>OY728156.1:1452776633-1462776633 GCA_963277665.1 Viscum album
CTTGTGTACAGGTACCTTAGGCCAAGGCCTCCCATGTGTGTGATAGCCTACTCGATGCTAGTCGCCAGCCCCTGACCTATTGGAGGCGAGCTTGGGGAGTTGAAACTTTATTCCCATTGGATTGGGTCGTGACAGAGTGGTATCAGATGAGGTTCCACCTATGGGACCTCAGAGCATAGTTAGTCTAGCTGTGAGATTGGTTTGGGTAGCATAGAGACAATGTTAGGATGTTTTGAGTTTGGATTTTAGGCCAAGTACTCCAGTGTGAGTGCGGCAGTAGACGTATCCATTCACCATGACTCTGATAACCCGCCTTTTGACTCGGGACATTAGTACACTGGTCATAGGGAAATAATGGTATATGCATCATATAGGACTGGGTTTTGGGTTTTTCTTGTCCTTCTTGAGTCAAATCCCCAGATATACTCTTTGATGGTGGTGCATCTTGATTGTATTTCAGGATGCCTCCACAAAAACATCCAGTGAGGGTTCCACAGTGGGATTTTGGTGATGATCCACCCTGAGTAGGGGCTTTGGAGCAGGGCATAGGTTTTGAGGCTGGACCTCCAGGTGGTCTTCCAGTTGAGCCACCACTTGTCGAGTAACTGGTTATGCCGACAGTGCAGGACTAGGATGTGCATAGGCTAAGTGCGCTGAAAAAGTTCTAGAGGTAGCAACCTCTAAGGTACTGGGGTGATCCAAACCCCCAAGTAGCTGATGACTGGCACAGAGCAGCCACCTAAGTTTTCTGCCTGGTGAGGACACCTCCAGATCAGATGGTAGTCCTAGCGGCGAGCCTTCTGCATGGTTCGGTCGGCCGATGGTGGAGTCTGGTGACGTAGTCCCATGATGAGGATATGCTCATGTGGACAGAGTTTGAGTGGCTCTTCAGGGAAGAGTTCTATCTGGTGATGCTGAGGTTAGGTGGATTCAGGAGCTTCTCCAGCTTCAGCAGGAGGGTATGACTGTGTCAGAGTACTCATCAAGGTTCACAGACCTATCGTGATACTCCCTAGATATGGTTCGAGACCCGTTCTTTAGGGCTCGGACCTTCGATCCAGGCCTACGTAGAGACATCCAAGCAGGTTTGATTTCCTTGTGCCTGCCTACCTATACTGGAGTTTTGGAGTGGGCCTTGGTGGTGGAGAGCTTTATGGCTGAGTAGATTCCACCCGTCAATGCTGGACACGTGGGAGTTGAGACCTCAGTTGCTGGTTCGGTAGCTGGTAGCCAACATTAGGTACAGGGTTCCAGATGTGCGTGACATTTTAGGAGGTGACCCCAGGATGGAGGATCTGAGTCTCAAGGATCTCAGGGCTCTGAGGCTGGTTTTAGTCAGCCGTAGGAGAGGCGGTGTTACACTTGTGATGGCCAAGGACATCTTGCTAGAGATTTTCCAACCCGCCGTGCAGCTGAGAGGGAGCCGATCGATAGGCCGCTTTGGAGGAGGCAACATCTTGTGTATGGAGGTCCGCAGGGTGGCAGACACGGTGATAGAGCTGGTGTAGCAGTGGGAGGTGGCAGGTAGTACAAGTTTCCACCACCACCACCCCCTGGTGGTCCACGCTGAGCTCAGGGAGCTGGAGGATGAGGGCGAGGACAATTGTAGGCCTTAGAGGATGTTGACCTAGAGGCTCCATGGATAGATACAGGTACACTCCACGTCCTTTCTACTTTCTACAATAGTTTTTATAGACACTGTTAGGCGGTACTCTCCCCCTTTCATTTCTTGCTCGCGATCCATTTAGGGCATTGGTAAGATCCTTTGATGGTGTTGTTCGACATGCTTCGAATGTATGAGGAAGGAAAATCCTTCCCCCCTCTTTTCGGGGTAGGGTTGTGTGTTGGTTATTTTGCACGAAAGACCTTGGGTTCCTCAGAGTGTGTGTTATTTGGCAGCATGGGAACCCTTGGTGGCTTTGTTGTGGTTTTAGTGAACTCGCTGGTGTGGGAAAACCAGTTCAGAGTTCAGTTTATTTCCCTCGTGCTTATGGATTTTCAGGGATGAAAAGTCTTAAGATGGGGAGGATGTAGAGACTCAGGTTTTTCCCTATAAGAATTTGGAATATTCCTATGAATTATTCCAGAGCTAGGCATGAAGACGATGTGCGATTCTGAGGCCTAGTGTGCCCAAAATATTTTTTATACAAATATCAAGTATTTTTATACTATGAACATGGAGAAGATGAGTTATCTCTCAAACTATAGCTCAAATCAAAAATATGAGGGCACGATTGCATCTAGAGCATGCCATTTACCCTAGTCGAAGTGTATGTTTTGCGAGCACGGGCTTGCCGTGGAAAAAGTTACTGAGGGTGTTTTCGTAAATAAATAAATATATTTATTTATGGACCCTAGCTTGAATAACTCTTGAATGGAGCCTCGCATCAAAATTATAAGTGCACCATTGAGTTCATAACATCGTGTTTACCCTAGGGGCAACCTAATCTTTTCTGCATTGGGAGGTTTCATCGGGGGCGTAGATGTTTGTTGTTTGATTTTAATTAATTAAATAAAAATTAAATAAAATCAATCATCCCCCCTCTCTCTCAGGTTGGTGCGCAGTAGGAGGAACTGCGAAAGCTCTTATATTATTCGATGAAGAACTAGGGAATCTATAAAATGAATCATCGACAAGCTCCAATTCTGACGGTGGATGCTCCCGGATCGTGCAGCGGCAGAAGCGGAGCGCGAATCTAGGCTCAAAGTGTCAGTGTTTCACCAAAAGATAGGAAATTTGAGTTTTAAAATCCCAAATCCCATTTATACATTTTTTTATTCAAATCATCATAAAGTTTGTGTAATTAAGGTCCCGATCTTCCTAAAACATGTTTCAGATATGAATTTGGAGCACCGAGTTGCTCCTAGTGGTCCGCAGAAGTTTTTCAGCGGTATGGCTGGATTCCGGCGGCGACAACGGTGGAATATAGAGATGGTGCGGTGGAGCGCCATAGAGTGAGGTGGAGTTCTACAGGGATCAAGGTGGCACAACGACTCTAATAGGGGTGGCGTGGAGGTCCGGTCAGGTGGCGGCGGCGGTTTCTGGCGACCCAACGGTGGTCCGGCCAGATTTTTTTGGGGGTTCTTTAAACCCCCGTAACTCGCAAACCCAAAGTCTGATTTGTGAACCATTTTCAGCGATGTGATACTTGCATCTAGATGGACCCTTTGAGCATGTTTAGGGAATTTTATGAGTTGGGTTTGTATCCCAGGGCTATGAAACGTTGAAATAATAATAATATTTTATTATTATTCAGCTTCGACCCGCCATAACTTCCGCACAGAGCGTCCGATTGACGTGTCGTTAGTGGCATTGTGATCCTGATGGTAAAGAAAAAATTTCAAGATATATTTTGGGTGATGAGACAAAGATTAGGGTGTAGGCCCCATGAGACCGGGTTTGGGCATTTACGGAGAAACGTGACTTTTTTGTCTGGTGTCCATTTTGGACGAATGAGTAGTCGATATCGTGCATTTTTCTGAGGGGATCGCAAAGGTGAGATCTTCTTGATGAGTTTTGGAATTGAGGTGTGGGCCCCACTCAGACTTACTATGGTGAATAGTAACTTTTTCACCAGTTTTCCATTTCGAGCGAGTAAATATCCTATCTTGGGTGTTTTTCTGTGTAGAACGCGATGGTGGCCTCGGTATGGGCCTATAAGGTGTGAAGTGTGGCGATGTTGCAGGTCACTTGGGTTAGCGACATTTGGACCAACAATAGTTGAGTGAACTCCCTTGGTTTATTCCTATGAGGGTTCAAGTGGCATCACAACCCCAGTACATGTTTGTGATCCCCTTGACAAGATGAATTTCAGATAGAGTTGTGGAATCCCTTTGGTGAGTCTGAGGCAGGATCCTCTAGCTTCGCTTCCCCAAATCGGGTTCTTGGTATCGCTGTGACCGCCTATCCACGAGAGACGATCCCTTATCTAGAAAGATAAACTTGTAGGGTTTGAGGCATCATCAGAAGTATGATCCCCTACACAGTGGGTAGTATTAGTAGGGTTGTGGAATCGTCGGGTATACGATCCCCTACTCAGCGTACGATTTTGGTGGGGTTTTTGGTAACATCAGTTCGATCCCCTAATTTGTGAGTTATACCAGATGGGGTTCTTGGCATCATCGATCCCACCTTTATATGGGAAACAATCCTCTATATGAGTGTTCTGATATGTGGAATGTCAGATCAGGTTGTAGTATCCCCCAGTTGATCCTGGGATTGATCCCCTATCTGAGAGACCTTCGAGTTATCGGCTTGGGTTCTTATATCCCCTAGTAGACCCTAGGAGAGATCCCCTATCCGAGGATTTTGGTGTTTTCACTGAGTTTTAGCATGAAATACTTAAAAAAGATATACAATAGAGTGTATCTCATAGACGGGTGTCATATAGGATAATAGAGCTTGACGACCATGTTATCTTGGTTATGTGTTGCCTTGGAACCTTGTATAGAATCTGATGTTAGTGATGAGGTCAGAAACTCATGATGTTTGGTTCCTGATACAGGTATATCTAGATGTTCTTGGTATATATATGGGCATATACCTGTTTGAACTGTCTAGTTGAGTTTAGCCAGGGACGGTCGCAAAATGGAGTTTCTCTCTCATTCGTGTTCCCTCTGGTTGGGATGAGAAGACCGATGCCTTTCAGTTTCTACGTTTTCTTTTGGGGTTTTTGGAGTGCCTAATGAGTATCTTTATACTCACCCCTACATGGGCTTTGCCTGCACATGTTTTGTGTCTTGTACAGACCAAAAAACTTTCGATGAAGTCCTAGGAGGACCCTAAGCAATCAGATCTTAGTGAGCTAGACCGACCAGGGTGTTTACCAAAGCTGATCTGAGGAGATTTCCGATGGGAGTTTGATAGTGATCCCCTCCTTTTGAGTAGGTTGGATTTTTTTTTAGTTTTCTTTTGGTGGGCCCTGTATTTTCCCCTTTTGTACTGTTGTTGTACTCTGGTTGTGGGATTAGATGTATGCATGCATTTTATTTCAGTTTTTATATATCTCTACAATGTTTCATGGAGGTGTATGTGGGTGCGTGTGTATAGGTACCTTAGGCTAAGGCCTCCCATGTGTGTGATAGCCTACTTGGTGTTAGTTGCCAAACCTTGGCCTATTGGAGGTGGGCTTGGGGAGTTGCGGCTCAAGCCCCGTTGGGTCAGGTCGAGACAGAGTGGTATCAAAGGAGGTTCCACCTATGGGATCTCAGAGTGTAGTTGGTCTAGCTATGAGTTTGGTTTGGGTTTCATAGAAATAGTGTTACAATGTTTTGAGTTCATATTTCAGGTCAGGGACTCTAGTGTTAGTGCGGAGGTTGACATATCCATTCACCAGTACTCTGATAACCTACCTTTAAACTTGGGACATTAGTATACTGGTCATAGGGAAATAATGGTACATGCATCATATAGGATTAGGTTTTGGGTTTTTCTTATCCTTCTTGAGTCAGATCCCTAGATATACTCTTAGATGGTGGTGCGACTTGATTGTATTTTAGGATTCCTCTACGACAACATCCAGTGAGGGTTCTATAACAGGATTGTGGTGATGATTCGCCCTGATTAGGGGATTTGGAGCAGGGCACAAGTTCTAAGGCTGGACCTCCAGGTGGTCCGCCAGTTGAGACACCACCTGTTGAGCAGCTGGTTATGCCGGCAGTGCAGGATGAGGATGCGCGCAGGCCGAGTGCACTACATGAGTTCCATAGGCAGTGACCTCTAAGGTACTGGGGTTATCCAGACTACCAGGCAGCTGATGACCAGATCAAAGAAGTCACCCGAGTTTTCTGCCCGGTGAGGACACCTCCATATCAGATGGTGATCCTAGCGGTGAGACTTCTGCATGGTTCGTCCAGGCGATGGTAGAGTCTAGTGATGCATTCCCACAAAAAGGAGATGCTCACGTGGATAGAGTTTGAGTAGCTCTTTAGGGAAGAGATCTATTTGGTGATGCTAAGGTTAGTGTGGATCCAGGAGATTCTGCAACTTTGGAAGGAGGGCATGAATGTGTCGGAGTACTCAGTGAGGTTTACAGACTTGTCGCGTTACTCCCTGGATATGGTTCGAGACCCGTTCTTTAGGGATCTAAACTTCGAGCACGGCCTATGTAGAGACATCCAGGTAGGTGTGGTTTCCTTGTGCCTACCCACATATGCTGAAGTGCTAGAGCAGGCCTTGGTGGTGGAGATATTTTTGGATGAGCAGATTTCGCCTGTCAGTGCTGGGCACACAGGAGCTGAGACCTCGACAGCTGGTTCGGTAGTTGGTAGACGAAGATAAGCTCAGGGGTCCGGACATGTGCGACATTTTAGGAGGCGACCCCAGGATGGAGGATTTGAGGCTTAGGGCTCTCATGGATCTCATACCAGTTTTGGTCAGCCATAGGAGAGGTGGTGTTATGCTTGTGATGGCCGAGGACATCTTTCTAGAGATTGTCTAATACGCCGTGCAGCTAAGAGGGATCTGATCGACATGCCACCTTGGTAGAGGTAGTGTCTTGAGTATGGAGGTCCGTAGGGTGGTAGACGTGGTGACGAAGCTAGTGTAGCAATGGGTGGTGGAAGGCGGTACGAGTTGCCACCACCACCACCCCCAGGTGGTCCACGTCGAGCTCAGGAAGCTGGAGGACGAGGGAAAGGAAAACTATAGACCTTATAGGTTGTTGAACCAGAGGCTCTGCAGATGGATAAAGGTACTCTCCATGTCCTTACTACTTTCTGCAATAGTTTTTCTAGACACTGTTAGGCGGCACTCTTCCCTTTTTGTTGCTTGCTCTCAGTCCGTCCAGGGTGTTGGTAAGACCTTGGGATGGTTTTGTTTGACGTGCTTAAAATTTATGAGGAAGATGAATCCTTCCCCCCTATATTTTGGGTAGGGTTTTGTGTTGAGGAGTTTGTGTGAAAGGCCTTGGGTTCCCTAGAGTGTGTGCTAGTTGGCAGCATGGGAACCCTTGGTGTCTTTGTTGCGGTTTTGGTGAACTCGCTGGTGTGGGAAACCCAATTCAGAGTTCAATTTTTTCCCCTCGTTCTCATGGATTTTCATGGAAAAAAAGTCCTAATATGGGTAGGATTTATCGACTTGGGTTTTTCCGTATAATACTTTTTAATATTTCTACAAATGATTCCAGAGCTAGGAGCGAAGACAACATGCAATTCCGAGGCCCGATGTGCTCAGAATAAATTTTATAAAAATATTAAGTATTTTTATACTATGCACATAGAGGATATGAGTTATCTCTCAAAAGGTAGCTCGAATTAGGAATTTGAGGGTACGTTTGTGTCTGTAGCATGCTGTTTACCCTAAGTGGGGTGTATTTTTTGCGAGCACGGACCTGCTGTGGAAAAAGTTACTGAGGTAATTTTAGTAAATAAATAAATTTATTTATTTATGGACATCCTCTTGAATAAATCATGAACGAAGCCTCACATTGAAATTTTGAGCACACCTTTGAGTTTGAAACTCCATGTTTACCCCAGGGATGACCTAATATTTTCCGCGCTGAGAGGTTTCGTCGGGGGCGTAAATGTTTGTTGTTTGATTTTAATTAATTAAATAAAAATTAAATAAAATCAATCATCCCCCCCTCTCTCACATTGGTACAAAATAGGAGGAACTATGAAAACTACTCCATTATTCAATGATGAACCATTTAATCGAGAAAACGAAGTGCCGACAAGCTCTAATTTTGACAGCAGATGCTCACAGATCGTGAAATGGCAGCAACAGATGATAGATCTAGGCTCGAAGAGTTGGGATTTTGCCAAAAGATAGGAGGTTTGAGTTTTAAAATACTGGATCCCATTTATTCATTTTCTTTCTTTAAATATTCTTAAAGGTTTTGTAGTTCAAGTCCCAAGCTTTCCGAAACATGTTTTAGATCTGAATTTGGAGCACCGAGGTGCTCTCAGTGGTCCGCAATAGTTTTCCGACAGCATGGTCGGATTTCGGTGGCGGCAATGGCGGAATCTGGAGATGGCGCGACAGAGCATGACCTAGTCAGGTAGAGAGTGAGGTGGTGCGGTGGCTCCGATAGGGGCGGTGCGGTGATCTGGTCAGACAGTGACAACGGTTTCCGGCGACCCAACGATGATCCGACCAGATTTTTTCCAGAGGTTCTTTAAACCACCATAACTCGAAAACCGAAAGTCTGATTTGTGATCCATTTGCGGAGATGCAATACTTGCATCAATAAGGATACTTTTAGAATGTTTAGGGAATTTTATGAGTTGGGTTCATGTCCTGAGGCTATGAAATGTTGAAATAATAATAATATTTTATTATTATTCAGCTTCGACCCCCCATAACTTCTGCACAGAGCGTCCGATTGATGCGTCGTTAGTGGGGTTGTGATATTGATGGTAAATCAGACATTGTAATATAGATTTCATATTATAGGACTAAGATCAGGTTGTGGGCCCCACAAGGCCGAGTTTGGGCATTTATGGAGAAACGTGACTTTTTTGTCTGGTGTCTGTTTTGGAAGAACGAGTAGTCGATCTCATGAATTTTATAAGGGGATCGCAATGGTGCGATCTACTTGATGAGTTTCAGAATTGAGGTGTGGGCCCCTCTCAGACTTGCTACAACGAATATCACATTTTCCCCCATTTTTCTGTTTCGGGTGAGTAAATAGCCTATCTTGCGTGTTTTTCCACATAGAACGCGATGATGGCCTCAGTCTGGGCCTAGGAGGTGCACATTGTGGCGATGTTGTGGGTCTCTTGGGTTAGCGAGTTTTAGACCAACAGCGGTTGAGTGAACTCCCTTGGTTGGTTCCTATGAGGGTTCATGTGGCATTACAACCCTGGTACAGGTTTGTGATCCCCTCAATAAGATGAATTTCCGATAGAGTTGTGGCATCCCTCCGGTGAGTACAGGGCAGGATCCTCTAGCTTCTTTTCCCTAGATCGGGTTGTTGGTATCACTATGAAGGCTTATCCACGGGTGACAATCCCCTATCTAATAGGACAAACCCATAGGGTTTGAGGCATCATCAAGAGTATGATCCCCTTCACAGTAGGTGGTATTAGTAGGGTTACAGAATCATCGGGTATACGATCCCCTACTCAGCATGCAATTTTGGTGGGGTTTGTTGTATCATCGGTTTGATCCCCTACTTTTTGAGTTATACCAGATGGAGTTATCTGCATCATCGAGACCACCTATATGGGTGACAATCCTCTATCTAAGTGTTGTGATCTGTGGAACATCAGATCGGGTTGTAGTATCCCCCAGTGGATCCTAGGAGTGATCCTTTATCTAAGAGACCTTCGAGTTATTGGCTTGGGTTCTTATATCCCCTAGTAGACCCTAGGAGTGATCCCCTATATGAGGAGTTTGGTGTTTCTACTGAGTTTCGGTGTGACATCCTTAACGATGATATATGATGGAGTGTATCACACAGACAGGTTTCATCTAGGATGATAGAGCTTGACGAGCGTGTTCTCTTGGTTATGTGTTGCCTTGGAACCTCGTATAGAATCTGACATCAGCGATGAGGTCGAAACCTCGTGATGTTTGGTGTCTGATACGGGTATATCTAGATGTTCTTGGTATATGTATGGGCATATATCTTTTTGAGATGTCTAGTTGATTTTATCCGAGGACGGTCTTGAGATGGATTTTCTCTCTCATTTGGGTTCCCTCTAGCTGGGATGAGCAGACTGATGCCTTTCAGTTTCTCCCTTTTCTTTTGGGTTTTTTGGGTTTCCTACTGAGTATCTTTATACTCACCTCTGTATGGGATTTTCCTGCACATGTTTTGTGTCTTGTGAAGACCACATGCCTTTCGACGGAGTCCCTGGAGGACTCGGAGCAGGCAAAGCTTAGTGAGCTAGACCAATTGGGGTGTTTACCGAAGCTGAGACTAGGAGCTTTCTGGAAGGAGTTTGAGAGCGATCCCCTCCCTTTGAGTAGTTGGATGTTTTTTTCAATTTTGTTTTGGTGGGTCCTGTATTTTCCCCTTTTGTACTGCTGTTGTACTCTGGTTGTGGGGTAGATGTATGCATGAATTTCATTTCAGTTTTTTATATATCTATGCACTGTTTCATGGATGTTTATGTGGGTGTGTGTGTATAGGTACCTTAGTCTAAGGCCTCCCATGTGTGTGATAGCCTACTCGGTGCTAGTCTCCAACCCCTGGACTATTGGAGGCGGTCTTGGGGAGTTACGACATGAGCCCCGTTGGGTCATATTGTGACAACATAAGTAATAACTCTACCATTTTCATAAATATGCATATAATTCCTTTCTTTGATGCATCACTATATATCACAAAACCATCCCCTTCCCATGGTAATATCAATATCAGTGCATTGACCAATATCTTATTTTATTTTTCAAAAATTTATTTACATTCTTATGACTATATAAACTTAACACCTTTACATGTAAGCTTGGTTAATGGGTTAGCTAATCAGATTTTTTTTGAATAAAACACCAATAATTAACTACTAATCCAAGGAAACTACGTTTCTCAGTTATGGTCATCAGCGCAAGCCATTCTTTAACTGAATTTTTATTTTAAGGATCTACTAATATTTCATACTTAGAGATAATATGACCAAGAAAAGAAACTTAATAAATACAAAATTTTCACTTACTATATTTCCCATATACCTTCTTTCTTATGAGAGTTACAAGAATGATTCTAAAATATATCTTTTTCTCTTCATAGATTTTTGAGTATACTAAGATATCATTGATAAATACCATAATGAAATTATCAAGATAATATTTGAATACCCTATTCATCATATCTATAAAAACATAGAGTTCATTAGTCAATCCAAAGGGAATTACTATAAAATCATAACATTCATACCTTGTGTGAAATTCCACCTTTAAAATATCTTCCTTCATTACTCAAAATTTATGATACCCAGAATGAAGATCAATATTTGAAAAATATTGAGATCCTTAAATTTGATAAAAAATTTCATCAATATGAGGAAAAGAATATTTGTTCTTTATAGTAATGGCATTGATTTTTCTATAATCGATGCACAACCTCATATACCCATCCTTATTTTTAACAAAACAACAGGGGCTCCCTAGGTGAAACATTAGGGTGAATGAATCCCTTATTACAAAAATCTTGAATTTTTTTTCTTTAATTCCACTAATTCCATAGTTCCCTTTTTATAGGGAGTCTTAGATATAGGTTTTTTATTAGGCATGAGTTGAATATAAAGCTCCATTTATTAACTAGGTGTATTTATAGGTAACTCTTCAAAAAACACATCAATATATTCCCACACAATGGGTATATATTCTATTCCAATGTTACCTTTACCATCTATAGAATGTTTCTTATCTTCTTCTTTTAGAATTTAATTAATGATAGATACTATTAGTAGATACAGATATGATTCAAAAGATGAAGTCTCTCCCATAAAGATAAGGGATTCAACATCTCCATCGCAAATCATAATCTCCTTCTCCTGGTAATAAATTTTGGCATTATACTTTGAAAGCCAATCCATACCAAGGATTATATCAAATTCAACCATAGGTATAATGACTAATATTGAAAATAGGGTATTTCTATGCATAATAATGGAGATTTATTGACATATACTTATTGAAATAATATTTATACTATGATTCATGATCTAAAACTCCCTTCTTAGGGGTGCTAGGGAATTATTTAATGTTCTTAACAAACATGGAATATATAAAAGAGTATGAGGATCCAAAATCAAATAAAAAATTAGCTAACTTTGATTTTACAATCAAAGTACCTTCCATCACATCTTTAGGAACTTCAAATATAGCTATATTTATTACATAATATCACCATCTATGCTTGGCATATTCTATGATAGGTTCCTTTAACACTTGGATAATTGGTTTGAATAATTGATCATCTTTATATAGTTGAATCACTGGATAACAATGGTTTCTTTATTTCTATTGAAATCATGAGATAGATGGCCCTTATCTCTGTACTTATAAAAAATTCTCATTCCCTTTAATCATTTATCAGGATTTTTCTTTCCACCATTATCACATTATGGAAATCACATCTTTCCTTTATCATTCTTTGTCACAATTATTTTTTTCATTAGTGATTAGCCAAACTCTTCATTTATTGAATTCCCTTAAAGATATAAGACCTTGAAAATTATTTCCCTATCTTGATGTCAAATGATACTATGTCATCATATAATGAAAACCTTTAGGAAACCACAACCCTTTAAAGATTAGGCTCAAGTCCATCAAAAAAATGATTAATCTTGATTTACGTATTATGTATATAATTCGTTCCATGCCTTTTTAATCTTGTGAAGTTGGAATCATATTAAGAAACACTTTCTTCTTCTTTCTAATTTAGGTTGAGGAACTTCCTCTCTATTTTATCTCATTACTCTTAAGGAAAATATTTCTTAAATAATATCATTTTAAAAGTTCTCTATTCCATAATTTTTATTTTTTATCTTCTTCAGTATTCTAGATCAATGATTACCATTGAAAAATATCTTCCTTTAAACAATATACTATTGGAATAAACTTTTCCCTTTCATAAATTCTCAAATATAGGAATATCTTTTCAAGGGACTTGATCTATTTCTCAACTACAAATGGATTAGTAGTTCTATTAAAGGATAAAGGATTTTTTTCCTAAAGCAATCCAATATAGGTGCGTTAAACTATGGAACAATGTGTTGATCTATATGGGAAATGATATTTTCTATAATCTAGGTCAATTTACCCAATATTTCCATGATCTAATTAGCTCCAACACCCCTCTTATTGACTTTATCATATGGGAAATACCTACATTTACTAAGGGTGTTGATATGATTTTCCTTTCTTCCACTAGACACCATATCTTTACAATGAAACACACATAATTAGATCATAAAATCACAAGTATTGATCTATAACATAAAAATACCTAAAATTTATTTAATATTATAGGGGTTTATCTTAATGCTCATGCTAGTTATATTTTTTTAAAATATAGTACCTAATGGTCCTACTAAACAATTATTGATACCAACTATAATGACCTCGACTCTAGTAACCTAGAGACAATGTTTACTTTATTATATTGGTACAAGATACAAGGTATCATAACATAGAGGATCAATCAGTTTAGTGGTCTTGGGTGACTGGATACATAAATTATTTCCATATTATATTTGGAAAATAAAACATAGCACGAAACGATTTATTTCATCCTTGAAGATCATTCAAAGATTCCTCCTTCATATCCCAGGGGAAGGAAAACATAATAAAGGGTGAGGTCATATGGTCAATATGGAAAAAATTAAAATTAAAAATATTATATATAGATATGGAATAAAAATATGGTAAAATGAATAATTAATACATATTACATTTAATCAATAATTTGATCATGAAATACATCCAGGAATAAAAGTAAACACATGAATAATGATAATTGAATTCTCACTGAAAGAAATTAATAATGTTGAAAATTTACAATATTATCATAGAGGCCTTGTGTCATGACATCATTAATCTTAATTTTAAGGTCTTGTGCAAAGATACATTCAATAATTGGGCGAGAATACAACAAATACCCAACTAATAAGGCATATCAATTGGTTTGTCTCATGATACCTATCGATGTATCAAGAGACTACCTATAAGCAAGACCCAAACCTCACTTATATATGTATAATTCATTACTCATATATTTAATCAATAATATAAACATAATTAAAATTCCTTATCAATCAATAAATATCAATATTTAATCAAGAATATATAACACCAATATTTCCTCAATAAACGAAATAACTTTCTTAATGATTTTACTTTAACTAATACCATATATTGAAAAGGTATATGGATAATACAATATCAAAATAATATAAATGATACTGAATACATCCATAATATTGAAAGTATAGACATTAAGAAGAAAAATAAATTCTAATGAATAACTGAGAGTGATAGATGACATGATCATAAAAATGTGAATGATCTCAAAATAAGATATAATCTATAAATCAATAAATGGCGATAGAAGACTCTAAATTCATAAAAAAAGGTTTTTAATAAAATTAATTCTTTTGAGAATTAGATAGGAAAATTGAATCATAACTTTAAAAATAAATTTCCTTAAATCTTTTGTATCTTTTTTGTGTGTAAAAATGAAGTTATAAATCATTTACAAAATTCTTTTCAACCATTTAGAAAGTAATGCACGTTTTATTTTAATAAAAATTCATATAATAATGAAAAAAATGTTTTTTTAAAACCATGTAATCTTTTATAGGAATATAAATAGAAAATAATGGTCATGGAGGTGGTAAAATCCATTCACACCGTATATGTTAAAAAAAATTATTTCACACTTTTTAAAAAAGTCAAAAATGACTTATTCAGAAAACTTTAAAAAGGATAATTTTAAAATTTTGTAAAGAAAGTAAAAGTTATTATAAAATTAACTTTACCAATAATTTAAAATTAGATAAAAACTTCCATGAAACAATTTTAAAAATATGGATATGGAAGAAATATATTCCTGACTTAAAAGAGGAAATAAGGATGATTTTTCTTAAAAGTATTCTTTCAATATTTGAGTAAAAAAGAGAGGAAAGATTGGAATAAATATATGTAAACACCATAAATAACTAGATTAGAATAGAATATATAGGGATTAATACTAAAAATAACATAACATTCTTTCAATGTAAATTTAAACCTAAACAATCCTGAATAAGAGTGAGATTGTAAAACAAACCTTTAATATTTTAATAACCTTTGAATCAAAAACCCTTAAAAGTGAAAACTTAAATTGTAACTTTAAAAACCATGAATAAATAGGAATTAATGATATAATATGTCAAAGGGGAATTATATAGACAATATAAAATAAATCAGGTGCATAATATAAAATATGTCTTGATGGAGTGGAATTGAGATGAAAAACACTTACCTTGATTTCATGCTTGGTTGGATGAATTATATCCTACTGAATAATAAATTTAAATTTATGAAATACTTTATTAAGAATTATTTTCATCTATAATATATTTTTAATGTCCTTTTATAATCATTTTAAATACATTTATTTTATAGTTCTTGCTTACGTCGACAACTTAAGGTTGTTCGGTCAATTTCTCCAAAACTACTTCAGTATATTGACCATGGTCAAAGGTATTATGAAATAGTTCCATAAAATATAGAATTTTATTAACTCAATGAATATAGTTTTTATTCATTATATACAGTCTATAATCATACATGCAATACAATAAAAGAAAAATTAATCACATCACTTCATGGTGGTGGTGGTATGTATGTACGCACGAGCAACATTATCATCTTTTAATAGATGGCGGGGTAAGAAGGTAGATAATATTTTATATTTTAATAATCATATTTATGTTATAAATATAATATATATTCATTAATTACATCTTTATAACCAACCATGTGATTCAATCATGAAAAATGATACACCTCATTTCATGGAGGTGGTTGTTCACATGTATACACGGACGATGTTTTCATTTTCTATAGGATGGAAATGAGATATAAATTGATATAAAATTAACATAAAAACATATCAGTATGGTAAGTATACTTATTTAATTATGTTGATGTGGTTATTGAATATTTGGAGGAGGTCTAAGAAGAAAGGAACTTGGAAAATCTCGGTAAGAGCATATACCTCTTCCTTTGATAATCACATTTAGATTACACCTTAAGCCTTATTGAAGTGGTATTTTGATGATAATAGTACCTATAGGTTGAGAAAAATAAAGTTTTAAAGGTATTTTATTAGGTATTGGCTGAGATAAGTGGCTCAATAAGTATAGATAAGAGAGGAGATCATGTACCCTTTTATAAGTGAAGTGGGTGAAAAACTTGTAAATATTTGAAACTTTATCATATAATATACATATCACTCAATCCAAATGACTAAAAATTATAAAATATTAAAATATGACAAGGTTAATGTATAAATAAAACCAAACAATGATATTTAAGAATTTTTTTTGTGTTATATTGAAGCCCTATCCCTTTATTTAAACCCTTTCAACTCATTTTCCCCTTAACCGAGGTGATAAATATTTACCATTGTTACTATTAATTATGAAAAAAAATTAAGTTTTAATTATTACATAACATTAATTATGATTATTAAACATATTTAATACATTTTAAATGATTCAATTCATAGAATTGATATAAATTTCTTTTAATATAAGTTTGAAAAACGCAATGAAAACTGTTTAAAAAAAATGCATGTTCTAAGAATAAAAATAATTTTACAGAAAAATAAAGTATAATGTTGATTACTATGAAATTAATTGAATTATTTTAAATAAAATTACACTTATTTTATTTTAAATCCAAACTAAAACCGAAATTAACCTTGTGAATACTTTATTAAGAGAGAAAATCCAAAAGTAGTTTTTATTTGAATAAAAACATTACTTAGATTTCCAAAAATGTTAAACATAAATTTATAAGTTCAACATTATATTTTAAATGAATTATATTATTTAATAAATATATTTTTTTCTAATTTTTTTTCATAAACTTTAAATTAATTCTTATATCATTATAATTTTATAAAAGTGACAATATTTATAAAATCAGTATTTTTCACTATTCACCCAAAAATCAACTATTTCTGAAAAAATATAAAAAATTTAACATAAGATAATTTTGACACTATGAATTAAAAAATTAAATTATTTTTATAAAATTAAAATTATAAAATTTATGAATTTAGTTTTTAATCACATTCTTTAATAAATCCATGTGTGTTATGTTATATTTTCTTTGAAAATAAAACCTTACTTTCTATAATTGAAGCTCAGGTGTTACATATATACCGATGAAATGATTTTGGCGGGTCATTGAATTCAATGGATTATGGATTTGAATTATGAGTTTTCTATAATTTTTGAAATGAAGGATATTGGTATTGTAATGAAGATACTTAGAATGAGGATTGAAAGAGATAAAAGAATCCAGATTTTAGTGTTATCTCAAAGAGAGTATATCTAGAAGTTCATAAAGAGATTTTCAATGATCAGATGTAAAATAGTTTCAACTCCTCTAGTTGGGAACATAAAGTTGTCAAAGGGACAAGCACCATGAATGGATGATGGGGTGACATACATGTAAAAATTTATATTTACTTCAATAGTAATAATCTTAATGTATGTGATGGTTTTAACTCACTATGAAATTGATTTAACAGTGGGATATATCAGCCAGTATATGATCAATTTGGGGAAAGGAAATTGGGAATATGTGAAGTGGATCATCAAATATCCCAAATCAACAAAATATTCAACATTATGTTTTTGGTTTTCCAAACCATTATAAAAATACATAGATGTAGATTTTAGGGGTGATTCTGATAATCATAAAAGTGAAATGGAATTTTTGTTTATATTTAGTGGAATAAAATTTAGTTGGATGTCCAAGTTGCAGTTAATAGTTTCAATCTTTACTATAGATGCATAATACGAATTCATAACTAAAGTAGTGAAGGAAATGGTTGAAGGGATTCATTGGGGTCTAATAACAACTATTAGAACATAAAAAAGTGATTTTATCCCTTTCCCAAGTTCACCCATGCAATAAATATGAAAACACATATAAAATAAAATTAAGAAATGCTATAGATGCATACCATTCACTGAATAATCCACTTCAATATCTTTATCACCATAACATGGTTTGAGAGAGATCACTAAAGTGGCATCCCAGAGACATCCCACCTCTAGAGGTATACATGGGCCAAGTGGATCACACATATCTATGTGCAGGACTCTCCGTACTCTATGATGTGATAGCATCTCATGATGAAAAGGAGGCAGGATAAAGAGATAATCAATGTTAGGGAGTTTCGACCAAGTATGAAACACTCACACTACACACCTTCCATCACATGGTCGTGATTTATATATAATACTTGAGGATTCTACTTGGGTTCTATTGCATTTATCCATTTTTATAGTGCATGAATAAATGCTATGACCAACTTCATGCATTGAATGCATGGACACAAATCATCCTGTATGTTTCATATTATGAAACATTTTCTTTAAATGATAGCTTACATGGGTGAATAATAATGAAGCCATAGTATACATGAAATGATATAACCCATGTATGAAAATTGTAATTTTCATGAAACACAAAACTAACTTATACATATCATAAACATATAAGGATTTAAGGAATATCTCCTTAAATCTCCCACATGCACTAATGTACAATAGAATTTATGCCATTTCAAGTTATATTGTATCATATAGAATAACTTGTAAAATCATATCCAAAAAATATTTTGGATATTTCTAAAAAAATTATAAAAATATCATTTCCTCCACCTTTTATCACATCATATGAAATACCTTATAAATACCCATATAAAACACTTTTGGATTTACTCTAAAACACTTTTAGAGTATCTATTTGAGTAAAACTCAATCCCCATTCAGTTAACAAAAAATTGTGACCTCATGAGATTTATAAGTTTGAAAAAAATATGAATCTTAAAATTCATAAATGCCAGAAAATAGTGGTTTCTAGCAAAGCGTCAATGCTACTCAAGATATAAATGGATCTAGCATGATCTTTATCAAGCACATGAATCTCTATAGATTTTTCCACCAGTCTGTATCATATGAAAACATGCATTCTCATATTTTACCTTTGTCTATGACATCGAGTGACCATGGGACATGGAGTATATTAATCCCATAAATCCTACTCAAATCTTCTCAATTATCAAAGTCTATACCAATTTTTTTTGCAAATACATCACATGTCATTCACCCTTATAGATAAACACATCATATATACCTTATACAAATATATATATAATATCTAGGTGTGACTGTACACTTCCATAATCTATCTCAATTGAGGGCCTAGATGTTATAATCATCATACAAGATGATAAATCCCATATCTAGTTGAGCTCCAACAGATGACATGATCAAAAATATACCTAACCACCCTTGTATTAGCTAATTCAATATATAGACTCGCATAAGTTGGGTATCAAATTATATACGTTCTCATGCTAGGTATCTTTACAACCCTAGTTAGTGGGGACTAAAATATGATTCATGCACCACTAGTATACTAAATAAATTTGTATGACACTCCATGTGGTATACCTAGTGGTCCATCCAGAACACACAAAGAATCTTATTCTTTTTTTTTGTGTCTCATGAGTATATTTTGTATCTCTATACAAGAATCCTAATTATTCCAGCATTAATATTCCATCACAACCTATAATAATACATGATGAAAATTAGTTAGGGATAACTCCGAGTCTTACTTTTAGAGTTCAATTGTCATTACACTTCATGAAATTTATATAAATATATACATATATACATCCAACATAAATGACTGATAAATTAGAGATTTCCTTTTATATAATATAACACATTCCATATTCTTAAACTCTTTAAGAATACTTAAAAAACCCAACACAAACACCTATTGATCTCATTATATATGATAACATACTAGATTATCCTTATCTATGAAATAATTTTAGGGGTTTTGTTAACTCATTACATCATATATAATTACTATCCCATCTCTATGTGTCCATCTGATAAAACCCTCCCACTAACACTTTATTGATAAATTTTTATGAAGTCAGAAAATTTGAATAATGATGATATTTAAGAATCATATTCCTAACTGTTCAACTTTTTGAACATATTCAAACTTCTTAACTTTATAGTATCAAATGTCACAATGTCAACTTTTGTTGTCTACTTATAACTCTTTTTATGTTCATAATCCTCATCCTTGTAACCTTTTCTATCAAAAATTTTCCTTTAATTAATGTAACTTCTTAAATTATTTATTTACCATCACATCCTAAAACCTTTTAGGATAAAGTGAAATTTACTTTGCTATGGTAACTAATATCACTCTTTGCATTTTTCTTTACCTCCATACCCTAAACTCCTTTAGGATGTGAAGTATAATTTGATTTATAATTTTAATGGAATAATCCTTATATAAATAGTGATATTCACTTTCTCATGGTAACTAAATGTAACTCTTTAAATTTTTCATTTACCATCACATATCTTAAAACTATTTTAGGACATTAAATAAAAAATACATTAGTCTTCGACTAGTATAATCCTTTAGGAAAAAAGTGATGTTCACTTATTCATGATAACTAAATATAAATATTTACATTTTTATTTATCATCACATATCCTAAAATCTTTAGGAAATAAAGTAAAAAACACTTAATCTTAGACTGGTATAATCCTTTAAGAAATTGTGATATTCACTTTCTCAATGATAACTAAATATAACACTTTACATTTTTCTTTACCATCACATATCCTAAACATTTTATGATATTAAGTAGAAATAACTCCAAATTTAGACCATTGTATTCCTTTATTTGTTAACTTTAAACTTTTATAAATTCAAAAATAATTCCACTAACCTATTAGACACTATATTATTTTTAGAATATATTTCTAAGATATAAAAATTTCTCTATGTTTAGGAGATAACAATTCTTTCCTCTTAGCTTGAATATTCAATAAATATACTATTATATCCATATCATATATGGTATTCTATGTCTTAAAAGAATTTTTTTATTGAAAATAATAAAACTCTTTAAAATATTCCATTGATGGGTGGTAGAAACACATTCCTTCATATTTTAAAAAATATATAGATAAACAATTTTACCTTTATATTTTTTCAAGTATGTTATAAAATCTGATGAATCTTAAACCATGTGTATACTATCAATCATCTCATTTTTTTTCATAAAAACTCTATTATCAAACCACTTCTCTTATCATATAAGATAATTGTGATAATGATACACATCATTTATATAGATTCATCCGACTTTGATAAATTCTTTTACAATAAAATCTTTAGTGTATAAACTCTTTGCTTTGTCATTTGAATAAAAAACACAATCTCTATAAAATATTCCCTTGGTATTTAACACTTGTATATTTAAAACAATTATAAAATATACATTCAATATCACATAAAATTTAAAATTTAAGAATTAATTTCTATAACACATATACCTATCATGGAAATTCCATAGAGTTTACTAAAAATCCTTTAGGTATCTTGATAATCCATCATATGGAATTATTACTCATTCTCTCTAAAAACCATAGGTTTCAATGCCTGTGAAAGAATTCTTGAAGAAACATTATTGAACTTTTCAACAAACTTTTCTTCTTAAAATTTTAACCTTTACCCACTAATACTGACCATACAATACTTAGAACCTATACATAATATGTTTAGTTAACTTATTCTCAACAGTTTGATAATATTGGGTAAAATTTTCTTGAATTCATTCAAATTTTCATAACATTTACATAAATTAAAATAATATGAATTTATTAACTAGAATAATCCATTTTAGTTCCCCTTTAAATCATTTTATAGAATTAAAAAAATCATAAACTATGTGTATTAAAAACACCCATCTCATTTTATTAAACAATAATTGTTTACATGCTCTTCTCAAGAGAAAAATGAGATATATATATCTTATGAAAAGTTTATCCAAGATTGAATTATACAATTTATCAATGCAGAAACTCCTTTTCCCCATTACTTTAAAATAACCTTTGAGATTTAATTTTCAATTATATCTCTTTTATAATTTTTGTATATTTACAACACTTTTAAATCATATAGTCGATATCATATACATTTAAAAATAATAGAATTGAATTATATAAACAATAAATATTTAAGGAAACATTTATTCTCACTGGGTCATCAACATATTCAACTATATTGAATATCATTTTTCACACCCAATCATATTGAATACATGAGACTAAAATTCCTTAAATTATTGACTTACCAAATCATATTAAGTACATGCATTGAGATAATGATTCCTTAAGTCATTATGAATCTAATTCTTTTAAAACTTTAAGTGAATCATTATATTATTCCATAAGCATCTAGATTCACTTGTTGAATAATTTTAATTTTTGGTTACTTAGGTAGGTTTTGCACTAACACGTAGAATACTCCTCTTCCTTAAGAAATTTTCTTAAAACATCAATATTTCTTAAAAAAATTTCTTAAGTTACTAGTCCTAGGAGTATCTTACATTAATATTCTCCTTCTAAGGATTAATATCAAAACTTATTTTGTTGATGATGATTGTATTCATCTATAACAGAAGTTTTTATCAGATGAGTGTCATGTTTTATTAACCATTTGATAAGGAATTTTATTAGATGGGCTCCCAGTAAAATGACACCGCTTATAAATATTCATTATACCCATTATAAATCCAAGATCCATATTTCACTAAGTAATGGGTATGCTTTATGTTCCTCTCACCACTTAACTATTTAGGTAGGGAATCATCCTAATCATATCATATATAACTCTTGGAAAGTTGAGAATACAACTCTTTTTCCAATCCATCATATAAATAAAACCAATTATATTCCTATGGTATCCCAACCCTTAGGGTTTCTCAGCTAGTGTAACTCAAGAAAAAACATCAAAAACAAGCTAACATAAGACAATCCAGAGGCACCCTACTTTGGTAAAACCTACCCAATGATGATATAGTGTCAACCATTTCTTTCTTACCCCACAAATGAAAATATAGGGGCACCCTGCTATGGTAGAACCTATCTAGTTATATGATCAAGGTCTTCACAAGTGTCTCTTTGGAAGGAATATAACACTTTGTATTTGAAGGAGATTTAATCTCATCATATTATCTCATGTTATTACATTCTATGTATTCCTACTTTTAGTTATTTAGTTTGGAATATTATTTCCACCACCAAACCAATATGTTCAAACCATATTGACGTGTAACTCTTTATATAACCCACAAATTTGTGTTACTCACCCAAAAATAGAGGTCAAGTATATTTACACATATCAAAATAAATCATATGAATAATGTAAATGAACATTTCATGTATAGGAATATAGTTATATGAAATTGAAAATCTTTACATGAGTAAGCCCAATGTGATAGATAACTAACCCCATCCACCTTTATAGACAATGCATAAGTGTCCAAGCCAGTAGGTAGTCCAACCCCAAGTCCCTCTACCCAGGGATACTTTACTCAAGAGGGAATGAAATCTATCATAACTCTAAAAACTAATATGCATAAACTATATTCAACAAAAAATTAAAGTTCATAAAGTCAATTAAAAATAGAGGTCAAGGTAAATGGAAAACTAAATTCATTATGGAGTCATTCTTAGCATGAAAATGCAAGGCTCTATATCCTAGAATCAATTTAACATTTAAACTAAATCATGCACCATTCATCATATAAACAATTTATAACTATGAATAAAATAAGTAATAACCTTTAAATAAATGAATAATTCAAATATCTAAACATGAGATAACAATTTATAAACAATTCATAAATAAAAGTTAATTATAAACATTTAATAAATTTATCTTTATATTATGGACATTCCATAATTTTTAATATTAACACTTTATATTCATTCCAAATGATCTATTTCACATTCTTCATTATATGACATTTTATAATATAATTTATATTATATAAAAATTTTACATAATCTAAATATAATATCCTTAACATTATCTAAAGAATGATTAAATTAAACATTAAAAACAATTTTAATGTGGCTTAAATAATATCCAAATAAGTCCCCTTTAATTTTAATAATTCAAATTAATTAATTAATTATGAATAATTAATAATTTAAAATATAAATATTTTATATTTTGGCTATTTTTAATATATAAATACTTTAAAAATTATTCTTATGATTTCAAAATAAACACCTTTTATTTATAGATCACAAGAGATGCCATATAATTTTGTTTAAAAGGTATTTTAAATATTGAAATTTAATATTTAATGAATAATTTATAATAAATGTTTCATAAAAATTATTAATTAATTATAAACCATTTTATAATTAATTAATTAATTAAAATTTTATTAATTAGTAAATATCCCCAAAATAACTTTAATTATAATTTATAAGCAATTTATAGATTATAAGAAAAATTAGAAAAATACAAATTTATTAAAATTTTATGTTACCTTTATGCTTTAGGGGTTACTAGTGTAAGGGTAAAACTCACTACCCATACACAACCTAGTTGTATAACGGTAACACAATGTTTACCTTTATGAAACACAACTACATAAATCTAACACCACAATTTAATTTACAAAATCCAACTTTATAATGGCAACACCTCACTTATCTTTACACAACTCGACTGTGTAAAGGTAACACCCCACTTACCTTTAGGCAGTTAGGTTATGTAAAGGTAAATAAATTTTAAATAGATATCCAGAACATAATAATAATGCTCTGTCTTTTTATTTTTTCTTCATTTCATCATATGATTTCATAAAACTAAAACATGGGATCACTCTGATATAACCGAATGGATTATTTAGGGTCTAATAAAAATTATTAAAACATGGGAAACGATTTTATCCCTTTCCCAAGATTACTCATGAAATAAATATGAAAAACACACATAGTCTGAAATGAAATATCATAAACGTGTATCATTCACTGAAGAATCCACTACAATATCTTGATCACCATCACATGGTTTGATAGAGATCATTAAAGTGACAATACAAAGAAATACCACCCCATAGGTATCCATAGGCCAACTAGATCACACATATCTTTGTGTGGGGATCTCTATCCTCCATGATGTGATAACATATCATGATGCAAATGAGGTAGGAAAAAGAGATCATTAGGGTTAAGGGGTTTCATCCAAGTATGAAGAACTCACACTACACACTTACCATCACATGAAAATGATTTATATATAACACCTACGGATGCTCCTTGGGTGTTTTTTCATTTGTTCATGCATTATAATGCATGAATAAATGCTATGAACAACTCCATGCATATAATACATGAACTAAAATCCTCCTACATGTTTCATCTTACAAAACATCTTCTTTAAATGATAGATTATGTGGGTGAATAATAATGAAATCATGGATGACATAAAACAATACAACCCATGCATAAAAATCTTAGTTTTTATTAAATAAAAAATTAGCTTATATATATATCATTTACATATAAGTATTTATGGAATATCTCCTTCATTAGTTTGGTTGAGGTTCCTTCTATCAGAACTTTGAAAAGGCTAGGATAGTGGGTTACTCTACCATGATAGTAAATTTTCAATTCACTTGGTGAAAAATCATATGTTTCATTTGAGGACTAAATATATCGACCATAAATATCATTATATTTGGAAATTTCTTAAGGATGGGAAATTAGAGCTATAAAATATTACTAGTAAAAAAACCAATAGACATGTGTATAAATTTTCTAATATAAGAAATTATGAGGCAACATCATGCCTTAGTGGTATTGGGGTAACCAAAAGAATAAAGAAGATCACTATCTATGTATGGAAAGAGGATATGGAATTATAATCTATCTAAGTGTTGAAGGTTTCCTAGGGATCCTTGAATCAGTAATCAAGTGGAATATTGTTAGGATTATTAAGCCTCTTCAGTCTTAAAAATAACTTTACTAAAAGGATGTGTTTTCAGTCCATTAAAATTTGTAAAGGGTAGCATAGAATATAATCAATGACATATTGGTCAGGAGGAATTTCTGATGGATGTGATGTTTCATTGGAAGCTAGATCACAGTGATGATTGGTATCCATGAGAAAGGAGATACACTCGATTTATCAGATATAGCCATTCATTCAAATATTTATATTGGAAATCAATGGTCACTATTTTGAATGGATGTAAGCCTACTTTTGTGGGAGGTAAATGCAACCAAAAGATTGGATAAACTCCATTATAAATATGGGGTGGGGAACCTACTGATGTGGATCGTAAAAAACTATTATTTGTACTAAAATTACTTTCTTAAGTGATCCACATGGTTAAAAAGTCATAGTTGTAAATATTTTCACTTATAAAAATATAAAATCATTAAAATGTTCTCCCATGGAAATTTAAAAAAATATTAACCATTTAAAATCAAAGTGTTTCTTTACTTTACTATTTTTTCTTGCATATTTGTATGCATGTGAGAATTCTTGTTAGTGGACTTTATGTGTGGTGATTTAGGATGTATTTAGGATTACTAAGTTCTAGAAAATTTAATTTATGGAGGTGTGGCATGATGCTATGCATGAAGTCTAGTAGAACTAAAGATCTGGTGGATTCAACATCATGCTTCCAGTGGATTAAATTCCAGAGAGCTCATGTTTTATACCAGGATCTACTCCCTACACTTCTATGTGTACTCCATCGATTGTGTTTCCTCTATATTATAGGTAATTTCATTCCACATCATTACTTACACAACCTATTTAGATATGTCTCATATCTATGAGATATTATGTGGTTGTTATATTAAAACTATTTGTTTTATTTGTGTCGTCCGGGCATCGATCATCCCATGTGCCACCCACACTCCCTTCTCTTCTCCTACTGTGATGATGCCTTTGTGACCATTTGTTTTTTCACCAGTTTAGTTAATTTTTTTCTTCCCCTATAGAGATAATCTTTTAGTTTTTATAAGAGATAAAGAGATCTTGAGATTCTGTCAGAGGAGAAGCTGAGATCTAAGGCCCCCTACTATTACTCCATTGAAGGAAGACACACCGATCCTCATCTCCAATTCCTGGTGTTGTGTTATAGTGAATACCAAAAAAGGTTATTTTATTCTTGTAGTATAATGGATTTACATGCAAAGGTTTTGGAGGCTATATATTTCCATTTTAGTCATAACCAGGTCTTAATAATTGGGATATGAAATTATATGCAATTCTTTTGGTTTTAATTTTTTTTTCTATTGATACCATTACGATGTATCCTTTTCTGTTTAGGTACATAAAAAGTTTTTGTTTAGGAAAGTTAAATCTCTAACTCCACGTGATGGGTTTGGGGACCACCACTTGATTTATAAAGGCTCAATTTCCTTGTATATCTTCTCTAGTTTGAACTAATTTTTGATTCTTTTTATATATAGCTTTATTTTAGTCAATAAAGAGATAGGTAATGTTATTCTCACCATGCATGTAGGTTTAACACAAATTGGATAATGTTATATGATCATGTACACTTTTATTTTCTACTTTATTTCTTGGAACACACTCATATTAATATTCTTCATCAACTTTAATTTATGTTTTCAAAATAAAATGATTTTTCTAAACAAACCATATAACATCGTCATAAATCAATGGATCCTGGCCATTGAATAGGGAGTAACCTAACAATACAACCCCTAAAAATTGGTATTAGAGCTAATTTACTCATAACTATGGGTCATAAAAAGTTTTAAGTAGATAAATTTTATGGGGGAAAATGATTTTAATCTATGGAGGATTAAAATAAGTGTACATCTTGATCACAATGAGAATCTTGATGCTTCATGTGGATCAAATAATAAAGTTACCATTGTTTTTGATACCATATAGTCCATTGTTACCAAAGTTGATGTGTCTATTAAAGTCCTTTATAAATCCCATAGTCTCATGCTATTATCTTTCAGTGATAAGGTTCTTCAAGAGGCAGATTATGAGTATACTACTACTGAAATATGTTCTAAAATTGAGGCTCTATATATGATTAAGTATTTGGTATAAAGATTTCAAAATAATATGAGATTTTATAATTTAAAAGTGTACCCTATAACTATAGTTAGGACTCATATAAATGATTTTAATAAAACCATTTTAAATTTTTCCAATATAGATGTCAATACTAATGATTAAAACCTTGTAATCATTTTTCTAACACCCTTAGATGACTTGTATAATCCTGTTAAGGATTCCATGATGTATGGTAGAAATACTCTAGTGATTGAAGAGGTTAATTAAACCTAATTATCTAAATAACTTTATAAATGAGTACCTATAAAACAAGTAGTTGAGGGACTAAATTTGAGAGGTATAAATGAATAGAGAGGTAAGTATAGGGATCACAATAGGTCTATAATAAGTAGAACTAAATCCAGAGGTAGGATAGTGAAATACTATTAGTGTAAAAATATTGAGCATATTAAGAGAAATTATAAAGAGAATAATAATTCTAAGATAAAAATTTATCATTAATTATTGATGGAGTATATTTTTGACTCTTCTATTATTCTCAATGTTTATATGATTATCATGTCTAAAGAGTGGGTCTTGGATTTTGGATGATCATTCCATATGTGTCCTAAGAGAGAATACTTATCTAATTTGAGTGAAGTTGAGTGTGGTGATGTGTATATAGGGAATAATAGGAGTTTTATCATCATGGGTATAATATCTATTTCCTTTTATATTTATAATTGATCAATAAAAACTACGAATAAGGTTAGATGGGTAACCTAATTAAAACCAAACCTCATTTACCTAGGATTTCTAGACCAAAAGGTATACACCTTTAGGTATGATTATAGTATTATTAGAATTACTAGGGGATCACTCACTATTATGAAAGGAACTCTCATTAATGGGATATGTTTCTTAGTTGATAAAACACATTTGAAGTAGTTGAATATAACACATGCTCCAGTGTTTGATAAAACTATGATCTAACATAAAATACTTGGGCATATAAGTGATAAGGAAATGAATGAAATTAATAATCAAGGGTTTTTGAGAGATGAAACCCACAAAGAACTCCCCTTTTATAAGGATTTTGTGTTTGGAAAATCAAAACATGTGAGTTTTAAGAGGTTTATGTACAAATCTAGGACCTCCTTAATATATCCATTCATATTTATGGGTACCTTCTAAGGTTAACTACCATTGTGGTGGGAATTTATTTGTTACCTTTATAGATGATTACTCATTGAAATTATAGTTATGAATACTCAAACATAAGTATAATACATTGGAAACATTTAATACTTGTAAAACTAGTGTTGAAAATCAGATAAGAAAGAAGTCAAATACCCTTAAGACTGATAATGGGTTAGAGTACTTATCTAATGACTTTATTAAATACTATAACTCTAAAAGTGTATTGATACATTAGATAATTGTTGAGACCTAATAACATAATGGTTTAACTGAAAGAATAAATTGTACCATCCTTAAGAGAGTGAGAAGCACGATCATACATCTGGGTTTGTCTTGGTCCTTCTAGGAATATGATACTTCTGCAATAGTTTATTTGATTAACTGGTGAAACTCTAGTGCCACTGGTTAAAATATCTATGAAAATGTTGATAGATTTTCCCCTAGTCTAGGACAACTTATAGTCTTTTATTTAAACACTAATGTTTATAGTAAGATTGATAAGGTGGAACATATGGTGTTCAATTGTATGTTTTTGGTCTATCCTCTGGGTGTTGAGGGTTATAGGTTATGGGTAGAAAAGAATAGTTACCATAAGTGAATTATAAGTCATTATATTTTCTTTTATGAGGATTTTGTGCCCAAGTATATTCTTATAGAGACTAATTAAACTGGTACGCCTGAGCCTATGGGTGTTAGGTTTCTTTAGAATTAGAGAAGTTGTATGAACCTCATATTTCCTCCAACCAATTCAAAATGAACTTGATTATGACTATGAGTTATAAGTAGAGATAGAGAGTGAACTTATGGATAATAAGTTGATGTGATATAAGGTTAGGACAACCATTTGGCCTCCTAATCAGTCTATTACACAAATGTGACTACTTATGTATTCAACATTTCTATGAAAATAAATAGTAATGAGTTGAAATCCTTCAAAAAATTCAATAAATATAATGATTCTAAGTAGTATTTCACTACCATGAAATATTAAATGGATTCCCTTCTTAAAAATATCACATGGAAATTTATAACCAAACCTAAAATAGAAATAGTTATAGATAGTAAATTAATTTTAAATATAAGGAGAACAACATAGTGGAGATAAAAATTAAACATAAAGATTAACTTGTTACTAAAGGGTTCCTTCAGTGTGAGGGAATTGCCTCTAGTGAATTTTTTCTATTGTTGTTAAACATTCATATATTATATTATTTATCACCTTTTTGTATGATATGATTTTCATACAGAACAGTCAGATGTGAAAAATATCTTTCTTCATAGAAATTTGGATGAGAAAATCTACATGAATCCTCCAAAAAGATTTTCAAAATATTTTAAAACTGACCAAGTCTATCTTTTATAAAAATTCTATTATGTAATTAAACAATCCTTGAGGAAATGGTATAAATATTTTGATTATTTTATGCATGAAAATAGTTTTATTATAATCAAGTACGATTCATATATTTATTTTAAACATGTTAAGAAAGTGATTATTTACTTTTTTATATATATTAATGTCATGTTTCTTATTTATAAGAACATGAATCTAATAAATAATGTAAATATCCAAATTAAAAATTACCTTTTAAATGAATGATATAGGAAATTATAAGAAAATAATGGGTATAGAAATAATTAGGAATAGAGAAACTAAAGTTTTGTATCTGTCTTAATGTTCCTATGTGAAAAAGGTGTTAAAAGAACATCTATTTGGGAATTTGAAACTTGTTAGCGTGCCTTTGGGTTAACACATTATGTTTTAACTTTCCCATTCCCCTAATTATGAGATGAACTCAACCTTTATAAATAAAATAAATTATGCTAATGTATTAGATAGTCTTATGTATGCTATGATTTTCTTTATACTAAACATTTCTTTTACTATTTTAACTTTAACTAGTTTATGGAAAACCTAAGGAAACCCCATTGGCATGAATTGAAATGGATGATGAGGTATTTTTCTATGTCCTCCGACAAATTTATTTTTTTTGTAAATAATATAAGTTATGATTATGATATAGCGAGATTTATTGATTTTGACTATTCTAGTAATGTAGATACTCAAAAATCTATTACTGATTATGTTTTTATTACTTGTAGTGGTCCTGTTTCATGTAAATGTGATATTAATTCTATAGTTTCCTTATCCATCACTGATGAAGAATATATTTATTTAATTGAATTTATTAGGGAAACTATTTGATTAAATGGTTTGATAAACAAATTGTCTTTATCTTTTAGTAATATTGTTGCATATTATGATAGTCAATGAACCTTGTACTTATCTAAAATTAATGTTTTATATGGTAGGTTGAAGCACATAGATATTATGCTACATTTTATCAGATAGGTCATTAATATTGGGATAGTGTGTGTCAACAAGATACACACTTTTGATAACCCGATTGAGAGCTTGACTAAGGGAATTCCATTGTCTATGTTGAATCAATACTTAGGTTTAATGAATATAGTACAAGTACAATGAAATAGGTTGTGATAACACCATTATGATTAATATATTTTATTATAAAGGTAGAGATATGTGAATTATAACTACTGTATTAGTTTTTAAATAAAATCCTTAATTATCCATTGGTATTATTTATATAGTTTCATGTGCATGTTTTTATATATATTTTCATTTCTATTTTAAGTCACTAAATTTATTTATTTTTCTATATATAATATTTTTATATTTTTTACTTATATTTTTGTGATTATCAACAGGTGCTTTCAAGAGGCTTTGATACTTTTGATCCTACGATTCACCATGCACTAGTGTGTGCATATTTGGGTATGTTTATTTTATATCATAGGGTGGATAAATCCACACTTGTTACTTACATGGACTATATTTCATTGATGTATTCCCATGAGCTATTACACAATTATGATATATGAATTTCTTATTTTATCTATGCCATCCATGCATCGCTCATCCCGTGTGTCGCCTAAACTCCCATTGATTCACCTACAGCGATGATGCCTTAACTCCCCTTTAGTTTTTCATTAGTGTGGTTCATTATATTCTTCCACTATAGATAGAAAAATACTAGCATCTCTAAGAGAGATAGAGATAAAGAGAGGATGCTATAGGCGAATCCAAGATTTGAGGTTCCTTGATTTTCCTTCATTAAAGGAAAGCGTGGTGATTCTCACCTTTAATTACTAACATTATGTTATTATGGAGACCAGTAGAGGTTCTTTGATTATTTGAGTAGGATATATTTTACATGTGAAAGATTCGAAGGCTACATATCACCAAGTCTTGGTAATTGAGACCCAACATTGCATATGGTTCTTCTGGTTTTTATTCTTGTATCTGTTACTATTATTATGATGCATCCTTTTATTCTTGGATACATACAGTGTGCTCATCTAAGAAATGTAAATTGATAACTCCAAATGATGGGTTTGAGGACCACCACCTAGTTTAACAATAGTCTATTTCCTCATATAGATTTTATAGTCCTTACTACTTTTTGAGTCTTTGTATATGCTACTCCTATTTTCTTAATAAAGAGTTAAGTGGCAATGTTCTTTCCATAAACATAGGTTCAACAAAAATTGAATCACTTTATATTATTATTTTCCCTTTTATTTTATTATTTGTTTCTTTGAATTCACTCATATTAATCTTCATCATTGACTTATAATTTCTATTTTCATAATAAAATGATTTTTCTAAACAAATTGTAAATCATATCCATAAATTAGTGGAACTTGACTATTAAATAGGGTCAACCATGACAACACAACCCCTAAAATTTTAAATATTAGTTTTTTATTTTTTTGTTAAAAATTAAAATAAAAATCTTGTGGATTGGACCACTAGCCCACGAGGCATGAAAGGGAAGGACTAAAGCCTATAGTTTTATAACTCGCATAAAATTTGGGCTGGGCTAGCACGGTCTACAAAAAACACGGCTCATATAGACTAGTCCATGGATTGGCCCGACCTATCTATTTAAAACCTATAAATATATTCATGACAATATAAAATATATTATTTATTATTCTTATAAAGCACATCCTACCCTTGCATGTTTTACCACACCGACACCCCCCAACTTTCCTTCCCCCCCAAAACCTCCCCGACTCCTTTCCATGTTCTTCATCTTATCTCTTCTCCCCACCATACTATTACTCACCTATCTCTAAATCTATAGGAAATATCTTCCCAATCCTTTGTATCCTCTATCTCCTCCCACTTCTCCCTACCCACAAATTTTTTCAAACCCCCATGGTTTCTCCTCTATCAGTTCTCCCATTCACATCCATAGACATCCCCCCTAACATCTATAAAAAAATCACAGATCCCTTGGAAATATCTATGAAGCATAGGTCCTTGATCAGTTGAAGAATTCTTGCACTGGGGAATCCCTTCTCTCCATGATGACTATTGTGACATCTCCTTTTTGAATTTAATTCACTTTAGGGATTTCAAGACCAAGGAATCTTATATGAAGATAAAAAAAACCATATAGTGGTGCGAGGAGATAAAAATCAAAGCTCTGTTATAGGAAGATCCATGGGGTAATAATTTTAATAAGGTAGTTATAATGAGTGGGATGACCACACCATCTGCTAAATTCTATTCATTGAGTTACAAAACAAGGAGCTTCACCCGACCACCTTTTTTCAATAAAGAGGGGAAAGAGAAGTTCCTTCCTCCTCTCTTTCCCTCTATTGTGGTTTTTGATCCATTGGATTCTTATGTCAACCCCCATCTAAATACCCCCTCACTTATAATTTATATTTTTTATATTATCTTACTTAATCCCCTCTCTAATCCCCCATAAAATTTGATTTTCAATCCCTTGTATACTCACATCAACATTCTCATGTTAGGTCACCTCTGATTTTTGATCCCCACAGTCCATAATATCTCCCTTTCATTTGATTTTAGATCACTAATATTCATACATAGACCTCCATCATGATACTTATCCTAGGTTTATCCTTATGTTAGGATCATCCTACAGTAGGATACCCAATCTCCCCATGTCGACATTAGTTGTTCATCAATTATCTCCCTCATATCTATCTTCTCCACCTTGGTTCTTCAATCAACTCTATAACTCTCACTAAAGGCAATAGTTTTTATTTTTCATTTTTATCTCATAAAAAAGTACTAGCTTCATGGATCAAGTTTTTGATATTCTATATCTTGATTTGATTCTATCTATCTAGATATTTCACATATATACTAAATTTTACTAGTAATGAGACTATTTTTTGTTCTTAAGGATACATGATGAAACTGGTTTCAAGTATATAAAATGTTAATTTTTTAATGTTTCTTATTTCATTCTATAGATAGATACTTTAGAAAAATACTGATTTTGTGTGCATTGTTTATAAGTATTATTGAATTTTTATTAAGCTTTGGCTTCATTTTATTTCCTAAAAAAATCAGGAGCCAATGGACCTATCTAAACTACAAGTAAAAATAAATGAATATATATTTTAAAAAAAAGAAATTATATCATAGTCTTCTGTAAAAATTGAAATTTATAGTTTGTGTATTTTCAAAATTATTACAGTTTTAGTTTTTATTAAATTATCAAATGTATTTTTTTAAAATTTTATTTTTATGTTTTCATTTATTACCCTATTTAAATTCAAGTGATAAAAATTTAATGAAGGGATCATGTGTTGGAAAATATACAGTAAATTTTTATTAGTTGAATTTAAATGGAGTAATAAAATAAAACATAGAAATAAAATTTAAAAAAAAATACATTTGATAAGTTAATAAAAACTAAAACTGAAATAATTTTGAAAATACAAAAACTCTAAATTACAATGTTTACAGAAGACTGTGATATAATTTATTTTTAAAAAAATATATATTCATTTATTTTTACTTGTAGTTTAGATAGGTTCATTGGCTCCTGGTTTTTTTAGGCAATAAAATTAAGCCAAATATTAATAAAAATTCAATATTACTTATAAACAATGCACATAAGGTCAATATTTTTCTAAAGTGTATAGCTATATAATGCAATAAGAAATTTCTATATGTGTCATTTTTGGATAATTTAGTGACAATTTTGATTATATTTAGCAGAGGTTTTTTTAAATTAACCTAAAAATAAAATAGAAAAAATGAACCTAACCACTTCTAATATATGTATCAGAGGTTATGTTTAATGGTGGTTAATAGCAATTTTCACTAATTAATATTTTCATTTATTTATTTTGTGGTAGTTTTTATAAACTACTGCTAAATATTTATCTAAAAATTTATTTATTTTAAATAGTTAATAAAAAATATAAATATAAAAACTATGACATGTAATAAACTAAAACATAAATTCATAGTAAAAATATCATACATACATCATACATCATACATCCACAGTCATATATACATATATCCATAGTCACCATAACCTCTGTCAACTGATAACCTCAGTCAACCCATACCTCAATCATCAATACATACATATAAAATATGTCCAACAATAACCCATGCCCAATATACATCCATCCCATGACCTCCACTATATCCATATGACTCCACATCACATCATCAACTGGAAATGACCACATTATCTCATCAATTATAATAATGAATAAGACATAAATTAAAACTGAACATAATAAATTAGAATTACAGTAGAATCATTGATAAAATTTAAACATACCACAAAAAATAAGAACCATCACAACTTTCTTATGAATAATTTCATGGATAATAATGGTCAATATCCTACCTACTACTGGAATCTATATCCTATAATAAAAACTAGAACATTTGAGAAAAAATATGAAAGAGAAAAGACATAGAATATATTCAGAATGTTGCACATAAAATATGTTATTTTATTAACCAAACAGAAGAATTTTTAACATAAAAAATAATATATCATGAATATAACTTTAAAAACATAAACTTACCTATTTAATATATGATTCAACACTTGAAAATTAAAAGGGATAAGTATATAACAATCAAATTAATTTTGAAATCGATGTATGGTGTGCTTGAAATTTAATTAATAAAAAAAATTTAAAAACTTTGATATGAAAACATGTAATATATTTAAAAAATAACTCAATAGTGGTTTTACCATAATTTCATATCAACCTGAGGTTGTTTTCTAGGTTTTTGATTGTTACACACACATTTTAGTGTTTTAAAACACTATAAACACATTTATGGGTGCCCAGGAAAACAGTAACTCAGAATGAAATGGTGTCAGTTCCTAAATTTCAAAAATCAATCTATAGTCCTTTTCCTCTTATTTCATGGCAATCCGATGTCATTTTTTTGGTTTTGACCCCCCGACACACATTTTTAAAGGCTTTGGTACCTTTAAAAACTGTTTATCAAGTCATTCCAACTGCACCACACATCGAATTGATGTGTTATCTACATGTACTTTCCAAAAAATAACTTAATAGTGGTTTCCACATGATTTCACATCAATATGAGGTTGTTTCTATGGGTTTTACCATTATATGAATGTTTTAGTGTTTTAAAAGACTAAAAACACATTTACAGGAATTTTGGGAAAATCATATATCGGAATGATGTGTTGTCAATTCATAAATTATAAAAATAAATTAACAATCATTATTCTATGATTTCATGGAAATATGACATATTTTTCCTAGTTTTGACCCCCAATACATGTTTTTAAAGGATTTAGTACCTTTAAAAACTATTTTCTGAGTCATTCCGACCACACCACACATTAGATTGACATGTTTTTTACATCTACACATCAAAAATAACTAAATGGTAATTTTACCCTGATTTCACATAAAGATAAGGTTTTTTATATTTTTTTGACCATTACACACATGTTTTAGTATTTTAAAACACTAAAAACATGTTTATGTGCATCCTAGAAAAATCATAACTCAGAATGACATGCCATCAGTACCTACATTTCACCAATCAATCTATGCTCCTTTTCTTCATATTTCATTTTAATATAATTTAATTTTCCTATTTTGACCCCCTGAAACATGTTTTTAAATGCTTTGGTACCATTAAAAACTATTTAATGAGTCATTCCGACCACACTTTAGGTTTGATTGACGGGTTTTCCCTCATAAAAATCCCAAAAAATTCAATGATGGTTTTTCTATGATTTCACGTAAATATGAGATTGTTATCTATGGTATTTACCATTACATTCATGTTTTAGTATTTTAAAACACTAAAATGTGTTTATGAGAATCCTAGGAAAACCATTACTTTGAATGATAGGTTTTCGAATCATACATTTCAAAAATCAATATATGGTCATTTTCCTCTAATTTCATGGTAATCCGGCATCATTTGTTTGGTTTTGACCCCCTGACACAATGTTTAAAGGCTTTAATACCTTTAAAAACTGTTTAACAAGTCATTATAACCACACTGCACATCAGATTGATGTGTTTTCTATGTGTACTTGTCAAAAATATCTCAATGGTGGTTTCCCATGATTTCACATCAATCTGAGTCGTTTTCTAAGTTTTTTGACCATTACACGTAGGTTTTAGTGTTTTAAAACACTAAAAACACATTTATGAGTATCTTGGGAAAACTGTAACTTAGAATGATATACCATTAGTTCCTATATTTCAAAAATAAATCTTGGTTTTTTTTCCTCTAATTTTATGTCAATTCAACATCATTTTATTGGTTTTGACCCCCTGATATGCGTTTTTAAAGACTTTTATACCTTTAAAAATTGTTTACTGAGTCATTACAAACACATCGCACATTATATTGACATAATGTCTATGTGTACATGTCAAAAATTACTCAACAGTGATTTCCTTGTGATCTCATGTCAATATGAGGTCGTTTTCTATGGTTTTGACCATTACACACATGTTTTAGTTTTTTAAAACACTAAAAATATGTTTACAAGAATCCTAGGAAACCTTTACTCAGAATAAAATATCATCAATTTATAAATTTCAAAAATAATTCTATGGTATTTTTTCTCTGATTTTATGGATACCCTCCATCGTTTACCTAATTTTTGACCTCTCGACACATGTTTTTAAAGGCTTTGATACCTTTAAAAACTGTTTACCGAGTCATTATGACTACACTACGTGTTGAATTGATGTTTTTTATATGTTTGTATATAAAAAATAACTAAATGGTGGGTTTTTCACGATTTCATGTCAATATTATGCCATTTTTTGATGGTTATATGCACATTTTAGTGTTTTAAAACACTAAAAACGTGTTTACGGGCATCCTGGGAAAACCATAACTCGGAATGAAATTCTTCTAGTTCTTACATTTCAAAAATCAATCTAAAATCATTTTCATTATTTCATGGTAATCTTATGTTTGTTTCCTTGTTTTTACCCCTCGATGTATTTTTTAAAGGCTTTAGTACCTTTAAAAACTGTTTTCCGAGTCATTATAACTACACCAAACATCATATTGACATGTTGTCTATGTGTACACATAAAAAATAACTCAACTGTGGTTTTTCCATTATTTCATGTCAATATGAGGTCATTTTTTATAGTTTTTACCATTACACGCATGTTTTAGTGTTTTAAAACTCTAAAAACGTGTGTATGGGTATCTCTAAAAAATCATAACTCAGAATGGCGTACCGTCAGTTCTTATATTTCAAAAATAAATCTATGATCAATTTCTTATGATTTAATGACAATTTGAATCCATTTTCTTGGGTTTGAACCCCAAAAACACGTTTTAAAGGCTTTGGCACCTTTAAAAACTGTTTACTCAGTCGAAACCAAGAAAACAAGCTCAAATTATTTTCAAACTTGAGGATGAAAATTCATAATTCATTTTTGACATGTAGGAATCAACCACATGTAAATATGACAGAATATTTGATCAATATGACTCAAAGTGTGTGTTTTCAATATAAAAGTGTCATTTTAGTTTTATTTATGGAAGTTGTATGTATTATTTTCAAATGTGTGAATGATCTATGGAATTTAGAATTTACCTTGGTAGGATAAGATACAAGGATAAACATTTCCTTAGGAATCATGTTGATTATACATTTATGTATAGAAACTAAATCATTTTCCATTTCTAACCACCACTGATCATGTGTTTTCCTATAAAAGTCTTTTTCTTTCATTTTTTCTTTCAACCTTGAAATTTCTCTTTGTGATTTTGGATCAACTACACTACTCAAACCCCCCACCAGGTATACCAATAACTGATGATGATGCCCTACCAAAGATAACATATGGGGTAGTCACAAAACCCATCCCCTATACATGTTCAGGGTGCTCCTCTAAAATTATTACAACTACATCATTCTAGGAAACCAATGATGATTTTGAAGGGGTTTCATCCAAGACTTATTGAATTTTAACCTATTAATAAAAAAATATTAAAAATGATTTTTTAAAATATCCAAAATTTATAATATTATCTAATTAATAATTTTTTTATTACTATTTATTACTATTTCATTACTATAAAATAAGACAATTAAAAAAAATTATAACAACAAACAAGGCTCAAACCCAATTAATTGGGGACAGATAGATGTATCAAATGATGCCAAATTGACATCGTTTGATCCATGTAGTTAGTTCCATTTAATTGAGTTTAAGGATTTTTTTATAATATATTTTTCATTATTATGTTTTTATAGTAATGAAATAACACAAAATAGTAATTAAATAACATGAAATAGTAATGAAAATTACTTACTCCAATGTCTTTGGTAGGGTTATTTACAAAACTACCACCGGGTTTCCTATGCACTTTAAACCGCATCTTTATTTAGCCAACAGAGTGACCTAATTAACCAGCCTTTATAAAAAAAATATAAACAAGTTAGAAAAAACCTTAACTTATAATAGAATGATATAAATAATATTGGATAAAATATAAACTAATTTTTTTCTTTTTCTTAAAAAGCTCTAAGACCAACGATATGAGGAATGACTTGTTTCTCATGATTCATAGTATTTTTTTAGAAAATTACTATAAAAACAAAAACATTAATAAAAATTATAATTTTATTGTGTTTATGTTATTAAGATACTATAAAATATGCAATTACCTAATGAGATACATCTCTGTTAATATCGAAAATCTGCTTCCATTGCTCATGAGAAATGCCTTCAAAAACTTTCTCATACATATGTCATGATCTCAGAGATGTGTTATTAAACTCATGCCATAATCTCCATTTAAAGTCACTCTATTTCTTACCTACAATTTTTAGAGTCCATGGGTGTGAAACAGAGTCAGAGACATCAAAATAAAAGAAAAAATATAAATAAAAAACATAACACTTTATAAGTATATTAAAAAGTTTTACTCATGTCTTTTAAATTTTTCATCAATGAATATTAAATTAATTTTACCTTTATTTGATTATTAAAGACCTCATTTTTCCAAGCTATGGGAATATGCCTCCAATCTTTATAATTAATGGGAAATCTCATCATCTCTTAAGTAAGATGCCTAAGAATCTGCCCATAGATTCCAGAAATATCTTTCATAGTCACCCCAATCTTATCAAATGGAATAATAATCTTTAAGTCCTTGAGGTTCTATATATCTTATATGTTCATATTTATACCCCTTCTATTGTAATATTTATATATTTGAAAAATTCATTAAATAATTAATAAAATATATAGTTTTTTTTGTACAATGAAATATATGCTAGTAACAATAACTCACCAATATCCCCTAGATAGAGGGGTGACCAAATGATCCATCACCAGAGGTGAATTTAATGGTGGGATATCAAAAAAATCTTGGGAAATGGCTGGCTCACTAGTAGTCTCAGGTACAATGGAATCACTTAGATCCACTCAAGATGATGGTAGTGGTGGTATTCTCTGAGATAATGAGAAGATGGGATCTTGATTTTTTTGTTCTTGGCATTCCTACAATTCAAATGGTTCAGATATATTAAATGTATAAAAAATAAAAAACTAATTTTTTTTACAAAAACAAAAAATAGAACAATTTATATATGTATGAAATGCTTGTCAATGAGAAATTATAATATATTTTCATTACTAATTTATATATTCAATTATCTCCATCTTCATTGGATTCATTGTTATCATCCTCCATTATGACGAGTGCTTCATTTTCACCCTCTCTTGCAAGTTCGATTATTTCGATATTATTAGGAAAAAAATTTCAATGTTTTTTGGTTTATGAGGTTCACTACTGCAAAGTACCAATTGATCTTGATCACCCATATCATATAAGTCTCTCTTCTTTAAGTGTACAAAAAACTCCAACCTTCATGTATTTCATCATCCACATAATAAACAATCTTTTCTTATGAATCCAAGATAAATAGATCATGATCTGCATTCTCATCGGTATGAATCAAGCTAGAGAAGTTGACAGAAGTAAAATGTAATGAATATTTTATTATACCCCTATCAATGTTTACCCACTTTCATTTTAATAAGATGACCGAAAACTGACCATGATAGTTTAATTCAATTATATCATTCAGATTTCTATAGTATCCCATCTCTATAAGTGTAAATACACCACTATTTTGAGTTTTTAACTCTTATTCATGATAAATTGTATGAAACTTGAAGCCAAGAGTATTGTAGGAATCGAATCTCTTAAACTTACTTAGAGGACCTTGATCCAAAATATTCAAATCATTTGATATTTTAGCTCGATTCTCAACATTAATTATCTAGACAAGAATATATAAGGTGTTACTTTTAACATAGACAAATTAACTACACATAAATAATATTAATACGAGTATATGCTTACACGATGGGTGAACCATTCAAAAATCTACTTATTAATAGCTTAAGTTAATTAAAACTCATTTTGAGATCAACCACTTATTCGCCTATTTGTCTTCAATTGCAACTATTCAATAAATGAATCTATAATAATACTATTTATTAGCACATATCTATGTTCTTGTATCAAATTCAATCTAGTCAGTGTAAAATTTGACTCCTTTCCAATTGTTCATCCAATAGTTGGAAATACCGATGACTGGTTTTTAGAATTAGAATTAGTGGAGATATCATAAACATTCCCAACATGATTAAATCTAGTCTCAATCCCATCCAAATACCTAGAACAGAAGGTCAAATACTCTATGTAATCTTCAGAAATAGAGCCTTATAGTTGAGCTTTATTCCTCGCATGTGATTTCAATTGACCAAAATACTTGATGAAAAAAATAAGAAACATATCAAAAAAAAAATATGCAATGATTTGATAAAATTGAATTCACCAATGAAAATAAAAATAATATCAACATACCTCTCAATTTGATACATCCATATATAGTGTACCGGTCCACTAAGTTTATCTCCTGCAACTATATGAACAGTCAAATAAATCATGATTACGAAGAATGAAGGGAGAAATAACATCTTCGAATGAAAAACTGTCAAAAAAATTATTTCTTGAAGTTTATCAAGATCAATTGAATTTAAAGTTTTTCCAAAAATATTTCTGAAAAGGCTAAAAAAGTCAACTATAACCACAATTAATTTTTAGGTAACATATTATGCAATTCCAATAGAAACAACTTCTCTACCAGAATATGTGAGTCATTAATTTTCAATCCATGTAACTTTTAATTTTTTAAGTCAAATCACCTTGATATGTTACTTGAATATCCATCAGGAACTTTTAAATTATTTAAAGTTTGAAAGAATACACCTTTCTCATGATTTTAATTGTAAAAATCTCCAAAGGATACTTTTTATTCTCATTTTCCCACAAAACATGCTTTATATTCATTGAATCCAAATCCTTATGAGCATTAAGGTGATCCTTAAATTTACCCTGCTCATTAAGCAATGTAAAAATTATATTTTCACAGACATTATTTTCAATATGTATTAAATCAAGATCATGAAGTATTAAATTTAACTCCCAATAAAGAAGTTTTAAAAATATACTCTTTTTCTTCCTTTTTGTGTTCCAACTACTTTAGATACTATACCTCATACCCTTTTCCCCCTTCTTTAAACTAATTACATTTTCCAAATCTTTAATGAAATTCATTAATTTTCCCAAGATTTATGAACTATATAACACCTTTTTTGGATTTATCAATTCAATATATTTATTTAATTGTGTATTTTTAAACATTAATTTAAGAGAAGAATTAATAAATCAATGATGACACATAAAACACCATTTTCTAATATTAGGTAATCATTGAGGTTCAAAATAAAAAATTACAAACTGGACAATCCAAACCAGTATTATTATTTCAACTGAATAAATTTACTAGTTTAGGAAAGTCACTAATTGTCCACATTAAATCATCATTCATTTTGAATAGTTTTCTCATTGAATCATCACATGTTTCCATGCCATCATCCCATAATTCTCACAATTCTTTGATTAGAGGTTGAAGGCATACATCAATGTCATTTCCAAGGATTTTATTTCTAGAAATAATCATTAAAATAATGAAATAATTATTTTTCATACAAATCCATGAAGGTAAATTATAGGGGACCAAAACAATTGGCTAAATGCTATAATTAGTACTTAAAGTACCAAAAGGGTTAAAACCATCAGAAGTCAATCCCAAACATAAATTCCAAGGATCCAAAGAAAAATATAGATATAATGAATAAAAAACATTCCATGATGTTTAATATTTTAGATGTCTCATAAATCCATCATTAATATCCTAATCATGATACTTCATGTCGTATGTAGTCTTAGATGACATGAATAATATTTGCAAGTTTGGTTTTAGAGGAATGTAATGAAATACCTTTAAAAGAGTTTTCTTCTTCTGTTTCTTCTTGGGGTTTTATTGATTTATACTCTCATTGTTAATTGGATTCCATCTATTTGTATGGCATATTATTCATTCTTCTTTATAATACTCTTCTCCCTATTAAAGCATGAAATCATTAGGGTATGCGTGCATCTTTTTATAATCAAGTACATGTTTATTGATGAATTTTTTATCTCATAGAATGATGTAAGGATCATATCTTCACTAAATAAATCAGGAATCAACTCTAAAATCATGGAAATTTCTTTGTCAGTAATTATATAGAGACACTTGATATGATACAACTTATGTAGAAAAGAAATCATCAAATACTTGGCACACCCTTCATATAGTTCTTATTGTTCATCTTCAACTAATTCATAAAACTCATTTTTTGGTGATTGAAGTTTTGAGAAATATTAACCTACTCAAGATCAACTGAAGGTTATTTTGATCTATTAAAATCATGGACATTGTATCCCAAAAAGTAAAATTCACCATTTATCAAATTTTGAACTGAATTCTCCTATGGTGAGTCACTTTGTGTTTTGTTGATAGGATTTTCATTATTTTGACTTTCCATATAATTCAATTCACCATTACAAATACAACACACATATTTAGTGGGAAACTGTTTCAATATCAAATTCTTATATATTCATTTCTATTCAACCATTTCTTGAATTTACAATCAGGACATGGAAATTTTATTCTACTATTCGCTGATCAGTTTGCAATTGCATAATATAAAAATTCTTCCAAACCCTTGGAATACCAAGGTGCGTTTCAAGGTAAATTAATCAAAATTTTATCCATAGGTATTGAATTTTTACTATTCTCCATGAATAATCAGATATAAAGATATAAATTTTAATCAAACAAGTGAAATCGAAATTAAACATCACCCAACTTCATCATTGACCCGGTTAGGGTCCTGATTTGACATAACAAAAATTAAACATAAAAATGGTTTAATCGAACATTAAAAACACTCAATTATAAAGATATTTATATAATTTCATTAAAACCCTAAAAAAAAATTCAATCAATCATGTCTTAAATGATGCCGGGGGTCGTAGTCACTATAAAAATGGGAAAAGAGGCCTTTGGGGGTCTCTGTCGAGGAGTGTGGGGTCATTGAGAGGTCCTAATAGGGGAGAAGGGGGTTGGGGTCATGAGGATCAGAGGGGGTGGGGGAGGTATGACAATCATCAAGATTAGGGTGGGTCACGATAGTTATCAATTGGGGGGGGGGGGGTCGGGGACCTGACGATCATCGAAAGGGGGTTGAGGTCATAATAGTAACTGACAGGGGGGGTGGGGGGTGGGGTCATGTTGGTCACTAGTAGGGAGGTTGAGGTCACGATGGTAGATGAAACGGGGGGTTAGTATCCTAGAGGTCACTGGTAGGGGGGTCGGGGTCATGGTGGTCACCGTTGGGAGTAGGGGGTTGGGGTCACAACGATCATTGTTGGGGGGGTCAGGGTCACGGCGGTTGCCATCGAGATCAGGGGGGTCACTGAGGGGAGAAGGAGGGGGGTCAGGGTCGAGGGTCACCAAGGAGAGCAGGGGGGGACCAAGGGGATCGATGAAGGGGGGTCGAAATTAGGGATTTTTAAAATATTTAGTGGTGGTTTAAATAAAACCACCACTAAATTTTAAAATAAAAAAAATAATGGTAGTTATATTAAACCACCACTATATTTTTTTAATATGATTGATTTCACAGTGTTTATTATAACCAATGCTAATAAACCACCGCTAAGACCTATTTTTTTGTAGTGATATGGGTAGGGCCCTCCTCAATCCCACAACATATTAGTATCTCTCAATGCAAAAGAAAGTAGAGGGAAGAGAGATAGAGAGAGGGAGAGTGAGAGTCTGGAGAGAGAGAGAGTGAGAATTGGTAGAATCCATTGACCATGTCCATGGACTTTGGAAATACCATATAGGCTTCAGGGGAACTCCCCGACCTTCGTGCATTTACTCATGAGTTACACAATGCATGAGTAAATGTTATACAATTAAAATGGTTTATAACCATTTGACCATATGGTTAACTCTTAAGTGTATTGATTCTACATGTGTTAATCATAAATTATATAGAAGAATAACCAAATGCTAACATTTAAAATTATATTTCATGGTGTATCTTAAGGTTTAACCATTCATACAATACAACTATCTATAGTAGTGATATAAGATATCATCATATCATAACAAATGATATTCCAAAATAACATATAACATGCATGTATAATATGTCATATGATATCTCATATTATCATATATGATATGGACATTATACATAATATGTATGAGGCTTTAGGGAATATCTCCATCAATTACCCACTTGCACTAAAGCTTTATAGACTTAGTATCATTTCACCTTATATTTTATTATATACAATAACTTGTGAAACTATACCCAAAAAACCTTTTGAATATCTTCCAAAACACTTTTGGAAAGCTATCATCAAATTCAATACATATCACATCATATGAAATACCTTGTTAATACCCATACAAAACTCTTTTTTGGATAAAATCTAGAACACTTTTAGAGCATCTCTTTGAGTAACAATCAATCCCTATTTAGTCAACCACAAAGTGTGACCCCATGACTCTTTATAGTATTGAAAATAAATATGGATTCCTAAATCCATAAATTTAAGAAAAGTGTTAACTATAACAAATAATTTTCTTTACTAAAGATAAAAAGGGATTTGGCATGATCTCCATAAATCACATGTATCTCTATACCTATGTCCATTGGTTAAATTATATGTAAGAATTCATTTTTTTATGATCCCTTTGTCCAAGACATCAAATAGACATGGAACATTAATGTTGGTCCTAGATAGAATGATGAAAAGAGATAAGAGGTGGAGTGAATTTTTTATCATTAAAAATAATTAGAGTATAAAAATTATAAAGAAAAATTTGGTGGATAAAGGATTAAGCAATTCAAGAACCAATATTGTGTATAGTGAGTGTAAAAAGTGTATTTATAATAAAGTAAAATAGATAGAATAATGAATTTTAGTGTATTTTAGATCTGAATAATTATACATATACTCTCAACACTCTCAATAAAAGATAATGGACATCTACTATAGATATAGCCTTTTACAGTGGGTGCTGACCAAACCCAGAATTTTACAAAGGGAGCATCCCTAACCAAATATTTTTATGATATCAGAACTAAACCATAACTTTATAAAGAGAATCTACAAACCTAACACAATTTTCATGGGTATAGAAATAACCCAAGTTTTATAAAGAAGTATCCCTAACCCAATTCCATTTAACTGTATCAGACATAACTATTGAAAACTTCCTTTTGGTTTGGTGAGAAAAACCAATCAATAATTTTTAAGGGTATTATAACCTATGAAAGTGATACACATCAGTGTATAAAACTCTAAACAAAATAATAAAATAAAAATAATTGAATTTAATTGTATATGAATTAATTTCATTGTAAATTGATCCTTAGACCTTCAAAATTAAACAATAAAGCTTGGGAATTCTAGAAGTGCCTCAACAAATTAGTTGAAATTTGAAGCTCAGGACTAGAAACAATTTAGTATCAAATAATGAGTATCATGTACTACATATGTTACTGAATTCTTCAACCTTAAATAGAAAAAATACAATGGATACAATATTCACAAGTCTTCCCTATAAATTAGAAATGATAATATTCACATGGGACATATATTTAATTGCCTTGGAATTATATAAAAATAAATAGTATTAAACCTATAACAATAATGATTCAAATAAAAAATGAATATAATAATATATACTCCCTGAATAATCGATAATTAATCACTAAAATTAATTAGTCTTTAATCATATAGATTAATCCCAATAATAATGCACAAAATATCCTATAACTTCCAAAAAATATTTGAATTTGGAATATGGAATCCAAATAATTAGTTTAATAAATATTAATATAGCGCCAAAATAAACTTCAAAAATTCATAATTACTAAAAACTCATGACTGATAAAATGTAAGAGTCCTCATATTTTGATCAACACTTTACCAAAAAACCAACTGTGAAATGTGTAAGAGTAACTTTGATATGAAAACATAAGAGTCCTTCAAGACTTTACTAAAATATCGAGTTAACTGAACAACTGACTCAAACATATGGGTAATGCCCATTTGTGTAAGAGTCTAGAATTAACTGATTCACCATGTAATATATTTCTCAGATCAACTGCAATGTTTAACATATTTTTCTCTCTACATAATATTCTGGACTTAACCGAAATCCAGAATTCCAAGATACATAATATATTCTTCTCAGTATCAATAGTATACACAATATTTTATATTTATGAAAATAAAATAATTTCTGCAAAAAAATAATAATAATTTAATAGAATAATAAATAATAATAAATAAAGAAATAATAAACAAACTCAACACCATTCTTTTCTTCTACCGATGGTGTAAGATTCAACATAAAATCCATAATTTCATCAACATGAAATAAGAAAATAATAAATCATAAAAAAAGGTGAGGAATAAATAGTTTTCAAAACATAAATAAATAGAGAAAGTGGTAAGGATCCACTCAACAATTGAGTATGTCAATCCTACATAGCTTACTCATATTTTCTTGATTCTCTGAGATGAATGCATCACACACCATTCCCCCTTATGGATGAGCGCATCACATGCCCCTCACATGATAGATAAGCACATTTCTATCTTGGTGTGGTCTTAAACTTCCTTATTATATCTCATTTGAGGTTTTAGTTTTCATACTCATCATACAATACAAAAAATATGATCTTGGTTAAGCATCATCGAATGACATGAGTAGTCACATACCATACCACCCCTGATTAGTTAACCCTCAAGGATTGTATAATAAAAGTGTTAAAGTATGAAGACTCTTATACTAGGTATCTATCCAATCTCAGGTATTTTAGAAATCTAAATATGATCCTTACATCCCTAGTATACCAGAGATGTAGTGTATTGAACTCCATGTGGTATACTTGGGGGGTCATCTAGCACATAAAACTCATTCTATGCCCGATGCACATATTTCATATCCCTATATGAAATCATACTCATGCTAACCTTAACATTTCATTACAAACTATAATACTCCATGATGATCATCGTCTAGGGATAACTCAAAGTCATACATTGAGAGGTTAATTCATGCAATATATGCAGCCAATGTGAAAAAGTAGATATTGTATTTTCTATAACATGATACATTTTATATTCTTAAAATAATTTAATAATATTTAACAAAACCATACATAGGAACTTGTCTCGTCATATCACATATGATAAACTCCCAAATTAGTCTTATGTTTGATATAATTTTAGGGTTTTGTTAAACTCATTACATTTTCTATTTAATTCTTTCCACATCTCTATGCGACCATCTGATAAAACCCTCCCACTAAAATCTTTAGTGAGCAACATCTATAATGAAAAATAGTTTGAATAATGATGATACTTAGGAATCACATTCCTAATGTTAAACTCTTTAAACATAACATTGAAACTACTTAACTTTACAATATCCAATGTTACGATGTTACTAGATTTTGTTTTCTACTTAGAACTCTTCCTAAGTCCATCATTATCATTATCCCTAGAACCATTTCCATCAAAATTCTCCCATGAAATCATTTTTGTAACAACCTGTAACTATTTATATTTTCTTTAGAAACTCATCCTAAACACCTTTAGGATATAAAGTGATTAAGAAAACTAAATATAACTCTTTACATTCATCTTTACCGACATACCATAAATCCTTTTAGGATATTAAGTGATATTCAATTTTTATTTTAATTGGAATAATTTTTTATTTTTTAATCTTTGAACTTCTCAAAGTCCAAACATACTTCCACTAGCCTCTTAGAAACTATATTCCCTTTAGAATGTGATGCTAAGATACACAAACTCCATTGTGTTATGTAATAACTTTTATTTCCACTTAGTAGGAACATTTAACAACTAAAATATTATATCTATAGATTATATGGTATTCTATGTGTTTGAATCATTACTCTAAAAAGAAGAATTTATTCTTTAAAATATGCCACTGATGGCGGTGAGATCATATCCCTCATATTTTAACAAACATCTGGATAAGCTTCTTTATCCCAAATAAAACATTTTTATCCTTATATTCTTTTCGAAAAACATGTAATAAAATCTGATGAATCATAAACCATGTGGAATAAACCCATCATATCATATTGTTCATAAAAATTCTTTGTTAACAAAAAACTTCTCTTATCATATAATAAAAATAAGATGAAAGTAGACATCCTTTATATAAACCCATCTGAGCTTGATATATTCCATTACATTAAAATATATGATTCAACAACCCCTTGTTTCATCATTTGAATGCAAACTACAAGATTTATCAGTTATTTCCTTATTTTTAAACTCTTGTATATTTACAATACTTTTTTTTAAAAGTTGAAGATGAAGCCTATTTTTATTGAAAAAAGGACCATTTTTTTGGGTAGAGGAGACCCATTGCATGACCCACAGGCCCTGACATGGACATTTTATGGAGTTTCAATATTCCTTTAGGTATCCCAGTAAATTTACTATGGGAAAAGTGGGCATTTGTGACGCGTTAGTGTCCCGTCGCAAATTGTCTGTCAGAAGGGCTTTGTTGCGACGAGAGCACGAGCCCGTCACAAATAATAAAGTTTTTGCGATGGGGCGGTGGTTCTCATTGCAAAAGGTTTGGGGCGCACTGCGCGCCAAACCGCGAGAAAGAGTATTTGCGAAGGGCTATTATAGTCCATCATAAATACCTGGTGGCGTTTTTAGTATTTGCGACGAGATTTATATCCAGTCACAAAAGTCTTTTTAACCACCGCCCCTAATTAATAGGGGCGGTGGACATTTGCGATGGGAATCCCGTCGCAACTAATCTACCTATATATACCCCATCGGGTTTTTTCTCATTTCACTCAATTCTTTACTCCTCTCTCTCTATAATGGAAAATTTTCTCTCAAATTTTTTCATAGTTCAAAATTTTAATTCGGTGCATTATTCGTAGCTTATATCTTTCGACAGTTTCAGTTTTAAGGTATTTATCTATTTCTTTTATTTTTTACTTAATTCATTTTATTTTATTTTAGTTATAATTATAGTTAATTAGATGCAGTTAAATCGAATTAGAATTAGATGGTTTTATTTATCATTGTTTATGTTTATTTTTACAAATAATTACGTGTAATTAGTATGAATTAGTATTAATTAATAGTTATTATATTAATTATTATTAATTAGTAATAATTAGTATTAAATTGTAAAAATTATTATTAAATTATAATAATTAGTAAGGAATTGTAATAATTACTAATAAATTGTAATAATTAGTAATAAATTGTAATAATTAGTAATAAATTGTAATAATTAGTAATAAATTGCAATAATTAGTAATAAATTGCAACAATTAGTAATAAATTGAAACAATTAGTAATAATTAGTAATAAATTCTAATAATTAGTAATAAATTGTAATAATTAGTAAGAAATTGTAAGAATTAGTAATAAATTGTAATAATTAGTAATAAATTGAAATAATTAGTAATAAATTGTAATAATTAGTAATAAATTACGACAATTAGTAATAATTAGTAATAAATTGTAATAATTAGTAATAAATTGTAATAATTGGTAATAAATTGTTATAATTGGTAACAAATTGTAATAATTGGTAATAAATTGTGATAATTGGTAATAAATTCTAATAATTCATGATAAATTGTAACAATTTGTGATAAATTGAAATAATTTGTGATAAATTGGAATAATTAGTGATAAATTGCAACAATTAGTGATAAATTGGAATAATTAGTGATAAATTACAACAATTAGTGATAAATTGCAATAATCATTAATAAATTATAATAATTAGTAATAAATTGTAATAATAAGTAATAAATTCTAATAATTAGTAATAAATTGTAATAAATTGTAATAATTAGTGATAAATTGCAACAATTAGTGATAAATTGCAATAATTAGTAATAAATTGTAATAAATTGTAAAAAATTGTAATAATTAGTAATAAATTATAATAATTAGTAATAAATTATAATAAATTGTAATAAATTGTAATAAATTGTAATAATTAGTAATAAATTGCAACAATTAGTAATAAATTGTAATAATTAGTAATAAATTGTAATAATTAGTAATAAATTATAATAATTAGTAATAAATTATAGTAATTAGTAATAAATTGTAATAATTATTAATAAATTGTAATAATTAGTATTAAATTGTAATAATTAGTAATAAATTGTAATAATTATTAATAAATTGTAATAATTAGTATTAAATTGTAATAATTAGTAATAAATTGCAACAATTAGTAATAAATTCTAATAATTAGTAATAAATTCTAATAATTAGTAATAAATTCTAATAATTAGTTATAATTAGTAATAAATTCAAATAATTAGTTATAATTAGTAATAAATTCTAATAATTAGTAATAAATACTAATAATTAGTAATAAATTGTAGTAATTAGTAATAAATTGTAATACTTAGTAATAAATTGCAACAATTAGTAATAATTAGTAATAAATTTTAATAATTAGGAATAAATTCTAAGAATTAGTAATAAATTTTAATAATTAGTAATAAATTTTAATAATTGGTAGTAAATTGTAATAATTAGTAATAAATTATAATAATTAGTAATAAATTCTAGTAATTAGAAATAAATTGTAATAATTATTAATAAATTATAATAATTAGTATTAAATTGTAATAATTAGTAATAAATTGTAGCAATTTGTAATAAATTCTAATAATTAGTAATAAATTCTAATAATTAGTAATAATTAGTAATAAATTCTAATACTTAGTAATAAATTCTAATAATTACGAATAAATTCTACTAATTATTAATAAATTATAAAAATTAGTAATAAATTCTAATAATTAGTTATAATTAGTAATAAATTCTAATAATTAGTAATAAATTCTAATAATTAGTAATAAATTCTAATAATTAGTTATAATTATTAATAAATTCTAATAATTAGTTATAATTATTAATAAATTCTAATAATTAGTAAAAAATTATAATAATTAGTAATAAATTATAATAATTAATAATAAATTACAATAATTAGTAATAAATTGCAATAATTAGTAATTAATTGCAACAATTAGTAATAAATTACAACAATTAGTAATAAATTTCAACAATTACTAATAATTAGTAATAAATTATAATAATTTAAATAATTAGTAATAAATTGTAATAATTAGTAATAAATTGTAATAATTAGTAATAAATTGAAATAAATTCTTATAATTAGTAATAAATTCTAATAATTAGCAATAAATTGCAAGAATTAGTAATAAATTTTAAAACTTAGTAGTAAATTATAAGAATTAGTAATAAATTGCAACAATTAATAATAATTAGTAATAAATTATAATAATTAGTATTTAATTTATAATAATTAGTAATTAATTTATAATAATTACCAATAATTACCAATAATTAAAAATAATTAGCAACGATTATTAATAATTAGTAATAATTATTAATAATTAGCAATAATTATTTTATAATTAGAAATAATTTGAAATAATCAGCAATAATTAGCAATAATTATCAAGAAATTGTAATAAATTGTAATAAATTGTAATAAATTGGCACAATTTTTAGTGGATTAGTGACTTCATTTTTCCCGACGCCTTATCTCCATGAAATTTTCTCCCACTAAAATCATTATGAAAAATCTATCCTTATGTACGGATATCCATTTTTGTATACATAAGAATGGAGAGCAGTGCAGTGAGGCCTTCCTGATCTACATTTTTGTGCACATAAAAATAGATATGCGTACTTTAGAGTAGAATTTTCATACTGATTTCAGTCGGTGAAAGTTTCAAGGAGATGAGCCATTGGAAAAAAAAGGCTCTTTTTCCCGACGACTCATCTCCTTGCAACTTTCTTATAATGGAATCACTATTAAAAATCTCCTCTAACATACAAATATCCATTTTCATATGCAAAATAATGGAGAGAAGCATGGTGAGGCCTCCCTTCTCTCCATCCTCATGCATACAGAAATAGATATCTGTACATCAAAATAGATTTTTCATAGTGATTTCAGTCAGAGACAGTGGAGATGAGTCGTCAGGAAAAAGAGTTGTCACCAATACACTGGAAATTATGTCACCAATAATTAGAAATTATTAGTAAAAATTAACTATAATTAATAATAATTATTGGAAATTATTATAAATTATTATAAGATAATATATATTAGTATAAAGGTTTTAAAAAATACTATAAATAAGTATGAAATAATAGAAATTATTATAATTTGATAGAAAAGGGAATTTAATTATCTTATATTTTTTGTATAGTATTTTTCTCATATAAAATTATACAAAAAACTAATTATTTTATATTTTTTAGAGAAATATGGAACAAGGAAGTCGAAAACAATCATTATTAGATGACCATGCTTGGATAAATCAGTGTAAGAATCCAAACAGTTCTTGTTTAAATCCTATTGATAGGGATAATATTTTCATTATTTTTCATTTGTTTTCAATGATTTAACCCCTTAAAATTAATCAATTAGAGTTTATTTGTATCATTTTAGTGTTTTGGTGAATTATGGGCTTAATTGTGGAAATTGGTTAATTCTGGAAATTTAATAGTTTTGTGGAGCTTATGTATTTTGGGCATATTGTTTACATTTGTGATCCAAATTGTGTGATTCCTTTTTTTTAGGATTTTCTTGATCGTGGTATTCAACTTTGTCTTCTAGACCAAGGTCCAATTTAACATATAATGGCCCAAAAAAATTCATCAAGTGGAAACAGTTTGCTGGATGACAGAATGAACCCAACCTTAATTAATGAGGCATATCTCGGCCTAAATATGTCCAAATGATGGGATTATAGCTGTAATAGAAATAATACTCCACATATCACTTTCAAATTAAATTTCATAAATAAATTTTGTCATTAAGGCACCCATTGAATGCGACCAAAAAGTGGAAGTTGAAGAGTCACCTCAGGAAGAGAAAGTTGTCATTAGTAATTCGAGGATAACTTTTTTTACACTCGTCCAAATTTGTTGATATTTTGAGAAAACATGAACAAGATATATGGGAGCAACATTTATTAATACAACTTCCCAATATTCATCTATTTAACATGATAACTGGGCTAAAACTTTTGGTGGAGTAATTTTGGAAGGAAATTTTCTACTCCACAAGACTATAAATAAGAGTGTTCACTTCCATTCAAAGGGGATGAAGAAGGTGCAAGAGGGGATGTGCTAGAGGATTGAGTTCTTGAAGTTATTTTTATTTTATATTTTCTCTTTTATTTGTTTCATAATGCTCTCTTATTCCCCTTTCAACTCTATTATCCTTCACCTGGAGGGGTAAAACCTTTGAGTGACCGGGGAAGGGGGAGTTTCACTTTTATAATGTCAGAGTTTTGTGATTAAATGAAAAACCCTATTTTTCTTTTGAATTATTTTTATTCTCATTGTTTCCCAATTCTATTAATTTGTTCTTGTTTTGGGTTTGGTGTATTCATCGTTAATATCTTTGGTTGAAGACTTTTAATCTCCCTCCGCCTAGTGCAATTTGTCTCAATCGAGCAGATTGTGTTAGGTGGTGAGTGTCCAATGATCATTGGAATGTCTATGGAACTAGTAAACTTTTATAGAGTTTTAATGAGCAAAAATTCCAGATTGGGACTTTCCTTAGTTTTTTATGAATTTTTTATGAATTTCCATGCATATAGGAGTGAGTTCTATTTGTTTCTTTAACCAAGGGTGATTGACAACTCGATCAAGGAGTCTTTCATTTATCATTCAATAGGAAGAGAGGGGGAATAATCTTTATTACTATGATGACATTGAAAAAGGTGATCCTACCCTAACCCCATCACTTTCTTCATCCATTAGTATTCCACCTTTCTTTTTATTGCTTGCTTTATTTTTCAGCTCAAACAATTTCAAAACAACCACTTCTTATTTATTTAATTTAAGTGACAAACATAATTGTTGTGCACTACTCTGTAGAGAAAGCCTATGTTACCCACTTTACTACATTTTAAATAAGGTTATATTTGTTTTTGTCACACCCCACGAGAGGCATGTGTCAAAACTTGGCGACGTTGCCGGGGAGGTAGTGCCAACAGTTTTTTCCTCTTTCTATTTCTTTTCTCTTTTCTTATTTTCAGTCGAATGTTGCATGAATATAACCTTAAACACTGAACCTTTCTCCCTTGATTCTAAAATTGAAAGAACCTTGTTTAATAGACTTTAATAGACTCATAAACCTCAATTTACAATCTGAATTTGAGGATATTTCTCTTACATACTCAAGTGAAACTTCAAGTGTTCACTCCGAGCATGTCATCATGGATGGAAATTAAAACCCAACCCTTAGAGACCTTTGTGCCCCACAATTACTTAATCATAATAATAAAATTATCATGATAGTGTTACAAAATGATTTTGATATGAAACCTAATATGATACCATTTCTCCCAAATTTTCATGGCTTGACAGGTGAAGATCCCAACAAACATATTAAAGAGTTCACACATGTCTGCTCAACTTTCAGACCACGTGGAGTAGCTGAGGAACAAGTAAAGTGGAAGGAGTCCCCATTTTATTTGGAAGGAGATTCTAAAGAATGGTTATATGGTCTACAACCTGGAGATGTGGTTGATTGTAATGACTTAGTGAGATGATTCAGGCAAATATTCTTCCCCGCCTCCAGAAGCACAACCATCAGAAAGGAGATCTATGCCATCAAACAATCATATGGAGAAACCCTTTATGAGTACTGGGAAAGATTTAAAAAGATATGTGCTATCTTCCCACATCAAGCCATAGAGGAGCATCACTTTGTTATCTTCTTCTATCAAGGATTAATGGAAAATGATAGAAACCTTCTTGATGCATTATTTAGAGGTACATTGATTGACAAGTCACCTAAAGAAGCCAAAGGTTTGATTGAGAAGATTTCTCAGAACTCACAATAGTTTGGTATAAGAGGTACTGGAACAAGAGGTATTCATGAGGTATGAACTTCTCATACATCACCCATACTAGAAACTAATATTGAAGAGATAACCAGTTTAGTGAGACAGTTGGCCTTGAAATAAGTGGGTGACCAACAAGCACCAGCTAAGGTATGTAGTTTATGCTCATCACCTAATCATTTCACCGACCAATGTGCTGAAATACAGGGAATGGAACCTTGCTCATCATCTTTAAAAAAAAGAAATTACAACAAAATCAAGGATGGAGAGAGCCTAACCATGTTCAATATAAGTTTGGAAATCAACAGAATCAAGCTAGACCCTCAAACCAAAACCAATTCCAAAACCAATCCCCATTCCAGCAACAATTCTAAAACCCACCACAATTTCAACAAAAGAAACCTTATAACCATACTTCACACCTCCAAGCACCAAATTTCCCAAGACCCTATGGGCAACCATCAACCAGTGCACAAACTGTAATTCTGAACCAACAACATATATCTAATATTGAGGGGCTGAAAGATAGTGTAAATGATTTATCTAGCAAGTTTGACAGTCTCCTGGTCTTCATAACCAAAAATCCTGGGGAACTTTCTTCCCAAAGACTCCCAAACCCAAAGGATAATGTTATTTTGATAACAACAAGAAGTGGTAAATAACTCTCACCACTAGCTTCCCATGAACCCAAAACAAGACCACCTGAGTTGAGGGAGAATGAAGTTATAAACTCTGAAATATCATTAAAAATTTATTGTGAAGAAGAGAAAAAAGAGGAGTAAGAGAAGGATATAACAAGGAATAAAAGAAAAGAAACACCATTTAAAAGGCAACAAAGGGAGAATAAAGACTTACCCCCACCATTTCCATCAAGTATAATTGAATCAAATAAATTACAGGAGGAAGCACTTCAAAAAGAAATTCTAGACACCTTCTAGAAAGTGGAAATCAATATTCCCTGACTTGAAGCAGTCAAAAAAATTATAAAGTATGCTAAAATTTTGAAGGATATTTGAACCAAGAAGATGATACTTCAAGGGAATGAAAGGATCAAATTGGGAAGAAGTGTCTCATCCCTTATCACACCATAATTGCTAACCAAATGTCAGGATCCAGGGACGTTTTCCATTCCATGCACCATTGGTTATTTAAATTTATCTAGTAATTTGTGTGACCTAGGTGCTTCAATTAATGTACTGCCTCACTCAGTATACACTTATTTGTAGATGAGTGACTTTAAGCTCATAATATTGGTGATCCAACTTGCAAACAGATCCACAGTTTTCCCTACAGGAGTTTTGGAGGATGTCCTTATGAAATTCAAAGATCTCTTATTCCCAGCTGACTTCTATGTGATCAATATGTAAGAAGAAAGGATACCATCACATTCACCTATCATTTTGGGGATACCCTTCTTTAATATGGCCAAAAAAATCATCAATGTCCACTAGGGGACACTCACCATGGAGTTTGGAGAGACCACAATCCACTTCAATATTTTTAAATCCATGAGGCACCCATTGAATGATCACTCCCTCTTTTCAATTTCCCATGAAGTTTGCACAAAACCCATTGAAGAATCATGTATTATCTATGAATTCTTATACTTAGGAGAGACTTATTCCATTGAAAATATCATTGAACATGTGGATGCCCAAGATGCTGGAGAATCTGACTTCATATGGGAGGAAGAGGTAAAATCTAATTTCTTTGATGATTTGTTAAATGATGAGGAAGATGATATAGTTTATTGTGTGTAAGAGGTCCAAAATTTGGAAGTGGTAAATGTCAATTTAGTTTCATCCCTTGATCATACCCCAAATTTGGAACTCAAACTACTCCCCACTGATTTGAAATATGTGTACCTTATGGAGGGAGAGAAACTACCAGTGATAATTGCTAATAATCTCTCTGAAATCCAAGAGAAATCATTGATTGATATTTTGAGATATAATATCCAAGCAATAGGGTGGAGTTTAGGTGATATTCTAGGAATCAACCCAAAAATATGCTCCCATAGAATTTTTCTTGAGGGAGATTCCAAACCTGTTAGGAAACCCCAAAGGAGGTTGAATCCCACTTTAATGGAGGTTGTGAAGAAGGATATTGAGAAGCTATTGGAAGCCGGGATCATCTATCCCATCTTAGATTCACAGTGGTTTAGCCCAATTCATGTAGTTCCAAAAAAAACTCGCCTAACCACTGTGAGGAATGAAAAGAATGAATTAATCCTTGTGAGAATTCAATATAGCTAGAGAGTGTGCATTTATTTTAGGAAGTTGAATCAGGTCACTCGAAAAGATCATTTCCCCATTCCCTTCATTGATCATATGTTAGAGATATTGGTAGGGAGAACTCATTATTTCTTTTTGGATGGATTTTTTGGTCATTTCTAGGTACCCATTGCTCTTAAGGATCAAGAGAAGACAACCTTTACATGTCCCTTTGACACTTTCACATATAAAAGGATGCCATTTGAATTATGTAATGCTCTAGGTACATTTTGGAGGTGCATGGTAAGTATATTTTCTAATCACATTGAAGATTTCTTGGAGATTTTATTGGATGATTTCACGGTTTTTGGAAACTCTTTTGACTATTGTTTGAAAAATCTGGAAAATGCTTTGAAAACCTGCATTGAAAAGAATCTTGTTTTAAAATTTTCAAAGTGTAATTTCATGGTTGAGAGAGGGATTTTTATTGGACATGTCATTTCCAAAAAGGTCCTTGAAGTTGATAAATAAAAAATTGAAGTGATAAATTCTTTTACCTACCCAACTTGTGTGAAGCATGTTAGATCTTTTTTAGGACATGCAGGATTCTACAGGAGGTTTATCAAGTATTTCAGTAAGATTTATCTCCCTCTATCTAGATTTATTTTAAAATATGATGATTTTGATTTCAATGGTGCATATGGGGAATCCTTTGATGAGATGAAGAGGAGATTGATTGAACCACCTGTGATGCAGCCACCAAATTGGGAAGAACCATTTGAGCTACTTTGTGATACTTTCAACCAAGTAGTTGGAGCAGTCATTTCTTAGATAATTGAGGGAAGACCACAAGTCATTGAATATTCCCCAAGAACCTTATATGTGGCTCAATTAAATTACACAACCATAAAAAAAGGAGTTTTTAGCAGTTTTTTTGCTTTATAAAGATTTAGATCATATCTGCTTGGAACTAAAGTCACTGCATTTTCTGATCATGCAGCTCTTAGGTACTTGATGAATAAGGATGAAGCTAAACCAAGGCTAGTGAGATGGATGTTACTACTGCATAAATTCAACATGAAAATCAAGGACAAAAAGGGATTTGAGAACCAAGTGGATGATCATTTATGCAGACTTCCCAACACCTCTGAAGTTGAAATTACAGAAAAAGAACCATTGAATGATCACCTTCCAGGGGAGAAGTTGTACTTGGTTAAAGGAGAAGTTCATTGGTATGATGACATGGTCAATTATCTGGTAACATATTAAGTCCCATATCATTTCAATTCTCATCAAATTTACAAACTGAAAGCTGAATATAGATATTACATTTGGGATAATCCATTTCTTTGGAAGATTTGTAATGACCAAGTGATAAGAAGATGTTTTCATAAGAATGAAATTGTTTATGTCTTTGAGTTTTGTCACACATTATCTTGAGGAGGACACTTTGGACCTCAAAGGACAACAAATAAGGTTTTAGAATCTGGACTTTATTGGCCAACTATTTTTAAAGATTCTCATGAATTTTGAAAAAGGTGTAAAAAATGTCAGTTTTCTGGAAACATTTCAAAGAGACAAGAAATTCCCCAAAAACCACTTAATTTTTGTGAGATTTTTGAATTCTGGTTGATAGATTTTATGGGACATTTCTCAATGTCATTTGGAAATTCTTATATCTTTCTTGAAGTTGATTATGTTTCCAAATGGGTGGAAGCAAAAGCCACAAGGACTAATGACGCTAAAGTTTTTTGTGATTTTTTCAAGGAAAACATATTTTGTAGGTTTGGATTTCCTAGAGACATAATCAGGGATCAAGGGACTCACTTTTACAATAGGATAATAGAGGCTTTACTAAAGAAATATGAGGTGCATCATAAAACATCAACTCCCTATCACCCACAAACAAATGGTCAAGCTGAAGTTTCCAATAGGGAAATCAAATGAATTTTGGAGAAGAATGTTAAACCAAACAGGAAGGATTGGAGCTAGAGGTTAAAAGACACATTATGGTCTTATAGGACAACTTAAAAGACCTCGATTGGAATGAGTCCATATTGGATGATTTATGGGAAAAGTTATCACCTACCTGTGGAACTGGAGTATAAGGCATATTGGGCTGTTAGGAAGATGAATTTGGATCTTGAAAGTGCCGGGAAAGAGAGAAGGTTGCAGTTGTAGGAGCTAGAGGAAATTATAAGAGAAACATTTGAAAATTCTAGGATTTAAAAAGAGAGAAAAAGTATGGCTCATGAAAATATGATCCAACCGAAATAATTCCATCCTAGAGATAAAGTGCTACTTTTCAATTCAAGACTCAAGATAATGCCAGGTAAACTTCATTCGAGATGGGAGGGTCCATTTATAGTTACTCAGGTATATCCTTTCGATGCTGTACAAATTGTGAAGGATGGAGAGAAGGATCCATTCACTATTAATGGGCATAGGATGAAGAAATTCCATGGACCATTATATTATATCCAGTGGAGGAGATCCTACTCCTCCAACCTGTCTATCAATAAGAGCCATTAGTTTGTACCTCTCCTTCACACTTTCTTGTTGTTGTGATTCATTTTAAAATTGGCTTACATGTTAAATCCACTTGAATTCATTGAGGACACTGCATCATTTAAGTGTGGGGGAGGGAACCTTTTTTAGTTTAGGATTTTCATTTGTTGTTTGTTTTAAATTTTTTTTATGTTTTTTAAATTTTTGTGTGTTTCTTTTTAATTTTTTGGTGTGTTTTTGAAACTTTTGAGCTGAAATTATTATCATTTAAATTTTTGAAACCCATTTCATTAAGTGAACCTATTTATTCTATTAAATTGAACTTAAATGAATTCTTAAAATTACTTTGTTTCAAGATCAATTATTTGGGAATTTCATGAAAGGTACTCTGATTTTTGAATTCCATGCCACATTTTACTGTCTCTATCTTTGAAATCACTTTCTTGTGAGGTTTTTTAACCCTTTTCTTCATATTCTTTTTATTCACCTAACTTCTTGAGAGAACTAGACCACACTTTTTTTAACCAGAATTTGATTTATTCCTTTCAAAACTTGAGGGTTTCAACTACATGTGTTTTAAATGATTGAGTCATTTATTTGGTTTTAAATCCCACTTTTCAAGAGAATCCCTTTCATTATGGACTACCATGTACATTCAATCCTTGTAGCCCTTATAATACATGAATTTTCTATTAGTTTAGCCAAATTATAATCCAATTTTACCTATCCAACCTACTCTTCAAGTGAAATTGCATGATCTAGTTGAACTTAAGTATGTGGGAAGCGGTCTTGTATTGTGCTACCTCATTTGGTGCAAAATTTGGGTGGAAAATCAATTATTTAAGAGATGTGTGTGCTACTAAAAAATCATTTTGTTGAAAGACGTGCCTTTTCTGGAGATTTTATGATAAGAGAAGCTGTGCCTTTTCTGGATCTTCTAATGGAGGAAGAAAGTTGTGCCTTTTCTAGAGCTTTCAAGAAAAATCATGTTTGAGAAGATTGAAATTTTTACTACCGAAATACTAGGATTTTTGAAAATTTCTTTATATTTCATGATTATGGATCTTAATTTCTATTAAGGGGAGTGAGGAGGATACCATACTTGAGTGAAAATAAGAATTGTGCAATTTTGCTTCAAAAAGAGCCAAGCCCTCCTCATTTGGCCTCAGAATTTTTTCATAAAAATACTACCAACCGAAAGACACAGAACAACAATGTAAATTAATCAAGATAAAAACATGTTCTTGAATAAAATTGGGTGGATAATTAGGAGTTTTAAAACCTATGGTGACTCTTTCATTGGTTTGGATGAGAAAAACTTTGTTGAAAATTAATATTTGTGAGATGAGAGAAAATTCATGTGAGGTAGGTGTCTTGTGTGCATGGAGGGAGAAATGAAGACAAAAAATATTGAATGATATGATTTGAGAACATGTAATAATGGTTATGGATGGTTCATGACATCTTTTATTTCTTGGTGTGGAATTGGTGGATCTCATTGGTATGTGTTTTGAATTTTCTTTGATTTGATTTTGATTTTGACTTGTTCAAAATTCCAAGTGCTAAGTGTGGGGGAATTGATAGAGATAATATTTTCATCATTTTTCATATGTGTTTCAATGATTTAACCCCTACCAATTGATCAATTTTAGCTGATTTGTATCATTTTAGTATTTTGGTGAATTATGGGCTTAATTGTGGAAATCGGTTAATTCTAGAAATTTAACAGTTTTGTGGAGATTCTGTATTTCGGGAATATCATTTACATTTGAGATCCAAATTGAGTGATTAATTTTTTTAGTCTTTTCTTGCTTGTGGGATTCAACTTTGTCTTCTAGACCAAGGTCCAATTCGATACACAATGTCCTAGAAAAATTCATCAAGTGGAAAAAGTTTGATGTCTGAAAGAGTGGACCCTACCTTAATTAATGAGGCATATCTCGGCCTACGTGTATACAAATTATGTTATTACAGATGTAATAGAAATAATACTCCACATATCAATTTAAAATTAAATTTAATGAATAAATTTGTTCATTAAGGCACCCATTGAATGAGACTAAAAAGAGGAAGTTTAAGAGTCCCCTCAGGAAGAAAAAGTTGTCATTAGTAATTAGAGGATAACTTTTGTTACAATTGTCCAAAGTTTCTGATATTTTGAGGAGGAATTCAAATGACAAAGGGGAAAAAAATTTATGAAGACAAATTCTAGATATTAGTCCATTTAATATGATAATAGGGCTTAAACTTTTGATGGAGTAATTTTAGAGTGAAATTTTATACTCCATAAGCCTATAAATAAGAGTGTTCACTTCCATTCAAAGGGGTTGAAGAAGGTGAAAGAGGGGATGTGTTGGAGGATTTAGTTCTTGATGTTATTTTTATTTTATATTTTCTCTTTGATTTGTTTCATCATGCTCTCTTCTTCCCCTTTCAACTCTATCACCCTTCACATAGAGGGGTAAAACCTTTGAGTGATCGGGGAAGGGGGAGTTTAACTTTTGTAATGTCAAAGTTTTGTGCTTAAATGAAAATCCCTCATTTTCTTTTGAATTATTTTTATTCTCAGTGTTTTCCAATTATATTAATGCAGTCATGTTTTGGGTTTGTTTTATTCATCGTTAATATCTTTTGTTGAAGACTTTTAATCTCCCTCCGCCTAATGTAATATGTCTCGATCGAGAAAATTGTGTTAGTTGGTGAGTGTCCAATGATAGTTAGCATGTGTGTGGAACTATTAAACTTTTATAGAGTTATAAGGAGAAAAAATTCCCAGTCGAGACTTTCCTTAGTTGTTTAAGAATTGTTTATTAACTTCCATGCACATAGGAGTGAGTTCTATTTGTTTCTTTAACCAATGGTGATTGATAACTCGGTCAAGGTGTCTTTCATTTATCATTCAATAGGAAGAGAGGGGGAATAATATTTGTTACTATGAAGACATTGAAAAAGGTGATCCTACCCTGACCCCATCACTCTCTTCATCCATTATTATTCAACCTTTCTTTTTATTACTTGATTTATTTTTCAACTCAAACAATTTCAAAACAAACTCTTCTTCTTTCTTTAATTTAAGTGACAAACATAATTGTTGTGCACTCCTTTATGGAGACAACCTAGGTTACCCACTTCACTAAATTTTAACTAAGGTTATATTTGTTTTTGTCACACCCCATGACAGGCACATTTCACCTGTATATATTGAGGGTGTTGAAGCTTTCTTATCATTTGTACCATCAAAACCAGAATTTGTTTCAGAAGGGACAATTAAGTTTACTTGTAAAAAATGTGTTCTGAGGACGTTTGACATATTTGACAATGTTGAGGGTCATTTATTGTGTTTTTTCAACTAGATTATGTTTTTTTTATCAACATGGTGAAAGAAATTCTAGAGAAGATAATAATTATTTGGTTCCGGATCCAGCACAGTTTCAAAATTTAGTACATGATGTGGTAGGTATATCTTTTAAAAAAACTAAAATCGAGGATGATATTAATTTAACTCCTAATTTGGAACCATCTCATTTTTATGAGTTGTTGAGGTCCGATGAGGATGCATTATATCCTGGTTACAAGATAAGAAAATTTTAAGGAGTTAATAAATTTATGGTAATTAAATCAGATAATGGAATGTCAAATAGATATTTTGATCAGATATTATCTTTGGTAAAAACACTACTACCTGAAGATAATGTGTTGCCTAAAATTTCTATGAGTTCAAGAGGCCAGTTCGTAATCTGGGTCTTGGTTATCAGAAGATTCATGCATGTTCAAATGATTACATATTATATTATGGTGAAAATGATTTGTTGGATAGTTGTACTACATGTGGACAATCAAGGTATAAAGAGTCTCAACAAGGGAAGTTTGGATTGATTGATGTAAAATAATTGAGATATTTTCCTCTTACACATAGATTGCAACATTTATTTATGTCTCAAAACACAACGACATTGATTTCATGGAACAAAACCAATATTACAACTAGTAAAATCTTAAATCTTCCCTATGATGGTGATTCATGGAAAATTTTTGATCATGTGCATTCATTTTTTTCTTTAGAAGCCCAAAATGTGCGATTGGGTCTTTCTACTAATGGTTTCTGTCCATTTGGTTCTTATGGTAGCCAGAATTCATGTTGGCTTGTCTTTATAAATCTAGACAATTTAACTCCTTATATTTTGATGAAAGAACCTTATATCTTTTTGATCTTATTAATTCCAGGACATCCAAAAAAGAATATTGATGTTTATTTGAAACCATTGATTGATGAGTTAAATTCATTGTGGAGTAATGGTGTTAATATATTTTATGTTGTTCCGAAACAAAATTTGTTGATGAAAGCTACATTGATGTGAAAAATTAGTGAATTCCCATCATATGGTATGTTATATGTCTAGAGTACACATAGTCCAAAATCATGTCCGTACTATATGAGATATAGCAAGTGTTTATGCTCATCAATGAAAAAAAACATTATTATTTTTGACTATTATCATAGATTTATTCCAATTGATCAACTTTTTTGGAGTAACAAATATCATTTCAGAAAAGGAACAATTAAAAGAGATGGACCTCCAATAATGATATCAGGTACAGAGTTAAATTCAATTGTCTCTTCATTACCTCCCATCACATCTATACCAACAATAAACAAACAGAAAATTGATGGCTTCAGGAAAGAACACAATTGGATAAAACAGAGCATTTTTTTAGATCTACCATATTGGTCTCATTTATTGGTTCTTCATATGCTGGATTTCATTCATATTAAGAAGAGCTATTTTGATAATTTATTTCGTACAGTTTTAGATACACCAATTAAGACCAAAGATAATGTAAAGGCATGATTAGATCTTTCTCAAATTTGCAAGTGACTAGAACTTGAACCATTTGAAAATGTCAGATCACAGAAGTTAATGAATCCAAAATCAAATTATACACTCTCCAAAGAGAATCAATTATTATTTTGTAAGTGGATTTCATATTTGAGACTTCCAAATGGTTATTCTTCCAATTTGGGAAGATGTGTTAGAAATGGTCATATTACCGGATTAAAAAGTCATGACTGTCATGTTATAATGGAAATACTTCTATCGATTGGATTAATAGGTTTGTTTAATTCTTTTATTTTGGTATGATAATAGGCATATCATATTTTTTTGAGACATTTGTGTGGAAACAAGTGACTACGATGCATTAAGAAGACTGTAATAAGATATTGTTTTAATTTTATGTAAACTCAAAAAAATATTTCTGCCAGCTTCATTTGACTCAATGGAACATTTGATATTACATTTTCCACATGAAGAAAAATGTGGAGGTATGGTATAGTTCTGATGGATGTACCCATTTGAGAGATTCATACAGAAGTTGAAGAAAAAAGTACGTAACAAAGAATCGGTTGAAGGTTCAATTGCAGAAGCTTATTTGCAAGAGGAAATTTATTTTTTCTGATCTCATTACTTTCAATATGAATATCCCTCAAAACACAACCATATGGGATGTAATGAGGAAAATATTGATGATGAAATGGGAAATCAATTATCAATTTTCAATCATTCCAAACTTGGATTCGATGATTTTCATGAAAGATGGATTTCAGATGATGAACATCACATAGATCATACATATGTTCTGCTCAACTGTGAAGAAATGACACCATTTTTATAGTGAGTGATCATATCACTTATTCTATAATTTTTATTATAGTGAATTAATATTATTTTATTTGCAGGTTATATGATAATAATATCAAGAAACAACTTCCAAAAATTTCAGTAGCTACTTCTAAAGAATGTTAGTAATTTTTTTCCTACTAGTTTCAAAAACTAGTAATATAAATTATTTTTGGTTTAACATATAAAATCAATTTATTTTCTATTATATTGATAATTGTTTTACAAATTTTCAGGTATATCGACATGCTAATAAAATTTATAACCAATTGTGTATATTGAGTAACCCACCATAAAAAATGATTAAATATTATAATGCATATGTGGTGAAGTTGAATTTTATGAAATGCTAGAAGAAATTATTGAACTGTGTTTTCTGGGACAACATTATATAACAATTTTTAAATATCAGTGGTTGGATACTAAGAGAGGCTTGCGTGTTCACCTGACCCATGGAATCATTGGTATTAAATATAAAAGTCTTATTGTATTAAATGAACCATTTTTATTGGCTCATCATATTCATCAAATTTATTATTCAAAATATTGTGCTACTTCAAGAGAGTTGAGTGATTGGTGGAGCATAATAAAAATTGAATCTTGGAAAAACCAGTTTACTCAAAGTGAATGTGGTTCTGCTGAAGCGGAAGAAATTGAAAATTTTCGAGACTGCTCCAAATCCATAATTTTCACGAAGATACATGAATATCAATGATGACACCCCGCAATTAAGGGTCAATGGTGACGATGATGTTAATGATGTTACAAATCTATTTGAAATGATAATAGATGATGAAACTGAAACTCATATGGAAATTGATGATGCTAGGGAGTAATATGAATACATTGACATTGTCAGATATGAATATGAGGATGAAGATGAACATTGACACAGTTAAATGTTGTTTATAATCATATATAATATATATATGTATATAATAGTTTTTTTCAACTGTTTTCTAACAATAGTTATTTTCTGTTTCAGATGAGCGAGGATCTATATAGTATGTTGCAGGAAGATGATCTATCTTTGGATGTAAAGTATGTTGGATCATCTAACCCTATGACTACAGGAAGTTTAGGGTGGACTCATAGGGGGTGTGGTCCTGCCTGATTGATGATTTCTAACCCTATCCCTGAGTGACGTCCATGTCTTGGCTTCAATCCACGTGTGCAAAGGTATGATTACCTGTGCATTTTAGTTAGTTTTAAATAATTTATTTATATACTAATTTTTGATTATTTTTTCTTTTTTCGAAGCTTTATGAATATAGCTACTATATAGGGAAGCACTATATTTCACAATTATTTTTTTAAAGAATGGGTCTCATGGGATCATATTCCCGTTGATGTGAAACACCGCATGCTCGATCATTGGCTGGTACATAAATAAATAATATTTATTTTGAAATTAATTTAATTAATAACTTGATATTATAAATTATTTTTATTGTTTATGGTATCCCATCAATGAGATCATGTGTGACGCTATCTGGAAGGCATGATAGGGCACTATGCTTCAGCGTTTCAATCACTTTTTTCACAATTTGAGAAGGTAATGAAGAAAGCAGAAGTGATAAAGTTTGATGAGTCTTGTTACGCCCACCAACCTGATTACATTTCATCTCAGGTTTGAGATAGATTATGTTCATACTGGTTGTGTGGCTATTTTTAGATTAGATCATTGATAGGTCAAAAAAATCAGGGGAGACAAGAGGTGACACATCGATCCGGTAGTCATACATTCAGTACGCAGAGGGAGCATATATTAAGTACTATTTTTAAATATTTTATATTACTTTAAATGTAAATGGTTTATTTTATATTAATATAGGTAGTCAAACAGTCTGATATTATGGAGTTTGACATTTATAGGAGGATGTATAGTTATCTGACCATTGGAGAGATTAGAGGTGCTCGTCAGCATCAGATTGTGGTCAATATATTTTATTTTTGAATTTAAAATTTAACTACAAATAATATTTTAAATATTTTAATTTTAAATTACAATTGAAGGATTCATATGAGGTTGTGACATCTCAGACACAGATTGAGAGTGAGGTCGAGGCCGATACTCAGACCAGTGCCCACTGATTTGATGAGACAACATGGATGCAGGCGACCCAGTATGCCTTCGAGAAAGGCTGATTTACTGGTATTGGCTCTCAATTGATGCCTGTGAATTATTATGGCACTGCTATAATATCAGCATCTATCTTAAGAGAAGCTCATAGAGAGTAATCATTATCTTCTGCACAGTATCATGAGTAGTTACGAGCTTAGAGTGAGCTTATAGAGAGTATGCATAGGGAGCAGGAGCAGATGCGTCAATGACAGCAACAACAATAGGAAGAGCTTCTATGACAACAACTGCAGGAGGAGATGCAGGAGGAGATGCTTTGATAGTGACAATAGAAGGGGCATGAGCAGTTTGAGTACATGCTATGTCTGACTAATGGTTTAGGGATGTAGTTCCCTCTACCATCTTCTCCAGCTCCTCCAGCTCCTCTAGACGACCCTCCCTCTTAGTGATCTATTTATTTTTATGATAAAATATTTGAATGTATGTTTTTATAATATTAACTATCTAAATTTATATATAGTGATTTTTTATATTTTTGATAATATTACATTTTTTATTATTTACTTAATTTTTTATTATTTTATTACTTTATTTATTTATTTATTTATTTATTATTATTTTTGATTATTTTTTTGATTATTTTTTTATATTTTTCACAAATATTGAGGTTTTCATTATTTTATAATTTTTTATTATATTAGTAATATTAATATTAATATTTCATTAATTATAATAATAACAATATTACTATATTATCAATATTATATTATTATTATTATTGTAATATTATTTAATTATTTATTTTATTTTACTAATAATAATAATAATAATATTATTATTTATTATTTTATTCAATTTTTTTAAACTTTCTGCAATGGGTCCCATCACAAATAGTATTTGTGACGACCTATTGAAAAAAATGGTTTCAAAAATTTGACAAGGCTTTTTGCGATGGACCTACCACCCCATCGTAAATAATATTTGTGATGGGCCGACATAATAAGGTATTTTAAAAACCATGAGGAAGCTATTTGGAACGGATCCACAACCTATCAAAAATAGTTACTTTTTGAGATGGGTCATCGTAAAAAACTATATTTGCGATGCCCTTTTTTGCAATGGGGCATTTGCGACAGGATCCCATCACAAATACCCCATCACAAATGTACCAATTTCCAGTAGTGATTCTATCATATTGAAACATTAATCTCCTTCCCAAACCTTCCTTTAGGTTTCAATGAGCTTGTTTGGGTACTTTAATAAACATCATTAGACTTTCCAACTAACTTTTCTTCTTATGATTTGAAATTTTACCCACTTGTATAATCAATACAACACCATAATCTCAACATCACATACCTTAATTCATATATCCTCAACACTTTTAAAAAATAGGGTAATATTTTATTAAATGTATTCACATTTCTAGAACATTTTGATATATGAAAACAGAATGAATTCCACATCCAGAATAAGCCTTAGGTGTTATCTTCAGTCTCTTCAAGTCATTGACACACTCGATCACATTGAATATACGAGGGGAGATATAATTTCATTAGGTAATAATGCATTTAATACTTTCAAAACATTATGTGAATCATTATATAATTATCATAAGAATCTATATTCAAGTATTAGACAACTTCAACAGCTGGTTACTCAGGAAGTTGTTACTTCAACACATAGAAATTCTCATTTCTTAAAAATAATTCTTAAGTTTTATACAAGCCTATGAAGTTTCTTACATTAATATTCTAATTTAAATTATTGATCTCAAAGTTAATCTTGGAGATGATGATGATGAAATTTATTTATCTACAACATAAGTTTTTATGATATGAGTATCATGTTTTAGATATATTTAATAATTACTTTTATAGAATGTGCTCCCATAAAAATGATAACCCTTTTAAATTCATTGTATCCATTAGTAGGCCAAGTTCCATATTTCACTAAGAAAATGAGTCTGCTTTGGAATGAACCTCACTGTTTAACTATTTAGATAGAGAATCATCCCAATATTGTCATATATTACTCTTGGATGGTTGAGTAGACAACTTCTATCCAATCCATCATATGGATAAAATCAGCACCATTCCTATGGAATCCTAACTCTCAAGGTCACCTCATTACTTTCTTTCCTTATACAAGATAACCTAAGGTAACCCTTCTTTGGAATGAACCTACTTGATTGGATGATCAAGGTCTTGAAAAGTATTTACTTTGGAAGGAATCCAACACTTATAATTTTTAAATGGAATTTTCCTCACCACACTAGCACAAAAAATTCATGTTTTTTTTTAAAATTCGTTAATAAGTGATTTATTTTTAAGTGATTTTGTAAATAATTCTTTTACATTGGTTATTTTAACCAACATAAACAATATATTCCACGTCTATTATTATGGTAATTGATATTCAAAATCCTTCCAAAAGGATAAATCAAGTGGTATTTCGAGATTAATTATAAAATAACTCACATGAAAGAATCTTTTTTTACATCAATTATGTTTTATAACTGATGTAGAAAACAAACTCCCATGACATTCCAAGTCGGTTATAAAATAACCAATGTAAAAAAATCATTTTTTGTTGATTTTTTTAAAATATCACTACCCAAACCTGTAATAGGATAACAAATGAAGAAAATAGAAAACAAAATAATAATTTAAAAATCCATTACAATTATATAATAACTATTTTTATCATAACATTATTAGAATTAAAACTTTCCAATTTCAAAATCTTTATAAAAAATATAAGAGAATAAACTAAAACCTTATAAAATAATCAACTCATGTTACTCATAGATTATATATATTGTCTATATTATAAGCGTGAGGACCATCGAAAAGCTACAAATTCAAGATAAAATATTCAACATTTATTCTCAATATATTTGATAGGATAAATAAAGGAAAAGTTAAAATAAAAATTAGCCTCATGAAATTTCATAACTATCCTAGTTGTAATTATTTCATTCATAAATCTCAAAACATAATAACCACACTCGAATAATAATTCTTTATAATAAAATTTATATTTTAAAATAAATTATCAATTTAAAATAACATTTTAAGTATTTGTTTAATTTTATTAATTATAAAATAAGTAACTTTTTTGCTCACATATTTGATATTTCTTATCCTCTTTTCTATCGATTGGTTAGAGTGATTCTATTATTTATTTGAACATGATAAGTATGAAATAAAATTAAATTCTATTATAATATATAATTATTAAAATAATAAAACTTACAGTTCAAATAATTTAAAGTTTTCTCACACATCACCATATATAGAGTATAACCACTAAATAGTCTTTTCATGTGGATAAAAAACATACGATATCAAATAACCATTGATATATAAAAATATAATGTGAGTGGTTATTTAATTAAGATAAATAAGACTTTATGAAATATATGTTTTGTAATTATCAAGATAAGGAAGAATTCCATAATTAATTCCTTCATTCTGAAATCTTTGAGAAAGATATGTTGTTCTTTATTCATCCAGCACTACCTTCACTATTAGAGATTTTTTTGGTTTCATGAATCCATATACTGATCTTGTATCATACTGGATACAAAGTGTATAAAGATACATAAAAAAAACATTTATAGTAAATTAAATCAAATTAATATAATTGAAAAAATATAATAATTAACTTACATGTAAAAGAGTTGCATCACTGTAAGGCCCAACATGTATGTAGTTACATGATCTAGGATATCTCTCTTAAAAATCATCAATATATAATCATTCCCACAATCATCAACACTTATTGAAAAGTCATAAACATCCAATAACATAAATTCATACAATGATAGTTTATAAAGTCCTTTAGAATTAATAGTATGCAAAGTTAAAGGGGACTCAACATGTTGTTTATTTCTACATAGTATGTATTTACCTTTAATGTATTACCATAATATATATATATATATGTGTGTGTGTGTGTGTGTGTGTGTGTTATTAATTTTTTTAACAAAAATATTAAACATAGGATATAATCTATGTACACATTACTGGTAAATTATCAAACAAATATAGATGACCAAAGTAAAAAATATCTCACACTTTGTCCAACTATAGAAACCTCATCAATAGGGAACAATACTCTATCCAATGCATCTATAATATCCTATTCCATTACCCTAAGTTGATCCATCTCCATATAATGATGATATAAGGTATCCCCAATATAATATATGATCCAATATGCTACAATATGATACTAGGGAACCTTAATATATAACTCATAATATATGGGAAACTTTTGAGGATGTGTAGGAGTGAGATATGCAGGTGAAGGTGGAGGAGTGGGATATGTAGGTAGACATGTTGCATGAAACTATCTTTGCATGTCTGTAAACATAATTGGTACGAAGGATTTAATACTTTTCTATATCATTGCACCTATCTCCTGAAATTTAGCTTATAAAGAGTCTATTTTTATTTATATACATCCTCCCTCAAAGAAATTCTAAAATGACTGATCACTTTTCTAACAAATACACCTGCCTCAAATCCCCACATGTGACCTGAGTGTTCTGTCTTTCCTAATAAAGTATCCAAAATATCCTTCATAACCTTGGGTATGAAAGTACCCTATGTTCTCTATTCCTTAAGGGATTCATGTAATTAATATTTGAAAAAATTAGTAGCTGATTACCAAATATAAAGATTTTAGAAATACATTCTTATAATTTTATCAGCTATAGAGTTTGAATCCTATATAAGATATTTTTCCCTTTTCATAATCCAAGAAATTTTCTATTTTTCAGGTTTAGATGGGGTAGTAAGGTAAATCAATGTGAATCCTTAAGTCTTGGATCTCAATTTTTCAAAATTTTCAACTATTATATGTTCTTCGAGTAACGAATGCCCTCCATGAGATAAAGTATGAGGGTATATGTTATTCTCTTAGATCTATTGATAATATCTACTTAGTTATTATTAATTGAGGAACAAAAAAATCATTAATATGATCATTTTTAGTCATTATACAAAAAATTCTCCTCAAACAGCTGACATTTCACTTACAAAAAAATGATCATTTCTTCATACTTTCAACAAAATCACTCTATGTATCTTCATCTAAAAACCCATATATTTCACATGAATTTTATTTTTTATTCCACCAAAAATTAAATTTCAAGTTAGAGTTTATTTAAAATATCTCAATATCCCTGTATAAAAAGATAAAAATCTCCTTTTTTACTTCTTTATTTTTAGGTAAATCATATTTCATATGAAAATGAGAAGAAAAAACAACCTATATTACTAAAAAAATTACATGATAAATAAAATATTGGTAAACGAGATCATCAAAATGTTGGATTTAGTGCCCTAGAACCAACTTATTTATACCTTATGATAAACATGTATTAATTATATGGATATTAATAAACTTCTTATCACATCATGATTGTTCTTTTGTATGACATTGTATGTGATAATGTCCTAAGAGTAGCTGTCTCACTAAAAGGTCATAGCCGATCCCTGCTATGATGAGAACCCAGAAGTGCCATGACACTATTCTTGAATATATGTTCTATAGCCGAATGATATCATAATAAGGGACACAAATGATATAGTATATTATGGTTGGAGACTGATAGGACTTGCACCTTCTCATGGTGTACACCCATGGTAATGTCGAGGAGTATATTGTGAGAACAAGACCCGCCAGTAGGAAATTCACATTTCTATGTGTCAGTTGATGTTCCTGTCTAGGGATGTGTGTATTGGTCCTAAGAATTTAAGATTATTATTAATGGATATTATTAGTCACACACTTAGATGTATTTATAAAAAATGTGACGACATATGTTTATGATGAGGTAGGATATATTGGGTGCTTCATGAGTAATATTGCATTAATGAATAACGTGAGAAAGGATTTATCCCCGTTGTTCTTTAAAAAAGATAATATCTCAGTCCATTTAATGGAAATGATATATCCTAAATAAATATATGGCTATAGTGATCAATAGGCAAGTTCTATTTCTGGAAATTCAAAGAAAAAGATATCGAGCATATAGGTTGATGGAACTGGCATGCAACCTACTCGATTAGAGATATGGTGATAAAGAGATTATATTACATGGTAAGCATTTGTATGAGGTGACATTTCATTTCGACATTAAATTCTTTCTCTATGGGTTTCTTAGCATGTTTCTAGATTCTAACCTTAAACTTTAGGCTGCTCCACCTAATGCCACTAAGAAAGAGTCCCAGAGGGTCACACACTAAGTGTAGCCAATGTTTTTGAGTTAAATAATTTATAATTTATTATTTAACAAGTTGAATAAATATTATTATCAGTTTTGGTTTAATAACTATTCATGGATGTCTGATCACATTTATTTTGACACTAGCTATTCGAGAGAATATATTGTGGGAAGAATAATTAATAAATATTTATTTTCTATTTAGTGAATATAATATTTATATATTTATTAGAGAAAAATTAAGTGATATTTATTTAATAAATATATAGTAATTATTCAAGGTTCAATAAATATGGTGGAGGATAGTTGGACCGAGTTAATGGTCTAGTGAGAAATAATAATATTGAATATTATTTGATTAAATAATATTTAATTATAACCCGCAAGATAAGTGCATGTCAGGAAATAATAATGTTGATGTTATTATTTGACATGGGGGTTTCTCTAGGATTAATAAAATAATTATGGAACTTGTGAAAATTATTTATTATTACCCTAATGAATTAAATACCAAGTTATATTATTCTCTTATTAGCTAAGTGCTATCCAAGAGATGCTTATTGGGTTGTGCTAATGAATTTGAGAAAAGATATCAATCCTAGAGAGTTCATCCCTCTCTAATAATGATCTCAAGAACGAGATAGATCCTCCTCCACCAAATCAAGGAGAATTATTTGGAACCAGTTCTCAAGGCGATCGAAGGAAGACATCACAAGCACAAGGATCTTCCATGCTAGCACTCAGAGACTCCTTTAGCGACATCTGAAGATACGTGGAACACATGTGGATCACTACGAGAGGAGATCTACCCTTGATCTCTATAATGCAATGAAGGTGCACTACAGATCTGTGGTCAAATGCATCAATGAAGAAAGAATCGCTTTAGAGGTAATTCTTTAATTAGATTAAATTATTTATAAACAAAATATGTCGATCCTTTTTCTTGGTTCTGGGTTTCTATTCCTTTGTCCTATTTATTTTATTCAATTCTATGGATCATGGCATTAATCGTCGTATAGATCATGGATTGTTCATTGAATATGGAAAAAATTAAAGTCGGGCACCATCCCCTCCGTACTTTCGCTGCACCCAGAACCTACAAGTGTTATTAGAGGGAGCATATTATTGTTCATAATTATTTAAATAATTGATTGATGATTTAATATTTAATAATTTAGTTTTTCAATTAAATTTTAACCATTCTTTTTAATCTGAATTATGAGATCTATTCTTCCTTTATCATTTCTTGCAAATCTAACAAAAATGATTAATTTTTTGATTAAAATTAAATCGAGGATCTCATCCAAAGGTACCAAGGATTCTATTTTGGTAACACATCAATACACACCATGTAATTGGAATTACACACCATGTAGTTGTGTTCAATGCATCAGGGGTAGTTCAGAAGTTACTCAACCAGTGTGCATTAATGACACACAATGTAATTAATTCTTACACCGCGTGTTGACCAGGACATACTGGCACACAGTTAGTTGGACTACATCCCATGTGACCCACCGGACACGACGTGTAGTCCCTTTCAGGTCAGGGCCGGGCCATGAATCCAATACATGACTTAGACAACCAGTGACAAAGTAACACGAAGTTAACATGGAGTGTGGCGTAGTGGACATGCGTGTACTCCAAAATTTCCAAAGTACGCATCACATGCTAAGTCCCTAGGCATGTACTTCAGATAGATGGTGAAGGTAGTACACTCTGTGTAGATCGAATCTAAACATCATGTACTTTACCAAATTATGAAGAATTAAAACTTTAATATTTGCATAATTTTCAAATCTTTATATCATGTATAATTCTCATTATAGGTTGCTAGTATAAGTGCATTGAAGCATAACACGTGGTTGAAAAGTCATGTAATTTGTGTAATCATCTGTGAAGTAAACATCATGAAAGTACATGATAAGTTGTGTTTGCCATATGTCACAAGAGTAAAATAGTATAAAAGCATAATACATGTTGGGTAGGTTTGGAAGAGTATTCATAGGGTTAACTCCAATGTACATGTTATGTACAAGGTTAATTTTAAATGAATTATAATTTTTTTAAAATTATAATAGATGAAAATCTCAAGGAAATTCAAAAAAGGATTAAGATAAATGGATTGATTAATTAAATATAATAATTAATCAATTCGAGAATGATTTATCTTAAATAAGAATGATTAAAGAATTGAATGTTAGTTTTATTAAATGCATAAATTTGTTTCATGCATATGGATGATCATGAGCTAGATCAGACTTTTTTTATGTGATTGGTATCTTTTTAATTTATTAAATTAAATTGTTGGCCTACGTTCCTTCTCTCCTCATTAATATTTAGGGCCTGTGTGCCTATGTTTTATTTTATGTAAACCCCCTTTTACCCCACATATGCATGTGAGTAAAAACATATGTGATGGATGGAGCTCCCAAGCCAGTGGAGGTGGTTCAAGTAAGGAGCCGAGGCGAAACCAATCCAAGGAGATACAAAGGTGGACATGTTGAAAGCTATAAACATGAACCTTATTGGTTCAAGGTATTTCTCCCACAGGCCAGTGATTAGTTTATCAGTTATTTCCTTATTTTTAAACTCTTGTATATTTACAATACTTTTTTTTAAAAGTTGAAGATGAAGCCTATTTTTATTGAAAAAGTGCCACTTTTTTGGGTAGAGGAGACCCATTGCATGACCCATAGGCCCTGACATGGACATTTTATGGAGTTTCAATATTCCTTTAGGTATCCCAGTTAATTCACTACGAGAAAAGTGGGCATTTGCGACGGGTTAGTGTCCCATCACAAATTGTCCGTCAGAAGGGATTTGTTGCGACAGGAGCACCAACCCGTTGCAAATAATAATGTTTTTGCGACGGGGCGGTGGTTCTCATTGCAAAAGGTTTGGGGCGCCTTGCATGCCAAACCACGAGAAATAGTATTTGCGAAGGGCTATTATAGCCCGTCGAAATACCCGATGACATTTTTAGTATTTGCGATGAGATTTATATCCCGTCACAAAAGACTTTTTAACCACCGCCCCTAATTAATAGGGGCGGTGGACATTTGCGATGGGAGTCCCGTTGCAACTAATCTAACCTATATATACCCCACCTGTTTTTTCTCATTTAACTCAATTCTTTACTCCTCTCTCTCTCTCTATAATGGAAAATTTTCTCTCAAAATTTTTCATAGTTTAAAATTTTAATTCAGGGCATTATTCGTTGCTTATATCTTTCGACAATTTCAGTTTTAAGGTATTTATCTATTTATTTTATTTTTTACTTAATTTAATTTAATTTATTTTAGTTAAAATTATTGTTAATTAGCTGTAGTTAAATCGAATTAAAACTAGATGGTTTTATTTATCATTGTTTATGTTTATTTTTACAAATAATTACATGTAATTAATATGAATTAGTATTAATTAATAGTTATTACATTAATTATTATTAATTAGTAATAATTAGTATTAAATTGTAATAATTAGTATTAAATTATAATAATTAGTAAGGAATTGTAATAATTATTAATAAATTGTAATAATTAATAATAAATTGTAATAATTAGTTATAAATTGTAATAATAAGTAATAAATTGCAATAATTAGAAATAAATTGCAACAATTAGTAATAAATTGAAACAATTAGTAATAATTAGTAATAAATTCTAATAATTAGTAATAAATTGTAATAATTAGTAACAAATTGTAATAATTAGTAATAAATTGTAATAATTAGTAATAAATTGAAATAATTAGTAATAAATTGTAATAATTAGTAATAAATTATAACAATTAGTAATAATTAGTAATAAATTGTAATAATTCGTAATAAATTGTAATAATTGGTAATAAATTGTAATAATTGGTAACAAATTGTAATAATTGGTAATAAATTGTAATAATTGGTAATAAATTGTAATAATTCGTGATGAATTGTAATAATTTGTGATAAATTGTAATAATTCATGATGAATTGCAACAATTTGTGATAAATTGGAATAATTAGTGATAAATTGCAATAATTAGTGATAAATTAGAATAATTAGTCATAAATTACAACAATTAGTGATAAATTGCAATAATTAGTAATAAATTATAATAATTAGTAATAAATTATAATAATAAGTAATAAATTCTAATAATTAGTAATAAATTGTAATAAATTGTAATAATTTTTTGATAAATTGCAACAATTTGTGATAAATTGCAATAATTAGTAATAAATTGTAATAATTAGTAATAAATTAAAATAATTAGTAATAAATTGTAATAAATTGTAATAATTAGTAATAAATTACAACAATTAGTAATAAATTATAGTAATTAGTAATAAATTGTAATAATTAGTAATAAATTATAATAATTAGTAATAAATTATAGTAATTAGTAATAAATTGTAATAATTATTAATAAATTGTAATAATTAGTATTAAATTGTAATAATTAGTAATAAATTGTAATAAATATTAATAAATTGTAATAATTAGTATTAAATTGTAATAATTAGTAATAAATTGCATCAATTAGTAATAAAATATAATAATTAGTAATAAATTATAATAATTAGTAATAAATTCTAATAATTTGTAATAAATTCTAAAAATTAATTATAATTTGTAATAAATTCTAATAATTAGTTATAATTAGAAATAAATTCTAATAATTGGAAATAAATTCTAATAATTAGTAATAAATTTTAATAATTTGTAATAAATTGCAATAATTATTAATAAATTGCAATACTTAGCAATAAATTGCAACAATTAGTAATAATTAATAATAAATTCTAATAATTAGTAATAAATTTAAGAATTAGTAATAAATTTTAATAATTAGTAATAAATTTTAATAATTAGTAATAAATTGTAATAATTATTAATAAATTATAATAATTAGTAATAAATTCTAGTAATTAGTAATAAATTGTAATAATTATTAATAAATTGTTATAATTAATATTAAATTGTAATAATTAGTGATAGATTGTAGCAATTTGTAATAAATTCTAATAATTAGTAAAAATTAGTAATAAATTCTAATAATTAGTAATAATTAGTAATAAATTCTAATACTTAGTAATAAATTCTAATAATTACGAATAAATTCTACGAATTAGTAATAAATTCCAATAATTAGTAATAAATTCTAATAATTAGTTATAATTAGTAATAAATTCTAATAATTAGTAAAAAATTCTAATAATTAGTAATAAATTCTAATAATTAATAATAAATTACAATAATTAGCAATAAATTGCAATAATTAGTAATAAATTGCAACAATTAGTAATAAATTGCAACAATTAGTAATAAATTTCAACTAATAATAATAATTAATAATAAATTATAATAATTCTAATAATTAGTAATAAATTTTAATAATTAGTAATAAATTATAATAATTAGTAATAAATTGAAATAAATTCTTATAATTAGTAATAAATTCTAATAATTAGTAATAAATTGTAAGAATTATTAATAAATTTTAACAATTAGTAGTAAATTCTAAGAATTAGTAATAAATTGCAACAATTAGTAATAATTAGTAATAAATTCTTATAATTAGTAATTAATTTCTAATAATTAGTAATTAATTTATAATAATTACCAATAATTACGAATAATTACCAATAATTAGAAATAATTAACAATAATTAGAAATAATTATTAATAATTAGCAATAATTATTAATAATTAGCAATAATTATTTTATAATTAGTAATAATTTGAAATAATTAGCAATAATTAGTAATAATTATCAATAAATTGTAATAAATTGTAACAAATTGTAATTAATTGGCACAATTTCTAGTGGATTAGTGGCTTCTTTTTTCCCAACGCTTTATCTCCTTGCAATTTTATCCCACTGAAATCATTATGAAAAATTTGTCCTCACGTACGAATATCCATTTTTGTATACATAAGAATGGAGAGAAGTGCGGTGAGGCCTTCCTACTCTCCATTTTCATGCATACAAAAATAGATATGCGTACGTTATAGTAGAATTTTCATACCGTTTTTAGTCTAAGACAGTTGCAAGGAGATGAGCCATCGGAAAAAAGAGGCTCTTTTTCCTGATGACTCATCTTCTTGCAACTTTCTTCTAATGAAATCACTATGAAAAATCTCCTCTAACGTAAAAATATCCATTTTTGTATGCAAAATAATGGAGAGCAGCATGGTGAGGCCTGCCTAATCTCCATCCTCATGTGTAAAAAAATAGATATCTATGAATTGGAGTAGATTTTTCATAGTGATTTCAGTCTGAGACAGTAGAGATGAGTCGTCAGGAAAAAGAGTTGTAGCCAATACGCTGGAAATTGTGTCGCCGGTAATTAGAAATTATTAGTATAAATTATCTACAATTAAAAATAATTAGTGGTAATTAGTATAAATAATTATAAGTTAGTATATATTAGTATAAAGGTTTTAAAAAATACTATAAATAAGTATGAAATAATATAAATTATTATAATTTGATAGAAAATAGAATTTAATTGTCTTCTCTTTTTTGGATAGTATTTTTATTATATAAATTTATACAAAAAAAATTATTTTATATTTTTTAGAGAAATATGGAACAAGGAAGTTGAAAACAATCATTATTAGATAACCGTGCTCGGATAAATCAGTGTAAGAATCTAAATAGTTCTGGTTTAAATCCTGTTGATAGAGATAATATTTTCATTATTTTTCATATGTTGTCAATGATTTAACCCCTACCAATTAATCAATTTGAGATGATTTGTATCATTTTATTGTTTTGATGAATTATGGGCTTAATTGTAGAAATTGGTTAATTTTGGAAATTTAACAATTTTGTGAAGCTTATGTATTTTGGGCATATTGTTTTCATTTTTGATCCAAATTATGTGATTTTTTTTAAGGATTTTCTTACTCGTGGGATTAAACTTTGTCTTCTGGACTAAGGTCCAATTTGACACACAATGGCCCAAAAAATTTCATCAATTGGAAATAGTTTGCTGGACAATAGAATGGACCCCACCTCAATTAATGAGGCATATCTCGGCCTTAATATATCCAAATTATGTGATTCTAGATTTAATATAAATAATACTCTACTAATCACTTTAAAATCAAATTTCATAAAGATATTTTGTCATTAAGGCACCCATTGAATGCGACCAAAAAAAGGTAGTTGAAGAGTCACCTCGGGAAAAAAAAGTTGTTATTAGTAATTCGAGGATAAATTTTGTTACACTTGTCCAAATTTGTTGATAGTTTGAGGAAACATGAACAAGATAGAGGGTAACAAAATTTATGAAGAAACCTTCCCTATATTCGTCCATTTAATATGATAACCGAGCCCAAAATTTTTATTGAGTAATTTTGGAGGGAAATTTTCTACTCCACAAGCCTATAAATAAGAGTGTTCACTTCCATTCAAAGGGATTGAAGAAGGTGAAAGAGGGGTTGTGCTGGAGGATTGAGTTCTTGAAGTTATTTTGATTTTATATTTTCTATTTTCTTTATTTCATCATGCTCTATTCTTCCCCTTTAAACTCTATTACCCTTCACATGGAGGGGTACAACCTTTGAGTGATCGGGAAAGGGGGTGTTTTACTTTTGTAATGTCAGAGTTTTGTGATTAAATATAAAAACCTATTTTTTGAATGATTTATATTCTCATTGTTTCCCAATTATCTTAATGCGATATTGTTTTTAGTTTGGTGTATTTATTGTTAATAGCTTTGGTTGAAGACTTTTAATCTCCCTCCGCCTAGTGCAATTTGTCTCGATCGAGCAGATTGTATTAGGTGGTGAGTTTCCAATGATCGTTGGAATGTGTGTGGAACTAGTAAACTTTTATAGAGTTCTAAGGAGTAATAATTCCCAATAGGGACTTGCCTTAGTTGTTTAGGAATTGTTTATGAACTTCCATGCATATAGAAGTGAGTTCTATTTGTTTCTTAAACCAAGGGTGATTGACAACTCGATCAAGGAGTATTTCATTTATCATTCAATAGGAAGAGAGGGGGAATAATATTTATTACTACGATGACATTGAAAAAGGTTATCCTACCCTGAAACCATCACTCTCTTCATCTATTAGTGTTCAAACTTTCTTTTTATTGCTTTCTTTATTTTTCAACTCAAACAATTTCAAAACAACCTCTTCTTATTTCTTTAATTTAAGTGACGAACATAATTGTTGTGCACTTCTCTCTGGAGACAACCAAGGTTACCCAATTTAATATATTTTAATTAAGGTTATATTTGTTTTTGTCACACCCCACTAGAGGCATGTGTCAAAACTTGGCACCATTGTCGGGGAGGTAGTGCCAACATTTTCCCCCTTTCTCTTTATTTTCTCTTTTCTTATTTTTAGTCCGAAGTTGCATGAATAGAACCTCGAACACTAAAATTTTTCCCCTTGATCCTGAAATTGAAATAAAATTGTTGAATAGACTCAGAAACCTTAATTTAAAATCTTAATTTAAGGATATTTCTCTTACAAACTAGAGTGAAACTTCAAGTGTTCACTCCGAGCCTATCATCATGGTTGTAAATCAAAACCGAACCCTTAGAGACCTTTATGCCCCACAATTCCTTAATCAGAATAATCAACTTATCATGACAGTGTTACAAAATTATTTTGAGATGAAACCTAATATGATACAATTTCTCCCAAATTTTCATGGATTGACAGGTGAAGATCCCAACAAACATATTAAAGATTTCACACATGTCTTCTCAACTTTCAGACCATGTGGAGTAGCTGAGGAACAAGTAAAGTGGACGTAGTTCCCGTTTTCATTAGAAGAATATGCTAAAGAATGGTTATATAGTCTACAAATTGGATATGTTGTTGATTGGAATGACTTGGTGAGATGATTCATTTAAAGATTATTCCCCGCCTCCAGAAGTAGAGCCATCAGAAAGGAGATCTATGCCATCAAACAATCATCTGGAGAAACCCTTTACAGGTACTAGAAAAGATTTAAAAAGATATGCGCCAACTACCCACATCAATCCATAGAGGATCATCAATTTTTTGTCTTCTTCTATCAAGGCTTACTAGAAAATGATAGAAACCTTCTCGATGCATCATCTGGAGGTTCATTGATTGAAAAGTTGCCAAAATAAGCCGAAGGTTTGAATGATAAGATTTCTCAGAACTCACAACAGTTTGGTACAAGAGGTACTGGCACAAGAGGTATTCAAGAGGTATAAAATTCTCATCCATAACCCTTAATATAAACTAACATTAAAGATCTAACCATTTTTGTGAGATAGATGGCCCTGAAACAAGTGGGTGACCAACAAGCACTGGCTAATGTATGCGGTTTATGATCATCACCTGATCATTTGACTGACCAATGTACTGAAATACAGAAAACAAAAACTTGCTCAAAAACTTTTCAAAAAAGGAAATTCCAACAAAATCAAGGATGGAGAGATCCTAAACATGTTCAATATGGGTTTGGAAATTAGCATAATCAAGCTAGACCCTAGAACCAAAACCAGTTCCCAAACAAACCCCTATTCCAGCAACAATTCCAAAACCCACCACCATTTCAAAAAAAAGCAACCTTATAACCATACTTAACACCTCTAACCACCCACTTTCCTAAGAACCTATAAGAATCCATCAACCGGTGAAAAACCTGTAATTATAAACCAACAACAGATATCTAATATTAAGGGGCTGAAAGACAGTGTAAAAGATTTGTCCAGCAAGTTCGACAGTCTCATGGTCTTCATAACCAAAAATCCTAGGAAAATTTCTTCCCAAAAAATCCCAAACCCAAAGGATAATGTCAGCTTGATAACAACAAGAAGTGGGAAAGAACTCTCACCACCAAAATCCCATGAACCTGAAACAATACTGCCTGAGTTGAGGGAGAATGAAGTTCTAAACTTTGAAAAATCATTGAAAATTAATTTTAAAGAAGAGAATAAAGAGGAGGAAGAGAAGAATAGGAAAAGGAATAAAATACAAGAAATACCATTGCAAAGGAAACAAAGGGAGAAGAAATAATTACCCCCACCATTTTAATTAAGTATGATTGAATCAAAGAAACTACAAGAGGAAGCACTTCAAAAAGAAATTCTAAACACCTTTGAGAAAGTGGAAATCAATATTCCCCAACTTGAGGCAGTCAAAAAAAATTCCAAAGTATGCTAAATTTTTGGAGGATCTTTGCACCAAAAAAAGGAGACTTCAAGGGAATGAAACGATCAACTTGGGAAGAAGTTTCTCAGCCCTTATCACACCATAATTGCCAGCCAAATGTCAGGATCTAGGGATGTTTTCAATTCCATGCACCATTGGTGCTTTAAATTTCTCTAGTACTTTGTGTGATGTAGGTGCTTCAATTAATGTATTGCATCACTCAGTATACACTTCTTTGCATATGGGAGACTTGATGCCCACAAGAGTGGTGGTCCAGCTTATAAATAGATCCACAGTTTTTCCTGTAGGAGTTTTGGAGGATGTCATTGTGAAAGTCAAAGATCTATTATTCCCAGCTAACTTCTATGTGATAAATATAGAAGAATATAGGATCCCATCACATTCACCCATCATTTTGGGGAGACCCTTCTTGAATACGGACAAAACCACCATCAATGTCCACAAGGGGACACTCATCATAAAGTTTGGAGAGAGCATAGTCTACTTCAATATTTTTAAATCCATGAGGCACCCCTCGAATGATCACTCCCTCTTTTCACTTTCCCATGAAGTTGGCATAGAACCCATTGAAGAATCAGGTATTCTCTATGAATTCTTAGACTTAAGAGAGACTTCTTCTATTGGAAATATCATTGAACATGTGGATGCCCAAGATACTAGAGATTCTGACTTCATGTGGGAGTAAGAGGTAAAATATGATTTCTTTGATGATTTTTGAAATGATGAGGAAGATGATATGGTTTCTTGTGCACAGGAGGTCCAAAATTTGGAAGTGGGAAACTTCAATTTAGTTTCATCCCTTGATCATCCTCCTGATCTAGAACTCAAACCACTCCCCACTTATTTGAAATATATGTACCTTATGGAGGGAGAGAAACTACTAGTGATAATTGCTAATAATATCTCTGAAATCCAAGAGAAATAATTGATTGATCTTTTGAGGGAGAATATTCAAGCGATAGGGTGGATTTTAGGTGATATTCCAAGAATCAACCCAAAAATATTCTCCCATATAATTTTTCTTGAGGGAGATTCCAAACCTCTTAGGAAACCCCAAAGGAGGTTGAATACCACTTTAATGAAGGTTGTGAAGAAGGATATTGAGAAGATATTAGAAGCTGGGATCATCTATCCCATCTCAGATTCATAGTGGGTTATCCCAATTCATGTAGTTCCCAAAAAAACTCACCTAACCACTGTGAGGAATGAAAAAAATGAATTACTCCCCGTGAGAATTCAAAATAGCCAGAGAGTGTGCATTGATTTTAGGAAGTTGAATCAGTTCACTCAAAAATATCATTTCCTCATTCCCTTCATTGATCATATATTATAGACATTGGTAGGGAGAACTCATTATTGCTTTTTGGATGGATTTTTAGGTTATTTTTAGGTACCCATTGCTCCTGAGGATCAAGAGAAGACAACCTTTACATGTCAATTTGGAACTTTCACATATAAAAGGATGCCATTTGGATTATGTAATGATCTAGGTACATTTCATAAGTGCATGGTAAGTATATTTTCTAATCACAAAGAAGGTTTCTTGGAGGTTTTTCTGGATGATTTCACAGTTTTTGGAAACTCTTTTGACCATTGTTTGAAAAATCTGGAAAAAGTTTTGAAAACCTGCATTGAAAAGAATCTTGTATTAAATTTTGAAAAGTGTAATTTCATGGTTGAGAGAGGGATTTTTTTTGGGATTGTAATTTCCAAAAAGGGAATTGAATTTGATAAATCAAAAATTATAGTGATAAATTCTTTACCTTACCCAACTTGTGTGAAACATGTTAGATCTTTTTTAGGACATGCAAGATTCTACAAGAGGTTTATCAAGGATTTAAGTAAGATTTATCTTCCTCTATCTAGATTTATTTTGAAATATTATGATTTTGATTTCAATGGTGCATGTTGGGAATCCTTTGATGAGCTGAAGAGGATATTTATTGAACCACTGATGATGCAACCACCAAATTGGGAAGAACGATTTGAGATACTTTGTGATGCTTTCAACCAAGAAATTGGAGCAGTCCTTTCTCAGTTAATTGAGGGCGGAACAAAAGTCATTGCATATGCCTCAAGATCCTTGGATGAGGCTCAATTCAATTACACAACCATAGAAAATGAGTTTTTAGTAGTTTTTTTTCTTTATAAAAATTTAGATCATATCTGATTGGAACTAAATTCACTATTTTTTCTGATCATGCAGCTCTTAGGTACTTGATAAAGAAGGATGAAGCTAAAACAAGGCTAGTGAGATGGATGTTACTACTGTAGAAATTCAACATGGAAATCAAGGACAAAAAGGGATTTGAGAACCAAGTGGCTGATCATTTTAGAAGACTTCCCAACACCACTGAAGTTGAAATTCCAGAGAAAGAACCATTGAATGATCACCTTCTAGGGGATCAATTATACTTGGTTAAAGGAGAAGTGCCTTAGTATGCTGACATGGTCAATTATTTGGTAACATCTCAGGTCCCATATCATTTTAATTCTCATCAAATTCACAAACTAAAATCGGAATCTAGATATTACATTTGGGATAATCCATTTATTTGGAATATTTTCAATGACCAAGTGATAAGAAGATGTTTTCCTAAGAATGAAATTGGTTCTATCTTTTAGTTTTGTCACACATTATCTTGTGGAGGCCACTTTGGACCTCAAATGATAGCAAGAAATTTTTTAGAATATGGAACTTATTGGCTAACCATTTTTAAAGATTCTCATGAATTTTTCAAAAGGTGTAAAAATGTCAGTTTTCTCGAAACATTTCAAAGAGACAAGAAATGACCAAACAACCACTTAATTTTTGTGATATTTTTGAAGTATAGGGGATAGATTTTATGGGCCCTTTCCCAATTTCATCTAGAAATTATTATATCTTGCATTAAGTTGATTTTGTTTCCAAATGGGCGGAAGCAAAAGCCACCAGGACTGATGATACTAAAGTTTTTTGTGATTTTGTCAAGGCAAACATATTTTGTAGGTTTGGAGTTCCTAGATACATCATTAGTGATCAAGGGACTCACTTTTTCAATAGGATAATTGAGGCTTTATTGAAGAAATATGAGGTGCATCACAAAACATCAACTCCCTATCACCCATAAACAAATGGTCAAGATGAAGTGTCCAATTGGGAAATCAAAGGAATTTTGGAGAAGACTGTTAAAACAAATAGGAAGGATTGGAGCCAAAGTTTAGAAGATACATTATGGGATTATAGGATAGCCTAGAAGACCCCAATTTGAATGAGTCCATATAGGCAGATTTATGGGAAAAATTGTCACCTACCTGTGGAACTGGAGTATAAGGCATATTGGGCTGTTAGGAAGATGAATTTGGATATTGAAAGTGCTAGGAAAGAGAGAATATTGTAGTTACAGGAGTTGGAGGAAATTATAATAGAAGCATTTGAAAATTCCAGGATTTACAAAAAGAGAACAAGAGTGGCTCATGACATGCTGATCCAACCGAAAGAATTCCATCCTAGAGATAAAGTGTTGCTTTTCAATTTAAGACTCTAGCTGATGCCAGGTAAACTTCATTTCATATGGGAGGGTCCATTTATAGTTACTCATGTATATCCTTTTAGTGCTGTGCATATTGTGAATAATGGAGATCAGGATTTATTCACTATTAATGGGCACAGGCTGATGAAATTCCATGGGACCATTCCATTAGATCCAGTGGAGGAGATCCCACTCCTACAACCTATCTATCAATAAGAGCCATCAGGTTGTACCTCTCCTTCACACTTGATTGCTGTTGTGATTCATTTTAAAATTTTCTTATATGTTAAAATCACTTGAATTCATTGAGGATACTGCATCATTTAAGTGTGGTGGAGGAAACCTTTTGTAGTTTAGGATTTTAATTTTTTGTTTGTTTAAAAAAAAGTGTGTGTTTTTCAAATTTTTGTGTGTTTCTTTTTAATTTTTTTGGTGTGTTTTTGAAACTTTTGAGCTGAAATGATCATCATTTCCATTTTTAAAACCCATATCATTGAGTTAATTGATTTATTCCATTAAATTGAGCTTAAATGAATGCTTAAAATGAATTTATTTCAAGTTCAATTATTTGGGAATTTCATGAAAGGTACTCTGATTTTTGAATCCCATGCCACATTTCACTGTCTCTATCTTTGAAATCACTTTCATGTGAGGATTTTGAACCCTTTTTTTCATATTATTTTCATTCACCTCACTTCTTAAGAGAACCAAACTATGCTTGTTTTAACCAGAATTTGATTTATTCATTTCAAAACTTGAGGGTTTCAGCTACATGTGTTTTAAATGATTGAGTCATTTATTTGGTTTTAAATCCCCCTTTTCAAGATAATCCCTTTAATTATGTCCTACCATGTACATTTAATCCTTTTAGACCTTAGAATCCATGAAATTGCTATTAGTTTATCCACATTACAAGCCAATTTTTCCGATCCAACCTACTCTTGAAGTGAAATTGTAAGATTTAGTTAAACTTAAGTGTGGGGAAAACTGTCTTGTTTTGTGTTACCTCATTTGGTACAAACTTTGGGTGGAAAATAAATTATTTAAGAGATGTGTGTGCTACTGAAAAATCATTTTGTTGAAATCTGTGCCTTTTCTGGAGCTTTCATGATAAGAGAACCTGTGCCTTTTCTAGATCTTCTAATGGAGGAAGAAAGTTGTGCCTTTTATGGAACTTTCAAGAAAAATCATGTTTGAGAAGATTGAAAATTTTTGCTGCTAAAATACTGGTATGTTTGAAAATTTCTCAATTTTCATAATGATGTAGCTTAATTTATACTAAGGGGAGTGAGGAGGATACCATACTTGAGTGAAAATTAGAATTGTACAATTTTGCTTCAAAAATAGCCAAGCCCTCCTCATTCAACCACATAATTTTTTCATAAAAATCCTACAAACCAAAAGACATAGAACAACACTATAAATTCCTCATGATAAATACATGTACTTGAATCACATTGGGTGGAGAAGTATGAGTTTGTCAAACCTATGGTGACCATATCATTGGTTTGGATGAGAAAAACATTGTTGAAAATCGATATTTGTGAGATGAGAGAAAATTCATGTGAGGAAGGTGACTTGTGTGCATGGAAGGAGAAATGAAGAGGAAAAATATTGAATGATATGATTTTAGAACTTGGAATAATGGTTATGGATGAGTCATGATATCTTTTATTTCTTGGTGTGGAATTGGTGGATCTCATTGGCATGTGTTTTGAATTTGCTTTGATTTGATTTTGATTTTGACTTGTTCATGAGTCCAAGTGCCAAGTGTGGGGGAATTGATAGAGATAATATTTTCATTATTTTTCATATGTGTTTCAATTATTTAACCCCTTCCAATTAATCAATTTGAGCTGATTTGTATCATTTTAGTGTTTTGGTGAATTATGGGCTTAATTGTGGAAATTTGTTAATTCTAGAAATTTAAAAGTTTTGTAGAGATTCTATATTTTGGTAATATCGTTTACATTTGTGATCCAAATTTTGTGTTTCATTTTTTTAGTATTTCCTTGCTTGTGGTATTCAACTTTGTTTTCTGGACCAAGGTCCAATTCGACACATAATGCCCCAGAAAAATTCATCAAGTGGAAAAAGTTTGCTGTCTGAAAAAATGGACCCCACCTTAATTAATGAGGCATATCTCAGCCTACGTGTGTCCAAATGATGTTATTATATATGTAATATAAATAATACTCTGTGAATCACTTTCAAATTAAATTTCATGAAGAAATTCGGTCATTAAGCCACCCATTTAATGAGACCAAAAAGAGTAAGTTGAAGAGTCCCCTCAGGATGAAAAAGTTATCATTAGTAATTAGAGAATAAATTTTGTTAAATTTTTCCAATTGTCTGATATTTTGAGTATGAATTTAAAAGACATTGAGGAAAAACATTTATGAAGAAACATTCCCTAGATTATTCCATTTAATATGATAATTGGGCTCAAAATTTTAATGGAGTAATTTTGGAGGGAAATTTTCTACTCCACAAGCCTATAAATAAGAGTGTTCACTTCCATTCAAAGGGGTTGAAGAATGTGCAATAGGGGATGTGATGGAGTATTGAGTTATTGATGATCTTTTTATTTTCTTTTTTTCTTTTTTCTTTGTTTCATCATGATCTCTTCTTCCCCTTTCAACTCTATTACCCTTCACATGGCGAGATAAAACCTTTGAGTGATCGGGGAAGGGGGAGTTTCACTTTTGTAATGTTTGAGTTTTGTGCTTAAACGTAAATCCCTCATTTTCTTTTGAATGATTTATATTCTCAGTGTTTCCCAATTCTCTTAATGCGATTGTGTAATCAAACAATTTCAAAACAACCTCTTCTTCTTTCTTTAATTTAAGTGAAAAACATAATTATTGTGCACTCTTTTCTGGAGACAACCTAGGTTAGCCACTTTACTACATTTTAACTAAGGTTATATTTTTTTGTCACACCCCAAAAAAGGCACGTGTCACCTATATATATTGAGGGTGTTGAAGCTTTCTTATCATTTGTATCATCAAAACCAGAATTTGTTTCAGAAGGGACAATTAAGTTTCCTTGTAAAAAATGTGCTCTGAGGATGTTTGACATATTTGAAAACGTTGAAGGTAATTTATTGTGTTTTGGGTTTTAACTAGATTATGTTTTTTGGTATAAAAATAGTGAACAAAATTCTAGAGAAGATAATAATAATTTGGCTCTAGATCCAGCACAGTTTCAAAATTTAGTAATGATGTGGCAGATCCGTCTTTTCAAAACACAACCGTATGTGATGTAACGAGGGAAATATTGATGATGAAATGGGAAATAAATTATCAGTTTTCAATCATCCCAAACTTGGATTCATTGAAGTTCATAAACTATGTATTTCAGATGATGAACATCACATAGCTCATACATATGTTCTGCTCAACTGTGAAGAAATGACACCACTTTTATAGTGAGTGATCATATCACTTATTCTATAATTTTTGTTATAGTGAATTAATTTTATTTTCAGGTTATATGATAATAATATCAAGAAACAACTTCCAAAAATTTTAGTAGCTACTCCTGAAGAATGTTGGAAATTTTTTTCCTTCTGGTTTAAAAAACTGGTAATATAAATTATTTTTAGTTTAACATATAAAATCAATTTATTATATATTATATTGATAATTGTATAAATTTTTTTTAGGTATATCGACATACTGATAAAATTGATAACCAATTGTGTATATTGAGTAACCCACCATAAAAAATGGTTAAATATTATAATGCATATGTGGTGAATGGTTTTCGATTTCATACATGTGCATATGGGGAATAAAAAACAGTGAATAATGGTGTTTTCTTGATAGGATCTCATAATAGAGAAAATGAATCTGAATTTTATGATGTGATAGAAGAAATTTTTGAACTGTGTTATCTGGGACAACATTACATAATGATGTTTAAATGTCAGTGGTTAGATGCTAAGAGAGACTTGCATGTTCATCCGACCCATGGAATCATTGATATCAAATATAAAAGTCTTCTTGTATTAAATGAACCATTTTTATTGGCTCATTAGGTACATAAAATTTATTATTCAAAATATTGTGCTACTTCAATAGATTTGAGTGATTGGTGGAGCATAATAAAAATTAAATCTTGGGAAAATCAATTTACTCAAAGTAAATGTGGTTCTGCTGAAGCGGAAGAAATTGAAAGTTTTCAAGAGACTGCTCCGAATCCATCTTTTTCATGAAGAGATATGAATATCGATGATGACACCCCACAATTAAATGTCGATGGCGACGATGATGTTAATGATGTTACAAATAAATTTAAAATTACAAGAGATGATGAAACTGAAACTCATATAGAAATTGATGATGCTAAACAGTAATATGAAGACATTGACATCATCAGATATGAATATGTGGATGAAGATGAACATTGACACAGTTAAATGTTGTTTATAATCATATATAATATATATCTATATATAATATTTATTTTCAACTATTTGCTAACAATAGTCATTTTGTGTTTCATATGAGCGAGGATCTGTATCGTATGTTGCAGGAAGATGATCTACCTTTGGAGGAGCAGGATGTTGGATCATCTAACCCTCTGACTACTGGCGGTTTAGGGGGGACTCAGAGGGGGTGTGGTCCTACATGATTGATGATTCCTAACCCTACCCCTGAGTGACGTCCATGTCTTGGATTCGATCTACATGTGCAAAGGTATGTTTACACGTGTTTTTTAGTTAGTTTTTAATAATTTATTTATATACTATTTTTTTTTGATTTTTTTTCTTTTTTTCCCAACTTTATGCATATAACTACTGTATAGAGAAGCACTATATTTCACAATTATTTTTTTGAAGCTTGGGTCTCATGGGATCAGATTCCCATTGATGTGTAACACCGCATGCTCGATCATTGGCTGGTACATAAATAAATAATAATTATTTTGAAATTACTTTAATTAATAACTTGATATTATAAATTATTTTTCAGGTTTATGGTATCCCATAAATGAGAGAATGTGTGACACTATCTGGAAGGCATGACAGGGGACTACGCGTCAGCGTTGCAGTCACTTTTTTCACAATTTGAGAAGGTAATGGAGAAAGCAGGAGTGATAGAGTTTGATGAGTCCTGTCATGCCCACTGACCTGATTAAATTTCATCTTAGGTTTGGGATGGATTATGTTCATACTGGTTGTGTGGCTATTTTTAGAGTAGATCATGGATAGGTCGACAAAATCGGGGGAGATAGGAGGTGACACATCGAGCCGGTAGTTGTACATTCAGTACTCATAGAGAGAATATAGTAAGTAATTTTTTTAAATATTTTATATAACTTTAAATGTAAATGGCTTATTTTATATTTTTATAGGCAGTAAAATAGTCTGATATTATGGAGTTTGACATTTATAGGAGGATGTATAGTGATTCGACCACTGGAGAGATTAGAGGTGCTCGTCAGTGTCTGATTGTGGTCAGTATACTTTATTTTTGAATTTAAAATTTAACTACAAATAATATTTTAAATATTTTAATTTTAAATTGAAATTGAAGGATTCATATGAGATCGTGACATCTCAGACATAGACTAAGAGTGAGGTCGAGACCGATACTCAGACCAGTACCCACTGATTTGATGAGACAACATGGATGCAAGTGACTCAATATGCCTTCGAGAAAGGCTGAGTTATTGGTATTGACTCTCAATTGATGCCTGTGAATTATTATGGCATTGCTATAATGTCAGCATCTAGCTCAAGAGGAGCTCCTAGAGAGTAATCATTATCTTCTGCATAATATCAGGAGTAGTTACGAGCTTAGAGTGAGCTTATAGAGAGTATGCATAGGGAGCAGGAGCAGACGCGTCAATGGTAGCAGCAGCAATAGGAAGAGCTTCTATGACAACAATAGTAGGAGGAGATGTAGGAGGAGATACATCGATAGCGACAACAATAGGATCAGGATCACTTTGATTACATGCTATGTCTGACTCATGGTTTAGGGATGTAGTTCCCTCCACCATCTCCTTCAGCTCCTCCAGCTCCTCCAGACGACCCTCCCCCTCGGTGATCTGTTTATTTTTTATGATAAAATATTTGAATATAATTTTTTTATAATATTAACTATTTACATTTTTACATAGTGCATTTTTTATATTTTTGCGAATATTTCATTTTTTATTATTTACTTAATTTTTTATTATTTTATTATTTTTTATTATTTTATTAATTATTATTTTTGATTATTTTATTTTGATTATTTTATTTTGATTATTTTTTTATATTTTTCATGAATATTGAGGTTTTCATTATTTTATATTTTTTTTATATTATCAATATTAATATTATTATTTCATTAATAATAATAATAATAATAATATTATTATTATATTATCAATATTATTTTATTATTATTATATGAATATTATTTTATTATTTTATAATTTATTTATTTTACTAATATTTATATTACTTTATTATTATTATTATTATTTATTATTTTATTCAATTTTTTTTTACAATTTCTGCAATGGGTCCCGTCGCAAATAGTATTTATGATGACCTGTTTCAAAAAATGGTTTCAAAAATTTGATGAGAATTTTTGCGATGGACATACCACCCCATCGTAAATACTATTTATGATGGGCCGGTATAATAAGGTATTTTAAAAACCATGAGGAATCTATTTGCAACGGATCCATATCCTGTCACAAATAGTTACTTTTTTCGATGGGTCATCGTAAAAAACTAATTTTATAACTCCCTTTTCTGCAATAGGGTATTTGCGATGGGATCCCATCGCAAATACCCCATCAAAAAATGTACTAATTTCCAATAGTGATTCTATCATATTGAAACATTAATCTCCTTCCCAAACCTTCCTTTAGGTTTCAATGAGCTTGGTTGGCTACTTTAATAATCATCATTGGACATCCTAACAAACTTTTCTTCTTATGATTTGAAATTTTACCCACTTGTATAATCAATACAACACCATAATATTGACATCACATACCCTAATTCATATATCCTCAACACTTTGAAAAAATAGGGTAAAATTTTCTTAAATGTATTCACATTTTTAGAACATTTTGATGTATGAAAACAAAATGAATTCCATATCCAGAATAAGCCTTATATGTTATCTTCCGTCTCTCCAAGTCATTGAAACGCTTGATCACATAGATTATATGAGTGGAGAACAATTTCATTAGGTAATCATGAATTTAATACTTTCAAAACATTTTGTGATTCATTATATACTTATCATAATCTTATATATTCAAGTATTAGACAACTTCAACAGCCGGTTACTTAGGAAGTTGTTACTTTAACACATAGAAATTTTCATTTCTTAAAAATAATTCTTAAGTTTTACACCAACCTAATAAGTTTATTACATTAATCTTATCCTTTCAATTATTGATATCAAAGTTAATCTTGGAGATGATGATGAAATTTATTTATCTACAACATAAGTTTTTATGATATGAGTATCATGTTTTACATATATTTAATAATTACTTTTATAAAATGTGCTCCCATAAAAATGATAACCCTTTTAAATTCATTGTATCCATTAGTATGCCAAGTTCCATATTTCACTAATAAAATGAGCCTGATTTGGAATGAACCTCATTGTTTAACTATTTAGATATGGAATCATCCCAATATTGTCATATATGACTCTTGGATGGTTGAGTAGACAAATTCTATCCAATCCATCATATGGATAAAATCAGCACCATTCCTCTGGAATCCTAACTCTTAAAGTCACCTTATTACTTGCTTTCCTTATAAAAGATAACCTAAGGGAACCCTTATTTAGAGTGAACATACTTTATTGGATGATCAAGGTCTTGAAAAGTATTTAATTTGGAAGGAATCCAACACTTATTATTTTTAAATGGAATTTTTCTCACCACACAAGCACAAAAAAAGAAATTTTCTTGTTTTTTTAAAATTGGTTAATAAGTGATTTATTTTTAAGTGATTTTATAAATAATTATTTTACATTGGTTTTTTTAACCAACATAAATGATAGATTCCACGTCTATTATTATGGTAATTGATATTCAAAATCCTCCTAAAAAGATAAATTGGGTGGTCTTTCTAGATTAATTATAAAATAACTGACATGAAAGAATCATTTTTTACATCAATTATGTTTTATAACTGATGTAAAAAATAAACTCCCATGACATTCCAAGTCGGTTATAAAATAACCAATGTAAAAAAATCATTTTTATTGATTTTTTTTAAAATATCACTACCCAAACCTGCAATAGGAGAACAAATGAAACAAATAGAAAACAAAATAATAATTGAAAAACTATTACAATTCTATAATAACTATTTTTATCATAAAATTATCAGAATTAAAACTTTCCAATTTCAAAATCTATATAAAAATATAAGAGAATAAACTAAAACCTAATAAGATTTGTAAAATAATCAACCCATGTTCCTCATAGTTTATATAGCTTGTCTCTAGTATAAGGGTGAGGACCATCGAAAATCTACAAATTCGAGATAAAATATTCAGAATTTATTCTCAATATATTTGATAGGATAAATAAAGGAAAAGTAAAAATAAAAATTAACCTTATCAAATTTCACAACTGTCCTAGTTATAATTATTTCATTCATAAATATCAAAACATAATAAACACATTTGAATAATCATTCTTTACAATGAAATTTATATTTTAAAATAAATTATCAATTGAAAATAACATTTTAATTATTTTTTCTAATTTTAGTACTTACAAAATAAGTAACTTTTTTGCTCACATATTTGATCTTTCTTATCCTCTTTTATATCGACTGGTTAGAGTGATTCTATTATTTATTTGAAAATGATAAGTATGAAATAAAATTAAATGCTATTATAATATATAATTATTAAAATAATAAAACTTATGGTTCAAATACTTTAAAGTTTTCTCACACGTCACCATGTATAGAGTATAACCACTAAACAATATTTTCATGTGGATAAAAAAAATACAATATCCAATAACATTTGATATATAAAAATATAATGTGGGTGGTTATTTAATTAAGATAAATAAGAATTTATGAAATATAAGTTTTGTAATTATCAAGATAAGGAAGAATTCTATACTTAATTCCTTCATTCTGAAATCTTTGAGAAAGATATGTTATTCTTTCTTCAACCATCACTACCTTCACTGTTAGAGATTTTTTTGGGTTCATGAATCCATATACTGATGTTGCATCATACTGAATACAAAGTGTATAAAGATACATAATAAAAAACAAACATAGATAGTAAATTAAATCAAATTATTATAATTGAAAAAATATAACAATTAACTTACTTTTAAAAGAGTTGCATCACTACAAGGCCCAAAATGTATGTAGTTATATGATTTAGGATATCTATCTTACAAATAATCAACATATAATCTTTCCCACAAACATCAACACTCATTAGCAACTCATAAACACCCAACAACATAAACTCAAACAATTATAATTTGTAAAGTCCTTTAGACTTAATAGTATTCAAAGTCAAAGGGGCATCAATATGTTGTTTCTTTCTATATAGTATGTATTTACCTTTAATTCATTACCATAATATATATATATATATATGTGTGTGTGTGTGTGTTATTAATTTTTTTAACAAAAATATTAAACAAAGGATATAATCTATGCACACATCAGTGGTAAATTATCAGAAAAATATAGATGACCAAATTAAAAAATATCTGAAACTTTGTCCAACTATAGAAACCTCATCAATAGGGAACAATAATCTATCAAATGAATCTATAATATCCTATACCATTACCCTAAGTTGATCCATCTCCATATACTGATGATATAATGTATCCCCAATATAATATATGATCTAATATGATACAACATGATACTATGGATCCTTAATATATAACTCATAATATATGGGAAAATTTTGAGGATGTAGAGGAGTGAGATATGAAGGTGAAGGTGGAGGAGTGGGATATATAGGTAGATATGTAGGATGAAACTATATTTTCATGTCTCTAAACATCAGTGGTATCAAGGATTTAATCCTTTTCTATATAATCACACCTATCTCCCAAAATTTGTCTTATAAAGGGTCTATTTTTATTTATATACATCCTCCCTTAAAGAAATTCTAAAATGACCAATCACTTTTCTAACAAATACACATGCCTCAAATCCCCACATATGACCTAAGTGTTCTGTCTTTCCTAATAAAGTATCCAAAATATCCTTCCTAACCTTGGGTATAAAAGTACCCTATGTTCTCTATTCCTCAAGGGATTCATGTAATTAATATTTGAAAAAATTAGTATCTAATTACCAAATATAAAGATTTTATAAATACATTCTTACAATTTTATCAACTACAGAGTTTGAATCCTATATAAGATATTTTCCCCTTTTCATAGTCCAGGACCTTTTCCATTTTTTATGTCTAAATTGGGGAGTAAGGTAAATCAATGTGAATCCTTAAGTCTTAGCTCTCAGTTTTTAAAAAGTTTCAACTATTATATGTTCTTCGAGTAATGAATACCCTTCATGAGATAAAGTACGAGGGTATATGTTATTCTCTTAGATCTCTTGATAATATCTACTTAGTTATTATTAATTTAGGAACAAAAAATCATTAATATGGTCATTTTTAATCTTTATAAAAAAAATTCACCTCAAACAGCTGACATTTCACTTACAAAAAATGACCATTTCTTCATACTTTCAACAAAATTACTCTATGTATCTTCATCTAAAAATACATATATTTCACATGAATTTTATTTTTTTATTCCACCAAAAATTAAATTTGAAGTTAGTGTTGATTTAAAATCTCTCCATATCCTTGTATAAAAAGATAAACATCTCCTATTGATTTCTTTAGTTTTAGGTAAATCATATTTCATATGAAAATGAGAAGAATAATCAACCTATATTACTAAAAAAATTACATGATAAATAAAATATTAGTAAATGAGATCATCAAAATGTTAGAGTTAGTTCCCTAGAACAAAATTATTTGTACCTTATAATAAACATGTATTCATTGGATGGATATTAATAAAATTCTTATCACATCATGATTGTTCTTTTTTATGACATTGTATGTGATAATGTCCTAAGAGTAGATGTATCACTAAAAGGAAATAGCTGATCCCTACTATGATGAAAACCCAGAAGTGCCATGACACTATTTTTGAATATGTGTTCTATATCTGGATGATATCATTCTAAGGGACACAAATGATATAGTATATCAGGGTTGTAGACTCATAAGACTTTGGGGAACCTTCTCATGGTGCACGCCCTTGGTAATGTCGAGGAGGAAATTATGAGAACAAGACCCGCCAGTAGGAAATTCACATTTCTATGTGTCATTGGATGTTCCTATTTAGGGATGTGTGATTGGTCCTAAGAATTTAAGATTATTATTAATGGATATTATTATTCAAACACTTAAATGTATTTATGAAAACCATGAGGACATATGTTCATGGTGAGGTAGGATATATTGGGTGCATCATGAGTAATATTACATCAATGAATAATGTGAGAAAGGATTTACCCCCTTTTTTCTTTAACAGACGATAATATCTCAGTCCCTTTGATGAAAATGATATAGCCTAAATAAATCCATGGCCATAGTGATCAATAGGCAAGTTTTATTTCTGGAAATTTAAAGAAAGAGATATCGATCATATAGGTTAATAGCACTGGAATGAAACCAGATCGATTAGAGATATGGTGATAAGGGGATTATATTACATGATAAGTGTTTATATGAGGTGAAATGTGATTTTGACATTAAATTCTTTCTTTATGGGTTATTTATCATGTTTCTAGATGCCAACCTTGGAATTTAGGTTACTCCACCTAATGCCACTGAGAAAGAGTCCTAGAGGGTCACACACTAAGTGTATCTAATATATGAGTTAAATAATTTATTATTTATTATTTAAAAAGTTGAATAAATATTTTTACTAGTTGTGGTTTAATAATTATTCATGGATGCCTAGTCACATTTATTTCAACACCAGTTATTCGTGAGAATATATTGTGGGCGGAATAATTAATAAATATTTATTTTCTATTTAGTGAATATAATATTTATATATTTATTAGAATATAATGAAGTGATATTTATTTAATAAATATATAGTAATTATTCAAGGCTCAATAAATATGGTAGAGGATAGTTGGACTGAGTTAATGGTCCAGTTAAAAATAATAATATTGAATATTATTTGATTAAATAATATTTAATTATAACCTGCAAGATAAGTGCATGTCAGAAAATAATAATGTTGCTGTTATTATTTGACATGTGGTTTTCTCTAGGATTAATAAAATAATTATGGCACTTGTGAAAATTATTTATTATTACCCTAGTGAATTAAATACCAAGTTATATTATTTTTTTATTAGCTAAGCACTAGCCAAGAGATGCTTATTGGGTTGTGCACAATGAATTAGAGAAAATATCTCAATTCTAAAGAGTTAATCCCTCTCTAAGAATGATCTCAATAATGAGATAGATCATCCTACACCAAATCAAGGAGAATTATTTGGAATTAGTTCTCAAGGCGATCGAAGGAGGACATCGCAAGCGCAAGGATCTTCCGTGCTAGCACTTGGAGACTCCTTCAGCGACATCCGAAGATACATGGAACACATGTGGATCACTTCTAAAAGAGATATACCCTTGATCTCTACAATGCAATGAAGGTTCACTACAAATATGTGGTCAAATGCATCAATGAACAAAGAATCACCTTAGAGGTAATTGTTTAATTAGATTAAATTAATTATAAAAAAAATATGTTGATCCTTTCTCTTGGTTCTGGGTTTCTATTCCTTTGTGTTATTTCTTTTATTCAATTCTATGGATCATGGAATTCATCGTCGTATAGATCCTGGATTGTTCATTGAATATGGAAAAAATTAAAGTCGGGCAGCATCCCTCCCGCACTTCCACTGCACCCAGAACCTACAAGTGTTATTAAAGGGAGCATATTATTTTTTTATAATTATTTAAATAATTTATTGATGATTTAATATTTAATAATTTAGTTTTTCAATTAAATTTTAACCGTTATTTTTAATCTGAATTATGAGATCTGTTTTTCCTCTATCATTTCTTGAAAATCTAATAGAAATGATTATTTTTTTGATTAAAATTAAATCGAGGATCTCATCAGGAGGTGCCAAGGATTCTATTCAAGTAACACATCAATACACACCATGTAATTAGAATTACACACCATGTAGTTGTGTTCAATGCATCCGGGGTAGTTCAGAAATTACTCAACCCATGTGCATTAATGACACACAGTGTAGTTAATTATTACACTGCGTGTTGACCAGGACATACTGGCACACGGTCAGTCGGACTACATCCCATGTGACCCACTGGACATGACGTGTAGTCCCTTTCGGTTCTGGGCTAGTCCATGTATCCCATACATGACTTATCCTACCTGTGACAAAGTAACATGGAGTTAACATATAGTGTGGCTCACTAGACATGCGTGTACTCCAAAATTTCTAAAGTAAGAATCACATGCTGAGTCCCTAGGCATGTAATTCAGATAGATGGTGAAGGTAGTACACTCTGTGTAGATTGGATCTACACATCGTGTACTTTACCAAATTATGCATAATTAAAACTTTAATATTTTCATAATTTTCAAATATTCATATCATTTATAATTCGTATTATAGGTTGTTACTATAAGTGCATTGAATCATAACACGTGGCTGAAAAGTCATGTAATTCATGTCATCATTCGTGAATTACACATCATGAAAGTACATGATAAGTTGTGTATGCCATATGTCACAAGAGTAAAATTGTATACGAGTATAATACATGTTGGGTAGGTTTGGAAGAGTATTCACAGGGTTAAATCCAAAGTACATGTTATGTACAAGGTTAATTTTAAATGAATTATAATTTGTTTAAAATTATAATGGATTAGAATCTCAAGGAAATTCAGAAAAGGATTACAATAAATGGATTGATTAATTAAAAATAATAATTAATCAATTCGAGCATGATTTATCTTAAATAAGAATGATTAAATAATTGAATTCAAGTTTTATTAAATGCATAAATTCGTTTCTTGCATATGGATGATCATGAGCTAGATCAGACCTTTTGTATGTGATTGGTTTCCTTTTTAATTTATTAAATTAAATTGTTGGCCTGCGCTCCTTCTCTACTCATTAATATTTACAGCCTGTGTGTCCATGGTTTCTTTTATGTAAACCCCCTTTTACCCCTCATCTGCATGTGAGTAAAAACATATGTGATGGATGGAGCTCCCAAGCTAGTGGAGGTGGTTCAAGTAAAGAGATGATGCGAAACCAATCCAAGGAGACACAAAGGTGGACAGGTGGAAAGTTATAAACATGAACATAATTGTTTCAAGGTATTTATCCCCTCGACTGTTGATTAGTTTATCAAATGCTAGATAGACTGACCATCAGAACAAACTCACGATCATACCCTTTATTTTATTTATGTTAATTGTATGGTTATTCATTATGGTTTTTTTATCGTGATCACATAATTAATAAATTAAAAATCATGAAAGATAAAGCTAAAATAAACTAGATTATGCAAAAATATCATCTAATACATGGTTAATAAATTAAGATTATCCCACTTAATATTAATAATCATGTGAAAAGATAATAAATGGAAATTTATTCATAAAGGATAAAATCCCTCAATAAAATATCAAGTCAGTATAGCCTTCCATTACTTTGGTTAGAATCAAACCATAGTTTAAAGTGATTAACCAGCCAAAGTTGGGGTGCTTTCAATTATCAGGGAATTCTAATATGAGGTTTTAGGTTGAATTAACTTAGTTTACATCAATAGTTGACTGCCAAAGTCGGACTTGGTGTAACTGAGAGGCAAAGGTTAAAAAAATCCAAAATTAAGGATTTTAGGATTGGGGATTCCACTCAATGGGTCAAGGAGCTGTAAGTTAATGCAATTGGAATTTGTAATGCCAAACTAAAACCTTTCAAATTTCTTGAACAACCAAAGTTGGGGTAATACGAAGGGAAATATGGATCCTTCCGCTAGAATGTCTAAGAAATGTGATATTTCTAAGCCAATGGTGAGGGATATTTGGTTTTGATAAAATTGCGTGAGACTAATGAATATTTTTTTATTTATTTGTCTTAATTTTATCATATGAAGTACTAAAACTATGTTCATCTTATTTTTTTAAACGACATTAAAAATGACATCAAATATATCATTGTGATCCATACTCGAGAAGGAAAACCTTCTCACCATCACTAATTTCCAGAAGTGGAAAAGGTACCTTCAGGCCATCCTTCTCCATGAAAGGAAATTATATGTTCTAAAAGAAACTTTAATAGTTTCTCCTAGAAAATAAGGTGAGTGATTAGGATATCTCTATTTATGAGACACATCTTAATGATGCTACAAATGTTTAGTGCCTCATGATATCTTCCATGACCAATTATCTCTTGAAGAAATATGAGGAAATGGATGCTTATAGCATGATATCTCAATTTCGGGATCTCTATCAAGAGAAGGAAAGACAAGAGAGGTATAATTTGTTCACTACTAAGATTAGAGAGTATGTGCCAGCTGGGCCACATGTAGTTAAGTTTATTGGATACATTGAGCATCTGAACATCTTAGGGATTAAATTCCCAGATTATTTTTATATAGATATCATATTATCATCCCTACCAAAGGCCTTATCTAGTTTTATTTTGAATTATAATATGAGCAATAATTAGAATATCCTATCAAAACTTATGAGCCTAATTATTTAAGTGGATAAGGACATAGGGTATGAAAAACCCATAGTCCTTAAGGTGAATAGTAAGAGGAAGGACAAGGTAAAGGGGACTAATATTTAGAAACAGTCTAAAGTCCTTGAGAACTGTCCGAAGAAGAAGAAGAAGATCTAGAGATAGGGAAAGGAAAAGGAGGCCGTGTGTTTTGCTTGGGGCAAGATAGGCCACTGGAAGAGGAACTGTACCTAGCGGCAAGGGGACACCAAAGGTGCATTTGTTATCAAGTGGAATCTTTCCATTTCTATACATTGGGTATTAGATATAGCTTGTAGTGATCAGATCTGTATTCAAATGAAATAACCAAGTAGATTACATAAAATTTCTAGAGGAGAGGTGGATCTATGAGATGCCAATGGTGCGGGGTTGGATGCTCTTTCCATTGGTGACTACCAAATCACATTGCCAACAGTAATGATTTTGGTTTTACATGGATGTTATTATGTACCTAGTGTTACCAAAAACATAATTTCTGTATCAATTTTGGATACAGATGGGTTTATTTTCATGTTTGGAAATAAAAAGTTGTTTATTTTATAAGGACAACATATGTTATGGTATAAGGCATTTAAATAATGGTTTATATGTATTAAATTAATAAAACCAAGTGTTGTAAATTGATAAATAATCAAGTTCACATGAATCATATAACACCCAGTTGTGGCATCACCATCTCGTTCACTTAAATAAGAAGTGTTTTACAAAGCTCTATCAAGATGGTTATTTAGACTCTTCTGAGATAAAAAAACTTGATAGATGTTATGCTTGTTTATAAAGGAAAATGACCAAACCACCATTTGGTGGATAGGGTGAAAGGGCCAAAGAGATTCTAGGATTGGTACACACTAATGTTTATAGACCATTTATAGTATAATCTAGAGGTGTATATTCTTACTTCATAACTTTTACTAATGACTTGAGTAGATATGGATATATTTACTTGATTAGGTATAAGTATGATTCCTTTGAGAAATTCAAGGAATTAAAAAATGAAGTAGAGAACCAGCTTGGTAAGAATATAAAGAATCTTTGATCAGACCTAGGTGGAGAATATCTTAACCAAGAGTTCATCTACTTCTTACAGGAGTTTGGGATTCTATATAAACTCACACCACATTATAAACCATAGTGAAATGGTGTTAGTGAATGGGCGGACCATATCTTGTTGGACATGATAAGGTTGATGATGAGTCATGCAGATATTCCATTATCCTTTTGGGGATATGCATTACAAACTGTGACATACACATTAAACTGAGTAATAACTAAAGTAGCAAACAAAATTACCTTAGAGATATGGAGTGTAAAGAAACCCATTTTTTCACACACGTGTATGGGGATGTGAGGTATTTTTTATATCTTTATTAGGAAACAAACTAGAACATGGGTAACAAAGTGTATCTTTATATGGTATTCAAATGAAATAAAAGGATACTACCTATACGACCCCTCATACAAGAAAGTGACTATCGCCAGACAAGCTATAGTTATTGAGAGGGATCACATCCTCAAAAAGGATAGTGCGATCAATATTTACTTTGATGAAGTTGATGCTCAAGATACATAGGATTTGGTACAGGAGTAAGTTCCACAAGTCCCCATGGAAGAAGTAGTTCATGAAACACAAGTAATGCATAGGAGCTCAATAGAGGTAAGGGAACCAGAGAGATATAGTTTTCTAGTCACCAAGGATGGTGACTCATTATTGTTGGACAATGATAAACCTATCTCCTACAATGAGGAAGTATTGAGTTCAAAAGTTTAAATATGGATAAAAGATATGAATTTTTAGATGGATTCCATGTATCAAAACCAACTTTGGGTTCTGGCCGATGTTCCAATTAATATAAATCCTGTTGGGTGTAAATGGGTATTCAAGTGGAAACTAGACATGGAAGGTAAAGTAAGTACCTATAATGTAAGTCTAGTGGATAAAGGGTTTAAAAATAATCAAGGAATTGACTATTATGAAACCTTTTCTCTATTTTCCATGCTTAAATCCATTAGAATCATATTTTCCATAACAAATTATCATGACTATGAGATTTGGTAGATGGATGTAAAAACTACATTCCTTAATGGGAACCTTCAGGAAGATGTCTATATGACACAACCAAAAGGTTTTATGGAACTAGGTGATTTTAAAAGGTTTTGAAAGTTTCAAATGTCCATTTATGGATTGAATATAGAATTCAGGTTATAGAATATTTTATTCAATGAAGCTATAAGGAAATTTGGTTTCATTAAGAATTCATGTGAGCCATGTGTTTAAAAAAAGTTTAATGGGAATGCGGTTGTTATCCTAGTAGTATATGTTGATGACATATTATTTATTAGAAATTACATACCAGTCTTACAGTCAGTTAAGGAATGGTTGAACAAGTGCTTCTCTATGAAGGACTTAAGTGAAGAAGCCTATATTCTAGGGATCAAGATCATTCGTGATAGATCCAAGAGGATTATTTGACTAAGTCAAAGTACATATATTGACTAGATACTAAAGATATTTAGTATGGAACAATACAAGAGGGTATTGATTCCAATGTCACATGGTTTACATCTTTCTAAGAAAATGTGTCCCCAAACACAATAGGAGAAAGATAGAATGAGTAAGATCCCATAAGATTCGGAAATAGGATCAATCATTTATGCCATGTTATGTACTATAATTGATGATGCCTATGCATTGAGAATGGTTAGAAGATATCAAGAATATCCAAGAGAAAAATATTGGACTGCTGTTAAGACTATCCTTAAGTATCTGAGAAGAACTAAGGATGTGTTCCTAGTGTATGTAAAAGACAAGTATTTTTTCATTATAGGGTATTCTGATGCTGGTTTTCAGATATATTAGAACAATATGAAGTCACAATTAGGATATGTTTTCTATCTCAATGAAGGATTTGTGAGCTGGAAGAGTTCAAAGAAGCCAGTTTTAACTAATTCTATAGTGGATTCTAAGTACATAGTGGCTTCTGATGGAGCCAAGGAAGGCATCTAGATTCAGAAATTTGTCTAAGATCTTGATGTGGTACCTAGAAATAAAGATCCTATCACATTTTATTGTGATAACACTATAGTGGTGACTCTTTAAAAAGAGCCAAGGTTACATCAACAGACAAAGAACATACTTCATAACTATCACCTCTTGATGGATTTATATCAAAGTGGTGAAGTTGCAGTGAGTAGGGTATCCATGGAATAGAATGTGGAATACCCGTTGACTAAATAACTATCTCAATAGAAGCATGAATATCATGTGAGAGCTAGTAGATTAAAGGTTGTTAGTAGTTTTCTCTAGTCAAGTGGGAGTCAGTTGGAGTTAGTGCCCTAGAACCAACTTCTTTATTCTTTATGATAAACATGTATTAATTGGATGGGTATTAATAAACTTATTATCACATCATGATTTTTCTTCTTCATGACATTTTATGTGATAATGTTCTAAGTGTAGCTGTGTCACTAAAAGGTCATAGAAGATCCCTGCTATGACGAGAACCCAAAAGTTCCATGACACTATTCTTGAATATATGTTTTATATTCAGATAGTATCACTGAAGGGACACAAATGATACCAAATATTAGTGGTTGAGACACATATAACTTTAAGGCACCTTATCATGGTGTATGCCCTTGGTAATGTCTAGGAGGATATTATGAGAACAAAACCCTCCAGTAGGAAGTCCATATTTCTACGTGTCATTGGATGTTCCTATTTGTGGATGTGTGTATTGGTCCTTAGACATTAATATTGTTATTATTGGATATTATGAGTTTCAAACTTATATGTATTGATGAAAATCATGATGACAGATGTTCACGATGAGGTAGGATATATTGGGTGCATCACGAGTAATATTGCATTAATGAATAATGAGAGAAAGGATTTATCCCTTCTGTTCTTTAATAGAAGATAAAATCTCAAGCCCTTTGAAGGGAATGCTATAGCTTAAATAAATCCATGTCCATAGTGATCAATAGGAAATTTTTATTTTTGAAAATTCAAAGAAAGAGATATCAATCATATAGGTTGATCTCATTGACACGAAACCTGATCGATTAGAGATATAGTGATAAATGGATTATATTACACGATAAGTGTTCGTATGAGGTGAGATGTCATTAAGGCATTAACGTATTTCTTTATGGGTTCCTTGGTATGTTGTTAGATACTAACCTTGGAATTTAGGCTACTCCACTTAATGCCACTGAGAAAGAGGCATAGAGGGTCACACACTAAGTGAATCCAGTATCTCAATTAAATAATATATTATTTATTATTTAACAAGTTGAATAAAGATTATTCCTGGTTGTGGTTTAATAATTATTAATGAGTTCCTGATCACATTTATTTTAACACTAGTTATTCGAGAGAATATATTATGTGAGGAAGAATTAATAAATATTTATCTGATATTTAGTGAATATAATATTTATATATTCACTAGAAAATAATGTAGTGATATTTATTTAATAAATAAATAGTCATTATTCAAGGTTTAATAAATATGATGGAGGATTGGTGGACTGAGTTAATACTTTAGTGAGAAATAATAATATTGAATATTATTTTATTAAATAATATTTAATTATAACTCACAAGATAAGCACATATTAGGAAATCATAATGTTTCTATTATTATTAGACATGGGGGTTTCTTTAGTATTAATAAAATAATTATGGCACTTGTGAAAATTATTTATGATTACCCTAGTGAATTAAATACCTAGTTATATTATTCTCCTATTAGCCAAGTGTTAGCCAAGCGATACTTATTAGGTTGTGCATAATTAATTGGAGAAAATCTCTCAAGCCTAGAGAGTTCATACCTCTCAAAGAGCGCTCCCAAGAATGAGAGAGATCCTCCTCTACTGAATCAAGGAGAACACTTTATAAGAAATCATCAAGGAAATATAAGGCGAACATTGTAAGCACAATGATCTTATGTGCTAGCACCTGGAGACTCCTTCAGTGATTCCTAGAGATACGTAGAACATGTGTGGATCCCCGCTAGAGGAGATCTACCCTTGATCTCTACAATGCAATGAAGGAGAACTACAGATATATGGTTGAATGCATCAATAAAGAAAGAATCGCCTTGGAGGTAATTATTTAATTTAATTAAATTAATTATAAACAAAATATTTTAACCCTCTATCTTGTTTCTAGGTTTCTATTCCTTTATCCTATTTATTTGATTCAATTCCGTGGATCATGACATTCATTATCACTTAGATCATGGATTATTCATTGAATATGAAAAAAATTAAAGTTGAGAACCGTCCCTCCCACACTTCCGTTATACCCAAAACCTACAAAAAAATGGTCTCCCATAGCTGACCTAGTGTCATTTTGTTGATACTTATCTAATCAAAAATAAATATACCTATTTCTCTATAGCATGTATAGGTAGAAAAATCCTAAACTTCTTTGAATTTGGACCATTATGATTAGCGTTATCATGAAACTTAATAGATATCCTCTGCTCCTTACTACGAGAAATTAATAATTTAGGTCAACATGTGCTACCATATTTACCAATCCTAAAATACTTCTATTTTCCTAAAGAATTTTAAGGTTACAATGTAGATAAATGAGGAGGTTACTCAATATAATTATATGGAGGGTCCTCCTTAGAATATAGAGATGATTGAGCTGTTTGATCTGAAAAATTCCTATAAATCAAATTAACAAGCAATTAGTAAAAACTGAAAGAAACCCAAATGCTACATATAATTTGAATAAAAATTTGAAAATAATATAAGAAAAACTAAACTAAACTAAACACACATTTTATCATATTCTTTAAAATAGTTAACTTAGATTCAAAAAAACTGACAATATTTATGAGACATTAAATGATATAGACTAAAAGAAAACAAAACTTAAGTGATATTTAAAGTGATACAAATATAATAAAAATTTAATATTAATATGTAATGAATTTTAAAGTAATAAATAAATAATTTATCTTATTGGTTTAATTATGTGATATAAATGAAAAATAAAATTATAAATAATATATCTCACATTTTATAAAATTTAAAAAGTTAAACAGGAAATAAATATATAGTACCTGAAATATTAGGTGATTAATGCAAAATTATTTTCTTATATTCCCTTTTCATGATTGTTCTATATGGAAAAAACCATATCCACATCATGGTACTAAATATACTTTGATAATATTTCCATAGAACTTGGTATCTCACACAATCCATCCTTATTTTTAATTTTTTCATTACTAAAATATTTTTCTCCTTTCCAAATGACAGTACACTTAATATTTGATTGATTAAGAACATAGAAAATTTGTTTTGCATCCATTTCCTTGATAAAAGGGTCATCTGTGTATCCTAATCTATTTATATCTACTAGTTTTATTCTGAATTCATAATGTATAACACTATTGTTACTAATAACCCATTTACATGTGAAAAAAATAAGTCAAAATTTAATATAATCAATATAATATGTATCTTAAATAACTCTATAATATGTACTTGATGTGAATATAAGGTTTTTAAATTTTAAAATCAAAAAATTTATTACTTCAATGAACACCAATACACCACTGTTCCAGACTGTAATTCTATTGTCTAGGTGTTTAGTATACAATTTTTCGCCATTAATGTCATACCCAGACCTTGTTATCACATTCACAATTTACCCAACCTATAAGCATATTTTTTTTTTCTGACACATGAAATATACCATGATCGGTCTCTTTAAACCATGGAAAAATGTTTTCTTATGCTCATTTAGTAACCACATATTTCTCTTCTTTGTATAATGTTGTTTTAACACATTAATGCGTAATGTTACATATGGATGAGAGTCAACTATTTTTTTACAATGTATAAATGTACCTATATTATTTTTTTACCTTAAAATAAATTTATTTTCAATCTATATATCCCCTTTCCCCAAAAAATAAATTTTACATGGTGAGGTATAGGAAAACTGACATGCTCTACTGTAGACAAGTAGTTCTTTAAATTTTTTCCACCTCCTTAAAAATATACTTATCAATAATGGATGTTTCTTGTCGATATGGATTATTTACATAATATTTTAATATCTTCATATATATTTTGAAATAATACATCCAATGTAAGTATATGGGACCAAAAATCTTTATTTCTCACACAAAACGAACCATTAAATGTACCATGATATCAAAAAAAGATGATGGAAAGTATGTTTATAGTTAAAAAATGTAAAATTAACATTCCATTTTACAAAATTTTCAACAAATTAAGATTATTTACTTTATTATAAATTTAATTGAAAAAATACATATTGATGATACTCATTCTAACATATATGGTTAGTATTCCATGTAATTCCATTTGTAGAAGTTATTACATAATAACATGATAGTCATGATATTACATGCCTATCAAATTTAAATATTTTAGTGATATATATATTTTAAAATATAAAGAATAACCTTGAGGTACTTTGATACCATGAAGGTACTAAAAAAACTGAATTTCTCCCTCTTGGATAATGTATGTAAAGTTAGAGGTAAGTTTTTTTTACTTTAAGAATGGTAGGTAACTCTGAATTCATTCCTGTTGATATTAAATCTAATATTTCATTCAAACTATCCTTTATCTTGCCTTCAATATCTAAAAATATTCTAATAAAACCATCAAAAATATTCTTATCAACATGCATCACATCAATGTTATGTTTGATCTCATCATATCTTGAATATAGAAGCTAAAAAAATATTTATTATTTTCGTAACTTTTTTTCATTACTAGATCTTCATGTCTTTACAAATATGACATCCATGTTTTTCACCCTCTTAAAATATTTATAATTTTATAAAGGATTTTTAGAAATATCAAATTCTTGTAAGCCGTTGATTAAATTTTTTAATCTTAAATAAGATTAATCCATGGACAAAAACCTCCACTGGACCATGTACACTATTTTCCTCCTATGTTGTAGTTGAAAAAATAAAGTCCCTTATTTATAAATTGGATAAGATTTATTCCCATTAACACAATATCCATAAAAATTTCTATATGTAAGGAAATCATTTATAGGGAACATAATCATTGCATGAAATTATAAATATTCCTTTTTATAAGAATCATAAGCTCTGATACTTTCCTATCATAAGAATTACAAATCATTAATTAATAGATATAAGTAAAAATTAATATCATTTCCAATTTTTTTGATCTATAAATAATTAAACTCAATATGATATATTTCTAATTCATACAAAATTCAGGAGATAAGTTTTAAATTACCAATAAAATTGGCCATGCACTATGTTTTCTACTAATAATATGATATAAATTAATTCCATCTATGCATATCCCAAGTATGATATTTCTAAATTCATTTCCAAAATTTGGAAATTGTTGATTAGTTTTCTTCCATTTTGGATAATCATTTATATGACATAATTTTTTATTAGATATTTATTCATCTGCATTCTATCCCAACCTTTTTGCATTATTTGAATTTGAAAATTAAGTTTCCATACAAGGAATCATATGAAGATAAAAAATTTAATTATCATGAGTCTTGGTACTTGGGATAATAGATAAATAAACTTCTTATTTTTCTTTTAACTTATATCATGATGTGCCACATTTAGGACACTCTTAAAGACCTTCACATTCCTTTTAATATAAAACAAAGTCATTGGGGGTGGGCATGTATCTTATTGAACCCAAATCCCAGTGGTAATAATATTTTTTTTCATTATAATTTTAATATGGAAGATAATTTTATTCAGGAAGCATGTCTTTCACCAACTATAGAAATTTTATAAAATACTTTTCACTCCATCCATTACTAGATTTCAAGTTCACAAATCTTAACATTGTTGATAAAATTATGAATTTCATATAACCTGGATACAATGGTTTTTCACCATCACCATAAAAGCACTCACTCATCAGTGTTTTCTCAATTTACTCCACTTAAATATCATGAATCATTTATTTAATTTGATCAAAAATATCATTTTTAAAATCTCTATCATTATTAGATTTTGAATTCCACTCAATTTCACTATGCCAAATTCAGGGATTGTAAATTAGATTAAAACCATTGAAAATTAAACAATATTTTATTTTTTTTCTTTTCATCTTTATCATTTTTAAATATTTCAATCATGGATAGAAAAATAGGTTATTTAAAACACTTTATTTGGTAAATTCTAAAAAATCACCAACCCCTTTCTTATATTCACCAATTTCTCACTATGTAATAATACAAATATGATTCATTATCACCTATAAAAAACTTCAATTATTAAATATAAGTTACAATATTTTGAAATTTAATTTTAAATTTTAATTTTATAAATAACAAAAATAAAATAAAAAAATACAAAATATTTCAAAAATAAAAGAAATATAAAAAATTTCATAAACAAAAATATTACTTTGGACTTATCAAATTATCACCCTATGATTTTTATTTTTCTTAGTAATTTATATATATTTTATAAAAAAATTATTATTACTTGGGAGTTATTTAATTATCACCCTTTCAGAAAAAATTCAAAAAAAAAGAGATTGGTATAGGAGTACAATCCTTGTTATTGATTTTAGAGAGGCTAAACACTGATAAAACACAATTTTTTAATTATTTTTAATATAATTTAGTAATTATATAACAACTATTTTCATAACATATATGTAAATATCATAATATAAATGGTCAAATTTTGAGTTTTAAATGATTTAAATATTATTTTGTATAGATGATAATGAAGATTTGGTATCAAAGTACTTAATTTAAAATCACAAAAACTATTAAAGAATTGATTTTATCATATTCAATGACATAAAGATGCCACCTTTTGTGACAATATCATATAAGAGTGAAATAAAGAGTTTAATGGATCAATATGTGAATCAAGGAATATTTTACTAGGTAATTGAAGGATATCACCAGCCAAGATATACATTTATATAAAGAAATTAGGATATTGTGAGTAGTTACAATCCCATTCTGTTTCTCACATCATAATCGTGGAGAGTGATAACATGATGTTTTATAATATGATACCTATTATAGTATATGAATTATATATATTGAAATATGTTGAAAATGAAAATCAAGAGTGTAATATAAAAGACCATTTACAATTTCATGATGTCAATGCCTATAATTTAAATCTATCTCTATGATTCCACCATATCACAATAAATCTATGATTTTTTTTTCAAATTAAAAAAAACATGAAAAAATTGATAAAATAAAAATCAAGTGGAATGATATTTTGTACATTATGATAGATGAATATTAGTAAAGGAAATATATGGAGAAACTATATTATAGCTTATGATATATCTTTGCAATAAATAATGATAATCTAGTTGAAAAAATATTAACAATATCATCATATATGATATCATCATAATATAAAACAAGGAAACGAATCATAAAAACAAATTTTATCCATCCATGTCGAGCTAAAGGATGATCCATCATGAACTAGATAAAAATCACTAAAAACAATAAAAAATAAACTTGAGAATCCATGAAATATAAAAAATAGAAGTGGATGAAGGATAAGAGATGATGACTGATAGAGATTCCAAATAAAGATGGTGGTTGAGGCGGTTAAAGGATATTAGAGGCTTAAAGGTTTGATGAAGAGGGTTTGGGGTTCAGTTAAAGGAAGAAAGTCGTAAGCAACTGAAATAAAACAAAATTATATCCCTAATATTTGAACAATTTTTTAAATATTTTCTTCATTGGTTATTTTATAAATAATGTAGAAAATACCATCCAATGGTTTTCTATATAATTTATTAAATAACTAGCATAAAAAGAAATTTATAAGGTCAGTTATTTATAACCGATGTTATAAATGAGTTGTTCTAAATAGTTTTTGTAGTAATTACATATTATATCTTTTATTCCCTTTACATATATACATGATTCTAATGATATAGTTTGGAATCTTATTCCTTACACAAAATTAATATGGTCAAACCATATTGATATGTAACTATTTACACAACTCATAGCTTGTGTTACTAACCCAAATTAAAATTCAACTATATTCATACACATCCAAATGCATCTCATGCATAAGTAACATGAAACCCTTTCATGTAAAGGCTTATAATCATGTGAGATCAATAATCCTTATAAGAGTAAGCTTGGAGTGACATATATCTAACCCCTTCTTTCCCAATCAAGGAATGAGCCTATAGAATAGCAAGCAGTCTAACCTAAAGTACCTTTATCCAATGATACTTTACTTAGAAGAGATCTTAATTCTATCATAATTCTAAAACCCGATATGTAAAAATCATAAATAACTACTGAATTCATGATCATAACCTGATACAAGCCAATGCTAAGGTAGAATAAAACTAAGTCAATTTTCCTACATACCATGTAACTCCTTATATACATGTATAGTAATTTATAAAAGTATTTTATCACTTTAAACTAAAGAATACAATAATTCATAATATAAACAATTCATTACTATGAATTATACATGAAATAAATGCAATAAATAAAAAATTCATAAATTTAAACATGAGATAAATAATTTATGAACAATTCATAAACTAGGAAATTATAAAAACCTTACAATTTAGCCATATATTATGGACATTCCATAATTAACTAAATATAAACACTTTATATTTACTACTAATATGAACTACATATTCTACTTTACATGAAATTTTACTTAAATGTATGATATCAAATGAAATATAAATATTTTTATATTTCAATTCTATTATGTAAAAAAATTATATAATCTAAATATCATATATTTAATATAATTTGAACCTTATTCTTATAAATTATCAAAAATTCCTTTGATACGATTAAAATAATTTCCTTAAACAAGACATTTTAATTCATTCTATATAATGTAAAAATATATCTAAATATTAATAATTAATATTATAGAATATTTATATAATAAATTTTTTATAAAGTTTTAATTAATTAATTATAAAATTTTATAATTAATTAATTTATAAACATTTTAAAAATTAGATAAATATTCTAAAATATTTTTTTATGATTTATAAACATTTTATAAATCATATAATTCAATTCATAATTAAAAAACTGAAGAATTAAAAATTTATATGAATATTGTATTTAATGACATCCTTATGTCGTAAACCACAATATGATCTATTACCAATTTTATTTAATGATATATGATGCTAAACAATGACAAAAACTTAGAAATCTAAGAAGTTTTACTTTATGATATACTAAAAGGAATATGCTCTAAATTCAGATATATCGTAATTTAAGTTATGGATTCTCATAGAGTATGACAAGAATATGGAATTTAATTATTTTCTAATTGTATTCTTATATCATATTTGACTATATGGGGATGATGTAAATGACTTTTTTTGAGCAGTTGTATTATAATACATGGTTGTTAAATCATAATGGCTTGTTTCTAATGGTTCGATATGTTAGGACTTTATACAACTTATTATGTAAAGATAAATACTTAAACAATACTTATTCTAGTTGTTTTAAAACTATAAAACACCTTATTATTCCCAAATATATTTTAGGTTTAGAGTTTTAGAGAAAGAAAAAAAACTCTTACATAATAAACCCATATTTTACAAATGAACACTTTTACTCAATATCATTTTTTTTTCAAAAAATATAACCCTTTAAAATAAAACATGATTTATATTCATATTAAATCTTCAAAATTTACTTCATGATCACATCCTTGTCCCTAATAATCATTAAACCCTATGAAAAACATTTTAAAAACATGGGATGAGCACAAAAATCTTAATAAGGGACATAAAAGATAGAAAACCATTAGTCCAGTGAAAACGAGAAAACTTATATAATTTTTACCTTTACCTTCAATGTTCTTTAAGCCTATGAAATAAAATATTTTCACATGAAAAATACACACATATTTTTCTCAAATAAATCCTTTAAAACCCATAGGAATCAATTTAAAAACCTTTTTTTCAGTAACTTAGAGCATTATATTCATAAAACTATTTCTAAATCTTTATAATTGGAATAAACATACAACTGAATTAAAATATAATTCTCCATAGAACAAAATAATTACCCAATGAATTTGAGATCTATAATGGGGATTACCCTTTTCATAAGCTATATCGGGCTCACCCATTTTTCATGAGTTATAATGTGGATCAACCCTTCATATAAGCTATATCAGGCTCGCCTGTGAGCTATAATGGGGATCAATTCTTCATATAAGCTATATTAGGCTCACCTGTGAGCTATAATGGGGCTCAACCTTTTGTATAAGATGTATCGGTCTCACCTATTTCATATAATTCTCAAGCACCATATCATAAATAAACATTTTTTAAAATTTCACTTCTCACCATAAAACCATTGAAGAACTATTTAAAAATAATATGTAAATCACTTTTGGACATAAAAATACCCTTTCATTTTAAAATATATTTTTCAATACCTAAATACCGATAACAAGGTAAAGATATTTTTTCTTTGAATAAAATATCATTAAAAACAATTTTGAGGAAAATTAAATTTTCATTTTTGAAAACACTTATTTAAAAAAAAGATGTGCACTTATATATGAAAACATTTTATTTAAATATAAAATTTTAAACATGTAAAATAATCGTAAAAAAATTGATTCATCATGAAATTTTGAAAATATTATTATGCTGTATAAGTTAAAAACACTTATTTAGACTTTTTTAAAAAGAGTTGAAAAGGGAACTTTAAAAGAGGATTTTTTAAAAGGAAGTCCCTTACCTCAAGTTCGAATCATCTCATATAATATTTTTCTTCCTAAATAATAAAATTAGTTTAATTTATAATTTCTTAAGAACCTATATCAACTTTATTATTATTAATTTAATATCACTTATTTTTGTTATACATTCATTTAGGTCCTCATCAAAAGTTTTGATGATATTCGATTCATAAGTCTAAAATGACTTCGGTCAGTTAACTATAGTCAAAGATTTCATCATTACATCATTTATAGAATAATATTCATGCTATAAGTATCATATTTAATGATTCAATACATTTTTATAGCAATTTTTTAACGTTGGATAAGGAAAATGAGTTGTATCACTTTATGGAGATGGTAGGCTGTATGTACGCATGAGTGACGATATTGTTACCTTAAGGGTGAATGGGTGGAGATATAGTTGATATATTAATTTTATAGAATAAATATAATGTCATAATTATTATATATATCCATTATTTACATCATTATAACCATCCAAGTAAAGTGCTGATGAAAAAAGAATTACACTACTACATGGAGACGGTAAAACGTACGTACGCACACACAATGATTTCATTTTTCAAAGGATGGGTAAAAGGTGGAATATGTTTTTTTTCATAATCATAATAATATATAAATATAGATATTATATTTGATTTATTATTTTAGGATTTATATAATATATTAATAGGAGGTATAAAAATAAATAAATTTGAAAGAGTCGGTAAAGAGATTACCTCTTCTATGAAGGATCTCCTCTATAACTTCTCTTTAGAGACCTAGGGTAGGTCTATTAGAAGTAAAAAACTAAAATAAATTAAATAAAGACTTTTATAAGATATATTTTCAGATTTTATTCAATATATGTGGCTCAAAGTGGTGTAAATTAGTGAGGGAAGGTGTTTCCTTTTATAATTGAGGTGAGGGACACCTTATGAATTTCTCAAAATATTAAAATATAATATGAATATTATTGAGACAAAAGCTTCCAAATAGCATATAAATGTAAATTGGATGACATTTTAGACCATTTATTATTCTATTTGGACTTATTTAAATTTTTAATTATTTTTAAATAATTTAATAAAATGTTATATTCATGAAATATCATTATTGTCAAATTTGATACTCTTCATTACTACAACTTTAAAAAAATCAAAACAAAGATTAAAATTTGAAAAAATTATTTTATTATATCATTGACATGTCATAGTACTCTATATAATTCGTGGATTAACATAATTATCTCAAATTATATTTATTTTAATATTTTTTATATCATTTATTTTATTTTTTCATTAATTTAATAATTACTGCATCATCATTGTGTAAGCCTTTAGGATAAATATTTAATTCCTATTTTTTTAAATACATTACCATGAAATATATAATTATTTTATATTTAAAAATACTATTTATGGTCTAACAAATCTTCTGAATAAAACTATATTAGAAATATTATACTTTTTGAAAACATGAGTATGACATGTTTGACTTTTAATTAAATAAAATACTATAAGGGTCATAACCACTTCCCAATGGAAAAAATGGTCATAAATTTGAAAATTGAATGATTATAGACAAAAATTAATCATAAGATAAAATTTATTCAAGTTTTTGTGTAATTTAATGTTTCTTATCATTTTAATTGGTATCATTTTATTTATTTTTCCATTAATTAAATAATAAGTGCATTATTATTGTGTAAGCCTTTAAGGTAATTATTTATTTCCTAAAAATTAAAAATAAATTACCATGATGAATATAAATATTTTAGATTGAAAATTACTATTTTTGGTCAAACATATATTTTGGAAAACTATATATTAAAAATTTTATACTAATTAGAAACCATAGTGTGAGTAGTTTGAGTTTCTTTTAGATAAAATACTATAAGAGAATTAATGTCAACCATGTGGCTCCAAATGGTCCTAAATTAAAACCATGGGTTTTATGGTAAAAAATAACTCAAAAAATAAAATTGCGGAAAGTTTTAGGGTAATTTCAGAGTCCTTATAATATTATTTTTACCTATAATCACCTGATTTACCCTTAACCGCAGTAATAAAATTTACTAATTTCACTATTCATATTGTCTAAAAATAAAAGGAACATATTTAATAAAATTTAAAATTATTATTAAAAATATTTAATCCATTTTTCAGAATTTAAAACATAGAATTGATATAATTTAAATTAAAATTAAACAGACTTAGCGCAACAAAAAAATGTTTTTTTGAAAAAATGCCCTTTTTAAATATAAAATTTTTTTATGTTAAATTCATGTATAAAATCCATTTAAAAATATAATTGGATCATTTTGAATAAAAATTAATAAATTAAATTTCAAAACTAATCTAAAATATAATTTTAATTGGTGAATACTTGAAAAGAAAATTTATTTTTTTAATAAAAATTGGTATTTTTTTCTATTCATTGAAAAATGAAACTTTTTAGATTAATTACAAAAATTCACCCTAAGATAATTTTGATATTAAAATTTCAAAAATGAAGTTTATTTTTTCAAATAAAATTTATAAAATTGTTAAAATCTTGTTTTAAAATAGTTACGGCATTAAAAGGCGAGAAAATTTTCTTTTAGAAAAATATAGTTTTTTATGCCCAAAATTGGATTTATTATAATCTTAAGAACATACAAATTATTGGATGAATTTAAATTTTTTATTGAATATATAAAATATAAATTTAATTAATATATTTCACTAATAGTGATTAATTTAATTTATAAATATAAAAAGTCATTGTGGGCATAACAATAGTTTTTATAAAAACACATCCTTTATATTCAATTGGTCTTTATTTTCATTTCTAACTATTTAGTAACCAATGAATTCATTTTATAAAAATGTGTAGACTATTTTTTTATAATTTATTTAATCTCATTCATTTATTCCATTTGAATATCTTGGTGATAACTATCACATTTAAATAATAACATTTAGTTTTCTGTTTAAGTTCAAAATGGTGTATCTTGTACACTCTTGGACATAGTGTTTCATTTTAAAAACTAGGGATTTTACATTCTCCCCCCTTTAATAAATTTCATCCTCACAATTTGAACTTAGGCTTGGTAAACAAGGTTTGACTATTCAAAATATCCTTATTGAAATCCCACATCATAAAAAACTTCCTCTTAAAGAGAGAGTAAGGGAAATACCAAGGTCACTAGAGATAACACATAATATGTTTATATGTAGGAAAACATGGACATGGAAGAAAAAAACTAACTCCCAGGGAATGATATATAGTGATAGATAAATTGGTCATGAGAAATTTATCCACCACAAAAATTTAAATCTATGATTGTTTAAAAGGCCATTGATTTCTAGGTAATAAAAGTAGATAGATAACATTTCTTATTTCAAGATTAATTTACTGCCTATTTTAAGAACATGATGAAATATACTTACTTAATAAGAATAAATTCAACCTTTAATAAAATTTAAAAAACTCATCTTTTTCTCTAAATGAACAGTATGATTTTTTCATGAAAAAATAAAAACAATATATTCTTCATGTCTTTAGACATGAACCAAAACCAAAAAGGTTAGTATAAGATAAGACAATTCTTTTAAAAATAATTAATATAAAAAATTAAATAAATAACTATCCTTAAAATTCCTCAAAAATATTCTATACTAAAACTGAAACCCAAAAATCAAAATTATTTGATCACATAGTCTTCTAAGATAAATTTTTAACATTTATCTCCAAATAAAATCAATCACTCTTAAAGTATCATACTAAAATTTAATTTACCTAATCACATAATCTACAATATATTCTAATAATCTCCATAAATCACCTAAATCACCATAAAATTATATATGCTTCTAAAATATAATTCAACCATTATTCCTAAAATAAAACCCAATAGTAGCATATATGAATCCCAAAATAGTGAACATCTTCCGAAATAACATTGATAACTTATTCACCAAATTATTTTCCATTTAAAAATGTTCCCAATATAAAATTATTCTTTATCCATAAAATAGTTTAAATAAAAAGAAAAATTTATACTAAATATGACTTCACATAGGCCAGTGGTAGGTGACATACCCTTATCACCCTTCAGTTATGGGTTCAAAACTTACGACATTTTTGGACATGATGGGTTTCCATCCATCTTGTGAGTTTTAATTTTTCTAATACTATATTAATATAATCCTAAAATTACATAAACATCCTAAAAAATAATCATAATATATTCAGCATTAAATAAAAGTTTTAAACTCAAAGGTTCTTTCATCCCTTTCATTTTGCATCCCAAAATAAAATAACTCATAACTACTTCAAAAATAAATGTCTCCAAAAATATCATTAGGCACCTTAAAATTTCATAACATAAATCCTTAAAAGGGTTTCTTAAGTCATTAGTCTTATTATCAACCTTAAAATTATAATCCCATGATAATATCCATAACTATTAATAATACATCACTATAAAACATCTTAATCTCTAAAGTTGTCTAAAACCCGCTCTAATGCTAACTGTAAGGATATGAAATTAAAAAAAATACTTATTATATTTATTTTAAAACTAGGAAAAACTTTATTTTTCTAAATATATTTTAGGCTTAGAGTTTCAGTGAATTGGGGAAAAAATATTACATAATAAACCCATATTTTACAGATGAACACTTTTACTCAATATCCTTTTTTTTCACAAAATATAACCCTTTAAAATAAATCATGATTTATATTCATGTTAAATCTTCAAAAATTTCTTCATGAAAACATTCTTGTCCCTAATCATCCTTAAACCATATGAAAAACATTTTAAAGACATGGGATGAGCACAAAAAGCTAAGTAAGGGGCATAAAAGAGGGAAAACCATTATTCCAATGAAAATAAGAAAAATCATATAACATTTACCTTTACCTTCAATGTAATTTGAGTGTATGAAGTAAACAATTTTCACATTAAAAAACACGTTTTTTTCTCAAATAAATCCTTTAAAAACCATATAAAACAATTTAAAAACCATTTTTTTGGTAACCTAGAGAATAATATTCATAAAACCCTTTCAAAACCCTTATAATTAGAATAACCATATGGCAAACATCCAATATTGTTATCTATAGAAAAAAATAATTAACTAATAAATTAGAGATCTATAATGGGGTTCACCCTTATTATAATCTAGATTGGGCTCACTTTTTTTTCATGAGATATAACGGGGATCAACCCTTCATATAAGCTATATCAGGCTCACTTAAGAGCTATAATGGGGCTCAAAACTTTATATAAGCTATATCGGTCTCACCTGTGATCTATAATAGGGATAAAAACTTTGTATAAACTATATTATGATCACCCATTTCATATAATTCTCAATCACCATATCATAAATGAAATATTTTTATGATTGTACTTTTCATCTTAAAACCATTGAAGAACTCTTTAAAACTCATATGTAAAACACTTTTGGATATCAAAATACTATTTTATTTTAAAAAAATATTCTCAATACCAAAATACCAAGAACAAGGTAAATAGAGGTTTTATTGGAATAAAAAATTATAATTTTTTTAAGGAAAATAAATTTTCCATTTTTGAAAACACTTATTTTTTTAAAAAAAAGTGCACTTATATATGAAAAATTTTTCTTTGAAAATAAAATTTTAAACATAGAAAGGAAGCTTCAAAAAATTTATTCATTATGATATAGGAAAAATACACTTATTCCGTATAAGTTAAAAAACATTTCTTTAGAATTTTGTAATTATTGGATCGTAATATAGATATAAATGTATATGAGATGACATAATATAAGAGGGGGGGGGGGTGAATTGTAGGTTTAAAAGTTTTTTATTTAAACTCTTATTTTAAGAGATATTAAACTAATAAAATTTACAAAGCCTCTTATGAAACAATAAAAATGATCGGACTAGACCTGGATCTGATGGAAATAATTATGATACCACAGATTATTAAAACAATTGCATTTGAATTGAATACAATTATCAGAGTATAACAAATATGAATTATTCTACCATACAACATATATAATATTTTAATACAATATGTAATGTAAATGAAAGTATCATAATTAAAAAAATTACAATAGAAAATAATATGAATAGAAAGGGGAAATAAAATGATTCCCTTTCTATTACAAACAATAGTGGAAAAATAAAAGGTATTAAAATTATTTTATCCCAAAGAGTAGGGTATACTTTCACCTAGGATAAAAGGTATATCTTACTACCACCTGGGTAATCCCTTGAAACATTGATCAGAACGTCTATCTTCCTAGCCACAAAATCCCTTGATTAAGAGGGTAATCATCACCTCTGTCTTTCAAATACTTGAAAGCCCTTGATACAACGATCAACAACACCGTCATCCTATCCCCGGAATCCCTAGATCATTATCAAAATGATCGGCCACACAAAGAAATACAAAGCACTTATTTAAATACAAAAAAATAGGAACAATCCTCTCAATTCTTGTATCTTCAAGAATTTTCACATGAATCAAGAGAGAGGTTACACTATCTCTCTCAAGAATCATAATATTGTCTCATATGTTGAATCATCCAAGTCTATTATTTATCTGGTTAAAATGACCTCCTATCCAACAATCATATTTTATTTCAACGGTCATATTTCTTTGAAAAACTCAGAGGGACTTGGAAACCTGGTAATATAACGGTCAAAACAAAACAGAATACACAACATCATTTTGATTAGTATATAATTAACTCAACAAAATCATTTTGGTTAGAAAAAAAAAGATATATAAATATTAAAGAATGATTATGATGAATTATAATGTGAAACATGTATGGAATATTATAATAATACATGAGTACAATGCATTACATGAATACGATGAATAATATAGTTATGATGCATAACATGGATACAATGCATAACATGGTTACGATGCTTAACATGGTTATAACGCATAACATGATTACATTGCATAACTTGACTATAATTCATATCATGATTACGATGCATAACTTGATTACGATGCATAACTTGATTATGATACATAACATGGATATGATGCATAACATGATTACGATACATAACATAGATACCATGTATAACATGATTATTATAATTAACATGGTTATGATACATAATGTGATTATGATGCATAAAGTAATTATGATGCATAATGTGATTAACAATGTGTAACGTAATTACGATGCATAATGTGATTACAATGTGTAATATAATTACGATGCATAATGTGATTACGATGCGTAATGAAATTACAATGAATAATGTGATTACAATGTGTAATGACATATGTGGTTACGATGAAAAAACAAGATATATGGTTTATATGAAAAAAAACATATGTGATTTGTGATTTCAAAAACAAAAAGTTAAATGGGAAATTCAAAACACATTTTGACTCAATAGTAAAAAGAGATGAAAAAGGAACTTTAAAAAATGATTTTTTAAAAGGAGGTACCTTACCTAAAGTCTGAATCATCACGTACAATATTTATATTCCTAAATAATAAACTTTGGTTAATTTATAATTTCTTAAGAACCTCTCTCAAGTTTATTATTATTACTTTAATATCACTTATTTGTGTTATAAATTCATTTAGGTTCTTGTCGGACGTTTTGATGGCATTCTGTTCATAAGCCCAAAATGAATTCGTTCAATTGACTATGGTCAAGGAGTTAATTATTGCATCATTTACAGAATAATATCACTTCTATAAGTATAATATTTAACAATTTAATACATTTTTATATCCATTATTGAATATTGGATAAGAGAAATGAGTCGCATCGCTTCATGGAGATGGTAGACCGTACGCACGTACAAGCGATACTATCATTACATTAAGGGTGAATGGGTGGAGTGGTGAATGATATATTAATTATAAAGAATAAATATAATGTCAGAATTATTATATATATATATATCAATTATTTCCATCATTATAACCATCCAAGTTAAGTGGAGATGAAAAATTAATGACACTGCTATATGGAGACAACAAGTCGTACGTACGCACATGCGATGCTTTCATTTTTCATAAGATGAGTAAAAGGTTGAATATAGTTATTTTATAATCATAATAATATCTCAGAATATATATGATACTAGAGTTATTATTTTAGTATGGATATAACATATTAAGATTAGGTAGAATAAGAAATAAATTTGAAAGTGTCTGTAAAGATATTACCTCTTCTATGAAGGAGCTCCTATATAACTTCTCTTAAGGGACATAGGCTAGTTATTTTTGAGGGGATAGAAGAAAAAAAACTTAATTAATAATGTTGATAAGAAAAATGGGATTTTTTTTTGATATATATGGCTCAAATTTGTGTAAATAAGTGAGGGAAGGAGTGACCTTTTATAACTGAGGTGAGGGGCACTTTAGGAATTTCTCAAAATATTAAAATATAATAAGATTATTTTAGATCAAAAAGCTTAAAAATAGACTCTAAATGTACAATTTATGAAATTTTAAATCATATATATTATTACCTTTAACCTTATTTAATTTTTTATGATTTATAAATAATTTATTAAATTATCATATTCATGAAATATCATTATTGTAAAATTTGATACTATTCATTACTATGACTTTAAAAACACAGAAAAAGAGTAAAATTCAAACCAATTATTTTATTATATCTTAGAAATGTAATATTACTCTAGATAATTAATGTATCATCTTAATTATCTCAAATTATATTTATTTTAATATTTTTAATATCATTTATTTGATTTTTCCATTAAATTAATAATTACTGCATCAACATTATATAATCCTTTAGGGAAATTATTTAATTTATAAAAATTTTACATAAATTAAATGATGTAGATAATTATTTTATATTTACAAATACTATTTATTGTTGAATAAATCTACTAGATAACACCATATTATAAATATTATACTTATTAAAAACATGAATATGACATGTTTGATTTTTAATTAAATAAAATACTATAATGGTCATAACCACTTTATAATGAAAAAATGGTAATAAATACAAAACTTGAATTATTATGGACAAAAATTAATCATTCAATAAAATTTCTTCAAGTTTTTTTTAATTTAATGGTTCTTATCATCTTAATTAATATCATTTTATTATTTTTTCCATTAATTAAATAATTATTGCATAATTGTTGTGCAAGACTTTAAGGTAAATATTTATTACATAAAAATAAAAAATAAATTACCATAATAAAGATAAATACTTTATATTTAAAATTAATATTTTTTTTCAAACATATTTTCTAGAAAACCACATATTAAAAATATTATACTAATTAAAAACCATAATGTGAACAATTTGAATTTCTTTTAGATAAAATACTGTAAGGCACTTAATGTCAACCATCTGGCTAAAAATAGTCCTAAATTCAACCCGTGGGTGGTTGTAGTCTAAAATAAATCATCCAATAAAATTGGGATAAGTTTTAGGGTAATTTCATAGTTCTTATAATATTTTTTTATAATTACCAGATTTACTATTAACCATGGTAATAAAAATTACCAAGTTTACTATTTATATTGTCCAAAAATAAAAGGAACCTATTAAATAAATTTATATATTCTAATTCCAAATATGGAATCTATTTTTTTAAATTTAAAACACATAAGTTAAAGAATTTAATTTAAAATTAAATTGATAAAATGCAAGAAAAAATAGTTTTTTGAAAAAATGACCTTTTTAAATATAAAATGTTTTTATGTTAAATTCAAGTATAAAATAAATTTAAAAAATCACAATTGGATCATTTTAAATAAAATGAAATAAATTAAATTTCAAAACTAATCTAAAATATAATTTTAATTTTTAAATACTTGAATAGAAAATTCAATTTTCTATAAAAATCTGTATTTTTTACTATTCATTGAAAAATGAAGCTTTTTAGAAAAATAAAAAATAAAAAATAATATAATCTTGATATTATAATTTCAAAAATTAATTTTATTTTTTCAAATAAAATTTATAAAAGAGTTGATTTTTTTAAAAGAAGTGCGTTATTAAAAAGAGAAAAAATTTTCTTTTAGAAAAATATAGATTTTTTATGCTTAAAATTGGATTTATTATTATCTAAATCCTATAAAAATTATTGGATGAATTTAAAGAAATTTTATTGAATATATAACATATAAATTTCATTAATATCTTTCACTAATAGTGATTAATTTTATTTATTAAGATAAAATGCCATTATGAGCATAATAATGGCGTTTTTATAAAAACACATCCTTTATATTCAAATAGTTTTTATTTTCATTTCTAACTAATTGGTAACCAATTAATTAATTTTAGAAACATGTTTAAGCTATTTTTTTTATAATTTATTTAAAATTATACATTTCCTTAATTCCAATGGCTTGGTGATAACTATCACATTTAAATAATAACATTTAGTCATTTGTTTATGTTCGATGTGGCATATCTTGTATACTATCGAACATAGTGTTTCCTTATAAAAACTTGGAATGTTACATATTCATTCCCCACCCTAAACATTAAAGTGTTAACATTTTAAGTCTCCCTCACATTTTATATAATTGATGAACCATTTTATTAGATGAAACAGATGAAGGGTTTATGACTGTAGGTTATATGGGATGTAATCAAAGACATCACTCACAAATTTATGAAATGTATGGGTAATTTCAAAACTTAGGATCATGGATTGGGGAGTGACCTCGTATCCTATTTAAATGAGTCTCATCCTTGGGAATATGTGTGAGAAATCCTCTTATGAAACCTTTACTCAGAAACTCTCTCTCCTGAACCTATCTCTTCATCCTTTTCTGCTTATGAGATACTAACATATCATGCAAATTTAAAGAATCCCACCCAAATATTTTTGGGTATTCAGTGCTTCCCTAGGATACACCTTGGAGGAAAGAACTATTTGGTTGTTCCTTTGGTGATCAACATCAAACATAAAAGGTTTTCATTGGAAATAACATTTTGATAGTGAAAGGTTCACATGATTTTATTTCCAGTATTTAGTGATTTTTATTTCAAAATTATGGTGATATTACTTTCAAGGTTTATTAATATTTTCCACTACTTTGATTAAAATTTAATCTATTCTAAGAAACCTTTTATTGGTATTGATGCCTTTTTAGGAATTTTGATTCATGAAATCAATTGATAAATAAATTATTTTTATATCATAGTGCTTGTCATATCCAGTCATAAAATTTTTTTTGGTTGAAAAAACCATGATTTTTTACATGTTGTAGAGTATTAAATAAGTATATCACATCTTATAATAGTGATTTCATGGGTTTTAAAAATATAGTATCGTATCACCATTAATATATCTATGTATATTGTAAAATATTATATTGTCATGAACCTATGCAGATACCTTGGTAACCTGATAGCTAAGCCGACTATGACATGGTACGAAGGGTGTTCTAGATCCCCATGGGTTGGAGACTAGCACCTGACATTATAAAAGAAAAAGAGGTAACAAATTTTCTATAAAACAATGGAAGATAAAAGTTTACAAGTTAGTATGATCAACACTCAAAAGGGAAAAATTTCTAGAAACCAAATAGGTATAACCAAAACCCAAAATAGTACACCATTAAGTAATCAATATAGAGAAAACATCCTAAAGGAAACATCACTCCAAGACCAAAATATCAAGAACATCCACCTCCTCCAGAGGCACTTTCCCTTTGATCAAACTTGGTAGAAGGAAATCTACAAATTCCCTAAGGAAAAGGTAGGGTGTGAGTTATAAAGCTTAGTAGGGCCTCACCAAGTGTTTTATAAAAATATTCCATAATAATAAACCAAATCATGCTTTTAATTTAAATAAAATAGGGCATGTAATAATAAATAGTTTTCATATTTAAAACAAAACATGCATATTCTCAAAGGATGGAAAAAAGTTCAAACATGTCTTAAATAAAAATTTTATATAAAATAGTTTATATAAATCAACTATCATGAAGAAAACAGTTATATAATCAATGGAATATATATCAAAATAATCAAAATAAGCACCATGGTCATATTCCCTACAGTATGATAGTTTTTAGTTATAGGATATAAACACATTCCATATTAGTGATCATAATAATATGTCTACACACATCCTTTAGGATTAGGAAAAATAAGACTTATTAACATCCCATCAGGAATAAGATCTACTGAACTAGGTTTTTGTTTGAATTTTTATCTTCAATCCATTATTATGTAATTATCATCCAAGCATGACTGTCCCAAATAACCCACTAACTACCCAGGATTTCATGTGCTCAATAAATAAATAGAAAAGGTAAAATCATCTCATTTCAAATCAAACATTATTTATAATTCAATTTCACAATTTTCAATTTCAATATGAAAATTTAGTTTTAAAACCAAAACATCGGTTTTTCATCAATTCATTCCTTTTCAATACAAAACCAATCATAATTATTTATCAATTCAATTTGATTTATTTTCTAAAATAAATTCTCAAATCATTTTATCAATTCCATCAATTTCAAAATACACCCCAAATTCCAATTCCAAATCATAGAAATTTGGGTTTCCATAAATCAATTGAGAGAAATTTCAAACAAATCAGGTAAATCATTGTTTAATCATGAAAAAAACCTCAAATAGAACCACCTAAATTTAATCACATAATCAAATATCAACACCCACAATGGGATCTACCAATTAAGAAAAATTCCGAAATAGATCAAGAAACCAAACCTAGAATTAAGATCCATTTAAATAGAGTTAATATCCATCAAATACGTGATGATCTATTAAAATCTAAGGAGGAAGGAGAGATCATGGTAGATTGAATGGGAGGAGATCCACTTACTAGAGAGGGTTCAGATCTTCCACCAATGATTCAATTCATAAAAGTATAGGTTTGGAGGAGTAAAAATTTATTCTAGGGATCCTTCTCAACCTTATAATTTGAGATAGGGTTGAGTGAGGGGTTTTAAGATCTTAAATGGGGGTTCAAAAAATATTAAAATAAAATTTAGAATAAAATAAACCCACACGCATGGTTAATTAGCTGGGAATGGATGTATGTTTAGAAAAATCTTCAACTTAACCATGCACCTCTACACTGGGAGTTCATGGTTTATACTAGGCGGGTGCACGATTTTTCAAACCATATGCTAACTGTGCAAACCCCCACTGTCTAGGGTTGCAAGATTTTCACTAGATGGGCACAAAATTTGTGAAAATAGTGCGCCAATTATGTATAACCTATAAAACCTCCAAAATTTTCAAAATGTCACATGAAGCACCCCTAAAAAAGATCCAACCAAAAATAAAACAAACAAGGGTCAATGAATACATGTAAATATGTAACAGGATGTTACAACCTTTCCACCATAAAAACTTTCTATCCCTAGAAAGATTGTTAAGAAGTTTCTATATCAAAAAGATGATGGAACCACCCTCTCATAAGTGTCTACATCACCTAAGTCTCATAATAATTAGAACCATGTGTCCATAGAATGCAAACCAAAGGTATTATCCTCCCATGAAGTACCTTTGTCTTAGAATCAAAAATCCTGACTGGATGCTCAGTCATAGATAAATCTGGTTCAACATCAAGATCCTCCCAGATCAAGACATGAGATGGGTTAGAAAGATACTTCCATAGTTATAATACATGGAACACATTATGTATTTACATCAACTATGGTGTAATTTTAAAATGGTAAGACACTTTCCCCACCTACTTAATAACCTCAAAAGGTTCCACATAATGAGGAGAAAGATTCCATTTCCTCCCAAGATGCTGATGATCTAAATGAGGTGAAAATTTCAAGAACACCTAGCCACCAACTAAAAAATCTAATAGTCTATGATGATGATCAATATAAGATTTATACCAGCTCTATTCCATCAAAATTATATAGAGAATCAATTGAATATTTACTGATGTCTCCAAAACTAATCTCAGTTCAACCAAGGAACTTTAACCGATCTCTAAACAACACAATAGAGATTTATAAGGCTGACCATATAAGGCTTGAAAAGAAGGACTTATGATCATAGAATGGTAAATATTATTATAGAAAAACTCCACCAGTCCCAAATGGTCATCCCAAGCTCCACCAAAATCAAGTATGCAGGCCCGAAGCATATTTTAAAGAATCTATATTTCTCTCTCTGTCTAGAAATAAATCTATGGATGGTATACCATACTTAAATGAACCTGATATTCCATCACCTCATGAAGGAGTCACAAAAAATGATAGGTAAAATAAGGATCTCTATCAGAGACTATAGTAGATGGAACTCCATGAAAACAAATAATCTCTTTCACATATAAATTTCCCAACTCCTAAAGTTTGGTTTTATCAATAATGGGTATAAAGTGATACTATTTGGTTAGCCTATCGATCAAAACCCATATCAAAATCTTCTTTCTATGGGTACATGAAAAAAAACCACAAAGTCCATAGAAATCACATCCCACTTCCAAGTCGGCACTAGAATTGGTTGAAGAAAACCCAAATGTATCTAGTGCTTGGACTTGAACTATTGACATGCATAAAAACATGAAACAAATTTAGTGATGAACCATCTTATACTTTCTTACCAGAATTGACATTAGATATTGTAGGATTGAAATAGTGTATGTTGATTCTTAATTACAAGAGGGGAGGGGGGTGAATTGTAATTTTAAAAACTTTCATTTTTAACATTAAGGAAAACTATGTTTAAAAAAGTTAAAAAAGGTAAATTCATAGATACTCTTTAATTTGTAAACTATGAAATAAAGTTTCTTAGAGTCTGGAAATATGAATCCAGAAAATGAAACTTAAAAACAATTTTCTTAAAGGAAGATTCTACCTTAAAGCATATAGAATCTTATTTATCAGAGTAAGTAAAGTACAAGAAAGTATAAAAAAGTTATACTTTACTCCTTTATCAAAATACAATGGAAATAAGAACCTGAAACAAAAACAAGTAATAAGTAGGAAATCTTTTCACCCAAAGAGTAGGGTATCCTAAAACCATGGATAAAGGTCCCTAGATTTATACTGAAGAAATTTTATCTTAACCACACTAGGGTAATCCCTAGATAGGAATATTAGAGCCTCTCTTACTATCCCCACAAGCCCTCGATCTTTAAGGTAGTCAGCACCTATGTCTCCCTATCCCCGGAAGACCTCAATTGTAATCAACAATAATCATATTCACACGAAGCAAGCTGAATAAGATGTTCATGGATGAATAAGATATTCATGAAACTCACAAAGCATGAGAGTATTTATCTCTTTAGAAATCACTTCATAGCATCACAACATGTAATCTATAGGACGATCAATAGATATATAATGAGATCATTCAAATGAGATCCTATTTATAGGAAAAACTTCAACAGTCGACTCCCTCCTCCAAAGATCATATTTTTCCTTGAATTTCAGAGGGACCTGTACACGTGCCACTCAACCAATGGTTAGTTAGAAACAAATTTTACTAAATCATTTTATATTTACAAAATCATGTGTAAGGAAAATGGATTAGCTTAATCAAAACTGAATATCCAAAGTCTAATGAAAAATATAATTTGGAATCTAAACACATAAACAATCAGATTCTATAAAACATGGATATTTAGATTCTATTTTACAAATATTTTGGAGTCTGAATTCTGAGAAATTTGGAGTTTGAATTCTGAGGAATTCAGAGTTTGAATTTTGAGGAATTTGGTGTCTGAATTTCAGATAATTCGTAGTCTGAATTTCAGATAATTCATAGTCTAAATTTCAGATAATTCAAAGTATGAATTTTAGACGATTCAGAGTCCAAATTTCATAGAATTCGGAGTCTGAATTTCAGAGAACCTAGAGTCTAAATTTCATAGAATTTGGAGTCTGAATTTTAAAGAATTATGAGTCTTAATTTCAGAGAATTCGGGCTCTGAATTTTAGAGAATTCAGAGTCCGAATTTCATAGAATTTAGAGTCTAAAAACTGAAGACTCTATATCCAAAGAACTATATGATTATGAGGTTTCAGATAAGAATACTAATTTTTTATTGAGTAAAAAAATGAGATTTTTTTTTGCGAGATTATAAAACTAGGCAATGAAAAAAATGTAAGGATAAAAATTTCCTTAGAGAAGGGAAATTCTCTATAAAAAAATAATCCTTAGGGAAAGGTAATTTTCCTTAAGATAAAGTGTTTGTGATTTTCAAAACATAAAGGAATATAAAAGTCATAATGAATCCTTATTGACTAAAAAATATCCCCTTTTTTGAAATCACAAACTACCTTTCGAAAAAGAATATAAGGAATAATAATTTTCTTTATAAACTTTATAAGAAAAACTTATCTCCCTTTACTTATGAATCATGATAAATATGACTAACCCCCTTAGGTTTTTAAATCCCTAAGGATCATATTCTTGAATTCCTTAGAGATATTTTTCTTTTTCTTGTATAAGAAAGTCTTTTCTAAGTAAACTCCCCCTTACATAAGGAATTATCTTCTTTTATACTTAGTATTATTTTTATCATTCTTTTATCCCCCTTTGTGATTTTTAAAAAAGAATAGTGAGAATAAAAAAAATGGTACCTAAAAGATCAGAAATATAAAAAACAAAATAGATAAAGGACAACATGATTTTTCATTATAATTGAAAAAAATGATACAGGGAAATAAAACAAAATATCGGAATTGTGAAGAAAATTTATTCATCCTTATTTTCCTTTGACATGATTTTCCTCAAGGTATCCTTAAACTTCTTGAGATTCTTATGATCTTCCTCAAACCATTTTAGAAATAAATCATGATCTTGATTTTTCTTTTCCCGATCCTTGAATTTTCATCCTGATATTTAAGGATTTTTGCCTAAGACTTAATTATCTCTTCTTACTGGTTGAAATTTTCTTGCAACTCTTCCCTGAGTTCCCTTTCTCTCTACAAATTTAAAGCAACCGAGTTCAACTTCCCATTCATATCTTTATCCTCTTACTTTTGGGCTATTTTTTCAAGGTTCAGCTTCTTTGTAAAACTTGTTGTAAGGTCTTTTATCCTATCATATGACTTATCAAAGACATATTTCACTGAGTATTAGAAGTCATCAAAGATTCTCATGTCTTCAATTGTTCTCTTAGAATATTTTTTAATTTCATTATAAGATCTTCTATGATCATCATAACCGATATAGAAGGTTTTGAAATCAGCCTCAAGCTTGATGAATTTTTCCATGAGAATGCTTACAGAATCTGACATCTGATTAAAGGAGTGTTGAAGTAGCTGACACCTCGAATCAATACTTGGAAAAAGGGCCGATAAATTTTTTTCTTAATTACCAAAAAGTAAAATATTCAATTATGAAAAATTTTAAATAAGGAAACATACCTTCTAGATTTCCCAAAACAAAATTGTCATTAAAAAAATTCTTCTTGGAGAACTTTATATTCTGGAAAATTTATGTTCTGGAAATGTGAGTTCGAGAAAAAAATTTGAGAGAGAAAAAAAATTGATTATGAAAAAAAATTGGTTTACAAAAAATTTGATTAAGAAAATTTTGGTCACAAAAAATCTGATTAAGAAAATTTTGGTTACGAAAAATTTTATTAAGAAAATTTTTGTTATGAAAAATTTGATCAAGAAAATTTTGGCTATGAAAATGAGTTACTTAATGTAAGGAGAAGGGTTTCCAAAAAAAGTTAACATGGAAGATTAGCTTATGGTTATCATTCCCAACTTTTGTTTAATGTATTCAAATCTATCAGAGGTTAAATATTTTGTAAAAATATTAGCAAGTTGATCCTGCGTTCTGTTAAATTGAAAAATGATATCTCCTTTAAGAGTGGGATCCCTAAGAAAGTGATGCCTAATATCTATGTGTTTTTCACAAGAGTGATGTGAAGGGTTTTTTCTTAAGGAAATAGCACTAGTGTTATCACACAATATCTATGTTTTAGTAAAACTCATTCCATAGTCTATGCATGTGTGTTGTATCCACAAAACTTGGGCACAACAACTTCCAACTGCTATATATTCAGATTCAATAGTGGAAAGTGCTACTGAGTGTTGCTTCTTACATGACCAAGAAACTATTGAATCTCCTAATAAATGAGAAGTTCTAGATATACTTTTTCTATCCATTCTACACCCACAAAAATCATCATCCGAAAATCTTTTTATTACAAAATCATTTCCATAAGTATAGAAAATTTCTAAATCCATGGTTCCCTTTAAATAGAGAAAAATTATTTTCATTGATTTTAAATGAGATTCCTTTGGATTAGATTGATATACTTCACATAATCATACTAAAAAAATTAATTATGGATGACTAGTTTTCAAGTATAGTAAACTTCCTATCATACCTCTAAATGACATTTGATCTACTGGTTTCCTAGCTTCATCAAGATCAAAAGAATTTGAGGTATCGATTAGAGTGATTATAATTTTAGTGTTGTCATATCCATAATTTTTAGGAAGATCTTTAATATAATTATGTTGTGATATATAAGTTCCTTCTGGTTTTTGAGAAATTTTAAAACTGAGGAAAAATGTTAATTCACCCATCATACTCATTTTGAACTCAGATTTCATTGATTCGCAAAAAAATCAGTTAAAGATTTCCAAGTTGAACTGAATATATTTTCATCAAAATATATTTGAACAATCAAAACATTTTATTTTCTTTATTTATAAAAATATTTGGATCAGTAGTTCCCTTATTATAATTGTTTTGTAACAAAAATCCTATAAGTCTATCATACTAGGCTCTAGGGTATTGTTTAAGTTTATATAAAGCTTTGGTAAGTTTGAAAACATGTTCAGGATGTTTTTTTTCAAAATAAGGAGGTTGTTTAACATAAACATCCACTTGAACATATCCGTTAAGGAAATCACACTTTACATCCATTAGAAAAAGTTTTAAATTAAAGAATACTACAAATTCAAGTAAAATGCGAATAGATTCAAGTATAGCTACTGGAGCATAGGTTTCTTAATAGTAAATTCCTTCTTGTTGATTATAGGATTTAGAAACTAATCTAGATTTATTTCTTAATATGATTCCATTTTCATGACACTTATTTATAAAGACTCATTTTACTCCAATTACAGAAGTTTCCTTAGGTATTTCAATCAAGGTCCATACTTTATTCCTTTTGAATTCATTTAACTCATCTTGCATGGATTTATTCTAATCATCACCACCTAAATATTAATCAGTGATTTTTTGTTCTAATTGGGAAAGGAATTATAGATATTCTACTTCATTGCTTAAAGAACATCTAGTCTTTACAGGTTGATTTACATCACCAATGATACTATCACTGGGATGATTCTTAAAAAATAACTGATTTGGGTTTTGTAAAACATGTTCATCAACATATGGTAGAAATATTATGGGTTAAATGATTCAGAAATGTTTTCTTGAACATTTTACTTATTAAAAGTATATTCTATCAAGGGTTGATAATAAATTTTTTAAAACACATCAAAGGATATAGGTTTGGGATGTTTAAAAACAGAAGGATCAGTTTTATCAAATTTAACATGCACTATTTCTTCAACAGTAAAAATATTTTTATTAAAAACTCTATAATACTTAGAAGTAGTGGAATAGACTAAGAAAACCCCTTCATTAGATTTGGGTGCAAATTTATGTAATTTATCTTTAGTATTTAGGATGAATACTTTGAAATCAAATACTTTGAAGTAAAAAAGTATAGGTTTTCAATCAGTCCACAATTCATAAGGTGTTTTGTTAAGAAAAGGTCTGATTAAAACTCAATTTATAGTATAACAAGCAGTACTAACAGCTTCAGCCCAAAAATGTTTAGCAATAGAATATTCAATAAATATGGTTTTAGTTATCTATTGAAGAATTAAATTTATTATTTCAAAAACACCATTTTATTGAAAAGTTCTTAGGGCTGAAAATTTATGAGAAATGCCTTTCTTACTACAAAAAGTTTCAAAATCTGAATTTTGAAATTCTCCTCCATGATCACTATGAATAGTTATTAATGGACGGTTTTTCTCATTTTTAACTTATATTCTAAAGGTTTTTAAATAATAAAATTATTAAGATTTATTTTCTATAAAATAGACCCATGTAAATATAGTGTAATCATCAACTAAAACAAATACACAATATTTTCCTCCATTACTTCTAGTTTGTGTTGGACCAAAAAGATCCATATGCACTAACTGTAATTCATTAGAAGTTGAGACTTCAATGATTGATTTAAAACTTGATTTATGTTGCTTTCCATATTGACAAGGATCAAAAACTTTTGAAGAATCAAATCTAAGCTTTGGTAGATCCTTACCAAGTCTTTTCTTTGAGAGTTTTCATAGGTTCCTAAGGTTACAATGTCCTAATATTCTATACCGTAAATAAGATTGATCTTCCATTGCACTAAGGCAAGGTAGATCTTGGATTCTATTATCTTCTAAGTTTAGTGTGTATATATTCTCATGCCTATGGGCAGAAATATTAAACTCTTCCTTGGAATTGTGTACTAAGCACTTATCATTCCTAAAATTCACAAGGAAACCTTCATCACATAATTTACTTAGGCTAATGAGGTTGTGATTAATACCCTTAACAAATAAAACCTTTTAAATTAAAGTTTTTTTCAAGAAGAACAATGTTACCTATACTAACAATTTCTCCATAAGCATTATCTCTGAAAGTTACTTTTCCTCCTTTTTTCTTGATAATCTTTTAAAAGAAGTTTTTGTTACTAGTCATATGCTGGGAACAACCACTATCCATGTACTATGTATTGTTGTTGGTACTTTATTTATTTTCTTGAAAATAAAAGAGTTAGACTTTTGGAATCCAAAATTTCTTGGATCCTAAAATTTCAGAAATTAAAATTTTAGGAATCCACATTTTCTTAGAAAAATAATATTTATGAAAACATAATGATTGGGTTTTATTTAAAGAAAAAATTTTCTCCCAATATCCACCACATTGAAATTTCATACAAAATAGATCACTTTGGGGAACCAAATAATTATGACTAAAAACTGGTTTCGAATGGGTATAACCAAATCCAGAATTATTTCTTAAAGAATGAAATTGAGAATACATCTTGTAAAATTTTTCCTTATCAAAGGTAAATTTTGATAGGAATTTCCTTAAAGAAAATATTGATGACTTTAGTTTAATAATTAAGTTCTTATTCTAAAAGTTATTAGTTTTGGAAGTTGGGTTAGCTTCTAATTTTTTTTCTTAGAAATAACATCTTCAAGATCCTTAGAAAGTTTATCATTATCAGAATTAACCTCCTTAAGGTTTTTAGAAACACTTTCAAAATCAAAAATTTTATGATCAAGATATTTACAATAATCTAATACTTATTTTGCTAAAATAAAAATTCTAGTGTTTTCCTTCTCTAAATTCTTTTTTATCTTACAATTTTAATTTTCAAGAATTTTAGTAAACCTAGACACTTCTTCATAAGAAGGTAAAAAATTATCTTCATCAGAAGAAGATTATTCATCTAAAGAATTATAATATTTATCTCAGTATAATTTGAATTCAAAGAAAAATTAGTGATAGATTCATCATTATATACCTTAGCCATTAGATAATGATTCTCAATGGGTAGCTTGGCTAGTAGACCAAGATTTTTCTGACTAGAAGATTCACATTCCGAGGATTCATCAGATGAGTCACCACCATTGGCACTCCACGTATCATTAGCCTTCAAAACTTTATTATCCTTAGACTTGTAATATTTCTTTATGTTCCTCTCAGAATACTTTTATTTTATATATTTTCTCTTAAGAATATGAAAATCTATCATAATGTGTCTGGCCCTTTTACATTCATAATAGGTTACTTCAGAATCTCTCTTGTCCTTTATTTATTTCTTCTTATACCTATACTAAAATTCTTTCTTTCCCACTATCTTGTTCATCCTTCGAGAAATATTAGCTAATTAATTTTTAGAATGTTCACTTTCACTAGACTCAGATTGAACAATTAATTTCTTAGACTTATATCATGTAACCCTTTCCAGAGTCTTGACTTTAGTAGTAGTAAAGGTTAAAATTCAATTGCTAATATTCTTCTTATTCATATCAAAATATCTTTTCATTCTTGTCTCATGTTGAAGAAGGGTTCCAAAAATTTCATCAAGATGAATATTTAAAACTTTCCTGTTCTTATCAATGACTATTCTTTTGGACTCCCACTCATTGGGCATAATGTCAATTATTTTATCTACAAGAACTTCATCATCAAGACCTTTCTCTCCCATAGATTGAAGACTGTTTACAATGGTCATAAATCTTTGTTGTACTTTTCAAACTGGTTCTCCATAGGGAAAAACAAATCCATGATATTCTGCTCTTAACATTACTCTTCTGGTTTCTATCACTTTGGAAGTCCCAAAATTTGTAACCTCAAGTTTCTTCTAGATATAGTTGGAAGCTTCACAAGAAGAAATTTGACTATATATATTCATGGTCATAGAACACAAAAAAGTATTGTGTACCTTGTAATTTAGTTTATATTCTAATTTTTCTTGATTGGTGAAGGTTTTTTCTTCCATGTTTAGAATTTTGTAATCACCAGTAAGCATAAAAAAAGTGTCTACTCCAGTGTTAATGAAAAATGTCTTCATTATATCTCTCTAGTACTCATAATCATTACCATAAAAAATTGATGGTATGGTAGTATTAAGGTTTTTAATAGAACCAAAATTTATACCTTCCATTCTATAAGAAAATATATTTTCCACAAAACTTGTCAATAGTAAAAGTTTATAAAAAAATATAAAAAATATTTAAGAAAAAATTGAATAAGGAAAGTTAAGAAAGAATAATTTAGAACACGAAAAAAAATTTGAGCAAGAAATCTTATATATAAGTATAAGTATTTCTGATACCTTCCTATGATACCAATTTTAGGATAGAAATAGTGTATATAGATGCTCAATTACAAGAGGGGGGGGGGGTTAATTGTATGTTTAAAAACTTTTGTTTTTAACCTTAAGGAAAACTATATTTAACAAAGTTAAACATGGTAAATTTATAGATCCTCTTTAAGTTTTTAACTTTGAAATAAAATTGCTTAGAGTCCAGAAATATGAATATGAAAAATGAAACTTAAGAAAAATTTTCTTAAAGGAATATTCTACCTTAAAGTGTATAAAATCTTATTTATTAGAGTAAGTAAAGTACAAGAAAGTATAAGAAAGTTATACTTTATTCCTTTATCAAAATAAATCAGAAATAAAAACTTGAAACAAAAACAAGTAACAAGTAGAAAATATTTTCACCCAAAGAGTAGGGTATCCAACAACCTTGGATAAAGGTCCCTTGATTTATAATTTCAAGAAATTCTATCTTACCCACACTGAGGTAAGCCCTCAATAGGAATATCAGAGTTTGTCTTGTTATCCCCGTAAGCCCTTGATCTTTAAGGTAATCAGCACCTCTATCTTCCTATCCCTAGAATCCCTTGACTGTACTCAGAAACAATTAGAGTCGCACGAAGTAATTTGAACAAGATGTTCATGGATGAACAAGATGTTCATGAAACGAACAAAGCATGATATTCTTTATCTCTCTATAAATCACTTCACAACATCACAACATGTAATCTCTAGGAAAATCAATAGATAGATAATGAGCTCATTCAAATAAGCTCTTATTTATAGGAAGAACTACAATGGTCGACTCCCTCCCCCAACAGTCATATTTTTCCTTGAATTTTGGAGGGACCTATACATGTATCACTCAACCAATGGTTAGTTAGAAACAAATTATACGACATAGTTTCATGCTTAAAAAAGAATTTGTAAGGAAAATGAATTAGATTAATCCAAACTGAATATCTAGAGTCTAAGGAAAAATAGAATTCAGAATCTAAACACATAAACAATCAGATTATATAAAACATAGATATTCAGATTCTATTTTACAAAGAATTCAGAGTCTGAATTATGAGGAATTCAGAGTCTAAATTATGAGGAATTCAGAGTCCAGATTTTTGAGAATTTGGTGTTTGAATTTTAGAGAATTTAGAGTCTTAATGTTAAAGAATTTTAAGTCTTAATTTTATAGAATTCAGATTATGAATTTCAGAGAATTCAGAGTCTGAATTTTAGAGAATTCAGAGTCAGAATTTTAGAGAATTTGGAGTCTGAATTTTAGAGAATTCAGAGTCTAAAAACAAAAGACACTATATCCAAGGAACTATATGATTCTGAGGTTTTAGATAAGAATCTTAATTTTTGACTTAGTAATAAAATGATCTTGGTTTTGAGAGATTATAAAATGAGGCAATGGAAACAAATGTAAGGATAAAAATTTTCTTAGAGAAGGGAAATTTTCCTTAAGAAAATAATCATTAGGGAAAGGTAATTTTCCTTAAGATAAAGTGTTTGTGATTTTCAAAACATAAAGGAATGGAAAAGTTATAAGGAAACCTTATTAACTCAACATATATCATATAACATCTTTTTGGTTCCTCAATGCACAACCAACTGAGAATTATAGAAATCCCCCATCACCACTTTTCTCATGGATAAAGGAACAATGTATTGATTCTAAAAATGTAGGATAACCTCTGTAGAGAATGACCATTTAGAAATGGCCTCCCCATCATAAATAGAGTCCCTAATGTCACATAATTTATCATCAAGATTCTATTTCTGAAGAATCATCTCTAGAATATTGAAGGTCAACTGAACACTAACCAAGACAACCTCATCCTCTTTTTCCTAGACACCTATATACAAATGTAAAATAACAGCCATCAAGTTCCATTATTCCAATTATTCTTTCATGGTATGGGTTATATTTTTCCTACTCAAAGCTTTGGAAATGACATTCCCTTTAACTGGGGTATAAGAAATATTGAAATAAAAAGATAGCAGGTACTCCATCCAACACCTCTTGAAGAGATTCAATTTTTTTTAAGAGAAGATATAACTTAGGATCTTATGGTTATAATATATGGTAATGAAAAGGTAATTCCACCAACTCTTAAGTGCAAGTATCATGAATGTGAGTTCAAGGTAATGGGTTGGATAATTATTCTCATGTGACATGAGATTCTTAAATCCATAGGATACCTCATGAACACCCTACATAAGAACACAACCCAATCCTAAATATGATGTATCACAGAAGAACACATAGCCCTACCTATCCTCTAGAAGAATCAACACCTGTTCATAAGTCAAAATACATTTCAACTAAACAAAAGAACTATGAAATTTCTATTCCTAAGTAAACTTCACCCTCTTATGAGTGAGAGAAGTCATCTAAGAATCCAACTTTGAGAAATAATTTATGAACTTATGATAATACCATGTTAAACCTAAGAAGCTATGAATCTCGAAAACATTATATGGTCTCTCCCATGTCATAACAAAATTAACATTTTTTAGGACCAACTAAGATACCATGTTTTGAGACAAAGTGTCCCAACATCTTCACTTCATGCATCCAAAAATCACATTTTGATATCTTGGGATAAAGTTGATGATTTATAAAAAATTCAAAAACTTCTCTTAGATGATGCACATGATCCTCCTTGAATTAAGAGTAAACCAAGATGTCATCCCAAAATACCACCCCAAATGTATCAAGACACTCATGGAATATTCTATTCATCAAATTCATAAAGACCATAGGAGAATTGGTTAGACCAAATGGCATGAAAAGATACTCATCATAGATATACCTGATCTGGAAGGTAGTTTTATGAATGCCATATTCTTTTATTCTCAACTGGTGATAACCATATTAAAGATCAATATTTGAGAACCACTTATATCCTTTCAATTGGTCAAACATATCATCAATTTGTGGCAATGAATAATTTTTCTTTACCATAACTTGATTGAGTTTATGGTAATAAACACATAAGAAAAGTGTTCCATAAGCTTTCTTATTAAAGATAATAGGTGCTGCCCAAGGTGACACAATCTTGTGTATAAATATTTTCTTTAACCGGTCATCCAAAATGAGTCTTCAACTCTTTAATTTCATTTGGTTCCATATAGTAATAAGGTATAAATACCGATTGAGTACCAGGAACTAAATCAATAGAAAAATACACCTCCCTTACTAGTGGAAAACCAAATAATTCATATAGAAAAACTCTAGGAAAATAAATGAAAACTAGATAGAGATCATTTCTCAATTATTCCCACTCTAAATAAAAATAGAACACTGATATTACATTCCCCTACTCTAGATAAGATGGTCTATCTCTACTCAACCTTAGGTCTCAATCTCCCAAAAGGATATGACACACCCCATTAGGCATGGTGAAGGAGACTCATTAAAGATAATAGCCAATTCAAGCCTTATTAGAAATGATACAATCAATACTGATAATTAAATCATGATATTTCATGTATAGAACCATAAAATCCCATAAAATATCAATTTCAGATAAAGAGAAAACACAAGAAGGATAATGAAGACCCTACCATCTATTCATTTTTATGGGTGTAGTAATATCCATCACATAAGATAAAAGTGTCATAGGAAGATTTAGAAAGTTCAAAATACAAGTTGATATAAATTAATGAGATGCACTAATATCAAATAAAGTAATCACTAGAGATGAATCTATAGTGATGGAACCTCTTAAGGTCGATGGACTTGTATCATCTTCCTCTAGATACCCTTCCACTGTGTGAAGAAGTTTCATTTCAAATTATTTTGGATAGAATCAATTAAATATTGAAGCATATGATTTCACTGTAGTAATTTTAGGTGCTGATGATCTCATGCCACTACGTGGGGTAGAAAATATATAATAAAATTTAAGTAAGTTTCCTAAAAATCCATAGGAGTTGTAGATCATGGATGCCTTATCAAAAAAAAATTCGAATTCCTAGGCTTGTCACACTAGAATAAAGTCAAAGGGAATTTACCAGGTACTACAAGAGGTCTTGAAGAACTCTACTATCGAGCAGGTATAAGTGTAGGTGCATATCCTAGAGCTTGGATAACATGAATAATAATCTCAATGAGATTCTAGTCCATGGGATGATTTTCTCACTGTGGTTCACCAGTAGATTCCAACTGGGGCCTATTCACACACCATCTTGAAGTCATGATGATATAATGTAACACCCTAAATTTTTCTAAAAATAAATAGAAATTCATGGAACTTTGTTTTAAGTAGATATTTATAACTAGCCTTTAAAACATAACTTTTCCACTTCTATGTTTTGAATTTCAAGAAACTGTCATCTACAATTGTGTTCAGTATGTTATTTGGAGTCTATTAGAACCAACTTGTTTTTTGGTGAATAATAACATACCCTTAGGAATAGTAATATGAATAGTAATATGACCCTAATTAATAGTAAATTGTATTATTATTTTATTTACTTATGTCTTTAAGATAATGACATCTTGATTAATTTTTCAATGTGATATAAAAGCAATTATAGTTTTTAAATAATTAATTTTTTGAAAGAGGTATGATTTTATTTAAAAATTAAATTAAAAATATTTAGAAAATTATTTTCAAAAAATGTACTTAATTTTTGAAATCTACATGTCGATAAATGGTTGGGGTGAATTTTGGGAATTTTTCTGAAACGGTTGATTTTTCGGTGAATAGTAAAAAATACAGTTTTTAGTTTCGGTGTGTTAATGACATCATTAATGATGTAATAATGATTTCATAAATCTGGTAGCATTGTGTATAGTTAAATAATATGTTAGGTGTCTCAAGTGGCTTATACCATGGGAAAATACCATGGGAAATCCCATGGTTTTTCAAATACCACTCATGAGGTGTCCCTTGGAAATTATTAAAATATTCCCTTACTTTTTCCTATAAATACCAAATCATTCATTCATTAACTTCATTCCCAATTCCTCCTAAATTAATATCTGGCCTCATTACCTTACTATTAGTCCTTCAAAGGTTTCCTCAAGCCCCCAAGGTCCCAATATTCAATTTCTAAGGGTTACTCTACAAGGTAAGAAAATTCTTAATTTCTTTCTTTTTCCATTCATGTTCTCTTTTATGTGGTATAACTTTCAAGTTTCCATACCATGTTCTTATTTCATTATTATTATTTATATACTATATATTATAATCTATTTCTGGATGTTTTACCCTTGTCCCCTCTCTTTTTAATATTTTCTAAAACCATGTTGCGTATGCGTTAGGCTGCCGAATTTTTGTAAAGGATTTCTCAATTATTATTTTATTTTGAGTTCCATTATTTTATTATTATTTATTCATCTCTTCTTACCCAAGAGTCATGAAATATTCAGAAATAATTTATATTCTGGATATTCTCATGTTCATGTAAAATTCATCATCATTATTTTTCTTCTATCCCACTTATTCAAGGAATAAAAACATTGTCTGTGATGTGTCAAACTACTGACATCATGGATAATGTGATTTCAATTTTCATTAACTATTTAAAGTCTAGTAATGAAACCATTTTTATGGTTTAACCAGGTTATAATATATGTATTATTTCTCATTAATGGTTCTGGAATTCTTTTGTACACATGGTTTTAATTTATAAAAGAAAATGAGGTCGTTATTATCAAAGAACCACTAAAATGATCTAAACGAACATCATTAATTTTTTAACTTATGAATCATCCTCATGTAATAATTCAAAATTATAAATGGTATAATTTATGTTACTGGATATATGTAAATACTAATCCATTCCAATTCTTTAGTTTCACTTCCAATCGACAAGAACATCCACCATGAACCAATCATGGAAATCATGTAAAGAACTCACCCAGAAAACTGTGCAAGGAGAAAAATTATAACAATTAAAGGGTGAAATGATGTTATGAAATGAAAATACAAGATGTTATAAACATGAAAATGTTTCTGTAAAATACTAATAACACTATTTTAACCATTATATAGGAATTTTAAACAAGTTTGAAGTAAGACAAACCCAAGGTAAGGGAATTTTTAACCCGATTTCCATTCTTTGGGTTAACCTTCTACTTCATTATTTATGTGCTATTTAAATTGTTTGTGTGATGGGTTATGTTTATATTATATTTTATTATGTGTATTTACAGTATATATACATACTCCGTCCACTCTATTAAGTCTCTCTTCAATTGTATGATATTTATATGGGGATTTTCTTTAAAAATATTTTTTTAATTCAGTTTTACGAAATTCCAAAGAAATGTTTTTATGAAATTATTCATGTTGTATGATTATATTTTGGTTATTGGGAATTATTTATGATGAAGGGTGGGACCTATATCTCCCAAAAATTCATTGGGTATGTGTATGTTGGAGGTTGGGCGTATGGTTACTCCAAGTGTAACTGCGATGGTTACACAAAGTAAGGTAGCCACGAGGGTTAAAAATTATAAGGTAGCCAAGATGGTTACAAGATTATGTAAGTATGACCCAAAATACCTTTATGATTATATTTATGTTCTCATGTTTTGTTTGGATCTTGTGTAAATCTCATATTACACAAATTAAGTATATTTGGGTTACAAGCATTTATTTTGTAAATGCTTCCATACGTTACGAGTATTCATGGACTAATGTGCTCTTTACTTTACTTCCATCTCTTACTGAGCTTATGTGCTCATCCCAAGTTTTTAAATAATTTTCACAGGTTAATGGATGTGTAAGACAAAGAAGGAATCCATGTTAAATGTTTAATAATTGTCAAGGAGTCATGTTTATGTTTTAATATTTTATGTTTTGAAAAAAATAGAAACTCTTTTTATGGTATCCACTCTGTAATAATGTGTAATGTTATGAATGTATTATCCCAATTATCTAAATCTCTAAACATAAAAATATTCTCAATGTAAAAGGAAGTGTTTTCTTGACTAAATTCAAGATTATATATGTAATAAGCCAGAGTCCTTATATATACAACCTTATAAAACAACATTGAAGACATCAGAAGATTACTTAGGTCAAAAACTCAAAAAATAGAAACAGGAAAATTAATCCCATTAGATAAGATATCAAGATTTGGATTTTAACCTATTTAAATCAAAAGCATGGAAAAGACTAGAATTAGATCAAATTATTCCTCATGATGCCTTTCTCAAACCACCCATGGTGACTTAAGGATATTTACGATGAGATATGACCATACACTGACTCACAACTACTTCTAAAGTTACGATGAGATACTCCAAACTGTATACTGACATCAAGGAATAATGTTACACCAGCACCTTTGATACCAATTTTTTTTACAAACAATCCCAAATACCATGGTACCCTAATACCTAATCTGGATCCGACATTTCCCAAAGGGAATTTCTAATCCCCACAGGTTGGAAAATGGAACCAAGAATCATACAAAAATAAGAAGGAATGAATTTTCCACAAAACAATAGAAGATAAAAGTTTACAAGTCAGTATGATCAACACTCTAAAGGGTAATAGTACCATAAAACAAATAGGTACAGCCAAAACCTAAAATAATACATCATCATGTACTCAACAGAAATATAATATCGCAAAGGAAACATCACTCCAAGCCCAAAATATTAAGACTATCTACCTCCTCTAAGAGGCACTTTCCCTTTGCTCAGACCTAATAAAAGGAAATATATAAATACCTGAAAGAAAAGGTAGGGTGTGAGCTATAGATACCAATAGGATCTCACCAAGTTTTCAATAAAAATATTCCATAATAATAAAACAAATCATGATTTAAATTTAAATCAAATAGGGAATTTAAAAATAAATCATGAGTATATTTAAAAATAAAGAACCTTTGTGATAAATTGTTTTAACAAAGCTTTTGTATTTTTTAACAACTAACCTTTTTGTATAATAATGTTTTTATTATTCAGGAATCTAAACCATTCCATCGTAATGATCCTTGTAATAAATTTGAAAGTTTCTGAAAGTTTGAACCCAAAAATAAAAAGGAAGAAATGTTTTTTAAGAAGATTTTTTTCAGACTCATAGGATCATACTGAGAAGAACCATACATAAAGTATCTGATCTATCAGTATCAAATTTAGATCATCAGATCTAAAATAAACAAATGAATTTTTTTTTATTGATGGAAGTGTTCCTATTATATAATCATAAATAAATAAGTTGCTGAGTTATAATGATAGAATATTCGAAGTGAATAAGTGATATTGTTTCTAAATAGTTTTGAAAGAATATTGTGAAGTCAAGAGTTATAAAGTTTTCATACTTTATAAAAAAATTTAGATGATGATATTCTGATCATAAAGTTATTATAAATCATGTAATATACTCATGATAAAATATTTTGAATAAATAGAGGAATCATAATGATTTAATTAGTTGCATTGATCAAGACAAATACTTGACCAGATTTAAGAAATATGAACACTGAAGATCAGATCCAGAAGATAGATTGTGTGAAGCTGATGAATTTTGAAAAAGTTAAAAGTTTCAAAGTGGATTCATCATTGAATACTTTCCATAATTATGAAAAAATCATCATAATGGGATTTCCATCATAGTCATAAAATTCATCATAATGAGAATTCCATTATAATGAGAATTCCATCATTATGATAATTCCATTAGGATAAATTTGAGGAAGTTCATCGTAATTAGCCGAGAAAGAAAGGAAAACCATAATGAGATGAGAATGAAAGGTAGATCGTAATGAGATGAGAAAGAAAGGTAGATCATAATGAGTTTAAGAAGAAATGAAGATCATAATGAGTTGAAGAATAAAGGAATATCTTAATAGGATAATAAATAAAGGAATATTGTAATGAGATGAAGAAGAAAGGAAAATCGTAATGAGATGAGAAATAATAACAAATCTTAACGATCTGAGGAAGATATATCATATTGAAGATGATGAAGTTACATAAAACTGAATAAAGGTTATAAGGATTATTATTAAGTAGACTCAAAAAGACGATATTATATTATTTTTGAAGAGTTTAAGAGGTTATACCTGAAATTAAATTGTGTGTAAATCTCAGAGAAAAATTGAGAAGGTTTGATGATGTAAAATTTTAATTTTAAATGTGAGTGATTTTTAGAGTTTTCGAAATTTGAGGAAGTGGGGAAAGTTTTCAAGTTTCCCTCTTTTATTTTTCAGAGTCCCCTATAAATAGTTTCTCAAATCATTCATTTATTTTGTAACTTTAATGTAAGAGGAAAAGGTAGAGCACTAAATAATTTGAGTGAAAGTTATTTCTGATTTGAGATCTCTGAAGAAGATCATAAAACTGAAAGTTCAGTTTATCAGAAATGAGAATCGTATTGAGAAACATTATATTAATAAGATCATATTGAATGTTAGAGAAAATATTGAGTTTTTCAGATTGATAATGGGAATCATATTGAGTCAATCAGAACGAGTAAGATCAGAATTAGTGTTTGCGTAGATTTTGAGAAGTGTATATTGAGTAAGGGACAATCTTATTGACCTCATAATATTGAGAGAATCAGATCCAAAAAAATTATATCTATACTGAGATTTTGTGGAGAAAATTAGGAAAACTCTTATTCTTTTGTTTTGGATTAATTTTTTTGTAATAAACTTTTTTAACTTATTTGAGTTAGTATAATCTTTCCTATTAGGATATAGAAGGTTTCTAATGGGAGTTGACACAATTTGTATTCACTTCTTCATAATAGTGTATTTCTATAGACCCATAGGAGTGGCTATGGAATGGATGTAGGTTCTCACACTGAGGCAAAAAATTGAAAATATTTTGTTCTTTAATTGCTTTCATACTTTTTCATGCATGATTATTTAATAAAAAGTTGATAATGAAATAAATCTTAATAAGTCATGTGGTTAATTTTTTAAATTTATTGAAACTTATAAAAAGATAACAACTGATTCACCCCCCCTTCTTAGTTGTTATTTGATCCTTTAGAACTTTAATTGGTATCATATGGAGGTTCCCTTGTTGAATCCTTATCATGGATAATATCAATTCTATCAATAGTAGAGGAATTCCTATATTTGATGGAAAAAATTAATATGTATAGAAAAATAGGATGATTCCTTATCTCCTATCTCTTGGCCTAGAATTTGTTGATACTGTTACTATTGGTTTTCTAGCTATTGATAAAGAATCTCCTACGATGTTTACTAATAAGAGAAATATATAAGTTGATGGAAAGGATATAAATGCAATCCTTATTTCCTCATCAAAGAATTTTTATCATAAGGTGATAAGTCTCAATACTTCAAAATATATGTGGGAAAAGATGGAAAGTATTTTTAAAGGGAATACTAAAGTAAAGGAAGAAAAGCTACAAATATGGCATAATAAGTATGGATACATTATAATGAGATATGAATAAACTATTTATGAATACTTCACTAGAGTAAATAAAATTATTTTCAACATTAGAGGATTTAGAGATGTCCTATAAGATTCTAAATTGTAAATAAACTTATGTGAAACTTCTTGGATAGGTTTGATTCTAAAATTTACCCATTAGAAGAAAATGATGATTTATCTCTTGATGAATTGCATAAATTTCTTGTTGCTTATAAAATGAAAAAAGTTCAAATTTTTAACAATAAGATGAAAGATGAAATAGATTTTAAAGTTATGAGTAATTTGAAAATTAAAGATTTTGAAGATGTCGATCCTTATGAATCTGAAGGTAAAGAGGATGCTGAGTTTAATGATAAAATCATATCTCTTATATACAATAACTATTAAAGAGGAAGAATAAATTATGGAGGTAAAACTCCTCTAAAATGTTTTGAGTGTGGTGGAATTAGACAATTTTCTATGAATTTTCCCAAGAATAAATTTAAAGAATATAGAGAATATTTTGATGAAAAATATCGATGGAAAAAGTGGAACAATTTTTTTAAAGAAGAAAAGTCAGCCAAAAATTCTAAAAAGAAGTTTATTGAGAACAAGAGAAGTATGTTGATTAATAAATATGAATCAGAATCAATTAAAAACAATTCTTTAGAAGATGAAAGTTTATAAAAATTCATAACCTTTATTGAAAAAGTTGAGAAAGTTAAATATTCATAAAATAGTGAAAAATAAGGATGTGAAGAATCTTATAGAGAGTATCAACTCAGTTTAGAACTTATTACATGACTTGAGAAAAACAAATATATCAAGAAAGAAATCTGAATGATAAATAAATATTATGAAGAAGTTAATGAAGTAAGAAAAGATATCATCAAGTAGGAGGATGAATACTTTTAGGAGATCTTAAGTTATAATATTAGAATTTCGTAAGAGGGAAAGATTATTGAAGATCTCAGTAGGAATATGAAAGTCAAGGAAGAAGAAGTTGAAAAGTTTCAATTAAATCTTCTTGAGTATAAAAATACCTTGAGAAGTATGAATAAAAACTTCAACAAATCCTTGGAAGTAAAATCCAATACTTCAAAAGTTGTTGAGAAGAATCAAATCAAGAATTAGGTGAAATACTCACCCACCAAAAATAATGTTTAATATTATTTTTATAACATTTTAGTTTCTAGAAAAAGTATTGAGAAATATTGGGTGAAAAAATGGTGTGACAAACCTATCACAACTACAAAAGTTGAAAACTGACCCAGGAGGAAAGATGGTCAATGAAAAGAGTATACTGAAACAAGAAAAAGTTATTAACCTCAACAAGGCTTCTAAAGATCATACTTAAATATAAAATCAAGACATGATGGCTATTACTAATGTTTTGGAATCTATGGCCATAGAGCTTATAATTGTTTTCATAACTTATCTCTTCCTGGAAAAAAGTTTGATGAAAAAAGAATGAATAACTTTCCTGATCCACAGGAAGTTAGAAAAGAAAAATCTCAAGTTGTGAGAAACCTTCCAATAAAAAATTAATTTGAATGCTTGGAAGAAGTTTTCAGAAGATGTGAGGAGGCTAGTCATCATTCCAAAAAATGTATGACACTCCTTTCAGAAAAAGTTTCTTATGGTGTAAAACAAAAGGAAGTTGTAAAAAATAAAGTTAAATAAAGATATTTTGTTGTTGAGACAAATTTAAGACAAGTAAAAGGAATAAATGATGGATACTTGATAGTGGTTGTTCTTCACATATGAAATGGAATATAAAAATATTGAAACATGTTAAAAGTCATGATGGAGGAGCAGTTAACTTTGGTAATGATAGTTTCTTAAAAATCATAGGAATTAGAATGGATGAGTTGAAGTAGAAAAGTTAAAATCTAAGGAAGTTTTATTTGTTGATGGGATAAAACATAACTTACTTAGTGTAAGTCAAATTTGTGAATATGGAGAATAATTAATCTTTAGGAAAGATTCTTGTGTTATAAAAAGTGGGAAAGATGGGAAGGTTATTACAAAAGGAGAAATAACCAGTGGGAATCTATTCCAAATAGGAGAGTTTAATAAATACTATCAATTAATTTATGAAGAGTAAAATAAGTTGGGGCATCGAAGAATTAACCAAATTGGGTAGAAAAACATGAAAAACTTTATAAATTTGACCCTATTTGTTATTTTCAATAATTGAAAAGAAGATATGAATATGTTTTTATTACCTTTTAGAAATGAAAGATAACTAATAAAAGTCATAAGAGAATTGATATTCATTCTACTGAACCTATTGAACTTATTCATTACAATTTATGCGGGCCGATGAGACATTAATCAACAAAAGAAGATTTATAATTTATCACTTTTATTGATGGTTTCAATCGAATGAAAAAAACCATTTTTATGAAACATAAGTTAAAGGCCATGAAAATGTTCAAGTTTTTCATAAAATAAGTTGAAAAAGAAATGAGGGTTTATATACATAATTTGAGAATAGATAATGGAATTGAGTTCAAAAACAATACTTTTGAAGATTATATGTGAAAAAATGGTATCAAACATCAGTACAATGCTCTCTATAATCCACAAAAAAATGGTGTAACAGAAATAAATAATAGAAGTTTGGTAGAAATGAGAAGAAGTATGTTATCATAATACAAACTTTCAAAGTTTTACTAAAAAGAAGCTATTATTACTATTAAACATATTCTTAAAAGGTGTTTTCTAAGACTATAATCCAACATGACTTCTTATGATATGTGGTATAATAAATAATCTTCATTTAAGTACTTAAAAGTTTTTTTAAGTCCATGTTTACTTACAAAAAAAAAATCTGGATTTGAGAAAGTTTGATGAGAAAGCTGAGGAAGTAACTTTTATGGGTTATTCACTAAATGAAAGAAGTTAAAAATGTTGGAACAAATGTTTTAAATAGTTGGTGGACTCATATGATGTGAAGGTAATTGAAAATAAAAATTCCTGAACAAAAGTTGTTGAGAATGCTAAGAAGGATAAACTAGATATTTCTAACAATAGTGAAAGTACGTCAAAATATCCTTATCAAGATTTATAAAATTAATATGATGAGGAAACTTCAGTTGGGAAATAAACTTTGAAATTTCCCACTTTACAAAAAACATTTTAAGTCCAAAAAAATTATTGGAAATCATTAGGCTCCAGTTCAGACAACAAGAAAGCTGAGATTTTAAAATCAGACTTCAATTATCTCAAAAGTTGAACTAGAATAAGTTTTAGAAGAAATTCAACACAAATAATGGATGGATTTAATGAATGAATATTTGGATCATATTGGAAAAAATGAAACGTGGGAACTTGTTCCACATCCATGAAATAAAAATTTTCTTGAAACAAAGTGGGTTTATATAAAAAAGTTGAATGGGCATAGAGAAGTTTTAAGAAACAAAGCCACAATTATTTGTAAAGGCTATGCATAAGGTGTAAGGCATGGATTTTGAAGAAACTTTTTCTTGAGTTGAAATATTAGAAACTATTAAAATTTTTCTTTCAGTGGCTACTCATCGAAATTAAAAAGTTTATCAGATTGATGTGAAGTCGGTTTTCTTAAATGGTGAGATTGAGGTAAAAGTTTTCATTGAACAAAATTGTGGCTTTATACTTGATGAGGATGAAAACAAAGTTTTTAAAGTGAAGAAATATTTTTATGGGATAATACACGATTCACGTTCATGGTATTTAAAACTTAATAATTATTTAACAATGTTAAATTTTTCTAAAGGAAAATTTGATAGCAACTTATATGTGAAATATTTTTACTATGTAACTCTAATTATAATTATTTATATAGATGATATAACTTTTTCTAAGGACTGAGAATATGTTTGTAATTTTTTTTTGAATAAATGAAGAAGAATTTTGAAATGTCCATATTGATAGAATTAACTTTCTTCATTGGATTACAAGTTCAACAAAAATAAAAATACATCTTCTTATCTTAAGAAAATTATGCCTGAGAATTGTTAAATAATTTTGGCATGGAATAATCCAAATAATTTTCTACTCTTATATCTATGAGAACAAAGTTGAGTAAAGATGATTCTGAAAAAAGTTTGATTCAAAAATATTTTCAAAAGATGATAGGAAGTTTACTATACCTTACAACCTCAAGACCTGATATTATTTATTCCATGACTTTATATGCTAGGTATCAAAGTAATAAAAAACAATCCAATATGTTGCTAGAATTTTTTTTGAGATATGTAAAATGAATAACTTCACATGGGTTGTTATACAAAATAAACAGTGAGATGAAGTTTCATGGTTATACTGATGCCGACTGGGGTGGAGATTGTAATGATAGAAAATTAGCCTCAAGAGGAACTTTTTTCTTGTATAAATGTTGTGTGAGTTTTCATATTAAGAAACAAAGTTCAGTAAATTTGAGAACAACTAAATCTGAATATGTTTTAGTTACTCAGGCTTGTACTAAAATGTTGTAGATGAAAGTTCAGCTGGAATATTTGAATGTAAAAATTTCTAAACCATTGAAGATACTTTATGATAATCAAATTGAAATTGATCTTTCTAAAATTATTGTCCAACATTCATGATCAAAACACATTGATATAAAGTTTCACTTTATTAAAGATAAAGTTGTTGCTGGAGATGTTATGCTATAATACAACTCAACAAAGTATCAAATTGCTGATATTTTTACAAAATCCATTCCAAAATAAAAAATTGTGGAATTGAGGCTGTAACTTCATATTCAGCCTCCTCCCATGACTTCCTAAACATCATAATGAAGTTCCCACACCATGATTAGATTAAGTTGAAAAATGGAGAGAGAAAGTAACAATTTTTTACTTTGTAAGAAGTTTTTTCTTATCTTTATTTAATGAATCTAAAGTTGTGGTTATCATAAAATTTTGAAGAGAAAAAGAAACATGAGAGGAAAAGATAACAAAGAGGGAGAGTTTTGTCGGACCCCAAAGCACCTTAAGAGGGGAGGGGTGAATCAGGGTGTCATATTTTTCTTTTAAAGTAATGGATCTTGTTCCTACGTTGGTAGGAAACTGTTAAATATTTCTGTTGAAATAGTGTAGTAATAAAACAATCACATGAAAAGAGAAAACACAACAGTTTTACTTGGTTCACCACTAAAGGATAGTCCAAGGGGAATACAATGAAATTGTGCCAATCATACCTAAATCCATTAATATTCACTAGTTGTGGAATATAAAAGTTTAGATAGAGTAACTCTATGCCAAGAATAGCAACTTTATAAGATTTTAGGGATAACACACTACACCCCTCAGAACACTTCCATTGAATCCCTCTAAATCACTACCTTAGGTGAAGTCATACTTAGTTTATAAACTTGAAGGTCACTTCAATGGATTGGAATTAAAGTCTTTGTCCCTGACTAGCATGAGACTCTTCTTGCACCATAGAATTGAGTTGATGCACTTTGAAAGCACTGTTCACTTAAAAAATGTTATTCAAAACTGCCTATTGCGAAGCTCAAAAGCTTCACAAAGAAACTCTATTCATGGAACTAACTTCATTCACGAAGCTCACTGATTCAATGGAGAATAAAAAATCATCACGAAGCACCCATTAATTATAAGCATTGACATCATTCAATACTAAACTAGTATTTTTACGATTCTCAAGATCACGTAGAATTCCAGATTCATGGAGCTCCCTTAGCTTTGAGAAATTAGAATGATTACAGATTTTGCCTTAATAATTTCATGTAAAATGAAGTGGGTTAGCCTTATATTTATAGGCTCAACTGTTCTTGATGCTCCACCACCTCCAATTTTTTTTGAATCTTTCAAAAACATATTTATGGTGCTCCTCCATTCATAATGCTCCATTGAGATTTTATGTTGTCGTGAAGCTTTCCATCAAACCATCACATGCTCGTGATGCTATAATTATTGTAATCACAAAGAACACAATCACCGATCGTAATGATCTATATCTTCTCAAAAATCATCCCAATATTTGTGAAAACCATTCTTTTACCATATTTATGAAGAATTGATTCTAGAAAACAGCCCTTCATGATGCTATCCCTTCCTCCATACTTTGAGCCCAAAAATTCGGGAAACATTGGGAAATGATGACACCTTCAACACTATTGTTATCCTGTACTATAAGAGAACTTTCCTTGTAAACTTCTTGATCAACCATGATATGATTGATAAAAAACAAAAACCATACTCCATTTCTAGCAAATAACATCCTTATTTCCAACAATATCGCCATTTGGGTTTACTAGAAATCCATAGATAAATTCAATGTAGCACCAGTTACTATCAAAACCTGATATGAGAGAAGAAAATCATATAACACTCTAAGTAAAAATGATCAAAGATCAGTGTAGAAAACAAGAGGGAAAGTATGAATTAGGTTCTCATGTTTTAGAATGCTTAAAGATGTCCAATCTAATATCTGATTAGCCAAGCTATGATAATATCATAAAAGAAATTCATTCCCTGAACTGTATGTACTAATCTATTTCCTCATAAAACCTAATTCTCATCATGTCATAAAATCATTGTACGAATTATCAAAAACTTAAAACTACTTTCTCTATTATCTATTCTCTTGCAACTAGAAAACCACAAAATTTTCATTCTCCCCTTTTTTCCATTTATTCTTATCCTTTGTACCATTGAATTTATTTTCTCCATTCTCCCCCATTGGAAATAAACCCCAAAAAACTATATATTTAGGTTTAGAGATCAAAACACACTCCCCCTGGATTGTAACTCCCACATTAAACTGTGTCATATCCACAAACAGATTAAAAAATTTAATACAACTAAGGAGAGGGGATAACTCATAACCTCCTCGTGCATTGGGAGGTGGCTGAACACTGAGGTTAAACCGATGTTTCTAAAATAAATGTGCTGCCAATGGATTGGTCATAATGTTAGCCAATTGTTCATAAGTTCCAATATTATTCGTTTTAATCATGCCTTCTTCAAATTTTTTCCTTGATGAAGTGATGTATGATTTCAATATGTTTCATACAAGAAAAAAGAACATGATTCTTTGTAAGATCAATCACATTCTTTTTATCACATTGAATCACCATTGGTTGTTTCATCTCATCACCAGTATCATTCAGTTGTTTCTTTATCCACAATAGTTGAGTGCAATACTTTTTATCAGAAGTATACTCTGGTTCATAAGTACTAAGAGAAGTACTTTACTATTTATTACTCAACCAGCCCATAAATTTCTTTCCAATAAATAATCCTCCACCACTTTTATACTTTATATATACCACAAATCTATCCCATTTAGCATTAGAAAATGACAATAGTTTATTATCACTCCCTATAGAAAAGTAAAAAACCATAATTGTGAGTACCTTGAATATACCTCATGACTATTTTAACCACCACCATATGTTATTCATTTAAATTACTTTGAAAACGGGCCACTAAGAATGTTGCAAAGACAATATTTGGCCATATTACAGTTAAGTATAATAAGTTTCCAATGATTCTGCTATACATGGTGGAATCTACAGAAGTTACATCCTCATGATTTCCAAGTTTTATACCAATTGGAATCAGAGTCGACATTGGTTTGGAGTAATGAATATTGAATTTATTCAGTAACTCTCTTGCATAATTTGCCTGAAAAATGAAAGTGTAATCTTTCTTTTGGATCACCTTCAGCCCTTAGAAGTATGTGAGTTCACCAATCATAGACATTTCAAATTCTAATTTCATATGATTTCCAAATTCATCCACTAATCTCTGCCTACTTCCACCAAATATAATATCATCCACTTACACCGGCACCATAAATTGATCTTTCTTACAACTATTCACATAGATATTTTGGTCTAAACCTACTCTTTTAAATTTGAGAATCTTTAGTTAAGTATCTAGATGAGAATACCATGACCATAGTGCCTGATTTAGACCATAGAGATCCTTCTTTAATCTAGAAACCTTTGCTTCATCATTTACAATGAGAAATATAACGGGTTGTTCAATGTATATTTCCTTTTCAAGAAATCCATTTAAGAAAGAGGTTTTGACATCCATCTAATAATTTTTTTTATCCTATTTGGATTTCTATAGAAAGGAAAATCCTAATCGACTCCAGTCTTGTCATTAAAGAAAATGTTTCTTTGACATCAATTCCTTTAATTTGTGTAGGTGTTGTCCAATCCCCAATGATGTTGGATTGATCAATTTATACTCTTTTTTTCCTCATGTGAGGATTAGATGGAGTTTCTTCAAACATGGTTTCCTCTTTGGATCATTCTTCTAAATCATCATCATTGTGTGAACCCTGAATGTTTTTCATGAATTCATATACTTTTTCATTTTCATATGTTCCATGACCATTAAAACTATTTTTCCAATAACATGGTCTTCAAGAAATTTCCAGAATAATCATATTATATAACAATTTAAATAATGATTCAGGAAGCTTCTTTATCATTCTTCATTTGTCTCCCCCTCCAGGGAAATATTTATCAGCATATTCATAATGGTGGATACCATCAATTATGAATTTCATGAAATTTTAGTATGGAGAATACACCAGGATGGGTCTTCAACTTGTGACTTTATACATTAGACAACCTTCACTGTAACACCCAAATATTTCATAGTATGTTATCTTTTCAAAGTAATTCAATAACTTGCGCTACATGCAACACCGAGTTCAAGCACACCACGACTTACCAAACTAGCTGTTCAAAAGTGGTTATGAATAGTATTAACTGAATTTTGAATTTTATATATTACATATAATTTTGACATTCATATTATGTGTTTCTTAGACATAATATAACAACAAATTCAATTTTTTAGATAAAGGAAGTATTTTTCAGAAAATGAAATTTTACCGCCTTTTAATGGAGAACCCTTTTTAAAACCAATTTTTGACACTTTTATATATTCAATTTCATGAAATTAAATTCTTCTTTAGAAGTAGGACATAAAAATTTAGTTTGGATAAATTTTTGGTACATTTATGACAACTTTCATATTTTGATGAATAGTTAAAAATACTAAATTTTAATTGAAAACAAATTTTTTAATCAAAATAATTTATAGTGTTAAATTATGTATTTGAATGGTTTAGAAGCATAATTATATTATATTTTTATTATTTAATACAATGTAGTCCATTATAAGTAATTTCACATTTAAATTTGACAAAAACAATGTCAAGCTTTTGATAGTTTTTACTTTTTAAAAACCCGCTTTTTGGTTTTGACAATGGGAATTAATTTTAAATTAATTAATGAAACTTCCATGTTTTAAATTTGGTAAAATAGAATTAATTTTTGAATTGGGAATATCAAAATTATCTTAGGGTTAATTTTTTGTATTTTTCTGAAAACTTTCAATTTTTCATGAATAGTGAAAAACACATCGTTATTGTTTAAAACCGAATTTTTATTTAAATAATTAGTTATTTTATTTTAATTTATTTTAGGTAAAAATAGATAAATAATACCGATATATGTTCAATTTAATTCATTGGAGTCATTTTATAATAATTTTAGATATATAAAATTTTATTGAACTTTTTACCGTCTTTTACCCACCTTATAGGACCATTTGAAAATTTGCATAAAACTTAATTTTAATGCTTCTGTGATTTGAATTTAAAAAATATGAGAGACACAGTTAATATAAATAAGTAAAATTCGGTTCAATAAGATGAAAATAATTTTTTGCGAGTAGTAACTTTTGAATTTTATTTTCCACGGTTAAAAGTAAATAGGGTAATTAGAGGTAAAAATGATATTATAATTACCCTAACACATGTCCTAATTCTATTGGATAAGTTTAATTCGACAAAAAAAATCTTAGGAATAAAATATGATCCTTTTGGTCCACTTGGATTAGATTAGGACATTTATTATTATTTTATTTAAAGAAGAGTTAAAAGTGTTAAATTCAAAGTTTAATAACTAAACCATTTTTAATATAGGGTTACACATAATATAAATTCTACTATAAATATTCATTATAAAGATAAAGATATTTAATACATAATGGTATTTTATTTATAATTTTTAGACAATAATAATTTAATTTATTTATGACACAATGATGACGCATTAATTACCTTATTAATGAAATATTAAAATAATTGATATTATAAATATCCAAATTAATGTAAATTGAGACTTCTGATGAATTAAACTAATTTTATAGGTTAATATGACATGTTAGGGTTGACTAAATAAATTTTATTCTAAGTTATAAAGTTTTTATGGCTTTCAAAAAAATAAAATACTAAATATTGTCAAAATTGACATAATTGAGTTTTTAAAACACATACTATATTATTAATTGATATAATATTCCTAAAAATATAAGTATCAGCCAAAGGACTTAGATAATGTTATATATATATATATTAATAATTAACCACATGGGGTTCTCTTGGCTTGTTATAGTAATTTTATTAACCATACAATATAAAAATACAAAGAGACATGGTAAATGTCAAACTATTTAACTAAGAGTTAAATCTAAAAGATAAGGTTAATATGGTGACCTAAACCTATATAAAACCTATTGGTTGAGAGGTTTTCTACCCATACCCACCTTATCCTACATATAAATTATTTTGGATCCATTATAAACCGAAAATTATTTTATTATAAAATAATATTTCAAGCTTTTCCTAAAGTGACCCTCACCTCTCTTATAAAAGGGTACTTCCCCTCCTCTTATTTTCACACCTCCAAATCCATTTTTCTTGGAAAAAACCTGCCCAAATATCTTTACAACATCCCTTAATTCAACATAGAGTCCTTAATTTGATCATAAAGCCAATCTAAGGATCCATTTTGATCAACTCAAAAGGAAACACCTGAGGAAGAGGTAATAATTTCGCCACCCTCTTTCAAGTTCTTTTATTCTTCCACTTCCTATTTATTTGTTGTTTCCATACCAACATAATAAATCCAGTACCTTATACATACTTTTATGTTATTATAAATATGGTACAACCATATTCATTATTCTATCCATCCTATAAATGACAAAGTCACCATACGTGCGTACGTACGGCTTACCGTCTCCACGTCGTGGTGTAGTTTGTTATTCAAACACTTCATTATTTGGATGGCTATAATAATGAGTATAACTAATTTAAATAATAAATATGACATGTTAATGATTCTTTATATATGATATACCATCCAATTACATACTATTTCACCATTAATATAATCATATTGTCGCTCGTACGTACGTACGGATTACCGTCTCCACGAACGCGATGAGACTCATTACGCATTGTAATCATTCAAGAATAATTTTCATTTTATGATTAAAAATAATGTTTAATAACTTAATATAATTCATTATATTAATCAAATACATCCTATCCATAACAAACATGGCTTATTTAACCAAGCATATAAAGGAAAACAGATCATTTAACACCCGAAATGATGATACTACTAAAATATTATTAACAAAGAAATATTAGAGGATCATATATGATATCATATTTATGTATATAGTTATTTTATAATTTAATAACAATGTTTTAACTATTATACAGAAGGTTAACTTACTATCGACTAAGGAAAAATACAAGGTAAGGGTTAATTCCACAATCTCTTTATTATTCGAGCTTGTTTTTACGTAAGTGTCTACTGAGACATATTTATTATCCATGTCCATGTTTTATAAAAGAGTTTTCAAAGGTATTATTTTTAAGGGACTTTTTTTACTAAAAAATCATTTTAAATTTTTTAATGATTTATTCTTCTAAACCTTTCTAATTAATGTCCATGTTTTTAAAATGAGTTTAAGGATTTATTTATATGGGCATGAATGTTTTAAATGTAAATTCCTTTCGAAAGTTTCAAAGTGGTATATGATGCTTTGATTAAAAACTATCTTTTAAATGACTTACTTTATAAATTATGTGAATTTTAAATGATTTCATAAAAAAGGGATATTTCTCTCAAATATTTTTACAGATCATTTTCAACTATGTCAACATCCTTTATGGGATATTATTCTTGATTGTGGTTGATTTATTATGATACAAATATTCTATATTGTATTGATGGTTTTGTGATATGTTTGACTGTTGATGTGTTATTTTTATACCATTCATGGTTTATAGATAAATTATTGACATTTTGTATGCTAGTTTTAATACAAATGTTTCTGTTATGTTTAAACCTTTTCATATGAGGAATGCATTGGACTTAGTAAGTGACGGGTGGAGCCAACTATGGATCCTAGATGCATCTATAGGTCTCATGAGACAAACTAGTGTCTTGGCACAAGGCCTTGACAAAATCTTATTTGTAGTCTTGGCACAAGGCCTTGACTATGTGGTTATGAAGTCTGGCATTATGCATTCCATCATTATGGAATTGGCTATTGATATTTCATGTGATTATTTGACTAGTAAAATATCCATGTGAATAAGTAAATGGCATTATTTGATTTATATTTTCCATATTATGCTGAAGTTTAAGTTTAAAAGGCTTATGTTTTAGTCTTATACATTTTCTTAAATGTTTATTATTATTTATGAAAGTTTCCACTATATTTTTATCCTTACTGAGCATCTGATCTCACCCCTTTCTATGTTTTAATTTTCCCAGTATGAGAATAAGTATATTATGACTGACCTGTAGGGATAGTATAAGGGATATTAATGTGGTCAATGGAGAAAATGCTGTTGTTTTTTTAATTTTATAATGTAATGTAAAACTTATGAATGTATATAGTACTTAAAGGCTACTAAAATGATCGATCTTTCGGGATGCGATCCCTTGTGATCATGCCAATGTTATGTAGTAATGCAATGACTCCGAGCTTCTGGGGTCAGGGCATTACAGTTAGTATCAGATTAAGTTTAGTACAAACCTTGAAAACTAGATTTAGATAAACTCTGATTAGATCACATTACCCTAAGATAAACTTTGAGGATTAATGTAGAAAAAATTCCTAGAATTTTGGTAATGTATAGATTTTGTGTATTTTCTAAGCAACACATCACTATCTGGATACGAGCAGGTAGAGGAGGCTCTGGCACAGATCTACTTACAAGTGAAAAATCCGACAAGGAGTTTCAGGCTTGACCTAGGGTATCCTGGTACACAACAACGGAACTTATTGCACTCTTGTCCATGAAACTCCCGGGGGATATGCTTAGGATAATTCAAATTTTCATTACAAGACATTATGAAGGATTTAGAAGTAAATACTTCCTCAAATAAAACATTTTATGATTATAGATTATATGCATAATATTTTCATTTTACGTTATGTATTTTACAAGTTTGGAATTATGCATTGCGATTTATAAACTAACCTAGTGTATTACATTGTTTAGAGATGGCGCCTAGTAGAAGGAATGAGAATTCCAACAATACACATGATCAAAAGATTAAGAAGGATCATATCTTTCATGGTATTAAGCCAACATTTAAAATGAAAATAGTCTCTTACATATTATCATCATATGAATAAATAATATCATGTGTTAATAAGATAAGTAAATAATTCTTTGAGTCCTATGGATTTGAAGGGAAGCTAGAGAAGGAAAGGATGGAAGAGTGAAAGATGGATAAAGGGAAGAGGGGAAAGAAGGATTTTTCCATATGTGATAACTATGGAAAGAATCACCTTGGTAAATGCTTGAAGGGAATGTGAGTTTGTTATAAGTGTGGAGAAAAAGGACACCAAGTGAGTTATTACAAGGGTAAGAAAAAGGTTTCAAATGTACAATGCTTCATCTGCAAGGAGTTGGGACACTATGCGAATCAATGTCTAAATCATCAGAGTATACCCTAAATGTTGCTATTAGATAATAATCAAGTTATGATACTACTGAAGATGAAGAGGAATGATTAAAGTTCTTATGTTGTTATTAAAGTATTATGTAATTTGAGTATTTTATTAATTATTTACATGTTAAAATAATTATAGAGTATATAAGGATTGCACTGCAGTATTATTTCATTAAGGACTTGGGATTGTGTAGAACCAAGAAAAGTGACTCAATAACAGGTTAAAATTTTTGGACTATGATTTTGGGCAAAAGTATTTTGGATAGGACTAAAGGTTGGAATGAATTAAGTTTGACATTAAATACTATTGTTAAGGTTAAAGATTTTATTAATATTATTTTTTGGATTGTTATAAAAAAGACAACCCAAAGGTCAGGTGACAACCCGTCGCATCCAGCAAGGCCGCGAGACTTGAACCCACAACCGAAGGGCAACAAGGTGAATCACCTACCACTGACATACTTCATGTCCTAGTTTTTATAATGTAGTTTTTTTAATAGTCTGAAAAATTAATTATAAATTAATTATTATTGGAACCCTATATGATTAGGATAAATAGAATATTTTTGAATTCTATTATCTTTTAGAGTGAAAGATGAGTTTGTGGTAGGAATTAGTTGAAGGATGAAACTTTACTTGTGAAGTATATTTTTTCCTCTTATTCTATGACTAAATTAATTCTTAAAATTTAGGGAAGGGATATTAAAACAAAAAATGTGTTATCCTAATACCTTATGTTTTGTTGAACCGATGATATTTTCAATCATCATAGATTGATGGCTTTGAGGCCCTTAATTTTACACTTGTTTGTGATTTATGACCTCAATAACTCTCTATAAATATTTAAGTTTTTCTTCTAATTATGTTTCTATAATTTCCACCAATTTTCTCTTAATCTAGATTATAATTTTGTGGTGACCTTTTAATTTCCCTTTCGCTCTTATTAAGACTAAATTTTATTATCCCAATTTCTAATGTGGGTTTTCCACAAAGGTATTTTTCTACTTTTAACCTCTTATTTTTGAAGAAAAATTTCAAATTGTGAGGATGTAATTTATTGAAGGAGGGGATAATGTAACACCCCAATATTTCATAGTATGTTATCTCTTCAAAGTAATTCAATAACTTGCGCTACATGCAACACCGAGTTCAAGCGCACCACGACTTACCAAACTAGCCATTCAAAAGTGGTTATGAATAGTATTAACTAAATTTTAAATTAAATATATTATATATAATTTTAAAATCCATATTATGTGTTTCTTAGACATAATATTAAAAAAATAAAATTTTTCAGATAAAGGAAGTATTTTTTAGAAAATGCAATTTTACCACCTTTTAATGGAGAGCCCTTTTTAAAACCAATATTTGACACTTTTATATATTAAGAATCATGAAATTAAATTTTTCTTTAGAAGCGGGACATAAAAATTTAGTTTGGATAAATTTTTGGTACTATTCTAATAACTTTCATATTTTGATGAATAATTAAAAATACTAAATTTTAATTGAAAACAATTTTTTTAATAGAAATAATTTATGGTGTTAAATTATGAATTTTAATGGTTTATAAGTATAATTAGATTATATTTTTATCTTTTAATACAATTTAGGTCATTATAAGTAATTTCACATTAAAATTTTACATAAAAATATGTCAAGCTTTTGATAGTTTTTACTTTTTAAAAACCCGCTTTTTGGTTTTGACAAAGAGAATGAATTTTAAATTAGTTAATGAAACTTATATGTTTTTGAATTTGGTAAAATAGAATTTATTTTTTAATTAGGAATATCAAAATTAGCTTAGGGTTAATTTTTGGTATTTTTCTGAAAACTTTCAATTTTTAATGAATAGTGAAAAACAATGCGTTATTGTTTAAAACTGAATTTTTATTTAAATAATTAATTATTTTAATTTAATTTATTTTAGGTCAAAATAGATACATAATACCTATATATGTTCAATGTAATTCATTGGACTCATTTTATAATAAGTTTAGATATATAAAATTTTATTGAATTTTTTACTGTCTTTTACCCACCTTCTAGGAGCATTTGAAAATTTGTATAAAACTTAATTTTACATTTTCTGTGAGTTTAATTTCAAAAATACAAGAGACATGGTCAATATAATTAAGTAAAATGTGGTTCAATAAGATGAAAAATAATTTTTGGTGAATAGTAACTTTTGACTTTTATTTACCACGGTTAAAAGTAAATAGAGTAATTAAAGGTAAAAATGATATTATAATTACCCTAACACATGTCATAATTCTATTGGATAAATTTAATTCGAACAATAAAAATCTTAGGAATAAAATATGATATTTTTGGTCCAATTGGATTAGATTATGACATTTATTATTATTTTATTTAAAGAAGAGTTGAAAGTGTTAAATTCAAAGTTTAATAACTAAACCATTTTTAATATAGGGTTTCACATAATATAAATTCTACAATAAATATTAATTAAAAATATAAAAATATATCCTACATAATGGTATTTTATTTATAATTTTTATACATTAAATAATTTAATTTATTTATGACACAATGGTGATACAGTAATTACCTTATTAATGAAATATTAAAATAATTGATATTATAAATATCCAAATTAATGTAAATTGAGACTTTTGATGAATTACAAAAATTTAATAGGTTAATATGAAATGTTAGGGTTGATTAAATACATTTTATTCAAAGTGATAAAGTTTTTATGGATTTCAAAAAAATCAAATACTAAATAGTGTCAAAATTGACATAATTGAGTTTTTAAAATAAATACTATATTATTAATTAATATAATATTCCTAAAAATATAAGGATCATCCAAAGGACTTATATAAGGTTATATATTTTAATAGTGAACCACATGGGGTTCTATTTTCTGGTTATAGAATGTTTATTAACCATATAATATAAAAATACAAAGAGACATGGTAAATGTCAAACTATTTAACTAAGAGTAAAATCTAAAATATAAGGTTAATATGGTAACCTAAACCTATATAAAACCTATTGTTTGAGAGGTTTTTGACCCATACCCACCTTATCCTCAAAATAAATCATTTTAGATCCATTAAAAACCGAAAATTATTTTATTATAAAATAATATTTCAAGCTTTTCCTAAAGTGACCATGACCTCTCTTATAAAAGGGTACTTCACCTTCTCTTATTTTTACACCTCCAAAGCCATTTGGATAGGACACAACCTACCCAAATATCTTCCCAACTTCCCTCAATTCAACCTAGTGGCATTACTTTGATCATAAATCCAACCTAAGGATCCCTTTTGATCAACTCAAAAGGAAACACCCAAAGAAGAGGTAATAATTTCACCACCCTCTTTCAAGTTCTTTTCTTCTTCCACTTCCTCTTTATTTGTTGTTTTCATACCAAAATAATAAATACAGTACCTTATACATACTTTGATGTTATTATAAATATGGTACAACCATATTATTTATTCTATCCATCCTATAAATGACAAAGTCACCATACGTGCGTATGTACGGCTTACCGTCTCCACGTTGTGGTGTAGTTTTTTATTCAAACACTTAATTATTTGTATGGGTATAATAATGGTTATAACTAATGTAAATAATAAATATAATATTTTAATGATTCTGTATATATGATATAGCATCCAATTACATATGATTTCACCATCAATATAATGATATTGTCGCTCGTGTGTATGTACAGATTATTGTCTCCACGAACGCGATGAGACTCATTCCCCATTGTAATCGTTCAAGGATAATTTTTATTTTATGATTAGAAATAATTTTTAAGAACTTAATATCATTCAAGATATTAATCAAATACATCCTATCCATAACAAACATGGCTTACGTAACCAAACATATAAAGGAAAACAGATCATTTAACACCCGAAATGATGATACTACTAAAATATCATTAACAAAGCAATATTAGAGGATCATATATGATATCATATTTATGTATATAGTAATTTTATAATTTAATAACAATGTTTTAACTATTATACAAGAGGTTAACATACCATCGACTAAGGAAAAGTACAAGGTAAGGGTTAATTCCACAATCTCTTTATTATTCGAGGTTGTTTTTAGGTAAGTATCTATTGGGACATATTTATTATCCATGTCCATGTTTCATAAAAGAATTTTCAAAGGGATTATTTTTAAGGGAATTTTTTTACTAAAACATCATTTTAAATGTTTTAAATATTTATTCTTCTAAACCTTTCTCATTAATTTTTATGTTTTCAAAATGGTTTTAAGGATTTATTTATATGGACATGAATGTTTTAAAATGTTAATTCCTTTCAAAAGTTTAAAAGTTATATGGGACACTTTGATTCAAAACTATATTTTAAATGAATTCCTTTATAAATTATGTGACTTTTAAATGATTTCATGAAAAGGGATATTTCTGTCAAATATTTTTACTGATCATTTTCAACTATGTCAACATCCTTTACGGGATATTATTCTTGATCGAGGTTGATTTATTATGATAAAAATATTCCATATTATATTGATGGTTTTGTGATATGTTTGACTATTGATGTGTTATTTTTATACCATTAATGGTTTATGGATAAAGTATTGACATTTCGTATGCTAGTTTTAATACGAATGTTTATGTTATGTTTAAACATTTTCATTTGAGGAATGCATTGGACTTAGTAAGTGACAGGTGGAGCCCGCTATAGATACTCAATACATTAGTAGGTCTCATGAGACAAATTAGTGTCTTAGAATAAGGCCTTTACAAAATCTTATTTTTAGTCTTGGAACAAGGCCTTGACTATGTGGTTATGAAGTCTGACATTATGAATTCCATAATTATAAAATTGTCTATTGATATTGCATGTGATTATTCGACTAGTAGAATATCCATATGAATAAGTTAATGGTATTATTTGATTTATACTTTCCATATTATGTTGAAGTTTAAGTTTAAAAGGCTTATGTTTTAGTCTTATACATTGCCTTAAATGTTTATGCTTATTTATGAAAGTTTCTACTATATTGTTATCCTTACTGAGCATCTCAGCTCACCCCTTTCTATATTTTAATTTTCCCAGGATGCGAAGAAGTATATTATGACTGACCTATAGGGATAGTATAAGGGATATGAATGTGGTCAATGGACACAATGCTATTGTTGTTTTTTTCATTTTATAATGTAATGTAAAACTTATGAATGTATCTAGTAATTCTAAGGCTACTTAACATATCGATCTTTCGGGATTTGATCCCTTGTGATCATGCCAATGTTATGTAATAATGCACTGACTCCAGACTTCTGGGGTCATGGAATTACATTCACAACATCACCAAGGATAATAATCTTGAACATTTGTTCTCTAGGATACCATAAATAAGATCAAACCATGATGGTACCTTATTTATCCTATTTTTCTAGAATATAACATATTTATCTTCATCAAAAAATGATCCTCCATCATATTTGTATATAAATATCAAATTGAGGAATCATTCCAAGATGGTGACTTCTTAAGATCATCTACCATGAATTTACAGCCCTATATTCTTCTCAAGTTCTCTACCAAAGAACTTTTTCCACCTTCAATTACATGCATTATAAGCACAAATACAATACACAAAAGATTAGAGGAATATGGTGGATCCTCCTTGCTTCATCAATATGAAATACACTTTTGAGATGATCTTCTCAACCATGTTGCTATATTTGATCCAGTATTCATGATTGCACATCTGAACATATGTTCTGATTTATGTTGTCAAGGAATGGATCCCTTCATATTTTCTTCTGCTTTGTGCGGAATTTTTTTCTTCTTAACAACCATCATGGATGACACATTTTTATTCCTCTTAAGGACTGTTTATTTCTTTGGTATTAAGGTTAAACATCCTTTTTTAATGTGACCAGATTTCATACATCTCTTACACATAACTTCTTTAAAACATGAGTTTCCTTTTTTAGCAAACTCTCATGCGCTTTGACTTCATCACGTGGAAGTTTTTCTTTTTCTTTTGCACCATCCTTGGCCCATGCATCTTCAAGGCTCCTCATTATTTCCAAATATTCTATCCAAATAAATAACATGTCATTAAGAACTCTTGCAGTAAGTTTGGATCTTCCACATGAATTTTTCTGAGTTTTATACCTATTAGTAGTTATTTTGGATGAAATACCATTCAAATTCATGGTTTTAGAATCTAGGGTCTTTTTAGCTTCCTTACTTGAGATCTTATTAGGATAATTTTTGTTCACAATATTCCTCTTATTTATTTCTAAGGAAGATTCTTCATACTTAGACAACTTTTGTGATCTTCTTTATTTATCAAAAATGATTTCATGTTGAGATAATTATGTACCTAACTTGTTACCACTTCCATTGTATACATCACAGATGTTATCAAGATTCCCAAAACTATTAGTAGTATATAGATTCTTCTGGATCTATGGTTGTTTCTTCTTCTTCTCTAGATTTCCCCCTTGAAATAGGCTCCATTTTTGCCTCTTCATTTAGAGGATTGTACCAACAATCTAATGCAAAATGCCCAAATATGTTGCATCACCAACATTGAACAACAAACCTTGATCACCTTATATCATCTGTTTAAGGTTTTTGGACTTTTTTAAGACTTTTTTTGGTCTTTTTGGGTAACCTGATTCCATACTTTTTTTATTATCCACCCTAGTCATGGTGGTAGGTTTCTTATTACCTTTATTCATACATACTTATTCATTATTTTTCTTACAACCTTCACTCTTCATGATAATTGGTTTTGAAGCATTAATACAAGTTGCTATGGATGGTACCTATTTATTATTAGCTACTTGAGATACATCATCAAATGATGTCATGATCTTCTTATCACATATTAGTGGTCTTTCAGCTTTATAATCCTCCAGTGAACATTGAGTACCTATAAAAACTATTTCCTTCTTTTGTGAACTCTCAATATATGTCTTCTCAATATTGAAAAAATGAGCTTCCAAATCTTCACATTTCATATTTGGGATGATTTTATGATCTTCAATAATCTTTTATTTACAAGCCTTATTCATTCTAACAACTTCATCTTCATGTAGCGTAACTTTATTTTGAATCAAGGAGTCATGTTCCTTGATCTTCTTTGATATTTATTCTAATTGTAAACCCTTGAAATTAGTGCTATTTTTCAATTTTTATTCAAGTGCCTGTATATTTTCTTCAAGAGTCTATTTGACTACCACTTTCTATTCAACTTATATGAGGTATTTTTAGGAATATATTTTAATTTACCTATTTTCTTCTTCAAAGGTTTCAACCTCTCTAGAGAGCTTTAAACATTCAAGGATTTTTTCCTTACAATCCCTTTTACAAAGCATCAACTTCTCCTTCCAACTGGGTGATCTCTACCTATATACATTGAAAGATTTTACAAATAATGGAAGCTATTTATTCCAAAATATCATGCAGATAATTTTGTAATCTCTCAATTGAAAATTTATGTGAGGTTATAGATTGGTCAATATCACCATTTTTGATAGGATATTTATTTTGAGTACAACCTTCAAAGGTGATAACACATACCCCCTGATCACTTGAAAATTTTTATTTACATGGGGTAGAAGTGTTGTCCTTTTCTTTGGTGGAAACATGATCCACCTGCACTTTACATTCCAAGATTTATATGTATTAATTTTTAGAAAGACATAGAGAAACAAATTCTACCTCTTATTTAGATAAGAGGGAATTATTTAGCGATCTCTTATATTTATTTTTCATGTTCATCATGGTCTTGGTGGAAATATACTTATGATTAGAGATTACTGAATCTTCATAAAAAATACACTTCATTATTAACTCAATAAAGAAAAAAAATCTTTAAAAGAGATTATCTTTACTGTAGAGAATACAACATAGGTGAACCTTTGTTGTGATACCACTTGAAGGACCCCAGAGAACCTTCAGAGGGGAGGGGTGAATCAGGGTGTCAAATTTTTATTTTAAATAAACATATCTTGTTCCCATATTGGTAGGAACTTGTTAAACATATCTATTAGAATAGTATAATAATAAAACATTCACATGTGAAGAGACAACACATCAGTTTTACTTGGTTCACCACTAAGGTCCAATCCAAGGATCATATGCTGAAAGTATGTAATTCATACCTAAATACACTAATATTCACTATTTGTAGAATAAAGAAGTTTAGAAATAGTCAATCTATTCCAGACACACAACCTTTATAATATTTTAGGGACAACACACTGTATCCCTCGTACCACTTCCGTCGACTCCCCCTAGCTCACTGCCTTGGGTGAAGTCATACTAAGTTTATCAAATTGAAGGTCTCTTTAATAGATTGAAATTAAAGTCTTTGTACCTAACTAACATGAGAATATAATTTCACCATATACATGAGTTGATTCACTTTGAAATCACTATTCACTTAAAAACTAATGTTCAAAACTGCCTTTCATGAAGCTCCTTCACGAAGCTCACAACCTTCACAAAGCATCTCCCTTAACGGAACTAACTACCATTGTGAATCTCACTAATTTCACATGGAATACCAAATCATCATGAGGAAACCATTAAATATAAGAATTGGCATCAATCAAGACTAAACTAGTCTTTTCATGATTCTCAAGCTCTCATAGAAATCTAGATTTGCGGAGCTCCCCTAGCTTCATGATATAAGAGAAATCCCAAATTTTCCCTCAATAATTTTGTGTAAAATTAAGTGGGGGTATCCTTATGTTTATAATCTTGGAAATTCATGATGCTCCATCACCTATAACACAATTTTCAAATCTTTTAAAAACATCTTCGTAGTGCTCCTCCATTCACGATGGTCCATTGAGATTTGACATTGTTGTGAAGTTTTCTTTCAAACCATTGCATGCTGATGATGCTCTAATTAGTATAATCATGAAGAACACCATCACCAAACTCAATGCTCCATATCTTTGTAAAAATCATCCTAGTCTTTACAATACCCATTCCTTTACCATATTCATGAAGAGTTTATTCCAGAAAAAACCCTCTATGATGCTATCTCTTCCTATGGATTTTGTGACAAAAAATGTATAAAACACTGGGAAACGATTCCACCTTCAACTCTATTGTCATCCTGTACTATAAGAGAACTTTTATTAAAAACTCCTTAATCTACCATGTGATAATTAAAAATAAACACAAACCATACTCCATTTCCAGAAAAGAACATCATTGGTTCCAACAAGTTTATCCTTACATGGCCGCAAAATTTTCTTGCCACTGAGGGATAAAATTATTTAAAAAACATCACTTTATCTAGTAGTGTGGTCTTAGGAAACTCTCTTTTGAGAAATACTATATTTTAATAAAATTTAAAAAAAACACGAGTTGTTTACAAAAGTTGAGTTGTGAAATTTTTTTGAGAGTTGAAATATTTGTTAACAATGGTTGTCAACAAATCCAAAGGGGGAGATTGAAGAACCATTGTGGTAAATTGTTTTAACAATTTTTTTTTGAAAACTAACCTTTTTTATAAGAATGTCTTTGTTATTCAGGAATCGGACCTAGTCCATCGTAACGATCCTTGTAAGAAAGTTGAAAGTTACTAAAAGTTGAAACCCAAAAATAAAGGGGGACCAAAGTTTTTTTAAGAAATATGTTTTTTGGACTCATAGGATTAGGCCGAGAAGTAACAGAAATAGAGTATTGGATTAATTGGTATCAGATCCATATCATCAGATCCAAAAGAATCGGATGTAGAAATTTTTTATTTCTGGAAGTGTGCCTTTTCCAAAATCAGAAGGAAATAAGTTGATGCGTTAGAAATATAGAATGTATTGAGTAAATAATTAATACTATTTCTGAAGAGTTTTTAAAGAAGATTGTGAATTCAGAAGTTAAAAAGTTTTCATACTTTCTAAACAAAGTCATGGGATTCTTTTATGATCATTAATTTCTTATAAATCATGTAACATACTCATGATAAAATATTTTGAAGAAATGGAGGAATAATAATGATTGAATTAGTTCCATTGATCAAGACAAATTTTTAATTGAATTCAAGAAATATAGGCACAAAATATTGGATCCAAGAAGATAGAATGTTTGAAGCAGATGAATTTTGAAGAAATTCAAAGTTTCTAAGTGGGTTCATCATTGAATACTTTCCATTGTTATGAAAAAACCATCATAATGATATTTTTATTGAAATGGGAAAATCTATCATAATGGGAATTCTAACGTAATGACAATTCCATCATTATGATGATTCCATCAGTCTGAAGTTGAGGAAGTTCACTTTAATGAGCTGAGAAAGAAATACAGATCGTAATGAGCTAAGAAATAAAGGAGGATCATAATGAGCTGAGAAAGAAATATAGATTGTAATAAGATGAAGAATAAAGACAAATCGTAATGAGTTTAATAATAAAGGAATATTATAATAGGATAATATAGAAAGGAATATCATAATGAGCTAAATAATAAAGGTAGATTGTAATGAGATGAGAAAGTAAGGTAGATCATAATGACCCGAGAAAGATACATTGTATCGAAGCTAAGAAAGTTACATCAGACTTAAGAAAGGTTATAAGACTGATTATGAATAAGACTCAAAAAGAAGTTATTAGAATATTTGTGAAGAGTTGAAGATGTCAAAACTGAAATTCAATTGTGTATAAATCTCAAAGAAAACTTGAGAAGGTTTGATGATGTCAATGTTGAAGTTTAAATGCAAGTGATTTTTAGATTTTTGAAATTTGAGGAAGTAGGTAAAGTTTTCAAGTTTCCTGCTTTTTTAGTCACCTATAAATAGTTTCTCAAATAATTTGTTCATTTTGTAACTTTCATGTAAGCAGAAAAGGCGGAGCACTGAAGAATTAAAGTGAAAGTTATTTCCAAACTGAGAACTTTGAATAAAATTAGACACTTGAAAGTTTTTTTACTAGATTGGAGAATCGTGTTGAGAAACATCATAGTGATAAGATCATATTGAATTTTTGAGAAGAGTTTGAGTTTTGAATATTGAGAATTAGAATCGTATCGAGTCCATCATATTGAGTCAATTAGAATGAAGAACATCAAATTGAGTGTTTGAGAAGAGTTTGAGAAGTGTAGATTGAGTAAGGTAGAATCATATTAACCTCATCGTATTGCGAGAATCAGATCTATAAAAATCATATCTAGACTAAGCTTTTGTGGATCAAATTGAAAAAAGTCTTATTATTTTATTTTTGATCAATTGTTTTGTAATCAACTTTATAAACTAATGGGAGTTAGTAAAATCTTTACTATCAAGAGATATAAGGTGTCTAATAGGATTTGGCACAAGTTGTATTCACTTATTCATAATAGTAGATTTCTATAGACCCAAAAGAGTGGCTATGGAAATGATAAAGGTTCTCACACTGAGGCTGAACCTTATAAATATTGTACGATTTACTTACTTCCCTACTTTTTTAGGAATGATTATTTACTAAAAATTTTATAAGGAAATAAATATTAACAGGTTACAGGGGTTAAGTTTTAAAAATTATTGAAACTTATAAAAAGATAAAAATTGATTCAACCCCCCTTATCAGTTGGTATTTGATCCTTTGGAAGTTAAAAAATAAAACACTCCTCTTCTCAAATGATGGAGAACATTTCAAACATGGTTTAAATAAAATTTTTATATAAAAAAGTTTATATAAATAAAATAGAATGAATAAAATAGTTCTATAATAAATAGTATATATATATATATATTAAAACAATCACAAAAAGCACCATGGTTATATACCCTACGGTACGATAGTTTCTAGTTATTGGATCCTCACACATCTCATATTAGTGATCATAGAAATATGTGTACACTTTTCCCTCAGGCTCGGTCGAATATGAGTCATTAACATCCCATCAAAGATAAGATCTTTTGAACTAGGTTTTTTTAGAGTTATCATCATCAATACATTTAAAAGGAATTATTATACTAGAGTTATTTTCCCAAATAACCCTCTAACTACCCAAGATCACATGTGCTTAATCAATAAATATAAAAGGGCATATCATATCATTTCAAATCAAACATCATTTACAATCCAATTACCAAATTTTCAATTTCAATATGTCAATTCAGTTTCAAAACCAAAATATAAATTTTACATAATTTCATGCATTTTCAATAAAAAACCAATCATAGGATTTTTATCAATTCAATTTATTCCATTTTCTAAAATCAATTATCAAATAATTTCTTCAATTCCATCAATTTCAAAATACCTCCCAAATTCCAATTCCATTGGAATTGGGGGTTTTTACCAAAATCCATGCCATTTAAAATACTAATTACAAATCATATAAAATTGGGTTTCCATAAATCAATTGAAATCAATTTCAAACAAATCAAGAAAATCAGGGTTTAAGCATGTGGAAAATCTCAAACATAACCACCTAACTTTAATCACGGAATCAAATATCAACACCCGCAACGAGATCTTCCAATGAAGAATGGTGGTAATAGAGATCAAGAAACCAAACCTAGAATCAAGATCCATTTAAAAAAGTTTAAATCTATAAAATATGTGATGATATATCAAACTCTAAGGATGAAGGAAGGAGAGATAAGTGTATATTGAACGGGAGGAGATCCACTTACTAGATAGGTATCAAATCTTCCACTGGTGCTTTAATTTCTCAAAGGAGAGGGTTGGAGGATAAAAAATTGTTTCTAGGGTTCATTATCAACCCTATAATTCTATATTGGGTCAATTTTGGGGTTTTGGGATCTTAAATGGGGGTTTGGAAAATTTTTAAATAATTTTTAGAATAAAAGAAACCTGAATGCTTGGTTAGCTGAGCAAGCCCACACAGTTTGACAGATCGTGCACCCTAACCGTGAGCCCCTACAATGGGGTGCATGGTTTGTCAAAATTTTCACCAATTTTGAAAACCCCCATTGTCTAGGGTTTCATAGTTTTTATTGTAGGGTCACACAATTTGGGAAAACCATGCACCAACCTTGCACAACCTAGAATACCTCTATTGTTTTTTCAAATTTTACCTAAAGCACCCCTAAAAAAGATCCAAACAAAAAGGAAACAAACAAGGGTCAATTAATACCTAAAAAATGTAATAGGATGTTAAAAATATGATATTTAAGAGTATACTCTTATGTATCAATTTTAGGATATGATATTGCTGTCATTCTTAAAATTTGATCAATAGCGTTAAAATAGTGTTAGCACCACACACCTATCAATTGTACTCTACGATTCAGCCTCAATCATAAAATAAAATTGATGAAGAACAAATATTTTTCTTATTTTTCAATTATTAATTAAAATTTTCTATTTATAAATTGTTTATAAATAATGATAAAATGTATTTTGGGAATAATTAATTATTTATAAAGTGTTTCTAAATTAATAAAATTTAAAGTGTTTATAATTAAGTAAATAAATTTTTATGAAACATTTATAAATAAATATTCCATTATATTAAGAGTTAATATTAAAACAACTTTTTTAAAATCATACTACATGACTTATAATTTGGATATAAATTTTTTATATAGAAATTAAAATCATAATATAAAGGTATTTAAATTAAAAAAAGGCAAAATATAAATTTTTTATATTTTAAAATTATGAATTTTTCATAATATATTTAATTTAAAATGTTCAAATTAAATAGGAATTATTTGGAAATTATTTAAACATTATCAAATGAATTTTGATAAATGATATGACAAAAGGTTTAAATAATGTTAATATATGATATTTAGATTATGAAAAATGTTTATATAATATAAATTTAATTATAAATTTTTTATATATTTTATGAAATATCATATATTAAAATAAAATTTCATATTGTGATTAATATGAAAGTGTTTATATTAGAAAATAGATATAAAATTTTTATATTCAAGATTATAGAATATCCATGTGGTGTTATTAAATATGTATAATTATTGATTTTAAATTATTCATAAATGTATTTTCTATGTTTGGAAAATAAATAAAATATTTATTTATTTGTTTAATTCATTTTAAATATTATTTTTTTTAAATTATTTATGAAATGTTAATATTATGTATGATTTAATTTATTTGATAAATTGCTTATCATGTATTGTCGAGCCATGCATGACAGGCTAAATATGACAACATAAGATTTTGTTTTCAACTACCTTGATCTTGGTTTATAATTGAATTTATTAGCTTGAATTTAATTTTTGAATATAATTTATATATATTTGGTTTTATAGTTATGATGAATTGGATTCTATCTTGAGTAATGTCTTTATAGAGAGAAGTACTTCGAGCTGGACTTCCCACTATCCTAGAGGGTTATGCCTTTTTCTAGAAATGTGTGGCTTGGTTATCTATCACTCTAGGATTACTCATGAGGATATTTATAATCCTATATAATTTTAATAATTTACATTAATAGTTTATGTACCTTATGCATAATATGCCTTTATATATTTATGAATATGTACAGTTTCTATTTTTGGGTGAGTAACAAAAACTGTGGGTTGTGTAAAGAGATACACATTAATATGGTGTGAACATATAAATTTTCTGGATAAAATAATAATTCCAAAACTAAATAGTTCTAATAATGAAAATATAAAGGGAATAACTTGAGATATTATAGTGAGATTATATCCCCTTTAAATACTAAGTGTTAGATTCCTTCCAAAGTATAATATGTCTAGACCTCAATCATTCAACTAGGTTGGTTCTTCCATAGTAGTGTGCTCATGGATTATATTTTGTATGGAACGGTATAAATGGATAAACCTAAGAGCTAGGTAAAATAATCACACTATTTTATTTGGGTTACACTTAGTTGGGAAACCCTAAGATCTAGAATACCATAGAAATATAGTTGAGTATTGGATTGAAAAAAAGTTATCCTCTCAATTATTGAAGAGTCATATATGATATTATTGGGATTATTCCCAACCTAAATAGCTAAGTTGTGAGTGGAATTCCATATCAGACTCATTTCTTGGAAAAATATGGATCTTTTACCACTAATGGGTATAAATAAATTTGAAAGGGGTTATTATTTTAGTATGGTAAATTTGATAAATGTTCTTATTAATTGGTTATAAAACATGATACTTATCTGATAAAAATTTCAATTTTAGATTATGTCATCATCATTAGCATCATTTATCCTAACCATAAAATCAATATTGGACAAGGAAAAAAATTAATTGTAGTAACTACCTTTGTAGGTATCAAAACTTGAGAATAATTCTCAGGGAAAAAAAATTCTACATGTTATAGGAATCCCTTCCTAAGTAACCAACCGGTGAAGTTGTTCAATAAATAAAAATAAATATTGATGATGAGAATTTAAATGATTTACTTTAAGTTTCTACACTCATTCTCGTAACCCTAGAATCTAAGTTTCAAAAGAATCATGAAACCATAAATGTATATAATAAGACTAACAAACTTAAAAGGACTTGTTAAGAACAAACTATTCATGAATAAAATGAGGTGTCAAAGGTTCTTTATTGGTGTAAAATAGTGGAAGGTACCTCCATCTCAACTCATGTACTAAATATTATTGGTTACACAATTGACTTGGAGAGGCTAGGTTCACCTATTATAATTGATCTTTCCACAAAATTCATCCTACAATCATTATTATAAAGTTTTTGATAGTTTATTGTGAATTGTAATATGAATGAGTTCAATAAAAGTGTACCGAATTTCATCAATATGTTGAGGATAGAAGAGAAAGACATGGGAGGTCCTGGATCAAGTGATATAATGATGATGATGATGTATAAAGATAAGGGTAAAAGTTTTACAAAGAAATAGAAGAAAATAGGACATGGAGAGTCAATGTTGTCAACTAATATGAAGAAAATGATGGAAGGAAAATGATTTCATTATGATAAGAACGACGGTTGGAGGTATAATTGTCCAAATTACTTGAAAAGTTGTAATAATTTAAGAACCCTTGTGATGTTTTTTTTCTAAAAAATTTTTCTATTTTTTGACAACCAAACTTTTGTAATTTTTTTTTTGAAAAATAGGTGAAAGTTACTAAATGTTCAAACCCAAACATAAGGGGGGGTGGAAATTTTTTTTGAGAAATATGTTTTCTGGACATAGTGTATCAGACTGATTATCACTAGACACAAATTGTTTTATAAAGATGAAGCTGTTTATTAGATGAATCATCAGTCTCAGATCCATCAACATGAATTTGAACATTCATCAGACTTGGTGTTGGTTAGATATTCATTATATGTAGTAAAAGAAAGTTATAATGTTTCTGAAGAGGTTGAATAAAGATAAAGATGTTAGGATTTAGAAAGTTATTAAGCTTTCTAACCTCATTTCAGATGATGATTTTTTGATCTTGGAGTTATCATAAATCATGAAAAATTCTGATGATAATTATTTTTGAAGAAGTGGAGGAATCATAAATATTTTATTGGTTCAAAAAAATCAATAAAAAGTTTTCATTATATCTAGAAGTATCAGACATATAAGTTTTTAGAAGTCTGAATGATTTATAGTTGATGAAGTTTAAATAATTTAAATATTTCTTAGCAGAGTCACCATTGGATTAGAACCAGACACTGATCCATCAAATCAATAAAATGTACCGATTCATCAAATGTATTCCAAAAACCAATAACACATCAGATTCAAAAAAAATGGAGGGTTCAAGTTTTCAATTGGACAAGCTACTCATACTGATTCATCAGATACATCCTGAAACTGATGCATCAGATGGGCTATGACACCGATAAGTCATATACTTACAAGTTCATCATAATGATAAAGTGTTCGAAGATATGAGAAGTGTTGATTTTCCATATGTATCTAAAGTTTAAATAAGATGCAACCATGTTTATGGAAGATTCACTTTAGTTGGTTATTCCATCAGATTCAGAAAGTTCATCAGAAGCAGTTTCTTTAAGAAAGTATATCCGACTAATTGTAATATAGAAAGAATAATCAGAGTCACAAAATGAAATATAATTGGAAACACCTAATAAGACTAAAGAAAAGTTATCAATTTCAAGAAGTCTTATTTCTTATAAGACATGAGAATATTCAAGAAGATTCTAGAAGAGTTGAGAAGAATTGAACTGGTTAAAGATAAAGTTCAAAATTTTAAATTTTGTGAATTCAATTGAGTGGGAAAAGTTTTTTAGTTTCCCTCTTTTTATATTCCAGGATACCTATAAATAGATGCATAATAGAATCATACTTTTTAACCTTTTAATGTGTGAATAAGGCAGAGCACTGTATAGTTTGAGTCATAGTTTTTAAATAAAGATCTTATAAGAAGACTAGAATAATGAAAGTTTTGTTTACCGAATTGAGAAGATCGAACTAAGGAAGATATATATGAGAAGTTAAAAAAATATTAAGAAGTGAATTTTGATAAAATGGTTCATCATATAGAGTCCATCAAACTGAGTTCATTATACTAAGGAAATCAGACCTAGAGACATCAGATTGAGGTTTCAGATAGAGTTTTTGTGGAGAAAATTTTTTTGTGACTCAATTTGTTTGTAATCAAACTTTTTAAACTTACAGAAGTTAGTATAATCATTCCCATCATGAGATAGAAAGTTTATAATGGAATTTTACACATGTTATATTCACCCGTTTCACTATAGTGAATTTCTATAGACCCACAAGAGTGACTATGGTAATGATATAGGTTCTTAGACAAAGGCTGAACCATTTAAATATCACATGATTTAATTTATTTCCTACTTTTTCATACATGAGTATTTACTAAAAGATGATAAGGTAATGGGATTTAATAGGTTTCATGGGTTGAGACTCTAAAAGTATTGAAACTTATAAAAATTGAACAACTGATTTAACCCCCTTATTAGTTGTTTTTAAATTCTTTGGAACTTTAATTAGTATCATAGGGAAAGTTACCTTGTTGCATCCTTATAATGGATAATATAAATTTTATCAATAGTAGAAGAATTCCTATATTTTATGGAAAAAATATTATGGTTGAAAAAATAGGAAGATTCCTTATCTCCTATCTGTTGGCCTAGAAGTTTTTGATGCTTCTGCAATTGGGTTTCTACCCATTAAGAAATATTATCATAGGAAAATTGATGACCAGATAAATATTGAAGCTGATGGAAAGGATAGAAATTTCATCCATATGTATCTATCATAAAATGTTTATATGAAGGTTATGGGTCTCAAAGCTTCAAAGAGTATGTGGAAAAAATATGAAATTATTTTCTAAGGGAATAATAATGTGAAGGAAGAAAAGATAAAAATACAGTGTAGTAAATTTGAAGACATAAGAATGAGAGATGAAAATACTATTGATGAATACCTCAACAGAGTAAATGAAGTTATTTGTAACATCATATGTTTTTATTTTTTTATGGAATATTCAAGAATAGTGAAGAAACTTATGAGAAACTTTCTGGATAGGTTTGATTCTAAAATTTACTCTTTAAAAGATAAAGGTGATTTATCTATTGATCAATACATAAATTTCTTATTTCTTTTAAAATGAGAAAATATACAATGTTAACAAAGAATATGAAGGATGAAATGGATTTTGAAGTTATAAGAAAGATGAAAAATCAAGATGTTAAAGATGATGATCCTGGAAATTCTAAGGATAAATAGAATAATGAGTTGAATGATAAAATCATGTCTATTATCTCTAAGAATTATTAGAGAGGAAGAATAATGTATGAAGGGAAAACTCCTATCAAGTGTTTTGATTATGGTGTAATTGGACACTTTTCTATGAATTATACAAAGAATAATTTTGGATAATATCAACATGATTCTGATGAAAAATATCAATGTAAGAAGTGGGGAAAAATTTATAAAGGATAAAAGTTATCCAATAAATATAAGAATAATTTTACTAGGAATAATATAATTATGTTGAGTAATAAATATGAATTAGACTCAACTAAAAAAAATTCTTTATAAGATGAGAGTTTAAAAAAGGTTATAAAATTCATTACCAAAGTTGAGAAAACAAAATACTCCTAAAATCGTGATGAATAAGGAGGTAAAGAATCTTATGGAGAATATCAGCTCAGAATAGAACTTGTTTCATGTCTTGAGGAAATGAGGTCACTAAATAAAGAAATCAAAATGATAAATAAAGACATTGGAAAAGTTTTTAAAGTTGAAAAAGATATTTTGAAGTAAGAAGAAGAATACATCCAGGAGATCTTAAGCCACAAACATAGAATTTATTAGGAAAAAATGGTTGAATATCTTAGTAAGAAGTTGGTGGCTAAGGAAGAAAAAGTTAAGAATTTTCAAACAAAACATATTGATTCTGAAATTACCATTAGGAATATGAATGAAAACTTCAAAAAATCCTTGGAAGTAAAATCTAATACTTTTAAAGTTTCTGAGAAAGTTCAAATTAAGATTTAGGTGAAATATTCACCCTCAAAAAATAATGTTTCATCTGATTTTTTTAACATTTCAGGTGATAAGAAAAGTGTTGGAAAATTTTGGGTGGAGAAAAGATGTGAGAAACCTATCAAATCTATAAAATTTGAAAACTCACTTAGAAGGAAACATGGTCCACACCCAAAGTATGTTAGATAATGAATAAGTTATCAACCTCATTAAAGTTTCTACCAAGAAATATCTTCAATAGAAAATAAAGTTTTTTTGGTTTTTTTTGGTGTTGTGGAATCTATGGTCACAATGCTTATAATTTTTTATATAACTTTTTTACTTTCCAGAATAAGGTTTGAACAAAGTGAAATAAATGGTGGAAGGAGAATGAGTAACTTCCCAAAACCATAAAAAGGTATAAAATAAAAATATAAAGATTATAGAAACTTTCCAACAAAAAAATTAATTTGAATGTTTGGAAGAAGTTTTTGTAATATGTGATCAGGCTGTTCATCATACCGAAAGATATATGACACTCCTTCCAAAACAAGTTTCTTATGGTATAAAAGAAAAGGAAGCTGGATAGAAGAAAGTTTAGGAACAAGATTTTTTTGTTGTGAAAAATTTTAAATAAAGTAAAAGAAAAAAATATGGATACTTGATAGTTGTTTTTCTTCACACATGATAGGTGATATAAAAATCTTGAAACATACTAAAAAACATGATGGTGAAGTAGTTACTTTTGGAAATGATAGTTCCTTGAAAATTTGAGGCATAGGAACTGCTGAGATAGAACCTAAAAAAATAAAAAATAAGAAGTTGTATTTGTTTATGGACTCAAACATAACATACTATGTCTGAGTTAAATTTGTGATGATGTAAAAAAAATTTGTTTTCAGAAAATATTATTGTATCATCATAAGTATTGAAGGTGGAAAAGTTGTGATCAGGGTAGAAATAACCAACAAAAATCTTTTGTAAATTGGAGAATATAACAAATCATATTATATAAGTGATGAATATGAGAATAAGTTGTAGCACCAAAGACTTGGCCACCTTGGGCAAAAAAGTATGAAAAAATCTCTAAATTTTATGTTGTATAAAATTTTCCAGAATTGAAAAGAAGGGAAAAAGATGTTTTTGTAACTTATCAGAAAGGGAATATGAGTAATAAAAGTCATAATAATGTTGATATTCAGTATACCATACCTCTTGAACTTATTCATTAAAACTTTTGAGGGCTGATGAGACTTCAATCAATGAAAGATAATTTTTACTTTATTACATTCATTGATAATTTCACTCAAATGAAAAAAATTATGTGTATGAAACCCAAGTTAGAGGATATTTAATTGTTTAGATTATTTTTAAAATATGTTGAGAATGAAATAGAGGATTAAATAAAAAATTTGAGAAAATATAATGGTACAGAATACAGATGCAATAATTTTTAAACTTATTTGAGAAATCATGGAGTCAAACATCGGTATAGTGCTCCATATACCCCAAAAAAATGGTGTATTAGAAAGGAAGAATAGAATCTTGGTAGAAATAAGAAGATTCATGATATTAGAATACAAAATTTAAATGTTATATTATAGAGAAGCTATAAGTAATGATGTACATGTTCAGAATAGATTTTTGTTGAGGATAGAATCCAACATGACTTCTTATGAAATGAGGTATAACAAAAAACCTTCGTTGAAGTACTTTATAGTTTTTTTAATTCTTTGTTTTATAAAAATAAAAAATGCGGATCTTGGAAAGTTGGATGAGAATGCTGAATAAGGATTTTTTATGGGATATTAACCAAATGAAAGAAGTTATAAATGTTAAAACAAATGTTTATAGAATTTATTGGGTTTATATGATGTGAATTTATTGAAAATCCAATAATTTTTTTGAGAATGTTGAGGAGGATAAACTAGAGGTTTCTAATGAAAGTGAGAATGATACAAAATAAAATTATCAAGAATCAAAAGAATCATGTGATGAAGAAAGTTAAACTGGATGAGAAACTTTGAAATTTTCTACCTTACAAAAACAAGTTGAGTCTGAAAACATTATTTGGAATAAGAAGGATCTAATTCAGACCAGGAGAAAGTTTAGATTATAAAACCAAACTTGACTTATCTCAAAAGTTGAACCAGAATTGGTTTAAGAAGCTATTCAATACAAATAATAGGTGGATTCTATGAATGAAGAGTTATATCTGATTGATAAAAATAAAATATGGGAACTTATTTAATGACCAAAAAATAAAAATATCATCAAAACAATGTGGGTTTATAGAAACAAATTGAATAAATATGGAAAAATTTCAAGAAATAAAGAAATTCTTGTTTGTAAAGGTTATGAATAAGTGGAATGTGTGGATTTTGAATAATATTTCCCCAGTTGTAAGATTAAAAACTATTATAATGTTTTTATCAGTGGCTACAAATTGAATTTACAAAGTTTATCAGATGGATGTAAAACCATATTTCTTAAATAGATATATTGAGGAAGAAATTTTCTTTGAACAACCTTCTGGTTTTATACTTGATAATGATGAAAACAAGGTTTTTAGATTAAATAAATATTTTTATGGGTTTAAACAAGTCTTATGTTCTTGGTATTAAAGACATGATAGTTATTTGAGAATGTTGAATTTTTATAAAGTAAAGGATGGTAGTAACTTGTATGTGAAATAATTTAACTCCAACACACTAATTGTAATTGTGTATGTGGATGATATAATTTTTTCTGAGGATGAAGAAAAATTTTGTAAATAATTTTCTTAAGAAATGAAGAAGAATATTTAAATGTAAATGTTAGGAGAATTAACTTTCTCCCTTGGATTACATGTTCAAAAAAATTACATTTTCTTATCTCAAGAATAAATTACAGGGAATTTTTAAAGAATTTTGGGATAGAATAATCTAAATATGTTTCTACTCCTATTTCAGTGAGAAAAAATTTGATTAAAGATGAATCCAAAAAAAAGTGTGAATTAGAAATAATTTCAAAAGTGAATAAGATTTTTTTTATCTCACAGCATCAAGACTTGATATTGTTTATGCTGAGACTTTGTGTGCCAAAAATTATAGTGAACCAAAATAATCTCATATGTTTTCAGAAAAGAGAATCTTGAGATATGTTAAAGGAAAAAATTTACATGGGCTTTTATGAAAAATAATTTGTAGTATAAAATTTCACTGTTAGACTGATACCAATTAAAGAGATTTTAACGATATAAAATCAACTTTTAGAGGAACATTTGTATTGGGTGAATTATATGTGAGTTGTCATAGTAAGAAATAGAGTGCAATAACTTTGGGCACAGAGGAGTCAGAATATGTTGCATTGAATCATGATTGTACTTACATGTTGTGGATGAAAGTTCAACTGAAATATTTTAAAGTAAAAGTTTCTAAACCATTGAAGATACTTTGTGATAATCAAATTGTAATATACCCTTCTAAAAATCATGTCCAACACTCATGATAAAAACAAGTTAATATAAAATTTAACTTTATAAAAGGGAAAGTTCCTGCTGGAGATGTTTTTCTAGAATATATCTCAACAAAGTATAAAATTACTGACATCTTCAAAAAATCCATCCCAAAATGGAGATTTGTGTAATTGAGGATGAAACTTTATATTAAAACTCCTAAAATGAATTCCTAAAACTCATAAGAAAGTCCCCCATCATGATTTGGATTATACTGGCAAAGGGGGAGATAAAGTAAGAAATTTTTTACTTTATAAGAAGTTTTTACTTATCTTTATTTTATGAATATGAAGCTATGGTTATCAGATAATAGGGGAGATAACAATCAAGTGGGATAGAAAAAGAAAAGTTATAAAATAAAAAAGTGAGGGGGAGTTTATCTTTACATGGCCACAAAATTTTCTTATCATCGAGGGATGTAATTCCTTAAAAAACATTACTTTATCAAGTAGTGTGGTGTTAGGTCACTCTCTTTTTCAAAATTATATGTTTTGATAAAAGTTTAAAACTTTTAGTTTTTTTAAAAAGTTGTTGTGAAATTTTTTGAGTTTTTGAAAATGGCGAGTTGTAAAAGTTATTAATGAAAGTTTTCAAACAAATCCAAAGGGAGAGATTGAAGAACCTTTGTAATGTTTTGTTTTAAAAAAGTTTTTTATTTGTTAAAAATGAATATTTTGTAAAATAATTATTTTGAAAAATAGGTGAAATTTTATGAATGTTCAAACCCAAACATAAAGGGGGATAAAAGTTTTGTTTTTAAGAATGATGTTTTTTGGATGCAGTGTATTAGACTGAGCAACACCTGATGCAGAATTCGATAGAAAGATGAAGTTGTTGATCAGATGCATCATTGGTATTAGATCTATCGGCATGTCTTTTAACATTCATCATACTTGATATTTGTTGTAAATTTTGTAGATGTAGTGAAATAAAGTCATAATGTTGATAAATAGGTTGAATGGACAAAGTGATTCCAGGATTTAGAAAGTTCTTAAACTTGGAAACCTTAATTCATACGATTATTTGCCGACCATAGAGTTATCATAAATCATGAAAAATTATCATTATAAAATCTTTTGAATAAATTGAGGAATCATAAATATTTTATTGATTCTAGAAATCAAAAAAAGTTTGTATTATATGCATAACTACTGGATGCAGAAGTTATCAAAATTCTAAATGAGTTATAGCTGATGAAGTTTGAATAATTTCAAAGTTTCTAAGTAGAGTCACCATCAGATTATAATTAGAAAATTAACCATAAGATCAGGAACATGAATTAATTCATCAAATGGATACCTCAAACTGATAAAACATTGTATGTAAAACAAATAGATATTATAATTTTCCAATCATACAATCTAATCATACTGATTCATTAGACACATCTTGACACCGATGCATTAGATAAGTAGTGACACTGATAAGTCATCTACTAAAAAGTTAATCATAATGAGAAAGTTTTTGAATATGTGAGAAGTTTTGAGTTTCTATAGGTATCTGAAGTCTTTAGAATATGAAACCATGTTTATGTAAGATTCACTTCAATTGGTTATTCCATAAGATTTAGGAATTCCATTAGAAGCGGTTTATTTAAGAAGGTCCATAAAACTAATTTTGAGATAGAAAGAAACATAGGAGTCACAAAATAAAATATAACCAGACAAACCTAATCACACTGAAGAAAATTTAGTAAGTAAGAGAAGGATTATTTCTTAAAAGACTTGAGAATATTCAAGAAGGTTCCATAAGAGTTGAGAAGAATTGAACTGGTCAAAGTTGAAGTTTAAATTTAAAAATTTAATGAATTAAATTGAGTGGGAAAAGTTTTTAGTTACCCAAATTTTCCATTCTGGGACACCTATAAATAGATGTATGGTAAAATATTAATTTTCAACCTTTTAACATGTCCAAAAGGTAGAGCGATATAGATTTTGAGCTAGAGTTTTTGGACGGAGACCTCATAAGAAGATCTAACTATTGAAAGTTTTTTTTACCAGAATAAGAAGATCAGACTGACGAAGATCGATCTAATCAGTTAAATAGTTTTTGAGAGTTAAAGTTTGAGAAAATTTTTCATAGTACTAAGTCCATCAGACTGATTTCATCAGACTAAGGTAATAAGACCCAAAGACATTGAACTTAGGTTCTAGATAGAGTTTTTTTGGAGATTTTTTTGTGATAATTTTCTTTTTTGGATCAATTTGTTTGTAAAAAACTTTGTAAATTAATGGGAGTTAGTATAATCATTCATATAATGAGATATAAGATGCCTAATAATATTTGGTACAATTTTTATTCACTTATTCATTGTTGTGAATTTACATAGACCCATGGGAGTGGATATGGAAAGGATGTAGGTTCTTACATTGAGGTCAAACCTTATAAATCTCATGTGATTTACTTGATTTCATACTTTTTCATGCATGAATATTTACTAAATATGATAAGTTAATTAAATTTAATAGGTTTTAGGGGTTAAGTTTATAAAAGTATTGAAACTTATAAAAAGTGAACAATTTATTCAACCCCCCTTTCTCAGTTGTTTTTCAATCCTTTGGAACTTTAAGAAGTCTCACAGAGAGTCCACTTTAGGTATTAATGTTATAAAATTCAATTATTTGATTATGATTGATATATGATACCAAATATATGTTTTATTTTTTCTTAAATATATAATAAAGAACAAGTAAAGAAAGAATTAAATATGGGATATTGAAGTTTTATTTTGAGTAATAAAGAATTGGAGTTATTGCATTTAGACCTTAGATACAAGTAGTACTTCAAGCCAAGACGAATTTGAATAAAATATGTGTACTTTTTTTCTTATTTTTCTCTATTGTGATGAGTTTGTAAAAAATTATTATTTAATTGAATGATTTGAGGTTTTGATAAACATGGTTTATGATTCGTCCCAATTTTATAACATTATTAAAAAGGAGACTGATAAAAGTAGTTTCATCTAGGATAAACTATTTATTCAAGAATACAAAGGAATATAATTCCACTATTAATAATGGAATATTTAGAAAATTATTATTTTCAGTAAAAATTTCAAACTCATAGAATACCATATACGGTATGGAAACAATAGTTTATTTGTTAAGAATTCACATTAAAAGGAAATACGTATTGTTTCTTAAACATAAAGGAATTTTTGTTTCTTAGCATGATATTCTAAAATTAATAGTGTCCAAAAGGCCAGTGGGAGTATTTTTTAATGTAATATCTTGACATTTTATGAACAATATGTCTGATATCATATACAACACACAACACTGAGCTTAAGAAAACCACAAAATATTATTATATAAATATGACCATTATAACCTAACTGTTGAATTGGATGGTATGAATAGGAATAAACACATTATGATATATATTTGAATTTAATACATAAATAAAAATTTATTTATTAATTATTAGGAAATAAATACTCATTTTTTTAGTAAATTAATTTTATTCTTCAAAAATATGTTTTCTTCAAAAATATTTTTTATTTTTTTGTGTGAGAAAATAATATAATTAATTTCTTTCATGTTTATAGAAGTTATTTCATGAAATTAAATTCATTCTTGAAATAATCATATGAAAATTATCTTAGGGAGAATATTTAGTTTTTTTATGAAAAGTTTGATTTTTAATGAATAGTGAAAATAATGTTTTTTTATTGAAAACTGTATTTTTGTTTTAAGAATTTACAAATTGATTTTTCTTAAAATGGTTTAAAAGAACTATTAGTTCAATTATATTATAAATAATTAAATTATGGTTTTTGGAATGAATTTTATACTTTATTTTTTTATAAATTTTTTTTATACATAAAAAGGAATTTTTATAAAGAGAAATTTTTTGTTGCGTTTTAATATTAAATTAATTTCTTCCAATTATTGAAATTGAATCTTGAAAACTATATTCCATATCTAGAATCATGAGGTTCAATATCAAATCCCATTAACTTCTTACAAGTACATATTAACCCTTGTTTTTGTTATACTTTAGTTGGGGTTCATTTCAGGTTGTTTTAGGTGAAATTTTGAAAACTTTGGAGCTTAGAGGGGTTGTGTATGGTTGACACTAGGTTTGGGAAAATAGTGATATTTTTTTCTAGGAAACCAAATGTCCAAGGATGTGCCACTGGAAGGGGGAACATAGTTTTTCCAAATCATATGGACTCTCCCTCAAAATGTGTGACTTCAAATAGTGGGGGTTTTCAAAATTGATGCATGGTTAAAGTAATAGTGTGGCCAAATCATGCACCAAAAATATAAGACCATGGATAGTACATGGTTATGGAACACAATTACCACTAACCATGTGTACCATGAAGAAAACCATATGCATAAGTTTTTAATCCCCTAAAATTTAATTTTAAAATCCTGGGACCCCCATTTTGACCCCCAATCAACCACACTCAACCCTAAATCAATTTACTTAGTCTTAAAGGCTCTCAAGAAGAAGTTTTAGTTCCTCAAACCCCTTATCTTAGTGGATCAAAGTATGGTTGATCGCATTTGATCTCCTTCGAGTAAGTAGATCTTCTATCTTGTGGTTTTTATCTGATCTCTTCTTCTCTCCTCCTTAAATATTGATAGATCATCATGATATTGATGAATCTAATATCCATTTTTATGGATCTTACTTCTAAGTTGTGTTTCATGATCTCATTCATCTCGTTATTCATTGGCGATCCCATTGTGGGTGTTGTCTTTGATCATGTGATTAAAGGTAGGTGGTTACATAAATATTTACCCTTCAATTGAAACCTTTAATTGCTTGATTTAATTGAAATGAGTTTTTAAATGATTTTAAAAACTTGAATTTGATATTATTGTAATTTAATTTTGATATTGGAATAGAATTTATGTAATCCCCTGATTTTAATGAAATTGAAATTGTTGGGAAAATTTTAGAAAATTGATGGCTTGAATTTAAAACTGATTGAAAAATGATTTTATGAAATTGGTTTGATTTTGATCCTTGAGAAAAATTAATTAAATTGAAAGATGATTTAAAAGGTATTGAATTTTATGAAAACTATGATTTGGTTTTGAATTGGAAAAGGCATGTTAAAAATTGAAATTGGGGGATTACATTTTTAATTGATTTTTAATGTTTGATTTTCCCATGATTTATTAGTAGTTTGAATGACTGTAATGGGATTCCCTATTGGGGTGTAAATTAATTTCCTAATATGGGATCCCTTTTTGGGGTTTATATTTATTTACCTATATGGGATTCCTTAAGGGAGACCATATTAGGCAATGAATCTATACCCAAATAGGGAAGCCCATTAAACCGTTCATTTGAACCTGTTTTTGGATATCTGCCATCATTTTCTTTCAAATCATGTTTTGATGAAAATATTAAAATGATTTTCCATGCCTTGTTTTATTAAAATTTATATCATATTTGGTTTACTGTCATGGTATTGTTTATATAACACTTGGTGAGACCTTATTGGGTTTTTTATCTCATACCCTACCTTTGCCATTGGGAATTCATAGATTATCTTTTTCCAGGTCTGAGAAAAGGAAAAGTGCCACATGGGAGTGGTGGATATTCTTGATCCTTGAGACCCAAAGTGATGGAGGTGACTGGTGGAGACTCTATTCACTTGTTTCATGTTTTTTTTGAGTTTTTATCTTGGTAGATGTAAGGTACTTTGATGATGTAATGTTTTGGAGTTTTTATCATTTTTTTTCTAGTGCATTCTCCTTGAGGAGTGTTGATCGCACCAACTTGTATCCATTATCTTATCTTGTTTTGTGAAAAACTAATTACCTTATATTTATTATATGATTCTAGGTGCTAGTCACCAACCTGTGGGGATAGAGAATGCCATTTGGGCCATGTTAGAGCTAACTTGGGTATCAGGGTACCTGGGTATCTAAGTTGATTCTTGAAAAAATGGTACCAATGGATGCAAGGTTTTTTATCTTTAATTGATATTGGTATATAGTTAGGATGTACTAGTAGATATAAGATAATAATTTTTTTACTTAGGAGGTAGTTGTGAGATATTTTCTATCCATATCTCATCGTAATTACCTTAAGTCACCAGGGGTGTTTAGGAAAATAATCTTAAAGAAAGTTTTGATCAATTTATATTATTTTACCAACCTTTGATTTGAGTTTGTTGAAATACTAATATTTAATTCTGTTTAATGGAATTGGTGTTCTTGCATCCTTGATCTATGTAATCTTACCAATGCTTTTAGTGTTGTCTGTTGATGTTGTGTAGCATAATTCTTCTAAGAAGACATTTGAATAGGCACTAAGAGGAAGCTGACAGTGAACCATAATAAGAAGATTATCTAGGGGAATAGAATTTAGTTGAGATAATATTGTGTTTTATTCAAGATTTATGATAATCACCAACACCTATTACCATTCAGGTTCTAGTTGTTGAACCTCAAAAGGAAGAATCTAAAAATCATGCTCAAGAGATTCTTCTCTAGAATCCACCAACTTTTTAAGGATATAGTGATCCTCAATAGGATGAATATTGGTTAAAAAAGGTCAATATTCTTTTTGAGTTATTGGAAACACTTGATTGGATTAAGGTAATGTGTTTTTCCTTCAATCTGGAAAGACCTAGTAGGATATTGTGGGATTCTATGGTGATGGTGAAGAAGTATAAGGTATTAGAGTGGAAATACCTTAGAATTATTTTTACCAATCAGTTCTATCTAGAGTTTATAGACTTGGTAAAGTCTATAGAGTTTCTCAACCTCCAATAGGGTGAAAAGACCATGACATAGTATAAAAATCATTTTTATAATCTTGTAAAGTTTTCTTATAAGATAGTGAACAATGAAAAACTAAAGATTTATAGATTTGATATTGGTATTTGTGCTGAAATCTGATCTCAAGTTTTCATGTTGAAGCTCTATTGTTATACTGATGTACTGGATAGAGAATTGATGGCTGTGTTAGACCTAGATGGTAAGTTAGGCTTGATAGGAGTTCCCTTTTCTATTAGTGGTAGTTTAGTGATTTCCTTTAAGGGAAAGATAAATTTGGATGATCTACATGGTGGATTTAGAAAAAGGAATCTTTTAAACATCCTTAAATTTATATAAGAGGCCCTATAACTTGGTTTTAGTGTGGAAAGGTCAAGCATTCGAAATGGGTTTGCACTGAGTCACCCATGAACAATAGCTCATGTGGCCGCTCAGGCCACCTATATAAGTTCTGCTATATCTTTTTTTCTCCATGAAGTGTAATGGTCCCATTAGAACCTAAATGTACAATAGTGAAATTATATTATTCATGATATAACATGTTCTAGCCACATGCATTTGAAATAAATATTCTTTACGCAGTGGAAGATTCTACAGAAGAAGAACATGCGGGTCTAACGACCATGAGAGGTACCATCACTATAACTTCATCTTTAGTGACTGGTTTATTTGATACTAGTTAATATCACTCATTTTTACCAGCCTATGTTGTGAAATTTATAAATATTCATATAGAGATTTTATCTTATGTGATGGATATTACTACACCCCTCAGAATGAAGAGAGAGTAGGGTCTTTGATGTCCTTCTTGTGTTTTATCCTTACCAAAGTTTGAACTTACCTAGGATTTTCTAGTTCTCGACATGAAACCTCATGATTTTATCCTGTGGATCTAATAATGCCTAAATTTTCTATTATCTTTGACAAGTCTCCTTTACTACAACTGATGAGGTTTCCCATGTATTTTAGGAGAAATGGGACCCAAGGTCGAGTTGAGATGGACCATCTTTTCCAGAGTGGGGTAGGGTAATATCAGTGTTTGATTTTGACTTGGAGCGATAATCTTTGAGTGATGATCTACCTCTAGTCATCATCAAGTTTCCCAACGCGTTTCCTTCTAATTTATCTAGTCTAACATCGATAAGATATGTAGAGTTCTCTATCGATTTAGTACTTGGTACCTAGTCAGTGTCTATTACTTCTTATAGTATGGAATTAAAAGAGTTTAAAGAGTTAAAATAATTAGATGTATGGTCTATTATAGAAAGGATTTTTTATGCCCGAGTGTGTCACCTTAGGTAGAACCTATTCTCTTTGTGAAGAAATTAGACGAAACTCTTGGCCTCTGGGTTGATTACCAAAAACTCAATCAAGTTATAGTAAAGAAAAAAGTATATGTTACCATATATTGATGATCTCTTTGAAAATTTTAAAGGGATAAAGTGGCTCTCAAAGATTTATATTCATTCTAGTTATCACCAGTTGAGAATTAAATAATATAACATTTTATATATCACCTTTAGAAGAAGTTATATTCAATTTTAGTATCTTTTTCCCTTAATCCTTACCAATAATCCTACAGTATTTATGGATTTTATGAAAAAAATATTCCATGAGTACCTTGATTTGTTCATAGTGGTATTTGTGGATGATATTTTGGTTTACTATAAAACAAATAAGGATCATGTGCATAATTTGAGAGTAGTACTAGAAATATTTAGAGATCATATAATTCACATGAATCTTTCAAAATGTAATTTATAGATATTGAAAGTGAAGTTATTGGGACCCATGGTCTCAGAACATGTCACCTAATTCAATCCTAATAAGGTGAAGTATTTTATGACATGGGAGAAACCACATTTTTTTTAGATATGGATTTTTTTGGATTGGAGGGCTATTAAAAAAGGTCTATTAAATATTTTTTAAATATTTCTTCTCCAATGAATATAATTACTTGAGAGGGAGTTGAGTTCTTATGGAATGAAAAATTTCAGAGTTCTTTCGATTATTTGAAATGTATTTTAAATTTGGTTCCAATGTTGACTCTTCCAGAGGATAATTTGGGCTATATTTTCTTTTATGATGCATCAGGTTTAGGTTTGGGATGTGTTCTTATGAAAGGTGATCACGTAGTATCCTATAGATCCAGATATCTTAGCCCACACAAGAAGAATTATCCAACCCATGATATCAAACTCAAAACTATTATGAATTACCTTAAGAGTTGGAGACATTACTATTTTAGAGAAAGGTTTACCATTTATTCTAACCACAAAATCTAGAGTTATATATTCTCCTAAAAATATTTGAACCTCTGACAGAGGTGTTGGGAAGAGTACCTACACTCTTTTGATTTCAACATTTCCTACACCTTGGGGAATGGGAATTTCATTATTGATACTTTGAGTAGGAAACTTACAACCTAGGTTATGGAAGACTCATCATAAGAGTGGAATTTTATGGATCTATTTTCTCAGTTTCAATTGGGATTATAGGAGGAAGAGGTTGAGGTTGTATTGGCTAGTGTTTAGTTGAATTATTCTATTCTGAAATGATTATTCGGAAAAAAAGTTTGATGATATTTTATGTTACATCAGGGACTCTCTTTATGGTGTGGAGACCATCAATGAGTGGACATTCTCCTCTGAGGGCGTCTTATTTTTTTGGAATCAGTTTGTTGTGACTTTCCCTATGAGAAAGGCTATAATGGGGGATTTCTATAATTAATAGTGGTCAATTCACCCTATAACCATGAAGATGTTTTAAGATATTAAATAATGATTCTAGTTTCTAGGTATGAGACGAGACATCACCGAATTTTTTCTCATTTTTATACCTATAATTAGGTTAAATATGAGCATTAGAGACCTTCAGGTTTTCTTTAGAAACTTCTAGTACTGACTTGGAAGTGGGGTTAGATCTCCATGGAATTTGTATATGGGTTTCCACATACACCTCAAGGAATGAATTCAATATGGGTTGTGATCAATTGGTTGACCAAATCGGCTCACTTTATACCCATTTGTGATACAACCAAAGTTGAGGACTTAAGATATATCCATGTGTAGGAGATTTTCAGATTTCATGGAGTTTATTCAACTATAGTATCTGACAGGGATCCCTATTTTATTTATCACTTTTAAAGGGGGATAAAGGAGTAACTAGGATCTTAGGTTCTTTTGAACATGAAATATCATCCAAATAGGGATTTCTAGATAGAAATATCTATATAGATTATTGAGTAAATGCTACATGATTGTATTCTTGACTTTAGTGAAGCTTAGGACATTAATTTGTGACTGGATGAATTTTCTTATAATAATATCTATCATTCTATAATTCATATAGATCCTTTTGAGGCCTTGTATGACAGTCTATTTTAATCTCCATTTTGTTGGTTGGGGTTTGGTGAATCTTCCTTGGTTAGATAGAGTTTATTCCAAGAGACGACGATGAAGATTTAGTTGATTAGTTAGAGAATAGTTATGGAACAGTGACAATATAAATCCTATTCTCATAATCATCGATGACCATTTTAGTTTTTAGTTGGTGACTAGGTGTTCTTAAAATTTTCACCTTGGTTAGGTCACCAAATTATTGGGAAATAGGTAAATCTTGTGCAAAGGTTTTTGGTTCCTTTTAAAATTGTTGAGCAGGTGGAAAAAGTGGATTATCATTCATCACTTCCAATATAGTTGAATTATATCCACAACATGTTTCATGTATCATAGATCAAGAAGAATCTTTCTATCCCTTTTCATATTCTGAGTTGGGATGATCTTGAAGTTTCACCTGATTTATCTATGACTGATTATCAAGTTAGGATTATTGATTCTGATAAAAAGGTACATCATGAGAGGATGAAACCTTTGGTTCATGTGATATGATATCATGGTTCTGATTCACATGATACATGGAAGTGTGAGGTACTGATGATAGAGAAATGTCTTCATCTCTTTGATATGGAATCTTATTAGCCAGATTTTTGGTGACATAAATTGTTTGTGGTGGGTAGGATATAACATCATGTAACCTTCTTATAGGAACTTCTTGAACCTTTTTTTTGGTTTTACTTTAGTTGGGGTTTGTTTTAGGTTGTTTTGAGTGAAATTTAGAAAATTTTGGATGTTTAAGGGGATGTTCAAAACTAGCTAATGGTTAGGGAAATCCATGCAATTTGTCCTAAGAAACCATGCAACCAAGGATATTCCACTGGAAGGGGGATCATAGTTTTTCCAAACCGTGTAACCTCTCCCTCAAACCATGTAGATTCAAATAGTGGGTTTTTTCATGGTTGGAACATGGTTAATGTAACAATGTGACCAAACTACATACCCCAAATAGAATATTATGGAGGGTGCACAACTAGGGAACATGGTTACTACTAACTGTGCAGATCGTGCAACAAACCATACATACAAGTTTTTAATCCCATGAAAATTAATTTTGAAATCCAAATACCCCCACTTTAACCCTTAATCGACCCCTATCAACCCTAAATTGATTTATATTGTCTTGAAGGCTCTCAATAAGTGGTTTTGGATCCTTAGACCCCTTTTGTTGGAAGACCAAAGCACGATTGATCTTGTTTGATCTCCATCGGGTAAGTATATCTTCTCTTATGTGGTTTTCTTATGATATCCTCTTCCCTCCTCTATAGATATTGATATATCATCATGATTATAATATCCCAAACCTAGTTCACTCATGAGTAACCAAATATAGTTGGCCACATGGTCTCAAGTGTGCCTCCCAGTATGCTAGAGACTGTTGACTAGTAGAGAGGGTCTAAGATGGTATGGTGGAGATTTTATACCCTCATGATCAAAGTGTATCATAATGGTATAATGAATAATAGTAGTGTAAAAATAATAAATCATCAACAATGGGAGTGAAACATCCAAATATAATGAAAACCCATAAGAAATTTTTAGAGTCATATATATACAATGATGATAGTGTTATGATTCTATATAAAAGTAACTATAATACATGGAAGCAGGAAACCAATACCATACATTTATAACAAAAGAAAAATATATATCTCAAAGCATCACAAGCCAACACTCAACCCTTTTCTCCTAAAATCCCATGCTATGCACAAATCATAGATCCATGACCAAGGTATTTTCCTTATTTTTAACTGCATCCATGAAGTCTATTCAGGTACCAAATCTTATCCCAAACTAGGAATAAAATAAACTCAGTAGACCACCACCAATGATGTCTATAACAAATACAACCTGTGCATAAAAACTACAACTATGTGTAGGTATAACTGGTAAAGTTGTAAAATAAAAGAAAAATATAATCAAGACCAAGAATATAAGATGAAAATAAGATAATTCTATAAATAGTTAGTTATGAAAGTAACTACTAGCGTAAATACACACTACATACATAAAAAGTGTCAAACCTACATGGGCTAGGACCAAGGAAAAATACTGAGGTGTCCTCTTCAAGACTAAGGAACTCATTCAAGGTGATCTCAGAATAGAGTAAACCTACATGGGCTAGGAACCTAGGGACCATGGCCAAGGTATCCTAATATATATATATATATATATATATATATATATATATATATATATATATATATATATATACATATACAAGGGTTATAGGTTCCACACCTCAATCCCCATTCACATTTCCATACCAGTAATCAAAGTCGGTTCCATAATGATAATCAAAGATGGTACCATACTGATAATCAAGTCGGTGCCATACCAGGTTACCCTTCAACGATTCCATACCGCAATGTACAATATTAATTAAGTAAAATAAAAAATTCAATAGACCAGGTTAGTGTCTATGATTAAGTCCAACTAAACATAATAAAAGGTATGAGGCTAGAGATCATCCAATTCATTGCAATGTCCTTATTTAAATAATTCATTTGATCACTTTATTCAAATTTGTTGTCACACTCAAGAGTTAATCAACCTTTTACTATATCATTTAATTTAAATAGGTATTACATTAATAGGTGGTAATATTACACACACCCAAAGGGGTGGTTTTAGTTTAGGGATAGATAAACGAACCCACCACAAAGGTGGTTTTGGGTTGTGGTTGAAAACCTCTAACAAAAGAAAAGTACTATAAGGGATTTAAATTCAAGTTCAATAATTAATTTAAAACATTAATAAATTTAAGGGAAATATTCGAGAGGTCTAGTGTTTGACATAATGGGGAATAATTATTAATGAACATGACCTTTAGGTAAATGTTATATACCACCTACCTTATGGTGTTATATGAATAATCATCCAGTATTAGCTTTCGATTTGAACTAGAATAAAAAAATCAATAAAATAGATGAAAACCCTAATAATAGGGTATATTATCTTGCACAGATATAACAATAAATATGGTGAGATAAACTTATAAAGTAAGGTAACATATTGAATCTATTATTTTTATCTAACTAACATGATGAACGATGGTCCTATTGGAGTCCAAATGATGAAGAAATGTCAAATACTAGAGGTGGAGAGTTTGAGAGCTCTAAAATGGGAGGGGTGACTTCTAAAGAAAGAAGGAGGAAAAGAGGGTTTAAGTTTTAATATAGAAGGAGGAAAAAATTGAATTTTCACCCAAATTTAATGAGGCACACGATTTGGACAGAAAATTGGCCAAACCATATGCCAACTCTATTACATCACTATCTAAGGAAGACAACCCTCACATGTTTAGGCACACAGTTAGGCTAACTATGTAAAACCTATAAAAAAGGCCTCTGTAATAGGTATATACTTTTTTTTTCATATTTATGCATCCAAGGGTGCATGGTTTTGAAAACCATTTGACACCCTTCAGGGCCTGTATGGTTGAGGTACACAGTTATCACTGACCACGTGCCTCAACTATTTTTACCAAGAATCAAGGCTCCAAGCTCTAAAAAATTCATAGATTCTCCTGAACCCTTGCTCAAGCCCTTTGTAATTTCTATAAGGATAAAAATATTAAGTCTAAAATTTTAAGGGTTCTATAACTTTGATAAGAACTGGGGTGTCACAACCTCCCCCACTTAAGATAACTCATCCTCGAATTACCTTTTTGAGGGTGGTAAAACATAATATTAGAATTACTCCAACCATTGATCACATACATCAACCTCCCTATCCTAGGTATCATCATTCACACAACATTGCTACCATAGTACCCATCCCAGAGGAACTAAACTTCCTTAAAGAGTCTTCATGCTCTAGTATATAATATTCATATGATGCTCCTCAAAGGATGCATCTACCTCTAACTCAACCTCATCAGGATAAATAATGTGAGATAGGTCTGAATAGTAATGATATAACTGAGAAACATGAAAGAATTTTTGCATATATCTATATCTCTAAGTGAGTAATATTACATAATCCACTAATCTGACACTCTCCATAAACTCAAGAGGTCCAACAAAACAAGATGAAAACTTACCTTACCGCCTGAACCGTCAATTCCACTATCTAGTTGAAACATAAAATAATACCCAATCCGTGATCTCGAACTATAATGGTATTCAAGGAAGATCAACATGTTATTTTTACCCATACTAGGCTATATCCATTTCCTTCATGACCAACTAAACCTTCTATGAAGTCTCCATAATGAGATAAGGTCCAAGTAGCACTGCCTCCTCTACCTAGAACCAGTACAGAGGTGACCAACATGGCCTACCATATAAGGCCTCATAAGGAGCCATCTGTATAGTCACCTAAAATTTGTTATTGTAATTGAATTAAACTAGAGGTATATTTTTCTCCCATGAACCTCCAAAATCAAGGTCACATGATCTTAGAATATCCTATAAAACATATATTGTGTGATTGGACTACCCATTGCTCTTAGGGTGGTATGATATACTCAAAAGTACCTATGTACCTAACACCCAATACAGCTATTTCTATAAATAAGAAGTGAAATGAGAATCTATATCCAATAGAATAGTATATAGAACTCCATGAAGTCATATAATCTCTCAAACATAGATCCTTCCAAGATCATCTACTGAAAAGGTCTAATTGATAGGTAAAAAGTGAGTGACCTTTGTGAGTTGGTCGACTATCACCTATACTGAATCACTACCTCAAGGGGATATGGATATAACAATCACAAAATCCATGATGAGTCATCCTATTTCCACTCCGGAATGGGAAATAGCTGTAAAATACCTTTTGTTCAATGGCGTTTCACCTTCACCTACTAATAGGTGGAACACCAAGTGAAAAATCCAACTATCTGCCATTTCATACCAAGACACTAGTATTGGTGAAATAAGTCACGATACATATTTGTAATACTAGGGTGTACCACCCAACTAGAAGCATGATATTACAACATAAATTCCTCTCACACATCTCCTAGAACCCATACATGTCCATGAATGCGCAAGGTATCATCCTTATCAACAACCCAACTGGGTGGTGGGTCCCCACCTAAAATACTCTCCCTTAGGAATAATCCCTCAGATCTAATAAGGTTATTTGAATAAAATTAACATTTAATTTATAAAGGATTCCTTTCTCTTTACCTAGAGGCTCTTTCTAGGAAATTTTGGGTGAATTCCCCCATCTGGATAACTTTTTTCAGCGATTGATCACCATTGTGGTTCGATTATTATCTCTAGGTATTTAATCCATATGGTTATTCTTTATTTTTGGTTGCATCTATGGCTTGGATGCAAATTCGTGATCAGATAGTGTTTTCTATCGATCCTTTTCGGTTTCTTGGTATTCCTTTTCTTTCGAATACCATTATCTTGGTTTCCAGTCATCATTATCAAAATAATCTAGGTTTCTACCATGTTGAGGAAGGAGTTTCTATAAAATGGGTTAATTTGATGAATTTCATGTTTTTGTTGATAAATTACTTTGGGTTGTTCATTGATTTTAAGTGATAAATGTTTTCAAATGATTTATTGTAAAGGTAAATGTTTTTTTAAAGGTTTTTTATTTGAAAATTAATTTTATTGATTTAGAAATAGGTTTTCAAACTCTGATATAGATTTCCTTTGATTTTAAAATGTTTGATAAAATTGTGAGAATGGATTTTAAAATGTATTACACAATTGCACATTGGGAAGCTTGGGAGCATCAGGAAAGAGACATAGGTAGCCTTAGTGTGTGTTTCACCACTAGAAGGTAACCTTTTATGATATCAACTAGAAGGACATGATATCAGTTGGATGAAACATTATTCTTATTTAGGTTTTTTAGTGTCTAGTACACAATGTCCTAGAGGTTAGATCCGATACATGAGGTAATTTTTCATTTATGTTTATTAATCACATGATTGTTTTTATCATGGATTTTTTCTTACTAGTTTTTATATGAGATTGTATTACATAGATTTTCTTGATAGGTTGTTTCATGGATATGTGTTTACCTATTTACCTCTTGATGCATGAATATGATTCCCTATTTTATCACTTCTACTTTTCATATTTATTGTTTGAGAATATGAAACTATTTTATGAAATCGAAAGGATAAAAAGGGAAAATGATTTATAAATGGTTTGGATTTATAAAAATTATTTATAGAACTATTTTTTTAAAATCTATAATTTTTTCATTCTTGATATTAGACCTTGTATAGAAACTATAGTAGTATACTACTAGGCTTTAGATCACACCCTACTTTTTCCTTTGGGTTTTTAGATGTTGTATTATAGGATTTAGGTAAAGGGAATAGTATCTTGTAGTATGATGAATTCTATTATTGCTACTAATTTTGGTTCGGGTTGGTCTAGAGGTGACTGTTAGTCACCTGGGGACTTGAATTAATCTCTGTTTTATCCTATTTTGGGTTGGATTGTATGTATTTTGAGGTATCTCACTTGTTTACACTTCATACTCTAGTTGTTCATCTTTTTTTCTTATATTCAGGGCTGGTTTCTATTTTCATTCTTTACTTATATTACATGATGGTCCGATTTGAGTGTCTTATCTATATGACCTAGATTGGTTCATTACAATTTGGTATCGAAGGGTTTCTTAGCCTAAAGTGTGTTAGAACTGCCTGAGTTTGGTTTTGTGCCTTTGGAAAACATGAGTTATTACTATCAAAATTCAGATAGTAGGTGTGGAAAAGGGGCATGGCTATCTCACTTCAGTCATTGAAATCGAGTTTCCATGGGTGGTTAGGAAATTTTACTAGGTTTGAGACTTGGAATTTGAGGTCATTTGAATGAAATATATAGGAACTTTATTTAAATTGACATGTTACTTTTTAAGTAAGGTATTTCATGGTTTCTTGAAATTATTAATGTTTTAAATATTTTTCATTAATACCTAAAGTTGGTCCTATGATTTTGGAATTTTATCATGACTGATTGATTTTTTGTATTTTGTTAGACAATTCCTCTGAGAATATTTCTTACAATTCCAAGAGAGGAAGCTGTGATATAGGTTCCATAGGTGAATCCTCCATTGGACCCTACTTCGGTAAAATATTTTTCCCATACTTTTCAGACTCTAGGTCAAGTGGGTTTCAAGAACCTAGGATGCGTAGTGGATCATGTCTTAGAATTTACTAAGAAACATCCACCTGTCTTTCATGGTGACAAAGGAACCCAAGAATTCAAGGAGTGTCTTGAGATTATAGATAAGATCTTCAATTTCTTGAAGACTTATGAAGACTCTAAGGTTGGTTTTTTCATGTATATGTTTGAGGTACCAGGAAAGAGATGGTGGGACTTTATTGTGAAAGTCAATTTTCATGAGTATATGACATGGGATTCATTAAAAAAAAATTAACTAACAGTTTTATCCTGATACATTGTGTATGGTAAAGACCTGGGAATTTATGACCTTAGAGTAGGGGGAGCATACCATTCTATAGTATTCTAACATTTTTTTTTGAGTTAGTGCATATGGAACTGAAGCTTGTCACTAATGAGTACCTGAAGCCTCTGAGGTTTGAGTTAGGAATGAGGCCTGATATATGGTTAATGTTGATACTCATGTGCCTTATGACCTTTATAGAGGTGGTTGACAAGGTAGATTTAGTTTAGGTGGACATAAATGGGAAGATAGGTTCAGGTGGGTCTTTGGTTGGTTTATTGGTTAGATAGGGTGTACCTTCTGTCCAGAAAAGGAAGTGTAAGAGTGATCAGTTTTCCTCAAGACCAGTCTCTTGGTTGACAATAGGGTAGCAGCAAGTTGTCTGCTACCAGTGTGAAAGGCAAGGTTATACCAAACCTAATTGTATGTAGGCTCATAAGACTTTTCATATTTATGTATGATTAAGCCATCTATTTTTTTTGAAAATATATCTCATGTTAGTAGGGTGGGATCCATTCTCACTAAGGGTTCACAAGTTCATACAGATGCTTCCAAGGGTGGTGGATTTAATCCTAATTCTAAGGTAGATGTTCATGTGGATAAGACTAGATGACTTTATGTAGTTGAGTATGTGCTAGAGGAATATGAATCAGTACCAACTACTGTTAGAGCTAAAGTGTTTATATCATATTCTGTGGTGGTATATTTTTTTTGATATGGGTGCTACTCATTCTTTTATATTTTCAAAATTGGTTGATGTATTGGTATTTCATTCAGAACTACTTCCATTCTTGTTATATCTTTCCATGCCTTTGGGAAAGTGTCCAGAATAAGGTTTTAGATGTCCCACATTTCAAGTAATGATAGCCTACTTTGAAGTAGAGTTGGACTTCTTAGTTCTTGATCTTGATATCTTCAACATGATTATCAGCATGGATTTATGATCAGTGTTAAGGCCCAAATAGACTTATCATCATTAAGTTTATTTGTTATCTACCTATGGGGTTAATCATGTTTTCTAGGGTGAGTGAGAATCTAGATCATGAAGGGAATTTCCTATTGTTCCATATGATGGGGTGATATTTTAGCAGTTATAAGATATGATACAATTGTGTGTGAGTACCCTATGGTATTTCCTTATGATTTTTTTCTAGTTTTTCAACATAAAGAGATTCTGATTTTACTATAGACCTACTCCCTAGTACGATACAAATTTCAATGTTGTCTTACCATATCGAACCTACTGAGTTGGTGGAACTTAAGTTCTATCTTGGCGACCTAGAGGCTAAAGGATTTATTCATCCTAGTGTGTCATTATGGGCTTCACCTGTACTATTTTATAAAAAGGCAGATAGGTGCCTTAGACTTTGTATTGATTATCTAAAGTTAGATTGGGTGACTTTTAATAAAAAATATCCTTTGATAAGGATTGATGATCTCTTTGATCAGCTTTGAGGGGATCATTGGTTTTCTAAGATTTACCTGTAGTTAGGGTATCACCAGTTGAGATTCTAAGAAGAGGATATACCTAAGACAACATTCAGGAGTCGATATGGTCATTTTGAGTTTTTGGTTATTCCATTTAGTCTCACTAATGCTCCTTTGGTGTTTATGGATTTGATGAACTGGATCTTTCATAAGTTCTTGGACTCTTTTTTTGTTGTGCTCTCGGATGATATTTTGGTGTAATCTAAGTCAGAGGAGGAGAACATGGACTATTTGGATATCATTATTTGAAACTTAAAAGAACATCACATGTATGGTAAGATTTCCAATTGTGAGTTTTGGATCCAATAGGTAAAGTTTATAGGGTATGTGATATCTGAGAGAGGTATCTCATTAGTTTCTAAAAAGGTACAAAAATTCATGTCCTAGGAGTATCCTAGAAATGTGTTTGATATTCGAAGCATCTTGGGTTTTACTGGTTACTATAGAATTTTTTTTCAGGACTTCTCCAAGATTTATTATTCGATGAAATATTTAACCCATAAGGGTATAAAGTTTTAATGGAATGAAATGAGTTAGAGGTCTTTTAAGGAGATAAAGGTGAGGTTGAATTCAACACCATTGTTGATTCTTCTGGAACTGAGGATGGGTTATGATGATTTTTGTGATGCTTCTGGTATAGGTTTAGTATGGTTCTTGATGAAGGGGAAATAATTTGTGAATTGTGTCTCTTTCCAGTTATGCCTTCATGAGATGAAAGACCCTAACCATGATCTTGTTTTGTAATTTTTTATACATGCACTCAAAACATGGTGTCACTATCTATTTGGGGAGTGGTTTATGGTATATTCTGATAATAAGATCTAAAAATATATTTTTTACTCATAGGGATCTGAATTTGTAATAGATATGTTTGGTGGAGTATCTTAAAAAAATTTATTTTGATATTTATTATACCATTGGGAAAGGAAATGTGGTTTCCAATGAGTTGATCATAAAATTACTAACATAATATGTGAAGGAATCGATTGAGGTGTGGTCTCTAGTGAGTTTTTTTGGTGAGATGAGATTGAAAGTGGAAGAGGTTGGTGGATAGGTATTCTTGGATTTGATAACAGATGAATCAAATTTTGATGATTGATTTCAGATCAAGTAGGTGGAAGACACTGATTGACAATGCTTTAGTGAAATCCTTTATAGTGGGGAGACCTCAGATTAGTGGTCTTGGTCTCCCAGTGGAGATTTGTGCTTCCATAGGAGGTTGGTTGTTTTTTTCTTTTAAAAAATATTTTTTGGATAGTTTAAACCATTCTTGTTGGTCTGTGAACCCTGGGGCTACTAAGATATTTCATGAATTGAGGCATCAATATTGGTGTAAAGGGATGAGATAGTTGATAGTGGATTTTGTTTCACAGTACCTTACTGACCTGTAGGTTTTTTTTATCCCTCACCCATTCTGGTATGAAAGTGGTATGATATTTCCATGTATTTTTTGTTGGTTTTGCATGGACTTCTAGTGGGAAGGATGTGATTAGATGATTAATGACTGACTCACTAAATCGACACATTTCCTACCTATCTAGGAGATTATGAAAGTAGAACAATGTGGGGACTTGTATGTACAATATATTGTGATACTTCATGGGGTTCCCTCTACATTTTTTATAGGTATATGAGGTTTACATTTATGTTTTGGAAAAAAATTCAAGAGTCTATGGGTTCCCAAACTAAATTAAACACATATTATCATCCATAGATGGATGAACATATAGAGAAGGCTGTCCAAGTTCTAGAGGATATGCTCTAGGCTTGTGTGCTTGATTTTTGAGGATCTTGGAAAAAGAATTTTCCTTTGGTCAATTTTACCTATAATAATATTTATCAATAATTGATAAAGATGGTTCCCTTCGAGGCTGTGTGTGGGTGGCCATGTAGATCTCCCTTGTGTTGGGTAGAGTTGGGAGAGCAGTCCTAGGTTGGGATGAGTGTTTTTTAGAAGATAACGGAGATGGTACAATTGATCCAGATGTATTTTATTACAGAATTGATTAATCATGAATCCTATGTAGACTATCAGTGTCGACCGTTAGAGTTTGAGGTTGGTGATTGGGTATTTCTCAGAGTTTCACCTCACTTGGGACATCACCAGTTGGGTAAGCAGGGTAAGCTGGCACCAAGGTTTGTGGGACCCTTTGAGATATTTGTATGAATGGGGAGGGTGGAATATGGTTACAATTAATTTCTAGTTTGACATTTATCCATGACATGTTTCATCTTTCCTAGTTGAGGAGGTATATACCAGATTCTTCCCATGTGATTAGATGGGAGGACATTATTCTTGAGCTCGATAATACTTTGGTTGAAGAGCTAGTTTAGATTATAGATCACTAGGATAAGGTACTATGTGGTAAATTAATCCCCCTATTCTAGGTATTGTGGCAGTGTGGATAGGATAACCATGAGACATGGGATCAGGATTCGTTGATAAAGAAATAATGGCCTTTCTCTTTTTTTGGATATAGGATCTTGAGGGATTTCTAGGGGTAGAAAGCATTTATGGTGGGGATATTATAATTACCAGTTACCTTTTTGTAAGGAATGTTTTAAGTTTTGTTTTGGTTTTCCTTTTTCTTTGACTGAGTAATGTTGAGAAGGAATTGGGAGGATTCATGTAATGGTGAAATCATGGATTTTTTTTGGTAATTTTCAGCCTAAAACCTACAGTTTTTTCTATTCACTAAGAAATTACATGACGTGTAATGGGAGTACACTACATGTAATGGTCTCCAGACATAATCCATGAACCATATACAAATCATGATAATTTTATATACCATGTAAAGTGTACACATCGTCTAATGAAAAAATATCAGGTTTTTTATTGCTTATGTTCTTCTAGGATTACACGACGTGTAATGGGATTACATTCCATGTGAACTCATGAGGGTTGGTTTTAAGTAGGATCATTGACTATAATTCTCATTTCATTTGTATAGGGTTTATTGATATCATCCTAGAGGCTCTTCCTAGTAAATTTTGGATGACTCACCCCATCTGGATTGCTTCATTCAACGATTGATCATCATTGTGGTTGGATTGCTTCTATATGTGTATATAATCCTTCTTATTATTATTTGGGTTTGGTTTAAATGGTATTTTGGATGAATATTTATGATTGGATAGTGTTTCTATAGATCCTTTTTAGTTTCATGGCATGCCTTATATTTCAAAGGCCATTATCTTGTTTTATAGTCACTATTGTCAAAAGTAGATAGGTTTCTACTGTGTTGAGGTAGGTGTCTCTATACAATAGGTTAATTTTTTGAATTGCATGTTTTCTTAATAAATTTTTTTGGGTTGTTCATTTATTTTAAGTGATAAATGTTTTCAAATTATTTCTTATAAATGAAATGGTTTTCAGAAATGGATTCTTATTTGAAAATGGATTTTCTTCATTTGGAAGTAGGTTTTAAAACTCCAAAGTGGATTGGATTTACATTGATTTTTTTTTATAAAATATTGAGCATGGTTTTGAAAATGTATTAGATTATTACACATTGTGAACCTTGGGTGCATTAGGAAAGAGACATGAGTGGCCTTAGTGAGTGTTGCACCACTAGAAGGTAACCTTTCTTAGTATCAACTGGTAGGACTCGATATCAGCTAGATCTAACATTATTCCTATTTATGATTTTTAGTGTTTAGTATGTAGTGTCTCAGAGACTAGAGATCATATGTGAGGTGATTTTCCATTTACTTTTACTTACCATATGATCGTTTTTATCATGGATTGTTGCTCACAAGTTTTTATATGTGGCTATATCACATAGATTTTCATGATAGGTTGTTCATGGATACACCTTTACCTATTTACCTCTTGATTAATAGATATGATTCCCTATTTTATCACTTTTACTTGTCATATTTCTGGTTCTATAATATGAAAGGCTTTTATGAAAACCTAAGGAGAAAAATGGAAAATGATTTATAAATGGTTTGGATCCATAAAAATTCTTTGTAAAACTATTTTTATTTAAATTCTAGAATTATTTCATTCATTATATTAGATCTTGTATAAAAACTATGGTGGTATCCTTATGGGATTTGGATCACACTCTTCTTGTTCCTTTGGGTATTTGTGGATGTTTTATTATAATATTAAGGTAAAGGAAAGAGCATATTTTAGTATGATGGATTCTCTTGTTGCTACTACTTTTGGTTTAGGTTAGTTTGGTGGTGACTATTGGTCATGAAGAGACTTAAATTAATCTATAGTTTAGCCCATTTTAGCTTGCATTGTATGTAATTTGTGGTATATTTCTTGTTTCTACTTCGTAATCTGGTTGTTTTCCTTATTTTTATTATATTTAATAATGGTTTTAGTTTTCCTATTTTACCTATATTATGTGATAGGCCAGTTCGAGTGTCTTGTCTAGTTGACCCGGGTTGGTTCCTTACACTGTCTTTGGCCGAATCAAGATTGATATCAAATCCTGTCTCCCTTTTAGCTCCTGAAAGGATTTATCACATTCTTCATACCATGTAAACTTCACACCCTTCTTGGTAAATCCTGAAAGTGGTTCTTCAAGGCATGATAAATCTTTTATAAATCCCTAATAATAGCCATACAACCCCAAGAAATTCCGTATGTCAAAAATTTTCTTGGGTTTCTCCTAGGTAACTACCGCCCTCACCTTCTCTGGGTCAACATATATTTCTACCTATGAGATAATGTGAACCAATAAGTGAACATTTTCAATCCAAAAGTGGAATTTTGTGATCTTAGAATATAGTTGAGGCTCTCTCAGTGTATTCAGAAAGATCCCAAGATGTTGGGAATGATCACTTCAAGTACAAGAATTCATTAAGATGTTATCCATGAATATTACCACAAATGAATCTAGATATGGGTGATCCATAAATACTGCTGGCACATTCATAAGATTGAATGACATATCCAGATACTCATAAGACCATACCTACCATGGAATGTTGTATAAGGTATGTCTAATGGCCTCACATTCACCTAGTGATAACCTAACCTAAAATCAATATAAGAGAAAACCTGATCACTATAGAGTTGATCAAACATGCCATCTATACAAGGTAATGTATACCAGTTCTTCATAATAATATGATTCAATTTCTGTTAATTTACACAAAGCTTGAAGTTTCCATCTTCTTTATTGTAAAAAAGAAAGGGTGAACCCCAGGAAGAAGTATTAGGTCATATAATCCCCTTATCTTACAAGTCCTCTAGCTGCCTCTTGATATCTTTTAACTTGGTAGTATCCATCCTAGAAGGAGGAATAGACATTGGTACTGACCTTGGCACTAGCTCAATACTAAATTCTACCTCTCTCTCAAGAGGTATACAAAAAAAAATTCAGGCAAGGCATCCCTTAACTGATCTATAACTTGAGGATAATCATCTTGACATGTTCCATAATCATCTATAAAAGGATAAAAATATGGGATGTCACTCTACCCATCCCATGATTATCTAGTCCATATATACTTTCCTGAACATCCCACTCACCTTTGTGAATATAAGAATTTCCATTAGGTGATGTGAAAGACACCTCATAATGATAAAAATCAACATGATAATGATAGGTAACCAACCAATTTATCCAAAGAACGATGTCAAAACCTATCATCTCAAGGAATAAGAGGTCCCATAAGAAATGATATCTGCCAACATTAAGAGGAAACTCCTTACATTGGAATACACTTTCTAACTACACTCCCAATGGATTATCAAGCATCATCACACCACAAAACACTGAATCTAAAGCTTAAGGATTTCTATGATAGTCACTGAAATAAAATAGTGGTAAAAAATTATATAAAAAAAATAGATACCAAGGTATATGATACAAAAATCATACCTCAATCCATATATGGAATTACTCTTTGATCCTCAGGTGTCGGACGTACTAGATATATTTGACCTGATCTGTGACCTTGTGATACAACCAAGCTATCCAGATCAATTCTTCTCTACTGATGATGTCCAAATGGTGTCTAACTCCCTTATCCATGACTACCCCCTCATCCTGATTAGCTGGCTGTGCTCCAGTTTTCTACCTAACGTGGTGCTGCTGATCCTACTCTAGGTTCTAGAGCTGGCGAAGATTCTCTCTCACTAGCCGCAAGAGGGAAGGTTCTGCGAAACCACTGTAGTTAGCCCACTCCCCCACATTCTCGTCACTCAACTAGGTTACTCTCATACTGTGGATTTATGTTCCCCTTATTTCAATATTGGTGTCATACTAAATAACTACTAGTATGTTTGTTATAACTAGTACTACTCTTACAAGAGGTCTCAAAATGATGATTCCTTCCACCAAACACTACACCACTTAGCTAAGAAGTTGAACCACTCTGATCCATACCTCCATCTTCCCTCAGATAATGCTCAGTAATAAGGGTCTGATTTACTATCACAAATATGTAATTCAATAAAAAAATCATCTATGATCAAATAGGATTTCTGAATCTATCTTCAAAGAGTATTTTCCTAGATGGCTCATCCCCGGTATAGATAAGTGCAAAGCACTGATGATCTATAAAGAAAGATGAATAATCCATCAAAGACATAGTACCCCAATCTAGGTAACTAAACTACCTAGATTGATCAGTACTTAAAGTATTGTGGGAAAGGTAGTCATAGATTCTAGATTGAAAATACTTCCAAATCATTTCTTGATGCTGATATGCTTGGATCAGGACATCCCACCACCTCTTTGCTGAATCACGTAGCATATAAGTTGCAAGCTTGAACCTTCTATCAATAGGAATCTCAAGATGATAAAAAATAGATAGCATGGAATCTACCCATGAATTCATAGAATATGGACCTCCATCCCTAAAAAATATTGGCAGATGATGCTATAGGAATTCCCACATCAACTGTACCATAGTAGGGGAAGGTCATGGGGATCCCTACATGGTATGCTTGATCTGTAATAATACCTCTAAAAACTAGGCATTAGTGACCTGGTAGGGTATAATGGGAGGTTCCTCAAGTGGAATTACTAGAGGTAATACAAGTGGATTAGGGACCACTACCTTTGGAGTGTGGTCATTTCCACCCTCCTGACACACAACTCATGGATGTCATAGTGGAATAACTCTACAAATTTCAAGAATGTGCCTCAGATTGTACTTGTTAATAAAATACTACATATATAAAAATAGAATAGGTACAATCCATGCAATAACTAACTAACAACCCTCTGAGTGATCCTAAATCTAGGTATTAGCGACATATTAGACCCTAAATAATCACAAGAGACACTGACTTTTGTCCACTACTAAGGCCGAGTCTGGATCAAGTTCCCTATTTTAGTCAGGGATCTCGGTATATGGAGTGTTAATTATAAGTTATAAAGGAAAAAACCCTTAAAGTTTCAATTTTAATCATCATTTAACAGTGATCATATTTTCAATTTCAAATAGAAAATTATTTCATTTACACATTAGACCAGTTAGATGAAGTACCGTTCCCAATTTATAGACGTACCTGCTTTATCAATTATAATTGGAAGTTCATGTAACTATATCCAGACCTTTACATTCAATGGTAGAATGTAACTGGTCATATAAGATGATTTGAATAGAAAAATCACCATTCTCAATTTATAAAGGCACTTACACTCTTTAAATTACAATTGGCATTAACGTATTCAAAATCAACTAATGTTTCTATCTATGTAACCACAGTTACATATCTCAAACCTATGGTAATTGGTTAATTAAGTTGATACTGTCAATCTATGTGGTAAAAAACCATTTATATTGAGGCATACACTTTAAAAACCAATTATTTAATCCCCCTTTTCCTATAAAAACGTTATTTTCATAATAGATACATCACTCAAGGAGCATAAAATAGATATCATGCAGTCAAATAATGAAAACTACACGACATGGCATAGTGTATGGCATAATAATCCTCTAAAATGCCTATAATGTTTCATGATAAATGCTTCCTTTCCATACTAGGACAAGGATAAAATAAAGTCCACAATAATAATAATAAACACCACACACAATGTGCATCACCCAATGGTGAAATCAATATAATCATAACAAGCATAAATCATAACATCAAACCCCATCCCAGAAAATTTGGGTTTTCCCCATATGTGGGTTAGTTACCCCCAGGAACAATATCATTACCAAAAATTTGATGCATCCTAGTATCCTATATACCGGCTCAAAATATTAAGATAAAGGAAAAAAGACCCATTTGATACCAATTTACAATATCCAGGACCCGATTCACTCATGAATAACTGAATTTGGTTGTCCACGTGGCCTCAAGAATTCCTACCCGTATGCTAGAGGCTGACAACTAGCATAAAGGGTTTAAGATGGTATGATGGGGAGACTATACCCTCATGATCAGAGTGTTGAACATCGGTATAATGAATAACAAAAGTAGAAACATAATAAATCATCAGAAATGGAAGTACAAAATCCAGATATAATAAATAAAGAAAAGAAATATTCAGAGTCATATATATTCAATGATGATAATGTCATGATGCTATACAAAACTGGCATACATGGAAGCAGAAAACCAATACAGTACATGTATAATAAAAGAACAAAAAAAAAACAAAATATCACCAAGAATCATGATAAAAGGCTCGATAATGTGCTCCTAAGCTCCCATACTCTGCACAAATCAAGTATCCATGATCAAGCACATGCCCTTATCCTTACCTTCATCCATAAAGTCCATTTGGGTAGAAAATAGAAGCCCGAATAGGGTGTGAGATAACCTCAATAGTCCAAAACCAATGGTGTCTATAATAAATCCAGCCTGTGTATAAAAAGTGTCAGACCTACATGGTTAAGGGACCAAGGAAAAGATCAAGGCATCCTCCTTGAGACCAAGGAAAACATTCAAGATGAGCCCAGAATAGTGTAGACCTACATGGTCTAGGAACACAGGTCCCATGTCTAAGGAATCCAAATATCGGAATATATATATATGGGTTTTAAGTGTTATAAATCAATCCCCCTTCATGGTTCCATACTGGTAATCAAATTTGGGGCCATACCAATAATCAAAGTCTACTCCATACCAATAATCAAGTCATTTCCATACCTAGTTACCCATCAATAGTGTTATACTATGGTGCACAATATCAATAAAGTAATATAAAAAGGTCAAGATACATGGTTAGTGTCGATTATTAAGTCCAAATGACCATAGTAAAAGGAACAAGCCCAGAGATCATCCATCTGATTAAAACATCCCTATTTAAACCATTCAGTTGATCACTTTGTTCATATTTGATGTTACAATCAAGAGTTAATTGACCTTTCACTATATCATTTAATTTTAAATGGTTTCCACTAGCAGGTGGAAAGCTTACACATACCCAAAGGGGTGGTTTTAGTTTAGGGGTAGATAAAATAACCCACCACATAGGTGGTTCGAGTTTAGGTTGACAACCTACAACCCAAGAAAAGTGATACAAGGGGTGGTTTTATTTAGGTAGGTTTATCATGTGGTAAAATAGTGAATAATTATTAAACAACATGAAATTTAGGTAAAAGGGATAGAACACCTACCTTTTGGAGTAAGATGAACACTCATCCAATATCGGATTCTGATTTGAAATAGAATGAAATAAATCATAAAAATAGAAAAATACTCTAAAAATAGAGAATATTATCTTGCATAGAAATAACACTGAATATGGTGAGATGAACCAAGAAAGGAAGGTAATATATTGAATATATTATCATTATCTAACCAACACGATGAACGACGACCTGATTGGAGTCTGAATGATGAAGAAAATTCAAATCCTAGAGGAGGAGAGTTTGAGATATCTTCAATGGGAGGAGAGGATATTGGATAAATAAGGAGGAAAAGGGGGTTTAAATTTTAATAATGAATGAGGAAAAAATTTAATTTTACCCAACTTTAATGAGTTGCATGGTTTGGTCTCATAATTGAAAAAACTGCGCACTAACACTATCCAAGGAAGATACACCCTTTCATGGTTAGGCACATGGTGATCCTAACTATGTGAAACCATTGAAAAAAACCTATATAACATGCCTACAGTTTCCCACATGGTCATGTGTCATGGGGTTCATGGTTTGGAAAACCATGCGATACCCTCCAAGGCCTACATGGTTAAGGTGTATGGTTAGCACTGACCAATCACTAACCATGCACTAATCACGTGCCTTAATCATTTTTCCAAAATAATTAGGGCTTCAAGCTCCGAAAAAGACTTAAACACTTCCAAAACCTTACTCAAGACCTTTAGAATTTCTATAAGGATAAAAAAATATTAAGGCTAAAATTTTAAGGGTTGCATACATTAGATAAGAACCAAGGTGTTGCAATGATATTTATGGATCTAATATTTTTTTGATGGATCTTGATATTAGGTTATGTTTCTTGATCTACTTTTCCTCATTCTTCATTGGAAATCCCATTGTGGGTGTTGTCTTTGACCGTGCGATTAAAGGTAGATGGTTCTATAATAATTTATAGTTCAATTGAAACATTTAATTACTTGATTATATTGAAATGAGTTTTAAATGATTTTGAAAACCTATATTTGAGATGATTGGAATTTAATTTTATGACTCGCATGGAATTTATGAAAACCCCCAATTTCAATGAAATTTAAATCATTGGTATAATTTTAGAAAATTTATTTCTTGATTTGAAACTGATTTGATGAAATTGGTTGGATGTTGATTCTTTAGAAAAATGTCTTAAATCGAAATATTATTTGAAAGGGAATGAATTAGATGAAAAATGTGATTTAGTTTTGAAATATAAAATTTATGTTGAAAATTGAAATTGGGAAATTATATTTTTAATTGATTTTAAATGTTTGATTTTTCCATGATTGATTATTAATTTGACTTCCTGTAATTGGATCCTCTATTGGGGTTTAGATTGATGGCTCAATATGGGATCCCTTATTAGGGTGTAGATTGATTTCCTAATATGGGATCCCCTAATGGGGTGTATTTTATTGGACAAAATGGTATCCCCTAATGGGTTGTTGATATGGTTGTTTTCAATGATTTTATATCAGATGATTCCTACCGTCCCTCTATCCAGTGGCAACATGAGATACATTTTTGCCCTGTATTCCAACTTTTTAAATGCGGGTGGCTTCCATCACTTTAATCGGTGATGTTAGATCCTTGATAGAAATGGGATGATGGGATGTCAGTTCCTCATTCCATATATTACTCCTTAAATCTCATCACCTAGTCCATGTATCCACCATATATTTGATTCATGTTCATGAAACTCATTCTGAGTTCCATCTTGAGGTGGATGTTGGTTAATTACTCTGCTTCTATCTCGACAGGGAAGAAACCTTCAATCAAATTAGATAGTAATGTTGGGAATTTATGGGTATTTATAGACATTGTGTGTGTTGTTAACCAATAAATTCTTCATCGTTTAAAGTTAGTATAGGTATCTCATATAAGGAATCTTAGGCACGAAACCTAAGGCATCCCATGTTGGCCATGATGTAATTGAAACCAAAGGCATAAGAATTAATAGGATTTTTACCTCAGGAATCCAATGTTTATTATACTGGGTAGAGATTTAGGGTTAGTTCATAGGTTTAAGGTCTTGTAGGGATAGATGGGTCGTTGGTTTAATGTCTTTTGGGGATATATGGGTCACAAGTTTAACATCTTGTGGATATTGATGGGTTTAGGTTTAATGTCTTACAAGGACATGTGTGTCATAGGTTTGAAATATTGTAGGGATAGGTTGTTCATAGGTTTAATATCTTACAAGGACTGATTGGTCACATGTTTAACATCTTGTGGGGACATGTGGGTTATAGGATTAACATATTGTTGGTATAGGTGGGTCATATGTTTAATATCTTATGGGGAAAGGTGGGCCAAAGGTTTAATATCTTGTGAGGATAGGTGAGTCATATGTTTAATGTCTTGTACGGATAGGTGGGTTGTAGGTTTAACATCATATGGGACTAGATGTGTCATATTTTTAACATCTTATGGGGATAGGTGGGTTGCATGTTTAACATATTGTGGGGATAAGTTGGTCGTAAGTTTAACGTCTTGTGGGGAAAAGTGGGTCATAGGTTTAACATCTTTTGGGGAATAGTGGGTCATAGGTTTAATGTCTTATGGGGATAGGTTGGGTGGTTAAGTGTGTCCCTAGGGGGAAAATTATCACACTTTAAGGGTTTAGTTAAGTGTGTCCCTAGGGGGGGTATATTTTACACTTGGTATTTGGTAGAGTGTTGGGGTGTCAGGATTAAACCTCGAGGAGGTACCCCAAACATGTTGGTATGTCAGGATTAAACCTCATAGAGGTTTCCTATGTAACCTATTAAGAAATAGGGATCAAAACACACGTATTTTTATGCCACATTTTAAGGTCATTTTATAAGACCGATCTATGTAGTTTAACATCATGTGTCAAGGATTCTCGTGTCAAGGAAAAGGCATCAACAAGGGATGGTGTGGGGATTACATATACGGGCTTCCCCGAGTAGGAGTCCATGAAGGTGAGGGGATCCATCCCTGAGTAGATGTCCATGGGGGTGTTATCCCATGACGATCATACATGGGGAATCCTATTCTCATCACATGGGGTAAGGATATAGTTTAACATAATTCATTGAGGATGTTTCCTTGTAGTTTAACATCATACAACTAGGGTGTGGATCTAGGCAGTTTTACATCATGAAGATCAAAAATTGATGGGGCCACACCCTAATATGGACTGTGTCAAGATGATAGGAAGATCTGGTAAAAGGAATCTCTACAAAGACTAGTAATCTTCTCCTCTTGGTGATGCCACATTTAGGGATTATGTGTTTATTACTCATGCACCTCTAGGTTGGGCATGGAATAAACGCTACCGTGGAGGAGTAGAAATCCGGGTTTCTGATGTTAAGGTTCCTAGGATTAGTAGAATGAGGCATTAGGGTACCTATTATTAGGATAAAAAGGAAGGTTAATGGTCCAGGACATTCTTGAAACACAAATGGAGAACACAAGGGTTGGTGGAAACAGTCAAACAAATATTTGGGGTGTAGTTAAACTAGTTCTAGATTAGTATAGGGGCCCCGGGCACTCGAATTTCACAAAGGGCATTGGTTGAAAGGAGGCACCATGGAGAGTCCTAGAGGATGGGTTTCATGAAATTTGATGATTTGAAAAAGTTAGGGAATTCATAAAGGCTCGGGGTCTCACTAAGGATAATGTTTCCCAAAATAGGGTGGCCTCGCCTCAGAGTGAAGTATTGGTTCCCTTAGGGTCAGTTTCATGAAGGATAATTATCTCACAAAACCCCAAGATTTGTAAATAGATTTCATTTTATGTGAAGACAATGGACCTTCATGAAAGGAATATTCACCATGGGTTGGGGTTCTAAAAATCCCTTGGTTGGAAGTTTCATGAAGGATGTATACCTTTAGAAATCCATATCCTCTCTTTCTCATGAAGCTTCTAAGTTTCATGACTTCAATGATTTTCTCATAATATGAAAGGTCAAGCCCTCTTAAAAGATAGACTTTGGGAGGTATTTATAGGCATAGTGGAGGCAAGAAAATCGGTTTCACAAAATGTGGAGGCTTTTATCGAATATTATGAGATCTATAAAGTGATGGGGTTCTGCAAACTAGAGTTACACTTCATGGAGGTTATCATCTCAAGCTCCACTCAGCTAGGGAACTTCTATGAAATAGAGTTACACTGTATGGAGGTTACTGCCTTAGGTTCCATGTAGTTAGAGAACTTCTGTGAACTAGAGTTACACTACATGGAGGTTACTGCCTCAGGCATCGTCTAGTTCGGGAACTTTTGTGAATCATAGTTATGTTGTGTGGGGGTTACTATATCAAGATTCATGTGGCCGGTGACTTCTACAAACTAGAGTTACACTGTGTAGTGGTTACTATTTCAAGCTTCACAAGGCTGAACAACTTTCTTTAATTATGGCCATTCATATAGGTTTTTATCTTAATAAACCCAGTACCATAGGTGGATTTTTATACATTTTATCTCAAATTTGATTTGAAACATCCATTCATTCATTGATCTATCTTGTAACATGAATATTTCAGAATAAAAAATACCCCCCTTAGAATTGGATCTGATGAGGGAGTAGAGAGTCACATTCTATGGAAAAACTGCCAAAAATGGGTAATTGAAAATTCCTATTCATGAAACATGGTTTGAACTTGTGCCTATAAATAGGGGTGAGGGTCCCTAAGGGGTCACATGATTTTTTCAAAAGACAGGCCTGTGGCCTTTTTTTATGAAACACAAGACTGTAGTGAACATATTGTGATCTTGATCCTTACTGATCATGAAAAAACCCTCTTTCACGAATCTTAGTTCTACACAAAAACCTCCATGATCTTGAAAATTTCTCAACTTTGACTTTTACGAATCAGCCTTTGCAAACTAGTTCCATAAATTATCTAAGTCTTGGATAAAAATGGATGCTAAAGGTTCTATGTTTTTTACTAATCAGTGAAGGGAGATAACTGGAAATATCATAATGAGGGATAGCTTAAGAACTGAGTGAATTCATGAAACAATCACTGTATTTATGGAATGGGTATAAAAATAATACTCATTGTTTAATAGTCTTCTGCTGTATGGTATTAGACTAAAGGAAGATGTGTTCACCCCCTGTGCCAATTAGGATGAGATCGCCTACTAGTTTAGGAGCATGCCTGGGTAGTAATAGTGACACAGGGCTGTTGGAGGCCACATTATGAAAGATAATTCATATCTTACCACTCATACCCTATGTAACCACATGAAAAACATGAATGGGATGGCATTAGAGGTGGAGGCATCTCCTCCTCAATACAACAACATCCTCAAGGCGAGTTTGACAGACCATCTCAAAGGGTGGATAGAAGGATATGACTTATGCCATGGTGATAACTTCATGGATGAATGGGACCAATAATACTAGGTATTCTAGTTATATCATGAATTTTAGGTGGATATAAAGAAATTATAGCTTTACAAGGTGGCATGAACCTCACAGTTCCATGTTTACCACCACATGGACATTATTTTAGTGTTACTGAGAAGGTGGTCATTGAGGACCAACACATTTCACCTACATAACAAGGAGGTTAGGATATTTTTATGAGCCCGCTACCACATTTTGGGGATCTTTATATATGGGTAGATGTATGATGAGTTTCTCTCGGTTGAGGATGTCTGGGATGACCAGAAGAAAATGCCAATGATTGGAAGGGTGTTTCTATGCTTGGTCTACGGGGAGAGTATGCCCAAAAAAAGGATGAAGGAAATCCATTTGAAGTAATGGTTTGAGTATTTTTTAAATTAACCAATGGAAAGACTACCTGTGAGGTCTTGTTAGTTTTCAAAGGAAACTCAACGAGGCAAGGAGTATATGAATTGAATGATCCTAGAGGTGATCCAGTAGAAAATGTGGGGTTACAACATGAAGCTTGAGGCTCCCATAGTCAGGTTGGATAGCTTTATTTCCATGATTATTTGAATATTGATGCTCCTAGTTCAATATGTGCACATGGGGGTGTGGCCAAGAAGCCTCACTATGGAAGAAACACTGTCAATGAGGTAGTGAATCAACCTAACAGTCTCGGTCTTATAAAATTTGTACTACACGTTGTGCCACATCAGTTAGGGAAAAAACTAGCTCCATTTGTGTGGGTACTTCCATTTTCTATATGGATGTATTTATTTACACATGGGGGGATATGCGTATCTAAACCCCATCTTCCCCCTAGCATAAACTTTCAGCTGTTAATTCTCAACATAATCGAGAGTCGGCCTATTGACTTGGGATCAATGGACATGATAATGAGGATTAGGATAGTGGAAAACTTCATTTTTCATCCATTTCCCCTTATCATAGGAATGAAGACCAATGATGGAATGAGTAATATCAATTAGTGATCATACCTATTAGATTTTTGAGGAAGGGTATTAGTTGCAAGGGTGGACTATAAGGTGATTTGTGAACCATACACCCCACACCGCATTTTTTGGTAGTTCTGGTGACTCCAAAGGCTGACCCTGTGGGTGTATATGGGAGTACGTAGTGAATTCCACCCCTTGGTTCTCAGAAATATATAGATCACGTTTGCATGAGAAGATGGCTGGGGGAAAAATGAGATGTCTCCACTCAATAATGTTTATGGACTCATCCATGGATATGTGCTGAGTTGAGAGAGAACATACCTTGGGGACATGATGAGTTAGTGAACTATTCAGGATGATGAGGAAAGAGGGGTCCCACAACTACAGGTTTATGGGTGAGTGGAAGGTAGGGCATGTCGTGGAGGTATAGTCGGTCTAGTGGGTGGAGTTGTGGATGTAGAGCTGACAATTCCTTGTCATGCATAGGTGGAAACTTTAGGAATGAGCGAATCAAAATTATCAATTATCCTAGGTAAGTTGATCTGGGAGGAAGGAATCTCCTTTAGATTAGTTTCGAGGGAATATATCCAAGGTCCATGGAAGCAGCCATTTCATTCAGATGTTCCTAGTAACACTATTTTCCCTAAGGCTTTGGAGAGTTAGGGGATATAAAAATTGATCACCTCTCTTCATGGGAAATGGTTGAATATCCAATCTGAGGGAATATTCATCATTGGATTAGTTCATGTGAGGGAATGATTCCATGTTCCCCATAACAAGGTGATATAATACATGATCTTGAAGACTTTATCCACTCTCATGGCATTGCATGTCCCTTGACTGAATGAGTAAAGGTTCTTCTAGGCATGTGTTCTCCTTCAAATCTTCTTATGATCTAAATGTCTATTGGTACGGCTGAGATAAATGGACTATAAAATGAAAAGTCTTGGGAAAGTTACCTCTATGTAGATTCCCTAGGGGGAGAAGTCCCCATTTCTATTTAGGTAAATTACCTAACTTTATGTGATTTTTCCACTTTCTATCCTTTGAGGCCGCTGTCTAACTATTTTCACTTTTGCAGGAATCAGAGACCAATGAGGAAGGGAAGGTTTATGATGAACATTAGGTGTATGTTGAGGGATCCCCAACCCCTGAAGGGGTAGGAACATGGTATCCTTCAGGCACTGTGGTCATAGGTGGCCCACCATCTATTGAAGCGATTCCAAAAACTAGGGTAATGACTCAACTTCCAATATCTAGGGGATTTCCCATGAACCTCCTCATGTTTATGGTAATACCTTACCATTATTATAAGACTTCTCTCATTTTCACCTTTTACTTCTTATTTTACATCTCAAAGTAATTCTTGATTAACCCAAACTTAAATGGTTATTCAAACCATGTTTGGAGCTTATCCAGTTGTGGTAATGGTAAAGTCTTGGAAAGTAATGGAGGATGAGGCCGTGCCTTCAATGAAGATGGTTGAGGAAGACATGATAGCTGATCCTACCATATAAGTTCCATAGGAAGTGTCCATTGGAGACAAAAAATAAATGGAAGAGGTAGAAAATCATGCTTGAAACTAAGATGATTGGGGAGGCTATGATGACCATACCTATCTTGGAAGTGATTTTGGTTGTGGATGATGGAGTTGAGACCGCAATGAAGGTTTTTTGAGATCATTACAACAACCCAGATGGCCAAAAATGTTACGATGACCACACATATATTAGAATTTCCTTTGTTAGTGGCTCATGGAGTTGAGACCTCAAAAAAAGTGGTTGAGATCATTCCACTAATAGAGGTAGCCGAGGAGGCTATGGTGGATGAGCCTTCTTCAAGATGTCCTCAAGAAGTGGTTAGGGCTCTTGCTGTTGGTGAAGGATCTGGTGAGGATGCATTTTCCCTAGACTTGGGACTTAGTCTACCCAAGGAATTTCTTGCAGATGACTCCAACACTGGCATGTTGGAAGTATTCCGTCCATACATTCCTATTTCATCCAAGTATATCAAGGATTTTGTATCGGATGCTACTGAGGAGAAAAGAGTCATCCGTTTCAAGGCATAGATAAGTGTGTGTAACTTCATCACTCGTACCCCACTAGATGATCTTCCAAACCAGGTGAGATTTCTCTGTTATTGGTTTGTCTGCCTGGAGGCTGGAAAGGTGGATTTTAGTAGCCTCGATGAACTATATTGAGACTTTCACATTGAATGGGAACATGCCAAGTATAAGTATTTTGATGTAACTTGGATCAAGAAGAAGGATGTAGGAACTCAGGCACTTCAGTTGATTGAAGAGGATATTTCTCACCTAGAAGAGCAGTCATGAGAGCATGTGAACATTATCATTTCTCAATAAGGAACCATCGACCAACTAAGGGTTCAGTTAGTGATGGATGATGCTAAGGTAGTGGAGGAGGAGTCTATGGAGTCCAATTTCCACGACGAGCATAATCATGTGAGTATCAGGGCTGAAGAAGTTCTCCCTATCACAAAAGAGAAGGCATCTGATCTAGCAGAGAAGAAGTGTACACTGTAGGACACTCAATAGAGGCTAGATGATCTTGAGTTCATGGTCATTGGGGTTGAGATTTAGGGAAATTTAGCTTATCCTAAAATATAGGAGATGCTCCAACATGTGGATAACCCTCCCAAAATTTTGGAATATTTTCTTTAAACTTCCAGCATGATTCAATAAATTTTTTCTTATGCATATAAATCATATCAACAAGACAAAAAATAATGAATCCCTAATCACATGTGAGTCATGATCAGTGTGGGAAACAAGAGACAAAAAAAAATTCTTATTTATATAAGAGTTATAAATGATGGTTGAACACTTAGGGTCTAAACTTATTTATCGAGTGCCAAGACTGTCCTGACTAGAAAACCTATGCCCAGAGGATATGGATATCTATATGGCCAAATTAATATCCCAAAATTCTCTAGAATAGAAATTGGGTAAATCCAAGGTCTTTGAAGTCTACTTGAATGGGAGGGGGATGACGAGCATGAATTGAGATGCCCATGATTTGGAACAAAAAGGGGGTATCGTGATGATTGAGTATAACTGTAACGACCCGAGTCCGGAGCCCCTACACAGGTGCCCTGTACCCGGTTTGCCACATGACCTCAAGCACATTTCCACGAACTCTAGAGGCTACCGACTAGAAGCGAGGGCCTTGGTGAGTCGGTGGGGAAACTATACCCTCATTCGGTAAGGTATAAAAGGTAATAAAACAACAATAAATAGCGGAAGTAGTAAACAACATGCATAACAATAGAAACCAAACAGTGGAAGCAATGTAGATATATAACTATGATGACAATGATGCAGCATATACAAGTATCTAAGGAAAACAGCAAACACAACAATGTGATGAAATACAGCTGAAACCAAGTAAGCAGTCAGCAACAAGAAGAAAATAGGTAACCCTCTAGGTATCTCTCACAGTCCAACCCCTATGGTTCAACCTATAAGTACTAGAAACCCTCTGGGAGGCACACACAGTCTCAACCCTCTGGTTAAGCTACGTAATTAAGCATAATCTCTGGGGAAGCACTCACCTTCAATTCCCCCTATAGTCTCGTATCGTGCTAAAGGCTCTCTGGGGAAGTACTCAACGCCAATTCCCCCTTGTGGCCCGTGTCGTGGATCTACAGACTCTCTGGGGAAGCACTCAATGTCAATTCCCCCTATATTCTCATATCGTAATTAAAAGATGTTGAGTCAATAAGGTTTTCCTTATGACTTTTCCATTCCTTCTTGTTTTGAAAATCACAAACACCTTTCTTTAAGAAAATCGCTTTTATAAGGAAAATTTCTTTTATAAGGAAAATCACTTTTGTAAGAAAAATTATCCTTATCATATTTTCATCCATATTTTTCTTAAGTATAAGATTCAGATTCATTTCTATATTCTCGGAATTGTTTGAAACTTTGATATGAAGTATTCTGTTTTAGGATCCGAATTCTGGATAAGAACTGTGATAAAGTTTCATTCCGAATTTCGGATACGAACTCTAATTAAGTTCTTCTCCAGATTCAGGATACGAATCCTTATGAAGTTCAATATTGAATTCTCATTACGAATTCTAATGACGAATTCTCATTACGAATTCTTAAGATGAATTCTCATTATGAATTCTGATGATGAATTCACATTACGAATTCTAATGAGGAATTCTCACTACGAATTCTGATGACGAATTATCATTCCGAATTCTCATTCCGAATTCACCTATTAAACAGAATCTGATCATATTTGTTTTATACACTCTGAATTTATTTAGACTCCGAAAATTATTTTGGTTAGACTCTAGACTTTCATTTTGCTTACGCTTTTATTTCTGTTTACACTCCGAACATTCATTCCGATATTTTGTGTCAGATTTTAAACGGTGTCGTACATTTTGTTACACTTGTTTTATTATAAAACGATGTCGTCTATTCTGTTATGAACTAACCGTTGGTTAAGTTACACGTGTACAGGTCCCTCTGATTTTTAAGGAAAATATGACCGTTGGAAAGGAGGCCGACCTTACCTATAAATAGGAGCTCATTTGAAAGAGCTCAGTGCTGAAAGGCTGACTGATGGATAACTTCTTTGACATCGTGCATACATGATGTTGAAGTGATTTCTAGAGAGAGAGAGGCTCTTATTAACTCTCAAAGTTTTGTGCGACTCCAAATGTTGGTGATTACATTCGAGGACTTCCGGGGATAGGAAGACAGAGGTTTCCAACACCTTGAAGTTGAGGGATTCCTTGCTGAGGAAGAAAGAGGTGACCAACTACCTTGAAGTTGAGGGCTTGCGGGGATAGCAAGATAGAGACTTTGATCTTCGTATCGATGGATTACCCTGGTGTGGGTAAGACAGACCTGCTTGAAAATATAAATCAAGGGACCTTTATCCAAGGTTGTTGGATACCCTTCTCTTTGGGTTAAAAGACTTATATATCTTGTTACTTGTAGTTTTACTACTTGTTTATTTCCGCTGAATTCTGTATTATAAGGAAAGTATAACTTTCTTATACTTCCTTACTTGTACTCTGTTTCATTTAGATTCTATACGATTTAAGGTAGAATCTCATATTGTAATCTTTTGTTAAGTTTCGATTTCTGGAACCATATTTCTGGAACCTACTTTCGGAATCTCTTTCCAAGTTTTCATTTGGCATTAGAGGTGTTGTGAATTTTCTAAGTTTAAACTTTGTTAAACTTAGCCCTTTCCTTTGCTTAAGGAAACCATAGTTATTCGTAACTAAATTTAAAGGTTCCAAAGGAATTTTTAAAGTATACAATTCACCCCCCTCTTGAATATTGAGCATCTACATCATTATTTCGATCCTACAATTGGTATCAGAGCAAGGTTTCTGAAATACTTGTACTCATGTATAAGTTTTTCTTTCTCACTTTATCATTCCAAACTTTTCCATTCCGAACTTTCTCATTCCAAACTTTGTTATTACGAATCTTTTTCTACTAACAAGTTTGTGTGCCGAAGGTTTATAAGTATGGCAGGAATTAATGTTGGTTCAATTGATAATCTAAATCCTACAAGACCACCAATCTTTGATGGTAATGACTATGAATACTGGAGAGATCGAATGAAGAATTTTGTTATCAATACTGGAGTAGACAACTTTGTTATGCTCACTGGTGATTATAAAATTCCCGACAAGGAAGTTAGAACTTTCACTAACCAGGAAAAGCAAGAATATCAACTCAACTATAAGGTACGCAATACTATACTTTGTTCAATGACTAGAAATATATATAGCCAAATTTCTTCTTGTGAAGCAGCTAATTGTATCTGGAAGAAGTTAGAGGTTACACACTTTGGGACTTCTAAAGTGATTGAGACTAGGAGAGCTATGCTTAGAGCTGAATATCATGGCTTCAACTTTCCTTATGGTGAACGAATCTGTAAAGTTCAATAGAGATTTATGACTATCGTCAACAGTCTACAGTCTATGGGAGAGAAAGGCTTAGATGATGAAGCTATTATGGATAAGATAATTGATATCATGCCTAATGAGTGGGAATCCAAAAGAACTGCTATAGATGAGAATAGGAAGGTCACTCAAATTTCTCTTGATGAGCTATTTGGAACTCTTCTCCAACATGAAACCAGAATGAAGAGAGATGCTGACAACATCAAAAAGAAAAATGGAAATGGTACCGTTGCTTTTACAACAACATCAAATCAGATGAAAGCTAAGACTCCTGAGAGAGTAACCAGATCCAAGTCTAAGAAAGTTATTTTCCAATCCAAATCTAGTGAGAGTGAAATATCAGAAAATGAATTATCAAATCTTGCTCGAAGGATGAACAAGATATCTGGCCAAAGGAGTTTCCAATCCAAGTATAAGAAAAAGGGAAGGAAAGATAAGAAAGATGGAGAAGTCACTTGCTATGAATTCAAGAGAGCTGGACATATTAGACCAGATTTCCCTATGCTCAAAAAGAAATAAAGGAAAGAAAGGCATTCAGACAGGAACATAAAGAAGTATTATAAAGCCAAAGATAAGAAAGTTCTGAAAGCTAATGACACCTGGAGTTCTAGTGGTGGGGACTCTTCAGATGAATCTTCTAGTTACGAATCTTCAGGACAGAAGAATCTTGGTCTTATAGCCAGATTACCTATTGATAATCATTGTTTTATGGCTAAGGTATGAAATGCTGAATCATTGACCAATGTTTCTTTAAATTCTAATGATAGTAAGTATTATAACACTTCTGATGAAGAATTCTCTTCTGATGAAGAAAATACTTTACCTACTTATGAAGAAGTCTCTAGGTTTGCTGAACTTCTTGAAATTGAGAATTCAAAACTCAATAAGAAACTTGATAAAGCAAACTCTAATAATTCTATTCTTACAAAAGAGATATTATATCTTTCTAAAGATATTGATAGGATAAATGCTGATTTTGAAAGTATTTCAAAAAATCTTGAAGAAGTAAGTTATGAGAAGAACAAACTTGCTAAAGATTTAGAAAAAGTAATTTCTAAGAAAATTGTTTTTGAGCCTAACTCTAGTTCTAGAACTAATCATTTTGAGGATAAAAACTTGGTTATAAAACTCAAGTCCTAAATTTTTTCCTTAAAGAAGTGTTTATCAAACTTTACCCATGGTAAGGAAAATTTTAATAAAATGTATTCCCAAATACGACCTTTAAGAAATAAATCCGAATTTGGTTATACCCATGCAAAACCATTTTTCAGTAACAATTATTTTGTTCCTCAAAGTGCCCCATTTTGTACTAAGTGTCAATGTGGTGGTCACTGGGCAAAGAATTGTTCCTTAAAAAAAACCCAATCCCTAGGATTTCACAAAGTTTATTTTTCTAAGAAGTTGTGGGTACCTAAAATTTTGTTATCCAGTAATATCGGATCCAAAAAAGTTTGGATTCTGAAAGTATAATTTTCTTCTTGATTTCAGAAAAATAAAGAGAGTACCAGCAATAATACATGGTACATGAATAGTGAATGTTCCCGGCACATGACTGGTAACAAAAGCTATTTTTAAAAGATTATCAAAATGAAAGGAGGAAAGGTAACTTTCGGAGACAATTCTAAGGGAGAGATTGTTGGTATTGGTAATATTGTTCTTTTAGGTAAAACCTTAATTTCAAATGTTCTTTTTGTTAAGGGTCTTAACCACAACCTCATTAGCATATGTTAGTTATGTGATGAAGGTTACCTTGTGAATTTTAGGAATGATAAGTGCTTAGTTCACAATTCCAAGGAAGAATTTATTCTCTCAGCCAATAGGCATGAGAATGTTTACACCTTAAACTTAGAAGACCTTAGAAGTCAAGATTTACCTTGCCTAAGTGCAATAGAAGATCATTCCTGGTTATGGCATAGAATACTAGGTCACTGTAACCTTAGGAACCTATGTAAACTCTCTAAGAAAAAACTAGTTAAGGATCTACCAGAGCTTATATTTGATTCTTCTAAAGTTTGTGATCCTTGTCAATATGGAAAGCAACATAAATATAGTTTTAAATCAATTGGTGAAGTCTCAACAACTGATGCATTACAGTTAGTGCACATAGATCTTCTTGGTCCAACACAAACTGGAAGTATTGGAGGCAAATACTATGTGTTTGTTCTAGTTGATGATTACACTAGATTTACTTGGGTCTATTTTCTAGCAAAGAAGTCTGAAGCTTTTTATTATTTCAAAAGTTTTAGAGCTCAAGTTAAAAATGAGAAAAACCTTTCATTGAAAACTATTCATAGTGATCATGGAGGAGAATTTCAAAATTTTGATTTTGAAACTTTTTGTAGTAAAAAAGGTATTACTCACAATTTTTCAGCACCTAGAACTCCTCAACAAAATGGTGTAGTTGAAAGAAGAAATAGAATTCTTCAAGAAATAACTAGAACCATGTTGAGTGAATATTCTATAGCTAGACATTTCTAGGCTGAAGCTGTAAGTACTGCTTGCTATAATATAAATCAAGTTTTGATTAGACCTTTTCTTAATAAAACCCCTTATGAGTTATGGAATGGTAGAAAACCAAGACTATCCTACTTCAAGGTTTTTGGTTGCAAAGTATTCATTTTGAATACTAAAGATAACTTACATAAATTCGCACCAAAATCTGATGAAGGAATTTTCTTAGTTTATTCCACAACATCTAAGGCTTATAGAGTTTTTAATAAAAACACTTGTACTGTTAAAGAAACAGTACATGTAAAATTTGATGAGTCTGATCCTTTTGTTTTTAAACAATCCCAGCCTACATCCTCAGATGTGTTTTCAAAAACTGATTATCAACCTTTGATAGAAGAACCTTCTGATAAGGATAATGTTCAAGAAGATATTCCTGAAACATTTACCCCAGAAGACTTTCTACCCTATGTTGATGAACAAGCTTTTCAAAACCCAAATCAGGTGTTTCTTAAGAATCATCCCAGTGATAGTATCATTGGTGATGTAAATCAAACTGTAAGGACTAGAATTTCCTTATGAAATGAAGTAGAAAATCTAGCATTTCTTTCCCAATTAGAACCTAAAAGCACTGATGAAGCTTTAGGTGATGATGATTGGATCAAAGCCATGCAAGATGAACTAAATGAATTCGAAAGGAATAAAGTCTGGACTATGATTAAAAGACCTAAGGAAACTTCTATAATTGGAGTCAAATGGGTTTTCATAAATAAATGTGATGAAAATGGAGTCATAGTAAGAAATAAAGCTAGACTTGTTGCTAAAGGGTATAATCAGCAAGAGGGAATAGACTATGAAGAAACCTATGCTCCAGTAGCTAGACTTGAATCTATCCGTATTCTACTTGCCTTTGCAGCATTATTTAATTTCAAACTTTTCCAAATGGATGTGAAATGTGCTTTTCTTAACGGTTATGTTCAAGAGGAAGTTTTTGTTGAACAACCTCCTGGCTTTAAAGATACAAAACATCCTGATTATGTTTTTAGACATACCAAAGCTCTGTATGGCCTTAAACAAGCCCCACGAGCATGGTATGATAGACTTACTGGATTTTTGATTCAAAATAACTATGTTAAGGGAAATGAAGATCCAACCCTTTTTATAAAGAAAGATAAGAAAAATGTTTTGATTGTTCAAATTTATGTTGATGACATCATATTTGGTTCAACTCAGCAATCTTTGACTGACTCTTTTGCAAGTCTAATGAAATCTGAGTTTGAAATGAGCATGATGGGTGAGTTAACATTTTTCCTTAGTTTTCAAATTTCTCAAAAACCAGAAGGAACCTACATATCTCAACATAAGTATATTAAAGATATTCTTAAAAATTATGGTTATGACAACACTAAGAGTATTAGTACTCCCATTGGTACCTCAAACTCTTTAGATCTTGATGAAGCTGGGAAACCAGTAGATCAAACATCTTTTAGAGGTATGATAGGGAGCCTACTATACTTAACAGCTAGTCGACCAGACTTAATGTTTTCAGTATGCTTATGTGCAAGATATCAATCCAATCCTAAGGAATCTCACTTAAAGGCAGTAAAAAGAATTTTTCGCTACCTTAAGGGAACCATGGATCTAGGATTATTTTATACTTCTGGAAATGATTTTATCCTAAAAAGATTTTATGATGCTGACTTTGGTGGATGTAGAATGGATAGAAAAATTACATCCGGAACTTGTCATTTCTTAGGAGATTCATTAGTTTCTTGGTCCTGCAAGAAGCAACATTCTGTAGCACTCTCCACTGCTGAAGCAGAATATGTAGCAGCTGGAAGTTGTTGTGCTCAAGTGTTGTGGATTCAACACACACTCACTAAAGGAGATATTATTCTTCAATTTATCGGAACACAAGATCAACTTGCTGATATTTTCACAAAATCTTTTCCTTCTGATAGATTTGAATATATTAAACAGAAGTTAGGAATGATAACCGTAAGGTAATCTTTCTTAATTAACTTTCTGTTGAAAAAGTCTCCTAACAGAAATAAACTTCTTTTCATAGGGGGAGTAAATTTGATTGTTTGATTAACAAAGTTTTTCAAAATTTGTTTTCAAACTTTTCAGAACTAAATTTCCGGAATGGAATTTCTAGAACTAAAATTTCCAGAATGGATATGTTCATGTAGAAGACTTCTGGAATCAAAGACTTCGTATTGAACACTTCCGGAATGGAAAATTTCGTACTGGTATTTTTATAACGAGATTTTCGTACCGAATCTTTCATAATAAGTTTTTCATTTTCAAACTTTGTAATGAAATTTTTCGTACTGAGTTTTTCTTACTAAGTTTGTTCTTCATAGTGAGCTTTCCAAATTTTGTCTTTTTATAATAAATATTTTTTCATAGTTTTCGTAAGAATGTTACCAATTACGAATAATCCTCCTAAGCCAATCAGAAAGGTATGATTTCCTTACTCAAGTTTTCGTAGTCATATTTTACTTACTGGCATTTTCTTATATTTTGTTTTCAATTCTTTGTTTTAATAAAAACCTCAAAAGATCCGATTCAAGAGAATTGGTTTTAGACCGTCAGATCTGATCTCAGCTTGTCACAACCGTTCGATCAACCATGGAAGGTGAACCATTTTCTCGTTGCCTATATAAAGGGGACCCCAAACGGTTTTCCCACATCGGTTTTCGAGCTCCAGCATCGCGAAGCTCTGCCTCTCTATTTTAAGACCGTTCCGAACCTCATCTTTTTTCGTTCCGAACTTCTCAGAGGTATTCAAATCTGAATGTCTGTGGAAGCAGCTTCTCAAGACATGTCTTCTTCTAAGCCTATTTCAAAGTGGTTAGTATATAGAGATAGGCTGGTTCATCCGGATTTCTTCAACAAGTATGACTCTCTTATTTCCAAAAATATTAAGCTAAATGGTTGGGAAGATGTTGCGGTGTCAAAACCCGGGAATCAAGATGAAGTGTATTCAGATTTGCTTATAGAGTTTTATGAGACACTCTCATTTCTTAAGGAAGATGGAAGAGAAAAGTTGTCTTTTAAGTCTTATGGTAAGACTTATAATCTTTCATATTCCAAGGAAGCTAGCTTGGTAGGGCTGAATAATGAAGGAGAAGCTGAATTTATATCTCATGTGTTGCCAGATTCAAAGGGTAGCTTCGACAAGGAAAAAGCATTAGAAACTCTCGGACTGGAAGATGACAAGGCTCCGAAGATTGCTTCTCTATCTACAAATTTCAGGATTCTAGAGTTATGGGTATAAGGCCTTATCATACCGAGTAAGGGTGACAAAGATAGCTTAAAGAAGAGTGAGATCTACATCCTAGATTTTCTGATAAATCTGAGGAAGTTTAATTTGATGAAGCACATTCTTATCACTCTTGAGAATGTGAAGAAAGGAAATCTGAGAGATCAGATTATAATGTATCCAGCAATCCTCTCAAAGTTGATAGTTCGGTGCCTTGAGTCATTCAAGGAGGCTTGCAATTCTAAGCCAAGAGTTTGCAAGATTATGCTGGTGAGTGATGGTACACTTAAAAGAATGGATGTAGCTTTTGACAAGAAGACTGGTCAGTTTGTTGATTCACCTGCTCAAGAAGAAACAGTTCCGAAAGTTGCTGATCCGGAATCCTCTAATCCAGTGAGGAAGAGAAAGATGAAAGAAGTTGAAGTTGAAGCAGAGAATCCCAAGTCTAAGGAAGTTCATTACGCACCTCCAAAACCAAAGAAGAAGAAAGCTTACCCAGATGAGGTAGTTGCTAAATGGAGGGAGATGAAAGAGAAGAGAGTGCAAGGAGAGACTCCGTTTGGCTTGGACCCTGCGGAGGCTAAGGCCTTGAAGGAAAGAACTGCAGATGAGCTAGAAAAACAAGAAAAAGAAAAAAAGCTCAAGAAGAAGATGACTGAAGCAGAGGTATCTCAGGCATTGTTGAAATTCAATGAGATGGTTTCAGCAAATATTCCTGTTCTGAGATCCTTTTCCTTGGACTCTCTTCCTGAGACTCCAGGAAGAAATTTCGTTGCTTCGGAAGAAGCTGTTGCTAAGACTGCTGAGGAAGTAGAGCAAGTTGAGCAAGTGGAAGAATAAGAAGCTGTTGCTGAAGGAAGTGGTGAAACCGGAGATGTGTTGAAGCAAGTAGATGATTATAAGGGAACACCTTCAGAACATCTGTCGCTCCGAACTTCAGAAGCCGAATATTCAAAATTAGTCACTCTTGGAAACGATGAGCATCAAGGAGAAGAAGAAGTAGCTTATCATGTAGAAGAAAAAAAACTTCTACATGATTTTACTCAGATAGAGAATGTAGAGGTTGGTTCTCAGAAAGTTCCTGATGAGGAAGACCATATTGTTCAAGTTTCTGATAGTGAAAAGAAAACTTCGGAACAAGATTCTATTCCGAAAAATTACAAGGGAAAGAAAATTCTTGCTGATACTCCGAGATCAGTAGTGGTGAATAGAAAGGAAGTTGGTAGTTCTTCAAAGAGAAATCTTGACCTTGTTGAAGAAGAAAATTCTCCAAGAAAAGTTTCGGATTCAGAGTCATCTTCGTTGGGGCATGACTTTGTTGTTTAGTCTTTAAAGAAGTTGGTGGGAACTATTCCAACTTTCTCAAGTATTGATTCAAGATGTCAGATGCTCCAACATGCTTTGAATCAGAAATCAGACTCCGTATCTATGGTTATGGACAAGTGTGTTGAAATAGAGGCTCAGTTCAAAAAATTCTTTGTTGGCTATGAAGCCAATAGAAGATCTTGCAAGAGGATGAAAAATTGGTCGAGGAAAACTGTAGAAGAGATGAGACTCTTGGATGAATTTCAAGAAAATGTTAAAGATGATTTTGAGACTGAGGACAGGAAGATAAATGAGCTGACTTCTTCCTTTGAAGAGAAGCTGACAGATGAAAAGAACTTCTGGATTCAAGAAGTCAGAGATCTGAATGGGAAACTGAATTCTGTTTCTCAAAACTAGAAGTTTGAAATAGATCATCGAATTGAATTTGAAGAAAAGATGAAGGCTCAGGAAGAAAATCTTAAAGCACAGGAAGAAAAGCTTAAAGCTCAGGAAGAAAATATTGAAGCTCAATCTGCAAGAATAGTGGTCTTAGAGAAGCAAGCTGAAGAAGATCATAAAGACTTAAAGAAGATAAAGACTATTCTAAAAGGTCTCATGGTGAAGGAGAAAGATCCCAAATAGATAGATCCGATCTTTTGTTGTACCTTAACTCTTTTGTTGTTGAAATTTTCAAACTTAATAGAAATTGTGCTTGTCCATTTTTTTTGTTACTACTAATTTTTCAGGTACTTTGTTATATTTCCCATTCCCTCGAATTCTTTTTGAAAATCACAAAGGGGGAGAAGGAAAAGATCCTTAAGAAAAAAAAACAAACTCCAAAAGAGTTTATCTAAGGGGGAGTTTCTCATTAAAGAAGACATTATTATTCATAATGAAATATCATTTTGGAAATCTAGAATATGATCCTTAGAGTTTCAAAGCCTAAGGGGGAGATAGTCGTATTCATCTACACCCATAAGCAAAGGGAGATAAGCCTTAAGGTTTTCTTTCTTCTTAGAATTTCTTTTTCGTAAGGATGTTTGTGCTTTCTAAAAAGGGGGATATTGTTGAGTCAATAAGTTTTTCCTTATGAATTTTCCATTCCTTCTTGTTTTGAAAATCACAAACACCTTTCTTTAAGAAAATCTCTTTTATAAGGAAAATTGCTTTTATAAGGAAAATCGCTTTTGTAAGAAAAATTATCCTTATCATATTTTCATCCATATTTTTCTTAAGTATAAGATTCAGATTCATTTCTATATTCTCAGAATTGTTTGAAACTTTGATATGAAGTATTCTGTTTTAGGATCTGAATTCTGGATAAGAACTGTGATAAAGTTTCATTCCGAATTCTGGATACAAACTCTAATTAAGTTCTTCTCCAGATTCAGGATACGAATCCTTATGAAGTTCGATATTGAATTCTCATTACGAATTCTAATGACGAATTCTCATTACGAATTCTTAAGATGAATTCTCATTACAAATTCTAATGACAAATTCTCATCCCTGATTTTCCCTAATGAGGTGGAGAAGATGAAACCCCGAATAGCTCCGGCCATTGTGATCGTACATCGGCCTCCCTCTCCCCGGTCTCATCCTGTACTCGCCCATGCTACCATAGCACTCGTACCAGAGGAACAGACCGCCCGCGGAGAACCTTCGTACTACAACCGACAATCCGGATAGGATGCTCCTCGAAGGACGCATCCGCTTCAAGATAGACTTCCTCAGGCTGAAATACGTGAGACGGGTATGAAAAGTAGCATCGAAGCTGAGATATGTGGAAGACATCATGCATGGACCGATACCTCTGAGGTAGCTACAATCGATAGGAGACAGGACCCACTCTCTGCAAGACCTCAAACGGTCTAACGTACCGCAGTGAAAGATTACCCTGTCTCCGAATCCTCTTGTGTCCCAACCTCGGTGCGACACGCAGGAAAACCTGATCACCGACCTCGAACTCCATAGGTCGTCTCCGCTGATCAGCATAAGACTTCTATCGAGACTATGCTGTAGCCATCCTCTTCCGAATCATCTCTATCTACTCTGAAGTCTCCTGAACAAGATGAGGTCCCAGCAAAGTTGCCTCTCCTGCCTCCATCCAGCATAAGGGTGATCGACATGGCCTACCATACAAGGCCTCGTATGGCGCCATCTGAATGGTCGCCTAGAAACTGTTGTTGTAGGTGAAATCCACCAAAGGGATATGCTTTTACCAAGAACTGCCAAAGTCAAGGATGCAAGCTCGGAGCATATCCTCAAGCACCTGGATCGTGCGCTCGGAATGGCCATCAGTCTGGGGATGGTATGCTGTACTCAAAATTACCTGTGTACCCAAGGCCTTTTGAAGTCCCTTCCAGAACCGAGAGGTAAAGTACGCATCTCTGTCTGAAACAATAGAGTGCAGAACTCCATGCAGACGAACGATCTCTCTGATGTAAAGTCGTCCCAGATCATCGACGCTGAAGGTCTCCTTGATCGGTAAGAAGTGGGAAACCTTCGTAAGACTATCGACGACAACCCAAATAGCATCGTTCGCCCTGGAGCGATCTCGGAAACCCGGTCATGAAGTCCATCGCAACATCATTCCATTTCCACTCCAAAATGGGTAACTGCTGTAAAAGCCCCGTTGGTCGCTGATGCTCTTCTTTCACCTGCTGACAAGTAGAAGATCGCATGACAAAACTATCAACATCCTTCTTCATAGATGGCCACCAGTATTGGTGATGAAGGCCCCGATACATCTTGGTGATGCCAGGATGAACTGCCCAAACAAAGGAATGGAAATCCCGCATCAGCTCCTCGCGTATGTATGCTGGCACCCATACGCGTCCCTAGAAACGCAAGATCTCATCCTCGACCACTGTCCATCCAGGAAGAGGGTCCTCTCATGACACACCCTCCCGCAGGACTAATCCTTCCGAGTCTGATAGCTACCTCATCCGTACCTGATCAAGTAGCGTGGAGGTAACAACTACAGAAGATAGAAAAGTCTGTCCCCATCTGTCGTGCACCTCCAGATGCATCTCAGAGAACAGAGCCATCAGCTGCCACTCACTACTGACCTCCTGAACCGCCTGAATCTGAGTTCTCCTGCTTAATGCGTCTACCACGGTGTTGACCTTTCCCGGCGTATAGGCAAGCTCGAAATCAAAATACTGAAGATACTCGACTCACCTGTGCTGCCTCAAATTCAGATCACACTGAGTGAAGATATACTTGAGACTCTTGTGGTCAGTGAAGACCACAAAGTGATCTCCCAGAAGATAGTGTCTCCAACAGCGCAAGGCATGAACAACAGCTGCCAACTCCAGATCATGCGTCGGGTAGTTCCTGTCATGTGGCCTCAACTACCGAGACCCATACGCAATGACTACATCTCCCTGCATAAGCACGGCTCCTAGCCCGATACCCGAAGCATCACAATAAACAGTGTATCTCTTGCCTAGCTCCGGCAAGACTAGTATCGGTGCTGACGTCAACCTCCCTTTCAGCTCCTGAAAGGATGACTCACAAGAATCTGACCATGAGAACTTCACCCCCTTCTTGGTTAGTCCTGTCAAAGGTGCTTCTAGGCACAAAAAGTCCTGAATTAAGTGTCTGTAGTATCCAGCCATCCCTAGGAAGCTCCGTACCTCAAAAACGTTCTTCAGCTGCTCCCAAGAAACTACATCTCTCACTTTCTCTGGGTCCACAGATACTCCTGCCTCTGAGATGACGTGACCCAATAAGTGAATCTGACCCATCCAGAAGTGGCACTTCGAGAGTTTAGCATAAAGCCGATGCTCTCTCAGTGTACTCAGAACAATCTCAAGATGTGTGGCATGGTTGCGTCGAGTGTGAGAGTAGAACAAGATATCGTCCATGAAGACCACGACGAAAGAATACATGTAAGGATGGAACACTCAGTTAATTAGTGCCATGAAAACTATAGGTGCGTTCGTGAGTCCGAAAGGCATGACTGTATACTCGTATAGACCATACCTACTCCTGAAGGCTGTCAGAGGTATATCTGATGGTCTAATGCACAACTGATGATAACCGAACCTCAAGTCGATCTTCGAGAACACCCGGGCTCCTCGAAGCTGATCAAAAAGGTCATCAATCCTCGGCAAAGGATATCGGTTCTTGACCGTCAACTAGTTCAGCTTCCGATAATCCACACAAAGCCAAAGGGAACCGTCTGCCTTCTTCGCAAACAAGACAAAAGAACCCCAAGGATAAGTACTAGGTCGAATTAAACCCTTAGCCTGTAGCTCCTCCAACTGCTTGTTGAGCTTCTGCAACTCAGGTGTGGCCATCCTATAGGGAGGAATGGACACCGGTGCCACTCCTGGCACGAGATCAATAGAAAAGTCTACCTCATGCTCCGGAGGCAAACCCAAAAAGTCCTCTGGAAAGACATCCCTGAAGCGATCCACCACTGGAGGAAAGTACAACTGTGGAGTCCCCTGATCATCTAGATAAAGTCTAGCAATCTGGGCTGTCACCCCACCTAGCCCAAGATGCTTGAGTCCCGCCCGACTCGCCCGAATGTCCCATTCACCTCTATGAAGGAAAGATTCACCCTCTGGTGAAACGAAACTCACTCTGCGGCGATAGCAGTCGACGACTGCCTGGAAGGAAATTAACCAGTCCATTCAAAGGATGAAATCATAACCTGTCATCTCTAGGACATAAAGATCCCATAAGAAGCGATACCCCGCAACCTCGAGAGGTCACTCTCTACACTGGCGTACACTAGATGTCCTCGTCCCCAAAGGTGTGTCTAGTGTCAATGAGTCGGCATAAGAAAAGATGAAGATTCCAAGGCTCTCCATAATGGAAACAGAGATAAAACTATGCGTAGCACTAGTATCAAAAAGGGCTGAAGATAAAACTGAGGCTACTAAAACCGTACCTCGAACAGTAGAAGGGCCATGATCCTACTCCTGATAAGTCTGCTCCACGGCGAAAGACTGGACTGTACCACGGCCCTGCGCCCCTGGCTAACCACTCTGGGATGAAACTCCTTGCTGGTGATGAGGAACTGGTGGCTGACCGCCATGGCCTCGACCTCCACCTCAGCCCGAACGGCCGGAAGAACTCCAGTTGCCTGACTGGTGAGAGACTGGTGGGGCTACTCCTGAACGAGGAGTCATGGAAGAATCCCGGTCACCAGCTGATGGTGAGAAAACCTAGAAGAAATGCTGAAGGTGACCCATCTTGTCACAAGATTGGAACTCCACGGGGTCCCTCTGGCACTGCGGCCTCATGTTCCCTGTCCGGACACACTGATAGCATGTCACCTGGCTGCCTGAAGATGCGTCTCGCTTCCTCGAATCACCGCGTGTGGGCTCCCTACGATGCTTCTTTCTATCATCTGGAGGAAAGCTAGCTTTGGAAGAAGAACCGCCCTGGCTCGCAGCTCCAGAGACTCTCAGATTGCGCTCCACAATCAGTGCCTGGTTGACGATGGAAGTAATGGAAGTCAGCTGGAAGATGTTCACCTCTGAGAAGATCTCCCGTCTGAGTCCATCCTCAAACTTCCTCGCCAAGAACACCCCACTCCCATTCTGAAGGGGTGTAAAACACTGCAGATCAGTGAAACGGGAGGAATACTCTATGACAGATAGAGTACCCTACTCTAAGCTCATGAACTCTTGAGATCGATCGGCCCTCAGGGTCTCCGGGTAGAAAAAGTCGTAGAACATGCGCTAGAACTCCTCCCAAGTCATAGCCTGCTGTTGACCCGCCTGTGAGACCACGTCCCACCACCTCTTGGCGGAGTCTCAGAGCATGTAGGTGGTGAGATTGACCCACCTCTCTGGAGGTGTCTCCAGATGCTCGAATATAGTCAGCATGGCTTCCATCCATGACTCTGCAGCCTGAGGTCCTCCCTCCCCCGAGAACGTGGGAGGATGCTGCTGCTGGAAAACCCGCATCAAGTCTGCCATAGACGAGGCATGAGGTGGTTCTCCCTAGAAGTCCTGCATCATCCTCATGAAACCCTCCCTAAACTGCGCATCAACGCCCGAAACTGGTACAACAACCGGTGCCAAGGTTGGCTTGGCTAGGGGATCAACAGGAAGTCCCTAATCAGCCATGTCTGGCATCTGATCACTGCCTGATGACAGACGTACAACCGGGGGACGTCTTTGAGGCAAAGCTCTGAAAGATCAAAAGCACACCTTAGATCAGGAAAACAAGGGCAGAGAACACAATAGTACTAAACGGAAATAGGGGAAGAAAACACACAAGATTGCAAAACACGACTACACGGCGTGTATAAAACTACATGGTGTGTCTTCTTTAACCACTGACATGGGCATGTACCCTCACCCTACAAGTCGTGTACACTTCAAACTACACGGCGTGTTAACCCCCACACACGACGTGTACTTGAAAACTATTCCCCTACCCGAGTCTCCTTACATGGCTAACCCACACAGTCTGACTCAACCCGAGACTACACGACGTGTTTGAAAAAAATACGGCATGCACTAGACAAGGCTTAGGTGGTCCGTGTTATTGAGTACACGGCCATCTACACGGATGGACCTTACACGACGTGCTCCGAACAAGTACGGTGTGCATAGGTGAAGGCGACACCGTCCCGTGTTGTTCGTGACACGGCCGGGTACCTGGAAAGACTACATGGCATGTTCCAAACAAACACAGCGTGTGGAAAGGAAGGTAATGCCGGCTCGTGTTGTTCATGACACGGCTGGGTACCTGGACAAGACTACATGGCGTGTTCCCTATGGACACGACGTGTTCTACCCGAGCTTCCCCGACCCGTGTTGTTAGTGACATGGCCGGGTACACGGCTCCGAACTCACACGGCGTGTACTAATGGTACACGGTGTGTTCCCGAAGTTACTCCCACGACACCGTGTTCTACTCACACGGTTAGTGACACGGCCTGAAAACTACACGGCGTGTATCCAAAAAGTTCACACCGTGTATTCTGGGTTTTTCTGGGCAGTAGCTCAGAAACTGCGCAGAATTCTAGAAACACTAAAAACAAGGGGAAAGATGCCAAATTACGATCCGTGAGGGCGCATAACACCTCAAGAACCAAAATTTGGTGTTCATTTTTAAGCAAGGAATGAAACAAAGTTTTCTAACATAACATCATAGAATCTATCAAGCATTTATCACAAGATCATGCATAATCTACACAGAGCCTATCACAACAGCATGCAATCGCTAATGCACCCTAGATGGCATGGAAAGAATGCATGGCATGTGATTTCTACAAGTGTCTATATGATGCATGCGACGACATACCCTCATCTCATCGGTTTGCGACATAAATAGAACCGAAATATCAAAACAGTAATAGCACAAGCCATGTGAATCACTCTCGATGAAATAAGGTCAACTATAAAATCTCAAAATCAGCAACTACAATTAACGAGGTACTATGGCTTTTCCCTGTACACGGGTTATCTACTCCCGAGCACAGCTTAATGCCAAGTACTGAATCCATCCTATCCCTGGATAAGGTCTCCAAACAGTAAAGCAAGAGAAAAGAACACCTCTGATACCACTTTGTAATGACCCGAGTTTGGAGCCCCTCCACTGGTGCCCTGTACCCGGTTCGCCACATGACCTCAATCGCGTTTCCCCGAATGCCAGAGGCTTCCAACTAGCAGCTAGGGCCTTGGTGAGTCGGTGGGGAAACTATGACCTCATTCGGTAAGGTATAAAAGGTAATAAAACAACAATAAACAGAGGAAGCAGTAAACAACATGCATAATAACAGAAACCAAACAGCGGAAGCAATGTAGATATATAACTATGATGACAATGATGCAGTAGGTACAAGTATCTAAGGAAAACAGAAAACACAACAACGTGCTGAAATACAACTGAAACCAAGTAAGCGGTCAGCAACAAGAAGAAAACAGGTAACCCTCTGGGTAGCTCTCACAGTCCAACCCCTATGGTTCAACCTATAAGTACTAGAAACCCTCTGGGAGGCACACACAGTCTCAACCCTCTAGTTTAGCTACGTAATTAAGCAGACTCTCTTGGGAAGCACTCATTGTAAACTCCCCCTATAGTCTCGTATCATGCTAAAGGCTCTCTGGGGAAGCACTCCACATCAATTCCCCCTGTGGCCCGCGTCGTGGATCTACAGACTCTCTGGGGAAGCAATCAACGTTAATTCCCCCTATAGTCTCATATCGTAATTAAAAGACACTTTGGAGAATCCATTCCGTCAATTCTCCCTTTGGTCTACTACTCAAGGTTCTCACAGTCCTGAGTATAACTAAACATGCTCAGCACGCGTGTATCGCCCAAGTAAACCTCAAGAACTACTTGGCTATCAACTAAGGCTCAACAATATAACAAAAGAGGCAGTTCCACTATCCTACAACAAGGTATGGCAACTGGAAAAACACCCAACAGGAAAAAAAAGCATGGAAAATCAACCTGAGCACAATATAAATTACTCTACTCACAAGCAATAACCTCTACTAAAGCAAACAAGCAAAGCAGGCAAACAGTAGGGGAAAAACAGGAAACACGCAATACCCCGTTCAAGGATATTGATGGAAATTGCACAAAATATTCATCAAATTTCTACGGAAAGGCACAAACCACCTACCTCAATCCGAGGAGTTCGATATACATGAACTACGATGACAGATTCCTCTTAGAACAACGTAGATTTGAGAAAAAGAACAAAACGTTAATCCCCCGATAACTTGGATACGAGGAGGAATCAAGAAACAAGGATAAAACAGAAGGAAGAACTCACCGCTGCGATTCCAATGCAATCGACCATGCTCAAATCGGAGAACGGACGGCGGGGCGGGAGCTCAGAGAAGATTTGGCCATACAGTCGCTTTCGGGTAGACGAAATCTGGATAAGAAGATGATTTTTGGGGTTAGACGCGACCCATGTCTGTTTAATGAAAAAAAAAGAAAGTACACGATGTGTACTTCTTGAGTACACGGTATGTACTTCAATTTTTCCGTACTCAGAATTAACCAGCCTCCACCTCAGCCTTACACACCGTGTGTATGGCTCGGGCATGGCCAACACATGGCTTCGAGCCGGGGAAGAGTACACGGCGTGTACTCAGAAAGTACATGGCGTGTACTTCTGAAATTTCCAGAAAAATTTATTTTTCCTTAAAAACTCCAGAAAAAGGAAAAACATACCTGAACGAAGATCTGGGTTCTTACAATAACTTCTGACCTTGTTCAAAACACATCTTCCACTATTTTTTGTCAAGTATGGGGGAAAAATGAGGATCGACCAATGACCATGTTCAAAACACAGGAACCATCTCAAAATTTCATTGAAGTATTTCAAAGGGTGTTCCTAGGATGGTAGATGAGCTAATGTGTCCAAGAACTATTATCATTAGTGGTATCATTTGGATGTGAAAGGTTGATGGGGATCCAATTAAAGTGAGACATGAAGTGTGGGGATGAACTTATGGAATGTTTGAATGGAGTTCAAAACTCTCATAATTAATCCAATATGGATTTGAGAACATCGGGTAGTCATATCAGTTTGAACAAAGGTTAGAATCATCTTCCAAGGTGAGCATCATCTCAGATGATGATCAATGTTCAAGGAATATGAATGATGTGGTAGGTGACCATCACCAAATGTAGAAAGGGGATTCTAAAGATATGTCCTAATATGATTTGTAGTTTTACATCATGAAATGAGGATGATTGAAATACAGTTTAACGTCATATAGTGAAAAAAATGTACACATAGTTTAACATTATATGACAAGGATGATGTATATATAGTTTAACATCATACAGTGAGGTCAATTCATCATAAAGTTTTTAACATCATGTTATTAGGACATTAATAGAACAATTTAGCATCTTATGGCTAGGACATGTGAACCAAAAAAACATGCCCAGTCAAGGTGATGTGGGGAGTAAGAGTGTAACACAATGAGGGCACCTCATAGATAATCTCACGAGGTAAATAGAGATTAATATTTGAATATAAATTTTACTATAACTGATGGTTTTGGTGAGAATAGATAGGTTTTTACTGGGGTCCATAGTGGGATCCTATTGGCTTTTTACCTCTTTATTTTTATCCCTTATTTTGGCCCAAGTATTGGGAGTGACCTAGTTGGGGGAGTATGGATCTTGATCAAGTTTACACTATGAGTTTTCAACCTGATAGATGTTTATGCTTCATTACTTTGGTAGTTTAAAGTCATACTAGTCGGAAAAAGAAGTTGAAAATAATTTAAGGTTATAATCTTGGACCATGGGGTTGAAAATAGTTTAAGTTCATAAAGCCTAAACTTGAGGGGTCTCATTATATAAAGGTTCTTATAATACCATAGGGTTTAAAACTAATGATAATGGTGTTCCTAGTAGTCCATACACCAATAAAATGAATCTGGGGTGATCCACACATATTTTAAGATCATGATTCTTGGACCATGGGTTTCATGTCTCAAAGGAATGTGTCTTGCATAGGGGAGAGGTAAACTAATTTGAATGAGGATCCTTAGATTACCTACTACATTAAACATCTCTAAGACAACTTTAATACAGTTTAAGGTCAGGATTCTTAGACTTGGGATCTTATTTTAAGGTCATAGAGTTTTGATCGATGGGTGGATGTCCCAGAATAACACATGTATCATGTTAGAGTGGAAACTCAAAATGAATAGAGGACTAAGGAGGCCCAACACCACATGACACATTACCAGGGTGACTTAGACACAGTTTAAAGTCGTGATTCTTAGACATGGGCTCATAGTCTAATGTCATAGAGTTTTTGAGGAAAGGTGGGAACTTGCGCATCTCAACCTTTCCTATGATTTTTTTTCTTTACTCATAATTCCACATGATCCATGCTCTATACAAGAAACAAGGATTGGTATAGAGTTCCCATTGTTTACATGGGAGAAAAAAACAAGGGGAAAAAGTGATCAACTTAAGGAAGTCCCATGAGGGTATATTATGATGTTCAAGACCTAGATAGTAAAAGGGGAATTACCGATGGGTGGTGAAAAACTATTGACAATGTTTGAAACATAGGTTCCACACCTACACCAGTCAAAGATGGGGAAAAAATGTGAGATCTACTATTGAAAAAATTCAAAACATAGGAACTAACATCTATTACATAGGATCGTTTGAGGTGTGAGCCCAGTATGGTAGGTGAGCTAGTGTGGCCAGGAACCATTACCATTATGAAGCCTATTCAGATTGGGAGGATGATGATTATCTAGATCAAAGAAATCAAAAAGCATGAAAGTGGATGAAGTGAGAAAGTGGAAGTGGGGAATTTTCTGAAGGTAATGTCGATTTCCCTAGGGTCTATTTCACCACACTCTCAAATTCATTAGGTGATCATGTCAGTAGGTGGGGATTAAGCCTAAATTGAGGGGGTATGAAATGAGTTGATGGTATAGATTGACTCAGGATATGAGACTAAGTTCCACTGTGTATCTTATGAGAATGGGATTCGATCCATAAATAATTTTTTTATGTGATGAGGCAGGAGATTGATGTTGGAGGGGCAATGAAATCTGGTGAGGACATCAAATCATCCCATACTGGTCATATGGGGTATCCTATGTTCATTTCATAGGGTAAGACTACAATTTAACATCTTGAACTACAATCATTGGTATTGTTCATCCTATATTTTTCATATGAGGAATCTCAGTTTTATATGGGGTAGGGATATAGTTTAAAATCATATTCTAATGACATTGGTTTTTGTCCATCCCATAATTTTTATATGAGGAATCCTTGTTTCATACAAGGTAAGGATATATTTTAACATAATGTGCTAAGGATGTTGGGATTTTTGGTTTAGAGTCATACATATCAAACTACAACTACTATTAGTTTAAGTTCATGGAGATCAGAAAAAGGGGGTGTGTGTCTTAAACAAGCTTGTATGGAAAGTAATATTGATAACTCAACATGAAAGGAGGGCCAAGAAGACCCTTATCCCACAAAAAATTACAAGATTAACTGCACACAAGTTGACATCATGATCATGAGTGAGGAAGGACCCCACAATGAGTTGATGATGGGACTGAGACTAGGATATAAGATCCATGTGTCACTATATATCCCATGAGAATGTGAATCAAGGCACACATAGTTATGGAAAAAAACATGGTAGGATACCAATTTTGGATGGCTGATGTCCACTTTGGAGAGAATGTGATGAAAAAGAGATGGGGGCATTGGTTTACTAAAATAATTAGGATGAAGAAAACCATGAAAATGAGGAGGGACACAAAGGACTAGATACAGATAATTTAAGGTCATAATTCTTAGACCAAGAGTAGGTACATTGGGGATGTTTGGGTGATTCTTAATAGTTAAAACTCGATGTGAAGGAGGGGTTAATGAGCCCCTTCACCACACAAATAAATCCTAAAAAAATTTCATGTAGTTTATGGTCATAAGGTTTGGACTAGGGGAATTTTTAGAATAGTTTAAATTCAAGATGCTGGGACTAGGGAATATTTTTTGAGGATTCTTGAGTGGCATGAAGGAGGCAAAAATTGACATGAAAATATCTAGATTCAAGCCCATGTTCCACATAAATATTTTGAAGAAAACTAAATATAGTATAAGGTTATAATGCTTGGACTATAATTGGGGCCAAAGGTACAAATGTTGGTGAATGCAATTCCACCTTAGGGAAAGGGTTTATGATGAATTTGTGGATGGTATTGAAGATGTAGGGACTATTAATCACTATGTATCCCATAATAACTGGAATCAATCCACATCTAGTTCTATAATGTGGTGTGGTAGGAGATAGATGGTAGAAGTGGGGGGTTATCCTATCTGATGATGGCATTGATTCATACCATAGTTTCCATGGGGTATCCCAAGTTTATAACATAATTTAAGGTTATAGTTTATCATTGTGTGATAAGGTATTTTTTTGGTCTTCTCACGCTTGGTATGTGAGGCATCTAAGTTTCATATGGGTCAAGGCTACAATTTAAAGTCATGTGCTGAGGAAGTTAGTTTTTGGTCATCTCACACTTGGTATGTGAGTAATCCAATGTTTATCACATGGGGAAAGACTGTAGTTACTCATTGTTCGATGAGGATATCAGTATTTTCAATTTAAAGTCATACAACTTGGACTATGGGGACTTAAAATAGTTTAAGTTCATAATTCTTAGACTAAATGGGATGCTGTTAGTTTATGGTCATAGAGCTCATACCCTAGTTTCTATAGTTTAAGGTTGTTTTTCTTTGACCTTAGGTTGATATTTTTTATGGTTGCATATATTTGAACAAATTTTTCATTTTAATTACTACTTGATAAACATGGAGTTATTAGGATGTGTGATATTCTCTCCATCTATGGTTATTAAATAGTATGCTCCATTAGGATAGACCTTGTTGATAATGTAAGGTCCTTCCCATTTGGGATCCAACTTTGATGGACTTTTTCTGAGTATCATCATCATTTTGAGAGCCAGTTGTAACGACCCAAAGTTTCGTTAATGGAAATCCCTCTTTATCTAATTAAATGTCTCTTTAAGTAAAATGTTTATATAAAATGTCAACTTCTTTGGTTTTATGTTAAGAATTTTGACCATTGCTAATATAGCCGTTGATCAGTGATCACATGATTAGTATAAATATAGGGCTTTAACAAATCCAATTTACTCAGACAAAATAAGCGATGGCCTCATCCAGTAGAATTGATCCATATGAAGACCATTTATTACAGATTAGAAAATAGGTGGAGTCCTTGGGTTTTTCTCTTGACCAATCCCAAGCTGAGCTTCATCATGTCAAGCTCGAACGGGACCGTCTACGGGAAAAGTGGAAGTTGATAGAGATTACCACTCGAGCGATGTTATCTGAGCCACCCTAAGAGTCTGTCACCATCGCACACCTTACCCTTAGGTCTTATGCAACTGTTTTAAGGGGTTATGTAACAAATCTCTAGTACTATGTTCATGTACATTATTTTTTTATATAATAATGAATATACTTTCTTTTCATTATTCACACATTGTAAATAGTTTTTAAAGTACAAATAGTGTTTTTAGTTATTATTTAATTAAGAATTCTATTTTGTTAAATTAAGGGATTTTAGAATTAAATAATATTTTAATAAAATATTAATATTATTATTAAATTAATTTTTATTAAATATAAATGATCTTATAATTTTATGAATGCAATTGTAATTTTTATTAAGGTTTGAAAGCCATTTTTTTCAAAACCCGTGAATTTTCAATAAATGTCGATTTTTATTTTAAATGTCAAAATTAAAATATTTAGAAAATTATTTAGATAAAATAAATGTTATTTATGGAATCAGGACATCGAAATTATCCAACGGTGAATTTTTCATAATTTTCCGAGACAGTCAAATTTTTGGGTAAAAATTAAATACTGTTTAAATATATAATGTGTTTTATGACATCATAATGACCCAATAGTGATGTAATAAAATACTATAAGCTTTATGTTAGGCCAATATATGTTTTACCATTAAAATAATGTGATTTTGGGTTTGTTTGACTTATTTTACAATGCATTAATGGACTCCTCAACACTTATTAAACATCTTGTCTTTTTAAATTATTTTCCATGGGAGTGTGACTCACCTCCACATAAGCAACCCCATTATTTTAAGAATTTTGGACTTTTGAATTATAAAATATTGTTTTCCTCTCCCATTTTACAAAAACCATGGGCAAAAACCATGCGTTTATTTGTGGTTTGGATTAGTTTAATGTAAGGGGTCCCAAAACTAAATAATAAATAATTCACTCACCTTTCCTATATAAACCCACCCAAGCTCCCACTTACTCCTCACTAAAAGCCTTTTGAGTTTGTCCAACCTCTGCCCTAATCTATCTATAATCCTACCAAGGTTCCCCAAGCTCTCAAGAAGCCTCTCTCAAGCCTCTCTCAAGCCTTTGGAGGCACACTTCCAAGTAAGGGTTTTTCTCCTTTCACTTTTTTGTCCAATTTTCTTAATATTGTTATGCACTTTTAATTTCAATTATAAATGCTGGGGTATGGTTTCTCACCTCCCCCATACTACCCTATTATTGTTTTAATGATGGGATACCCATTTCTCTCTCATTAAATGCCTCCCATGTACACCCATTACTATGCCGAAATTCCGAAAGGAACTTCTCTCTCCCCATTTACATTCAAGCAATACTTTTGTATCATGAATCTAAATTCCATTACAATTGTTGGGAAATGTATCTATATGACCCCTTACTATCCATTTCATGTGTATATTATGAGGTACCCCTTTCTCTCTCATCAAACATTTTTTATGAATTCTTATATCACGCCGTTACGCTGCCAAAAGTACACCGATTTTCTAAGCCAATGCCATTGTGTAGTGAATACCATGCCCATTTCTCCATCAAGGGTATTCACCTTCATGCACATTTACTTATTGATTATAAAGTTTCATTCCACATTCCTTTGTCATGGAATAAATAATTATGTTTTATGAATCCATGTTTTATGATCCATGTGGCACACTTATGCATGAAATGAAATGTTTAAGAAGGGTGCACCCTTATAGCGCTCCAATGCATTGGGTAAAGTATAGTATCATGATATGTCATGTGCAATGAGTGTTGACTCATGCTAATTCAAGTGCAATGAGGGTTTACTCATTATTCATGTGCAATGATAATTTACTAATGTTTCATGTGAAATGGGCCTTGGCTCATGCTAATTCCATGTTAAGTGTTGTTGCCACATTTCCATGTTATGATTATCATGCTTTATCATGCCTTTATGTCCATGTTTCTCCTGTGCTCTATTGATAGGGCTATTGTCTAACATGTATTGTACTCCTCTTGTATTCCATGTTTATTCCCTTACTGGGCTTTATAGATCACCCCTTTTCTTATGCAGGTCCCCAGGTTATCCCATGCAATGCTAAGTACGAGGGAATGTAGTGGTCATGTAAAGGAAGTTTTCAATAAAGATGTTGTATTTCATGTTTTAGGTTGTCATGTAATGATCCTAAGTCCCAAATACACTAGAACTCTTGATCTTCCATGTTGTATCAAGTGAATAGTTTATGTAATAAATCATGTTTAAGTTTGTAATAAAAGCAGGGTTGTCATAGTTGGTATTAGAGGATAGGTTTAGTTATTTTTGGGATTAGGATTAGAAAACCCTAGTAAAGACTTAGATACAAGACTAAGTACAATAAAAACTTCCCTATGTTTTGGTGACTATTGAGTAAGTGGGTTATCAAGCAAATACATCCCTGTCTGGATACGATCAGGTAGAGGCAGCTCTGGCACAGATGTATCCTAGGGGTTAAACCCAAAAACACCGCTTTGACCTAGAATCGAACGGGAACTGGTGCACGACAACAGGCCTTGCTGCACTCTTGGTTATGACACTCCCAAGTGATATGCTTTGGTAAATTCAAAAACTTAGTATGAACCCTTATTAAGGGAATAAAAAAACCCCTAAGAATATATGTTAGAAAGTAGATCACGAAAATCCTTGATTGAAGCCTATAGATTCATGAGTTATGGAAATAAAATTTAATTTATAAGTCATAAACTTCTGTCTTTGGATTACCCTTTATGTGTTACCCCTAACTTTCTTTTTATTCCAGCCAATGGCCGGTAATAGGAGGACCCGGGCTAACAACCGATGTGAATATCAGTGTGATGACTGTACTAATGAGATGCCCAATCCAATGGGAGCGGGAATCAAAAACTTTGTCACGCTTCTAACTCAGCTAACTCAAGCTTTCAATAGAAACACGGGTCAAGAGGAACGTCCAAACCCCCCTAAGGAACAAGTCACTATTGAGAGCTTCATGAGACAAAGGCCTCCTACTTTTAGTGGATCATCCGATCCCATGATCGTTAAAAAATGGATCAACTCTATTGAAAAGATCTTCCCCATCCTTCAATGTTCTGAACAAGAGAAGGTTCTCCTGGTGGCTTATCGTATGGAGGGTGAAGCTGATCAATGGTGGAAATTGATCAAAAATACGAAGCCTGATGAGGATATCTAGGCTTTGGAATAGAAGGATTTCTGGAATATGTTTTTCGATAAATATTTTCCGTGCACCCTCCAGCTTAAGATGGGAAGGGACTTCCTTTCCCTCAAGAAAAAATAAGAAGAATCTATTGGAGAATACGAGGAAAACTTCACAAGGCTTGCACGATATGCTTTCGGCTTTGTCGTTACCCCCGAATGCAAGGTTGACCGCTTCTTTGGTGGGCTGAAGCCTAGACTGTGGAAAGCATTAGTGATCCATGACTTCAACAGCTATGAGGAAATTGCCCGATGTGCCCTCAAGTTCGAAATGGAGATTAGGGAATCACAGGGGTATCATGGGGACAAGAATCCTAATGTGGACTTCAATGCTAGCGGTCCGATGGATAAATCCAACGGTGCTAAGAAGATCCAGCACCCCACTTGCCAAAAGTGCGGAAAGAAGCACCCTGGAAATTTCCTCAAGGGGATGAGGAAATGCTTTAGGTGTGGAAGAGAAGGGCACCTAGCTATTAACTGTCGGAAAAAAAGACATGCGGCTGTGACAGAGGAGAGGAACGCTCCGTTCGAACCTCAATGAATTGTTCATTGGTACAACTGTAAAGAACCAGGGAATTTTGAAAATCAGTGCCCTAATCCAAGGGTTTTCGGAGGCAACCAACAACCTCCAAGGAAGCAAGGAAGAGCTTTTGACATCACTTCTACCAAAGTGAACCCCAACAAAAAAGTGGTGATAGGTACACTAGTTATTCATTCAAGAATAGCGAACGTACTTTTTGATTCAGGTTCTACGCATTCTTTTATATCTCGAAAGTTTAGTAGAACAATCCCAGCACCACCACAAATCATAGAAGTGAAGATGTCAGTGAGTACGGAAAATGGGGAAATCATTGCATCCCATGAATATAACTCCTCCCCTGTCATAATCTGTGGATTGAATTTTCTAGTGAACCTCGTCATACTACCTCTAGTGGAATTTGATGCAATTCTTAGAATGGATTGGATTTCCTTATATAGAGCCAACATAAATTATCAGGAGAGGGAAATCAAACTTTATTTGGAGAATCGACCCCCGATTCTTTACAAGTGTAAGGAGGAAGATGAATCTCCATTAGCACCATCATCTCAAGAATGGATATTACTGCCCTATGAGCACATGTATCTGGCTCAGATGATTGAGTCCAAGGAATAAATCATCCTTGAAGAAATGCCTATTGTGAGGGAATTCGCTGAAGTGTTTCCCGAGGAACTGCCTGGTCTTCCTCTAAGAAGAGATGTTGAATTCTCAATTGAACTTATACCAGGGGCACTACCAATATCCAAGACTCTATATAGAATGGCTGTCATGGAGCTTAAAGAGCTGAAGAAACATCTACAGGAGAATCTGGATAAAGGGTTTATACACCTAAGTGCTTCACCATGGGGTGCACCAGTCCTCTTCATCAAGAAAAAGGATGGGTCAATGCGGATTTGCATCGATTATCGTGAACTTAACAAAATCACGATAAAGAACAAGTATCCTCTTCCACGGATCGATGAATTGTTTGATCAGATGCATGGAGCACAATACTTCTCCAAGGTAGATTTGTGGTAGGGATATTATCAAGTAAGGGTGAAGAAGGAAGATGTCCCCAAGACTGCTTTTCGCACAAGATAAGGGCAATTTGAATTCATAGTAATGCCTTTTAGGCTCACTAATGCTCCAGAAATATTCATGGACTTGATGAATAGAGTCTTTAGATATTACCTCGACAAATTTTTGGTATTATTTATAGATGATATGTTAATATACTCCAAAACCAAGGAGGATCATGAGGAGCATTTAAGAACTGTACTAGAGACTTTGCGCAAGGAGAAGCTTAATGAAAATTACATCAAGTGTGAGTTCTAGTTGAAGGAGGTATCATTCTTGGGACATATCATCACAATTAATGGGATATCTATGGATCCCTCCAAAACAGATGCAATTGAGGGATGACCGATGCCAACATTGGTAATGGATATCCGTAGATTCTTGGGGTTAGCTAGATATTATCGAATATTTGTGAGAAATTTCTCACGATTGTCCAACACTATTACCAAGATAACTCGAAAGGGATTAAAGTTTTCTTGGAGTGATGAATGCGAAGAAATATTCAAGGAGTTGAAAAGGAGGCTTATCTCTGCACCCATGCTCACTTTACCCACAAGTGGGGAACCTTTTGTGGTATTCAGTGATTCTTCGAAGAAGGGCTTAGATCATGTGCTGATGTAGAAGGATAAAGTGATATACTATTCCTCAAGGAAATTTAAAATCCATGAGCAAAACTATCCAACGCATGATCTGGAGTTGGCAGCGGTGATCTTTGCCTTGAAAATCTGGCGGAATTATCTCTATGGGGAGAAATTTGAGATATATACTGACCACAAGAGTCTTAAATATATATTCACACAGAAAGAGCTTAATATGTGCCAGAGAATATGGATAGAGCTCATCCAGGATTATGACTGCTCAATACATTACCACCCGGGGAAAGCGAACAAGGTGACCGATGCCCTAAGTAGAAAGGACCCAACGATTCTATCAATGATGAGAATTGAGAAGGATCCAATCTTCTTAGACTTGATGAAGATGGAAATGGGAATCATAAAGAAGGGAACATCATAAATCCTTTCACAAATGATTGCTCAACCATATCTTTTGGAAAGGTTAAAGGATGCTCAAAAGGATGATGTGGGAATTCAAGAAAATGAGGAAGCTATTGAAAAAGGGAAATCTCCAGAGTTTAATGTTAATGAAGAAGGAATTGTGTGATTTGGGAAAATAATATGTGTTCCCTCAAGTCTGGAGATGAAGAAGGAACTTTTGAATGATGCACATAGTTCAAATTTCGCTATTCACCCAGAGAACAAAAAGATGTATCAAGATCTCCAAGAAAACTTTTGGTGGGATAATATGAAGAAGAAGATCACTGTATATACATCAAAGTGCCTAGTGTGCCCGCAAGTGAAGGTAGAGAGGTAGAAGTCTAAGGGGATGATGCAACCATTTCCCATAGCAGAATGAAAATGGGAGAACATCACCATGGACTTTGTCACTGGACTTCCGAGGACATCCAAAGGCAATAATGCAATCTGGGTCGTAGTGGATCTTCTTACAAAGACTGCACACTTCATTGCTATTCGGGAGGATTTATCATTGGATCAACTGGCACGAATATATATCAGGGAAGTGGTAAGGCTGCATGGAGTACCACTATATATTGTTTCTGACCAAGATACAGGATTCACCTCTAAGTTTTGGAAGAGTCTTCAACCTGATCTGAGTACTGAACTGAACTTCAGTACAGACTATCATCCTCAAACTGATGGCCAATCCGAGCGGACTATCCAAACACTTGAGGACATGTTGAGAGTGTGCTCAATGGACTTTAAAAGAGGATGGGATCAACATATTCCTATGGTTGAGTTCTCTTATAATAACAGTTTCCACTCGAGCATCCAAATGGAACCATATGAAGCCCTGTATGGGAAATGTTTCAGAACACCGACTTGTTGGGATGAGGTCGGTGAACGTAAGATGATTGGACCAGAAATGGTCGATGAAATGGTGGAGAAGGTGAAAACCATTCAACAAAATATCAAGGCATCCCAGAGTCGACAGAAGAGTTATGCAGATAACCATCGATGAGACCTTGAGTTTAAAGTTGGAGACATGGTTTTTCTACGCATATCTCCATGTAATATGGTCATGAGTTTTTCAAAGAAAGGGAAGTTAAGTCCAAGGCACATCGGCCCCTTCGAGATTCTTGATCGTGTCAGGGTTGTGGCCAATCGACTAGCACTTCCACCTACCATGGCCAAAGTACATGATGTATTTCATGTATCCCTCTTAAGGAAGTACATACCAGACCCTTCACATGTAATCTCTTATGAGGTGGTACAATTGGAGGATGATCTTTCTTATGAGGAGAAACTAGTGAAGATCTTAGATCGTAGAGAAGGAGTTCTATGAAATAAGACAATTCCCCTCATCAAGGTGTTGTGGAGAAACCACAAGTTTCAAGAAGCGACTTGGGAATCGGAGGAAATGATGAAGCTAAGTTACCCACATCTATTTTAGTATGGGAAAATGAAATTTCAAGGGTGAAATTTTTAAGGGGGGAATATTGTAACGACCCAAAGTTTCATTAATGGAAATCCCTCTTGATCTAATTAAATGTCTCTTTAAGTAAAATGTTTATATAAAATGTCAACTTCTTTGGTTTTATGTTAAGAATTTTGACTGTTGCTAATATATCCGTTGATCAGTGATCACATGATTAGTATAAATATAGGGCTTTAACAAATCCAATTTACTCAGACAAAATAAGCGATGGAATCATCCAATAGAATTACTCCATAAGAAGCCCATTTGTTGGATCTCGGAAAAGAGGTGGCGTCCTTGGGTTTCTCTCTTGACCAAGCCCAAGCTGAGCTTCATCATGTCAAGCTCAAACGAGACCGTCTACATGAAAAGTGGAAGTTGATAGAGATTATCACTCGAGCAATGTTATCTGATCCACCCCAAGAGTCGGTTACCATCGCACACCTTACCCTTATGTCCTATGCAGCTGTTTTAAGGGGTTATGTAACAAATCTCTAGTACAATGTTCATGTAAATTATTTTTGTATATAATAATGAATATACTTTCTTGTCATTATTGACACATTGTAAATAGTTTTTAAAGTACCAATAGTGTTTTTAGTTATTATTTAATTAAGAATTATATTTTATTAAATTAAGGTATTTTAAAATTAAATAACATTTTAATAAAATATTATTATTATTATTAAATTAATTTTTATTAAATATAAATGATCTTATAATTTTGTGAATGCAATTGTATTTTTTATTAAGCTTTGAAAGCCATTTTTGTCAAAACCGGCGAATTTTCGATAAATGTCGGTTTTTATTTTTAAAGTTAAAATTAACATATTTAAAAAATTATTTAGGTAAAATAAATGTTATTTCAGGAATCAGGACATCGAAATTATCCAACGGTGATTTTTTCATAATTTTCTGAGACAGTCAAATTTTTGGGTAAAAAATAAATACCATTTAAATATATAATGTGTTTTATGACATCATAATGACCCAATAGTGATGTAATAAAATACTATAAGCTTTATGTTCGGCCAATATATATTTTACCATTAAAATAATGTGATTTTGGGTTTGTTTGACTTATTTTATAGAGCATTAATGGACCCCTCAAGACTTATTAAACATCTTGTATTTTTAAATTATTTTCCATGGGAGTGTGACTCACCTCCACATAAGAAACCCCATTATTTTAAGAATTTCGGACTTTGGCCTTATAAAATACTATTTTCCTCTCTCCTTTTCCAAAAACCATGGGCAAAAACCATGAGCTGATTTTTGGTTTGGATTATTTTAATGTAAGGGGTCCCAAACCTAAATAATAAAGAATTCACTCACCTTTCCTATATAAACCCACCCAAGCTCCCACTTCCTCCTCACTCAAAGCCTTTGGAGTTCATCCAACCTCTGCCGTACCCTATCTATAATCCTCCCAATGTTCCCCAAGCTCCCATGAATCCTCTCTCAAGCCTCTGTCAAGCCTTTGGAAGCACACTTCCAAGTAAGGGTTTTTCTTCCTTTCACTTTTTTGTCCAATTTTATTAATATTGTTATGCCCTTTTAATTTAAATTATAAATGCTGGGGTATGGTTTCTCACCTCCCCATACTTCCCTTTTATTGTTTTAATGATGGGATACCCATTTATCTCTCATTAAATGCCTCCTATGTACACCTGTTACAATGCCGAAATTCCGAAAGGAACTTCTCTCTCCTCATTTACATTCAAGTAATACTTTTGTATCATGAATCTAAATTCCATTACAATTTTTGGAACATGTATCTATATGACCACCTTACTGTCCATTTCATGTAGATATGATGAGGCACCCATTTCTCTCTCATCAACAATTTTTTATGAATTCTTATATCACGCTGTTACGCTGCCAAAATTACACCGATTTTCTAAGCCAATGCCATTGTGTAGTGGATACTATGCCCATTTCTCCATCAAGGGTATTAACCTTTATGCACATTTAATTATTTATTATAAAGTTTCATTCCAAATTACTTTGTCGTGGAATAAATAATTATGTTTTATGAATCCATGTTTTATGATCCATGTGGCACACTTATGCATGAAATGAAATGTTTAAAAAGGGTGCGCCCTTATAGCACTCCAATGCATTGGGTAAAGTATAGTATCTTGATAAGTCATGTGCAATGAGTGTTGAATCATGATAATTTAAGTGAAATGAGGGTTTACTCATTATTCATGTTCAATGAGAATTTACTCATGCTTCATGTGCAATGGGCCTTGGCTCATGCTAATTACATGTTAAGTGTTGTTGCCACATTTCCATGTTATGATTATCATGCTTTATCATGCCTTTATGTCCATGTTTCTCTTGTTATCTATTGATATGCCTATTTTATAACATGTATTGTACTCCTCATGTATTCCATGTTTATTCCCTTACTGGGCTTTATAGCTCACCCCTTTTCTTATGCATGTCCCCAGGTTATCCCATGCAATGCTAAGTACAAGGGAATGTAGTGTTCATGTAAAGGAAGTTTTCAATAAAGATGTTGTATTTCATGTTTTAAGTTGTTATTTAATGATCCTAAGCCCAAAATACATTATACCTCTCGATATTCCATGTTGTATCAAGCGAATAGTTTATGTAATAAATCATGTTTAAGTTTGTAATAAAAGCAGGGTTGTCATACTAGTATTGTGTCATCCTAGAGGAAGGAGCGAAGGCAATCCTTCATGGGTAATGCTCTTGTTATCATGTTCTAGTGACTCTCTATGTTATGAAAGGCATGAAGAATATTTTCCTTGAGGAACTCCAACTCATCTATATGGAATTTTTCCATTTTTAGGCACCTTCCAATTATAAATAGTTGTGTGGAGTTATGAAAATTGAACCTCAATGGGTAATATTGCCTCTGCTCTATACACCCAGAAGTATGGGGTGTCATGGGTGGAATTTTGAGTTGTCATCCGATAAGTCCAAATGAAATTAGGGATATTTTTGGGTCAACAATTTTTTTTATGGACCACTATTTTCTTCAAGATGGAAAGGATCTTATTGAATGACTTAATCAACCTATTTGAATGTGTATGGTGGGGAGAAGTATGGTTGGACCAAGTGTTGTATTTGGCATAAATTTTCTTCAACTCTACATCCCAGAAGTTGGTGTCGTCGTCTTTGAGAATAGTGTGAGGCACCACAAACTGATGGATGATATAGGAGCTCATGAACTCAATCACGCATCAGGTTATGACTTCCTTGATGAGAACCACTTTTTTTCACTTAGAAAAGAAGTATATTGTGGTAAAAATGAACCTAAACTATTGATTTTTTTGCTGATGGGTATGGTACCACAATACTAGGTTCCCATACTACAAAGGGCTAAGAATATTTGGTAGTTTAGATAATCTCTAGTAGTTGATGCACAAAGTTAATATGGATGTGAAATTCATGAAACCTCTTGGAGAACTCAATGTAGTTATGGACCATGGTGGGATAGAAGTATTCCAACCTCCGAATTTGGTGGGTGAGCTTCAATCCTATTTGATGGGTATCACATGATCTGTAATGAACCTCCTAAATGACCTGATGTATCTCATTTAATTGCCTGAAACGAAGGATAATTTTATCAAATCTACACATGTATATGGTTTTATCATGGTTAGGGACACCCTAGAGAATGGTAGTGGATTATACCAAGATCAGATTGGTTTGGCGGGAGAATTCCATACTGGAGATAATCAAAAAATAGATTTGTCAAATTATAAATTACCTTGATTGTGGGGGGGGGGGGTTAGAGGGTCTTGGTATATAATTAAGGATAACCAGAAGATATACCTATCAGTTTCCATCATATGAGGTGGCAGGGGTGATGACTATCTGGTGTTCCACATGAATAACCCGGTCATCTTGGTTGGGTTCTACAAGGGACGTGGCTAAACTCGTCAAAGCATTAGCTCAACCACTCTATGACCAAGAAACATGGGTCACCTTTATTCGAGAAGGGAACTAGGACATCAGATGATAGGTGCATTCCAGTAGGGGAACAAGGTATTGTTTTCTAATCATGTAGTCACCCTTGATCTCTTTGATGACTAGCTTAGAGTATCCCTTAACCTATAAATAGGGGACATCAATTTCTAAGGCCAAATTGATACCAGTAATAAGATCTTGATATTATGCATAATTGTCAGTGAAAATTCATACTAAAAAGAATGATTATGGAAGGAAATATTGTAATTAAGTTAATAAAATGATCCCCAAGCCTACTCTATTGAGTTTGGGATCATTGAGCCTTCTATCTGTCATATTTTGTGAGGCACCATTGAAATTCATCTGGCAACACAGTACAACTTGGTCCACTAAGAGAATATATTCATATGGAAAATCAATATTTAGGAGAAATTCCTTAGGGGATGGGTGTGTAGTTAGGAAGTCTACTAGTGCATGTCCTTTGATTTCCTTTTACAGGATAAACCGGATTTCAAACTACTAGAGGATTATTATCCATCATGCCAATCATCATATCAACATGGGTAATTGATGATGTACTTTATAGGGTCTACTCAAGACACCAGCTGCATATTATGGCGTTTCAAATAATCTCAGAACTTATACAATATAAATACCAGGGCAATGAAACTCTTCTCAATGTGGGAGTATCTGGTCTCCGTGTCAATGAGTAGTTGTATGAGATAGTATTGAACGTTTTCCTTACCCTAGTTGTTTTTCTTGGCTAGAAGGGTGCTGAGGGAATATTCACGAGTGGTCACATAAAGAACTAAAGGATTTCCTAAGATGGGTGACATCAAAACCAGAGGATGTAGAAGTTACTTCTTAATATCCTCAAAGGTAGTCTAGAAGTACTCATCCCATTAGAAAACAATACCTTTTTTTCATGATCCTTAAAAAATTATTACACCTTTTAGAAAAAATTGTAATAGATATATATATGTAGGCTAAGTGGCATTTCATGCATCAAAACTCCTAGAGATTACTTGGGGGAGGCATTTGATTGATAGAATTTATTTTCTCTAGTTTAATATTGATGTCTATGTATCTTACGATAAATATAAATTTCCTTCCAGAGGTAACCCCAAATGTAAATTTCAGGGGGTTTATCTTCAAGTGTCTATAACATAGGAAGATGAAAACTTTCTCAATATCCTTGATATGGTCCAGATTTTAGAAGGATTTGACCACCAGATCATCTATGTAACACCCATACCAATATCCCAAGAATAGGCTTAAGAATGTAGTGCATGGCCCATTGGTAAGTGGCTATAGCATTTTTCAAGCCTAAAGGCATCACCTAGTAGAAGAAAAATCCTTGGGGAACCTAGAAGGTGGTGGAATCCTCATCCTCGGGGGCCATCTAGATCTTATTATACCCAAATTTTCCATCCATAAATAATAGGAATTGAAACCCAGTCATAACGTTAATAAAAAACTCTATCACTGAAAGGGGAAAATCATATTTTGGACAATGGCGGTTGAGATCTTGAAAGTCTATGCCCATTTTTCGTCCTGTTTGGGACGATGTTGGATTGAAACCTAGGGTACTATACCTCCCTAAAAAATCTATCTTTAATAAGCTTGTCAACCTTGTTCTCAAACATATCACCATGAGAGGGGTGTATCTTTATAAAAGGTTGTTTGAACCCATGACGACCCACTGGGAGGCCAAGGTGATGAAAAAACATCTGAGGGTCTATCCCTTATATCTTGTTATAGCACTAAGTGAATATGTTCTGACAATATTTCAGGAATGAAATATACTATTGCTTTCCCTTTGAGGACATGACTACACTGATCAGTGTTAGCCTCAAATATTTCTTAGTACTAAGGTTTACCTGGGTAAGCTCATCAACAGTAGTAGAGACAACCTCTTCAAATTCATGAGGGGTATCTTCCAAATCCTCTTCATCATTTGATATTGGGGGATTAGAGGGATGAAACGACTCTTCTGGGCTTGATAAACTAGGTGTACCACTCACTACTACAAAAAAGTCCTTTAATAACGATAAAATGGCCTTTATCAGCACTAGAGAAGTGCTGACTACCAAAGCGAGATTAAGATTCATATCCTTTTATCAACACTAAAAAAGTAATGAAATGTAATACCCTAGAAATTCTATGATTTTTTTTTATAAAAATTAAATGGTATTATTTTGAGACCAGGAGCTTGTAAGAGTTGGTGTCCTAAGAACCAACTGTTTATATTTTAATTACATGAATGCACAATTATTATATATTGTTCATTTTTCTGCATGACTATAATATAATAATGTCCTAGAATATTTGTTGCATTAATATGGTCATGGCAGATCCCAGCTATGATGAGAACTTTGAAATGCTATAACATTATTCTTAAATAAATTTCTACGGTTGGATTACATACTATGATAGGACACAAAGTATATAGAACGTCATGTGCGAGTACTCGTAAGAAGAGGAGACTCTCTATCTTGGAGTTCTCACTTGGTAATCTCCAAGATGGGAGATTATGATAACAGAGAAACCAGAAGTAATTTCGCATGTCTTGGTGTCATCGGACATTGCTATCTATGGGTGTGTGTAATGGTCCTTAGACTGAAATATTATCATTAACTCTTTTCATGACTCGCGCACTTAGATTTTCTGACGAAAACCATCATGAAGATAGTTGGTGGGAAGTAGGGTACGTTGGGTGCGTCACAAATGACATGTTGTTAATGTATAAGTCGAGGAAGGATTTGTCCCTTACATATTTATGGAAGTAGATATCTCGATCCCTTTGATTGAAATAGAACTGTCACCCAAATTTCATGGCCACGGTGTCACGATGAGTTTATTTCTGGAAGTCAAAGAATGACGGATCAAGCATATAGGTTTATGACACTACCATGAAACATGCCTGATGAGATATTGAGACAAAGGGATTAAATTACATGGTAAGCATTCGTATGAGGTGACATGTCAATGTGGCATCAACTTCTTTCTCTTGGGTGCCTTGACCTGTTGCTAGACAATAATCTTGGACTTTAGGCAAGCCCGCCTAATGCCAACAAGAAAGAGGCCTTTAGGGTCACACACTAAGTGTATCAAAGTATCTCAAGTAGAATAAAGATTATTCCCGTATGTGTTTTAATAATTATTCAAGGAAGCCTAAATAATTATAATGTTAGAGGAAGAATAAAATGAAAATAAGATATACATGCCATGTATATTGAATGTAAACGTCGTGTAGATTTCATTTTGGAAAGGAAATGAAAAACGAGTACACGTCGTGTATTAATGATTACATGCTATGTAGTTTTTCCATTCGGGATTTTGAGAAAATAATATCATTTTATTATATGATATTTATTATAATCAGCATGGGAACATATCAAGGAATTAATGATTGGACATGGGGGTTTTCAATAAGAGTTAATGAAATAAATAAAATGCATAATGCGTTTATTTACTGTCATAACTCTATTACCTCAAACCTGATTATAAATATCCTCACAACCCTAACACTTTTCCATAGTCATTGTGCGCAACAATTCTGGAGAATTATCTCAAGTCCTAAAGAACTCCTTCCTCCAAGAACGCTCTCATGACTGAGAGAGATCCTCCTCCATCGGATCAAGGAGATCTAAGGCGGACAACGCAAGAAAAGGCTTCTCCATGCTAGCACCCGGAGATTCCTTTGGAGACGTCTAGAGATACGTGGTGCATGTGTGGATCACCACTAGAGGAAGTCTACACTTGGATTCTGCGATGCAACGACGAATCACATCGGAACGTGATCAGAAATATCAACGAAGAAAGAACGCCCTGAAAGGTACTTCTTGTCACTTAATTAAATTAATTATAATCAACCTCTATTGATCCTCCTTTGTGGTTCCAGGACTATTCTTCTTCTTTGAATATTTTTGTGATTTGATCTGTGGAGTCTGACGTTTATCGTTGTATTGATCCCAAATTGATCATTACTAATGAAAAAAAGTCAAGTGGGAACATCCACCCACGATCTTCTGCTGTGCCCGGGGCCTTCAAGTGGTATCAAAGGTGTCACAATGATGATTATAGTTATTTAATTTTCATTGATAATTTACAAATTTATATTTGATTCAATTCATGATAATTCATTCTATAAAACTTAATGAACAAGATCTATTCTTCCCTTTTCATTTCTCAATTCACATAATAGAAATGACCTTTTAATTTTAATTTTAATTAAAATAAAAACGAGGAACTCATCCGGAGGAGCCACTCATTCTGTCTGTACAGCACAGGAATACACGGAGTGTAGTGAAATATACACGCCATGTACTTAGGTTTAACTAATTGGTACTGGTCCGCCAAACCATGCCATTTGAATTGAGAATACCTAAGTTTTTTTAATACACCATGTTCACTAGAACTGAACAACGCATGGAAACTGGAATACACGATGTGTATGTTTAATCAGCATGCTTTGTAGTCTGATCTGGCCCAAGTAAAACCGTGTACAAGGAGAAGCTGTGTAACCACGTACACAAAATTGCCTGGCCGGTAACCACATAATAAGGAAGTACATGCCGTGTTAGATTAATCTACACGTCGTATACTCTAAAATTTCCAAAGTATAGAAAACACTCCAAATACCCGACGTATACTTTGGATAAAGGGTGAAAACAAATACACGCCATGTAATATAGCCTACACGCCGTGTAATTTCAAGAAATAAAATTTCACTAGGATTCCTCCAAAGTACAAAGACCCGTACAAGGAATATGGATGAGAAGAATCTCAATGAAATTTAGAAAGCAATTTAGGATAAATAATTGATTAATTATAAGATTATAATTAATTTATTTCAAGAAAGAATTATCTTGAATAAAATAACTATTAAACGAATTTTAATACTAAATATACGTAAATGTCTCTGTATGCAATGGATGATCATGAGCTAGACCAAATACCCTTTTTGTGTGTATGGTTTCATTTAAATTTATTTAATTTAAACTCGTTGGCCTACGAGCCTTATTCTAATAAAATGCAGGGCCTGCGTTCCCATGGTTTCTTTAATGTAAACCCCATGTAATGGAGGATCTCCCAAGCTAGAGGAGACGGTTCAAAATCCTAATCTGAGGCAAAAAAACCCAAGAAGATACAAAGGTGGATAGGTGGGAGCTGCAAAACATGAACCATCGTGTTCAAGGTGTTTTTCCCTAGGTCAAGGTTAGCTTATCAAAACCTATAGATAAGCTAACCAATAGAAGATCATGATCATGCCATCTTATAGGGAGATCTGATGGGACCATAAGGGGCACTACACAGATAGGGTTTCCTTGTCGCCGCTTCCACACCTTCCGTCTCGGGTCGGCTCGGTCCTCCTCAGTGCTTTAACGGCGAGCTCATGGTGGAGTCCTCCTTCTGCGGCAGTGTCGTGCGACCCCGTGGGATCGGCCGCCTCGACGATTCTCTCCAGTGATGGCCTTATTCTCTCCTCACTCCACCTATGTTGGATAGGGTTCCAAAGGCATCATGATTATGTTCTATGGATGAGATCCAGCTTCTGTGTCTGAGGGTTGATGCCTCATCTCCCATGATTGCGATGGGTGGTCCGCTGCAGTCTCCGAGGCATTCGGATGTGGCGATGGGATTTGGGTGTGGGATTGTGGTAGGTTCCGTTGATATTTGTGTTCGTATGGTCATCGATGAGGTGATGATCTCTCGATCCTTGATTTCTGCTCTCTATATTTGGTTTGGATGGATCTATTGTTCGCATTTTGGTTTTGGTTGAATCGGCGTTCGGGATATTGGTTCGGGATGATTTGTGGTGCTTGGGTTAGCTATTTTTGGTGCTGGTCTTCAAATTTTCTATTTACTGGTTCGAGGAGATGTTTCATTCCCGTTTTCAAGTACGTCGATCTTTGGTTGGCCTGTTTCTGTTGATTGCGGCATCTGATGACCCATCTGTTGATCTGGTGATGGTTCGTGGCTTCGTTGATGTTGGTGCAGGGCTCGATGTGTTTCTTGTCTGTTACTTGAAATTTGAATTTTTTTTGTGAATTTTGGGATTTTTGTGTGGTTCTGTGATCTGCTTGACTCGACGATGGCTCTGGATGGCGTCAACGACAGTGGCGACGACACTAGTGGCGACCTGTGGGTGTTTTTTGAATTTTGAACTTTGAAGTTTTTATTTGGGTAATTTGGTTCCCGACTGTTGTGTAGGTTACCGCTCTGCCAAAAAGCGGCTTCTGAAAATGAAATAAAAAATAACTTTTCAGTCAGTCATGATCATGATATATTATTTTATTTCTATCTAATTTCATGGTTTATTTATTATGTATGTGTTGTCGTGATCACATAATTAATGAAATAAATAAGAATTTAAAGATGGAATAAAATAAAAACCAGACTATGTGTAAACATTATCAGAACATGGTTAATCACTTAAGAAAGAATCACTTAATATTAACAAGCATGTGATAATGCAAAACTATCCATAAAGGATTGAACTCCCTCAAATACCATATTAAGTCAGACCAAGCCTTCCATTACTTGATTAAAAGAAAGGCTCAATAAAAAAATGTGTTTGACCAACCCTTGTTGGGACACTTGCTTTTATAAAGGAAGATCTTATGAAAGTTTTTGGTTGACTTAAAAATTTTACATCAAGATAAGTATCTCTTGCTAGACTTGTTGTAAAATGGAGGCAAGTGTTGAGGAAATCCAAGTCAGGATTTCAGGATTGGGGAGTCCACTCAACAGATCAAGGAATTGTAAGCTCACAGTTGGAAAAGACCTGCCTACCTAAATAACTTTAAATAGCTTGACCAACCCTTGTTGGGGTTATGTGAAGGGGAATATGGATCCTTGACACTAGAATGTCATAGAAACTAGGAATTCCAAGTTCAATGGTGGGGGCCATTGGGACATGATAAAATAATGGGAGAATTAATAAATTCATTTATTATTTTTCATAAAATTTAATCAAAAGGCACTGAAAAATCTGCTCTTTTAATTTGTAGAATCAATATGAAAAACTCTCCAACCAAATTTTCTCTACGATCAATTCTAGATAAAGACAATATCCTCACCAGAAGTAACTTTCAGGAATGGTTTAGGCACCTTCAGGTTATCCTACACCAAGAACAAAAGTTTTATGTGTTGGGGTCATCACTTCCTGATTCGCCTACCCAAGGTGAGAGTGATGAAGATTTCCTGGTCTATGATCAACATTTGAACGATGCAATTGACATTCAATGTTTGATTTTGTCATCAATGTCTAGTGAGCTCATGAAGACATGGATTCATATAGCATGCTTGAGCACCTCTGTGGTCTATACCAGGAGAGATCTAGACAAGAATGATTTGAGATCTCCAAGGCTCTATTTCAAAGAAAGCTTGAAGAGGGTGCCCCAGTTGGGCCTCATGTAGTCAATCTCATTGGCTACATTGAGCTCTTGGAGGTTCTAGGGTTTAAACTCCCCAAAGAACTGGGTACCATTCTCATTCTTGCATGACTCCCCCAGAGATTCTCTAACTTTGTTGTAAATTTCAACATGAAAAACATTGAGAAGTCTCTATCTGATCATCTTATCCTCATTTGCCAAGTGTACAATGATATGAAGCGTGAAAATCCTTCTGTCCTTATGGTGAATAAAAGGAAAGTGAAGGCGAAGAGATTTAAGCCCAAATCTTCTTCAAGGCCTTCCAAGAAAAGGAAGATCAAATGGGAGGCAAGATAACAGGAGGATGTTTGTTTCGGATGTGGCAAGAAGGGCCACTGGAAGAAAAACTGCACCCAACCAAGGAAGCAAGGGGAAACTTCAAGTGCATTTGTTATCAAATTAAATCTATCTATTTCTACCAATTGGGTATTAGATACTACTTGTGGTGCTCACATACGTATCCAAATACAGTAACCAAGTAGATTCAGAAAGATTAACCGAGGTGAGGTAGATCTGCGAGTAGCCAATGGAGCCAGACTCGTTGTTTTAGCTGTCAGAGACTACCACCTCACATTGCCTACTGGGATGGTCTTGGTATTAAAAGTATGTTATTATATAACCTATGTAACCAAAAACATTATTTCAGTATCCTGATTAGATACTGATGGACTCATCTTCAAGTTTGGAAATGAATATTGCTACTTTTATAAAGATAACATTTGTTTTGGTAGGGAACATTTATATAACGGCCTTTATGTGTTAGACTACACAAACCAAGTAATGGAAATCTATGAAAAAGTTAATTCACATGACTCATACCATACCGAACTTTGGATTCACCGGCTAGGTCATGTTAATGAGAAACATTTGTCAAAATTACATCAAGATGGGTATTTAGATTCTTTTGAACTAAAACCACTTGATGTATGTCATGTGTGTCTACAAGGAAAAAGGACCAAAGCCCCATTTAGTGGGAAAGGTGAAAGGGCTATAGAGCTTCTAGAATTAGTTCACACAGATGTGTGTGGACCATTTCCAGTTGAAGAAAGGGGTGGGTTTTTGTACTTCATAACTTTTACTGATGATTTTAGTATATATGGATATATTTACTTAATGAGGTATAAGTCATATTCTTTTGATCGATTCAAAGAATACAAGAATGAAGTTGATAACCAGCTTGGTAAGAAGATTAAGAAACTATGCTTAGATATAGGAGGAGAATATCTTAATCAGGACTTCATTGATTTCTTACAGAAGTTTGGGATTCTATCTCAACTCACTCCTCCTTAAATGCCTCAGTGGAATGGTGTAAGTGAAATGAGGAACCACACCCTATTAGACATGGTGAGATCAATGATGAGTCATGCAAGTATTCCGTTATCCTTTTGGGGATATGAATTACAAACAGTAGCACACATACTAAACCAAGTACCAACTAAATCGATAAATGGTATTATATATGAGTTATGGAGTGGATGCAAAGCCATGTTATCAAATTTACATGTGTGGGGTAGCAAAGAATTGTTTAAAGCATTTTCAGGTACAAACTTTCACCCTAAGGCACAAAGTGTAACTTTATAGGATATCCCAAGGAAACATGGTGATATTACCTATACAACCCCTCAGATAAAAAGGTTACAATGGCAAGACACACCATATTCCTTTAGGGGGAGTACATATCCAAAAGAGATAGTGGGAGCGAGATATACTTCGATGAATTCGAGGCTGAAGATACACAGAAGTTGGTACAAGAACAGATTCCACAAAGCCCCATGGAAGAACAATCTGTTCCAGAGACACAAGAAATGCGTAGGATCATGAGAGAGGTGAGAGAACCATAACAATATGGTTTTCTTGTCACTGATGATGGTGACTCATTATTGGTTGACAATGATGATCCTCTTACCTACAAGGAAGCATTTGAAGGCATAGATGTTTCCAAGTGGAAAGAAGCCATGAATTCTAAAATGGATTACATGTACCAAAACCAACTCTGAATTTTTGTAGATTCTCCATTTGATGTAAATCTTGCTGGTAATAAATGGGTATTCAAGAAGAAACTGGACATGGAGGGACAAGTCAACACCTATAAGGCACGACTGGTTGCAAAAGGTTTTAGACAGTGTCAAGGAATTAACTATGATGAAACCTTTTCACCGGTTGTGATGCTGAAATCCATCAAAATCATATTGGCCATTGCTGCTTACCATGACTATGAAATTTGGAAAATGGATGTCAAAATAGCATTACTTAACAGGAACCTCCGGGAAGATGTCTACATGACACAACCTAAAGGGTTTGTGACTCCAAAGGATGCCAAAAAGGTATGCAAGTTGCATAAATCCATTTATGGATTAAAGCAAGAATCCAGGTCATGGAACATTTGTTTTGATGAATCCATAATGGAATTTGGATTTGTTAAGAATGAATGTGAGCCTTGTGTCTACAAAATGTTTAGAGGAAGTGCATTCATTTTCCTAATAGTATATGTTGTTGACATATTACTAATTAGAAATGAAGTACCTGTATTACTGTCAGTTAAGGCATGGTTGGATAAATGGTTCTATATGAAATACTTGGGTGAGGCAACATATATTCTTGGGATCAAGATCCATCATGATAGATCCAAGAGAATGCTGGGCCTGAGTCAAAGTACATACACTGACAAGATACTGAAGAGATTCAGTATGGAACAGTCCAAGAGGGGATTGTTGCCAGTGTCACATGGCATTCATATTTCTAAGAAAATGTGTCCTCAGACACATGAGGAAATAATGAAAATGGAAAGGATCCCTTACACATCTGTGATTGGGTCTGTCATTTATGCTATGCTATGTACAAGGATAGATGTTGCTTATGAATTAAGTGTGGTAGGAAGATATCAAGATGATCCAGGAGACCGCCATTGGATGGCAGTCAAGACTATCCTTAAGTATCTGAGGCATACTAAGGATATGTTCTTGGTTTATGGAGAAGATGAGGAAATTCTCATCAGAGGACATGTAGATGGCAGTTTCCAGACTGATCAAGATGACATGAAGTTGCAGACTAGATACATCTTCAGTTTGAATGGAGGTGCAGTGAGCAGTAAGAGGTCAAATCAAGGTGTGGTAGTAGATTATACAGTATAGTTCCTATACATCACAGCTTATGAGGCAAATAAAGAAGCAGCATGGATGCGAAGCTTCATCCAAGAGATGGATGTAGTACCTAGCAGTAAAGATACTATCACACTCTATTGTGATAATATTGCAGCAGTGACACTTGCAAAAGAGCCAAGGTCACATCAGTGGAAAAATGACACACTTTAGAGGTATCATCTCTTGATGGATTTTTCTCAGAGTGGTGAAGTTGTAGTGAGCAGTATTTCCACAGAAGACAATGTGGATGACCCCTTTACTAAAGCTTTGACTTAGCAGAAACATGATCATCATGTGAGGTCTAACGAACTAAAATTCATAGGCAGTTGGCTCTAGTCCAAGTGGGAGTTATTTTTCTAGATTTGGTTTCCAGAGAACCAACTTTTTATACTTTTATTACATGAATGTACACTTATTATATATTGTTCGTTGTTCTATATGACTATAGTATAATAATGTTCTGGAATATTTGTTTCATTAATAAGGTCGTGGCAGATCCACGCTATGATGAGAACCTTGAAATGATATAACAATATTCTTAAATAATGTTATACGGTTGGACGAAATACTATGATAGGACACATAGTATACAAACCATCATGTGTGAGTACTCGTAAGAAGACGAGACTCTCTCTCAGGGAGTTTTCACTTGGATTTCTAAGATGGGAGATTATGAGAACAGAACTTCCAGTAGTAATTCCACTTGTCTTGGTGTCATCAGACATTGCTATCTACGAGCATATGTAATGGTTCTTATACTGGAAGATTATCATTAACTCATGTCATGACTCGCGTACTAAGATTTTCTGACGAAAACCGCCACGAAGACAGTTGGAGGGAAGTAAGGTACATTGGGTGCGTCACGAATGACATGTTGTTAATGGATAATTCAAGGAAGGATTTTTCCCTTCCATATTTATAGAAGTAGATATCTTGGGTCCTTTTACTGAAATATTACTGTCGCCCAAATTACATGGCCATGGTGTCACGATGAGTTTATTTTTAGAAGTCAAAAAATGAAAGATCAAACATATAGGTTTATGACACTTCCATGAGACCTGCTTGATGAGATATTGAGACAAAGGGATTAAATTACACAGTAAGTGTTCATATGAGGGGACACATCAATTCAACGTCAACTTATTTCTCTTGGGTTCCTTGACCTATTTCTAGATAGCAATCTTGGACTTTTGGCATACCCGCCTAATGACAACGAGAAAGAGGCCTAGAGGGTCACACACTAAGTGTATCCAAGTATCTCAAGTAGAATAAAGATTATTCCTGTATGTGGTTTAATAATTATTCAAGGAATCCTAAATCATATTAATGTTGGAGGAAGAATAAAATGAAAACAAGATATACACGCCATGTACATTTAATGTACATGCCATGTAGTTTTCATTTTGGAAAGGAAATGAAAAATGAGTACACGCTGTGTATTAATGATTACATGCCATGTAGTTTTTCCAGTAGGGATTTTGAGGAAATAATATCATTTTATTAAGTGATATTTATTATAATCAGTGTGGGTGCATGTCAAGTAATTAATGATTCTACATGGGGGTTTTCAATAAGATTTAATGAAATAAATAAAACACGTAATGCATTTATTTATTGTCATAACTCTATAACCTCAAACTTGATTATAAATATCCTCACAACCCCAACACTTTTCCCTAATAGTTGTGTACAAAAATTCTGGATAATTATATCAAGGCTGAAAAAATTCTTCCTCCAAGAACGCTCTAAAGGCCGAGAGAGATCCTCCTCCATTAGATCAAGGTGATCTAAGGAGGACAACGTAAGCAAAGTCTTCTCCATGCTAGGACCCAGATATTCCTTTTGTGATGTCCAGAGATACGTGGTGCATGTGTGGATCACCACTAGAGGAAATCTACACTTTGATTCTGCGACGCATTAACGAATCACATTGGAATGTGATCATAAATAACAACGAAGAAAGAACACCATAAAAGGTACTTCTTGTTAATTAATTAAATTAATTATAATCAACCTGTGATGATCCTCCTTTGTAGTTTTGGGACTATTCTTCTTATTTTTCTATTTCTATGATTCGATCCATGGAGTCTGGCATTTATCATCGTATTGATCCTGGATTGATCATTTATAATGACAAAAGGTCAAGTGGGAACATCCACCCATGAGCTTCCGATGTGCCTGGGACCTTCATCGCTAAGACGATAAGCAGTTCTGAGGCCCGGAGTGCCCAGAATGATCCATCGAAAAATGTTAAGCTTTAAATAATGTGTGTGAGCAGTTTTCCTAAAAAATTAGAATAACTCTTAAATGGGTGCCCAGATCAGAAGTCTGAGTACACTATTGTATTCATGATGGTAGGTTTATCCTATGTGCGACTTAAGTTTAGTCGATGCAGGCCTCTAGTGAGGAAACCTGAAAATGTCATAACCATAAATAAAATAATAAAATAAAATTATTTTATTTTTAAAATGATTATAACTCACGAATGGTGACTCGAATTGAAAATCCAAGACCAACTTTGTGCTCATGAGGGTCTTCTTTCCTTAGGCAGAGCCTAATGTTGGTCAGCATGGGCCAACAATGGATGTTAGTTTTTGGCTGTAAATAAAATAATTAAGTAACAATTATTTTATTGTCAAATCCCTATAACCCCTAAATAGTAACCTGGATTGGAAATCCGAGAGTACCGTTGAGCTTGTGAGGATGTGTTTCCTTTAAGAAAAGCTTAACGTTGACCTGTGTGGGTTGAGGGTGAAGGATAGTTTTTGGAACCTTTTTAATCAAATTAAAATGGTGCACATGTGCAGTTTTGGAAACTTCTAAACGGGTGCTCGTATTGAAAATACAAGGGCACCGTAGCATTCTGAATTACGAAATTACCTAATAATGAACCTAACCTAAACCGGTGTGGGTCGAGGGAAAATATTAATTCTCGGAAGTTTTAATAAAAATAAAATATACTTAAAAAGTTTATTTTATTCCAAAATTGTTTTGCTGCAACACAGCGATGAGATGACTGTATCATTTCATAAATGAAATAGTGTAATGACTCTTTAATTGAAGCATAACAAATACACTGTTTCATAAATGAAATAGCACAACGACACAAAAATATAGTGTAACATAAACATTGCGACACGTTTCTCTTTTAATGAGATAATGGGTTGGAGAATCAGGGATGGAATTTCTCTAAAGAATGAAAAAGTATTTCTCTCCAATGAAGAATGGAGATGAATCAGAAAGCAGTGATGACACCTTGGAGAATAGATCCTAGACCGGAGATCAATGAAATCCAATGGATTCAAACATATTGACACCAATAACAAACCTTCTCCAGGTAGGAGTTACCTTTTTAAAGTTGGAATTCCATACTCTTCATTCTAAAACAACGAACACAGATCATCCCACGAATAGGTTGATCCACAGATCACTTGTTCTTGATGGAGGGAGCTTATTCTCAGGGTTTTGAATTTGGATTAATTTTTATAGAAATTTAATCCTATTTCCCCCCCTTTTTTTTAAAGAAACTCTAACACGGAGGGTGAAGGACGACACAAATAGGGCCCCTAACCCCTCCTTCTTTGTGCGTTCTTCATGGTCAAACCATCGAGTTGATGGAGATGATTTTTTGAGGCTGTAATAGGGAACATGGAAGCCCATGGATGCTAGGGGCACAAAAGGTCCAAATAACGAACCATCAGAGTGAACCCGGTGGTCTGCAGACAACCCTACCGGCGTGCCGAAATTGGAAACCAGTGGAGGAATCCCATGGAGGCAGCCGCAGGAGGGTTTCTATGTGACATGACAGTATGCCAAGGGGGTGTTGTGGCTAGCTCGGGCCATGACAGAGCAACATGATCCCTTGACGCTCAGGCGGACGGCTGCCGGAGGCAGGACGTGGCTATTCGGCCACATCGGAAGGGCGACCCGCACCGCGCAGGCCGCAGTGCACTGGTACGTGGTGTAGTGGGGATCACATGCAAGAGGAAGGGTGGCTAGCTCCTATTGGCCATAGGGTGCTGAACCAGATTCCACATGGTGTCTGGGTTGGAGGGGACCATCTCGCTGGGTGGGCCAGACCAGGGTGCACAAACTAGGCTGCTACGTGGCCCGGGATGGAAATAAATCCATCCCACTATTGAGAGACCAACTAGAGGGATAAATCCAGTTTGTTGGGCGACCCTGTATGGGAATGAAATGGCCCGCCCGTTGTGGGCTAGGCCGGATGGAATCGGGTCGCTGGGCGACCTAGTAGGATGAACCCTCGGTTGAACTGGGCTAGCCCAGACCCAAACCGGGCTAGGTCGGATTGGTTGAACCAGGTTAGGGCATGCGGGGCCCCTGAGTTGGGTTGGTCGGGTCAATCTGACTAGGTCAGAATAGGCCCAGACATGACCGAACCCCGATTAGTAAAACACAAATATCATTCCGAACGAGCATCCAATTGATGAGCTATTTGTGGAATTGGAACCCTTATGACGAGGTGGTTCTTTTGAAATACTATAAAGAGGGTTTCATAGAAGTTGAGATGTGGCGAATCGCTTGAGGAGCAGTTTCTCTTGGAATCAAGTACACTATGTGTGAGAATCCTATGGCTAACTGAGACGTGAAGATTGCTGACAAGTGACCCTATGTGGATCAGCTACAAGATACCCTATATGTATTAGCTACGATGGCGCAACGGGAAGTATCTTTGTGTGACCCGATAGGCCCACAGTTGGGACCGATTCTGTGTGACCCGACAGACCCACGGTACTCATCAGGGATGAGTACCTCAGTACGATGGACAAGGTGTGAAGCGGATCTGTGTGACTCGGAAGGCCCATGGTGGGGAGAGGCTCTGTGTTACCTATAATACCCACGTTACTCATCAGGGATGAGTACCCCAATAGTCCAAGGTGTTCAGTGTTGTGACTGATGATATTCTTTCTATACTCTATATTATACCTGTGTGAGATGTCTTGCTTCATGGTTTTGTTTTTGGATTTCTTTGTAGTCTTTCCTTTATGGTTTGGGGTCTCTACTGAGTATTGTGTTATTCAACCCTGCATGAGCTTCGCCTTTACATGTCATCTCTCGTGCAGGTGATTGAAACTTTGATGGAGACCTTAGAAGTCCGGGACTAGGTGGTGCTCAGTGAGATGGGATGGGCGGATGCTTCAACAAAGACCTTGGTGGTCCGGGACCAGGTGGTGCTCAATGAGATAGGATGAAAATATTCTTCGAAGGAGACCTTAGTGGTCTAGGACTAGGTGGTGCTCAGTGATACGGGATAGATGAGCATACTTCTATGGCTACAGGTAGCTACCCTTCAACTACCCTTTAGGTGGGGTCTTCTGCAGACATCTTGCAGAGGTTTTTTGTACTTAATGTTTTTAGTTTGTCTTTTTTTGGGTTTTTATTCTAGCCCATTTGACTTATATCTTGTACCTTTACTAAGTGGGTTTTTAGTGGCATGCATGTTTTCCTTTCTGTAGTTTGATATTTGTGCATGTGTGCAGTTTTAAATGAAAATTCCTTCCCTTTTTGGGATATGCCTATTCAGTGCTAGTCAACAGCCCCTAGTGTATAGAAGGCAGGCTTGGGGTAGTCACAACACAGGCCCTGAGGGATGGGTCATGACAAAATGGTATCAAAGGAGGTCGGTTCTACCAGAAGAACTAAGAGTCTGTATATTTTAATGGGACAACAATGTTAAGTGTTTTGAGTTTGACTTTCAGGATAAGGAGTCTAGTGTTGGTACGACATTCGACGTATCCATACACCGGGACCCTAAATTCTATTTTTCAACTCAGTACATTAAAAAATTAGTTTCATGCATCTTTGATTGTTTTCCTATGATCTTTTTGAGTCAGATTCATCTCACCAGGAATAATAAATTGACCGTGGTTTATCTTGATTCCCTTTCAAGATGCCTCCAGATAGACAACCATCTAGGATTCCAGTGCGCAACCATGAAGATGGTCTACATAGTGATGAGGATTTGTTATAAGGACATTTTCCTGAGATGGAACCTTCTGGCGGTGTCCCAGCGATACCACCACCCATTGGTCAGTAGTTACTACTGAAACTACCGGTAGAGGATGCACGTAGGCTTAGTGCCTTACACGAGTTCTAGCAACAGGGACCCCCCAGGTTTAGGGGAGAGACAGATCCTTAGGTCACTGAGGATTAGATGGAGGTGGTGAGGCAAGTCTTCCACTTAGTGAGGATGCCACTTGACCAGATGGATGTTCTAACCACGAGCCTTCTGCAAGGTGGAAGATGTGGAAGAGGAGCTGAGAGAGCGGCAATAGGTGGTTTAAATTTCGACATATTACAAACACCACCCCAATGTGGTCCACACTAGGCTCAGGGATCTAGAGGATAAGGGAAGGGGGTAGCCGCATGTGACTATCCTTACCCGTGTAACATTAGATGTTTTGAGTTTTCAGTTCCCTACAGTGGTGGACGAGTATGAGGATCTCTTTCCAGGGGATGTTCTAGGACTACCTCCTCACAGAGGGGGAGACTTATGCATTGATCTATGCCCCATGATGACATTGATATCTATACCTAAATATCAAATAGATCCCACAGAACTTTGGGAGATGAGGGTACAGTTGGAGGATTTGCAGAGGAAGGGGGTTCGTAAGTCCCTAAGTTTCACCATGGGAAACCCCAGTGTTGTTTTTCAAGAAGGAAGATAGAAGATTGAGGTTATTAATGGACTTACGGCACCTGAACCAGGTGACCATGAAGAGTGAGTATCCTCTATTGAGGATTGGTGACCTCTTCAATCAGTTGAAGGGAGAAAGATGGTTCTTGAAGATAGATCTCTAATGAAGCTATCACCAGCTTCAAATACGAGACAAGTACATCTCAAAGACAGCTTTCAGATGTCACTAAAACCACTACAAGTAAATAGTGACGCCGTTTGGTGTGAAAAACTCCCCAACAGTGTTCATGGGGCTCATGAAAAAGATATTCTAGCTAAACTTAGATTGGTTTGTAGTGGTCTTCATTGATAACATCTTAGTGTATTTAGCATATGAGGAGGAGAACATGATACACCTGAGGATGGTTTTAGACACAACCCAAGAGCACCAACTTTACAGAAAGATGTCAAAGAGAGAGTTATGCATACAAAAGGTCTATTTCTTGGGACATGTCATCTCAGAGGCTAGAGTTGCGGTGGATATATCAAAGATCGAGGTAGTGATTTCTTGGGAACTACCCAATAGAGTTACCACGGTGCAAAGTTTCCTTGGGTTGGCTGGGTAATATTGGAGGTTTGTACCTGACTTCTCCAGAGTGTAAGCACCCATGAAGAAATTGACAAAGAAGGGAAAACCCTTTTTGTGGGAATAAGGATTCCAACAGAGCTTTCAGCAGCTAAGGAAGAGCTTGATGAGTGCTCCAATCTTGTGGTTTCCAGAGAAGGGTGCTGACTACATGGTGTACTATGACACATTAGTAACCGATCTTGGTTGTGTCCAAATACAAGGGAAATTAGTAATTTATTATGGATTATGATAATTGAGACCGCATGAGCATAACTATAAGACTCACGACCTTGAGTTGGCAGTGGTAGTCTTCGCACAGAATATGTGGTGACACTACCTTATGGGTGAACAATTCATCATCTACTCTGACTAAAAGTGTCTCAAGTTTATCTTTTCTCAAAAAGATCTGAATATGAGACAACAACATTGCCTAGAGTTCTTGTAGGAATATGAATTCGAGATAGTCTATACTCATGGGAAGGGAAACTTGGTTGAAGATGCTCTCAGTAGGAGATCAAGTTCGTAGCTACTGAATGAGGCATCAGAGTAGTTAGTCTCGCTTTAGATATCCTTTGTGGATAAATATATGGTATCTTATCTTCAGTCAATGATAGTGTCCCCTCTACTCTTATAACAAGTCAGGGAGGCACAAATCAGAGATGCCAACTGGGAGACTACATGCGACCAAATGTCCATAAGGTATGCCCTATTGGATATTTGAAAGGTGGGGATCATGTCATCCTTTTCAGAGGACGCACCATTATACCAGTGGAGTTACAAGAGGAAGTGTTGAGGGATTTTTATGCATCCCCTTTGGCAGTATATCCAGGTGTAGTGAAAATGTACTAGGACCTCCGATGTCAGTACTGGTGGCTGTAGATAAAGAAGGTAGTGGTAGAGTTTGTCTCGAGATGCATCACTTGTCAGCAAGTGAGGGCTGAGCACAAGGTTCCAGAAGGTTTGAAAAAATCCCTCGAGGTACCATAGTGGAAGTGGGATGAGATATTGATGGTCTTAGTGACAAGATTACCATATATGTCCAGGAAGAACGATACCATATAGGTGACCGTGGAATGAAACACCAAGTCAGTCCACTTCCTACCCATTTGAGAGAAGGGTTCAGTTGAGATCTTGAGACTCCACTACATGAAGTAGATAGTTCGACTCCATGGAGTCCCATCTATGATAGTCTCAGATTGTGATGCACAATTTACATCCTGGTTATGGAAAGATATTATATGATGATTTTGGGACTCAGTTGTTCTTGAGCACATCCTTTCACCCACATATGGATGGTCAGATAGAGTGAACCATACAGACCATAGAGGGAATGTTTCATGCTTGTATTCTTGATTTTGGTCACATTTTGGAGGACCACCAACCACTGGTGGAGTTTGCGTACAACAACAGCTACCACTCCACCATCAGTACAACACCATTTGTGTAACACCCCGAGATTTTATGAGATATATTATTTTTAATTTCTTTGATGTCTTATATTATAAACTACACCAAGATTAGCTTGTACTATACACAATACCGTATTAGCTTACAGTATATGCAACACTATTCTTGGCTCGTGTTATACACAATTTAAAGTTCGTTTTGTGGAAATTATTCTACGCAACATTAAGTATAGATTTTGTTTAATGTATAAATGAAATAAGTTTTGATTATGTTATATGGAAAACCAAATAGAGCTTTCACTACACGCAGCCCTGACTTTGCTTGCATTACATGCAATCAAGACCTTCTTCGATAGCATGTGTAGTATGCAATACCAAGTTTCACTAAACGAGATTTTATTATAATATTATTATGAACTAGCTATTATGAATAGTAATACCCACTTTTTGAAATTTTTTAAATTTTATCTTTCAAAATGGACTTCATTTTTGGATTCGGAATATCAAAATTAGCCTAGGGTGATTTTTTGGTATTTTTCTGAAAACTTTCAATTTTTGATGAATAGTGAAAACACTGGGTTACTATTTAAAACCGACTTTTTATTTAAATAATTATTTATTTTATTTAAATTTATTTTAGGTAAAAATTGATAAATAATACCTATATAAGTTAAATGTTATTCATTTGAGTCATTTTATAATAATTTTAGATATATACAAATTTTATTGAACTTTTCACCGTCTTTTACCCACCTCCTAGGAGAATTTGAAAATTTACCTAAAACATAATTATATCGCTTATGTGAGTGGAATTTAGAAAATCCGAGAGACACGGTTAATATCAAGGAGTAAAATTTGGTTTAATAAGATAAAAATAATTTTTGGTGAATAGTATCTTTTTACTATTATTTACCACGGTTAAAAGTAAATAGGGTAATTAAGGGTAAAAATGATATTATTATTACCCTGAAACATATCCTAATTCTATTGGATAAGTTTAATTCGACCAAAAACAACCTTAGGGATAAAATATTACCCATTAGGTCCACTTGGATTAGATTAGGACATTTATTATTATTTTATTTAAAGAAGAGTTAAAAGAGTTAAAATCAAAGTTTAATAACTAAAACATTTTTAATATAGGGTTATACATAAGATAAATTAGACTATAAATATTAATTAGAAATATAAAAAAATTACATACCTAATGGTATTTTATTTATAATTTTTAGACATTAAATAATTTAATTTATTTATGACCCAATGATGATGCAGTAATTACCTTATTAATGAAATATTAACATAATTGATGTTATAAATACCCAAATAAATGTAATTTTAGACTTTTAATGAATTAAAATAATTTTATAGGTTAATATGACATGTTATTATTTAATTACTTAACTTTTTTATAACTAATAATGCTAATATGATTTTTAGAAAAATCAAGTAGAAAATAGTGTCAAAATTGACATAAAATAGTTTTTAAAACAAATATTATATTATTAATTGTTATTTTATTTCTAAAAATATAAGGTTCGAAAAAATGACTTAGATAAAAATATATATATTAATAATTAACCACTTGGGGTTCGTTTGGCTTGTTATAGTAAGTTTATTAACCATATAGTGTAAGAAAACAAAAAGACACGGTAAAAGTTAAATTATTTAACTTAGAGTTAAATATAAATGATAAGGATAAAATAGTAACCTAAACTTGTCTAAAACCTATTGGTTTAGATTATTTCTACCCCTAACCACCTTAGCTTCGAAATAAATAAATTAGGAGCTATTAAAAATTTAATATTACTTTATTATAAAATAATATTTTAAGTTTTTCCTAAGGTGCCCCTCTCCTCCCTTATAAAAAGGGCACCCCTTCCCTCTTCTCTTCACACCCTTTTGAGCCTTGAATCTCAGAAAACCCCTACCAATTACTCTTCTCAAACTCTCTATTTATATCATAGAGGTTCTGGTATTTTAAAAAGACCAACTCTAGTGCCCTAATAATAAGTTTAAAGGAGGTGCATCGAGGAAGAGGTAATCTCTTCTACCGACTCTTTCAAGTTTCTTTATTCTTCTACTTCATCTTATTTAGTTGTTTCATTATAAAGTAATAACATAAGTATTAATTATATAATTATATTTTATTATAAATATGAAACAACCCCATTTAACCTTCTATCCATCCTACGGAAAACAAAATCACCCCGCGTGCGTACGTACGGAATACTGTCTCCACTCTGTGGTGTAATATGTTTTTCCACCACCACCTTACTTGGATGGGTATAATGGTGTAAATAATAACTATATATAGTTATTATAACATCATAATTATTCTTAGATATTATATCATCCACTCCAATTCAATTCAATAATTATGGGAACGATATCATCGCTCGTGCGTACGTACGGATTACCGTCTCCACGATGCGATGAGATTCATTCTTCATGTTAACCACTCAAGAATGATTATAAAGTATATATAATGAATAATAATGAAATATATGACATTATAAAGCTAATGGATTTATGTATATATATATATGTGATCTACTTACTTCTATTCAAGTCAATAAGGAAAAGAAAACAGCATTCATGCATACGTACGACCTACCGTCTCCATGAACGGTGTATTTCATTTCATTTATCTATCTATTATATATATGTATACTGAATATATATGATATATAAATCATTATTTACATTCTTTAAGTAATTAAATCATGATATAAGTAATAATAATATCAAGAACAACAAGTCCAAACACGTATGATAAATAAAACAATTTTACCCAAAACGCTGCTTTAACATGAAATTTACAAAATAATGACTAATATAAAGTCATAAGTGAACCATATATGATATCATAACATTGAATATGATTTTTTAATTAGTCAATGACAATATTTAAATCATTATACAAGAGATTCAGATACATACAAAGCATATCGGACCGAAGGTAAGGTATAATCTCACAATCTCATTTTTATCCGAGATTGTTTATACTTCAAAATTTACTGGGGATTATTTATCATCCACATCCATGTTTCCTCAATATGTAATATTATTTCTATCCTCCTACAGTTTTTTAAATCCAATTTTACCCATTGGTGAGTTTTTAGTAAAAGATATGAAAGGAATCTTTTGTCGTTTTTAGTACGAGGTACTTTTTGACTTTTCTGGCCAAAGTACGAGAAGAATGTTTTTTTAACTTATACGGCATGAATGTATTTTTATGATTTAATAGAACATTATTTCCATGAAGATTCCTTTACAAGTTTTCAAGTTTATTTTTAATCAACTTCTTTTAGTTTAAAATTGTATGACATGTTAAGAAAGGGAAAATGTTTTTTTTCAAGTAGAAAGGATATTTTCCTCTAGAATTCATTTAAAGTGTTTTATCAAAATTATTTTCCATATAAGATAATATAGGGTTATTTTTCTATCCCTATTATTACATTTATTTGATTATTCTATGATGGAATTAATTTTATGATGTTCTTTTATCTTATATGGATTATGTTATGATGTCATGATGTTTAAGAATCCCATTTTTATTACATGGGTAATGCTATGATTTATGATTTTGTGGAACACATAAGAATGGTTTCATTATGAGATGGGTGGGACCTATATCTCCCTATAATGCATTGGGTAATGATTTATATCTCATGAGATAGACATGGCTGGAATGGTAAGTTAATTCGGTTTAGTTTTACAGGACTGGAATGAGGAGTTAACTCGATTTAGAAAGGGACTTTGTCCACTAAGATGGTCTTGGCAGCAATGCCTTGGATACTATGGAAATCATATTATGTGCTTATTGGTTTTCCACAATTACATGTTTTTTCCCATGCTATTTTATCATGATTTATGTTCCTTTATGATATATGCCTCACATAATTCCAAGATTTATGTCTTTGCTCAATATTTTGATGTTTAGATTTTATGTTCAAGTTTTTGCATTCAAATGTATATGGATTGTTTTAAGTTCTCTATTTTTACCCTTACTGAGCATTTGAGCTCACCCTTTTTATGTTTTCTTTTCCCCAGGATATAAAGAAAGGTTTTAGGTAATAAAACAAAAGTGGAAGATCTTTATGGGAGATGTTTAAGATCTTTCACCATGACTAGAAGATTATGTTCCAAGTTTCCAAAGACACTAAACTATTATGGTCCTTTGGTGTCTGTTTTTGTTATGTATTAGGTATTCTGCAAAAGTAATGTAATGTACATGTATGTCAAGATTGAGTCTCTACAATTCAAGGCACTGTACAAACAACCATGTAGGTCACTATTATACTAAACAAACCTAGGGGAGTTAGCACTCATGGGTCCATAGATGGTACATACTACCACTAAGGAGGTGCAGGTCATCCAAGAGCGGATGGAGACTGCACAGAGCAGATAAAAATCATATGCTGACAGGCGATGGAGACCATTGAAGTTCAAAGAGGGGGACCACATATTCATAAGGGTCTCTCCTCGATGAGGGATATAGATATTTGGAAGGGGTGGTAGGTTATCTCCAAGGTTCAATAGACCATTTCTAATATTGCATAGAGTGGGTGAGGTAGTATACCGCTTGGCTCTAACGCTGTAGATAGAGAGAGTACATGACGTCTTCCATTATCCTGGTTGAGGAGATACGTGTACAACCCTTCTCATGTCATCAAACATGGAGAGATGGAGATTGATGATGGGGAGACACTCACGGAGTACCCAGTGGAGATAGAGGATCAACAGGAGAGGATCCTTCATGGATGGTTGATTCCTATGGTGCATGTTCACTATCTATATGAGAATATCTTGGAGAGAATGTGGGACTAAGAGGCTCAAATTCATGCTCAATACCCCCATTTGTTTGATTAGCCATTGTTTTGGATTATGAGGACGTAAATCCCTAAATGGGGGAGTAATGTAATACGTCAAAAATTCCATGATTTTTTTTAAAATTAAATGGGATTATTTTAAGACCAGGCACTGAGACAAAGAGAGATTCCGAGGCCCAGAGTGCTCGGAATGATCCGTAAAAAAATGTAAATATTTAAATAGTGTACATGAGAAGTTTTCCAGAAAAATTGAAATAACTCTTATATGGGTGCCCAAATCAGAAATATGAGGGAACTATTACATTCAGGATGGTGGGTTTACCCTAGGCACGAATTAAGTTTAGTCAGCGTGAGCCTCTAGTGAGGAAACCCTAAAATGTAATAACTATAAATAAAATAGTTAAATAAAATTATTTTATTTTTCAAATGATTATAACTCATGAATGGTGACTTGGATTGAAATTAAAATACCACCATTGAACTTGTGAGGGTATGATTTACTTAGGAAATGTATAATGTTGGCCGACGCGGGCCAACCATGGATGTTAGTTTTTGGACATAAATAAAATAATTAAGTAACAATTATATTATTGTAAAATCCTTATAACTCATAAACGGTAACCCAAATCAGAAATATGAGATTACTGTTGAGATAATGAGGGAGTTTTTACCTTAGGCAGATCTTAACCTCGACCAACACAGGTCGAGGGTGAAAGATATTTTTTAGAACCATTTTTAAGAAAATTAAAATGGGGCGCATGCGCTATTCTAGAAAATTCTAAATGGGCACCCAAATTAAAAATCCGAGGGCACTATTGCGTTCGGAATGAAGAAATTACCTAATAATGGACATAACTGCGACCGATGAAGATTGAGGGAAAAAGTTATTTTTTCAGATGTTTTAAGAAAAATAAAATAGACTTTAAAAGTTTATTTTATTAAAAAATTATTTCACTGCAACACAATGATGAGCTGACTATTTCATTTCATAAATGAAATAGCACAATGAAAATTTAATTGAAGTGTAACAGATATGATGTTTCATAAATGAAATAGCATAACAAAGCGACGATGCAACGTAACAGAAATGCCATGACATGTTTCTATTTTAACAAGATAACGGGTTGGAGAATCAGAGCTAGAATTTCTCTGATAGATGACAAAGTATTTATCTCCAATAAAGAATTATAGTGAATCAAAAAGTGGTGAAGATGCCTTGGAGAACGGATCCTGGACTGGAGATTGATGAATTCCAACAACTTCGAATGGATCAACAACAACGACATACCATCTCCAGGTAGGGGTTACCATTTTAAATATTTAATTCCCCATTCTTCATTCTAAAACAACGAATGTGGATCAACCCAAAAACATGTAGATTCTAAGATCGATTTTCCTTGTGGGAGGGATCTTATAATTGGGGATTTGAATTGGAATTAATTTTGATAGAATCCTAATACTATTTCCTCCCATATTTTTAATGAAACTCTAACACGGACGGTGCGGGCTGACACGAACAAGGCTCGAGCCCCTCCGCCTTTGTGCATTATTGTATTTTCCTCATGGATGAACCTACAAGTTGATAGTGAATCATTTTTGAGGAAATATCAGGGAATATGGATCCCCATAGAGGCTGGAAGCGCAGACAGTATGAAGAACGGACCAGCGGAGCAAACCTGATGGTCCACAGAAAACCCTACCGGTGACAGGTGGCAGCGAACCACGGTGGAGGATGTAGGTGGGTGGAGGCACACCGAGGGGGGTGCTACGACTGGCTCAGGCCACGGTGAAGTAGCAGAAGCCGCTGACACTTGGTAAAAGGGATGGCAGACGTAGGACACGACCATCCGACCGCGTCGAAAGGGCAGCCTGCGCTGTGCGGGACGCGGTGCAATGGAACATTGTCCACTGGGGAACACATGCACGTGGAAGGGAGGTCATCTCCTACTGGCTATGGGGAACCAAACTGGATGCCACATGGCGTCTAGGCTGGAGGGAATCGGCTCGCTGGACGCGCCAGAGCGGGGCATGCAAACCGGGATGCTACATAGTTTAGGCTGAAAATAAAACCATCCTGTAATAGCATGCTGGTCTAGCAGGATAAAACGAGGCCATTGAGTGTCTCGAGATGAGAATGAACCGGACCACCGGTTTCAGGGTGGGTCGTATGGAACCAGGTCGCTGGGCGACCTGGCGGAATAGACCCCCATCCAAACTGGGATGGGTCCAACAAGGCCCAATGGGCGTGGCCTAGTGAACAGGCCAACCCAGACTCGAATTGGGTTGTGTCGGATTGGTCGAACTGGGCTGCGGCATGCAGGTCCCCCAGGCTGGGTTGGTCAGGTCTGTCCGACTGGGTCTAAACAGGCCCATACACGACGAACCCCCGATTACTAAAAATTCAATATATTTCAGTTCAGACGTCCGATTGATGATCCGTTTGCAGAATTGGAACTCTTACAATGGGTCAGTTCTTTTGAAATAACCTAAGGTGGTTTTAATGTAAGTTGAAATGAGACAAATGGATTGAAGAATAGTTTCTCCCAGAATCAATCGCACTACTTGTGGTAATCCTGTGGCTGAATGAGACCTATAGACTACTGACAAGAGACCCTATATGGATCAGCTACAAGAGACCCTATGTGGATCAACTACAATAGACCAGTGGGAAGTGACTCTGTGTGACCCGGCATTCCCACGATGGGGAGTGGCTCTGTGTGACCCGGAAGACCCATGATACTCATTGGGGATGAGTACCTCAGTACAATGGCCAAGGTGGGAATCAACTTTATGTGACTTGGGATGCCCATGGTGTGGAACGACTCTATGTGACCTAACATACCCATGGTATTCATCAGGGATTAGTACCCCAACAGTCCAAGGTGTTTGGTGTTGCGACTGATGGTGTTTCTTTCTATACTCTAGATTATACCAGTGTGAGCTATCTTGATTCATGATCATACTTCATGGTTTTATTTTTGGATTTCTTTATGGTATTTTCTTTTTGGTTTGGGGTCCCTACGGAGTATTGTGTTACTCACCCCTACATGGGATTCGCCCGCACGTGTCGTGTCCCATGCAGGTGATCGACACTTCGATAAAGACCTTAGTGGTCTGGGACTAGGTGGCGCTCAGTGAGAAGGGATGGAAAAACGCTTCGATAGAGACCTTCGTGGTCTGGGACTAGGTGGTTCTCAGTGATACAAGATAGAAAAATGCTTCGATGAAGACCTTGGTGGTCCGAGACCAGATGGTTCTCTGTGAGATAGAACTGACAAGCATACTTCTACAGCTACAGCCATCTACCCTTTAGGTGGGGTCTTCTGCGGATGTCTTACAGAGGTGTTTTGTACTTCATGTTTTCAATTTATCTTTTGTTGGGTTTATATTCTGGCCCATTTGACTTACATACTGTACCTTTAATCAGTGGTTTTTTAGTGGCATGCATGTTTTCCTTTCCACAGTTTGAGCTTTGTGCATGGGTACATGTTTAAAGGAAAATGCCTTCCCTTTTTGGGATATGCCTATTCAGTGCTAGTTTCCAGCCCCTAGTGTAACGACCTAAAATATTTAATAATTTTTATTTCATAAATTTGTGTGTTATTTTATTTTATACTCAACAAAACTATATCCTTTAATTAATGAAGTGAGTATAATTAAATGAGACTGTTGGGTTTTGACTGTTATATGGACATTGGTCAATATGACCATTGGAAAATAAATTTTTAACGTTACAATTATTTTTTATAAATTCAAATGATCCTGGTTAATTAATACAGAAAGAAGAGTCAATGGCATCATTCAGTAGACTCGGGCTATATGAAGCCCATCTATCGGAGCTTGGGAAGGAGGTAGCATCACTGGGTTTTGCTTTGGACCAAGCCCAAGCTAAACTTCAACATGTGAAGCTTGAATGAAATCGCTAAGTGAGAAGTTTAAGCTGATAGAAATCACCACTCAGGAAATGTTGTCCGAGCCACCCAATATTCTATCACCATAGTACACCTTACACTTAGGTCCTATGCTGGTGTTATAAGGGGCTATGTAACGAGACCTTAGCTACTTTTTGTAAATCTTTTATATAAATAAATTTTTTATTTCTTATTATGGTAAAGTTTGTGAATTTCAAATGTCTAGATAATTATAGGATGTATATTATAGATTAATTTAGAAAAAAAGGGGTATTTTAAAATATTTTTGTATTATTTAAAAATTAATAATGTGAATTGATTTTCAAAAAATGGTCTTCTACAGTTGTGTTCAATAATAAGTTTAGATTCTAATAAGATCAACTTAATTTTTAGTGAATAGGAAAGTATGAATAGTAACATACCCACATGAATAGTAATGAATAATAATGAATATTAAATCAACCAGAAAAATAGAAACTTTACCCATGAATGTATAAAAACATTTTAGACATCATAAAAGTGAATAAATGATCATGGTTTAAGTTTTTGTATTTTTGTATGTCATAAATATTTTATTTACAATTTTATAATTAACTTAATAATTTAAAATGGAAATTTATTTTAATAAAATTTAATTATAAATTGTTAATTTATTATCTTATGGTTATACGATTATTTTATGGGACCTTGATTACTTTTTTAAGGTGTTACAAAATGAGTTATAGTTTTAAAGTTGTATTTTTGGAATAAATAATGATTTTATTTAAAAATTAAATTAAAAATATTTAGAAAATTATTTTCATAAAATGGATTTCATTTTTGAATTCAGAGCATCGATATTACATTAGAACTAATTTTTCAGTTTTTTCTAAAACATTTGATTTTTCGGTGAATAGTAAAAATACAGTTTTGAGTTTCGGGTGTTTAATGACATCATTGATGATGTATTAATGTGGTAAATAATCTGTTCGACTTGTTAATAGTAAGATATGTTATTAGGTGTCCCAAGTGGCCTATACCATGGGAAAATACCATGGTCAAGCCCATGGTTTTGAAAATACCATGGGCAAGCCCATGGTTTTGCAAATACCATCGATGAGGTGTCCTTTAGAAATTAATAATTTATTCCCTCACTTTTCCTATAAATACCAAGAAATTTCCCTCATTATTTTAATTAAAAAATCCTCCTCAAAGAATCTCTTGTCTTTTTACCTCCCAAGGAGTCCTCCCAAGGTGCCCTCAAGCCTCCCAAGTTCTCGACCTTCAAGCTTTTGAAGTTACTCTTCAAGGTAAGGGAACCTTTCACCCTCTTCTTTTAAGTCATGACTTCCTTTATGTTATGTCTTCTAGTTTCCATTTTATTATGTGGGGGTTTTTTCTTCTATATCCCTACTAATTTCCATTTCATTTCCAAATGAAGGGATACCCTTTCTACTCTCATCAATTTATTTTCTGAATTTTTAAGTGACACTGTTAGGCTGCGGAATTTTTTGTAAAAGAAATCACATCTTCTCTTTCCTCTCAAGTTTCTTTTTCATGTGGTATGTCATTAAAATTTCCATACCATGTTCTTATCTCCATGTTATTCTGTCTTTATACTCTATTATAAGTTATTTATGAGTGGGTTACCCTTGTACCCTCTCTTTTTAATTTTTTCTAAAACCATATTATATAGTCGTTATGTTGTAGAATTTTCGTCTCAAATCTATCTCTTTTTCTCAAGAAATTACTTCTTATTATTTATGAGAATACCAAAATCTATTTTTATTTCTAGGTGTATTCATCAATACATAAAATTGATCTATTTTATTCTATAATTGAAATACATATAACCCTCACTCCATTTTCATGGGTTATAAATGACGTAACAATCAAGTTTTTCAGAACTTTTAAAACATCACAATTTTGAAATGAAACCCATTTATTTTATTCTCTATGGGTTATTTATGAAATGTTTGATTATGATCTATGTGGATCACATGAAAATAAATACATATTAAGGGTGCGCCTTGATAGTTCTCCAATGCATTGGGTAAAGAATTTAATCTCTAAAGACGAAAAGTTTCACGATACCTTGATGAATAACCTTGGTAATTTTTATGAAACCTTGGGGATGAACCTTGATGATATGTTCATGAATGTATAAATTAAATTTTTTTACCAAATATTCATTTTATGGTTCAATTTATTTTTATTATAAAATGCCTCTATGTCCATTGCTCATGTCTTTATGTTTTTATCAAGTTCTTATTGATTTCAAAAGTAAACTGATTCCCTTGTTTTCCTTACTGGGCCTTCTGCTCACCCTTTCCTTTGATGTATGTCTCCAGATTATGAGATGTAGTAATTATACTTAGGATGAACCTATGATAAAGCCTTACAAGTGTATTGTAAGGATGTTTTATGTTGTTTTCATGTACTATGTTCTTGATTTCCAAGACACTAGACTTTAAAGATCCTTTGTATGTAAAATGTAATGAAAAGTTATGTAATAAAAAGGCAGGATGCCATAGTTGGTATCAAAGTATAGTTTAGTTATTTATGGAAATTAGGCTATGAAAAATTTAGGAAGAATCCTATAGAAAAGTTTAAATATAGTAAAAATTCCTAGTATTTTGGTGAGTATTGAGTAAGTGGTTTATCAAGAAAATACATCCTTGTTTGGATATGAGCATGTAGAGGCGGCTCTGGCACAGAGGTACCTAGGAGTGAAAACTCTGAAAAAGAGTTTCTGGCTTGACCTAGGGTATCCCAGTACATGAAAATGGGCCTTGATGCACTCTTGGTTATGACACTCTCGGGGGATATTTTTGGTTAATCATAAGCTTTTTATGAATCATTATGAAGGATTTATAGAGAAATGTATTTGTTTAAAGAAGTTTTAAGACATAAAATCCTTTATAGTTAAAAGATTCGTAAATGAAATAAGTTTCCCACTAAGGTTTTATTATTTTAGAAAATTGAGAGAAATAGGAGGAACCATGAAAATGGTGACCGCAATGGACCATGCGCTAACGACCCTTTGATGGAAGCCGGAATGGAAACTTTCATACGAATGATGAACCGACTGACTCAAGTTATAGGAAATAACTTGAATCAAGATGAGAGACCAATCTCACTGTGAAGGGAACAACTTTCTGTTGAATCCTTTATGCGTTAACAACCACCAACCTTCTGTGGATCTACCAACCCATTGAATACTGAACAATGGATTAGATATATAAAGAAGATCTTTTATGTGCTCCGATGTTCTGAACAAGAGAAGGTTACCCTGGCTCTCTATCGCTTAGAGGGAGAAGCTGATCAGTGGTGGGAACTGATTAAAAACACAAGGAAAAGAGTGGAAGTTGAAGATATGGAGTTGGAAGAGTTCATAGGGATATTCTTCAACAAGTATTTCCCTCAATCGACGAGAACAAGAATGGAGAAGGAGTTTCTCGAGCTGAAGTAGAAGTAGAATGAATATGTGGGAAGCTACGAGATGAACTTCACAAGGCTTTCACATTACACCTATATCTTTTTCAAAGATACAAATGGTAAGGTTGATAGATTATTCAGTGGATTGAGACCTCATCTACAGAAGAATCTAGCCAACCGAGACTATGATAGCTATGAGGAGATCATTCGGAGTGCAATGAAAGTCAATCTGGAGTTTGGTGAGACACATTGGTCTCATAAATCTAATGATAAGAAGAGATCGATAGATCCCAGCTTAAGGAATACCTTTGATCTGGGAATAGGAGGAAAGCAAGTGCAACATCCCATGTGTAATAAATGTGGGAAGAAGCATTCGAAGAACTACCTGCTCGGGAGCGAGAAGTGCTACAAGTGTGGAAGAGAAGGCCATATTGCAAGGAATTGTCATAGTGAGGTGAAACCTCAACTTCCTAACACTAATGAAAAGGGGAAAATGGTGCAGGCCCTAACTTATGTCTAGTGCTTTAAGTGTGGAAAACTTGGGCACTTTTCTAATCAATGTCTAAATCTGAGGGTAGTAGAGGGGAACCACCATCAGCCTCAGCAAAGGCCAAGGGAGCAAGGTCGTGATTTTTCTATCACGACAACTGAAGTTGAATCTCAGAATGATGTGGTAGAAGGTACTCTTATTATTCTCTCAAATCTATCAAGTACTTTGTTTGATACTGGTTCTATAAATTCCTTTATTTCCTCTATGTTTTCAAAGAATTTAGAATCAACCCCCGATTTTCTAAAAGTAGAGTTATCAGTCAAGACCCCTGGTGGGATTATCCAAGCATTTTAAGTGTGTAGAAACTCTAGTATTTAATTTAGTGAGCACAATCTTATCGCAAATCTCGTAGTCATTCCCATGATGGAATTTGACATTATACTAGGGATGGACTGGCTCTAAAAGTATAATGCTAAGATAAAATGCCGAAGCAAGGAAATCTCAGTAGTCTTGAATGGAGAACCTATAGTTATCTTCCAAGGAGAGATATATAAACATGATATTTATCTAGAAGAACCTCCTATATCATTATTTATGGAGTTGACCGGTGAAGAAGAAGAAGGAAATGAGAGTTTGAGGATAGAAAATGTCCCCATAATCTAGGAATACGATGATGTATTTCCTGAGGAGTTTTCTGGACCTCCCCCAGAAAGAGAGGTAGAGTTCTCTATTAAACTCATAACTAGATCTCATATGATATCAAAGACCCCGTATAGGATGGAAAATGTATAGCTGGAGGAATTAAAGAAACAGCTCCAAGATCTTTTGGAGAAGGGGTTTATCCTACTGAGTGTGTCTCCTTGGGGAGCGCCTGATCTCTTTGTGAAGAAGAAGGATGGATCCATACAGCTATGTATTGATTATAGAGAACTGAATGGGATCATAGTAAATAAAAAATAACCTCTTCCAAGAATTGATGATTTATTTAACCAACTTCGTGGGGCTCAATTATTCTTTAAGATTGATCTTCGATCTGGTTATCATCAATTGAGGATGAAAAAAGAAGATATTCCAAAAACTAGCTTCTGATCAAGATATGGTCGTTATGAGTTTGTTCTTATGACTTTTGGACTGACTAATGCACATGCTATTTTCATGGAACTAATGAATAGAGTCTTTAAGGACTACCTTGATAAATTTGTGGTAGTTTTTATTGATGATATTTTTATATATTCCAAAATTCACGAGGAGCATGAGGATCATCTAAGGGTTATTTTGAAAACTCTATAGAAGGATAGGTTTTTTGGAAAGTTTAGTAAAGGTTAATTATAGTTACGAAATGTTTCTTTTTTAGGGCACGTTGTTACCAATGAAGGAATCATAGTTGACCCTAACAAAGACAAAAGTTGTATAGGAGTGGCCTCAGTATACAACAATAACTGAGATTTGTAGTTTCCTTGGTCTAGCGGGATATTATAGGAGGTTTGTGAAAAACTTTTCATGACTTTCTAATCCATTAACCAAGTTAACTCGAAAAGGGGTCAAGTTTATCTGGACAAAGGTGCATGAGGAAATTTTCCAAGATTTGAATAAGAGATTGGTTACTACACACGTGTTTAATCTTACCTCAAGTGGAGAAGGATTCATTATTTTTAACGATGCATCTCTAAAAGGGCTTGGGTGTTTCCTCATGAAAAATGACAAGGTCATTCCTTATGCATCTCAACAGTTGAAGAATCATGAGAAGAACTATCCTACGCATGATCTGGAGCTGGTTGCGGTCATTTTTTATCTAAATATATGGAGGCACTATCTTTATGGGGAGAAATTTGATATATACATAGACCATCAAAGTTTGAAGTATATTTTCACACAAAAGGAATTGAAAATAAGAAAAAGGAGATGGTTGGAACTTCTCAAAGACTATGATTGTTCAATTAATTATCATCCCATAAGAGAAAACAAAGTCGCTGATGCATTAAGAATGAAAGACCCAGTTTTTCTTTCCATTATGAGGATTCAAAGAGATCCTTTGATCAAAAACCTAGTAAAACTGGACATGGAAATTATAAGGGAAGGGACATCATCAACCCTAACCCAAATGATTTCTCGACTGTCATTACTAGAGAAGATCAAGAAATATCATAAAGAAGATCCTTTGTTACAGAAGAAGTTTGAGGTTGTGAAGGATGGGAAGTTTCCTGAGTTCAATATTGATCAAGAAGGTGTTATGAAATTTCATACAAGACTATGTGTCCCATCTATTCCAGAAATAAATAAAGATATGATGGATGAAGCTCATAGTTATACTTTCTCTAAACATCCTGGAAGAAAAAAAATGTATAGGGACCTTAGTGATCATTATTGGTGGGATAATATGAAAAGAGAGATTGCTGACTATACTTCAAGGTGCCCGGTATGTCAGAAAGTGAAGGCAGAGCGACAACTTCCTAAAGGGGTATTGCAACCACTATCCATACCAGCATGTAAGTGAGATAATATCACTACGGGCTTCGTCACTAGTATCCTAAGAACTTCCAAAGGAAATAATGTGATATGGGTTATTGGGGGCTGTCTCACCAAGACTGCCCATTTTATCTCCATTCGGTAAGATTTTTCTCTTGATCAACTTTCCAAAATTTACGTGAAGGAAGTAGTAAGGCTGCATAGAGTTCTACTTTATATCATATCTGATCGTGACCCAAGGTTCACATCAAATTTTTGGAGAAGTATTCAACATGCTCTGAGCACTGAATTAAATTTCAGTATGGCCTATCACCCCCAAACTGATGGAAAATCTGGGAGAACTATTCAAACACTTGAGTATATGATGAGAACATGCTCAATGGAATTTAATGGTGGATGGGATCAACATCTCCCTTTAGTTTAGTTCTCTTACAATAATAGATTCCAATCGGTCATTCAAATGGAAACCTATGAAGCTTTATATGGGAAGTGATGTAGAACTCCTACTTGTTGGGACAAATCTAGTGAGAGAAAGCTTCTTGGGCCTGATCTTGTGCAAGAGATGACAGAAAAAGTCCATTCCATCCAACAACACATCAAGGATTCTCAGAGTCGGTAAAAGAGCTATGCTGACAACCGTCGAAGGTACTTGGAGTTTGATGTTGGTGACAAAATATTTTTTTGAATTTCACCTTGGAAGAGAGTCATGAGGTTTGGGAAGAAAGGGAAGCTAAACCCTAGGTACATTGGCCCCTATGAAATCCTTGATCGCGTAGAAGCAGTGGCCTATCGGCTTGCACTTCCTCCAAATCTAGCACAAGTTCATGATGTCTTCCACATATCTCTCTTGGGAAAGCACATACCTGAACCTTCACATGTACTAAATCTAGAGGTGGAACAATTGAAACATGCCCTCTCTTATGAGGAGAAGCTGTTGGAGATCTTGGATCGTAGAGAAAAGGTTCAATACAACAAGACTACGCACCTTGTTAAGGTGTTGTGAATGAACCACAAATGTGAAAAAGACACATGGGAACCGTAAGAGTCTATGAGGCAGAAGTACCCACACCTTTTTTCTTCTTAGGGTAAGAGTTAAAATTTAGGGGATGACATTTCTTAAGGGGGGAATAATGTAACGGCCCAAATTTTTTAATAATTTTTATTTCCTAAATTTGTGTGTTATTTTATTTTATACTCAACAAAAATATATCATTTAATTAACGAAGTGAGTATAATTAAATGATAATGTTGGGTTTCAACTGTTATATAGCCATTGGTCAATATGACCATTGGAATCTAAATTCTTAACGTTACAATTATTGTTTATAAATTCAAATGATATTGGTTAATTAATACAGAAATAAGAGTCAATGGCATCATCTAGTAGACTCGGGCTATATGAAGCCCATCTGTTGGAGCTTGGGAAGGAGGTAGGATCAATGGGCTTTGCTCTAGACCAAGCCCAAGCTAAACTTCAACATGTGAAGCTTGAACGAAATCGCCTAAGGGAGAAGTTTAAGCTGCTAGAAATCACCACTCAGGGAATGTTGTCCAAGACACCCCAAGATTCTATCACCATAGCACACCTTACACTTAGGCCCTATGCTGGTGTTATAAGGGGCTATGTAATGAGACCTTAACTACTTTGTGTAATTATTTTATATAAATAAAATTTTTATTTCTTATTATGGTAAAGTTTGTGAATTTCAAATGTTTGGATAAATATAGGATGTATATTATTGATGAATTTAAGAAAAAATGGGTATTTTAAAATATTTTTTTAATCTTTGAATAATTAATAATGTGAATTGATTTTCAAAAAATGGTCTTCTATAGTTGTGTTCAATAAGAAATTTAGAGTCTAATAAGATCAAATAAATTTTTAGTGCATAGTAAATTATGAATAGTAACATACCCGTATGAATAGTAATGAATAGTAATGAATATTAAATAGACAATAAAAATAGAAACTTCAACCATGAATGTATAAAAACATTTTAGACATCTTAAAATTGAAAAAATGATCATAGTTTATGTTTTGGTATTTTTGTATGTCATAAATATTTTATTTACAATTTTATAATTAATTTAATAATTTAAAATGGAAATTTATTTTCATAAAATTTAGTCATAAATTGTTACTTTATTGTCTTATGGTTATACGATAATTTTATGGGACCTTGATTACTTTCTTAGGGAGTTACAAAATGAGTTATAGTTTTAAAGTTGTATTTTTGGAATAAATAATGATTTTATTTAAAAATTAAATTAAAAATATTAAGAAAAATATTTTCATAAAATTGAGTTTAGTTTTGAATTCAGAGCATCGATATTAGGTTAGAGTGAATTTTTGGGATTTTTCAGAAACAATTGATTTTTCGGTGAATAGTAAAAATACAGTTTTGAGTTTTGGGTCTTTAATGACATCATTGATGATGTAATCATGATGTAAATAATTTGGTCAAATTTTTAATAGTAATATATGTTATGAGGTGTCCCAAGTGGCCAATACCATGGAAAAATACCATGGGAAAGCCCATGGTTTTACAAATACCACCGATGAGGTGTCCCTTGGAAATTAATAATTTATTCCCTCACTTTTCCTATAAATACCAAGCCATTCCCTCATTATTTTCATTCCAAAATCCTCCTCAACAAATCTCTAGTGTTTATACCTCCAAAGAAGTCCTCCCAAGGTTCCCTAATTCCTCCCAATGTCCCAAACTTTAATCTTTCGAGGTTACTCTTCAAGGTAAGGGAACCTTTCACCCTCTTCTTTTAAGTCATGACTTCCTTTATGTTATGTATTCTAGTTTCCATTTTATTATGTGGGTATTTGTTATTATATATTCATACTAATTTTCATTTTATTTCAAAATTAAGGGATATCATTTCCACTCTCATCAATTTATTTTCTGAATTTTTAAGGGACACTGTTTGGCTGCCAAATTTTTTGTAAAAGAAATCACATCATCTCTTTCCTCTCAAGTTTCCTTTTCATGTGGTATGTCATTAAAATTTCCATATCTCCATGTTATTATGTAATTATATTGTATTATAAGTTATTTTTTAGTGGGTTACCCTTGTAACCTCTCTTTTTAATGTTTTCTAAAACCATGTTATATAGTCGTTATGATACAGAATTTTCGTCTCAAATCTCTCTCTTTTTCTCAAGATATTCTCTTGTATTATTTATGAAAATACCCAAATCTATTTTCATTTCCAGGGGTATTCAACAATACATAAAATTGATCTATTTTATTCTGGAATTTACATATATATAACCCTCACTCCCTTTCCATGGGTTATAAATGACGTAATGATCAAGTTTTTAAGAACTTTTAAAACATCAGGATTTTGAAATGAAACCCATTTATTTAATTCTATATGGGTTATTTATGAAATGTTTGATTATGATCTATGTGTATCACATAAAAATAAATATATATTAAGGGTGCGACCTGATAGAATTCCAATGCATTGGGTAAAGAATTTGATCTCTAGAGATGACAAGTTTTACGATACCTTAGTGAATAACCTTAGTAATTGTTATGAAACCTTGGGGATGAACCTTGGTGATATGTTCATGAATGTATAAATTAAAATTTTTAGCCACATATTAATGTTATGGTTCAAGTTATTTTCCTTATTAAATTCCTCTACGTCCATTTCTCATGTCTTTATGTTTTTATCATGTTCTTATTGATTTCACAAGTAAACCGATTCCCTTGTTTTCCTTATTTGGCCTTCTGCTCACTCTTTCCTTTGATGTATGTCTCCAGGTTCTGAGATGTAGTAATTGTACTTAGGATGAACCTATCATGAAGCCTTACAAGTGTATTAGAAAGATTTTTTATGTTGTTTTCATGTATTATGTTCCTGATTTCCCAGATACTAGACTTTAAAGATCCTCTGTATGTAAAATGTATTGAAAAGTTATGTAATAAAAATGCGGGATGGCATACCTGGCCTATAGAAGACAGGCTTGGGGTAGTCATGGCATGGGGACCAGGGTATGGGTCATGAAATTTAAAAGGGGTCCTTTATCAATGATTTTATAAGTACTGATAAAGGACTATATTTTTATCAGTGCTTCTATTTAGTGCCGATAACGGGGACCTTTATTGGTGCTTATAGAGGCACTAATAAAGGGAAATGCTATAGTGTGCTATAAAAACACACTACAGAACTAGTGAAATGTGCTATAATAGCACACCACAACACTATAAACACACCAGATATCAATAAAATCAAGTACCAATACATAATTTAAATGAAATTAAATTTAAAACACAAATACAATAAAAACACTATATTATAAACATTTCAAACATTAGTTTATACAATTACATAAGTACAAATTATTACATACATTAAAAAACATCAATGTTCCTTTATCTTTTGATACTAACCCCAAATCATGCTATTGAAAAACATAACACCCATTATCAAGAAAAATAAAGCACTTTTATAAGAAAAAAAATTCTTATGTTAGTAATAATATAAATTAAAAAATTAACAGAAAGTGTTAATTTTAAACTAAACTTTGAGTCATATTAGGAACACTGTGTATCATATTGAGTTGTGGTTGATTCTTACATGTCACACTATATCTTATTCTTATTCAAGCATTATATATGCGAAAATTAATTAAATAATTATAAGATAAAGCATAATGGGCATAGCCTAGTGGTTGTGTCCTGTAGTGGTGTTTGGGGGTCTCAGCTTTGAGCCTACCCATGTGAATTTAGGCAAATTTTCATTTTTTTATCCTTCTCCCCGGACCAATTTAATATAGTTAATTATAAGATAAAAACAATAAGTAAATTAAATAATTAATAACACCTAGAATGATGAGAAAACAATCTAGACTTTTTTTCTCAGTTTTGGTGATGTGTTTCACATTTTAAACTAAAATGACACTTATATATTGAAAATACACACGTGGAGTCATACTAGTCACACCATGTGTCAGATTGAGGTGCAAATGATTCTAAAATGTCTCAAATGAATTATGGATAATTATCCCAATGTATCAAAACAATATGAATGCTTTTTATCAGTTTTTGTGTATGTCACTTGTATTTTTTACTAAAATGTCATTTTAAATTGGAAACACACACTTTGAATCATACTGGTCATATCATGTCTTAGTTTAATATGATATTTGTAACACCCCGACCCCTCTAGAACGGAGCCAGTGCATTACTTGTTATATTGGAATGGTTAGAAGGAATGAAAATCCCAAAGGAATGATCAGTTTAGTAGTCTTGAAGAAACTAGATACATAGATGTAACAAAAATTACATTGAAAAAGGTTACAAAATACAATACATAACAAAACTAAAAACTGCAACCACATGAACTCAATAAATGACTTTATCTTCATCACCTGTTGAAGACAAATAATGAAATGGGTGAGATCAAACACTCAGTAAGGGTTACAAATAGTGGAATCATGAGTAAAATAATAAGTGAATCACAATCAATCTAACATAATCAATATGGCATGGTGAATAAATAAAAATCTAATACCATTAATAAACTGAGAATGAAACTACATCCATAGTTTTTGTCATTGTGAAAACCTCATTGATAATAATAATAACTGATAATTAATAAAGAGAATGCTTATTAATTTGAAGTCATGTATCTGGCACATGAATCCATAATACCCATAAAACAGTTTAACTTTGTGGGTAGAAACCCGTCTGATTTTTTGAAACAAACTCAAAGGGTTTGTCACTAACTGATTTGTCTCATGAGACCTACCGATGAATCGAGGGGCTATAGCGGGACCCACCCACCACTGCATGTCCAAATAATTCTTTATACATTGATTCAATATAAGATAAATATGCGTTTTCAATATCTGTATAGTGTAGAGTATACGAATTCATCAATATTTCCATAATTAAAATAACTTTCCAAATAAACACTGTACGTAAAATGGTATACAGTTTAGACAACAAAAATATCCTTGATATGAGATTAGGGATATTTAATATAAATATAATTTCAAATGAAAATTGATCTAAAATGTGTAGTAGGTACACCACATCAGGATTATTAGGTGCACAATACAAAGTTAGTCACAACAAAATAGTAGTTGAGACAAAGTCTCTTACCACAATGTAATCAGTCGAATCATATGACCAGAACTTAATAACCCTCAAATTAAACATTGAATAACATGAATATAAAGAGAATAATGTTATTATATATCAAATTGATGTACAAATATACCACATTCAAGAAATAAGTGGCGAACAATGAAAATCTCACATAAATGAAAGTGAGATGAGAAACCCCTTACAAACATTTCGGCATGGTAATGAGTGTTATTTCGAGGGATTAATGAGAGGTAAAGGGGTATTACATTATTTATATGTCACAAGGGAAGTATGGGGGAGGTGATAAAACATACCACATCATTAGGAATTAAAAATAAAAGGGCACAACAAAGGGGATATTCTTGAACAAAAGTGAGAGAGAGGATCCCTTACCTTACGCTCGAAGGTGTTCTTGTTTGTTCTTAAAGACCTGAATAATAAAATTTATCTTCATTAATTAATAATTACAGAACCTAATAAACATTTAATTGATATTTTATAACCTTATTAAGTTCATTAATGGCCTTTTTGATGGGTTTAAGAGATTCAATTTTACTGTTTTGGAATCATTTTCTTACTTGGTTTCATGATTTTTTTACTTGTATTCATTAATGGAAGTTCATTTGAAATGTGGTTAAACATACAGAATTGTTAATATACATTATTAGAGAAATTAAAGAGATAAAAATGATCTTATAATGATTCTGGTTATATACCATGAGGATGAATCATTCGATGGGTTGAAATAAACGCTTGGATTTGGCTTGGCGGTTTTGTGCACAATAAACTTGTTTTGTATTATTATTCCGTATTATAAACGTGTAAAGATTACAGAACATTAGTCAAGATAAAATACATATATCATGACCTGTTTCAACCATTGAAAAGCTTTCATTACCAGTATTAAAGATAGTAATGCAAATTGAAAACCACTCTTCCTTGAGTGTGATAAATTTACACATCTTGGACGGTGTTTGCATTTATTGTATAAAAGGAGGGAAAAAGAGAGATTATGATGATATATTAAATTTTCACAATGAAAATAAAGTAAACATAAGGTACTGGAATTATCATAGAATTTGGATGAGGGTAGGTGGGAAGAGAGAATAAAATGATGGAACTTTGTAAAAGAAATTGAAAGAAAAGAGAAAGAAGGTTCACCTCTTGAGTACTCCTCCTTGAGAATCTCCTTAAGGCCTTTGTTTTTGGACTTTTTTTGAGACAAGAAAGTCTTGGACGTGTGGAGATTGCTTGGGAAAATTATTGTCAGAATTTAGGCAAGGATTGAAGTTTGAGTGGTGTGGGAGGAAGAGGGGCGAGGGTGGTTTATATAGTGGATGGGAGAGGAGTTTTCTTAATATTATAATCATTAATTTATTATTTCCTCTCAAGACAACCAATAGTGAGTATTACATGACCAATAATAGTAGTATATGCATGTGACTTCGAATCAATTGGTCTTAGATCAATAGATCATCATCAATGACACAATTAATCCATTATGTAGCATTTATTGTGAAGTATCGGATTTTACTATTCATCAAAAATTCAAGTATTTCATAAAAATCACAAAAATTAATCCTAACCATTTTTCAATGTGTAGAATCCAAAAATGAAGTCCTTTTAAAAAAAATAATAATTTTTAAAATATGATTAATTAAATATTTAATTAAAATTATTATTTAATCGAAAAATATAAACACCTAAAATTTTCATCTTCATTTTTAAGGTGCCTAAATTCATTTATACACTCAATGGTATGGATAACATTAATAAGAGTCATATTACTATTCATAAGGGTAAGTTACTATTCATAAGGGTAGGTTACTATTCATAAGGGTAGGTTACTATTCACTGAAAATTTATTTTTCCTTATCAGACTCCAAATAACTTACTGATCGAAACCATGTATGTCAGATTTTCGAAATTCATATCATAGAAGTGACAAAATTAGGTTTACTTGGCTACGTTATGGATATATCTTTTAAGTAACCATGTTTTGTTCCATAAAGGCTCAGTGATTCATGAAATATAGGCTATAACTAGAATGGATTTAAAAGAAACATACCATGAAGAGTTTGGGGTGCTACATTATTCCCTCCTTCGAAAATTTAGTCCTCAGAATTTTATGTATGAAGCCCACCAAAAATATGTGGGTGGTTCTTTTTCATGAAATCCTCTAGTTTCCATGTTGCTTCCTCCATATTCTGGTTCCTCCAAAGAACCTTTACTAGACGAGTTGTCTGATTTCTCAATACCTAATACCTTGTGTCAAGAATTCTAATAGGCTTTTCACAGTATGACAAATCAGTTTCCAGTTCAATTTCTTCATAGGTGAGTACATGTGTTGGGTATGGCATGTATTTCTTCAACAATGACACATGGAACACATCATGGAATTTGGAGAGATTTGGCGGCATTGCTAAATGGTAAGCTACTGCTCTGATTCTTTCTAGAATTTCAAATGGTCTGATATACCTGGGGCTCAGTTTCCCTTTCTTACCGAACCTTAAGACACCCTTTCATAGTGATACTTTTAGAAAGAAATGATCTCCCACCTGGAATTCCAAATCCTTTATCAGATTGTCAGCATAACTCTTATTCCTACTTTGGGCTACTTTAATATGGACTTGGATTGTATTCACCTTTGTCTTGGTCTCTTCAATAAGTTCTGAGCCTATAAGTTTCCTCTCACCAGCCTCATCCCAAAAATTTGGAGTTCAACATCTCTTTCCATATAATGCTTCATATGGAGCCATTTGAATACTATAATGGAAACTATTGTTGTAAGAAAATTCCACCAAAGGCAATTATTGATCCCACATACCTTGAAAGTCAAGAGAGCATGACCTCATCATGAATTCTAGAGTTTGAATAGTCCTTTCAGACTATCCATCGGTTTGAGGGTGATAAGCAGTATTCATATGAAGCTCAGTATTCAAAGCCTTTTGGAGAAGTTTCCAAAATTTTGATGTAAACTGAGGATCTCGATCAGACACAATCGATAGAGGTTCACCATGAAGTCTTACAACTTCATTAATATAAATTCTTTCCAAGCACTCAAGTGGAAAATCCTCTCTTATAGGAAGGAAATGTGATGATTTTGTGAGATGATCAACAATTACCCATATTGCATCTTTAGTTCTAGGTTTCCTTGGTATTCCGGTGACAAAATCCATCATAATGTTATCCCACTTCCACATAGAAATAGGTAGATGTTGCATCACTCCTTTGGGATGTTGTCTCTTTGCCTTCACTTGTTGACAAACTAGACATCTTAACACGTAGTCAACAATTTCCTACTTCATATTATCCCACCAGAAATATTCCTTCAGATCTCTATACATCTTGGTGCTACCTGAGTGTATAGAGAAATTTGATCCATGAGAATCATTTAATAGTTCCCTTTTTAGCTCAGGTAATAATGGAACACATAACCTCTTCCCAAATTTCAGAACTCCTTCTTCATACATGAAGTCATCCAGTCTCCCATCCTTGATAGCATCAATTTTCCTATGCAGATTCTCATATCAGATTGAGAGCTTTTTATCTTCTCTAGTAAAGATGGTTTAGAAATCATTTGAAAGATGAGCGATGTTTCCCCTTCCTTAACAGTTCCCATATCCATATTTAGTAGATCCAAAAATATAGGATCTCTCTCAATCCTCATTTGGGTCAGAAGTCCATGATCTTTCCTACTTAATGCATCTTCCACCTTATTCGCCTTCCTTAGGTGGTAGTGTATTGAACAATCATATTATTTGAGTAACTCAAGCCATCTAATTTGCCTCATGTTGAGTTCTTTTTGTGTGAAAATTTATTTCAAACTCTTGTAGTCTGTATAAATCTCATATCTCTCTCTATAGTGATAATGCCTCTATATTTTCAGAGAAAAGATTACGGCTGCTAACTCAAGATCACGAGTTGGATAATTTTTCTCATGAGTCTTCAACTATCTTAACGCATAATAAATAACTTTATATTTTTTCATAAGGACACGACCCGGTCCATTCTTTGATGTATCACAGTATATTACAAATCCACCACTTCCATATGGAAGAGTCAAAATTGGAGCATTGAAAAATCTTCTTTTCAATTCTTTGAAGCATTCTGTATATTATTTTTTCCACACAAACTTAACTCCTTTACATGTGAGCTTGGTTAGAGGGTTACCCAATCGGGCAAAATTCTGAACAAAATTCCAATAGTAACCTGCTAAGCCAATAAAACTGCTTACCACAGTTATGTTTGTTGGCATGGGCCAATCTTGGATTGCCTTTGTCGTTACAGGATCAACTAGGATTCTATCCTTAGAGACAATATGGACTAGAAAGAAAACTGATTGAAGCCATAATTTTCACTTTCTAAACTTCCCATATAATTTATTTCTTCTAAGAGTTCTCAGAATAACCTTCAAGTGATTCTCATGGTCTTCATAGCTTTTTGAGTATATGAGGATATAATCGATGAATACCACAACAAAGTTATCAAGATATTCCTTGAAAACTCTATTCATTAAATCCATGAAAATAGAGGGTGCATTTGTTAGTCCAAAAGGTGTTACTGTAAACTCGTAATGCCCATACCTGGTCCAAAATGCTATCTTAGGAATATCTTCCTTCCTTACACGCAAATGATGATATCCGTATCGAAGGTAAATCTTCAAAAATTATTTAGATCCATGAATTTGATCAAATAAATCATCAATATGGGGTAGAGGATACTTATTCTTTATTGTAACAGCATTGATTTCCCTATAATCAATGCAAATCCTCATGGATCCATCTTTTTTCTTGACAAAGAGGATAGGGGCTTCCCATGGAGAAACACTAGGTCGAATAAAACCTTTTTCAACCAAATCCTCTAGTTGTTTCTTTATCCCTACTAATTCCACAGTGTCCATTCTATAGGGAGTATTTGATATAGGTCTTGCATCAGAAATTAAATCAATAAAGAACTCAACTTCCCGCTCTAGAAGATGTCCAGGTAAATCCTTTGGAAATACATTAATGTACTCTTGCATTATGTTCACATATTCAATTTTAATATTTATTTCCTCAACCATAGATTTTGGTTTATCTTCCTCTCCAAGTATTTCATTCAGTAGAGCTACTGGGGGTGTTTCTAGATAAGAATCAAGTGGCGAAGTTTCTGCCCTAAAGACAAGGGATTCTACACCATTTTCAAAAATTATAACTTCCTTCTTCTTATAATAAATCTTTGTATCATAATTTTAGATCCAATACATACCGAGAATTATATCAAATTCAGTCATTGGTATGATGATAAGGTTAGAAACTAAAGCACGTTTTGGTGTCTAGAGGGGGACTAGTCGACATGCCTTTGTTGCAATGGTACATTCCCTGAGAGTTTTGACCGAAAAATCCTTTACTAAATCAAATTGGACATATCTAATTTTCTTGGAAAACTGGGAAGATATAAATGAATGCGATGATCCAGAATCAAATAAAGTGTTGGCTAAGTTTGAGGAAACAATTAAAGTACCTACCACCATGTAATTAATAATTTCAACCTATGTGGTTGGAATCGCATAGGCTCTCCCTTGTTCTCTTGGCTTTTTCTGAGGCATGTTTCCTTGGTGCTTAGGAAACTCATTTTCATAGTGTCCCATCTCTCTACAATTATAGCATTGAATATCATTGAATTTTTTCTTCCCCTTGAATTCATGAGATTGATGACCCTTTTCTCTCTAGTTATAACAGACTCCCATTCCTTTCAACCATTTTCTGAGATGATTCTTTCAATAGTTCTCAAATAATTAAAATAGCTTTGTTCCCTTGATCTTCTTTGGTGATTCTCTTTTTCCTTTGTTATCGGAGTACCACTTCTTATCTTGGTTTCCTTTGAAAAGATTTGAACTAGAAAATTCCCTCTCTGTTTTGATGGCACTTGATACAATTTCATCATATGATGAAAATGATTGAGAAGCCAGTGCCCTTCAAAGACATGGATTAAGATCTTAAAATAAATGATTAATATTGTCTGCTAATTCACATACATAATCTAAGGCATACCTGGCCAACCTTATGAAAGTAGCCTCATACTCTGCAACACTGTCTTCTTCCCTTTGTTTTAAGCTAAGGAATTTCCTCTTCATTTCAGTTCGTTGCTAATGAGGGAAATACATTTCAAAGAATATTTCCTCAAAATTTCTCCATTACATATATTCTATTTCTTCTTCCTCTGTGGTATTCTGAATCAATGACCACCATTGATCAACGTCTCCCTTGAGACAATATACTTCCAGTACTTCCTTTTAATTTTCATTGCATATTAATGCCATGAATATATTTTCAAGGGACTTGATCCATTGCTCAGAAACCACTGGGTTAGTAGTCCCACTGAAATATGGGGGCTTCTGCCACATGAAACAATCCAACACAGGTGTGGAATGGTAATTCATTACAACCTAAGTAAGTTGTCCCAATATGGTCATGATCTGATCTGCTCCAACATTGACTTTGTTGACTTGATCAGTAGGGAGATTCCTACCTTTCCCATGAGTATTGATTCCCATTATTCTGTTAGACACCATTTCTAAATAATTGGATACACTAGATTAGTTTAAGAATATCAAATAGAAAATCACTCAACATAGATTGAAATTCTATGCATAACTAATCTTATAAACATAGTTTCTCTGAGGAAAAATTTACATTAACCTCCTTCATAATGGATTGTAATGAAAATGTGAATTATCCTAATAATATCCCCTGGGAGTGTCGTAACCAAGAGTGCAACGAGGCCCATTGCCGTGCACTAGTTCCCGTTCGAGTCTAGATCAAAGTGGTGTTTTCGGGTTTTACCCCTAGATACATCTATGCCAGAGCCGCCTCTACCTGCTCATATCCAGACAAGGACGTATTGCTTAAAAGATACACATAATATATTCCTTACCAAATTACCAGGAAATTATTGTACGTTTATCCTCAAATACTACCTTAGGGCTTTGTTCTCTAGTATACCTTTCCTACTCTAGTTTCCAAGTTTTCTACTAAACTTCATCTGATACCAATTGTAACACCCCAACCCCTCTAGACCGGAGCCGGTGCATTACTTTTTATATTGGCATGGATAGAAGGAATGAAAATCATGAAGGAATGATCAGTTCAGTAGTCTTTAAGAAAATATATACATAGATGTAACACAAATTACATTGAAAAAGGCTATAAGATACAATACATAACAAAACTAAAAACTGCAACCACATGAACTCAATAAATGAACTTCTCTTTATCACCTGTTGAAGGTAAACAATGAAAGGGGTGAGCTCAAATGCTCAGTAATGGTTAAAAATATCAGAAGCATGAGTACAATAATAAGTGAGTCACAATCAATATGACATAGTCAATATGGAATGGTGAATAAATGAAAAACTAATGCCATTAATAAACTGAGAATGAAACTGCATTCATAGATTTTGTCATAGTGAAAACCTTATGGATAATAATAATAATTGATATTGAATAAATAGAATTATTATTAATTGGTCATCAGGTATCTGGCACATGAAACCATAATACTGTTAAAATGATTTAATTCGGTGGGTAGAAACCCGTCTGATTTTTGGAAACAAACTCGAAGGGTTTGTCGCCAACTGATTTGTCTCATGAGACCTAACGATGCATCGAGGGGCTACAGTGGGCCCCAACCACCACTTCATGTCCAAATAATTATTTATACATTTATTCAATAAAATAGCAATATTCCTTTTCAATATTCGTATAGAGTAGAGTATACAGATTCATCAATATTTCCACAATTAAAATAACTTTCCAAATAAACACCGTATGTAAAATGGTATACGGTTTAGACAACAAACATATACATGATATGAGATTATGGATATTTAATATAAATATAATTTCGAATGAAAATTTATCTCAAATGGGTAGTAGGTACACCACATCACGATTATTAGGTGCATAATACAATGTTAGTCACAACAAAATAGTAATTGAGACAAAGTATCTTACCACAATGTAATCAGTCGAATCATATGACCAGAACTTAATAACCCTAAAATTAATCATTTAATAACATGAATATAAAGATAATAATGTTATTATATGTCAAATGGAATTACACATATACCACATACAAGAAATAAGTGGTGAACAATGAAAATCTCACAGAAATGAAAGTGAGATGAGAAACCCCTAACAAACATTTTGGCATGGTAACGAGTGTTATTGCAAGGGCTTAATGAGAGTTAAAGGGTTATTAAATTATTTATATGTCACAAGTGAATTATTTGATATGTGAGATAACATACCCCATCATTAGTATTTAAAAATAAAATGGCACAACATAGAGAAGATTCTTGAACAAAAGTGAGAGAGAGGATCCTTTACCTTACGCTCGAAGGTGTTCTTGTTTGTTCTTAACAACCTGAATAATAAAATTTAACATCATTAATTAATAAGTAAAGAACATTATAAACATTTAATTTATATGTTATAACATTATTAAGTTTATTAATGTCCTTTTTGATGGGTTTAAGAGATTTAATTTTACTATTTTGGATGCATTTTCTTACTTGGTTTCTTGATTTGTTTACTTGTATTCATTAATGGAAGTTCATTTGAAATGTGGTTAAAGATATAGAATAGTTAATATAAATTATTAGTGACATTAAAGAGATATAAATTATCTTATAATGATTCTGGTTATATACCACGAGGATGACTCATTCGATGAGTTAAAATAAACACTTGGATTCGGCTTGGCGGTTTTGTGCACAATAAACTTGTTTTGTATTATTATTACATATTATGAATGTGTAAAGATTAAAGAACATTAATCAAGATAAAATACATATATTATGACCTGGTTAAACCATTTAAAATTTTTCATCACCAGTATTGAAGATAGTAATGCAAATTGAAAACCCATCTTCCTTGATTGTGATAAATTTACACATATCAGACGGTGTTTGAATTTATTGTATAAAAGGAGGAAAAAGGAGAGATTATGATGAAATATTAGATTATGAAAATTAAAATAAATTATAGTTATGGTACTGGAATTATCATGGAATTTGGATGAGGGTAGGTGAGAAGAGAGAACAAAAGGATAGAACTTTGTAAAAGAAATTGAAAGAAAAGAGAAGGAAGGTTCACCTCTTGAGTACTCCTCCTTTAGAATCCCCTTAAGTCCTTTGTTTTTGGCCTTTTGGTGATACCATAAGGTATTTTACGTGGGGATAGGTCTTGGGACAAGTATTTGGCAAGAATTTAGTCAAGGCTTGAAGTTTGAGTGGTGTGGGAGGAAGAGGGGGTGAGGGGTGGTTTATATAGTGGAGTGGAGAGGATTTTTCTTAATATTATAATCATTAATTTATTATTTCATCTCAAGACAACCAATAGTGAGTATTACATGACCAATAATAGTAGTATATGCATGTGACTTTGAACCAATTGGGCTTACATAATCAGGTCATCATCAATGACTCAATTAATCCAATATTTACCATTTATTGTGAATTATCGGATTTTACTATTCATCAAATATTCAATTATTTCATAAAATTACAAAAATTCATCCTAACAATTTTTCAATGTGTAGAATCCAAAAATGAAGTCCAATTTTCAAATATAATTATCTAAATATGATTAATTAAATATTTAATTAAAATCATTATTTAATCGAAAAATATAAACACCTAAAATTTTCATCTTCATTTTTAAGGTGCCTAAATTCATTTATACACTCAATGGTATGGATACCATTCATACAAGTCATATTACTACTCATAAGGGTAAGTTAATATTCATAAGGGTAGGTTATTATTCATAAGGGTAGGTTACTATTCACTGAAAATTTATTTTTTTATCAGAATCCAAATAACTTACTGATCGCAACCATGTATGTCAAATTTTCAAAATTCATATCATAAAAGTGAAAAAATTTGGTTTACTTGGCTAGGTTATGGATATCTTCTATAAGTAACCATGTTTCATTCCATAGAGGCTCAGTGATTCATGAAATATTGGCTATAACTAGAATTTATTTAAGAGAAACATACCAAAAAGTATTTGGGGTGCTACAATATTAATTCCTACACATCAAAAATGACTTATGAATCATTTTATTAAATTATCAAGACAATATGAGAGAGTTTTCTTAATTTTCAGTGAGTAACACTTTTTGAACAAAAATGACAATTTAAAACTGATAACAAAATCATTGAGTCATACTGGGTGTATCATGTATCATACTGAAGTGAAAATTATTACTACATGTCTGAAATATCTTATGGATCTTTTTTATAATGTATCAAAACAATCTAAAATTGTTTTATCCATTTTGAGTTGGTCAGTTTTCTTTTTTACTAAAATTGATGTCAATCTTAAATAAAAAACTGCACTTGAAGTTATACCAGTCACACCATACATCAGATTGAGGTGAGTCTGATTCCAAAATGTCTCAAATGACTTTTGGATCATTTTACTAGAGTATCAAAATAATCTAAATGTGTTTTCTTGGTTTTGAGTATATAACTTGTCTTCTTTTACTAAAATGTCATTTTAAAATGGAAACATTCAATTTAACTCATAATTATCACATCACATTTTGGTTTGATTTGAGACTGATTTATACATATAAAAAAACAACGTACCAATCATTTTACTAAATTATCAAGAAAATAATAGATCATTTTCTTAGTTTTAGTGAGTGAAACTTTTCAAACTAAAATATCAATTTTAAACTGATAATGGACACATTGAGTCATACCGAGCACATCATGTATCATATTAAGGTGTGGATGATTAATTAAGATAAAAAATTAATTATGGATAATTTTCCCAAATTATAAAAAAAATCTAAACACGTTTCCTTGGTTTTGAGTAGGAAAATTGTATTTTTTACTAAAATTGATGTCAATTTTAAATAAAAGGAACACTTGGAGTCGTACTAGTTACACCGTGCATCATATTGAGGTAAGGATGATTCCAACATGTCTCAAATGACTTATGGATCATTTTTATAATGTATCAAAACAATATTAATGTGTTTTCTTATTTTTGAGTACATCTGTTTTCTTTTTTTTACTAAAATTTCATTTTAAACTAAAAATACACACATTGACTCATACCTATCACATCATGTATCATTTTGATTTGAGAATAATTAAAACAAATCAAAAATGAATTATGAATCATTTTACTAAATTATCAAGAAAATATGATCATGTATTATTATTTATCAGTGAGTGAAACTTTTTGAACTAAAATATCATTTTTAAACTAACAACAGACACATTGAGTCATACCGAGAAAATAGTGTATTAGACTGAGGTGAGACTAATTATTATATGTCAAAAATGACTTATAGATCATTTTCCTAAAGTATGAAAACAATCCAAATGTGTTTTATTGGTTTTTACTAGGTAATTTTTTCTCCTTACTAAAATTGATGTCAATTTTAAATAAAAAAATGCACTTAGAGTCATACCAATCACATTGTGTGTTTAATTAAAGTGAAGATGATTAAAACATGTCTCAAATTACATATGGATTATTGTTCTAAAGTATAAAAATATTCTAAATGTGTTTTCTTGGTTTTGAGTACATCAATTTTATTTTTCTTCTTCTGAAATGTCATTTTAAACTAGAAACTTTCACTTTTACTCATATTGGTTACATCGTGTCTCATTTTGCTGTGAGATTGACTTCTACACATTATAAATGAATTATGAATTATTTTACTAAATTATCAAGACAATCGAAGAATGTTTTCTCTGTTTTCAGTGAGTGAAACTTTTTGAACTAAAATATTGATTTTAAACTGATAAGGGACAAATTGAGTCATACAAGGAACATCATATATCATATTGAGGTGCAGTTGATTCATACACAACAAAAAATGACTTACAGATATTTTTATTAAATTATCAAAAATAGTCAGAATATTTTTTATTAGTTTTGAGTATGTCAGTTGTCTTGTTTATTAAAATTAATATCAATTTTAAATTAAAATAAGCACTTAGTCATACCAGTCACACCGTGTGTTGGATTGAGGTGAGGCTGATTCCTACACATCCTAAAGTCTTAAGAAAATCCTAAGTGCTAATGTTTCCATGATTTCTATTATATTTATTTTTTAAACTACCAACACTGCACATTGACTCGATGTTCTTAGCTGAAAAACATTTCTCGTTGTTCAAAACCAGAAGATTTGTGGAATCTCATGTTCCCATTATATCATGATAGGTCACTACAATGAGAACATGAGATTCCTATACCATTCTAAATTTCAATAATGAAAAAAAATTCAGCTAAGAACATCGATTTAATATGAAATGTTGGCATTTCAACAAAGAAATGCAATGGAAATTAAGGTAACATTTGTAGTTAGGAAAATATGAATTCCCAAAATATCTATGTAAAAAACAAGTATTAGATACAAATGATAAGAAAATTAACTTAAAAAAATTAGATAAAATTAAGAAAAAATTAATTAAATTAGTTATAGGAATTCACATTTTCATGATGGTTGTATGCATTCTTGACATATTTCTTTATTGTCATTATCTCAGTTGTAGACTCAAAGTCTAATATATCATGAGCACAAGTAGCTTCAAACAAACCCCCAAAACTCGAGAAAAAGAATCCACTTGTATAAGAAAAGAATTATTATATGAGTAATACTAAAAATACATAAATTAAACATAATATGAAATAATAAATTCATTCTATGGAAAATTAATTTACTATGAAAACATCAAGATTACCTCTATGATTGAGTAGTGGAGGGAACATAACGAAAAGTGATAAATTGCAACACTACAGGGGTGAAAATATTTTGAGGGAGAAGAAGTCTGTGTAAGTTTTGGTGTAAAGAGTCATGAAAGATGGATAGACCACCCCAACTCGAACAAAATAATCCACCTATATACAAAAAATTCTTATGTGAGTAATAATAAAAAAATAAATTAAACATAAATATAAAACAATACATTAATTATATGGATAATGATTTTACTATGTAAACATCAATATTACCTCTGTGATTTAGATATCAAGTGTCGTTGTTCTTCTTACAATGGTAGAGTAGGGAACTTCATGTAAAGTGATAAATGAAGCACTATAGGGGTGAAAAGGTTTTGAGGGAGAAGAAGTCTGTGGAACTTTTAGTGAAAAAATACATTAAATCTGGATAGAAATATTCTAAAATAAATGAAATCTACAAGGAATACTTAAAATTAAATTATAATTTCATTATATAATTTTTCGGTAAAATATAGAAAGTATATGATAACATTACCTTTACATATTCCAAAGGTATTTCCTTCATTATAGTTTGTTATTTTTTGGGATTAGTAACATAATCATGTGCATAAGAAATTATCTATTTGAGTAGTGAAAAATTTAATTTAGATTTTGTTAAAAGAGTATAAAATGTATAATATTATGAGAAAAATATAGCATATTAAAAAAAACTTTTACCTTATCATTGAAATCTATATTTTTTAAAGTATTTAGGGATTTGGTTCCTCTATCGAGAATCCAAATCCCCTCTCTATGGTACCCTCTAACGTACAAGACATTGTATACATTGGGAATGAAATGAACTGATTGTGATCTCCCAATGAAAGTGTTATCCTCAATTGAATTTTCATTTGACCCAAAATTGTTTTTAGTCACCAACATGATAATAAACCAATTCTTGTTTACTAGATCAGAGACATAAAATACTTGGAATTATTGTGATTCCATTACGAACGAATTGTATTTTCTTCCTTTCACACTAAAATTCACCTTCATGAATCCAATTTCATCAACTTCCATTGTATTCATATTTTAAACACATTTTCAATGGAAAATAAACACTTGAAATGTTGTATAATCCAATTAATATATCTATTTGATAATTAAAAAATATGACATATTTTTATAAATTGGATTTCTATCCTTCGAACTAGATATGTGAATCGGTTCTGACATTAGCACAACACCACTGTTTTGAATCATACTTCAATCATTGTGTTATTTTGTATAGAATGTATAACAATTGATTACAAAACTAGTGTAAGATATAAAATTTTAATTTGGTACCATAGTAAGCCATTAAAGTTGTTCAACAATTGAATTCGGATTTTTAGATAAATCCTTATAAATTTGATTGTGGAACCATCCTATAAACTATTTATTATGTGTATTTGATATCCATCCTTCATCACTTTATGGATTAAAATATCTAAGAATTTATTTGTGGGATTCAATGTGTGGATCAACAAGTTCACTATTATGTAAAATGTAAATATACAATTGCTCCCGCTATATTAAGGTAATTTTAATAACATATCTTTCATAAATCCCTTCACCCACAAGGCATCCACTGTGACGAGACTTTGGGAGACTGATGCTATTAACATCTAATAGGTAATTGGTTCAAAATTCAATAAATTCTTCAAAAATATATTATTCTTCAATACAACCTTCTGTTCAACTTTGATTCCTGACACACCCTTCCAAAATATTCATATACCGTTCAATGGGGTATATCCATCTGTAATGGATAAGACCACATAGTTTAACCTCTCTAATCAAGTGAACCATCTGGTGGACCATTATATCAAAGAATGATGGTGAGAATAATATCTCTAATTCACATAATATGACTAAAATCTCCTTATTCAAGATTATAAGCTTCATCAAGTTTATTACTTTACTACATATGGATTTGAAAAAGAAGTAGAGTCTGGTTAATGTGTGCCATACATTTTGAGTACAAATTCAATGGAAAGAAACAGAGATCAAATTTGTCATCAAAAAATGACAATTGTGCGATTTTATTCCTTGTAACTTTAAATTAGTCATTGAACCAATATAATTGATATTTTATGAATAACCCTATGGAACTTTTAAACTATTAAAGAAAAGAAAAAATTGAAATTTTCCATCCAGGATAGTGTGTAAACTAATGAAGGAAGAAAAGTCCACCCTTTATCCTTCACCGGTGCAAACTCTTCTTTTATTCCCATGTCAATCATGTCTAACCTAGCCTTGATACCCTCTTTCATTTTTATAGGAACATTTAGTAATGTTCCAATAACACTATCAAATAATTTTTTTGTCTATATGCATTAAATCAAGAAAATGTTTGACATACAACAATTACAATAATTTAATTCAAAGAAAAATGATATCTTCTTCAAACCTTATTTTGTAAGGTTTTTTGAAAATGGTTTTTTGAAACTAGTGTCAATATATTTTACTTTATCAAATAGTTGATTACTCATTATTGGAGATGGGTTTTCAACTTGATCAATATTTCCATTGAATGTTGTCATCCAGGATCGATATTTATGTCAACAAGGTAAAAAAATTTGATGTCCTAAAAACACAATATTTTAGGAATGTTTCAACTGAACTGAGTTTGTATATTTTTCACAAATGGGACACCCAAAAATTCATCTAATGCTATATCCTGATAAATTTTCATAAGAGGGGAAGTCATTTATCATTTCGTACAACATGGAACTCAATGTGAATTCTTATCCTCTATGAGCATCATACATTGTAACACCTATATCCCACATAAATTTCATATCTTCGATCAATGGATCCAAATAGACATCAATATCATTATTGTGTTTCTTTGGTCCATATATAAGTAGAGACAACATAATGTATTTGTGCTTCATGCATAAACATGGAGGAAAGTTTTAATTTACCAACATGATGGGCTATGTACTGTGAGTACTACTCAATACACCAAAATGATTTATTCTATATATAGATAATGTAAGATTAAATTTTCTTAGCTCATTCCCAAATTTAGGATACTCATAATCAATTTTCTTCCACTAAGGAGAATTTTTTGGATGAATTAGTTTACTTTATTTAATTATTTTATCTTCATGCCATGTCAATTATCTCCCGGTTTCCTGACATCTATATAGTATTCTAAACCATTTAATTATAGGAAAGTACCATTAATATTTTGAAGGACTTGATTAATTTTTCTTGTATCGATCTCCACCACACTTAAGGAATTTTATGAGTGATTCATGGTCTTTTAAAAACAATATGAAATCATTTGACTAGCATTTATTTTTTTTATAGATCATGCCATCTGAATATAACATTCATTTAGATCTAAAATTTTCACTAAAAATAATATGTCTCTTCATAAGAACATGCCTCACATGTCACCCCCAGTTCAATTTTTTTCGAACTTTGTGGAATCATCGGCTATACCTCCTTTTGATCCTGGATCCTGTGGTCCTTCCTCATCGGCTCCTTCTTCTTCTGGACTTGGGTTAGTGGATACGCGGTTCCCGGCGTACCCACCTAAGAAGGTAGCGTGCTCAGTGTCCTCCCCTCTGTCTTCTTCTGCTCCCCCCTCTCGGCCATGGAGCTCCACTTTTCTTCTGTGATGATCTCTATGGATCTTCCTCTTCTACTTCCCAGAGGTCTCCTTGGGGGTGGATCAGTCGTCACATGATGGATCTCAGGTTTTCCTAGACATCCCCGCTTCATAATTTCAGGAGACCTCGGCCTGCTTGCATCTCACCCTAATCGCTCGTTTTGGCTTGTCCAAACCCTTCCTCTTGATTTTCTAGCACTGTGTGGATTCTTGGGGCCTTAGGATCCTATTGAGGATCTCAGTTATTCATTTGAACTCCTTCTGCATTGTCTTTGCTTCGGAGGAGGACTTCATTCAGGTGTGGTGTAGGGCTCCTCACTCATGGGGTCGTTGGAGATTTAGCTAATACAGATGGTCAATGGATGATCACTGGGGGAAGGAGAGTCCTCACACTGCAGTGTGTATTAGCCTCTTGGGGATCCCTCTTCTCTTACAAAACAAAGGCTTCCTGAAAACAATTGGTGACTCTCTTGGTGGATTTCTATGCTCAGATCCCCGGACCAGCTCCTGTGCAGAGGTTTTCATGGATCTTATCTATATGGAACTGGACCTATCTCTCCCAGTGATAGAAAATATAAATATTCATGTGAAGGACTCCTTTTTTTAGGATCAAGAGACATCTTATCGAATGTATCCAAGCTTCTTCTCACACATCCTTCTTTAGGGCCACTCGGGGCGGGTGTGTCGTTGCCTCTAGAAGGCTGGTGGGCGGCACTCGGTTCTTACAGCTAAAGCTACAGGTGTGTCTGAGGTGCCTCCCCCGGTAGTTAAGGGCCCAAATCTTCCCCCTAACCCTATCATGGAGCCCGATCCTAAGCACCTCCCTACCCCTACCATGGATCCCAGTAGAGAGGAGTGCTGGGATATCATGCCTTTTGTTCCGTGTTTCCTAACCTTGGTCAAGGTTGACGCCCCCTTGGCTCTCTTGTTCCTTCTCTGGGACTCTCGAGTCTTCCCCATTTGGACATAGATATGGTTTGCAGTGACCCTAGCACAGAGTAGCGGTCCCTGGAGGTTGTTCCACTGGGATATTCCTTTGAAGTCTCACCATCTATGGTGACAACAAGCTCTATCCTGGTTCTTGGCATGAAGGACCTAAAATGGGAGAAGGAGGGGATGAAGAGGGAGGCCAACTCATTTTCAGGAAATATGGGGAAATCCCATGGATCTCACTATGACGTTGAGTCTCCTTCTATTGGCTCACTTCTTAGTGGTAGTGGTGTGTGCACAATATCTCATTCCAAAAACTGCTAGGGATGGTCGTCCTCCCTGTTTGAAAAGGCCATGAAATCTGGGGCCAGTCCCAAATCCCTCTTTCCCTAATGACTCCTATACTTATTTGGAACTCCCAAGGTATTGGAGCTCATTTCAAAATAGACTTCTTGGATTTGGAAATCTCTAAACATAGGGTATCCGTGGTGGCCATCCTGGAGCACAAGAAGAAACCTTGTAGGATCAGTGATTTCGCCAGAAAGCTCAAACTACATGGGTTTATGCATGCAGACCCACCTAACAAACACATCTAGATTTTTTAGAACCAAAGTTATTCAGTGGTGATGACCTAGGAAGGGGATCAATATATTGCTGTTAAGGTATCCTCTAATAACCGATCTTTCCTTGTTTTTTTATGGAAGTTGTGACTCTCATCAGCGGGAGTCCTTATGGAGAGATCTAAATGGTTTTGACCCTGGCAGTATACCTTGGTTTATAGTGGGGGGGGGGGGACTTCAAAGTTGTCATAAACCCAAAGGAATGGAAGGGAAGAGGCCCTTATAATAGGAAGTTCAGTCTCGCCTTCTACCAATTCATGGATGGAAAGGGTCTCATGGACCTCCGATTCATAGACGAATGGTTTACCAGGTGAAATAATTAATGGGGATCACATAGGTCATGGAGTCATTTGGATAGATGCTTAGGAAAACTGAATTCCCTCTCTGTATATACTGGCACCTAGTTGGCCCATCTTGTGCGAGGAGTTTCAGACCACTCCCCACTGTTGATCTCTTTATCTGCTGGACAGAAGCATCAATCTCATTTTCATTTCTATCAGTACTGGGTTAACACCCCTGAATATAACAATAAGGTTAGGGCCTCATGGGACTCCATCACCCAGGGCCATACATGGTCATCCTTGTTGATTTTGAATCCTAAGATCATAGTAGGTCCTGATAGGTTTTCTGGAGCTTTATACATGGCCTTATGGGATATTGTGAAGGCAGATCTCATTATGGCCATCCATGACTTTTTCAAGGGCGGTCCACTACCTTGTGTTTCCTATGCTACCACCATTATTATCATTCCAAAATCTAGGTCCCCTAACTCTATTGAGCACTTCCGTTCGATCATCATGTGTAATGTCTCTTACAAAATCTTGGCAAGTATCATTAATTCTAGGATATCGATTTATATCTCCAAGTGGATCTTCATAGATCATCAAAATTTATTGAGAGGGTGTTCCATCAAGGGGGAGATCGGCATCGCCCAAGAAATGATCTGGGACCCCCACTTAAAATCTTGTGGGTCCAACATGGAGATCAAACTCAACATGAGTAAGGATGATGACTGCATGGAGTAGATATTCATCAACAATGTTTTTGCATGTATGGGATTTTCCTCTTGGAATATTGATCTCATCTTCCAGTGATTCAGTTCAGGTTAGATGGTGATCTCAGTCATGGGAAAAAATTTTGAATTCTTCAAATCCACGTGTGGTCTTCAGTAAGGGGACCCAATCTCCCCGAGCATTTTTTTCACCACTCAGGATGTCTTCATCTGGATCATTCACCACAACATCTGCATGGGCGAGATCCTCCCCTTCCACAGGGGGATGAGGTTTCCCTCTATATCTCATATTATGTTCATGGATGACTCTATTCTTTTCATCAATGCATCCAGGAAATTAGTGTGAGGTGTACACAGAGTTTTGGAGTCCTACTGTTATTGGAGCGGTCAGAACATAAATAAGGAAAAGAGCAATTTTTTCATATCTAGACACTTTTCTGAGAGGCACGTTCTCAATGTGAGATCTCTCTAGGCATGCAAGAAGTAAACCTTTCCATGGTGTACCTAGGTGCCCCTGTCTCCTCAAAGCCCCAACACATTTGTGATTTAGATCCCATCATCTCCAGAATTATAAAGAAGGTTATCAACTGGAATAATCGGTACCTGTATTTTGGAGGCAGAATCAACTTGATTAAAAACATACTCCTAGAAACTCCGATCCATTCCCTCTCTACTATCAAGGTTCCCAAAGAGGTCATTCAGCGCATGGATATGATTTTTTTTGGTTTTATATAGGATTCTCAGTCCGATGGAAGGATAAATTGGGACTCCTGGTATAAGTTAGTGAGGCCTACCAGTGCTGGTGGTATCAACATTCGAAGTCTCAATGATGCCCTGAAATGCATGCATGAAAAAATGGAATGGGATGTTCTGGAGAAGCGGACCTTATGGGTAGGATCCATGCATGCATGTTATGTAAGGGATAGGGTAGATAGGGATCGTCGTACCTCTCCCTTATGAAGTGAGATTTATCCCCTCATCACTTCGCTCAGGGACCATTCCTGATGGATCATCGAAACATGGGATGTTTTATTTTGGAATGAAAACTGGTGTGGGGAAAGCATCGAATACCCAAGCTACCCTGCCCCTATCATATCTTTTAGAGAGTCTAGAAGCTATCCGTCCATCATTAATGATATTATAAATAGGGACCATATGGAATTGTTCCATCTCATCGATCTCACCTCAGCTCCTCATCAGTATGTGTTTACCCTGCCCCCTCTGGTTCCTTCTCATCCAAGGATTATCTTTGGGTCTCCCACCCGCATGCTAAGGAGGTTGAATGGAATAGTGTCCTATGGGATTAGGCTATCCCTACGAAGTTCAACTTCCTCACGTGGAGGATCCACCACAGAGAATTACCTATCAATGAGAATATCAAGCGATGCAGTTTGAACATGGACTCCCGACGTGTTTGTTTCAAGGAGAATAAAGAAGAAGGTTCAGACCATTTGTTTGTTTATAGTGACTAGTAAAAAGAAATTTATCCATGTTTTGATGAATTTACTAGTCTCTCAGTTCCAACCTTGGTAGATCAATCCTTTTATTTTCACTAGTTCCACAGCTCATGGGAATATAGGCTAGAGAAAAGAGTGTGTGCCCTGGTTTTGTATGCATATTATTGGTGCATGTGGTAGGCCAGGAATATATACCTTCATGAAAGAGTGTCTTCCTCTGAGCGTGCGATCACTATTAAAACTAAAAATCTATTGATTGATTAGGTAAGGGCATTTTGTACCGGTAGAGAGGCCCCCACCCTGCAACAGCTCTTGCTTTCCATGCAGGTCCATGCTCCCACCACCAGCCTCTCCTTTGGCAACTGGGTCAGGTTGCATCCCCCGCATTAGGGCCTCAAACTTAACACTAATGGGTCCTATACCTTAGGGATCATTCAAGGTTGGGGGATGGTCTAAGACTCCAATGGCTTGGCCATCCTCGCCTTTTATACTCATTTGGACCATGGATCGTCTCTTTTAGCTGAGGCTAGAACCATGCTTTCTTGTCTCACCGTATACTGGCAGAGGGGACTGGACCTAGTGGAGGCTAGAATGGATTTTTTTCTCATCTATAATTCCATCTAGGGTCTTGGTGATATCATATGGTCCATTGAGTATGTCATCCACAAGTTCCTTGATCTCCTCGACATCAACATCAAAGTATCCCACACTTGACCTGAGGGAAACAAGGTGGCGAATTATCTCACATCTTTAGACATTCATGGATCAGAGAGTCTTTTTCTACATGAACTTCAAATCCTGACTCCAATGGAGATTAATATTATCAGAGGGGATTCCCTCAGTCTTCACCATTTCCGAACCCCATAGCCTTGTCTCCCTGGGTGATCATTTGTGTCTTCCCCTATTCTCTTTTAATAAAAATTTAGATTATGATGATGATGAATATATCATTCATTTAGAATCATATGTTCGACATGATAGACCATTTTATTCTGGTACCATATCATTAAAAAGACCAAGTAGTTATGTAAAGTTGATGTCACTCCATACACTACCAGCTTTCAAATTATATAACTTTAATAGATATGGAAATGTTGTGTATTTAGTATAACTAGTATATAATGGTTTCTTAGCACAAATATTTAACTTTTCAAACAAATTGGGAATATCATGAAGGTCATCTTCAGTTTCCATTTTCATTTCTTCCATGTGATCTTCATCATCATTTACAATGGTATTCATATCAAATGATCCATAAACTAGAGTATCATCCCAATATATGTGCATATTTAGTTTCCCCCCATGTTTAGTCCAACATTTATAGCTATGATCTATTCCTTGACAAATCAAATGTTCTTCCAACTATTTCGAACTAATTTTTCTTGGATAACAACAACTTAACCATGAATAAATGATTTGAGAAGGGTCGTATGCTTTCTATATTGAATACTTTATGAACTATCTAACTCTATATTCACACTCTTTTGTCAAATGATTAGCATCCATCCCTTTTAAATTCATATCCACCATATTGGGTTCATAAAATATTAATTTTGTACAATAAATAAATAAATACACATAATATATTCATTATCAAAAGTAAAAGTTATAAATAATTATAATAAGGGAAACCCAAAAATTGATTATTTTAAAGAATTTCAGTATGAACCAAAAAAATTGGTAAATGAATTAAAAAAACAATTAATACACTATGGTAGGTGTTATCCTCTGAATTAATTCAAAGGTGAAAGTTATAAACAACTGTTATCCTCATCAGTTCATCTCTCAAACATTAATCATTTCATTTTTTTGGAACACGTACTCCATCCGATGTGGACATGCACCTATGTTTCTTGAAATACTCTAATTGGTGGTCATACATGGGATGACTAATGTTCAAAGTTATACAGGAAACATAAAAGATATGTGGGATGAATCTCAAGAAAAAAAATTCAATAACTATTCAGAAGATTAAACTGATGAGGATGACAGTTGTATTACATTGTGTTCTGTAAAAGGGGTAATGCCTTTCATTTGTAAGAATTACACCATTGGATCTATTTATTAACTCGTGACCTATTTAAGGTGAGATTTGGGGGGAATAAACATTCTTGACCATGATTAAAGGGGTCTCATCATGGACATGTTATGATATATGAATCTTTGGGGCCTCTATGAATTCTATATTTATAGGAGAAATACCACTTTTAATAATTTCAATCCTATAACTAAGACTAGTTTTACCTATATTAGAAATGTATTATATGAAAAACAATTTAATGTAATAGAAATTTATATTTTATTTCACAAAAAAGTATTTACCAAAGAAATAACCTTTTAAATTAGATATTGGGTTTTCATCTCACATAACAGGTAAATTGATGTAATTAAATATTTTTGACAAGTTCAAAGGGTACTTATTATTATATAAATGGTTGATCTCTTAAGATAAATTGTTTGAATTTAAAAAATGTTGGAAATAAATTTCAATGTTAAAGAATGATATGTTTCTAGATAGATTAAAGTAAAACATACATAGTATTTATTAGATGTGTGATGAATGAAATAAAGTGATTTTTTAAGAAGTATTAATGAGTGAGTTATCATTTAAAAGATGACGGTATTTTCATAAAGGTATAGAAAACTATCTGAACCATATTCTAATTTGGGATCAATAAAAATTTATGGTAATTGTTTTTGAAAAGGAAAATTGATTTGTGGTAGTGAAAAATTGATCATATTAGATAATGATATATTTAAATACCGACTTAAAAAAGGGTGGGTTGAGACTTTTTTATGATGAAAAGATAAAATTGATAGATATTTTTTACTAATTAGAATGTGGATATTTTTAATAATTAAAAAAAATAAACTATATATTTAAATGAAAAAAATCTTGGGATACCCCTAGTGAGAATTAATCTTGAATATGCTCTATTAGTTGGAATCTTCATGGTGTCAAAGATCCTCTCAATTTTCTCTACCTAATCCTCTATATATTTAAGATCATATTACCTTGAAAGGATGGATTCTTATGGTGAATAAACTCTTGATCAAGAACCTTATCTCCATCAAATGTTCTATTAAATCAAAAGAAAATGGATATAATAATTCATGTCAGTCTATAAATATAGTGTATGTGCATGGTCCATGGACCAGATCAAATGGAAGGATAAAATAATTGAAAATTAAAATATTATTCCCAACATCATTAGGAAACTAAAGAGAGGTGGCTAAGAGTTTTGGATAGACACTCCTTCACAACTATTTCCCAAGCTCTGACAACCCTATCTCATTTCAACTAAAAATTCCCAATAAAAATTATTGACCACAGGGATATGCCGATAGTAAATAAAGAAAGATGATACAAAAAACATAACTATATATTTCAAAATAAGAAATCAATGAGTTATTGAGGAGGAGAAAATAAGATACCTTGGATTGAATCTTTGAATCGGCTGAGAGAAAGTAGAGATGTCGAAAACCTAGAAAATGTACCAACCTTGGATTAGTTCAACCCGTGAATCATTCGAGCCTAGGATTTGAGCCTTTGAATTGTTTAATGTAACGACCCAAAATTTCATTAATGGAAAATCCCTCTTGATCCAGTTAAAGGTTTCATTATGAAAAAAAAATGTTTTTATAAGATGTCAACTTCTTTAGTTTTACGTTAAGATTTGTGACCGTTACTTTTATGGCCGTTGAACAATGATCATCTGGGTAGTTTAAATACAAGGCTTTAACGAACCAATTTTCTACTCAGACAAAGGAAGCGATGGCCTCATCCAGTAGAATTGCCCCTTACGAAGCCCATTTGTCGGAGCTCGGAAAGGAGGTGGCGTCTTTGGGCTTTGCCCTTGACCAAGCCCAAGCTGAGCTTCATCAAGTCAAGCTCAAACGTGATCGTCTACGGGAAAAATGGAAGTTGATAGAGATTACCACTCGAGCAATGTTATCCGAGCAACCCCAAGAGTCTGTCACCATCGCACACCTTACCCTTAGGTCTTATGCGGCTATTTTAAGGGGTTATGTAACAAATAAGTAGCACCATGTTCATGTACATTATTTTTGTATATAATAATGAATATAATTTCTAGTCATTTTTGATACATTGTAATTAGTTTTTAAAGTACAAACGGTGTTTTTAGTTATTATTTAATTAAGAATTATATTTTATTAAATTAGAGGATTTTTGAATTAAATAATATTTTAATAAAATATTATTATTAATATTAAATTAATTTTTATTAAATATAAATGATCTTATAATTTTATGAATGCAATTAAAATTTTTATTAAGGTTTGAAAGCCATTTCTGTCAAAACCCGTGAATTTTTATAAATGTCGGTTTTTATTTTAAAAGTAAAAATTCACATATTTAGAAAATTATTTAGATAAAATAAATATTATTTTTGGAATCAGGACGTCTAAATTATCCAACGGTGAATTTTTCATAATTTTCTGAGACAGTCAAATTTTTGGGTAAAAATTAAATACCATTTAAATATATAATGTGTTTTATGACATCATAATGACCCATTGGTGATGTAATAAAATACCATAATCCTTATGTTCGGCCAATATGTGTTTTATCATTAAAATAATGAGGTTTTGGGTTTGTTTGACTCACTTTTCAAAGCATTAATGGAGCCCTCAAGACTTATTCAACACTTTGCCTTTTTAAATTAATTTCCATGGGAGTGTGACTCACCTCCACATAAGCAACCCTAATTTTTTAATAAGTTCGGACCTTGGCCTTGTAAAATATTGTTTTCCTCTTTCCTTTTCCAGAAACCATGGGCAAATACCATGGGATGGTTTGTGGTTTGGATTATTTTAATATAAGGGGTCCCAAACCAAAATAATAAAGAATTCTCTCACCTTTCCTATATAAACCCACCCAAGCTCCCACTTCCTCCTCACTCAAAGCCCTTGAAGTTCGTCCAACCTCTGCCCTACTCTCTCTAGAATCCTCTCAAGGTGCCCCAAGCTCCCAAGAAGCCTCTCACAAGCCTCTCTCTAGCCTTTGGAAGCACACTTCCAAGTAAGGGTTTTTTCTTCCTTTCTCATTTTTTGTCAATTTTCTTTAAGTTGTATTGCCCTTTTTATTTCAATTATGAATGTTGGGGTATGGTTTCGCACCTCCCCCATACTGCCCTATTATTGTTTGAATGATGGGAGAACCCTTTCTCTCTCATTAAATGCCTCCCATGTACACCCGTTACTATGCCGAAATTCCGAAAGGAACTTCTCTCTCTTCTTTTACATTCAAGCAATACTTTTGTATCATGAATCTAAATTCCATTTCAATTGTTGGGACATGTATATATATGACCTCCTTACTTTCCATTACATGTAAATATGATGAGGAACCCCTTTCTCTCTCATCAACTTTTTTTATGAATTCTTATGTCACGCCGTTATGCTGCCGAAATCGCACCGATTTTCTAAGCCAATGTCTTTGTGTAGTGAATACCATGCCCATTTCTCCATCAAGGGTATTCACCTTTATGCACATTTACATATTGATTGTAAAGTTTCATGTATGAATTCCACATTCCTTTATCGTGGAATAAATTATTATGTTTTATGAATCCATGTTTTATGATCCATGTGGCACACTTATGCATGAAATGAAATGTTTAAGAAGGGTGCGCCCTGATAGCGCTCCAATGCATTGGGTAAAGTATAGTATCATGATACGTCATGTGAAATGAGTTTTGACTCATGCTAATTCAAGTTCAACGAGGGTTTACTCGTGCTTCAAGTGCAATGAGGGTTTACTCATGCTCCATGTGCAATGAGCCTTGGCTCATGCTAATTCAATGTTAAGTGTTGTTGCCACATTTCCATGTTATGATTATCATGATTTATCATGCCTTTATGTTCATGTTTCTATTATGCTCTATTGATATGCCTATTGTCTAACATGTATTTCACTCCTCATGTTATTCATTATTTACTCCCTTACTGGGCTTTATAGCTCACCCTTTTCTTATGCATGTCCTCAGGTTATCCCATGCAATGCTAAGTACGAAGGAATGTAGTGGTCTTGTAAAGGAAGTTTTCAATAAGGATGTTGTATATCAAGTTTAAAGTTTTTATGTAATGATCCTAAGCCCCAAAGACACTAAACCTCTCGATCTTCTTTGTTGTATCAAGTGAAGTTTTATGTAATAAAGCATGTTTAAGTTGTAATAAAAAGCAGGGTTGTCATAGTTGGTATCAGAGGATAGGTTTAGTTATTTTTGGGATTAGGAAACCCTAGTAAAGCCTTAGATACAAGACTAAGCATAATAAAAGCATCCCTAAATTTTGGTAAATACTAAGTAAGTGTTTTATCAAACAAATACATCCCTATCTGGATACGAGCAGGTAGAGGCGGCTCTGGCACAGATGTATCCTAGGGGTAAAACCCGAAAACACCGCTTTGATCTAGACTCGAACGGGAAATGGTGCACGACAACGGGCCTTGCTGCACTCTTGGTTACGACACTCCCGGGGGATATGTTTTGATAAATTCACAATCTTAGTATGAACCCTTATTAAGGGAAAAATGCCCCTAAGAATATATGTTAGAAGGAAGATCATGAAAATCCTGGATTGAATCCTATAGACTCATTAGTTAAAGAGATTAAAGTTTATTTATAAGTCATCAACTTTTGTCTTTGGATTACCCTCTATGTGTTACCCCTAACTTTCCTTTTATTCCAGCCAATGGCCGGTAATAGGAGAACTTGGGCTAACAACCGTTGTGAAGATCAGTGTGATGATTGTACCAATGAGATGCCCAATCCAATGGGAGCGGGAATCGCGAACTTTGTCACGCTTCTCTCTCAGCTAACTCAAGTTTTGAATAGAAACACTGGTCAAGAGGAACGTTCAACCCCCCCTAAGAAAGAACAAGTCGCTATTGAAAGATTCATGAGACAAAGGCCTCCTACTTTTAGTGGATCATCCGATCCCACGATTGCTGAACAATGGATCAAATCCATTGAAAAGATATTCTCCATCCTCCAATGCTCTGAAAAAGAGAAGGTTCTCCTGGCGGCTTATCGTATGGAGGGTGAAGCTGATCAATGGTGGAAGTTGATAAAAAATACGAAGCCTGAGGAGGAGATCGAGGCTTTGGAATGAAAGGTATTCCTGAAGATGTTTTTCGATAAATATTTTCCACGCACCCTCCGTCTTAAGATGGAAAGGGACTTCCTTTCCCTCAAGCAGAAAGATGAGGAATCTGTGGGAGCGTACGAGGCAAACTTCACAAGGCTTGCACGATACGCTTCCGGCTTTGTCGTTACCCCCGAATGCAAGGTTGACCGCTTCTTTGGTGGGCTGAAGCCTAGCTTGCGGAAAGCATTAGCGATCCGTGACTTCGACAGCTATAAGGAAATTGTCCGATGTGCCCTCAAGGTTGAAATGGAGATCGGAGAATCACAGGGGTATCATGGGGACAAGAAGCGGAAGGTGGACTTCAATGCTGGTGGTCCGATGGATAAATCCAACGGCGCTAAGAAATTCCAGCACCCCACTTGCCAAAAGTGTGGAAAAAAGCACCCTGGAAATTGCCTTAGGGGGACAAGAAAATGCTTTAAGTGTGGAAGAGAAGGGCACCTAGCTGTTAACTGTCAGCAAGAAGGACCCGCGGCTGCGACGGAGGGGAGGAACGCTCCGTTCGAACCTCAACGTGTTGTTCAATGCTTCAAATGCAAAGAACCGGGTCATTTTGTGAATCAATTCCCTAATCCAAGGGTTATCGGAGGCAATCAACAACCTCCAAGACAGCAAGGAAGAGCTTTTGCCATCACTTCTGCCGAAGTGAACACCGACAACGAAGTGGTGACAGATACGCTAGTTATTCATTCAAGAATAGCGAACGTACTTTTTGATTCAGGTTCTACGCATTCTTTTATATCTCAAAAGTTTAGTAGAATAATCCCTGCACCACCACAAATCATGGAAGTAAAGATGTCGGTGAGTACGGCAAATGGGGAAATCATTGCATCCCATGAGTATAAGTCCTCCCCTGTTATAATCTGTGGATTGAATTTCCCGGCGAACCTCGTCATACTCCCTTTGGTGGAATTTGATGCAATTCTTGGCATGGATTGGCTTTCCTTATATTGAGCTAACATAAATTGTCGGGAGAGAGAAATCACACTCCATATGGAGAATCGACCCCCGATTCTTTACAAGTGTCAGGAGGAAGATGAATCTCCTTTAGCTCTATCATCTCAAGCATGGATATTACTGCCTTATGAGCATGCATATCTGGCTCAGATGATTGAGTCCAAGGAAGAAACCACCCTTGAAGAAATGCCTATTGTGAGGGAATTCGCTGAAGTATTTCCCGAGGAACTTCCTGGTCTTCCTCCAAGAATAGATGTTGAGTTCTCAATTGAACTTATACCTGGGGCGCTACCAATATCCAAGACTCCATATAGAATGGCTGTGGTTGAGCTTGAAGAACTGAAGAAACAACTACAGGAGAATCTGGATAAAGGGTTTATACGCCCAAGTGCATCACTATGGGGTGCACCAGTCCTCTTCGTCAAGAAGAAGGATGGGTCGATGCGGCTTTGCATCGATTATCGTGAACTTAACAAAATCACGATAAAGAAAAAGTATCCTCTCCCAAGAATCGATGACTTGTTTGATCAGCTGCGTGGAGCACAATATTTCTCCAAGGTCGACTTGCGGTCGGGATATTATCAAGTAAGGGTGAAGAAGGAAGATATCCCCAAGACTGCTTTTCGTACAAGGTACGGGCACTATGAATTCATAGTAATGCCTTTTGGACTCACCAATGCTCCAGAAATATTCATGGACTTGATGAATAGAGTCTTTAGATATTACCTAGATAAATTTGTGGTAGTCTTTATAGATGATATTCTAATATACTCCAAAACCAAGGAGGACCATGAGGAGCATTTAAGAACTGTACTGGAGACTTTGCGCAAGGAGAAGCTCTATGCCAAGTACAGCAAGTGTGAGTTCTGGTTGAAGGAGGTCTCATTTTTGGGCCATATCATCACAAGCAATGGGATATCTGTGGACCCCTCCAAAACAGATGCAATTGAGGGATGGCCGAGGCCAACATCGGTAACTGATATCCGTAGCTTCTTGGGGTTAGCTAGATATTATCGACGATTTGTGAGAAACTTCTCACGATTGTCCAACCCTCTTACCAAGCTAACTCGAAAGGGAGTAAAGTTTGCTTGGAGTGATGAATGAGAAGAAAGCTTCAAGGAGTTGAAAAGGAGGCTTATCACTGCACCCGTGCTCACTTTACCCACAAGTGGGGAGCTTTTTGTGGTATTCAGTGATGCTTCGAAGAAGGGCTTAGGATGTGTGCTGATGCAGAATGATAAAGTGATATCCTATGCCTCAAGGCAGTTGAAAATCCATGAGCGAAACTATCCAACGCATGATCTGGAGTTGGCGGCGGTGATCTTTGCCTTGAAAATCTGGCGGCATTATCTCTATGGAGAGAAATGTGAGATATATACTGACCACAAAAGTCTTAAATATATATTCACACAGAAAGAGCTTAATATGCGCCAGAGAAGATGGATAGAGCTCATCAAGGATTATGACTGTTCAATACATTACCACCCTGGGAAGGCGAACAAGGTGGCAGATGCCCTAAGTAGAAAGGATCCAGCAATTCTATCAATGATGAGAATTGAGAAGGATCCAATCTTCTTAGACTTGATGAAGATGGACGTGGGAATCATAAAGAAGGGAACATCATCAATCCTTTCAAAAATGATTGCTCAACCATCTCTTTTGGAAAGGTTAAAGGATGCTCAAAAGGATGATGCGAGAATCCAAGAAAAAGTGGAAGCTATCAAAAAGGGAAAATCCTCAGAGTTTAATGTTAATGAAGAAGGAATTGTGCGGTTTGGGAAAAGACTATGTGTCCCATCAAGTTTGGAGCTGAAGAAGGAACTTTTGGATGATGCACATAGTTCAAATTTCTCTATTCACCCAGGGAGCACAAAGATGTATCGAGATCTCCGAGAAAACTTTTGGTGGGATAATATGAAGAAGGAGATCGCTGAATATACATCAAAGTGCCTGGTGTGTCAGCAAGTGAAGGCAGAGAGGCAGAAGTCTAAGGGGATGATGCAACCATTGCCCATACCAGAATGGAAATGGGAGAACATCACCATGGACTTCGTCACTGGACTTCCAAGGACATCCAAAAGCAACAATGCAATCTGGGTTATTGTGGATCGTCTTACAAAGACTGCACACTTCATTGCTATTCGAGAGGATTTCTCTTTGGATCAACTGGCACGGATATATATCAGGGAAGTGGTACGGTTGCATGGAGTACCACTATCTATTGTGTCTGACTGAGATCCAAGATTTACCTCTAAGTTTTGGAAGAGTCTTCAACATGCTCTGAATACTGAACTGAACTTCAGTACGGCCTATCATCCTCAAACTGATGGCCAATCCGAGCGGACTATCCAAACACTTGAGGATATGTTGAGAGCGTGCTCAATGGACTTTAAAGGAGGATGGGATCAACATCTTCCTCTAGTTGAGTTCTCTTATAATAATAGTTTCCACTCGAGCATCCAAATGGCACCATATGAAGCCCTGTATGGGAAAAGGTGTAGAACACCGGCATGTTGGGATGAGGTCGGTGAACGTAAGCTGATTGGACCAGAAATGGTCGAAGAAATGGTGGAGAAGGTGAAAACCATTCAGCAGCATATCAAGGCAGCCCAAAGTCGACAGAAGAGTTATGCAGATAATCGTCGACGAGACCTTGAGTTTAAAGTCGGAGACATGGTGTTTTTACGCATATCTCCGTGGAAGAAGGTCATGAGGTTTGGAAAGAAAGGGAAGTTAAGTCCAAGGTACATCGGCCCCTTCGAGATTCTTGATCATGTTGGGGCTGTGACCTATCGACTAGCACTTCCACCTACTATGGCCAAGGTGCATGATGTCTTCCATGTATCCCTCTTAAGGAAGTACATACCAGACCCTTCACATGTACTCTCTTCTGAGGTGGTACAATTAGAAGACGATCTTTCTTATGAGGAGAAACCAGTGAAGATCTTGGATCGTAGAGAAAAAGTTCTACGAAATAAGACAATGCCCCTCGTCAAGGTGTTGTGGAGAAACCAAAAGTTTGAAGAAGCAACTTGGGAGTCTGAGGATATGATGAAGCTAAGTTACCCACATTTGTTTTAGTGTGGGAAAAGGAAAATTTCGAGGGCGAAATTTCTTAAGGGGGGGATGTTGTAACGACCCAAAATTTCATTAATGGAAAATCCCTCTTGATCCAGTTAAAGGTTTCATTATGAAAAAAAAATGTTTTTATAAGATGTCAACTTCTTTAGTTTTACGTTAAGATTTGTGACCGTTACTTTTATGGCCGTTGAACAATGATCATTTGGGTAGTTTAAATACAAGGCTTTAACGAACCAATTTTCTACTCAGACAAAGGAAGCAATGGCCTCATCCAGTAGAATTGCCCCTTACGAAGCCCATTTGTCGGAGCTCGGAAAGGAGGTGGCGTCTTTGGGCTTTGCCCTTGACCAAGCCCAATCCGAGCTTCATCAAGTCAAGCTCGAACGTGATCGTCTATGGGAAAAATGGAAGTTGATAGAGATTACCACTCGAGCAATGTTATCCGAGCAACCCCAAGAGTCTGTCACCATCGCACACCTTACCCTTAGGTCTTATGCGGCTATTTTAAGGGGTTATGTAACAAATAAGTAGCACCATGTTCATGTACATTATTTTTTTATATAATAATGAATATAATTTCTAGTCATTTTTGATACATTGTAATTAGTTTTTAAAGTACAAACGATGTTTTTAGTTATTATTTAATTAAGAATTATATTTTATTAAATTAAAGGATTTTTGAATTAAATAATATTTTAATAAAATATTATTATTAATATTAAATTAATTTTTATTAAATATAAATGATCTTATAATTTTATGAATGCAATTAAAATTTTTATTAAGGTTTGAAAGCCATTTCTGTCAAAACCCGTGAATTTTTATAAATGTCGGTTTTTATTTTAAAAGTAAAAATTCACATATTTAGAAAATTATTTAGATAAAATAAATATTATTTTTGGAATCAGGATGTCGAAATTATCCAACGGTGAATTTTTCATAATTTTCTGAGACAGTCAAATTTTTGGGTAAAAATTAAATACCATTTAAATATATAATGTGTTTTATGACATCATAATGACCCATTGGTGATGTAATAAAATACCATAATCCTTATGTTCGGCCAATATGTGTTTTATCATTAAAATAATTAGGTTTTGGGTTTGTTTGATTCACTTTTCAAAGCATTAATGGAGCTCTCAAGACTTATTCAACACTTTGCCTTTTTAAATTAATTTCCATGGGAGTGTGACTCACCTCCACATAAGCAACCCTAATTGTTTAATAAGTTCGGACCTTGGCCTTGTAAAATATTGTTTTCCTCTTTCCTTTTCCAGAAACCATGGGCAAATACCATGGGATGGTTTGTGGTTTGGATTATTTTAATATAAGGGGTCCCAAACCTAAATAATAAAGAATTCTCTCACCTTTCCTATATAAACCCACCCAAGCTCCCACTTAATCCTCACTCAAAGCCCTTGAAGTTCGTCCAACCTCTGCCCTACTCTCTCTAGAATCCTCTCAAGGTGCCCCAAGCTCCCAAGAAGCCTCTCACAAGCCTCTCTCTAGCCTTTGGAAGCACACTTCCAAGTAAGGGTTTTTTCTTCCTTTCTCATTTTTTGTCAATTTTCTTTAAGTTGTATTGCCCTTTTTATTTCAATTATGAATGTTGGGGTATGGTTTCGCACCTCCCCCATACTGCCCTCTTATTGTTTGAATGATGGGAGAACCCTTTCTCTATCATTAAATGCCTCCCATGTACACCCGTTACTATGCCGAAATTCCGAAAGGAACTTCTCTCTCTTCTTTTACATTCAAGCAATACTTTTGTATCATGAATCTAAATTCCATTTCAATTGTTGGGACATGTATATATATGACCTCCTTACTGTCCATTACATGTAAATATGATGAGGAACCCCTTTCTCTCTCATCAACTTTTTTTATGAATTCTTATGTCACGCCGTTATGCTGCTGAAATCGCACCGATTTTCTAAGCCAATGTCTTTGTGTAGTGAATACCATGCCCATTTCTCCATCAAGGGTATTCACCTTTATGCACATTTACATATTGATTTTAAAGTTTCATGTATGAATTCCACATTCCTTTATCGTGGAATAAATGATTATGTTTTATGAATCCATGTTTTATGATCCATGTGGCACACTTATGCATGAAATGAAATGTTTAAGAAGGGTGCACCCTGATAGCGCTCCAATGCATTGGGTAAAGTATAGTATCATGATACGTCATGTGCAATGAGTGTTGACTCATGCTAATTCAAGTGCAACGAGGGTTTACTCGTGCTTCAAGTGCAATGAGGGTTTACTCATGCTCCATGTGCAATGAGCCTTGGCTCATGCTAATTCAATGTTAAGTGTTGTTGCCACATTTCCATGTTATGATTATCATGCTTTATCATGCCTTTATGTTCATGTTTCTATTATGCTCTATTGATATTCCTATTGCCTAACATGTATTTCACTCCTCATGTTATTCATTATTTACTCCCTTACTGGGCTTTATAGCTCACCCTTTTCTTATGCATGTCCTCAGGTTATCCCATGCAATGCTAAGTACGAAGGAATGTAGTGGTCTTGTAAAGGAAGTTTTCAATAAGGATGTTGTATTTCAAGTTTAAAGTTTTTATGTAATGATCCTAAGCCCCAAAGACACTAAACCTCTCGATCTTCTTTGTTGTATCAAGTGAAGTTTTATGTAATAAAGCATGTTTAAGTTGTAATAAAAAGCAGGGTTGTCATATTTAACCCTTGATTCAAGCCTTGATTCGAGTTTGATTCACCAAGGAGGAGCAAAGGCATAGGGTGGATTCTGCGGAAAGATTCAGATTTCACAAAGAGTTAACGTCTGGTTAGGTTTATTTAAACAGATCAAGGTGATCTTATAAGTGTTAAAGTTTTAGTGCTGATAAAGCTCTATCTTTATGGGTGCTAAAAAAGTGTTGATAAACATTTCTTTTTTCAATGCTTATAACTTAAGCACTGATACAAGATTTATAATTATAATTATAAATATATTTTTTTGTAAATATATTTATATAATTATATATATATTTAATAAATATATATCAATATAAATATATTAAATATATTCTTTATTTTAATATATTTATTTTAATTTTATAATTATTTATATATATAATTATTTATTTATATTTATATAAATTATTTTTTAAAGAATAATATTTAAATCATTATATATATATATATATATAATAAATATATATAATTATAAATATAGAAAATATATTTATTATTTAAATAAATTTATTATAATTTTATAGTTATTTAAATATATATAATTTAATATTTATAGTTATATAAATATATTTTTTACAAATAATATTTATTTATTTATAATTATAATTATCTATATGCATAAATATAGTAAACATACATTAATAGATATATTTACTTATAAATTTTTTTTAACATTATTAATGAGTATTTAATCTTAAGTGCATGTATGCTATAAATGAGTGAAATTGAATAATTAAAAATGAGTAAACATTAACAATATTGAAAAAATGGATAAGCTTTATTAATTAAATATAAATAATTAAAATAATATGGAAATAAATTTAAATAAAGATGAATACATATTCGAAATATTAAAACATAGTAAATTAATATATATAAAATAAATAATAGAAATTGATTAAATTTCTAAAAAAAACAAAAAACAAAAAATAGAAAATAAAAGATAAAACATATTAAAAATGAATTACTACTTAACTATAATAAAGTTTAAAATAAATAAATAAAATTTACCATGATTAAAGACATGATATATTAGATGTATCATGTTATAATGAAATTATAAAATAAATACTAAAATTTGAATAAAGTACATAAATATTAGGTTAATGTGTTTCTATGTAAGATTTCATTTATTACGTAAATATTTGTGTATGCTCATTTTATATACAAGTTCATTAATTAAGTATATGTGAAATCAATATAACACAATTTTGATGTATATTAAATTGAAAAATCACACGACATTCAACTATGTTCACTATTCGATACAATTAGTCATTATCTTTAATTCATATTAATCTCTAATTATAAACCATTATTCACTAAATATATTACTATTTAATGTAAAATATAAATATTTTGTATTATATAAACCATATTTATATACATTCATATATATATAATATACTATTTATTAACATATCAATCATTATTTAATTAATAAAATGTTTAATATATTCCTCAATTTACTAATTTTTAATTTTTATTTGTTTAATTTTTATTTTACATATATCTGTATATTTAGTATATACTATTTATTAGTATTTATAGTTTATATATATTATAATCAAGTTATTTATTTTTATCAATAATTATTTAATTAATAATTTTTTTTAATTTTTTTTAATAAAATCATTTTTAGTTTTTATTTATTTATGGACCTTTATCAGCTCTAGAAAAGAACTAATAAAGGATACCTTTATGGGAAATAAAAAAATGCAGTGATAAAGGGTACCCTTTATCAGTGCTAAAAATAAAGTGCTGATAAAGGATACCCTTTAACAGCGCTAAAAAACACTGAATAAGGGTACCTTTTATCAGTGCTAAAAAGTGATGATAAATGGTACCCTTTATTAGTGATTTTTGCTAGTGATAATAAATTACAATGCTGTTAAAAGACTTTTTTGTAGTAGTGAATAGTGCCCACTCTAGAGGATACATAATCCTCAATAAGGAGTTCCTATGTTGTGGAGATTGTGGCGATATAAGTTGTTGATACAATTCCATTAGATTTCTAACTATGAGGTCCACTCTTGAAATCAATGTAATGGTGATGGGTCAACCTCTATTGAGTCATCCCTTATTTTTCTAAAATATAAGATTTACATGGATCAGTATCGATGGGGAGAACATATTAATACTTCATAGGAGTAGGGTATTTTGGTGTCAGTTGGGCCTATCCACTGTACGAGTATGAGGAAAATTTTCAGCACTCTTTTTTCTTAAGATAATGAAACAACCCCATAGGCCTGGAATCATGGGCTTTAACTGATGAACTGGGAGAAAAAAGATGTCTTTCTATTCTATCCATGGATCAAATATAGTGGTTGTTAGATCATTAAGGTAATTTATGTACTCAATCCCATCGGTCTGGACATGTTTTCCTCCCCCTTTATAGTGACCAACGTCTAGATATCAGACCTCACAAGAGTCAAAGGGGGATGCATCACCATGGAGTACCCCTACTCGATCATTAAATGAGTATATAAGGCCCCAGTGATATAAAGAGGGGACTATTTCATGAACATGAAGCCAAGACCTTCCCAGTAGTGCATTATAGGTAGTATCATGCAAGAATACTATAAATTCAGTGCTTTATATTAGACCTATGAATTGAGTCTTCAGCTGAATCCTTCCACATGGAGTCTGGTCACTCTTATAATACCTATGAATTGTCGGGTTGGAGGGAGTCAAATTTTCTTATGTAATTCCTAACTTATGGAGCATCTAGTTCAGAATAAGGTTGGTCCTAGATCCAGTATCCACTAGAAAGTAGTGAATTTCTATGTCATTGAACTAAAATGTGATATATAGTGAGAATATGTGCCCCTGAATGGTGACACCATCGTCTTCTCTAGAAAAATAGATAATTGATTTAAATTCCTCTTTCTTGGCCTCCTCTTTATAGTAGGACTCAATGGAAGCTACCATAACGTCGATGTAAATGGGTATTTTCAAGTATTTGACAAGGGACTCATGCATTTCCTTTGACAAGAGGAGAGACTTAAGGATTGAGATCCTTGAGGGAATGATGTCAATGTTCTTTAACACATCGTACTTTTGTGTTAGGGATATAGTTTTACCTGTACTGGGTCTCTCTTTAGTAGGGGGAAAAGTAGTTGCTATTGGATAAAGCACTGGGGCCTAGCTAGTATTGGAAATATTTTTCTATTGGTTAGAGGGTTTTCTCTGAACAACTGATGGATGGGTACCAGTCAGTTGAAGTCATGCTCTAAATAGATGTAACAAATTGTGGCACACTTTTGGTAGAGCCATATGGTCAACCAATATAGTTTACCATAGAGTCATGCCCAATAGAGTGACTTGGGAAATCTCCACTTGTTGAGCCCTATGCAAGGCCTGTTTTCTGGTTTTAGTAGTATGAACAACCTAGTTTGAAATGTTGACATGATCATTCCATTTTCTCGCATGTCCTCTACTTATCCTTCAATGTCATCAGCTAGAGGCACTTGAGGGGTTTTCATGGAATTACTCATTGTTTAGTGATGTGAAACAGTCCACTAGTTTAACATCATTCACAAAGGTATACTCTTTCACTACTATAAAATTGGGTTTATCTAGTGTTAAGGATTTAACAGTGCTAACTAAAAGCACTGTTAAAGGGGGTCGTTAACAGTGCTATTAAAGGGGGACCTTTATCAGAACTTTTAAAAAAGTAATGATAAATGAGGTCATTTTATTAGAATTTGTAAAAAAGCACTAATAGGGGGGGTCTATCAGTGCTTTTTAGATGCATTGATAAAGCCCCCCTTTATCAGGTATTGTTTAGTAGTGCTGATAAAGGGTATATTTCAAAAAAAAACTACATTTTATTTAAAATAATATATTAACATATAAATATAATTATATTGATATAAGTATTATATATATATTTTAAATATGTTTTAGATAAGGTAAGTAGGCCTTTACACTTAAAATAAAAGATATTTAGTGAAAATGACTTAAAAAATAAATAAAAAAATATTTTCAATCAATAATTTTCTAATTATTATCAAGGAATAGTCATTTAACATCAATTGGAAGATTAAAAAAAATCCAAAAATCAATAAAAGATCTAAAATATGTTGAAAATGTAACCTGAACTTTAAATGTCCATACCTTTTGATCTGAGTGTCCATTTGGGCTCTACCACATATAAAATAGTAGCCCGAGACAAGTTCTATGTGTTAATAACTTAGGGTAAACCCTCCATCACATTTTTTTCGAGGCCAAAAAAGTCTCATAATGCCTCCAAAACTGAGTTTTTAGTCGGGGTACCCTAATTTTTTAACATTCGTTGGATTTTCAGCCACGTTTAAGGGGGTATTTTTTTTACCTTTTTCAACGGAGACTAAATTTATTTCTAGTTATTACATTAATATTGATATTATGGATTTTAAATTTTACCATTTTTAACAATATAATTTTATTAAAAATTAAATATATGCATATTTTTTTATATTTACTTATAATAAACCACTCTTATAAATACATATGTGAACATGTTTATATAAAAAAGTATATTATAATATATTTAAATAAATACATATTCTAAAAATGTATTTAAAACAATATATAACCATTATTTACATTATATAAATATATTTATAATGTTTATATATACATATATGTGTGTCTTAATAAATAGATATATATTTTTATTATATTACAGTCTATTATAAGTAAATGAATATAATATATAATATATAATATATTTAAATAAATATAAGTATATATATATATATATATATCACACACACATATATTTTATAAATATATTTAAAAATAATTATATAAATACATGAATAAAAAAATTGTAAATATATATATAAATAAAAAGAAATATCAATAAATATGAAGCAAAAAAACAAGGTGTAGTGGTGAAGGAATTATATATTTGAAGGAGAGGTGCATGGTTAGAATCCAAGTGGGTACATATGAGGCTGTAATTTCACAAAGCGCTAATAAAAGGGGTAGTGGGGTGAAAAGCACTGATAAACGTTTGGAGAGAGCTACTAAAGGGGCCATAGAATCACTAATAAAGGGGTTCTTGCTCATGGATGTCCAAGAAAAAATATAATTTTACCCCTTTTAATAGTGATACCTTTATCATCACTAAAAAAACACCGTTAAAGCCCTCATTTAACAGCACTAAAAAAAGAACTGTTAAAAGGGCCCTGTAACAGTGCTAAAAAAGTGTTGTTAAAAGACCTTTTAACATAAAATTTTTAGCATTGTTAAAGGGGACCTTTAAAGGTGATTTTTTAGCACTGATAAAAGCTTCAAGATTTTATCCATGATCTAATTGTTAATGCTTTTTTAGAACTGATAAAGGGTTATTTTAGCGCTGTTATTGGCCAGTTTTTTAGTAGGGTTTCTTTTCATCAGTGGAATAATATAGGGTTGGATGTACCTTTGGTGCATCTCCCAACTCAGGAGGCATGAAGTCTCCAATGGTGTGATCTATCTTCGACATTGGTGGGTGACTCTGATTTCCCTTATGCTGCTGACGTATGTTCTTTTTTGACTTAGGAGGAAGCGAGACAAATGTAGAGGCAACGGGCAGAGGAGGTACAATAGCCACATGAGGTTCTAGATTTATCAATAGATAATAGATGATTCCATGAGAATTAGTGACTACCTTATAATTAAACCAATCATTTTTCTTCTATGTTCCATGTTTGGGAACCTATTTCCACTCACCCAAGCCTTCACTATCACTATCAGGGTTAGTAGAGAGAATTTTCACTTGTTTCGTGATGTTTTCCAATCTGAAAAAACCATGATCTACTGGGTCCTTTATTCACTCTTTGAATATAAATTTATTCTTTGATGGTGTGTTCAAGGATTCTATGATACGGGTACTGATCAGCATAGCCTGTGAGTTTGTCCTCTAGGGGTCTCTTTCATTCTGCCAAATTCAGGATTCTCTTTTCTAGGGTGTAGATGAAGTACCCTGGGACCTGTGCATCATTGAGGGAGTAGATATTGTTTTTAATTTCTTGAAAAGGAATCCTAGGATCCTAACCTTATGATGTGATGTGGAATATTTCTCTCGATGAGGTGGTTGTTCTTGGTGAGGCTTCACCTGGTGGGGTTTCACTGAGTAAGGATACACTTCTCAAGGCTTATGCATCGAAGGGTCCAAAAGGTGCATCGGCTTAGGAAACTTTATGTGAAAATGGATGATTGTATCTACTTTTATGGTCCTTATCAAGGGAGATGTATGGGGTAATGAGTGTGGCTGTTGTTTGACCTACTGTAAGGATTCTTCCAGACACTGATTTTTTGGAGAAATCCTAAAATCCACATGGGTAGTTTAGGGAGATGGGGGCATGGACCAAATCATTTATGATGTTCTTAATAAACATTTTATGAATATGTTCATGGGAAAGTGTCATGTTTATAAAATACATAAGTCTCTTACATCAGGTAACAAAGTAGGGGATCCACTCATCATGATTATGTTTTCATTTAAAGAGGTCCACAATGCTTGTATTACACAATGTGGAGCTGAACTAGTAGAGGAACTATCTACGTAGGTCCTCCCACAAACAATAGACCCCATGGGAATCTAACTGTACCAAAAAATACAGGTCCTTATAAATTCTTGGCAAAGCATCAGAGTTTGGAGTATTCTTACTATTCTGGAGTCCCCAACATTCTACCACACCTTGTGGGGAAATGGTTTAAATTCTGTAGCATATCAATTATCCCATTAAATGGGGTGAATATGGTATTACCAAATTCTGGGGGTGTATGAACATGGTCTACCCATGCTAGGTACAAATTTACTTCAGAAAAAATTTCCACTTGTCGTATTTTGAGAGCCTTGAGACGGGCAATGAGAGAAACTATAACATTATCTTGGCAGGGATTTGTGGCCACTAATGCATTTCTAGGATCATTGAATTTGGTAGAATCATAAACTTGATCTTGAGGTGGATAATCATGCTACTCAGGTGGGGTGGATGACTTATATCTCAATTGTTTTACATAGCACCCAACTCCTACCCTGAATGGGTTAATGGGGCCACCAAGTTAAAATCATGGAACCTAGATGGGGAGGACCAGGTTTGCCACTATAAGAGATATGGAATCCTTTTTGATGTTTTCAAGGTCTGATTGCTGATCAATAATAATCTTAGCAGTGAGTTTTTTAAATTCCTCAAGCTCCTAATGTAAGGTTACTATCCTGAGGTTTAAATCAACTTTTGGCACAACCTCAGATGGGTTGGTGGGAACAAAATTTCCTTTTCCTTTGTTGATATATCAACAAGAAGATGAAGAAAACTCATTGGGCGGACTCCCAGGGCCCAGTTTCTATATCGGTTGATGAGTAAACGCACCTTTCAGGGTGTCTACTTGGTGCTGTGTCATCCCTTAGAGCAGGTTTTCCCTATTATGTCTCATGATAGTGGTTTTTTTCTTTAATCCACTAGAGGCTCAATGGTGACCACATTTCCTACGGTGGTGGTCAGAGATAAACCTTCACTATTAGTAGCCTATATGGATTGATGGTCCCATTGTTTTTTGTAGGATATGGATGAAATAAAGGGTAATATACTATCCCTAGGCTCTGATTTTCATGTGTTCAAATGCCTCTTTCATGACCTGACGGAGCACAGTGAGGCTCATAATGTTGGTTTGATAGAGATTCTAGTGGTAGCCATATGATTTAGGATGCTGAGCTACTAGGAGAATTGGGATCTCAACCCACTTGAATTATTAGTAAACAACATTGAGGTGCTCGAGGATCACTGGGTAGGTCATCTGATGGTCTCGGTGAAAGTGAAGAATTGCCCAAATATTTTGGTGAAACAAATATCTAGTCCTTAGTGAGGGAATTTGGGAGGAAAAAATATAGAGATACATGCGGCTAAAAAAGGACTGATAGATGGTCGAAATATAGGAGTTCCCACAACTAATCTTGTTCACTACCAATGGGATGGTTCTTCTATTAGTCAGACCAATACTCATTTAGTGTATTATGAGATAATGGTGGCACACCAACATAGACATTATTTGGTGCTGATTTATCAGGAGAGGGGGAACCATACAGGTCAAATATCTACTAAATTTTGGAATGTCACTTGGTGGTGGATCCAACTTCAAGATCATATCCATGTAGAATTAGGTATTTACCACTTCTTCATGCACAAGGGTGTAAAAAACCCTTTTAGACTCAGTGAAGTTCTCACCATCACTTGAGGGAATCAACCCAGATCCTGACATCTCTCCAACTTCTAGTGCATAGGTGGATATGAGGGAAATTAAAAGATATGAATATGGTTGTGCTGCAAGTCCTTGGAAGGAGGCCAAAACAACCTCCACCTATAGGTATTTGTGGATGGATTTAGGGAACTTGTATACTTTAGCTTCTAGTATTGCAATCCTTAATCGATGGGATTCTACCCACAACTATGGTAGTGGGGGTGAAGGTTCCCTCATTGATTCATCTGTTAATTTAGAGTATGAGAGGTCGATAATGATGTGATGATTCCAAATTTACTAACTATGAAGGTGCAATACTTATCTAAGATAATGTTTCAAAGAGTATTTTAGGTTCCTTCCATGCATGTTGTGGCCTATTCCATTTGCAGGACCCCCCAAATGGGTGTTTTCTCTCCTACCCCAAGATGGTTCTTTAGATCATGGACTGTTTTCAGCATGGGGAGGACCTCCGCACTGGTTGGTGGTAGTGCATAGAGGATCCCTACACTGGTATTCATCATCACGAGATGACCCATAAAAACTATAGATAGAACCAGTGAATGATAGTATCAGCCCAACTTACCTAGGAGGTGGCTGGGGTCTCAATCCCAGGTAGGTAAAGATGAATCCCCGTTGACCAGTTGTAGGGATCTGATGCTATACAAAAAAAGTGGTAAAGTAAATTGAAGTTGTAGAAGATTCCTCCTATTAGAAAATGTTTTGGGTCTACCCTTTATATCAATTTCAAATGTTCTAGACCATGGATTTAAGAGAGGGGATGGAGTCAACCTGGTCATTGACTTATAGGACTGGTTAGTGTTGGCACTGACACGGCCTAGTGGGAGCCCTCTTGGGTAGATCTCGAGTGGTGTCCATGATGGGTATGAAAAAAACATATCCTACCCCCTCATCATAGGGGAGTGATCTATTAGAGTGATCTAGGGAGATGCTCTTAAAGTGTGTTTTAATTGAAATGAGGGGTGGTTTCCCCTTGCACGACCCTCAGGGGTGGCAGTGTCGATGGGGAACTGATGCGTTGAGATCTTGGTGGACCATATATTTAGTGGTAATGACCCATACTACTTTTATTGGTGAGAAAGGGAATTGATCACCCTCCTCTAGATGAGCTCGGAGGGTGACATGGGATGTGATTTCCTAGTAGCTGATAATGCGGTGGCTATCATGGTAGAAATATAGTCTTGTGAGATTACTGCACCAATATTTCCCCTACCCCTATGCTTATTTTTTAGGACACTGACCTCTTATATATTGAGTCCTATAAAGTACATGAAATAATCCTTCAATAAAGATACAGTGAAAATGATTCCCAATTCCCTAACGTCATCCATTATTTCTGAAGAAAATAAGGATTCCACATTTATGTTGTTGTAGACCAAGGATGCCTAACTTTATTAGCCCCAAGTCACATGAGAGTTTCATGCTAGGACCATTGATTTTATAATGGGACCTGATGCAAAATATCATGATATGGTGACATGAAAATATGATGGTTTCTCAATGTTACTTGTACCCATAGTTGAATGATAAGAGTTAAACATTGGGTTCACTATTTTTTATTTGGTGAAGCCTGATGCTAGAAATGTATAAACCTAGTGATTCACAAATATGATGGTGTCCAACATTATTAAGCTACTCATTGTTGGATTAGAATACAATTCACATCATATTACCCATTTTTATTTATAATTGTTTCATAGATAGGGCTTCATACCATCCCTCCATTTGGTGGTGACACATGTTTCTTTGTTAACTCGCATTCTCGATTTCCAAAGGTGGGAAACTTCCATCACTCTAATCGGTGATATCAGATCCTTGATTGAAATTGGATAATGGTATGTCAGTTAATCATTACCTAGATTCATACTTTGATCTCATCACTTAGTCTGGGTCTCCCTCATATATTTGATTCATATTCATGTAACTCATTCCCAATTCCATCTTGAGGTGGACGCTGGTTAATTATGTTGCTTTTGTCTTAACAGGGCTGAAACCTTGAGTTAGATTAGACAGTAAAATTGGGAATGTATGATAATTTATGGATGTTTGGTGTGTTGGGAACCTATAAATTATTCCCCTTTTGAATTCAGTGGAGGTATCTCACATGAGGAATCTTAGGTGCTGAACATAAGGCATCCCATGTTGGCCATGAGGTAGTTGACACCAGGGGAATAAGTATTCTGAGGATTTTTACCTATGTAATTACATGTTTATTATATGGGATATAGTTTCATGGATGGGTTATAGGTTTAACATCCTATGTGTAAAGGTGAGTCATAGTTTTAACATCTTCTGGGGATATATGGGTCACAATATTAACATCTTGTAGGGACTGATGGGTTGCATATTTAAAATCTTGTGGGGATAGGTGGGTGTTATGTTTAATTTCTTGTGGGGATAAGTTTGTCATAGGTTTAATGTATTATAGGTAATTATGGGTTTAAAGTTTAACATCTTGTGAGGATAGGTGGGTAGTAGGTTTAACATCTTATGGAGAGAGGTGGCTTGCATGTTTAATGTCTTGTGGGGACTGATGGGTCATAGGTTTAACATCTTGTGGGTGTAGATGGTTCACACATTTAACATCTTATGAGTACAAGTGGGTATCAAGTTTAACATCTTATGAAGATTGTTGGGACATAGTTTTAATGCCTTCTGGGGACAAGTTGGTAGCATGTTTAGCATCTTTCAGTGAAAAATGGGTTTTAGGTTTAATGTCTTATGAGAAAAAGTTGGTCACATGTTTAACATATTGTGGGGATAGTTTGGGTGGAAAAGTGTGTCCCTAGGGGGTAAAATGATCAAAATTTAAGGGTTTGTTTAAGTGTGTCCCTAGGGGGAATATGTTACACCTGGGATTTGCTGGAATGTTGTGTTGTGGGGATTGAACCTCTGGAAGGTACCCTAGATGTGTTGGTATGTTGGGATTGAACCTCATAAATATTTCCTACGACCCTATTAAGAATCACGGATCAAAAACCATGTAGATTGATATTTTAGTTTAAGCTTGTGTGATAGTACTGGTCTATGTAGTTTAATTTCATGTGGAATGGATGCTCATGTTGTGGAAGGAGAATCAACAAAGTATGGTGTGGGGCTTATTCATATGGGATACTCGGAGTAGTAGTCCATGTGGATGAGGGGATTAGGTCCAGATTATATTCCCATGGGGGTTTCATCCCATGATGTTCATATATGGGTAATCCCATGCTAATCACATGGGGTATGGATAAAGTTTAACATCACGTGCTAAGGATGTTGTGGTGTAGTTTAATGTCATATGACTAGGATGTGGAGCTAGTAAGTTTTATGTAATGTATCTTGGATGCAGATGGGGTTACAGCCCGGGGGAGAACATGTTAAGGAATGAGGAAGATTTGAAAAAAGGACTCTCTACCAAGACAGGTAATCCATTTCCTTCGATGATTCCACCTTCAGGGCTTATGTGCCTACTGCTCACACACCTCTTGGTGGGGCATGGCTTAAACAGTACCGTGGAGGAGTGGAAATTAGGGGTCCCAATGTTAGGGTTCCTATGTTTAGAAGAATGAGGAATTAGGGTACATATTAATAGGGTAAAAAGGCAGGGTAATGGTCTAGGACATGCTTAAATCATAAAGGGAAGACATGAGGTTTGGTCGTACCAGTCAAAATAATAATTGGGATATGGTTGAATTAGTTCTCGATTTGTATAGTGCACATGGGCACTAAAATTTAATGAAAAGGTATTGAATAAAAGGAAGAACCATAGATAGGCCTTGAGGATGGGTTTTCTGAAATTTGGGGATTTGAAAAGGCAATGGGTCTCTATAAGGAGAATGTTTCACAAAACAGGGTGACCCTACCTTGTGAAGTCTTGGTTCCTGTAGGGCTGGTTTCACAAAGGATAATTATATCTCAAAACCCCAAGAGCTGAAAAGGTATTTATTCTTGCATAAAGTCCATGGACCTTCATGAAAGGTATCTCCACCATGGTTTGAGGTTCTTAAAAATCCATGTGATTCAGTCTTATGAAGGATGGATACCTTTGGAAATATATCTTCTATCTTTCTCACGAGGCTTTTGAGTTTCAAAAATTCATATCTTTTCTTATAAACTAAAGGGTCACACCCCCTTAAAATTTAGAAATGGAGAGGTATTTATAGTCCTAATAGAGGAAAGGAAAATATTTTTTTGTAATATTGGGGTTTCCATAGAAATTTATGATCTCCTTGAAGTGACGGGGTTCCACAAACCAGAGTTACACTGCATAGAGGTTAATTACTCAAGCTCTACTTGGACGAGGAACTTTCAAAAACCATATTTATGTTACATGGATGTTACTGCCTCAATTTTCATATTTCCAGGAAAGTTTCATGAAATGGAGTTACACTACACAAAGATTACCTCTTCAGGCTTCGCATGGCCAGGGAACTTCCATGAATTGGAATTATGCTATGAAAAGGTTACAACCTCAATCTCCACATTACTAGTGACTTTTGTGAACTAGTGTTATGTTTAAAAGAGATTACCACTTAAATATTCACATAATTGGGAGACTTATAAGAACTGTATCCATTCATGGAGGTTTAGACCTACCTAAAATGAGTCCCTTAGGTGGATTTTTAGCCGTTTTAGCTCAAATTTTCTTCAAAATGGTAATGCCTTCCTTGATCTCTCTCATGACACAGGTATTTTGGTCTCAACAGTTGGTATGTGCATATATGTATTTTGAGGCATGATATTTGATTATATAATTGTTTTTTTTATGCCAATTTTTTATATAAACTATTCATTTAAACTTATTTTGAGATGCATAACATCATTTACTTTGAAAGAATGTTTTTTTAAAATATTCAAATGATTTTCCATGCTTGTTTTATTGAAGTTCATAGTATAATTGGTCTATTTTTATGGTATTTTTTTTATGAAACACTTAGTGAGATCCTATTGGGCTATTTAGCTCAAAAAATGCCTTTTAATTTGAGATTTTGTAGATTATCTTTTTATAGGTCCAAAAAAATGGAAAATGGAACTTGAATGTCGTGGATGTTTTTGATCCTTGGGACCTGGAGTGATAGAGGTGATCAGCAGAGATGTTATCCACTTGTTTCATGGGATTTTTGAGTTGTTATCTTCGAAAATGTTGGGTACTTTGATGATGTACTATTTTGGGTTTGTTTAACCTTTTTTTTTCTATTATGTTCTCCTCTAGGAGTTCTAATCACACCAACTTGTATATGTTATCTTACTCTATTTTGTGAAAAAATCATTCCCTTATATTTCCTGTATATTGTCAAGTGCTATTTGCCAACCCTTGGGGATCAGGAACACACTTTGGGTCATGTTAGATCCAGCTCGGTTATCAAGGTATTGGGGTATCTAGGATAGTATTTGACACCCAAAATTGGTAAATACGCCCCATTTATTTTTGGTCATTATAAATAGTAACCATAGTAAATTATTTTCATCATAATTAGGGTAAATCGTGAAATTAAGGTTAAAAATAAAGTTATAAGTCATTAAAAATCAACCAAAAATATGACTTAATTTCATTGTATGATTCTATTTCCTCCATAATAACCAAAAATTAAACATATGACCTTTTATTTCCATTTGGATATGATGTTTACCTTTATAATATTTAAGTGAGAGATAAAGACAAAAATGTCAATTTTATTATTTTAAAATCTATAATATTTTATGATAGGGATAAATATAACATATGTTCAGTTATAAATAGTCATTTGAAATATAAATGATTTTTTATCATTATAATTTTTTATAAATTTTAATGATGAAATAAGTATCTTAAATGTTTTTTCAATGCCGACACAACATTTACTTAATTAATATAAAAATAAAATAATGATTTTAAATATAATAAAACTAATATAATTTGAAACAACTATTATTTTCCACAAATTTGTAGATAAATATAAAATTCTAGTGATTCTTTAAAATATTATATTTGAAATAAATCTTTGTCTTCATGTATTTAAATTCAAATTAAATTAATAGTGTAAAAAAGAAATTAATGATATTTTAAAATAAATAATAATTTATTAAATGTTTTAAAATTAATAAAAATATCACATTTGAAGAAATTAACGGGATATTGTAGAAAAAAACAAACATGTTCCACTTATTGGTTGTTTTTAATTTTATAGTAACATGTCTGTTAAAGGGTAATAAACTTTAATACTGTGGTAATTGTTAAAAGAGTTAATGGGTGGTTAAAACTAAAAGATAAGAGAGAAAACATAACAAAAAATTTTCCAGATTTTATTGGATGATAGGATTGAAACCCATTATAATATTATCTTAAAATTATATCAATTTTGATCAATTTTTATATAAAAAATATTTTATATTGATTTAATAGGTTAAGAAATTCTATGAATGCCCCACCCCTCACTTATAAAAGGACACCACTTCTCTCAATACTTAAAAACACTTTGATCCATATATATCAACCAAAACTTGACCAATTGTATTCTAAAAATTATTATATAATTTATTTGGGTGATGTTATTCCAAAAAAACCAACCTTAGGTCCCTTAATAGGACACCTAAAGGAAGTTGGACAGAGAAGAGGTAATTGTCTTTATCGACTCTTTCAAGTTTATTTCTTCTTCAACATCCTATTAATGAGGTATAAACACACAAAAATAATAACTATAGTATCATAAAAATACGAATGTTTAATTATTATTATGGGAAAATTTTATTCCATCTCTTTTTTATCTAACACAAAGAGAAAACATCGCTTGTTCATACATATGACTTACCATCTCCATGTAGTGGTGTAATTAATTTTTCAAATCCACTTTAAATAGATGGTTTTAAATATGTAAATAATGACTATATATGTTATTTATGACATAAACAATATTATTTAATTTTAATATCATACATACCTTCTTACCTTCTAATCCATTGGAAAATGATAACGTCCCTCATGTGTACGTGTGGACTACCACCTCCACAAAATGATGTGGACTATTTTTCAATTATTATTTACATGGAAGGTAATAAGTATATATTTAAAGGATATATATGATATTTATATGATTATTAAAATTATGGATATTATGGAACCATAATCAAAGTATAATTAGCAAAAATTTCTTGATAGAACAAGCATAGAAAAATAATGCAGTTAACACCCAAAACATTGATAATAATGAAGATTGCTGACAAATGGGTGATAAGATCTTATAATAGGATCATATATAAAATTATAAATATTTATATTATTCTTATATAAATTTATAACATGTTTAAAACCATTATATAAGAGGTTAAATAATGTTTAATTAAGAGGAAACATGAGGTAATGGATTTCGTCACAATTTCCACTCCATTAAGAAATATTTGGTAATATGCACCTATTTACTATTATGTGGTGTATATACTGTTACTTTTATTTATTTAACATGAATATTTATTTATTACTGAATATTAATTATTCAATTGAAGTTAATATTTTAAGGGGAATGTTTATAAGAAAATCCAATTTTATTTCGATTCTTGATCAGGTATATTTTTCTTCCATATCCAAAATTTTAAAAATTGTTTTACAAAAATAATTTTTATTTACAAAAATGATTGATAAATGGTATTTTAAGTTATACTTGAATTTTTACATGGTATGAAAAGAATATTTCTAATTTTTTTTGGAAGGATTCATTTTTAACTTTTTTTACAAAAATTCAAAAGAAGTGTTTTTTAAATTATACGGTATTAGCATACCTTCCCATCACAAAAAACATTTTATACTCTTTATATTATTCTACAAGATTTCAAAAGTTCTACAAAGACAAATATTTTTAGGAATTTTTTCTCATAAATTTTATTTTATTATCCAAAAGACATGAATTTATTTCAAAACCTATATTTCTTATGAATTGAAGGTCATATGCTATCTCTTATTAATTTTTTGTTTATTAAATTTCTCTTAAAAAATTAACTTTATTACGATAATTAAACCATACATTTCCATTATATATTAATATTCATTATATCATGGATATGATTATTTCCTAAACTAAATATCATTTCTTCATATTGTGTTTTACTATAAAAATTATATGATTGATTGGGGAAAACTTGAAAAATCCGTGTATTTTTACTCAATACCGATATTTTAAAAAAAATAATATTGTTTATGAATTAAATTGATTATTCAATATATGAGGAATGAATTGGACATGTTGTGATGGTTGTGGTCTGAAATTATATATCCCCTCGATGTATCAACATGTCTCATGAGACAAATTAGTTATCCAAATTAAATGGGTCTTTACCCTAAGTTTCAAACTTCCTTAGAGCAAGGTCTTGATGGTAGAGATATAATTATGTCTATGATCATGATGTACAATAGTATGAATTTAATTCATTTATAATTCAATTATTATTATCCATGAGACTAGTGAATTTATATTATCAATGTATTCATTTTTTCCCAAGTTACTGATTAAATGGCATGTGTTTTCAGTTATTTACCTTTCTATATTGATTATTACTTATTTACTCATGATAAATTCCATTGTATGTAAAAATTAATGAGCATATTAGATTAACATTTCATTTCTTTATTTCCATAGTATAAAAGGAAGGATATTATCATTAATCTCAAGGATGAAATAATTCTTCTTATGCTTTGTATTTTATAATTCCAATTTAATATGAGAATCATGTATGTATGTAGTTTTCCAAGACTACTAAAATAATTGATCTTGTGTGGTGATATCCATTATATATAAGATAATTTAATAAGGTATACACTATATATGGTTTGTAGTAGTTGGGGTTGTTACAGTTGGTATCAGATTAAGTTTGGTATAAACCTTTGGAACTAGATTTTAAATAAATATACCAAAAATAAGAATTATGATAATCCCTTATTGTATTTGAATTTTTTTACCATTAGAGGTATTTTTTTATTTTGTCTCAATATTCATGATGATTATGAAATGATATAACTCAGTTTGTTCCATTATTTAGTGATAGAGCATTAATATGATAAATAGAATCAATACCTGTGGTCAATGTAGGGATTTCCTCACTAAGAAGGAAAATACGATTGGTGTTGGAGTTGAGAAGATATTGGACATATTAGGGAAACTAACCTAGGTTATATATAATAACCTTACAGATATAGAGTTACATGATGTTATATAACAAGATACACCTATATTAGATCATTTAATGTGACAAAAGCCTTTATATTTTTGTGTAACTACTAATCCAGTGGTAGTGAGAAATGAATCAAGTCTCTTGAATATATATTTATCACTTAAGGATAAAATGAAAGGGAAAAGGTTATACTGGTTGTGTATTATATTAGAGTAGATGTTTATCAATGAATGTAATTTATCTATAATACTAGGGAGGAATAAGAGATAAAACTTATGTATCAGATAGATTCTAATGTAATATACTTTGATAAATATTTCCCTCATTGGAAATGAAATGAAATGAATAAAAAGTTCCTCAACTCAAAGTAAAAGGAGGAAGAAAGTGTTTTTGAGTATGAGGATACATTTACAAGAATTAAAAATTATGCTATAGATTATATACATAATATAGATATAAATATTGAACATTTATTTAAAGGCCTTAAGCCAAACTTCTAAAGGGAACTGGTTACTCAATATTTTTTATCATACTATGAAATAGTATTTTGTTCGATCAAAATAAAGAAGAAATTTTATTGATCCAATATCTTTAAGTGAAGTAAATAAAATAAGTGTTCGACTAAGAAACTTTAAAAAGTTAAAGAATCAAATAAAAAGAGGGGAAAAAACAATTCCCATCATGTGAAAATTATGGGAAGAAACATCATGTAAAATGGTTGAAGGGCATGAGAGTTTTTTACAAGTGTGGAGATAAGGTTCATCTGGATAATTAATGTAAGGGTAAGAAACAAATCAATTATTTATTGTAACTAAAATGTAGATAAATGGGTAATTCATCACAAAAATAAACCAAGTGTCAAGGGAACATACTATAGAAGAGGTCGAAGGGAAAAGGCCAAGCTTATGCAATCACTATATGTGAAGTTGAAGTCCCCAATGACGTGGTTGAAGGTAATTTAATAATTTACTCAAATTTAGATAATGATTTATTTTATTATGGATATTTTAACTCTTTTATATTTTCCATGTTTTCAAAGAAAATTATATATTTCCATAGAACCTTAAGAAGGGATTTATCAGTCAAAACTTTGAGTGGGAATCTCAATGCAACAAGGATACATCAGTCAGTTCCCATTATAACCCATATATGTTCCCTTTTTTAGAATTAATTATTATACCAATATTTTATTTTGATATAATTCTTGGTATTAATTTTAATTGAAATTATAATTATAATTTTTATTACAAATAGAAGTAAATTATGATTCTGGATGAATATGAAGAATTCATTATCTTTATAGGGAATAATTCATCATACGATTCATGTATAGATCCACCTCCTATAGCTCTTCTGAATGAGATTCTTGGGGACTTATAATAGACAAAATATATGTATGAAAAAAGGTAATATTTTAATTGAGTATGTACCTATTATGTGGAAATACATTGATGTATTTTATGAGGAATTACCTATACATGTAGTAGAATGTGAAGTTAATTTTTCCATTGATTTAATATTTGATGCAAGGCCTATATCCAAGAATCAATATAGAATAGAATCTATTAAATTTGTAGAGTTTAAGAAACAACTAAATGAGTTTTGTGAAAAGGGATTTATATTCCCTAGTGTTTCACCTTAGGCATCCCCTATTCTTTTCATTAAAAAGAAATATGGATCTATGAGGCTCTATATTTATTATAGGTAAATCAATTATATTATGATAAAGAACAATTATCCTCTGACTCACATTAATGACTTATTCAATCAAATTCTTGGAGCTCAATATTTTTCAAATATTGATATTCATTTTGGGTATCATCAATTACGAGTAGATAAGGAATATATTTTTAAGATGAAATTTCATATAATTTATGGAAATTAAGAATTTATGGTAATTCCATTTGGATTACCAATGAAACCACTATTTTTATAGACCTAATGAATGGAGTATTTAGGAATATTTGGATTTTTTTATATTTATTGATTATATCTTGTTGTACTCTAAAACATATGAAGATCATGATAATAACTTACAGAACATTCTTGAGTCTCTTAGAAAAAATGAGATATATGGAAAATTTAGAAAGTGTGAATTCTGTATTTAGAAAGTTTCTTTTCTTGGCCATATTGTCCCCATGGATGGGAAATCAGTTGACCCTGTGAAGACAAAGGCAATAAAATAATGTAATACACCAATGAACATTATTGAGGTACATAGTTTCATGGGTTTGGAAATTTACAATCATTGATTTGTTCAAATGTTTTCTTAATTAGATAACATGTTAATGAAGATTACATGTAAACATGTTAATTTCATATGAACAAAGGAATGTAAAGAATTTTTTGAAGAAATTAAATAGGAGACTGGTTAATTCTCTATTTTTTGACTCTCCCATTAGAAAATAAAGTATTTGTGACATTTATTGATACATAAAATAAATTAATTAGTTTTTTTCTTATATATAATTAAACAGTTATTTCCTATATATCAATACATTTAAATATTCATGAAAAAACTATCGAACCCATGATCTTGAGTCGGCATCCATAATCTTTTCTTTAAAGAAATGGAGAAATTATCTACATAGTGAAATATATGAGATATACATAGATTATAAGAGCCTAAAATATATATTTTCATATAAGGATCTCAATATGAGGTAGAGGCGATGGCTCAAGATACTCAAGAATTATGATTTCACATTACACCCCCACTTAGGGAAGGAAAATAAGGTGGTGGATATATTGAGCAGGAAAGATCATGGAGTCCAAACCAAAATGAGGATTGGTAGGGATCCTGTGTTCATGGATTTAGAAGATGTATATGGTAATTGTTAAGGAAGGGTAAACATCACTCATTTTTAAAATTATTTCCTAACCATATTTATTAGAAAAGATAAAATGATCTCAACATAATGATGATAATTTACAAAAGAAAATTAAAGCTGTGAATGAGGGGAAATTGGAATACTTTATATATGAATATGTGGTTTTTAAATATAGAAATAGGATTTGTGTACCATATATATATGAGTTGAAAATATAATTATTAGAAAATGATAATAGTTCAAAATTTCTCTATACAACATGGTAGCACCAAGATGTATATAGATTGGAAGAACCATTTTTGGTGGTAAAATATAAAGCTGGAAATTAATAATTATATTTCCATATTATTGGTTCGTAAAAAAGTTAAGGCTAAGAGGCAAAATCCTAGAGGATTTATATAACCTATACCTATTCATATATGGAAATGGGATGACATTACTATGGAATTTTTCCTTGAATTAACATATTCCTAGAAAGAATGATGCAATATGGGTTATTATTGATTGAATTACCAAATTTGAACATTTCCTCACTATAATAAAATATTTACCCCATGGACACATTTCCCATATATATATTAATAAATTTTCAAAACTTCGTGTTGCACCTCTTTAAATTGTTCACGATTGTGATCCATGATTTACATCGAAATTCTAGAAAAGTCACTATAATTATTTGGATATAGAGATTCATTTGAGAACTACCTATCACCCTTAAATTTATAGATATATCAAAAGGACTATTTAAACTTTAGAGGACATTTTGAGGTCATTATCACCTGACATTCAAGGTATACGGGATCAATATTTACCTTTGTTAGAGTTTTCCTATATCAATAGCTTTCATTCAAATATTAAAATGGAATCATATAAAGCATTATATGGAAATTTATGTTACACTCCAACTTTTTGTTATAATATTGGTGAAAGGAAGTTTATAGGGCTAGAACTTGTTGAGGAGAAAATGGTGAAGGTAAAGACTATTCAAAACCATATTAAAGTATCTTAAAGAAGGAAAAAGAGTAATGCTGATAACTGAAGAAAAAATTTGGAGTTTTAAGTGGGATATCATGTTTTATTAAAAGTATCTCAATAGAAAGGTGTTATAATATTCAATAAGAAGGGAAAAATTATCCCCATGTACATCAGATATTTTTGAAATTCTAGAAATAATTGGAACTGTAGCTTACCGATTAACAGTTACACTAAGACACTCTAAAGTACATGGTGTGTTTCATATATATTTTATAAGGAAGTATACGACCGAACCAACACATGTTATCACCTATGAGGAAATAGAAAAAAAACTAATGTATCTTACTAAGAAGTTCATATCTAGAATCTTGACACTATAGAGAAAGTGTTGAGGAATCAAATGATTTGACTCGTAAAGGTACTTTGGGGAAATCATAATGTAAAGAAAACAACATGGGAACCTAATGATGTTATGAATAATAAAAACCCTCATTTTTTAGAAGTTAATATCCATATAAATTTTTATGATTAAATTTTTGTAGGATATAATAATGTAATATCTTTATATTTTTAGTACAAAATTTTTAATAACACATACAACACCCAACACCAAGTTTAAACAAACCACATAATATTATTATTTAAATATGACTTTTATAACCTAGATGTTGAATTGGAAGGTATAAATAGAAATAAACAAATTATAAAATACATATGAAGGTCATACAAAAAAATACTTATTAATTATTAAGAATTAAACACTCAAGTTTTTAGTAAAGTTATTTTATTCTTTAAAAATATGTTTTCTTCAAAAATTATTTTTATTGCTTTTTGTGAGAAAATAATATAAATATTTTTTCCAATTTTAGAATATTTATTTTATTAAATGAACTTAATTTTTTAAAATATAATATAAAAATTAGCTTAAGGTAAAACTTGGTATTTTTTGAAATTTTTTCTTTTTCAATGAACAGTGAAAAATACCACTTTTTATTGAAAAATGTATTTTTATTTCAAGAATTTAAAAAGATAAATTTTGTTTTAAAATGGTTTAAAAGAAAAATTAGTGAAATTATATTATTAAAAATATAATTATATTATTTTTAATGATTTTTTTCTTTAATTTTGTATAAAAATATTTTTATACTTAAAATGAATTTTTCTAGAAAACTATTTTCATTACATTCTGCATTTTAATATTTAATTAATTTATTCCAAGTATTTAAATTGAGTCATGAAAAATGGATTTAATATTTTAAATCATTACATATAAATATGTTAAATATGACAATTTTATTTTTTTCATTGTGAATTGTAACCATAGTAAATAATTGTCATCATAGTATGGGTAAATTGGGTAATTGAGGTTAAAAATAATCTGATAAAGCATTAAAAATCAACCCAACACTTGCATTAATTTCAATTTATGATTATATTTAATCCATAATCATAAGTTTTTTTTATAATATGACCTTTTCTTCTGTTTGTCTATGATTTTGGCCTTTATAATATTTAAGTGAGAGATAAAGACAAAAATGTCACATTTCTTCATTTAAAATATATAATATTTTATGACATAGATAAATATAATTTATGTTTATTTAAAAAAAATAATTTTAAATATAAATTAAATTTTATCATTTTAATTTACTTCTAATTTTTAGTGATGAAATAATTATCTTATATGTTTATACAACACCGACACAACATTTATTTATTTAATAAAAAAAATAAAAATGATGATTTTAAATGTACTAAAACTAATATAATTTTAAATAGTTATTGTGTTTAATTAATTTTTTTATATAAATATAACATTATAGTTATGTCTTAAAGAATTATATTTGAATTTAATAATTTTATTGATGTATTTAAAGTCATATTAAATGAATAGTGTCAAAAATGACATTAATAATATTTTAAAATAAATAATATTTTATTAAATGGTTTAAAATTAATAAAAATATTATATTCATCCAAATAAATTGTATAGGGTTTGATAAATAAACCATGGTATATTTATGAGTTTTTTGTAATTTTATAGTGACATTATTGACCCTTCAAGGGTAGAAAACATTAATACCATGGTAATTGTTAAAAGGGTTAATAGGGGGGGGGGGGTTAAAACTAAAAGATAAGTGTGAAAAAATAACCAAATATTGTACGAATTTTATTGGATGATATTATATACCATAATAATAATATTATATTATAATTATATCAATTTATAGATATTACTTTAAGAAATTCCAAGAATGCCCCTCCCTTCAATTATAAAAGGACACCCTTTCTCTCAACCCTTCACAACACTTTGATCCAGAAATATCAACCTAAAACTACATTATTCTCTTATAAACATCCTTATATAAGTTATAGTGGTTATTTTACTCATAAAATACCCACCATAGTTCCCTTAAGAGGATATCTAAAGGAAGTCTACTGAAGAAGAGGTAATTATCTTTACCGACTCTTTCAAATTTATTTCTTCTTATAATTCCTATAAATGTGTTGTAACATTATTAAAATAATAAATAAAATATCTTAAATATACCTAGATGTTATTATGATTATGTTAAGACCATATTAAATCAGTTTTTCATCCAATAAAAAGTGAAAACATTGCTCTTGAGTATGTATGACTTACTGTCTCTACGTAGCTGTGTAATATATTTTTCATCACCACTTTACATAGAGGATTAAAAATTTGTAAAAAAGGAATACATATTATATAAATAATATTTTGTAATTTAATATCATATATAACTACTAACCTTCCAATCCATAGGAAAATGACAACGTCGCTCATGCGTACAGGTGGACTAACACCTCCATGAAGCGATGCGATCTATTTTCTATTTACAATTTATGTGGAAGGGAATAAGGATAGATTTAATAGATATATATCATATTTATATAATGATTAAAATTATGTATAATATTTAACCATAATAAAATTACAATTATCCAAACTTCTATGACAAAACATGCATGATAAAATAAAGCAGTTAACACCCAAAACAATGATAATAATGAATATTGTTGAAAAACAAGTAGTAAGATGTTATACAAGGATCTTATATGATATTATAAATACTAATATGATTCTATTATAAATTAATAACATGTTTAGAACCATTATATAGGATGTTAAATCATGTTCAACTAAGAGAAAATTTAAGGTAAGTGATTTCATCTTAATTTCCACTCCATTGAGACATATTTAGTAATATGAACCTATTTGCTTTTATATAGTGTATATACTTCCTCTTTGAATTATTTAACATGAAAATATATTTATTAATGTTAATAAAAGATTAAATTAAATATAATAATTCAATGGTAATGTTTAAATGAAAATTTGATCTTTTTTCACTTCTTGATCAGGTCTATTTTTCTTCTATATCAATATTTTTCAATTTATTTATGAAAATATTTATTTAATTACACAAATGATTTATAAATTATATTTTAATATTTCCTTGAATTTTTAAATGGTATTAAAGGAATATTTCTAATATTTTTTTTAAAAAATTATTCAATTTTAACTTTCTTTACAAAAAGTTAAAAGGAATATTTTTTAACTTATATGGAATTAACGAACCTTCCCACCATAAAAAAAATATTTTATACTCTATCTTCTTCTACAATATTTAAAAAAAATTACAAATAAAAATATTTTGAGAATTTTTTTATCATCCATTTATTTTATTCTTCAAAATACATGAATTTATCTTAAAAATTGTATTTCTAATGAATTGAAGGTCATCTTTTATCTCTTATTATGTTTTTGGTTATTAAATTTCTCTTGAATAATTCACTTTATTATGATCATTTAAAATTAAATTTCCCTTAAATATCTAAATTATTTATTTTATGGATATAATTTTTTTCTAAAACATATACCATTTATACATAAAATGTTTTACTATGAAATTTATTTGATTGAATGAGGAAAACTTGATAAATATATATATTTTTACTTAATACCGATATTTTTTATAAGGAATATTGTTTATGAATTAAATTAATCATTCAATATATGATAAATGTTTTAAACATCCAATGAAATATGGGGTTGAGAATTATATATCCCCTTGATTCATCAATAAGTCTCATGACACAATTCAGTTGGCTAAATTAAATGGGTCTTTACCCATAGTTTTAAACTGTCTTAGTGCAATGTCATGATGGAAGAGATATCATGATTTCTAAGACAATGACATCCAATAATATGAATTTACTTAATTGAGAATTATTTTATTATTATCCATGATATTACTACATTGATATTATTCATGTATTCATTTTTTTCATCAATTTATTGATTAAATGACATGTGTTTTTAGTTATTTACCTTACAATATTGATTATACCTTATTTACTCATGATAAATTCTACTATACATAACCCTTACTAAGTATCTAATCTCTCCCTTTCAATTTTTTCCATTCCCTAGGATATAAAGAAGGACATTATGATTAATATCAAGGTTGAAATAATGTTTCTTATTCTATGATTTTATATTTATAATGTAATATGGTAATCATGTATATATCTAGTTTTCAAAGACTACTAAACTTAACAATCCTACATGGTGAGATCCCTTGTATCTAGTCTAATGTATTAAATTATACACTATATATGGTTTACTGGAGTTAGGGTTATTAAATTTGAATTAATAAGTTCAAAGTTAATAAATAAAAGATTATTACAATAAAAGTTTAAAATTAATTTCTCTTGATATCTTAAGATGTTTTGGGTATGATAGTAAAGAAAAAATATAAAAGTTACATTAGTTACCATGAAAAAGTAAATTTCATTTGATATCTTTAAATTTTTTGGATATGATTATCATATGATTTCACAAAATAGTTTGATAAAATAAGGAAGGTTTTAAGAATTAAGATTATGTATATATGTGATATATAAATAATAGTTTATTTATGATCTATCCTACTAAAATTAAATAAGGGTTATTAATTAAAAATGAAAGATCTTGTGTTTCTTATCATCATATTATGAAAGGACTAGTTTCTAAAAGGCTATTGAGAGTATGTTTGACTAAATAAGTTTAAATTTTACAAAATTATATTATTCTAGTAAAATCCTAAAATGAGTTTCACTTGATATCCTAAAAGTTTTAGGACATGATGGCAAGTAGAATATGTAAAATTTATATTATTTACCAAGACAAAGATAATTTCACTTGATTTCTTAAAATGTTTAGGATATGATTATCAAAATATTTAGAGAAAAAGATTGATAAAAATAAGATTCCAAGAGTGATGATTATGAACTTAGAAATGTTCTATATAGAAAAAAAAGTTATTTAAATTATAACATTAAATGTTAAAGATTTTGAATACGTTTAGAGATTTTAACATTCAGAATATGATTCCTATGTCTCACTATTATTCAAACTATATTAATTCATATATTTTTATCACTAAAGAGTTTAGTGAGATGGTTTTATCACATGTTCTCATAAATATTTGATTGGAATTACATATAGATGTGATGAGTTAAAGAAACCCCAAAAATTCCAAAAAATATAAGGATAATTATTAATTCTATCAAATATGATATGATATATGGGATCTTGTATAGGATTTTGTTAATTATTATTAAATATTTTTAGAATATATTTAATGTATCATGCCAAAAGAAAATTCTCAGTTTATCATTCCCCCATTTTGGCTGCATAAATGTATAAATAGTTATACATTTCATAAAATATAATGATATTTAATATCTAAATGTATGAGTTTGAGTTATCTCAAACTGATGATTTTCATAAAGTATTATAGGTGTATGATTCTTGTATCAAGATAAAAATTATGTTCATTAGGAAAAAAGTGTATTTTTTACTAGATATTCCATGAAGTTTACCACACGGAGTTCCATATACTATGTCTTTAGTATACTATTTGTGAATTGTTCATATTTTGTGTGTCTACTAATTGATTTTAGTGAGACACCTATCACGAGAATATTTATACTTTGACACACTTTTTACAAAATCCTTAAGACTTAGATAACCATGGGTGGTTGGGTATGTTTCTAATCATGTATTTAATTGGATCACAACCAAGATGGAATTTTCCTATCTAATAATTACTATGATATCTGGTCCCTTAATTGTGATAGAGTGAGGAAATATATGGGAATATGTTGAAGGTATATATGATGTACTTTTCTAATTAAATAAGGGTAATTTGATATAATCATATACTAGATTAATGACATGTGATGTATTTATCTACCAAATTTCTATACATAGAGAGTTGAGAATGATTTTAGGAAGTTATATGAGATTGAAATATAACATTTCCCATGGTCACTCAATATCTTAGAAAAATGGAACCTTTGAAAATGATTTCTAGCATGTGATGTGGCTAGTGGACATAAGTATAGAGATATATGTGTTTGATATAAATCATGAAAAACCCTTTTTTTTCTTGATCAAAATTTATTGTTTGTTATAGGTTGCACTTTGTTTAAATTTATGGATCCAGTGATTCATATTTGTAGTCAATTGTACAAAGAAGAACGAGGTAACACTTTTTGGTTGACCAAATGAGGATTGAGTTTAACTTAGAGAGATCCTCTATAAGTATTTTAGAGTTTTATTGAGAAAAGTTTTGGATGGGATTTTCATAAGGCATTACATATAATAATACAAGGTGAAGTTAATGGTAACTTCCCAAAAGTGTTTTGGAAGATATTCAAAAGAGTTTTGGGTAAGATTTTACAAGTTATCATATAAAATTTGATATAAATTTAAATTATGTGAAAGTATATTAGTATTTATTAAAAGTGTTAAATTGAAATTAATATACCTGGATTCCATATATATCTCAATTTATTATATTTCTTACGATAAAGTATGAAAAGAATATGGAAAGTATTTATTTTATAATCCTATTCATATATAATATTTAATGATATGGGGATGATGTAAAATAATTTCATGAGAGTGACACATGTTATAAGGGATTTAACTGAATGAATTACTTATAAGTTTATGAAATATAAAATTAATTGTTGGACATAGGTACATGGATCAGAGAGTGACCCTATAATATATTTAATTGATTCTCAAAATTTGGGATATGTGTGCATAATCATCTAAGGAACCCTCTTCCTAAAAAATATCTCTCTTTATGATAATTATTCATTATTATTTTCTTATGAGATACTCTCACATTGTAAGGGATTTAATAATTTCTCCCAAAGAGTTTTGGGGATTCGGTGCTTCACCTGGATGAACCTCATAGGGAAGAACCATTTGGTTTTTCTTTTTGTGACCATCATCCAAAATAGAAGGTAGGTATTGTAAATATCATTTAGATGGTGAAATTTATGCATGATTTCATTTCTAGTATTATGTATTTTCTTTTTTTAAGGCATAGTGACATTAGTTTCAAGGTTGGTATTATGTATTTTGTATTTTTAAGTCATAATATCTTATTAGATAAAACATATGGAGGGTTTATAAACATAGATTATAATGGATGTAACTGAATGAATTACTTATACATTTATGAAATATAAAAGTATTTACAGGACATAGGAAAGTAGATCAGAGAGTGACCATATGACCTATTTAATGGATTATAAATTTGGAATATGTGTGTATAATACTTTAGAGAATCTTCTTCCAAAAAATATCCCTCCTGATGATCATTATTTATTATTATTTTCTTCTAAGATACTCTCACATCGTAAGGGTTTTGAGAATGTCACCCAAAGAGTTTGGGTGATTCTGCGCTTCCCATGGATACACCTTAGAGGGAAGAACTATTTGGTTTTTTTCCTTTAGCTATCATCATAAAAAAAGAAGGTTGGTATTGTAAATAGAATTTATAGGGTGAAATTTATGCACAATTTCATTTATAGTGTTATGTATTTTATATTTTAAGGCATGGTGACATTGGTTTCATGTTTTTTTAAATATGTTCCACTTCTTTGATTAATGGTTATTATAAAATAAGAAAACTTTCATATAACTTATATCATAAATATTATATGACACTTTTTTAGAGTGATTATTGGTTCTATCATACCTTATAAAACCCCATATCATATGCTACAATATGTGAAAAAACTGTAGGATTTGAATTGAGTCGATGAATACGATACCCTATATCATAAAAAAAGAACCTATATTAGTTCATGATATCATATATCATATGAAAAGATGTAGTTTAAAATGAACATATAAAATGATAATACTATATATCATAATAAAAAACGTTTAAACAAACTCTTAATTTTATTTGATGATATTCCATACAAATTCAATATGATATACATGTTGGGTTTATCCCATAGTGACTTGAAGAAATCCTCTAGAACTTCAAGTGAAAAAAGTATAGAACTTATAGAAATAGATGAACTGATTAAATAATATACCATAATTGAGAAGATAAAATAACCATATCGATGACATTTAATTTCCACACTATAATAATCACAACTCTCAGAACAAGAACACATGTTAAACAAAAGTACTAAAAGGGAGGCAATAAGAGATAACATGGTTCAAAATTTAATATTACTCTATGGGATAACATCATTGTTTTCAATAATAATATAATAATATATATTAATATTATTTGTTTAATTAGAAATTTCCCCACCCCACCTATTTGTGTTGGATCCCATCTAGTTAACCAAGTGACACTAACTTTTGAACTTTACGGAGAGACCACCCTGATCATGATTACATTTGATTTCCCACTTTTAAACTATTGTCATTTGATGGAAGATGAAATTTAATCACACATAGAACTATGAATAATTTTATACGACCTTTGAAAAATTAAAAAAAAATCTTATGTAATCCCTTTTATGTTATTCATAAATAATCCATAGTTTTTTAACCTCCATTATCTAGACACGGTCACATGTTACCTGGTTCTACAACTCAAAAATCCATAATAATATTCTTATGTTGTTCTTTCACCACCACAATCCTCCCCATGTCCAAGACCCACATTCCATATTTTCTTTTTCCAAAATCAAAGAATAAAAACATGAAATAATTCATATAAAATCCTAAAATAGACTCACTTGAAGACTGCTTTCAAGGATTCAATAAAACCACCAACACTTAGAAAATTCAAAACTCAACATCCTCTATAGCAATGGTTAACAAATCCATTTCCACTTTCTGGTCAACCATGTCCCACTAAGGAATAATTTTACCTCAAATGTTCCCATACTAACACCCTTATAAACATTTCACCTAAATTTTGGATTCTAAAAATATTCTATAGTTTCAACCCCTATCACTAAGATGATTCTAGAAGAAATAATACCTAAGCTCAATATTCTTCCAACATTAATGAAAGATGAATTCTTTTCTAGATTAATCATGCTTTGAATATCATAGAACAACAACCCACTTTCCTAAAACCTTTGAAGTTCTTCAAAAAGACACTTCAACTAGACCAATTCCTTCTCTATTTATCTCGAGGTCATGTAATCTACTTCTATAGATGAATGGGAAACCATCAACTATATTCTTGACATACAACTTATAGATGTATCTCTAAAAGTGAACAAAAACCCTATGATATTATTTCATGCATTAATATAATCTATAAATCTTTCAAAAAAATATCCCTACAATAGATCATTTATTCCAAAACACAAGGTTATATCTTCAAAACCTTTGAGATATCAAAGAATTAACTTCACAACTTCCTAATGCTTCATTCCGAGATTCACCATAAACTGGATAACAACACCCACTTCTTGAGAAATGTATGACCTCTTACAAAACATAAAATACATAAAACTTGTAGATGATGAAGTATATAGAACTTACACCATGTGCACTACCTCATATTCTATTTTAGATTCTTTATCTTTGGATATATTAATGTAAACGCCCAATGTGGTGGTCAAAGTTTTTTAGCTGATAATTTTTAATTTTTTAATAATCTTTTAGATATACTCCTTTTAAGATTAAACCAATGTTCTAATATTTCTATCCATCTTGATTTATATCCCCAAAATTTGATTGGATTTACCAAGATCATTCATCTCAAACCTTCTGAAAAAATTATATTTTAACATGTTATTCCAATCCATGTCTGAATATTCTAGGAGAACATTATTAAAATTTAATATAACAATGAAAACAATTATATCACTAAACACCTTTCTTAATAATAATGATCAAAATTTCTTTAGATAAACCACTTATTAACCATAAAGGAATAGACGTTTCGTTCCTATACCTTGTTTATTTCTTCAAAACATACATGATACTTTTTAGATTACATACTAGGAATTAATTTTGTTTATAAATTAAACCATCCAATATATTCATAAATTTCTCCTCCTTGAAATCACCATTAAAAAATAATGCTTTTACATATAACTAAACATGATACAACCCTTCCAAAGATACCAAACTTAACATTATCTGAATGGTTCTATGTTTAAAAATAAGATAAAATATTTTGGATACATATTTACCTTCCTTATATTGAATCCCTTAAAAAAATAACTTAAATATGTGTCACTTGCTACTATTTTATTCCTCTTTCAACCAATATGCCCATTTATTATACACTACATTATTTATTTTTGGTAAATTTTTATCTCATAGGTTGAATTTTCATGTAATGAATCAATTTATCCTTTTATAAATAACTACCAATTTTTGGGAATCTCTAAGACTTTCCATATCTTATGGGATATCATTATATCCTTAATCTATAAGAAGCAATAAATTTAGATCATTTCTGAACATATAAACTAGACATATGATCCCAGGAGACCTCTGAAACTCAACCTATGAGTAAGTTCTTTCTAGAAACACTACTTCGAAAACATCATATTTTGGAACACTACCCTAAGATTTCATAGATCATAAGTTTTTTTTCACCTCTAGAAATATTGGTTCTTTTATATATTTTTTATCTTATAATCTTTCTGGAACACAGAATTTTTTTTATTTAAATTAAGATCAAATTGGACATGCTATTTTGATTATTTTTTCTCAAATTCATCTTCCACTAAGTTCCAGTCATTCCAAAAGACCTTCTCATTGAAGAGAACATTCTGGCTTAGGATAAAATTTCATTTTTCATTATCCTAAATCTTAAACCCAGTTTTTTCATTATAATTCCTAAAAAATAAATTTTCTTGGTACTTTTCTTCAATATTACCCCTATAATTTATATCAATATAGATGTAGGTGAGAATTTTGAAAAAATTCATACAAGATGCATCAACAGTTCTTCCAAACCACAACTATTATAAAATATCCAACCCTATAGAATAACTCTTATTAATGAGATAGGAACAATAATTTATGGATTCATCCAAAAAATCCATTTGGAATAATGCATGAAACCTCATAATATGACCTTTCTCATTTAGTGTCTATTTTATCCATTATGCTACACTATTTTGTTCTAGTTTCCTAGGTGTAGGATTCTATAATCTTATACATTCTCTCTGTAAAAACCTTTATAATTCCCTAATAATACACTCACCACCATTGTTTGACTTTAATTACTTAAGACTATTTACTACCTCATTCTCCACCACTTCACTCCAGCAAAAAATAACTCTAAATTCATTGGATTTATAGTTAAGAATGTAAAGTAATTAATTATCTGTTATATCATTGATAGAGGTGATATAATATAGTGAACTTCCATTAAAATGGGTTTGAGAAGTCCCTTAAACATCTGTATGTATTATATTTAATTTACAAGGCTTAGGTTTCCTTCTATATGTAAAAAATTGTGCATTTATTTACTTTACCAAAATAAAAATCTCACATGTTCCAAAATCCATATGACTAATACTCTATATCCCTTTATCCATTAAGGCTCACATGTTCTTATCACTCATACACCCAATATGAAAATTCCACAACTCTAAAATTACATAAGTTTTTATTCCATCATTCATAGCCTCATTTTATTTTTTGGTTAGATATAATACTCTATATTTAATACCTCTATCCATCACTATATATCCTAAAGTGATATTTCACACTCCATATATAAAAATTATACAAAATCATTCTTCATCTAGGTTTATAACAAAATTAATTTGTTCTATAAACTAAGTGTGTGACAAACTCTATACATCTCCAGAAAACTATCATTTCAGATATTGTCTTTTATATCACATTTACTTATAATATTAGTTATTTTCTTATCCACAAGAATTAAATTGTCAAATATTTTTGAAAAATTGTTTTCCATGCACCCTTATTGAATATATAACGAAACAATTATCTAGAATAAGTAATCCATGATTTTAATGAAGTATTTACATTAAGCAGTAAAATAATTTATCTCTTAACTCTGATATTTATAGAATTTGTAGAAGAACCCCTTATAGAATTAATGCTATAATCCTTACAATACTTCTCCATATTCCCCTTCCTCTTATATTTCCAAAATATAGGTTCAAGTTTGGTCGATTAACATAAAATTATATCCCTCTTTTCCTCCACTTTATTCTTATCTTTATATTGAATGGAATTTTTGCTACTTTCCATACTAAACATGGTTCTAAAAATTCTTAGATTTCCCTCTACCTGATTTCCCCATTAAAAATTATATCATTAATTTCCTCAAACAAAATATCAATATTATTAATATAATTTTTTATTGTGATAACCATCACATCCTATGATTATGAGAGTGATTAAAGAAATAAAAATTATAACAGCATATTTTAAAACATTACTCCCACTTATTCCAAATAACTCCTTAAATTATTGAATTAATTGACATGATCATTTTTTATACTTCCTTACAACATTCTCATATTGAATAAACTTTGAATAATGAATTTTTTTCATTGTTTTTTCTTTTTATACATATCGTTAAGAGACTTCATCAACTCCATAGTGGTATTCACCTCTCAGATTTTGTTAGAAAAATTCATCAATAATTACATTTGTATAATTACAAGTGCCTTCCTATCAAGCCTTCACCATTATACTTTAGCCATTACTTCCAGTTTTACCCGTTTTAATGGAATCTTGTTGTCCTTTTTGAACAAATAATCCTCCATATATATCCTACATAATCTGAATTGTATCCCATGTAATTTTTCAATCCAGACATTTCCCTCTTCCAACAGCTTTCTTTCTAAAATATATAATTACCACTAAAATGAAAAAACATAAGGAAAAAATGTACCTAATACCTTTAAGCTGAGTGAATTGAGACTTGTGGAACCATAAACTATGATAATACTTGTTGGGTTCATCCTACTATGTCTAGAAGAAACCCTATAAAACTTCAAGCACAAAACAAAGTATGAAACTTCTCGGAATAGATGAACTCAGAAAATTACATGGTTTATAATTTATTCCTATCCCATGGGAGAACATTGATTTTTTTATTTATAATAACCAAATAAGAGAGATTAAAATTTTCAATTTTACTAAAAATTACCCCATACTACTTATTTATAGTCGGGATGATCCTATTGACTAGGTTCACCACCTTTCGAGCTTCATAGAGATACCAATATGGATTATGTTCACCTTCTATTATTCACATATTATACTTCCTCAACCCCTATCTTATGGAAAATAATTTAAGTTAATTTTATGTTTTTCTCTAAAGAATATTAACAAACCTTTATAAAACACAAAAATCCTAACACAATTCCTTTGGAGTTATTCCTACATAACTTAAAGCTTCCACACTTATATCATATTGGCATAATCACTTACTATATAGTTTTAAAACTTGAACATCTAGATCAACACACTTCTACTAGTATTCTGTTGATACAAGCCTCCCTAATCCCGAGTCCCAAGTTTCATATTTTATCCTTGTGAGGTGAAATAATTAAAACAAGAAACAATTATTCAAAAATACTAAGAATACACTTTTATTCATTTTGAAACATGATTTCATGAAATAAATTTAACACCCCGACCCCAGTTACCTAGAGTCGATGCTTTATTACATAACATTGGCATGATAAAAGGAATCATGTCTCAAAAGACCAATTAGTTTAGTATTATTGGAAACAAGATACATACATAAGTTCAATATTACAACTTGAAAATAAATACAACACTAATTTTTTCCATTAGAAACTTCCAAGTCTCCTAGATTATGCCTTAAAGTAACTCATAACTAACTTCTTCATATCCTGGGAAAATGAAACATAAGAAAGGGGTGAGCTCAAATTCTTAGTAAGGGTAATAAATATAGAGAAAGATAACAAAAACATTAGGCATGGTTAATAATTAAAAACACATGCATTTACAAATAATAAACATGAACACTTTATGGAAGGAATATGATCTGAGTAAATAATTCCATAATAAAACATAGTCATGGGTATTCTACTAGTCAAACAAACACATGAACCATCATTATTATTTTCATAATGATAGAATGTATAATGCCGTATATTCTGAAACATCTTTTCAAGGCCTCAACCAAGACATCTAAAAATGAATTAGGCCTCAGCCAAAACCATATATCAAATTGGGAAAGGCCTTAGTCAATTCCACTTCTAATTGTCTCATGAGACCTACCAATGCACTGAGGATATATAGTGGGCTCCACCCATCACATACTAAGTCCAATACATTCCTCACATGAAAAGGTTTAAACATAAAAAAAATATTTATATTAAAACTAGCATACAAAATGTCAATACTTTAACCATAAACCATGAATGGTATAAAAATAACACATCCACAGTCAAACATATCAGAAAACCTTCAATACAATATGTAATATTTGTGTCATAATAAATCAACTTCTAACAAGTTTAAAATGCATCAAATGATGTTGGCATAGATGAAATGAGAACCATTTGAAATAAATACCTCTTTCTATTTTGAAACCATTTAAGAGTAAAATAATTATAAAAGAAAAAATTTATTTTAAAAATATTCTTATAATCTTGTAAGGGAAGCTTCGATGATTTTATAACGGTGGAAAATAGGCGCACCCACTGTATAAGTTAAAAAAACATTCTTACCTTAATTTTGTCGAAAAGGTCATAAAGTACCTTGTTTAGAAAATGACAGAAAGATTCCTTTCAAAAAATATAAGGTCAAATAAGAGTATAAATTAATTTAACCCATATTTTAGTAAATAGTAAAGATGTTTTGAAATACATTTTTCAGAAAACATGGATATGGATGATAAAAAGGTCCTAGTAGATACTTACATAAAAACAACCTCGGATAATAAAGAGATTGTGAAATTAACCCTTACCTTGTACTTTTCCTTTGTTGAGGGTATGTTGACTTCCTATATAATAGTTAAATCATTGTTGTTAAATTATAAAAGAACTATATAAATAAATATTATATCATATATTATCCACTAATATTGCTTTGTTTAATAATATTTCAGTAGTATCATCATTTCCGGTGTTAACTGATTAGTTTTCCTTCATATGCTTGGCTTCATAAGCTATGTTTGTTATGGATAGGATGTATTTGATTCATATGTAGAATTATATTAGGTTCATAAACATTATTTTTATTCATCAAATAAAAATTATTCTTGAATGGTTACAATGGAAAAATTAATCTCATTGCGTTCATGGAGACGATAATCTGTACGCACGCAAGAGCGACAATATCATTATATTGATGGAGAAATCGTATGTAATTGGATGGTATATCATATATACAGAATAATTAAAATTTTATATTTATTATTTACATTAGTTATACTCATTATTATACCCATCCAAATAATTAAGTGTTTGAATAACAAACTATACCACGACGTGGAGACGGTAAGCCGTACGTATGCACGTATGGTGACTTTGGTATTTATAGGATGAATAGAATAAAGAATATGGTTGTACCATATTTATAATAAAATCACAGTATGTATAAGGTACTGGATTTATTATTTTTGTATGGAAACAACAAAGAAAGAGGAATTGGAAGAAGAAAATAACTTGAAAGAGGTGATGAAATATTTACCTCTTCTTTGGGTTCTTCATTTTGTTTTGATCAAAAGGGATCCTTAGGTTGGCTTTATGACCAAAGGAATGACTCTAGGATAAATAGAGGAAAGTTGGGAGGATATTTGGGTAGAGGTTGGCCGAGCCAAATGGCTATGGAGTTGTGATTTGGAGAGAATGGGAAGTTCCATTTTATAAGAGAGGTGAGGGTCACTTTAGGAAAAGCTTGAAATATTATTATATAATAAAATAATTTTCGGTTTCTAATGGATCCATAATGATATATTTATAGTATAAGGTGTTTATGGGTCGAAAAACTCTCAAAAAATAGGTTATAGACAGGTTTAGGTTACCATATTGACATTATCTTCTATATTTAACTCTTAGTAAAATAGTTTGACATTTACCATGTCTCTTTATATTTTTATATTATATGGTTAATACACTTACTATAAACTGCCAATCAAACCCCAAGTGGTTAATTATTAATATATATAACATTATATAAGTATTTTGGCCTAACATTATACTTTTTTTAATATTATATCAATTAATAATATAGTATTTGTTTTAAAAACTCAATTATGTCAATTTTGACACTATTTAGTTTTTGATTTTTTTAAAAGCCATTAAAACCTTATCAATTAGAATAAAATTTATTTAACAAACTATAACATGTCATATTAACCTATAAAATTAGTGTAATTAATCATAAGTCTCAATTTAAATTTATTTGGATATTTTTAATATCAATTAATTCAATATTTTATTAATAAGGTAATTACTACATCATCATTGTGTCAAAAATAAATTAAATTATTTAATGTCCAAAAATTATAAATAAAATACCATTATATAAGAAATATTTTTATCTTTCTAATTAATATTTATAGTCTAATTTATATTTTGTTTAACCTTATATTAAAAATGTTTTAGTTATTAAACATTGAATTAAACTCTTTTAACTCTTTTTTAAATAAAATAAAAAAATGCCCTAATCTAATCCAAGTGGACCAAAGGGGGTCATATTTTATTCCTAATGTTGTTTTTGGTCGAATTATACCGATCAAATAGAATTAGGACACGTGTTAGGGTAATTATGATATCATTTTTACCCTTAATTACCCTATTTACTTTTAACTATGGTAAATAAAAGTCAAAAGATACTATTCACCAAAAATTATTTTCATCTTATTGAACAACATTTTACTTACTGATATTAACCATGTCTCTCATATTTTTGAAATTCAACTCACAGAAGTGGTAAAATAAACTTTTAGGCAAATTTGCAAATGCTCCTAGGAGGTGGGTAAAAGACGGTAAAAAGTTCAATAAAATTTATATATGTCTAAACTTATTATAAAATGTATATAATTAATTAAATTGAACTTATATATGTATTATGTATCTATTTTGACCTAAAATAAATTTTAAAAAAATAAATAATTATTAAAATAAAAATCCGGTTTTAACTAATAATGCAGTGTTTTCACTATTCATCAAAAATTGAATGTTTTCAGAAAAATACCAAAAACTCACCTTAAGATAATTTCGATATTTCAAATTAAAAAATGAAGTCCATTTTAAAAAATAAAAATTTAAAAATTTAAAAAATGGGTATTACTATTCATAATGACTAGTTTGATTGGTCGCGGTGTGTTAGAATCTCGAAGTTTCATACAATGCAAGCTATTACATTATTCAAAGCTAAATATACCGTGGAAGCTTGGGGTGTTACAATAAAATTCTTGGTAAAAGTATCATACCACTGATTGGATAATATGGATTGATTAACACATAATCAATATAGCATACACAATAATAAACATTTATCCCAGGATTTACCATGTAAGAATATAAATCCATTCTTAAATAAAATAAATAAACAATTTAAATTTCATTAAAGTTGTTTAAAAAAAATTTGTCTTTACTTTATCCTTGATGAAGTTAAAAAATAAGTATCCATCAAACTCCCTCCTCTATGGTGCATCTATAAGTTGATGCTGGATCATCTATCATATGGGGAAGATCCCTTCTCAATCCCATGATATTCTATTATCTCTTAGTGTAAAGGAAACTAGGAGGAAGTTATCACATGAGAGGGAGAATTAATATAATCCTTTGAACATCTCCATGGACTTTGGATAACTTATATAGGCTTCAAGGAAACTCCCCAAGCCCTATGAATTTATTCATGTTATACAAAATGTACGACTAAATGATATGAAGTTGTAATTGTTTTAACCCTTTGACCATACACTTAAGTTTTATGTTCATTGATTCTCTTGGTGTTAATGATATATTGTGTGGAAGAATAACCAAATATTAGAATTTATCATTACACTTCCCAATGGATTATAAGGTTTAACCAAGTCGTACAATATGACTAACCAAGGCAGTGATATATGATATCATCATATCATAGGAAAATATATACCTAAAAACATATAGAATACATGTATATCATTCCATAATATATCTCATATTGTCACATAAGATATGGCCATCATGTATCATACGTATTAGGCTTTAGATAATATCTCTATCATGTATAACACCACATCAGGGTATAAGTGAGAATGGTATGAGATACCATTTGACCAATTCTTTCAATTTGAACATCACGTGTACTTCATACATTGATTCATCATGTGATGATGTATATATATATTAAAAAATGACAATTCAATGAATTTAATGATTGATTTGATGAATGAGGTATAATCTAAAAAGTTTTTGGTCATTTTATAGTGTATGAAACATTATAACTCTAAGAGAATCCTTTATTCAGTGAATGTAACCAATAAATAAAGTCTATTTAACCACATTAAAGATTATGGAGTTCATTATATATGTCTAAACACTATCTTTATTTATTAATTCCTCATATAAATTATAGGAGGAGGTGTTAGAATACCATTTGGAGAATTGGGGCCCTATCAAAGTATTTGTTTATTCTAGTGGCCAGTGGATACTTTCAATGTCAAGAAATAATTAGTTATTATTATGGGAACTCAATAAAATTCACTTTCAATAAATATTAAAATATTTTAAAATGAGATAAATTCATTTATTTTTTTATTATTCATCATATTGGTTCCTATCCCAATCAATATTATATTTTTTTTGTGTTCACTACCACTAAAAATGAACATTGTAATGTTCCAAAAAACCTATTAGTGGTATTAGAGAAATGAATGGTAATGAATCAATATGATTATGTTCAATTTAGAAAACTCAAAATGAATTACTCTTAATAACCATGATTTGTCCCCTTAAAAAATCATTTATATTATTTATTTTTCTGACCATAATATAAATGGATATGAAAATGGGAATGGTATTAATAGTCAATGCTAAATTTCAAAATAAATGAGTATAGAGAAGCACCGTGAAAAAAAAATAAAACCATACATGATGTCTCTATATCATGCTATTGAGATTTCTATACCATAGTGACCTTCACCATGAGGAAATATCACAACATAGTAGAAATTTCAAAGTCAATTTAAGAATTTTGAAGTCCTTCCAAAAATTTCATAGCTACGCAAAATTAAATGATAAACTAAAATGCCTACAAAAATGGTTATGGTCAATGATATGACTATAAGACTGAAATAACTTTTTTCATGTGAATATCATGTCACTAATTTTCCGAAAGAGTCTCATTCCATGACTCCCTAATCTCACATCCAATAGGCCAGGGGTTGGCGACTATCGCTGAGTATGCATAACAGTAACATGGGAGACCTTATCCTAAAGTACCTGTATACATGCACAAATCTTTAAGACCATACGATTCAGAAATGTAAAATTAATGATAAACCATGCATGCATAAATCTAAATCCTAAAACCATAATACGACAATAATCAATGGAAAGTAAACAGATCCAAATACAACCCCACCACAAAGAGTTGGAAAACAAGTCCAACTTGAAAGTAAATATTGGGAATGCTATCAAGATAGTCACATGAACACAGATTGGTCTATCCAACTCACTAATCACCACCCAGTCTTGGTCTCTCTAGGACTCTATCAAAGGGTATATCATCTACACAAGTCATGAAACATGTGGGAAAAGCCTGTGTAGGGGTTAGTATAACAATACCCAGTAGAAAACCCTAAAAACACTAAGGATATAAAAATAAGAATAAAATTAAGCTAAACATAGTTATATGTACTTAAAAAATATAACAAGAATATCCAGATATACTCAAAAAATACACACAATCTCAAAGTAAAGTCAAAAACATATTTATAGCTTAGGATTCCTTCTTGAAGGTTCCACAAAACAATCATCCAAGAGAACACACTCCATGAGTCAGATAGAATGGATGGAATCTGTCCCAAATGTATAGTTCATCAGATCCCACCAAAATAAGTATATGCTGGAAGTCTAAAAAAAGATACACATATGAGGATCACACCCATGGCCATGGGGTATACTAATAACTCAATCTGGAATATACCAATAAGTAGTGGATCGGTTCCCATGTAGTGTTGGTCATGGAGATTCCAATAACTCCACCCAGGGAAAGAAGATGATAGAGGATCCCACTTTGGGCCTCACCAAAGTATTCCAAGAACCTTATCAAGAAGTCCTATTGAATGGATCACTATCTTATGTGTAGGTTGTGATTCCATAATAACCATCAGGGAATTGATATATGTAATTAACCCTAACAAAACTTTTCCATGCTGAAGAGGATAAGGGAACCAATCCTTCTTTGAAGGAGTAAATAGTGTGTACCTTTGGCACCAAGTCCTTTCCATGTATCATGGATCATGCCTGTGTTTGTATCAAAGTACACATTTTGTCCATACCCATGTCCAAGTGAACGACTATGCCCATGTATGCCTGGACTATCCATGTCTTTGTTGGAGTATATTGTGTGTCCATGACCATGTACTTATGGTCATTTATTTTTACCCTTCGAGGTACATGCCAACTTTCCAGGTCAATTCACATACTCTGTGATATTTAATTCCACTACAGAAACCCTATCCACCACATAGGAGTCCCACTCCATATGTTCCTCTATAACACACTCCATGTAGAATTGGATTTTATAGATACCATGGGTTTCTTTTCCACATCACCATCCACTCCCTTGACCCCCAGATCCATTGTTAATCACATTGAGAAGCGCATATCTACTATGATTGATCCTCACTATTCCTACTCTTTGGGTTCTAGTCACCTGATTCACATGAGAATCAGTTATCCTCTATTATTGTCACCACAACACACACAACTTAAAATTAGAGGTCTCTAGTCTAGTCTGATTCACTCATCGCTACTGCTGTCACATAATCCCCATGATATACAGAGTCTTGATCCACAACATCGAATCATTGTGCTAAGAAATTAGTGTGCAATGTTTGATTTATTGGTATTTGGATTCCTATTTATATGTTTAATTGGTTGAAAATTATCATCCTTAAGTCTATTTTGGATAAAGCAAGTGGCTATAACTAGAATCAAAAATTGAAAGGTAGGGTTTTTTCATTGGTTATATGAATTCCTTTTTATTATGAAAGTTTAGTAGAACTTTTCAAACACCACCAAAAATCATGTAAGTAGTGTTGTCAGTTAAAATAGAAAATGGGGAAATTATTGAATCCTATGTATATATATCCTCCCCTATCAATTTTTTTGGGATTAACTTCCTAGAAAACTTTATGGTACTCATTTAGGTGAATTTGAAGATTTTTTTTGTATGGATTTACTTTCCTTACATAGAGCCCTCATAAATTTCCATCAGAAGGAAATGGCTCTCCTTATTGTGAATCAATATCTGATTCTATAAAAGTGCAAAGAGGAGTATAAATCTTCTTTATCACTGAAATCATAAGAATGTATGTTATTTCCCTATGATAAAGAATATATAGCTCAAATGATTGAGTATAAGGAAAATATCACCCTTATATACATGCCCAATGTGAGGGAATACGATGATGTGTTTCCCAAATAATTTCCTAGTTATCCTCCTAGACGAGAGGTTTAATTTATAATAGAGATTATAACTATGGATTTTAAAATATCCAAGACTCTATAAAGAATGGATATTATGAAACTTGAGTAGTATAATAAGAAACTATAGAAGAATTTGAATAAAGGGTTCATATAACCAGGTGCTTAACCTTGGGGTGAACCATTCCTATTCATCAAGAATAAGGATGGGTCAATTACCTTTGCATTGATTATTGTGAGATCAAAAAGATCATGATATATAAAAATTATCCTCTATGATAGATTTATGACTTGTTTAGTTAGCTATGTGGATCCCAACACTCCTCTAAGGTGGATGTTTAGTTAATGTATTATCATTTAAGGGAAAAGAAGGAGGATATCCCCATGTTTTCTTTCTATAAAAGGTATGTGAACTATGAGTTCATATTAATTCCATTCAAATTCACTAATGATCTAAAAATATTCACAGACTTCATGAATAGAGTATTTAGATATTATCATGAATTTTTTTGATAGTATCTATAGATGATATTATAATATACTCAAAAACTAAAGAAGATGATGAGGATAATCTGAGCAATATGTTAAAGGACTTATGAAAGGAGAATATTTAGGTAAAGTATAGAAAATGAAAGTTATGGTTAAAGAAATTATCATTATTAGGGGATTTTATAACCAGAAAATAGATATATGTAGACCCTTCAAAAATAGATAAATTTTAAGGGTGGAAAAGACCAACCAATATGATAGAAATATGTAGTTTCCTTGGATTGGTTGTGTATTATTGAAATTTTTTAATAAATTTCTCATGATTTTCAAACCCTATAACCAATATAACTCAGAAGGAATTAATGTTTTTCTAGAATAATGAATATGAATAGAGATACAAGGAGTTAAAAAATTGGCTTATCACTGCACCTGTACTTATGATACCACAAGTGGGGAACTTTTCATGGTATACAATGATGATTAGAAGAAGGTCTTAGGATGTGTATTAATGTAGAATGACAAAGTGATAACTTATGACTCAAGGTAATTGGATTTTCATGACCATAACTACCCAGTGCATGATTTGGATTGGTATGTAGTAATCTTTGCATTGAAAATATGGTGTCATTATCTATTTGGGGAAACATGTAAACTATATATGGATTATAAGAGGGTAAATTTTATATTATCATAGAAAGAGTTGATTATATTACAATGAAGATGTTTAGAGCTGATTAATTACTACAACTTTTCAATCCACTACCATTTTGGGAAATAAAATAAAGCAAAAGACACTCTAAGTAGAAAGGATCCAGAAATTTTATTATTGATGAGAATTGAGAAGGATCTGATCTTCTTAGACTTGAAAAAGATGGAAATGAGAGTCAAAAAGGAAGGAAAAACATCAATCCTTTAACAAATTATTTCTTAACCATCCCTTCCAAAGAAGATAAAGGATACACAAAGAGATGATATTGAAATTAAATGGAAGGTGGAAGCTATAAGAAAAGAAAAATCCTCAGAGTTAAAAATTAAAGAAGAAGGATTTGTAAGATTTGGGTCATAACTATGTGTACCATCAAATCATGAGTTAAAGAAGGGTATTTTAGATGATGTGCATCGATTGAACATTTCTATCCATCCAGGGAGCACAAATATGTATCGATATATATGAGAGAACTTCTTGTGGGATAATATGAGGAAGGAAATCATAGAATATAGATCAAGGTGTCTTATATGTCAGTAATTGAAGGATTAAAGGACAAAATCCAAGGGTATGATGAAACCATTACCCCTACCTATATAGAAATGAGAAAACATAACCATAGACCTTTTCACTAGTCTCCCAAATACATCAATAGGAGATAATGCTATATGGGTTATGGTGGATCATCTTATAAATACTGCTCACTTCATTTCAATTCAATAGGACTTATCACTTGATAAACTTTTAAGGATATGAATTAGAGAAGTGGTGAGGCTACATGTAATTACACTACCAATTTTATCTGACAAAGATCTAATATTTACCTCCAAATTATAGAATATTCTCCAATATGCTCTAAATACTTGGTTGAACATCATCACATATTATCACCGTCAAACTAATAGAGAATATGAGTGGACTATCCAAAAAATCAATTAAATATTGAGATAAATATCATTGGAGTTCAAAGGATGATTAAGTCAATATATTCCTTTTCTTGAGTTCTCATACAATAATAGTTTTCAATTAATAATCCAAATGGATCTCTATGAATTCATTTATGGTAAGAGATGTAAAACACCTACATGCTGGGATGATATTGGTGAATGAATATTTCTAGGTCCTAAAATCAATGAGGAAATGGTAAAAATTGTCAAAACCATTCAACAGTACATTAGGACTACTTAGATTTGATAGAATATCTATACTGAAAATCATCTAAGACACCTAGTTCCACATCCATGATTTTATTTTGATGTATACATTTTTTTTTATTTTTGGTCTTATCTTGGAATCTTAATTTTACGTGGGAGTTTTTGTGAAAAATGAGATTTTTGGTCCAGACAGCAGGTGGCACGTGGTTGGAGCATGATTAAAGGAAACCGGGCGCTATCCCATAGAAAACTGCGTGCCTCAGATAGTGGCACTTTATAGGTTGCACATTTGTGCACACCTAGGAGACTATGCAGCCTCATTCCTCTTGGATATAGAGGGACACATTGTTGCTGAATGGCTTAAAAATCCATGTGGGATAACCATGAAACCTCTCTAGTTCATTAAAAGTGGGAATTTCCTCTTCTACCCTCCCCCAATTTTAACACTAAATCACCCCTAATACGATCCATAGGGGATTTTCAGCCTTGGGAGCTTTCTATTATCCCGCTTGGACCTCTTGAACTCCAATATTTGGGTGGTTTTGGTGTGAGAAATTTAATAGATCGTCAATGAAGTATATTTTCTCTTGATTTCTTCATTCTTCTTGGGTTTCTCTTCCCTCTTTGTGGGTTATTCTTTTCTAGAGGGGGTTTTTACTTAATAAGGGGTCAATTGTGTATTTTTGGGTGAAATAATGATGTTTGTTGTTCGATATTTTATTTATATGGTCTTGTGGGGGTACATTTGTAGTTTTCCATTGGATTTTGAAATTTTCCAAGATTGAGGTAAGTGGTTCCGTGATTTTACATTATGAGATGATTATGGATTTATTTCTTAGTTTCATAAATTTGTTCCGTGGATTATGTGTGTGGTTTGAAATATGTTTTGAAAATGTTTTGAGATGCATGTGTGATAAAAGTTCTATTTCCCTGGGAAAATAGTTATGTTTATTGTGTGCCTCCTTATGTTGCTTCTTGAACATTTTCCATGATTTGTGTGAATGGTTTGAAATGGGTTTTCAAAAGTATTTTACATGAAAATGTTTTTAATTTTTTTTTCTCTAAATGAAATGAGTTTTGGGTCACGTTAACTTCTTTCTCGAGCACCTTAGATGTGTTTTGTGAATTGTGAAAATGGTGTGAAGCATGATTTAAAATGGATTTGGTGTTTGTATGGATTTGAAAGGGGATTTCCAATGAAAATGGTTGGATTTTATGTTTGATCTTCTTGTTTTATTTCAAAATGTATTTTATGAATTGGGAAAGTGGTGTGAAATGTGTTTCTAAATGGTTTTGGTCTGCGTATGGATTTGAAATCAATTTTTATTATGTAAAACGTTGGTTTCCATGTGAAATATGATTTTTGGATCAAAATTCTCATGAAAATGGAGATTTCCTTGTGTGTTAATGATGCTTGGCATGTGTATCTGAATGTGATGATTTATGTGACATGTGAAATTGAATTTGAGCACAAAGGGAATCCTGTATATCTAGGTGGTTGAACTAGAACTAGTATGATAGTTGATTCGGTGGGGTCAAGGCCTAGTTTGTTATAAAAATTTTGATAATAAGACACTAACTAATTATATTATAAGATCATAGACCACTAGAAATTGGTATGGGATCCCCTATAGTGGATCATTCATGAGAACACTGTTGGTTTTGGTTTATGATATGGAGACCACTAGGCCTTGGGATTCATTCCACTCTAGTGGATCGTTCACAAGAATGTTGTTTATTTTCGTTGAGGGATTTTTATCACTAGGGTACATGGTTCATAGGGTCACACCTTTTCTAGTTACCTATAGGAATTTTCTATGGCTATCTCATGTGATATGATTCTTATGTGATGTGGTTCCAACCGTCAGTATATAGTAGACCTTATGTATGTTTAATTTCAAATATTTTTTTTGAGATTTTTTTCTCTTAAAAGTGTTTTCCTGAAAATATTTCCTTTTAAATTATCCTTAATAATTGTTTCAAAGGACTTATGAAAATGTCTATGTTTATTTATCTTCTAATGTTGTAGCATGGAATCCTTTTTTTGGGTATAATCCTACTGTCATTTGGATCACAACCTATATGCACGTTTGGGTTTATATAGACCTTGTTTTGTATGACCCAGGTAAAGGTAAGATTTATCATGGGGGTGATGATGGATACAAATTCTAGTGTTCCACTTTTTGAATGTTTTTCTGGTAGGGGATTGAGGGTGATGTCCCTCCTATTACATGGAGGGTTTTGGGATGGTTTTTTTGTTCCCTTCCAATTGTGGTATTTTTTGTATTGGTTAAAGTTATAAAACTTTGAATCTGAAAATTATTGTATCTCATTTGGTTATGATTATTAGTTATGTGAATTTTTATTCTCATGGGGTTTTTATTGTCATATACATGGGTGAAATCATTCCTAAAGTGTATTGTTGATTCACAGATACTAGTTTCCATCCCATGGGGAACAAGAACACCCTTCAAGCCATGCTAGGGACTGGGTAAGGGGATAGTTTGGATGGAACCCCAGATTGGTTCATGAAAAGAGTGTATCAATTGAGGTTTCACTCTATTTACATCAATTATTTGGGAAGAGTCTGGGTATAATGGAGCTAGTATTTTTAGGGATTGAGGTTCTAGTTGTGAGTGGGGTGTCTAGCCAACACACCTCATGATAGGACTCAGGTTTCCATGGTATGTTGAGATTTGGTTTTAATTCTTTCCTCGGTGAGATGTACATGCTATAAAATTTATATGGACACTGGGTGGGGGTGAAGTGGTTTATCTTGTTATTTCTTTGGGTATGGTTTTGTTTGATTTATAGAAGCATTTGGGAATTTATTTTTTTGCTAAATTTTTTTAGGATGATGTGTTGGTGATGGTATTGATGGTTCTTCTATATGGTTATTACTTATTGTAGAAAAATTCTTCCCCATTGACTTACTTTGAAACCACGAGAAGTGGTCAGAGAGAGTTATCCCTCAACAATTGATCAGAGACTTATGGAGGTAGTGGTTCATGATATCCAAGATTTGGGTCAAGGAGTGGTATCCGGTCATACTTAGGTTAGAGAAGTTGAACAAGGAACTGGAAAGGATAAACATTAAGATTTACTCAAGAATAAAACTCCTTCTTTCCAGGGTAGCATAGATCCCCAGGAAGTTGAGGATTGACTTGGGAAGATTTATAGAATATTCAGGTTTCTTTACACTACTAAAGAAGTTAGGGTGAAGTGTACTTCGTTCATGTCGGAAGACCCCAGTCAGAAGTGGTGGGAAAAAGTGGTGCAAGATGGGAAGTGTGAGTAGATGATTTTGAAGGATTTCAAGGTTATCTTCAATGAGAATTATTTTCCAGAGACATTGGCCTTAACCAATACCATGAATTTTTTTGAACTCCATCAGGGAGATTAGATGGTGTTGGAGTATTCCAGCCATTTTGCTGAGTTTTTCCGATTCACACCTGAGGTAGTTTTCAATGAACAACTGAAGGCTCAAAAGTTTGAAATGGGGATACAACCAAAAATCTGATCTCAGGTCTTCTTGTTAAATTTTAAATCATATGCCAAGGTGTTTGATCATGTTATTATGGTGGAAATTGATCATATTGGTAAGTCTCTTTTCTCTGGAGGAGTGTCGACAGTGGGAAGTGGTAGTTTTTCTAAGAATAATAGGAAACATGATGAGTAATAAGTGAGGGGAGGTAGTATTTTAGGTCATACATTTTGACTATCTTCATTTGTAGCTTCAGGTGAGGGGTTAGTCATGTGCCACCAGTGTGGGAAGGTAGGGAACATGTGATCGGAGTGTTCAACATCACCCATGAATTTCCATTACTGTGAAACTATGGGGCACTTGAAACAGTTTTCCAATATGGCACAACCATGTCAGAGTGGCACATGATCTATAACCTTCAAAGGGATGTCATCCTGGTCAGAACTATCTTGGACTATGGGTTCTTGGTTTGGAGGTCATGGAAGAAGGTCCATATCTTCTTCTAGTCAGATTTCGTTTAGGGTAAAACTATAGGTCATTGGTTATTCTCAAGTTCAGGCTAAGATTCAGAATCTTCATGATTTGGATCAAACACCAATGGAATCAGATGCATGGCCTATGATAGTTTGAGGTACAATCCTTATTGCATCATTATTGGATATTTTTTTTATACAAGATACTCTGTTTCTTTTATTAATTCCCATGTTATGGATGTGTTAAATTTTTTAGGAAAGCTTATTCCATATGCAATCCACTTGGTAAGAAGTGAGAGAATGGTTTTAGGTGTCTGTATTGCGTGCTCACCATATTAGGGGTTGACCTGGAATGGGATTTCCTCATTTTGGAGATGGAACTCTTTGACATGATCCTTGGTTTAGATTAGATGGTTCATTTTTAGGCACAGATCGATATATATTGGCAAGGAGTAAGTTTTTTGGCACCTGATGGAAGTACCTAGTTTTTTCAAGGTGAATAAGATCCTTGGTTAGGACATACTAGACCCCCAATTCTAGAATTGGGCAATCTCATCATTCAGATTTCATCACTCATGTTGGAGGACTGAGACATTAGTTCAGAAGCTAGATTACCTCCCATGGTGGATGAGCTTCCAGGGGTATTTCTAGAGGATTTTTTGGGTCTACCCTCAGAGTGGTATGTCGAGTTCACTATTGAATTGGTGATAGTAAAACAACTAATATCTCTTCCCATGTACCGTATAAGCCCCATTGAGTTGAGGTAATTAAAGGTACAATTGGATGATTTGGAATCCAAAGGATTAATTCACCCGAGTGTCTCTCATTGGGCTTCCCATGTTATATTTTCAAAAAAGGCTGATGGATATATCCAGTTATGTATCAGTTATCAGAATATGAACAAGGTGATAATCAAGAAAAATTACCCTTTGCTACATATTGATGACCTTTTCGATCATCTTAATGGGGTGAGGTCATTTTATAATATTGATTTGAATTTCGGGTATCACTATATCAGACTTAGTGAGGAGGATGTTCCAAAAACATAATTCCGATGTGGGTTTGACCATTTTTTAGTATTTGGTCATCCCTTTTGGGTTGAATAATGATCCATTGGTCTTTATAGAACTTATGAACAAGGTTTTCCATTAGTATCTGGACTTTTATATCTTGGTGTTTGTAGATGTCATCCTGGTTTATTCCAAAAATGAGGAGGAGAATGAACAATATTTGAGTATTTTTCTAGGTACCCTTTTGGATCATCGCCTCTATGCAAATGTTTCTAAGTGTACATTTTTGACTAGGGAGGTAATGTTTTTGGGTCATGTGATATTAGAATGAAGGGTTTTTGTTGACCTCAATGAAGATCCGTATTGTAATTTCATGGGAACAAATGAGGAATATTTTTGAAATTTGAAGTTTTTTTGGTCCGATAGGGTATTATAGGAAGTTTTTTAGATATTTCTCTTGGATGGATTCATCCATGATGGTGATAACTTAGAACGGGGTGATGTTTAAATAGAATTATAAGTTTCAAACATCTTTTTAGGAGATTAAGTGATGATTGAACACTACCCTTGTTTTGATCTTTCTAGAATATGGGAATAGTATGTGGTCTACATTAATGCTTCATGTATGGGTATCAGGTGTGTACTGATGCAGGATAATATAAATCTAAGGAAACATCATTTCATTGAGTATCTTTATGGGTTTGATTTTTATATTGTATACACCACAAAAAAATGGAAATTTGGTTATAGATCCTTTAACCAGGAAAGTGCCATTGCAAGTGCTGAAAGAGTCCAGTGATGAATGGAATTTGATGAGTCTTTTTTCTTAATTGCATCTTGATACCAAGGATCATAGTGGAGTTGTGTTCTTGGCTAGTGTTCAATTTAAACCTTCCCTTCGGGAGTTGATTTGGCAAGATAAGATGAGTGATGAGTTATTCCAGCATTCTATTTAGTTTCTTAATAGTTAGGAGGTTACTTGTGAATGGTCATTTTCTCTTAACGGAGTTTTGTGATTCAAGGGTTGTTTCTTGATGACGTTTTCATTTCATAAGGTGGTAATGTAGGATATACACTAGTCCTAGTGGGTCGTTCATCCTAGATCCACCAAAATGTTTTATGATGTGTGTCATCAATTTTGGTGGCTAGGAATGTGGAAGAATGTGGCTGACATTGTATCATAGTGTTATAAATTTCAGTAGGTTAAAGTAGAGCATCAAAGGCCTGCTAATTTTCTTCATTAACTACCCATTCCCACCTAGATGTGAGATGAGATCACCATGGATTTTATTGTTGTGTTACCTCGTTCACCCAAGGGCAGAATTCTATTTGGGTAGTGATTGATCATCTAACCAAGTCATCCCATTTCATTCCAATATTGGATTCATAAAAATTGGATGAGTTAGGTTGACTGTATATTTAAGAGATAATGAGGCTTCATGATATTCTATCAGCTATTGTTTTTGATAGGGACCCCCTGTTTTACCTTTCATTTTTGGGAAGTCCTTCAAATGGTTATGGGGTCACAAGTTAAGTTTAGAACAACGTACCATCCTTAGACTGATGGCTTGCTGAAGCAGGTGAATTGGATCATGGAAGGAACACTATAGGCACGTGTGTTGGATTTAAAAGGCTTTTGGGATAGTCATTTGGGATTGGTGGAGTTTTAATATAGTATCAGCTACCAATCATCAATTTTAATGTCTCCCATTGAGGTTCTTTATGGTCAGCTATGTCATCCCCCTTTGTGTTGGGATTAGGTGGGTGAGACCTCATTGATGGGGCCGAGCCTTATGTATCAAATTTCTAACAAAGTTAAATTAATTAGACAATGTTTTTTGATAGCACAGAGCTTCAATAAATATTATCTTTATTAGAGGCACAAATATTTGGAGTTTTCTATGGGTGATTGGGTGTTTTTGAAAGTGGATCCTCACTTGGGTCATCGTCTTCTGGGTAATCAAGGTAAGATAATGTTGAGGTAAGTCAGAAATTTTGAGATCATTGATATAGTCAGTAAGGTTGAATACCAGTTGGATTTTCCCTCTCAGTTGATGTCAATTCATGATGTGTTTGATGTCTCTTAGTTGAAAAAGTATAATCTAGATCCATCTAATGTGTTGAATTGGGAATAGTTAGATTTGGTACCTAATTTTTGGGTGTTTGAGTGGAAAGTACAGATTTTGGATTCTCAAGAGAAATTTATTCATGGAAAGTATATACCATTGTTTCGAGTTCATTGGCAATAAAATAGTGATAAGAATGAGACTTGGGAGCAGAAGTCTTGGGTTAAGGAGGAGTATCCATTTTTATTCTCTGATCATAATTTGGGATGAATTTATGGGGATGGAAAGTTTTCATTATAGGGAGAATTTTCACATCCATGATTTTTTTTAGGTATTTATTTTTTTATTTTTGTTCTTATATTGGACTATTAATTTTCCCTAAGAGTTTTTAGAGAAAAATGATATTTTTTTGGGTCGAACAGTAGGTGGAACACGGTCAGCACACAATTAGGGGAAATTGTGCCTATCCTAGAGAAATTTTTTCACCTTGGATAGTGGACCTATCCAGGCTACATGGATTGTTGAATGAATATGCATCATTCCCTTGGATACCATGTGACTGCATTCCTCTTTAACAGAGATGGATGCACGATTACCGCACAGTTTGGAAAACCATGTGGGCTAACCGTATAACCTATCCAGGTCATTAAAAGTGGGAATTTTATTTTATACCCTTCCTTGATTTTAACCCTAAATCACCCTTAATATGATCCATATGGGATTTTAAGCCTTTATGAGCTTCATATTACCCCTCTTGGACCATTTGAACTCCAATACTTGGGTGGTTTTAGTGCGAGAACTTCAAGAAATCATCAATTAAGTCTCTTTTCTCTTGATTTTTTTTCTTATTCGTGGGTTTCTCTTAACTCTACTTGGATTATTCATTTCTATATGGATGTTTAACCTAATGATTTTTTGATCTTATGTTTTTAGGGTAAATAATGATGAGTTTTTTTGATCTTACCTTTACAGGGTCTTGTTGGGGTGCGATTGTAGTTTTCCACTAGATTCTGGAAGCTTCCATGATTGAGGTAGGTGGTTCCATGATTTTACATTATTATATGATTTTGTATTGCTTTCATGGTTTCATAAGTGCATTCCATATATTATGTATATGGTGTGAAATATGTTTTGAAAAGGATTTGAGATGAATGTGTGATGAAAGTTTTCTTTCCAAGGGAAAATGGTTATGTTTTATGTGTGCCTCATTTAGTTTCTTCTTGAACATGTTCCATGATTTGTGTGAAATGATTGAAATGTGTTTTTAAAATTATTTGACACGATAATGTGTTTAATGTTGTTTTTCTCTAAAGTAAATGGGTTTTTTGGAATGTTAACTTCTTTTTTTGATCACCTTTGATGTGTTTTGTGAATTGTGAAAATGGTGAAAATCATGATTTAAAATGGATTTGTTATATGTATGGAATTTAAAGGGGATTTTCATAAGGAAATATCTGGATTTAATGTTTTCCTTTCTTTTTGTATTTAAAAATGGGTTTTATGAATCAGGAAAGTGGTGTGAAATGTGTTTCCAAACATTTTTGTTGTGAGTGTGGATTTGAAAGTGATTTTGATTATAGAAAATGGTGGTTTCCATGTGAACTTTGATTGTTGGATCAATGTTTTTGGGAAAATGGAGATTTAATTGTGTTTTAATGATTATTTTAATGTGTATGTGAATGTGATAATTTATGTGACATGTGAATTTGAATTTGACCACAAAGGGACTCCTGGGTATCAAGATGGGAAAACTATAACTGGAACACTAGTTTATTAGATGGGGTCAAGGCCCAGTCTCTTCTAGAAGTATTGACACTACAACACTAAATAAACATGTGATATGATTAGATAACACTATTCCTTGGGATGGGATCCCCTCTAGTGGGTCATTCACAGGAACACTGTTGGTTTTGGCTTATGATATGGAGACCAATAGACCTTGGGATGAATTCCACTTTAGTTCCTCATGCATGAGAACACTGTTGGTTTTGGTTAGAGAATTTTTATCACCGTGGTATGAGGTTCATAGGGCCCCTCTTGTGCTAGTTACCTATAGGGACTTCACATGGTTATCTGTTGTGATATAATGGTTATGTGATGTGGTGATAATAGTCGGTATACGGTGGACACTGTTTATGTTTAATTTTAAAACAAGCTTCTTTTGATTTTTTTCCATAAATGTGTTTTCTTGAAAATATTTCCTTTAAAATGATTCTTAAGAATGTTGTTATAGTTTTTATGAAAAAGTGAATATTGATTTATCTTTTAATGTTATATCATTTAGTCCTTGTTTTGGGTGGCATCCTAACGGGGTTTGGCTCACACATTACATACAACTTTGGGTGTATGTAGACTTTGTTATATATGACCCAAGTAATAGAAAGATAAATCATAGTGTTGATGGGGGATTTTGTTTCTAGTGTTCTACTTCTTGAAGGTTTTGGTGGTGGTGGCTTAAGGGTGATGGACTTCTTTTTAAATGTCAGTTTTGAGATGTTTTTGTTTTTTTATTTCCATTTTGGTATTTTTGGTATTGGTTAAAGTAGTAAAACTTTGAATATGAAAATTAATGTAGCCCATTTGGTTATGATTATTAGTTATGAGATGATTTATTCTCATAGATTTTTTATTGTTATATACATGGGTAAAATCATTCCCAAAGTGTATTATTGATACCTAGGCACAAGTTTCCAGCCTATGGAGATATGGGAACGCCCTTCAGAAAATGACACAAACTAGGTCAGGTGTCGGTTTGGATGGAACCCCAACTTGGTTCTTGAAACCTAGAGCTTGATATTGGAGATAATGTGTTCCTAAAGATTTCTCCATGGAATAAATTCATAAGATTTGGGAATAAGGTAAATATTATCCTGAGATACATTAGTATCTTTGAGATTTTTGATCACATCAGAGTGGTGTCCCATCAAATAGAACTCTCACCTAACCTATCTCAAGTTTATGATGTGTTCCATGTATCCCTATTGAGGAAGTAAATACCAGAACCATCATAGGAGTTAAATCTAGAGGTGGTACTATTGGATAATGATTATTCATATGAGGAGTAGCCAGTGAAGATTTTAGATCATAGTGACAATGTTTTATGAAATAAGACAATACACCTGGTCAAAGTGCTATGGAGAAACCACAAATTTGAAGAAGAAATGTGGGAACCAGAGGATGTGATGAAACAAAATTAAACTAATCTATTTTAGGGTATGAAACTAAAATTTCAAGTGTTAAATTTCATAAGGGGGGAAGATTGTAACTACCTGAACCTTTACAAATAAAATACCCATAAAAATTGAATTAAATTCCCTATTATGGTAATAGAAAACACATGTACTTCATTGGTTTTATTATATCCTATCATATTTAAAAGACTGATAAGAATTATAACCATTGATAATATAACTTTTTAATGACGATCATATTATTATTATAAATATAGGGTTATGATAAATCCAATTGAGATAGACAAAAGAAGGAATGGACTCAAGCATCAGAATTGTATCCTATGAGGCCCATTTATCAAAGATTCTTAGGGAGACAACATCACTGGGATTTTCCCATCACCAATCCCATGATGAGATCTAATAACTAAAGCATTATCAAAACCATTTATGCGAGAATTTCAAAACTCATCGAGATCATGGCCCAAACCATGCACGTTGAACCAACCCATGAAAATCCTACCATTAAGCACCTTAACCTTAGGGTGTTTTATGGTGTAATAAATGGATATGTATCCAGACTCTAATAATATGAATATGAAAATTTCATTTTTAAAAATAATAATAGTTATATTTAATTATTTTTGTTGTTACTTTATAAATGATTTTGATTTTCCAATGATAAAACATGAATTGTATTTTTGGGTAATATAAAATTCCAATTAATATATTCCTTTTTGATGAATTCATTAATTTTAAAATAAATGATATATTAATAAAATACTATAATTAAATAATATCTATTAAATATAAATTATAATATTATTTTTATAAAGTCAAATGTAATTGTTATAAGGGTTCAAAAACTATAATTGTAGAAAACCTATTATTTCTAAATAAGTGTGGATTCTTTTATTAAAAATGAAAATTAAAAAAATTGATAAATATTTTTATAAAATAAATATTATTTTTGAATCATAAAATAAAAATTATCCAATGGTTAATTTTTCATATTTTTTTGAGATAATCATATTTTTGGGTAAAAATTAAATATGATATAAAATACGGTGTTCATTAGGACATAATAAAAGACCAAAAGTTTTTTAATAAATTATATAGAATGTATCCAAGACCAAATATATTTTTACACTTTAAAATATTTTTACTTTGAGGTTATTATATTAATTTTATAAATCCCTTTTGAATCCTCCAAAACCTAAATTATATTTTAAGGTTTTAAAATAATTTCTTTATGAACATGGATCACTTCCACATAACCAAGGGTAATATTTTAATGATATCAGACCCAATCCTTAGGAAATAATTTAAATCACTCCTATTTGGAAGACACCATTAGAAAATACATGAGAATTTTTGTTGTTTTGATTATTTTATTATATAGAGTCCAAAACCTATGTTTGAGAAATAATTAATAACTCACCTCTCTCTTCCTATATAAAGCCACCCAAGCCCCTATTCTTATTCATTCAAATCCTTGAATCATGTCCTTACTCTACCCTACCTTATCTAGAGTCCTCCAAAGGTTCCCCCAATCTCTTAATAATCTACTCTCAATCTTTTGGAATCACTCTCTCAAGGTAAGGGACCTATCTGTATTTTTTTTTCAATTCAAGCACATTCTTTGTATTTAGACTTTTGAATCTCAATTGGTTATTTTTAATGACTTTATAAATATCCATATACTGTAAAATTTATGTCCTGATACATAAATATTATTTATCCCCTATCATTATTGAATTTACCTAAGTCGTTACTATGTTGGAATTTAGTAAGGGATCTTCTCCTTATCTTCTCTATTCAAGAATATTATTCATTTTATGCACTTTATTTCAAATTCATAATGTTGGGATATGTTTTTATACATAACTATTACCATGGTTTTAATTTCCAAATGATTAGATACCCCTTTTAATCTCATTAAACCATTTTATGAATCTTTATGTACTTCCGTTATGCTGCCAAATTTTCACTATATTTTTTACATGCGAAATCTTTGTATTGTGAATACCATAGCTATTTTGACTCAAAGGTATTAAACTATACGTAAATATATATAATTGTTTTAAATAAATATATTTATTCCATACAATTTGTTTTTATAATTCAATGTTATGTAAAATGATTCTATGTTGAATGATCTACGTGGAAGACTTATGCATGTACATGATATGAAAGTAACGGGTGCACCTAAAATTATATAGCACTCCCATGCATTAGGTTATATTTTAGTCTTGTGATACATCATCTATGGGACAATAGAGTAAACCTAATCCATTATGGAACTTTTTCCATCATTTTATGTTGTCTTGGTAGTTATCATTTACCTTTGTTTTTGATGTCATGTATAAAGTTTTTGCCACTTTCCCATGTTTCCTTTATGTTACCATGCTATGTCATGATTAATTGTTCATGTTTATAATTATCAACCATTTTATGTCCTATTTAATTTACTATTGTTTAACATGTAATAATTTATTCATATTATTCTTTTTTATTCCCTTACTAGTCATTATATCTCATCTCTTTCTTATGTATGTACCTAGGTTATCCCACATAGTTTTAAGAACTATGGAAAATTATGAACATGTTAAGGAAGTTTTCAAAAATGATGATGTACCACCCATTTTAAGTTGTTATGTAATGTTCCTAATTACCCAAATACACTATAATTATTGATATTATAGGTTTTATTTTGTTTATTCTTATGTAATTAGTCATGAATCAATGTGTAATAAAGGTAAGGGTTGTTATAAGTTTGGTTCGGGTTCTATTTATTTTTTGGTTTTTGTTGTATCAACTAACTCATCTTAATATATGTTTGATTATTGTTATGTTGTATTTTATTTATGTAATTCATTTGTATTTATTTTATATGTTATTTCATGTTTATGAAAATGGTTTGATGCATTTCAGTTGATTAATTTTTTTTGGCTTGGTTATTTATCTTGCTCAGATTTACTGATGTTTTATGAACATCCAACATATGATCAGTTCATATAAGAATTTTTATAAAGTATATATTGTTTGTGTTAAATTTTATTTAATGGAGAAACCATTTATAAAGGTTTTTCCCTAGATTCTTATAAAATATTTTCCAATCTATGGGGATCAGGAATTCTTTTCAGTCCTAAAGGTGAGCTAGGTTGAGTCAATCCAAACCGTTTCATTACAAAGGTTATCAAAACCTTGGTTCTTGAGAATGTGTATTGGTTCTTTTATTACCCTATTTTCATTTAATACGTGTCATGATATAAATGGTATTAGGTTCATCAGTACTTGAGGGGTAAGGGTGGGGAGAGTCTAGCTAGCTCTTTATCATCCCAAGATTTATGTTTATAGGGGTAGTCACGTTTGGAATTGTGAATTATAGTTTTCTTATGGTTGTTTTAAAGGAATTTAATGTGAAATGATGATATTTTGATCCCATTCGAGTATTTTAGTGATTTCATGGGTCTTTATTGGGTTTTTGGGTAAAAATGAATGATAAATTGAGTTTTATAGTTAGATAGAATGTTCTAGAAAATCATGTAGAGGCCATGTACTTTGGATCTGTAACCTTCGTAGAGTTTTTTACATGGCTGCCTCACATTTTTATAACTCATAAAGCTAAATCATTCATAACCCTATTTATTCCTTGGTTGAGTTTTTTTATTCCTCTTGGTTTCAAATTTCAATTTTTTTTCACGTATTGGAAATAAAATAAAGGGATATTTTAATGATGTTTCATGTGGTTGTACTGGATTTGTATTGATTTATTGTATGGTTTTTTGGTTATGTTTTATGTTTAATGATTTATTGGGTAAAAAGGGAAAATTTTATGAAATTCATTACTTTAAAATTTTATTTTAATGGGTTTTTTAAAAAATATTTTTTTTATTTTCAATTATTTTTTATTAATTTGGTTGTTTTCATTAAGGTGTTTTATTTTTTTTGAAATAAAAATGGGGGTTTCCATGTATGAAATAAGAAATTAATGTAATTAATTTAGAATTGATTTTAAATGAATGATTAATCTTGAAATTGTTACATTGAGTTTTTAAATGGAGTGATATATGTTTCACCAAGGTTGGTTTGTTTTCAAAGAGGGGATTTCTTGATTTTTCAAGTGTATGACTTAGTGGAACTTATTTTAAAAATTTAATATTGGAAGTTAGAAATTTTAGAAAAGAATGGCTTCCTTTCATTGTATTGGAATGATGTGTTTTGTTTTGAAGATTTATGTTTTTTTTATTTTTTCCCTAGTTATGATGGTATTGTTTGATTTAAGTTTGGAGGCATGAAATAGTAATGTAAATTTCTTATGTTAGTTATATTAAACCTCTTATAATAGACTAGAGATAAATTAGAAGGCCTATTGTTTAGGATGATCCTCTTGGTGAATCCTCTGGCTACTTACAGGGAGTTCTGTTAGTTCCAAAATATAGCTAGTCTCTAAATAGAGTGGTGGATTCAAAAAATTAGTTACTCTTGAACCTAATTCCATAATTATTGAACCATCATATTCCCTTTTTATGTGGTGATCAGGGCTCTACTGAAGTGGTGGAATTATTATAAAGTATTTTAGGTGTATTTGATTTTCTCTTAAGACTATAAGTTTCATTTGTGAGAGTTTTCATAAGAATGTTTTTCGGACCGAGATGAGTGTGGTCAGAGTCTATAAAAACATATCATCTCTGAAAAGGTGTGTATTGGGAGTTTTTCAACATGATTTTTTCTTATTTTTTATATCTTAAGGCCATAAAGGTGGAGAGATATTTAGAGTATGTGATCTTTTGGCTTTGTGAACAATCAATGAGGGAGTATTTCAATCACTTTTTAAAGTTTCTCATCTTATCTCTAGAGTTTTTTGTTAATGATTTTGAGAAATATAATTTATTAAAAGGTGATATTAAACCATATTTAGGTTAATATTTACTTGGGTATTACCTAAATTCCTTCAAGGAGGTCATCAATGAGTCCATTTGGGTGGAATATGACCAATTTAGGTAACTAGTGTTGGGTGATGCCTTGGTTCCATCAGATGGGAATAAAGGTATCCTAGAAGGTGTGGAGTAGAATCAGGATGAAATATAATTATGAGTGGAGTTCACACCTCTTGGAATAAGATACCCTCGTGTTTTTTTAGTGTGGGGATGTAGGGCACTATAAGACTTCCTATTTTAAAGCTCCAAGGACTTTCCTCTAATTTGCAAGTTTAGTTATCTTTATCAATTTTATAAGCTAGGTTATCAGAAGAAGCTTCAGAATTGATATTTTTGTTGATAATAGAATGTTTTAGGATTTTTTTGAGTTACAAAGAATAATTTTATATTTATATATTATACTATTATATAATTGGGAATTTAGTTGAATTTTCTTTTATGGGTGGTTATGAATTTTGGTTTTAGGGCTACGTTGTTGTTTTAGATGTATCTCTCTGAAGATTTTTAGGGTTGTGAGGCTTGGTTATATTGGAATTTTAGGTTCTTACTAGTTGGAAAGGGAGAAAGTCATTGGGTTTGTATTTTTATAACTAGGGTGGGTAACTAACCAGTTTATATTATTCAATGGATGGTGTTGGCTTGGACATTTATGGATTCACCATGAGATATGCATCTATTTTATGGCCCAAGGATATCCTTGTGTTTTATAGCCTACGTTTAAAACTCATGTAATTATTTGAGGATTTATATGAGTTTTCCTTCTTTATTTTGGGTGGGAAGTGTTTATGAATTGAGGATGGGTTTGATTTTGTGACTATTTGGATGCTTTTAGTATGTGTATCTCTATGATTTTCTTTGGTTACACCATGTTATTGGAATTATAAATTGTGGGGAGACCATGATAGGTATCCTTTATCATCATACTTGTAGATCATGGATTGTGTTTTAGTTTTACTTGAAGACATTATGAAAATTTGGATGATCGTTTTGATCGTTTCAAGGTTTTTATAAGGGATATGTCATTGTCATATTGTGATGGGTAGTCCTCTTTTTCTCATTTTATTGTATGAATATTTCCCTAAACCACCCACCTATTACATGAGAGTGTGGGGGATTTAGTTTTACATTGTCTTATTTTTTGTAACAAAAACTTTTTAGGGGAGGAAAGTATCATGGTTGAGATAATTGCAACACCCATGTGTTACAATAATTGTTTATTTTGTATTATTTTGGGTCTCCTTGAGTTTTTATGTTTTCTAGGCTTGAAATTTGTAAATATCTCGACTCTAGTAGCACAATACTAATGGTTACATCATTAAATTGAAACTAAATAGAAAGAATAAAATCTAGAATAACCAAATGATTTAGTAGACTTGAAGAACCGTATACATAAATGATTACCATATGAAATTGAAAATATAAAATACACACCATAAAAAAAATTCTTTAATCCCTGATATTATTCATAAAATCGTTCTTCATATCCTAGGGAAGGTAAGATAAATAAAAGGTTAGACTTAGATGCTCAGTAAGGGATACATACAATGGAAGATATCATGAGTAAATAATCCCTAATCAATATGGAAAGGTAAATAGCCAAAAACACATGTCATTTAATCAATAACATGATCAAAAAATGCATACATGGATAATATCAGTTTAGTAATATCTTGAATGATAATAATAACCAAATTCTCAATGAAGGAAATGATTGGTATTAAATTCTGTGATCTCATACATCATGGTATGTGTACCATACAGGCCTTGTGCCCATGAATTTTAAAAATATGGGTAGTTATACAATAAAAACCCATTTAATGGTATATTATTGATTTCTCTCATGATATATTTCGATTCATCGAGGGGATATATAATTCTGGTTACTACCCATCACTATATATCCAATACATTCCTAATATATTGAATAATAGATTTAATTCATGAAACATATTCCTTGTCTAAAAATATTTTCATTTAATAAATGTTATGTATTTATCAATAATTCCTTGGTAAATTAAATAATTTTATAGTATAACATTGTATGTTTAATTGGTATATAGTTTAGGTAATAATCATATTCATGATACAAAGAATATGGATATTTAAGAGAAAAGTAACATCTAGTAATCAAAAGTAATTGAATTTTTCAAAGGATTGTTTGATTGGAACATATCCCTAGTGGAGAACAAGTAAAATAGAGAGGTTTTTTCCTTGATGAATATAAATTCCATTAAAATATTATTAAAACATTCTTGAGGAAAATAACCTTTCCATTTTGAAATCACTTATTTTTAAAAAATTTGTGCAATTTTAAAGTAAAAAGCTTTCTTTAAAAATAAACTTGTAGACTTATAAAGTATGCTTAAAAGAAAATATTTTTCAGGACAGTGGGAAAATCTCTTCATGTAGCATAAGTTAAAAATACATTCCTTTTGTACTTTTATCAGAAAATTTACAAAGTACCTTGTTCAAAAAATGTTGGGAATATTACTCTGAAAACTTTTTGTAAAAATTAAAACAAGGGAAAAATGATTTTTAATAATCATTGGAGAATAGTAAAAGTATTTTTTAAAACATTTTATTGAAAATATTGATATGGAAGAAAAATATATATGATCAAAATATAAATAAGATCTTTTTTTATTTTAAACATATCTTCGCTCGATTAAAGTCTTAAAGAGTGAAAAAGTTGGAAGAAAACATGGAAATTATCTAAGAGAATAAACATGAAATGAAAATTAATAATAATTAAACAATATATATTCATGTTAACTACCTAAAATTGTAAGTATATACACCACATAAAAATAAATTGGTGAAAAATACCAAATATGTCTCAATGGTGTGTAAATTAAGATGAAATCCCTTACCTCAAGTCCAACTTATCACATAGGTTCTCTAAAATCCAGTATAAAAAATTTAAATTTATTATAAATACATAATAAAAACATATTCATATCTATGATATCATATTTGTTTTTTTATAATATCTCACCACCTGTTAATAATTTTTTATTATTGTCATTGCTTGAGGTGTTAACTACTTTCTTATTTTGATTCGGTAGTTCCGATAGTTGTAAATTAATTTTGGTTTAATCATATAATGAATTTTATTAATGGTATAAATTTCATTTATATTCATCAAATATATTTAATATCATATATAAAATAATGATATAGGAAAATTAATGACACCGTTCATGGAGACGGTTGGCCATACGTATGCATGAACGTTGTTCTCTCTTTTCGAAGGATGGTAAAAAATAATTGCGAGTAATAATTGATCATTATAGAATCATTATTATATAATATATATTTTATATATTAATTAAATCTATCATTATTACCATCCATGTAAAACATAAATGAAAAAAGGACCACATCGCTTCGTGGAGGTGGTAGTTCGCATGTACGCATGAGTGACATTATCATTTTCTAATAGATTTGAAGGCGAAGAGGTATATATATGATATTATAGTTATATAATCATATTTATATCATAAATATAATAAATATTATAAATAATCATTATTTACATCTTTATAACCATCCAAGTAAAGTGGTTATTAAAAATGAATTACATCGCTACGTGAAGACGATAAGCCGTACGCACACACGGAAGATGTTTTCATTTTTTTAGAATGAAAATGAGATGGAATATAGTTGTACCATAATCATAATAACATATAAGTATATTTATGAGACTATATTTTTTATTTTATTATGGTTAAAAAACTTTAATAGGAAGTATAAGAAGAAATATACATGAAGGACTCAGTAAAGATGATTACCACTTCTTCGGCAGAAGTTCTCTATATCTCTTCTTAAGAGACCTAGGGTTGATAATTTGGGGATGAAAAAACCTCAAGAACTTTTATAATGATTTTTATAAGATTAATGGGAAGGTTTTTGTTGAGATTTACAACTTAATGTGGTGTAATGAAGTGAAAGAAATGTTTCCCTTTTATAATTCAGGTGAGGGGTACTATCGGGATTTCTTAAAAAATTAAAATATAATAATACTAATTTAGATAAAATGATTCCAAATAGCCATGAATTTGAAGATAAAGTTTCTAGTGTTGAAATAAAATCATACCATTAAATTTATACAAGTTTTGATATCATTTGAATCCTTCTCTCATTAATTTTCCCCTTGGTTAATTATTTTTCACCATATCCACGTCAACCACTATTTTAATCACAAATGGTTAATAATGTTATTAAAAATGGAAATGTGAATAAAAAATGAACCCTAGATGAATTATTATACTATTTTTCATTCACATGTCCAAAAATAATATTTTTATGAATTTTAAATAATTTAATAAAATATGATTCTGATAAAATATCATCAATGTCAATTTTGACACTATTAATTTTATTTTATTTTAAATACCTAAAGAAAAAAGGTAATTAGAATATAATTATTTAAAGATAACCTAAAATATCATATAGATATATAAAATTCACAGTAAACATTATCTAATTCAAATTATATAATTTTAATATTTTTTAAATTATTTTTTTTTCTGTTAATTAAATAAATACTGTATTAGCGTTGCACATGAATTTAAGGTAATTATATAATTTATAAAAATTATAAATAAAATAATATATTAAAAATAATTTAATTTATATAAATATAGGCATTTATTTTTGTTCATATATTGATTTTTTACTTATATGGACATATACTATATATTTAAAATTATGAGAGTAACATTTTGTATCATTATTTGATTTAAATATTATAAAGATCCTTTTCAGGGAAAAGTTTCCATTAAACAAGTAAATTTCTAGTCTAAGGTGTCAAGGTTTTATTTATATTCATACAATAAAAATTTATAAAAAAATTATGGACTCATCACTTAGTTTTAACCGAGATTAATCGAATATACCCATTATGAGGTTGATAAATGTTTCCAAAGTTTATATTCATGTTGACAAAAAATAATAAGGTACTATTTAAATAATTTGAACATCATGATTCTAAATATGGAAACCATTTTATAAAATTAAATACTAATAACTTTAATTAATTAATTTTAAAATAAGTATGTAGAACGTGATGAAAATCACTTTTTAGAAAAATGTAATTTTCAGCATAAACTGTATTTATTCATATCTCATGCATAATAAAAATACTATATTAATGTTTAAATATTTTAAGAAATATATAATCTATAAATTTCATTACAATAATTCAACAATAGTGATTAATTTAATTTATTAATATAAATACATGTTGAACCCATAAAAAATAATTTTTCATAGAAATTCTTTTTTATGTATAAAAATATTTTTATACCAAATTTAAACTATAATTTTTTCCAATGAACCCAATTAGATTATTCATTATATTAATGATCTAATTTTACTTTACCCATTTTAAACAAAATGATACTTTTTAAATGTTTGAAAAAAATACAGTTTTCAATAAAAAGCCGTATTTTTCACTATTCACTGGAAAATCAATCTTTTCTGAGAAATGCGAAAAATTCACCCTAATATAATTTTAATATTATAATTTAAAAAAATATATTATTTTTATTAAATAAATTTTATATAAGTTATAGAAATTAATTATAATATTTTTTTCTTAAAAAGGAATAAAATTAATTTTTGAAGAAAACTTGTTTCTGAAACATAAAATAACCTTATAGAAAATTGATTACTGATTTCATAAGAATTAATAAATTAATTTTTATTGATTTGGTACTATATAGATATATATATCTCATAATTTAGTTAATATTATTCATACCCACCATTTGAATGGCTAGGGGATAATTATTACATTAAATAATAATATTTTAATAGTATATTGGGGTTCATTTAGACTCAGTGTTGCATTTTGTTTATGATATCTAACACAATGTTCTTATTTTAAATTCTATGGGTGTTACATTCTCTCCCATTAAATAATTTATTCCTCATAATTTTAAATTGAACTTGTAAGTAATATTTTTTAAATTTGAGAAACCACATCGTAAAAAGGGTTAACAAAACTTCTTCTTAAAAATAAGGAACATGAAATACAAAGGAAATAACAAAAATAGGTTTTCGAATTAGAGAAAATTTATGGGAAGTGAAAATATGGAAATGGAAGAGAACTATGACACCCAATTATTAATATATAGTGATATAGAACATGGTCATGAAAAATTTAACCATTATAAAACCATAGATATGTAATAGGTTAAAATACCATTGATTTCTAGATTTCAAAAAGTAAATGGATAACATTTTTATTTCATGGTTCTTTTCTTAAATTCAAGGGATTCTTGTTCTAACAAGATATAGAACTCAAGAAAATAAACTCACTTGATTTATTTCAATGTTGTAAGCATAATATCATCCTTTGGATATACTTCAATCAATTCCATTTCATATCTTACTCCATGAAATGAAGATCCAAGATCAAATTTTTTATTTTATGTTTGAAGTAATTTTAATTGAATCATAATACCCATAAGTCATTATTTTTTCCTTTAAATATTTTGCAAAACCAAAAATGTCTAAAACAACTTATGTAATATGAAAAATTATAATTTTACCTCAAAAAATAATATCCAAAGTTCACTTTTATCCATCCCACAAATAGTTTACCTTGAGAAACATTTTGAAATAATTCAGACCAAATTCAAAACTCAAAAATATGAAATATTTGATCAAACATTTATACCTAGAAAACATAAAGAAGTTCATAATGTCATATTAAAAATATTTTAATACCTTGATCATATATAATAATAACCTAAATCACCATTAACTTTAAACTTATTCCATATATCCCATAAATCCATAAATGCAGTAAACTCCATCAAAAATTACTTTTTCATCAAATCACTAACCATTTTCAATGTCACCAATACTATCACATTAAATTCATCAATTTCAATATACTCTTTATCCCAATGAAAAATTATTAACTCAATATTACAAACATATTAAGGGTTATCTTTCCCTTCTTTATATATTCTTTAAAAATATCACTTTACCACTAAATCAATCTTCTTGGTTATCAGTAACATTCAACATATGATTTAAAATAATCAATGAAAACTAATGTATCACAATCCTTAGATGTTATATTATTCGTATAACTAAATTTTCATTGATAAAATAATTTTATATAATTATTTAATCCAAATAAATAATAAATTTATTCATTCCACTCCAGTTGTAGTAATAGCATAGGATTGACCTTCTCCCCTTGGATTTTTTATACTATGTTCCCTTGATTGTTAGGGAATTGGTTTGAATAATGTCCCATATCTTCAAAGTTTAAGAATTTTATAGTAGTTTATTATTTATTTTTTTATATTCATTATCTCTATAAACCTTATCTCTAAACTTATAACAATGTCACATACCCTTAAATCATTTTCTAAGATGTTTATTTCCATAATTTTCTCCTGATGAAAATTGATTCATTTACTTATTATATTTTTTTTCTTTTCCATTTTTAGGTGATCATTCAAGCTATTATTATATTTATTTCCCTTAAATATATAACATATATAAAATTACTCCCCTATCTTTATGGAAGTTGTTTCTATATCATCATAAGTTTAAAAAAATTGAGAAACTAGTGCCCTTCATAGACTCATATTAATCCTATGAAATAAATGGTCAATCATGATTTCAAAATTACGTATATATTCTGAGGAATGCTTGGATAGTCTGGTAAATTTAGCCTCATACTCTTCCACACTTTCTTATTTCTTTTTCTTTAAAGTGGGGAACTTCCTCTCTATTTCAGATCGTTGTTCTCGAATGAAGTATTTATAAAATAAAATCATTTTAAAATTTATCCATTCCAAAATTTCTATCTCTTTATCCTCTCAGTATTCTGGATCAATGAAAACCATTGATTGACATATCCTTTCAAACAATAAACAACTTGAATAACCCTTTTAGACTCATTATATCCCAAATCGAGAAATATATTTTTGAAAGATTTAATCTATTGATTAACTACAAATGGATTATTAGTTCCACTAAAAGATGGTTTCTTTTGTTACATGAAGTGATAAAACATAGGTGAGTCATGTTGTGGAACAAAAGGTTATTCTATACAGTCAAGGTTTTTTTTTCATAACTTGAGAGTCAAATTTCCTGATATAGCCAAGATTGACTCTACCCCAACACCACATATATTGGTTTTCTCATTAGGTAAATCCATACATTGTATAGAGTTATTGATTCCCTTTATTATATAAGGGTCCATCACTAAATAATAGAACACATTGAGTTATCTCATAATCATCATGAATATTGATCTATAAAATAAAATCCCTATAACGGTATAAGTTTTCAAATACTATAAGGGATTATCTTATATATAATTTTATATTTATTTATTTAAAATTCAGTTCCCAATGTTTTTATAAAACTTTCTTTGATACTAATTATAAAGACCCTAATTCTAATAGCGAAGGGCTGGTGGTTTCTTTATTAATTTGGAACCAGACACAAAGAATCACATCCTGAAAGACCAAATAGTTTATTAGTATTGAAGTACCAGATACATAAATGATTTCCATATTACATTGGAAATATATAATATATAGCATAAAATATTTCTTACATCCTTGATATTATTCATAAAATCATTCTTCATAACCAGGGGAAAATAATAAAAATAAAAAGGTGTGATCATAAGCTCTGTAAGGATTACATATAGTAGAATCTATCTTGATTAAATAATTCATAATCAATATAGAAAGTTAAATAACTAAAAAACATTCCATTATATCAATAACATGATAAAAAAATGCATCTATGGATAATATCAATGTATTAATATCATGAATGATTAAAATAACTTAATTCTTGATGAAGTAAATGTTTAATATTAGATTCCATAATGTCAAACATCATGGTATCTATACCATCAATACATTATGCCAAGACAGTTTAAAACTATGGGTATACATACACCAAAAAACCATTTAATGACAGATTATTGATTTGTCTTATGATTCCTCTCGATGCATTGAGGGGCTATATAATTTCAGGCCCCACCAATCACTTCATGTCCAATGAATTCCTCATATATTGAATGATTAATTTAATTTATAAAAAATATGCCTTATAAAAATATCCATATTGGATAAATACTAAACATTTATCAATTATTACCCAATAAATCAAATACATTCAAATTATAACATCATATGATGAAATGGAATATAGTTTAGGCAATAATAATATCCATGATACAAAGAATATGGATATTTAAGAGAAAGGTAATATCTAATAATTATAAGTAAGTGAATGTTTCAAAGGATAGTATCATTACAACATATCCCTAGTGGTTAATAAGTAAAATAAAATGTTTTTGTCCTTAATAAATAAAAATTATATTTAAATATTATTAAAAAATTCTTGAGAAAAATAAAATTTCCATTTTTGACATCAAATATTTTAAAATAACTACACAATTATAAGGTAAAATGATTTCATTGAAAATAACCTTTTAAATTTGTAAAGGAAAATTAAAATCAATGATAAGACCTGATGATGGGAAAAAATTCTCATTCTGTATAAATTTTAAAAACATTACTTATGTGATTCTATTAGAAAATTCCCAAAATTACCTCATTTAGAAAATGACATGAAGGTTCCTTTTAAAACATTTTTTAATAAGTCAAACAAGGGTAAAAATGGATTTAAAAAATCATTGGATAATATAAACAACTTTTTTGGAAACATTTTAGAGAAAATATGGATATGGAATAAAAATATATCTGATCCAAAGGGAAATAATATCATTTTTTCTTCTAAACATTTCTTTTATTCATTCAAGTCCCAAAGAGAGGAATAGACAGAAGAAAATATGGAAACTATTTAAGAGAGTAAACTTGAAATGAAATTTTATAATCATGAATAAATATATTTTAATTTTAAATATTTAAAAGGGGTAGAATATACAACAAATAGAAATAAATAGGTGCATAATACCAAATATTCCTCAATGGAGTGGAAATTGATATGAAATCACTCACCTTTGGTTTCACTTTCCACATACGCACTTTTGGAATTTATTAAATAATTAAAATATAATATGATTATTATAGATCCAAATGATTTATAATGGTCATGAATTTAAATAAAAAGTTTCTAGGGTTGAAATAACATCATAAATTACAATTTTTACAACTTTTTATATAATTTTAATCCTTATATTTTTTATTAATCCTTTAGTTAATTGTTTTTTACCTTAACCCCAATAACCACTATTTTAATGAAAAAGGGATAATAATGTTATTATAAATATCCAAGTAACTCATAGGTGAAACATGGATGATGTGTTCAACCTTATTAAATTCACATGGATAAATATACTATTTTATAAATTTTAAATAGTTTCATAAAATATTAATTTGATAAAATATCATTAATGTCAAACTTCAAACTATTCATTTAATTTTACTTTAAAAACATCAATAAAAAATGGTAACCCAAATGTAATCATTTAAAACCATTATAAAATTTTATATATATTAATAAATTAATGGGATACTTTATCTCATTAAAATTATATCAATTTTAATATTTTTAAATAATTTATTTTATTTTTCTATTAATTAAGTGAATAATGCATTGGTGTTACACATGCATTTTAGGTAATTATATAATTTATAAAAATTATAAATAAATTAATATCATGAAAATAATTTCATTATTCTCAAAATTGTTATTTATTTTCATTCATATCTTTATTTTTTTCATATGTGGACACATAATATATATTTAAAGTTAAACGAGTGGCATTTTGTAACATTCATTGATTTAAATATTATAAGGGTCATTTTCAATGATAAGTGTCCATTAACCAAATCCATTTATATCCTAAGGTGGTAAGGGTAGAATTATATTCATCCAATAATAATTTAGATGATTTGTTTTGGTCTTATCACTTATTTTTAACCTAGATTAACAAAATTTACCCTTTACTGGAGTGATAAATTTTACCAAAGTTACTATTTATATTAAACAAATATAAAAGGGGACCATTTAAAAAAAACCCTCATATTTCAAAATATTAAATCATTTTTTTTTAAATTTGATACTAATAAATGGTATAAATTAATTTTAAAATAATTTCACACAACATGATGAAAATTGTTTTTTTAATAAAATATAGTTTTTAAGCATAAACTTGATTTATTATCATCCCATGAATATAAAAATATTATATGAATGTTAAAATATTTTTTTTCAATATATAATAAAAAAATTTAATTAAAATAATTCATCAATAGTTATCAATTTAATTTAATATGATAAAAAATGTTGCACGCATAAAAACAGTTTTTCAGAGAAATGCCTTTTTTGTATAAAAAATGTTTTTATAAAAAATTTATAAATATAATTGATTCAAATTATCCCAATTGTAATATTAATGATATTAAAGAGATAATTTTACTTTTAAAACATTTTAAAATTAAATGGTACTTTTAAAATTTTTGAAATAAAAATACCGTTTTCAATAAAATGTTGTATTTTTCTGTATTCACTAGAAAATCGATCTTTTCAGAAAAACACCAAAAAATCACCCTAACCTAATTTTGATATTCTAATTTAAATAATTATATTATTTTTATAAAATAAAATTTATATAAATTCTAAAAAATAATTTTAATATTTTTTCACAATTAGTAATATAAATCCTCACGAAGAAAAATTATTTCTAAATCATAAAATAACCATACTGAAAATTGAGTGCTAATTTACTAAGAATAAATAAATGAATTATTATTGAGTATGTCCTATATATATATTTCATAATTCATTTAATACTATTCATACCCTCCAGTTCAATGGCTATGTGATATTTTTTACATTAAATAATGATATTTTAATAGTTTATTGGGGTTTATTAAGACTCGATGTTGCTTATTGTGCACACTATCAAACATAGTGTTATTTTTTAAATTCTAAAGGTTTTACATAATACCTCACTTAAATAAATTTTATACTTTAAATTTTAACATGAAATTGGTAATTAAAGGTTTGAAATTTGAGAACACACATCATAAAAAGGGTAATAAAACTCCCTCTTAAAAAGAAGGAAAATGAAATATGAAGGCCATCAAAAAAATTGGTTTATGAATAAGAGAAATTTTTTAGGAAGTAAAAATATGGACATGGAAGAGAAAATTAATTCCCAAGGATTAATGAAGAGTGATATAGAACATAGTCATGAGAAATTTGACCATCAAAAAACCATAAATCTATGATGGGTTAAAATACCATTGATTTATTGGTTAAAAAATGTAAATAGATAATTTTTTTTATATCAAGGTTCTTTTCCTAATGTCATGGATTATTTTACTAATTAGATAAAGAAATTTAGAAAATAAACTTACTTGATTTCTTTTCATGTTGTAATCAAAACATCATCCTTCTATTATTCTTCAATCAACTAAACTTTATTTCTTCCTCCATTAAATGAATATCCAAAATGTTTTTTTTAATTTTATTCCTAAATCACTTTTAATTGAAACATAAGATCCATATTTCATTCTTTATTACTCTAAATATTTACCAAAAAATGGTCAGCGTAGGTTGTCCAATATTATAAATCATAATTTAACCTCAAAAAATAATATTCAAAGTTCAATTTAATCCATCCTATAACTAGTTTACCTTAAGAAACCTTTGAAATAATTCTCACCAAATTCAAAACTCAAATATCTTAAATATGTGATTAAACATTTATCTCTATAAAAAATAAATCTATTCATAATGTCACATTCCAAACATGTGTATACCTTGATCAAATATACTATTAACTTAAATCACTATTAACTTTATCCTTATTCTATATATCCCATAAATCCAAAAAATATAGTAAAATCCATCATAGATTACTTTGTCATCAAATAACTATTTTCAAGGTCATTAATGCTATCAAATTTACTGAATCAGTGTTAATATGCTCTTTATCCCAACTAAACATTATTAACTCAACATTGAAAACATATTAAGGGTTATCTTTCCCTTCTTATTTATTCTAAAAATATATCACTTTACCACTAAAATTACCTTCTTGGTCATCGGTACCATTAAACATATGATTTAAAATTATCAAAGAAAAATAATTTAGAAAAATACTTATATGTTCTATGATACTTATAACTAAAATATCATTGATAAAATAATTATACATAATTATTGAATATAAATACATAAGAACTTTATTCATTTCAAATCAGATGTAGTAATACCATAACCTTGAATGTCTCCCCTTGAACTATTATGTGCTAAGTCTCTTTGATGCTTAGGTAACTAGTTTGAATAATTCCCCATCTATTCACAGTTTAAGTACCTAATAATAGTGTATTATTTTTTTCTTACATTAATTTTCCATATGGCCCTTATCTCCAATCTTGTAAAAACCTCTCATAACCTTCAATCATTTTCTAGGAGGTTTATTTCCATAATTTTTAGGTGATGTATATTGCATAATTATCTTCTTATCCTTTGATGCTTTTCCTTTTTATAGGTGATTAGTCGACCTCTTATTCTCTTTATTTCCATTAAATATATATAATCTTGAAAATACCTTATATGTCTTAATGAAACTTGATACTATATCATCATAAGATTGTAGCAACCTGGGTTTTTCCCTATCAAACTTTGGAATATTATTATTAATATCTCCTAAGCTAGGTGCTGAGTTAGTGTAGGAATCTAAGGGATGGTAAGCCTCGATATGATGATAATGAAAATATTAAATATATTTTTTCACCCATGCACAGTTTCTTATGAAATGTGAATAAATTATGAGAAAAGTCTCAGATCAGATTTTTGAGACTATGGTTGAGTTCAGAACATTGTGTTTACCCTAGGAGGGCCATAAACTTTGTTGATATTGGGTGTTGTGTCAGAGGAGTGTTGGAGGGGCATGTGTGGATGGGGAGTTAAATGGGGGAATTAATTTAATAAAAATTAAATCAATACCTCCCCCACCCCTTGGTGCGCACAATAGTGGAGTCTAAGCCATTCCTCTATCTCTTTGGTGACAGAAATCCCAAATCCTGAATCCAGCAAACAAAGCACCATCAGTCTCAGATCTTGATGGTGGATTCTTCTGAATAAAGCAACAATAGCTTCCGAGCACCGATTCGACATCAAAGATTCGACATTTCACCCATGAGGTTTAATGTTTTGTGTTTTAGTCATAATCTTTCCTTTTATGCATCATTCGATGGTTTTAGAGCTCTTAGATTCTTTCTAAGGACCCCTTGTGGGTTGATCTGAGTGTTTTCAGGTGAATGGGGGTGATCCGGTCTGTTTTCAGGGAATTTCCAATAGACATTTTCATCTAAACAGTGTGTATACCAATCACACAAGACATGTGTTATTAACATTTGGGGAAGAAGGACTTTTCAAAATTATTCACTGTGTACTCTAAGTATATACCGTGTCGTAGCACATGGTTGTGTGTTCATCCTTGTAAAAAAACAAAAAAATATGGTTTTTGAACAGTACACGCCATGTAATTTAAAGTCCACATTGTGTAGTTTTAAACCAAAAGACCCAATGTTTCTCTTTCTACGTAAAAGCACATAGCCAGGAGGACATATTAGAGTACACAATGTGTTCTCTAAATTACACACCATATAATTTTTCCATCTTAGAGGTTTTGAGTATTTTTTTCCCTGGAAGTCAAAATTGGGCATGTGAGTAGCCCATTTTGAGCATTTTTCCATGTAGAATGCGCTAGTGGCCATAGTTTGTGCCTAGGTGGTGCATTGTTTAGATGTTGTTTTATGGGTCATTTTGGTTAGCGATGCCTAGAAAATCAGTATTTAGTGGGTTCCCTCTGGTATTTAATAGCAACATTTTGGATGCCAGGGTTGAGTGGGTCCCCCTGATCCTTTCTCTTTGAGAATTTCTGGTATCACATCCTCTTTACAGGATTGTGAGCCTTATTCGGCTGCTTTGTGTACGTGCAACGTGGGTGTGTCTCACTTTCTGGAGTGATCATTATATGTTTACTTTAACTACAAACTCAGTGGATTTGGACCACATATCTCCCTAAGAGTCCCGATGCTATCCTCACATCCCTCTGTGTTTCCTTGGTAGGGTTCTTGGAATTGGTGTGACCATTATTTACACGGTCATTGATCCTCTACCCAGGATGCTCTAGTTGGGGATGGAGCCACAGTGAGATCTTGGTTCCGACCCTCTAGTTGTGTATCGATATCTCTTCTTTCTTCATTCTTTCATGACGTGTTCCATGGGTAGGGTTTGTGGAATCATTGCCGATACGATCTTTTAATTTGTGATTCATACTAGATAGAGTTTTCTTTATCGTCATGACCAATACTACATGAGTGACGATCCTCTATCTAAGCGATATGATCTCCAAGATGTCGTATTGGGTTGTGGTGTCCCCCAGCAGACCCTAGGTGTGAACCTGTCTCTGAGAGAGATCTTTCTGTTACCACTATGGTTTTTTGGTGTCCCCTATCGGATCCTAGGAGGGATCCCCTAACTGAGGAGTTGTGGGTTTTGGTTTTCTAGTAGCATTCATAGTGTCCCCCAATGGATCTTAAGAGGTATGCACTTCTGATTATCAAGTTCCTCTGAGTTCTAGTGTGACATGATTAGTGGCGATATACGATGAGCGTGTTCTCCCGGATCTATTCCGTTGGAATGACAGTGTTTTCATCAACTTGTGATACCTAATTAAGTGGTATCTCTTAGATGTTCCATCTGGGATGGTTATGTTGTTCATAGTGGAGTGTATATTTCATATGAATGTATTCTATGATGACGTGAATCATGGAGTGAGCGCTTCCCTTGGTGTCAATTTAGATCCTCAACTAGGAACCTATCATGGGTAATGAGTTCCGAACCTCATGAGGCTTAGTACTTAAGACGAGTATATCTGGGTGTCATATCTAGGTTTTCTTGTGGTGTTTTCATGCTTCAGTCTACATTCCTTATGGTATGAACTGACTAGTTGTGTTGTGTCGAGTATGGTCTCAAGATGGTGTTTCTCTCTCATTTGGGTTCCCTCTAGTTGGGTCGAGTTGACTATTTCCTTTCAGTTTCTCCCTTTACTTTTAAGGTTTTTTGGGGTTTACTAATTATCTTTATACTCACCCCTGTACAACATTTTCCCATATATGATTTGTGTCTTTTTAAGACCACAAGACTTTCGATGGAGTTCCAAAATAATCTAGAGTAGGTGGGTCTTAGTGAACTAGACCATACAAGGTGTTATTCGGAGCTTATCTAAGGATATTTACAGTGGGTTCATTTGACTACGATCCCCTCTTTTTGAGAAAGTTGAATGTTTTAACATTTTTCTTTTGGTGGGACCCATATTTTCCCTTTTTTTACTTCTACTCTACTCTGGTTGGGACAGATGTATGCATGCATTTATTTTTAGTTTACTTATATATCTACTCTATTTCATGGAGGTGTATGTGGATGCGTGCATACAAGTATGATAAGATAAGGCCTCCTATGTGTGGATAGCCTACTCAGCACTAGATTCTAGCCTTTGGCCTATGAAGGCAGGTTTGGTGAGTCACAACTCGAGCCCTATTGGGTTAGGTCACAACAGAGTGTTATCAGAGCAGGTTCCACTCTGGAACCATAGTGTTGTAAGATTGATTTGGATTACATAGAGACAATGATAGGATTTTTTGAGGACATATTTTAGGACAAGGACTCTAGTGTTGGTGCATTCGAGGATGTTGACATTCACTGAGACTTTGATAATATTCCATTCGACTCGATACATTAGGACACTGATCATAGGGAAATAATGGTACACACATCATATAGGACTGAGTTTTTGGTTTTTCTTATTTTTCCTAAGTTAACTCCTGAGATACACCCTTTGACCATGGTGCATCTTAAATTTTATTTTAGGATTACTACATGATAATAGTCAGACAGGGTTCCATGGTGGGATTGTGGTGATAATCCACCACAAGACGAGGGTTCAACATAGGTCATTGGTTTTGAGGTTGGACCTTTGGGTGGTCTCTGCCAGTTGTGCTTCCACCTGTCAAGTGGAAGGTTGTTTCAACGGTGTAGAATGAGGATGCGTGCATTTCAAGTGTTCTAGAGGCAGCGACCTATGAATTTCTAGGATGAAATAGAACCCCAGGCAGCTGATTACTGGCTCGAGGCAGTCATGTGTGTTTTCTTCCTTATGAGTAAACCACCAAATTAAATAGTGGTTCTAGCATAGAGCATTTTTCACGATTCGGCCAGGCGCTGGTGGAGTCTTGACATGCATAGCCAAAATGAGGAGACACTCCCTTGGGTGGAGTTTCTGCGAATCATTAGGGAGAAGTTTTATCTAGTCATGCTAAAGTCAGTGTATATCTTGGATATTCTTCAGCTTTAGTAGGATAGCAAGACCATGGAGGAGTACTCGGTGAGTTTCACAGACCTTTCATATCACTACCTGGATATGGTTCAATATTATTTCTTCCAATCACAGACCTTTAAGTAGGTCTTTCATTGGGTGATTAGGGAGTTAGTGGTGCTACTGTTAATTCCCACCTATGTTGTAGTGCTAGAGTGGGCCTTGGTGGTTGAGAACTTCATGGCTGAGAAAACTGTGACCATAAGTTCTAGGAACCCGGGTGCTGGGACCTTGGTAGTTGGTTCATAAGTTGGTATCCAATGGCAGACTAAAGGATCCAAGCATTCTTGAGGTTTCAAGAGGCCATCCTAAGATGGAGGATCTGAGGATTAGTGATCTCAGGCCAGTTTTAGTCAGTCATTAGAGAGGCGGTGTTACGCTTGTGATGACCATGGTCATCTTTCTAGAGATTATCCAACCCGATGTTCTATTAAGAGGGAGAAGGTCGATGTACAACCTTGGTAGAGGCAGCATTTTGAGCATGGAGGTTCACTGGGTGGAGGACTTGGCAGAGGAGTAGGTTTAGGAGAAGGAGGTGGTAGACAGTACAAGTTTTCACCACCACCCCCCAAGTGGTCCACGCCAGGTTAGGGAGTTTGAGGATTGGGGTGAGGACATCTGAAGGTTATAGAGGCCTTTTAACTAGAGGCTTCACAGATGGATAGAGGTATGCTCTATGCCCTTTCTACTTTTTGCAGTTGTTTTTATAGAAACTATTAGAAGTTACTCTTTCCTTTTTGTTTCTTTCTCGAGGTTTGTTTAGGGAGTTGGTAAGACCATGTGTTTGTGTTGTTCGTCATAGCATTGAATGAACAAGAAAGAGGGATCCTTCCCCCATCGATATTCATTTTGTGATGTGATCTAAAAATATGAGGATGAGTTAGTGCTACCCAAAGTAGACAATGTCGAGGTGTGGTGGATGAGTCCCTTCGACTTGTGTGTATGGGGAGGGGTTGTGTGTTAAAGTTTTCTATGAAGGGAATGGTAAAACCGAGTGTGTGTGATTGGGTAGCCCTATTCCTTCATTGCTACCCTCACATGTTTGGAATTAGCTTGTCCATGAGAAACTTGCGGAGGTAATGATGTATTTTACCCCCAAGGTAGGTTGTTTTGAATTTTAGTCCCAATACCCCCTTTTATGAATCTTCTTAAGGGTTTTGATCCCTTATATGCTCTCTAGGGAACCCTAATGGGTTGATCTGAGTGTTTCGGGGTGAACATGTGTGATCCGGGCTATTTGAAGGGAATTTTTGATGGATTTTATTATCAACACAGTGTGTAAAATAGTCAAACATTCCATGTGTACTTCCTATTATGGGAAATAAGGACTTTTTATAAGTACACATTGTGTACTCTGAGTACACACCATGCAGTATCACATAGTAGTTTATCCATCCTTATGAAAAAGAACATAGAGATATGGTTTTTGAATAGTACACACAGTGTAATTTAAAGTACACACCTTGTAGTTTTACACAAGAATAATCAACGTTTATCTTTCTATGTAAAAGTACATGGCTAGGAGGAGAGATTAGAGTACACACCGTGTAATCTAAAGTACATGCCATGTAATTTTTCCCACTCAGAGGTTTTGGGTATTTTGTGCCTTAGAAGTCAGAATTGGGCATGTGAATAGTTCATTTTGTGGGGTTTTGCGCATATAATGTGATGGTGGACACAGTTTGGGACTAGGAGGTGCGGTGTGAAGGTTTTGTTTTATAGGTATTTTGGGTTAGTGATGCCTAGACTGGTAGGGTTGAGTGGGTTCCCCCCTAGTCTTTAATAGTGATGTTTTAGTAGGAAGGGTTGAGTGGGTCCCCCTATTCCTTTTGCCTTGTGGATTTTTGGAATCACATACTCTTCATATGATTGTGACCCCTCTTCGACTTCTTCAAATATGTGTATTGTGGCTGTGTTTCCAATTTCTGGAGTGAGTCATCTCAATCCACTTAGATTATAGATTTAGCGGATTTGGAGCATGTATCGCCCCAAAAGGCTCGACGAGATCTTCACATCCCTTCCTGTTTTTTGGGTAGGGTTCTTGGAATCGGTGTGACTAATATTTACATGGGAATTGATCCTCTACCTAGGATGTTCCAGTAGGGGATAGAGCTGCCGTGAGCCCTGGGTGTCGACCCTATAGCTATGTATCGATATCTCTTCTTCTGTCGTTCTTCTATGATGTGTTCCATGGGTAGGGTTTGTGGAATCATTTCCGATATGATCCCCTACTTCACGAGTTATACTATATGGGGTTTGTGGTATCGTCGTGACCAACACTACATAGTCAACGATCCTCTATCTAAGCAATATGATCTCTAGGATATCGTATTGGGTTGTGGTGTCCCCTAGTGGAACCTAGGTGTGAACCCCTCTCTGAGCGAGATCATTGTGGTACCAATGTGGGTTTGTGGTGTCCCATAGACGATGATAATAGAGATCTCATAACCAAGGAGTTGTGGGTTTTGGTTTTGTCATAGGGTTCATAGCATCCCCTAGTAGATATTGAGGGGGATCCCCTTTTGAGTTTTGAGTTTTACTGAGTTCCAAAATGACATGATTAGTGGGGTGATATCCAATAAAACAAATATTTATTGAATATTTTATTGATATTAAATGATAAAAAATCCTCAAATTCTGTTAAATATGTTTATTTATAAAATATTTGGGATTTGATCATTCATTTGAAAATTTGATGGAAATTCCAGTTTTACCCTTTATAGTGCATTGTAGTATTTTGAACATAAATAATGTTATTTAAATTATTTTAAGTTAGTATTTTCTAAATCTGTTCCTGGATTAATGTTTTACAACTTTCATTTAGGACATTAGAGCTAAATCATGCATTTGGTTGGTGTAAATGGGCCATGAAGTCAAAGTTGTGTTGAAATCGCTAGATTGGACATATGTTCTGTATTTGAGCCATATCATCTAAATCAGCACATGGATTGAGCCCAAATTTTAGAGGAGATCAAAAAACCAATTTCAAAAAAATTAACCTGCTAGAAGAACAGAAGGTTCACGCATTTTGAATGTCAAATGGGTGGTGAATATTGAATTAAAATATTTGGATGAGATTCCCCATTCACACTTGAAACCACTTTAAACCTATCCACCCACCACACTATAAATTGGTGTTTTCACTATTTGGGATGGTTGGTCGAGTAATAGTAAAGGTTTGGATGAAAGGGTCACTAGTGGAAAAAGGTGTTTCCATGTCGGTTTTTTAATTTAACTTTGGTCTTTAACCGATGACGATAAAGGCGACGTAAAAAATATAAGCTTTAACATTGGGTTTTATAAACTGACATAAAAAATAGGTCCTAATGGGTCTTCGGCGTCAGTTTTCATATAAACTAACACCAAAAGTTAGGCACTGATGGTCTTCGGTGTCAGTTTTCATATAAACCGACGCCAAAGGTCATGCACTGTTGTTCTTCGGCGTCCGTTTTCATATAAACCGACGCCAAAAGTCAGGCCTAGATAATGTTAGGCATAAGTTTTCATATAAAATGACACCAAAATTTAGGCTTTTATAGTCTTCTACATCAGTTTTTAAGAAAACTAACTTTAAAATTGAACTTCTACATGGGTTTTATCGTCAGTTTTGGATAAAAACCGATGTGAAAAGTATATTTTAAAAAATCTTATTTTTCTTGTCGGTTTTGGTAAAAACCGATGTTAAAACATTGAATCTATTTATATTGGAATATAGATTATTTCTTAGGCTTCAATTTGACTGCTTATGGAGCTCAAAAAGACTTACAGATCAAAAGTTATGGTCGTTGTAAGTTGTAGCTCTTTAAGTTTCGATAGATACAAATTGATTCAAAGAAAACATGAGAAACAATAACTAAAAACTATACACTAAATGAACAAAAAAATAATAAACATAAATATTCAAACTAATTTTAATTATTTTATTGGTTTCATTTGAATCGATATCATGTTTGTTGTTATTTCACTTCTTTTTAAGGAAGAACTCATGCGGTAATGAAAATGGTGAGTGATAAAGAATTTTGCACCTCACCTAATGAATCTCATGTGGAAGTTTCATCCTTTTGTCTCAATCGGAAAAATATTTCATCACCATAATAAAAATATCAATATATTTAGCAATAAGGAAAACTATAATAATGAAATTAAATGATGAAAATCAATACAGTGTACAAATCATCGATTGAAGAATTGTTGAAATATTGATGGTATTGAAGATGTCAAAAATGTTTAAATAAAGAGGATGAGGTTATATATATTGTAAATGAAAATATTATTGGTGGTGATACAATAAAATTTAGGTGTGATTTTGAAAATAGAAATGCGCTTTGTGAAAAAATTAAAATACCAAACTCGCGTATTCGAAATTTTACTTTTAACATCGGTTAAATTTATAAACGATGTTAAAAATATTCTCATGTTGGGGTTTCAACATCAGTTAATGAAAAACCGAATCCAAAAAGTGATTTTCAACAATGTTTATTTGAAAAACTAATGCCAAAATGGGACTTTTAACGTCATTTTTTTTGAAAAAAACTCGATGTTAAAAATCAACTCTTCAAATGGTCAACTTCTAACATCCATAACTTTTGATCCGTAAGTCAGTTTTTTCTAAAGGACCTATCAAATCAAATATTGAGAAATTATCTAAAACTTGGGTTTGATTTTTAATGTCAGATAATTGAAAAACCAATGCCAAAATTTGACTTTTAACATCAGTTATTGAAAAAAACTGACATTAAAAATCAAGTCTTATAATGTTCAACTTCCGATGTCCATAACTTTTGATTCGTAAGTCAGTTTTTTCTCTAAAATCTGTCAATAGAAGCTTTAGAAATTGCATAAAACTTATTATTATTATTAAAATAGGTTATTTGAAAAATCAATGCCAAAAGGGTACTTTTAACATCGGTTATTGAAAAAAACCAATGTTAAATATCAAGTCTTATAATGTTAAACTTTCGATGTCGATAACTTTTGATCTGTAAGTATGTTTTTCTCCAAAACATATCAAATAAAATCTTGAGAAATTATCTAAAACTTTTTTTTATTATTAACATCCGTTATTTGAAAAACCAATGCCCAAAGGGAAATTTTAATGTCAGTTATTGAAAAAAAACCGACGTTAAAAATCAAGTCTTATAATGTTGAACTTCCGACATCCATAACTTTTTGATTCGTAAGTCCGATTTTTCTCCAAGACCTATCAAATAGAATATTGAGATATTATCTAAAACTTTTGTTTTATTTTTAACATTATTTATTTGAAAAACTGACTCTAAAAAAGTAATTTTAACGTTGGTTATTGAAAAAAATCGACGTTAAAAATCAAGTCTTATGATGTTCAACTTCCGAAATCCATAACTTTTGATCCGTAAGTCTATTTTTTCTCCAAGACCTGTCAGATAATAGCTAGAGAAATTATCTAATTTTTTTTATTATTAACATTGGTTATTTGAAAAACTGATGCCAAAAGGGGACTTTTAACATCAGTTCTTGAAAACAATAGACGTTAAAAATCAAGTTTTATAATGTTCAACTTCTGACATCCATAACTTTTGATCCGTAAGTCTGTTTTTTCTGAACGACCTGTAAAATTGAAGATTGAGAATTATTTAAAGCATTTGTCTTATTTTTAACATCATTTATTTGAAAAATAGACGCCAAAAAAGGACTTTTAGCATTGGTTATTGAAAAAAACTGACGTTAAAAATAAAGTCTTATAATTTTCAACTTCCAACGTCCATAACTTTTGATCTGTAAGTCCATTTTTTCTCCAGGACTTGTAAAATTGAATATAGAGAAGTTATCTAAAATATTTTTTATTATAAACGTGAGTTATTTGAAAAAACAATGCCAAAAGGGGACTTTTATCATTGGTTATTGAAAAAAACTGCTGTTAAAAATCAAGTCTTATAATGTTCAACTTTTGACGTCCATAACTTTTGATCCGTAAGTCCATTTTTTCTCCACGACCTGTCAAATAGAATATTGAAAAATTATCTAAAACTTTTGTTTTATTTTTAATGTCGGTTATTTGAAAAACAGATGCCAAAAAAATATTTTTAATGTCGGTTATTGAAAAAAATCGACGTTAAAAATCAAGTCTTAAAATGTTCATCTTTCGAGGTCCATAACTTTTGATCCATAAGTTTGTTTTTTCTCTACAACCTATCAAATAGAAGATTGAAAAATTATATACAACTTATATTTTATACATAACGTTAGTTATTTGAAAAACTAATGCCAAAAACCTACTTTTAATGTCAGTCTCTAAGAACCGACGTTAAACTGCCAACGTTAAAACCCAATTTTTACTAGTGGGTATCTCTTGGGATACCATCACAACTCTTGGAAGGCATAAGGATTTGTGAAAAAACCTCTTCCGAAAAGGATATCCTCTCCCACCTCCTCTTTGTATTTCTTTTCTTTCATGCATGTATCTTTAATTTTTCTTCAATTAATCATCTATGTTTTTTTCTTTTTCATCTTCTTATCTTCCTATTTGGGATGGAATTCAAGCGTGGATATGAGATTGGGTTCTACCCTTTCAATAATTTTCTCATGCAAAATGTCTCCATGATGACCACACCTCCCATGGAAGAGTAGTTCTTTTAGTGATCGATCTATCTTCTACCCTCTTCATTTAATTATTTTGAATCATTGAGCTACTACAATTCACATTATATGATCTATTAATTGAGTTTTTGAATTATAAGAAACTGAGAAAACAATTGAAAAATGAACACTAATACAAGTGAGGTAGAGTATTGTATGAATTGTGAGAGCACGATCATAATTGGTAATACAATACCACATGAGATAAGTTTGTAAAGTTCAAATATAATCCCTAAAATCAATTAATCCTCATATCTAGAGTGGATATGTGCTCTAATTAACCACGGATCATAATCTAACCTTAGAACATAAATCAAAGCAGGGTGTTGCAATTGCGTGTTCCGAAGATAGCCTAGGGTTCAAGTAATTTCATATTTGTGTTTAAGTTAACACTTGTAGGGTTCAAGGGTTAAAAAAAATTAATAGATCATAATTAAGTGGGTATTGTTTAAATGATAATGATTTATAAGTAAATGAATAGGTAGAGTTAGATCGATTACATCTTTTAAATATTTTCTAAAAAAAATCTTCTTGTTGCATCGAATTTCATTTCAAAATTAAAAAAAATTCAATCTTCTTCCAGAAAACTTTTTCTAGTTTTATAAAAGATAAAAAACCCCTCATCCTTTCAAGTAGTGTTTTTGTTCTCTTTTATTTTATATTTAGAATACCTTTAAGAAGTTTTTTTAATTTACTTCCTCCTTTGAGAGAAGACCTTGGTCAGCCACTCTACTACACCTAAGTAACCCAAAACCAAACATCATTTTAATGCGCCCACGACATCGCCTTTCAAATTGGCACTGTTTCCATGGAGGCAAGTAATTATTTCAACTATTTAGAGGTATTTATTTTATTTTACATTTTATTCACTTCTTCACTTCTTTGTTTCTTCTTTACCCAATCTGAATTTTTTTATTCTTCTTTTATTTTCTTATTTTTCTTTTTGGACCATCAACTCAAACTTCTCATATTTTATTATGGCACACATTTCTTATTTTTATTTATATACGATTTATGAAATGAACTAATCTTGAGGATCTCTTAGATCTTGACCCTGAGATTGAACACAGCCTTAGAGATCAAATCATACATTCTTAGTCTATGAGAAGTTTCAACATTTAACCAGTTGGAGAATTCTTCCACTCCAAGAAAATTTAAATGAGAAAAACTTATAAGTACAAATAAAAACCATAACCAATGGCTAAAAATAATTGAAATTAATTTAATATAACCATTCGAGAATTGGATACACCTGATATTAATAATCAACCAAATTGCATTGCATACCCAAATCTCGAATCAGAATTTAAACTGAAATCTAGATTAATTCAACTTCTTCCAAAATTTCATGGATTCTATGGTGATGATCCAAATAAACTTTTAAAATAATTTAATGTGGTTTTCTCAACGTTATAACCAATAAATTTTTCTGAAGATCAAATCAAACTAAGAGCATTCCCATTCTCACTTGATGGAGCTGCAAAGGACTGAATGTATTATTTACAACCTGAAGATGTAACATATTGTAATGATTTAAAATTTATTTTCTTTCAAAGATTTTTTCCAGCATAAAGAACCACTTCCATTCGTAAAAAGATATCAGGGATCAAGCAAGCGCAAGGAGAGTCAATGTATGAGTACTGGTAGCGATTGAAGAAGTTGTGCGCAAGCTACCCACGTCACCAAATAAGTGAGCAAATCCTCATCCAATACTTCTATGAAGGACTCACACCTATGGAGAGGAGCATGGGGGATGCTACAGCTAGAGGGGTATTGGTAGACAAGACACCAGTAGATACACATGCATTGATCGATAAGATGGCACAAAACTCCTAACAATTTGGTGATCGAGGTACACCACTTCTCAGGGTAGTACATCAGGAAAGTCCTTCCTCTCTTGAAAATAATATGATTGATACTATGTTGGAATAATTTACCACTATGGTGAGGAAGATTTCTTTGGCACAAAAGACATCCCAACCCCCTCCTTCAAGGTATTGTGGAATTTTCAATGAGACAAGCCACCCACCTGACTTTTTCCCCAACTATAAGAAACAAAATATTGTGTTGTAGTATTTCCTAGAAGACCATATCAGCAAAAACAACTGTCAAATCCCCAAAATAAGTTTTATTCCTTGGCACCATCATACAACCAATGGTGGAAGGATCAATCAGACAAGAGGTATACATTTGGACAACAACAAAGTCCCATTTTCAACAAAAAATCCAGCTGCATCCACCTTACCAATAGGGTTTCCAACAACCCCAAAGGCAATTTGAAGCTCAAGAATCAATAAGTCAACAACAAGGTAATTATTAACCAAAGCTAAATTATAATATTTATGATATTTTGAAACAAATTGTTCTTAATCAACAGAATGATATGAAGAGTTAAAGTTCGGAGCTGAGGGAGTTAAAGACTCAAATGAGACAGATTTCTAGTTTCCTCCATGAACTAGTAAGTAGGAATTATGAAAATCTACCTTACCAACCTACATCAAATCCCAAGGGGATTGTTAGTGACATCACATTGAGAAGTGGGAAGAAAAAAACTAATACATCTGCACCTATCGTTCTACAGGGATTCACCTCAACTCCAGAAAATCCTCATTCCACCACACCAACTGTTGAGAAACCCATGGATAAGGATAAAGGCAAGAAAAATATTGATGATGTTCCTCTTAAACCCCATCCCTTTCCAAACAGGGTTGTACAAACCAAGAATATGGATGAAGAGGAAATGCAGAAAGAGATTTTGGACATATTCAAGCATGTGTAGATCAACATCCATTTACTTGAATCCATTGAACAAATACAAAGGTATGCCAAATTCTTAAATGAACATTGTTCCAATTGAAGAGGTCTTAAGGGAAATGAAAGGATCAATCTTGGAAGTAATGTTTCAACACTCATTACACAAACTCTAGTAATGCCAACAAAGTACAAGGATCCAGGGACATTCACTATCCCATGAACCATAGGGGAGTTTCACTTTTCTGATGATCTTTGTGATTTGGGAGCTTCCATAAATGTGATGCCTCACTCTGTATTCTCTTCTTTATAGGTTGATGAGTTGAAGCCGATTAGAGTAGTGGTGCAGTTGGCGAAAAGAGCTAAGGCATATCCAGCGGGAGTCTTTGAGGAAGTATTTTTTTGGGTAAGAGACATGATCTTTCTAGCAGATTTCTACTTTCTTAATAGGGAGGTTGATCAGGTAAGTTCTCATGCTCCCATTATATTAGGTAGAACCTTCCTCAAAACTGAAAAAAATATCAAAATGTCAATGAAGGTACACTTTACATGGAGTTTGGAGATGAAGTTGTGATATTTAATTTCATGGAATCCATGAAGTACCCCTCAGAAGACCATTCAAATTTTTTTATCTCTCTTTTGAACCACCAAGTAAAAACCCAATGAATTTTGATTGTCCTTTACTTATAGAGATTATAATAATTAGTTCTAGTTTGATGTCTAAGAGTACTTACACACCTATTTATAATGAACAAGACTCTCTTATATTTGATTTTGAAATAGAATCATATTCTGATTTTGATCATGTGAAATATGATTATGACATGGTTGTTAAGTATGCTGATGGATTTGATGCTTTATTATCTGATTTTGATGATGTATATTTTGATTTTGATGTTCATTATGCACATATTTCAGTTCCTCCAATTTATCCATCCATACACCACCCCCCTACACTGGAACTCAAGCCATTGCAACTAAATGTCAAATACTCATACTTGTTGAGTGGTGAGAAATTACCTGTTATCATTCCTAAAAATCTTCCTTTTGAACATGAAGAAAAACTTTTGAATCTTTTGAGGGAGAACATTAAGGAAATCAGGTGGACCTTGGATGACATATCGGGTATTAGCCCCTCCATTTGAATGCATAGGATTATTTTTGAGGATGGGGCTAAACTGGCTAGGCATCAACAAATGATACTGAATCCATCTCTTCTAGAAGTCGTAAAAAAAGTCAAGAAATTTCTCAAGGTAGGTATAATATTTCCCATTTCAGATTCTCAGTGGGAAAGTCCTATTCAGGTTGTGACTAAGAAAATTGGCGTTACAGTTGTTAAAAATGAGAAAGATGGGTTAGTTCTGACAAGGGTTCAAAATATTTGGCGTGTGCGTATTGATTATAGGAAACTAAATCAGTCCACTCGCAAGGACCATTCCTCCTACTATTTTTTGATCAAATGCTTGAGAGACTAGCTGGAAAAACACAATATTGTTTCTTAGATAGATTTTATATATATTTACAGGTTCATATAACTCTGACAGATCAGGAGAAAACTACATTCACCTGTCCCTTCGGTACATTTTCCTACCAAAGGATGCCATTTGGACTTTGCAACGCCCCAGGTACCTTCCAGAGATGCATGGTGAGTATTTTTTCTGATTTTATTGAGACCTACATGGAGGTATTTATAGATGATTTTTTAGTGTATGGATCCTCATTTTATGAATGTCTAAGTAGTTTGGGAAAGGTGTTGAATCATTGTATTGAGAAGAATCTAGTCTGGAACTTTGAAAAGTGTCATTTCATGGTAGAGCATGGCATTGTCTTAGGGCATGTAGTGTCAAAACATGGGATAGAGGTTGATAGATATAAGATTGAAATTATTGCAACATTACCCTATCCATAATGTGTGCATGATATTAGATCTTTCCTAGGGCATGCAGGATTTTATTAGCACTTCATCAAATATATTAGTAATATTTCTCTTCCTTTTCCACAATTACTTCTAAAGGATTCTGATTTTTTGATTGTTGATTCATAAAGGGTAGAATGTTATGAGATAAATAAGTATCTGACCACTCCACTGATCATACAACCCCCACAATGGTACATTCCTTTTGAGCTTATGTATGACGCCTCCAACTTTGTGGTTGGAGTTGTCTTATCTCATAGGGTGGAGGGACTTTCACATGTGGTTGCATATGCATCAAGGACACTAGATTTATCCAAATCAAACTACACAACCATGGAAAAGGAGTTTCTTGCTGTCATATTCTATTTAGACAAATTCTATTCATATTTATTAGGATCTAAAGTAGTTTTTTTTTCAGACCATGAAGCTCTGAGGTAACTCTAGAAGAATCCAGATGAATAGCCCAGACTTATCCGATGGATGGTAATTCTTCAAGAATTTGATATTGAGATAAAGGAAAAGAAGGGGTTAGAAAACTTAGTGGTGGACCACATGAGTAGGCTTACTCAAATACTAGAGGATGACACGTTGTATCGGGTACCACTTCGAGACACTTTCCCCAATGAGCATCTTTATTCCATCTTAGGTACGCATCCTTGGTATGGTGATTTAGTTAACTACCTTGTTGCTGCTGAAATACCTGCAAATTTAAAGAAACATCTAGTCCAAAAGTTAAAGAGTGAATCAAAATTTTATGTTTGGGATGATCCATACCTGTGGCACATGTGTAGTGACCAAGTTATTAAAAGTTTTTTTTGATCAAGAGTTGGAGTATGTTTTACATTTTTGTCTTACACTTTCTTGTGGTGGACACTTTGAACCCCAACGGATAGCTAGGAAAGTTTTGGACTCTATACTATATTGTATTAGCTTATTACATGATGCCCATGTGTTTTTTAATTCATTCTCTCATTTCCAACACACTGGGAACATTTCTAGGAGACAAGAGATGCCCTAACAACCCAAACTATTCTATGGGATTTTTGATGTATGGGGCATAGATTTTATGGGTCCTTTTCCTAGTTCCTTTGGTTTTTTGTATATTTTGGTTGCTGTCAATTATGTGAGTAAATGGGTGGATGATAAGGCCACCATGACTGATTATTCTCATGTTGTAGTGTACTTTTTCAAAACAAAGATTTTTTATAGGTTTGGAGTACCAAAGGCCATTATCACTGACCAAGGGACATACTTCTACAATCCAAAATTGGCTTCCCTCCTACAGAAGTATGGGGTGACACACAAAACATCAACACCATACCACCCTCAAACAAATGGCCAGTATGAGGATTCAAATAGGAATTGAAACAAATTTTGGGGAAAATTGTGGAGCTGAATAGAAAAGATTGGATAAAGTGCTTGGATGATGTGCTTTGGTCTTATAGGAAACCATACAAGACACCCATTGGTATGTCCCCATTTTGGATTGTTTTTGGGAAAGCGTGTCATCTCCCCATGGAATTTGATCATCAAGCTTATTAGGATATAAAAAAATTCGACATAGATTTGGTACAAGATGGAATCCAAAGGAACCTACAAATTCAAGAGCTTGATGAGATTAAATTTTCTTCATGTGAGAACTTAAGGCTCTATAAGGAAATATCAAAATCATCTCATGACAAGATAATCTAGAAAAGATAATTTCAAGTTGGAGAGAAATTCTTGCTCCATAGTTCATGACTGAAGCTGATGCTTGGTAAGTTGAGTTCCAGATGGTTAGGTCCTTATGTTGTGACTAATGTTTTTCCTTATGGTGTAGTAGAGATCAGAAAAGAGGACACAAAATGAAGCTTTACTGTCAAAGGGAAACATTTTAAGAGATACATTGAGGGATTTTCTATTGATGTAGTGGATTTCATCACACTGCATGATCCCATCATCACTTGAGCATAATAGGCTGTTCCTAACCCTTTCACTTATTTATTATTTTTCCTATTTAAAATCATACATTTCATGTGAATATATCATATCATAGGTTCACATTGACTACAATGCAATATTTTATGTGTGGGGGAGGGAAACTTTTATTTTAGTAATTTCAATTGTTTTACTGTTTTTCAATGATTTTAAAGAAATTGTGTGTTTTTTTTCAAATTTTGGGTATTTATTTTTTATTTTTTTGTTTTTTTGAAACTCTTGAACTGAAATGATTCTCATCACCATTTTGAAATTCATATCAGTAAGTGAAACAATTTATCCCATGAAGCCAAGATTAAATGAATGCTGAATATAACTTTGTTTCAAGTTCAAATATTTAGTAATTTCATGAAAAGTACTCCGAATTTTGAATCCCATGACACATATCGCTGTCTTATATTTGAAATCAGTTTTCTATGAGGCTTCTGAACCATTATTTTCATATTATTTTCATTTACCTCACTTCTTGATAGAACCAAAACATGCTTGATTTAACCAGAATTTGATTTACTCTTGTCAAAACTTGATGGTTTGAGGTACTTATATTTTAAATGATTGAGGAATTTGTTTGGTATTAAAGCCCCTATTTCAAAGAATCCTTTTTTTATAATGTCCTGAATAGAACATTTAATCCTTTTATCCCTTATAAGTCATGAGAAACATATTAGGTTAGCCACATTATAAGCCAATTTTCCGTATCAAACCAAATATTGAAGTGAAATTTCATAATCTAGTTGAACTTAAGTGTGGGGGAAGCTGTCTTGTGTTGTGATACCACATTTTGTGATACTTTTGGTGGAAAATTAAATTCTAAAGAGATGTGTTTTCTGTTGAAGAAATTCATTATATTAAAATCTGTGCCTTTCCTGGAGCTTTGATGATAATTGATGCTATGCCTTTCTAGAGATTCTAGTAGAAGAATAAAGTTGTTCCTATTTGGAGCTTTCAAGAAAATCATGCTTGAGAAGATTGACATTTTTACTGCTAAAATGTTGAATGGTGTGCACATTCATTTATTTTTCATGATGATGAACATGAATTGATGCTATGGGGATTGAGGAGGAGACCATATTTAAGTGAAAATTAGATTAATGCAATTTTTCTTCAAAGAGTCAAGCCCCCTCATTCAGCCTCAAATTTTTTCACATCTAAATCCTACCAAGTGAAAGCCACATAACAACCTTGGAAAGTCCTCATGATAAACATATGTCATTGAATCACATCGGGTGGGAATGTAGGAATTTATCAAGCCTATAGTGACCCTTATATAAGTTTAGATGAGAAAGGCATTGCTGAAAAATTTAAATTTGCGTGATAAGAGAAAATTCAAGTGAGGTAAGTGTTATCTGCATGGGAGGATAAATGAAGTAGAAATATATTGAATTATATAAATGGAGAACTTGAAATATTTTATTTTTATGAGGCATGATAACTTTTGTTTCTTGGTGTGTAATTGTTGGATCTCAAGGACATGTGTTTTAATTTTTTTTATTTGATATTGATGTTTACTTGTCACAATTTTTCAGACTACGTGATATGAGGTTTTTCCCAGGAGTGTAAAAGGGTAAGTTTGGGGGAGTTGATAAAACAAATTTTTAATGAATATTTTATTGATATTAAATGATAAAATTTCCTCAAATTGTGTTAAATATGTTTATTTATAAAATATTTTTGATTAGATAATTTATTTGAAAATTTTATGGAAATTCTAGTTTTACCCTTTATAGTGCACTGTAGTATTTCGAACATAAACAATTTTATTTTAATTATTCGAAGTTATTATTTTGTAATTTTTTTTTTACTTAATGTTATACAACTTTCATTTAGTACATTGAAGGTAAATCATGCATTTGGGTGGTGCAAATGGGGCTTGAAGTCAAAGTTGGGATGGACTCGCCTGATTGCACATGAGTTATGTATTTGAGTCGTAACTTCAAAATATGTGCATGGATTGATCACAAATTTTGAGTTGAAATCGACAACCCAATGTCGCAAAAATTATCCTTCTGTAAGAATAGATGGTTCATGAATTTTGATGGTCAAGTGTTCGCTGCAATTTGGATTAAAATATTTGGCTGAGATTCCCCATTCACACTTGAAACCACTTTAAACCTAGCCTCCCCACCACTCTATAAATTGGTATTTTCACTCTTTGGGATGGCTGGTCTTGGAATAGAGAATGTGTTTTCGAAAGGGTGTCTCTTGGGAGCCCCTCACAACTCTTGGAAGGAGTAAGGATTTGTGCAAACATCTCTTTCAAAAAGGTTATCCTCTCCTACCTCCTCTTTGTATTTCTTTACTTTCAGGCTTGTATCGTGAATTTTTCTTCATTAATCTTCTGTGTTTTTTCCTTTTAATCTTATTATATTTATCTTTGGGATGTAATTCAAGAGTGAATATGATATTGGATTCTACGCTTTCAATCCTTTGCTCATGCAAAACATCTCCATGATGACCACACTGCCCATAGAAGAGTAGTTTTCTTAGTGACCAATCTATCTTCTACCATCTTCATTTAATTATTTTGAATCATTGAGATACTATAATTAAATTAATATAATATATGAATTGAGTTTTTAAATTATATGAAACTATGTAAGTAATTGAACAATTAACACAAAAACACGCGAGGTCGAGTATTGCGTGAATTGTGAGGGCATGATCTTAATCGGTAATACAAGACCACACAGGATAAGTTTTTAGAGTTCAAATATAATACCTAAACTCAGTTAATCCCCATATCTATAATGGATATGTGCTATAATTAAACATTTACTATAAGATATCTTTAGAACATCAATCAAAGCAGGGTGTTGCGATTGTGTGTTCTGAAGCTAGCCTATGGTTTAAGTAATTTCATCTTTGTGGTTAAGTTAACTCTTGTAGGGTTCGAGGGTTAAAAAATTAGGGGATCGTAATTTAAGTGGGTATTAATTTAAATAATACTTATTAATAAGTAAATTAAGTGGTAGAGTTATATTGATTACATGTTATAAATATTTTCTAAAACAAAACATCTTCTTGTCGCGTTGAATTTCATTTCAAAATTAAAAACAAAAAAAATGAAATATTCTTCCAAAAAACTTATTTTGGTTTTATAAACAATAAAAACCCCTCCATCCTTTCAAGTATTGTTTTTATTCTCCTTTATTTTATTTTTAGAATACCTTTTAGAAGTTTTTTTAATTTACTTCTCCCTTTGAGACACGACCTTGGTCATCCACTATACTGCACCTAAGTAAACCAAAATCGAACATCATTTGAAAGCACCCACGATAGAACATTTCAATATCTAATGAGAATGTTCTATCAGATGCATAACCTTGGAATTGGAGTTTTGAAATCAACTTGTGATACCAGATTGAGTGGTATCTCTGGGATGTTCCATCTTGGATGGTTGCGTTGTTCTTGGTGGAGTGTATATCTTGGATGAATGTCATCTAAGAAGATGTGGATTGTGTAGTGAGAGATTTTGATGGTGTCGCTTTAGAGCCTCTAGTAGGAACCTGTTGCTGGAAATGAGATCAAAACCTCATGATACTTAGTGACTAAAATGAGTATATCTAGGTGTTGTATATGGGTTTTCTTGCAGTGTTGTCACGTCTGGGTCGACACATCATGTGGTATGGGCTGACTAGTTCGGTTGTTCCAAGGATGGTCTGATTATGGAGTTTCTATCTCGTTTGTGTTCCCTTTGGCTGGGTTGATTTGACTATTGCCTTTCAGTTTATCCCTCTCCTTTTGGGGTTTTTGGGGTTCATACTGAGTATCTTTATACTCACCCATCTACGGGATTTGCCTACACATGTTTTGTGTCTTGTTTAGACAACATTCCTTTCTAAGGAGTTATAGGAGGACTCAGTGTAGGAAATGATTAGTGAGCTTGAACAAATAAGGTGTTTATTGGAGCTTATATAAGGAGCCTTATGGTGGGTTAATTTGACATTGATCCCCTACTTCTGATAAGTTTGGATGCTTTTTCACTTTTCTTTTGGTGGGCCCTGCATTTACCCTTTTTTTACTTCTACTTTACTCTGGTTGGGATAGATGTATTCATGCATTTATTTTAAGTTTATTTATATATCTTCTATGTTTCATGGAGGTGTATGTGGGTGTGTGCATACTGGTACGATAGGCTAAGGACTCCCATGTGTGTGATAGCCTACTCAGCACTAGACGTCAGGCCCTGGCCTATGGAGGTGGACTTGGGGAGTCGCGGCTCAAGCCCCATTAGGTTGGGTCATGATAAAGATGATTTTTTGAGAAACTATTTCCCTTAATAGACCCAACTTATTCACATCAAATATATTTTCAATATTTCTTTCCAGATTACATTTGTCGTCTGAGGCATGTCTGGATAGTCTGGTAAAGTTATCCTCATACTCTTCCACACTTTCTTCTTTGTTATACTTTAATGTGAGGAACTTCCTCTGCATTTCAGATCAATGTTCTCGAGGGAATTATTTATCAATGAAAATAACTTTAAAATTTCTCCATTCCAAAAAATTTTATTTCTTTAACCTCTTTAGTATTTTGGATTAATGACCACCAATGTTTTAAATTTCATTTCAAACAATAATCTTACAGAAGAAACTTTCCTTTTTCATTACATCCCAAATATAAGAATATATGTTCAATATATTTAATACATTTCTCTACTACCAATGGATTAAAAATTTCAATAAAATATATATTCTTTTGTTGCATTAAGTGATCTAACATTCATGAGTTACATTTCGGAATAATAGGTTTTTCTATACAGGCAAGGTTATTTTTCATAACCTAAGTCAACTGGCCTAATATATCCAATTCATGAAAATCATTTTTTGAAAACATTTTGTATTTGAAACTATAAAAGTCTTAGTTATGGTTACCTTTTCAAAAATAATCCTTTGTTTTTAATAAAATTAAAAGAATAAATTTTATGAAAATGTATTTTTTTCAAAAATTTCTTCCCATAAAAATAAAAAGAGAAAGTTTAGATACTTTTAAAACTCCTACTTTTAAAAATAATCTTTAATAATTTAAACTTGCAAAGGGAATAAAGTTTTCAATAATGGGAATTGAAAATAATTAGATAACTTTTACTGAAAAAAGAATATTTAATAATGGTTACTTGAAAATAGACAGAAATTTTATAAAAAGAAAATGTAGAGTGGATAATAAAACCTCTTTATTTTGAAAGGATGTAAAATCCTATTGAATAGACACATCATTTAATAGATAATTAAACTATTGTTTCAATTAAATAAAGGGTAGAAAAAGGTTAATTGGAGACTATTTTTTTCTACTTGGGAAAGGAGAACATTGGTGGGAGGTAAAAATATGGAAAATGAATATTTTTTTTAATTAATCTGAATTATTCTTAATAAAAATTAATTTTTAACAAAACATTAAAATCATCAAGCAAGAAGAATTTGGTGTAAAACATTTTTTTCCCTGTGAAATGATGTGTAAATACAACATAACATTATCATAGGTTAAATAAAAAAATATTAAAAAATATTAGAAAAATATGATTTATTATTGGGTCTATATACACTATATAAATAATAAATTGGTGCATAACATTAAAACCCGTCATAATGAAAATAAGTTGAGATGAAATGTCCTTACATATTAAGAAACATTCTAATAAAAACCCTTGAAAGAAAGTGAACTTGAAATTAAAATTAAAATACCATGATAAAAATAATTCATGATATTTTATATCTAATAGGTATTATACATACCATTTAAATGAAATTAAGTGCATAAAAGAATGGGTGTCATAAAGAAGAAAAATTTAAGATGAATCCCTTAACTTGTTTCCTTTTATTGTTTATGAAACTATATATTCCTATAAGAAAAACATATATACCTTATTCATGTATTTAATAAATTTATTCATATATTTTTACTTCTTTATTACTAATTTATAATTATTTATTATGGCTATATTGGTTAGTTATAGATTATTTCAACCATCATGCGATAATAACTTTAACCATTTTCACATGTTTTATAGTGCTGATGTCATTACCCATATAAAGACCCAAGATTAATATAACTAGAAATTACATTACTTTTGTGGAATACTTAATACAAGACACAAAAAGACTCCATGATACCATATTAGTTTAGTGTCTTTTGAAACTTGGAACATAATCTACTAACTTTGTGAAAGATCTTCAACATCTCCCATAAAGATCTTCCACTTTGTTTCCTACCTAAATCCTTTCTTTATATCATGGTGAAAAAAACATAAAAATGGTGAGATCAAATTTTCAGTAAGGGTAAACATGGAGAACATAAAACAAACCATAAACATAATAATGCAAAAACATGAACATAAAACTTAAACATCATAATATTGAGTCATGTAATAAATCTTGGTAGTACATAAGGAATAGATCAAAGAGGAACATTAACCATGATAGAATAACATTGTAATGAAACATGTATTTGTGGAAAACTAATAATCATATAATATAATTTCTATAGTAGCCAAGACATTGCTTACAAGACCATCATAGTGGAAAAATTTCTTTATCGAACCGGGTTTACTTGATGTTGTAGACATGTATTACTAAACCAGATTTACTTACTGTTCCAGTCTTGAGATATTAATCTCTCCCAATGCATTGGAGGGAGATATATGTCCCACCCATCTCATAATGAAATCATTCTTACATGTTCCACATAAACATAAATCATTAATCATATCATAACCCATGAAATAAAATGGGTTTCTTAAACATCATTCCATCATAACATAATCCATACAAAGATAAATGAATTATATAATTCCATCGTAAAAAAAATAAAATAAAATTAATAATAGGGAAATAAACATAACCCTATTTAAGAGCATCATCTTCCTCCAATGGCCAGAAGTACTTCATTTTTATATTGATTTTGATAATATGTTTTTCAAGGGGTGAGGTGGAACCCTTACAGTGACCGTAGGCATAAGTATTACATGGCCCGTAGGCCTTAGAGTAATTCATTTTCCCATATTCTTCAAACATTACATACAACCCAGACTAACTACTTGGAACCGCTCCTCCCCAGCATCTTCATTGTGAAATCATCTCTCCACCTTCGCATGACTGTTTGGCTAGGAATTCCCATTCATGCACAGGCTTGTCCCGATGGCAGGTGTCATACCCTCTCATTCTTGCAATAAATTTAGCTTATGCAGTGGTGAAAGCTCCTTGCTCATCCTCCTTGTAGAGCCTGTTCCTCGTAGGTCATCTGGTTTGCATCTACACTTAAGGTGGCCCGAAGGCCTTGAGGTGGCCTGAAGACCTTACTAACCTGAAGGCCTGGGTGGCCCGAAGGCCTTAAAGGACTCAGGGACTAAATCAGTGGCCTGAAGGCCAAAACAGGGGCATATTCCCAGCTGCTACAGCACCAAACAGTACCTTCTACAGTTCCCACTGCAGTACCTGCTATAGTACTACACAGTTCCCTCTATAGTGCCTGCTACAGTACTGCTACAGTACCCAGAAATAATGTATCTGCCTGGATTTGATCCCGGGTCTCCTGGATGCACTTACAGAGTCTTTACCAACTGGGCTAAGGTTCATGTGCAAAAGAATCATCTTATATGGTAAATAACTTTGATAACACACTTAAACGTACTTCTTGAGGAAAATATCCTTTCTTCTTCCAAAACATTTTCTTTTATCAAAATGCTTTGAAATTTTAAAAGAAAATAATTTAATTAAAAATAAACTTGAAATATTGTAGAGGGATATTCATGGAAATAAGGCATCATGAAACTATAAAAAAATACATTCATTCCATATAAGTTAAAAAAACATTCTCCTCGTACTTTTGCGAGAAAAGTCCAAAAGTACCTCGTATGGTAAAAAAAGAAAGATTCCTTCCATACCTTGTAGTAAAAGTCAAAAATGGGTAAAAATGAATTTAAACATACATAGAACAGTGGTAAACATTTTATGAAAATAGTTTTAATAAAAAATGGATATGGATGATAAATATATCCACAGAAAATACTTACGTATAAACAATCACAGATAAAAATGATATTGCAAAATTTATCCCTTACCTTTGGTCCAATTTCTTCTGTATGTGTACGAAACTTCTATATAGTGGGTTTATGTATATTATTAACTTTTAATAGAAACATAATAATATTTATGATATCATATATTATTTACTTATGACTTTATATTACCCATTCATTTGTCAATTCCATGTCAAAGAAACGTTTTGTGTAATAATCGTTTAATTTATCATACATTTCTGGACTTATTATTCTTGATATTATTACGTAGATCAGGATTTACTTACTTCTAAACTGTATAAGATTATTAATATATCATATATATTTAGTATATAAATATATATATAATAGATAGATAAATGAAATGGAATACACTCTTCGTGGAGATGGTTGGTCGTACGTAAGATTGAACGTTGTTTTGGTTTTCTTATTGATTTGAATGGAAGTTAGTAAATGAAATATATGTATACATAAATCTAGTAGAATTATTATGTCATATATTAATTATTATTTATTATATATAATTTATAATCATTCTTCAATGGTTAATGTGAAAAATGAATCTCATCACATCGTGAAGATAGTAAGTCATACGTACGCATGAGCGACGATATAGTTCCCATAATTGTTGAATGGTATTAAAGTGGATGGTGTATAATATCTCATAATTAGTGTCATGTTATAATAATCATATATAGTTATTATTTCCACCATTATAAAAATCCAAGTAAGGTGGTGGTGAAAAAAAGATTACACAACGACGTAGAGACGGTAAACCATACGCACGCACGCACGATGATTTTGTTTTTTGTAGGATGGATAAAAGGATAGATAGGGTTGTTTTATATATATAATAATATATAATTATCTTAGTGATATTTATGTTTTTAATTTATAATTAAACAACTAATTAAGAGGAAGTAGAATAAGAAATAAATTTTAAAGAATCTGCAGAAGAGATTACCTCTTTCTCGACGTACCTCCTTTAAATTTCCACTTATGGAAATACAGTTGATCTTTTTAGAAGACCATCACCTATATAATGTTACTACAGAAGTTTAAAAGTAAAATTTTCAGTGTTTGGACGAGATTTAAGGCTCAAAATGGAGTGAAGAGGAGAGGGAGGGGCGCCCTTTTATAATTGAGGTGAGGGGCACTTTTGGAAACTCCATAAATAATAATTTATAATAAAATAAAAATCTACGAAAAAACCTCCAAAGTGTCCCAAATTCATATATGAAATGATATAGGGTTGTAATATCATCAACCAATAAATTTTTGACAACTTATGCTTTCAATTTAAACCATATATTTTTAATTGATACTTAGTTGTTCTATTATATTTTAATTGTGGTAATAACATTCTAAATATTTAATAGTTATGAATATTTACTTATACAGTGTTAATTGACCACAAATTGATATTATATGAAATTTTAGACCTTATAATTATTACTTTTTATTTTTAAATATTTTAAATATTTTTATATAATTTAATAAAATGTTATTTTTATAAAATATCAATAGTGTCAATTTTGAAACTATTTAATTATTTGACTTTAAATAAAATAAAAACAGAATATAAATTCAAAAAACAAAATACATTCCTAACATGTCATATTCTCCTATAAAATTCTTTTAGAACATTAATTAGTTCATATGATATTTATTTTAATATTTTTAATACCATTTATTTGATATCTATATCTATAAAATAATTTCTACATCACTATTGTGTCATCATTAATGGTAATTATTTAATCTCTAAAAATTATAAATAAATTCACATGATGTATATAATTTCATCAAACTTATGAATACTATTTATTTTTGAAGTTTTATCATGTTTATCTCTATATTAAAATTATTATACATATAAGATATATGATAGTGGTATGTTGTCACCTTCTTTTGTTTTAATTATAATTACATCACTTTAATGAAACAAAATCCAATAAATGAATCAATTACAAAACATCAGTGATATTGGTAGATTTTAATTCATCCAATTAGATTTTTTCAGGTGTTAGGATAATTTTATTATCTTTATCATATTGTTAATTACTCTAATTTCCCGATTTACCTTTAACTATGGTAAATAAAAATTACCATAGTTACTATTCACAATATACCAAAATAAATGTAAACTATTAACAAAATTTGGACCCAATTATTCCAAATATGGAATCCATTTCTCATAATTCAAAACAAAGAATTGGCAGAAATTAATTTAAAATTAATTCTTATTGTCAAAACAAAAAGCGAGTTTTTAAGAAGTAAAAACTTATCAAAAGATTGTCATTTGTTTACATCAAATTTACATGTAAAATTAATTATAATTACCAAAATTGTATTAAATGATTAAAACAGTATTATAATTAAACTTCAAAACTAACTAAAAAGATAATCAAACTATATAAATAAATTAGATGAAAAGGTAGCTTTGAATTAAAATGCAGTATTTTTTCACTATTCATAAAAATATGAAAGTTATCAGAAAAATATCAAAAATTCATCCACAGTAATTTTTTTTTCCAATTCCAAGTAAGAAGTTGAATTTGTAAAATTTAAATTATAAAATTCTCAAAAATTAGATTTAAAATCGGTGCGCCATCAAAAAGTGGCAAAACTGCATTTTTTGAAAAATACATATCTTATTCAAAAAATTGAATTTTTTCTTAAATAATGTTCTAGAAAATACATAATATTATTATTAATGTTTAATGAAATTAAATTTTTTTTAATAATATTCATAACTACTAGTTTATATACCCTAATAATATATCATTGTTTAGTGAAACTCAGTATTTCATACAATGCAAGATATCAAGAAAGGTTTATCTTGTGTTTAATGTGAGCCAAGTCATTATTGTGTGTAGTGAAAGTTTCCTTTGGTATTGCATATAAAATAATCCAAACTTATATGATTTATATTTTGAAAAAAAATTATATAGTGTTGCTTGAAAGGGATTCTACCACAAGAACTTGAAATTGTGTGTAACACAAGCCAAGAATAGTGTGGCGTATACTACAAGGTAATACAGTATTGCATATAGAGAAATATAATATTTTTGGAGTTTACAACCAAATACATCAAATAAATTAAAAATAATATATCTCATAAAATCTCGGGGTGTTACATTCTACCCCCTTAAAATGAATTTCTCCCAAGAAATTCATTGGGGTTATAAATGGTTTACTACTTGAAGATTTATTTCAAGGAAACCCACATCATAAAAAAGAATACTAAAACTTCATTTTAAAAAGGAAATTTAGAAATAGAACGGTTACCCAAAGTATCTCATCACTCGATTTCCATGTAGGAGAATATAGGCGGGGAGTGAAAACATAGATATTGAAGAGAAACATAACCATCAAGTTCTGATGGATAGTGATAGAGAATAAGGATTGGAGAAAGCTAACTTCTAGAAAGCCATAAATCTGTGATGATTTAAGGTACCATGTGATTCATTAGATAAGAAGGTACTAGGATAACAATTTTGGTTTCAAGATCTTTTTACTAAAGTTGATGAATTTTTTCATGAGGATAAATACATACTTGATTTTAGTACAATCTCATCTTTGTTCATTCCTTGAAAAATTTACACATTATCACATATTTAATTAAATGAAGGTGAATTTTTCATTCTTGAAATTTTAGCATATCATGCGATAGAATGATACATCATTCTCATTGTCTCAAAAAAGGTTATAATAGGTTATCAAATATGCATAAGTCCAACTATAGTGAGATAATACATTAATCTAACAAAATTTAACTAGAATATAACTTATACTATCTATAAATGGATAATATTATAATCCTTCAAAAAACTAAAAAAATAAAACTTTAGAAAGTGGTGAACTAAATCGAATTAACATTTGTCTCTCATATCTCATTTGGAAGTTCTTGGTTGTCACATTCCAAACATGTGAATACCTTAGGCATGTATTTTCTTGAAACATGATAATAACATGAATTACTGTAAAACCTTATTGAAAACATGCATTCTGTCAAAATTAACTCTTTCCACACACTAAAAAAATACCAAAAATTATATATACTCAAACAATAATATCACTTATTCCTTTTATCAGTCATGAGATCATTAATACTATCAAACATCTCATTTTCTCATTATCCCTTCATTATGCGCATATCTTGTGCATTCCAGAAAAAATATTTCTATCTCTTTTCATGGTTATCGATACCTTATAAGTATGGAAAACAAAAATAGAACAATACATAGATATTCCAATATTCCATAATACTATAAGTGAGATTCCACTACACTATACCATTACATAAACACTTAATCATTCCACCACTTTGTTTTCATACTCAACAATGGAAATAGTGATCGCTTGTGACTTCCCTTTATCTTTTAACATGTGTGATTTTTGACGTCAATCATAATTAACCATTGAATTAAGAAACTGGTTATCACAATGCCCCATTTCCTTTCTCTTGTAGAATTCAAGTGTTAGTGCTGAATTCTATGTAGTCCTTTATCTATTCACATCATTAGTACCCTTTTTCCCATTAATTTGGCACTCAACTGCTCGATGACCTTCTTTTCTACACTTGAAACATTTTCTAGTCACTTTAAGATAATATCCACCATGCTTCTTTCCACACTTTGAGAATAAGGAAACATTTATCTTCTTTTTACCATTGTTTTGAGATTTTCCCTTGAACTCCATCTTTCGTTTCTTGTCTAAACCATGAGATGGATGTGTAACAACACCTTCTAGTTCTACCTTGATAGCACAATGAAAAATCTCTTCATAGCTACTGAAGTCTCTCATAGCTAATTCCCTTCAAAGACATGGTTTTAAGCCACTGAAGAATCGATCAACTTTACTTTTAGGTTGGATGATAAATCTAGAAGCATACCTTGCAAGTCTTGTAAAATTCACCTCATATGTACCAAAATATTCATTATCCCTTTTCTTAATCTCATGGAACTTCTTTTCTGTCTTTGTTCAAATAATATAGAGGAAGTAATTATTGAAAAAAAATTCTTTAACTCATCTCATTCCATGGATCAAATTTCACTCGCTGCCTTGTATTCTTAATTAGAGTCCATCACTGATATGATTAACCTTCTAAATGATAAACAACCAAAATGACTTTTTCATGTTCTAAACAAAGAATAATGGAAAATATATTTTCAATGGTACTAATACACTGTGCTACAATAGGTGGATCAGAAGACCCACTAAAAGAAGGTGGATGTTTCATTATGAAGGACTCAATATAATGTTGTTCCCTTCTATGCTCATTTAGAAATCCAAAATGATTCATAGCTTGTGTAAGTACAGTAATAAGATTTTTCATTCCATCTCCCATGACATTTGGTTTTTCAAGATGACAATCATTGCATTGCCCAGTGCATTGATCATTAACACAGTTCCTTTGGGTTCCAGCCTTCATCTAAAACCCAAAAAGAATAGTGTGAGAGGAAAAAATTATACTAGGAAAACAACTTAATCAAGGGTAAGTACAATAAATATCTATAATATTAGGTTTAATCCAAAGTTATTCATGATTGTTACCATAATTATAGGTCTGTAACCTATAGTTTTACTTAACCTTAGGGGCATCCCTAGACATACCTTAAAAATATCTCTAGGGATCTCAAAAAAGTTTTCGCTTCCTAGTTTCTAAGGGTTTACTAAACCTTCGCTCTGATACCAACTCTAACAACCCAAGATTTAAGTACATGGAAATTAAATTAATTTTTCAGAATACTTAATACAAGACACAAAAATATTCCCAAAGACCATATTAGTGTATTGTCTTTATAAACTTGGAAGATAATCTTCAAACTTTGTGAATGATCTTCAACATATACCATAAAGATATTCCCCTTTTGTTTTCACACCAAAATCCTTTCTTTATATCCTAGGGAAAATAAAACATAAATATGGTGAGCTCAAATTCTCAGTAAGGGTAAACATGGAGAACATAAAACAAACCACAAACATAAGAATGGAAAAAACATGAACATAAAGTTTGAACATCATAATCTTGATTCATGAAATAAATCTTGGCAGTATGTAAGACATAGATCATAGAGGAACATTAACCATGATAGAATAACAATGGAATAAAACATGTAATTGTGGAAAACTAATAAGTACATAATATTATTTCCATTGTATCCAAGGAATTGCTGCTAATACTATCATAGTGGAAAAAGTTCATTACTGAACGATGTTTACTTACTGTTTTAAACATGTATTACTGAACCATATTTACTTGTTGTTCCATTAATGTCTATATCATCAGATATAAATCATTATTAATGCATGGGAGGGAGATATAGGTCCCACCTATCTAATAATAAAATCATTTTTACATGTTCCACAAAAACATAAATCATTCATCATAGCATAACCCATGAAATAAAATGGGTTTCTTAAACATCATTTCATCATAAAATAATCCATTAAAGATAAATAGATCTCATAATTACATTATAAGCACAAAAAAATCAAAGTAATAATAGGTATAGAAACATAACCCTATTTAATATTGTCATCTTAGATGAGAAATAACTTTGATAAAACACTTGAACTTAATTCTTGGGGAAAATATCCTTTCTTCTTCAAAAACATTTTCTTTTATCAAAATGACATGCAATTTTAAAAGAAAAGAATTTAATTAAAAATAAACTTGAAATATTTTAGAGGAATATTCATGGAAATAAGGTGCTGTGAAACCATAAAAAAATCCATTCATTCCATATAAGATAAAAAGATTCTCCTCGTACTTTTTCCGGAAAATTCAAAAAGTACCTCGTATGGTAAAAAAAATAAAGATTTCTTCCATACCATGTAGTAAAAGTAAAAAATAGGTAAAAATTTCTCTAAACATACATAGAATAATAGTAAACATTTTATGAAAACATTTTTAGAAAACATGGACATGGATACTAAATATATCCTTTGTAAATACTTACATATAAAAAATCTCAAATAAAAATGAGATTGAAAAATTTATCCCTTACCTTAGGTCTAATTTCTTCCATATGTGTCTAAAACTCTTGTATAGTGGGTTTAAACAAATTATTAACCTATAATAGAAACATAATAATAATTATGATATCATATATGATTTACTTATGCCTTTATATTACCTTTTCATTTGTCAATTACATCTTAAAACAACGTTTTGGGTAATAATAATTTTATTTATCATACGTGTTTGGACATGTTATTCTTGATATTATTACTTATATCATGATTTAATTACTTCCAAAATGTAAAAAATAATTTATATATCATATATATTTAGTATATAAATATAAATATAAATATATATAATAGATAGATAAATGAAATGGAATACACCGTTCATGGAGATGGTAGACCATACGTATGCATGAACGTTGTTTTTGTTTTCTTATTGTATTGAATGGAAGTAAGTAAATAAACTACACATATATATATATAAATAAATACAATAGCATCATTATGTCATATATTTCATGATTATTTATTATATATACTTTATAATCATTCTTGAATGGTTAACGTGGAGAATGAATCTCATCACGTCATCGAGACGGTAAGCCGTATGTATGCATGAGAGATGATATCGTTCCCATAATTGTTGAATGTTATTAAAGAGGATGGTGTATAATATCTCAGAATTAATATAATGTTTTAATAATAATAAATAGTTATTTTTTACACCATTATACCCATCCAAGTAAGGTGGTGGTGAAAAACAGATTACACCACAACGTGGAGAGGTTATGTCGTACGTCCGCACGCGCGGCGATTTCATTTTTCTTAGGATGAATAGAAGGTGAAATAGAGTTGTTTCATATTTATAATAAAATATCAGTATATTCTTGATAATTATATTATTACTTTATAATTAAACATCTAATTAATAGGAAGCAGAAGAAGAAAGAAATTTGAAATAATCAGTAGAAGAGATTACCTCTTTCTTGACGTGCCTCCTTTAAATTTACACTCAGGGAACAAGAGTTGGTCTTTTGAGAAGAATAAAACCTCTATAATGTTACTAGGGAATTTGAGAAGATAAATGGGTAGGCTATGGATGAGATTTAAGTATCAAAATAGAGTGAATAGGAGAGGGAGGTGGTTCCCTTTTATAATTGAGGTGAGGGGTTTTTTGGAATCCCCATAAATTATAATTCATAATAAAATAAAAACCTACCAAAAAACATCCAAACTTTTCCAATTTCAAATATAAGAAAATATAGAGTTGTAATATAATTAACCAATAAATTTTGGACAAATTATTTTACCAATTTAAACCATATCTTTTTAATTGACACGTAGTTATTCTATTAAATTTTGATTGTGGTAATATCATTCTAAATATTTAATGGTTATAAATATTTACTTAGATGGTGATAATTGACTGTAAATGGATATTTTATGAAATTTTAGACTTTATAATTATTAATTTTTAATTTTTAATTTTTTTTTGTAATTTTAAAATAATTTAATAAAATTTTATTTTTATAAAATATCAATAGTATCAATTTTGACCCTATTTATTTATTTGACTTTAAATAGAATACACACAAAACATAAATTAGAAAAAAATATTGAATACATTAATAACAATTAATAGTCACCTATAAAATTTTTGGATCACATTAATTAGTTCATATGATATTTATTTTAATATTTTTAAAACTATTTATTTTATATTTCTATCAAAAAATATTTATACATCACTATTGTGTCATAATTAATGGTAATTATTTAAACTCTAAATATTATAAATAAATTCACATGATATATATAATTTCATTAGATTTTTTGAGACTATTTATGTTCAAAGTTTTATCATGTTTATCATAATATTAAAATTATTATACATGTAAGATATATAAGAGTGACATGTTGTCACCTTCTTTTTGTTTTAAAATTTTTTAAAGGTTGGGGCCAAATCCTCAATTTATTATTCCAAGAAAAGACCTCTTTAGTGTGGGTAGATAGAGACCCATAACATAGCTCGAAGGCCCAAGGCCAAGTGGCCGGAATACAAGGCTTAAAGGCCCATTTTCTGGCCCAAAGGACCCCTCAGTGAACAATACTGCTACAGTACCCACACTGCTACAATACCTGCTACAGTACCGCCGCCGATACAGTCCCTGCTACAGTGCCTCCACTGCTATAGTGCAGCCGCTACTATAGTTCCACCATCTCTATAGTACTAATGTTGTGCCTTGATATAGTACTACTATAGTACCGGAATTTTTTCCCTGCCCAGATTTGATCCTGGGTCTTTTGGATGCCAAGCAGGAGCCTGTACCACTTGGGTACAGGCTCGTTGGCTTTTGTTTTAATTATAATTACATCACATTCATGGATAAAAACCCATTAAATGAATAAATTATGACCCATAAGTGATATTGGTCGACTTTAATTCATCCAATATGATTTTCAGGTGTTAATTAAATTTATTTTCTTTATCATATTATTAGTTACCCTAATATACCTGATTTACCTTTAAATATAGTAAATAAAAATTACCGTAGTTACTATTCATAATATCCAAAAATAAATGTAAACTATTAAACTAATTTGGAACCACTGATTCCAAACATGGAATCCATTTTTCATAATTCAAATTACAGAATTGGCAGAAATTTATCTAAAATTAATTCTCGTTGTCAAAAACAAAATGAGAGGTTTTAAGAAGTAAAAACTTATCAAAAGATTATCATTTTTTATTTCAAATTTAAATGTTAAATTACTTCCAATAAACAAAATTGTATTAAATAATAAAAACATAATATAATTACACTTTAGAACCAGTTAAAAATATAATCTAACTATATAAATAAATTAGACAAAAAACAGTATTGAATTAAAATGTAGTATTTTCCCCTACTCATCAAGATATTAAAGTAATCAGAAAAATATCAAAAATTCATCCAAAGTAGAAATTTATTTCTCTTTTCCTAAGAATTAGTTTAATTTTTCAAATTTAACTTATAAAAGTGCCGAAAACAAGATTTAAAATTGGTGTGCCATCAAAAGGTGGAAAAACTGTATTTTTTAAAAAATACATCTTTTATCTGAAAAATTGAATTTTTTTCTTATATCATGTTCTAGAAAATACATAAGATGAATCTTAATTTTATATAAATTTAAAAATGTGGTTAGTAATATTCATAATGGCTAGTTTATATCCCATAACAATATATCATTATTTACTGAAACTTAGTATTACGTACAACACAAGCTACCGAGGAAGGTTTCTCTTACGTGTAACGCAATCCAAGTCAGTGTTGCGTGTAGTGAAACCTTCCTTTGGTGTTTCATATAAAATAATATAAACATTGTTCATTTATATATTGAACAAAATGTATACTCAATGTTGCGTTAAATGAATTATATCAAAAGAACTTGAAATTGTGTGTAACACAAGCCAAAAATAGTGTTGTGTATACTGCAAGCTAATACGGTGTTGCATATAGTGCAAGCTAATCTCTATACAAAGTAAAACACAAGATATAAAAGAAATTAGAAAGAATATATCTCATAAAATCTTAGGGAGTTACATTCTTCCCCTCTTAAAATGAATTTTGACCTCAAAATTCATCAGGTTTATAAAAGGTTTACTACTTGAAAATTTCTTTTATGGAATCCCACATCATAAAAAGGAATACTAAAAATTAATTTTAAAAAGGAAAGTTAGAAATAAAACGGTTACCCGAAGTAACTCATCACTCGATTTCCACGTAGAAGAACATAGGTGGGGAGTGTAAACATGGATATGGAAGAGAAATATAATCATCAAGTTCTGATGGATAGTGATAGAGAATAAGGTTTGGAGAAAGTTAACTACCAAAAATCAATAAATATGTGATGATTTAAGGGAACATTTGATTCATCTAATAACAAGGTTCTAGGATAACATATTTTTATTCAAGATATTTTTCCTAAATTTGATGATTTTTTTCATGAGGGTAAATAGTTACTTGATTTTAGTACAATATCACTGTTGGTCGTTCCATGAACAATTTCTATTTAATCTCTTATGTAAAGAAATGAAGGTGAATGTTTCATTCTTGAAGTGTTAGCAGATCAGGTGATAGAATGATAGGTCATTCCATTTGTCTCAACAAAAATGCTAGAATAAGTTATCAAATATAGTGACTATAGTGAGATAATACATTAATCTAAAGAAATTCAACTGGAATATAACATATACTATCCATAAATGGATAATATTACAATCCTTCCAAAATCAGAAAATATAAAACTTTAGAAAGAGTTTAACTAAATCAACCTAACATTTGTCTCCCATATCTCATTTGGTAGTTCTTGGTTGTCACATCCCTAGCATATGAATACCTTAATCATGTATTTTATCGAAACATGATAATAACATGAATTACAGTAAAACCATAGTGAAAACATGCATTCCATCAAAATTAACTCTTTCCACACACCAAAAAAAATACCCAAAATTCTATATACTTAATCCATGATATCACTTTTCCCTTTTATTAGTCATGAGATCATTAATACTATCAAACATCTCATTATCTTCTTATTACTTCATTGTACACATATCATGTGCTTTCCAAAAAAAATATTTCTACCACTTTTCTTGGTTACCGGTACCATATAATTATGGAAAACCACAATAGACCAATACATAGATATTCGAATATTCCATAATACTATAAATGAGATTCCACAACACTATCCCATTATATAAACACTTAATCATTGCACCACTTAATTTTCATAATCAACGTCACTAATAGTGATCGCATGTGACTTCCCTTTGTATTTTACCTTAAGAGGTTTCTAACGTTGATCACTATTAACCCTTGGATTAGAGAATTGGTTAGCATAATGCCCTATTTTCTTTCACTTGTAGCACTGAAGTTTTGGTGATTCATTCTTTGTAGTCTTTTCTCTATTCACATCATTAGTAACCTTTTTACCATTACTTTGGCACTCAACTTCTTGATGAAATTCTTTTCCACACTTGAAACATTTTCTAGTCCATTTAAGATAACATCCACCATGCTTATTTCCAAACATTGAGCATAAGGAAACATTCATATTCTTTTAACCATTGTTTGGAAATTTTTCCTTAAACTCCATCTTTTGTTTCTTGGCAAAACCATGAAATGGATATGTAACACCAAGTTCTAGTTCTACCTTTATAGAATAATGAATAATCTATTCATAGCTACTGAATTCTCTTATAGATAATTATCTTCAAAGACTTGGTTTTATTCCACTGAAGAATCGATCTACTTTACATTTAGGTTTGATGATAAATCTAGAAGCATACCTTAAAAGTATTATAAAATTCACCTTGAATGTACCAAATAATTCATCATCTTTTTCTTAAGTTCATGGAACTCCTTTGCATATTTTTTCTAAGAATATGAGGGAAGTAATTATTGAAAAACAAGTTCTTTAACGCTTCCCATTATATGGATTCAATTTCATATTTCTGCCTTGTATTATTAATTAGAGTCCACCACTAGTTTGGTTCACCTTTTAAACAATAAACAACCAAAATTACTTTTTCATTTTCTGAACAACAAAGGATGGAAAGTATCTTGTCAATGGTACACATCCATTATTTATAAAAAAGTGGATCTGAAGACCCACTGAAAGAATGTGGAAATTTCCTCTTGAAGGATTCAATAAAATGTTGTTCCATTCTCTTCTCATTTTGAAGTCCAGAATGTTTCATAGCTTGGGTAAGTATAACAATAAAATTTTTAATTCCATATCCCATAACATTTGGTTGTTTAATAGGAAAATCATTCCATTTCCCAATGCATTGATCATTAACACAGTTCCTTCGGGCTCCATCGATCATCTAAAACCTAAAAAAGAATAGTGTGAGAGGAAAAAATCATACTAGGAAAAAAACATAATCAAGGGGGATTACATTCAATCACTAGAATCATAGGTTTAATCCTAGGTTATTTATTATTGTTACTATAATTCTAGGAATTTTACCTATAGTTATAGTTAACCCTAGGGACATCCCTAGACATACCTTGGAAATATTTCTAGGGATCTCACAAAAGTTTTCACATCCTAGTTTCCAAAGATTAAATAAACCTTCACTCTGATACCAACTCTAATAACCCATGATTTATGTACATATACATTACATTAATTTTGTGTAATTTTTAATACAAGACACAAAAATATTCCCAAATACCATATTAGTTTAGTTTCTTTGGAAAATTGGATCATAATCTTCTAACTTTGTGAAAGATATTAAACATCCCCATAAAGATCTTCCCCTTTTGTTTTACTACCTAAAACCTTTATTTATAACATGGGGAAAAGAATACATAAAAAGGGTGACATAAAATACTCAATAATGGTAAACATGGAGAACATAAAACAAAACATAAACATAATAATGCAAAAACTTTAATATGAAGTTTTAACATCAGAATATTGAGTCATGAATTAAATCTTGGCAGTACGTAAGGCATAGATCATAGAGGAACATTAAACATGATAGAATAACATTGTAATAAAACATGTAATTGTGGAAAACTAATAAGCACATAATATAGTTTCCATAGTAGCCATGTAATTACTACCAAGACCATCATAGTGGACAAAGTCCATTACTTAACTGAGTTTACTTTCCGTTACAGCCATGTATTACTGAACTAGATTTACTTCTCATTCCAGTCATGTCAATCTCATGTGATATAAATTTTTTCCAATTAATTTGAGGGAGATATAGGTCCCACCCATCTCATAATGAAATCACTATTACATGTGCCTCAAAAACATAAATCATTCATCATAGCATAACCCATGAAATAAAATGTGTTTCTTAAACATCATTCCATCAGAACATAATTCATACGAGATAAATGGGTTCCATAATTCCATCATAAACACAATAAAATCAAAGTAATAATAGGGATATAAAAATAACAATATTTAATAGTGTCATCTTATATGGGAAATAATTTTGATAAAACACCAGAACGTAATTCCTGAAGAAAATATTTTTTCTTCTTAAAAAACGCTTTCATTTTTAAAAATGACATGCAATTTCAAAAGAAAATAATTTAATTAAAAATAAAAATGAAATAGTGTAGAGGGAGATTCATGGAAATATGGTTTCATGAAACCATAAAAAAATACATTTATTTCATATAATTTAAAAAATATTCTCATCGTACTTTTGCTGGAAAAGTCAAAAAGTACCTCGTATGGTAAAGAAAATAAAGATTCCTTCCATACCATGTAGTAAAAGTCTAAAATGGGTAAAAATGACATTAAAAATACATAGAATAATATTAAACATTTTATGAAAACAATTTTAGAAAACATGTATATGGATGATAAATATATCTCCACAAAATACTTACGTATAAACAACCTCGGATAAAAATGAGATTGCAAAATTTATCCCTTACCTTAGGTCCGATTTCGTATGTATGTGTATGAAACTCTTTTATAGTTGGTTTAAACATATTATTAACTTGAAACAGAACCATAATAATATTTATGATATCATATATGATTTACTTATGAATTTATATTACCCATTCATTAGTCAAGTCCATGTTAAAGCAACGTTTTGGGTAATAATCGTGTTATTTATCATATGTGTTTGGAATTGTTATTCATGATATTATTACTTAGATAAAGATTTAATTAATTAAATCACGTAAAAAATGATTTATATATCACATATATTTAGTATATATATATATATATATAATTGATAATGAAATGAAATAGAATACACCGTTCATGGAGACAATAGGCCGTACGTTCGCATGAACGCCGTTTTCGTTTTCTTATTGAATTGAATGGAAGTAAATAAATGACATACATACATATATAAATAAATAAATTAGAATTATTATGTCATATATTTCATGATTATTTATTACATATACTTTATAATCATTCTTTAATGGTTAACGTGGAGAATGAATCTCATCACGTCATGGAGACGGTAAGTCGTACGTACACACGAGCAGCGATATTGTTCCCGTAATTGTTAAATGGTATTTAATTGGTTGGTTTATAATATCAAAAAATTAGTATAATGTTATAATAATCATATATTGTTATTATTTACACCATTATACCCATCCAAGTAAGGTGGTGGTGAAAAACAGATTACACCATGGTGTGGAGACAGCGAGCCGTACGTATGCATGCGTGGTGATTTCATTTTTTATAGGATGGATAGAAGGTGAAATAGGGTTGTTTCATATTTATAATAATACATAAGTATATTATTGATAATAATGTTATTACTTTATAATTAAACAACTAATGAAGAGGATGTAGAAGAAGAAATAAATTTGAAAGAATCAGTAGAAGGGATTACCTCTTCCTCAATGTGCCTCCTTTAAATTTCCTCTTAGCGAACTAGTGTTGGTCTTTTGAGAACACCAAAACCTCTATAATGTAACTAGGAAAGTTAAGAAGATAAATAGATTGGGGTTTTCTGAGCTTGAAGGCTCAAAATAGAGTTAATAAGAGTGGGATGAGGTGTCGTTTTGTAATTGAGGTGAGGGGTACTTTTGGAAACTCCATAAACAATAATTTATAATAAAATAAAAACCTACCCAAAAACCTCCAAAGTGTCCCAATTTAGAATATGAGATGATATAAGGTTGTAATCTCATCAACCAATAAATTTTCGACAACTTATTTTGTCAATTTAAACCATATCTTTTTAATTGACACTTAGTTATTCTATTACATTTTAATTGTGGTAATAAAATTCTAAATATTTAATGGTTATAAATATTTACATATATGGTGTTAATTTACCATTAATGGATATTTTATATAATTTTAGAGATTATAATTATTACATTGTAATTTTTAAATATTTTTATGATTTTTAAATAATTTAATAAAATTTTATTTTTATAAAATATCAATAGTGTCAATTTTGAAACTAATTATTAATTTGAATGTAAATAAAATACACACAGAATATAAATTCAAACAAAAATATTTCTTACATTTCTAACATGACATAGTCGCCTATAAATTTCTTTTATCACATTATTTAATTAATATGATCTTTATTTTAATATTTTTAAAACCATTTATTTGATATTTCTATCCATAAAATAATTTCTACATCACTATTGTGTCATCATTAATGGTAATTATTTAATCTTTAAAAATTATAAATAAATTAAAATGATGCATATAATTTCATTATATGTTTTTATAATATTTATATTTGAATTTTTATTACTTTTAACACTATATTAAAATTATTATACTTATAATATATATGAGAGTGACTTGTTGTCACCTTCTTTTGTTTTAATTATAATTACATAACTTTCATGGAAAAAAATCCCTTAAATGAATTAATTCGGGCTCTTGAGAATCTCCAGAATCGAGTGCAAAGTGTAGGTTTCTGGAGACATCCTGAATGGGAATCGGCTACAGGAGAGGAAGAATCCTGCTTGGGAGTTGGGGAAGAATACGGCTACTATGATATGTGACTTCCTGTTTTTTCTCTTGTTTCTTCTGCTTGACTGTCTTCTGGTTGTGTTGTTGTTGATGATGTTTGGTCTTGTTTGCATGGTTACTGGTTACCCATAAACCGGCTTTTTAAAAAATGAAAAAAATGGATTTCAGGATATATATTTTATATATATTATCTTTATCATATTGTTAGTTACCTTAATTTACCCGATTTATCATTAATTGTTGTAAATAAAAATTACCGTAGTTACTATTCATAATATCCAAAAATAAAAGTAAACTATAAACATAATTTGGATGCACTGATTCCAAATATGGAATCCATTTTTGAAAATTCAAAATATATAAATGTTATAAATTAATTTAAAATTAATTCCCATTGTCAAAAACAAAAAGTGGGGTTTTAAGAAGTAAAAAATTATCAAAAGCTTTTCATTTGTTTATGTCCAATTTAAATGTAAAATTAATTCCAATGACCAAAATTGGATTAAGTAATAAAAAAATAATACAATTAAAATTTAAAACCAGTTAAAAATATAATCTAACTATGTAAATATATTTGACTAAAAGGAAGTTTTGAATTAAAATGCAGTATTTTTTCACTATTCATCGAAATATAAAAGTTATCAGAAAAATATAAAAAATTCATACAAAGTAAAATTTTATATCCCTATTCCAAAGAAGAAGTTTAATTTTTCACGTTTATGTTATAAAAGTGTCAAAAAATATATTTAAAATTGTTGGGACTTCAAAAGGAGACAAAACTGCATTTTTTTGAAAATTAATTATTTTATCGGAAAAATTGAATTTTTTCTCATATCATGTTCTAGAAAATACATAAGATGAATCTTAATGTTATATAAAATTAAAAATGTGGTTAATACTATTAATAATGGCTAGTTTATATATCATATTTATATATCTTTATTTAGTGAAACTCGGTATTGCATACAACACAAGCTATCGAGGAAGGTTGATTTTGTGTGTAACACATGCCAAGTCGGTGTTGTGTGTAGTGCAAGATTCTTTTGGTGTTGTGTATAAAATAATCCAAACTTAGTTCATTTATACATTGAAAATAAATCTATACTCATTGTTACGTGAAAGATTCTATCAAAAGTACTTAAAATTGTGTATAACATAAGACAAGAATAGTGTTGCATATACTGCATGCTAATACGGTGTTGTTTATAGAGCAAGCTAATATTGGTGTAGCGTACAAAACAAGACATAAAAGAAATTAAAAATAATATATCTTTTAAAATCATGGGGCGTTACGACCAATCATTTTAAACAAATATCATAATAAATATATAATTTTTGATACTATTATATATGTATTATATTTATTTAAAAAGATATTATATTACTCCATAAATGTTTTAGTTGCAATGCATGAAACTGGAATTAGTGTTGGCTTATTTTGGTGATTTTAGAGAATAAAAAATTATACTTTAATAATAAGTTAAATATGTGATATAATATTTCCATAACCCGATAATTTTTTCTTATTATATTATAATTATTTTAGTTTTCATGTTTCCATAGTAATCTATAATGGGTTTTTATAGCGTCATTTATGTAGGTGGTTAAGCTGACCTAAACATGAACATAAATTAACTTGACTGGAGAGTATGGTTAAAGAAGTTTTTCTTTTGAAATAATATTATTATAAAATAATAATATCGATTTTCTTTATTTTTTATGACTTTGAATCATAATTTTATAATTTTATATAATTTATGAAAATATAAATGGAAAATGAAAAATGTTTCATCATTGAGTTGGTAAGCCACATGTTCGCATGATTCGCATTCATGTTTCTCAATATGTGATAGGGGTGATGTTGATTATTAAATTTACATTTAATAATTATAATTATATGATATATATCATATTTATTTATAATTACCACCATTAATACCTTCCATGAAAGGTGGTAATGAAAAAAATGATGTTGCTTTGTGGAGGCAGTAGTTTTTGCAACACACTAACAATGTTTTTTTTCTTTTTCTATGTGGATGAAAATGAATAACTAAGGGTTGTAAATTTAATATAAAAAATATCATTATAATAATGATACTACATCCATCATATTATTATGAAAATAATATTCTTGTAAGAGTAAGTTTAAGAATAAAAACTTAATAAATAGATAATACTTATGTTAGAGACTTGATTTTTTCCTTGTAATTTCCATTGAAATTGAAGTTATAAAGATTACTTTGAGAGACAAGGGTCTTATGTATATGGTATGGGATTATATTAAGTTTATTTTTTTTAAATTAGAAAATATATGGTTTAGTGTAACTTTGATAGGGTATAAGTAGTATTGTTTTTTAAGAGAAGAAAATGGAACTTTTGGAAACACTCATCATTGTTTAATAACACCATGAAACTTTTTAAGAGTTAATGAATAAAAAGTAAAAAAGTAAAGTTTGTTACAAGATAAATTTAAAAATATTCTCAAACACTTATTTGAAAATATTATTTTAACAAACTTTTTCCACCCCCTATCTAAAACTCTATTTAATATTATTACTCTTTAATGGAGTAAATATTTTTTATCCTTCGTAATTAATTTTGATAACTAAAAATAAAATTTACCTTGTTAAATTATTTGAACCTTCTAATTTTAAATTTTTAAATAATTTTATAATATCAAAATTTTATATTTGTAAAATGTGAATTTTAAAATAGAAACACTTAATTGGGTAAAATAATTTTTTTGAAAAAGGAAAATTTTTATATTTAAATTTATATATAAGATAAAATTATATTTATTATATATTTAAATGAAATAAATTGATTACTTATTAATAAAATTAATGCTATTATTATTTAAAGGAAATCCACAACTGAATCTCACCTTGAAAATACCTCATTCAAAGAGAATACTGAAAACAATTTTTATTAAACTAACAATTTTATTTAGTTATAAAAATATGGGAAATTGTATTCATAAGCTGAAATAATTTATTAAAATTCATAATAATATTATTAAAATATATATTTTCTTAATTAAAATTTTTATTAAACTTATAGGATGTTATTAAATCATGATAAAATAATAAAGATAATAATTTTCCAAAAATAGTATTTTCAACTAAAAAACAATATTTTCAGAAAAAAATCATACAATAATACTAAGTAAATTTATTTGAGAGTAGTTAAAAAAATAATATTATTTTATCACATTTTCATTTATTTTTTTTGAAATTTAGTTTTTAAAGAAGTTACAATATAAAGAAAATGGATTTTGTTATAACCTTTTTCAATATTAACTCATATTAATTATTTATCCACTTATGGTAATAGTTATTAATGGTCAAACATGTTAGTGATTATTATAAATATATTAATAATTTGTTATTATAATGCTTTCGTTTGTTTACATTTGGTATATTTTTGACACAATTCATAGAACATAGTATGTATTTTATGGTTCCAAAAATATTTGGTTGTAACATTTATCACTATATAATTAGTGATGTTTTGAAATGAAATAATGCTGACTATTTTTATGTACTTCATATAAATATTTACTACATAGGAAATACTAATAAAAATATAACTATTAAAAAACATCTATCAAGTTTACTTTCAATAAATTTGTTCACATATTTTTTGAACCAAGTGAATTTAGAACCCATGAGATTAACCTCCAGTATATTATTACTTTTAACAAAAAATCTGAATTCTATTCTAGTAATTAGTGGTGAGGTTATACCAATCTTCTCACCCATTCCCATTATAATATTTTAGTATCTAATATTAATCCATGATTTATCAATAGATGGATTCATAGAATCAATATCCTTCCACATTGAACTTCTTTCCTAGTATTAATTGACGAATAAAAACAATGAATACGACGTTTATTCACAAAAAATGTTATGTTTATAGGTAATAATTTGATTTCTAATTTGAATCCTTGAGATATTTTATAGACACCTTTCATCTATCACCCATATAATTTCCACAACCACATTAGAAATTATATTTATAATAAAAACATATCCTATATTTTCAAAAACTAGAAACTAAAATATTTTTGAATTGTGTCATGGGTTTTGCAACCCCTATAAATTTAGGGATACTCTTATAAATATACCTTTTACAGTACCTGAAAGTGTCCACATTTTCAAATCTCTATAAGTTAAAAAAAAATATTCATTTTGAATTAGATTTTACTTTTTTTTATTTTTTCCACTAGATTTCTTCTTTCATGAAGAATCATTTGGCCTACCAAGTTTCCTTGAATTTTTATTTACATAATTTACAGTAACAAAATATTCATTAACAATATTATTTACACTTTAAACACCATACTCAACCACTTATTACTCTTGAGGAACCATTTTATTACCTTGAATTTTTAAAGTAACGTTAATATATTCTAGAGTAGAAATAGTATCTATTTTATGTTGAATAAATGTATTACTATATTTTACAATAAATTCCTATTGAAAATCCTTCATATCCACTAAATAATCAGTCATTTCTATATTATCTATAACCTGAGAAATATTATGAAAACCTAAAACATTTTAAATATTATATTTATTCACATATATCCTTATCCTATTCACTTTTAGAATTCAATGTATTAGATTATTACATATTCACAATTTAGCAGAAAGCGGGTTGCTCTAATCTGACCACATACACCTGTTGCAAACCCAAGAATCTTTCTCCAAGTACAGAAGAATGAGAAGGTACAAGGGACTTTAAAAATTGGAAGTATGGTCCTACTAATTATATGGAAATGGTTAAAAAACTCCTAAAGAGAGGTTAAAGAAGGACCACACACCATACACAAAAACCTAGTCATAATTGCAATGTTCCTATCCTTCATCTCATTTAAGACTAAACATGATCATTAATTATTTATTAATAAAAAACCTAAAATCCAAAAACCTAAAAAACTAGAATATTCCAACCCATATACTAGAATCCTACAACCTTAAAGACTATTAAACATGATATATCCACACCTGAAATTTTTCACGACCCCTCCCCCCAAGGGTACCCCTTCTGTGCTAGCAATGAAGGAAGAGAGATAATAGCCCCTAGATCCCCAAATCTAGTAGGCCACAGGTTGGTGAATAGAAATAAGTGCATAAATATATAAAAAATAGGATCCATTACCCTATATCATAATAGGATTGAGATATAGGATAAATCAAATGTGAAAAACTCCATGAAATAATATAAAATAAACCAAAACCATCCCACAATAAATTTATAAAGTGATCAAATACAAATAAAAGTCACCAATATTTAATACCCAAAAGAAAATCTAAGGAAACAAAAAAAATATCCAAATGTCTGAGCTAGTAATGTTTATCAAGGTCTGCATAATCCCCATGAAAAATTGAAAACTAGTTTATATATGTAGGGTGGGAATACAATTGTACTCAGTAGGGTAACCAAAGTCTCTTGTGCATATGTGAAACAAGCATAATAATGAAAACATGAGAAAATAGTAGAATAAAAAAACCTAAAAAATGTCAACTAACTAACCCATTATCACAATGGGACACTCACCAAATAACGAATCCAATTATAGTATCATAATAACAATCATTTTGATAAAGGGTGCCCCACACAACTTTCCCACTAGTTTTTCACCATATCACCCAAATTTCATACATCCTAGTTCTCCCATCCCTTACATAGATAATAACATTACAAAACCACCCCACAATGTAGAAACATCACATATTATCTCACCCATAGACACTTGGGATATCATCACATGACACCTCACCAGAAGTCACCCGGTCCATCACATCACATATCACCCAAAGACACCTTGTCTATAAATAGATCAATAGGCCATCATGACCATTTGGGACATCAAACTCATGTCCTACTCCTACAATGAATGATACCCACCATAAGACACCTCATAACCTCACTAAATACCAATACCATGCATTTTTCAATTTTGGCCATCATAGTCCGTGCAGGTGAACAATACCTGAAAGCGATAGCAGGTTAGTGTGAATAGTTATCCATACATACTCCCACAAAGATATTGGGAAAATAAAACCCATAAAAATGTACATGTATCAGAACATGATGCTCAATGTGGGTGGAGTGTGTAAAAAAATCACTAGGAATGTGAATGTTATATATATATCCACACAAAATCCTGGATTATGGGTTCAAAATAAATCACTAACAAACTCACAATATCACCACCCTACCTCACAACATCACCGCTTTTACTGAAATTGCTAAATGCACAACACATAACAATTCAAAAGCCTCATTATACATTTCACCATCTTTAAAAAATTTATCTAATTTCTATATTTCACATTAGCAACCAATTCAACTTGGCACAACTAAGTCATTCAATTATTTCTGTCCCATTTATTTTATTATTTAAACATGTTACTTCACATTTAACATTATCCATTTAAACCACATGTCTCACTTTAATTCATTCATTATCCAATTCCATCCCATTTACCAAACCATTTCATGCCAATTTATTTTCAATATTATCATTTAATTCTAATAATATATAAGAATATATCATAATGAAACACCACACAGTAAAAAATACATCATCCTCATCAAGCCAAATAGCTCTGCATCACCACCATTTCACTACCAGATCCACTTCCTCCTTACCTCAACCACATCATAACCATTTTCCAAATGCCATTTCCAATTATTATCACATGAATTTCTCACATGAAAATTTACAAATTAGATCACAACCACACTCACCACCCCATAGTATTCTCACACCTCAATTCCCCACATCACAGTTACACTTTATTAAACATCACCGCACCACAACATGGTAACACCACAATACATCATCCCCAAACACTATAAACACACATCATAAATCTTTTCACATCACAATATACTATATTTTCATATTTATAAAGGTCATTTAATCACTTTATACTTATTTATTTAGAGGAATTCTCACACAATCCAAAAATCTGAAAGCAACCATTTTATTAGCCAAATATAAGTGGCTAACCAATTTAAATTTTTGGTGATAATAAAAAACACATAATGAAATTACAAAAAACATGTCAAATCAATGTAAACACAGCTCCCAAAGGCTATAATTTTTAATAGGGCATCAAGGATGTACAATCAAAAAATCAATAATTATATCAAAGTTGTAAAAACATGCGAAAAATTAACCTTGTCATTCAATTTAAATTAGCTATTTCATTATCTTTATTTAGACAGTACAAACCATATTACCATAGATAACTGAGACTAAAACCCCTCCCAAATGATACACAAAATAATAAATGAGGGATTCCCTTCCTCAAATGAAGAGTTTCGATCCTCTGTGAAAATTTAAACCAAAAGGAAAGCCACCACCAAGAACCAAAAGAATAAAAAAACATTACCAACCTATAATACAACATAAAAAACATTCCCTTATTGAAACCTCAATAAAATCCATGATTATGTAGAGAGAAACCCCTCCTAGAAAAATGAATAGGAATAATTTCGGAGAAAACAAGGAGGGAAACTCACCTAAACCACCACATATTAATTATGCAAGATAGAAATAAAAATCCATTGGAGGGGGATGAAAGTTATATTTGGGATGTACTTGGGTCACCTAATAAAGGATGAGAAAAAATACTAAGTTACTAGGTTTGAACGAGTTTTAATATTTATAGGTGGTATGTAAAACATAAGACTATGACACAACCCATGGGACCATGTTTCAGAATGTTTGAAAATGGGGGAGACCACGATGTAGTTAGGAGGGCCTCGTTACAGCCTATATGTTCAAGTATCCCTCTATGTTTTGTGGCTATATACACACAATATATCCTATAATCTAGGAAGAATACCAAAGTGTAGCCAAGGACGCCACATTGAAAAAACCAAAATCCATGAAAAGGATAAACTGTAGCCCAAAATGCACACTGTAGTGGTTCCCATATTGGTAGAACCAATAAAAAACTACCCTTGGGTCTCAATTCCACAACTCAATTATCCATACCATAGCCATAATTTTCTAAGAAGGGAATATTCCACATCCAAAGCTCCGTGGAACATCTTCCCCCAAATTGGAAGTATCCCAAAAAATCTACCTCCAGACCCCCACACCGTAGCCTTTACCTCCACAGCCACAGAACGCAACTCCATTGTTCCATAACTAGCTACTCTATGTTGTAGCAGCCACCCCTATGGGGAAACACCATTATCCACACCATAAGACTGAGTTCAGCTAGATTTTCCAGCTAGCTTCTCCTTTTTTCATCATAACTATTTATAATCTCCTAAAGGAAAATTTTCCACTATTTTTTCTACAGGGTAATGGTTTGGAAGGTATAGACCATTAATAAATATTCCAATCGTACAAAACTGCACATTGGAAACCAAAAAATGTGAAACCTTTCATCTATTTAACAAAAACAAGAAAACAGATGACATTAACAAATTTCAAAACCTACAACCAATAAACATGAAACTCCATAACTATGTAACCCATGAATTTGAAAACATGAGAACTTAATAACCTACTAATAGAAATTATATAAACATATATTCATGTAAACCTGTGACTTGAAACATGAAAACAAATATATTACAAACATATGAACATACAAAGTAAAACAATTAAAAACTAAACATGTAAAAACATTGAAACAGGTGACATGAAATAAAAAAATTAACCTAAAAACCTAAAATCGTATAACCTATAAACCAAAAAACCAAAAAAAATCTAAAAAAATGTAACTAAAAACTAAAAAAACCATAAATGTAGAAAACATAAAACCTAATACTTGAAAACCAGGAAACTTGGAAACCAACAAGTTCCAATGAGAAAACCATTAAACCATCAATACTAGAAAATCAAAAACAAAAACACTCAATATAGAAATCAATAAAAAAACTAAAAAACCAACAAAAATATAATATAAAAAATATAAACCATGAAAATCTCCAAACATTATGACTTAAAACATACAAAACCAATAACAAGTAAAAAAACCTTTGACACATTAATATTCCATGTTCTAATGATGTAAATTATATATTGAAGAACTACAAATTTACAAAAAATGTAACTAGAAAACTTTTAAACCATCAATCCTTTAACCTACATTATTGTATTTTGTTAAGATACAATCTTTATGAGTATGAAAATAGATACATTTAACTATTAAAATAATCAACAAAAAACCCACTAGACTACATAACTTCACACCTACATTGTTTTATCTTATAAAGATAAAATATAAGAATATATAATATTGAAATCTTCATCTTGTAATCACACAAACAAATAATTAGAGAAATTTCAGACCCAAAAACATAAAAATAAAAAAACATGAAAACATGAAAACTAAAATCGTAAATATATTCAACCTCTAAATTATAATACTAGGAAACCTTCATATCTATATATAACAACCCCTTAGACTTTATATTTTATAGCATATAAATATAAAAATATTGGAACCAAAAATGAGAAAACCTTCAAATTTGGGATACATCATGTCACAACCTACTATATATAGACTTTAAATCAAGAAACATACTACACTAAATACCAAAAAAAGATGCAATCTTACATATCAATAAACATGAAAACATGGAAATATATAGCTAAAATAATAACTTTATAACTAGAAAACTGAAAGCATACAACCCTAAAAATATATTAATTAAGAATTAAGAAATTTTAAATCCTTTAGTCGTGTAACCTCTAAATTTATAAACCATAAAAATTTTATTGGAAACCATAAAAAATTAAAAACTATAAAATTGTAAGACCAAATCTTATAAACCTAAAAAAAGTAAAACCCATAAACCTCAAACATGAAAAAAAAACACCAAAGTTAGTAAATTTTAAAACCTTAAAACTCATATCTTGTAAATTTTCCTAAATAGAAACCCAAAATTTCTTATGAAAATAATTTATTAAATCATATAAAAGAGTACAATAGATACACAAAACCACACATTTATATAATATTACATCATTAAACTAAATATACACACATATTCTTTTGGTAGGTTAATGTTTTATTTACGCTGTCTAAAATGATACTATGATTATTTTAATTTTATTATATGATTTGGAATTTTATTTAATTAATGATATTTTTTGGGTTATTTTGTTAGTAACTAATTATAATAATATATTTATCTAAATTAAATTTATGTTTGATAATACATAGATCATAGAGATATGAAACATTGTTGGTTTTTTTATAAAGTTAATTTTTTTTGTGTTGTTTTAGTTATTTATATTTCTATAAAAAGGAATTGAATACAAATGGTCATATTACTCACTTTACCATGTTATGTACAAGAATAAAATAGAAAGATGGTATCATGATAAATAGTGACACCCTGGAAAAAATTGTATGTAAATTTAAAATTTTCATATTCCAATTAAATTTACTTCTTTAAATTATTTTATCATTTGAATTAAAGTAATATATTATTCAAACAAATGATATAGAGGTTTTGGGAGAAAAATAACCAGACATTTTGGCCTCAAAAGATCATCTGTGTTAGGTATTATGAGAAGAGAATCGAGGTAGGGTGCACTATTGACTTGTAAATAATATTGTACAACATAAATAATGATCTTATAGTATAATTTATTCAAGATATGATTCTAGAACAATTAAAGAGGAGTTAATTAATACATACATTAATTAATATACATGAAAAAATAAGAATATTCTCAGCACAAAAAAAAACATAAATGAATAGTTCATGAAATTAAGTCTTATCTTTACTTACACCAGAGAGTGTTGTGGTGATTAATGGTTGTTTGATGATGATAAACTATGTTTTTTAGGTAATACTAATCCTAATACTAATTTAGGTGTGGATGATGATGATAATTTCTATAAAAATGATTAAAGAGGAAGTGTGAAAGTTGGTGATGGTGGTAGTGATGCAAATATTGGTGTTACGATAAGAGATATTGTTGAGGTGGGTGGTGTTTTTTAGGAAGGGTTTTGATCATACTGATACTAATTATGAGATTCATTTTTGATGAAAACTATATTTTGGGTATATTATTATTATATTGTACTTTATTATGTATCTTTCAATGTTTTGTTGTATCATTAGTTATAATTTGATGATTTTTTTTTGATTTTTATAAATGAGAAAATACTAATTTTGAAAATCTATGCACCGTATGTCAAATGGTGTAGCCCTTAGCAGTAATCCTTTATCCATGGGCCTGGTTGTGGTGATAGAGCTATAGAAAGGGGCCACACACATGGATAGAAGTATATTTTCATGTTATCTATTATGGACATTGCCTCCTTAGCAGTGAGCACCTATTTACAAGAGAACATCTCCTAGGGAAGTACACATATAACCACAAATGTTGCCTATGGATATAGGGATATAACCATGGGAAGTTCCATGTTTATAAATATATATCCATGGGTGTACTCATAGAGGTATTTTTATATACACTCGTGATGACTATTACTATATATGTGCTTCCAAAAACATCACTCATGGCTATAGTTTCCAATGTTATGGACCCTTATTTCCAGGACAATAGGGGTGAAGACTAACTTGACCATGGATATAATCTAAAAGCCTTGTTTTTTGGGAAATGACCATGTTTTTTCATGTGGTTTTATCCCCTTATTCTATTTTTCAATATTTCATGTAAATTTTGTATGAGATGAATTTTTATATGTGTAAATATATTTGAATTCTAATTTTGGTGAGTAATAAAATGTTATGAAAAGAGTTATACGTTAATTTATTTTGAACATATTTATTTTGTGGATTGAATAAGGATTGTAAAACTAAATATTTATAATAATGTATACATATAGTAATAAAGCATCTGTAATAAAAAATACATGAGATGAAATAGTTAGGAAGTAACTTGAATAAAATTCATATGGAAATGGTGAGACTAATAAAATCCCTAAAATAGTAAGTGTAAGATTCCTTCCAAAAAAATAACCTTTCAATACCTTAGTCTTTAAATAGGGTAAGTCATGCTAAATTAAGGTTCCCATTTATTATCTTGTGTAAGGAATACTAGGTATTGCTGACCCTAAGAGTATTATGTTTCTATATTCAACATTGGGCTTTGGGTTACACTTAGCTGGGAAACCTTAACATGATTATAATACCAGAGGAATAGGGTTTAGTTTTCCCATATCAAATATATTGGAAAAGGGTTTTTTTCACTTGGATATACAAGAGTCATATGTGATGTTGAAACAAATCGAATCTAGTAAACTAGATCGATTGTTTACTTTATTACATTGGTATAAGATAAAAGGGATCACACCACACATTATTGATCTATTTAGAATTCTTAGTAAACTAGACACATTCAAGAATATTATATTACATTATAAATATAAAAACATAGTATATGAAAAATTTATTACATAATTAATATCATTTATAATATCCTTATTCATATATTGTGAAAATAAAACAAATAAAGGGTGAACTAAGATACTCAATAAGGGTTATGTACAACATAATCTATTAGGAGTAAATAAGGCATAACCAATATCGTAATTTGGATAATAAAAATACATTACATTCAATCAATAACTTGATTTCAATGAACATCCATAACTTATATCAACATATAAATCATGTGGATAAAGTAAATTTAATTCTTAATAGTTGAAATACACAATTCTATGCATTTATGATCAAGACTTTTCAACCATGTTATCATGAATCTTATTTTCAATGCATCTCAACCAAGAAATAATTCTTAATAATGGGTATGTGTAAACCATATACCCATATAATATGGAATTCCAGCTATTTTTCATCATGATACATGTGGATGAAATAAGGGGCTATCTATAACTGGGCCTTAACCACCACTTTCATGTCATGTGCATTCCTTATATTTTAAATGATCAATACAATTAACTATCAAAATGCCTTATAAGTAATCAATAATAAATATTTAACTAATAATAAGAAATATATATATATATATATATGTTATCATGGTAATCATAAACCATCCATAGAAATAATAAAGGTGGTATTATTAGATCATATCCCTAGTAACATCAATGGGTGTTTACATAGATGAGAATAACTTTAAAATATATTTGGAACATTTCTTGAGGAAAATACCCTTTTCATTTTTGATATTAATTAATAAAAATATAAAATTTCCTGAATATTAGGAAAACATTTATTTGATAATAAAAATGGAAACTTGACAAGGAAGATAGAAATAAAAGACTAGGCATGACAATGTGAAAATCAGTTCACGCTATGTACACTAAAACAAATATTTTTCTCACACCTTTAGTAAAAATTACCTCATTCAGAAAACAACAATAAGATTCCATTTAAATTTTTTTGTAATAAAAAGTTAAAAATGGTTAAAAATGAATTTAATAAATCTTTTGAGTATAGTAAAACTATTCTTGAAAATATTTTAAATAAAATTCAGACATAAAAAAGAGTTAGAATGATATCTTTGAAACAATATTTTTAAAATAAAGACCCTTACATATAAATTTATTATTGATTTTGATAATAAAAATATAATAAATGAAAAATAAAAATGTAAAAAAATAATAATCAAAGTATAAGAAAATATGTGGGGTGTAATATATTATTATCATATAATTTTCCATAAGTAAATATTAATATAATTAATCCTTAAATAAAATATGTTTGTAACATAAATCCCTTACCTCATGTTCTACATGACACATAAGTGATTTTAACATAATTAATAGTAAATTTAAATTTATCAAATTATATAACATAAAAATATATATAATTAAAATATCATATAAGATCTACTTATAACATTTTAACACTCGTATATTAATAATTCCTTATCAATAATGTTATTTCTGAGTGTTAACTATTTCATTTTTCATATATGCTTCAGTTTCATAGATTCATTACTTACTTATTTATCATATTTACATTATATAAATAATTTTATTAATGATATAAATATAATATATAATTATTTGATACATATTTATAAAAAAAAATGAAATGTGTACATGAAAAATGAATCACATTGATTCGTGGATATGGTAGTCCACACGTACACATGAGCTAAGATATCATTTTTACGGGTGGAAGGGTAAGAAGATAAATGATATATTATATCTATAGAATAATAATTAATTTATAAATATCATATATAAAAATTATATTCATCATAATATCCACAAATTAATGGTGGTGATGAGAAACAAAATATATCACTTCACAAGGTGGTAGTCTGCATGTTTGCATGAATAATGGTTTCGTTTCCTGTTTGAATAAGAAAGATATGAATAAATGTTGTGGAATTGAAATAAAAAAATATTACTATATTTTGAATAATTATTATTTTTATATAATTTTAGTTTTTGTATAATAATACGAGGTATAATAATAAATAAAATTAAAACATTCGATTAAGAGTTATACCACTTCTTTGTACAACCTCATTTGGAATATATGCACCTTAAGACTTATAAGGTTTGTATTTTGATTAAAAACGTACATATAGATCATGAGGAGATACTTTAAAAGTGATTTGGAAATTTATTAGATGATATATTAGTCTCTTTAAGTGTGTAGTAGAAATGATAATTTGTGTTCTTTTATAAGTGAGGGATAAAGCACACATGAAATATTTCAAAAGATGAAAATATATTATTGTCTTAATGAAAAAAAATGGATCCAAAATGTCTCATATTCAAATGTTATAATGGTAAGTTAGAAATAAAATCAACCAATATGGTTTAATATAGCATTTTGTGTTATATTAAACCCTTATACCTTTATTTTTAACCCTTTAAGCCCATTTTTTCTTAACCAATGTTAACTTTTTTACCATTTCTACTATTTATTATAAACAATAATTATGTTTAAATTATTACCTAATATTAATTATTCTATAACTAAAATAAGTGAGATAAATTACATTTAATATATGTTCAAAAAGCACAACCAAAATCCGTATCTTTTACTCTTCACCTAAAAATCAATTATTTATGAAAAATATAAAAAATTCATTCTAAGATAGGTTTTAATCACATTCATGAATAAATATACATGAATTATGTTATTTTTTTAGAAATAAAGTATTAATTTATACAATTGAATCTGAGGCATTACATATATGATTTAAATGGTGACATACGTAAATAATTAAGTGATGAGAAAAATTATAAAGTGGAAAAAAACATAATGTGAGTACTTTCATTATAAGTTATTGATTAAAAGATATAAAATATGATACCATACCATTGAAATTTATTTACTATAGATTATAAAATGTGTTATGTTTATCATGTTGAGATCTATTATAGGCATAACTTATATAAATACCCTTGAATTTCAATTTTTTATTTAAATTATATTATATATTATATATATTGATGTGTTTTGACTATTTTATGTGTCAGTGTTGGCTTGAGGTTAGAATTTGGGGAGTTGATGGTGGTTCTGGGATGACATACTATTGAAGACAGGTGATCATGGTGCAGTGAAGCATGCTACAGTGTGAACATCTGGAACTTTTAAGGATCATGACATAATCATGGGGTTGTGATATGAAGCATTTTTATTGTGAAACAGATTTTCTAAGTATGGAAGCTTTAATATGGGGGGTGGAATTGATGTTTTTATAAACATAAAAAAAATTCTATCAATAAGTAATGTGTATTTTAAAAGATAGAGGTTCCAAACTATTCTATGTAACAATGAAAATGAAAGAAAAAAATGTTAATGATTTAGAATATAACCCTTAATCAAATAGTAAATGTAACAAAATAAGAATAAAAATAAAAATATAGAATGTAAATGATGTGATGAGGTTTGGAATAACTATATGCATACCTATAAATAATATTATTAAAGAATATAAAAGTTCTTATACATCGAACTATTTATTTAAATACAATGTGATATATAGGAGGTTCAATACCCAAATCGAAAAAATACAAGTTTCAAAACCTAGGAACTTTATTAATAAAAAAGATTATAAGTAACAAGCCTTATCCCTATGATTCTAGGACATAGGTTAATAATACAAGTCCTATCCCCAATTTTTTTTGACATTGGTTGGAAGAACATGTCATATCATCATAAATAGTTTACAAATGTTAGTATCAAAAAGATTTTTTCATAGATAACATTCTCATTAGAAATATCAGAATCCTTTCTGTCCTTATCCCCAAGACTTCTACAAACACAAAGTTCAAAATTAGTAGTTTCTATCCTCAGATATCTTTGATCCAAATATTATCAAAATCAAATTATTAAATTAGGAAACTTATAGAATTTATAATGAAATCCTCATAATTGTAACCTATAAGATCTCACTAAAAAGATAAAAAAATATAATCACCCAAAAATTGTGGTAGTATATAACTCTATATTAAAGGTGTTATAACCTATATTCCTCAAAGAATCAGTATCTTACTTAAAGAAATTAATTATAAAAAACATATAATATTATTTTTGGTGAACTTTGAGACAAATGTTACTTTTAAAAAATATAAGAATACATAACATGATATTTCATTTATTTAAAGGTATAAGTGATAATATTTGAGAAATATAAATTTTTAGAATAACATAATCTAGAAAATGTGACTAATAAGATGAAACTACATACACTTTAAAACAAACCAAAATTAAGAACAACTAAAATACAAATTATATTTGTGATTTAGAAAAATTATTCATAAGATATAACTCTACAATCTCCCTATCATTTATATAAATAACTAAACAATATCTATCTTTTTGATAATAATAAAAAAAATAAGAAATTAAGAAAATTTAAAAGAAATGAGAGTAACTAAAAACTCTATATTCTTATGAAAATTTACTCCCACTTAGAATATTTAAGGTTCCATAAATATTCTCCCCCTTAATGAAATTATTTACCAAAAAAAATTCTCCCCATAACACTTTAAATTTATCCCCCTTTATAATGCACCAAACTTATCCTCCTTCTATTCTACACTTTTCTCCTCTTTATAACATTACCCCTTTATATTATCATTAATATAAAAGTGGTAGTTAAAGAATTAATAATAATAAAAGTAATATAATGAAGTTAAAAGAATTTATGGATATTAAATTTCTATATGAGATTAATTTTGATCCAAAAAAGTTGTGTAAGAAAAGATAAAATGATAAGTGTAATATTTTAGTAAGAATTAAAAATGTTATATGTAAGAAACTATCATAAAAATAAAGATTATATGTAATATTAACTTTAATTTTTTTTAATTTACATAATAGTAAATCAAACCAAAATGAGGGTTCCTTCTTTAGAAACATAATGAGTTAAAAATTTAAGAAAATATTTACCTTCTAGATGATAACTTCCTATATATACATCATGTAATGTGGTTTCATATTATATGGTTCCAAAGGATATAGTATGTACACATTAAAATTCTGTAGAATTTTGTTATAAAATATAAGTTTAATCTATATAAAGAGTTAGCACAATTATATATAACAATGGAATATTATTCCCTTTTCTTGAGGAGGTTTTCAATTTTAGCAAAAAGAAAAACATAAATAAGAAGCAGATCACTCAAAACTGATCATAACCAAAACTCTATTTAATTTATTCAAATGTTTTAAAATGTAATATATTTTAAATATATTACAAAGATAATTATTATTATTAATAAACTCAAGAAAAATATAACATTTTAAAAAAAGGACTCTTAAAAAATAAAGGCCATGGAAGATGAAAAATATAAAGATTTTAACAAATTTTCTTTATTTTATTATTTCATAAATCATAAATTCTTATTAATAAAAGTTTAGAACCAAAAAGTAGGAAACTCATGGTAGAATAAATTAATGTAATATAATATCATCCTTATAAACCATTGATTTATAGCCCAGATAAAGTGAATCGGGTGATAAGAAACCATGAAGATGAGTAGTCACATATCCATTTGAATCCAATTGATCAATAATAATAAATAAAATTATATTTTGAGTATTATATTATGATAAACATAGGGAAAATGATTTTAGTATATATATCCATGTATTGATATTTTCGGCTATTGGTACTTAGATTTCCTTGTTAAAATTGAATCAATAATCTCATACCCAAATTTTATGAGATTCTGAAATATTATTAAACATTACTTTTAGAACCTAAATTTTTTCAACTCTATGGTGTTTAATGGATACATGTTCTTTAGAAATATAATACTTACATATTCTACAATATTGAACCTTATTCAATGAATATATATTATTATAATGACCCCTCTCACATTTTTAGTAAAAAAGTTAAACTTTTCAAAATAAAATAGTTGTTATGGGAATTTGACTTATCATAAGATGAGTAAAAAACTCCACAAGATATCCTATATTATTTCAATAATCTCAGTTTTTTAAAATTATATCCTATATAATTAAAATAGTAAATAAATTCCTTTAAAGTTTTAACTTTAGATATATTTTTCAAAATAACATATAGATCAATAGAAGATATTAAAAAAATATATTTGAAATTAAATTGAGAAGTATGTTTTGAAATAATATCATTATCTTTATAAATTATAGTATAACCTTGATCATAGTTTTTCATCAATTACATATTTTTCATTATATGTTATTTATATGCATATCCATTCATTCAAATGATGGAGTATCATGTTAATCATACAGAGAATAAAATTAAAGTGAGGTAGAATATAAATACATATTAATAAGAGATTCAGAAGTATCCTTATCCAAAAAAACATGTTTCATTTTGAGGAACTATAGCACATAATGTGGTGACCAATTGTCTTGAATCACTATATAAATCAATATTAGAATATGGATCTTCACTAGAACTCAAATTATCTATAACTTTCAAAAACTTATTCTCATTATTATTAAATGATATTTTAGACTCTTTCTATTTCTTTTTCAATACCATAAAATAAAGATTGATATCTTATGGATTCTTACATTCATAGAAAATAACATTTAAATAGTCATTCTTATAATCCCAATTTCAGAAATTATGTTTTTTTTAATTTTAGAAATCATTAAAAAATTCTTCTTCCTAGTTGTCCAGTCCATATGTCTCTCCAGTTAATAAAATTATCATTTATTGAGATCTATGTTTTTATCATATGAATGGTTTTTAAAATGACTCAAGGTAGTAGAATTTGATTTATAGAATCCATAATTTATCATTTTTCACATCACTTATCAATTTATTCTAATAATGCATTAATGATACGATAATATCATCAAGACTTAGCTTCATAATATTCATCATGTCGTCAATAGTTTTCCTCTTCAATTATCATTCCTTTAAAATTATATCAACGATCTTCTAAACTAACTTATCATCTATAATATTCTTCTCACCAAGATATTATAATACTTTCACCACTACCATGAACTATTCATGCATATGAGAAAATAATTCTTCTAAAAGAAAATAAAAATCCATTTAATCCACACACCACATGAATCTTCTAATCTATAAAACTTTAAATTTTTTGAAATGTGTAATTTCAAGTTGCTTCCATGTTTTTTAGCTATCTCACAAGATGATATCTAACTGTATATGTTTTAAATCATTGAACATATAAGATTATTCTAGATTTAATATTTAATTACATGTTCAAACCTCTCTTATCTAATAAATCTTGAAATTTATTTTATTTTAATCACATAATTTTGGAACATCATTTGGTATTTTTTACACCTATAATGATTACAGAAGTCTTCAATCTATATCTCTAGTACTCATAATCAACTCCCAAAAAAATGGGTGGCTGAATAAGATTTATGTTTTAGAAAGTTATTATAGGTAAACCTACTATAAAAAAGAATATTTTCTCTTATATACATTTGTATAGGGAAAATAGACTTTATCTAAGATCAAATGTATCAGAAAACAAAGAGATAAGTCCTATTTCAAAATGTTTTACTGGTATGATAACTTCATGAAGTGGAGGGTCTATTTAATTTTTTATAAAATTAAAATTTTCCCTCTCTAGGTAAAATTTAATTTATAAGATTATGGTTCTGAACTATTCAGAGTAATAATTATAATAAAATCATTGTAAAGTAAAAAATTTATAAGATAACACATAACCAACTGACAATGTTAACAAAACAAGAATGTAAAGAACAAAACAAAATGTAAATGATGCGATGAGGTTTTAGATAACTATTATTATACATCTAAATAATATTATTAATTTATATAATATTTTATATCCCCATAAATATTCCCTTTTAATCCAAAGTGGAAAGAATATAAATTCCCAAACCAAAGGAAACTATTTTATAAAACCTTGAAACTTCCTTGATCCGAAAGATTATAAGTAACAAGTCACATAACCAAAATTCTTTAAAAGAGGTCAATAACACAAGAATTTTCCCAAACATTCACTAGCGGAGGTTATAAAGAAAATGTCTATCCCCAAACCTCTTAGAAAAAGGTCAGTAATAGAGATATCTTAACGCATAGCTCCACTTCGATATGAAGATCAGAATCAACCAAGTCTTTGTCACATGAATTATTTAAGTAAAAAATATAGAATCAATAGTTTATATCCTGATAACTCTTTTATCACAATATAGTTTGAAAGAAATTATAACAATAGAAAACTTAGAGATTTTATAATGAAATCATTATAATTAGAATATCTAATATCACACTAAAAACACAAACAAATTAAAGCACTCATACACCAAGGTAGTGTAATACTATTGACTGATGGTTACATAACCTTTGTTACTTGAATCCTTAGTCTTATATTTATCAGTTTAAATCGTAAAATACTTATAATCATGATATTTAAATAATTTATGCATAACTACCACTTCAAAAAAACTCAAAATATCCCACATGGTCTTCCATTCATTCAAAGTTATAAGTGACTTTACAATATTTAAAAAACATGAATGGTAGAAATTATGTTATTCAAAACATTTCATTTAAAAGTTAAAATTACATAGAATTAAAAACATAATAAAAGTAAGAATAAATAAAATATTTAGTGTATGTGTGATTTATCAAAACAAAGGGCTCAAAATATACAACCAAAAATCTCTCCCCCATGAGACAAAAGAAGGTTTCATAATGGTGGGAGGTTGGGTCACAAGACCCTATGTTGTTAGTGTTTGTGCCATGATCCATAAGTTCAGGGTGCAATGAACCTCTTTAAGATATATCACCTCCTAGAATTTATATTGTCATCACACCATTGTATTAAGGGTTATGCCATAAAGTTACATGATGTGTGTGCATTTTTTCATAACTATGATGGTTATGTCATACCATAATACCTAGGTTTTTTTTATAATTTAGGTTAACTTGATTAAATGGGAGTAATTTATAAAAATATTCAAAAATCCTCCTCTGCAGACCCCATGTTGAACTACATTGCCAAGGGGCATCCTCTCTTTATTCTCAAAGTTATCCAAACCAATTTTAATGGTCATTTGAGGTGTCATATATTGAGATAATTATTTTTTGGAAAGTGCATTTCCATGGGAGATGCAGTATAGAATTGCTATAATTATTTATCTTTTCCCATATGTAATGCCTAATTTTTATGGTTTTAATAGGTTCAGGGATTGGTGTTGTTTTTTCTTGATTTAATTAACGTCTTTTAAAGAGAGATCTCCCTTTTAATTGAGGTAGGAATTAATTACTATGATATGATATATACATGTGGTTATATGGAATATTGTGCTTGCATATGTTTATGTTTTCCTGATTTTTGTTCTTATTTGGTTATCAAAGTGGTTTGATTATGAATTGATTTATTGACTCCTTTATATGTGCATATGTATTTAATGGTATCGATTTTATGAAACATAAACATTTTCCATGGCTTCAGTTAAGGCTGTCTAGTTTGGTTGGTTGGGCCTAGTGTGAACTTCTATAGATTTGTGGAGGTATGGGTGAGATAGTGGTTTTCTATAATTATATGGGTGATTAATCTCTTTAATTGTGAAAGTGTTGGGTGAGTAATCATAACTATTTTTCATGACCCAATAGGGTCAAGTTTTGAGTATCCAATGGGATATCATTGATGTTTACTTTCATTTATGATTTTATGTTTGGAATAGTGGTTGATCGTAGTGGATTTCATGAATGATTTATGTTTCTAATTATTTTTATATTTTTTGTTTGAATTGATGAGGTTGTGAACACATATTTAGTGAGAGGGTGGTGTCTTGTGATGAGTTTGTGACCACATCCTGAGTGAGAGTATGGTGGCTTGGGACAATATTATGACCACATCCTAAGTGAGTGGATGGTGACCCATGATGATATTGTGTGACCATGTAATGAGTGATAGGATTATTTATTGTGATGTATTAATATGGAATTACAGATAAAATGTTCCCTTTAGTGAGAGGATATAGGAAATAAGACAATGGTGTGTGACCTCCTCTATGTAATAGGGGTGTTTTATGATTCAATATGGGATCATACCTTGAGTTAGAAGGTACTATTAATGTTTTGAGATGTATTTATGGAAAGAGATGAATCATCCTTCAATTATTAATTTAAATAATTTATGGTCGGTGTTTGTGGTAGTTTTGTTTTGATATAAAAACCCAATTTGAATATTTTTCTCGTATATTTAATTATTTTTCTTAGTGCATACGATCTCATATATCTACTTCACTTATGATGAAGATAAATTGTATTTTATTACAAGGTTTATTACTCACACATCACATGGGAAACTCAATTCACATGCATAATTTTTTTTATGTGAGGGTTTTAATCCACAGAAAGAGACATATCCTATGATACTAAGTGGGTGGATCTGGTTGGAGATAGAGGTAATTCTATTACTTACTAAGATCATTTTGTAACAACAAAATTTTATTCTTTTTTCTTTTTATATATCACCTGTATGATCCAATGTCTATGATGATCCTTTTGAATGTATATATGTTTGATATGTTACATTTTAGATGGTTATTGATATTGAGGGCATAGTCTCCCCACTATATGGTTCTGGCCCTCACCACTAGTTGATAAGATCTTGCATGTGTGGAGACTTCTATATGGCCACATGCCGCTCCATCTTAGACCTAGTGATCTAAGACAAGTCATTTTAAAGTTTCACTAGATCACATTTTCTTTTGATATTTTATCAGGTCTTAGTATATTGGAGATGATATTTCTTGGAATCGAGTGGAAATCTATTCTTGTGCAAGACCACCTCCTATATAGTGGATGTTCAAGTTCATTGGGTAGTGAGATTAATTTTTTTTAGTTGTGATGTTACAATTTCATGATGTTCATCAAGCTATATTTTTATTTGATGATTTATGTTATTTTTCTCTTGCTCTTGGGGGTGAGAGTGTGTGAGTTCATGCATCATTATTTAGAATGTATGTTCACACATCATGAAACTGTTTATATGTGATTGATTTAGTTTAAAATTAATTAAATGGAAATGATTATATATTCAATGATTTCCAAAATATAGTATTGATGAAACATAATTAATTTAACCAATAGTTTTCATGATTTATGTTATATATGGTTATGACTAATGTGTAGTTGTCAATGGAATTATCATAGGAATCAAGTGGGTAGTTTTTTGGAATGCCTGGTCTTTTGTTGGTGGACCATTATTGTTTTTACAAGAGTTTTTGTATGTTAACTAACCTAATAAATTATTAATTTTTTTTAATATTTAATATGTTAAAATAAATTCCTAAATCTATCCCTTTTCATTTTAGAAAAAAATATACTTAGATGAAAAACCGTGGTGCCATCCAAGAATCAGGTTGAGTATGTCCCTGAGGTTCAGGGCACCCTCATTATACCTATCAATGTTTAGAAGAGAATATCTAAGCATGCTCCTTGAGGATGATATAATAGTTCTGAAGGATGATCCTTTACACCATGGGTGTTTTTTGTCATACCCATTAGAGATGGAGGTGTACATCGATGTGAACCTATAACTATATACTTTTCCTAATACTTCCATCCATAACACCCTATAGAATTCTAGGGTATGTAAGGCCATTGATATTTTCAAGACTAGATCAATGTTATAGATAGTTTCCATGATCTAGTGGATACTGTAATAGATGTTTGGTAAATTTTGTGGCTAATATTATTTCAGGTTACACTAAGAGATGGTGAGGAGTTATGATTCAAGCTTGGAGGCATGAGGGATTAACATGTGAATCTTTTAAGGGATTCTTCTTTGATTACTTTTACCCTAAGTGAGTAAATATTGATTGGGCTCATAAGTTTATAGAACTTCAATGAGGTATTCCATCTATGATGGACCATGCTACCTATTTTGTTTATATTATAGGATTTGATATATTTTTGGTTGGTAATGACATCTATAAGTCTCACTAGTTTGAGAATGGTCTTCATCCATAATTGATGATCCGAGTAAGGATGTGGAAATTCACATCATATGCTAATGTGGTTAGAAATAATCTTACACTTGATAAGGGAATGATTAAGGATAACACAATAATATCTCTCCCTATCTTCAATTTCCTAGGTGGTGGCATTTACATTAGAGTAGGTGGTGCCTCTTCTAGAAGTAGGAAGAGGTGATCTAATGAGACATATAAATATGGGGAGAGGTAGTATAGGTAGGGTTGAGTTTTTCACTTCCTAACATAGGAGGATTTCCAATTATAGTTTATTAGTGTGCGTGGATATAGAATATTCATAGTTCATTTAATAGTATACTAAAGAGTTATATTCATGTGGAAAGTTGGGTCATTTGTGATGGTTTTATTTGAGGATGTTTTAATAGGTATTAGTTAGAGTTTTTTGGTAGATGTATGCTTCCCAATACAAGTTAAGAGGACATAAAATAGATAGAAGGAATTTTTTGGGAGGTTGGGTCATGGAATTGGTTGAGGGTCTCAGGGGTAGAAACATGTTTGGACACCTCAGGGGTAAATTCATTTAGTGAGTTAGGGATCACAGATCTTGGGATAAAATCAAATATAGGTAAGGGGTACTCTCTAGACCATGTTCCATAAAATGTAGTATATGTTCGTTTTGTAGTTATAGTTGTGGTTCTTATGAATCAATTTTTTTCTATTGTATTTATTTATATAATAAATTATAATTATTTTATCTGGGTTCATGTGATATATGAATAAGGGTTATCTATATATTTTACCTTTGTATGTTGGCTCTTGATATACCTCTCAAGAAGAGTTTTCATAATATACAGAGATTCACAATGTGTATAGTGGTAGTTAGGGGCTATGATAATTTATAGTATTTCCTCATTATATAAATAATGATACTAGACATCATATTTAGGATATATTTGATTATGAACTTTCATTATTTCATTGATTGGTACTAAAGGTGGGTGAATTTTACTTCCCTGATGAGAGAGGGGTAAATTTTTATGGGTGAATGGGATGTAATGGATGGTGCTGTGGGACTTGAACTAATCCAAATAGGGACCATTATAGCTCATGTGGTTGGTATGGCTCATTTAGTAGGTTGGTAGATAATTCCACTTATACCTCATCCAACAATAGATAATTTACAATATGTATTCTTGGATGAATTCATTGGATTTCCTCTTGAGAGGGAGATTAGTTTTGTAATTAATCTCATGATAGGTGTGAATACTATATCGATTCCTTCTTATCATATAATTCCCTTCAAGATGATATAGATAAATGTCCGTATTTATGTCCTTAAAGAAAAGAGTTTTATTCATTCAAGTACCTCTCCTTTGGGTGATCTTGTTTTATTTACCAAGAAAGAAGATAATAGCTTGAGATAGTGTGTAGATTACTGAAATATGAATTAGGTCATAGTACCTTGTATAGATGATCTATTTGACCAATTGAGGGGTTCCCAATGGTTCTCTAAGATTGATATTTGATCTATATATCATCAATTATAGGTCATAGTGGAGGATATATTATATATAGAATTTTAGAGTAGGTATAGGTTGTATGAGTACCTTATGATGCCATTTGGTCTTATAAATGTGTCATCGGTGTCCATGTGTAACACAAAAAATATTTTTCATTCCTATATAAAATCCTTTATTTTGCTGTTTATTGATAATTTTTTTGTGTATTCCCAGTCTAAGGATTTTAATTTTGAGAACTTGAAGATTGAATTAAATAATATTTGATTACATAAAATTAATACCAATTACTCTAAGTGAAACAAATATATTTAAGATGTTTTCTTCCTTGGGCCACTACTGGAAATATGACTTTTCCCAACGCTTCTATACCAAGGGTTTGTAAAAACCGTTTGTATAGGTCCTTTTTCCCAACGGATTGGCCAAATCGTTGGTAAATCCAACTTTGTGGCCACCTTTCCCAATAGTTTTGGAAAACCGTTGGGAAAGGGTATGGCTTTCCCAACGGTTTGGCCAAACCATTGGGAAAAGTCCACTTTGGGGCCACCTTTCCCAATGGTTTGGCCAAACCGTTGGGATAGGTATACCCTTTCCCAACGGTTTTGGAAAACCATTGGGAAAAGTCCACTTTGTAGACACCTTTCCCAACGGTTTGTCCAAACCGTTGGTAAAGGGTATACCTATCCCAACAGTTTTCCAAAACTGTTGGGAAAGGTCCCCCGTTGGTATATATATATTTATGTAATTATGTTCACAAAAGTCATTTTAGGTTAGTGGTTAAGTCGTTCAATGATAAACTAAGGGTCCTGGGATCAAATCCCAGTGAATGTTTTTTTTGAAATACATATACCAACGGTTCCATAACCGTTGGTATAGATTTTCATATTACTTATACCAACGGTTTCCAAAACCGTTGGTATAGGTCTATACTAACGGTTTTCGCAAAACTGTTGGTATAGACCTATCCCAAAGCCTTACTTGGCAACGGTTCTCCAAACCATTGGTATAGGATATACCAAAAGTTTGGAGGCCTATACCAACGGTTCCAAACTGTTGGTATATGTTAGTTTTCCAGTAGTGGGCATGTATTATTGGTGGTGGGGATCTTAGTTTATCCATAGAAAATGGAGGTAGTGATGTATTTGGAATGTCCTAATAATATATTTTGGATCAATAACTTTCTTGGATTGGTAAGATACTATAGAAGTTTCATTCAATATTTCTATCACTTGGAAATTCTAATGAAAAGGGAAACTAAGAATAGGGTGAGATTTAAGTGGATTGAGTAGTGTGAAGAAATATTCTATGATTTTAAATAAAGGTTGATTTTTTTATTTGACCTAGAACTAGGAAATACCGTGTATTATTATTATTTTGGGTTAGGCTAGGAAGTGTTTTGATACAAGGAGCTCAGATGGTATCTTATGGGTCTATTATTAGCTATAACCACACGATTAGAACTTATCTAATCATTATTTGTAATAATCTACTATTGTTTACTCAAAGTATTAGTATCATTATCTATTTGGTGCTGGATTTTACTTCTTCATGGGAAACATGATTCTGCAATACAGATTCAACCAGTGGGATTTGAATATTTGGCAGAGGCACTTATTTGAGTAAGTAAATATGTTTAAATTCGGTATTTCATATACAATAAATATGTGGAATTCCCTCACAATTGTTATAAGTAGGAAAACATTAGAGTGGGGTGTTGAACTATTTGTTAATAAGTAGAATCTCACAAACTTTAAAACTGATTACTATATTGACATGTCAGAGGTCCTAGGGGTTGTGACTTTTTCCCTTTGGTTATTACCTACTCTTTGGTAGATCAATTAAAGGTTTTTCAAAAGCCTAATTTATATTTTCTTGTGATATGGTAATATTTGATGGTATATGACCATGTCTTGGGATGGTTTGAGGATAAGGATCTAATGTTGTGTGTCCATGGTAAAGAAGTGGTACATATTAACATGAGGGAAGAGTTTACGAGGAACTCTGATGACTCATATTGGGTTATGCACCTAAAGATGACCAAAATGTTCTGTGATATTGGGAATCATTTTTAGTGGCCTAGTATGAGGATGGATATTATGGGATTTGATTCTCAATCCCTTACCCACCAAAAAATAAAGGTCAGAGAACTAATGATAAGTGGGTTACTTCATCCACTTATAGTGTCTGTATGAAATTGGTATGAGATGAACATAGAATTATTCATGGGACTATCTAGGACCCCAAGTGTTCATGATACAATGTAGGTGGTAGTAGACATGCCAATTAATGTCTCACATTTCTTACATATCTGAGATATTGATTCTATGGATGAGATGGTAACATTTTATGTGGGAGAGATAATGTGATTTCATGGGATATCGATGAGCATAATATCAGATCAGGATGTAGATATCAAATCAAGATTATGTAAGGGACTATAGAAGTCCATGAGAAATTAATTAATGTTGGGTACATCATATTCCCTATGGAAATATAGGAGGTCTGAGATAATAATTTAGATACTTGAGTATATACTCAGGGCATGTGGGATGAATTTTAAGGGGGAATGTGGTGACCATCTATCCTTGGTAGAATTTTTGGATGAATTTTTTAGGGTTAGATATAAATGGACACCTTTTAGTAATTTTAGGGTAGAATGTGTATCCCACCCTTATATTGGTTATAGGTGGGAAGTCAGTAATTATTAGGTCATGTTTGTGGAAAGAAACCACTGATCGGGTGTAGTTGATCAAGAAGTAGTTAGTTACCACCTAGATTAGGCAGTGCTTGTATATATACTAAAGATGGTAACCCTTATATTATCTTGCTGGGGGACCATGTGTTTCTATTAGTGTCACCTCAGTTATGTAATTACTGTATGGGGAATCAAAGGAATCTTACACCACATTTTGATTGTTCATGGAATGGATTGGGTGGTAGAATACCACTTATATCTTTCCATATAATATTTATGTGATCATGATTAGAAGGTATGTTCTATCATGGAGAATTTCAATTTAAATTTTTTATAACCTACTGTCTACTAAAAAAGTGGTGAGTAGGGTTGACCATAGAGAGCACAAGATCTGGTTAACTAAAATTGTATCTTTCGAAAGTGTTCATGTGGAAAATCAACTAAGGTAATTCCAATTTTTTTTATAAGACTAAAAATTAATAAAGTGATTTAAATAGAATAAAATTTAAATTAAAACAATAATAAATAACTTCAATCATAAAAATGTGTTTGGTATGATGACTTCGTAATCAAACCACTATGTATCCATACAAAATATTTTGTTTTGTGAAGAAATATTTATCAAGATAAATAATCACCAATCAAAAATTACAATCCTTTTTTAGAATCTCATTTTATATCTACAAATTTATTTAATTTCTATTTATCTAGTGTTATAAATAAATTAGGATATTATTTTGAGTACCGAACTAATTGAAAAAATCTTACAGCATGTTTCTCACAAAACTATGCTAGCTACTTTAACTTCAAGCCGTTAAAATAGTTGACCTTCTTAGTATCAAAAAATAAAAAAAGGATTAAAATGGTAATTTCAAAAATAATTTCAGAGAAAATATAATTTAAGTAGATAAAAAATCAACTAAAAATAAATTCAATTAAAAAATTAACCAAAAAATAAAAACTTTTGCATGAAATGTGTTGAAAATTCAATTTCTCAGTCAACATCATGACACCACAAAATTAACCTGAAATAATTTCCCAAAAATATGCACTGTAATGAAATAATAATGGATGAAAATCATAACCGAGTTACTAAAATAAAGATCGTGTCGGTCAAAAACTCACCAGGAAAGTTAAAGAAAATTTACATCGATCTAAAAATTCAAAGTTAATCGTTCACATGTGATGATGTCATTCCTGGACCACTATTGTGTGCTCGTAATGGTGGAAGTCAGCAGCAATGAAAGTTGATTGAAACCAGGAGAGGAGTTTTGTGGTGACAGTGCTAGTTTTGTACATCTGAGTGTGTTTCGATTGTTATTGGGTTTATGAGAAATGGAAAAAATGATGACCATATATTGGCATGAGAGGAGAGGATGTGGGCTCAGACATGCTACATAGGTGGTTTGTACGGAGATTCAACGATGGTTGTGGGTTACTTTAGCACACAAGGATGAGGGTGGTGTGTCACCATGTGGCTTCTATGAGATGCGGAAAGGTACTGCTTGAGAGAGGTTGGTGATAGATTGTGAAGGAAGAGGTGATGGAAGCTGTGGTCAAGAGGGGGAGAAGAGGGTGATACCACCACTGATTATGGTTCCCTCCAGCTAAAGTAGAAGATCTCCCCTTCCCCCACATGTGCTTCCCAGAAAAAATGGAAGAGAAAAATGAAAAAATATTCAAAAAAAAAAACAAATCCAATTATCTAAATGCTAAATAATAATAATAATGAGGATAATAGATTTATATAAATAAATATTTTACTAATCAATTTTTTAAAAAATACTTATAAGATATTGTTATATAGGTATATATATATATATGCACATCTAATTAGTTACTCTTGAATATAGATATAATAAATGTATGATTATACATAACATAATATCACTAATATTAAATATTAATATAATATAATCATAAAAATAGTATTAATTATACTATTATTAATACTATAAGTATTTGTAATGATAAACAAAAATATATAATATTAATATAGAAAGTGAATATATATACTAATAATTATGAATGAATGAATAATTAAACTAATATTAGTGAAACTAGTAAAATTAATTGAAAATTGTTAAAAATTAAATTTTAATAAAATTTAAAATTTATATAAACTAATTATAATGCAAAATTAGTAATATTAAAATATGATTAAATAAAAACTATATAAATATTAAAAACACTTCAAAATAAAAAAAGTAAATAAATAATAAATATAATAAAACTATTTAATTAAAACTAAGTTAGGAATTATAATAATGTTTGTGAAATACATGTGCATCAAATCTGTAACACCCTGAGCTTCCATGATACACTTCTCATTCAATAATGCAATAGGTTGCATTGTACGCAACTTCGAGTTCTAAAACACCGCGACTAATCAAAGTAGCCGTTATGAATAGTAATAATCACTTTTTAAAATTATAGAAATTTTATATTTCAAAATGGACTTCATTTTTGGATTCGGAATATCGAAATTAGCCTATGTTGAAATTTTGGTATTTTTCTGAGAACTTCTAATTTTTTATGAATAGTGAAAAATACTTAAAAACAACTTTTTTAATAAAAATAATTTATAGTGATAAATTATACTGTTTAGTGGTTTTAAAGTATAATTAGAATATATTTTTACCATTTTATCCAATGGTGGTCATTATAATTAATTTAACATTGAAATTGGACATAAACAATTGTCAATCTTTTGATATAAATTGTTTCTTAAAAACACGCTATTTGTTGTAACAGCGGGAATTAATTATAAAATTAATTAATGCAACTTATATGTTTTGAATTTTTTAAAATAGACATCATTTTTGAATTCGGAATATCAATTATAGCTTAGGGTGAAGTTTTGGCCTTATTCTGAAAAACTTCAATTTTTGATGAATAGTGAAACCACTAAGTGGTTGTTAAAAACTGATTTTTCGTTAAAATGAAATATTACCACTTCTATGATTTGATTTTCAAAAATCCTACATACATGGTTGTCATTAAGAAGTAAAATGTGGTTCAATGAGATTAAAATAATTTTTTGTTGAATAGTAACTTTTAAGTTCTTAATCGCGATTAGAGGTAATTAGTGTAGTTTAAGGTAAAAATAATGTTTTAATAATATGATATGATCTTGACACTTGTCCTACTACTATTGGATGAGTCATGGCCGACCAAGAAAATCCATGGGTCAACTTGGGGACCCCATGGAGCCACTTTAGTTGGAAAATGACATAAATACCTTTTATTTAATCTTAAAGTAAAAAATGACACAAACATGAGTTGTTTTACTAAAATAGTTTTTAAGTGGGGTTACAAAAGTCCAAATTTTTATTATAAATATTCATTAGAAAGCTAAAAAGATTTAATACATCATAGTATTTTTTTTATAATTTTTAGACATTAAATAAATTAAATTATTTATGACATCATTATGATGCAGCGATGACCTCATTATTTAACGATTTTAATAAAATGAAAAGATAATGTAAAATACAAGGCTTAAACTTGTCCAAAGACTATTGTATGGGTAGATTTAGAACCCTTATCACCTTAGCCACGAATTATATAAGTGTGGGACCTTTAGAATCCGAAAAGCATTGTGTAATAATGTAACATTTCAATCTTTCCAAAAGAGCCCCTCCTCTCCACTTATAAAAGGCCCCCACCTCTCCCACCTCATTTACAATTTCAAGCCATTTTGCTCGGCCAAACTCTGCCAAAATACTCTCCCAACTTCCCCATATTACTCCTAGAAGCCTCACTTTGGGCAGAACTCTTCCCAAGGAAGCCTTTGGCTCAAATCAAAAAGAGTTACCCGATTTTGAGGTAATGTCTCTCTAATGTTGTTTTGTTTCATTTTTCTTCTCCAACCCCCTTAACTCTTTTTATTCATTTCTTTTGTAACAACACCAGTATCCTCAATATATTAGGATGTTGTTATAATAAGTATTCGAGCTACACTTACACACACTTACATCTAATGGTTAAAGAACATACGGTTTCTGTGGATGGCGAATTTCTGCCTCACGAAACGATGATTGTTCAACACTCATATAACACCTTCAAAGGTGGCCATTAAGATGTCACTATTTTTATATATGATATATAATATGTTTATGTTTTACTTATGCTTCTGTATTTCTCATTTATGGCATACTTTATGATTTCCATTATGGGTAAACGCGATAATTTCATTTTAGGAAGTGCGGACTACCGCCCCCTCAAAGTGATTTGAATCGTTAATGCCATATGTGGGATGTATAAAGGATGGAGTATATGGTATTATACACTATATTATACTGGAATTATATTATAAATTTATATCATTATGATTTCATTCCATTAAATACGAAATAGAAATGAAAGTAGCGTTCATGCGTACGTACGGCTTACCGTCTCCATGAACGGTGCATTTCATTTCTTACCTCTAAATGTTACGTGACATTATGAATGAATGTATATAATGTATATATATGATATATATGAAATCTAAATCATGAATATAATTCTGGATATAATGGATATTTCACCACATGAACAACTTGTAATTATAAGAAGTTGATTTTTGACTCAAGTACCAAAGATCGACAAAACGACCGTTATTAACTTAAATAATTAAATAATGTTCATAACATGGTAATAAGTGATATAAATGGAATAATGAACATGAAAAAGGTTCTTAAGTAAATATAAATTAACTCTAGTTTATTATTCAGGAGGTTAAAGAATGGTCGAGTCAGGACAAGACGCAAGGTAAGGGAACTTCTTAACCCAATTTCTATTCTTTGGGTTAATCTCCTACTTTCAAATTATGTCATGATATTATTATGTCCTATTTTGTATTTTTACTTTCTTTATGTGTACCTATAGTGAATACACATAATAGATCTATTTTATTTTAAAAATGATCTTTTTAAGGACTTCGTCTCAATCTCCTTTCATTGAGGCATATTTGGATTTATACACAACTTTCTTTTATACGGTGTATAAACCACTTTGACTTTTATGTTTATTCAAAAGTGAATGTTTTTCTTTCCGTACTTATGCGGCGACAACGACTTCTCTGCCGCCGTGACCATTATTTGAGTTTCGGCTTCCTCTACAAGCCATCATTTTTTTAATGAAAAATAAATACAAAGTTTTAACTTTCTTTTATTTTGGTATTGAAAATGGTTTTGAAAGAATTTTTATTATATCAATGTGTTGTATGGATATCTTGTGATTGAAATGTGGAAATGTTATGTTTCCTTTATGCATGTTTTATGTGATACGATTATGTTATGGTTTATGATATGTTTAAACCTATTCATATGAGGAATGCATTGGACTTAATAAGTGACGGGTGGAGCCCGCTATAGCTCCTCGATGCATCGGCAGGTCTCATGAGACAAACTAGTGTCTTGGCACGAGGCCTTGACAAAATATTATTTGTGGTCTTGGCATAAGGCCTTGGCTACGTGGTTATGATAGTATGGCATTATGCATTCCATCATTATGAAAATGGTTATTGATGTTGCATGGGATTATTCGATTAGTAGAATATCCATGTGAGTAAGTAAATGGAATTATCTCATTTTATTTTTGCCATATTATGCGAAAGTTCAAGTTTAAAAAGGCTTTTGGTTTAGTTATACATTGCCTTAAATGTTAATGATTATTTATGAATGCTTCCGCAATATTGTTATCCTTACTGAGCATCTGAGCTCACCCCTTTCAATGTTTTAATGTTTTCCAGGATGTGAAGAAATATTTTATGAATGACCTACAGGGATAGTCAGAAGAGGATAGAAGTGTGGACTATGGAGACTATGTTATTATAGTTTTTCACTTTGTGATGTAATGTAACATTTATGAGTGTATCTAGTGATTCCAAGGCTACTAAACTAATCGGTCTTTCGAGACTTGATCTTTTGTGATCATTCCAATGTTACGAAGTAACGCACCGGCTCTAGGTAGCTGGGGTCGGGGCGTTACAAAATCCCCCACACATAAATCTTTTCACTCATGGTAAAAAAATCATAAATAATACACAACTGGGCCCATAGACCAGTTAAAACATCAAAATTATGAGTTCAGGATTTTTTAGTCCCTTTTAGCCACAAAATATCATGCTTAAGTTAAAGGTAAAATTTCCAAAAACATTTTTCTTTCCACTCACATTATTTATAAAAAAGAGTCTTCACTCACACATCGAAGTGGCCTACCTTTTCATCACTTGCATCATTCAAGACAGTTCGTTGGAAAAGTTATGATAAATTATCAAACACATGCATGGTTACCATATTATTTCCATTAATGTTACATATTGACAAGTGTAAATTAAAAGAGTGCACCAATCCTGGGGTATTCACATTAGGTTTAAATGTATTTGAGTCTGTGGGATAATGAGTTAATAAAAAAAGACAGTTCTTGGAAAAAATGAGTGTCAAATATTGAAATAAATGCATGAAAATTTCCATCCAAATGTCTCACAGAAAACATAAATCCCCTTTATTAAAACATTATTTTCCAAAATATTATGAAAATCCAATTCCTCTCTAAAAAATTTGATGTTTGTATTTTTTTTCATTTCACAATTTTGATTTTTTGAAAGGAAACAACTCACTCAAACATAATGGAAAGGTAAATAGTTGAGTAAAATCTCCCAAAACCCAAGAAATAAATAAGGAAATATTATAATAAGGGTACACAAATAGCTCATACATAGTTAAATCATAGTGAAAATAGGTCATATAGAAAAATCTCTAGATCCTGGAGTAATGGGTCATCAATTTTATAGTCATCCCTAAAGGTGAGGGTTACCGCATAATGATCACAAATGTACTCATTATTTAAACAAAAAAGAATCCATATTACCATATCAAAACACATGCAATAATTGGGGATACTATGAGATGTGATTTATATAATCATGATGAGATAATTTCAATCCATGTGCATCAAATGAATATTTTCTCTCAAACAACCCTTTTAATGAATAAATCACACCCCCACACTTATATTGAAAATCATTATGAAAATATTAATGAAATGGGAAGGAAAGGGTATCAGCTATTGGATTATCCTAAAAAGGATTATTCATGGATTCTAAGGGCTAAAAGATGGATAAAATGTATCAGTGGATCAGTGGGTTAAATGGACTAAATAGATCAAACAAATTTACTCAATCATTTTAGTGCAACTCCCAAAATTAATATCTCTTTGATAGAAAAACATGGAAATTTTTTGAAGACATAACATACCTAATATTCCCTAAAGAAAAATATAAATATGATATGATGTAAAAATGGATTGAATACTCATAGGTATGTAAAATTTAATTTTGGACAGAACAAATGATCATGAGTGAAAATATGTTTCTAAAAAAAAATTTTAGGAAAAAATTTTCAAAGCATGTAATAATATCAACAATCATTTAAATTAGGATATCAAGAATCAAATCATGTTAAATAGAAATAATGTTCTTGAACTTCCCACAGAGACAAGTGGTAACCATGTTATGATAAAAATATAACCACATTCATGTGGGTTCAGAAGTGTCAGGAATTATAGTTTTTCCCTCAATTTTAATTTTTTTAGTAATTTATTTTACATGGAATTTTTGGAAGCATAAAATTTGAAATAAAATTAAACACCTCCCTAAGTAAATGTAGATCAATATGAAAAGGCAACAAATATCTAATGAAGCATAAGAAATTATGCACCTATAAATTATATAAAGTTATAACACATACCCACATAATATCATAAATATAACACCTACAATCATATATATGAAAGAAGATACATGAGAGTATAAAAAGGTAAATAAATTTTATGAGTGGATGAAAAGAAAATTCCACACATGTCAGGTTTATTTTATGAGATAAAATAGAATTAATAAATAAAAAATGATGTAAAGAAACAAAACATGGACTACATCCTAGGAAGTACTAAATTTTATGTCTTTATCTAGATGGATAGAAAATAGTCAATCATCTTGGTTGATCAACTCAGAATTCCTTAGCCTCTTCTCTGTGTTATAGAAAGTGTCTCCCAACTCTAGAGATATTGTCTTAAAATTTAGCCACTTTAACTTTTCTATAGGGAACCACTCATGGGGTAGTTTCCCTTTCTTCTCATCCATATGACACATATAATTTTGTAGATTTCCCCAAATCTCCTCCATTCATAACATCTCAATAGGTATCCTTACTTGAATTTGAAGAGGGGATTCAACCATCATCTTCGAGTCATTTAAGTAGGGTTATTCACTGTTTGAATCAACTATCATTTTAGACTCAATGGTGTGAGGAATTTTGTTCTAACTACACCCATATTGAGAGAGAGAGAGAGAGAGAGAGAGTAAATAGATATGAAGGAATTTCCAAGCAGTTGAGTAGCCTCGGGATTAGTTCTATGTTTAGAATCTTCACCCGAGTGATCATGCTCTCATTTTATATAAACTTCTTCAATGTTTACTATTGACTTGGAAGTGTGAAAAAGTTTTTGGCACTGATCATTACCCTTAAATGGAAGAATATTACCATTAGATATTTCAACAACACTATGGTATAAGCAATTATCATGGTGTATGGACTAGACCACTTTTATTTGAGGTTTCCTATAATGACCTAAGTTCACGAGTTAAAGACTAGAACATTGTCTCCTAGTGAAAACATTATTTTTTTGATCCATTTATCATTCCAGGATTGATTTTTATCTTTTTATATAAAATAATTATCATATGATTACCTCCTCATCTCATCTAATTCAATATTCTATATAAAATGATTTTATTTGGAAGTTTTAAAATCAAAATTCATCTTCTTCATACCCCAACAAGTTTTGTGTTCTAGTTATATAGGGAGATGACAAGTTTTACAAAGACCAAGAAATATGAGGACACTCCAATAGGTGTTTTTTACATAGACCTATAATCCCAAAGTGCATATTCAAGTTTTATATACCAATATTTTCAAGATTTACTCACATTTTTCTCCAATGTTCCCTTAATCCCACTTTTTGAAACCTTAGATTTTCTATCGGTCTGTGAATTTTATGGGGTACTAATGTAGTAGTGAAATACATGGTAATTCATTAGAATATAAAATATAGAATTATTAAAGTGGGTACCTTGGTCATTGATGATACAATTTCTAATTTTAAACTTGGTAAAAATTTGTTTCGTGAAAAATTTAATGACAACTTAAGAATTATTTTTCACAAATGCTTCAGATTCCACCCAATTTAATAGATAGTCAACATAGACAAGGATTTATTATTTTCTAAATGATTTAGGGAAATTAATCATGTTTTAAATTCCCAATATTTCAAATATTTAGATACCTATGACTAAATGTTGTGGCATCTCATTCTTTAAAATTATGGCTCGTTTCTATGGAATTTATCCCAATTTAAGACAATATAATGAAAATCCTTATGCACAGTGGTATATTAAAAACCACATTTTATAAATTTTATAATTTTTTTTATGAATTCCATGGTTTTTTCATTCTTCTCCAGCATGTAAAAAATTTAAAACACTATCAACTTCTTTTTTTGGGATACATTATATGATCATTTCGTATACATATTGATTTAAATGTAATGGATCATCCAAGTAATAATGACGTGTTTCATTCATTTTTTTCTCATGATCTGATAAATATAGATACACCATACATGATGTTAAGTAATTAATGAAAATAGTATACCATGGTGGGATTATATTTGTGGAATAAAGTTTTTCCTTAGGAAATGTTTCATTGATTAATTACATATTAATTTCATTTGCTTCATGTTCTAGGAGTGATGAATTATCAACAACAACATTCTTAGTTCCCCTTTTATCCTTGAATTCAATTTCAAATACATGAAGTAAAAATATCAATTGAATTAGTCTAGGATTTACATCTTTTTTTCTCATCATATATCACAGGGAAAAGTGATATTTATACATAGTGAATTTAGGTGAGATTAGAATTTATCGAATGTGAAGATAACTACTAGAAGATACTTTTCAATTATTGTGTAATTTTTTGAGGCTCATTAAATATGAAAATATCATAATATATTTCTCTAAATATATTTTTTCCCTTTTTCCTAAGGCAACACCAACTGCCTAGCCACTAACATTAAACATTAACTTTAATGGTTTATCACGATATGGTGAAAACATTATTGTTCCCTTGAATAATTATTTCATTAAAAATTTAAATGCATTTTGAAAATTTAGGACCAAAGTGGAATATGAAATCTTTTCATAACATGGTGGTAAGGGGGTGGGAAATAACAAAGAAATCCTTAATGAAAATTCAGTAGAATCCAAAATGTCAATGAAAACATCTGATTAAATAAGTTTAAGTAGGCACATGTATATTAGATACTGTACTAATCTTGGTTGGGTCAACATAAATTATTTTATTTGAAATTATATGAATTAAAACTATCCCAATATATAACATGAGGTTTTATTTTTCCCAATTGAGTACAAGATTATTTTATTCACATCTCTATAAAACCTTGTCATGATGTTCTATACATTCATCAAAGTAATTATGAAAAACAAAGAAGTTATCCATGATTTTTTCCAAGGAATATTCAATTATATCTTGGAATGTTTCCATTATGAATAATTAAAACATGGATGGTGAATTACACATTCGAAGAGGCAATCAATGATAAAGAAATTTACTACATGGACAAATGAACATACTTTTATATTGATATTTTAGTGTAACAATTATTTGATTATGGATTGAATATACATTAAGAAAATCATAGTAATCTCTTCCTAAGAGACATTCAAGGATTTTATCAATAACTGTTAAGGGGAAGTGATCCTTTTTGGTAGAATCATTCAATTTTTGATAATCAATGCAAACACTCTATCCATTCATTGTTCTTGTGGGTATCAATTCTTCTTTATCATTCTCAACCTTTGTTCTTCCACCCTTTTTAGGTACCACTTTTAGTGGGATAAACCATTGACTATAATAGATAAGAAATATTAAACCCAAATTAATAATTTTAATGACCTATTTATTTACTACTTATTTCATTAGAGGCATTATAAATTTTTATGGTTTTCTATAAGGATTTGAATCGTCTTCAATGTGAATTTTTTGAGTGCATATGGTATGACTTATGCCTTTGAAATCAGTTACCATCTATCCCATCAATAGATTCCTTTTTGTCATAACATTAAAAGATTTAAATTATTATTCACTTGAAAGATTAGTATATATTATGAATAGAAATGTGTTTAAATATCTTAAGTAGTTATATATATTAGGTTTTGTGGAAGGGTTTTAAACTCATGTGTTGTAGGCTTTTCAAGTTAAGACATAAATGAGGTAAACTATTTTCTATCCAAAGGCTTGACTATGTTTCAGATGAATTAAAATTCTTCTATTTATTTATTTAATTCCTTATTTTCCAAGTGTAAATCCTTAGGATTCATTGCATCCTTATCTAACTCATATTATTCTTTAATCATTTCCAAGAAATGACAATTTTCTGTAGAGGGGTTTTCCATAGCTTTCAAGAAATAAAATTTTATGTTTTCTTCCTAAACTCTAAAAACTAATTTTCCCTCTTATACATAAATAAGATATATGCATGTTACATAGAATTTTCTCCCATTCATGAGTGGTTCGTCCTAATATTTTTCCATATCAAGGACAATGAAATCAGAAGCGAAGTAAATATATCAACCTTGACGATTATGTCCTCTATAATTTTGTATGGTTGTTTTATTGATCGATCTACTATTCAAAAGGATACCCCAGTTTCATTTAGTTATATGATTCTTTTTTATTCAATTAATATAGATGGAATGAGTTTTACACTAGCTTTGAGGTTTCATAAATCTCTCCTAAATTGACATACTCTAATATTTTATGGTATAGTGAAAATTTAAGTGTATATTAGTTTATGAAGTATGGATCTAGATATTACTACTAAAAATTCTTAATGCATTATAACTATTACAAAATCATCTAATTTTATTGTTTTTTACAAAATATCCTTGATAAATTTAGCATATTTGGGAATTTGTGTGGTGGATTTCACAAAAAGAATATTTATGTAAATATTTTTGAACATCTTTATGAATTTCAAAAATTGAGCATCCAACTTCCTTTTCTTATGGATTTTTTTAAATAGAAGAGTTGGTGTGTGAGATTTAACTCTCACCAAGTGTGTCATTTTCCCTATTCTTTTCTTTCATTTTCAAAATTGTCATGTTTGTTTTGATCTTCTTTCTCTTTATCCTCTAGTTTAATCTCCTTTTATATTGAATCACCATTATCAGTGGTAGGAGTTCATTTATATTCTATTGGTTGATAATTATGAATTTTATACTCTAGAAAATGTGTGTAACTATGTAATGTGGCAGTATTTTTATCTTCTATTTGGTTAAATCTTGTGTTACCAGGTAAATTTCCCACTTTTCAATCTTAAATTTGTATATCTAACTTCTTGACTTGATTTTCAATGTTTTACATGAATGGTTGTAAGTTTTGGGTTTCCAAATATTATGAATCAAACGATGAATGATTATAAATCATTTATTTTTCTACAGTTTCTCCCCAATCTTGTTAACTTTTCATTGAATGAGGGGGAAATTCTATTGTTTTATTTTTCTAGTTTGTGTTGTAATTGTTTCCACAATTTTCTATGCTGTAGTTGAAAAATATATCTTTTGAAATATTATTCTAAAATTTTTTATATGGACACATAAAATAATCATGAGGACCACTATAGTGTGGGTAATGTTCATCTTGAACTACATGGACTGGCTTCAGTGGTCTTAGTGAAATATTTTCAATCCTACTATAGAAATACTCAAATTGGGAATCCATGAATGTGTGATAATCAACTTGGCCCACTCTTGCTCTCATTTTTTGAAAAATCTTTTAGCCATTAGAAATTTTTTTCTTCTATGTTAGAATTATGTTGTAAAATCTTCAGGATATATTTTCAAGAATGCATTTCTCGTAGCTGTGTTGATTACTAACTTGCTCTCTAGATAAATTCTATGGTTAAAAGCTTGTAACTGGTTTTCCAAGTTCATCCCATGATGAGGGAAACACCTTAACATGGACTTGAATCTTTCCCAAGCCTCTCATAGTGATTCAAATTCATTTAGAAAAAGGATCCAAGGTCTATCTTATTTTTCAGAGATTGTGATATTGTGTAATATCAATCAAGAAACTTTCTTCTTGGCACTTCCTAGGTGAAGACTGTATTTGGCACATTAGGTTTTCCTCCTAATGAGAATAGAAAGAGTATCAGGATCAATGCATCATTGGTCACCCCATTATATTTAAATGTGTCATGGATGTCAAGAAATATATTTACATGAATACAAGGGTCTTCACTGATCATGACATGAAATTGTGCTTGCTATTGGAGTAGGTTAATCATCGATAACTTCAATTCAAAATAATTTTATTGAATTCTTGGTCTTATTATTACTATTCTTACTTAAACTATGTTGGGTATAAATTCCTATTTTCTAGTACTCCTTAGTATTTGATTATCGAGACAGATTTAAAAAAGGGGGTGTATCTATCCACTAAGAAGTATTGGAATGTGAGTCTCAATGATTTCCTCTCATGAATGAATTTGTTTTTCAGAAGAGCTACCAATTTGAAAATTCCATTTTATTTCATATTCTTGTTCTTGGTCAATAGGTGGATCATTTTTTATGGTTTTGAATTATGAGTTTTCCCCATCTCAGAAAATGATGCCTAAATTAGGGCCTACTTGAGAATTTTTTTCATGCTATACTAGTGTGTGCTCACTGACAATGGTGAAAAACATTATTGTGTACTATAACAGAGATTCCAATTTGAAAATTATTATAACCCACAGGCTACTTTAGAAGTGTTGGGAATGGTGAATCAAATAGAGTACGAGTAGTAGGTCACTAAAATTATTTTTTTAGATAGTGTTTTGGAGGGTGATCAATGAGGGAATTACATTTTTTTAAATATTTTTATGGAACTGAAAATTAAGATAGAGAATGAAATAGAAGAAAAATTAAATTAAGATAATGATGATTTAATTTAATCAAAAAATGTGTTTGGGATGTTGATGTCGTATTCAAACTACTACACATCCGTACAAAATATTTTTTCTATCATCAAATATTTATAAAGCTCAATTTTCACTATTTCAAAAAATACAATCCTTTTTTAGAATCAAATTTTATAACTTATAATTTATTTAAATTCTCATTCCATGGTATGATAAATAAATTTAGAGTCGAGTTTAAGTATAAAACCAATCTAAGAATTGACTCAACCCATTTCTCACAATGTTGCACCACCTATTTGCACTAGAATTGGTCAAAATGGTTGACTTCTAGGTATCCCTAAGTCAACTAATGATTAAAATGGCTAGTTGTAATTTTAGAAATTATTTAATTGGAAATATAGTTTATGAAGATAAAAACTAAACAAAAAATAAATTAAATTAGAAAATTAACCACAAAATAAAAACATCATCAAAACATGTGAAAAAAATTGAATACCTCATTCATCATCCCAACACAATAAAACTACCTCAACATAATGAAAAAAAATTAACAGTAATAAAATGATAAATCTTGAAAATCATAACTGTGTTACCTAAATAATGATGATGTTAGTATGAAAATTAATATACAAGGTAACACATATGAACATCGATCTTCAAATGAAAATATAATCCTTTGAATGTGATGATGTTGTGCCTGCACCACCATTATACACCCAAAAATGGGGAAGTCGACATCGATGGAAACATCTTGAAACTTATAATGCAGGTGCTCCATTCCTATGGTAGGTAATAATAGTCATGTTTAAATAATAATATGAGTTGTTTATCGTGGTTATTTAAAACTTGGTGTTGAGTATAACACATGCTATTGAATAAATTAAATATATTCAAAAACATATTTCATATGTTCTCGGGGTGTCACATTATAAACACCTTAAAATAAATTTCACCCATGAAATTACATTACATTGGTACAAAAAATAGATTATTCTTCCACCTCATTTCATCATCATGTTCCTACATAGCTTTCCTAATATGGTGGTTTTTCCAAAAAAATTTGACTAGGTGAGTGGTAATATTTCATATAAATTTCTCTATATGATCTCCAATGTCCACTAGTTGGTAGCCATAAGTGAGATCATGCTCCAATGGCATTACCTATGAGTTTAGTACATCTAATGGATCAAGTATGGACTTACTTAAGAGAGATACATAAAACAAATTGTGAACCTATGAGTGGTTCAGTGGAAACCCCAAGTGATAGGCTATGGTCCTGATATGAATAAGAATTTCAAAGGAAAAAATATACCTAGGGATTAGTTTTACCTTCTTTCTTCCATAAAGAAATTAATGGAATCAACTTATCACCAACTTCAAATTACAAATTGTTTCAATGATTATCAACATAACTTTTCTATCTACTTTTTTATGACCATTTGAATTGATAATTGGCTCTAACCTTCCCTGTTATTTCTTAATTTAGCATAGGTTGTAATATATTTTTTGAATCTTCTTCCCATAAAATTGGATTTCTAAACTTCTTTCCATTGATGGATTCATAAGGATAAATTTTAATGCTCAAGTAAAGGTTATTTTGTATAAAATTTAAACTAGAAGAAGGATTTGATCCCAACCACCTTTAAAATCAAACAAATATAATCTTAGATTATCCAATAGGGTTTAGATTTTTCTCTAAGACTGACTATATATTTTAGGATGATACATAGTGATAAAACATACATCTCTATCCAAAGCCTGCTGAATACTTCACCAGAACTTCAAGGTAAAACTTAGATCCCGATTATATACATTATAATGTTGTACTCCATACAACCTTACTAATTCTTTAATGTATATCATTTAAATCTTATCCAAATATAAATATTATATAATATATAATATGTATAATTTTTTTAAGGAGATTTACTAAAACCCGTGTAGAATAATTCCCTTTATATGTTTTAGGGAGCCCGGTGACAAAACCCACAATGATGTTTTCCCATTTTCATTCTGGTATAAATAATGGTTATATAATCGACATAGAAATTTGTCTCTCTACCTTATCTTAATGACATACCAAGAACCAAGATACATACTCTACAATATCTCTCTTTATGTTTTCCCACCCAAAATATTCTTTTTCATAGAGTCGTTATAGGCGATATACCCTTGTCTCCATACGATTGCGAGTTTAATCCCCATGGACTTGTCAGATGTGATAGGTTTTCAACCAGCATACGAGTTATCCTTTTTCTAAAAATATATTAATATAATTACTATAACATTACAAAGTTAAAATAACCCATAATTACCTTAAAAAATATATATGAAAAACCCAAAAGTTTACTAATACCTTTAATCTTTTGTCTATAAAATGTAAAGGCATTCCACCTCAAAAAACTTTTTCTCTAAAAATATATACAAAACCAAAGGGTTTTATTTCTATAAATGTCTCCCAAAACATCCTTAATCTTGATAAAATACCATCACATAATACCTCAATAAGGGATTCTCAGTCTTCAAACTTATGATCATATTAAACTCAAATACTCATGATGGTGTCCATTACTCTTAAGTTAATCTTTCACGGAGTTATTTGTTGTTAAAAAATATAATTAAACCTTTATTATATAAATATGCTCTTATATCAGACAAAAAAAACTCATTAGAATTATGGGTTCATCCTTTCACTGATGGAATATCAATTGTGATTTCATTATTCTATAATCCATGTAAAGGGAGACAATTAATGCTTATAATCACATCAGGTTCCAAAAAAGTATGTATAATAATATTTTCATAGGTCTCATTCCTAAAAATTAAAACATTAAATTCTAAACAAGGGAGTGAAAGATACATGTTTTCTAATTATCACGATTCACTTAATCTATTGTGATTTCATAAGATTTCCATTTTTTCCTTTGTCTTCAAAGGTTTCTAGGGATTTTCATCCTCAATATCCCTTTTATTTGGGAATTTATTATCATAATTCCAAAAATACATTCACTTTAAGCACTAGAGTGTGAGTGGTGTATTCTATAATGATTTCTATCTATATGAATTATTAGCTAACTTATTCCTATCACATTGGAATTCAGATACTCCATAAGCTTCCTTTCCATATATAAAGATTTTTTTAGTCCCCTTATATAAATTTCCTATATGTTTTCTTTAACACTTAAAGAATAAAAGGAAATATAATATTATTTTATCCATAGTTTTTATAGTTTCCCTTTAATTACATAATTATTTTCTTATCAAAACAATATTATTTATTGGTAATTTCAATCTCTATTTCCACCTTGATAGCAAACAAAATGATTTATTCATATCCACTAAAGTTTCTAATGGATAACATCCTTCAAAGACATGGTTTTAGGAAAGTGAAGAATCGATAAACTTGAAATTTAGGTTGGATGATAATACAATAGAAAAAATTGATTCATAGGTAACAACATATTCATTATCCTTCTAATTTAACTCAAGGAATTACTTATCCATTTTCATGTAAGGAATTTGTGGACGGTACTTAATGAAAAATAATTACATAAACTCATATCATTCCATGGAGTCAATTTTATATTGTCGACTCATATTCTTGATAAGAGTCCACCATTAATATACTTCACCTTATAAATGATAAAAATTAAAAATGATTTTTTCATGATCCAAACACTAGAGAATGGAGAATATATTTTTCAGTGGTACCAATCCATTACTAAAAAAAGTGGATCAACATAACCACTATAAGAATGTGGATGTTGCCTCATAAAAGAATCAATATAATGGTTTTACCTCCTTTTCTCATCTATAATTTTATGATGATTCATAGTTTAAGAAAGTTTTGTGAGCATAAAAATGATATTTTCATTCTATATCCAATAAAATTTGGTTAATCAAGAGTACAATCATTTCATTGTCCAAAAAAATTAGAATTAACATAGTCTCTTAGGGTTCCAGTGATTTAATAAAACCAAAATGCACAGTGTAAGTAACACTAATCATAATTATGAAAAATTATTTTTAAGATAGCTCCCTGGAATAATTTTGTAATCTATTTCCCCTTAGGTTTAAACTTGTTCATTCATGGTCATCATCAATTCAAATCATTCATGATGGTTCATAAAGAGTTTGTGAATTTTCAAATCATACCTCTGGTAGTGTCAAACTAGGTGAATAGTAAGGCCCATTTTAGTATACTAGTAAAATTTGGAGTCGATCACTACATGAATTTTTCAGAGTTATTACCCCTAGGTACATCTATTCCAAAACCATATATAGTTATAGTATCAAAAAATTGATGTATTGTTAGGAAAACCACACTTCTTTATTTGCAATAAAAAAGGTTATTCTCCAATACTAGGGATTATCTGAAGGGTTATCATTAACTTTTTCTCATCATAGTTTCCAAAGGTTTAACTAAGCATCAATTTGATACCAAATACAGTGACCCAAAATTCTCATACATAGATATCACATATTAATACATGAATATCTATGTAATTTTACCGAAACAGACGTGATGAATATAATGTTTTATTGTATTGGGAGACTTGAAATGAAATATTCTTATTTCTTAAAATATCTTAAACATATCCCTTAGAGATCTTCCCTCATATTAATATTCTTATAAATACCCTACATAAAAATTTTATTCATATCTTGGGTAAAGAAACCATAAAAAAGGGTGAGCTCATATGCTTAGTAAGGGTAAACATGGGATTTATCAACATAATATGGGCATAAGGGTATGATAACACGAGAATAAAATTTGAAAACCATACCCTGTATATCGTATATCATAATATTGAGTCATGGAATAAATCATGTAATTTCATAAGACATAAATCATAAAGGATTAAAATAACACAATCCATGAGAACATAAAATTGGCATAAGACATAGTTTTTTGGAATACTAATAATCATATCAAAACACATCTTTAGTTGTTAAGGTTCACTCCCAAGACTATCACAGTGGATTATGTTTACTCTCTAAACCATTTTAGTAGTTATTGTTCACATCCATGACTATCTTAGTGGAAAAATTCTCTTATTGAACAAGGTTCACTCCCCATTCTAGTCATGCATATTCGATGAGATCTCAATCTTTACCTAATGCATTGGACATAAACATAGGTACCACCCGTCTTTGGTTATAACATAACCACCATCCTTGGTTATAATATAAACACCATACTGTAATGAAAAATATACATAAGTGTGCTAAAATAACTTCAAATATTCATGATATCAGAACCCAATAAAATAAATTGTCTTTATAATTCATTTATCATATAATTACCTAATAACAGAAACGATTTTCATACACATTTCATCAAAGCATAACCCATTGAAAAGAAATTGGTTTCATAAAAATATTTTTATCCTAAACATAAACCATATAAGGAAAGAATGAGGATGGAATCCTTGGATTTTATCACCAATATAGCTTAATTAACATCAAAGGATATAATCTTAGATTGAAAATTATTTTAAAATATCACTTTTAATATTTCTTGAGGAAACTATATTTTTACTTTGAAATCATTTATTTTTAAAATAAAATTTCTCAAATATTTAAGAACTAATTTTATTTGAAAATATCCTTTCAAAATTTTAAGGTAATCTTGAAATCATTGAGCAGTCATGATAACGGGAAATATTATTCATTCCATGCATGTTAATTCAAAAATTCCTTTTTAATTATCAGTGAAATCCAAATGAGAATTGTTTGGAAAATGAAATAAATATTTATATTATTGTTTTTTTAAAAAATTTAAAGAAGGTTAAAAATGACTTTAAATAATCATATTTTAATTTTAAAACATTCTTGAAAACATTTTTTGAAAACATGGATATGGAAGAAAAAGAATTTTCGAACAAAGAGAAAAATAAATTCAGTTTTAATTAAAAAAATTATTTTGGAATATTGAGTGTATAAAGGGGGATAATTAATGTAAAACATGAATTATCAAGAAATAACTATATCATAACAAAATTCATTATTTTTAGGATAAATAGATTAGAATAATTCATCATTGAAATGATTATCATGAACAATCCGGATAAACAATGAGATTGTAACATCAAACCCTTAACACTTTGGGAACTTATGAATCATAAACCGCATTAAATAATAACATAAAAAAACATTAAATATCCTAAATATAAGTATATTAATGATATAAAATTTCAATGGGTGTATTATGTACATCTCTTAAAATAAGATAGGTGTACAACCCAACATATGTCTCAAATAAGGTAAATTGAGAGAAAACCCCTTACCTTATGTATCAAATTATTTAATAAATGATTGAAACTAATATATAATAAATATAAGTTTATTAAAAATATAGTAATAAACCATAATAATATTTATTTTAATATATATTATTTAATTATGACTATTTATTACCCATTTATTAACATTTCTATGTTAAAATCACGTTTCAGCTAATAGCTATTTCAATTTTCATGTATGTTTTGGTTTGATAACTTTGGTAATTAATTTTTTATCATGGTTACATAATATAAATAATTTTAAACATGATATAAATATTATATATATTTATTTTATTAGTATTTAGAGTAATCCGTTAATGTTATATATAGAAAATAAATTACACCATTCATGGATAATGTAGGTCGTAGGTATAGATGAACGTTGTTTCAATTTTCTCAATAGATGAAATTAGATAAAGGTAAAATATATATTAGCATTAAATAATCCTTTTTTATGTCATATTAACTACATATATTCATTAAATTTTCCCTTATTACCTTCCATTCAAAGCATTAGTGAAAACGATCGCTTCGTGAGGAAGTAGTTCAGGGTTCACGCGAATGACATTATCATATCCCCCACTAAATGGAAAGTAAAAAAGGAATATGTGATATTGTAATTATATAATTATAATAATGTTAAAAATATCACATATATTAATTTAATCTATACCTATTACCAACCAAGTAAAATAAAAATAAAAAATACATCACATCGGTTCGCGAGCAAGTAGTCTGTCATACACATGAGAAAAGTTATTTTTTTCCAATGGGTTGGGAGGTAATAATTTAAATGTGGTATTATAATTAATTAGTTATAGTAATATCATAAATATAATATACATACATTAAATCTGTAAGAACCCAGATATTCTTTTCGGGTATGGATCTTGATTTCTGGTGTTTTTGAGAAAAAGAGATGTTTTTGGAAATTTAAGGAGTACACGCTGTGTACTTAGGGGTACATGCCCTATACCCAGTTGCCGCAGGTAGACATGTACTGGCTATGTAATGGTCGAGTACATGGTCATGTGAGGTGACCAAGAGACTGCCTAAAGCAGGGCTCGGTAAAGGCCCATACACACTGTGTATCCTCAGGGAACACACCATGTATTTTTATCTTTAACTGTTATATTAGACCGAGGTGGCTCTCATTGAAATAACTATCTTATTTTGAACTCATCTTGTCTAGAAGCGATGAATATTTACATTTCTTATCTGAGCCCCCATTTGGCCACCGTTCTTCAAATCAAACATTGTCGATTGCGTTGGAATCTCCATGGCGAGTTCTTCCTTCTTCTAGAGCCTCACCTCTTGATTCCTCCTCTTTCATGAGATATCCCTGGTTGAACGTTGTAGACATTTTTTTAGATCTACAATGTTCTATGTAAATTAGAAGACTGAGGTTAAACTATATTGATCATACAACATCGAGGTAGAGGTTTTGTTCTTTTCTGTAGATTGTATTTGAATTATAAATGAAAAAGTGCCCAATACCCTTGTTTAGGGTATTTCACATTTACGGAATTTAACCATTTAATGCCTTCTATTCCTTGATTTCTTGATTTAGGGATCATGATTGATAATAGGGTTTAATTACCTTGTTATGGATGTGTTTTCCTATGTTTGAACTAATATTGACTGTTGGGTCTAGTTTTTCCTATTAGGCTTCTCTGTTTTCCATGCTTTGTGCTATTAGGATGGAGTGATATTATCTAACATGCTTGTGCCTTGACTTTTGCCTATTTTTCCAAGTAGTATATATTGATTTACTTTGGATACTAGATATAATTTATGCACGATTGACTCATACAAGTTTGTGGGAACCTGGTGTAGTTAGACCCTGGGAGAAATGGATGTTGAGGGTGTAACACCCCAAGATTTTATAGTACGCTATCTCTTTGAAGTAATTTAATAGCTTGCACTACACGCAACACCGAGTTTGAGTGCACTACAACTTACTGAACTAGCCATTAAAAAAGTAGTTATGAATATTATTAACTTAATTTTGAATTTTATATACTCCATATAATTTTAGAATCTATATTATGTGTTTCTTAGACATAATATAATAACAAAATCATTTTTTTCAAATAAAAGAAGTATTTTTCAAAAAATGCAATTTTACAGCCTTTTAATAGCGAACCCTTTTTAAATCCAGTATTTGACACTTTTATATATTAAATTTAATGAAATTGAATTCTCCATTATAATAGATACATAAATATATATTTTGGATATTTTTTGGTACTTTTCTGATAACTTTCATATTTTGATGAATAATGAAATATACTAAATTTTAATTGAAACAAATTTTTTAATCAAAAAAATATATAGTGTTAATTATTCATTTGAGAGTTTTTAAAGTATAATTATACTATATTTTTATCATTTAATATAGTTTAGGTAATTTTATGTAAATCCACATTTAAATTGTTCATAAACACATGTCAATCTTTTGATAGTTTTTTACTTCTTAAAAACCCGATTTCTGGTTTTGACAACGACAATTAATTTTAAAATATTTAATGCAACTAATATGTTTTTAATTTAGTAAAATAGACACCATTTTTGTATTTGGAATATCAAAATTATCTTAGGGTGATTTTTTGGTATTTTTCTGAAAACATTCAATTTTTTATGAATAGTGAAAAACACTGTGTTATTGTTTAAAACCGAATTTTATTTAAATAATAATTATTATTATTTAAATTTATTCTAAAGTAAAAATAAATACATAATACCTATATTAGTTCAATTTAATTCATTTGAGTCATTTTATAATAATATTAGATGTATAAAAGTTTATTGAAGTTTTTTAACGTCTTTTACCTACCTTCTAGGAACATTTGCATATTTGCATAAAACGTAATTTTACCACTTCTGTAAATTTAATTTAAAAAATCCAAGAGACATAGCTGACATCAGTAAATAAAATTTTGTTCAATATGATAAAAATAATTTTTGTTGAATTGTATCTTTTGAATTTTATTTAGCATGATTAAAAGTAAATAGGGTAATTAAAGGTAAGAATGATATTTTAATTACCCTAACACATGTCCTAATTCTATTGGATAAGTTTATTTCGACTGAAATAAAATTTATGAAAAAGAAATGATCCTTTTGTTCCACTTTGATTATATTAGGACATTTATTATTATTTTATTTGAAGAAGAGTTAAAAATTTTAAATTCAAAGTTTATTAACAAAACCATTTTTAATATAGGGTTATACATAAGATAAATTCAACTATAAATATTAATTAGAACGATAAAATTATTTCTACATTTTTGAATTTTATTTATAATTTTTATACATTAAATAATTAAATTTATTTATGACACAATGGTGATATAGCAATTACTTTATTAATGAAAGATTAAAATAATTGATATTATAAATTTCAAAATAAATGTAAATTGAGACTTTTGATGATATTAACGAATTTTATAGGTTAATATTACATGTTAGGGTTTATTTGATATATTTTGTAGAAGTAATAAATTTTTTATGACTTTCAAAAAAATAAAATACCAAATAGTGTCAAAATTGACATAAATGAGTTTTTAAAACAAATACTATATTATTAAATGATATAATAATCCAAAAAATATAAGGTTAAAAAAAATGACATATATAATGATATATATATCATTAATTAACCACTTTATGTTCTATTGTAATTTTATAGTACGTTTTTTAACCGTGTAATATAAAAATACAAGAAGACACGGAAAAAGTTAAACTATTTAACTAATAGTTAAATCTAAAAGATACGGTTAATATAGTGACCTAAAAATGTATAAAACCTATTTGTTGAGAGGATTTAGACCTATACCCACCTTATCTTCTAAATAAATCCATTTTTATCCATTATAAACCGAAAATTATTTTATAATAAAATAATATTTAAATCTTTTCCTAAAGTGACCCTCGCCTCTCTTAGAAAAGGGCACTTCCCATTCTCTTAAATTCACACCTCCATAACCATTTTTATTGGCCAAAAACTACTCAAATATCCTCCCAACTACCCCCAATTCACCCTAGAGGCCTTACTTTGATCAGAAGACGACCTATTGAGCCCTTTTGGTCAAATGAAAAGGAAGAACCCGAAGAAGAGGTAATTACTTCATCTCCTCTTTCAAGGTTCTGTTCTTCTTCCACTTCCTATTTCTTTGTTGTTTACATACTAAAATAATTACTACAATACATTTTATATAATGAGATGTTATTATAAATATGGTACAACCATATTCATTATAATATCCATCCAATTAATGGCAATGTCACCATACGTGCGTATGTACCGCTAACCGTCTACCCGTCGTGGTGTAGTTTGTTATTCAACACTTAATTATTTGGATGGGTATAATAATGAATATAATTTAAGTAAATAATAATTATAACATGTTAATGATTATTTATATATAATATACCATCATATTAAATACTATTTCACCATCAATAGAATGATATCATCGCTTGTGCGTACGTACGGCTTACTGTCTCCATGACGCGATGAGATTCACATTCACAATTCAACGATGATTATAAATATATATATATTATTAATAAGTATGTAATATATGACTTAATAATGCTACTATATATATATGTGTGTGTGTATTAACATATATATCATTCACTTACTTTCGTTCAATACGATATGAAAATGGAAACAACGTTTATGCGTACGTACGACATATCGTCTCTATAAACAGCGTTTTCCATTTCATATATAAATCTATTTTACATACTTATATTCTTAATATATATGATAAATAAATAATTTTTATATTCTTGAATCAATTAAATCGTGATATAAGTTATACGATCAAGAATAACAAGTTAAAACACGTATGATAAAGAATGTGATTATTAGCTGAAATATTCTTTTAACATAGAAATTATTATTAAATGGGTAGTATAAATACATAAACGAATAATGTATGTTATCATAAATATTAATATGGTTATTTTATAATTTAATAACATACTATGGTCATTATAAAAGAGGTCAAATATACTCTCTACCAAAGGAAAGTACAAGGTAAGGGTTAATTCCTCAATCTCATTATTATCCAAGATTGTTTATCTGTAAGTTTTTATTGGGACATTTTTATCACCCATGTCCATGTCTCATAAATTTTTTTTCAAAATTAATATTTTAAGGTTTTTTTGGAAGGGAATATTTATCAAAATAATCATTTAAATGTTTTAATGATTTATTTTTCTAAATATTTTTAATTAATGTCCAGGTTTTAAAAATGATTTTTTAAGGATTTATTACTATGGACATTATTGTTTAAAAATGTTAATTCCTTTTAAAAGTTTCAAATTGTTATGGGACACTTTTATTCAAAAATTTATTTTAAATTAATTCTTTTATAAATTCATGACTTTTAAATTATTTCACAAAAGGGATACTTCTCTCAAAGAGTTTTACTGATCATTTCCAACTATGTAAACATTCTTTACAAGATATTATTCTTGATTGAGGTTGATTTATTATAATACAATCTTTCATATTGTATTGAGTGATTTATGGTATGTTTTATTGTGGATGTGCTATTTTTATACTATTTATGGTTTATGGTTAAAGTATAGACATTTCGTATGCTCGTTTTAATATGAATGTTTATGTTATGTTTCAACATCTTCATATGAGGAATGAATTGGACTTAGTAAGTGACAGGTGGAGCCCGCTATAGCTCCTCGATGCATCGGTAGGTCTCATGAGATAAACTAGTGTCTTGGTACAAGGCCTTGAAAAAAAATTATTTCCAGTCTTGGCATGAGGCCTTGACTATGTGGTTATGATGTCCGACATTATACATTCACTCATTATGAAATTAGTTTTTACATGTGATTATTTGACTAGTAGAATATCCATGTGCATTATTATATGTTAATGTAGGATTTATTTTTTCTATATTATGTTCAAGTTTATATTTAAAAGGATGGTGGTTTTATTAAACATATTTCCTTAAAAGTTTATATCTTATACTAAATTATTTACCCTTACTGAGCATCTGAGTTCACCCCTTTCTTATGTTTTTCCCAAGATTCAAAGAACTGTATTGTGATTGATATACAGGGTTAAGCTAGGGGAATATTGGTTTTCTAAAATGATTATTTATGTTGTTTTTTATGTTTGAATTTGTAATGTAATGGTCATGTATGTAATCTATTTTCCAAGACTTCTAAACTGATCGGTCTTTTGAGATTTGATCCCCTGTGATCATGACAATGTTATATAATAATGCACCAACTCTGGGTAACCAGGGTTGGGGAATTACAGTTGGTATCAAAGAAAGTTTAGCAACAAACTTATAAATAGATTTAGATAAACTCTTATTTTGAAATATTACCCTAATATAGACTTTGAGGATTAGTATAGAAGAACATCCTAGAATTTTGGTAATGTAGAGATTTTTTTGAATTTTTGAAGAAATACATACCTTTCTGGATACGATTTGGTTGAGGCAGCTCTAGTACAAATGTACCTAAGAGAGAAAACTCCAAAAAAGGAGTTTCGGGATTGACCCAGGTATCCTGGTACATGAAAACATGCCTTGCTACACTCTTGGTTATGACACTCCTAGGGGATATGCTTAGGATAATTCACATTTTTTTATGAACCATTATGAAGGATTTATGAGTAAATACATCCTCGATGATTTTTTAGTATTATGGAATATATGCATAAAATGTTCAATTTATGTTAGGTATTTTACAAGTTTGGAATTTTTCATTGTGATTCATAAACTAACCTAGTGTATTCCATTGTTTAGAAATGGTGACGAGTAGAAGGAATGAGAACTCCAACATTGCGCATGATCCAAAGAGTAAGAAGGACCATATCCTTCAAGTTCTTAAGCCAACATTTAGAAGGGAAATAACCTCCTACGTATTCTCATCATATGAAGAAATAGTATCATGTGTTAATAAGATAAGTAAATAATTATCTGAGTCATATCGATTTGAAGGGAAGCCAGAGAGGAAAATGATGGTAGAGAGAAAGATGGATAAAGGGAAGAAGGGGAAGAATGATTTTTCCATATTTTATAACTGTGGAAAGAATCACCTTGGTAAATTATTGAAGGGAATGAGAGTTTGTTATAAGTGTGGAGAAAAAGGACACCAATTACGTGATTTCGAGGGTAAGAAAAAGGTTTCAAATCTTTGATGCTTCATCTGCAAGGAGTTGGGACACTACACGAATCAATCATCAGAGTGTACCACAAATGATGTTGTTAGATAATAATCAAGTTATGATACTACCACAAATGAAGATGAATGACTAGTGTTATTATGTTGATATTAAAGAATTATGTCATTTGAGTGTTGTATCAATGATTTAATGGTTATAATAATTATGGAGTATATAAGGATTGTAATGCATTACTATTTCATTAAGTATTTGAGATTGCGTGGTACTAAGAAAAGTGACTCAATAACAAGTTCAATTTTTTGGAAAATACATGGTTGAAGGAAAGATAATCTTTAATATGGTCTTGATATTGAGGTATTGATTTTGGAATATGAGATGATTGATTTGGATAAATTATATTGGATATTATTGACTAACTTGGAACCAATTAATGGTTTGTTTATTCCATCATTGTTGGAGATTAAAACATTTTTAGATTTAAGGAGTATATCTAGTATTCTATGTTTTACAGAATGAATAATGAAGTAAATACCTATTCAAATATAGTTTTCTAATAATTCATTTTATTACCACATTTTAAGAGAATACACGATGAAGGTATTCACATGCATATTATGTGACATTCCTTATAAATTTTGGACTATGAGTTCAGATAGTAGTATTATGGATAAGTCTAAAGGTTGGAATGAATTAAGTTTGACATTGGATATTGTTGATAAGTTTAAAGCATTTCTTAAGATTATTTTTGGATTGTTATAAAAAGGATAACCTAGAGGTCGGGCGACAACCCGTCGCATCCGGAAAGGCCGCGAGACATGAACTCGCAACTGAAGGGCGACAAGGGTGAATTACCTACCAGTGACCTACATGATATCCTGGATTGTATAATGTAGTTTTTTAAATGTCTGACAGATTAATTATAAATTAATTTTTTTGGAACCATATATGATTAGGATAAATAGAATATTTTTGAGTTCTATTATCTTTTGGGAGTGAAAGATGAGTTTGTAGTAGAAATTAGTTAAAGGATGTAACTCTAGCTGTAAAGTATTTTTTTATTATTCTATGAAGAAATTAAAAATTAAAATTATGGGAAAGAATCTCCAAACCAAAAATGTGTTATCCTAAAACCTTATGTTTTGATAAACCAATAATATTTTAAGTCATCATAGATTTATGGATTTGAGGCCCTCAATTTTCTATTTATTATTTAATTATTTAGGATTTATGACCTCAATCAGTCCCTATAAATATTTACATTTTCCCTCCAATTATGTGTCTTAAATTTCCACCAATGTTCTCTTTTTAAAAATCCTAATTTGGTGGTGACTTTTTCATTTCCCTTTCTATCTTATTAAGAATAAATTTTATTATCCCTATTTTCGATGTGGGGTTTCCACAAAGGTATTTTATCTTATTAACATATTACTTTAGAAGAACGGTTTCATATTGCAAGGACACAATTTATTAAAAGAGGGGAGAATTTAACACCCCAAGATTTCATAGTACGTTATCTCTTTAAAGTAATTCAATAGCTTGCACTAACGCAACACCAAGTTCGAGCCCACCATGACTTACCAAACTAGTCATTCAAAAATAATTTATGAATAATATTAACTTAATTTTGAATTTTATATACTTCATATAATTTTAGAATCCATATTAGGTGTTTCTTAGACATAATATAATAACAAATTCATTTATTTCAGATAAAAAAGTATTTTTCTAAAAATGAAATTTTACCGCTTTTTAATGAAGAACCATTTTTAAATCTAATATTTGAAATTTTTTTATATTCAATTCAATTAAATTAAATTATTCTTCAAAATAAAAAAATAAAAATTTATATTGGATAATTTTTGGTACTTTTCTGATAACTTTCATATTTTGATGAATAGTGAAAAATTCTAAATTTTAATTGAAAACAACTTTTTTAATAAAAATAATATATAGTGTTAAATTATGAATTTTAGTGGTATTAAAGTATAATTAGATTATATTTTTATCATTTTATATAATGTAGGTCATTAGATGTAAATTTACATTTAAATTCTTCACAAACACATGTCAATCTTTTGATAGTTTTTACTTCTTAAAAATCCATTTTCTAGTTTTGAGAAAGGGAATTGATTTTAAATTAATTAATGAAACTCATATGTTTTGAATTTGGTAAAAAAAATTGATTATGAATATCAAAATTATCTTAGCGTGAATTTTTGGTATTTTTCTAAAAACTTTCAATTTTTGATGAATAGTGGAAAACACTACGTTATTGTTTAAAAACAACTTTTATTTAAATAAAAATTATTTTTATTTAAATTTATTTTAAATTCAAAATAGATACATAATACGTATATTAGTAAAATATAATTCATTGGAGTCATTTTATAATAATATTAGATGTAAAAAATGTTATCTAATTTTTTAACGTCTTTTACCCACCATCTAGGCACATTTATAAATATGCATAAAACATAATTTTACTGTTTTTGTGAATTTAATTTGAAAATACAAGATATATGGTTGACATCAGTAAGTAAAATTTGGTTCAATTGGATGAAAATAATTTTTGGTGAATAGTAATTTTTGAATTTTATTCACCACGACTAAAATTAAATAAGGTAATTAAAGGTAAAAATGATATTATAATTACCCTAAAACATGTCTTAATTCTATTGAATAATTTTATTTCGACCAATATCAACATTAGGAAAAAAATATGATCCTTTTGGTCCACTAGGATTAGATTAGGACAATTATTATTTTTTTATGTAAAGAAGAGTTAGAAGTGTTAAATTCGAAGTTTAGTAACTAAACCATTTTTAAAATACGGTTATATATAAGATAAATTTGACTATAAATATTCATTATAAATATAAAAATAATTCATATATCATGGTATTTTATTTACAATTTTTATACATTAAATAATTAAATTTATTTTTTACACAATGATGATACAGTAATTACATTATTAATAAAAGATTAAAATAATTAATATTATAAATATCAAAATAAATATAGATTGAGACTTGTTATGATATCCACAAATCTTCTAGGTAAATATGAAATGTTAGGGTTCATTTAATATATTTTTTCTATGTAATCAACTTGTTATGACTTTCAAAAAAACTAAATACCAAATAGTGTCAATATTGACATAAATGAGTTTTTAAAACAAATACTATATTATTAAATGATATAATAATCCTAAAAATATAATGTTAATCCAAAGGAGTTATATAATAATATATATGTCATTAATGAACCACTTTAGGTTCACTTTACATTTTATAGTATGTTTATTAACCATGTAATATAAAAATACAAGAAGACATGGTAAAAGTTAATCTATTTAACTATGAGTTAAATCTAAAAGATAAGGTTAATATGGTGACCTAAACTGGTCTAAAAACTATTGGTTGAGTGGTTTTATACCCATAACCACCTTATACTATAAATAAATCCATTTTTATCCACTATAAACCGAAAATTATTTTATGATAAAATAATATTTAAAGCTTTTCCTAAAGTGACCCTCACCTCTCTTATAAAAGGTTACTTTCTGTTCTCTTAAATTCACACCTCCAAAGACATTTGTCTCGGAAAAAACTTGATAAAATCTCATCTAAACTACCCCCAATTCAACCTATAGGCCTTAATTTTATCATAATCCAACCTAAGGAGCCCTTTTGGTCAAATCAAAAGGATGAACCCGAAGAAGAGGTAATTACTTCATCACATCTTTCAATGTTCTTTTCTTCTTACACTTCATATTTATTTGTTATTTCCATACTAAAATAATAAATGTAGTAACTTATACATATTAAGATGTTATTATAAATATGGTTCAACCATATTCATTATTCTATTCATTCTACTAATGACAAAGTCACCATACCTGCGTACGTACGAATTACCGTCTCTATATCGTGGTGTAGTTTTTTATTCAACACTTCATTATTTGGATGGATATAATAATGAGTATAATTGATTTAAATAATAAGTATAAAATATTAATGATTATATATATATAATATACCATGAAATTACATACTATTTCACCATCAATAGAATGATATCATCGCTCATACATACATACGACTTACCGTCTCCATAACACGATGAGATTCACGTTCACCATTCAACGACGATTATAAATATATATATTATTAATAAGTATGTAGTATATAAAAAAATATTTCTACTATATATATATATATATACATATATCTCATTCACTTACTTCTAATCAATACTATATGAAAATGGAAACGATGTTTATGCGTACGTACCGCCTACCGTTTCCATAAACGGTGTTTTCCATTTCATATATAAATATATTATACATAATTATATTCTAAATATATATGATACATAAATACTGTTTTATATTCTAGAATCAATTGAATCATGATATAAGTTATACGATCAATAATAACAAGTTAAACCACGTATGATAAAGAAAGTGATTATTACCCGAAATGTTATTTTAACATAGAAATTATTATTAAATGGGTAGTATAAAGCCATAAATGAATCAAGTATGATATCATAAATATTAATATGGTTATGTTATCATTTAATAACATACTATGGTCATTATACAAGAGGTTAAATGTACCATCAACCGAAGGAAAGTACAAGGTAAGGGTTAATTCCTCAATCTCATTATTATCCAAGATTGTTTATTTGTAAGTATTTACATGAATTTTTTTCATCCATGTCCATGTTTCATAAAAATGTTTTCAAATTGAATATTTTAAGGTTTTTTGGAAGGTAATATTTATCAAGATATTCATTTTAAATGTTTTAATTATTTATTTTTCTAAATCATTTTAATTAATGTCTAGGTTTTAAAAATTATTTTAAAGATTTATTTATATGGACATGATTTTTTTAAAATGTTAATTCCTCTTAAAAGTTTTAAAGTGGTATGGGACACTTTGATTCAAAAATAACTTTTAAATAACTTCCTTTATAACTGCATGACTTTTAGATGATTCCAAAAAAATTGATATTTCTCTCAAAGAGTTTTATTGATCATTTTCAACTATATCAACATCCTTTACTGGTTATTATTATTGATTGAGGTTGATTTAATATAATAAAATAATCCATATTGTATTGAATTATTTAGGGTATATTGACTGTGGATATGTTATTTTTATACCATTCATGGTTAATGTTTAATGTTTTGACATTTCATAAGCTAGTTTTAATAAGAATGTTTCTGTTATGTTTCAACGTTTACATATGAGAAATGCATTGGACTTAGTAAGTGAGAAGTGGAGCCCGCTATAGATCCTATATTCATTGGTAGGTCTCCTGAGACAAACTAGTGTGTCGGCACAAGGCCTTGAAAAAATAAATTATTTGTAGTCTTGGCACAAGGCCTTGACTATGTGGTTATGATGTCCGACATTATGCATTCCCTCATTATGAAATTAGTTTTTACATGTGATTATTAGACTAGTATAATATCAATGTGCATTTTTATATGGTAATGTATGATTTATTTTTTCTATATTAGGTTTATTTTTATGTTTAAAAGGCTGTTGTTTTTATTACATATGTTTCCTTAAAAGTTTATAGCTTCCGCTAAATCATTTACCTTTACTGAGCATCTGAGCTCACCCCTTTCTTATGTTTTATTTTCCCAAGATTCCAAGAAGTGTATTGTTATTTATATACAGGTTTAAGCTATAGGAATAATGGTGTTCTAAAAGGATTATTTATGTTGTGTTTTATGTTTGAATGTGTAATGTAACGTTCATGTATATAATCTATTATTCAATACTGCTAAACTGATCAGTATTTCAGGATGTGATCCCTTGTGATCATGTCAATGTTATGTAATAATGCACTGAATCTAGGTAACTAGGGTCGGGGAATTACAGAGGGCTTTCATAGAGTGCTTGTTATACTTTTACATTACGAGACCATAGGGGGGACAGACGTGTGTGCTCCCTCCGAGAGTATGTAGTTCTATGTTGCGAAACCATAGGGGGAATTGGATATTGAGTGCTTCCTCAGAGTGTGTTTAGTTTACTGTTGAGAGACCACATGGGGAATTTATGGTGAGTGCTTCCTCAGAGAGTCTTTGTTTAGGATGAACCAGGGGGGTTGGATTATGAGTGCTTCCTAGAGGGTTGCTTGTGATTTTATTGTTGATTATGTTGATAAATGTAAATGAATATATATGAATATTAGGATTTTTTTAATTTTGAGTACTTCCTTGTTTATTACTTCATTTTTCATATTTCCTGCTAAATATATATTCACTTACTGTTAGGCACATATCTTTGGGTGGTTTGCTACACAGATTCATCTCAAACCGTGTTTGGGTCATGCTTTTGGGCCCAAACATATTATATTGTTGCAGGTATAGATTAGGGAAAGCACCCTTATACTTCAGGTACATGATTGCTACAGAGATAGAGAGAAAGGGACCAAACTGAGGCTTACGATGCTATTGGAGTTTATTTACTTTTCAGTACTTTGGTTTCTATTTTTTATTCCAGCATTGTGACTTGTTTGGATGTTTTCTAGACATATGTGCCATGCATTATTTATATATGTGATTCAATTGTTTATTTACTTTTAGACTTCAGCTGTTTAATTATTGTATGGAATTAATACTTCTATGGTTGTATATTATTGTTATTACGCTGTTTTACTCTACCAATGAGGGAATAGTTTCTCCACTATCCCAACCAAGGTCCTCGCTGCTAGTCAGTAGGCTCTAGTGTTCGGGGAGATGCGGTTGAGACCATGTAACCAACTGAGTACGGGGCACCTTATGAAGATCCTTGGGATCTATATCTTTACTTCTGCTGAAATATTGATGCTAGACACTTTGTTGGGGACTAGAACGACTAGTGTATTTCCGTGCAAAGAGTTACCTCTTGAGGTTGGTGGGTGTCACTTCTTATGGGACTTCTATGTCCTAGAGATGATAGGCAATGATGTCATTATCGGAATGGACTGGTTGGTTCCTTTCAAGGATTTGATTGATTTCTATTGTCGTAGGGTGAGTTTTATGTCACCAAAGGGCGTATCGTTTTTACACATGGAAAAATGGGATGTCCAGACAAGTAGAGAGGGACCAGAGCATCATGGGTTGGGAAGACTTACAACCCAGATTTCTATTTTGTATCTGGATGAATAGGGGACCTCAATAATGTAATTTCCTCCAGTGGTGAATCGTTTCAAAAATTTCTTTCAAGAGGACTTCTAAGGTTTTCCTTTGAAGAGAGAGGTATAATTTTATATTGATATTGTGCTAGGAGTGACACCGGTGTCCATTCCTCATAGGATGGCTACACCAGAGTTATAGGAGCTCAAGAAGAAGTTAGAGGAGTTACGAGAAAAGGGTTTCATCCAACCCAATATTTCTCCTTGAGGTTCGCCTGTCCTATTTGTGAAAAAGTTGGAAAATACCCTCATACATTGTGTTGATTGTTGGAATCTGAACCAGTTGATGGTCAAAAACTGATATCCCTTATCGAGGATTGAATATCTCTTTGATTAGCTTCGAGGAGCCTAAGTGTGCTCGAATATTTACTTGAGATCCAGTTATTATCAGTTGTGCATTAGACCATCAGATATACCTCTTACAGCCTTTCAGATTAGGTATTATCTATATGTATATGTGGTTATGTCATTCGGTCTCACAAACACGTGTGCAGTATTCATGGAACTGATGAACTGAGTGTTCCATCCATACTTGGATTGTTTTGTGGTAGTCTTCATGAATGATATCTTGTTGTACTCTCATACTATACATGACCATTCTACCCATATTGAGATCATTTTTTGTACATTGAGAGAGCATCAGTTATATGCTAGTCACTCAAAATGCCACTTCTGGATGGACCATATTCACTTCTTGGGTCATGTTATCTTAGAGACAAGTGTATCATTAGACCTAGGTAAAGTGAGAGAAGTAGTTACTTAAGAGAAGCCAAAGAATTTATTTGAGGTATGGAGTTTTTAGGGCTTACTGGTTACTACAGATGTTTTATATGGGACATTTCATGCTTAGAAGAACCACTAATAGGCCTGACTAAGAAGGGTGTGAAGTACTTGTGGACAGATTTCTGTGATTCAGCTTTCCAGAAGATGAAAGAGAGGTTGAATTCTGCGCCAATACTATTTTTTCTAAAGCCAGTCAAGAGCTATACTATTTACTGTGATGCATCAGGTATCGGGCTGGGATTAGTGCTTATGAAAGGGGAAGGAGTCATTGTGTGTGTGTCTCAGTAGTTGAGGCCACATGAGAGGAATTACTAGACACATGATCTTGAGTTGACCGTAGTTTTTCATGTTTTACACAGTTGGAGACATTATCTTTTGGGAGAGCATTTTGTGGTTTTCACCGACCAAAAAAGTCACAAGTATATCATCACTCAAAGAAATATGAATTTGAGACAGTAAAGGTGGGTTGAATACCTTCAGTCCTTTGATTTTGAGCTTGCCTACACACCTGGGAAAGACAACACAGTGGATGATGCATTGATCAGGAGGGTTCAGATACAGGCAGTTCATGAGGCCAACAGTGAGTGGAAACTTATGGCTCTATTCATAGAGATGCATTTGGAGGTGCATGATAGACAGGGGAAGATTTTCTTTTCTTATGTATCTGTTACCTCTACCCTACTTGATCAAGTGCGGATGAGGCATCTATCAGATTCTGAAGGACTATACCTACGTGAGAGTGTGTTAAGAGGGGACCCTATTCCTGGATAGAATATAGGCGAGGATGAGATCGTTCATTTCTATGGACGTGTATAGGAGTCAGTAGACATAAACAAGGATTTCATGGAGGATTTTCATTCTTCAGTTTGGGAAGTTCATACTGGTGTCACCAAGATGTATAAAGATTGTAACAACCCAAAGTTTTATCAATAGAATTCCCTCATTATAATTACTCCTTAGAGTATAATCACATTAGGAATCAAAATGAAATATAATTATTCTAAATATTATATGACCCTTAAACATAATTTTGAAACTTCTATATTTCGAACTTCAAAAATCTGACATACATGGTTGTGTTCAAGCTGATTTTTTGGAGTCTAATAAAACCAATATAATTTTTGGTAAATAGTAACATATCCTTATGAATAGTAACCTACCCTTATAAATAGTAATATGAATCTTATGAATATTAAATATTCCAAAATAATAGTAACCTTACCATTGAATAATCTAATTAAATTAATGTATCTTATAAGTGACAATTTGAACATAAAGTATTGGTATTTTTATAATTCATAAATAAATAATTTTAATTAATTAATTAATTGAAATGAAAATTTTTTCTTAAAAATTTTACATAAATTAACAAATCAATTTATTATAGATTTAAGATAATTTTATAAGACCTCAAGTAATTTTTGAAAGCATTATAAAATAATTTTTAATTTTAAAAACTGTTTTTTCAAGTAAATTGTGATTTGAATTAAATAATAAATTAATCATATTTAGAAATTTATTTTTGAAAAATGTACACCATTTTTGGATTCTACACATAGAAAAATGGTAGGGGTAAACTTTTGGGATTTTTCTAAAATAATTGAATTTTTGATGAATAGTGAAATACCATAATTTTCAAAATAAGCTAAATAAGCTAATTATAGAGTCATGTATGATGTTATTCTAATGTAAGCCCACTTGTTTCAGGATCACATGATAAAAGTACTATTATTGGTTATGAAAGACTCACTATTACTTTTCTTGTTGGGAAATAATAAATTAATGAATTTTTTATTGAGAAAACCCCTCTTCCCTTCACTATAAATACCACCCTTCACACCCTCATTTCCTCACACCTCTCAAGCTTCATTCCTTGTCTAAAATCTACCCAAAAATCTTATCTAGACCCTCCCCCATGTCCAAGAGCTTCTGGTATAATCAAAATACCAAGCCTAGGTCTCTTAAGGCAGATCTCAAGAGGAGGATTCATGAGCTAATTTCTCTTTCTCATTCCTTTAATTTCCTTTCAATTCCAAGTTCTTTTCTTATTCTATCCCCACCTATATTCATCTAAATGGTATGGTAACTCCATTATCCTACATATACTGGAATTTTATGATACTAATGGGATATTATACCATCCAACCCCCTTTCCCTCTTCCTTTTATTTTATAAAAGAAAACGTTGTTCGTGAGGTGTTAATCTATCAACTTCAAGAGCGTCATGTTTTCTTTTTTCCATTTCTACTTTGAGAACTAGTCATGAAACCATTTTTATGGTCGAAACAAAAAAATTATATGTATTATATCCAATTTAATGTTCTGGAACTTACTTATCTACATATTACTAAATGATTAAACAAAACAAGTTCTTTGTGGTCGAAAAACCGCCCAAATTAACCCAAACAATCATCATTTAATTCTTATCCAATGATTCATCCACTTGGTATATAATATAATTCATTATAAGATCATTTTAAATTCTTTCATATCATTAAAAACATGAAATATAAGTTATGTATGTTTATCCATGTTCTACACAATCTTCCATTTATGAATACATGTGAACCGCTCAAGAAAACAAAAAAACGAACATTCCCGAAAAAATGTTTTTAAAATCTATAACTCATCCAAAGGCCCATAAAATAACTTAATGAAAACAAAATGAACCATATTAATGTAAAAAAGGTTCTTTAATTTTCAATTAATTAATACAATGTGGTTATATAGGACATTAAAGTGAAGAAAGCGTTCAGATACAAGGTAAGGGGAAATTCTCGAACCAAACTTTCATCCTTCGGGTTCTCCCTCTTTCACTAATTTTTGATATGGTTAATCCTTAAATATAATTTGTTAATAATTTTCATTAATTTTATGGGATATACATGTTTTTCACTGGGGTTTATGTCAAACAATTTTTTTTCCAAAAGAACTCTTTTTTTAAGAATACACCTTTTACTTCTCATTCAAGGTTGATTGTTCTTGTAACATGTATGTTATTCCTTCTTTCTTTTGGGAACCCAATGTTTATGAATGTATTCTTATGAGATTAAACCCATTTCTTTTTAATGGGTTAGTTATGTTCATTTTTGATATATGTTCATTTTGTCATGCATGATAAATGATAATGTTATGATGTGATAGGTGCACTTGGAAATATATATCTCAATATGAATGTTTCAATGAGACGGGTGCACCCAGAATTATATTGAACTCCAATGCATTGGGTAAAGTGATTAATCTCATGAGTTAATGTGAAATTATTTGTTGAAATGATGCTATCTTTTTACACAAGTATGTGTGGTTGTTAACTACTAAGACATGATGTTTCATTTTTATGCATTGTCACATTTCAAGTATCTTGTTAATGCTTCCTCTCATGTTCAGGATCCTTTGAATAGGTTATGGTTATGCTCAAACATTGTTATATTGTTCTTATATATCCTCGTATTGGGATTTTAGATCACACCTTTTGATGTATATCTTCGGGTGACTACATGTACTAAGAAGAGGTCAAGTTCCAATAAGAAGCTAGACAAGGAAGATTTAAATAAATGTTTATGATTGATGTTGTAATTGTTATGTATGGTCCTAGTTTTCCCAAGACACTAATCCTTTGAATCCTCTATGTGTAATACTATTATTATTTATATCTTTACAATTATGTAATAGTAATTTAATAAAGTTTGGGTCACTATAGTTGGTATTAAAGGTAAGGTTTAGTTAATTTGGGAATTAAGATTAGTGAACCCTCGAGAAAACCTCAAGTATGAGACTATGTAAAAATATTTATACAAGAAGCTTTACATAGGGATCCCATAAATTGTGAAAATGAATAAGTTATTTATTCATGACTTTTCGACTTATGTTTTGTTCTAACCTTTTCTATTTTAGAAAATGGTGGGAACCAGAAGAAACCAGGCCAACAACTCGTGTGAGGGATAATGCAACGATTGCCCGAACGACATCCCCAATTATTTGGGAGGTGGAGTTCAGAACGTCATCATGATTATTACTCAACTATCTCAGGTTATGAAAAATAACCATAATAATAGAGAACATGATCCTTCACCAAAGAGGGAGAAACTAGCTATCGAATATTTTATGCAGTAACGACCACCAACATTTAGTGGATCTTCTGATCCACTAGTTGCGGAACAGTGGGTCAACACTATAGAGAAGATATTTTTTGTGCTTCACTGTTCTGAGATAGAGAAGGTGACAGTAGATATTTATCATCTATATGGAGAGGCCAATAAATTGTGGGCTTTGATTAAGAACACCAAGACAAGGGAGAAAATTGAAGATATGGAATGGGAAGACTTTAATATAATGTTTCTTAACAAGTATCTCCCAAGAACTCTTCACATGAAGATAAAGAGAGAATTCATAGAGCTCAAGAAAAAGGAAAGAGAATCTATCACAACCTATGAAGCAAATTTTACAAGTCTTTCAAGCTACACATCTAGTTTTGTTATTAATAATGATATTAAAATTGATATATTCCTTAGTGGATTAAAACCACACCTATGAAGTGCTCTTTTAATTTGATAATTTTGGAGTTATAATGAATTTGTTCGATTTGATCTCAAAGAAGAGATGGAGTTTTGAGAATGGTCAAATGGATATGATGATAAGAAATGAAATATGGAGTTTTAAGCCGGTGGATCTAATGAAAAAGGTGGGAAGAAAACTCAATGACCCACATGCCAAAAAATGTGGGAATTTGCACGATGGGAACTGTCTCAAAGGGAAGGGGAAGTGCTTCATGTGTGGGAAAGAAGGAAACCATGCTCAAGAGTGTCAAAAGGACATGAAAATGAAGGATAATGTAGCTGAAGGATAGAACCACCCATGTTTCAATGCTACAACTATAGGGATCTAGGGCATTATGTAAGATAGTGCACTAAACCTCGGGTTCTCAAGGGTAATCAGTGTCAGTAGCCACCAAATCCAAAGGAACAAGGTAAGGCTTATGTCATCATTACTGAGGAAGTAAAGAAAGATAATGAAGTCATACAAGGAACAATTTTTATTCAATCAATAATGAAAAAACACCTATTTGATTATGGTTCTACGCATTCATTTATATCTTGCAATTTTTCTAGAACTATAGAATTGAAGCCTTGAAACGTTGAAGTAGATATATATATATATATATATAAACACAAAGTGGTATAATCATTGCAACCCAAGTGTTTGACTGTTCTACTATTATTGTTTGTGGAAAGATTCTTCCAGAAAATCTTGTAATACTTCCTTTGGTGGAATTTGAAACTATAATGGGAATGGATTGGCTCTCATTATATAGAGCACATACCAACTATCGAGAAAAGGAAATATTTTTTCATATTCCAAACCATCCCATGATCCTCTAAAAATTCAAGTAAGATCATAAATATTTTTTGAAAATCATTCCATGGTGTGTGTGTTGATTCTCTATGAAGAAGCCTACCTCTCCCAAATGGTTTGGTCAAAGAAAAGTTCCAACCTTGCAGAAATGCCCATCATGAGGGAATACAGTGATGTATTTCCCAAATAGTTACCCGGAATTCTCCCAGATCATGAGGTAGAGGTCTCAATCAAACTCATACCCGGAGCTACTCCTATCTCAAAGTGTCCCTATAGGATGGCTCCAATAGAACTAGAGGAGTTAAAGAAGCAGATGAAAGAGCATCTAGACAACGGGTTTATACGACCTAGTGCATCACCTTGGGGTGCGCCAGTGCTCTTTGTAAAGAAGAAGGATGGAACAATGCGGCTGTGTATCGATTATCGGGAACTCAACAAGATCACTATAAATAACAAGTATCCTCTTCCAAGGATTGATGACTTGTTTGATCATTTAAGACGAGCTCAATACTTATCAAAGGTGGATCATCGTTCTAGATATCATCAGTTAAAAGTGTAAAAGGAGGATATTGAGAAGACTGCTTTCCATACAAGGTATAAGCACTATGAATTTCTGGTGATGCCCTTCGGACTTACTAATGCCCTTGAAATATTCATATATTTGATGAATAGAGTCTTTAGACATTACCTTGAAAAATTTATGGTAGTGTTTATTGATGATATTCTCATCTACTCCAAGAGATAGGAGGGTCATGAAGAACATCTAAGACTTGTGTTGGCGACATTGAGAAAGGAGAAGTTGTATGCCAAGTTTAGTAAGTGTGACTTTTGGATGAATCAAGTCACTTTCTCAGTACATGTGATCACAAGTGAGGGAATTTCTTTGGACCATTCAAAAAAGAAGGCTATTGTGGAATGTACCAGGCCCTCTAATGTCATATAAATCCATAGTTTTATTGGATTATCTAGGTACTACCAACATTTTGTGATAATTTTCTCATGATTGTCAAGCCTGCTAACTAAGTTAACAAGGAAAGGGGTAAAGTATTTCTGGATGGAAGAATGTGAGGGAAGATTCAAGGATTTAAGGAGAAGGTTGATCACTGCACCTGTATTCACACTACCAAGAAGTGGAGAATGTTTTGTGATATATAGTGATGCTTCAAAGAAAGGCTTGGGTTGTGTACTCTTGAAAAATGACAATGTGATAGCCTATTCCTCATGGAAGTTGAAGATACATGAGTAGAACTACCCAACACATGATCTAGAGCTATAATCTGTGATTTTTCCTTGAAATTCTTGAAGCACAACCTTTATGGTGAGAAGTGTGACATATACACCGACCAAAAGAGCCTAAATTTTATATTCACATAAAAGGATCTCAACATGCATCAATGGAGATATTTAGAGCTAATCAAGGATTATTATTTCTCTATTCACTATCATCCTGGAAAGGTGAATAAGGTAGCTGATGCTCTAAGAAGAAAAGAACATGTTACTCTATCTATGTTATGGATTGAGAAAGACCCTATCTTCTTGGATATGCAAAGGATGGATTTATAAATAATAAGGGAAGGGGATACATCCTACCTTTCCCAAATGATTGCGTAACTATCCATCCAAGAGAAGATTAAGGAATCACAAAGGGATGATGTGGAGACACAAAGGAGGGTGAATTAAGTAAAGGAAGAGAAGCTGCAATAGTTCCATATCGACGACTATGGTGTGATTTGGTTTGGAATGCAACTTTTTGTGCCTTCATCACCTGGGATAAAGAAGGAGGTATTATAAAATGCACATAGCTCAACATTCTCTATCCATTCTGGGAGTACCAAGATGTACCATGATCTCTAAGAATACTTCTGGTAAGATAAATTGAAGAAGGAGATTGCATAATATATCTCAAGGTGCTTGGTATGTCATCAAGTTAAAGTAGAGTGAAAAAGGTCCAAAGGATTTATGTAACCATTTCCTATACCCTTGTGGAAATGAGAGAATGTTACTATGGACTCTGTCAAGGGTATCTCAAAGATTTCGAAGGCAAATAATGCCCTATGAGTTGTGTTTGACCAACTCACCAAGACTGCCCATTTTATCGCCATTCAAGTGGAAGTGGAATGATTTTGTGATGGAATTTGTGATAGGTTTACCAAGGTCACCTTGAGGGAATGATGTAGTTTGGGTTTTCATATAAAGACTCACGAAGGTTGATCAATTCTTGCTGATCAAGGAGAACATTAGTGTTGATGAGCTGGGAAGGTTGTAAAACCAAGAGATTGTACATTTTCATGGGGTTCCACACTCCATCATTTCATATAGGGACACCTGTTTTACTTCTCGGGTCTGGCAGGGACTACAGAGTTATTTGGGTACACAAGTACTTCTGAGTACAACTTACCATCCCTAAAGATATGGCCAGTCTGAGTGTGTGATACAGGTTCCAGAGGACTTGCTTTGAGAATGTGTCCTAGATGAAGGAGGTTCATGGGAGAAGCAAACACCTCTGGTAGAGTTTTCCTATAATAATAGTTTTCAGAAAACTATTCAGAAGGCACCTTATGTGGCTTTGTATGGAAGGTCATTCCGATCACCCCTGTGTTGGATGGAGGCAGGAGAGAAAGCTATGCTGGGAAATTGTCTTTTCTAGAAGACCACATAGCAGATAGTGTTGATTCGGAAGAGGATGGCTACAGAACAGTCAAGAAAGAAGTCTTATGTTGATCGATGGAGACGACATTTAGAGTTTGAGGTTGGGGATAGGTTTTTCTATGCGTCACATTGATGTTGGGACACAGGAGGATTGGGAGATGGAGAAAACTTTCAGCGAGATATGTTGGGCCGTTTGAGGTTTTGGAGAGATTCGGGATAGTTGCCTATCAGTTGCAGTTACCTGAGAGGTATTGGGCTATGCTCGAAATCTTCCACATTTCCCAGCTATGGAGTTACTTCTCCGACCCATCTCATGTTTCACAACCTGAGGAGGTTGAGTTGGAGGTGGACACATTGTTCGAGGAGAATCCTATCCAGATTGTTGATCACAATGCCAAGGTTCTCTGTGGCTGGTCTGTTCCTCTAGTATGGGTGCTATGGCAATATGGGTGAGTATTGGACTAGACCTAGGAGAGGGAGGCGATGGGAGATCACAGTGGCTAGAGCTATTATAGGATTCTTCTTCCGCGCCTCCTCCCAAGGGAAATTTGGGGAAAAAGTTCTTTAAGAGGGAAATTTTGTAAGAACTTGTATCTTCTTTTCACGTATAGATCTTGATTTTTGGTGTTTTTGAGAAAAAGAGAAGTTTCTGGATATTTAAGGAGTCACTATGTACTTAGGAGTACACACTGTGTACCCAGTTGCCATGGGTAGCCATGTACTGGCCGTGTAATGGCCGAGTACATGGCCGTGTGAGGTTACCTAGAGACCGCCTAAAGTGGGGCCCGGTAAAAGCCTATACACACAATGTATCCTCATATAACACACTGTTTATTTTTAATTTTAATTTTTATATTAGACTGTGGTCACGTCTCATCGACAGAACTATCTTCTTCTAAACCCATCTCGTCCAGGAGCAACTGATATAACCATTTATTCTCTGAGCCCCCGTTTGGTCATCCATTATCCAAATAAAACACCATCTATGGAATTGGAATTTCCACGAGGAGTTCTTACTTCTTCTAGAGCATCACCTATTGATTTTTCCTCTTTTTTGAGATGTCACTGGTCTAACATTTTAGATGTTTTTATAGTTATACGGAGTTATAGGTCTATTTGATTGCTAAGGTTCAACTATATCGATCATACAACATCGAGGTAGGTGGTTTGTGCCTTTTCATAGATTGTATTTGAATTATATATGCAAAAGTTCCCAATAACCTAGTTTAGGGTATTGAAGGTTTATGGAATTTAACCATTTAATGCCTGTTATGCCTTGATTTCATGATTTAGGTAACTTGATTGATAATAGGGTTTAATTACCTTTCTATGGATGTGTTTTCTTATGTTTAAACTGATATTGGCTATTGGGTCTAGTTTTTCCTGGTAGGATACTCTATTTTCCATGCCTTGTGCTGTTAGGATGGAGTGATATTATCTAACATTATTGTGCCTTACCTTGTAGCTATTTACCCAAGTAGTATATTGTGATTTAATTTGGCTATTGGATATTGTTTTTTCCAGATTTACTTACATAGGGCTGTGGGAACCTTGTGTAGTTAGACCATAGGGGAAATGGACATTGAGGGATTTCCCAGAGTGTGTTATAATTTTGTGTTGTGAGACCACAGGGTGGATGGATTTGTGTTCTCCATCAGAGTGTATGTAGTTCCACATTAAATGACCACATGGGGAATTGGATGTTGAGTGCTTCCTCAGAGTGTCTGTAGTTTACTGTTGCAAGACCACATGGGGAATTGACGGTGATGGCTTCATCATAGAGTCTTTGTTTAAGTTGAACCAGATGGGTTAGACTGTGAGTACTTCCCCGAGGTTTTCTTGTGATTGTTTGGTTTATTATGTTCATAAACGTAAATGAATGTAGATGAAACTGTCGGATTGTTTAATTTTGAGAAATTCATTATTTATTACTTCATTTTGCGTATTGCATGTTAAATATATATTCACTGACTGTTAGGCAAAAATATTTGGGTTGTTTCCTAATGGGATTAGTCTCACACCCTATTTGGGTCATTCTTTTGGGCCCAAAAAGATTATATTGTTGCAGGTATAGATAAGGTAAAGATCCCTTCTACTTCAGGTACTTTATTGCTATGGATCTGAAGATAATGGGACTAAGATGAGGCTTGCGATGCTGTTGGAGTTTATTTACTTTTTATTACTTTGGTTTCTATTTTGTATTCTAGCATTGTGACTTGTTTGGATGTTTTACTAGACATATGTGTCATGCATCATTTATTTATGTTCTCTATTTGTTCATTTACTTTTAGTGTTGTGATGTTTACTTATTGTATAGTATTACTTCTTCCGTTGTTGTATATGATTTTTATTCCCCTGCGTTACTCTGCCAATAAGGGCATAGTTTCCCCACTATCACACCCAAGGCCCTCACTGCTGGTCAGAAGCCTCTGGTGTTCAGGGAGATGCGTTTGAGGCCATGTCACCAACCAGGTATGGGGAACCTTGGGGAGGCACCCAGAACTAGGACATTATAAAATACTTCATTAAATCTAGTCACAAGAGGTGGTGATGGAAAATGAATAGCAATGATTCGGAAGGCGGTATTCTACTATACATATGATTGGAGGTTTCATTTCCCATTTGACAGAAGAGTATATGGGTAATTTTAAAACATTAAAAAAATAAAATAAAATATAAATTTTAGATAAATATTTTATTATATCAACATAATTAATGAATATTTTAAGGAGTTTTAGGAATAAATAAAACAAGATGAAAGGTTAATAATTTTACATCTACTTTGGAAAAACTATTTAGGTTTATACCTAATGACTTCTTTGGAGGATTTAATAGTCAAAGAAATTCATCTCAGAGGTGTAGATATAATCAGGGAAGATATATGTCTTGGTATTTTCTGAATAAAAGGATTTTGTATGTGTGAAGAGGAGAGTACAAGGGGTGGAATTTTATATGTAGGGAAGAGGAAACACATGGAACTTTTGAAAAGAATAAAGAATGACCACATTTTTCACATGAAAAAGGGATAAAAATTGGTAATTATAAAAAAATAGAGGTTATGAGGTTTGAATATGGATAGAAATGTGTTTTGGATGAGTTTCTATGTCATTTTACCCCTTATCGTTTTAGTTTAATCCCTTAGTAAACCTATTTTATCCTTGATTGTGATAATTAATTTTTACTATTTCTTACTATCCATTTTAAAAAATGAATTTGAAATTATTATATAATATTAATTATTCTTATTTCAAATATGGAATCTATTTTTCCAAATTCCATTCATATAATTAAAATTTTTTAATTTAAAATTATGCTTGAAGTTAAGATGAAAAATCAGTTTTCCAAAGAGAAATTTTTCATAATTAGAGAAATTTTTAATATAAAAAGTCAATATGAAATTGATTAAAGTGATATAAATTGGATTAAAAAATATAAAATTGAAAAAATTACTTTTAAAGCCATTTTAAAATAAAATTGAACTTTATAAATTCTCTAAACAAAAAGGAAGTTTTCAATAAAAACCAATATTTTCACTATTCATTAAAAATTAAACTTTTCAGAAAAATAAAAAAATAATACTAAGATAAATTTTATATTTTTATTCTAAAATTTATTTCATTTTATTCAAATACGTTTTATAAAATTATCAAAAAATAATTTTATTATTCTTTGAAAAAAAGTAATAAAAATATTTTTTGGGAAATATGTATTTTCAAAGCATATAAATACTTTACCAAAAATTAAATAGTTTTTAATCAATACGATTTATTTATATAAAACAATTATAATTAATTTTCAAAATGTGGTTATTCTTATTCATGCATTCAAGTTTAACATATAGGTAAAAATGACCGAGTTTAAATAATAATACTAATAGTTTTTGCGGTTTGTTAAAACTCAGTGTTGTGTATAATAAAAGTGTTTATTTAAGAGAAGATCCACTCGATGTTTTGGTTGTGGGGGGTTTTTTGTTTTCAAAGCCATTAATATCGGTTTACCATTTTTACTATTACCGGAAACTCCCAATGGTTCCCTCATCCATATCTAGGAACAAACCTACTTTCCAAAGGCAGGAGATCACCTAGGTTTTCAGGCTCAATGACTCTTGGGGACTCACATTGGTCAAGAGACTGGTAGGTCAGACTCATCACACCCTTTTGGGGGAATTATTTCCTACCCTGGGAATCTCTTATAGATTTAATATATGTTCGCGAATCTCTTCCTAATCCTGAAATGAGACTAGTTACCCAAATAAAATGAATATAGGTTAATTATATTTTATGTGAAAAATATTGGGTGGGATATTTAGTGAATCCATCTATATGTATCTGAGATTCTCTTCCATTTTCTAGTAATGGGAGGTTGCTTATGTGCTGAAGTCATATTACCAAGTGTTCGGAATGTGCTTCCATGCAAGGAGGCGGTTAATATTCCAAGAAGGGGATTGAGCCATAATGTGGCATCCTACGTATCCTGATTCTGTAAGGAATAAAAACCCAGATAGTTCTTTGAACCCGTGAAATTTAACATCATGAATAAAAGACTTATAGGGTTTCTCTAGGACACCGGGTGTTCAGGCTCGAGTCCTGGAGAGATGTCCTATGTATCCCAATTATGGAGAGAATTAGAGTTATCATAGTTCATTTGTTTTTGGCTTACACACTGAGTTTTCTGTAGTAATTTTAGAGAGTGATGGTGTATATGACATGATTATTTTAGTCTCTTAAGATGACGTTATCTTTTCTCATTGTGAGAAACAAAGGATAAAAATGATCATATTTTTATTGCTCATGGTGTGAGAACTATGTGTTGGGACTGACTCGAGAAGACTTATTATAGAGCTCAGTCCTCAGGGAGACATTATACAAATCATGGTTATGAAAGTAATCAAAGTCATCATATTTTAGTTTATTTATCAATCCACTAATGGGTGAGGTAGATTTATCATCTCATAGGAATGATTGGTTCTAGATGGATGAGATGTCAGAGTCATAAATGGACTTACACTGAAAGGGGTGTTTGTTTGAGATTGGGCCTTAGGAAGGCTCCCTAAATATCCAAGTTATTGAAGGAATCAGAGTTCTCATAGTTCAATTATTCCCTTAGGACTAGCCCTAAGGTATATTCCCTTATGTTGAGGCAAATGTGTCATACCACTCATTGGGGATTTACATACATATGTTTCCCTAGCTGGTGGAGACTCGTGATACGAATGATATGATTATTTCAAATCCCTAAACTCATGTGATATATGCTTGGTGTGAGAAACAAGGGAGGAAAAATGATCAATATCATCACTTGGAGAGTGAGGGACTTACATATTAGGAAACCTTGTAATGCTAGAACTTAGAAGTGGTGTCCTAAATATCCTGAATATGGATTAAATTAGGGTATTATTATTTCCTTTGGTTGGGGCTTACACTCCGAGGTTTCCCAATCCATTGGGACATACCATGTTTTGTCACTGGTCATGGATTATAATATGAGCATTCCCTTGTGATGATATTTCCTACCTATTATGCGTTAATTGTCCGCTTGTCCTAATATGTAAGATATTATCTTTCTAGATTATCTGAAGATAACTAAATGATCCATTTTTTATTTTTAAAGGAATTTTCATAATATGAGTAGCATATCCAAAGATTGTTGCATGATCACAGGTGAGTTTTTTAGAGGATATCGCAAGATCCAGGTGGTCTATCTTGGAATTCATTGCATGACCTGGATGTATTGTCTAGAGGGTGTCCCACAATCCAACCAACTTTCCTTGGAGTCACTTGCAAGATTTCTATTGAAACATATGGAGGGTTTCACAAGAGTCAATATGAAATGTATCGGAAGGTGATGCATGTCTTGGATAACATCCTTGGAGGGAATTATGAGACTTGGAAAAGATTTATGGAGGGAGTCATGAGTCTCGACTGACTTTCCCTGAGGGTATCACAATAGATTAGTTATCATGCGCAAATTCATCCAAGAGACTTAGTTGACATGATCCAGTTTCGTTATAAGAGTTAGGAGATATATCTGAAAGGAATCATGAGGCTTGGTTGATAGGCCTATTGGGATCCACGAGACTAAAGTAGTCTGCCCAGGGGGAACTGTGTGACATTCTATGACATGTTTGGAAGACTTAATATGACCTAGGTGGCATATATAAAGAGTATCATGAGATCCTGATGACATGTACTAGTGTTGTCGCATGTATTGAATGACTCAGGTGAAGCACATGAGGTTCAACAAACATGTTTTTGTTTAACTATTTCACATTCAGTCTTTATTCTAGCCCTTATATTGTGAATTCCTCATATTTATTGAGTATTAGTTTATTTTTAGTCTCACATGATCTAGAAAATATGTAGTATTTTCTTCATAAATCTTTCCATAAGTACTCTTCATGATCTATGAATGATCAAGAAAAGTGATTTATGTATGAAACATGACCGCTCTAGATCTTTTATGGTATATTACATAACAGAAGACTTTTTGTTTTTGAGATCTACTACTCTCAGAAATCCTCTATGGTGCTTTTTTAAAATTCTTAGAGTTTGTCCTCTGGGTCATGTTAAGTAGCTGTCTAGTGCATTTTTCTTGATGGTGTGGAGAATTTATAGGTCTCACCACCCTGGTTGTTTGTCAGTTTGCACGGAATATTTATCATGGATCTAGGCTAGAGGTGGTGAAGGGGTCTAGAACCACACATCCTCATGAGATATTTTCATGGATTGCTCTGAGGGTGTCACCGAATTTTCAGTGACTGTGGGTCCCTCCTGTGAGTGCCTACATTATTGGATTATTTCAAATTAATGGAGACTTTTTTGATCATGCAGTTATGCTGAATTAATTCCATATTTCTAAGATTAAAGTTCTTATTCAATGGTCTTCATGAGATGCTCAATTCCATGCCTGGGACATTTCACAAGGAAATTTTGGATTTTTCGGGGGTCTCATAGAGTCGTGCTGTGAAATTAATTAGGACATATCAATCATTTTACGATCAAAAGAGGCTTATGCCTCCTACATCATTTATTACCCTTGTTTTATTTCTAAAAATTTGGGAGTTATGCGATATTACAGGAGTAATCTCAAACACAATTACTCTATTTTTTGATGATGTGTCATGTAAACAACATGGGTAATATGGGGGTGCACGAGAATTTCATGGAAAAATACATACATTTTTCTTTAGGGAACCAAAGGAGGAGTTCATGGTTTCCTAAACATACCCAAGGATTTCTGGGCGATGGGGCTAACAAGCCAAATGGATTTAACAAGATGAGAAAGCTATGTCATCGGGGTCTCACTATGTCTTGTGAGTCATCATAGGTGTGTCCCATGACATTCAGTGACCATAAGTATCTCCCTCAGCCTCCCATTTTATGTCCTTTATTTTATTTTACAAAGTTTATAGGAGTTCATTATTTTTCTGGATGTTGTTTATGAAAATTATCATTCCCTTTGGTGATGAGTTGCATGATGTTCATAACTTCTAGAGGCCTCCACCTATTTGAAATATTTCCTACCATTTTCTAAGGATGTTTGGTTGGATTTTCAGGTGCTTGACTCTAAAAAACTGCATATCTTGGGGGAGATTAATTAACTGTCTCCATGTCTCTATTATTTGTACAAATCACGATTGTGAGAGAAGAGAGACTTGTCGATGCAGGCTTTGTGGGAGTTTCTGGAGGCTTTGCACTGTGTTTTGATTCTTCACATAACCTTATTATGGCCACACAAATTTGATTCCCCTAAGGTATTACAGAATCCACATGTCTCGACAATCTTATTCTTCCTTTTACTTTGTAGGGATAATGGAAACCCAATTTTGGTATTTCTTCCTCTTCAAATTTTCCAATGCTAATTTAGCTGGTGTCAACAAATTCCATCCCTTAGGAATGATTTCCATTGGGACAAGGGCTTAGTTCCAAGGAAAGTAAATGCTCTCCTAGGTTTTTGGTGGTGTCTTGAATCTGTGTATTGGGTGACATTTGGTCTACCCGGAAATGCTTGATATTTCATGAAAAACCCTATATATAGAGGGGCTAATGGTGAATTTTTCCACTATATATTATTACTCCATAGATATCTCACCTTACCACTATCACGTGCCTCTATTTAAAGACCATTATTTAAGACCCAACCATGAGACCCCATCATAATCCTTCATCGAGAGATCTTTGACACAAGACTACTTTTTCTTAGGAACTCATTTGAACCATCTACAAAATATATTTTGATAACTTCTTGAAATTTGACCACGAGGTACTATGATTGTCTTTATAATTTCATGAGATTTGATGTTTTGATTATATGATCATTTTTTCATCATTTAATTCATGTGACCATGTCCATTTATTATAATCTAGAATGTAAAAATGGGTCATGTGATTGTGCGATGCCCCTCTAGGGTAATGTGAACCAAAAGTCCTTTGGAGGTCCTATGATTCACAGAACCTTTAGGTTGATTCAAAAATTCCTTGTTGATTCATGTGATGTGCATGGTACTTATATGAATTTATTTATTTTTTATGGAAATATTTTATATACTCTTTGTCTGAAATAAGACAATTATATTATTTTTAGATGGATATTGGTTCCCATCAATATTTCCCAATTATGGCCAATAAAAATTCCATGATTTCTAGAAATCACAATGCTGATACTCAATATTATTTATATACTTATAATGAGTTTTTTAATAGGTTAATCTCATCAGATATTTGGGGATATACTTTATCTCAACAACTTACTTTATATGGGTTTGTCCTGCTGGATGATGCTCTCATCCCTCCTCCAGACTCTAATTTTCCATCTTTCTAGGTGTCAGCTTCTCTCAACAATTTCTAAATAAAAATTTCCAAGGATGGTCAATTGATTATAGCTTGGTCTCAAGAATTATATTATATATTGGAACCCCCCTTAGGTCAATATGGATGCGCCTTTTCATGTCAACACATTTCTAAGAGTTATTTGAGTATATTTAATTCCTCCCTAAAAAATATGGGTCAGGATGGGGTTCGAAGTGGAATCTCTTCCCTGATATTAATTTCTATGATGAATGGGCATTACCATTTTGGGTTAGTGAGTGGTGGGTAGAGTTTTCTGATCAACTATATAGAGTTCATCTTTATGAAGTTTTTCGGATTTCCCAGTTTATCATTTCCCGCTTGACCGATATTCTTTGAGAGATGATAATAATTTAGTGCCCTAGAACCAACACATTCCATATTCCCCATGGTGAAGTGGGTATCAAACTATGGGATATCTACCAACTGGGTCATATCCCCCCTCTTGGAGAGATTTATAATGAATTACTCCCTACTATGGATGTATGGGATGATCCTTTGTAGACCCTAGTTTTGGAGAGATAAATTCATATTATTGTAAAGGATAAATTAAAGAAGGATCTGAAAATGTGTTCACTAATTTCTTTCATGGGTTAGATCAATATCATCCCTTAAAATAGTAGAGACATGACAAATTTTATAAATCCTCATAAGTACCCTTATCATCAAGTATGCGATGACACTAGCTCATATATGGCTATCTTGGAAGATAGGGATTATACCTCATGGGGATACTGAGTGAATTCAGAGGTCTCTATAGACCTTAGGTTGGTAGTCTTTATAGACAATTTTTTAAAGGGGTGGATTTTCTTAATTGGGGATATATGCTCAGGGATTCAAGTTAGCACATTGGTGATGGAAACATGACTTGTGGAAGGATGGAATTTCAATTTGGAAGTACATGTCCTTATATTTCTTTACTAGATCTCGGGCCATATTCAACAAGGTATACCCCCTTATAGGATCAATGGTTCTCTCTAGTTTATGTTTGGCTAGATAGGGGATCACTTTCATTGTTATGAATATTATAACACCACTTGGATCCCTAATGTTTCATCCCACCCAAGAATTTTGAATATACCAAGGGTTGGGGATATTTCTCTAATCCCTACTGAGGTTAAATATTCACTGATCCACTCTTAAAACATCGATTTTATTCCATTTCGTGCATCGTCTGGACCACTTATTGACAAGGACAATGGTTTTGTTGATGAAAGTTCATATATAATACCTCTCTGGGATTGATTTCATACAGTCAGATTCAATGGGAATGTTATCTATGAACCTTGTTCACCTCATCGGTTTTCTCGTTAGTTTGGATTCATTCAAAGGGTCTCGCCCTTCATTTGTTCCAAGTTTGAGGGGAGTGACATCCTATATTCATTCACCAATTTTGGAATATGTTGTCATGTGAAGATACTGAGGCTAAGATCATACTTCCACCTACTGAAACTTACATCTTCATTACATAGGATTATTCCTAGGCTTGGGTAACAACTTACTGGGGTGGTTTGCTAAACCAGTTGCTTTTTCATGTGGATATACCCTTTTCCTCTCTAATCCAATTGTTAGTTGAAACGATGGAGAAGATCAAATATTTGGGTGACATGAAAAGAAATTTTCCCCATTTCCTTTATTTATTCTAATGGTAAAACATATTATTTTGAGAAAATTAATCTTCATGTATAGTCTATGGATGATACCTCTATTGAGAGAATGGAATATGGGGCTTCTTCTCTAGTTTTTTACATCTGTTAAACATGTTAGTCCTCCTCTTGTCACGCATACTCTGTTAGTCATGGAAGCTCAGACACAACATAAGTTGATTTGGAAATGGATTCATTCCTCGATCACAGATACCCCATTAGAAGTATTCATTGACAAAGGGGAATGAATTCACCAATTATTTCATGAATCCGAGGGATGTGGTTTTGACTAATAACCTATATATGATATTATGAAGCAAATCATCTTGAATTAGAAATATTTGGCAATAAGAGAATGGGATTTTATCAATCTTGTAGATGAGGATCCTATTTCTAGGAATTTGTGGCAGACATCGAAAGATTCAGAGTAGGTTCATTAGTTGATATCTGAAATGTAGAATCGTATGGGTTCATGGAATTTTCATATATGATGTTTTGAGGATATTATTTCTTGTATAAGGTATGAAAATGTTACATCATCATACTCATTTACCATTTATCAGAAGTGGGTTGAAGAGTTGACTACTTTGGTCGAGACCCTCTATCCCGAGGAAGAATTAAAAGAGGTTGGGGAGCGGAACTCTAACATTCAATTGATTCTTCTATCCAGACTCTTTCAGAACTTACCAGTGTAGCTGACTGAATTTTATCATGATTTTACTTTTGTAATGAAATCCATTTTTTATGAGACATCATAGAGACTAAAAAATGTGGAGATTTCTCCCTTTTTTTTACTGTAAATGGATGAATTTTAAAAACATTCCATTCCACTATCTAGTTTTCTTTCATTAATGATGTTAATGATATCTTATTACTTCAGTATTGTATGAATTACCAAAAAAACCTATCCTTTGTAGAAAATCAAGTAAACATGAATGTTTATATCTGAATATTCAAATAATAATAGATTCATTTCGAGAAGTACTCATGAATTCCCACCAACAGGAGGATCACTATTGGCGATCTATTCCAGTTATCTTGAGATCACATGATTTGTAGAAGGATTTACTGGGTAAGATACATGTCCCAGAGGGATAGAATTCTATCTTTTTACCATGTTTATAAGATTTAATAGTGCAACTCAATTGTGTTAAGGCCATGTAGTGGGCCTTATAGGATTTTTTTATTAATCAGGTACCATGATTTAAATTGTAGTATTTCATTTTGGATATATGGTGTGATTTAGTTTAGGGTCTTTGAGATTGGACCTTTGTGTGTTTTAGTTTAGGGACTTTGATCTTAGACATTTGTGTGCTATAGTTTAGGGTCTTTGAACTTAGACCTTTGGTGGTTGTAATTTAAGTTCTTTCATCTCGGACCTTCAGTGTGCTATAATTTAGGGTCTTTGAGATTTGACCTGATATTAACGACCATGGAATATGTGTATACATGCTATGAATGACCTAAAACACATTTATGTGCTAGGTTCTTTCATGGTGTTTCTAAGGCTCATAATTATTGGAGTTCCATTCTTGAAAGGAATAGATGCCTTAATTTGGTGGGTTGAATCCCTTATGCATTGATATCATGGCCAAGAAAATCTTATCCCTACTCTTTTCCAAGTGTCATGGAAGATTTATGGAAGGAATATCAGTTGAGGGATAAATAAAATGGACACTACGCCTTCCTGGATAGTTGGAATATGGGTGATGTAAATCATAACAAAAAAGCCTAGTTCTGTTGACATAGGATGGAGAAAACATACCAAGTATATCCCATAACACTATAATATGTTTAGTTCTACCTCAGTGTCACTGGGGCTTGCATGGATTGAATATCCTTTCTTGTAAAAATGATATGCCTTTAGTTGGTGGGTCAAAGACCTTATTTGTTGATAACATGGCCAAGTAAAGATGATATCCACTTATTTCTGAGGGTAATGAAATATTTTTGAAGACTCAAACATCTAGATGATGAAGTTGGGTAAGGAAAGATGAATATATAGGAAAGGTTCTATCACCCTAGGAAAATTTAGTTCTTAATGTGAATATCAAGCTCTACACCCTATGGTTTTGAATCATGAGGCATGGGCCATCAAAGGTTCTAGAATGGAATGTTAGATTTTGGCCTTGAGAAAGGGTACAAATCATGGTGACATATCATCGAGGATTTCAAATCCCCTTGGATAGTTTGATAAAAAGAATGTAAATAATGATTCAATGTGCTCAGATCAAGAGGATGATACAGGGAAATCATACCAAGAGTAGTTAAGATACACTAAGGTGTTGAGTTCTGACATAATAATTTCAGGGATCATGGGGATTAGAATGTCCATTTTTTAGAGGGACACATTTGGTTGAAGGCCATAGACACATATGAAGAAGCCATAAACATGCATGCATAATAAAGAAAAGATCCCCTTAAAGCCAGATATCTTTTCCACAGTCCATGAAAGGTTTACTATGATTTGAGGAACCTAAGTCATGAAGTGTGATTTGTAAAAAATGTAATATCTAGGAAGAGTTTGATCACTATAAAAGCCGTGTAATCGCATATTAAACACATTCTCAAAGTGAGGAGATGTGATAAATCATTGATCTAAAATTCTCCTAGACTAAGGTGTCCAGTGAGCATAGAATTTCATTTACTATGGATATAGAGTAGTCCTTATGATATTTATGCACTCTTTATTTGTGACCTTATTTTTTGATAAACTCTGAAGATGAATTGTTTATCAAGCAGAGATATGACTTTTGCTCAGGCCGCCCTTTGTGGGTTTTCAACCTGATTTTTTTTATGTATCTTTCACTAGTAGTTTATGGTCTTGAAATTGGGACCATTATAGGCTAGTGATTAATTTCATATATATTTGAAGAAAATGTGGGAAGTACAAAATTATGACATGCATGGACTTAATATGGAAGATGTTACACATGAGCTTAATTAGGATACCTGAGGTCAAGAGAATTCCAACATCCTTTTGACTAGGAGATGGAAATGTTGTAAATCATATTTTGAGGTTCTTAGGTGATGAGTAATGATATGGGGTATAATTCTAGGTATGTCCTATAACACTTTGAGATTATAGGTTTTGAATCTGTGTTTTTGGGGCTCACAAGAATTAAAAATCCCTTTATATTGGACCAAGATGTCGCCAGTTTGTGGGTCTCAAGCCCTTGTATGTTAATAGCATGGCCAAACCTAGAGATCTATTTTCTTCTAAAAATTCCATGAAAGGTTTTTGGTGACCTGAGTTGCTCAAGACATGAAGTGTGTTATATGCATTGAGATTATTTTAAAAGATGGTAGAAGCACCCAAAACTCTAGTTGACAAAGGTAAGTCTCTTATGGTCATTCGATGAGGTATGAAAAATGGGTGATTGTAAACATAGTTTATCATCTTGTAGTGGGGAAGTTTTTTGTGTAGTTTAACATCGTAAAGTAATAAAATTTGATGTGTAGTTTATCACCCTTCAATAAGGATGTATTTTTTGTGAAGTTCTAATGCGATGCAACCAAGATGTTTCCTTGATGTTTAACATCATGTGGTAAAGAAGTACTTCTATTCAGTTTATCATCATGCAATAAAGTTGTAATAACTGAAAAAATGGATGGAAAGGATGTGGTTGGTCCTAAGAGTGAATGTTCAAGTATCACTACATATCACATGAAAATTAGAATCAAAACACGCATAGTTATGGAGATATGTGAAGTTTAATGTCATGCGGTGAGGATACAGATCCCCTGATGTAAAATGGTAGTATCAAGGATAGGCACATGAATGGAATTGTGGATTTCACTATGTATTCCATGGTGATGAGAATCATCCACACATAGTTCTTAATGATTTCCTCTGAGTAGGTTTGACCCATATGTGAAGAAGGTGGGACATTTATATTTATTTGATGCGAATAAGACCAGTATTGGAAATCCTGACATTGATAAATATCCTATGAGGGTTGGAATCAAGTCACACATAGTTGATGAGTGGTAAATACTCTAGACATGTCTGGACCATATGCAGTGGTGGGAATTATTTCCATTAATTTTTGTAGTTGGGCACATGATTGAAGATCCTAACATTACTATGTATCCTATGATGATAGGGATGAAGCCACACATAGTTCTTAAGTAACCATGAAATTTAACAGCATGCAACAGGGATGAATATGGAGTGTCATTGAAAAGTGGTGATGTTTTAGTTGGCCCCAAGGATGGAAGTTTGAGAATCATTATGTATCTCATGAAAATGAGAATCAATCCCTATGTAGTTATTAATGAACCATGAAGTTTAACATCATGCTGCAAGGATGTGGGCTCTCTAATGTGAAGAGGGATAGAGTGGCTATAGGTGTGGAAGAAGACCAAAATTGATTGTAATGGTCCTCTCAGGTGAGGTTCATAGGAGTGTGTAGTTTTATATCATCCAGGGGACCTTAACTATGCAGTTTACCATCATGCAATGTAGACTCATGGTATTCCTTTTGCAGTCTTTCATTTAGGACTGAAATGGGTCTGTTGCAAGTTTTTTTGCATTTTTCTGGGAGGAAATACCATACCAAAACTCATAATACCACATGATCTATGCTCTTTGTGAGAAAAATGGAACGACAAGGGTTCCTCTCATCATGAAGAGGCATTTAAGAGTAGGAAAATGGAATTTTTTATCATGTGGTGTCTTGACCAAGATATAATATCAATGGTTACCTATGAATCTCATTGTAAATGAGAATCAATCCATATGAAGTTCTAGTAAACTCATGCATTTGAATGTTGTGGGATAAGGAAATGGGTGACTCGATGTAAATGAAGATGGATATTATGGATCAATGCAGTTTTAGGTCATGTGGTAATGAAATAGATCACCCAATGTGAAGGAAAATGGAATTTGTGGATATATTATTTTTTATAACTTGATGTAAGGACAATTTACTTGATGTTTAAAGTCATATGATAAAGACATTTCACTTGCAGTTTAATTTAAAGTGGTAAAGAAATTGGATCACATATAGTGAAATTAAATTAATCATATAGATGAGCACACGAATAGTAGTTCAGGTTTCAATAAATATCCTGTGATAGCAGGAATCATGCCATACATATTTCTTAGGGAACTGTGCAGTTTTACATCATATGGAAAGGATGAACTATATATAGTTTGTCATCTTGTGGACAAGATGAATTTGTACAGTTTAAAATCATGTACTCAGGATGAATGATGAGGCTTACTCTAATGTCGATTCACATTAGATGATAGCTATGAAAATTATTTCTTGAGAAATATAACATTGGTGGGTGGTGTGACATTCTCCCCATCCATGGTGGAAAATGAGTAGGCTCTATTTATATAAACCTTATGTATTACATAAGGCCCTTCCCACTTAGGTTCTAGTTTTAGGGGATTTTTTTCTTAATATAATTGGGATTGTGAGAGATAGCACCAATTCCGCTTAAGTAATGAATGAAGGAGAACATTTCTACTAAAATTCAGTGTGATATGATTCTGATGGACCTCTAGGTTGTGCAGTCTACAAAATCTATTCTCATCTATTCATTCCGATTTTTCCCGCTACTTTTTCGATTGTTCAACATCTAAGAACTATCTGAAAATGGCATTTTGGAATGAAGGAAGCTATACCTCTATGGGTAACACTACGTCGGTCCCATACACCAATGAGTATGGAATTTCTTATACGGAAGAACAAGTGGTAGTATGGTAGGCCCTAAATCATGGAGATGTTTTCCCAACAAGACTTCTTATCCTTGTTCACCATCTTTAAGAGTATATTATATAGAGGCTTATTGAATGCCTCTATCTCTATATTTTTCATTTAACGATAGAGAGATTAGTGATTGGACTCTATATTATACTCCTGGTACAATCTATTCAATTCTGTAGAACAAAATTTGGTGTCGTTGTCTGTCAATATTATGTGAGGGACCCTGAACCAAGTGATGATATAGGTATTCACAATGGTGATGATATTAATTGTCCTGAATTTCTTGAGGGTTATTTCTTTATCCCATTAGGAAAAAAAGTTAGTAGAAGTGGGGATTTACTTGAACTGCTTAGCTGTGGCTGGGGGATATGGCCCACAACATTCATCCCCCAAATGAAAAACAACTAGGAATATTTAACTGTATGTATAGATTCTAGGAGATGATGGATGAAGTTTTCATGGATCTAGAACTCCTGAAATTTCTTGGTGAATTACACATAGTCATGTATCATGGATTTCTAGTAATATCCCAACCTCTTGATTTAGTGGTAGAGCCTAGTTCTAAATTGATGGGAACCATAATAACCTGAATGTAATTCTTCCATGATGGAGAGAATTTCTCTTTTTAGTATGCATATGAGGATTATTCCATCAAATCCTTGTTTTTAGAGGTATTTTTACTCATTTGGACCGTCATGAAAAATAAAATTTTCTACCTAACACCAAATATGTTCCCATCTAGCATGATCTATTGGGAGAATCTTATTTTGGAGATACCCAAATATGGGATCCATCCTTCAAGGGCTGTTTGTTAGTTCATCATGCTCTAGGGTGGTGTTGATCTAATTGATTTCTTTAATATCACACACAATGAACGATGAAACAATTCTTTGATGTGTGATACATAATATTTCTTCCTCATGATTAGGGTCAGCCCAAATGGTGATTTCATTATTGAGAGTATTCTTTGATTGGAGAACATGATGCAATGTGGGATTTAAATGCAATTATTCTATTAATCCCCTAACATAACTAGTGAGAGGGTCCAATTCCTCCTTTTTAATATAATATTCACCAAATATTTGATTTATCACCAATTAAAAGTTCCATATGATATTCAAGTTGGATATATAGAGATGTAGGGCTTGTTCCAATCTAGTGATGAGGGATTGGTATTTTTCCTCATTATTTGTGCAGGATTTAGATAGTGAGAAAGATTAGGGAAAATGATTTGTACGGAGATAAAAATAAAATCCCTATACTAACCTAATTGATATTTGTGTCTTCTATCCTTGTACCAATAGTGCTATGAGAGGCCCCATAAAATTACATATCCTATGTTAGAGGAATGTCATGGGAATTGAAGAACTATTCCTCTAGAAGATTGCTTTCATCTTGTGTATTTTCCAGGGTAGTATGTGTTGTAGAGAAATAAACTATGGATTTCCCTTTCAATAACTTATGTGATATGAAATGAATCTAATATTTTTACAGAATTACCACCCATCAATCCAAGAACCCAATCAACATAGTACAACCAAGGATGTACTTGATTGAATCAATACGAGAGACCAAATTTTCATGACCCGTCCCCTGGGGCTCATGTCGTGACTACCCCAAGACCACCTTCCATAGGCGAGGGGCTGATAAGTAGCATCAAAGGAGTAATTCCCTAAAACTGGGAAAGAATTGACTTTATAACCTATAAACGCACACAACAGAGCACACAACTAGATACAAAACACTAAGTAAACTATATAACAAAAGAGTGCTGAAAAGTAAAAGGGGCCATAAATACAAGCCCAACTATAAAGTACAGTGAACTGGAAGTAAAAGTACAACTAAAGAAAGAAAAAAATAGCTGCTGGGTCATCCTTTGGGATTCCTACCTGAAGGGTAGGTACAAATAGCCTCCTCAGTACTCCACATCCTTTAGTCTCCTCCGTGTACCGACTCGTCGTAAGGTCCACCTCCGGGTACCATCCAGTCCTAGTACTCTCAGCCTCAGTCAGCGCTATCAGTCGTCTGCATCCAACACAACAAGGTGTGGGCATATCCTGTGCAGGGGTGAGTATAACGATACTCAGTAGGGACCCCATGACCCTTATGGTCTCACAAAATCAAACAAGGATAACCCACAAAGAAATAAATTAACAGATAACACTACTTAGGTATATTCCCATACATATACCTAAGTTATCAAGTAATCCATCTCAATCAGGAGGAAAACAAAAAAGTACTAACTCAGCTCAACCAAGAAATTATTCACATTATCGAAACCTCGGATGCTGGAGAACTATTGCTCAATTGAGTACAGTGGGCCTGCCGCATCACAAAGAGGCACTTCCCACTAACCTTGGACAACTGAGGTACTCTTCCTGTCTAGTATCATGGGTTTGTTGCATCACACAGAGGCGCTCTCCACCGTGGGTCTCCCGCCACACCTAGGCGCTCCCCCTCAGAGCCTGCAGAGGTATTCCTCCTATTGAGTACCATGATTTTTCCACGTCACCAAACACGCTCCTCCACTGTGGCTCTGCCGCCAAAACTAGGCACTCTCCACTAGGCCAGTCAATTCACTTTGAGTCAAATGGTCAGCAGTCGTCAAGTCTCAGCTAGCACAAAGTTTCCCACACAAAAGCGCTCTCATCTTCGGAATATCTGCTCCACAAGCTACTGGTCGATGCTCCAACTATCTCGAAGTCCAACAAATAAGTATCTCAAAGTTCCTCCATGTCATAGGGGTCTCAAAACAATAGACAGTGCAACAATCAGATGCTCGGTCTATGAGTTATTAGACTTTTAGTCCTAGGGGCCCAATTGGATTTGTGCACAATCTGACCTGACCGTTTCTCAACTATACCCCCAACTCCAGTGTGGTATATTCAAAGGGACCGTCATTCTCCAAGATTACCAACACCATTGACGGTTCATCAAACGAACGTCTGGTGCTAAAGATATGGCCAAAAGAAAGTAAAAGGTCATAGTTGGCTCAGGTCCGGTCCGACCCGGTCGGGCCGACCCAAACCGACCTGACCTAGTTTAGGCCAACCCGGTTCTGGTCGACCCAACCCGATGGGTGGTAGAGCCCATTGGGTTTTCCCGGCCCACTGGGCAAAACCCAGCAGGCTGCGAGGGGCCGTGGAGTGCCGAGAGGGCATGGACTGGCCACGAGGGCGCGGTTTGGCCATGGGTCGGTGTGAGGGCGGTTCGGCCCGGAAGGCGCCGTAGGGGCACGAGCTGGTTTAATCGGGGCGCTGTGAGGGGCTCTGGAGGCCCTCTCGGCCAGGGATCCACGAGGTATGTGGGAGGCCGGCTTGGTTGGGGCGTCGCGAGGGGCGCGAGAGGACGGCTCGGTCGGGGCGCCGCAAGGGGCACGAGAGGCCGGCTGGGCAGGGGCACCGCAAGGGGTGCGTGACGCGGGCTCGACCGAGGCGCCGCGAGGGGTGCGGAGGGCGGCTCGGCCGGGGCGCCCTAAGGTCACAGGTTCGGCCGGGGGCTTGGGAGGCCGGCGGTTGGCGTGGCCGGGGCGGCTCGAAGGCCAGTGGCCGGCGTGACCAGCGGGCGCAGGGGCGGTTTGGACCAGAGGGCGACATGAGGCTGGGGTGGCCGGGGCCGGTTTGGCCGGTGGATGGTGCGGCCAGGTCAGCATGGCCCAACCCGGGGCAGCTCGGCCAGAAGGGCGAAGACTGCGAGGGCGGTTCGGCCGGGGCGCCAGAGCATTGCGGGGGCAGCATGGGTCGCAGAGGCTGTGGGTGGTGTGGTCGTTGCCTTCATCGCCTTTGTTGCCTTCCTCCATTTTTGAAGAACACCACAAATGAGAATAGAGGAGGGTTCGGGCCATGTTTTTTTGGTCTGCACCCTCTACTTTTAGGGTGGTAGCATTTAGCTCACAAGAACGAAGCACAACAAACCCTCCCGCAATGATCAATCCCAAAACCCGCAAAAGAAAAACATATGCGGATCAACTAGTTAGAAGTTGATCCGTGTTCCTTGTTTTATAAGGAGACAATCACGAGAATATAAAATCATTCACAAATATCCGCTACCTCAGGTTGATAAGTCGACGGAGTCGTGAAGAAGAAGACAGAGTTGTCCCCATTCATCGTGTCCGCCACACACCTCCAATTCCGATCTCGTGCGTCGGTTCGTTGATGAGGATGAGGAGGGAATGTCAGTCGTCAGAGACATCCCACGTCAGTTGCCTCTGCAAGATGCTTCTAAGGAAGAAGTCATAAAAGGTCATTCTTCATCGGTGGAGAATTCTTTGTCGAGAGATGAAGTTTTTCATTAGAGAACTTCATTTCTCCCAAGATCTATCCTCTCCCAATTCAACCCAATTTCCAAGTGAGCCCCAAAATAATAGATTAATCAAACTATTATTTTTTTGGAAAAAAGTTCAAAAAGGATAATTAATCACTTGGTTGGAACATTAAATGGCATGTGCGTTGGCACAATAAAGGTGGGGGAGGTCAAGAGGCTCTCCCTCATTTACGAGGGAGTTGATAAGTTTTCCTCTCCCACTATTATTAGGGGGGTCTGGTGGTCCCCGTTCAAAAATTCAAATTGGGAGGTTTTGAATTCTCAAGTGGTCCCCACCACAATTAAATATGAAAAGGAGGTTTAGGCCTCGGGTGGACCCCACCACCATAACCTCTCATGGGAGGTTAAGGTGTGGTGGTCCCCACCTCCAACTTCTACATGGGTGGTTATAATAGATAAAATAAAATAAAACATGTGTTTATTTTATTTTATTATTTCCACGAATAACCCAAAAACTAACTTTCACCCTTGACCAACTGCCGTCGAGGTGAGAGTCTTTTTAAGCGAATACTGGCAATGTGAGTTCAACAGTACCCTTATATTTCAATTCTGAGCATCGATTCAAAAGTTATAAAAACTCACTCGCACGTTTTTTGAACGTACCCAAAAATAACTTCATAAATTGAGTCTGGGCATTCTGGGCCTCAGAATCATGTATCATTAATTTTCACAGACTATAAAAATTCCCATTTAATTCAAAAAAAAAATACATGGAAATTCTGGGTCTTTACATTCTCCTCACCTCAGGGATCTATGTCCGCGTAAGCCATAACTCAACTAAGGGAACAAGTTGGGGAACTGAGCACACATCTGATCCTTCTACTCCCATGTGCTCTCCTGAAGGTTCCCATGCTGCCAGCGAACGCGCACCAGAGGTATCAACCATCCACAAAGGACCTGCTCCTGTCGAACCTCAATCTCTACTAGATCCTCCATAAATGTTACCCCATCGTCAATGTCCAGCTCTCCATGGTCGATGATGCGAGAAGGGTTATGCATGTATCTCTTCAGCTGAGATATGTGGAAGACGTCATGCACCTCGTGTAACTGAGGTGGAAGAATAAGTGGTATGCCAACTCACCAACTCTACTGAGGACCTGAAAAGGTCCAATAGATCTCAGAGATAACTTTCTGTCTCAGCCAAATCACCATATACCTCGTCGAGGTGAAACTCGTAGAAAGATGTGGTCACCATCCTCGAACTCCAGAGGTCTCCATCTCCTATCTGCATATCACTTCTGCCTTCTCTTTGCAGTCTTCATCCACTCTTGGATGATCTGCACCATCTATGTGGTAGCCCATACCATCTATGATCCCACTAGTGCTGACTCCCTAGGGTCAGTCCAGTACAAAGGTGATCTGCAAGGTCACCTGTATAACACCTCAAAAGTTGACATCCCAATGGTGGAGTGATAACTATTGTTGTATGAAAACCACACCAAAGGTAGGTGATTTTACCAGCTGCGACCAAAGTTGAGGACACATGCATAGAGCATGTCCTCCAGGGTGTGAATGGTCCGCTCAGTCTGGCTATCCGTATGAGGATGGAAGGTAGTGCTCAAATGAAGCTACGTCCCGAAAGCCTCATGCAACTCCTTCTATATCCAGGAAGTAAAACATACGTCACGATCAGAGACAATCATCAATGGCACTCCATGTAGCCGTAAAATATCCTGCACATAGAGGCATCCCAAGCTCTCAATTGAACCCTACTCTCTGATCGGTAGGAAGAGGGATGACTTGGTGAGTCGGTCGATGATCACCCAAATTGAGTTTTGGACCCTGGATGTACGTGGATTTCCTATCATAAAATCCATAGATATCCCATCCCACTTCCACTCTGAGACCTCTAAAGGATGAACCAAGCCTTCTGGTACCTGATGCTCCGCCTTCAGTTGCTGACTAGTGAGGCATTGAGAGACAAACTCAACAAATTCTTTCTTCATTCCTGGGCACCAGTGCTATCATTGGAGATCCTATTACATCTTCACCACTACTGGATGTACTGCTAGAGGGGATGTGTGGAACTCCCTCAACACTTCCCCCTGAAGTGACCCTGGTACCATGGTACATCCTCTAAAGAGGATGACGTGCTCCCCACCTTCAGAAAATCCATCAGGTGCCTTGCCTATGGATATCTAAGCACATTGTGTATCGCAGTCAGTGTCCCCACGTTGTGCCTCCCTGACTCACTGAAGAATTGGATGAGTGACTGTAAGAGACTGAAGGAAGGATGCTCCATCCCTATCCAAAAATAATATCTGTAAAGAATCTAGTTGCTCTGTCGCCTCACTTAACAGCTGTATACCAGATCTCTTTCTGAGTGCATCTGCAACAATGCTCCCCTTTCCAAGATTATATACTATCTCGAAGTCATAGTCCTGGAGGAAATCATGCCCACATCGTTGTCTCAGGTTCAGGTTCTTCTGTGAGAAGATATACCTCGGAATCTTGTGATCAGAGTACATGGTAAAACGCTCTCCCATTAGATAGTGTCACCACATCTTTAAGGTGAAGACCACTGCTGCTAACTTCAGGTCATGGGTAGCGTAGTTCTGCTCCTGATGTCTCAGCTGTCAAGAACCATAAGTGATCACTACTCTCTCGTGCATCAGGACACATCCGATTCTGGTCCCTGATGCATCACAGTAGACTATGTACCCTATGCCTTCCTCTGGAAGCCTAAAGATGGGGGCACTAGTCAGCCTCTGCCTCAGCTTCTGAAATCTCTGTTGGCATCTCTCCAGCCACACAAAGGGTTTCGCCTTCTTCATCAAGGCTGATAGTGGTTCTGCAACTCTGAAAAAATATAGCATGAATCTCTGATAGTATCCAACCAAACCCAAGAAACTCCGTACTTCTGTCACTCCTAGGTGGCTCGCAAGAAAGTATCGCCTCAATCTTCGTTGGATCAACAGCAACTCCAGCCTCTGAGATGACATGTCCCATAAAGTGAAACTCTTGGATCAAGAACTGGAACTTCAAGAGCTTACCATAATGTTAGTGCTCTCGGAGTGTGTCCAGTACAACCTTCAAATGATAGGCATGCTTCTCCTCAGTAGTTGAGTAGGTCAGAATGTCATCAATGAAGACTACGACAAAACGATCGAGGTATGGCTGAAAGATCCAGTTCATGAGTCCCATGAAAACTGATAGAGCATTGGTTATGCCGAATTACATAAACAAGAAATCGTAGTTTTAGTACCGACATATGAAAGCCATCTTCTGCACATCCTCATCTCGAACTCTGAGCTGGTGATAGCCTGATCTGAGTTCTATCTTCGAGAACCATCGTGCTCCCTTCAACTAATCAAAGAGGTCATCAATCCTTGGGAGTGGGTACTTATTCTTCATGGTCACTTGGTTCAGGCACCGATAGTCAACACAAAGCCTCAAGATCCCATACATATTCTTGGAGAATAGAATCGGGGCTTCCCAGGGAGAAGCATTGGGCCGGATGAATCTATTCCACTGCAATTCCACTAGCTATACCCACAGCTCACAAAGCTCCATGGGAGCCATCTGATATGGTGGTGTAGATATCGATGTTGTCCCGGGGTACAAGTCAATGTAAAAGTCTACTTATCGATGATGGGGTAGACCAAGGACATCATCATGGAAAACATCCATGTACTGGTCCACTAATATAGGATAGCTCAGACTATCCACATCAATAGCTCTAAGGGTAAGGCTAGCCAACCAATGAGTGATCGACTGCACTTTCCTCCGAGAAAGTCCATCATGTGCTGTAAAATCTCTCTTCTCTTCGGTGAAGGTAAAACTGGTCCCATCCATGCGGACACACCACAATTTGCACCTAATAAAGTTAATCTGAGCATGGAATGTAGATAACCAGTCTATACCCAAGATGTCATCGTAAGGGCTCGACGCCACTACTAGGAGATCCCAATAGAAGCTCTCGCCTACTAGAGTAAGCTCACACTACTAAAACATGTGCGTAATCATCGAATCTGCTCCCGTAGGAGTCTCTATCCATAAGTATTGAACCAACGGCTCTATTTGAATATCCATGTTCTGAACGAGGGCAGAAGAAATGAAATAGTGACTAGCACTTGTTTCCATAATTACTGTAGCTATGGTGAAGTAGACATAGATCGTACCTTGTATCATCTCTGGAGCGCCGTGATCGTATGTCTCAACTGTCTGGACCTGAGCTCTCCCTTGTCCACCTGCTCCCTATGGTTGGGGTGGATCACCTTGTGGTGGTGGCGGTAACATCTCAAATCATCGTCCACCACCAGCTGCATGACCAACTCCTCGGCCACGTCGGTCTGCTCTCTATAGACTGCCTCGATTGAATCTTTATCTCTTCCTGGGCAGTCCTTCAATCATCTTCTAATCATCCTTATGACAGGTCGGACACTCACAAGCCATGTGACCCTGCCCACCGCATGAGTAACACTGCCCGCTCCTGGCATGTCTGTCTCCACTTCGGTTGCCCCACACAATTGATCCTGAGTCATGCGGTCATCCACCTATAGATCTGGTCCTCTTGGACCTCTACGACATATGTCTGTTGCCTACTATAGAAGACTCCACTATGTGTCGACTGGTGGTGGATCTCGCTGCTAGAGACTGCTCAGCAAAAAAACTCTCCACCAAGAGGGCTCTCTCTAACACCCCCGCCTTTGTCAGGATGCTGAGTGAGACCATTGAAGCTCTAATATCCCATCTGAGCCCATTCTCGAAGGACCAAGCCCGGAAGACTAGGTCCCACACCATATCAGTGGAGTAGCGTGAGAGGTCTGTGAACCTCACTGAGTCCTGAGCTACAGTCATGCTTCCCTGCTGCAGATAAAGTAGCTCCTGTATGCGCACTACGTGAAGAGTAACTGGGACAAACTCTGCCCGAAATAGGCTCTCAAAGTCTTCCCAGAGAAGCGTCTTCTCGTCATGAACCTGGAGGATCAAGCTCCACCATTTGCCTACTGCTTCCTGTAGAAGGCTAGTGGCAAGGATCACCATGAAATTGGTTGGTGTCCCTACTAGTCAGAAAACTCTCGCCAAAGCCTCTATCCAATCTTCAGCCGCCTGTGGGTCCTTCTATCCCCTGAACCTGGGTGGCCTCTGGCACTGGAACTTGTGCAATGCGCTCAAGCGGCATGCATCATCTGCTGCTGGGGTTTGTTGCATCGGTGGCCCAATGGGGAGTGGTACCATTGGTTCCTCTGCTAGAAAATGGCACTGCACCGAGGCCCCATCACTCGATGGGCTATCGGTTTGTACAACTCTCAAAACTCTACCAAGCTATCTATGTAGAGGCATACTGAAAAGATAAAGGTGCGCTACTGTTAAAAAGTTATTCCTTGTGAGATGACCTGGTTGAGATGACTTACTGAAAACTTCTGAAAACACACAAGCAATCAGTGTTATCGTGCACTGAGTCAGAAATCAGAATTTAGGGTCCTGGTGTATGGATACGCCGACCACCACACCAATGCTGGACTCCCTGATCTAAAAACCACACTCACTACAATTAAAACTATTAATTCATAGAAAAGATCAGAGTCCTAAGTTCTATGGTAAAACTAAATCCTATGATATCAAATTATCACGACCCATCCCCTGGGGCTCATGTTGTGACTACCCCAAGCCCGCCTTCCATAGGCCAGGGGCTGGTGACTAGCACCAAAGGTGCAATTCCCTAAAACAACAAAACATTGCCTTTATAACCTGTAAATTCACACAAAAGAGAACATAACTGGATACAAAACACTAAGTAAACTATATAACAAAAGAGTGATGAAAAGTAAAAGGGGTAGGAAATACATGCCCAACTATAATGTACAAGGAACTGGAAGTACAAGTACAACTGAAGAAAGAAAAAAAATAGTTGATGGGTCGTCCTTTGGGATTCCTACATGAAGGGTAGGCCCAAATAGCCTCCTCATCACTCCACTTCTATCATTCTCCTCCGTGTACCGACTCTTTTTAAGGTCCACCTCTGGGTATCGTCTAGTCTTTGTACTCTCAGCCTTAGTCAGCATTGTCAGTCATTGGCATCCAACATAATAAGGTGCGGGCATAGCCTGTGCAGGGGTGAGTATAAGGATGCTCAGTAGGGACCTTGATACCCCCAAGGTCTCACAAAATCCAACAAGGATAACCAAAAAGAATGAAATTAACAGATAACCCTACTTAGGTATATTCCCATACATATACCTAAGTTATCAAGTAATCCATCTTGATCACGAGGAAAACACAAATATAATAAATCAACTAAACACGGATTTTATTCACATTATAATAACCTCGACTGCTGGAGAACTCCTGCTCAATTGAGTGCAGTGGGCCAATCACGTCACACAGAGGAACTTACCAATAACCTTGGACTGCTGAGGTACTCCTCCTGTCGAGTACCATGGGTCTACTAAGTCACATATAGGTGCTCACCACCATGGGTCTGCCGCCACACCCAGGCGCTCCCCCTCATAGCCTGCAGAGGTACTCCTCCTGTCGAGTACCGTGGGTGTACCACATCACCAAGCACAGTCCTCCATCGTCGGTCTTCCACCACAACTAGGCACTCCCCACTGGGCCAGTCGAGTCATTCCGAGTCAAACGGTCACTAGACGTCAAGTCTCAGCCAACCACTAGGTTCCCGCACAAAAACTCACTCATCTCCAGAAGATCTGCTCCACAAGCTATTGGTCAATTCTCCAACTATCTTCAATTCCTAAGAAGAAGTATTTCAAAGGTCTACCATGTAATAGGGGTATCAACGCAACAGACGGTGCGTCAATCAGATGCCCGGTCTGTGAGTTGTTAGCCTTTTAGTCTTGAGGGCTCCGTTGGATTTGTGCTCGATCTGACCAGACCATTTCTCACATATACCAAAACTCTAGTGGGGTATACTCAATGGGACCTTCATGCTCCAAGATTACCAGTGCTGCTAACGGTTCATTAAATGAACATCTGATGCCAAAGATATGGCCAAAAGAAAGTAAAGGCTCGTAGTGGGCCCGGGTCCGGTCCAACCCATTCAGACCGACCCGACCCGACCCAGTATGGGCCGAATCAGTTTGGGTCAACCCAGCTCGACCCGTTGGGATTGTCCTAGACTGTTGGGTGGGCCAGCCCGTTGGGTTTGGCCTGGCCCGCTGGGCCCAGCCCAGCCGGACGAGAGGGCGCAGACCATCCGCGAGGGTACGGTCCGGCCGCAGGTCGGCGTAAGGGCGGTTTGGCTCGGAGGATGCCGCGAGGGCACAGGCTGGGTCGATCGGGGAACCGTGAGGGGCGCGGGAGGCGGGCTCAGCTGGGGCGCCGTGAGGGGCACGGGAGGCCGGCTCAGCTGGGGTGCTGTGAGGGGCACGGGATGCTAGCTCAGCTGGCATACCGCGAGGGGTATGGAAGGCCGGCACGACCTGTAACACCCCAAGCTTCCACGATACGCTTCTCTTCCAATAATGTAATAGCTTGCATTATACGCAAGTTCGAGATTCTAACACACCGTGACCAATCAAAATAGCTATTATGAATAGTAATACCCACTTTTTGAAATTATATAAATTTTATATTTCAAAATGGACTTCATTTTTGGATTCGGAATATCAAATTTAACCTAGGGTGAAATTTTGGAACTTTTCGGATAACTTTTATATTTTGATGAATAGTGAAAATTACTAAATTTTAATTAAAAACAAAATTTTTAATCAAAATAATTAATAGTGATAAATTATACTATTTAGTGGTTATATGGTATAATTAGTATATAATTTTACCATTTTATCCAGTTTTGGTCATTAGAATTAATTTCACTTTGAAATTGGACAAAACAATTCTCAATCTTTTGATTAATATTGTTTCTTAAAAACATGCTATTTGTTTTGAAAATGGGAAATTAATTATAAAATTAATTAACTCAACTTATATGTATGGAATTTTTTAAAATAGACATCATTTTTGAATTCGGAATATCAATTATAGCTTAGGGTGAATTTTTGGTATTGTTCTGAAAAACTTCGATTTTTGATGAATAGTGAAACCACTAAGTGGTAGTTAAAAAACTGATTTTTCGTTTAAATGAAATTTTACCACCTTTGTGATTTGAATTTCAAAAATCTGACATACATCATTTTCATTAGGAAGTAAAATTTGGTTCAATGGGATTAAAATAATTTTTGGTGAAAAGTAACTTTTAAGTTATATTAATCGCGATTAAAGGTAATTAGTGCAACTTAAGGTAAATATAATGATATAATAACATGAAATTACATTTACACTTGTTATACACTTATTGGATGAGTCATGGATGACCAATAAAATCCATGGGTCAACTTGGGGACCCCATGGAGCCACTTGGGTAAGAAAATGACATTAATAACTTTTTATTTAAAGTAAAAATAAAATTGTCACAAACAGGTTTTGTTTTACTAAAACATTTATTACATGAGGTTATATAAGTTAACCTTTTGACTATAAATATTCATTGGAAATCTCAAAAGATTTACTACATCAGGGTAATTTTTTTTATAATTTTTAGACATTAAATAAATAAATTTATTTATGACACCATGATGATGTAGCGATTACCTCATTAATTAATGATTTAAATAAAATGAAAAGATAATGTAAAATATAAGACTTAAACATTTCAAAAACCTATTGGATGAGTATATTTATAACCCTTATCACCTTATCCTCAAAATATATAATTTAGGGACCTTTAAAATCTGAAACTCATTATATAATAAAGTAACATTTCTTAACTTTCCAAGAGTGCCCCTCCTCTCCTCTTATAAAAGGCCCCCACCTCTACCACCTTATTAACACATTCAAAGCCATTTGGATCAGCCAACATCTGCCAAAATACTCTATAAACATCCCTCTATTACTCCTAGAAGCCTAACTTTGGGCAGAAGTCTTCCCAAATAAGCCTTTGGCTCAAATAAAAAAGAGTTACCTGATTTTAAGGTAACATCTTCTCTTATGTTCTTTTGTATTATTTTTCTTATCCAAACCCTTAAACTCTTTTTATTAATTTCTTTTGTAACAACACCAGTATCTTCAATATAATAAGATGTTGTTATGAGAAGTATTTTATTTACACTTACACACACCTTCGTCTAATGGTTAAAGAACATACTGTTTCTATGGGTGGCGAATTAATGCCTCACGAAATGATGATTGTTCAATTTTCCTTTAAAACCTCTCATGGTGGCCATAAAGATGTCACTATATTTATATATGATATATATTATGTTTATGTTTTCCATATGCTTCTGTATTTTTCATTTATGGCATACCTTTATGATTTCCATTATGGGTAAACGCGATAATTTCATTTTAGGAAGTGCGGACTATCGCCTCCTGAAAGTGATTTGAATCGTTAATACCATATGTGGGATGTATAAAGGATTGAGTAAATGGTATTATATGCTATATTATACTGGAATTATATTATACATTTATATCATTATGATTTCATTCCATTAAATATGAAATATAAATGAAAGTAGTGTTCATGCGTACGTACGACTTACCGTCTCCATGAATGGTGCATTTCATTTCTTACCTCTAAATGTTATGTAATATTATAAATGCATGTATATACTAGATATATATGATATATATGATATCTAAATCATGAATATAATCCTGGATAAAATGGATATTTTACCACATGAACAACTTGTAATTATAAGAAGTTTATTTTTAACCCAAGTACCAAAGATCGACAAAACGACAGTTATTAACTTAAATAATTACATAATGTTCATAACATGGTAATAAGTGATATAAAAGGAATAATGAACTTGAAAAAGGTTCTTAATTAAGTAGAAATAACTCTATTTTATTATTCAGGAGGTTAAATAATGATCGATTCAAGTCTGATACGATGTAAGGGACTTTGTCTCAATCTCCTTTCATTGAGGAATATTTTGTTTTATACACAACTTTTTTTTATATGGTGTATAAACCCCTTTTAATTTTACGTTTATTCAAAAGAAATATTTTTTATACAAAGTGTTTTACTAAATGACAACATGGAATGTTTTTTTGTCATACGTATGTGGCGACAACGACTTCTCCGCCGCCGTGACCATTATTTGAGTTTTGGCTTCCCCTACAAGCCATAACTCTTTTTAAATGAAAATTAAATACCAAGTTTTAATTTTCTTTTATCTTGGTATTGAAAATGGTTTTGATAATGTTTTTATTATATAAATGTGTTGTATTGATATCTTGTGATTGAAATGTGTTAATGTTATGTTTCCTTTATGCATGTTTTATGTGATATGATTATGTTATGGTTTATGCTATGTTTAAACCTATTAATATGAGGAATACATTGGACTTAATAAGTGACAGGTGGAGCCCTCTATAGCTCCTCGATTCATCAGTAGGTCTCATGAGACAAACTAGTGTCTTGGCATGAGGCCTTGACAAAATCTTATTTGTAGGCTTGGCACGAGGCCTTGGATACGTGGTTATGATTGTCTAGAATTATGAATTCCATCATTATGAAAGTGGTTATTGATATTGCATTTGATTATTCGACTAGAAGAATATCCATGCGAGTAAGTAAATGGCATTATTTTATTTTAAATTTCCCATATTATGCTGAAGTTCAAGTTTAAAAGGCTTTTGTTTTAGTTATACATTTCCTTAAATGTTTATGTTTATTTATGAATGTTTCCGCTATATTGTTATCCTTACTGAGAATCTGAGCTCACCCCTTTCTATGTTTTATTTTTCATAGGATGTGATGAAATGTTTTACGACTGACCTGTAGGGATAGTATGAAGGGGATATGGGTGTGTACTATGAAGACTATGTAATTGTAGTTTTTCACTTTATGATGTAATGTTACATTTATGAATGTATCTAGTGTTTCCAAGGCTACTAAACTAATCGGTCTTTCGAGACATGATCTTTTGTGATCATGCCAATGTTATGTAATAATGCACCAACTCTGGTTAACTGGGGTCAGGGCATTACATGTCCAGGGTGACATGAGGGTACGAGTTTGACAGGGGGTTCGGGAGGCCAAGGCTGGTGCGGCCGGGGTGGCTCGGAGGCTGGCGGCTGGCGCAGCCAGCTGGCGCAGGGCCGGTTCATCCTGGAAGTCGCCACAAGGCCAGGCTGGTCGGGGTCATTTCAGCTGGCAGACAATGTAGTGCGGACTGGAGCAGCTCGACTGGAAGAGCGGAGACTACAGGGGCGGTTTGGATGGGGCACCGAAGTGTTGCGGGGGAGGCGTGGATTGCGGAGGCCGTGGGGGGTGCAGTTGTTGCCTTCGTCGCCTTGCTCTCTTTTTGAAGAACACCGCAAATGAGAATGGCGAAGGGGGTCGGGCCATGTTGGTTTGGTCCACACCCTCCACTTTTAGGGTGGTAGCATTTGGCTCATAAAAATGAAGCACAAAAAACCCTCCCGCAATGATCAATCCCAAAACCTAGAAAAGGAAAACATATGCGGATCAACTAGTTAGAAGTTGATCTGCGTTCTTTGTTTTAGAAGGAAAGAATCATGGGTATATAAAATCATTCAAAAAAAATATCCTACCACAGGTTGATATGTCGACGGAGTCATGAAGAAGAAGACGGAGTGGTCTTCGTTCATCGCATCCACCACATACCTCCAATTCTGAGCTCGTGCGTCGGTTCTTTGATGACGATGAGGAGGGAAGGTTGATCGTCGAAGACATCCCACATTGGTTACCTCCGCAAGATGCTTCCAAGGAAGAAGTCGAAGGAGGTCATTCTTCGTTGGTGGAGAGTTCTTATTTGGGAGAAGACGTTCTTTATTAGACAACTTTATTTCTCCCAAGCTCTCTCCTCTCCCAATTCCACCCAATTTCCAAGTGATCCCTAAAATAATAGATTAAGAAAACTGTTATTTTGTTGGAAAAAAATTCAAAAAGGATAATTAATCACTTGGTTAGCACATTAAATGGCATGTGCATTGGAAAAATAAAGGTAAAGGTGGTCAAGAGGCTCTCCCTCATTTATGAGGGAGTGGAGAGGTTTTCCTCTCCTACCATTATTAGGGGGTCAGGTGGTCCCTGCTCCCAAATTCAAATTTGGAGGTTTTGAATTCTCAGGTGGTGCCCGCCACAATTAAACATGAAGAGGATGTTTAGGCCTTGGGTCGTTCCCACCACCATAAAATCTCATTGGAGGTTATGGTGTGGTGGTCCCCACCTCCAACTTCCACATGGGTAGTTATAATAGGTAAAATAAAATATAACATGTGTTTATTATATTTTGTTATTTCCACGAAAAACCCAAAAACTAAATTTCACCCTCAACCAACTAATGTCGAGGTAAGAGTCTTCTTAAGAGAATACCAGTGCTGTGAGTTCAACGGTGCCCTCATATTTCAATTCCGAGCACTGACTAAAAAGTTATAAAAACCCGCTCGCACGTTTACTGAACCTACACGAACAAAACTTCTGAAATCGATTCTAAGAACTCCGGGCCTCGAAATCACGCTCCATCAATTTTCACAAACTCGTAAAATTCCAATTTAATTAAAAAAATTATATAGAAATTCTAGGTCTTTACCAAATTTACTTCTTTGTGCTGCAAGTAATTCCAAAACTTTTTTTCACCACAAATACGAGTGAAAGATAGTTCTTATCAACATTAAAATATCATTACTCAATAACTAGAAACATACGATTGATGTATTAGAAACTATTATCACTTCCCACATCATTTTTCTGTGTGAGGAACGTGCTTAGTGAGCACTTCATAGAGAACACATATATGATGAGTGGTATCCCTTCCACCGGAGGCATCAAAACCAGTGGGTGCAATAATTAATACTTGATACTTTCAATGGATTTTTGACCATCATCATCCCATTAATAGGATATTATCTTCTTCATTACCATGGTGAAGGGGAGATATTTTTCGGCTAGGTTGGATATAAATCGCCAAATGTAGGTGAGGTGACCATAGAGTCTCCTTAGTTCTTTGAGATTTATAGAGGTGACATTGATAAAATAGAACTAGTATTCTTTGAATTAAACTCAATGTCGTGATGGCCTACAAAAAATCTAAAGAACTTTATTTATGTTACCTTGAAATCACATTTCAAAAGATTCATCTTTAAACTATACTGTCACAACTTGTCGAAGATTGTCTAGAGATTCATGAAGTGATCACATCGCTGTTGGGATTTAGAAACCAGGTCATCGACATAACACTTAGTTATCCTTACCAAAAATGGATTGAATATGTGATTCTTAGAACACTGGTATGTAGCTCCAATGTTATTCAATCCAAAGGGAATGACCTCATAGAATAATATTCCCAGAGGAACTCTGAAGGTAATGGCTTCTTCATCTTTAGGGGTCATCTTGATCTGATTGTACCCCAATTACCCTTCCATGAAAGAAAGATCTTAAAAGCTAGTATCTGCATTGATCAAGAGTTCTATGATCAAAAATGAGAAATAATCCTTCGGTCAATGCCAATTAAGGTCTTTGAAATCAATGTATACCCCGATCTATATGTTATTTTTCTTGGTGAGGGTGATGTTGGAAAAATATATTGGGTGTCTCACTTCTTGGAGAAATTTGGCTTTGATAAACATGCTAAATTATGCCTCTACATTGGTGACATGAGAGTGGTGAATCCTCCAAGCTTCCTTATTGAAGCCTCTATGCTCATCGGGTAGCCCAATATGGGGTATAACCACATCTAGATTCAGTCTGAAAATTTCTATACAGTTCTAAGAGAACACATATTAGTGCTAATTTAGAAATGAAATGTACATATCTTGATATTTTAAGGGAATAGTGACACTAATTAGAGTAGTTCAGGGGTATTATTCCATTCTTATATTCATATATCCGAGCTCATCTATGGTGGCAGAGACACCTTCCTCCAATTATGGAGGGGTATTCTTGAGGTCATCTCCATCTTCCTCTAATTCTAATTCTGTGGAGTTATTTTTAGGTGAAGCAGGAAATATGGGGGATTCTTTATCATTATTAGGGTGAGGGAGGCAGTTAGAAGAGATATTATCATCCTTTTATATCTGAGTTTTCATAGAGAGATAGTAGAGATGATTTTAGTTTACACTATCATTAAGGACAAGAGGGGATTAGACTTCTAGGATTAGATCCGATACCTTGACTAGATTTATGGGGAGTACATAGTCATTGTTGAGCATAATCTAGGAATTCATAGGGGACATTATCATGACATTAATACTTGCAACATGTATATCATCATCCACCATTGGTTACCTTCCCCCATATTGTATAAATCCACTTTAGTATATGTGGCTCTAAAAGTCTTGAAGGGGGAATTGTCACCATGTAGTATGCTGAATTTTCCATTGATGGGATACATTAGACACTGATGGATTGTTTAAGGTACCACCAAGTGGATATGAAGCTAGGGCCTCCTAAGAAGGACATTATTTGTGGTTTCTTTCTGAATAACTATGAAATCACTTTCAAATGTGGGTTCCCTAAAATGGTATTTGAGTTTTATCTTTTTGAGGGGTCTTTTCTCATGCATATCATACCCTTGAATGGTCATATTTGTGGAAGATAAGTCCCCTTTACCAAATCCCAAATTTTAGAAGGATTTAAGGGAGATGAGATTGATCCCAGATCCATTATCAATCAGAACCTTTTGTTAATTTACATTATTGAGTATCCTCGACACATATAGGGTCCTGATATATCCTTTGATGACATCATCTTGATATAGATTAGTGAATGAGATGGTGGCATGACATTACAGGAGCATATTATCCACTCAATATTTCTCGGCAAAAGTGACTTCATCTCAAACTCATGCGGGCTTCGAAGGGATTCAACAAGTACCTCCTTGAGTTATTTTGAAAGATAGATCACATCAAGAATTAATATCTTGGATGAGACTACCATTAGTTTTTTCAAAACATCATAATTTTTTCCAAAGGTCAGTAATTCCCGATATGGGATTTCTCCTGGGCATGTGGTTCAAGATATAGGCATTCGAGGTGAATGGGTCTTGGGCTTATGAAAAATTCAAGGTTATATCTGATGCTAGTGTTCTAGGTTGTGTTGACCTTTCTTATTGTCTGGGTTGATTGGATTAAACCCCCACTAGGTGGTCATGGAAGAAAATTTGATGAAGACGTCTGTTGGAGGATTCTAGGGCACCTTATTTCCTATATTGGGCCTACAAGAGTGCCTTCGCACAAGTTCCTGTTGCATATATTTCCATAATGGGGATATGATTGGAATATTGTCTCAAACCATGTCTGCACTATCCCCTCTATCCTCAATTTCCATGCATGTATCCTCACAGTCCTCGGTTATGTGCGAGAAATTAATATTTGGGTTAATAATCATCAATAGAGAATGGGTATTTCAAGTGTATCATAATTAAAGAACCAAATTAAATATATTCATTCAAAAAGGATTCCATTTGGTGGTTTGGTGCTCGTTCTATGGATGTTTTAGTGAAGAAATCTGCAATAGACGGGGCCTATGTTAGAGCAGAATACGATACCTCCTATTCCATTTCCTTCTACTTTTGATGGTCATGCCCAACTTTATGAGGAAATTCTGATGCTTTCTTCTTAGGTGGTGTTGCTATTGAGGGTCGACACAATCATTCTTTCTAGGTGGAATGAGCTCAATCAACTATTTTTTGATTCATCCAGTTGTCAAAATTTTGCACATTCCTGGCCTGAACTTTCTGCCTTCCATCTTATTCTTCTAATCAGATGAGGGTTACACAAGATTGCTAATCCAGAGAGTTGTATAATGCCAAATATCAAGATTCAACCATACCTTTAAGGATGTCTTTGAATATGAAGAAATCCAAGATATTATGACCCAACCTTCTATTGTATGGGTAGTAGTCGGGATGGTCAGTGAGGTTGACCTCATTAGGCTTTCTAGGTTCTGAAATCTTGAGTAAATTGTTTTCCATGGAGGTCAAAAAATAACTGGGGACTTTTTCATTTCATAAGGAGTATAATCTTTTCATAAATTCCTAAAATCCTAGGAAACCATGATATCTCTGTGTTTCTTGATGGGGGAGATTCTGTGGTTTTCACCGATCGATAGGAGGTGATGGGCAGTTTGGAGCATACCTAGGTTACTAGATGGGCACTTCATCTAACTTGTGGGTTAAAGTTGTAACTTCTAATCTACCAAGTCGTTTTCCCTATGCTGTTGGAATGAGTCGAGATTTTTATTGGGTATGTTGAATATACTCCTCAAGAAAAATCGACATTTTAGTGAACTCTCGAAACCCACCTGGATATTTTACTGGGATCAGAGGTGTCTTCAACTCAACCCCGATGTCTTCAACATAGAGTTCTAGTAGTTTATATTGAGAGAGAAGGATATTAAGATAATTGGTTAATAATTTATATATTTCTATGAATTAATACACCATATTTTTCTCACAATCCTTTTAGTTTTCTAGGTTTAAATTTTTTTTCTTTCTTAGCTTAGAGCTGAACTGATAAAGGAACTAACAATGATGGTCTTCCCATCCTGCAATAGATCCTATTGGAAGGCTATTGCGCCAAACCAAGGTGGACCTATTAGATACAGTATGAAACACATTATCTTTTTTTCCCCTATTGATATCAAGGTCCCATCATCAGACCAAATCAGGATATGAAGTGTGTGAGATGTTGTTTAGGGTTGACTGCACCATCAAAGGTAGGGAAGGTAGGATTGATGAAGTTGGGTTGAAGTGATGTATCATCTACCCATTCGGGATATGGATTCCTCTCATACTATATAGGTTCACGTCTCCCTTCCATGGATTCCATTCAAGTAGCTAGGGACCTAATGACATTTAATTACTCTAGGGTCACTACTTTCGGAGCTGTCTCCTATCCATAGGGAGAGGGCGGGGGCTACTGGGGTGGTCTGAACTTCATCTCCTGATGATTCATGATTTCTCTTAGGAATAAATTATTACCCTAATGAGGGAGAGGATTTCACCATAATAAAAGTAAGTCACAGTTGTTTTTGAATCCCTCATTTATATAGAATAGTTGTCCAGATCTAGAGCCAATATGATGCTCAGATACTGCTCTTACTGAAGGATCAACTATAAGAGGGTGAATATTCATCTCTTCTTGAAAACGATATCCTGTGAGAATATTTCTATTGAGTATATCCTTGTTGATTTTCTATAGTGTCTGTATGTCACTATCATATTGTGACAACTCTTCCTCCGAGAAGGAATCTCAACTCTTCTTTTTGGTGATTGGGATGTAGCTACACCACCCCCTAAGCAATGTTCTATCATGGGGGAGGCATTTTGATATTCAGTGGTGCCATATTTTGGATACATCTTTGGTCCTGAGTGAGTGAAGCCTCATTTGTTTCATCCAAATAACCTTCCTCTCAAGGTAGATTCTCTATGTTGTGGTCCTCTATATTTTCATCTTGATCAATGTCTTCCATTTTGACAGTGACAACATTCATAGAGGAATATTGGGTAATGGTGGTTGTGCCATTACTTTCAATACAATAGGATGATTCCGCACTTCTTTTATTGGGGTCATTATTTGAACCGTCATCCATGTTGAGAAATTTCGTCTTATGAACCTGGTGGGAACTGGTCACATTTTCTATCCATTATTTCTATCTTGGCCTATGAGTGATGACCTTGAGGGAGTTTTTGGCAATGATTGTCTAACGGCTCTGACCGAAAGAGGATTTTCCCATGGAAAGAGGGATAGGTGGGACACTGCAAGTTTTCCTCCCAACATAGATAAGACTGATTCTCTCAGTGGTGATGATGATGATGAAAATGCCCCCAACCCTGTGGGATAGAGGTTATCTAGGGACACAATTAGAACTGATTGGTCCTATTGTTGAGGAACCAATGACTCTAGTTGGGAACTTTATGATTACTATGATATAAATAAAGAAATAAAACTTATATCCCAATTGTATTGCAGTGATTTGTAATCACCATTGATTATTCCAAGACCCTCTATGGGGATGATAACCTGGAGATGGTGATTGAGATATAAATTTCCCCAGGAAAGCGAGCCATGTTTTGCTCACTATTTCCATTGATATGTCCTAAATCCTCTTAATAATTGATGATACAAGGGTTAAAGATGGTGGTAGGTATTCTCTTGGACCAGGGGATAGGTTTTCTCTTGGATAGCTGCTATGAAAGCTAGTATTGTGGATCGTTTGATGCGGTGTTGCTTTTCTCACATTGGATCTATGTGTGACGACAACCCATGATGAGAACCATTATTTATGAAACATTTTCTGAATGATCGAAACTTTAGTATTCTTGTCTGAAGTGCATTAAATTTAATTTGAGGTGCCACGTTTTCTATCTTTTTGGCTATCCTATCCCTCTATTCATGATTTTTGAGCATCATAGAAGTGTCTGAATTTTGTTGTAGTGACCAACTAGCCTAAGTATTACCCGGTCCCCTAATTTCTCAAGAGGCTATAACATTTAAAGATGATGAATCAAAGGAGTTATATTGTTTTTTGGGTGAAGAAATTTGTAATGATCCATAATTTACCCATCATCAAATACATATACATGATGTAGATTTTGAGATCCACTTCCAAAGTGTCACGATGCAGTGGCAACAAGCATGTTTCATATTTATGTTGTGCTTTTCCGATTTTGGATATCAAGACATGGAGATAGTGGCTAGGTCTAGCTGAAGTTAAAGTATTTTGATTATATAAAGGTGACACTCATATCATGGATAAGGGAGATATGGATCCTTCAGTCGCTGATGAGCATAACATATGTTTTGGCATAGATAAAGAATTCACTTTTTTGGTAGTTCCTCTGGGATCTCATAGTCAGAAGTAGTGAGGGGCCAGAACAAGATGGGGAGGTTTTTTCTGAATAACTCTCTTCATATATAAATGAGTAACTTCTCTTAATCAGAATTACATTCCTCCATCTTGGTATATCATAGAATATGTCTCTGAAGGTCACCTATTGATGGGAGTGGAGTGTTTCTAGAAGTTGATGGAGAACCATATGTGGTTGAACCCTATGTTTAAAGCACCTCTCTATATGAAGGTGTCAGAGTTGTGAACACCTCTCTATACAGAGGTGAATGGGTAGTGGTATTTCCTTGTCCGACGTAGATATCACTGTGGGAAGATTGTCCATGGTGGATGTCAGGAGTAGAACCCCTATGATCCATCTCCACACTACCACATGAAGGAATATCCTATTAATGAATATCATATATGTCTTCTTCTATAGAAGAGTCAGAAACACTTATAGTGTTGAAAATGTGTCTCGAACAAGCTCAAGGAAATTGAAATTGGGAAAATTAGGAATATGGTTCTTGTTCTGCATCGTGGTCAGAATATGCCAACCCTCCTTTTGGGATTATGCGTTGATATGATCCAGTTGTATGAAGATTACCAAAACTTGTATATAACCATCTGGTGCTATGGGAATATGTTCCCACTAATGAGAAGCTATTGGAATATACTAATAAGTTGTATTATTATTGATAAGAATGCGGGACTATCTTGGGAATGTTTCATTCTCACTTGGTGGGACTTAGTTAAGATGGGAGTATGAGCCTGATCTTGAGCCATTGGGATATTCCACTAGTATTTCTTAGAAGGAGTATGATCATACCCCAAGGCATGTACCACTATCACCTGGTGATACCCAATTGGAATGGGGATATGATTCTATTCCAACTATTCATTACCTACTAGAATATGTCAAAAAACCACTAGAATGGGAAAAGGAATATGGACATCCTCTTGTGTTTCCATGTAATGATGTTGGTGTAGTTGTTCATCGACAAAAGTATGAATATTCCCATTTATTCTGTGGTGTTCTAGAATATTCCAAGTATATTCACTAATAGGAATATGAGCCTATCTTGGGCCTTTTTCCAATATCACTTGGTTAGCCCTAGCTAGGATGGGGATATATTCCTGATCCTAATACTTTGGAGTATTCCACTAGAGTTATTTTATAGGAATACGAGAATGTCTTGATACTTGTTCCCCTATCACTTGGTGAGCCCCATGAAGAATGGAGATATGAGACCGATCCTAGGCCTTCGTAATATGCCTCCCAACTTTTTTGATAAACATGTTACCCTGTCCCGAGGCATGTTTTTCTCTCACATGGTGAGCCCCTGTTGAAATGTGATTATGAGCCTAGTCTGACGCCTCATCCTTTATTATAATATTTCTATAATACTCTTAGATGGGAGAAAGAGTTTTCCCTTGCTTTGGTAAAACCACTTGTTCACGATGATCAGAGTGATGAGTTTTCCTGGTATAGGGATTGGAGTATTCTCCAATCCCTTTATCTGAAACAGTTCTAGAATATGCTGATGAAGTTCTTCAGTTGTTTCTATAATATATTATCATTTTAGAAAATTGTATGTATATATATAAGCCTACAAATTTTTCATCTCTATTATACATTGGAATATGTTTTTTATTGAAGTGGGAATATGTTCCCACTTATTTCCTCCTTGTTCTATCAGAATATGTCAATGGGATTCATGCACAGGGGTAGGGATATGCCCCTCCCCATGCCTGCTATAGAAATATTCCCACAAACTTGTTCTGAGTTAGCAGGGATATGAGCATTCTTACTGGTTATTACCAAAATATGATGATAGATATCATTAGTAGAAGTAGGGATATGAGCCCTGTTATGGATATCGAGTGTTTTTATCATCTGAAGATTCTTCCTTGGTACCCATGCATGGGCGTTACAGGTGGAAGTGTGTTAGGTGGTACCCTCAATAGGCAACTAGTGGGTACTGGTAGAATGATGTTGGAGATGACAGTTAACAGGTTCCCTCTTTGATGACACCTGAATTAAAAGGGATCTATATTTGGATTCTTGATCCACCTCCATCAGAGATTGATGGTGGAAGTTGTCATGCTCCAGGGATAAGCCCTCGAAACGATTGGTTGTAGATATAAGGGAGACTATCTTTGTAGCTACCCTCCTTAGGTGATGTGTACTCACTTTCTACTATGCTTGGAGAACCTCACATGCAACTTCCATGATTGGGAACATATCGTGTTAGTGGTACTCCCAGACCATTGTGTTTTTCAACTATAATTGGAGTTTTTGAGTAAGTGGAATCACATTACATCCTGTGGGGGTTACAACCATAGATTATTTACCGAAGATAACAATAGATGATGAAGATATTTTATTGGGTTGGGATGCTATCGTTGAGAGTAATATCTATAATCATGCAGACAACAAGGAACAATTTTACCTATTAATGTAATATCACAGGTATTATGTACTCAATTAGATATGCATGATTAACAAAATTTTCTTATTTTTCCAATTTTCACATTATAATCTCATGGACTTATTAATGAGAGATTTGAATTATAAGAACCTTGGTTAAGGAGTATCATATCTAAGATCATTCCAGTCTTACTAATTTGATTGTATACGGTATGAAGAAAAAAATTATCCTGACACATGATTATTTTGTCATTTGAGATATTAACATTATATTTTCCATCCTCATTTGTGTATGTCATGAGGAAAAAATGGATCAAAGAATTATAATAAAATCATTTGTTATTATAGATATTCATGTTGGCTTTACCATTTATTTGCGTATAGTGGAAAGAATGTCTGATGGGTAATAACCAATTGTTTTTTGTGAGAGAGATTCATGTTAGGTTCACCATTTTTTTATCAAGAGAGAAGACAAGGATTGGAACTACCAGATATTTGATTATGGGAGATTTGTGTTGTTCAAAATCATGAAAATTAGGTTATCATTGTCTCTCTTACTGAAAACTCCCAATGGTTCTCTCATTTGTAACTGGGTACAAACCTACTTTCTAAAGGCTAGAGTTCACGTGGGTTTTTAGGACCAATGAATCTTGGGGACTCACATTAGTCTTAAGGATGGGAGGTTGGGATCATTAAACCCTTTTGGGAGGAATTATTTCTTAATATGGGACTCTTTTAAAGATTTAATATATGTTAAATAAATTTTTACTAATCCCAATACTGGATTGGCTACCCTAAAAAATGAATATAGGTTAATTCTATTTTATGTGAGAAAACATTGTGGGATCTTTAGTGAATCCATTAGTATATATCTCAGGTTCTCCTTCATTTTCCAGAAATGGGATGTCGCTTATACACTAAATTTATATAACCAAGTGCTTTGGAATTTAATTCCATACAATATGGTAGTTAAAATTATGATAAACTGGATTGAGCCATTATGAGGCATCCTATGTATCTTAGTTTTTGTAGGAATCAAAACCCATGTAGTTTGTTGAACCCTTGTAGTTTAACTTCATGCTAAAAAGAATTATAGGAGTGCTATGGAACATTGGGTGTTCAAGATTGAGTCCTTATGGGACATCCTATGTATCATGATTATGGAGAGAATTAATGTTTTCATAGTTCATTTGCTTTTGGATTACACACTGATATTTACTTTTTCCTTATGGAGACTTATGGTGAAGATTACAAGATTATTGCAGTTACCTAATCCCATGGGAGCTATTCTCGATGTGATAAAAAAGGGGTGGAAAATGGTCATTTTTATGGATAATAGTATAGGAATTATGTGTTGGGACCACCCTGATAAGACTTATTATAGATATCGGGCCTCAGGTAGGGGTCCTACGTATCCTGGTTATGATAAGAATTAGATTCACTGAAGTTCAGTTTATTTATCAATCTGTTGATGGGTGGGGTAGAGTAATTAGCTGATGGGAATGATTGTATCCCGATGGATGAAATGTTGGAGTCTTAAAAGGACTTACACTAAAAGGGGTGTTTTTTGAGATCAGGTCTTAGGAAGGTGTCCTACATATACTGGTTATTATAAGAATCGGAGTTCTCATAATTTTGTTACACCCTTGGGACTATCCCCAAGGTAGATTCTGTTATATTTAGGATAATGTGTCAGGACACTCATTGGGTCTTTACATACATATGTTTCTTTGGCTGGTGGAGACTCACGATGCGAATGATATTATTATTGAAACTCTCTAAGATCACATGATATATGCTTAGTGAGAGAAACAAGAGATGGTAAATGATCAATATCATCAGTTGGAGAGTGAGGGATATATGTATCAGGACAACCTTGTGGAGATAAAACCTCAAAGAGGAGGCCTACATATCCTAAATATGGGAGGAATTAGAGTCATCATAGTTCCTTTGGTTTGGGATTATACTCTGAGGTTGCTTTTGTGACATTCTTGCCTACCTCTCATGTGTTGATTTTCTGCTTGTCCTGATATATAGAAGAGTATCTTCATGACATATTTTAAGAAAAATAAATGATCTATTTGGTCTTTCTAATGGAATTCAAATAACTTGAGTGGTATATCTGAATGATTTCTCATGATTAAGAGGACTTGTCCAGAAGATATCACAAGATCCAGGTGGTATATCCTGGAAGCCATCTCATGACATAGATTTTTTATCTAGAGGGTTTTGCATGATACAACTGTCATTCAATGATGTAATTGGAAATATTTATCTTGAACAATATATAGGTCATGATTAGAGTTAATATGAAATGTCTAAGACGATGTCGCATGTCTTGGATAAAATCCCAAGAGGGAATTGTGAGACCTGAACGTCATGTCTGGGGGGTATCATGAGTCTTAGATGACATTCCTAGAGGGTATTGTGAGAGCTTTGTTTTCATGCACAGATGTTTCCGCGAGATGACATGATATGGTTCCATTATATATTTTTGTAAATATACCTGAAGGATGTCGTGGGTCTTGGGAGATAGGTTGAGAGGGCTTCATGAGACTAAATTTGCATGCCCAGGGGGAACTGTGTGACTTGATATAATATGTCCAGAAGACATCGCATGACTTGGGTGGTATATTGAAGGAGAATTATGAGATCTAAGTGACATGTCCTAGTGATTTCATATTTACTGGATGACTCACATAAAGAAAATGAAGGAAGAGAACATGTTTTTGTTAAATTATTTCACCTTTAGTCTTTTTTCTATCCCATATATTTTAAATGCCTTATATTTATTTAGTGTCAATTTATTTTGAGTCTCATGTGATCTAGAAAATATGTGGTATGGTCTTCTCATGTCTTTCCAGAAGTCCTCTGTTTGATCTATGATTGATCATGTCAAACTTACGGTAATGGATTATGTAGGATGTTATAGTGCTTAAGTCAAACTTGAGGTAAAAGATCTATGTTTCAATCTCATTTTAATCAGGATTATTTATGATTATTTTTAATTGAAGGAAAATATAAGATATTTTCATGATAAATACATTTTATTTTATTATAATATTTTTATTTCCTGAAAATACATGTTTTTTTATTTTACTCACTCTAGGTACCCAAGAGTCCAAAATAATGTTTTTAAAGAAAGGACAATTTGTTTTTCCCTTTTTTCGAAAATTCTATTTCTTTCATATACATATTTTTGAAAAATTATTTTGAAAATGATATTTTTTCATATTATTCTATAATTTTTTAAATTCATTTTCACATATTATTGACTTTTTTATAAAATGGTTTAAAAGGAATCTTCTTATCCTTTTTCGAATATGGTACTTTTTACATTTTACTAAAAACATAGAAGGAATCATTATTTTAATGTACATGACATGAACATTATTTTCTACCATCATGAGAACTCAATTATTTGAATATTTATTTACATGTTTACAAGGTAATATCGCAATATAATGTTTTCCTTAATATTTTTTAAATTTTTAAATTTTAATATGTGATTTAAAAATGAAAAGGGTATTTTCCTTAAGAAATATTATAGTGATCTGTTGAAGTAATTTTTCATCTATGATGATATCCTTTGATGCTACTTATAATTTACTAGGGATATGATCTAATGATACCATCTTTATTATTTAGCTGGATGGTTTATGGTTATGATGATGAAATATCAAAGAAAATAATTTTATTTCCCATAGGCTATGATGATTTTTTTATGATTTTGTGGCATATATATGAATGGATTTTGGAATATGTTATTGATGATCCAACAATTTTATATTCCTCTAATTTACTAGGTAAATATTAATGTTTTATGAGCTTAAAGTTTCCAAAAGAGGTTTTACCAAGCCCAAAATAGGGTATATGGGAGGATTTCCCAAGCCCAAGAGAGGTTATAAGACAGGTTATACCAATCACGAAGTAGGTGCATGGGAATTTAGGACAAGAACAAATTATTTTAAATGTCTTGGTGGGTAGCCTTTATATAATATTTATATGATTATGATTATACCACACTTTATTCCACTCTTTAAAAAAAGGATATTATTCCAATGTTATGTTCTCATAGATCATGTTCTTTGATCCCATTATGATTAATTTTTTTTAAATAAATGAGAAATGAGTTGGTCACCAAACTCATACCTATGATTTTTTTAAATAAAAAAAATATTTTCAGTGATTACATGATTTTTAATGTGCTTACATGAGTAATAATTTGAAAATGGTTACAAAAATACTTACTAAAAAACACAAAGCAGTGAATGAGAATATCTCATACCATATCCCAAATCCTATAGTATATGTAGATACATGCATTGATAGTCCATGAATAATATTACTAGAAACCATTTAACCAAGTTCATTATATCAAAATTCTAAACAATTAAATGATTTCCATTAGATAAAGGTATCTAGTTGAATTGGATTTAATTATAACATCTAAAACACCAATGAAAGGATCTAGTTAAATTAATCTAATTGAATCAAATAAATTGAAAAGATTTTTCTCCCTATATTGAAATGAAGAGAGGGTATCAAAATTGTTCATATTTCTTGTCAAAATGTAAAAAAAATTACATTTCCATTTATTTCGAAAAATAAAACAACAATGTCTTTATGAAACATGAAGGCATTCCAGCCTTACCCTGATGTTGTTCACCAAACCATGGAAACTCCAAATTCAAGGACACCACTTCACAACAACTCCATAATTTAAAAAAAATAAAAAAACATATAATCTGGGGTATTAATTCAATGTAAATTCACAAATCACCTTGAAATATAGATACATCATCTATAGATGTCATCCAAAATAAGAAACTTCATCCTTTAATCTCAGCAGTTCAAACATCACAAAATATAAAATATCTAGAAAGAAAAATAGACTTTGGTACCCTCCAATGGTTTCATAAAGATCGAGCACAAAATGTGTGAAAAAAACCTATGTTGAATATCATCTCAAAATAACTATATCCAACATCATATTCTCTACATGAAAACAAAAAATAGATGATCAATGAATCATAATAGTGAAATAGTGAAGAGTGCTAGTAAAATCCAGACATAAATCCTTATAAATGAATCATAAAAATGTTACATCTATATAGAAATGAATCTTTATGTGGAATGACAACATATGAAGAGAGATTCATCATTTAGAAAAAATCTAGTGGCTAATAGGACATTAGATTCCTTTAACCAATCATAGAAACCATTATATTGAGAAACTGAAATTCAACTTCATGGATAAGACTACGTGAAATGTAGAATAATATCAACATTTATTTTATATTATGTATGATGAGACATATTTTTTCTTGATCTAGAAATGTCTAGAAAAGGAAAACTCTCCATTGAGAAACATCAGACGAAATCTCAAAAAAAGAAAAATTAAAAATTATCATGAAAAAGGTAGAAATACCCTAAATTGATTAAAACACCTTGAAGAAAAAAATAAAAGAAATAAAAATTCAAATAGGAAACAAAAGAGATTCGTTTAATTTGAATATGAAAAATTTAAAATTAGCATTTAATTGAAATTATTCCTCCATCTTAGTGAACATTCTCTTTATTATTTGAATGGAAAACTCCACAATAATCAAACCTTTATTTTATTTATTAAATATGTTTGCACCTTGTTAATCAAGAAAGGAGTTCAAGTCATCCTCCAAATCATCCTTGACTTGATTTGAACCCCTCACTGCAGGGGCATCATTTTTATCACTATTAATTTCTTCCATATTAAATTCATTATGGGTGAAATCAGATCCTTGTCAATCACAATCCATTACGGAATAATAATTTTTTAATTCCTAGAGGCCTCTAAGGATCAAGAAAAAAATTTACTCTCAATATTAGAATAATTTCTATGTTTTTTAGTCTTATTGGGGTTTAAAGTAAGTAAGCTATCCGAGTCAATAATTATATTTTTACTTTTCTTAAAACTCAACTTCAAGAAAGAATCTTTAATCTGACAAGGTTGGTTATAAGAAACATATAAAGATTCATGAGAATCAGAGTGGACACCCCGGTCCTCTTATTATAGATATTTTACAAATCCTTGGATCTCAAGGTTAGATAGAATGAGAATTTTACTATTTTACTTATCCCCATTGATTATCAGCGTAAGATGAACAACATCCAGAAGATCAGATAAGTATTTTGGAGAGAGCTAAGTCTTAAAAGGTCCAACCAAATTCTTATTAACATCATTATCAACAAGATCCTCGATGTGTCTATATTAAGTAACAACAATCCAATTGTTCTCCCTTTTTCCAACCCAAATTGAATTATATTGAGTGAGGGGATGAGAAGAAATAGACCTGTTTCCACACCCCTTTGTGGAATGACCAATTTTAAAACATTCACTATAGTAGACTGGAATATTTTCGAAGACACCCTCATGTAAAAAAGCAGAGACACTATTTTGAATCTATATATGGGATGGAAAATTTTGAGATATGTCTCACTCTAAAAAAATTCTAAAGATGTAAGGAATAGATAAATTCTTAGTAATAGAGTCTAATATTAGGGTTTTCCTAATTAAACAATCAATAAAAAATAAGGCATATTGTTAAAATAAATTAAGTATAAAAATAAGAAACCCCCACTAGATAAGAGTGACAGAAAGCTCAAAATCAGTGATAAAATCTGAGGAACATTTCAAAATATTCATGGGAAAACCACCAAAGGACCATGATCCTATTTTCCATATATGACAATATTATTTTTCAAAATATAATATAAAAACTACTTATGGGGACTATACCCTTTTTTATGTTTTTTTCCTCAGGGGAGTAAGAAATGTTTTTGGTAAATGTGTCTAAGAATGGTGATAGTTTTAAAGAATAGTGTGGGAGATGATATAGATCTTTTATAAACTAGTTATTTATGTATCCAAGTTTCATAATAAACTAATAAATTAGGGTTATGATTTGTATTTTATTGTTATTTAATGAATATTCATATGATAAGATGTAATATTTATGTACGAAAAAATATAGTTCACTATAGAAGGTATCAGGGAAATATTAATTGGATCATCAATGATAGCATGAATGAGTGAGATCTTCATAAATTAGTGGCCCAAAACATATATTGGAATATTTACTTATTTATTCATGCATCTCCCTCAGACATGATTTTATCCCTTTCCTCTCATAATTGAATCACTAAAATTTATATGGTGTTCGTGAGATTACTATTTTGAATGGAAATTGTTAAAAAAAATTCATAGATATTAAATGGTGATTTAATCAATGATTTCATTTTAGGGAAATAATTCCATGATCAACATATTTTAAAAAATATTTAAGCATAAAAATTATGAGAAGTTTTTCTTATGGAAAAAAATTAGGAAAATATTTTAAAGAAATTTTATTTTGGAAATTTCTACAAAAGGATTTTTTGAATTCATGTGTTGTGTTGATTGAATAAGAATTTGAATAATAATATTATAAATATTATTTTTATATTTTAGAATTACCCATGTTCAAGTGTTCATGGATGTTCTTGATGAATTCATAAAATATTTTATCAATGGATTAGTAAATTGATATGCTTTAATAATTCGATTCTTGTGATTAGTTACATCCCTCTAACCCCAATTCATTTATTTAATTCCTATTTAATTAACTATAAAATCCTTAATCTATGTATTTTTAGGATAAAATTTAATTTACCCTATTGTTTTCATTTATGTTTTGTGAATTTTATAATGAATCAATGAGTAATGAGGAACTAGAATTATCCTCTCTTTTCTTTTTCTCTATCCTCTATCTTTCCTTATATCTTTACATCCTTGCATGGATGGGGAATTGGGTCCTGGTGGAATGATGAGACTAGTGGTCGATGTGGCATGGGGATGTGGATTGGGATACTTTGATGAAAGGTCACAATATAAATTAATAGGGATGTATGGTAGTAGCTCGAGGGGGGGGGGGATGGATCAGGTGAAACATATTAAGAAAGGGTGAACATGCTTTGAAAAATGGGGCAGAGCAACATAGATGGGGATGCATACAATATTTGACATAGATGATGGAAAAAAAGATGACAACATCGATGATCAAAGAAATATGAAGGCAATGGTCACGTGGGCCACTACTTCATGAGGCAAGGTGGGTGACTAGGGATCTGCCCCTTCTTTAGAGTTCAATTAGGATGAAAAAGATAGGTTAAAAAAGAAATAGTGGTTCAAAAATGAGGGTGCAGTGTTAATCCATCCCATTCCATTAATATATATATAATTTATAATAATAATAATATAAATTATTATTTTGGTTTTTTCTTCATTCAATAATGTCAGATTGATGATCTGACTATGAAATCATGATCATGAAATCTAGATGAATATTTCAAATAAAAAATGTGATACATTATTCTTACTCACGAAACAAGCCCAAAATATCTTCATATGAAATCTCTAATATATTTCTTGATTAAATGAATTTTTTTTCCATTGATTGTTCATTTTGGGAAAATAAATATCCTATCCATTTTAATTTTCCATATAGATCATAATAGTGCAGTCCATTAATTCATGTAAGTCCATTTGTGATACATGATTGGTAGATTTATAATTTACCTCTATAGGGATAGATAATGGGTTTGGTAACAAAGATTAAAGAATTTTCATAGTTAGAAAATCTCTGTTATGGTGTGATTGTGTTATGGTATTGGTTCCCCCACCATCCTCAAGTAGGTTCAATTGTCCCCCCACATACTTGGGGAATGATATCCACTAATTGCAGATTATATAGGGTTATTTATTCTCCCCATATACTTGGATTCATGATTTTGTATCTGCATAGTTGATATCCCACCTTCTAAGATCCAGTTAGGGCTAGGATCCTCTATTGGAGTTTATATTCCCCCTCCTTCCTAGGGAATGTAATCCTTCACAAAAATTATTATGAGGTTACATGGTTTTCTTGGCACCAAAAGTTTAGATACATGATTAGTGGTAGGGTATTTATAGACTAAAGGGACTGTTTACATTAGCTGAAAGGAATAACTCAATGATGAATGGGATCTAATTTATGTATTCTAGAAGTTGTTTGGTAGCTGGGAAGGATGAGTATTATATATTTATTTGGTACTTGGGACTCCTCAACACCCCATGGGTTACCTTTGAGATGTGGTGTATAATAGGTTGTCAACTTCTAACTTCATGGATTATTTAGTACTTTGAAATTCCCTATCGATTATGTGGGGACTTTCAAAGATTATATATGATATAATTAGAACCTTTAGTGTATCCTTAATACTTTTTTGTAGAGAATATCTAGATACCTTATTTTATTATTTTTGGTTACTCACTCATTTCATGGGTTTACACCAATGGATTACTTTGGTTTTATTTTGTGGTTTTTTGGCATCGTACAGAGTATATTTATAATCACCTCTATATAGAACCTATGCCCACACATGTAGTGTCTATGTAGATGATTCACATGTTAGTGATTCTTAAGGTGGATGTGGAGTTGGTGTAGATTTCTTGGAGTTGAAACCTGATGATATACAGTGACACTTGGAGGAGCACGATGATTCATGATAGTGGTAGTGACCATTGCAGTTAGTGGTCGATCCAAGAGTACTCCATGTAAGAGATTTACAACGTCTTATTTATATCATATTTAGAGACATTTCAAATGGAAATATACTTTTTATTTCCCCTTATAGTGATGTCTTTGTACCTTATGTGTTATGCATGTGTTGTATACAGTTTTTTTGATTACAAACACACACACGCACACAAACAGACATGCATATATACCATACTAGAATTTATATGTATTTCATTCATTGAATAAATGTATCCATTACAGGATTATATAGGATATGATATCTCACATTTTGAGTTATTCCTACTCAGTGATATTCACCCTCCCTTGTCCTCTTAGAGGTATGCTTTGTGTGGAATACTCAGCTTACCATCAGATAAGGTGGGGTCCCAATGTGTTGGATCTTATTGGAGTGGTATCAAAGTTTTTTTGACATAGAGAAAATTTTCTGAGTTAGTATTAATTTGAGTATTGGTTTGGGAACATTAGGGAAATGATCTTAATGGGGTCTTGAGTTTGTTTATTATACTAAGAAGACTAGTGTAGGTTCAATGAATGACATATCCTTTCTCTAGGATTATTAAAACCTGTTATTTAACTAAAAACATTAAGACATCTATTATAAGGTATAGGTAAGTTTATGCATGAATAATATAGTATTCAAACATGAACATACATGTCCTTCCATGTTGTTCATCCATACATACTCTAAATATTGTAGGTTCATCCTAACAATTGCAGGGTTATATGTATTGATATCCAACATGTGTATTGATGTATATTCATGATGATACCATGAATTTAGTTGGAATTATAACCAATAATTTTTAAAGGCTGGGGTGTTTTTTTTCCGAGACTTGATTGAGAGATTTAATTATCGTGTGATCTCAGGTAGTTTCTATATCTTTTGTGATAAGTGTGGATATTTCATTTAGATAGTAAAATTGTTCTTACTATGATGGAATATAATACTTGAGGGATATTTATACTACATGAATTTCAATAAAAAAGAACTCATGGTTTCAAGGGGGTGATCAATGGGTGATAATGTTTTTTCAAGAGTCTAGGAATCATGTTTTAATATGGTTCAAACTTTTACTAATCAGATTTATAATATTGTATTATGATTCCTTTATGAAATAATTATTTATTAGTGGAAAAGATTCATCACACTCATGAAGAGAATACTCTACCATGGTTGGTGTTTGAGATCTTGTCTGGGATGAAGTTTTATCTAAGGGAATTAAACCCTCTACATGGTGGTGTGACCATGTATGAGTATGTTTTGAGGCCCATGGACTTCACAAGGTGTTACCAAGACATTTTTAATGATATAAAAGTTTGATATCAATGGTTCAGACAGAACTTAAAGTAAATGGGTTCTGAGTTGTAGTTGATTTTTCATGTAATTCCATTTATTTTGGAGTCCCCCAAACTAGAATTGGTAGTTGAGTTATATAAGTAAAGAAAGACCTTGGCCGTGGGATCATGTTAAAATATTTCCTAAAGATATTTGGAGTTTTCTCAGGGATATATCTTCAAATTAATTATGGTTTTAATATCATATATTTTATTGTTGGAGGTAGTGGCCTAGAAAGGCGTGATTTTGGTTGAGAAGTTGATAATGTCAGAGTGAAAGGAGATGGGTGAGACTTTGATCATTTCCCAACAATCACCACCATCAGTTTGTTTTCATAAATTATAAAGTGTAAATGGTTATATATGTGGGAATATGTGTGTGATGGATGGGTATGGTCAAACATTAATATATATATTTTGGAGTATGATTCATATCCTCTTTTCAAGGACCCTCATAACCGATGGTGTAGGCACAACTTATAATTTTTGAATCAGATGTTTAGGAGATAGTGGCCCTGATAGAACCCCTATCTCATCCCATTTTAGTTTTATAAGTCTCCACTAAGGGTTCCCATCATTCACTTACCCATTCAAATGAAGTGAGATCATCATATCATGTGATGGGGTTGGTGAGTCAAAGTTCATCCATGTTTTGAAGATCAAACTTGATCAGATTATAGAGTCTTATGAGTTCCTTGATGAGCAGTGGTTTCAATTTTTTTTTTGAGAATTCAATACTTGTTTTTTTGTAACACCACATGATTTTAAAATAACACTATGCTCGATGGCATATACAACATACAACACTGAGCTTAAACAAACCACAAAATATTATTATTTTATGATTGTTATAAAAAACCATTGAATTTAAGAGTTTGAATAGAAGTAACTGAATTATGAAATATATGTTAAGCCCATAATAAATAAATATTTAATTATAAATTCTTAGAAAACAGGCACTCAATTTTTAGTAAAATTATTTTATTCTTCGAAAAACATTTTCATTCTAAATGGTTTTTATTTCTTTATGTGAGTGAATGTTATGATTATTTATTGAAATATTAAAAAATTTATTTGATAAAAATAATATAATTTATGAAATAAAAAAATCAAAATTATATTAGGTTGATTTTTGGGGATTTTTTTGAAAATATTGATTTTCTAATGAATTGTGAAAAATACTGGTTTTTATTGAAAACTGTATTTTTTTCAAGCATTCACAATGTTCCAATTTATTTTTAAATGGTTTAAAAGTAAAATTGTTAGTCTTATATTATTAATAATCAAATTAAGCACATTATAATCAATTTTAAGATTGAATTTTGTATTAAAATTTTTTTATTCATTTTTATGAAAAACTATTTTTGGTTTTTATCTTAAATTAATTTATACCACTTATAGAAATTAAATCATGAAAAATTGATTCCAAATTTTTAGTAAGGAGGTATAAATTTTCTAATCAAGTCCCAAATTGTTTAATTATAAATAGTAACCAAATTGGATTTCTATTACCATGATAAGGGTAACATGTGTAAATTAGGGTTAAAACTAATGTGATGTGTCTTCAAACTCATTCATATTCTTGAATTTATTTAATTATATGAGTATAATTCACCTATAATAATCCAAAATTATAAATTTTGACATTTTATTTGTATTTATAATTTATTTTTATCTTTATAATTTTTAACAAAATGATAAAGTCAAAAATTTCACTTTCTTGATTTTTAGATCTATAATATTTTATAACAGTGATAAAAGAATTATATCTAGTTATAAAGGGTTATTTTAGAGATTAGTTATTTTTTTAATATAAATTTATTTTTAGTTTTTATTAATATAATAATTACCATAAATTCTTATGCAGCGACGACATGGTGTTTGTGTAAGAAGTAAAAAAATCAAGTAAATGATTTTAAAAAATATTTTGTTTTCTATAATTTTTTGTTTCCCTTGAATTTTGAAGATAAATATAAAAAAATAATTTTTTAAAGGTTTATTATTGAATTAAATTGCTTTGATGTTGTTTTCAAAGTCCAATTATAAAAATATTTCATAAAATGTCATTAATAGTATTTTGTGATATATATATCTTATTAAATAATTTAAAATTAATAAAACAAATTTATAGGAAAAGTAGAATGATAAATTGTCATAAATTTTACCCCTTTTCCATTTTTGAACCAATTGTTACCTTATAATTAAAATTATAACCCCTTAATATTAAAAAATTCCTTACAACGGTCATGATTAGTATTGGTTAACTAAGAGGTTAAACCAAACGAAATGGTTTTAAATGATATATTAACCAATAAAAATTTTATTTTATGATTATATTAATACTATAACTTCTTTATCTTATAATAAATGTCATTTTTGAACCATTTTACAAGAGTTAGACACATATTATATTATAATATTTCATGTATTTCCAAAAATGACATTAATTATATTTTATAATAAACAATATTTTAATAAAATATTTAAAATTAATGAAAACACCTATCATCATAAATTTTAATGTTATATGGTGTAAAATTTCAACCACGGTCCATTTATAGGTCACTTAACTTTTTACAGTGACATTCTAGTCCATTAATGAGTAATTGTTTTTGATATTGTGGTAATTTTCAAAAGGAGTAACAAGGGGTTAAAAACGTATAATTTTGAAAAAATCACCTAAAATCGTTTATATTTTATTAGATGTTATTATTTTGACTCATACTCACCCTATATTTGGAATATATCCATTTTTTCTACATAAAAATAAAAATTAATTTATATAAATTTAATAATTTAAATAATTCCAAGAGTTCCCCACTCATCTTTTATAAAAAAACCTCTTATCCTCTCTTCCTCACACCCTTTGAGGCATCTAGATCAACCAAAACCTTTCAAATTATCTTATAAACATCCCTATACATGAATTAGAGGTTCTTTTCAAATTAAAAGACCATTCCATGGGTCCTTAGGAAATTATCTAAAGGAGTCCAACAGAATGAGAGGTAATCATAATACCCACACCCTTTCAATTTATTTCCTTTTCAAACTCCTCTAAATATGGGGTATTCATAATAAAGTAATAAATTTAGTATCCCAAATATACTTAAAATTTAATATGATTATCAAAACACCAATACCCACCCCCTATTCAATAAAATGAGACATGAAATTATCGATCGTGTGTGCGTGTTGATTACCACCTCCAAATAGCAATGCACTTCATTTTTTATAACTATATTTAATGGATGCTAATTATGATAGGTTTAAAGTTTATGTAACACCTCGACCCTATATTCTTGGATTCAGTTAATTATTTTATTACATCGGTATGATTACAAGGAATAAAATTTCAAAGGACTAAACAGTTTACCAATTTTGGAAAACTAGATTACATACATGATACCTGTAATATATTGGGAAAATAAAATAAATCATAACATAAGTAAAGTATCAAAATCCTTAGAAATCATTCAAAGGATTCTTCTTCATAACATAAGGAAAGGAAAAATAATAAAGGTGATCTCAAATGATCATTAAGGGTAAGTACATTGGACTCAATAATGAATCTATAAGAATAAATTTACATGAAAAGGTAAGTAACTAAGAACACGTTCCATTTAAATTAATTGATAATGCATAATAAATATGGAAAAGTGAATAACTGAAAAACCATTGTTTTAATCAATAAACAGAGAATGTAATGAAACCATAGATTTTCCCATAAGAAAATATCACGGAAAATAACAATTATAACTGTAAGATATATGAATCAAATTCATAATTATTGGATGTCATGTCTGAGGTACATGAAAACATATGCCTTTAAGACCTTTCACAAAATTGTTTAAAACTACAGTTATAAACCCATTTAATTTTGTCAACTAATTTGTCTCATGATAACCTATGATGCATTAGGGGAAATATAACGTTTGTGCACCAACCTCCACTACATCCTCAAATCATCCATTATATATCAAGTAATTTATTTAATAAAAAAGACAATATTCCTTATCAAATATCCATGTTGAAAAAAAGATATGGATTTATCAATAATTCTATAGATAATCCAACAACTATTGAAGTGAACATCGTATGTAAAAATGGTATACAGTTTAGGAAATAATAATATACATCACCAAATAAGGTGTATATTTAAATGATTATAATAAAGTAACTATTTCAAGATAAAGTTAACAACCACAAAAGAAAGTGAGATTACAATGATAACTTTTATGAATTGGTAATTTTTCAAGCTAATCCCCTCAGGAGAGATAATTCAAAGTGAAACTTAAAATACCATGAATTATGATCAAATCATGATATTAATGTACAATGAGGTATTATATATACCAAATTAATGTGAACTAGTCCATAACAACAAATAAACCTTAATGGAATGTAAATTGGGGTGAAATCCCTTGCTTTGCATTTCATTTTGGATGAAACTCATCTAGAATCATATATAATGGTTTTAAGCATGTTATTCAAATATAATGGAACTATAATAATATTAATAATATCATATATTATCTTTTTGAAATATCATATTACCCATTTGTTAACAATAATTCATTATCTTCACGATTTTGTGTCTTAGTTTCTTAGTTTATCTAGTATGTTTTGACTCATTAATTATTGTTATTATTAATCAGATCATGATTTCACCATATAAAAATGGCAAAACATGGTGTAAATATCATATATATCCATTATATATTAATTTATAATAATCCATAATATTTGGATATATGAAATGAAATGAACCATTCATGGGGATGGTAGGTCATACATACGCATGAACACTACTTCCATTTCATTTTTGTATTAAAAAAAATTAAAAAAATGATATATATATATATGTATATGTATATTATAATTAAATTATCATATATATTCTGTATATGTAACATATTTTTATTAAAATAATATTGAATACATGCCATCTATAGTGTGAACGAGTCACATCCCTTTGAGGAGGTGGTAGTCCACACATCCACAAACGATGTTATCATATTCCCACAAATGGAGTGCATAAAGGAATGTGTTATATAAAAATTAATGAATAATAAATAAATTTTAAATATTATATATATATCATATATAAACTATAATTCATGATTATTTCCAACCTTCAAAGGTGGTAAATGGAAGAACGAACAACATTAGTTCGCAATGCGGCAGTCCGCTACACACATGAACGATGATTGCATGTCCCATTTTGATGTGTTTGGAATTTTAGGTAGAACTATTAGAATAAAAACATATCATTATTTTTAAGATACTTATGTTATTATATAATGATTATATAAAAAAATCTTATGGGGATGGGAAGTAAATGAAGAAAAGTGATCGAAGGAAAACATTGCCTCTTGTTTGGGTAACTCCTTTTGGTTTATACAAACAAACTTCTTTGGTTTGATTTATGAAAAATTTGAGGCTTAAATGATGTTTTAGGGATGTTTTGAGACTATTTGAGCATATTTTTGGAGAGAAAATGCGATTTAGAGGGGTGAATAAGTGGGAGGAGTGGGTGCCTTTTTATAGTGGAGGAGGAGTGACATTCTTGTAATTATTGGAAAGGGAATTCCACCAATGTTATTACCATGTAAATTAGATCCTATAATTTTCCAAATCACTGAAAATTGAGGATAAGATCTCAATATTAATAGAAAATTTATTTTTTACATGTTTATAGGTCATTTTGACCCTTATGTTTAGGGTTTAGTCACTTGTTATTCTTAATTTTAACATTATAATTGTAATTAATTTTACATCCCATTAGTGGTTAATCAAGGAAATGGCTTCTATCACTCAAGAGAAAATGCCTCACATGCTGTATTCTCAAATTCTCCCGACTGTTGTTCCTCTGGTCGGTGTGGCTCAGGTAGCGATCTCGGCTCCGCCAACCTTTGATCCCGATGATTTTGCAGGTTCCGGCCTCGGGCAGATATTGGAGTCCCCCAGTGCTCTTCCTCAATATCAGAAACCTATGCATTTATTTCGTGATGCCCTTTGTGGCTTGTCATGATTTCCTCTCAATATCTATTTCTTGGATGTGCAGTTGGTCTCTTTGGTGGTTTTGAGGGACGGTGTTTGCGTTTCTTTGGAGGTGCCTCGACGGCATTTGTGGAGGCGGCCGCATGTCTCTAGTAGACCTTAATAAATCATTTTGGGGCAAAGAAACCTTCCCTGTAGGCTTTCAAGCATTTTTTGGGATATTTGGTCTTACTGGGTCAGGTACGTCTCTCAGTGATTCACAACCAGTCCTTTTGTATGGTGTTAAAATCAGAGGAAGATTTTATCTCTGTGTGGTGTAAAGCTCCTAGTGATTTTTGGAGATAGAGGTTCAGTTTGGATCCCTGGTCTTTGGAGGATCACAAGGGGAAGGAAAGACCTCATGCTATGGTTTGGATAGGTCTCCTTTGATTTCCTTTACCCTTTCAAAATGGCGCTTTATTGAAGGTGATTGGAGACTCTCTCGGTGTTTTCCTATGCACGGATCACCGCACCCTCTCCTGTGAAGACATCCTGGTCCCTAGAATCTGTGTTCAGTTGGACCGATCGTTGGTGCTTCAAAAGAAGGGAGTGTTAAAGGTATGGAATGTTGTGTACTGGGTGATGATAGTATTCTTCCTGGTGTTCCCTAGGTTCCGTTCTTCTTGCGACCTTCAGGCCCATTCCAAGAAAATGTGTAGGAAATGGAAGAGGGGTGGTCTACATCTGGACCGCAGGTTCACCCTGAGGGGGAATATCTTTCCTCACAGCCTAGATGGCACAAAGACTGACCCATCAAGGGAGGATGTCATTCCTCTGGTAGGTGATATGGATCCTTTAGTCGTTCAAACCCTCGAGCCTCTGCACACCCTTCCTCTAGTTAACGAGGTATCCTCTTGCCGGGAGCTCGTTCCTTTCAAGGAAGAGGTATCTACCTCATTGATCGATATACTTTCAGGCTGGATGCTCTTCCAGGTCTAGGCATGTAAATATGGGTGGTTATGGAAAAGTTTCTTGGATACTTTGTCTTGGATATGGGATCTGCAGGCACCAAGGTCATCATTTTGTGTCATCATTGCTAATGTTCTTGAGAAGCATGGGGCCTTAGGAAGAACGCTTTAGGTTATCCTCATTTGTGAAGATAGGGTAGAGGAAAAATGTAGTGGTGTTTTGAGGGGCTTATCAGAGTCCTCTGTCGTAGCGGGGTAATTAGTTCAGAACCCCTCCTCCCCCTCCACTCGAAAGGTGGCAAAGGGGAGGTCCATGGTGATCCCTTTTATTGGATTGTCTATAGCTCTGGTTCTTCATGTTCAGATCCCAGGAGTGTATACTCAGGCTCAAACGAGAGACCTTAGGGGTATCCTCTCTACCCATAGCACGAAGACCGTTGATCCTAGGACCAAAGCCGAGCTCCACAGTTCTTTGTGTTATCAATGTTAATCTGGAACTTCCGCGGCCTGGGTGCCCTGGTGAAGACAGACTTTATAGCCTCAGAAGTCAAGAAAAATAAAGTGTGTATCGTTTCCATTCTTGAACACAAGAAAAACCTAGAAACGATCAAGGCCTTTACCCACAAAGTCCAGCTTCATGGATCCATGCATGCAGAACTGAAAAACAAGCATATTTGTCTCTTCTGGGATAAGGAGGTATCACTGCATCAATTCGAGCCAGGGGATCAATTCCTCACCACAAAAGGGTCGAATGGGGGGGGGGGGATTTTCTTTGTTTCGTTCTTTTGTGGTAGATGCGATGCTCAGGTCCGACAAAGGTTGTGGAAGGGGCTCAAGCTCTTTGATCGGGAGGACTTCCCATTGTATGTAGTGGGGGATTTCAACTCTATTCTTGATCCAGATGAGAATAAGGGAAGAGGTGATTTCCCTCATCAGGCTAGCTTGGACTCCACCCTTTTCATGGTGGACAAAGGGATTCTCAACATGGGGTATAATGGAAACTAGTATATGTGGTGAAACAACCAATCATGAGGAATCTAGTTTTGGAGTAGGATTGACCGTTGGTTGCCAAATAACAATGCGATCATCACCTTCCCAGAGGCCAAGGTGAAGCATTTAGCTCGAGGTATATCTGACCATTCTCTTTTATTAGTGTCTCTACTTCCCAAAAAAATTAATCGAAGTCCTTCAGGTTCTACCAATAGTGGTCTCATATCCAAGGATACCAATGGCAGGTGAGGGAGATATTGGAGGCTCCCACCAAGGGTAACACATGGGTTTCTATGCACAATAAACTATAGAGGCTGAAAAAGGGGTTAAAGGATTGGTCCAGGAAGTTACCTATCTTCAATCCAAACTTGGTGGTCCTTAAAAAGAGCATTGATTTCCTTAAATCCAATGTGGAGGTGGAAGGGGACACTTTAGTATTTTATGACCTTGTGGGGAAAATGATGTGTTGGGCGGAGGATCTTATTAAACATGAGCATATGGCTCGTGACTGTTCTCGGGTGAGGTGGTTGAAGGAAGGTGATACAAACTCTGCTTATTTTCATGTATGTATCAAGAAAAAGAGGCATTTTACCATGCCAAAAAATCTTACTTGAGGATGGATCCTATACTGGTAACTTTAATACGATTGGGGGGGTATGGTAGACTCTTTCTTCATGACCTTCTGGCTGGCCTGAATCTGAGGATGACAGTGGGTATGCTAGGTGTAATGTAGTGCTGTGGGAGTCGATCCCCAATCTGGTGACTAATTGGGACAACGAGGTCTTGGAGGCGATCCCTAGTGAAGAATATATTCATGAAACGATGTAGAAGCTCAATCTGGAGAGTGCTCCAGGCCCGGAAGGCTTTCCGGGATCCTTTTACAGGGGGTGTGGGATGTAGTCAAGCATGATACTATCGATACAATTTAGGACTACATCCGTGGAGGGTGCCTCCCTTGTGTGGCTAATAAAATTTCCTTATTGATCATTCCTATGATCATGGATCCATATTTTCTCACGAACTATAGGCCAGTGAGCCTATGTAACATCCCCTATAAGATACTAGCATGTGTGTTAAACTAGAGGTTGTCTAGCCTCCTTCCTGGGTGGATATCAGTTGAGAAGCCCAACTTTGTGAGGGGGTGCTCCATCCAGGGAGCAATCTCTATGGTCCAGGAGATGATAAGGGACATCAATATTAAAACCCACAGATCCAACATTGTGATCAAACTGGATATGAACAAGGAATATGATATGCTGTAATATAGTTTTATCAAAAGAGTTATAATGGGTATTGGGTTCTCAGACAGGGTAGTGGATCTTTTTATTAGGAGCTTTAGTTCATCTTGGCTATCGGTCTCTTTCAGAGGGAATTCCCATGGTTTCTTCAAGCCAACGAGAGTTCTCTGACAGGGAGACCCACTCTCTCCTAGCATATTTATACTATCATAGGATACTCTTAGTAGGCTTATCAATAGAGGCATGTATTAGGTTGTTATTCTTCCGTTTAGAAAGAGTATGAACAGTCTAATGGTGTCTCATTTAATGTTCACCGACGAAACGATAATCTTCATCAATGGTGGCCGAAGATCTATTCGCGAGATCAAGGAAATTATGGATGAATATTACTTCTGGAGTGGGAAAGTCATCAGTAACTCCAAAAGAAGTATTTATATCTCAAATAAAAGCTCTCATATGTGGGTTTCCACTCTGTGCAACCGCATCGATATGCATTATGACTCTTTTCCAATGTAGTACTTGGGTTCTCCTATTATTTCAGGAAAAATTTGAATCAGATACTATGTTCACATTGTTAGTAAATCACTAGCTGTATCTTTAATTGGAAAAACTAGTTTATGTCTTTCGGGGGTCATATAGCTCCTGTGAATAGTGTTCTGTCAGCCATCCTGGTCTATGATTTGGCTTCTTCTAATGTTCCTCAAGGTGTGATCAACAATACTGATAAGATTTTGTGTAGCTTTGTTTGGGATGAAAAGTATGAAGGTAAGATACACTGGGTTTCATGGGAAAGGATGGTGAGGGCTGTTCAGGATGGCGGGATTAACGTCAAAAGTATTTGGAGCATGATTCATTGCATGCACACTAAGATCGCCTGGGAAATCCTTGAGGAGTGATCCTTATAGGGAAAGTACATGTCTCTTATGTGTGGAGAAAGTGCGGAAGTCATCCGAGGTTATTCTTCTCCTTTGTGGGTGGAAATTTATCCCCTGTATCAGACTCTTAAATTTCACTCTCAATGGATAGAGAGCCCAAGGGATCTTCTATTTTCGTACAAGAACTAGGAGGGCTCTATTCTCGCTTTCCCTAGTTGCCCTGCCCCACTGATTTCAATATTCATCAAAAAAATGAAACTTCACAAAAAATTAAAAAAAAATTCACCCTGAAATAATTTTGTTGATTATATTTCAAAAATAATGTTTATTTTTAAATATAAAATTTATAAAAGTTCAAAAATTTCGATTTAGAATAGGTTCTTTATTAAAAGGCGATAAAAATAACTTTATAAAAATACAGATTTTATGTGTAAAAATTGGGTTTTTATTATATTATGTCTATAAATATATTGAATGAATGTAAAAAATATTTGATTTAATATATAATATATATTACATTAATATAATAAAATAATAATAATTAATTTATCTTTCTAGGATAAAATCCCTTTTTCAAAATAAAATATATTTTCTATAAAAACAGATCCTTTAAATTCAATTAGGTTATGTATTCATTTATAACACCAAATAATTGTATAAACATATGGAAATAATATTTTAAAAATTTAGCTACTAATTTTAATTCATGTAATTATAATTTATAGTTGATTAATATCATATTAAATAATAATATTACAAGTATATTGTGGTTTGGTAAAACTCTATCAAGCATGTAACACAAGCCATAAAAGAATTTCTTTATTGCATGTAACAAAAGATAACATAATATCACATGCATTACAAGATATAAAATATATTTAATTTATTTAAAAGAATTAAATACACCACAAAATCTTGATAGGTTATATTCATTTCTACATTTGGTGTTGCATATCACACATGCTATTAAATAGAATGTTCTCACTTTATAATTTTAGGGTGTTAAATTATCCTTACCTTAATTAAATTGAATCACCACAATTTTAACTTTATATTAGTAATAAAGGGATTTATATTTTTAAATATTATTTTAGAAAAACCCACATCAATAATAGGGTCAATAACAAATATTATTAATAAGAGGTAAAAGGAAATGAAAAGATCACCACAGAACTAGGATTTTGAGTAGGAGAACATTAGTGAAGTCATGGATATGGAAGAAAAATATCACTCTCAATTTATGAGGGACAGTGATAGTGAAAATGTTTAGCAAAAAGTTGATGACCAGACAAACTTAAACCATAGTTATGATAATGTTCATTAATATCATCAAAAATTATGATAATAGGAAAATATTTTTTTCCAAGATCATTTTTCCTAGAGTTGATGAATCCTTTCAATCCATAAGAATACAAGTAAATGTTTGTTTCCGGTTTATAAACACAATATTATACTTTAGTTGTTCCATGAACCATTTCTACTTCATTTCTTAGAACATGATTCATCATAGGGTGAACTAATATATCAATATCTAAAAACACATCCAAAGTAAAACTTAAACCATTTCATTAATGTTTAACCGATCAAAAATATTATGATATAATACTTTAGAAAGAAGGTTATTGAGTTTCTAAAATGAACATATCATTAGTCATTCAAAAACATGAATAATATCCTTTTTTAAACATTACAAACATGTGAAAACCTTCTTTTGTATTCTCATGATAAATGGTAATAACCTTAATTACCATAAAATGTTAATGTAAACGTGAATTAACATTTTTTAATTTTATAAAACACATGTTGTTGGAAATAGTTCTTAAATCCAAAAGTGTTGTAAACTTCATCAATGATTGAATAAGACATTATATCAATAAATTATTAATCAGTTCTAAGGTAATCAACACTTATCAAATTTAATTTATCTATATAAATAATTTCTTTATACAAGAATCATTATCCTAACATAAGGAACATATTATGTATTATATTTCCCTCAACCATGTATTTTAAAAAATGATTAAATTTTTACCAAATCACTTTTCTTGGTACTATTCAATATATGATCTCAAATATTTAATGAAAATGTATTACAATAAAATCCTCAAATATTTATAATTCATAAAATGAGAACATAATCAATAAAATAATTTTAAAACATATTTCTTAGATATAAATATAGAACAACATTCATCATTCCACTTTGGTTGTGTCAACAACATATGCTTGACCTTGATCCCTTACCTTATTCTAAGGTAGATTACCTTGTTGCTTGGGGAATTCATTTGCATAGTGCCCTATCTCATTGTTGTTGTAACATAGAATAGAACAATTTTACTTCATTCATTCACATTATTTTTTCTAGTGACTATTTTCATTGCACTTATAACAAATTATCAATCCTTTCAATCATTTTACGTGGTAATTATTTTCCTATTTATCACATGTGGGAAAATACTTCTTACCCTTCTTCCCTTTTTCTGAGATTTTATTTACCATCAACTTCTCCTCTTTCTTCCCTTAGAATCCACAATACTTGGATAATTATTTCTCTATCTTGTTAGCACATAAAATTATTTTATTGTATGAATAAAAGGTTTGAGACACCAGTGCTCTTAGAGACTTGGATTAATCCCTTCAAAGAAATGGTCAATCTTACATTCCATAATACATATGAAATATGTTTCATACCTTGATATCCCTATAGAGTTAGCTTCATACTCATCAAAACTTTCTTCCTCATTTTTATTTAAACTGAGGTACTATTTCTTAATCTCAGTTTGTTGCTTATAAAAGAAATATTTGTCAAATAATGTCTCCATAAAAGTTATTCATTCTATTAGTTCTATTTCTTCCCCCCTAGTATTATGGATCAATGACCACCATTGATCAAAATCTCTATTGACACAATACACTATTATTGTAAAATTTTCTTTTTCACCTCATTCCAATTCCATGAATATCTTTTCGAAAGTCTTAATCTATTTCTATACCGCTATTAGGTCAGTATTACCAAAAAATTATGGGGGTTATTGTCACATAAAGTGATCCAGCATCATAGAATATCATTTTGTAATACGTTTCTCTATATCATAAAGGTTATGTGTTATAACCTGATTATGTTTCCCTAATATATCCATAACTTTCTTAGTTCTAATACTAGGAAAACCGACTTTCTTAGAAGGGAAACCTCTACATTTCCCACAAGAATTGATACCATTATTTCCTCTAAGTGACATTTAAAAATAATGTAATATACTGGATTAGATCATAAAATTATGTTTCATAATTTATAATCCCAAATATAGTGAAATACATATCATAAATTAAAAAATTTATGTGTATATAATCTCATAATCAAAAACATTATTTGTTTTGGGATATAATTTCTTTTAAAACTATCATCATTGTTTGCAATGAAATTTGAATTATACTATGTGCATCCATTAAGAGTACCAAACCAGGTGATTAGTTAGGACCGTTGTTGTGTAATAGGTTATACTCAAGTTATCCCCAACACTCCATTTCTAATTTGTTACCCCTATGTACTTCTTTTCCAGAACCACACCCACTTGTAGTATATAGAGAGAGATGTATTACTAGGAAGAACCACATAATCTCTTCCTTACCAAAATTCTAGAATGTTATTATATACATATCCTCAAGGGATATCTTAGTTTTATGTTCCATAATCTCTATTTTCTAAATCTGGTTTCCAATTTTTTTACTAAACCTCCTTTGATACAAACTATAATGCCCTGATCCTAGAATCTCAGAGTCGGTGCATTATTTTATCACATTGGAATAATTACAAGGAATCAAATCCCAATCGACCAAATAGTTTAACAGTTTTGGAAAACTAGATTACATACATGATACCCATTATGCATTAGGAAAATAAAATAAATTATTATATATGTAAAAGCTCAATATCCTTGAAACCCATAAAAAGGATTTATTTTCATAACCATGGGAAAGGAAAAATAATAATGGGGATATCAAATTCTCATTAAGGTTATATAAAATGGAAGAAATGATAAATCATTATTAATAAGTAAACATGGAATGGTAAATAACTCTAAAAACCTTCTATTTAAGTAATTATATAAGGAATAATAAATATGTCAAGGTAAATAACTAAAACACATATCATTTAATCAATAAATCAAGAATAAAATTCATCCATAGATTTTATAATATTAAAATATCATTTATAATAAAAATAATAACTGAAATATCTATAAAAAAATGCTTAATTATAGGATGTCATGTTTGAGGCACATAAAAACTTATACTGTCAAGACCATTCACATTAAGGTTTATAACTATGGTTAGAAACAAATTTATTTTAGCCAATTATTTGTCTCTTGAGAAATTTTTGATGAATCAAGGGGAAATATAATGTTCATACCCCACCCTTAACTGCATGTCTAAATCATTCCTCATATATATATTATTTGATTTAATTAAAACACAATATTCCTTATCAAGTATCCATATTGAATAAAAGATACAAATTTATCTATAATTACACATTTAAAAAATAACTGTCAAATTGAACACCATATGAAAAAATGGTATATTTTTTAGGAAATAATAATATCCATCACCCAAAAGAAAGTGAGATGAAAAATATAACTTTTACCACTTGGTAAATTATCAAGCTAAATCAATTGGGTGAGATAATTCAAAGTGAAACTTAAAACACTATGAAGTATGATATAATAATGATATTAAAAGAAAAATGGGTAGTATATACACCAAAAAAATGTGAATTGGTTCATAATAACAAATAAGTCTCAATGGAATGTAAATTGAGATGAAATCCCTTAACATAGATTTCCATTTGGGTGAACCTACTCTAACCTCTGGTATAATGGTTTTAAGCATGTTATTAAATTATAACAGAAATATAATCATATTTATAACAGAATAAATTATCTTCTTATAATATCTTACTATCCTTTTGTTAACAATCATTCATTATTTTTAGTATTTCAGGTGTTAATGGTCTTATTTGTTGAGTACGTTTTTGCCTTGTCACTTGTTGTTCATATTAATTAGGTTAGGATTTCATCATATCTAGAATATAAAACATGATTTAAATTGTATGTATATCCATTATATATGTATTTTAATAATCCATAATATTTTGCGTTATGAAATGAAATGCACCATTGATGGATTTGGTTGGCCGCACATACACATGAATACTACTTCCATTTCTTTTCCATATTAAAATAGTGAATAGTAAATGATATATATATATATATTTATTGTAATTAATGTATCATATATATCTAATATATTTCACATCTTTTTATTAAAATCATTCTTAATACATTCCATGTATTGTGTGAACGAATCACATCACTTTGAGGAGTCGGTAGTCCACTTGTCCACAAACAATGTTATTGTATTCCCCCAAATGGTGTGCATAATGGAATGTGTTATATAAAAATTCCAGAAGAATAAAGACAATATAAATAATATTTATAATATGTAATTCATAAATAAATCATTACTTAAAATCTGGAAAGGCGGTAAATTTAATAACAAATGACATCGGTTTGTGAGGTGGTTGTCCGCCGTACAAATGAATGATGATTGTGTGTCCCTTTTTCATGGATGTGTGTGAATGTGTAAGTCAAACTATTATAATAACAAAATTTAATGATATTTAATATAATTACATTATTATATAACCATTATATAAAAATAATTTTAATGGAGGAGAAGAAAATGATAGAAAAGTGATCATTGGAAAATGTTACCTCTTATTTGGGTAACTCCTTTTGGTTTATAAAAAAACATCCTTGGTTTTATTTATGAACAAGTTAAGTCTTATAGGATGAGGGGATGAATATTGGGATCCTATTTAAGTATATTTTGGTTTATAAAAATGTTATGAGAGGTGTGAATAAGTGGGAGGAGTGAGTTCCTTTTTGTATTGTAGGAGGAGTGACATTCTTGTAAATTTTTGAAAAGGGAACAACAAAAACGTTTTTACCATGTCAAGTGGCTCCAATAATATTTAAAAATTATATAAATATTAGTATAGGGTGTTAATATGAACTAAAAATAAATTTATTACTTTTTGCAATGTCATTATTACCCTTAATTTTAAGGTTTAGTCCCTTATTAAGCATAATTTTACCTTAATCGTTGTAATTAAATTTAATCACTTTCACTAATATTTTTGGTAAAATATATGGGGAAATTATTATAAATTATAATTTATTTTTATTTAAAATATGGAATCCATTTTTATAATTTCCAATAATAGAATAGGTAGAAGTTAATTTAAATTTAATCTCACAGATGGGATGACAAAGTAGGTTTTTAAAGTAAAAATGTTCAAAAGTTTCCTATGTTTTTATACTAAATTTCAAAGTGAAGTTGATTAAAATGAATTAAATTGTATAAATTTATGTATAAATTTTGTAATTTTCCTTTAATAAAATTTAAAATATTATTTATCCTTATAAATAAATTAGACGAATAAGCATTTTTCAATTAAAATTTAGTATTTTTCACTATTCATCAAAAAATGAAACTTCACGAAAAAATACCAAGAAATCACCCAATCATAATTTTAATGTTTTTATTTGAAAAATTTAGTTTATTTTGACATATATAATTTATAAAAGTACCAAAATTCATATTTAGAATAGGTTCACTATTAAAAGGAGGTAAAACCGCCTTTATAAAAATATGGGGTTTTATGTGTAAAAATTGGGTTTGTTATATTCTTATGTCTATCAAATGTATTGAATAAATGTAAAAAATATTTTATTTAACATTTAATATATATATTACATTAATATTATGAAAACCCTGCTTTTTATTATAACTTAAACATGATTTATTACATAAATCTTCACTTGATACAACAAAGAAGATCGAGAGGTTTAGTGTCTTTGGGGCTTAGGATCATTACATAAAATCTTGAAACATGAAATACAACATCTTTATTGAAAACTTCAATTACATGACCACTACATTCCCTCGTACTTAGCATTGCATGGGATAACCGGAGAACATGCATAAGAAAAGGGAGAGCTATAAATCCTAGTAAGGGAATACAAATGGAATAACAAGAGGAGTAAAATACATGTTAGACATTAGGCATATAAATAGAGAACAAGAGAAACATGAACATAAAGGCATGATAAAGCATGATAATCATAACATGGAAATGTGGCAATAACACTTAACATGGAATTAGCATGAGCCAAGGCTCATTGCACATGGAGCATTAGTAAATTATCATTACACATGAAGCATGAGTAAACCCTCGTTGCACTTGAATTAGCATGATTCAAAACTCATTGCATATGATGTATCAAGATACTATACTTTACCCAATGCATTGGAGCGCTATAAGGGCACACCCTTCTTAAACATTTCATTTCATGCATAAGTGTGCCACATGGATCATAAAACATGGATTCATAAAACCTAATAATTTATTCCATGATAAAGGAATGTGGAATTCATACATGAAACTTTATAATCAATAAGTAAATGTACATAAAGGTGAATACCCTTGATGGAGAAATGAGTATGGTATTCACTACACAATGGCATTAGCTTAGAAAATCGGTGTGATTTCGACAGCGTAACGACGTGACATAAGAACTCATAAAAAAGGTTTATGAGAGATAAAGGGGTTCCTCATAATATTTACATGTAATGGAAAGTAAGTAGGTCATATAGATACATTTCCCAACAATTGTAATGGAATTTAAATTCATGATACAAAAGTATTGCTTGAAAGTAAATGTGGAGAGAGAAGTTCCTTTCAGAATTTCGGCATAGTAACGGGTGTACATGGGAGGAATTTAATGAGAGAGAAAGGGGTCTCCCATCATTCAAACAAAAATAGGGCAGTATGAGGGATGTGCGAAACCATACCCCATCATTCATAATTGAAATTAAAAGGTCAAAACAACTTAAAGAAAATTGGACAAAAATGAGAAAGGAAGAAAAACCCTTACTTGGAAGTGAGCTTCCAAAGGCTAGAGAGAGGCTTGTGAGAGGCTTCTTGGGAGCTTGGGGCACCTTGGGAGGAATCTAGAGAGAGTAGGGAAGAGTTTGGATGAACTCGAAAGGCTTTGAGTGAGGAGGAAGTGGGATATTGGGTGAGTTTATATAGGAAAGGTGGGGGAATTCTTTATTATTTAGGTTTGGGACCCCTTACATTAAATTAATCCAAATCACAAACCATCCCATGGTTTTTGCCCATGAATTTTTGGAAAAGGGAAGAGGAAAACAATATTTTATAAGGCCAAAGTCCGAACATCTTAAAATAATAGGGTTGCTTATGTGGATGTGAGTCATACTCTCATGGAAATTAATTTAAAAAGACAAGGTGTTTAATAAGTCTTGAGGGGTCCATTAATGCTTTGAAAAGTAAGTCAAACAAACCCAAAATCACATTATTTGAATGTTAAAACATATATTGTCCGAAAATAAAGATTATAGTATTTTATTACATCACTATTGGGTCATTATGATGTCATAAAACACATTATATATTTAAACGGTATTTAATTTTTACCCAAAAATTTGACTATCTCCGAAAATTATAAAAAATTCACCGTTGGATAATTTCGATGTCCTGATTCCAGAAATAACATTTATTTTATCTAAATAATTTTCTAAATATGTTAATTTTCACTTTTAAAATAAAAACCGATATTTATCGAAAATTCACAGGTTTTGACAGAAATGGCTTTCAAACCTTAATAAAAATTATAATTGCATTCATAAATTATAAGATCATTTATATTTTTAAAAAATTAATTTAATAATAATAATAATATTTTATTAAAATATTATTTAATTAAAAAATCCCTTAATTTAATAAAATAGAATTCTTAATTAAATAATAACTAAAAACACTATTTTTACTTTAAAAACTATTTACAATGTTTCGATAATGACAAGAAGGTATATTTATTATTATATTCAAAAATAATATACATGAACATATTACTAGAGATTTTTTACATGACCCTTTAAAACAGCCGCATAAGACCTAAGGGTAAGGTGTGCGATGGTGACAGACTCTTGGTGTGGCTTGGATAACATCACTCGAGTGGTAATTTCTATCAACTTACACTTCTCCCGTAGATGGTCCCGTTCGAGCATGACATGATGAAGCTCAGCTTGTGCTTGGTCAATAGCGAAGCCCAAAGACACCACCTCTTTTCCGAGCTCCAACAAATGGGCTTCATATGGAGAAATTCTACTGGATGAGCCCATCGCTTCCTTTGTCTGAGTAAATTTGGATTTGTTAAAGCCCTATATTTATACTAATCATGTGATAACTGTTCAACGGCTATATTAGCAACTTTCAAAATTCATAACATAAAACCAAATAAGTTGACATTTTATATAGACATAAAGAGACATTTAATTAGATCAATATGTATTTCCATTAATGAAACTTTTGGTCGTTACAATATTCCCCCCTTAAAGAAATTTTTCCCTCGAAATTTTCCTTTTCCCACACTAAAACAGATGTGGATAACTCAGCTTCATCATTTCCTCTGATTCCCATGTCGCTTCTTCAAAGTTGTGGTTTTGCTACAACACATTGACGAGGGGCATTATCTTATTTCGTAGAACTTTTTCTCTACGATCTAAGATCTTCACTGGTTGATCCTCATAACAAAGATCATCTTCCAATTGTACCGCATCAGAAGAGAGTACATGTGAAGGGTCCGGTATGTACTTCCTTAAGAGGGATACATGAATGACATCATGTACTTTAGCCATAGTAGGTGGAAGTGCTAGTCGATAGGCCACAGCCCCGACACGATCAAGAATCTTGAAGGGGACGATGTACCTTGGACTTAACTTCCCTTTCTTTCCAAACCTCATGACCTTCCTCCACGGAGACATGCGTAGAAAAACAATGTCTCCAGCTTTAAACTCAAGGTCTCATCGACGATTATCTGCATAACTCTTCTGTTGACTCTGGGCTGCCTTGATATGCTGCTAAATGGTTTTCACCTTCTCCACCATTTCCTTGACCATTTCCGGTCCAAGAAGCTTATGTTCACCGACCTCATCCCAACACGCTAGTGTTCTGCACCTTTTCCCATAAAGGGATTCATATGGTGCCATTTGGATGCTCGACTGGAAACTATTATTTTAAGAGAACTCAACCAGAGGAATATATTGATCCCATCCTCCTTTAAAGTCCATTGATCATTCTCTCAACATGTCCTCAAGTGTTTTGATAGTCCGCTCGAATTGGCCATCAATTTGAGAATGATAGGTCGTACTGAAGTTCAGTTCAGTATTCAGAGCATATTGAAGACTCATCCAAAATGTAGAGGTGAATCTTGGATCTCGGTCTGACACAATAGATAGTGGTACCCCATGAAACCTTACCACTTCCCTGATATATATCTGTGCCAATTGATCCAAAGAGAAATCCTCTCGAATAGCAATGAAGTGTGCAGTCTTTGTAAGACGATCCACAAAAACCCAGATTGCATTGTTGCCTTTGGATGTCCTTGGAAGTCCTCTGACAAATTCCATGGTGATGTTTTCCCATTTCCATTCTGGTATGGGAAATGGTTGCATCATCCCCTTAGACTTCTGCCTCTCTACCTTAACTTGCTAACAGACCAGGCACTTTGATGTATATTCAGCGATCTCCTTCTTCATATTATCCCACTAAAAGTTATCTCGGAGATCTCAATAAATCTTTGTGCTCGCTGGGTGAATAGAGAAATTTAAACTATGTGCATCATCCAAAAGTTCCTTCTTCAGCTCTGGACTTGATGGAACACATAGTCTTTTCCCAAACCACACAATTACTTCTTCATTAACATTAAACACCAAGGATTTCCCTTTTTCGATAGCTTCCACTTTTTCTTGAATTCTCACATCATCCTTTTGAGCATCCTTTAACCTTTCCAAAAGAGACGGTTGAGCAATCATTTGTGAAAGGATTGATGATGTTCCCTTATCTATGATTCCCATGTCCATCTTCATCAAGTATAAGAAGATTGGATCCTTTTCAATTCTCATCATTGAGAGAATCGCTGGATCCTTTCTACTTGGGGCATCTGCCACCTTGTTCGCTTTCCCAGGGTGGTAATGGATTGAACAATCATATTCCTTGATGAACTCTATCCATCTTCTCTAGCGCATATTAATCTCTTTATGTGTGAATATATATTTAAGACTCTTGTGGTCAGTATATATCTCACATTTCTCTCCATAGAGATAATGCCGCCAGATTTTCAAAGAAAAGATCACCGCCGCCAACTCAAGATCATGTGTTGGATAGTTTCGCTCATGGATTTTCAACTGCCTCGAGTCATAGGATATAACTTTATCATTCTACATCAGCACACAGTCTAAGCCCTTCTTTTAAGCATCACTGAAAACAACAAAAAGTTCCCCACTTGTGGGTAAAGTGAGCACGGGCACAGTGATAAGCCTCCTTTTCAACTCCTTGAATCTTTCTTCGCATTCATCACTCCAAGAAAACTTTACTCCCTTTTCGAGTTAGCTTGGTTAGAGGGTTGGACAATCATGATAAATTTCTCACAAATAATCGATAATATCCAGCTAACCCTATGAAGCTACAGATATCCATTACCGATGTTTGCCTCGACCATCCCTCAATTTCATCTGTTTTGGAGGGATCGACAGATATCCCATTGCTTGTGATTATATGGCCCAAGAATGAGACCTCCTTCAACCAGAACTCACACTTACTGTAATTTACATAGAGCTTCTCCTTGCGCAAAGTCTCTATTACAGTTCTTAAGTGTTCCTCATGATCCTCCTTGGTTTTGGAGTATATTATAATATCATCTATAAATACTACCACAAATTTGTCGAGGTAATCTCTAAAGAATCTATTTATCAAGTCCATGAAGGTTTCTGGAGAATTAGTGAGTCCGAAAGGCATTACTATGAATTCATAGTGCCCGTATCTTGTGCGAAAAGCAGTCTTGGGGATATCTTCCATCTTCACCCTTACTTGATAATATCATGACCGCAAGTCCACCTTGGAGAAGTATTGTGCTCCACGCAGCTGATCGAACAAGTCATCAATTCTTGGGAGAGGATACTTGTTCTTTATCGTGATTTTGTTAGGTTCAGGATAATCGATGAAAAGCCACATTGACCCATCCTTCTTCTTGACGAAGAGGACTGGTGCACCCCATGGTGAAGCACTTGGGCGTATAAACCCTTTATCCAGAATCTCCTATAGTTGTTTCTTCAGCTCTTTAAGCTCTATAATATCCATTCTATATGGAGTCTTGGATATTGGTAAAGCCCTGGGTATAAGTTCAATTTAGAATTCAACATCTCTTCTAGGAGTATGACCATGTAGTTTCTCGGGAAACACTTCAGTGAATTCCCTCACAATAGGCATTTCTTCAAGGATGGTTTCTTCCTTGGACTCAATCATCTGAGCTAGATACACGTGCTCATAAGGTAGTAATATCCATGCTTGAGGTGATGGAGATAAAGGAGATTCATCTTCCTCCTTACACTTGTAAAGAATCGGGGGTCGATTCTCCATATGGAGTGTGATTTCCCTCTACCGACAATTTATGTTGGCTCTATATAAGGAAAGCCAATCCATGCCAAGAATTGCATAAAATTCCACTAGAGGGAGTATGATGAGGTTCACCGGGAAATTCAATCCACTGATTATAACAGGGGAGGACTTATATTCATGGGATGCAATGATTGCCTCATTTTCCGTACTCACCGACATCTTCTGTTCCATGATTTATGGTGGTGCTGGGATTATTCTACTAAACTTTCGAGTTATAAAAGAATTCATAGAACCTGAATCAAAAAGTACGTTATCTATTCATGAATGAATAAGTAGTATACCAGTCACCACTTCATTTTCGGGGTTCACTTCGGCAGAAGTGATGGCAAAAGCTCTTCCTTGCTGCCTTGGAGGTTGTTGGTTGCCTCCGAAAACCCTTGGATTAGGGCACGGATTTACAAAATGCCCCGGTTCTTGGAATTTGTAGCATTGAAAAACGCGTTGTGGTTCGAACGGAGTGTTACTCTCCTCTGTCACGGCTGCAGGTCTTTCTTGCCGACAGTTAACAGCTAGGTGCCCTTCTCATCCACACCTGAAGCATTTCCTCGTCCCCTTAAGGCAATTTCTAGGGTTCTTCATTCCACACTTTTGGCAAGTGGGGTGCTGGATCTTCTTAGCACTGTTGGATTTATCCATCGGGCCACCAGCATTGAAGTCCACCTTGTGTTTCTTATCCCCATGATACCCCTGTGATTCTTCGATCTCCATTTCGACCTTGAGGGCACATCGGACAATTTTTTCATAGCTGTCAAAGTCACGGATCGCCAATGCTTTCCCCAAGCTAGGCTTCAGCCCACCAAAGAAGCGGTCAACTTTGCATTCAGGGGTAACGACAAAGCCGGAAGCATATCGTGCAAGCCTTGTGTTGTTTGCCTCATATGCTCTAACAGATTCTTCATATTTTTTCTTGAGGGAAGGGAAGTCCCTTTCCATCTTAAGCAAGAGGGTGCATGGAAAATATTTATCGAAAAACATCTTCCGGAAATCCTTCTATTCCAACACCTCGATCTTATCCTCAGGCTTCGTATTTTTTTATCAATGTCCACCGTTGTTCAGCTTCACCCTCCATACGATAATCATCAAGGAGAACCGTCTCTTGTTCAGAACATTGAAGGATGGTGAACATCTTTTCAATGGAGTTGATCCATTGTTCAGCGATCATGGGATCAGATGATCCACTAAAAGTAGGAGGCCTTTGTCTGATTAAGCTCTCGATAGCGAATTTTTCTTTCTTAGGGGGGGTTGAACATTCCTCTTGACCTGTGTTTCTATTCAAAACTTGAGTTATCTGAGAGAGATGCGCGACAAAGTTTGCGATTCCCACTCCCATTGGATTGGGTATCACATTAGTACAGTCATCACACTGATCTTCACAATGGTTTTTAACCCTGAGTCCTCATTTTACTGGTCATTGGCTGGAATAAAAGGAAAGTTAGGGGGTAACACATAAAGGTTAATCCAAAGACAAAATATGATGACTTATAAATAAACTTTTATTTCCATAACTCATGAGTCTATAGGCTTCAATCTAGGATTTTCCTGATCTACTTTCTAACATATATTCTTAGGGGATTTTTTCTTAATTCCCTTAATAAGGGTTCATACTAAGCTTGTGAATTTACCAAAGCATATCCCCCGGGAGTGTTATAACTAAGATTGCATCAAGGCCTGTTATCGTGCACCAGTTCCCGTTCGAGTCTAGCTCAAAGTGGTGTTTTCCGGTTTTACCCCTAGGATACATCTGTGCCAGAGCCGCCTCTATCTGCTCGTATCCAGACAGAGATGTATATTCTTGATAACCCACTTAATCAATACTCACCAAAACTTAGGGACATATTTATTGTACTTAGTCTTGTATCTAAGGCTTTACTACGGTTTTCTAATCCTAATCCCAAAAATAACTAAACCTATCCTCTGATATCAACTATGAAAACCCTACTTTTTATTACAACCTAAACATGATTTATTACATAAAACTTCACTTGATACAACAAATAAGATCGAGAGGTTTAGTGTCTTTGGGGCTTTGGATAATTACTTAAAATCTTGAAACATGAAATAAAACATCTTTATTGAAAACTTCCTTTACATGACCACTGCATTCCCTCGTACTTAGCATTGCATGGGATAACCTGAGGACATGCATAAGAAAAGGGTGAGCTATAAAGCCCAGTAAGGGAATACAAATGTAATAACATGAGGAGTACAATACATGTTAGATATTAGTCATATCAATAGAGCACAAGAGAAACATGAACATAAAGGCATGATAAATCATGATAATAATAACATGGAAATGTGGAAACAACACTTAACATGGAATTAGCATGAGCCAAGGCTCATTGCACATGGAGCATGAGTAAATTCTCATTGCACATGAAGAACGAGTAAAACCTCATTGCACTTGAATTAGCATGAGTCAAAACTCATTGCACATGACTTATCATGATACTATACTTTACCCAATGCATTGGAGCGCTATAAGGGCGCACCCTTCTTAAACATTTCATTTCATGCATAAGTGTGCCACATGGATCATAAAACATGGATTCATAAAACATAATAAATTATTACATGATAAAGGAATGTGTAATTCATACATGAAACTTTATAATAAATAACTAAATGTGCATAAAGGTGAATACCCTTTATGGAGAAATTGGCATGGTATTCACTACACAATGGCATTGGTTTAGAAAATCGGTGCGATTTCGGCAGCGTAATGACGTACCATAAGAATTAATAAAAATGGTTGATGAGATAGAAAAGGATTCCTCATCATATTTACATGTAATGGACAGTAAGGAGGTCATATAGATACATGTTCCAACAATTTTAATGGAATTTAGATTTATGATACAAAAGTATTGCTTGAAAGTAAATGAGGAGAGAGAAGTTCTTTTCGGAATTTCGGCATAGTAACAGGTGTACATGGGAGGCATTTAATGAGAGATAAAGGGGTCTCCAATCATTAAAACATAAATAGGGAAGTATGAGGGAGGTGTGAAACCATTCCCCAATATTCATAACTGAAATTAAAAGGGAAAATCAACTTAAAGAAAATTGGACAAAAACGAGAAAGGAAGAAAAACCCTTACTTGGAAGTGTGCTTCCAAAGGCTAGAGAGAGACTTGTGAGAGGCATCTTGGGAGCTTGGGGCACCATGGGAGGATTATAGATATATTAGGGAAGAGGTTGGACGAACACCAAAGGATTTGAGTGAGGAGGAATTGGGAGCTTGGATGGGTTTATTTAGGAAAGGTGAGAGAATTCTTTAGTATTTAGGTTTGGGACCCCTTACATTAAATTAATTCAAACCACAAACCATCCCATGGTTTTTGACCTTGGTTTTTGGAAAAGGGAAGAGGAAAACAACATTTTATAAGGCCAAAGTCCAAACTTCTTAAAATAATAGGGTTGCTTATGTGGAGGTGAGTCATACTCACATGGAAATTAATTTAAAAATACAAGGTGTTTAATAAGTCTTGAGGGGTCCATTAATGCTTTGAAAAGTAAGTCAAACAAACCCAAAATCACATTATTTTAATGGTAAAACATATATTGGCCGAAAATAAAGATTATAGTATTTTATTACATCACTATTGTGTCATTATTATGTCATAAAACACATTATATATTTAAACAGTATTTAATTTTTACCCAAAAATTTTACTATCTCAGAAAATTATGAAAAATTCACCGTTGGATAATTTAATCGTCCTAATTCTTGAAATAACATTTATTTTATCTAAATAATTTTCTAAATATGTTAATTTTCACTTTTAAAATATAAACCGATATTTATAGAAAATTCACGGGTTTTGACAGAAATGTCTTTCAAACCTTAATAAAAGTTATAATTGCATTCATAAAATTATAAGACCATTTATATTTAATAAAAATTAATTTAATAATAATAATAATATTTTATTAAAATATTATTTAATTCAAAAATTTCTTAATATAATTAAATAGAATTCTTAATTAAATAATAACAAAAAACTCTATTTTTACTTTAAAAACTATGTACAATGTATCGATAATGACAAGAAGGTATATTTATTATTATATTAAAAAATAATATATATGAACATAGTACTAGAGATTTGTCACATAACCCCTTAAAACATCCGCATAATACCTAAGGGTAAGGTGTGCGATGGTGACAGACTCTTGGGGTGGCTCGGATAACATCGCTCGAGTGGTAATTTCTATCAACTACCACTTCTCCCGTAGACGGTCCCGTTCAAGCTTGACCTGATGAAGCCCAGCTTGGGATTGGTCAAGAGCGAAGCCCAATGACACCACCTCTTTTCCGTGCTCCGACAAATGGGATTCGTATGGAGAAATTCTACTGGATGAGGCCATCACTTCCTTTGTCTCAGTAAATTTGGATTTGTTAAAGCCCTATATTTATACTAATCATGTGATCACTGTTCAACTACTATATTAGCAACAGTCAAAATTCTTAACATAAAAACAAAGAAGTGGACATTTTATATAGACAAAAAGTGATATTTAATTAGATCAAGAGGGATTTCCATTAATGAAACTTTGGGTCGTTACAAATATCATTCACTAAGAGTAATTAATTTAATTTATTAAAATAAAACACCTTGGTGGGAATAAAATAGTTTTTCACCAAACACATACTTTATATTTAATTAGGATCTATATTATTTTATAACAGCAATGAATTAAAAAAACATATGTAAATAATATTTTCCAAATTTATTTAATACTTTTCATACATTCCATTAGAGTGGATAGTTGATAAATTTATTATTAAATAATAATATTAATAGTATATTGTAGTTTGTTAAAACTCAGTCTTGCGTGTAACGCAAGGTATCGAAGAAAGTATTTTTCATGTGTAACACAATATAGCATATTATCACATGAATTTAAAGATATGAAATATATTAAATTTATTTTAAATTTTTAAATTTACCATAAAGTCTCAAGAGGTTATATTTCTTTCTACGTCTGGTGTTTCGTGTCACACACACTATTAAATATAATGTTCCCGCATTAAAATTTTATGGTGTTACTATTTATATATTATATTTATGAAATAATTATTCTTAAATAATTATAATATTATATTTACCTTTTGAACTTGCAATTTTTTGGAAAATGATGACATCTCTCATGCTTACATGTGGACCACCACCTCCATGAAACGATGTGATTCATTTTTTCATTTTACTTATAAATAAATGGTTTTAAGGATAGATTTAAAGAATTTATATGATATAAATAATATAAATTTTTTTTAATGGTTAATTAATATTTTATTTTCATTGTTTATATTCTTCAAAAAGTGAAAACATCATTCATGTATATGTACGGCCTATCATAACCATGAATGGTGTAATTCATTTTTAAATATTTATCCTTTATATATATATAATGAAAATAAATTATATTTATATCATGACTGTTATTATAAAGATAATTTAACCACAATCAAATTATAAGAAACTAAACCACCGTTACAAGAAACTAAACCCCCGTTATAAAATTCTAATGAAAAATAAAATAGTAAACACCCAGGAATGATGATTTTAATAGAGATATTAAAAAATGCATGTTGAAATGATATAAGTAGATCATCTAAAATATTATAAGTATTTAAATTACTCTTTTATAAAAGTATAATAAAATTAAATTTATTATACATTAGGTTATATTAGTTTTGAAGCAATTCAAACTATGTGTAAGGGATTTTTGTCACACTTTTATTTCTATGAAACACATGCCATATTTACCACTTGTTTATTTTATGTGGTGAATATACTAAAAATTAATTAATTTTATCATTGTCAAAATTATAATTTTGTTGATTTAAATATTCATATAATTTTCTTTATTTCATTAGAATTTTGTTAAATTATTATTAAATTATAAATGGATTTATGTTTTAATCTTATTTTAATAAGGATTATTTATGCTTGAATTCCCAATGAAGGAAATTATATGATAATTTACTAATAAATAAATTTAATTTTGTTAAACTATAGTTATTTCTTTATAATACATTTTTTCTTTTCATTTTCCTTACTTTAAGTACTCAATAGTATGGAATAATGTTTTCAAGGAAAACTGAATTTATTTATCTCTTCGATCAAAAATCAATTTTCTTCCAGGTCAATGTTTTCAAGAAAATCTTCAAGAATGATTTAATATTATCCTATAATTTTTAATATAATTTTTACCCATGATTTATTTTTTTTAAAATGGTTTAAATTGTATCTTCTTTTCATATCTCGAATGCGGAAACTTTTTTACTTTTAGCGAAAATGTGAAAGGAATATTTGTTGCACGACATGAACATAATTTCCCACTGTCATGACCACTCAATATTTTAAAGATTAATTTATCATTTTCAAAAATTATTTTCAACAGAAATTTTTTCCATTATATTTTGTAATTTTTTAGATTTTAAATAAGTGATTTTAAAATGAATAGTGTATTTTCTTTAAGAAAAACACTAAGTGATATTTTTAAATTTATTTTTATATTAGATAAAAATGATTTAATGATACCATATTTATGATTTAGTGGGAATATTATCCAATGATATCATATTTATTTTTTTCATTGGATGGTTTATAGTTATGATGTCAAAATATCAATGAAACCATTTTTATTTTCCACATGTTAAATTATGGGGATTTTTTATGAACTTGAGGAATATATATGAATTTGTTGATTATTATGTGATGATAGGGCCAATAATTATATAGACCTCTAATTCATTATGTAAAGATTAATTTCATATGAGCTCAAAGGGTACACATGAGTTTATCCCAATCAAAATTAGTTAAATGGGATGTTATCCAAATCTTAACATGTTTTGAATCTCTTGATGGGTATCATTGAATTTAGATTTATATAGTTATGATTATTCCACACTTCATTCCACTTTTTTATGATATAATATTATGCCAATGTTATGTTCTTATGGCTCATGTTCTTTGATCCATTTATAATTCATTTATTATGAACTTTTAGGAATTATACCATAAATCATGTTTACCATTGAAGAATTATTAGGAATGATTTTTAAAGGTTAATATCAAATTCTAATACCCTTTAAACTCATGTTATGTTTAAATGATCATTGATATCTCCCATTTTTACCCTTACTGAGCATCAGAACTCACCTATTATTATATTTTATTTTCCATAGGATGTGAATAAATTTTTTAATTATGATGTGTTTATGAATGGTTCTAGTTGTGAAGAACTAAGTGGGAGACAATGTAGATATTTTATATATCAGTTTTTTATGTATCATTGTTTCCGAAGACACTAAACCTTTATGATTGTGGAATGGATCATAATGTTATGTATTAAATATTTATCTATTAAGATGTAATATCTATTTATGAAAAGTATGGGTCATTATATTTGGTATCAGAGAATGGTTTTTTCACCTTTTGAAACTAGTTTGAGAAAATATTATTTAGAACCCTTAGGATAATATTAAGTATATGAGAATATACTAAGTTATAGTAAATAAAGGAGTTTAGTTTTCTAGGAAAAATATCCCTATCTAGATTCTCTAAGTGGATAAGGCTTTGGAATAGATTTATCTAGATACAATAACCCAAAATAGTTGGTTGAGTATATCATGACCATCCTTATGGTGCATGGTGAGTGTTCCCTTACAATGCACCTAGTTTTAAATTCTTGGGGGAAGATTCTTTTGTTAATAAACATTTTATTTAAGAACCATTAAGAAAAATTTGAATAGATGATGATCATGGATAACCGAGGTTAAAATTAAGGTGTCATATATTGAAAAAAAATACTTTTCATGATGTAGATATCCTATAAATTATATTTTATGATTATGTGGTTTAACTCTACGATTATTCTATCTCACACTGAAATTTTTGGTTCTAGATAATTCCTAGAATGAGAAGGAACCATGTTAACATTTAATGTGATTGAAGATGTGGTGATTATGAGCAATCAAATGGAATGATTAATGGAGTGAAAGATATTGTGATTACAACTAACTATTTATTCGGATATATGATTAACAACTTAAACCTTAACCAAATCTCAAAATAACCCAAGAATATAAGAATATAGTTCACTGAGATCTGTGGTGGTGGAGGATATGGAGGAAAGAAGGCCAAATTTCCATCATGTGATAAATGTGGAGAGATAAAACTAGTATAATGTGTGAATACAATAGGAACATGTTTTATGTGAGGAAAAGAAGTTCATAATGTAATGAATTATAGATTAAATATATTGATTTTGATAGAGGGAAATAAATTTCACTATATGGATCCATTTATGGTTTGTTGTCTTAAATGTTTGGAACCTAGTAATTATCTGAGTCAATTCCCTCTTCTAAAGGTTAACTCCTTGACCAAGAAAGGGTCTACGATATGTAAATTGTTGAGATGGAATAATTAATATGTCTATGTATTGGGATTCAATAACTATGTTGTAGGAGGTTTTTATCAATGATACTTTGGTCATAAGAATCATGAAACATATAAGGATTTTTTAAAAATAGTTTTTCTTGAAGGATTGGAAGTAAAATTTTGTATGGTATCGATAACCATGAAAAGTGGTTCAATGGTAAAGTGATATTTTAGAGAACACATGATTATAGTAAAGATAAAACATAATATGTTCTTGATGTTGAATTAATAATGTTTGGTTAGGATACATAGATTATTGATATTGATAAAGTATATTTTATGGTATTGGTGACATTGGAATTAATTAGTGATTTGATGAAAAATTGGTTTATGTTGGATTTTATGGAGTATACTACATTTTTCAATTAATTTAATATATTAAATTGTCTATGATTTTGTTTGTTGAATAAGAATATTGTTAATTATTGGAAGCATATATACTTTCATTAAGGTTTTATGGTGATTCAGGTTGTTATCACGTTATAAGATAATTAAGGTATTCACATGTTTAGTATGTGACACTATGAGATAATTCACCTTTTTTGGGGATAAATGAAAAAGTTGATATTGGGAAAAAATATGTGACCAAATATTTCAAATATTATTTTTTTGAATTTTATGAGACATATTTTGGAGTATTCTTTAGGTTAATTATTTATGGAATGGATTAAGTTGAACATGTCATGTTATTATTGAGGTTCTAGAGTGTAATGTATTATATTTATCCATATTGGATATCTTATGATAACCATTTTGGTTATTGAAAATATTTAGAGATAAGAGGAATGAATTTTCATTCTTTTCGGGATATTATTATCTGATAAAGGAAAATTTTAGTGCTTTAGGCATGGAAAATTCATATTCTATATTCATTTCCAAGAGTAAGATTTGAAGTGGAAATTCATCAAAGAACAAATAATGGATAAAATAATTCTTATGAAAGAGAAAATAAATTAATTATATTTTCTCATGTACTCTATCATTATAGTAAAAGAATACCATAACATTAGGAAAATGATATTGAAAAAAATGTTGTCCTTTTTTACTTAATTTCCAATGAATTGATGATATTTTCACCCCTCAATAATTTATGGTTTTGTGTTAATTATCTTTCTCATAACCATGTTCCCTATCATTATCTATTAGTCCTCATATGTTAGTTTTCTCTTCTATGTCTATGTTTTAACTTCACCATAATCTTATCCTATTTGGACACCTAATTATGTATTATTCTATATGTCCTTTGTGTTTCTATTTCCCTCTTTTTAATAGTATGTTTTATTAACCATTGTTGTAGCATCTCACCCCAACTCATTAGCTTGAGAAGGTAGTAGGATGTTGCTAGGCCTTAGGTGACATCCTCAAGACATCAAAGTATGAAAATAAATGTCAAGGGATTTATAAATAGTTCACAAATGATTTTAAATTTGAAAAAAACAACCAAACCATGAGTACCATAACAAAACAGAGACTATATGATCTAGGAGAACAATTTCATATAGTATAAATTGATACCAACTAAAAACACAACCAAAATACATCCAATAACATTATTAGAGTAAAAAAGAGAAACTAGAACCAACAAAGTTCATAGAATTGGATGTCAAAAACTCAGTAACTCCCAACAAGCTCCAAAAACCAACTCAACTATCCACAACCAAGGTATCATGAGGAACCACTAAATAACTAGGATACCCTAACATTACCTATGTCTCAATAAACAACAACCTCAAACACGCAATAGTACCCAATTAGGGAGTGAGTATTAAACTCAGTATGATTTCCCCAAATTACCCATATTTATCCCACTAGGATAAAACATATTAGCACATCTATATAAAAAAATGAATGCAGTTTATATACAAAAATTGATTTATGACCAATATTATTTTTATCAAAACCAAAACCATTTCTAAAAAAAGCAGTTTTCCATGAAATCAAACAAAAACAATTATTTTAAACCATTTATCACATATCATTTGGAATAACCCATTTCATTCCACACATCCACAGATGTATGCCTAGGTGATAGATCTATACTCATGAGTGGTCTCTCATTGATCTACCAATTTTTCACAAGGTAACCATATACGAAGTGACCCAATGGCACAATCCCCTTCCACAATGTCATGTTAATGAAAATGAACACACACAAACCATTTATGCAAAATTTGATGCCAAACCAACCATTTCAAGCCTTTTTAATAAAAAATTTATTTTACTCAAATTTTTTTATCAAACCCATTCCATGAATAAACAATTCATATTTTAAAACCAACATTTTAAATTCCTAAAACAACACACTTTTCACAACAACCACTTTTCCACAATTTCACAAACCATCACTAAAGAGGGTTTCTATCAAGATTTTCACAAAAATTTCACAATTAAATTCAATAAATCCACTCAATTTGAAATCAATCCTTAAATTTATAATAAGAGGATTTGAGAGTGAATCCACCTACCTTATAAACTTATGAAAAAATTAAGAAGAACACAAATTATCAAAAAATGTGGATTAAACTCCAAAAACATTATTAGATTTTGTTCCCTAACATCAACACAACTATATCACATCGGGATTAGAATAAAAAAACATAAATATATTTCAAATGGATTAAAACTATGAATAAAAAAAGGGAAGACGATGAAATGTAAGGAAAAAAAACCAATAATGAGTACATACCAAGGAATATGAGCCTCCAACTCCAAAAGAATCCCTAATAGATTTCTCAAGGATTAAGGGGAATGGTCTCTACAGCCATTAGGAGGAGAGAAAATCATATTATTGTCTATTTAGAAGTAAAATCGATCCAATAAGTGGTAAATATGAATTAGATACACAATTTTCAGATTATTTTTTAACATCGCACAGTTAAGGTACACGATAAGGCAAACTGTGTGAAAAATGTGTGCCAAACATTGTCTCAAAACACCCCTTCACTATTAGATTATTTGGTTAGACAAACCATGTTCCAACTATGAAAACCCCTCTATTTCACTTTTCATATATTCTCTTGGGTTTTCCCAAACCATACGCCTAACTGTAAACCTACCTAGATCTCACTATTTGAGTTTCACGGTTTATTAGAATGTTTTTCAAGGGTTCTAATTACTTTGATCAAACCATGGACCAACATAAATCCCCAAAAACTTTTCAAAACTACTCCAAACCTTCCCACACTTAACCCAATAACATTATATAATTAAAATACATAAATAAAGGGCTAATTACTTGGAAGCTATGGTGATACATCCTCCCCACCATTGGTCTTTCTATCCCCAAAAAGTTCAAAACCACTATTTTCTTTAAAGAGATTGGTCCATTTCGTGAACATTTATTTTTCATTCTCCCATATTTCCTCTAGAATCCAACTATGCTTCCATAAAACCTACACAATAATGATTTTTTTCCCACATAATACTTTCACTTGCTTATCCAAAATCTGCACTGAAACATGAACTAATGTAGAATCCAACTATAGGTCCATGTGATCCCATAAAATCACATGGTCAAGATTAAGATAATACATTTTTAATTGAGATACATAAAAAAAATTATGCACTGGACTGAACCTTGGATGAAAATCCAATAGATATTCCACCTCACCAACCCATTAATGTATCTCAAAAGGGCCTATGTATCTCAATGATAATATGCCATGAATCCAAAAATTAGGATTCCCAAGACTTTTTTTTAGAATTATACTGAACACATGATCACACACCTTGAATGAAAATGACCATTGATGATGATCCACATATGATTTCTGATGACCCTGATCCATCTTCGTCCTTTTTCTGATAAAAGAATCTTCATTTTTAAATCTTAAACAAGGATTGGTCCAACTAATGAAGTATCACCTATTTCCACCCAAAAAAATGAATAAAGACCAGGATGATCATACAATGATTCTAAAGGAGAAATATGTATCAAGGACTGTTAATTTTTTTATACAATAACTCCATTAACAGTATGTGACCCCTCCATGAGCCACCAAAATCCATTTCACAAGCCCACAACATGTCTTCTAACATTTGTATCATTATTCTGGATTTTTTATCCATATAACGTTGATACATTGTGCTCATAATTGATTGAGTCCCAAGAAAGTTTTGTAAGGATTTCAAAAAATGAGACTTAAACCTTTGATTATGGTTTGATTCTATTGAAACTGATATTCCATGCCTTTTACTACTTCCCTGATAGATATTTTAAACAATCTTTCCACTGTATGAGATTCATGAATAGGGATTAAATGGGGAGACATTGTTAGATTATCAAATATCACCCATATGAAATCATTTTTCTTAAATGTACTTGGTGGACCTGTTACAAAATATATATTTATCTTCTCTTATTTCTAAAAAAGAATTGGTAAAGACTTCAACATACTTTCTAACCACTAGTGCTCTACCTCAACCTAGTAACAAGTTAGGCATATCATAAAAAACTAGACCACATTTATTTTTATTCTAACCCACCATAAAAATAAAATCCCATCCAACTTCTATCCCTAAATGGTCTCCCCACCATTGATTTTTGACCTCATCACAACACATTCAGAATCATATGTTCATGCCAATTTAACCATATCCACCAAATTAAGAACAAAAGAGACTAAAAAGTAAATTGAAAAAGAACATTGGTCTTCACAATCCAACAACATTAGTGACCACTGATATGAATCCCCCTTTTACAACTGATTATATGAATTTATACATAATGCATCCACCACCAAAATTCATTTACCTGCTTCATATATTAATTTGAATTAAGATATTTTGAGATATTCCATCCATATTATTTGTCTTAGGTTAAAATCTATTTGTGAGAAAATGGGTTTCAAACTCTTAGGATATAGAAGCACTATAAATTTTTGAGTAAATAGGAAATGATGCCAAGTATTCAAAGAATGGACCACAAAAACTAACTAAAAATCATGTATTGAGTACTTCTTCTCATAAAACCATAACTTTTATGAGCCATAATGAACAACATGATCTCCCTGTATGAGAACATATCCCAACCTAGATCTCGAAGCATCATAATACACCACATAACCCTATCCAAATTCTGAAAATATCAATATCATTGATGATTTAAGGTGAACTTTAAACTATTGGAAAGACTTATAACCTTTTAAAATTCCATTACAATGTAACTCCTTCTCTTATCAAACATATCATAGGTGAATATAATAAGGAAAAATCATGAACAAACATCATTAATAACCATATAGTCCCAAAAAACTGTATTTCTCCAATTCATTCTTTGGTGGTAGCTAAGAGATGATAGCCCCTATCTTTCCTGGATAAAAAAACACATTTTTAGAGATATCATGGACAAGGAAACATACCTATTGTATCCAAAAATCATAATTTGAATGTTTTTCATATAGACTGTGATCCCTCAAGATTCCCAACACTATATCCAACAACTTCTCATGATCAACGATTGTCCAGGATACACCAATATGTCACCCACAAACACCACTAAAAAAATAATCTAGATGCCTTTGAAATATCTGATTCATTAATGAAATAAATAATATTGGTACATTTATAATATTTAAAGGCATAACCATATAATTGTAATGGCTATATCTACTTATGAAATATTTCTTTAGAATATCCCCCTTCTGAACCTACAATTGGTGATATCTTGATCAAAATTCAATTTTAGAGAACTACCAGGATCCCCCCAATTAATCAACTAGATCATCAATGTGTGTAAGTAGATACATATTATTTATCATGACTTGGTTAAGTTTATAATAATCCATACAAATCCTTATAGTTCAATCCTACCTTTTCAAAAACATTATTAATGGTACCCACAGAGACATACTCAACTGAGTAAACCCTTTGATTTCCAACTATTCAAATAGGACATTAAATTCCATTAATTGTGATTGTTTTATTTGATACGATTTAAGTGAGATAGACTGGTCCCTAGTAAGAGATTAATAAAAAACTCCACTTATCTTATGGGTGACCACCCTAAGAAATTTTAAGGATAAAAATATAAAAACTAATCCATAATTGCTAAAAAACTCTATACCTGATCTCATCCTCTGGTGCCAAATTCATGGTTACTGAATTGTATATGATCGTTCTAATTACTGGTTCCAAGAATCTCATTTACTTTCGTTTACATTCTGGTATCCTTTTAAGATATTCTCAATGCCATCATCACTCATAAAACTAAACATTCGAGTACAAAAACTGATGTGAACTTTTTACATAGTCAACCAATAGATACCCATGATTATATCATATACAACCATCTCAACCACAAAAAAATCCCTACCCAGTTTATCTACATCTATATTTATAGAGCATGATGTTCATATAAAGGATTAAAATTTTCTTTGGACAAGAAGAGTTTGAAGTTTCAAAATAGAAGGTATCATCTGAACATGAAAACCTAGAAGATAAATATAATGAGATAAATAAATGAATACAAAAAATCATATCAAACATAGAATTAATAAGGATAACATTAAAAATAATTATACCTCTCACCATCAATGGTCTAGATTGATCATCCACAATAAAATTCTCAACCCTATATAATTTCTTACTCACTGCACTTTACTCTATGTTACCCTATTGAGATGGACCTTATTGAAGAGTCTTTTTATTCCTAAAATAACTATAGATATCTCAATTATGATGATGATAACTCTTCATCTATTATCATCCCATTGAAGCATACGATGTTTTGAAAACATGATATGTGTCATGAAAACCCAAATTTGGAGCATTGATACAATATCACTGAAGATGCCCCATCTAGTTGAAACTTTGGCATGCTCTAGGTGGTGTAGTACAATATCACATCATGTGTTCAAAATAGAAACACTAAAATCATGTAGACATACTCTTTGGATTAGGAGGAATATTTACCAATCCAGCTATCTAATTATGAGTCATTCCACTACTATGAAAATAGGTTTTCCTTTTCCACTTATTCCCTACATTAGAGTTCCCACCATTTCCCATAAGTATCAATATGCTTCCAGCACCCATATTTTCTAATATATATCTTTCATCCACCATAAATATACTATAAATCTCCATATAATTTGTTACACAAAGAAAAAAAATCTTCGAGAAAATGTCAAACCTCAACCCCAATTCAAAAATGTGTGCCTTGAAGGATATACTAGGAATAATATCAGGTAAAAAGTAGACTAAATTCATAAATTTAGCCACATGATCTATCATTATGAGATTCTATTTTTTCAAGATGAAAAAGTACATCATTTTAGAAATCCTAACCGTGTGAGGATAGAATTGTTTGTTGAAAAACTCTTCAAATCCTCCCATGAAATGACTTGTTCCAATTTAGCCTGAACTGCTAAATCTCACCACTAGTGTGAAAGATCCTTCAGCCTATATGTTGTCAATTTTAATTTTAGCTCTACTTGTGTACTATGAAAATAAATGATTTTATTCATCATATTCATCCACACCTTTGATTTTTCTGGTCCAAATCACCCTAATATATGGTTTGATTTTGATTTTATAACTTAATTGAATGATCCACTTTCCGTTGTTCATCCCTTTGGTTCCCTTAACCAATGGGTTGAAAATCCTGAAAAATACTTTGAACCAATTGTTGGTTCACTTGTGGCTAAGCTATAACCACATTATCATCAAACTCATCCAATTGGTTTTTTCTAAACCAAACCGGTTCCTTTTTATATAACCATAAGAAAACACCATTTATTCTCACTCTCTATAAATTTAAGTCTTATAAATATAAAATTTACCACATCACATTTATCATAAGGCTTCCAAAAGTTAAATATTTTTCCACTTCAAAACTATTTTTGAAAATTAAACTATGCTTTTGAATATCAAACCATTATCAAAATACCAATACCATTCCTTGTTAAAAATTTCACATTTGAAATAAATTTATGTAATTTTCAAAAATCAACTCTTTTAAATCATATCATAAATTATTATTGAAAATGAATTATGAACACCAAGTGGAAAGTCATTTATATAAATAATTATCATTCTCTACTCATCGGTTAAACCCATTATGATGATGTTACAACTCCTAGAAGTTTTTCAAAACAATCATGTACCCAACTCCCTTGTTACTTGAGGTTCAGTATAAATAGGATAGTTATTCCTTTTTATGTTATGCATTTAAAGTTCTAACGGTTCTACTCTTTGCTACCATCCCAACACCAGGACTGAACTAGAATGACTTTCCAACTCCAAGAACAAACCAACTGAAACCATTTTTCCAAAAGAAAATATAGAATGGAAATGAATGATACCATTTGTAACATCCTGCCCCTCTTCATTTGTCACGACCCATCCACGGGGCCCATTCCGTGACTACCTCAAGCCTGCCTTGCATTGGCCAGGGGCTGGCGACTAGAACCAAAGGCGTAAATCCAATATCTAGGAAGGAATTTACTTTATAAAACATAAAAACATCCAACCAGAGTACAAGCGGAAGTAATACACTAAGTACAAAAGAAAGTGTTGAAAAGTAAATGGGCCAGAATACAAACCCATATAGAATGAACAACTACAACTGAATGAAGTACAACAGAAAAGACAAACAGCTGGAAGATAGAAGCAGCTCCTGGGTCATCCACCTCGGATCCTACCTGAAGGGTAGGCGTAGATAGCCTCATCAACGCTCTCGCCCGCCAACCTCCTCCAAGTATCATCTCGTCATGAAGTCCACCTCCAGGTACTAACTCATCGCCAGACCCACCTCCGGGTACCGTCCAGTCCTCATATACTTGGTCTCTGTCAGCACTGTCCATCATCTGATTCCAACACAATGAGGTGCGGGCATTGCCCATGCAGGGGTGAGTATAACGTTACTTAGTAGGGATCCCGAGACCCTCAAGGTCTCACTAAATCCAACAAGGATAACCACAAAGAAAAGATACAAACATGAAGTATCAACCAAATCTATTTGGTATATGCCCATACATATACCTAAGTCATCAATTCCAGTTCGACTCCAACTCACGAGCCTACGTACAACCCAGTCTACACATGAAATCATAACCTAGTCCACACAAGAAAATCACAACCCAGTCCACACAAGAAATCACAACCCAGTCCACATAGGAAATCACAACCAATTATACACAGAAATTCAATATAATCACATCGATGATAAATATTTAAAGTCAAGACTCAGCTCACACAGGTATACTACTCACGATGAGGGGTGAAGATGATAGATGTATCCTCTTAATCATCTCCTATGCCGAACCCACGTAGGATCCAAATACTGAAGTCATCGCTGCTGAACCCACGTAGGACCCAAATACTGAAGTCATCGCTGCTGAACCCACATAGGATCCAAGTATAGTAACTATGGCTGCCGAACCCATGTAGGATCCAAGTACAGTCGTCATCGTTTCTGAACCCACGGAGGATCCATGTACAGTTGTCATCACTGCCGAACCCATGAAGGATCCATGAACAGTCGTCCTCGCTGCCGAACCCACGTAGGATCCAAGTACAGTCATCCTCACTGCCGAACCCACGTAGGATCAAAGTACAGTTATCCTTGCTACCCAACCCACATAGGATCCAAGTACAGTCGTCCTCTCTGCCGAACCCACATAGGATCCAAGTACAGTCGTCAACGTCGTCGTAGTCACAACCAGCTCTAGGGTTCTCGCACACAGCATGCTCGATTCCAGGAGGGTCCGCTCCACGAGCCAAGAGGGTTGATAAATCAACTATCACAAAGTCCAGAGTTGATGTATCCCAAAGTTCCGTCTCATCAAAGGGATCTCAACCCAACAGACAGCGCGTCAATCAGACGCCTGGTCTGTGAGTTATTATCCTTTTAGTCCCGGGGCCCCGGTTGGTTTCCTGTACGAACCAACTCAATGATATCTAAAATATATCCCAAACCCTCATAGGGTATAATCAAAGGAACTGTTTCTCAATGTGATGACCAATGCCACAGACGGTTCGTCAAACGGACGTCCGGTCTAAGAGTTATTAGTATTTCCGTTCTAGGGCCCAGTTGGATTTCGGGTACAATCCAACCCAGCCATACTCCAACTGTGTCCAAACCATAGGTTAAGTATACCAAAATAACCATCTCACCATGGAAAAACCAACAAAGTTGACAGCTCATCAATCGGACATCCAGAGCTCAAGTTATAGGCGTTTCCGCTCTGAGGGCCCGGTTGGTTTTCGGGTTCAAACCAACCTGGACATAGACATACTTCTTCAAAACCTTATTTATAATATACAGAATCGACCGCCTTGATCCAAGGAATTCTATGCAACTGACGGTGTATCGATTAGAGGTTCGTAGCTCAAGATATGGCTATTTAACCGAAAACTGTCCGAATATAGGGGGTCTGGGCCCGGTCCGACCCGGCCCAACACCCCCTGGGTTGGCCAGAACCGGGTCGACCCGACCCGGGTCCGGGTCCGGCGGGGTGGATGCGGCCCGGCCCGGCGGGGCGCGACCGGCCCAGCCAGTGCGGCCTGCGGCCTGGCTCGGAAGCCGGCCGCAGCTCGGCGCTGGCCAGGCGGGAAGCAAAGGGGCGCGACCCCCTTTTTCTGGAAACGGCGGACCCAGTGGGGTCCGCCCTAGAAGTAGGTTGGGGGTGACTCCCCCTCGGTTTCTTCGAAATGGCCGGCCGTGATGGACGACCTTTGTGTAACTGTGAGACCTCCTCAGATCCCGCCTCTAGGTTGCGCCGGTGGCCGGCACAGTCGGCCGCCCCTTTGAAGTCTGTCATGGCCTTAGGCCGCGACTTTGTTCAACCCATGCGGCGCAACGACGCCCCGCCCCACCACCACGGCCCGCCCCGGCCACGGCCCCTTGTAGCTCCGGCGCGACGTGACAGCGCCATGCCCCTCCACCGTGGCCCGGCAAGGCCACGATCCGGCTCTACTTTGCGCGGCACGACAGTGCCGCACCCTTGTGTTGATCCGACAACCGAGCATTGTCGATCTGCCCTTGTTCGGCCCGACGCCGGCCGGTTCTTCACAGTCCAGCTCCATCATCCATAATCAACAAATGAAAGGGGAAGGGTAGGACCGTGTTCTTGCAGTCTGAGCCCTTCCTCGTCAAGATGGTATCAAGCAACCCAACGAAACTCAAGAATTGGAGAACCATGAAGAACGATATTAAAACCCGAACATAACAACCCCTACCTCGATTATGACATTTGACGACATCGCGAAAAGAGGATGAAGTTGACGTCAATCATTGCGTCCGCCTCGCACTTCATATTCGAGCTTGAGCATCGGGATTTCGTCGGAATCCGACCTCCGTTGAAGGATTGTTCTTCGTCGAAAGAGAACATTCTTCGTCGAAAGAGGGAACCTCTCTTACTAACTCTTCAAGTATTTTCCCCAGCAAAAGGTTTTCCAACCCAAAATTAAAATAAGGCTTTCCCTTATTTTAATAAATTTTCCAAGCCTTTCAAAATCAAATCACCTCATTAATTAATTGATGTTGACTCCATTTATTAACTAGAGTGTTGGCATAATTAATGGAGAGGGGAAAGTGAAGAGATTTCATAAATAAGGGGGGTTTAGGGAGTTGAGGGGGAGGTGAGGAGTTAGGGTCTCGTGTGGGCCCCGCCACACGAAACCCTCCCATTTGTAGGTTAATAACCACCTTCCACAATAAAATTTTTACACACCACATTTTATTTATTTTATTCTAAATCCCAAATATAAAACCTCAACCCGCTCAAAACTCAACAAGGGCAAAGGTCCCCCTAAGCAATTACCGGCGCCGCGAGTTCATCGATGCCCTCAGATTTCAATTCCACGCACCGGTTCAAAATATAGAAAAACCTGCTCTTTCGTTCACTGAACGCACACGAGCTAAACTTCCGAAAATTATTCTGGGCACACCGGGCCTCGGAATCAGGTGCCGTTAGAAACTGCGTACTTGTAAAATTCCAAGGTATTTAAGAGAAAATTTTCCTTGAAATTTCCGAGTCTTTATATTACTCCCACCTCAGGGATTTACATCCCCGTAAAGATATAACACAAACTACGGAAACTAAAGGAGATACCGAGCATGCATCTGTGCCTCCCGCTCCATGTGCTCTCCTGGAGGTTCCCGCACTACCAACAAAATCGCACTAGATGAATTGACCATCAACGTAGGACCCGCTCCTATCGATCCTCAACCTCAACTGGAACCTCCGTGAATGTTTCCCAGTCATCGATGTCCAGCTCCCTGTGGTCGATGATGTGTGAAGGGTCATGCACGTATCTCCTTAGCTGAGATATGTGGATGACATCGTTCACTCAGTGCAACTGTGGTGGAAAGGTCAAGTGGTAAACCACCTTGCCTACCCTGCTGAGGACCTAGAAAGGTCTGTTGAACCTCAGAGATAACTTGCCGCCTCGACCACATCTCTGTAGACCTTGTCGAGGTGAGACCTATAGGAAAACGTGTTCGACATCCTCAAAATCCAGTGGTCTCCGTATCCTACCATCATAGGATTTCTGCCTACTTTGTGTAGTCTTCATCTACTCCTGGATGATTTTCACGTTCTCAGGTAGCCTCAAAATGGGTGCACTGGTCAATCGTTGCCTCAGCTCTTGAATAGCTCTGCTGGCATATACCTGACCACACGAAGGGTTTTCCCCTTCTTTATCAATGCTAAAAGCGGTTAAACAACTCTGGAGAATTTTGGCTCAAATCTATGTCTGGCCGACTCATGAGTGATCGACTGCACCCACTTATGCATGTTTCTATCCTATGCTGCTTGGGGTTCCTTTTCTCCAACCAATGAAAACCCATCCCAATGCTATAGGTAAACCACAACCTTTTTTTCCTAATACTGTCAGTATGTGTATGAACTGTGGTTCCCCAGTCCATACCCAAACTAACGTCGTAAGGCCTCGACGCTGCCACCAAGAGGTTCCAACTGAAACTCTCACCTCAAGGGTCAGATCACACCATTGGGGTAAGTGTGATTATCAAGTATCCTTCCAAAGGTATTTCCAAACATGAGGATCAAGTCAACGGATTAACCAGAAACTCTAGGTCTGGTACAAGATTCGTGGAACGAAGGAATGATTGGTACTTATGTCTATTGATATGGTAACTCATAGTAGACACAGACCGTACCTTGAATCATTTATAGAGCCCCTGGGTCTCACTCCTTGACCACATGCAGCTACTCTCTTCCCCTACCCTCCTGCTCCCTAAGCCTGGCGGGGTCTACAAAGGCGGGTGGTTGTAACATGTTGAAATGTAAACCACCTCGTGCTGCTCTCCTAGCTTTACTTCCACATCTGCTACTCGGCAGATTCATCTGTCCTTAACACTTGTTATTCTTGAAACATTTTACATGCCCAAGTCTCGGAGACTGGCACCAGTTTCTTGTTTCTTACTGCTAACCTTCACTGGCTGTATCCTCTCAGCCAAATAACTCTCAACCACAAAGGTTCTCTCTAGCACCCTAGCATAAGTAGGAATGCATAGACGAAAATTTCTGGCTTAGATTTCCTTTAGACACACCTCGCTCAGAAGTCAGAGCCCTGAAGAACTGATCGCATCGTATTCATCGAGTACTAGGAATGGTTTGGTACACCCCAATGAATACTCAGCAATCGACATGCCATCCTGCCGAAGCTGTATAAGCTCTAGAAAACTCTCAACCACCTCCTCAAGCCAGTCCTCAGCCGTCTGTGAGTCAGGATCGCCTCAGAACCTCAGGGGTATCTAATCCTGAAACACGTGTGAGGCACTATGCCCACATGTGTCATATACCGGTACCGCCAGTTGTAACAGCTGACCAACATGTAGTGATATAGATGGAACACTACTCAAAGGTACTATCTCAGGTATCGGTCCACATACTGAAGCCTCATCACTATGTGGAGAAACCTCATGGCCACTCACTAGGAAAAACTAGTATCTAAGATCACCATAAGATCTACTAGTGTCTAAACTAGGTGTAGAACTCTAGAAATTGCCTCCAGCCAGTCCACTGCTGCCTAGGAATCTATCTTGCCTCGTAACCTCAGAGGCCTCTGCTGCTGGAACTCGTGAAACAAGCTCTGTCAGCATGCATCATCCACTAGTATAGCTGGTGGCATCTGCAGCCCAACAGGTGGTGGTGCTGCTGGTACTTCACCCGAATGTGCCATCATAGAAAGTGGGTCCTGCACCGGAGCCTCGTTTCTCAGTGGACCGTCATCAAGTACTCTCTCGGAACTCTAGTTGGATACCTACATGGGGCCATCCTAAAAAAGAAATAGGTTCACCACAGTTATTACAGTATAACTGGTGAGCTAACACAAAGTAATCACAAAGAAAATTTTTGAAACACACATGCAATCAATGTTTTCGTGTACTGATTCGGAAATCAGAAGTCAGTGTCCTGGTGTATGGAGACGTCGGCCACCACACCAACATTGGACTCCCGGGACTGATAACCACACTCAATACTCCAAACATTATTGCTTCATAGAGAAGAAATTATCAGAGTTCTGAGTTCTGCGGTAGAACCGACTCCTCTGATACCAATTTGTCATGACCCGTCCTTGGGGCCCATGCTGTGACTACCCCAAGCCCGCCTTCCATAGGCCAGGGGTTAGCGACTAGCACCAAAGGCGTAAATCTAATATCTGGGAAGACATTTCCTTTATAAAACATAAACACATCCAACCAGAGTACAAGAGGAAGTAATACACTAAGTACAAAAGAAAGTGCTGAAATGTAAATGGGCTAGAATACAAACCCAATAGGAAATCACAACTACAACAGAACGAAGTACAACAGAAAAGACAAACAACTGGAAGATAGAATCAGCTCCTGGGTCATCCACCTCGGATCCTACCTGAAGGGTAGGTGCAGATAGCCTCCTCAATGCTCTCACCCGCCAACCTCCTTAGAGTACCATCTCGTCATGAAGTCCACCTCCGGGTACTGACTCGTCGTGAGACCCACCACCGGGTACTGTCCATTCCTCGTACACTCGGTCTCTGTTAGCACTGTCCAACGTCTACATATAACACAACGAGGTGCGGGAATATCCCGTGTAGGGGTGAGTATAACGTTACTCAGTAGGGATCCCGAGACCCTCAAGGTCTCACTAAATCGAACAAGGATAACCACAAAGAAAAGATACAAACACGAAGTATCAACCAACTCTACTTAGGTATATGCCCATAGATATACCTAAGTAATCAATTCCAATTCAATTATTTAATGAGGTGATTTGATTAATTAATAGAGAGGGGAAAGTGAAGAGATTTTATAAATCAGGGGGTTTAGGGAGTTGAGGGGGAGGTGAGGAGTTAGGGTCTCGTATGGGCCCCACCACACTAAACTCTCCCATTTGTAGGTTAATACCACCTTCCACAATAAAATTTGTACATAACAAATTTTATTTATTTTATTCTAAATCCCAAATATTAATCCTCAACCCGCTCAAAACGCAAATATGGAAAAGGTCCCCCTAAGAAATTACCGACGCTGCGAGTTCATCGGTGCCCTTAGATTTCAATTCCGAGCACCGGTTCAGAAGATAGAAAAACCCGCCCATTCGTTCACTGAACGCACCCAAGCTAAACTTCAGAAAATTATTCCGGGCACACCAGGCCTCGGAATCAGGTTCCGTTAGAAACCGCGTACTTGTAAAATTCCAAGGTATTTAAGAAAAAAAACTTCCTTGAAATTTCCAGGTCTTTACATCATTATCTTTATAAAGGATTTAGGAAATTACTAGGCCATAGGTGACATCCCCAAGGCAACAAATCATGGAAATAAGTTCAAAGGAATTCAAAAATAGTTGGTGCATGATTTTCTATTTGAAAATAAAAAAAACCCAACCAAGAGTACCATAAAAAACAACTAACATATGATTCATTAGAAAATTTTAATATAATACAAAGTAATACCCATTGAAATATAAAAAAACTACAACTAACAACCATATCAGAGTAAAAAGTGGAATCTAGAAAAAAACCCAAAGAAGTGGAAGAAAACAACTCAAAAACTCCCAATATTCTTCAAGATCTAACTCAAAAATCCATTCCCAAGTTATCACAAGGAATAAATAAATAATCAGGATACCTTTCCTTTACCCATGTCTTGATACAAAACATCTAGAAATGACCAAATGTTCCCAAGATGAGGGTGTGTATAACACTCAGTAGGATTTCCCCAAATGAATTTCATAATCATGCCACTAGAATAGATCATGTTAGAAAATTTATATATTAAAATTTATATAAAAAAACATAAAATATTTTATATAAAAACCAAAACCATTTATAAACAAAATAGTTTATATCAAAAACAAAACCATTTCTAACCATATAAGCTTTCCATGGAATGAACCCAGAAAAATATTTTAATCCATTTTTCACATTTCATTTGGCATAACCCACTCCATTATACACATCCACACATCTACACATGAACTCCTAGGTAAAAATTCCATACCAATGAGTGGTCTCTTGTCACTCTAAAAATTCTTCACAAGGTGACTATATACTAAGTTACCCAATAAAACATGCCCCTTCCATAAGGTCATGTTAATGAAAATGAACACATGCCAAAAATTTATTCCAAGGCCCATGCTAAATCAACCATTTAAATCAATTTCAATAAAAAATATATTATACTAAAAACGTTTCTATCAAACCTTTTACATGAACCCAAACAAATCCATATTTTAAAATCATCATTTTAAAATCATTAAATCAAGAATTTTTCAAAACAACCAATTTTCCACAATTCCACAAACCATCGCTAAAGAGGGTTTCTATCAAGACTTGACCAATAATTTCACAATTTAATTCAAGTAGTTAAATAAATATAAAATAAATACAAAAATTTATAATAATAGTATTCACGAATGAAGCCACCCACCTCACAAACTTAGGCAGAAATGAAGAATGACACAAATTATTCAAAAATATGGCTTGAACCTCCAAAAAAATTCTTTATATATTGTTAAATAACATCAAAACAACCATATAATATCATGATTTGAATAATAAAACAAGGAAATATACCTGATGGATTAGATCCCTGAATCCAAAAGGGGAAAGATGATAAAATTTAAGGAAAACAACCAAGAATTCACACTTACCAAGGAATTCAGTCCTCCAACGCATGAAGAATCACCACATGATTACTCCCAAACCATGAGGAAGGGTCTCCTAAAAATTTGGGAGGATATAAAATTATATTATAGTATTTTTAGTGGAAAAAAGAATCAATAAGTAGTAAATTCATATTAGATCCACAATTTTTAGATCATGTTTTTAACACTACACGATTAAGGCACATTGTTTGGAAACCTGTAGGCAAACTTGGCACCATGAACCATCCACTATCTCAAAACACCCATTTCATGGTTGGATTGATATTTTTGAAAAACCATCCCCCAACTCTAAAAAACCCCTATATTCAACTTTTCATGTTTTCTTTTAGTTGGCAGCATGGTTTGGCCAAACCGTGCACCTACCAAAATCCCACTATTTAAGTTGCACAATTTACCAGAAGATGTTGCAAGAGTTCTACTGACCATACTCAAATAGAGTACCTCCAAAAAATTCACAAAAAACATTTCAAAACTCCTCCAAACCTTCCCAAAATTAACACAATAGAATTATAAACTTAAAATACCTAAATATATGGTTAATTACCTAAAACCTGGGGTGCTACACTTTTTATGATGTGTGTTTTCCGTAAAATAATTTTCAAATATCAAACCCTTGATTACTAATCAAAATTTAAAAATTAAAGGATTAAGTTTATTAAATTGAGGGTAGATTTTTACAACCTTATATTTTAAAAGAACTCTATAATCGATATTGTATACAGCATTCAATGCCGATTTTAAACGAACCACCAAATATTATTAGTTTATGACCATTATAACATAACAATTGAATTGGTGGGTATTAATATAAGTAACTAAATTATGAAATTTATATAAATGTCATAATAAATAAAAATTTATTGATAAATTCTAAGCGAATAGGCACTCAATTATTAATATTCATTTTATTCTTAAAAATATGTTTTCTTGAAAAATTATTTTTATATATTTTTGTGAGTGAATATTATGAATATTTTATTAAAATTTTAATTTTTTTTGATAAAAATAATATTATTTACGAAATTTTAATATTGAAATTATCTTATGTTGAATGTTTTGGATTTTTATGAAAATATTTATTCTCTAGTGTTTTGTGAAACATATTTATTTTCATTGAAAATTTTATTTTTGTTTCAAGAATTAAAATTTTCCATTTTGTTTTAAAATGGATTCAAAGTAAAATTAGTTACATAATATTATTAATAATACAATTAATATCACTATATTTAATTTTATTCTTGAATTTTTTTATAAAAACATGATTATTCATAAATACATTTTTTCTAAGAAAAAAGTTTCTATTAGCATTTTTTTTAAATTAACTTCTAACACTTATATAAATTTAACCATGAAAAATGTATTCAATATTTGTAATTTAGTGCCATAAAATATTTAAAAATATTCCCTTTATTTTTTTCTTTAGGAATAGTAACCATAGTGAATGTTTATTACCACTATAAAGGTAAATTGGGTTAATTAGGGATAAATTTAATGCTATAAGTCTTCAAGATCATCATAACACTTTAATTAATTTCATTTGAAGATTATATTTTGTATATAATCATAAAAAATAAAAAAAATATGACATTTTTTTTCATTTTGATTTGATTTTTAATTTTACAATATTTAATTAAAAGATAAAGTAAAAAACGTCACTTTCTTATTTTTTATATGTATAATATATTGTGATGGGTATAATGTTTTTATTCAGTTAAAATGGTTATTTTAATTATGAATGATTTTTTTATGATTGGATTTTCTTTTAATTTTTAGTTACGTAATAATTACCTTAATTTATTATACAGCGCCGACACATTACTTATTCAAGAAGTAAATAAAATCAATTAAATGTTTTAAAAAACATTGTAAGTAATTTTTTTGATTTATTTTAAGTTTAAAATAAATTTTAAAGATAAATATAACATATTATTTATTTTTTAAAGGTATATAATCAAATTAAATTTTTTTCATGTTATTTTTAATGTCAAATTTTGTGATTAGTTCTTAAGATAACATTAGTTTTATTTCATGTTAAATATGTTTTATTAAATTATTTAAAAATAATAAAAAATAATTAATTATAAAAATTATGATGAAACATTGTTTAAAATATCATAACTTTTACATTTTATTCCATTTTTTACCTTATAAATAAAATTATAACACTTTAATATTAAAAAGTCATTAGTCCAGTTAAGATTAAAATTGGTTAACCAAGGGGTTAAACCAAAAAATAAGGATTAAAATGATATATAAACCTATAAATATTTTTTTATATGATTATATTAAGAATATATATTCCTTATATTCTAATCCATGTCATTTGGAAACCATTTTACCTAAGTTAGAAACATATTATACTATAATATTTCACGTATTTCCAAAAATGACATTATTGATATTTTAAAATAAAATATATTTTATTAAATGGTCTAAAATTCATAAAAATCATATCATAAACCGATTTAATGGAATATAGTTCAAAATATCAACCATGGTCTATCTATGGGTCGATTTTCTTTTTATGGTAACATTCTTGAACCTAATTGAGTAAAAAACTTTGATATTGTGGTAATTGTCTAAAGTGACAATGGGGGGTCAAAACAAATGTATAAGGGTGAAAACATTAACTAAAATTAATAAAATTTTATTTAATGATAAATTTTAAAAAATAATTACAGTGTATTATAAATATATTAGTTTTGTGCCACATGAATCTGGAAATTAATTTATCTTAATTTAAAAATTTAAATAATTCTTAGGATTCCCCTCTCCTCACTTATTATTGGGGACCTATTATCCTCTCTTAATCACACCATTTGATCCATATATTTTGAAAAAACAATACCCAATTCTATAATAAACTTATAATTACACTAATTATATGTTACATCCCAAGTATGTAATGAATAATAGATATTTTTATCTATGTCTATTAATGAATTAAATAGTGTTTTAGAGGCTTAAAATGAAAATAAATCCAATCTTAAGCAAGGAATACACTAATATTTTTTAAAGGATTGTTTTACTGCCTTTTAATGGAAAACCATTTTTAAATCTATCTTTTGAAAATTTTATAAGCTATTTTTATCAAAATAAACTTTTTTTTTATGATTGGGACATCAAAATTTACTTTGTGTGAATTTTTGGTATTTTTCTAACAATGTTCATTTTTTATGAATAGTGAAAAATACTGTATTTTACATCAAAACTACTTTTTAATCTAATTTATTTATATGATTATATTATCTTTTGAATTGGTTTTAAAGTTAAATTAGAATATATTTTCACCATTTAATCCAATGGTGGTCATTAGGATTAATCTCACTTTGGAATTGGGTAGAAACTAATGCCAAACTTTTCATAGATATTGTTTAAAAAAAACCCGCTATTTGTTTTGACAACGGGAATTATTTTTAAATCAATTATTGAAATTTCTGTGTATGGAATTTGGTAAAATGGATTACATATTTGGAATTATAAGGTCCAAATTATGTAATCAAGACTCTTGTTTTTGGACATTATGAATAGTAACGATGGTAATTATCTTTAATTATCTTGATTAATGAGTAATCAGGTAGTTAAGGATAATAAAATGATATCATAATAATACAAAAATACCACAAAATGTGTCCTAAGGCTACTGGTTGTCTTATGTCCGACCATGGGATGCCTTGTGCCAAACTTGGGGGCCCCATTGAATCACTTTTGTGAGAAAGTGACTTTTTATCTTTTTATTTTTAAAGAATGTTAAATGTGACAAAGAATGTATCACCTAAGTAAAATATTTTTAATTTTGTCTACATAAATGATATTTTGGACTATAAATATTCATTAGAAAGATAAAAAGATTTCCTACATCATGATATTTTTTTATAATTTTTATACATTAAATTTATTAAATTATTTATGACATCATGATGATGCAACGATTACCTCATTAATAAAGGATTTAAATAAAATGAAATGATAATGTGAAATCTATGACCTACACATGTCCAAAACCTATTGGATGGGTGTATTTAGAACCCTTATCACCTTAAACTCGAATTATATCAATGTGGGACCTTTTTAATCCAAAAATCATTTTCAAATAAAGTAACATTTCTTTACTTTCCAAAAGTGCCCCTCCTCTCCTCTTATAAAAGGCCCCCACCTCTACCTCCTTACCCACACACCCAAAGCCTTTGGCTCGGCCAACCCCTGCCCATTTTGCTTCTACACATCCCTCTCTTACTCCTTGAAGCTTCACTTTGGGCAGAAGTCTTCCCAAGGAAGCCTTTGAGCTCAAACCAAAGGGAGTTACCCGATTTTAAGGTAATGTCTTCACTTGAGTCCTTTTGTTTTATTTTGCTTCTCCATCCCCCTAAACTCTATTTATTCATTTCTTTTGTAACAACTCCGGTATATTCAATATACTATTATGTTGTTATAATAATTATTCGAGCTACACTTACACACACCTACATCTAATGGTTAAAGGACATACTGTTTCCGTGGACGGTGAATTTATGCCTCCCGAAACGATGATTGTTCAAAATTCTTTTAACACCTTCAAAGGTGGACATTAATATGTCACTATATTTATATATTATATATAATATGTTTATGTTTTCTTTAAGCTTCTGTATTTTTCATTTTGGGCATACCTTTATGGTTTCCATTACGGGTAAACGCGATATCTTCATTTAAGGAAGTGTGGACTACTGCCCCCTTAAAGTGATTTGATTCGTTAAATACCATATGTGAGATGTATAAAGGATGGAACTATGATATTATATATGATATTATACTGGAATTATAATATACCTTTATATCATTATGATTCCATTCTATAAAATATGAAATAGAAATGAAAGTAGCGTTCATGCGTACGTACGGCTTACCGTCTCCATGAACGGTGCATTTCATTTCTTACCTCTAAATAATTATGTAATATTATAAATTCATGTATATACTGGATATATATGATATATAAATCATGATTATAATTCTGGATATAATGGATACATGAACAACTTGTAATTATAAAGGGTTTATTTTTGACTCAAGTACCAATGATCGTTAAAACGACCGTTATTAACATAAATAATTACATAGTGTTCATGACATGGAAATAAGTGATATAAAAGGAATAATGAACTTGAAAAAGGTTATTAATCAAGTAAAAATTAACTCAAGTTTATTATTCAGGACATTAAAGAACGATCGAGTCAAGTTGGACCCGAGGTATGGGACTTCGTCTCAATCTCCTTTCATTGAGGCATATTTTGTTTTATACACAACCTTCTTTTATACGGTGTATAAACCCCTTTTACTTTTACATTTATTCAAAAGGAATATTTTTTATACGAAGCCTTTACTAAATGACAAAAGAGAATGTTTTTGTCGTACGTATGCGGCGACAACGACTTCTCTGCCACCGTGACCATTATTTGAGTTTCGGCTTCCTCAACAAGCCCTAACTTTTTTTTAAAAGAAAAATAAATACCATGTTTTACTTTTATTTTATTATGGTATTGAAAATGGTTTTCATAGTGTTTTTATATCAATGTGTTGTATTGATATCTTGTGATTGAAAGGTGGAAATGTTATGTTTCCTTTATACATGTTTTATATGATACTATTATGTTGAGGTTCTTGGGAATTATTATGAAGATGGGTGGTTCCGTGATAAAATAAGGGTGGGTGAGCCCGATTTAGCTCTCCAATGCATTGGGTAAGGCGAAGGAGTGAAACGTTAAGGTTTCTCCGAAGAGATTTAGGGAATATACTGTGATGGGTATTCCAAACATAACCAAGAGGGTTACTCCCTACGTAATAATGTTATGAATGCCTCAAGTTACCTCTATGTCTTATGATTTCTATGATTTATTCATGATTTGATTAGGTATGTTATAGTGCTTATGTTTTATGGGTAAAGTATGATTTCATTCTTATGTATATATGTACCCATGTTTTCTTTCCATATTTTTATATCCCTTACTGAGCTTTTTATGCTCATCCCAAGTTTTTTGAAATGTTTTTCACAGGTCAAGGGAAAGGTACATGATATGATGATAGTGTCAAGGAAGTGTCAAGAAAGAATCCATGTTTTATTTTAAATATGTTTCCATTGATGGGAAAGAAGAATACTATCTTTATGTAACCACTTTGTTTATATGTGGAATGTAATGCAAGTTTTATGATCTAATTATCTAAAACTCTAAACCCGAAAAGATCCTCATTGTGTAATCTTGTAATAACTCAAGATTAAGTAAGGTTTAAGGCTGGGGCCTTATAGTTGGTATCAGAGGTCGGTTTAGATAACTTTAGGAGTTAGAATTCTATTAAATGATTATCCAAAAATATTTTTTTAATGGTCAAATTGAAGTGATATAGTATTTGAAGATTACCATGTTGCTTCATATAAGACATGTTTGTTCAGAATGGTTTTCCGCAGAGGAAACAGGGAAGCAGTTCTAGGAAGGAATGCAGAAGGAAATAACCTTCTGAATCAGCATCCTGAGATGGTCAGAATTGGAACTGAATAGTTTGTTGCAGTAATGGCACAGTTGACTCAAGCGATAAATGGTGGTGGTATCCATGCACGAGATCAACCAGATCAACCGCAGAGGAACATGTCAGTGGTGGAACATTTCATGAGGCAACATCCCCCATCATTCAGAGGATCATCTGACCTTGTGCTAGCTGAAGGGTGGATTAAATCACTGGAGAAGATTTTTGATGTCATGGGGTGTTCAGACAATCAAAAGGTTAGTTTTGCTATTTACAGTTTGGAGGGTGAAGCAGATCAGTGGTGGTCGATGGTTAAAAATATCAGGGACGCTGATGATATTGATGCTATCAAATGGGATGAATTCAAAGGTATGTTTCTTGAAAAGTATTTTCCTAAGGCTGTTCGACTTAGTATGGAAAAAAAATTCTTGTAATTGAGTCAAGAGGAAGACTCAGTGGATACCTATGAAGAAAGGTTCACTCGATTGGAAAGGTATGCTCCAAATTTTATCCGAGACCTTGATAGTAAAATCAATCGTTTTTACTCAGGATTAAAGCCAAAATATTTAAGGGAATTAGCTTCTCGTGAGTTTAAAAGTTATGAAAAGCTTGTTCGATGTGCTGAGAAGGTGTAAATGGAGTTTGCCGATGATCAAGTGTTCTATAACAACCAGCAGAAGAAGAGACCAATGTGGCAGGAGAAAGGGAAGAATTCTTTAAAAAAGTCTGATGGTAAGAAATCTAAGTTTCCAGTTTGTGATAAATGTGGCAAAAGGCATGCTGGGGAATGTCTTCTGATTTCTGGAAAGTGCTACCAATGTGGTAAGATGGGACATAAGGCTCGTAATTGCACTGAAAAAGATCAAGGTGAAGGTAAGACCAAATTTGATTTACAGTTAGTGAAATGTTTTAAGTGCAATGAGATGGGTCACTATGCAAACGAGTGTCCGAGAAAGAGCTTGAGTGATGGGAAGCAGTTAGACTACAAGTAGAAAGGGGTGGTGAAATCCTTTGCAACTACTTCAGCAGATGTTGGGCCATCAAATGAAGTTGTATCAGGTACTTTGTTTGTTTTTTCAGATTATGCCAGTGTGTTGTTTGATTCAGGGTCCACACATTCTTTCATCTCTAAAAACATTTCTAGTAAAATGGGAATACCATCTCAATAAATGACTCCTGAACTTTTGGTAAAAACACCTGGGGGAAATGTTTAGGCAAAAAGAATTTATAAGAATCTTCCTATCCTTATCTGTGGAAAGAACCTACTTGCAAACCTTATTGTTCTACCTCTAGTAGAGTTTGATGTTATCCTGGGTATAGATTGGATCTCTATTTACAATGCTAAGATTGACTGTAGAGCTAAAGAAGTTTCTTTTCAGAAATACTTTCTGTTTGTGTACAAGAATGAACCCTTACTATTGATAACTTATCAAGAGGCCAAGAAACTTTTAAAATATGGAAATTAATGTTACCTTGCACACATTGTTTAAAACAAGGGAACTGTTCAGATTAATGATGTGCCAGTGGTAAATGAGTATCCTGATGTTTTTCCTGATGAGTTACCTGGAATAATACCAGATCAGGAAGTTGAGTTTACTGTTGACTTAGTTCCTGATGCTAAGCCAATTTCAAAACCCCCTTATCGAATGGCTCAAATTGAACTTTTAGACTTGAAGGAGCAATTGAAAGACTTATTAGAGAAAGGTTTCATTCGACCTAGCACATCACCATGGGGTTCTCCTGTTTTATTTGTTAAAAATAAAGATGGTTCAATGAGACTTTTCATTGATTATAGAGCCTTGAATATCATCACTGTTAAGAAAAAATATCCTTTGCCTCATATCGATGATTTGTTTGATCATCTCCAGGGAGCTCAGTATTTTTCAAAGATTGACTTGAGATTGGGGTACCATCAGCTGAAGGTAAAGGAAGTAGATGTTCTAAAGACCGCATTCCGTACAAGATATGGCCATTATGAATTTGTAGTAATGCCTTTTGGGCTAACCAATGAACCTGCTGTATTCATGGACTTAATGAATAGAATTTTCCATGAGTTCTTGGATAAGTTTGTGGTGGTTTTCATTGATGATATTTTGGTGTTTTCTAAAAGTAAAGAGGATCTTTAAAGGAATTTAAGGGTTATCTTGCAAACCTTAAAAGAAAAGAAACTGTATGGAAAATTCAGCAAGTATGAGTTTTGGTTGCAACAAATTTTTTTCCTTGGTCACATTGTTTCTAAAGATGGGATAACTGTTGATCCTAAAAAAACAAAGGATGTTGAAGAATGTCCAAGACCCACAAATGTAACTGAGATTCGTAGGTTCCTTGGTTTGGCAGGCTATTACCGAAGTTTTGTTAGAAATTTTTCACGGTTATCTAGTCCAATGACTAAGCTAACTCGGAAAGGTGTTAAGTTTATCTGGACAAAAGAATGTGATGATTATTTTCAGGAACTGAAAAGAAGATTGGTGAATGATCTAGTTTTTGCACTACCTTCCAGGAATGGTGAGTTTGTTATCTACAGTGATGCTTCATTGAAAGGACTTGGTTGTGTCCTAATGCAGAATGATCATGTAATTGCTTATGCTTCACGATAGTTGAAAACTCATGAGGTAAATTACCCTACACATGATTTGGAATTAGCTGCTGTTGTTTTCGCTTTAAAAATTTGGAGGCATCATTTGTATGGAGTAAGGTGTGAAATATATACTGATCACAAAAGTTTAAAGTATATATTCACTCAGAAAGAGTTAAACATGAGACAGAGGAGATGGCTGGAATTAATCAAGGATTATGATTGTACAATTCATTACCATCCGAGAAAAGCAAGTAAAGTGGCTGATGCTTTGAGTCGAAAAAGCAATTCTTCATTAGCAATTTTTCTTTTGGAACGTGATCCTTTGGTGAAGGATTTGATGAACTTTGGAATAGAAGTTGTTGGTGCAAGAAGTTTTTCTGTTTTGTTTCAGGTATTTGTGAGATCATCTCTATCAGATAGAATCAAGCAAGCACAGAAGCAAGACAGTGAGTTGCAGAAAAAAGGTAGAGTTGGTTTAGAAGGGTAAGTTGCCTGAATTCAACATTGATAATGATTGCGTTTTGAGATTTGGGAAGAGATTGTGTGTGCCTTGTGATTCACATTTGAAGAGAGAGTTGTTATGTGAAGCTCATAGTTCTCCGTTTTCAGTTCATCCTGGCAGTACTAAGAGGTACAGAGATCTGCGGGAGTATTACTAGTGGGATGGAATGAAAAGAGATATTGCTGATTTTACTGTGAAATGTTTGACATGACAACAGGTTAAAGCAGAGTGGCAGTTACCGAAAGGGATGCTTTAGCCTTTACCAGTGCCAGAGTGGAAATGGGAGAATATATCCATGGACTTTGTTGTGGGATTACCGAAGACATCTCTAGGTAATAATGCAATCTGGGTTATTGTTGATCGCTTAACTAAATCTGCTCATTTCCTTGCTATACGAGATAATTTTTCCCTAGATCAACTTTCCCGTTTGTATCTTAAAGAGATAGTCAGGTTACATGGAGTTCCCCTCTCCATTGTATCTGATCGTGATCCCAGGTTCACTTCTAACTTTTGGAAAGGCTTTCAGAAGTCGTTGGGTACTGAATTAAATTTTAGTACAACATTTCATCCTCAATCAGATGGGCAGTCAGAACGAACAATTCAGACCTTGGAGGATATGCTACGAGCTTGTTCGATGGATTATCAGCGAAGTTGGGACCAACATCTTTCTTTGGTTGAATTTTCATATAATAACAGTTTTCATTCCAGTATACAGATGGAAACATTTCAGGCATTATATGGGAAGCGGTGTCAAACTCCAGCTTTCTGGGATGAAGTGGGTGAAAGGAAGTTGATGGGACCAGAATTGGTAGAAGATATGGCAGAAAAAGTTCTGCTGATTCAAAAACACGTGAGAACAGCTCAGAGTAGGCAAAAGAGTTATGCAGACAACAGGAGGAATGATCTAACTTTTGATGTAGGTGATTATGTTTTTCTCAAAGTCTCACCATAGAAAAGTGTGATGAGATTTGTTAACAAAAGGAAAGATGAGTCCAAGGTTCATTGGACCATATGAAATTCTGGAGAGAGTTGGATCAGTTGCATACCGGGTGGCTTTACCTCCGAGTTTATCTCAGGTACACAATGTTTTTCATGTTTCGATGCTGAGAAAGTATATGCCAGATCCATCTCATGTTTTGAGTCCAGAGGTAGTTCAGATGGAAGAGAACCTATCTTATGAGGAACAACCAGTCCAGATTCTTGACCACATGGAGCAAGTGTTACGAAATAAGGTGATTAATCAAGTAAAGGTTTTGTGGAAAAACCACATGATGGAAGAGGCAACATGGGAATATGAAAATGCAATGAGGGATAAGTACCCCCATTTATTCGATAAGTAAATAAATTGCGGGGACGAAATTTTCTAAAGGGGGGAAGGATGTAACATCCCAAGTAAGTAATGAATAATAGATATTTTTATTTATGTCTATTAATGAATTAGATAGTGTATAGAGGCTTAAAATGAAAATAAATCCAATCTTAAGCATGGAATACACTAATATTTTTTAAAGGATTGTTTTACTGCCTTTTGATGGCAAAACATTTTTAAATATATATTTTGAATATTTTATAATATATTTTTGTCAAAATAAACTTATTCTTTATGATTGGGACATCAAAATTTACTTTGTGTGAATTTTTGGTATTTTTCTGACAATGTTCATTTTTTTATGAATAGTGAAAAATACTGTATTTTACATCAAAACTGCTTTTTAATCTACATTATTTATATTATTAGATTATCTTTTGAATTGGTTTTAAAGTTAAATTAGAATATATTTTTACCATTTAATCCAATGGTGGTCATTAGGATTAATTTCACTTTGGAATTGGGCATAAACCAATGCCAAACTTTTCATAGATATTGTTTAAAAAAACCCGCTATTTGTTTTGACAATGGGAATTATTTTTAAATCAATTATTGAAATTTCTGTGTTTGGATTTTGGTAAAATTGATTAAATATTTGGAATCATAAGGTCCAAATTATGTAATCAAGACTCTTTTGTTTTTGGACATTATGAATAGTAACGATGGTAATTATCTTTAATTATCTTGATTAATGAGTAATCAGGTAGTTAAGGATAATAAAATGATATCATAATAATACAAAAAGACCACAACATGTTTCCTAAGGCTACTGGTTGTCTCATGGCTGACCATGGGATTACTTGTGCCAAACTTGGAGGCCCCATGGAATCACTTTTGTGAGAAAGTTACTTTTTATCTTTTTATTTTTAAAGAATGTTAAATGTGACAAAGAATGTATCACCTAAGTAAAATATTTTTAATTTTTTCTACATAAATGATCTTTTGGAATATAAATATTTAGAAATCCAAAAATAGTTCCTACATCATGATAGTTTTTTTATAATTTTTAGACATTAAATTTATTAAATTATTTATGACATCATGATGATGCAGCGATTACCTCATTAATAAAGGATTTAAATAAAATGAAATGATAATGTAAAATATATGACCTACACATGTCCAAAACCTATTATATGGGTGGATTTAGAACCCTTATCACCTTACCCTCGAATTATATCACTGTGTGACCTTTTGAATCCGAAAATCATTTTCAAATAAAGTAACATTTCTTTACTTTTCAAGAGTCCCCTGCTCTCCTCTTATAAAAGGCCCCCACCTCTACCTCCTTACCCACACTACCAAAGCCTTTGGCTCTTCCAACACCTACCCATTTTGTCTCTCCACATCCCTATCTTACTCTTTGAAGCCTCACTTTGGGCAGAAGTCTTCCCAAGGAAGCCTTTGAGCTCAAACCAAAGGGAGTTACCCGATTTTAAGGTAATGTCTTCACTTGAGTTCTTTTGTTTTATTTTGCTTCTCCAACCCCCTAAACTCTTTTTATTCATTTCTTTTGTAACAAATACAGTATCTTAAATATACTAGTATGTTGTTATAAGAATTATTCGAGCTACAATTACACACACCTACATCTAATGGTTAAAGGACATACTGTTTCCGTGGATGGTGAATTTATGCCTCCCGAAACGATGTTTGTTCAACATTATTTTAACACCTTGAAAGGTGGACATTAAGATGTCACTATATTTATATATGATATATAATATGTTTATTTTTTCCTTAAGCTTCTGTATTTTTCATTTTGGGAATACCTTTATGGTTTCCATTATGGGTAAACGCGATATCTTCATTTAAGGAAGTGCGGACTACCGCCCCCTCAAAGTGATTTGATTCGTTAAATACCATATGTGGGACGTATAAAGGATAGAACTATGATATTATATATGATATTATACTAGAATTACAATATACCTTTATATCATTATGATTCCATTCTATAAAATATGAAATATAAATGAAAGTAGCGTTCATGCGTACGTACGGCTTACCGTCTCCATGAACGGTGCATTTCATTTCTTACCTCTAAATGATTATGTAATATTATAAATGCATGTATATAATGAATATATATGATATATAAATCATGATAATAATTCTGGATATAATGGATACATGAACAACTTGAAATTATAAAGGGTTTATTTTTGACTCAAGTACCAATGATCATTAAAACGATCATTATTAACTTAAATAATTACATAGTGTTCATGACATGGAAATAAGTGATATAAAAGGAATAATGAACTTGAAAAAGGTTCTTAATCAAGTATAAATTAACTCAAGTTTATTATTCAGGACATTAAAGAATGATCGAGTCAAGTCGGACCTGAGGTATGGGACTTCGTCTCAATCTCCTTTCATTGAGGCATATTTTGTTTTATACACAACCTTATTTTATACGGTGTATAAACCCTTTTGACTTTTACGTTTATTCAGAAGGAATCTTTTTTATATGAAGCGTTTACTAAATGACAAAATAGAATGTTTTTGTCATACGTATGCGGCGACAACGACTTCTCCACCGTCGTGACCATTATTAGAGTTTCAGCTTCCTCTACAAGCCCTACCTTTTTTTTAAAAGAAAAATAAATACCATGTTTTACTTTTCTATTATTTTGGTATTGAAAATGGTTTTCATAATGTTTTTATATCAATGTGTTGTATTGATATCTTGTGATTGAAAGGTGGAAATGTTATGTTTCCTTTATGCATGTTTTATGTGATACGATTATGTTGAGGTTCTTGGGCATTATTATAAAGACCGGTGGTTCCGTGATAAACTAAGGGCGAGTGAGCCTGATATAGCTCTCCAATGCATTGGGTAACATGAAGGAGTGAAACGTTAAGGTTTCTCCGAAGAGATTTAGGGAATATACTGTGATGGGTATTCCAAACGTAACCAAGAGGTTTACTCCATACGTAAGAATGTTATGAATGCCTCAAGTTACCTTTATGTCTTATGATTTCTATGATTTATTCATGATTTTATGAGGTATGTTAAAGTGCTTATGTTTTATGGGTAAAGTATTATTTCATTCTTATGTATATATGTACCCATGTTTCCTTTCCATATTTTTATATCCTTTACTGAGCTTTTTATGCTCATCCCAAGTTTTTTGAAATGTTTTTCACAGGTCAAGGGAAAGGTACATGATATGATGATAGTGTCAAGGAAGTGTCAAGAAAGAATCCATGTTTTATTTTAAATATGTTTCCATTGATGGGAAAGAAGAATACTATCTTTATGTAACCACTTTGTTTATATGTGGAATGTAATGCAAGTTTTATGATCTAATTCTCTAAAACTCTATACCTGAAAAGATCCTCAATGTGTAATCTTGTAATAACTCAAGATTAAGTAAGGTTTAAGGCTGGGGCCTTATATTATAGGTTTTTGTCTTATTAAAATACCATTACAAGGGTCCTTATGAAATGATCTAAAGGAGTCCAGCCAAAGGAGTGGTAATCATCTTGCCTGAACTATTTCAGTTTATTTCTTCATATAAATCTACATCATTAATCATTAAAAAAAATTAAATATCATTAACATACTGAGATGTAATAATGATTATGTAACCACTAATATTCACCATCTATTCCCTCAAATGGGAAGCAAAAGTATCGATCGTACGTACATATGGATTACCACCTCCATGTGGTGATACCATTCATTTTCTATAACCATATTTCATAGATGGTTATTATGATGGGTTTTAAAGTTTATATATTATATTTTAATATAAATATTATTTTTTAATTATAATATCATATATAACTTATTACCATCCAATCCGTTGGAAAATGATAACGTCGCTCGTGCGTATGTGTGTAATACATCCTCTACGAAGCGATGTGGTTCATTTTTGATTTCATATTTACATGGATTGTAAAAAGGATAGGTATAAATAATATATATGATATAATAATAATTTTCTAAAGGAAAATTAATATTTATCTTTCTTTCATTACATTCACAGAAAAGTGAAAACAACATTCATGTGTATGTACTTCTTACCATCTTCCTGAATGATGTTCTTCATTTTTATATCTCTATCATTTATGTATGAATATAAATATATATAATTATTATAAGTTATTTTTATATCATGATTAAAATTAATTATATTATTCAACCACAATCAAATTAGAATAATCAAAACTACCAAACAAAAATTCTCATGAGAAACGAAATAGTAAACACCCAGAAATGATGATTTTAATAATGAATTTGTAATAAATTGCTGTTTTAATGTTCGAAGTGGAAAATATATGATCTTATAAGTGTTTAAATTAATCTATTATAGAACTATAATAAAATTAAATTTATTATACAAAAGGTTTCATCGCTTTTGAAAATAGTTTAACTTAAGGTAATGGATTTTCATCTCACTTTTATTTATATGAGACAAAGGCTATATTCAAAACTTATTTATTTTATGTGGAGTATATACTATAAATGAATATATTTTATATTTATTTTATGAAAATTATGGATATTTAAATATACATATATGGTTATCTCTTTCATGAGGTTTTTATTTGAAATTTTTCAAAGTGGTAAGGGATTTATATTTTAATCTTCTTTTAATCAGGATTTTTTAAACATGAATTTCCATTGGAGATAATTATGTTATAATTTAATAATAAATCCATTTAATTTTATTATCCTTTAGTTATTTCTTGATAACATATGTTTTAATTTCATTTTACTCATTTTAAGTACTCATGATACATAAATTATATTTTTAAGGAAAACCAACTTAATTTTTATCTTTGGTTGAAAATAATTTTCTTCCATGACCATGTTTTCTAAAAATATTTTTATTATTTTTTTACTATTATCCTATAATTGATGAAAATAATTTTTATCCATTATTTAATTTTTATAAGTTTCTTTAAAATAAATCTTCTTTTAATTTTCTAAATGAGTTACTTTTGAATTTTACTGAAAATGTGAATGAAATATTTTTTTAACATACACAACATGAACAAAATTTAATGCCATCCTAAACTCTAAATGTTTTGATTGTCACTTTATATTATTATATGGTTATATTAAAGGAAATTTTTTTCCATAATATTTTTTAATTTTTTATATTTTTAAGAATTTATTTAAAAATGAAAAGGGTATTTTCCTAAATAAAATCCATAAGTGATATTTTAAAAGATTTTTCATCTAAGATTAAATCATTAAATGTTAATTATATTTTAATATAGATATGAAAAAATGAAAAAATATTTATTATTCATCTAGATTATTTATAGATATGATGATGAGATATCGATGATACCCATTTTATTTTCCATGGGATAATTTATGGTGAATGTTTTTATGGTCTTGTGACATACATATGAATGGATTTACGATCATGTATTAGGTGGGCCCCAAAATATATATCCCTCTGTTTAATTGGGTAAATATTAATGTTCCATGAGCTCAAAGGGCACATAGTAAGTTATCCCAATCCCCAAATAAGGTACTTAATAGGTTATCCCAAATTAGAAAGTGGGTACACGAGAGGTTATTCCAAGCCTAAAGTGGGTAAAAAGTTATTTATACCAAGAATAAAATTTTATTAATGTCTTTGTGGGTTTCCATGACATATGATTTTTATTATTAGGATTATGGATCATTTTATTTCACTCTTTTATGACAAAATCTTATGATAATGTTTTGTTCTCATGGGTCATGTTCTTTGATCCATTTGTGATTCAAGGCTTGTAAACTATCAATATTTATTCCTTAACTCATGTTTATGATCTAAGAATTGTTAGGTATTATTTTAAAAGGATAAGATCATGTTATTATACCCATTATGATAATGTTATGTTTAATTGATAATTGATATCTCGTTTTTTTACCCTTACAAACCATATGATCTCACCCTTTGTTATATTTTATTTTTCCTAGGACATGAAGAAATATTTTTTATGTATGATGTGTATAAGAAGGGTGATAGTTGTGATGAAATATGTGGGAACAATGTAGAACTTTTATGAACCAATTGTTTATATATCCATGTTTCCAAATAAATTAGAAATTTATGGTCTTGGAATAGACTGTTATGTTTTTTATTAAATATTAATCTATTAAGATGTAATATCTATGTATTAAATGTATGGGTCACTATAGGTGTTTCTATTGGAGACAAGCCTCTTAAATATGAGGCCATCTTCTCATCATCTAGAATGAATGTATTTATTTGTCTTTGTTCATGTAAGATAAATTCACTTCTAATGAATGCAGGAGATTATATTAATGATTCTAAAGAGATACCCATGGTTGTACCTTAGTGGGAGAGCTATAAAATAATCAAATTGTATTCTAGTGATAGTATTTAGGTGTTTTTAGTGGGATTAGGAGAACCCCTATAGAGTTTATGAGAATGCGTACAAACGCTTTTATAAATTAGTTGATAAATGATATGTAACATCCTATTACCGATTTAAAGTATTTATAATCTCTCTTTGTATTCCACTTTATTTGGTTTTATTTTGGGAATCTTGAGGATTGAGATAATTTTTTAGGGAAAATAAACTAATGTTTTGGGATGTATGGTTTTTTAATTAACAGTCTCTGTGTATAAACATGTCAACGTATTTTTGGGATTCTCCTTGAATTAAGAGAATTCCAGAGTTGGTTTGGTTTTTTTAGAGAAAAATAGAATTTTCACTATCTATAGGAGAAATAAATGATGTGTAATGTGTTTACACACCATGTATTTTAACTAAGAAGATTATATGAGTTTGTTCTGATCATGAATCTCTTTCACATCATGAGAAGTTTACCTGTTGTGTAAAAGTTTACATACCATGTAATGGGTGTCGGGTGGAATCCATTAACCCATAAAAGTCATGAATATTTCACACCTTGAGTGGTTATTAAATAGATTTTAATGGTAAAATTGGGGTTTAAATAGAAATGCAATGGTTTTTTGTGTACTTGGGTTTCATGGATTACACGATGTGAAAAGGGATTTTATGCCATGTAACTCTCATGAGTTGGGATTTAGGGTGATGCATGACTAATATGTTTTTCATTCTTCAGCATGCATCTTTACTCTCTACCTCGGAGCTCTCCTAGGAAATTTTAGAGACCTCTTCTCCTTATGGATCATTTCATTTAGTGATTGATCATCATTGTGATTTCTATGCATTTCATTAGGTGAGTATTCCTCCAGTTTATTCTTTGTCTTTGATCACGGTATCCATATTATTTTATGGTTTTTGATTTTTTGTTCTATGATAATAATATCCATAGTCTTTTCTAGGGTTTTCATTATATCATAATTTAAAGGATAACCCTCGTGTTGGTTGTTGTGCGATGTGCAATTTTCTTTGAGGTATATTTTGATATTCCAATTTTTAGACCATTTTTTCTTATTGAATTGATTTTAAGTTGTGTGGATTGATTCTAGGTCCTCTATTTCTGTTGTATTCTTCATTTTTAGTGGTTTCCCAATGTAGGCATGTGAGACCTGTGTTTGAGGTAGGTGGTTCTGTATCTAGCATATGTTAGATGTGCTACATTTCTCCAGTTTTATTTTTTTTATAAATTAAATTCCATGATTGATTGGTTGATTTGTGTTGTGGAAAATAGTTTCTTGATAAAAGACGGGGTTTCTATTTATTTGTTAAAGGAAAAGGTGTTTTTGAATAATTGTGAAATATATTTTTGAAACGGTTTTCAAATTATGGTTTTGATGAAATAGTTTTGTAAATAGTGAAGATTGGATGCCTTGGTTACTTAGATGGAAGGTTTAGCTTAAAGACATCATCCATATATTTTCGGGGGTTTAATCATGGAATGTTCTACTTTTCTATAGGTACTTTGTTCTAAGTAATTGATATTAACATTTTAGTGGGATTTAATCAAAGTGAGTTTCTATTATACTTAGTTTTGTGGTCTAAGGACTTGATTGGGAACTAGTCATTGATTATGGAACTGGTAGTATACTAACCTGACCTACATTGATCCTTGGCACAATGTTTCCTATGCTTGTGATTTGTATTGTGTTTGATTTGATTTTTGATACATGTTCTTTTGAGTTGATTGAATACTTGATGAATATGAAATGTTTTGAAACTTATTTGTCTAGATTCATTTAGAAATATTGAAAAATAAAAAGTGAAATGTTTTTCCATGATTTTGATATAAAAACATTAAATTCATTATCATGCATTGTTTTATTTAAATTTTATAATTTTTAGATTATTGTAAAGACATTTGTTATGGAACACCTTGGTAGGATCCTACTGAGATTATTAGCTTACAACATATGAAAACCTTCAGTGGTTCATAGACCCTTGTACGACTTTTGATGCGGGGAAAAGAAAGGCGCTAGAGTGAGGTAGTGGGGTTTTCTATCATTTGGGTATAGATAGCTGGTGGCAAGATGGTGGGAGTTTTCCCATGCTATCACATGTAGTAATCAATTTCTGTTTTTGTATTTCTTTGATGTTGGAATTTTATTTTTGGAATATCCTGTCTGATTTTGCATTTTATAATTCATGTTGACTTTTTTCAGTTATTTCATATGACAATATCTTTCACTATTTCAGACTTTTATATATATGTATGCCATGTTTTATTTTTCAAATTTATTGAAAACATTCCCTCTGGTTTTGTTGATTCTCAAGTGCTAGTCTCTAGCTCATGGGGATCAGGAACGCCCTTCGGGTATGTGAAAATTCAGGCCAGGTACTATTTGGATAGGGTATCTAGGTCATTTTTACCAAATCAGGGTATCATAGGTGGTCTTTCATGAAGGTTCATTATCTTGGGACGTATGGGTATACTATAAATAGGATTATTAGGACTTGAAAGGTAGGTTTCAGTGAGTGCCTAGCTATATTTTTCCATTAAAAGACTCAAGTTACCATAGGATATTTGGATGTGTGTCTCCTATTTTCAGTTCTTAATCTTAATCTTAGTTTTTTGATTAGGGTGTTCTAGTTTAAAATGAGATTTTTCTATTGTTTGATCATTTATTCTGTTTTTATGTAAAAAATAATGCCTTTGAGATGTCTTCCATGAGTTCCTTAGGAGGGTATAATGGATTGTCATTGAGAGAATCCTCATATAGATCATAATCTCATCACGTTTGTCATTCTAGCAGTTTATGTTGTTGAATAGGATGTCCCACAATTTGAGAACACAGTTTTTGAGTCACAACCAGGAGCTGTAGGAGAAAGGGATCAATCATATGAGTTATCATGAAATATGCCACAATCCTTTAAAGGTATGAATGAACCTCAACTAGTAGAGGACTGGCTATAAAAAATCGATTAGATCTTTGATTTACTGGATACACTTGAGAGAGTCAAGGTGAAGTGTGAGGTGATCAAACTTCAGGGTTCTAACAAGTGATAGTGGGATTTCATGGTTCTAGAAGATACACATGTGGGACTATATTGGAATGGTTTTAGACCATCTTATTTCAGTATTTTTATCTGGTGTAAATGATGATGGAGAACTCTCTAGAGTTACTCTCTTTCTAGTAGAGAGATTATTCAGTTTTAGTGTACACTAATCCATTTGTTGATCTACTCCATTTTTCTCCATAGGTAGTAAATAATTACCAGATGTAGGATCCAAAATACCTTCAAGGTTTGTAAGTAGATATCCGAGTAAATATATTTATAATAAATCTTTTGACTTATGAGGAGATGGTAGATACGGTGATGATGGAAGAAATGAATATTACTAGAAATATTTCATATTCTACCCCTTCTCTTCCACCCTATGGTAGCTTCAGTGAAATGTAATAGAAAATGAAGAAGTGGAAAGATCATCACAGGAGTGGTGGAGGCGATTATTAGAGATAAGCCTCTTATACCCCTTCGGTTGAATCAAGAAGTGTTCCCTCGAATTTCTATCAGCATGTTATGATTGGACACACTCAAAATTACTATCTATCAAATACAATGATGTGAACAATTTTTGGATGCTATGGTCATCTATAGAATTCATGTCATGTTATGTCTACACCTCTATGTATTTATGGATTTTAAGCACTATAGGATACTACGACACAATTATATGCTTCAAACACTATACATCACCATCCATACGCCACAAGATTAAAGAAACTTCATGTATTATATGAGTTTCTAGAGGAGGTAGATGCAGGTCTAGAGAGAATGATCTGTACCATCTTTATTGTATCTTTTGTAGTGATTTCTTTATTAGATGCTAGTGATTCCCACTCATTTATATTTTCCCATTTTGTTTCTATACATAAAATTCCAATGGAACTCATGACCTTCGATATAGATTTAGTGACACCTCTTGGGAAGAGGAGAGAGAGAAGGGTTTTTAGTTTAATTATTTTTCGTTATTGATAGATGCCACTTATATAGTCTATGATTTCCTCATTATTGATATGGATTTATTTGATATAATAATCATGTAGGATTGTATAATTTCTTATTGTGATACAGTTGATTTTTATTATCAGTGTGTCTCGTTTCTTGTACCTGATGGGAGATCACGAGTGTTTTCAGTAGAGTGGGATCCAAGGTATAGTCATGCACGACCATTCCATCTATATCTTAAAAGTTTTTTTCTACTATAATAGTTTATCCCCATGATGTTTCTTCCATTTTTGATCTTCCCATTATTCTTCTAGACTATCCTGAGGTTTTTCCAGGTGATTTCTCTATCATTCTTCTATAGAGGGAGGTAGATTATATAATTGGAATGGTTCCAATTATGTAACAATTTTTATACCTTCTTATTGTACATATCCTACAGAACTATATGATCTCAATATTCAATTGGATGATTTGATGATGAATGGTTTTTTTCATAGTGTATCTTCTCGGGCATCCCCTGTTCTCTTTTTCAAGAAGGAAGATGGTTCCCTTCCATTGTGTGTAGACTATCGTAAGTTGAGCTGAGTAATAGTTAAGAAAATGTATCCCTTTTCATATTTTGGATGATTTGTTTGATCAGTTAAAGGGGGGAAAGTACTTTCCAAAGATCGATAATTAGTTGCGTTATAATCATCTCATATTTCAAGAGTTTGATATACCAAAGATAACTTTTTGGAGACAGTATGACCATTATGAATATCTTTTGATTCCATTTGTTCTGACTAATGATCATGAAATTTTCATGGATTTGATAAATCCAATATTCCATTAGTATCTCTAAAATTTTTTGGTATTGTTGATGGATGATATTTTGGTTTACTCAAGAACCAATCGTGATAATAAGCACCATTTATGTTTATTTTTGTAAATACTGAGGAGTCACCATTTTTATGAAAAGCTTATGTGATTTACTTTGATTATTTGGGAACTAGTTTGGGTTTAATTATTATGATGGATGATCATGTGTTGGGATATGGATATAATCATCTTATACCAAATGAGAATAATTAACCCACTCATTATTTATAGCTTGTTGTGGTTATTCATGCACTCAAGTTTTTGTGGCACTATATTTTTGGGGATAGGTTCATGGGTTCTTATGACCATAAGATTCTAAGTTATTTTTTTTCCTATAAATACATGAATCCCATATAGAGGAGATGGGTGGAATAAATTTAGAAGATTGACTTTGACACTTCCTTCGCCATGTGGAAGGTGAATGACATTTCATAAGATATATGTAAAAAAGTACCATCACAAGATATTCTAGAATCGAATGATGAGTGGAACCTTATGGGGATCTTCACTCATTTATTCATGGATGATTACAAGAATGATTCAAGAATGGTTTTGGCTAGTTTTCATTTATCATCATATCTCTTTGAGTTTATTCCGCAGTGTTAGTATCAGGATGAAGAGTATAGAGGAAATCGAGAAACCCATTATGATGGGGAGACCAATTCATGTTGGTATATCTCTTCATATGGTATTCTCAGTTTTTTAAATCATTTTGTCACACCAGAGTATGTGAGGCACTTGGTTTTATTTTATTTTCATCGTTCTTAATGATTTATTTATACATGAACTATAATGATGTATTATGACATGAGACTATGTTTCTAGTGACTAGGTATGAAGAATGGAATTTTTGATTATGTGTCCCACTATGACACCTACTTATAGATAATGACAGAGAATATGACACATTTAGGATTATTTTATCCTCTTCCAATACCATTTGGAAATGGTAAGAGGTTTCCATGGACTTTTTTGGGATTAAAATGTACTATCTAATGGAGGAATGTGATGTGGGTATTGATTGGTTGGTTGAAAATGTCAGATCAATTCTGATTAGGAACACCACTAATGTTGAATATATGGGTATGTTATATTTAGATGATATCATGAGGTCACATGGGATTCTTTCTAAAATTATTTGAGATAGGGATGATATGTTTACATTGAGGTTATGTAAGAGTGTCTAAGAGGTTATGGTGAGTTAGGTTAGGTTGAGTACAACTTATAATCCCAAATAGAAGGTTAGGTAGAATGATTTATTCTGATATTAGAGGATATACCCTATGACTTTGTCATAGATTTTGGTGGATCATGGGATAGAAATTTGAGAGTGGTTAAGTTTTTATACAACAATAGTTATAAGTCATTGGTCAGAATGGATCCATTCTGAAATATTTTAGATTATTTTATGTCACTAAGTGTCCTACAAAGGTTTCTTATCGATTTAAATTTCTAGTTCAGTTGACATGCATTCATGATATTTTCCCCATATCATATCAATAGAAGTACCATCATAATCCATGTCATGTTTTTAGTTTGGAAGAGATTGATTTGGATCTAGATATTTTCATTTTGGATCAAACAATGTAGATCATTGATTCTTAGGAAAAGTTATTACATGGTAATTTGATTCCATTGGTCAGAGTGTTATGGCAGAATGAATCATATTCTCTTGATACATGGGAGTGTGAGTAATTGATGAGATATCAATGGAATCACCTCTTTTTTGGATACCATTCTTCCATATTACTTTATGGGGATGGAAAGTATTATTTTTGGGAGTTTGTAAAATCTAATTACCTCTTTTAGGTATTTCTCATCTCTCTTTCCATATTATTCTTTATTTGGGTTTATTTTCAGACTCTCTAGGATAAATATATTTTTGTAGATGTAATGACCTAAATTTTGGGGATGTATGTTTATTTAAATTAATGTATTCTCAGTATAAATGTGTTGAAGGCTTTGTCGGATTCTCTCTAATTTTAAAGAATACTAGAGTTAGTGTGGGGTTTTTAGAAAAAAACTGGATTATTCAGTATCTGTAGGATAAATAATCACTATTTAATGTGTTTAAACATTATTTATTTTTTATTAGGAAGATGAAGCATGTTCGTATCAAAGCATGAACCTATTTCACATCCTAAAAAGTTTACATGCCATTTAAAATGTTTACACTCTATGTAATGGGTGTTGGAAAAAAGTCATGAATTCGTACAAGGCGTGAATATTTCACACTATAAATGTGTATTTAATTCCATGGAATTGTAAAAACATTTTTTAAATAAAAATGTGATGGGTTTTCTGGAATACGTGGGTTTTACGGATTACACAACAAGAAAATGGGTTTCACGCTGTGCATATCTTGATAGTTTTGATTTTAGGGTGTTGGACAGATAATATATTTTTCATTAGGATGCATCTCTCTTACCTCTCAACCTAAGATCTATACTAATCAATTTTAATTACATCCTCTCATTTCGTATCATTGAGTTCAATGATTTATTATCATTGCGATTGTAGTACATTTATTGGGGTGAGTATTCTTCTTATTTCTTCTTTGTCTTGGATCACGATAGCCTTGTTTCACTATGGTTTTGGATATATTTGTCTATGATAATAATATACTTGATCCATTAAATATATTTCATGAAATATTACTTTGGTGTATAACCTCTTTGTTGGTTGTGGTGCGGTATAAAAGTTTCATTGAGTTATTTTGTAATCTTTCCTCTTTACTAACCCTTTCCCTTATTGAATCAATTATAACCTTTGGATAGACTTTAATGCCTATATTTTCATAATTGTGTTATAACTTATTGGTAGATCCCCTTTTTAGGCATGTGTGACCTAAGTCTCAAGTAGGTGGTTTCATATCTAGTCTGTGTTGGATGAGCTGCACTGTTATATTTTTATAAATTGTTTTATAATTGAAATCACATGATTAATTGGTTAATTTTTGTGTGTGGAAAAATATTTTTTGATAAAATATGTGGTTTCCATTGATTTGGTAAAAGAAAAGTTATTTTATAATATTCGGGAAATTTATTTATAAAATGGTTTTCAAATAATGGTTTTGATGAAATGGTTTGGAAAATAGAGAACACGGGAAGCCTTTGATACTTAGTTGAGTGGTTTATCTTGGGGCCATTTTCCATGTATTATCAAGGGGTTAAATCATGGGGTGTTTCTATATTCCTTAGGCCCATTGTTATAGGTAATGGATATTTTAATTGTAGGGGGGATTTACTCATGGGGTGTTCCTCTTCTCATTAGGCCTATATTCTAATGGCTTTATTGTACACTTGTCATTGATTATGGTAAGATTAGTGTGCTTGTATGACCTATAATGATCATTTATTTGATGTTACTTGTGCTTATTTTTTTTAATGGGTTTGATATGATATTTGATATTTTTTTGGGATAATTGTTTACTTTAAGAATATAAAATCATTTGAAACCTTTCTACCAATTTTTATTTTGAAATGTGGAAAAAAGGAAAATTAACTTTTTTTCCATGTTTTTCATATAAAAACATTAATTTTTTTTATCATTTAGTGTTTTCTTTAAATTTTATCATTTTCTGATTATTGTGAAAAGACATTTTATAAAATACTCTGATGGGATCCTACTGATCCTATAAGCTCACAACTTACGCACCTCTTTGGAGCTGCGTAGACCTTTGTATGTCTTTCAATATAGGGAAAGTTAAGGAATAATAGTGAGAAAGATATGTTTTCTATCAGATGGTTCTGGGTAGCTAGTTGGGAGATAGTGGGAGTTTTCCCATAATATCACATATAGTATTCAGTTTTTGTTTTCATCATCCTTTAATGTTGGAATTTTATTTTGGGATGTTCTGACTTCTTTTTCACTGTATCATTTCCACTAACTTCTTTCAGTTATGGAATATGTTTATCTATTCCATTTATAAAATGTTATATATATGTATTCTATATTATCTACTTCAAGTTGGGAAAAATTATTCCCTCTTGTTATTTTTGATTCTTGAGTGATAATCAATAGACTATAGGGATTGGGAATTCCATTTGGGTGTGACAATTCGGGTTGTGTACCAATTTCAGAGGGCATTTGAGTCTGATTCACCATAGGATCCCATTGGGCATTCAAGAATTGTTTACTTGTGGAATAATAAGAGTTCCAACTATATATTAAACACCCATAGTATGGGATCTTGATTCATGGGGGAGAATTGGTCTTTTGGAATTTTAAACCATAATGGTTGATGAGATTTTGGTGGTGCATCAGCAGTGTGGTAGTTGACGCTCTTATCTAGGGACTCTATTTCTGAATGTGTAGTGGGTTCTTAAGCATATACATTTTTAGAAATTGAATCTTTCATGAAGAGAGATACTTTGATCACCTTTGACCAAATGTGGTGGCCCCACACTCTTCCCATTGTTTTTGAGGCACATAATGGTGATGTCCACCTAGTGGTCTTATATAGTTGGATGTTCACAGGTGATAAACCAGAAGGATTTTTGTGAAATTTGGGATCATATCACCCACTTTTCAAGGTGGATATTTCAATTCACTTAGTGATACTATTAAATATCAAAATATATATCTTGAGTAAAAACTACCTTAGGGTAGTGAAATACTTTATGTTGATTGTCCAATGGATCTTTATAGAGGAACCCATCACATGAAATCAATTACTATGTAGTGGAGGTGGAGGTTTTATTTGGAGGTTATAGAATTTAGTCACATGAGCCAGTGTTATCTTAGGGATATAGAGCTAATAGAGTAAAATAATCTGAATGGTCAGGGGCATATTCTTTGAATTATAGTAGATTGGGATACCTAATGGTTATTTTCATAATAGTAAACAGATTTGTGAGGTTGGTGTTGTTCATGAGGTGATCACCAGTAGGTTTCCTGAAAGAGTTACAATAACTCAAGTAGGCTATCGTGACAGTGAATGCGAAACGTATTTTATATTGGGATACATATGAATGATTCTTATATATTATTGATAATATATTTATGAATAATTTTAATATGGTTTTATGTTTTAATATAGAAACGTTGGTTCTTGTCCCTAATAGGAAAGAAATGGTGGATAAAAAAATATTAATACAAATAAGTATATTGTTTTTAAAATCATATTTTGTCAGTGTGAAAATTTAGTGAGATGATAAATGTTAGAGTGTGGTGAGGATGGGGTTTTCTCAGGAAAATATCATCTAGAATTATTTTTAATGGTGTTGAGTGAGGTGATTCAACATGATTTAATATTATTGATGAAACACTTTGAGATAATGTTCATGGTTCAAGGATTCACTTCACTCTAAATTGTTATGTAGCCTTTGGATGAGAAAAAGTTTTGTTCCTTGGAGATTAGTTAGAGTCATAAGTAATAGATATGTGTTTCTTCTTAGTTCTTGTTTTGATATGGCTAGGGTTGGAATCTTCTTGGGTGGTAGAGGATGTTTCCTTCATATTCAATTATATACCATGTTCATTTAGAGATTAGATCTCCATAATAGAATAAGGTGCTTATGATGATGGATGTATTTCATAACATGTTTTATGGCCTTCCTTATTAAGGAACCCTAGTTATTCCTTTTTTTAGGATGAAAAGGGATGAAAGTGGAGACAATACAGTGATCACAATTTTTCATGGTTGAAACTTAACTCTATTTTGAGTTTCTGGTGTCTTGGTACCTCTCTAAGATGGAAATAATACATTTACTCGAGCACATAAACATGGAATTTTTTTAGGGTTCTTGTAAATTCCAGGAGCAGTGTTTACCCCCGGGTAGAGTGAACCCATAATTTAGTGTATCATGGAACCTTGAGAATAATATTTTTTTAAAATAAAATTGGTTTTATCCAACACATACATTATTTTTATGAATTTATTATGTCCCACAAATTGAGATTAGTATGGGAAAACTAATATTGTGATGTTTCGAGAATATGAGATTTACCCAAGGGGTGGTATAATTTTCATCTATATTAGAGTCCTGGGGGTTTACCTTCATACAAATATTTATTGTTTTAAAAGGAAATTGTTTAATTAATTAATTAAAAATTAAATGGGTTAATTAAATTTTAAAATTAGGTTTAAAACCTATTTAAACATATCTACCATCAAATCTTAGGGTATGGCACATGAATCCTAGGATTTGAGAGAAGTGGTGAAGGGGATTGGTGGAATTGAGAAACTCTTCATTAGATCATCAATAGAAAAATACTAAAGTGTGATATTTTTAATGAATTAACCATAACTATGGTAGTACTCTTTAATCCATTCTTTATGACACTCCATATTGTGTGATTTTATCCCCTTCATCTCATGATCAAATCACTCAGATTTTTATGGCCTTAGTGTAGTGATAATTTTTAATGGAAATTAAAAAAGCATAGCTATTCGATGATAATTTAATCAATGATTTATTTTGATAGAACCCATTTCATGATCATAATATTTTTTAAAATAGGTTAATTTTAGACATTATGATAAGTTTCAGTTATAGAAATAAATCATACAATTATTTTGATTAAATTTTATTTTAGAATTTCCCCCTAAATTCTTTCTTGAATTGTTATGTTTTTCTATTTAATAATGAGTTAAATAATAATATTATTAATATTTTTATTTAAATTTTATAATTACCCATGTTCATGTGTTCATGGATGTGCTTGATGAATTATTTAAAAATTTTATTAGTGTATTGGTAAATTGATATAGTTTGATATTTAGGTTTTAATGATCATTTACCTACCTCTAACCCCAATGTATTTGTTTAATTCTCTATTAGTAAACCCTATAATCCCTATTCCATAGATTTTTAATGTATAATATACCCAAAACTACTGTCAACCTTTATATTTTGAGAATCTGGTGGTAGATTAATGGAAAAATGGGGAGAGGAAATCGTTCTCTTTTTTTCTTCTCTCAATCCACTATCTTTCCCTATATCATTCATTCCTCAAATGGATATAGATTTTCTCTAGGGTGATACTTCATAAAAATCCACTAATTCCTCATGGGGGAATGATTTTGGTATATTTTTTGGGATGTTAAAGAATAGAATTAGTATGAAAACATGGCAACAACATAGGGGTGGATGGGGAGGCCCGTGTGTGATGACTCAGGTGAGGATGCGATATATTGCTGGAACATGATATAGTAGTGATAAAGATGTTAGTAATAATAGACAACAATGAAAATGGAAAATGCAGGTCAACTGCAATAAAAACTATCAAAATATGGAGGTGGAAACTGTGTGGTATTCCACTGTGTTATGCGAAGGGGGTGGGTTGGGTTTATACCTTCCCTTTTTCTAGTGTTCGATTAAGATGAGAAAAAGTGAAAAAAAAAGAAATAGGGATTAAAAAAAGGAGGGGATGATTCAAATACCTCCACTATATTTATTAAAAATAAAATTTATCATAATAATAATAATAATAATATAATTGTTATTATAATTTTTTTTTGTTGTTTCTTCTTTCTATGAAGTCAGGTTGACAATCCGATTGTGCTATCATGATCATGGAATCTAGTGAAATATTCAAGGCCAATATGTGATATATGATATCAACTCATGAATCAACCCCAGGTTCTTTCATTTGATGCTTCTCATCTATGTTTCAGTTAAAATAATATTTTTCCACCTAATTCCATTTTTTGGAATATATATTCCCAATCTATTGTATTTTTTTATGGAGATCGAAATTATGTGGTCTGTTGAGTCATCTGAGACTGTATGTTTAATGCGATAGATATATTTTTATATTATCTATGTAAAGACCATGAATTAGTTAAGGTGAGATTATTAGAGTGTTCCCTATGTTATAAACCCTCTATGGTAGCATAGTTAGGTTGAGGTGTAGGTTTTTTTTCACTATCTTTAGGTAGGTTTGGTTATTCCCCCTGTATAGTCGGGGTCAAGATCCTCTATAAAAAAAGTCAAAAATCACCTCATCTAAGGGAATAGTTAGAGAAAATAGCATTCACAAGAGTTATTATTTCCCTTATCTTTACAGGTCATGGGATCCTTAATAATAATTATTTTGAGGTTACACAATTTTTTGGCATTGGTAGTTCAAGTACAAGATCAGTGTTATGGTATTGATGGACTAGTAGGTGTGATGTTCCCTTGACTAACGAGCATTACATAACTATGAGATGACTCCCCTTCATAGATTTTTGTGGTGGTGTGGTATTTTTGATGTTTGATTAGTGTAGATTAATTCAGGGCTTGTGACTCTTTAGCACCATATAGACAACATTTGAGATGTGGTTTTTATTAGGCTATCGACTTTTAACATCATAGATTATTTGGTTTTCTAATCATTCTCATTACTCATTAGGTGACTATTAATGATTGGAGCATAGATGTTTGGGGACTTCCTTGAATCTTGGATTCTTTTTATTATATATAATATAAAGCTCACTTCTTTCATTCTTCCTGGTTGATCTCTTATCTATGGGGCTTGATGTGACGTTTTTCTTTGGACTTACTTTGTTATTTTGGGAATCTTACTAAGTATGTTTATATTCAACCCTATATAAGACCTGTTCCTACATGTGTCTTGTATATTCAAATAAAACATAAGTCAGTGATGGACTAAGTGGATGTAGAGGTAGTGTGTCTTGTTCAGAGTTGATTCCTGATGACACATGGTGATGCCTAGTGGAGCATGGTGGTTCGCAGTGACAGTTACGACTAGTGGTTGATCTTGGAGTTCTCTCAGTAAAGGATTTATAGTGTATTATTTGTATTATATTTAGATACTATTGGGATTTACAAATCCTTTTCAGTTCCAATTTTGGTATTTTATTTTTTCAGGATGTCTTAAGCATGTATCGTATACAGTTAAATTGACTATATATATATATATATATATCTTGTTGTAGCTGATGTCTATTTTATGAAATGAATATATGTATCTATTGAAAGATCATATAGGATAAGGCCTCTAATATTTTTAGATATTCCTACTCATTACTATTCACTAGCCTTTATCATATTGGAGGAAGCCTTGGGGTGGTACAATTTGCTTACTTTAGGATTGGGAGGGGCTCTAGTGGGATGGGTCATGTCAACAAGATCATCATCAATTATCATAGAAAGTAATTGGGTATATTAGATTCACAAAATTAAAGGGATATTATTATATTTTGGAATCTTAATGAAATTAATTTATTTATTTTATAAATTTACTTCCATTTAAGAACTGTTTTTGAAGTTAAAATATACAATAGAGGGTCTATTTTTGAAAAGAGGGAGACAATCAACTTTTATTTTTTAGATTAAACAGAATAAGAAAATGATAAGTTTATTTAATATCTATTAGATAGTTGAGTTTATTTAATTTTGTAAAAATTAATTAATTATGTATAATTTTAAAACTTACTCTCTAGAGATATATAATTATTTGAAAATTGAAAGAAAATCCAAAAAATAGCTTTATCTGGAACCATTATCACGGGTGATGGAAGTTTCTAGTTTGATATCTATCTTATTGGAAAATAATAATCACATGAATATTGAATAAAAATATATTTTAAGCATAATTTTATTTCTATTAGTAAACCTCACAACCATATTTATTAAATAAAATAATTTTAGCAATGTTGCAGAAGAATTTATGGTTATTCTCGCCCCCAAAATAAGGTTAGCTCTATCCTGTACGCTTGATTTCTTAGGATAACTTTGTTTTCAAAAATTTTTTGATTTATCATCTCGAAAAATATAAAAATAAATTATAAAATATTTTAGATAGTAATAATAAATATGAAAATATTACCAAAGTTTTCCTCCTCAATATTTTTTTATTTTCCTTACTCATTTTGTTTTGGATAGTGATAATAATTTAGAAAATATTTCATTCTTTTTTTATTCTTATTCATTTATATATTAAGTTTATGATAGGATTTTTGGATCTAGAGGCATAATTTGTATGTAGATATAGTGAATTTGGATCATTTTCTAGCTACTATATATTCATTTTGACATGGGTAACTGTAAACTGTGGTCACTGGTGCTTCTTGATTGTTGTTAATTTTGACTCTTTAAACCCTATTTTTTGGATTTATTTCCTCTATGATCATGTGATGTAAGATGATACTGAGTGGTTGGGTTATTTAATGCTCACACCTGTGGTTTTTTGGTAAACACAAATTTTAATTTGGTATCATCAAATCCATTAAAGAAGAAATCCCAAATGTTTTCTATGTCATATACAATGGGTATCATAACGCCTCACCTGAGATTTTTATTTCTTGTTCTATCCATGTATTTTTGGTTTAGTTTATTTCCCCTTAAATAGTGACATTACATTTATATCAGTTGATACATTTTGGATTATTCATCTATTTCCATGAAACTGTGAGTCTGGTTAAGATCTTTATTTTAGTATTTATTATCTCATAATGTTATTTCCTATATTTGGCACAAAAAAATGATTTATCTCTATGAAATATCTTTTTTATCTACCTTATATTGAAAATGATGGATTTTAGACTATTTATAATTTTTGTATTTTTCATTATTTTAGTATATATAAAACCAATATATCAAAAAAGGCTACATATATTTTAAAATCCAATATCAATATATTCAGATTAATTCTTTCCTCAAAAATGGTTTTTCAACTCCACTTATATCCACTATTAGCATCGACCAGTTCACCGAATTTTATGTCTCCCAAAATATATTCACCATATCTATTATTTAATTTATGTTTTAAATTAACGAAATTAATAAATATAAATATTTCTTAGGATTTTTCTTTCTTTATATATCAAATATTTCAATTTTTTTGTTTGTCTTATTTTATTTTTGGTAATTTAATAAATAATATTAATTTTTACCACATTTTTATGAAATTATGTGCTGTGTGGGGTTCTCAATATTTCACTTTATCTTTGAAATAAATAATCAGTTGGTTTCATAATTTAATATTACTAAAAAATAAATATAGTATAGGTAACATATTTTTTATTATTTTAGTATATGTTTTTAGAAATTGTTTCTGTGAATCTTGTATGTTGATCCCCTAATAAATATTTTCAACCATAAATCCTTGGCCCACAATATTATAACTCACACCCCTCCTTCGGGAGGAACATTAAATTAGAAGAACAAACATAATTATGGTTGATTCATAATTAATTTAATATCATGTAATAATTAATATATCTAATTTCCATTTAGTGGAGCATAATGATTTATAATATAAGACTGAACAAATAAATTCAAATACTCATTATGAGAACTTTCTTATTATAGAATACTATCGTTTGTGATATAACTTAATGTTATAATATTAGTATGTTTGTTTCCATTTATTGGGAACATATCATTACACTTTATAAATATTGCATATATTCTTAGAAAAGTATTATTATGTTGTATAAATGTTTCAATTTAGGATGTGTACATTGTTATTATAGTGTCAGTGTGCTATTTCATGTATAATATTATAGATATCCTTAGTATACTTTTATATGAAAAATATTATACTCAATTTTAGTATATTGTTAGTGACCTGTTATGTGACATCTTACAAATATTGTTAGTTTGTTTTGTATGTGTTTCTACTAAATGTGTGAATATTATTTCCCAATAATTATCAATCTAAATTACATGTTATCTATAGATTCTATACCATTTCAAATTTATTTATTCAAAATGTTTTAATTAAATATGTTTAGTTTACCTGATTTATCATTTGGTGTAGTATATGAGAAACAAATTCATTTTTTCATGTATTTTTTTTATATTTTCTTCCCTTTTAGCCTATCATTACATTTTCGATGCTCCCATATATATTCCTTATGTCATGAATATTTCATTAATATTTTTAAAACATTTCCTCTTTTATATAATGTTTTTATATTATGTATATTCTATTTTGAAAACTATATATTCATTTACTTATTTACTAACATTGTTTATATACCATTGCATGCATGATTATTTCTAGATTACCAATTTTATAACTTTTTTGTAATATTACATCACATATATCTCAAATTTCAATGTTTTATAATTTGATATTATATAATAGTATATTGTATAAAGTTTTCTCAAACTTATTTTCAAAATGTATGTCTAGATTATTTTAAATAATGATTTTATATCTTTATTTAATGAAAAAACCCCAAAGAGGGGGATAGATCTAGAATGTCATTTGGAAGAAAAAGGATACAGGTCTTCAGGGTAGTTTAGATCTACGAACCTCAAAGGTGTGGAGCCATAGGATATTTAGATGTTGGGGTGAGGGTGAAGTATGATGTCATCATGAATCTATGTTGTGACTACTATAAAAAACATGCAATTGGTTGTGTTTTTTAGCCACGTTTTCCTAGAAAAATGATGGTTTTTAATTTAACCACATTTCTTAAAAATAAGGCCAATTATTAGTTTCACTTATTAAAAAGAGTGGGTGAATTTGTGTTGATGCCATTTATTAAAAAAATTATTTCCATCCTACTTATTCAATAAAAATCTCACAAACTCATAATGATGAAAAAAATTAACAGATCAAATAGTATATTTGTTTAAGAGGTCCACCTCTAATGTGGTTGACAAAATCCCCAATGTATGTTTATTTTTATCTCACACATACATAACTTCCCTTTTATTATCATGTTCAATCTACAAGAAATGGTATCCATGAATCTACTATGACCACTTGTACCAAACATTTTAAAATACACACCGAATTGTTAGTTAAAGGAATAAAAAAACATTTTTTTGAAGAAATATCACCAGTTTAAGTGTGATCCATCATTGAAATATTTTATTTTTATCTTTATTATCCTATACTTGTCCAACAATCCCTACTATATATTACTTTATCACCATTTTTTAGATTTATTCTTGGATTCACGTTCTTTTCATCCTCTTATTCTTCTATTTTTATATTCTTATACAAAAATCATTATAAATACCCATAATTAAATTATGTAAATCCCAATTAAGTAATTTTAATCATTATTCTAAAATTTTCCATTTCTCAATAAAACTATGCAGGGTTTCTCTGTATGATCCACAATACAAAAAAAACTATCAACTGATATCATGGGTCTACCTCCCCTGATCCTTAACAAATTTTTCCTAATTACCCATGATCATCTCTTTTAAACTATCCAAGAATATTACTAATAAATCTACCACCTTTTTATATTCATAAAATTTATTAAAATATTTAATCTTGAATATCAAAAAATAGAGTGAAAATATATTCACATATTCTCATTTAATTCTCTATAATTCCCAGATTGAATCAATACTAAATCTCCAACAATATAAAAAAATTTAAGATATAAATAATTTCTTATCATAATTACATTTAAATATATTAAATTTTTATAATTTTTAAACTAATAAATCTTATGTAAGAAATTGAAAATATTTTATTTTACTATTGTGGGAAAATATATCTTATATATACTAAAGAATAAATTTCCTATTCACTGACATATATTATGTATCATGGTGCAGTCATTCCTTTGATACATTCTAGTCTGATCATCAAGAAATTTCTTCCATATGCACTAATTTATCATATGTATAGTTTTAGAAAACCTATGCATCACTTGAAATATATTATATATAATCCAAAACATATTAGGTATCATAGTAGAAGATTTTCCTTTTCCAATTATGTATCTTAAATATCATACGTTTGACTTTGTCAATAATCAAACTCTACCTCATAATTCTAGAACATATTTAACTTAGATTAAAACATATTCATCCCTTCTCAGGGAATATTTTCCAAATCTATCTCAACAAAATATATCAAAATGTATCTCCATGTATAGACCACAAATACAATATCATTATAAAATGGGTTAATAATCCCAGAAGATTTATTATCAATATCTTATATTTTATTCCGTTATCTCAACATTGAGAATTTAGAAATCTTCTCTCCTCCCCCTTAAATCTAGTAGGCTTAAATATTCTATTTTATCCCTTATTTATAATAAATACAAAGTATCTCTTAAAAGATGTGGTTCATCCTCTTAATATTAATGATTCATGAACTAATCATCTAAAAGTTTACTTGAGCTATCTCAATGTATGAAGAAAGAGAGATTAATTTAACTCATATATTATTCAAGAAACATTTGAATCATTTTTTTCATTCAACTCACTAAAATTGTTATAAATATTAAAGTATAGTCCATTTTAATCCCCTAAATATTACATATTACTTCTTTTTATAAAGAAAAACATACACAAATGTTGATGAAAACTTATAAAAAACTATAGTGTTGGGTAATGGTATTCACACCCATTTGTAACCTACTTTTCTTAAAAGTCTAAGTTTGAATTGGTTTTATAATAATATAAACAATATGATCCTCAGATATAAAAAATTCTAGTCCAAATATACCTCTATCCACCCCTCCTTCATGAAATTTTATTTGATATCAATGTGTTTGGATCATAAATTTTTTCATAGGATTATTGGAAAAATTTATAGCACTTTGATTGTCACAACCAATGAGTAGTGGACACTAAGTAATAACATAAATAACATCAAGTCAAGTATTTATCCAAATAAATGAGTAGTATGTAATTGTTTATGATGCAAAAATATACCAAATTTTAGTAAAAATCAATTTGATTGATGAGTTTTCATTGAATTTAATACTAATCATATTTCATCAATAAATAATTATTCTCCTAAAGTCAATATTATATTTTCTACATGTTTAGATTTTTCATTATATGTGAATCAAAGTAAGAATATATCATATTTATTATCATACAAATGGCCATAATTGGATGTATTGTTTTCATATCTCAGAATCCTATTATCTTTCAAGAAATGTGAGTCTTTTGGATTGGATTAATACCTATTTTAAAGAGTGATAACAGAAACATTGTATTGCCTTCATGTATTCGAATACCAAAGAAAAAAAATTTACATTTTGAATTTTTTCTCACGAACATATTTCCTTTTATCATCCTTTCTCTATTGTTTTCCCATTTAAATTGGTGTAAACACTCCTCTTAATTCTTTTATACCAAACCATTTAAATAAATCCTTATAACAGTTTTCTTGAGAAATGAAAATTGTGACTAGAAGGTTGGGTTATTTATAATACCTAGAAAAATTTATTCTCCCAAAAAAATACATCTCAATTTTATTCTTTATTTCTATCTAAATATTTTCACACAAAATCTACTTATTACTAGAAAATATAATGTCATCAACAGACACAATCAAAATGAGTGATGCGGTGTTTGACTTTTTTATATACATGCTGTTTTACACCTTTCATTTTCCAAATTACATGCTTCTCATATACTCATCCACCTTGAAATACCAAGATTTTAGAAATTTCATTAACCCAGATAGAGGAGTATCCAATTTTCATACCTTGTTTCCCTCATTATCAAGAAAAAAACTCTAGTTTCTCTATAAATACCTATTCATGAAGTTCAATATTTAGAAATGTAGACTTTACATCCATTTTAAAAACATTAATGCTTCTTTGAGCTGTAATATAAAAAAAGTTGATCGCCTCAATCCTGGAAACAGATGAAAAATGTTTAATCAAAATCATTGAATTCAATTTGTGAGTACCCCTTGAACACAATTATTACATTTTTTCTTTCTAAATTTTAATTAGTAATTATCTTGTTTTTGGAAACCAACGTTTTCAATGATGTTTTTATCATTGGGACTAGGCATAATATCCCATGTTTTATTATTTTCAATTTAATCTAGCTCTTCAGTCATGGGTTGAATCCATTATTTGTGTTCAAAGGACTCATCAACCGTTTAATGCCTATATTTGAAAAAAACTTGTCTGGATATTTTTTTATAACATAATTTCTTATTTTCACCCATTGAGTTTGATATATAATGATATTTTCAGAATTAACATGTTTCTTACTCCTTGAGTTTGTCTCTATGGTTCTTGTAATCAATTTTTCACCACTAAATTATGGTAAATATCCATCGTCATCCGTAGAAACTTTATCATTATTTTCTAGTAGTGTAGAAAGTTTAGAGGAGAAAAAATCATCATTATCATAATAAATTACTAGTTTTTGAGTTATCCCTCATTTTCAATGATATTCATATCATCATAGTCAATTATACTTTGAGATTTGTTATTATAGGGACAATATGAGGATTTATTTGGTGTGTAACCAAGGAATACACCATGTTCAGTTTTTAAAAACAATTCCTCTATTTTTTTCATACATAATTAAGAATGAACTTACAAATACTCAAAATTATTTCAGAATTTTTTTTCTTGAACCATATTTAATAAGGATGAATATAATAATTTGACCTCAATAAGAAAATATTTATAATGATTCCAGTAGTAGTTTAAGATTTCCATTAAAAATGTCTTGAAGTGTCATTCTCAATTATAATAGTTCTGGACATGTCAAAAATGTTCATATCTTTTCCATCCAAACACTCTTTTTTTATGAAGTACAATTTTCAATAAACTCATATATTATTCAATGATTTGAAAGATATTCTAAAAAATGTTTATTTACATACCCACATTCATTTTCTAATCTCATCATCTTTAGAGAAAAACCAATTTTATTTTTAGATAGTCTCATAAGGCTTTTAAACATTCTCATAACTTATGATTTTTGATAAAGAAACATAATACAAATCATGTTAGTAAATTCATCAATGAATGGGATGAAATACGTATATGCACTTCTTGAATTTGTAGACATAAGTCCAAACATATTAGAGTGAAGTAACTCCAATAGTCTTTCTGTCTAGATATCAACTCCCTTATGACATTTACTCAATATATACACCTTTTAGCATGACTTTAATGTAATGATGGTGTCTTCTTTTAATACTAGAATATTTCTCAAAACTTCGTCTATAATCAACATATTCATGTTATTTTTTTCCAAGATATCCAAGTCTTCTATGTCACAAATTTTTCATAGCCTGTATGCTCATATGTAAATATATTTTCTCTTCCTTAACCAGAAACAAGTTAACTTGGGTTCTCTACCTTCTTTTAAACAAAATACAACTTTTAGTCACTCCACAACAAAACTATTTTTTTTAAAACAACCAAATTCTCATAATCATAGAGTTGTGATACACTAAAAAGTTACGCTTCATCTCATAAAAAATTAAATATTGTTGGGTTTGATATGATTTTTCTAATATCATGAATTCCAACAAATTTTATTTTCAATGTTTTGTCATTTAAAAATGGGATATCTACTCTTTCATATCATTCAAGATTCTTCAGTTTATTTAGATCACTTATGTAACATCCTAAATTTTTTATATAAAGTGTATTATTATTTTTATTTCATAAATTATATGATTAAAAATTAAATAAAACACCTTAATTTTTATTATGTGGATATGAACATGTATTTTATATAAATATCTATTCATTTTTCCTTTACATGATTAAATATATTTTTAATTGTAAAATATGAATTAATTTTTAAATGTATGCCATTATTAAGTTGAACATAAAGCACAATGAAATAATTTATATATTACATCACTATAGAATATTACTTGATTATAATGATATAGAATTTTATATATGAAATTATCCTTTTTAATAATCATTTATGTTATATTTTTGGAAAGAAATATAGAATAAAAACCATTCACTATATAATAAAAACTAACGATATCTTATTTTATTGATTTAGAACGTTAAATTTATAGAATAAAATCACCTAATAAAACTGAAAGTAGTGAAATGTGATAATAATCCAAATAAAATAAAATAATTAAAATAGAAAAATTTGTATCATTTTGATCTCCGAGAGATATCACAATCGTGAATAATACTACCAAAATAAAACCCAAATTAATAATTCAATCAAAATAAAAAAAATAATATATAACCTTCTGAGTAATTGAAGTGAATAATTAATAAAGGAATTATGTGGTATTTATAATAATTATAATACTAATATGACCATTGTAATAGTAACATGACCATTATGAATAGTAACCTAACTTTTATGAATAATAATATGAACTATATAATTATTACTGAACCAATAACATAGTATAATGACTTTTGAATAATATTTACCATAAAAAATTTAGAAAATTTAAATATTATAATTCCATAAAATATGTATTTAAACTAAAATAAAGCATACGTACATTTTTGAGAAAGTGTATTTTTACCTATTTTGTAAAAACCATATTTTTTATGGTAATATTTAAATTAACTAAGTCAGAAAATTATTTTGATAAAATGAATTCCATTTTTTCAATTATTGCGTTCAAATTTTTTTATGGTTATTTTTTATAGTTTTCTAAAATAATTCTATTTTTAGGTGAAGAATAATAATATAGTTTTAACAGAAATGATATGATTTAATTATATCATTTATGATGTAATAATGAAATAATCCATTATAGAATAGGTGTATAGACCAAAAAAATATTTAACAAGATAAATTATTTATTTTAAAATAATAAACATAATTTTAAAAACTAAAATATATTTTTTAATTTCTTAAAAAGTAATGTATTCCATTAAAAAATATTTTTTTTCATTTTTTATTCATTACTTTTTAATAAATATATAATTTCAACATTGGAATGATTTAAATGTCATAAAGTCGTGTAATTTTATTACAATATGATTCATAATGTCAAAAATATAACCATTATATGTCTAACTTTGAAAATAATATTTTATTGAACATTTTTACCAAAAAATAGTTCTCTCCTCAAGTATAAATACCCCCTTCCCCTTCCCTTGTAAAATAACTTTTCATCCACTTCTCAAAGCCTATATCTACACAATTTATGTCTTCCAATCCCCTTAGTTCCCTTAATTATTTTTTCGAGTCACACTAATCAAATCCTATAAGGCATTAAGGGTTGTGACAAAAGAACATCTTCTTGAACGTGATAAGGTTCCTTCATTTTTTCCTTTAATATTCCACTTTTATTCATATATCCTTATTTTCCTTTTCTAATCCAATCCTTCTTTAATTGATTATGCAGTACACTAAAAACATATAAATGATATTAATCTCCTGTAAAAATTTATTTTTGATATATTTATATATTATATATATATATCCCCTTCTTTTTGGCTATGTCTCATTAATGGTCGGTAAACCATCTATGGGGATGCTGTCAATTCCTTACAAATCCCTACCTTCATGTAAGGTTATAAAAAATGTTTATAATATATAAATATGTAATTATATATATATTTAAATTTTTTGAATTAATTTTAACAAAGTATAAATATTGTCGAATCAATGTTTCACAATCGAAACATGATGAGATAATTTAGAGAAAACATTACATCAAACCATTTCAAATTTAAAAACGATGAGTAAGAAATAAATCCCAATGATTATAATTGAATGAGGGTGACCCAAAAAAATATAATTCACATTTATATTAATGTTTTAATAAACATAAGGTTACAATATAGAAGGTGTAAACATCGAAAAACAAAACAAGACCTAAGGTAAGGGGATATCTCACTTATTGTCTTCACTTAGATTTGAATTCTTAATTATTACCCTTTCTTTACTAATAAATTATATTATAACATATGAAGGTATATTTATAAATTTATCCTATATTTTGGGATATTATCCCTCTCAATACAACATTTAGGATAAAAATAGTTTTTTTTACAAAAGCAACCATTACTTCTCTCTCTAATAGTGAATTTATTTTCTAAATCATCTATCAAAAGAGTTTAAAGAGATAATAAAATTACTATTATAATGTTTTTTATTAATTTGAATATTTTTACTTTTAATCTCCATTTTATCAAATTTATTAATCCATTATTCTTATGCTACCATATTGTTAAGGGGATTTTTACCTAACCATTATTTTTTGGGATGATTTATCTTTTTATAAAAAACTATAATAAAATTTTATAAGTACTCTTCATCTCCAGCCAATGTATTGATTTTAAAATTAAACTTTTATATGGATTCAAATAGACTTTAATTATGATCTCAAATAATTATTTTCATGTCATACATTAAAATGTTCATAATGGGATCACCATCTCAAGCTCGACTCTTTGAGTTATTTCTCATATTTTTAATAAAATATCTTTTATGATGATTGATACATCAATTTTGAAGTGACCATATAAAATTTTAATTTATTTTTTTATATTTATATGTACATTATATTTCTAGCAATAATTTATTTTTCCTCTTTAGTTATCATGCTACTAAGGGTATCTCTCTTGAATTTTCTTCATGGGATTGTTTCTATTTTTCTATCACCCTTTTAAAATACTTATGTTTTTTTTCTTATAAAATCACTATATTAATTTTATTATTATTATTTTCTAGGTATTTACATAATACTTTCATTGGGATAAAAAATATCTAAGATAAACTCATACATTAAAAAGATCATAAGGGGATTCTCTCTTGACCATTCACTTTGGGATTCTCTCCTTTTGTCTAATTATTATTCAAATGTTATATATATATATGATCTACCAAAATTCAAATAGTAAATTTATTATTAATTTTTTTGGGAATTATAACATCTTCTGTTTTCAATCGGATGAATTTTCAAAGGGAATTTAAAAATTTTCCATTGGTGGATGGGTTATTTTAGAATATGGGAATTTTAGTGAGGTTCTAATGGTTCGAACATCTATAAGTGATGATTTCAGATGTGGGCTATATTTTATTGGAAGTCTTAGAGGTTTGAGTGAACACTGGAAGGAATAATGGGTGTGAAATGCTGTAGAAATAGATGTTTTAGGACATTAATATTGTAAATCCCATTCACAATGTGAATGGATTAATGGGGTGCAGACGACGGATACAGGATGGGAAATCCTGTTGGCTTACCCCGATGAATTCATAGAATGTTTCTAGTTCATGTTGTGAATTTGGTTCACATTGTGAGACTGGTAAATGTTCTAAATAATCCCGGATAAATTTATATAAAAATAGACTAGGGGATAGACCCCCTAATTTTATTCACGCACCGGTGGTCACCTAGGTATCACAATAGCTCATCCCACTTTCCTTAGGTTCCTCCACTTGATGTCCGAATCGAGCACCATCAGATGTATTGGAAGCGTATAGGTAAGATATTCATTAATTTTTATACTACCATTCATTTATCCTTCTATATATAATGCTAAATACCTGAAATTTCACGAACCAGGCTGGGTCGCCATCCGACCCGGTGCCCGACCCGGTCCGCGACATGGCCCAAAGGGCGTTCCTGATCCCCACGGACTGGCACAAGTGCCCGGGTATCAAAACTTACACATGGGAACGATTTCACAAAAAATAAAAGACATAAAAACAACTAACTAGATAAATAAACTGAAACTAGAAATAGAAAACCAAACACGCCTTTAATCTATGAATAGGTTTAAAGTCTACAACTCCAACCAATAACTAAAAAGAAAAGATGACAACAGAAACTAAAACTCTTACTCAAACCTCAAAGCAACAGGAGAGGTGTGACATCCATACGTCACAAACGTTAACCTGCACGAGAGACCACCAATGACCAACCACCATCACTGAGCACGGCGCATCAACCTAGAATACACAGAGGACAAGGCCTACATACACCCAAAGGTGTATGTAGGGTGTGAGCAAAGAGCCCAGTAGGACATCACCCAATAAAAAGGTTCCACGCATAGTTATTAAAGGACAAATACATTTGCAATATTAACTAGAGAAAAGAAATAAAAACTTGAACGGTTTAAAAGAAAACAGAATTAAAGAAAATAGTTTTAAATGGAACAACTTAAATTAAAACACACTCACCCTTATTTTTTTTAAAATAACCAATATTTCACACTGAAGAGCGCAATGTAACCAATGAGAACTAATATGGGAGAGGCCGCATGGGTATCAGCTAGCTTGGGTCCCTGATCTCTGTGTCTCGGTGAAATGTGGCTTAGAAGACCACGCCCCTCAGAAAATGTTGCTTAGATGGCCACGACCCTCAAAAAACGTGGTTTAGAAGACCACGACCCTCAGAAATGCATATGTTTAGTTAGTGTTGCAATCGTCAGTCCTTCCAGTGAAACCGGGTCGAGTCACCTCTGGAACACTCGCTCACTAGTCTAGTATGCCCTCCTAGCTACCCGGGCTTCCCGGTTTGTGCTCAAACAAGATTCCAGTTAATGTCACATGTCACACTAATACATAAAATCCAAACAGGGTACTCACACACGCAAAATCACAGTTTGAGCACCCAAACCCTCTTTTAAAACCATACGCACACCGAAATATTTTCAAAACACAATCTGCATATGTTACATATTCAATTGAACAATTTTCACAATAAAAAAACACTTATCATTAATAAACCACCACTTACACATATAAATACCATTTTGAAATAAGGCGCACACAAAAAAAAATCATAAAACCATATCTTCATCAGTTACACACCCAATTAAAACAACTGCACAGTAAAAGAAACCACTTTCAACATCAAACACACCATTAAAAGATTTTATTAGAAAATTTTCACACACGTCGCATGACTTTACGCACCAAAAACATTTACACAGTTTACTCCAACCAATTTCCTTTACACCCTTAATAATTATTTAATGAATCAATTCAAATTTTCATAAACAAATTTTTTGAAAAGAGAAAAGACACCGCTTTACAGGCTAAACTGACCCAAACACTCTTACACGACTACACGCACACGACGTCACCTCCCGAACACAATCTTCATAAAGCATGCAATTAAATAAGTCACTCACATAGTTGGACAGACCATTACTACAGTTACACAAACCCCTAGAACAACTTGCCAACCCATTAAAAAAACGCCGCACGACTAAAATGCCAAAAATCCACTCAAAAACTCATTTTCGACCCGACGAATATAGATGCTAAGCCAAAACACCACTCGCACTCTTTGCACATCCTAACAAATAATTTGCACAATTATAAAACACTATTAAATAGTTCATCATGAGTTTTCCACAAAAAGAATTACCCACATGCAGCATAAACATGTTACTACCAAATCAAAGACGCACTAGATCTCAACAACAACCAAATTCACAATAGTACAACTAATAATTAAAAATGCTAAACCAATCAAAATTGAAAATTAATTCATCAAAAAATAAATATGTGCGGAACCACTTACCTTACATGAATAAATTTCAAATTTCAGTGAAAAACATCAATTGTGTGATGTTTGCACCACAAGGGACCAAGCGCGAACCCTAATCAAAGAGAGAAAACCCAAAACAAGATATTAACCCCAAAAAAATAGACTCGAAGCCTACTGTAAAACCAAAACTCAAAGATAAAGGGGGGATATACTTCTCTAGAGGTGTGCGGTGCATGCAGAAGGAGAGTGCAATAGCGGTGGGGGAGCTGGAACATGTTGCGGCTAGCGGGGAAGGTGCCAACGGACCAAACCGCGACCAGTATGGGAAAGGTAGGGAGCTAGAGGGGTTTGATGGATGAGAGCAGGGGAGAAATGAGGCGGAGGGTGGTTTGCCGGACTAAACACGAGCAGGGGGAGTCGGAACCGGTCATCGGACCAAAGGAGCAGGGGGAAAAGCCAGTTTGCCGGACCAAAATTGGTCAGGAGGGGCGACATCGGCATGATTGGGTGATGGAGGTCGGTGGATCGGGCGATGCGAGTGGGCGATTGGGATGGCATCCGGAGCTGGTGCGGCGACGATGACCCACGGTGGCGGCGGGCTCCGAGGCGGCGAGCCGAAACAGGACGACGGCAGCGGCGGGTCACGGAGGGGTGCGCGACGCCGGACCGGAGTAAGCGGGTGGACGACACCAGATGAGAGGCCGCAGCATGAAGAGAGGGCTGGAGAGGTGGGGGGGGTGCGAGGTAGGGTTTCAGGGGGGAGGGGAGTGTGCGACGTACAGGAGGTGCGACAGGAGAGAGGGGGAGGAAAAAGAGAGGGAAAAGAAAGGAAAGAGAAGAAAAAAAGAGGGGAAAAATAAAATAGAATAAAAAAACAGATTAAAAATAAAAATGAAATAGAACCTAAAAATAATAACAAGAAAATGAAAAATAATAATATTATTATTGATAACATGTTAATAATTTTATTCTAATCCTAACTTAATTAAAAATTATAACCAAATTAAAATATTAATGAAAAGAATAATAAAATAAATATTACCATTCTTATTCTCATTAAATATATATATATATATATATTTTAATGAAACAGGCAGTCGCGCAGTTACCCCGCGCGGCCAATAAATTTTTAATAAAAAGATAATGATGAAAATAAAATAATTTTTTTTATTATTATCATTAAAATAATTCCTTAAAATTTCATTACACTTATTATTTATTTATTTATTTTATTTTTTTCCATTTCATTATCCCGCTATGTTTCAACTCATTTGGAAGCTGGGCAGACTGTGCGGATCTCAAAACCATGCCTCGCCCATGCGTCCGGTGACGCAAAAACCAAAAACTCATAATAAATATAATAATAATAATAATAACAATAATAATTATAATAATACTAATGATAATAATTATCATAATAACAATAATAGTAAAATTAACAAAACAATAATAATTGTAATAAACTAAAATAGAAATAATAATAATAATGATAATCTCAAATGACATTATTATGATTATTATCATTAAAAGAAATTCCAATTCATTTTATTTCATTAATTAAACATCGGCAAGGCGTGCGGTGAACCGGGTAGGGCCGCGCGGTGACCCAAGAGAGGCCGCGTAGCTTTGACCGCGTTGCGCTTGGAAAAAAATAAGACCACAACACAAAGAAATCGAATAATTAATTTAGGTTTTGACCCGAACTACCCGACACGTAGAAAATTTATAAAATAAATAAATTGAAAAAGGTGGGTGTGACAATTCTCCCCACCATGAAGCTTTCCGTCCCCGGAAAGACACAACCAAGACTGAACCCCAAAAAAGAAACTGATACCCCAAAATAAACAAGTGAAAAGAAGAAAAAGCATCATGCTCAGAGAAAGTTCCTCAAAGACAACATCAAGAAACCCATAAAAAGACTTTCTGATATGTGTTACATGCCCCAAAGAGCTAGAACGCCTCCAGTTGACTAACCAAGAAAGGGAACCCTCTCACCCACAGAAACCAACTTTACAAGCCGAAACATATCAAACATTACTAAACAAAAACCTCACCATTTGTCTAGAAAAAAAAACAAGGTCAAACCACGTCCACGGAACACTTTTATCACTTATCACAAATCCATATTTAAAAACAGAAGCAATAGATCAACATGGGGAGGCCCGAGGGGCTCCCCACCATTTTGAACTCACTGACGCTCGAGACGAGACTGGAAAACTGACACGGGGAGGTTCGAGCGGACTCCATTCCATTAAAGAAAAGTCCAGCACTGATTCATTCTCGAGACATTTCTGTGAGACCCAATGTGGGTCTCCCCACCATTAAGAACATACCAACGCCCAAGAAGAGACTAGAAAACCAACATGGGGAGGTCCAGGCGGACTCCCCACCATTAAGGAAAGGCCAACACCGATTTATTCCAGAGACCTTTCTGCGAGACCCGTCTTGGGTCTCACTAAAATTAGAACAAATAGAGGATACATAACTTCGAAAAAAATTCTTGATGGTGAGCAAACACCCCACCACAAGGGGCGGGGAGGCAGGGGCCCGACTACCGGGGAGTCAAAAGCATAACCCATGAAAAACTAGCATTTCCAGATTCCTGGATGAGCATTATTCAAGTTTGAGACAAATTTACCCAACAGACTCTCATAAGGACCACTAAATCGATTGTATCCAGTGGGACGCAATCCCCATGACTTTTAAGGCAAAGAGACAAACACGCCTCCACATGGTCACGAAAACCTTATACAACCAGACTGCTCCTTCGTAGAGAAAGAACCGTAGAAACAATTTAAACTACCTCTGGTTTTAACACTGGTAATAGAAATAAAGTTGGGGTCCCATACACTCCTGGGGTTCTTGACTACGCGCCAGCTTCACTCCGGGGCCTATGGCTGGAGCCCTGATGTTTGAAGCATCTCCTGCCTCGCAATCAGGCATGGAAGACTCCTGAACGGAGCTTCTCCTTTTGGTGTCACATGCAACCACACTACAACAGAGACAACACCAGCAAACACGACACATTACAACATCTGACTGATCATACGAGGAACATTCACCAACACCAGAGTTGAAATGGTGCATGCGCATCACCCTTTTTCACACTGGATGAGAACACGACACCACAAATCGTCGCTGAGAATGATCATTGTTGTCTAGAGAAACATTACGCGGAGAAAGAATTTAAACTACATCTTGAACAACACATGATTCCTGCAAACGACCATAGCAGCCTCATATGATTGGTTCTTCCAAACTAGTATCCTAACACGAACCTTTCCTTAAATGAAACAAACCAAATACCAGAGGTCATTTATAACGTTAGACCGCACCAAAAACTTAGGGTTGCTTCCAAACCACCATTGACTATCAAAGGGACCTCACGCTCCAAGACTTCACCAAAAATGACCCTTGCAGCCGATGTAAATACTAAAAAGCCCTTCAGGATGCTGGTCAACACTAAAAATTCTGAGCCGCATTCACCCTTCCCCACTATATTTCCTTTTTTCATTTCCAGGGGAAATCATCAAACATGACGATGTCAAACTTCATACCCAACAGGTCGAGACACTCAAAGAGACCGAAACTCCCTTTAGTTACCCTCACATATATCATCCTGCTGCGAGAGGACTAACTTAACCGAGAGGAAAAAGAGATTGACATAGCACTGCCACCAAAAAACGAAGAGTCCTTACTTTAATCAACTAGAGGGTTGGCCAACGGCGAATTACAGGTGGCCGCACGCCATTTGCACATTAACTCTTCATTGGGGGCATACACTAGCCAAGAAAGAGAACCGTGGACCCAATCAAACAAGTTTGATGGTCAAGACATACCACAAGAAAACTGCAAATGTGCAGGGGGGAACCACTACAAGGGCTCCCCAATGTACTTTTCAAATTAATTAACTAGCTACACACTTGCGTACCAACTTACAAATAAGAATTCAAACTCAGGACATAAGTCATTCAGAAAGGATCCTAGGATCAAAACACCTCACAACCGACATTTCCAAAACACAAGGACACGTCACGCAAACCCCAGTTACAAAAAAACACCAAATTTTTCATTTAACAAAACTTTTTGAAAATATGCAAAGTTGGTGGGTTGCACAATGACCAATGGTGTCCCATGGGCCAAACACATGCATGTTCTCATGGCACACCGGCACCCACCTCATGTCCATCCATGCACTCATCCACTCGTGCCATTAACCATTTACCTTTTCGCATACACTCATTCATGTGGTTGCCCATTAGAGCGCCATTGATCAAAACCAAACCTTTCTATTTTTCAAAACCAAAACAACCAACCCACACTTCTCAAACCTCACACACCATTTCATCTTTAAAGCGCTTCATTTGAAAACATTTTCCAAGACCAAAACATTTTTACATAAAAAAACCAAGTTTCCACGAATCCAAAACAAAGAGACAAGAAATGACGCAAGGAAAAACTTGTGTCAGCGGGTGACTGGAACATATGGTTGGCGGCCATACGCCAATCACAGCACTGCCACGAAGGGTATTCCAGGACAGCGTCCCCAGCTCTGCATGGCTTGCCAGGCCCTGCGAGCTCACTAGGACAACTGACCTTACCCCTTTTTCATTTCCCATAGACAATATTAACCGAAATGACCAAAAACTCAGACAAACCTCAACAAACTATGGTAAGTTGAGTCCCGCGACGAGGTGTGCTGGCCATGAACCTTACTCGTAGCCATGACATCAGGTCCCGAAAACCTTAACTCAAGTCTACTGTGACTCCATCTTAAAAGAAAATGACCCAGGAGGGAAAACCCTAACCTCCTCTAATACCATTTTTTCATGAACCAGGTCGGGTCGCCATCCGATCTGGTGCCCGACCCGGTCCGCGGCAAGGCCCGAAGGGTGTTCCCGATCCCCACGGACTGGCATAATTCCCCGGGTATCAAAACTAACACATGGGAACGATTTTACCTGAAATAAAAGATAGAAAAACAACTAACCAAATAAATACATTGAAACAAGAAATAGACAACCAAACAAGCCTTTAAACTATGAACAGGTTTAAAGTCTACAACTCCAACCAATAACTAAAAAGAAAAGATGACAACGGAAACTAAAACTCTTACTCACACCTCAAAGCAACATGAGAGGTGCGACATCCATACGTCACAAACGTTAACCTACATGAGAGACCACCAATGACCAAACACCATCACTGAGCACGACGCATCAACCTGGAATACACAGAGGACAAGGCCTACATACACCCAAAGGTGTATGTAGGGTGTGAGAAAAGAGCCCAGTAGGACTTCACCCAATAAAAAGGTTCCACGCATAGTTATTAAAGGACAAATACATTTGCAATATTAACTAGAGAAAAGAAATAAAAACTTAAACGGTTTAAAAGAAAATAGAATTAAAGAAAACAGTTTTAAATGGAACAACTTAAATTAAAACACACGCACCCTTATTTTTTTAAAATAACCAATATGTCACACTGAAGAGCGCAAAGTAACCAATGAGCACTAATATGGGAGAGGCCGCATGGGTATCAGCTAGCTTGGGTCCCTAGATCTCTGTGTCTCGGTGAAACGTGGCTTAGAAGACCACGACCCTCAGAAAACATGGCTTAGAAGGCCACGACCCTCAGAAAACGTGGTTTAGAAGACCACGACCCTCAGAAATGCATATGTTTAGTTAGTGTTGCAATCGTCAGTCCTGCCAGTGAAACCGGGTTTAGTCACCTCCGGAACACTCGCTCACTAGTCTAGAATGCCCTCCTAGCTACCCAGGCTTCCCGGTTTGTGCTCAAACAAGATTCAAGTTAATGTCACATGTCACACTAATACATAAAATCCAAACAGGGTACTCACACACGCAAAATCACATTTTGAACACCCAAACCTGCTTTTAAAACCATACGCACACCAAAATATTTTCAAAACACAATTTTCATATGTTACATATTCAATTGAACAATTTGCACAAAAAAAACACTTATCATTAAACAACCACCACATACACATATAAATACCATTTTGAAATAAGGCGCACACAAAAAAAAATCAAAAAACCAAATCTTCCTTAGTTACACACCCAATTAAATTACTGCACAGTAAAAGAAACCACATTCAACATCAAACACACCATTAAAAGATTTTATTAGAAAATTTTCACACACGTCGCACGACTTTACGCACCAAAATCATTTACACAATTTACTCCACCAATTTCCTTTACACCCTTAATAATTATTTAATGAAGCAATTCAAATTTTCATAAACAAATTTTTTGAAAAGAGAAAAGACACCGCTTTACAGGCTAAACCGACCCAAACTCTCTTACACGACTACACGCACACGACGTCACCTCCCGAACACAATCTTCATAAAGCACACAATTAAATAAGTCACTCACATAGTTGGACATACCATTACTACAGTTACACAAACCCCTAGAACAACTTGCCAACCCATTAAAAAAACGCCACACGACTAAAACGCCAAAAATCCACTCAAAAACTCATTTTTGACCTGACACATATAGATGCTAAGCCAAAACACCACTCAAAATCTTTGCACATCCTAACAAATAATTTGCACAATTATAAAACACTATTAAATAGTTCATCATGAGTTTTCCACAAAAAGAATTACCCACATGCAGCATAAACATGTTACTACCAAATCAAAGATGCACTAGATCTCAACAACAACCAAATTCACAACAGTACAACTAATAATTAAAAATGCTAAACTAATCATAATTGAAAATTAATTAATCAAAAAATAAATATGTGCAGAACCACCTACCTTACATGGAGAAATTTCAAATTTCAGTGAAAAACATCAATTGCGTGATGTTTGCACCACAAGGGACCAAGCGCGAACCCTAATCAAAGAGAGAAAACCCAAAACAAGATAATAACCCCAAAACAATAGACCCGAATCCTGCTATAAAACCAAAACTCAAAGATAAAGGGGGGATATACTTATCTAGAGGTGTGCAGTGCATGCAGAAGGAGAGTGCGATAGCGGTGGGGGAGTTGGAACATGTTGCGGCTAGCGGGGAAGGTGCCGACGGACCAAACCGTGACCAGTATGGGAAAGGTAGGGAGCTAGAGGGGTTTGACGGATGGGAGCAGGGGAGAAATGAGGCGGCGGGTGGTTTTCCGGACTGAACACGAGCAGGGGGAGTCAGAACCGGTCATCAGACTAAAGGAGCAGGGGGAAAAGCTAGTTTGCCAGACCAAAATTGGTCAAGAGGGGCGGCATCGGCGTGATTGGGTGATGGAGGTCGGTGGATCGGGCGATGAGAGCGGGCGATCGGGATGGCAGCCAGAGCTGGTGCGGCGACGATGACCCACGGTGGCGGCGGGCTCCGAGGCGGCGAGCCAAAACAGGACGGCGGCATCGGCGGGTCGCGGAGGGGTGCGCGATGCCGGACTGGAGTAAGCGGGTGGACGACACCGGATGAGAGGCCACAGCGTGAATAGAGGGCTGGAGAGGTGGGGGGGGCGTGAGGTAGGGTTTCAGGGGGGAGGGGAGTGTGCGACGCACAGGAGGTGCTACAGGAGAGAGGGGGAGGAAAAAGAGAGGGAAAAGAAAGGAAAGAGAAGAAAAAAAGAGGGGAAAAATAAAATAGAATAAAAAAACAGATTAAAAATAAAAATGAAATAGAACCTAAAAATAATAATAAGAAAATGAAAAATAATAATATTATTATTGATAACATATTAATAATTTTATTCTAATCACAACTTAATTAAAAATTATAACCCAATTAAAATATTAATGAAAAGAATAATAAAATAAATATTACCATTCTTATTATCATTATATATATATATATATTTTAAAGAAACAGGGAGTCGCGCAGTTACCCCGCGCGGCCAATAAATTTTTAATAAAATGATAATGATGAAAAAAAATAAAAAAAAATTATTATTATCATTAAAATAATTCCTTAAAATTTCATTACACTTATTATTTATTTACTTATTTTATTTTTTTTCCATTTCATTATCCCGCTATGTTTCAACTCATTTGGAAGCTGGGTAGACTGTGCGGATCTCAAAACCTTGCCTCGCCCATGCGTCCGGTGACGCAAAAACGAAACACTCATAATAAATATAATAATAATAATAATAACAATAAAAATAATAATAATAATAATGATAATAATTATAATAATAACAATAATAGTAAAATTAACAAAACAATAATAATTGTAATAAACTAAAATAGAAATAATAATAATAATGATAATCTCAAATGACATTATTATGATTATTATCATTAAAACAAATTCTAATTAATTTTATTTCATTAATTAAACATCGGCAAGGCATGCAGTGAACCGGGAGGGGCCGCGCAGCGACCCAAGAGATGCCGCGTAGCTTCGACCGCGTTGCGCTTGGACAAAAACAAGACCACAACACAAAGAACTCGAAAACTTAATTCAGGTTTTGACCCGAACTACCCGACGCGTAAAAAATTTATAAAATAAATAAATTGAAAAAGGTGGGTGTGACATGAAAACTCTTTTTCTTTAAATTTCATGGATTTTATAAAATATTTCATTTTCTCTCAATTTAGATCATGTTAAATGCTAATAATTAATGAGTGGAACTCCCTTGGTATATGGTAGGTGGTATCATGATTTTACCTTAAATTATAGATTATTTATATACTAATATATTGTTCCTTGTGACATAGTTCCCATGTATCACCCTTGAAATGTCAAATTAATAATTTGAAAGGTAATACCTTGGATTAAATAACATTTGTAATTTAAATCGAACCATTGGAGGGTGTTCACCTCAAACTGAACAACCCCCTTGGGTGTATTGATTTTATGACCCTGACATATGATTCATCTAGGATATTAAAACAACATTTTTGAGTGATGCTTTAAATTATTATAATTATAATTCATCATACACTTTTGATCAAAATTTTAGGTGTTATGATTAATACCTCATATATGGGATGTTTAAATTGAATTAATAAAAATGATCAATGGGGAAAGGAATTACACTCATCCATGTTGATAAATGGTTGAATTAAGTGGGTAATTAAATTTAATGATGTGTTAAATGACATGGAACCACACTTTTATATATCCAAAATATTAAATTTGAATACTTGGATATTCCTTATGAGAAGCTAAAATATTAAAAATTATTAAATGAATTGCTAGGTGGTTTGGACATGAAATCTCATACCCTTGGTCCAGGAAATTTTTTAGTGGGAGATTCTAACAATTTTTTTTAATTGTGGAATGTATCTGAACATGGCCTAATCATATAAATGAACTATAATATGGAATTATTACAAACATGTCATATGCTTAATTATTGAATGCACACCCTTTATACATGTGATAGTCAGGCATGGCATCCTATATACCTGTGACACTCAGTCATGTCATACCTTATACATTGTGATTATCAGGTATAACATCCCTTATGTATTTTGATACTTCTAGTTATTTAAATACTTATTAATGGTGTCCCTGATATATATAGTGATACTAGGGAATGGAGTCCCTCATATACTATGATTCTTGGGTATGGCGTCTCTAACCACCCAAAGTTTAATCAATGGAAATTTCCTTCTTATAATTATTTAACATAGTTTAATCAAATTAAATCACAAAAAAATGAACTACTATGTACTATGTGACCTTTAACCATAATATTGTCACTTATGTGATTTGAATTTTGAAAATATGACATACACGGTTACTATAAGTATGATATTTGGAGACAGATAAGGAAAACATAATTTTTAGTGAATAGTGATTGACCCTTATGAATAGTAAATTTAACCTTATGAATAGTAATAATACCCTTATGAATATTAAATCATCCAAGTAAATAAGTAATCTTACTAATGTAAGTATAAATAGAATTTATCTACCTTATAAGTAACAATATGATATAATCATAGAGTGGGTATTTTTGTGAGTCATGTATATTTAATTACCATTTTAAGATTATTTTAATAATTTAAAGTAAAATTTATAAAATTTATTCATAAATAAGTATTTTTATGACTTATGATTGTATGATAATTTTAAGAGATGATAATTAATTTTTAAAAGTGTTATAAATGAAGTTTTAATTTTAAAATTTTTATATTTCAAGTAAATTATGATATTAATTAAAAATTTAATTTCACATATTTAGAAAATTATTTCTATAAAAAGTGATCATTTTTGAATTCTATAGGTTGAAAAATGGATGGGGTGATTTTTATGTGATTTTTCTAAAATACTTGATTTTTTTGGTGAATAGTAAAATACTGTGATTTTCTATATATATACATTATATGATAAATACATTATTTATTGAGTCATGTCTGATGTAATCATCTTAGTTTAGAACTCACATAAACATATTACAATTTTCTTCAAGAATCAATACTATTTCTTGTCTGGATCCAAATAATAAAATAATGAATAAAATATTGAGAATACCCTCCTCCCCCCACTATAAATACTACCCTCACCCCTTCTCCTCTCCACTCCTATAAAGCCTTGTTCCTAGTAAAACTTATGCTCAAACCCCTCCATAATTCCATATCCCATGTTTAAAAGTCCTTGGTATCTTGAAAAGACCAAATAATCTCCCCCAAAAAGGTTCACAAGGAAGATATATTGAAGAGGTAAATTCTTCTTTTCATTTCATTTATTTTTTTTCAAGTTCCATTATTTTATTTTTCTTTACTCAACTCCTTTCATCAAAATGTTATGATAAATCCATTAATACACATATACATAATTTTTTTATGACGATGGAGTAATTTATTATCATATCTCTTTTCCCCTCCATTTATTCTAGAAATGAAAACATCATCCGAGATGTGTTAATTTCTCACATTAAAGGACGATGAGTTTTCAATTTCTATTACTGCCTTCAATTATGACCAAGAAAAAACATTATGGTTTAACTGGAATATAATATATTTATTATGTCTTATTTAATTTTCTTGAATCTTTTGTACACATGATATTAATTTATTACGAAAAATGTGTTTGATGTGACCAGAAAACTGACAATTAACCAGTTATCATTCATGTTTTATAAAATGATTCATCTTCACTAAAATTTACCAAATGAATTTTATAACCAAGAAATATACTAGATGATCAGTAATAATTTAGAACTCAAATTAAGGGAAAAAATTCTCTTGTTACATGTCTATCCTTACATGTAAACAAGTAAACCAATAATGAAAACCAATGAAACGAACAATGAAAGTGAACCTCTTAACACATCAAAAAAGTCCAGAATGAACATAATAAAGTTATAATAAATAAATTACATAAATAATATTTTCTTCACATATTAATTAAAGAATTTAATTTTCTTATCCAGGACATTTAGATCAAGTGAAAGACACCATCAGACTTAAGGTAAGGGATTCTACTCGAACCTCCATTATTTATTTGTGTTGCTCTATCTTTCGTTTTACAAAAAAGAAGTTATATAATAATTTTTTTTAAATATTATAAATGATGTTTAAATTCTAAAAAATAATGTATCAAGATCCATTCATTATTATATTTTGGTTATTTACTTGTATTTAAATGATTCCCTCCTCAATTATACCTGAAGAGCATGTATGTTTTAAGGGAAAATTTTAAATTCTTACCCAATTCAAGTGCACTATATAATATATTTTTAAGCCACCATTTTTTTATAAAAGAAATATTTTTATTATGAAAAACTTTTTGGTTCACATTTTTTTATATAAAATAATATTCCCTTTTTTGTTTTAAATGGCCTTTGATATTTTCCTTTTACCACACTAAATTGTTTTAATTCTAAAGTTTCTTAAGTACTCTTTTTACATGTTATTACTTAAAGTGACATAAATTCTCATAATATATGACTATTATACCATATTATTTTCCATTTATGATCAATTACTTCCCTTCATGGAAATTTTTATGATATTCCAATTTTTATGTGTTATGACATGATTATGATACCCAATTTTTATAATGAGTAACCCTTAGGTTTATGTATGATTGATTATGTACGATTCTATATTGGGAAATAATATTGATGAATATTTTATTATGGGTGTGACAAAATAGCACCCCAATTAATTGGGAAAATCTAAGTCACAAGAGATGTTATGTGAAACAGCCTTGGTGGTTGGCCTTGACTCGTGCTACCATGTGCAATGGTCTTGGTTGTTAACTATGACTTGTGATCCACTATGTGTAATGAGACTTGAACCATGATATAGTGTTGTTGTATGTTACGTCCACATTATTTTGACTCTATATTTATATGGTCCCATGTCTATATGTTATGATTCCATATGTTCAATTCCTTTTTATATCATTATATAATGCCTTCTAACCAATGTGCTAAATCTTTATTCTTATGTTTATTTCCTTAATAGGATTTGCAGATCATCCCTTTGTTCATGTTATCCCTAGGTTATCATATGAAGATGTATGAGAATAATGGAAGTTATGAGATATTTATGAAGATTAAATAAATTAATGTTTATTTAGTTTCATGTTTTCAGTTTTATGTATATATTATTCCAATAAACTAGACTTAACGATCCTTGGTAGTAATATAAAGCTTAATTATGCTTAACATCATGTAATGTCATCTATAAATGACTAGGGTTTCTATAGTTGGTATCAAAGGATGGTCTAGTTATTTTTGGATATTAGAAATAGATCACTTTAGTATGAACCTTAGAGATGAGACTAAATATAAGAAAAAATCCTTAAATTTTGGTAAGTGTAGAGTAAGTGGGATATAAATAAAATAAATCATTGTTTAGGTACAACAAAGTGGATTTGGCTCTAGCACAGATTCATCTAAAGGTAAAAATTGAGAACTCCACTTTGAGATAGACTTAAATAGGAACTATTTCTTGACAATGGGCCTTACTGCACTCCTGGTTTGACACTCCTGGGGAAAATGATTTGGTAAATTCATATTCTTAGTACGAACCATTATTAAGGGAACAAAAAAAAAGATCCCATAAGAATATATGTTAAGTAACATATCAAGGATAGCCTATATTGAAACCTAGGGAACCACAAGTAAGGACATACTTTTCCGTTATGATTTTATCCTTTTTTTGTTTAAGGATTCTTTTTTATTATTAATAGCTAACTATTAAAGACCTATAATTGTATGTTATTTTTCTTATTTAATGGAAGGTAATATAAGAACCCATGACAACAATCAATTTTATAGGAAATGTGAATATTTCCATAATCATATTCCAAATATGATGGGAATGGGTGATAAAAATTTTATGATAGTACTTTCTCAGATGGATCAAGTTTGTAATAATAATTTGAATCATGTTGAACTCCCTCTTTATATAATAAGAGGGAACATCTCTTTCGAATCCTTCATGTGGTAAAGTACTCCCATGTTCAGTGGATCTTCTACCCACCTTCTCAGAAAATAGAGGATTAACTCCATTGAAAAGAAATAATCTTTCATCTAGTGCTTAGAAGAAGAGAAGTCATGCTAGGGGTCTATCATTTTAATGGGGAAGCTGATCAGTGGTGGACACTGATCAAGAATACAATGTCCCATGTGGAAATTGATTCCATGGATTGGGGCGAATTCAATAAAATGTTTTTTAATGAATATTTTCCCTGAACCTTCCATCTTAAGATGGAATGAGTGTTCTTTAAACATAAGCATAAGGAAGATGATTCCATAGGGGAATATGAATCAATCTTAATAAATATTTCAAGATACTACTACATATTTTTCCTAAACACTAAATGTAAGGTGGATCTCTTCCTTAGTGGACTAAATCTATGTCTATGAATAGTATTGGTGAGTTGTGACATTGAAATTTATGAGGAGACTGTCTGTTGTTCCCTCAATGTTGAAATAGTGATAAGAGACTCTCAATGGTCTCTTGGGAATGATGGAAAAAAAGAAGAAAATGTATTTTAATATGGGTGGTTTGACAAATAAATCACATGATGGAAAGAAGATCAAACATCCCACGTGTCAAAATTTTGTGAAGAAGAATCTTGAAAACTGTCAAAAGGGAACCAAGAATTAATTAGAATATGGAAGAATGAGACATATTTCTATGAACTGACATCAGGATATAAATAATCCCACTAATATGGAAAAATAAAGAAAGGTTCAGATGAACACTCATCCTATAGTGTAGTGTAACAACTGCAAGAAGAATGGGTTTTATGTGAAATATTTCCCTAAGCTATGGTTTGTCAGAGGAAATAAACAATAACCTTTAAAAAAACAAGGAAGGGATTTTGGTATCACTATTATTTAGTTGGAGTCGGACACCAATGTGGTTAAAGGCATGATAGTTATTCATTCAAGAATAGAGAACAAACTATTTGATTCAGGTTCTATGAATTCATTCATATCTTGAAAGTTTAGTATAACTATTCAAACACCACTGCAAAATTCAGAGGTTGAGTTATCTTTGAGAACATAAAATGGGAAAATTACTGCATCCAAATTATATGACTCCTCCCCAGTTAACATTTTTGTACCGAACCTCCTAGATAATCTCGTCATACTTACTTTATTAGAGTTCAATGTTATCTTGGGAATGGATTGGCTATCTTTATACAAATCCCACATAAACTGCAGGGAAATGGAGATCAATCTTTATATCCCAAAGCATCCTCCAATTATCTACATGTGTAAAAAAGAATATGAATATCTTTTAGAATCTTTGTCTCATGTTTGGATATTAATGCATTTTGAGAAAGCATGACTAGCTCAAATTATTGAGTCAATGGTGATGATACTTCTTGAAGATATTTCAATCATGAGGGATTACACTAATGTATTCCCTAAATAATTGTCGGGTATTCCTATTGATCGAGAGGTTGAGTTCTCAGTTGAACTTATTCTTTGATATATACCTATATCAATGTTAACTTATAGAATGGCCACCATAGAGCTAGAAGATCTGAAGAAGAATTTACAGAAGAATATGGAGAAGGTTTTTATAATCCCGAGTTCTTCACCATGGGGTGCACTAGTCCTATTCAATAAAAGAAATTATGGATATATAAACCTCTTCAATTATTATCTTGAGATCAATAAAATCATGATAAAGAACTAGTATCCCCTACCACAGATAGATGACTTGTTTGATCAGCTTTGTGGGTCCAGTTATTTCTCAAAGGTGGACCTTCATTCAGGATATCACCAATTAAAGGTGAGGAAGTATGATATTCCCATGATTTCCTTTCTAATGAGATATGGACATTATGAGTTTATAGTTATACTATTAGTACTCATTAATTATATATAAATATTAATGGATTTAATGAATAGATTATTTAGAGATTGCCTCAATAAATTTGTGGTAGTCTTTATCGATGTTATTCTGATATAATCCAAGATAAATGAGAAACATGAGGAGACTTTGAATACGGTGTTGATGAATTTGTGAATTGAGAAACTTTATAAAAAGTTTAGTAAATTTGAATTCTGTATGGAGGAAGTATCATTCATAGGACATGTTATCACAAACAAAGGGATATATGTGGTCCCTTCCATGATAACGACAATTGAAGAGTGGCCGGAGACAATAAATGTAATGGAGATCTGCAAGTTTCTGGGTCTATTAGAGTATTATAGAATATCTGTGAAAAATATTAACGATCTTAATACCCAATTAAGAGGCTGACATGGAAGGGGGTGATGTTTTTCTAGACTCCAGAATGCGAGGAAAGATTTACGGAGCTCAAAAAGAAGCTTATCACTGTGCCAGTGCTCACACTCCTGATAAGTGTAGAACTCTTTGTAGTGTACAATGATTATTAATAGATGGTATTAGGATATATTCTGATTCCAAATGATAAAGTGATAGCCTACACCTCAATATAGCTGAAAATACATGAGAAAAACTATCCCATATATGATTTGGAGTTGGCAGCTATGATCTTTTCATTGAAAATCTAGCGCCATTATCTCTATGGGTAGAAGTGTGACATATATACTAATCATGAGTGTCTCAAATATATATTCACAAAGAATTATCTTAATACGTGCCAACAATTATGGTTAGATATCATCAAGTATTATGACTACTCAATCCACTACTATCTTGATAAGGAAACTAAGGTGGTGAATGCTCTAAGTAGAATGTATCTGACATCTTTATCAATGATGAGAATTAAAAAGGATCTAATATTATTTGATTTGAAGAGGATAGATATGGGAATCATTAAGGGAGAAATATCATCAATACATTCTCAAATTATTGATCAACCATCCCTCATGGAGAAAATAATGGAATCTCAAAGAAAATATTTGGAAATTATGAAAAGGGTGGAAGCTATGAGAAATGAGAAATCCTCTAAGTTTAAGATTATTGGGGATAGAGATGTAAGATTTGGGTCACGATTATGTGTACCATCTGATCCATAGATAAAGAAAGATATTTTGAATGACACACATAGCTCAACATTATTTATTCACCTAGGGATAAGAAAGATATATTGAGATCCTTGAGATAACTTTTTGTGGGACAATATGAAGAAGGAGATTGTAGAATATACATCAAAGTTCATGGTATGTCAACTAGTGAAGGATGAAAAACAGAAGTATAAGGGGATGATGAATCAACTAACTATAATAACAAGGAAGTAGGAGAACATCACCAGGTACTTTTTCAACCAAAATCCAAGTAAATCCATAGGAAACAATTCTATATGGGTCATTGTGGACCAACTTAGCCCAAATGGCATGAAGGCCTTAATTTTTTTGATTTTTGATAACCCCCTTTCATTGTGGATTGTCTTACAATGAAAAATAGCATTATCTCAATTAGATAGGACTTCCCACTGTATCAACACCCACAAATATATATCAAAGTGGTGGTAAGGCTTCATGTATTACCACTATCTATTGTATCCGATATAGATCAAAGATTAAACTCAATGTTCTAGAAAAGTATCCAACATGCTCTAAGAACTGAACTGAACTTCAGTACTTCCTATCATTCTCAAAACGGATAGCCAATCTGATAAAACTATTTATACACTAAAAGACATGTTGAGAGAGTGTTCTATGGACTTCAAAGTAGGATGGGACCAAAATATTCCACTGGATGAATTCTGCTACAACAATTGTTTGCACTCCAACATCTGAATGGAACCATATAAATCCTTTTATGGGAAAAGGTGTAGGAAACCTGAATATTGGGATGAAGTTAGTGAGCATAAGCTACTAGGACCTAAAATTGTCGCAGAAATGGTGGAGAAGGTGAAAACCATTCTGCAGCACAACAAGGTATCCCAAATTTTAAAAAAAATCTATACAAAAAATCATTGACGAAACATTGAGTTTATAGTTGGGGACATGGTATTCCTATGCATATCTCCATGGAAGAAGATCATGATATTTGAGAAGAATGGAATGCTAAGTTACTAGTACATCGACCCCTTCGATATTCTTAATTGTGTCAGAGTTGTGGCCCATTGACTCGCACTTCCACCATCCATATCTAAAGTAAAAGATGTCTTCCATGTATACCTCTTAAAGGTGTACATTCCCGAACATTCACATGTACTATATTTAGAGGTTGTACAGTTAGAGAATGATCTTTCTTATAAATAGAATCTAGTAAAGATATTGGATCATGGAGATACATTTTTAAACAATAAGACTACTCACTTGATCAATGTACTATGGTGTAACCATAAGTATGAAGATGAAACATGGGAACTGGAGGAGGAAATGAAGGAAAAGTACCCACACCTGTTTACGACATAGAATGTAAAATGAAATTTCAAGGGTGAAATTTCACAAGGGGGGAATAATGTAATGACCCAAAGTTTAGTCAATATAAATTAACTTCTTATAATTATGTCATACAGTATAATCATGTGAAACCACAACACAATGAACTAATAAGTACTATGTGACCTTTAAACATAATATTGTGACTTTTGTGATTTGAATTTCAAAAATCCGACATATACGGTTTCGATTAGTAAGATGTTTGGAGTCTTATAAGTCAATCAAAATTTTTGGTGAATGGTAACTGACCTTTATGAATAGTATTTTTACCCTTATGAATAGTAATACGACACTTATAAATAGTAAACTGTAAATGTAAATAAGTAACCTTACCAATGAAATTATGAATATAATTTATCCATCTTATAAATGAAAATATGATATAATTATAGTGTTGGTATTTTTGTGAGTCATGTATAAATAATTAAATTTTTTTGATTAATTAAAGAATTTAGAATAAAATTTAGAAAATGTATTCAAAATTAATTATTTTTATGAGTTATGATTATAAGATAATTTTAAGAGGCCTTAATTAATTTTTTAAGGCGTTAGAAAAGTAGTTTTAATTTTAAAAGTTGGATTTTGTTCAAGTAAATTATGATTTTAATTAAAAACTAAATTTCAAATATTTATATTTTTTTTCATAAAATGGAGTTTATTTTTGAATTATACCAATGAAAAAATGGTTAGGGGATTTTTTGGTATTTTTACTGAAATACGTGAATTTTTGGTGAATAGTATAATACAGAAATTTGCTGTATATATACATTATATGTTAAATACACTAGTTATTGAGTAATGGTTGATATAATATCCTTGTGTTAGAACTCAAATGTACATATTATTATTTTATTACACAAGAATCAACACTATTTCTTATCTTGGGAAAAAGAATAAAACAATGAATAAAATATTGAGAAAACCCTTCTCTCCTCCACTATAAAAACCACCCTCAACCCCTCTTCTATTTGCATCTATCAAGCCTTGTTCCTATTCCAAATTATGCTAAAATCCCTCCATAATCCCCTCACCCATGTACATCATCTGTTTCTATCTTCAAAAGACCAAATCCTCTCCCTTAAAGAGGTGTTAAAGGGAGATATATTCCAAAGGTAAATTTCTCTTTTCATTTCCTTTATTTTCTTTCAAGTTCAATTCTATTCCTTTTTATTTAATAATATCCTTTCATCCAAATGTTATGATAACTTTTGTAACTTAAATGTACTAGAATTTTATTATGATAATGTAATAATTCATAATCATCTATTTTTTCCACTCCTTTTATGCTAGAAATGAACACACCATTTGAGATGTGTTAATTTCCCACATTCACGGACAACATGTTTTCAATTTCTATTACCTTATTAAATTATGGTCATGAAACCAGTTTTATGGTTGATATAGACAAAAATTAATTTATTATGTTTAATTTAAGGTTCTACAATCTTTTTTACACATTATATTAATTTGTAAATAAAAATGTGTTCGATGTGATCAAAAACCACCAATTAACCAAAATAGTTATCATTAAAGTTTTTTATAATGATTCATCTTAAATAAGAAAAATTTAGTTTTATGACCATGAAATCTATAATATGATCACTAATAACTTATAACTGCAATTCTGGACAACCATTTTCATCTTACATGTTTATCCATACATGTATATAAGTAAACCAATCATGAAATCCAATGAAAAAAACAATGAAATTAAACCTACTAACCAATAAAAAAGGTTGTGAATGAACATAATGAGGTTATAATAAATAATTTAAATAAAAAATAGGTTATAAAAATATTAATTAATAAATTTAATTTGGTTATCCAGGACATTACAATCATGTGAAAGACACCATCAGACTTAAGGTAAGAGATTCTACCCGAACCTTCATTATTCCTTGAGGTTGCTCAATATTTTCTTTTTACCCAAATGAACTTATCTGTTCTTTTATGTACATATTATAAATGTTTTTTAAATGATCAAAAATCATGTATCAAGATCAATTAATCATTATATTTTAGGAAATTACATGTTTTTTATATGATTCTTTGCTCAATTATTCTCGATAAGCAAGTCCATTTTAAGGGAACTTTCCGAATTCTTACCCAATTTCAAGTGCACAATATAATCTGTTTTTAAGCCACCATTATTTTTATAGAACCAATTTTATATTATGAAATCCTTATTCATTTACTTCTAGTTTTATATAAAATATTATTCTCTTTTATGTTTTTAATGACCTTTGATATTTTCATTTAACTGCACTAAAATGTTTTAATTCTAAAGTTTCTTAAATACTCTTTTATTTGTTATTACTTAAAGTGACATCAATTTTCATGATAAATTCCTATTATACCATATGAGTTTCCATGTTTTATCAATTCATTCCCTTCATGGACATTTTTTGATACTCCAATTTTTTATTCTTTATGACATGATTATGATACACAATTCTTACAATGGGTAACCCTTATATTTATGTATGATTGACTATGTATGATTATATATGTGGAAAGCATATCCATGAAAATATTTTGATGGGTGTTCCCAGATTTCACTCAAATGAATTGGGTAAAGTTGAGTCTCATGAGATGTTATGTGCAATGGTCTTGGCTGTTAGCCTTGACTCGTGCTACCATGTGCAACGGTCTTGGTGGTTAACCATGACCTATGCTCATCTATGTGTAAAAAGCATTGAATTGTCCTAAAGTCATGTTTTGTGTTACTAACACATTATTATGAATCCATGTTTATATGATCCCATATTTTTATGTTATGATTCAACATGTTCCATGCCTTTTTATAACATTATGTCTTTCCTTTAAACCCATGTGCTAAATCTTGATTCTTTTGTTTATTCCCTTACTAGGATTTTTAGCTCACACATGTGTCCAAGTTATCCTCAAGTTATTCTATGATGATGTGTGGGCACAATGGAAGTTATAAGATCTTTATAAATAAAGAAATGTTTTATTTTGTTTCATCTTTTAAGTTTTATGTACCCAATCTTCCAAGACACGAGACTTTACGATCCTTGTCTTGTAATATGATGATTAATTATTATTAAAATCACGTAATGGCATGTGTTAAAGGCTAGGATATATATAGAATCCCTTAGGCATGGAATCCCATATACTTTTGATACTCGGGAATGACATCCCTTATACTTGTGAAAATCGGTCATGGCATCCATTATACATTTTGATACTCAAGAATTGAATCCCGTATTCATTGTGATACTTGGGAATGATGCCCCTGATTATTCCAAAATATTTCAATGAATAATCTTAAAAACTTGGGTTATGCCTTGGATACTGGATAAAACTATGTATCTATATATATTGATATATATATATATATATAATTACATATATTATATATATATATATATACATACATACTTATACATAATTTGACACATTGTGAGAGATATTCTAGATTTCTTCAAAGCGGGCAGGGTTAACCAGGTGTCCTTAAGAAACCTAAGCTCGACTCGTTTACATTTGTTTATTTGGTTATAGATTTATTAATATACCTACACACTATTTTATTTTATATTCATGGACTAGATAACTTTAGAAACCATTATTGGTGGCCTACTGAGTATATCTCACACCCTGTTGGGGCTTCCATTGCATTGGGGTACCTAAATAGATCTCATGGTTCCAGGATCAGGTTCTAGATTTGACTAGCTTGTTGTTATTCTTGGATATGAGACTTTGGAGAAAAGTACTAATCCATATATTCATATTTTCTCAGAGTTTTAACTTTGTTATTTTTTTATTTTTTATACATGTAATTGACATGCCTACACGTGTCATTTAATTTACATGGGATGTAATCACATTAGATTATTATTCCCAAACTACACTTTCTACTAAGTTGTAGAATAGAGATAGTGTGGGGTCAATACCATGGGGATTGGACTGAATGATAGGAACAAATACATTGAACCTAATGTGTAATAGTCATAAAAAACTAGTAGAGTTTCAGAATAAACTAATTTTAGGGTATTTAGGATTAATATTAGACAGAGAAAAGGGACCTGGATCAATTTCAGGATTCAGGTAGGTGGATAATATCAGTCTTAAATTGGAATAACCCAATGAAATAGGCTTTTAAGTAAAAAATGTCACTAGTTTACTATGGTCAAACCAATTAGATCTATCAAAGAAGAAATTATCCCTTGTTCTAGAGATAGCTAACATCCACGACGCATTAATCCAAGCATCTAAGGAAAAAAGTAAGATAAGCTATTAGTCATAACCTATTCCACTCCAATCAGGTCAAGGTAATTCATTCAAACTTCCCAAGGTTATTTTTTCCAAAAATAATTTGATTAAAAATTATTGTATAACCTTATTACTAACTATAGTCTTACCAAGTTGAGAATTAAATATTCATTAAGTTTAAATACCCCTACTCTCAACCCCTACCCTAAGCAGCTTAGCCTCTAATAATGATAATAATTGAGATTGAAGAAACACTTATGAGAATTCTTGGTTGATTTGGAAAACAATTGAGATGTGAAATTTTTCAATAAGGGTTTCAAGAATCAAGTATTTCACAACTAGATCAAACAATAAATCAATCAGTAACTTAATTGAAAAAAATAAACCACCGAGAATGAATGGTGCAACAACTATTGTAGGAAAAAAATGGTAAATAAATGTTGAAACCATATATGGAAATAAACTAGATGTAGAAAAATCAATGGTTCTTGGATTTTATTGAAAATTTAAAAACAAATATTCTAGATAAGAGTTCAGAGAGAAGAGATAGAAGAAAAGGAAATATAGAATCATAGAAAAAATGAGTGTAAAATCAAGTAGAGCCAATATTCTATCCACTCTGTGCTTAGCTAAAAGAAAATAATCAGTATAATACATGATCTTTAAAAATTTTATGCCCTATAACCATGATCCAAGATTTTCTTGAGGAAATTTGGATAGGGAGAAAAATCTCATCCCAAATCTTAGAGATTTTGAAGTTTGACTCTTCTCATAACATGTAACTTATCTTTACGGCATGTTTCGTCCTATGGATAGATATTTAAAGTGGTAATTTAATTTTTAATGTTACATGATTTGTATTTTAGATTCTAATCATGTAATAATTTCATGGATTATAATTCCTTCATGACATGTGATACACTATGAATGATTTCTACACATTTTGTAAGTGAATTTCACGACATGCAATGATCATTTTTGGCCAGTTTCCTTTCCTTTTATTTTAGAATATTGAAAACACATTCTATGAAATAACTAACAAATACCTAAAGAGTTATTGCGTAAAACATGAATATTCATTAATTAAATTATTTCAAAATTTCTATACAGTTTTATCTTATCAAATTCCCCCACACTTGTGAAAATTATTGTCCCCAAGAAAAAAGAATATGAATATGATGGCCAAAGGTAAAATTTTTTAAAACAAGATACATTCATTATTAGAGGAAAAATAAAATTAAGTATAAGTAGAAAAATAAAATCTCTAAAATCAAACCTATATAAAAAATTAGTCCTGCCTCATAGTTTAGTTATTTATCAAATTTATTAATATTTTAGTTAAAGCTTCTTAATAGTTCCTTAAATTCTATACCTATTTTTCAATTTACCTCACAATGAATTTTCTCTAATCACTTAAGGTAAAATGAAACTAATGTTATGATCATACCCTAAATATATATTCTTATCCATAGGATTTCATTGGTTCTACCATATCTACTTTGTAATGAAAAATAAAAAATCAATCACGAGGGATTCATAACAAAGGGTTCAAACGACTATGAGGTTGAGGAAAGGTAGGTAAAATGTAAAAATTAGGCTAAAAAGTAAGGTATACTCTAAATTTTAATGCATGATAAGCATAAATAGTATAGTGATGTGGTTACTTCAAGAATAAACCATGATTATGCTCCAATCATCTCAAACTGGACCCATTAGTGTATCAAGTATTTTGTAAAAAAAAGTACCATGTTCAATTATTTTTCTTTTATTTTTAATTTATTTTTCAAAATTTATGTATAAACCATATCTCATATCCACACCCAAACCACATATGATCCTTCAATGGATTCATCAGTCTAGAAATGATTATTTTTTATCTTCTAAATACACAACCCAATATTATTTTTTTATTTTTTATTTTTTTATATTTTTCAAAGGAATATGATAGGTGTAAAATGCCAATAATTACACATGGATCACAAAAAATCAGTTGGTTAAGCACCAAAATACATCTCCATAGTCCATACATCCTATTAATATTGGCTAAAAATTCCCTGACACTTGTTCCAAGTATAAGATGCATAAAACCAAGATCATGGTTGGAAGAGATAATCAAATAAGAATAGTTGTATCCTAAACATATCATTTATGTAAACTAAGGGCTATGTAAAGGAAATTTTAAGGTGGGTATTAAGAAAAAGAATCTCAATAAATATTTCATAAATCATATTAAAATTTTATTAGTTCAGTCAAAGCCTCAATAAGATCTCAATAAAAGCTCTAATAGGTTTACATGTCTTAGGTGTCACTCGAGAAATATGTTCAGAAAAGAATATGAAATTGTAGGATCATAATCATCTTGGGAATGGGAGTAAACAATAAAAATTGTAAATCACTTAAAGTATAAAATCTATTAGTAAATCAATCAAGATAAATTAAAAAAAATTGAATTAGAATTAAATTATTAAACTCAAAAATTATTATAAAAAAATAAACTATAAAAAAACATAGATTTCCAAAAAATTCCAACTTGACATTACCTTTTACTTAAATGGGTTCAATGAGTTATCAAGTTTAAAGAATGATTCCAATGAAAAATGTCACCATGATAAAATATAACAAACAATAATCCTACTGTATCGATATTAAAACTCAATAAAGACTCCCCCATACTTAGAATGAGATAGTTTTTGCAATATTCATGAAAGTATCTTGGGAGTGGTACGACATATAATGTTTTGAGATCTAAAATGTCAATTTTGAAAAGTTATTAAAAGTAATTGAGAGATCCTTGTAATGAGTGTCATGGAATAGAAAAACATGATCAATATTTATTCTTGAATTGTGGTAAATTCATAATTAGTTAGAAAGAAAAAACCTACACTGGATAAAACACTATTCCACATAGTTTAAACCTTTGGAAAGAAGTAAGATGGGAAGGTGAACATAGTTAATAATAATGAATAGTGGATTTTATATATGTAGAAATATGAGTAAAATATAGTTCCAGTTGACCAATATATGAAAATTAAACTCAAAACAAAACAAAAAGACTAGAAAATGATAGATAATTAGGAAACAAATGAAAAATTTCCTTCCCCCATTAAGCGCTAATAATGACATCATCATCTAGATAGATGGAATAATATATCATTCGGTATCATCCATCGGCTTAGATCTACGTTGTATTCTATAGATACTATTGATCATATCCTCTAGATCTCATGGTAGTTTGGAGGGATTGATCACCACACAATCATACCGAGAACATACCTAGTATGGATGGAATAACATCCGTGATCGTTGTGGTGGTGATGGATGTTGAGCATGAATCTCTAGTTATATCTCCTAAACTAGTGCTCGATATTAGCTAGATACTGAGTCATTATTATGGTGATGGAACAGGCACATCGATGACTATAGAATATATAGAAGAGCTATAGATGGCTACTATAGCATTACAATGAATTGGAAATTAAGCGAGGTATAATAAAGAAGAAATATTGTCCCATATTTATAATAAGTACAATGACCAAGTAATGAAATAGAATAAATATAGTATAAAAATAAGAACCTAGGAAGTGTATAAAAATGGTTTAGTGGACTTAGGTCTACTAAGATTAATCAAAACCATCAAGTAGCTCATCTACAGTATGCTCTTGAACATAGGATGGCTGCAGCTAGCCCTCATGGACAATAGATACAATGGAATAAGGGTTTGGGAGATCAAATACTGAAGGCAGTGTCATGGTGTTGTAATATATATTAGTTGTGGGTTGTGGTGTGGTACTGATCTTTTCTGTGGCAAAAAATCTAGAAACTCGATCAATAAAAGGCACCTCAGTGGATGTGGTGGTTGTTGGGCCCTTGCCCCTCCTGGCCTGCTTTTCCAGAAACTTTTACTGGGTAGTAGGGTCTATCATGTTAGATATAATGTAAATTGGTGTGGTGTTTTGAGGCATGAGTGGTAAATTATGAAGGACTGAAAGAGGCTAGTGGAGGTTGAGATGCCGTATATGATAATGGTGGTGGAGGGGTAGTAAAATGAGAGAGCTCTTCAAATGGGATATGTAGGTGCTGGGTAATCTAATGCAGATTCTCCAGGATGTAAAGTTGAATATCCAAGATATATTATGTATATGGTGCTATGGGTGGAGTAGTAGAGTATGTGGTATTTGTATAGGAAGGAATATGGGTCGGGTCAGGGGTAATTATGGATGTTTTATGGGATGGGCCAGAGGTGGGGGCTGGAGCTGATGTGGAAGGAGCCAGTGTAGGGTCGGTTATACGATATCCAAGTGTCACATCAGTAGACTCAAATAATACTATAACTTATTGGTAGAATCCACCATCCTTTTTCAATAGCTTCATCTTGTAAAAAAATAGGAAGCTGATGGATTCTATGTGAATGAGGGAGGTGAGTGAAAGGGCTATGTAAAAAACTCTAAGATGACTTGGTAAAAGGGTGGTGGAAGATCCAAACATAAGCGTACCTCATGTATGATACACATGTTCTCTATATTTTAAGGTGAACTACGATTTCATGATATTGGTAGGGATTTCCATGTATGCAGTAAGGATGAGGATGCCTGGCTAGCTAAAACTACCATGTTACTCGGCATGAGCAAACAAGATATGTGTTAATGCCCTATGAAGAATGCGGAGTGCCTCACCTCGAAACTATGTGGAATTTCTCACCCAAAGATTATACTTAGTGTGAGAATCCTAGGTAATCATACTCTAGATTTTTTGGCATTAGACTTACATGGATTTGAGCTGCAATGTTGGGAATACCTTTCTTGTGGAGCAGTTGTCAGATTAAATGACGAGACCTATTCCAAACTCCATGAAAGATAGATCATATTGGAATCTACCTAATAGGATGTGGAGGATATTGACGGATACCTATAAAGTGGAAAAGAACTCAAGGAGTAGTTCTTAGTAGGTATCCTCCTACACATCGAACAAGGGAGAAGATATGAAGGTGTTCAAGGAGATGGAGGACTTCCTAGCTGATGTGCATGTGCGTGAGGATAGCCATATATATAATTTTGTTGGTTATCATTGTTATCTCATGTATATGATTGAGGAAAACATGGTACTGGGTGTCATAAAAATAAATTAAGAGGTGTATGTGGGGGAGAGAGGTCTCATACGACCCATTGGAGGTTGACTGGGAGTCCTCAGGTATAATTGGTGGTGTAGATACTGGAGCAGAGGTGGAGGAGGATATTTCTTGAGGAGATGGAGTAACAACACCTCTTTGATGCTTGATTGTAGGTGGATCATCATGGTTAGGCATAAGATTGTCCGGAGGAGTTCAAACCATCTATTTTTGTTCCATTATATGAATAGGTTCAGTTGTGGAGTAGCAAGGACGAATGAGGAGGATTTAGGGGGAGGCACGAAGAGGGAGAGGAAGGTTGGGGTCGAGTGCGATTAATGGTAGAGGGGTGAAAGCTTGGGAAGGGTGTTCGTAGTGAACCTTAGGATTACAACAAAAAAATATCAAAAAATTACAAGAATTTTATTATTTTACCCATTGTGTAATTTTTATGATTAAAAAAAATTCAGGTGGTGAACCATACATGTCATGTATTTTATTACACGAAGTGTAAATGAGTCTTTTTCACCATTTGGAACTAGATCCTTTTCATTTTTCCCAGAATTCCCTAAGATATCCAAAATATTATTTTTACCTAATTTATCCCAATGTGACCTAACCTGGGTAGACTCCCAGTAATCACTTCATTTAACATCGACATCTTGACTCTTTAGTTCTCACATGAATTTCAAGGTGATGAAACACCTCTAATGGAATGGTTCTTGATATATTTTCAACCTCTGACTATATAATTTTAATGGTGGTTCACCTTATTTATAAATCTCAATGGTCCCATAAGGGAATAATTTTATGAAACCAAAGGTTCCTGACCATCTGGATTTGATCTTGACAAGGAACAATTTTAAAGGGGATTTGAATAATAAAACATTTTTCCCCATGAAAAAAATGAATCTCATGAGGCATTGATCATTCTATTGATTGGTTTTCTATTTATAGATCTTTTAATTTTCATAAGAATCATTTCTTATCTATTTTAATTCATCCAACTAAATCATCCATGATTCCCCACATTTTTGAGAATCTATATTGAGCTTCTTAATTTTCCAATATGAGGGATTCTCTAGTTCTTCTAAAAAATGACATGGCTTACCCTATATCAATTAGAAGGGTGTGGTACCAATGGTTATTTTGTATTCAGAGTGGTATTCCCAGAGTGCATCATCTAATTTGAGGCTCCTATCATTCAGACATCTATTCAAAAAAAATTCAAGGATTTTTTGATTTTCCTATTTGAAAATTCATGTTTTATACTTGTTTTTTGATGGTAGGGAGTTACTGTTTTATAACTGATGTCATATTTTTTAGTAATCCTTTTAAAAAATTATTATCAAAATGTATTTCCCAATATATAATGACCTTTTCTGGGAAATTTGAATCATGAGAACACATTTTTCTTTAAGATATTCATAACCAATTTTGTGGTGTCATTAGTGGTAGCTTCACCTACTAACCATTTGGAAACGTATTAAATGAAAAAAACGATATAGAAAATTTCATGTGAATTAAGAAATGATCCCAAGAAATATATTCCAAATACGTGAAATATTTTTACTTCCATGATCAGGTTTTAGGGAATTTCATTTATTTTTTCAATGGTGCCATTTCATTTTCACCAATCAAGATTTGATAAAAATTCCTTGGATATTGGTGGAGTGTGGTCTAGAAAAGTACACTCTACAGAATTTTTACTATTGTGCATTCCGGTCCATGATTCCCTCCATTTGGAGATATGTGACACTTTTCTAACACACCTTTAATCTCATCTTCTGGGATGTTTCACCATAATAATCCATCATCACAATTCTAGATAAAGAGCATTTAATCACAGTATTCGTGTGAAACATCAACAAAAAATATCCTATATTATTGGTAAGTGAGGTATGGTAAGAGGGACCCTCTAGTGATATAATTTTCAATGTATAAAAACCCTGTGAATACCTTCATATTTATGCTGAAGAGAGTTTCATTAAGGAACTTGACTTTGATGTCTAGATCTTCATCATCCATTATAAGGGGAAGTAGAAGTCAGGATAGATGGTTAGTGACAACATTTCTCATTCCATTGGTATACTTGATGATTATTTCAAATTATTACTAGAATAGGATATACCATATCATTATTGGTTTGAAATCCTTTTTATTCGTCAAATATCATATTGAATCATGAACATTATACACAATTACTTTTTATAAAACAATAGAGTATACAAATTTTTCAAAAAGAAAAGGAAAATTCTAATAGATCCTTCTCTATTGTGGTATTGTTCACCTAAGATTCATTGAGTGTGTGAATGGAATAGTAGATATGGAAAAATATGTGACTGACTCTCTATCCAAAAAAAATTCCAAAATTGAAGTAACTGGCATCACACATCAATTCAAAATCTATTTCCCAGTATGTTGAAATGATAAAAGGATTGGTTACCAAGCATTTCTATAATTTTTTGAATTATTGATGAAATTCATTAGTGAATTCAAACAAATTTTCCTTTGATAACATGTGTGTTAGAGAGATAGAAAATTTCAAAAAAATCATTATGAGAAGATTATAAAAACATGTAGTCCCCATAAATCTTCTTATGCCTTCAACTATAGAGTGATCAGGTATTTATTTGATCACCTTGATCTTAGTGGGATCAAATTACATACAATATTTGGAGATTTTTTGTCTAGGGACAATACCTCCTTAGGACATAAAGTGTAATTTTTCCTAAATTAAAACCATGAACTTCTCTTCATAGTGCTGTAGGAATAACTAAAGATTTCTTAGGAATACATAAAAAGATATTCCATAAAATAAAAAGTTATCCATGAAAATTTCTATGAATTAATCTTCCATATCATGGAATATATGTTTTACAAAACAGAGAAAGGTTTTCAGTGTATTACACATACTGAATGACATGCATCTATAGGTGAAGGTTCCAAATGGACATGTGAATGTTGTTTGAGAGTAATCATCTGGGTTGACTATAATATGATTATATCTGAAATATATGTCAAGGAAACAATTGGATTTATTTCCTATGAGTATCTATAACATTTTATCCATGAAGGGTATGGAAAATTATCTTTTAGGGTTTCCACATTTAGGTTTCTGTAGTCCATTAAAACTCACCATCTAGTGATGGTACTAGTCAATATCATTTCATCTTCATCATTTGTTTCAACTATGAGGCCACCTCTCTTAATCTTCATCATTTCTTTGCTGCAATTTTGTGTTTGGACTAGAAGTTTGTTTGGGTTCCTTATTTCTTTGAGAGATTCCATCTCTGACATAGAGATGCACCTAAAGACCTGTGATGTTCTATTTTTTTCTTCTTGATAGTAACGATGGTGTGGACTTCCTCTTCGGCGATGGTAGAAAAAGGATGAATACGACCAGTAGGTGGATGGTTCATCTTTCTCTATTGGTGATGATAAAGATTATTATTTTTGTATATTACAACTACATGAAGTGAACGGAGGTGATGTGTTTGGTGGAGACGATGGTGATGGGTATGTGGGATTCATAGGATGCATTGAATTTTAATTTTCATGACTAGTGTTATCATAGGGTTTAGCTTGTATCAGGGTGCATATAATGAGACAGTTCATGGATCAATATGGTGATGATGGTCTGAGCTCGTGTTTTGAAATGTTTTGAATTTTGTAATTTGGATTTTAATATCAAGTGGTTAATGGCGGTGAATGTTTTTGTAAGGTTACCACTTCTCTTTAAAGAGGATCTTTAAATAAAATAAAATAATGGATTGGTGAATAATGATTGGAAGTGAAACCATAGTCTCTAGAAAACAATACTTGAGTGTACTTGGGAGGGGTTTCACTTACAATTTTTGTGGATTAATGAGTGAGGGTATGAATGGTGAGATATTGTACCCTGTAAGAGGATCTATATAGTTTAATTATTCAAAGTCATATCCCTTATCCTCAAAAGGGGGAATCTTTTCACTATCATCTTCAATGTTGAAGTATCCATCTCTTTCTTTTGTGAGAAATTAATATTGGAAATAAAAATAATCGTCTATTTGTTTCTCAACTTTTTCTAGGTTGGAAAAAAATTTCTCTTCACCTACTCATAATATGAGTCTCCCTTCATTCAAATAAATCAGATCCTTCCTAGTGTCTAATAATGGTCTTCCTAGGATGATTAGAACATATCCTTCTACTTCTATGTACAAAATGAGGAAGTGCTAAAGAAAAATGAATATACCAACTTTGAATAAGACTTCCTCGAGAAGCACTCGAGGATACTTTACTAACCGGTCAGCTAATTGGAGTGGCTCTCTAGTTGGTGTGAGTCCATCGAGTCATAGTTTTCAGAATACACTCAACATAATGAGGTTAATGTTGGATCCTGAATCACACAAGGATCTTCAAAAGTTACATCCTCCTATGGTACGTGAGATTGAGAAACTTATTGAGTATTTCATTATTGGTGAAATTTTTCACTCAACAACCATAGAACATTCTTAATTTAGTGATATGATAAATAAGTATTCAATTTTTTATTGAATATCAGTTCCTTGAGAAATTTTTCATTGGAATACATCTAGATAATTTCCTCAGAATATGGAATATTGGTTTGAAATTATTTAAACATATCCAAAAACATATTTTATTTCACTTGGATCCTTACTTGACTGATTCATTCTTGAAATGGGAGAGGTGGTTTATATGATGGTGGCATAATGTAGATGTGTTCATTGGGTTTATCTTTTTTCAGGGCTTTTATAGAAGGTGGTACTTATTGATGTTTCTATTCAAAAATTTCAATTTATTTTTCTTCTTCTTATTCTTATGTGACTATTGTGTGAATTTTGGGTTCCTCAGATTGTTTTTCTAATTATCTTCATGGTAGTTTAAATTCCATCACTTTACCACTCCTCTAAACCAATACCTTTTCCTCTTACCTTAGACATGTCTCCATATTTCTTGGTAGAGTAACTGGTAATCTCTATAAAAATTTATTTGAGATCTAACCCATTTTATGATCGAGGTTATGAAGAGCCTCCCTTTGATTCTGCATTTCTATCTCTTGGGTGGTTATCCTATAATATACCTATTTAATAAAGGTTGAGGGTAGTTATTCAAAACAAAATTAAAGGAATTTCGGGTTGCGTAGGTCTTGGTAGAGGTGGTAGAAATATTTTTTGTGCTATAGAAGGGAAGGGTTATTGTATAACTTGTTTTAGTGGTCTAGAAACCGGATTCATTGGAGGTTATTCATGTGGTTCTGGGTTCCGGAATGGTGCCTAACCACTTATTTTCTAGTAGAACCATTGATTATTTTGTTGCTGCCCTTGAACCAACCTATGTTCATAATATATTTAGATTTTTTGAAATTAATTATTTTTTTATTATAATTAAAGTAATTTCAATCTTGTATTTTTTTTCCTTATACCACTCCATGAAGTATTGATATAGGCGCGGGCCATAACACATTTTGTAGGATTGGATCTCCATTATAGAAGTAGGATGAGAAGGGGTAAAGTATACAACTTAATGGATTACATCTTCTTAGTTATGGATTCTACTTGTGTAGCTAGTCAATTATTTTCCTCAACTTAGTGGATTACTTTCCAGGGAGTTCCTTGATCACTCTTCCATATACTAACATTATGAGAGACTTCATCCAAAATTTCCCTACAAGCCTTAGGTGTTTTGAACATCATCTGTCCATCAACGGTGAAATCATCAACTATACAAGAAACTGGTAGGAGGCCTTTATAAAACATTTTTAGTTGTATCCACATATCAATCCCATGATGTGGGTACTTCATGGTGAGTTCCTTGAAGTGATCCCATGATTTACATGCTGACTCTCCATGAGTTTGTGTTAAATTCTAGATACCATTCTAGAGTTTCCATGTTCTAATAGACATGAAGTACTTTTCAAAGAATCTATTGGTTAAATCATCCCTAGTAAGGATTGACTCAGGATCTTGACTTTTGATCTGATCCTTGGCTCAATTTTATAGGGGCAAGGGAATGAATCATAGTATTATTTCATTATAAGATAATCCATGGTTGGGAAAGGTATCAAAATATTCTAGGAAGTTGGAGATATGTTCATGGGGATCTTCAATTTGAAGGTTACTAAACTATACCATATTCTGGATCATATGAATGGGTCTACGATTAATCTGAAAGTGTTCACTTGAATAGGATGGTGTGCAATCTAGTAATATCACCATTGATTGACCGAATGATGTAATCCATAATGGTTCATTCTTGTTGCACTAGTTTTTATCCATATAGTGTGAGTTTCATATTTTATAAGTTGTCTTGATTGATACCTTTGGGACTGGTATGGTATGAAATTTTTGAATGAGGTAATTCTATTTGGTACCTTTCGATTTCAGACTCGAAGGTAAGCATTTCTTGAGCATCTTGGTTCCTTCAATGATTCAAGGGTCCCTCACACATGAACTATGACAGAAAGGCGAATAAGTGAGGTAACATGAGAGGTAATATCAGGTTATTATCTTATGTTTCTTTACATTGAACAATTTTTAGTCCCCTACAATAGCGCAAAAATTTGAGACGCCCAAAATTTTTATTTAATGATAGTGAGGGTTCAATTCCATATAGATTGAACTAGATGATAGGAATCATCCCTTTGAACACTATGTGTAGGATTCCTAAAAAACTTGTCAATTATGGGAATTTTTAGGAATTTAGTATTAATAACAAAGAGTGAAAAGGGATCTGGATCAATTTCAAGGTTTAGGAAGAAAGATAATCTTGGTCTTAACTTGGAATAACCCTAAGACATAGGATATAAAGTAAGAAAAGGTCATCAGTTGACTATGATAAAAGAAACTCGATTTATACAAGAGGTAACTATTCCTTGGTTTTGAGAGAGCTAACATCCTAAGTGAATTAATACAAGCTTCTAAGAAAGAAATTCTTATAGGATATTGTTCATAACCATTTCCACTCCAATTAGGTGAGGGCCGTTCAATCAAACTTCCCATGGTTAGGGTTGCCTAAAATAATTAGATATTTTTTTCATAACATGATTACTAACCTTAGGGTTACCAAGATGAGAATTAGATATTCATTAGGTTTAGATACCCATACTCTCGACCCCTACCCTAAGAAGTTTAGCTGGTCATGATGGTAATAATTGAAATTGAAGAAACAATTATGAACATGATTAGTAGGTTAAAAAAACAATTGGGATACAATAGCTTGAAAAAATGGTTTCATGAATCAAGTAGTTCAAAACCAGATAAAATAATAAATCAATAAATCACTTGAAATAATAAACTAGAAATAACAGATGGTGCAACTAATATTATAGGAAAATAGAAATGGTAAACGGATGTTGAAACTATAGATGACAATGAACGGGATGCAGAAAAATCAATAGTCATTAGATTAAATTGAAAATATAGCAACCAAATGTCTATAGGTGAGTTGGTAGAGAAGATATGGAAGAAAATTCAAGAGATAATAAGAGAAAAAAGAGAGGAAAATCATTAGGATCCCAATTTTTGTCCAATGAATGCTCGAATGAAAGTAAATCCTCAGGATATTACATGATGTGTAAAATTTTTACATCATATAATATTGATCCAATATTTTCCATATGAAAGTTTGATTCGGCATGAATCTTAGGCTAAATCATTGAGATTTAGAAGTTTAAATCTTCTCAAAACATGAAACTGGTTTTATAACTTGTTTCTTCCTTCGACTAGATCTTTAAAATGGGAATTGAATTTTGAACATTACACAATTTATATTGGAGATTCACAATGTGTAATCATTTTATGGCTTATAATTCTTTTATGAATTTCTTCATGAATTATGATACACTTTATATGATGCCTTCACATCATGTAGGTGAATTTAACCATGTGTAATTATCATTTTTTGTTAGTTTCTTTATCTTTTCCTTTAGAATCTTGAGAATTTATACTCTAAAATTATAAACACATAACTGGTGGATTTTCTAGTAGAACAAGAATATTCCTTAATTAAATGATTGTTAAATGTCTATACAATTTTATCTTATCAGTACTACAGAGAATCACGTTTTCTATTATTACTGCTTTAGATTATGTAGCACATATGGATATGCTTGAATAGTTGTATATTTGGCTTTATCCATTTTATCAATTATTATTATCTCACATTTTTTTATCATTCAATTAAACCACTTTTGTTATTGAATTATTTATTACCATTAATCTGTGTTGATATGATCATGAGGGTAAAGTCTACCCATCATACTATCATTAGACCCTCACCGCTATTCAATAGCCTCTGGAGTATGGGAAGGTATGCTTAAGGCTACATGACTAACAAACTTAGGGAACTATTTCAATGGATCTCAAGTCAAGATGTTATAGGAATTTACATTCTTATTCATTAAAATATCTAACAACTACGATCAAGTGAAACCTTATAATGTTTTTAATGAGACTATCAGTCAAACTCTATCCTTATGTGTTAATCACATCTTTCTATTTGTTTTCAAATTGATTTATATAAATATCTTCTAAATTAGTATTTCATTTCATTCCTTTTCTATTATGGGGATTCACATTTTCTTAGATCATTGAGATGAATGCTAAGGAACAACATTATTTTTTATGAAAGAAGGTTCTTGAAAATCTATCTTCAACTCTTTTTATGTTTAATATTATTCAATCAATGAAATATCATATCTTCTTTAATAATAATACAATTTTATGGACAAAAAAATATTTTTTTTTCTTTTATCTTTTAGAAACCTCCAAGTGTATTCTTCTATATATGATTTATGAAATCACTATGGAACCTATTATTTTCTCATGGGTTCATATCATGATTATGGTTGATGTATTTTTCCTTTCCATGTGGAATGAAGGATTATGATTATATTATAATTTTAAGCATTGGAAAATAATTTTACCTCCATAAAATGCATTGGGTACTGTGATATATATTTGGTTATTATGTGTATTATGTATGAATATGTTTATAGCTCTATTCACATTTTATGAAGTGATGATTTGTATACATATGTTATGCATGAAAATGATTCTATCTTTGTTCATTTTTTTTGGGACTTTTCAAAAATGTTATGATGTTTCATAATATGAATATGAAACATTCCATGTGTCATTCATATGATTCCATCAGGTTTATTATGGTAATAATTTTCTTATTATATGATTATTTTGATTATACTCTCCCGTATACTATTTTTATTTATTTCTCATGTTCCTTTCCTATTATTTCTCCCCTAATAGGGCTTTTATCCCACCCTTTATTTGATGTATGTCCCTAGGTGATGTTAATTATTAAGAAGGATTTTATGAACATATAAAAGTTAAATAAAAATGGACTGATCACTTTTTTTGTTGATATCATATAATATTATGTTATAATATAAGTAGAGTTTCAAAAGGCACCGAACATAATATTATGAGATTGATTTTTGTAATAAAATTTCAATTTATATAAGTATAGTATATTATCATTTCACCAGATATATATGTAAGAGTCTAGAGGAATCTAATTTGGCATCAGATATAATTTTATTTATTTTTATGGAATTAGGATATTAAGAAACTTGGGTATAAATACTATGGTAAATAACATTTTGTTATAGAAAAATAGTTCAAGAATCACTAATACAAATAAATAAGATGAAAAATACAACCCCAATAATGTTTAATGTTATCATAAATATAAATTGACTTTAGTGTAACTATTTTGGTTATAAACCATAGATTAAACATCAATTGTGGTTTATCAATGAGTAAAATTATGAGGATGCAATTTATTTAATGGGGTATAATGTAACATCCTGAATTTTTTATTGGGTTAAATACAACTTTCATTTCATTTTTTTTGGAAAATCAAAATACACTTAATATAAGTTTGATCTAACATTAATGTTCTTTATTTAACTTTCGTTGTGTGTTGGTTTAATATTAATTATATTATTATCTGGAAAAATTTATTATGTGATTTTAAATAAAACACATCCTATGGAAATGAGTTTATTGTAATTCTATACAAAGTCAAACACATAAAATGATGTATTCATAATCTATATCCATCAAAAGATGATGAATTTATTTTGGTTCTATTTCAATTGAACCCAAAAAAATAAAAATATGACCATTTAACTTTTTTACAAGGGTGTATATAAATTCAACTCAAGGATTTGAGGATAAAAAGTGATTAAACAGTTATATTCAAATGAGATAAATAGTTTTATATCAGTTTGAAGTCTGTAATACTTTGTTTCCCATAAATCATTTGATTTTATATTCTTCACATTGTTTATCTTAGAGAATCCATGAGCGAGGTGTTCATTATAAATTCTATGAGATTTTATTTTTTTGTAATTTTTCTTTGTTTAATCATTGAGATCAAGGAGATTATGAGATTGAAGTTGGTTTGTCCAATTTTTGAGATCGAGGTATTGCAAGGATCTGATGATAGAGGTGTATCTAATCTAATGAAACTAAATTATTTTATGGTTATAAAGATAGATTATCTGATCAATATGATCTAGGTATTTTGGGGATAGAAAGACTGAGTGTCTATAGATAGGAATATAATAACTTTCAATAAGTCTACAGTTAATGAACTTTTCAGAGTGGAAGTGGGGTGCCTTGGATTACATTAATGATAAAATTATGAATTTCTGTGAAAGAGAATACTTTAGATTAATTAATTTTTTTTGGTAATTGATATTCTTTAGGGGTATTTCAATTTTTACTCAAGACTTCACACATTGTTTTATATTTTCATTATTGTTTTAATTTCAACCACACTTACTTATTTTATTGAATAATATTTATTATTAAAATTTTCTATTTCAATTTAATTTATATTTCATACTTTAAAATTTTTAGAGTTGATCGAAAGTTATACTGTCAGATCAATATAATACTTGAGTGGGATGAAAAATTTATTATGTGATTCAAACTATAATTTAACTCTCTCTTATAGTTTTTACCCACTATATATTTTAGACCAACACTTATTATATAAATTTTTAATAACTATATTTCATAAATTCTATTTGAAAAAATTAAATACATTACATTAATTTTTATTTCAAGGATATGAACATTTATTTTATATAAATATTTATCCATTATTTTTTTTTGTACATGATTGTATATTTAAATTTGGTATATGGGGATGAAAACTATAAACAAAACACACACAAGAACCTTTGTGGATCGTGCCTCATCACTCTCTATAAAGAATAACAAGAATCCAATACACATATTTTCTTATATATTATGGTTTGAGGGCCCAAGTTATTAATGGATTAAAGGCCCAGGTGAATGTGGCCCAAATTATCCTAAAGGAGATGAACTAAAGACCCATATGAGTAGCCAAGAATCATGATATGTCACCAATATTTATGCTACTCCCCCCACAAACACTATCATGATGTGTTTCTCTATCATTTTATAACAGATCATTACCCCATCCCATATCATAAATATTTATGGGCATATGGTTGGTTGATATGAACCAATGGAATCATTTCTCTTTCAATCCACCCACCCAGCAATACCTTTATATCTTCACGTTCTGCCACCTATCGGTTACATAGATTCATCTACTTATTCGTAGGTGTAGCAATGTCACAAGTTAGAATGCCAAACCCCTGCCAAAAACTACTATGAAATTATTTCTTCCATTTTGTCATTTTAGGGAACCCATCTTTCCCACATCAAGAATCTGAGTGGGTAGAGGTTTAGTTGATATGTTCCAATACAACCATCTCACTTTTGAGCCTCCCACCTGAAGATGTTTTTTGTTTTATCAAGATAAACCACCTACATAGTCACATCATGTTGTTTTCATATGCATATTAAGTCACTTATCTACCTACTATTGTGAAACAATATAATGTTCTATATTCCTTGTGGCCCAAAGGCCATTAATGGACCATAGGGATTATTGTTCGAAGGCCTAAATATGTGTCTCAAAAACCCATTTAGAGAAATAATACCATTGGTACATCAACCCACAACAACAATAACACTGTTATAGTGCTATATTACTATAATATTAACATGGTAATTCTCATTTTCTTGGATTTTAACCAGGGATTCAGGAAGGATTATAGGGTGAAATTTCCACTCATATAATCCCCCAACCACATAGTATAAAAATTTATATATAATATTAAAGAAAAACTAAATTTTATAGAAAAAATAATGAAATTATATATATATATATATGACATCATTATAAAACAGTTCAATAATGTAATGAACAAAACATTTATATATGTATTCATCCTTTATAATAATCATCTATGTCATATTTGGGAATATAGTATAGTATAAAACACACTCACTACAAAATAAAAAACCAATTATTCATTATTTCATTAGTTTAGAACATAAAATTTATATAATAAATATTAAAATAAACCTTAAAATGGGAAAATAAAATCACAAAAAATTACCAGAATATGAAAATTTAAATCATTTTGATCTTATAGAAATATCAAACTCACAAAAAATACTATTAAAATAAAGAAAACAATTATAAATAAAATTGAATTTTAAAAGGATAATATAAAACCTTTATAGGAATTTAGGTGAATAATTAATGATTTAATAAAGAGATATCAATATAAATTATTAAACTAATATGGATATTTGAATGGTAACATGACACTTTGGAATAGTAACATGACCATTATGAATAACAATCCACATGTTAGAATTTTAATTTAAGTAAAAAAATATTATAATTACATGTAAATAAAATTTATGATGAATATATTCTATAAATAAATATATATTTTAATGCCACAATATATAATTTCAAAATATAAACTCAAAGAAATCATATGTGCTGTTATGATAGAGTGTATTTTAACATATTCTGTGAAAACTATTATTTTTATGTTAATAAATAAAATTACCAAATTTAGAAAACTATTGTGATAAAATAAATTTTATTTTTGGAATCATTACATCAAATTTATCTAAGGGTAAATTTTTGACAGTTTTCTATGGGACATGAATTTTTAAGTATATAGGGAAAATATTGTTTTTTCATAAATGATATGTTTTAATTACATCATTCATGATTTAATAATAACCTAATAAATTCTAGGATAGGTTTATTAACCAAAAAATATTTAATAATTTTAATGTGTCTTTTATAAAATAATAACTTCCAAATGTAGTGACCATGTTGATTGGTACCACATGGGGGGGTGAATCTTTAAAATTATTTTTTTAATTAGAACACTTAGAATAGTTAATTTCCCAATCCTCTAAGATATGAATTAACAAAGCCTAATATCAAATGAAAATGAAATATTGAAATCACAATAGGGAAAGATTTATAAGGGGACGCCTTAAAATATTACTCCTTTTGTGATTGGTAATAACATATTCTTCGCTATATACTCAATTGGTTATACCAAGAAGCATTAAAATCTTATTAAAATAGATTCTAACTATAATCCAACTCCAGAATATGACTAGTGAAATTATCTTCCCACTTCCCATTACAAAGGTTTTAGTCTAAAAGAGACATGATTTCCTTATACTTTCAGAAGCTTCTACATCACTTGATGTAGATCTTCCTCCACAGACACAATGGATCAATTGGTCTTCTCGTGTTTATTTAAAAACTTTGATTGAAATTGATCATGATATTTTCTACTAGTATTTCTCACTATCTTCCATATATTTTCAATGATATTATACTCTCAAAACCTTGATTACTTGGGAATGCATATATCCTCCTTATTTAATAGATCTTGACATCAGTATCTTCATTTTATCCTTGATACCACAACATATAGGATTCTAAAATTATCAATTATATATATTTATTTCAATAAATATATCGATGGAATATTTTAGGTGAATATTATTCAAATAATATTTTCATATTTGAAAGGGAAATTCCCTTAAATTGTGGCAGGATTATACTTATTTTAAATATCATAAAATCTTGATAAGAATTACCTTTTGAATATCCTTTATAATCAAGTGTTTATTTCCTGAGATAATCCAAACATCATATCCTTTTATTTTCTATAAAATACATGGATTTATATTTCTTTTGTAATATCCCTCTGTTTATGGTTCGATGAACCCCTCTGACATGACACTTTCCTTCTATAGAAAGAACCAAATCACGAATAAGCTTCAGATTGATTCATTATATCATTTTGAATAATAATTATGTATGATTAATTGTGACATTTATATCCCTTTATGATCACAACAAGAAATTCATTACTTCATTTTATTTATAATAAATAATTATAAAAAATTCTCAAACAAAGACATTAAAGAGAAATTATTTTAATTTTAATAATATTACATGGATCACCTCACATCAGTGGATTTTATATCAATACCCTTATGTCTAGACAATTAAATTGAGATCCACTCCTTTGTTAGTCATATATATATCCATCCCCATCAATGGTTGAATGAATATTACATCAAGCTCTATCCTTACACCAATCTGCATACATGATTGGAAAACTCATACATCAAGATATATACCTATGTTTATCCTTATATGTGCTGCTAGACTCTTATGGGGATTCTATTATTAGTCATTTTTTAGATTTTTATATACATAATTCACTCAATTCGAACTAGGGATCCTTTAATCTATATTAAATCCATCTTAATTAACTAAAATATACTTTAAACTACATATAAATAATCTACTTTATATTGATGGACCTTAATAACATATTATATTATCTTCATTCGATAATATTGTCCATAAATATATCCCATTGGATGGAAACTTCTAAACTCATTCAAAACTGTTATATAAAACACTTGTATCATCACAATTTTTCATTAACATAATGAATAATTCACCAATCATCACATGTAGGGATACAAGAATCTATCTTCATAAGTTATTCAATCAGAAGCTCTGAATTCCGTATTCTTTGTTCTTTATATATAATGGAATCCACCCAATCATCTTCTCATGTCACCATCACAAATCCACTATCTTATTCTCATATTATTAGCCTCATGAATTGAAACAAATACAATCTTATTCATGGGTAATTGAATACCCCTTGTATTTATTCTCAATATCATCAATCTATTATGTCATTAGATGTTATTGAGCTCGTTTATTATCCCCTTTATTAATATTTAATACAATGGAATATAGGGGATTCTGTTCTCATATCATTTTAATTCTTTCACAACCTTCTTCTTCTACATATTAATATATGAATTTAAATCTTTATTCATTTGTTGAGAAGATTATAAAACCATATATATTCATTATGAATGAGCCTTTGGTTAGTCAACAAAGTTTATGTGGGAATGACTGGTGTAGAAAATAAGAGTTAACTTACCATGGTATCAATATTATCCGTACCTTTACTCTCATTTGATACCAATATCATTGATTTATTTTAGAGGATGTAAAAAAAATTTTATAAAAAATATATGACCTATAATTATATTTAACAAATATATCAAAATAGTTCAAGTCCAAGACATGTAACTCCCCCTATTTTTTTTCATAAACAAACACTCTGGCCTTAAAACATGTTTTCTATAATCAAAGATAAAAGATAAAATTTTGATATTCATGACTCATTCCCAATTTTTTTTATAAAACTATCCAAAAATTCCAAATTAATTATATAATGATAACTTAATAGATTTATATCATATTTAGTCCCCCTTAAGAGATGAAATCATCCTCTCTTTTCTTAAGAATTTTCAAACACCATACTGGGAACTTTATTTTTTTATAGTATGAAAACAATTTTCATTATCATTTGATTATCTATATGTTAGAATAAAATGCATAAGAAGTATGAGAGTAAGGAGGGACCTCTTAATTCCTCAATTTTTATAGCAAGGCAACAAGTTTCCTATCAACCAATAATTTACATTACTTTCAACCTTGGCATGGGAAGATTTTTCAATGTATCAATTCTTTTTATAATCCTTAATAGATTTCAGGATCTTTTTCCACTTAATCTGTTTCATTATAAGGAATAGTTTTCTCCACTTTAGTCACAAATAAAAATCAATTCCTTATGCTTGCATCAACATTATTATCAATTATTCTTGAGAATGAAGGATAATCATACACTGATTCATACCATATCCATCATGTCTATATAGTTGACAGTTTTTTTTGAATTTTTAGGATATAACTTAAAGATACATTCTCATGATCATTATACTTTTCATGTGAAACTATTGTTGTTCCCTTATAAGTAACAATTTTTTTATTCAATTTTCTCTATTATTTTGGTGATTTCTAGTAAGACTTTCTAAGCTATTAAGAATTCCTTCTTAACATGATAAACTTTTTTTATTTTTCATATGGTTTCTTAAAAACCATAAAAAACATGAGTTTTCTACTTTTAATTTTTGATCTTCCCTCCCTTTCACACAATAGGGAACCTTTCCTGGTAATATAATCATGAAATCATCAACTTTATGACCATGCTACCTGCAAGTTCTAAAAATCTCTTTGAAACATCCCAATATATTTATTTTTGGTAAAATTGTTGAATTTATGGTTATGACTTTATTTGTGAGAGAATTTTCATCAGTTTCCACCATAGATCCCCCTTTGTTCCTTGCCTCTTCATTTGAGATAACATCTTAGACAAAAAAGTGTAGGATTTGTGTCAATTAATTCTACAATAGTAGAAATAATTCTAAAATTAGATATTCCGTCATGATAATTAATCTTTTTCAGAAATTTTTTATTGTTTTCAATCTCCAAAAAACCTAAATTTTCTTATACGAAGTGATATTTTTGAAATATTTATATATTAATTTTATATAAATGGGTCCTTCTCACCTATATTCAAATTAGTCCTTTTTTCACAATCTTGAGAAAACTAAACATTAACCTCAAATAAATTATTTAAGTCATATTTGATTTTCTTCAACTCATTTTTTTGCTTCAAGATACGATGAGTGTGTCATATAAGTCCTTGTTCATTCCTAACTAGTTTTTAAGATCTATTTACATATTCTCTTTCTCATAAAACATAAATTTGTATTTTCTAATCAAATCATTTTATTTCCCTTATTTCTTAACATGTTCCAATTTTCTATAAACTACCTTATTATTTTGTTTCATCATTTTTTTCATTTCTTTCTTGAGCTATGTGTTTTTCTAAATAATGAATTATAACTTACCCTTTGGAATTTATTCTAAATCTTTTATTGGTATTTTCTCATCTTCACCACTTTAGTTATCACAAAATCTTTTCTGATGAGGTATAAAATTATATTCATCCTATGATTGATTGTTTGATGTGTTATCTTATACCTTTTTTCTCATCAAAACCCATATATAGTTATTATAGTACTTATTTTTTTAATATTAATTAAATATTTTTGTATAAAAAAAATTATATAAGTTTAAAGGAAAATATTTTACAATACTATCTTTGGATGAGAGGCATTATATCCTTGGTTTGCACATTATAGAAAATGAGATTCTCATAGAAAACTCCAATATTTTATAGTCCATAAAAAAGGAAATTTTCCTTCTGAATATCATGTGTGATTATGTAATTACTAGTTTAAAGAAAATCCAAACATCAGATCCATTATGAAATCATATTCCAGGATAAGAAAAAATTACCATCTCTAACAGTACACACAATTGAGGTCATGTCACACTCAAACCATAGGTTTTTTCTCCCTCATTGTCTCTCTATCTCAACTACTTTGATCAGACCCAAAATTTCAGTCTCAATAGATGATTAAATTCCATATGGTCTATAAAATAATCTAATGAAATTTTTATTATAGTCTTTAGAAACCTCACCCAATCCCAAAGGACCAGGATTATTTCTTGAAGCACCATGAATATAGAATTTAATCCATCCAATAAAAGCTAAGCTCCATATAACTCTGATATTCCCTTTTGGAGGATAATAATTACCTAATATTATAAAGCATTGAAAAGATAAAATTCATGAATAGAATTTATATAGTGATCATTCTGTTTGGAGTTAGCATCTTAGAGAACTACCATAATTTGCATGATTGATGTCCACTTAAAAATTGGTCTTTCATCAGGCGTTGTTCAATACCTACTAATCCAAAAAATGTGAAGTAGATTTAATAATGACATTATTAAAATATTATACATATTCTGAGAAGCAGAGACATTCTAGAAAATACCTTGATGATGTCTTTTATATAAACAACTCATTATGGAAAGATCTCAAATAAATCAAAGTGTACCATCCAAATAATTGGATTAGTCTTTCAAATTATAAAATTTTGATTCATGTTCTATTTATTCTAGTGAAAGAGGATATACATGGAGCATAAAGACATTCCCAAATATTGTATACATGAATTTTATCAGAGGTTTTGAGAGGGCCACCCTCCAAACTAGTATGAATCTGAAGGGTCTCAACAATTTTTTATTGAAAATGTTATCTCAATCATGCACATTAACATTGTTAATATGATTATAACAATGCCTTGAAGAAAGAATACTATTATTTTCCATTTACCAAATCATGATATCCTCTAGATTCTTAAAATTTTAATTCATCATTGTTTTTATGATGGAATTAGTGAGGTTTTCTCAGTTATTCATCTGATATTTGACTGTAATATTGATATTGAAATCCTAGTGTGAGTAGATGATAAAAAACACAAGAGGTTTAACTATCAAATTATCAAGCCAAAAGTTTTTATATGTGTTCTTAATTACCAACCAATGAGAGTAAAAGAAAATATTTGAGAAGCCTCTTTTGAAGGCTGGCCCTATATAGGATTAAATAAAATTCATATTTCTTGATTTTATCTTTCATAAGAACCTTGATCTGAGAATTTTTGTTGATCACTATCCGAAAACATGATTATTAAGGGATTGATTCAATGTATCATGATTTTTTATTCTAATTCTCCCAAGGGAAATAGGTTGAAAACATTCTTTATAATAAAATATAATGAATTTTCCTTCAACAATTGAACTACTCCATTCAATGTTTTCTATAGAGATGTCAAAGTTATTGAATAGTGTGATAGAACATTTAAAAACCATGAAAGAGTATATAAATTTAGAGAAAATAATATGCTTTACAAGACACACCCTTCCCACCATTGAAAGGGTCTTACCTTTCTAGGATGTTAACAATCGTCGAACCTAACCCAAGATTTGATTAAAATAAAAGGGTCTTGGTCTTCCCCAAAATAGAGGGACCCCAAGATAAGCAAAGGGTATAGTGTCTTATTTTTTGACTAGTTTATTAATAATTTACATTTTTCTATTTGAGTAAATATTCATCCCAAAGTGAATAATAGATTTATTCCATCTAATCTCATGCTACAAGACTCTTTCATAGTGAAGGAATATTTATGATATTTGTTTTGTCTCATTTGGTAAAAATTATAATATCATTATAATGAAACAAGTGTGAAGGTAAAAATATGTCTCTATTTTCCCCTAGGTTCTTCAAATCACCCTTCTACACCATCTTGACTAATAGCCTACTAAGATAGTCCTATGCAATGGAAAATATAACGCTAGAAATAGGATAAATTTTTTGTAACTCATCTTGAACACGTAATGTATCCCATTGAATATCCATTGAAGAGAATTGAAATATGTGTTGAGAAAATAGTGTTTTAATCCATTGTATAAAATATCATTAAATAAATAATTGTAATGAACTCTTCAAATGAAGCCCTACTCCATAATATCAAATGAATTTTTGATATCAAGATGTAAAGCTATATTACCATCTCTTATATATTTTCTTAAAAATTAGACACATTATGAAACATTAATAAGGAATTATTATATGATCCAACCTTTGACAAATCCATATTTATTCTTTGATATAATTTTAATAGAAATTCGGGCCAATTTGTTGGCTATGATTTGACCAATAATTTTATATAGTGTATATGTCAGGGAATCCTGGATATAAGTGCTGATGTTGCATTCATTATCTAATTTTTAAATGAGAAAAATAAACTGAGAATTAGAATCATTATATTAAAACCACCTTTAAATAAATTAGTGCCCCATTTGAAAACATCAAATAGTATAATATCCAATAATGATTGAAAAACTATATTTTTTAAACCATCAGGGACAAGATCACTACCGTAGTTTAGACGATAGACCACGTATTTAATTTCAAAGTCAAGAGGCTCTAGTGTAAACAAGGAATTATCATCATCATTGATCATATTTAGAATGATACCATCCAATAACTCTAAATTACATGTGTCTCCATTGAAGAGACTCATCTAAAAATATATAACATGGTTAGAGAGAGACTTCCTACCATTGATGTCCTTCTCACCATACTTGAGAAGAGACAATGACCAATTAAACTTTCTGGTTCTTTGAAGTGAGTTAAATAGCTTAGTATTTCTATCACCATCATTAAGAAACCTATTATTAAAACTCTCTTTCTATCTCCTCTAATTTATATCACATAGTTTATTGAGCATAGATGAAGCCTTAGTTTCATTTTCCATTTTTCTAGATAATTATCTACTAGAGATACATTATATTATAAGATGAATATTGGATTTGGTTGGGGAAATATGTTTTTCAAAGTTGCTAAATTAATACATACTCCAGTATTTCAGTCTTATTTTGAAAATTTTGAGTTTAATAACAGAAACCAGAGGATTTAAATTGAGATCAAAAGAGAACCAAGTGTCTTTAACAAGAAACTTGAAATATTGGTAAAAGAATCCAAGAATTTATAAATCTAAAGGGAAAACAAGGCTTAACATTCTCTTACATTTTTATAAAAATAGGGATGTTCAAAATTTTATCTTTATCTTCATAAAAGCGTGTGATGGAATTAATTTTTCACAGGTTTCATGAATTATTCATCACTACAAGAACACTTCTTCACAACACTTATCCATCTCATTATTCTTCTTATTTTCTTATTCAACTTCTACATACCAGAAGACTTAACTAGATATCTTCCTTCTCTATCTTCTAATTTAGTGTACACATAAGAATAAATTTTATCTTTTCACTTGCTTTGACTTATAATCCATATTTAGTAGAATATATGAGCTAGATCTATCTTCTTATAGATAATATATATATATATATTATTACTTTCAAGTTATATTCAAAAAAATTATATCCTTATACTTCTCTTTCCCATTTAAAATTAAAAATGAATGCACTTTCTTATTTCTATCTAATTTAGATATATTGTACATAGAAACCCTGCAATTATTTTATTTTAAATTTTAATTTTAAATTCAACATCAAATTCATTCGTTGGATCATATTCCATGTAATATTCACCATAAAATTCAAATTATTAGTTATTATAGGATAAAATAACCACTAAACCTCTTAGATGAATCCATGTTATCAAGGCTGGTTGAACTGTCTAGTTTACTATCATTCATGATGTATCCACCTCTTTTATGACATAGGATAGTAGTTCAAAAAATTTATTTTTTAACTACATGAAATAATTGTAGTGTGATAATGGAACTATGTTCTATAGTTCTTCCAAATTATAGTGGAATTGAAATATTCTCTAACTCCCTTGCAGTGTAATCTAGTCATTGTTCTTGGGAAGTCTCAAATTATATAGAATCACCAAATTTTAAGACAACTCAGCATACTGGCATGAAATTAACTACTTTGGTGTGAGCCAACATGAAATCAATTAATTATGATATGGTAAATCAATCACACTTCCAACACCTTCAAAATTATAGTGACACCCAAATCAACCAGCTTTGCTCCTTTACAGCATGGTCCTCCTTTAACAAAATGAATAACTAATCTCAATATAAATTGTGATATGGTTACTATTTTATTGTGTAGAGATCCTCAAAATTCTAGATACATGGAAAATATGCATGGAATTATTTATAGGGTAACCATATCCTTTCGCCATTGAGTCCTTCAAATTGATAGGGCCACCCAAAAAAAGTATCAGACTATTTTTTGGAATAGTATCTATTTTACAATGAAAAAATCTTCTTGAAACAACTTCTACGGTAAAAAAACAATCATTTTAGTACGATATATATTCATTCAAAACCTTGCATCATGTACTAACCCCAATACCAAAGGCCTTATTTTTCTTTTATTTTCCTTTTTTTAATTAGGTTGAGGGGTAACCTTATGTGGAACATAATCCCAGAGGATCATAGCCACAATACCTGAACATGAATTCCAAAAGACACATAGAGAAGACCCTGAACTTAACTAATGCTAATGATGCTCCAAAGAACCCGACCTATAAGGTTGGCCATCTAGAAATGCCCAATGTATAATTTCATGGTGCTTATTAATGATGGACAAATCTATACCATATCATTCTTTGAGTATGATATATTTTCTTAAGGGAAGATCCTTATATAATCCTCATATAGGTCTCACCTATGTCTTTCTCCACCATAGTCATCACTATTGATCCCCATCACCATTACCATATATCATAATAGCCCAAAAATGACATTGCTTATGCCACCATCTAAGACTACCAGTCATTAACCTCACTATGTATTCGGATGCCTCACACTCACCTATACCATCTGAGGCAAAATATCATCACTGAGAACAAAAACCTACCCACACCGCCTATATAGAATTCTTTTTTCTTCACCAAACCATATTCCAATAATTCCTAATTCCCCATTCATGTCTGAATTTATAGTCAACCCAAATGTTGGGGGTTTTCTAGGATTTTATCCTGGTCTTCTTAAAAGATTAAAGAGTTCCTATTGCACTAGTATGGACCCCAACTATTCATCATGTCCTATTTTCATTCAATTTAATCAATAAAAATATATTAAGAATCATCATAATTACACTCCAAACACATTCACCTATAAAAAATGTGAGTTTAAATATGTCTTATGCATTTACAATAAAATACAACAAAATAAACCACATCCACTCCGATAACATTCTCAATCCAAATCCAAAAATATTCTCTCATTGAAAATATTAAAAAAATTGAAGATATTATGATTATGATCAACAAGTAGAATACTAGAATAATTCAAAAAATCATGATATACTTTGTTGACATATGCAACATAAGACCAACTTTCACTTTATCTGGCTTATGAATTAATCCAATAGATTTGGGTGGAAACTTAAACTACCTTTCACCAGATAAAAATAATACGATCACTATTAAATTCATTAAGTAGATTCAATAATAAAATCACTTTTTTCATTCAACAATAATAATTTCTTCAAATGATTTAAAGGAATGAACTTCAACCAACATCAAAATCAATCTTGATTTTAATTCAAGTATTTATGCTAACTTCAAAACTAATCTTCTAAGATATGTCATCCAATATTTAAACATTTAGAACATGTTCATATATTCTTTGAAATTTATTCAATAACAAGTTTTCAATATTCATAAATTCAAAATAAAAAATTCATCATCACCATCATCATTCACCATCATCATTCACCATCCAATCTATTTCTTCTTTCTCAACATATTCTGATCTATAGAAAACCCTTTATACATTAATAACCATTGACATAAAAATAAAACAAAAAATTTAGGTTCAGTAATGTCCAAATTTTTATTTGATGGAAATACCAACTTTAAATATGCTATATAAATGTGTGAAAATAAACTTCATTCATTATTTTATCACCACTCTGCATAAATATTCTATTTTTCTTTATTACTCTCCCCTTTCACTTCAATAATTTTTTATTTGGCTTTCAATCCTTATCATTTATAATAAATACAATGATCTTGGGAAATAATTGTATAATAGCATACTTAGAAATGTCGTATCAACCATTCCACTCCATGTCTATGTGATCCATGCTTGGTTTAGAAGAAAAGGAGTGGTTGGTATATACAACAATGTTATCCAATTCCAAAAAAGATTTTAATACCAACTAAAAATAGATAATATAACCTTTATTAGAAATTTTTTTATATTTATAGCCAGAAATAATTGATAAAACCAATAGATGTGTTATAATCGGAAATAATTTATAGAAATTGAGAAACAAATTTCTGATATCATCCTAGATTTCTTGCATCCACTTGAATATATAAATTAGATCATTAAAAAACATAGTAGGGTTTACAATAGACATAAAACTTATTCAACCATAAAATTTTATGTCATTGATTAGAATAACCCCCCTTGATATTCAGACAATATTTTAGTTTCCGAAGATTAATGATTAATAAGACATACCTTTCCAATGTCACTTTAGCCAGAAAGCTCAGAAACAGGCAGAAAGCCTATTCCTATAAAATTTTATTAAAAGAAAGTAAAAGGCAACAAGAGTGAAGAATTATAGGGGTTAACCAATACACATTTACACATCACCACGCGCTTCTGCAGCCACAAAATCACAACAGAAAGGTGGTGTAACAAAGGACCAAAAAGAACTAACCTTCACAATTGCATGCTTGGAGAGAGAATCAGCAACCCGATTTGCCTCTCGAAAAACATGAGTGACAACCAAACAAAACTGCTCAACAAGCTTGAGGAAATCATCCCAATCTAAAATCATTCTCCATGGAACATTCCTTGATCAGTTTCAAAGGATGTAAATCACCAGAGTAGAGTCAGATTCCAGCCATAAGACCGTCCATCCAAGATAGGAATCATATCGGATAACCTTAACCATTGCCCATAACTTAGCCTCAATAACTGAACCATTCCCTAGAAAGTGGTAGAAACAGCCTTTAATGAAGCCCCTATAAGTGCAGAAGATGCCACCATAGCCAGAAGGTCCTGGTGCACCTGAAGCCTCCCCATCGACATTAATTTTCAAACACTAAGAAATCAGAGGTATCCACCGAATATACTTCATCACAAGGGACTGCTTGCATCTACCAGAAATCTCCAGGGACCTCAAGATCACCAGATCAGAAACATCATTCTGTATAACACCAATGCAAGCTCGACCAGTCGCCAAGACACCAATATGAAGCTCCCGAATTCCAATAGAAGATGGGATATCTCTTCTCTAAAAAATAAGAGCATTCTGATCCCTACAAATAAAAGAAACAAGTGTTGAAACAATAGAGAGAAGCAAAGGTTTCACCTGAGTACTGCAATCAACCTGGGACACAATCTCCATAAGCTGGTCAAACCCTTCCAAGTTCAAATGATATCCAAAAAATCCCTACATGAAAATCAAAAGACCAGATGAGAATTTACAGGAGATGAATTAATGATCAACAATTTCATCCACAACAAGACAAAAGTAGAAAACAAGTGTAATAGAAAACACAACCTTTTGTAGATGTCATTACAAAGGAAGCCTACACTTCCAAATACTCCACATGATCAAATAATGTGATGGTGGAATAAATGCAGTGTGAAACATCAAAAACCAAGAAGGGACCAGCAAATATGTAGCAAACATAGATCTTTAATTCTTTTTAGTGCCAAAGGAGACAATAACATTAGAAAACCAAATCATAGTATCTATAGCAGAGTAATGAAAACGATCCAGTACCAGCTTCAAAGGACTTAGAAGAAGCTCCTGAGCATTGGAATTATTATGAAATTCAGAAATAGAGAGATCCTTCAACAAAGGGGTAATGTCAATAACATCATCAATAGCACAAGATAACCAAATAGTCTGACAACAATTCAAGGTGGAATTTCTACAAACCACCCATGTTTAGGATTGGGAAAGGTTAAGGTAAGTATGCTTAATGCAAGACCAGATCGAGGAGGGGACATAAAAAAGAATACCCACTCAGAATCTTGGTCCCAAGTCTATTACACAATAATTACATAGAGAAATTATTTTAATTCAAGAGGGACCAGGTAAAATTTTTAATGATAAATTCATTAAAAAGCTTATGCTCTTTAAGCCCCATACCTCCCATGTCAACAGGCCTAATACAATCACTCCATGAAACTGTGACAAGCTTTCTTTCATGAACAGAGCCAGTCCAAATGAAATTACAAATCAATCCCTATAGTTCTTTGAGAATATTTATAGTCCATCTGTAAAGAGAAAATGCATAAACACACATGGAGGTAATAATAGAGTTAACAAGGCATACACGCCCAGCCTAAGACATATATTTACCTTTCCAAGTAGCCAACTGATTCATAATTATGAGGTAGATATTGTTCAAGTAGAATCTTTTAACAACACCCCAAAAAAGAGGAACCCCAAGATAATTAAAAGGTAAAGATCCTCTCTTAACCCCCAGCTTCCGTGCAATTTTATTTTTCTTGGAAATGATGACCCCTTCCCCAAAAAACATAGACGATTTCCCCTAACTGATAACTTGATTAGAAACCTCCTCATAATGATCATAAATAGACTTAATATAATTAATGGTTATCCTATCAGCCTTCCCAAACAAAATAATATCATCAGAATATAATAGATGTGAGGAATCAAAAAAACCTCTTCCAAAACTCATCTGTTGAAACAAACCAGCATGCACAAGATCTGAAATACAAACGCTCAGATAATACTACACAAGAGAAAAGAGAAGTCCATACAAAGGATCACCTTGTGTCATTCCCTCAATAATCAAATGAATAATTTAGGAGAACCATTAACAAGAACATAGATTATAGATCTTTAAAGAATGTAGCTGATAAAACTGATACAATCATTAGAGAAACCATGCATTCTTAACACCAAAAAACTGAAACTCCACTTCATTTTATCAAAAGCCTTTGAAATATCAATTTTAATAGCCATATTACCATACCTAAATTTATTCCTCATAATATTTATACATTCAAAAGCTATAAACAAGCAATTTTGAATGTTCCTTCTAGGAACGAACCCAAAATGATTAGTGGAGATAAGAACCTTAGAAATTATTTCCAATCTGTTAGCCAAAATTCTACTGATAACATTTGGAAGAGTATTCCCTATTTCCAAAGGCCTAAAATCACGAATATCAAGAGCATTCTTCTTCTTTTGAATCAATGCAATGAAGCTATCATTGACACAAAAAGGAAAGTAAGCATGACAGAATAAATCCAAAACAACATTGACAAACTCAGTATGAATAATATCCCTAATGGACATGAAGAATTTATTAGAGAAACCATACGGGCCTGCCACACTATCAACATTCATAGATAAGACATATTTTTTAACTTCCTCCTCAGTGGGGATACCTGTAATCATGTCATTCTGAGAGGCCTAAACCATAGAAGAGATGTTCCCAAAAAATTTTATGAGTATAGTCATTAGCTGAATCCTTATAGATATTTTCAAAATAGTTACAAGCAGTACCAGAAATATCATTTTCATAACTGAAAAAAACACCATAAACCATGAGGGAGTTCATGCCACTTTTCACCATCTTTTCCTTATGCAAGCAATAGAAATGTCTTTTATTTCTATCACCATATTTCATCCACCTGACATTGAATTTGTTCCGAGAGAGAATTTCCTTTAAGGCCATCAGCTCATTAAATTCGGAAAGAGCAAGGAGCTCATCCCTAGAGATCAAATCTTGACCTTCATTAAGTCTTTGACACTATAAGATAATGTCTTCTTCACTTTGAATATCCTAATCAATACATGAGAACAACTGTTTACTCCAAACATTAAGCTTAGCCTTCACAACCATAAGTTTCATAACCATAGTATAAAAAAGACTTCCAATAAAAGTGGTCTCCCATGCTTCACAAACAGTTTTCCTAAAACCTGGAATAGTTAACCAGGAATTATTAAACTTAAAAGGAAAGGGAGATGATCTATCCATGTCAAGGAACAAATCTACTAAGAGAGGATTATGATCAGAATAAACTCTTGGAAGAGTGATACCAGACAGAGAAAATCCATGACTTCCCTCATCCAAATGACAAAAAAACCTATCAATTTTACTAGCTTAAAGCCCATTTATAGTGTATTTTCTCAAAGTAAAATCTTCTCCCATGATAGGAACCTCAATCAGATTACAAGAGTCAATACTTGAAGAGAATTCATTAGTAGCAGGTATGTTGAAATTGTTCTCTGTCTTGTCCTTAGGCTGAAGCACTGAGTTGAAATCACCAATAATAATCCAGCTCTATATCATATCGATTGAAATATTCTCCAAAGATGACTACAAAGCACATCTTCTAATATAATAATTCAAGGAATAAACAAAGGTGAAAAACTTAACATGCCCTTCAATCCCAGCAGATAAGGTGATCGATTGATGTTCATGATAAGAAGAAATCAAATAAATGAGGTCATGTTTCAAAACCCAAAACTACTCTGAAGAGGTATGATATGCATTATGGGAAACCAAATAATACCCAAGAGTCGACCATTTAAATTCTTTCCATTTACAGAAGGACATATAAAACTCAACAATACCAATAAGTTTAGGATTATTGGCCACAATAATGTGCCTAAGGGCTGTGACTGTGGGAGAATTCCCAAGCCCCCAGCAGTTCCAAAAAGAAATCTTCATAAAAGGGAAGATTTAGACCTAGTGATAGGCCCATAATCCCGGTGCAATTGAACTTTCTTGGTATGTTTCTCACTTTTCTTCTTCTTTCCCTTATCTGTAACAGGTGAGGCAGGAGCTGAAAAAGCCCCCAGACATACCAAAGATTGAGGTTGCTATTCAAAAGAAGATTCTTCCTTGTCATCACACCAGAAAGAACCACTCAAAAGAGTGAACTTATTAAGGGAGTGAACCAGTTACGAACTTACCCTTGAAGAGGACTTCCTTGAATCCTTAAATATTGAGACTTGAGAAAAATAGCCAGTAGGATTTAAGGTTGGCTGAACCAGATCATTGATAGAAGGAACAGATGATCTGGAATCATTCCTCTTATCAGACTCCAAAACATGCCTAGATAAATCAGCATCAATAGAATATATAGTTCCTGTGATAGAATCAGAAAAAAACCATTACTGAAACCTTATTAGCAGGCTCAATAAGTTGATCAGTTGACCCAATATAACCCTGCATAGGGACCATGATAGCTGACTCCGAAACAACAACACCAGTAGGTGCCTGTACTGACACAACAGGCTCATAGACTGCCTGAACTAAGACCTAACCTGAGACTTATGAAATCAACTCAGAAGAAGGAGATACAAAATCAGCTAGTGCCTGCATTGGGACTTGGAGAACAGGTGTAGGATCTCCCTGCAATGGAGTAATGACAACAGATTCATGCTCAGACAGATGAAGAGAACCAACAAGGGATTTCTTAGCAGATTCAGGCTCAGATGAGTGATAAGTAACAATAGTTGATGTCTGTACAATATCCTGGAGAGCAGAATGAGGTCCATACACTAAAACTTGAGAAACAAAGTCAGACAATAATGTATCAGACTTACCAAGATTCTGCACCGAGGTCTGGATGTCAGGCTTAGAAATGGGATCAACAGAGACCGGTTATGGGTCCTAAATCACAGATGCAGTAATGATATTATTTGGATCAGAGGAAGAACTAGGATCCAATACCTTCTTCCTAAAGAAAGCAACAGTGTGTCCTTTAACCTCACATAAACCACAAACCTTATTACGATTGCATTCAAAGTCCATATGACCAAAGAAATGGCAGTTCAAACAGAACTTTGGTTTCCTCTCATACTGAATATCTAGATTGAACTAGTCATCTCTAGTTGTCAATACAACCTCTTCAACCAGAGTAGCAGCCATATCCACCTCCACTAGAACCCTCAAAAAATGACCAAATCTTAGATTTTCAGTCTGCTTATCCACGCGAATTAAATTTCCAAAAGATGAGGTAATGTCCCATAAAATTATAGGATGCCAGTACAACCAGTTCAAATTGCGAGCGAATCAATACTTGAGAATGAGTATCCTTGACATTATCAGGATCAAAATTCCTATCCCACTCCTAAATTTGAAGGAGTACTGACCCTAATGAAACAAAACCAAAACTCCAAGCTCTGTGTTTGGATTCCTCCGATGAAAATAGAATACGGTAATACCCACGACCCATTGAGATCATCCTCCAGTCATCAAACCCCCATATCTGAGAAATCCGATTTGATAGATCATTGAATTTCCAGAGGATTTCCCCTTTCGGAAGAATAATGCTTGAAATCATTGGGAATCGACATAGGCTAACTCATTCTTCCACAGCTACCTGATCAGCCATGACATGGGAAATGCGCCCCTTCCTAATGATTCTACCAGGTAGAGGACACTCAAACTCTGGGAAATTACTAGAGGGTTTGAGAACATCCACATATTTCTTTCACAAACCCAAATCCTCGAAGGCAGGAACCACCGAAGGGTGCTTCTTAATCGCAACCCTGAATATCTCCTTATGATTAACACAGTTGAACTTCCCAACTGACTGATGATTGACATTTATAGGATCAGAAACATCTTATGAGAGCGGATCAGGATCATCAGCGCAAGGTTTTATTCTTGACATCTTCTTCCTTTATTGATGCCTAATGGCACTTTATTTAATTATTTTCCGAGTAATTTGATTTAAATTCAATGATAATCTAGGAAATTTATTTTTCATTTTTGTTCACTTGTCTCTCACAAAATGAGACACTCCAGACATTATTCATAATGGTTAAATGATTCAATTGATGAATGATAATATGAATCAAATTAAGAATACCCCATAATGTAAATTCTTTACATTGTTGTCTAGATTTGAAAACTTCAACATCTTCATCAAGAATGGCCTTCTTCATTGCATGTTTATTCGAATAAAAAATGTGAGATGAAACAAGGAGGTGAGATTGTGTACTTTCTATCTAGTGTTGAATGTAAACACATCCCTCAATCTCATAAAATACTATACACTATGAGATTTTTTAAAATACTAATAGAGAAATCAGTCTTATATGGTGACTTATTAAGGGGATGTTATATAGTTTTGATAGTTCATCCATAATATCTGGTTCATCCCTTGATATCATGCTTCACATTAAATTCAATAAATGGTAAGAACATATACAACACATAAAATTTTAATGGAATAAGGTGGATATTCTTATTCCTTAAAGTTAACAACATTGTGGATATTATTTTTTAACCACGTTTCTTCATTATTTATGCTTCCATATATGATTTTCAAATCTGATATAGAATTTTGTAGAATTTATATCCTTATATACACTTCGTCTTTGTATAAGATGTATTCCTTCATATCTAATACATCCCTCATCCTCATCATTCCTTCTTTATATTTTGAAAAAATGGTCAAAAAACCTTTGGTATTATGTCTAATCATCTTGCATCTCCCACAAAGAAATTAATCATCACAACAATTTTTTTTGTTGAAAACATCTCATGAAATTATACCTCTTCATGTTCAATTTATACTTCATCATTGGCACTAGATTATTCTTTCCCTCTTCCATCTTTAATTCTCTATCCAAATCTACTGGCGAAGTAACTTAAATATCATTGTGTATATTGGAAGCCTGTTTGCATTCTCCACGTGACATATTATGAATTATTTTATTATCATAAGTTATTTTAATTAACTACTTTTCAACCTATTGGACTTTATTTGGATTATTTTTTATTTAATATTTTTTTCAATTAATTCTCTTTATTTATTTGAAACATATTTAAAGTAATCTAGGTTATAAACTTATTTAGATTCCTAATAAAATATGAATATTTATTATTGAAATGTGATCTTCTATGGTTCATTGAATTTGATACATATGGAGATGGGCATGAATGACTATTATGACAACCATTCTTCCGCAAATCAAAGATGTTTTTAAACATCACAACCCTATTTAAGGTTGATATGTTCTTAAAAATCCATGGATATTTCATCTTCTCATTATTTATCTCCTTTAACATAGTCATTATAAGACTTTTTATATTGATGTATTATACCTAAAATATTTTTATCTATGCCCAAATTTGTTTCATTAATATAAATTTCCAAAAAACCTTGATATTCACTTCAAAATTGCTTGCAATCTAGAATTTTCAGATTTGGGACCATGTATTTTTAGCCATCTCAAATACTAGTTGAGATTTTCTTGGTTAACCAAAGCTCACATTACTTCCTATATCAACCAACACCATGTTTGAAATATTATAATTTCTTCTTCTCATATATATTTTCATTGGTTTTAATTTTGATCATACACTTTTCATGAAAACAGATTCATTACAATCAAGAAATTTTGATATTGATGGTACCTATATCTTTAATAATTCTTATGAATGATCACTAGATGTTTTAATGATACTATTTCCACATAATCTAGGTCTTTCAACACCTAAATACACCTTTAAACAGTCCATGGAAGCTTGTTATCCAACATTTATTCCTTCTGAACACATGGCTAGAGAACTTCTTGATATTATAATTTGATCTGATGATTGAGACACTTTAAATTGAAAATGTATATTTAATTTTAAATATTCTTAAAATTATATTAAAATTAATTCTTATGTAATCCACCTTATTCACCATGTATTTTTATGTTCTCATGTAATAAAGTTTCAATATCATTGATCCTAACGTGTTTCACTTCCAATTGTAAATCCTTGAAATCAATGACCTTATTGAATTCTCCCTTCGATGCATAGATATTCTCCTCAAACTCTTTAGTAATATCATCCATTTATTGTATGGTTTTGATATACTCTTATTCAAATTTGGAGTGTCTCTCCATAAGTCCCTCACACTCCTCTTATCAGATAGTAACTTGTTTAGAGATATTTATGCAAGTTATGGCTCTTTATTGTAATGATTTCTCTAAGTAATATTCCTCACCTTCATGTTGGATCTTCCTACTTAATTTATTAAAAAAATTCAATAATTTTTTAGGTGAAATAATGAAACACATTATTAAATTTTAAACTGATATATCTTGTGAATCATAAAATGTCTGATCACTTCCACTTGGTTCTTATTCTTGTGGATATTTTTCAAAAGAATTTCTATATACATTATTATCACTTGAAATAAATGATCCTACTATGGTGGAAGGTATTTCCAACACCTTGGTTGTAGTTTGAACCACATGTACTTCTAATACAGATTTTTTCTAATTCATAATTATTTCATGGTGAATTTGGAACTTTTCATTAATTTGATAAGAGGGATAGATTCTTCATCTTTAATTTATCTTTATTAATTCTTTTCATCATAGTCTTGGTAGAAAAAATAATTCTTGATTAGATAATAACGTAACATCACAAAAACAAAAATTCATTATTAATCAGGAAATAAAATTAAAATATTAAAAATATAACAACTTCAAAATATGAGAATATAATAAAAGGGGAACAGGGATACGATACAAATTAAGAGGGACCAGTTGGGATATGAACCACACTGGGGGGATCAGTGTTGGTGACTTTAAATCCAATTTATTCTTTTAGCTTTGTATACATTTTCTTTTACCTTGAACAATTGTTAAGGAGAAAATATCACTCTTGTTATCAATCCTCACTTTCTTTCCTTCTTACAAAATAATGAAACACACATAGACAAGAGGTATGCCAATTTAAAAGGATGACCATGAAATGTGAGATGGATAATCCTTGGTGTTAATTGGTTTCTCAAATATAAAAAAACCACTATAATCATCATTTAGTCTTTACACTATAGTCATTTGATAGTGCATGAGTATGCATCACGTACTACTCAGTTTTGTGAATCCCAAACTTTTGTACTTATCGTACCTTACAATTTTATAATAATGATAAAAAAATAATGACTATTTTTACCAATTTAGATCCCTTATAGCTATAAAAATGATACCATAATCTTATTATTATTTTTCTTTCACTTGTACAACAACATTTAATGACTTAATCTTCTTTTTGTATGAAAAATTTGATGCACACACTTTCTTCATTTTCTTTATAGAAGTTTGTGATGGTTGTTGTTATTTCACAGGTTCTTATAATTATTCTTCAATAAATTACACCTCTCTGTAATCTTCATCATCTTATTTTCTTTTTTTAGTTTAGTCAACAATAATACTAAAATGGACTCTGGCTTCTTAATCTTCTACTTTAGTATAAAAATATGATTACAGTAGTTCTTATTTACTTTTCATTGACTCATAATACATATTTAGAATATTTATAGACTGATATCTCTATTATTATGGATAATATCTATATATTATTCAATTCAACACATATCCAAAATATATTCTACTCTTCTATATATATTTCTTATAAAAACCTAAAATTTTACACAATTTCTTTTTTTACTCTACTGTAGATGTATCATACACGATAATATACTAATTCATTTAGTAAAAATTTGAATTTCAAATATAAAATTAAATATATAATATCAAACTCTTCCATTGGACCATCTTACATTTAATATTCATTATAAAATTAAAATTAGTAGTTATTATAGGATGAAATAACTGCCAAACCTCCTAGATAAATAAGGCTAATTTAACTGACTAGTTTTCAATATTCCACTATGTATCCTCCTCTATTTTGGATTGAATAATAGTTCAAAAAATTTATTTTTTTAATTTCTTTAACATATTACTACATGATAATGGCACTACAACATATAGGAATTCCAATTTCCACTGGCAGGGAAATATGTTTAAGCTTCTTTACATTGAAGTGTAGTCACTGTTGTGTGGACATCTTGAAATCACTAGACCTGCCAAATTTGAAGACAAATGATCATAAAAGTGTGGAAGAAACATATTTGGAATGAGCCACCATTATTTCAACTGTTTTTTATTTTGTACATAAATCACAGTACAAGCTATTTCAAAATTCAAATGACACCAAAATCAACCTATTACACTCCTTTTTGGCATGTTCCTCCTATGAAATGATCACCTCATTTTAAATTCCATTGAGATGTTGTTACTACTTTGTCTCATAGAGTTCCTAAAATTTCTAGATACATATAACATTTTATCAATATTTATTAGTAATTATCCACCTCATTTTGGAGTGGATTACTTAGAAAAAAATGTCCACCAAAAAACTAAATTCTTCTTCTCTAAGTCGATATATCTATTTTATAACATAAAAATCCCTATTCAATCAATTTTTACAACATAAAACAAATTTTTGTGGAATGAGACAAATTGTTTCAACATCTTGAATCATGAACCCTTTTCTTGATATATAGTTACTAAAAAGTAGATCATGAATCAATGGAATTACACTCTAAACACCTTTACCTCACAATAAATGTGATTTTGAATATGAATGATGCATTGACAAAAATATCCAATATAATAAACCACATCCGCTCCAATCATTTTCTTCAACCAACTCCTCCAATATTTTTTCATTCAAAAATATAGAAAATATTTGAAAAAATTACCATTATGATCAACAACTAGACGTTAACAATTATTATAAACCTCTTTATTTCATTTCTTAAAGTATATTAATGAATAAAAAATTCCATCTTTAGATATTATCATAATTCATCCAACACATGTAGATGGAAAATTCACCAAACATTCTTCATAGAAATATAAAATATGGACTATAATATAATCTATCGAACCTCAATAATCAAATCATATTTTAATTTAATAATGTGATGATATCCTAATTCTTTAAATTAAAACATTCAATCTACCACCAAACCAATCATTATTTAAATGAAATTACTTCAATATAATTCTAAACTAATATTACAATATATGACATCCAATATTTAATTTTTTTGGACATGTTGACACCTCCTTGGTAATTTCTTCAATAGAAAAATTATAATATATTAATCCCACATTATTTATTGTATTTATTTTTAATGGTTAGAAATAAATAAAGAGTTTTAAATTGATATCAATATGATAAAAATGAAGATTTTTGGATATTTTATGAATATGGTGATGATTAAGTGTTTTTTATGAATTGATGGATATTCCATGTTTTTTTTGAATCTGTTACCATGGTGTCAACATGTTCTAAATGTTTTAATATTGAATGATATATACTTTAATATTGGTTTAGAATTTTTTTGAAGACATTTTTTTAAAATTGAGGTTTTTCTCATAGTTGTTTAAAGTCATTTCCTTGAAATCAGCATGATATCTTATTAATATTAAAGGAAAAAATAATTTAAATATTAATTTTACAAATAGAATTTAATAGTGAGAATTTTATATTTCTATTATATAAGGTAATTGAAATTTCCATCTACATGTTTTGGGTTAATTATGAGTCCATCCAATGCTTGACATTGATCATAGGTTTAATATTTAAATAAAAGAAATCAAGAGGCTTTTAATTATTCTTAGATTACTACTATTAAAATTAATGGTAAATGTTTACATTGTTTTCAATATTTCTTAAGGGAAAAAATATTGTTTGAGTTAGATGAAGAAATAGGTTGGAGTGGATGTTGTTCAATTTGTTGGATTTTCTTTGTAAATGTATAAAAAAAATTGAAACTTACATTTATTGTTAGGTGAAAATGTTTGGAAAATAATTTAGATTTTTACTAAGAAAGTTTTTAGTGATTCCATAAGAGTTCATGATGAAAGAAATTTAAGGAAGAAGTCCCACAACACATATTTTTGGGTTGTGCTGTAAAATATAACTGAAGAAGAAAGTTTGAATCATAAAAAATGTTAAACTACATATAAGAATTATCCAATTTTGGGTGGACCTATCTATTTGAAGGAATATACACCATAAAGAGATGGATATTCTATAAATAAGTTCAAGAATATTTTCCATTTCTATTTATTTTTTAGGAAATTTATGTCATAAAGTAGTAACCATATCAAAATGGTGTTGTGATATGATTTTCATTTTATAGAATTAAGAACATGTTTCAAAGGAGAGTAACTGGTGGTTTGTGGTGTTTCTAGAATATTAAAGACCCCAAAGAAAAAAAAGTACAAAAGAAAATTGTATGTCAAGATGAGGTGATTATTACATAGAAATTGGACCACACTAATTAAGAGATTAACTTGTTTTTCTGTATCATTTGAATTTTAAAGGAACCTTCCTCATAATTGATGTATGACATTGTAAGTAGGAAGTTCATTTCATAAGAGAAGTATACAAGATCTAAAGAATCTCAAAATTTATTTCCATGTCCCCAGAATTTAGAAGACATCTACACTATTGTGACCACATCACACCATAATGTGTTAAAGCTGTTTAAAGTAAATGTTGTGAACTACTATGTTAGGTTGTAAGGGAGGAGGTTATTCCATTAAAGTGGGAAACTGGGTTTTTTGAATAGTTATGATGACTTGGATTCATCTAAGAGGTTTGGTAGTTATTTTATCCTAAAATAATATCTAATTTTAATTTTATGGTGGAAATAAAGTGGAATATAATAAAAAGGGATGAGTTTTATGTTGAATGTTTGAATTTAATTTTGAATTTAAAATTTGAACTAAAAGAATTGGATGGTTTTTGTTCAAAATATACGTCTAAAATAGGGAGAAGAATGTTGTTTGAATATTATTTGATATGCACCGAATTACATAATATAAAAATATTTTCCAAAAATAAGAGATATGAATATTTTTCCTCTTAAATATAGACTATATGTTGATGTATGTGAAGGAGAGTCACATTATTCATGTTTGTAAAATTAATTAGAATATAATTAAAAAATAGATCCAGTGCAGTCTGGTTGGGCCCCAAAGTTGAAGAAGAAGTGCAGAAGAGGGAAGAAGAAGGTATGCCTCATTGGAAGAGTGTTCATATTGTGATGAATAATTATTACAACATATGTAATAAAGGAAACTATCACATAATATTGTGAATAGAAGGAATAAAGTGTGAGCATCATAATTTACATATAAAGAGAATGTAAATTCTTATATGCTATCATGCAAGTGAAAAAGGATCTCAAGGTGTAAAATCTATAGCTTGAAGATATAAAAATTTGTGAAGTGATTATTTATTTTGTTTCCATGTTATAACATTATAAGTTATGAGAAGTATCGGAGTATGTGATGAACCAAACATGGTATTGGGGGATGCATACTCATAAAATATTGAGAGAATATAGTTTGAATCCTACATGATCATTCCAGTTTTTTCTGTGATTATGGAGGGATAAAGTTTACACTATGTACTAGTCATATCCTATTGAGTGGTGAACATTGTAAATTTTCATGCCCATTTTGTGTCTGTGAGTTTGTGTTTGGTTATGCTACAATAAATAAGGAATGTGAGGAGATTGAACAAGAGTGATCCTTTTACCTTAAAAAGTTTCTAACATAAATGAAAAAAGATAAAAATTTATATGTATAAATTATATATAAATTCATCAATTCTGATTCACCACTATCTCACTCTTAATGTGGTTCATTTCCCAAATAGTCTCTAAAAAATATTTATTCATTCATAATACACACATTATCATCATTATGATCATTCAAAATTAAAGATATTTATTCATTGCGCATATATTTATATAAATATAAATCTACTTATTCATTTACAACCACTAAAAAGTACAACACATAATGTGGGGTAAATACTTTCTTATCTTCTTTATCCGATTAGGATTATGTAGCCTTCTTATTTGGATAATTATTTAAAAATTTCCAACTCCACTATAATTATTACCATAGAGCATTTATTCCATTTCATTTCCTTTATCCATGCTTTAAAATGTTTTATAAAAGATAAAAAAACATTATAATAATCTTCATCACCTCCATAATCATTATAATCACTGGATTCTATAATTTTTCATCGATGACTATACCCTTTCTCATGGCCCCAAAATCAATCTCATATTTTTATTTCTTCTGGAAAGATAGAGCCTTTCCAATTTCATAATAATTGAGAATATTATGTAGTTCATTGATGGAAACCAATTATATATCATTTAATGATAAAACCTTTGAGTAAAATCTATCTAGAATGTTTATAATTATATATATTTTTATGATAGTATCATTCTTCTTCTCAAAAAATATTCAAATGTTACTAATAATTTAATTAACTCTAATGACTTAATCATGAATGTTTTTAGCATTATCCATTTTAATATCCCCAAATATACCCCCCAAAATATTAACTTATCCACCTTGAATTTTATATTTCCTTCAAAACTACTCATTAATTTACACCAAATTTAATTGTTAGTTTTTTTAACAAACAGAGTCATGAATTGGTCACCCAATTCATGCCCCGAAGAAATTTATTAAATCAAAAGGGTTACAATACAAGCTCGAGGTGAAAAGAGTTCACACCAACCAAAAAATTAAGAGTAGAACATGAGATATATCAAGGAAAATAATTCACCTCATGCTAATAGAAAGAAAACCTGTGAAAGCCCCCGGTCCTTAAGTAGAATCATCAAGAGTTAATGTCCACATGCCTTTTTCCTTGCCCAGAAACATCAGTAGAAGCACATTCGATGTCAACTTCAAGGATTTTGAGGCTCTCCCCCAATGCTGCTCCACTTTCATAGCTTTCTGTTCGCATATTTCTAGCAGCCCATGCATCTATATCTGTGTTAAAACAGTCCAATGTATCTCCAAAGATGGATCTTGCAATATGCAGTTCATCCAAAATTCAGAGTTTTCCTATTGGAAAAAAAAGGAACAGTCTGATCCCTCTTCCCCTATAGGCAACATAAACAGAAAATAATGCAGAAAATCCAACAAAGAGAGTAAAGAGAAGTCAGGATCCTCCAGTAAGCAGTCTAGGCCAGATCAAAGACTTCCAAAAAAGAGCAAGAAATACGCCATTTTTCCATATCTTCCTTTCCATAGCTTCTCGTTAACAATCATACCACATAACAACACTTAAAAGGAACCATAAAGAATCCAAAATGTCTTGCTGTAGAAGGTCAAGAGAAAGCAAACCAAGCATCATCTATAGAACCACTATAAGATGAAAAGCTGCAGGCTAGAAAGATGAATCAGAACCGGAAATCCAATCAGCATCCAAATATACTCACTATACATCATCCATAAGCACATGTGTTGTTCATTTTAGAAAGAGGGAAACTCGGTTCCATGTCCTTCCAAACAGCATCTCCATTGCATAGCTCTCAGGAGCAGTGGAATAGACTTTAAAAAAATGGGGGGCAAAATCCTCAATAAACATTGTATCAGGATACAAACAGGTTCTCTTTTATTCCAAAGAGAATCTCAGACATCAATCAAAGAAGAAAAACCAACAAACAGTGCATCCCCGTTGCATTCCATATCAGAAAATCAGATTCACATTAGGCAGCATGACAACAAAGGATTGAAGAAATAAAAAAGAATGCTTCAGAGAAATCTCTAAAACAGATCCATCAAGACAGTATCAAATTTCAAATCCAGTCTTCATAGAGAAAAATATCATCCGGTAGAAAAGCAAGAACAAAGGTGGATCAAAGTTGGAAGTTAGACTTCCAAAACATGATCAATTTAAGAAATCTTTCCGGATTCTTTCATTGACGATTTCTTACTTTGCAGCCAAATAGTCTCTCTTAGTAATCTCTCCCCTCCTAAAAGAATTTTATAGGGTTTCAGCACTGAGTCCTACCGAAGAATCAGGAGCTTCACAAGCTGGCATATTATGTTTATCAACCCTTTCAGCTTGTTGCTCCTTCTGTACATGTTGATTTGCAATAGGGGAAGATGCATTATTTCTAGCAATGTCGAAGGAACGAGTGACAATAGTCCTCTCCACATGTGAAAAATCCCTGTGTTTTCTAGTTTTGTGCTTTTCCATATAATTATATATTTATCTTATTACTAAAGTAAATTGGATAAACCTCATTAATAGGAGTAAATCTAAAGTATTTAGTATCCATTATTTCTAAGAAAATTGATAGTAGGTAGGGAATCATCCTATTATTTTAAATGTGCTAATTCTTGTAATAAAAAGTAGGTAAACCCAAGTTATTCAAAGAATTTAAGCAATCCATAATCATTAAATTCTTTGATCATTTAAATGGAAGCTATAGTTTATTCGATACCACATTTTGTTCCTAGATTTATCGGTACCAATGTGAGGGGGAGGGGTGAATGAGTGTTATAACTATTGAGAATTATTATTTTTTAATTCAAACACATGAACCGATTAAAGTGTTGATGCTAGAAATCATGAATTAACTCAACTTGTCCTCATATGTAATATAAATAGTTGAATCAAAACCCATAAGTATTTATAATGTTAAGAATTAATATCATACTTTTTTCCAAGTTTGATTAGAAGCCCCAATCATGGATTATCCACTATATACCCATGTTTTTACACTATGGACATTCCCAATCCAATCATAATCATATTCCCAGTCCAATCAATATAGATTTACACTATGAACTTGCTCCAGATTCCTTTTTATAATGAATATTCCAACTACACAATATAATTTTTTTGATCTAATATGAGAAATATATAATTCTTATGTAGTTTTTTATAAACCACTTTATGTAGATCTTATTCCAAAAACACACTGGGTTAACTGGTCTACTCATGCTTCTTCAAGATCATTGAAAACCAATGATTATGATCTGATATTTTAGTCATTCTTATTTAATTCCATTTGTCTTAAAATATTTTAGTGTATCTACTCCCCAAACATGGGGAATGTTGGTATCCTTATTATTTAATGGATCTCGACTTTAATCTCTTGTTTTTTCTATTTGATATCATTGTATTTCAGATTTTTAATTTCTTAATTCACTATGATTCCTATAATATATATACTTGAGAAGAATATTTCATGTAAAAATAATTAAAATAATATTTCCATATTAAAAGTTTATATTACCTTCAATTTTGATTGCATTATCCTTATTTTGAATCTAAAAAAATCTTTACTGTGATCTCCCTATTGAATCCCTTTTAGACTTAGGCATTTCCTTTATGCGATTGTTTAAATATTTTGTCCTTTTATATCTAAAAAATTCATCATTTTACTTATTTAAAATATCTATTTATGCTTTGTAGCATGAACCTATGATTTTTGGAAATTTACTTATGTGGCATGGAACTCATCTCAGTACTCCATCTTGAATCAACTTCATTTTGATTATTTAACTCTTCTAGAGTAAGAATTATTTTTGATTAATTGTGATACTTAAATTATTTTAAGATAACATAATGAATAATTTTTTTTATTTTGTTTAGAATAAATAATTATATAATTTACTCAAATCAGGATATAAGAGTGAAATGATTTTCAGGTTTATCCTCTTATGTGGATCCCCTCATGTTAATGACTCTGACATGGATCCCCTTACATCATCACTCTTACGTCGAGACCCACTCCAACATTTACTATCCTTACGTCAATCATCATATGTGGATGTTTGACTTTTACATCAATATATATCCTTATATAAATATATATATACATTATTTTATTAATCATATTTTGATATCTATCCCTACATAGATCCTCATACATAGTGTCAGAACTGTACTTGGTCACTCTTACATAGATTCCATACTTGGTCATTTTTCAGATATGTAATTCCAGACATCAATCAATTCAAACTTGATATAATTTAAGAAATTTTAAAGGCATATAAAGTAACTAATTTTTTCATCAAAACTCATCAGAAGGATATTCCTTCAATGTATAGATATTCTTCACATCAGCTAACATCTTCTTTCATAAATATAATCCTTCAATCCCTCCCACTAACCAGAAACTTACAAAGTCCTCAATTTTTTTTTATATAAAGAACTATTATCATTATCACTTTCATTTAACATAAAAAATAGTTCACTAATCATCATATGTAAGACTGTTTAAACATGTCTTCATAATTTCTTATAGTCAAAGCTCTAACTTCTTCATCCATACTTTTTATATACAATAACAGTTTCTCACTCATCTTCTCATGTCACCAACACACATTGATATCTTCATCTTCAGAGTAGTAACCCTAGTAAATGATAGAAAATTCAATCTTATTCATGAGAACTTCAATATATTTAATAATTAATTTCCATAGTTAAAAATATAATTTATTCCATTAAAAATAAATTTTTTTCATTTTTTATTCATCCCACCTTAATAAAAAAAATAAGATGGTTGTCACTACCCATGGTTCTCATGCATGGATATTACATATTTTAAGATGAATATTCAATAAATTAAACAAAAAAATTCTTGAGGACCATAATCTATTAGTGTATTAAAAAACTAGTAACATTATCTCATAATTTTGTGAAATACCATCATCATATCCAACAATTATCTTCTCACATAGTACTCTTCTTAGGAATACCCTACCAAAATTATTCTTTATAACATGTGGAAGGAATGATATGAAAGGGTTATATCAGATGCTCAATAAGGGTAAACATCAGAGATATCAATCTATGATCATATAAAATCATAAGATAAGAATGATGGTATTTGATTATGAACATAAAAAAATTTCACACCGAAACCTATCAGGGAGCATAAAAATCATTTCGGGAATAAAACTTTATCATTTCATAAAACATGGTCCATAATAGTGTGAAATCATAAAAAAACAATTATAAACCCTAAGATAATGTCACAAAAGTGTGGCACTATTACAAATATGGAAAAATAATTCATGATTCAATATTAACAACCAATACCATCGACATAGTTGATTAAGATACACCTATTTCCCATTATAGATCAAGATGCACCTATTTTCCACTATCGATTAGGATAAAACTATTTTCCTATACAGGATCAGAATAAACTAATTTTACATAGTGTATTAAGACTACAAAATTGTTTCCCATTTTCATATCATGAGATATAAATCTATACCCAATGCATTGGAGGGATATATAGGTCCCACATGTCATAAAACAAAAACCATATTTAGGTGTTACACAAGATCAAAAAAATTCATAATATCATAACCCATAAAATGAAATGGATATAACAAATATTTCATCATATCATCATTGGTGGAAAAGATACTAGTTTAATAATCATTTAATCATAGAATGACTCCTGAAAATAATAAGTTTTCATATTCATTTTATCATTTTATAACTTGTGGAATTTTAATAGGTTTCATTAATTTTTTTTATCATTAACATTCACCATTCAATGAAATGATAAGAATGGTATCCCTAGATAATTTCCTTTGTAAGGAATAGGTATAAAATAATGTCATATTAGATTGAAAATATTTTTCAAGGATCATTTAATGCATTTCACAAGGAAAATATTCTTTATTTTTTAAAAAAAAATCTTTTTTAAACATAAAACATTTTAAAAACCTTTTATTTGAAAATATCCTTGAAAATTTATGAGGTTGATTTGAAAATAATTTTAAAAAAATATAAAACATAATTTTTTTTTCAAAATATATTTCCATGAAAATAATCTTATAATATCATTTAAAAACATGATATCATTTTTAGAAGATGTGGTTTTTGATGAAAACAGATTTTGGATCAAAGATAAAAATGAAGTCAACTTTTCTTAATATAATTTTCTTAATTATCTAAATTACCAAAGAGTGGATAATGGTAAAATGACATTAATATATCATGGAAAACCATAGTATAAAAATATTCATGATAATTATTGAGATTTAAATCGTGATATTTCATCATTAGAGACTTAAAAATAAGCAATCCTGAAAAATGATGAGATTTTAGCAGAAAATATTTACCACTTTGGTAACAATGATTTATAATCCTCTTAAGTAATAGAAAAAAGTGAAACAAAAACTATAATTAGGATTAATAAATAAATTAAATTAAATTTTAAAGGTTATTATATACACCTCATCAAATAACGTAGGTTCATAACATATCATGTGTCTCAATAAAATTAAGACAAAAATCCCTTACTGATTTGGTAACATTTGAACCATAAACCCCATAAAAGAGAGATAAAAAAAATGTATATGTGAATAATAATTCTTATAATTATAATAACCATAAAATACATTCATTATATGTATATACACCACCTAAATGAATCATGTGGTGAATATTTTATTTTTGTCACAGAAAGTAAAATTGAGATAGAAATCCCTAACATTAAGTATTGAATTATTCCATACACATTAAAACCTATTATATAATAAATATAATTAAATTATAAATATATTATAGAAACAAATTGATATATATTATACCATATATTATATTATAATTAAATTTTATTACCTGTTTATTAAAAAATTTATGTTAAAGTCGCATTTTGGGTAATAACCGATTTGTTTTTCAATTAGGTTTTGATTTTTTATTATGGGTGCACTTGCTTTGATTAGGATTTCAATATATGAATAATATAAAAAATAATATAAAAATAATATATTTTCATTATATATGTATTTATACTAGTAAATAATATTAATATATTGAAAACGTAATACAACTTTAATAGAGATGGTTGGCCATACATACGTATGAAAACTGTATCCATTTTCTTATCGGATTCAATGAAAGAAAAATTAAATTATATATATTATAATTACATAATATTATTTATTTCAAATTTATCAGATATTTTATTTAAAAGTATCTTTAATAATTTCCATGTAAATTGTGAGTGAATAACATTGCATCGTGTGGTGGTAGTCTGCCGTACACAGAAACATTTTCATCACATTCCCACAAAATAGAGAGTATAGAGGTATGTGTGATAAAATAATTATATAATCAAAATTGAATCATAAATATAATATAAATATATATGTATAATATAAAAAATAAATATTTAATTGTTTCTAATTATGAGGGGTTGCAATTGAAAAATGAAATACATCGGTTCGCAATGCGATAATCCACCGTACATAAAAATATAGATTTTTTATCACATTTTATAGAAGTGGATATGGTTTTAGGTCATTAAATTTTAATAAAAACATCTCATAATATGTAAGATACTTTTATTATTATATAATTTTTGTATACTAATAATTGAAAGATGTAGAGGAAGAAAAAACAAAAACGGTTGTTGATGAATATTAGCTCTTCTTTGAGCATACTCTTTAGGTTTGAACCAAATACTTCCAAGGATGGATCTAGGATTAGATTATGGAATATTAGAAGTGATTTTTTGGGGTTGGTCAATCCAAATGGCTTGATATGTGTTAATAAGTGAGGGAATTGAGTGCCCTTATTGAGGTGTGGTGTTTTTTTAGATAGCCAAAAGCATTCCCTATTGGGAGGTCAATCTTACCTCATGTGCCAAAAAAATTGACTAGTAATGGAGAGGAGGGTTTATGAAGTCGATTATAACCTCAAAAACCCAAAAAACTTATTTTTCATATTATATTCGTTAGACTTTAAGTTTACTCAATTTTACCCTTTATGTTTTTACCATGGTAACATGTATCTTTTTATTTACCAAGGTAATTTATCATCTAAGAATAAAATTGAAATGAAATTTATTAGGTAACTTATACATATGTATTCTAAATATTAATTAAATTTATTAAATAAAAATCACATGTTTGTGTTAAATTAATTTTAATACAAACATATGTAATGCGAAAACCCCATTTTAAACTTAATCACTATAATTAATTTTAAATGTATTCACAAATAATATTGTTAAAAAATTAAGTTAACCATATTAAAAAATACAAATTATTTTGATTGTAAATATGGAATAAATTATCCAAATTCCATTCATATTTTTGTTATAAATCAATTTTTTAAAAAAATTATCCTACAGGCATAATGAGATTTCATGTTTTTAAGAGAAAAAGTTCAAAAGCTTAAATTTTATTTATATCCAATTTTGATATAAAATTTATTCTAATAACCTAAATTAGATCAATATATTTTTAATTTAACTCATTATACATTTAAATAAATTTAAAATATAATTTAATATTACAAAAAATAAACGAAAACACAATTTTCTATTAAAATTTATTATTTTCACTATTCATTTAAAAAAAGAACTTTTTAAAAACTTCCCAAATATTCTCAATAAAATATTTTTTGAAATATTAATTACAAAATTAATTTTATTTTATCAAATTAATTATATAAAATTTTCAAAAATTAATTTTATTAAAAAGATCATTTTTTTGGAAAATATTATTTTTGAAACATATAAAGACTTTTATGAAAATTAAGTTCCCTTTTATCAACATTTATCCTTTATATAGAACCATTATAATTAATATTGAAAAATTATTTATTAATATTTATATCACTATATTTAATGGATAGTTTATAATGGTCAAATTTAAATAACAATATTAATAATATATCATGGTTTTTGTTAAAACCCATTATTTCATGTAGCATAAGATAAACAAGTTTTGCATCTAAAACAAGATTAAATTTGAATTTTTTTAATTAAAGGATAAGTTAGTATTGTGTGTAATTCATTACATCAAATAAATCTAATTTATTCAAAAATAAAAATTCAAAAAAAATAAAGGTGTTTCATTCTACAACCCTTGAAATGAGTTTTACATGAAACATTTATCACTCTAATACAATTAAATGAGGATAATTATGGATCACAATATCCCCTTAAGTTCCCAAATATCTTACTCAATGTGGTTTATTTTCAAAAAAAAACATTGGACACCTGAGTGGTATTATTTTTTTCCACATTCTCTATATGATCCAGAAAATTGACCAGTTGTTCCCTAAAAGAAAGATCTTGCTCTGGTGGTATGACTTTTGAGTTTAGTACATGTAAAGGTTCATGTATATAATTTCATAGGAGATATACATGGAACAAATCATGAACCTTAGAGAGGTTGGGTGGAATATATAAATGATAAGATACTATCCCTTGATGATCAAACATTTTAATGGGACTGATATGCCTAGGGATTAGTTTTCCATCCTTTATTCCAAGAATAAATTTATAGAATGACCTGATCACCAATATAAAATTCTTGATCATGTTGGTTATTATCTTAATAACTTATATATATCAACTTTTTTAATTACTTACATTATTTTTAATGGGTTTAACCTTCTCTTTCATCTCATCATCTTACTTAGGTGCAAATAGATTTCTTTTTGTAACTTCATTCTAGTAATTTGGAGTTCTATACTTACATATACAAAGGGCTTCCTCAATATACATCTACATTCCCAAGTGAAATCCATCATTTTATGAAAACTCAATATGAGGAAGGTTTCAATTATCAACACCTTTTAAATCCACAGGACAAGATCTTAGAGTATCCTTTAATCATATTTACATAAAATATAAAGGAATTCCCACTCAAATTACATTGTGATTACCTATAATATTGAAGGGATTTGTTTCTATAAATGTATTATAAAATATAATTAATATTGATAAACTCCCATTACATAAAATCTTAAAAGGGGGTGTTAATAAACATTAGCTTATGACTGACCTTAAATATATAAAACTATGATGAAATCAATAACTCTTAAGTTAATCATACTTGGTGACATATATTATTCCAAAATATAATTAACCCTTTATTACATAAATTAGCTCTTATCTCATAAAAAAGATTTTCCTTGGAAGCTTGGGTTTATCCTTTTACTAATAGAATGTAAAATTTTATTTTATTATTGTATAATACATGAAGAAGAATCCACAATATCCCATGGATTGGGGAATTGATTCGCATAATTCCTAAACTCCTATAACTTGAAACACTAGAGTGAGGGGGTGCATTCATTGAAGTTTTCATCTCATCCATTTCATTTTATGAACCTCTAATTGTATTTCGACCATAAATGACTTTATTATGTTTCTTTCCACATTTAAAACACCTCAAATATATATTCTAGTAATTCCCTTGATGCTCCTTCCTACATTCATGGAATACATATTTCTGTGATTTCATATCACCATTTGAGTTGTTATAATACACAATCTTCCTTTTATTATCAAAACAAGAGGAATGGTGGGAATATCCAATTCACATTTTAACCTTTAGTTTAAAAAAATGAATTCTTCCTAACTTCTAAATTATCTTATATATAAGGCCTTTATAAGACTAAAGAATCAATAAATTTTTCTTTTAGGGTTTATGATTAAACTAGAAGTGTACCTTTCATGTCTTGTAAAATTATCTTCATAGGAACAAATAGATTCATTATTATTTTTCTTATGATCAAGGAATTAATTCTCTATCTTTGGTATTATAATGCGAGGAAATTACATACTAAAAAATATCCCCATAAAACTATTCCCATTCCATATATTCAATTTCATCATATTACCTCATGTTCTTAATAAGATATCACCAGAGATCTTCATCACCTTCTAAATTATAAATATCCTAAATGACTTTTTCATTTTACAAAAACTAAAGGATAGAAAATATCTTATTAGTGGTACTAATCCATTTATTAGAAACTAGTGGATCAATAGAAAAACTAAAATAAGGTTGATGTGGCCTCATAAAGGAATCAACATAATGTTGTTTCCTCTTATGCCCGTTTGGAAGTTCAATGTGATTTATATCCTGAGAAATGTTTTGATCATATTAACCAGATTTTTTATTCTAACACCCATATATTTTTATTTATCAGGAGAAAAATCATTTCATTATCCATTGTATTTAGAATTAATATAGTTATAATGGGTTTCATCCATTGAATAATACTCAAAAGTTTCATATAAGAGACTATAATCATGATGGGGAAACCAATAATCATGAAAGATCACTTATATGAACTCTAAATCATGACACCTTATTTAATATATGACACCTCTAGATTATACTAATTCATTCATAGTAATATTAAATTTAGTTCAATTATGATGGTTCATAAATAATTTGTGAATTTACGAACCATATCGCTTATAAGTGTCAAACCAAGTGTGCGGAAAGGAAAAATTATTGTGAACCAATTCCCAATCGATTCTAGATCTGTAAAATCTTTTCAGGGTTTTTACCCCTAGTTACATTTGTTCCAGAGCCGCGTCCACTTATAGTATCTATACATGAATGTATTTTTTGGAAACTAATCTCTCTATTCCAAAATTATAAGTCATTTTCCTATAATTTAACACATCTTAGAATTATCCTTATACATTTACTTGGGGATATCACTAAGGTTTTTTACTATTGTTTCTAAAGGATAACTAATACTTTCCTTTGAAACCAAATGTAAAGAATCAAGATTTTTATACACGGATATAACATATTTTTATATGAATATTTTATACATTACACTAACAAAAAAAATGAGGACCATAGTATTTTAGTGCCATTGGAAACTTGGATCGTAATCTTTTAATTTTTTGAATGGTCTTTAAATTCTCACACAATGATCTTCTCACATAGTACTTCTCTTAGTCAATCCCAACCCAACCTTTTTTATAACATGTGGAAAGAAACAAAAGAAAGTGTTGGATCAGATTCTCAGTATGGGTAGACATAATAGATATCAATCATTGATTATATGAAATAATAATATAACCATAAATGTATGTGGTCATGAAAATAATATAAAAAGTTCATACCCAATCTGTAATGTATTATAAACATGATTCATGTCATAAAACTTTATCATTTTAGTAAACCTGGGCCATATGAGTGATAAATCATCATAATTAAACCATGATCCCTAAGAACATGTCATAAAAGAATTTCACTATAATAAATATAGAAAACCATTTCATGTTTCAAGGATAAATATCCAGGCCATTGACATATTGGATTTGGATTCACATATTTCTCATAGTGGATAAGGTTGAACCTGTTTCTCATTATGGGTCAGGAGACACCTGTTTCCCATTGTGGATCTAGATACACATGTTTACCATAGTGAGTTAAGATCATTGTCTTGTTTCCTATTTTCATCTCATGAGATATAAATCTATTCCAAATGAATTGGGGGAATAAATAGGTCCCACCCATCATATAATGAAAATGATATCTATGTGTTCTATATGATCATAAACATTCATCAAATCATAACTCATGAAAGGAATTGGTATCCAAAAATTTTATTCATATAATAACTAGTGTAAAAATTAAAGGTTTAATAATCATTTCATCAAAGTATTACCCATGAAAAGAAATAGGTTTCTTAATTATTTTTCCATTGTATAACCTGTGGAAGAGAAACAATTTTCATAAAAAACTCTTCATCATAAACATTAAACATTCAGAGAAATAAAAATAATAGTATCCAAAGATCATATCCTTAGTAAGTAATAGGTAATAATCACAAATATCATATTATATAGAAAATAACATTGATGGATACTTTAGAAAATTTATTATGGAAAATATCCTTTACACTTTGAAAAAATATTTTTAAAACATAAAACATTTTGAAAACATTTTTATTTAAAAATAATATTGAAAACATATAAAGGACTATTTGAAAATAATTTTTTTAAAAAATAAATATAAATCTTTTCAAAATATTTTCCCTTGAAAATAATATTTAAATATCATTTAAAAAAATAATTTTTTTTGAATATAATTTTTTTGAAGAAAACATATTTTGAACTGAAGATATAAATAAATTAAAATTTTTTAAAAAATATTTTCTTAATTATCTTAATTACCAATGTGTGGAGAAATAGTACCATTATGTGAAGATACCATGATCAACCATAGGAGAATAAAATTCATAAAAATTCTTGAGATTTGGGTCATGAGATATCCAAATTATTGACAGAAACATAATAAATCCTAAAATATGATTATATTGTAACATAAAATCATTAAAAAATTCGTAAAATTTATTCCTAAACCCCATGAAGTAGTGAAATAAAATGAGACCTAAAATATCATGAGGATGAAGAAATTCATGATATTACATGCCTAAGTGATTTTCATAATATACATGAAGGAATATAGGTTCATAACATTACATAAATTTTAAATGAGGAAAATTGTGACAAAAATACATTACCAATTTGGTAACTTTTGAACCATAAACCCCATGAAAGAGAGATCCTCAAATTGATATGTAAATACTAATAATTTTAAGTACAATTATCATAAAATAAATTCAAGGGAATTATATACACCATATAATAAATATAATTTTATTATAAATATATTATATAACCATATTCAAATATATAATACCATATATGATCTTCTTATGATCTTTTATTACCTGTTTATTAACAATTTAATGTTAAAATCAGGTTTGAGGCAGTAATTGCTTATTTTCAAGCATGTTTTGACTTGTTATTTTTGTCACTCACTTTAATCATTGTTTCATCATCTATATAATAAAAAGAGATATAAATTTAATATATATTTAGTGTATATTTATTTATATTAATCCATAATATTTAGAGATAGAAAACTAACTACATTGTTCATGGAGATTATAGGCTGTACATATGCACAAACATTGCTTCCATTTTCTTATCAAATCAAAGGCAAGAAACATAAATGATATATATTATATCATTATAGAATAATTTTTAAGTAAAATAAATCACATATATTCATTAAAAACCTCCTTAATACATTTTATGTAAAGCTTGAATGAATCAGATCACTTCGTGAGGCGGCAGTCTGCCGTACACACGAATGACGTTATCATATTCCAGCAAAATGGAGAGTATGAAGTTATGTGTGTTTTATTAATTAAATAATAATAATCACATAATTAATATCATTTATATAATTTATAATTTATAAATCCATGATCATATGCAAATGTTATAGGTTGTAATAGAAAAAATGATATTGGTTTATGGGGCGGTAGTCCGTCATATAGACGAACAATGATTTAGTAATCAACTTAATGGTTGTAGGTAATTGAATTTACATAAAAATATATCATTATATTGAAGATATTGAGTTTATTATATCATCATGGTATAATAATAATTCAAGGAGGTGGAGAAAGAAATAAAACAAACACGCTCGTTGATGAACCCGACCTCTTTTTGGGTATCCCTCTTATGTTTTCACCAAAGCCTTCCTAGGGGTGATTTCATCGCAAAATAATTCTTCTTGGATGATATTTTATAATTTAAGAATTTATTTTGGTAGGATTTGGTTGAATGAAATGTTTTGAGAGGTGTGAATAAGTGAGGGTAGCAAGGGCCCTTTTATAATTGAGGAATAGTGAAATTTTTATAAATACCCAAAATCATTCATTGTTGGGAGGTTAAACTTACCTCATGTGCCTCCAAAATTGATTAAAAATGGAGGCTAAGGTTTTTAAAGTGTATTAAAACCTAAAAAACCCAAAATAGACATATTTTTATCATTTTATTATTTAGTCTTTAAGTTTACTCATTTTTACCCTTTTTGTTTTTATCATAGTAACAAGTATATTTTTATTTACCTAGGTGATGTATCCTCTAAGAATAAAATTAAAATGAGATTTATTAGATAATATAGAACTAATTATTATAATTAATATATTTAACTAATTAATTAAAAAATATATATATTTTATAAATTTATTTTAATACAACCTCATATAATACGTAAAACCCCGTTTTAACATTAATCATAGTAATTAATTTTAAATGTTTTCACTAGACGTTATGTTAAAAATTATGTTATTCTTATTAGATATTATAAATTATTCTGATTAAAAATGTATATTATATTTATCTAAATTCCATTCATATAATTTTTAGGATTGAATTTTAAAAAATAATTCTTCTAATGTGATGAGAATATTGGGGTTTTGAAAAGTGAAAAAGTTAAAAATGTTGACCTTTTTTATATAGAATTTTGATATGAAATTTATTCCTATGACCTAAATTAGGTTAATAGATATATAATTGAAATAATTATACTTTAAAACTAATATAAAATATAATTTAACTTCTTATAAAAATAAAAGAAAAGACATTTTCAATTAAAATTCATAATTTTCCACTATTTATCAAAAATTGAAACATTTCAGAAAAATATAAAAAATTAACCCTAAGATAATTTTTAGATTGTGATTTCAAAAATGAATATTATTTTATCATATTAATATTCTTAAATTTTTTAAAAAATATTTTTTATAAAGTGTTTTTTTTTTGAGAAAATAGTATTTTCAAAACATATAATGAATTTACCAAAAATTATGTTCTTTTTTTGTCAACATGTTTCCCTTATAAAAAAGCATTATAATTAATATTTAATGAGTATTTATTACAATTAATATCATTAAGTTTAATTGATAAGCTAAAATAGTCATGCTTAAATAACTATATTAATAATATTTCATGGTTTTTGATAAAACTTAGTTTTGTATGAAACAGAAGTTATGCCAGTATTTTTTGAAGTTCATTCTTGAATTACTATTGTTCTTAGAATAATATTAACATGGTATTTCATATAATTAAATCCGTCAAATAAATTTATTTTATTTAAAAAAAATTCATAAAAACTTGGGGTGCTACAATGGTTTCATAGTTTAAAATTTATATAATTATTTAATTTTAATCAAATGTAATTTTTAATGTAAAATGTATCACTATTACAAGTCTTTATTTTAAAATAATATGTATTCAACATTTTAACCCAAAAATACCCATATTTTGAAGTATAAATACCTCATCTCTCTTATCTAGTAAAATTAATTCCCATCCACTTATCAAATACCAATCTCTTGTAAATTTGTCTATACTAATACCCTTAGTACCCATAAGGATATTATACAGTCACACAAATCCTATAATTCCAGGCCTTAAGGGTTTTAGAAAATGTAACAACTTCATAATAAGGCAACATACATTTAATTTTTTCCATTAATTTTCCACTTCTATTCTTGTATCCTTCATTTCCTTTCTAATTCAATCCTTCTAAAATAATAAAATTAGTATTTTAACATGATATTAAATATATTAATCTCTAAAAAAAATATTATTTATAATATATGTATATATTAAATATATCTCTCCCTCTCTTTTGATAATGTGCTGTTAATGGTTAGTTTACTTGCTATGAGAAAATTTTCAAATCATTACTTATCACCATCTTAATGGATGGTTAAAAAAATTAATATAATATGAAAATATATAAGTATATATATTTTAATTATTTTAAATTTGGTTTACTAAGTATAAATATAATTTAATCAACATTATAAATTAGAAACAAGTTGGAATAATTTAAAGAAAACATAACATAAAATCATTTCACCTTTAACAAAGAATATTACACTATTAGACATGGGATATATACCAGTGGTTTAGAATAACTATTGGCATATCCAATTTATGGGATGGATATACAAACAATTTAAAAAAACAATTTGTATAACCATTATCATACATCCCAATAGTGTTTCCCCCCTCCTCCCAAATGACTCTCATCCAGATTCAACCCTACAAGGGGCCTTCCCTTTTCTTCCCCAACCCTAATGATCTCTTCTTAGTTGGTGTTTTGATTCAATACATCTTAAAAATAAAATGGGTGAGTTCTAAATACATCATCTCTTTTACTAAGAATCATATTAATTTTTTTTTATTTATAAAACACTATCCTATGTTCTTTTATGTCAGTATTCTTCTAGATTCATCTAATGATGGTTTGTTTTGACTATATTTTTTATTGCATTTCATAATATATCTGATTTTAATTGATGTATTTTTTATTTAGTTGCTTGATAATTCTACCTAAATTTTATACAAACCAATTATTTTGAGTGATATTTGAGGTAAATATGTATTTTATTATTATAGTACTTTGTTTTTTTATTAATGTATTAGGAGGTTATGAAATTATTGATTTCAATGTTTTATTTTAAAAATTGAATTTATCTATTTAATTTCTTATAAATTTTTGGAATTAAAATGTAATATATAGTACGAATATATATATACATATCAATATTGTTTTTATAAATGGTTGAATATGGATATTTTTTTGTTATAAGAACATATTTATTAAATTAGGTTAAATATGGAGAGAACATATTTATATCAATGAAAATTTCATATGTTTTGATATGTCTAATGATAATTGTTGTTATGTCTTATGACACAAATGGGTTTTGTGAGTAAGACTTTATTATGAACTATTCCATACTAAACACTTAATTATTTTACAATTAACATAATCTAGTTATTGACTAATATCAACTAATTCCATGTTTGGTTTGTAACATATGAGCTTTACACCACAATATAAACCATGGTTCAGGTTTGATATACATTGTTGTCTTTTATATTATAATTCTCATATGGACTAGTTTTTTAGTTATGTATTACATATAATTTTTATATGGTATTATCTATAGTTATTACTCATTGGTGTAATGATTAAAATATTATGATTTTAATTTTATGGTATTAAGTTATCTCGTGGGATTGATTTAAGAAATTAAAGAAATGGGTGATAAATTTAATGATTAAATTATTTCAAAATGGATTTTTCTCTTCTCAAATTTCTTTTTCATGGTAAACTAAGTGGGTTTTTATAATTACGTACCAATATATATTAAACTTGGTATTAATTACCAAAAATTGAGATTGGTTAAAAATGGATTTTATTTCAATCTTACTTCAATGTTTTATAATGTGATTGAAATAAAGTGAACAATTATCATTTCATTAAATATATTTTTCATTTTACATCACTCATATTTTAATGATTTTACAACATAACATATAACACTACTATTTTAATATAATGGATATGGAACATCTATTGAAATTATTGATGGTAACCCTTGATGAATAATTGTAAAATGTTTAGATAATCTATTATATATCACGTAAGGAAGATGACGACTACAAGTGATCAATGCAGATATCACTAGGGGTGAGTGGAAGATCTAGTGAATACCAAAACTTCTCATACATGAATATTAAATCTTAATAGATGAATATTATTTTCATAACTTAATGATCTCTATCAAAATAATTTAGTTTGAGTTCCTTTACAAACTTGGACACATATAATACCAGTCCATAAGTGATCTAACTTATCTCCCACTAAGTTCTTCATAATTAACACCCTTCTTAGACATATCATACATAATCCCTTTATTCATATCTAGGGGAAATGAAACATAAGAAAGGGTGATCTCAAATTCTCAGTAATGTTAAATAAGGGAGATATCAATATAACATGATAATATAGGTATGAGAACATGAGAATAACATATGAAAACCACACATTATAGATCACATATCACAATCATGAGTCATGGAATAAATATTGGTAGTTCATAAGACCTAAATCACAAAGAAATAAAATAACATGAGGCTTGACAGATGAAAATTATCACATGACATATATTATTTTCATACACCAAATCATAGAAAATATTTATTCAATTATTCCCACAAAGAAATTGATAACATATTAGTCTTGGGATAAACAATTGTGTCCCTACTTTGTGCTTGGTACAACCTCTCGTGTACCCTCTTTTGGGGTTGGGATAACCTCCCACATACCATATTTCATGATTTGGATAACATTTTAGATACTATATTTCAGTAATGGGATAACCTCCCGTGTACACTTTTATCTCATTTAACATTAATCATTACCCATTTCACTGGAATGAGATATTGATCCCACCTATCACATTATCCATAAATTTGTGTTCCATAAAATAACAAATCATTTATCATAAAAAACCCATAAAATGAAATGGTTTTCATAAAAGTATATTTATAATAATAATTAATTATATAGAGAAAACATAATAATTGTAAAATGTGATCACATCCCTTGTAAATATTAACTAACATCAAAAGATATCATCTTAGATGGAGATTGATTTTGAAAGATCGCTCGGAATGTTTTGCAAGGAAAATAACCTTTTTCATTTTAAAAATCACCTTTTTTTAAAATGTTCATAAATTATTTTGAAAATAATTTTCATAGAAAATTAACTTTTAATATTATAAGGGATGTATATAAATTTTTTTTGGATTTCATGAAATTCTGTTCAGGCCATACACATTAAGACCAAGATTCCATTCACATTTTTAGTAAAATAAAGGCATGCGTTGTTTGGAAAATAGAATGAATATTGATTTTAAATTATTTTTTAAAAATTAATAAATTGGTATAATTTTTTTTAACAATCATAGTATGAAACATTTTCATGAAACATTTTTATATAAAATGAACATGGAATAGATATGTTTCTCAATAGAAGAGAGAGATATGGTATATTTTCCTTAAAAATATTTTCTAAATAATGTTATGTATCAAAGAAAAGAAAATGGTACTATTACATGAAATGTTCATAAGTAAAAATAGTATATGAAAATACTAAAGTTAATTGAGATATAGATAATAATATTTCATTATTATAAGTATGATCATAAATAATCCCAATAAATGATTACATAGCAACATAACATATTTACCACTTCGGAAACATTTGTATCATATGCCCCCATGAAAGAATAAAATAAACTGAAAATTTTAAATATCATTAAATTAATTTTATTGATGATATAACATGTCAATGAGAAAGTATATACACCTCATAAAATAATGTAGGTGCAAAACATAACTAATGTCCCAAAGAAGACTAATTCAAACAAAAATTCCTTACATTAATTCTTGAATTCCTCTGTACACATTCAATACACCTATATAATAAATTTATGTTTTTTATAAATCTATTTTAGAACTATAAAATTATATATATAACCATATAATATTTAATATGAACTTTTATTTATCATTTATTAATAATTTCATGTTAATGTCGTGTTTTAGGCAATAACTGTTTTGTTTTTTGTGTATGTTTTATTTTTTTATTTTTTATCCTCATATATTTATCATAGATCCATAATATCCATAATTTGAACCACTATTTAAATTTCATATATATTTATTATATATTTATATAGAATAATAATTAAAAGTTATAAATAAAAAATGAAATACACCATTCATGGAGATGGTAGGCCGAACGCACGCATAAACACTATTTCCATTTTCTTGAAAAAAATAATGAAAAAAATTAAATAATATATTACCATTATAAAATAATTATATGTCAAATATATAAAATATATTAATTAAATACATCCTTATTACCTTCAATGTAATGCGTGAACAAATCCCATCATTTCAAGAGACGGTAGTCCGTGATAAATAAGAGCGACATTATCATATTCCCATAGAATAAAAAGTAAGAAGAGATATGTGATATAAGAATTTAAGAAGTATAATAATATCATAAATAATATATATATATATATATTTAATATATCATTATATCCATCCATTAGATGTGGTGATGGAAAATGAATAACATCAGTTCTTGAGGCGGTAGTCTACTGTACACAAAAATGATGATTTCATATCCAATTTGAGGGAAGTAGAGATGGTTGTAGGTAATTAACTAAAAAAATCTCATTATATGTAATATAATGACGTTATTATATAATCATTCTTTAATAATAATTTAATTAGTCAGAGAAAGAAATAAAATAATATGCTTGATTAGCGATGTTACCTCTTCTCCGCACAACTTTTTTTTGTTTGCACTAAAAACCTTCCAAGGATGGATATATGAAAAAGAAGTATTAGAGGAATATATTATGGAATTAAGGAAGTGATTTCGGTATATAGTTTCTAAACAAATGGGTTTTTAAAGTGTGAAGTAGAGAGGGGAGGGGTGGCCTTTTATAAGTATGGTAAGTGAAATACTTATAATTTTTAAAAAGAAAAAGGTATTACTATGTTTTTTTCATGCCAAAAGTCTCAAAAATTGTCCATTATAAATAATTAATGGTTATAAGGTCTAAATAGTTGTATAAAATTGTTTTTTTAAAAGTTTATAGGTTATTTTATGCCTTATAAATTTAGTTTAACCCCCGGTAATTCCGTTTTAACATTAACCACGATAATTAATTTTTAATGTTTTTTTCTTAAATAAGGTAAACATCATGTTGAAATTATTTCAAAATATAAATTATGATTATGAGAATTATGGAATCCAATTTTCCAAAATTCTATTCACACAAATTTAAAATTATAATTTAAAATTAATCCCATAAATGCAATGAAATGTGGTTTTCCAAAGAGAATTGCTTGAAAAGTTTAAAAATATTTCATATAAAAATTTTATATGAAATTGATTCCAGTAACTTAAATTGGATAAATAGATATATAATAGAACTAATTTTACATTAAAAACTTCTCAAAAAATATCTTATGATTTATTTAATTGAAATGGAAATTTAAATACTATGATTTTTCACTTTTCTGCAAAAAATTAATCTTTTCAGAAAAATAAAAAAATTAACCAGTAGATAATTTTTACATGATGATTTTAAAAATGATTCTTATTTTATTAAACTCGTATTATAAAATTTTCGAAATTTAATTTCATTATTTTTTCACAGAAATAAATAATATATTTTTCTTGAGAAAAAGTTATTTTCAAAGTATATATTGACTTTACCAAAAGTTAAGTTCTTATTTATAATATATTTTCTTTACCAAAAAAATATGTAGTTAAAATTAAAAATGGGGTTACTACTATTTATAACTTAATTTTTAATTGCTATGTTACAACATTGTTGTTTAAGTAATAATAATAATATTATATTTTGGTTCATTAGAACTCAATGTTGCTTGTAATGCAAGCTACCGAAGAAATTAAATTTATTGAAAAATATATTTCATAAAACTTAGGGTGTTATATTATACCCTCATCAAAATAATTTTTCCCTCAAAATTCACCCTTTTGGTACAAACAATTGAGGATACTTCTTCCTTATTACTTACTTTGGTTTCCACTTAACTTCCAAATGGTGGTGGTCTCCCCACATAACTTTGACTATGTGAGTGGTATTGTGTCATAGAACATTATTTATTCAATCCATAATCTCCATCAATTTTCTCTCATAAGAAATATCATACTCCATTAGTATGATCTCTAGGATTAGTACATGTGGAGGGTCATGTATGCACCTCTTCGAGAGAGATACACAATATATTTTGTATTTGAGAGAGGCATGGATGAAGAACCAAATAAAAATATATTGTCCCGATATGATAATGAATTTATAAGGGACTCATATACCTAGTTCTAGTTTTACCTTATTTACAAATCTCATTGACTTATTACATGGCTAAATTCTTAGAAACACCTTATCACCAACCTAAAATTCTTAATGAAACTGGAAATTATCAGCATAACTTTTCTACCAACTATATTCCACCCTTATATGATATTTAATGGATCTTAACATCTCTATCATGAAACAACCCGTGTATCATGGTACTAGGGTATTGAGGCAGGTTCTTGAAAAAGTGGGTTTCAAGGTTTTGTTTAAGAGTCTTTCCTTGATGTCAGTATGCAGATGTGTAATCTTATTTATACTTAGGTGGTAGTTACGACTGAGTTCCAGACCATCTCTCACAATAATGAGACTTAATTCAACATGGTTTTTTATGAAATACTTGTTGAGGATTATTTTTTGTATTTAACATTTTTTTGAATTAGCTATATTGAAATAAATATCCTTTCTGTCTATCTATTAGGATTAATTTTACCTATTTCTCTTTTTTGGGAGTTATTCTATGTAACCTTTTTGATATCTTCAATGTTTTATGTTGAAGTTTTGTAACATAATTCCTCCAAGATGATGTAATAATCAGATCTAGGAGGAAGATGATGAAGAAACACAGTGACAAAATCTAATAGAGGACTAGAATCCAGTTGAAGTTATTTTGTTTGATATGCAAGTTCTAGGATATGAAACTACAACCATTCCCATTTAGGGTCCTACTGTATAACTTCACAGGTATGTATTTATGATTCTTTCCAAAATGATCCTTCACCAAAATCCACCAATACTCTAAGTAATTAATGATCCTCAACTAGATAAGGATTTGTTGATAAATATAACGCTAATATTTGAGTTCTTAGAAACGCCTAAGGAAATAAAGGTAAAATGTGCCACCTTGATGTTAGAGGGACCTTATAGAAGATGGTGGGATAAGATAGTGATGGAAGAGATTCCTATGTTCTTAGATTGTAAATAATATAAATGTATTGTTACATACAATTTCTATATAGAGTAGATTGTTTTCTCTAAGGATATTTAGCTTCTCAGACTCAAGAAGGTTGACAGGACCATGAAAAAATATTAAAATTACTCTCTTGAGCTTATGAAATTTTCACATGAGATTATTTCAAATGATAATATGAAGAATCGATAGTTAAAAATGGGAATTTGATCTAATATTCTTTCTCATGTTTTTATGGTGAATCATCCTTCTTATGAGGATGTGATGGATAAAGTGTTGATGTTTTAAATGGATCTATATTGTAATTCATGGTTGATGAGAGTTCCTTTGTTTTCTATGAAACTATTCTATAAGTTCTCATAATGGGATGAGGAAGCGCGATTATTCTAATGGTGGTTATTGATAGTATGTTTTTTATTGACATCCTACAATTCCTGATATAGGACCTTTGATTTTTTACCAGTGTGGAAAACCTGGGAACTCAAAACTTGTTTTGACTAAGGAACTCTAGGTATGAGCTTAATGTGGATAGTCAGGTAACCTATAGAAGTTATTCCATGTATATTCTACCCCCAATAGTTTCATAGGATCAACAGCACCAAAAAGTATCGTGGTGATATCTGATTCTTCATGAAAAAAGGTGTTCTATCCATATGCATATAGAATAAAGCTTCATCAAATACTAGAAGAGTCTACAGAGAATCAGATATGGGTCCAATGACTTTTAGATGTACCATCACTACTGCTTCATCTTTAGTGACTGCTTTATTTGCAATTACTGTATCTGATTCATTCATTTTAACTTGTATTTTGAATCTATTTAATATTCCTACATATATTTTATTATATGATATGGATATTACTACACCCCTCGGAATGATGATATATAAGGTTATTTTTTACCTGCATGTATGTTCTATTTATTAGAGACTTATCTTTCTTAGGATTTTATAATTCTCTACATGGAACTTATTAACATCATATTTGGGATAGATTTGAGTATTTCCAATAAATTTGGAATTGACTATTAACTTTGATGGTTATCCACTACTAAACCCAATATATTATGCTGTATCATTCAAGGAGAACGAGACCCAAAGTTGAGTATATCCGGACCTAGTTATCCAAAGTTACAAAAAGTAATATTAGTGATCTCTTTTGATCTAGAGTGTGAATCCTTGAACGATCATTTCCCCTGGTCTTCATTGATTTTCCCAATGGTTTTTTCATTATGACTTCTCTAGTTTTTCACTAGTAAGGGTGCTCGATTTTTCTATCAATTTACTGCATGGTACTCAATGAGTATCTATTACTTCTTAGATCATCGTACTATAAGAAATAAAAGAGTTGAAGGCTTAGTTGAAAAATCATTTAGGTAATGGATTCATACACTCAAAAGTACCACCATGGGAAGCACTTGTTCTCTTTGTGAAGAAATATTATGGGTCAATTCACGGTTATGATTATTTCTATAAACTGAATCGATTTATAATAAATAATGAATATTAATTTCCATGGTCTGATGGTCTCTTTGACCAGATGAAAGTGGAAATGTGGTTCTCAAAGAATGATCTTTGATATGGTCACCATAAATTAATAAAAAAATAATCTGACATTCATAAAACCAAATTTTGAAGTGGGTATGAAAATTATGAGTACCTTTTCATGCCATTTGGTTTAACCACTGATCCTATAGTTTTTAAGGATTTAATGACCATAATCTTCCATGAGTATTTTGAAACTTTTGTGGTGATCTTTGGGAATTAAAAACATATTTACACTAAGTCTCTGGCAGATCTTATAGGTTATCTGAGAGTAATTATATAATTTATGAGAAATCACCATATTTATTCCTAGCTATTGAAATGTTATTTATTAATTAATGAAGTAATGTTCTTAGGAGACGTGGTGTCAGAACATGGTGTTCTTCTTCATCCTAGAAAGTTGAAAGTAGTTATAATATTGGATAAACTTGAAAATGTTTTATAGATTCATAAATTCTTGGGTTTATATGGATTTTATTGTTAGTTTGTAAATGACTTATCAAATTTGGATTCTTTAATGAATACCCAAACTCATAAGGGTGTAATGTCTGTTTTGGATGAAAATATTTAGAGTTATTTTATTGAGATGAAATTTCATTTGACTAAAACATAGGTGTTGACTCTTCTAGAGGTCGGGAAGGTCTATGTGGTATTATATGACACATGAGGTTCATGTGTTGGTTGTGTTCTTATGTAGGGTGATCATGTCGTTACCTATGGATATCGACAACTTAGACCACATGAGAAGAATTACCAACCCATGAACTTGAACATCTAGCTATGATTCATGCACTTAAGAGATGGTAACACTACCATTTTGGAGAAAGGTTTAAAATATATTCTGACCAAAATATATTGAGTTATATCTTAATTCAAAATGATTTGAATATTCTCAAGAGGCACTGGGTGGAATACCTAATATTTTTTATATTGACATTATCTATATCCTAGAGAAAGGGAATGTCGTTTGCAGATGATTTGAGCAGAAAACTTCTAATCCTTGTCATGAAAGAATCATCAAAAGACTAGAACATGAGGGATCTTTTTGAACTGTTGCATATTAAAGTTTGGGAATGAGGGGTTGAGGTTTAATTGACTAGTGTTCAGTTTAAGACTTCTATCCTTAAGTTTTTAAAACTTCTTGATGTTTATTTTTATAGAATTAAAGGATATATTTATAGTGGGGAGACCATTTCTGAGTGGTCGTTCTCTAAGTAGGGCATTCTATGTTATCAGAATTTTTTTGTGGCATTGTAATCAGCTAGGAAAGTTGTGATGGTGGATTTCTATAATTCCCAATGGTAAGTACACCTAAGAACCCTGAACATGTTATATGAAATGTGGTAATAATTTTAAAGGCTAGGTATGAGACGAATCATTACTGATTTTGTCTATTGTTTTTATACATTCCAACAGGTCAAGGATGAGAACCTGAGACCATCGGTTTTGATTCATCCACTTACAGTGCTAACTTGGAAGTGTGATGAGATCTCTATGAATTTTGTTGTGGTGTTTCCACATAACTAATGAAATAATAATTCAATATGTGGTTTGATTAATAGGTTGACCAAATCAGCTCACATTATACCCATTCATGATACAACCAATGTTTAAGAGATTTTAAATCTCTATGTGAGTGATATTTTTTATTTTTTAATGGATTTACATATACTATAGTCTCTGATAGAGATCATCAGTTTAGTTATCACTTTTGGAGAGGCCTCTAAGAGGAACTGGGATCTCATGTTTGTTTGAGTATGACTTACCATCCATAGTTGGATGTTGAAATAGAAATTTCTATATAGATACTTTAAGATATATTTCATTCCTGTGTTCATGACATTATTGGGTCTTGTGAGGACCATTTGAGGATGGTTGATTTTTTTATGATAATAATTTCTAGTTTGTGGTCAGAATGACTCCTTTTGAGGGCATGTATGGTTGGCCTTGAAAATCAATGTTGCATTGGTTGGAGATCAGTAAATATTCCTTGGATGGATAGAGTTTGATTTGAGAGAAGAAAATAATGATTTAGTTGGTTCTTCAGTGAGTATTTTTGGAGTAAGTCCAATATAAGTCTTATGATGATCATCATTGAAGGACATTTGAGTTTTTAGTTGTTAAACTGGTGTTCTTGAATGATTCACTCTGTTTGGTCATCGATTAATTGGGAGGAAAGGGAAACTTACTCCCTGTTTTAAGGTATCTTTTGATGTTGTTGATATGGTGGGGAAAGTGTATTACCATTTATAACTTCCTCCAAAGTTTACATCAAAACATAATGAGTTCCATGTAACATAGATACAGAAGTATCTTTATAATCAATATCATGTTCAGAGCTAGGATGATCATGATGTCAAGCTTTATTTATCCATAACTGAGAATCCATTTTGGATAGTTGATTCGAAAACCAAGGTAATTTTTAGGAGTATGATATCATTGATTAAATTTCTTTTGAAGCATGGTTCTTATACTCAAGAGACATGATAGAGAGAGGCACTGATGAGAGAGCAGTGGCCTCATATGTTTGACATTGAAGCTTATTAAATGGAATTATAGGGGCATAAAGTTTCTATGGTGGTCATGTTATAACATATTGTTTTTGTTTTCAGGTACTCATGAACCCCTCTTTTAATAATTCTTTAGTTTGGGTTCATGTCAGGTTATTTCAAAAAAAAATGAAAATTGTGTAGGGATTTTGGACTATGTACAGTTGGTGCACGGTTTTCCCAAAGCATGCTCCCTACTACTGAAAACCATGGAAACCTAGGTAGTGGGGTTTGTATGGTTGGTGCATGGTTTTTTCAAACCACGCGATCACCTAGTAAAAATCATGCACCCATTTAGAGGGGTGCATAGTGTGACAAATAATACATCCCTTCCCAAATAACTGTGCATATGATATTTAATTATTATGAAAATTATTCAAAAATTATTTAAACACTATTTTGGAACCTGATAAACCCTAACATGAGATATTTCATTTTCTATGTGTGATAGGGCTCTCAGAGACCCATTTTGGATCCTCCAAACCCTTTCTATGGATGATCAAGGCTAGGGGATCATCATTCAATCATTTCCCGGTAAGTTTTCCTTCCTTAATACTTATCATCCAATCTCTTTCTCTTTCCTCATTAGGGTTTGATAGATATCTATGGTGTTAATGGATATAATCTCAATTTATTGGGTTTTTTAATCTATATTTGATTTCTTGATCTTCCTTTTTGACTTTATTCATTAGTGAATCCCATGGCAGAAGTTACGTTACATGATCCCGTGATCTATGGTAGGTGGTTCCATTTTAGTTTTTATAATTGATTTAATCTTAAATTACTTGATTTTAATTTAATTGATTTCTATTGGATTATGAAAAACCAAATTCACATCAAATTGGTATTTGATTTTACTTTGGCATGAAATTTGGGGAAAACCCCCAATTCCATTGAATTGTGGTGTGATTTTGAAAATTGGATGGAAATTATGAAATTAAATTAGGGAATTAAATTGTGAAAATGATTTCAAATTTATTTTTGAGGAAAATTGATTATTTTTTTAATTAAAACACGTTTTTTTATCCTATAAAAGTCATGAATCGATTAAATTTCTTTTTGATTTTAAAATGGAAATTGGCATTCTAAATGGAAGAAAAATGGGTTAATTGGATTTTGATCAATTTGAAAAAATTTCCAATTATTAATTATTTGTTGAGATAATTCAATAATATGTAGTTAGAGGTTTATTTAAAAAAACACTCTACTAATTCTTTACAACTGTAACAAAGCCTATGTAGAAGGTCACATCCCAGATGGGATAGTGATGAGTCCTCTTTGACCAGTGTTTGTGGGACATATGTATACATACTATCCTGATCACATATTCAAGTGTCTGAGGATCCCATGACCTGAAAATATCATAACTCATGGAAGTTGACTATTTTACTATCTTTTGGTTATTTAAAAATATTGAATTGATTTTAAACTATTTTACACATGACTTGGGAATTTATATATAATGTTTTATATAAAATGTTTATTAAAAAATTTTTTGAAATTTTTCCATCAATTGAAATATAAATCATGATTGGTTTTAAATATTCTCTTGAACTTCCATAACCATTTTATTTAAAATTGTAAGATTTATTTGGTTAATTAATTGTGATATATTATTATAGAATCCTTGAAGATACCCTAAAGGGATTTTACCTGATACCCTACATGTGACTTCATGTGTTTGTAGATTATATCCTGCCATGTTCAAGAAAGGGTATAGCTCCAATTCAATGTGGTTCTTGTTGTTGATATTTTGGGATTTCCTAGATGAGTCTTGTTGGGAATTGGGATGTCTACTTTCCTATTTCTGGTACTTTAATGATGTACTTTGGGTTTTTTATACCTTTTTGACTTCTATTACCATTCTCTCCTGGGATTTTTAATTTGAGAATACTAACTTGATCATGTCTTTCAACTATTATTTGGAAAAAACATTCCCAAATTATGTTTGATGATGATAGGTGCTAGTTGATAAACCATTGGGTCGGGAACAAACTTTGGGCTATGTCGGGTTCAGCTTTGGTATTAGGGTACCAAGGTATCTGGGTGACTTCATGAAATTCACTACCATTTAATTAACTACCACATTCCGCAATAGCTCTCACTCTTAAACTTAATTCGAGTATATTTTATTTCAATATTTATTTCCCTAGAGGAATATATTATTATTCATATGAATGGTTGAGTAAAAGATTTTACGGTATTAAAAAGTAACTAGAGGAAGGTGTTGACGCCAACATCCTTCAAAATTATGAGAAAAAGATATCAATATATTCTTTAGAAATAGAATTAGTAACTTCAAGAAACCATCTATCTGAGGATGATATGTAGTGCTAAACCTCAACTCTATATCATGAACTTGTTCAAGATTTCTTGAGAACTTTGAGATAAACCTTGTATCTAGATTAGATACAATTGAATGTGGTAATCCATGAAACATTACCACTTTCTTAATTTATATCCTAGAAAGATGATCCATAGATAAATAATATCAGATCATGATAACGTTTTTTGTATTTTTAAGAAAATCAACTCCAACCCATTTAGAATTATTCCCACTATACGTTTTTGGTATTTATATGACAAAATACATGGTGATGTTTTATTATTTACATTATAGTATGTTTAAAGGCTGTAACATCCTATTAGAAATTTTCCTCTCAGCCCTAACTTGTTGACATACCAACCACTGAGATAAAAACTCTGCAATATCTCTTTTCATTCCACCCTATCAGAAATAATCCTTTTAACCTCTATAAATCATCTTACATCTAGGATGAATACAGAATGGAAAACTATGAGATTCTTCTAACAGCTCCTTCCTCAAATATGCTATGGATGAGAAACATATCCAGTTCATAAAACATATTATTCCATCATGGTCAAGGTTAAACTTAATAGAATTTATCACCTTCTTCTACAACTCATCATCATTATTTTGTGCCTCTTTAATCTTCACCTGGATAGATGGTTGTACATTAAACATAGAAAGATAACATTTTTCGCCCTCCTATACAACCTTTTCAAATCCAAAAATAATGAATCTTTTTGGATCCTTATCATGGATAAGATATCATGATCTTTTTGACTCAAAGCATCATCCTCGTTATTTAATTTTATTGGGTGGTAATTCATTGAGTAGTCAAAACATTTAATTAGATCTAACGATCTTATCCGGTGTATATTCAACTCCTCATTTGGGAATATATACTTTAAACTTTTGTGATCAGTACATATACCAAAATTTTCTCCATAAAGATAAACCCTATATATATTTAATGAAAATATTAACATATCTAACTCTAAAACATGATGGGGTAATTTTTGTGATGGGACTTCAATTTTCGTGATAAGCCACAAACATATCATTCTTTATAAGAATTCGTCCCAATACCTTAATTAATGCATAAACATAGATTAAAAACCCGTCTCCACTATAGGTAAATATAAGAATAGGTGCATAGAATAATCATCTATTCAATTCCAAGAAAGTGTCCTCACATTCAACCTTTCAGATTAAATTGGATCCCTTTAAAGTTAACTTGGAGAGTGGATTAGATAGTTATGAGACATTTTCCACAAACAATCGATAATATCCCACTAAAGCAAGAAAACTATGGATCTCAGTCACCATGGTTAGTCTAGGACAACATTTAATAGCCTCAATATTTGATGGATATACCAATATACCCTATCTTGAGAATATATGACCCCAAAATGAAACATTTTTCATCCAAAATTCACTCTTCATAAATTTCATTTGTAATTTCTCCTTCCTTTGGGTATTTAGTAAAATCCTCAAGTGATCCTTATGCTCTTCTATTACCTTTGAATAAATAAAATATCTTATATTAATATTATCAAAAAATGATCAAGGTAATCTATATAGAATATTTTAATTAAATTCATAAAGATAATAGGAAATTAGTAAGATAAGATGTAATGAAAATATATTCATAGTGTCTAGAAGTTGTACAAAATTCTATACTGGGTATAATATCCTTCTTGAACCTTATCTGATGATATCCATAATGAAGTTCAATATTGGAATACTACTGGTCTCTGCATATTTGATCAAATAGGTCATCAATAAAGGGTAGAGGATACTTGTTCTTGAACTTTATTTTGTTCTCCTCACAATAATAAATAAAGTGTCACATCGATCCATCATTACTTTTAAGAAAAAGAACATCTTCACCCAACAGTGACACACTTTGTTGAATGAATCCACCCTCAAGGTTCTCCGGGATATTCTTTTTCTATTCCTAAAACTCAATCATAGCCATTTAATAGGGGGGTCTTGGAAATAGGTGTAGCACCATTCAATAGTTTTATTGATAAATAAACATCATAATTTAGTTTATTGCTATGAAAATCTTTTGGAAAGAAATCAACAAACTCTCTAAAAATAGTAATATCAATTATTTTGAGTTTCTCCCCAACCATATGAGATATAAATCCCATTCTAATAGGAATTAAAACCCATACAATAGATTTGATTTCTATTGGAAGTTCATATTCATCACCACCCTGATAGATGATCATATGCTAGTTTAGAATATCAAACATGAATTCTCTTACTTGGTAATTGATGTGGGATTTATGTAGATAAATTTAATCCATACCTAATTTAACATTAAATTCAACCATAGAAAGAATGAAAAGATTTACAAGAATGACATTCCCACAGACATTAATGAAAGAGGATTCATAAACATCTGATGTGACCATCACACCATTAGGGTTTTCACTACTAATTAAAAAACTAATCATTAAGGTTGTATTTTTATACTAATAGAAAATTATTCAGATAAAAAAGAGTGTGGAGATTTAGATTTGAATAACACATTAACAATTATAGGTGGGATTGTAAGTGTAACCTTTCACCACATCATTATAGCACCCATAATCCAAAATAATGATAGTATTATAATTATATTTTTCCCTCATTATAAAAGGTTGTTGGCATTGATCATTGTAATTAACCTTCGAATTTTGGAACATGTATGCATAATTTCCAAACCCCATTCAATTGAAACACTAGAGTGTAGGATGTGCATCCTCTGGAGCTTTCTCATTATTCCTATCATTAGATAAGTTCATCCCATGACTTTACCATTTAGACACTCATTACTTTCCTTTCCAAACACAAAAAATTTAGTAGTCCCCTTAAGACTATTTTTTCATGTTTCGTTCCATGCTTTGAGCGTGATGGAAAGACATCTTCTTCTCTCCACAGTTTTTAGAGTCTCTATTAAATTCCATTATTATTTTCTAATCAATATCATGTCATTGATGGTCACTCCAATATCCATTTCCACCATGATAATATAATGAAATATTTCTTTATATCTTTTAAATTATCTTATGGAAAAAACCTTTTAGAGACTTGGTTTTAATCCACTAAATAATCGATCAACCTTACTTTAAGTATAAATGATAGTACAAGATTAGTATATTTTTAAGTCTTGTAAAATTTACTTCATAGGTTCTGATAGATTTATCATCCTTATATTTAAATTGAGGTGATTACTTATCCATATTCATATAAATAATATGAGTGAAGTGATTATTAAAAAATAATCTCTTAAACTCTTCTCTATCCATAGGGTTAATTTCATTTTATTCATTGTATTCTTAATTATAGTTCACCATTGATCTATTTAACCTTAAAAATGATAGATGAAAAAAATTAATTTTTCATATTCTAAAAATTGTAGAATAGAAAATATATTTTTTGTGGAATTAATCCATTTTTCAACCACTTGGAGATCATTGTGATCGCTTAAAGAAGGTAATAATTTCTTAATGATGGACTCAATAGAACATTGTTCCATTATTTCCCATTTGGAACTTCATAATGATTTATATCTTGAGAAATTTGTGTGAGAATAGAAATGAAATTTTTTAATTCCATCTCCCATAAAATTAAATTTATCAGGAGGATAATCATCATAATATTTACTGTGTTAATCATAAACACGATTCCTTTGGGTTCTATACCTCGACTAAAACAAAAAACTATAGTGTGAGAAATAATAATCATAGTGGAAAAACTAAATAATTATAAAAAATAACTTAAAGGATATCAAAATCATGACACCTTATTTTCAATCGGGAACACCTTAGGTTTTTCCTAGTTCATTTATGGTTATAATCTACTTAAATACTTCAAGATGGTTTCTAAAGGGTTTTTGAATTTATAAGGAATATATCATAGTAGTGTGAAACCAGGGGTAGACAAAGGCCCATTGTCATGCACCAGGTGACAATTGATACTATCTCAGTGCACCATTTTCAATGTTATTACCCATTGGTACCTCTATTACAGAGCCACATCCACCTATACTATACAAAAAGTGATATAATTTCTTTAAAACAACATTATCTCTCCTTTACCAAATCTATAGGATATTATCCTATACTAATCCTAATTCTTATTAGTCTCACTAAAATTTTCATATACTTGTTTGAAAATTTTTTGTAAACCATGATCTAATACCGACAATAATGAACCAAACATCATAGTAATAAGTATTAAATTTTAGTATAAAAAATTAAATACATAATATTATAATCCATATTATGACATCAAGGACCTCAATTGTGTTTTAACTATGTAATTGAAAGAACAAGGAAATATAATTACATATATTATAATTATATACTATTTAATCAACCAGGTAATTGAGAAAAATATTAAGCTATAAGATATTTTTATTATCCATGTATCATGATTAATATCAATGTCAAGGAAAAATGGACTTTTCTAATGTTCATGACATGGATTATATCACACCAAAACCCTTTTCAATTTCAGTAACTAGGACTCATTTCTAGATAAATATCATAGTTTGTAATTATGACTGATATTCATGATTATTTCTAATTTTAAAAAGTTCCATTTGAGTTATACATACGATAATGTTGATAGGGATTTTTGGACTAATGTGATTAGTTCCTGAGTAAAAATTACTCTATTTATTATAAAAACAAATAAGATTTTTTATTTTGTACATTCGAAATTTTTAATTAAATAATATTTATTTAATTAATTAAATAATTTTTTATTATGATCTAAATATTGAGTTATATGTATTATTAAAATATAAAATTGAGGTAATGAAAATGCCTAAATGTGGTTTGGGATTAGTCTTAGAGTGAAGGGTTTATAAGGTCAATTTTATATTAAAATTATAAATCCCACCATGAGATATCATTTAAGAAAATCATTTTATAGGTTTAACAAATTTAGAGGCTCATTCATGCTCCTCTCAAGGTGATTTGTAACTTAAGACACTTTTCGAAGATATTTAATTATCTATATGACTATGGTGGATATTTATTACCACTATTTTGTTTTGATATGAAATTGGATTCCATGGGGGCCATTGAATAACACTATCCTTATAAATAGAAATGAGGATGGGTTTTTGAATTTATTTTATTAGAGAGAATTAAAATGTGGTGTTTAGTACTCTCAAGAATTCCTATTTAGAGAGTTTATTCTATTTTTACTTACATAAGTTATTCTCTAGTGTCTTTATTATCCCTTTTTATATCCTTTATATTAGAGGAGTCACTATCATCAATTAGATAAGAAGATATTCATATAAGGGAATTGGTTGTTAATGTTATCAGTGGATACACTACTGAAAATAAGTCTTTAACAATCCTAAAAATGACTTTTATCAGTACTAGAAAAGAACTAAATACTAGAGAAATATTAAAATCCATATGATGTAATCAGTACTAAAAAGTGCTGATAAATGGATCCTTTATCAGCACTAAAAAAATCACTGATAAAAAAACATTGATCAGCTCATGTAAAAGTGATGAAAAAGGGGCACTCTATAGTGTGTTGTAATACCACACCACATCACCAGTGCAGTGTGCTATAATAGAACTTTGTAGCACAAAAAACACTAAAAAATAATAAAAATCAAGTACCAATAAATAATTTAAATGAAATAAAATTTAAAAAAATACAATAAAAAGGCTATATTATAGACATTTCAAACATTGGTTTATACAATTACATAAGTAAAAATTATTACCTACATTTTAAAACATCAATGTTCATTTATCTTCTGATCCTAACCCCAACTCATGATATTGCTAAAAAAACCACCCCTTCTCAAGAAAAAGAACTAATCTCTATAAGAAAATGTTATTATAATAGTAATAAAATAAATAAATAAATTAAAATAATGTGTTTATTTTGAACTAAATTTCGAGTCATACTAGGAACACTGTGTATTAGAATGAGTTGCGGTTGATTCTTTCACATTACACCATTTCTTGTTCATCGTCAATAATTATATCTATTAAAATTAAATAAATAAGCATGGGAGAAAACTTATAAGTATATTAATTATGTAATATCATATGGAATGATGAAAAAATAATCTAGGATCATTTTCTCACTTTTGGTGATGTGATGCACATTTTAAACTAAAAAGACACTTATATATTGAGAAGACACACTTAGAGTCATGAAGGTAACAAAATGTGTTCGATTTAGGTTAAAATGATTTCTAAATTCCCCAAATGACTTATGGATCATTTTCCAGAAGTATCAAAATAATCCAAATTTATATTTCTCGGTTTTGAGTTTGTCACTTGTATTTTTTACGAAAATGTCATTTTAAATTGGATACATTCACTTAGAGTCAAATCAATCAAATTATGTGTTAGTTTGATGTGTGAATGATACCTACACATCATAACTAACTTATAAATCATTTTCCTAAATTATTATGACAATCTTAGTGCATTTTATAAGTTTTCAATTAGAGACATTTTTTAACTAAAATGCCAATTTAAAAATAATAATGGAAAATTTCAGTCATACCATGAGAATAATGTATATAATTGAGGTTATAATTATATTTAAACATCACAAATTACTTATAGATTATTTTCGTAAAGTATCAAAACAATATGAATGTTTTTCTTTATTTTTGAGAATATCAGTTGACCTTTTTACTAAAATTAATATTACTTTTAAATAAAAAAAGGCATACTTGAAGTCATATTGTCACTCTATGTGTCATATTTAGGTGATTAGTATTTATACATGTATTAAATGTCTAATGGGTCATTGTCATAATTTATCAAAACAATCCTATTTCATTTTCTTAGTTTTGAGTATGTTAGCTGTCTTTTTTACTAAAATGTCATTTTTAACAGGAAAAACAAACATTGAGTCATACCAGTCAGATCATGTATTGGTTTGATGTGATATTGATTAATACACATAAAAAATTACTTATAAATCATTTTACTAAATTATCAAGACAATGTTAGAGAATTTTGTTTCGTTTTTAGTGAGTGACACTTTTTAAACTAAAATGTTGATTTTAAAATGACAATAGGAACTTTGAGCCTTAATGAGCACATAATGTATAAGATTAAGGTGATAATAAATCCTAAATATTAAAAATGACTTATGTATAATTTAAAAAAATATAAAAACAATCTTATTTTCTCTTCTTAGTTTTGAGTATGTTAGTTTTCTTTCTTACTAAAATTAATGTCAGCTTTAAATTAAAAGATGAACTTGGAGTCATACTGATCACACAATGTGTCATGTTTAGGTGAAGCTAATTCCTAGAAATCTCAAATAACTTATGAATAATTTTCCTAAATTATGACAACAATCCAAAAGTGTTTTCTCAGTTTTGAGTATGTCTTAAGTCTTTTTCAATAAAATGACATTTTAAATTGGAAACAAACACATTAAGTCATACTGGTCACATCATGTATCCTTTTGATGTGAGACTAATTCCCACACATAAAAAAAATATATTAATCATTTTTATAAATTATTAATAAAATATGATCACATTTTCTCAGTTTTTAGTTGCTGACACTTTTTAAACAAAAAATCCACTTTTAAAATGATAACAGACACTTTGAGTCATTCACGGCACATCATGTATCAGATTGATGTCAGGGTAATCCCTATATTTTAAAAATGAGTTATGGATCAATTTAACAAAGTATAAAAACAATAAGAATGTTTTTTCATTGTTTTGACTATTTCAGTTTTCTTTTTTAGTAAAATTAATGTCAACTTTAAATAAGAAGACACACTTTGAGTCATAGTGGTCATCCGATAAGTCCTATTGAAGTACGACTGACACTTACATTTATCAAAATACTTATGGATAGTTTTCATAAAGTATAAAACAATATGAATGTGTTTTATCAGTTTTGAGTATGTCACTTTCCTAGTTAACTAAAATGTCATTTTAAGGAAGAAACACACATTTTGAGTCATACCATTCACATATTATGTCGATTTTAGGTGAGACTAATTAATACATTTCAAAAATAACTTATTAATCATTTAACTAAATTATCAATAAAATATGAGTATTTTTTTAGTGAGTGACACTTTTCAAACTAAAATATCAATTTTGAAATGATAACGAACACTTTGAGTTATACTAGGAACATCATGTATTAGATTGAGGTGTGACTAGTTCTTACATTTCACAAATGTCTTATGTATCATTTTACTAATTTATAAAAACAATACAAATGTTTTTTTCATGGTTTAGATTTTTTAGATATATTTTTATAAAAAATTATTGTCAAATTTAAATAAAAAGATGCACTTGGAGCCGTACTGGTCACACCGTGCATCAGATTGAGGTGTGGATGATACATACACATCCCAAATGACATAAAGAAATATTTTATAATGCATAAAAATACTTTTAATATGTTTAATCCATTTTGAGTATGTCACTTTAATTTTTTTATAAAATGTAATTTTAAATTTAAAAATGTACTTTGAGCCCTTAAGGTCGTATCACGTATCCATTTTATGTGATACTGATTAATAAAAATTAAAATTGACCTATGAATCGTTTTCATAAATTATCAAGACTATATGAGATCATTTTTTTCATTTTTCAGTGAGTGAAACTTTTTGAACTAAATTATCAATTTTAAACCGATAATAGACACTTTGAATCATATTGAGAACATCATGAATCAGATTAAGGTGAATATGATTCCTAAAAATAAAAACTTACATCTAGATCATTTATCTAAAGTATCAAAATAATCAAAATGGTTTTTTTCCAGTTTTGAGTATGCCAGTTGTCTTTTTTACTAAAATTAATGACAATTTTAAATAAAAATAAGAACTTGAATTCATATCGGTGACATCATGTTCAAGATTTAAGTGTGGATGATTCCTACACATCCCAAAGTATCAAAAATATCTCAACAACCAATGTTTCTATGATTTTTGTTGGGTTACTTTTTCGAACATCCAACACTGCATATTGAGTCAATATTCTTAGTTGAGAATCCTTTTTCACCTATAAAAATTGACTCAACAAAAAATAATTAAAATGGAAAGAGTGGTAAAATTTTATGAAATGAATATGTTATCAATCTTTTGTCTTTTTTCAGATAGTTGAAATGAATAAATGACTTACCAAAATATCTGTGAAAAAATGAAATAAGTTTTTCAAAAAATGATAAGGAAATTAACTTATAAATAATAGATAAAAAAATAAAAAAATAAATTCAATAAGTAGCAGGAATTCAACTTTAAATGATGTTTGTATACATATTTGACCCATTTACTTGTTTTCATTTTCTTAGATGCAGTCATAGACTCCAATATCTCATGAGCATTGGTAGCTTCAAACAAACCAGGCCAACTCAAACAAAATAATCCAAATGTATAAGAAAACAATTATTATGTGAGTAATACTAAAAATAAAAAAATTAAACATAAATAATAAAAAATAAATTAATTCAATGGATACAAATTTACTATAAAAAACATCTAGATTACCTCTATGATTGAGAATTGTTAGTTTTGTTACACTTCCTACAGAGATAATGGAGGCAAATTGAAGGAAATTTATAAATAAAAACACTATAATGGTGAAAAGGTTTTGAGGGATAATAATTATGTGGATGTTTTGATGAACAAAGGTATTAATGATGGAAAAAAATATTCTAAAATAAATGAACAGTGAAAATATAACTTCCCAAAAGTTCTGAAAAAATAATAATAATTAGATAAAGATGATAAGGAATTTAACTTACAAAAAGTAGATAAAATTATGAAAACATTAATTAAATAATTAGTATGAATTCACATTTACATGATGGTTGTATACATTCTTGACCCATTTTCTTATTTTAATTATTTTAGTTTCAACCTCAAAGTCCAACCCCTCATGAGCATGATATATTCAAAAAAAGAAACCCAAATAAAAAAAACCCACCTATAAAATAAAACAATTCTTATGCGAGTAATGCATAAAAAATTAAAAATATATATGAAATAATAAATTAATTATATGGAATGATTGTGACCAACATGAAATGACTGTGATATTCTAATGAAAGCTTCATCCATAATTTAATTTTCATCGTACCTGACATTTTTTTAGTTTCTAGCAGGATAATCAACCAATTCTTATTTGTTGGATCTAAGAGATAAACAACCTACACTACTTGTGATGCCATTATGATTGAATTTTCTTTTCCCCCTTCTACACTGACATTGACTTTCACAAAAAATATTTTACCAACTTTCACTACACTCTTATTTTTAACCATGTTGTAGTGGAAAATTAGTAGTTGAAATCTTGTATAATACAAATCATATAACTGTTCTATAATTCGAAAATATGATATATTTTCATAAATTAGATTTTTATCTTTAGAACTAGATATGTGCATTTCATCCACAAAAAGCATAAAACCAATATTTTTCATCATACCATAGTCATTGTGTTATTTTTTATAGAACATATAACCAATTATTAAATAACCAATGTAAGATATAAAATTTTCATTTGGTCACCTGGTTATGCATTGAAGTTATTCAAAAATTAAATTCATATTATTTTATAACTCCTTAAAAATTTGACCTTGAAACCATCCTATAAACCATTGATTATTTTTATTTTATATCCATCCTTAATCCCTTGATGGATTCAAATATCTATGAATTTATTTGTGGGATTCAATGTATGGATAAAAATATTCACTATTATGTTAAATGTAAAGGTTCATTTTCTCCTGATCTGTCAAGGTAATTGTAACAACATCTATATCAGAAATATCATCACCCATAAGGAGTCATATATGATGAGACTTTGGGAGACTAATTCTGTCAACATTTGATAGGTAATCAATATATAATTCAATATCTTCTTCAAAAATATATCATTATACATTTCAACCTTATGGCCAACTTCAATTTTTGGAATAGACTCTTAAAATTTTTGTAGAGACCCAAATCTTGACGTACATGTAAATTACATTACTTTTGTGGAATACTTAACACATAAAAAAAACAAACACATAAGGACCGTACTAGTTTAGTGTCTTTGGAAACTCGGAACATAATCTTCTAATCGTGGTGAAAGATATTCAACATCTTCCGCAATGATCTTCCACTTTTTTTCTTACCTAAAACCTTTCTTTATATTCTGGGGAAAAGAAAACATATAAATGTTGAGATCAAATGCTCAGTAAGGGTAAGCATGGAGAAAATAAAACAAACCATATACATTTGAACTTCAAAACATGAACATAAAGTTTAGAAATCAAAATCTTCAGTTGTGAAATAAATCTTGGCAGTACATAAGGAATAGGTAATAAAAGAACATTAATCATGATAAAATAGCATGGGAATAAAATATTTAATTGTGTCAAACCATTAATAACATGATATTATTTCCATAGTAGCCAAGACATTTCTTCCAAGACCATCTTAGTGGAAAAATTCCCTTTCTGAATCGAGTTCACTCCTCATTTTAGTCCTGTAACACTAAACCGGATTAACTTACCATTCCATCCATGTCTATCTCATGGGATATAAATATTTACCCAATGCATTGGAGGGAGATATATGTCCCAAACATCTCATAATGAAATTATTATTACTTGTGCCACAACATAAACATAAATCATTCATCATAACCCAAAGAATAAAATGGGTTTCATAAACATCATTCCATCATAACATAATCCATATAAAACAAATGGATATCATTTCATCATAAGAAAATTAAAAACATGTTAATCATAGATAAATTATACTTGAAACATACACATATGAAGTAATATCATCTTAAATGGAACATGGTTTTGATAAAACACTTGAAATAAATTCTTGAGGAAAATTTCCTTTCTTATTCAAAATCATTTTCTTTTCCCAAAATGGAACGCAATATAAAAAGAAAAGGATTTTTTTTTGAAAATAGTCATGAAATATTGTATATTATGCTTCATGAAAATAAGGTGTTATGAAACCGTAAAAATACATACATTCCGTACAAGTTAAAAAAATATTATACTCGTACTTTAAACGGAAAAGTCAAAAAGTTCCTCATATGGTAAACAAAAGAAAGATTCCTTCCATAAAAAAATGTAAAATTCAAAGAGGGGTAAAAATGACTTTATAAATACATAGAAGAAAAGTAATCATTTTATGAAAAAAATTTGAGAACATATGGACATGAATGATAAACATAACCCCAGTAAATACTTACGAGTAAAAAATCTCATATAAGAATGAGATTGGAATAATTATCCCTTACCTTAGGTCCTATATGCTTCGTACATATCTGAACCTCCAGTATAATGATTTAAGTAATGTCATTGACTTATTATAGAATCATATTCATTGTTATGAAATCATATATGATTCACTTATGACTTTATATTACCCGTTCGTTTGTAAATTCCATGTTAAAGCAGCATTTTGGGTAAAATCGTTTTATTTATTGTACGTGTTTGGAATTGTTGTTCTTGATATTATTATTACTTATATCTTGATTTACTTACTTCGAGAATTTAAATCATGATTTATATATCATATATATATATTCAGTACATATATATATAATATATAGATAAATGGAATGAAATACACCGTTCATGGAGACAGTAGGCCGTACGTACGCATGAACACTGTTTTCCTTTCCTTATTGACTTAAATGGAATTAAGTAGATGAAATAAATATATATATATATACATAAATCCATTATCTTTATCAAGTCATATATTTCATTAATATTCATTATATATACTTTATAATCATACTTGAATGGTTAACATGGAGAATGAATCTCATCGTGTCGTGGAGATGGTAATCCGTACGTATGCACGAGCGATGATATCATTCCCATAATTATTGAATTGAATTGGAGTGGATTATATAATATCACAGAATCAGTATTATGTTATTATAACTATATATAGTTATTCTTTACACCATTATACCCATCCATGTAAGGTTGTGGTTGAAAAACTGATTACACCACGGCGTGGAGATGATATTCCGTACGTACGCATGTGCGATGATTTAATTTTCTGTAGGATGGATAGAAGGTGAAATAGGGTTGTTTAATATTTATAATAACATATCAGTATATAATTAATACTTATTTTATTACTTTATAATGCAACAACTAAAGAAGAGGATGTACAAGAAGAAAGAAACTTGAGAGAGTTGGTAGAAGAGATTACCTCTTCCTCGACGCACCTCCTTTAAACTTATTATTAAGGAACTAGAGTAGGTCTTTTGAGAAGACTGGAACCTATATTATATAACTAGATAGGTTTAGAAGTGGAATTTGTAGGTTTTGGCCGAGCTTTAAGGCTCAAAAGGGTGTGAAGAGAAGAGGGAAGGGGTGCCCTTTTTATAAGGGGGGAGAGGGGCACCTTTGAAAAAACTTAAAATATTATTTTATAATAAAGTCATATTCGATTTTTAATAGCTCTAAATTGATTTATTTCGAAGCTAATATGGGGATGGGTCAAAATAATCTCAACCAATAGGTTTTAGACAAGTTTAGGTTACTATTTTATTCTTATCATTTAGATTTAACTCTAACTTAAATAATTTAACTTTTACCATGTCTTTTTGTTTTCTTACACTATATAGTTAATAAACTTACTATAACAAGACAAAACAACCCCAAGTGGTTCATTATTAATATAAATATCCTTATCTAAGTCATTTGGCCGAACCTTAGATCATTAGGAATAAAATAACAATTAATAATATAATATTTGTTTTAAAAACTATGTTATGTCAATTTTGACACTATTTGGTACTTGATTTTTGTGAAAATCATATCAGCATGATTATTTCTAAAAAAGCTAATTAAATCAATAATAACATTTCATATTAACCTATAAAATTAGTGGAATTCATAACAATTCTAAAATTACATTTATTTGGGTATTTATAACATCAATTATGTTAATATTTCATTAACAAGGTAATTACTACATCATCATTGTGTCATAAATAAATTACATTATTTAATGTCTAAAAATTTCAAATAAAATACCATTATGTAGGGAATATTTTTAGATTTAAAATGAATTTTTATATTCTAATTTATTTTATGTATAACCCCATATTAAAAATATTTTATTTATTAAACCTTGATTTTAACTCTTTTAACTCTTCTTTAAATAAAATAATAATAAATGTCCTAATATAATCCAAGTGGACCTAAAGGGTAATATTTTATCACTATGTTTGTTTTTGGTCGAATCACACTTATCCAATAGAATTAATACATGTGTTATGGTAATAATAATATCATTTTTACCCTTAATTACCCTATTTACTTTTAACCGTGGTAAATAAGAGTAAAAAGTTACTATTCACCAAAAATTATTTTTATCTTATTGAACCAAATTTTACTCATTGATATTAACCATGTCTCTTGGATTTTTGAAATTCCACTCACAGAAGTGGTAAAATTAAGTTTTATGTAAATTTTCAAATTCTCCTTGGAGGTGGGTAAAAGACGGTGAAAAGTTTAATACACTTTTTATATATTTAAATTTATTATAAAATGACTCCAATGAATTACATTGAACTTATATAGGTATTATATATCAATTTTTACCTAAAATAAATTTAAATAAAATAAATTATTATGTAAATAAAAATTCGGTTTTTTAAATAGTAACCTAATGTTTTCACTATTCATCAAAAATTGAAAGTTTTCAGAAAAATACCAAAAAATCACCCTAGGCTAATTTTGATATTCTGAATCCAAAAATGAAGTCCATTTTGAAAGATAAAATTTATAAAATTTCAAGAAGTGGGTATTACTACTCATACCGGCTATTTCATAATAATATTATATTAATATCTCATTTAGTGAAACTTGGTATTGTGTACTACACAAGCTATTGATGAAGGTTTTTATTGCGTGTAATGCAAGCCAAGTCAGGGCTGCGTGTAGTGAAATCTATGTTTGGTGTTGCGTATAACATAATCAAAACTTATTTCATTTATAAGTTAAACAAAATCTATACTTAATGTTGCGTAGAATAATTTCCACAAAACGAACTTGAAATTGTGTGTAACACGAGCCAAGAATAGTGTTGCCTATACTGCAAGATAATACGGTGTTGCGTATAGTATAAACTAATCATGGTGTAGTGTATAATAGAAGAAATCAAAAAAATTAAAAATAATATATCTCATAAAATCTCGAGGTGTTACATTCTACCCCCCTAAAAATGAATTTTTCCCTCGAAATTCGTCGGGGATATAAATGGTTTAATACTTGAAAGTTTCTTTCATAGAAACCCACATAGTAAAAAGGAATACTAAAACTTAATTTTAAAAATTAAAGTATGAAACATATCAGTTACCCAAATTAACACATCACTGAGTTTCCATATAGGTGAAAATATGGATATGGAGGAGAAACTTAACCATCAAGTTCTGATGAAGAGTGGTAGAGAACATGTCTATGAAAAAGGCAACATTCATAAAGCCATAAATTTGTGATGTTCTAAGGTACCATCTGATTCATCGGATATAAGATCCCTAGGACAACATTTTTGGTTTTCAAGATCATTTCCCTAATGTTGAAGAATTTTTGAATTAAAAGAAATACTTATTTGATTTTGGTACAGTCCCACCGTTGTTCTTGACTTGAACAATTTTCACTTCATCTCTTAAAGAAATGAATTTGAATTTTTCATTCGTGAAGTGTTTGCAGATCAAGCGATAGAATGATAAGTCATTCCATCTGTCTCAAACAAAAGGTTGGAAAAATTTAATAAATATACAAAAGTGCATTAATAGTGAGATTAATCGTATATGGTTCCCATATATCATGCCACTTAGTAAATTAAAACTAATTTCTACTAACCAGGGACTTCTTGTTGGCCAGTGGTAGGCGATAAAGGCCTATCACACTCCGGTTGTGGGTTTGATTCCCACAGCCTTGTCCAACGTGATGGGTTGTCGCCCGTCCTGCAGGTTGTCCTTTTTCTAAAACTAAATTATTATAACATTCCATAAATAATATCAAAAAAAGTTTTCTCCTTAAACAATATTGACTTATGTCCTACATAATACATTCCAATCTTTAGGCTTATCCAAAATAGCTCTATCCAAGCTCATAGTATAAAGAAAACAATTACTAGAAATGTCATCTGACGATCATTTGAATACCATCATTTATCCCCCATATATCATACGATATATCTTGTTGGTCACATTCCATACATGTTAATACCTTAATCATGTATTACCATAGAACCTTAGTGAAAACAAGAGTGCTGTCAAAAGTTAACTCTTTCCACATACCAAAATTCCAAAATTTCTATATACTCAAACCATGATATCACTTTTTCCTTATATCAGTCATGATCTCATGAATACTATTAAACATTTCATTTTCTCTTTATCATATAATCTGCTTTCCAAAATATTTGAATTACTTTTCATGGTTACCGGTACCATATAATTATTAAAAACCATAATAAACCAATACAACGATATTCCAATATTCCACAATACTATAAATTACATTCCACAAAATTATTTTGGAATCCCGTTACATAAACACATAATCATTCCACTACATCATTGTCTTATTCAACATCGCCAATAGTGATCGCATGTGACTTCCCTTTGTCCTTTTCCTTAAGAGGTTGTTGATGTCGATCATCATTAACCCTTGGATTAGGTCATCAGTTAGCATAATGCCCAATTTCCTTGCACTTGAAGCATTTAAGTGTTAGTGGTGCGTTCTTTACAATATTTTCTTTATTCATATCATTAGAAACCCTTTTTCCATTACCTTGACACTTAGCTGCTTGATGACCTTCTTTTCCACACTTAAAACACTTTCTAGTCCCTTTAAGACAATCTCCACCATGCTTCTTTCCACACTTTGAGCATAAAGAAACATTCACCTTCTTTTCACCATTGTTCTAAGGTTTTTCCTTGAACTCCATCTTTTGTTTCTTGTCAAAACCATGAGATGTATATGTTACACCAATTTCCAGTTCTACCTTGATAGAACAACTCACAATTTCTTCATAGATACCGAAGTCTCTTATCGCTAATGCCTTTCGAAGACTTGGTTTTAAGCCACTGAAGAATCGATCAACTTTACTTTCAGGATGGATGATAATGCCAGATGCATACCTTGCAAGCCTTGTAAAATATTCCTCATATATACGAACAGATTCATCATCCTTTTTCTTAAGCTCAAGGAACTCCATTTCCATCTTTGTTTGAACAATACAAGGGAAGTACTTATTGGAAAACAAGTTCTTGAACTCGTCCCATTCCATGTATTCAATTTCATCATGGGGCCTCGTATTCATAATTAGAGTCCACCATTGATCTGCTTCACCTTATAAATGTTAAATAACTAGAATAACTTTTTCATGTTCCAAACATCGAAGTATGGAAAATATCTTTTCAATGGTACTGATCCATTGTTCGGCAACAAGTGGATCAGAAGACTGAAGTGCACTGTGTTGCATTTGTTGTCAATGAGGTATGTTGTTGTCAAGGAATGAATGGATGGATGTCAAGGAGGTTCAATATGTGAATGACAAAGGATGTGATGGTGTTGGTGAGGAAAGGAGAATGGCCATGGTACTAAGATGCATGTCACTTAGGAGATTCACTAAGTGACATAGGATGTTGTGGTTAAAACATTCTCTATGTAAATCAGACGATTGTTGAGCTGTTCTTAAAGTTCCAAGAACTTGTATCAACTGGATACAATGTCACAACAATGTTTGAAGACCATGCATTGTATTGACAATGCATGATGAGATGAAGTGATCCATCCACAATCACTAAGTGGATGAAGTGGTGCTAATGAAGTCCATGTACTATTTCTTAGTGCATGTTAATTAGAAGAAGAACTAACTTAATCTCTGATTGGATCAATGAAGAACATTGAAGAGTTATTTGATTCATGAGCTTCGGTTGAAGATGAACCTTCGGGAATTCGATCTCCTAAGTGAAGATTAAATGTTTAAGAGGAATGGAGGAATTTTTAAGAAGAAGAGGAGAGAAGAAATGAATAAGGGAGAATGGCTTAGAGGTAGAAGTGGATTTGGCATTTGATATGACTTGAACTTATGGGGAACTTTGTTTTTAACAAAGTCTTATTTCCATACTTTGCCAAAAAATTGGCCAGCCTTGGGCACCTTGAGGGTTCAACCCCAAGGCACATGTGGGCCTAAGGCGCCACGCCCAAGGGGGAACCCGTGGGGCAAGCCCAGGGCGGTAGGGCCACGCAGGGGTGTCACGCCCGCGCGGCAGGGGCGCAGGAGCACGCCCGGAGTGCATAGTGGGCGCCAGTGGCGCGCCCGCAGGGAGCAGAGGTGGGTGCAAGAGCGCGCCCGCTAAGAGAACACGGTGCGGGGCGGCACCGTGGAGGGGGAAGTTCAACTGAGCGGCTGTAGGGAGCACGAGGTTGATAAGCCGTGGAAAAACCGCGCTCCGTTTCGATGTGGGACGCGGAAAAATCTCCAGGAGCGAATCCTGGCCGCTCGATTGATCGCGCGCCAGATCTCGGCCGCACATCTAATCCGCCGCGGCCAATTCTGATCGCGGCCGTCCATATCGTCGATCCGATGGCTCCCCGTCCATCCTCAACCTCAAGCCAGGCCAAAGCCTCCCCGCGTGCCTCTGTCGAACCAGGAGCAACCCGAGAGAAGAATTCGAGTTCCCGGCCACCTCCGATCAAACCGAAGTGTCCCTCGTGATCGTCTGGCCACACCGAACATGTCCATGCATTAAAATGACTCTACATGCATCAAAGGAGAGATTTCGGAGTTTGGCCGAAGGCAAGCGAAGATGCCGAGGCCATGTGGTGTTCGTGCTATGCATGGACCAGTTTTAAAAGAAGCCATGCATGCGTTTTAAAATGCATGCACGTAGAGAAGGCTGAAGATAAAAGAGCCCGCGTGAACCGAGGATAGAAACCAGATTTGAAAGATTTTTAAAGATCCGAAAACTTCGGGATTTTGAAGTTAAACCACGCGGATGTTTTGAGGCGTTTCTCTGCCTATATAAAGAGAGCCCGAAGCACAGAGAAGGCTTGCTGATCCTTTGTTGAAAATCCGAAGTCCCGTGAGAAGCACTCTGGGCCTCGCGAAGTTTTGAATCCACCGCGCAAATACCACTTGCATGGCTGAGTCCCTTTCGCGCTACCTCTTTGCGCGACAAGAAGAAGGAGGAGGAGGAGATCCCTGCGCGCCTATCCCTTGCGTGGCAGGAAGACCCGAGGCGCAAGCATCTTGTGCGCCCTCGTGGTTTGTTGAGGCTTGCGCGGCCATGTGTACCTTTGCACTTGCACTCCCGAGCCGCTTGCACCGAGGACCTTGCACGCCCTGTCTAGTGTGAACCTGCGCGGCTGTGAAGAGAGGAAGGCCGCACCCCTTGCGTGCCTATTTTGAAGGTGGAGTTCGGGCAGTGTGTGCACAAGAAGTGGGAGGCAGAGACCATTGTGTCTCTAGTGCCCAAGGAGAACTGAGGCTTTGCCTTGAGTGTATGCCAAGTGATATACCCTTGCTTTTTGTGTGCAAGAGGAACAAAGAACCAAGAGGCCGAGACTTACACTTAAATGAACTAAGACTAAATGAGTTGGTCGTAGCCTTGGGTGTGTGCAAGGAGGAGAATAGGCCAAGTCTCAAGTGTGTGCAAAGTGAAAGAAGTGTGTGCAAAGAGAAAAGAGGCTGAACCTTAGTGTGTACAAAGTGATGTGCACACTTTGAAGAAGAACAAGACCCACACTAAAGAACAACACATTTGTGAGTGTGTAAACAAAAAGAACAAAGTGTGAAGAAGGAAGAAGGTGTGTGTGCTAAAAGTATTTACACCCATTGTGGGTTTATCACACCAAAGAGAAAAAGGGGAGTGCATGCATGCATTCATGCACGTGCACACGTGAACAAAGATAAATCAGTGGTGTGCATCTGAGTTGTCCAAGACCAGAAGTTCTTGAATAATTTGAGAAGGCCATGCAGTCAGTGCATGAGGATGCAGAGTTTCCATGCACTCAGTGCATGAAGTTGAAGTGAAGTGAGACTGAAGCCAGACTGAAGTTAAAGACATCAGCTGCCTGAGTTTTTAGTAATTGAGAAGACCCTGATCAACAGAAGTGATCAGAAGTTGTGAGCAAGACCAACAGACCTTTTCAGAGGCTGTTGAAGATTCTTGAAGAGAGAAGCCTGGTCATCCTGAGAAGAAGGAGATAAATCCTGAGCAAGACGAGAAGACTTGATCAACTTAAGTGATCAGAGGTACAGAGCAAGGCCAGCAGTCTTTATCCCAGGCTGCTGAAGATACTTGAAGAGCTGAACAAGAAGAAGAGCTACTCGTGTGACTCGAGGAGCTAGGAGAAGCCCCCTGTGAGACTCAGGGAGAAGAAGTCTTCAGTGGGATTCTGGAGCAGGCCAGTGAAACTCTGGTAACACTGTGGGACGCAGTATAAAGACCCTCCTGTGGGACTCAGGAGAGATACAGTGGGACTCTGTATCGACCATTGTAATACTAACAGATTACAAAGGAAGAAACCATGTTGGGGTGTATAACCAACATGGCAAGGACGTAGGCCTTTGGTGCTGAACCTTGTAAATCCTTGTGTCCAGTGCCTTTACATTTACTGCATCATTTGAGGAAAGGTGAGAGATACAAGAAGAGTGGATCGAGGCTTTAACCAGCCATAGAGGTTTAATTGATAAAGAATCAATTAGTAAAAAGTTTTAAGGGATCACTGATTCACCCCCTCCCCCTCTCAGTGATTCACACTGATCTGGGCACTTCAATTGGTATCAGAGCGAGGTTACCTCTAAAAGATCCAAGGGAGTCTTTATGAAGTGCAGATTTGAGGAAATGAAAGAACAACCTGAAATGGAGATATCTGCCAGGACTCTGAAAAACAGAATGAAGAAACATGCAAAGAAGATGAAGAAGAAGGTTGTTGCAATCAGAGAAACTCCTTCTATGGAAAGAAATGTGAAAGTCACATCAGATGACAATTCCTTTTATCATTCTTCTGATGAAGCCTTCTCTAGCTGTGATGAAGATGGAAGAAACAATGATCTTCTAAATGCAATCAAATATCTTCAGAAGACAGTCCCCAAGGAAGTGGCAATGTGTATAGCTACAGGCCTCCTTGATCTTCAAGAAGAAAAATTTCCGCTAGAAGATGAATCCAATTCTCTGGAAGTCCAATTGGCAAAAAGGGTTGGCATAACCAACACTCTCAGAAAGCTGGTGAAGTCTAAAGATGAAACAGTTTCCCTTTGCAATGAAAGATATGAAGACACTACTGAAGAATTGCAAAGAAGCCTTTCTGAGAAAGAATTCTTTAAGACAATGGTCAAAGAAGTTTTCCGTGCACTTGAAAAATTACACAGAGTATCAATGGTTGTTAAAGATGCTCAACTTGAAGACAAAGTAAAAAGGGTTAAGGAGCTTGACAACTCATTGCTTGAAATGAATAAGGTGCATGAAGACCAGATAAAGCAGCTGGAAGAGAAATGGGAAGGAAGGCTAAGAACTATTGAGGATGAGAAGAACTCCCTCAATATGAAATGCTTAGAACTGGAGGTGATATTGAACAATCAGCAATCACCCAAAGCCAAAGCCTCCCAGTCAGCTGAAAGGAGAAATGTTGCTACTCAAGTATGCATTGAGCAGGATGATTCTAAAAGAAAGTCATCCTCTAATAAAAGGGAAACAACTTCTAAAAAGAGGGTACCATCCATCCCATCTTGTACTCATGTTTCTAAATGTGTTTCCACAAAAAGTACAGGATGGAAGAATAACACTGATCAAGTATGGATGAAGAAGATGAAGAAAGAGAGCTCTCCTGAAACAACACAGCAAGTCAAGAAAAGTACCCAACAATTAGAAGGACTGAAGAGGTCAAGATTTGTGGGTCAGTGTTGGTGTTGTAATAAGTATGGGCACTGTGCAAAAGATTTTTGGTACAATCCACTGAATGTAAAAGCACAAAGGAAGCCCATGCTAAGGGGGGGCAAGCCAGAGGAAAAGAAGCAGCATCCACAGGTCCAGAGACATCTGTTTACTGCAAATAGATTTGGATTACTTGACAACATCTGGGATGATTGCAAAAGTGGTCAAAAAGATACATGTAAATCTCCAACTGTATCCAGAGCTCAAAAGAATAAAAGATCACAGAACCTGGCTCAGAAAGAATCCTTGGGAAGCAAGCATAAGAAAGTGGAAGATGCTCCCAAGAAGATTATGAAAAAGGAAGAGAAGACCTTGGATTTGAAATCCAAGAAGGGTGATGCATCCAGAAGGACCACCAAGAAGAAAACATGCTTCTACTGTGGAAAGAAAGGACATATCATGGATCTTTGTAAACAATCCATGAAATTCAATAGAGGCAGACTGGACTCAAATAGACAATCAATCCAGAAGAAGCAGAAGGGATTGATTGAAAACAAGTTGCCTAAGAAAGGTAGCTTGACAGAATCAAAAGAACCATGTGGAACTTCCAGAATTGAGGCCACACTTCCAAATGACTTGTTAATCATATGGCCAAATTAGTTGCAACTTGCCAAAGATCTGCAGAGAGCTGAAGATGAAGTTCTGGCAATTGCTAAGGCAAAAGGGAAGAAGAAGATTTCACATGAAGATGTGTTGAGATCCACACCAGCACAAACATCATTGAAGATCAAATGTGCAAGTGTGAAGAATGGTGAAAATGGGACATCTCGGTTGAGAGAATCTTCTCAACCTTGTTGTTCACATTGATGAACCAAGGAGGTTCCATCTTATTCCCTAACCACTTATATTTACATGTGCTAACATTTCAGGTAATTGAAGATGATGATCATTCTCATCTGGAGGATGGTTTGGAAGGAATTGAGTGCACCCCTTGAGGGGGAGCCAATCTGGAGAAGATGATATTTTGGGATTTAATATCATCTTGAGAAAAGTGAAGGTATTCCAATCATACTTTCATCCCTTGTTTCTTAATTGTATTCATCATGACAATTAAGGGGGAGTATTGATTGAAGGAAAATGGATGAAAGGGGGAGCTTTATCTTTTCACCTGAAATTCCTAATGAGTTTTGTGAAGTTGTGCAGGATTTAGCAATTCATTGATATATCTGAAAAATTTCAAACCCCTAAAGCATGATCTCACATGTACAGTGAATTGTGGACAGCATTGAAAATCTTGGTTACATCACTCTTGTTTTCTACACCGGGTTAGCCCAAGTAGACTTAGAGAAGATTTACTAAAGGTTCTTTGCTAAAAAGAACATGTGACATCATCCCTCTCTCTTAGTGTTTTTCAAGAAAATACTTTTCAAAGGGAGGAAGAGATTTTTGAAATAGAACCACACCACACCTTTGCATTTGGTTTCCAATAAGTGGGAGAAATATTGGCACACATATTGACCCATTCATATGTGCTCTAGTGTATTGCCAAAAAATACAAAGGGGGAGATTGAAGTGCACTGTGTTGCATTTGTTGTCAATGAGGTATGTTGTTGTCAAGGAATGAATGTATGGATGTCAAGGAGGTTCAATATGTGAATGACAAAGGATGTGATGGTGTTGGTGAGGAAAGGAGAATGGCCATGGTACTAAGATGCATGCCACTTAGGAGATTCACTAAGTGACATAGGATGTTGTGGTTAAAACATTCTCTATGTAAATCAGACGATTGTTGAGCTGTTCTTAAAGTTCCAAGAACTTGTATCAACTGGATACAATGTCACAACAATGTTTGAAGACCATGCATTATATTGACAATGCATGATGAGATGAAGTGATCCATCCACAATCACTAAGTGGATGAAGTGGTGCTAATGAAGTCCATGTACTATTTCTTAGTGCATGTGAATTAGAAGAAGAACCAACTTAATCTCTGATTGGATCAATGAAGAACATTGAAGAATTATTTGATTCAGGAGCTTCGGTTGAAGATGAACCTTCGGGAATTCGATCTCCTAAGTGAAGATTAAATGTTTAAGAGGAATGGAGGAATTATTAAGAAGAAGAGGAGAGAAGAAATGAATAAGGGAGAATGGATTAGAGGTAGAAGTGGATTTGGCATTTGATATGACTTGAACTTATGGGGAACTTTGTTTTTAACAAAGTCTTATTTCCATACTTTTCCAAAAAATTGGCCAGCCTTGGGCACCTTGAGGGTTCAACCCTAAGGAACATGTGGGCCTAAGGCGCCACGCCCAAGGGGGAACCCGTGGGGAAAGCCCAGGGCGGCAGGGCCACGCAGGGGTGTCACGCCCGCGCGGCAGGGGCGCAGGAGCGTGCCCGGAGTGCATAGTGGGCGCCAGTGGCGCGCCCGCAGGGAGCAGAGGTGGGCGCAAGAGCGCGCCCGCTAAGAGAACACGGTGCGGGGCGGCACTGTGGAGGGGGAAGTTCAACTGAGCGGCTGTAGGGAGCGCGAGGTTGATAAGCCGCGAAAAAACCGCGCTCCGTTTCGATGTGGGACGCGGAAAAATCTCCAGGAGCGAATCTTGGCCGCTTGATTGATCGCGCGCCAGATCTCGGCCGCACATCTAATCCGCTGCGGCCCATTCTGATCGCGGTCGTCCAAATCGTCGATCCGACGGCTCCCCGTCCATCCTCAACCTCAAGCCAGGCCGAAGCCTCCCCGCGTGCCTCTGTCGAACCAGGAGCAACCCAAGAGAAGAATTCGAGTTCCCGGCCACCTCCGATCAAACCGAAGTGTCCCTCGTGATCATCTGGCCACACCGAACATGTCCATGCATTAAAATGACTCTGCATGCATCAAAGGAGAGATTTTGGAGTTTGGACGAAGGCAAGCGAAGATGCCGAGGCCATGTGGTGTTCGTGCTATGCATGGACCGGTTTTAAATGAAGCCATGCAAGTGTTTTAAAATGCATGCACGTAGAGAAGGCTGAAGATAAAAGAGCCCGCATGAACCGAGGATAGAAACCAGATTTGAAAGATTTTTAAAGATCCGAAATCTTCGGGATTTTGAAGTTAAACCACGCGGATGTTTTGAGGCATTTCTCTACCTATATAAAGAGAGCCCGAAGCACAGAGAAGGCTTGCTGATCCTTTGTTGAAAATCCGAAGTCCCGTGAGAAGCACTCTGGGCCTCGCGAAGTTTTGAAGCCACCGTGCAAATACCACTTGCGTGGCTGAGTCCCTTTCGCGCTACCTCTTTGCGTGACAAGAAGAAGGAGGAGGAGGAGATCCTTGCGCGCCTATCCCTTGCGCGGCAGGAAGACCCGAGGCGCAAGAATCTTGCGCGCCCTCGTGGTTTGTTGAGGCTTGCATGGCCGAGTGTACCTTTGCACTTGCGCTCCCGAGCCGCTTGCACCGAGGACCTTGCACGCCTTGTCCAGTGTGAACCTGCGCGGCTGTGAAGAGAGGAAGGCCGCACCCCTTGCGTGCCTATTTTGAAGGTGGAGTTCGGGCAGTGTGTGCACAAGAAGTGGGAGGCAGAGACCATTGTGTCTCTAGTGCCCAAGGAGAACCGAGGCTTTGCCTTGAGTGTATTCCAAGTGATATACCCTTGCTTTTTGTGTGCAAGAGGAACAAAGAACCAAGAGGCCGAGACTTACACTTAAATGAACTAAGACTAAATGAGTTGGCCGTAGCCTTGGGTGTGCGCAAGGAGGAGAATAGGCAAAGTCTCAAGTGTGTGAAAAGTGAAAGAAGTGTGTGCAAAGAGAAAAGAGGCCGAACCTTAGTGTGTACAAAGTGATGTGCACACTTTGAAGAAGAACAAGACCCACACTAAAGAACAACACATTTGTGAGTGTGTAAACAAAAAGAACAAAGTGTGAAGAAGGAAGAAGGTGTGTGTGCTAAAAGTATTTACACCCATTGTGGGTTTATCACACCAAGGAGAAAAAGGGGAGTGCGTGCATGCATGCATGCACGTGCACATGTGAACAAAGATAAATCAGTGGTGTGCATCTGAGTTGTCCAAGACCAGAAGTTCTTGAAGAATTTGAGAAGGCCATGAAGTCAGTGCATGAGGATGCAGAGTTGCCATGCACTCAGTGCATGAAGTTGAAGTGAAGTGAGACTGAAGCCATACTGAAGTTAAAGACATCAGCTGCCTGAGTTTTCAGTAACTGAGAAGACCCTGATCAACAGAAGTGATCAGAAGTTGTGAGCAAGACCAACAGACCTTTTCAGAGGCTGTTGAAGATTCTTGAAGAGAGAAGCCAGGTCATCCTTAGAAGAAGGAGATAAATCCTGACCAAGACGAGAAGACCTGATCAACTTAAGTGATCAGAGGTACAGAGCAAGGCCAGCAGTCTTTATCCCAGGCTGCTGAAGATACTTGAAGAGATGAACAAGAGGAAGAGCTACTCGTGTGACTCGAGGAGCCAGGGGAAGCCCCCTGTGAGACTCAGGGAGAAGAAGTCTTCAGTGGTATTCTGGAGCAGGCCAGTGGGACTCTGGTAACACTGTGGGACGCAATATAAAGACCCTCCTGTGGGACTCAGGAGAGATACAGTGGGACTCTGTATCGACCATTGTAATACTAACAGATTACAAGGGAAGAAACCATGTTGGGGTGTATAACCAACATGGCAAGGATGTAGGCCTTTGGTGCTGAACCTTGTAAATCCTTGTGTCCAGTGCCTTTATATTTACTGCATCATTCGAGGAAAGGTGAGAGATACAAGAAGAGTGGATCGAGGCTTTAACCATCCATAGAGGTTTAATTGATAAAGAATCAATTAGTAAAAAGTTTTAAGGGATCACTGATTCACCCCCTCCCCCTCTCAGTATGGAAAATATCTTTTCAATGGTACTGATCCATTGTTCGGCAACAAGTGGATCAGAAGACCCACAGAAAGAAGGTGGGCGTTGCCTCATGAAGGACTCAATAGAATATTGTTCCCTTCTATTCTCATTTAGAAGTCCAGAATGATTCATAGCTTTTGTAAGTACAGGAATAAGATTTTTCACTCCATCTCCCATAAAATTGGTTTGTTCAGGAGGACAATCGTTGCATTTTCCATTACATTGATCAGCACAGTTCCTTCGGGTTCTAGCCATCATCTAAAACCCAGACAGAATAGTGTGAGGTGAAAAATCATGCTAGGTAAAACAACATAATAAAGGGGGATTACCTTCAATAAATATCATCTTAGGTATAATTATAAGATTGTCACCGTAATTCTAGGACTATAACCTTACTTATACTTAACCTTAGGGACATCCCTAGACATACCTTATAAATATCTCTAGGGATCTCACTAAAGTTCTCGCGTTCTAGTTTCAAAAGCTTGACTAAACCGAACCTCTGATACCAACTGTAGAGACCCAAAGCTTGACGTACATGGAAATTACATTAATTTTGCGGAATACTTAATACATAAAAAACAAACACACAAGGACTGTAATATTTTAGTGTCTTTGGAAACTCGGAATAGAATCTTCTAATCGTGTTGAAAGATCTTCAACATCTCCCATAAAGATCTTCCACTTTTGTTTTCATACCTAAAACATCTCTTTATATCCTGGGGAAAATAAAACATATAAAGGGTGATCTCGAATGCTCAGTAAGGTTAACATGGAGAAATTAAAACAAACCATATACATTTAAACTTCAAAACATGAACATAAAGTTTACACATCAAAATCTTGAGTTGTGAAATAAATCTTGGAAGTACGTAAGCCATAGGTTATAAAAGAACATTAATCATGGTAAAATAGCATGGGAATAAAACATTTAATTATGTAAAACCATTAAGCACATGATATTATTTCCATAGTAGCGATGGTATTGCTTCCAAGACCATTTTAGTGGACAAAGTCCTTTTCTGAATCGAGTTCACTCCTCATTTCAGTCCTGTAACACTGAACCGGATTAACTTACAATTCCATCCATGTCTATCTCATTAGATATGAATCCTTAACCAATTCAATGGATGGAGATATTGGTCCCACCCATCTCATAATGAAATCATTATTACCTATGCCACAACATAAACATAAATCATTCATCATAACCCAAAGAATAAAATGGGTTTCAAAAACATCATCCCATCATAACATAATCCATATAAAACAAATGGATATCATTTCATCATAAGAAAAGTGGAACAATGTAAATCATAGAGACATTATACTTGAAACATACACATATGAAGTAATATCATCTTAGATGGAAAATGGTTTTGATAAACCACTTGAAATAAATTCTTGAGGAAAATATCCTTTCTTATTCAAAATAATTTTCTTTTCACAAAATGCCATGCAATTTTAAAAGAAGAGGATTTTGTTTAAAATAGTCATGAAATATTGTAGAGTAGGATTAATTAAAATAAGGTGTCATGAAACCGTAAAAATACATTCATGCCATATAAGTTTAAAAAATCATTCTCCTCGTACTTTTAATGGAAAAGTCAAAATGTTCCTCATATGGTAAAAAAAAGAAAGATTCATTCCATAACACAATGTAAAATTCAAAGAGGGGGTAAAATGACTTTAGACATACATGGAAGATAATTAAACATTTTATGAAAACATTTTGGGAACATTTGGACATGGATGATAAACATAACCCCATCAATACTTACAAATAAACAATCTCGTATAAGAATGAGATTGGAATAATTATCCCTTACCTTAGGTCTGATATGCTTTGTACATATCCAAACCTCCTGTATAATGATTTAAATAATGTCATTGACTTATTACAGAATCATATTCATTGTTATGATATCATAAATGGTTCACTTATGACTTTATATTACCCGTTCTTTTGTAAATTCCATGTTGAAGCAGCGTTTTGGGTAAAATAGTTTTATTTAACGTACCTATTTGGACTTGTTGTTCTTGATATTATTATTACTTACATCTTGATTTACTTACTTCCAGAATGTAAATCATGATTTATATATCATATATATATTCTGTACATATATATATATATATAATAGATAGATAAATGAAATGAAATACACCGGTCATAGAGACGGTAGGCCGTACGTACGTATGAACGCTGTTTTCCATTCCTTATTGACTAAAATGGAATTAAAAAGATGAAATATATATATATATATACATAAATTCAATATCTTTATCAGGTCATATATTTCATTAATATTCATTATATATACATTATAATCATTCTTGAATGGTTAATATGGAGAATGAATCTCATCGCGTTGTGGAGACGGTAATCCGTACGTACACATGAGTGATGATATCATTCCCATAATTATTGAATTGAATTGGAGTGGATGATATAATATCACAGAATCAGTATGATGTTATAATAACTATATATAGTTATTATTTACACCATTATACCCATCCAAGTAACGTGGTGGTGGAAAAATTGATTACACCACAACGTGGAGAGGGTATTCCGTACGTACGCACGCGCGGTGATTTCATTTTCCGTAGGATGGATAGAAGTTGAAATAGGGTTAATTAATATTTATAATAACATATAAGTATATAATTAATACTGATGTTATTACTTTATAATGAAACAACTAAATAAGAGGAAGTAGAATAAGAAAGAAACTTGAAAGAGTCGGTAGAAGAGATTACCTCTTCCAACCTCCTTTAAACTTTTATTAGGGCACTAGAGTAGGTCTTTTGAGAAGACCATAACCTCTATGATATAAATAGAAAGGTTTAGAAGAGTAATTTTCAGGGGTTGGTAGAGCTTCAATGCTAAAAAGGGTGTTAAGAGATGAGGGAAGGGGTGCCCTTTTTATAAGGGGGGAGAGGGGCACCTTATGAAAAGCATAAAATATTATTTTATAATAAAGTCATATTCGGTTTTTTTATAGATCCAAATTGATTTATTTCGAAGATAAGGTGGGTATGGGTCTAAATCCTTACAACCAATATGTTTTATACAAGTTTAGGTTACTATTTTATCCTTATCATTTAGATTTAACACTAAGTTAAATAATTTAACTATTACCGTGTCTTTTTGTTTTCTTACACTGTACGGTTAATAAACTTAATATAACAAGCCAAAAGAACACCAAGTGGTTCATTATTATTATATATATCCTGATATAAGTCATTTGGCCGAACATTATATTTTTAGGAATAAAATAACAATTAATAATATAATATTTTTTTAAAAACTATTTTATGTCAATTTTGACACTATTTGGTACATGATTTTTGTGAAAACCATATTAGCATGATTAGTTCAAAAAAAGTTAATTAAATAAATAATAACATGTCATATTAATCTATAAAATTATTGTAATTCATAAAAAGTCTAAAATTACATTTATTTGGGTATTTATAACATCAATTATGTTAGTATTTCATTAATAAGGGAATTATTGCATCATCATTGTGTCATAAATAAATTAAATTATTTATTGTCCAAAAATTATAAATAAAAAACCATTATGTAGGGAATATTTTTAAATTTCTAATTAATATTTATATTCGAATTTATCTTATGTATAAACCTATATTAAAAATGTTTTAGTTATTAAACATTGATTTTAACTCTTTTAACTCATCTTTAAATAAAATAACAATAAATGTCCTATTCTAATCCAAGTGGACCTAAAGGGTAATATTTTAACCCTAAGGTTGTTTTTGGTAGAATTAAACTTATCTAATAGAATTAGGACATGTGTTAGGGTAATAATAATATCATTTTTACCCGTAATTACCCTATTTACTTTTAACCGTGGTAAATAATAGTTAAAATTTACTATTCACAAAAAATTATTTTTGCCTTATTGAACCACATTTTACTCCTTGATATTAACCGCGTCTCTCAGATTTTCGAAATTCCACTCACAGAAGCGGTAAAATTATGTTTTATGTAAATTTTCAAATTCTTTTTGGAGGTGGGTAAAAGACGGTGAAAAGTTCAATAAAATTTTTATATATCTAAAATTATTATGAAATGACTCCAATGAATTACATTTAAATTATATAGGTATTATGTATCAATTTTGACCTAAAATAAATTTAAATAAAATAAATGATTATTTAAATAAAAATTTTGTTTTTTAAATAGTAATTGAGTGTTTTCACTATTCATCAAAAATTGAATGTTTTCAGAAAAATACCAAAAATTCACCCTAGTCTAATTTTGATATTCCGAATCCAAAAATGAAGTCCATTTTGATAGATACAATTAATAAAATTTCAAAAAGTGGGTAATACTATTCATAATGGCTAGTTCATAATAATATTATACTAATATCTCGTTTAGTGAAACTTGGTATTGCGTACTATACACGCTATCAAAGAAGGTCTTGATTGCATGTAATGCAAGCCAAGTCAGGGTTGCATGTAGTGAAAGCTCTATTTGGTGTTGCGTATAACATAATCAAAACTTATTTCATTTATACATTAAAAAAAATCTATACTTAATGTTGCGTAGAATAATTTACACAAAACGAACTTGAAATTGTGTGTAACACGAGACAAGAATAGTGTTGTGTATACTGCAAGATAATACGATGTTGCGTATAGTACAAGCTAATATTGGCGTAGTGTATAATAGAAGGGAACAAATAAATCAAAAATAATATATCTCATAAAATATCGGGGTGTTATAATTTTCATATACCATTCAATGGGGTATATCCATCTATTATGGAAAAGACCACATAGTTGAACCACACTAACCAAGTGAACCAACAGGTGGATCATTAAATCAATGAATTGTAAAGGGAGGAACATATATAATTCTCATAATATGGCTGCAACCTCCTTTTTCATGGCTGGGAACTTTGTAGAGTCTATAACTATACTGCATATGGATTTGAAAAAAAAGAAGTCTTCTTAATGTATGTCGTACATGTTTAGGAAGAATGAAATAAAAATAAACATGTATCAAATCTTACATAAAAACATGACCATCATTTGAGTTTAGTCCTTATTACTTCAAATTATTCATTTACATGACATTTTTGATATTTTATGAATACCCCTATAAAAATTGTACATCATTAAGGAAAATGAAAAATTTCAATTTTTCCTACCTGGATAGAGTGTAAGCTACTAGAGGAGGAAAAGTATGACCTTTACCCTTCACTACTGCCAACTCATCCCTTATCCCCATGATAAAAATTTACAACGTATCCTTGATTACATATTTTTTTCCATTAAAATTTTGTAACATCCCAGTAACAACATCAAATTAATCTTTTTCAACATGCATGACATCAAGGAAATGTCTGATGTACAAACAATTATAATACATTATTTCCAATAAAATTTATCTCTTATTGTAAGATGAATTATTAGTGTTTTTCAAAAATTGTTTACTTAAAATAATGTCAATATCTGTTAGTTTATCGAATAATTGTTCTCCCATTAGTTTAGATGGTGTTGTACCTTGTTTGATATTCCCATTGAATGTTGTCGACTAGGATATGTATTTATGTCATCGAGGTAAAAATTTCTGCTATCCTAAAAAAATTCTTTGAGGAATTTTTCAACTCAACTATGTGTGTGCATTCTTCACAAACACAACTACAAAACTGGATTTAGTTATTGGTAGGGTTTTAACAATTCTAGCTAAAAGTGCTATTGAAGACCCCCTTTTTCAGTGCTAAAAATGATTTGTTAAATGGGTTCTCTAATAGAACTGTTAAAAAGTGCTGATAAAGGGTATAATTCAAAAAAAATATTTCCTTAAAAATAATATATTTATATATTTATATTGATATAAATATATAATATATTTCTTAAAATATGTTTTAGATAATGATAAATAGGAATTTAAACATAATATATATGATATTTAGTGAGAATGGATTATAAAATAATAAAAAATATTTTTAGTTAATAATTTTATACTTATTATCATGTAGTGGTAATTTTATAACAATTTGATGAAAAAAATCAAAAAATTAATAAAGGATCTAAAAAAAGTTGAAAACGTAACTCGAACTTCAAACGACCATAAATTTTGATATCGATGTCCATATAAGCTCTACCATATATCAAATTGAATCATGTGATGATATATACACCGAGTCGAGTGAGGAGACTGTGTTCAATATTTTGTTTAAATAAAAAAGAGGCCCAAAAGACCTCCAAAATTTATTTTTTTAGTGGGCGTACCCCAAGTTGTTTTACATTTGATGAATTCTAGTCACTTTTAAGGGGATCTTATTTTATTTTTTCAATGTGGACTAAATTAATTTCCCAGGATTACATTCATATTGGTATTATGATTTATAATTTTTATCATTTTTCAAAATTTACAATTATTTATTATCAAATATATAACAATATATATATATATATTTTATTTATTCACACATACACACATAAAAAAACATCACTTATATATGTATTTATAAATAAATAAATATATATATATAACTTCATATAAAAACATATATATAAATATATTTATTATAAAATGTAATGAAATATTTATTAATATATAGATATATGATAAAATTAAATGAAAAACAACATATAGGAGTGTATAAAGAACTGGGATATGAGTAGGAGGTCTCGAGTTAGAAACTGGTTGAAGGAAGGGGAACATCAGGGAATGTGGAATTATCTAATGCACTAATAAAAGTGGTGAGAAGAACTAATAAAAGGTGGGGTGGGTAGTGGGTAAAAAATTACCCCCTTTATTAGTTCTTTTTTTAGCACTGATAAAGGGGGCCTTTATCAGTGCTTTTTTGAGCTTTGTTAAAGGATGATTTTAACATAACTTTTTTTTAAGAGTTATGAATGCCAACCATTTAAAATCACTAGCATTATCATTGCTTCTAAAAACAGATAAATCCATTTTAATAGCACTGTTAAATTTCATATTTTTAGTAGTGAAATGGGACACCAAAAATTCCTTTAATGCTATAGACTAATATATTTCTATAAGAAAGAAAGTAAAATACCTCCACGTACAACATTTTCATAAATTTGAATTCATCACTTCTATAAGAATCATAAATTTGAACAAATGCGTCCCACATTAATTTCAGATCTTTGATCAATGGATCCAAATAGACTTCAATATCAATACTGAGTTTCTCTGGTCTAGATATAAACAGAGACAACAAAATGTATTTTAAATATATGTATATGCATGGTTACAAGTAATAATTTAACATAATGATGAGCCATATACTATGTTTACTACTATTTAAACCAATAGTATTTATTCCATTTGTAGATAATTCAAGTTTAATGTTTCTTAACTCATTTAAAAATTCAAAATACTCATAATTAGTTTTATTCTACTAAGGAGAATATTCTGGAGGATGTAGGTTCAAAAATATAATTCTTGTATCTACATTCCATGTCAATTATCTCACTATTTTCTAACATCGATATATTCTTCTAAAAAATGGATTGATAGAAAATTACTATGCATCTTTTGAAGAAATTGATTCATTTTTTCTTGTATCAATCATCATCACACTTAGAGAATTTTATGAGTGATTCATGGTCCTTGAGAAACAATATGAAATCAATTTGACAAGAATGTTTTTTATAGACCATTCCCATTGAATGTAGAATTATCTTAGAATCAGATGTTCAACATGGTAGTACTTTTTTTCCTGGTATCATATAATTCTAGAGACCAAATAGTTTTGAAATGTTTGTATCACTCAATGTACTTCCATATTTCAAATTATATATATTAAATATTGCTAAAAATGTTGTGTATTTAGTATAACCAGTAAAAAATGGTCTCTTAATACAATAATTTAAATTCTAAAATAACTTTGGAAAGTCATGAAGGTCATCTTTAATTTCTATTTTCATCTATTCCATGTAATTTCCATTATCATTCACACTAGAATTCATATCAAATAATAAATAAATCACAATATCATCCCAATTATTGGGAACATTTATTTTTCCCCATATTTGGTCTTTCATTTATATCTCTAATCTATTCTATGAAAAATCAAATTCTCATCCAGCTATTCCAAACTAATTTTTATTTAATAAAAATAATTCAAGTAGGGGGAAAGGATTTTAGAAGGTTCGTATGCATGTTCTATTTCAAGATTGATTAACTACTTATCTCAATATTTATAAAATTTTTCCAAATGATTATTGTGAATACAGTTTAGATTCATATTCATTCTATTGAGTTCATAAAATATTAATTTTTTACAATAAATAAATAAATACACATAAGTTATTCATTATCGAAAGTAAATTTTACTGATAATTATAATAAGAAATCCCAACATTTGATTTTTTTTTCAAATAATTTTAGTATTATTTGAAGAAAATGGGTAATTTAATTTAAGAAAATAATAACTTCACTATGATAGGTGTTTCCCTTTGAATTCATTCAAAGGTGAACATTATAGACAATAGTCTTTCGCATCAGCTCATCTCCCAGAAATTTATCAATTCATTTTCTTAACACTTATCCTCCATATTTTATGGACATGAACCCATGTTTCATGAAAAGAAATAATAAATAGTAATCCATGGGATTAATACTACTCATAGTAGTAAAATAAACATAAAAGAGATGAGGGATGAGTATCAAGAAATAAATTACAATAATAATTATTCTTGAGATGAAGTTGATGAGGATGACAATTATACTCCATTATGTTTTCAAAATGGGAAAATACCTTCCATTTCTGAGAATTACACCATTATCACTATTTATTAACTCATGGCCCATTGAAGTTGGTTTTTTGGGGGTATACACAATATTTTTAGTGATTCAAGGGGTCTTAGTGGGGACATGTTATGATATATGAATCTGTGGGGGCCTTTATGAATTCTATATTTATTGGAGAAATATCACATTTAACAGATACTTTTCCTACCTCTATTAAAATTATCCATCATGTCTTTATTAAATACTATAAACAAGTGAAAATATAATATATGCAATTATGGAGTAATAAGAAACCCAAATATGATAAAAAAGAATAATAAAACCTTATTCAATCAATTAAAATATATGAAAATGTGTTGATAAAACATTTTAATAAATAAAGAGTTATTTCATATACATGGATAGTAATCAGAGATTCTAAGGGTTGGAACCAATAAATATAGACATAAAATAATGAATACCTTAAAATAATTTCAAATACTTATTCCAACATATATAGAATTTTATAACCTCCATTATATTTTTTGGAACATGTGATGTAACAAACAAATAAATTATTTCATTTTATATTAATGGTATATCAAATATTTGAAAAAATATAAAATTTATAATTTCAATTAAAAATTGATAAATAATGGAAAAAAAAGATTAGTAAAATAATATAGCAAATAAAAATAAAGGTTTTAAAGTCTCAAAATTCTTAATTGATAAATTGATTTAATAATTATTTCTTGACAGGTTGAAAACATGATTTATTTTCAAGAAGATGAAGAGTAGTATTTATAAGATAATTTAATTTTCAAGTCCATTGTGGGTTATATGGTAATTTTGGTCACAAAGAATAAAATTTTAGTCATAATGAGATAAATAATGGTAATTTTGGAAGATATAGTGGTTTTATGTTAAAGGGGATACAACCCTCTCTTACAAAAATAGTTTCAAAGTGAGATGAATCATCATAAGTAAAATTAGATAATGAATTTCAACCATTGATTGAACTACATTGAACAAGTGAGAAATTAAATAGCTATATGAAGTATTTTCAAAATTTTCTAAAAATATAGATGAATGTGAATATATAATTAGAAATGAATTATATAGAAAATAGTGTAATGTAATTGAAATATATAATTGATTTTACAATAAAGGATTTACAAAATAAATATCATTTCATATTAGATGTTAGTTATTCATCTCACAAGGCATGTAAATTGATTTAATTAATTATTTTTGATAGTTTCAAAGGGTATATATTATTTTAGAAAATTTGTATCTCTTAAGATGTATTTTTTTCATTTAAAAAATGTTGTAAATACAAGTAAATCTTAAAGGATGATAAGTTTTTGGATAGATTAAATTAAAACATTCAAATCATTTATTAGATTTGTTATGAATTAAATGAATTTATTTTTAAGAATTATTAATGAGTGGTTTGTCATTTCATAGATGGATATATTTTTACAATGCTATAGAAAAATATCTGAACCATATTATAATTTAGGGTTGGTAAAAATTTATGATAATTGTGTTTGAAAGAGGAAACACATTTTTGTTTGTGAAAAATTAACCTTATTAGATAACGAGATATTTCAATGCTCACCTGAAAGGGTGGGTTGAGATGTTTTTATGATAAAAATATAGAACTGATATATAATTTTTACAAATTATAATGGAGATATTATTGATAATTAAAATAATAAATTAAATATTTAAATGAAACAACCCTTGGAGTCTTTTCCATATGATATTTAAGGTCCCTAAAAGTAAAAATCAATACATTATTATAAGTGTTTCATTTAAACCACGTATAATTATACACAAAATATATGTATTATGTTTTAGTCATATATATATATATATAATACTATAAAGGGGATTATAATTAAAATAATTATTAAGAATTAGTTTCATTATGTTTTATAAAATTTTATATTAAATTATATAATTGTGTATATGAAACACCTGCTACGAGGTTGTAAAAAATAATATTTATATTCTTCATTAGTATAACATAGTTGATGACCATGGTCATTCCATTAAAGATGTTATTTTAGATCACTCACAATTCCTTCCGCTTTTTTATATTTATGTTATTTTATAAATATTTTTTATAAATGAAAAATATTGGGGAATTATAAAATTTATACAAACATAATGATAGAATTAATGAAAATATAAGATTATGAATATAGTATTATCAGAAACACTGACCATTACTTGGGGGATTTCCCATATATGTGTTTAATTATTTTCTAAATGTGTTGTCCCAACTTCATTATCACTATATAGAAATGAACAATATTATTAACCTATCCACCTTTGACTATTTATCTCATGTATGAAACTAGTGAATTACTATCTCATGTGCATTAAGACTAGTATTTCTTATATAGAATGGTAGGAGGCATCCCTCAATTGTGTTGAATAACCCTTATCATCCATATCCATCAGGATGAATGAATGAAGTGAACCCTATTGTACATGTCTAGTGGCCACTAATTTGTTTCCAATATTATCCAAAATATCTATCATATTCACGATAAATTTGGAAGGGAGGTCATTTATCAAACTAGAGTGTGAGTAGAAATAGTTGTGTAATGAATAGAAGATAGTAATAATATTTTAGGGAGTTCCCTCTAAGTGTATATTTCACTTCCTTATGATGGAGAGTCAATAAATTCTTGAACCATCATCGAATGTATATTTAGGGACTCAAGAACACCATAGATTAGAAGGTTCAAGATATGGGACTGTTCATGTACTTGGAATTCCCCTACTGAGTCTTCCTCTTAGATATTGTAACATCCCAAGTAAGTAATGAATAATAGATATTTTTATCTATGTCTATTAATTATTAATATAGTGTTTTAGAGGCTTAAAATGAAAATAAATACAATCTTATGCATGGAATACACTAATATTCTTAAAAGATTGTTTTACTGCCTTTTGATGGAAAACCATTTTTGAATATATCTTTTGACAATTTTATAAACTATGTTTGTTAAAATAAACTTATTCTTTATGATTGGGACATCAAAATTTACTTTGTGTGAATTTTTGGTATTTTTCTGACAATGTTCATTTTTTAATGAATAGTGAAAAATACTGCATTTTACATCAAAACTGCTTTTTAATCTAATTTATTTATGTGATTAGATTATGTTTTGAATTGGGTTTGAAGTGAAATTAGAATATATTTTTACCATTTAATCCAATGTTGGTCATTGGAATCAATTTAACTTTGAAATTAGACTTAAACTGGTGTCAAACTTTTGGTACTTATTGTTTTATAAAAACACGCTATTTGCTCTGGCAGCGGGAATTAATTATTAAATTAATTAATGTGACTTATATGATTTGAATTTTGTAAAATAGACTTCATTTTTGAATTCGGAATATCAAATATAGCTTAGGGTGAATTTTTGGTAATTTTCTGAAAAACTTCAATTTTTGATGAATAGTGAAACCACTAAGTGGTAGTTAAAGAAACTGATTTTTCGTTTAAATGAAACTTTGCCACCTTTGTGTTTTGAATTTCAAAAATCTGACATACATGGTTGTCATTAAGAAGTAAAATGTGGTTCAATGAGATTAAAATAATTTTTTGGTGAATAGTAACTTATTAAGTTTTTAATCGCGATTAGTGGTAATTAGTGTAGTTTAAGGTAAAAATAATCCTTTAATAATATGAAATGACCTAGACACATGTCCTTTCCTTATTGGATGTTTCATGGACGACCAAGAAAAGCCATGGGTCATCTTGGGGACCCCATGGAGCCACTTTGGTTGGGAAATGACATAAATAACTTTTTATTTAATGTAAAAGTAAAAATGACACAAACATAATATGTTTTACGAAAACAATTTTTATATGAGGTTATAAAGATCATATTTTTAATTATAAATATTCATTGGAAATCTAAAAAGATTTCCTACATCATAGTATTTTTTTTATAATTTTTAGGCATTAAATAAATTAATGTATTCATGACATAAAAATGATGCAGCGATGACATCATTATTTGACGATTTAAATAAAATAGAAAGATAATGCAAAATCTATGAACTACACATGTCCAAAACATATTGGATGGGTGGATTTAGAACCCTTATCACCTTATCCACGAATTATATCAATGTGGGACCTTTTAAAACCGAAACACATTTTCAAATAAAATAATAGTTTCATGGTTTCCAAAAGTGCCCCTCCTCTCCTCTTATAAAAGGCCCCCACCTCTACCACATTTCACACACTCCTCAAGCCTTTTGCTCGGCCAAACCCTGCCCATTTACTCTCTCCACATCCCTCTCCTCATCCTAGAGGATTCCCTTTGGGCATAATCCTTTCAAAGGAAGCCTTCAGGCTCAAATCAAAAGGAGTTACACTTTTAAAGGTAATTCATTCTCTCATGTTCATTTGTTTTATTTTGCTTCTCCAACCCCCTAACTATTTTTATTTACTTCTTTTGTAACAACACCAGTATCTTCAATATACTAGTATGTTGTTATAAGATTTATTTGAGCTACACTCTCACACAACTACATCAAATGGTTAAAGAACATACGGTTTCTGTGGATGGAAAAATTCTGCCTCCCGAAATGATGATTGTTCAATACTCATTTAACACCTTCAAAGGTGGCCATTATGATGTCACTATTTTTATATATGATATATAATATGTTTATGTTTTCCGTAAGCTTCTGTTTTTTTCATTTTGGGCTTACCTTTATGGTTTCCATTATGGGTAAACACGATATCTTCATTTTAGGAAGTGTGGACTACCGCCCCCTGAAAGTGATTTGATTCGTTAACACCATATGTGGGATGTGTAAAGGATAAAGTTAATGAAATTATATATGTTATTATAATGGAATTATAATATACTCTTATATCATTATGATTCCATTCCAGAAAATACTAAATAGAAATGGAAGTAGCGTTCATGCGTACGTACGGCTTACCGTCTCCATGAACGGTGCATTTCATTTCTTACCTCTATATGTGATGTAATATTATAAATACATGTATATGATGAATATATATGATATATATGTTATCCAAATCATTAATATCATTCTGGATATAATGAACCTTTGACCAAATTAACAATATGTAAGTGTAAGAAGTCTATTTTTGACTTAATAACCAAATACCGACAAAATGAACATTATTAACTTAAATGATTACATGATGTTCATAACATGGTATAAAAGGAATAATGAACTTGAAAAAGGTTCATAAGCAAGTAGAGATTAAATCAAGTTTATTATTCAAGAGATTAAAGAACGGTCGGGTCAAGTCGGATAAGAGGTATGGGACTTCGTCTCAATCTCCTTTCATTGAGACATATTTTATTTTATACACAACTTTCTTTTATACGGTGTATAAACCCCTTTGACTTTTACGTTTACCCAAAAGGAATATTTTTTATACGAAGCATTTTACAAAACGAAAAAATGGAATGTTTTTGCCGTACGTATGCGGCGACAACGACTTATCCGCCGCCGTCACCATTATTTGAGTTTCGGCTTCCTCTACAAGCCATACCTTTTTTTAAAAGAAAAATAAATAACATGTTTTACTTTTCTTTTATTTTGGTATTGAAAATGGTTTTCATTATGTTTTTATATCAATTTGTTGTATTGATATCTTGTGATTGAAAGGTGGAAATGTTATGCTTCCTTTATGCATGTTTTATGTGATATGATTATGTTGAGGTTCTTGGGAATTATTATGAAGACGGGTGGTTCCGTGATAAACTAAGGGCGGGTGAGCCCGATATAGCTCTCCAATGAATTGGGTAACGTGAAGGAGTGAAACGTTAAGGTTTCTCCGAAGAGATTTAGGGAATATACTTTGATGGGTATTCCAAACGTAACCAAGAGGGTTACTCCCTAAATAAGAATGTTATGAATGCCTCAAGTTACCTTTATGTCTTATGATTTCTATGATTTACTCATGATTTGATGAGGTATGTTAAAGTGCTTATGTTTTATGGGTAAAGTATGATTTCATTATTATGTATATATATGTACCCATGTTTCATTTTGGTGTTTTTATAACCCATACTGAGCTTTTTATGCTCATCCCAATTTTTTTTGAAATGATTTTCACAGGTCAAGGGAAAGGTACATGATATGATGATAGTGGTCAAGGAAGTGTTAATAAAGAATCCATGTTTTATCTTAAATATGTTTCCATTGATGGGAATGAAGAATATTATCCTTATGTAACCACTTTGTTTATATGTGGAATGTAATGCAAGTTTTATGATCTAATTCTCTAAAACTCTAAACCCGAAAAGATCCTCAATGTGTAATCTTGTAATAACTCAAGATTAAGTAAGGTTTAAGGTTGGGGCCTTATAGTTGGTATCATAGGTCGGTTTAGATAACTTTAGGAGTTATAATTCTATTAAATGATTATCCAAAAATATATATTTTTTTGAAATGATATAGCATTTGAAGATTACCATGCTGCTTCATCTAAGACATGTTTGTTCAGAATGGTTTTCCGCAGAGGGAACAAGGAAGCAGTGCTAGGAAGGCATACAGAAGGAAATAACCTTCCGAATCAGCATCCTGAGATGGTCGGAATTGGAACTGAACGGTTTGTTGTAGTGATGGCACAGTTGACTCAGGCTATAAATGGTGGTGGTATCCATGCACGAGATCAGCCAGATCAACCGCAGAGGAACATGTTAGTGGTGGAACATTTCATGAGGCAACATCCCCCATCATTCAGAGGATCATCTGAACCTGTGTTAGCTGAAGGGTGGATTAAAGCACTGGAGAAGATTTTCGATGTCATGGGGTGTTCAGACAATCAAAAGGTTAGTCTTGCTATTTACCGTTTGGAGGGTGAAGCAGATCAGTGGTGGTCGATGGTTAAAAATATCAGGGACGCTGATGAGATTGATGCTCTCGACTGGGATGAATTCAAAGGTATGTTTCTTGAGAAGTATTTTCCTAAGGCTGTTCGACTTAGGATGGAAAAGCAATTCTTGGAATTGAGGCAAGAGGAAGACTCAATGGCTACCTATGAAGAAAGGTTCACTCGATTGGCAAGGTATGCTCCAAATTTTATTCGAGACCTTGATAGTAAAATAAATCATTTTTATTCAGGATTAAAGCCAAAATATCGAAGGGCATTAGCTTCCCATGAGTTTAAAAGTTATGAAAAGATTGTTCGATATGCTGAGAAGGTGGAAATGGAGTTTGCCGATGACCAAGTGTTCTATAACAACCAACAGAAGAAGAGACCGAGGTGGCAGAAGAAAGGTAAGAATTCTTCAAAAAAGTCTGATGGTAAGAAAACTAAGTTTCCAGTTTGTGATAAATGTGGAAAAAAGCATGCTGGGGAATGTCTTCTGAATTCTGGAAAGTGCTACCGATGTGGTAAGATGGGACATAAGGCTCATGATTGCACTGAAAAGGATCAAGGTGAAGGTAAGACCAAATTTTATTTACAGTTAGTGAAATGTTATAAGTACAATGAGATGGGTCACTATGAAAATGAGTGCTTGACAAAGAGCTTGAGTGATGGGAAGCAGTTAGACTACAAGCAGAAAGGGGTGGTTAAATCTTTTGCAACTACTTCGGCAGACGTCGGGCTATCAAATGAAGTTTTATCAGGTGCTTTGTTTGTTTTTTCAGATTATGCCAGTGTGTTGTTTGATTCGGGGTCTACACATTCATTCATCTCTGAAACCTTTTCTAGTAAAATGGGAATACCATATCAAGAAATGACTCCTGAACTTGTGGTAAAAACACCTGGGGGAAATGTTGAGGCAAAAAGAATTTATAAGAATCTTCCTATCCTTATCTGTGGAAAGAACCTACTTGAAAACCTTATTGTTCTACCTCTAGTAGAGTTTGATGTTATCCTGGGTATGGATTGGCTCTCTATTTACAATGCTAAGATTGACTGTAGAGCTAAAGAAGTTTCTTTTTAGAAAGACTTTCAGTTTGTGTACAAGAATGAACCCTTACTGTTGATAACTTATCAAGAGGCCGAGAAACTTGTAAAAGATGGAAATGAATGTTACCTTGCACACATCATTGAAAATAAAGGAACTGTTCAGATTAATGATGTCCCAGTGGTAAATGAGTATCCTGATGTTTTTCCTGATGAGTTGCCTGGAATAATACCAGATCGGGAAGTTGAGTTTACTGTTGACTTAGTTCCTGATGCTAAGCCAATTTCAAAACATCCTTATCGAATGGCTCAAATTGAACTTTTAGAGTTGAAGGAGCAATTGCAATATTTATTAGAGAAAGGTTTCATTCGACCTAGCACATCACCATGGGGTGCCCCAGTTTCATTTGTTAAAAAGAAAGATGGTTCTATGAGACTTTGTATTGATTATAGAGCCTTGAATAATATCATTGTTAAGAATAAATATCCTTTGCCTCATATCGATGATTTGTTTGATCAGCTACAGGGAGCTCAGTTTTTTTCAAAGATTTACTTGAGATCGGGGTACCATCAGCTGAAGGTAAAGGAGGCAGATATTCCGAAGACCGCGTTCCGTACGAGATATGGCCATTATGAATTTGTAGTAATGCCTTTTGGGCTAACCAATGCACCTGTTGTATTCATGGACTTAATGAATAGAATTTTCCATGAGTTCTTGGATAAGTTTGTGGTGGTTTTCATTGATGATATTTTGATGTTTTCTAAAAGTAAAGAGGAGCATGAAAGACATTTAAGGGTTATCTTGCAAACCTTAAAAGAAAATAAAGTGTATGGAAAATTCAGAAAGTGTGAGTTTTGGTTGCAACAAATTTCTTTCCTTGGTCATATTGTTTCTAAAGATGGAATAACTGTTGATCCTTCAAAAAAAAAAGTTGTGGAAGAATGGCCAAGACCAACAAATGTAACCGAGATTCGTAGCTTCCTTGGTTTGGCAGGCTATTACCGAAGGTTTGTTAGAAATTTTTCACGATTATCTAGTCCAATGACTAAGCTAACTCGGAAGGGTGTTAAGTTTATCTGGACAAAAGAATGTGATGATTGTTTTCAGGAATTGAAAAGAAGATTGGTGAATGCTCCAGTTTTGGCACTACCTTCCAGGAATGGTGAGTTTGTTATATACAGTGGTGCTTCATTGAAAGGACTTGGTTGCATCCTAATGAAGAATGATCAGGTAATTGCTTATGCTTCACGACAGTTGAAAACTCATGAGGTAAATTACCCTACACATGATTTGGAATTAGCTGCTGTTGTTTTCGCTTTAAAAATTTGGAGGCATCATTTGTATGGAGTAAAGTGTGAAATATATACCGATCACAAAAGTTTAAAGTATATATTCACTCAGAAAGAGTTAAACATGAGACAGAGGAGATGGCTGGAATTAATCAAGGATTATGATTGTACAATTCATTACCATCCGGGAAAAGCAAATAAAGTGGCTGATGCTTTGAGTCGAAAAAGTAATGCTTCATTAACAATGTTGCGTTTGGAACGTGATCCTTTGGTTAGGGATTTGATGAACTTTGGCATAGAAGTTGTTGGTGCAGGATGTTCTTTTGTTTTGTTTCAGGTATCAGTGAGATCTTCTCTATCAGACAGAATCAAGCAAGCACAGAAGCAAGACAGTGAGTTGCAGAAAAAGGTAGAGCTGGTTCAGAAAGGTAAGTTGCCTGAATTCAACATTGATAATTATTGTGTTTTGAGATTTGGGAAGAGATTGTGTGTGCCTTGTGATTCACAGTTGAAGAGAGATTTGTTAGGTGAAGCTCATAGTTCTCCGTTTTCAGTTCATCCTGGAAGTACTAAGATGTACAGAGATCTGCGGGAGTATTACTGGTGGGATGGAATGAAAAGAGATATTGTTGATTTTACTGTGAAGTGTTTGACATGTGAACAGGTTAAAGCAGAGCGGCAGTTACCGAAAGGGATGTTTCAGCCTTTACCAGTGCCAGAGTGGAAATGGGAGAATATATCCATGGACTTTGTTATTGGATTACCGAAGACATCTCGAGGTAATAATGCAATCTGGGTTATTGTTGATCGCTTGACCAAATCTGCTCATTTCATTGCTATACGAGATACTTTCTCTCTTGATCAACTTTCCCGTTTGTATCTTAAAGAGATAGTCAGGTTACATGGAGTTCCTCTCTCCATTGTATCGGATCGTGATCCCAGGTTTACTTCTAACTTTTGGAAAGGCCTTCAGAAGTCGTTGGGTACTGAATTAAATTTTAGTACAGCTTTTCATCCTCAATCAGATGGGCAGTCAGAATGAACTATTCAGAAATTGGACGATATGCTACGAGCTTGTTCTATGGATTATCAGGGAAGTTGGGACCAACATCTTTATTTGGTTGAATTTTCATATAATAACAGTTTTCATTCCCGTATACAGATGGCACCATTTCAGGCATTATATGGGAAGCGGTGTCGAACTCCAGCTTTCTGGGATGAAGTGGGTGAAAGGAAGTTGATGGGACCAGAATTGGTAGAAGAGATGGCAGAAAAAGTTCATCTGATTCAGAAGCACATGAGAACAGCTCAGAGCAGGCAGAAGAGTTATGTAGATAACAGGAGGAAGGATCTATCTTTCGAGGTAGGTGATCATGTTTTTCTCAAGGTTTCTCCTTGGAAAAGTGTGATGAGATTTGGTAAGAAAGGAAAGTTGAGTCCAAGGTTTATTGGACCACATGAAATTCTGTAGAGAGTTGGATCAGTTGCTTACCGAGTGTCTTTACCTCCGAGTTTATCTCAGGTACACAATGTTTTTCACGTTTCGATGTTGAGAAAGTATATACCAGATCCATCTCATGTTTTGAGTCCAGAGGTAGTTCAGCTGGAAGAGAACCTATCTTATGAGGAACAACCGGTCCAGATTCTTGACCACAGGGAGCAAGTGTTACGGAATAAGGTGATTCACCAGGTAAATGTTTTGTGGAAAAACCACATGATTGAAGAGGCAACATGGGAATCTGAAAATGCAATTAGGGATAAGTACCCCCATTTATTCGATAAGTAAATAAATTGCGGGGACGCAATTTTCTAAAGGGGGGAAGGATGTAACATCCCAAGTAAGTAATGAATAATATATATTTTTATCTATGTTTATTAATTTTTAAGATAGTGTTTTAGAGGCTTAAAATGAAAATAAATACAATCTTATGCATGGAATACACTAATATTCTTAAAAGATTGTTTTACTGCCTTTTGATGGCAAACCATTTTTGAATCTATCTTTTGACAATTTTATAAACTATTTTTGTCAAAATAAACTTATTCTTTATGATTGGGACATCAAAATTTACTTTGTGTGAATTTTTGGTATTTTTCTGACAATGTTCATTTTTTAATGAATAGTGAAAAATACTGCATTTTACATCAAAACGGCTTTTTAATATAATTTATTTTTATGATTAGATTATGTTTTGAATTGGTTTTGAAGTTAAATTAGAATATATTTTTACCATTTAATCCAATGGTGGTCATTGGAATCAATTTAACTTTGAAATTAGACTTAAACTGGTGTCAAACTTTTGATACTTATTGTTTTATAAAAACACGCTATTTGCTCTGGCAGCGGGAATTAATTATTAAATTAATTAATGTGACTTATATGATTTGAATTTTGTAAAATATAATTCATTTTTGAAATCGTAATATCAAATATTTCTTAGGGTGAATTTTTGGTAATTTTCTGAAAAACTTCAATTTTTGATGAATAGTGAAACCACTAAGTGGTAGTTAAAGAAACTGATTTTTCGTTTAAATGAAACATTTCCAACTTTGTGTTTTGAATTTCAAAAATACGACATACATGGTTGTCATTAAGAAGTAAAATATGGTTCAATGAGATTAAAATAATTTTTTGGTGAATAGTAACTTATTAAGTTTTTAATCGCGATTAGTGGTAATTAGTGTAGTTTAAGGTAAAAATAATGCTTTAATAAAATGAAATGACCTAGACACATGTCCTAACCTTATTGGATGTTTCATGGCCGACCAAGACAAGTCATGGGTCAACTTGGGGACCCCATGGAGCCACTTTGGTTGGGAAATGACATAAATAACTTTTTATTTAATGTAAAAGTAAAAATGACAAAAACATAATATGTTTTACAAAAACAATTTTTATATGGGGTTATAAAGATCAGATATTTGATTATAAATATTCATTGGAAAGATAAATAGATTTCCTACATCATAGTATTTATTTTATAATTTTTAGAAATTAAATAAATTAAAGTATTCATGACATAATAATGATGTAGCGATGACATCATTATTTGTCGATTTAAATAAAATAGAAAGATAATGTAAAATCTATGAACGGAACATGTCCAAAACTTATTGGATGGGTGGATTTTGAACCCTTATCACCTTATCCACGAATTATATCAATGTGGGAACTTTTAAAACCGAAACACATTTTCAAATAAAATAATAGTTTCATGGTTTCAAAAAGTGCCCCTCCTCTCCTCTTATAAAAGGCCCCCACCTCTACATCATTTCACACACTCCTCAAGCCTTCGGCTCAGCCAATACCTACCCATTTACTCTCTCCCCATCCCTATCCTCATCCTAGAGGATTACCTTTTGGAATAATCCTTTCAAAGGAAGCCTTTAGGCTCAAATCAAAAGGAGTTACACTTTTAAAGGTAATTCATTCTCTCATGTTCATTTGTTTTATTTTGCTTCTACAACCCCCTAAACTCTTTTTATTTACTTATTTTGTAACAACACTAGTATCTTCAATATACTAGGATGTTGTTATAAGATTTATTTGAGATACACTCTCACACAACTACATCAAATGGTTAAAGAACATACGGTTTCCGTGGATGGCAAAATTCTGCCTCCTGAAACGATGATTGTTCAATACTCATTTAACACCTTCAAAGGTGGCCATTATGATGTCACTATTTTTATATATGATATATAATATGTTTATGCTTTCCTTAAGCTTCTGTTTTTTTCATTTTGGGCATACCTTTATGGTTTCCATTATGGGTAAACACGATATCTTCATTTTAGGAAGTGCGGACTACCGCCCCCTGAAAGTGATTTGATTCGTTAACACCATATGTGGGATGTGTAAAGGATAAAGTTAATGAAATTATATATGTTATTATACTGTAATTATAATATAATCTTATATCATTATGATTCCATTCCAGAAAATACGAAATAGAAATGGAAGTAGCGTTCATGCATACGTATGGCTTACCGTCTCCATGAACGGTGCATTTCATTTCTTACCTCTAAATGTGATGTAATATTATAAATACATGTATATGATGAATATATATGATATATATGTTATCCAAATCATTAATATCATTCTTGATATAACGAACCTTTGACCAAATTAACAACATGTAAGTGTAAGAAGTCTATTTTTGACTTAAGAACCAAATACCGACAAAATGAACATTATTAACTTAAATGATTACATGATGTTCATAACATGGTATAAAAGAATAATGAACTTGAATAAGGTTCATAAGAAAGTAGAGATTAACTCAAGTTTATTATTCAGGAGATTAAAGAACGGTCGGGTCAAGTCGGATAAGAGGTATGGGACTTCGTCTCAATCTCCTTTCATTGAGGCATATTTTATTTTATACACAACTTTCTTTTATACGATGTATAAACCCCTTTGACTTTTACCCTTACCCAAAAGGAATATTTTTTATACGAAGCGTTTTACAAAATGACAAAAGGTAATGTTTTTGTCGTACGTATGTGGCGACAATGACTTCTCCGCCGCCGTGACCATTATTTGAGTTTCGGCTTCCTTTACAAGCCATACCTTTTTTTAAAAGAAAAATAAATACCATGTTTTACTTTTCTTTTATTTTGGTATTGAAAATGGTTTTCATGATGTTTTTATATCAATGTGTTGTATTGATATCTTGTGATTGAAAGGTGGAAATGTTATGCTTCCTTTATGCATGTTTTATGTGATATGATTATGTTGAGGTTCTTGGGCATTATTATGAAGACGGGTGGTTCCGTGATAAACTAAGGGTGGGTGAGCCCGATATAGCTCTCCAATGCATTGGGTAACGTGAAGGAGTGAAACGTTAAGGTTTCTCCGAAGAGATTTAGGGAATATACTGTGATGGTTATTCCAAACGTAACCAAGAGGGTTACTCCCTACGTAAGAATGTTATGAATGCCTCAAGTTACCTTTATGTCTTATGATTTCTATGATTTACTCATGATTTGATGAGGTATGTTAAAGTGCTTATGTTTTATGGGTAAAATATGATTTCATTCTTATGTATATATATGTACCCATGTTTCCTTTCCGTGTTTTTATAACCCATACTGAGATTTTTATGCCCATCCCAAGTTTTTTTGAAATGATTTTCACAGGTCAAGGGAAAGGTACGTGATATGATGATAGTGGTCCAGGAAGTGTCAAGAAACAATCCATGTTTTATCTAATTTTTTTTTCCATTGATGGGAATGAAGAATATTATCCTTATGTAACCACTATGTTTATATGTGGAATGTAATGCATGTTTTATGATCTAATTCTATAAAACTCTAAACCTGAAAAGATCCTCAATGTGTAATCTTGTAATAACTCAAGATTATGTAAGGTTTAAGGTTGGGGCCTTATAGATATTCTCTATTAGGTGGTTGTGGACATTGATGCAACCAACAATCTTAAAATGTGATATCTCTCTCAACTTACTCCTATGTTTTAATTGGAGTATATGGATGAGATATTGTATAGTATGAAGGAATATTGTACTTCTCTAAAGTGGTCATTTAAATGGCACAATTATCACCTATCATAATTGGTATATAACCTTGATCTTATTTTTCATTCATTATCAAAGCATATCAATAATCCTCTTAAAGGGAAGTAGAAATATATTACTTCTATTGAGTAGCTCTTAAAGCATGTTGTTGAGCTACTCTGGTGGTGAGAGCTTGAATATATGAGTTCCCACTATTGACCATAGGGATATGCCGATGGTAAAGAAAGAATGATGATAAAAAAATGAAAATAGATATCACCAAATAATAAATCATTGAGTGAGGAGGATGAGAAAATAACATACCTTGGATAGGAGATTTGAGTTTCTTAAGAGAATGTAGTGATATCACCAAACCTATAATTCGCTCGATCCTTGGATTTATTTGACCCTTCAATCATTCGATCCCTAGATTCGAGCCTTGGAATTTTTCATTCCTTTATTCGAGCGTTGATTAAAGCTTCGATTGAATGAGGAGGAGTGCCGATAGTAGGTGGCTTCCATTGAATGCTTTGGATATCGTGATTGGTTTGGGTTAAATAAATAAATTTAGATACTTTTCTCAACACTTACAAAAACATGATCATAATGATCTCTTTAATCAACACTAAAATAATAAGTGAAAATAAAAGGCATCTTTATTAGTGCTAAAAAATCACCGATGATGATGTATTTTAATGGTGCTTTTTACTTAAATGTTGATAAATGATTTATAATTATAATTATAAAAAAAATTCAAATATATTTAACTAATGAATATATTTAATGAATATATATAAATATAAATATTGGAAATATATTGATTATTTAAATAAATAAATAATATTATATAATTATATATATACTTATTTTAAAAAAATCATATATATTTATATGATTATATATATATATTTAATAAATATATAAAAATATACATATAGTATATATATATATATACATTATTTAAATAAATCTATTATAATTTCCAAAATATTTAAATATATATATATATATATTTATTTATAATTATATAAATACTATTTTAAAGAACAATATTTATTTATTTATAATTATAAATATATAAATATATAAATATAGTAAATATATATTTATAAATATATTTGTTAATAAATATTTATTTACAAATAAATTTATAAAATTATTAAATAATATTTAATCTTAAGGGAATGCATGTTAAAAATGATTGAAATTGAATAATTAAAAATAATCACACTTTAACAATATTGAAAAAATGGTTATGTTTTATTAATTAAATATTAATTATTAAAAAATGTGGATATAAATTTAAATAAAGATGAATAGATATTGAAAATATTAAAACATGGTAAATAAATATCTATAAATAAATAATATAAGTTGATTAAATTCCCAAAAAAAATCATATTAAAAATTAATTAATAGCTAAATCTAGTAAAATTAAAAATAAATAAATAAAATTTACCCATTAAAGACATGATATATTAAATTTATCATGTTACCACAAAATTCTAAAACGAAAGCTGGAATTTGAATGAATTAAGTAAATATTAGGTGTATGTGTTTCTATATAAGATTTTATTAATTATGTAAAATTTTTTCTATGTGCAATTTATATAAAAATACTTTAATTATGTATAAGTTAAATCAATATAACACATTTTTTATATATTTTAAAATTAAAAATCAAACAACATTCAATTATATCCATTACTCGATACAATTAGTAAGTATTTTTAATTCATATTAATTTTTAATTATAAACCATTCTTCACTAAATATATGACTATTTAATGTAACAAATAAATATTTTTTTATATAAATATTATACATATATATTCATATATATATATATAATATACTATTTATTAATAGAGTTTATAATTATTTAAATAATAAAATGTTTATTATTTTTTTCAATTTACTTATTTTTAATTTTAATTTGTTTAATGTTTATTTTACATATATATATATATTTAATATATACTATTTATTAGTATTTATAATTTATATATAGCATAATCTATTTATTAATTTTTATCAATAATCATTTAATTAATAAAATTTTTAATATTTTTTTAATAAAATCATTTTTATTTTTCATTTGTTTAGTTATTTAATTTTAATTGGTACATTTATCAGCACTGATAAAGGGTATTTTTTATCTGTGATAAAGAAAGCACAAAAAATTGTTATCCATTATCAGCACTAAAAAAAGTTCTCAAAAAGGGTACCTTTAATCAGTGCTAAAACAAGCGCTGATAAATGGTACAATTTATCAGTGCTTTTTTACTAGAACTGATAAATTTCAACTATTTTAAAGGCCTATTTTGTAGTATTGATAGTGAAGGAAACTTGAATTCATCAATTCAAGTTTTATTTAAAATATTCCAAACCTTTTTAAAAGGTATTTTTTTCTTTATTGTTTTATTTTTTTTTATTTTTCATTTATTTGTTATATTAATTTTTTGGTTTTACTTCTTTCTTCTTTTATGTACCTAAGTCTAAAAACATCATTAATCCAATTCACTAGTGTAATAGTCACTCTTGATAATTTAAAAATTCATAATTTAAAAATTCATATGTTTTATGGTGAGATTATATATTTTCATTATGTAAAATCAATTTAAGACTCACATGAAACTTTGAGGAATGGTTTATGATCTGATCAATCCCCTTATAGGTAATTTTTGGTAGTGGGATTACACTTGACCCCTATGTGAAATATCACATGCCCTATGCTCTATGCCAACATTCCCTTCAGAATACCGTATCTTACATCTTACTGAAATTGATGTGGATACATAGAATTATTCTATATACTGTGATTAATGTCATAAAAAAAGTATATGTTATAAAGATGTAAATAAATTATGTAATTAATACACATGATATACATTAAGTATGTATGTGATATATACAGTTGAATAATTGTGGATATAATCATAAAGGTTTTGTATATGATACATAAAATGGTAATGGTGAGACTAAATATAAAATACTTCTTAAAATATTGATGTATATGATTCCTTCCACTGGGAATCACATTCATAAATATCTTGATTGATCAAATAAATGTGATTTTTCTAGCTGATCATTAAAAACAAATCTTGAGTCAGGTAAAAAAGGAATATCTATCCTTATGTGAATGTTGGGTGACACATGACTACCAAACTTAATCGAATTTGTGCCTAGAGGTGGGGTATTGAGAATAATAATGTGATTAATTGGGAAAGGTTTTGTTACCTAAAAAATCAAAAAAAAATTATTGTATTAAATTAAGAAGAGTTGTTTTTGAAAATATAATGGATGAAGAGACTAGATTAGCTATACTAAGACACATAAAAATATGAATCTTTTCTTACAAAATTTATAATAGTAATGTTTATTATTTTAGTGGTAGTATATTCAATAAAAGAACATATTAAATAACAACATACATGACACAAATAAGGACACATATTTTTTTGTAAATATTCAAGGAATTAAATAGAAACTCAAATACTTTTTTAGATAAATCCTTGAGAATTAAATATTTAACAGTAATAATTTTATCAATTGGTATCATATTTTGAGATTTTTCCCTAATATGAGGATTAATTATTAATTCTATAGAAATACACACCAAATTAGTTATTTTATTCTACCTCATAATAGTGAAAATATTCTATTTAAATGTATCATAAGGACACATATGAAAAAGATTTCTTGCGATATCTATCATCATATCCATTATTTAAAATATATTTAAAGATATTTAATCATTTAATGTTATTAAATGGATAAGGAAGTTATAAAATATTCATAGGTGGGAAGAATTACATGTCATAGATATAAATTTATCAAAATCTAAATCATGGGTAATCAATAATTGGTGCACATCACATATTTGCGGTATTCCAAAGCTTGTCAAAGATCAAAGAAATTTAATTAATGTATAAGTGGACCCAAGAGTTGTGAATAGAGAAAAATTTGCAGTAATTACCCATGGAGATAATGAATCTACATCTTCCTACTAGTATTTTATTATTTCTTAAAAACTTTTATCATGTGACTTTAATAAATAGAAATTATATATCTTTATCATTCCTAGATAAAGAAGGATTTTTATTTTTAATAAAGAACAACCATTATTCCATTTATATGAATGAAATTCTCTATAGTTCTTATAACATGATTAATAAACTCTATTTATTAGATATTTAAAATAATTTCTATAATTTAAATAATAAGATGGTCAAATAAATGATTTTAATTCCACTTATCTTTGGCATTGTCACTTGATTCATATAAGAATGAATAACATAAAAAATCTATAATGATGGATTACTGGATTTAAATGATTACGAATCATTTTATATATATAAATCTTGTGTATTATGAAAACGAATCAAATCACATTCTAAGAGTAAATGGAAAACATCTAATGATTTATTATAACTTATACATATTGATGTATGTAGTCCTATATGTAATATATCTTAAGGTATATTTTGTTACATCAAAACCTTTACCGATGTGTTTTGTAGATATAGTTTCATGAATATTAGGATAAAAGCATGAATCCTTTTAAATGTACAATGTTTTTTAAAATTAAATTCAAAATCAACTTGGATAATGTATTAAAAAACTTTGATTCGGTCTAGGTTGATAATATTAAAGTCAAGAATTGTGTGACTATCTAAGAGAGTATGGAATAGTATCACATCACACTCCACATTTTTCACTATTGTTAATTAGTCTATTTTAAATAGGTATCAAACTCTTTTGGAAATCATTATGTCAATGAGGATTCCGGTAGACATTTGTGTTTCATTTTGGGGTTATTTTATAAAAACTAATCCTTTTACTCTAAATTGAGTTCCATCTGTGGTTATTGAAAAGGTAACACATGATATATGGATTAGGAATCTTCATAATTTTACTATTATAAATATTTAAGGAGGAATATATGAGACATATTACCTCAAGAAAACATTAATCCAAATCAAATAAATTCATATTTATTGATTATACTAAAAATATAGTGGGTTATTATTTATATAATCTATCAGTGAACAAAGTGTTTGTTTCAATAAATGATTTATTTTTATAAATGGAAATTATTTCCAAAAGTGGTAGTAAATTTTAACTTTATAAAATTAAATTCCAATAAGATGATTTTATTATTGAGATGGAGGAGTGTAAAACACAAAGGGTTGTAGAAAATGAACCAAATCATTATACATACGAAATAAAAAGGTATGGAATATTTCATCAATAATATAAGAGATATGGATTTATTATTTTTTATGAAGGTGAAGTAATGATCATTTAATATGATTCAATATTTTACTAAGAGGCCATCATGATTTTTTAATCTAATAATTTTTTTGAAGAAATTGAATATAAAATGGAATCCATGTAGAATAATTATTTTTGGAACCTTGTATATCCTCATAATAGTGTAAAACCCATTGAGTGAAACATGATATTTCACAAGAAGACTAACATGGATGGTAGATTTTGTATTTATAAATCTTTCTTTATAGTTAGAGGTTTTAAAAAATTTATAGTATAGACTATAAAGAAACCTTTTCTCCAGTGGTTATGATCCAATCCATTCAAATGTTTTGTATCCATAACATCTTATTCTGATTTTTAGATATATCAAATTCATGTAAAATCCACATTTAATTATATGAATTTGTTCAATTATGTATATAAGATATAACCTAATGGATTATAGGATCTAATAAATGCTGCTATGATTTATAATTTTTAGTGATCCATTTATGGGTTAAAGAAAGATTATTGATGTGTGAATATTCATTTTGATAAATATATCATATATTTATCTATAAGATCTTGTCCTGGGTTATACACATAACGGTGTCCCCATCCTATTTTTCATTAGGCCTCTTCCATGCCTCCTCATATACTAGAGTCTACTGATAATCAGTGAGGGTATAATGATGGTATGGTGGGGATACTATAACCTAATGTTTAGTGTATCATAGTGGTGTAGTAATAAATAAATAAATAAAAAAAAATCAAAATAAATAGAAGATAGAGAAACTGAAGATAATAGTAATAATATGATATATTAACCAACACCAAATATACAATAATGCATGTGTTTCCAGATGAGGATTCATAATATAAGAAGAAATCATATAGTAGGTAGTGTAATACTGAATAGTACATCAACAATGAAAACGAAAAAAATTCCCAAAGTCTATCCCAAAAAGCATCTTGAGCTCCAACTCAATCTTATGATCCTAATATCCCATGTACAAATGAAAAAAAAATCATAATCCATAAACATGAAAATATAAACATGAGGTATTTTCAGTTACCTTAGTGCAAAAGCGGCCTAAATAGGGAGTGTGATATACTCATTAGGCCACCATAAATGGTTTCTAACAATAATCCAATCAATTAATATAAAATAAGGTAGTGTTAAAGTATAAATTATTAAATAATAAATAAATAAATAAAAATAATCATTTTGGGATTATGTTCCTCAAGGAAACCTTGACGACCATACCTACTTCAGCCTAAGACAAAATGTCATTTTACATCTTCCATCATGTATATATATGAATATGTAAGACAATCATTTTCACAAATATACATGAACCAATATAGTCCCAAGGATTGGTGATAATGAATTCACATGAGGGGATAATATAAAAATATGGGTGTCATACCCATGACCCATACCTATTAGCATAATATAGGGGATGTTATTCCCAAGGGTCAAAATGAAAACTTGTCAAAGGTAGTATATGAATAAAAATTATCTATATTAAATATTGATGTATCAGCTATGAAAAATATTTGATGTCTCATGTAACATGTATCAAACCTATTAAGGCCAGGTCCTAGGGTGATAAATAGAGAAACCTCATTGAGATCAAGGAACTCATCTAATGGTTGGATCAAAATAGTAACATACCTACATGGGCTAGGTCCCAAGGAAATATCTAGGGAGAACTATATCTAGAGATATGAATGTATACGGAGGTCATAGGTTCCATAACTCAACCCCCTCATTAGTTCCATACTATATGTAATCATACATAGGGGTTGAAGGTTCCATACATCAACCCCATAGCCAGTTCTATACCGTAATAAAATAATTTTGTACATTGAGGAATCATACCTAGGGGTTGTAGGTTCCATACCTCGATCCCCTAACTGGTTCCATATAGATATGTCTGACATCAAGAAAGTAATATAAAAAATAAGTGTGGTATTTTATTTTCCATACCCAATAATAATTTAATAATTCATAATCAATTCATTGAACATCTCACTTATAAGTGATACAAAATGAGGGTTGTGTTTGTGTCCATTCTCTTCTCATTCCACTTTCCAAGAGAGTGCAAGTATAATCTAGAATTATTAGGGGTTAGGTAAAATATCTATAAAATTAAAATACAATATTTGTAAAAGTTATAATATAGGATAAGTTAACATGTATTCCCTACACAATTCATATTTTTCTTCCACTAATAAGTAGGCTAAAACAACTTAGAAGATGGTTTTATCCATAGGTGATGATATCGTGGAGTGTCACATTCCAATTAATTAAAAATGATTAAACAAATATATTTTATAAAATAACACACCTGGAAAGGTGGTTTTATTTTAAAAAAAGATTCATTTTTAGGGACTTATAATAATAAACCCTAAGGGGTGGTCTACATTGAGGTGAGAAACCTCCAACTATGTAATTTAGTGGTAACATATATTTATGTTAAGGTATTAAGATATACATCATGAATTTAATATTTTATAGTTTTTTCAAAGAAAAACCAATGCACAGAACAATGTTGCATCATATAAAAATATGAAAATTTGAGGTAAAATCTATATAACACCTACCACATACTTGGGATTGTCCACTAGTTCAATATTTAGCTTTCATTCAATCCGATTCGAGAGAAATTGGAGAAATGTACAAACTCCCTAAAAATTGGGTGAATTATATCACAAAAAGATAAAATCGATGATGATGAGATAAAAAATGAAGTAATTGTATTGAATAAATTTCTAAGAATATTACATTGTGATAAACGACACTCGAATTAGAGGCCAGACGGAGTAGGTAGCTCAAATCCTACCTTTGAGGGTGGAGTAGCTTGAGTGGGAGAGGGAGAGGTGCTACATGCATGGGAGGAATAAAATGAGGGGTATTGGATTTATATGTGGTGGGTAAAATCATCAATTTACCACTTTTAAAATCCACATGGTTTGACAACATGGTTTACCAAATCGTTCACCAACTGTTCAAACCCATCTGTCCAAGGGACATGCCCCTCGCATGACTAGCCACAATGTTTTCCAAATAGTGTGAAACCTGTGCTGTGGAAAATTTCAAAGGGTAAATACCCTCACATTTCTAGATGAATGGTCTGAAAATCCCTGTGTATCAAGTCATGTTCCTTCTATCCACCCAAAAACACCCCACACAGTCATCCCATGGTTTATGAAATAGTGTGCTATACTCGTGCGCCATCTACAACCTCTCCCGAAGTTGGGTCTTCAAATAAAATTTCTCCCAAAAATAATCCATATTATGAGACACATTTTGGAAGTCAAAACACATCTATAAAACACCTTAAGTCATTCCATAACTCATAATTACTTTCTAAATCTTAATTTAATATTTTTCTCATCCACAATTTTGAAATATCAAATTCTTTTTGGAAATTTCATCTGGTCCAAATAATTAACGTTAAAAACTCCCCACCTTAGAACATATCATACCTAATAAGACATAAATAAATAACAAAATCAACACCCAGACTACTTAGGATAGGAATTTTTATTCAAATGGGCACATTGCATTTCCCAATTCCCAACACACCACCACCATCCCCTTAAATGTACGACACATAAACCATAAACACTTTAGTCAATTATCAAATCCAAAACTAAAATATCGAGATGATTATTACATAATAATAAATAACTTGTTTCGTGATCAATTAATTATCACTTTTCTCATCTATAATATTTTTCTCCCTAACGTTAGTTTTACCATTAAAGCCCAATTCTAGGTCATGATATATTCACCATTGGAATTGTATTAATTAACATTACCCTAGAGTTATAATAAAAATATTGGCATAATTATTATCTTAAAAGAATTATTGACTACCAATTAACCTTATTTATCTATTTTGAGCCATCTTTTCACAAAAATCATTGCCCAACTCACACTACACTTGACTCATAAAAATGATCTCCTATGAAGCTGTTTCTCTCTAATTGCAATTAGAAAACAAAAACAAATGTAAGTCGTGCCAATATTGGCCAACATTTTACTGAAACACTTAGCTTAGATACTTTTAATATCAAAACCCAAAACATGACACCTCCTAGTACACCTCACATTTACTTTGACCAAATACACTAAATCCCACACCTGACTTATGATGACATCTCTAGGACTAACCATTGTCTTGTCATTGAAGTTGTCATGACTCAACACAAACTTGGGTGAAAAACTGACCAAGAAGACATGGATTTTCACCCTTAAATAATCTCATTCAAGATATAATAATTTATAGGGTATCCTTATAATCATCAACTGGTGTCCAAGGACCTCATTAAAGGTAATCCTAAATCTGGTGTTTACATGTGAGACATTGGTACGTTGCTGAGATTTCCACACATCAGAACCCTAACTAAGACCAATGATAATAAATCTAGTGAACTAGATGATGTATGTGAGTCCATCTAAGGTGTTCCTACTTTGGAACCAAAGTATCACCCATGACTAACCAGACCTCTATAATATCAAAAATGTTTCTATATTTCAACTCATATGATGTTTATTTACCGAAACAGAAAGGAATTTTAATCTATTATCTTGTAATATAACAAAATCCCTCTCAACATAATATATATGATTTCAAAGTTTGTGGAATTATTGTCACAAATCCAAGAGTACACAAAGTGGATATCAATAATTTCCAATATGAATCAACTCACATTCTTTATATCCAAGATGAAGTGCCTTTCATGGTTCCTAACCAACCATATCCAACTACAGGAAGGAATTAGTCAAACCACCACCGGTAAATTTACTTTTAAAAGAGTTGGATGATCCTATAGATGAGACATACTTAAATGAAAAATATGGATTTTACCACCTGAGGAATCCTGTGATCACTGAAGAACAACCACTAAATTCTTTTATCAACTAATAGTTTACTCAAAGGTTATGTACAAAGCAATCCATATCCTCATCAGGTTTCCTTGCAATCACCATCATATTTTGAAACATTATAACTCCATGAACCATAAAAACTATAATGATCATTATCAAATGGACCTCCATGGTTTTACTCCTACTTTTAAGGCCACATTCTTTTCTATTATTTACACAACACTCCCCACTTTAGGAGTGTTCGAGTCATCATTTTTTGGAAATAGAAACTCATTCCACAGTAAATGATCCATCAACCACTAACCATGGGTCTGGGATATGGCCATCATACTTTTACCAAGAACCCATAAAAAAGAGAAAATAAAATATCCACTTAAAGTAATGTTAGAACATATTTACTCCAAACATACATGTGACAATCCTCCCATTTTGCATCCATGTGTTCTATAATATTAGGCATAAAAGGAAAAATAATTGACTATCATGTCAAAAAACCAGACAATATTTGGAACATCCTCATAAAAATTAGGACAAGACTAATTTAATTTAACTCCTAGTTCAACCTAACTTGGAGATAGCATGTGATTAAAGGGTAAAAACTCAAGGCTGAAATGATTAACACCAAACTCATACAGTCAGCTGCACTATGTGCCAACTTGACTAGTACCACATGTATCAACTCATACTACCTTGAGATTTATTTAATTAAATGACACAACTATGATACTATCCATAGGATTATCAACCCTATGAATACCATTATCTTATGTCCCATAAAATAATTATCCTGTTATTGTATTATCCCATAAAAATATAAATATGAAATATGACCTACCAATTCGTCCATCACTAAAGAAAAAGAATGGTTGCACGACAAACTAAGAAGGTGACCATGACCAAGGTATATCTAATTTGTTGAAATTGATAATTTCATGATACTCTCATCCCTAAAAAGGGTCAAATTATTTCATGACCACTATTCTAACCCAGTTATAATGTTAGAAACAAAATTCTTTCTCAGGACAAATGAAACCACATTCATGAAATAATTCTCTAGTATTTATTAAGGTTTTCAAGTTTTGAGGGCACTAACTACCTAGGTCTAGCCTCTTACCAATTCAAATCCATCAACCTTATTTATAGTTCATGTTTAAAATTTAATTAAGCTTAATATATTAAACTTTCAGGATCTAGTGATAAGAGACATATGAAGGCAACACTGACATTTTTGTTCCAATATAATTAGAAAAGAAATATTAGGATTAGCCATTATATTAGGGTTATTCTAAGAACAACTAATTTATGTTATTTTTAATCCATTTAACTAATTCACATTTTACAACACCAAGTACTGGTCATAAATAAAAAGTTCATGGTATTCTGTATTATTAATGACACAAAGAAATATAGGCAATCTATATCAAACATCCTTTAAACAATAATTTATTTACCTAGAATCCTATCATAATTAGAAAATTTATAACATAAATTCCTTTTATCCCTTATATTTATCCAAAATTTTATCACAATTGGGCATAGTTTAAGAAAATGTCAATTCCAATCTATAGAGGAAAACACCCTTTTGGTTATAATTATCATTTTAATTATCTGATGCCTCAGATAACATGTTTTTATAAATTAAGGATGGGAATGATCAAATACAATTCCACCATATATATAAATATAAATAAACCCATATAAGAGGTTTTGGACACTTTATATAACCATCCATTTATATCAAAATCATACCCCTATGAGTTTATGTGCTATGACATATCAAAGTAAATGTGACCTACATAGGAACCATTATTTATTCTAATATTAAATTACACCCTTAGTGGGTTTATCTCATATAAAACATGCCCTAAATAACCTACTTGGGTCCAGTTGTGCATTTAATAATTTAATCTTACGGGTCTTCATGCCCAATTGATAGAGTTATAAGCCTTTATATAGGAAACCAATTCAATTAAGTTCAAAATTTAATATCATTTACATTTATACAATGTTCTTAAGGGATATCAAACTCATAGACAATGGTTGGATTATATGGGTTACCGGTTCCCAGTTTATAAAGTGCCCATACACTTTATAGATTGAAAATTGGATTCTATTTAATCACAAATAGTATGTTTCATCCCATTCCACCAATGGTCCATGGCTCAAACATGTCCTGATTGGTTAGTTAAGGTGACACTATAAATCTATATGAAAAAATTCCATTTATATTGATGCAAAAAATTTTGACACTAGAAAACGTGTATGAAAATTTTCTAAATTCTCCCATAAATGATCCAAGAGCGTAGACCGTTTCGTAATATTCGATTTGATAGGTGGTAGAACCCAAACGAAGTTACTGATTAAAAGTTTTGGGAATTTGAAGTTGGGATGGAAAACTGGTTCGTGAAGCCCATTCACGAAGCTCCCTCCGCGATCACGGAGTGCCACCGCGGAGAAAGGAGGTAGGATGCCCCCTGAACCCCTTTGACATTTGCAAACTCTCCACAGAGCAAAGATGTAGGATACTCCGTGAATAAATTTGATGTTCGCGAGCCTAACATGGAGCAAGGAGGTGGGATCCTCCACGAGCCAATTTGATGTTCGCGACCCACCATGGAGAAAACTCCATTTTCTCGCTGAGTGAGCTTTGATTCGTGGTGCCTCTCCCCTATAAATACCCAGCTCACCCCCTTTACCAAGAGGCCACTCCTCCCCATGGTAGGCCGATCTCCCGGTTTGTGGAGCTCTGTTTTCCCTCATGAAGTGGCTCCACAATTCCATGTTCCATGAGAACCTTCCTTAGGGATGTGGCTCTACGATCCCATGCTCCGCGATTAGCTTCCTTCATGATGCTGCTCAACGAGTCCATGCTCTGTGAGTACCCTTTTCTACATGAGATCCCTTTGCTCCCTGAGAGACTTTTTCTCCGCGAGTCCATGACTTGCGAGGCCATGCTCTGTGAAGTTACTTCACGAAGACCAATCCTTTGCTATGCTTCTACCTTCGCACCCTTTGGTCCATAACGTGGGGGCTGCACCCCTGGACCCCCGCTGGGGCTCAGTGTCGGCCTCCACTTTCGGCCCTCCGGGTCGGTCCCTTCGCTACCTTCACTGACCCCATGAAAAATGGAGAGTCGCGAAGCAAAATTTTTGGGCCGGGATATCAACATTTTCCATTTCACCCTTATGCATCCCCACCATCCAACTATGGAATACCATGATTTGAGATACTCCTCCACACACCATTGAACACATTGAGTTGACATATTCCTCTCGGTCCCTTTCACATGTTGTGAGTTGAGATTCTCATCATCAATTTCTTGAGTACCTTGATTCAAAACATTTCTCATGCAACTCCTTCGAACCCTTTAACTTGGATCCTATGCCAGTATGAACCAGAAAGGGTCTCCCTTGCATAAGTCCCAACACTAACCACTTTGAGGTTCCTTATGCCTAATAGTTCAATCTACATGACTTTAAACAATAGTAATCCCTATATGAAAAACATAGGATGCCTCTTCCTCTATACGAGATATGCCTTCTGCTCCAAGAATAAGATTCCAATATGTGCCAAAAATAGAATGCCTCTTGCTCTATATGAGAGATTCCTTATGATCCATGCATAAGATGATAATAGTCCTCTCTACATGACTATTAATTTTAGTGAACCCTTTGTGCCAAACATAGGATGCCTCTTTCTCTATACGATTGATTCCTTATGATCCAAGCATAATATGCTAACAGTCCTCTCCACATGACTATAAACTGAAGTGCACCCTATATTCCAAACATAAGATGCCTCTTGTTCCAAAAAAGAGATTCCTTATGCTATAAGCATAAGATGCATATTGGCGTGATTATAGTGGCATAATTTCAAGAGCGTCGTAATTCGTTCAAACATTCCATAACTCCACCTCATGATTTTCGTGTCCTTAATTCGGATCTTCATCCATGTAACACCCGAGATTTTTTATGAGTAATATTTTGTTTTTATATATATCATCAAAGGAATCTTTCACTACATACTATCTTGGGTTACTTTACACGCAACCGCGACCTTCCTCGATAGCTTGCGTCGTACGCAATACTGAGTTTCACTAAACAACGATATGCTATTAAAATATTATTAAAACTAGCCGTTATGAATAGTAATAACCACTTTTTGAAATTTTATAAATTTTATCTTTCAAAATGGACTTCATTTTTGGATTTGGAATACCGAAATTAGCCTAGGGTGAAATTTTGGTATTTTTCTGAAAACTTTCAATTTTTGATGAATAGTGAAACCACTAAGTGGTAGGTTAAAAACTGAATTTTGCATAAAACTTAATTTTACCGCTTCTGTGAATGGAATTTCGAGAATCCTACAGACACGGTTAATATCAAGGACTAAAATGTGGTTCAATGAGATGAAAATAATTTTTGGTGAATAGTAACTTTTTACATTTTTTTACCACGGTTAATAGTAAATAGGGTAACTAAGGGTAAATATGATATTACTATTACCCTAACACATGTCCTAATTCTATTGGATAAGTGTAATTAGACAAAAAACAACTTTATTAATATAATATGACCATTTAGGTCCACTTGGATTAGATTAGGACATTTATTATTAATTTATTTAAAGAAGGGTTAAAATAGTTAAAATCAAAGATTAATAAGTAAATAATTTTTAATATGGGGTTATACATAAGATAAATTCTACTATAAATATTCATTAGAAAGATAAAAAGATTTCCTACATAATGGTAATTTATTTGTAATTTTTAGACATTAAATAATTTAATTTATTTATGACACAATGATGATGCAGTAATTATCTTATTAATGAAATATTGACATAATTGATGTTATAAACACCAAAATAAATGTAATTTGAGACTTTTTATGAATTACACTAATTTTCTAGGTTACTATGATATATTAGTGTTGATTTAATCAACTTGGTTCGAACATATAATTCTGTTATGACTTTAACAAAAATCATATATCAAATAGTGTCAAAATTGACACAAAATAGTTTTTAAATCAAATATTATATTACTAATTTTTATTTTATTCCTAAAAATCTATGGTTCGGCCACATAACTTAGATAAGGATATATATATTAATAATAAACAATTTGGGGTTCGTTTGGCATGTTATAGTAAGTGTATTAACCATATAGTGAAAGAAAACAAAAAGACACGGTAAAAGTTAAATTATTTAACTTAGAGTTAAATCTAATTGATAAGGTTAAAATAATAACCTAAACTTGTCTAACTCTTATTGGTTGATATGATTTCGACCCATACCCACTTTAACTTCGAAATAAGACCCTTTGGAACCATTATAAACCGATTTTGACTTTAATATAAAATAATATTTTGAGATATTCCTAAGGTGCCCCTCTCCTCCCTTATAAAAGGGCACCTCCTCCCCCTCCTCCTCACACCAATTTGAGCACTCAAGCTCGGCCAAACCCTAACATTTTCTCCTCTCCACTTCCCTAGAATAATCCTAGAGGTCCTGGTTTTCTTCAAAGACCAATCTTAGTTCCCTAAGTGGAGGATTCAAAGAAGCGTTCCAAAGAAGAGGTAATATCCATTACCGATCTAATCAATTTCTTTCTTCTTCAACTTCTTCTTCTTTAGTTGTTTCATGATAAATTAATAACATAAGTATTACTTACATACTGATATGTTATTATAAATATGAAACAACCCTAATTCTACTTCTATCCATCCTACGGAAAAATGAAATCACCGCGCGTGCGTACGTACGGAATACCGTCTCCACGCCGTGGTGTAATCTATTTTCCACCATCACCTTACAAGGATGGGTATAATGGTGTAATGAGTAACTATTTATGATTATTATAAATTAATATTGATACTGAAATAATATATATATACTCCAATACAATTCCACGATCATAGGAATGATATCATCACTCGTGCATACGTACGGAATACCGTCTCCACGATGTGATGTGACTCGTTCTACATAATCATCATTACATAGTAATTATATAAATGAATTGAATGAATAAATATGATATATGTTACACTAATACCATTCTGGATATAAGGTATCTATAACCTTAAAAGAAGAATAAGAATTTATTCGGCAAAACACGCATAAGAACAAAAGGCAATAAAGACCCGAGTAACAAGTAACAATGAAATATTACTAACAAGAAGCTAAGAATATGACCATATATGATATCATATCAATATGTATGATTCTGGAATAAGTCAATAACATTATTTAAACCATTATAATGGAGCTTCGGAAACGTACAAAGCAAATCGGACCTAAGGTAAAAGAAATATCACAATCTCATTTTTATCTGAGATTGTTTATTCGTAAGTATTTACTGGGGTGTATTTTATCATCCACATCCATGTTTCATCAATATGTAATATTATTTCCATCCACCTACAATTGTTTAAATTCATTTTTACCCTTTGGTGAGTTTTTAGTAATATGTATGAAATGAATCTTTTGTCGTTTTTCGTACGAGGTACTTTTTGACTTTTCCGACAAAAGTACGAAGAATGTTTTTTTAACTTATACGGCATGAATGGATTTTTAAAACATTATTTCCAAGAATCTTCCTTTATAAGTTTTCAAGTTTATTTTTAATCAACTTCTTTATTTTATAATTGTATGACATGTTAAGAAAGGAAAATTGTTTTTGAAGTAGAAAGGATATTTTCCTCAAGAATGAAGTTCAAGTATTTTATCGAAATTATTTTCCATCTAAGATAATAAAAGGGTTCTTTTTTTTATCCCTATTATTACATGGATTTGATTATGTTGTGATGGAAATATTTTTATGAACTCCTTTATCTTATATGAATTGTTTTATGATGTCATGTTTTTTAAGAATCCCATTTTTATTACATGGGTTACGCTATGATGTATGGTTTATGATTATGTGGCACACATAAGAAAGGATTCATTATAAGATGGGTGGGACCTATATCTCCCTCCAATGCATTGGGTAAAGATTTATATCTCATGAGATAGACATGGCTGGAACGGAAGGTTATTTCGGTTCAGTGATTCAGGACTGAAACGAGGAGTGAACTCGGTTCAGAAGGGACTTTGTCCACTAAGATAGTCTTGGAAATGAGTCATGACTAACAAGAAATGATTTTCCATGATTATGTGTGCATGCCACAAAGTTTCAAGTTTCATGTTATGATTATGGGGATCTCATTTTCACTTCTATGATTTTTTCCATGTTAAGATATTATGATCTCTTTTGCAGGTTATGATTTTCAAAAAGATATGATATGATTTTTATTTCCTTTATTTGCCCTTGCTGAGCATTTGAGCTCACCCTTTTATGTTTTCTTTTCCCCAGGTTAGGAAGATGGATATTAAGTAGAATATGCTAAAAGGGACCCTAGATATGATGAAATAAATAGGAGACACTGTAGAAGATTTATGAACCAGTTGTTTATGTTTCCCAGTTTCTAAAGACACTATACCTATACAGTCCTTTGTGGTTTTGTCATATGTTGTAATAAGTTTGCTTCAATTTTGAAGTATTATCAATGTATGTAAAGTATGGGTCGTTATAGTTGGTATCAGTGGAAAGGTATAGTCAACCTTTGGAAACTAGGATATGAAAGCCTTAGTAAGAACCCTAAGGATAAGTCTAAGCATAGAACACAATCTTAGTGTTTTAGAAATGGCCATGAATAACCTAGGATAAGACCTTAAGCGTGAAAATTTTATTCTTGAATTATGTGGTTTTCCTATTATAATTAGTGTTGCTCACACTATTCTTCTTGGTTTTAGTCAATGGCTGGAACCCGAAGGAACCGTGTTAATGCGGAATGCGATGGGCAATGCAATGATTGTCCCCCTGAGCATCCAAATGATATGGGAGCTGGAATGCAGAATCTTGTAGCCATGCTCACACAACTTTCTCAAGCTATGAATCATGAAGGACTTCCAAATGAGCAAAGGAAGGAGCAACATTCTGTTGAATCCTTCATGAGGCAGCGCCCACCTTCTTTCAGTGGGTCTACTGATCCATTAGTTGCTGAACAATGGATTAGTACTACTGAAAAGATATTTTCAGTTCTTCAATGTTCTGAACATGATAAAGTCATCCTAGCAGTGTATCGTTTGGAAGGAGATGCTGATCAATGGTGGAATCTTATTAAGAATACGAGGCAAAGGGATGAAATTGAGTCCATGAAATGGGACGAGTTCAAGAACTTATTTTTTCAATAAGTACTTCCCTCGTATTCTCCGAACAAAGACGGAGAAAGAGTTTCTTGAACTGAAGCAAAGGGATGATGAACCTGTTGGTACCTATGAAGAAAATTTTACAAGACTTTCAAGGTACGCTTCTGGTATTATTATCCAACCTGAGAGTAAGATCGATCGATTCTTTAGTGGCTTAAAACCAAGTCTTCGAAGGGCGTTAGCCATAAGGGACTTCAATAGCTATGAGGAAATTGTTCGATGTGCTCTCAAAGTCGAGATGGAGATTGGAGTAACCCATCAGTCATATGGGTTTGATAAGAAGAGGAAAATGGAATTCAAAGGAAAATCTAAAGAGCACAATGAAAAGAAGATGAGATTTCCCTTATGCTCAAAGTGTGGAAAGAAACATGGAGGGAGTTGTCTTAAAGGGACAAGTAAATGTTTCAAATGTGGAAAGGAAGGTCATCGGGCATTTGAATGTCGCGATAATGGGAAGAAGATGTCTAATGATGCAAACAAAGGAAGGGATACACAGAATGAACCTACTACACTTCAATGTTTCAAGTGCAAGGAGATGGGGCATTATGCCAATCAATGCCCAAATCCAAGGGTTGATGATGATGGTCGACGTCAACAAAATCTTAAGGCTAAAGACAAAGGAAAGTCACATGCAATTTCTATCAGCGATGTGGAGTACGATAACGATGTGTTGAAAGGTACACTTACCATCCACTCTAAAGTAGCAAATGTTTTATTTGATTCTGGATTCACCCACTCTTTTATTTCTGAAAAATTTTCTAAGAGTATCACTGTATTACCTCAACAATTAGATGTTGAGTTAGCTGTGACAACACCTAATGGCACATCAATCGCATCAAAAGGTTATAATTATTCTCTGATCGAAGTTTGTGGGAAAGTGCTTCCTGCAAATCTTGTGATCCTTCCTATAGTGGAATTTGATGTGATTCTTGGCATGGATTGGCTTTCTTTATACGGAGCTCATATCAATTGCCAAATAAGGGAAGTCACATTTCATATTCCAGATCAACCTATGATCTTCTATCAATGCAAGGATGAACATAACCTTCCAGTGGAAATTTCTTCCATTTTATGGGTATTGATTCCACTAAATGAAGGTTATTTATCTCAAATGGTTGGTGAGGAACTCGCGATTAAGAATATGCCCATCGTACGGGAGTTTTATGGTGTCTTTCCGGAGGAATTACCGGGTCTTCCACCAAATCGTGAAGTTGAGTTTTCAATAGAACTCGTACCGAGTGCTTTGCCTATTTCAAAGACACCTTATAGAATGGCCCCAATTGAGTTGCAGGAATTGAAGAAGCAACTCCAAGAGAATCTTGATAAGGGATTCATACGCCCTAGTGCGTCACCTTGGGAAGCACCTGTTCTATTTGTTAAGAAGAAAGATGGATCAATGAGACTCTGCATTGATTATCGAGAACTTAACAAGATCACTATCAAGAACAAATATCCTCTCCCATGCATTGATGACTTATTTGACCAACTACGCGGAGCTCAATACTTTTCCAAGATTGATCTTCGTTCAGGGTATCATCAATTAAGGGTCAAAAGGGATGATATACCAAAGACGGCTTTCCGTACAAGGTATGGACACTATGAATTTATAGTGATGCCATTTGGTCTTACTAATGCCCCTACTATCTTCATGGATCTAATGAATAGAGTCTTTAGAGACTATCTTGATCAATTTGTGGTAGTCTTTATAGACGATATTCTTGTCTATTCAAAGAGCAAGGAAGAGCATGAAGATCACTTGAGAATTATATTGAAGACCCTGAGAAAGGAGAAGCTTTATGCCAAATTTTTCAAGTGTGAATTTTGGCTTCAAAAAAGTTGCATTTTTGGGTCACATAATCTCAAAAGAGGGGATATCTGTGGATCCAGCAAAAACAGAGGTTATCGAAAGATGGTCGAGACCAACAACAGTAACTGAGATCCGAAGTTTTCTTGGTTTGGCTGGATATTATCGACGTTTTGTAAAGGATTTTTCACGATTATCTAATCCACTCACCAAGTTGACTCGGAAAGGAGTTAAGTTTGTTTGGACAGAGGAATGTGAAGAGAATTTCAAGGAGTTGAAAAGAAGGTTATCCAGTGCACCTGTGCTCACACTGCCTTGTAGTGGAGAAAGGTTTGTGATCTACAGTGATGCATCCAAGAAGGGATTGGGGTGTGTTCTTATGAAAAATGATATGGTGATAGCTTATGCCTCACGACAGTTGAAAATCCATGAGCAATATTACCCAACACATGATTTGGAGTTGGCTGCGGTAATCTTTGCATTAAAGATTTGGAGGCATTACCTTTATGGTGAAAGGTGTGATATTTATACTGATCAGAAAAGTTTAAAGTATATTTTCACACAAAAGGAGCTGAATATGCGTCAAAGAAGATTGTTGGAGCTGATTAAGGATTATGACTGCTCAATCCATTACCACCCTGGGAAAGCAAACAAGGTGGCAGATGCATTAAGTCGACAAGACCATGCTAGTTTATCCATGATGAGGATCACAAAAGATCCAATATTTATGGATTTACAAAGGATGGATCTTGGAATTATAATGGAAGGGGAAAAATCTTATCTTTCTCAAATGAATGTTCAACCATCTATACATGTGAAGATTAAAGAGGCACAGAAAGAAGATGTCGAGTTACAAAAGAAGGTGAGAAATGTTCCTGAATTCAACCTTGATTGTGATGGGATAATAAAGTTCAGGAATCGGGTTTGTGTTCCTCCCATCCCCGAATTAAAGAAGGAGCTGCTGGATGAGGCTCATAGTTCTTCATTCTCTATTCATCCTGGAAGCACGAAGATGTATAGGGACCTGAAAGAGTACTTCTGGTGGGATGGCATGAATAGAGATGTTGCTGAATATGTCTCTCGATGCTTGGTTTGTCAACAAGTTAAAGATGAGAGACAGAAGTCTAAGGGGATGTTACAACCATTACCCATACCCGAATGGAAATGGGAAAACATCACTATGGACTTTGTCACAGGACTTCCTAAAACATCCAAAGGCAATAATGCTATTTGGGTCATAGTTGATCGTCTTACAAAGTCTGCACACTTCATTGCTATTAGAGAGGATTTCTCTCTAGATCAGCTTGACAGGATATATGTAAAGGAAGTGGTAAGATTGCATAGAGTACCACTTTCTATTATATCTGATCGGGATCCGAGATTTACCTCGAAGTTCTGGCGAAGTCTTCAGCATACTCTGGATACAGAGTTGAGTTTCAGCACTGTTTATCATCCCCAGACAGACGGTCAGTCTGAGAGAACAATTCAAACCCTAGAAGATATGTTGAGAGCTTGCTCTATGGATTTCAAAGGAGGTTGGGATCAACACCTACCTTTGGTGGAATTTTCTTATAATAATAGCTTTCACTCCAGTATTCAGATGGCTCCTTATGAAGCTCTCTATGGAAAGAAATGCAGGACTCCAACTTGCTGGGATGAAGTTGGGGAAAGAAAGCTATTAGGACCTGATCTCGTTGATGAAATGGCAGAAAAGGTCAGATCTATTCAACAACACATAAGAGCAGCTCAGAGTCGACAGAAAAGTTATGCCGACAACCGAAGAAAAGACCTAGAGTTTGAAGTGGGCGATAAAGTGTTCTTACGAATATCTCCCTGAAAGAGGGTTATGAGATTTGGAAAGAAGGGGAAGTTGAGCCCTAGATATATCGGTCCTTTCGAAATACTGGATCGTGTTGGAAAGGTAGCTTACCGATTGGCGCTTCCACCGAATCTCTCTCAAGTTCATGATGTGTTTCATGTATCTCTCCCGAGAAAGTACATACCTGATCCTTCACATGTACTCAGCTCAGAAGTTGTACCGCTGGAGCAAGATCTTTCTTATGAAGAACAACCGATAGAGATTCTGGATCGTAGCGAAAAAGTCCTACGAAACAAGACCACTCGATTGGTGAAAGTTTTATGGAGGAACCACCAACTTGAAGAAGCTACATGGGAGCTTGAGGATATGATGAGGGAGAAGTATCCTCATCTGTTTGTTACAAAGTGACGAATTTCGAGGGTGAAATTCTTTTTAAGGGGGGTAGAATGTAACACCCGAGATTTTTTATGAGTAATATTTTGTTTTTTTATATATCATCAAAGGAATCTTTCACTACATACTAGCTTGGCTTACTTTACACGCAACCGCGACCTTCCTCGATAGCTTGCGTCGTACGCAATACTGAGTTTCACTAAACAACGATATGCTATTAAAATATTATTAAAACTAGCCGTTATGAATAGTAATAACCACTTTTTGAAATTTTATAAATTTTATCTTTCAAAATGGACTTCATTTTTGGATTTGGAATACCGAAATTAGCATAGGGTGAAATTTTGGTATTTTTCTGAAAACTTTCAATTTTTGATGAATAGTGAAACCACTAAGTGGTAGGTTAAAAACTGAATTTTGCATAAAACTTAATTTTACCGCTTCTGTGAATGGAATTTCGAAAATCCGACAGACACGGTTAATATCAAGGACTAAAATGTGGTTCAATGAGATGAAAATATTTTTTGGTGAATAGTAACTTTTTACTTTTTTTTACCACGGTTAATAGTAAATAGGGTAACTAAGGGTAAATATGATATTACTATTACCCTAACACATGTCCTAATTCTATTGGATAAGTGTAATTCGACCAAAAACAACCTTATGAATATAATATGACCATTTAGGTCCACTTGGATTAGATTAGGACATTTATTATTAATTTATTTAAAGAAGGGTTAAAATAGTTAAAATCAATGTTTAATAAGTAAATCATTTTTAATATGGGGTTATACATAAGATAAATTCGACTATAAATATTCATTAGAAAGCTAAAAAGATTTCCTACATAATGGTATTTTATTTGTAATTTTTCGACATTAAATAATTTAATTTATTTATGACACAATGATGATGCAGTAATTATCTTATTAATGAAATATTGACATAATTGATGTTATAAACACCAAAATAAATGTAATTTGAGACTTTTTATGAATTCAACTAATTTTCTAGGTTACTATGATATATTAGTGTTGATTTAATCAACTTGGTTCGAACATATAATTCTGTTATGACTTTCACAAAAATCATATATCAAATAGTGTCAAAATTGACACAAAATAGTTTTTAAATCATATATTATATTACTAATTTTTATTTTATTCCTAAAAATCTAAGGTTCGGCCAAATGACTTAGATAAGGATATATATATTAATAATAAACAATTTGGGGTTCGTTTGGCATGTTATAGTAAGTGTATTAACCATATAGTGAAAGAAAACAAAAAAACACGGTAAAAGTTAAATTATTTAACTTAGAGTTAAATCTAATTGATAAGGTTAAAATAATAACCTAAACTTGTCTAACTCTTATTGGTTGATAGGATTTCGACCCATCCCCACTTTACCTTCGAAATAAGACCCTTTGGAACCATTATAAACCGATTTTGACTTTAATATAAAATAATATTTTGAGATATTCCTAAGGTGCCCCTCTCCTCCCTTATAAAAGGGAACCTCCCCCCCCCCCTCCTCCTCACACAAATTTGAGCACTCAAGCTCGGCCAAACCCTGCCATTTTCTCCTATCCACTTCCCTATAATAATCCTAGAGGTCCTGTTATTCTTCAAAGACCAATCTTAGTTCCCTGAGTGGAGGATTCAAAGAAGCGTTCCAAAGAAGAGGTAATATCCATTACCGATCTTTTCAATTTCGTTCTTCTTCAACTTCTTCTTCTTTAGTTGTTTCATGATAAAGTAATAACATTAGTATTACTTACATACTTATATGTTATTATAAATATGAAACAACCCTAATTCACCTTCTATCCATCCTACGGAAAAATGAAATCACTGCGCGTGCGTACGTACGGAATACCGTCTCCACGCCGTGGTGTAATCTATTTTCCACCATCACCTTACAAGGATGGGTATAATGGTGTAATGAGTAACTATTTATGATTATTATAAAGTAATATTGATACTGAAATAATATATATATACTCCAATACAATTCCACGATCATAGGAACGATATCATCACTCGTGCGTACGTACGGAATACCGTCTCCACGATGTGATGCGACTCGTTCTACATAATCATCATTACATAGTAATTATATAAATGAATTGAATGAATAAATATGATATATGTTACACTAATACCATTCTGGATATAAGGTATATATAACCTTAAAAGAAGAATAAGAATTTATTCGGCAAAACACGCATAAGAACAAAAGGCAATAAAGACCCGAGTAACAAGTAACAATGAAATATTACTAACAAGAAGCTAAGAATATGACCATATATGATATCATATCAATATGTATGATTCTGGAATAAGTCAATAACATTATTTAAACCATTATACAGGAGCTTCAGAAACGTACAAAGCAAATCGGACCTAAGGTAAGGGAAATATCACAATCTCATTTTTATCCGAGATTGTTTATTCGTAAGTATTTACTGGGGTGTATTTTATCATCCACATCCATGTTTCATCAATATGTAATATTATTTCCATCCACCTACACTTGTTTAAATCCATTTTTACCCATCGGTGAGTTTTTAGTAATATGTATGAAAGGAATCTTTTGTCGTTTTTCGTACGAGGTACTTTTTGACTTCTCCGACAAAAGTACGAAGAATGTTTTTTTAACTTATACGGCATGAATGGATTTTTAAAACATCCTTTCCTAGAATCTTCCTTTATAAGTTTTCAAGTTTATTTTTAATCAAATTCTTTATTTTATAATTGTATGACATGTTAAGAAAGGAAAAGTGTTTTTTAAGTAGAAAGGATATTTTCCTCAAGAATGATGTTGAAGTATTTTATCGAAATTATTTTCCATCTAAGATAATAAAAGGGTTCTGTTTTTTATCCCTATTATTACATGGATTTGATTATGTTGTGATGGAAATATTTTTATGAACTCCTTTATCTTATATGAATTGTTTTATGATGTCATGTTGTTTAAGAATCCCATTTTTATTACATGGGTTACGCTATGATGTATGGTTTATGATTATGTGGCACACATAAGAAAGGATTCATTATAAGATGGGTGGGACCTATATCTCCCTCCAATACATTGGGTAAAGATTTATATCTCATGAGATAGACATGGCTGGAACGGAAGGTTATTTCGGTTCAGTGATTCAGGACTGAAACGAGGAGTGAACTCGGTTCAGAAAGGGACTTTGTCCACTAAGATAGTCTTGGCAATGAGTCATGACTAACAAGAAATGATTTTCCATGATTATGTGTGCATGCCACAAAGTTTCAAGTTTCATGTTATTATTATGGGGATCTCATTTTCACTTCTATGATTTGTTCCATGTTAAGATATTATGATCTCTTTTGCAGGTTATGATTTTCAAAAAGATATGATATGATTTTTATTTCCTTTATTTTCCCTTGCTGAGCATTTGAGCTCACCCTTTTATGTTTTCTTTTCCCCAGGTCAGGAAGATGGATATTAAGTAGAATATTCTAAAAGGGACCCTAGATATGATGAAATAAATAGGAGACACTGTAGAAGATTTATGAACCAGTTGTTTATGTTTCCTAGTTTCTAAAGACACTATACCTATACGGTCCTTTGTGGTTTTGTCATATGTTGTAATAAGTTTGCTTCAATTTTGAAGTATTAACAATGTATGTAAAGTATGGGTCATTATAGTTGGTATCAGAGGAAAGGTATAGTCAACCTTTGGAAACTAGGATGTGAAAGCCTTAGTAAGAACCCTAAGGATAAGTCTAAGCATAGAACATAATCTTAGTGTTTTAGAAATGGCCATGAATAACCTAGGATAAGTCCTTAAGCGTGAAAATTTTATTCTTGAATTATGTGGTTTTCCTATTATAATTAGTGTTGCTCACACTATTCTTCTTGATTTTAGTCAATGGCTGGAGCCTGAAGGAACCGTGTTAATGCGGAATGTGATGGGCAATGCAATGATTGTCCCCCTGAGCATCCAAACGATATGGGAGCTGGAATGCAGAATCTTGTAGCCATGCTCACACAACTTTCTCAAGCTATGAATCATGCAGGACTTCCAAACGAGCAAAGGAAGGAGCAACATTCTGTTGAATCCTTCATGAGGCAGCGTCCACCTTCTTTCAGTGGGTCTACTGATCCATTAGTTGCTGAACAATGGATTAGTACTACTGAAAAGATATTTTCAGTTCTTCAATGTTCTGAACATGATAAAGTCATCCTAGCAGTGTATCGTTTGGAAGGAGATGCTGATCAATGGTGGAATCTTATTAAGAATACGAGGCAAAGGGATGAAATTGAGTCCATGGAATGGGACGAGTTCAAGAACTTATTTTTTCAATAAGTACTTCCCTCGTATTCTCCGAACAAAGATGGAGAAAGAGTTTCTTGAACTGAAGCAAAGGGATGATGAATCTGTTGGTACCTATGAAGCAAATTTTACAAGACTTTCAAGGTACGCTTCTGGTATTATTATCCAACCTGAGAGTAAGATCGATCGATTCTTTAGTGGCTTAAAACCAAGTCTTCGAAGGGCGTTAGCCATAAGGGACTTCAATAGCTACGAGGAAATCGTTCGATGTGCTCTCAAAGTCGAGATGGATATTGGAGTAACCCATCATTCATATGGGTTTGATAAGAAGAGGAAAATGGAATTCAAAGGAAAATCTAAAGAGCACACTGAAAAGAAGATGAGCTTTCCCTTATGCTCAAAGTGTGGAAAGAAACATGGAGGGAGTTGTCTTAAAGGGACAAGTAAATGTTTCAAATGTGGAAAGGAAGGTCATCGGGCATTTGAATGTCGCGATAATGGGAAGAAGATGTCTAATGATGCAAACAAAGGAAGGGATACACAGAATGAACCTACTACACTTCAATGTTTCAAGTGCAAGGAGATGGGGCATTATGCCAATCAATGCCCAAATCCAAGGGTTGACGATGATGGTCGACGTCAACAAAATCTTAAGGATAAAGACAAAGGAAAGTCACATGCAATTTCTATCAGCGATGTGGAGTACGATAACGATGTGGTGAAAGGTACACTTACCATCCACTCTAAAGTAGAAAATGTTTTATTTGATTCTGGATTCACCCACTCTTTTATTTCTGAAAAAAATTCTAAGGGTATCACTGTATTACCTCAACAATTAGATGTTGAGTTAGCTGTGACAACACCTAATGGCACATCAATCGCATCAAAAGTTTATAATTCTTCTCCGATCGAAGTTTGTGGGAAAGTGCTTCCTGCAAATCTTGTGATCCTTCCTATAGTGGAATTTGATGTTATTCTTGGCATGGATTGGATTTCTTTATACGGAGCTCATATCAATTGCCAAAGAAGGGAAGTCACATTTCATATTCCAGATCAACCTATGATCGTATATCAATGCAAGGATGAACATAACCTTCCAGTGGAAATTTCTTCCATTTTATGGGTTTTGATTCCACTAAATGAAGGTTATTTATCTCAAATGGTTGGTGAGAAACTCGCGATTAAGAATATGCCCATCGTACGAGAGTTTGATGATGTCTTTCCGGAGGAATTACCGGGTCTTCCACCAAATCGTGATGTTGAGTTTTCAATAGAACTCGTACCGAGTGCTTTGCCTATTTCAAAGACACCTTATAGAATGGCCCCAATTGAGTTGAAGGAATTGAAGAAGCAACTCCAAGGGAATCTTGATAAGGGATTCATACGCCCTAGTGCGTCACCTTGGGGAGCACCTGTTCTATTCGTTAAGAAGAAAGATGGATCAATGAGACTCTGCATTGATTATCGAGAACTTAACAAGATCACTATCAAGAACAAATATCCTCTCCCATGCATTGATGACTTATTTGACCAACTACGCGGAGCTCAATACTTTTCCAAGATTGATCTTCGTTCAGGGTATCATCAATTAAGGGTAAAAAGGGAGGATATACCAAAGACGGCTTTCCGTACAAGGTATGGACACTATGAATTTATAGTGATGCCATTTGGTCTTACTAATTCCCCTACTATCTTCATGGATCTAATGAATAGAGTCTTTAGAGACTATCTTGATCAATTTGTGGTAGTCTTTATAGACGATATTCTTGTCTATTCAAAGAGAAAGGAAGAGCATGAAGATCACTTGAGAATTATATTGAAGACCCTGAGAAAGGAGAAGCTTTATGCCAAATTTACCAAGTGTGAATTTTGGCTTCAAAAAGTTGCATTTTTGGGTCACATAATCTCAAAAGAGGGGATATCTGTGGATCCAACAAAAACAGAGGTTATCGAAAGATGGTCGAGACCAACAACAGTAACTGAGATCCGAAGTTTTCTTGGTTTGGCTGGATATTATCGACGTTTTGTAAATGATTTTTCACGATTATCTAATCCACTCACCAAGTTGACTAGGAAAGGAGTTAAGTTTGTTTGGACAGAGGAATGTGAAGAGAATTTCAAGGAGTTGAAAAGAAGGTTATCCAGTGCACCTGTGCTCACACTGCCTTGTAGTGGAGAAATGTTTGTGATCTACAGTGATGCATCCAAGAAGGGATTGGGGTGTGTTCTTATGCAAAATGATATGGTGATAGCTTATGCCTCACGACAGTTGAAAATCCATGAGCAAAATTACCCAACACATGATTTAGAGTTGGCTGCGGTAATCTTTGCATTAAAGATTTGGAGGCATTACCTTTATGGTGAAAGGTGTGATATTTATACTGATCATAAAAGTTTAAAGTATATTTTCACACAAAATGAGCTGAATATGCGTCAAAGAAGATTGTTGGAGCTGATTAAGGATTATGACTTCTCAATCCATTACCACCCTGGGAAAGCAAACAAGGTGGCAGATGCATTAAGTCGACAAGACCATGCTAGTTTATCCATGATGAGGATCAAAAAAGATCCAATATTTATGGATTTACAAAGGATGGATCTTGGAATTATAATGGAAGGGGAAAAATCTTATCTTTCTCAAATGAATGTTCAACCATCTATACATGTGAAGATTAAAGAGGCACAGAAAGAAGATGTCGAGTTACAAAAGAAGGTGAGAAATGTTCCTGAATTCAACCTTGATTGTGATGGGATAATAAAGTTTAGGAATCGGGTTTGTGTTCCTCCCATCCCCGAATTAAAGAAGGAGCTGCTGGATGAGGCTCATAGTTCTTCATTCTCTATTCATCCTGGAAGCACGAAGATGTATAGGGACCTGAAAGAGTACTTCTGGTGGGATGGCATGAAAAGAGATGTTTCTGAATATGTCTCTCGATGCTTGGTTTGTCAACAAGTTAAAGCTGAGAGACAGAAGTCTAAGGGGATGTTACAACCATTACCCATACTCGAATGGAAATGGGAAAACATCACTATGGACTTTGTCATAGGACTTCCTAAAACATCCAAAGGCAATAATGCTATTTGGGTCATAGTTGATCGTCTTACAAAGTCTGCACACTTCATTGCTATTAGAGAGGATTTCTCTCTAGATCAGCTTGCCAGGATATATGTAAAGGAAGTGGTAAGATTGCATGGAGTACCACTTTCTATTATATCTGATCGGGATCCGAGATTTACCTCGAAGTTCTGGCGAAGTCTTCAGCATACTCTGGATACAGAGTTGAGTTTCAGCACTGCTTATCATCCCCAGACAGACGGTCAGTCTGAGAGAACAATTCAAACCCTAGAAGATATGTTGAGAGCTTACTCTATGGATTTCAAAGGAGGTTGGGATCAACACCTACCTTTGGTGGAATTTTCTTATAATAATAACTTTCACTCCAGTATTCAGATGGCTTCTTATGAAGCTCTCTATGGAAAGAAATGCAGGACTCCAACTTGCTGGGATGAAGTTGGGGAAAGAAATCTATTAGGACCTGATCTCGTTGATGAAATGGTAGAAAAGGTCAGATCTATTCAACAACACATAAGAGCAGCTCAGAGTCGACAGAAAAGTTATGCCGACAACCGAAGAAAAGACCTAGAGTTTGAAGTGGGCGATAAAGTGTTCTTACGAATATCTCCCTGGAAGAGGGTTATGAGATTTGGAAAGAAGGGGAAGTTGAGCCCTAGATATATCGGTCCTTTCGAAATACTGGATCGTGTTGGAAAGGTAGCTTACCGATTGGCGCTTCCACCGAATCTCTCTCAAGTTCATGATGTGTTCCATGTATCTCTCCTGAGAAAGTACATACCTGATCCTTCACATGTACTCAGCTCAGAAGTTGTACCGCTGGAGCAAGATCTTTCTTATGAAGAACAACTGATAGAGATTCTGGATCGTAGCGAAAAAGTCCTACGAAACAAGACCACTCGATTGGTGAATGTTTTATGGAGGAACCACCAACTTGAAGAAGCTACATGGGAGCTTGAGGATATGATGAGGGAGAAGTATCCTCATCTGTTTGTTACAAAGTGACGAATTTCGAGGGCGAAATTCTTTTTAAGGGGGGTAGAATGTAACACCCGAGATTTTTTATGAGTAATATTTTGTTTTTGTATATATCATCAAAGGAATATTTCACTACATACTAGCTTTTCTTACTTTACACGCAACCACGACCTTACTCGATAGCTTGCATCGTACGCAATACTGAGTTTCACTAAACAACGATATGCTATTAAAATATTATTAAAACTAGCCGTTATGAATAGTAATAACCATTTTTTGAAATTTTATAAATTTTATCTTTCAAAATGGACTTCATTTTTGGATTCGGAATACCGAAATTAGCCTAGGGTGAAATTTTGGTATTTTTTTGAAAACTTTCAACTTTTGATGAATAGTGAAACCACTAAGTGGTAGGTTAAAAACTGAATTTTGCATAAAACATAATTTTACCGCTTCTGTGAATGGAATTTCGAAAATCCGACAGACACGGTTAATATCAAGGAATAAAATGTGGTTCAATGAGATGAAAATATTTTTTGGTGAATAGTAACTTTTTACTTTTTTTTACCACGGTTAATAGTAAATAGGGTAACTAAGGGTAAATATGATATTACTATTACCCTAACACATGTCCTAATTCTATTGGATAAGTGTAATTAGACCGAAAACAACCTTATGAATATAATATGACCATTTAGGTCCACTTGGATTAGATTAGGACATTTATTATTAATTTATTTAAAGAAGGGTTAAAATAGTTAAAATCAAAGTTTAATAAGTAAATAATTTTTAAGATGGGGTTATACATAAGATAAATTCGACTATAAATATTCATTAGAAAGATAAAAAGATTTCCTACATAATTGTATTTTATTTGTAATTTTTAGACATTAAATAATTTAATTTATTTATGACACAATGATGATGCAGTAATTATCTTATTAATGAAATATTGACATAATTGATGTTATAAACACCAAAATAAATGTAATTTGAGACTTTTTATTAATTCCACTAATTTTCTAGGTTACTATGATATATTAGTGTTGATTTAATCAACTTTGTTCGAACATATAATTCTGTTATGACTTTCACAAAAATCATATATCAAATAGTGTCAAAATTGACACAAAATAGTTTTTAAATCAAATATTATATTACTAATTGTTATTTTATTCCTAAAAATCTAAGGTTCGGCCAAATGACTTAGATGAGGATATATATATTAATAATAAACAATTTGGGGTTCGTTTGGCAAGTTATAGTAAGTGTATTAACCATATAGTGAAAGAAAACAAAAAGACACGGTAAAAGTTAAATTATTTAACTTAGAGTTAAATCTAATTGATAAGGTTAAAATAATAACCTAAACTTGTATAACTCTTATTGGTTGATAGTATTTCGACCCATCCCCACTTTACCTTCGAAATAAGACCCTTTGGAACCATTATAAACCGATTTTGACTTTAATATAAAATAATATTTTGAGATATTCCTAAGGTGCCCCTCTCCTCCCTTATAAAAGGGCACCTCCTCCCCCTCCTCCTCACACCAATTTGAGCACTCAAGCTCGTCCAACCCATGCCATTTTCTCCTCTCCACTTCCCTAGAATAATCCTAGAGGTCCTGGTCTTCTTCAAAGACCAATCTTAGTTCCCTAAGTGGAGGATTCAAAGAAGCGTTCCAAAGAAGAGGTAATATCCATTACCGATCTTTTCAATTTCTTTCTTCTTCAACTTCTTCTTCTTTAGTTGTTTCATGATAAAGTAATAACATAAGTATTACTTACATACTGATATGTTATTATAAATATGAAACAACCCTAATTCACCTTCTATCCATCCTACGGAAAAATGAAATCACCGCGCGTGCGTACGTACGGAATACCGTCTCCACGCCGTGGTGTAATCTATTTTCCACCATCACCTTACAAGGATGGGTATAATGGTGTAATGAGTAACTATTTATGATTATTATAAAGTAATATTTATACTGAAATATTATATAAATACTCCAATACAATTCCACGATCATAGGAACGATATCATCACTCGTGCGTACGTACGGAATACCGTCTCCACGATGTGATGCGACTTGTTCTACATAATCATCATTACATAGTAATTATATAAATGAATTGAATGAATAAATATGATATATGTTACACTAATACCATTCTGGATATAAGGTATCTATAACCTTAAAAGAAGAATAAGAATTTATTCGGCAAAACACGCATAAGAACAAAAGGCAATAAAGACCCGAGTAACAAGTAACAATGAAATATTACTAACAAGAAGCTAAGAATATGACCATATATGATATCATATCAATATGTATGATTCTGGAATAAGTCAATAACATTATTTAAACCATTATACAGGAGATTTTGAAACGTACAAAGCAAATCGGACCTAAGGTAAGGGAAATATCACAATCTCATTTTTATCCGAGATTGTTTATTTGTAAGTATTTACTGGGGTGTATTTTATCATCCGCATCCATGTTTCATCAATATGTAATATTATTTCCATCCACCTACAATTGTTTAAATCCATTTTTACCCTTCGGTGAGTTTTTAGTAATATGTATGAAAGGAATCTTTTGTCGTTTTTCGTACGAGGTACTTTTTGACTTTTCTGACAAAAGTACGAAGAATGTTTTTTTTAACTTATACGGCATGAATGGATTTTTAAAACATTATTTCCTAGAATCTTCCTTTATAAGTTTTCAAGTTTATTTTTAATCAACTTCTTTATTTTATAATTGTATGACATGTTAAGAAAGGAAAAGTGTTTTTGAAGTAGAAAGGATATTTTCCTCAAGAATGAAGTTCAAGTATTTTATCGAAATTATTTTCCATATAAGATAATAAATGGGTTCTGTTTTTATCCCTATTATTACATGGATTTGATTATGTTGTGATGGAAATATTTTTATGAACTCCTTTATCTTATATGAATTGTTTTATGATGTCATGTTGTTTAAGAATCTCATTTTTATTACATGGGTTACGCTATGATGTATGGTTTATGATTATGTGGCACACATAAGAAAGGATTCATTATAAGATGGGTGGGACCTATATCTCCCTCCAATGCATTGGGTAAAGACTTATATCTCATGAGATAGACATGGCTGGAACGGAAGGTTATTTCGGTTCAGTGATTCAGGACTGAAACGAGGAGTGAACTCGGTTCAGAAAGGGACTTTGTCCACTAAGATAGTCTTGGCAATGAGTCATGACTAACAAGAAATGATTTTCCATGATTATGTGTGCATGCCACAAAGTTTCAAGTTTCAGGTTATGATTATGGGGATCTCATTTTCACTTCTATGATTTGTTCCATGTTAAGATATTATGATCTCTTTTGCAGGTTATGATTTTCAAAAAGATATGATATGATTTTTATTTCCTTTATTTGACCTTGCTGAGCATTTGAGCTCACCCTTTTATGTTTTCTTTTCCCCAGGTCAGGAAGATGGATATTAAGTAGAATATGCTAAAAGGGACCCTAGATATGATGAAATAAATGGGAGACACTATAGAAGATTTATGAACCAGTTGTTTATGTTTCCCAGTTTCTAAAGACACTATACCTATACGGTCCTTTGTGGTTTTGTCATATGTTGTAATAAGTGTGCTTCAATTTTGAAGTATTAACAATGTATGTAAAGTATGGGTCGTTATAATCCACTTACATGTCTAGAGGGACCCCCCCTAAAGACCTGTTCCCATGCCGTATAGGCTCACCTACTATCCTGAGCCAACGCCCCAAAAGACTTTGGACAATACTTCGAGTCAGGTCCTATGTTTTGAACACGGTCAGCAGTCGACCCTCATTTGTTTGTCCCCATTTTAGGCTAAAGTAATATGGATGTTGTGTTTCAAACACAGTCAACAATTATCCTCCATCGCCACGCCACCCTCATTGATTTTCGAATTTCAGGCATGTGATTCACATTTTTCATCTCCCTTTGTTCGAAAGGATTCCAACACCCCTTGGTGTTATCCCTCTAGAGGACTAGCGCAAAGGAGAAGGCCTCAACCCACCACTGGGTTGGGATTCCCTCACTGCTAGACATGTGGAAGACATTACGAGAAGCTTCCTTGTGTAAGCTCCATCCACCACTTCCACTCCATAGCGGCACCCGGGCAGCTTCTTGGTGTAAGCCCCATCCACTATTGTCGCTCCATAGCAGCACTCGGGCATCTTCCTTGCGTAAGCCCCATCCACCATTGCCCCTCCATAAAGGCACCTGGGTAGCTTCCTTGCGTAAGCCCCATCCACTATTGCCGCTCCATAGCGGCACCCAAGAAGCTTCCTTGCATAAGCCCTATCCACCATTGTCGCTCTATAGAGGCACCCGGGAAACTTCCTTGCATAAGCCCCATCCACTATCACCGCTCCACAGTGGCACCCATGCATATTCCTTGTATAATCCATATCTACCATTACCACTCCATAGCGGCACCTGGGAAGATTCCTTGCATAATCCCCACCCACTATTTCCACTCCATAGTAGTACGCGGGTAGATTTCTTATGTAAGCCCCATCCACCATTGCCTCTCCATAGCTGCACTTGGGCCTCCATCCTGGAGTCACTACTACAACCTGTGCCTTTATCAGCGCTAAAAACCATCATTAACAGCGCTAGAAAAGCACTGTTAATTCCGACGTAGATAAAGGGGGGGTCCCCTTTATCAGCGTGCGGTGGAGCGCTGATAAAGGTCAACTATATCAGCGCTTCTCGGAGCGCTGATACAGGTTCCTTTATCAGCGCTCCTTTAGCGCTGTTAAAGGTTTCCATTATCAGCGCTGACAAAGATCCCAGCGCCTGCACCTAAAAAACAGTACCTGCACACCTGCACACCAGAATACCTACACAAAGTAGCACATGCACACCTGCACACCATAGCACCCACACCCAATATTTTGAATGACAACGGTAAATACATTTACTTAACATCATGAATACAAAAAAATGCATTGCTATATACATTTCAAAAATTGTTTTACATGGTTACATTTACAATTATTCAACAACAGTTATAAACATTCATGTTTCATCCTTTGATATCCGTGATCCGCTCTCGATGGTATTTCTTGCCGAACAAAGCATCCGAACTCAAGGAAAAAAAATCACCTATATAAGAAAACAAATATTATGTTAGTAATGCAATAATGAAAGAAATTAAAATAGTAATATGAAAGAATACATTAATATGGAAATGTGAAACTAAAATATTAAATTTTAAACTCAAAAGTTTTCATTTTCATAACAATGAAAGGGAATAATGTAAAATCAATATGTTTTTGATTGATTTATCTCATTTAATAAATACTGATTCTTTATCTAATGAAAAGCTTTACCGGTCACACCGTGCATCAGATTGAGGTGTGGTCGATTTGTACGCATCACAAATGACTCGTGGATCGTTTTCTTAAAGTATCAGAACAATCCGAAGGCGTTTGCTCGGTTTGGCGTATGTCATTGGTGTTGTTTTCCAATGTTTATCTCATTTTCAAACTGATATCAGACACTTTTAGCCATACCAATCACACTGTGCGTCGGATTGAGGTGCGGTCGATTCGTACACGTCACAAATGACTCGTGGATCGTTGTCCTAAAGTATCAAAACAATCCGAAGGCGTTTTCTCAGTTTGGAATATGTCATTGTTGTTGTTTTCCAAAGTTCATGTCATTTTCAAACTGATATCAGACAATTTTAGCCATACCGGTCACACCGTGCGTCGGATTGAGGTGCAATCGATTCATACGCGTCAAAAATTACTCGTGGATTTTTTTCCTAAAGTATCAAAACAATCCGAACGCGTTTTCTCAGTTTGGCGTATGTCATTGGTGTTGTTTTCCAAAGTTCATGTCATTTTCAAACTGATATCAGACAATTTTAGCCATACCGGTCACACCGTGCGTCGGATTGAGGTGAGATTGATTCGAACACATCACAAATGACTCATGGATCATTGTCCTAAAGTATCAAAACAATCCGAAGGTGTTTGCTCAGTTTGGCGTATGTCATTGGTGTTGTTTTCCAAAGTTCATGTCATTTTCAAACTGATATCAGACAATTTTAGCCATACCAGCCACACCGTGCGTCAGATTGAGGTGCGGTCAATTCGTACGCGTCACAAATGACTCGTGGATCATTTTCCTAAAGTATCAAAACAATCCGAAGGCGTTTGCTCGGTTTGGCGTATGTCATTGGTGTTGTTTTCCAAAGTTTATCTCATTTTCATACTGATATCAGACACTTTTAGCCATACCGGTCACACCGTGCGTTGGATTGAGGTGCGGTCGATTCGTACACGTCAAAAATGACTCGTGGATCGTTTTCCTAAAGTATCAAAACAATCCGAAGGCATTTTCTCGGTTTGGCGTATGTCATTGGTGTTGTTTTCCAAAGTTTATCTCAATTTGAAACTTATATCAGACACTTTTAGCCATACCGGTCACACCGTGCGTCGGATTGAGGTGCGGTCGATTCGTACGTGTCACAAATGTCTCGTGGATCGTTGTCTTAAAGTATCAAAACAATCCGAACGCATTTTCTCGGTTTGGCGTATGTCATTGGTGTTGTTTTCCAAAGTTCATGTCATTTTCAAACTGATATCAGACAATTTTAGCCATACTAGTCACACCGTGCGTCGGATTGAGGTGCGGTCGATTCGTACACGGCACAAATGACTCGTGGATCGTTTTACTCAAGTATCAAAACAATCCGAAGGCGTTTTCTTGGTTTGGAATATGTCATTGGTGTTGTTTTCCAAAGTTCATGTCATTTTCAAACTGATATCAGGCAATTTTAGCCATACCGGTCATACCGTGCGTCAGATTGAGGTGCGGTCAATTCGTACACGTCACAAATGACTCGTGTATCGTTGTCCTAAAGTATCAAAACAATCCGAACGCGTTTGCTCGGTTTGGCGTATGTCATTGTTGTTGTTTTCCAAAGTTTATCTCATTTTCAAACTGATATCAGACACTTTTAGCCATACCGGTCACACCGTGCGTCGGATTGAGGTGCGGTCGATTCGTACACGTCACAAATGACTCTTGGATCGTTTTCCAAAAGTATCAAAACAATCTGAATGCGTTTTCTCGGTTTGGCGTATGTCATTGCTGTTGTTTTCCAAAGTTTATCTCAATTTGAAACTGATATCAGAAACTTTTAGCCATACCGGTCACACCGTGCGTCGGATTGAGGTGCGGTCGATTCTTACGCGTTGCAAATGACTCGTGGATCATTTTAATAAAGTATCAAAATAATCCGAACGCGTTTGCTCAGTTTGGCGTATGTCATTGGTGTTGTTTTCCAAAGTTCATGTCATTTTCAAACTGATATCAGACAATTTTAGCCATACCGGTCACACCGTGCGTTGGATTGAGGTGCGGTTGATTCGTACACGTCACAAATGACTCGTGGATCGTTGTCCTAAAGTATCAAAACAATCCGAATGCATTTGATCAGTTTGGCGTATGTCATTGGTGTTGTTTTCCAAAGTTTATCTCAATTTGTAACTGATATCAGACACTTTTAGCCATACCAGTCACACCGTGCGTCGGATTGAGGTGAGTTGATTCGTACGCATCACAAATGACTCTTGGATCGTTGTACTAAAGTATCAAAACAATCCGAAGGCGTTTTCTCGGTTTGGTGTATGTCATTGGTGTTGTTTTCCAAAGTTTATCTCATTTTCAAACTGATATCAGACACTTTTAGCCATACCGGTCACACCGTGCGTCAGATTGAGATGTGGTCGATTCGTACGCGTCACAAATGACTCTTGGATCGTTGTCCTAAAGTATCAAAACAATCCAAAGGCGTTTTCTCGGTTTGGCGTATGTCATTGGTGTTGTTTTCCAAAATTCATGTCATTTTCAAACTGATATTAGACAATTTTAGCCATACCGGTCACACCGTGCGTCGGATTGAGGTGCAGTCGATTCATACACGTCAAAAATGACTCGTGGATCGTTGTACTAAAGTATCAAAACAATCCAAAGGCATTTTCTCGGTTTGGAGTATGTCATTGGTGTTGTTTTCCAATGTTTATCTCAATTTGAAACAGATATCAGACACTTTTATCCATACCGGTCACACCATGCGTTGGATTGAGGTGCGGTCAATCCGTACACATCAAAAATGACTCGTGGATCATTGTCCTAAAGTATCAAAACAATCCGAACACGTTTTCTCGGTTTGGCGTATGTCATTGGTGTTGTTTTCCAAAGTTCATGTCATTTTCAAACTAATATCATACACTTTTAGCCATACCGGTCACACCGTGCGTCGGATTGAGGTGCGGTCGATTCCTACACGTCAAAAATTACTCGTGGATCGTTGTCCTAAAGTATCAAAACAATCCGAACACGTTTTCTCGGTTTGGCGTATGTCATTGGTGTTGTTTTCCAAAGTTTATCTCATTTTCAAACTGATATTAGACACTTTTAGCCATACCGGTCACACCATGTGTCGGATTGAGGTGCGGTTGATTCGTATGCGTCACAAATGACTCGTGGATCGTTGTCCTAAAGTATCAAAACAATCCGTACGCGTTTGCTCGGTTTGGCGTACGTCATTGGTGTTGTTTTCCAAAGTTTATCTCATTTTCAAACTGATATCAGACACTTTTATCCATACCGGTCACACCGTGCGTCGGATTGAGGTGCGGTCGATTCGTACGTGTTACAAATGACTCGTGGATCGTTGTCCTAAAGTATCAAAACAATCCGAACGCGTTTTCTCGGTTTGGCGTATGTCATTGGTGTTGTTTTTCAAAGTTTATGTCATTTTCAAACTAAGTAGTAGGAATTCACTAATCTAAGGATATGAAACATAAGAAAGGGAGATCATAGATGCTCAATAAGTGTAAAGGGAGATATCAATGACCATATAAATATAACATAAGTATTATGAATTCACCTTCATTGTCCTATTTGTTTACATTCTTTGATCAGGTACGCTGCCCCTTCGTTTCTAAAGACATTTATATCATCTTCTGAATAGGAGTTTTTGCGACAGTCATAGTAGTACTGAAAAAATATAAATACACAAGGGATTAATAATTATTTTAAATAAAGTAGTAATTATTTTCAAAAATACCTCTTCAGGGATGCTAGTTTGTCCATGAAATACGATCTCTTTCATAAATTTACAAACATAATAACCGCAGTCCTTGTCATTTGTTTGTTTCGGACACTGCAGAAACATCGAGAAAAATAAGTAATTTGTTTTGATATGTATTTGAATAGTGAAATATAATTATATATACCCAGATACTTCTCCATATGTAGATCTTGTGGGCATTGTCGTCCTTACGCCCTGGATTCATTCCATCCTTTAGACGATATTCATACACCGCCCTATCATAACAAAATCCTCATTAAAAGATAATATAAATTATATAACTAGATATTTAGTTCTAAAATGTTGGATCTAGTGTATTACAAATTGACAATCGCCATCTTGTGTGGCCGGTTAGTTGGATATCCATGCAGTGAATCCAGAAAATAAATCTTTGGAGTATCCAAATTGACTGCAATGAGCATCCAATGTTCCCTAAAAACACAAAAAGAAATAAGTACTGATAGAAATGAAAATATAATTGATATGATTAAAATGTAGAGTTTTACCCTTGCATCTTTGGTATTAAAAAGAGCATGTCAGTCGTAATTATTCTTTGAAACGTTCTGAGCAGATTTGACATCAATTCAGCCTGAATATTAGAATCTATTTATGTTCGTTGTGTAGAAATGGTGCGAGGACTAACGAGTCCAAATTTGTATTCATGGGCAAATCCCTTCAACTGTTTTTCATATATACGCCTGTGAAAAATATGAGATGTATTTATCCATAATTATCAAATTATATCAGCTTATGTAAAATCAAATCATGAAAACATACCTCATGTATACATTTATAACTGAGGCGCCTAGCCAGTCGTATGTGATGATCTCAGAAACAGCGTCTGCACTAATGAAATCCATTGTTTCCTCTCCGTACATATCTTTTTCACAAACAATTGTACGATTCTTTCCGTCTTTCATTTTCGTATCCACATGAGCTTACAATGATATTAAATGTGGATATAGAACGGGCGGGGTGAATGTGCTCTCAGTAGATCATTTTGATCGGTTGGTTGATTCAATCTTAGAGCCGCTCTTTCATTTTAGCTTCTCCATTTTATCCTTCTGTAATAACATTCATCGGTTCAGCCATTTTCTAATTTAATGTTAAAGGTTCTTCTTGAAAAATGAACTGGATATGAATACCTCCTGCTCGACGTGTTTTTTTACAAGATTTGACGGCCATGCAATGAATGTTCCAATAGCTTTTTCCACCGTATGAATGTCGTCATCGTCATTTGGCACGGGTAGCTCAGTGCTCGACTCATTAGCTACGTTAATCGACACTTTGACATGACCAGTTGGAAGTGGTCTGGAGTGTAGCGTGTCATTCTGCATATTGAACACCATAGCCCTCGCTACAAGGCGATGGGTGGGAGTTGACAGATATAAATCACAGTCATTTTCACCCTGCAGAATATCATTAAATGAAATGTATCAGTGTCTATGTGATTCACATCTCACAAATACGAATATTATAACATTGATTACCTCGGTTAAGTCAGGTCTTTGAGGGGAATGGCTCGCCTCAAAGCTGGTGAGGGGTGGATCTTCTCGCGGGGGTTGTTCTTGAGTTGTTTGTTCTCTTGGCCTCTCCTCCATCAAACTCCTTAGAATCTCTCCCTGAGTTTGGATTAGTTCTTCAAGGGTAGCTACTCTATCTCTCATTACATGCAATTCTTTAGTTTGTTCATCCTCTTGTTTTTTTTCTTAAAATATGTCTTGGGTGACACCCCAAAACCCACACCTCTGACGCGGCCATACTGTTCTGGCTGTTTCAAGGCCGTTGAAAGTATGTCTGCATCCGGTGCGGGTGTTGATGTTTCCTGTGACTATGTCAAATAGAAAATATGAAAAAATAAGTAAGCATCATTATGTAATAGTGATTTAAAGCAAAACAAGTTTATATTATGTCATACTTACACATGTTTCCCACACTTTTTGTGTGTTTTCATCTATCAGTTTCCCCTCTTTATTAACACGAGCCTCCTTCCATAGCACATGGCGTGGAATGGAAGTGACTTGAGATTTTGCTTCATCAATCTTCTTATAAACAGAGAAACATGGTTACAGTGTTGTTTTATGTCACATAAAATTATTACAGTACTTTTAAAATACATACCAATTGTTTTTCAATTGAAGCGTACCCCAACCTTGCTTTACGGTAGGGGTACGCTGGTTTTGCTGCCCGTTCTTTATTTCCATCACTCAGTTGATGTTTCATAAATAAAAACCTATCAATCAATGTGATGAATACAAGAAACGTTACACAACGTGTAACCAAACACAATGTACCTGAAAATTATTTTCCACATGACGGTTGCAAAACGCTTCCCACGTTCCTTGGGATATCAAGTGTGCATAAAGAGGAGGCGGGTGCGGCTTGATTTTCCCTTAGGCATCTTTCAGATGATTTTTCGTTAAAATGGTGAGAAAGCCTCTATGAATCCTTCCTGCCAGTCTGAAAACATATTCTTTGTGCGAAACATCTACTATAAATGCACTCTGCAAGAGATGATGAAGGGTTAGTCAATATTTCAATATTTTATTTTATTATAATAAATTAAATAGATGATATCGTAATGTTACCGTAATCTCTTCCCACATTAATGTTTTCAACCCGCTGACAACATGGTGCCACGACTCTACGTCAATCGGCACGCGTTGTCGAGTGACGATTCCAATGTAGCTACTAAACATGGCTTTGTTGGGGTTTACATGCTGGCCTAGCTTATTCCACCCCACCTCAAATTTGATGCCTTTTACTTTTGCCTTAAGGATTTTTGCTAAAACTGTCAAACTACGGCGCACCTGATTTTTTTGTGTCGTTGGGGTTTCATCGCATACCATTTCCTCAGTTTCTGCATCATCATTATGTTTCTCTGAAACACTAGCTTCGGCACTGACACCAGCTGCAACAGGTTGAGAGACCTGTTGTACATCAGCAGTGGGACCAGCTGCAACAGGTTGAGAGACCTGTTGTCTCTCAGCAGTGGGACCAGCTGCAACAGGTTGAGAGACCTGTTGTACGTCAGCAGTGGGACCAGCTGCAACAGGTTGAGAGACCTGTTGTCTCTCAGCAATGGGACCAGCTGCAACAGGTTGAGAGACGTGTTGTGTCTCGGGATTGGGTGCATCAGCAGGTGATGAAGTCATTATCTGCAGAACTGGTTTAAAATTTAAGTTAGATCACATAAAAGCAGCAGCGAACAGATAATAACATAATGTAACACAATCTATATTACAATAAAAATCAATAACCTGATTATTGAACTCCCTTTTTTTTAAAAGGCTGAAGGGATTTGACCCCTCTATCAACTATCCATATCCCTTCATTGTGGTCTCCTCTGACATACAAAACATCATCTACATTGAGACCACTGCGAAATGATTGCAAAATCCCAATGAAAGGATCATCTTCCGTTGAATTTTCATCTCACCCTTCAGCTGTTTTGGTCGATAACAGAACAATTGACCAGTTTCGGTTTGCGGGATCGGGAACATAAAATGCTTGCACTGCCTGTGATGCCATTATAAATGGTTCGTCTTTCTCCCCTTCCTTACTGAAATCAACTTTCACAAATCCCAAATCATCTATTTTAACAGCACTCCTGTTATCAACCCACTTGCATTGAAATACCGGAACTTGAAATTCCGTATAATCCAACTCCCATATTTGTTTGATGATACCAAAGTATGACATATTCGCATAAATTGGATTTCTGTCCGTAGCACCGGAAACATGCATCGCTTCAGCCACAAGTGTAACCCCACTATTCTGCATGGTACTGTCTTTATCATGTTCATTAGTATAAAATGTATAACCATTAACTACATAAGCATTGTAAGATAATTCATACACACTTGGTCCTCCGGCTAGCCATCGAAGTCGTTCCGAAATAGACTTTGGATTTTCATCTGACTTCTTAAAACTATGATCTTGAAACCATCCTATAAACTGTCTATTATGTGTATTTGATATCCATTTTTCAGCCCTTGATGGATTCAATTGCCTAAGAATTTCTTTGTGGATTTCAACATATGGGTCAACGTCCAAACTGTTATGCAAAACATAAAGGTGGGCCTGCTCCCGATCTGTAATATTGATTGTGACAACCTTTCTTCCAGAAATTCCTTCACCCTCTAACCGCCCAGTGTGACGAGATTTCTGTAAGCCAATGCTCTCCATACCAGAAAAGTATTCGGTACAGAATTCAACAGCTTCCTCAACAATATATCGCTCTGCAATACAACCCTCTGGCCGACTTCGATTTTTGACATACCCTTTCAAAATCATCATATACCATTCAATGGGGTACATCCATCTGTAATGTACAGGACCACATAGTCGAATCTCTCTCACCAAGTGGACCATCAAATGAACCATCATATCAAAAAATGAAGGCAGGGAGAACATTTATAATTCACATAATATGACGACAATTTCTTTTTCCATAGCTGGCAATTTCGTAGGGTTTATAACTTTGCTGCATATAGCTTTGAAGAAGAAACACAGTTTCGTTAATGTATGGCGTACATTCTTGGAAAAAATGCAACGTAAAGAAAATGGAATGAGATTTTGCATCAAAACATGACAGTCATGTGATTTCAGACCTTTTAACTTCAAGTCGCTCATTGACACAAGGTTACTGATATTTGACGAATACCCCTCTGGAACTTTTACATCATTCAAGAAGTTGCAAAACTGATATCTCTCCTTCCTGGAAAGAGTGTAAGCAGTAGGAGGAAGAAATGTTCGTTTTTCACCCTTTACTGGTTCCAACTCTTCTCGTATTTCCATCCCAACCATGTCCAACCTAGCCTTAATTCCATCTTTTGTTTTCCCAGATGTATTTAGCAATGTGCCGATAACACTGTCAAATACATTTTTTTCTACATGCATAACATCAATAACATGTCTTACATACAGAAAATTCCAGTATTTCAATTCAAAAAAAATTGATCTCTTTTTCCAACCGATTTTCGTAAGGTTTTTCGAAGCCGGTTTACCAAAAGTAGTGTCCAAATTTTTAACTTTCTCAAACAATTGATCGCCTGTTAGTGGAGACGGTGTTGTACGTTCTTCTGAACTTCCATCGAATGATGTCTTCCAAGAACGGTACTTATGTCGTCGTGGTAGAAATCTGCAATGTCCTAGAAACACGGTTTTCAATGAATGTTTCAACCTAATTGATTGTGTACCTTCTTCGCAAACGGGACATCCTTGATTTCCTTTAATGCTATATCCTGCAAATTTCCATACACTGGGAAGTCATTTATCATCCCATACAACATGACTCTCAAAGTGAAATCTTCCTTTCTGTAAGCATCATACAATGTAACACCTGAATCCCACAATAATTTCAAATATTCGATCAATGGAGCTAAATAAACATCAATATCATTACCCGGTTGTTTTGGTCCTGATATAAGCATAGATAACATGATGTATTTTTTGTTTCATGCATAACCACAGTGGTAAGTTATAATTTATCAACATAAACGGCCATGTACTGTGACTGCTTTTTTGAAAACCAAAAGGATTCACTCCATCTGTAGATAACGCAAGACGAAGGTTTCTCGACTCGTTTCCAAATTCAGGATACTCATGATTGATTCTATTCCACTGAGGAGAGTCTGCTGGGTGACGTAGTATCCCATCTTTAATTCTTGTATTTTCATGCCATGTTAATTGTTCTGCAGTCTCCTCACTTCCATATAGGCGTCTAAACCCTGGAATGATTGGAAAGTACCATACAACTTTAGTAGGACTGGATTCATCTTTCTTGTATCTAGAAGCACCACACTTTGGGCATTCTTTAAGTGATTTGTGGTCCTTGCGAAACAGTATACAGTCATTCGGGCAGGCGTGTATTATTTGAGAGATCATACCCATAGAGTGTAGCATTCGTTTGGCATCGTATGTTTGGCTCGGGAGCTCATTGTCTTCTGGGAGCATGTCATTCAAGAGGGCAAGTAGTTTCAAAAAACTGTCATCACTCCACCCATTATCTGCTTTCAAATTATACAGCTTCAGTACGGCTGACAATGCTGTATATTTAGTGCAACCAGCATACAATGGCGTCTTTGCACATCTTTTTAACTTCTCAAACAATTTTGGGCAATCACGAAGTTCATCTTCAAAGATCCTTTTCATTTTCTCAATACGATCTTCATCATCATTCACATCTGTAATCACATCCTCCATACGGTCATCTTCATTGTTCATGTTTGTAATCATATCAGATGATCCATAAAACGCAGTGTCACCCCAATCACTACCTACATTCGTTGTTTCCCCGTGTTTATTCCAACATGTATAACTTTGATCTATTCCGTGACAGATCAAGTGTTCCTCCAACTCATCTCGACTAATTTTTTTGAATAACAACAGCGTAAACACGGACAAAGGATTTGAGAAGAGTCACATGCATGATCTATTGTAAACTTGATAAATTCTTTCACGCCTTCTTCATACACTTTTGTCAACCGATTGGCATTCATCCATTCTTTATTTATATTCATCCTATTTAAAATACATAGGATAAGTATATAGGTTAAAGGAGAAGGAATATGAGTATAATTTAGATAAAAAACAAGATACTTCAAGGAAATAAAGGAATAAATAAATACCAAAATAAAAAATATATTGGGAACCACTACAATCCCCAAGCCTCACATCAATATGATACCACCATGCGCCAGTTGAATCACCCATAACACCTAATCTAGATAAATCAAAAATCAATAGAAACTAAATATAAAGAATAAAATGGTAAGGAAGATGGTGAAATCACTTGAGGCACCTCTCAAACCGCAGTGGAGGAGGAGGCAGCAGAGTAGGCAGAGAAGGAGGAGGAGGAGGCGCCGGTGGAGGAGGAGGATGAGGCAGCGGACTAGGAGGAGGAGGAGGAAGCACCAGTGGAGGAGGAGGAGGACGGCGCTGCGGTGGAGGAGAAGGAGGAGGAGGAGGAGGAGCAGAGGAGGAGGAGGAGGCGAAGGCAGCGGAGGAGGAGGAGGATGAGGCTGGTGGAGGGGAGGAGGAGCAGGAGCAGAGGAGGAGGTGATGGCCGCGGCGGAGGAGGAGGCAGCGGAGGCAGCGAAGGAGGAGGAGGAGGCCGCGGTGGAGGAGGAGGAGGCCGCGGTGGAGGAGACGCCGCGGTCACGCCGGTGTGACCGCGGCGTGACCGCGGCGTGACCGAGGCGTGACTGCGGCGTGACCGCGGCATGACCGCGGCGTGACCGCAGCGTGACCGCAGCGCGCGGAGGAGGAGGAGACGTGGAGGCACTGGCGGAACCGGCGGAGGAGGAGGAGGCATCGGAGGAGGAGGAGGAGGCCGCGGTGGAGGAGGAGGCACTGGAGGCACTGGTGGCAGCGCAGAGGCAGGGCGGAGGCAGCGAAGGCAGCATAGGAGGAGGAGGATGAGGCCGGTGGAGGGGAGGAGGAGCAGGAGCAGAGGAGGAGGAGGCGGCCGTAGAGGCACCGGTGTGACCGCGGCGTGACCGCAGAGGAGGAGGCGGCCGCGGAGGCACCGGCGGCACCAGTGGAGGAGGAGGAGGCATCAGCAGAGGAGGAGGAGTCCGCGGTGGAGGAGGAGGCACCGACGGAAGCGCAGAGGCAAGGCGGAGGCAGCGGAGGCAGTGGAGGTAGCGGAGGAGGAGGAGGATGAGGCCGGTGGAGGAGGAGGAGGAGCAGGAGCAGAGGAGGAGGCGGCGGCCGCGACGTAGTAGGAGGAGGCAGCGGCCGCGGAGGCACCGGCATGACCGCGGCGTGACCGCGGTGTGACCGCGGCGTGACCGCGGCGTGACCACGGCGTGACTGCAGCATGACCGCAGCGCGCGGAGGAGGAGGAGACGTGGAGGCACTGGCGGCACCGGCGGAGGAGGAGGAGGCATCGGCGGAGGAGGAGGAGGCCGCGGTGGAGGAGGAGGCACCGGAGGCACCAGTGACAGGGCGGAGGCAGCGAAGGCAGCGTAGGAGGAGGAGGATGAGGCCGGTGGAGGGGAGGAGGAGAAGGAGCAAAGGAGGAGGCGGCGGCCGCAGAGGCACCGGCGTGACCGCGGCGTGACCGCGGCGTGACCGCGGCGTGACCGCAGAGGAGGAGGCGGCCGCGGAGGCACCAACGACATCGACGGAGGAGGAGGAGGCATCGATGGAGGAGGAGGAGGCCGCGGTGGAGGAGGAGGCACCGGCGGCAGCGCAGAGGCAGGGCGGAGGCAGGGCGGAGGCAGCGGAGGCAGCGGAGGATGAGGCTGGTGGAGGAGGAGGAGGAGCAGGAGCAGAGGAGGAGGCGGCGGCCGCGGCATAATTGGAGGATGTGGCGGCCGCGGAGGCATCGGCGTGACAGCAGCGTGACCGCGGCGTGACCATGGCGTGACCGCAGCGTGACCGCGGCGTGACCGTGGCGTGACCGTAGCGCGCGGAGGAGGAGGAGACGTGGAGGCACTGGCGGCACCGGCGGAGGAGGAGGAGGCATCGGTGGAGGAGGAGGAGGCCGCGGTGGAGGAGGAGGCACCGGAGGCACCGACGGCAGCGCGGAGGCAGGGCGGAGGCAGCGAAGGCAGCGGAGGAGGAGGAGGATGAGGCCGGTGGAGGGGAGGAGGAGTAGGAGCAGAGGAGGCGGCGGCGGCCGCGGCGGAGGAGGAGGAGGCAGCGGAGGCAGCGGAGGAGGAGGAGGAGGCTGCGGTGGTGGAGGAGGAGGCCGCAGTGGAGGAGGAGGCACCGGCGGCAACGCAGAGGCAGGGCAGAGGCAGGGCGGAGGCAACGGAGGCAGCGGAGGCAGCGTAGGCAGCGGAGGAGGAGGAGGATGAGGTTGGTGGAGGAGCAGGAGCAGAGGAGGAGGAGGCGGCCGCGGCGGCGGAGGAGGAGGCGGCGGCCGCGGAGGCACCGGCGTGACCACAGCGTGACCGCTGCGTGACCGCGGCTTGACCGCGGCATGACGGCGGAGGAGGAGGAGGACGTGGAGGCACCGACGGAGAAGGGGGAGGCCGCGGAGGCACCGGCGGCACCGGCGGAGGAGGAGGAGGCATCGGCGGAGGCAACGGAGGAGGAGGAGGATGAGGCCGGAGGAGGAGGAGGAGGAGGAGCAGGAGTAGAGGAGGAGGCGGTGGAGTTTTACTACTCGCTTATTATATTTTTAAGAACGCATGCATAATGTGTTATTTTATAGGTAATGGTACTGGATATGATAGTGTTGGATGGGAAAAGAGAAAACGGGCGAATGCTATGTTTTATGGACAGTGAAATAAAATGGTATTGAAAAAGATCGCACCTTTTAGGATGAGGAAGATATGGTATTTGGACCCCCCATTATACGCCCCACATACATGTTCACCTACTGAACATCTCCCCCACCTAAACACCCCCACCTAAACACCCCCCCACCCACTACACCCGCATCACCTGCACCCCCCACTTAAAATAAAATTGATTCACACAAATCATGATAGTTGAAATATAGAACAAAAACAAAAAACAAAGCAAATTACAGGCATATCATACCACACAATGGAGGAGGAGGAGGCCGCGGAATAGGAGGAGGCTGCGGAGGCACCGGCGGAGGAGGAGGAGGAGGAGGCCTCGGTGGAGGAGGAGGCTGCGGTGGAGGAGGAGGCACCGGCGGAGGAGGAAGAGGCACCGGTGGAGGAGGAGGCCGTGGTGGAGGAGGAGGCGCCGACGGCAGCGGTACGGAGGCAGGGCTAAGGCAGGGCGGAGGTGGCGGAGGCAACGGAGGAGGAGGAGGAGGAGCAGAATCAGAGGAGGAGGCGGCGGCCACGACGGAGGAGAAGGAGGTGGCGGCAGCGGCGGCAGCGGTAGCGGCGCAGACGAGGGCTTCCGCGAGAGCTTGATTGTGTGCGGGGAGGAGGAAGAGGACCCGCAGGTTTTTAATAAATCTGCGGGACCCTTTATCAGTGCTAGTAAAAAGCGCTGATAAAGGGTGTATTTATCAGCGCTAAAATGAAAAGCGCTGATAAATACAGCCTTTATCAGCGTTAGAAAAGCACTGATACAGTGGAAGGCCTTTATCAGCGCTTTTGTTAGCGCTGATAAAGGTCCGACACTTTATCAGCGCTTTTCCATTAGCGCTGATAAAGGCAGGCGCATGCCTTGCCCAGTTTTGTGGTAGTGAGTAAGTCCCAGCCTCTTTGGGCTACTAACCATGCATAAGCCCTTATTTCCACTTTGGGCCGCTAAATAAATGTAAGCCCCACTCCACTTCCCACGGACACACCCTTCATGACGTGATCATCAGGTCTTTTCTATCTCCTGTTTCTCACACCGAGCATGACTCACGTGGGCTTTGAGCAAGTATCGACCATGAAATCCTCCCCATGGGCATCCTACAGTGTAATCCCCAAACCACCTAAACTACATGGTCTTTGATACTTGCTAAGGAAAGGTACGTAGGAAGCCTCCATGAGGTTCAAGACCACCACCCTGGTCGTTCTGACCATCTTCACGTCGGTTCACCAACACTTGAGAAATATAGAGTGTAAGCCCCACACCCCACCTGAACTACGTGGACTTTTATACTTGCCAAGGAATGGTACGTAGGAATCCTTCATGAGGTTCAAGCCCACCACCCCAGTCGTTCTGACCATCTTCACATCAGTTCTCCAACACTTCGGGTAGCCTAGAGTGTAAGCCCCACACCCCACCTGAACTATGTGGAATTTGATCTTTGCTAAGGCAAGGTACATAAGAAGCCTCCCCGAGGTTCAAGCCCATCACTCATGTCTCATCATGATCTCTCCCTCGAGCCTATGTGTTTCAAGAGAGTCATGACCCAACCTGGAGGTTCTATTTCCTCCAGATTCCATCCATGCGTCCATTCTCACGGGCCACCTCCTCAGGTGTCCCATCATCCCACATAACTACATGGACTTTGATTCCATACCACGAGGATACGTAGGAAGTATCTTAGAGGCTCAATACCAACACTACCGTCATCTTCACGACGGTCCCATATCATTTCCACCTCCACTCCATTCAACTCTCCATCATCCATCCTGATTCTCACCTGGGCTGCCACATCCTGGTGGGATCATGTCATCCACCCCTCGCTACTCCTAGTAGTACTTGGGCCGCAATTCACGCATAATCCCCAACATGTCTTCAGGTCTTTGTCCTTTATGTACACCCCGATTCATTACCCCTTCAAACAATGTGGGATTTTTTCCTTGTCTTCTACATAGGGTACGTAGGAAACCTCCATGAGGTTCAGTCCCAGTCAATGTTAAACCTTGGTTTCCCCCATTCTGTTGTCCACTCTCCCTGATCCGACCTCAGTGGTGTTCAGATCAGCTATTACAGTGTGACATCTACCCTCCATGGGGCGCACCACCTCATATCTTTACTGATTAGGCGTTTTGATCCATCCATATTCTAGGTGTTCCCCCATTGGGATGTGCCAATATGATCTGCCTCTATGGGAAGTTCTGATCGCTTTAATTCTATCTCCACATGACGTTAAAATCATGGCCTTCCTCATGATAAACATGATATGCTTGAGGAAAACCTTAGAAGACACGCCTTTGGTGTCACCATCTTCGCAAGACGTTAATATCATGGCATACCTCATGTTTAACATGGGAAGTTGAGGAAAACCTTAGAGACATACCTCTGGCATAAGATACCCCATGACTGACGTGTGATGCCTCAGGTTATATACCCTAGAGATTCCCTATTATGAGGAAGAATATGGGTTCCACAATATCAATGCATCCAGATATGCCCCGACATGCCTAATGTTACCATCTACTCCGACCAAAGGTTTCTACCATGTCAAGACCCCATAGAATGTCCTGACGGAAGTAGTGTAATTAACCAGCATCCATAAAGATATGGAATCGGGAATGAGATTCATGAACAACGTCTTAAATCTATAAGGGAGACTCGGACTAGGTGACGAGTTCTGAGGAGGAATCCAAGGAAGGAGGAACCGACATCCCATCACCCCGTTTCGATGAAGGACCAGATGTCCCTGAACAAGGAACAGATGCTGCCCAACTAGGCAATATAGCGACCCTAGCCTTTTACACATAACATTTCATGATTTTAGAAATAATTCATTATCAGAGTACAAGCCAAGGATCGTTAAGTCTAGTGTCTTCAAAGACTAGGTACATATATCACGAAACATGGGGATAAAGACACTTCTTGATTTATTCTTCATAATGAGCTCCTAACTTTATTTGAGCCCTTACATCTGCATAGGGTACCCTGGGGAACACATGAACAAAGTGATGAGATAAAAAGCCCAGTAAGGGAAAGAACATAATAATAAACTTTAGGCACATGAATTAAGAGGCTTGACATAATGATATAGGAAGCATGGAACATATGGAATCATAACATATAAACATGGGATCATAGAAACATGGAATAAAATAAGCATGGGATCATATAAGCATGAGATTATATAAGCATAGTTTCATAGGGAGGTTGAATAAACATTAAACATGTCTTTAGTAAAAGTCAAGGATAACCGCCAATCTCGTTTCCTATAGTAGCACAAGCCAAGGCTAACCGCCCAGACCATTTTCCCATAATCTTCTCATGAGACATTAACTTTACCCAATGCATTGTAGTGCTATCTGGGTGTAACCATCTAATATTATTCATGTATATTCTTTCCACATAAATAATCTCACATAATCAATCATTCATAAACATAATAGTACCCAAGGAAAGAAATGGTCACACAATCACGTCATGAAGCAAAATAAAAAGGGACGTAACATACAAGCATCCATGAAAGAAAGGAATTAAATCATAAATAGAAATTAATAATTAATAAAGACATAAATCATGACAAGAGATAACAAACTAAAGTGATAACATGTAAAAAAAATAGTATTTAGGAATCTTTGAGTCAAAACATTTTAGTGCGGTTTATGAAAAACATCGAGTATCTCTTAAAACGAAAAGAAAAATAATATTTTATTATAAAACCAGAAGTAAACCAGGAGGGTTTTCATAATAAAAAGACTGATTTTATAAAGACAAATGTTACTTAAAACAGAGGATAGAGTACACTTGATAATAGGAATGAATTTGGGAAGTTCCCTTAAAACAGGATCACTTATTGGGAAGTAATGAGGAGAGAATCAATTAAAAGCATGCATATACCTGAAAGAGAGTGATGAAAGAGTCTTGATAAATAAACATGAAACATGTACACAAAATTTATATTATGCACAAGAAAAGATAAGATAACATCATTTTGGTAGAAAGGTAGATAAGACAACCCGAAGGAATAAAAGAGGTTCGGGTAGAATTCTTTACGGATTATCAGCATGGTATCGGGAGTACTTGAGGGGGCTTAGTGAGAGAGGAAAGGGAATTCTCATCACTTATACATAAATAGGGAAGTATGGGGGATGTGTGAAATCATACCCTATAATTAATAATTACACACAACATGTCCTAACATAGTGAACAATCTTGAATAAGGGTGAAATTGAGAGGGTCCCTTACCTTAGGTCTGTTGGTGTTCTCCACTTGATATTAATGACCTGAATAGTAAAATTAGGTTTATTAATCAAAAGTTAAATAACCTTATCTAAATGTAAAATATTAAGTATAACCTTTTTAAGTTCATTTATACCCATTTTGATTGATTGCAAGGTTCAATTTCACTGTTCGGGTCTGTTTGTTTCATTTGTTTTAATGATCGGTTCAATTGTATTTAGGTTCAAATAAATTGTAAGATGAAAGTTGTTGTCCAGAATTGAAGTTATATAACATTAGTGTACATACATTAGGTTTCTTGGTTAAAAAATTCATTTGGTTAATTAGAGTGAAAGAGAACCTTTACATTAAACATTAATGATAAACACTTAAATTAATTTTAACGATTTTTCCCATAATTGACTTGTTTTGTATTATTGTTTTATATTATGAGTGTATTAGTATTACAGAACCATAAATAGGATATATAACATATATAATAATCTGGTTCAACCATAGCATAAATGGGTTCATGACCAGAAACAAAATGATAAAATAATTTGAAAACACATTATCCATGATGTCGGTAATTTGACACATCACAGATGATGTTTTAATTCAAGAATGTGAGGGAGAGGAGGAGAAACATGATGCTGGAAATTTTCCATAAACATGATTATCATCCAGAATATATGAGACTCTGGAGCTTTCATGCTTTTTGGATAAGGTAAGAGGAAGAGGGTATAAGAAAAGAATGAAAATGAAAACAAAACACTTGAAAACGAAAGAGGGTTCTTACCCTTTGATCTCCTCTCTTTGAGACTCCTCTTAGGGGCTTTGATTTTGATATTTTGGAAAGACCAACAATCCTTGGACGTGGGGAAGGAGATTGGGAGGGTATTTGGGAAGAATTTTTTCTAGGAGAACGGCTTGAGAGGTGTGAGGAAAAGAGGTAAGGAGAGTGGGGTATTTATAGTGAGGGAGGAGAGGGTTTTCCCAATTGTTTATTCAATAGTTTTTTAATTTCCCTCAATACAAGTAATAGTGTTGATTCCTTGACCAAAAATAGTAAATTTAGCATGTGAATGCAAACCAACTGGGCTTACATCTTCAGAACGTCATCATGACTTCATAATTAATGTATTTTTCTTATATTATGAATTATCAAATTTCACTATTCATCAAAATTTCAAGTATTTTAGAAAAATCCCAAAAATTCTCCCTAACCATTTTTCAACGTGTAAAATCCAAAAATGAAGTCCATTTTTCAAAAATAATTTTCTAAATATGATTGTTTTAATATTTAATTAAAATCATAATTTATTATCAAAAACAAGATTTAAAACATGCATTAACTCATTCTAAAACATATGTATATTGTACATCCAACTTGAATATTATTTTTATACTATCATAGGTGAGGTTACTATTCATTAGTGTATTTCACTATTCATAAGGTTATGTTACTATTCATTAGGGTAGGTCACTATTCACCAAAAATTATTTTTGTTTTATTAGACTCCAAAAAACATCTTGAACACAACCTTGTATGTCAGATTTTTAAAATTACAAACACAGAAGTGACAAACTTTTGTTTAAAGGTCACTTATCACTTAGTAGTTCATTATTATGAGATTTTATTCCATATTTATAGGAAGTGAATTTCCATTAAAAACATTGGGTTGTTACATTCTTCACCCCTTATGAAATTTCACCCTCGAAATTTCATTTTACAATCTTGGCCAAAAACAGATGTGGGTACTTTTCCTTCATTGTTTCCTCCCATTCCCATGTTGCTTCCTCAAACTTATGGTTCCTCCACAACACTTTGACAAGATGGGTTGTCTTGTTGAGTAGAACCTTATCTCTTCGATCCAGAATCTTTACTAGCTGCTTCTCATAGGAGAGATCATCTTCCAGCTGCACCAACTTTGAGTTTAGTACATGTGAGGGATCATGTATGTACTTCCTCAAGAGTGACACATAAAAACCATCATGAACTCGAGCCATATTCGATGGAAGTACAAGACGATAGGCCACGGATTCTATGCGGTCAAGGATCTCAAAGGAGCCAATATACCTTGTCCATGGCTTCCCTTTCTTCCCGAATTGCATGACTCTCTTCCATGGAGATATTCGAAGGAAGACATTATCTCCAACGTCGAACTCCAAGTCCCTTTGACGGTTTTCAGCATAGATCTTTTGCCAACTTTGATAAGCTTTGATGTTTTTCTGGATGACTTTATCCTTCTCTGTCATCTCTTGAACAAGATCTAGTCCAAGTAGATTTCTTTCTCCAACTTCATCCCTACAGGTTGGAGTTCTACATCGATTTCCATACACATTTTCATATGGAGGCATCTGAATACTCGAGTGGAAGCTTTTGTTGTATGAGAACTCAACCAATGGGAGATGCTGATCCCAACCTCCTTTGAATTCAAGTGATCAGGATCTTAGTATATCTTCATGTTTCTGAATAGTCGTTTTAGATTGGCCATCATTTTGGGGGTGATAGTCCATGCTGAAATTTAATTCAGTACTCAAATCATGTTGAAGACTCCTCCAGAATTTAGATGTGAACCTTGGATCATGGTCAGAGACAATTGAGTGTGGAACACCGTGTAGTCTAACCACTTCCTTCACATATAACTTTGCAAGTTGTTCAGGTGATAGATCTTCCCGAATAGCGATGAAATGGGATGTCTTGGTGAGTCAGTCAACCACAACCCATATCACATTATTTTCCTTCTACGTCTTCGGGAGACCCGTGACAAAGTCCATAGTTACATTTTCTCATTTCTACATGGGTATAGGCAATGTCTGCATCATAACTTTGGACTTTTGTCGCTCATCTTTAACTTGCTGACATACCAAGCACCTTGATATATATTCCGCAATCTCCTTCTTCATGTTATCCCACCAGAAGTCTTCTTGGATATCACGGTACATTTTGTTACTCCCAGGATGGATAGAGAAGGTCGAGTTATGTGTATCATTCAACAGTTCCTTATTTATCTCTGGATCAGATGGTACACATAATCCTGTCCAAAATCTTACAACTCCTTCCTTATCAATTTTGAAATCAGAGGATTTCCCATTTTTAATAGCTTCCACCATTTTCTGAATTTCCACATCCTTTCATTGAGGAACATTTATTTTCTCCAAGAGGGATGGTTGAGCAATCATTTGAGAAAGGATTGATGATGTTCCACCCTTAATGATTCCCAAGTCCATCCTTTTCAAATCTAAGAAGATCGGATCCTTTTCGATTCTCATCCTTGATAAAGATGTAGGATCCTTTCTACTTAGAGCATCCACAACCTTGTTTTCCTTACTAGGATGGTAGGGGATTTAGCAGTCATTATCCTTGATGAGCTCTATCCATCTTCATTGGCTCATATTAAGCTCTTTCTATGTGAATATATATTTGAGACTCTTTTGGTCTGTATATATCTCACATTTTTCGCAATAGAGATAGTGCCTCTAGATTTTCCATGCAAAGATCACAGCCACTAACTCCAGATCATGCATGGGATAGTATTGCTCATTTATTTTAAGATTCCTTGAGGCATAGAATATCACTTTATCATTTTGCATTTGCACACAACCTAAGCCTTTCTTAGACACATCACTATACACCACAAAGAGTTCTCCACTTGAAGAGATTGTGAGTACCAGTGTAGTGATAAGCCTCTTTTTCAACTCCCTGAAACAGTATTCACATTCATGTGTCCAAACAAACTTTACTCCCTTCCGTGTTCTCTTGGTCATTGGGTTTGAAAATCTCGAAAAGTTCTTTACGAATCATCGACAATACCCAGCTAGAACTAAAAGGTTGCGGATCTCCGTTACAGAAGTTGGCATCGGCCATTCTTCAATTGCCTTCGTCTTAGAAGGGTCCACAGATATCCCTTTCATGGTGATAACATTCCCCAAGAATGATACTTACTCCATCCAGAACTCACATATATTGTACTTTGCACACAACTTCTCCCTTCGCAAATTCTTTAACACAGTTTCCAGATGCTCCTCATGTTCCTCCTTGCTCTTGGAGTATATCCGAATATCATCAATAAAGACCACCACAAATTTGCCGAGGTAATCTCTAAAGAATCTATTCATTAAATCCATGAAAATTTCTAGATCGTTAGTGAGTCCGAAGGGCATCACTATGAACTCATAGTGTCCATACCTCGTTCAAAAGGTAGTCTTGGGAATATATTCCTTCCTCACCTTTAGTTGGTGATATCCTAACCAAACGTCCAAATTAGAGAAATAACTGGCCCCATGAAGCTGATCGAACAAGTCATCTATCAGTGGAAGGGGATACTTGTTCTTTATAGTGATTTTATTGAGCTCACGATAATCAATGAAGAGGCACATTGATACATCCTTCTTCTTGATGAAGAGGACTGGAGCACCCCACAGTGAAGCACTCAGGCGTATAAAATCATTTTCCATATTCTCTTGTAACTTCTTTTTCTGCTCTTCCAGAACTACGGTGGCCATTCTGTAAGGTGTCTTTGAGATTGGAAGAGATCCAGGGATAAGTTTAATTTAGAACTCAACCTCTCAGTCAGGGGGAATACCAGCCATCTCTTCAGGGATTACATCAGTGTAATCCCTCAAGATGGTCATGTCTTCAAGCATGATTCTCTCATTTGTATCAATTATTTGAGCTAGGTATGCATGCTCATAAGGAGGCAATATCCAAACTTGAGACAAAGATTATAAAGGAGAGACATCTTCCTCCATGCACTTGTAATGAATTGGAGAATTCTTTGGGATGTGAATAGTAATATCACTTTCCCGGAAGTTGATGTTGGCCTTGTACAAAGATAGTCAATCCATGCACAAGATAGCGTCAAAATCCACTAAAGGAAGTATAACAAGATTTTCTGGGAGGTTCAGTCCACAAACATTAAACAGGGAGGAGTTATAAACCATGGATGCAATAATTTTCCCATTCGCTGTTCTCACAGATAACTTTTCCTACAAATTTTGAGGTGGTGTTTGAATAGTTCTACTAAACTTGAAAGATATGAAAGAATGCGTAGAACCAGAATCAAATAGTACGTTCGCTATTCTTGAATGAATAACAGGCGTACCTGTCACCACATAATTTTCTGAATCCATCTCAGCATTAGTGATAGCATAAGCCCTTCCTTGTTTCCTTGGAGGTTGTTACTGATTGCCTCTGACAACTCGCGGCTTGGGGCAATTGTTCGCATAATGACCAAACTCCTTGCAGTTAAAACATTGCACTGAAGGATGAGTTTTGATCTGAAACTTCTGTTCTTCTTCAACATTAGTGGGATTTTTCATATCCCTTAGGCAATTCTTGGCTAGATGACCAAACTTCCCGCATTTGAAGCAATTCTTCGTTCCCTTCAGACAGTTACCAGGATGCTTCTTCCCACAATTTTTTCGAAAGGTAAAGTTGCGATTCTTTCCATCATGGGATTTGTTTGATGGACCATCCATGTTGTTTTCCATATTCTTCTTCTTTTCACTGGGCCCATGAGACCACTGAGAGTCTCCAATATCCATTTCAACCTTGAGGGCACAACGGACAATCTCCTCATACCTGTTGAAGTCTCAAATCGCCAATGCTTTTCGTAGACTCGGCTTTAGTCCTCTAAAGAAGTGATCCACCTTGCTTTCGGTATTCATGAAAAATCCATAGGCATACCTTGTGAGCCTTATAAAGTTTGCTTCATACGCCCCGACGGACTCATCTTACTTCTGCTTGAGTCCAAGGAACACTCTTTCCATCTTGAGATTGAGGGTTCGAGGGAAATATTTGTTGAAAAACATCCTCTTGAATTCCTCCCAATCTATGGAATCAATTTCTTCTTGGGAATCTGTATTCTTGATCAGTGTCCACCACTGATCAGCTTCCCCATCAAAATGATAGACTACCAATACAACTTTATCTTCTTTCGAGCACTGGAGGACAGAGAAAATCTTTTAAATGGAGTTAATCCATTGATATGAGAGGAGGGAATCAGAAGACCTGCTAAATATGGGAGGAATTTTACACATGAAGGATTCTATGGAAACTTCCTCTTTCCTTGGATGAGGGGGATGTTCCACATGATTCAAGTTATTAGTCATAACTCGAGCCAGCTGAGCAAGTACTGCAATGAAGTTTTGAGCACCCGCTTCTGTCACATCAGGCATGTCATTAGGGTAGTCATCACATTGCCTATCACATTGGTTGTGGGAACGTGTTCTTCTATTTCCCGCCATTAACTAAGAAAAAGAACGTATAATTAGAGGACTTGAATACTTAGCTATTGAGCATAAAAAGGAAACTTTGAACATAAAAGTATAAACTTATAAAGAAGAAGTATGTCCTAACTTTTGATTCCTTATGTTTATATCTAGGTTATCCTCAATCTATTTCTTAACTTATATTCTTATGGTCTTCTTAGATCAATAATGGTTTGTACAAAGCTCATGAATCAACCAAAGCATATCCCTTGGGGGGTTCATAACCAAGACTGCAGCAAGGCCCGTTGTCGTGCACCGGTTCTCGTTCGAGTCTAGATCAATGTGGTGTTCTCGGGTTTTACCCCTAGGATATATCTGTGCCAGAGCCACCTATACCTTCTCGTATCTAGACAAGGATGTATTTTCTTTATAAACCACTTACTCAATACTCACCAAAATTTGGGAATGTTTTCTAATACTTAGTCTCATACTTAAGGTTCTCACTAAGGTGATCTATTCTTAATCTCCAAAAAAACTAGACCATCCTCTGATACCAACTATAGCGACCCTAGCCTTTTACACAAAACATTTCATGATTTAAAACATAATTCATCATCAGAGTACAAGCCAAGGATCGTTAATTCTAGTGTCTTGGAATACTAGGTACATATATCACAAAACAAGGGGCTAAAAACACTTCTTTATTTAATATTCATAATGAGCTCGTAACTTCCTTTGAGCCCTTACATCTGCATAGGGTACCCTGGGGAACACATGAATAAAGGGATGAGCTAAAAATCCCAGTAAGGGAAAGAACATAACAATAAACTTTAAACACATGAATTAGAAGGCTTGACATAACGATATAGGGACCATGGAACATATGGAATCATAACATATAAACATGGGATCATAAGAACATGGAATAAAATAAGCATGGGATCATATAAGCATGAGATTATATAAGCATAGTTTCATAGGGAGGTGGCAGAAACGTTAAACATGACTTTAGTATGAGTCAAGGCTAACCACCAATCTCGTTTCCTATAGTAGCACAAGCCAAGGCTAACTGCCCGGACCGTTTTCCCATAAACTTCTCATGAGACATTAACTTTACCCAATGCATTGGAGCACTATCTGGGCACACCCATCTAAGATTATTCATGTATAATCTTTCCACATAAAGAATCTCACATAATCAATTATTCATAAACATAAGAATACCCAAGGAAAGAAATGGGCACACAATCACGTCATGAAGCTTAATAAAAAGGGACGTAATATACAAGCATACATGAAAGAAAGGATTTAAATCATAAATATACATTAATAATGTATAAAGTCAAAAATAATGACAAGAGATAATAAACTAATGTGATAACATTTAAAAAAATTGTTTTTAGGAATCTTTGAGTCAAAACATTTTAGTGCAGTTTAAGAAAAACATCGAATATATCTTAAAATGAAAAGCGGCATAATATTTTTTTATAAAACCAGAAGTAAACCAGGAGTGTTTTTATAATAAAAATACTGATTTTATAAAGAGAAATTTGATTAAAATAGAGGATAGAGTGCACTTGATAATATGAAAAGTTCAGGAAGTTCCCTTAAAAAGGGTTCACTTATTAGGAAATAATGAGGAGAGGATCACTTAAAAGCATGCATGTCCACGAAAGAGAGTGATGAAATATTCTTGATAAATAAACTTGGAACATGTAAACAATATTTAGAGTATAAACAATAAAAGATAAGATAACATCATTTTGGTAGAAAGGTAGATAAGACAACCTGAAGGAATAAAAGAGGTTCAGGTAGAGTTCTTTACAGATTATCGGCATGATATCAAGAGTACTTGAGGGGGCTTAGTGAGAGAGGAAAGGGAATTATTATCACTTATACATAAATAGGGCAGTATGGGAGAGGTGTGAAATCATACCCCATAATTAATAATTACACACAACATGTCCTAACATAGTGAACAATCTTGAATAAGGGTGAAATGGAGAGGATCCCCTACCTTAGGTCTGTTGGTGTTCTCCACTTGATATTAATTACCTGAATAGTAAATTTAGGTTTATTAATCAATAGATCTAGAAAATTATCTAAATTTAAAAGATTCAGTATAACCTTTTTATGTTTATTTATACCTATTTTGATTGATTACAAGGTTCAATTTCAATGTTCGGTTCCGTTTGTTTCATTTGTTTTCATGATCGGTTCAATTGTAGTTAGGTTCAAATAAATTGTAAGATGAAAGTGGTTGTCCAGAATTGAAGTTATATAAAATTAGTGGAAATACAATAGGTTTCATGATTACAAAATTCATTTGGTTAATTAGATTGAAAGAAAACCTTTACATTAAACATTAATGATAAACACTTGAATTAATTTTAACGATTTTTCACATAATTGACTTTTTTTGTATTATTGTTTTATATCATGAGTGTATAAGGATTATAGAACCATAAATAGGATATATAAAATATATAATAATCTGGTTCAACCATAACATAAATGGTTTCATGACCAGAAACAAAATGAAAAAAGAATTTGAAAACACATTATCCATGATGTCGGTAATTTGACACATCACGGATGATGTTTTAATTCTAGAACGTGAGGGAGAGGAGGAAAAGCATGATGCTTGACATTTTCAATAAAAATTATTAGAATCCAGAATATATGAGATTATAGAGATTTCATGCATTTTGGATAAATGAAGGGGAAGAGGGTATAAGAAAAGAACAAAAATGAAAACAAAACACTTGAAAACGAAAGAGGGTTCTTACCCTTTGATATCTTCTCTTTGAGACTCCCCTTAGGGGATTTTATTTTTGTCTCTTGGAAAGAAAATAAATCCTTGGACGTGGGGAAGGATCTTGGGAGGGTATTTGGGAAGAATTTTGGCTAGGAAAAAGGCTTGATAGGTGTGAGGAAAAGAGGTAAGGAGAGGGGGTATTTATAGTGAGGGAGGAGAGGGTTTTCACAATTGTTTATTCAATAGTTTATTAATTTCCCTCAGGACAAGGAATAGTGATGATTTCTTGAAAAAAAAGGTAAATTTAGCATGTTAATCTTAACTAATTGGGTTTTCATCTGTATAACATCATAATTAATGTATTTTTCTTATTTTGTGAATTATTGTATTTCTCTATTCATCAAAATTTCAAGTATTTTAGAAAAATCCCAAAAATTCGACCTAACCATTTTTCGATGTATAGAATTCAAAAATTAATTCCATTTTTCAAAAATAATTTTCTAAATATGATTATTTTAATATTTAATTAAAATCATAATTTATTATCAAAAACCAGATTTAAAACATGCATTAACTCATTCTAAAACATAGGTATATTGTACATACAACTTGAATATTATTTTTATACTATCATAGGTGAGGTTATTATTCATTAGGGTATATCACTATTCATAAGGGTATGTTACTATTCATTAGGGTAGGTTACTATTCACCAAATTTTTTTTTGTTTTATTAGACTCCAAAAAACTTCTTGAACACAACCGTGTATGTTAGATTTTCAAAATTCCAAACATAGAAGTGACAAACTTATGTTTAAAGGTCACTTATCAATTATTAGTAAATTATTATGAGATTATATTCCATATTTATTAGAAGGTAATTTCCATTAAAAACATCGGGTCATTACAGGGAAAGTGGGAATGCAGGGCAACAGCTGTGCGTCCTCACAGACGGACGCGCCCGCCCTGACGAAAGCATCAGAAACAAACAATCTAATAACCAACTGTATATAAAAATTATAATTATTCATTCTATTACAAGTAGTAAATACTAAGAATTATGGTTGGATTAAACATAACTAAAAGACACCCAAGCAGGATGTATAAGTAAACATGATAAACATGACAAAATAATATAAAGTATAATGAAACCATAATGGCATGACATATTCATGGTATGTGAATCCTTATGTTCCAATAATGATGCATGTAATGATACTTCTTTTCCAAATGGGTCAATTAGTAATATACCATAATCAGATAAATCAGAGATTAGTATAAGTTCACCATTCACTCAAGGTGAAATCATAATCAACTGTAACAACGAACAACATAAACATTAGTCCCATCAATAGCCACATGTTATTTACCTATGAATGGTTTGACCACTCCTAGAAAAGGTTATTTACCAAGTACCGACACATTCATAACATCCTTTATACCATCCCAAAATAGTAGGAATAATAATACTTAAAAACCATAGATATAACTTGTAGCTTCCTGACTCTAGATCCACTCAGAATGATGCCCCGATCTGGTCTTCCAGTAGGCCTCAATCGTGCATCCATATAATCCAGAGTCTACAAACATGATGTGTTGGTATAATGATGGTATCTTGGGTAGATTATACCCTCATTATTAGAGTAGTACAATGGTATAACAATAAATAAATCAATCACCAACAAAAGAAATATAAATAAATGTTGGGGAAAATAAAGATAATAGTAATTAATTGAAAAAGTGTCCAACACCAATAATAAAATCGTGCATTCATGTCCAGATTATGTTAAAAAATATAAGAATAAATCATATAGTTGGATGTAAAATACTAAATACTACATCAATAATGAAAATGAAGAAAATCCCAAAATTCTATCCCCATGAGAATACTAATCTCTAGCCCAATCTTATTCTCATAATCTCACTTGTACACATTAACAACACATGAATAACCCATAAACTTGAACCTATGAACATGAGATCTATTTAGGTACCTCAGTGCAATGGTGGCCCAAACAGGGTGTGAGATATACTCAGTTGGCCACCCCCAACGGTGTCTAAGAATAATCTCTTCTGTGAATATAAAATACAGTAATGTACAAGTATAACAAATTAAGAAGTAAATAAATAAATGAAAATAAACATGTTGGCATCAGGTTTCTCAAGGAAACCTGGACAACCATACCTACTCCATCCTAAGACAGAATATCTCTGAACATCTACCATAATATATATATATATTCACACTTCAGAAAATCATTTTCACAAATTTACAGGCACTTGTGTGCACCCGGGGGTTAGTACCAAGATATCCACATACTTGGATCATATAACAATAAAGGTTCCATACCTATATGCCATACCTGTTAGCATAATACAAGGGATTCCATTACCAAGGGGCTAAATGAAAACCTTTCAAATATTTTCTATGAATAAAAATAAACTACCTCAAATAATGAACCACCAACTACGAAATATGTTAGATATCTCATGTAGCAAGTATCAGACCTACAATAGACATGTCCCATGGAAATAACCATGGCGACCTCATCGAGACCAAGGAACTTGTCCAATGGAATTCTCAAAATAGTATCATACCTACATGGTCTAGGTCCTATGTAAATAACTAGTGTGGCATATATATAGATAAAGAATGTATATAGAGGTTTTATATTCTATACCTTGATCCCTCTCATCAGTTCCATACCATAAATAATCATACATTGAGGATGCAAGTTCCATAACTTGATCCTACAATAAGTTCCATACCATAATAAAATAGGTTTCGTAACTTAAGTAATCATACCTATGTGTTGCAGGTACCATACCTCAATCCCCTAGTCTGTTTCATATTGGTATTTTAAATATCAAGAAAGTAATATAAAAAGAAATCAACAATTTTAGTGTCCATACCCAATAATATTTAAGTAATTCATAATCAATTCCTTAAAAATCTAACATATAAGTTATACAAAAGTAGGTTCATGTTAGTGTCAAATTTTTTTCTCAATCCACTTTTCAAGATAATCCAAGTATGAACTAAAAGTATTGTGGTCCATGTGAACTTTATAATAACAAATAACACCATAAATGAAAATTTTATAAGATAGGCCATTCTAACATGCACTCCCAACAAAACTAGTGAGTTTAATGAATAAGAATTAGGCCATAACCACTTAAGAGGTGGTTTGGTCACTAGGTGATGATGTATTGTAGTGTCACATGCTTCCACATTCCAATTAATTTCATTTTATTAGGAATTTATGATTTATAAAATGAAATATCTCAACTGATGGTTTTATTATAAAAAAATATTAATTTATAATTCATTATAAAAATAAACCATAAGGGGTGGTATACATTGAGGCAAGTAATATCCAATGATTCAATTTAATGGTAACATAAATTCAGTTCAAGGAATTCTAATCTACATTAGGAATTCAAATTTTTGAGGCTTATCATTAAAAACCTGACACACAACACAATGATGTATAATATATATAGATAAAACTTTTATGGAAGAATATAGAACACCTAACTCATACTTAGTACGGTCCAATCATCTAATATGGAGCTTGGATTTGAGATACATTGAGAGAAATCAAAGGAAAAAACTAACACCCTGAAAATAGGGTGAATTAGATCACCCGAAGATAGAACTAGTGATGGAAATATTAATATAAAAAATAAGTCAAGGGATTAAATAAATTATCAAATGTTGGGTAAAGGTAATATAGTAGCCGAATTTTTGGCATCTAAGTCGACACAATATTAGTGGCTTTCCAATTTCACTCTCTTCGGGTCTTTCCCTCCCTAAGGGTGTTAAATATATTAGAGTAGATGCTCTTGGTCTTCATTTTTTCTGACCTTCATGATATAGAATCTTTTTTTTATCTCTATCTATTTTTCTTTTTAAAAAAATTTTAAAAAAAATATTTTTGTGTGACTTACTAAGAGGCTTTCATTGCTACAAATGGCACTCAAATTGGAGTTTGGTGGAGGAGGTATCTTAAAGCCTAGATTAGAGAGAGTAGGGGTTAGATAAATATAGGTAGAGTTGTTTCACATGTGGGTGAAAAAAATAGAGGTGTATGTATTAAAGGAGGGGAAAATAATCTTTTTTCTACCTTTGAAAGCCACATGGTTTGGACGCATGGTTTTGAAATACAAGATAAAATTATACATATAGTATTGTCCAAGTGAAATACCACTTTCATAGCAATACAAACTATTAGAAAAATCATTCCTAGCCCATGTAATAGATAATGGACACCTAGAAACATCCCACATTGTCATATGTATGGTTTAACAAACTATGCACTTCACCCGTGTTCTTACTGTAATATCTCCCAAAATAGGTTCTTCGAATATTTTTTCACTCGAAACTAATGTAGGATTATGAGACACATTTTTTCCCTAAAAAAATCTAAAAAAATAATTTTCTGTTGTTCTAAAACTCATAATTAATCTTATTTTACGATTTTGACCATCCAGAAAAATCAAATTTTAAATTCCCTTGAAAATTTCACCCGGTCCAAAACATAGAATGTAAAATTTACAATATCAAAAATTAAGATCAACCTTGTGTATATAAATAGATTACTAGGATCACAATTTTATTCCTTGTTTTTTATTTGGATATCATACTTCTCAATATAAATGAAATATCAATGTTTTAATCAACAAAACAATGGTTGGGTCGTTTCTTTTAAATACATATTTGGGTGATGCATAATGAATATTGTGTTTGTGGATATATATAAATATACATCAATGAATTCTTGGAATTGGTAAAAAAATATACATCAGTAAAGTAATAAAAATATTTAACATAAAAAACAATAAAAATTATTCTTTACAAGTTTTTTATGGAAAGAGACTTCCAAATACGTAGTTTACTTAAACTGTTGAATAATAATAATTCAAGAGTATGATTCCATAAGCTTCTGTTCTATGATCTATCATGTATGCTATGTTTTATACACATCCTTAAATAAATTGTACATTAATTATGATGAGTATATACCAATAAAATCCTAGTGTATGTAATTGGGTAGCCATTAAGAATATCCTTAAGAACTTGAAAATAACTAAAGGATGTATTCTTAGTCTTTTGTGGCGTTGAAGATCTCATTATAAAGGGTTAAATCAATTCTTGTTTCTAAACTGAAAAAAGATATATTTATAAATTAGTGGGGATTTGTTTTTTATTTAATGGTGGAGTGGTAAGATGGAAAACATCCAACCAACTGATAGTTACCGATTCAATAATGGAAACTAAATAAATCATTTAATTTGATGTATCTAAAGAATATATTTGGATAAAAAAGTTCATTACTAAACTAATGGATTTACAAAGCATCATGGATCCAATAAAACACTACCATGATAATACTAGAGTGGTTTCAGAATATTTGGGAACCATATTCTCATCAAATATTGAAACATATTCTATGGTGATTTCATGTTGTTCGAGGTATAATTAATAGGGTTGATATTAAGTTGTGTCAATTTTTTATAGAGGATAATACTTTTTATGCCCTAATAAATCCCCTTATGCAACAAAAACATGAAATCCGCCCTAGTTCTCTTGGTATTAGATACATGAACAACTATCTTTAGTGAAAGTGGGCGATTGTTAGTGTTTTTTCCTAAAATATATCAGGTGTTATTAACCATGTGTCTTTTTATGTCATGTAATATATTTTAATGAAAATTGATTATCATTCATTGATGTCTTTTCATAGAACATGGGAGATGATATAATAACAACCCATGGAAAGGGTTCCCTATCATTTATATTCTGGGTTATTATGTTAATAGGATGTGTATTGTCATTTTCTTAATGGGATTTTTTTTCTATTTAAGCATTCCCTCTCAACCAATTTAAAATTGGGATCATCTAAAAATAAATAAAAAATATAAGTAATTTGGTCCATTTCTTGCATGTATTACCAGGTTATACATGATCAATGGTCATTATATTCTTCTACGATGATATGTTATTATTATTATGATTAGAGTAACTCGTATAGAGATAAAATTTATCAATAATAGGATATTATTTTGAGAAATTTTATTCAAATTGAACTGCTTAAATTACACTACTTGGATTTTCATATATGTTCCATTGGTGTAACTTATGTGCACATTGGTTATGGATCGTTCAACATAATGTTGTAAAATAGGTTCCCTACTTATTCTTTTTTGTACACTAATAACTATATACTATAATTTGATAATTCAAATTAGTAGAATGAAATTGAGTATGAATATAATCAGGATAATGGATTTGATTAACCATGAAAGGATATGTCCTCCAATTTGAACGGTTATGAATTCAAAGACCTCAATTGAGTTTTGGATAAGAAATATCATAGAAAAGATAGGATAATTACATATAATGTAATTATACAATATTTAGTAAACTTACGAATTGAGAGAAATAGATAATTTATATGGGAATAAAATTATCCATGTCTCATTCTTAACCTCAATGTCAAGGAAAAATGAAATTTTATAATGGTCATGTGGTAGTTTTGGTCTCACTAAAACCCGTTTTAATTTAGATAGTTATAACATGTTTAAAGGTACATCTCTTAGTTATTAATTATGAATGAAATTTATGATTATTTATAACTATACAAAGGACCATTGGTGTTGCAACTAAGATAATTGACATTGGGATTTTTTGAAAAAATGTGATTAGTTCATTGATTAAAATGTTTATTTTTATTATAAACACAAATAAAATATGTGTTCTGTGATTTTGAAATGTTTAATTAAAATATTGTTATTTATTTAAATAAATAACATGTTGTTATAATATAAATAATATGTTATTGATATTATTTAATCATAAACATGAGGAAACAACAATTACCAAAAGGAATTTGTGATTGGGCTTGGATTAATGGGTTTCTTAGGCCCATTTGATGTGAAAATTGATAATCCCACCTTGATATGTTACTTAAGAATACACTTTGGTACTCTAAATTACCATTATGAGATATTTATTATAAAAAATGTATTTTTTATGTATGTAGGTTCCTTTGAGGATATTTAATGCCCTTATCCTTATAAATATAAAGGAAGGGGTGTTATAATTCATTCCATTAGAGTGAAAGTAAAAGTGGTTCTTAGTATTCTGAAGTATTCTTATTTTGAGATATTTTTCTATGTTTTGTCACATAAGTGGTTCTATAGAGTTATTATTATCCATTATTATATCCTTTACCTTAGAATAGTGATGAGAATAACTTGGATGAGAAGAGGATCCTGCTAAGGAATTGGTGATCAGCATTATCAGGGGATACCGAAGAAGACTTGAATTAATCAACTGAAGTTTTTTATAAAATATTTCAAACCTTTAAAAAATATATTTTTTACTTTATTATATTATTATTACATTTTTAATATACTTTTTAATTGGATTTGATATGTATTATTATGATTATTTTTCATACTAAGGGTCGATAACATCATTAAAATCCTTGAAACATAAAAATAGAATATCATTCATTATATGAAATGGGATGAAAATGGATACCTAATAAATAAGTATATGAAATGACCCTATATGATTAAATTAGGTTCAATTATGTTCAAATAGGGTATTAGTTTTATTAGGGTAGTAAATTAATTACCCTATTTGGATTTGGGTACCTTTGAATTGGTATGAAAAACCCAAATCCATTATTATTAATAATTGTTTATATTATCTTTTCTTATTAATATATTTTTTAATTTATTATATTAAAATATAAAAATAATATTGGGTGATTCCTCCCACATCTTAGGTGATAAAAGATCCCTTTCCTACATGCAAGTATGATTGCACCATAAAATATTTGTTTCACCATGGATAAATAAAGAGGGATTGAAGAGGGAATTTATTATGGTGTAGGGGTCCCCTACACTATAGAGAACCTTATAATGGAAGTGGTATGAAAGCCTAACTTTAGTATATTTATTCCAAAATATCCATGCACACTATATTTGGAGTGGAAAAAAAGGGGAGAAAAACTATAATCAAGATTAGTTTGAAGGAAAGAGATATTATGGGATTTTAGGAATGGGTTCAACCTCATTTTCAAGATCTCTCTTCACTAGTTTTTCCAAGTGGAAACACATAATTCTACATCATAGTGGTACTTTCACGAAGTATTTTTGAATGGAAAATAAGAGGCTATGGAGAGTTGTGGTTATTACAATACATATAAATCCAAGTCTCAATTTTTAATTATGTTAAAATGTTATTTATTTGGGGTATTGGGAGGATATCTCCTCAAAATATTGACATAGTTTTAAAAATTATTTGGGGTTAATTTTAACCATAAAAAATGAGGATAAAAGGAAAAAAATAAGCATCTATTGATGGGATCATCTACCAAAGTGTTCAAGGAGAAAGTGTAAATTTGACAACTGTATTAGCTATGAAGATGGGGTTTTTACCTTTTTATTATGTAACCATTAGATTATTTCCTTGGTTTCTTAATTAAAAACAATGTTAGTTTTTATGAATTTTTCAACATTTTTTTATTTTATTTTTATACCCTATCTCCAATGATATCTAGTTTATTCATAGCTGATGAACACTCAGGTATGAGTGGCTAATACACATAAGAGAGGGTGTAATTTAATGAAATACATGTTTACATCAGGGTTTCTATTTTTATTTACTAATTAGTTTTTCTTCTTAATTAGTATTACATTGAGATCATCCAAAATCTTACACTTTAATAACCCAGAGATAGTGGTTGTGATTAAGTGATGAATCCCACTATAATAGAGGGTGGTGGGGAGTGAGAGATAACATAACTCTTCCTCTTGATTCTGATGTCAAAATCAATTCACTTAGGACATAATAGGTTACCTCAACCAAAGGAATTTAATGCCCTTTGTTGAACCAGTTATTCTTGACTAAGTAGGATTAGTTAATTCAAGATTCCCCATGACTATTGAGATGATTAATTTCATGAGTATATTTGACCATTTTTAATAAATAAAAACTATTGTTCGAAATTAGTTCCCATATCTTTTTTTTCTCTCTAACTAATAATTCAATTAATAGATTTAATCAGTAACTTTAATCAATTTATTTTAGTATAATTTCATAATTTTTTAGGAAATTATGATGATGTAAAAAATAGTTAGAAGATCATAACTAGGATTCCTTGTTTTTCATGGTGTTAATGCCATAATATTTACTTTTACCAGTATTTTAAGGCTATTTATTTTTAGGGAAAATATAAATTCTAAACTTGGTTCAACTTGTGAAATTAATGAATCTCCATGCTAAGTCATGATTTTTATGTAACTGTTGTTGAAAAATGAAAAATAGTAATGATTAATTGATTTATTAGGTAAATTATTTTGCCTCCCAATTTATATTTTCTGGTTTTAGTTTAGTTTTAGGTTTTTGTTTTTGGTTTTGTTTTTTTCATTATTACATGCCAAATTTTTTGTGCTATTGTACAATGTGATTCCTTGACTTAGGAGAAAAATGAACTAGTGATTAGACTTAGTGTTCCACATGGCCTTAAGAACACATCCCAATATGCCAAAGTCTACCTATAAGTAGATAGGGTCCACAAGTGGTAATGTGGGGAGACTATTTCCACTTTTAAGAGTCTAACACTACAAAAATAATGTAAACATCATATACCACAAATCCAGATAAAATAAGAATTGACTAAAAACGAAGTAACAACCCATACAATATCAATGTGATTCCACATTCAGGCAGAAAAGTGTAAATATAGGTCAATTCAAGTACAAAAATCGAAAAATGTAAAAAAATAGGTAAAACAAAAAAAGATCACAAAAATACAAAAATCAGTAGCTATGGCCCATCTCCCAGCTCAATACTCGAATTCTATCCATGACTCCATGCATCAGCTAATAGGCTCTTTCCTTTATTCAAATCTGTATCAATAGACACTATTCAGATAGAAAATGGTGACCTAAATAGGGTATGAGTACAACTCTATAGAATAAAAATAAAAATTTCCAATATAAATATTAACTATACATTTAATGATTAAATTGTTACAATACATAATTGAAGTAGTAAGAATAATAATAAGCTATAGAAAAATAAAAAGAACCAAGCTGAACATTGGGTCCAAAGGAGATAACCCAAGACTACTCCAGAAACATCAAATTACATCGGTCTCTGAATAGGAAATAAGTATCATGGACCAATTTGGTTTCATGGTGAATCACTAAGAAAACCACAATCATGTAACCTGATGGAATCCATATGGATCAACTGGGCATTAATTTCCAAAAAATCCCATGACAATCCCCTCAACTGGTTAAAAATCAAGGGACCACACATGATGATCAGATACAAGACTCTATTGGAGTTCAAGGCTTACACATGAGGCAATACACACTAATAAAAATTGTGTTGAATTTAGGGATCTCATCCCATGACTTTAAACATTGGAATCCCCAAATTATTCCATGGTATTAATAGGTGTAATTCAGTAATTGTATACATTACTTGAATCCTTGGGGAACTTTACCCATCGAATTCATGGTATGTAATCTCTGTAGAATCCACTAGCTCACTCAAGGAATTATTTAGCATTATACCACATTGAATCCAAAGGTTTATTTACATATCAACATTCACATGCATCCCCTAATTAAGTAATTAGATCATCTAGGTAATTTCATGCCAATACCATTCATGATTAATCCAATGTGATTATCCAAGGAATTATCACTAGTGCAGAAAACATTTTTTACGTCGGTTATTTTTTATTATTTACGTCGGTTTTTAGGCGACGTTAATACGGACGACGTTATAAATAACGTTTTTTACGTCAATTATTTAAAACCCGACGTAATATCCCTAACATCACGGTGGTTATCACGTCGGTTCATATAATAACCGACGTGATAAATATGCACGGGGGGGCTTTATCACGTCAGTTATTCCCTAAACCGACGTGATAAAACTCCTGGGATATCGTTTATCACGTCGGTTATGTCATAACCGACGTGATAAACCCTTCCCCTGGCCTATTATCACGTCGGTTTCTTAAATAACCGACGTGATAAAAAGGCCTGGAAAACGTTTTAGCACGTCGGTTATCCAATAACCGACGTGGTAAATCGATTCCCAGGCCTTTTAGCACATCGGTTATATTAAGAACCGACCTGATAAAAGCCCCGGGAACGGTTTATCACGTCGGTTCTAGAAAAAACCGATGTGATAAACCCCTACCGATTTATTTACCACGTCGGTTATAAAATAACCGACGTGAAAGAAATTTTTTTTTTAAATAATTGCACTGCTCTCACCAAAAAGCAACCAGAAACCAAACAAAAATAACCATGCCAGCCCTCCCCCAAGCCCCAACTGAACCCCACCCTCATCTATACCCACCTAACAACCTGGCCAGCCCTCCCCCACCACATTGGAGCCCCACCACAACCCTTGGACACCCCCCCACCCCTTGGACAGCCCCCCCACCCTCATTTACACCCCCACGACCCCTAGTACAGCCTTAAACACCCATTGGACACCCCTACCATATCCCTTGGACACCCTCCACCCCTTGGACACCCCCCCACCCCTTGGACAGCCCCCCACCCTCATTTACACCCCCAAGACCCCTAGTACAGCCTCAAACACCCACTGGACACCCCCCCCCCCCCACACCTTGACAGCCCTCCCAGACCCCTTGGACACCCCCCCGACCCCTGGACACCCCCCCGAGCCCTTGGACAGCCCCAAACACCCCTTGGACACCCCTCCCATATCCCTTGGACCCCCCCACCCCTTGGACACCCCCCCGAGCCCTTGGAAAGCCCCAAACACCCCTTGGACACCCCTCCCATATCCCTTGGACACCCCCCACCCCTTGGACACCCCCCCACCCCTTGGACAGCCCCCCACCCTCATTTACACCCAACCGGCCCCTTGGACAGAACTCCCAGACACCTTGGACACCACTCCCATATCCCTTGGACACCCCCCACCCCTTGGACACCCCCACCCCTTGGACAGCCCCCCACCCTCATTTACACCCAACCGGCCCCTTGGACAGAACTCCCACCTCATTTACACCCCCCTGACCCCTAGGACAGCCCCAAACACACCTTGGACACCCCTCCCATATCCCTTGGACACCCCCCAAACACCCACCCACCCCCTTGGAACCTCTCCCCCCCATACCAAAATCCAGACCAGAAAAACCATCAACAGTAGACCAAAACAAGAAGTAGAGAAAAATTAAACATTCACTTATATAACATTCAAAACATACACTGTCAACTTCAAAAAAAACTAAATCCAACCTAAACGACTACGAAATACACAATTACATTGACAATATTCAAAATTACATTTTACATTACAAACAACTAAAAGTCAATCAAACCTGTAAAATAATTTGACCACTCCACTTGTAAGTGTTTGATATCTTCAGCAGTAAAGGGTTGAGGGTCATCAAAAAGCTACAAAGGAAAAGGATAGTAGTCAACGTGTATAATGAATAAATCAAATTGAAATATTATGAGAAAGAGGAAATCTTACCAGGTCAAAACTCAGAACTGTCCCAGTTGTTATTATTTCATACATAAATCTTAACATGTAATATCCGCATTCGATGATGCCTTGTTGCTTATGACATTTCTGTTTGAATGAGTGTAAATTCAATATATTATTTTTATGTAATAAATCAAAATGTACAAATTATAAATGGATATTTACCTTCGCATGTACATATTTGATCTTGAAATTCCTTTTCTTTGTGCTTTTTTGAAAGTGGACCCATGCCCTGTTAGAAAATAATACGAATGGGGTAAATTTAAAATTCATTATAATATATAAAACTATTGTGAAATTGAAACTTACGTTTCCAATATATTCTTAAAACTTTCTCGCACATCATCATGGAGAGAGCATATCCAATAAAGTGTTTTCTCCCTAGGGCAAGAAACCCCTAACATCCAATGATCCCTGATAAAAGGAAATTTAACGTTAGTGGTTTTTTATGTTAAAAGAGAATTAACTCTTTGAGAGGGATGTGTTTCATACCTCTCACAAAAAGGCATCATCCAACACTGTGTGATTACATTCTTTTCAAATCTATCAGCAATATAAAGCATTCTTTGTTCCTCATCCAATGCACATGCTTCAGGGGAAATCAATTGTGGGTCTACGAATCCATATACATCTGTCAGCTCATTCCTCTCACAAATTTTATACAGATACCTAATACAAAGCAGACATAAGTATACATGTTTAATAAATATAACGCAAGGAAAAGGTGTTAAGACTTACATGATAAAAATTTCCACCACGTTGATGCCCAACTTATCTCCAGTGACAAACTCCATGATATCAGTTTTCATAATCCCCACACATAGTTCACGTCCACAGACATGAGCTTCCATTGTAAAGTCATAATGATCCGCCAACAAATTTGAATATCTTGACAATTTGTCAAGACTGCTAGTATCTGCATCTGATGTCATAGCTTTCTGTCTTTGTTGTTGTCTATACAGTATTTCTTTACCTTTGAAGTATTCCTGTAAAAATAAATTGAAAAATATATTAGTTTTCAAATGATAAAACATTAATAAAAATATAAAATAAAAGATATAACATCCATACCTCTATGGTAATGAGTCGAAGAAGTCTGGATGGCCAAAGTAAAAAATGGCCGATACTATGTCCAACTGTCGTCACCTCATCTGTAGGTAATGGTATCCGAGCTGATCTATCTATAATATCCTGTACATTGACCCTCTGATTCTCTACCTCTAACTGTTGATGATGAACTGTATCTCCTATAAAATATACCATCCCATATGCAACCATATGATGTTGAGGATCATCAACATACAACTCACAATAAGTAGGTAGCTGCGGCAGAGGAGGAGGATCAAAAATGGGGTCCGCAGGCTGAGGTGGGGGAGTGGGAGCTACTGGGAGAGGTGGAGTGGGAGCTGCACCCTGAAATTGTCTTTGCAAGTCTGCAAACATTAACTGCACCGATGCTCTAATCTTGTCCTCCATTGTCGCATTAATATTATGGACTTCAGCCTCCAAGGATTCTATTTTTTTTTTATAAACTCCCTCAACGTTAGAAGTTGAGGAACGTGGCAACACTTTTCTTACCGATACACCTGCCGGATATCCTCTTACACGGCCAGGATGTTCGGGCTTTCCCAATGCCACAGATAAAATATCTTCCCTCCCAGATGGTGTAAATGTCCCCTGTGAACTCTGCTCCTCAAGAGAGTCCTGTAATAATTAATTGAACATTTCTATAATGATTGGAAATATATGACGAAAATAGTAAACTCAAATAAATAAAATAGATATCTTACAATCCTCTCAACTACGAGTCTCGATTCTTCCGAAAGATATTGTCCTTTTTTGCCCTTCCGAGCTCTTTTCCATTTCTCATGTCTAGATGAAGGGGATGGAGGGGCCACCTCTCCAGAGCTTGAAGACTCAGCTCTTAGTTGTTGAAATTTTTCTGCCATCATTTGTTCTTCCAATAATGCATACCCTCCCCGAGATAAACTATGAGGGTATACATTTTTAGATTGGATCTCTTGATGAGCTTTCCTTTTTTGCTGTAAATTAAGAATAAGTAATCATTAACAAAACAATAATAAGATCATTTATATAAGAAAGCTTATAAAAGTTTACATTTCCCTTACCAAAAATGATTCTTTTCTTCTACTTTCAAAAAATTGTCTCTATGTGTCTTCATCTATAAAAGGATATATACGACATGGATTCTCACGAATCCTATGACCATAAATGAAATCAGATGAGAGGGTTGATTTGAAATCCCTCCATCTCCTAGCAGCCAACGATAAGCATTTCTTCCTGACTCCTCCAGTGTTAGGAATATCAAATGTCATCTGATAAAAAAGAGGTTAAAAATATTATATATACTAGAAACATTTAAATAACAGTCAAACAATAGCAAAAGATCTTACCAAAATGGTCTCCCACAGCTGAGAAATTATCGCCTTATCCACACTTCTCCAATCATCATAGAGAATGTTTACTTTGCTCTTAGCCTGAGTTGCTACAAAACCCTTAAAATCTTTAGCATTTGGACCTCTAGGAAGATCATCATCATCAAAATCCACGACTATCCTCTCCTCCTTCATACGGGCAAGTGATAATTTTGGTAAACGTGTGCACCCACACTTACCAACCTTTGAACTCTTTTTCGTAATAGGAGCATGTGAATGTTCCTCCCCAGATGTATGACCAATATGCTCATCTCCAGAATCATGTGGCTGATCAACTAATTGATCTGTCATTTTCCTTCAAATCAAAAAAACAAACATTAGTTCACAAATAGAAAAGTGTACTAAATTACATAATAGTAAACATTGGTAATATGGTAAGCATGTTAAACAATGATAAACATGGTAAACACAGGCAAAAGGTTGCCAAGGAGTTGGCCCAAGAAAGCTGAAAAGTGGATTCACTGAGTCCACCGGTCCGCTGGTGTGAGCTCACCGGCCAGCCGGAGGACCCAGGCAGTAGACTTGCCCACTGCCTGGTGCCACCGGCCGGCCGCTGGCTCACCACCGGCCGACCGGTGGACCAGATAGCCTTCCTCTGTCTGGACCACCGGCCGGCCGCTGGATCACCACCGGCCGGCCGGTGGACCAGACAGAGAGCCTTCCTCTCTTTCTGGACCACCGGCCGGCCGCTGGCTCACCACCGGCCGGCCACTGGTGATCCAGACAGAGAGGAAGGCTCTCTGTCTGGTCCACCGGCCGGCCGGTGGTGATCCAGCGGCCGGCCGGTGGACCAGACAGAGAGCCTTCCTCTCTGTCTGAACCACCGGCCGGCCGCTGGCTCAACACCGGCCGGCCGGTGGTCCAGACAGAGAGGAAGGCTCTCTGTCTGGACCACCGACCGGCCGCTGGCTCAGCACCGGCCGGCCGGTGGACCAGACAGAGCTTTGTTCCGGACCACCGGCCAACCGGTGATCCACCACCGGCCAGCCGGTGCGCCCAGGACTTCTCCTCTTTACGATTTTTATTGTTTTGTTTGATACATGTTTTAATAAGTAAAAAATTTACAGTATCTAACATTATATGAAAAAACTAAATGTAAACAAGAAATAAACTTGTGTTACCTGTAATTTTAGGAATGTACAGTTGGATTGTTTTCCCAAATTCCTTCGTCGTGATCGTTCCTTATGGCACAAACCATGTCTTCAACATACTCATCATTATGTTCTGTTAATATTTCCATGGAAGTAGGGATCTCACATAAATCAGCATCTTCATCAAATTCATCCTCACCAACATATTGGTTTTTCCCTTGTAAAACAACAGCCCACTGCATATCTGATTGATCTACTACATAGAAAATTTGTTTGGCATGTGTTGCCATTATAAAAGAATCAGCTGTGTCTTCCAATCTATTCAGATTAACAAGTGTCATTCCAAATTCATCGTGTCTGACACTGTTGTTACTAATAAACCATTTATAGTTAAAAACGGGAACTTTAATTTTAAAGTAATCAGCCTCCCATATGTCTTCGATCACTCCATAATATGCACTTGATGCCGAAATTGGGTTTCTGTCCTTAGCACTCGAAAAATGCATTGTTTCTGCAAACACCAATACACCACTATTCTGAACTGCACTTCTGTTGTCCTGAGTTTTCGTATGAAATGTATAGCCATTAATGTCATAAGCGGACCATGTTATCACATTTAAATATGGACCACCCACTATCCATTTTAATGTCTCTGATACATCTGATCTACCAAGCAAGGTATTTTTAAACCATGGCAAAAAAGTTTTGTTGTGCTCATTCAAAATCCACATTTCTTTCTTCTTTGGATGTCATTGTTTCAACTCATTAATATGCAATGTGATATACGGTTGAACATCATCTATGTTATTCAAGATGTATGATTCTAACTTCTTCATATGTTCAGCTGACAGTGATTTGACTTTCAAGCCACGAATCCCCTTTCCCTCATTATTAACCCGTTCATGGTGAGATGGAGGCAAACCTATGTGTTGCGCCGTAGCCAAGTAGCTCGTACAAAACTCTGCTACCTCCTCAGAAATATACTTTTCAATAATGGAGGCTTCAGGTCGATATGGATTTTTAACATATCCCTTTAATATTTTCATATACCTTTCAAAAGGATACATCCAACAAAGATATACAGGTCCACAAAGCCTTATTTCTCGAACCAGATGAATCATTAAATGCACCATCATATCAAAAAAAGTTGGAGGAAAATACATTTCCAAATGACAAAGTATAAAAATTGCATCCTTTTCCAAAATGTTCAAAGCATTCACATCAATCTCCTTGTTGCAAATTGAATTGAAAAAATAACACAACCTCATTATAGTCTTTCTGACACGGATGGGCAATATTCCACGCAGTGCAACTGGTAGAATTTGTTGCATCATGACGTGACAATCATGTGATTTCATACCTATCAACTTCAAGTCTTTCAATGAGACAAAATTTTTTACATTTGAAGAATAACCTTGAGGCACTTTGATATCATGAAGACACTGACAGAAGCTACTTTTCTCCCTCTTCGATAATGTATGACAAGCCGGGGGAAGAAATGTTCGTCTTCCTTTAGGAGTGGGAGCTAACTCCAAACGTATTCCCATTGACAGTAGGTCTAACCTTGCATTCAACCCATCTTTTGTCTCTCCTTTAATATCTAGCAATGTTCCGATCAAAGAATCACAGATATTCTTCTCCACGTGCATGACATCAATATTATGTTTGACTTCATGATACCTCCAATATGGTAGCTCAAAAAATATTGACCTTTTCTTCCAAATATGTCTATCATTACCAGATTTCTGTGTCTTTCCCAATGTCACATCAAGGTTTTTCACCCTCTCAAAATACAATTCTGGGGATAAAGGTTGAGGAGCAGTATCAAATTCTTGTGAGCCATTGAATGCCTTTTTTAGTCTTCTATAAGGGTGATCCATAGGCAAAAACTTTCGATGATCCATGTACACTGTTTTCCTCCCATGATGCAATTAACAATATGACGTCTGTTGTTCGCAAATTGGACATGTTTATGCCCTTTATCTCTCTACTTTTCAACTTCTTCATATTCAGACATTTCAGGCATGGACAGAAAAAAATGTCACTACTTGGAACATTTCGTTTAGCAAATTCCAAAAAGGCATCAACACCTTCCTCATATTCATTGCTCATTCGATGTGCCGTAATCCAACTTCGACTCATTATTACCTATAACAAATAGAAAAAATATATATATTTTTTAGATAAGACAAATATATGTTTATATAAAAAAAATCATAATTTGAATGTAAACAATTTTGAAATATAAAACAAATCGATGTGTAAACCCCCCTGGACACCCCCCGACCCCTCTGGATAGCCCCCCACCCCTCCTGGACACAACCCCCACCCCCGACCTGCTTGGACACCCCCCTGGACACCCCCAACCCTCTGGACAGCCCCCCCACCCCTCCTAAACACCACCCCCACCCCCTACCCCCTTGGACACCCCCTGGACACCCCCAACGCCCACCCACACCCTTGGACAGCCCCCCCACACCCACCCACCCCCTTGTAAACCCCCCTGGACACCCCCCGACCCCTCTGGACAGCCCCCCACCCGTCCTGGACACCACCCCCACCCCCTACCCCCTTGGACACCCCCCTGGACATCCCCCAACCCTCTGGGCAGACCCCCCACCCACCCGGACAACCCCAAATACCCTCTGGAAAGGCCGCCACCTACTTGGACAGCCCCCCACACCCATCCACCCCCTTGGACAGCCCCCCACACCCATCCACCCCCTTGGACACCCCCCTGGACACCCCACCGACCCCTCTGGACAGGCCGCCACCCCCTTGGACAGCCCCCCACACCCACCCATCCCCTTGGACACCACCCTGGACACCCCCCGACCCCTCTGGACAGCCCCCGACCCCTCTAGAAAGAACCCCCACCCCTCCTGGACACAACCCCCCACCCCCGACCTGCTTGGACACCCCCCTGGACACCCCCAACCCTATGGACAGCCCCCGACCCCTCTGGATAGCCCCCCACCCCTCCTGGACACCACCCCCACCCCCCTACCCCCTTGGACACCCCCCTGAACATCCCCCAACCCTCTGGGCAGCTCCCCCACCCACCCGGACAACCCCAAATACCCTCTGGAGAGGCCGCCACCCACTTGGACAGCCCCCCACACCCATCCACCCCCTTGGACCGCCCCACACACCCATCCACCCCCTTGGAAACCCCCCTGGACACCCCACCGACCCCTCTGGACAGGCCGCCACTCCCTTGGACAGCCCCCCACACCCACCCATCCCCTTGGACACCACCCTGGACACCCCCCGACCCCTCTGGACAGCCCCCGACCCCTCTAGAAAGCACCCCCACCCCTCCTGGACACAACCCCCCACCCCCGACCTGCTTGGACACCCCCCTGGACACCCCCCAACCCTCTGGACAGCCCCCGACCCCTCTGGATAGCCCCCCACCCCTCCTGGACACCACCCCCCACCCCCTACCCCCTTGGACACCCCCCTGGACATCCCCCAACCCTCTGGGCAGCCCCCCCACCCACCCGGACAACCCCAAATACCCTCTAGAGAGGCCGCCACCCACTTGGACAGCCCCCCACACCCATCAACCCCCTTGGACAGCCCCCCACACCCATCCACCCCCTTGGACACCCCCTGGACACCCCACCGACCCCTCTGGACAGGCCGCCACCCCCTTGGACAGCCCCCCACACCCACCCATCCCCTTGGACACCACCCTGGACACCCCCCGACCCCTCTGGACAGCCCCCGAACCCTCTAGAAAGCACCCCCACCCCTCCTGGACACAACCCCCCACCCCCGACCTGCTTGGACACCCCCTGGACACCCCCCAACCCTCTGGACAGCCCCCCCACCCCTCCTAAACACCACCCCCACCCCCTACCCCCTTGGACACCCCCCTGGACACACCCCAACACCCACCCACACCCTTGGACAACCCCCCACACCCACCCACCCCCTTGTAAACCCCCCTGAACTCCCCCCGACCCCAAATCCATGCACCTATGCCATGGTTGTGTGTGAATAAAGTAGTAACAACTGTAAAAGGGCAACCCATCCAAATGGACACGCCCCAACCCTCTCGGGGATTTATAGAAAACGATGAAAAATTAGTGAAATCATAAAATTACTCAATATTGCAAGTCGAACAAATATATCTAGGGATGATAAATAAAATTATGGTGCCAAAACGAGTTAAAAGGGTTCGCAATCGAAGAATCTTAGCTAGTTTCAACAAAAAAATCACAACACATATATATATACTATCCGCGAAAAAAAAACGAACGAGTGGGAGGATTACCTGAGTGCTGCGAGTTTAGATGATTGATCCGAGGAGATTAAATATGAGAAACGATGATCGCAAAACGAATCTAAACCAACGAAATGGACGAGCCGATTCGGGTTTACGCGCGAGAGAGACGAGTCGCGACTGTCGAAGGTAAACTCGCGAATGAAAATCCATGGGTCTGGGTAAATTTTTAAATGAGTTATCACGTCGGTTATTCAATAACCGACGTGATAATTGTTTTAAAAACATTTATAACGTCGGTTATTTCAATAACCGACGTAAAAACCTTCCTCCGATTCATTTTTTACGTCGGTTATTTTATAACCGACGTTATAAAGGGCTCAAAATCCGCGTTTTTTTACGTCGGTTATTCCATAACCGACGTCAAAAACATCTGCGGATTCTTTTTTTACGTCGGTTATTTTATAACCGACGTAAAAAAGCCTTCAAAAACCGCGTTTGTTACGTCGGTTATTCAATAACCGACGTAAAAAGGCCTTCGAAAACCGCGTTATTTACGTCGGTTATAAAAATAACCGACCTAAAAAACGAAGGCGCGCGATTAATAACGTCGGTTATTTTTATAACCGACGTTAAAGGTGTACCGAACACAGGCTTTTACATCGGTTAAGAAATAACCGACGTAAAAAACCTCGTTTTACATATTATGACGTCGGTTTTATATAACCGACGTAAAAAATGGTGACGTAAAAAACGTTTTCTGCACTAGTGTATATACACATATCAAACAATTAATTATTATAAAATTCAAATATAAAAAATATAATTTAATCCAATCATGTCACTTATGTTCAATTCACATGCTCATTTGATCATTCCATGGCCTTAAGCACTAAGGGGTCCTATGAGTCATCCTAAGAATCCCAGTTTCCTTATTGAAGCATTACATCACTAAGGGAATCCATAAAATACCCCATTAGTTCACCCAAAAACAATAAAGAAGAAATAACTCACCACATAAATAGATTCAATAAGGGTTTACCTAACCTAACCCACTATTCTAAATCCAAGTAATATTTTAAGACATAAATAAGGGATAAAAAATTTAGATTAATTTTTGGTCAAGAATCCAATGAGTTGATGTGACCAAATAAGAAAAAAATAAATATAATGGTTTGTATTTGAAGGAATATCACAAAAACACCTAACTTATGTTAAATAGAATCCACTTGTCATATGTTCAACTTTAGTTTGGTTGAAAAAGAGATAAATTGAGACAAAATCCATGAAATTGGGCATTTACATTAAACATGGAAAAATATATTTTGATAGAAAAAAAGATATATTAAAAGATAAAGAATTGATATACCTACGGAGAGACTTCCAATGCAATAGATAGAGTCAAAATATGAGAAATATTAGAGTATAAAACCCCAAGAACTCATGGAGGGAGAGGAGAGGTTCATGACACTACTACTAGCGTAAAATGAGGGTAAAATTGGGTAATAAAGGTTTAAATACATAAGGTAAATTTGGAAAGTGTCTAGATTTTATAGAGGTGCACAGTTTGGTCATATGACTTAAAAATCCATTCAATGGATTCTATTTAATCACTATTCGAGACATGAAATTCTGTATAGTTACAACACATTGATTGAAAAACTATCTTCTAACTCTGTGAAATGACTCTAAAATATTCTAAAGACATTTTCATGGTTCCCTAGATCACTTTTCATTGTTTAAGAAACCATGATCCTATTTTTTCCAAATAGTATTATTATGGTTTTGAGTTAAAATAATCTTTATGTTAACTGCGCACCATATTATGTCTCCCCAAAACATGAAATTCAAAGCCTTGGACCCACCAAATGCTCCCAGGGCCCCTCTATTAACCAGAAGTACACCCAACACACATCAACAAGGGAAATATATTAACTTAGTGAAGAATCAAGAAGCAAAATACCTCATATAAATTTGAGTGTCTTATAAAATTTCCACCATATAATAGCTCATCCTTGAGATACACCATCATCTATCACCGGCTTCCATAATGAACAGGTCTGACCACTAGGCCCACATGTCTTATTCACTCTCCCATGATTCCTACTTAACATGTATATATTTCCATGACACATGAACTAGAGGGACATATTTAACATGTACCATATTCTCACTATATTCTATGATACGAACTCGATCCTCCTTAGAGGATGCAACGACGTCAAGATTGAAATATTTAGTATCTTTCAGGTGAGATAGACCAGGAATGTATCATCAAATTTTAGATATATGAAACAAATATTTCATAGAACATAATCTCTATGGGATAACTAGTTAGTATTTGTTGGTTCCAGAATTCGGGACAGAGAAGAAGCCGAGATGAAGGCCCCATTGACTGCCTCACGAAGCCATTTCGCAGAGTACCCCAGCACCGCGGCCGCCGTGAAACAAGGAGGCGAGACACTCTGTGAACACATTTGACATTTTCAAGCCCACCGCGAAGCAAGGAAGCGGGACAATCCATGAACACTTTTGATGTTCGCGAGCCCACCGTGAAGCAAGGAGGTGGTACCCTTCGCAAATGCATTTGACGTTCATGAGTCCTTCGCGAATCAAGGAGGTGGGATGATCCATAAATGCATTTTACATTCACGAGCCCACCGCGAAGCAAGGCGGAGGGATGCTCCGTGAACGTACTTGACGTTAGCAAGCCCACCGCGGAGCAAGGAGGAGGGATGCTCAGCGGATGCATTTGACGTTCGCGCACCCACCAAAGAGAAACCAAGTCCCTCTTCACACAGCGTAAGTTCTGCTTCACGGTGACTCATGCCTATAAATACTGGGCTCCCCCTGATCCCAACAGATGGAAAATCCAACCTTCCGAATTCCCAGCTCTCAAATCACAATGCATCTTTCTGCTCTGCGAACCATGAGCTGTGCGAGGTACTTCTTCTCTGCGAAGTGCCTCCCCTTTGTCTCGTTTTGATCCCCTATTTCGAGAGGGATTCCTTTCACAAAGACTAAGGGTTTTCGCGAAATAAGGGGATCCCCAAGGGGACACAGGTCATTGTGAAGCATTTATGATTTTCGAAACAACCTTCATTGACACATGATCCACATGCTAAGGCAGGGTCACGGTACTTCACAAAGCACATTGCTTCAAAACACCTTGCTTCACGAGGCACCTTTACCTTGCGAGGAAGTGTTCCAAAAATTCCTCTCCACTTCACGAAGCACCTCACATATGCTCCTCTTCCACATGCTTAGGATAAGGAACCCCACTTCACGAAGAAAACTCTTTCGCTAGTGCCCTCCACCACGCAGAACAATAGAGATTCACAAGGCCCTTGCCTATGAACTACTCTTCTTGGCAATTCCTTTTCTCATGCAAACCTCTAGGTTTGCACGATGTGATTTCAAAGTACCTTGAAAGATACTGCCCGTTGCATTGCTTCTTCTCATGCTTCTTTGCATTGGCACTCTAACGGCTATTGCTTCTTTTCATAGCCAGGATGACGTGGACCCCTCGATGGTTCGCTCTATGACACCCCCTCACCACGGCGTTGTTGATGCCTTCCCTTCCACAAGGAGAAGAGGTTACCGGTTATGTAAGTCCTATGGGTGAAGAGTGAACACACCTCCTTCGAGCTGTAGGATGTTAAATTTGCATGTACCATCGTCCTGAACACATGAAAGTAAACTGTATCCTGGCCCTGTGCCTCGCACAACATTCTCCACGCCCACTTGTCTCCATGAGGATGGTATCACCCCTCACGGGGGATATTATCCTCCTTATCGGAGTTGTTTTTGTTCATGGGGTAAGGGCGGCCATCTCGGCAAAAGCCTCTAGCTTTTCTTGTAGCAGGTAGCATCCCTACTCCTCCTTTCATCTTTGGTCCCTAGGGCCAGCGGAGGGCGTAGTAGGGAAAGGTGCTACTCATTTCTTCTCTCCCAAGTCCCTCTCCCGCCACACTTTGTCGCCTCGGGCATCCATCCTAGAGTAAGTCCCAATAATTCTATCCCTAGTCTGTTAACCACGTGTAATCCCCACCTCAATTCCCCCGGATGCACCTTTCACGACGTTATTGTCATGTCTCTGCTGTCTCTTGTTTCTCACACCGAGCATGAATCACATGATCTTAGAGCGAGCACCGACCATGACCACCACCTTGGGCCGCCTCAGAGTGTAGGCCCCAACCCATCTCGAACTACGGGGACTATGATCCTTTCCAAGGCAAGGTACGTAGGAAGCCTCCCCGAGGTTCAAGCCTAACACTCGGTCGTTCTGACCTCCTTTGCGTCAGTTTACCAACACCTTGGGCAACCTAGAGTGTAAGCCCCATGCAACCGAACTATGAGGAATTTGATATTTTCCAAGGCAAGGTATGTTGGAAGCCTCCCTGAGGTTCAAGCCAAACAGCCAGTCATTCTGACCTCCTTCACGTTAGTTCACCACCACCATGGGAAGCCTAATGTGTAATCCCCACACCCATACCGAACTATGGGGACATTGATCATTGCAAAGGAAAGGTACGTAGGAAGCCTCCCTAAGGTTCAATACCAACAACCATTGGACCCCAGGTCCTCCATCACGTCGGTTCACCAACACCCCATTTTGAACAATGAGGAATTTGATCCTTGCCAAGGTAGGGAACATAGGAAGCCTCCTCGAGGTTCAATCCCACCACCCCGGTCGGTCCGAACTCCTTCACGTCAGTTCACCAACACCCTAGGAAGCCTAGAGTATAATCCCCACACACCCATACCGAACTATGTGGACTTTGATCCCTGCCAAGGTAGGTTATGTAGAAAGCCCCCATAGGGTTCAATCCCACCACCCATGGGACCCTAGGTCCTCTTTCACGTCAGTTCACCAATGCCAACCTCTGAAACTACCATGACATTGATTCTATGCCACAGGGATACGTAGGAAGCCCCTCCATGGATAAATCCCCCAACCATCGTCATCCTCATGACGAATCCATCCCATTCACCATCCCTTTCACAGAACCTTCCACTAGTCATCTTGATTCTTATCTGGGCCGCCACATCCCAGTGGAATCATTCCACCCCATTATCCATTCCGTTTTACAGCATTCAGGGATCCACCCACATGTTGGCCCCAATATCGGAGTTCCCTCAAGGGGGTTCTTCCCTATGATCCACTCTAGTCAGTGTTCTGATCAGTCCGATCCATCTCTGCCGGATGTTAAACTTGCGACATACCCTGTGTTAAACATGGGAAGCTGAGGAAAACCTCAGATACATGGTCATGTCATAAGATTCCCCGCGTTCGATGTGGGATTCATCGGGATTCGGTTCCCTCGAGGAGACCTATAATATGGGACAGAAGATGGACACACCAATCCCCAGCGTCTAGACATGCCAGTGATGCCCAGCGAGAATACTCCCCTAACCGAAGGTTACTGCCCTGACCTGACTCCTTGAAATGTCCTGACAGAATAAGCGTAATAAACTGGTGTCCATGAAGATATGGTGCCAGTAAGAGTTTCACGAACAACATCTTAAGTCTAGGAGGGAGACCCAGACTAGGTGATGAGTTCCGAGGAGGAATCCAAGGAAGGAAGAACCGACATCCCATCATCCTGTTTTGATCAAGGAGAAAATGTCACTGAACAAGGAATGGATGTCTCCTGCCTTTGGAAAGTGGGAATGCGGGGAAATAGCTATGCGTCCTCCACAAATGGAGGTGCGCGCCCTGGCTAAAGAATTGGAAACAGAAATGGTGAACCCGACGTGAAGTTTTTCTTCTAAAATATGCATATTAGTAGCGCTCGTGGCATCAATGGATTGTCGTGTCATCAGATCCAGACATATGGCACCGGGTCCCGCCAAGAAAATAGCGGACCTGGCATGAAACACACCAGAAGTTGGGGCAGTAGAACGCTGGACATCCCGTTCTGTGATGTTGTCGGTGTTGACCCCTCTTACCAATCACGGAAGACTGGATGGCGCTGAGGCATTGGTCATCGATTCCCTTTTCTTTCAGCACTTATGAGTTTATCTCCCTGCTTTTCAAGAATCAGGTTACTGCCTCAGGAACGCGATCACCACCTGCCCGTCCACACAGGGGTAGGGGCAATGCCAGCATAGCCTCTCTGCATGGCTTCACCACTTCCACAACATCCGCTGCATCCATGACTGTGGGGCACCCACGCCCCATCTACCCATCAGAAGTTATCAAACGAAGGGTAATTAACAACCTCGTACATCGGTACAAGGGGGAGGGCATCATTCCTACGTAGGATATGGCCTGCCGGGATCTGGAGGGGTCCGCACCTCACCATCAATGCCACTCCTGAGGATCGCGCAAGGAGCCATTGCTCCCCACCCCGACATACAACCACTTCGAGAGCCTATCCCCAGAGCGCTTTGATGACTCCCTGCCTTATGCAGATGAGGTAGGAGATGTCTGGTCGAGCCCGGTCAGAGTCCCGATCTAGGGGTTCCCAGCAGGGGCTTCCATCCGGTCGCTTCAGCGCCGCTGCCTGGCCTTGCCAAAGGAGAAGGTAAGCTATGTACCTGCACCGCCAGACCTGGCTCGTCTGACCCGATGCCAGCATCGGGCATGAGTAGAGGAGGATGCCTTCCAGGGAGGGTCAACATCAACGGATAATTTGTACCGATCCCCCGCCGACACATATCATCAAGTCCCTACATACAATGAGCAAGGGCGCTCATACGCCCAACCGAGATCAAGGGCCCAACCGCCCCACGGGCAGGCCGGGTTGACTCTCCTGGTAACTGGCACGAGCAGTGGTTGCTGCAAACCAACCCACATCGATGCCACCCCGTACGAAGGTCCTCCCCGTACCATTACCATAGAGAGTGTGTGTCTCACCCGCTTTGAGGCTTGGCTTGGAGGTCTGCCCCATGCCACCCCCAATCTGAATGAGGGTCTGCCCAGTGGTAATGATACTCGATACGGAATCCTCTCTCATTCCCATTACACTGGATATGGAGTTTCTCCTCCTGCTCCAAACTGCCGGTGTAGGGCCACAACACATATGGTCCCTCTTCAATGTGGGGATCCTCCCTACAACCTCTTCTTAGTTGGTGAAGGTCCTCCTCGCCTCAACAACCAGAGTGGTGAAGGCCAGCCTCGCTCCACCCACACCAAGCATGGAGGTCCTCTCTATGCTCCTGTCATCCCTAGTGGAGGTTTTTCCCACTCTAGCTCTATTCATGTAGGTTATACCCATGTCCCTATTTACATTTGTCCTAGTGCTCCCTGCACCCTAGCTTTCTCAAGTGGAAACCCTCTCTGCCCCATCACCAATGCGGCTGAAGGACCTCGTATTAGGAATCAGCCCTATCCCGAGGAGCCACCCATGAGCAGGAAGGCGGGTCGCCACCGCCACAAGAAGAATCATGGGAAGGCCCGGACGGAGATCAAACTGGTACGCTTCTCAGAATCTGACGTGGAGTATGACTCAGCTCGAGAACCCTCCCATCTCTCATCCGAGTCAAGGGTCGGGGCAAGAACAAGGCGTATCATCCTGGTGCTCCCAGAATGTGAGGTCCATAGGATTCCCGCATCCCTCCACAGGTATATCCAGGAGGATGAAAATCTATCGACCCCACATGTTATGGTTATGAAATCACCACCATTGTCACCGGAAGTGCTCTCTACCTCCACAAGAGATCACGAAGAGCTATTCTGGGGACCAATGGTAGACGAGCAGCATCACGACCTGTCACCAGTAGCACTGGCCCTAGAGCCAAGAAGGTAGCTGTCAGCCCCTCTTATCGCAATGTGCAAGCCATGTTACTAAACTCTTTCGGGGATAGACCGAGAATCGGCGGCCAGTCAGCCCGCTCACCGTACTCTCCACCGGCCAGCCTACCGTCCCAACGGTATGCCTCAGTACCGCTACCAATTCCTCAACCAGCCCCAGTTGATGAGTGGGGTAATGAAAGTCCAGACCCTAAATCCGAGCCAAGGAGTTTCTGGAACATCCTCGCAGTGGACCACTTCCCCGAGAAGTTCTGGCCCGTGGCGGCACCGAATTTCCACATACCGGAATCCCTCACCCTATAGGAAGTTATGTGTTTTTACTACACCCTCTGGGAAACAAATTACAATCTTTGTCATCAGCACGTGGTTTATCCATGGGGCCAAGCACATTTTGAAGACATTAGTGAGCAGTTTCATCATGTCGATCTGGCCGAACTCCCTATTGCCCAGCGCCCCGAGTCACCAGGCCACCGTGAGGCTCTTCAGCAGTAATGCGTTCAGAGTATCAAGGTACTCCGCAAAATTATCAGGGAGGCTACCCGCCATGTGTAAATATGTGGCTGGGGGAAGTATGTGGCCCTCCTCTTCAGTTCTATATGGTGGTAGCCCAACCTGCTAGGCAACATCGAGGATATTCCCCCGAAAAAAGTCACAGTCAACATGGTCGATATAGTGGACAAGGAGGATAAGATGGAGCTTCTCGATGAAGACTTACCCCCTGAGGGTGTTCCAACATTGTTGGAACCATCGTGGAGGATTACCCATCAGTATAGGAACCTCCTAGGTCTCCCTGCACCCACTGAGGCGTTGGTACTCGGTAGGAATGCCAGTAAGGGAAAAGAGCATGTTGGAGCTATCAAGCACCCTGACCCATATACCTCAGTGCAGAAGATGGAGGAGGACCCTAAGAAGGCCACGCTGCATGAGCAACTTGATGATTAGAAGAGGTTGGTAAAAAAACTCTAGGCTGAACGCGCTGTAGAGCGACGACCCAACTACAGTGATCCTATGCCAGGGAAGCAGGGGCACAGACAACTACTCTTTGGCAAGCTGCCCCTAGGAAACCCTGATTATACCGCTACCCATGGACAGGGAAGAAGCTGTAGCTCATGGAAAGAGGGTGTGATATGTCTCACCAAACCATCCTAAATGGTGTGGTAATCCATGGAATCCATCCCAGGTTCCCCTAGATTCCCTGTAAGTCACCCCACAAGCCGCTCCATGATCCGCTAAGCCCGTCTACCGTATTGAAGAACCCGACAACACACTCGTGGTTAGGGACCCCCGTCAAGATAGGGAACCCTATCCAGAGGATCCAATGGAGGCACTCATTGACCAAGTAGAGGAATTGGAAACATGACAGGTGGAAATACCACCTGATGTTAAGCCATACCAGGCATGAGTGGATGATATGCCAACACCTCCGAGTTTCGGGAATCCCACCTTCTCCCCCTTTAACGAGATGGGGGATATGCTGCAGCACCAGGCCCACTTCAAATTAAGGTGTGGGCCTATGCTAGGGACTCCAGCACAATAGGAGGCCACCAAGCTCTACTGTTTTGTTCAGACAATGGATGGGCCGACATTCTTCTGGTACAGTCAGCTCCTCCTCAGATCCGTAATTAGCTAGGAGGACCTTTGCAGGCAATTCCTTTACCAGTTCAGCTCTACCACCCAAAAAACTAGCATCACAGACCACTTCAAGTGAAATCAAAGGCCTGATGAGCCAGTTGCGGACTTTATCGCCCAGTGGAAGGGGCTTACATACAACCTTGACATGCCACTAACTCAAGAGAAATTTCTGAAGATTTGCATAGGGAACATCAAGATGAAACTGGTTCCTTCGTTGATCACCCAGAACTACCCTAGAGGATTCCGAGAATTCTCCAATAAGACCCAGTGCCAAGAGGAATCCCTACAACAGGCCATCCAGGAACGTCCGTTGCCGCTGTAATTCCTACGGAGGAAGCTACTATAGTCGATCCCACAGCGATGGCCCAAATAGAATCTCCTAGGTGGCTAGAGTTGCTACCAATAGCACTGGCCCCCACATCCTCGCAGTGGTCCTCCCCCTTAGGCATAGCCTCTGGCTCAGCAGCGTCCTCAGAATTGAAAAGTGCCTCCATGTAATGCGCCACCTCCACCAAGGTGGGATAATTAGGGCCCACCTCCTGGATAGGCCCCTCCAGCTCCTCTTCAAGGCTAGGCTCCAAGGGCCCCCTTTCCTGAGAGAATAAATCAGACATACTCGTTCAGTGAGAATCAGGTTCCTGGTAACTTTCGTAGCGCCTTAGACCAAGGGATCGTACGCTTGCCTGAGTGCAGAAGACCGGAAGAGGCGAGTCTCACTGATCGCCCCAACTACTGCCCCTATCATCGGATTCTATGGCACACCCTCAAGCAGTGATATGTGTTCAAATACTGTCTTCAATACTAGGTTGATAACAACATATTCAGGTAGGGTCCGACCCTGGTAGAAGTGGTGGGTGTCTTTGTATGGCCAGATAGCGGTAGCGACAATGAAGGCGAGTGACATCAATTTTCTAACCACGGGTCCTAGAAGAATGACAATTGGATGGCTCGCAAGATGGTTGGTCGTGCCCATGGCATCATTTGAGCACACTTTAATTGGCTGGAGCCTTCAGAAGCTGTGACCACCACTTCTGCATCATCATCTCAGCTGACCTCTTTCTAGAGGAGCAAGAATCGGTGGCGCAAGAAAAATCAACACGCCCTGCCAATGCCATCGCCATCCCACACTCTTGGAGAATTCATACCCCCTGAGATGGGGATCCCTCCTAGAATCTGCCCAGTAGTGGATGACTCTTCAAGGGGAAGTCAAAGGTACACTTCGATTAATACCAGGGAGTTGGTAAATTCTTATATGACTCCCAATGAGGGGGAGTGCCAGGTGAACTTAACCAACGTCCCAAGCCTGTGCCAACGTCAACGAAGCCGCGACCATATGGGCCGTCAGGGAACATCAGTTGGCACCTCCATCCAGGCCGTGAATGCAACTGAGACCATATTGTTGTCCCAGCACAGAGCCCATCATGCACAACCTCTTCATCTGGTGTTATCAGGACCGCCTCCACCACCGTTTGTACTACTGGATCAGGCAGAGCGATCTCGTCCAGACTGCGACTAGTCTCTCCCAGCTACAGGAATATCTCAGTCATCCAGTCCTTATCCAGTAGCTACTCTTCAGGCTTTGACTAGTGAGTAGTGGGATATGCCCAGCACAAGCCAGTCTCCAGTCCAGCCGGCAGGGCCCTCCATGCCTCCAATCGTATAGCGGCCTCTTGTAAGAATAATTTCGCACCTGGAACGGAAGTAAGATGTCCTAAAGCACCTTTCCAGAATCCCATCAAGGTTTTCTATCCTTTAAGCCCTTCTCATGTCATCGGATATGTGCGAGGCCCCCGCTGAGGCTTTAAGAAGCCCCCGTCAGCTTGAGACGGAGGTAGCAGCTGTAGAATCCATTCATGCTGAAACAGTTGAGAATGTTGAATGCCAGGACATCATTTCATTATCATGAGAAGATGAAGGCTCTCCCATAAATGGGCATATCCACCCGTTGTACATCACCAACCAATTTAATGGCATCGAGGTTCGTCACTGTCTCGTTGACACTGGCTCTGGGATCAACCTTATTCTAATGCAGACACTGCTGAAGCTAGGGCTATTCGAGGAAGACCTAACTCCCTTCTATTTATGAATCCAGGGATTTGACAGGACATAGAAGACCCCAATCAGTAAGATTCTCTTGAAGGCCCAGTTCATTGGAATAATTTCCAATACCGAGTTTATGATTCTCTCCCAGGACACTGCCTACAATGCATTGATGGGAAGACCATGGCTTCACCTGTACGCGGTGGTCCCCTCATCGTATCACCAGTGCCTCATGTACTCCCTGAATGGTCAAGTAGGCGTACTTCAAGGTGATGTGTCTCCTTTTCCCTCTTGTGAAGCCCATTTCCTGGACGTTCCCTATTACAAGAGAAACGATAAGCAGATTCAGGAAAGTGAGGTTGAGCCCGCTACAGTCACAACTAACCCATGGGCAGGTCTGGATGATGCCTATATCTTCTCGATCCATCGATTGGAGACCACGACCCCCGACATGGGGAAATTATTTTTTGTCTCTGGTACAAGAGGAAATCATATTCCCAAGTCCAAGAAATGTAAGAAAATCACCTCATACTTCTACACAAACTAGGCTCAGGTGATCCCGGAGCCTCCTACCCCCGTATGACATCGGGATGTCCTCCCCATGGCAACAACAGTATGTCATAGGTGTCTATTTTTTCAGGCTGGGATTAATATGCTTAAGAAAATGCGCCACTATTTCTTTGATATCATCAAGCGTGGCCCCTTAGGCTGAAGACCAGATGGGATTGGATCAACTACCTTCGTCATTATGGTCTCAGTGGCATTTGAATCCCCTGATATGTTGTCCACTACTGTCCAGGGTGGTACCATCCTCCCGTCGGGTTCTTCCGACCCAAAGGAATCTTCACCCGATGAGAATCCCACCTCCAAAAATGATGAAGAGGATCTGAAGGATGCTCCCCCACCTTTGAAGATGGTGTTTATACCACAGTTGATGAACTGGTACAGGTGATCCTTGGTAGCGAGGTAGATCCGAGACCCATAGTGATCAGTACTGCCATGCCCCCCAAGGAGTAGCAGTGGTACGTAGACTTCCTTTAACAGCATCATGATGTGTTTTCCTAGAGTTACGATGAGATTCCAGGACTAGATCTTCAGGTATCCATCCACCACCTCAGTCTTCCAAAAAATCATCGCAGGTTCAAGAAGCCTCCCAGAAAGATGCAACCTTCTCATGGTGTTGTGGTCGAGGTCGAAGTTGACAACCTCATCAGATCCAACTTCATCAAGGAGGTCCAGTACCCCAAGTGGCTAGAAAACATTGTTCCAGTCAAGAAAAAAACATGAAAATCAGAGTCTGTATCGTCTTCCGCGATCTCAACCGTCACTATCCGAAAGATGATTTTCCCCTTCCAGTGATAGAATTGTTGATCGACGCTACGGCTGGGTTACAAGACATCTTCTTCATGGATGGTTACTCTAGATATAATCACATCCGTATGTCCCTCGATGATGAGGAGTCTACAGCCTTCAAGGTACCCCAAGTTACTTTCTGTTATCAAGTTATGCCCTTCGTCCTGAAGAATGAAGGTGCCACCTATCAGCAGGCCATGCACAGCATATTCAAGCCAATCCTCAGGGCATTGGTGGAGTTCTATGTAGACAATCTGGTGTTGAAATCTCACAAGTGTCAGGACCATCTCAAGGACCTTGAGAAAGTGTTCGGCTTATTCCATTCCCGCCACATAAAGATAAACCTATTGAAGTGTTCTTTCAGGGTCAACTCTAGGATGTTCCTTGGCTTCATTGTCAGGTACCGGGGCATCAAGATCGACCCAGAGAAGATAAAGGCAATCAGACAGATGCCTCCCCCGAGCAATATTCAGAAGCTTCGAGGTTTCCAAGGCCACATAGCCTACATATGAAGATTCATTTCAAATCTGGCCGACAAGTGTAAGACTTTTTTCTCTGCTCAGGAAGAAAGGCTCTGCCTATGAGTGGGACCAGGAGTGCCAGACTGAATTCAAGGAAATCAAGCAGTATCTGCTCCATCCTCTGGTCTTGATGCCACCCGTCTCCAGAAAACTGCTGATCCTGTACGTGACTTTCCTGGAATGATCTCTCAACACCCTTCTCGCCCAGAAGAATAATGAGGGAATGGAAAAAAAATCTCTACTACCTCAGCTGAATGCTCCTCGATACGGAGACCAGATACTCCCCCATCGAGAAGAGATGCCTTGAGCTGGTATTCGTAGTATAGAAATTGTGACACTACTTGCAGCACCATGAGGTATAGCTGGTGTCTCAGGTAGACTAGCCAAAGTTTTTTCTGAACCACCCCATGTTGACCAGCCATCTCACATGGTGGGCGGTAATCCTCCAGTAGCTAGACATCAGGTTTGTCCCTCAAAAAGCTATCAAGGGACAAGAATTGATGGAATTTCTTGCTGATCATCCAACCTCCATGGACCAGTTCCTAGACTTGGATTTTCCCAATGAGGCGATCCTCTCAGTAGATCCTCCCATCCTGTGTTGGCAGATGCACTTTGGTGGTGCCTCCTGGAGCCCCACCGATAGGAGGCTCAATGATCCCAGACTCAACAGAGTAGGCTTGGGTATTGTCTTTATTAATCCAGCATAATCCATTCTTCCATACTCATTCCTATTGTTAGAAGGTTGCACCAACAACGAGGCAGAGTATCGGGCTCTTATCACTAGCCTCGAGCTGGCCCTCGAGATCGATGTACCCCATTTTCATGTGAAAGGGGATTCCGAACTAGTCGTTAAGCAAGTCAACGGTGTCTATGTTGTCAGAAAGCTAGAGATCGTACCATTATTGGAGCACACCCTCCAACTAATGGCCTCGTTTCCATCTCGGCCGAAGGTTACTCATGTCCCCCAATCTCAGAACGGTCAAGCCGATGCCCTGGCCAGCCTGGTGGCATCACTTGCAGAACCTGAGTAGGATGATCAAATTATACAGGTGGCACACTGGAGATTCATTACCCCCATCACCCTAGAGGAGGACAACAACCTACGGGTAAGCCATCTTACCACCGGATCCTCCACATCAGGACCCCCAGGTTCTTCAGACGCAGTGGTTGAAGCGACCCCCGATTGGAGAGCCCAATTTGTCAAATATCTCTAAAATGGTTGCATCCCAGCTGAGCGGGCCGAGTGGGAGGGAATCCGACGTTGCGCACTGTAGTTTACCCTCCAGAGTGGTCCTAGTCTTGACCAGATCCTCTACAAGCACGGGTTTGATGGTGTTCCTCCCCATTTCATCCAAGAAGTTGAGATTTCTCAGGTTATGCATGAGGTTAACACCAGTTTCTGCAGTTCCCACCAAGCTGGGCCAAAGCTATCCCATCAGATCCGAAGACTGGGGTACTTCTGGCCCTCCATGATCCACGATTGCATCGAGTTCTCCTAGAGATGTCACACATGCAAGATTCATTCTAATTTCATGCATCGACCACCATAACCTCTCCACTTCACCATGTAATCTTTTCCATTCACAGTGTGAGGACTCAATGTCGTGGGACCATAACAACCGGAGACAGATCACCAGTGCAGGTTCATCTTGACCACCATGAACTTCTTTTCTAAGTGGGTAGAAGTAGTTCTGATCAAGGAGGTCAAGGCTCGTTCTATCGTTGACTTTGTGAGATCCAACATCATCTACTAATTTGGAATCCCTCATACCATCCTCACTGATAATGACACCAACTTCTGAATGGACAAATTGAAGATCGAGGCATTTAACAAAACCCTCTCTATCATTTTGCAGAAAATGGTCAGTCAGAACAAAAAGAGTTGGCCGGACAAGCTCCCCAACGCCCTCTAGGCCTATCGGAAGATGACTCGTAATTCCACAGAGGTGACCCCATATTCCCTGGTGTATGGAGCAGAGGTCATCCTACCCATAGAGATCCCGCTGCCTTCATTACACACAGTGGTCTTTGACCAGTCGGTGCTGGATAAGGTAGCCAAAATTTGTCTGGCTAAATTAGAAGCACTTGATGAGAATAGGCTTCATGCCCTGCACAATCTGGAAAGGCATCAGAATAATATAGCCAGGGCCTTCAACAAAAAGGTTCGCCTCTGCTCCTTTCTGTAAGGAGACTTGGTATTGGCCCTTTGGGTGCCAATGATCCCTGGAAGGAAACCACCCAAGTTGGTGCCCAAATGGGAAAGACATTACATAGTCCACAGGGTTTACCCCAATGGAGCATACTCCCTAGTGACCATGGATGGTGAGAGTATAACTCCTCCCACCAATTCCATGTTTCTCAAGAAATACTTTGCCTGATCCATTAGGTCCGGCATGACCCTAAACTATTTGGTCTGGCATGACCCTAAATTGTTTAGTCCTGCATGACCCTAAACTGCACACCGGTCCAGCATGACCTTAAACTGTTCAGTCCTACATGACATTAAGTTGTGCATAATCCAGCAAGATGTTAAACTTATCTCTTAGAACTATGTATGGATTGATTCTTATCCTCATGGGATACGTAGGAACGCTGAGACGACTCATCTTGAGCCCTGCTCCGAACCCTTCTCTTTGACTATCCCCCTGGGTATAGTTCTCTTAGAGGATCTTTGCATGATATGGTGTAGGATTCTTTAGCCCCACTCATGCCAGGATTCTAGCGGCCGCACCATGTGCTCGCTCCCCATTCATCTATTCTCCCACGTCTTTACCGCATGACGTTAAAATGTATGGCATTAAAGAACTACGTATGGCTTGATTCCCATCCCCATGGGATACGTAAGAACACACAGACATTTTGTCTAATGGCCCAACCCAGACACCAGAATATTCCCCTTGGGCCAAGACATATGGTAGGGGTGCAAACTTTTTCCACAATTCACGTCGAGATAACCTCAATTTGGTTGTACATCCCACTCCCTGGAATCCTTCGCCTCTTTCAGAGATGGGTACAACTATGCTTCACCCACTCCTTTGATTGGGACTCCATCATCTTCCCCATCCAGAAGGGCCCCCAAACGGTATGGATTCTAGGCCTAAGGGCTCCCTTACCACTTCGGGCCAACACCCTCATGGATGTTGAGAAACAAGCTGATACAAGTCCCATATTGATAATATGGTCAGTGGTCGATGCTCATTTGTTGTTCCCATTTCGGGTCACTATGGGGACGATATGTTTTGAACATGGTCAATAGCTATATGGACCTCCCATATGAGGCCCAGCCTCAGGCCCCTTGGCCTTTTCGGTCCCCAGACCCAAGTTCTCGCTCGAGATTGTATGTTGCGGCCTATGATTATGTTCTCATTCACGTCGGGTTACTGGCTGTGCCGTACACATCTCCGGATGAGATATCTAATCCCCTCTTCGTCCTCACTACAAGACGTTAAACTGAAAACCGGTTGGAACTTCCTAACCAAGGCCCAGCCTTAGGCCCCTTGTCCTTTTCATACCCCCGGACCAAGTTCCTATATAGGATTTTTCAGTTTGGTATGGGACTATGTTCTCATTAACGTCGGGTTATTCAATGTGTCGTAAACCTCCCTTGTGAGGGACATCGTACTCCCCTCTTCATCCTCACTACAAGACCTTAAACTGAAAACTGATTGGGACTTCCTGACCGAGGCCCAGCCTCAGGCCCCTTGGCCTTTTTAGTCCCCTGGACCAAGTCCCTATAGAGGGTTTTATGGTGTGGTAAGGGATTATGTCATCGTTCACGATGGGTTTGTAACAACCACACAATGTACCTCTTTTTCATGAGGGTTCTCTATCCCCCTGTTCTATACTCATATTTCAAATTAGCTTCTATCAAGATGAGCCCCTCAGTCCTCTTCGACGATTCACCAATGTGCCTAAGGGTACTCTGTTTTAATTCATGGAATGTCGGATTCTTCTCAGACATGGTTCCACCTGTTTTTCAGGATTTGTGTTCCCCTTAATTAGGGATTCCATCACCATTCACACCCGAAGGGACCCCCAAGTGGCATGGATGCTAGGCCTAAGGTCTCTCTTACCATCATGGGACAATGTCCCCAAGGGTCGCAGACAACAAGCCGATACAAATCCCACATTTTGAATGTGGTCAGCGGTCGATGCTCATTTGTTGTTCCCATATCTAGGCAAATACGATGTGGATACTGTGTTTCAAACACGGTCAATAGTCATCATCCATCATCACACCAACCCCATTAAGCCCAAAATGTCGGTTACATGATTCACATAATTCTCCACCTCGTCATGTCCAAGTAGGACTTCGAAACTCTTGGTACTATTACTCAGTGCGCATTCACACGTTAGGAGGAAAAAATCCATGATAAGGGCATCATTTGGGGATCCACACCAATTCCCCTTTGCTGTGCGTTCCAGGTATTGCTACAATCCTCTTCCTCCATTGTTTCCCAAACCAAGTTTTACTCACATGGTCTTAGGGATCGGGTTGAGGTCTGCACTTACTTGGAGGGTTTCCGCTCATCCATGGTCCAAGGTCTAAGACCATAAACTATGATCTCTTCTAGAACTATGTATGGCTTGATTCCCATCCTCATGGGATACATAGGACCACCCACACATCTTTTATTTGGGTCCAGCCCCAAGAATCTAAAAATATGGACAACTATTTCAGCCCCTCGACCCGAACTCTCTGAGGAACATATGGTGTAGCGAGAACCTCATGGGTCCTCAATTACATTGGGTTTTTAAAGGACGGCACCATGTTCCCCACACATATTCTCCCATCCATGGTCCAAGATCTAAATCCATAAACTAAGATCCTGTTTATAACTACATGTAGCTTGATTCCCATCCTCATGGGATATGTAGGACCACCCGGACATCTTGTTTTCGGGTCCATCTCAACTGGGAGCTGGTCCTTCCTTCCCCTTATCCTCTTACCTCTATTTATGCCCCTTGTCCCTAGGTTCCTTTCTCGGAATTACATATAGTGTGGTATGTGATTATGTCCTCATTCATGTTGGGTATGTTTTATTATGCCCAACACATTCCCCACCTATAATCGTCTCTAATAAGTCTGTGTCGTACGACATTAAAATGCATGCTTGGTCCCACCACATGACCCTAAGCTATGACATTATCGTCCTGGCCGCACAATGAAAAATGACACTACATCGTGATGCCCTCACAAAAGGGGACACCATGTTTAGTATCGGTTACATGTTGTACCATTTGTCAACACCTGCATAAGACTTGATTCTTCTAGCGCTGCCAGGACTTTTCATCCTAGGCTTGTCGCTTCACAAAAAAAACCATTCACCTTAAAGGAAAAAGTAGGTTTATCAAATACCTCTTCTTTTGGTTCGAGGGACGCACCCGCACACCCCTTTTATCCCTAACATTGGTACCTAACCATGCCGCCATCTATAACTGCGTACTACTTGATCCCCATCCTCATGGGGTACGTAGGAACGTCCGTGCACCTTGCCTCGGACCCAGCATAACTCTCGTTTCCGGTCCCTTTACCTAGAACCTCCCAAAGGAACATATGGTAGTCGGAACACCAGGTTCCCATTCATGTCGGGTTTTATAATCACCCCACCATGTTTCTCCCGAGTTTCCTAACATTTATGGTCCAAGTTCTATGACCCAAAACTAAGATCTCTCTATGGGAAATGTGCATCACGTTTGGCTATTTCGCCGCCTTGCGCACAATCCTTTATATCAAGCCCCCCCTTAACGGTCCACACTAGGACCTTAAGATGGAAGTGTGTGTCCATAGGACCCTTGTCCTTGGTAGGGGACTTGACTCCCTCTTTTTGACACGTCTCATAGTTGTATTCAGATGTTTTTAGGCAAAGAGTCTGAAGTTTGGAATTTTCACAGAGACATTCCCCTCATTCCATGTCCAAGCATCGTGAGCCCATTATTTTGATCCTCATCCTCTTCCACATCCGAAGGGACCCCTTTAACTTGGTGGAATAATCTCCAATGACCACTTTGAACTCAACTGGTGGTCGATGAGGAGGAATTTATATAGATTTACAAAATAAAAACTCAGAACATATTACCATCAATTATTGATATCATTGTTTATGGGAAATAAATAATAGACATAGACTCATAAACTAAAAAATCCAGTACTCTCATTAGCACCATATACCCACTCTAAGATTAAGACACACATTTGAGGAATTTTCATGTCACCAGACTTGGTTACATAAGATGAAATTCACATGTTATGATGGAAACCACTTAATAAGTTAACTAATAGAATTTTATTTTACACAAACAATAATTTACATTTATCTAGATCTCATATATCATTATCATTTAGATTATTTTCATTTTCCAATATCATTAGGTTTTTCAAGCCCAATAACCTAGGGCCATTATATGAAGTTTAAATCAATATTTATAGAAGAAACACTCTTAAATTTGTTCTTAACACCACTTTTAACTACAACCAATTTAAATTAAAAAAAGGTCAAAATTTCATATCCTTAGTTACTACTAAAAAATTGGGTTTGTCTGATGCTAGCTAAAATCACAGTTAATGCCCAATTTTTCATCACTAGAAAATGCGGTTTTAATGTGGGGTTTTAAAAATGCTTTTTTTTATCACGGTTAAAGGGATTATTTAACAGCACTTAAAAAAGTGATGTTAAAGGGGGCCCTCTATCAACACTTGTAAAAAAACGCTTTTAAAGACCCCATTTAATAGTGCTTGTAAAAAAGTGCTGATAAATGGATACTTCTATCAATTCTAGTTAAAAACACTAATAGGGGGTTTATGAGTTCAAGTAAAAAAGAGCAGATAGGGGGTGTTTGTTAATGATTTTTTAGAAGTTCTGATAATGACCCCCATTATCAACTCTTTTTAATAGTGTTGATAAAGGATATATTTCAAAAAAAAATCATTAAATATAATATATTAATATATAAATATAAATATATTGATATTGATATAAATAAATAAATAAATATATTTATATAATATATAATATATATATTTTAAATATGTTTTAGTTAAGTATATAAAGTGATTTACAGGTAATTTACTAGATATTTTGGAAAAATGGAATTTAAAATAATTTAAAAACATTTTAGATTCATAATATTCTAATTATTATCAAGTAACAGTCATTTAATAACAATTTCAAGATAAAAAATTAATAATAATAATAAAAGATTTAAAATATGTTGAAAACTTAACTCGAACTTCAAATGGATCTAAATTTCGATATGGGTGTCTGTTTGATCTCTTCTACATATCAGATAGAATATTGGGATGATTTCTTTGCCATAGTGATATGGGGGGTCCTCTTCTCATGTTTTCAAGGCTATAAAAGGCATTGAAAGCCTCAAAAATTGAGTTTTTAGTCGGGGTACCCCTATTTTTTAACATTTGAAGGATTTTTTCCTCATTGAAGGAGGTTCTTTTTTCACATTTTCAATGGGGATTGAACTTATTCCTAATAATTACATTCATATTGATATTAAGGTATTGAAAATTTATCATTTTTACAATGTAGTTTTATTTATAATTAAATACATGAATGTTTTCTTATATTTACATATAATAAATCACATGTATAAATATATATATATCAACATATTTAAGTATAAATTTATTTTTAAATATATAAAATAAATATTTATTATTAATTTTATTTAAAGTAAAAAATTATCCATTTTATTTGCCTTATTAAAATTCATTCATATGTATATATATACCTATACAATTAATGTTTGTATATAAAAATGTGTGTGTAAATAATTAATAATTAATAAATATATATGTATATGTGTATTCTAATATATTTAAATAAATAATTATTCTAAAAAATTAATTAAAATAATTTTTAACCATTTTTTACTATATAAATACATATATATATAATGTTTTTATATATAAATATATGTGTATTTATAAATAGATATAAATTTATATTATATTATTTTTTATGTAAATTATTATAATATATAATATATTTAAATAAATTTATGTATATATATGTATCACACAATCATGAATATTTTTTAAATATAATTAAAAATAATTATATAAATATATTTCTAAAAACCATATTTGTAAATATATAGAAAAAAGAAATAGAAATATCATTAAACATACTTTAGACAACATGGTATAGTAGTAACGGTGTTAGATCTTAAAATGAGAGGTGCATAGTTCAAATTTTTTTCGGCACAAGAGGATGAGAATTCGATAAGGGCATATAAAAGGGTAGTGGGGTGAAAAGTGTTAATAGGGTGTGACGAATATTTAAAGGGTTTGTGGAAGCGCTAATAAGGGGGTCGACACATGTTTTTCCAAAAAAATATAATATAACCCCCTTTAACTAGGATTTTTTAGCAATGTTAAAGAGGACCTTTATTAGTGCTAAGAAATAGATGTAAAAGGTGTCCTTTAACAGCACTGAAAACAGAACTGTTAAAAGGTTCCTTTAAAAATTCCAAAAATAAAAAAATGGGGATTTATCATTTCATTTTATACCACTGATAAAGGGCCCATTTATGAGCACTTCTCTAGCAGTGATAAAAGCCCAGGGATTTCAATCGTGCTCTGGTAGTTAACACTTTTTTAATGCTAATAAAGGTCTATTCTAGTACTGTTAAAGGCCTATTTTTTATTAGTGATTAATTTAGAGTTTGGTTAGATATAATGATTCCATTACTATATATAAAAAACACAATTAGGGTTTTTTTGATATTTTAAATAACCAAACCATGTTATAACAAAAAAAATGAAATAGGAAATCAAAGAAGCATGGAAATAGAATGTACACATATAAGTTCCTAAAATGAAACCTGTATACATTCCATCGTTCCATACCAAAACAAGAGTGAAAATATCTTATTTCATATCCTCTGAAAATTCCTCATTTAAGATGAAGAAATCATCTATAACATAAAATTCCAGAAAAAACATTATCATCCCTTGAAAACATGGATTTTACCTCATACATGGGTTACTTACTCCTAGGAACAAACTCATTATAAATGCTTGACACATCCTACCTTCTATATTCTAGAACTAAATAATAAAATATTTAAAAATTATCTTTGATACCATTTTGTAATGCCATGACACATGATCCACTAAACTAGTTCCCTAAGCCAGTGTGCCACATTACCTCAAGCATGCCTCTCCATACACTAGAGGATATCAATAATAAGTTAGGGTACATAGGTGGTATTATGATGATACTATACCTTCATGTTGGATTCCAAAATAATGAAAAGAAAAGAAACATAATATATATCATATCTAGATAAAATAAACATTGACTAAATACCAAGTTACAACTAATGAAATATCACAATGACACCACACACATACATGTGGGAATGCATATAGGTCATGTCAAGTATAAAAAATAACAAATGTAACCAAATGGGTAAAAGAGAAAAATATCATAAAAACCCAAAAATCTCAAACACTATCCCAACTCTCATATCCAAACTCTAGTCCTAGCCATAACATCACGTATCAAATGTAAAATCATTTCCCTTATCCTAACCTATATCCTTGAATTCTGTTTGGATACCAAATGGTAGACCAAATAGGATAGGACTATAAATCAATAGGCCCCTAACAATGGTGTCTACTAAAAATATAGTCTGTACTAGTAAATCATGAAGGAGAAAAAAATATAAGTGAAGTAGTAAGAATAATAATAAGCTGTGTAAAATTAAAAGGAACCAAGATGAGCCTTAAGTTTCAAGGAGAAAACCTAGTCAGATTAAACCTGCTTTGTCCTCCACCGCTCTTTGAACATGAAGGAGTTATGAAGGCCCAATCTGGTTCTAAGGAATATAATTATTTCCACCATAATCAGGAAACATGAAAGAATCCATGTTTCTTAACTAGGCATTCATTCCTAAAAATTCCAAATAAAATCCATTCATTAGGTATGCGCTTAAGGGATTACCCTTAATGATTTGAGGCATGTATTAGTTGGAATAAAAGGATCACACCTGAAACATTCCATGCTAATAAAAATAAAGAATAATATTGGGATAATATCATACAACATAAAATAACCGCATCCCTTAAGAATCTATTACCTTAATTTGTGGAATTTGATAAGTTTGTACATTACTCGAATCGAAGGGGGCCACGTGAAGAAATTATTTGTAAGTAATCTATGTAAAATCCAGTATCTCTCTAAAAGAATTACATATTATTAGACCTCATTGAATCTAAATGTGGATTCACATCTCAACATTCAAATGTATCCCTTAATGGAATCATATAATTTTACAAGGAATTCCACATGAATATACTTCATTACAAATAAAAAGAGGTCCTCCATGAGATTATATACTCATATACACTGCCAAGGATCTCAAACATGTCATTTTTCCATAATTTAAATAAATAAAAAATTTATAATTCAAACTAATCTCATCATTTGGGTTCAATTCACATTTCTATTTAACAATTACATGGTCATAAGCACTAATGGGTGCTAAGAGTAATTCTAAGAATACAACTTCCCACATTATATCATAGCATCTCTATGGATATCTATAAAATACCACATGAGTTAATTCAAAAGTATGTTATAATGAAAAACTCAGTACTTGAATAGATTCAAAAATGGTCTACCCAACCCAATACATTATTCTTAATTCAAGGAAGCATCTAATACATTAAAAAGTTGTCCAAACATTTTAGATTAGTTTTAGTTTAACCATATTATGAGTTTTCATAGCCTCAGAAGACAAATACACAATGTAATGGTGATATATTGAGGGAATAACATGATAAAACTTGCCTTAGGATAGATGGGTTCCACATATCGAGTGTTTGGGTTTTAGTTATTTTGGAAATGATATAAATTGAGAAACCAAGTAAAATACTTAGAAATAATAAATTTATGTTAAAAATGGAAGAATATATTTAAGGTAATATTAAAAAGAGTATTGGAATATAATGAAGTGATATAGTTTCTGATATCCTTCCATCATGATTGATGGAAGTGAAATCAAGGGAGGATTTAAGGATAAACATCCAAGAACCTAAGGGGGTAGAAGAGAGCTTCACAAAATTGATATTATCTAAAAATGAGGCCAAAATTAGGTAATAAAATGTTAATTTAAATAGGGTTAATTTAGTAAATTTTTACCTTTTAATGGGGAAAATAATTTGGTTGCACGGTTTGAAAAATCATACTCCAACTATGCTTTCCTAAATTTCCAATACCTGACATTTCTCATGGTCATAGTGTATGAATTGAAAAACCATACACTAAAAATGCGAAATACCATTAAAATTTTCTACTCACATTTTCCTGGATTCTCGGATCACATCACATAGTTTAACAGAACAACCTCCTCCTTTTTTTAAGATGCACCATTAGGGTTCATGGTTATTAATACATGCATGGTAACTATTCACCTTGTTTTCGGTCTCTAAAACATGTTTTTCGAAGCCTCATACTCTCTAAATGATCCCAAGGCCTCTCCATTAACCAAAAGATTTCCCAATTCACATAACCAAGGGAACACATATGTGATTAGGGTAGGAATAAGTAAAAACCCACTTCATAAAAAAGAATCTATCTTATATAAATTATGTATTAATTTATTTAGGAGTATAACATCATTCCAGCATTGTAGTATATTGGCTATCCAGAGGATTTAACATCATGGGTGGCACCAATTTTTTCACGGTGGTCATAATAAATAACATGATAGGGTAATAATTATTTGTATGGATATGATGAATTATAAGCCTAATAATTTTGTGCCACTATCTTCCTAACCAATGTGGGAGATTCCATTTTTCATAACAACCAAGGAGACCATTGGGATATGAATCTATAATAAAAAGAACCAACATTTCCAATTCCACAAAGAGTAGTTAATAAGAAAGTTTGGTGAACAAACACTTGGAATTCACTATACACTAGAATAGATAAATCAAAAAACATGATGCACAACTCAATTAACATGAAAATATTCAAAAGAAAAAATAAGAGATAACTAAGATCCTAGAAAAAACAAGCAAGATTTTAAAATTCCTTATGAAAAATGCATTTTACATATTACTATAGGGACTGAAGATGTGAAAAAGGTAGATAAACTAATGTATGTATAAGATAAAAAATTAGAGAAAGAAGAGGATAATGACATAATATACTTTAATCATACTGAAATTATAGTGGAAGAATAATGGAAGTATGTTTTACACTTAAAAAAATAATATGATAGGGCCATGATGGATGACATTGATAAAATAGTGGAGGAGATGAAGAAGTATTCTAGTGCTGAATGAAAAACCATATTTAAAGAGGTTCTAAGAGAGTAAGTGGAGGAGAAGATTGATTTATATAGATTAACTAAAATTGTTGAATATTAAGAGCCTACAACACATGAAATAATAAACACAACTTCTAAAATTCATAGATATATCCCAAAAAATAAAAATGCTGAGGAATGAAGATATGTTAGACAAATAACGCTTGGATCTTACTAAAATTTTAAATGAAAAATATCCTCTAACCCCCAAAGAATATGAGAGAGATACTAAAACTCAAATATGAGTCATAAAATTTAAATATAATACAGTAGAAGAATACTTTAAGGGAAATTATATAACTATATTTTTTAGAAAATATTCAGCTCCAACACTTGAAAAATAGAAGAAGCGTGATAAAATTCAAGGCTACGTCATAGAATGAAAAGAATATGAAATATGAGTTGAAGTGTTGGGGGAATATTATGAGGCACATGTTGAAATTATAAGAAAATACTAACCTCCAACACTAGTAATAGGCTATAGAACTGTTAAAATTCAACATTTCATAAAAAATTATAGGAAGAGAAGAAGTTTGATGTTGAGAAAATGGAGAACTATTATAAACTTAGTAGTATTGTGGAAGCATAAGAAACTTCATCACATAAAGGTTTTTAGAAATTTGATAAATATAAAAAATTAATTATAATATTCAACAATGAGAAGGAAGAGAAAATGTTAAAAGATAATAGATATAATATTTGGATTTATTTTTATTTTCTTGTGCTTTCTTTTAATTTTTCCATAATTTGGATTCTATAATAATGATGCATAAAAAATATAAAATGTAAAAAGATGATATAATTTACATTCGATGATCAGAAATTATATCCATTATCTAATCTAGATCAGTTAAAGTTTCTTATTAATCCTATCACATGAAACTCATGGTAAAGGTAAAGCATATAGACTTTGATGAAAGTGCTTTTAGGAGGAATCCTGTGTTTTTACAACTTTTTTAGTACTTAATTTCAATTTTAGTTTAGGATTAGTATTGGTGGATAATTTATACTTTCTATCTAATATTTTTGAGGTACTATGAACTTTACTTATTGATATTGATTTTCTAGTCCAAATATGCAATTCATAGATAAAGGTACGAACAAACAAAAGAATCAACAACATACAATGAGTTAAATTCCAATAAAAAAATCCCATGGATTATGGATACGAAGCTACCTTAAACATGGGATAATTTTGGTCCTCTTAATTTATTTTTTATCCATAATTATGTTGGACATAATTCATAAATTCTATTTATACTCATTTTATTGAATGAACAATGGGGAAATTTTTTAGATTAAGTGTGGGGGAGGAATCTTTTGGACCCCTTACTTGGATTTCCCCTTTTAACTAGCCAAGGAGAAACCATCATTTATGAGAGATATTTTTTTGTTGGAAAAATTTGGATTCATCACATTCATAAATGGAAAATATATTAGTGTACATTTGTGAAAGTTGAATTCTTTTTCTAATTTTGAATTATTTAAAATTAATTTTTTATAGAATTTCTTTTCTTGACATTCATTCTTAGAAATTTTTGCATACTAGACCAATTATTAGTTTTAATAACATGAAATTATTACCCATTATTTTAATTCAAATTCCTATGAGGGTTCTTATACTTTTTGGCATATTATTTTATATACCATCTTTCATGATAGAAATTAGGATGTGTATATCTACAATAAATTTGTTGTTTTTTTTGTTGAAGCATGATTATTTCCAATTGAATTAAAATAATTGAGTCCATCAATTGATATATATTTATCCTATTCGACCTTAATACTTTACCTATATTTTATCTTTTATAAAACCCTTATAAATAATAGAGTCTATAGATATGAATCTAAATTGCATTCTAATTTATCCTTCTTACCCTTATTCTTGATATTTATTGTATGATTATTAATTTTATAGTTATAGAGTGAGTAAGGGGTTTCAGGGTACCATTTTGTGAGAGTACCATGGATTAAGTTTGTGGGATGGGTCACTTTCTCATTTGGGGGAAGAATAATTCAAAACTATATTTAATTTTCCAATGTGGTTTACCAATAGGTTGAAAAGAAAATTAAAAAGAAAAAAACCGGAAAAAATAAATAAATAAATTTTAGAAAATATATGTAAGGGGAACCAATTTTTTTTTAATTTCTCATGTCTATTTGGGAACCAATGAAAAAGGATAAAAAAGTGTAGATGTTATAATTTGAGGTAAGTTTAAGGGAGAAGTATTAATTTCATTGAGTTTTATTTTGAATATCATACTTCGAACAATAAAAATGGTACCCCCCTTTTTAGTCTCTAATTTAATCTTTTACATCATATACCACCTACCTTTTGCCACAAAGACATTTGAATTGAAATGAAAAATCCATAATGATTTTTTATTTGACTTATAAGTATAGATTATGATTACTTTAAAGAATATATATAGAGTTAAATGACTTGATATTGAGAATAATTCTATATTAAAATATCTTGATTGATGAGTGTAATAAAATTATTGTGAGGTAAAGCATTAATGTAATGAATGTTTAATGAAAAGAATAACGATTTGAGTGGAAGAGAAGGAAAAGTCTTGAGTTGTGATTTATACATGAGGTATGATTTTAATTTTTGTAAGTATTGTCCATTTAGAATCATCATTTATAAATTTATATTTATGAGTATAATAATATAAAATATCACCATAAGTGTAGATCCATTATGATTGGATGTTGAGAGTTTTTTGAGGATAAGTAAAAATTTAATTGTGGGGGATTTTATATCTCTAAATTATATAAATATATTCATCACTGATTTCATGGATTTAATTTTTATTCTTATTTAAAAATATTTTTCTTAATTTTTAATGGAATAAAAAGACGTTTAATGTAGTTTCAGTGTTTTTAGAGGAAAATAAAATGAATATACAAAATAATAAGATTTTTGAAAAGACTGGAATTTTAATTGAAGAGTGTTCACAATGTTAGAAAAATAACTCTTAATAACCACAAAAATTGATTGTTAATCCCCACTACTGAAAATATAGTTACAAAAATGAACATAAACTTTTGTCTCATCACTATTTTTTATAGGGACCACCGTTTGGTGATACATATTGACCAACCTCAGGTGATCTATAACATCCACCATTTTGAGGGAACTGTAAATAATTTATTTTTTTAAAAAATATTAATGAACTAATATAGAACCCTAATAAATTTAAAAATTAAAATATATAATTAATTTATTCATGTTATGAAAAATTACAAGCTCATAAATAACCTTTTCCGATCAAATTTCAAGCCCCACACTCATCATCTAATTGAACTAAATATGAAAAAAATAAAAAAAATTCAATAAAAAATAAAAATAAATAAATATAAATATAAATATAAATATTAATTTAAAAACAATATAATATTCAATTAAAACTTATAAAAATAGTCTGAGGTTATATGATTTGGAATATATTAAAAGTTTCTAATAATTTTTTAATTTAAAACTACTTATTTGGTTGTTTTTGGTAGAACACATGTATGATTTTTGTGTCATATTCTTTTTCACAAAAAAAATTATTAAATGATGGTTTTACTTCCATTTCATATCCTTAATAAGTCATTTACTATAGATCGTAAATTTAAACACATGTTTTGTTGTAAAAAAACGAAACTATGTTTCTAGTAATCTCTGAAAAAACTCTTTAATTTATGTTTCATATAATCCACCATTTCAAAAATCCATATACAATTGTTTTTATTTTATTTTATCACATTTCGAGGTTGTTTATTTTATTTTGACACACATACACATTTTTTTAAAGGAATTCAAACATTTAAAAACATATTATTCAGTAGTTTTGGGAAGATTGCATGTTAGATTGAAATTTCATCAACACATATTCATTAAAAATAATAAAAATACAGTTTCCAATGGTTTCAAATAACTATGAGGTCATTTTCTATAGATCTAATAGTTAAAAACACATTTTTGTGTTTGAAAATATTAAATGTGTGTTTTCGATCATATTGGGAATATGAAACATCTAATTGAAATTATATCCACCCCAAAATTTCATTGATAACTATATTTTTGGTTATGTATGATTTCATTACTTTAGAATTTAATTCTATTGTTTTTACCCCATTGACTCATTTTATTAAATGACATTAAAACTATAAAAAATTCATATTTACTTGTTTCATAAGAATTCATGTGTGATTATTATTCTATCTACTCTTAAATGTTAAAAATTATAAAAATATGATTGGATTATTATTTTATATCATTATGATATTTGTTTCTATGTATTTAACTGTTAAACACATATTTTGGTGTTTTAAAACAATAAAATTGTGTTTTTGATCATCTGGTAAAAATGAAACCTCAAATTGAGATTTTATTTTATCAACTAATTAAAAATTAATAGTATGATTTTTTCTAATTTTACAACATTCAATGGCCATTAATCTAGTTTTGTCCCTCAGATGTGTGTTTCCAAAGGACCTAAAACCTTTAAAAAATCTCATTTAGTCTTTTCGGGAATACTGCATTTTTTTAAAAGGACAAGAAAAACGTTTATTAAGAAATCAAGGAGAGAGAAAGGTCACATGAAATGGTAAGATGGTATCTTATTAAAATCTCTAATGAAATGGTGAAGAAGATCAACCAGTGGGGAATCACTCCATGTCATGGCTTGGTTGACTCCTTTGTTGGAAAGGCCATCTGCAACCATGTTTGGTTCACTATATGTATGGGTGACAATGTACCTGATTTCAAGAAGGGAATTGAGGCAGTTCATCCATTGGGCAGTGAGAGGCCATGCAAGGTGAATCACTCCATTCCAAACAGCATGGAAAATGGTGGTGGAGTCACTCTCGATCCAAATGTTGTTCCATCCTTTTAGTTTAACAAAACAATGGCCTGAATCACTGCCATCATTTCTGCTTCAAGGGCAGAGGCAGTGCGACAACTTCCAAAGAAGCATCCGTGACAACGACCAAGGTAATCCCTAAAAATGGCCCCACATCTTACAGGGCCCAGATTTCCTCTTCAAGCTCCATCAACATTGATCTTTATCCATCCAGGAGTCTGAGCTTTCCAGAACACCTCAAGAGAGAGCTTTAGCTTGGTGTAAACACCATCAAGGTTGAGGGGTTAGAGAATCATAAAGTTGCCAACCGAGCTATCGCAGTGCCCTTTCTAAAGGAGGGATGTTTCCCGGATGGAAATAACGATCCTCATCTGACCTGCATTAAGAATAAATGAGTAATTGTTGTGAATAATAGTGTTTCTATCATACCATATCACATGTAAGAACTCCATAATCGCGGATAGGAAAAGGTTCTTCAATTTCCGAGAGAAATCAAGTTCCACGCAATGTTTTTGTTGGGAGTAAATAGAGTCGTCGGATAACTATCTGCAGTAAAAAATGTCAGTAACATAATTACAAAGAGTAGAAGCTTTAGTACAAAATAAGAAAAGGTGATTAGTGTCCTCCATATTTTGGTGACATAATTCACATTTAGAGCATAAATGAACACCAAAAGACTAAAGACAAACCTATGTAGGAATGCGATTGTGGGAAATGCGCCAGACTAAGTTAAGCCTTGAAGGTTTAATGCATGGTTTGTTAAAAGACTTCAACCATGGGAGAATGGGGTCAGAATTATTGAAACAATGATGGTAAATGTTTTTGGAGTGTAAAATTCCATTGTGAGCTGGCTCCCAAGTAAAGAGATCAACCCCATTTATAAAGGGGTAATTGTCCACAATTTTCTTAATGTGATCAGGGAGATTGGTTATATTAGAGTGCATTACCAGATTTATGGTTAGATTGGTGTTATCTGGAGAGTTATCTAGAGAAATCATGTAGATGGGGGGAGTACTAGTCCGGTTATCAAGCCATAAGTTTATAGTGGAATCTGAACTACCCATCCATCTTGAGTTATGCATGATGTCAGCAAAAACATTAAGAATGGATGGCCAAAGGGAGGAGTTGAGGTAACTAGAGTGACCTTTTTTAAGTTTTTACAGGAACCTCTTTTGAATAAAGGTTATGGAGTCAGATGTTTTGTTGGTCAACCTCCAAGTGAGCTTAGCTAGAAGAGCCTCATTAAAAAATTTAAGATTTTTAATGCTAAGACCACCTTTTTCAAGGGGTTTGCAGCATTTTGACCAGGGAAAGTAACAAGCATTCTTTCAAGAATGCTACTAGTCCAAAAAAAAATTTAATTTAGCCATTAAATTTTTTAATAAGACTATTGGGCCATTTGTAAATCAACAGGGGTAAACCATTTTGGAGATAATAGCGGATTTCACGAGGCAGATCCTGCCAGCCATAGAAAGGGATTTCCCTTTCCAGGAGGTAAGTTTTTTAGTCACTTGGTCCATGATCGTATTAAAGTACATAGGTTTCAGCCTACCCTAGAAGAGCATAACTCCAAGATAGGCAAAAGGTATGGATCCCTATTTGATTCCATGACTTTCAATGATAAATCCTTTTCTAGAAGGGGGAAAGGCTTTTCCAAAATATATAGAGGATTTATTCTAGCTAACTGATTGTCCAGAGACCTCTTCATAGTGGTCCATGGCCTTTTTAAGATTAAGAATATTATTTCTACCCCTATTAAGGAACATAATGATGTCTTCAGCATAAAAAAGGTGGGTCGGGACAACAATATTTATGGCAGCCTGAATGGGTTTGAGCTTGTTTTGGTGAACAAGAGATGAAATATATATACTGAGGTAATCTTCCACAATGGAAAAGAGGATCGCAGAAATGGGATCACCTTGCTTCACTCCTTTTGAGCATTTTAAGTATCCCTTAGGAGAACCATTAATGATTATGGAAATAAAAGCTGAGTTGAAGAGGTAGTATATTTTTCCAATAAAGGTTTCATTGAAACCGAAGTCCTTAAAGATGTTGAAAATAAATTTCCAATAAATGGTTTCAAAAACTTTTTTTAATATCAAGTTTGATGGTGATATTCCCTCCTATGGAATTTTTATTTAAAGAGTCAATGCATTCCGAGGTAGTGCAAATGAAATCTTGAATGGATCTGCCCTTTATGAACCCAATTTGATTCCAGGAAATGATCTTATTACAAAGGGAAGAAAGCCTATTGGAAATGAGTTTAGTAATTATTTTATAGAGATAATTGATCAGGGAAATGGGATGAAAGATGTGTAGCTTAGATTCATTATCCACTTTAGGGATAAGAGTCAAGAATTTGGAATTACAACCATAAGGAAGAACACCGTTAGTGAAGAAGTTTCGAACTAGTTTGCAAACATCCATGTGAAATACCTCCCAATGATGTTGAAAAAAACCATTATTGAATCCATTAGGCCCGGGGGCTCTATCAGAGTTAAATATGAAGATAGTATCTTTTATTTCTTGCTCTATTAGGGTGCCTAAAAGGCAGAGGTTATCCTGTTCATTGATAAGATTTGGAATGATCTCAGGAATGAGGTATTTATTGATATTAGGTACATTGAAAGTGTAGTGAAAGTAGGAGACCTCGTGTTTGGATATAGCTTCATCAGATTAAAATTTTTTATCATTATCTTTAAGAAAGGATAAAGGATGGAAAGTTTTCCTAACTCTATGAAGAGAATTGTAAAAATTAGTATTCATATCACCATCTGAGAGCTATTTGGTTTTGAAAGTCTTTTTACGCAAGTTGTCCTTGTGAATCAGAAGAGAGTTTAGTTTCAAGGATATGCTTATCTCATTATGGGGATCAGAGGAAAAATCATCACGAGTTGTTCTGTTTTTAATTTGATTGAGTTCAGATTCAAGAGAGGCTATCTCGACGTCCATTTGGAAAAGTTTATCCTTACACCAACCCTTAAGACAGTGCTTGAGGTGTTTTATCTTAGTGACACAAGAAAAAACATCAGAGTGCTGATTCATAGATATCTAGCCATTTTGTATGAATTTACAGAATTCAAAGTTCTCATACCAAGTATTATTAAATTTGAAAGTAATACTAAGTTTTTATTTTTTGGATATGTGACTAACAAGAATGGGGTGGTGGTCCAAGTTCAGTTTAGGTAAAGTGTTGCTTGAAATTGTGTCCCAAACATCCAATGTTGACATGTTGAAAAAGGACCTATCTAGTTTACTAGCAACCATTTTGTTGTAGTGTCTCCTATACCAGGTGAATTTAGCCCTTGAGAGGTTGATTTCAATCAGGTTATAGATTTTGACCAATGTTATAAACTCTCTAGAAGATATAGGAGAGTGAGGAGGGACAATCTTCTCACTATAAGAGAGAATGGAATTAATGTCACCAATAATTAGCTAGGTCTCTTGGATAGAGCCAACTAAGGTCAAGAGGTCTTTCCAGAGGGGTCTATGATCTCTGTATCTATTCTTGGCATAAACCATGGTGCAGAAGTAGTGTAAATTGTTGTAAGAAAAATCAAAAGTAAGCATTTGATTGGAAATATTGTAAACAGAAACATATCTAAGAGAGAAGTGAAAAAAGACCCAAAGGGAGTCAACAACGTTTTCATTCTTGCAAGCATCAAGGAAATTATAACCAATAGAAGACAGATCCATAAAATTCAAGGAGAAATTAATCTTAGGTTCAGAAATAGAAAAAACGTTTGGTTTATGTTTCATCAAAATCTTTTTTAGGACATATAGCGTATCAGTGTTAGATATTCCTTGAAAATTCTAGGAAAAAAATCCATTAAGACCCCTGTTTGGATCAGGAGTTACCCTTTTTATTCTTAGATCCACTTGAGCCTTTGTTCCTCTTTGATCTTCTAAGATTTGAGGATGAGTCCGGGGGAGTCTTTTGTTCCTGCTTACTCATACAAGGATCAAGCAATGTGTTAGAAGCATTTGGTAATAAGCACGGTTTTATAATTTCAGGGGATTTATGGGCCGATTATTTGATCACATAGTCACCCTCAGCTTTGAAAAAACAGCCCCTGTTCTGGGGTGAAACAGGCCGAACAGGCGAGTCTTGTTTTCCCATTGCCTTAGCATATTCATTGGGAGAGATTTTTGAGTTTGGTCCATTCAAATTTTGGTTCAAAGTGATGGAAGTAGATAAATCATTATTCTGTTGTGCGCACACTGTCTTGTGAGGATTATGTGGTGAAATTGAAGCATTTGAAGAAATCAAACCTGATTTTCCCCCTTGATTACTCGAGCTGAAGACATACCCTCTTGCTAATCAACAACATCATAAGCCTTCTCAACCCGTGATGTAGGATAAGTATATGTTTCCACTGAGGCCATTGGCGAGGGAACCTGTTTAGAAATAACATCAGGAGAAGGATGTAAATGGACATCAGATACCATCAGATTAGTCTGAGGTTCCTCAAGGACAGGATGCTGCAAGATATCCAGAACTGAATTCTCAATGTCTTCTAAAATGCGTAGCTCAATAATCACATTTTCCTCTTCTTCCACTCCGATCATCCCATGTGGTACCCGAGGTCTCACCCCGAAAGATAGGTCTCTTCACCAAAACTTCCAATTTTTTTTCTTAGGTTCAGGTTTCCAAGAGGTAGTGGCTTTGGTTTTCTTTTTCCATTTTCCATTAGTCCATCAATCTTCATCTATAGGAGCGACCTGGCTCTTGACTACCCAATATTTCAGAATCGAGTTTCTCATGATTTTATAGTATTTTCAGAAGGGTGGCTTTCATTCACATTCAACCCGAACCTCCATTTTGAATTCATTCTCACTGAAGATGATTAGTTTTGAGAGCTTGGTGGATATGTCGACCTCAATCATCACCCTCATATAGAGTCTGAGCTCAACATTAAGAGTTCGAGGGTTGATTTTTAGCGGCATACCTATACTGGAGGCGATGTCATTGAGGAATTTTGGGAGCTCAAAATACCAGTTGTGCCTATGGAGCCGAACCCATATCTGGACCATGGTTGTAGAGACCCCAAACTTGATGTACATGGACATTAAATTACTTTTTCGGAATACTTAATACATAAAAAAAACAAGCACCGAAGGACCGTAATAGTATAGTGTCTTTTGAAACTCGGAACATAATCTTCTAATCGTGGTGAAAGATCTTCAACATCTCCTATAAAGATCTTCCCCTTTTGTTTTCTTACCTAAAAACTTTCTTTATATCCTGGAGAAAAGAAAACATATAAAGGGTGAGCTCAAATGCTCATAAAGGGAATGCATGGAGAAAATAAAACAAACCATATACATTTGAACATAAAAACATGAACATAATTTTTAAACATCGAAATCTTGAGCAATTACATAAAACATGGCAGCACGTAAGGCATAGATCATAATGTAACATCAATCATGATAAAATAGTTTGGAAATAAAACTTCTAATTGTGGAAAAACATTAAGCATATGATATGATTTCAATAGTAGCCAAGGCATTGCTGCTAAGACCATATTCGTGGACAAATTCCCTTTCTGAATCGAGTTCACTCCTCATTCCAGTCCTGTATCACTGAACCAGATTAACTTATCATTCTAGCCATGTACATCTCATGAGATATAAATCTTTACCCAATGCATTGGAGTGAGATATAGGTCCCAAAAATCTCATAATGAAATCATTCTTACTTGTTCCACAACATGATCATAAATCATTCATCATTACCCAAAGTATAAAATGGGTTTCATAAACATCATCCAATCGTAACATAATCCATAAAAAACAAAATGGATATCAATTCATCATAAGAAAAGTGAAACCATGTAAATAATAGATAAATTATACTTGAAACATACACATATGAAATAATTCCATCTTATATAGAAAGTGGTTTTGATAAAACACTTGAAATGAATTCTTGAAAAAAATATATTTTCTTCTACAAAATCATTCTCTTTTCACAAAATACCATGCAATTTTGAAAGAAAAGAATTTTGTTTAAAATAGTCATGAAATATTGTAGAGTAATATTCATGAAAATGACGAGTTATGAAATATTAAAAATCCATTCATGTCGTCTAAGTTAAAAAAACATTCTTTACGTACTTTTGTCGGAAAATTCAAAAAGTACCTTGTATGGTAAACAAAAGAATGATTCCTTCCAAATGATGTGGTAAAAGTAAAAAAAAAGGTCCAAATCACTTTAAACATACATGTAAGAAAAGTAAACATTTTATGACAACATTTTGAGAACATATGGACATGGATGATAAACCTAACCCTAATAAATACTTACGAATAAACTATCTCGGATAAGAATGAGATTGGAATAATTATCCATTACCTTAGGTCCGATATACTTCGTACGTATCCAAAACTCCTATATAATGATTTAAATAATTCCATTTACTTATTACAGAATCATATTCATTGTTATTATATCACATATGGTTCACTTATGACTTTATACTACGCGTTCTTTTGTAAATTCCATGTTAAAACATCGTTTTGGGTAAAATCGATTCATTTATCGTACTTGTTTAGACTTGTTGTTCTTGATATTATTATTACTTATATCAGGATTTAATTACTTACAGAATGTAAATCATGATTTATATATCATATATATTCAGTATATATATATATATATAATAGATACATGAATGAAATGAAATACTCCGTTCATGGAGACGGTAGGCCGTACGTACGCATGAACACTGTTTTCCTTTCCTTATTGACTTGAATGAAAGTAAGTAGATGACATATACATATATATAAATAAATTCATTAGCTTAATTATGTCATATATTTCATTATTATTCATTATATATACTTTATAATCATTCTTGAATGGTTAACATGGAGAATGAATCTCATCGCGTCGTGGAGACGGTAATCTGTACGTACGTACGAGCGATGATATCATTCCCATAATTAATGAATGGAATTAGAGTTGATGATATAATACCTCAGAATCATTATGATTTTATAATAACCATATATATTTATTTTCTACACCATTATACCCTTCCAAGTAAGGTGGTGGTGGAAAAATTGATTACACCACAGCGTGGAGACGGTATTCTGTACGTACGCACGCGCGATGATTTCGTTTTATGTAAGATGGATAGAAGGTGAAATGGGGTTTTTTCATATTTATAATAACATATCATTATATTTGTGATACTTATGTTATTACTTTATAATGAAACTAAATAAGAAGAAGTTGAAGAAGAAAGAAAACTTGAAAAAATCGGTAGAAGAGATTACCTCTTCCTCGACGCACCTCCTTTAAAATTCTTCTTAGGGCACTAGAGTTGGTATTTTGAGAATACCAGAACCTCTATGATATAAATAGAGAGGTTTATAAGAGGAATTGGTAGGGGTTGGCCAAGATTCAAGGCTCAAAAGGGTGTGAAGAGAAGAGGGAAGGGGTGCCCTTTTTATAAGGGATGAGAGGGGCACCTTAGGAAAACTTAAAATATTATTTTATAATAAAGTCATATTCGGTTTTTAATAGCTCCAACTTGATTTATTTAGAAGATAAGGTGGGGATGGGTCGAAATACTCTCAACCAATAGGTTTTATACAAGTTTAGGTTACTATGTTATCTTTATCATTTAGATTTAACTCTAAGTTAAATAATTTAACTTTTATCGTGACTTTTTGTTTTCTTACACTATATGGTTAATAAACATTCTATAACAAGACAATCTAACCCCAAGTGGTTCTTTATTAATATATATAACCTTATATAAGTCATTTTTCTGAACCTTATATTTTTATGAATAAAATAACAATTAATAATATAATATTCTTTTAAAAAACTATTTTACGTCAATTTTGACACTATTTGGTTCTTTATTTTTGTGAAAATCATAAAATCATGATTAGTTGAAAAAAAATTTAATTAAATAAATAAAAACAAGTCATATTAACCTATAAAATTAATGTAGTTCATAAAAAGTCTATAATTACATTTATTTGTGTATTTATAACATCAATTATGTTCACTTTTCATTAATAAAGTAATTACTGCATTATCATTGTGTCATAAATAAATTAAATTATTTAATGTCCAAAAATTATAAATAAAAAACCATTATGTATTAAATCAATTTAAATTTATAATGAATATTTATAGTCAAATTTATCTTATATATAACCCTATATTAAAAATGCTTTAGTTATTAAACATTGATTTTAACTATTTTAATTGTTCTTTAAATAAAATAATAATAAATGTCCTAATCTAATCCAAGTGGACCTAAAGGGTTATATTTTATCCCTAAGGTTGTTTTTGGTCGAACTACACTTATCCAATAGAATTACGACATGTTTTAGGGTAATAATCATATCATTTTTACCTTTAATTACCCTATTTACTTCTAACCGTGGTAAATAAAACTAAAAAGTTACTATTCACCAAAAATTATTTTTATCTTATTGAACCACATTTTACTCCTTGATATTAACCATGTCTCCCAGATTTTTGAAATTCCACCTACAGAATTAGTAAAATTATGTTTTATGTAAATTTGCAATTTTTCCTAGGAGGTGGGTAAAAGACGGTGAAAAGTTCAATAAAATTTTTATATATTTAAAATTATTATTAAATGACTCCAATGAATTAAATTGAATTTATATAGGTATTATGTATCAATTTTGACCAAAAATAAATTTAAATAAAATAAATAATTATTTAAATAAAAAGTTGGTTTTTAAATAGTAACCCAGTGTTTTCACTATTCATCAAAAATTGAAAGTTTTCAGAAAAATACCAAAAATTCACCCTAGGATAATTCTGATATTCCAAATCCAAAAATGAAATCCATTTTGAAAGATAAATTTTATAAAATTTCAAAAAGTTGGTATTACTATTCATAACGGCTAGTTCATAATAATATTATAGTAATATATTGTTTAGTTAAACTCGGTATTGCGTATAACACATGCTATCGAGGAAGGTTGGTCTGGCATGCAACACAAGCCTAGAATAGTGTTTGTGTATACTTCATGCTAATACGGCGTTGCGTATAGCGCAAGCTAATCTTGGTTTAGTGTACAAGAAATCAAAGAAATTAAAAGGAATAATTCTCATAAAATCTCGGAGTGTTACATTCTACCCCCCTTAAAATGAATTTCACCTTCGAAATTCGTCGGGGTTATAAATGGTTTTCTACTTGAAAGTTTCTTTCATAGGAACCCACATCGTAAAAATGAATAATAAAACTTAATTTTAAAAACTAATTTATGAAACGTAATGGTTTCCCAAATTAACTCATCACTAGGTTTCCACATAGAAGAACATAGGTGGAAATATGGATATGGAAGAGAAATCTAACCATCATGTTCTAATAGAGAGTGGTAGAGAGCATGGCTATGAAATATCCAATAATCACAAAGCCATAAATTTGTGATGATTTAAGGTACCATCTGATTCATCAGATATAAGGGCACTAGACAACATTTTTGGTTTTTAAGATCATTTCCCTAATGTTGAAGAATTTGAATTTGAAGAAATACGTAATTTATTTCAGTATAATCTCACTGTTGTTCATGCCTTGAACAATTTCCACTTCATATCTTAACGAAATAAAGTTGAATTTTTCATTCATAAAGTGTTAGGAGATCATGTGATCGAATGATGGGTCATTCAATATATCTCAAACAAAAGGTTATCAAAAGTTATCAAATATACATAACTCCATCTATGGTGAGGTTAATCGTATATGATTCCAAAAATGGACTTATACTTCATCTATCATACTGCTTAATAAAACTAGTTTCTACTAACCAGGGACTTCCTGTAGGCCAATGGTAGGAAATAATGGCATGTCGCACTTCGGTTGTGGGTTTGATTCCCACAGCCTTGTCCGACGCGACGGGTTGTCGCCCGTCCTGCAGGTTGTCCCTTTTTCTAAAACTACATTATAATAACATTCCTGCAATAAAATAGATAAAGTTCTAGCCTTAAACAATACTATCTCATGTCTAACTTAATTCATTCCAATATTTAGGCTTATCCAAAATACTTCTGTCCAAGCTCATAGTATAAAGAAAACAATTACTAGAAATGTCATCTACCGAGCATGTGAACACCATCATTTATCCCCCATATATCATACGATGTATCTTGTTGGTCACATTCCAAACATGTGAATACCATAATCATGTATTCTCTTGAACCATAGTGAAAACATAAATGCTGTCACAAGGTAACTCTTTCCATATACCAAAATCCCAAAAATTCTATATACTCAAACCATGATATCACTTTTTCCTTATATTAATCATAAGATTATTAATACTGTCAAACATTTCACTATCTACTTATCCCTTCTTTATGCGCATATTAGGTGATTTCCATAAATATCTAAATATCCTTTCATGGTTACCAGTACCATTCAACATATACTTTCTAAACTCAAGCAAAGGCAATAGTGTAACAATCCTTACATTTTTCTTTATTCCATAGTTCCATACATTATTCTTGATAAACATACAATCATTACACTACGTTCTTAAACCACTGAATGAGCTTCATCATTTTTTCCATCTCATATATCATTTGTAGTCTCTTCATCATCATCCACATAAATACTACCCATATGAACATGATGATTCTCTTTATGATATTTTCCCTTAGGGAATTGGTTTACATAATGTCGGTACATTAAAAATTTAAAACACTTAACCATTATTGATGTCTTAGCAATACCATTATCCTTGTCCATGATGTTAACTGAAACTTTTCCTTTACAATTACTAGCTTTGTGTCCTTCTTTTCCACACCCAAATCATCTTCCAGTTCCTTTGAAACATTCTCCTTGATGACTCTTCCCACATGATTTACATGAGGGAAATTGAACATTCTTTCCTCTATTATCATCATGAAACTCTGTATTTCTCTTATTAGTTGAGTCATAAATCTTACCAACGTTGAGATTATTGATCATATTATGAGATTGCTGATTAGGCTTAATAATGATATGTGGAATTCCAGATCCAATTTCATTTGTTTGCTCATGAAGAATATCATTACATTGTCCATCATATCCTCCATTATCATGAATCTTCCCGTTTCCATCCATTTTCTAAAACCTAAAAAGAATAGTGTAATAGGCCAAAATCATAATCAAGGGGGAGTAACTTCAATATCTAACATCTTAGGTTTAATTATAATATCGTTACCATAATTCTAGGACTATAACCTATACTTATACTTAACCTTAGGGACATCCCTAGACATACCTTAGAAATATCTCTAGGGATCTCACTAAAGTTCTCGTATCCTAGTTTCCAAAGGATGACTAAACCGAATCTCAGATACCAACTGTAGAGACCCCAAACTTTACATACATGGACATTAAATTAATTTTGTGTAATACTTAATACATAACAAAAACAAACACCGAAGGACCGTACTAGTTTAGTGTCTTTGGAAACTCGGAACATAATCTTGTAATCGTGGTGAAAGATCTTCAACATCTCCCATAAAGATATTACCGTTTTGTTTTATTACCTAAAACCATTCTTTATAACCTGGAGAAAAGAAAAAATATAAAGGGTGAGCTCAAATTCTCAGTAAGGTTAAGCATGGATAAAATAAAACAAACCATATACATTTGAACATAAAAACATGAACATAATGTTTAAACATTGAAATCTTGAGCAATTACATAAAACATGGCAGTACGTAAGGCATAGATCATAATGGAACATCAATCATGATAAAATAGCTTGGGAATATTAGTTTTAATTGTGGAAAACCATTAAACACATGATATGATTTCCATAGTAGTCTAGGCATTGCTGCCAAGACCATCTTAGTGGACAAAGTTCCTTTCTGAATCGAGCTCACTCCTCGTTCCAGTCCTGTATCACTGAACTAGATTAACTTACCATTCCAACCATGTCCATCTCATGAGATTTAAATATTTACCCAATGCATTGGAGGGAGATATAGGTCCCACCCATCTCATAATGAAATCATTCTTACTTGTGCCACAACATGATCATAAATCATTCATCATTACCCAAAGTATAAAATGGGTTTCATAAACATCATCCCATCATAACATAATCCATAAAAAACAAAATGGATATCATTTAATCATAAGAAAAGTGAAACCATGTAAATCATTGAAAAATTATACTTGAAACATACACATATGAAATAATTCCATCTTATAAGGAAAATGGTTTTGATAAAACACGTGAAATGAATTCTTGAGTAAAATATCCTTTCTTCTACAAAATCATTTTCCTTTCACAAAATGCCAGGCAATTTTAAAAGAAAAGGATTTTTTGAAAATAGTAATGAAATATTGTAGAGTAATCTTCATGAAAATAAGGATTTATGAAACCGTAATAATCCATTCATTCCGTATAAGTTAAAAAAACATTCTTCCCGTACTTTTGTTGGAAAAGTCAAAAAGTACCTTGTATGGTAAACAAAAGAAATATTCTTTCCATACGATGTGGTAAAAGTAAAAAAAAGGTAAAAATGACTTTAAAAATAAATGTAAGAAAATTAGACATTTTAAAAAAACATTTTGAGAGCATATGAATATGGATGATAAACATAACCCCAGTAAATACTTACGAATAATCAATCTCGGATAAGAATGAGATTGGAATAATTATCCCTTACCTTAGGTTCGATATGCTTCGTACGTATCCAAAAATCCTATATAATGATTTAAATAATGCCATTTACTTATTACAGAATCATATTCACTGTTATTATATCATATATAGTTCACTTAGGACTTTATACTACCCGTTCTTTTGTAAATTCCATGTTAAAGCGTCATTTTGGGTTAAATCGTTTTATTTATCATTCTTGTTTGGGCATGTTGTTCTTGATATTATTATTACTTATATAATGATTTACTTACATACAGAATGTAAATCATGATTTATATATCATATATATTCAGTATATATATATAATAGATAGATGAATGAAATGAAATACACCGTTCATGGAGACGGTAGGTCGTACGTACGCATGAACATTGTTTTCCTTTCCTTATTGACTTGAATGAAAGTAAGTAAATGACATATATAAATATACATAAATTAAGTAGATTAATTATGTCATATATGTCATTATTATTCATTATATATACTTTACAATAGTTCTTGAATGGTTAACATGGAGAATTAATCTCATCGCGTCGTGGAGACGGTAATCCGTACGTACGCACGAGCGATGATATTGTTCCCCTAATTATTGAATGGAATTGGAGTAGATGATATAATACCTAAAAATCAGTATGATGTTATAATAACCATATATAGTTATTCTTTACACCATTATACCCATCCAAGTAAGGTGGTGGTGGAAAAACTCATTACACCATGGCTTGGAGACGGTATTCCGTACGTACGCACACGCGGTGATTTCATTTTCCATAGGATGGATAGAAGGTGAAATGGGGTTGTTTCATATTTATAATAACATATCAGTATATTAGTGATACTGATGTTATTAATTTATAATGAAACAACTAAATAAGAATATATTGAAGAAGAAAGTAAACTTGAAAGAATCGGTAGAAGAGATTACCTCTTCCTCGACACACCTCCTTTAAACTTCTTCTTAGGGAACTAGAGTTGGTATTTTGAGAAGACAAGAAACTCTATGATATAACTATATGGGTTTAGAAGAGGAATTGGTAGGGTTTGGCAGAGCTTCAAGGCTCAAAAGGGTGTGAAGAGAAGAGGGATGGGGTGCCCTTTTTATAAGGGAGGAGAGGGGCACCTTAGGAAAACATAAAATATTATTTTATAATAAAGTCATATTCAGTTTTTAATAGATCCAAATTGATTTATTTCAAAGATAAGGTGGGTATGGGTATAAATCCTATAAACCAACAGGTGTTAGGTAAGTTTAGGTTACTATTTTATCCTTATTATTTAGATTTAACTCTAAGTTAAATAATTTAACTTTTACCGTGTCTTTTTGTTTTCTTACACTATATGGTTAATAAACATACTATAACAAACCAAACGAACCCCAAGTGGTTCATTATTAAAATATATAACCTTAACTAAGTCATTTGGACGAACCTCATATTTTTAGAAATAAAATAACAATTAATAATATAATATTTAAAAAAACTATTTTATGTTAATTTTGACACTATTTGGTACTTGATTTTTGTGAAAATCATAACAGAATGATTAGTTCAAAAAAGTTAATTAAATCAATACTAAAATGTCCTATTAAACTATAAAATTAGTGTAATTCATATAAAGTCTAAAATTACATTTATTTGGGTATTTATAACATCAACTATGTTAATATTTCATTAATAAGGTAATTACTGCATCATCATTGTGTCATAAATAAACTAAATTATTTAATGTCTAAAAATTATAAATAAAATACAATTATGTAGGAAATATTTTTAGCTTTATAATGAATATTTATAGTCAAATTTATCTTATTTATGACCCTATATTAAAAATGTTTTAGTTATTAAACCTTGATTTTAACTATTTTAATTCTTCTTTAAATACAATAATAATAAATGTCCTAATCTAATCCAAGTGGACCTAAAGGGTAATTTTCTTCCCTAAGGTTTATTTTTGGTCTAACTACACTTATCCAATAGAATTTTTACATGTTTTAGGGTAATAATAATATCATTTTTACCTTCAATTACCCTATTTACTTTTAACCGTGGTAAATAAATGTAAAAAGTTACTATTCACCAAAAATTATTTTTATCTTATTGAACCACATTTTACTACATGATATTAACCGTGTCTCTCGGATTTTTGAAATTCCACTCACAGAAGTGGTAAAACTAAGTTTTATGTAAATTTGCAAATTCTCCTAGGAGGTGGGTAAAAGACGGTGAAAAGTTCAATAAAATTTTTATATATTTAAAATTATTATAAAACGACTCCAATGAATTACATTGAACTTATATAGGTAATATGTATCAATTTTGACCAAAAATAAATTTAAATAAAATAAAAAATTATTTAAATAAAAATTTGGTTTTTAAATAGTAACCGAGTGTTTTCACTATTCATCAAAAATTGAAAGTTTTTAGAAAAATACCAAAAATTCACCCTAGGCTAATTTTGATATTCTGAATCCAAAATAGAAATCCATTTTGAAAGATAAAATTTATTAAATTTCAAAAGTGGGTATTTCTATTCATAACGGCTAGTTCATAATAATATTATAGTAATATCTTGTTTAGTGAAACTCGGTATTGCGTATAACACACGCTATAGAAGAAGGTTTCTCTGGCGTGCAACACAAGCCAAGAATAGTGTTTTCATATACTACATGCTAATACAGTGTTGTGTATAGTGCAACTTAATCTTGGTGTAGCGTACAAGACATCAAAGAAATTAAAAAGAGTAATTCTCATAAAATCTCGTGGTGTTACAATGGTGTTCTTTGCAGTGTTTGGGTTAAAGGCGTAATCGCAGTCCGATATGCGAAGAACACCCAGTTTAAGCTACAGATTTCCATATCTCCATACTCGGTCGAGCTCAGATTGGGATTTCACAATTCACTGTATAGTTTTTTTATCAAATTTAATTGCTATTAGAGGTCGTTCGGTTGGTTTTGACCCATTGACACATGTTTTTAAAGGTCATCAAACCTTTAAAACTACTTATTCATTCATTTCAAGTATACCTCATGTCTTATTGATTCTCCATTAACTCATATATATAAAAAATATAAAAAATATTATTTTACTATGATTTCTAGTCATTCTAAGGCCATTTTTTATGGATATGATCATTAAACAAATGTATTGGAATTTTTAAAGAAGAAAAGTGAATCTCTAATCATCTATAGAACAAATAACCTTATATTGATGTATTTATACTCCACCATTTCAAAAATCACTATATATATCACAACATTCAGAGGTCATTAGGTTCTTTTTGACCCCATGACACAGGTTTTTAATGGCGACAAACCTTTAATAATTACACATTCTAACTTTTCAAGATGTCCACATATCCGGTTGACATCCTGTAAACTCATACATTTCAAAATAATAAAAATAATTTTTTCGTATAATTTTATTTTAATTTGAGGTCATTTTTGATAGATCAGGAAACTAAACACACATTTTTGTGTTTTAAAACAATTAATGTGTGTTTTTTGTCATCGTAGGAAAACGACACCCCATATTGATATTGTATATGCTCAAAAATTTCAGAATTAATTATACAGTTGTTGTTTCCCAATTTTATGAAATTCATAGGTCATTTAATTGGTTTTAGCCCCCTGACACACATTTTTAAAAGGCATAAAATCATTAAAAACTACTAACTTTGTTGTTTTGGGTAGGCCACATGTCTGGTTGACATATCATCTACTCATACATATGAAAAATAATAAAAATATGGTTTTATAATGATTTCATGTAATTATATGGTTGTTTGATATGGATATGACCATTACATTAATGTTTTGGGGTTTTAAACAATAAAAGTCTATTTTTCATCATCCTAAGAAAATAGAACCTTATATTGACATTTAATTTACTCATCCATTTCAAAATTCAATGTACTATTTTTTCTCTTAATATCATAGCATTCAGATCTAGTTCAGTTGGATTTGAATCCATAACAAACATTGTTAAAAACAATCAATCCATTAATAACTTATTATTTGTTCATTCTTAGTAGTCCACCTATCTAATTTACTTTTAATCTACATATACACCTAAAAATAATACAAATATGGATTTCCTTTGAATTCACTTATTTTAGTTGTCGTTTGATATGGATATGACTGTTTAATGATCATTTTTTCATTTTAAAATAGCAATAGTACATTTCATTTTGTTCTGGGAAAATAGAACCTCAAATTGAAATTTTATATACTTAACCATTTCAAGATTTAGTATAAAGTTTTTTATTCTGATATCATAACATTTTGAGGTTGTTCGATTGGTTTTGACCCCCAGACACATGTTTAAATAGGGTGTCAAACCTTTAATAACATCATATTCAGTCATTCTTGGAAGAAAACATGCTTTATTGATGTGACTTCCACTTGTAAACATCACAAATATTTCAAATATGGTTAATATATGAGTTCACATCATTATGAAGTCATGTTATATAGATCATATTGTTAAATACAAATTTCGGTGTATTAAGATAATAAAAGTGCATTTTTAGTCATACCAAGAATATTATATATCATATTGATGTTATATCTACTCATCCATTATTCAATTATATATATAGTTTTTTTCATTTATCTCATGAAATTTAGTGTTCATTCATTTGTTTTTGAACCACCAAACCATGTTTTTAAAGGGAATCAAACCTTTAAAAGCTGTTTTTCAGTTGTTCTAGGAAGAATTCATATATGATTGTAGTATTCACTATAAATAAAAATCATAAATAATAAAAATATGGTTCTACTATTATTTTACATCATTTCAAGGCCATTTTCTATTGATCAAACTATTACAAGCACGTTTTAGTGTTTTATAACACTAAAAATATGTTTTCAATCATCCCATGATAGTGATTCCTATAATTGATGTTACATCTAATAGAATATTTCAAAATTAACTCTGAAGTTATTTTCCTATGATTTCATTGCATTTATATGTCATTCAATTGGTCTTACCCACAAGAAAATGTTTTAATTAGGCTTTAAACTATTAAAAACAACTTTTTCAGTTGTTTAAGATAGAACACACATCTGATTGAAATTTAATCTAATAATACACCACACAGATAATAAAAAAAATATTTTTTCTATGATTTAGAATCATTACGAGGTCATAAGATATATATCACATCATTAAATGCGTGTTTTGCTGATTTAAAATAATTAACGTGTGTTTCAGATTATTTTGGGAAAATAGATCCTTAGATTGAAATTTTTTCTACTCCAATATTTCACGAATCACTCTATGGTTGTTTTCTTATTATTTTATGGAATTTATAGGTTGTTCAGTTGGTTTTGAACTACCAATGCTTGTTTTTAATGGACATCAAACTATTAAAAAAATCTTAGTCAATCATTAGAGGTAGGATGGATATACGATTGAATTTCCATCTTCCTATACATGTCAAAAATAATACAAATATGGTTTTAATATTATTTCAATTCCTTCGAAGGTCATTTTCTACGGATCTAACTATTAAATACATTTCTTTTGTTTTTTTTAAAATAAAACAATTATTTTTTTCTACCGAGTTTAATGGAACCAGAGATTGATATTTTATCTATTGGACCATTTTATAGTTCACTGTAATGTTGTTTCCATATGATTTCATGACATTTAATATTGTTCAGTTGGTTTTTATTTCTTTTCATGTGTTTTAAAGGGATTTAAACCTTTAATAACTGATTATTCAATAGTTTTAGGAAAACTGTATGTCCGATTGACATTTTATCTCCTCAAACACATAAAAAATAATAAAAATATGATTTTCTTATGATTTCACATCATTCAGAGTGTATTTTCTTTATATATAACCATTATATTTGTGTTTTGGTGTTTTAAAATAATAAAAGTGGATTTATAGTCATCTTAAGAAAAAAATATCCTTATATTAATGATTTTTCTACTAGATTAATTCAAAATTCATTATGTGGTTATTTTTATCTAATTTCATCATATTTAGATGTCATTCGGTAGGGTTTGAACCCCTCACACACATGTTTATATGACATTAAACCTTTAATAACTCCTTGTCTGGTCATTCTAGGAATAAGACATGTACCATTGATGTATTTTATTCTCATACATGTCAAAAATAATATAAATATGGTTTTAGTATGATTTTATGTCATTAAGAGCCACATGTTTTGGTGTTTTAAAACAATAAAAGTGTGGTTCCGGTCATAATGGGAAAAAAATCCTTAAACATACATTTGATCTACTTAACCATTTCACAATTCATTGAATTGTTGTTTTTGTATGATTTCATATCATTTGGTGATCATTTGGTCAGTTTTTTCCCCTAACACGCATTTTTAAAAGGAATCAAACCTTTAAAATTGTTTATTTTGTCATTATGAGAAGAAAACAAATATAATTAGCATGATGGCTATTCAACTACATGAAAAATAATATGGGTTTTCTATCATTTGAAGTCATTATGATGTCATTTTCTATGGATTTAACCATTAGATACATGTTTTGGTGTTTTAAAATTATAAAAGTGTGTTTCTGATCATCCTAGTCAAATAGAACCTCATATCTAAATTCCATCATCTGGACCATTTTACAATTCAGTATACAATTGTTTTATCCTAATTTCATGGAATTAAAAGGTCATTCAATTTGTTTTTACACCCCTAATTAATTTATTAAAGGTGTATTTAACCTTCAATAATTTATCATTAAATAATTCTGGGTAGAATTCACATCTGATTGATGTTCCATATTATTATACACATCAAAAATATGACAACCCTGCTTTTTATTACAACTTAAACATGCTTTATTACATAAAACTTCACTTGATACAACAAAGAAGATCGAGAGTTTTAGTGTCTTTGGGGCTTAGGATCATTACATAAAAACTTTAAACTTGAAATACAACATCCTTATTGAAAACTTCCTTTATAAGACCACTACATTCCTTCGTACTTAGCATTGCATTGGATAACCTGAGGACATGCATAAGAAAAGGGTGAGCTATAAAGCCCAGTAAGGGAGTAAATAATGAATAACATGAGGAGTGAAATACATGTTAGGCAATAGGCATATCAATAGAGCATAATAGAAACATGAACATAAAGGCATGATAAAGCATGATAATCATAACATGGAAATGTGGCAACAACACTTAACATTGAATTAGCATGAGCCAAGGCTCATTGCACATGGAGCATGAGTAAACCCTCATTGCACTTGAAGCACGAGTAAACCCTCGTTGCACTTGAATTAGCATGAGTCAACACTCATTTCACATGACGTATCATGATACTATACTTTACCCAATGCATTGGAGCGCTATCAGGGCGCACCCTTCTTAAACATTTCATTTCATGCATAAGTGTGCCACATGGATCATAAAACATGGATTAATAAAACATAATCATTTATTCCACGATAAAGGAATGTGGAATTCATACATGAAACATTACAATAAATATGTAAATGTGCATAAAGGTGAATACCCTTGATGGAGAAATGGGCATGGTATTCACTACACAAAGACATTGGCTTAGAAAATCGGTGCGATTTCGGCAGCATAACGGCGTGACATAAGAATTCATAAAAAAAGTTGATGAGAGAGAAAGGGGTTCCTCATAATATTTACATGTAATGGACAGTAAGGAGGTCATATATATACATGTCCCAACAATTGAAATGAAATTTAGATTCATGATACAAAAGTATTGCTTGAATGTAAAAGAAGAGAGAGAAGTTCCTTTCGGAATTTCGGCATAGTAACGGGTGTACATGGGAGGCATTTAATGAGAGAGAAAGGGTTTTCCCATCATTCAAACAATAAGAGGGCAGTATGGGGGAGGTGTGAAACCATAACCCAGCATTCATAATTGAAATAAAAAGGGCAATACAACTTAAAGAAAATTGACAAAAAATGAGAAAGGAAGAAAAAACCCTTACTTGGAAGTGTGCTTCCAAAGGCTAGAGAGAGGCTTGTGAGAGGCTTCTTGGGAGCTTGGGGCACCTTGAGAGGATTCTAGAGAGAGTAGGGCAGAGGTTGGACGAAATTCAAGGGCTTTGAGTGAGGAGGAAGTGGGAGCTTGGGTGGGTTTATATAGGAAAGGTGAGAGAATTCTTTATTATTTAGGTTTGGGACCCCTTATATTAAAATAATCCAAACCACAAACCATCCCATGGTATTTGCCCATGGTTTCTGGAAAAGGAAAGAGGAAAACAATATTTTACAAGTCCAAGGTCCGAAATTATTAAAAAATTAGGGTTTCTTATGTGGAGGTGAGTCACACTCCCATGGAAATTAATTTAAAAAGGCAAAGTGTTGAATAAGTCTTGAGGGCTCCATTAATGCTTTGAAAAGTGAGTCAAACAAACCCAAAACCTCATTATTTTAATGATAAAACACATATTGGCCGAACATAAGGATTATGGTATTTTATTACATCACCAATGGGTCATTATGATGTCATAAAACACATTATATATTTAAATGGTATTTAATTTTTACCCAAAAATTTGACTGTCTCAGAAAATTATGAAAAATTAACCGTTGGATAATTTCGACGTCCTGATTCCAAAAATAATATTTATTTTATCTAAATAATTTTCTAAATATGTGAATTTTTACTTTTAAAATAAAAACCGACATTTATAAAAATTCACGGGTTTTGACAGAAATGGCTTTCAAACCTTAATAAAAATTTTAATTGCATTCATAAAATTATAAGATCATTTATATTTAATAAAAATTAATTTAATATTAATAATAATATTTTATTAAAATATTATTTAATTCAAAAATCCTTTAATTTAATAAAATATAATTCTTAATTAAATAATAACTAAAAACATCGTTTGTACTTTAAAATCTAATTACAATGTATCAAAAATGACTAGAAATTATATTCATTATTATATAAAAAAATAATGTACATGAACATGGTGCTACTTATTTGTTACATAACCCCTTAAAATAGCCGCATAAGACCTAAGGGTAAGGTGTGCGATGGTGACAGACTCTTGGGGTTGCTCGGATAACATTGCTCGAGTGGTAATCTCTATCAACTTCCATTTTTCCCGTAGACGATCACATTCGAGCTTGACTTGATGAAGCTCAGCTTGGTCTTGGTCAAGGGCAAAGCCCAAAGACGCCACCTCCTTTCCGAGCTCCGACAAATGGGCTTCGTAAGGGGCAATTCTACTGGATGAGGCCATCGCTTCCTTTGTCTGAGTAGAAAATTGGTTCGTTAAAGCCTTGTATTTAAACTACCCAGATGATCATTGTTCAACGGACATAAAAGTAACGGTCACAAATCTTAACGTAAAACTAAATAAGTTGACATCTTATAAAAACATTTTTTTTCATAATGAAACCTTTAACTGGATCAAGAGGGATTTTCCATTAATGAAATTTTGGGTCGTTACAACATCCCCCCCTTAAGAAATTTCGCCCTCGAAATTTTCCTTTTCCCACACTAAAACAAATGTGGGTAACTTAGCTTCATCATATCCTCAGACTCCCAAGTTGCTTCTTAAAACTTGTGGTTTCTCCACAACACCTTGACGAGGGGCATTGTCTTATTTCGTAGAACTTTTTCTCTACGATCCAAGATCTTCACTGGTTTCTCCTCATAAGAAAGATCGTCTTCTAATTGTACCACCTCAGAAGAGAGTACATGTGAAGGGTCTGGTATGTACTTCCTTAATAGGGATACATGGAAGACATCATGCACCTTGGCCATAGTAGGTGGAAGTGCTAGTCGATAGGCCACATCCCCAACATGATCAAGAATCTCGAAGGGGCCGATGTACCTTGGACTTAACTTCCCTTTCTTTCCAAACCTCATGACCTTCTTCCACGAAGATATGCGTAAAAACACCATGTCTCCGACTTTAAACTCAAGGTCTCATCGACGATTATCTGCATAACTCTTCTGTCGACTTTGGGCTGCCTTGATATGCTGCTGAATGGTTTTCACCTTCTCCACCATTTCTTCGACCATTTCTGGTCCAAGCAGCTTACGTTCACCGACCTCATCCCAACATGCCGGTGTTCTACACCTTTTCCCATACAGGGCTTCATATGGTGCCATTTGGATGCTCGAGTGGAAACTATTATTATAAGAGAACTCAACTAGAGGAAGATGTTGATCCCATCCTCCTTTAAAGTCCATTGAGCACGCTCTCAACATATCCTCAAGTGTTTGGATAGTCCGCTCGGATTGACCATCAGTTTGAGGATGATAGGCCGTACTGAAGTTCAGTTCAGTATTCAGAGCATGTTGAAGACTCTTCCAAAACTTAGAGGTAAATCTTGGATCTCGGTCAGACACAATAGATAGTGGTACTCCATGCAACCGTACCACTTCCCTGATATATATCCGTGCCAGTTGATCCAAAGAGAAATCCTCTCGAATAGCAATGAAGTGTGCAGTCTTTGTAAGACGATCCACAATAACCCAGATTGCATTGTTGCTTTTGGATGTCCTTGGAAGTCCAGTGACTAAGTCCATGGTGATGTTCTCCCATTTCCATTCTGGTATGGGCAATGGTTGCATCATCCCCTTAGACTTCTGCCTCTCTGCCTTCACTTGCTGACACACCAGGCACATTGATGTATATTCAGCGATCTCCTTCTTCATATTATCCCACCAAAAGTTTTCTCGGAGATCTCGATACATCTTTGTGCTCCCTGGGTGAATAGAGAAATTTGAACTATGTGCATCATCCAAAAGTTCCTTCTTCAGCTCCGAACTTGATGGGACACATAGTCTTTTCCCAAACCGCACAATTCCTTCTTCATTAACATTAAACTATGAGGATTTTCCCTTTTTGATAGCTTCCACTTTTTCTTGGATTCTCGCATCATCCTTTTGAGCATCCTTTAACCTTTCCAAAAGAGATGGTTGAGCAATCATTTGTGAAAGGATTGATGATGTTCCCTTCTTTATGATTCCCACGTCCATCTTCATCAAGTCTAAGAAGATTGGATCCTTCTCAATTCTCATCATTGATAGAATTGCTGGATCCTTTCTACTTAGGGCATCCGCCACCTTGTTCGCCTTCCCAGGGTGGTAATGTATTGAACAGTCATAATCCTTGATGAGCTCTATCCATCTTCTCTGGCGCATATTAAGCTCTTTCTGTGTGAATATATATTTAAGACTTTTGTGGTCAGTATATATCTCACATTTCTCTCCATAGAGATAATGCCGCCAGATTTTCAAGGCAAAGATCACCGCCGCCAACTCCAGATCATGCGTTGGATAGTTTCGCTCGTGGATTTTCAACTGCCTTGAGGCATAGGATATCACTTTATCATTCTGCATCAGCACACATCCTAAGCCCTTCTTCGAAGCATCACTGAATACCACAAAAAGCTCCCCACTTGTGGGTAAAGTGAGCACGGGTGCAGTGATAAGCCTCCTTTTCAACTCCTTGAAGCTTTCTTCGCATTCATCACTCCAAGCAAACTTTACTCCCTTTCACGTTAGCTTGGTAAGAGGGTTGGACAATCGTGAGAAGTTTCTCACAAATCGTCGATAATATCCAGCTAACCCCAAGAAGCTACGGATATCAGTTACCGATGTTGGCCTCGGCCATCCCTCAATTGCATCTGTTTTGGAGGGGTCCACAGATATCCCATTGCTTGTGATGATATGGCCCAAGAATGAGACCTCCTTCAACCAGAACTCACACTTACTGTACTTGGAATAGAGCTTCTCCTTGCGCAAAGTCTCCAGTACAGTTCTTAAATGCTCCTCATGGTCCTCCTTGGTTTTGGAGTATATTAGAATATCATCTATAAAGACTACCACAAATTTATCTGGGTAATCTCTAAAGACTCTATTCATCAAGTCCATGAATATTGCTGGAGCATTGGTGAGTCCAAAATGCATTACTATGAATTCATAGTGCCCGTACCTTGTACGAAAAGCAGTTTTGGGGATATCTTCCTTCTTCACCCTTATTTGATAATATCCCGACCGCAAGTCGACCTTGGAGAATTATTGTGCTCCACGCAGCTGATCAAACAAGTCATCGATTCTTGGGAGAGGATACTTGTTCTTTATCGTGATTTTGTTAAGTTCACGATAATCGATGCAAAGCCGCATCGACCCATCCTTCTTCTTGACGAAGAGGACTGGTGCACCCCATGGTGATGCACTTGGGCGTATAAACCCTTTATCCAGATTCTCCTGTAGTTGTTTCTTCAGTTCTTCAAGATCAACCACAGCCATTCTATATGGAGTCTTGGATATTGGTAGCGCCCCAGGTATAAGTTCAATTGAGAACTCAACATCTCTTCTTGGAGGAAGACCAGGAAGTTCCTCGGGAAATACTTCAGCGAATTCCCTCACAATAGGCATTTCTTCAAGGGCGGTTTCTTCCTTGGACTCAATCATCTAAGCCAGATATGCGTGCTCATAAGGCAGTAATATCCATGCTTGAGATGATGGAGCTAAAGGAGATTCATCTTCCTCCTGACACTTGTAAAGAATCGGGGGTCGATTCTCCATATGGAGTGTGATTTCTCTCTCCCGACAATTTATGTTAGCTCAATATAAGGAAAGCCAATCCATGCCAAGAATTGCATCAAATTCCACCAAAGGGAGTATGACGAGGTTCGCCGGGAAATTCAATCCACAGATTATAACAGGGGAGGACTTATACTCATGGGATGCAATGATTGCCCCATTTGCCGTACTCACCGACATCTTTACTTCCATGATTTGTGGTGGTGCATGGATTATTCTAATAAACTTTTGAGATATAAAAGAATGCGTAGAACCTGAATCAAAAAGTACGTTCGCTATTCTTGAATGAATAACTAGCGTACCTGTGACCACTTCGTTGTCGGGGTTCACTTCGGCAGAAGTGATGGCAAAAGCTCTTCCTTGCTGTCTTGGAGGTTGTTGATTGCCTCCGATAACCCTTGGATTAGGGCATTGATTCGCAAAATGACCCGGTTCTTTGCATTTGAAGCATTGAACAACACGTTGAGGTTCGAACGGAGCGTTCCTCCCCTCCGTCGCAGCCGCGGGTCCTTCTTGCTGACAGTTAACAGCTAGGTGCCCTTCTCTTCCACACTTAAAGCATTTTCTTGTCCCCCTAAGGCAATTTCCAGGGTGCTTTTTTCCACACTTTTGGCAAGTGGGGTGCTGGAATTTCTTAGCGCCGTTGGATTTATCCATCGGACCACCAGCATTGAAGTCCACCTTCCGCTTCTTGTCCCCATGATACCCCTGTGATTCTCCGATCTCCATTTCAACCTTGAGGGCACATCGGACAATTTCCTCATAGCTGTCGAAGTCACGGATCGCTAATGCTTTCCGCAAGCTAGGCTTCAGCCCACCAAAGAAGCGGTCAACCTTGCATTCGGGGGTAACGACAAAGCCGAAAGCGTATCGTGCAAGCCTTGTGAAGTTTTCCTCGTACGCTCCCACAGATTCCTCATCTTTCTGCTTGAGGGAAAGGAAGTCCCTTTCCATCTTAAGACGGAGGGTGCGTGGAAAATATTTATCGAAAAACATCTTCCGGAATACCTTCCATTCCAAATCCTCGATCTCCTCCTTAGGCTTCGTATTTTTGATCAACGTCCACCATTGATCAGCTTCACCCTCCATACGATAAGCCGCCAGAAGAACCTTCTCTTTTTCAGAGCATTGGAGGATGGAGAATATCTTTTCAATGGAGTTGATCCATTGTTCAGCAATCGTGGGATCGGATGATCCACTAAAAGTAGGAGGCCTTTGTCTCATGAAGCTTTCAATAGCGACTTGTTCTTTCTTGGGGGGGGGGGGGGTTGAAAGTTCCTCTTGACTAGTGTTTCTATTCAAAACTTGAGTTAGCTGAGAGAGAAGCATGACAAAGTTCGCGATTCCCGCTCCCATTGGATTGGGCATCTCATTGGTACAATCATCACACTGATCTTCACAACGGTTGTTAGCCCGAGTTCTCCTATTACCGGCCATTGGCTGGAATAAAAGGAAAGTTAGGGGTAACACATAGAGGGTAATCCAAAGACAAAAGTTGATGACTTATAAATAAACTTTAATCTCTTTAACTAATGAGTCTATAGGATTCAATCCAGGATTTTCATGATCTTCCTTCTAACATATATTCTTAGGGGAATTTTTCCCTTAATAAGGGTTCATACTAAGATTGTGAATTTATCAAAACATATCCCCCGGGAGTGTCGTAACCAAGAGTGCAGCAAGGACCGTTGTCGTGCACCAGTTCCCGTTCGAGTCTAGCTCAAAGCGGTGTTTTCGGGTTTTACCCCTAGGATACATCTGTGCCAGAGCCGCCTCTACCTGCTCGTATCCAGACAGGGATGTATTTGTTTGATAAAACACTTACTTAGTATTTACCAAAATTTAGGGATGTTTTTATTATGCTTAGTCTTGTATCTAGGGCTTTACTAGGGTTTCCTAATCCCAAAAATAACTAAACCTATCCTCTGATACCAACTATGACAACCCTGCTTTTTATTACAACTTAAACATGCTTTATTACATAAAACTTCACTTGATACAACAAAGAAGATCTAGAGGTTTAGTGTCTTTGGGGATTAGGATCATTACATAAAAACTTTAAACTTGAAATACAACATCTTTATTGAAAACTTCCTTTACAAGACCACTACATTCCTTCGTACTTAGCATTGCATGGGATAACCTGAGGACATGCATAAGAAAAGGGTGAGCTATAAAGCCCAGTAAGGGAGTAAATAATGAATAACATGAGGAGTGAAATACATGTTAGGCAATAGGCATATCAATAGAGCATAATAGAAAAATGAACATAAAGGCATGATAAAGCATGATAATCATAACATGGAAATGTGGCAACAACACTTAACATTGAATTAGCATGAGCCAAGGCTCATTGCATATGGAGCATGAGTAAACCCTCATTGCACTTGAAGCACGAGTAAACCCTCGTTGCACTTGAATTATCATGAGTCAACACTCATTGCACATGACGTATCATGATACTATACTTTACCCAATGCATTGGAGCGCTATCAGGGCGCACCCTTCTTAAACATTTCATTTCATGCATAAGTGTGCCACATGGATCATAAAACATGGATTCATAAAACATAATCATTTATTCCACGATAAAGGAATGTGGAATTCATACATGAAACTTTACAATCAATATGTAAATGTGCATAAAGGTGAATACCCTTGATGGAGAAATGGGCATGGTATTCACTACACAAAGACATTGGCTTAGAAAATCGGTGCGATTTCGGCAGCATAACGGCGTGACATAAGAATTCATAAAAAAAGTTGATTAGAGAGAAAGGGGTTCCTCATCATATTTACATGTAATGGACAGTAAGAAGGTCATATATATACATGTCCCAACAATTGAAATGGAATTTAGATTCATGATACAAAAGTATTGCTTGAATGTAAAAGAAGAGAGAGAAGTTCCTTTCGGAATTTCGGCATAGTAACGGGTGTACATGGGAGGCATTTAATGAGAGAGAAAGGGTTCTCCCATCATTCAAAAAATAAGAGGGCAGTATGGGGGAGGTGCGAAACCATACCCCAACATTCATAATTGAAATAAAAAGGGCAATACAACTTAAATAAAATTGAAAAAAAATGAGAAAGGAAGAAAAAACCCTTACTTGGAAGTGTGCTTCCAAAGGCTAGAGAGAGGCTTGTGAGAGGCTTCTTGGGAGCTTGGGGCACCTTGAGAGGATTCTAGAGAGAGTAGGGCAGAGGTTGGATGAACTTCAAGGGCTTTGAGTGAAGAGGAAGTGGGAGCTTGGGTGGGTTTATATAGGAAAGGTGAGAGAATTCTTTATTATTTAGGTTTGGGACCCCTTATATTAAAATAATCCAAACCACAAACCATCCCATGGTATTTGCCCATGGTTTCTGGAAAAGGAAAGTGGAAAACAATATTTTACAAGGCCAAGGTCCGAACTTATTAAAAAATTAGGGTTGCTTATGTGGAGGTGAGTCACACTCCCATGGAAATTAATTTAAAAAGGCAAAGTGTTGAATAAGTCTTGAGGGCTCCATTAATGCTTTGAAAAGTGAGTCAAACAAACCCAAAACCTCATTATTTTAATGATAAAACACATATTGGCCGAACATGAGGATTATGGTATTTTATTACATCACCAATGGGTCATTATGATGTCATAAAACACATTATATATTTAAATGGTATTTAATTTTTACCCAAAAATTTGACTGTCTCAAAAAATTATGAAAAATTCACCGTTGGATAATTTCGACGTCCTGATTCCAAAAATAATATTTATTTTATCTAAATAATTTTCTAAATATGTGAATTTTTACTTTTAAAATAAAAACCGACATTTATAAAAATTCACGGGTTTTGACAGAAATGGCTTTCAAACCTTAATAAAAATTTTAATTGCATTCATAAAATTATAAGATCATTTATATTTAATAAAAATTAATTTAATATTAATAATAATATTTTATTAAAATATTATTTAATTCAAAAATCCTTTAATTTAATAAAATATAATTCTTAATTAAATAATAACTAAAAACACCGTTTGTACTTTAAAAACTAATTACAATGTATCAAAAATGACTAGAAATTATATTCATTATTATATACAAAAATAATGTACATGAACATGGTGCTACTTATTTGTTACATAACCCCTTAAAATAGCCGCATAAGACCTAAGGGTAAGGTGTGCGATGGTGACAGACTCTTGGGGTTGCTCGGATAACATTGCTCGAGTGGTAATCTCTATCAACTTCCATTTTTCCCGTAGACGATCACGTTCGAGCTTGACTTGATGAAGCTCAGCTTGGGCTTGGTCAAGGGCAAAGCCCAAAGACGCCACCTCCTTTCCGAGCTCCGACAAATGGGCTTCGTAAGGCGAAATTCTACTGGATGAGGCCATCGCTTCCTTTGTCTGAGTAGAAAATTGGTTCGTTAAAGCCTTGTATTTAAACTACCCAGATGATCATTGTTCAACGGCCATAAAAGTAACGGTCACAAATCTTAACGTAAAACTAAAGAAGTTGACATCTTATAAAAACATTTTTTTTTCATAATGAAACCTTTAACTGGATCAAGAGGGATTTTCCATTAATGAAATTTTGGGTCGTTACAAAAAATTACACAAATATGGTTTTCCATCTACTCGATCATTTAATAATTCACTATACAATTTTTTTTTCTTTCTGATTTCACAACATTTGGAGGTCATTCAATTGGTTATGATCCCTTGATACACATTTTTATGGGTGTTAAAACTTTAATAACTATGTATTTAGTCATTACAGTAAGATCACATGTTTTATTGATCTATTTTATTCTCATACATGTCAAAAATAATACAATGACTGTTTTTATGTGATTTAACATTGAGGTTATTTTCTATGCATCTGACCCCAAAACACATGTATTTGTGTTTTAAAATAAAAAATTATGTTTCCAATCATACTAGAAAAAAACATAATATTGATTTTTTTCTACTCAATAATTTTAAAATTAGTAAAACAATTGTTTTAATCAATTTTCACTATATTTAGAGGTTTTTTGGTCGACTTTTACCCCGTAAAACATGTTTTTAATGGATTTAAAACCTTTAATAACGGCTTACTTAGTCGTTCATGCAGTCCACAAGTATGATTGAAATGTTTTCTACTATTAAACATAATTAATAATAAAATCATGTTTTTAATATGATTTCAAATCATTATTAGGTTTTTTCTATGTATTTTTCCATTACACATAGGTTTAGGTGTTTTAAAACAATAAAAGTGTGTTTTCGGTCATCCCTGGATAATAAAACCTTGGAATCCTTTTCCACATTCTCCACCATTTCTCAATTCACTATAAGTTTGTTTTCATATGATTTCATGATATTCAAAGGTCGTTCAGTTGCTTTTGACCCCCCTTAATGCATGTTTTTAATGGGAACGAAACCTTTGAAAAATGTTTATCTAGTATTTATGGGCTGACTGCATGTATCATTGATATTTTATTTTATTATACATTTCAAAAATAATAAAAATATGTTTTTTCTATGATTTAATATCATTTATTAATTGTTTTTTATGTATTTTCTCATTACAGACATGTTTTAGTGTTTTATAACACTAAAATTGAGTTTCTGGTCATCTGGGGAAAGAAACCTCTAGTTGATGTTCCCTGGGTTTAAACATTTCATAAATCACTCTATAGATATTATGTATGACTTCAAAGTAATTTAGGATTATCTATGGAGGCTTTAATGTGTCATTATAATGTAAGAATTTTGTTTTCTTTCTTGTATCAATTTTAGAAATAGAAGACACATTAAAAATTTTCATTTAAATTGAAATATTTAATATTAAAATGGTAATGTAAATTACCTCATGTATGATTTTCATCCTTATTCAGATTACCAGTGAACTGGAAAATATTTCCACTAGTTGTGTCCAAAGCCTAAAATATATATAAACATTATGTATCTTAATAATATAAATAAAAGTTAACATGGGTACAATTTTTCTACCTATATAACAACATGGGTACTAATAAAATGATGTTATTTTGTCACTTCATCTATACATTCTAACATTTGTGATAATCTTCCCTCATACTCTACACCATACTTCCAAAATCGCTCATCCATATTTAATTTCATAGTATACATAGAAGCATCTACCTTAGTCAGTGTGCACATCCCGGAATCTCCGTGTGCTCTTATCACCTATTCTATGACAATTGAATGCCATGGGACACTAGTGACATAACCCAAAGAGTAACCATGACCATCACACAAAATGACATGCTATAATATATCATCTATGTGCACAATACCATAATGTTCCTCCTTTGGTAGCTTTTCTAAATCATTGTAAAATTGAGCCTGTTGGATATATATAATTAATTAATGAATATTTTTTTGATAATTTACATGAAATAAAAATACAATTGTTACTAAATAATTTTCATACTATAATGCCAACAACATCTGGATCACCCGCCCAATGAGTCCTCACCCATATCTATGTCTTATTGGTCAGTTAGCCTCAATGGTTTAACAACAACAATTTTTCCCACTAAATACATATATATATTCATGTAATGATATAATAACTCTAATATATAAATTATAATTGAATTTGTAACATAAGTCATGTCTATACTAGGATACATGTCAAGTGGATAGTCTAGAAAGAGTGTGCAGCATCACTAGATTCCATAAATGATGAGCAGACTTGGTCTACATTCAACATATTTAGTTAATATACATAAGAAAAATTAGAGTCATTTATAGATTAGAAGATATAAATTTTACCATTATCACCTCAATTTACCGAAACATAAGCAATTCCTATCACTGTATGAGAAGAACACATGGAGGGGATCATTGTATAATGTTTAGAACACCCAAAAATCATGATAAGTGATCTCTCTTCACCCTTCCCCTATAATAATTCCCTAAATTTTGGAATTTGGGGATTCATAATGCCCAAAAATCATCAGTAAATCATATAAAATTATCTTTTTAAAATAATTTTATTAGTGGATATGATAGTGATAATAATATCATGAAAATTTAAAAATTAAATTTCCCCAAATCTCCCTCCATAATATATCAATCATATCCCGAGGGAAGGAATTCCAATAATTATTCTTCAGATAGAATCTTTGTGGGTCACATATCATATTACTTGACTAATGAATTAAGACACTCACACCCTCTCTAACTAGATAAAAGGTCTAATCAAATAACACATCCAACTTGGATCTAGAGTTTTTTTATTTAACCCCTCTATTGAGACCCCTATATCTATTGGATGAAACAATAGATTCTTCTTAGTCAATCAAAAAACCCTCTACTAGAAATTTGAACCACAACATTCCAATTATAATCAGTTCTAACAAATAAAACTAGATCTTCCCATGATTCTATTATAAAGGGATCATTGCTTACTTAGTCAAATTTATATAGATTTTTTTAATGATTACCAATATAAATCTAAATTTTTTATATTTCATTCCATAAACTGGATTGAGCCAATCGAACCTCAACAATATATGACTTAAACCACAACCATAAATAACCTCAATAATATCCTTTAGTAATCTATAATAATAACTAAAATCAATAAATAAACAATCAACATCACTATTCTATGTTTCTCAGTTCATGTCCACATCACTAATATTGAATTTTAATTTGTTAACATCTAAATATTTATATTTATGAGATATAATAAATGTCTATCAACTTGTTAGTTGAGTTCTCCACTTATAGTATGAGCACGTGATTCAAGAATCTTGTGAATCTGTAAATTTCTCATAATCCAATGGTTAGAGGGGTGTCAAAATTAAACTCAGTTAAATTAAAAAAAATCAATCATTAATACATATTCAATTATTTAACCAGTATTGAAATGTGTTGAAATAATGTTTCTAGTTATCATGGTAAGTTAAATGGTTTCTTTCTCATTCCATCTTTTCACTATGCATCCTAAATTACAACATAATAAAAGTTAATAAATAACATATGTTGGAACCATGGTTTCCTTTGCATGAATTGGAGTATGTTTTATGTCAGTTTTCAATCCTCAATGGATGTTCAGAATATGTGCTAGAAAAGTGATCTTACAGTTCAAGAAGATAATAGTATTGAAGGTGGCACCATTTTCCAGTGTTTTCCAAATTTCTGGACCTCAAAATTGACAAATAGAGAAAAGTATTTTTGGAAAAGGGACTTGCGTGCCAATTACTTGGAGGCTTGGAAACTTGCATGCCATATATTTTTCAAGATCAGAACATCAAAATATGGAAATGGAAGAAGGGGCACACAAGTTTTGGGTTTGGTTGCGTAAGTGACTTGCGCGGCAGAGACTTGGGTGCTGAAAGTTGCATGCTGAGAGGAGAATTGTGGGCCGTCACGCAGGGTGTCACGAATGCCTATAAATAGAGGACCACCCACCCTCTTTTCCCAAAAAGTTCAACACTTAGAGAAATTTAGATCTCCCATTGCACAGGTGTAATGGTCGGGCAAGTAGAAGTTGCGCGATAGTTGTTTGCTGCGCGTCCAAGGTGGTTTGAATGAGAAAGGGTGTGAGTCGCGCAAGTTTGGAGTTAGAGAAGGAGGTGTCGTGCTAGTGGTTGGGCGGCACTTTCATGCTAGTAATTGAAGAAGCACGATAGTTGGCAGTTGAATGCCAAAACCGGTTTAGGTAGAAAAGAGTGTATGTCGTGCAAGTTTGAGGTTGAAAAAGCTAGTGTCGTGCAAGTTATAGAGGTGAAATTGTGTGCCGTCTAAAAACATGCGCACTGACTTGGAGAAGCGCATCAGGTGTGGTTGAAGCACGCCAGTCTTTTTGGGGCTGCGCAAAATCTGTATGTTTTCCCGATACCTTTGGTGAAAATTAAGATTCATCTACGAGTGGAAGTTGGACTTCAACAGAGAATCTACATACAACAAAGGATGTATTCATTAGTGATGATGAAGAGACCTTCATGTCTATAAACTGAGTGAGACTTCATCAAAGGTAGTGAGCCAGGGGGAGTCAACGGGAGTGACCCAAGGGACGCAGTGAGCCTGGGACAGAGTGACTGTGCCTGAAACTTTGTAATCCACAGCTAGTGAAGTTTAGTGGAATTAAGTACGACCGACAACCTGTTGGAATATGCTCCTTGGATGTATCCCCTATTGGTGAACTAATTAAAAAGTGTCGTGTCATCTCTCTACATGTTAATGTTTTCTTTTTGATCATATCCATCTTATAGGTTTAACAAAGTTCCTACCAACATGGGAACAAGATCTATCCCATTAAAAGAAAAAGTTGTCACCCTGATTCACCCCTCCCCACTCAGGGTGTCTCGGGGTCCTAAAACATAAATATAGAAATAGAAGGCATAATATATCAATTATTAAACTTAATGTATCAATGAAATACCTAATAGAGTGTTAAGGAACACACATCGAGGAGTTTTAACCCACACATCATTGTATAAATCAAATATTATCCATTATCTAGTTAGAACTTAATAACTATGGGAGGGTTTGTGTAACTTATTTTCAACTCATCAATATATTAATGAAAAATATTAGTGCATCAATCCATAAAATAACCCTTGGAAATTGATGTTTTTAGATGAGATCTATTGTGAACATAACCTTTCAATGTATTTAAGTATCTCTTTATTGGATACATCCATATGAATTGAATGGGATCACCAATAATGACTACAATAGTTAAATTCATTGTCAAGTGGACCATTAAATAAAAAAATATATATCAGAAATAATTTCTCTAAGTGAAATAGTTTAACAATAATTTTAACCTATACGTTTTTGAAATCACTCATGTGATGATTTCTTGAATAAAGCTATCTTAAAAATTAAAAAAATTTATTAGTGTCTTTATAATTTAGGTAAGAATATAATCAAGAATTGAAATTGGTATTAACTATTGAAATATAATATGATTTTTGTGACTTTTAAACCCTTGTAATGTCAAATATCATCTCCTTGGCACACATAAAAATATTAGAGTAACAACAATCGGGCACCTTGATGGTCATCAAAATTGATAAAAATGTTTCTCTCTTTTCTTTCTCACTATTTACTATGCAAAAGTCATGTATTCTCTATAACCCTAGCACAACATTAAATGTAAAGGTTTTATCAATATCATTTCTTACAAATCACAACAAGTGTTATCAATGTTCTTTAATTTCCTCTTAATTCCTAAAATGATGAAAATTATATTATCACATCTATTTTTTTTAATATTTGTCACATAAAAATCATGTATTCAAATATTATATTTTCAATAAGGAAATTCAAAGAAAATAATATACTTATTCCAAATATAATTATGTTGTCTATATGAAGATGGAATGGATGGAAATGTTAAAGCTAATAAATCCTAAAAATCAAATATTTTGTGATTTTTTTCTTTGTCATGTTATGAAAGAATATTAACCCAATCCATTATTTGTGGGTTTGGGTCATACTCTCTATTCCCATGAAATGGAACACTATGTTTTCTAAACATTTCAGTGGAGGAAGAAAGCACCTATAACTAAGGCATTCCCCCATTATACAGTGCATAGTCTATATAGATTTTTTACTTTATTACAATAAGGGTAGGTGAATTATGCTTTTTCAATACATCCTAACAAGTTAGAATATCTTGGGAAGTCATTAATTATCCATAGAAAATAGGCCCAAACTCTAAACATATCATTAGTGGTTGAGTCAAAATTCATTACACCGTCGACATAAAATTATTGCATATCTTCAATAAATGGTTGCATAAAAGAATTGATTTTATGAATAGGTCATCCAGATCAATAAATAAGATTTAGAAGTAAAAAAATCCTTTCTTTATACATAACCGTGAGGGAAGGTTGTATAAAACCAACACCACTAGCCATGTATTATGTGTCACACCAACCATGGACCTAAATCAGTTAAAACCATCTTCTTCTAGACCTGGTAAAACATTATGACCATCATGGGAAAAGTGTAGGTGTCTTTGATCAAACTCACATGATAAAGAAACTATCATGTGAATTATTTATTGACCTATTTGGTTCTCTCTGAATTCCCAGTAATAAATTTAGCAATTTTAGCTAACATAAAGAATCTCTTCAATGTCAATTTTAGTGGGAAATAAGGCATGTTCTTAGAAGCAACCTGTTTCCATTGATTCAAGATCCTTGTAGGAAGAATCTGACTACCTTGATTAATCTTCTTATCCTTTCATGTAGATGAGAAAAAATAATACATGTATTGGACAACACATGCCTTTTTTAAACAACATATAATTATTATGACATCCATCAATGTTACCATATTTCAATCCAAGTTCATCGATCAATATGAGAGCTTGATAGTATAAATATGGAATCATCTATCCAATAGGTTTTACCTTCATCAACAGTACCAATAACATTTCAAAGGAGGTGTTTTTCCACTTATTCAATGTCTTCGAGTGTAACATTTCAATGATGAACAACTATTGAATGAATTTATTGCATCCAGAATATAATTTAGTTTTCTCTACATCAATTATTTCAAATAATTTAAATGCTTCTCCATTTGTATAGGAACATGTTTTACTCCCTCCAACATCATTATTTATTGCATTATTGTCTTAATATTAAAATTTCCACATTATATCACTGAGCTTATATTCATCATATCAACTATTCTTGAGTCAAAATACGTATGAATACTATTTTATTATAAATAAAGAATATACTCTTCTCCATGATAAATCCAAATATTATATGTTTTTTAAAAAACCATTGAAAAATATAATTTACCTAATTGTATCACATTTGAAGAGATATCAATATTCACATTTTCAACATGGAAAACTAATAAAATCACTTTAAATTCAGATTTTAAAATAAATAAATATCTTAATACCCTTATAATATTTAGTAGTAAGCATATTTGGCGTATCAATCCAACTCTCATCCATATATGTACTTAATATAAAACAAATTATTGAAATATATAAATAATATTTTAACACAAATATATTAAATTATTAAATAAATATAATAGATATATTAATATGAAAACAACATTCTACGAATTCTAAATATATTAATAACTACATATAATGACTTTTAAAACACATTAATCTATTATGTAATTCAAATAAAAATAACCATGATAAATATTATACCTTTGTAAACCATTATTTTTTTTAAAACCAAATAACTTATAAAAAATTTATAATCTATTCCAATCAATCAAAAATTAATGAATATGTTTTATAACTAGTTTATTCAAAAAACTATCATAAGATTATATATAAACAAACATGATTGAAAAACCATATAAAATTACAAATTTAATTATTTTATAAAATTTTTCATAATTATTACAACAACATGAGAGTTCATAATTAAAAAAAATAAAGTAAATAATTATTTTGTCACAAATATTATAAATTAATACATGTATAATTACAGAAATTATCATACACAACATTCTGCATAAATATAACCATGATATGTAACTTCATAATTAAAACAATATTTCATAAAATTATATTTATAAAAATATTTTTAATTTTACTATATATTTTAAAAAAATATTATTGCAAATATTTTATAAAAAAAATTAATTTATCAAACATATTTCCTGTGACTAAAATATTTCAAATCATTAGTAGAAAAAAATTGTGTCACTGTAAGCATGAATCATTTAACTATTGATGAGTAACATACATTACTATAATAGATGGAATGTTTAAAAGAGAAAATTTATTAATATAAAAACTATATTTTATTTAGGTTAATGAAATTTTGAAAAAGGTCTAATGATGCTCATTTTGAAATAACATTTATTTCATAAAATATTTTGATTACAATATATACACAACAATTATACTAATAAACCATAGTTATTTATAAACATAAAATTATTAGTTGTATATAACATTTAGATATGTGTAACATTTTATCACCTAGATAAAATGAATTAAACATTTCTTCATGGGAATAATACATTCTAAACACAAAGGAATGAGTATTTAAAAAATTTCATTGATAAAATTGCTTCATGATTTTATTTCATTAAAAAATCAATTTTCTTTAAATTGCCTACCATAAATCACTAACATCATAATTACCTAAAAAACCATATTTAAAGAAATTATATAATGCATGTATTGAAAATCTTTCTTGGAATGCATTTAGGGGGTCACGATTTTTATGGGGAGCAGGGGATTTTGAGGAGTGGGGTTATGAGTAGAGGGATAAGGGTTTGATGTGCAAAATATAAATTAGGGCAGAGATAATGGGGATTAAAAGAAAGAGTTTTATCTCACAAATGACTGGGTCAATAACTAGGGGTATGGTTTATGGCTAGGGGATCGACGATGGGATAGGGTTGGTGACCTATAGGGGGGATCCATAAAAGGGTAGGGTCATTGCATATGGAGATTGGCAGTGGGGGGGGGGGTGGATGGATGGGGACTTGATAGTGGGGGGGGGGATAGATGATTAAGGGGTCCATGGCCGGAGGTGGGGTTAAATGACACAGATTTGTGGGAGAGGGGATCAAGAACGGGGAGGGGGGCTCAAGGAGGGAGGGAAAAAATCAGGGTGTGAGTGGGAAATCCTGGTGAATGCCACATGGAGGTCAGTAATAAATTCAATATAGTCCTCCAAATGAAGTTTTACCAACCCCCATGAAATCTAAATATTATATATTTGTTAAAAAAATTCCACCCTTTAATCTTGGACACATAAAAATTAGGCCATCCATTCAGTTATGTTTTACTAATGTTTATAACTATAAGTTTCCTACCACGCCATAGTTGAAAAATGAATTCATACCCACATTCAATTTTCACGTGGGATTACTACATGAAAGCACCAGTCATCTTTAAAAAAATTGAATGGTTGAGGGAATGAAACTATACCATCCCACCTATCTTTGTTGCGGGATCGAGCTAGGGTTGACATGTGATGAATCCTCTCTTATGTGTCGTGTGTACCACCATGATGCTATTAAAAATTACACTTTTAAAATCGCTAGAAATGGGGGTTTTTAGAACTAAAAAGAACTAATAATCTAAGAAGCATTAAAATAAATGGGATATATCAGTGCTAAAAAATTTCAAATAAAGGTCCCCTTTATAGGTACTGAAAATCACTAATATAGAAACCCTTTGTTAGTGCTAAAATTTTTCACAGATAAAGGGGAGATTTATCAATATTTTTTAGTGATGATAAAATCTGATTTTTTTGGAATCCCTCACCTCCCTTTATCATCATTTGAACCCCACTCCAACACACCCCATTTTCTTTTCACTCGCAAGGCCTGTTTTTCAGTGTTTTTTCACTACCCACCTACATGTTTCCCCCGCATGCTCCTGGACTCGACCATGTGACCACACTTGTGCAATTCAAACCTTTTTACCACTGCCCCAATCATGTTTTATTGTATATTTTATGATATTTATATTTATTTATATATATTTACATACATATTTTTTATTCATATATGTATATGTATTTATATTCTTATTTTTAAATAGTTTTATAAAATATATATTTGTGTGTCTGTGAAATATATACACTTATATTTATTTAAATATATTATATATTAGTATTCATTTATATATATTTTAATTTAAATAGAAATATATGTGAATTTATTAATACAAACACACATATATATATAAACATTATATATACATACATATGTATATTTATATTTATATATATATTTATATATTTCTATAATGTACAAAAAATGGTTAGATATTATTTTAAATTAGATGTATAATAATTAATTCCATATGATTTATATAATTAATTTTAAATTATCTTTTAAAACATGTCTATATATTGTATATTTATATATAAATTGTATGCATTACATATATATTTATATGCCTATATATTTACATATATATTTGGACATATTTATATAAAATTGAATATTTAGATATAAATTTATTATAATTTATTTATAAATATTTACTAAAAATATATTTAAATACTATATTTAATGATAATGATATTTTTATAAAAATACATTTATATATGATGTATTTACACAATATTGAGACTCACACACATACTCACACATTTACACACACACGTACACAGTTATATATTGAATATACACACAAAAATATTAACAATATGTATTTATTTTCATATATTAGTATATATACATAAATATAAATATAAATATATATATATATATTAGTGAAACACACATGTTTATATTTAAATATTACTTTTATTGGTATATATATAATTAATTTTTATATGGTTAATAAAATTGATATTTTTTTAATAAAATGAATAGTAAATATTTATTGATATATGATTTATATATTTAAAAAAATGTATATTATTTGTAAAATTGATTTATTATATTTAAATATAAACCAATATGAATATATTAAATACATATAAAACTAAATTATGAAAACAATTTTTTTAAACGATAACATCAAATTGAATGTAATCCATAGGAATAAATTTAGTCTCCACTAAAAAGGCACACGAATTCCCTCTTACAAAAGCTGAAATACCAGTAAATATTAAACCACTAGGGTATCTCAACTAAAGATACTCAATTATAGAGACATTCCTGTCGTTTTTTATCTAAAAAATAGTTACTGAGCTCCCCCTGACCAACAAAACATAAATATCTTAACAAGATTTGATTGAATATGTGAAAAAATCCAAACAGAAACCCAAATCAAAAGCTATGGTCCTTTTAAATTCATGTAATGATTTTAACTTATCTTATATCATTTGAAAATTTATGGAATTTTTATGTCATACAATTGTTATTAAATGACTATTAATTAATAAAAATAATCAAATTATTGATTAATATATTTTTAAATTATTTTGAAATCTATTTTCACTAAATATCTCATATATTAATTCTAATTTCATATTTATCCTTATATAAACCATATATAATACAATATATTATATTAAAATCAATCTAAATATAATTAAATATTAATATATTATTTTTAAGGATATATAATTTTTTTATGAAATACACCTTTTATAAGTGCTAAAAAAGTGGTGATAAAAGGTGGAATTTATCAATAAAAAATAGAATTTGTGATAAAAGGAACCCTTTTTCAATACTTCTTCTTAGCACTGATAAAGGTACCATTTATCAGTATTATTTTAGTGTAGATAAAGGGGTCCTTCCACTACTACATATCAAATTTCTAAAATAACTAGAAATAGGATTTTCCAAGGCTACCAAAGTGTTGTTATGATAAACATCATTAAGGGAATCAACCTTCATCAGCGATAAAATAAAAGCATTGATAAATGGTGTGTTAATCATCTCTAAAAAATCACTGATAAAGACACAAGACATCACCACTTTTTGTTTTAATGCTGATAAAATTTGAAAAAAGTATATGTCTTGGAGCTCTTTCCACCACCAACAATACACCATAAAACCCTCCTCCCCCCCACAATCATGCAAGCGTACATTTTTTAGTATTCACAACACCCCTTTCTACTCATTCCTAAAATCGATCATGTGACCTCTCTTGTGCATTTAAAACACTTTTACCACTGATACATGCATTTTTTGTTCAATATTTTACAAAATTTATATTTATTTATATACATTTACATACATATTTTTATTCATATAATTATATATGTTTATATAATTACTATTAAATACAATTATAAAATATATGTTTGTTTATGTGTGTGTTAGAAATATATATACACATATATTTATTTGAATATATTCTATATTAATATTAATTTATATATATTAATCTATGGATATAAATATATATATATTTCTTAATACCCACACATATGTATATATAATATATATTAGATATTTTGGTACAATTACAACAAAACATACACACACTATAAGGACCCGATCTTATTACATACATAATCATGAATTTAGTCAAGAAAACACTTCCTTTTACATTGAGGATCTTTTCATGTTTAGAGATTTATAGAATTAGGATAATACATTCATAACATTACACATTATCACATAGTGGATACCATAAAAACAGGTTCCATTTTGGTTTCAAAATATAAAACATTAAAACTTAAAATAAGACTCCTTGAAAATTCTACAACATTTAGAATGGCTTCTTTCCTTATCTTACACATCCATTAACCTGTGAAAATAATATAAAAACATGGTATGTGCACAAAATCTCAGTAAGTGATGAAAAATAATGAAAGAGCACATTAGTCCATGAATACTCATAACATATGAAAACATTTTCAAAAGACATTCTTGTCACCCATATATACTTACTTTGTGTAAAATGAGATTTACACAAGATCCAAACAAAACATGAGAACATACATATAATCATAAAGGTATATTGGGGCATTACTTACATAACCTTATAACCATTCTTGGCTACCTTAAAATTTGTAACCCTCATGGCTACCTTACTTTGTAACTATCGCAGTTACATTTGGAGTTACCATACGGCCAACCTCCAACTTACTCATACCCAATGTATTGGAGGGAGATATAGGTCACAAAATTCATCATAAAAAATTCCCAAGAACCAAAAAATATTCATAAAACATGAATAATTCCATAAAAATATTACTTTAGAATTTCATAAAACCGAATTTAAAAAGAGGATTTTTAAAGAAAAGCCCCTTATAAATATCATACAATTGAAGGGAGACTTAATATAGTGGATGGATTATGTATATATGCTATAAATACACATAATAAAACATAATATAAACATAACCCCTCACACAAAAAATTTAAATTGAACAAAAATAATGAAGTAGAAGGATAACCCAAAGAATGGAAATCGGGTTAAGAATTCCCTTACCTTGGGTCTATCTTACTTAAAACTTGTTTAAACTTCTTGTAAAATGGTTAAATAAGTGTTATTAGTATTTAACATAAAATTTTTCATGTTTATAAAATCTTATATTATCATTTTAAAACATTATTTCACCCTTTAATTGTTAGTAATTTGCTCCTTGCACTGTTTTTGGGTGAGTTCTTGACATGATTTCCATGATTGGTTCATGGGGGATGTTCTTTTCGATTGGAAGTGAAATTCCAGAATTGGAATGAAAATGTATTTACATATTTCCAGTGCCATAATTTATACCATTTATTATTTTGATGTTTAATATGAGGATGATTCATAAGTTCAAACATTAATGATGTTCGTTTATATCATTTTAGTGGTTCTTTGATAATAAACACCTCATTTTTTCTTATAAATTAGAACCATAAGTACAAAAGAATTCTAGAACCATGGGTGAGTCATAAAAAATACATTATAACATTTTTCAACCATATAAATGGTTTAATTACCTGAATTTAAATAATTAATGGAAATTGAAATCACATCGTCCACGATGTCGGTAATTTGACACATCACAAACAATGTTTTTAATTCATTGAATAAGTGGGAGAGGAGAATAAAAATGATGATCAATTTTACATTAACATGAGAACATCCAGAATATAAATGATTCTAGATATTTCATGCCTCTTGTATAAGAAGAGTTGAAGAAAGAATGAGAAAAGAACTCATAATAAAAGAATAATTGAGAAATCCCATACAAAAATTCGGTAGCCTAATGGCTACACAACAAGGTTTTACAAAATATTAAAAATATAGGGGACAAGGGTCACCCATCTAGAAATGAATCATAATATATAGTAGATCAAGAATAAGAAGGAAATAAGAACATGGTATGGAAACTTTAATGTTATACCACATAAAAGAGAACTTGAATAGAAAAAAATGAAAAATGAAAAATTTCTTACCTTTTAGAGTAACACTTATAACATAAAGGTTAGGACCTTGGGGATTGAAAAAACCTTGGGAGGACTACTATGAAGCTAATGAAGCCAGATCTTCATTGAGGGGGAATTAGGCATATAGTTAATGAAGGAATGGTTTTGTATTAATAGGAAAAGTAAGGGAACATTTTAATAATTTCCAAGGGACACCTCGTGGGTGGTATTTGAAAAACCATGGCCTTGACCATGTTATTTTCACATGTAATAAGAAACTTGGGAAACATCAAATATTATTTAACTATAAACAAGTCGAATAGATTTATGACATCATTATTATATCATAAATGATGTCATTAACACACTAAAACTAAAAACTGTATTTTTTACTACTCACCAAATAATAAATTGTTTCAGAAAAAACAAAAAAATTTACCCTAACCATTTTTTGATGTATAGAATTAAAAAATGAAGTCCATTTTGTAAAAATAATTTTCAAAATATTATTAATTTAACTTTTAAATAAAATCATACTTAATTCAAAAATTAACAATTCTAATTTTATAAAAACTTTTATATCATGATAAAAAATCAACCAAGATGTTATTATCTTAAATCCATAAGAAAATAAAATAATAATAAAATTTACTATTCATTAGGGTCATATTACTATTCATACGGGTATATTACTATTCACCAAAAAAATCAATTTGGTACCAATAGACTCCAACTAACATACTGAACACAATTATAGATGAAAGTTTCTTGAAATTCAAAACATAGAAGTGGAAAAGTTTAGTTTTAAAGGCTAGTTAAAAATATCTACTTAAAACCAAGTTCCATGCATTTCTATTTATTTTTAGAAAAACATGGGGTGTTAAATTATCCCCACCTTCTGGAAATCGTGTCCTCAGAATTTTATTTACTTATTAAACAACTGAGGGTACTTTTCCCTTATAGCATTTTCAGACTCCCATGTTTCTTCTTCAGCCATTTGGTTTCTCCACTAAACCTTTACCTGGTGGATTACCTTATTTTGCAGTACCTATTCCCTTCGATCAAGAATATGAATTGGTTTCTCTTTATAAGAAAGGTTTTCTTCCAGCTGAACTGCTTCTGGGCTCAATACAGGTGATGAATCTGGCACATACATTATCAACATCGAAACATGAAAAACATTGTGAACCTGAAACAAACTCGGAGGAAAATCTTTGTAGTATTCCACTTTTCCAACTTTCTCCAGGATTTCAAAATGAACTATGAATCATCGACTTAACTTCCCTTTCTTACCAAAACGCATCACACTTTTCAATGGAGTGATTTAAAGGAAAACACGGTCACCTACCTCGAAAGAGAAGTCTTTACTTCTGTTATTTACATAACTTTTCTACCTGCTCTGAGCTATCCTCATGTGTTGTTGGATTATCCTTACTTTCTCAACCACTTATTTTACAAATTATGGCCCCATCATGTTTCTCTCATCGACTTCATCCCAAAACGATGGAGTCTGACACCACTTCCCATAAAAGGTCTCAAAAGGTGCCATCTGATTACTGGAATAAAAACTATTATTATAAAAAACTCAAGTAAAGAAATATGTTGATCCCAAGTTCCCTGATAGTCCATTGAACAATCTCAAAGCATATCCCCCAAAGTTTGAATAGTTCATTCTGGATGACCATCTGATTGAGGATGAAAATATGTTCTAAAATTTATGTTTGTGACCAAAAACTTCTGAATTCCCTTAAAAAAGATAGAAGGTAACCTGGGATCTCGGTCAGATACAATGGAAAGAGGAACTCCATGTAACATGACATTCTCCTCTAGGTACAATCATGAAATCTTATCCAAAGTCATTGTATCTCGAATAGAAAAAAATTTATAGACTTTTTTTAGCCGATCAACAATAACCCAAATTGCATTATTACCTCGAGAAGTCTTTGGTAGTCCCACCACAATGTCCATGGATACATTCTCCCATTTCCACTCTAGCACTGGAAAAGGCTGAAGCATCCCCTTCGGTAACTGCCACTCTGCTTTAACCTTTTGATATGTCAACCATTTCATGGTAAAATCAGCAATATCTCTTTTCATTCCATCCCACCAATATTACCCCCGAAGGTCTCTGTACATCTTAGTACTGCCATGATGAATAGAAAATGGAGAACTATGAGCTTCTCACAACAAATCTTTCTTCAATTGAGAATTACTAGGCACACATAACCTTTTTTCAAATCTTAAAACACCATATTTTTCGAGGTTAAATTATGGGAAATTACCCATTTTATCCAATTATACCTTTTTCTGTAGCTCACAGTCTTCCTTCTGTGCTTGCATAATTCTGTCTGACAATGAAGACTGCACTGAAACCTGAACAAAATCGGAGGTATTCCCTGCACCAACAATTTCTAAGCCAAAATTCATCAAATCATTAATAAATGGATCTTGTTCCAAATGTAACATGCTTAATGATGCATGATGTTTCTGACATAAGGCATCTACAAATTTGTCTGATTTTCCAGGATGGTAATTGATCCTACAGTCATAATTATTTATCAGTTCAAGCCATATTCTATACCTCATGTTTAATTCCTTCTGAGTGAATATATACTTTAGAGTTTTATGGTTAATATATATTTGGCATTTGGTTCTGTATAGATGATGCCTCCAAATGTTCAAAGAAAAAAACCACAGCTGCCAATTCCAAATCATGTGTGGGATAATTTATCTCATGAGATTTAAGTTGCCTCGATGCATGTACAATTACCTGATCATTCTGCATCCAAACACAACCAAGTCCCTTCAGAGAAGCATCACTATAGATGACAAACTCACCATTTCAGGAAGGTATGGCCAAAACTGGATCATTCACCAATCTCTTCTTCAGTTCCTGAAAACAAACATCACATTCCTCTATCCAATCAAATTAAACTTCTTTCTATGTTAACTTAGTTATCAGGTTAGATAACCATGAAAAGTTATTAACAAACCGTTTGTAATAACCTTCTAACCCAAGAAAACTATGAATCTCTATAACATTTTTGGGTATTGGCCATTCATCAACTACTTTTGTTTTGGTAGGATCCACTATTATTCCATCCTTATTTACAATGTTCCCTTGAAAATAAATCTATTGCAACCAAAAATCACACATGCTGAATTTTCCATACATCTTCTTTTCTTTTAAAGTTTGAAAAACAACCCTTAGATGTTTTCCATGCTCCTCTTTATTTTTAGAAAATACCAGAATGTCATCAATAAATACAACCACAAACTTATCCAAGAACTCATGAAATACTATCTTCATAAGATTCATGAATACATCAAGTGCATTAGTAAATCCAAATGGCATAAAAAAAATTCATAATGCCCATATCTAGTACGGAAGGCTTTTTTCGGGATGTCATCCTCCTTCACCTTCAACTGATGGTATTCAGATCTCAATTCAATCTTAGAAAAGTACTGATCTCCCTAGAGCTGATCAAACAAATAATCGATATGAGGAAAATGATACTTGTTTTTAACAGTGATGTTATTCAATGCTCTATAATCAATGGAAAGTCTCATGGAACCATATTTCTTTTTAACAAACAAAATAGGGGCTCCCCATGGCGAAGTTCTAGGATGAATGAAGCCTTTTCCCATCAAATCCGGAAATTGATTTTTCTATTCAAGAAGTTCTGTTGGAGCCATACGATATGGGGGTTTTGAAATTTTCTTTGCATCAGGAACTAAGTCAATTATGAATTTGACTTCTCGATCAGGTATGACACTGGTTAACTCATCAGAAAAAATATCAATGTATTCATTTACCACTAGCACATATTTAATTTGAATAGTTCCCTTGTTTTGAACAGTATTAACAAGATAACATTCATTTCCATATTTTAATAGTTTCTTAGCTTCTTGATATGTTATCAATTGTATGGGTTAATTATTTTATACAAACTGAAACTCTTTATGAAAAAAAACTTCTTTAGCTCTACAGTCAATCTTATCATGATAACTAGAAAGCCATTCCATCCCTATAATAACATCAAACTCGAATAAGGGTAAAACAACAAGGTTTGTAAGTAAATTCTTTCCACAGGACACACTAGAAAGATTCTAATAATTCCTCTTTGCTATAAAATTTCCCCCTCGTTTTTAACAACAAGATCAGGTCTCATTTTTTGAGGTTATATTTCCAATTTACTAGAAAATTTCTCAGAGATGAAGGAATGTGTAGAACCCATATCAAACAAAACTATAGAAAATTTAGAGTGACCAAAAAATGTACCTGATACAACCTCATTGAATGGCCTGCCATTTGTTGATGTAGTCTCAAAGAATCTCACTACACCTTTCTTCTTGTAGACTGAATTCTTTGCATCATTCAGATCTCTATTTGGGAAATCATTTGCATAATGACCCATCTCACCACATTTAAAACACTTTATAGATTGATTTTTAGGATTAGCCTTAGGATCATTTTCATTGTAATCTTGTGCCATATGTCCAAACTTACCACATTTAAAACACTTCCCAGTTTTTCTAATACATTCCCCATGGTGTTTCTTGCCACAATTTTCAGAAACTAAAAATTGTATTTTCTTACCATCAGATTTCTTTGGTTGATTCTTACCCATTTCTTTCCAACTGGAAATCTTCTTCTCTTTGTTTCCAAAATGCACGTGATCATCAACAAACTCCATCTCTACCCTCTCAACACATCAGACAAGTTTATCATAACTTTTGAATTCATAGAAGGCCAACGACCTTCGATACCTTGGCTTCAGTCCTGAGTAAAAGTAGTTGATTTTTCTATCAAGTTTTAGAATAATATTTGGAGCATAACTCACCAGTCCGGTGACGTTATCTTCATAAACAACAACTGAATCTTCATCCTTCTATTTCAATTCAAGGAATTTCTTCTCCATTCTATGTCTCACCACCTTAGGAAAACATTTTTCAAGGAAATGAATTTTAAATTCATCCCACTCTAAGATATCAAAATCACTTTTATCCCTAATATTCCTTACCATAAACCACCACTGATCAGATTCCCCTTCAAAACGATAAATGGAAAGACTTAACTTTTGATTATCTATACATCCCATAACATCAAATATATTTTCAGTGGCTTTGATCCATCCTTTAGCTACTACTAGGTCAGAAGATCTATTGAATGCGTGAGGATGTTGTCTCATAAAATGTTTTACTACTGTCATGTTCCATTGTGGTACCTCTATTAGTTCTCTTTCATGGATTCCACCACCATTTATTTCCTAATTTATATGAGCCATTACGGTCACAAACTGCTCGGTTCCAATCCCTACCATTCCAGGTTGTAGTTCCGGAAGGATATCATTCGGTCGGGGCCTCTCCTCTTCAGCATCCATGTTCCTTCACCGGACAACCCTTCTGAACAAACATGTCTTAGATGAAGCAACATGGTAATATTTAAATTCTAAAACATTTCAAATTAATCATAGAGTGAAAATCATTTATGGTATTATATTAACATCACCCTAACCCCTATAGTTATCTAAACCATCCTCTGATACCAACTATAAGGACCCGACCTTATTACATACATAATATTGAATTTAGTTAAGAAAAAACTTCCTTTTACATTGAGGATCTTTTATTTTTTAGTTATTTAGAGAGTTAGGACAATACATTCATTAAATTACACATTTTCATAGAGTGGATACCATAAAAATAGATTCCATTTTTATTTCAAAATATAAAACATTAAAACATAAAACAAGACTCCTTGAAAATTATTCAACATTTAACATGGATTCCTTACTTGTCTTACACATCCATTAACCTGTGAAAATAAATTAAAAACTTGGGATGAGCACAAAATCTCAGTAAGGGATGAAAAATAAGGAATGATCACAATATTCCATGAATACTCATAACTTATGAAAACATTTTCAAAAGACATTCTTGTCACCCATATATACTTACTTTGTGTAACATGAGATTTACACAAGATCCAAGAAAAACATGAGAACATAAATATAATCATATGGTATCTTGGGGAATTATTTACATAATCTTGTATCCATTCTTGGCTACATTATAATTTGTAGCCCTCACGGCTACCTTACTTTGTGTAATCATCGCAGTTACACTTGGAGTAACTATATGGCCGACCTCCAACTTAATCATAACCAATGAATTGAAGGGAGATATAGGTACCACCCTTAATCATAAATAATTCCCAAGAACCAAAACATATTCAAACAACATATATAATTCCATAAAAATAATACTTTGGAATTTCGTAAAACTAAATATAAAAAGAGGATTTTTATGGAAAAGCCCCTTATAAATATCATACAATTGAAGTGAGAATTAATAGAGTGGATGGAGTATGTATATATAATGTAAATAATCATAATAAAACATAATATAAATAGATCCCATCACACAAACAATTTCAATAGAACATAAATAATGAAGTAGAAGGTTAACCCAAAGAATGGAAATCAGGTTAAGAATTCCCTTACCTCGTGTCTATCTTACATCAAACTTGTTTAAACTTACTCTATAATGGTTAAAAGAGTGTTATTAGTAGTTTAAAAAAACATTTTCATGTTTATAACATCTTATATTATCATTTCATAACATCATTTTACCCTTTAATTTTTAGTATTTTGCTCCTTGCAGTGTTTTTGGGTGAGTTCTTCACATGATTTCCATGATTGGTTCATGGTGAATGTTCTTGTCGATTAGAAGTGAAATTATAAAATTGGAATGGAATGGTATTTACATATTTTCAGTACCATAATTTATACCAATTATCATTTTTATGTTTAATATTAGGATGATTTATAAGTTAACACATTTATGATATTCATTTAGATCATTTTAGTGGTTCTTTGATAATAACAACCTCATTTTATCTTATAAATTAGAACCATGAGTACAAAAGATTTCAAGAACCATGGGTGATTAATAAAACATATATTATAACCTAGTTCAACCATATAAATAGTTTCATTACCAGACTTGAAATAATTAATGGAAATTGAAATCACATCGTCCACGATGTCGGTAATTCGATACATCACAGACAATGTTTTTAATTCATTGAATAAGTTGGGGAGAAGAAAAAAATGATGATAAATTTTCCATGAAAATGATAACATCCAGAATATAAATTATTCTAGATATTTCATGCCTCTTGTATAAGAAGAGATGAATAAGGAATGAGAAAGGAACTCAAAATAAAAGAATAATTGCGAAACCCCTTACAAAAATTCTGCAGGCTAACGGCTACACAACATGGTTTTAGAAAATATAAAAAAAAGAGGGGAAAAGGGTCACCCATACATAAATTAATCATAATATATAGTAGATCAATAATATTAAGGAAATAAGAACATGGTTTGTAAACTTGAATTTTATACCACATAAAAGAGAATTTGAATAGAAAACGAAGAAAATTGACAATTTTCTTACCTTGTAGAGTAACCCATAGAACATGAAGTTTGGGACCTTGGGGGATTAAGGAAACCTTGGGAAGACTAAAATGAAGGTAAGGAGGCCAGAGATTTGTTGAGTGGGAATTGGTAATGAGGTTAATGAAGGAATGGGTTGGTATTTATAAGAAAAGAAAGGGAATATTTTAATAATTTCCAAGGGACACCTCATTGGTGTTATTTGCATAACCATGGGCTTGCCCATGGTATTTTCCCATGTTATAAGACCCTTGGGACACCTCAAATATTATTTAACTATACACAAGTCGATTTGATTTATTAAATTATTATTATATAATTAATTATGTCATTAACACATCGAAACTAAAAACAGTATTTTTTACTATTCACAGAAAAATCAATTATTTTAGAAAAAACCCAAAAATTTACCCTAACCATTTTTTGACGTGTATAATTCAAAAAATGAAGTCCATTTTTTGAAAATAATTTTCTAAATATTATTAATTTAATTTTTAAATAAAATCATATTTAAATAAAAAATTAACAATTCTAATTCTATAACTACTTCTATATCATGCTGAAAAAATAACAAAGATAATATTATCCTAAATCCTTAAGAAAATAAAATAATAATAAAATTTACTATTCATTAGGGTCATATTACTATTTATATTACTATTCATAAGCGTATATTACTATTCACCAAAAAAACATGTTGGTACCAATAGACTCCAAATAACATACTGAACACAATTGTAGATGATAGTTTCTTGAAATTCAAAACATAGAAGTGAAAAAGTTAGGTTTTAAAGGCTAGTTAAAAATATCTACTTAAAACAATGTTCCATGAATTTCTATTTTTTTTAGAAAAACTTTGGGTGTTACATGTTAGGTTAATAAGGTTTTCCTTATAACTTTTTCATTCCTTTTTAATTGGGGAGATTGTTGAGTCATTAAGGTTTCCTTATGACTTTACCATTCCTTTTGTTTTGAAAATCACAAACACCTTATCTCAAGGAAAAATTCATTTTACCCTATGTTTTACTTCTATAAGTAAAAATCTCATTCCCCAAGGAAATTTATCCTTACCTTGTTTTCCTTGTTCACATCATAATTTTCTTAAGTGTAAAATTCGGTTTGTAACCAAAACCTCAGAATCTATAATCACCTAGATATGAAGCATTCTATTTTAGAATCCAAATTCATAGAATTCTGATTACAAATTCTGTTTATGAACTCTTCTGAGTTCTGAATCCTAATTCTTATTATGAATTCTAATTACAAACTTTTCTGAGTTCTGACTCTGAATTTTGATTACAAATTCTGGTTACGAACTTTTCTGAGTTTTGACTCCAAATTCTTATTATGAATTTTGGTTACGAAGTTCTCTGAGTTCTGACTCTGAATTCTCATGAACTCTGACTATGAACTTTTTACGTTCAGGTTCCAAATTCTTGTGAATCCATATTCCGAATTTCCTTGAAAATTCAGACTTCGGAATTATATAGAGGTTAGGTTTAGAATTACTTAGAAAAAAAGAATCCTAATATTCTTGTATTATAGACTCCAAATTCATTTTTGGTTAGACTCCGAACGTTTATTTTCAAACCTTCTGAATATTGGATTTTAGTTATGTAACCATATATTTACTTACACTTTTTTTATAAAATGATGTCGTGCATTCAGTTACTAACTAACCGTTGTTTGAGTGACATGTGTATAGGTCCCTCCAAAATTGAAGGAAAAATATGACCGTTAGAGGAGGGAGCCAACCAATGAGGCCGTGCCTATAAATAACAGCTCAATTGAAAGTGGTCACAACAAGTTGATCAATCTAGAGATACATGCTGTTGAAGTGATTTCTAGAGAGAGAGGATTTATTGCTTTATGCGTACTGAACTTCTTGTTTAGATTTTATTTGTGTGACTCTGATTGTTGCTGTGTACAATCAAGAGATTTCGGGGATAGGAAGACAAAGGTGTCAACTACCTTGAATTTTAGGGCTTCCTTACTTAAGAAGACATGGGTTCCACCAACAATGAAGTTGAGGGCTTGCGGGGATAGTAAGACAGACTCCGATCTTTGTATCAAGGTCTTACCCTAGTGTGGGTAAGACAGAATTTCTTGAAAGTATAAATCAAGGGACCTTTATCCAAAGTTGTTGGATACCATTCTCTTTGGGTTAAAAAACATACGACTGTTACTTGTTTTGTTTCAAGTTTTCCACTACATTTTTTTATTGAGTAAAGTATAACTATCTTATACATCCTTATAATTTTACCCTTATTTAGTTATATTATATATGCTTTAAGGTAGCATCTTTGTTGTTGGAAACATTCATTAAGTATCATTCCCAGAATCACTTTTCCGGAATTGCTTTCTCAGAATCATATTTCCTGAATCAAGAAAGTGTGTAGAACTAGAGGTTTTGTGAATTACCTTGTTTAACCTTGTTAAACACAACCACATTTAAAAGTTCCAAAGGAATTTTTAAAATTATACAATTCACCCCTATTGTATTTTGAGTATCATTAGATACTACATACAATATATCTATTATTCTGATCCTACATTTGGTATTATTGAGTATATCATACTCACCTACCATCTCAACAATTGGTATCAGAGGTTGTAAACCACATATTCTTAACTAATTCAACAATTTGTATTAGTGGATTTGTTCAATCTAAATTAATCTCATGATTAGATCCAGAAGATATTTCATCTCATTGTTATTTGGAATAAGTTTTTCGGACTCATATAGTACGAATTCATTTTTTCTTAGAGATACTCTTGTTCTATATTTTCCATTCTTAGGAATATTTTCCTTGTCTATAAAATTTTTCTATTAACAAGTTTTGGTGGAAAGAATTTTCTATAAGATGGTAGGAATCAATGTTGGTTCCATAGACAATCTCAATCCCACAAGACCACCTATCTTTTATGGAAATGACTATGAGTATTAGAGATATCGAATGAAGACATTTATTATCAATACTGGAGTTGATAATTTTGGTAATCTTACTAAAGGATACAAAATCCCTGACAAAGAAGTTAGTACCTTCACCAATCAAAAAAATCATGAATATCAACTGAATTATAAGGTACGCAATACTTTTCTTTGTTCTATGACTAGAAATACATATAGCCAAATTTCATCTTGTGAAGTAGAAAATTCTATATGGAATAAACTTGAAGTTACATACTTTGTTACTTCCAAAGTCATTGAAACAAGAATATCCATGCTCAGAGCTGAATACCAGGGCTTTAACTTTTCTTATGGAGAACCCATATGTAAGGTGCAAAAAATATTCATGACTATTGTGAATAGTTTACAATCCATGGGTGAGAAAGTATTAGATGATGAAGCTCTTGTGGATAAGATCATAGAGATTATACCGAATGAGTGGGAATCCAAGAGGATGAATATTGATGAGAACAGAAAGGTTACTCAGATTTCTCTTGATGAACTGTTTGGAACTCTTTTTCAGCATGAGACTAGAATAAAGAGAGGTGCTGCTAATGTAAAGAAGAAGAATGGGAATGTAAGTGTTTCTTTTACTACAACTTCTAATCATATTAAATCCAAGACTCCTGAGAGGGTTACTAGATCTAAATCCAAGAAGGTTGTTAACCAATCCTAATTTAGTTGAAGTGAATACTTAGAGAATGAGTTAGAAAATATTTCTCGAAGGATGAACAAGATAGCTGGACAGAGGAACTTTCATTCCAAATACAAGAAAAAGGAAAGAAAAGATAAGAAATATCCAGAAGTTACATGTCATGAATGCAAGAGAACTGGACATATAAGACCTGATTGTCCTAATATTAAGAGAAAATAAAGAAAAGAAAAGCATTCTAAGAGAAACAAAAAGAAATATTACAAGGATAAAGCTAAGAAAGTCTTGAAATCTAATGAAACCTGGAGTGCCAGTGGTAGTGACTCTTCAGATGAATCTTCAGATTATAAATCTTCTGGACATAAGAATCTTGGTATAATATCCAAACTACCTATTGATAATCATTTCTTTATGGCTAAGGTACAGAATGCTTAATCTATGACCAATGTATATTTGAATGATAATGATAGTAAATATTATGACACTTCTGATAAAAAATCCTATTCTGATGAAGATAATACTTTACCTACCTATGAATAAGTTTTTAGGTTTTCCAAACACATTGAGATTGAGAACTCAAACCTCATGGAAAAACATGATAAGGAAAATTCTAGGAATACTATTCTTACAAAAGAAATATTAGATCTTTCTAAAGATCTTGATAAGAAAAATTTTGATTTTGAAAATATTTCAAAAAAATATTGAGGAAGTAAATTTTGAGAAGAATAAACACTCTAAAGATATAGAAAACATAATTTCTAAGAAAAATGTTTTCAAGCCTTACTCTAGTTCAAAATAATGTTTTAGAAGAAAATAAAATGGTTATAAAACTAAAATTTAAAATATTTTCCTTGAGGAAGTGTTTTTAAAACTTTACCTTAGGTAAGGAAAATTTCGATAAAATGTATTACCAAATCCGACCTCTAAGGAATAGTTCTGGTTTTGGTTATACTAGTTCTAACCCAATTTTTAGTAACAATTATTTTTTTCATCAATGTGTTGTATTTTTCACTATGTGTCAGTATGGTGGTCATTGGGAAAAAATTATTCCTAAAACAAAACTCAGTTTTTGGGATTTCATAAAGCCTATTTTTCTAAAATGATGTGGGTGCCAAAAATTTTTCATTCTGAGATTTCCGGATCCAAGAAAGTTTGGGTTCTGAAAACCTAACTTTTTATTATTTTCAGAAAAATAGATAAAGTACCAACATCAATACATGGTAAATGGATAGTGGATGTTACCGTAATATGATTGGTAACAAAAACTATTTTGAAAAGATTATCAAGATGAAAGGAGGAAAAATAACTTTCGAAGATAATGCTCAAGGAGAAATTATTGGTATAGGTAACATTGTTCTTCTTCGAAAAACATTGATTTCAAATGTTTTATTAGTGATGAGTCTTAAGGACAGCCTCATTATCATATGTCAATTATGTGATGAAGGTTACCTTGTAAATTTTAGGAATGAAATGTGTTCAGTACACAATTCAAGGAAGACTTTATTCTTTCTGCCCATAGGGAAGAGAATGCTTACACACGAAACTTAGAAGACCTTAGGTGCCAAGATCTACCTTTCCGTAGAGAAGTGAAAGATCATTCATGGTCATGGAATAGAGTTCTAGGTCATTGTAACCTTAGGAACTTATGCAAACTTTCTAAGAAAATATTATTCAAGGATCTACTGGAGCTTAGATTTGATTCTTCAAAAGATTGTGACCCTTGTCAATATAGAAAGCAACATAAATCATGTTTTAAATCAGTTCGTGAAGTCTCAACTACTGAATCATTATATTAAGTGCATTTGGATATCTTTGGTCCTACACAAACTAGAAGCATTGGGGGAATGTATTATGAATTTGTCTTGGTTTATGATTACACTAGATTTACGTGGGTCTATTTTCTAGCAAAGAAGTCTGAAGATTTTTCTTATTTCAAAAGCTTTAAATCCAAAGTTAAAAATGAGAAAAAACTTCCATTGAAAATTATTCATTCTGATTATGAAGGAGAATTTCAAAATTCTTATTTTTACACTTTTTGTAGTAGAAAAGGCATTACTTCTAACTTCTCAGCAGCTAGAACACCTCAACAAAATGGTGTTGTTGAAAGAAGAAATAGAATTCTTCAAGAGATAACACGAACCATGTTGAGTGAATATTCTATAGCCAAATTTTTTTGGGATGAAGCTGTAAGTACTTCTTTTTATACTATAAATCATGTTTTAATTAGACCTTTTCTTAATAAAACTCTTTATGAGTTATGGAATGGTAGAAAACCATAACATTCATACTTCAAGGTTTTTGGTTGCAAGGTATTTATCCTGAATACTAAATATAATCTACATAAATTTACACCAAAATATGATGAAGGAATTTTCCTAGGATACTCCACAACTTCTATGTTTTATAGAGTTTTCAATAAAAACACTTGTACTGTTGAAGAGACAATACATGTGAAATTTGATAAGACTGATGCTTTTGTTTTTAAACAACCCGAACCTACATCTTCAGATGTGTTTTCAAAAAATTATTGTCATCCTTTGTTATAAGATCCTTCTGATAAGGAAAATTCCCAAGAAAATGTTTCTAAAGCATTTACCCCAAATGATTTACTACCCTATGTCGATGAACAGGTTTTAGAAAACCCAAATTAATTGTTTCTAAAGAATCATCCTAGTAATAGCATCATTGGTGATGTGAATCAACCTTTAAAGAATAGAAGTTCCTTAAGAAATGAAGTAGAACATCTAGCTTCTCTTTCCCAATTAGAACCAAAAAGCACTGATGAAGCTTTAGGTGATGATGATTGGATAAAAGCTATGCAAGATGAGCTAAACGAATTTGAAAGGAATAATGTCTGGACCTTGGTTGAAAGACCTAAGGAAACTTTTATTATTGATGTAAAATGGGTCTTCAGAAATAAGTGTGATGAAAATGGAATCATAGTTGGAAATAAATCTAGATTGGTTGCTAAAGGATATAATCATCAAGAGGGAATAAACTATGAAGAAACCTATGCTTTAGTATCTAGACTCGAATCTATTCGTACTCTACTTGACTTTGTAGCATTCTTCAACTTTAAACTTTTTCAAATGGATGTGAAATGTGCTTTCCTTAATGGTTATTTTCAAGTGGATGTTTTGGTTGAACAACCTCCCAGTTTTAAAGATACAAAACATCATGATCATGTTTGTAGACTTACCAAAGCTGTGTATGGACTTAAACAAGCCCCTCAAGCCTGGTATAATAGACTCACGTGTTTTTTGTTTCAAAATAATTATGTTAAGGGACATACAGATCCAACCCTTTTTATAAAGAAAGATAAGAAAAATGTTTTGATTGTTCAAATTTATGTTGTTGACATTATATTTGGTTCAACTCAGCAATCTTTAGCTTATTTTTTTGCGGATCTAATGAAATCTGAGTTTGAAGTGAGTATGATAGGTGAGTGAACTTTTTTCCTTAGTTTTCAAATTTCTCAAAAACCAGAAGGAATCTATATATCCCAACACAATTATATTAAAGATATTCTTAAAAAGTATGGATATGACAACACTAAGAGTATAAGTACTCCCATTGGTACCTCAAACACACATGATCTTGATGAAACTGTAAAACCAGTGGATCAAACATCTTTTTGAGGTATGATAGGAAGTTTAATTTACATGACAGCTAGTCATCCAGACTTAAATTTTTCTATATTCTTTTGTGAAAAATATCAATACAATCCTAAAGAATCTCATTTAAAGGTAGTGAAAATTATTTTTCGCTACTTATAGGGAACCATGGATTTAGGACTCATTTATACTTCTGGAAATTATTTTGTTTTAAAAAGTTTTTTGGATTCTGACTTTAGTGGATGTAGAATGGATAGAAAGAGTACATCCAGAACTTTTCACTTCTTAAAAGATTCATTGGTCTCTTGGTCATGAAAGAAGAAACACTTAATAGCACTTTCCACTACTGAAGATGAATATGTAGCAGTTGGAAGTTATTGTCCTCAAGTGTTGTAGATGCAAAGCACACTCACAGACTATGGTATGAGTTTTACCAAAACACAAATTTTGTGTGATAATATAAGTGCCATTTCTTGTTGTAAAAACCCTGCACATCACTATCATGCAAAACACATAGATATTAGACATAACTTCCTTAGGGATCACACACAAAAAAGAGATATCATTCTTCAATTTATTGGAACACAAGATCAACTTGCTGATATTTTCACAAAATCTCTACCCTCCAATAGATTTGAATACATCAAATAGAAGTTAGGAATGATAACCATAAGGTAATCTTCCTTGACAAAATTATGTTGAAATTAATCTCATTACAGTAATAAAAACCTTTTCATAGGGGGAGTACATTTTCTTGAAGCTTTTCATATATTTCGTAATGAATCTTTTCATATTTTTTTAATGAATCTTTTCCTATTTTTCTTAATGAAGATTTTCATATTTTTCGTAATGATGTTTTTCATATTTTCCATAATGAAGTTTTTCATATTTTTCATAATGAAGATTTTCATATTTTTTGTAATGAAGCTTTTCATATTTTTCGTAATGATGTTTTTCATAATTTTCGTAATGAAATTTTTAATATGTTTCGTAATAAAGATTTTCATATTTTTCGTAATGATGTTTTTCATATTTTTCACAATTAAGTTTTTAATATTTTTTTATGGATGTTTTTCATATTTATCATAATTAACTTTTTCATATTTTTCGTAATGTTGTTTTTTTTCAAATTTCTATAATGAAGATTCTCGTACTTGAAATGTTTGTAATGATGATTTTCATACTTGAAATTTTCGTAATGAAATTTTTTGTAATGGAGTTTTATTTGTTTTTCATTTTTTTCTCGTAATAAAAATTTTTGGAATCTAAATTTCTTCAAGAAGAATGTTTTTTATCCTCAATACGAATAATCCTTCTGGCAATCCGAAAGGTATGATTCTTTCATATGTTTTCGTAATAACCTTTTACTTGCTGGTAGTTTCTTTTGTTTTTTTAAATTTTCTCAGATTCTAGTTTCCTTAAATCCAAATGTTTTCTTTTAAAAACCTCAAAAGATCAGATCCTACCCAATTTTCCTTCTAGCTATCATTTCAACCGTCAGATCTAATTAGAAAGATTTTCAGCTGTTAGATCAAGTTTGGAAGTTCAACCGTCGCATCGATGCCTATATAAAGGACCCCCAAAGGGTGATCCCACATCAGTTTTCAAGCTTTTGTGTATCGAAGCTCTGCCCTAGTTCAAAAGACAATTTCAGATTTTCAAAGGATTCTCAATTCCGAATGTCTGGTGAACTTCCTTCTCAAGATATGTCTTTTGGTCAAGCTGGTTACATAGTGGCAAGTATATAGAGAGAGGTTGGTGCATCTGAACTTCTTCAATAAGAACGATTCCATTATCTCCAAAAACATCAAGCTGAATGGATGGGAAAGCATTTTCATATCAAAGCTGGGAGCTCAGGATGTAGTGTATCCGGATCTGCTGATAGAATTTTATGAATCAGTTTGTTTTTTCAAGGAAGATGGCAGAGAAAAATTTTCCTTCAAGAGTTATCGAAAAATCTATTCCATTTTATACACCAAGGCTGCTATCTTGGTGGGGCTGTCTTATTAAGGGGAAGCCAAGTTATGTTCTGACAAGCATCCAGATGGTCAAGGATGTTTGGTAAAGGTAAATGCAATGGAGTGTCATAGACTTACTGATGTCAAGACCACAAAGATTGCTCCTTTGTCTACAAATAATCGGATTCTTGAGTTAGGGGTTCAGGGTTTTATTATACAGAGAAAGGGTGATAAGGACACACTGAAGAAAAGTGATATGTATATCTTGGATTTTTTTTGTAAATCTAAGGAAGATCAATCTGATGAATCATATTATCTGTACGATAGAAAATATCAAGAATGGGAATTTGAGAGCACAGATAATCATGTATCCTGCCCTACTCTCCAAGTTGATTGTTCGATGTCATGAGTACTTCAAAATTCCTTGCAGTTCCAAGCCTAGGAATTAAAAAGTCATGTTAGTAATCGATGATACTTTGAAAAGAATGAATGACAGTTTTTCTAATGATTCTGGAGAGTTTTATGATCTACCAGTGGAAGAAGCAGAAGTTGTTCCAAAAAATACAGAAGAAGCTGAACCATCTAAGTAGGCTATAAAGAATAGAAAATTTAATGAAGTATAAGCTGAAGGTGAAACCCATAAAGTTAAGGATGCTCAAACTACACCTCCAAAGCCCAAGAAGCAGAAAGCCTATCCAGATCAGGTAGTATCCAAATGGAGGGAGGATAAGAAAGACTCGAAGGAAGCAGGACCACGGTTTGGTATAAATCTTGCTGAGGCCAAGGCTCTAAAAGAAAAGGCTGCTGAATAGCTTGAGAAGAAAGCTAAAGAGAAGAAGTTTAATAAGAAAATGTATGAGGCCGAAATTTTCCAATCACTTTTGAGAGACACTGAACTAGAATCCGAAAACATTCATATACCAAAGTATTTTTTGGTAGAACCTTTAACTGAGACTCTGGGGAAAAGGTTCATGACTCCGGATGAAGTACTAAAGAAGGTTGTCTAAGAAAAGGAAGTTGTGGAAGAAGTAAAAGAAGATGAAAGTAGTAATAATACAGCTGATCTGATAAATCAAGTTGAAGAATTTCATGAGAAGGAAAGTCCATCCAAAAAATTATCAATCCATACTTCTCAAGCCGGATCATCGAAACTTGCTACTCTTGGAATTGATGAGAAGGATGAAGAGGAAGTTAATAAATTATCTGAGGAAGAGAGTTATATTCATCACTTCATACATCCTGAGGATATTGAGGCAGGAGCCGAGAAAGAAAAAAATGATGAAGATAAGATTGTTCAGTTATCTAAAAGTGAGCATGAGTCTCCAGATGAAGAAGCTGTTCCAATGACTAATAAGAGAAATCAGGGGGTTGCTGATACACCTACAAAAGAAATTTTAAGGAATAAAGAATCTGGTGGATCTTCTAAAAGGAATCTGTTCAAGGTAGAGAAAGAACCATCACCATGAAAAGTGTCAGATTCAGAATCATCAGCTCTAGAACATGATTTTGTCATTAAATCTCTGAAGAAGCTTGTTGAAACCATTCCAATCTTTCCAAACATTGACTCCAGATGTCATATGCTCCAACATAGTTTGAATAAAAAATCGGATATCCTATCCATGGTGATGGATATGTGTATAAATATTGAGGACAATTAAGAGAACTTTTTTCTCAACTATAAAGACCATAGAAAATCTTTGAAGAAAATGGTTAGCTGGTCAAAAAATGTAGTTGAAGATTTGAGAGAGCTTGAGGACTTCCAAGGTGATGTTAAGGAAGCATTTGATACTCAAGACTGCAAAATCAAGGATCTCACAAATAGATTTGTGGAAAAACTAAATCTTCAGCAGAATACTCAGACTCAGGATGTCAAAGATGTGAATGGGAGGTTAAATTATGTTGTCCAAAGTTAGAAAACAGAAAGGGTTCTCCAAATCAAGATTTAAGAGAAGTTAGTAAAGAAAGATAACCTATTGAAAGCTCAGGCAGAGGATCTGTAGGCTCAGGATGATAGGATCAAATCCTTAGAGAAGAAATCATAGGAAGATCACAAGGAGCTAAAGAAGCTGAAAACCATTGTAAAGAAATTTATGCCCAAGTAAAATGAAGGAAAATAATTCCAATCCAATCTTTTTTTGAATTATTTTCCATGAACAAAACTTTCCTATCCTAATGAAATTGTTTGTTTCTTGTTGTTGTTTGGATGTTTTGTACTAATCTTTTAGGTACCATAATTTTTTTTTCCATTCCCTAAATTTCATTTTGAAAATCACAAAGGGGGAGAAAGGAAAAATAATTCTATGTAAAGAAGAAATATCCCTAAGTAAGGGGGAGTTCATCTAAGGGGGGGTTTAATTACAAAGATTTCCATATTCAAAATAATGAAAAATATCATTCCATAAATCTAGAATACGATCCTTAGTGTTCCAAATCCTAAGGGAGAGTTAGTAGTATTCATCTTTTCCAATGTAAAGAGGGAGATAAGTTTTATTTCAAAGTTTATAAATTTTTTTTCTAAGTCCTTATATTATTTTTCGTAAGGATGTTTGTGCTTTCCAAAAAGGGGGAGATTATTGAGTCAATAAGGTTTTCTTTATGAATTTTCCATTCTTTCATACTTGGGGAGATTTTTGAGTCATTAAGAATTCCTTATGAATTTATGATTCCTATTGTTTTGAAAATCACAAACACCTTATCTCAAGGAAAATTTCATTTTACCCCATGTTTTACTTCTATAAAAGAAAAATATCTTTCCCCAAGGAAATTTATCTTTAGCTTGTTTTCATTGTTCACATCATAATTTTTCTAAGTGTAAAATTTGGTTTGTAACCAAAACTCGGAATCTTATAATCACTTAGATATGAAGAATTCTCTTTTAGAATCCGAATTCTCAAAATTCTGATTACGAATTCTGGTTACGAACTCCTCTGAGTTCTGACTCCGAATTCTGAATAGGAATATTGGTTATGAACTCTTCTGTGTTCTGACTCCGAATTCTGATTACTAATTTTGGTTAAAAAAATTTCTAAGTTCTGACTCCGAATTCTGATTACGAATTCTAGTTACGAACTTTTCTGAGTTCTGACTCTGAATTATGATTACGAATTCTGGTTACGAAGTTATCTGAGTTCTGACTCATAATTCTTATGAACTCTGACTCCGAACATTGTTAGTTCAGGTTCCAAGTTCTTGTGAATTCAGATTCCAAATTTCCTTGAAAATTCAGACTCTAGAAATCTATAGAGTTCAAGTTCTGAATCCCTTGAAAAAACAGAATCTGAGTATCCTTGTATTATAGACTCCGAATTAATTTTTGGTTAGACTCTAAACTTTTATTTGCTTACATTCCGAATATTGGATTTTATATATGTAACCATATTTTTTCTTACACTTGTTTTTTCATAAAATAATGTCATCCATTCAGTAACTTACTGACCATTGTTTGAGTGACACGTATACAATTCCCTTCGAAATTCAAGGAAAAATATGACCGTTGGAGGAGGGAGCCAACTGTTGAAGTCGTGCCTATAAATAGTATCTCATTTGAAAGAGCTCACAACAAGTTGATCAATCTAAAGATTACGTGCTGTTGAAGTGATTTCTAGAGAGATAGACTTTTTTTCTTTATGCGTACTGACCATCTTGAGCAGATTTTCTTTGTGCGACTTTGATTGTTTTTGTGTACAACCGAGGGATTCCAGGGATAGGAAGACAGAGGTACCGACTACCTTGAAGTTGAGGTCTTCCTTGTTGTGGAAGACAAAGGTGCTAACTACATTGATGTTTAGGGCATGCAGGGATAGCAAGACAGACTCTGATCATCGTATCGAGGGATTAACTTGGTGTGGGAAAGAGAGAATTCCTTGAAAGTATAAATAAAGGAACCTTTATCCAAGGTTGTTGGATACCCTTCCCTTTGGGTTAAAAGAATTACTACTGTTACTTGTTTTGTTACGAGTTTTCCACTGAATTTGTATTGATGACGAATGTATAACTATCTTATACTTCCTTATACCTGTACCCTGATTTAATTAGATTCTATATTCTTTAAGGTAGAATATTTGTTTTTGTAAACTTTCATTAAGTTTCATTCCCTAAATCACTTTTCTGGAATTGTTTTCTCGAAATAATACTTCCTAAATCAAGAAAGTGTCTAGAACTAGAGGTTTTCTGAATTACCTTGTTTATCCTTATTAAACACAACTATCTTTAAAAGTTCCAAATTAATTTTTAAAATTATACAATTCACCCTCTCTTGTATTTTGAGTATCATTAGATACTATATACAATATCTCTGTTATTTCGATCCTATATTTGGTATTATAGAGTATATCATACTCACATACCATCTTAACATTACACACACCACACATCCAAGAGGTAGGAAGGAAGGGTCATATTCCACCTATATATGACCCACCCATAAAGCTCTTATTTTTTATATAGGTTTATAAAACTCCTTAATAAAAGGCCCACATGCCCCCCATTATATGGCCCAAATTCCCATAATAATCATCCCTGAATCCCTTGATAGTATTGTCTCTGCCTATTCATTGCACAAACCTGATGTCCATCATAATCAACCCTTCAGCTGTGGCCCCCCATCATGACCAAACTCCACCATTAGGTAATATGCTCTCTAATCACAACTATAGTGGTCATCCACCAAACACGATCACCCCATCAAAGGATCAAATTTATTTATGACAACTTCAAAATAATCATCTCGATGTATGACATAAGAACACTTACCTAGGTCTCTCTGATCTACCACTATAGTTTATGGCACTAGTTCACCCCCTGCACCACTCATCATGAGATCAATCTATAAACACCGATCACCCACTACCCAAAACCTGGCTCATCCACTGCTGACCATCACCCTTCTTGGTGGCCTATATGGCTCTATCATTCCAGCAACTAGAGTTCTTCTATTCTCATCATCACGACCTGATTACACCACCATATGACCCATCATCTCTTTAATATACATCACACCCCTTTCGTTGAGCTGGGGTCATCATCATCTTTTGAATCCATATGACACACCTTCTATTATCCATTGTTGTGCCCCCTGTCATCATCCCACCACATGGATGCTCCCACATCCCACAAACCAACACACATACACATATATTTATATAATATGTATTTAAATAATATTGACACACACACACACACACTTACACACTGAAATAGACAATTTTATTTAACATATAAATGCAAAAATATTTACATATATGTATTTATTTACATATATATATATATAAATACACACACACACAAATATTTTTTTATTGACCCCCTATATTGATATATAATCATTACTTGTATATGTGTGTGTGTATATTAAAACATTTTTATAATGTAAACAAATGAACATTTTCTTTTGAAAAAAAATTAATAAAAAATATTTATTTCCATATAGTTTATATATTTTAAAATACATTATTAAATAAATATTTTTTTAAAACTGATTTATTATATATAAATATAAGTGAATATATATATATTTAATTGTAAACAAAAATAAAATTTGAAAAAAAAATCAGAACCATAATTTCAATATAATATTAATCCTGGGGAAAATTTTTGTCTTAACTAAAAAAATAAAAGAATTAGGGTGTCCCAACTAAAATATTTGTTTTCTGAACTTTTGAGAAATTTTTAACGTTGAAAAAATAATTACCAAGGTTTCTTTTATTTAGATGGATCAGATTTCTTCACATGATTCAAATTGATATTATTTAGAGCCCAAAGGGAAACCTGAACCAAAAGTTATGGTCGTATTAAGTTCAAGTTGTTTTTTCACTTTATCTTAGAACTTTAATTAATTTTTCTAAATTATATACCATCTAATTGTTTTTAAATGACACATGCACATTATCAATTAATATATTTATTAATTATTTTAATAGCCATTGTTCACTAAGTACCTCAATTGTTAAGTGTAAATGCATATTTAGTCTTATGTAAATCATATTTAATAAAATATATTATATTTGAATCAATATAAATATATATACTTATTATATATGATTTTTAATGACATAAAATATTTTTATGAAATATACCTTTTGTAATTGGTTGCAAAAAATACTGATAATGGGTGATTTTATTAGTGCTATGAAAAATCCGTGATAAATACACCCTTTATCAGTGCTAACACCAAATAAAAGATAAAGGGTACCTTTATCAGTGCTTTTAGATAGCGCTAATAAAAGTTATCACTATATTTTGCATGATATGTAGTAGTATTTATTAGTGCTAAGGAAAAAAAGCTAATAAAGAGAACTTTTATTTGTGCTAAAAAAGAACAGGTAAAGGGGGTATTTTATCAATGGTTTTTTTTAGTGTTGATAAAATTAAAATTTATCAATGTTTTTGTTAGAACCTATAAAGGCATCCCCTTTATCGACTCTTTTAGATACCACCGATACATGGTAGAACTTAATATTACGCAATCTATAGTTGTGTGACTGTTATCGAAGATGAAGCTAGAGTTGAGCCTTTAAAGAAGAACATTCATCAGTCACTACTATATATTTTCTAATATCAAGTGATACCATTTATTAGTGATAGCTAAAAATGATGATAAAGGGGGTATTTTTATCAGTGATAGAAAAAAGATGATATATAGTAATTTTATCAGTGTTTTTTGCTAATTATGATAAATGTGTCCTTTATCAGTGTTAGAAAAAAGTGCTGATAAAGAGTATATTTTATGAGTTCAAAAAAACAAGGATAAATGAGTTATTTTATGAGTGTCTTTGTATTATTGCGGGTAAAAGGAACTATTAATCAACATTTTTTAGAATTGAAAAAGGTATATTTCATCAAAAACTTATATATCATTAAAAAAATATATTTACATATAAATATTTTTATATTGATGTAAATATATTATATTTTACTAAATTTGATTTCTAGAAGACCAAACAAGCATTTATGGTTAATATATAAGATATTTTATGAATAAAGACTTATAAAATAACTAAAAAATAATATTAACAATTAATTGTTTATTATTATTGATTAATAGTAATTTAACAATAAATGGATTATATAAAAATTCAATAAATTAATTAACGATCTATGATAAGTTGAAAACATGATTTGAACTTCAAACGACCATAACTTTTGATCCATAAATCTTTTTGGGCTCTAACACATATCAAATTGAAGCATGAAAAGATATCTATGCTATATTGACTTTGGAATACCCTGTTCACTATATTCTTGAGGTCAAATAGGGCTCATAATGCCTCCAAAATTGAGTTTTTAGTTGGGATACCCTAATTATTTAATATTTTATGGAATTTTAGCCTCATTTAAGTGGGTCTTATTGTACATTTCTAGTGGTGAATGAATTTATTCCCAAGTATTACATTCATATCGATATTATGGTTTAGAAATTTTATCATTTTTCATATTGTAGTTTAATTTATAATTAAATATATTAATATTTTATTATATTTACATATAATAAATGAGTAGTACAAAAAATATCTAAACATATGTACATAAAAATATATTTTTAAATATATAAACCAAATAGAGATACATATTTATTATTCATTTTAATTAAAATAGTAAATTATATATTTATTTACCATATAAAAATTCATTAATATATATTCCTATAAAGTAAATGTTTATATATAAATATGGGATTTAAGGCCAAGATATGGGCTTCATTCCCACTGGGCCTATGACCCATGTACTAAATACATAAGGCTTGATATGTGGCTATCCCACGGGGTTATGTGAACAATCATTCCGGCTTGAGTGTGTGGTGTGTGTGTGTTTGAATGTAATTATACCCCCAAGGACCTAATATATATATATATATATAATTTTTATATATAGATATCTGTCTATATTAATAAAATGATATATAATTATATTTATATTCTAATATCTATAAATTAATATTGATATATAATATATTTAAAGAAATATAAGTGTGTATATATATATTTATATCACACAAACACAGGAAAATATATTTTATATATTTATTTAATAAATATATATAAATATATGAATAAAAAATAGTTACATAAATATATTTAAATAAATAGAAGTTTCATAAAATATAAAATAAAACAAGATTGGATTTGTGGTAAAGGTGTTTAAATTTCACATAGGAGGTAACAAGATTGAGTCCAGGAACACACATGGGTGAATAGAATGTTGGGAAATAGAAACATAGACAAAGGGGCATTGAGAGTGCTTAAAAGGGTCATGCATGAGATTGGGAGATTGTCGAGAGGGGTTAAGATCAGTAAAATAATAATAAAATTTAATAATTGCTAAAATAAAAGTGCAGATAATGAGTATATTTATCAACTATTTTTTTAGAACTGATAAAATCACCTTTTATTAGTGGTTTTTGCAAACATTGATAAAATGAGCCTTTATCAATGTTTTTTAATTTAGCTAAATGAGGATTCTATAAACAATAAAAAAGAACTTCTAAAGTGTTCTTTTATCAGTGTTAAAATAGAATCACTAAGAAAGGCTGACACATTTACCAATGTTTAGGTTAACAATTTTTTTAGTGATGATAAATGAAATTTCTATCATTTTTTAAAATGCGATCTGTAGTAGTGGGTCAATTGAACTATGCAAAAACTGTCATGGGTACCATCGAATGAATCTCAACACCACTATCTTAGTGGATATGAATGCACCAAAGCCAAAGGATTTCACTATAGCACCTACCCATGATATGAATCGTCAAACCTATATTAATATGGATTACACCACAACCTACTACAATGAATCATAGATGTATTAGCACATGGGAGAGATGATATTTCTCTAAGAACCCATTGAAAAATGGGAGATATATTATTCCCTAGTCGCATGTAAGGAAAAATTAATAACATTGTTCTTTGTTGTGAAAGAAGGAACTTAAACTGTAGAAGGTTTCACTACAACAAAATGCGCTATATAAAATGATAGCCTTTATCAGTGAAAGGTAAAAGTAATGATAAAGGTGCACTTTATAAGCACTAAAAAAACTATTAATGGGTGATCTTTATCAGCCCTAAAAGAGCACCGATAAATTGAGGTCTTTATGAGCGATTTTTTCAAGTGTTGATAAAGACCACCCTTTATCAACACTTTTCAAGTATCGATAAAGGCCACCCTTTAGAAAAAGATTTTCTAAATGATAAAGGGTTCCTTTTATCAATGCTAAAAGAACTGATAAATAGTATATTTCTTTTAAAAAATAAATTGTTATTGAAAATAATATATTAATTTTTAAATATATTTATACTGATCATAATACAACATATTTTATTAAATATGGTTTATATATGACTATATATACATTTTCAATTTATTATAAGATGTTTAGTTAAAAATTCCATAAATTAATATATATATATATATATATATATATATATTTTAAATATTATTTATATAGTACAAAATATGTATTATAAATATTATAAATTTATATCTCATATATTTAGTGAAAACACATTACTAATTTAATTAAAAAAAGTTAATATTAATTTAAAACTATTTACTAATTAAGGAATTTTGTTTTATGAATGTCATTTTCATCAATTAGACATATATATGAAATAATAAATATTTAATTATTAATTAAAAACCAAACTAAATATATTACAGATAATATGTCATACAATAATTTTTAATGTATGCATATATGAAATTTGTTCAATTTTATAGAAACAAAATATACACAATTAATATAAATTGTCCATATTATCGGTTTATATTTTTATTTATTAATATTTTATATTAATATAATTTTTTAATATTATATTTTATTCATTTCCTCTATTTATATTTAATATATATGATTTTTACTATTTATAATTCATTCCTATATATATATATATAATAAAATTTTCCATTTTTATTAATAATTATTTTATTACTAATTTTATTTAATATTTTTTAAATATATACATTACTTATTTTTTATTTTTTAGAATGTTTTAAAATTATATTCATTTTGAATATTTATTTATATTTATTAATTAAAAATTAATTTTTTTCAATATATTTTTATACATAATTAATATATATTCATTTTCATTTTTAAAAAATTTATATAATTAATCTATTAATATTTTTTAAAATATTTTTCCAATATATTCACATTTTTACCGAATTTCCCTAAATTTTAAAATGCATTCATTTAATATTAATTATTCATTAATAATGTTAATTTTTTGTTTAATTTTTTTTATAATTTAAAGATTTTAAATATGAATTCATCTAATATTTATTCATTTATTCATTTCTTTTTAATTGATATATATATATATATATATTAAATTTATTAATTTATTAATTTTTGTATTTAATATTTTTTAAATATATTCATATTTAATATTTATTTTTTATCATTTAATATATTATTAAAATAATTTTAATTTACATATATCATACTTTTTTAATACGTTTTTCAAATTTATTCATTTTTAATATAATTTATTCAATAATAAACTTCACTGTTTTTAATATTGTTGCAATTTATTCATTTTATTTTTTTATTTTTTTAATATTTTATAGTCTTATCCATTTTTAATATTTATTTATACATTTATATTCATTAACATTAATTTTCTTAAAGGATTTGTAATTTATATAATTAATATGTATTCAATATCATTAATATAAATTCATTTTAACCTTTGTTTAATAATCGATACAGCTTATAACAATTTTTGATCTTTTAAATTTATACATTCTTACTCTGATGAGGTGTTGGGGTGTGTGAGGGGGTCAATTCTATAGAGATTTGGATTCTCCATTTTAGGGTTTCGCTATACCTCTTCCCCGGCTCTAGGGATCTATGCTCGTGGGCGGTGAAAGGGGATTTGCTTGGAATAAAGGTTCCATGTGATTTTGAGCCAGCAAGCGTCGAGTGGATCTATTGGTCACTCCTTATGATGTTGAGGGGAGAAAATTAGCCCCTGTAATAATAGATCACGATTCTTGGAATTATGGGGTGCATCTTGATGGATATAGTGAGATGAATCATGGTGCTCCAAGTACACCAGATCATCCGGCTACTTTGCTGGAGGCGACATCGATTGATGCCTATGGAAACATTAGATCCATTATGAAATTGACTTTTTCTATGTCGAATAATGCTCTTACTATTGAGAATATAGATCTTGACACACTGAGGTTTAATGTGAATGATGGTTTGAGGGTTCTGAATCGAAGTTATGGTGTGGTGGGATGTCCATATCTGAATCTGAGTATCCAGGTAGCTTTAGAATCATTCAGTGATTCTCATTTCAAAAGAATCCTCTGAAAGGTTTCGACAACCCATGTTGAAGATAATCCTAAAGTGTTCACAGAGAGACATTCAATTATAAAAAACTATATACTTGTGCATCTTGTTTTACCTAAATGTAAGAATCCCTAAAGGTTTGATTATTTGTTTTGGTGGATCTCATTTTTTTGGGTTCCTCTAACTGGAGGTGCATCTCTCTTGGTTTTCAATTACTTTACCTTTTCCCTATGGTTGTCTCTAAAATTCATACATGGAGAACTAATTCTCTACCCCTAAATCTGGGATGTCTTTATCTATATGAATGGTCCATGGATTTTAATGTCTTGCATGAAAGTAATTCCCTTTCCCAATATTTGTTTCATCTTCATGGACTTAATTGGGTCCTTTAGAATTCAAATTTTTTTCATGATATTGACATGAAACCGGTACTTTAATATGTATCAATAAAGAAAACTATGTATGTTCAATTTGGACACTTTAAGAATGTTGGTGGATATTTACTTTAACTCCTCCATATCTGACAATGTAACTCTTTCCACTCCCACTAATGACATCCAAATTAATGTTGAGTATAAATGAAAGCCACTTTTTTGTAATAAGAGTATGGATTTTGGGTACACATTGGAATTATGTCAGAGGAAGGTCTCATGTGAGGGGTGTGGGGTGAAGGTTCATCCAGCTAATCCTCATCATAGGATGCCAAAGATTAAGAGTGAAGCTATGTAAACTCCCATTAATCATGATGGAGATGTTCCTAAAAAACTATTAACTATTGAGTATGATGTATTAGTTTTTTAGAAATTTTATTCTTATATTCCTAATTTGAATGGAAGGAGACTGTTGTAGGATGATTCTCCAGTGAGAGGCAATAGCAGACCCTCTGATATACGAGTAATTTTTTAAAGGAAGTTACATCAATCGAAATTCGTGCTGGTACTTCTATTAGATTGATTGAAGATGGAGTTGAGGCCGGTGGTCTCACTATTTCTGCTTCCCTAGGTTAGATTTCATCTAGTAAAGGTGTTGCTGGTCTTGTTTTTTATGGTGATCCAATGGTGATTTACTCTAATTTTCTTCCCAACCCAGGTGTGGTTACATTGGTGGGGTCTGGAAGTATTCAGTAGAATGGAATTATTTTTAATACCTATAATAACCGTTACCTTTATTAAAAATTAAAACATGAAGTAATTGTATAAAATTACACTCAATAAAACAAAAAATATTGAGTAGTATAGTGTATTTTCTAATTAGGTACACTGCATTACAACTTTTAACATGAATTACAACATCTTTATCAAAAACTTCTTTGACATGCTTGAGCTTAAAATTGCATTGGATAACCTTGGAAAATAAATAAAAAGGTGGTGAGCCATAAATCCTATTAAGGGAATATAAATGGAATAACATGATGATAATAATACAAGTTATACAATAAAAATCAATGAGGCATGGAGGAACATGAATAATAAGGTATGCTATTTCATGATAATCATAACAAGGGTTATGTTGTAACAACATAAAACACCAAATTATAAACATATGTCAAGTATAAACTGCTAAGAATTCATGGTGGAAAAAGTAATAGAAAATAAGAAGGTATACCCTTGTCCCAACATGATGTATTGAGATACTAAACATTACATGATGCATTGGAGTGCTATATAATTCTGGGCGCACCCGCCACTTTCATTTCAATCTCATGCATAAGTGTTCCACATATAATATACCACATGGATTCAAAAATCAAAATATTTTATTCCATGATCTTAGAGTGTGAAATAAATACATTTAAGTACCAAATAAAATATTTATATGTTTACAAATGTGAATACCCTTGATATGAATTAGGTATGGTATTCACTACACAATTTCTTTGGAATGGAAATTCGTGGTGAAATTTCACCAGCCAAATGGTGTTGCTTAAAAAATTTGTAAAATGGGTTCATGAGAGATAAATATATCAATAATATTTTTTTAAATTAAGTGGATAGTAATAGGTACATGTATTGACATTTACACACATATATAATTCGTAAAAGGTGGCATATTATGATAAATAAGCTTGATAAAAGAGAAAATGGAAACAATGCTTATGAAATTTTGGCATGGTAACACGCTTACATGGGATATATTAAAGAGAGAGAAATTGAAATCTGATCATTTAGAAATAATAATGAAATTATGGGGGGTGATAAATTATACCCCATCATTATTAATTGAAAATAATAGGGTATAATAATATATAGATACTTTGATAAAGATGAGAAAGAAAAGAATCTTTACTTAAGTGTGTGGATCCAAAAGCATGAAAATGGGATTCTTAAGAGCTTGGTGCACATTCAGAGGATTATAGAGTGGGTAGAGAAGAGTAATAAAATGATTCAAGTATTTTTAGAGAATATAATTGAAATATTGGGTAGGTTTATATTGGAAATGAGAGGGGAATTCTTTAATATTTCACATACTTAGGTTTTGGACTCTATATATTAAAATATTCAATACCACAAACCTTCTCATGGGGTTTAAAAAGTTTTTTATATATGGGTAGGTTTTAATTATTCTATTAGGAAAATATATGAACATATTAAAATATTTCCCTTACTTATTTAAAGGTGAATCACTCTTTGTAAAAAATGATTTTAAAATCATAAAATATATTATATATTTTGGTGGATTCATAAAGGCATAATAAAATTAATAAAATAAAAATAAAAATTAATTAATTAAAGGGGAAAAATATATTTTTCTAAGGATACACATTATATTATTTATTACCTCATTTTTGGGTCATTATGTTGTCATAAAACACACTATATTTTTGTGATATTTTATTTTTACCTGAAAAATTGACTGTCTCACAAAATTATAAAAAATTAACCCTTAGATAATTTCAAAATTATAATTCCAAAAATAATATATATTTTATCTAAATAATTTTATAAATATGTTAATTTTTTATTTTTAAATAATATTTGACATTTATTAAAAAATGATGGGTTTTTTTGAAAATAACAGTTTTTAAACAACTATAAAAAGTACATTTTATTTCATAAACCTTATATGACCATTTAAAATCAACAAATATTATTTAATAATATTATTTTTTTAAAATATTATTTATTTCAAAAATACATTAATTTATCAAAATAAATCTCTTAATTGAATTTTTATATTACATGAATATACAATTTCTTCCTGAATGGCCAGAAGGCCTTCGTCTTTTATTTATTTATTTATCATAATTACCATTTAATGGTTGAGGGGAAAAAATTACATGGACCACATGATTAATTACATTACAGGACCCGAAGGCCATAGATGAATTCCTCCAGACTATGACTTCTTAAAACTTCCCTTCCCCTATGTCTGCATCCTGATCATCTCTCCACCGTTGCATAAAGGATTGACTAGATGTCATATTTGGAGATGAACATGCCTGGTACTAGTGGAAAATGTCATAACCTTTCATTATTAAAAATCTAATAGCTCTGCTCTGGTGAATGTGCCATCTCTGAATCCTCTTATAAAGATTGTTCCTTATAGAATTTTTCTTGTTTGTATCTTCGCATTAGGTGTCCCGAAGGCCTTGAGGTGACCCGAAGACATTAATGCGGCCCAAAAGACTTAATGAATTGAGGGAATGGGTGGCCCTATGGCCTAAAGCACACTAGGCCCAAAATGATGGCCCGAATGTAGATTGTTTCAGCAACTATAGTACCGAATAGTACCTTCTACATTGTCTGCTATAATAATTATATAATAACATGGAAATATGTAACTACCCAGATTGAATGCTAGGTCTCATGGATACACATAAAGAGTCCTCACCAATATGGATGTGGCTCATGTTCCAAAAATAAAACTTTTTTTAATTTAATCAAATTCAATATAATTTATAATGTAAAAATAAAAAATGAAAATAAATTAATTATTCTGTACAATATAAACAAACATATTATTATGGCCTTAATGCATATAAATTTATTACACTAGAATACAACCTAAGATTATGGTGCATGATTGTGATACCTTTATGGGTCCATTGGGTGAACATGGTTGGGGCTGTGACCTCGATGATCTGGAACTTCCCCCACATATCGATTCTCTTATTCTTAAGTTGTTGGATCTCATCTTGGGATTGTTAAAGGGAAGATCCCAGTGATTCTATCTCCCTCTGAAGCATTGATAAATGGGATTCATAGGGTACAATCCTCTAGGATGAGTCTGTCACTTCCTTTTACTATGTCAATTGGATTCGTTAAAGACCTATATTTATACTAATCATGTGTTCACTATTTAATTACTATATTAACAATGGTAGAGATTCTTAAAAGTATTTTAAATCCAATTTTATATAATTTAAAAAAACAAGGTCATGTGTTTTCTATAACCATACTACATAATAAAACATTAAATCATAAGGGAATTTTATTTATAACAGATATGGTCGATACACCACCTATCCAATTGATATAGATTTTAGTGATTCCTTGAATTCCCATCATGTTAAGCAAGGTGAGGACTTTTGACTTTTACTCGCAACTATGGATTTCTGCGAAGCTATCTAGGACACCTTGGATAATTTCTATTCATCAAAAATAGATAAATGGGGGAAAATCTCAGATGATTAAAGTGATATAGAATAGCGGATTATTTTTTTAGACACCACTAGACCTATCAGTATTAGTGGAGCTACTTACTTTAAGGATTATTTCATCAATGGTAATGGGAAGATGAGTGATGTGGGTTCTCAAAAAAGAAACCCATGGAAAGATTATTAATATCTTCCAACAAATGTATCCATTAGATCATCCTCAAAATCATCAATGTTCTTTCCCACATCGAAGTAGGAAAGGTCCAAGGAAGCAATGCTAATGATTCTCAACTAGGCTCACTCATAATATGAATGTGAAAATATTGATGATTCTGATTTTGGATATGGAAATGATCTTTCTTTTTATGATTCTTAAAATGGTTTTATTAATAATGGATTTCCTCTTTGTTTGACCCCTTATGATCTCATGTTATCTTTTTTTCTTTCTTCTTTAATAAATTTCTAGACGATATGGTTCTGGATAGACCATTTTCGTATTCATTCTTCAAAATATTTATTTAATTAATAAACCTTAGACATCATATAATGTCACTATGGAATTTACCATATATCAAACTTGTATTTTATATATCTACATACATTAATTTTACACACACATTTACATAATTAATGCAGTTTTATATATAAAAACACGCATATAAAATTTATGTAACTTTTTAAAATTTTAATTTTAATTTTAGAATTTCATTTAGTAACATAAAATATTTAATATATTATGTTTTTAATAGGTAAATTATATTTATTCATTTGTTATATTTTTTCAGGTAAAATTAATTAATTTATTTTAAATATTTATTAATTTCTATATTTTTTGGAATATAATATTTTATAATATTTATTTATACATATTTATTTTCTATTTTTTAGTATTTTCAACCAATATTCATCTTCATTTTAATATATATCCATATTTAACTTTATTAAACAGTTTTTATAATTAACTAAACTTATTCAATTTTTAAATACTTTTAATGTTCATTTATTTTTAGGTAATCAATTTCACTTATTTTTAACATTCAATAATTTAATATTATATATCCTTTAATAATGTTAAAAATATATTTTTAAATAAATATTTATAAAAAAATATATTTGTAACTGTATATTTACTATATTTATAAAATTATATATTTATAATTATAAATAAGTAAATATAAAAATTTTAAAATGTATTTATACAATTATAAATTAATGATTCTAAAATTATAATAAATTTATTTAAATAATAAATATATTTTTTATATTTATAAATATATATATTTATATATTAATAAATAAATAAATATCATTATATAAATATCTTTGTAATTATATGAATATATTTATTAATATATTTAAAAAATATTTATTTATAATTCTAATTATAAACATATATATATATAAGTAGAAGTTGGAGACTACCTATGTGGTAAAGGCTCCATATAATCCGGGTGGGAGAAAAATTTCGTAGGCATGTGGTGATGCAAACATGATGCATGATGTAGGTATGTGGTGACGTAGGCATGGCACATGCCTAAGGATGCAGGGAGTTTAGTGCAGGCATGACGCTACAGTGGGCCTTCAGGCCTATTTGTGGGCCATTGTGAAATATAATGAGTTTCATGCCCCCTAAGCCTTCGGGTCACGTACTGAATAAATAAGGATTGATGGGTGAGTTATCCTTGGGGGTCTATGGCTTGCATTTCTGGCATATATGTTTGGTGTGTATATATTTATTGTAATTGTACCCCCAAAAATATAATATATATATATCTATAATTAAATTTACACATGCATATATAAAATTCATTTAATATATTTATAATTATATGAATTAAAATTTATTAATATATATATATATATAATTATATTTCTAAATACTTATTTACAATAATTTTAAAAAATTATAATTTTATAAATATTTTTTTTACAATTATGTACATTTATATTTATTTATAATCATATACAATTAATTTTTTTATTTATATTATCAAATATTAATTATATAGGTTTTTCAACTCTATAATATAATGATATAATAAACGTTATTTTATTTGCGTTAAAATTCTAGTGTTGATAAAGATATGTAGTTATTATCACATATTATTTTAGAACTCATAAAAACCCTCTTTATCATTAATTTTTTAAAAAGAACTGATAAAACCCTCCATGATCATCTAAATTTAGCTATAACCGAACCATGTTCTCTTTCACCGTTCAAGCTATGACAATAGTCTACCTCTGGTGATTCTCCACCTCAACCTTCTTGGATGAATCAAGCCTCTAAAAACCATTGATATATTATTATTTTAGCTTCTACCTTGTTTATTAGTGTATCTGTACTCCCATCGATGTGCATCACCTCCCTCGCTCATACCTAGAACCACCATGCATAGCAATCTGCGATATCCCTTTCATATGGGTCATTTTGTAGGGTTAATTCCATGGTAAATGAGATGATTTATAGGGATTGAAATATATTTCCCATTTTTTTAAATAGCATACACACTGAACTAGAAAATAGAAAATGTGGATACTATGTTTCCCATTGTTGAATTATAATATAGATAACAGGACCTGGACATGGTGCCTAAGATGTATATATTTAGGAATCTGATTTTGAGTAATCATAGAGAAATGCATGTAGAATTTAAAATACTTGAGAGAAATGAAATCGAAAGAAAGGGATTTCTCTCCAAGTGCAAATCTAAAATCACACTAAAATCAGGCAGATTCGGAAGGAAACCAATAACGGGCTTGACCATTTTTATTTAATTTACTATATGACCCCTTTATACATTTTATTTGATTAATTTTAACTGAATTAATGTTTTTCATTATTTACAATAGAAACAAATAATTTTTTTCTAAATATTATTTTATTTATAATTCATAATATAATTTTTATATAGATAATTAGCATATAAATAATTTTTTTATATTAATATTTTTAGAAGTTTTGTAAATTTAAAGGATTAAAAATTAGTTTATAATGATGATTATATATAAATTTAAAATATAATTAATTTAAAAAAAATAAAGATATTGATAATCTAAATATACATTTATTATCAAAAAATATTTTTAAAAATAAAATAAAATTTTATTAATATATTTTTCACATTTTAATATTTATCTCATTATAGTGACATGAAAATAAAAGAAATAACTAAAAGTCAAACTATTATTTTTTATTTTTTAGTGAAAGAGGTACTATATTTTATATTTTTAATAAAGGTCATTCGTTTCATTTTACAGAAAATATTTTATTTTCTCTATATTTAAAAATATAACCAAACTAGATGGGAAGAAAAAATAATCATTTATTTTATTTGACCATATGTCTAACCATATACTATTTCTTCTTCCCAAATATTTTCTTCTTCGTGAGGCTGAACTCAATTTTGTTTCTTCATATGAAATAGTTCATGATATTCTCTTCTTTTAAGTGAATGGATTTCTTTTGCTTCTTTATCATGAATGATATAGACCATGGATTGTCCTTCTTCTCCGTGTAGATAAGAGTTTGATTTTTATCTAATTTCTTGGTTCTATTCTTTTTTGTGTAATATTATCCTACATATAACAATAAATATATTATGTTTGTTTTATTCCTAAAAAATTTTCAGGGTGTGTTTTTTTAATAATATATGATTATGTTTTTTTTATTTCATGAAATGAGATTGGACAACACCACTTAATAAATCACTCAAGACATTCCCTAAGTGTGGCATGAATCAATACAAGAAAGATAAATCAAGCCCTATGAAAGAGGTATGGTAGTTTTCAATCATTCCTTAGTTTAGATGACTATATAGATGTCAAGGTACTACTAGATAATTTACATGGCATGCTGGAATAAGAATCGATTATCGGAATCTACGTCACAAAAAACCCTTTACTCATTGAAGAAAAATTGATTATGGGTATCACGAATATGGAAATTTTACGAGAAAACTTTTTCCCTTTGTTATCTATAGATGGAACAGATATTGTTGGTGTATAGTGTAGTACTCATTGTACATGATAAATTATGTTGTTAAATTTTGTATTTAAACTATAGAAATGCATGATATGAAGATTCATTATCTTTTTTTTTCTTATATCGAGAGAAAAAGAACCTCATAATGATATTGATGTCTATTTGGCTCCATTGATCAAATATCGGAAATTTTTGTAGGATACATGTGACACACTGTATGATTCTCGTAGAAGTGAATATATCACATTAAGATCCATGTTGTAAAAAATGATAAATGAATTTCTTACCTATCTAAATTTGTCACTCTATAGCATTTGAAGAATGTTAGGGTGTCCCATTTTTTGAAGAATGATCACACTCAATTTGGTTGAAACATTCCTCGAAGAGTGTGTTTCTAGGATATTGAATTTTTTTACCTTGACAATATTAATACCTATCTTGGAAAAAACATTCTATTTGAATATAGAACAAGGTAAAACACCATCTCCATTATTGGGTGACCAACTATTCAAAAAACTAAAATATATTGAAAATGTTTTTAGTGAAATACTTTCAAAAAACCTTATTAATTAGGTTGGAAAAAGAGATTTATTTTCTTTTAATTATTGTTATCGAATTGTTTGTATGTCATTTTTTTTTTGATTTCAGGAATATAGAAATTTTTTTTAGTGTTATTATCACATTACTAAATGTTCATGACAAAAAATATTAAGTCATGGATATGATGAAAATTATTGATATGCGGATAAAGGAATAATTAGAACTAGTGATTGGTGTAATGTGGAATTTTCTTCCTCTAATAGAATTCACACTATCTAGAAAATAAAAACATCAAAATTTCAATCTCTTTAATGGTATAAAATATATGCAAGGGCATTCATCAAATATAAATAATCTTGTTTAAATAACTAATTTGAAGTTGAAAGGTCTAAAATCACAAGACTATCTTATTTTGATGCAATATATTATTTATGTGAATTTTCATTTTCTTCTACCTAAAAATTTACATCATATATTAACCAGACTCTATTTATTTTCCAAATCTATATGTAGAAATGTTATAGACCCAATGGAGTTTCCAATCATGAATAACGATATATAAGTAATATTACTTGAATTAGATATGTTCTTCCCACCATAATTCTTTGATATAATGGTCGATCAGATGGGTCACTTGGTTTGAGAGGATAAACTATGTGGCCCTTTCCTTTATAAATGGATGTACGACATTGAACTATATATGAAGATTTTGAAAGGGTGCATCAAGAATCAAATTCATCTAAATTATTGTATTGAAGAATGATATATTTTTGATGAAGTTATTGAATTTTGTACTGATTACCAATCAAATGTTGATAGCATAGGGTTCCCAATGTCTCATAATAGTGGACACCTTATAAGAGAATGTATTTCCGAATGTGATGTTGTTACAATTACTATCACAGAGTGGGAGAAATATCACCTTTACATTTTATACAATAGTGTAGCATTTTATACATACTTTGAATCCCAAAAATTAATAATTATATATTTAAATCTCTCAAGGGAAAAAGGATAGATATCAAATACACATATTCAATAGTTCATAGAATGGTTCTGGGATCATATCAATAAGGAGTTATTTAAAAATATGAATTTAGTTGTCGAATGACTTTGATGGCCAGCTAGGGAACCAAATTAAAATATTATATTTTACACTAGTTTTTCAATTAATGGTTACAAATTTTATAAAAAGGAACAATTTAAATGCAGTATGATGAAAAACATTAGAGTTATCCTATTGTTGTAAGTGATGCATGTATTAATTTTCAAGGATAGAAATCCAATTTATGTGAATATGTAACATTTTAGCATCATCAAATGGATATACGAGTTGGATTATACAAAATTTAAAGTGTCAATTTCCATGTGAAAATGGATTTACAATAGGATCTTCATGAAATTTTATTAAATGTTATTTGAAAAGTTGAATTTTTATGTGGAAGGGTATAAGTACAACCCATTAATAATAGTATCACAAGTCATACATGTATTTTATATTCAAATATAGTAAAAAAGAGTTACTCAATTATTATATAGGTGACTAAAACAATAGTAGGTTCCTATGAAAATTCAATTAAGGATGAACCTTTAATTGGGATATCACAATCATTCCATGATATTCCCATTGTTGTCAATGCCTAAATATTATAGGGTTTCACAGAGAGGGGTTTTAAATACTTTATAGATGATCCAAATTTCTTTAACCATAAAACAAAAAAATAGAGTTCAATGAGAAGGTTAATGTTTTTTTAATATAATATGATTTTCATTATAATATTTTTTGTTCTCTACCACATTTATGTAATCTAAACTAAATATCTGACGACCCATTCAGATAATGACTTCTGAACATGATGATGTTACCAATACAAAAGAAGAATAGATGATTTATACAGAAACTATAGAATTATTAGTGGTTTAATAACATGTTGACTAAAGGAGAAAATAATTATGTATCATCACTATGTTAAATAAAACTATCAAGGGAAGAATAAAGGGAATACAATTTTATTTTCACTGGAATTAGTGTGGCCAACCTGTTGACCCCTATAAATCAATTCCCCTTTGTTATATTAAATTCACTATAGGAATTCATGTGCCAATTGATATAGATTAATGGAAAAATTTCAATCCTATATTAAAGGAAAACTATTGGGAATATATTAAAGTAATGATATTATACAATTTATCTATTTTACTGAAAAATTATATAATGAAATGTTGATTTATTTTTAATTATCCCATGTAGATTTTATTTATTTGGATGATATATGTACGAATGATATCTTAATGGTCCTAGAAAAAACTCATAAAGGCTTCTATAAACTTCTCACAAAGCATCATATCAATGATGATAAAGATAAATTAAAACCCAACCCACCAATTACTTATTCACACATTATAAAACATGTTGCATGGAAAGAATTCATTTTTTATTGCGATCAGAAATCATTCCAGCTACAATGTAGTTGATAATAATTTTTTTTTCATTATTTATTTTACACACACATATTAAATTTTTTTAATTTATGAAATAAAAAATGATTTATAATAATATACAATGTGCATTAACACCAAGGTACCCTTATTAAAAAGAATGGATGGGGTACACTTAACTTGAAAACAAAATGGTATGTATTTTAATTATATATTAAAATTTTATGTGATATAAAAATCATATTTTTCTTTGTTTATATATATATTCATGAATTGAAATATCAATCCACTTCCATCTTATATCATGTGCTATATTAGGAGACCCATGTAAATAAAGAGGGTAAACTAGTTGATGAAAACACACAAGAAGTATGTGAAGCATGTGTAAGTATGACATAATTGTAATTTGTTATGATTTATAACAATATTATATAAAAATATTTTTTTATGTTTTTATGTTTTTAAATGGTAAAGACATAAGAATCTATACTGACCAAAGCTTATGAAAAAATAATTTCAGTAGTTTTGTGTTGACTAGAAATGTATGGCCATGTTAGAGGTGCAGGTTTTGGAGTGTCACCTAGAATATATTTTGAGAACAAAAATATATAGTGATATACATATGATATGATAAAAGGATTTTAGGAACAAATAGATGAATTTAATGATATTATTTCCCAGTTTGTTTTGGCGGACAAATGTATGTAAAAGGTTCAAAGAAAACATGTAGTGGAACACAAATGAGTATATGATGAGCCAAATGACCTCACTAGAATTGAGGCTATCCATTCCCCTCAACAATATAACTCACCCAAGGTAATCATTTTTCTCATTAATATTTCTCATAAACTTAAATTGAAAAACTTTTGATAAATTTATATTATAAAAATAATGTTGGTTTAATTTTTTTTCTATTGATATCTACCAACACCCACATGTGACATTATTGTAAGGGTTATGGTGTATAATATCCCAAGAGACATGATAAACAAGAAAATACCTAAAAAATATCACATGATAGATGGGATTTAAGTACCTCAAGAGATAAGAATTGAGTTTCTAATTCTTATGGATGATATGGATGTTAATATGGTCAATAATTCTATTTTAAATTTCATATAATAAACATATAATCTTATAAAGGTAAATGAGGTATATCCTTAAAAAAATTAAAAATTAAAAAATTTAGATGTTAATGAAAAAATGTATAAATTAAAGTATGATATTACATATGGATAAAATTATGGATAAATAGAATGTTGGATTGTGAAAATCATATGAATCAACTAAGAAAATAAATGGGCCTTCCTGGAGTACATTCTTCCCACAAGTTACACTATCATATATATTAACATTAAAAGTTAATGGAAACACCATATTCAAAGATGGAAATATGTCATACATTCAATGTGAAAATGAAATATTTGGAGATTACATTATAGACAAGGAGGGTATGTAGAGTATAAATGATATTATCAAGTTTAAATGGATGGGATTCTTAGTTGTGAATATATATATGAGGTACATTTTTATAATACGTATCTCCAAAAAAATATCTACTTTGTTCATTAATGTTAATACCTATTCATATTTTATATAGGTGTATATATTAATATAATATAAATGGAAAACCCTATGAAGCAAGATTTGGAATCATTATTTAACATATAATTCCTATGAAAAAAATTTTATGGAATTAGAAAAAATTTAAAATAAAAAGTATGAACTAAGTGAGGTGTTTGAGAGGGAAATATCAGACAAAATACTCTTCTGGATGCAAATAATGTAGGGATAAAAGTAATCAATTTTAAAACATAAAATATATTTTTTGTTTTGGTTTTTTAGGTTTCACTAGATGCTGATTTCCATTAATTTGGGTACCCTAAATGTTTATTTAATGGATCCAATGCACAAATTTCAATTAAACTGACCACACATTATGACTAATGTGAATTTTAGATTCACTGAAATCAATATTTATAGATCAAGTTTGAATTATATGATTATGTATTTATTTAAATGATAATTTTTAAATGTTAAGGTAATCTATATATATAAATTAAATCCTGGTACGAGGTCGATGAATAAACATAAGAAGTTAATATATTTCATGAAATAGAAATATATTTCAGTATGTATAGCCATATTTATTTAACAAAACATATTTCAAAACAATTTACATATTTTAAACAATGTTTATATTGGGTCTAAAATAAGATAACTGTAATAATTATGGATATTATGTTTCCAAATTTATGAAAGATATTATACACAAAAAAAAACACTAGAATACCCAATTAGGTAATTTATGAAGGTAATAAAAATTTCATTAATAATATTTAGTAATAATTTATTTGTCTATATTTTCTCAGTACTACCATGATTACTGATAATCTACATACTTAAATGAAGAAGTGATTTTTTAGAGATGAGTGGGCATAATACATGGGGTCATAATGTTTTCAGACATCAAATTTAGGTGATTTCATGTTATATAATATTTTTTACCTATTTCCCAAGGAGAAGTATAATGTAAGGTTATGATCTATGAATTCTAACCACGATAGTAACATGTTTCAAGATACTCATGATCATTAGTGATTGGAATTAAATGATGTAAATGAGATAATAAAAATAGAGAAATGAGTTAAGAATGTAAACATACATCATGAAAATGTGACTTCAACATATTTAGGTAATTTTTTTAATTATTTCATATACTATTTTTATATTAATTTATTTACAATTTTTATCTAATAATTTTTATCTTTTTTCATATATATTTTGGGAATTCATACTTTTCATTCAACTCTCTATAATAATCAAGAAAAAATATAATATGTTCATTTTATATGTAAGAGGAAACAATATACATATTTAAATTTTAATTGAATTATTAGGATGCATCAAAAAAAATATGATCAAAAAAATTTCTTCAATTGATTTTTGAAAGATACTCTGTAGATCAAATATAAGCTCTCATCTACCAGGAAATTTTTTTATATTTGAAGGAAATGTATAGATTTTAAAAAAAAAATTTGTGAACATTGTCTTAAACAATGTAAGAATTACTCACAACTCATAAAAACTAAACTCAATATGATACACAGTGTTCTCATTATGAATTTAAGTGTATATTTTTAGTTCATAATTTACATTTTAGTTCAAAACATGCATCACATACTCAAAATTGAGAAAACACATTCATATTTTTTAATACTTTAGGAAAATGTTCTATAATTAAATATTTATGTGTATGAGTCAACTAAACTTCATCACCACACATGATATTCCATGTTTGAATCATAGTGTGTGTTTTCAATTTTAAATTGACATTTTAGTTCAAATAAAATGTGAAATAATAAAAACTAATGAATCACATTCAGATTATTTTGATAATTTAGAACAATAATTCATAAGTCAATTTTTTTGTGTAGAAATAAGAAACTTCCCAATATGATATATGGTGTGACTGATATGACTAGAAGTTTATATTTATAGTTTAAAATAGATATTTTATATCAAAACACACACCACTTACTCAAAACTGAGAAAATTAATTTAGATTGTTTTGATACCTTAGAATAACAATCCATAACAAATTTTTTATGTGTATAAATAAAATGCACGAAAATATGATACATGTTGTTCCCTGTAAGGCTCAAAGAGTATGTTTTTAGTTAAAAATTTATATTTTAGTTCAACAAAATGTTATACAATAAAAACCGAGAAAAAAAGAATTTTTTTTACATAAATGAAATGATCCATAAATATTTTTTGTTTTGTAGGAATTGACCACATATCAAACTGATACATGATGTGGATCGTCTGACTAAATGTGAATATTTTCAATATAGATGTGCCATTTAAGTTTAAAACGTGAATCACATAGCCAACAATGAAAAAAATAACTCAAATCAGTTTCAAAATTTAGGAAAAAAATAAAAATTCATTTATGATGTGTAGGAATCATCTTCATGTCAATCCAACTGACGATGGGGTCAATATGACTAAAAGTGGGTGTTTTCAATATAAAATCATCATTTTAGTTTGGTACATGCACCTCATATTCAAAACCAATCAAATGAGATCATATTATTTTAAAATTTTAGAAAAACGATCCATAATTAATTTTTTATGTGTAGAATGTAATTTTACATCAATATGATAGATGATTTGATAGATATGGATTGATGTGTGTGTTTACAATATAGAAGTCTCATTTTAATTTTAAATGTGTGTCACATAACCAAAAAAAGAGCTTCAATTGTTTTAAAAATTTTGAAATATAATCCACAATTCATTTTTGATGTTTAGGAATCTACCTCAGGTTAACAAGACAAATGATATGGTCAGTATGACTCGAAGTGTGTGTTTTCAATATAAAATTGACATTTTAAGTTAAAATGTGCATCACAAAGCCGAAAATAAGAAAACAAGCACATAACTTTTTCAAAATTGCGTTAAGTAACCCACAATTCATTTGTTATATATAGAAATCAACTTAATTTCAACCTGATACATGATATGGTCGGTATGAATCAAAGAGTATGTTTTCAATATAGAAGTGTCATTTGAGTTTAAAACATGTATCACATAGCTAAAATTGAGATAATGATCTTGTATTGTTTTTAAAAATTAGTAAAATGATCTATAATTGGGTTTTTATGTATAGAAATCGACCATTCATAAATTCGATAGAAGATGTGGAAAGTATAACTCAAATTCTGTGTTGTCAATATAGAAGTGCCATTTTAGTTTTAAACGCTTTTCACATTGAAAAAACTATGAAAACAGAATCACATTATTTTAAGAATTTAGTTAAACAATCCATAATTAATTTTTATGTATTTGATTTTACTGAACATAAATCCAAAACATGATTTTTTTTATTTCCCATAGTGAATGTTTTCAATATAAAAGTGTCATTTTAGTTTAAAATACAGCTCACATAGACAAAACCAAGAAAATCATCTTAGATTATTTTAAAAAAACTAGGAAAATAAAAAATAATTCAATTTTGATGTGTACGGATTTACCTCGTATCAATCTCACACAAGTTTTAGTCGATATGACTCGAAGTATTTGTTTTCAATATAGAAGTTTCATTTTATTTTAAAATGCGTATGTTGTAGCCAAAATGGAGAAAATCATGGGTTGTTTTTAATATTTTTTAAATTGACTCATAACATATTTTTTATGCATATGAATCAACTGAACATAAATCCGATAGATAATCTAGAATATATGATTTGAAGTGTGTACCTTCAATATAGTAGTTCTATTTTAGTTTAAAACACACATTACATTACCAAAATTTATAAAATCAGATCAGATTGTTTTAAAAAATTAGTAAAAATATCAATTACTCACTTTTTATATGTAGGAAAAGACCTCACATCAATTCAACACATGATGTGATCTGTATGACTCAAAGAGTATATTTTTAATATAAGAGTCTCATTTTAGTTTAAAACGTTCATCAAATATCCAAAACTAATAAAACAAGCTAGGATTATTTTAAAACATTAGGATAATGATCTATAATTCATTTTTGATGTATAGGAATCAAAAATAAAACAATTCAGAAGAAAATTTTACATGTATGACTTGAATTGTGTGCATTAAATATAGATGTTCCATTTTAGTTTAAAACATTCATCACCTAGCCAGGATTGATAAAACAAGCTCAGATTGTTTTAATTTTTTGGTAAAACGATCTTTAATTCATTTCTGAAGCGTAATAATTATCTATAAATTAATATAACTCATTATATGGTCAGTATGACTCGATGAGTGAGTTTTTAATATACAAGTTCCATTTTAGTTTAAACTGCGTATTACATAGCCAAAACATAGGAAAAAAGATATGGTTGTTTTCAAACATTAGGAATGTGATCCATAATTAATTTGTAACTTTTTATAATTGAATTTATGTTAACATTATTGCTTATGTTATTATTATGACTCAAAGTGTATGTTTTTATTATAGTAGTGCTGTTTTATTTTAAAATGTACATCACATAGCCAAAACTAAGCAACCAATATTATATTGTCTTCAAACATTAGGAAAATTGTCCAAATTTATTTTTTTACATGTAGGGATTGAATCTACGAAAATATAAAAAATCTATTCAAATGTATGACTTGGAGTTCATGTTTTCAATATAGAAGTATAATTTTAGTTTAAAGTGGGTGTCACATAGCCAAAACTGGGAAAACAATATCAGATTGTTTTCAAGCTTTAGAAAAAATGATTTATAATTCTTTTTTGATATATATGAAACAACCAAAAATCAATCTGACTCTGGATGTGGATGGTATGACTCAAAGTACATGTTTTTAATATAAATGTGTCATTTTAGTTTTAAACACAGATAACATAGCCACAACTATAAAAAGATCTAGGATTTTATTTTATGTTTTATAAATTAATCCATATTTCATATGTGATGTGTATAAATTGACTGCATTTCAATCTGACACACTACGTGGTATGTGTGACTCAATGTGTTCATTTTAAATATAAAAGTTTTATTTTAGTTAAAACACATACCACAGATCAAAGACCATTCAAATGAGCTCAAATTATTTTCAAACAATAGAAAAATGATCCATAATTATCTCTGAAATATAGGAATTGACCATATGTCAATTTGATAGATGATGTAATTGGTATGAATTTAAGATTTTTTTTCAATATATAAGTTCCATTTTAGTTTAAAACATGCATCACAGAGACAAATGTGAGAAAATAGGCTCAGATTGTTTTAATATTTTTATAAAATGATCTAAAATCCATTTTTGATGTAAGGTAATTGACCACACATCAATATGATACATTATTTGGTCGATATGACTTGAAGTGCATGTTTTTAAAATATGTTTCATTTTAGTTTAAAAATTTCATCATATATTCACAACTGAACAAACGATATCACATTATTTTTAAAATTTAGGAAAATGTTCCATAATTCATTTGTGAAATATAGGAATCAACCACACATAAATCAAACACACAATGTGGTTGGTTTTACTCTAAGTTAATGTTTTCAGTATAAAAGATCCATTTTAATTTAAAATACATATCACATAGCCAAAAATTAGAAAAAAGGCTTAGAGTTTTTAAACCAATATTTCAATGATCCATAATTCGTTTGTGATGTGTAGGAATTTACTCCACATCAATATTATGCACAATTAACTGATAATATCATTAATATATATAGTAGTTAATAATATAATTTATCATTTTTGGAATATGTGATATTAATTTTTTTACTTTTTTAATAACTATTGAAATATAAGAATTCATTGTATTTTAGGGATAATATTTTATGTGCTATTTGATCATTTGAAAATGTATCAAAATTTTGATTTTGTATATGGGTTGTAATTTTTTTGATTAATTCTAAAAATAACATCAATATAATTTTTGTTATTTAAATTTAGAATTGAAATGTTAGTATAATATTATAAAACTATTCCAATAAAATTATATATATATTTTTATTGTCTTTTATGTATTTTAATTAGGTTTATTTTTATAGGGCTGCTACATGGATGTTGCAGGGTAATAACTATCTTGCAGCTGATATGGCCTTTATCAATGCTAGAGAATGTGATGATAAAGGGTTTCCTTTATTAGTGATATTCATAGCACTGAGAAGGTGTTCCCTTATCTGTGATAAAAAGGAATTACTAATAAAGGACTCATTATTTTAATAGAAATTATGATGCCATCATTTTTTATTCCCACAAAGATCTTCTATAACACTGTTGAAAGAATTATACATAGTATTTAATGCATCATTGATAAAATTAGAGGATTTTAAGGGATAAGTACCTACTATATAGGGATCCCCTGCATCATAGAGTACCTTATAGTAGTAGTGTCTTTGGAGCTCAAATCTAGTATCTATTTTCCACATTATCCACTCCATGCCGAATCTAGAGTCATTAATAAGAAAAAGGAATCAAGTTGAAGCTGATATAATTGGGAATCAAAGAGATACGATGGGATTACAAGATGTGGTTCATTCTCATTTTTTTTGGAATCTCTCTTTATTAGTTTTTCCATGATGAAGTACACAATTATGTGTCATATTGGTACTCATAGAAGCATGTTTGAGGAGTATTTTTTTAAGGAAAAGAAGAGGGCGCACCATGGTGGTGGTTCAAGTGCTTTAGAATGATCCATGTCACCATATGTAATTAAGATGAATTTATCTTTTGGGTATTGAGATGATATATATTAAGAATATTTACTTAATCATAAATGTTATTCATGGTTGATTTTACCAACCAGTAGGAGGAGAATAAATGGAAGAAGGAGCGTCTAAAGAATGGACCGACTACACAAGGGTTCGAGGGGGGAGAGTGACTTCGACCACTAGAGTAGGTATATAGATATGCTATTGTTTTTGTTCCCATTTTTCCTTGTATAACTATTGTATTTTTTAATTATTCATTTAATTTAAATTTGAGTAATATTTCCAATAAAAATCAACACCTTTTTTAGTAAATTATAATATTATCTCTCTTAAGATATCTAGTTTATTTAGAGTTTGTGAACACTTAGTTATGATGGGTAAGACTCATAGGAGAAGGTCTAATTGATTGAAAGGTATTCATACATCATTATCTTCTTCTTCTTTTTTCATGGTCTTATATTTTTAATCAGTATTACATTACACTTCGTAAAAAACATATCCCCCAATTAAATTGTGGGAGTGTCAATGGGGATGAAACCCTTTGTATAGAGGGCAGTGGGGAGTGAAATCCAACTTAAATCAGCCTCTTGCTTCGGAGGATGAACTCAATGCACATAAGACCTATTAGGTTACCTCTATAAAAGTAGTGAGGATGCATAGCCCAAACTAGTTTTTTACCAAGTAAGACTATTTAATTCAAAAAATCCCATGACTATTGATTTGATTTCCTTAATGAGTAGAGTTAATTGTTTTTAATAAATATTAACCATCCATGGAAGTCAGTTCCCACCACTTGTTTTTCTCTAGGACATTTAATTCAATTACCTACTTAAATTTGTAAACTAGTTCACTTTAGTTTATTTTAATTTCATAATCAATGGTGAAATTTTGAATATTACAAAATTATTTTTAAGATTGTACTGAAGATTCATTTTTCTTCATGACATCATCCTTATATTTTCAATTCACTATAATTTTATGGCCAGTTATTGTTATAGAAAAATATAAATTATAAAATTTCTCTTCCTTATAGAATTTATAATTCTATGAGGTAATTCAATGCCCCATGATATCATATATATATATATATATATAACGGGTAGGTGGATCATTGAATTATGACACTCCACTCGAAGGATATTTATGTTTATTTGTTATTTTATCAAAAAATATTAAAACATATAATTTACATTTATATTTTTACCCTTTCAAAATTCAAGTCCTTTCATCTTAAAATAATATTATAAAAAATTAAATGGGCCTAGATTTAAAATAGGTATTAATTTTTTTATTTGAGTTTGGGTTTTGAAATTGATTTTCAATTTTTACTAGTCTTGGGTTCGGGTACCCAAAATTCAGTAGGTAACAAGACCCTTTGTTATTCCTTTGTGAAATACATGCACAAACCACACTTAAAATAATAATTTAATTATTACTAAAAATGAAATAAATTTAATAGATAAATAATATAATAAATTAATAAATTAATTATCCATTAATAATTTTATTAACTTATTTTTAAATTATTATTTTATTTAATTATTTATTTTATTAATATTTAATTAATAAAAACTCTGTGATAATTTATAATAACCAATTATATGTTATCATTTGTCAAATGATTCCATATTAGTAAAAATTAAGGATACTGACTAGATTATTTACTTAAATTTATCAAAAATATAGAAAATTTGATGAATATATAATTAGTTCCAAATTATTTTAATAACTAATTATGTTATAATAATAATGATGTTTTTTAAAATTTAAATATATAGTTTTTTATGATTTACTATTTATTTTTGTAATTTAAAGATAATATTGTTATTAAACAACAAATAAATGTTGATTATTAACATTGAAATGTCACTAACATGATTATTGTATATTTGTGTTTATTATTTTATTTATTTTAAATAAGAATTATATAAAGGCTAGGGGTCGCACTTAGCCAAATTAGGATAACTTGACAAAAAGTACATATTTAGCCAATTTTTTATCTGAATATAAAATGGGTCTATTTTAAAGCCCGGTTAATAATTGGGTTAGGATTTGGATTTAGTATATGACCTGGTATGTTACTTGCCTGACCCAATTATGATATACTATAATAAATTTTTTATAGAACTATAATATCATATATTCATTCTTTCAAATTAGTGATAATTTGTTGTAATTTTATTTAATTTAATATTATTATTTGTCCTAGTTAATAAATTGGTCAAAAAATTTAAACAAGCCTTAAATCATTCCATTTTTTGAAGGCCTGGTTAATAAATGGGTTAGGCTTTGGTTAGTCTGAGCAGACCTGAATAATAAATGGGTTGGTTATTTATGACCTGAACCCCACTGGCCAGACCCATCTATATGTCTATTTTAAATCAATTATTAATTTAATTGATGTCAATTAATTTTTTAGCATATTTTAATTAAAAAATATGTTAAAATATTTTTATTTTTGTCATTTTTATAATAATTTAAATTATTTAAAAAATAAATGAATATTAATTAAACTTTTATAATTAAAAAAATATTTTTTTTTTTCAAAATATAAATATTAAAATAAATAATAAAAAATTTGATAATTAATATCTAGAAAATGATAGATGAGATATTTACATTTGAATTAAAAATAAAAATAAAAGAAAATAGATCCCCAAAATTAGTTTTGAATATATCTGAAACATCTATTTTCCCACCAAAATGTATTATACTACATTCTAAAAAATAAACGTGAATTAATATTTTCATAATAATTATTAATTAATGATAGTGAATGGTGAAAAAATATGATTGGATACACCTTTATTTATTATATTTTAAACAATTAAATTATTATACTTTATCATACATAATGGGCTTGAGGTCATATTTATTAAATTTAAATATATAATTTTAAAATCATTACTGAATATAAATTTTTATATTAAATAAAATTGTAATAATTCTCCATTAAATAATGGTATTTAATTAAATTATTATTTCTATGACACATCATCAAAACAATCTAAATGGAGATTCAGAATATTTTTTATGTCATATATATAGGAGATCAAGAGGCTTCACCCATGAGTTTGATTTTTTATTTATGCTTATAGATATGAGATTTAGTTTATTTCTCCATCCATGATGACCTCGCATTTCAGTTTCTTGATACCATTTGATATATTTTTCTACTTTTGTGAAATTGAGAGCTTTTTTACAATATTTCTTTTAATATTTAATATCTTGAACTATTTTATAATGAATGTGGAAAAATAAATTGAATAATATTTCCCCTATATCAATAATGTAATAATTTTTCTTATCCTCAATTAATTAATGATTGATTTTTGTTTTATTAAATTTTTTGAATTTTTCAATATTTTAGTATATATAAAAATAATATATCAAAATGAGCTATGAATATTCTATGATCCAATATAAATATTTAAGTTTTAATTGTTTTATTAACCTAGGTTCTTTGTATCCTCTCATATCCACCACTAGGAACCATTATTTCAATTAATTTTATATCTCATTAAATAAACTCACCCTATCCATAATTTAAATTTGGTATTAAATCAAATAAACTATTAAGAAAAATATTTTTTTATTTGTATTATTTATATATTTTAAATTGTATTGTTTTCTCTTTATCTTCTTTCCTTTGACATTATTTAATAGATGTTATTTATTTACACAATGTTTCCTCTATACATATGTGTTAAATACGGTTCTCGATATAATTCACTTTATCATTGAAATAAATAATTAGTTGATTTCACAATTGATTTTTTTTTGAAATAATAAGGTGGGCTAACTAACATGTTTTATTAATCCTTCAGTATATAGTTTTTATCCATTGTTTTCATGAATATTTTATATTTTTTCTCCAATAAAAAATTTCAACATGAAATCCTTCACTGTCATTATTATCAGACACAGACACTTCCCCAGGAAAGAACATGAAATTAGAAGAGCAAGAATAATTACAGGTGAATAATAATCTATTTTATACCAATCCATCATGAATATATACTTTTTTTATTAAATCATGATGTTGTATAATACTATACCCATTAAAAATTTTATATACTCATTTTTAGAACTTTATTCTTAAAACTAAAGGAATTCTATATGTGTTGTCAGCATCATTTATATATTGGAAATAATAAAATATTTCCAATAATAGGATTGAGCATAAATAATAACAAAATTCCAAAAACACGAGAGTTATAAATTTTAAAAACAATATTATAAAAAACATACATTAATAAAATGAGACTTTCATAACATCTATTTTCTTATCAAAAAAATCTTTATCCTTTAATAATGAGAATATTTTTATTTTTTGGTTATTTGAAATTTTATCTTTATTATTTGATTCTTGCAGTGTAGAATATATAAAAGAACGATGGTGGAAAAATACTTTTTAATGAAGGAGAGAATTATAAGGAATGGTATTTCCTTTCCAATGGATGTTACATATTGAATCACATTTTACCTCTATTATAGCCTCCTTGAGCCAAGGTTTTAGGCCTTCTTAATTATAATACCCAATACCAATAGTAAATATTATTATAATATTAAATTATGATGAATGAATCTCACTAATCATTTTTTTCGTTGACTCAGTTGAATTAATATATACCATATATTAATAATTATCATCCTTTATAAATATTTATATGTATCCCATATATAAAAATAAATATAAAATTTTTGTTATGATATTCTATAATAATTATATAAATGTTATATTAAATAATAATAATAATTTAAACGTAACAGTTTATTTTGATTAATAATTTTAATCTATGTAAACTATATAAAAAAATCCAATACAATTGGATTAAAAATTACATCATCAAAAAAACATAACTGTGACTCATTTTAATCTTTTAAATTAATTTTATAGATTTTGAATCTAATCCATATTTTTAATATAGCTAATAAAATTATCAACATGATATCATCACCTATGAGTATACTATATCGAGTTCACATTATCCATAGAATCAATTATGAGTACGGTACATGGATTATGTCAATACTATAATGATAAAATTTAATATATCTATATTCTCTATGAATTAACTCAATATATTATTAGATTTAGTTCCCTAGAATCAATTAACTTTGTTCTTTTGATTCCTATAATATAAATAAATTTTCTTATCTCATTATGATTGTTATTATATATAAAATTATTATGATAATGTCATTTTAATATTCATCACATTAATATCTTATAGATTTACCTCTCTATATTGTGAACATAGAGATTTTAGGATGATGTTATTTAATCAATATGTACTATGGTTTAGATAAATATGTCTGATGAGACACAAATTACATTTGGTTACCAGGTGTTAGGGGCTCATGATGCATTTATATTTCTTCTCATGAATTTCACACTTGGTTATCTCTAAGAAGGATGGTCATAAAGATATACCTGCCAATAAGATTCCCACATTTTTTATGTTTCATTAGATGTTCTTATCAAAAAATGTGTGTATTTTTCTTTATACATGATATTATTATTTATGTTTATCATGAATCGTATACATTGATGTATGGATGAAAAACATGATGACATATGTTCCTAGTGAGGTCACATATGTTTGATGTTTCATAAGTTATATGAAATTAATTGAATAATTCCTTAATGAATTTTTCTCTTGTGTTTAACGAAAGAAGATGTATTTTTCACTTTGATTTTGATAGAAGTATCTTAAAAAAATATGTGGACGTGGTAGTTTACAAAAATGTTCATTTCAAAAATTCAATGAAATATAAATCAAGTATATAAGGAAATGAAATAGGTATTAATTATTCTATATGTAATAGTTTTTAACAAAGGTATTATATTACACATTAGTGATTGTAATAAAAATTTTGTAGTTTATATATCACCTTCTTTTCTTATGGTTATATCGAAGCGTTTATAGACATTGATCTTTAACTTTTGGTAAGTTATCATATTTTCATTGATAAATGGTTCTATAGGGTTACACAATAACTATATCTAGAATTTCATTAAATTATATTGAAAATAAAAATAATAAATAATTTTTTCAGTTTTCAAAATAATATTTATTTTAGTAAATTTTGATTGTATAAATTCATTCATATGATATTTGAGGTTAAAATATGGGTGTTTAATTTTCTCTCTTTTTTAATTATTCACATGTTAATGAATATATATTCATTTATTCAAAATTTTTGTAAATATATTAAAATAAATATACATATAGGTTACATAAATATTAAAATAAATATCTGTTCATAAGTTTTATGAATAAAATATTTTTATGAGGATATTGTAAGGAATTGGCCTTAATAATTACACATCCTAGTTTTTTGGAACTAAAAATCACATTTTATAATCTTTTCATTTTAGAGTTTTAGATAATTAGGAGAAACTCTTACAAAGTAAACCCATACTTTATAAGTGTAAAAATATGTTTAGAATTGATTTTTTATACAATATAATACTATTTAAAATAAAAAATGATTTCACTTTATGAAAAATCTTCACAATTTTCTACATGATATCATCCTTATCTATATTCCACCTTAAAACCAATGAATGGAATTTTAAAACATAGAATGAAAACAAAATATCACTAAGGGATATATAAATAAAGGAAATAATTATTTCTGTGAAAATAAGAAAAATCATATACCATTTATATTTATCTTTAAATATTGTTGAGAATATTAAATAAAACATTTTTCATAAAAAAATACATTTCAAAACTCTTTCAAAACCATTTCAATTAGAATAAACATATTTTCAAATTCTAATTTATCAATTATGTGATTTCATTGTTCTATCTATTCCACCCCATGTTAGGCTATAACAGGATTACCCAACTCTATTTGGATACTTAATGTTAAGTTTTAATGGTATTTCCCTACTTAATCTAGGCCACCCCATGTTAAGCTGTAACGGGATTACTCGGTGTTATCTACACTTTTCCTTAAAAAAACATTTTCAATACCAAAAATCAAAAAAATAGTTGAAAGGGTTATTCATTTAAGAAAATATGTAATCTTGAAAAGGAATCTAGAAATTAAATAATAGTCATAGTGGTGGGAAATTCGTTGTTGTCGTGTATGTTAAGAATAGAACATTTATTTTTTCATTTGTCAAAATGTTACATATAAAACACATAAAAATATTCACTTATAAAACCATTGAATGAAATTAAAAATACAAATAAAATTTCCTTTATAATCCTCTTATATCCATATAAATAAATATGAAAAATAATATTAAGAATATTAACATGGGAAAAACGATTTGACAATTAAATCATTAATCATTCCTCGTGTCCCATACCACTTTAAACATTTAAATCATAACACCTAGAAATAATAAAATCTAAAAAATAGATAAGCTAATAATAAATAAATAAATTATTTTCAAATGGTTCTGTATATACACCTCATAAGATAAGGTGTGTTTATAGCATTAAAAAATGCCTCAATGAAAGAAGATTGAGATAATATCCCTTAACATGAGTTCTACTCATCACGTAAAAAATTTACCTTCATAAATAATAAACATATGTTGATTATTTAATTTATTTTTATACTTTTTTTTAAAATTATTCCTTTTATATCAACTATTATCATTTTATAGCAATTACTTAATTTTTTAAGTTCACGTCGGACATTTTGACGAAATTTGGTACTTGAGACCAAAATGAATATGGTAAGAGGTAAATGGTAATATTGGGAATTATTCCATCATCTATAAAATAAAATTCATGAAATTATTATATTTTTTATTCATAAATTATACCTTTAAATAAAACCATTAAGTATGGTATTGAAAAATTAACTACGTTATAATCATGGAGACAGTAGGACGTACGTACGCATGAGTAACGTTTTAATTTTTCAATGATCAATGTGGAAATAAAGTAAGTATCATTATATATTTCAATAATGATCATAATATTAGTGATATATTATTTACCACTTATATATGTTATTAATGTGATGTGGTGATGAAAAAAATTGCATTGCTTCGTGGAGGTGACTATTCACATGTACGCACGAACGACATTATCAATTTTCCAGGTATGGAAAGGTAATAACATAATTTAGGATTGAAATATTGATGTAGATGTTCAATATACAGGGGGGGTGAATTTTATCCTATAGAAATTCAATTTGAACATTTAAAGTTGGTTATAAAACTTTCGTTTTCAACTTTAGGGAAAACTATGTTTATCAATGTTAGACAATGTAAATTCACAAAACATCCTAGTACAAAAAACTTGCTAGATTCTAGAAATATGGTTTTAGAAATGAACTTAAGAAAAGTTCACAAGCTAAAATATTCTACCTTAAAGCGTATAAAATCTTACTAATCAGAGTATATAAGTACAAGAATGTATAGGATAATTATTATTTCATTATTAATCAAAATGCAGCGGAAAAGAAACATGAAACAATACAAGTAACAAGTATGAGATCTTTTAACCCAAAGGGCAGGGTATCCAACAACCATGGAAAAAGTTCCCTTGATTTATACTTTCAATAAAGTATGTCTTACCCACACCATTGTAAGCCCTCGATAGAAATATCAGAGTTTGTCTTACTATCCCTGCAATCCCATGAACTTCAATGTAGTCGGCACCTCGGTCTTCCTATCCCCAGAAGCCCTTGATTGTACACAGCAACAATTGGAGTCGCATGAAGAAAGTTGGACAAGATGTTTAGTACACACAAATCATGAGAGTCTCTCTGTCTAGAACTCACTTCAGCAACATGTATTCTCTTAAGTTTTATATCATTATTGAGATCATTTAAATGAGCTCTTATTTTTAGGCATTTCTCTAACAGTCGACTCCCTTATCCAACGGTCATATTTTTTCATGAATTTCAAAGGGTCCTGTATACATGTCACTCAATCAATGGTTAGTTAGAAACAAAATTAATGACATAATTTCATAACTATATCATGGGTAATTAAAATATGGTTGGTCAATAAATTCTATTTTTTGGAGTCTAAGGAAAAATAATATTTGGAGTGTTAGAAAAACATTCAGAGTCTGTATTACATGAACATTCGGATTCTGTTTTTCAAGGAATTCGGAATCAGAATTCTATATACTTCAGAGTCTGAATTCTAAGGAATTCAGAACCTTAATTATAAGGAATTCAGAGTCTGAATTATAAGGAATTTGGAACCTGAATTATATGGAATTTAGAGTATGAATTCTAAGGAATTGTGAACATGAATTCTAAGGAATTCGGAGTCTAAATTCTAAGGAATTCGGAACATGAATTATAAGGAATTCAGTGTCTGAATTCTAAGGAATTCATGGTCTGAATTCTAAGGAATTTGGAACCTAAATTATGAGGAATTAAGAACCTGAATTATATTGAGTTTAGGGTCTGAATTCTAAGGAATTCAAAATATGAATTTCGAAGAATTCGGATTCTAAATTTCAGAGAATTCGGAATCTGAATTTTAGAGAATTTGAAATCTAAATTTCAGAGAATCCAGATTCTTAATTTCAGGGGATTCAGAATCTTAATTTCACAAAACTCAGAATCTAAATTTCATAGAATTCAGACTCTAAATTTCAGAGAAATCAAAGTCTGAATTTCAGAGAATTCAGACTCAGAATTCAGAGAATTTGGAATCTGAATTTCGTAGAATTTGGAATCTGAATTCATAACCTGATATAATAATACATTATATCAATTTATTTATAAGATTTCAAGGTTTTAGAAATGAAACCAAATTTAAACTTAGAAATAAAAATAGTTAGGTTTAGTTAAACCAAATCATCAACAATGAAAGTAAATATTGGGAGAAAATTTCCTTAGGAATAAAAAATTTCTTTAAAAAGATAAATCTCATGGGGAATAAAATTTTCCTTGAGATATAGTGTTTATGATTTTCCAAACATAAAAAAATGGAAAAGTCATAAGAAAACCTTATTGACTCAAAAATCTCCTCCGTTTTGGAAGGAACAAACATCCTTACTAAAAATAATCTAAGGACTTAGAAATTTTATGTACATGAAAATAAAAACATATCTCCCTTTACTTAGGTAACATTGTGAATACGACTAACCCCCCTTAGGATTTGGAAACACTATGGATCGTATTCTTGATTTCCTGAATGATATTTTTCATTTTCTTGCATTCAAAAAATATCATTGATAACAAAATTTATCTAGATTAACACCCCCATACTTAGGGAAGTCTCTTATTAACTTTTTATTATTTTTTATCATTCATTTCTCCCCCTTTGTAATTTTCAAAAAGTAATAAAAGAGAATGGAAAAAAAAATTTACCTGAAACATTAGTACTTAGCAATGAAATGTATGAAGAACAATAAAAACTTCATTCATGTTGAAATAATTTTTACAATGAGTAAAATACAAAAAAAGATCAGAATGATATTAAATTATACCTCTTTCTCTTTCGGTATCAGCTTCTTCACAATGATTTTTAACTTCTTGAGCTCCTTTTGATCTTCTTCTTCTCACTTATGCAACTGTTCCGGGTCTTCAATTTTCTACTCTAAGGTTTGAATTTTCTCTTCCCGAGCCTTAAGAATGTCTACCTGATCTTTCAATAGTTCTTATTACTTAACAATCTTCTCTTCAAACTCCATTATAAGATCACTTTCCCTCTTCTAATTCATGGCTACAAAGATAATCTTTCCATTCAGATCCTTAACTACTTTCTTCCGAGCAGTTTGTTCTAGGGTTAACTTTTGATCAAAACTATTTGGAAGAAATTTAATCTTTCTATCTTAGGTATCAAATGCATCCTTGATATTATCATGGAATTCATAAAAGTTTCTCATTTCTTAAATTCTTTTCTTTGACCAGCTTTTCAACTTCTTGCACGATATTTTACGACCCTCATAACCAATGAGGAAGGTTTTGAAATTTTCCTCTAGTGAAAAACATTTTTCCATCAACATGGAAACTGAATATGACTTCTGATTTATCGTATAATTAAGCATATGGAATCTTGAATCTATGATTGGGAATAATATAATAGTACCAACCTGATTTTCCAAAGACTGAACAATAAAATCATGTCTGAGGGAAGATGATCTTTAATCCGAATGTTTGGTTGGTGTTGATTATTTTTCTATGACTCCAGCTTTCCTCTTTGACGAAGTACCAACATCTTTCTTCTTCACAACAAATTTACTAGGTGTATCTTATACCACCTGCTTTCTCTTGTCATCTTTTGGAATGATGTCTTATTCTTTGGGAGATTCATGCTCACAATCAGATAGCTGAACAATCTTATCTTCCGCAAATTCTTCTTTCTCTACATCAGCCACTAGATATATCAGATGAATAAAATCATGATTACTTCTTTCATCATCTATTATCTTATTCACTTCTTATTTACCATTCTCATCTTTTCTTAGAGAAGCAGTTTTTTAGGATTTGTCTTGGGATGTCCGGATCGATAATTTTTCAGATGTAATTTCCTTCTCATGGTACTCTTCAACTTGCTTTATAGTATCATTAGTTTCATTCTTTTATTCTTGCACTTCTTCTTATTATTCTTCTCTTTCCTCTTCCACTTCTTATTTTTCAACTATTTATTTTTCCTAATGTGATTCTGGAATCACCACTTTCTTTCCTGGAGTCTCTGGTAATGGTCATAATAAAAAAGATTCTGGTACCAGGATTTTCTCAAAGGCTCTTTTAGTTGGCTTGAGAAGATATTGAATGACTTTAGCTTTCAAAAATTTTATCCTTTTCTTCTTTTATTTTTATTCCTCCTAAAGATTCTCAACAGCCTTTTCCTTCAATGATTTTGCCTTAACAAGCTCCAAGACAATTTTAGGCTCCCCTTCCTTTTAGTTATTCTTATCCTTTCTCCACATTTCCACTACTTTATCAGGATATTCTTTTTTGTTTCTTTGGCTTTGGACGTGCTGAATGAGTTTTCTTGGCCCCAAGATTTTTTTCTTTCTATTCCAGCTCCTTATCCTTTCTCTTCCTTCCACCTCTCTTAAAGGTTTTGGCCACTTCCACCTTCTTTGTAAAATCATCTATTTCTTGTTTTTAAAGATCATAGAATTGTCCAGATTCACTGAAAAAACCAATTTTAATTCTCGTTAATGTGTCATCACTCAGCAACATCACTTTGTAATTTCTTAGCTTGGAACTACATGGGATTTTGAATGACTGAAGTAAAAGAACAATAATCTTTAAAAGAATTGATGGATACATAATAATACAAGGCTTCAAATTTCCATTCTTGATATTCTAAATCATTACCAAGATATACTTAACCAAATTTAATTTTCTGAGGTTCAGTAAGAAATCCAATATATAGATATCTATCTTCTTCAGAGTATCCTTATCCCCTTTCATTGGAATTATAAAGCCTTTAACCCACAATTCAAGAATCCACAAATTCGTAGAGAGATGTATGATCTTGGGAGTCTTCACTCCTTTCAAGACAAGACACTCTATTGCCTTTTCCTTATCAAAATATAATAATTCATCAGGTATTTTGTGAGTATAAAACTCTACTTCACATTTCTATGGAATTACAATAATATTGGTTGCCTTTCTGTATGAAAGAGATTATGTATTTCTATAACTCTAGAACAAAAATTTATCACTTCCTACTTCACTGAAAAAACTAACTGTTTCATAGAACTCAAACATTTTCTCCAGATACACTGGATCTTGTTCATTTGGTTTTAAAATTCAAAGACCCTCCCAGCTATTCAACTTAATATTCATAGATATGATAAAATCATATGTGTTGAAGAATATCGGATCAACTAACCTCTCACGGTATATTAGCCATTCAGAAATTTCCTTAACGGTCGACATTTCTTTTTGAGGAGAGGATTTAGTAGACATCCGAAACTGAGGAAACTCTTGAATATTCAAAACAACTTTAAAATAAAGAGGCATAGCTTCAACAAGTAAGAGAATGAAAAACTGATGAGGGACAACCATCGGGGGTGCTTTATATAGGAGAATAAAGCAATAGTTTAACTTCTATAGTTGATACAATAGTTGAAAAACTTTTGATCAAATCTGACGATTGAGATGATAACTGAAGAAGGATTTTGATAGGTTTTGGTCTTTTGAGGGTTTTTAAGATAGACATTCAAATTAAAAAAAATTTGAATCCATAAAATGTTTCTTAAATAAGATAAAAATTTCAATAATTAAAAAGATGATTTTGAAAACATAGGAAAGAAATAATACTTTCCAAATTTCTAGGAAAATTATTCATAATGTGGAAAATATTTCTTGGAGAACTTTAGATTCTGTAAAAATTTTAAAAAAAATTAAAGGGGAAAAATATTATTTAAAAAATTTGATTATGATTTTTTTTATAAACTTTATCTCGAAAAAAAATTTATTCCGAAAAAAAAACATGATTATGAAAAATTTGAATCTGAAAAAAACTTGATTGCAAAAACAATTACCAATAAGCAAATGTGATCCCCCAGTGAAAAGGTGTTTCATACTGTAAAAAGATAGGTTTCAACTAGAAGATAATATGGAATTTTACCTTATGATTATCATTCCAAACTTCTTATAAATATATTCAAATCTATCAGAGGGTAAAGATTTTGTGAAAATATCAGAAAGTTGATCTTGTATTCTAATAAATTGAAGAATGATATCTAATTTTTGTGTGTGATCCCTAAGAAAGTGATACCTAATATGTATGTGTTTTTCATGAGAGTGATGTACATATTTTTTACTTAAGGAAATGGCACTAGTATTATCACACAATATTTTTGTTTTGGTAAAACTCATACCATAGTCTGTGAGTGTGTGTTGCATCCACAACACTTGAGCACAACAACTTCCAGCAGCTACATATTCAACTTCAGCAGTGGAATGTGCTATTGAGTATTGCTTTTTTCATGACCAAGAAACTAATAAATCACCTCAGAAATGACAAAATTTGGGATGTAATTTTTCTATCCATTCTATATCCACCAATGTCAGCATTTAACTTTTTTTTTGGAAAATCACTTCTAGAAGTATAAAATAGTCCTAGATTTGTAGTTCCCTTTAAGTAGAGAAAAATCATTTTCACTGTCTTTAAATGAGATTCCTTAATATTGAATTGATATATTGCACATAAGAATATAGAAAACATTATGTCTGGAAAACTAGCAGTCAAGTAAAGTAGACTTCTTATCATACCTCTAAAAGATGTTTGATCTACTGGTTTCCCAGCTTCATCAAGATCAAGTGAATTTGTGGTACCAATGGAAGTACTTATACTCTTAGTTTTGTCATATAAAAACTTTTTAAGAAGATATTTAATATACCTATGTTGGGATATATAGATTCCTTCTAGTTTTTGATAAATTTGAAAACCAAGGGAAATTGTTAACCCATCCATCATACTCATTTCAAACTCAGATTTTATTTTATCCATACAAGAATCAGTTAAAGATTGCTGAGTTGAACCGAATATAATTTCATCAACATAAATCTGAATAATCAAAACATTTTTCTTATCTTTTCTTATAAAAGTGGTTGGATCAGCATTTCCCTTAACATAATTTTTCTTAAGAAAAACCCATATTAGTCTATCATACCAAGCCCTAGGAGCTTGTTTATGTCCTTATAAAGCTTTCGTATGTTTCAAAACATGTTCAGGATGTTTTGTATTTTCAAAATCAAGAGTTTGTTCAACAAAAACTTCCTCTTGAACATAACCATTAAATAAATCACATTTAACATCAATTTGAAAATGTTTTAAGTTAAATAATGCTAAAAGTCAAGTATAATATGAATATATTCATGTATATCTAATAGAGCATAGGTTTATTCATTGTCTATTCCTTCTTGTTGATTATAACCTTTAGTAACCAATATAGCTTTATTTATTACTATGATTCCATTTTCATCACACTTTTTTTATAAAGACCCATTTCACTCCAAAAATTGACGTTTCTTTAGGTATTTCAACCAAGGTCCATACTTTATTCCTTTCGAATTCATTTAGCTCATCTTGCATAGATTTTATCCAATCAGCATCACCTAAATCATTATCTGTGATTTTTGGTTCTAATTTGGAAAGGAATGCTATATGTTCTACTTCATTTATTAAGAAACTTTTAGTCCTTACAGGTTGATTTAAATCACCAATGATAATATCACTGGGATGATTCTTATGAAATAACTGATTTTGGTTTTGTAAAACTTTCTCATCAACATATGGTAGGAAATATTCTTGGGTAAATGTTTTAGAAACATTTTGGTGAACATCTTCCTTATCAGAAAAATCTTCTATCAAGGGTTGATAATCAGTTTTTGAAAACACATCAGAAGATGTAGGTTGAGGGTGTTTAAAAACAAATAGATTAGTTTCATCAAATTTAACATATACTATTTCTCCAATAGTACAAGTATTTTTATTGAAAACTCTATAAGCCTTAGAAGTTTTGGATTAGCCTAATAAAATCCGTTCATCAGATTTTGGTGCAAATTTCTGTAGATTATCTTTTGTATTCAGAATGAATAACCTACTATGAAAAACCATGAAGTAGTAAAGTCTAAGTTTTCTACCATTCCATAACTTATAAAGAGTTTTATTAACAAATTATCTAATAAAAACATGATTTATAGTATAACAAGAAATACTAACAGCTTCAGCCCAAAATTGCTTGGCTAACAAATATTCACACAACAGGGTTCTTGTTATCACTTGAAGAATATTGTTTCTTTATTAAACAACACCATGTTGTTGAGGAGTTCTTGGTGTTAAGAATTTATGAGTAATTCATTTTCTACTATAAAAAGTTTCAGAATTAGAATTTGGAAATTCTCCTCCATGATTAATATGAATAGTTATCAATGGATGTTTTTTTTTCATTTTTAACTTGGGATCTAAAAATTTTGAAATAAGAAAATTCTTCAGATTCATTTTCTACAAAATAGAACCACTTAAATCTAGTGTAATAATCCACTAAGACAAATACATAATATTTTACTCCAATTCTTCTAGTTTGTGTTGGAACAAAATGATACACATGCGCAAACTGTAATGCATCAATGGTTGAGACTTCACTGACTAATTTAAACAGGATTTATGTTGCTTTCCATATTGACAAGGATCACAAACTTTTGAAGAATAAAATATATGATTCGGTATATCCTTAAATAGTCTTTTCTTAGAGAGTTTTCATATGTTCCTAAGGATACAGTGTCCTAACCTTATATTCCATAACAAAGAATGATCTTCCATTGCACTAAGACAAGGTAGATATTGACACCTAAGGTCTTATAGGTTTAGGGTGTAAACATTTTCTTGCCTATGGGAAGAAAGAATAAATTCTTGGAATTGTGTACTAAACACTTATCATTCCTAAAATTACCAATGTATCCTTCATCATATAACTGACTTATGCTAATAAGGTTGTGCCTAAGACCCTTAGCAAATAAAAAATTTTAAATAATAGTTTTTTCCAAGAAAAACAATATTACCTGTACCAATAATTTCTCCCTGAGCATTATCTCTGAAAGTTACTTTTCCTCATTTAGTGTTGATAATATTTTCAAAGAAGTTTTTGTTACCAGTCATGTGCCGGGAACATCCACTATCCATGTACCATGTATTTCTATTGGTATTATCTTTAATTTTTTTGAATATAAGAGTGTTAGACCTTCCGAACCCAAACATTATTGGATTCAAATACTTCAAAAAGTAACATCATAGGAATCCAAATTTTTTTGGAAAAATAAGCTTTATGAAAACCTAAAGACTGAGTTTTTTTTAAGAAACAATTTTTTCCCAATTCCCACCACTCTAACACTTAATGCAGAATGGAGCACTTTGAAGAACAAAATAATTATTACTAAAAATCAGTTTTGAACGAGTGTAACCCAATCCATATTTATTCCTTAGAGGCCGTATTTGGGAATACTTCATGTCAAATTTTTCCTTACCCAAGGAAAAGTTAGACAAACACTTCCTCAGAGAAAATATTTCTATATTCAGTCTAATAACTAAGTTTTTATCTTGAAAATCAGTAGTTTTAGCATTAGACTTAGTCTCTAAAACATTTTTCATAGAAATTACTTTTTCTAGATCCTTATAAAGTTTATCCTTCTTATAATTAACTTACCAAAGGGGTTTTGAAACACTTTCAAAATCATAAATTTTATTATCAAGATCATTAAAAATATATGATACTTCTTTAGTTTGAATAGAAATTCTAGAATTTGTCTTATCAAGCTTTCTATTGACTTTAGAATTTTTATTCTCAAGGAGCTTAACAAAAATAGAAATTTCTTCATAAGTAGGTAAAGTTTTATCTTCATCATAAGAATATTAATCATATGAAGATTCATAATATTTACTATCACTATAATTATAATTCAAGGATACATTGGTTAAGGATTCAAAATTCTGTACCTTGGGTATTAAATAATTATTTTCAATAGGTAACATGGAAAGTAAAGAAATATTCTTCTGACAAGAAGATTCATACTCTGAGGATTCATCAGAAGAGTCTCCACCACTGGCACTCCATGTGTCATTAGATTTAAAAACATTCTTTATTTTAGCTTTGGAGTACTTCTTTATATTCCTCTTATAATGCTAATATGTTCTATCCTTTCACTTAATCATAGGAAAATCTGGCCTTATATGCCCTACTCTTTTCCATTCATAACAAGTAACAATAGAGTCTTTCTTGTACTTTCTCTCTTTCTTCTCATATCTATATAGAAAATATTTCTTCCCAACTATATTGTTTATCATTTGATAAATATTAGCTAGTTCATTCTCAGAATGTTCACTTTCACTTGATTGAAATAAAATAGTAACCTTCTTCGACTTGGATCTAGTAACCCCTTGAGGAGTCTTTTCTTTATTAGTGGTAAAGGCTAAACTTTCATTTCCATTCTTCTTCTTATTATAATCAACATCTATTTATATTCTTGTCTCGTGTTGAAGAAGAGTTCCAAAAATATCTTTAAGAGTAATATGAGATACATTCCTATTCTCATCAATAGTTGTTCTCTTAGATTCCCACTCATTAGGCATAATATCGATAATCATGTCTACACGTGCCTCATCATCTAAACCTTTCTCACCCATGGATTTTAAACTATTAACAATAGTCAAAAACATCTGTTGTACATTGAACACTGGTTCTCTATAAGGAAATAAGAATCCATGATATTCTTCTCTAAACATGGCTCTTATAGATTCTATAACATTGGATGTACCAAAATGAGTAACCTTCAATTTCTTCCAAATACAATTTGAAGCTTCATAAGAACAAATATGACTGTATATATTCCTAGTCAGGGAACACAATAATGTATTTCATACCTTTTAGTTTAGTTGATATTCTGACTTTTTTATCCTGAATCATGTAATCTCCAGTAAGTATAACAAATTTGTCTACTGCAGTATTAATAAAAAAAATTATACGATCTCTACAGTATTCATAATCATTCCCATCAGGTATAGGTGGTATAGTAGGATTAATATTGTCAATTGAACCAACATTCATTCCTTCCATCTAAAAGAAAATATCATTCCATAGAGACTTATTAATAATTAAAGTTTGTAAACAAGGATTAAAGTCCTATGTAATGAAAATATAGAATAATGAAAACTTGAGCAAGAAAAAAAATATGAATATAAGTATTTCAGATACCTGCACTGATACCAATTGTAGGATCAAAATAATGATGTAGATGCTCAATATACAAGAGGGGGGGGGGGTGACTTGTATCCTTTAAAAATTCCTTTGGAACCTTTAATGTTGGTTATAAAACTTTCATTTTCAACCATAGGGAAAACAATGTTTAACAAAGTTAAACAAGGTAAATTCACAAAACCTCTTAGTTCTAAAAACATGCTAGATTCCAGAAATATTGTTCTAGAAAAGAATCTTAAGGAAGGTTTACAAGGTAAAAGATTCTACCTTAAAGCGTATAGAATCTTACTAATCATAGTATACAAGTACAAGAAAGTATAAGATAATTATACTTTCCTTATTAATCAAAATGTAGTGTAAAATAAGCTTGAAACAATACAAGTGACAAGCATTATATCTTTTAACCCAAAGAGTAGGGTATCCAACAATATTGGATAAATGTCCCATGATTTATACCTTCAAGAAAGTTTGTCTTACCTACACCAGGGTAATCCCTCAATAGGAATATCAAAGTCTTTCTTGATATTCTCGTAGGCCCTCAAACTTCAAGGTAGTCAACACCTCTATCTTACTTATCAAAAATTCCCTCTAACATTAAGGTAGTCAAAAAATCTATCTTCTTATCCCCAGAAGCCCTCGATTGTACACATCAAAAATTAGAGTTGCATGAAGAAAGCTGAACAAGATATTTTGTAGGCATAAAGAATGATAGCCTCTCTCTCTATAAAACACATCATCAGCATGTAATATCTAGATTCATAGAATAGTATTGAGCTCATTCAAATGATCTTTTATTTATAGGAATTTCTCCAACAGTTGGCTCCCTCCTACAATGGTCATATTTTCCTTGAATTTCAGAGGGACCTGTACACGTGTCACTCAATTGAAGGTTAGTTAGAAACAGAATGCATGAAATAATTTCATAAATATAACAAGGTTAAGTAAAATATGGTTTCACAATCAATTATATTTTTCTAAGTCCAAGGAAAAATAAAATTCATAGTCTTTGAAAAACATTTTCAGTATATATTACATGAATATTCCGATTTTGTTTTTCAAGTAATTTGGAATCAGAATTCTATAGAATTAGAAGTCTGAATTCTATTTAATTCGGAACCTAAATTTTGAGGAATTTATAAACTTTATTCTAAAGAATTTAGAACCTGAATCATAAGGAATTAAGAGTCTGAATTCTATGAAATTTGGAACCATAATTCTAAGGAATTTAGAGTCTAAATTATCAAGAATTCAAAGTCATAATTATAAGGAATTCAGAACATGAATTTTGAGGAATTTTGAACCAAAATTCTATGGAATTCCGAGTCTGAATTCTAAGAAATTCAGAATCTGAATTTTAGAGAATTTGGAATATGAATTTATGAGAATTTAGAATCATAATTTCAGAGAATTCAGAATATAAATTTTAGAGAATTTAGAATCTGAATTTCAGTGAATTCGGAATCTGAATTTTAGAGAATTCGGAATTTGAATTTCGGAGAACTCAGAATCTGAATTTCAGAGAATTCAGAATCTAAATTTCAGAGAATTTGGAATCTGAATTATAGAGAATTTGAAATCTTAATTTCATATAATTCATAATCGAATTTCATAGAATTTGAAATCTGAATTCAAAGAATTTGGAATATGAATTTTAGAGAATTCAAAATCTGAATTCAGAACCAGAAAACAAAATACTTTATATATAAGTATTTATAGGATTCTGAGGTTTTAGAAATGAAACCAAATTTTACAGTTAGAAATAAAAAGAGTTATGTTTCGTGAAACTAAATCATGAATAATGAAAACAATGAGAGGGAGAAAATTTCTTTGGGAAGACAAATTTTCGTTAATAAGATAAATCTTATGGGAATTGAAATTTCCCTTGAGATAGAGTGTTTGTGATTTTCAAAACATAAAGGTATATGGAAGTATTAAGGAAACCTTATTGAATTATCACATAAATGATTTATTATTTTTTTATAATTATAGTAATTTCCTGAAAAAAAAATTAATTACATAATTATAACCATTCTTGAGAGATAGATATTGAAAACAAATTATATCGGTTTGTGAGGCGATATTTCTCCACACACATGCATTGTAATTTTTTTCTATTGTGATGGAAGTGGTTATGTATTTAGGTGATGATATTAATAGAATAAAAATTAAATTAATTTTTCTTTATGTAATTATTATTTCATCATGGTTTAAAAATATTTTAACAGTGTGGAAAAAAAATAAAAAAAAATATTTGATTAAAATCAGTATCTATTCTTTGGACCACCTCATTTTCATAACAACTTAAGTCCACTAAGGATAGAGTTCTACCTAAAGTAAGAGACCTGTAATTTGGGGAGGGATTATATGATGGTATATGGGAAGATATTGTATAAAAAAATATGTTTTAAGTGTGATGAATAGAGAAGAACAAGTTCCCTTTAATAAGAGAGGCAAGGGGATCTGTTGAAATTTTTTAAAATATTAAAATAATATTAATTAATTTTTTTAAATGGATATATACTTATTTATATAAAATATATGATGAATAAGGGTTGAAATAAATCAATACAATTACAATTAATTATTTTTTGAATATTTGTTTATTTATTATCATTTATCTTTAACAATTATTTAACATCTTTAACTCTTACGAGAATAACATGTATTTTTTCTTTTTAAGGGTTAATATATATACTATAAAATAATAATATAAACATGAATGGATCATTGATGATATTTAAAACCTTATACCAATAATTATTATGAATTTTAGACTTTTTTGAATTTTATATTGTTACGACCTGAAATTTTGAATAATTTTTTGTTTCTTAAATTTGTGTGTCATTTTATTTTATACTCAACAAAACTATATTCATTAATTTAAAAAGTTAGTATAATTAAATGATACTATTGGGCTTCGACTATTATATGACTATTGGTTAGTATGACCATTGGAAATGAAACTCTTAACATTACAAATTTTTCTTTATAAATAAAAATGATCTTGGTTAATTAATACAAAATGAAGATTCGATGGCCCCATCCAATAGACTCGGGCAGTTTGAAGCCCATATGACGGAACTTGGGAAGGAGGTGGCACCACTAGGCTTTGCTTTGGACCAAGCCCAAGCCGAACTTCATCATGTGAAGCTTGAACGAAATCGCCTATGGGAGAAGTTCAAGCTGATAGAGCTCACTACTCGGGCAATGTTGGCTGAGCCACCCTAAGATTCTATCACCTTAGCACACCTTACACTTACATCCCATGATAATATTATAAGGGTCTATTTAATTGGACCTTAGCTTCTTTGTTTAATCCTTTGATATAAAAAAATTATTATTTCTTCTTATGGTAAAGTTTCTAAATTTCAAATGTCGGGATAAATATAGGATGTATATTATTGACATATTTTGGAAAAATTATATTTCAAAATATTTATGTAAACCTTAAATAATTAATAATGTGTAATGATTTTCAAAAAAAGATCTTCTACAAATGTGTTCAGTAAAAAGTTTAGAGTCTAATAAGATCAACTTAATTTTTGGTGAATAGTAAATTATGAATATTAATTTTACGCTTATGAATAGTAATGTGACAAAATAGAATAGTAACCCCACTTAAGAATGTATTAATATAACTTAGGCACCTTGATTAGGTTATGTGATTTAATAAAATAAGTAAATAACTGTTTCAAAAATTATTTATTAAGTATTAGTTTTTTTGGGTGAATAGTGTTTTATTTAAAAATTAAATTAAAAATATTTATAAAAATATTTTCATAAAATGGAGTTCATTTTTTAAATCATGGCATTGATATTTGGTTAAGGTGAATTGTTTGGATTTTTCTGAAACAGATGAATTTTCAGTGAATAGTGTTTTTATTTAAAAATTAAATTAAAAATATTTAGAAATTTGCTTTCATAAAATTAAGTTCAATTTTGAATTCAGAGCATTAATATTTGGTTAAGGTGAATTTTTGAGATTTTTCTGAAATAGTTAAATTTTGGTGAATAGTAAAAATTACAGTTTTGAGTTTTGGGTGTTTAATGACATCATTAATGATGTAATAAGTATGTAATAATTCTGGTCAACATATGAATAGTAATATATTCTATGACGTGTGCCAAGTGGAAAATACCATGGGAAAATACCATGGGCAAGCCCATGGTTTTTCCATTACCACTGATGAGGTGTCCCTGGGAAATTAATGATTTGTTCCCTCATTCCTCCTATAAATATCAAACCATTCCCTCATTTATTTCATCTCCAAATCTTCCCCAACGATGTTCTGGTTTCATTATATAATGACCCATACTTCACATACATTATTAATACTTCAAAATTGAATCATACTTATTACAACATATAACAAAACCACGAAAGGACCGTATAGGTATAGTGTCTTTAGAAACTGGGAAACATAAACAACTGGTTCATAAAGCGTCTACATTGTCTCCCATTTATTTCATCATATCTATAGTCCCTTTTGGCATATCTTACATAATAACCTTCTTCCTGACCTGGGGAAAGAAAACATACAAAAGGGTGAGCTCAAATGCTCAGTAAGGGTAAACAAAAGAAATCTCAATCACATCATATTCATAAGAACATAACTTTTGGAAATCTTAACCTGCAAAAGGGAGCATTATTTCATAACATCGGATAAATCATAGTAGTGAAATGGAAACCATAACTTAAAACATGAAACTTTGTGGCATACACACATAATCATAGAGAATCATTTCTTATTAGTCAAGACTCATTGCCAAGACTATCTTAGTGGACAAAGTCCATTTCTGAACCGAGTTCACTCCTCGTTTCAGTCCTGTTTCACTGAACCGGTATAACCTACCATTCCAGCCATGTCTATCTCATGAGATATAAAATCTTTACCCAATGCATTGGAGGGAGATATAGGTCCCACCCATCTCATAATGATACCATTCTTATGTGTGCCACAAAATCATAAATCATACATCATTGCATAACCCATGTAATACAAATGGGAATCTTAAACATCATGACATCATAAAAAAATTCATATAAGATAAAAGAATTCATAAAAATAATTCCATCACAACATAATCAAATCAATGTAATAATAGGGATAAAAACAGAACCCTTTATTGTCTTAGATGGAAAATAATTTTGAAAAAACACTTGAACTCCATTCTTGAAGAAAATATCCTTTCTTCTTCAAAAAAAACATTTTTCCTTTCTTAACATGTCATACAATTTTAAACTAAAAGAATTTGATTAAAAATAAAATTGAAAACTTGTAAAGGAGGCTTCTTGGAAATAATGTTTTAAAAATCCATTCATTCCGTATAAGTTAAAAAAACATTCTTCTCGTACTTTTGTCGGAAAAGTCAAAAAGTACCTTGTACGAAAAACGACAAAAGATTCCATTCATAACTTTTACTAAAAACTCACCGAAGGGTAAAATTGGATATAAACTATTGTATAAGGATATAAATATTACATATTGAGGAAACATGGATGTGGATGATAAAATACACCCCAGTAAATTCCAAAGTATAAACAATCTCGGATAAAAATGAGATTGTGATATTTCCCTTACCTTAGGTCTGTTTTGCTTCGTATGTGTCTGAAATTCCTGTATAATTATTTAAATAATGTTATTGACTTATTCCAGAATCATAATTTATTTTATGATATCATATATGGTCATATTCTTAGCTTCTTAGTAGTAATATTTCATTGCTACTTGTTATTCGGGTGTTTATAACTTTTTGTTCTTATGCGTGTCTTGTCGAATAAATTCTTATTCTTCTCTTTAGGTTATAGATAACTCATTTCCAGAATAGTATTAGTGTAATATATATCATATTCATTCATTCAATTCATATATATAATTATTAAATGAAGATCATGTAGAACGAGTCGCATCACATCGTGGAGACGATATTCCGTACGTACGCACGGGTGATGATATCGTTCCTATGATCATGGAATTGTATTGGAGTGTATGTATACTATTTCAGAATAATTATCACTTTATAATAGTCATATATAGTCATTATTTACACCATTATACCCATCCAATTAAGGTAATGGTGGAAAATAGATTACACCACGGCGTGGAGACGGTATTCCGTACGTACGCACGCGCGGTGATTTCTTTTTCCGTAGGATGGATAGATGGTGAAATAGGGTTGTTTCATACTTATAATAACATATCAGTATATGAGTGATACTGATGTTATTACTTCATAATGAAACAACTAAATAAGATGAAGTGGAAGAAGAAATAAATATGAAAGAATCGGTAACAGACATTACCTCTTCTTTGAAGTGCTTCTTTGAGACCTTCTTTTAGGGCACTAGAATTGGCCTTTGAATAAGACCAGGACCTCTAGGATGTCTCTAGGGAAGTGGAGAGGAGGAATTGGCAGGGTTTTGACGATCTTGAAGGCTCAAAGTGGTGTGAGCAAGAGGGGGAGGAGGTGCCATTTTATAAGGGAGGAGAGGGGCACCTTTGGGAAAACTAAAAATATTATTTTATTATAAAGTCAAGTTCGGTTTAAAATAGCTCCAAATTGATATATTTAGAATCTAAGTTGTGTATGGGTCGAAATACTCTCATCCAATAGAATTTAGACTGGTTTAGGTATCAATTTTAGCCTTATCATTTAGATTTAACTTTAAGTTAGATAATTTAACTTTTACCGTGTCTTCTTGTTTTCTTACACTATAAGGTTAATAAACATACTATATCAAGCCAAAAGAACCCCAAGTTGTTTATTATTAATATATATAGCCTTATCTAAGTCATTTGGCCGAAACTTAGATTTTTAGGAATAAAATATCAATTACTAATATAATATTTTTTTAAAAAACTATTTTATTTCAATTTTGACACTATTTAGTAATTGATTTTTGTGAAAATCATAACAAAATTATTAGTTCAAAAAAGTTAATTAAATCAATAATAACATGTCATATTAACCTATAAAATTAGTGGAATTCATAAAAAGTCTCAAATTACATTTATTTGGGTATTTATAACATCAATTATGTCAATATTTCACTAATAAGATAATTACTGCATCATCGTTGTGTCATCAATAAATTAAATTATTTAATGTCTAAAAATTACAAATAAAATACCATTATGTAGGAAATCATTTTATCTTTCTAATTAATATTTATAGTCGAATTGATCTTATGTATAACCCCATATTAAAAATGATTTACTTATTAAACATTGATTTTAACTATTTTAACCCTTCTTTAAATAAATTAATAATAAATGTCCTAATCTAATCCAAGTGGGCCTAAATGGTCATATTTTATTCCTAAGGTTGTTTTTGGTCGAATTACACTTGTCCAATAGAATTAAGACATGTGTTAGGGTAATAATAATACCATTTTTACCCTTAATTACCCTATTTACTTTTAACAGTGGTAAATAAAAGTAAAAAGTTACTATTCACCAAAAATTATTTTCATCTCATTGAACCACATTTTAGTCCTTGATATTAACTGTGTCTCTCGGATTTTCAAAATTCCACTCACAGAAGCGGTAAAATTATGTTTTATGACAAATTCAGTTTTTCTAACTACCACTTAGTGGTTTCACTATTCATCAAAAATTGAATGTTTTCAGAAAAATACCAAAATTTCACCCTAGGATAATTTCAATATTCCGAATCCAAAAATAAAGTCCAGTTTGAAAAATAAAATTTCAAAAAAGTGGTTATTACAATTCATAACGGCTAGTTTTAATAATATTTTAATAGCATATCATTGTTTACTGAAACTCTGTATTACGTACGACACAAGCTATCGAGGAAGGCCGCAGTTGCGTGTAAAGCAAGCCAAGCTAGTGTTGTGTGTATTAAAAGATTCCTTTGATGATTTATAAAAACAAAATATTTCTCATAAAAGTCTCGGGCGTTACATTCTACCCCCCTTAAAATGAATTTCGCCCTCAAAATTCGTCACTTTGTCACAAACGGATGAGGATACCTCTCCCTCATCATATCCTCAAGCTCCCATGTAGCTTCTTCTAATTGGTGGTTCCTCCATAAAACTTTCACCAAGCGAGTGGTCTTGTTTCGTAGGACTTTTCGCTACGATCTAGAATCTCTATCGGCTGTTCTTCATAAGAATGATCTTGCTCCAGCGGTACAACTTTTGAGTTGAGTACATGTGAAGGATCAGGTATGTACTTTCTGAGGAGAGATACATGGAACACATCTTGTACTTGAGAGAGATTCGGTGGAAGCACCAATCGGTATGCTACCTTCCCGACACGATCCATTATTTCGAAAGGACCGATATATCTAGGGCTCAACTTCCCCTTCTTCCCAAATATCTTGACTCTCTTCCAGGGAGATATTCATAAGAACACTTTATCACCCACTTCAAACTCTAGGTCATTTCTTCGGTTGTCGGCATAACTTTCCTGTCGACTCTGAGCTTCTCTTATGTGTTGTTGAATAGATCTGACCTTTTCTTCCATTTCATCAATGAGATCCGGTCCTAATAGCTTTCTTTCCCCAACTTCATCCCAGTAAGTTGGAGTCCTGCATTTCTTTCCATAGAGAGCTTCATAAGGAGCCATCTTAATACTGGTGTGAAAGCTATTATTATAAGAAAATTCCACCAAAGGTAGGTGTTGATCCCAACCACCTTTTAAATCCATAGAGCAAGCTCTAAATATATCTTCTAGGGGTTTAATTGTTCTCTCAGACTGGCCGTCTGTCTGAGGATGATAAGAAGTGCAGAAACTCATCTCTGTATCCATAGTATGCTGAAGACTTCTCCAGAACTTCGAGGTAAATCTCGAATCCCGATCAGATATAATAGAAAGTGGTACTCCATGCAATCTTACCACTTCCTTTACAAATATCCTGGAAAGCTGATCCAGGGAGAAATCCTCTCTAATAGCAATGAAGTGTGCAGACATTATAAGACGATCAACTATGACCCAAATAGCATTATTTCCTTTGGATGTTTTAGGAAGTCCTGTGACAAAGTCCATAGTGATGTTTTCCCATTTCTATTTGGGTATGGGTAATGGTTGTAACATCCCCTTAGGCTTCTGTCTCTCATCTTTAACTTTCTGACAAACCAAGCATCGAGAGACATATTCAGCAACATCTCTTTTCATGCCATCCCACCAGAAGTACTCTTTCAGGTCCCTATACATATTCGTGCATCCAGGATGAATAGAGAATGAAGAACTATGAGCCTCATCCAGAAGCTCCTTCATTAATTCCAGGATGGGAGGAACACAAACCTGATTCCTGAACCTTATTATCCCATCACAATCAAGGTTGAATTCAGGAACATTTCTCACCTTCTTTTGTAACTCAATATCTTCTTTCTGTGCCTCTTTAATCTTCACATGTATAGATGGTTGAACATTCATTTGAGAAAGATAATATTTTTCCCCTTTCATTATAAATCCAAGATCCATCCTTTGTAAATCCATAAATATTGGATCTTTTGTGATCCTCATCATGGATAAACTGGCATGGTCTTGTCGACTTAATGCATCTTCCACCTTGTTTGCTTTCCCAGGGTGGTAATGGATTGAGCAGTCACAATCATTAATCAGCTCCAACCATCTTCTTTGACGCATATTCAGCTCCTTTTGTGTGAAAATATACTTTAAACTTTTATGATCAGTATAAATGTCACACCTTTCTCCATAAAGATAATGCCTCCAAATCTTTAATGCAAAGATTACCACAACTAACTCCAAATCATGTGTTGGGTAATTTTGCTCATGGATTTTCAACTGTCGTGAGGCATAAGCTATCACCATATCATTTTGCAAAAGAACACACCCTAATCCCTTCTTGGATGCATCACTATAGATCACAAACCTTTCTCCACTACAAGGCAGTGTGAGCACAGGTGCGCTGGATAACCTTCTTTTCAACTCCTTGAAATTCTCTTCACATTCCTCCATCCAAACAAACTTAACTCCTTTCCGAGTCAACTTGGTGAGTGGATTAGATAATCGTGAAAAATCATTCACAAAACGTCGATAATATCCAGCCAAACCAAGAAAACTTCGGATCTCAGTTACTGTTGTTGGTCTCGACCATCTTTCTATTACCTCTGTTTTTGTTGGATCCACAGATATCCCCTCTGTTGAGATTATGTGACCCAAAAATGAAACTTTTTGAAGCCAAAATTCACAATTGGTAAATTTGTCATAAAGCTTCTCCTTTCTCAGGGTCTTCAATATAATTCTCAAGAGATCTTCATGTTCTTCCGTGCTCTTTGAATAGACAAGAATATCTTCTATAATGACTACCACAAACTGATCAAGATAGTCTCTAAAGACTCTATTCATCAGATCCATGAGGATAGTAGGGGAATTAGTAAGACCAAATGGCATCACTATAAATTCATAGTGTCCATACCTTGTACGGAAAGACGTCTTTGGTATATCCTCCCTTTGACCCTTAATTGATGATACCCTGAACGAAGATCAATCTTGTAAAAGTATTGATCTCCGCATAGTTGGTCAAATAAGTCATCAATGCGTGGGAGAGGATATTTGTTCTTGATAGTGATCTTGTTAAGTTCTCGATAATCAATGCAGAGTCTCATTGATCCATCTTTCTTCTTAACAAATAGAACAAGTGCTCCCCAAGGTGATGCACTAGGGCGTATGAATCCCTTATCAAGATTCTCTTGGAGTTGCTTCTTCAATTCCTGCAACTCAATTGGGGCCATTCTATAAGGTGTCTTTGAAATAGGCAAAGCACCCGGTATGAGTTCTATTGAGAATTCAACTTCACGATTTGGTGGAAGACCTGGTAATTCATCTGGAAAGACATCATGAAACTCTCGTACAATGGGCATATTATTAATCATGAGTTTCTCAACAACCATTTGAGATAAATAACCTTCATTTAGTGGAATCAAGACCCATAAGATGGAAGAAATTTCCACTGGAAGGTTATGTTCATCCTTGCATCGATAGACGATCATAGATTGATCTGGAATATGAAATGTGACTTCCCTTCTTTGGAAATTGATATGAGCTCTATATAAAGAAAGCCAATCCATGCCAAGAATCACATCAAATTCCACTATAGGAAGGATCACAAGATTTGCAGGAAGCACTTTCACACAAACTTCTATTGGAGAAGAATTATAAACTTTTGATGCGACTATTGTGCCATTAGGTGTTGTCACAGCTAACTCAACATCTAATTGTTGAGGTAATACGGTGATACCCTTAGAAAATTTATCAGAAATAAAAGAGTGGGTGGATCCAGAATCAAATAAAACATTTTCTACTTTAGATTGGATGGAAAGTGTACCTTTCACCACATCATTATCATACTCCACATCGCTGATATAAATTGCATGTGACTTTCCTTTGTCTTTAGACTTAAGAGTTTTTTGACGTCGACCATCATCATCAACCCTTGGATTAGGGCATTTATTGGCATAATGTCCCATCTCCTTGCACTTGAAACATTGAAGTGTAGTAGGTTCATTCTGTGTATCCCTTCCTTTGTTTGCATCATTAGATATCTTCTTCTCATCATCGCAGAATTCAAATGCCCGATGACCTTCCTTTCCACATTTGAAACACTTACTTGTCCCTTTAAGACAACTCCCTCCATGTTTCTTTCCACACTTTGAGCATAAGATAAATCTCACCTTCTTTTCAGTGTGCTCTTTAGATTTTCCTTTGAATTCCATTTTCCTCTTCTTATCAAACCCATATGACAGATGGGTTACTCCAATCTCCATCTCAACTTTGAGAGCACATCGAACGATTTCCTCATAGCTATTGAAGTCCCTTATGGCTAAGGCCCTTCGAAGACTTGGTTTTAAGCCACTAAAGAATCGATCGATCTTACTCTCAGGTTGGATAATAATACCAGAAGTGTACCTTGCAAGTCTTGTAAAATTTGCTTCATAGATACCAACAATTTCATTATCATTTTTCTTCAGTTCAAGAAACTATTTCTCCATCTTTGTTCGGAGAATACGAGGGAAGTACTTATTGAAAAACAAGTTCTTGAACTCGTCCCATTCCATGGACTCAATTTCATCCCTTTTCCTCATATTCTTAATAATATTACAACATTGATCAACATCTCCATCCAAACGATACACTACTAGGATGAATTTATCATGTTCAGAACATTGAAGAACTGAAAATATCTTTTCAGTAGTACTAATCCACTGTTCAGCAACTAATGGATCAGTAGACCCGCTGAAAGAAGGTGGATGCTGCCTCATGAAGGATTCAACAGAATGTTGCTCCTTCCTTTGATCGTTTGGAAGTCCTGCATGATTCATATCTTGAGAAATTTGTGTGAGCATGGCTACAAGATTTTTCATTCTAGCTCCCATAATGTTTGGTTGCTCAGGGGGACAATCATTGCATTGCCCGTCGCATTCCGCATTAACACGATTCCTTCGGGTTCTAGCCATTGACTAAAACCAAGAAGAATAGTGTGAGCAACACTAATTATAATAGGAAAACCACATAATTAATAATAAGATTTCACACTTAAGGTCTTATACTAGGTTATTCATCTCCATTTCTAAAACACTAAGATTGTGTTCTATGCTTAGAATTATCCTTAGGGTTCTTACTAAGGTTTTCACATCCTAGTTTCCAAAGGTTGACTATACCTTTCCTCTAATACCAACTATAATGACCCATACTTTACATACATTGTTAATACTTCAAAATTGAAGCATAATTATTACAACATATAACAAAACCACGAAAGGACCGTATAAGTATAGTGTCTTTAGAAACTGAGAAACATAAACAACTGGTTCATAAAGCGTCTACACTATCTCCCATTTATTTCATCATATCTATAGTCCCTTTTGGCATATCTTACATAATAACCTTCTTCCTGACCTAGGGAAAGAAAAAATACAAAATTCTGACCTCAAATGCTCAGTATGGGTAAACAAAAGAAATATCAATCACATCATATTCATAAGAACATAGATTTTGGAAATCTTAACCTGAAAAAGAGAGCATAATTTCATAACATGGGATAAATCATAGTAGTGAAATGGAAAACATAACTTAAAACATGAAACTTTGTGGAATACACACATAATCATAGAGAATCATTTCTTATTAGTCAAGACTCATTTCCAAGACTATCTTAGTGGACAAAGTCCATTTCTGAACCGAGTTCACTCCTCGTTTTAGTCCTGTTTCACTGAACTGGTATAACCTACCATTCCATCCATGTCTATCTCATGAGATATAAAATCATTACCCAATGCATTGGAGGGAGATATAGGTCCCACCCATCTCATAATGATACCATTCTTATGTGTGCCACAAAATCATAAATCATACATCATTGCATAACCCATGTAATACAAATGGGAATCTTAAACATCATGACATCATAAAACAATTCATATAAGATAAAAGAATTCATAAAAATAATTACATCACAACATAATCAAATCAATGTAATAATAGGTATAATAACAGAACCCTTTATTGTCTTAGATGGAAAATAATTTTGATAAAACACTTGAACTCCATTCTTGAGGAAAATATCATTTCTTCTTCAAAAAAACATTTTTCCTTTCTAAACATGTCATACAATTTTAAACTAAAAGAAGTTGATTAAAAATAAAATTTAAAACTTGTAAAGGAGGCTTCTTGGAAATAATTTTTTAAAAATCCATTCATGCCGTATAAGTTAAAAAAACATTCTTCTCGTACTTTTGTCGGAAAAGTCAAAAAGTACCTCGTACGAAAAACAACAAAAGATTCCTTTCATATCTTTTACTAAAAACTCACTGAAGTGTAAAATTGGATATAAACTATTTTAGAAGGATATAAATATTACATATTGAGGAAACATGGATGTGGATGATAAAATACACCCCAGTAAATTCCAAAGTATAAACAATCTCGGATAAAAATGAGATTGTGATATTTCCCTTACCTTAGGTCCGTTTTTCTTCGTAAGTGTCCGAACCTCCTATATAAGGATTTAAATAATGTTATTGACTTATTCCAGAATCATACTTATTTTTATGATATCATGTATGGTCATATTCTTATCTTCTTAGTAGTAATATTTCATTGCTACTTGTTATTCGGGTGTTTATAACTTTTTGTTCTTATGCGTGTCTTGTCGAATAAATTCTTATTCTTCTCTTTAGTTTATAGATACCTCATTTCCAGAATGGTATTAATGTAATATATATCATATTAATTCATTCAATTCATTTATATAATTATTAAATGAAGATCATGTAGAACGAGTCGCATCACATCGTGGAGACAGTATTCCGTTCGTACGCACGAGTGATGATATCGTTCCTATGATCATGGAATTGTATTGGAGTGTATGTATACTATTTGAGAATCAGTATCACTTTATAATAGTCATATATATTCATTATTTACACAATTTTACCCATCCAAGTAAGGTGGTGGTGGAAAATAGATTACACCATGGCGTGGAGACGGTATTCCGTACGTACGCACGCACGATGATTTCTTTTTCCGTAGGATGGATAGATGGTGAAATAGGGTTGTTTCATACTTATAATAAAATATCATTATATGATTGATACTGATTTTATTACTTCATAATGAAAAAACTAAATAAGAAGAAGTGGAAGAAGAAGTAAACATGAAAGAATCGGTAACGGACATTACCTCTTCTTTGAAGTGCTTCTTTGAGACCTTCTTTTAGGGAACTAAAATTGGCCTTTGAATAAGACCAGGACCTCTAGGATGTCTCTAGGGAAGTGGAGAGGTGGAATTTGCCAGGGGTTGGCCAATCTTGAAGGACCAAAGTGGTGTGAGTAAGAGGGGGAGGAGGTTCCCTTTTATAAGGGAGGAGAGGGGCACCTTTGGGAAAACTAAAAATATTATTTTATTATAAAGTCAAGTTCGGTTTTAAATAGCTCCAAATTGATATATTTCGAAGCTAAGGTGGGTATGGGTCGAACTCCTCTCATCCAATAGAATTTAGACAAGTTTAGGTATCAATTTTGACCTTATCATTTAGATTTAACTTTAAGTTAGATAATTTAACTTTTACCTTGTCTTCTTGTTTTATTACACTATAAGGTTAATAAACATACTATATCAATCCAAACGTACCCCAAGTTGTTTATTATTAATATATATAGCCTTATCTAATCCATTTGGCCGAACCTTTTATTTTTAGGAATAAAATAACAATTACTAATATAATATTTTTTTTTAAAACTATTTTATGTCAATTTTGAAACTATTTAGTAATTGATTTTTGTGAAAATAATAACAGAGTGATTAGTTCGAAAAAAGTTAATTAAGTCAATAATAACATGTCATATTAACCTATAAAATTAGTTTAATTCATAAAAAGTCTCAAATTACATTTATTTGGGTATTTATAACATCAATTATGTCAATATTTCACTAATAAGATAATTACTGCATCATCGTTGTGTCATAAATAAAATAAATTATTTAATGTCTAAAAATTACAAATAAAATACCATTATGTAGGAAATATTTTTATATTTCTAATGAATATTTATAGTCGAATTTATCTTATGTATAACCCCATATTAAAAATGATTTACTTATTAAACTTTTCTTTTAACTATTTTAACCCTTCTTTAAATAAATTAATAATAAATGTCCTAATCTAATCCAAGTGGGCCTAAATGGTCATATTTTATTCCTAAGTTTGTTTTTGGCCTAATTTTACTTTTCCAATAGAATTAGGACATGTGATAGGGTAATAATAATATAATTTTTACCCTTAATTATTCTATTTACTTTTAACCGTGGTAAATAAAAGTAAAAAGTTACTATTCAACAAAAATTATTTTCATCTCATTGAACCACATTTTAGTCCTTGATATTAACCGTGTCTCTAGGATTTTCAAAATCCCCCTCACAGAAGTGGTAAAATTATGTTTTATGAAAAATTCAGTTTTTTAACTACCACTTAGTGGTTTCACTATTCATCAAAAATTGAGAGTTTTCAGAAAAATACCAAAATTTCACCTAGGCTAATTTCAATATTCTGAATCCAAAATTGAAGTCCATTTTGAAAAATAAAATTTCAAAAAGTTCTTATTACTATTCATAACGGCTAGTTTTAATAATATTTTAATAGCATATCATTGTTTACTGAAACTCGGTATTGCGTACGACACAAGCCATCGAGGAAGGCTGCAGTTGCGTGTAAAGAAAGCCAAGCTAGTGTTGTGTGTATTAAAAGATTCTTTTGATGATTTATAAAAACAAAATATTTCTCATAAAAGTCTCGGGCGTTACACATTATCTCCCAAGGAGTCCTCCCAAGGTTCCCTCAAGCTTCCTAAGGTCCCGACCTTCACGATTTCAATGTTACAACTCAAGGTAAGGGAATCTTTCACCCTTCTCTTTTATGCCATGACATCCTTTATGTTGTGTCTTATAGTTTACCTCTATTTATGTTGAGGGCATGTTCTTATATGTTCTCATTACTGTATATTTCATGTCTAATATTTGAGAGACCCTTTCCTCTCTCATCAATTTTTTTTTCTGAATTTTTAAGTGACGCCGTTAGGCAGTCGAATTTCTCATAAAAGAAATCGTATATGCTCTTTTCTTTCATGTTTCCTTTTCATATGGGTTGCCATTCAAATATTCATAAAATTATCTTATTATGTTCCCATACTGTATTATAAATTATTTTTGAATCTGTGACCCTTGTCTCCTCCCTTTTCAATGTGTTCTAAAACCATGTAATATAGTCGTTATGCTGCAGAAATATCACCTCAAAATTTCTATCTCTTTCTCTCCAGTAATTCTCTTGTTTTATTTATGTGAATAACCATACCTATTACATTTCTATGATTTTTCATAAATATATAAATATGATATATTTTATTCTATAATTGGCATACATATAACCCTCCCTCTCTTTCTATGGGTTATAAATGACATAATGATCTTATTTTTAAGAACTTTTAAAACTTTACGATCTTGAAATGAGACCCATTTCTTTTATTCACCATCGGTTATTTAAGAAATTTTTTATTATGATCTATATGGCTCACATGAAGATAATTACATATTAAGGGTGCACCCTAATAGTGTTCCATTTCATTGGGTAAATAAATTAATCTCTAGAGATGACAAGTTTCACGATACCTCGGTGAATAACCTTGGTAAATTTTATGACACCTCTGGGATAAACTGTGGTGATATGTTCATGAATGAAAAAATGAAATTTTTTAGCCACATATTCAAGTTATGATTTATGTTCTTGTTATTACGATATGCCTCTTTTTCCATTGCTCCTGTATTTTTATTTTTCATCAAGTTCTTGTTGAAATCACAAGTAAACTGATTCCATTGTTTACCCCTTACTGGGCCATCTTCTCCCCATTTCCTTTGATATATGTCTCTAGGATTAGATATGTAGTAATTGTACATAGTATGAACCTTTGGTGAAGCCTTACAAGTGGGTTAGAAGAATGTTTTATCTTTTTTTCATGTATCATGTTCCTGATTTACAAGACACTATACTATAAAGATCCTTTATTTGTAAAATGTACTGAAAAGTTATGTAATAAAACGGTGGGATTCCATAGTTTGTATCAATGTATAGTTTAGTTATTTATAGAAATTATGATATGAAAACATTAGGAAGAAACCTATAATTTTTTTTAAATATTTGAAAACTCCCAAGTATTTTGGTGAGTACTAAGTACGTTGTTTATCAAGAAAATACATCCCTATCCAGATACGAGCAGCTAGAGGTGACTCTAGCACAGATGTACATAAGGGTAAAACCCCAAAACACTGCTTTGAGGTAGACTGAAATGATAACTAGTACACGACAATGGGCCTTGATGCACTCTTGGTTACAACACTCCCGTGGGATATGTTTGGTTAATCACAAGATTTTTATGAATCATTATAAAGGAATTATAGAGAAATTTAATTATTTAAGCATGATATTCTAAGATATAATATCCTTCATAGTTAAAGGATTCGTAAATGAAATATGTTTCTCACTAAGGTTTTATTATTTTAGAAATTGGCAGGAGATAAGAGGAACCATGAAAATGGTGACCACAATGGACTACGCGCAGACAGCCCTCCGATGGCAGTTGAAATGGAAAAATTCATTCAAATGATGAACCAACTGACCCATGTTATGGGAAATAACTTGAATCAAGATGAGAGACTGATCTCACCATGAAGAGAGCAACATTCTGTTGAGTCCAATATGCATCAAAGACCACCAACCTTCAATGGATCGACTGACCCATTGATTGATGAGCAATGGATAACTCTATCGAGAAGATATTTTATATGCTCCACTGTTCAGAGCAAGAGAAGATCACCCTGGTTGCCTATCTCTTAGAAGGAGAAGCTAATTAGAGGTGGGAACTGATTAAAAACCAAATGAAAGAGTGTAAGTTGAAGCTATGAAATGGGAAGAGTTCAGAGGGATCTTTTTCAGTAAGTATTTCCCTCATTCCATGAGAATAAGAATGGAGAAAGAGTTTCTCGAGCTGAAGTATAAGGAGAATGAATCCGTGAGAAGCTATGAGATGAACTTCACAATGCTTTCACATTACACATCTATCATTGTCATGGATCCAAAATTGTGAGGTTTATAGATTCCTTGGTGGATTAAGACCTCTTCTACGAAAGAATCTAGCCAATCGAGACTATGAAAGCTATGAGGAGATCATGTAGAGTGTAATGAATGTCGAGCTGGAGTTTGGTGAGACACGGTTGTCTCATAAATCCAATGAAAAGAAGAGATTGAAGGAGACCAACTTAGGGAGGACCTTTTATCAGGGAATATGATGAAATCAAGTGCAATATTCCACATGTAATATGTGTGGGATGAAGCATGTGGGGAACTGCCTACTCAGAAGAGGGAAATGCTACATGTGTGGAAGAGATGGACATATTGCGAGGAATTTTCGTAGTGAGGTGAAACCTAAACTTCCAAACACTAACGACAAGGGGAAGATGGTGCAGCACCTACTTGATATCTAGTATTTTAATTTTCGACAACTTGGGTACTTTTCCAATCACTTTCCAAATGCAAGGGCAGTGGAGTGGAACCCGCATCAGTCTCAGCAAAGGCCAAGGGAGCAAGGTTGTGCTTTGGCTATCACGATAGCTAAATTTGAAACTCCGAATGATGTGGTTGAAGGTACTCTTGTTGTTATCTCAAATATATCAAGTAATTTGTTTGATTATGGTTCTATGAATTCCTTTATTTCCTTCTATTTTTCAAAGGATTTAGAATCATCCCCTGATTTTCTAAAAGTTAAGTTATCAGTCAAGACTCCTGGTGGGATTATCCATGCAACGTCAGTGTTTAGAAGCTCTAGTATTTACTTTAGTGAGCACATTCTTATCTCAAATATAGTAGTCATTCTCATCCTAGAATTAAAAATTAAAATAGGGATGGACTGGCTCTCAAAGTATAATGCTAAGATCAAATGTAAGACCAAGGAAATATCAGTAGTATTGAATTGAAAGACAATAGTAATCTTCCAAGGAGGAATATCTCAACCTGATTCTTGTCTAGAAGTACCCCCTATATCTTTTTTATGGAGTTGATCGGTGAATAAGAAGAGGGAGATGAGTGTTTAAGGATAGAAAATATCCCAATCATACAGGAATACGTTGACATATTTCTTGAAGAGTTTCCTGGACCTCCTCCAGAAAGAGAGGTAGAGTTCTACATTGAACTCGTACCTGGATCTCATTCGATATCAAAGACCCCCTATAGGATGGAAAAAGCAGAGCTAGAGGAATTAAAGAAACAAATCTGAGATCTTTTGGAGAAGGGGTTTATCCGACCGAGTATGTATCTTTGGGGGTCACTGGTTCTCTTTGTGAAGAAGAAGGATGGATCGATGTGGCTATGCACTGATTATAGAGAACTGAATGGGATCACAATGAAGAAAAAATACCCTCTTACATGAATTGATGACTTATTCGACCAACATCGTGGGGCTCAATTCTTCTCTAAGATTTATCGTCAATTTGGTTATCATCAATTGAGAGTTAAGAATGAAGATATTCCAAAAACTACCTTCCGATCAAGATATGAGCATTATGAGTTTGTTGTTATACCTTTCAGACAGACTAATGCACCTGCTATTTTTATGGATATGATGAATAGGGTCTTTAAGGACTACCTTGATAACATTGTGGTAGTTTTTAATAATGATATTAAGATATATTCCAAATGTCCCAAGGAGCATGAAGATCATCTAATAGTTATTTTACAAACTCTACATAAGGAGATACTTTTTTGAAAATTTCATCAAATGTGAATTATGGTTACAACATGTTGCTTTCTTGGGGCACATTGTTACCAAGGAAGGAATCGCAGTTGACCCTACAACAACAAAAGTTTAATGAACTGGCCTCAACCTACGAAAATAACTTATATTCAATGTTTCCTTGGATTAGAAAGATATTATAGGAGGTTTGTGAAAAAAAATTTCACGTATTTCTAATCCATTAACCAAGATAACTCAAAAAGGGGTCATGTTAATCTGGACAAAAGAGTGTGAGGAAAGTATCCAATAGCTGAAGAAGGGATTGGTTACTACACCCATGTTATATCTACCCTCAAGTGGAGAAGGATTTATTATTTTTAGTGATGCATCTCTCAAAGTTCATGGGTGTGTCCTCATGAAAAATGACAAAGTCATTGCTTATGCATCTAGACAGTTGAAGACTCGTTAGAAGAAATATCCAATGCATGATTTGGAGCTGGATGCGGTAGTTTTTTGCTATGAAGATATGGAGGCACTATCTTTATGGGATGAAATATGATATATACATAGAACAATACAGTTTGAAGTATATTTTCACACAAAAGGAACTGATCATGAGACAAATGAGATGGTTGGAACTTCTTATAGACTATGATTGTTAAATTCATCATCATCTGGGAAGAGAAAACAAAGTCACCGATGATTTAAATAAGAAAGACACAGTTGTTCTTTCCATGATCAGGATTCAAAGAGATTCCTTGATCAATGACCTAGTAAAACTGGTCATGGAAATTATAAGGGAAAAGACATCATCAACCCTAACCCAAATGATTTCTCAACCATCATTACTAGTAAAGATCAAGAAGGATCAGAAAGAAGATCCTTTGTTACAGAAGGAGTTTGATGATGTGAAGGATGGTAAGTTTCTTAAGTTCAATATTGATCAAGAAGGTGTAATAAAATTTCATACAAGACTATGAGTTCCATCTATTCTGGAAATAAAGATGGATCTGATGGATGAAGCTCATAGCTCTACATTCTCTATACATCCTGGAAGCAAAACAATGTATATAGACCTTTGTGATCATTATTGGTGGGATAATATAAAAAGGGAGAGTGTTGACTACACTTCAAGGAGCCCTGTATGTCAGCATGTGAAGGCAGAGTGACAAATTCCTAAAGGGGTATTGCAACCACTGCCCATACCAGCATGAAAGTGGGACAATATCACTATCAACATCGTCACAGTTCTTCTGAGAAATTCCAATGGAAATAATGTGATATGGGCTATTGTGGACCATCTCACTAAGACTTCCCATTTTATCTCCATTAGGGAATATTTTTCTCTTGATCAACTTGCCAGGATTTACGTAAAATAAGTGGTAAGACTGTATGGAGTTCCACTTTCTATCGTATCTGATCGTGATTCAAGGATCACATCAAGATTATGGATAAGTCTTCAACATGATCTATGAACTGAATTGAATTTTAGTATGACCTATCACCCCCAAACTAATGGACAATCTGAAAGGACTATTCAAACACTTGAGGACATACTGAGAACATGCTCAAAAGAATTTAAAGGTGTATGGGATCAACACCTCCTATTAGATGAGTTATCTTACAACAATAGCTTCCACATGAGGATTCAAATGGAACCATATGAATATCCATATTGGAAGCGATGTATAACTCCTATGTGTTTGCATGAAGCTTGTGACAGAAAGATTCTTGGGCCTGATCTTGTGCAAGAGATGACAGAAAAAGTCCATGCCATCCAACAACACATTAAGGCTGCTCAGAGTCGGAAAAAGAGCTATGTCAACAACTATCGAAGGGACTTGGAGTTTGATGTTGGCAGTAAGTCCATTCTTTGAATTTCACCTTGAAAGAGAGTCATGAGGTTCAGGAAGAAAGGTAAGATCAACCCTAGGTACATTTCCCCTATAAAAATCCTTGATTGCGTGGAAGCAGTGGCCTATCAGCTTGCACTTCCTCCAAATCTGACACAAGTTCATGATGTCTTCCACGTATCCCTCTTAAGGAACTACATACCATATCCTTCACATGTACTAAAACCATAGATGGTACAACTGGAACATGACCTCTCTTATGAGGAGCAGCCGGTGGAGATCTTGGATTGTATAGACAAGGTTCTACGCAACAAGACTACCCACATTGTCTAGGTGTTATAGAGGAACCAAAAATGTGAAGAAGCCACATGGGAACTAGAGGAGTCTATGAGGAAGAATTAGCCACACATTTTCTATTCTTAGGGTATGAGTTAAAATTTCTGGGAAGAAACTTCTTAAGGGGGGAAGAATGTAACGATAGAAAATTTTGAATAATTTTGTGTTCCCTAATTTTGTGTGTTATTTTATTTTATACTCAACAAAACTATATTATTTAATTGAAAAAATTAGTATAATTCAATGGGACTATTGGGTTTTGACTGTTATATGACTGATGGTCAATATGACCATTGGAAACTAAACTCTTAACATTACAAATTATTGTTTATAAATACAAGTAATCTTAGTTAATTAAAACAGAAAGAAGATTTGATGGCCTCATCCAGTAGACTCAGGCCATTCAAAGCCCATCTGACAGAACTTAGGAAGGAGGTGCCACCACTAGGTTTTTCTATGGACCAAGCCCAAGCCGAACTTCATCATGCGAAGCTTGAACGGAATCGCCTACGGGAGAAGTTCAAACTGATAGAGGTCACTACTCAGGAAATGTTGGCTGATCTTCCCCAAGATTCTATCTTAGCACACGTTACACTTAGGTCCCATGATGGCATTATAAAGGGCTATGTAACGAGACCTTAGTTGCATTGTGTAATACTTTGATATAAATAAAATTGTTATTTATTCTTATTGTAATGTTTGTAAATTTCAAATGTATGGATAAATATAGGATGTATATTATAGATGAATTTTGGAATAAAGGGATATTTTAAAGTATTTATTTAAACCTTAAATAATTAACAATGTGTAATGATTTTTAAAAAAATAGTATTCTACAGTTGTGTTCAGTTAGAAATTTAGAGTCTAATTAGATCAACATAAATTTTGGTGAATAGTAAATTATGAATAGTAATTTTATTCTTTTTAATAGTAATGTGACCAAATGGAATAGTAACCTCACTTAAAAAAGTATTAATATAATTTAAGCACATTGATTTGGTAATGTGATTCAATAAAATAAGTAAATAACTATTTCAAAAATTATAAGTTAAGCATTATTTTCTTGGGTGAATAGTGTTTATATTTAGAAATTAAATTAAAAATATTTCTAAAAATATTTTCATAAAATGGAGTTCATTTTTGAAATTATAGAATCGATGTTTGGTTAAGGTGAATTTTTGGGATTTTTCTGAAATAGATGATTTTTTAGTGAATATTGATTTTATTTAAAAATTAAATTAAAAATATTTAAAAAATTATTTTCATAAAATGGATTTCATTTTTGAATTCAAAGAATAGATATTTGGTTAAGGTAAATTTTTTTTATTTTTTTTAAATAATTAAATTTTCAGCGAATAGTAAAAATTACAGTTTTGAGTTTCGGGTGTTTAATGACATCATTAATGATGTAATAAGTATGTAATAATTCTGGTAAACTTATGAATAGTAACATATTCTATGAGGTGTCCCATGTTTCCAATTCCATGGGAAAATACCATGGTCATGCCAATGGTTTTTCAAATACCACCGATGAGGTTTCCCTTTGAAATTAATGATTTGTTCCCTCACTCCTCCTATAAATACCAAGCCATTCCCCCATTAATTTCATTTCCAAATCCTCCCCAACGATGTTATGGTACTATTACCTCCCAAGGAGTCCTCCCAAGGTTCCCTCAATCCTCCCAAGGTTCTGACCTTCCAGATTTCGAAGTTACTCTTCAAGGTAAGGGAATCTTTCACCCTCCTCTTTTTATGCCATGACCTCCATTATGTTGTGTCTTCTAGTTTCCATATCTTTATGTTGTGGGTATGTTCTAATATGTTCTCATTATTTTCCATTTCATGTCTAATTTTTTAGAGACCATTTCTACTCCCATGAATTTGTTTTCTGATTTTTTAAGTGACGTCGTTAGGCGGCCAAATTTCTCGTAAAAGAAATCCCATCTTCTCATTCCTTTCTTGTTTCCTTTTCAGATGGTATGTCATTAAAATATCAATACCATGATCTTATTATGTACCCATACTGTATTATGAAATATTTATGAGTGTTTGAATGTTTCCCCTCTCTTTTCAATGTTTTCTAAAACCATGTTATATAGTTTTTATGCTACAGAAATTTCACCTCAAAATTTCCATCTCTTTCTCTCCAGAAATTCTCTTGTTTTATTTATGTGAATACCCAGACCTATTTCATTTTTATGGGTGTTCATAATTATATAAATATTATATATTTGATTCTGGAATTGACATACATATAACCCTCACTCCATTTCCATTGGTTATAATTGATATAATGATCTTATTTTTAAGAACTTTTAAAACGTCACGATCATGAAATCAAACCCATTTCTTTATTCTCCATGGGTTATTAATGAAATGTTTGATTATGATCTATGTGGTTCACATGAAAATAAATTCATATTAATGGTGTTCCCTGATAGCACTCCAATTATTTGGGTAAGGAAATTAATCTCTAGAGATGAAAAGTTTCACGAGACCTTTGTGAATAACCTTAGTTATTTTTGTGACACCTCAGGGATAAACCATGGTGATATGTTCATGAATGTCTAAATAAAATGTTTTATCCACATATTCAAGTTATGATTCATGTTATTGTTATTATGATATGCATCTTTTTCCATTTATCTTGTCTTTATAATTTTAATCAAGTTCTTATTGATATCATAAGTAAACTAATTCCCTTATATACCCCTTACTAGGTCTTCTGCTCACCCTTTCCTTTGATGTATGTCTCTAGGATATGAGATGCATTAATTTTACATAGGATGAACCTATGATGAAGCCTTATATGTGGTTTAGAATAATGTTTTATGTTGCTTTCATGTATTATGTACTTGATTTCCAAGACACTAGACTTTAAAGATCATCTGTTTGTAAAATGTAATGAACTATTATGTAATAAAAAGGTGGGATTCCATATATATAATTTTATAAAATATTATATATTTTAAAATATCATTAATTTAAATTGTACATATATTCATTATTTGAATTTTTAAAAAATATCATAAATACAAGACAAATGAGATGAAATTATTCTAACACTTCAATAAAATGTAAAATTAATCTATGAAATTATTTTATTGAATTAATTATCTTTTATTTTAATTATTTTTGTATTTTTAGTATCATTTATTTGATATTTCCATTAATTAAACAATTACGTCATTATCATTATTTGATACATTAAGGTAATTATTTTTTTCTTATTTTTTTATAAATAATCCATGAAGAAAATAAATTTTTTATCTTTCAAAATACTGTTTATAGTTGAATATATATTCTAAATAAAATTATATAAATAAAAATTGTATTTATTAAAATATAAGTATTACATCTTTGATTATTTTTAGAAATAAAATACTATAAAGAGATTAATTCATCCATGTGTCTCAAAGAGGTAAAAAAATTTACCCAATAATGATTTTGGTCAACAAAATATGAACCAATTAAATTTGGACAAGTTTTAGGGTAATTTTCAAATATTTATAATATTAGTTTTACCTTAATTACCCGATTTAATCATAACCGTGGTAGTAATAAATCAGTAAATTTACGATTCATATTGTTTAAAAATAAAAGTTTACTATTTACTAAATTGGGAAATTTTAATTCAAAATATCTAATCCATTTTTCAAAATTAAAAACATAGAAGATCAAAAAGTTAATTTAAAATTAATCCCATTGGTGGGGTGGGAAAATAAATTATTAAAGTGAAAAATATCAAAACATTTAAATGCTTTTATATACAGATTCATTTTGAAATTGATTCTATTTACCTAAATTTCATAAATTGATTCTATTTACCTAAATTTCATAAATTGATAAAACATTTATCTAATTATTCTTAAAAAAACTAAAAAATATAATAGACCAATGCAAATTATTTAGATAAAAAAGACGTTTTCAATTAAAATTCAGTATTTTTCACTATTCATCTAAACATGAAAGTTATCAAAAAAATAACAAAAAATTAAATTAAATTTAAATGTTAAATTAAAATTTTAAAAAATAAGTTTATTTTTCAAATATAATTTATAAAAAATTTTAAAAATAGATTTAAAACAAGTTCTCCATCAAAAGGTGTTATATCTACTTTTTAGGAAAATAAATATTTTTTGAGTAAAATTAGATTTGTTCCCATATAATTTATATAAAATTCGTTGTATGAATGTTAAAAATTAGATATAATTTATTATAAATTTCAATAATATAATCCAATAAGCGGTATTTTTTATTTATTGGTATTAAACACACCTATTCGTATTTAAAAACTTTTTTGAGAAAAAAATTTCTTTTTATTTTAAAAATGTATTTATTTTCATTTAAAATTAATTGATCGACTAATAAATAGTTATATATAAATGAGGAAAAAATATTTTATAATTCGGTTAATCATGTTCATACCCTCTTATCTAATGGCTTTGCGAAAACTGCCATATTATAAAATAATATTTTGTTTATTTAAGCTCGATGTGGTGTATCATGTATTCTATCGAACATAGTGTTTCATTTTATAAACTCAAGATGGTGAATTCTCCCCCTTTAGTAAATTTTCCATGAAATTTGAACTCAGTGTTGTTATTTAGGGTTTGACCTTCCAAATTACCATTATTTAAATCCCACATCGAAACAAGGGTTAGTAAAACATCCACATTAAAAGAAAGAAATTGAAGTATGAAGGTTATCTAAAATAAACCAGAGTAGGTTTCCATGTATGAAAATGTGGAAATGGAAGAGAAAAAAAACTATCAAGTTCTTATGGGGAGTGTTATAGAACATGGTAAGTATAAATTTTACCATCACAAAATCATAAATCTATGATGAGTTAAAAGGTCACTAATTTCTTACTACGAAATGAAAATCAATTTTTTTCTTTCAAGATTCTTTTTTATAGAGTTTTGAAATTGTATTACTACCTGGAAAAAGAACATTAGAGAATATACTTACTTGAAAATTATAATTTTATCCTTTCATAAATTTCCACCACAAAATCATCCTTTTTCCCCAATAATGAGTATTAAATATTGGGTTTTTATGCCTGAAGCACTAGAATCATCTTCTAGAGACTAATATAATCCATAAAAGACTAAATTTTTCTTTACCTATCTTGAAACATTATGAAAATCCAAAATGGTTAGGATAAGATAAGATAATGATTTTAAAAAATAAACATTTATATGATGAAAAACTAATTCTACACCAAAATTCAATAGTAATACCCAATGTTCAACATAGACCATTTGATAAATAAATATCCGTAAAATTACTAAAAAATATTATAAAGTTATATTTAGACTCTAAAAATAAAAAGTACTTGATCACATAGTTTTAAAAGAATTTTTTTTTTTCACAAAATAACATCTATTAATATTAACGTATCATACAAAAATGTAATTTTCTAAATCAAATAATCTCTAAGATATGCTAACAATTTCCTTAAATTACTTAAATTTCCATCAATTGAAAATAAAATAATCTAAGAAGACATCATAATATCCAAATATTTCTAAAGCATCCATTGATAAAAATTGTATTTCACCGAACTTAATCATTATATATCATATTTTTTTCAAGATATATTTCACATTCAAAAATATTTTCAATTTTACATTATAGGGAATGAGAACAGACTCTTAAAATTTAAACCCATACATTAAAAGTGTAAACTTATATCCAGTATCCATTTTTTCATCAATATATAACTCATTAAAATAAAACATTATTTCTCTTTATAAAAAAATCTTTAAAATTATCCCTTTAATATCCTATTTGAATCTATTCCTCCTTAAACTCCATAAAATTAATTTTGAAAAAATGGGATGAGAAAAAAACTTTGGTGAGTGATATAAAAATAGAGAAATTTTTTTGTGTAGTAAAAACATAAAAACTCAAATAAAATTTACCTTTATATATAGTGTTCATTGAGAATATAAACTAAAATATTTTCACCTAAAAAATAAACACACATTTTTCCCAAACAAAATCATTAAAACCCATAACAGGAAATTAAAACTCCTTTAAGTGACTTAGAGAATCCTATACATAAAAAAATTTAAAAATATTTTCAAAACACATTCAATTACAATAACCATATGGTTAAATTTCAGTTAATTTATTATAGGCTTACCTGGCTCTATCTAGGCCACCCCATGTTAAGCTGTAATGGGATTACACGATGCTATCTGGGCCACCCCATGTTAAGCTATAAAGGGTTTCCCTGGTGATATCTAGGACACCCCATGTAAAGTTGTATTGGGATTAACTAGTTCTATATACTCCACCACATGTGTATCCTATATCAGGCTCACACAGTTTCTGTAATTCTCAAGTACCATGCCATTAATAAAAAACATTCTTTATAACTCCCTTTTAAAAACTATTTTAATCCCATACAAAAAGAACACATTAATATACAAATACCCTTTACTTTTAAAAATCATTTTAATTAAAATAATTCCAAAAATAAGGGAATCATGTTTTTTATTAAAAAAATATGTAATATTATAAAGTAATATAGAAATTAAATAATATTCACAGCTGTAGGAAGGTCATTTTCACCTTGTACATTAAGAATATATATTTTTTTTTCATTTTTCAAACTCTTCCATATAAAACACATAAAATATTCATTTGAATTTTTTTTAATGAAATTAAAAATAGAAATAAAATTTCCTTTATAGTCATCTAATAGCTATATAAAAAATCTGTAAAATAATATAAAGAATATTAACTTGGAGAAAAAGATTTAATAATTAAAATTTTAATTATTCAAGGTGTCCCATAGAAGATTGAACATTTAATTCATAAGCCACATAAAATAATAACTTTTTAAAAAATATTAAATAATATGATAATAAATAAATTAGTGATATTATATGTTAAAGGGGGATGTATATACACCTTATTAAAGAACATGGGTGTATACCATCAAAATATGCCTCAATTAATGGAGATTGAGATGAAGTCCCTTACATTGAGTTTGACTCATCATGTAAAATATTTATCTTAATAAATAATAAACATAAGTTAATTATTTATTTTCTTTTTAATAATTTTAATTTTCATTATTACTTTTTTATAACTTATTATTATGTTATAACAATTACTTAATTATTTAAGTTCGTGTGAGAATTTTTGGTGATATTCGGTACTTGAGTCCATAATAAATATGGTATAATATCAATTGCCAAAGTGGTAAATATTAAATAATCTCTAGAATAATATTCATGAAAAGATTATAATTTTTATACATCAATTATACTTTTAAATTAAACTATTAATTATGGTTATGAAAAATGAACTATGTTATAATAATGGATACAGAAGCCATACGTACGCATGAGTAACGTTTTCATTTTTTAATGATCATTATGGAAAGAAGGTAAGTATCATTTTAACTTTAAATATTGACCATAATATATTTAATATCTTATTAATCACTTATATATATCATCATGGTGATGTGGTGATGAAAAAAATCACATCGCTTCATGGAGAGAATATTTCACACCTACACACAAACGAAGTTATCATTTTTATGTGCCTAAAATGGTAACAAAAATGATATATTATAGTTTAATAATGATAAATATGTCATGAATAAACTTTAATTACATCATTCTAAATATTCATGAGTGAAGGCAACGAAAAATAAAATATATAGGTTCGTGATGCAGTATTTCTCTGTACACATGAATGATTATTATATTCCCATTTGATATATATAGAGATAGATTTAGGTGTTGATATTAAAATAATAACATGTAATTTTATTTTGGAAACTAGTTTTATTGTATAAAAAAGTATGAAAAATATTTTAATTAATTGGAAGAGGAAATAAAACAAAAATACTTGATTAAAAACAATACTTCTTCCTTAGACCACCTCCTTTTCTTAACACCTTAAGACCACTGAAGATGGTGTCATGCATAAACTATGAGATCTGGATTTTTGGGAGGGATTATTGGAATGGATTTTGATAAATATTGGATGAAATAAATAGGGTTTTAAGTTTAATAAATAGATAATAATAGGTTCCCTTTTATAATAGAGGGGCGGGCCACTCTTGTATTATCTCAAAATAATATATTAATATAAAATAATTATATATTCAAAATGGATCCAAACTGATATATTTTCAATATAAAATGATTTGAAATCTAAATAAATTCCTAAAATGAATATTATATATGATTTTACTACTTTTTAATCCTTACCATTTTTCTTTAACCCATATTTAACATCTTTAACTCTTACCATGATAACAGGTGTTTTTACTCATTAAGGGTTAATATAGTCACTATAAAATTCCAAAAAAACCATAAAAGATTCATTGATGAAACTTTAAATCTTATTATAATTATTTGAAATAAATTTATATTGTTATGGATTTTATATAATTTAATATAATATAATTTATTTTAAAATATCATTAATGTAAATTTTGAAACTAGTTGTTATTTGACTTTTTAAAAAATATCATAAAAAAGAAAAATTCATAAAATTTATTATCAAACATAAATAAAATGTAAATTTCATATATAAAATCATTTTAATTCCATTAATTATTCAATATAATTTGTATTTTATTGTTTTTAATATTGTTTATTTGATATTTCTATTAATTAAAAACTTATCGAAACATCATTGTGTAATCCTATAAGGTAATTTTTTCTTTCCTAAAAATTAAAAAAATACATGATTAAGATAAATTTTTTAAATTTAAAAAGACAATTTATAGTTTAAGATATATTGTATATAACCATATATTAAAAATGATATATTTATTAAAACATAAGTATGACATGTTTGACTTTTTTAAAAATAAATCACTATAAAGGAATTAAAGTCATATAAGTAGTTCTGAGAGGTCATAAAATTGGACCAAGGATGATTTTTGTTAAAAATATATCATAAAATAAAATTAGGACAAGTGAAAGGGTAATTTTATAGTATTTAAAATTTTATTTTTACCCTTAATTACCTGATCTACCCTTAAATGTGGTAATAAAAAATTAATAAAGTTAAAATACATATTTTACCAAAATAAAAGGGAACTATTTAATAAATTATGACCTTATGATTCCAAATATAGAATCAATTTTAAAATATTAAAAACACATAATTTTCTTAAATTATTTAAAAATTAATCTCATTGATGTGGTGAAAAAGCATGTTATTAAAATGAAAACGTTCAAAAAGATTGAAATGTTTTTATATCCTAATTCATTATAAAACTGATTCCAATGACCTATATTGAATTAACTAATATAAAGTTGACATAATTATACATTAAAACCAATAAAAAATATAATTTAACATGATTTTTTTTAATAATAAAATGTTTTATTCAATTAAAATTTAGTATTTTTCACTATTCATCAAAACAAGAAATTTATCAGAAAAATACCTAAAATTTAAACAATGTAAATTTTTATATTAATATTTCAAATAAGAAGTTTATTCTGAAAAATATAATTTATACACATGTTAAAAAATATATTTAAAACAAGTTCATGATCAAAAGGTGGCAGATCAACTTTTTAGAAATATACATTTTATATGAGTAAGATTGGATTAGTTCTTATATCATGTCTAAGAAAAAAATTGGATGAGTGTTAAACTTTATATTGAATATATTATAAATTTCATTAATATAATAAGAAAATATTTAATTGATTATTTATTTATTTTATACACACTTTTACATATTTTAATTTTTTTTCCGAAAAACATTTCCTTTTATTTCAAAAAGGGTTTCATTTCCATTTATAATTAATTAGCCACCGAATAATTAAATATATATTATTTTTTATATCATATTTAAGTAATTAATATAATCTTGTTCATACCCACCGTTCTTATATCTATATGATAACATTAATATTGAATAAAAAATTTAGTATTTCATTTAATCTCGATGTGGTGTATCATGTATTATATTGAACATAGTGTTTCTGTTTAAAAACTCAGGTTTCTAGAGATATCGATCATGGTTTATGGTCTCATTTAAATGTTATATTTTTCTAATATAGTTTAAATAAATAATAATTTATTTATTTAATAATTTATTTTACTATTAAAACATTAAAAGAGATATACTAATAATATATTTTGATGTGGGGAATTACTTAGGTTAAATAATAGACAATTACCTTTATAAAATTATAATTATTTAACCCTAACAATATATTGTTAAATATAACCTTTTTAGTCATATATATCAATAAAATAGAGACACATTACCTAGAAATATCTCATACCCAAGAGAGACAATCCTCTCTCTCCACATCATGAACATAGAGAGAATAAGAGAAAATGTTATGATTAATGATGAATAGTGTAGTGTAAATGTCTCTTCTATGCGAGCATCTAAAGATTCAATATTTTATTTGAGATTCATGAAGAACATGTGGATACATTAAGAGGAATAATTTCTTGGATTATCCATCACAACAAACAAGAAAACAAGAGAAGAAATAAAATATTGATAAAACTGATTAACGAAGATGACTTTTTTTATTTTAATTAACTATAAATTAAATATGGATGAATTACCTATGATATATTGGGGTTTTTTTCTAGTGTTCATATTTATCCATAGTTTTTTATAAAAAAAAATTTATCACCCATTCAATTATTCCTTCGTGAGCAGGAACATTTAAGTGGAATCCGAGTGGTCACATACTAATCTATAATTATTTTGAATTTATTGGATAAATTTTATGTTTTTTCTTGACACTTTTCATTTTTTAATTTTCATTCCCAGAACAATGGTCGATATAGTGAATTAATTTGAGTTTTTAGAGAAAATAATGGTTCAAAAACACTTCATGAATGATTGAAGATCCCATCCAGTGGTTCCAAGGTCAATGACCTCAAGACATAGTTACATGGCATGTAACGGTATATTACACATAATTTAAGGGTTTTTTCACAATATAAGGAGAAAAATACAGAAATGATGGCACATAAAGTGGATCAACACATAGTTTCATTACATTACACATATAAAAAATCAGTGTGAGACATGGGTTGATAGAGACTACAAAATATGTTATTATCCTGTTCATGTCATGTAACCCTAATGAATTACATGCCACACAATTTTCAGCATGACATGTGGGTTAACAGTTGTATCATTCCACACAATTTATTTATGACTAGACTATAAAATAAAGACACACAAAATACATGAAATTTTTCTATCATTTACACACCGTGTGACTCATGTCACTGCATACTAGGTATACAACGAGTGATTTTTTTCATGGAATGTGGGTTGACATGAGATATAAAAAATAAAACACAATTAATTTGAATACATGACATGTAACTATTTGTTTCATTTAATTTACTAAATATTCATTCCATTGATACACACCATGTACATTAATGGGGTTCCATGTGGAAATACACTCCTCAAAGACTGTGTAGTTTGACAATGTAAAAAATGATCATTTTATATCACAACACACCATGTGGAGTTACATGAGTCATGTTAGTTCTATTGTGTCAGGTATTTGGGTCTTCAGGCCATGTATTGGTCCCTGTGACACTAGGCCTTTCGGCAATGTAAGGGTTTCCTCATAACCCAATTAAAAAGGGGATTATCTAGGAATTAATAAAAATATAAAGGCAGTAATTGCATGTTCTATGGTCTCTAAGTATGTGACATGTAAATTATTATTTAAAGTTAAATGAAATTTATTTAATAACAATTGATGAGATTTTTAAAATATTATAACTAATAATTATTGGGTATAATTCAAGGTAAATAAATAATTTATTAGTTTAATTATTAAATTTTTAGTTCAATGCAATTTATCTTAATTAGAATGACCATAAGTGGAATATATAAATACTAAATGCAACTATCATATCATGTTGTAAACTGTCATGATCATTGATAGACAAGAGTATGGTTTAGATTTATTTATTTAATTAATTTATTTATTGCATGTTTCATCATGCAATAATTATTATTAAATCAAATATGATGATCTATGAATTATACCTATCATTATTATTATGTACAAGCCTATATGTCCACAAATTATTTTACATATCCATAAACCCTTAGTAACACTAACCTATATGTGAGTAAGTATAAGTAAAGGATCGAGTTCCCTGATAAAGGAGATCTTTCATGACCCGAGATGAGATAAATACAGCCAATGATGTATGTAGGAGAATGGGGAATGTTGTAAATCAATCCAAATATGATCTCAAGGAGTTTTACCCCTATGATTAAAGTTGGTAAATATCTTCTCGATAAAATAACTTGTATATAAAATATTTTAACCATACCACATGTTTATTTTATTTTATTAGTGAATGGTTATTTTTTTATTCTTTGTTTGTTTGGATGATTAAATTTGATCACATGATATCAATATATTAAAAATTATTTTGAAATAAATAAAATTTATAATTTTATTTTACCTAGTATAGATGATTGCATATGTAATTTTTAAATACAATACTTAAAAAATGTTAAAATAATATAACTTATAAAATTAATATTAATATGCATAAATTATTTTATAAAAAATGATTAAATATCACGTAAGACTCACATAAAAAACAATATTGTGAAGATTAAATTAATTTTTATACATGAATAATTAAACAAATCCCTCACCTAAATATTAATTTATAAAAATTCTTTCTATTATATGAATTATGATACGAATTTAGTTTAACGTATCAATATGACCTTAGTTGAGGGAAATTTAAATTATATAGGATCCTTAAAAAATATAATGGTTTGACTTAACTAGATTTTTATTAAGGCAATTACAATTTTCTAATTAATATAATTAAAATTTATGTTTTTGGGATTTTTTTTAGGATTTTAGGATTTGGATTGAAAATCCCACTTAAATACCATTGAGTAATTTTCATGGTATTAATTTTCATTAGGAAAATGAAAATATGGATCATTTACACTAGAATAACTAATACACAATATAATATAAATCTAATGGGGAGGTCTATTAAGATTTGGAAAAATATTAAAATAATTAATTAAAATCTTAATTATGTTATAACTATTAATAAAGATAATATACTAAATCTCACATTTTTTGATAATGGAAATCCATAGCACACTATCATTGAATTTAATTTTTGGGGAAGAAAATTTCCTTACATTTTAAAACTTCTAGGAAAGGTTGAATAACATTTCTATTATGATACAAAAATTGATGAAGATATATATGCTGGAGTCCTTTGTTACTACGAAGCATTCTAAGTATGAATTTGAATAAGGAAAAAAATTCATTTTAAAAACACATGGATGATGAATGTCTAATAACTAATGTTTTCATGAATTGTTAGTGAGTTTTAGAATCATTATGAAAACATTAATGATTACTCCATGTTATCTCATCTATATGATCTCGATTAGGAGAAATCAAGACAACAAAGTTATAAAATCACCATGGAACTCTTTACATGAAATTTAGGAGGTGTCATTGTTGAACCTCAAGTGGTTCAAATGATTGGTAATATTAAGAATGTAGATATTTTTTAAATTTAAGCTTCCCTGCTAATTTTTCATATACATCTTCCACCACACAATACCTCCCATAATATCATGTTTTATTTTACTTTTCATCATAAAAATTATATATAATTATCTCATGGATCTTATAACTTTGATTCACCAAGAAGAAAAATACATATTTCATTATAAGGAATGTTTCATCATAGTGAGTAAATTGAATGTTAAGGAAAAAATTATAAGGAACTTTTTAAGAAAAAGAAAACTTTTCAATTCCCTTACAATAAAGAAAAGGTCAAATGGGAGGCCAAATAGAAGGATGTTGAATGTTTTTTTGAAGAAAAACAAGACAGTAGAAATATATTTCCACCTCCATTAATATTTAAGTGTAATCCTCATGTATATTATTTATCAAGTGTAATATTTATATTTATATAAATTGAGTATTAGATAAAACATGTGGTTCTCAAATATGTACCCAAATACATGAACCAAGAATATTATATAAGACCATAGAAATAGGGGTGAATCATTGAGCTACCAATAGAGAAAGAATAGTAACACTACATATACGAGACTACCATCTCATATAGCCCACTAGGATGATTTTAGTTTGCATATCTGTTATCATTTTCCCAATATATCCAAGAAAATCATTCTTGTGTTCAGTTTTGTCATGGGTATTTTTATTTTTATGTTTAGAAATAATGGTATGTAATTCTAAAAAGATATATTATCCTAAGGTATGAAAAATTAAAATAATGGTTGTTAAATACGAGAATATCAACATTGTGCATTATAAACTGATAATGAATCAAGTTAACATGAATCATGTCACACAAAATTATAACATCATCAATTTTTATATATAATACCATTGTTTTTGATAAATTTATATCAAAAATGATATTTAGATTTTTTTGAGATAATAACCTTAGATATATGTTGTTCTTTTTTTAAAGGTGACACTACTAAGGTTTCTTTAGATAGAAAGGGCCAGAGAGCCATAGATATTTTAAAAAAATACATTAAATTGATGTGTGGAGACCATTTATAGTATATTCTAGATGTGGATATTCATTCTTCATTACTTCTTATGATGATTTTAGTAGATATTCATATATCTACTAGATGAGGTATAAATATGATTCCTTTGATAAATTTAAGTAATATAAGAATTAAGTGGAGTATTATCTTAGAAAATAGATAAATTCACTTCACTATAATATAAGTGAGGTATATATTATCCACAAATGAAATGATTATATAGAAGATTTTGAGATATAATCTGAATTCACTCTTCTTTATACACCATAGTGAAATAGTGTCCTCAAAAGGATAACATACACCTTATAGAACAAGGTATGATGAATTATCAGTCATGTAGATTTTATACTATCCTTTTAGGGATAAACATTACAAACTAAAACATACATGCATAATTGAGTACCAAAAAAAGTGGAAAACTTAATTGCATACGAGTTATGGTATGGAAATAAATATTATTTTTTATACATTCATACATTGGGATTCATAGTGTTTGTTATTGGAAATTCTAAGAAAACTAGCATCATGAGGCACAATGTCTATCATTATAGGATATACTATAGAAACCAAAGAATATTAAATATAATTTTCATTACAAAAACGGTCACAATGTATAGAAATTCTAATTTTCATGAAATGGAGAACATTAGCAAGAGAAATAGTGGGGGAATGGTATTCTTTGATGAGACTAAAGCTCAAAATATACAAGAGTTGGTTTAGGAAAATATTCCATAAGTTTCAGTGGTAGTATTTATTCTAGATAAATATGTGATTTGTAGGAGTAATTGAGAAGGTATAGAACTATAGTGATTTTATTGTTATATCATTATAAAACGAAATACATTAGTAATTGAATATAATAGGACTTTATCCAATAAGTATTCATAACAAATAAAAAATGTTTCAAAGTGAAAATTTGCTATGAATTTAAAAATGGATTCCATAAAGAAAAAAATTGGGTTTTGGTAGTATAAGGACCTAACTTTAAACATTACTTAATCTTAAGATAAGTCAATAATTTAAATTTAATTCATATCGAGGTTATTTTCACGTTGGGAGATTTATACAATTAGTATGTAACTTATACATAAAAACATGAATATTAAAAGTTAACACTTCTACTAAATATTGATTTTCTTCAAAACAAAAAATATTTAAAAATAAACATGAAATCATTTAATGTTTTAACATCAAAACTTTTCCCTAATCCCATACTTGACTCTATTATTATTTATATCCTATAAAAAAATTGAAAACTTGGGATAACGATACAAATATCAGTAAGGGATATATAAATAATAAAAACTATTAGTTTTACAAAAACACGTAAACCATGAATACTTTATCATAATGTAATAATTTCTATATTTTTGAAATTGAAAAAACACATTAATGAATATAATATAATTTATTACCCTTTTGTAACCAAAAGATTACCACAAATCCCACAAAAACAACATATAACATATAAATGTATCTTAGGACATTAACATTCTTAAATGGAATAACCATACGGTCGACTTCCACACATATCACTAAATAGAATAAGCATACAACCTAATTCTATACCCAATTTATTGGAGGTAATAATGTAACCACCTGTCCTTAGTTTATCATAGAATCACCAATCATTTTCTTTATCACATAGCCACACATTATTGGTTTATAATGTAACCCCCCTTCATATGTCCATGTTCCATTATATAATCACAACACATAAAATATTTAAAATATCAACATTTCACTAATAACATTTACTTTGAAATCACAAGAAATCATTTCAAGATATTGAAATACTCATTCCATTTCAAAATCATTCTCAATACGAAAATACCCAAAATGGAATATATTATTTATTTTCCTTTTAAAATCATTATATCTTATAGAGGAAGCTAAATATCAAATAATGATTACGGTGGTGGAGAGGTCGTTGGCACCACATATGTTAAAATATTCCTTTTTCTATTTAGTAAAATGATTAATAAATCAAATATTCCATTTGACTAAAATAAAAATGTCAATGGGGATTATTATACACCATTTAACATAAGGAGGTGTGTATTCCCAAAATATACCTCAATGAAAGGAGATTGAGATAAATTCCCATACCTTGAGTCTGACGCGTCATGAATGTTCCTTATTCATTCTAAATAATATACTTAAGTTAATTTTTACTGGTTTTAGATGCTTTTTATGTTTATTATTACTTTTATATCACTTATTACTTTTTTATAACAAAAATACAATTATTCATGTTCATATCGGTCATTTTTTTGATGTTCGGTACCTGAGTCAAAATTGAACTTGTTATAGTTACAAATTGTCAATGTGGTCAAAAGTACATTATCTCTAGAATAGTATTCATGATTTAAAAATAATATATATCCAGTACAAATATCTACTTATAAAACTACATAACATTTGGAGATAATAAATGAAATTCACTATTCACGGAGATGGTATGTCGTACGTACGCATGAATGCTACTTTAATTTCTTTTTTATATTAAAGGAATGAAAACTAAATGATACATAAGTATATTATAACTATAGTATAATAGCATTTGTTATATATGTTACCTATTTTAATTAATTACATCTTTTATACGTTCCATGTATGGCATGAACGAGTCATATCCCTTTTAGGGGAGGTATTCTGCACTTCCTCAAAGGAAATTATTGTATTTACACATTATAGAGAGCCTAATGTTATACTATAAATAAAAAATTCATAAGAATAGAGACAATATAAATATAATATATATCATATATAAATATATTTTTATTGTAATTGAAACCATGAGAGGTGGTAGGGGAAAATTGAACAACCATCACTTTGTGAGGTAGTAGTCCGTCATACATAGAAATAGTATGTTCATATCCATTAGATAGTGGTGTGTGTAAGTCAAGTTATAATACTTATCATTAAAAAAATAAAAGTATATTTAGTATAATGGGGTTTTAATGTAATAAATTAATAAGAATATCATAGGTAGTGGAGAAGGAAAATAATAGAAAAGAACATGAGAGAAGACGTTACCTCTCAATCAGGTAACCTCTTCTGATTTGAGCCAAAAAGGCTTTCTTGAATTTCATTTGCCCAATGTAAATAGTCTATGAGGAATATATGGATGTTTTAAGATTATTTGGGCAGAATTTGGATGAGATAATGGGATTTATTGGTGTGAGTTATGTGGGTAGATGTGGTGCCCTTTTATACGTTGGAGGATGGGCACTTTAGGAAAGTCTAAAATTATTGATTTATTATAAATTCAATTTCATTTACAAAAGGTCAAAAATTCATTGCATTCAAATATAATATTATGTTGGCTCAAATAACCATTATATAATAATTTATATATGGGGTTTGAATATTTTTTTAGCCTTATCGTATTGGTTTACCCCTTATTTTTCCTTTTTTAATCTTAGAGTCATATGATGTTATTTACACATTGTGGGTTAATGTAGTTACCATATCATCTCAAATGACCAAAAAAATTTATTTATAAAATATTTATACTTTTACTAACCATTTCAAAAAAATTTATACTTTTAGAATTTAATGTCATATAATAAACTTTTTTATATTTTATGTTATGAATTATGTCAATTTTGGACACAATTCATACTTGACTTTTTTAAAAATTCATATAAACATGATTCCGTTAAACCAATGGAAATAAATCAAGTAAAATAAGTCAATATCATCCAAAAAATTCATGGATGACATCCAAATAACCAAATTACATTTATTTTAACATTTATAATATCATTTATTTGAATCCTTTATTAATGAAGAAATCATTTCATCATCATTGTGTCATTATTAAATTTATTAATTTAATGTCTAAAAATTATAAATAAAACGTAATGATGTAGAAAATATTTTTAGATTTCTAATTAATATTTATAGTGTAATATATCAGTTATATATCCTCACCTTAATTTTTTTGAGAAAAATATACACATTTATGTTAAATCTCTCTTTACTTTATATTAATTCTTATAAAATGTCATGTTCACACCCATGTGGCTCCATAGGGTTCCAAAATCAACCAAATGATTCCCATGGTCATACATATGTCATCAAATAGGATTATGAAATTTTTTATGTTAGTATAATAATATTATAATATTATTTTTTTAAACATATTTCCTAGATTCACCCTTTAACCATGATAAAATAATAATTACTGAAGTTACTATTCATAATATTAAAAAATAAAAGGTACATATTTACAAATTTCTAAACATCTGATTAAAAATATGGAATCCATTTTTTTAAATTCAAAACACATAATTGGCATAAATTAATTTAAAATAAAATCTCGTTGTCAAAACTAGAAAGCTGGTACTTAAGAATTAATAATTATCAAAAGGTTGACATGTGTTTATGTCCAATTTCAAAATAAAATTACATATAATGACCATAATTTGATTAAATTATATAAACATAATCCAATTAAACATTAAAACCAACAAAAATGACAATATAAATGTATAAATAAGTAATATTAAAAGGCCGTTTTGAACTAAAATGCAGTATTTTCACTATTCATTAAAAATGAATTGTATCTGAAAGTTACTAAAATTTTACCAAAGTAAATTTTGATGTAACTATTATATAAAATAAATTTATATTTTTCAAATATAGCATATAAAAGTGACAAAAACTATATTTAAAAAGGATTCTATATCAAAAGGTGGTAAAACTACCTTTTTAGAAAAATAATTCTTTAATCTGAAAAAAATTGAAAATTTTCTTATATCATAACTATAAACATATTAGATGAATTTGAAACATTACATTGATTACAAAAAATATATTTTTATTTAAATAAAAAACCATAAAGAGTGATATGATTTTATAAACACAATTATTCTCTTTTAAATATGTTTTTATAAAAACATATCTTTTATATTCAATTGGTTTCTATTTCAATTTATAATAATTTTGGTAACCAATGAATCAATATTTAAACATGTGTAAACCTTATTTAAAAATTTATTTGATACTATTAATTCCCTCCATTCCAATGGCTTTTTGTTAACTACTATTTAAAATAAGAATATTATTAATTTATTATTTGCCGATATTATTCAATGTTGTGTGAAAGGTAAGATTTCAGAGAAACTAGTTATTGCATGTCGAGTAGGATCTCATAAAAACTATCACCTTAAACCGAAAATTTATATCTTATTCATAAATATTAACATATATTAAAAAGTATTATTTGATAAATATCTGGGTCATTACATCATTCTCCCCTTTTGGAAATTTCATCCTCACAATTTTAAAATTTCCCTCAGAACGTTCATTGAAAATCCCATATCAGAAAAATTTTCAATAAAACTATAACATTAAAATAAAGAAATAAAAGTAAAAATTTCACCCACAATAACACATACTTGGATTCCAAGTTCAAAAACATGGATATGGAAGATAAACTAACCATAATGTTCTGATGGAGAGTGATATAAAACATGATCTGGAAAAAGGTAACTACCAGAAAACCATAAATATGTGATGGGTTACACTGTCTTTGATTTCCCAGTATAAAAATTAAAGGAATTTTCTTTTTGTTTTAAGGTCCTTTTCATAATTTTGAGGAATTATTTTGCTAATTATAATAAGAACATAAGGAAACATACTTACTAGTCAAGTAGAGTTTCATTCTTTAATAAATATCTACCAAAAACTCATCTTTACTCCAAACGATGAGTATTCAATATGACTTGGTCACACCTGATGTGCTAGAATCAGATTCTAGATAATATTATAATCCTAATGAGATTAAATATTCATTCATCGTGTCTTGAAATGTTAACCAGAACCAAAATTGTTTGTAAAAGATCATGTAATCCCCCAAAAGGATAATCCTTTCTAAGAAAAAGAATACATTGAATCTCTAAAATTCAACAGTAACACCCAAGTTCTACATAGAAAATTCAATAATAAATAGTACATAAAACTCACAAAAATAATCTAACTACTGTTAAACCCAGAAATTCAGAAGGATTTGATCAGAAATTCTTCCACAATAAATTTTAACATTTATCTCCAAATAACATTGACTACACTTAAAGTCTCATACTTTAATATAATTAACCTAATCACATATTCTCCTCGATATGTTAATTATTTACATAAATAACCCAAATCATAATATGTATACCATAAAAACATAGATTCATCCAACATAAAATTAAACCATTACTCCTCAAATGAAAACCCATAGGATTATATTATCCTCAGGCATATAGTGTTCCCAAAAGAGAAAATTTATTCAAAAATAACATTTATCACTTAATCACGGAATCATTTTCCAATACTAAGGATATCCATTTGATAAAACATAAGTGCCCAAAAGCAACACATTCTTGATCCATAAAATAATTTAACTAAATAGAATAGGTCATACTAACTAGGGAATTCACGTAGTCTAGTGGTAGATGATAAATCCCAGTCTCACTTTGGTTGTGGTTTTGATTCATAAAGCTTTGTCTGAAGTGATGGATTGTCACACGATCTACATGTTTTCCTTTTTAAAAAGTTATATAATTTTATAACTTTCACAAAAATGATATAAATTCCTTAAAAATAACAAAAACATATTTTAACCTCAAAGGTTATCTCATACCTCACATTTCGAATCCTAAAAAGTAATAAATCGTAATTACCTCAAATTCAAGGATCATATATAACATAATAGTTCTTTATAACTATATATGCAAAAGAAAAGTAAATTATTCCTCAATTAATATTTTTTTATAAAAAAATTAAGGGTTACAAATACTATAAGTCATCCAAAGTAATCCCATCATTAATGAATTTAAACATATCATCATCCATAGATCCAACATAACTCTTCAATTCATAAAATTTAGATATATTAATCATCAAATATTCTTCATGATTCAGTATCCATGTTTTCCCATCTTATTCTTCTAAACATAATTCCTATAAACAAAATCATGAATAATTTCAAAATATTTCAATAATGTCAAAATATGAGCTAAGAAATAATCCATACCTTTCATAAGTCATTTTTAGTTTCCTCATATTCAATTAGAAATGCATTAGGTATTGGTAAAAATATATTTCTATTTTCCTAATAATACCAATCTACAACCTCCTTCTTAAGAAATCTATTTTCATAATTACCATGCAGACCACATTTAAAACATTCAATTGATCCCTCAAAAATAACATCTTTCCCTCTCATGGATTCAACTGAACGCTTCCTTTGTCCATGGTAGGGTTTTTCTTTATGAGCTTCATTACTAAATCTATAACATATTCCCGTCCCTTTCAAATATTTTTCTAGGTGTTTCTTTCTACATCTATTTAACATAGGTTTTGGAATATACTAACCTTTATGATTATTACCTGAACTTCTATAGGGATTCATTCCTATCATATATGATGCCTTAAAAAATCACCAAGGTTCAAGTGGTCAATCATGACTCCATATAGTTGGTTAAGAATAACAAAAAAAGTTCTAATTTCATCTCCCATTCCATTCGGTTTCTTTTTCAGAAAACCACCATAGTTTCCTTTACATCCATTGTTAAATTTGTGCCTTCTAGATCCATCTATTTACTAAAACCAAACTAGTTAGTGTGAGTATATTAGTAAAATAATCATATACTATCTTATGAGGAGGGTAAACACTAAGATATACTTATTCATGTTATCTTAAACTCATTAAATTTATCTAAAATAATCACAACTCTTTCTAATATGATAACCACTGCAGTTATATAAAACATGACAATTAGGCTTAAATAACACCCTAACCTCTAAAGTTATCAAAACCAACTGCTGATACAAAGTATGAGGCCCAATCCTTAAACATTACTTAATCTTGAGATAAGTAAATAATTTGAAATTAATTTACATAGAAGATCTTTTCAGGTTTATAGAATTAGGGAATTAGGTCATAGAATATACATAACAACTTGAATATTACAAGTAGACACTTCTACTCACTATCCATTTTTCACAAAAAAAATATTTAAAAAGAAACATGACATTGTTTAATGTTTTAATTGAATAAATTTTTCTTGATTCCACCCTTAACTCTGTTATTCTTTATGTCCTATGAAAAAAATTTAAAAAATTGGGATGAGATTAAAAGATCCGAAAGGGATACATAAAGAATGAAAACTATTAGTTTTTCGAAAACATGTAAACCATGAATACTTTATCAAAAAGTAATACTTTTCACCTTTAAAAAGTAGCATAAACACTTCACTAAATATAAGCTCATATATTAACCTTTTATAACAAAAATATGACCATAAATTCCATAAAAAATTATAACATATAAATGTAACTTGGGACATAAACATACTTAAATGGAATAACCATACAGTCGACTTACACACATATAACTAAATGGAAAATCCATATGATCGACTTCCATACCCAATTCATTTGAGGTTATAATATAACCAACCATCTTTAACTTATAATAGAACCACCCATCATTTGGTTTATCACATAACCACCCATAATGGGTTTATAATGTAACCACCCGTCAAATTTCCAAGTACCATTATATATTCATAACACATAAAATATTAAAAATATCTACATTTTACTAATAACATTTCATTTTTAATCACAAAAAATATTTCCAAGATATTTAAATACTTGATCCATTTAAAAAACAATTTTCAATCTAAAAAACCCTAAAAAGGGAATAGTGGATTTATTTTCCTTCTAAAAACAATAAGTCTGATAGAGGGATCCAAATATCAAATAACAATTATCACAGTAGAGAGGTCATTGTCACCGCATACGTTTAAAACATTCCTTTTTCTATTTACTAAACCCTTTAATAGAAAAAGATTCAATTTTAATTAAAGTAATAGTCAAAGGGGTTTATTATACACTTTATAAAATAAAAAGTTGTATATTATCAAAATATGCCTCAATAAAAGGAGATTGAGATGAAGTCCCTTACCTTGAGTCTGAAGCGTCATGTATATTCCATGTTCATCCTAAAAAATAAAATTATGTTAATTTATACTTTCCTTAGAACCTTTTTAAATTTTATTACTCCTTTTATAACACTTATTACTTATTTATAATAATCATATAATTATTCAAGTTCATATCGATCGTTTTCTCGATGTTCAGTACTTGAGTCAAAATTGAACTTGTTATAATTACAAATTGTTCATGTGGTCAAAAATTCAATTATCTAAAAAATATTTTTAATGATTTAAATATCATATATATCCATTACATATATTAATTTATAATAGTACATAACATTTAGTGATAATAAATGAAATTCACCATTCATGGAGATGGTAGGTCATACGTACACACAAACACTACCTTCATTTCTTTGTCACATTAAAGGAATGAAAACTAAATGACACATAAGTTAATTATAATTTCAGTACAATATAATATTTAAATTTTTATCATAGGTTCATAAACATCATCCATTATACGTTCCATGTCTGGCATGAACAAGTCATATAACTTTTAGGGGGTGGTAGTCCGCACTTCTTCAAATGAAATTATTGTATTTACATATTATGGATAGCATAAAGTTATTGTGTAAATAAAAAATACAGAATCATAGAGACAATATAAATATAATATATATATAATATAAATATATTCCAATTTTAATATCCACCATTAGAGGTTGTATGGGAATATTAAACAATCATCGTTTCGTGAAGCAGTAGTCTGTCGTACACAATAACAGTATGTTGGTATCCATTAAATGGTGGTGTGTGTGTGTTTAGTTAGAACCTTTATCCTAAAAAATCCAATTATATTTAGTGTATTATTTTTTAATGTAATCAAATAGTTAGAAGATCATCGGTATTGGAAAATAAAAATAAAGGAAAAGAACTTGAGAGAAGACGTTACCTCTCAATCAGGTAACTTCTTTTGATTTGAGCCAAAAGGATTTCTTGAGTTTCCTTTTTCCAATGTTAAGGATTATACAAGAAATATAGAGATTTTTGGAGCTTATTTGGGCATAATTTTGTAAACCCAGTGGATATGAGAGGTGTGATTTATGTGGGTAGAGGTGGTGGACTTTATATGAGGTTGGAGGGGGACTTTAGGAATGTCAGGAAATACTAATTTATTATAAATCACATTTCAATTCAAAATAGTCCAAAAATCATTTAATTCAATGATAATATGATTTTGGTTAGAATAACAATCATCTAATAATTTTTATATTGGTTTTTATTATTTTTTATCCTTATTTTTTTGGGTTACCCCTTCTTTAACTTTTTTTAATCTTTGAGTGATATCATGTTATGTACACATTGGGGGTTAATGTAATAACAATATCATGTAAAACTACCCACACAAAGTTATTTGTGACTTATTTTGACTTAACCTAACCACATAGACTAATATTAGATTTTTTGGAGTTTAATATCATTTAATAAACTATTTTATAGTTTACGTTATGAATTATGTTAATTTTGGACACTATTCATTCTTGACTTTTTAAAAAAATTCAGAAAAACTTGATTTGTTCTTACAAAAGGAAATAAATCAAATATAGTATGTCAATATTCCACAAAAAAATCTTGTCTAACATAAAAATAACCAAATTATATTTATTTCAACATTTATAATATCATTTCTTTGGATCCTTCTTTAATAAAACAATTATTGCATCATCATTGTGTCATTATTAAATTTATTACATTAATATATAAAAATTATAAATAAAATGTAATTATGTAGGAGTTTATTTACATTTATAATTAATTTTTATTGTTTAATATATCAGTTATATAACCTCACATTAAAATTGTTTTAGTAAAATATACAGGTTTATTTTATATTTCTATTTACTTTAAATTAATTCTTATAAAATGTTACCTTCACACCCATGTGGCTACATGGGGTCCCAAAATCTACCTAATTATTCCCATGGTCTTCAATATCTCATAAAATAGGATTAGAATTTTTTATGATAGATTAATATTATTATAATATTTCTTTTTACCCTTATTCACTAGATTTACCATTTAACCTTGGTAAATAAAATAATTATGAATGTTACTATTTATAATGTCCAAAAAATAAGTTATACCAATTTACAAAATTTTAACATTATGATTATAGATATGGAATCCATTTTTATAAATTCCAAACATTGAATTGGTAGAAATTAATTTAATATTAATTCCCGTTGTCAAAACTAGAAATCTAGTTTTTAAGAAGTAATATTTATCAAAAGATTTCTATGTGTTTTTGTACAATTTTAAAGTGAAATTAATTCCATAAAAAATAATTGGATTAAATGATAAAACATAATCCAATTACACTTTGAAACCAATTAATATACAAATATATGGGTATAAATAAATTATATGAAAAGATAGTTTTGAAGTAAAATGCAGTATTTTTTCACTATTCATTAAAAAATGAACTGTATCAGAATATTAACAAAAATTTAACAAAAGTAAATTTTTATGTCCCTATTAAATTAAATAAGTTTATTTTTTCATATATAACATAAAAAAGTGAAAAAATATATTTAAAAGGGTTCTCTATCAAAAGGTGGTAAAACTACATTTTTAGAAAAATAATTCTTTTATCCGAAAAAATTGAATTTTTCTTATACCATATCTAGAAAACATATAAGATTAAATTAAATCATTAATAGAATATATAACATATATTTTCCATTACATAAAATCCATAAAAAGTTATATTATTTTATAAACCCATTGATTATATTTTAAATAGTTTTTCATAAAACACATCATTTACATTGAATTGGTTTTTATTTCCATTTCTAATAAATTTTGTAACAAATGAATCATTATTTAAACATTTGTAAACTATATTTCAAAATTTATTTTATACTATTAATTCCCTCCATTACAATGTCTATGAGTTAACTACCATTTAAAATAATATTATTATTAATGTATTATTTTTCTGTATAATTCAATGTTGTGTGCAACATAAGTTTTCAGAGAAACTCATTATTTTGTGTCGAGTACGCTATTATAAAATGAATCCCCTTGAATTAAAAATTATTATTCGATAAATAATTGGGTTGTTATAGGTATATCCTCTAGTTAATGAAAATCCAATGTGGTGCAAATGGGTATTCAAAAATAAACTGGACACAGATAGTAATTTTAGTACTTATATGGCATGATTGGGTGCAAAAGGTTTAAAGATACCTCATGAAATATAATATGACAATAACGTTTCCCTAATCGATATATAGAAATCTATTAAAATTCCACTTGATATAAAAAACTTAGTGTCATTAAATTTGAAAAAAAATTCCAAAATTTATTTCCATAATTAGAATCATATGGAAGATTTGAATATGAACCAACCCAAAAGGGTTCGTGATGTTAATAAGGTATGTAAGTTGTTGAAATCTATTTATGGGGTAAATAAAATAGCAAGATCATGGAAAATTTGTATTAATGAATCCATAGGAGAATTTTGATTAATTAATAAGGAATGTGATTCCTATATATATATATGTGGTTTATTGGGAGTGCTTTTGTTTTTCTAATGATATATGTTAACAATATATTTTTAATGAGAAAATTGATACTGGTCTTACAGTTATTTATTACATGGTTGAATAAATTCTTCCATATGAAATACTTAGGTGAAGTGGCCTATATTTTAGGGATAAATTTCCATCTAGATAGGTTTAATAGGTTACATAGACTATGTCAAAGTATATGTATTGATAAGGTAATGAAAATATTTAAGATAAAAAAAATCCAAGAGATGATTATTTCATGTGTCATGTGGTATAAATATCCCCAAAAAAATGTATCATCAAACATAAGAAGAGATTGAATGAATGAGTAGAATCATTTACATTTAAATAGTTGGATCTATCATGAATTCCTTGCTACGTACTAGGATTGAAATCTCATATGCCTTGATCATGTTGGGATGATATCAAGTAGACCCCATAGATCCAAATTTTTCAAATTTAAAGACTATCCAAAAATACCATAGGAATATAAAGGATATTTTTTAAGTGTTTGGAGGAGGTTAGAAACTAGTTATGAGGGGATACATAAATTTTAGTTTCAAAATAAGTTAAAATAATAAATAATTATAGTCAGGATATGTTTTTGTCCTAAATCGAGAAGGTGGTACATGAAAGAATTCTAAATAACCTCTCCATTCTAATTATATTAAAAAGATTGATTATATTTTAGCTTTTGATTCAGCTCAATAAGCAGTGTGGATTCAAAACATTATCTAAGATCATGATGTTTCGCCTAATAATAAATATATTTTTACTTTTAATTGTAATAATAATGTAGTGGTTCTATACAAAGATCCTAGTCACATAAATAGATGTAGATTATAAATATTAAGTATCTCATCTTTAGAGACTTTACACATAGAGGTGAATTCAGAGATAAGAGAGTACCCATTGTGGAAAATTTGGTAGACTAATTGACTAATATGACACCTTAGTAGAAACTTGAATATCATGTGAAAGCTAGTGGGTAAAGCATTATTAGCATTTGGATTTAGTTCATGTGGGATTATAATAGAGTTGGTTCCTTATAACTAGGCTACCTTTTTATTTTCAATTACCAGAATATAAATAATTTATTGGATCAGATAATTATTATTATTATAAATAAAAATTAATGTTATAATGTCCCTAGAATATTCATTTAATTAATAGATTATAACAATTCCCTCTATAATGAGATCATAGATATTCCATGTTGATATTCATAAATCAATATGTGCTATAGTAAATATATATCTATCTGAAGTCACATAAATAGTGTTTGACTATTACATGTTGGGAGGTCATACATGAAGTTTTCACTTGGCGATCTCAAAGATGGGTTTTCATGAAGTCATAACTAAGAATATGAATTCCACATGTTTTAAGTTTCATCGTATATTTTTATCATTGATAAAGTAAATTAGACCTTAGACATGAGATTATTATAACATAATATCCTTAATCATGTACATTGATGTATGTATGAAAACCATGATGGAATATTCTCATGGAATGGTATTATTGATTCAGTGCATCATAATTGATAAGAAATTAAATGTATAATTAATGTACAGATTTTGTCTCCTCTTTTTTATATACAAAGAGCAATCTGGCCCTTTGATTGAGATAAAAGTGTATTAATAAAATCTATAGCCATGGAAGTTCACGGAAAAGTTAATTTTAACAATTCAAGGGAATATAAATCAAGTGTATACAGTGATGAAAAAAGTATGCATCCTTCTTTATGGGATATCAATAATCAAAGGGACAATATTACACGTTAGAATTTGTAGGAAGTTTTTTTCTACGTTAACCTATTTTTTCTACAAGCTTCTTGATGTGTTGTTGAACACCAATACTGGACTTTAGTAAGTTCACATATTCCCATTGAGAAAGTGATCTAGAGGGTTACACGATAAGTGTATATATAATCTCACTAAATTGTATTGAATTTAAATATTATAATAAATTTATTCACCGGTTTGTGGAAGAGTATTTATTCTCGTAAATTTTGATAATTGAATTTCATTATTTGAGTATATAATATGTCAGTTAAATGTTATCTATTGTTTAATTTTTCAAATAGTATTAATTAAATATATATTTATTCACCTAATTTAGTGAATAGATTAATATAAATATTTATTCAATTTATGTTGATATTAAAATAAATATTTAATCACAAGTTCTATGAATATAATATTTTTTGTAGGATATAGATAATGGTGAATGATCTGAAAAAAATTATATAAATTATTTTTATCATTTAGACAAATATTAATGTATTAATTTAAGAAATGATATTATTATTAACACATGTCATGAGATATAATGATGATATTATTATTATATTTTTATACATAGAATAACAATGATTAAATAATTGATTAAGGCCTTTATGATTACATAATTGAATAACCCAATCTACATATTTTAAAAATATTATTTTTCGTTACATGTGTTGACACAACAAAGAAACATTCTTTAGAATTATCCAATAGAAAAAGAGAAAATCCTCCCTTCCTTAATTTCAAGAACATAGAGAGAATAAGATACATTGCTATGATTAATGATGAATGATGTGGATAAATTGACTCTTCTACACTATAATCCATATTTTCTATAATGTTTTTCAGAGTTTCATCGACCACATATGAATAAATCGAGAGTAGTCCTCACTCTAATTCTCAATAATAATAAACAACACAACAAGTGTTGAAATAGAACATTGATTAAGAATACTGTTAAAGTTAAGTTAATTATTATTTAAATTAATTATAAATTAAATGTCCAGGATTATATCATTGAGTTTTTGAGATACATTTATCTAGATCTTCAAAATTATCAGTGGAATTTGATGAAACAAAACAAACTTATGACTAAACCCATTGATTCCACTATACCTTAGATCCATTAAGTGGTTTCAAAGTGTGTATGTCAATCAAGTTTCCAAAAACACATAAAGAATGATCAAAGATATCAACTAGTGGTGCTAAGGCTGATGGCTGGAAGACATAGATTTATGATATGTGATAGTAAATTACACACCATGTAAGGGGATTTTCAATAAAAAGGAACACACAATATAAATTTTGGAACAACATGTGGGTCAATATATCATGTCATTCCACCCACAAATGAACTTTTAGCATGAAAAATTGGTTTATAAAGATTATATGGTGTGTAGTTGGAATGTAAATATCATGAAACCACAAAAATATAATAAAATAAATAATTTTTGATTCATCATGTTGTTATTATGTGACATAATTAAATTAAAGATATTGAATGCTAGCATATAACATGATAAGACCTAGACTAAATGAAATATATTTTGCATATAAACACTATGTGAAACATGTTACTACACCCTATGTACATTCTGAGTGATTTTCTATGTTTTATGTGCTTTAACATTTGATATAAAAATTGGCACATAATTATTTTTAACATATTATGTGAACACATTGGTTATATGTCATGTGATACACTTGCATTGAAGAAGTATATTTCATGTACATTAATGGCATGTAGTGTGGTCATACATGTTTGGAAGAATATATTTCTTGACCATATAGAACAATATGCCATGTATTCCGTGAAACATTATGAAGAGTTAGATATCATATAGAGTGTGGTAAACCGCATAAAAGTCATATAGTACAGTAAATTCAAGTTAGTTATTTAATGTTACAAAGGAAGTGCACAATAGGTGGTCTCAAAGTACATGCCATGTAATTATAAGGCATTTTTGGATGATAAAGGTTTCATGAAATTTCATGAAATAGACTATGATGAAATCTTTTCACTGGCCTCTATACTAAATTACATTAAAATTTTACTTAACAAAAAATATTTCAATGGTTATTAAATTTTGTAGTTGTATGTCAAGATCCCTTTACATAATGGAAATAATATGGAATTTGTTTACATGAAACAACTATAATGTATTGTGACACTAAAGAATTCCAATAAGGTCTGACAGTTATAAAGATTCATTTATGGGTTATGAATACATCAAGATCATGAAATAATAATTTTTTTTAAATACATAAGAGAGTTTAGATTTAGTTGGAATGAATGTGAGCTTGGTTTTTATAAGAGGTTTAGTGGGAGTACAGTTTTTTCTATTTGAAATATGGTAATGATATATTATTTATGGGAAATAAGATTCCCGTCTTATATCCAGTTATACATGGTTGAATAAATGCTTCTAAATGAAATAATTTGGTAAAGTGACCTATATTCTAGGTATTAGGATCCACAAAGATATTTTGAAGATTATTATTTGACTAAATCAAGCTATATATAATGATAATGTATTGAAAATATAAAAGATAAGTGTAACACCCCAAGCTTCCCCAGTACGCTTCACTTTGAATAATGCAATAGCTACGCAACTTTAAGTTATAACACACCACAACCAATCAAACTAGCTGTTATGAATAGCAATACCCACTTTTTAAAATTTTATAAATTTTATTTCTTAAAATTTAATTAATTTTCGGATTCAGAATACAAAAATTATCTTAGGGTGAATTTTTTGTATTTTCTCAAAAACATTCAATTTTTTATGAAAGGTGAAAACACTACATTATTGTTTAAAACCAAATTTTAATTTAATTAATTATTTATTTTATTTAAATTTATTTTAAGTAAAAATAGATACATATTACCTATATAAGTTCAATTTAATTCATTGGAGTAATTTTATAATATGATTAGATATATAAAATTTTATTGAACAATTTAACGCCTTTTACCCACCTTCTAGGAACATTTTAAAATTCGCACAAAACATAATTTTACCACTTCTGTGAATTGAGTTTTAAATATTTGAGAGACAAAATTGATATCATTAAGTAAAATTTGGTTCAATAGGATGAAAATAATTTTTTGTGAATAATAACGTTTTAGTTTTATTTACCACGGTTAAAAGAAAATAGGGTAATTAAAGGTAAAAATGATATTATAATTACCCCAACACATGTCTTAATTCAATTGGATACATGTATTTCGAACAAAATAAACCATAGGAATAAAATATGATCCTCTTTTATCCACTTGGATATATTAGGACATTTATTATTATTTTATTTAAAGAAGAGTTAAAAGTGTAAAATTCTATGTTTAATATCTAAACCATTTTTAATATAGGGATATATATAAGATAAATTCCACTATAAATATTAATTGTAAAGATACAAAGATTTTCTACAACATTTTAATTTATTTATAAATTTTAAACATTAAATAATTAAATTTATTTATGACACAATGATGATGCAGTAATTACCATATTAATGAAAGATTAAAATAATTAATATTATATATATTAAGATAAATGTAAATTGAGACTTATTATGAATTAAAGTAATTTACAAGGTTAATATGAAATTTTAGGGTTGACAATTTTTTTTCAAACTGATAATGTTTTTATGACTTTCAAAAAAACCAAATATTTGATAGTGTAAAAATTGACATAAATGAGTTTATAAATCAAATGCTATATTGTTAAATGATATAATATTCTTAAAAATATATGGTTCAACCAAATGAATTATATAATTTTATATATTTTAATAATGAACCACTTCGTGATATATTGACTTTTTATAGTAATTTGTGTAACCATTTATTATAATAATACAAGAAGACTTGGTAAAAGTTAATCTATTTAACTAAGAGTTAAATATAAAATATAAGGTTAGTATAGTGAATTAATTTGTCTAAAACCTATTAGTTGAGAGTTTTTTGACCCTCCCAACTTTATATTTTAAATAAATACTTTTAGATCCATTAGAAATAGAAAATTATTTCATAATAAAATAATATTTCAAGGTTTTACTAAAGTGACTCTCACCTCTCTTATAAAAGGGTACTTCCCTTCTCTTAATTTCACACCCTCAAAGCCATTTTTCTCAGTCAAACCGGCTCAAATATCCTACCAACTACTCTCAATTCAACCTAGATGCCTTAATTTGATCATAAATTCAACCTAAGGAGCCCATTTGATCAAATCAAAAAGAGGTACCCGAACAAGAGTAATAATTTAATCACCTGTTTGAAAGTTCTTTTCTTCTTCCACATAATCTTTCATTGTTTTTTCTATAACAAAATAATAAATCCTATACCTTTTACATGATTTTATGTTGTTATAAATATGTTACAACCATATTCATTATTCTATCCATCATATAAATGACAGAGTCATCATAAATGCGTACGTACGACTTACCGTCTCCACGTCGTGGTATAGTTTTTTATTCAACACTTCATTATTTAGATGGGTATAATAATGATTATAATTGATTTAAATAAAAATATAACATGTTAATGATTTTATCTATATAATATACCATCCAATTACATATGATTTTACCATCAATAGAATGATATTATCGCTCGTGCGTACGTACAGATTACCATCTCCACGAACACGATGTGATTTATTGCCCATCGTAAACATTTAAGAATAATTTTCATTTTATGATTAAAAATAATGTTTTAGAACATAATATAATTCTAGATATGAATAAAATACATATTTTCCATAACAAAAAAGTCTTATGTATCAAAACATATAAAAGAAAACGAATCAGTTAACACCCTAAACAATGATAGTACTGAAATATTATTAATAAAGAAATTTTAGAAGATCATATATGATATCATATTTATGTATGTGGTTCTAGTATAATTTATTAAAAAGGATTTTACTATTATAAAATTGTTTAGAATACCCTCTATCAAGGAAAATTTCATGGTAAGGGTTATTTTTACAATCTTTATATTATCTGAGGTTGTTTATACTAAGTATCTACTCAGACCTCTTTATCATCCACATCCGTGTTTCTTAAAAATGTATTTCAAAACATTTTTACTATTTAATAGACTATGGTTTAAAGTTACTTATACCCTCAATTTTTTTTATTAAATGGATTGAAAGGAATACTTCCATCACTTTCTATATAAGGTAGTTTATCACATTTTCAAAAAATTAAGGTCAGAATGTTTTTTAAATTATACGGTGGGTGTGGCTATTTTCTACTATTATAACACCTTCAAAGATTCCTTTACAAGAATATAATAATATTTTCAAAATAAATGTTTTATTTTATATTTATTTGACTATTAAAGGATTTCAAAATAGAAAGAGATATTTATCTCAAATAGTATTGATTTCATCTATGTCAACATTCTTTGATTGATTTTATACTTGTTTGAAGTTGATTTATTATGATACAATCTTCTATATTGTATTGGATTTTTTGTGATATTTATGATTGTCGATGTGTTATTTTTATACCATTCATAGTTTATGATTAATGTATTAACATTTCGAAGGATATTTTTAAAACAAATGTTTAGGTTATGTTTCAATATTTTCATAAGAGGAATGCATTGGAAATAATAAGTGATGGGTGGAGCCTGCTATAGCTCTTAGATGAATTGGTAGGTCTCATGTAGTGAACTAGTTTCTTAGAAAAAGGCCTTGACACAATCTTACTTGTAGTCTTGGAATGAGGTATTGACTATGTGGTTATGATGTATCACATTATGAATTCCATCATTATGAAATTAGCTATTGATATTACATGTTATTATTAAACTAGTAGAATATCAATGTGAATAAGTAAATGGAATTATTTTATTTATCTTTTCCATATTATTCTATGGTTTATGTTTAAAAGTCCTGTGTTTTAGTCTTATACATTTCCTTAAATGTTTATGCTTATTTATTAAAGTTTACGCTAAATTTTTATCTTTACTGAGCATCTGAACTCACCCCTTTCTTATGTTTTCTTTTTTCCAAGATGTGAGGAAGTATATTATGATTGACTTGTAAGGATAAGATAAGGGATATGAGAGGGTTAAAAGGGGATACAATGTTTTTTTATTTCATGATGTAATGTAAAACTTATGTATGTATCTAGTACTTACAAGGCAACTAAACTAACTTATCTTTCAAGACTTTATCTCTTGTGATCCTAAAAATGTTATGTAATAATGCACCGAATATAAGGAACTAGGGTCGGGGCGTTACAGTTGGTATCAGAGAAAGTTTAGTACAAACATTAGAAACTATATTTAGACAAAATTTGATTAGAGAACATTACCCTAAGATAGACTTTGAAGATTAGTAATGAAGAACATCCTAACATATTGGTAACATAGAGATTTTGTGAATTTTAAAAGAAATACATCCCTATTTAGATACGATCAAGTAGAGGTAGCTTGGGAATAGATGTATCTATGGGTAAAATCAGAAAACACTACCTTATCTAGACTCAAATGAGAACCGATGCACAATAACGGGCCTTGCGATAGTCTTGGTTAGGACACTCATGGCTGATATGACTTTGATAATTAAAATTTTATTTACAAGTCATTATGAAGGATTTATGAGTAAATACTTCCTCAAAGAAAACATTTTTTACGTTTATAGATTATATGCATAAACTGTTCCATTTATGATATGTGTTTTACTAGTTTGTAATTATGCATTGTGATTCATAAACTAATCTAGTGTATTCAATTATTTAGAAATGGGGCCTAGTGGAAGAAATAGAAATAGTATCAATTCATGAAATCCATGTAAGGATTTCCCTCCTACACAAGATAATTATAGAGGAGCTCGTGATGCAATTGGTGCTGAATAGCTTATAACCATACTGGGACAACTCACTCCGGTTATGAATAATAACCTTACCCATATGAAGCACCCAGATCCACAACGTGGAGGATCAATGTTATACCCCTTCATGAGAAAACAAACACCAATATTAAATGGGATTAAAAATCCATTTGTATATGAAAAATGGATAAGTTCCTTAGAAAAAATATTTCATGATTTTGGGAGTAGTGAAAGGAAAAAAAATCTTGGTAGTTTGTCACCTCACAGGAGATGCAGATCAATGGTGGTTATTGATTCAAAACAAAAAGAAAGATGATGAAGTATAAAATATGGAATATAATGATTTTAAATATCTTTTATTCAAAAAATACATTCCTTGTGAACATCGAGTGGATATGGAAAGATAATTTCTGTGCCTCAGGAAAAAGGAGGATGATAATTTCACAAATTAGGACGCAAAATTTATAAGGTAAGAAAACCATTCTACAAATTATATATATAACACATGGAGTAATATTGATCAATTCATTGAGGGGTCAAAACTATTTCTCCATCGAGCATTAGTCTCACAATCCTTCACAACGTACGATGATATAGTCTCATGTGCTATCAAGGCAGAAAAGTAATTCTATAAGTTCTATGAATTTAAATCAATGAATGTGAAGAAGAGATCTATTGAACACTCGGGAAATAGAAATAAGGGGAAGAAGAGAAAAGTTGAATTTCCATCATGTAGTAAATGTTAGAAGAAACACCCTAATACATTCCTAAAAGGGATGAGAGTCTGTTACAAGTGTGGAGAAAAATTCCACCAAGCTCGTGATTGTAAGGGAAAGAAAGAGTTTGTCAATGTTGAATGCTAAAATTGTAGAGAAATGAAGCATTATAAAAATGAATGTCCTATGTTTTAAGGAAACCTACCTCAGAAAAGGCCAAGGGAGAAAGGCCAAGCTTATGCAATCAATACTACTGAGGTTGAAGCTCTGAATGACGTGGTGTCAGGTACTTTAATCATTTTCTCAAAATTAGACAATGCTTTATTTGATTATGGATCATCACATTTTTTAAATTCTTCCCAGTTTTCCAAGAAAATTAGATATTTCTAATTTAAATTAATAAAGTATTTTTCAGTTAAAACTCCTAAGGGAAGTATCATTTCCAAAACAATTTGTGAACCAGTTACCATTATGGAAAATAAATGTGCTTTATATGCTGATATTATTTTCATAACCATGACTGAATTATATATAATCCTCGAAATATATTGTCTTTCATACCATGATGCAAAAATATATTATAAGAAAAATTAGGTTACAATTTTTTATGATGATAAGGAATACCTTATCTTTAGAGAAGAAATGTCACCATATGATTATTATCTAGATTTACCCCCAATAGCTCTTCTAAAACCAATTATTGGGGAGGAAGGGAGTGAAAAAACTATGGGTGTGGAAAGGAATGTTCAAATAGAGTATTTAACTATTTTTCAAGAATATGATCACGTGTTTCCAGAGGATTTACATGGACATCCTCCAGAAAGAGAAATTGAATTTTCCATCGACAAAATTCCTAGTTCAAGGCCCATATCAAAGAAACCTTATAGAATGATCACTGTGGAATTAGTGGAACAAAAGAAAAAACTAAATTAATTGAGTAATAATGGATTTATTATCCCTAGTGTTTCTTTACAGGGATCCCATATTATTTTTTGTTATGAAGAAATATGGATCTATGACATTTTTTATTGACTATAGAGAGATCAATGTTATAACAATAAAAAAAGAATCCCCTACGATGCATTGATGGTCTACTCGATCAACATCATGGAGCTTAATAATTTTCAATGATTGACCTTTGATCTAGATATCATCGGTTCTGTGTGAAGAATGAAGAGATTCCAAAGACAGTATTTCGAACAAGATATCGGCATTACATGTTTACAGTAATTCCTTTTGGAGTGACTACTGCACCCTATGTCTTCCTGGATTTCATGAATAGAGTTTTCAAGGAATATATTGATGACTTTTTTGTGGTATTTATTGATGATATCTTGGTATACTATAAAAGCTATGATGATCATGAGAACCACTTGCACACTATTATGAAAACCCTTAGAAGAAGTGAATTATATTGGATGTTTTTCAAGTGTGAATTATGGATTCAAAAGATTTATTTTCATGGAAATATTTCCTCAATGGATGGAATATATGTTGATCCTTCTAAGACAAGAGAAATACAAGAATGGCCAAAACTGACGAGTATAACTAAGGTTATGTAGTATTATTAGTTTAGAAAGTTATTATCAGTGTTTCATCCATGAGTTTTCCTAATTGCATAACCCATTTACCAAGCTCACATGTGAAGGGGTAAAAATTTTTTGTAAGAAAGAGTGTGAAGAATTTTTTGAAGGAACATTTTTGGTGGGACAACATGTAGAGGGAGATTTCTGATTGTGTGTCAAGATATATGGTTTCTCAATAGTTGAAGGCTGGAAGGGAACATCCAGAAGGAGTCATGAAACCTCTTCCCATACTTGAGTGGAAATGATATGATATTATGATCGAATTTTTCATGGGGCTACTGAAGACTCCTAAAAGGAATGATGCAATATGGGTCATTGTTGGTCGTCTTACCATGTTATCACATTCTTTTTCTATAACATAAGATTTATCACTTGAACGTGTAGCAAGACTATATATTAATGAAATTGTAATACATCATAGTGTACCCCTATTGATTATTCCTAATCATGATCCCCATTTCACATCATGATTCTGGAAAAGTCTTCAGAAATCCCTAGATATTGAACGTCCTTTGAGAACTACCTACCACCCTGAAATTGATGGACAATCAGAACAGACTATTAAAACCTTATAGTACATGTTGAGATCTTGATCACATGACTTTCAAGGTATGTGGGATCAATATTGAACATAGGTAGAATTTTACTATAATAATATATTCTATTCAGGTATTCAGATGGAACCACGTGAAGGGTTATATTGAAGGAGATGTCTCACACCAACTTTTTAGGATGATGTTGGTGAAAGAAAACATGTAGGACCATAAAATTTTCAGGAAACAATGGGAGAGGTTATGATTATCCAAACCCACATCAAAGCAGCTCAAAGGAGGCAAAATAGTATGCCGATAAAGGAAGGAAGGATTTGGAATTTAAAGTAGGTGATCATGTTTTCTTGAAGGTATCTCTATGAAAGGGTGTTATACATTTCAATAATATGGGTAAATTAAGTCATAGGTAGATCAGACCTTTCGAAATTCTAGAACGAATTGGAGTTTTAGATTACTTTTTGTCAATACCGCCAAGTCTCTCTAGAGTTTATGATGTATTCCACATATCAATTTAGAGAAAATACATGCCTAACCTAACACATGTTCTCACCAATGAGGAAATGAAATTGGAAACCGATATGTCTTATTGTGTAGATCCCGTCAAGATTATTGATACCAGGGAATAAGTTTTGATAAACTGGACGACTCGTCTGGTAAAAGTTCTATAGAAAACCCATAACATAAATGATGCAATGTGGGAAAATGAGGAACTTGTGATTAAGAACCACCAAAACCTTTTTATGCAGTAGTATTCTATAAATTTCAAGGATGAAATTATTTGAAGTAGGGAATAATGTGACACCCCAATCTTTAACAGTATGCTTCTCTTTGAATATTGCAATAGTTTGCGTTGTATGCAACATCGAGTTCAAGCACACCACAACCAATCCAATGAGCCATTATGAATAGTAATACCAAAATTTTGAAATTTTATAAATTTTATTTTTTAAAATGGACTTCATTTTTGGATTCAGAATATAAAAATTAACATAGGGAGAATATTTGGTATTTTTCTATAAACTTTTGATTTTTGATGAATAGTGAAAAACACTACGTTATTATTTAAAACTGAATTTTTATTTAAGTAATTATTTATTTTATATAAATTTATTTTAAGTCAAAATAGATACATAATAACTATATAATTTCAATGTAATTAATTGGTGTCATTTTATAATAATATTATATATATAATTGTATTGAACTATTTAACTTCTTTTACCAACCTTCTAGGAATATTTGAAAATTTGCATAAAATGTAATTTTACAACTTATGTGAATTGAATTTAAAAAAATTGGGAGACACAGTTGATATAAATATGTTCAATTTGATTAAATAGGTTTAAAATATTTTTTAGTGAATCGTAACTTTTGAATTTTATTTACCATGGTTAAAAGAAAATAGGATAATTAACGGTAAAAATGATATTATAATTACCCCAACACATGTCCTAATTCTATTGGATAAGTTTATTTCGACCAAAATAAAACATAGGAATAAAATATAATCCTCTATGATCCACTTGGATTAGATTAGGACATTTATTATTATTTTGTTTAAAGAAGAGTTAAAAGTGTAAAATTCAATGTTTAATAACTAAACATTATTTAATATAGGTTTATACACATGATAAATTTGACTATAAATATTCATTATTAATCTATAAATATTTCCTACATCATGTTATTTTATATATAATTCTTAGACATTAAATAATTAAATTTATTTATGACACAATGATGATGCAGTAATTACCTTATTATTAAAATATTAATATAATTGATATTAAAAATATTAAAATAAATGTAAATTGAGACTTTTGAGGAACTAAACTAATTTTATAGGTTAATATGACATGTTAGGTTTTATTAAATATTTTTTTTGAAGTCATAATGATTTTATGACTTTCAAAAAAACCAAATACTAAATAGTGTCAAAATTGACATAAATGAGTTTTTAAAAAAAATAATATTTTATTAAATGATATAATATTCTTAAAAATATATGGTTTGGAAAAAGGACTTAGATAAGGTATGATATTTCAATAATTAACCACTTGAGGTTCTCTTAGCTTTTTATAGTGAGTTTATTAACCATTTATTATAATAATACAAGAATACATGGAACAAGTTAAACTATTTAACTAAGAGTTAAATATAAAAGATAAGGTTAATATAGTGAACTAAAATTGTATAAAACCTATTTTTTAACAGATTTTAGACCCCTACCCACCATATATTTAATATAAATACTTTTGGATCCATTATAAATCGACAATTATTTTATAATAAAATTATATTTTATGTTTTTTCCTAAAGTGTCCCTCACCTCTCTTATAAAAGTGTAATTTTCGTTCTCTTAATCTCTCACCTCCAACGCTATTTAGCTTGGCTGAAATCTACTCAAACATCCTCCCAATAGCTGTCAATTAAACCCGAAGGCCTTACTTTGATCATAAATAGAACCTAAAGATCTATTTTGATCAAATCAAAAGGAAGCACGTGAAGAAGAGGTAATAATTTCATCATCTCTTTCAAAATTATTTATTTCTTCCACTTCATCTTTCTTTGTTGTTTCCATAAAAAATTATAAATCCAGGACCTTTTAGATACTGTGATTTTATGATAAATATTTTACAACCATAATCATTACTCTATCCATCCTATGAATGACAAAGTCACCATACGTGCGTACGTACGGCTTACCATTTCCACATCATGGAATAGTTTGTTATTCAACACTTGATTAATTAGATGAGTATAATAATGAGTAAAATTGAAGTAAATAATAAATATAACATGTTAATGATTCATTATATATAATACATCATCCAATTATATACTATTTCACCATTAATTGAATAATATTATCGGTTGTGCGTACGTACGGTTTACAATCTCCACGAACGTGATGAGATTCATTCCCCATCATAAACATTCAATAATAATTTTCATTCAATGAATAAAAATAATTTTTAAGAACTTAATATCATTATATATATAAATAAAATACATCATATCCATAAAAAAATGACTTACGTAACAAAACATAAAAAGGAAAATGAATCTGTTATCATCTAAAACAAAGGTAGTACTGAAATATTATTAACAAATCAATATTATAAGATCATATATGATATCATATTTATGTATCTGGATAATTTATAATTTAATAAAAATTATTTGACTATTATATAGGAGGTTAAAGTAAGCTCAACCAAGGAAAAGGACAAGGTATGGGTTAGTTTTACAATCTCTTTATTATCCGAGGTTGTTTATACGTAAGTATCTACTGGGACCTCTTTATCCTCCACATCCGTGTTTCTTAAAAATGTATTTCAAAATATTTTTACTATTTTCTATACTATGGGTTAAAGTTATTCATACCCTCATTTGAATTTTTATAAAAATGGTTTGAATGTAATCTTCTCATCTCTTTACAAACATGTCACTTTATGACCTTTTTGATAATTTATGCTGAGAATGTTTTTTTAACTTATACAGCCGGTGCGACTATTTTCCACCATTATAACACCTTTGAAGATTCCTTTATAATCCTATTATAATATTTTCAAAATAAATGTTTCTTTTATAATTATGTGACTTTTAAATGATTTCAAAATAAAAAGAAATTTTTCTCTCAAATAGTTTTGATTTCATCTATGTCAACATCCTTTGAGGGATTTTAATCTTATTTGATGTTGATATATTATGATACAATCTTCTATATTGTATTAAAGGTTTTATGATATGTTTGACTGTGGATTTTTTATTTTTATACCATTAATGGTTTATGGTTAAAGTATTAACATTTAGAATGATAGTTTTAATATGATTTTTTTTATGTTTCAATATTTTCGTATTAGGAATGCATTGGACTTAGTAAGTAACGGGTGGAGCCTTCTATAGCTCATCAATGCATTGATAGGAATCATGAGACAAACTACTATCTTGGCACAAGGCCTGGACAAAATCTTATTTTATGTCTTGGAATGAGGCCTTTAATATGTGGTTATGATGTCCGATATTATGCATTCCATCATTATGTAATTAGCTATTGGTATTACATGTGATTATTCTAATAGTAGAATAACCATGTGAATAAGTTAATAGAATTATTTTATTTATCTTTTCCTTATTATTCTTAATTTTATGTTTAAAAGGATTTCTTAGTCTTATAGATTTCCTTAAATGTTTATGCTTATTTTTGAGTTTTTTTGCCATATTGTTATCCTTACTGAGCACCTGAGCTCACCCTTTTCTTATGTTTTCTTTTTCCCAAGATGTGAAGATGTATATTATGATTGACCTTCAAGTATAAGCTAAGGGATATGAGTGTGTTTAAATGGAACACAATGCTATTTTTTATTTATTGATGTAATGTAAAACTTATTTATGTATCTAGTACATTGAAGGCTACTGAACTAATCCATATTTTGAGACATGATCTCTTGTGATCATGCCAATGTTATTTTATAATGACCCAACTATAGTTAACTAGGGTTGGGATGTTAAATTTGGTATTTGAGGAATTTTAGTACAAACCATGGAAACTAGATTTAGAAAAACTCTTATTATAGAATATTACCTTAAGATAGACTTTGAGGATTAATATAGAAGAAATTTCTATAATTTTGGTAATGTAGATATTTTGTGAATTTTCTAAGAAATGCATCACTTTTTAGATACGAGTGGGTAGAGGTGGCTCTAGCATAGATGTATCTAGGGGTAAAACCCAAAACACTGCTTTAATCTAGACTCGAATGGGAGCCGGTGAACAAAAATAGACCGTGTGGTACTCTTTGTTACCACACTGAAAGGGGATATGCTTAGGATAATTCACATTTTCATTACAATCCATTATGAAGGATTTAAGAGTAAATGCTTCCTCAATGAATTTTTTTATGATTATGGATTATATGCATAAACCGTTCAATTTATGTTATGTATTTTACTATTTTGGAATTATGTATTGCTATTCTTAAACTAATCTAGTGTATTGCATTGTTTAGAAATGGGGCCTAGTGGAAGAAATAGAAACTATATTAACACATGTAATACTTGTAGGGATTTACCTCCAATATAAGATAATTATAGTTGATATGGTGATGCAATTGGTACTGAACAACTTATAATCATATGGGGACAACTCACACAGGTTATGAATAATAACCTTACCCATATGAAGCAAACTGATCCACAATGCAGAAGATCAATGGTAGGACTCTTCATGAGGAAACAAACACCAATATTCAATTGGACTACAAATCCATTTGTAGATGAAAAATGGATAACTTAGAGAAAATATATCATGCTTTGAGGAGTAGGGAATGGGAAAAAAATTTCAGGGAAGTTTATCACCTCATAGGAGATAAAGATCAATGGTGGTCATTGATTCCAAACACAAAGGAAGATAATGAAGTATCAAATATAGAATCGAGGGAGTTTAAGGATCTTTTCTTAGAAAAATACAACCTTCATGAAGATTTAGTGGATATGGAAAGATAATTTATGAGTCTGAGGCAAAAGGGGGATGTGAATGTTGCAATGTATGAGGTGAACTTTACAAGGTTCGGTATTCATGTTGTAGATTATATGCATAACCCAAGGAGTAAGATTCATCGATTTTTTGATGGGTTAAAACCATTTATCCATTGAGCATTAGTCTCACAATCCTTCTCATTGTATGAAGATATAGTATCATGTTATATCAAGATAGAAAAAGAATTCTCTAAGTCTTATGACATTAAAGAAGATAAATAGAAGAAGAGATATATTGAACACACTGGAAATGAAAATAAGGGGAAGAAATAAAAAGTAAAATTTCCATCCTATAGTAAATGTGGGAAGAAACACCCTGGTACTTGCCTAAAAGGGATGGGAGTTTAATAAAAGTGTATAGAAAAAGACCACTAATATCGTGATTTCGAGAGAAAGAAAGAGGACGTCAATGATAAATGATAAAATTGTAGAGAAATCGAGAATTATGTAAATGAATGGTCTAAGCATAAAGGAATCCTACCTTATAATAGGCCAAGGGAGCAATGCCAAGATTATGCGATCACTACTGCTAAGGTTGAAGCTCTGAATGATGTGGTGGTAGATACTTTAATCATTTACTCAAAAATAGGCAATTCTTTATTTGATTCTAGATCATCGTATTCTTTCATATCTTCCCTGTTTTCCATGTAAATTAGATACATCCAATTTGACTTAGAAAATTATTTTTCAGTCAAAACTCTTAAGGGAAGTATCATTTCAACAATGTTTTGTTAATTATTAACAATTATAGCATATAAACGTTTTTTATCTATTAATATTATTTTCACACCCATGATTGAATTTGATATAATACTTGCCATGGATTGGAATTCAGACCATGATGAAAAGATATATTGTAAGTAGATAAAGGTTACAATTTTTGAGGATGATAAGGAATACCTTATCATAAGATAAGATGCATGGCCAACTGATTCTTATCTATATCCACCCCCAGTAGCTCTACTAAATTCAATTATTAGAGAGGAAGGGAGTGAAATAAATAAGAGTGAGGAAATTAATGTTCAAATAGAGGATTTACCTATTGTTCAAGAAAATATTGATTTGTTTCTAGAGTATTTACATGGAAATCCTCTATAGAGAGAGATTTAATTTTCCAATGACTTAATTCCAGGTTCAAGGCCCATATTCAGTACCCCTTATAGAATGACCACTTTGGAATTAGTAGAACTAAATGAACAACTATAGGAATTGAGTAATAAAGGATTTATTCACCCTAGTGCTTATCCACGGGGAGCCCTGTTCTTTTTGTTAAGAAGGAAGGTAGATCTATTAGGTTGTGCATTGAATACATGGAGATAAATGCTATAACAATAAAGAACAAGTATCTATTGTCGCAGGTTGATGATTTATTTGATCAACTTCATGGAACTCACTATTTTTCAAAGATTGTCCTTAAATCATGATAACATCATTTTTTATGAAGAAGTATCACATTCTGAAGATAATATTTCCTACCAGGTTTGGGCATTACGAGTTTACAGTAATTCCTTTTGGTATGACTAATGCACCTTCTGTCTTCATGGATCTAATGATTAAATTTTTCAAGTAATATCTTGATGACTTTGTAGAGGTAATTATTGATGATATCTTGGTATACTCAAAAATATAGGAAGATAATGATAACCACATGCGCAATATTTTGAAAACTCTTAGAATAAATTAATTATATGGGGTGTTTAGAAATTGTGGATTCTGGAATCAGGATATTTCTTTTTTTGGAAATATTGTCTCTAAGGATGGAATATTCATTGATCCTTCTATTCCAATAATAATACAAGAATGGCCAGCACCGACGAGTATAACTGAGGTACACAATTTTATTGGTTTGGAAATTTATTATTGGTGGTTCATCCTGATGTTTTCCTGATTGGCTACCCATTAACCAATTTCACATGTAATGGGGTTGATTTTGTTTGGAAAAAAGATTTTGAATAATGTTTTGAAGGAACATTTTTTGTTGGACAACATAAATAGGGACATTTCTGATTATGTGTCAAGATGTATAGTTTCTCAATAGGTGAAGGATGGATAGAAAAATTCTAAAGTAGTAAAGCAACCTCTTACCATACTTGAGTGTAAATGAGATGATATTATTATTGACTTTGTCATGAGGCTACCAAAGACTCCTAAAAGGAATGATCGAATATGGGTCATTATTTAGGGTCTTACCAAGTTAGATAATTTTCATACTATAAGAGAATATTTACCACTTAAACATGTAGAAAGACTGTGTATTTATGAAATTTTAAGGGTTCATGGTGTACCCCAATCGATTGTTTCTTACCGTGATCCCCATTTCACATCAAGATTTTGGAAAAGTCTTTAAAAATCCATAGATACTGAACATCATTTGAGCATTTCCTACCACGCTCAAAATGTTGTACAACTAAAATGGAATATTTAGACATTAGAATACATGTTGAGATCCTTCTCACTTGACTTTAAAGGTATGTGGGATTAGTATTTACCTATGGTAGAATTTTACTATAATAATAGCTTCCATTCAAGTATTCAGATGGAACCATATGCAGTGTTATATGGAATGATATTTCGCACACCAACTTGTTGAGATGATGTTGGTGAAAGAAAACTCATAGTCCCAAAACTTGTTCAATAAAAAAATGGAAAAGGTGAAGATAATCCAAAACAATGTCAAAGATATTCAAATTAGGTGAAAGATCTATTCCAATAACTAAAGGAAGGATTTGGAATTTACAGTAGGTGATCATATTTTATTGAATTTATCTCCATGGAAGGGTGTTATAAATTTCAGAAAGAATGGTAAATTAAGTCTCAGGTACATCAGATCTTTTGATATTCTAGAAATAATTTGAGTTGAAGCTTACCGTTTGGAAATGCCACCAACTCCCCCAAAGTTCATTACGCGTTACATGTATCCATATTTAGAAAATAAATTCCTGACCAAATGCATGTACTCACCTATGAAGAAGTGGCACTAGAACCCGATCTGTCTTATTATGAAGAGCTCGTCAAGATTCATTATACTAGAGAACAAGTGTTGAGAAACAAAATGACTCATCTAGTAAAAGTTCAATAGAGATACAATAAGATAGAAGAGCCAACATGGGAACCTGAGGAACTTGTGATGAAGAACCACCCGAATATTTTTATGAAGTAGTATTCTAGAAATTTTGAGGAAGAATTTTTTTGAAAGAGGTAAAAATGTAACACCCCATTATTCTAGGGTACACTTATATTGGAATAATGCAATAGCTTGCATTATACACATATTCGAGTTCTAGTACACCATGACCAATCAAACTAGCTGTTATGAATAGTAAAACCCAATTTTTGATATTTTATAAATTCTATTTTTCAAAATGGACTTCATTTTTTAATTCAGTATATCAAAATTATCTTAGTGAGAATTTTTTGAATTTTTCTAAAAACTTTCAATTTTTGATGAATAGTGAAAATCACTGCGTTATTATTTGAAACCGACTTTTTATTTAAATAATTATTTATTTTATTTAAATTAATATTAAGTCAAAATAGATACATAATACCTATATATGTCCAATTTAATTCATTTGAGTCATTATTAAAAAGATTATATATATGAAATTTTATAAAACTATTTAAGACATTTTACCCACCTTCTAGAAACATTTCCTAATTTCAGTAAGTAAAATATGGTTCAATAGGATGAAAATAAGTAAAATATAGTTCAATAGGATGAAAATAATTTTTGGTGAATAGTAACTTTTGAATTTTATTTACCACAGTTAAAAGTAAATAGGGTAATTAAGGGTAAAATTGATATTATAATTACCCCAACACATGTATTAATTCTATTGGATAAGTGTATTTGGACCAAAATCTACCTTATGAATAAAATATGATCCCTTTTGATCCACTTGAATTATATTAGAACAATTATTATTATTTTATTTAAAGAAGAGTTAAAAGTGTAAAATTCAATGTTTAATAAGTAAACTATTTTTAATATACGGTAATACATAAGATAAATTAGACTATAAATATTTATTATAAAGATAAAAATATTTCCTATATCATGGTATTTTTTTAAATTTTTAAACATTATATAATTAAATGATATAATATTCCTAAAAATATAATGTTTAGAAAAAGGACATAGAAAAACTTATATATATCAATAATTATACACTTGGGGTTTTCTTGGATTTTTATAGTATGTTTATTAACCATTAATTATAATAATACAAGAAGACATGGTAAAAGTTAAACTATTTAAATAAGGGTTAAATCTAAAAGATAAAGTTAATATGATGACCTAAACTTGTCTAAAAAACATTGGTTTAAAGTTTGTTGACCTAGAACCACCATATCCTTTAAATAAATCCTTTCAGAGCCATTAGAAACCAAAAATTATTTTATAATAAAATAATATTTCAAGCTTTACTTAAAGTGACCCTCACCTCTCTTATAAAATGGTACTTATCCTTATCTTAATTTCACACCTCCAAAGCATTTTTTATTGGACGAAACCTACTCAAATATCCTCCCAAATACACTCATTTTAACCTAGAGGGCTTACTTTGATCAGAAATCCAACCTATGGCCCCTTTTGATCAAATCAAAAGGAAGCACTCGAAGAAGAGGTAATAATTTCATCCCCTCTTTCAATGTTATTTTCTTCTTCCACTTCTTCTTTATTTGTTTTTTCCATACCAAAATAATAACTCTAGTACCTTTTACATACTATGATTTTATTATAAATTTTTTAAAGCCATATTCATTATTTTATCCATCCTATGAACGACAATGACACCATACATGCATATGTACAAATTACCGTCTCCACATCGTGTTGTTGTTTTTTATTCAACACTTTATTATTTGGATGTGTATAATAATGAGGTTAATTGATTTAAATAATAATTATAAGATGTTAATGATTATTTATATATAATATAACATCTAATTAAATATGATTTCCCCATCAATATTGTGATATTTTCATTCAGGAGTACATATTGTTTACCGTCTCGTCGAACGCAATGAGATTCATTACCCATAATAACCATTCAAGAATAATTTTTATTTTATGATTAAAAATAATGCTTAAGAACATAATATCATTCTGGATATGAAACAAATACATCCTATCCATAACAAACATGACTTATGTAACAAAACATATAAAGGAAAACAAATCAGTTAACACCAAAAACAATGATACTACTGAAATATTTTTAACAAAGAAATATTAGAAGATTATATATGATATCATATTTATGTATGTGGTTCATGTATAATTTCATAAAATTTATTTAACTATTATACATGACGTTAACTTACACTCGACCAATGAAAATTACAAGGTAAGGATTAATTTTACAATCTCTTTATTATCAGAGGTTGTTTATAGGTATGTATCCACTGGGACCTCTTTATCATCCACATTTGTGTTTCTTAAAAATGAATCCCAAAACATTTTTACTATTTACTATACTATGGTTAAGGTTCATTTATACCCTCATTTTAATTTTTATAAAATGGTTTGAAAGGAATCTTTCCATCGCTTTCCAAACATGGTACTTTATGAACATTTTGAAAAATTAGAGTAAGAATGATTTTTAACTTATATGGTGGGTGTGACTATTTTACGCTGTTACAACACCTTCGAATCTTCACTTAAAATCTTATAAAAATATTTTAAAAATAAATTATTTCTTTTATAATCACATTACTTTTAAATGATTTCAAAATAGAAAGAGATATTTCTCTCAAATAGTTTTGATTTCATCTATGTCAACATCATTTTATGGATTTTACACTTTTTTGAAGTTGATTAATTATGATACAATATTCCATATTGTTTTTAAGGTTTTGTGATATGTTTGACTGTGGGTGTTTTATTTTTATACCATTCATGGTTTATGGTTAAAGTAATAACATTTAGTATTCTAGTTTTAATACGAATGATTATGTTATGTTTCAATATTTTCATATGCAGAATGCATTAGACATAGTAAGTGATGGGTGGAGCCTGATATAACACCTCAATGCATTGGTAGGTATCATGATATGAACTAGTGTATTAGCATAAGGCCATGACAAAATATTATTTGTAGTCTTGGCACAAGGCCTTGACTATGTGGTAATGATGTTTGAAATTATGCATTCTATCATAATAAAATTAGCTATTGATATTACATGTGATTATTTGACTAGTAAAAAATCTATGGGAATAAGTAAATGGTGTTATTTGATTTATATTTTCCATATTATTCTGAATTTTATGTTTAAAAGGCTTGTGTTTTAGTCTTATATATTTCCTTAAATGTTTATGCTTATTTATGAAAGTTCCCACTATATTATTATCTTTACTAAGCATCTGAGATCACCCCTTTCTTAAGTTTTATTTTTCCAAGTATGTGAAGAATAATATTATGATTGACTTGTAGGGATAGACTAAGGGATATGGGTGTGTTCATAGGTGGCACAATATTGTGGTTTTTTATTTCATGATGTAATATAAAAATTGTGTATATATCTAGTACATCCAAGGATACTAAACTAATCGGCCTTTTGAGACATGATCTCTTATGATACATTCAATGTTATATAAAATGCACTGACTTTGGGTAACTAGGTTTGGGGAATTATAATAACATAATACAATTGAGGATTGTTTCTTGTAATAAATAACATCATTCTAGGATGAGAAATGTGGAGGGAAATTAAATTTTTTATCTTGAAAAGGAAAATTTTTGAGAATTGGTGTTCAGATCATGACTATGAGAGTTGAATATTCTCGAGGGGATTTTTTGGAAATGAGTTAATGATTGAGTGGTTTTTGTAATGCTCGGGTAAATATTGGGATCCTTGGGTTAGATTTGGGATTTTAGAGAGGGGGTCTTCCTTATTACATGGTTAATGTATATTTAGGAAAAACTATATAAGGAAACGATATAGATTTGTTTTTTTACTTTGGGTTTAAGTTCATTAATTTTCCATAGTTATAGAGAACTGTGAATGGAAACCATACATAGTGCTATTGTTTTTTAGTGGGAGCCTCATGTTTAGAACATAGTTTGGTAAACCATGTGTTTATACCTTGTGAGGGGATGCATATTTAGATAATATAGGTAGTATGGTTTGTGTAATGGTTATAAAAATATTCTTCCCAACCATTAATCTACCCATAAATCATTAAAAAGTATAAAATAACTATTTTTTACTCAATTTTATGTCTATAACAATATTTACTTCCTACCCCACATGGAAAAACCAAAGAGCTCTGATACCCTTCTTCTACATTAGCTCCCATTGGTTAGGGAAAGTTTCTTAGGTATTATATAGTTGTCTAAGGAGATTTTATATATTCAATTACTTTCATCTTTTTCCACTTTCATTGTCTTCAATTTTGGTTATCTCTAGCTTGAGGTTTTGAGAGACAATTCCCTCAAAGAATGGCGAAATTCTTCAGAGATTATGGGTCTTTTTCTTAGCATGGATAGAGGATGTACAGGGTGTATGATTTCATATTGTTTCTCACTATTTCATTATATTTATGTCTACCTATGAAATTTTTGGGGTGTTTTATTGAATTTTATTTAATTATCCATCATACCAGCTGAGAGATTTGGGGATTTTTTATGACATAGGACTAGGTGTGTGCCAGAAGTGGATTACACCCTATCACTCATTGTTTCGATGTAATGATTCCATCAGATGTGTCTCCAGGTAATTATTCCCATTCAAATTAAATTTCATAATTAATTATAAACTACTATTATAAATTATTTAGGAATTATAGCTTGATATAGGAGATCAAGAGTTCATACAAGCATATAAGTGGATTAGACAAGATTAGGATGTGGTGGAAGAGCTTACCCGAAGGGGATAACTCTATATAAAGTAGATGGTCCCTAAAAATACCCCTATGGTTTATGACCTATCTATGTTTTGTGTCATACAATGTCTCACTATGTGTGGTAAATTAACCTTTAATAAAATATTTTTAAAAAATATCTATTAATAAAATGATTTGTTAAGGGCCTTAATAAACCCTTGGACACTAACTTGATGTTAGGGTTTTATTATAAATGTGTACGATAAGATTCATGGGCCTTATAGGGGAACAAGTTTGGTGTGTATAAATACAATGTTATTGTAATAGGATTCCTCTAGTAGGGGTGAGTGATGAAATTTGAATGGGTTTTCTATGTATAGACCATAAAATAACCTTGATAATCTTTAGAGCTTTTAGGCCCGTTCACTATGTTTTTGGGGTGAGAGTTCCTCCCCCACAAGTATATATGTACCAAGGTAGGTATACCACAGGTAGTTTAATGTGTGTTTTAGTCATGAGGGGATTCTCCTGTGATAATTTTTTTATGGGGGTGTTCTTGGGGCCATCCCTCTAGTGTAACGAAGGAATGTCTCTACACACATGGGCGATTTGGATAAGATTCGATCATAACATGGATAAGGAATGATACACTGTCTATGTGATTGGATTAGGATCATGATATGATAATGGAAAAGAGTCGACCAAGTACATTCAATATATTATGAGGTGACCTATAATATCTCAGTTGGTTCCCTAGGGTAATATTGACCATAGGGTGGGATAATGTAGGTAGAAGGTTTGACCAATCCTGGATGTCTCCATAGAACATGATGATAGATGGTAATAGACTATAAGAATATTTATTTGGTGAGATAATGATTAAAATGGGTTTGATGAGATATTATTTTCTTACTGGGATGGTCTTGATGGAATTATCTAGCGTGGCCAGTTAGACGATAAGACATAAATAGAGTCATAAATAGGACAAAGGTGATGATTCTAGTTTTCTTACTTGACATTAAATCCTTGGATATGTACGATAATTTTGGGTTCATGTTAATCCTGTTTTAGGATGATTTATTATGGTATTAATAATGGATTTATAATTCCCAAGTATTTATTATGTTTTGAGGAGGGGTGTTAGTAAGCCCCTAAGTTACCTGATAATATAACATCAGTTTCGTAGAAGGGAGTTAGATTACCTTAGTTACCAAATGGCATGAGATGTGTTTCCAAGTATGGATTGATAATTAAACTCTGTTTACCAATGAATACATATGTATTTCCAATCGAGGAGAAGGTAATACCCTAATTTACCAGATGATGTGATTTGTATTTCCTAGAAGGGTTCTCGTACACCCTCAAGTATCTGGATGTTGTGATGTTTGTATTATAGTAGGTTGTGAGTATGTACCTAAGTTCTAGATGATATGATATATGTTTATGGGAACGGAGAGTCTTCCCCAAGGTTCCTAATGATATGTTACTTCATTCCAGGGTTGGGAGATTCTTCCCCAAGTTCATGATAATGTAATATTATTTCTAATATGGGAGAGGTTATGAACTAGCATTTCCAGATGATAAAACATATATTTATAGAGAATGGATATGTTTCTTCTAGGTTCTTGATGATTATTATTTATTCTAAATGATATCAAACACGGGCCCAAGTAGGTATAGTTGATCCTGAGTGTCACTATAGAACCTGAAGACTAATTATCATTATATTATTACACATTTTTACTATATTTAATTCATTGAGAATATCACATGTTAATAAAATGTATTAATATTATATTAAACACACCATTGGTGGTGGAATACTGAGGTTTACTCACATATTTCTATGGAGTCCATGACACTTTGATACATGAGATTAATTAATGTTAGCTGGTTGAGGTAGGGAAAAGGACTAATGTTCCTTGATCAATCTAGATAGCTTGGATGAATTTGATAGATTAGGATGATGTGAGGCTCAGGTAAAACATTATAGACTATTTTTTTTATTTTATTTCTTTTTTAGTTATATATATATGACCATGTTTGTGGGTGATCAATTGAGATGTTTGATTATATATAATATTTAATAATTTTATAGAATGATTCTTTTTTATTGAATTACATATACTTTTATTATTATTTTGGACTTTTATTAATTATTTTAATTGTTATTTACTCTGATATGATGGAATTTTCTCCCTACGAAAGCACCTTTGATCCACCCTATTATTCAGCAGCCGATAACATATAGGGGGCATGCACGAGGTCATGTAATATCATCATCTTGGACACTGGTGAGTAATTTAGGGCCACCGTGGAATTATATAGTGGTATCAAAGTGTAGTTTTGTTGTCTTACTATTTAACACATAGTAGACTAGGACTAGTATTTTGTTAGAAATTATATTTGACCTCATTTTAGTGTGTAACTATTTCATTGGAATTTTGAGGCATGGATGGGATCCACCTAATGGTTTTATTGTGGGGGATTTATGTTGTACATAATCATGAACATCAGGTTTACCATTTTAGCTATTACCAAAAACTCCCAATGGTTCCCTCATTCGTAACTAGGTATTGGAGTCCATTCCAAAGGACGGTGATCACCTAGGTTTTCAGGCCAAATGACTCTTGGGGACTCTCATTGGTCAAGAGTATGGGATATTTGGCTCATCACATAATTTTTGGGGAATTATTGCATACTCTAGGACACTATTCTAGATTTAATATATGTTTGAGAATATCTTACTAATCCTAATATAGGACCAGTTACCCTAAAAAATGATAATGGGTTAATTATATTTTCGGTGAAAAATTTCAGGGGCTCTTTAGTGAATCCATCTGCATGTATTCGATGTTCTCCATCAATTTCCTGCAATGGATGGTCATTTGTGCGCTGAAGCCATAAAACCAAGTTCTTTGGAATGTGTTTCCACATAAGGAGGTGGTTAATATTATAAATAGGGGATTAAGCCATTATGAGGCATCCTATATATCATTCTTATTATAGGAATCAAACCCCACACAGTTTGTTGGACCTGCGTAGTTTAACTTCATATGGATAAGACTTATACATGTGCTTTGGGACACTAGTTGTTCAAGCTTAGGTCCTAGAGGGACGTCCTATGTATGTCTTTTATGGAGAGAATCATATTTTTTGAAGTTAAAATTTTTGGGTACTCTAAACTATGGTTTCCCTTTTAATTATAGAGACTTATAGAGATGATGACATGATTATTACAACTCCTTAATCCCTAGTGAGTTATGATCGGTGTGAGATACATTTGACGGAAAATGATCATTTTTTCATTTCCCATGGTATGGGACTTTTGGGCTAGGATCACCTTGAGAAAACTTATTATATTTTCCAGGCCTCATATATATTTCCAATGTATCTTATTTGTGATTAGAATCAGAGTCATCATAGTTTAGTTTATTTCTCAATCCATTGATGGATAAGGTAGAGTAATTAGATTATAAGAATGATTGGGTCCCGATGGTTTAAAATTGAGTATTCATAAGGATTGCATCAAAATAGACGTTTATTTGAGATCAGTCATTAATAAGGTGTCCCATTTGTCCTAGATATAATATGAATAAGAGTTATCGTAGTTCAATCGTGCCCTTGGGATTGTCCCCACGGTAGATGCCACTGTGATGAGGATTATGTGTCTTTCCATTTATTGGGAATTTATATAAATAAGTTTCCCTAGTTGGTAGAGAATCATGATGAAAATGATATGATTATTTCAAATCTATAAGTTCACATGATCTATTCTCAGTGTGATAATCAAGGGAAGACAAATGATCAATATGATCATTGGAGACTGGGGAACATACATATTAGAACAACCCTGTAGATCTTGAACATTGAAGAGGTGGCCTATGTATCTTGAATATGGCCGGAATAAGATTCATCATAGTTCCTTTATTCTAGTCTTAATCTTTGAGGTTCTCCTAGCTATTGATACATATCTTGTTATGTCACTAGTCGGGGATTAGACTCTATGGTTTCCCTTGTGGACTACTTGCCTGTCTGACAAGCGCTGATTGTCCAATTGTATTGATATATAAAAAAAGTATCTACCTTTAATATCAATATAAATATAAATGACCCAATTAGTCCTTCAAAAGGTCTTCATGTAACTTGGTTGGTATATCTGACGGACACCATCCTATGTCTTGAGCTCACACGAAGCACATCAAGGTCAGAAAAAATGTCCTGGTGTTGTCCCATGTCTTGGATGACTCACGTGAAGTTCATGAGGGTCAATGAACATGTTTTTTATTAATTCTTCCAAATTTTATATTTTTTATCCATTATCTTTTGAATTCATTAGATTTATTCAGTATCAATTTATTTTGAGTCTCGCATGATATGAAATATGCGTGGAATATTCTTTTCACATCATTTGAAATGTCCTTTGTGTCATCTATGAATGTTCATGAGAAATTATTTATGATTTTTCAATGATATCTTCAGATATTCACCAATATATTACTTGATGGAAGACTTGATGGTCATGAGATCAGCTATTCTGAGAAATCTTCTTGGGTTCTTGGGTGTGTTGTTTCACCTGGATTCAAAAAATACAACCTTATTCTAGAGAATATTAGCCATATTTTAGTCTCTCATTTTTCATTATGGGGTGGGTAATTTATAGGTCTCACCACCCTAGTTGTTCTTTTTTTTGTGTAGTGTATCTGGCGCAATTCCGAGCTGGAGTTGGTGAAGGTTTCTAGAGCCAGACGTATTAAAAATTCTTTTCCATGGATCGCTCTGAGGGTTTCAGCTGATTTTTAGTGACCACGAGTCTCCCTCATCAACACCTCCATTATTGGATTATTTCTAATCAATGAGGTCTCAATGAATCATATGAATATTCCTAAGTACTTTCATATTGTAAATTTACATGTCCAAGGGCTTTTGTATAATAAAACTTCCCATTGAATGTCCTTTGAGTGATGATTGATACCTTCTCTAGGACATTTCATGTGTTAAGGGTGGTTTTTCTCATGGTCTCCATAGAATAATGGTGGCTTGTCTCAGAGTCCTTTGAGACCATGCTATTAAATCCCTTAGCACATCTAAAAGAATTTTACGACCACGAGAGGCTTCTACCTCATCCCTGTTGTATTTATATAATTTTATTTTAAAAAGGTTGAGGGTCATGTGAAATTACATGAGTAATGTTAATAAAAATTAATATACCTATAGGAGATGCCTCACATGACCAATATGGTACATATGGGGGTGAACGATCATTTCGTGGAAAGATCCATCTGTTTATCCTTAGAGAGCTGAAAGGGAAGCACATGGTTTCCTGGACAAACCTGAGGTCTTTCACGAAATGAAGTTGAAAATCCAAAGAGATATCATGAGATGAGGTGGGAATGTCACTAGTGTCTCACGAAATCTTTTAGGCCTCCAAGGGTATGTCACATATCTATTATGACCATGAGTAGCTCCCGCCTCCCCCATATATTTCCATTGTTTTATTTTACAGAGGATCAGGGGTCTCATGAGTTTATTGAGATGTTATCAAGGAAAATTATCCTTCCCATCGGTGATATTCATATGATATTTTATACCACATATGGGACTCCACATTTGGTCAGATTTCCTCCCATTTTTTGAAATATTTTAGGTTGGATTGTCAAGAGCTTTCTGCTGACAAACCTTGTTGTCTAGGGGAGCTTGTCGGACTACCACCACATGAAAACTAGTTGTCTACAGATCCTTATAAGTTGTAGTAAGACTTGTAAAAAGGGGTTCTATAGGGTCAATTTTAGGTTTTTCACTATGCGTGGTGTCTAATCATGACCTTATGATGGTCACATGATCACGAGTCCCTTAAGAGCTCATGTGATCCATGAGTCTCAATCATCTTCTTATTCTACTCCTTTTATGGGTAAAATAATACCTATATTTTGGTATCCCATAATTTTTAAATTTTTAGATGCCTCATTTGAAATGATTTAATAAATCCAACCCACCTCATGAGTGACTTCTTTGGGATCAAGGGATCAGTTATGAAGAAATTAAGTTCCTGCCTGAGTATTTAGTGTAATAGTGAATGAGTGTGTTGGGGGAAATTTGGTTTTTTAGGTAAAACTTGGTATTCTGCAAGATTCCCTGTACATAGAGGGATAGAGGGAGGCTATATCCACTAGATATTATTACTACACTTACCTCTCTCCCTACCTCCATCGTGTTCCACTTTAATAAGACTGTTCTGTGAGTCTTGATCACGATGCAAGTTCGCGAGACCCGATCACGAGACCTTGTTTCGTGAGAACTCCTCGCAATCATAAATGTCTGTATTTGAGAATTAAAATCATAAAAGATTCCTTTTGATAAGTAATCATGAATTCCCACCAACACGATATTCTCTAATGATGATATATTCTTGTCATCGTGAGATTGCCTGATTTGTAGAAGGATGGATTCGATAGGATAAATGTCCTATAGGGAGAGTGATCAATATTTTTCCTATGATAATATTTGTTTCTAGAGTCATATGATTTTGCTAATCCCATGTATAGGTCTTTATAATATTTTTCAATCTTAATAACTACCATGCTATATATTTTGGTAATTCATCTCATACCTAATATCACTTTAGTTTAGGTCATTTTAGGTTGGACATGGTGAACATTAGATTAGGGTATTTTAGCTAAGAACTCATGTACTTTTGTTTAGGTTATTTTATCTTGGACCTGATATTTCATTAATATATAGTCTTTTAGGTCATACTTGATGTTTCTTTAGTTTATGGTCTTTTATCTCACACCTAATATTACATTAGTTCATGGTATTTTGTCTTGGACCAGATATTTCTTTCATCCAATGGCCCAAAGGCCTTCATTTTTTATTGATTTTTGATAATCCACCTTTCAAGGGGAGAGGTGGAACCCTAATAAGGCATGTAGGAATAAGTATTACATGGCCTGAAGGCATTATAGGAATTCATTGCCTGTATGCTTCAAACATTACATACAACCCAGACTAACTACTTATAACTGCTCCTCCCCAGCATCTTCATCATGAATCAGCTCTCCACCTTCGCATGGCTGTTTGGCTAGGCATTCCCGTGCATGCACATGCTTGTCCTGATGGCAGGTGCCATACCCTCTCATTCTTGCAATCTGTTTTAGCTTCTGCTATGGTTAAAGCTCCTTTCTCATCCTCCTTGTAGAGCTCGTTCCTTGTAGGTTGTATGGTTTTCATTTTCACTTTAGTTTATGGTCTTTTATCTCAGAACTTGTATTTCATTATTTTATATTTTGTTAGCTTAGACCTGATATTGACTTAGTTTATCATCTTTTAGCTCGGTCCTGCTATTTATTTTGTTCATGGTCATTTAGATCAGACCAGATATTGATTTAGTTTATCTCATTTTAGCTCAGACTGGATATTTCTTTTTTTAATGGCATTTCAGCTCGAACCTTATAGTTGATCTTGGGATATTGTTTAAACATTCCATGATTGACCTAGAACACTCTGAGGTTCTAGATTCTACTGTGGTGTTAATGGGGCTAGTGAAAATCAAAAAAACCATTTTGTAGAGTGATTCATTTTGTTGATGACCATAAGGGCATATATAGGAGTGATAGAAATGTGTACATAGTCATGAAAAGGGTATCTTGAAGCGAGGTATCATTTCCAAGGGTTGTAAAAGATTTAGGGAATTAATATAGGTATAGAGAGAAATAATATGGTTGTTAGTTCTAGTTGTATAGACATATTATGGATGATGTAAATCATAACACAAAAGGATGAGTCTATGAATATGAGATGGATCATATATACTGGGGATGGACCATAACACTTAGAGGTTCTAAGTTCTATCACTGTGTTTCTAGGGATCAAAAGGATTAAATATCCATTCTAACAAGCAGGATATGCCTTTAGCCAGTGGGTCATAGACCTTATGTGTTAGTATCATCGACAAGAAAAATATGATCTCCACTTCTTTCTGAGAGATACGAATGATTTTTGAAGACTCATACATAGAGATTATGAGGTTGGGTATGGGAGGAAAACTATCCAAGATAGGTTATTCCAACCTAGGTTAGTTTATCTCTTGATTAAAAAGCTTTTGACCTATGCCCTGTGGTTTTGAATCATGAGGTGTGGGTCATCAATGGTTTGTGAATACATTGTCACATTAATTCTTTGAGAAAGGGTATAAAATATGGCAATGTAATGTCTAGGATGTCCAATCAACTCAGATAGTTTGGTATGGGGATTTTAAATCATGGTACAAAGTGCTCAGATAGGGAGGATGATATGAGAATCTCATACTAGGATTAGTTCAGACACACTGAGGTGTTGAGTGCTTTTATGATGATGTTCGGGATCATGAGGATTGGAAATCTCTTTTTTCAGAGAGACACATTTGGTGTATGGACAAGGGTGTATATGAATGATCCATAAGACTTCATGAATAGCCATTCAAAGGATCCCTTGAATATATATATCTTTTCAAAGGTCCATTTAAGGTTTATGGTGATCCAAATAACTCAAATCATGAACTGTGATTTGTGAAAAATGAAATATTCAAGAAGGGTTTGAGCACCCTAAATGTTATTTCACCACCTAGATAACATATTCTCAATGAAAGGAGATGTGATAAATAATTTCTCTAACATTTTCTTAATCCAAGGGGTCTAGTGAGCATACGATTGATTTTATTATGCCCACAAGGTGAAACCTATCAACTTTATGCCTTATTCATTTGTGCCCTAATTTCTACCTAAACTCTAGAGATGAAGAGTTTAGTGAGAAAATACTTGATTTTTTCTCAGGTATCCCTTTGTGCGGATTCATACTAATATTTTTTTTCCTCATTCCCTATAAGTTTACGATCTTTCAATTTGTTCCATTATAGGATTGATTTTAAGGGTGTAAAATTTTGACCAAACTGTAGGTAGTTTAAGGTCATGACTCATATAGACCTAATATGGGAGATGTTACACGGGATCCTAATTTGGATACCAAGGGTAAAGAGCAATCCAAAATCCTTCTTATCAGGAGATGAAAATGTTGTAAATCATTTCTCAATGTTCTCAGATCTTGAGTAATGATATGGTGTAGTCACACAAGGAAAGGTATATACCTCACTATGGTGTTTAGTTCTACCTTGGTGACATCAGGATCATAGAGATTGGAAAAAAAATTATATCAGGACAAGATTTCGTTTGTTGGTGTGTCTTGATCCCTTAAACATCAATTGCATGCACAAATCGAGAGGTCCATTTTCTTTCCAAGTGTTGTGAAAGGATTTCATAAACCTGATTTGGACAAGACAGGAAGTATGTAACATGGATTAAATTTATTTTAAAATATGGAAGAATAATGTTGTACTCTGGTTGACTAGGGTAATTCTCCTGTAGTCCTTTTACAATGAAAGATAATTGGTGATGGTATATAAATTTTATTTTTATGTAGTTGGAACATTATCTATGCAGTTTAACATCATTTGGTAAGGACATTTTTTGTGTAGATTTTTGTCATTCAGTAAGGACATATTTTTGTGCAGTTTTATTGTCATGCAACCAAGATGTTTCCCATACAGTTTGACAACATGTGATAAGGATGTACATCCATGCAGTTTATGATGATGTGTTAGGGGAATATTCTCATGTAGTTTAATGTCATAAGATAAGTCTATAGATATTGATGTGAAAGAATGGAAATGTTTTGGTTTCTCCAAGGGTGTATGTTCAGGTTTCACTACATATCTCATGACAATGAGAATCAAACCACGCGTAGTTCTATAGGGTTGTGTTGTTTAACATCATGTGGTGAGGATTTAGATCCATAATGTGGAATGGTGGTATTTTATCTCGGCCCATGAATAGAATTTTGGATGTCCCTACATATTCCATTGAGATGGGATTCAAGATAAACATAGTTAATAAGGAATTTCCTTGCAAATGTCTGACCCATATGCAAAGAGGGGGGAGAATTTTTATATTTATTTATTGTGACTAGGACCGATTTTGGAAATTTGGGCATCAATACATTCACTATGAGGACATGAATCAAGTCCTATGTAGTTATTGAGTGGTAAATAATCTATGAAGGTCTTTCCTATATGTATAGGTGGGAATTATTTTGATTAATTGTTTTAGATGGACCCAGGATGATAGATCCAAGTGTCCCTATGTATCTTGTAGTGATAGTAATCAATACACAGGTATTTCTTAAGATGCGGTATAGTTTAACATCATGTGGAAATATAGAAGATGGACCGACATATAAATGTGGTAATGTTGTAGCCGAACCTAAGAATGGATGTATGGGAAACACTTTTTATTTCATGAAAATGAAAATCAAGACACTTCTTTTTCATGAAGAATGATCCAGTTTAACATCATGTTGCAAGGGTGTGGGAACCCCAACATGAAGAGGGATAGAGTGGAAAGATGTGTGGTTAAAGAACAAGCCCAACTATGGTGGTATTCTTAGGAAAGGTGAACAAGAGTATGCAGTCTCATGTCATGTAGGGGACATTAATTGTGTAGTTTAATATCATACAATGAGGACTCATGGTATGTCTTTTATGGTTTTACATTAAAAAATGAGATGGGCCTATTAAAATATGTTATAATTTATGTGGGAAAGCCCTTACATTGGCTTCTAATCCCATATGACCTTTTCTCAGTGTGAAAACAAGGAATGGAAAGGGTTCCTCTCACCTTTAATAGGAATTTAGGAGAAGTACATGGGTATATTGTTTCATGTGGTGGTTTGAAAAATATGTAAGATAGAGTCATATCTATGTATCTCATTGGAAATGAGAATCAAGAGACACATAGTTACAAGAAACTGGTGTAGTTTAATATCATGTGCTAAATATGTGGGTGACTCGATGTGAATAAAGATGGATATTATGAATTCATATAGTTTTACGTCATGAAGTAATGCCATTTTCTATACAGTTTAATGTCATGAGGTAAGGACATTGGATCAGTTGACAAGAAAGGAAATTAAACCTATGGGTGAGCCTAATAATAGAGGTTTGGGGGTCACTATGTATTATGTGATAGCAAGAATCAACCCATATGTTGTTATTTAAGGAATCATGTAGTTTGACGCCATGTGTATAAGAAGAACTCCGTACATTTTATCATCATGTGTTCAGGAAGAATTTGTATAGTTTAACATCATGTAATTATGAAAAATTATTGGGATTAATCTAATGTGGATCCCCATATAATTATATCTATTCAAATTATTTATTGAGAAATCTCACATTGGTGGGTGATGTGACAAACTCCCCATCCATGGTGGCCAATATGTAGGCTCCATTATGATAAACATTATATATGACATAAGGCCCCTCCAATATGGGTTTCAGTTTCATGGGATTCTTTCCTGGTATCATTGGGGCTCTAATAGCTAGTAGCAGTTCTCCTTGGAGGAATGAAATAATGTGAACTTTTTTATTAAAGACATGTGATATCTAATTTTGAAGGACCATCAGGTTATGTGGTGTACACAATCTATTCTCATTTAGCCATTCCAATTTTTCCAGCTACATTTTCAATTGTTTATGATCTAAGAGCTTTTGGTAAATGGATAATCAGAGTGAAGAAAACTGGACCTCTATGTGTAAGACTTCCTCGGTCCCATACACTAATGTGTATTTCATTTCTTATGTAGTAGTACACCTGGTGGAATGGTAGGCCAATAAATCATCGAGGATTTTTTTCTCCAATAATTGTTATCCTTGTTCACCATCTTCTAGATTATATTTGATAGATTTTTATTGAAGGCCTCTATCTATTCATTTTATACTAAATGATGGTAATATGAGTTATTGGACTCGATATTGTACTCCTGGTACAATCTATTTGGCTCTATAGAAAAGTGGTTGGTTCCATTTTCCATCAATATTCTATGAGGACCTCTAAACCTAGTGATGATATGAAACTTCATGAAGTTTTATTTGTCTCACCTTTCATGAGGGGTATTTCCTCAACCCATTTATAAAATAAGTCAGTAGTAGTAAGGATATACTTGAAATGCGTAGCTGTGGTTGGGGGATATGGCCCCAAAACATCCATTCCCCACCCAGAAAATGGACAAGAATATTTAGCTATATTTAGCAATTATAGGGGCTAATGGATGAACTTTTCATGATCTGGAATGAATAAAATTTCTTAATGAATCCCATTTAGACTTTTATCATGGTATTCTATTAATATTCTAACATATTAATTTGGTGGGATAACATGTTTCCAGACTGGTGTGAACCACAAGATTCTGCATGGACTTCTTCCATGACGACATGAATCTATCCTACTTTGAACCAGAGGAGGATTCAATTAAATCATAATTTTTAAAGGGGATTTTGTTCATTTGTACCATCAAGGAGAGTGAATTTTGATGCCTGACAATGAATTTATTCCCTTTTACAAGATCTGATTATAGAATCCCATTTTGGAGATAGCCAATTATGGGATCCATCCATCATGGGGTGGTCATTGGCTCATCATGCTCTAGAGATGTGATGACCTGATTTATTTCATCCATATCGTATATGATGATCAACAAGACCATTATTTTATGCTTTATGTAGAATATTTCTTCATCCTGATCAGGATCAACTATGATGGTGACTACATTAGCCAGTGATTCAACACAATCATTCTATGATAGGGGAACATGATGCAATGTGGTCCCAAAAGAAACATTTCCATCAGTCCCCTTATGTATACAGTAGGGGGGGGTAGTTCTTTTTTTTGATGGAATATTCTTCATTGATCTACATTATCACCACTTCTAAGTCCCATTTTAAATTTAGGTAAGCTATGTTCAGTTTTAGGGCTAGTTACAATCTAGATATGAGGGCTTGGTATTCTACCTCATTGTTTGTGTAGACTTCATATAGTAATAAATAGTAGGGAAAAATTTCCTTGTATAGAGAGACAAATACAATCCCTAAACCAACCCCATTGAGGTTTTGCGGTGTCTATCATTTTATTATCAGGTCTTAGGGAGGTCCAATCAAAGTAAATCTACCTTGTACGGGATGTTTCATAGGCATTAAAGACATCTTCATCTAGGAGGGCAGTGTGTAATGATGTATTTTCTAGGGCACGATGTGCTATGAAGAAATATAATAGGGATTGTCCTTTTAATGAATTTTGTGATATGAACTGAATTTCATGTGGTCGTATAATGACCGCTCATCGATCCAATATCCCAACCAACATACGGTGTCCAAGGATGTACTTGATTGGATCAGTACGAGATACCATGTAAACTTCCTGGTTATATAATTAATGACTCTACTTTTACATTGAAAATACAATTTTAAGTAAATTATTCTCAATATGGTAATATCAAGTCCTAGTACCTAGCATCTTATGGTTGAGTTTGTAAAGACTATTCTCAACTCCAACATAATGTTTCTATGTAAGGAGGGTTCCTAGTAGGCATTCTATAGTAGACACAGAAAAGATGAGTTTCCTCCCTTCCAACAGAGGCATCAGAACTGATTGCTGTAACAGGTAACACTTGATACATTTGATGTATTTTTGACAGTCATCACCCCATTGATAGGATATTTATTTCTTTATTATCCATGATAAGGGGATATCCTTTCTAGAATATTTGGCTAAGAATAATTGAATGTAGGCAACTTTCCCTTAGATTCCCCTCATTTCATTGAGATTTTTCTGGTGTGACATTGCTAAAATAGCACTAGTATTCTCTGGATCCACCTCAATGCCATATTGGAATACCACAAGGACAAGGAATTTTCCAGATGTTACCCTGAAATCACGTTTCAACATATTTATCTTTAGAATATGTTGTCAAATCTTGTCAAATATTATCTACATTTCTGTGAAGTGGTCACTTTTCTACCTAAATTTAACAACCTTATCAATGACATAACACTCATATATCCTTCCTAAGAATGTATTAAATATGTGATATATGGTGTACTAATATGTGTTGCCAAAGTTATGTAATCTAAAGTGAATGAATTGATGGTAGAAGAACCCCTAAGGTACTCTAAAGGTATTTGATTTTTCTTATTCAGGGGCCATCTTGATTTGATTGTACCTTGAGTATCCATGAATGAAAGAAAGGTTATGAAAGACAATAGTTTCATCAATCAATAGTTATGTGATCAGAAATGGGAAATCATCATTTGGGAACATACGATAATGCTCTTTGAAGTAAATGAAATCCCAAAATATCTTGTTATTTTATATGATAGGGATGACGTTGGAAATCCATCCAGGGTATTGCACTTCATGAAAAATGATAGATTTGATCAACTAGTAATCATATGTCTCTTAATTGGTATCAGGATAGTGGTGAATCATCCTGGATTCCTGCTCGAAGCCTTGACACTCATCGGGTAGTCCTAGATGAAGCATAGCCATATCTTGACTAAGTCCAGGCATTTCTATATAGGTCCATGTGTACACATTTTAGTGAATATTTAGAAATGAAATGTACCTATATTTCTATTTGAGGGGAAAAGTGACACTCATCATAGTAGGAATTAGTTATTTTTTCATTCCATGATTTATCAGTCTGATATCATTTACGATGGTTGAGACACCTTCCTCGAATGTTGGAGGGGTGTTCATGAGATCTTCCCCATCTTCCTCAAATTTTGATTTGGGGGAGATATTTTCACATGAAGTTGGAAATTTAGGATAATATCAATCACTATATGGAAGAGGGAGGTAATTAGAAGAGAAATTATCATATCTATATATATAAGGAATCACATATAGATGCCAGAGATGATTTTATTTTACACTATGACTGAGGATAAAAGGAGATTTGACCACTGGGATTAGATCTGCTACCTCAACCAGTTCTCCAGCCATTGTAAGCTGAAACTTATATACCACCATCTTCCATATGTTGCTTGCCTCCCTTATTGTATAAATCTAATTCAGCAAATGAGGCTCTAAATATTTCAAAGGGGAATTGTCAATATGTAGTATGATGAATTTTCCATCGACTATATACTTTATAAATTGATGTAATATTAATGCTACCACCATGTTTATATGGAGAAAAGGCCTCCCTTGTAGGAAATTATATTTATTATCCTTCTGAATAACCATGAACTCAATGTTAGATGTGATTTCCCCAAACAAGGATTCATGTTTGATCATCTTGATAAGACTTTTATCACACTTATCATACCCTTTAATGGTCATCTTTGTGGGATATAGGTCCCCTTCTACATATCCCAAACATTGAAGGGTTAAAACTACTAAGAGATTTATCTCAGAACCATTATCAATTAGAACCCTTTGACATTTACATTATTGAGGATACCAAAAACATATAGTAGCCTGATATGTCCTTGGATGGCCTCTTTCTGATCTTGATCAATAAATTATATGGGGACATGAAATTATAAGGACATGGTATCCACTTGATAGACATCAGATGCAGCAGCTTCAATCTCAAACTCTTGTAGACTCTATAGGGATTTAAAAAGTTCCCCCCAGAGCTCTTTTAAAATATAGAGCACATCAAATATTAATAGCTTGGATGGGAAAACAACTACCAATTTTAGAGCATTGTACTCCCATTCCAATGGTCAGTGCTTCCTGATATGGAGTTTCTTATAGGAATTTGGTTTAGGATCCAAGGAATTTGAGGTGGATAGGTATGTGGATTATGTATAAGTCAAGGGAATATCTACTTCCAATGGTGTGGGTTGTACCATCCTTCAGTTTTTTTCTTGGGATGATCGGATTGAACCCCTACTAGGTAGATATGCAAGAAAATCGTATATGTGTGGTTTTTGTAAGGATATGGGGAACCTCCCTACCTTTTTTGGAGATTTTGTATAAGTTTCCCATGTGTATCATCTTCATATATTTCTTATATTGTGATATTACATAAATATTGGGACCGACCACATCTGTGTTGTCCCCTATATCATCAGTTTCGTTGCATACGACCTCATGTTCCATGGTTATGTTGGATAAATTTATATTTGGGGGCATAATCAACATCAGATAAGGGGTTTAATAAGTGAATCACATTGAATGAACCAAAGATGAACTCTTTATCTAATAAAGAATCTATATGGTGGGGGTGGTTCATGTGCTTCAGATGTTGCAGGGATGAAATCTAAATGAGTTAGAGCTTATGTTAGAGTAGAATAGGATTCTTATTATTCTATTTCTTCCTACTTATGGTGATCAATTACACTATTGGGAGGTGTGTTTTATATTACCTCTTTTTGTCGTGGAGCTATTTTGGGTCAGCACAACTATTTTCTGAATGTGGCATGAGCTCGATCGACTATTTTTCAAGTCATCCAGTTGCCATATTTTTGCACAAACCTAGCCAAAACATTCTTCCAACCATCCTATTTTTATGAACACACACTATTTATTCACACCACATTCTCTAGAGAGTCGTTTAATGCCACATTTCTAGAATCAACAATTCCATAAAAGAGGTTTTTGAAGGCAAAGAAATCTTGGAATCTATAACCTAAACTTCTATGGTAAGGGAAGTAGTAGAGAAGTTTTGTGAGGTTGAACTCATCATGATTTCTAGGATATGGAATATTAAGTAGGTTATTGTCCATGATGACCATGTAATAATTGGGGATTTGTTCAGTTCAGAAGGAGTAAATCTTTTTCATACATTTCTCAAATCTCTGGCTACCCTGATTTTTCTATGCTTCTAGATGAGGATAATTCATTATATTTCACCACTCGAAAGAGGGTGTAGGGTAGTTTAGAGCCTACTTAGGTTTATATTTGGGCACTGCTAATGGATTGAGGGTGATAGTTGTAGCTTCTACTCCGCTTGGAATTTTCCCCTATATTGTGGGAATGAGATGAGTTTTGGGTTAGGTTCATTCAATAGCCTCCGCAATACATTATTCCATTTTAGGGAACTCTCAAAAACCCACCAAGATAATTGATATTGATTAGATGTGTCTTTAAATCATCCATAATATTTTCAAAAAATATTTCTAGAAGTTTTTCTTGGGATAGAGGGATACTAAGAGAATAGGTTAATCCTATACATATTTCTATGAAATCATACCCCCTCTCCTTCTCATATTTCTCTTAGTTTGTTAGGTTGACAATTTTTGACTTCCTTAGGGCGGAGTTGAACTGATAAAGGAACTAATGATGAAGGTATTACTATATTACAACAGATCCTGCTGGAAAGCTATTGTACAAAACAAAAACTTGCTTTATCAGAGTCTTTAGGAAACACCTTATCTTTATTGCCTTCTATTAATCTCGAGGTCCCATAATTGACCCACATTGGGATACTAAGTGTGTTATATTTTGTTCAGCATTGTTTTCACCATCAATGATACAGAATGTGGGATTTTTATTTTGTTTGGTAGAGGTGGATTATCATATACTCATTCGGGATATAGCTTTTTCTTAGCTTATATGGGTGTGTATCACCATTATAGGGCTTCCATTATACTGTCCCGGGACTTGATGATGTTATTTAACTCTAGGAGAACTGCTTTTGGAGCCTTCTACCATCCCCAGGGAGTGAGAGAGGGAAGATGAGGTGGTCCCACTTTCATCTACAACCAATTATTGATTCATCTAAGGACTGAATGATTACCCTATAAATGGAGAGTCTGTCACCACCATGGAGGGATGTCATGATCATTTTCAACTACCTCGTTTTTGTAGGTTGGATATCTTGATCAGGAGACAATATGATGATCAAATACCAATATTGTTGTATGATCAACTATGGGATGTAAAATATTCATATCTTCATGAATAAGATAACATGTTGGATTATTTACCATGTGTATATCCTTGTTGATTTTCTAGAGTGTTTTCACTTCATTATCATATTGTGAATTTTGTTCTGACGGAGAATAAACTTCAATTATTCTAGGTAGTTATTCGGATGTTGCAATAACTCTCCCCATAGATATGTTTTATCATGGGGGTGGGAAATCAATATTCGGAGGTACCATATTTTGGATCCTTCTCTGGTTCTCGGTGTGTCTAGCCTTATTTGCTACATCCAAATCACCCTCCTCTTGAGATATATTCTCTATGTTACGGTCATCTGAATATGTGCATTGTTTAATGTCATTAATTTTGAATGTGATTAAATATATAGGGGAATATCAAGAAATGGTGGTTGTTCCATTACTTTCAACACAATAGGTTAATTCTGCATTGTGCTCATTAGGGTCATTATTTGAACCCTTGGACATATTCGGTCTCTTTTGACTTGAAACCCTAGTGGGGTATGATTTCCATTATTGTAAGATCCCACAATATTTCCCTATGAATAATGTATTTGAGGTAGTTTTCAGTTGTGGTTGTCATGTGGGACCAGACAAGCATATCTTTTTCTGGTGGTGGTAGGGATATGCAGAACACCAACCATTTTCCTCCCAACCTTGAGAGGTCCTATTTTCTCTATGGTGATGATGATGATGAAAATTCCCCCATCCCTATGGGGTGGGGGTTATTCGAGGCTATAATTGGCACTGATTGGTCATATTATTAAGGATCCAATTATACCAATTAGGGACATGATGATTTTTTTAATGGTTGGGATCAAAGCCTAAATTTATTATTAAAGCAAATACCTCTTTTTTAGTCTAGGTAGATGGAGACCCATTACATTACACAAAGACCCAAGGCCAAGTGTCCTGAATACAAGGCTTGAAAGCCAAATTTTTTGATCAAAGGACCCCAGGGTGAACAGTACTGTTACTGTACCTGTGCTCCTAACTGCCACAATAGTTCCTACTACAGTTCTTCTTCCGCTACAGTGCCACCGCTGCTACAGTACCTAGAAATTCATCCCTTCCCAGATTTGATCTGGGGTCATTTCGATGCCAAGAAAGAGCCTATTCCAAGGATAGAAATGAAGATATAAATTCCCCATCACAATTGGATGGAGGTGACATAGAATAACCAAGATTCTTATAGGACCTTCTTAGGGGACGATGAACCTGGATATGGTTATTGAGATATAAATACCTGCTTCCCAGCAGGATGGGATTTTCTTGCAACTATCAAGGATATGTTTTGAATCTTCATGAGAATCGATGATCTGAGGTGTGTAGGTGGTGGTAGATATTCTCTTAGCCTAGGGGATGGGTCAACTTCTGGATGGATTCTACGATAGATGATTTTGCGAGCTGTTTGATGTGGCACAACTTTAATCACATAGGATTTGGGTGTGATGATAACCCATGTAGAGAACCATTATTTTTCATGATCAAAATGAATTCCTATTTTATAAATGCTCCTTGTTTGATGTCCTATTGTATATCAGCTCTATCTGTTCACGATTTCTAGGAATCATTGAACTAGGGTAATTTCATTGTAGATACCAACTAGCTTGAGCATTTCCTGATCCCCTGATTTCACTAGAGGCTATAACATTATCGGGAACAGAATCTTAGGGGTTCTGTTGTTCTAAAGGTGAAAAAATGTGTAACATTCCATAATTTTCCAATCCCCAAATATATATAGATGAAAGGGCTTTTAATATAAGCTTATGAAGTGTCATGATGCGGTGGTGGAAAACATATTACAAATTTGATATGTTCTTTTCTACTTTTGGACGCCGAGCCCTAGAGATTACATCCTAGTCTACATGAAAATAGAGTATATTGATTTCATTATGGTTAAAACCTTATCCTAGATAAGGGATATGTTGAAACTTTAGTATCTAATGTGTATCCCACATATTTCGGTGTAGATATGGCATGCACAAATTTTCTATCTCATCTAGGATCTCATAGTCGGGAATTGAAAGTGGATAGAACATGATAGGAGGCTGTTTCCTGATAACTATATCCATATTTTAAGTTCATATTCCTACTCAAAAAACTTACACACCTCCATCCCGTCAGATGATAGATTATGGCTCTGATGGTCACATGCTGACAGGAGTGGAGTGCTGTTGAATGTTGATGGGAAACCATATACAGTTGACACTGATGTTTTGAGAACTCCTCTATAAGAAGGTGTTAGAGTTTTGAACACCTCTCTATATGGTTCATTCTAGGAGAGGGGTGATTGTGCGAGATATCACTATGGGGGGGTTAACTATGGTGGATGTCAGGAGTATATTTCATATGATCCAACTGCACACTACCATGAGGAGGACTATTATTGAAATGATCATATTATTCTTCTAATTATATAAAAATGTTTAAATACCTTCATAGTGTTGATAATATGTCTTTAATGACATCAAGGAAACTATCATTGAGAAGATTATGAATATAATCCATGTTCTATGTCATGGTTAGAATATGGTGACCTGCCTTTTGGACTTGTGAAGGATATGAGCTTGTTTTGTGATGATTATTGGAACTTTTATATAACTGTCTACTGCAAAAGGAATAGGTAGTCACTACTATGTAGTTTTTGGAATATAAGGTGGAGCTATCCCATTATTTATAAGAATATGATCCTTTCTATAGGCATATGTCATTATCACATGTTGAGCCTCCGATAATACAATAGTATAAGCATGATCCCAAGACTTTGGGATATACCAATGTCATTCTTTCTAGGAGTACAAGTCTTCACTATGGCATGTTCCACTCTCACTTGGTGAGCCCCATATGGAATAAGAAGATAAGCCTAGTTTATATATGCATTTCATATTATAATATGTTGAAAGGCCTCTAGAATGGAAGGAGAGATATTGGAATACTTGTGTACTACCTCATAATGATGGTGGTTCAGTCATTCATAAGTGGAAATAGTAATACCTATATCTTTTTCATGATCTATTTGTAGTTAGGAACATGATCCTTCCCTGAGGCTTTTTCCATTCTCACTTGGTCTGCCCCAAAATGAATGGGGACATATGTGCTATATTGGGACTTTATAGTATATTGTTGGACTATTTTGATAGGAATGTGAGCCTATCTTGGGGATTCTTCCTCTCTTATATGGTGATCCTTGGCCAGAATGGGGATATAATCCTGATCCCGGGACTTTGGAATTTGTTGACGGACCTTTTCGATAGGCATATGTTCCTATCCTGAGGCATGTTCCATTATCTCTTGGTGATACACTATCCGAATAAGAGTGTGATACCAATATTATGCCCTCTATTGTATTACCATATTCTGATAATCATCCTAGATGGGAGTAAGAATCTGTGCCTCTCAAATACAACCACTTGCTCGCAATGATCAGAGTATTGAGTTGACCCAACTAAAGGGATAGTTTTTTGAACATATCCCATTATCCGTAATAGTTCTAAAATATTCTAGTTGAGTACCTCAGCTATTTCTAAAATATATTATCATTTTAGAAAATTGTGTGTAGGGATAAAATACTGCACATTTTCCACCTTTATTATATAGTAGCAGATATTTTCAATTAAAGCTAGAATATGTTTCTATCTATGTTCCCCTTATTTCATTGGATTATGATAATCGGATTCATGCACATAGGTTGGGATATGCACCTCCCCAATGAATTCTCCTAGAATATACCCACAGACATGTTTCGATTCAATAGGGATATGAGCCGAATTATTAGTTCCTTCTAGAATATGCCTGCACACATCATTAGCATGTGTGAGGATATGATCCCTCTACAAGATAACAATCAACTTCATCATCTGATTCTCTATCCTTCATTCTCTTGAATGGGAATCAGAGTTGGAAGCGTGTTTGGTGTTACCCTCATCAGGTGAGCGGTGGGTATCAGTCAGATGGTTTAGTGATGGTGGTTGATAATTTACCTCCTCAGTGGTACTTGAACCAAAGGAGATACATATTTAACTTCCCGATACATCTTCACCAGAGTCTTAATGTAGCATTTTTCATGCTTAGTGTAAAATCTCCCAAAGAGGTTGGCTTTAGAGACAAGGGATAATGTCTTAGTAGCAACTTTCATCAGGTGATGCAGACTCACCAGTTGTGGTTCTTGTAGAAACTCATGGGAAGCTTCTATGGTTGGGATCATACTATGTTAGTGGTACCCCCAGACCATCATGTTTTCCACCTGAAATTGGGGTTGTCGAGAAGGTGGGATCGCTTTTCAACCCATAGGGTTGCATCCATAGATGATTTACAATAAAAAAATTCTAGATTATAAAGACATTATCTCAAATTGAGGTGATGAAATATATATATATGCAGTTGTGTAGATGACAAAGAACAAGGTTACTGATTAGTTCAATATCATAGGCATAATATTCACAATCGTATATGTATGGTTAGAAAAAAATCTATTTTATTACAATTTCATCCATTTTTCATTCTTATAAATATCAATGCGAGGATGAACTTATTTCATGAGAACCCTAGTTACAGAGGATCATCTAGAAGATCATACTAGTCTTACTACAATATTTTTATAGGGTATATAAAACAAATTTGTCGAAAACATGATTATTCTATCATTTGAGAGATTTAACTCAGGCATGTCATTTTTTTTCCTTCTGGGGTGAAAATTGATATATTATAACATGATCATTTTTTAACTAGAGATGTTTACTTCTAGTTCACAATGTTAGTTTCATCATGATTTTGAGGCATAGATGGGATCCACTTGATGGTTTGATTGTGGGGGATTTGGGTTGTGCATAATAATGAACATCGGGTTTACCATTATCACTCTTATCAGAAAATCCCAACTATTCCCTCATCTATAATTGGGTATATATCTACATTCCAAAGGATGGTGGTCTCCTGGGCTTTCGGGCCCAAGGAATATTGGGGATTCTCATTGGTCTAGAGGATGGGAGGTTAGGCTCATTACACCCTTTTGGGGGGAATTATTTCGTACATTGGGACTCTCTTATATATTTTCAATATATTCATGAATCTCATCCCAATCCTAATATGGGATCGGTTATCACATAAAATTATAATCCATCTATATATATATGAGGTTGTCCATTTTTCTCCAATAAAGGGTGGTCACTAATGTGATAAAGTCTGAAAACCATGTTCTTTGGAAGGAACTGCTATGTTAGGAGGTGATTAATATTATGAGGGTATTTGTCCATTATGAGAAAACCAACATATTCAGTTTATTGAAGGGATAAAAACACAAATAGTATATTGGACTTGTTCAGGTTAACATCATGAAGAGAGGACTTAAACAAGTGATCTAGGGAAATAAGTGTTCAATATCAAGTCCTGGAGTGATGTCCTATATATGTCAACTATGGAGAGAATCATAATTTTCATTGTTCATTTTTTAGATTATTCATTCAGGTTTGCCTCATTATTTTAGATACTTTTGATGCATATGAAAAGATTATTGCAATTCTGTAAGAACACGTGATATATGATCGGTGTGAGAAACAATGGATGGAACATGGTCATTTTTTTCATTACTCATGGGGAGGAATTATGTACTAGGACTACCCTGAGAAGAATTTATATAGAGATCATGCCTCATAGGGAAATCATATGTATCATGGTTATGATAGGAATCAGAGTCATCAAAGTTCAGTTTAATTCTTGGTCCACTGATCGTTGAGGTAGAGTAATCAACCAACAGTAATGATTGGGTCTCGATAGTAAAAAAAGATTTGTCATAAGGCTTACATCAAAATGATTTTTTATTTTAGCTTATTCTTTAATAAGTCTTGATACGTATCTTTTTTACTACAGTAATTTTGGTTCTCATAGTTTAATCTCACCCTTAGGATCATACCCAAGGTATATTCCATTATGTTGAGGCTAATGTCACAATTCAATTATCAGGCCACTACATACATATCTTTCCTAGTTTGGTTGAGACAAGGGATGTGAATGATATGATTGTTACCACTACCTAATCTCACATTACCTATGATCAATGTGAGAAAGAAGGGATAGATAACGATCAATATCATTTCTTGGTGAGTGAGGGACTTACATATTGGGACAACCCTGTGGATTTTGAACTTTGAAGAGGTGGCCTATATGTCCTAAATATGACAGGAATCAGATTCTTCATAGTTCCTTGGGCTGGGGATTAAACTCCAAGGCTTCCCTAGCTATTGGGACATATCATGTTATTTCATTGGTTACGATTTACACTCTAAGGTTTACCTTGTGAGCTTCTTTCCTGCATGATACACGATGATTGTCCACTTGTCCTAATATGTTGGAGAGTATCTAACTGGAATATTAGAAGCATAATAAAAGATATAGTTGGTCTTTCTAAAAGACTTATCATAACTCTAGTGGAATATCTGAAGGTTGTCTCATGATCAAAGATGAACTGTCCATAAAAAATCACAATATCCAACCGATATGTCCTAGAAACCATTGCATGACCTAGATATCTTATCTAGAGGGTGTCGCATAATCTAGCTGAATTTCCCTAGTGTTATTCACAAGAGTTGCCTTGACACATATTGAGGGTGTCATGTGAGTTAATGAGGTATGCCTTTTAAGGTGTTTCATTTCTTAAATGGTATTCCTAGAGGGCATCATGAGTCTTAGAAAAATTGTCGGGAGGTCTTTGTGAGTATCAAGTGACTTTCCCCAAGGGTATCATGAGATATTTTTTTGACATTCCCATATGCGACCGTGGGACTTGGATGACATAAGGTGGTTTTGTCATATGATTCATTCGATATATCTAAAGGATGTAATAGGATTCCGGTGATGGAACTATGTGAGTTTCATGAGAATAAGGTGGTACATCATGGGGGGAAACTGTGTGACTTTATATAGTATGTTTAGAGGACTTCACATGACCCAAATAGCATGACCTAAGAACTTTTTGAGATCATGGAAACATATCTTGGTGTTGTTTCATGTCTTGGATAACTCAAGTGAAACGAAAGATGGTCATCAAACATATTTTTTATTATGTCTTCCACATTTAATATTTGTTTTAGCCTTTATCTTGTGAATGAAATAGATTTATTTAGTATAAGTTAGTTTTGAGTCTCACATGACTAGGAAGATGTGTGGTATGTTCTGCACACATCTTTCTAGAAGGACTTCATGTGATATATGAATGATCACGTGAAGTGATTTATGCATTGTGCATGATCACCTCCAAAAATTTGTTGGAATATTACTTTATGGAATACTTTATAGTGGTGAGATCATATGATATTATAAATCCACTTTGGTGATTGGGTGTTCTGATGAATGTGGATTTGTAAAGTCTAAACTTCATTCGGAACATCACGGTTTTATGATAGCCTTTATTTTTTCAAACTGGGGTGGGGAATTTATAGTCCTCACCAACTCAATTTTTCATTGATTTACATGGAGTATTTGGTAAATATCCAATCTTGAGTCGGTGAAGGGGCCTTCTACCACACGTCATCGCGAGCCTTTTCCATGGATCTCTCTAAGGGGGTCACCTAATTTTCATTGACAGTGAGTCCATCTTTTCAATTCCTCCATTATTGTATTATATCTAATTAAGGGTATCTTTTTTACTAATGCAGATATGATGATAGAATTTAAATCTAACATTTTGACATGTACAAGGCCCTTCAAGAGTTTAAAGATCCTGTTGAATGGACTTCACAAGATTCTTGATTCTTTACCTGGGACATTTCATGAGGCAAGGGTGGTTGTTTTGGGTGTCTTAATGAAATTAGGGATGCTTGTCCTAGAGTCTTACGGGACAACACTACATACTTCTTTCGCATGTCACAAGCATTTTTTGACCACAAGAGTTGTAACACCCCAAGATTTTATGAAAAATATTTTTTTAATTTCATTAATTTCTTGTGTTGTATGCTACACCAAGATTACCTTGCGCTATACGCAACACCGTATTAGCTTGTAGTATACACAACACTATTCTTGGATCGTGTTACACACAATTTTGATAATAGTTATTCTACGCAACATTGAGTATATATATATATATATATATTCAATGTATAAATGAAATATGGTTGGATTATGTTATACGAAACAACTAAGGATTCTTGCACAACACGCAACCCTGACTTGGCTTGCATTACATGCAATCGCGACCTTCCTCGATAGCGTGTGTTGTACGCAATACCGGGTTTTACTAAACAATGATATATTATTATAATATTATTATGAAATATCCGTTATTAATATTATTAACTAAATATTTAATTTTATAACATTATTATTCATCTTACACATTTTCTAGAACAAGGAATAAGAACAAAATAAAATTTTCGGGTAAAATAAGTATTTTTAAAAAAATGCAGTTTTGCCGCCTTTTGATGGTGCACCCACTTTAAATCTAGTTTTTGACAAGTTTATAAGTTCAATTTGACAAAATAAAATTCTTCTTTGGAATCAAGAAATAAAATTTTACTTTGGATAAATTTTTCATATTATTCTGGTAACTTTCATATTTTGATGAATAGTAAAAACACGCTATATTTTAATTAAAAACAATTTTTTTCATCGCAATAATTTATATAGTTAAATTTTAATATTGAATGGTTTTAAAGTATAAATAGAATATATTTTTACCATTTAATATAATTTATGTCATTTAATTTATTTTACATTAAATTCATAGGTTAAACAATTCAATCTTTTGCAATGTTTTAAATTAAAACCCGTTTTCTTTTGACAACAGGATTAATTTTAATTTAATTTCTGCAAACTTTTGTATATTGAATTTGGAAAAATGGATTCCATATTTGGAATAAGTGGGTCCAAATTATGTTAATAAGCTAGTTTTTATTTTTGGGAATTATGAATAGTAACTACGGTAAATTTTATTTACCATAGTTAAAGGTAAATCGGGTAATTAAGGGTAAATATAATATTATAAAATTATCCTAACACATTACAAAATTCTATTGGATGGCTAAAAGTAGACCCATATAACCTAAGGGTCGGATTAGATTCATTTTATGGACTTTTGACCATGGAAATAATTTAATTATTATAAAAACCAAAGAAAGTGACAACAGGTGACTTTCTTAAATCTTATAAGTATAATAATTTTAATTTATTGATAAAATTCATAAAACTTCGAACATGAATAGTCTCCAGAAAGATAACAAAATTATATACATCATGATAATTTATTTAGAATTTTTAAGGATTAAATAATTGTCATTAATGGTGATACATTAATGATACAGAAATTATTTATTAAGTGGAAAATAAGTAATATAGTTTTTATTAAAATACTAATACCCATAAAAAGGCCCAAAAACCTGACCAAAACTTATTGGTAGTGTATATATACACATTAATCATCCAATTACCTAATATATAACCGTTTGGAGCCTTATAAAAGTGATTATGACACTTATTTTATTTTATTTTAAATGATGCCAAAGGTGTCACCTTCATAATTTAATAAATATAATAATTTACATATTGTGATTTTAAGATGATATATTCGAGTAAAAGTATTATTATGAAAGGTAATATATTTATCTTCATCATAGGATTTTATTTTTAATTTTTATGCAACAAATCAGTATATTAAATAATTATACAAAAATGTTGTAGTAATTATTTTATTAAGAGATAAACCAAATAAATGGTTTTAAAAATAATAAAATAAATATTATATGAACTATTTAATGAGATCCACTAATTTTATCGATACATTTGACCTTTTATGAATCTCTTAAAGCTTTTATTTAGAACATATCTTCTGTATATATTTTATTGAAATTCAAATAATTGAATAGTATCAAAATTGACACTATTGTTATTTTATAAAAATAACATATTATAAAATTATTTAAAAATCCCAAAAATATTTAAAATTTATTTATTTAAATTTATATGGTCTATAATGTTATAAAGTAAACAATTATGGAAAATTAATAACAAATAAGTAATTATTTGTTACATTTTAATATTTAGAATTATATTACCACAAATAAACTTAAACAGATTAAATAAGGATAAATGAAAATGATACGGTTTAAAATAAGATCCAAACATGTATAAATTTGATTGGTTGATGAGATTAAAACCATATCTCATCTGGTCTTCTAATATGAGTCATTTTTGGAGGTTTTTAAGTGGGGTTAGATTTATTATAAATTAATATTTTTAAGATTTCCAAGGTGCCCCTCTCCTCCCTTATAAAAGGGAACCTCCTCCCTCTCTTCCTCACACAAATTTGAGCCTTAAATCTCGGCCAAACCCTGCCCATGTCACTTCCCCACTTCCTTATAAACCTACTATAGGTACTAGTCTTATCAAAAGACCAACTCTAGTGCCTTAAGAGAAAGTTTAAAGGAGGCACTTCGAGAAAGAGGTAATACCTTCTACCGTTTTCTTCAAGTTCCATTCTTCTTCTACTAACTATTATTTAGTTTTTTAATTATGAGGTAATAACATCAGTATAACTTATATACTGATATGTTATTATAAATATGAAACAACCCTATTTCACCTCTTATCCATCCTACGAAAAACGAAATCACCGCACGTGCGTACGTACAGAATACCGTCTCCACGCCGTGGTATAATCTATTTTCCACCACCACCTTACATGGATGGGTATAAGGGTGAAAGTAATGAATATATATGATTATTGTAAAGTGGTATTGACTATGAAATATTATACATACACTCCAATACAATTCCACGATCATGGGAACAATATCATCGCTTGTGCGTACGTACGGAATACCGTCTCCACGATGTGATGTGATTCGTTCTACATGATCTTCATTGGATAATGATTATATAAATGAATTGAATGAATGAATATGATATATATTACACTAATACCATTCTGGAAATGAGGTATCTATAACCTAAAGATAAGAATAAGAATTTATTTGACGAACACGCATAAGAACAAAAAGTAATAAAAACCCGAAAAACAAGTAGTAATGAAATATTACTAATAAGAAGCTAAGAATATGACCATATATGATATCATAACAATATGTATGATTCTGTAATAAGTCAATAACATTATTTAAATCATTATACAGGAGGTTCGGACACTTATGAAGCAAATCAGACCTAAGGTAAGGGAAAATATCACAATATCATTTTATCCGAGATTGTTTATACTTTGGTATTTAATGGGGTGTATTTTATCATCAGCATCCATGTTCCCTCAATATGTAATATTTATATCCTTCTACAATATTTTATATCCAATTTTACCCTTCGGTGAGTTTTTATTAAAAGATATGAAAGGAATCTTTTGTCGTTTTTCGTACGAGGTACTTTTTGACTTTTCCGACAAAAGTACGAGAAGAATGTTTTTTAACTTATACGGCATGAATGGATTTTTAAAAAATTATTTCCAAGATGATTCCTTTACAAGTTTTCAAGTTTATTTTTAATCAACTTCTTTTAGTTTCGAATTGAATGACATGTTAGGAAAGGAAAAGTGTTTTTGAAGTAGAAAGGATATTTTCCTCAAGAATAGAGTTCAAGTGTTTTATCAAAATTATTTTCCATCTAAGATAATAAAGGGTTCTATTTCTATCCCTATTATTACATTGATTTGACTATTTTGTGATGGAATTATTTTTATGAATTCCTTTATCTTATATGAATTGTTTTATGATGTCACGATGTTTAAGATTCCCATTTTTATTACATGGGTTATGCTATGATGTATGGTTTATGATTTTGTGGCACACATAAGAATGGTATCATTATGAGATGGGTGGGACCTATATCTCAATCCAATGCATTGGGTAATGATTTTATATCTCATGAGATAGACATGTCTGGAATGGTAAGTTAATCCGGTTCAGTGTTACAGTACTGAAACGAGGAGTGAACTCGATTCAGACAGGGACTTTGTCCACTAAAATGGTCTTGGCAGCAATGCCTTGGATACTATGGAAATCATTACATGTGCTTAATGGATTCCACAATTACATGTTTTATTCCCATGCTATTTTATCATTCTTAATGTTTCTTTATGATCTATGCCTTACGTACTTCCAGGTTTTATGTCATTTCTCAAGCTTTTGATGTTTAAACATTATGTTCATGTTTTTAAGTTCAAATGTATATGGTATGTTTTATTTTATCCATGCTTACCCTTACTGAGCATTTGAGCACACCCTTTTTATGTTTTCTTTTCTCCAGGATATAAAGAAAGGTGTTAGGTAAGAAAAAAAGGGGAAGATCTTTATGGGAGATGTTTAAGATCTTTCACCACGATTAGAAGATTACGTTCCATGTTTCCAAAGACACTAAACTATTACGATCCTTGTGTGTCTGTTTTTGTTATGTATTTATTATTCCTCTAAAGTAATGTAATGTCCATGTACGTCAAGCTTTGGGTCTCTACAGTTGGTATCAGAGGAAAGGTTTAGTCAACCTTTGGAAACTAGGATGTGAAAACGTTAGTGAGATCCCTAGAGATATTTCTAAGGTATGTCTAGGGATATCCCTAAGGATAAGTATACATATAGGATATAGTCCTAGAAAGACGGTAACGATCATAGAATTTAACCTAAGATGTTAGATATTGAGGGTATTTCTCCTTTAGTATGTTGTTTTCCCTAGCACGATTTTTTCCTCTCACACTATTCTTTTTGAGTTTTAGAAAATGGATGGAAACAGGAAGATTCACGATAATGGAGGATATGACGGACAATGGAATGATATTCTTCATGAGCAACCAAATTAAATGGGATTTGGAAGTCCAAACATCATTATTATGCCTAATCAGCAATCTCATAATATGATCAATAATCTCAACTTTGGTAAGTTTTCTGACTCAGATAATAAGAGAAAGATGGAGTTTCATGATGATCATAGAGGAAGGAAAGTTCAATTTCCCTCATTTAAATCATGTGGGAAGAGGCATCAGGGAGATTGTTTAAAAGGAACTAGAAGATGCTTTGGGTGTGGAAAAGAAGGACACAAAGCCAGTAAGTGGAAAGGAAAAGGTTCAGTTAACACCATGTATAAGGATAATGGTATTGCTACGACATCAACAATGATTAGATGTTTTAAATGTGGAATGTACGAGCATTATTCAAACCAATGCCCAAATGGAAAATCTCATGAAGAGAATCAGCATGGTCATATGGGTTGTATTTATGTGGATGATGATGAGGAGACTACAAATGATATATGAGCTGAAAGAAGTGTTGAAGCTCAGTCGGTTGTTTTAGAAGGTAGTGAAATTATTGTATGTTTATCGAGAGTTATGTTGTATAGTTAATGGTACTATGGAATAACGAATCATCTAAGGATTGTTACACTATTTTTTTTCCTAAAATTATTTAAATGTATATGTTGAATGGTACTAGTAACCATTAAAGGTTATTCAGATATTTTTGTAAAGTAGATGATATGCGCATAATGAAGGGATAAGAAGATAATGAGATGTTTGATTGTATTAATGAGCTCATGACTGATATAATGACTAAGTGATATCATGGTTTGAGTATATAGAATTTTGAGGATTTTGGTATGTGGAAAGTGTTAACTTTTAACTGCATTCATGTTTTCACTAAGGTTCAATGGGTATTCAATTGTCAAGAGAATACACTATTAAGGCCTTCGAATGTTTGGAACGTGACCAACAAGACATATCTTATGAAATATGGGGATCAACGATGGTATTAAATATCTGTTAATCGTTTTCACTATATTATGAGAGTGGACCGCAGTATTATGGATAATCCTAAAGATTGTAATGGATTATGTTTGACATAAGTTAGTATTGTTTAAGGATAGAAGTTTTTTTGATATTATTGATGGGATGTTATAGTAATATAGTTTTAGAAAAAGGAAAACCTGCAGGACGGGCGACAACCCATCGTGTCGGACAAGGCTATGGGAATTGAACCCACAACCAAAGTGCGACTGGCCTTTATCACCTACCACTGGCCTACAAGAAGTCCCTGTTTATTAAAAACTAGTTTTATTTTATTAAGCGGTATGATATATGAAGTATAAGTTCATTTTTGGAACCATATACGATTAATCTAACCATAATATGGACTTATAACTTTTGATAACCTTTTGTTTGAAAGAGATGGAATGACCCATCATTCTATCACATGATCTGCTAACACATCACGTATAACAAATTAAACTTCATTTCATTAAGGGATGAAGTGGAAATTGTTCAATTCACGAACAACAGTGAGATTGTACCAAAATCATGCAAGTATTTCTTTTAATTCATCAACTTTAGGGAAATGATCTTGAAAACCAAAAATGTTGTCCTAGTTCCCTTATATCCTATGAATCAGATGGTACCTTAGATCATCACAAATCATTAGCTTTGTGATTATTGGCTTTTTCATAGCCATGTTCTCTACCACTCTCCATCAGAACATGATGGTTAGATTTTTCTTCCATATCCATATTTTCACCTATGTTCTCCTACGTGGAAACCCAGTGATGAGTTAATTTGGGTAACCATTACATTTCATACATTAGTTTTCAAAGCCATGTTTTGGTATTACTTTTTACGATGTGGGTTTCTATTAAACAAAATTTCGAGTAGTAAACCATTTATAACCCCGATGAATTTTGAGGGAGTAATTCATTTTAAGGGGGGTAGAATGTAACACCCCGAGATTTTATGAAAAATATTCTTTTTAATTTCATTAATGTCTTGTGTTGTATGCTACACCAAGATTACCTTGTGCTATACGCAACACCGTATTAGCTTGCAGTATACGCAACACTATTCTTGGATCGTGTTACACACAATTTTGATAATAGTTATTCTACGCAACATTGAGTATATATATATATATATATTCAATGTATAAATGAAAAATGGTTGGATTATGTTATACGAAACAACGAAGGATTCTTGCACAACACGCAACCCTGACTTGGCTTGCATTACACGCAATCGCGACCTTCCTCAATAGTGTGTGTTGTACGCAACACTCGGTTTTACTAAACAACGATATATTATTATAATATTATTATGAAGTAGCCGTTATTAATAGTATTAACTAAATTTTGAATTTTATAACATTATTATTCATCTTAAACATTTTCTATAACATGGAATAAGAACAAAATTAATTTTTAGGGTAAAATAAGTATTTTTTAAAAAATGCAGTTTTGCTGCCTTTTAATGGCGCACCTACTTTAAATCTAGTTTTTGACATGTTTATAAGTTCAATTTGACAAAATAAAATTCTTATTTTGAATCAAGAAATAAAATTTTACTTTGAATAAATTTTTCATATTATTATGGTAACTTTCATATTTTGATGAATTGTAAAAACACGCTATATTTTAATTAAAAACAATTTTTTTCATCGAAATAATTTATATGGTTAAAATATAATATTGAATGGTTTTAAAGTATAAATAGAATAAATTTTTACCAGTTAATATAATTTATGTCATTATCATTGATTTTAAATTAAATTCGTAGGTTAAATCAATTCAATCTTTTATAATGTTTTAAAGAAAAACCCGTTTTCTTTCGACAACGGGATTAATTTTAATTTAATTTCTGTAACTTTTGTGTATTGAATTTGGAAAAATGGATTTAATATTTGTAATCAGTGGGTCCAAATTATGTTAATAAGCTAATTTTTATTTTTGGGAATTATGAATAGTAACTACGGTAAATTTTATTTACCATAGTTTAAGGTAAATCGGGTAATTAAGGGTAAATATAATATTATAAAATTATCCTAACACATGAAAAAATTCTATTGGATGGCTAAAAGTTGACCCATATAACCTAAGGGTCAGATTAGATTCATTTTATGGACTTGTGACCATGGAAATAATTTAATTATTATTAAAACCAAAGAAAGTGACAACATGTCACTCTCTTAAATATTATAAGTATAATAATTTTAATTTAGTGATAAACTTCATAAAACTTCGAACATGAATAGTATCCAGAAATATAACAAAATTATCTACATCATGATAATTTATTTAGAATTTTTAAGGATTAAATAATTGTCATTAATGGTGATACATCAATGATACAAAAATTATTTATTAAGTGGATAATAATGAATATAGTTTTTATTGAAATACTAATACCCATTAAAAGCCCCACAAACCTACCCAAAACATATTGGTAGTGCATATCTACACCTTAATCTTCCAATTACCTAATATATAACCGTTTGGAGCCTTATAAAAGTGATTATGACACTTATATTATTTTATTTTAAATGATGCCAAAGTTGTCACCTTCATAATTTAATAAATATAACAATTTAAATATTGTGATTTTAAGATGATAAATTCGAGTAAAAGTATTATTCTGAAATTTAATAGATTTATCTTCATCATAGGATTTTATTTTTAATTTTTATGCAACAAATCAGTATATTAAATAATTATACAAAAATGTTGTAGTAATTATTTTATTAAGAGATAAACCAAATAAATGTTTTAAAAATAATAAAATAAATATTATATGAACTATTTAATGTGATAAACTAATTTTATAGATACATATGACATTTTATGAGTCTATTAAAGCATTTATTTCGAACATATCTTCTGTATATATTTTATTTAAATTCAAATAAATGAATAGTGTCAAAATTGACAGTATTGTTGTTTTATAAAAATAACATATTATAAAATTGTTTAAAAATCACAAAAATATTTAAAATTTATAATTTTAAATTTATAAAATCTATAATTATATAAATTAAACAATTATGGAAAATTCATAACAAATAAGTAATTATTTGTTACAATTTAAAATTTAGAATTTTATTACCACAAATAAACTTAAATAGATTAAATAAGGATAAATCAAAATGATAAGGTTTAAAATAAGATCCAAACATGTCTAAATTTGATTGGTTGATGAGATTAAAACCATATCTCATCTATTCTTTGAATATGAGTCATTTTTGGAGGTTTTTAAGTGGGGTTAGATTTATTATAAATTAATATTTTTAAGAATTCCAAAGGTGCCCCTCTCCTCCCTTATAAAAGGGCACCTCCTCCCTCTCTTCCTCACACAAATTTGAGCCTTCAAGCTCGGCCAAACCCTGCCAATTTCACTTACACACTTCCTTAGAAACCTACTAGTGGTACTGGTCTTATCAAAAGACCAACTCTAGTGCCTTAAGAGAAAGTTTAAAGGAGGCACTTCGAGAAAGAGGTAATACCTTCTACCGTTTTCTTCAAGTTCCATTCTTCTTCTACTACCTCTTCTTTAGTTGTTTAATTATCAGGTAATAAAAAAAGTTTCACTTATATACTGATATGTTATTATAAATATGAAACAACCCTATTTCACCTCTTATCCATCCTATGGAAAACGAAATCACCGCGCGTGCGTAAGTACGAAATACCGTCTCCACGCCGTGGTATAATCTATTTTCCACCACCACCTTACTCAGATGGGTATAAGGGTGAAAGTAATGAATATATATGATTATGGTAAAGTGTTATTGATTCTGAAATAGTATACATAAACTCCAATACAATATCATGATCATGGGAACGATATCATCACTCGTGCGTACGTACAGAATATCGTCTCCACGATGTGATGTGATTCGTTCTACATGATCTTCATTGCATAATGATTATATAAATTAATTGAATGAATGAATATGATATATATTACACTAATACCATTCTGGAAATGAGGTATCTATAACCTAAGGAGAAGAATAAGAATTTATTCGACAAACACGCATAAGAACAAAAAGTAATAAACACCCGAATAACAAGTAGTAATGAAATGTTACTAATAAGAAGCTAAGAATATGACCATATATGATATAATAACAATAAGTATGATTCTGTAATAATTCAATAACATTATTTAAATCATTATACAGGAGGTTCGGACACTTACGAATCAAATCGGACCTAAGGTAAGGGAAAATATCACAATCTCATTTTATCTGAGATTTTTTATACTTTGGTATTTACTAGGGTGTATTTTATCATCAACATCCATGTTTCTTCAATATGTAATATTTATAACCTTTTATAATATTTTATATCCAATTTTACCCTTCGGTGAGTTTTTACTAAAATATATGAAAGGAATCTTTTTTCATTTTTCGTATGAGGTACTTTTTGACTTTTCCGAAAAAAGTAAGAGAAGAATGTTTTTTTAACTTATACGGCATGAATGGATTTTTAAAACATTATTTCCAAGAATATTACTTTTCATGTTTTCACGTTTATTTTTAATCAACTTCTTTTAGTTTAGAATTGTATGACATGTTAATAAAGGAAAAGTGTTTTTGAAGTAGAAATGATATTTTCCTCAAGAATGGAGTTCAAGTGTTTTATCAAAATTATTTTCCATATTAGATAATAAAGGGTTCGGTTTCTATCCCTATTATTACATTTATTTGACTATGTTGTGATGGAATCATTTTTATGAATTCCTTTATCTTATATGAATTTTTTTATGATGTCATGATGTTTAAGATTCCCATTTTTATTACATGGGTTATGCTATGATGTATGGTTTATGAGTTTGTGGCACACATAAGAATGGTATCATTATAATATGGGTGGGAACTATATCTCCCTCCAATGCATTTGGTAATGATTTTATATCTCATGAGATAGACATGGCTGGAACGATAAGTTAATCCGGTTCAATGTTACAGGACTGAAACAAGGGGTGAACTCGATTCAGAAAGGGACTTTTTCCACTAAGATGGTCTTGGCATCAATTCCTTGGCTACTATGGAAATAATTACATGTGCTTAATGGATGCCACAATTACATGTTTTATTCCCATGCTATTTTATCATTCTTAATGTTTCTTTATGATCTATGCCTTACGTACTTCCATGTTTTATGTCATTTCTCAATATTTTGATGTTTAAACATTATGTTCATGTTTTTAAGGTCAAATGTATATGGTATGTTTTATTTTATCCATGCATACCCTTTACTGAGCATTTGAGCTCACCCTTTTTATGTTTTCTTTTCCCCAGGATATAAAGAAAGGTTTTAGGTAAGAAAAAAAAGGGGAAGATCTTTATGGGAGATGTTGAAAATCTTTCACCACGATTAGAAGATTACGTTCCAAGTTTCCAAAGACACTAAACTATTACAGTCCTTGTGTGTTTGTTTTTGTTATGTATTAAGTATTCCACTAAAGTAATGTAATGTCCATGTACGTCATGCTTTGGGTCTCTACAAGAGTCTTCAGCCTCCTCCCTCTTTTATTTCATTTTCTTAATTTTAAAAAGGTTGAGGGTCATGTTAAATTACACGAGTATTGTCAAAGATAATTTCTCTACCTCTTCATGATGCCTCACATGACCAATATGGGTCATATGGGGGGTGCACGAGAATTTCATGGAAATATCCATCTGTTTATCCTAAGGGAGCTGAAGGTAAAGTTCATGGTTTCCTGTATATACGTGAGGTATTTCATGTGACGAGGTTGAGAATAGAACATTATTTTACAAGATGAGGTAACCATGTCACTGGTGTCTTGTAATGCCTTATTGGCTATTAGTTGTGTGTCACATGTCTCTTATAACTGTGAGTATCTCTAAACTCCTCCCTTTTTCTTTCTATGTTTTATTTTAAAAAGGCTCAGGGCTCTAGTGATTTTTTTTAGATGTTGTCAAGGACAATTATACATTCCATCGGCGATATGTTTCATGATCATTATGACCTCTGGGGCCTCCACTGTTGGACATATTTCCTTACATTTTGGAAATGTTTTTTGTTGTATTATCATGTTATTACTACTGAAAACTGTGTGGCCTAGGGGAGATTATCCAGCTACCTTTACATGATCATTGGATGTCCGGAGAGCCTTCTAAAGAGCATAAGGACTTTATGAAAGGGGTTCTATGGGGTCCATTGTAGGTTATGCACTATGTGTAGAGTCTTCTTATGATCTTATGATGGTCATGTCATCAAGAGTCCCCTACAGGATCATGTAATCCATAGGCCTCGTCCATCTTCTTCTTCCTTTAATTTTTTGGGTAAAAGAACACCCATATTCAAGTATTCTTTCATTTTTGAATTTTTAGATTCTCATTTGGTGGGATTCACCAAACACTGACACCTTTTTTATGGGAATATTAGGTTACCTGGGTTATATGATTACTATTCATGGATTCTTTTGTTATGATTGATAAATTTATTAAAATATTATTAATGTTTCTATGAAACACTACTGGAAATTGGACCTTTACCAACACTTCTATACCAATGGTTTTGTAAAAACCGTTGGTACATGTATTTCATATTACTTGTACCAACGGTTTTCAAAACCGTTGGTATAGGTCTATACCAACGGTTTTTCCAGAACCGTTGGTATAGACCTATCGCAACGGCTTACTTCGCCACGGTTCTCCAAACCGTTGGTATAGGCTATACCAACGGTTTGGAGACCTATACCAATGGTTCAAAACCGTTGGTATAGGTTGGTTTTCTAGTAGTGAAATTTTAATTCATGGTTTTAGATCATTTCTTTTTGTAAAGAGGTTTATGTATATGAATTATATTTGGTACATAGGAATATATTGGAATATAAATGGCGATGTGTGATTGATATCTCTGATGATAGTGGGTATAACTATTTAATGTTTTAACGAAAACATACAAGGTATCTTCCCATATAATTTGATTGTGTAATTATACTCAGCTAAACCACAATATTTTATTATAATGTCTTGTTATGCGAGTATTGCATAGAGATACTTCCTGATAACAACTAACAAATATCTATATTCAAGGAATTTATAATTTCCTATAGTGGGTTGGTATAAGAATTGGATGTCCTCGATATAAACCCATATGGGTTATATAATTAGGCTCATTTACACAAAATGTCAATAATGAATAATATGGTGTTTTCCTAACTATATTTTTGGTGTAATTTTTCTTAACTAAAACATGTTAATGATGTGTCCCTTGATATGGATCATCATTGGATGATTTCAATATACACATGTATGTAACCTGATGTAACAGCTCTATTTTTTCCTTGTAACAATTTGTAATATTTTAAGGATTAATTTTTAAGAATGGTTTTTGAGTAAGTGTGGGATTCTAGATCCTAGAGAGCCTCGGTTCAGAAATATTGAAAATATTAAATAGAATATATCACACACATGTTGATTTTCTGAAATAATGGAATGAATCTTGAATAGTTTCTCTGATGTGAAATATGATACCTCTATTAAATTACGAATATATAATTTACCCTAGGAATTAAATAAGTCATATTCGCATCAAGAACTTGGACAATGTCTTTGTGTTGGTGAATTAAATAATTTAAATAATTTAATTATCATTAAATCTTAAAACAATAATGGATCCTCTATTTAATATCCTCTTTGATGAATTTCCCATGGTTATCTTCATAACCCAAGAGGGATTGAGGGGATGGAGAAAGAGATTTGGTGGGGAGTGAATTGGTGGATATTCATAAGATCACTATCTAAGGATTGGAGTACTGTGTGGATAGTATTCATCATAAGAGTTTTTTGACCTCACCAATGAAAAATATGTATAAATGTTCTTTATTGGGGATCGATCCGAACTCAAGGTAGGTTATTTGTTTTGTGGTTTTATCCATGTCACTTCATTCTTATTTGATAATCTCCATTTATTGGATTCTATCGACATTGTCCAAAAGAATACAACCACCAATCAATGATTATTTTGTGTTATCTTACTTTCTCCCTCCATTATTGGAGTTCTTAACCTGCAATCGTTTGGTTGGTGATTCATCAATACCTTAGTGAATATGTAGATTTGTGTTTGTTCTTTGGAACAATGGATTTGGACATGATTTCGAATTTGGGTGTTAGATACATGGTAAAGGTTTGATGAAAAAAATAGGATATATTGGGTAATAGGGATATATGAGCAATATTGATATGATCTCTCTAGATAAGTAGTGATGGGTGATTCCGAGCAATATGTGGTATGAAATTGGACACCAAGGACAACAATGGTTCAATGTTGTCAGGGGTAGTGTGGATTTCTGTATTTGGGAGGTGTGGGGCCTCTGGTAGAAATTTAGATTGTTTTTTGGGAGAATAATTTCTCAAATATGAATTTTGATCAGCAATAGATGGTGGTCAACTTAGATCTGAAAATTGCAGCATGATTTTCTGTGGAATCAGAGGCAATGATGAAGGAAAAAGTGAAGATTCTTGTAGAACTATAATTTCTATGAAATTATAAACTATATATCATATATAGTAGTGGAAAAAATCCATGTAGTTACCTCAGTGAAATGGCTAGGATTTATTCATTTAGGTAAATATCACATGTTAGGTAATACAACCACATGCCATTTGATCATTAGACATCCAGTTTGGCGTGTATTGAGAGTACCTGCAAAGGAGGCCATGTGGCCCCACAGGCAATGTGGTGGCCTCAAAATCCATGTAACCCATATTCAGACAGAAATGTGTATACATGGAGTACACTCTAAGAAGGCCATGTGACCCCACACACCATGTGTTTTGGGGAACATGCCAGGTAATTTAGAAAGTGAACCATCCCATATACAACCATGTATATGATTGTGTCTGGGGTTCATGGGCATGGTTTGTAGTACCCGAGAATGCCCGAGTTAGCTGAGACATTTCGTGCATACCCTATACATTAAATATACATTTCATTTATACATATATATTGTATATATACTTCTTGAAGAATCATATTTGGGCCTATGAATAGCCTATATTTGGTAGTTTTCTATGTATGACACGATGTTGGAATTTTTTTGGCATTGGATAGATGACACAAGGTGTGAGATGTGTGATTCTTACTCTATAAATTCTTAGAGAATGGAAGTGATCGGGTTTGATCCTTAGAGAGATTATGAGGTAATAACCCATTATCGCACCATAGATAGGTCCGCCAAATATTTTATATTGGTATATTCAGTACTTCCCATACTATAGAGGGAAAAATTCCGCTATCTATGAAGTGCTTCCCTTCCCCCTTCTTCAAACTCTGACGGGGATCAGGTCTTCCACTAGAGTTTGCTTCCCCTCAGTTGTGGAGTGTAGTGGAAATATCTTGGCCTTCAAATATGATTCTTGATATTTTATGTGAGATGATAGGTTAGGATATAGTCCTCCCTTGTTTTTTCACATGGTGGTGAGGAGCATGCCCTCCACCCTAGTTCTCATGAGGCCACGCATGGTATTTGGAATCATAGATTGGACCTTTGGGAGCTGTATGGTGATTAATCATTCATAGATGTCTATGAATATGGAGATACCATTTATCTATTCATTTGGGTTTCTTGTTTCTCACATCTTGATTTTTATTATGGTTGTTTTCTCATATTATAGCTAACATGTCTTCATGGTGATGAGTTAACTACTCTCTCTTGATGCTTTGTGTTTAGTTATTTTAGGGTGTCCAACTAGGTATGCTTATACTCTCCCATGCATGGGATCTACCCCCATATTTAATGTCTTATAGAGACAACATGATTTTGGTTGGAGTCCTAGGAATAACAAGATAACGCGGATCATAGTTAATCTATAATGACCTCTTACGGATTCAAGTGTCATGTTTGGATAGCTTACCCTATGATTTCAGTAGGTGGCAATCATTTTTGGTCAGTAGTGGTATTTTATTAATAAATTTTCTCATTTTTTATACTAATAATTGTACTATGATGTGGGATTGATGTTATTAATATATTTATAGTATTAATTTCATATCATTCTATTTTATACTATTGTAGGGAGATGGGTGCGCATGTATAGGTACTTTAGGCTAAGGCCTCCCATGTGTGTGGCATGAATACTTGATACTAGTATCCATACCTTAGCCTATTATAGGTGGTATTGGGGTGTAAAACATAGCTTATCACTATCTTGTTAGGGCCTAGTGGGCTGGGTCATGATACAATGGTATTAGAGGAGGTCATATTTGGACCAATGTTTAGAGATGTTCTAGCTGTGAGGCTGTGGTTCGAGAACAAGGGAAATAGTCTAATGTGCTCAAGTGTAAATATTAGGATACAGAACCCAATTCTAGTGTGGTGACTAAAATATCAATTCACCAATACTATGATAACCATATTTTTAACTGAACACATGTATGAAATGGTTATAGGGAAACCATTGGTACATGAATCATATAGGAATGGGTTGTGGTCTCCATTCCTTTCTTGAGTAAGTTACCTATATATTTTCTCTGAACATGGTACATATTGATAATTTTCAATACATATTCATGATGGTAGCCAGGTAGGATTCTATGATAGTGTCATTACGATGACTAGTTAAACCAATTGTCCTCAGTTTAGGGTCTGATTCTAGATGTGTTCCCTCCAGATGAACATAGAATAGTTTTTTCACTAGGTGAGTAGTGTATGAACCCACATCTAGTGGTTTAAGTAAATGATCATCCACGTGTTGAGTATTCAATGGATCCAGTAGGATATAATAATGGTTCACACAAGCATAGTGCATTGTGTGAGTTGTAATGATTTTTACCTCTTCGGTATTATGGAGGGCTAGATGCTCAGATTGTAGAGGCTGGGATCATGTCAGTGGTATAAGTTTTATGGGGTGTGTAGACCATGACAGGTCAAATGATTATTCTCATGACCAGTACTTTTGTGGAGCTGTAGGGTGGTTGTGTAGTTTGGTTATGTAGATCCAGGATGTGGTGACCCTACCATGGGACAAATATTAGAATCTCATCATAGATCATTACTTTCCAACAACATTGTGGGTAACATAGGTTTAACTAGAGGTGATGGATGGGGTTTTTATCCTTGTGTGGGACTCCTACTGATGATATGGTGGTCCTAACAACTATATTTATTTAGGAAAGTGAATTTTATTGATGGATACTTATGTTTTTGGTGTGTGATGTTAATTTAGGAATGAAAGGAAGGGGAACCCTTTCCCCCATAATGAAGTGTTCATGTAACATGAGTTAAGACCACGCAGGCGAGTCAATGCCACCCTAAGATGATAGTTTCATGGTGTGGAAATGTGTTCCATTGACTTGCATTTTATACTTAATTTTGGTGTGTTATGGTGTCAATGTGAAATATGGTTTTGGGGAACTGACAGGAAATGGAAAAGATAGATTCCAGTTGTAGGAGTTTGTGTCCCAAAGGATCCATGTGTGTTTTGTGGTGTGACATATGTATTATCTACCCCAACTATAGTTTTAGTACAGAGTCATAAGATTTTTCCCAAAATGAATACCCTATTAAAGGAAAAATGATTTTTGTTCATCCTTTTAGAAAGAATATTGTATTTGGAGGCTCTATAAGTGAATATTTGATGATCACACAATTCATCCAATAGTCTGACCTGATTCTGGAAGAGAGAGAGTTCATTGTGTGGAATATTTTCATGTCGTGTGGTGAGGATCTATGATGTTGTCCTTGTTATGGACTGGATGTCAACCATAAATTAATAAATTGATTATTACGAATAAGGGTGTCAATGTATCTAAGTTAGTGGGATTAAATATTTTCTTGTTTTGGTGAAAAGTAATCCAAGGAAGAGTAGGGTGACCTAGTTTATAGGACGAAACATATAATTTATTATCAAATGGCTAATATAACCCACCAAGCAGTGGATTCTAATATATTTTAGTTCCTATGATGTTAGAGAAGCATGAATACATCTTCCAGGATTATGTTCCAGGCTAACCACCCCATCAAATTTTTTCTTTCTACATAGACATGCACCTGGAATGACCTGAAATCAGCACCAGCATATCATATGAATCTATAGAGCTAAAAGAGGTAAAGGTTCAGTTGGAGGATCTGTAGAGCTGGGATTTTTTAGACCCAGGGTGTTTCCCTTGGACTCCTAATGTTTCTCTCACATAGGGTGTATGTGAGCATAATGTTTGGTGTTGATTAACATCACCTAAACTAGGTGATTTTCAGGAAGGGTTGTCCACCAGAGAAAACCATTGACTTTTTTTACCAATGGTTAGGGGTGAATTGATTCTCATAGTTTCACCACAGGATGTGTTATCACCATATCCGTTTTAAGGGGAGTTTATATCGAAAAATTATTTATAATGCCACGATTTTTCCTAGAGATTTGGGTGATACTCTCATCATTTTGGATTCCTAGTGGTGTTTCTGATACTTAATAACTGGGTCCTTCAACCCTTCTTATGTCAATTCAAGGTAGTATTCACAGATTAAATCCTTGTGTACTCGACATTAGGGGTGAAGAACACAAGGAACTTGAGGGTGGTTATGAACATGCTTGAAGAGTACCAAAATTATGGGAATATCTTTATGTTTTGATTGTGGAATCCAAAGGTCCATTTATTGGGATATGTATTCTTAGGAATGGGAGAGACAGTGGACCCAATAATAGTTAAGGAATTTCTTTCTTAGGGGCCACCTAAGTGCATGGATGTGGTAGTAGATAATCACATCAATGTTATTAATATCTCTTTAGATGAGCATGGTGAAAGAGATGTTGACCTCTTTACAATTGACCATTAAAGATGAGGATCATTGAGACAACATCCCGTCGATAGTAATAACCCCACTTCTTATTCAGGGTTTTAGGGAGAAAAAACTCAAGGATATCAATTGTGAGATCAATTGTGACCAGATGTCTACGAGATATGTTCCTAATTGATATTATCAAGGTGGGGAGCATGCCATCCTTTTTTAAGGATGGATGATGAAACCTTACATACTATAGGATGATTATTTAAGAAGGATTTAGTTTTATCCTTAGCTATACATCCAGGATAGGAGAGAACGTAATAGGATCCTCTGGAATTAGTTTGGATATCCAAAGATATTATAGACAATTTTTGTGTTTCTCTCCCGACACCTCACATATTTGTAGGTAAAGGCTAAGGTGATAGGATGGAAGTGAAAATGGGAGAGTCGTTATGGTCATCATTATAAGGATTCCATGAATAGCAAGAGGCCACAAATCTCTCTGAGTGATCATAGACCTAATAACAAAGTTTTTACATTTCCAATCCATACATGATCATATATTAGTTGAAAGTATGGGATGCATGTGCATACAAGAGGTATTGTGACTTCATGGAGTTTCCTCAATGATCATTTTAGACTATTATTCAGACTTTACATCATGATTATGGTGAGGATGTGGGAGGCCTTCAATACTTGGTTATAGTTGAGAATAGTTTTTCTACCCAAGATATAAGTCTAGGAAAAGAAAACCATTCTCGTTTTGGAGAACATTCATGAGGTTTGTATGTTAGTTTTTGACATAGCTAAAAGTTTAAAACCCCAAAAATTTTATGGTATGTTTCTTTTAAATACTTGAAATTCATTAGATAGCCCATATTGAAGGAAGAAATGAGTCCTTATAAAACAACACATGTTTATTTATAAGAGATAGTCTAAACCTAGCCATTAAACTTAAAATTTCCACTTCTGTGTTTTGAATTTTATAAAATAGACAAACATAGTTGCGATCAGGGAGATATTTGGAGTCTAATATAATCCACTTAATTTTTTGGAATAGTAACTTACACTTATGAATAGTAATGTTACCCTTATAAATAGTAATGTACCCTTATGAATAGTAACTCACCCTTATGAATAGTAACTTGGCCCCTATGAATAGTAGTATGCCCTTTTGAATAGTAACTTGAATAGTAATATACACTTATGAATTGAAACTTAACCCTTCTGAATAGTATGAACCCTTATGAATAGTAACCTCACCAGTTTTAATAAAAAGATAATTTATGCACCATATAAATCAGAGTGAATATTTAAAAAATTTATAATGAAGTGTTGGTATTTTTATGAGAAATAAATTATGAATTTCAATTTTATATTTAATATATTAATTTAAAAGGTAATTCATTTTCATATAATATATTCATGAATCTTATTTTTGTTTTTCTATGATTATATGATAATTTTATCAAAACCTACTTAAATTTTCGAAGTGTCACAAAATCTGTTATAATATTAAAATTGGTATTTTTTGAGTAAATGATGATTTTAAATAAAAATTAAATTTCTCATATTATAAAATTATTTTATTAAAATGGTTTTTTTGGATTTTAAATATTGAAAAATTTCTAGAATTAAATTATGGTAATTTTATGACATAGTTTAACTTTTTTGAATAGTAAAAAAATATAGTTTTTTAATAAAATACGACATTTTTCGTGACATCTTCATGAAATTATTATGACATGAAAATTTATTGAAAATATAAAATAACTAAATAATTATATTAAAAGGTAATTATTGTACAAAATTAATTTATAACATGAATTTTTTTTTTCATGATATATAAAAATCCTTGTCAATGTCGATTATGTGCATGCGTAGTGCTAACAAAGTCATAATCAGAAATCTATATATAATAGTTGAGTGATAAAAAATATTTTCATAGATTATTTATTAATTATTATGTATTATTTATCTTATTAATTTTTAATATCAAATTTTAGTGTTATATAACATGACTATTATCCAATTGTCTGTGCAGTGCCTGTGCAGGGCATGAAAAGACAAAATAACAAATTTAAGAATATGTCTAGTTATGTATAAGAGTGAATATACATAATGAATAAATTCATAAATTTAGTTTGAACTTAATTAATTTATTTTTATGATAGTATTTTATTTTTATTTTTTCTATATGAAATAATTAACATTAATTCCTATGCAGTGCCGATGCAGCGCTTGTGCAATAATAGGGAAAATAAATTAAATGTTTTTAATTAAAATTATAAGAATTATTAAATGGACCATATTTTGGATAAAACAATTTATATATTAGTTTTATACTATAATAAAGTTTTTATTTTAATTTGGGACATTTTTGACCAACATGAATCACTTTAAATAATTTATAATATTTTATATCAAAAACAAATCATGTTATCACATTATAATTTTTAATTATAATAATATTTTTATAGGATATTTTCTAGATTTTTTATCCAAAAAATAATATTATTTGTAAATATAAAAATTAAACTTTCTCATGGAATTTTATTTTTAATTTTTCGACAAAAATAAATACCATAATGGCTTCCATAAACATGATGCAATATTAATTTAATTAATGAATAAATCAAATAAATGATATTAAAGATAATAAAATAAATATAATTTTATTTTTTAAGATAATTAACAGATATCCCAGATTAATATGACATTTCTATGATATAATATAAAATTTGATTCTATTTTTAAACTTTATTTCTGTTTTTAATGTTATAGTTATGAATAGTTTTGGAGAAAAAAAATTTTCATGAATAAAATATTTTATTAAATTATTTAAAAATCTAAAACCCATTTAACATGTCCAATAAATGAAAATATTACTTAAAAATGAAATCCACCTTTATTTTTAGTCTTTTTGGGAGTCTGAAACCCTATAATATATTTATTATATTTCAATAATTATGGGGAATTATAAGTAACCCCTCACCTCACTTATAAAAGGAGGTTCCTTCCCCCACAAATTTTATAACCATAAGACTTATTATTTTTTAAAACTATAGAAAATTACATCCTAACCATCCCTTTAACCATTCTTGTGCTTCTGGTCTCACAAAAAGATCACTTCCAAGAGCCTTAATGTGGGTTCAGAAGAGAATTATTCAAGAGGTAAGATTTCTTCATCTATTTTAAATTTTTCTCACTTATACCTTATCCCTTCCTATTATCCAATTACTCATGAAAAATAATGTATCAAATATATATATATATATATTGGAATGATGTTGTGTTTATGGAATATGTTTCATAAAAGCGCTTATTTTATTTTTCTAATCATAAATAACCAAATCGTTGTCCGTGCTCTATCAAATCACCATATTTGTGGATGATGCATTTTAATTTCAATTTTAAAAAATTATGGGATGATATAATTCAAATTTAATTGATTAAAATATCCTATATATATATATTTTATCAATTCTGGTTTATTATTTTATTTTGTCAAGGAAAAACACTATAAATTTACCTTGGAAACCATGAAAAGAACACACTTGAAACTATTGATATAACAAAATATTATTAATAAATGTGTGGAAAATATTATAATATGATTATTTAATGTATTAAAAAAATTATTTTTGTTCCATAATAAATAAATAACATTATTAAAACAATTATATATGAGTTTTAATCAAATTTGAAGGATGTCAAACACAAGTAAAGGGATATCTTAACTCAATTTCAATTCATTAAGTTAAACATATATGTCATTGGTTATGTTGTTCTGAGAATATGTGATAATGACCTATGATTTTTTCATAATATATATCCACTTATATTGTGTGTATTTATATTTTTCACACAAAATTATTTTATTGATTTGTCATCACTCTAATGATACGATCTTGGTAAGGGGTTTCTCATCTAACTTTTGTTTCCGTGAGATTTCCATTGTTCACCACTTATTTCTTGAATTTGGTTTATGTTTAATACCATTTTATATATAATATCATGATTATATATATATTCATGGTATTTAATGATTCACTTGATGGTTAATAACTCTATTGATTACAATGTTATAAGTGACTTTGTTTCTGTTTGCCATTCATTGTGATTTACTTGGTATTTTTAAACTAATAATTCTTATGTGGTGTAAATACTAACCCAATGAGATCTTTTTTCATTTGAAATTGTAATTAAATTATATATCCATATTATTATTACATGGATATAATTATTTTCTTGGCTTCATAACATTTTATATACGTTGTTTGTGTGGAATGTTTCTTTAACTGTGGAAATATTGATGAATCTGTATCCTCTACTCACTAAAGATATTGAAAAGGAATAATTCTATTTTATTAAATATTTTTATAAATATTTATTTGGACTATTAGTGATGGGTAGGGCCTGCTATAGCCCCTCGATGCATCGACAGGTCTCATGAGACAAATTAGTTGGCGATAAACCTTTCGAGTTTGTTTCCCAAAATCAGACTGGTTTCTACCAACAAACTTAAACTGTATTGATGGTATAATGATTCATGTTCCAGATACATGAAATCCTCATAATAATAATTTTATTTGATTACTATTTAGCTATTAATTTTCATGAGTTTTTCACTATGACAATACTTATGGATGTATTTTCATTCTTAGTTTATTGTTGGTGATTATTTTTCAAATATTCACCATTCCATATTGATTATTTCTAATTGATTATGATTAAATATTTATGGATTCATGCTTCTTATATATTTATCCCTTAGTTATCATTTGATCTCAAAACATTCATTTGTTTACCTTCCCTAGGTTATGAAGAATAAATCATTTATTGATTTTTGAAGGATACAGTTTGTTAGCTTTTATTATGTATTATATTTTGTTTCCTTTGTAAATGCAAAATGGGTACTATGTATATATTGAGTTTCTTTAAGAATACTAAACTAATTAGTCCTTAATTATTTGATTCCTTGTATACATTCAAATTTAATAAATTTATTCACTGGATCCGGGATTCTAGGGTCGGGATGCGAAGGAGGGTCATCTACCATTAGTGGAGTTTGTGTGTCATGATAGTGACATATCCACCATCAGTGTAGAAAAATTAAATTTTAAGTACGGGAGGCCTTGCAGATCAAAACTATATTGGTTAGACCTAGTGGGAAACAAAATTTATAGATATAGTTGATTTGATCAATGGTAGTGATGTTTTGATTAATTCAGGGGTGGATAAGGATTTCACATGGTCATCAAGGGTTCCATTTAGACCCGTCACATACTTATTTTATGTTTGATGAGGATATCACAGGTTCCCCAAGATATATCCTCATCAAAGAGTATGGATATTTTGTCATTTATTGAGTCTATCTATGAGATCTTTATAACCATTTCCATATTACTATGTAGGTTTAGTGCAGTGGTGTACTACATATACCTACCAAAATAGTTAGACCTAGTGCATGATATTTTCCATGTGTTAAGGATGATGAGATTTGTTAAGGACTCATTGAATTATTTCATCTATAATAAGAAAGTCTTTAATGGTCGAATAACCATTCTAAGGATCCAGGTGGAACTAGAGAACAATTAAAATAATACCCTTCCCTGGAAATCATTTTTCTTTGGGTGTGTACTTCTTTCCAGAATGGGAACCTCTTGGAGTGATCATTGGAGTGTGAGACCCAGATGAGAACATAGTATCCTCGCCTATTAGTAGGTATTCAATTTTTTGGAATAAATACATAAAGTTCAAGAGAATGTAATGACTCTATTTTTTCTTTATAATACTATGGAATGTTTTAAGGAATATTTTCTAAGCTATTCCTAGAGTAATAGTGAGATTATTAGGATTGAAGAGCCTCGATATAGACATATTAAAATTTTTAAACCTAATATATCATCCTCATAAAGTTTTTAAGATTTAATGGAAAAATTCCTCAATGGTGTCTCAAATGGGAAATATGGGATTGCAATTAAATCGGAATTAAAGGTTTCACCCTTAGAATAACATAAGTCATGTTGGTATTGGGTTCATGGATAATGTGTGGTCTTGGGAAAATTTAATGGATTAAATTAATTAATTAATCTAATTGTCATTAAATCGTGAAACACTAAAAGATAATCTATATAATCTCCTATATAACTATTTACCTAGGGTTTGATTGATAACCCTAGTGGGAATGAGAGGATGGAGAGAGATCCCAAGTGTATAATGCATTGGTGGATGGTTTTGGGATCATGGATATAGGATCAGAGTACCATAAAGATATATATCATCTAATGAGTTCGAGGATCTCACTAATTAAAATGATTTAGAAACATTCTTAATGATTTATTAATTCAAATTCAAGGTAGGGAATTAATTTTTCGGTTTTATACCCATTAATTTTTACTAGTTTAATAATTTTAATTCTTTAGATTCCATCAATATTGTCTAATAAAACATTCCCATTAATTATATATTAATTTATTTATGTACATTACTACCTAGGTTCTTGGAATTAATCATCGGTAATCAAATTTTCAGTGATTTGAAGATACCATGGAGAAATGATCATGGTTCATTAATTCATTGGAATAATATACCATGTTCATGAGTTTAGATTTGGGTTTTGGTTATGGAAAAGAGGCATGATGATCACAATAGGAATATTATTATGGATTTGTTAATGGTGGGTATATGAGAAATATTAAGTGGATTTATTCAAAGGATTTGTGACATGAGATTTCAAAAAATGGGTGGCTAGAATCCATCCACTAGAGACAACAATGGTCCAATGTCAGCACATGCAGTGCAGATTCTAGGAGTCAAACCATTTGGTGTCTTGGATGGAAACAAGGATTAACATTTTTTAAAGATTATCCATAATCCGACTTCCATCCAATTATATAGGGTGATAAACTTAGATATGTATGTTTTGGTGTGATTGCAAGTTGAATTGGAGTTGATGGATGTGGTGTGATCAAATACTCATGAATAATTGTAATTTCTAAGCAATTACAAACTAAAAACTATTTAGTCCAAATAGAAACAAACCATGTAGTTCCCCCTATGTGGTGTATTGGGTTTACAAATTATGTTAAATATCACTCATAGTTTAGTGGTCCAACACTCAATTTGATACTTAGCTATCCAGATCAGCATGTACAGAGAGTACAAGCCTAGGATCCCATGTGGCCTCACATGCCATATAGTGGGATCACGCTCTATGTAACCCTATTTTATATGGATCAATGTGTATAGAGAGTAATTTAAAAGGAGTACATATGACCCTATGACATGTTTTTTCAAGGAACACACCATGTATTTCTGAGTGTACATTGGCCTAGACATGAACATGTACATGGGAATGACGAGAGTATACAAGAATGATCCATATTACATGGTCATACCTATAGTAACCAAGAAATTCCTTGTATACCCTATAAACACCATTTAATTATTTCTAGATATTTCTACCTTGTTTATCGCCTTCTTCAGACTCCTATTTGAGCCCATTAGTGGATTATACATGGTAGTTTTCCATATATAATGTGATTTTAGACATCATTTTGGTATTATAGATGAAACACTAGGTGCGATGGGTATGAAACTTCATTTAGTGATTCTTGTAGGATGAATGTAATTGATTTTGGTCCTCGTATATATTTTAGGGTCAATACCCAAGTTGCACTAGGGCATGGGTCATGCATACACTTTATATAAATAGAGTCGGTACTCCCTCATACTATAGAGGTAATGATTCCTCTATATATGAATTGATACCCCATACCTCCCATATTAGAGCTACAATGAGGATTGGTTCCACCCCTATAGTTAGTTCCCCCTCGACTGTGGATCATAGTGGTGAAGTATGGGTTTTCTATTCTTATTCTTGAGAGCTTACATGAGATGATGGATTAAGAAACAATTCCCCCTCAGTTGTGTCACATTATTGTAAATAGATGACCCTCCACCCATATTCTCTTGATGTACCTCATGGTAGTTGGAATTAGAGATTTTACCTTGGGGATTTTCAAGGTAACTCATTGTTCTTATCTAGCCATGGAGATAGAGATCCCCTTTCTCAATTCATTTGGGTTTATTATTGATCATATATGGTTTTTTGTTATGGTTGTTGTATCATATTATAATTGAAATGACTTTATGAGTATTATCTAACTAATATATTTCAATTATTTTTGTTTTGTGATTTTGGGGTATCTTACTAGGTGTGTTTATACTCACCCCTATATGGGACATTCCCACACATGTCATGTCTTATGAAGATGTAAGTCTATTAATTAAATTCGTAGGTGGACTAAGATAAAGTATATCAAGGATTGAAATTTTTTATCCTAGAAAAACCTCATATGGATATGGGAGTTTCATTTGAGTGTCTTACTCTATGTTGTCAGTAGTTTGGGATTTTTTTGTCTTTTATGGTCTTGTATTTGGACCTTTTCACATTTTTAACATTTTGTACACTGATGTGGGGTAAATTATATTAGTTAATTTACAGTATGATTTGTATATATTTTGTCATTATACTTATAGTGACCCTATCCTTTTACACATATCATTACATGATTTTAAGAATAATTCATCTTCAAATTACAAGTCAAATATCTTAAAATCTAATGTCTTTGAAGACTTGGAACATAAAGATGAAAACACATGACTAAATAAAAAATTTATTTATTTATCATAAATTGCGAAATACTAAATTTCTTTGATTCCTTACATCTACATAGGATATCATGGGGATAGCATGAATAAAGGGAGGATCTAAAAATCTCGGTAAGGGAATAAACAATAAAATAAAGCTTAGCACATGGGTTAGAAAAAATAACATAATGATATAAAAAGGAATAGAACATGATTAAACATATGGAATATTAAAATGGGATCATAGTAATATGGAAGAAATAAAAAATGACTTTACCATGAGTCAAGTCTCATTTCACATAGATGAGAATGAGCCAAGGCTCGTTGCTCAGAGAGGAGAATGGGTCAAGGCTGACCTCCAAGACCATTGAACATAACATCTCATGAGACTAAACAATGACCAATGAATTAGACCACTATATCGGAATTAAATCATAAAATTTTCATTAATATATTTTAAATATAAATAATCATACATAAGCAATCTTACATAAATATAAGAGTTACCCATTGAAATAATTAGGTATCATAATTATGTCAAAAGGCATATCAAAAAGGAATATGACAGTGGTGTTCATAAAAGGATGGATTGAAAACATACATAGACATTAATAAGGTCAAATAGGCATAGATAAAGATAAAGGATGTAAAATTGAATTTATAAGTTGTAAAAAGTGCATTTAAGAAACTTTATAATTAAATCATTTTATTGCGGTTTTAGGATAATATTAAAGAGCATTTTAAATCATAAACGGAAGTACAATTTTATATAAAATGAGAATTAAATAAATAATGCTCCCATAATAAAATAAGTGATTTATTAAAATTATGGTGTATTTAAACACATTATAGAGTGCTCTTAAATTGGGTTAGAATTTAGAATGTTCCATTAAATATGTCTTGCTTATCAGAAATAATTTATTTGGGAAACTTTTAAAAACATGTATATCCCCAAAAAAACGAAGGATGAATGGATCCTGATACATGATTTTTCAACATATAAACATATTTTGAATTATGTAAATAAAAATAAATATATAATTTAATTTAGTTGAAATGTGAGAAAGAATAACCCGAAGGAATAATGGAGGTTTGAATAGAATCCCTTACCTTATGTTCAAAATGATTCTGCAATGATCTTAATGTCATGGATAATCAAATTAATCTCAATAATTAATAAATAAAAGAACCTTTATAAATTTATTTTACTTATTATGAATTTTCTAATTTCTTTTATGTCATTTTTATGGATTAAGAGGTTCAATTTCATCATTTTAGAGGGTAATTTTCCTTGGTTTTCTAATCGGGTTACCCGTATACATGTACAAAAAGACATATAAATTGGGGTTAATTATCCAGAACAAAAATTATATGTTATTATTTATCATATATAGGATAAATTGGTTTTATACATCATTTTTTATGTAATGAGTATGAATCATTAGATTAATTGTTATTAATAATCATTTGGGTTTATTTTGGAGGTTTTTGATCATAATGAACTCATTTGTTTTAATAAATTAATATCATGAGAAAAAAATGAATCTAAAACATTAAATAATATATAATACATATATTATAATCTGTTTAAACCATAAAAATGGTTTCACTACCATCGGTGATGAAAATAATGGAAATTGAAAACATCATCTTCCATGAATGTGATAAATTAACAAATCACATACAATGTTTTAATTTTTTTAAATAAAATGACGGATAAAGATATATGATGATGAATTATTCCATTAGAAAAAAAATTACAGTATTTGTACGGTATTAGGGTTATCATACTATTTTTATTAGGGGAGGTGAGGAGAAAAAAATTAAAGAATTTAACATGAAAAATAAAGTAAAATAAATGGAATAGGGTTTAACCTCATGATTCCTTCTTGTTGAGAACCTTATTAGAGGACTAGATTTTGAATTTTTTAAGAACAAAATCTCTTAGATTTGCGGGAGATGTTTTGGAATATTATTTGGAATAATTTGGATAATGATCAAGTCTTGAGAGTTGTGCGGAGAAGAGGTGGTATTTATAGTTGTGGGGAGGGGTGTTTTCTCATTATTTTACTCAATATTTTATTATTTTTCTCAAGGTAAGAAATAGTACTAATTATTGAGACTAAATAGTGTAATTAGGCCATGTTAGTTCGAACCAATTGTGCATACATCATCCTTGACTCAATAAATACTGTATTTAACATATAATGTACATATACCGTAAATTATTCTATTTTTAAATTTTCAAAAAATTGACTCCATTTTAGGAAAATAATTATCTCAATATAAGAAATATAATATTGAATTTAAATCATCATTTTTTTGTAAAATACAAACTTTAAAAATAAAACAGCTTTTCTAACACTTTAAAAATTTAATTACAGTATCTCAAAAATATCTTAAAATCTTAATATGTCAAATTATTAATTTATGAATACATTTTATGAAAATAATTTTTCTTTTAATTTGTTAATTTAATAAAAAATATAAATAAATATTTATAAGGAATAAAAATACCAACACATAATTAATAATTTTTAAAATATTACTTTACTTATACTATGATATAAATATATCATATTTTCACTTATAATATTGATAAATTTTATTTAAAATTTTATTGATGAGGTTACTATTCAATTGGACAGTTTACTATTAATAGGAGTCACATTACTATTTCAATGGACATGTTACTGTTTCATAGGTACAATTTCATTTACTTCTAAAAACACATCTTATTTAATTAATTCATCATTAATAAAGCTTGTATTGTGTAATGTTATGTGTTTATAGCATATGAAATATTTATATGAATGTATTTTATATAGACAAAACCTTGGGTCATTACATTCTTCCCCCAGTATAAATTTTTTTTGTCGAATATTTTTTAGCATACTAAGGTGGAAACAGGTGTGGGTATATTTCCTTCATCACCTACTGTAGTTTCCATGTAGCCTCTTCGTACTTATGGTTACACCAAAGTACTTTGAATAGGTGAGTAGTCATTTTGCATAGAAAATTATCTATACTATCCTAGATCTTTATTGGATATGTTCTGTAAGAAGGATCATTAACCAACTATACCACCTCTCATGTTAGTACATGTGAAGGATCCGGTATGAACCTTTGTAAGAGGTATATGTGGAATACATTGTGTACTTGAGAAATGGTCGGTGGATGTTCTAGTCGATAGGCCACATCTCTGACCTAATCAAGGATCTCGAAGGGCCCAATGTAACTGGGACTTAAAATCCCATTTTCCTGAATCTCATGATCCTTTTTCATGGAGATCTGAGGAGGAACACCATGTATCGAACCATAAACTCCTGGTCCAGTCAATGATTTCCTACATAGCTCTTTTTTCTACTATGGGGTGCCTTTATGAGTAGTTATGTAGTTTTCACCTTCTCCACTATTTCTTCAACCATTTCAAGCCCTAGAAACATATGTTCACTGAATTCAACCCACTATACTGGTGTTCTGAAATTTTTCCCATAAAGGGATTCAAATGGTGCAATTTGGATACTTGAGGGGAAACTATTGTTATAAGAGAATTTCACCAGTGAAAGATGTTAGTCACATCCTCCTTTTATGTCCATAGATTATGCTCTCAAAATTTCATCCAATGTATGAATATTCTTCTCATATTGGCCATCAATTTGAGCATTATAGGTCATACTGAAGTTCATATCAATGGTTAGATCATGTTGGAGACTTTTACAGAAAATGGAAGTGAATCATCGATCTTGGTTAGATATAATATATATTGGTACTACATGTTTCCTTACTACTTCATTGATGTATATCTGTAGAAGTTTATCTTGTGAGAAGTCCTATCAAATAGCTATAAAGTGATCTGTCTTTGATGTATAACATTGTTTCCTTTTCATGTACATAGAAGTACAATATCAATGTACTCCATAATGATTTTTTACCAATTCCATCTTTATGTGGATAATGGTTGTATAAAATCTTTCAATATTTTACTTTTATCCTTTACATGCTGACATACAAGGAAATTTGATGTATTTTAGCTCTATCCTTTTTCATATTGTCCATGAAAACATTATCCTAGAGATATCGATACATATTTTTTCTCCCATAGAGTGTAGAAAAGGATGATCTATGTACATCAATCAGAATATATTTATTTATCTATTTATTTGATTGTACACATAACTGTGACCCAATTCTTGTCACTCCATCCTCACTAATATTGAACTAAGAGGATTTCCCATTATTGATAACATCATCTTTTTTTTTTCTGAATTTCCACATCATTTATTTGAGAATCCATTATTTTCATTATCAGGGATGGGTGAGAAATAATTTTATAACGTATTGATGATTTTCCTCACATAATTATTCTGATGTCCATCCTTTATAAATCTATGAAGATTGGATCCTTCTCAATTATTATAAATAATAAATATTCTTGATCATTTCTATGTAGAGCGTCCTCCACCTTATTTTTTATACCATAATGGTAGTGTATTGAGAATTTGTAATAATTTATGTGATCTAACTATAATCATTTTATAATATTAATCTCCTTTTATTTCAATATATATTTGAGACTCTTGTGATCAGTATATATCTAACACTTCTCCCCATAGTGATAATTATACCACATCTTCAACAGAAATCTCACAACTTCCAACTCTAGATCATGCATAGTATAGATTTCCTCACAATGTTTCAACTAACTTGTGGTTTAACCTATAAATTTATCATTTTGAATCAATATAAACCCTAATCCTTTCTTTGAATCATCATTTTACACCACAAATATTTCTCCACTTGTCAGGAGTGTGAGTATTGGATCATTGATAAGCCTTTATTTGAGATCCTTAAAGCATTCCTCACATTGTTAAGTCTAAAAAACGTCACTCCCATCAATATCATATTGGTTATTGGATTTTAAAATCATGATAATTTCTTTAAAAAACATCGGTAATACCTAGGTAGACCAAGAAAGAAAAAAATATCCATTAAAGATGTTGGCTTGGGCCATTCATTCATTGCATTTTTCTTTAAAGGGTCCACATATACTACTTTACTAGTGATAAAATTCCCCAAGAATGATACTTACTCCACCCATAACTCATATTTACTATACTTTTCATGCACTTTATCCCTTATAAATTTCTTCAACACAGTATTCAAATACTCTTCATGTTCCCCATTTCTCTTGGATTATATCATAATATCAATGATAAAGACTACCAAAAATTTGTCGAGGAAATATCTAAAGACTTTATTGATAAAATTCATTAAAATTGATGGATAATTATTGAGTAAAAAGGAAATAACTATGAACTCATAGTTTCCATACCTCATTCAAAAGGTTGTCTTTGGAATATCTTCATTCCTCACCTTTAATTAATGATTTACCAACCAAAGTTCCACCATAGGGAAATAAATGGTCCCACATAGATGATTTAAAGTCATATATCTGAGGAAGGGAATAATTTTTCATTATTATTATTTTACTGATCTCTCGATAATCAATTTTTATTCAAATTTATGCATATATCTTTTTGATGAATAGGATTGATGCACCCCACAGTGAAGCACTCGGGCATATAAAACCCTTGTCCAGATTCTCTTGTAACTACATATTTAGTTCTTCTAGATCAATAGTGGCTATTAAATATGGTGTATTTGATATCGGTAGAGATATGTGAATAATTTCAATTGAGAACTCAACTTCTCAGTCAGATGGAATACCTGGGAATTCTTTATGGAATACATTAGTGTAATCCCTCACGATGGGAACGTCTTCAAGCATGGTAATCTCATTTTTCTCTATCATTTAAGTGAGATATACTTCCTAATAAGCTAGTAATATTCACACTTGAGACAATGATTTGGAAGAAGATTTATATTCCTCCATGCAATTGTAAGGAATTGGAGGATGCTTTAGGAGGTGAAGAATGATCTCCCTTTCCTGATAGTTGATGTTGGATTTGTAATAAGGTAGCCAATCCATGCCCAAAATAAAACCAAACTCCACCAAATAAATTAAGAAAATATTTTTTGGAGGTTTAGTCCATAAAAATTAATTAGGGAGGAGGTATCTACTTTGGATGTAATAATTTCTCCATTAGATATTATTATAGATAACTCAACCTCCATATTTTAATGTGGTGTTTGAATAGTTATACTAAAATTTCAAGATTTTAAAGAATGAATAGAACCAGAATCAAATAGTATGTTCATTATTCATGAATTAATTACCAGTGTACCTATCCCCACATCTTTTTCCAGCTCCACATCAGTAGTTGTGATAGCATATTCCCTTTATTTTTTCCTTTGAGGTTGTTGTTGATTGCCTCTAAAAACCGTAGGCAAAGGAATTGAATTAAAAAAATTCACATGTTACTTGTATTTGAAACACTTCAATATAGGCTAAGTGTTGATCTGAACCTTCCCTTATTCTTCTATATTAGTGGAATTATTCATATCACTTTGAAAGTTCTTAGCCTCATGCTATATTCTTTCACATTTGAAGCATTTCTGTGTTCCCTTTAGAATGATCCCAAGACGTTTCATTCCATAATTTTGACATGTGAGATATTATTTCTTCTTTACATCATGGGATTTATTTGTAGATGCACCCCAAATAGTCTCAATTTTCTTTCTTTGTCATTGGGCCCATGAGACCATTAAGAATCTCTGATCTTCATTTCTAATTTGAGGGAAAAAAGGAATACCTCCCTATAACTATCAATGTCTTGAATTGTGAATGATTTTAATATAACTGACTTCAGTCTACTAAAGAAGAGATCCTCCTTGTTTGGGTGTTTAGGAAAAATATTGAGGCATATCTTGCAAGCCTTGTAAATTTTTCTTCATATGACTTGATAGTCTCATATTCCTTCTTCATAAGTCTGAGGAAGTATCTTTCCATCTTGATATGGAGGGTTTATGGAAAATATTTATTGAAAATAATTTTTTTTGAATTACCTACTAATCGATTGAATCAATTTATTCCTTGTAATTATTATTTTTTGTCAGAGTACACTAATTAGATTCCCCATAAAAATGATAGATCTCTAGCACAACATTCTATTCTTCTGATCACTAGATTTCAGAGAATATATTTTTTATGGAGTTAATCCACTATTCCACGAAGAGGGGATCACAATATTCACTAAAAATGGGAGGCATTTTAGAAATGAATGATTCAATAGAAACTTATTTTCTACTAGAATTATGAGATAATTCCACATGATTCATGTAATTATTAATAACTTGATCTAGTTGAGAAAGTATTTTCATGATGTTTTGGGTACCCATTTCTATAATATTTGGAATATAATTAGCGTGATCATCACATTTCCTATCACATTTATTTTGGGAACAATTTATTCTATTTTCCTCCTATAATGAAGAAAAAGAAACTATAATTAGGGGGCTTGAATACTTAGCTAATAAGTATAAAAAAGAAAATTTTGATATAATAGGATAACATATTAAATGAAAATAATATCTTATGTTCTGATTCCCTATGTTTCAATCTATGTTATCAATGAAACATTTCCTATCCTAAATTCTTATTAGGTTTTTTAATTCCATTAATAAGGGTTATTCATGAGTTTTTGAATTTACTAGAGAATATCCCTCAGGAGTGTCAAACTAGGTTCGTGGTAAGGCTCGTTATCGTGTACCAAGTTACCCTGAGTCAATCCCGGAACACCTTATTGATTTTCCCACTCCAATGTACATCTATTAAAAAACCACCTCCACTTGTAGGATCCATTCAAAGATGTAATTTCATAGAAAACCACTTACTCTATACTTAACAAAGATTTAGTGATGTTTTCTCATACACTGTCTTATCCCATGGGTTTTAACTAAAGTTCTATATTAACAATATCCAAAAACAACTAATCCTTTCCCTTGAAACCAACTATTGTGACCCTAACCTTTTCCACATATCATTACATGATTTTAATCATAATTAAACATAAAATTACAAGGCATTGATCATAAAGTCTAGTGTCTTGGAATACTAAGTAAATATAGCACAAAACATGGTAGTAAATAAAGAATTACTTTATTTATCATCGATTATGAGCTCTAAACTTCATTTAATCCCTTACATATATATAGGATACGCTAGTGATAATACAAACAAATGGATCAGTTAAAAATCCTAGAAAGGGAATAAACATTAAAATAAATCCTAGCATATTGGTTTGAAGGCATAAAATAATAACATAAAAAGGGATGAAACATGATTAAACACAAGGAATCATACCATGAGAACATAGTAATGTGGTATAAACACAAAAAAGTCATTGTCATGAGTCAAGGATCATTTCAAATTGAGGAGCATGACTTAAGGCTTATCGCTCATATTGGAGGATGATTCAAGACTAACCACCAAGACCATTTCACATAATGTATCATTAGAATAAGCATTACCCAATGAATTGGAGGTCTATCTGGGTGAAAGCATCATAATATGTTCATGAAAATATTTTTGACATAAATAATCATACATAATAAATCAAACATAAACATAAGAGTTACCCATGGAAAGAATTGAGTATCATAATTATATCAAAGGGAATATCAAAATGGAATATCATTGTGGTTTCCATGAAATGATGGATTAAAAAAATACATGACAATTAATAAGGTAAAATTGGTATATAACAATAAAATAGATTTCAAACAGAAGTTATAAAAAGTAGAAAGAGTATTTAAGAAACTTTATAATTAAAACATTTTAGTGCGAGTTTAGGAAAATATTAAATATCATTTTAATGAAAAATGGAAATAATATTTTATATAAAACCATAAGTGAAACAAGATTGTTTTAATAATAAAATGAAATACTTTATAAAAATAATTGTGTGTTAAAACATATTATAGCGTGTCCTTGAAATTGGGTAAGAATTAGGGATGTTACCTTAAATTGAGCCAGCTTATCGAAAATAATTGAGTAAGTAACCTATCAAAAACATGTATATACCTAAAAAAGGTTGAATGGACATTGATACATGATTTTAAAACATATTGATTTTTTTTTAAATATTTATATAAAAATAAAATAGAATTTTATTTAGGTGAAATTGGAGATAGGATAGCCCGAAATAATAATGGTTATTCGGGTAGAATCCCTTACCATATGTCTGAAATGATTATTCACCTATTCTAATTGTCCTGGATAATAAAATTAGATTAATTAATAAATAATTAAATAACCCTTTATACATTTATTATATTTATTACTAATTTATTAATTTCATTTATGCAATTTTTATTGGTTAGGAGGTTCAATTTCATTGCTTAGGAGCACTGTTTTCCTTTCTTTTTAGGATTAGTTTACTTTTATACATGTACGAAAGGTCATATAAAGTGGGAGTAATTATCCAAAATTAAACTTATTTATTATTAATGATACAAAATATGCTAAATTGGTCTTATATACCATTTGTTTTATGGAATGGGGTTGAATCATTAGATGAAATGTTATTGATAATCGTTTGGGTTTATTTTGGAGGTTTTTTATAACAATGACCTCGTTTTGTTTAATAAATTAATATCATTATTAAAAAATGATTCCAAAAATTTAAATATGATATATTAAAAATATTATAATATGGTTCAACCATATAATTTTCTTCATGATCATCCTTGAATAAATTAATGAAAATTGAAAACTTCATTGTCTTTGAATGTGATAAATAACCCTTCAAAAGTGATGTTTTCTTTTTTTTGTATAAAAGGAATGGGAAAGAGAGATGATGATGAATTATTAAATTATAATAATAACCATATTATATATTTAAGGTACTATTGTTACCATTAAATTTAGATGATAGGAGTTTAAAATAGAAAATTAATTCAAAGGAAGAGGAAAAAGGAATTAAAAGAAATGGAAGAGGGTTTTACCTATTGATTCCTTATTCTTGATAACCTCCTTAGGGGATTTGTTTTTGTGTTTTGTTAAGAAAAAAACAACTATAGATGTGGGGGAGAGTTTTAGGGGATGATTGGGATAAATTTGGACAAGTCTCAAGGCTTGAGAGGTGTGAGGAGAAGAGGTGCCGAGGAGTTGTATTTATAGTAGAGAGGGGTGTTTTCTCATTATTTTACTCAATATTTTATTATTTATTTTCAAGAAAATTATTAGTGTTAATTATTGAAACTATATATAGTAATTAGGTTATGTGATTTCAAACCAATTATTCTTAAATCATCTATTACTCAATTAATAGTTTATTTAACATATAATGTATATATATATCATAAATTACCGTATTCTACTATTTACAAAAAAATCAAGTATTTCAGAAAAAATCCAAAAAATCACCCTAAAAGCTTTTAATAACGTGGAATTTAAAAATGAATAACATTTTATGAAAATAGTTTTTTAAATATGATAAATATAATTTTTAATTAACATTATCAATTACATGGAAAATACATATTTTAAAAGTAAAACATATTTTTCTAACACTTTGAAAAATTAACCAAGGTGTCATAAAATTTTGTATTAATAATATGAAATCAAAATATTAATTTATGGATAAATTTTATGAAAATAAATTTTATTTTAAATTATTAAATTATTCAAAAAAATGTTATTAAATATTAATGACGTATAAAAATACCAACACTTAATTAATTATTTTTAAAAGATCTATTTACTTATTCTATTATATATTTATATCATATTTTAACTTATAATATGGATAAATTTTATCTATACATCCATTGGTGAGGTTAATATTTAATTTTTCAGTTTACTATTCACAAGGGCCACTTTACTATTCCAAAGGTCAAGTTATCATTTCACCTATATTAGTTCTTTAAATTCAAGATAAGATTCTTATTTCCTTAATTCATCATTTATAATTATTTTATTGTGTTATATTATGTGTTTATACCTTATGAAATAATTATTAAAAGATAATTTTTATAAATAAAACATTGGGTCACTACAATACTGGTGTATTGAGATGTGTGTGTGTATGAGATAGAGAGAGAAAGAGTGAGTGTGTGTGTGTGTATGTACTTTAGGATATGGCCTCCCATATGTTTGATATGCTTAATCTGTGATATTTTCTTGCCCATAGACTATTGGAGGTGGTATTGGGGTGTCAAACATGGATTATTTCTTTCCAGGTGGGCCAGAGTGGGTCAGGTCATGACACATGATCCCCAAGGGAATTATGCTGGTTTGTGGATTCCCAATTATGATGGGTTCCCGATGAGTGGTGGTTTACTTGATGCTTTATTCCTATTATGTGTGTATGGGAACCCTAGAGTTGGTGCGAGGTCGTTTAAGTTACGTTGTGATATTTGATATGGGAGTAGATATGTTGCCCATGGGCTATGGTGTATGTGATATATGGTTTTAGACTAAGAAGATGAGATTTTTCGTATTTATATCCAGCTCGGGATATTAGAAAAAAGTGACGTTATTAAATAACAAGAAGTTTTTATACAATTTTTATACTATTCTGATGTATGAGGGTAACTTGAGAGAGAGATTATCCTAGAATTTTGAATGATTTGAAAAATTTGAAGCAAGGGTAGATGTTTTTTATTTGATATTAATGCATGGTATGTGTTAGAAAACATATCAAGTTGGCCTGGATATGCCTATTTATTTATTGAGTTAGAACACTTGGTTTGATTTTTATATCAATGTTTTATTCTGAGGGAAGGATTAATGGGATTCCTAGCTTTATTTATTTTAGGTATGGTTCATAAAGGGATTGTGTAATGTGATCCTATATGGGAATATTTAGGATGTTTAGGGCATGTGTTTATGATTTTTGTTTATAAAAAATGATAGCGGGTGGGTGATCATGATATTGACCATGAAATGAGTTAGATTCCATTATACAATTGGAGATAAATCATATATGGAATTTGGGATAGATGAGATTGACATGAAATGGATCATAGTTGATTTTATTGGTGTGTGGGTGTATTTTTGATGACGTGATACTCTTGAGAGTGTAAGTCATGGTATACAATTGGGTAACATGGGAGTGTACACCCCTTGGGTTTCTATGAGGCCATTATGGATAGTAAATGATAAACCATGAGAGGATGCATGGGGGTTCAATCCACCTTGAGGAGGAGAGTGGTGGTTGGAGTAGCTTTTCAGGAAATGTCTTGATGCATGATGGTGGGTTCATGTTAGTAATACACATTTTCTATTTGACTCTTGGATTAATGAGCAACACTGTATGAGTTTAGCACCAATGAGAATGATCTAATTTTTGTTGGAATGGAATCCTAGGGTGTTGAATTAAAATGGGATGTGTTTTCTCTATGAAATATGGTGACATCATAGATGACTATTTTTTGGGTTGATAGAATGAGTGAACATGGCCCGATAGAAGAAAAAAAATACAATGGTATATTCTGATGAGGTTATGCTTCAAGAGTGCTATAAAGGGAAACATATGGGGAGGATAAATCCCTATTCCTTTAGGTGCTATGAACATAATTTTCAAATAAATTATACATATCCCAAGGATAATTTTCATAGTGAAATTGGAATGCGTAATTACTTATGTTTCATTTCTGCACTCTGGTATGAGTGGTATGGACACATCCATCCATTACATGTTAAAATGGATAGATCATGGACTAAAAATATCAGTGTTCATATCATTAGGTAAATGATAAAAATAGTCTATTGGTAGGGAGTATTGAATCGATCATGGAGGGATGAACCCTGTGTCAAAAGGGCCATGGATGGATGAGACATGTTAGTGGATGGTTCACATTGCACCTATTTATTAGTGTGTGGGAAGGATCTAATGTCATTTGGTTCTTTAGTGAATACTATATTTAGGATTATGTAATAGTATTATATTTATTTTGGATTTTGGAATCAAGCATAGGGTTGAGTTAGTAGTATTTGAGGGTGAGTTGGTTTAGAGGTTCTTTAGTGCCCGAGGTGAGGTCATTATGACTGGTGCATGTGTTGGGTGATCCATTAGGGAATTTAATACAGTTTTAGGTAAAAACATTAGATTGAGTGTTTGGATGATCTCATTTTGCCTTTAGAGATTCTATAATCATGAACAAGAAGTGTGATAACAAGTTGATGGTTTTATTTAAGTGTTTTATTGGAAAATTAACTTATGGGAGGACCAATTGATGTTGTGTTATATGATATAATAAAGTGGGTTAGAAAGAAAATCATGTACATCACATCAGATACAATATATTGTTTCACGTATCAGTATGGGACTTTGGAGGAAATGTTGGTGTATCGATATATTGTTCATAGATGGTGGAGGCATGTATGATCTAGTTTGGTAATAATAATGAGTGGTATTGGATTCAAAACGATTATTCAATGATTAATTGGCTGAGGTGATGTGGAAACTGTACTAATCATGTCGATTGAAAATATGGAATGCGGTTTTTATTTTCTATTCCTATGGTGGGAAGAACCTTGTTTTTAAATTTACCCTTGATAAAAAGGTCTTATGGGTGAGAGAACCATATGCCTATGGATCAACCAGTTGATGGTCCTCTTTTTATCTCTGTATAAATGATAGTGATTATGTTATGATTTTTTATTGGTGATGGTGATGAGTGTGTATCTTAGATCATTGTGAATAGTGCACAATCATGTTTGGAGTTGTTCAGTGAAATCACATTCAACATTTGAGGATAAATGTGAAATTTAAATTTAAATCAACAATTGGGGTAGGTTGGGATTGATAGATGGAAGACTATAATGGATTTATAGGGATGAGGGGTTTTATAGAGGAGAGTTTGTAATGGATGTCCATATTATGAGTTGTAAAATTTTGTAGAGTATTTGAATTTGTGGTCTTGGAGTAAGAAACCTTTTAAGAATTTAAATTCATATTGGTATTAGGAGAGTTTGAGAATCTCTATGAGATTTTTTATATATATTGAGGCTTGAGACGTATTTCAAGTGCTCGGGTGAATATCAAGATCTTTAGGATGATGTTATGATTTTAGAAAGGGGTCCTCCTCATCAAATGGTCATTAAATGATTAAGAAAAACTATGTGATGAAACAATGTTGGTTGGTTTTTTCTTGGGGTTGAGGTTCATGAATTGAACATGGTTTTGGAGAAACACGCATGAAATCCAAATTCATATTCATAATTTTTCAAAGGTAGTTATACTATTAGTGTATTGTATGGTAAAAAAAATATGTCCAAACCATTCATGGGGGAGCATCTCAAGAAAATAAAGGTCTCATGGTTAGAAATTTTTTTTCCAACCATGTGGCCTAACCATATGGTTACACAAAATTCATTAAAAAGTATAAAATGACTATTTTCATTAAGGTTATTTTAAATTTACCATATCTTTCCATATTCTCTCACACAAATAAACTAGGGTATCTAACTTCCCCTTCATCTAAATTGATTAACCTTGGGTAAGAGTATTTTATTGGGTGTTTCAAGGTGATTTAATGCGAGTATATCCCACCAATACTTTCCATATTTTTCCACCTTTATTTCTTTTGATTTTTATTTTCTCTAAATTAGGGTTTTGATATATGATCCCACTAGATCTAGGTGGAATCTTTCCAATATGATTGGGATTTCTATTAGCGTGGATAGAGGACATCAAGGGAGGATGATCACATGTCTCTATTTACTATTTCATTGTAGGTATGTTTACCTATATATCTTTCTAGGGATTTTTATTAAATTTGATTTCATTGTCCATCGATCTTAGATGTAATTTGGGGGTTTTCAAGGCATATGTCGAGTTGTGTGTTAAAAGTGGAATGCACCCTTTTACTCATTGTTTTGGTTTTGTTATGTCACAAATGGAGATTATAAGAAATTGTTTATATTTGAATTAAATTTAGTAATTAATTATAAATTATTTTAATTAATAATTTTGTTTTTTTTTCTTGAGATAGGTGGTTATGAGTTGATATAATTGTGTATGAGGCTTCAATGAGCTTAGGAAGTGGTGGTAATGATTTTTTGAAGGGGATAACTTCATATGAGGTAGGTGGAACCTAAACATAAACCTATTATATGTTTATATTTAATGTGACATGTGATCTTTTTCATATAGGTTATTGACAATTAATTAAATATTTTTTTGTTAATTATATTAGATATCACTATGTATACAGGTCCACTATGTACCCTTTATCACTAGCTTGATTACCTATACACAGATGGTCTGAGGATTGATTATAAATGTGTGTGATGATATAAATAGAACCTAGAGGGGTAAAAATGTAACGGGGTTAATGAAGTGGGTCAGGGATATGTGAACATAGATCACTTTAGAGGGGTGAGTGATTAATTGGGAATATTTTTTCCGGGGATAAGTCATAAAAGGAAATTGATATCCATTAGAACCTTTAAGATAGTTATCTAAGAGTGTCGGGTGATACATCCTCTACCATTAGTATGTAATTACCTATGTGGGTATTCTCTTGGTATGTTAGTCATTAGAAGACCGACCTATGGCAATTTGTGAAGGGGTATGGGATTTTGGACATATATTTATTTTCATTGATATATGTCTTTGCCTATGAGGATGATTAGTCTAGGATACAATCAAGATGAGCATGGGGGATGTAATTATCTATGAGTGATGGGGTTTATCATGAGATATTAAAATAAAATAGACGTTAAAAATAAGGGTTTATGGACTATTAGGTGACCTTGGTGGGTCCCCCAGTGTCATGTTGACCCCTGAGAGGGTTAGTATAGGAGGTCAGTATAGTTCATCCTAAGTGTCACTTTAGAATTTTATTATTGACAGTAATAACAGGGTGTATTACTATGTATGTGATATGAGGATGTCATTAGTCTTAGTGAGATGTGATTCTGTGATTGGGATGGTCTTGAGGGAATCAATTTCAAAGGTTGGTTGGATAATGGGATATTCTACGAGGTGTAGCTTGGTCATGGGTGATGAGTCTAGGATACATTATTGAGAGGCTAGACTATGATATGTGTTATAGGTTTTGGTATATTACAACCCATGCGGGGATTATGTATACTGTTATTAAGAATGGGGTACTAATACCCCAGTATATTTTGTGTTTCTAGATGAGGAGAAAGTACATCCCCGAGTTACTTGATAATGTAACATGTGTTTTTAAAAATGGAGAGGGATACCCTATGTATCCAATTTATATGAGATAGGTTTATAAACATGGAGAGGGTGAGACCCTATATTTTCTTATGGAATGATACATGTTTCTAGGGGTGTGGGTAAGGCCCTAAGTAACCTAATGATGTGATTTGTGTCTCCCAATAGGGTATAGGTATACCCCTTAGTATCCAGATGATGTGATGTTTGTTTCTCAGTAGGGTATGTGTACATTCATGAGTTCTAGATAATTTGATTTATATATCCAGGAAGGAAGAGTTTACCCAGAGGTTCATTATGATGGGTTTCTTGATTCTTGGGTGGGTAGGGTATGACACATGTCCATAATGATATGATATAATTTATATACCAGGAGAAAGTATGACCATAAGTTTCCTAATGATGTTGCTTAATTTTCTAGATTAATGAGAGGTTTCCCTTGGTATCATAATGAGTATGTTATATTTTTATAGAGATCCAACACTGGTCAAAGAAGGTATGATCGATCTTGGGTGTCACAATATAACCCCCAGGTCAACGATGATTTTAGTATTATTCTTCCACATTGTATTTATTTCTATAATATTGTCACACATGCATATTCAATATTACTAGATATGTTAGGGACACTATTGGTGGTAGCCTATGGAGTTTTACTCAAACCCTACATAGTTGACTGTGGAACTTTGGTACCTGAGTAGTCCTACTATTTTCCGGTTCAGGTAGGGAAGAGGTCTAATGACGGGTGATCAAGATGGGTATATTTTATATATATGGGTTAATATGATGATTTGAATCTGGAAGATATTACTAAATAATCTTATTTATTTAATTTTTTTTTAAATGTGACTTTTTCGGTAGTAGATCAACTAAAATTTTAACTATTTGTTTTATTCAATTTAGTATAACATGAATATTTTTTAGTACATTCCATGTACTCTAATTATTAATTGGGATGTTTCTTTGTTATTATCACAATTTTTTAATCTAATATGAAGATGTAATCTTCCCATGGTAAAATGTTATACCATCACTGTTATTTAGTAGCCTTTATAGTATAAGGTGGAATGCATAAGGTCCCACAACACCCAGGACCTAGAAATTGGTTAGTGGTCTAGGGTCGGCGTATAATTACATTACCTATATCATATGGTATACATATCTCTAATAAAATATATCTTCAAATACAAGAAGAAAGGGAAATAATTTCTATGATACATTACACATCAATAGTTGAATCTATCATTATGTCATTCTATGTACTAGACATGATGTTTCTTATTCCTTGAACATGGTGGGAAGATATCAAGAAGATCCATGATTTATATATATTATATTCTAGTAAAAAAATCTTAATGTAATGTAGTCGTACAAAGGATATATTCCTAGTGTTTATAGGATACAAGGTACTAGTTGTGAGGGGATACACAGAAGATAGTTTTGAAATTTCATTTGGGATATGTGTGTTGAATCAATGGAAGAGTAATGAGTTGGATGAGTTATACACAACTAGTGTTCACTAATTCTATAATAGAGTTCGAGTATATTACATCCTTTTATACATCTATGGAAGCAGTTTAGATTAAAACATCATCTATAATCTTATTTTTTCACCTAATAGAATATATCATATTACATAATAATACTTTTCAAGTGTTCTATCCAAAGGGACGAGTTTATATCAATAGATGAATAATATACATTGTCAGTATCTACTCTTGAGAGACTTTAGTGAAAGATGAATATTTAATATTAATATATTTTTTTCATAATAAAATGTGGAAAACCCATTAACTAAATTGATACCTCAGTAGAAACCTGAACATCATGTGAGATATAGTGGTTTATGAGTTTTTAGCAGTTGAATATACTACATGTTGTAATATGTTATAGTTGGTTCCCTATAACCAACTAACATGGTATTTTCAATTACTAAAAAAATAAAAAAGTCATATTATCACATAATTATTTTTATTATGTGTAACATTAATATGATAACTTCATTAAGAAAATTCTTCTCATTAATATGTTATTTTATTTCTTTGATATAATAAGAACCTAGAGATTCCATGATTATATTTTTAAATTAATATGTCATGTGTTCAAGACACATATTTCTAATAAGTCAAATATCTGGTTTGACTATCAAGTGTTAGGGCCTCATAAGACATTGAGACTTCTTCTCATGGAGTTCTCACTTGGTGATCTCTAAGAAGGAAGGTCATAAATAAAATATTTACATAAATAATTCCATAAGTTTTATGTGTAATTGGATATTTATATCTATAAACATGGGTGATGGACCATATACTTGACATTATTAATAATATGTATCATGAATTGTATACTTTGATATTTGGATGAGAATTATAATGATATATACTCATGAAAGGTTAACGACTGTTTTTCTCTCCATAAGTTGTATGACCTTATATGAATAATTAAAAAAATAGTTTTTGTATTCTATTTAATGGATTATGATATATCTAGACCTTTTATTGAGATAGAAGTGTGTGATAAAAATCCAAGGCTAGGGTAGTTCTCCAACAATTTAATTTTTCAATGTAAGTGAAATATAAATGATTCATATGGGGTGGTGACACAATTATGAATCCTTCTTTATGAGATATCTATTGTAAAAGGTATAATATTGTAAAGTAGCATTTGCATTAAGGTTTTTTTGTAGTTTCTATATTTATTTATTTCTTGATGTGTTTCTCAATGTCAATATTGATACTCATATTTGGATTTAGGTAAGTACACCAATTTCCATTAATAAAGGGACCTATAGGTCTTAACATTAATCATAACCTAAATATAATTAAATTCTATATAATTTGAATATAATAATAAATTTATTTTATAGTTTGTAGAATAGTATTTATTCTAGTAAATGTTTTTCATAGAAATTCATTCATTAGATATTTGAGTTTAGAATATGTGAGTTAAATTTTATCTATTATTTAATTATTTACAAGGTAACAGTAAATAATTATTTACTCAAAAGTCTAGTGAATAAATTATAATATATAAATATTCACACATTTTGTGAATATATTATTTTATGGGAGGGTATGGATTGAGTTTAATGATCTAATGGAAATGAGATATTTTATTAATATATTTAAAATAGATATTATTTTTTTTATTTGATAATTGATATTTTTATTAACCCCTTCCCTAGGATATAATAGTAATACTATTAATATATTTTCTTGTGGGGATTAAGTTACTTTACATAATAGATAAGGGTATTTGTAAAGGAGATATACCATAATTTCTGTAGACATATGATGTGTTTTCTCTCATATTTCATGGTATTATATAGCCATGTCATTTGATACAACACGTATAAACCAAATATATTTTCTGATTTATGGTTTTGGATTATTGTCATCTATAATTAAATGATATCATATTCACTACTTTTCCATGATAGTTGAATTTTAATAAGCTAATGTTTGAATATTCTCCTTTTATGATATCATTTATTGAGAGTTTCATTAGATGAAACACATGGGAGAAGTGTTTCTTTCATGGGATGATTTCATGAACATGTCATAGTATTAACTCATATTTTATGTAATATATAATTAAATGGATGGAGAATGGAAGTGAATTATAAGAGGATAATCCCAATAGGAATTATGTGTGATTGAATTTTTAAGCTTCTATCGATTCACCCTATATTTTAGATATCATGTATTATTCTTAATTTATAATATGATATTCTAACATATCAAGGATTATAGAAGGATCTCATCCATATGATGGGTGAATCTTCTTCAAACCAGGGATACAAAACAAAGGATATAGTCCTTTGACTATTTTTAAGGGTTATTTATCATGTCTATTGTTCAAATGCTATCGAAGATGAATCAACAGTGTACAATACATGAAAATTCCTTTATTTTATTTTTATGAACGGTTTCAATTTATAAATAAAATAATTTATTAGATTTATGGTTGTTCTGCCTCCAAGGTGTTGCGCTTTGGGTGATGGTGAAATGTTCCAATGAGGATTATCACACATCCCTTTTTTCGGAGAACGTTACTTGTCGAATTCTCCATTACTTTTGTTTTGAACCATTCTACATCATTATCATTTAGAAGGTTGGATTTACCCTCGTAAGGACTAGGAAATTCACACCTTTCACATTACGAGTATGATTCCATAGTCATTCGGTCCAAGTAGGTGATTGTGTGGGGTCAAGTGCTTGTGAAATCAATCCTCCTTGGATATAACATCCTCATATAGTCTCCAACAGGTTTATTCATGGAGCAAAGAACACCCAACAACCCTGTTATCCATGATTCACGTACCTAATTTCGAAAGGCAGGTCCTCTTTGATTGATGATTCAGCCAATGACACTTGAGGACTCCATTTGTTGAGAGGATCAGAAGTCAGGATGAGTGCACCCTCCTGAGGGAGGATTATTGCATGTTACAGGACTCTCTTATAGATCTAAGTGATGTTCATATGTTCATGAATCCTTTGTTCATTCCCGAAGAGTGTTTCCACGGGCTACCCATGGTTTTCGGGATCGTCATAGGCATGTGTATGTTTGGTGCTATGGAGGTGATGCTAACTTGAGCTATACAATAATGGGATCTAGAGTTTATCATCATCCAGGGGGGATAGAAGGTGATTTGATGTTGGGATTAGACCCATAAGATAGGTTTCTTATGTATCACAATAAGATGAATTATAACCAATGTTGTTTGTATTTGTTGGGGCATACACATATAATCTTCCCATTTGAGGGGGCATGATTGGGTGGGACCTTTATGGGAGGGAACCCATTTGATCTCGAACCTTTAGGTAGGTGCCCTACATATCTTATTTTGATATGGAATCAGAGTTCTCGTAGTTCATATTTGTTGGGGCTTATACATAGAAGATTCCCATTTGAGAGGACATGATTGGGTCAACCATTTTGGATGGGCACCCTTTTGATCTCATGCCTTCAGGTAGGAATCCTATGTATCCTGGTTTGATCAGGAATCAGAGTTCGTATAGTTCATATTTATGGATGTTGTAATCGTCACAAACCTGTAATCCCACATGAGTCATGGTCAGTGTGGGAAACAAGAGGATTTGAAAGATTCAACAAAGAACATACTTCCTCTCCTGCTGGTGGGAGAGGGCGAGCCTATGGAGGACGAGGCTGGGGCAACTATAGGTGAGGTTGCATAGTGATGAACCTTTAAATGTGAAAGGACATTAAATTTCATGCGACTAATAATTGAAAGATTGGGGAATTACATTAGTGGTAGGGCCCTGAAATATCATATGAGGTATAATATAGTTTTAAGGTCATATAGCTTGGATGATGACATCACAGTTTACGTCATGCGGATATGACTATTTGGGGTCTGGCAGTTTTGGGTCATGCGACGAGCACCACTTTATATAGAAACCATGATTAACTAGATTAAAATCATGTTTGGAAGTTCTGAAGTGCCTCGAATGAGAGAGGGATGAAATGTGTGAACCACGATTATGGAGGATTCTGGATCAGGAAAAATTATATGAAGCATGAAAGCCATTGAGGCATACAGAGGTAGTAAAGGACTCTCTTGATAAAGAATTTGGATTTGGTTGATGGTCATTTTGTAGGATTCATATGCAGAGACACCAGTGAATGATGTGGATAGTCAAACAAAGCTGTCTTCATGACACTAGCCTTCTGCTTCTGATGAACATGGAAGTTTATGATGATTATAAATTAGCAGAGACATACAGATTGATGGATAGAAAGGATGTGTCTAGGCATTTAATAAACATGATGTTTTTGATTTTCCATGGAGGCCTGGGTCAACCAGACATTGGAGCCAGGTGAGAGGGTTTTGGGAGATGCATGAGGAACGTGTTTTATCATTGGATTTAAGGGATGGATCTTCGGGCAGCATAAGGGCACAATGGAAAATGTCATCGACCTAGTCCGAAAACTTTGTGGTGCAACCCTACATTTTTTATGGGGATTAGTGAATGTAGTGAACGGACCGACCTGGTGGGTCGAGACTACAACCCGACAGTAATCCCAAGAGGAGTGAGGGGGTGCAGCCCTCGCGGTATGGACTGGTGGGTGTGAACGGTTTTTGGCATAAGGATGTTCGCATAGGAGTTGGTCGCGTAAGAGAATCCACATAAGAGCTACCCGAGAACTATATGTTCATGAAGGGGCTGGATGCGTAGGACCTGGCCACGTAGGATGGTACACATAAGAGATTGCCACCAAGGACTGTCCATGTACTGTCTTTCACATATGGGTATCTACGTACTGTCCTCCCCTTAGGGGCATCCGCATACCATCTTCCACATATGGGGGTCCACATATTTGCTTCTGCATATGGGCGTCCACGTACTGTCTTCCGCCTATAGGGGAACATGATCCATTGTTATTATATTTATTATATTTTTTATAGTTGAATGTGGAGGGTCTTCTGAATACAGTTCATAGGGATGACTTCCGATAACTTTTTCGAATACAGGTTGAAGTCCTGTGAACTGCTTCAGGTACAGGAGAAATTTTTCTCATACCCTCTACATTATTCATCCACCTTTCTCCCATTATAGATCCTCTCCCACTACGTTCACATTTGTGCTAATTTTATAGAGCATTGGGTAAAAACATATCTATGGTCTTACGACACCATTTTTGGACGCCAATGAAGAGATATATTGATCCATGAAAGACTCGATCAGCCAGGGTTTGCGGAGGTGCGGTACGTCATCAGCTTTTCCTCATCCTTGAACCACATTTTTAGTAGGGATGGTGTGTGGGTTATACCTATGTCAGATTATCTTCAGAAAAAATAGTTCGTGGTGGCTTCAGTTCCTGGGTGGAAATTCATCGTTAGTAGCTTCGTTTGCTGGACAATGCCACGCAGGCCATTGCATCATAGGCCTTCCATGTAATGGTGGTTCTCAGTTTATACCTTCAGATAAACTTTCCTGTTGATGGTACACGGCCAAACCATATTCCTTTGCATGATTTTATTTCTTCACTTTTCTCCTCAATTTCTCACATGCATCCATATTCTTAAAGAAAGTTTTGGGAGTATTTTCTATCCCTTTTCTAAATTTTATGGACCCTACAATGGTTTATAATGATTTATTCTATATTGGTTAAGTGTTAATATATCTATAAAGATCTGAAAACTATATCTAAGATTTACAATGCTATTTTATTCAGTAAATGATACTTAAAAATGAAGAAATATGGATTTTTATAGGATATCATATTCTCTATCATGACAAATGATTGAGAAAATGGACTATGACAATTTATTTAACACCTGATGTCATAATCTATTATTGAATAGTTTTATATGATATGTGACATTGTTACATACAATTCATTGAAATCCTTTGTCCTCTTTACATTAAAACATACAATATATAACTTTATATGCTATGATGGAACTAATTCATGAATGAAAAATAAGCCTTGTATCATACTACAGATGTCATGGTTTATTGTAATATATGATTACCCAATAATTTATTCATACATGGGAATTTATCATAATCCAAAACAAACACAGGAACTCAATTATTCCATTGTAGATCATTGTGTGACATGGTTATGTTACCAGATCCCATGTACACAATTTTTATTTGTTCATAGAAACTATATCATATACAGTGATACCCTCATGCGTCGAGTTAGTGTTTCACACCCACCATGGCCTTTCGTAACCATTATTATCTATCAAAGAATATGACAGACAACAATCATACACATTTTTTTGTTTTAAAATATATTACAGGTTATGGAATGAACCAGATAGTTAAATAGGATTTAAAAGAAAAAAACAATTTTCCTTAAATTTCAATTATAAAAAAATTAATTGTATATGAAATATTTATTAAATAAAAACCCCATAATAGTAATAATTAATATTAAAATACATTTTACCCAAATTATATAGAATGAAAAATAATTTATATATAAAATGTTTATATTGAAATTATAATGTTAATTTATGAAATGTTTATTAGTTAAAGAAAAATAAGGTATAAATATATTAGAGTTCATATCTATCATTAGATTATTTCATAATAATTAATTTGAATTATCCAAATTAAATTACTTCTTTTAGAATTTTTTAAACCATAAATAATTAGTTTTGATAAGTGATAAATGTATAAAATATATAATATTTAGATTATGTAAAATTTTAAACATAATATAATTGAAGTATAAGATATTTATATTTCACTCAATATCATATATTTAATAAAATTACATAATAAGGAAAATATAATATATTTCATATTATACATGAATAGAAGGATTTTACATTTATTTTAATTATTTAATATACATAATTCTTGTTGAATTATAATGTACTTATAGTTTTTTATTTATGAATTTTTCATACATGTGGTATCTCACGTTTAAATATATGAATTTTTGGATTCATATTAAATTTTTATTGAATTTAAATTTCATTGAAGATAGGATCATGGAGGTTTATGTTGAACATGTTTGAGCTTATCCCCTCAAACTATATTATTAGAATCAAGGGGTTGGGTCTCTACATTTATAAAAACTTTAGGAGTCGTTAACCAAACCTTTGGATGATAAAATATCTATTATTATGTTATTCCTATATATAATTTTTTTTATTATGAATAATTTTATGATTTAGTTTTAAATGTAAAACTGATTCCTTAAATAGTCATACATACATATAAAGAGTTAAATTCAAGGTATGATAATGGATTTAGTTTTCTTCTTCCATGACTATGTCTTGTACATCAGTTTTTGAATTAGTTTCACACCAATATGGTTTGAACATATCAATTTGGTGAAAGGAATAATATTCCAAAACAAATAATTAGAGACATACCTATATGTAAATAGATTGTATGAGATATCCTAGAGAGATTAAATCACCTTTAAAACACTAGGTAACATCCTAGGTAAATAAAGAATATTAAATTTTCATATTTGTGAATAAAATATTAATTTTACATAAAAGAGTATGCTATGTTTGATGGTGTAACTGACACGAAATAATGACTTTCTCCAAAGTCTAATGTTTCACACAATGCTGAGTCATAGAGAAAAATAATAAAATAATTTAATTTTAAATAGTAGTTAACTCCAATGGCCCGAAGGCCTTCATTTTTTATTGATTTTGATAATACATATTTCAAGTGGTGAGGTGGAACCCTTACAAGGCATGTAGGCGTAAGTATTACATGGCTCATAGGCCTTAGAGGAATTCATTTCTAGTAGTCTTAAAACATTACATACAACCCCAACTAACTACTTCGAACTGCTCCTCCCCAGCATCTTCATCGTGAAATCAGCTCTCTACCTTCGCATGGCTGTTCAGATAGGTTTTCCCATACATGCACAGGATTTTCCTGAGAGCAGGTTCCATACCCTCTCATTCTTGCAATATGTTTAGCTTCTGTTATGGTGAAATCTCCTTGCTCCTCCTCCTTCTGAAGCTTGTTCCTTGCAGGTTGTATGGTTTGCATTTGCACTTAAAGTGCCCCGATGGCCTTTAGGTGGCCCGAAATCCTTACTGACCTGAAGGCCTTGGTGGCCTGAAGGACTTAAAGGACTCAGGGATGAAATCGGTGGCCCGAAGGCCCAAATGGGTGAGTATTTCCAGCTACTAAAGTGCCAAACAGTTCCTGCACAGTTCCCACTACAGTACCTGATATAGTTTTGCACAGTAACTGCTACAGTACCTGATACAATACTTCTAGAGTCCCTACTACAACACTGATACAGTACCCAAAAATTATCCTCCACCTGTATTTGATCCTTGGTCTCTTGGATGCACTTTAGGAGTCCTCATCAACTGGCATGAGGCTCATGTGCTAAATAGTAGTTAACGCCTAACCATTATATTGGTGGAGATGAACAGAACTAACTATAATATGATTATACATGTTTGTTAATTATTTTTACATTTACCCAATAAAAGATAGAGGCTTAAAATGTGAATGGATCTAATTTTAAGCACAAATAGTCTAATATTTTTTAAAAGGTTGTTTTACCTCCTTTTGATGGAGAACCAATTTTAAATCTAGTTTTTTTCACTTTTATATGCTCTATTTGAAAGAATATAATTGTGATTTAGATTTAGAATGTCAAAATTTAATTCGGGTAATTTTTTTGTATTTTTTTTATAAAATTCATTTCATTATTGAATACTGAAAAATACTATATTTTAATTGAAAACTGCCTTTTAATATAATTTATTTATTAAGATATATATTTTTTTTAATTGGTTTTAAAGTTTAATTAAATTATATTTTAACAATTTATCACAATTTTGGTCATTAGAAGTAATTTTACTTTGAAATTCGACATAAACACGTGGCAATCTTTTGATAGTTATTATTTCTTAAAAACACACTTTTTTGTTTTGACAATGAGAATTAATTTTAAATTAATTAATGTAACATATTTTTTTTGAATTTGGTAAAATAGACATCATTTTTTTAATTTAGAATATCAAATATAGCTTAGGCTGCTTTTTTTGTATTTTTTTGGAAATCGTTAACTTTTTTTGAATAGTTAAAACTTTGAGTAGTAGTTAAAAAACCGACTTTTTCATTTAATTAATGTTTTACCACTTTTGTGAATTGAATTTCAAAAATATGAAATATATTTTTGTTATCAGTAATTAAAATCTGGTTCAATAAGATGAAAATAATTTTTTAGTGAATAGTAACTTTGGACTTTTATTTACCATGATTAAAGGTAAATAGGTAATTCAAGGTAAAAATAATATTATAATAATATTAAATTACCCTAACATCTGTCCAAATCTTAAGGGTGGATACACTTCTGACCATGGGAATCCTTCGGTCTATTTTGGGACTCCATGGAGCCACTTAAGAGTGATAATGACACTTTATATTAATTAATTTAATATAATGACAAAAATTACTTAAACATATATCTTTAATAAATCATATTGTACATGGTTTTTTATAATTTATCTCTTAGAATATAAATATTCATTTAAAATCTAAACATATTTCCTACATCATCGTATTTTTTATAATTTTGAGACATCAAATAAATAAAATTATTTATGACACAATAATGATGCAGTGATTACCTCATTAATGAATGATTTAAATAAATAAGATTATAAAAATTAAAATCGTATCCAAAACCTGACCAATTCTTATTGGATGATTTTATTTCGAACAAGAGTCATCATATATTTTACTTTAATAAGTTTTGGACCTTTATAAACCGAAAATCATTATATAATAATATAATATTTTCAAAATTTCGTAAAAAGCCCCCTTATAAAATCTCTCACCTCTAAACCATTACTCTAACCTCTCATTCCCCTTGTATCACCAATCCTCTACCCAAATAAGCTCTCAAGACCTGTCTCTTCCACCTAGATTCCATACCTTAGGATGAAAGCACTTAAATAAAGCTTTTTGGTTCAAACCAAAGGGAGTTACCCAATTTAAAGGCAACGTCTTCTCTTAAGTTCATTTATTTTATTTTACTTCTCCAACCCCATAAAATATTTTTATTCCTTTTATTTATAACAAAAATAATATCCTAAATATAATAGGTTTTTTATGAGAAGAATTTTAACTACACTTACACACACCTCCATCTAATGGGTAAAGTGCATATTTTTTTTGTGGATGACGAACTACTAACTCACGAAATGATGATTATTCAATCCTCACCTACCACCTCTTATGGTTGAAATTAATATGGAACTATATTTATATGTGATATATATTGTATTTATATTGTATCTATGATATTTTATTTTTTATTTATATCATACCTTCATATTTTCCGTAATGGGAAAACATGATAATTTCATTTGAGGAAGTGCAGACTACCGCCCCCTTAAAGTGATATGACCCATTCATGCCATATGTGGAAGCTATAATGGATGGAATTACTGGAATTGTATATGATATTATACTGTAATTATAATATACCTATATGTCATTAATTTCTCATTCTATTAAATATTAAATAGAAATGAAACTAGTGTTAATGTGTACATACAACTTACCGTCTCCATAAATAGTGAATGTCATTTCTTATCTTCAAATGTTATATGATATTATAAATATATATATATATTGGATATATATGATATATATGATATCTAAATAATGAATATCATTCTATATATAATGTACTTTTTACCACATGGAAAACATGTAATTATAAGAAGTTCATTTTTGACTCAATTCACAAATATCGACAAAATGACCATTATTAACATTAATGATTACATAATGTTTATAACAAATTAATAAGTGATACAAAAGGAATAATAAACTTGAAAAATTATCTTAAGCATGTATAAATTAACATTAGTTTATTATTCAAGAGATTAAAGAACGAACAGGTCAAGTCGGACATGAGGTAAGGGACTTTGTCTCAATCTTCTTTCATTGAGTAATATTTCACGACTTACTTTTATACGGTGTGTAAACACCTCTGTCATCTCTTTTAAATCAATGGAAATCTTTTTTTATGAGGAGTTTTACTAAACATAAAAAAATAATGTTTCTTTTTAACTTAAGGGGTGACAATGGCCTTTTATGCGGTCGTGAGTATTATTTGATCATTGGATTCCTTAACAAGACGTAATGTTTTTAAAAGGAAAAAAATACCATATAATCTTTTTATCTATTTTGGTATTAAAAATTCTTTGGGGAAAGTATTTATTATTTTAATATATTGAAATGTTATATTGTGAATTTAATTTGGAAATGTTATCTTTCCTTTATGCTTGTTTTAGGTGTTATGTTTATGTTATGGTTCTTGGGAATTGTTTATATATACAGGTGGATCTATGATAAACCTAGGGCAGGTGAGCCCGAGATAGCTCTCTAATGCATAGGTTAAACTGACGGAGGTAAACGATATTTTTTCTCCTAAGATATTTATGGAATATACTATGACGATTATTCCAAATGTAACACCCTATGTAGCTGTGAAATCTACAACATATGTGTGTTATGGATTCCACAATTTACCATTAAAAATAATGTTTTATATGTGTTATTCATAAATCTTATGATTTTATGAGGTATTTTATTGAGTTTATGATTTGTATGTTTTGATGTTCTAATGTTTTCTTTCTTTATTTTATAACCATTAATGAGATTTTTTTTCTTATCCAAAGTTTTGAAATGTTTTTCAAAGGAATTAAAGATGAATAGGGTCAAAGATGGGATCAAGGAAAAGTTGTGCTGTCTAAAACATGGAACTATACATGGCTCTTTTTTTCAAGAGTTTTTATTTTATAAAAAAATGGGAAATTAGTAGAAGTGTCTACTTTGTAATTATGGAGATGCAATGTAATAGTTATGTCCCAATTATCTAAAACTCTAAACTTGAAAATATCTACAATGTGAATTATATATTTAATTAAAGATTATGTAATTTTTGAAGGTCGGGTCTTTATATTTGGTATTAGAGGTTGGTTTAGATAACATTATGAGTTAGAATATTGTTAAATTAATGTACATAAATTAATTTATATTAACATTAAAATGATATAGAATTTATAGGTTATCATGTTTCTTCTCCTAAGATATTTCTATGTCCAGAATTGTTTTCTGCAGTGGAAACAAGGCAGCTTTGATTGGACCATATCAGGAGGAAGACAACCTTCCAAATCAGAAACCTGAGATGTTCGGAATCGGAATTGAACAATTTGTTGCAGTGATGGCACAGTTGAATCAGGATATAAATTATGGTGGTATCCATGCATGAGATCATCCAGATTAACCACAAAGGAACATGTTAGTAGTGGAGCATTTCATGAGGCATCATCCCCCATCATTCATAGGATCATTAAACATTTTGCTAGCATAATGGTGGATTAAAGCACTAGAGATGATTTTTGATGTCATGGGGTGTTCAGAACATCAAAATGATATTCATGCTATTTACCGTTTTGATGGTGAAGTTGATCAGTGGTTGTCGATGGTTAAAAATAACAGGGATAGTGAGGATATTGATGCTCTTTATTATGATGAATTCAAAGGTATTTTTCTTGAGAAATATTCTTCATAGGTGGTTCGCCTTAGGATAAAAAACAATTCCTGGAATAAAGGTAGGAGGATGATTCAGTGGCTACTTATGAAGAAAAATTAACTTGACTAGAAAGGTATGAGAAAAATTTCATATGAAATATTTATAGTAAAATCAACAATTTTACCCAAGAATAAAGACAATGTATCGAAGGTCTTTAGCTTATTGTGAGTTCAAAAGATATGAAAAACTTGTTCAATTTTTGGAGAAGTTGGAAATAAAGTTTGTTGATGATCATGTGTTATTTGAAAAACAACAGAATAAGAGGTCAAGGTGCCAGATGAAAGTGAAGAACTCCTCAAAAAATTATGATGGTAAGAAACCTAAATTTACAGTTTGTGAAAATTTTGGTAAAAAGTATGCTGGGGAATGTCTTTTGAATTTTGGTAAGTGCTATAGATGTGGTAAAATGGGACATAAGGCTTTTAATTTCACTGAAAAATATTAGGTTAATGGTAATACAAAATCTGATTTAGAGTCATTCAAATATTTTAATTTTAATGAAATGGGTCATTATGAAAATGAGTTTCCAACGAAGAACTCAACTAAGGTAAAGTAGCCGAACTACAAGTAGAATGAGGTGGCGAAATCATTTGCAACTACTTCAGTAGAATTTGGGACATCAAATGAAGTTGTATCAAGAACAAGGTTTTTTTGTTTAGATTATTCCAATGTGTTGTTTGATTCAGGGTCTACACATTCATTTATTTCTGAGATGTTTTATAGTAATTGGGGAATTATATCTCAATATATGAATCCTGAACTTATGGTAAAAACATTATGGGGAAATGTTGAGACAAAAATAAATTATAAGAACCTTCTTAACCTTGTGTGAAAAAATAATCTTACTACAAACCGTATTATTTTTCTTCTAGTAAAATTTTATGTTTTTTTGGGTATGGATTAGATTTCAATTTGTCATGCTAATATTGACTGCAGAGCTAAAAAAGTTTATTTTTCGAAATATTTTTAGTTTGTTTACAAGAATGAACCCTTACTTTTTATTACATATGAAGAAGCTGTGAAACTAGTAAAATATGGAAATGAATGTTACCTTGCATATATTATTGAAAACAAGTTAACTGTTCAGATTAATGATGTGCCAGTGGTAAATGAGTATTTTTATGTTTTTCCTAGTATTATACCTAATCGATAAGTTGAATTTACTGTTGACTTAGTTCTTAATGCTAATCCAATTTCAAAATACTAAAATCAAATATATCAAATTGAAATTTTAGAGTTAAAGAAACAATTTCATGTGTTATTAGATAATGGTTTCATTTATCCTAGCACAACACCATGGGGTTCTCTTGTCTTATTCATTAAAAATAAACATGGTTCAATGAGACTTTGCATTGATTATAGAACATTGAATAACATCACTATTAAGAACAATTAACCTTTGCCTCATATCGATGATTTGTTTGATCATCTCTAGGGAGCTCAGAATTTTTTGATGATTGATTTGATGTTGGGGTACCATCATTTGAATTTAAAGGAAGAATACATTCGGAAGACTGTGTTTTGTACTTGATATGGCCATTATGAATTTGTAGTTATGCATTTTGGGTTAACCAATGCACCAACTGTAATCATGGATCTTATAAATATAATTTTACATGAGTTCTTGGATAAGTGTGTGGTTGTGTTCATTGATGACCTTTTGGTTTATTATAAAAGTAAAGAGGACCATCAAAGTCATTTAAGGGTTGTCATCCATACCTTAAAGAAATGAAACTATTTGGAAAATTCAGAAAATGTGAGTTTTGGTTATAACAAATTTCATTCATTGTTCACATTGTTTAAAAAAAGGCATAACTATTGATCCTGATAAAATAAATGTTATTGAATAATGGCCAAGACCAACAAATATAACCGAGATCTGTAGTTTTATTGGTTTGGAAGGTTATTACCAAAGGTTTTGTGAAAATATTTCACGGTTATATAGCCCACTGAGTAAGTTAACATGAAAGATGTTAAGTTCAATTGGACAAAATAATGTGAAGATTGTTTTCTGAAATCAAAAAGAATATTGGTGAATGCTCCTGTTTTGGAATTACCTTCCATAAATGGTGAGTGTGTTTTCTACAGCGATGCTTTGTTAAAAGGAATTGGCTGCTCCCTTATCCGGAATGATCAAGTAATTTCATATTCTTCATGTTAGTTGAAACCCCATGAGTTAAATTACCCTACACATGATTTATAATTAGCTACTGTTGTTTTTTTCTTTTAAAATTTGGAGGCATAATTTTTTGAAGTAAAGTGTGTAAAACATAATGATGAAAAAAAATTTAAGTATATATTCACTTAGAAGGAATTAAACATGATACTAAGTAGATGGTTGGAATTAATTAAGGATTATGATTTCACGATCCATTACCATCTGGGAAAAGAAAATAAAGTGGCCAATGCTTTGAGTCGAATAAGTAATTATTAATTAACCTTGTTATGTTTGGAATAAGATCCTTTGATTAAATTCTTAATGAACTTTGGCATAGCTGTTGTTGGTGCAAGATATTCCACTTTTTTGTTTCAGGTGTCAGTGAAATATTCTCTATCAGACAAAATTATGAAAGCGGGGAAGGAAGAAAATGAGTTGCAGAAAATGGTAGAGTTGGTTTATAAGGGTATGTTTCCTGATTTTAACATTGATAATGATTTAATTTTGATATTTGGAAAGAGATTATGTGTGCCTTATGATTCACAGCTGAAGAAAGAGATATTATGTGATGATTATAGTTATCTGTTTTTAGTTCATCCTGCCAATACTAATATGTACAGAGATCATCAAATGTATTACTGATTGGAAGGAACAAAAAGATATATTTCTAATTTTTCTGTAATGTGTTTGACTTTTCAAAACATTAATGTAGAGAGGCAGTTACCAAAAGGTATGATTCTGCATTTACCGGTGCCAGATTAGATATGGGAAAGTATATCTATGGACTTTTTGTGGGATTAACAAAGACATCTTGAGGTAATAATGCAATCTAGGTTACTGTAGATCGATTGAAAAAATATGCTCATTTCATTACTATTCGAGATACATTGTCTCTAGATCAACTTTCTACATTGAAATTTAAATGAGATAGTCTGGTTTAATGAAGTTCCCCTCACCATTGTATCCAATCATGATCCCAGATATACTTATAACTTTTGGAATGGACTTCAGAAGTCATTGGGTAATGAATTAAATTTTAGTATAACTTTTCATTCTCAATCAGATGAGAATTATGAATGAACAATTCAGATCTTGGAGGATATGCTATGTGCATGTTCACTATATTAACAATCAAGTTGAAACCAACATCTTTCTTTGGTTGAGTTTTCATATAATAACAATTTTCATTCCAGTATATATATGGATTCATTTGAGGAATTATATGGGATGTAGTTTTGAACTCTAGGTATTTGGGATTAAGTAGGTGAAATGATGTTGATGGGACAAGAATTGGTAGAAGAGATATCACTACATCATAAATCGCCTTTAGCGGTGGTTTAGAAACCTATCGTTAAACCTTTTTTTAAAACTGTTTAGCGGTAATTTTTAATAAACCTTTGCTAAACCCCCTTTTTTTACAGTGGTGACACTTCCCCCCAACACTCGACCCTGACCTCCCATCTCCCCTCGAACCCTGCGTCCCCAATCTATCCCCTGACCCCCGTGAGCCCTGAACCCTAGACCGGCTCCCCACCTGGTCCTCCGGTGATAGTTCTCGCTGCCCATCAGCGTGCCCCATCGCCCATCATTGTTGACCCCTCGAAGCCTTAGATCACCTCTCCACTGTCGGTCTTGACCCGTTCCCCCACTGGATGCTTCTCACCACCCCTCAGTATGCCTCGCTGCCCATCATCGCTGTTGACTACCTTTGTTTCCCCTCCACGCAGGTTTGTAAAACATTATAATACAGTTTTGGAATGATTTTGGGTTGGTTTTTTTAATGTTGGTTGAATATTACTTGTTTATTTTCAATCTTGATTATTGTGGTATGTTCTTCAATTTATAGGTTCCCATTTTGGTGTGGCTTCATGTGGTTTCAATAATGGTCATCTATGATCAAGATCTTAATTTACCTCCCAATTGTTGATGATTTTGTAAGATGATTTATTTATTTATTTTTTTCTAAGAATTAATTTTCATCCTCAGATGGAAGGTCAGATGAAAAGAATGATCCAAATGCTAATGGATGTTTTGAAGATGTTTATTCTTGATTTTATAGGTTCTTTGGGGAATCATTTTACTTTTTTTGAGTTTTACTATGAAAATAACTATTGATTAAGCATTGGTAAAACTCCATTTAAAGAGTCATATGAGTGTTCTTACATATCTCTATTGTGTTGGAACTATGTTAGACAGTTAATTAATCATAGACCAAATTTGGTGAAGAGAATGATAAAGAAGGTGTAGCTACTATATGGGTGAATAAAATATGCTCAAGACCAGCATGTGATTGGCAAGTGTATAAAGTTATTTAAGTGAGATGGGATTAAACCAGTGAACCGTAATTCATTTCCATTTTTATGATTTCTTGAAAAATAAACCTAATAAACATATTAGAGTGGGAAAACATACTACTTATCTCACACACACTATGGAAAAAAATATAAAAATAAACTTTATATATAAGTTTCACCACCCAAATTGATAATTTAACACTTGGAATGATCCGGAATCACCTAAGCCAATGTGATCCACTAGAATCACCATGATGGATGAAATGAGAAGGGTATATCTTTAACATGTATTATAACATTAACAATAAATTCATCACCTAAAATATCTCATTATTGTCTTGATATTTAATAAAATATGTATGATCCTTTTCCTTTATTTAGGTTATCTTCTAATAATTATATAGTACCATCACTCTTAAATGTTAATGCACACTTCACAATCTTAAATGCCTACTTTATGATCAATGGATCATCTTTATTATATTATTCTTCTGAAATCTTACACTATCGTATATGTTTGGTCATTTTAGATTACATGTACTTCTATCATGACATGTGATCAACTCTCATGAATCCATCAAGGTAAATTTCTAATTCACATTGGCCACATGATCTATTACTAGTAACACCCTAAAAAAGATTACAAATGGATTATTCAACATTACCTTTCTATATTCAACAATAACATCCAATTCAAACCATGTATTCTAATAAATTTCTATTGACATTGTAAGAATTCACTACGAAGCCAAGAAAGTCCACACTAGGACGAAGAGAAACAATGAAGACAACCCAACCTCTATATTTCAAATAAGACATAGATTTTTCATATCCTTGTACTTCCATTTATACCTACCCACCAATGGGTCAAATAATACATTGTATACTTACCTATATACTTAGATACTAAAAGAATAACATCATAGGTCCAACTATAATTTCTTTCTGACAGAGGTCCACATTATGTTTCAACCCCCATTGATGATCCATGATCCACCCCAGATATGAAAATTTTAATCCCACACCGGGTCACAACATGTTGCTACCCATAACACTTCACCATGATACCCCACATCTTCTAAAAATTTTTACCCCAGAAAATACCAAACTCTTTGAATCCCAATTTGAGGCCACTAATTTAAGGTAAGAGTTTTTTTCCATTTCATATTCTTATCTTCTATTCAATTGTTATATGATTTATAAAGCCCTCTCCTTAGTGATATAAAATTTATCGCATCATTAGTTTGTCCATATGTTTTGGTGGAGCATAATATATAAAAAACTATAGGGATGGGATCCATGTTCTCATATTCTTTTATGGATCTTTTTAATTTGCATGATTTGGTTTTCTAGTGGGTGATTTACCACATGTATATATATAAGAAAACATTATTTAACATATTTAACAATTTTTTAAACTAGTATATATGAATATCTTTCCCTATTTAGTAGTAACTATGTGTTTTAATTTTTTTTAATATTGTGTAGGAACATTGTGATATACATGGATAAAAGCTAGATCACATTACCGAGGAATACACCTCAGTATATTAACTGTTTGAAGGAGTTTTTAGATTTTACAATTACCAATCGATCTGTTGAAGGGGGAATAAGATGTCATTGTCTTAAATGTAAATTTAGAAGATGGTTGAAGAGAGATAACATTTATGAACATTTCATACTAAAGAAATTCCTTGGTCAATATTTGTGTTGGATCTTGCATGGAGAATCAAACGTTACAGAAAGGTTGAGCAATGATGTTAATCCACATAATGGGCTCACAACATTGTCAACAATGGAAAATGAAATGCAAAACCTCATAAATTATGATTCCGGCACTACAAGACACCAATATCAACATTAGAACATAACATCACAACCAGATGAGGGTGCTATAAATTGCAATGTGACAAGGGATGTTTTTGAGACTGTAACACAACCAGATCATGATTGCAACATATCATTGGATAATTATCTTGATTATGTGGGGAAAATTGTTTTAGAAAACTTACCTAACGAAAATACATTTCATGATTTATTTGATGATGTAAATGAAAGTTGTATACTGGATGTTTGAAATATTCAAAGCTTTCTTTTCTTCTAATGTTGTACCATATCAAATGTCTATGTCGGATTACAAATAATGAACTATCCTTGATATTGGAATTGTTATGTGATGCATTTCCTGATAAAAAGATCCCCAAGTGTTTTTATGATATGAAAAAGTTTCTAAAAGGCATGGTCTGAGTTATACAAAAATACATGTGTGTCCCAATGATTATATGCTTTATTGGCGAGAGGATTCAAGTAGATAGAATTTCAAAAAATGTTTTTTTTCTAGATGGTAGTCAATGGGTGATGTTTGAAGTCTTAATCATCATACATTCATATAGAAGAAGAAAATAAACACACCTATAAAGGTTTTGCATTAGTTTTATTTAAAGCCTCAATTTCAAATAATATTCTTGTCATTGAAGACTATAGAACACATGAAGTGGAATTCTATAGATAATAAAAATGATGGGTTAATGAGACATCCACGAGATTTTCAATCATGTAAGACATTTGATTCATTAAATCAAGATTTCTCAGTTGATCGTAGGAATTTTCAATTGGGATTGGTTGTCGATGGATTCAACCCATATAGGGCTTTGAGTACGAGTTATAACATTTTTCCAGTTAATTTTGATCACTTAAAATCTGCCTCCGTGGATGTGTATGCAACAAACATTTTTTTTATCATTTTGATGATTATTACTCTAAAAAAATTCATGGGAATGATATTGATGTATACTTGTAGCCTTTGATTGAATAATTATAGATGTTACGGATCAATGGTGTTGATACATTTGATGATTCTTCTAAAACAATGTTTAAAATGCATGCTTCTTTAACGTGGACCATTAGTGACTTCACTGGGCCTGGAAATTTAACTGGTTGGAACATTTACATGGGTTTGGATTGTCCAATTTGTAACTTTGATTTTGATCCCAAATGGCTACCTCACAGTAGAATATGGTGATTCTTGTGCCATCAAATATTTCTCGATGCATCTCATAGATTTCAGCTAAACAGATCAAAATTTAACAGTTTCATTGATCACTGACCACCTCCAAAGTTGTTAACTAGTTCAAATTTTTTTTAACAATTTGAAAATGTCAAAACAGAATTTGGGAAGGTTCATCATTTGAATTATAGTGGGAAATGGGTTCGAAGTGCATCGTCAAGGGAAATCAGAACGTAAAAATGAATGAAAACTAGTATATTCTTAAAACATCTATATTGGGAATCTAATTTGTTACAACATAATCTTGATGTGATTCCTATTGAGAAGAATGTATGTGATAATTTGATTTTCACATTTCTTAATGATCATGGAATGTCGAAGGATCATCTGCATGCCCACAAAGGCTTACAAGTAATGAACATAAAACGTGATCTCTGGCTAGATGAGAATGAAAAGTATTCTCTGGCAATTTTGGAAATGAAAAATAGGGATAAAGATACATTTTTTCATATTTTAAACAATTTGAAGGTACTTGATGGGTATTCAAGTAACATTTTTTGGTGTTCTGACTTGAAGAATCGTAAGTTACATTGATTGAAAAGTCATGATTCAAATATATTGTTACAACAGTTACTACCATTGGCATTGCATACATTATTACCTGAAAAAGTAACTGTTGTTGTACTCCAATTTTGCACATTTTTTATAAAACTATGTGAGAAATCACTACATCCATTTCAGATTGACAACCTCCATGAGAGGTTTTTACTTATCCTTTGTGCAATAGGTATGATCTTTCCTCCGTTGTTTTTTACTGGCATGATGCATTTTAACTTTGCATTTGGTTGAGGAAGCTAAATTAGAAGGCCTCATTAATTATAAATGGATGAATCCAATTGTGATGTAAATTATTTATATGTTATTCAGTTAAGTAAAAAAAAATGGCACTTAACTAAATGCATAATTATATTTATTTTATTTCACAGATATCTTGGGCATTTGAAATCATACGTGAGAAATAAAGCTCAACTAGAAGGCTCTATTGATGAAGGCTATTAGGCTGAGAAGTGTCTCACCTTTTGTTCTAGATACTTTGATGATATTGAGAAAATATTTAATTGAATTTTATGTGTTGATGAAACATTGAATCAATCTCAAATATATCATAAATCAAAAATATTTCCTGATATTGGTCGATCAGTTGGGTTGACCTCAAATATGACAGTGATTGAATTTGAATTATTTTAGGAACATAGATATGTGCTACTGAATAGTGAAATTGTAGATCCATTTATTGAAGATTTTAGGATACAAATAAAGAGATGAATGAGAAGCCGGACGTGAAATAAAGAAGATATAATGAAAACTGTTATTAAAGAGCTTGTTGAATGGTTTGCACGATGTGTAATTTCATAAATATTTCAATAAATATGAATATTAGTTTGACACATATATTTATTAAATTTAATAAAGTATATTTATTATTTTAAATCATCAATACTTATACTTGAGCAGATTTATTGGAAGATTTGATGTTTCTCGCTCAAGGTCCTCAAAAAAAATTTATAAAGTTCGATGCTTACAACGTGAATGGCTTCAGATTTTGTATAGATAATTGAGAAGATGGTTTGAAAATATAGAATAGTGGTATATTTACATTTTTTGAATAGGGATACTATGAAAAGATGACTGATATTATTGAATTAAACTACCATGGTCATTTTTCAATTGTTTTATTCAAATGAAATTGGGTCGATATTATCAGAGGTGTTAAAAGAGATTCCTCACAATTTACTTCTATGAACTTCTCTCGCCTGATGGATGTTGGTGATCATGAACTGCATGATCGATATATCTTATCATCAAAAGGAAAAATGGTATATTATCTAAATGATGTTGTGGATGATGGTTTGAGTGTAGTTGCTAATGTAATACAAAGATATTTGTATGATATGGGTGATGAAGTAGAAGATTTGACCTCTGAAATTGAAAATCATCAAAAACAAGAAGCAGAATTATTTTTCCATCATGGTATTGAAAATATTAGTCTAGAAAGGATGAATTATGTGGATTAAGTAATGGAGTAAGAAACTGACATGATTTAAGGGTAAAATGATTGTATGTACAATAATTTATTCATTCAGCAATAACTTATTTCATTTGTGCTGTCATTCATTATCATTGGTATGTATATTTTTTTGTTAGTACTGGGAATCTATTATCATTTTTAAATTTTCCATTCTGCATATTTTTTTTGAAATATATGTTCTAAACTTCATTTTATTTGATTAAATGGTAGGAATAATAAGGAGGAATCAATACGCTATTTCATCCACTACTGTGACAGATAACAATCCATCTGTCTCCCCCCCTATAGAATCTGATCCACCAGCTGCCTTCCCCTCTGCACAATTTCCCACACCCTCTGTGAGCGTCCCATTAGAAGCTAAGTCATTAAATCCCCCTTCAGCAGCCTCAGAAGTGCGGCGACGACGCGCCATTTCTAGTTTATCACAGGCACATTGGAGGGTCACTATTTTTTGTAAAATTTTTACTATAAATAAATTTATTGAACATTTTTATACAAATTGTTTGTTCCTTAAGTATGAAAAAATGAAACTATAGAGAAAAATATAAAATGTTCAGATTTGTAGAATATTAATGGTGTGAAGATAGTTGTCCCATTTGATTCGTATGGGGTCCCTACGGATGATGCTGTGAGATTACATGGCCAAATTCTAGGACAACTAGTAGTGGAGTCCATTTCCCTTTCTATTTCTTATGATGATTGGAGATATATGCCTCTAAGTTGGACAAATGATGTTTTTGATTCCCAAATAATGGTAATTTTAATAAATTATGGTGTAATTGAATGTCATGTTATTAATATGTTCAAAATTAATTTCTTTATACAAATGTTTTTCCAATTTATAGTTGTTGATGTGGTAGCACGAAAGTGGAAGTCAAAAAGTCTTGGTGAGAAATAGAAAGAATTCAAATAGAGATTTTGGAGTGATTTCAACAATACCTCGTTGAATTTCCAACAAATGTATGAGAAGCTACCCAATGGGGTACCCAAAGAATAGTGGAATGTTTTTGTTGACAGACATCATGATGAGATGTAGATGGTATTTAAATATATATTATTATATTGACATAATTTTACATTTATACATCTATATGAAGAGGATATGACATTGAATACATTACTATTAAATTGAATTTATTTATTTCAGGATCTCTCAAGAAATAATACATCAAGTCGGGCTAAAAAGTCATCCCTCACACTATGGGTTCAAAAAGATTTTCTAGATTCCGATTGACTCTTGTAATTTTTTCATTATTTTAAATATTTATAAGACATTATTATATATTTAATATATCAAATTTTTGATTTATCTTTTTTTAATTCAGTCATAGAGTTTAGTGCACGATGCATCTCAAACTGATGTGTGGTTAACGGTTCACAAAAAATCTGATGGAAGTTTTGTTAATGAACCTACCAAAGATGTTGGGGCATGAACTCATTTTTTCATTATATTAAGTTATTATAAGTTTTTACTGTGTTAATATATATTTATATTTAATTTATAGGTAAAAATTAAAGAACTCTAGGATTCCAATCCTGGGCAGTCCTACTCAGTCTCCCAGGATGACCCAGTTGCTAAAGTCCTAGGAAAGGAGCATCCTGGTAGAGTGTGTGGGATGGGTTTGGGACCTGTACCATCTGAGGTCTTTGGCAGGCCCTCGAGGATTGTAGCTGCATCCACTCCTGGTTGTAGTCAGTCCATACCTGTACATTCTCAGGGAAAGATTGCATCTCTATAAAACACAGTTCAAGACAAGGGGGCTCAAATATCCGCATTGCAGAAAGCGTTGACTAATATATATCAGCAGATGAGCATATATGCCCCTGGTGGTATTTCATCGACTGGTGGTTAGTAGGTAAATCAAAAAAAATTCAAAATCATTTAATTTAAAAACTTTTATAGGTTTTATGTTTAAATATAAATATGAAACACTATTTAATTTTCAATATAATGTTCTTACATGTAGTAGCAGGAAGTGGAGATGGAGGTGGAGAGGGTGATGATATGTGTTCATCATTGGACTGTTATTAGTTTTATTGTTGATATGTTGGACAAATATGATAATAGTAAGTTGTTATATGTATTGTGTGTGGCACATAGCTTCCACTAAACATTTTCATGACCTACCACTTTCTTGATTTTTCATGTTTCCTTTTATGTATTTTATTGATTTCTAATGTTTCCTTTTATGTCTTCATTTCTCAAGTGTGGTGCGCATCATATATGTTAGTTCTTTATTGTGATGATTCATTTTTTATAATTCATTTTTCTTAAATTTAGTTTGTTTCTCATCCTTGGGTGAATATCCCACTTCAAAGAATCACAAGATCACATATACTCATCTCTCATGGAATATGTGACCATTACCATGCTACGAACAATAAACACTCCATGTATATCAAAATTCAATCCATAAATAGATTCACATTCTTCCAAACTATGAAACATCATGATTCATTTCAGAAAAATATTCTAACTTGTCTTTACTTGTTTAACCAATGAATAAATTATCTACAAGGATACACATATTGATTCCCCTAAACCCTCAACTACACCCACCAACTAGTCTTACAGTGATGATAAGATACTCTATTCAACTAATGAAATCATTTCTCCCATATCCTAAATTTTCTAGACCAATGTATTTACCACTACATTTCCATTTATAACATTTAATAATATTAAACATCAAAATTTTCTACATTCCCTGATATTCATGATACTCTTAGACTTTTCTACTTTCCCTACGACTCATTTCTCTCCATTATTCTTTATTTGAATATGAGATTCTAGCACATCGTCAATGAATGAATATTCTCATTTGGTAAATTGTGTGCTAACAATTATTTTTCCCTCTATTTTGAGACACATATATTTCAAGGTAAAATATTCATGATCATCTCTTACTATGTTCCAACCATTCCCCACCTAGTATCCTTCTTCAACCCACCAACATGGTTTTTTGGGGAGAACAACATGGTTTCCTATGACCACATTCTTATCATGTAACCATTTAGAGGCCTCTATAATGCTTAAAACCCAAAAGAAAAAATAAAAATAATTCAACCTATAAAATAATATCTCAGAAACAATTATAGAAGGGTAGAATGTAAGGTTTAAGGCCCTTAGAAAACTTCAAGTCATTATGATTTCCCCCTCTAAGGATTTATCATCCTTGAGTAGTGCCTCTATATTTCACACCCAAAAAACTAGGGATATTGAGATCGCGCATCATATTATCACTTGTAAGACTCTTCATACATACATCCATGTTCCCATTTGCCTCTAACAACTAACATCAGCTTTCATGAAAACATTTTCTAACCACAGTAAATTATCCACACCAAGATCTCCACAAATGTTGGGTAAGGATCCAACTGAAATTCTTCATAGTTGATCACATAAATTTGTTCGAGAATGTAAAAATGAATATAAGAGACATGTAAAGCATCACACATTCCATGATATTGTGGAGGAAATTCCAAATCAAATTCCACTGTCATGAAACTCTTGATAATCTCGAACAACCCCATAAACATCGATGCTATCATCCTTTGCTTATGCAATCACTGATTCCCTAATTGAAGAGTCTCCCGTAAAAAAACTCAGACACCCACAATGAATTCTATGGGTTGCCTCCTACTATTGTCATATGATCTCTATTTTAAATGGGAATTGATTAAATTCATCTTGATCTATTACATTCTCCTAAACGCCTCTAAAATCATGAACGGCCCACAATTACTACCTCCCATACTAATGCTAACATATTATTGAGTGAAACAACCAACCATAAAGGGAATAAAAATGTTTCATTTGAATTGAATTCAGATTTTAATTATATGTGAACTCAACCAAGGATTGGATATCAACCCAAGTTCCCCTAAAGTATAATATGATGAAAATCATTGTGCAATGTAATTTTGGTTATAATTGGTTTCGAAATAATAAAATCTTTATTTTTACAACTTATTCTTAATTAGAATTTGATGTAAATAAATTTATGCCTAATGCATGTTTATATAAATTGTTCATCAATATGGAAATGGAATTGGATAAAGAGAATGAAGCAAAAAATTCATGTTGTCTTTATTATTAGAGGCATATTATTGTGAATTTATTCTTGAAATTTTATTTAAACAAGAATATTTGATGGTGGAAATTCTAGTTAATTTATATTTTTAATATTAGTAACACATCATAAATAAATTGATTAATCCAAGACATTAATTGAACAATTAGTTCGATAAAGATAAATTTATGGTGTCGAGTAAGCCCATTTTCTTATAATGTATGGATTTTTATTTTAGGGACTAGATTCCATATTGTATCTATTTGATGTTTTTGTCTTTTTAATTTTATAGATGTAGGCCGTTAAATATGATGTTATGTGATCTTGGGATGGATATTGGTTGATGAGGAATGGGTAGGGAGGATGGAGTATTTGGAGTAGTTAACACCAATGATAGTGGGATGTATGTTGATATGAATGGTTATGTTAGGGTTTGAACTCATATTTATTGAATAGGTTGAACCAAGTCTTGGCATTGTTTTCATGAAATATGATATACATGATTGTTTATAATTTTTTTTAAAGGTCTAATGGCCATGTGATATGTTTATCTGCATTCTTTTACCCACTAAAGGATGAATTTGAATTTTCTTAGTTAAGAATCTATTTCCAAATTGACTGTAGTATGTATTATGTTGGTCTTTTGGTGTTTTGTAGTGGTTTTTTAAGGCACGGGTATAGGGGCTGCAGACACTGGTTTTTTTATAAATCTATTTTTAGCGGCAGTTTTAACCACCGCTAGCTGTAATAGGTATATATGTAGCGGTGGTTTTAACCATCGCTAAATGTTGGTATTTTTCTATTATTAGTGGTTCTAACCTCCTCTATGGTCTTAAATTTAGTGGTGGTTTCAACCGCCACTATAGCATCTCATCTTCTGTGTGCATTTCGTAGAGGTTATAATGCTTTTAGCGGCAGTTTTAAACACTGTTAAAAAAAGTAATCCCCAAACCAGAATAACCACCACTAAAAACATTATAACCGCCAAAAAATGCACCAACTATGACGGTTCTAATAAACCACTACTAAACAGCTTTATCCACTGCTAATAGATTCCAATCACAAAATTTAATGATTGTTTTCGGAAACCACCACAGAAGCATCTAGAGGTGGTAAAGACTGCTGCCATATCTAAAAATAACTGCTGCAAAACTATAATTTTCTTATAGTGTGCTAGAAAATATTTAGCTGATTCAGAAGCACATGAGAATAGCTTAGAACAGACAGAAACGCTATGTAGATAATGAGAGGAAGGATCTTTATTTTGAGGAAGGTGATCATGTTTTTCTCAAAGTTTTTCCATGGAAAAGTGTGATTAATTTTGGTAAGAAGAGAAATTTGAGTCCGAGGATCATTAGACCTTATGAAATCTAAGAGAAAGATTGATCAATTACGTATAGAGTGGATTTACCTCCATGTTTATCAGAGGTACACAATTTTTTTCATGTTTCAATGTTGAGAAAGTATGTACTGGATCCATCTCATATTTTGAGCCCAATAGTAGAAAATTTGGAAGAGAATCATTCAAATGAGGAACAACCAATCCAGATTCTTGACCGAAGAGAGAATGTTTTGCGGAATAAGGTAATTCATCAATTAAATGTTTTTTGGAAAACCATATGGTTGAAGAGGCAACATGGGAATCTTAAAATGCTATGAGGGATAAATACCCCCACTTATTTGATCAGTGGATAAAAATTACGACGATGAAATTTCCAAAAGGGAGGAATGATGTAACATCCCAGGTAAATAAAGAATAATACATTTTCATATTTTTGAATTCTTTTTAAATGTTATGTAAAACATGATTCTATGTTTAATGGATTACTTGACACGCAACAATGGGTTTCTCCAAAGTCTTATGTTTCACATAATGCTGAGTCATATTGAAAAATAATAAAATAATATTATTTTAAATTGTAGTTAACACCAAGCCATTGGATTGGCGCGAATGAACAGAACGAACTAAAATATTATTATACATGTTTTATTAAATGTTTTTAAATTTATCAGATAAAAGTTAGAGGATTAAAATGTGAATGAATCATGTTTTAAGAAGAAATAGTCCAATATTCTTTAAAAGGTCGACTTAGTTCCTTTTAATAGAGAACTATTTTTAAATCTAGTTTTTGTCAATTTTATATGTTATATTAGAAAAAAATAAAATTATTCATTAGAACCGGGACATAAAAAAATTAATTTGGGAGATTTTTTGGTATTTTTATGAAAAAATAATTTTTTAATGAATTGTGTAAAATAATGTATTTAAATTCAAAACACCCTTTTAATATAATTTATTTATATGGTTAAATTATCTTTTTAATTGGTTTTAATGTGTCATTAGATTATATTTTTACCACTTAATCCAATGATTCTCATTAGAAGTAATTTCACTTTGAAATTGGACACAAACAAGTGTCAATCTTTTGAGAGTTATTATTTCTTAAAAACTTGTTTTTTGTTTTGTCAATGGGAATTAATTTTAAATTAGTTAATGAAACTTTTATATTTTGAATTTTGTAAAATAGACATTATTTTTGAATTCATAATATGAAATATTACTTAGGCTGATTTTCTTATTTTTCTGAAAAACTTCAATTTTTGATGAAGTGTGAAAACACTTTATAGTAGTTAAAAAATAGAATTTTTCATTTAAATGATATTTTACCACTTATTTGAATTGAATTTTTAAAATCCAAAAAACCTGGTTGTTATCATTAAATAAAATTGGGTTCCATAATATGGAAATAATTTTTTGCTGAATAGTAATTTTTAACTTTTATTTACCACGGTTAAAAGTAAAAAGGGTAATTCAAGGTAAAAATAATATTATAATAATATAAAATTACCCTAACATGTGTCTTAATCATATTGGATGATACATTTCTGACCATGGGAATCCTTGGGTTGATTTTGGGACCCAATGAAGCCACTTAAGAGTTATAATGACACTTTATATTAATTAATTTAATGTAATGACAAAAATGACTTAAACATATATCTTTTAGTAAATGAATTTTGACATGGGGTTATATAAGTTATCAATTAGACTATAAATACTTATTTTAAATCTAAAAATATTTCCTAAATTATGGTATTTTTTTATAATTTTTAGACATCAAATAAATAATATTATTAATGACACAATAATGATGCAATGTTTACCTCATTAATGAATGATTTAAATGAATAAGATTATAAAAATTAAAACAATATCCAAAACCTATCCAATTCTTATTGGATGATTATGTTTCAAATAAGAGTCATATTATCTTAAACATTAATAATTTTTGGAACTTTTGAAACCAAAAATCATTATATAATAAAATTATATTTTCAAACATTCCTAAAGAGACCCTCCCCCCCTTAAAAAATGCCCTCACCTAAAACCCATTACTCACTCCTCTCGTGCCCCTTTTCTCATCCAACATCTACCCAAATATTCTCTCAAGTTACTTTTCTTCTATCTATAAGCCTTACCTTAGGCAGAATGCACTTCAAGAAATCCTTTTTTTTCAAACCAAAGGGAGTTACCTGATTTAAAGGTAACATCTTCTCTTAAGTTATTTACTATTATTTTACATCTCCAACCCCCTAAAACCTATTTATTCCATTATTTTATAGAAAAAAGCAGCATAAATATACTATTTTGTTGTTATGAGAGGAATTATGACTACACTTACACACACCTCTATCTAATGGGTAAAGAACATACTGTTTCTGAGGACGATGAACTACTACATCACGAAATGATGATTGTTAAATCTTCTCCCACCACCTCTTATGGTTTCCATTAAGATGGAACTATATTTATATGTGATATATATTGTATTTATATTGTCTCTATGCTTATGTATTTTTCATTGATATTGTACCGTTATGGTTTCCATAATGGGTAAACGTGATAATTTCATTTGAGGAAGTGTGGACCACCGCCCCCTTAAAGTAATAAGAATAGTTCATGCCATATGTGGAATGTATAAAGGATGGAGTTACTGATATTATATATTATATGATACTGGAATTATAATATTCCAATGTATCATTAATTTTTCATTCCATTAAATACGAAATAGAAATGAAAGTAGCGTTCATGCGTATGTACATCTTACCGTCTCCAAGAATGGTACATTTCATTTATTATCATTAAATGTTATGTACTATTATAAATACATATATATATATAGGATATATATGATATATACAATATCTAACATGTGAATATCATTATGTATATAATGGAAATTTGACTACAAGGAAAACATGTAATTATAGGAAGTTCATTTTTGACTCATGTACAAAAAAATGACAAAACGACCATTATTAACTTAAATGATTACATAATGATTATAACATGTTAATAAGTCAAATAAAAGGAATAAAAAACATGAAAATGGTTCTTAAGAAAGTATAAATTATCTTTATTTTATTATTCATGATATTAAAGAATGAACGGGTCAAGTTGGATATGAGGTAAGGGACTTCGTCTCAATCTCCATTCATTGGGGAATATTTTGTTTTATACACGACTTTCTTTCAAATGGTGTATAAACACCATTGACTTTTATTTTCATTCAAATGGAATATTTTTATACAAGGAGTTTTACTAACTGACAAAAAATAATGTTTCTTTTTAACATAAGTGGTGACAATGACCTTTTACGCCACCACAAGCTTTATTTGATCTTTGGCTTCCTTAACAAGCCCTAATGTTTTTAAAAGGAAAAAAAATACCATATACACTTTTTATGTATTTTGTTATTAAAAATGGTTTTAAGAAAGTGTTTATTATTTCAATATATTGAAATGATATATCCTGACAACAATGTGGAAATGTTATCTTTCCTTTATGCTTGTTTTATCTGTTTTGATTATGTTATAGTTCTTGGGAATTGTTTACATATACGGGTGCTTCCATGATAAACCTAGGGTGGGTGATCCCATGATAGACCTCCAATTCATTGTGTAACATGATGGAGGTAAATTATAATAATTCTCTTATGCGATTTATGGAATATATTGTGATGAGTATTCCAAATGCAACTCCCTACATAGTTGTGAAAGTTACCACATAAGTATGTTATGGATGCCACAAGTTACCATTAAGATTAATATTTTCTATGTGTTATTAATAAATATTATGATTTCATGAGGTATGTTAAAGATCTTATGATTTCTTTTTATTGATGTAACATTGTTTTGTTTTTTTATTTTATAACCCATACTGAGATTTTTATGCTCATCCCTTGTTTTGAATTGTTTTTCACAGGACTTAAATATGAATAGGGTCAAGGATGGGATCAAGGAAAAGTCTTGTTGTCAAAAACATGGAACTAGACATGACACTTTTTTTAAAGAGTTTTATTTTATGAAAAAAATGTAAACTGAGTAGAAGTGTCTACTCTGTAATTTTTGAGATTTAATATAATATTTATGGCCTAATTCTCTAAAACTATAGACCTGAAAAGATACTCATTGTGAATTATCCATTTAATTCAAGATTATTTAATGTTTCAAAGTCAAGAGCTTATATACGATGTTTTATATTCTTTCAAAATTAAAAAATTAGAAAGACTTCTATTACCATATAATGCAAGTCATGATGATTCTAGGTTCCCTTGGATTATCATATGTAAGATAAGATAGTAATGGATGACCCTGATTATATTAGATTTTTATTATTGTAATTTTATTTAAGTTACACGTTTCCATGAGACCTTAATAGGATTAGGTTACCAACAAAATATAGAATATAATGGATTAGATAAAGTGTAATCCACCTAACTTTATATGATTCATATATGAAATGATTAGGAAGATTTCCTTTATAAAATCTAAGTGATGGGAGAAATTCCAAATGACCCAAATCATAGCGAAATATTAATCTTGTCCCACTAATAGATATGATTAGTTTAAACATGGTTCATCATTTTAGTGGTAGATCATTTAATAAAATTTCATATTAAATGAATATGAAACATAATAAATATATACAAAAAGTTTCTATTATAGATAACTGAGATCATTGTTATCTAACTTGTCTTTGAGAACAATATTATAAAGGAAAAACATATTGTAAGAAACATATAAGGCTGGTGACTTAATAACAGTTTTTAGTTATGGAAATTATATTTGTTAGAACTATACTATCTTAAGTAAATAGTTATTTAAATTATTCAATGATATAAATGTATATTCAAATGAGAAACAGAGAAGGATTCAACTAAGGTTACAAATGTATATGATGAAAGATGAACTAGGCCTGAGATGTCCTGGTTTTGGTACTATATTGATAGTACTAGTGGGGATAAGTTCAAACAAGAAGAAAAAATATTGATGAAAGTATAAAAGTGTTTTTTTATAGTGAATAGTAAATGTCATTGAAACCTATATATATCATTAAAGAGGAGTAATGTTTACATATAGTGTAATTATCTAGGAAACCCCAGGGGGTGTTTGTGGCTTCATGAAATTTCAATTTTAGGTGTCAATTTCATAGATATTAATTCATTATATTATAAGGGGATATGATTCCATGTGTATAATTTTAAAATAATTTCAGAATACCAGAGTTAAAAATCAAGGTAATAATTAATAGAGCATGTAATTTTTATCTAAATGATGAAAAAATGGATGATAAATCATGGAATTGAATTTGAATGAATATATCAATCTCCTAAGGGTCTTTTTAAAAGGATGAGTATTATCATATTATACGTCTTATATGATGAGAGAATATGTTTTTTAATAAAGAAATTTTATGAGTGATATTATATGCTACAAATAGTTTTCAATTCATTGGATTATTTAGTATACATGATAAGAATATAAGGATATTTTTTTATCTAGGATAACAGAGGTTGTCCAAGATCATTATTTAAATATGAGAGATATGGTCACACCACCATAAATGTAATATTTTGAAAAATAATGTGTTCATTTTAGAAAATTTTAATGACCAAGACCCCAGTAACCCAGAGCCAGCTTCCAAATTTTTACATTGAAAAATGATACAAGGAATCATATCCCGAATGGCTGAATAGTTTAGTAGTTTTGTTAAATTAGAAACTTACATGATTACCATATAAAATTTGAATAAATAAATTAAAAAAAAATTTCTCTCAAGATTATATTTATCTACTCAATCATATCCTTTAATATTATTCTTAGTAAAATTCCTAGATTCCTAAGAATGAAACAAGAAAAGGTATGTCACATAAAATAACAAAACACCAAAGACATGAAATCAATAAACATACTATACAGATTTGATATGGAATAAGCAATATGGAAAGGTAAATATCCAAAAACACATTCTACTTGAATAACATGAACATCATGAATATATAATCAATAATCATTATGGAAATATAAATAACACAAAACACATGCCATTTAAACAAAAAACTGAGAATGAAAATGAATCCAAAGATATTATATTTGTGATAATCTAATATATAATAATTACTGAATTTTTAAGGAAATAAATTATAAATTATTATATATTATGATCTCAAGAATCATGGTACCTCTTCTTCAATACCTTTCACATGACAGTTTAAAATGGATGGGTAGGTATACACCGTACTCCCATTTAATTACGGATATCCAACTGATTCATCTCATGAGACTAATGATGCATCTAGAAATTATTTATAACTAAGCCTTGCTCGTATCTTCATGTCCAACTAATTCTTCATATATCAAATGATTGATTTGATTCATGAACAATATGTTTTAGAAAAAAAAAGCATACTGATTAGGGAATCCAGATTAACAATAATTCCCCCATTCAATCATATAACATTCAATGTAAAACATCATATGTAGAAATGATATAGTAATTATGTAATATGTATATCCATGATAAATAATATTTAAATTTATAGTAAATTTAATGTACAATGGTAATAAGAAGAGGAATATTTCAATGTAAAGTTAATGACTAAAAAATTAATCAAAAAAGAGAATGTCAACACTTTACCAGGTCAAATTGTTCATAAAACAATGAGATAAATTATTATTATGGTATAAAAAACATATAACCAATGGATAATAAGTAAAATAATTTGGTGAGGTCATTGATAAATATATATACCATAAAAATATCAGTAAAAAAATTATTGGTGAAAATATACTTTTATCATTGAAAATATTTTTAAAACTACAAGCAGAACAAATATTTTGAAAATAATTTTATTTTAAAACAACCTTTAAAACTTTTAAAGGAATCATGGAAACATTGATTGGTCATGGAGGATGGAAGTTACATTCACGATGTACACATTAAAACAAGAATTCCATTAACTTTTCAGAAAAAATAGAATGAACCTTGTTTTGAAAATGAATTGATAGTTCCTTTCAAAAAAAATCAAAAAGAAAAACATGGTTGAATATTTTTTAATAAATCATTTATAGAATTTTAAAAATATTTTTGAAAACATTTTTAGAAAACATGGTTTATGAAGAAAAACAATTTTCGATAGAAGATAGAAATAAAGTCTGATATTAATTAAAACAACTTCCCAGTTATTTTAACTACCAAAGAGTGGTAAAATGGTACTATTAATTGAAAACATTGTGAATAAATATATGAGAATAAAATTAAATTGTTTAATTTTCAATTGAACTAATAATTTAATTTAGTGTAAATTCAATAACAAATGTGTCTGATTTAATGAGATTGTGAAATAAACCATTCCAGAGATCAAAACGATGAAGTGTGAATTAACCAATGAATTGATTATGTGTATGAAATGTGAATTCACATAATATTAGTGGATATAAAACATAATATATTAAAAATAAATTACACACATAATCTTATAATATCAAAGACAACGAAGAAGTAATATAACCCAATAAAAAAAATTGAGCTATAAAATTATTTATTACTTGGTAAATTTTAATTAAATCCCATTAAATTATTAAAATTGAATCTTTAAATAACTTTATTTATTAATGAGTAATGAAATTACATGTCAAAGGGTATGTATATTCACCATATAAAATATATAAGGTGTATAACATTACAATATTCCCTAATTAAAGGAAATTGAGATGAAGTCCCTTACCTAAATCTTTATTTTGGTTTAGTGTGATTTAAAATTTTGTATAATGGTTTTACTGATGTTATTAATTTATAAAATAAAAAATAAAAAATTTATAATATCATATATGAACCAAATAGTACATTTTACCACCTTTTGTTTAATAATATTTCATTATATTCATTGTTTCGGGTGTTAGTTGCCTTGTTTTATCATGCATGGTTTTTTGTGAGGGTTTTAATTATTTCTAACATGATATATATCCCTAATATAGATAATTATAATAATTTTATAAATATATTTTTTAATTAATACTTACATTTTTATAATGAATATTTAAAGTAGTATATGGAAAATGAATAGCATCGCTTCTTGGAGAGGATATGTTGTATATACGCATGAGAGATGATATCATTCCATTAATGAGTGAAAGGGTAAAGAATTAGATGGTATATTAATTATCCATAATGAATATAATGTCATATATATCACATATAATCATTTTATTTATATTTATTACATTCCATGTAAAACTTAAGTGAAAAAAAATCACACCACTTTGTGGGGTTGTAGTTTGTTGTTCACACAAGAGATGTTATTGTATTATTAAATGGATTGGAAAGTAAGAAGGTATATATGATACTATAATTATATAATTAAAATAATATATTAAATATTATATATATAATTAATAAATCTGTAATTATATTCAATCATGAGAAATTTTGATGGAAATGAATTTATATAATTTCGTGAGGTGGTAGTATGTCATACATACAATCGACAATTTTGTGTCCCACTTTATGGAGGAGGATATAAATACATAATATTACATAAATTTAATAACATATATTTATATGTTATATAATTTTTCATTACGTATTATGACATAATTGATGGTGGAAAATGAGAAAAAAAATTTAACAGATTTGTTAAGATAATTACATTCTTTTAGAGAAACCTCCATTGGATCTCCACTTAAGGACATTAGGGTTGGTTTTTTGAAATTACAGAAGATATATAATGAGGATAAGTATTTTGGGGAGATATAATTTGAGTTTTTTATAGATTTAAATGGATTTATAGGTGTTAATAAGTGAAGGGAGGGAGTGACATTTATAAGTGGGGAGAGGACACACATGTAATTATATAAAAGAATCAATTATACACATGTTTTTACCATGAAAAAACAAAAAAAATGGATCATTATTGGATCTTAAAAATTATAATGTCAATATATTTCCATCAAATAGTTTTTGTAAAATTTGGATGGTCATTTCAATTGTAATATATTTAGTTTAACCCCCCGATAAATCAATTTTTTGCACTAACCATAATATTTAATATTTAATTATTTTACTATTAATGTTGGTAATAAATTAATTATCTGTTATTATAAAGTATAAATTATTATGATTCAAAATATGGACTAAATGTTTCCTAACTCAATTCACAGAAGTTGCAGAATCAAATTTAGAATTATACCCACAGACGTAGTGAAAAATCTATCTTCCAAAGAAAAAACATTCAAAATATTAACAAGTTTATATATAAAAAATAAATATTATATTGAATAAAATGAAACAATTTGGATTAATTAATATATAATTGAACTAATTTTACTTAAAAAACAATTTTTAATGTAATTTAACATTGTACGTTTTTTAAACGAAAAGGCATATTTAAAGAAAAATATTTATTTTTCACAATTCATTAAAAAAAATCAATCTTTTCAGAAAAATCCCAAAAATTCACTGAATGATAGTTTTTACATTTAAATTTAAAAAATGTTTGTTTTAAAATAAATTTTGTATAATGAGTAAAAACTTTATTTTAAATTATGTGTACAAAGCATGAATAAATCAATTAAAAAAATACTTTTTTCAAATAATATTTGTTTTTATTTTAATTAAATATTATTTTATCTGTAATAAAAATATAACGCTAAATTTAATAACTTATATAGTACTATTAATTCTATAAAATTTAGTGGCTAGTTTATTATGGTATACTATATTATGGTTTTTTTAGGCTCAGTGTAGCATGTTTAACAAGATATCAAAGAGGGTAAAATTAAAGAAATATAATTTGTGGGTTGTTTCAGATCCTTATTGAGTGCCACCTAAAATATAAAGTATAATATTTTTTTTAAAATCATGTTGTGTTAAATTCTCCCCAAAATTAATAAATTTCTCTCCTTTTAATTTGAACATGATCTCAGTAATCAAAGGGTTTCTATTAAGATATTCGTTTTTGAAAAAGACACAAAAAAGGGGTTGAAAAAACATCCTATTAAAATAGGGAGTGATAAATATGAAAGGTATTATGAAATAAAAAATAACTAGGTTTCTAATAGGATAACATATGTTGGAATTGTAGATGAAGACCTGATAGAAAAGAATAAATTATAATTGAGAGTGATAGAGCTCATTCATCACAAGAAAGTGAATGATCAGTGAAAAGTTAAGGGCCTCCAAACCAAAAATCAATGATGATTTAAAATACAATTTGATTAATTTAATATGATTTTAATACAATTTTTTAAATATCCTTACTTTAAAATTTGAGTGTTGGTTTTAATGTCTATGAATATAAGGAAACACCCTTACTGGATACATTTTTTATATCATAAGCATAATTTAATCCTTTGGTTACGCTTAGATCAATTTACACTTCATATCATAATCCAAGAAATGAATATCCAAAATTAATATATATTGTTGAAGAACTAAAATTAACTTTTAATGGATCAGAATATCCATAAATGCTCAAAAAGTCTTTCTTCCTTTTTATAAGAATTTTCAAAATAAATATGGATAGAATAAGTTATCAAATATAATACATTAATCTGTAATCCTCAAAAGGAACAAAACTAGTTAAAAATTAATATTTATCAATAAAATCATTAATGTAATAGTAATAACATATTCACTATAACGTCGCGTAGGCCATTGGTTGGCGCAACACCCTTTTCCCCCTTCGGTTGTGGGTTTAGTCCCCACGACCTTTCTGGATTTTACATGTTGTCACCCAACATGCAGGTTGCACTTTTTATACAACTATATTAATCTAATTCCTATAAATTTTCTATAGTTTAATAACCCATAATTAACTCAACATATATATAATATAAACCCCAAGGTTACCAATACATTTAAACTTATGCCCATAAAATATAAGGATTTTATTCTTAAATAACTTTTTTCACTAAAACATATAATAAACTAATGGGATATATTTCCATAAATATTTCCCAAAATATCCTTAATCCAAGTGTACTATCATAAAATAAAATATAAAAAATTGGAGTTTTGGACTTTGAACTTAAGATCAATCTTAAACTCATAAACCCATGAAGGTATCCATAATTCTTAAGTTAATGATGACATATGTGATTCCAAAATTAACAAAATACACATATATTTTAGAAATATTATAACCAAAATTCAATTGGTAAAATTATTAATTACAAATAATTCTAGAATCCCAATAAATACTACAAAAATTTTATTTCAAAATATTCCCTTCCTTGGTCTATTAATCAACCTTTAAAATAGGGAATTGACTTAGATAATTTTGAGTTACCCAACATTAGATAAAGTGAACTATAAATGTATACCTAGGATAAATTTTTTTCCCTTCCAACATACTATTCATTTTTCCTCAGAAAGTCATTGCTTTATGAAATTCTTTTCCACAGATAAATTTTTTCACATTCCATTGATGAACTTCCATGGGTTTCTCTTTCCACATTTATGACATGAAGGAAATTTATCCTTCTTTCCTCCATAGTATCAAAAATATGACCTGTTTGTAAAACACATACTTCTCTTATTTGGTGAGTTTGAGAGTTGTTTAAGTTATATGTTCTGTCACTACCCGACCTGTCGATGACCTACCCATAACTAACCCATTCTCTCCTCCAACAGGCCAGGGGATAGCAACCAACATTGAGTAGGAATATCCCACAAATGGAAAAAAAATCCTAAATTAATTACACACACACACACACATATCCATGCCCACAAATTTCTAAAAGATAAAATAACTAAAAAAATGCATGAATACATCTAATATCCCACAATAGAGTATGACAATATAGTACTGAAAACATGAAATAGGCCAAAAGAAAGCAAAAACAAAAAATAAAGAGTCCAAACTGCACCGAGGGTGAGTACTAAGCCAAAAGTATTTCCCCTGAAAAAACACCACGGTCTTTCAAACTATATCTATGCTAGACCCACTCTCTAACCTACCAAGACACCATCAAAATTCTCATTGTCTACACAAAATATGATACATGCGGGAAATGTTTGTGCATGGGTGAGTATAATAATACTCATTAGGACACCCCAAAAATACTAATCACAAAGAAAAAAAAATATTCATCTCAATAAAATATATAAAAATAAATTTATAATTGAAAAAACCTATATATACTCAGGGAAGACACCATGACACCAAACAGTCATAACCAGCTTCCAACCATAAGATTCATCTCAGAGAAATGTTCGTTTAGGGAGAACACACTCCACGAGCCATGATACCATCTAAGACACTCAACCAAGAGGTCTGGGTTATTGGGATCTACCCAATGAAGCTCACTAGTCTAAGGGGACCATGATACACATATAAGGGTCCACACCCAGAACCATTTTTGGACACCATGAACCTAATCTGGATCAACCCAATGTGTAGGGCATTGTATTTCAATGATTCTAAAAACCCATAAGGATATAGATTGCAAGATATAGGATCAAATACATTCATAGTGAGGTCACACTGATTACATAAACTCCAACTAGGGATCATTGAGTGTTTCACTCCATCCTCAAGGAGGGACACCACAACAAAATATAAGACTGAACCACTAAAGAGGATCACAATTTAGTAGCGGGGATTTAATAATACTCTATACCCTCTAGGAAAAGGACCAGGAGAAGTCCCTCAACCCATAATACCCCAAAATACGAAAACGAAGAGACTCAATAACTCTTAAAGTGAGTACACAATGTGTCCGAAGGGGTACATGGTGTGTCTAGTTATCCCATTTTCGGCCTGTGTGGAAGAGCATCACAGGACATGTAGTCTCCATATACAATGAATGTAGAGACATAAGGTATATTTGTCATGTTTAATGGTTGTGTCTATTTACCAATGCTACATTTTCCAAGCAATGTAAATGTGGGAGTACACGGAATGTCTGAGCCAGTGTACTCTAACCCATGTCCGTGTACTGGTCTGTGATCGCCAAGCCGTGTCCATTTGGGAGTACACGACGTGTCCATGCCGGTGTACTTCAACTCTTGTCCATGTACTTTGGAATTATATGTTGAGTCAAAAAGAAGGGGTTCTCATACCATGTGATAGGTGTCATACACCAATTGATCTTCATATTCATCCTAAAACCCAAACTATAACATAAGGGGCCCCACATGCCATGTAATCCTAGATTACACACTTTTTGTTATGATATTTTCTAGAATCCCAGATATTTGGTCGCGTGCCTCCAACCCCACTTCGGACATCGGTTTCCATCCTTACCTCCTCATAAAATTGGAGATCTGAGGTCATCCAAATCATTCTATTACCAAACAACGTGTTTCATCATCAGATCTACTCATAAATCAGATCATAATTCCATTCATTGTCTCACACTAAAGAACAACGAGGAACATGATTTCTAGAATTTTTCATTATATGATTTACTGCCATAACCTCCACCTCACATCCTTCACCCCATTTCTATCCCAAATCAATGTAATTGGATCGTGGTTCCATGAAACGAGTTCCCAATTATTTATTTATTGGGATGTATTGAGCTGTGGGCTAGAAAAAGAACACCCACAACAAATGAAGAATTAGGAGAGAAACTCACAAGAATAAATGAGATAAAAAACCTAGATCAATGTTTGTGCCGATCTTGATTTGTTTCAACAATATAAATAATAAAGAGATTCAAATTAATTCTCCCAAATCACCCTATAATAAACCCATCTTGTAAAATGATTGAACTATGGATCAATATGTTTGTTGATTGGTACACATACATTGTAATAATCAAAAATTTGAAGGAAGTCACATAAAAAATATCCTACCACGATTCAGTTTGATCGCTGATGAGTAATGATCGTTACATTCTCATCTTTGGAAACATCCGTTGAATGGGATGCACGTTGATCATCAATCCATGATCTATTGTTGTTTTTTTGAAAAAATTATATAGAGGTTCTATCCAGTGGCTATCCATGGATTCTAGTGTTATGAGGATAACAATGGATCTCAACATAAGGAATCATTAAAAGATGAAAAGGGTTCATTCATCAAAAAATGAATTTAAATAATTTTATCAAATAACTCTATTTTTTTATGCCTATGATATCTTTTTCCTAAAAAACCCACACCGACCAATGTTAAGACAATACTGGGGTAAAATATCCATTCTAAGCTCAATAGTGCACTTATATTTCAAATCCGGGTACCCATTTAATATTTATTCAACTTTTTCAGTAACACATGATGAATGTGCTATTTAATATAATAAATATATTTCAAATATTTATCCTAGACACACCAGGCCTAGAAATCACACATCGTCTTAATTTCTGGTCTTGAAAATAATCCATATAATATTCAAAAATATATATATGGAAAATATAATATGATAAATTCTCCCTACCATGGGGATTTACATCCCCAGAAATACAAAACAAGGGATATTAAATGAGATATGGGTACTTGGAATGAATCTGAGCCTCTCACTCCCATGTAATCTCTTGAAGTTTTATGTGATTCCCCCATACACATACAAAAGGAATCAATCACTAGTGAAGTATTCTCTCCTATCGATTTGTGATCCCTACTAGATACTCTGAAAAAGTTTCTAAATCTTCAATGTCCAGTTCACCCTAGATGATAATGTGCGATGGGTCATGCATGTACCTCCTCAACAGCAACACGTGGAAGACGTCAAGTACCATGTCTAACTAAAAAGGTAGACATGAGATTTATGTCACATCTCCACCTTCTATAAAGGGTTAATAAACCATGGAGATATCTTTTTCCTTCAACCAAATATCCATAATCCATGTCGAGGTGAAAATCATTGAAACACATGGTCTGCCTCATGAAACTGCAAAGGACTACAACACCTATCAACATACGACTTTTATGGATATGTGAAGTCATCAACCACTACTGGATGGTCTGCACCTTATCTATGGTATCTTTCACCAACATGAGGCCCACAAGTTTGGACTCCCTTGGGTCAATCTAGTATATTGTTGACCTATCGGACCTTCTGTACAAGGCCTCAAATGGTTCCATATTAATAGTGGAATGGTATTTGTTTTTGTTTGAAAACTCCACTAGTGGTAGGTTAGACTCTAAAATTTTTCCAAAGTCTAAGATTCAAGATCTCTAAATTTCCTCCATAATATGAATGGTTTTCTCAGTATGGTTGTCATTTTCTAGGTGAAAGTATGTGCTCAAGTGTAACTGATTCCCAAATGCCTCATGCAACCCCTTCCACAATAATGATGTGATGCGATCATCATGATCATAAAAAATCATCAATGGAACTCCATGGAGTCATAATATCTCATGAACATAGTGTATTCACAATATCTATACTGAACACTACTCTCTAATAGCTAGAAAGTGGGCCAACATGGTGAGTAGGTCAACGATCACCCAGATAGCATTGTGTCCCCTAGACGTAAGTGTTAAGTCCATCATAAAGTCCATAGATATCCCATACCACTTCCACTATGGAACCTCATGGGGTTGAGATAAACCTACTGGGACTTGGTGATCATGTAACGACCCAACCTTTCATTAATGGAAATCCATCTTGATATAATTAAATGTATGTTTACATAAAATGTTTATATAAAATGTCAAATTCTATGGTTTTATGTTTTTGGATTTTAAAATAATGTGAAGAATTGTGACCGTTTCTACTATAGTCATTGAATAGTTATCACATGATTAGTATATATATATGGCTTTAACAAATCCAATTTTCTCAGACAAAGGAAGCGATGGCCTCATCCAGTATATGTGCCCCATACGAAGCCGATTTTTTAGAGCTTGGAAAAGAGGTGGCGTCATTGGGATTCTCTCTAGACCAAGATGATTCTAAGCATGACATGTTAAGCTTGAGTGGAACCGCCTATAGGAGAAGTGGAAGTTGATAGAGACTACCACCCGAGCGTTGTTATCCGAGCCACCCTAAGAGTTTATCACCATTGCACACCTCAGCCTTCAGTCTTATGCAAGTGTTTTAAGGGTTTATTTTACAATACCCTAGTACTATGGTTATGTACATTATTTTTGTATATAATAATGAATATACTTTCATTTTATTATTGTTACCTTTTAAATATTTATTAAAGCAAAAAATAGTATTTTTAGTCAATGTTAAACTAAGAAACCTATTTTGGTGAATTAATGGATTTTTGAATTATATAATATTTTAGTAAAATATTATTAATACTATTCAATTAAATTTTATTAAATATAAATGATCATATAATTTTATGAATGCAATTGTAATTTTTATTAAGGTTTGAAATACATTTTTGTCAAAACCCATGAATTTTCGATAAATGTCAGTTTTTATGTTAAAAGTGAAAATTAACATATTTAGAAAATTATTTAGAAAAATGAATATTATTTTTGGAATCAGGTAATCAAAATTATCCAATGGTGAATTTTTCATAATTTTTTGAGACAGTCAAATTGTTTGGGTAAAAATTAAATACTGTTTAAATATATAAGGTGTTTTATGACATCATAATGACCCAATAGTGATGTAATAAAATAATATAAACTTTATGTTCGGACAATATATGTTTTACCATTAAAATAATGTGATTTTGGGTTAATTTATTTATTTTACAAAGCTTTAGTTGACCCTTCAAGACTTATTAAACATTTTGACTTTTTAAATTGTTTTCCTTGGGAGTGCGATCACCTCCACCTAAGAAACTCCACTACTTTAAGAAGTTCAGACTTTGGCCTTATAAAATATTTTTTTCCACTCCACTTTTGACAAAACCATGGGAAAAAAGTATGACTAATTTGTGGTTTTGATTTGTTTAATGTGAGGTGTCCCAAACATAAATAACAAAAAGCTCCCTCTCCTTTCCCATATAACCCACCCAAGCTCCCATTTCCTCCTCACTCAAAGCCTTTGGAGTTCGTACAACCTCTTTCCTCCTTTCTATATAATCATTCCAAGGTATCTCAAGCTCCCATGAAGCCTCTCTCATGCCATTGGAAGCACATTTCCAAGTAAGATTTTTTCTTCATTTCTCATTTTTGTCCCATATTCATTAAGTTGTTATAACCTTTTAATTTAAATTATAAATGTTGGGGTATGGTTTCTCACCTCTCCCATACTTCCATATTTATGTTTTAATTATGGGAGACCCCTTTCTCTCTCATTAAATGCGACCCATGTACACCCGTTACTATGCCAAAATTATGAATGGAATTTCTCTCTCTTCATTTACATTCAAGAAATTCTTTTGTATCATGAATATAAATTCCATTACATTTTTGGGACATATATCTCTATAACCCATATACTCTTCATGTCATGTAAATATTATGAGACACCACATTATCTATCATCAACCATTTTTATGAGTTCTTATGTCACGTTGTTATGCTACCGAAATTGCACCGCACTTTTCCAAGACAAAGTCATTGTGTAGTGAATACCATGCCCATTTCTCTACCAGGAATATTAACCTATATACACATTTTCATATTTTTGAAATAGTTTCATGTATTTATTTTACATTATTTTATCTTGGAATAAAATATTATGTTGAATGATTCAATTTTTTATGATTCATGTGGCACACTTATACATGAAATGAAATGTTTAAGAAGGGTGTGCCCTGATAGCGCTCCAATGCATTGGGTAAAGTATATTATAATGATACGTCATGTGAAATGGGTGTTTACTAATGCTAATTTAAGTGTAATGAGGGTTCACTCGTGCTTCATGTGCAATGAGGGTTTACTCATGCTCCATTTGCAATGAGCCTTGGCTCATGCTAATTCCATGTTAAGTTTTGTTGCCACATTTCCATGTTATGATAATCATGCTTTATCATGCCTTTATGTCTATGCTTCTCTTATTGTAAGAACCCAGATATTCGAGCATGGTCCACACACATGGTGTATAGGGGTGACATGGTGGCCGATTTTGGCGGAGTATGGAAAAGACCCAGTACACGCCGTGTACCCTAAAAGTACATGCCGTGTACTTTTTTTTCCGAAATGAATCGGGGTCACGCCTGACGCACAGAAGCGTCTTCTTTTAGGTCCCATTCATCTAAGGGCGACCAGTACGACCAGATCTTTGATGAGCTTCCACCACTTCTTCTGTTCTCCGATTCGAGCACGGTCGTTTGCATTGGAATCGCAGGGGTGAGTTCTTCCTTCTTCTTGAGCTTTGTTTTCTGATACCTCCTCATTTTCGAGTTATCGTGGGTTGAGATTTTTGTGTGTTTTCTCAGATCTATGAAATTATAAGGGTAATCAATCATCGTGGTTCACGTATATCGATCTCCTAGGATCGAGTTATGTGGTTTGTGACTTTCTTTTAAAATTCGATGAGTATTTTGTGCAAATTCCACAAATTCCCTTGGGCGGGGAATTGTGGGTTTCCTATTTTTCCCTTGCTGTTTGCCTACTTTGCTTGATTGATGTAGTGGAGGTTTATGTTTTTTAATAGAGTATTTTTTTGTGCTTAGGTTTCTTTTCTATTCTTGTTGTATTGTATATCATTTTCCAATTTCCATGCCTAGTTGTAGGATAGTGGAACTGTTGCTTTGTATTACCGTTGAGCCTTAGAATAGTAGACAAGTAGTTCTTGAGGATTACTCAGACATTGAATGCACGCTGAGCATGTTATTTCACATAGGATTGTTAGAACCTAGTGTAGTAGACTATAGGGAGAATCGACGTAAGGGATTCTCCAGAGTGTCTTTTACTACGATGTGAGACCACATGGGGAATTGATGATGAGTGCTTCCTCAGAGAGTATGTAGTTCCTTGACGTAGGCCACAGGGGGAATGAGACATTGAGTGCTTCCCCAGAGAGCCTTTAGTACAGTACAAGACTATAGGGGGAATTGACAGTGAGTTATTCCTCAGAGAGTCTATTAATTTCATATCTGAACCAGAGGGGTGAGACTGTGTGTGCCTTCTAGAGGGTTTCTAGTACTTGGGTTGAACCATAGGGTTAGTCTAAGAGATCTAACCATAGGGTTACCTATTTTCTTCCTGTTGCTGGTTGCTTACTGGTGTACTTTATTTGTTAGTACTATGGATTGTATCTCTTGTGTGCATTACTATTTACTACTTTCTGCACTTTTACTTGACTTGTATTCATTGACTTTTAGGTACAAATCTTTGGGTGATTCCCTACTGGGATTGTATCTCACACCCTGCTTGGGTCATGCTTTTGGGCCTAAGCAGACTATGTTTCTACAGGTGTAGATAAGGGAAAGTGCCCTTATACTTCAGGTTCTTGATTGCACTGGAGCTGGAGAGCATGGGAGCGAGTTAGGGCTCGCGATGATGAGGATTTTATCTTGTTTTTCTTTGCACTTTTTTTTTCAGTTGTTCTTCAGCACGTTGGTTTGTTTTATGCTTTCTATAGACATATGTACCATGTTGCATCATTATTATTTTATCCATTGATTTTACTGTTCAGTTCAGTTGTGTATGCTATTTATTGTTTCCGCAATTATGTTTGGTTGTTCTTCCAATGTATACTTTACCAAATGAGGGCATAGTTTCCCCACCGACTCACCAAGGCCCTCGCTGCTAGTCCGCAACCTATAGCATTTGGGGAAACACGCTTGAGGCCATGTGGCGAACCGGGTATAGGGCACCAGTGGAGGGGGCTCTGGATCTGGGTCGTTACAAAGTCATATCAAAGGAGGTCTTTTCTCTTTCTTTACTGTTTGGAGACTTTATCCAGGGAGAAAACATGGGATCTCTCGCAACATTCTCCAATGGGATTCTGGAAAACCTAATCTTCCTTGCTAATCGACGTTGAGATTCTCTAATGGCCGGATTTGATCCGGCAGGGGAGATTTCTTCCTCTTCTGCTCTTGCTCCTCTAGATCTTGGTTCTTCTAAATTTGAAGTAGGAAGCCTCGAAATCCATCTTCGCTCTTTACCAGTCTCCTTCCGCGTTGCCTTGAAAGGATCAGATCTTAGTAGCGTGAAGGATTGAAACAACCGCTCTTTAAAAAGCTCAAAGATGGTGGCTACATAGTTGACGTAGATCCAGAAGCGCTGAAACAAAAGGAGCCTCTGTTGAAATACTCGGTTCTTGGACGAGTCTAATACAACACGGGTGAACGGCCTTAGCCCCTCTTCGAGCTTAAGAACTGGATTGCTCACTGCTGGGGCTCATCAAAATGGAAGATGGTCCTCATTGGTAAAGGTTACTATCACATCCTCTTCAGCACTCAAGGTGAGCTTGATCAGGTATGGAAACTGGGTAATTTTCAGCTCAAATCGGGCTTTCATAGATTGTCAGACTGGGATGCTTCTTTTAACCCATTCACACACAAAAATTACATGGCACATGTTTGGGTTAGAATTCATGGACTCAATTGGTTTTATTGGCACCCAAAGATCCTGAATGACATTGCTTCCTGCATAGGATCCCCCATTAAGATTGATCATAGGACTTTGAATGGATATCTTGGACTCTATGCTAGAATAATGGTGGAACTTAATCTGGCTTGTGATCTCCCAACTAATATAGGCTTCAATGCTCCTAACAATAGAATTGAACTTAGCATTGAATATGGAAAAAAACCACCCTTTTGTGAAGTATGCAAATTGATTAGTCACAACTATGCTAATTACAGGGTGGTCCGGAAACAAATGGACCACAAAACTGTTAATGACTGGCAAGAACATAAACATGCTGAAAAAGGGAAGAAAATCATAGATAAATCTGGGCTTCCTGAGAAAAAACAAGACATTTGGGTTAAAAAATCTAATGTCCTCACAACCTTGGATGGTAAATATTGGGGAGATTTGGTTGAGGAGGAAGAGGCCAGTCATATGGAAGATAACACTACTATTGGATGTCAAAAAATAGTGACTGAAAGATATAGTAATAACCTTAACATGAACAATCCCAACACTATTTCAAATTCAGCTAATATTGCTTCTGTTTCTAGTACATTTACTTGGAATGAGATTTCTTGTAGGGACTTAGAGACCTCAGTGCCTTCAATGCTGAATGGTCCCTCTAGAGTTTCTAATAAGAAACAAAGTGGCATGGAAAAGGTTTTAGATCCAGGTATTTCTGTTCTTCACACTTCTAATTTTAAATCCTATCCTCCTATTTCTGAAAATCCAGCAATAGAGTCCTATGATCCTAATGTTGATACTACTGCTAATGATATTGCACACAGCATCACACAAATGTCTTTTCCTGCCCCTATTTATCATAATGAGTCGGTTTCTGTTAACAGAGGAGTGTCCAACTATCCTGTTGACATACAGAACTTAGTTGTGTTACAGCATCACAAATCTACTGTAACGACCCGAAATTTTGATTAAATCTTGTTTCCTAATTTTATGTGTTATTTTATTTTATTTTTATACTCAACAAAAATGTTTCATTTGATAACATGATTATAATTAAAATGAGACCGTTGGGTTTAGATGGTTATATGACCATTGGTCAAAATGACCGCTTGAAGCTAAACGTTTTGATTATTGTCTCTAAATACAAGTAATCTTGGTTAATTATTATAGAAAGAAGATTTGATGGCCTCACCCAGTAGTCTTGGACCGATCGAATCCCATATAACAGAACTTGGGAAGGAGGTAGCACCACTGGGCTTTGCTCTGGACCAAACCCAAGCCGAACTTCATCGTGTGAAGCTAGAACGGAATCGCCTTTGTGAGAATTTCAAACTGATAGAAATTACTACTCATGCGATGTTAGCCGAGCCTCCCTCAGATTCTCTCACCTTAGCACACCTTACACTTAGGTCCTATGCTGGTGTGATAAGGGGCTATGTAAGGAGACTGTAACTGCGTTGTGTAATTCTTTGTTTTAAATAAAAATTGGGATTTCTTCTTATGATGAAGTTTATGAATTTTTAAATGACCGGTTAAATATAGTATGCATATTTTTTGATGAATTTTAGAGAAAGGATATTTTAAAAATGTTTATGTAAACCGTAAATAATTAAAAATGTGTAATGATTTTCAAAAAATGGTCTTCTATAATTATGTTCAGTACGAAATTTAGAGTCTAATAAGATCAACTTGATTTTTATGAATAGTAAATTATGAATAGTGATTTTATGATTAGGATTAGTAATGTGTCTAAATGGATTAGTAATCTTACTTAAGGAAAGTATTAATATAATCTAGGCACTTTGATTAAGTAATGTGATTCAATAAAATGGTTAAATAACGGTTTCATAAATTATTATTCAAGTATTAGTTTTTTCGAGTGAATAGTGTTTTTAATTAGAAATTAAATTAAAAATATTTAAAAAAATTATTTTTATAAAATGGATTTCATTTTTGAACTCAGAGCACCGATATTATGTTATGGTAATTTTTGGGGTTTTTTCTGAAAAAATGAATTTTCGGTGAATAGTTTATTTATTTAAACAATAAATTAAAAATATTTTGAAAATTATTTTTATAAAATAGAGTTCATTTTTTAAATCAGAGCATTGATATTTGGTTAAGGTGAAATTTTGGGATTATTCTGAGAAAGTTGAATTTTCGATGAATAGTGAAAATACCGTTTTTAAGTTACGGGTGTTTAATGACATCATTAAATGATGTATTATGTTTGTAATCAATATGTTCGACTTATGAATAGTAAGATAAGGTATGAGGTGTCCCAAATGTCCAATACCATGGGAAAATACCCTGGGCAAGCCCATGGTTTTTCCAAAACCACTAATGAGGTGTCCCTTGGCCATTAATGCCTTGTCCCCTCACTTTCCCTATAAATACCAAGCCATCCTCTCATCCATTCGACTCCCCACTCTCCCTCAACGAAGTTATGGTCTCATTACCTCCCAAGGAGTCCTCCCAAGGTGCCCCCAAGCCCTCAAGGTCCCAACCATTGAGTTTTAAGAGTTACGTTTTAAGGTAAGGGATCTGATCTCTCTCTTTCTTTTCAATAAATCTCTTTTATGTAATTTCTTTTATGCTCCATGTTCTTATGTTAAACGGTTTTATTTTATACTACTCTTACTGCCCTTTTCATGTTCACATAATGCGAGATCCCCTCTTACTCTCATTATTTCTTTTTATGATGTTTTAAGTGGCGCCGTTAGGCTGCCGAAATTTTTGTAACAGATTCTTTCTCCCTTCACATTTTTCAAGATCTATTATCATGTAAATTATTTCAAGTTCCTTTTTATTATGTTGGGGTATGATCTCTAAATTTATCATACTGATCTTTTATGATCATATAATGAGAGACCCCATTTGATCTCTTCAATTCAGTATTTTGAAGTTTTAAATGGTGTCGTTAGGCTGCCGAATTTTTAAGTGGTTCTTCACCCTTCTCGTTTTGAAGTTCTACTTTCATGTCAATTATTTCAAGTTCCTTTTTGTTATGTTGGAGTATGATCTCTATATCTATCATACTGGACTCTTATTTTAATATTATGAGAGACCCTATTTGATCTCATCAATTCATTTTTTGTTGAAGTTTAAGTGACGCCGTTAGATTGCCGAATTTTTAAGGGATTCTTTCACCCTTCTCCTTTTCAATGTTCTAATTCCATGTCAAGTCTTGAAAGTTCCTTTTTATTATGTTTGGGTATTATCTATATATCTATCATACTGTTCTTTTATGTTCATATGATGAGATTCCCTATTTGACATCATCAATTCATTTTTGGTTGAAGTTTATGTAACGCTGTTAGGCTGCCGAATTTTCATAAGAGAAATCTTATTATTGTCTTCCTTTCATGTTCTTCATTTCATATGGTATATTTTAAAATTTTATTACCATGTTCTCAAATCCATTATATCCTATCCCTCTACTGTTTTATGGGTCATTTATGATTGTTTGACCTATTCCCCCTCTCTTTTCAACATTTTCTAAAACCCTGTAACGTAGTCGTTGTGCTGCAGAATTTCCGTCTCAAAATGTCTCTCTCTTTTTCTAAAGTTCTTTTATTTTATTAAGTGAATACTCAAAGCTATATATTCTATAGGTGTATTCACATATATACCAAGTTTTTCTATTTTAAATTCTGGGATTTACATAAATGAGACCCGCTCTCCCTTTCTGTGGGTTTAAAGTGACGTAAAGATCATGTCTTTAAAGCAGTTTTTAAAACGTTATGATTATGAAATGAAACCCATTTATTTTTTTTGCTATATGGGTTATTTATGAAATTTTTGATGATGATATATGTGGGTCACATGATAATAAAGGAAAATTTAAGGGTGCTCCCTGATAGTGCTCCAATTCATTTGGTAATGATGTAACCACTAGAGATTACAATTTTCATGATACCTTGGTGAATAACCTTGGTAATTTTCAAATGACACCTTGGGGATGGACCTTGGTGATATGTTCATGATTGTCTATGTTTAATGATGTAGACACATCTTCAAGTTATGAAAATGTTATTTTTATTATGATATGCCTCATGATTTCATTCTCATGCCTTAAAGTTCTTTTCATGACCTTATTGAAGTATCTCAAGTTCACATGTAAAATGTTTCTCTTGTTTCCCTTACTGGGATTTTTGCTCACCCTTTCTTTTGATGTATGTCCCCAGGTTATGTGATGCAGTAATTAACCTAGGATGAACATGAGGAGAAGCCTTTCAAGTGTTTTAGAATAATGTTTTATGTTTTCATGTTTAAAGTTCCTGGTTTCCAAGACACTAAACCTTAAAGATCCTCGATTTTGTAAAATGTAATGAAAGTTTATGTGATAAAAAGGCGGGATGCTATATCTACTGAGATGACTACCACTCCTACTTCTATAACCACTGTTTGTGCTGCTACTAATAACATAGTTAATTCTTTTATGCCACACAACATCTCATACACTTGTCACGACCCGTCCTCGGGGCCCGTGCCGTGACTACCCCAAGCCCGCCTTCCTTAGGCCAGGGGCTGGCGACTAGCACCAAAGGCGTAAAATCCCGATAACTGGGAAGGCATTGCCTTTATAAAAGAAAACAAGCACCACAGAGTACAAGCGGAAGTAAACACCAAGTACAAAAAGAAGAGCTGAAAAGTAAAAAGGGGCCGGAAATACAAGCCCAACTGTAAAGTACAACTCGAAAGGAAAAACAGCGACTGAAATGTAAAGCTGCTACGCTGAGATGTCCACTGGAAATCCCACCTGAAGGGTGGGTACAGATAGCTCCTCTGCTCCTCGGGTCCCGCCATCCGCTCCGAGTATGTCCCGCCCAGTGGTCCACCTCCGGGTACCGCCTCGTCGTATAGTCCACCTCCAGGTACCGTCCAGTCCTTGAACCTTCGGCTTCTGTCAGCACTGTCCGTCGTCTGCAACCAACACAACGAGGTGCGGGCATAGCCCGTGCAGGGGTGAGTATAACGATACTCAGTAGGGACCCCGAGACCCTCAAGGTCTCACTAAAACCAACAAGGATAAACACAAGAAGATCTCAACAGATAAACCCTACTTAGGTATATGTCCATACATATACCTAAGTTATCAAGTAACTGATCTCAATCATGAGGAAACACAAGGATTGTGAAAACGACGGATAACCACTACCCGGGTATATGCCCATACATATACCAAAGTTAGCAAGTGACCCATCTCAATCATGAAGTAAACACAAGGTCAAAAGTCTCAGCTCAAACCAGGATTTTCATTATCGAAACCGTAACTGCTGAAGAGCTCCGTCTCTAGAGTGTACAGTGGTCCTGTCACGACTCCGAGGCTGCCGCTCACTGACCTAGGACTGCTGATGTACTCCTCCTGTCGAGTACTGCGGGTTTGCGGCCAACTACCTGGCGCTCCGTCCGCTGTGGGTCTGTCGCCAAATACCGGGCGCTACCCAGATAGCCTACTGAGGTACTCATCCTGTCGAGTACCGCAGGTCTGCTGCCAACTACCAGGCGCTCCGTCCGCCGTGGGTCTGCCGCCAAGTACCGGGCGCTCCGTCCACTGGGCTAGTCGACTCACTCCAAGTCGAGTCGGTCAAGCAGTCGTCAGGTCTCAGCCGGCTACACGGTCTCCGTACTCTGCACGCTCGTCTCCGGGAGGGTCCGCTCCATGAGCTACTGGTCGATACTCCAAGTATCACAAAGTCCCACGAAGAAGTGTCTCAAAGGTCCGTCTCGTCACAGGGGTCTCAACGCAACAGACGGCGCGTCGATCGGACGCCCGGTCTGTGAGTTATTAGCCTTTTCGTCCCAGGGGCCCGGTTGGTTTCGAGTGCGAACCAAACCCGGCCGTATCTCAACTGTACCCCGAACTCCCATAGGGTATACTCATAGGGACCGTTACTAAAAGTAATCACCAACGCCGCTGACGGTTCGTCAAACGGACGTCCGGTCTGAAAGATATCAGCTTTCTCGTTCCAGGGGCCCGGTTGGATTTCGGGTACAATCCAACCCGGCCATACTCCGACTGCATCCAAAACTCGGGCGGAGTATGTCAAAAGTTCCGTCTCATCAAGAGGAAGTCAACGAAACAGACGGCGCGTCAATCGGACGCCCGGTCTGTGAGTTATTGGCTTTTTCGTCTCCGGGGCCCGGTTGGTTTTTAAGGCAAAACCAACCCGACCGTACTCCACCTGCGTCCAAACCTCGGGCGGAGTATGCCAAAAGATCCGTCTCACTAAAAGGAACACAACGCGACTGACGGCACGTCAATCGGACGTCCGTAGCTCAAGATATGAGCGTTTCCGCTCCGAAGGCCCGGTTGGTTTCGTGAACGAACCAACCCGGCCGAACTCAAAGTAAACCGAAACCTTGAGTGCGATATACCGAAACGACCGTCTCGATCCAAGGATCGCATTTCCGCAGACGGTTCGTCATTCGGAGGTCCGAGGCTCAAGTTATGAGCCAAAAACCAAATCTGGTTCGAAACGGGGGGGGGGGGGGGTCCGGGTCCGGGCCGACCCGGCCCGATCCCCCCTGGCGGCGCGGTGCCCGGCGGCGGGCGGCGGCGCACGCGGGGGCTAAGCCCCGCGGTTCTGGATGGCGGCGCGGCTTTGCCGCGCCGTTTTTGACAAACGGCCCCCCCTTCCAGGGGGCCCGCTAAATGGAAAACCGGGGGGCTGCTGCCCCCCCCTCCTTAATGAACCGCCCCCCCTCTTAAAGAGGGGGGTTTTCAAGGGTTGGCCGGGGAATTTAATTCCCCGGTTTTTAAGTCATCCGGCCGGCCAGCTGGCGGGCCGGTTTTTACCAACGGGACCGGAAATTCCGGTCCCGCCCTCGACTTCCGACGCCGGCGGCCCGGCCGCCGGTCTCCTCTTCCGCCGCGGCCCGGAACCGGCCGCGGTCTCCTCGTCCCGCCGCGGCCCGGAACCGGCCGCGGCGTTCGTCATCCGGCGCGGTGCGACGGCACCGCGCCCCCTTTGCCGTGCTTGAAGTTCACTCAACGCGGCGCGACGGCGTCGCGTTCTTGTTGTTTCATCCAAGGTGCGCGCGCAACGGCATCGCGTAAGTTGAACGTACAATTATCCACGTGGTGCGACGGCACTACGCCACCTTGCTTCCGCCCGCAAGACTAAACAACATGAACGATGGAGGGGGTTCGGCCGTGTTCATGCGGTCCGGCCCCCTCACGTTAAGCAATAACGCATCTTAAAATTAAACAACATCCCCACGTTAGTTATACGAACCACGAGCAATAATGAGATAATTAAATATTAAATCAACATCCCCTACCTCGGGTTTAAGATTCGAAGAATCGTCTACGTTCCGCGGAAGACGGCGTCGCGGAGGTCGGGCGTCGCGGTCGTCGTTCGTCAAATCCGTTGACGAAGAGATATGCCCGAAGAGAAACGTCGTTGGCGAAACTTGCACGCCGACGAAGGTTGTCCGAAGAAGATGCGGTGTTCTCTCTCGTTGACACCGAAGACGAAGAAGAGCGGAGCGGCGTTCTTCATCGGAACTTGAGCGTTCTACGTCAAGTCTTGAGGAAAGTCAAATAATAAAGAAAGCAACGAACTCAAGAACCCCTACCTCGATAGTCACACGTTGACGTAGTCGTGGAATATCGGTGTCGATTCCTTTGACGTCGGAGGAAGAGTCGTTGTCGAAGGCGTTCGTCGCGGAAAACCGTCTCGGAAGAGATGACGCGGAAGAAGTACGTCGCGTCGCGGACACGGCGTCGCGGATGGATCGTGTTCTTCGGCGGAGAAGTTCTTCGTTGAAGAACGACGTTCTTCGTTCTTCGTCAGAGCTTGAAGATGAAGAGGAAGCTCTCAAAAAGCTCTCAAGGGAATAAACAAACAACCCTTAATCAAATAAGATTACATCTTATTTTATTAACACAAACTCAAAAGAATTTCAAAGTTTTGAAATTCAAAAAGGGGTTTAACTCCCTTAAATTAATTAAGTAACTCAAGTTATTAAAATAAGGAAGAGTTACATAATTAAGAGGGGGTTTAGAGGGGTTAGGGAATTTGAAAAGAAAAAGGGCTTCGTGTGGGCCCCACCACACTTAATCCTCCCAAGGGAGGTTAAGTGGGTGTGGGTCCCACTTCCAACCTCCTTTGGTAGGTTTTTTTAAAAGTTAAAAATAAAATTTGTCTTACACAATTTTATTTAACTTAACTGAAAAACCCCAAAACTAACTTTCAACTCGTAACAAACGCAACTCCCGAAAAGGTCTCTTTAAGCGAATATCGGCGCTGCGAGTTCATCGGTGCCCTCGGATTTCAATTCCGAGCACCGTATCAAAAGTTAGAAATTCCCGCTCGTTCGTTCACTGAACGTACCCGAGCCAAACTTCGGAAATTAATTCCGGGCACTCCGGGCCTCGGAATCAGGTGCCGTCTGAAACCGCGCTCTTTTAAAATTCTAAAGAAAATTAAGAAAAAATTTCCCTTGAATTTTACGGGTCTTTACATTACTCCCACCTCAGGGCTTTACGTCCCCGTAAAGATACAACAAAAACTAGGGAAACAAAAGAGGGTACTGAGCACGCATCTGAGCCACCCGCTCCCATGTGCTCTCCTGGAGATTCCTGTGCCGCCATCTGTTGCGCACAAGAGGAATCGATCGTCCATGTAGGACCCGCTCCTGTCGATCCTCTATCTCCACCGGGACCTCCGTAAAAGTCTCCCCATCGTCAACGTCAAGCTCCCCATGATCAAAGATGTGCGTCGGGTCGTGCACGTATCTCCTCAGTTGAGACACGAGGAAGACGTCGTGCACCCGGTGTACCTGAGGTGGTAGAGCCAGGCGATAAGCCACCTCGCCAATCTAGCTGAGGACCTGGAAGGGTCCGATGAAGTGCGGGGATAACTTGTCGCCTCGGCCAAATCTCCGAATACCACGTCGAGGTGAGACCCGTAAGAAGACGTGGTCACCATCCTCGAACTCTAGTGGCCTCCGCCTCCTGTCAGCGTATGACTTCTGCCGGCTCTGTGTTGTCCTCATCCGCTCCTGGATGACATGGACCTCCTCCGACGTGGCCCGAACCATCTCTGGTCCCACAAGAGCTGCAAGATTTCTTCTTTGCCGATAAGAGAAACCTGGTCTCATCCCCTGGATGAACCACATTCTTTGCCTAAAACAGTCAATCCTAACATGGATGATACTAATCCATACCAAGGATGACGTCGTAAGGCCTCGACGCTACTACTAAGAGATCCAACCGTTACTCTCGCCTCCAAGGGTTGAGTCACACTGTCGGCATCAGTGTATGGTAACTGGTCTCCTCCAGTAGATGTCTCACAAGTGAGGGTCAAGTCAACAGTCAACTGGAACCTCTTAGTAACATCACAAAAGAGGACAGGAATGAAAACATCACAAAGGATGCGTCTTTATTATTGCAGCTCATAATACAAGACGCTACACAAAAGCAACATCAACATGGAACTAGAAGTACAAAAGACGTATCTACTAGTTCCTCCCCTGTCCACCTGCTCCCAGAGCTCCATGATCGTAAGCTTCAGCTGCCTGAAGCTGTGCTCTCGCATGGTCACCTACTCCCTGTGGTCGGGGTGGACCTCCTGGTGGTGGTGGTGGCCGAGCCTCAAAGCGTCGTCCACCACCTGCTGCTCGGCCAGCTCCTCTGCCTCGTCCGCCTCCTCCCTACAGACCGCCACGGTCGAACCTCTGCCTCTGCCTAGGTGGTTCCTCAACCGTCTGCTGCTCCTCCGCATGGCGGGTCGGGCAGTCACGAGCCATGTGACCAATCCCGCCACAGAAGTAACACTGCCCACTCTCGGCACGCCTGGCTCTGACTCCACCCCGGCTTCCCCGTACAACTGAGCCTGAGTCGTGCAGTCGGCCACCGGTAGGTCTGGTCTGCCTGGAACCCTGAGACATCCGTCGGCTACCTGCTGCAGATGACTCTCCCACGTGCCGCCCTGCGGTGAGTTGCTGTGCTGGTGTAGACTCAGCAAGGAAACTCTCGATCAGAAGTGCCCGCTCCAGTACTCCTGTCTGAGTCGGTATGCTGAGGGAGATCAGCGATGCCCTGATCTCGTGTCTCAAACCCTGCTCGAAGGTCCGGGCCCGGAAGAAGGGGTCCCGTACCATGTCGGTCGAGTAGCGCGAGAGATCGGTAAATCTCGCCGAGTACTGAGCGACCGTCATGCTACCCTGCCGCAGCTGCAGAAGCTCCTGGATGCGCACCGCTCGGAGGGTGGCCGGGACGAACTCCGAGCGGAAGAGGCTCTCAAAGTCCGTCCAAAGTAGAGATGCCTCATCGTGCACCTGGAGCATCAAGCTCCACCATCGTCCTGCTGCTGCGTGTAGTAGGCTCGCAGCGAGGATCACCATGAGGTCTGCTGGTGTCCTCACTAGCCTAAACACTCGTACCACTGCCTCCAGCCAGTCCTCTGCAGCCTGGGGATCCGTCTCCCCGCGAAACCTGGGCGGTCGCTGGCGCTGAAACTCATGCAGTGCGCTGAGGCGACGTGCATCGTCAGCGGCTGCTGCTGGAAGCATCGGGGGATCGGCGGGTAAAGCTACCGCCGGTGCCACTGCTGACAAAGGGCCCTGCACCGAGGACTCGTTGCTCGGTGGGCTGACGTCACGTTCGATTCTCGGAACCCTAGCTGGCAGCCGTCGTGGGGCCATCCTGAAAGAAACAACGTAACACGATCAAACGATTATACCTGGTGAGCTGACCTGGTTTGAGCTGTTTTAAGGGGGAAAACCTTTGAAAACACACACGCAATCAGTGTTTTCGTGCACAAAGTTGGAAATCAGTTATCAGGGTCTTGGTGTATGGATACGTCGGCCGCCCGCACCAACACTGGACTCCCTGAACTGAAAACCACACTCGGTACCCTTAACACTATTGCTTCACAGAAAGAAAGATCAGAGTTATAAGTTCTGCGGTAGAACCGAACTCCTCTGATACCAATTTGTCACGACCCGTCCTCGGGGCCCGTGCCGTGACTACCCCAAGCCCGCCTTCCTTAGGCCAGGGGCTGGCGACTAGCACCAAAGGCGTAAAATCCCGATAACTGGGAAGGCATTGCCTTTATAAAAGAAAACAAGCACCACAGAGTACAAGCGGAAGTAAACACCAAGTACAAAAAGAAGAGCTGAAAAGTAAAAAGGGGCCGAAAATACAAGCCCAACTGTAAAGTACAACTCGAAAGGAAAAACAGCGACTGAAAAGTAAAGCTGCTACGCTGAGATGTCCACTGGAAATCCCACCTGAAGGGTGGGTACAGATAGCTCCTCTGCTCCTCGGGTCCCGCCATCCGCTCCGAGTATGTCCCGCCCAGTGGTCCACCTCCGGGTACCGCCTCGTCGTATAGTCCACCTCCAGGTACCGTCCAGTCCTTGAACCTTCGGCTTCTGTCAGCACTGTCCGTCGTCTGCAACCAACACAACGAGGTGCGGGCATAGCCCGTGCAGGGGTGAGTATAACGATACTCAGTAGGGACCCCGAGACCCTCAAGGTCTCACTAAAACCAACAAGGATAAACACAAGAAGATCTCAACAGATAAACCCTACTTAGGTATATGTCCATACATATACCTAAGTTATCAAGTAACCCATCTCAATCATGAGGAAACACAAGGATTGTGAAAACGACGGATAACCACTACCCGGGTATATGCCCATACATATACCAAAGTTAGCAAGTGACCCATCTCAATCATGAAGTAAACACAAGGTCAAAAGTCTCAGCTCAAACCAGGATTTTCATTATCGAAACCGTAACTGCTGAAGAGCTCCGTCTCTAGAGTGTACAGTGGTCCTGTCACGACTCCGAGGCTGCCGCTCACTGACCTAGGACTGCTGAAGTACTCCTCCTGTCGAGTACTGCGGGTTTGCGGCCAACTACCTGGCGCTCCGTCCGCTGAGGGTCTGTCGCCAAATACCGGGCGCTACCCAGATAGCCTACTGAGGTACTCCTCCTGTCGAGTACCGCGGGTCTGCTGCCAACTACCAGGCGCTCCGTCCGCCGTGGGTCTGCCGCCAAGTACCGGGCGCTCCGTCCACTGGGCTAGTCGACTCACTCCAAGTCGAGTCGGTCAAGCAGTCGTCAGGTCTCAGCCGGCTACACGGTCTCCGTACTCTGCACGCTCGTCTCCGGGAGGGTCCGCTCCACGAGCTACTGGTCGATACTCCAAGTATCACAAAGTCCCACGAAGAAGTGTCTCAAAGGTCCGTCTCGTCACAGGGGTCTCAACGCAACAGACGGCGCGTCGATCGGACGCCCGGTCTGTGAGTTATTAGCCTTTTCGTCCCAGGGGCCCGGTTGGTTTCGAGTGCGAACCAAACCCGGCCGTATCTCAACTGTACCCCGAACTCCCATAGGGTATACTCATAGGGACCGTTACTAAAAGTAATCACCAATGCCGCTGACGGTTCGTCAAACGGACGTCCGGTCTGAAAGATATCAGCTTTCCCGTTCCAGGGGCCCGGTTGGATTTCGGGTACAATCCAACCCGGCCATACTCCGACTGCATCCAAAACTCGGGCGGAGTATGTCAAAAGTTCCGTCTCATCAAGAGGAAGTCAACGAAATAGACGGCGCGTCAATCGGACGCCCGGTCTGTGAGTTATTGGCTTTTTCGTCTCCGGGGCCCGGTTGGTTTTTAAGGCAAAACCAACCCGACCGTACTCCACCTGCGTTCAAACCTCGGGCGGAGTATGCCAAAAGATCCGTCTCACTAAAAGGAACACAACGCGACTGACGGCACGTCAATCGGACGTCCGTAGCTCAAGATATGAGCGTTTCCGCTCCGAAGGCCCGGTTGATTTCGTGAACGAACCAACCCGGCCGAACTCAAAGTAAACCAAAACCTTGAGTGAAATATACCGAAACGACCGTCTCGATCCAAGGATCGCGTTTCCGCAGACGGTTCGTCATTCGGAGGTCCGAGGCTCAAGTTATGATCCAAAAACCAAATCTGGTTCGAAACGGGGGGGTCCGGGTCCGGGCCGACCCGGCCCGACCCCCCTGGCGGCGCGGTGGCCGGCGGCGGCGGGCGGCGGCGCGGCGGGCCGCGGCGGCCCGGCGCCGCGAGGTGGCGGCGCACGCGGGGGCTAAGCCCCGCGGTTCTGGATGGCGGCGCGGCTTTGCCGCGCCGTTTTTGACAAACGGCCCCCCCTTCCAGGGGGCCCGCTAAATGGAAAACCGGGGGGCTGCTGCCCCCCCTCCTTAATGAACCGCCCCCCCTCTTAAAGAGGGGGGTTTTCAAGGGTTGGCCGGGGAATTTAATTCCCCTGTTTTTAAGTCATCCGGCCGGCCAGCTGGCCGGCCGGTTTTCACCAACGGGACCGGAAATTCCGGTCCCGCCCTCGACTTCCGACGCCGGCGGCCCGGCCGTCGGTCTCCTCTTCCGCCGCGGCCCGGAACCGGCCGCGGTCTCCTCGTCCCGCCGCGGCCCGGAACCGGCCGCGGCGTTCGTCATCCGGCGCGGTGCGACGGCACCGCGCCCCCTTTGCCGTGCTTGAAGTTCACTCAACGCGGCGCGACGGCGTCGCGTTCTTGTTGTTTCATCCAAGGTGCGCGCGCAACGGCATCGCGTAAGTTGAACGTACAATTATCCACGTGGTGCGACGGCACTACGCCACCTTGCTTCCGCCCGCAAGACTAAACAACATGAACGATGGAGGGGGTTCGGCCGTGTTCATGCGGTCCGGCCCCCTCACGTTAAGCAATAACGCATCTTAAAATTAAACAACATCCCCACGTTAGTTATACGAACCACGAGCAATAATGAGATAATTAAATATTAAATCAACATCCCCTACCTCGGGTTTAAGATTCGAAGAATCGTCTACGTTCCGCGGAAGACGTCGTCGCGGAGGTCGGGCGTCGCGGTCGTCGTTCGTCAAATCCGTTGACGAAGAGATATGCCCGAAGAGAAACGTCGTTGGCGAAACTTGCACGCCGACGAAGGTTGTCCGAAGAAGATGCGGTGTTCTCTCTCGTTGACACCGAAGACGAAGAAGAGCGGAGCGGCGTTCTTCGTCGGAACTTGAGCGTTCTACGTCAAGTCTTGAGGAAAGTCAAATAATAAAGAAAGCAACGAACTCAAGAACCCCTACCTCGATAGTCACACGTTGACGTAGTCGTGGAATATCGGTGTCGATTCCTTTGACGTCGGAGGAAGAGTCGTTGTCGAAGGCGTTCGTCGCGGAAAACCGTCGCGGAAGAGATGACGCGGAAGAAGTACGTCGCGTCGCGGACACGGCGTCGCGGATGGATCGTGTTCTTCGGCGGAGAAGTTCTTCGTTGAAGAATGACGTTCTTCGTTCTTCGTCAGAGCTTGAAGATGAAGAGGAAGCTCTCAAAAAGCTCTCAAGGGAATAAACAAACAACCCTTAATCAAATAAGATTACATCTTATTTTATTAACACAAACTCAAAAGAATTTCAAAGTTTTGAAATTCAAAAAGGGGTTTAACTCCCTTAAATTAATTAAGTAACTCAAGTTATTAAAATAAGGAAGAGTTACATAATTAAGAGGGGGTTTAGAGGGGTTAGGGAATTTGAAATGAAAAAGGGGTTCGTGTGGGCCCCACCACACTTAATCCTCCCAAGGGAGGTTAAGTGGGTGTGGGTCCCACTTCCAACCTCCTTTGGTAGGTTTTTTTAAAAGTTAAAAATAAAATTTGTCTTACACAATTTTATTTAACTTAACTGAAAAACCCCAAAACTAACTTTCAACTCGCAACAAACGCAACTCCCGAAAAGGTCTCTTTAAGCGAATATCGGCGCTGCGAGTTCATCGGTGCCCTCAGATTTCAATTCCGAGCACCGTATCAAAAGTTAGAAATTCCCGCTCGTTCGTTCACTGAACGTACCCGAGCCAAACTTCGGAAATTAATTCCGGGCACTCCGGGCCTCGGAATCAGGTGCCGTCTGAAACCGCGCTCTTGTAAAATTCTAAAGAAAATTAAGAAAAAATTTCCCTTGAATTTTACGGGTCTTTACAACACTCCTCCTGTTTTTTCTGTACTGCAACCTAAGTATGTTCAAGCTCCTACATCCTGTTTGGACAACAGGTTATTTCCCAGCCCCTCTATTGACAAACAGAACTCTTATATGTCTCAGCCTAATCCTATTGCTTCTTTTCCCATTTATGTTCCCTTTCAACCTGAGGATCTCACTATCACCCCCAAAAATAATGTGAAATCCTCATCCAATCCTGTTAGGACAGCAGTTGGAAATCGTCACCCCCTGCTCAAGTTGCTGTTTTGGGCCATGACCAGACCAGTTCTTCTATAGCTTCTCCTCATGCTTTGGATATCAGGCTGGTTTCTAGCCCTTCTGTTGACAAACAGAACACTGAAATGTCTCAGCCTCACCCTATTATTTCTATTCCCATCTCTGAACCCTTGAAACCTGAGGATTTCATGGTCATTCTGCCCAAAAATGATGTGAAATCCTCAACTAATCCTAAACCTGTTCAGACAGTAGCTGGAAATTGTTACCCCCTGCTCAAGTTACTGTTTTGGTTCATAACCAGACCATTTCTCCTATAAATTTTCCTCCTGCTCTGTCTAATCCAGATCAAGGTTCACCAGATTCAAAACATACTCTGGTTGGACTAGAGATAAATCCTTCAATCGAACAAAACACTGCTCATGGAGTAGTGAGTGATACCTCTATGCACAGTACTACTAATACTCCAATTTCTGATCATAGTGAAAATTCTGTTTTGAAAACAAATGCTCTTAAAAGTTCTGAAACTTATGAGAGCAAACATAAACCTGCTTCTTCCCCTATGGTCACACGATCTCAAGGGAAGAAGGGTTCTAGAAAATCAAAAAAAAAGAAGGGTTATAACCCAAAATACATGTAATTATGAATCTTCTTTATTGGAATTGTCAGGGAGTGGCTAACAATGATACCTCCACAACACTTAGGAGGTTTTTAAACACCCATAAGCCCCATCTCTTTTCCATTTCAGAACCTAAAGTCAATTTTAATACAAACTTCATGAGATTTGGCTCTCTTAATTACAGTTTTCTTAGCTCTTGTCAAAATAGTCCTCAGATGGATTCCATGTGGATCTTTTTTCATAATTCCCTTCAGAATATCAATATATTTTGAATTTCTGAATAGCAACTCACCTGTGATTTCTCGTGGAATGGAAGGCACACTTTTTTCACTATGGTTTATGCCAGTAATAGATATCATGATAGAAGAGTTCTATGACATGAACTTATTGATTTATCCAATTCTATTAAAGATCCTTGGGTGGTGATGGGTGATTTCAATGCCATTCTTAGCTCTCTTGAAAAAATTGGCCCCTCGCATATTTCCATATCCTCTAGGGAATTCAGGTCTACAATCAAAAATTGTAGCCTTTTTTAAATCTCTCTTGTTGGTGCTAAATATACTTGATATAGGAAAGACTACAACAAAAATGTTGCCAGTAAGCTTGATAGAGATTTTGTTAACATGAAGGCTCTTGATAACTGGGATAAAATATCCAGCGTAACTCTACCTAGACTCAACTCCGATCATCATCCCATCCTTGTTAGCTGCCTTATGAATGATCGAAAGCCTGTTATTCCCTTCAAATTTAATAATGCTTGGTCCTCAAACCCGGACTGTGTCACTTTCATCTTTAACACTTGGAATTCTATAAATCATCATAATGATTCCTTTTCCTATTTACACAAATTGAAAATTCTTAAACATGCCCTTAAATATTGGTGTAAAACTACAAACTCACAAATAGATCTTGATATCTCCTATATTCAAAGTGAACTTAGCAGGGTTGAAAATCAAAATACCAATTCAGATTTCAATATGGATCCTCAATTGGAAGCAAGCATTTCCCTCAAAAATAACTCCCTGCCCACTTTTAAGGATGATATTTGTAAGCAAATGTTTAGGACTAAATGGCTTACAGATGGCGATCGTAATACTAAATTTTACAATTTCCTTAAAAGAATCATAAAGGTCAATCATCCTCTTTCAAAGCTTATCCATAATGATTTAATCATTGATTCAGAAGAGGCCATTACGGACCATGTTACCTCATACTTCTACAACATCTTTAACAGCCTGGGTATTAATACTGAGCTTAAACCTGACATCATTCTCTTAATGGTGGATTAAAGAGACAATGAAATGCTTTTAATCATTCCACTTGATCATGAAATTAAAGACACTATTTTTGGCCTTAATCCAGATAGTGCACCTGGTCCGGATGGGTTCAATAACGGTTTCTTTCAAAAGAATTGGGATATTATCCACAATGTTGTTTGTAAACTTGTCAAGACCTTCTTTATTCATGGATCATTACCTCATAGAATCAATGCTCAATTTTTAACCTTAATTCCCAAGGTTGAAAATTCCCCTGAGATCCATCAATTCAGACCGATTTCCATGATTAACACTCTTTATAAGATTATTACCAAAATCATTGCGAATAGATTTTCTCCTATTTGCAATAAAATTGTTTCTTGGAATCAATTTGGCTTAATTAAAGGTAGGTCCACTCAAGACTGCATTTTTCTTTCCTTTGAATATACCAACAGTTTAAATAAAAACCCCAGAGGAGGATGTGTGGCTATTAAATTAGATATCAGAAAGGCTTTTGACAGCATAGAATGGAATTTTATTTTCAAAGTCTTAAAAAACTTTGGGTTTAAAAATGCCTTTATTGGAAGAATTAAGACTCGTTTTCATTCATCATTCATCACTATTCTTATTAATGGCTCTCCTAGAGGTTTTTTTAAATGCTCTAAAGGTGTTAGACTGGGCGATCCCCTTTCTGCCATCCTTTTTGTTATTGCTGAGGATTACCTAAGTAGGCTCCTCAGTAATCTGGTGGATCAAAGTAAACTTAAGCCTATTCAAGTTACCAGAAACTTAAATGCCCCTACTCATATTTTATATGCTGATGGTATTACTCTGTTTCTTAAAGGGGATCAAAAAACATTCAAGATTTCAAACAAGCCATAACCCACTATGAGGAAGTTTCTGGTCAAGCTATCTCTTGGAATAAATCACATATTTTTTTGGTAAGAACTTTCTAGTTAGAAGAAAATCTACCATTACCACTTATCTTTGTATCAAATAAGGTCTCTTACCTTTCTCTTATTTAGGTGTTCCTATCTTTTGGGGTAGACCCAAAGTTAGCCACTTTGCTAATATCATAGATCAAATTATTAACCAGCTCTCTAATTGGAAGGGTAAATACCTTTCCATGGCTGGGTGAATTTTGTTTGCTCAAATCCACCATTGTTTCTAAAATGGTCTAGGCCCTCATGATTTATAAGTGGCCTATAAGCATCTTCAAAAAAATTAATACTTACATTAAAAACTTTATTTGGACAGGAAGTATTTTTGAAAAGAGGCTTGTCACTATTCCTTGGAATTCTTGTTGTAAACCAATTGATAAAGGTGGAATTGGCATTAAAAATATAAAGTTGTTAAATAGTGCTCTACAGGCCCGTCTAACTTTGCATATTATCAATTCTGCTTCTAAAGTTTATGATTTTTTAAACCATAGATTTCTTCATAAAATTTTAACGGGTAATTCGACTTTCATCAACTCTTCAATCTGGCCTTCTATCAGAGACTCATACCATAAGATCATGGAAAATGCTAGATGGATGGTCAGTGCTGATTCTTCCTTAACTTTTGGTGTGGAAAATGGTGTGGTAACCCCCTAATCTCACTGTTACCACCCAATGTCATTCATGATGATACTAGCCAGTCTATAAAATATGTCCTACAATTACATAGACATGACCTCCCTGATTATATTGTATAGACTATTGATAATCATTCCTTTTCCTCTGATGGGGACTTCCTTGTTTGGGAACCTGCTCCAAATGGAATGCTTGACTCTAAAAAATTTTATAAGCATAACTTTTCTAATGAGGAATCTAATTATCTTTCGGTGAGTCATTTCAATAAACCTTGGATTAAAACTTCTAGGATCAACCTTATTTGGCGTATCTCACATAACATATTTCCCACTGAAATTACTCCGCAAAAGTCCGACATTCAGCTTTGTTCTAAATGATGCTTGTATAATCAACACAGGGAGGATGCCGATCATCTTTTTCTATCTTGTGCTACAACCTCTAATTTATAGAATTATGTTTTTGAATTATTCAATTGCAGATGGATCTTAACTGACTCTGTTTCATTGTTTTTAAAAAAATTTATTAGACATGAAGCTTCTTCACAGGTTAAAAATATATTTCTTGCGGCTGTGGCGGAACTCCTGCATGAGATCTGGTACGCTAGAAATGATCTCATTCATAATAATCACTCATTTAGTCTCAATGTAGGAAAATATCGGATTCTTATTGCAATTCATGAATCTACCTCAATACAAAAAGACTGTTTCAACAACTAAGTTGGTGACTTTGAGATCCTTCGTCATCTCCGTGTTCCTGGAATCTACCCTATGCCCAAACACTTCTTGGATGTTTTCTGGAAATCACCGATACCGGGATGGATCAAAGTGAAAGTTGATGGTGCTTCTAAAGGCAATCCAGGACCTTCCACTTGTGGTTCTATCTTCAGAGACTCAACTGGACAGTGTCAGGGTTTCTTCTATGTTGGATGTGGTCACTCTTCATCTCTGGAGGTGGAAATGCTTGGATTTATTCACGCTGTTTAGTTTGCGCTTCAAAAAGGATGGATAAAGCTTTGGATTGAAAGTGATTCTACCACCATCATTCATGCCATCTGGAATGGCATCATTCATCTATCCTGGCCGCTCACTACACACTGGATGAATTGCTTGAAGACGCTCCATGGGATTGATTACATTTCTACTCATGCCTACCATGAAGAAAATGTCGTTGCTGATACTCTTGATAACAAAGGAGTTCATCAAAGCATGACTTGGTTAGACACTCTACCAGCTGATTTATCTTATCTTTTCTACTAAGATTGTAAAAAAATCCCATCTTTTCATCTAATATAACCTTTTTAATTTATATATTGTGCTTTGACCTTTAAAAAAACTTTATCCAGGGATAGGTCTAATTCGGTACTTGGTATGAAGTTGTGCTCGAGAGTAGATAACCCATGTATAGGGTAGAGCCATACTACCTCCTTAATTATAGTTTTCTGATTTTGAGATTTTACGGTTCATATGACTTCACCCAGAGTGATTCACATGACTTGTGCTATTATTGTGTTTATATTTCGATTCTATTTCTATTGCAACCCGATGAGATGAGGGTATTCCGTCTCATGCATCATATATGTACTTGTAGAATCACATTCCATGCATTCTTTCCATGACATCTAGGGTGAATTAGCGATTTCATGCTGTTGTGATAGACTTGTTATAGATTATGCATGCTGTTGTGATATATGTTTGATAGAATCACTGTTGTTATGTTAGAGAGGTATTTGTTTCCCTTGTATGTGATTATAGGAGATTCCAAGCTTTGATTCATGGAGAGTATGGGCTCTCACGAATCGGAATTTGGAACCTCTTTTCCTTGTTTTAGTGTTTCTGGGGTTCTGTACAGTTTCTGAGCTACTGCCCAGAAAAGCCCAGAATACACGGCGTGTACTTTTTGGATACACGCCGTGTAGTTTTCGGGCCATGTCACTGACCGTGTGAGCAGAACACAGTGTCGTGAAAGTAACTTTAGGAACACGCCGTGTGTGGTAGGTACACGCCGTGTAGTAACGAGCCGTGTACCCAGTCGTGTCACTAACAACACAGGTCAGGGAATCTCGAGTAGCACACGCCGTGTTGTAAAGGAACACACTGTGTAGTCCCTTCCAGTTACCCGGCCGTGTCATGAACAACACGGGTCGGCATGAGCTTTTTTTAGACACGATGTGTTGCTTTTGGAGCACGCTGTGTATTCTTGTCAAGTACCCGGCCGTGTCACAAACAACACGGGATGGTGTCACCTTGCCTATACACGCCGTGTTTTTTCAGAGCACACTGTGTATACGACTGTGTATTAAACAACATGGGCCACCTAAGCGTTGTCCACTACACGCCGTGTCCATAGGGAACACGCCGTGTAGTCTCGGTTTAAGAGAACTGTGTGGGTTAACCATGTAAGGGACTCAGGCAGGGGAATAGTTTTCAAGTACACGTCGTGTGTGGGGTAAACACGCCGTGTGGTTTGATGTATACACGACTTGTAGGGTAGGAGTACATGCCCATGTCAGTGGCTTAAGAAGACACGCCGTGTAGTTTTCATACACGCCGTGTAGTCGAGTTTTGTAAACATGTGTGTTTTCCTTCCCCTATTTCCATTTTGTACTCTTGTGTTCTATATCCTTGTTCTCCTGATCTAAGGTGTACTTTTGATCTTTTAGAGATATGCCTCTGAGACGTCCTCCAGTCGTATGTCTGTCGTCAGGTAGTGATCAGACGCTAGATAGGGCTGATCAGGCACTTCCTACTGATCCTCCAGTCTTGCCAGCCATGGCACTGGATGTTATACCAGTTGCAGGCACTGATTCATAGTTTAGGGAAGGTTTCATAAAGATGATGCAGGCTTTACAGGGATCTCTGCCTCCTACCATGACTATGGCAGACTTGACGTGGGTTTTCCAGTAGCAGCATCCTCCCACGTTCTCCGGAGAAGGGGGACTACAGGCTACAGAGTCATGGCTGGAAGCCATGCTGACTATCTTCGAGCATCTGGAGACGCTACCAGAGATATGGATCAAACTCTCCACCTACATGCTTTGAGAATCCTCCAAGCGGTAGTGGGACGTCATCTCACAGGTGGGACATCAGCAGGCTATGTCTTGGGAGGAGTTCCAGCGCGTGTTCTATGACTACTTTTATCCGGAGACCCTATGGGTCGAATGAGCCCAAGAGTTCATGAGCTTAGAGAATGGTACTCTTTCTGTCATGGAATATTCCTCCCGCTTCACTAGGCTATAGAATTTCACCCCCCCATCGAGATAAAATTGGGGTGTTCTTAGCAAGTAAGTTTGAGGATGGTCTCGGGCGGGAGATCCGCTTGCATGTGAACATCTTCCAACTGACTTCCATCATTTCCATTGTCAATCAGGCACTGATTGCGAAGCGTAATCTGAGAGACTCTGGAGCTGTGAGCCAGGGTGGTTCTGCTTCCAGATCTAGCTTTCCTCCAGATGATAGCAAGAAGCTCTATAGTGAGTCTATGCGCGGTGATCCGAGGAATCATGCTGCATCGTCAGGCAGCCAGGTGACATGCTACCAGTGTGGCCGGTCAGGGAACACGAGGCCACAGTGCCAGAGGGACCCCGTGGAGTGCCAATCTTGCAACAAGTTGGGTCACCTTCAGTTTTTCTTCAAGGTTTTCTCACCAGTAGCTGGTTACTGGGGTTCTTCCATGAATCCTCGTTCAGGAGCAGCCCCACCAGTTTCTCACCAGTCGGGGAACTGGAGTTCTTCCGGCCATTCGGGCCGAGGTGGAGGTCGAGGCCATGGCGGTCAGCCACCAGTTTCTCAACACCAACAGGGAGGTTCATCTCAGAGTGGTCAGTCCAGGGCGTAGGGCCGTAGTGCAGGCAAGTCATTCACTGTGGAGCAGACTTATCAGGAGCAGGATCCCGACCTTTCTACAATTCAAGGTATGATCTTAGTAGCCTCATTTTTATCTTTATCTCTTTTTTATACTGGTTCTACGCATAGCTTTATCTCTTTTGCTGTCGTGGAGATCCTTAGGCTCTGTATTCTTTCTTTAGATGACTCGTTGACACTAGACACACCTTTGGGGATGAGGAAATATAGTGCAATCCAGTGTAGAGAGTGCCCTCTTGAGGTTGCAGGGTATCATTTCTTATGGGATCTCTATATCCTAGAGATGACGGGCTATGATGTCATCCTTGAGATAGACTGGTTGGTTCCCTTCCAAGCAGTCGTCGACTGTTATTGTCGCAGAGTGAGTTTTGTTTCACCATAGGGTGAATCTTTTCTTCATAGAGGCGAATGGGATGTTCAGGCGAGTCGAGCTGGACTCGAGCATCATGGGCTAGGAAGGGTGACACACCAGATTGATAGTCATTATCTAGATGATCAGGGGACTTCACCATTGGAAATTCCTCCAGTGGTAGATCGTTTCTGGGATGTCTTTCCAGAGGAATTTTCAGGTTTTCCTCTGGAGCGTGAGGTAGACTTCTTGATTGAGCTCGTGCCAGGAGTTGAACCAGTGTCCATTCCTTCCCATAGGATGGCTACACCTGAGTTATAGGAGCTCAACAAGCAGTTGGAGGAGTTACAGGAAAAGGGTTTCATCCAACCTAGTACTTCTCCTTGGGGTACGCCGGTCCTATTTTCAAAGAAGGAAGATGGTACCTTTCGGCTTTGTGTGGATTATCAGAAGCTGAACCAATTGACGTTCAGGAACTGATATCCATTTACAAGGATCTATGACCTATTTGATCAGCTTCAAGGAGCCTGGGTTTTCTCGAAGATTGACTTGAGGTTAGGTTATCATCAGTTGCGTGTTAGACCATCAGATATACCTCTGACGGCCCTCAAGAGTAGGTATGGTCTTTATGAGTATACAGTTATGTATTTCGGTCTCTCGAACACACCAGTAGTTTTCATGGATCTGATAAACCGAGGGTTCCATCCTTATTTGGACTCCTTCACCGTTGTCTTCATGGATGATATCTTGGTGTACTCTCACACTCGACACGACCGTTCCACACATCTTGAGATCGTTCTGAGTACACTGAGAGACCATCAGCTTTATACTAAACTCTCGAAGTTCCACTTCTGGATGGATCATACTAACTTCTTGGGTCACGTCATCTCAGAGGCAGGAGTGTCTGTGGTCCTAGAGAAATTGAGGGTTGTAGTTTCCTGGGAGTAGCCGAAGAACGTATTTGAGGTACGAAGCTTCCTAGGGATGGCTGGATACTACATGAAATTCATTCAGGACTTTTCTCATCTAGCAGCACCTTTGATAGGTCTGACCAAGAAGGGTTCGAAGATCTTATGGTCAGATTCTTGTGATTCAGCCATTCAGGAGCTGAAAGGGAGGTTGATTTCAGTACCGATACTAGTCTTGCCAGAGCCAGACAAGAGTTACCATATTTACTGTGATGCTTTAGGTATCGGGCTAGGAGTTGTGATTATGCAGGGAGATGGGGTCGTCGCATATGAGTCTCGGCAGTTGAGGCCACATGAGAGGAACTACCTGACACACGATCTAGAGTTGGCAGCTATTGTTCATGCCTTACGCTGTTTGAGACACTATCTACTGGGATAGCACTTTGTGGTCTTCAACGACCACAAGAGTCTCAAGTATATCTTCACTCAGCGTGATCTGAATCTCAGGCAGCGCGGGTGGGTTGAGTATCTTTAGTCGTTTGTTTTTTAGCTTGCCTATATGGCAGGAAAGAGCAACGCAGTGGTAGATGCGTTGAGAAGAAGAACTTAGGTTTAGGCGGTTCAGGAGGCCAATAGTGAGTGGAAGCTGATGGCTCTGTTCTCTGAGATGCATCTGGAGGTGCACGATAGACAGGGACAGACTTTCCTTTCCTCTATAGCTATTATCTCTACCATACATGATCGGGTACGGATGAGGCAACTATCAGACTCAGAAAGCTTAGTCCTATGGGATAGTGTGTAGGGATAGGAACCTCTTCCTGGATGGACAGTGGGAGAGGATGAGATCTTGTGTTTCCCAGGACGCGTATTGGTGCCAGCAGACATACACGAGGAGCTGATGTGGGATTTTCATTCCTCTGTTTGGGCAGTTAATCCTGGCATAACCAAGATGTATCGAGATCATTATCACCAGTACTGGTGTCCAGGTATGAAGAAAGATGTTGTTGGTTTGGTCATGATATTTTCTACTTGTCAGCAGGTGAAAGCAGAGCATCAGCGACCAACATGCCTTTTACATCAGTTACCCATTATGGAGTGGAAGTGGAATGATGTTGCGTTGGAATTCGTGACAGGGTTGCCGAGATCGCCTCAAGGGAATGATGCTGTTTGGGTTGTCGTCGACAGGCTCATGAAGGTTGCTCACTTCTTGCCGATCAAGGAGACCTTCAGTGTCAATGATCTGGGATGACTATACATTCGAGTGATCATTCGTCTTCATGGAGTTCCACACTCCATTGTTTCAAAAAGGTATGAACGCTTTACCTCTCGGTTCTGGCAAGGACTTTAGCAGGCTTTGGGTATACAGGTGCTTTTATGTACAACATACCATCCCTAGACTGATGTCCAGTACAAGCGCATGATCCAGGTAGTTGAGGATATGATCTGAGCCTACATTGCAGACTTTGGAAGTTCTTGGGAGAAGAATATTCCTCTGGTGGAGTTCACTTATAACAACAGTCTCCAGGAAACCTTTCAGATGGAACCATATGAGGCTTTATACGGTAAGCCATGCTGATCACCCATATGCTAGATGGAGGCAGGAGAGGTATCTTTTCTGGGAACTCGTCTTATTCAGGAGACCTCAGAACAGATAGAGTTGATTCAGAAGAGGATGGCTACAGCACAGTCTCAACAGAAGTCTTATGCTGATCAGCAGAGGTGACCTCTGGAGTTCGTGGTTGGGGATCAGTTTTTCCTGCGTGTCACACCGAGGATGGGGCACAAGAGGATTTAGAGACAGGGTAAGCTTTCACCGTGGTACGTCAGGCCGTTTGAGGTCTTGGAGATGGTGGGGCCAGTTTCTTATCAGCTACAGTTACCTCAGCGGTACCAGGCCATGCACGACATCTTCCACGTATCTCAGCTCTGATGATACTTTTCAGACCCGTCTCATGTCTTTCAACCTGAGGAGGTTGTTCTTGAAGCGGATGCATCTTTTGAGGAACATCCTATCCAGATTGTCGATCGTAGTATGAAGGTTCTCCACGGGCGGTCTATTCTTCTGGTATGGGTGCTATGGCTGCACGGGCGAGTACATGACAATACCTGGGAATGGGAGGCCAATGTGCGATCGTAGTGGCCAGAACTGTTCATGGATTCTTATTCTATGCCACGTTAGTGAAATTTGGGGACTAATTTCAATAAGGGGGGAAGTTTTTATGAACCCGGATCTTCGTTTCATGTATGTTTTTCTTTTTTCTGTATTTTTAAGAAAAATGAACATTTTGGAACTTTTTGAAGTACACAATGTGTACTTTCTGAGTACACGCCGTGTACTCTTCTCCGGCTCGAAGCCATGTGCTGGCCGTTCCCGGGCCATACACACGGGGTGTAGGGGTGACGTGGAGGCCGATTTTGGCGGAGTACAGAAAATACCCAGTACACGCTGTGTACCCAAAATGTACACATCGTGTACTTTCTTATTTTTCACTAATTGAACCGGGGTCGCTCCTGATGCACAGAATCATCTTCTTTTACGTCCTGTTCATCCGAGAGAAACTCGTACGACCGGATCTTTGACGAGCTTCCACCTCTTCATCCTTTCTCTGATTCGAGCATGGTCGATTGCGTTGGAATTGCTGCAGTGAGTTATTCATTCTGCTTGAGCTTTGTTTTTTTGATTCCTCCTCATTTTCGAGTTATCGTGGGTTGAGAATTTTGTGCTTTTCCCAGATCTACGATGTTCAAAGGGGAATCAATCACCGTGGTTCACGTATATCGATCTCCTAGAATCGAGTTAGGTGGTTTTTTCCATTCTGTTGAAAGTCAATGAGTATGTTGTGCAAATTCCACAAATTCCCTTGGCCAGGGAATTGTGGGTTTCCTGTTTTTCCCTTTCGGTTTTCCTACTTTGCTTGATTGCTGTAGTAGAGGTTTATGTTTTTGAATAGAGTAATTTTTTTTACGCTTAGGCTGCTTTTCCATGATTTTTGTCCTAATAGTTTCCACAACAACATTTGAAGTTCATTTTCATTATATCCTTGTCCTGTAATCGAAGATGGTGATAGATTAATTTGTGTTTAATATTTGATAACTATCACGTGCCTTTAAATTGATAAAATAGGCCATAAATCCTTTGTAGTGGATAAGTTTTCTTCACAGTCACTTGGTTCAAGCACCAGTATTTCACACATAACCTCAAGCTCCCTTCTTAATTCCTGGAAAACTAAATAGGGTATTCCCATGGTAATACATTGGGTATCATAAAGTCCTTCTACAAGTCATCCAACCAAACCCTCATCGTAGGAAGATTTGTGGGAACCATCAGATATGCAGCTGTAAATATCTTTGCCATCCCATGGTATAGATCAATGAATAAGTCTATATCTTAGGGGGGGAGGTATACCTAGAAAATATTCAGGAAAGACATCATCATACTCCACCCCCACTTCAAGAATCTAGGGGCACATAACAACCACTCCATCGAGGGTCAAGCTATCCAACCAATGATTAACTAGATGCACCCTCCTATGAGTGAGTCCATCCAGTGCTGCCTGAGTTTCCTTTTCACCAATAATGGAAAACCAGGTTCAATCACTATAGAAACACCACACCCTTCACCTAAAATAATTAATCGGAGTGTGAACTATGGAAAAAAAATCTATACCAAGAAGGACGATGTAAGCCCTCAATACCACTACCAAGATATCCCAACCAAAACTATTGACTCCAAGAGTTAGGTCATAATGTTGGTACCACTACATGATCATTATGTCTACTCCATTAGAAGTCTCTAAGCATAAGGGTTGATTCAATAGTTCAAATGGAATCAATGAGTCTCAAAAAAAATTTGGAAAAAAATAATTACTAGAACATATGATTATCAATAGAAAATCTATTGTTGAAAAGGAAAATATTGTACTTCGTATCATTATCGAACCCTCAAGGTCATAGGAATCAATGTCTTGTAGTTGAGATCATCCCTAGCCACTAGCTCTTTATGATTGGTGGGGACCACCTAGGGGTGGTGGCAGTAATAGGTCTAACCTCATACCCCCTCCTACTGCTCTATCAGGCCTTTTACCATGTCTTCCGCCCTATGGACCACCCTACTCCTTCCTCTATATCTATCTGAGCAATCCCTCAACCATATCCCAATCCACTGTACGATGGGTTAGTGAATGTTGTTCCATATGTCTCAGACCGTCACAAGATAATCACATCCTATCCCTAGGATAATTTGAGCCACAAAGAGAGCCCTCCACCACTGACCCTGAGTCCTGCAATTGCCGCCAGATGCATTTGACCCTCTTGGGGCCCTATTACATCCATCAACTATCTATTATAGTGGTCTCATCTATTAGTTGCCAATTGATAGGTCCCACTACTAGTGTATTCTTTTCCTTCAAACGTTCTACCAATATGGCACTCTCATGTACCCTATGATAGGTGTAAATTCTAAGAGATACCACTGACACCCTGATACACTAAAACAAGCCTTGTTCAAAGGTCTGAGCCCTAAATAACTGTCCTCATACCATAACGATAGATTAATGAAATTGATTATTAAACCTCATTGAATACTCTATCATGGTCATAAGTCCCTACTACAGATGCATAAGCTTCTATATACGTATTGATTGCAACATGGCCGGATATAACTCTTCAATGAATAGACACTCCAAGTCTTCCAAAGAGAGATCTGTCTCTTCATGTAACTGAGTCACCAAGATCCACCATCTCCCATCAGATCCCTAAAGAATACTCCTCAGAAGGACTAAAATCTGGTCAGCAAGCATCCTTACAAGGAGGAAAATCTTAGTAACTACCTCTAGATAGTCCTCTTCTTACTGGGGGTCTTGATCACCCCAAAACCAGGGAGGTCTCTTCCTTTTAAACTCATGAAATTCACTCAGTCTACATACATCTTCAGCTGGTAGTGATGGTGATAGATGCCTCTCAATGGGTGGTGGTATAGTCGGTAAACAACCCATAGGTTCTATATCTGGTACAATCCCCTATACTAATGCCATGAAACTAGGCAGATCATCCTCATAATCAATTGATAGAATCCTATATGGCTATCTTCTTGGAGGCATACTAAAATAAATCAATATCTACCATGGTCAAAAGATTATATTTGGGTAGATAATGAAAAGGAAAACACAACCATTTCTATATGATTCATGTACAATGTTTTTCTTTGCAACTAGTGTTCTCATGTATCGAGTCAAAAAACAGGTGATCAGAGTTCTCGTGTATGGATACATCGACCACATCACCAACACTAGTGTCAGTGGCCTGAAAGCTAAACATGAAACAATAAACACTATTTCGCGAAACCAATTTCACTAACTTAGGTCCTATGGTAGTACTTATTAGCTTTGATACCATTCTTTGAGAACCCGACCCGCCGAGGTCTGACCCGTGACTACACCAAGTCCACCACCAATTGGCCAAGGGATAGAGACCATAACTTAGTAGGAATATCCCACAAATGGGAGGAATTTGACTAATTTATATATATATACACACACACACACACACACATCCAAGCCCACACAATGATGAAATGTAAAATAATTGAAACAATGAATGCATACATATAAAATCCAACAACATAGTATGATAGTAAAGTACTAAAAATAAAAAAGGGGCCAAAAATAAGACCAACAAAAACATTAAAATGTTTAAACTACTCCAAGGGAGAGGACTAAGTCCAAAGTATGCTCTCAATAAACACCTCGGTCTATCATGCTCTAACTATGATCCACCCACTATTTTTCCTCTTAGGACACCATCAAAAGGGTCATAATATGAAAAAGACATGACATGTGTGGTAAAATACCATGTAGGGGTGAGTATAACAACACATAGTAGGAACCCCCAAAAAAACTAGAAAAAATTAACCATTGATATTAAGATCAATACAAGATATAACAATCAATGTACAATAGAAACAGAAACCAAGAGATACTCATGAAAGACAACATGGTACCAAGAAACTATAACCAACTTCCAGCCACATGATTCGGCTCTAAGCAGTGCTCATTCTGGGAGAACTCACTCCATGAGACATGATACCACTGGAGACACTTGATGAAGAGGTCTTGGAAATTATCCCCTGCCTATGAAAGCTCACTCATCTAAGGGGACCATGATACATAGATAGGGGGTCACGCCCAGAACCGCTAGGGGACACCACGAACCGAGTCTAGATCAACCCACTACGTAGGGGATCATATGTCAATGATTCTTCAAACCCGACGATACGACCTTCTATATGGAGGTTCAATTCCCTACTCCGGGAGGTCACACTAATTCCAAAAACTAAAACTAGGGAAGGTAGATTATCACACTCTAGTCTCATGGAGGGATCCCAAAACTATTTCTAAGACTCTTCTTCTAGAGGGGATCAAAATCCAATGATGTGGTTGTAATACTGCACTATACCCTATCAGAAAAGGACCTAGTGAAAACACTCAACCTGTACTGGCCCAATCTAAGAAAATGAAGAGCCTCAAGAAATATTAATCAGAGTATACGATGTCTTAAGGGGTACACGACAAGTCTTAAGGGGTAAATGACATGTCCAACAATCACATGTCATGACCATGAAGAAGATCCTCACATGGTCTATAGTACCTATATTCATGATGTGTAGAATGATAGAAAATGGAATTTAGAGACACACAATATCATGGTCGTGTCTACTGATTGTGTCTATGTAACAAAGCCGTATCTGCCAAGCCATTTCTATGTTGGTGTAGACGGTGTTTCTGTGCCAGTGTACTCTAAACAGTGTCAGTGTATCGGTCCATGTACACCATGATGTGTCCATGTGGGAGAATATGATGTGTCCATGTGAATTTATTTCAACCTGTTTCAGTGTAGTTCTGAAGTACATGGAGAATCAACCAGAAGTAGGATCACTCTCCATGTGACAAGTGTCAACCACCATGTGATCATCACATTCATCCTAAAACCCCATCCACCTATTAAGGGGACCCACACATCATGTAATACTAGATTACATGTAGTGTGTTACAAATGTTTCTAAAATCCCTGATCCATGATCGCATGCCTCATCTACCACTCTGGTCTTTTGTTTTCTGCCTCACCTTGTTGGAAAACTGGAGATCCATGTTTGTCCAAGCTGTTCTATCGTCGATCAATGTGTTTCATCACCAGATCCACATGAAAATTGGATCAAAATTCATTTCCTTGTTTCAAGAAAAATAAATCTGAAGAACATGATTTTTGAATCATTTTTTGTTTGACTCTATTCTAAAACCACTATTGTACCTCCATTGTGTTGTGTGGATCCCAGATTTGTGATATCAGATCATTTTTCCACGAAATGAGTGTATAATGTATGATTGATTGGGATGTGCCATGTTGTTGGCCAAATGAAGAACACTCACAATGAATGGTGAATCAGGGGAGAAAATAAAAATTATAAATGAGAGGAATTAACATCAATAGATGTACATTTCTATATCATTTCGTTTTTATATTATAAATAATGAAGAGATTCAAATTAATTCTCCCAAATCACCCCATAATAAACCCATCTTGAAAGATGATTGAACTGTGGATCAATATTTTTGTTAATTGGTTCATGTTCATCATAGGAATCATGAATGGGGAGGAAATCATATAAACCAAATTTCTTACCTCGATTCAGTTTGATCACTAACAAATAATGATCATTGCATTGTCATTATTTGCGATATCTGTCGAAATGGTTACACATTGATCTATAATCAATGATTTATCATCATTTGTTTGAGATAATTATTTAAATTTTCTCTTTAGAAGCTCCCTATAGATTCTATGGTTATGATGATAACATTGGATCTCAACATAAAGATACCTTTAATGATGAAAGGGATTCTCAGTCAACACATTAAATTAAAATAATTTTACCAAATAATTTCATTCATTTTACACCCACGATAACTTTCTCATAAATGGCCCATTTTTTGACCAATGTTAAGTAACTCATAGGGTAAAACCAAATTTCTTAGCTAAACAGTGCCCTATAATTTCTAACCCTGGAACCCACTTAAGAGTTATTCCACTTTTTTCTTAAAACCACAAGCGTGTGTTATTTAATGTATCAGAAAAATTTATTTCAGGCACATTGGGCCTCAAAATCACACACAGTATCAGTGCTTGGTATCGAAAATAATGTATATAATATTTAATAATTATACACAGAAAATTTGAGATGTTACATGTTGTTAATGATATTTTAGGATATATGATTAGGCATAATAAAAATATCATTCAATTCATTATTAATCCAATTTGGATTCTCATAGCCACCACATTTTCCTTCATATTAAATGTTATCATGATTTTGTTGGTTTATAGCTATTGATTAAAAAAAGTATATCGTACGAAACAATAATTATAGTTGTAAAAACTTATAATTATTTATTGGATGACTAAATCATGATGACTTATTTTCAATCTAAAACACCTTAGGTTTATCCTAGGTCATTAATTATTATCATATATTGAAATCCTTTAAGATGGTTTATAATGAAAATATGAATTTTCAAATAAATATCTTCAGAGAGTGTCAAACTAGGTGTGTAGTAAGGGACATTTCCTTGTACCAGTTAACAATCGATTCATGTTGAAAGAACTTTTTTTGGAGTTATCATCTCTAGGTAAATTTTTATCAGTAACAAAACTAACAATAGTAACTATAAATGGATGGATATCCATGAAAAACTATATAATAGCTTCCTTTAAAAAAATTTCAGATGTTATTATATACTTATCCTCAAGTTATTTTATAGGTATATGTTCTTTATTATATGTTTTCATTAATCTAATTATCAATGTTTTTACTGAAATTTATATGATACAAACAATAACAACCCTGACTATAGTATCCCAAAGAATATGTATACATTATTACATTGGCATAATATATAAATAATTTCATCCTGAAAGAATAAATAGTTTATTAGCCTTTGTAAAATAAATTCATACATGATTCCAATATAACATTTGAATACAAAAATTGAAACATAATTTTTTTTCAAGAATATAATTATTCAATCAAAAATATCCTTGAATATCAATATTAGTACAAATCATAGATTCTTTAGAGTTTAGAAAAATATTTTCAAGATCAGATGCTTAATTAGAATTACATCAAGAAGAAGCTATCATGTACCATTTAACATAATCAACATGTAAAGGTAAATACCTAAACACACATTCTATTTAATCAATCATTAAAAATCATCATTAGATAAGTCATAATAAATATAATAAAGTAAATAACTAATTTTTTTTTAAATAACATGAAAATCATGAATATATAAGACGTAATCTATATGGTAAGGTAAATAACGGAAACACATGCCATTTAATTGATAAAATAAGAATGAAAATACATCCTGATATAATATGATTATGAAAATATTATGGATAATAATAATAGAATTATTAATGAATAAAATTTGTACTTACTATATTTAATGATCTCAGGCATCATGATACCTCTACTATCATGAAAATTCACAAGACAGTTTAAAACTAATGGGTAGGTATACACCAGAAACCCATTTATCTAAGGCTAGCCAACTGATTCGTCTCATAATACTTTCATTTCAACAAGGGGATACCTATAATATGGAACAACTCATATCTTCATTTCTAACACATTCTTCATATATCGAATGATCAATTTAATTCATGGAAAATATGCCTTACAAAAAAAGTTTATATTGAGTAAGGAATACAAAATAACAATAATTTATCCAGTCAATCATATAACATTCAAAGTAAAATACATTATTTAGAAATGATCTACTTTTTAAGTAATAAGTATACACATGATAAATTATTTAGATATTTATAGTAAATCTAATTTCCAATGATAATAAGAAAGTGAATATTTCAAGGGAAAGTTAATGATTACCAAAAATATTCAAGGAAAAGAATTTCAATACCATCATTGTTCAAATATATTGTAAACAATCTAAATAAATGATAAATATTATATAAATACAATATATACCTAGTGGATCATATGTATAATAAATATTTGATGTCATTGATGAATAGAAATAACATAAAAATGTTATTAAAAACATTCTTGAGCAAAATATCCTTTTGAATTTGAAAATATTTGTAACAATAAACATTCAAAAAATATTTAGAAATTAATTTTATTTTAAAATAACCTTTATAAATTACATTCATAAATTTAAGAAAATGAGAGGCCCAGACGACAGTAATTTTTTTCATGCCATACATGTAAATATGATTCCTTTCAATTTTTCAGTAAAAGAAAAAAGACCCATGTTTGGAAAATGAAATAAATATTCCTTTTTAACTTAAAAAAAATTAAAAAGGGTAAAAATTACTTTATAAAATAATTTTTATAATTTTAAAAACACTTTTGAAATAATTTTTAGAAAACATGGTTTTTGAAGAAAAAAGATTTTTGACCGAAAAGAGAAATAATGTCAGATTGTATTTAACTCATTTTCTTAGTCATTTTAAGTAACAAAGAGTGGTAAAATTGTATTATTAATTAAAAAAATTATTAACAACCAATAAATAATTAAATTAAATGGGTTTACAATCCAATTTTCAAATAAATTCTTTCAAAGGAAATTCAATAATAAACCATCCCATTTAAATTGAAATTGTTAGATAAACCCTTACAAAGATCATAACGTTGATGTGATAATTAGTCAATGAATCAATTATGGGTATAAAATGTAAATACCCATAAAAAATTATAATAAAAATAATATAGTAAAAATTAATTTCACACATAATCCTAGAATATCAAAGATAATTAGGAAGTAAGATAACCCAATTAAAAGAAATTGAGTTATGAAATTCTTTACTACACGGTGAATTTTAAATCAAATACCCTTAAATAATTCTAATTAAAACAAAAATTACCTTTAATTATTAAGGATTTATTAAATTACATGTGAACTGTCTAGTAAATACACAATATAAAATAAATCCTGTGCATAACATTACAATATGACTCAATGAAAGGAAATTGAGAAGAAGTCGCTTTCCTCAAACTTCCTTCTGGTTGAATGTGCTTTAACCACATGTATAATGGATTTAAATTTTTTAATAATTTATTCCATAACCATATTAATACTTATAATATCATATATTATCTACTTATAACATTTTACAACCTTTTTAAATAATATTTCCTTATATTTATTGATTCGTGTGTTAATTGTGTTGTTTTCCCATGCGTGTTTTTTCATTAACATTCCATTAATTATGCATAGGATATATATAAGTAATATCCATAATTTTAATAATTTTATAAGTATGATATTTATTTATTATATACATTTTTATAATAAATCTTGAATCTTGAACATGGAATATGAATCACATTGCCTCATGGAGATGATGGGTCATACGTACGCACGAGGTATGAAACCATTCCCTTAACTATGAAGGGGTAAGTAAGTGGATGGTATATTAATTTTAAAGAATCAATATCATTAGAAATATATAACATGTATTAATTATATTTTTCCTTACTACATTTTATGTTATGTGTATTTGAAAATTGAATCACGTCACTCTCTAAGGCGGTAGTCCACCATACACATGATCGACATTATCGTATTTGTAAAAAGCATGGAACATAAAAAGGTATATGTGATATTATAATTAGATAATTATAATAATATCATAAATATTATATATATATATATATAATAAATCCATAATTATACACAATCGTGATATGTGTTTATGGAAATCAAGTTACATCAGTTCGTGAGGGAATTATCTACTGTACAGATGATCAAGGATTTCATTTCCCATTAGACAGAGGATGGGATAGATAAATATTATTAGATAATCCTAATAAAATATTATTACATGGGATATAATGGTATTATTTTATTGTATTTTTTATATATAATTGAAGGTGAAAATGGAGAATGAAAATGAAATAGCTTTGTTCAGACAATTACCTTCTCTTATAGAAACCTCCTCTGGATATCCCCTTAAAGACACTGGGTTTGGACTTTTTGGAAGAAAATAAGCTATATAATAGATATGAGGATTTTTTGTAGATATTTTGGTATGTTTTTGTCAATAAAAAGGTCTTGGGATGTGTGTATAAGTGAAGAGAGCGAGTGGGATTTTATAAGTGGGGGAGAGGACATACATTGAATTTTTGAAAATAATCAATTACACCCATGTATTTATCATTAAAGATGCCTAAAAATGGGTCATTAGCAAACTTTAAAGATTATAAGTATTATATATGGATTTAAAAGGTGTTCTATCCAATTTTTAATTGCATTTTAACCCTTATATTTTTAGTATAACCTTTAGTAAATAAGCTTTTTACCCTAACTATGGTAATTAATTTTTACTACTTTTCTTACTCATAATGGTAAAAAATTAATATAAAATTAATATAAAATATATATTATTTTTATTTAATATATGAAATCAATTTTTCTAAATTCAATTTACAGAAGTTTCAGAATCCAATTTTATAGTATACCTGCATAAGCAGTGAAAAAACGGCTTTCCCAAGAAAAATATTTCAAAAAGATAAGTTATATTTTAAAATTTAAATAATAATTTGATTAAAATGAATTAATTTTTATAAATTAATATATTATTAAAATAATTTTACTTTAAACCTAATTTAAAAAATAATTTAATATTGAAAACTATTTAAACTAAAATGCAGTTTTTAGAAAAATATAATATTTTTCAGTATTCATAAAAAAAATCAATCTGTTCAAAAAAATCCCAAAAAATAACCCAAAGATGATATTTACATGTATATTTAAAGAATTCAGTTTATTTTTTAAAATAAATTATCTCAAATTTTTAGAAATTAATATTAAATTATGTGTGAAAATTGTGACTAAACAATTTATAAAAAATATAGTTTTTCTGAAAAATATTTCATTTTACTTTAAATGATTATTATTATATTTATAACCAATATAAAACCATAATTTTTATTATTTTTTCTTAATATTAATTACCACCATTTTAATGGCTGATAAATAATGGTATACTCTCTTACAGTTCATTTAGGATCAGGGCTGCATGTTTTACAAGATATCAAATAGATTAAATTTAAAGAAATATATTTCATGGATTTTTTAAGCTCAGTGTTACATGTTTAATAAACTATAGAATACAATTTCATTATTTTATAATATTGGGGTGTTATAAAAATTACTCTATATACATAGATTACCGTCAAAATCTATGAAATAGTATATTTGTTAAATATTTTTTCCAAACACAATGGAAATTATGTATCTTGTCATGAAATTATGAAGAGGATATAGTGTATAAGAGATTATTGGGATTATTATGGTATAATGAAGTTAAATTTCTAAAAATAATGGTTAATTCCATTTATAATTCGCAGTGAATGTTACTTAAGGTCATAACGATGTTTTGGATGTGTTGGTATAGTGATGATATAAATAGTTATATTAGTTTCTAAAATATTTTTAATGATGGTCTTTGATTAATATGGTTCCAATTATGATGATGATAAATATATAAGATGTTATTAATAGATCATAAAAGATAATAATATCATGACAATTAATGTTGTAAAGCTAAGGATTTTAAACATGATAAGGAGTTAAACATTTGGAGTAGGATTCCAAACTCTCACCATTATTGAAAATTTATTTCTTAATATATTTTACAAACTAAATTGTTTAGTTAGAGGGTTTTGTCATATTTTCACCTATATATGGGTTATGAATTACATAGATAATAAACATGGGTAAAAAATTCTTGAAGTGTAGAAAACATAAGGGTGATCTAGTAGTATATCAAACATGATATGATTAGATATGCATTTATTTATGGGTTTTTAATGTTATTAAAAGTGTTTGTGAATAAAAAATGTTTCAGGTTACACAAAAGGTAACCTCTAATTTATCATTATTTTATATCACCTACATATCTATATATAAATAAATAAATATATATATATATCATGAATTGAAATAATAATTGAGCTCCCAATGTATGAAATTGGGTTACCCCTAATTGATGTTTGTCATGGAATTTTATAGGATGTTATTAAATTTTAAGGTCAACAAGATTATGATTCTTATATCAGGACACTGAATATTATCATGAGGCTTAAAATAGTTTTTTTACCCTATATGGACCATGGAGTATACCACATGGAGTATTGTACACTATGTATTTAGTATACTAGGGGTGCATGGTTCATATTTAAAGTATCCAATACTTGATATTAGAAAGATACCTAGTATGCGAACCTTCAAATATTGATACGTTTATAATGAAATCACTAAGGATTAAATAATTAGGGTTGGTTGGGTTTGTTATTGATCATGTTATTATTAAAAGATTAAATAAAATAATTTTTTTCTCTAATATATTGAGTAAGGAATACAGGTCCTTGATTGATATTGACTAAGGAAGTGTGTAGTAATACCTATATAGTACATATGATGTTGTTATAAATTCAGGTGGGGAAAATGTTATGTGCCCATCCATAAAGGTGAATGATATGTGTTGTATTCATTAACCTAATCATTATAAACAAAGATAATCAATAACATATGATTAAGCTATATGGGATAGATATACTATGTGTCCCATGTTTACATATTGCCTTAAATAATGGGATATTCTAAAAATTACTTATAGAATATAATGGAATTTTTGAACATCGATATAAAGATACATGTGTTTTATGGAGATCACATCAGATCCCTTTATATATTGAGTCGAAATTGTTCTTTGATTGAGGTCACTCTTTGCTTACATTTTTGAATTTATGTATTTAAATTTCTTTTCAATGATACAAATGTATATAAGGTCACACATTTTGGTTGACATAATGGGGATTGAGTTTAACCTAGAGTGTTTCTATAACAAAAACCAGCTTTTATCAATAAATGAGATTTGGATAGGAATTAACACGGTATTTCATATTATATGATACATGGTGAAGTTAATAATAAATTTCCAAAAATGTTTTTAAAATATCCAAAAGGATTTGTTGATATGGTTTCATTGTTTATTGTACATGATACAATATAAGGTGAAATGAAACTAGCCTATGAGGATTTTGTGTAAGTGGAAGATTCAAATAGATATCCACTAAATCCTTCCCAGATATGATTTGTTTTGGTTTATACTAAAAGTTTTGACATATCTATGTCATATGGTATGACATTTATAATCCAAATAAATTTTATAATTATTTTTTTATTTTGGGTTAGGATATAATGACATCACAATGTTTACCTTTGCATGGTAGTAAAATGTTAATAAGTTAATGTTTAAATCTACATCTAGTTGGATATAATTTAATGAGTGTTTCATTAGATTATTTATATAGTAAAATAATTATATTCATGTGATGAATTCATGAACATTTTAAAACAATAACTCATATGTGAGGTTACATATGATTTAATTCATGGGAATTAGATTAGGCATATAAAATGAGATGGTCTCATTTGGTATAGTGTGTGAAAAACTTTATAAGATTCTATTAATTATCCTTATATCTAAAATCTCCCATATTCTTCCTTATTTCCATATTGAGATAATAAAATATATTAGGGGATAAGAGGATCCACTCATATGATGCGGGACTTATATTTAACTTGTGGATACACCATGAAGTAAATAGTACTTCAACGCCATCTTTGGGAAATTAATCAAAGATATAGATTGAAGGTTGTGGAATAGGTATCTATAATGCAAGGTACATGAAAGTTTGTTTATTTTAATTTTTTATATGCTTTTAATTTTAAAGGCGTGGTTTTCATTGTATTTATAGATTATAATTATTAAGTACTAACATATCCTTAGAAACCAAACATTTCATGTAATTATCATATTTTGAACATATGTATATGTTATAATATATATCATATTTTATAATATGACTTGTGGAAATGGTTACACATTCTACATATTTCACTTAATCCATAAAAAGAAAATTATTCCTTCCCCACTCTCAATGAAACAATAAAATAAGATAAATTTTTGTGATTAATGATAAATTATATGGAGCCCTTTTCTATTTTATGCTAGAACTAACATTTTCAAGAACTCCATTCAATGATTCATATAGAATTTGAAGTTATATATAGAGAAATCATAGCTTGGATTGTCTATCACATGAGACACCACAATAAGGGTGAAAATAGAATAGTGATCAAGGAGATTAGTATGAATGAGGTAATTATAATTTAAAATAATTATTAATTAATTTAACATGATCCAATGTATTATATTAAGGGGATTTTTTCATCTAGTTCTCCAAATTTATCCATTGATTTTTATGGAAAAAAATTGGGGACCCACCGAATGCATTCACTGAGTCATGAAACCTTTACCTACTAATGAATATAATATATTATACATTTACATGAACTCTCTTCCATGCACCTTCATTGTATAAATAAAATTAGTATCATTATGTTAATCATCTCTCATAGTTGAATAATTTCGAATTAAATCTCAAGTGATGTATCACCCATGAAAAGTTAGACACCCAATGACCATCTATTTACCTAGAATTTTAAAACAATGTAGGATATAATATTATGTTTAAAATTTATCATGGAAAGTGTACCTTGAACACATAGTACAATAGAGACATGAAAACATCCCACTGGAGATACACTGAAGATATAAATGGGAAAATCCTTATGTTGTTTTTCAAGTTGAGTCATATCCAATTCAATAAGTCTCACCCATAACCTATGTGATCACTTTGTATATCTAAATATATATAAGCAATGTTACTTTTAACCTCAAATCATAATCCTTACTTCTGTGATGGTTCTTAGCTAAGGATATAATCCTTAGCTTAATTACCAAGAGGATTATTAACAAATTTTGTGTGCTTAAAATAAAAAAGAATAAAATAATTATAATAGATTAATTTCGTTATTTATTTATTAAATTAAAACATGATAAAAACTTTTTCCCTACACATCATCTGATTATTAGTCACTATATAAAATGTTTTAACATCTCTCTCTTATACTAGAGACAATATCCCATGTTTCCACTACTTAGAGACCATACATACCCCTCATGAATCTATTTCAATTGTGGTTTAGTTATTGAATTTTCTACATTATTATTTGTTGATATATAGAAAATTCATACATCATAATGATTTATAATCATGGGAATCAGATGATATCATCAGTGGATATTCCTTAATTTTTAGTGAGATAGTGGCACCTTAGGTTTTTCAATTTCTGCATTATTTCAATAAAAATGTTCAATGGGATACGAACTAATTTTAACATCCTTTAGTTTAGGTATGGACTCATTAATCCAAACTAAATATTATTTTTGCGACTGATGCAATAATTTACTCAAAATTTATTGAAAAAATATTCACTATTTCATTCTTGGAACATTTATAACAATACCCCCATTTAGGAAAAATAAAAATCTTGATTTTAATTTAAAATCAACTATTATATATTTGTAAACTTTTATCATTATAATCTCATATAACAATATTTTATTCACTTAGATATCAAAAATGTATTCTTACTTATCTAAATATACTTTAAAATATTTTTAATAGAAATATAATACTCATCAACAATATTAGAATTTTATTTTCATATCAATCTAAATGAATATTACACATCAAGATGAGAACATGACATACATGATATACTTTCTAACTGATGCATAAGGTAACCTATCCATGAATTTAATTTCATCATTAGAAAGAGGAAATTGATACTTTGAAATAATATTTATATGTTTGATTTGAATATGTCCTTTGATAGAATCATTAATTTTTTAATTGATTAATGATTTTACCAATATATATACCCTGACTTAGTTTGAGAAACTTCATTTATTAATAAAAAAGGATATTTATACCCAATATGTATGATTCTTCCCCTAAATCATCAACTGAATATATTTTCCCAATTCAACCTTTATAATCTATGGATTAGGAATTTAATTTCTAATGAGAAATATTTCATCAATATATAACAGTAGAAATAAAATTATACTCCCTCAAATTAACATATATATATATAATCATTATCTTCATTCTTAAAAAATGTAATCACCATTATTGATTTTAACAAAATATTCCAACTTTGACAAACTTAATTACATCCATAAATGGATATTTTGATTTTTTGTACCTTTTTAACATTCAATGGATTGAAATAAACACTTAAACTACGTGAAATACAAATCATCAGGTAAATTTAAACCTAGGAATGATTATTTTATAGCCATCTTTAATATTTTTTTATTATCGAATGATATAATGGCTAAGATAATCTTGATGGATTTAATCATCACAACTGGCGAGAAGGTTTATTCCTTATAAATTCTATAAATTTTATTAAAACCATTTTCACCAATTTTTCTTTAAAGGTAGAAACTATACCATCCATGTCATTCTTATTCTTGAATATCAATTTAGATTCTGTATGTTGAGACTCATTAGGTAGATCAATCGAATTCCAAAATTATTTTTCATAAATAGATTCCATCCCATATTTTGTGGATATAATCAATTTTTGGATTTAGAACATAGAATTGATTATTTAAAGGTGGATAGATCATCATTGATTAATACAACCACATATTTATTTTCTTTGAGAAGTTCATACCACATGGTCATATAAACAATCATTCTAGACCTTATTATTAAAAGTGTATATTTAGCTGGTTCTTCTTCAACTATATTTTGTGGAACTGATTAATCCATGTTAGGATATATGTTCTGGGTTATTTTAAAATTATTACTTTTCACTAAATAGAGTTTTCAAGACAAAAATCATCAGATACAGATCATTGAATGGAGGTTTCTTATTGAACAGTTTTTGTGAATTTTGGTAGACAGTGTTCATCATACTAAATTTCAATTGGTAGAGTCTTCCAGATAGAGTTCCTAAATATAGAATCCACTAGACTAGAAAATAAATACATGGTATGAAAACATGGTTTTAGAAATTCTATGTTTCATGAGAATTTTTAATAATATTTCTGATGTTTCCCTCTATTAATGGGGGAGTTCACTATGTTTCTGGGAATTCACTATAATCAGTTAACCAGATAAAGAACTCTATAAATACTGGTGGTGTACAAAATACGATGTAAGTGAATTCATTCATGAGATGAGGTAAGTTTATAACATCATTTTTTGAGACATTGTAAATTGGATAGGAGGTGAGTAATGTAGTTTATATTCACTTGTATGTCATTAATGAAAATGTTTACAATGTTATCCTAGAGATGCATTTTATTTATCCAGACCATGTAATCATGTATTTCTATTTTCATTAAGGATATTTGTGAAAAGTATGTTCGTAGATTTTGTGTGGTGGTTATGTAGGATCTTATTCAATATCCAATGCACAGACATAGGATGGATTAGTTATCGTATGAATCTTCATATACTATGGTTTAGATATTTCAACTATGTAGGATAAGATGATCAAAAGAATTTTTTTCTAGTTGTTTGATAGGAGACTATTGGTGTATGGATTACTCCCTATATTCATCTGGTGAAATTGATAGAGTTCTTATAATGAATTTCATTCCCATAATTGGTAACAATTTTGGATCTAATTCACTCAAACCATTTAGTTTCATCATATCCTTAAATTCATGTTTTTTTATTTTAGTTGGTTTTACTTTTATTAGAAGAATGACTCCATAATAGGGGAATTTTTTATTGATATGTTCATTAAAATAATGTTTTCCTATTATTGGTTATAACTCAAAGAACTTATAATATATAAATATTTTTATTATCCTTTTTCTAGTGAATTTACTGAATATAGAGACAAGAAGTAATGAGAGTGGATAGATGGGAGGTCCTTAGCCTTGATAATGATGTTACTTTCTCAAAATTTCACATTAAACACTCATGACAAGTAATATATTTCTAAAATTATGAATTAATTGTCTTTTATAAATAAGAAACCAGGGGATTAAAAAAATTGTGTCATGATATAATGATTTTTACATTCATGTTTGTAGATTGAAGACTTAAAATAGATCATATGAATGGTTTAAATATGATTTGTGGTTAGTTATCATCAGTGAAGGTAACTTTCATTAATGATGTCTGGGATATTATTATTGTATCTCCATTTCTAAAAATATTGGGTTCCACGGTGAAAATAGTTTGAAACGCTCATGGGAAGACATATATGGTATTTGATGACGTTCTAAACCTGAACATGAATGATGAAATGAGGAAAATTGATGTCCCATATCCATTCATAAGTTCTCTTATAACTATTTTATGGGGATAGTCACCTAAACCGAAGGACCATCAGAAGAATATGTATTCATATGATAATTCATATAGAATCAGTTGAGGTAGATCTTTGGATGAAGTTCAAACATATTGTAATTTATTAAAGATGGTACATATCAAGAAATATTTTAGGAATCATTTGGAGGCATAAAATTCTAAAAAGATGAACTTTTTCAGCGCAATGGAATAAGGTATTGGTTTGTTACTAAGATTATCTATTTTGGAAGAATCACATGTTATTAACTCCAGTGTATATTTTCATTCAATTTGTGGTAAATAGTTCATGGTAGATTACACATCACAAATAATGGATATACTACATCTAGAAAATGATGAATCTCAGGGAATAGTTGTGAAATGATATGTTAATGTTCAAATGAAAAATTGAAGTTTCATATGACCAGAAGATGTTATACATATTCTAGAAATCTATAATAACCTCATATAGGTTTGAAAAATTATTGATATTGGGTTTATAAGGAATTTTTTATGCAGTTTGGATAATAACCATAGGATATGTCGTGACTTCTCATTGACTAAATTATTAAACCGTGCACTCTATTTAATATAATGAAAAAGTTTCAATGAATAAAATGAAACCATCGTATAGTATAGAATATTGGAATTATAAGTCTCATCACCTTAGTGAAAATAATTTGAAATTTCAAATAGAAAATGAAATAATTTAACTGAATAAAAAAATGAATTTGTGAGTGTTTTATTTTTGTGAATTAGAAGAGAGTTTCATTTACAGGTATTATAAAGATCTATGAAATTAGAAGCAATAACTTGTTTATTTGGATGTTTGGGTACCATTATAGGATTACTCCACAGGATAATCATTGTACTTTGTGACATTCATTGATGTTTATACATGAAAGGCATGTGTTTACTTCATAAAGAATAAATCTAATATTTTTCATGAATTTACTAAGAGGAAGGTTAATCTAAAAGGGATTATTAATGAATCTCAAAGAATATTTAGACATAAAATAGTGGACAGAGCACTAGGGATGAGTTTCATAATTATATCCAAAGGATGGGTAGAAGACATGATAACACTATTCTAATAACTCCCTAAAATATGAAGTTGTTGCAAGGATGAATCATTATTTTAATGTTAAATAATGGTGAATGATGATTAAATCTACAATTATTATCCAAATTTGTGTAGAAGTTATAAATACAAAATTGTATTTCGTGAAGAAGAAGTCAAAATATCGTTATGTGGTAAGAAATCTGAGAAAAAATTTAGTTCCAAAAGAGACTATAGGTAAACCATCTCAATTTTTTTGGTTGTAAGGACCTGGATTTATAGAACCTTTTCCTTTGGGTTTTTTTGAGTGTTAGTGGAGTTAGAAGGGTTTATGAGTCTTTTCCTTTTGTTCTTTTATACCCACTTCTTGAAGTTACATGTTTGGTCATGTGGTTGGTTGGAATGTTTAGTTATTTGTTATTATTGTAGGTTAGTTTGTCATATGCTCATTTGGAATGGCTGTTGTTTTTTCTACAGTAGGTAGGTTGGTCATGCAGTTAGTTAGAATGATCAATTGTTTGATTGTTCAGTGGATAGGTTGGTCATGTGGTCATTTGGTATGGTCAGTTGTTTGTTATCATTGACATTTTAATCAACAATGTGGATGGATCAACAACATAAATTGCCTATAGGACTAGATCAGTTTTGTGAATCAAGTATGTGGATGGATTAGCTATGTGAATCAGCTACCTAGATGGATTGACTATGTAATTTGGCTACATGGCTGGATTGGATATGTGAATCAGCTACATCAAGGGATTATCTATATAGGTGATTATTCTATGTGAAATTTGGTACATGGAGCTTTTGTCTCTGTTGGGGCTTTCATCCATATTGAATTATCCTTGTGTATTTTTCAATCATTTACATAAATATGTTTGTGTTTGTGTTTTGGTGGCATTAATCTTGGGAATTCAAAGGCTATTTCACATAATATAATTGTAACGCCCCAACCCTAGTTACCCAGGGTTGGTGCCTTATTACCTAAGATTGGAATGATCATAATAGATCAAGTCTCTAAAGACTGATTAGTATAGTATCCTTGTATGTACTAGATACATACACAATTTTTACATTACATTATAAAAAAAATATTGTGTCTCCATTGAACACTCTTATATCCTTTAGCCTATTCCTCAATGTTAATCATAATATCCTTCATTTCATCCAAGAAAAAATAAATCATAATAAAGGGGTGAGCTCTGATGCTCAGTAATGATAACTATATAATGAAAACTATAATAAATAAGCATAAACATTTAAGGTAATGTGTAAGACTAAAACATAAGCCTTTTAAAATTAAACATCAACATAATATGGAAAACCTAAATCAAATAATTCTATTTACATGTTCACATGGATATTCTACTAGTCGAAGAATCACATGTAATATCCATATGAAATATCATCATGATGGAATTCATAATGTTGAACATCATAACTTCATAGTGAAGGCCCCGTTCCATGACTACAAATAAAATTTTTTCAATCCGTTGAGCCAAGACACTAGTTTGTCTCATGAGACCTACCGATGCATAGAGGATCTATATAGGCCTCCACCCATCACTTATTAAGTCAAATGATTCACCAATATGAAATGGCCGAATCATAACATAAAAATTCGTATTAAAACTAGCAAACAAAATGTTAATATTTTAACCACAAACCATGAACGAAATAAAAATAGCACATGCACAGTCAAACATAACTCATTAAATAAAATACAGAAGATTTTATTACAATAAATCAACCAAAATCAATAATAATGAGGGATAATGACATAGATGTAAATAATCAGTAAAAATATTTGAGAGAAATAACCCATTTTTTCATGAAAACATTTACAAGTCTCACTATTTATCAAGAATCCGTTTAAAAGAGATTTTGAAATCAATGTGTCCCATACCAATTTGAAACATTAAAAAGGGATTTTAATTTTAAAAAATACATTTCCACAAAAATAAATCATTGAAACCATTTTTAAAACATGGACATTAATGAGAAAGATTAAGAAGAATAAATTTTAAAAAATTTAAAACGATATTTTAGTTAAAGGGTTCCTAACCAAATGACAGATGCTTGAATACAAGTAATTGGAGAATAAAATTAATCAAAACATTATAATATCCTTAGAATAAAGGAATTCATGATATAATATGTTGAAGGATAGTATATAAAAAATATAAAAGTGAATTGGTGTATAAAGACAAATAAGTCTCAATAGAATGTAAATTGAGATGAAATTACTTATAAAGACCATATCCATATATTAATGAAAAATCAATGAAATAATTATGTGTGAAAATATAAATAAACTCAATATAATTAGATTTTTAGTGTAAATTAATCAGAGTACATTCACACATATTCTTTTAAAAATAATACGAATGAATTGTATGTTTACCTCAATGAATGGAAATTGAGTTAAGAATACCCTTAACAAGTATATATCAATGGCATGAGAAAATATCAAGAGTGTGATTATGTGTATAAAACATATAACCATAGAAATGGGATTTTAAATTACTACATTAATAATAAATAGTGATTTGACACATAATCTTGGATTAAAATAATCAATGAAGTTTTCTTGAAAACCAATGAGTGGAAATCAAAATTAGAAAATCCCTTACTGATTTGGTAACTTAAGAAACATACACCCCATGAAATAAGGATTATACAATTAAGTTTAAAATACCCATAAATTAATTTATATTACACAAGGAATACAATCATGGGTAGTACATATACCACACAGAAGGAAATAGTAGCAATATAGCATGAATCCCACAGGAATAAGAAGTGAGATGAAAACCCCTTACCTTGTACTTTTCCTTAGTTGGGGGTACGTTAACCTCCTGTATAATAGTTAAATAATTTTTATTAAATTACACAATAACCACATACATAAATATTATATCATATAATATCTTCTAATATTTCTTTGTTAATGATATTTTAGTGGTATCATTGTTTCGGGTGTTAACTGATTTGTTTGCTTTTATATATTTTGTTATGCAAGTCATGTTTTTATGGATAGGATATATTTTATTCATATACAGAATTATATTAAGTTCCGAAACATTATTTTTAATCATAAAATGAAAATTAATCTTGAATGGTTATGATGGGGAATGAATCTCATCGCCTTTGTGGAGATGGTAATCCGTACGTACACACGAGCGACAATATCATTCAGTTGAAGGTGAAAAAGTATAAAATTGGATGTTATATCATATGTAAAAAATAATTAAAATGTTATATTTATTATTTACAACAACTATAAATCATTATTATTCCCATCCAAATAATTAAGTGTTGAATAACAACTACACCACGATGTGGAGACGGAAACTGTACGTACACACGTATGATGACTTTTTCATTCATAGGATGGATAGAATAATGAATATGGTTGTACCATATATATAATAAAATCAAATTATATATAAGGTACCGAATTTATTATTTTTGTATGTAAACAACAATGAAAGAGGAAGTGGAAGAAGAAGATATCTTTGAAAGAGGTGATGAAATTATTGACTCTTCTTCGGGTGATTCATTTTGATTTGATAAAAAGGGATCTTTAGGTTGGATTTTTGATAAAATTAAGGCCTCTAGGATGTAGTGATAGTAGTTGGGCAGATATTTTGGAAGGTGTTTGTTGAGCCAAATGGCTTTGTAGGTGTGGAATTCAGAGAAGGGGAAGTTCCCTTTTATAAGAGAGGTGAGGGTCACTTTAGGAAAAGCATGAATTTTTATTTTATTATAATTTTATATTTGGTTTCTAATGGCTAAAAATGGATTTATTTCGAGGATAAGGTACGTATGGGTCTAAAAACTCTCAACTAATAGGTTTTAGACAGGTTTAGGTCACCATAGTAACCTTAACTTTTAGATTTAACTCTTAGTCAATTTTTTTGACATTTACCATGTCTCCTTGTATTTTTGTATTATATAGTTAATAAACATACTATAAACTACCAAGAGAACCACAAGAGGTTTATTAATAACATATCTATCATTATATAAGACATTTGAATGACCAATAGATTTTTAGGACTATTATATAATTTAAAAAATATTATTTGTTTTAGGACCTCAATTATGTCAATTTTGACACTATCTAGTATTAGGTTTTTGTTAAAGCTGTATCAACTTGATTACTTCAAAACAATTCATTAAATCTACCATAAAATGTCATATTAACCTATAAAATTCTATGAATGCATCAGAAGGATAAATTTACATATATTTTAATATTTATAATATCAATTATTTTAATCTTTCATTAATTAGGTAATTACTACATCATCATTGTTTTATAAATAAATTTAATTATATAATTTCTAAAAATTATAAATAAAATATCATGATGTAGGAAATATTATTATATTTCTAATGAATATTTATAGAAGAATTTATCTTATGTATAACTTGATATTAAAATTTATTTATTTATTAAACTTTGAATTTTACAATTTTAACTCTTCTTAAAATAAAATAATAAGAAATTTCCTAATCTAACCCAAGTGAATCAAAAGGATCATATTTTATTATTAAGGTTTATTTTTGTCAAAAAAATCTTATCAAATAGAATTATGAGTTGTGTGAGGGTAATTATAATATCATATTTACCATTAATTTCCTTAATTACTTTTAACTATGGTAAATGAAATTCGAAAGTTACTATTCACCAAAAATTATTTTCATCTTATTAAACCACATTTTAATTTATGATTTAAACCGTGTCTCTCATATTTTTGAAACTAAACCACATAAGCGGTAAAATTAGATTTTATATAAATTTTCAAATGTGCCTAGAAGTTGGTTAATAGATAGTAAAAAGTTCAATAAAATTTTATACATCTAATCTTATTATAAAAAGACTCCAATGATTTACATTGAATTTGTATAGGTATTATGTATCTATTTTGACATAATAAAAATTTAAATAAAATAAATAATAATTTAAAAAAATTAGTTTTAAACAATAACACAATGATTTTCACTGTTCGTCAAAAATTGAATGTTTTCAGAAAATATACCAAAAATTCACCCCAATATAATTTTGATATTTAAAATTCAAAAATGATGTCTATTTCACCGAATTAAAAACATAGAAGTTGAATAAACTAATTTTAAAAAATATTCTCTTTGTCAAAACTAGAAAGTATGTTTTTGAGAAGTAGAAACTATTAAATGATTGATATGTATTTATGTCCAATTTAAATGTAAAATTACTTCCAATGACCAAAATTGGATTAAATGATAAAAATATAGTCTAATTATACCTAAAAAAGATTCTAATATATAATCTAACTCTATAAATTATTATTATTATTAGAAAAGTTATTTTTAATTAAAATTTAGTATTTTTCACTATTTATCAAAAATATGAATGTTAGCAGAAAAGAACATAAAATTTATCTAGATTAAATTTTTATTTCCTTCTTCTAAAGAAGAAGTTAATTTCGTCAAATTGGATATATAAAAGTTTCAAATATTTTATTTAAAAATGGTTCCCCATTAAAAGGTGGTAAAATTTCATTGTTTGAAAAATACATCTTTTATCTAAAAATTGGAATTTTTTATTATATTATGTCTTAGAAACACATGATATGGATGTTAAAATTATATCAAGTATATAAAATTCAAAATGCAGTTAATACTGTTCATAACCACTTCTTGAACGGCTAGTTTTGTAAGTAATGCTGCACTCGAACTTAGTGCTGCATGTAGCGCAAGGTGTTAAATTAATTTAATGAAAATAACGGTCTATTAAATCATGGGTTCTTACATTCTTCCAAAATTTTGAAAATTTCTTCCTCACAATTTTAAAATTGGGCTTGGGAACTTCATTGAAGGTCCTACATCATAAAAAGAGTTAATAACACTATCACTTTAAAAGAAATAAATAGAAGTACAATGGTCACCCTAGATAACCCATACTAGGATTCCATGTGGGAAAACATGAATATAGAAGATAAAATAAGTGTTACATTCTAATGGGGAGTGATAGAAAACATGATCATGAGAAAGTTAACAACAATAAAACCACAAACATGTGATGGGTCAAACGGTCATTAGTTTCCCAGTAGGAAAAGTAAAGAGACAAAAAAATTTTGTTTTAAGTTCCATTTAATAATGTTGAGAAATTTATTTATGAGATTGATTAAGAAAATAAATAAATATATATACTTTTTAAGTAGAGCTTCATCCTTTAATAAATTTATACCACTAACTCATCTTTTCTCTAAAAAATGATTATTCAAGATGACTTGGCCACACCTGAAGTGCTTGAATCAAATTATAGAGAATCACATAATCCAATAATAATGAAATATATATTTCACTTGTCTTTAGATATTAACCAAAACCAAATGGTTAGTACAAGATCAGATGATCCCCAAAATGGATAATCTTTTATAGAAAGAAATATTAATCTTAATTTCCAAAACTGAACAAACAATATCGAAAGTTCAATAAAGACCATTCAATAAAAAATTGTACTTGGAATCCTTCAATATAATCCAAACAAATATAGAAACCCAAAACTCGGAAGAATTTAATCACATAATCTTTCATAGTAATTCTTAACATTTATCTCTAAATAACATCAAATACTCTTAAAGTCTCATACAGATGTCTGATTAACCAAATAAAATATTCTCTATGATAGGTTAATCATTTCCATTAATAACCTAAATCTCTATAAAAAACATTTAATCATCCAAAATAGAAAATATCCCTCATTACTCCTCTAATGAAATTCCCTAGCATTCTATTTTCCATAGGAATATCGTGTTCCCAATAGAGTGTACGTCTTCCAAAATAACATTTATCACATAATTAACAAATCATTTTCTTATAATAAGGATATCAATTTGATAAAACATAAAAACCCAAATCAATATATTATTGATCAATAAAATCATTTAACTAAAAATAATTAGTCACACTAACTAGGGACTTCATGTTGTCTAGTGGTAGGCGAAAAATCTCAATCGCACTCTGGTTGTGGGTTCGATTCCCACAACTTTATCCGATGTGAAATTTTTTCACACTGTCTATGTGTTGTCTTTTTTCAAAAACTATATAATTTTATAACATTCCCAAAATGGGATAAATTTCTCAAAAATAACCGTAACTTATTTTAACCTCAAATGTTATCTCATACCTTGCATTTTCTTCCCAAAAAGTAATAACCTGTAATTGACTCAAATTCTAGGATCATATAAACCCAAATAGTTCTTTATAACTATATCAACAAAAGAAAAGATAATTCTTCATCAAATTTCATTTTCACATAACAAACTGTAGGGTTACACATACAAGAGAAAAGTTTTCCCAAGTAATCCCCTCAAAAAGTAAAATTAATACTTTTAACCATTTCCCCATCCATTTATTTCCACATAGGTTCTTACATGACATAGAGGTTATTCTTAATAATAGGACATTGACTCGGGTAATTCCCAGGTCCCCTACATTTATGATAGATGAATTTAAATGGATTCTTATGATCATTTTTATTTTCTTCCATAATTCTCTTAATTTTCATCATAAATTCTATACTTCATGTCCTTCTTTCCCACACATAAATAATTTCTTTATTCCATTGAGACACTTTCCTGGGTGTCTTTTTCCACATTTCTGGTATGATGGAAATTGAGCTTTCTTTTCTCTAGGATTTCCACTACTGGAGCTCCTATCATTCTCTACCTTTCTCTTCTTCGTTCAGTTTGGGAGTTGGTTAATGTTTACATTGTTGATCATATTTTTGGAAACCTGCTTCGGCATGAACAGAATATCATTTACGCTTATCAAAATTCCATTTATTTTCTCATTTTCATCACCATTCCCACCTTTTAAATCATGTTCAATGTTACTATGACTTCTTTGGAATCTGGAAATTGACTAACACAAGAAAGAATACTATGAGTAATAAATTCGTTTATAGAATATCATGGCACATTATTTTCAATCTAAAACACATTAGGATAAACCAAGGTTTTTTATTCTCATATTATATTAAAATATTTCAAATTAGGTTTTAATGAAAATGTATATTATCCTAAGCATATCCCTCGAGAATTTTTTAACCAAGAGTAAAACAATGTCCATTTTCGTGTACCGAGATACCTTGAGTCAAGCCCGAAACACCTAGTCAGAGTTTTCACTCCTAGGTACATCTGTTCCAGAGCCACCTCTACCTACTCATATCCAAACAGGGATATATTGGTTGAAAAACCCACATAATATTAACATTACCGATTTTTTTGATGTTCTTCTATAATAATCCTCAAAGTCTATATTAGGGTCGTGTCTTCTTATCAGAGTTTTTTTAAATCTAAATTCTAAGGATTGTAATAAAATTCCTCTTATACCAACTATAATTCCCCGACCCTAGTTACGCAGAGTCAGTGAATTATTACATAACATTTGAATGATCACAATAGATAAAGTCTCTAAAGACTGATTAGTTTAGTAGCCTTGGATGTACTAGATACATTCAGAAGTTTTACATTACATTATCAAATAAAAAACAACAATATTTTGTCTCTTTTTAACACTCTTATATCCCTTTTCTTATTCCTACATGTTAATAATAATATACTTCTTTGCATCCTTGGAAAAATAAAACGTAAGAAAGGGGTGATCTCAAATTCTTAGTAAAGATAACAATATAGTGGAAACTATCATAAATAAGAATAATCATTTAAGGCAATGTATAATACTAAAACACAATCCTTTTAAAAATAAGCTTCATTATAATATGGGAAAGATAAATCAAATAATGACATTTACTTATTCACATGGATATTCTACAAGTCTAATAATCACATGTAATAACAGCAACCAATTTTATAATGATGGAATGCATAATTCCAGACATCATAACCACATATTGAAGGCCTCGTGCCAGGAAAAAAATAAATTTTTTTTCAAGGCCTTGTGCCAAGACACTAGTTTGTATCATGATACCTACCGATGCATCAAAGATATATAGTGGGATCCACCCATCACATACAAAGTCCAATGCATTCCTCATATGAAAAGGTAGAAACAAAACATAAACATTCTTATTAAAACCAGCATATGAAATGTTAATGTTTTAACAACAAACCACAAATGGTATAAAAATAGCACATCCACAGTCAAACATAACTCATTCAATACAATATGGAAGATTATATTACAATAAATCAACATAAATCAAGAATAATGAATGATATTGACATAGATGAAAATAATTAGTAAAACTATTTTATATAAATACACTTTTTTTCTTGAAAACATTTAAAAGACTCACTATTTATCAAGAGCCTTTTAAAAGAGATTTTTGAATAGAAGTGTCCAATTCCAATTTGAATCATTCAAAAGGAATTTTAATTTTAATTAATTCATGTTCATATAAATAAATCCTTAATACCATTTTTAAAACATGGATATTAATGAGAAATATTTAGATGAATAAATCATTAAAACATTTAAAATGGTATTTTAGTTAAAGAGTTTCTAACAAAATAAGAGACACTTGAATACAAGTAATTGAGGAATAAAACTAATAAAAACATTATAATATCATGATAATAAAGGGATTCATGATATAATATGTTAATGGATAGTATATACACCATAAAAAAGTGAATTGGTGCATAATGATAAGGAGGTCTCAATGGAATGTAAATTGAGACAAAATTACTTATAAAGTCTGTATCCTATATTAAGGATAAATAAATGAAATAATTATGTGTTAAAAATATAAATATAGTCAATATAATTGGATATTAAGTGTAAATAAATCAGATTACATTCACACATATTCTTGTAAAGACAATACCAATGACTTGGATGTTTAACTCAATGAATGGAAATTGAGTTATGATTACCCTTAACTAGTTCATATCAATGGAATGAGTAATTAAAAATTGATTGATTATGTGTATAAAAAGTATATCCACACAAAGGGGAGTGGAAATTACTACACAAATAATAAATAGCCTTTTCACACATAATCTTGGAGTAAAATAATCAATAAAGTTTGCGTGAAACCCAATGAGTGGAAATCAAAATTAGAGATTCCTTTATATATTTAGTAACTTATGAAACATACACACCATGAAAGAAAGATAATACAATGATGTTTTAAATACAAATAAAATTAAGTATATTACACAAGGAATACAATCATGGTTAGTACATACACCACACAAAAGGAAATAGTGGCAATATAGCATGAATATCACGGGAATAAGAAGTGAGATGAAAAACCATTACCTTGTACATTTCCTTAGTCAAGGGTACTTTAGCCTCTGATATAATAGATAAATTTTTGTTATTAAATTATACAAGAACCATATACATAAATATGATATCATATAAGATCTTATAATATTGCTTTGTTAATAATATTTTAGTAGTATGATTGTTTCGAGTGTTAACTGATCCGTTTTCCTTTATATGTTTTGTTACATATGTCATGTTTATTATGGATAAGATGTATTTGATTCATATACAGAATTTTATTAAGTTCATTGAAATTATTTTAAATCATAAAATGAAAATTATTCTTGAATTGTTACGATGTCGAATGGATCTCATCGCCTTCGTGGAGACAAAAATCTGTATGTACGCACGAGCGACAATATCATTCAATTGAAGGTGAAATCATATATAATTGGATGTAATATCATATATACATAATAAATAACATGTTATATTTATTATTTACATAAATTATGAAAACATTATTATACCCATAAGAATAATTATGTTTTGAATAACAAATACACGACGATGTGGAGACGATAAGCTTTACATACGCATCTATGGTGACATTGTCATTCATAGGATGGATAGAATAAGGAATATGGTTGTACCATATTTATAATAACATAAACGTCTGTATAAGGTACTAGGTTTATTATTTGGGTATTGAAACAACTAAGAATGTGGAAGTAGAACAAGAAGATAACTTTGAAAGAGGTGATGAAATTATTACCTATTCTTCGGGTGATTCTCTTTGATTTGATCAAAAGGTATCTTTAAGATAGCTTTCTGACCAATAGAAGGCCATGAGGATGTAGATACTGTAGTTGGGAGGATATCTGGGCAACGGTTGGCCAATCCAAATGAATTTGGATGTGTGACATTAAGATAAGGGGAAGTGCCCTTTTATAAGAGTGGTGAGGGTCATTTTAGGAAAATCTTGAAATATTATTTTATTATAAATTCATTTTCGGTTTCTAATAGATAAAAATATATTTATTTCTAGTATAAGGTGGTTATGGGTCTAAAAACTATCATCCAATAGGTTTTAGATAGGTTTAGATCCCCATATTAACCTTAACTTTTAGATTTAACTCTTAATTAAATAGTTTGACATTTACCACGACCCCTTTTATTTTTATTTTATATGGTTAATAAAATTACTATAAACTATCAAGAGAACCCAAATTGGTTCATTAATAACATATCGATCATTATATAAGTCCTTTTTCAGAATCATATATTTTTAGGACTATTTTATAATTTAATAAAATATTATTTGGTTTAAAAACTTAATTTTGTCAATTTTGACACTATTTAGTATTTATTTTTTTGTTAAAGCCATATAAACATGATTAATTAGAAACAAATTAATTAAATAAACTCTAACATGTCATATTAACCTATAAAATTCTTTCAATTCATCAAAAGAATCAATTTACATTTATTTTTATATTTATAATATCAAATATTTTAATATTTCATTAATTAGGTAATTACTATATCTTCATTATGGCATCAATAAATGTAATTATTTAATGTTTAAGAATTATAAATAAAATATCAATATGTAGGAAATATTTTTATATTTCTAATGAATTTTTATTTTCTAATTTATCATATGTATAACCCTATATTAAAAATGGTTTAGTTATTAAACATTCAATTTTACACTTTTAACTCTTCTTAAAAATAATAATAATGAAGGTACTAATCTAATTTAAGTGGATCAATGGGATCATATTTTATTCTTAAGATTGACTTTTTATCTAAATAAACTTATCCAATAGAATTATGAGATTTTTATGGGTAATTATAATATCATTTTTACCGTTAATTACCCTATTTACTTTTAACCGTGCTAAATAAAATTTAAAAGTTATGATTCACCAAAAAAATATTTATCTTCTTGAACCACATTTTACTTACTGATGTAAACTGTGTCTCTTGGATTTTTTAAATTCAATCAATAGAATCAGTAAAATTACATTTTATGTAAATTTGGAAATGTACCTAGAAGGTGTGTAAAAGGCGGTAAAAAGTTCAATAAAATTTTATACATCTAATCTTTTTATAAAATGACTTCAATGAATTAAATTGGATTTATATCTGTATTATGTATCTAATTTGACTCAAAATAATTTTAAATACAATAAATAATTATTTAAATAAAAATTCAATTTTAAACAATAACACTGTTTTTCACGATTCATCAAAAATCGAAAGTTTTCAGAAAAATACCAAAAATTCACTCTATGATAATTTTCATATTTCAAAATAAAAAATTATGTCTATTTCACCGAATTAAAAGAAATTTGTTTAATTATTTAATTTTAAAAACATTCCCATTGTCAAAACCAGAAGGCGGGTTTTTGAGAAGTAAAAACCATCAAAAGATTAATAAGTGTTTATGTCCAATTTAATTGTAAAATTTCATACAATGACCAAAATTACATTAAATGATAAAAATATAGTCTAATTATACCTCAAAATCTTTCAAATATATAATTTAACACAAAAAATTATTTTGATTAAAAAATTTGTTTATAATTAAAATTTAGTAGTTTTTATTATTCATCAAAATATGAAAGTTATCAGAAAAGCACAGAATACTTATGAAAACTAAATTTTTATTTTCATCTTTTAAATAAGAAGTTTATTTTGTGAAATTTAATATATAAAAGTTACAAGTATTGGATTTAAAAATGGTTTTCCATTAAAAGGCGGTGGAATTACATTTTTTAATACTTCTTTTATATAAAAAAATTGAATTTGTTCTTATATTATGTCTCAAAAACACATAATATGGATGTTAAAATCATATGAAGTATATAATATTCAAAATGAAGTTAATACTATTCATAACCTTTTTTTGAATGACTACTTTGGTACGCTGTGGTGCGCTCGAACTCTGTGTTGCGTGTAGCGCAAGCTATTGAATTATTTTAAAGAAAATAACTTACAATAAAATATTGGGGTTTTAAAATAATTATATATTTAAATTTATTTGATGAATGAGGTTATAAATTAGTATTTTATCATAGAGTTTAATGATATCTTCAATAGTAGCATAATTAAATATTTTTTGATCTAAAATCCCTTTTATTTCGTATCTTATGGTTCTAAAAACGAGGAAACATCCATTTGTTCCTTCATTCATTCTTTCACATGAGATTGGTGGTCCCAAAGTACTTACATTGGATTCATATAATACTACTTATTTTTTTATGTTTCTTCCTACAATGATAACAACTTGTGCACAACCCCTATTCTGGTTCATAAAATCACATGATACTTCTTTATTCTAGGCATGAAATCCCTCATTCTTCACTTTTGTGTATCAAGTGGGAGGTGATTACATTTTTTATATTTTTATAATATTCTTTCATGTGCATTAATCGATATAAATAAATTATTTTGGTTGAATTAATTGTAAGAAGAATGATTTATATTCTTTTATAGATTGATATTATTTGTGATATTGTCGATTAATGGGCATGATACCCCATTGAAAATCATGGTTGTTGGGTGCCTCTGCTTGAGCTATAGTTTTTGTGATATAGAAACCTTTTAACGTGTTATTTTGATATCTGGATAAATATATAAATTGGATAACCACTTATATCCATAAAAAGTTTTCCCAGAGATTATGTATTTCTCAAGACTTCTGTAAATAAAGAAGTGAAATGTGATAAAAATACCCTTAATAAATCTATAAAAAAGTTTTGTGATGAGTTCTGAAATATTTTGTTTGCGGTCATGTTGTGGTGAGATGATGTGTGTTTCTTGGGTGGTGAGGTGTTGTTATGATATGGTGAGAGGTGATGCGTTGTTTATTTGTATGTGATATTAGGGAAGTGAGGGGATTTTTTTAGGGATGATGAGTTGCTTGTGATGTACAATTTCATTTTTCTAGATGTCTTGGTAGTGATGAAATAATGATTTAATAATGTTTTAGATTGATTTTGATGGGTTTTTAACGGGATGAAAATGTTTAATGAATGAATTAATGACTGGAATCATGGTTAATAATGGTTGATTCTTATTAATGAAATAAGTGGGATGGACAGTGGAATTTGTTGGTTGTGTGAGATGTGGCTTGTGGCTTATGTGGTGTTGTTCATTTAGAGGTGGAAGTAAAATTGAAGATGTTTTGATTAGGTTAGTTTATTATAGTGATCCCATAGGTTTGGATTGTGAATGGATTATATGTAAAGTTTATGTTCCTTGTGATTTATATATACAGCCCATAATCTTGGCGCATTATGTTCCAACACCTGTATATTCACACATGGGATGATATTCTCAACATCACGTTAATGAGGATGGATGGATCGATACCCACTCTATCCCACTATATCATCTATAAGAGTATAAATTCCCATATTGTGATCACTTGAGGTCATTTATTTTACTAGTTGATGGCCCATGTGTCTTTGGGTGAGATGAGATATGACCATGTTGGGGGGTCATGGCCCAAGTGCCTTTAACAGAGACGAGATGAGGTCGTGCTTTGAGGCGGCTTATGGTGGTGGTTATTCATTGTAGGATGATGTCGTGAGGTTTATTTATTTTATGTTCATGATACCCTACTACTCTAGTTATGGTTGGGATGTGATGGCCTAGGTGTTTATGGGTGTGATGTGATATGACCATGTTGTGGGGGGTGATATATGTTTTATGGAAGAGATGTGAATGCCCGAAAAAACGACATTGGGGTTTGAGAGTAAAAAATTAGTGGGAAAGTAGTGAGGGGAAACCCCTGTCTATATGCTTCTTATTATCTTATTATACTAGGATGCATTATTTGGTGAGTATTGTTTCATGAGGATGGATTTGAATAGTTGACTTGTTTAGGTGCTTTTTTGGTTTTGTTGTCTCCTTAGAAGTGCATTATTTTGGTTCCTTCACATGTTAATGAGAGACTTTGGTTACTATATTGAGTATACTTTTATGCTGAAACTATTTATATGACTTTATTTTTACGTATCTAGTAGGATTATGAAGACATTTTTAGAATTACTACTTCCGAATTTTAGACAATTATTATGTCACTACTTTAGTTTTTGTTTTGGCTGTTTACTTTGTAGACTATAATCTATTTCAATTTTATTTATAAATAAATTTTGGGGTGGTTTTATGTATCCTTTTACATTATTTCATGCGGTTTCTTGTGATTGACTCATCTTATCTCCTTATCTTTTTTTATTATAGAGGAAAATTCCTCACATTTATGATATTTGTATACCCTCTTTTCTAGTCTCCATCAGGGGGCCTACTGGTGATAGGACTCAAGAGTCATAATTTATCTCCCATTATTACGGTATCTTTAGTGGGTGGGGGTTGTGAAAAAGTGTTATCTAAGGTGATGGATGAGAGATAATATGTATTTTGGATTTATTTTGTTGATCATTTCTTGGGTTTGTATTGAAACAATTATAATTGATCTTGGTTAGTGACATTATATTAGGATACCATCTAGGAAACGAGATTTTAGGGCCCACTGCGATCTAGTGCATAAAATCTATGATTATTATATTACCATGTTAGGGGGACAAATTTCAAGGTAGAGATCTAGTATTGGTACATGCATCATGATGAAATAGGTTCTTATTTTAATTGTGTGGTTTTTGTTATGGAAAAGTGGGAATTAGTTGAAATTAATTGAACAAGTCTTAATAAAATTCCATAATAATTTGCTTTTGAAATCCAAGATTCACATTATATCTATAGACCATATATGTCACACATGTATAAATCAAGAATATATTTTTATTAGGATGATCCAGTTGATCATTGGATGTTTTATCTGGTTGAGAAGGATGCACAAAAATTGATAAAGTTGCATGCCTTTCGGTGGAGGCATTTTGGGAAGTATGAGGCCCCTATTTCTGATGTTGATATAGAAGTATAATTATAAAAAATTGATTTCTCCTTTATTTTGATCATGTTATTGGAAGATTAATCAGTATCAATTACATTTAGTCAAATATGAGGATCTACGCATCATTTGTGGATATTATACCATGGTGATTGGAAGGACTAAGTTGTTCTATAGGCAGACATCTAAAAATAGTTCTAGGTCAAGTTCCTTTTTTTACCATGAAGAAAGTTAATATAAAAGCGATTATTTATATTTAGTAGCGAATTATGTCAGTGTGGTAGCTTGGAATCATGTTCAATGACCTTCTATGCTTTCACCCAAATATTTTTCTATATGAGGAGTCTCATGAAAGATTTCTTGAGGAGGTGCACCATTCTTTTATCCAATATGAAATTATGCCTTTTATATTTCGAATGTATCTAGAGATTCAGAAAAAGTAATATTTGATTGAGAAAATAAACTTCTGAGGTGTTTTATAATAGTAGGGATTCAATCATGGTTTCTTTAGGGGCATAGTTTTAGTGGTAGGCCTCCGGTGCTAGGGACTTCGAGGTTTCAACCAGTAAGTATTCAACCTCTACAAATTCACTTTGGAACTTATAGGGCTAGTGGTTTTCATGATTTTACTAGGGTCTTAGGTACAACATGTTTTTTATGTGGGGTTCATGAATATCCCAATAACTAGTTATTAGTTGTTCTTTCGGTTAGTTTGGTCATGGTAGTCAGGTTCAGTACCAGCCTCATCAGTAGTTTCCATTGAGGCCATTCCAGTAGTAGGGGTAGTAAGGTTATTATTTTATGAGGGGAGATGGAGTAGTTAGAGGCCTAAAATAGGATTTTCTTTCTGTTCATGGACCTTGACTTGAGTGTGGTTTTAGAGGTGGATGTTAGTAGTGTAGTAGTGGAGCTAGTCCTGGTCAGTTTCATGTAGAAGAAGAAACAGTACTAGATATGCCATAGATTGTTGTAGGTATAATCAGTTTATCATCTTTTGGTGTTTTTTATTTATTTGATTAAATATCTTCAAACTATTTTATTCCACCCCTATGATCAATTTTCTAGGACTATATTTATAGAAGGTTCTCATGGCCCGGGTGTTGACTACACAATTCGGAGGCTAGAGTAGATTTGTTTGATGTGTACTGGGGGTGTAGACTAATGATTGTGCCACATCAATACCATGGGGTCCTATTATTGCTTCATATTTATTTTTATAATGTCATCATTAAAATTATTTTATTGTATTATGTGTATGTTTTTATCAAATATTTCCACATGAGAGTCATGTTCTCAAATGAAAACGGCCACTGTGCAGTTTTCATTGGAGGGTGAAATTTTCAGGTGGGTAGTAGATGTATAGAGTCCATTAATTATTTAATGGTTTATTTTTCTGTGTAATTAGTTGGAAATGATATTAAGTTGAATCTTAGGGTTTTGGGGAGTTTTTCAATGTATTTACGAAAGTGGTTGTGATGCTACCTAGTTGATGTGATATCGAGTTTGGGATAGAATCACAACATAATACTTCTCTAATTTTAATGGATATATATAAAATATAACCATATGAGTTTCAATATTTGAGGATTTGTATAGATATTATGATAAAAATACGTTTTATATGTCTTAATGGTTAATCATGGGGTGCTCCAGTGTTATTCATCAAGAAGGCAGATGATATTCTGAGTTTTTGAACAGACTACCATATATTGGATTAGGCAATGGTAAAAAAACCATTTCCCTATTCTAAGGATAAAAGATGGTTTTGATCTTATAAGAGTGGTGATTTGGTTTTCTATGATTGATATGTGGCTAGGATATCACCAATTGAGGGTGAAAAATGATGATATATCAAATACTGCCTTCAAATTTTGGTATGGGAGCTTTGAGTATGTGGTCATGTCATTTGGTGTCATGATGGATCTAACTATGTTCATGGGGCTCATGAACTCTATGTTTTATGGATTCCAAGACTAGTTTATAGTCATATACAACGATGATATATTCATCTACTCAATTTCATAGGAGGAGTTGTCATCCATATTTGTGATGTCATGTAGGTTCGTTGATGTCACAATCTCTATTGAATATTGTCCATGTAAAATTTCTAGATGTGAGATGTTCAATTCCCATGGAATGTGGTGTCTTGGAATGGTGTTTCAGTTGACTCGTTGAAGGTCTAGGTGGTTTTTTCTTTGTTATATCCTATGAATATGGGAGAGTTTCATATCTTCTTTGGTATTGAAGGATATTACCATATAATTCTATCCAATTGGTAATAGATTGTAGTCTCATTGATATATTGGACTATGAAGGACAATGATTTTATTTGTACTGGTCACTTTCAAGCATCATTTGACAATCTAAAAGGGTAGTTAGCTAGTGATCTAGTGCTCTATTTTCTAAAAGAGGGGTGATGTTTGAGGAGTTTTTTAATGCTTCATGTACGATATTAGGATGTTTTTTTTGATGTCTTATAAAGTGGTGATCACATATGTCCCAAGTCAGTTATGTCTCATTGAGCATAATTATGCCACCCAAGATCTAGAGAAAGTAGTTTTTGGGTTTTTTCTAAATTTGTGGTGAAATTACCTCATTGGGGAGAACTTTGTGATTTTAACGGGTCATAAGAGTTTGAGATATATCATTTCATCATGTGACCTAAATCTGAAAAAAAGATATGTATGTTTTTTAGGATTATGATTTCGAGATCTCCTACTCCTCAGTATAGGGGAATGTTGTGGTCAATTATTTGAGTAGGATGTCACAGAAGGATTTTATTCAAGAGGGTAAGGATTCATGGAAAGGGAAAAAAGATATTTTATCATTGCACCTGGATTATAGGATTATTTATAGAGTTATTTATTTGTTTCATATGAATGATTTGTATTCTTGGATGCACCAGGTGGAGGAGTCTTACTGGGAAGACTCAGAGGAAGAGGTTATGTGAAATCGTGTTATTCATAGATATCCTCCAGAGGGTTGGTTGGAAGATGGATAGAACTGGATTTTGTTTTATGGGAGGTTATTTTTTCTACTTGTGATACATGAGAGAGTCCATAATGAGTTTCATATCACACCATTGAATGTAAACCTAAGGGTTTCTCTAATGTACTATGTCTTGAAGGGGGTAATTTTTATAGCCCGATATGGAATCAGTGATGGTGGAGTTTGTAGAAAGGAGTTTGGTTTTCTAGTAGGTAATGGTATAGAAATGTTTTCATGTAATTTTTTTGCAACATTTGGATGTTTCAGAGTGAAAATGGGATGAAATATTGACATATTTCATCACCAAGTTACCCTGAGCTCAAGGATGTTTTGATTCAATTTGGGTAATCATTGATCATTTGAAAAAAAATGTCCCACATCCTAGTAATCAAGGAGTTAGAAACCTGGTGTGTTTTGGAAAGGAGGTATATGGATGAGGTGTTGTGGTTTCATGGATTTTCCTCATGAATTTTATCATATCGGGATGCACGTTTTACTTTGGGAGTTTGGAAGGAATTGTATCATGGTTTTGTAAGTCAGTTATTCCTAAACACTACTTTCCTCTATCAAAAGAATAGATTGATGGAGTGGAATATCTAGATACCAGAGGATATATTTGGGGAATATATCATATACTTTAGTAGATAAATTCACGGAAACAATCCCCTACTTGAATTTTATTATAATAAACTCTATCACTAATCTATTAGCATGGCCCCATTTGCGACTTTCTATGGGTGATCATGTCATTCTCTATTGTGAGGTATGGAAGATGGAGAGCTATAAGTTCTTTGTCCTGATGTGGTTTAGAGAATGAAATAATATGTTCAATTTTTTGAGAGGATAAAGCAGATAAAGACCCGAATAAGTCTTATACTGATCATAGGAGAAGTCACATGGAGTTTTTGATTTGATACCACATGTTCTTAAAGGTTTACCCTTGATGTGGGAAGTGGAGGTTTGGAATGGGAGTAAAATTCTTCTTAATTTTTTGTGCCTTTTATGTTTTGGGTGAGTCAGTGATGTGTCTTGTCTTATAGAATTAAAACCATGTCTAGCTAATTTCCATGAAATCTTTCTGTTCACCAAACATCATCAGTATAATCATGTTGAGTACTATATTATTGAACTAGGAGAGTTGGATGTTAAGGATGATGAAACGATCATGAAGTGACCAATAGAGATAAAGGAACATTAATAGAAGGAGTTGAACAGATGAACCATCCCTTTGGGTTGTGTTTTGTGAAGTCAAGGTGGCTTGAAGAAGATTAATTTTGAGTAAGATATAAAAATTCATGGCAAGTACCGATAGTTGTTTTGAGTTTTTTTCTCTATTTTTATTTTTGATGTGATGACAGATCCATTTTATTTCATGATATATTTTTTATTATCAATGAGTGATGTTTGAAAAATATTACCACATTTAAATGGGAAGAACATAAATCATAATCAGGAAAAATTATAATTTTACGTGATTAAAACCGTGTAGGTGAGTCAGTTCCACCTAGAGTAAAAATTTCCTTAACATGGAGGATAGAATTCTTTGATTCTCATGTTCAGGGAAGTGTAATGTTTTGGTTTTAGTAGTTTTTTGTTTTGTTTTTTGTGGAGAATGAGATGGTATTACACATGGTCATGAGGAGGACATGAGGCTTGTGGTTAGAGTGATTGGTTGGTGGATGGGTTAAATCGTTAAGAGATACATGGGAGGTATCTTGTGGGATGGTTGTTTGGACCTCTCCTTTCTTGTCCTTTATTTCACATAAATTATCATGGATGATAATTATTTGAGAGGTATATTATGTAAGTTCCAATATATCTAAACCCTTTTCCTTCTTCCCGATTCTTGGTGGAGTTTATAGGGTTCTAGGATTCTTTTATTCTCATTATTCTATGTTCCCTTCTTGTAGTCAATTGTTTTGTCATGTAATAGGCTGGAAAGATCAATTGTTTGTTTGTGTTGTAGGTTGATTTATCATCCAGTCAGTTGGAATGTTCTATTAGTATTCATGTAATATTTAGGGTTTTAATGAGGTTGCGTGTCACAATCAGGTGTTTGTTCGTACGATAGGTACATTTGTCATGTTTTCAGTTAGCGCAGTCAGTTTTTTGTTTGTGTGGTAGGTATATTGTTCGTGTGGTTATTGGACACAGTTAGTTGTTTTTTCTCATGGATAGTTGAATACGGTACATGGATGCACTAGCTGTGTGAATCAGCTATGTGGATGGATTGGCTATTTGAATAGTCTATGTGGATTGATCAACTATGTGAATCGTCCATGTCGATGGGTTAGATATGGGAATTATTTATATGGGAGGATTAGCTATGTGTATCAGCTGTGTAGATGGATCAACTATGTAGATGAATCTGCTATGTGAAAACCATTACATAGATATTTTGGCTAAATTAGTATTTCGATTATGTGGAATTGACCACATTGATATTTCCATCAGTTCTGTAAAAACAACCATACAAGTATTTCAATGGTTTATATTAGGGGAACTCAAAGGCTGTTTCATTAAGGATAATTATATCCTTAACATGTTTATGATGAATGAGGATATAAAAAAGTCCTTACATTTGGAGTTTAATGATATCTACCATAATTCGTTAATTTAATCTTTTTTAATCTAAAATCTCTATTGCTTCATATCAGTTAACTCTAAAACCATAGAAATTTCTCTTTGTTTCTTTCTACAGACATTCTCTCAAGATCAGAGGTTTCAAACTCCTTCCCTTATATTCATATAATACTTCTATAATTTTTTTGAGTATTATCTAGTGGTGATACCATCTTCTGTGGAAAAAACATTGGCACATCAAATCACCTGAAGCTTCTTTCTTCCATGTATGGAATCCCTCATTTCTCACTGTTGTGTATCATGCATAATGGGTCTACTATTTTTCATATGGTAAGATAGTTTCATCTATCAAAATGAAGTTAAATTAATTGGTTAATCTAAATGAATGGGAAGGGTAATGATTCAAATTCTTTTATAGCATTAATATTATTTGTGATAAGGTGGATTGATAGGCTTGATTCGCCATTGAAAATAATGTCTACTGGGGGCCTCTTCTTGTACAATGATTATTATGATATGAAAACCTTATGGTGTGTTATTGTGATATCACCCTAAATATGGAAATTGGAAAACCAATTATATTCTACTAATAAAATGGTTTCCCTAGTTTATGGATTGTGAGATAATTCCTTAAATAATGAACTATAATGTGATAAAAAAATTCATTTATAAATCTATAAAAATGGTTTATGATATGTTCTGATAGGGTGTGTGTGCTTCCATGTTGTTGTGCATTGATGTTTATTTTGGGGGCAATTATGTGTGTTTTTTATGCAGAGCAAGGTGATGTGTTTTCTTTTTGGCTATGCTTTTGGAGGGGCGAGGTGATGGTTTGTTTGTCCATGATATTGGGGTAGTAAAGTGATGTTTTTTACCCATTATTGTGTGAAGCCCAGGTGATGGTATGACGGGGATGATGAACTTCTTAGGATGTATGGTTTCATTCTTGTAGATTCTTGAGTAGTGAAGGGATAAATGGTTAATAATGTTTTAAATGGTTTGGGATGGTTTTTTAATGTGATGTATATGATTAATAAAATATTTAATAATAAAAATTGTGGTTAAATGAGGTTGATGCTTAATAATTAAATAAATGGGCTGGATAATGTAATTGTTTTGTGTTGTTATATTGGCCTTTTGAATTGTGTGGTGTTGTGCATTTAGAGGTGGCGTTGAGAGTGGGGATTGTGTGAGTTAGTTAGTTCTTTATTTTGAAACAAGAGTTTGGGACATTGTGGGGATTATATGTATATTATATGTTCCATATGATTTCTATACTCACCCCAATCACATCAATCACTATGTAATAACACCCATATATTTACTTATGGATAGTTTTCTCAACATCCCTATGTTGAGGATAGCATGCTAGCTACCTGCTCCTTCTCTTTATCTCTTCCAGGAGAGTCGATATGCCTATGTTGTGATGGAAAAAGGTTTTTTAGTTAACTAGGCGATTGACTATGTGTCTTCAGATAAGATGTGAAATGACCATGTTGTGGAGATATATCCATAGTGTCTTCAGGTGAGTGAGATTAGACCATGATTTGTAGAGGCTTATGGTGGGTGTCATGCATGGTAGGGGGAGGGAATGAGGTTTATTTCATTCATGTTCCCAATACCCTAATACTCAGGATATGGTTGTGATTTTAAGGCCTTGATGTTTGTGAGTGTGATGTGATGTTACCATGCAGTGGGGTTGTGGTATATGTTATACAAAGGATATGGGAGCATAAGGATGTATAAAACTTGGGTGTGAGAGTGAAAAATTAATGTGAAAGTGTTGTGGGGTAACCATTATCTATATGATAATTATTATTCTATTATATATTGATGTGTTATTTTATGACCCTACCTTAGTTATGATGTGTTTAGATAGTTGAAATGTTTAAGTGTTATTTAGTTATACTACTGTCTCATAGGTGAATTAGTGTATTTATTTTATATGTGCACATGATTTGTTGGTTGACATTATAATTATAATTATATGATTGATATATGTATATGAAATGATTTATAGGTTTTATAAAGAATTATGTAGACCGTTCTAGAAAAAACTAGCTCATGCATTTGGATAGTTAGTGTCACAACTTTACATGTTCTTTTTTGATGATCACAACGTCATATTAGAGAGATTAGAGACCATATTTCTCTAAAACCCTTACTAGTATAAGGTTCCTCGCCTGATTTATAAACTCTTCAATTCAATGGTGAACTTATTCACACCTATATATTTTGATTCACATCATTTTACAAAGCCTCAGAAGACACGTGTTCCCCCTGTACACAATCATATAGTGTCTATGTGAGACGAGGATGCTCCGGATAATGACTCCCACAATTGTGCTTTCTCCGGTAGATCCCAAGCGATATTGTTCATGGATGTGCTGAAAATATCTGAACTAAGTAACGAATTAAATATGAAACCTCTCCTTGTCAAGTGATTGGATGATGGTTGATACCTGGTGGAATTGGACCCAGATTCCCTTCAACAACGTGTACAGTTGTGCAAATTATCTGTGATGGGTCACATCTCCAATTATAAAGGTAACTGACCTTGGCCCTTAACTAAAATTAACTCATGTATTGCACATTTCTGGAATTTCAAAAACTGGAAATTAGTCCCCATAGTAAAAGGATATTTTCACATCCACTTAAAAACAAAAGATTAGTTAGAAAGAGTTTGGATGACTGGTATTGTTAATCTCAAGTTGGGTTTACTTTGTATTTTAGAGTGGGACTCCACTTTCAATCCCCCCACACATAGAAACACATTAGAAGAAGTCTAGATTAAATTACATGGACATAACTGGTTCTTATCGCACCCAAATATCATTAATGTTATTGTCTACTGCATAGGAACTCCTCTAAAAATTGATCACAGAACACTAAATCCTGACTTGGGTGTCTTTGATAGAGTTATGGTAGAAATAAATCTTGACTCAAAGCTACCAAACTCAATTAACTTCAATGATAATGATTACAAAATTGAAATTAGAGTAGAATATGAGTAGAAAACCCCCTTTTGTGATCATTGTAAAATCATTGGTCACACTATCTAAAACTGTGGGATGATTAGGAATCAATTAATCAAACCAACTGAGAATGGTTGGAAGGTTATAATGAGAACTAAAAAAGAAAAAAACCCCATGATGGACAAACTCGAACCACCCAAAAAAAGATGTTTGAGTAAAAAAACACACAACTTGACACACATAGAAGATAGTTTGGGAAATAAGTAGGAAGATGATGTTGAATAATAAGAAAAATCTATTAATGATCAAGGAATCTTAGTTGAAAATAAAAACATGGTCCTAGAGACTATTAGGTTATCCACCAAGCAGGAAAATGCCTACAATACATGTAATTCCACCCATAATTTTGGTGTATTCCCTAAAGAAACTTTTCAAATAGTGGCTAACAACCAAGCTAGCTCCACCAAGAAATTTCTACATATGGTAAAATCTAGGGTGGACATGAAAAAGAACTCAGAACCTATTTCACATGAAAATTCATCTTCAGTTATAGTACCCAAACATATACAAGTTTATAATAATCCCCTGGAGCAAAATCACAGTAATCCAAACTCTTTCAAACAACAATATAGTTTGGACCCACCTTTCCCAGGTACTCCTACTCCTCAAATTTCTAGTGAAGACTATTCTATGAAGTCAAGAAACATTATCAATGGTCAAAATGCTATAATTTTATTGCTTTGTTCTAAGTGTTCCAGAGATGCTTGTACTAATGTATTTTATGATGATTCTATTTCATTGAAATCATGCAATCTGAACACCACTGACCCATCCCTTAATTCTTCAAAAAGAAATTCTGATTCTTGGAATAGTGAACCAGTTTTAAATCCATGTGCCACCTATATTTAAAAGATTAATGAAACCAATGCACATGACTATGAATAAACTCCCTCTTCTCACAATGTCTCTCTTAATAGGGCTAATCAACCTGAGACACAAACCTTAAGTACTTATTTTACAACATATGCTTATGTGACATTAGTACCTATTTTACATGATAGTTAATCTATTTTTCTATAACTAATCCATATGCATCTGAATATGGACATCCTGGAATAGAAACAGAGTCACTCACCAAACTTTTTCAAGTAATTGTCTGCATTGGATACAATGGCTCCAGGTAAATTTAATCCCATTAATTCATTATGTTTAGACTATTCTATAATGTCTGAAAACCTAGTATCTCATGTTACCTATGACTTGTTTCTAGGTTTAATAGATTCCACAGAACCAACTATGACATCACAATTTAAAGAAGCTACAAATAAGAACAATGTCATTTCTAACAATGAATAGGAAAAGACCACTGATACTCAATATTTTATAAGGTATTCTAGAAATAAAGGTTCTGTAAAAAAGAAATAATGGAGTTCTAACTCAAAATTTAGGTTTAAATGAAGATCTTGTTTTAGAATTGTCAAGGTATTTCCAACTCTGACATGCTCAATATTTTGAAAAGAATGTTTAACATGCATCACCCTATTAATTTTTCTATTGTGAATCAAAAAATCACTTTCTCCTCTAAATATTCTCACTTATGTCAACAAAACTATTTATTGTCTACTTCAATAAATAATAATCTCATTGGTGATTCTTTATGGATGTTTAAGAATTCTTCTTTACAAGATTTTAGTGTTTTTAGTATCTCTGACCAGGTTCCTACTTGCACCTTTACTATTGATGGTTCTCATATTTTCTACTCCTTTTTTATGATAGGAATAGATACCAAGAATGAATAATTCTTAGGAATGACTTATCTTATTTAGGAACTAACACCATTTAACCCTGGTTTCTTATGGGAGACATTAATTCTATTCTTAAATATAGTGACAAAATTGGCCCATCTCACACTTCTATCTCAATGAGAGAATTTAAATCCTCAATCATGGACAACAATATTATTGAAATTAATCTCACTGGTGCGAAATACAGCTGATATAGAAGAAATTACAATAAGGTGGTTGCTTACAAATTGAAAAGAGCCTTTATAAATGTCCCTGCTTTAGATAAATGGGACATTATCTCCATCATCACTCTTCATAGAGCGAACTATAATCATCGCCCTATCATGCTAAAAATTTCCTCCAAATACATGAAACCTTAGTTACCCTCCGGTTTCAATAATGTGTGGCTCTCTAATGAGGAGTGCAACAATGTAATCCAAAACATTTGGTCTTCAATGTCTCATTGAAATGATTCCTTTACTTGCAACCTTAAACTAAAAAAACTCATACAGACTCTCAAATCTTTGTGCAACTCTAAAGATAAATAGGTTAACAATGAGATTACTCTTCTTGAGAAAGAACTCAATGATCTAAAAAATAAAAAAACCAACTCTGACTTCCACACTGATCCTACGCAAGAAATAAACATTGTATTCAATCTCAATTAATTGCAAACTTTTAAGGAAAATATGAGAAAGAAAGCTTATAAAGTTAAATGGTTAACTAATGGTGAAGGAAATACAAAATTCAATAGTTCTCTCCAAATAATTTAAAAATCATGTAGATCTCAAACCATTATAAAGGATGGGGATAAGATCCTTTACAATTATGATGACATTGTTCAACATATTATCTCATATTGTGAGACCATCTTCAATGGCCCTAACATCAACAAAGACTTACTTCCCGAGGTCATTCCTTGAGTGATCAACAATGAATAAAATACCTTCATTCTTACCCCTCCATTGAATCATGAAATCAAAAACATTGTCTTTAGTCTGAAACATGACAGTGCCTAGGGTCCCGATTGCTTTGACAATGGTTTTTCCAACATTATAGGGATGTGGTCCGTTTCTATGTTTGTAATCTGGTTAAATCCTTTTTCACTAATGGGTTTCTTCCTCATGAAAATAAATTCTCAGTTCCTCACCCTGATCCCTAAAGTGGATAATGCCTCTAAGATTCATCTTTTTAGACCCATTGCTCTTATCAAAACTCTCTACAAAATCATGACCAAAATCACTACTAATAGGCTATCAACTATTACTGACAAAATTTTTTCTTGGGGACTATTTGGATTTATAAATGGTAGATCTATTCAAGACTGTATCTGTATCTCCTATGAGTGTGTAAAAAACATGAATAAAACTAATATAAGACTCAACATAGCAATTAAACATGACTTCAGAAAATATTTTGAAACCATGGATTAGAGTTTTATCTTCAAAGTCCTTCACAGATTTGGTTTTGGTACCCCTTTTATCACTACTATCATAGCTCTCTTCAACTTGGACACTATCTCCATTTTGATCTATGGCTCACCTAAAGAATGCTTTAAATGCACCAAAGGTGTCAGACAAGGTAACCCCTTATCATCAATTATATTCTCAATAGATAAATACTACCTCAGTCGTCTGATCAATCGTCTGGTGGTTTAAAATAAACTAAAAACAATTCATGTCTCCAAGAATGTAAATTCTCCCACTCAACTCTTTTATGCTGATGACATCATCCTTTTCATTCAAGGTGATAAAATAACATTCTTAACCTCAAAATTGCTATATCTCACTATGAGGAGGTTTCTGGACAAACAATATGTTGGAAGAAATCCTACATCTTATTTGGGTAGAAGTTTCCGCTCAACAAAAAATGCAACATTATCAGTTAATTAGGTCTGAACTAAAGCTCTCTCCTCTTTATATACATTTATGTCCCCATATTTTGGTGTATGCCCAATTCTTGTAACTTTTTGACTATTGTTAATCAGGTTCTAAACCAACTTTCCTCTCGGAAGATTAAATCACTCTCTATGGTAGGTTGAAATTGCCTTGTTAAATCCACTATTGTCTCTAAGATGGTCTACTCCATGATAGTCTACAAATGGCCTATCTGTATTATCAAGAAAATAAACACAACTATTAAAAACATCATTTATACTAGTAGTATTATTGAATGAAATATTGTGCCAGTCCCTTGGTCCACATGTTGTAAGAATATTGATAATGGTGGCATTGATATAAAATACCTAAAGTACTTTAAGGAAGCTCTTCAAGATCGACTTACTTGGAATATTTTTCACAATTCTTCAGAATATATCACATTTCACAAAAATATATTTCTTGAAAAACTTAATAATTGAAATTCAATCTTTATTAATTCTTCTATATGGGCTACCATCAATCACTCCTTCTCCAACATTATGAATTATTCCAGATTAATGGTCTCTAGGGAGTCCCTTATGAAATTATGGCTAGATAAATGGACTGGCATGCCTTTAATCTCAATGATTTATCATGATCAAACTCATGAAGACACCAATACCTCTATCAAAGATACTTTAAATTATGAATTACATAATCAGCCATATATTATTTTGAATCTCATTGAAAACTATCCTTTCACTCAAAACTATTATTTCTTAATTTGGGAGCCTGCTCACAATGGAATTTTTACTTCAAAAAATTACTACAATCATATTTTCTATAACACCGAGAATTATTACAGCTAGATTAAACACTTCAAAAAACCATGGATAAAGCCCTTGATATTTAGCCTCCTCTAGCACCTTGCTCAAAATAGAGTTCCCACATATAGTTGTCTTCAATCGTTTGGAATTGAGCTCTGCTATAAATGTAAAATATGTAATCAACACAGAGAATATTCTAAGAACCTATTCCTTTCTTGTGCTAATAATTCTACTCTTTGGAACAATATTTTCGACATCTTTGATTACATATGGTTTATACTTTCCTTTTTAAAACCTCAAGTTATGAATGTGAAGAGATAGAAGGCTCTCAAAAAAATCAAGAACCTTTTCCTTGCTGCAGTTGCTGAACTTCACTATGGGATCTGGTATGATTGGAATGCAATTATTCATAATAACTACTCACTCAATCTTAGTGCAGGGCAGATCTGAATTTTCATTACCATATTGGAAGATGCTTTGATACAAAAAGTTCACTTCTAGAACACTGTGCTTGACTTTGGAATCCTGAAATGTCTACAGATCAATGATAATTTCGGTCATCCACATCACACACTAGAGGTGTTTTGGAGAGCTCCTCTCCCTAGATAGATAAAAGTCAACATTGATGTCACCTCCATGGGATATTCGGGATCTGGAGGGTGTGGTGTTGTCTTAAGGAATCACCTCAGTCAGATTCTAGGTTGCTTCATGGGTCATTGTGGCATTGCCACATCCCTTGAAGCTAAGATGATGGGTTTGATTCATCTTAATAAATTTTCCATGGTTTTTGGTTGGAATAACCTTTGGATTGAATGTGACTCGACAAATTTCATTCATGAAATTTGGAATGGTGTAACTCATGTTGTGTGTCCGATTACTACCAATTGGATGGAATGCAACTGTTTGATCACTGATATGTACAAAACCATAATACAGGTTTATCGGGAAGAAAATATAGTTTCTGATGGTTTGGCCATCATGAGATTTAATCAATACATAATCTATTGTGAAGACCTCCCCACTTATCTTATTGCATTTCATAAAAAATATTTTAATATGATCCCGTACATTATACTTTTGTAAACATAATTTTAAAAAATCTTGTGCTTTGGCCACATGGGTCAAGACATCGCCTTTTATATAAAATCACTTTTCTCTTTGGTATTTACTTTGAAAACTTTTATATATATCAGTTTTATTTATTAATGCATTGTGGGATGTTTTTTAGTCTTCGTTTACATTATGTTCGGTTTTTTCTTGCGGTTTATTCATATTATCCCCTGAATTTTTTTTACTATAGTGGTTAATGCTTCTAATTTATGATATTTTTAAAACCATTGTTCTAGTTTCCAACTTAGGGCCTACTAGAGGTGTTATTATAGGTCATTACCTCTCTCTATTTATTTTGGTATCTTTGATGGGATGGTATCATTACATTTGTAGTAACTTTTATGTTCATATCAATGCTAATGACAAAGAGAAGTAGAAGGAAAAATGGAAGGTGTGACTTTTTATCAAATATGGTGATGAAAAGAAGGGATATTGTCTTTGGAATGATGAAAAGAAACAAATAATTTAGAGTGAACATTTTTATTAATGAAAGATTCTATGAAAATATTGGTAATTGGTTGAAAATTAAGTTATAGTTCAAAATTATAGGATAGAAGTTACTTGATAGACTTCACATACAGAAGCATTGGGGAAAACTATAGATTTTGGAACTCCAATAGTTAGTCTACCAGATAGATAATGTTTGGAAATACATGTACTGGATGGATAATGTTTGTACATATGGATATTGAATAGATATTTTCCACTAAAATAACATAATGTTCTTTATAGGAAATCAATTAATACTAAAGAACTAGTTCAAAGGTTTGGGGATGATATAAGTTTTTTATTCTAATAGAAACATGATAACTGAAATTAATGAAGGAAGTAACTACTCTTATATAATGAAAATATTTGGATTCATCTATAGAGTAGGAAATTAATACCTTAAATTTCAATAATACATTATATTCTTTTTAACTATCAGAAGAAAAATGATATTCGGAAAATTGTGTTTTTTGTTTAAAAGAGTAAGTTGGTGGTAAAAATATATACAAAGAATGGTTGGTGTAGAATGTTGTTTGGTAAGAGGAAGGGTTTGAATTTTTTTAAAAAGGTATCAGTAGTGGTGAACCACACAAATATTCAAAATAGTTTTTTTCATTATTGAATCTGATGATCTACACTTAGAAAAATTGGATGTAATGAAACATTTTCTTCTTGGGGATTTGGAGGTATAAAGTTACCTGAAAAAACCCAAGGGTTAGGAAATTTATAGAAAGGTGATTCTTATGTGTTAGTTAAAATGATGTCTTTATGGACTGATGTAACCTCTAAGATAGTGGAATTGGAATTTCAAAACATTCATTCTTGAGGAAATTTTAATGAGATGTGATTTCAATCATTGTTGTTACTAGAAGTAATGATATGATTGAAAATATATCATACAATTGTTGTATGTTGATGATATGTTGATTATAGTTCTAGATTTCCATTATATTGAGGAATTAAAGAGAATATTGTCTATAAGTTTTGAGATGATTAACCTTATAAAATCAAATAAAATTGTGGGGATGAGAATCGAGAGGGATTGGAAAACAAACTCTTTGGTTTTTCCTCAAAATGAATACATTCGGAATGACATTGAGAAGTTTATAATGACTAATTATAAACCTATCTCACCCCTCCCCACACACATAAAAATTTCAAAACAACAAGAACCATCAATGGATAGAGATTTTTTTGATAGGTCAATGGGTCCATTCTCTTTAGCTACTGTTTGTATGATGTATTCAATGGTATTCAAATGACTGGACCATTCGATGTTTGAAAGGATAAGAAGATTTAGCTATATGTTTCATATATTTTGATCATATAAAGGGATATTTTGATGAATATTTTGTAACACCCAAATATTTCATAGTAAGTTATTTTCTTTAAAGTAATTCAATAGCTTGCACTACACGCAACACCGAGTTCAAGTGCACCACGACTTACCAAACTAGCCATTCAAACAGCGGTTATGAATAATATTTACTACATTTTTAATTTTATATACTCCAATAATTTTATCATCAATATTATTTGATTCTAATACATATTATAAGAACAAATAAAATTGTTGAGAAAAAGTATAATTTTTCTAAAAAATGAAATTTTACCACCTTTTAATGGTAATCCATTTTTAAATCCAATATTTTACACATTTATATATTAAATTTGATTAAATAAAATTATTAATTAGAATAAATAAATAAAAATTTAGTTTGGATAAATTTTTTGTTCTTTTCTGATAATTTTAATATATTGATGATTAGTGAAAAATACTAAATTTTAATTAAAAACAAATTTTTTAATCAAAGTAATTTATCGAGTTAAATTATTCATTTGAATGGTTTTGAGGTATAATTAGACTATATTTTCATCATTTAATCCAACGTTGGTTATTGGATATAATTTTACATTTAAATTGGACATAAACACATATGAATCTTTTGATAGTTTTTACTTCTCAAAAACCTGCTTCCTGTTTTTGACAACGAGAATATTTTTTAAATAAATTAATACAACTTCTATGTTATTAATTCAGTGAAATAAACATCATTTTTTAATTTTAAATATAAAAATTATCTTAGAGTGAATTTGTTTTATTTTTCTTGAGAACATTCAATTTTTGATGAATTGTGAAAAACACTGCGTTATTGTTTAAAACCGACTTTTTATTTAAATAATTATTTATTTTATATAAATTTATTTTATGTGAAAATATATAAATAACACCTATATAAATTCAATTTAATTTATTACAGTCATTTTATAATAAGACTAGGTGTATAAAATTTTATTGACCCTTTTACCATCTTTTACCCACCTTCTAGGCACATTTTCAAATTTGCATAAAACATAATTTTACCGCTTCTATTGATTAAATTTCAAAAATCCAAGAGACATAGTTAAAATTGTTAAGTAAAATGTGGTTCAATAACTAAAAATCAACATTTAATAAAATATGATCTTTTTTATCAAATTGGATTAGATTAAGATATTTATTATTATTTTATTTAAAGAAGAGTTAAAAGAGTAAAACTCAAAGTTTAATAATTAACCATTTTTAATATAAATTTATACATAAGATAAATTTGAATATAAATACTCATTATAATGATATAATATTTAATACATCATGATGTTTTATTTATAATTTTTAAACATTAAATAATCAAATATATTTATGACACAATGATGATGCAGTAATTACCTAATTAATCAAAGATTAAAATAATTGAGATTATAAATAATAAAATATTTGTAAATTGATCTTTTTGATGGATTGAAAGAATTTTATCAATTAATATGTCATATTAGGGTTGATTTAAAGAATTTTTTTTGAAGTAATCTAGTTGATGTGACTTTAATAAAAACCAAATACTAAATAGTTTCAAAATTGACATAATTGAGTTTTTAAAACAAATAATTTTTAATTAAATTACATAACAGTCCTAAAAATATAAGTCTCAGATAAAACAATTATATAATGATAGATATGTTATTATTGAAACACTTGGAGTTCTATTGGAAGTTTATTGTATGTTTATTAACAATATAATATAAAAATACAAGGATACATGGTAAATGCCAAACTATTTAACTAAGAGTTAAATCTAAAACATAAAGGTAATATGGTGATCTAAACCTGTATAAAACCTATTGGTTGAGAGTTTTTCGACCCATCCCCACCATACCCTAATAATAAATCCATTTTGAGCCATTAGAAACCGAAAATGAATATATAATAAAAAATATTTCAAGATTTTCCAAAAGTGACCCTCAACTCTCTTATAAAAGGGAACTTCCCCTTCTCTTAATTCCACACCTCCAATGCCACATGGCTTGGCCAACCCATACCAAATAACCTCCAATCTTCTATAACTACATTCTAGAGGCCTTCCATTGATCATAAATCCAACTTATGGAGCCCTTTTGATCAAATAAAAATGAATCACTTGAAGAAGAGGTAAAAATTCCATCACCTCTTTCAAAGTTATCTTCTTATTCCACTTACTCTTTCATTATTGTTTACATACAAAAATAAACAGTACAGTACCTTATACATATTGTGATGTTATTATAAATATGGTATAACCATTTTCATTATTCTATCCATCCTATGATTGACAAAGTCACCATATGTGTGTACGTATGGCTTGCCGTCTCCGGGTCGGGGTGTAGTTGTTATTCAACACTTCATTATTTTTATGGGTATAATAATGATGAATAATTGATGTAAATAATAAATATGTTATTTTAACTATTCTTTATATATGATATAACATCCAAATATAAAATATTTTACCTTCAATTGAATGATATTGTCGCTCGTACGGATGTACGAATTACTGTCTCCACGAACGCGATGAGATTCATTCCCCTTCGAAACCATTAAAGAATAATTTTAATTTTATGATTGAAGATAAAATTTAAGAACTCAATATATTTATGGATATGAATCAAATACATCTTATCCATAACAAACATGACTTTGGTAACAAAACATATAAAGTAAAATGAATATGTTAACACCCAAAACAATTATACTACTAAAATATAATTAACAAAGCAATATTAGATGATCATATATGATATCATATTTATTTTTGTGGTTCTTTTATAATTTAGAAACAGTTATTTAACTATTAACAAAGAGGTTAATGTACACTCAACTAAAGAAAAGTACAGGGTAAGGGGTTTTCATCTCACTTCTTATTCCCTTGAGATTCATGCAATATTGCCACTATTTATTTTTTTTGTGGTGTATGTACTGCCCATGATTATATTCCTTGTGTAATATACTTTAATTTATGGGTATTTACAACTTCATTTTATGATCCTTCATTCATGGTGTGTGTGTTTCGTATGTTACCAAAAAATTTAAGGTTCGGCCAAAGGAATTATATAATAATAGAAATGTTATTAATGAACAACTTGGTGTTCTCTTGGAAGTTTATAGTATGTTTATTAACCACATAATATAAAAATAGAAGAAGACATGGTAAATTTGAAACTATTTAACTAAGAGTTAAATGTAAATGTTAATGTTAATATGGTGACCTAAACCTGTCTAAAACCTATTAATTGAGGGGTTTTCAACCGATCCCCACATTATCTTTGAAATAAATCCATTTGTATCCATTAGAAACCGAAAATGAATAAATAATAAAATAATATTTCAAGATTTTCCTAAAGTGACCCTCACCTCTCTTATAAAATGGAATTTCTCAATCTCTTAATTTCTCACATCCAAAGCCATTTGAAATGGAAAAAACCTACCCAAATACCCCCAAAATACTATCACTACATCCTAGAGGACTTAATTTGATCATAAATGCATCCTAAGAATCCATTTTGATCAAATCAAAATGAATCACCTGAAGAAGAGGTTATAATTTCATCACCTCTTCCAAAGTTATCTTTTTCCCTGAACTTCCTCTTTCTTTGTTGTTTCCATAACAAAATAATAAAACTAGTACCTTTTACATACTTTGATGTTATTATAAATATTGTATAACCATATTAATTATTATATCGATTTTATGAATGACAAAATCGCCATACGTGCGTGTGTACCGCTTACCGTATCCACGTCGTGGTGTAGTTGTTATTCAACACTTAATTATTTTGATGGGTATAATGATTATGTATAATTGATTTAAATGATAAATATAACATGTTAATTATTATTTATATAAGATATAACATCAAATTATTCACAATTTCACCTTCAATTGATTGATATTTTCACTCGTGGGTATGTATGGATTACTGTTTCCACGAAGGTGATGAGATTCATTCCCCATCGAAACCAATCAAGAATAATTTTAATTTTAGGATTAAAAATAATTTTTATGAAAATAATATAATTCTACATATTAATCCAATACATATTATCCATAACAAACATGACTTACATAACAAAACATATAAAGGAAAACGAATCAGTTAACACCTGAAACAATGATACTACTAAAATATTATTAACAAATAAATATTAGAAGATCATATATGATATCATATATATGTATCTAGTTCTTGTATAATTTAATAAAAATTATTTATTTATTAAATAGGGGGTTAATTCACCCTTGACTAAGGAAAAGTACAAGGTAAGGGGTTTTCATCTCACTTCTTATTCCCGTGAGATTCATGCTATATTTCCACTATTTCCTTTTGAGTGGTGTATGTACTGCTCATGATTATATTCCTTGTGTAATATAATTTAATTTATGGGTATTTAAAACATCATTTTATGATCTTTATTTAATGGGGTTTATGTTTCATAAGTTACCTAATAGGTAATGGAATTTATAATTTCTATTTCAACTCAATGGGTTTCATGCAAACACCATTGATTATTTTACCCCAAGAGTATGTTTGAAATAACTATTTATTATTTATGTAGTAAATTACACTCCCCATTGTATGGATATACATGTTATCCACATAATCACTCCATTTATAACTCTCATTGCATTGATATGAACTTGTTAAGGGTAATCTAAACTCAATTTTCATTCACTGAGTTAAGCAACAAGGTCATTGGTATTGTTTTTTCAAGAATATGTGTGAATGTCCTATGATTTATTTAAACTTAAAATCTAATTATATTGATTGTAATTATATTTTTCACACATAATTATTTCATTTATTTACCGTTAATCTAAGTATATAGACTTTATAAGTAATTTCATCTCAATTTACATTCCATTGAGACCTTTTCGTCATTACACACCAATTCACTTTTATACGGTGTATGTACTATCCTTTGGCATATCAAATAATGAATTAATTTATTATTAGGATATTATAATGTTTTTTTTAATTTTATTCCCCAATTACTTGTATTCAAGTGTCTCTCATTTGGTTAGGAACTCATTATCAAAAAATATCTTTTTTAAATTTTTAGAGATTTATTCTTCTAAATCGTTCTCATTAAGGTACATGTTTTGAAAATGTGTTTAAGGGTTTATTTATATGGACATTAATGTTTTGAAATTAATTTTATTTTTGAATTTTTTTATGTGGTATGGGAGACTTTGATTCGAATATCTCTTTTAAACATACTATTGATAAATATGGAGACTTTTAAATTTTTTCAAAAAAACAAGGGATATTTCTCTCAAATAGTTTTACTGATTATTTCCATCTATGTCAATATCCTTCATTATTATTGATTGAGGTTGATTTATAATAATAAAATCTTTCATATTGTATTAAATGAGTTAGGTTTGACTGTGGATGTGATATTTTTATTCCATTCATGGTTTGTAGTTAAAATATTAATATTTCACATGCTAGTTTTAATAAGAATGTTTATGTTATGTTTTGACCTTTTCATATGAGGAATTAAATGGACTTAGTAAGTGATGGGTGGAGCCTGCTATAGCTCCTCGATGAATTAGTAGGACTCAGGAGATAAACTAGTGGCCTAGAACAAGGCCTTGAAAAATTTTATTTGTAGTCTTATCATGAGGCCTTGACTATGTAGATATGATGTTCGGCATTATGTATTCCATCATTATGAAATTGGAAATTGACATTACATGTTTTTATTGAACTAGTAGAATATCCATGTGATTATGTAAATGGAATTATTTTACTTATCTTTTCCATATTATGCTAAAGATTATGTTTAAAAGGATTGTGTTTAAGTCTTGTACAATGCTTTAAATTTTTATGCTTATTTATGATATATTACGCTATATTTTTATCCTTACTGAGCATCTGATCTCACCCCTTTATTATGTTTTATTTTTCCCAGGATGCAAAAAAATTTGTTACGATTAAACTATAGAAATTTTATAAGGGATATAAGAGTTTTTAAAGGAGACAAAATATTATTGTTTTTTATTTTATACTGTAATGTAAAACTTGTGTATGTATCTAGTTCTTCCAAGGATAATAAACTAATCGGTATTTGAGACTTTATCTATTGTGATCATGCCAATGTTATGAAACAATGCACCGACTCTAGGTTACTAGGGTCGGGGCGTTACAGTTGGTATCAGAAGAATTTTAGTACAAACCTTTGAAGCTAGATTTAGAAAAAATCTGATTAGAAAACACTACCCTAAGATAGAATTTGAGGATTATTATAGAAGAACACCCAAAAGAATTAGGTAATGTAAATATAATGTGGGGTTTCCATGCAATATATCCATGTTGGGATATGAGTAGGTAAAGGCGAATCTGAAACATATGTACCTAGGAGTGAAAAATTCGACAAGGAGTTCCGGGCATGACCTGAGGTATCCTGGTACACAACAATGAGCTTTGTAGATCTCTTGGTTAGGACACTCCAAAGGGATATGCTTAGGGTAATCCACATTTTCTTTACAATCCTATTTTAAGGATTTTAATATAAGATGAGAATAAACAACCATGGTTATTCCTAAGGTGTTTTAGATTTAAAATATGGTGTCATGATATTGTCCAAATGATTTTATACCTCACACTATGCTTTCTTGTGTTAGTCAATGGCTGGATTCCAAGGAAGTCATAGTAGCATTGAAGATGATGTACAATGTGGGAATGATGATGGAAATAAGAAACTAAATGGAATTTTGATAGGTGTAAAAGATATTTTATTCATGGTGAAGTAGGTTCCCAAAAACATGATCAACAATATATACATTAAACAACTCCCAAACTCAAGAAAGAGAAATAAAAAGAATGATAAGATCTATGGCAATAAAAACCATGGAAAAAAGAAAGGTCAATTTTCATCTTGCCAGAAATGTAGAAGGAGACACCCAAGAAAGTGTCTCAATGGAACAAATAAATGCTTTATGTGTGGGAAAGAAGGACATAAAGTAAAGAATTTACAATGAAAATAAAGAGTACTATAGAAGAAAATAAAAATGATCATAAGAATCCATTTACATTCATTTCCATAAATGTAGGGGACCTGGGTATTACCCAAGTAAATGTATTATTATAAAGGATATCCACTAAGTCAAGGAAAAACCTATGGGGAAATAAATTGATGTATAAATGTTTAAAAGTATTAATGTTATTTTTTGATGGGATTACTTTGGAATACTTTTCTCTTGTATGTGTAACGCTACAGTTTGTTATGTGAAAATTCTATTTGAGAAATAATTATCATTTCTTTTGTGGATATAGTTATATAGAACCATTTGGGTATATATGATCGTTGAATTTGAGTCAATTATAGGTTATTACTTTTTGGGAAGAAAAATCAGGGTATGAGTTATCATTGGTGGTTAAAAAATGTTATGGTTATATTTGAGAAATTTACCTCATTTTTGGGAATGTTATAAAATTATATAGTTTTTGAAAAAGGACAACACACAGACCATGTGACAACCCATCGCATTGGACAAAGCTTTGAGAATCGATCCCACAACAAAACTGCGATTGGGATTTATATCCTACCACGAGACTACGTGAAGTCCCTGGTTAGTGTGAGTAATTAATTTTAGTTAAATGAATTTATTGATCAATAATAAGTTGATTTGGGATCTTATGTTTTATCAAACGGATATCCTTAGTATAGGAAAATGATTTGGTGATTAAATAATAAATATTATTTTGGAATACTTACACTCTATTGGGAATGATATATGCCTAAGGAAAATAGAATACTAAGGAATTTCATTTGAGAAGTAATGATGGATTTTTTTTATTTTGAAATACTATATTTTCTTTTTATAGAGATTCAGGTTATTAATAGAAATGATTAACCTATCATAGATAATATGTGATTTGGATAATTACACTTCTGTTTGAGACTTCAAGAGTAGTTGATGTTATTTGGAGATAAATGTTAAGATTAACAAAGAAATACTATGTGATTAAATTATTATTAGTTTTAGGTTTCAATATTATTTTGGATTATATTGAAGGATTTTACAGAAAATTGTTTTTTGAATGGTCTTTATTAAAATTTGGGTATTGTTTGTTAAATTTTGGAAATTATGATTAGTATTTCTTTCTATAAATGATTATCAATTTATTGGATCATCTGATCTTGTACTAACCATTTGGTTTTAATTAATCTCTAAATACAATTGAAATATATAGTTCGTCCTTTATGGATTATGTGATTCTCTAGAAGTCGATTCTAGTACTTCAGGTGTGACCAAGTCATCCTGAATACTCATTGTTTAGAGAAAATATGAGTTAGTGGTTGAAATTTATTAAAGGATGAAAATATACTTAAAAAGTAATTAGATATCTTTATGTTTTTAGTCAATCTCATAAATAAATTCCTCAACATTATGAAACATAACTTAAAACAAAAAATATTTTCCATTTACATTTCTTACTAGGAAACTAATGACTGTTTAATGTATCAGAAGTTTGTGGTTTTATTACTGTTAACTTTTTCATGATCATGTTTTATATCACTCTCCATCAGAACAAGACACTTATTTTATCTTCCATATCAATTTTTTCCTACATTGAATCCTAGTATGGATTATCTCGGGTAACCTTTGTACTTCTCTTTTTTTCTATTAAACTGGTAGTTTTATTGACTATTTTTCTAATGTGGGACATTAAATGAAGTTCCCAAGACCAATTTTAAAATTGGGAGGATGAAATTTTCCAAAGGGGGAAGAATTTAACACCCTAATATTTCATAGTATGTTATTGTTTTTAAAGTAATTTAATAACTTGCGCTACTTGCAACACCGAGTTTGAGTGCCGCACGACTTACCAAACTAGCATATTCAACTAGCTGTTATAAATATTATTAACTGTATTTCGAATTTTAAATACTCTATATAATTTTAACATCCATATAATGTGTTTTTTAGAAATAATATACGAACAAATTGAATTTTTTAGATATAAGAAGAATTTTTCAAAAAATGCAATTTTACCTCTTCTTAATAGAGAACCGTTTTTAAATCTAATATTTGACACATTTATATATTAAACATCATAAAATAAACTTCTTCCTTAGAATAAGGAAACAAAAATATAGTTTGGAAAAATTTTCTCTACATTTCTGATGAATTTCATATTTTTAATAAATAGTGAAAATACTAATTTTTAATTAAAAACAACTTTTTTAATAAAAATAATTTATAGTGTTAAAAAATATATTGGAATGTTTTTGAGGTATAATTATACTATATTTTCAACATGTAATTAAATTTAGGTCATTAGAAGTAATTTTACATTTAAATTGGATAAAAAACAAATCAATCTTTAGATCGTTTTTACTTTTTAAAAAACCTACTTTCTGGTTTTAACAATGAGATTATTTTTTAAATTAATTAACAAAGCTTCTTTGTTTTTAATATGGTGAAATAGACCTCATTTTTATATTTGAAATATCAAAATTATCTTAGAGTGAAGTTTTGGTATTTTTCTTAAAACCATCAATTTTTTGATGAATAGTGAAAGACAATTTGTTATTGTTTAAAGTCAACATTCTTTTTAAATAATTATTTATTTTATTTAAATTTATTTGAAGTCAAAATTGATTCATAATAACTATATAAATTCAATGTATGTCATTGGAGTCATTTTATAATAATATTAGATGTATACAATTTTATTGAACTTTTTACCGTCTTTTACCCACCTTCTAGGCACAATTGCAAATTTGCATAAAACATAATTTTACCACTTCTATGGATTGGATTTAAAAAATTCGAAAGACAAGGTTGAAATCAATATGTAAAATTTGGTTCAATAAGATGAAAATAATTTTTGGTGAATAGTAACTTTTATATTTTATTTCCCACGGTTAAAAGTAAACAGGGTAATTAATGGTAAAAATGATATTATAATTACCCTAACACATGTCCCAATTCTACTGGATAAGTGTATTTTGACCAAAATAAACCATATAAATAATATATGATGATTTTTATCCACATGGATTAGATTAGGACATTAATTATTATTTCATTTAAAAAAGACTTTAATGTGTAAAATTCAATGTTTAATAACTAAACCATTTTTAATATAGAGTTATACATAAGATAAATTCAACTATAAATATTCATTAGAAAGATAAAAATATTATATACATCAGGATATTGTATTTTTAATTTGTAAACATTAAAAATTAAATTCATTTATGATACAATGATGATTTAGTAATTAACTAATTAATGAATGATTCAGATAATTGATATTATAAATATTAAAATAAATGTAAATTGAGACTTTTGATGCCTTAAAAAAATTCTAGGTTCATATGATATGTTAGGTTTGATTTAATAAATTTATTTCTAAGTAATAAAGTTGATATGACTTTAACAAAAACCAAAAACTAAATACTATCAAAATTGACATACTTGAGTTTTTAAAACAAATAATATTTTATTAAATTTTATAATAGTCCTAAAAAATAAAGGTTCAGACAAAGGACTTATATAATTACATATATGTTATTAATGAATCACTTTGGGTTCTATTGGAAATTTATTGTATATTTATTAACCATATAGTATAAAAATACAAGGAGAGATGGTAAATGTCAAAATATTTGACTATGAGATAAATCTAAATGTTAAGGTTAATATGGTAACGTAAACCTGCATGAAACCTATTGGTTGAGAGTTTTTCTACCAATACCAACCTTATCATAGAAATAAATCCATTTAGAGACATTAGAAACCGAAAATGAATTTATAATAAAATAATATTTCAAGATTTTCCTAAAGTGACCCTCACCATTCATATAAAAGGGCACTTACCATTCTCTTAATTTCACTCCTCCAAAGACATTTTTCCTGGACAAACCCTACTGAAATATCCTCCCAACTACTATCACTATATCATATATCCATTTTTTTATCATAAATCCATCCTATAGAGCCCTTTTGATCAAATCAAAAGTAATCACCCGACGAAGAGGTAATAATTTCATCACCTCTTTCAAAGTTATCATCCTCTTCCACTCCATATTTCTTGGTTGTTTCCATACCAAAATAATTACTCCAATACCTTCTAAATAATTTGATGTTATTTTAAATATAGTACAACAATATTACTTATTTTTTCCATCCTATGAATGACAATGTCACCATACTTGCGTACGTATGGATTACCGTCTCCACGTCATGGTGTATGTGTTATTCAACACTTCATTATTTGGATTGGTATAATAATTATGTATAATTAATTTAAATAATAAATATAACATGTTAATTATTATTTATATATGATATAACATCCAATTATATTCTATTCACCTTCAATTAAATGATATTGTCGCTCATGCGTACGTATGGATTACCGTCTCCACGAACACGATGAGATTCATTCCCCATCATAACCATTCAAAAATAATTTTCATTTTATGATTAAAAATAATGTTTAAGAACATTATATAATTCTGTATATGAATCAAATACATACTATCCATAACTAACCTGACTTACATAACAAGACATATAAAGAAAAATGAATCAGTTAACACCCAAAATAATGATGCTACTTAAATATTATTAAGAAAGAAATATTAGAATATCATATATGATATCATATTTATGTATTTGGTTCTTTTATAATTTAATAAAATGATTTAACTATTATATAGGAGTTTCACGTACCCTCTAATAAAAAAACGTACAGGGTAAGGGGTTTTCATCTCAGTTCTTATTCCTATTAGATTCATGATATATTTCCACTATTTACTTTTGTTTAGTGTATGTACTACCCATGATTGTATTCCTTGTGTAATATAATTTAATTTATGGGTATTTAAAACTATATAGTATGATCCTTCTTTCATGGGGTGAATGTTTCCTATGTTTCCAAATTGGTAAGGGAATTTCTAATTTCGATTTCTATTTATTGGGTTTCATGAAAACGTCATTGAATATTTTACTCCAAGATTATGTGTACAATAACTATTTATTATTTATGTAGTAATTTCCACTCCCCTTTGTGTGGATATACTTTTCATTCACATAATCACTCCATTGAAAAATTTTCATGCCATTGATATGAACTTGTTAATGGTAATCATAACTCCATTTCTATTCATTGAGTTAAACATACAAGTCATTGGTATTGTTTTTAAAAGAATATGTTTGAATGTCCTCTGATTTATTTACACAAAATATACAATTTTATTTAGTGTATTTATATTTTTCACACATAATTATTTCATTGACATATCCTTAATCTAATGATATGATCTTTATAAGTAATGACGTCTCAATTTACATTCCATTGAGACATCTTTGTCGTTATCAACCAATTCAATTTTATGTGGTATATATACTGTCCTTTGAATTATTATGTCACAAATACCTTTATTCTCATGAAATTATAATGTTTTGATTAATTTTATTCATCAGTTACATGTTTTCAAGCGTCTTTCATTTTGTTTGGAACTCTTTAACTAAAATATCATTTTAAATGTTTTAAAGATATATTCTTCTAAATCATTCTCATTAATGTCCATGTTTTAAAAATGGTTTGAAGTATTTATTTATATGGACATGAATTTTTTAAAAGTAAAATTTCATTTGAAAACTTCATAGTGGTATGGGACACTTTGATTCGAAAGTATCTTTTAAATAGAATCTTGATAAACATTGATACTTTTAAATGCTTTCAAGAAAAAGGGGATATTTATCTAAAATAGTTTTAATGATTATTTTAATCTATTTAAATATCCATAATTATTTTTGATTGATGTTTATTTATTATAATAAAATATTTCATATTGTATTGAATGAGTTATGTTTGACTGTGAATGTGCTATTTTTATACCATTCATGGTTTGTGGTTGAAATGTTAACATTTCATATACTAGTTTTAATAAGAATGTTTTTGTTAGGTTTCTACCATTCCATATTAAGAATGAAATGGACATTGTAAGTGACAGGCAGATCCCACTATAGCTCTTTGATGAATCAGTAAGTCTCATGAGACAAACTAGTGTCTTGGCACAAGGCCTTGACAAAATATTTTTTTCCCTTGGAATGAGGCCTTGACTAGGTGGTTATGATGTACAAAATTATGCATTCTATCATTATGAAATTGGCTGTTGATATTACATGTGATTATTAGACAAGTAAAATATCCATTTGAAGTAGTAAATGGAATTATTTGATTTATCTTTTCCAGATTATTCTGAAGTTTATGTTTAAAAGGCATGTGTTTTAGTCTTATATATTACCTTAAATGTTTATGCTTATTTATGATAGTTCCCACTATATTGTTATCCTTACTGAACATCTGATCTCACCCCTTTTTTGTGTCTTATTTTTCCCAGGATGCAAAGAAGTATATTACGAGTAACCTGCCAGAATAGGCTAAGGGATATAAGAGTGTTCAAAAGATACACAGAATTGTTGTTTTTCATTTGATAAAGTAATGTAAAAATTGTGTATGTATCTAGTACATCCAAGGCTACTAAACTAATTGTTCTTTTGAGACTTGATCTATTGTGATCATCCCAATTTTATGTAATAATGAACCAACTCTGGGTAAATAGGGTCAGATAGTTACATATTTCACTAGATAAATGGATTTGTTGAAAAGTACAATACTCTTTTTTGTTTAATTTTTGTGGAGTTACAGTCAATGGGAAGTCTTAGTTTCATCCCACTATTTCTTTATTTACAAAGTAAAAAAGGTACATTACTACTACTAAATTAAGGAATGATTTGATATGGATTATGTTCCTTCTTCTATAACCTCAAAATTGATTGGATAGAGAAATGTTATTTTTTGATATTCATAGTGTCTTTCATCTTACTGCAACAAATTGTTTCATAAAAGATAAAAAAGGTTGACTTAAAATAAAAGTTTATATGTATCATGGTGGATGAAAAAGTGTTAGAGCTATAAAATACTACTGGAAAATATATTCCGAATGCTATGTTTATATTCTAAGAAAATTTGGTGCAACATTGTGTCTCACTTAGACATGGTTGTTCAGATAAGGAAGATAACACTAAATATAATGAATAGAGGATGGGATTATGTGGATGTTTGAAGGAGGAAAAATCCAAAAGTAAATTTCTCATGAGATATTATTGGGTTTTGTAAAAATTATTCTATTTAATTAGATAGAGTTTTCTTGATTGATATTACCAGATAGAGATCCCCAGATAGAGGTTTCTTGGTGTATTGTTTTAGAGAATTTGGTTGGATAGTGTTCATCTGACTAACTTTAACAATGTAGAATCCATCAGATGAACTTCCCACAAATGAAATCCACTTATGTGTAAATTCATTGATTTTTGTATATAAATTTTTATCAATTGTTGTATGTTTCATCATAGGTTTCAACAATGTATCATGGTTTTCCCTTGGTCAATAAAAGGTTGATTGTGTTTCCTGAAAGGAAGTTCTATCGATTCATAATAAGAAGACCTCTACAAATAGAGGAGGTGTCCTAGTTTTGATGTATATGGTTTCATTATTAATATAATGTAAGTTTCAAAATTCATTGTTTTAGACATCATAATGTGGATAAGAAGTTATATATGAGTTTTTTATTCACTTTTATCTCCTTAATGAAAATGTCGTTTGGGTTGTCCCATATATGTAAGATGTTTTTCTAAACCATTTAATCATTTTTGTACATTTTCATTAATGTTTTTTTATAACGTATATTTATCAATTTTTTGTAGTGATTATGTGGGATATCATCCTAGTTACATTTTACAAACTTGGAAGGGAGTGATTATCTAAGAAAACATCATTCATTGGAGTTACGATCTTCTCACTGTTCAGGAAATGATGATTTGAAGGAAATCTTTCAAATAGTTTGAAATGAGTTTATCTAGTGTATGAAGTAATTTTTGTTTCCTTATACAACAATAGAAGAAGTGATCATCATCCTTATATTCCCAAATAATAAGTACTCTTTTTTCCTATAACATCAGGGATTTATAGTTCCCTCCCACTATTTTTAATAGAAAGGAACTCATCTTCCATTAAAATAGTCTGTTAAGTAGTAAGAATTTATTCTTAGATATATTATAAATCTAATTACAATAGTTTCCATAGGATAAGTAGAAGGATATTCTTATTTTATTTGATTCATAATTTGAATGAATTCATATTACTAACAGATTCTTCAAAACTCCAAATCATAATAATTATTTTTTGGGAATGAACCCTTTATGTATCTCATATAATGTATTTTCTACTCATATGGAACATGGATTGGTGTAAATAGATTCATTTCTAGAACATAACCCCAAAATGATAGATATAGGTCATCATAAATTAGCATGGATCAAACTATATCAACTAATTTTTATCTCTCCTTCCTGACACACCACTACATAATATCATTTCTCGTGAAGAGAATTCTGATATAATATCACAGTTTTTTAGATGTCCATAAAACTATTTTCTTAAGTATTCACCTCCTAGATCCAATCTAGTATCTTTAATACACTTTAAAAGTTAATTTTCACATCATTTTTTTACTCCTTAGATTTCTCAAAGGATTCCTAATTGTGTATTATAAGAAACACATACATATAAAGACTAAAATCTTTTATAAAGGTAGTGAATTATTTATAATATCTCTGAGAATGGAATTTTAAAGGCCCACTTACAATGGAATAAACTAGGTCCAAAAAATCCTTGGATCCCTCCCATTTTATCAATAAAATATTATTGGTCATCTTAACCTTTAAAAAAGTTTCACTTATATCATATGTTTCCAATAGAACATATATATTTTAGAGAACCTTATCTTTATTAAATTTTATTTTTTCAATATGTTGTGACTCCCACAACACTGAACAAAAGTAAATAATGTTTGATTAAATATAAAATTAAATACTCTTTTTGCCAGGACCCACCTTCACCAAGATGAGAGAAGGGACAGTAAGTTGCCAGACCCTCCCTTCTTCAAGTTGAAGGAGATGTATTAACCCTCGATACCCCCCTTCAATTGGTCTCAGAGTGACGACTAGAACCAAGGGTATAGAATCACACATAAGATGGAAGGCATTACCCTTTTTATTTAATAGGATCGGGAGATAAGATAGTAAATCCCAACAACTCCAAAAATGGAAGTACAGGTAAAGCCAAAGCAAACCACTCTCATATGCATGTTCCAAAAGTAAATTATACAAAAGTAAAAGAAAACCCCAAAAGAAGTACTAAAAGAAAGAAAAACAGCAACAACAACTGTCCCAATGCCCAAGGTAGTATGGCCCTGCACGGTCCCTAAGGTCCTCCTGGAAACCTGAAAACAGTTTATATTCGTAGGGTGAGCATACTAGTATACTCAATAGGGAAGATCATAGTCTCTCTTGCACAAGTGGGGAGTCTTTCTAATGCCCTGTGAGAAAGATAACCAAAGCACCTAACAAAGAAAACTATCCACCCAAGCCTAACCAAGGCACCCTCCCCAAAAAATGCAAGTCAATTATGTATAGTAATAGAAAATTGATGTTTGTATACCCCACACCACTTTCCAACTAGTTATTGAAGACATCCTAGGCATCGAACCAATCCCTCCATTCTCACTACAGTACCACTACCACACCCCGCCCGCACACACCTGGGCCACAACCACGCATCCCACCCACAAACACCTGGGCCACAACCACGCATCCCGATCGCAAACACCTGGGCCACAACAACCATGCGTAACCATGCCCGCAAAAACCTGGGCCAGAACAACTACTGCCACGCCCGAAGACACATGGGCCTCATCCCGAAGACACTTGGGAAACAACTTTCCCACACACACCTGGGCCAATAACCACAACTACCTTGCCCGAATAATATTGTTTTATAATGGACCTTAGGCCGTCACATCCTACCCGAAGAGTCTTGGGCTATTCAGGAAAGGGATCAGAAAAGGAGCTAATAACCAACCACTCAAAGAAGTGTTGGGAAAAACACCCTCCCCCATGAAATGGGGGCGTTCGGAACTAAGTGCTCAACATGGGTGGGGAGAGAATAAGAAACATAAGAATTATAAATATATGTATAGTTATCAAGCACTCATTCCAACCTAGGGTTTTCAAATCCAACCTAATCACAAACACCATGTTACTATTCATTCATAAAAGAAATCCACAACACTCACGGCGAAGTCACAACTCATTCCCCAAACCAATTCCCCATTTAACTCATTATGGTTTTTATGTTAAAGTGATCCCATTTAGGTGAATTATACACTACTGGGAAACTAACAGGCATAACTAGAAGCTAGAAAAAGAGAAACACCCAAAAAAAATTTAAGTATTCACACCTGGTTCTCTTGTGATGTTACTACAACAAAGGGGTCAGTGAGATCCCTCAAAGTAATGAAACCAAACCAAGCCTCGAGATGCAGCCCCACACAACCTCAAATTCAGAACCAACAACCGTTCCATAACATAGGATCCCATCCTCACCCACATCACCCCATAAGTATTGATCAGAACACACAGACATGAAACCAAGACAGTACAAGGAAGTTCCCAAAATCAAGTGCATCATTCACTAAGATTTCTTCATTCTGTTTGGCTAACCAGGGTGAACACACAAGGTTTGTTGTTCACTAGAAATTCATTTAATCGGCTGAGTTTACATAATTAACCAAATTCCCATGTCAGAGCCATTCAATTATCACAGAAGACAAGGGTTCATTAGTTCCCAATAAAATACCACCAACGACCATGATTTTCAATGGGCATAGCCCATACAATTCACAACATATAGAAATTGTAAAAGAGTATAGCAGAAAAGTAGAACACACCCCATCATTCTTTAACAGCTTGTTTATTATCTTTGTTAAGGTTTGGTTTCATCCATTCCCACATAAAAATAGCTTACCCTCCCCGAATGATACAAAGTAAGGAGAGACGAAGGAATATCCCTACATGGTTGATCAAGGATCAATGTTATTCTCGACATGCCAAGAATTGGGGATGCATGACATGTAGGGGAGGAATTTCAGGGACTCCAAGGGTGAGTATGAAGGCTCCGGCATAGGCGCACCACTTGCCTCAGGAAGGGGAACTCCAAATGCACCAGGAAGAAAAATGAGACCAGCCAAGAGAAAGAAGAGGAAGGAATTCCTATGCGATATAAGGATGAGATCCTGCTGTTACGGGATATGGAAATTTGAACGGATATAAGTTTGGATCGTGGTTTCCTATGTGGTTGGGTAGTTACGCATGATGGAATTAATTTTCATTTAACAATTATCCACGGTGGGTTGGTCACAATGGCTATACGTTTAAATAGTATTCTTTAACTATAAGGAAAATCATAATAGGGGTGGATCTGAAAGATACGGGGAAGGGCGTGAGAGTGAGGAAAAACCACACAATTTGATAAGTTAAGGGTTTTCTTTACTCTTGGGGGATATGAGATACTATTTATGGGCTTTAAATAGCTTTGAAAGGGGGAATTAAATCATTTTAGGACAAAAGATACATGCAGGAGAGGAATGGTCAGAAACTGGAAAAGAACGCGATGAGGACACAGTGCCACCGTCACTGGTGCCACCATCACGGTGCCACCATGACTAGTGGGAGACCGTCCCGGTGCCATGGTCATGGTGCCACCGTTTTAGTGGGGCCATGTTTTGGCAAAGTCATGGACCCAGTGGGTTCGGGTCATTATATTAGATACCTCTCAAACTATTCTCTCCCTCGAGAATCAAAACTAGACCTGAAGAAAGATGGGTTCCGAACAACCACCTCAAAAGATACCTCTCAGGAGTAAACCTCATTGAAATATAGGAATACCTCTCCCTCAAGTAACCAGGAAACATTTGAAGGTCAAACTATCCCGTTATATGGGTTAGGGGGTTTCTTCCCCCATGTCAAGATACTATCTGCTTTGGGTGGCACTGACTCGCCCACACGGATCTAATCACATCCACCTTAATGCGTCTTGATTAGGGATCAAGTCCTCCCCTCCCCATAGTCAGGACTCTTTACACAAATCGACAAAAAATGAAAACCGCACGTTCCATAGTTAGCAAGGAAAAGCGTTCCATCACAAACAAGTACAAACAAAACAGAACAAAACTCAAAACAGCTCTGAGTACTAGGCGCGCATCTGCGTCTCCCGTTCCCAGGTAATTTCTTTGAGCCCTCCATGCCTCCACAACGCATGAACCAGAGGGATGGTCCGTCCATGAAGTACCTTCTCCTCATGATCCTCGATTCTCACTGGTCTATCGATAAATGTCACATCATCCTCGATATCCATCTTCCCCCAGTCGAGGATGTGTGAATCTTCATGTAGATATCATCAGAGCTGAGACACATGGAAGACATCATGCAGTCTCAGTAGCGGTGGTGGTAGAGCTAGCTTATAAGCCACTTCACCGACCCGCTGCAGCACTTTGAACGGTCTGAAGAACCTGGGAGAAAGCATACTCCCCCTAACAAACCTCCTTTTCCCACTCTATGGGGATATAATCAGGAATACGTGGTCTTTGACCTCGATCTCCAAGGGTCTCCTCCTATTATCGGCATATGACTTCTTCCGGTTCTGATCCACCTTCATCCTCTCCCGTATAAGCCGAACCATCTTCGTCGTGATCTGCCCCACCTTTGGTCCAAGAACACCTGCCTCCTCGACCTCTGTCCAGCACACGGGTGAGCGACACAGCCTCCAGTACAATTCTTCAAACGGATCCATGCCAATGGTAGAGTAATAGCTATTGTTGTAGGTAAACTCCACCAGAGGAAAGTGTCGTTCCCATGATCCCCCAACGTCCAGAATACATGCTTATAGAATATCCTCCAATTACTGGATGGTGCGCTCTGTATGTCCATCTGTCTGGGGGCGGAAAGCAGTGCTAGGACGTAGCTGGGTGCCAAAAGCGTGTTGCAATCCTCTCCAAACATGTGAGGTAAACCATGCATCCCTATTCGAGACTATGGATCTCAAGACTCTGTGAAACCACAACACCTCGTCCATGTACCTCTGTGTTAGGGCATCCACCATACTTGACTGCTTAATTACCAGGAACTGGGCTGCTTTCATCAATCGGTCCACCACTACCCAGATAGTATCGCAACCCCCTAGAACTCTGGGTAGTCCCATGATGAAATCCATTGAGATGTCATCCCACTTCCACTCGGGGATGTCTAAAGGCTGCAACAAACCACCTGGAAAACGGTGTTCGACCTTCACCTGCTAACACACTAGGCACCTGGCCATGAACTTTGCCACATCCTGCTTTATGCTGGGCCACCAAAACTGACTCCTCAGATCTTGGTACATCTTGGAAACTCTTGGGTGCACTGATAGGGGTGATTTGTGGAACTCACCAAGAACCCTCTCATGCATCGCCTCTAGAACATTCAAATTACCTTGGAAAATCATTCGATTCTGTCCATCCTCCATCCACCCTTATGAGGCATCACCTTGGTTAACAAAGTCACACATCACTTCACTTTCTGAGTCTCCCCAATGAGTCTCCTCCACCTGCCACAACAGAGAAGACTGCACTGTCATCTGATACAAGAAACCCCTACCACCATCTGTCCTTGCATCCAAGTGCAAGGCATCCAGTTCCACCATTGACTTCCAAGCATCTACCGACTCTCGAACCGCATCCTTCGGAAAATTGTTGCTCAAGAAATCAGCCACCACATTCCCTTTTCCTGAGGTGTAGAAAATCTCGATGTCATAGTCCTGAAGGAACTCCATCCACCTTCACTGCCATAAGTTCAGGTCCCGTTGGGAGAAGATATACTTCAACCTTTTGTGATCCGTGAAGACCATGAAGCGCTCCCCTATGAGGTAATGCCACCACAACTTTAGTGTGAACATGACCGCTGCAAGCTCTAGATCGTGGGTGGCATAATTACACTCATGGGGATGTAACTGTCTAGACCCATAAGAGATCACCCCTTACCATTGCATCAGCACACACCCGAGGCCTTGTCATGAACCATCACAAAAGTCCTCATATGCCGCCCCTTCTTCTGGAAACCTCAACACTGGGGCACTTACAAACTTCCACTTCAAATTTCTGAAGGCTTCCTCACACTTCCCATTCCACACGAAGTCCTGGTCCTTCTTGGTCAAAGCTGTCAAAGGTGCTGCAACTCGAGAGAATTTGGGTACGAACCTCCGGTAGTAACCTGATATTCCAAGGAAACTATGAACATGTTCCACATTCTTAAAAGATACCCAAGAAATAACCGCCTCGACCTTTGAGGGGTCCACCACTATTCCCTACTCGGACACCACGTGCACAAGGCAGTGCACTTCTCACATCCAGAACATGCACATTGACTATTTTCCATAAAGTTGGTGCTGTCAGAGGACCTCAAAAACAATTCTCAGGTGCTCAACATGATGCTCCTATGATCTTGAGTAGATCAAGATGTCGTCAATAAACACGACTACGAACCGATTCAGGTATTACCAGAAGACGGAGGTCATGAGTCCCGTGAACACAGCTGGAGCGTTCGTGACGCCGAACGACATGACCACAAACTCAAAGTGCCCATATTTGCACATGAAGGAAGACTTCGAGATGTCACCCTCCTTCACCCTCAGATGGTGATATCCAAATTGCAGATCGATCTTAGAGAACCAACCTGCTCCCCTCAACTGGTCTAAGAGATCGTCTATCCTCGGAAGAGGGTAGCGATTTTTGCCTGTCACCAGATTCAGTCTCTTGCAGTCTATGCACACCCTGAGACCACCATCTGCATTCTTTGTGAACAAGAATGGAGCACCCCATGGTGACGCACTTGGTCAAACTAAACCCTTATTCATCGGATCTTCAATCTGAATCTGACTCCCATAACTCAGAAGATGACATCCGGTAGGGAGCCATCGAAATCGGATGGGCACCAAGTTGCAAGTCTATCCCGAACTCGACATCACGTCGAGGGGGTAGAGTTCCCACCTCTTCAGGGAAGATGTCCATAAAATCACTGATGACCCCTGGAACTTCCACCATTTCTACATCCACCGACTCCACTGATAGCTCAGATAACAAGGAAAGGAGAGGCTCCTCTCGCCTAATTCTTTTCTGGCCACCCCGCTCACCAATTAAAGTCACACGTCAGCCACCTAAGTCTGAATACATGATCCTTCCTCGGAAGCATTAAATAACGGCACATACAGAGAACAACAAGTGAATTCCTAGGATGACATCGTAAGGATGTATCTGCAATAGTAAAAGATCCCTGATTGACTGATGTGGCCTTATCAAGAGTCTACACCCTCGACAAACATAAAACAAGTCAGTCTGACCTCCGAATGGCGTGCTCAGCACCAGGGGAACTGGAAGTCTCTCAGCGTCTAAACCCAGAGCATGGGCCAGACTGGGTGCAACAAAGGAGTGTGAATCTTCTATATCGAACAAGGACTAGGCAAGAGTACTAAACAAGCTGATCATACCTCGAATGACTTCCAACCTTGCTGGAACTGTTGCCTCTGCAGCATGCAACTACCCACACCCAGCTCCCCTGCCCCTCGGCTATCGACCACCTCCCCAACCGCGCCCTAGTTGAGTTCCCTAAGGCGATCCCTGAGGTCAGCCTCCTCCTACGATGTCCACCCTTTGAGGAGTGGGAGCTCGCTGTCCCTAATACTGCTACTGAAAGGGCCTGGCTGGAAACTGATCTAGTTGGGGTGGGTGCTGCACTGGCTCACCCCCATTGTACTGTACTTGGTCTGGGCACTGATTCTCGAAGGTTCCCATGACTACCATAGATGAAGAATCTCGGTCTTGGGCCTGAAAGGAAAGGTTGAGGGCTGGGAGATCAGAACTGGAACTGCTGGGGCTTGCTTCATACTGGTCGAACCCTAGAGGGCCCTAATGCTGGAGACCTACTGCTAATGGCTTTCCCCTTTGATGATCCCAACTGGATTCCCTCTCGTGATACACCTCCCAGCATGTGAATCCTTTCCACCACTTCAGCCTTCTTCTGGACCTCAAAGTACGTTGGTAGGGTGAAGGGAGTAACAAAATAGTGGAGAGAAGGTCGAAGTGCGTCCTCCAAACATCTCACCTGAGACTCCTCATCTGGGAAGATTTCGGGAGCAAAGCAAAGGAGATCCTTGAACTTGATCCCTAACTCTCTCATAGACATACTTCCCTGCTGGAGGGAGAGTAGTTCCTGCCTTTTCTCATCCTTCATCGTGGAAGAGAGGAATTCCACCCAGAACTCATTCTCAAAGTCAGCCCACATGACCTCAGCCTCCCTCTTCTCCCCAAGATAAAGCATTCACCACTAATGTGCTGCTCCACGCATCTGGCCCATAGCCAGAGGAACCTAGTACTCTATAAAACACCAGATTAAGCTAAATGCTATCACCAGCTCCTCTAGTAAGCTCTCGGTCTCCATGTCTAAGATGCTACCCTTGTACTACCCGAGGGAATGCCGTTGAATGGTTTGATGAATCTTCTGCCACTGATCATCATCCTCCTCTCGCTCAGCCCTCTGTCGATCAGAAAAGTCAACCTTCGGGGCCTTGATCGCCTGCGATACTCATGGTCGTCTCCCAGGTGCCATAGCTACAAGGTAAATAAGGAATTCCTACGTTTGAGTAGTGTAGAATATTGTTCTTAAATATTCATAGACTTCTTATTCGTTTAAATACCCATGAAACACAAGAACACATGACATTATGATGCATGTACCTTCCCTAGGGTCTCTACCTTGCAATCAGTGTATCCTCACTTGGTCATTCTCTAGGCCCAGAGTCATTGCATCGGATCACGGGGGGACCTAAAATCACGTGTCCTAGCCGGTCTTCCCATGCCTATTTCACGCACCAAGATTGTGCAACACTGTTTCCGTACCATCCCATGAAACCCTCACTATTCCTAACTCTGAACTCCATCCAATCTCTCCAAACCATCACCTCTGATACCATTATGTCACGACCCACATTCACCAAGATGAGAGTAGGGACATCAGGTTTCTAGACCCTGCCTTCTTCAATTTTAAAGAGAGATAATGATCCCCAAGTCCCGCCTTCAATAAGTCCCGGAGTGGCGACTATCACCAAGGGTATAGAATCACACACAAGATGGAAGGCATTACCCTTTTTATTTAATAGGATCGTGAGATAAGATAGTAAATCCCAACAACACCAAAACTGAATGTATAGGTAAATCCAAATAAAACCACTCTCATATGAATGTTCCAAAAGTAAATGATACAAAAGTAAAATTTGACCAAAATAGAAGTACCAAGATAAGGAAAAAAACAGCAACATCAACTATCCCAATGCCCAAGCTAGTACGGCCCTGCATGATCCTTGAAGTCTTCCTGGAAACCTAAAAGCAATTTATATACGTAGGGTGATCATTCAAGTATACTCAATAGGGAAAACCAAATACTCCCACGCACAAGTGGGGAGGCCTTCTAATGCCCTGTGAGAAAGATAACCAAAACACCCAGTAAGGAAAACTATCCACCCAAGCCTCACCAAGGTACACTCCTCAAATAACGCAAGTCAGGTAATGTATAGTAATAGAACATCGATGTTTGGGTACCCCGCACCACTTTCCCACTAGTTATTGAAGACATCCTACGCATCAAACCAATCCCGCCATTCTCACTGCAGTCCCACTGCCACAACCCGCCCGCACACACCTGGGCCACAACCATGCATCCCGCCCGAAAACACCTGTGCCATAACCACACATCCCTCCCGCAAACACCTAGGCCACAACAACCACGCGTAACCATGCCCACAAACATCAGGAACATTAAAACTACTACCATGCTCGAAGACCCCTGGGCCTCATCCTGAAAACACTTGGGAAACAACCTGCCTGCACACACCTGGGTCAACCACCACAACTCCTCTTCCTGAAGAATCATGGTCTATAATGGACCTTAGGCATTCAAAACCTTCCAAAAGAGTCTTGGGATATTCAGGAAAGGGAGAAGAAAAGGAGCTAATAACCACCCACTCCTAGGAGTGTTGGGAAAAACACCCACTCCCATGAAATGGGGGCATTCGGCACTAAGTTCTCAAATTGGGTGGGGTATGAATAATAAACTTAAGAACTAAAACTATATGTATAGGTAATAAGAACTAATCCCAACCAAGGGTTTCTGAATCCAACCTAAGCACAAACACCCTGATACTATTCATTCATAAAAGAAAGGCACAACACTCACGACCATGTCACAACTCATTCCCAAAACCAATTCCCAATTTATCTCATTCTTGTTTTCATGATCAAGTGATCCCATTTAGGTGAATTCTGCACTGCTGAGCAACTAACAGGAATAACCACAAGCTAGAAAAAGAGAAACACCAAAATAGAAATTTAAGCATTCACACTTGGTTCTATTGTGAAGTCACAACAACAAAGGGGTCAGTGAGATCACACAATGTACTGGAACCAAACCAAGCCACGAGATGCAGCCCCACACCGCCTCAGATTCACAACCAACAACCATTCCATAACAGAGGGTCCCATTCTCACCCACGTCACCCCATAAGCGTCGATCAGAACGAATGGACATGCAACCAAGACAGAATAAGGGTGTTCCCAGAGTCATGTACACCATTCACTTAGTTTTATTCTTTCTGTTTGGGTAACTGGGTTGATCACAAAAGGTTTGTTGTTCACTAGACATTCATTTAATCAGCCGAGTTTACATAATTAACCAAATTCCCATGTCGGAGCCATTCAATTATCACATAAGTCAAGGGTTCATTAGTGTGCAAGGAAACCCCACCAAAGGCCATGATTTTCAGGGGGAATAGACCATACAGTTCACAACATATAGAAATTTTAAAAGAGTACAATAGAAAAGTCGAACACACCCCATCATTCTTTAACAGTCTTTTTGTAATATTTGTTAAGGTTTGGTTTCATCCATTCCCATAGAACAATAGCGTACCCACCCAGCATGATACATAGTAAAGAGAGATGAAGGAAAATCCCTACTTGGTTGATCAAGGATAGAAGTTCTTCTCCATGAGCCAAGAATTGGGGATGCACAACTTGTAGGGGAGGAACATCAGGGACTCCAAGGGTGAGCGAGAAGGCTCCGGCACATGCACATCACTTACCTCGGGAAGGGGGACTCCAAACACACCTGCAGGAAAAAGGATACTTGCCAAGAGAAAGAATAAGAAGGAGTTCTCATGTGATATAAGGATGAGATCCTGTTGATACGGGATACATAAATTTGAACGGATATAAAGTCGTATTGTGGTTTTCTATGCAGTTGGGCAGTTACGCACGATGGAATTAATTTTCATTTAACAATTCTCCTCAGAGGGGTGGTCACAATGGCTATATGATTAAACAGTATTCTTTAACCATAAAGAAGATAATAAAAGGGGCGGATCTGGATGGTACAAGGAATGGCGTGACAGTGATGAAAAACAACACATTTTGGTATGTTAAGGGTTTTCCCAACTCTTGGGGGATCTTAGATACTATTTATGGGCTTGAAATGGCTTGGAAAGGGGGAATTAAATCATTTTTAAGTCAAAAGATACATTGTGGGAACGGAAAGGTCTGAAACTAGAAAATAACATGGTGAGGAAATGGTACCACCGCCACTAGTGCCACCATCACGGTGCCACCCTGACCGGTGCCACCGTCACAGTGCCACCCTGACCGGTGCCACCGTCACAGTGCCACCCTGACCGGTGCCACCATCCCTAGTGCCACCATCACGGTACCACCGTGACTGGTTCCACTGCGACTGGTGCCACCGGTTTGGTGGGGTCGTGTTTTGGAAAAGTCATAGACACAGTGGGTCCCGGACATTACACTTTTATAGAGTTAAAATAAATTGATAAAATAAATGACCTTTAAGAAGGATCAAATTCTCTTATGGAAATACCATTAATTCTTTAGAAAGTGTTTTATACTGTTTTTCTAAATTATGATTTAAAAAAAAATTAGGAATGATATCAATAATATTTATTGCTATAATTAAAATAACCATTAATAAAATAAATTAGGTATATTAATGAAATGGCCAAGTAATGATAAGGAAAAAAAGTTGAATAATTAATTTTTAAATTATTTTTTAAAAAAAACTTTATTTTAGTGTATATGATTTATTTAAAAGTAAAATACTCTTTTTTTAGAGTATTAAGATTATAGAATTTTTTTTACACATGTATAAAATTTAATATCCATTCATAAACTGTTCGTCTATTGGTTAGAATATAGATGGAATTATTTAATGGTAAAATAGATAATTTCTAGAAAACTATTTTTATGTGAACAATATATTTTTTTCTTAATAGATTAAATTAATCGCTTATAATGAAACATTTGATGATATTAAGTTATAATATATTCAATAAAATAAATTATCAATCACTTAATGTTTGTTACTATATCTGTAATTAGAAAATATTCATTTCATGCTTCAGAAATAATTTTTTTCAAAAAATGGTTTTTACATGTTTTAGGCATGATTATTAGAATTAATTTATACCAACATTATAATTTTTATTTGATAATATTAACGTAATTTTTAAATATATATATATATATATATTTGGTTGGAGGGGGTAAAATTAACTTCATTTTTAAATTCACTATTTCAAAATTATATTATGGTAAATTTTTCTGATTTCTCGAAAATGGTTGATTATATAGTGAATAGTGAAACAACCATTTTTTAAAATGAATAAACATTTATGACATAATTATGATATGAAAACAACTAAAAATTTTATTAAACCTTTGGATAAACCAAATATTTATTTAATTATATAAATAAATAAATTAAAATTATTATTTTTTGAATTTGGAAACCCATGATTTGTTTTTTCATACATAAGTTATATTTTATTCTAAGAAAAACCCATTTTAGTCTTTTTACTTTAATTAGGTATTTACAATGATCCAGTCAGTTTTTACATGATTTTAAAGTTATAAAACTGTTATTTTTTATCAATAACTCAATTAATCTCATTGATATTAATTGTATACATTATGTTTATGTAAATTTATTCTTATGCTCAAAAATACATTTATCTAAAAATTGTGTTTTTTAGAATTTTACACGATTATATTAAAATTAATTTCTTCTGTCGTTAAAATTTAAATATGATAAAATAAATACCATATTTTTAATCATCATTTATAAATTGTTTTATAAGATAAATTTTAGTTTTTTTCATAAAAATAATTTACCATTATAAAAAGTTAAAATAACATGGTAAATATCAAAATGAGTTAAAAGGGGATAAACTAAGGGATTATGATTCAATTATCAAAATAATATTATCTTCTAGTAATTGGTTGTGTGCATTTATACCATTCTATCCTTATATTAAAAATATGAATTATTTGGTGCCACTTTCCCATTTATATGGATTTATATTAATTTAAAGATAAGGGTATTTATAAGGGGGATATTAACCTTAATTTTAAAATTTTATCCCGTATTCTAACTTTTATAAACCATTTAGAGTATTTTCTCAAACAATATGTACCCCCAATAACTTCTCAAATCTCTTCCCCACTTCATATAGGTTCTGTTTTCAAAATAATTACAAACTAGGAGGTCTTATGGTTTAAGACAAAGGATGATACCCAAAGAAGTGGAAATTGTCTTAACCTGATTATTTCCAGATGATTTATTCCTCATACTCGTACAAATATTATATAAAAATATCAATATAATGACTTCATTATATTATATATATAAAAATATTTTTATGTTAATTGTACAACCAATTTCTATATCTCTTCAATCCAATTTGAAATGGAAGTGTTGCTCATGTGTATATGCGGGATATCGTCTCCATAAAGCGATGTATTTAATTATTTATCCCTGAATCTCTAGAATGGTTATATAGATTGATTTAATTATTATATATTATATTTTCTAAAAGAATTATATTTATATAATGAAAATGTATTTGTACGAACAACCGCCTCCATGAAGTGATGTAATTAATTTTTCATCAATTAATTACATGGGTTATTATAAAAGTGTATATAATAAATATATTATATATTTATGACCTTTTTATGATTCTAGAACCTTTGACAAGGTGAAAGGAGTAGAACCATGAAACCATAACATGAATGGAAAACAGAATAAGTAAAACCCAAATATTGATTCTAATGAATAATTATTAATAAATGGAAGATTGTAAAGTATAATAGAATAGTATATTGTAAAGTAGTTATGAATATGAATATTTTTTATATTTATAATAAATGTAAATTTATTACCTAGGAGGTTATAATGTGTACAAAACAAGTTGGGACAGGAGGTAAGGGTTTTGTCTCAAATTTTGTTCTTTGAGACATATTTTATATTATGTACCTATTTCTATTTATATGTTTTGTATATTTTGAATATTTTATGTATTATTACATTGTTCATTAATTTCCATTGTATTTAAGGTTTCATTTCAATTTTTCTCCTTCAAATAGGTTTTGAATCAAATGTTATAAAAATATTAAGGTTTTCTCACCTCACTTTTATTTCATTGAAGCATAGGTCATATTCACCACTTGATTTATATTATATGGTACATATACTTCGCAATGGATTTTGTTAATATACATTAAGGGATTTAAAGGGATTTAAAAATTATTCACATGTTCTATATTTCACAAGCTTTTGATTTAAGAGATTCTAATATTGATAGGGATTCCTCGTCTCAATTTCCCATCATTAAGTTATAATATATATTCACCACTTTATTTATTTTTTATGGTGTATATACTGCCCATGATTTCCATTAATAAAGTTTTTTCATGAAAATTATTTTTATTTAATAATCCATCTATGGTTCCCTATTTTAAGAGGCTTTAATTCAAAGGTTACCAAATCTATAATGTTTTGTTTCCCAATAATTGTTTTAATTTGTATTTTCAATTATTTAATATAATTTGGAGGAATTATATGCTATTTTTCTCTTAAAACCTATAAAAATTATTATTTATAGTTATTTTTATATTTTTGATGTATTATTTATATTCTCTTCCTTTTGGTACTCATGAAGGACCAAATGAATTTTTTTTAAAAACAACATTATTTATCATTTTTATTCAGGAATAATTTTCTTTTATGTCCATTTTCATTAAAATGATTTCATAATGTTAATTTATATACAAAATATTCTTTAAGTGTTTTTAAAATACATTATACATCCTCTTAAATGGTTTAAAAATGAATCTTTACTATTTTTTTGTACGGGTTATATCTGACTTGTTATAAGAGTAAAAGAAATATTTTTAAACCTTAATTAAGGAATGAAGATTCCTTACATCATGTATAATATTTTATAAAAAATAATTTATTAAAATTATCCTAAATTTTATAAAAAAAAATCCTCTAACCATTTTTTTGGAATTTATATTTTTTATAAATTTACAAAAATGAATGTATATTTCTTATTGTGTTTCAAATTAAATTTCTATTGTTTTTATCAAACTTATTTTATTATATGTCATCATATTTTAAGGATTGTAATGATTCACTAGGGATATTATATTATTATACAAATCACTCACCTTATCTTTATTTCTAATTATAATGATGTTTCATGAAACAAGCTTCTTTCTCAGGGGTTTATTAAACTATGAAGCAATGTCATATGATCTTGTATTCTTATGTAATATATAAGAATGGTTTATTATTATTTGATTGGTGGGTTCATTTTATCTCTATAATGAATTGGATAATTTTTTATATCTCATGATATAAAATGGAAAATAGTTTATTATCATAACCTCAATAGAGTATACATGGGAAGACCTATGTTTTTGAAAAAGAGAAAACTACGTTTGATAGCGCATGTGATATATAACATCAAACTCTAACAAACAATTATTATTTAAATATGAAAATATTTCCAATTCATTAAAATCTCATATATGAATATTATTAATTACTTTATTACATATATATTACTAATAAATACTTAGTAAATAATAAATCAATTTTTTTAATATCCTTTGTTTCTTTAAAATATGTTTTTTTGAAATGTTTTTTATTTACTTTTTATGAAATAATATAACATAATTATTTACTAGAATATTTAGAAACATTATTCGATAAAACAAACTCCATTTTTTAAATTAAAATATCAAAATTATTTTAGAGTGAAAGTTCCAATTTTTTTCAAAAATATAGAATTATTTTAGAATAGTAAAATATTTTTTTTAATTAAAAGTGTTAGTTATTTTGATAAATTATTTAATTATACAGTGAAATTATACTATTAATTTAATATCATGGTAAAAGAAGTAGTCTTTGGTAATATTTAGTTTAATTTATTAAATTTAAATCATCTTTTTACAAGATTTTAGTGCATGATTATTTTTCGGCTAAAAAACTTGCATTCGTGGAAAGTGTTTTAAAATTCATCATGATTATATATTTTAATTTTTCAAAGTAACCACAAATGATAAGTGATTTAAATGAAAATTTTATATAATATATATATTTTTGTGAATTGAAATCCATATAATCAAGAATAATTATCATAAATTTAATGTCAAACCATCTTTTCCTAAAAAAATGAATTTTTTAAAACAAATTTCTATCATTCTTGGGGGTTTTATATTAAATTAAATTATTCAACGTATTTTAATTGAACTTGATAAAATGGATTAGATATTTGAAATCATTATAATTAATATTAGCTAGTAAGGTTGACTAATTTCTTGAATAATATGAATATTAATTGTAGAAAATATTTATTACTATGGGAAAAGAAAAATAAGTTAACGAAAAAAATAATTTAACAAAAGCTAAAAAATGTAAGCCTAGTAGTATGAATATTTATATATCATTTTAAGTTAAATTATTATTATATGGTTTTTTTACTTTATAAATTAGTAGGTAACTAGTTTGATAAAAAATATATTTTCATATGATAAAGTACAAATTGCAAATTTACGAAATATGAAATAATAATTAAGACAAATTTTATGATGAATTAATGTTTTTTTTAATTAATAATATTTACATAAAATAATATTATAAATTATTTTTGATATTTTTAATTTATAATATAATTTTTACGATGTCAAATTTAATTACTATAATGGTTAAAAAATTATTATTTTCAAAAACTCAGTATTTTAAAAAAAATGTAAATTCTATTTTAAAAGTGAAAAGTCATATATTTTGAAAGTTATTGGGATAAAATAAATATTATGTTTGATCATAACATTGAAAATATCCAATGGTTATTTTTTAATAATATTCTAAGATAGTTTATTTTTTGGGTAAAATTAAATATGGTAAAAATATACGGTGCGTATTGTGACAGAAAAATGACATAAAATTATGTAATTAATACTATAAAAGGTATAAATGGAAAAAATATATTTTTATCCTTTTAAATAATTAAATAGTATATTTATTTTATTAATTTTATAAATCCATGATGAATCATCCAAAACCTATACTATATTCTATGGTTTTAAAATCATTTATTTATGGACATGCCTCACTTCCACATCACCAAAGGTAATATTTTAATAATTTATTCTCTTGGACTAAAAATAATTAAATCCAATCAGATTTGGAATAAACAATGTGAAAACCCCATGGAAAATATTTTATTTTTGATTAATTTTTTATATAGAGTCTAAAAGCTATGTTTGAGAAATAATAAGGAACTCTTATCTATTTTCTAATATAAACTAACCCAATCTCCCCATTAAATTCACATAAAACCCATAGATCATTTATTTAATATACTATCCTCTCTATATAATCCCCCAAAAGGATCCCCCAATCTATCAAGAAGCTCATCCAAAGAAATTAGGAATCATTCTTTTAAGGTAATGCATTTATCTATTCTTTTTAATCAAAAAACTATTTTATGTTATGCCTCATTATTTCTATTTGTTGTTGTTTGGGTATGTTTACCTAAAACACCCTAATTTAATTTTGTTGACCATGTAATGAGAAACCAATTTAACTCTAATTAATACCTCCAATGAACCTTTATGAACACCCATTACCATGTTGAAAAATACGGAATCTCCCAATCTCATTTTTATCAAAGAATCTATTTGATGTTATGCCTCCTAATTTACATTTTTTCATGTTGGGATACATTCTTCTATACCCCCCTTATTTCTTATTTTATTTGAAAATTTTGAGATACCCATTTCAATCTCATTAATCCCTCCCATTATCCTTTTTGTACACCCATTACAATGCTGAAATTTGGTTAGGGATACTCTACTTCTCCACTTTATTCAAGTATCATTATCATCTTATTATTTTATCTAAAAATACTAGTCTTGGGATATGTTCTTACATATACCAATTACTATACATTTTATTTCTAAATTGTGTAAACCACTTTAACTCTCATTAATCCCTCCCATGAAAATTTATATGCCCTCGTTTAGAAGCTGAAATTTCAACAGGATTTTCAATTCCAAAAAAATTGAGTATTGAATACCCATTCCCATTCCCAATCAAGGGTTTTCACCATTATACACTTATACTTCTCTAATTGGTTAATTTCATGTATTTTTTCCAAACTCCCAAATCATGGAATAAAATGTGATAATAAATGTTTTCTTGTTTTATGATCTATGTGGAACACTTTTTCATGAGAATGAAATGAAAATGGTTGGTGCATCCATAATTATATAGCGCTCCAAAGCATTCGGTAATGTTTTACTCTCATGAGACATCATGAAAGGGATTATCGAGTGAACAAAATTCAACCTTGGACTTTTTCCATCATTATTTATTTGATTTAATCCTTTAACTATGATTGTGATTCAATGTTTCATGTTATTTCTACATTTCTATTTTTCCTTTATGTCATCATTCTATATCATTACCCGTTGTTCATGTTTATGATTCTCAAAAATTTTATGAATCAATTATATTGTGTAATAACTTATTAATGTGATGAAATGTTTAATACATTATTGAGATTTATAGATGACTCCTTTCTTTGGAATGTTCCCTAGTTATCTTATACATTTTTAAGTACGATGGAATAAGATGAAAATGTTAAAGAATTTTTTGATAAAGTAGACGTATTCCCTATTTTATGTATTTATGTAATGTACCTAATTACCAAATCCACTAGAATTATCAATATTTTGGGTTTTATTAAGTGTAATATTATGTAATAAATTATGAATTACTATATAATAAATATAAGGCTTATCATAGTTCGTATCAAATGAATGTTTATTTATTTTTGGGATTAATATTAAGAAATTTCAATGAAATACTAAGAGATAAGATTAAAAATTTGATTACATCTATAAATTTTTATAATTTTTAGAAAAGTGTTTTCCATGAAAATGCATCCTTTTCTGGATACTACATGTGGATGCGGCTCTGGCACATATGTAACTAGGGTTAAAACCTGAAAACATCGCATTGAGCTAGGCTCACTCAAAAACTACTGCACAACAATGGTCCTTGTTTCACAGCTAGTTTGACACTCCTGGGGATATAATTGGGTAATTCAAAATTTCTATACAAACCATTATTAAGGGAAAAAGAATGGCCATAAGATTCTATTTTTGGAAATATATAATGGATAACATAGATTAAATCCTAGAAATTAAAAAGTTATGGAAAGAAAAGTCATTTCTACGATATCACATTAATTTTATTAGATATATTTTTTGTGTTTAAAAGTTTAAAACTATTCATCACAAATTCTACATTTATTCTAGTCACTGGATGGAAGTATGGGGAATAAAGTATTATTCATTAGTGGATTATGTGATTCAATAGAAGCTTATTCTAGTGCCTCAGGCCTAAAAAAATTCATCATGAGTAATCATAAATTGGAGAAATAGATGAGACTATAGTGAAAATTGATTTATGTTTGAAATTTTACTTTTTAAGGAAGTATATTTCCTTTTATTATTTGTCTAGATTAAAAATAAATTCTTTAACTATAGGAAAATAATATAAAATCAAAAATGTTTACATATTATGATTATTTCTAATGAATTGATGGTATTTTTACCCATCATATATTTTTGATTTTGTGGTCATCGATCACACTCTATCTGGTCTTTAGTATTAGATTTCTCTTACATGTCTACATTTCCACTTCTAAATATTGTTCTCATATTAGGAAACCTAGTTACGAAATGTCCTTCATATTTCCTTTCCACTCATTTCTCATGGATGCTTCATTAACCCTTTTATATGGCGTTGTTATTCAAGAAAAATATTTTCATGTTTTAGAAATTTTCTTACTGAGTTTAGGATTAAAATTGACGAGAATTAATTTATTAAAGGTGGAATAAAGTGGTTACCCAATTTTTAAAAAGAGAAAACTATGTTCGATAGTACAGGTGATATGTAACACCGAACCCAAAAAAAAATGATTGTTTAAATATGATCATTTTAACCCTTAATTATATTCATGGATATGAGTATGATTAAAACATTTATGGTATTAATATCCTATATATATATTGATAAATTATCATTAAATAGTAATTTTATTTTTGTAATATCTTTTTGTTTTTCAAAATACATTTTCTTCAAAAAGGTTTTTTAGTTTTTTATGAAAAGAATGAAGTATAATTATTTTATAGATAAATCAAAAGATGTATTTTATAAAAAAAATATATTTTTAGATCAATATATAAAATTATATGATTGTGAAATTTTTTGATTTTTAGGAAAACATATATTTTTTTAGACTAATAAAAAAATTTATTTTTTATATGAAATTGTCACTTATTTGGATAAATTAATTAATTTTAAAGTGAAATTACTATTTTAATATTATTTCAAGGTATCATAAGAATAATATTTTAATATTTAATTTAATAAATTACATTTAAATAATATTTATATTGTATTTTAATACATATTTATTTTTAAGCTTAAAAATGTATTTTCCAAAAAATTGTTTTAAAATGCATGTTTTTTATATATTATAATTAAAACAACCCCTAATGAAATATTATTTAAATTAAAACATTCTATTATATATCTATATATAGTGGTCGGGATTGGATTAGTGGTAAGAAACCCGTAATCCGACATGAAAAATGGGGGTTTAAAACCGATTTGTCACATGTACTGTAACAGCACTATAACAGCGGAGGCATTGTAGTAGTAGTGGAAACTACAGTGGCAACAGGTACTGTAGTGGTGGTTGGAATTGTAGTAGTGGAAGGTACTATAACAGGTTGGTACTATAGTATTACTATTCACCGAATGGGTCTTGGGCCAAAACAATCAGGCCTTCGGGCCATGTAATGGGTTACATGCCGACACGACCTTAGAGTCAAATATATATGATGTAATAAAGTGGGTGGTTGGGTGGGTTATCCCTTGGGGGGATATGACCATATTTTAGAGCCTTTTTGTGTGTGGTGAGTGTGTTTTTGATGTAATTATACCCCTAAACACCTAATATAATATTTTTTCCTTTATTAATTTAAACTTATATATTTCATATTAATAATTATATAGTAAAATTAAAACCATATTTTCTTTAAAAATGGTATTTTTCATAAAACTTATTTTCATCATGTGGGTGGGTTTTATATTAAATAAAATTCTTCTTCTATATTAAATGAACATGATAAAATGGATTTCAGATTTTTAATCATAATAGTGAATATTATGTTATATGGTCAACTTAATTATTGAACAATATGAATAGTAACTGTAGAAAATACTTATTACCAAGTTAAATATATAAAATGTTAATTAGAGGTAAAAATAATTTAACAATGAATAAAAAAAATGTAACCATACTATTATGAATATTTATATTTCTTTTTCAATAAAATTATTATTATATTTTTTACATTATAAATTATTAAGTAATCAATATGATTAAAATTATATTTTTTTTATGATAAAACACAAATTATATTTTTAAGTAATATAAAATTTCATCTATGAAATTAATTTTGAAGAAGTAATGTATTTACGAAATAAATTAACTTTTCGAAAAATATTACTCTTAAATTATTATTTATAAATTTAATTTATAATATATTTCTTATGATGTCAAATGTAATTCCTATGATGGTTTGAAATCTATTTTTTTTTCGAAAACCCAATAATTCCTTATAAAGATCAATTCTATTTTATAATTGAAAAATATAATACATAGAAAATTATTTTGATAAAATAAATATTATTTTTGAAATGATAACATCAAAATTATACAATGGTAAAATTTTCAAAATTTTCTAAGAGAATTGAATTTTCATGTAATGATTAAATACAATATAAATTTAAGGTGAGTATTATGGAACAAAAATGACCCAAAAATTATGTAATAAATATTAAAAAATGTATCCATGACAAAATATTTGTTTCGAATTTAAAATAATGTATATCTAAGTTTATTATTTTATTATATAAAACCATTATAAAATTTTCAAAACCTATAATATATTTTGAGGCTTTAAAATCTTTTATTTAAGGACATGACCCACTTCCATATCACGAAGGAAAATATTTTAATATTTTAGGCCCTTTGGATTATAAAATAAAAAAACATCACTTGAGTAGAAACCATGGGAGAAAAACATGGTAGGGTTTTTGGTTTTGTTTACATTAATATATAGAGTCTAAAACCTATGTTCGAGAAATAATGGGGAACTCCCCTCACTTTTCCTATATAATCCCACATAATATTCCCATTATATCCACTAAAAACACATTTATCCTACCATTACTATACCATCCCATATCTAGAGTCCTCCCAAAGTCCCCCTAGTAATCCAAAATCTACTCCAAATCTTTTGGGAACCACTCTCTCAAGGTAAGAGGTTTCTCTATTATTTTTTATTCAATAATCACTTTTATGTTATGCTTTTTAGTTTACATTTTTGGTTGTTTGGGTATGTTTTCATACTAAACCGTTTCTATTTTTTTATTACGATTTCACTATATACCCATTTATCTTTCACTAATCTCTCCTATGATCCATTATGAACACATATTACCATGCTAGAATTTAGTAAGGGATCTCCAACTCTATTTTTTATCTAAGAACCTCTTCTATGTTGTTCCTCTTAATTTCCATTTGTTCATGTTTGTATATGTTCTTCAATAACGCCCATAAATTCTATTTTATTTATAATTTTTGAGATATACATTTCAGTCTCATTAATCCCTCCCGAGAATCTTTATATACACCCGTTTCCATGTCAAAATTTGGTTAGGGATCCTATCATTATCCATATTATTCAAGTATATTTATAATCATATGCATTTTATCTCCAATTCATATTGTTGGGATATGTTATTACATATCACCCTTAATTTATATTGTATTTATAAATTATTGTAGACCCATTTAACACTCATTAATACCTCCCATGAACATTTATTTTCCCTGGTTATGCTGCTTAAATTTCACCATGATTTTTCATTTCAAAAAAAATTGTGTAGTGAATACACATACAAATTTCTTATCAATAGCGTTCACATTTATTCACATAACATTTTTTTATTAGGGACATGAATGTATGTTTTACTCAAAAATTGGTCCTGGAATAAAATGTTTTGATAAATGATTCAATATTTTGTGATCTATGTGGCACACATAATCATGATAATGAAATTAAACTGGCCGGTGTGTCCAAAATTTTATAACACTCCATTGCATCGGTTAATTTTTTAGTATCATGAGACGTCATTCAAGGTATTAGGGAGTGAGCCTAATCCATCATGGGATTTTCCCATCATTATTACATGGAATTTATCCTTAACTTATGTATATGATGTTATGTTTTATGTTTTTTCCACATTTCTATATTGTATTTATGTAATTATGCTATATCATGCCTAATTGTTCTGGTTTATGATTCTAACCACTTTTATGTATCATTTATATTCTTATTGTCTAAATTGTAATTATTTATTCATGTTATTCCATGTTTACTCCATTACTAGGATTTATAGGTCACCCATTTCCAATGTATGTCCCGAGGTTATCCCATGAAATTTTATGTAAGATGGAATATTATGACCATGTTAAGGAAGTTTTAAATAAAGATGATGTATTCCCTGATTTAAGTTGTTATTTAATGTTCCAAATTCCCAAATATACACGAATTTTGGATCTTTCAAGTTGTATTATGTTTAATATTATGTAATAAATCATGAATTAATATGTAATAAAGTGTATTATTTTTATAATACTGTAGGTTTTCGTAAATCATAGGGGGTACATGGTGGATTTCACTAAGCCCAAGAGGGTATATATGAGGTTTTCTAAAAAAATCTACATGGATGGTTTTCCCAATCCCAATAGGGTTCCCAGGTGATTATCCCACACGGAAAAAGGTACATGGGAAATTGATCAAGGCCCAAGAAGGTACATTGTGGTTTATCCTAATCCAAATATTTGATTAATGTCATGGTGAGAAGCCTTGTAAAACAATTTCTATGAATATTCTTATATCGTATTTTTATCCAACAAACTTATGTATTTATCATATTATATTCTATTAAAGCTCGTGATTGATTATTGATGAATCTAATATATCATTATTCATGTAATTTATTTTGACAAAGACTTATTCCATGACACTTGTTTTAAATTTTATGAAATTTTGGGTACGAAGTTGTGATCATGTTCTCTTACCCATAAGATTTTCTTATTCTCACTTATTATCACCAATTGATGTCACTCGGTTATAACCTTATTAACCATTTGATCTCACCATTTATTATATTTCAATTTCTCAAAGTTATGAATAATGATTTTATGTTGGAAATGATTAACAGGGGTAAGATATGAGATAAAATATATGGGAAATGATGCAGATATTTCCTAAAATAAGTTTATTATGATCTAGTCACAAATGAAACTAAGAATTTATGATTCTCAGGTGCGTATTATTGTGATATATAAGCAATATTGATCTTAAATGATGTAATAATTATTTATGTGTTTCTTGTGGAGAAATAATTCCAAATTAAATAACTCTAAGAGACCACATATATGGATTCTTTGAATGAGATTCTAATAAATGTGACTTGGGAGGAAATTCTAAAGGTATAATGGGTTAAAATAATTTTGTTTGACCCTTTTCACATCTATGTTATGCACTTGATTTTTCAGATCAAATAAATATAAAATATTCATCATATTTTTGTCACTATAATAAAACATAACTAAATAAATAAAATAATGTTTATTCCTAAATAAAAAGGGAAGATCCATTATTGTTAATAAAATATAATGAGACAAAGATTCTGTTTATGGATAGTACAAAATAAAAATTATCTAACTTAAGAAAGAATTTGGTGGGAAGAGTTATCATATATATCCTCATGTATAAGGTTTATGACTTTTTTCTATTCCAAACAAAGTGATATACTTCTCCATTTTCTTATTCTCACTTACTTTGAAACTATTGTATATTCACACAAATGTGATAAGAAAAATTGTTATCCATTACCCTAGAAGTATGTTAAAAAAATTGACATCTATAACAAATAATCACAATGACATAAGTATCATTTATGCAATTGGAATAAAAAATAATTCAAACACCAATGTCATTAGTAATTTTAAAAACAATAATTATAAAAGATAATTTCTAATGATGAATAAAGATGTTTTAATGTAGATTCTCCCATCAAAAAAGACATCCATCCTTTATTAGTGGCAAAATGATAATTTTATCTATCAATGGAATGTTGATTTTAATTATTCATTCTAACATTCATGAAAAAAATAATCTATCAAGGAATGATGGAAGAGAGTTTTTTTCAATAGTGGAGAGGATCATATGGAATGATATTTCCTTTTCAATGGATGTGGTATAATTATCCCCTTATTTATCCTTTAATAGGCTCCTTAGGCCAAGGATTTTGTCGATATCAATTGTTATATTTAATGCCAATAGACAAGACAATTAATATAATATATTAATTTAAATGAATCACATCCATCCATTTTTTCATTAACTCAATAGTATATATATCAACCACATAATAATAATTAAAATCATTTTTAAATATATATATATATATTTATAATATATATAAATATTTATAAAATTGGATTTATGTAATTCCATAAAAATTATATAATATATATATTCCAATAAAATGAAATATATATACTATATATATATAAAGTAATATTTTAAAAAATAATAATAATTAGTCAAAAAAATTATTTTATTTTTGATTAATTATTTAAATAAAAATAAATCTCATTAAAGAACCAATAAATGTGGAATGAAATTCCATCATCTGAACACAAATTTATTGATCATTTAGAACTTTTATAGTATTAATATGAATTATGAATCAAGTTCCTAATTTTAACATACCTAATAAATGATTCGGTGTGATCCTATCATCGGTGTGTATATTTTCTAAAGTTATCATCATCCATGGAAACATTTATGAGTATGAGACATGGATTATGTCAACCTCGCATCACTCAGCCTTTATATATCTATAATCTTTATGATTTAACTAAACATATTAATATATATAATTTATTAAACCTGGGCATACACTATATTACTATGACATAAAAGAGTATTGAAATGTAAGACCTATCCAACAAAAGAATAATTCCTCATAATATATCAATAAATGTATCACCCAAAATTTGTAACTCACACAACAATAATGAATTTATCTCAAAAATATAAAATATAGTAAGATGAATGCCTAACAATGAAAATTATCATTGAAATTGAACAATGAACCCATAGACCATGGATACATGAATAAAATATCACTATAGATACCCTAAATACATAAATGAGACAAGCATTATATAACATCTTAAAATTTAAAATTAAATACTATGTTCAATAGCATTTAAGATACACAACATTGTGTTTAAATAAATAAAGAAATATTTTTATTTAAATGTGGACTTTATAACCTCTTTGTTAAATGGGAAATTATAAATATAAATATCTGATTTATAAAATAAATAAAATTTAAAAATTAATAGAATTTAATTTAATAATTCCTAGAAAATCACCAGGTAATTTTTATTAATGTTATTTAATTCCTCACTAATGTGTTTTCTTCAAAAATGAGTTTTTCATCATTTTATATGTGAATATTATTATTAATTTTTGGAAGTTTTAGAAAAAATATTTTATAAAAATTATTTCATTTTTGAATTCACAATTTCAATATGTTCTTAGTATAGTTTTTTTAGAATTTTTTTAAAAGGTTGATTTTTTTTAATGACTTGTGAAAAAATTGATTTTTATTGAAAACATTATCTTATATTAAGGTATTAATGTGGAAAAATTATGTTTTTATTAATTTTAAATTTTTATGAGAGAATTTTGAATTAAATAACCCAATTATTATTTTAAATGAATTTTATACTTGAGTTTAGAATAAAAACATTTTATATTTAGAATGGAAATTTATTGAAAAATATTTCTTTTTTAGGTTTTTTCAATTTAATATTGGATTAAAATTTTCCACTTTAGTCATTTTAATTTTTAAAAATAGATTAATTATTTTTAATAATTATTGTAGAATTTAAAAAATAGGCCTCGATTTTTTTTTCTAATATGAATTTTAATCTTAGTAATTTTTATTTACACAAAATAGGAGAAATCTGGTAATTTATGTTAAAATCAAATGATAAAAACCATTACATTATTCAAAAACTATAATTAATATTAATTTGTGTGTACATATCTACCATTATCATCCACAGGTCAAATTTATGTCCTTTTGAGGGCAATTTGATGAGATTATGACCATTATAGTATTTTATTTAAAGAAATGTCAAACATGTCACACTCTTGTTTTAAATAAGTGTGATATTTCTAATATATGGTGTTATCCAAAAGATATGTTTGAATATAAATATTATTTTTAAATATAAAAATATATCTTTTTATTGTTAATTTATTTATAATTTTTAGTGAAGAAATAATTATCTTAAATTCTTGTACAATATTGACTCAGTAATTATTTAATTGTTGTAAAATAAAATAAATGATGTTAAAAATATTAAAAAAATAAAATTTGAGATAAATAATTTGATAAAAATTATATATAACCAGAAATTTTAGGCATATAATAAAATATTTTGTTTTAATTTAATATGTTTTTTTATATTATTAATGTAAAAGTAATTGATAGTTTTAAAAATTGTCATAATGAATATTTTATAGTGAACAATATTTTATTAAATGATATAAAATTACTAAAAATATTTAATTAGTAATATTTATTATAATAAGGTTTAAAATATAAACCATGATCCATATATGAGTTTGTTTTATTTTAAAGTCACTATATTGACCCTCAAAGTGTAAAAATCCTTGTTGTTGTGGTAAGAGTTAAAGTGGTTAAATAGAGGTTAAAACCAAAATATAAGGGTAGAAATATAGTAAAAATGTAACACCCCAAGCTTCCATGGTACGTTTCCCATTGAATAATACAATAACTTGTATTGTATTCAACTTCCAGTTCAAACACACCACAACCAATCAAACTAGCCATTATGAATAGTAATACCAACTTTTTGAAATTATATAAATTTAATCATTAAAAATGGACTTCATTTTTTGATTCAGAATATCAAAATTATGTTAGGGTGAAATTTTGTTATTTTTCTGAAAACATTCAATTTTTGATGAATAGTGAAAAACACTAAGTTATTGTTTAAAATCGACATTTTATTTAAATAATTATATATTTTATTTAAATTTATTTTAGGTCAAAATAGATACATAATACCTATATAAGTTCAATGAAACTCATTGTTGTCATTCCATAATGAGTTTAGATATATAAAAATTTTATTGAACTTTTTAGCGTCTTTTACCCACCTCCTAGGATCAATTGAAAATTTGCATAAAACATAATATTACCGGTTCTATGAGTTGAATTTAAAAAATCCAAGAAACAAAGTGAATATCAGTAAGTGAAATTTGGTTCAATAAGATGAAAATAATTTTTGGTGAATAGTAACTTTTGACTTTTATTTAACACGGTTAAAAGTAAATAGGGTAATTAAGGGTAAAATTGATATCATAATTATCCTAAAAAATGTCCTAATTCTATTAGATAAGTATAATTCGATAAAAAACAACCTTAGGAATAAAATATGATACTCTTTGGTCCACTTTGATTAGATTAGGACATTTATTATTATTTTATTTAAAGAAGAGTTAAAAGTGTTAAATTGAAAGCTTAGTAACTAAACCAATTTTCATATAGGTTTACACCCAATATAAATTCGACTATAAATATTAATTACCAAGATAAAATTATTTCCTAACCAATGGTATTTTATTTATAATTTTTAGATATTAAATAATATAACTTATTTATGACACAATGATGATGCAGTAATTACCTTATTAATGAATGATTAAAATACTTAATATTATAAATATCAAAATAATGTCATTTGAGGATTTTGATGAATTCCAATAATTTTATAGGTTAATATGACATGTTAGTGTTGAAAAAATATTTTTTTGAAGTAATCATGTTGTTATTATTTTCATAAAATCAAATACTAAATAGTGTCAAAGTTGACATAATTGAGTTTTTAAAACAAATACTATATTATTAATTGATATAATAATCCTAAAAATATAAGGTTTGGACTAAAGATTTAAATATAGTTATATATATTAATAAATAATAACTTTGTGTTCACTTGTCTTGTTATAGTAAGTTTATTAATCATATAATATAAAAATACAAAAAGACATGGTAAATGGCAATCTATTTAACTAAGAGTTAAATCTAAAAGATAAGGTTATTATGGTGACCTAAACATTTATAAAACCTATTGGATGAGATATTTTAGACTCAAATTTAACTTATCCTCTAAATAAATTATTTTTTAGCCATTGAATGCCCAAAATTATTTTATTATAAAATATATTTTCAAGCTTTTCCTGAAGTGACCCTCACCTCTCTTATAAAAGGGCACTTCCCCTTCTCTTAATTTCGAATCTCCAAATACATTTGGATCGGCCAACCCCTTCCCAAATATACTCCTAAAATTAATCCCCTCATCTTAGAGGCCTTCCTTTGGCCATAAATCCATCCTAAAGAACCATTTTCATCAAATCAAAAGGAAGAACCCGAAGAAGAGGTAAATATTTCAACATTTCATTCATGTTCTTTTCTTCTTCCACTTCCACTTTCATTGTTATTTCAATTCTAAAATAATAAATCCAATATCTTTAATATATTTTGATGTTATTATAAAAATGGTATAACCATATTCATTATTCTATCCATTATATGAATGACAAATTCACCATACGTGTGTACGTACAGCGTACCCTCTCCACGTCGTGGTGTAGTTTGTTATTCAAAAACATCATTATTTGGATGGGTATGATAATGAGTATAACTAATGTAAATATAAAATAAAATATGTCAATTATTCTATATATATGATATACCATACAATTACATACGATTTCACCATCAATATAATGATATTTTCGCTCGTGCGTACATACAGATTACCATCTCCACGAACACGATGAGATTCATTCCTCATCGTAATAATTCAAGAATAATTTTTATTTGATGATTAAAAATAACGTTTATGAACATAATATCAATATTTATATGAATCAAATACATCCTATTCATAAAAAACATGTCTTGCGTAACAATGTATATAAAATAAAACGAATCAGTTAACACCAAAAACGATGATACTACTAAAATATTATTAACAAAGCAATATTAAAAGATCATATATGATATCATATTTACATATATGGTTATAGTTTAATTTAATAAAAATTATCTAACTATTTTATAGGTGGTTAACATACCCTTGACTAAGGAAAATTACATGGTATGGGTTAATTTTACAGTCTCTTTATTATATGAGGTTGTTTTTACGTAAGTATCTACTCAGACATCTTTATCATCCACATCTGTGTTTCTTAAAAATATATTTCAAAACAATATTTTTTATATTTCCTAGACTATATTTTAATGTCATTTATACCCTTATTTTAGTTTTTATAAAATGTTTATAAATTAATCTTTCTGTTGTTTTCCAAACAAGGTCCTTTACGACCTTATCTACAAAATTAAGGAAAAAATGTTTTTTAACTTATACAGCGGGTGCAGCTATTTTCCACCGTTATATCATCGTCGAAGATACCAATACAATCTTATATAAATATTTTCAAAATAAATGATTTCATTTATAATTATATGACTTTTAAATTATTTAAAAATAAAATGAGATATTTCTCTGAAAAAGTTTTGATTCCATCTATGTCAACATCCTTTGATGAATTTTTAGATTTTTTGAAGTTGATTTTTTATGATAAAAAACATTCATATTGTATTGAAGGTTTTGTGATATTTTTGAATATGGATGTTTTATTTTTACACCATTCATGGTTTATGGATAAAGTATTTACATTTCGTATGCTAGATTTAATACAAATGTTTATGTTATGTTTAAACCTTTTTAGATGAGAAAGGCATTGGACTTAGTAAGTGATGGGTGGAGCCCACTATAACTCCTCGATGCATCAGTTGGTCTCATGAGACAAACAAGTGTCTTTTCACTAGGCCTTGAAAAAATATTATTGGTAGTCTTGTCACAATTCCTTGACTATGTGGTTATGAAGTCTATCATTATGCATTCCATCATTATGAAAGTGGCTATTGATATTACATGTGATTATTCGACTAGTAGAATATCCATGTTAATAAGTAAATGGAATTATTTGATTTTATATTTTCCATATTATTCTGAAGTTTATGTTTAAAAGGATTTTTTAGTCTTATACATTTCCTTAAATGTTTATTCTTATTTATGAAAGTTTCTGCTATATTGTTATCCTTACTTATCATCTGAGCACATCCCTTTCTCTGCTTTATTTTTCACAGGATTTGAAGAAGTATTTTATGGTTGACCTGGAGGGATAGGTTATGGATATAAGTGTTTCCAGAAGGGGAAAAATGTTGTTAACATTTTTATTTCATGATGTAATGTAAAACTAATTAATGTATCTAGTACTTCCAAGGCTACTAAACTGATAGGTATTTCAGGATTTGATGCCTTGTGATCATTCCAATGTTATGTAATAATGCACCGACACTGGGTAACTGGGGTTGGGGTTTTACATTTGGTATCAGAGGAAGTTGAGTACAAAACATGGAAGCTAGATTTAGAAAAACTCGGATTAGAGAACGTTACCCTAAGATAAACTTTGAGGATTATTATAGAAGAACTTATAGAATTTTGGTAGTGTAGAGATTTTGTGAGTTTTCCAAGAAATACATTCCTGTATTGATACAAGAAGGTAGAGGCGGCTCTGGAATAGAAGTACCTAGTGGTAAAACCCGAAAACACTGCATTGATGTAGACTCGAATAGGAACTCGTGCCCGACAACCGGCCCTACTGCACTCTTGGTTATGACACTCCTAGGGGATATGCTTAGGATAATTCTGATTTTTTTAAAACCCATTATGAAGGGTTTATTAGTATATACTTCCTCAATGAAAACATCTATATTATTATGGATTAAATCCACAAACTGTTCAATTTATGTTAAGTGTTTTACAAGTTCATAATTATGTATTTCGATTCATAAAATAATATAGTGTATGAAATTGTTTAGTAATGGAGCCTAATGGAAGGAATAAAAACTATATCAATGTATATAATCCATGTATGGATTACCCTCCTAACCAAAATAATTATAGTGGAGTTGGTGATGCAACTTGTGCTGATCAGTTTATCACCATACTGGAACAACTCACTCGGGTTATGAATAATAACCTTACCTGTATGGAGCACTCTGATCCACAATGTGGAGGATCAATGATTAACCGATTCCTAAGGAAAAAACCACTAATATTCAATAGGACTACAAATATATTTTATCTGAGCACTGGATAAGTTCCTTAGAGAAAATATTTCATGCTTTGGGAATTAGGAAAATGGAAAATGTTTTCATGGCAGTTTATCACCTCACGGGAGATCCAGATCAATGGTGGTCATTTATCCAAAACACCAGGGAAGATGAAGAAGTATCAAAAATGGAATGGATGGAGTTTAAAGATATTTTATTACAAATATAATTTCCTCATGACCATCAAGTGAATATGGAATGAAAATTTCTGAGTGTTAGGAAAAATGAAGATGAGAATGTCGCAAAGTATGAGGCTTACTTTTAAAGGTTATCAAGGCATGCAGCAGATTATATACGTAACCCAAGGATTAATATTGATCAATTATTTAATGGGTTAAAAACATTTCTCTATTGAGCATTATTCCCACAATCCTTCTCATCGTATGAAGATATTGTCTCATGCACTATCAAGTCAGAAAAGGAATTCTCTAAGTCTTACTAATATAAAGAAAATAAAAAGAAAAAAATCTCTACTAGAAACTCTGGAAATAAAAATAAGGGTAAGAAGGGAAAAGTTGAATATTAATCCTATGGTAAATGTGGGAAGAATCACCCCAGTACATTCCTGAAGGGAATAAGAGTCTGTTACAAGTGTGGTGAAAAAGGACCCCAAGCTCATGATTGCAAGGGTAATAAAGAGGTGGTCAACGTTGAATGCTATAATTGTAGAGAAAAGGGGTATTATGCAGATTAATGTCCTAAGCACAAGGGAAATTACCTCCGAAAATCTCAATGGAGCAAGTTCAAGCTTATGTGATCACTACTACTGAGGTTTAAGCTCTGAAAGACGTGGTGGATGGTAATTTAATGGTTTCCTCAAGTTTATCCAATGATTTATTTAATTTTGGATCATTGCGTTGTTTCATATCTTCATAGTTTTCTAAGAAAATTAGATATTTCCAATTTTATTTAACAAGGGAGTTTTCAGTCAAAACTCCTAAGGGAAGTATAACTACAACAATGTTTTGTGAATCAGTTCCCATTAGGGCATATAAATGTTCTTTATCTGCTGATCTCATCATCATACCAATGATTGAATTTGATATAATATTTTTTATGGATAGGCTTTCGAACCATGATGCTAAAATTTATTATAATAAGAAGGAGGTTAAAATTCTCGATGATGATTAGGAGTACCTTATCTTTAGGGAAGAAATGTCACCACCTGATTTTTATCTAGATCCACCCACAGTAGCTCAACTAAATTCAATCATTGGGGAGGAAGAGAAAAATAACTATGGGTGATGAAAGAAATGTTCAAATAGAGGATATACGAATTGTGTAAGAATATGTTGATGTGTTTCCAGAGGATTTACTTGGAAATCCTCCAGAATGAGAAATTGAGTTTTCAATTTATTTAATTCCTGGTTCAAGACCCATATCTAAGATCCCTTATAGAATGGCTACTATGGAATTAGTGGAACTAATAGAAAAACTAGAAGAATTGAGTAATAAGAGATTTATTCACCCCTAGTGTTTCTACATGGGGATCCCCTGTTCTTTTTGTTAAGAAAAAAGATGGATATACAAGGTTGTGCATTGACTAGAGGGAAATCAATTCTATAAAAATAAAGAACAAGTATCCCCTACCTTGCATTGATGATTTATTTGAAAAAATTCTTGGAGCTCAATATTTTTCAAAGATTGAACTTTGATCTTGATATCATCAGTTTTCTGTGAATTAGGAAGACATTCCAAAAATAGCATTTTGAACTAGGTACGGGCATTACGAGTTTACATTAATTCCTTTAGGATTGACTAATGCACCCTATGTCTTCATGGATCAAATGAATAGAATTTTCAAGGAAAATCTTGATGACTTTGTAGTGTTATTTATTGATGATATTTTGGTACACTCAAAAAGCTAAAAAGATCATTAAAATTACTTGCACATTATCTTAAAGACTCCTAGAAGAAATGAATTATATGGAAGTTTAGCAAGTGTGAATTCTAGCTTCAAGAGATTTATTTTCTTGTATATATTGTCTCTAAGGATAAAATCTATGTTGATCCTTAAAACACCAAGGCAATCCATGAGTGGCCAGCACCAATTGGTATAACTGACGTACACAGTTTTATTAGTTTAGCAGGTTATTATCGACGTTTCATCCAGAATATTTCTTGGTTGGATAACCCATTAACCATTCTCACAGGTAAAGGGGTTAAATTTGTTTGAAAAAAAGTGTGTGAAGAATGTTTTGATGAACTGAAGATAATATTATTCAATGCTCCTATCATGAATCTACCATTAAGGAAAAATGTGTTTGTTATATATAGTGATGCTTTAAAGAAAGGACTTGGTTGTGTCCTTATGTATACTGATAGTGTTATTTCCTATGCATCACGGTACTTAAAAATTCATTGGAAAAACTATCCTACTCATGATCTTGAGTTAGCAGCTGTATTCATTACACTAAATATATATAGACACTATCTCTATGGTGAAAAATATTATATTTATACTGATCAGAAGGGTTTGAAGTATATTTTCTCACAGAAATAACTCAACATGAGGCAAGGACAATGGCCTGAACTACCCAAGGATTATGAATTCACTATACACTACCACTAGGGAAGGGAAAATAAAGTGGCAGATACTTTGATTATAAAAGATCATGGAGTTTTGAACAAGATGATAGTTGAAATTGATCTTATTTTTAGGGATATAGTAAATATGTATATTTGAATAATCATGGAAGGTGAAAGGTCAATACTTTTTCAAATGGTTTCCAATCCATCTTTACTAGAAAGGTTAAAGTGTTCTCATACTGATGATGAAGAGTTTCAAAAGAATATTAAAGGTGTGAATGACGGGAGATTTAGTGAATTCATATATGAAGATGGAATTTTGAAATTTGGGAAGAGAATTTGTGTTCCTAACATACCTGATCTAAATAATGAATTTTTGGATGATTCTCAGAGCTAAAATTTCTCTATACACTATGGTAGAACCAAGATGTATAGTGATTTGAAAGAACATTTTTGGGGTGATAACATGAAGAGGGACATTTCCGATTTTGTGTCAAGATTTATGGTTTGTCAACAAGTGAAAGGTATAAGGAAACAACCTGGATGAGTCATGAAACCTCTTCCCATACCTGAGTGGAAATGGGATAATATTACGATGGAATTTTTCCTGGGGATACCGAAGGATCCTATAAGGAATGATGCAATAAGGGTAATCGTTGATCGTCTTACTAAGTCAGCACATTTTCTTGCTATAAGAGAAGATTTACAACTTGAATGTATGGAAAGACTATATATTAATGACGTTGTAAGACTTTATGTAGTACCCCAATCAATTTTCTCTGATCGTGATCCCCATTTTACATCATGATTCTGGAAAAGTCTTCAAGATGCCCTAGATACTGAACATCATTTGATCACTACCTACCACCCTCAATCTAATGGAAAATCAGAATTGACTATTCAACCCTTAGAAGACATGTTGAGATCCTTCTCACTTGACTTTCAAGGTATGTGGGATTAATATTTACCTCTTGTAGAATTTTCCTATAACAATATCTTCCATTAAAGTATTCATATGGCATCATATGAAGCCTCATATGGAAAGAGATGTCACACACCAACTTGTTGGGATGATGTTGGTGAAAGAAAACTCATAGGCCCAGATGTTGTTGAGGAAATGATGAAAAAGGTGATGGTTATCCAAACCCACATCAAAGTATCTCAAAGTAGGAAGAAGAGATATGTCGATAACCAAAGGACGGATTTAGAATTTCAACAAGGAGATCTTGTTTTCGTGAAGGTATCTCCATGTAAGGGGGTATACGATTCGGTAAGAAGGGTAAACTGAGTCCTAGGTACATCAGACCTTTCAAAATTCAAGAAATAATTGGGGTTGTAGCTTACCATTAGGCAATGCCACGAAGTGTCTCTAATGTTCACGATGTGTTCCACATATCACTGTTGAGAAAATACATTCCTGAACTAATGCATGTACTCATCGTTATTGAAATTGAACTTGAACCGGATTTGTCTTATTATGATGATCCTATCAAGATTATTGATACAAGAAAACAAGTGCTGAGAAACCGGACGACTCGTTTGGTAAAAGTTCTATGGAGAAACCATAAGATGAAAGAGGCAACATGGGCACCTGAGGAACTTATGATGAAGAACCACCCGAATATTTTTATGCATAAATATTCTAGAAAATACTAAGAAGAAATTATTTTAAATAGGGGAGAATGTAACACCCGAACATTCCATGGTACGTTTCCCATTGAATAATTCAATAGCTTGTGTTGTACGCAACTTCAAGTTCAAACACATCATATCCAACCAAACTAGCCTTTATGAATAGTAATACAAACTTTTTGAAATTTTATAAATTTTATCATTCAAAATGGACTTCATTTTGGGATTCGGAATATTTAGATTAGCTTAGGGTGAAATTTTGGTATTTTTCTGAAAACATTAAATATTTGATGAACAGTGACAAACACTGAGTTATTGTTTAAAACTGACTTTTTATTTAAATAATTATTTATTTCATATAAATTTATTTTAGTTAAAAGTAGATACATAATACCTATATGTGTTAAATTAAACTCATTAGAGTAATTTTATAATGAGTTTAGATATACAAAAATTTTATCGAACTTTTTACCGTCTTTTACTTACCTCCTAGGAGTATTTGAAAATTTCCATAATACATAATTTTACCATTTCTATGAGTTGAATTTCAAAAATTCGAGAGACATAGTTAATATTAGTAAGTAATATGTTGTTCAAAAAAATGAAAATAATTTTTTGTGAACAGTAACTTTTGACTTTTATTTACCACGGTTAAAAGTTAATAGGTTAATCAAAGGTAAAATTGATATCAAAATCACCTTAACACATGTTATAATTCTATTAAATAAGTATAATTCAACCAAAAACAACCTTAGGAATAAAATATGATCCTATTTCGTCCACATGGATTAGAGTAGGACATTTATTATTATTTTATTTAAAGAATAGTTAAAAGTGTTAAATTCATATTTTAGAAACTAATCCTTTTTTAATATAGGGTTAAACAAAATATAAATTAGACTATAAATATTCATTAGAAATATGAAAATATTTCCTATATCATGGTATTTTATTTATAATTTTTACTCATTAAATAATTTAAATTATTTATGACACAATGATGATGGAGTAATTACCTTATTATTGATTGATTAAAATAATTGATATTATAAATATACAAATAAATATAATTTGATACTTTTGATGAATTACACTAAATTTATATGTTAATATTACATTTTAGGGTTGACTAATTAATTTTATTTTCAATTAATCATGCTGTTATAATTTTTTAAAAAACCAAATACTAAATAGTGTCAAAATTGACATAATTGAGTTTTTAAAAGAACTACTGTATTTTTAATTGATATGACAGTACTAAAAATATTAGTTTTTTTCCAAAAGACAATAATAAAGTTATATATATTAATAATTAACCACTTGGGGTTCACTTGGATTATTATAGTATGTTTATTAACTATATAATATAAAAATACAAAGAGACATGGTAAATGAAAAACTATTTAACTAAGAGTTAAATTTAAAATATAAGGTTAATATGATGACCTAAACCCATATAAAATATATTGGATTAGTGGTTTTTAACACAACGCAACCTTATCCTCTAAATAAATCATTTCAGTTCCATTATAAATCGAAAATTATTTAATTTTAAAATAATATTTTAGGCTTATCCTAAAGTGACCCTCACCTCTCTTATAAAAGGGAACTTCCCCTTATCTTAATTTCACACCTCCAAATCCATTTGGATTCGCCTAACACTACAAAAATATTCTCCAACCATTCCTACCTTCATACTATATGCCTTACATTGGTCACAAATCCAATCTATGGAGCCCTTTTGATCAAATCATTAGGAAGAATACGAAGAAGAGGAAAATATTTCATCACCTCTTTCAAGTTCTTTTCTTTTTCCACTTCCTCTTTCTTTGTTGTTTAATTATAGAAAAATAACTCCAGTATATTCTATATACTATGATGTTATTATGAAAATTTAACAACCATATTCATTATTCTATCCATCATATGAATGACAAAGTCACCATACGTGCATAAGTACAACTTACCGTCTCCACGTCAAGGTGTAGTTTGTTATCCAAACACTTCATTATTTGGATGGGTATAATAATAAGTATAAATAATTTAAATAATAAATATAAAATGTTAATTATTCTGTATATTTAATATACCATCCAATTACATACGATTTCACCATCAATATAATGATATAGTCGCTCTTGCGTACGTACGGATTACCGTCTCCACGAACACGATGAGATTTATTCCCCATCATAATCATTCAAAAATAATTTTCATTTTATGATTAAAAATAACATTTATGAACATAATATAATTCTGTATATGAATCAAATAAATCATATTCATAATAATCATGCATTTCTTAACCAATCAAATAAGGGAAAACGAATCAGTTAACAACTGAAACGATGTTACTACTAAAATATTATTAACAAAGAAATATTCGAAGATCATATATGATATCATATTTATATATACGGTTCTTGTATAATTTAATAAAAATTATTTATCTATCATATAAGAGGTTAGTGTACCCTCTAATAAGGAAAAGTAAAACCCAAGGCTTAATTTCACAATCTCTTTATTATCTGAGGTTGTTTTTACGTAAGTATCTACTGCGTCCTCATTATCATCCATAACCTTGTTTCTTAAAAATATATTTCAAATTTTTTTCTATTTCCTAGAGTATAGTTTAAATTCATTTATACCATTTTTTGAATTTTTATAAAATTTTTATAAAGTAATCAGTCAGTCGTTTTCCAAACAAGATCCTTTACGACCTTTCCCACAAAATTAAGGAAAGACTTTTTTTAACTTATTTGGAAGATGCAGATATTATCCACCATTATATCATCATTAAAGATTTCCATAAAATATTATAAGAATATTTTCAAAATAAATGTTTTATTTTAAAATTATATGACATTTAAATTATTTTAAAATAAAAATAGATATTTCTCTAAAAAAAATTTGATTTCATCGATGTCAACATCATTTGATGGATTTTAAGCTTGTTCGAAGTTAATTTATTATGATACAAAACTATCATATAATATTTAAGGTTTTGTGATATGTTTGACTATGGATGTGTTATTTTTACACCATTCACGGTTTATGGATAAATTATTGACATTTTTATGCTAGTTTTAATATAAATGTTTATGTTATGTTTAAACCTTTACATATGAAGAATGAATTTGACTTAGTAAGTGATGGGTGGAGCCCAGTATAGCACCTCGATGCATTAGTAGGTCTCATGAGACAGACTAGTGTATTAGAACATGTCCTGGAAAAAATCTTATTTGAAGTCTTGGAATAAGGCCTTGACTATGTGGTTATGAAGTCTAGCAGTATGCATTTCATCATTATAAATGTGGTTATTGATATTGCATGTGATTATTCTACTAGTAGAATATCTATCTGAATAAGTAAATGACATTATTTGATTTTATATTTACCATATTATTCTAAAGTCTATGTTTAAAAAGGCTTTTTTAGTCTTATACATTACCTTAACTGTTTATTATTATTTATGAATGTTTCCACTATATTTTTATCCATACTGAGTATCTGAGTTCAACCCTTTCTCTGTTTTATTTTTCCCAGGATGCGAAGAAGTAATTTATGGTTGAATTGTAGGGATAGGTTAAGGATATAAGTGTGTTTAAAAGGGGGAAATTTTTTGATGTTTTTATTTCATGGTGTAATGTAAAACTTATGGATGTATCTAGTACTTCCAAGGCTACTAAACTAATCTGTCTTTTGGTATTTGATCCCTTGTGATCATGCCAATGTTATGTAATAATGCACCGACTTTGGGTAATCGGTGTCGGGGCGTTACCCAAAATTGCCTAATTTTTATTTAATGTTGTTATTTAGACCCATAATAGTCTTATATTAAAAATAAATCACTTTCGATCCATTTGTAATTGAATATTAATTTATACTAATTTAATAATTTGAGAAATTTCAAAAGTTCCTCCCCCATCTCTTAATAATGGGCACCTCTTTTTCTCATTTCATAACCATTAAAACCCAATTTGGTTTTGTAAATGCCTAAAAAAAAATTATTCCTATATTCCCTTACCAAATAATATAGATATTTTTTAGTTATAACATCAATCGTAGTGGTCTCAAGGTGATAAGAAAGGGAGGTTGTCTAAAGAAGAGGTATCATTTTTCATCAAGCATTTCTATTTTATTTCTTCTTCCACATCCTTAAAATATAATTCAGACATTATAAGATAATAAAACCAGTACCCTATATATAAATATATTTTGTTATGTTAATTTAATTACCTTATCTACATAGACCATCCATAAAATGAGAAAGGAATTGATCATTCAAAATACCGCCTCAAAAACCGATTTAATTCGTTCTCCATCACAAAATCTCATGTAATGTTATAATCACAAAATTAGTGTTTATATATGAAAATAATGAAATATTTATCTTTATTATAATACAATATATCATTTAACTTCTTACCTTTCTATGCATGTAAAAATGATGATGTCTTTTGTGTGTACGTGTGGACTACCACATTCACAAAGTGATATGATTTGTTTTTAATCACCAAATCAAATGAATGATACATATAAGTATATATAAACAATTAATATGATATATATGATATTATAATCCTTATATAAAGATAAAATAACACTTAATTTATTTACAAAATGATAATGAAAAAATCGAAATGTTACTCATGCGTATGTACGACCTACCATCTTTATGATTGTAACATAGTTTATTTTTGATAACCATATTTAATGGTTAGAATAAAAATTATAACTTATGTATAAAAATGGTAAAAAATTAATTATTATTATTTGTATATATATTATGGAATAATTACCTATTTGAACATAGTCAACCTATCAAAGTCATTTTGGACTTATGCACCAAATGTTACTAAAACATTCGATGTGAACATAAATAATTATGTAATTTCTATAACAGGGTAATAAGTGAGATATAAGAAATAATATAATTGAAAAATGTTATTAGTAATGTAAATAATTAACCTAATTTTATTATTCAAAAAGATAAATAATGTATGTGACGATTCAGACACAAGATTGGGGATTTTCATCTCACTTTTATTTATGTGGGACACAAGCCTTATACACTACTTGTTTATTTTGTCAGGAATATAAATCAATTGAATATTTTTATATGATTAATGTAATAAATATTATGGTATATAAATATCCATATAATTCTATTTCATTAATGAGGCTTATAATTCCAAAGTTTTCAAGTGGTAAGGGTTTGATTCAGAATATCATCATTATTCAGGATTGTTTATATTTAATTATACACTAGGTTATATTTTTATTCCATGTCTATGTTTTATAAAAATGATTTCAAAATGTTTTTTACCATTATTGTTATTTTTAAAAAATATTTTTACACATGTCAAACTTTTTTTAAATGTTTTGAAAGGAATCATTTTTTGTCATTTTCTAAACAAGGTTCTTTGTGACTTTTTCGAGAAAAATATAGAAGGAATATTTTATTAACTTATACGATATGAGTGAATTTTCCCAAAATCATGATGACTCAATTATTTTGATATTAATTTACAAGTTTAAAATTTTATTTCCAAAGAAAATGATTTCATTTAAAAGTTCATGGTTCTTAAAATGGAAGTTATTTTAAAATATAATAACTTTTCCTCCAGGAATTGTTCTAAGTGATCTTGCAAAATCGCTTTCCACATAATATGGAATCCTTTTATATTAACTATACGTTACTATGGATATGATTCAAGAATAACATACTTATTATTTCTCTAGATGGAATATGTTTATAATTTAAATATGAAATGTTCCTTAAACCCATTTCTTTTAATGGGTTTTGATTTGATCAATATTTAATGGTATTTTGACACAAATATGTATGATCTTCATTATAAGATGGAGGTTATGTTTTAACCATGTATGGTGGTTACTTTCTAACCAAGGATAGTGGTAATGTTATAACTAATGATGGGTGGGACCTATATCTTCCTCCAATGCATCAAGTAATGTTTTATACCTCAGAAGATAGTTAAAGAAAACAAGTCAATATGCTTGATCCATTATGGGAAACTAGTTGATATGATTGATCTGTTGTGGGAAACAAGTTGATTTGATTGATCTATTATGGGAAATATGTCAATCTTCTTGATACACTATGGATAATAGGTGTTGATACCTCATCTGATCATCTTGATAGTTAACCTTGTAATATGAAATTATTTTCTATAGTTATTATGACGATATACACATTTATGACAAGAATATATAGTTCATGACTGAGTTATACTTAATTCTCATTCTTATGATTATTTTCATTTGAAATGTTAATGTTTTATGCCATAACTCATGTTTATAATATTTTCATATTGTGTATAGACTTTTCAATGTTATGGACATCATATCTTCCCTTAAAATTATCTTATGCTTTGATATGATTATCGATTGTTATCTCCCATGATTACCCTTACATAGATTCTTAGATCACCCTTTTTTATGTTACCTTTTCCTAGATTATGTAGAATTATTCCAAATGATTTTTTAAAATGTTTTATTTTTGAGGAATGTTATGGGAGATGTTGAATGCATAACATGGAGTATAAAAGGATGGTTATAGTGGGAGATGATTTTTAACATTATAAAATGGTTGTTTATGAACCCAATTTGTCAAGAGTTTGTCCTAATTTTGTAAAATTATAAACCTAAAATTTCATTGGGTATGTTATTTATCCAAGATTTCCTTACTAAATTTTACGTTTTATGGAAAAAATTGGTTCACTTTCATTGGTATGAAATAAAAAAATGCAATGTTTACGGTTTTAACACTAGATCCAGAAGTGTGGGTTTTGAGCTCTTACACCATGTGGTGTTTCTCAAGATGAGTCATATTTGATTCAATAATCCCCCCTATAACTTGTGTGATCACATTAAATATATAATTTTATACAATCACAATTCATGATAACCTCACATCATAATAATTACATCCATGATTATTCTCAACAAAGGATTAAACATTGAACTGAAATTCCAAGAGGATTATTATCAAATTTGGAATGCTAAAAGTAAAAAAAACCAAAATAATAATAATTTATGAATTATTTTATTTATTTACAAAATTAATATGTGACAAAATCATTATCTCAAACTATTATCTCCTGATTGGTCATTATGGAAAAATTTCTGAAAACATTATATTATTATTTATGACATTACATAAAGTTATAATATTAGTTTGAGTGTTTCCATTTACTGGGTGTATATCATTATATATGAAAAATCATATATATAATCTTTGAAAATTATTATTATGTTTTATATGTATTTTTATTCACTATGATCATATAATTATTATTTGTTGGCATTTTGATATATTGAAAATAATATAAATAACATTACTCACCTATTAATGGAAAAATATTATAAGATATGTTAGTACACAGTTTGTATCACTATTACAGATATGGCCAAATTTAGTACTAGAAATATCCAATTTAAATTCTAAAAAGTTATGACAATCGATGAACTCTAAAAAATGTAGGGTTACTATTAGTACAAAAAAATCATGGATAAAGGAATCAATTATTAGTTATTTATTTTAGCACTAATAAAGGACACCATTATGACTGTAAGTTAAATTTTATTATAAAACACTTTTATAGAAAAACTATGAAGCCTTCAAGTTCAACCAAGAACATAAAACACTAGAGCAGATAACACGATTTTTAAAGGAAAACATTAACCTATTAGATTCATCCTCCTTACATAGATTATAAAAAAAATTATTACATTTTTATCTTGATCATCTTTAATAATATTGTCAAATATATAATGCACTTTTTCCCACACTTTCATGAACTCCTCCAATGTTATCATCTTATCATTGAAGCGACTAGTTAGGATTAAATGTTGTATGTTGATCCAATCGGACCGCTCCTAGTTCATGTCCACAAGAATTGGTATCCCATTCATCCTTTCAACATCTTCATTAAAAGTATGTATAATCAAGACCTTCCACAACATCTCTTCGTAAAAGTGCATAAAAAAGTCCCATGATTCCACCATTGTCTCTACATCTACAGCCTACTATGAGCCAACCATGTTCACCGATGAAAATTCCCCAATATTAACCTCCTTTCTTGATAGCCCCGGAGGAATAGTTATCATGTCATAAAAACCACCAAATATCTCTATATACAAGTCAGCTCTTCAAACATATCATCATTCTTCTCCAAAACCCGATCCTTAGAGTAACGATTTTCAACCATTTCACTTTCACTCACCAAATTAATGTTGACCTTCATCACTTGTTCATTTTTAGATGACTGACCCTCCATTACCTTAGTCCCGCCTTTTTTAGTTGATCTCATCTCCATAGGTATAGGAATGTATGATTATTCCTTTAATTCTTGATATTTTTACTCTTTCTCATAATGAAACTACATGGTGCCTTGTTTTTCTTCTATCCCTTCTTCCTCCTTTGACTATGATGACCTATACTCTACACTCCTTTTACACTGTCTTCTAAGAGTTGGCCATCACTCTCCCACCCCCCGAATCTAGCCCTGAGAAGCACCATAAACTGTTTGGATCTTGATTAAGAGTATCAGACCCCAATACATTAAAAAATTACTAATGTTTATCAAGGACATGCTAGATCTCAGGTTTGTTCTTCCCCCAACATTCATCCACTTCCCCTACTAATCTATGAATTCCTGCATCTAAAATTTATGTCCCTTTTTTTCTACTGAATCATGTAAGGAGTTATTTCCAATCTAGGAAATATATGTGTAAGAATAAATCTTAGTCGAAATTGCAAAAAATTTCAAGGGATCAGCCACACCTATATCCCAGGACACTGGAACAACCTGTATAGTCATATTACACTTAGAAAAATTGTTTCTCGTCATATTGAAAATGTTCACTGCCATTTGATTAGGACTGATCGGTCTTGCTTCCTTTTGGATTGGAATAGACCATAATTTTTTGTGCTATTCAAGTGGTCCACCAAGAGGGAACCAAAGGTTTCTGGAATAATAGATTTTCCAGCATCTATATCTATTTTTTGGTCCCTTGTTCCCCAATTAAAATATTGCAATGATTTCCTAAAGAGATTATATACCCTGAAAAACTTAGTCTAATATTTATAATTTTCCTCCTATTTACATCTTAATTCTTCCCTAATAGAAATCAAAATCCACACCCTTGGTGGTCTCTAAACACCAACTTCAATGAAAATGTGTGGTTAAATTGGATGACAAAAAAATTGGTCCTGCGATAAAAGCACAAATAACATCCTACCATGTTCCAAATAATTCTTAAAATGGAGGTATTTTTAATGGGAATTTCATGTTTTAGAAATATTTCCCACAATGTTTCATAGAAGTATCATGATTCAGATGAAAACCATATGAAAAAATGAATAGATAGAAGTGGAGCCCATTGTAAAATCTCAGGTCTCTGTACTAGGAAAGAATTAGATATTCTTCTAAATAAAAGTGAACCATCATGTGATGTTTTTCGAGAATTCCCACTACCTCATGATGCTAAAGTCCCCAAGATCCAAATACAAACCTATCAAATGAGTTGATCAAGGGCCTGATTTTTTTAAATCGATCCACCAAGGTTAGATTATGTTCAATTAAAGCCTCCATAAACTCTGAAGTAAAGATCGCATGTCACAATGAGTCATTTTATATATCATAAAAATTTTGGATGAGAGTGATAGAGGTGAATGATGGAAGGAAATATGGGTTTAATAAGGGAAGAAATGGAGGCGGTCATGTAGGGAAAGAGGGAGGATGCACCCCCCCACTCAAGATAAAAAGGTGGGAAGCCAAATATGCAACCATTTACCTAGGAAATTATGAAGGGGAAGATTTGTTTTATAGATCTGGACCCTTCAGGGTAAAGGACACCCTTATCAGGTCATTATTTAGTGATGATAAAGTCTATACTAGCTACTGCAAAGTTTTATCCCTACATCACCCCTAATGGAAACCACAGAATAAAATGCATAAAAAATGTTTAAATATTACAACTGAACATAATTGAAATACAAATATTTAATTTCACCATGAATTCAATTCAAAATTTACATTTATAATTTTTATACAAAATATTTACATTGAAGCGATATTTACAATTAATAAAAAAATTATAACCCAATATACGAAAAACAATCTTATAATAGAATTTTCTAAGGATCAATATCTATAGAAAATCAAGTCCATGTAATAAAACCAATGTTCATTTTAGAAATAGAGCATAAAAAATAAATAAAACTAATTAATGTTATATAATCCACATTTGATAAATTATATTGTTAATTACTAAATATATAAATGATATATTTTTTTATACTATTAAAAATATTATTAATTATTGTAATGTTTAATATATTATTAATTATTAATTATATTATAACTTAATAATTATAATATAATTTACTAATTATAATGTTAATTAACATTCTATATAAATTATATTATTAATTAGTGAATTTATTAATAATATTATCGGTTATAAATTATCTTACTAAATGAAATAATTTATTATAATTATATCCTAGATTAAAAAATAATTGCATTAATAATTAATAAATATGTTAAATAGATATTTTAATTATTATTTTTTGATATAATTAATTACATTAATTATATTATTAATTATTAGAGGTCGCACAGTATATGTGAACAAGGTTCATGCCTTCTGATGAGGGTCTTTAATCATTCTTCTTGAGACTCATTTTCAAAATTCTAAATCATTTTTGTAATGTTTTTAAGACAAACCAATCTTGTTTTCTTTGTTTTGAGAATGTGATGTATATTTTAAACTAAAATTACACTTTTATATTGAAAACATGTAATTTGATTCATACCAACCACATCATGTGTTAGATTGATGTGAAATTAATTCATATACACTAAGATTGAATTTTATATAATTTTAAAAAATATTCAAGACATTTAGATAATTATTTCTTAATTTTTATTGTGTGATGCATGTTTTAGACTAAAATGACACTTTTATATTGAAAACATGAACTTTGAGACATATTGGACAAATCGTGTATTGATTTGATGTGTGGTCAATTTGTACATGTTAAAAATATGTTATATAATTTTTTTCAAATGTATCAAGATAATTCAAGAATTTATACATGGTTTTGGATATGTGAGGTGTGTTTTAGTTTAAAATGACTCTTTTAATGTGAAAACAAGGACTTTGTGTCAATCCATAAACATATTGTTTCAGATTGATTTTTGGTTGAATCTTATACAACAAAAATAAATTATGAATCATTTTCATAAGGAATAAATACAATACATTTTCATTTTCTCAATATGGGATATGTGGATTGTGTTTCAGACTAAAATGACCCTTTTATATTTAAAATATAAAAATTGAGACCTACAGGCCACGTCACATGTCAGATTGAAATTCAGTCAATTCATAAAAATCAAAAATGAATTATCGAACAATTTTCTTACATATTAAAAAGATACAAATTTTTTTCATGTTTTTGGCTATTTGAATTGGGTTTCAGACTAAAAAAACACTTTTATATTGAAAACAAGAACTTTGAGTCATACCAGACACGTCGGGTTCCAAATTGATGTGTAGTAAATTATACCTTCTCACAAATTAATAAAGGATTTTTTCTTGAGTATAAATACAATAAGATATAATTTTCATTTTTTTGATATGCTATAATTATTTTAGAGTAAAGGGATAATATTTTGATGTTAAAAATGAACATTGATTCATATCGATCGCATCATGTGTAAATTTGTCATTCCCTAAATTCATACACATCAATAACGAATTATGGATATTTTTCTTAAATTATCACAATAATCTATTATGTTTATCTTGGTTTTTACTAGGTGAATTGTATTTTTGATTAAAATGACATTTTTTGTGATCACATACATTGAGTCCTATCAATCACATCATATTTCAAATAGATGTTCAATCAATTCATACACCTCACAAATTAATTTTGGAGAATTTTACTAAATTATGATGATAATACGATTTTGTTTTATCTATTTTGTCTATATGACATGAATTTTAGAATAAAATAACTCTTTTTAATATAAAAAAATACACCTCAATTCATACCTTCCACATCACATTTCATATTGATTTTTGGTCAAGTATTATACATCGAAGATGAATTATGGATCATTTTAGAAACAAAAATAAATAATATGATATTATTTTTTATTCATTTTGACTATATGATATGTGTTTTAAACTAAAATTACACTTTTACATTGAAAACATGCACTTTGTGTCATACTAGAAATGGTGTGTATTTGATTTAAATGGGGTCAATTCCTATGTGTAAAAAATGAATTATGGATTATTTTATTATACAGTCAGGAAAATATGAAAAAAAAATCTTAGTTTTATAAATGTGAAATAGATTTTACAGTAACATTGAATTTATTTATTATGAAAACTTTTACATTGAGTAATATTGGACACATAATTGGTTGAATTGATAAGTGGATGATTACTACAAGTCAAAAATGAATTATGAATCATAATAATTAATAATCAACACTATCCAAGTTCAATTTCTTAGTTTTGGATATGTGAATCATGTTTTAGTATAAAAGAACAATTTTTGATTTGAGCACACACATTGAGCTATATCAGTTGCTTCATGTGTCGAATTGATAGTCAATAAAATTTTATATGTCATAAATGAATTACATATCAATTTATTAAACAATCAAGACAATCTGATCTCATTTTTTTATTTTATGCAATGTGACACATGTCATAGTACCTCGAGTTTCGGGTATTTAACCCTTAATTGATTCTTTTTATGGTTATGAAGTGTAAGGGTATAGATGAGAGTGTTGGGAGACCATTGGGAGTGTTTTGGGTATAAATGGAAGTTTCACGGGTGTCTCATGGTTTGACTAACCTTGTGGACAAACCATGAACATTAGTTCTCTAGAGGTAGTACCTCTAGCACAGTTGGAGAATGGTTTGGGAGATCATTCATGGGGAAGTTATGCGGTTAGTGGATACCACACAGTTAGCGCAATATTTTTCTAGCCATGCGTTCAAACCATGTTCATAGTCAGAATGAGATCCTTAAAAATATGATCTCACCCATTTTTTCATAACTCCACCATTTTTACCCGAACCGGCTCTAACTCATGATTTTGCTTCTCCTAAGGCCAAATAAGGTTCTACCATCGATTCAAAGGTTATCTGAAGGCTTACTTTTGTTAATTGAAGGAGGATTCTAAATGTATGTGATTATTCTTCTTCCTTATTGATCAGTTTCGTAGATATTATCAGATATAATTCTCTTTTTATCTTATATTATTTTCTTATATCAATTCCCGTTATGGGTATATCTAGTCATTTGGATGCCAAATATGAAGATATTTGGTCTTGATCTTGCAAGGATAGGAGATGTGAGATGGGTCCTTGGAGAATCGACCTGATTTTCTTGCGTGTTCTTCATTCGTTGTGGTTTTCATCAAAAACATTTGAGGTATGAGGATTCACTCTTGAATCCTCTCAGTATAACTGATTGACATGCTTCCAAATTGAATTTATTGTGATTGGTTGTTGAACAGTTTTTTGTAACCTTTGTGATTGATGGTTGTGAAGTCTGGAAAATTAGGGTTTTGAATGGGTAATTTGTTTATTGGTTTCAAAAATGATGATATCAAAAAGTGGATTTTTCTGGATTACTGGAACATGATTGGGGTTATATGTTTTCAATAAAATTTAAATTTTTATTTAAACTAAATGTTTTTTTGAAATTGGTTGTGCTTTTGTTTTCAATTGATGTTTATTTTTATCAAAATGGTTTATTGTAGAAATTAAAGTATTTGGAATAAAGGGTGTTGGTGTGAGTTAGTGATTAACAGCCCCTTGATAATGGATGAGTACAATTTTTGTACAAGTAATGTGACTATGGATCAGGGACATGTGTCATTGGGATATAGGTTAATGGGACAAGAAACCTCTCATGAGTATGGAACTGTCAAACAAAGCATTCATGTGTGGGCATGTGGTGAACTATCGAATGTGTATTACAGATGACAATAATAATTGGTTTAATATTTGATCAGTTATTTTTTTGGAAAACTAACTTTCTGGAAGTTGGTTTTAATTAGTTTTTTTTTCAGTTGGTTATAAATGGTTTTTGTAACTTTTTTATATTTGGTTATAAACTGTTTTGGAAAATTGTTTTATAAAAACTGTTTTATAAAAATGTGGCTAACATTTATATCCTAGTTTTGTGAGTAGGGAAGTCATTGTAGAAAACCTACTGATTTTTATACTCACCCCTACTTTGAAATTTTGGTGCTTTTATAGATTCTATCTTTCGGGCCAGGGGAAAAGGTAACGTTTCCCACATTTTTAGCACTACCTCATGATATTTGGTATATTTTATGATTGTCGATCTTGGATATTGTGGACCATCAAGTTTTTTATTCTCTTGAGAGTCTTGAATTGTTTATCCACTATTTAATTTGATACTAGATCAGTCTTCCACAATTTCACACCTTGATTTTGTTTTGAGATACATGAATTGGTTTAGTTGTCTTTGTTTTGGTCATGTATCTTTTAGAGAATTTTTGGTTATGTTTGTTTAGTTGATTGGTTTATTTCATAAATGGTGAATCATCCCCAACTTTTATTTGAAACCCTTAGGCATCTATTTCCTGCTTTTGGCATCTTTAGGACGTATCATAAGCACAATTAATGGCTCGTTTCACTCTTAGGTCAATAATAATATTGGTTCATTAGAAATGGTATAAGTCTGGTCCTTCATTTGTGGTACACATGTTGTTATCTTGTTCGGTCCTTGCATAAAAGGTGATCATCAGTGTTATTGGTCTTGGAGTGAAATTCATTATTTTCTTTTCATTGGGCTGAAATCATGGACAAGATTAGGATTTTCAGAACTTGAAATTCATAGTATAAAATGATATAGCTAACCCTTTTATTAGGAACATCAAGTTACCAGGGTGTTGGGTACATATGTGTTTTGGAGTGACTTTTAGGATCATATAAATATCATTGTCATGGGTTTAACCAATGAGATGAGAATGACCTGCATTGTATAAAATTTAATTACCACTAGGATTTCATATTCCATTTAGAGTAAAGATTTATGATTTGTGTAAGAGGTGTAATTTTTTTTTAAAAAATTAGAGTTTGTTTTCAAATGAATGATTTGGAAAAGAAGATATTTGGTGAATTTTGAAAATGGTTTGGTTTTCAATAACATGAATAAATGATTAAAAAAAATTTGAATATGGAACATGGTTGTTTTTGGAGAACAATGTTATGATATTTGATGTGATAGAATTTGAAATTCTAAGCCATCGGTTTCTAGAGAGTGAGATAGAAAAATTTTGTTGTTGGATTAGAAAATGGCACCCAATAGGTATTGTCGAAACCATCTCGATAAAGTAGCAGAGAATGTTGTTGCACCTAAAACACAAGTGAACCAATAGCTGGTGTAGATTATTTTCCATGATTTTCAAGTTATGGATACTATTAACAGGACGAATGAGCCAAGGAATGTGGATCATACCATCCCATTCTTGAAGCAGAATCCACCTAACTTATTCGGTGATGCTGAACCTAACAAGGCGTAGGTGTGTCTCAATAGGAAGAATAATATCTTCAATGTCATTGGCACACTGGTGGAGCTAAAGGTCAATCTAGAGACATATATTCTTAAGGATCTTCTATGACAATGGTGGGATTTAGGAGTGTAGGCTAAATTGGATGAATGCTTTACATGGGAGGATTTTGTGGAATTGTTTAACAAACAATTCAATCATCATACTTTCTATATGAAAAAAACAATAGTCTTTTTTTAGCCTGAAACAATATATTCTCTCTATCATAGAGTATGTGGATAAGTTCATGAATTTATTGCATTTTTCATTATAATATGAAACAAGTGAATCATTGATGACACGTATCTTCGGATCGGGGAAAAGGCAGTTGATTCAATCAAATAATGTGGTACTCTATATTACATATTATAAAGAGATAGTGAAAAAAGTAACTGCTGTAGAATCCGACATCTCAGGATCTATGGGAGTAGGTATGATGATACCTATTAGGAATTATGGGAACTCAATTGTTGGGAGAAAGTATAAAAGGGACACCTATTTCTAAGGTGGAAGGGGAAATCAGATGGCTGGATCAGTGAACCTTCCTCTACGACCCAAGAGTAAAGAAAGTTGTTTTCAATGTGGTTCATTGGACCATATAAAGAAGGAGTGTACAAAACAACCTATAGAATGTAATAATTGAAAAAATATGAGACATCTTCAACGCTATTGTCACATTTCTCTAAGGTCAGGTGCATGGGACACTTCTCATGCATCGCAAGCATCATACACTTCGACAGGGTGAGGATAGTAGAATTAGTCTCATCAGTAGAATAGAGTAATCCATGGTGATTATAGAAATACCATGACTTCTCAATGAGGAAAATATCACCAAGGAAATTAATAGAACAATTTAGTGATGAAGAAATTGTATGGAGATGAGTAGATTATTGTTTATGATAAATATGAACCATCAATGGTGAGAGGTAAAATTCTTTTGAATTATAGCATTGTGAAAGTGATCTTCTATAATGGTGCATCACATTCTATCATTTCTTCTCGTGTTGTTGATTTTCTATGTTTAAAATTATAAATCATTCCTTCTATGTTAAAACTTCAAACTCTTCCCAGGGAAATAGAACGTCATGACTTTATATGTAGAGAATGTGATATAACGATTGATGGGGATGAGCTAAAATGAGACTTCATGATATTTGAAATGGAAGTCTATGATGTAATCATGGGTATGGATTGGTTAACAATGTTCAAGGTTCACATCCAATTTTATAGGGGAACAGTTAGTTTCATGACTGACGATGGCATCGAACATCTCTTCAGAGGAGAGAGGATAATAAAGAAAGGTGGAAAGATCTTATTGGCACCAACGATGAGAAAGATATCTTACTTGTTAGCCGTGTTGACATTGGAATCAATGGAATAGATCGGGAAAAAAATTCCAGCAGTTTTGGATAAATTTACATATATATTTCCCGAGAACATCTCAAGGTTACCTCTTATAAAGGATGTGGAGTTTATGATTGATCTTTTTTAGGGAACCAGTATTATTTCCCTTCCATCTTATTGAGTGGCACCAATAGAGTTATAGGAATTTAATGTGAAGTTGGAGGAGCTTGAAAGAAATTGTTTTATTCGACCAAGTACGTCTCAGTGGGAAGAATTGATTTTTTTCGTGAAGATGGTATATAGAACTCTATGATTGTGTGTTGATTATCATAAGATTAACCATGATATTATAATGAACAGATATACAATTCCATTTATAGATGATCTGTTCGATCGATTAAGGGGAGCCCAGTGGTACACCAATATTGACTTGCGATCAATATATCACAAATTGTGAGTTTAGAAGGAAGATATTCCAAAGATATCTTTTATAAGAAGAAATGGAAACTATGAATATGTAGTCATGCCTTTTGGTATAATGAATTCACCAATAGTCTCCATGACTTGGATGAATAAGATATTTCAATGACATCTAGACTCTTTTTTTTGGGTTTGTATATGACATCTTGGTGTATTTAAAGACAAGGGATGACCATGAATAACACCCAAAACAGTGTTACAAATCCAAAGAGATCACCGTTTGTATGAAAAATTATCACAGAGTGATTTCTGGATAAAAGAAGTATGTTTCTTAGCCCTGTCATTTTTGAAAAAGGCATTTATATTAATCTTGAAAAGATAGAAGCTGTTATATCGTGGAAACCACTAAATAATGTCTTTGAGATATTAAGTTTTCTAGGTTTAGATGGCTACTAATAATCCTTTTGGCATGATTTTTAATTATTATATTCATCAATGGAATCTCCAAGAAAAGAATAATTGTAGATACTCGAAGCTTGACGTACATTGACATTACATTACATTTGCGGAATACTTAGTACATAACAAAAACACACACACAAGGATCGTAATAGTTTAGTGTCTTTGGAAACTCGGAATATAATATTCTAATCCTAGTGAAAGATCTTCAATATCTCCCATAAAGATCTTTCTTTTTTTTATACCTAAAACCTTTCTTTATATCCTGGGGAAAAGAAAACATAAAAGGGTGAGCTCAAATGCTCAGTAAGAGTAAACAAAATAAATATCAATCACATCATATTCATAAGAACATAACATTTTGGAAATCATAACCTGCAAAAGAGAGAATAATTTCATAACATGGGATAAATCATGGCAGTGAAATGTAATCACAATAATCATAACTTAAAACATTAAACATTGTGGAATACACACATAATAATCGAGAATCATTTCTTGTTAGTCAAGACTCATTTCCAAGACTATCTTAGTGGACAAAGTCCCTTTCTGAACCGAGTCACCCTCGTTCCAGTCCTGTTTCACTGAACCGGTATAACCTACCATTCCAGCCATGTCTATCTCATGAGATATAAAATCTTTACCCAATGCATTGGAGGGAGATATAGGTCCCACCCATCTCATAATGATACCATTCTTATGTGTGCCACAAAATCATAAATCATACATCATTGCATAACCCATGTAGTAAAAATGGGATTCTTAAACAACATGACATCATAAAACAATTCATATAAGATAAAGGAATTCATAAAAATATTTCCATCACAACATAATCAAATCCATGTAATAATAGGGATAGAAACAGAACCCTTTATTATCTTAGATGGAAAATAATTTTGATAAGACACTTGAACTCCATTCTTGAGGAAAATATACTTTCTACTTCAAAAACATTTTCCTTTCTTAACATGTCATAAAATTTTAAACTAAAAGAAGTTGATTAAAAATAAACTTGAAAAATTGTAATGGAATCTTCAGGGAAATAATGTTTTAAAAAATCCATTCATGCTGTATAAGTTAAAAAAAACATTCTACGTACTTTTGTCGGAAAAATTCAAAAAGTACCTCGTACGAAAAACGACAAAAGATTCCTTTCATATCTTTTACTAAAAACTCAAAAAAGGGTAAAATAGGTTTTAAACAATTGTAGGTGGATGGAAATAATATTACATATTATGGGAACATGGATGTGGATGATAAAATACACCCCAGTAAACGCCAAAGTAAAAACAATCTCGGATAAAAATGAGATTGTGATATTTCCCTTACCTTAGGTCCGACTTGCTTTGTACGTGTCCAAACCTCCTGTATAATGATTTATATAATGTTATTGACTTATTCCACAATCATATTCATTGTTATTATATCATATATGGTCCACTTATGACTTTATATTACCCGTTCTTTTGTAAATTCATGTTAAAGAAGCGTTTTGGGTAAAATCGTTTCATTTATTGTAGGTGTTTGGACTTGTTGTTCTTGACATTATTATTACTTATATCATGATTTAATTACTTCCAGAATATAAAGTATGATTTATATATCATATATATTAAGTATATATATATATATAATAGATAGATAAATGAAATGAGACACACCATTCATGGAGACGGTAGTCCGTACGTACGCATGAACGCTGCTTTCCTTTCCTTATTGTCTTGAATGGAAGTAAGTAGATGGAATATATATATATATACATAAATCAAGTAGATTTACCATGTCATATACTCCATTATTATTCATTATATATACTTTATAATCATTCTGGAATGGTTAACATGGATAATGAATCTCATCGCGTCGTGGAGACGGTAGTCCGTACGTACGCACGAGCGATGATATCGTTCCCATGGTCGTGGAATTGTGTTGAAGTGTATGTATACTATTTCAGTATCAATATCACTTTATAATAATCATATATAGTTACTCATTACACCATTATACCCATCCAATTAAGGTGGTGACGGAAAATAGATTACACCATGGCGTGGAGACGGTATTCCGTACGTACGCACGCTCGGTGATTTCCTTTTTCCGTAGGATCGATAGAAGGTTAATTAGAGTTGTTTCATATTTATAATAACATATCAGTATATAAGAAATACTTATGTTATTAGTTTATCATGAAACAACTAAAGAAGAAGAAGTTGAAGAAGAAAGAAATTGAAAAAGATCGGTAATGGATATTACCTCTTTTTGACGCGCCTTTTCTTAACCTCCACTTAAAGAACTAAGGATGGTCTTTGAAGACGACCATGACCACTAGGATGATACTAGGAAAGTGGAGAAGATATTTTTTCAGGGATTGGACGAGCATGAAGGCTCAAAGTTGTGTGAGGAAGAGAGGGAGGAGGTGCCCTTTTATAAGAGAGGAGAGGGGAACCTTTGGAATAACTAAAAATATTATTTTATTATAAAGACAAATTCGGTTTTAAATACCTCCAAATTGATTTATTTGGAGGCTAAGGTGGGGATGGATCGAAATCCTCTCATCCAATAGGATTTAGACAAGTTTAGGTTATTATTTTAACCTTATCAATTAGATTTAACTCTCATTTAAATAATTTAACTTTTACCGTGTCTTTTTGTTTTCTTACACTATATGGTTAATAAACCTACCATAACAAGCCAAACGAACCCCAAGTTGTTTATTATTAATATTTATATCCTTATCTAAGTCATTTGGCCGAACATTAGATTTTTAGGAATTAAATAACAATTGATAATATAATATTTGTTTTAAAAACTAATTTATGTCAATTTTGACACTATTTGGTACATGATTTTTAGGAAATTCATAACAGAATGATAAGTTCGAACCAAGTTACTTAAATCAACAATAACATGTCATATTAAACTAGAAAATTAGTTTAAGTCATAAAAAGTACCAAATTATCTTTATTTGGGCATTTATAACATCATTTATGTTAATATTTCTTAAAAAGGTAATTACTGCATCATTGTTGTGTCATAAATACATTAAATTATTTAAAGTCTAAAAATTACAAATAAAATACCATTATGTAGGAAATCTTTTTAGATTTCTAATTAATATTTATAGTCGAATTTAGCTTATGTATAACCCCATATTAAAAATGTTTTAGTAAATAAACTTTGATTTTAACTCTTTTAACACTTCTTTGAATTAAATAATAATAAATGTCCTAATCTAATCCAAGTGGGCCTAAATGATAATATTTTACACTTAAGGTTGTTTTTGGTCAAGATAAACTTGTCCAATAGGATTAGGACATGTGTTAGGGTAATATTAATATCATTTTTACCCTTAATTACCCTATTTACTTTTAACCGTGGTAAATAAAAGTAAAAAGTTACTATTCACCAAAAATTATTTTCATCTCATTGAACCACATTTTACTTACTGACATCAACCGTGTCTCTCGGATTTTTGAAATTCCATTCACAGAAGCGGTAAAATTATGTTTTATGAAAAATTCAGTTTTTTAACTACCACTTAGTAGTTTCACTATTCATCAAAAATTGATGTTTTTCAAAACAATGCCAAAATTTCATCCTAAGCTATATTTCATATTCCGAATTCAAAAATGAAGTCTATTTTACCAAATTCATAACATAGAAGTTGCATTAATTAATTTTATAATTAAATCCCGCTGTTAAAACAAATAGCGTGTTTTTAAGAAACAATATCTATCAAAAGATTGACACTTGTTTATGTCTGGTTTAAATGTGAAATTACATCCAATGACCAACATTGTATTAAATTGTAAAAATATATTCTAAATATACTTTAAAACCACTCAAATTAATAATTTATCACTATTAATTATTTTGATTAAAAAATTTGTTTTTAATTATAATTTAGTACTTTTCACTATTCATCAGAATATGAAAGTTATTCGAAAAGTACCAAAATTTCACCTTAGGCTAAATTCGATACTCCGAATCCAAAAATGAAGTCCATTTTGAGAGCTAAAATTTCTAAAATTTTAAAAGGTGGTTATTACTATTCATAACAGCTAGTTATAATAATATTTTAATAGCATATCTTCGTTTAGTGAAACTCAGTATTGCGTATTACACACGCTATCGAGGAAGGTCGTGATTGCGTGTAATGAAAGGCAAGTCAAGGATGTGTGTTGTGCAAGATCCTTTTGGTGTAGCGTACAACACAAGACATTAATAAAATTAAAAAGAATATTTTTCATAAAATCTCGGGCTGTTACATTCTACCCCCCTTAAAATGAATTTCGCCCTTGAAATTCGTCGGGGTTATCAGTGGTTTACTATTCGAAAGTTTCTTTAATAGAAACCCACATCGTAAAAAATAATACCAAAACTTGGCTTTAAAAACTAAAGTATGAAATGTAACGATTACCCAAATAAACTAATAACTGGGTTTCCACATAGGTGAAAATATGGATATGGAAGAGAAATCTAACCATCATGTTCTGATGGAGAGTGGTAGAAAACATGGCTATGGAAAAGCCAGTAATCACAAATCCATAGATTTGTGATGATATAAGGTACCATCTGATTCATCAGGTATAAGATCACTAGGACAACATTTTTGGTTTTCAAGATCATTTCCCTAAAGTTGAAAATTTGAATTAGAATAAATACTTACTTTATTTTGGTACAATCTCACTGTTGTTCGTGCCTTGAACAATTTCCACTTCATCTCTTAAATAAATGATGTTGAATTTGTTATTCGTGAAGTGTTAGCAGATCATGTGATAGAATGAAGGGTCATTCCATCTTTCTCAAACAAAAGGTTAGCAAAAATTATATACATAAGTCGATCTATAGTGAGATTAAACATATATGGTTCCTAAAATGGACTTATACTTCATATATCATACTGCTTAATATAATAAAACTAGTTTCTACTAAACACGGACTTCCTGTAGGCCAGTGGTAGGCGATAAAGGCCAGTCGCACTTCGATTGTGGGTTCGATTTCAACAGCCTTGTCCGACGCGATGGGCTGTCGCCCGTCCTGCAGGTTGTCCTTTTTCTAAAACTATATTACTATAACATCCCATCAATAATATCGAAAAAAAACTTATATCCTTAAACAATACTAACTTATGTCCAACATAATCCATTCCAATCTTTAGGCTTATCCATAATACTGCAGTCCACTCTCATAACATAGTGAAAACAATTACCAGAGATTTAACACCATCGTCGATCCCCATATATCATAAGATATGTTTTTTTGGTCACATTCCAAACATTCAAAGTCCTTAATCATTTATTCTCTTGAATACCTTAGTGAAAACATGAATGCAGTTAAAAGTTAACACTTTCCACATACCAAAATCCTCAAAATTCTATATACTCAAACCATGATATCACTAAGTCCTTATATCAATCATGAGCTCATGAATACTGTTAAACATTTAATTTTCTCGTTTTCCCTTCATTATGAGAATATCATCTTATTTCCAAAAATATCTCAATAACTTTGAATACCACATTAGAACAACACATAAATATTCCAATACTTTATGATACAACATTATTTTGGAATCCCATTACATAAACACTTAATCATTCCACCACATCGTTGTCATATTCAACATCGCCAATAGTGATCGCATGTGACTTCCCTTTGTCCTTTGCCTTAAGTGGTTACTCATGTTGATCATCACTAACCCTTGGATTAGGGCATTTATTAGCATAATGCCCCATTTCCTTGCACTTGAAGCATTGAAGTGTAGGTGGTGCGTTCTCTGCAGTGTTTGCTTTATTCACATCATTAAAAACCCTTTTTCCATTACTTCGACACTCAGCTGCTCGATGAACTTCTTTTCCACACTTAAAACATTTTCTAGTCCCTTTAAGACAATCTCCACCATGCTTCTTTCCACACTTTGTGCATAGGGAAACATTCATCTTCTTTTCACCATTATTCTGAGATTTCTCCTTAAACTCCATCGTTCGTTTCTAGTCAAAACCATGAGATGGATATATAACACCAACTTCCATTTCTACCTTGATAGCACAACGCACAATATCTTCATAGCTACTGAAGTCTCTTATAGTTAATGCCCTTTGAAGACTTGGTTTTAAGCCACTGAAAAATCAATCAACTTTACTTTCAGGTTGGATGATAATGCCAGATGCATACCTTGCAAGTCTTGTAAAATTTGCTTCGTATATACCAACAGATTCATCATCATTCTGCTTCAGCTCAAGAAACTCCTTTTCCATCATTGTTCGAAGAATACGAGGGAAGTACCTACTGAAAAACAAGTTCTTGAACTCGTCCCATTCCATGGACTCAATTTCATCTCTTTGCCTCGTATTCTTGATAAGATTCCACCATTGATCAGCTTCACCTTCCAAACGATATACTACTAAGATGACTTTATCATGCTCAGAACATTGAAGAACTGAAAATATCTTTTCAGTGGTACTGATCCATTGTTCAGCAACAAGTGGATCAAAAGACCCACTGAAAGAAGGTGGACGTTGCCTCATGAAGTACTCAATAGAATATTGTTCCCTTCTTTGCTCATTTGGAAGTCCAGAATGATTCATAGCTTGTGTAAGTATAGCAATAAGATTTTTCACTCCATCTCCCATAACATTTGTTTGTTCAGGAGGACAATCATTGCATTTTCCATTGCATTGATCAACATGGTTCCTTCGGGTTCCAGCCATCATCTAAAACCCACAAAGAATAGTGTGAGATGAAAAAATCATGCTAGGGAAAACAACATAATAAAGGGGGAGTACCTTCAATATCTAACATCTTAGGTTTAATTCTATGATTGTTAGCGTAATTCTAGTACTATAACCTATACGTATACTTAACCTTAGGGACATCCCTAGACATACCTTAGAAATATCTCTAGGGATCTCACTAACGTTTTCGCATCCTAGTTTCCAAAGGTTGACTAAACCTTTCCTCTGATACCAACTGTAGAGACCCGAAGCTTGACGTACATTGACATTACATTAAATTTGCGGAATACTTAGTACATAACAAAAACACACACACAAGGATCATAATAGTTTAGTGTCTTTGGAAACTCGAAATATAATCTACTAATGCTGGTGAAAGATCTTCAATATCTCCCATAAAGATCTTTCTTTTTTTATACCTAAAACCTTTCATTATATCCTGGGGAAAAGAAAACATAAAAGGGTGATCTCAAATGCTCAGTAAGGGTAAACAAAATAAATACCAATCACATCATATTCATAAGAACATAACATTTTGGAAATCTTAACCTGCAAAAGAGAGCATAATTTCATAACATGGGATAAATCATGGCAGTGAAATGTAATCACAATAATCATAACTTAAAACATTAAACTTTGTGGCATACACACATAATCATAGAGAATCATTTCTTGTTAGTCAAGACTCATTTCCAAGACTATCTTAGTTGACAAAGTCCCTTTCTGAACCGATTCACCCTCGTTCCAGTCCTGTTTCACTGAACTGGTATAACCTACCATTCCAGCCATTTCTATCTCATGAGATATAAAATCTTTACCCAATGCATTGGGGGGAGATATAGGTCCCACCCATCTCATTATGATACCATTCTTATGTGTGCCACAAAATCATAAATCATACATCATTGCATAACCCATGTAGTAAAAATGGGATTCTTAAACAACATGAAATCATAAAACAATTTATATAAGATAAAGGAATTCATAAAAATATTTCCATGACAACATAATCAAATCCATGTAATAATAGGGATAGAAACATAACCCTTTATTATCTTATATGGAAAGTAATTTTGATAAGACACTTGAACTCCATTCTTGAGGAAAATATCCTTTCTACTTCAAAAACATTTTCCATTCTTAACATGTCATACAATTTTAAACTAAAAAAAGTCGATTAAAAATAAACTTGAAAACTTGTAATGAAAGCTTCTTGGAAATAATGTTTTAAAAAATCCATTCACGCCGTATAAGTTAAAAAAACATTCTTCGTACTTTTGTTGGAAAAATTCAAAAAGTACCTCGTATGAAAAATGACAAAAGATTCCTTTCATATCTTTTACTAAAAACTCACCAAAGGGTAAAATAGGTTTTAAAAAATTTTAGGTGGATGGAAATAATATTACATATTAAGGGAACATGGATGTGGATGATAAAATACACCCTAGTAAATGCCAAAGTAAAAACAATCTCGGATAAAAATGAGATTGTGATATTTCCTTACCTTAGGTCCGACTTGCTTTGTACGTGTCCGAACCTCCTGTATAATGATTTAAATCATGTTATTGACTTATTCCAGAATCATATTCATTGTTATTATATCATATATGGCCCACTTATGACTTTATATTACCCGTTCTTCTGTAAATTCATGTTAAAGAAGCGTTTTGGTTAAAATCGTATCATTTATTGTAGGTGTTTGGACTTGTTGTTCTTGACATTATTATTACTTATATCATGATTTACATACTTCCAGAATATAAAGTATGATTTATATATCATATATATTCAGTATATATATATATATAATAGATATATAAATGAAATGAAACACACCGTTCATGGAGACGGTAGTCCGTACGTACGCATGAACGCTGCTTTCCTTTCCTTATTGTCTTGAATTGAAGTAAGTAGATGACATATATATATATATACATAAATCCAGTAGATTTACCTTGTCATATACTCCATTATTATTCATTATATATACTTTATAATCATTCTGGAATGGTTAACATGGATAATGAATCTCATCGCGTCGTGGAGACGGTAGTCTGTACGTACGCACGAGCGATGATATCGTTCCCATGGTCATGGAATTGTGTTGAAGTGTATGTATACTATTTCAGTATCAATATCACTTTATAATAATCATATATAGTTACTCATTACACCATTATACCCATCCAATTAAGGTGGTGACGGAAAATAGATTACACCACGGCGTGGAGACGGTATTCCGTACGTACGCACGAGCGGTGATTTCCTTTTTCCGTAGGATGGATAGAAGGTTCATTAGAGTTGTTTCATATTTATAATAACATATCAGTATATAATAAATACGGATGTTATTACTTTATCATGAAACAACTAAAGAAGAAGAAGTTGAAGAAGAAAGAAATTGAAAAAGATCGGTAATGGATATTACCTCTTTTTGACGCGCCTTTTCTTAACCTCCACTTAAAGAACTAAAGATGGTCTTTGAAGAAGACCAGGACCTCTAGGATGATAATAGGGAAGTGGAGAAGAGATTTTGGCTGGGGTTGGCCGAGCTTGAAGGCTCAAAGTTGTGTGAGGAAGAGAGGGAGGAGGTTCCCTTTTATAAGGGAGGAGAGGGGCACCTTTGGAATAACTAAAAATATTTTTTTATTATAAAGCCAAAGTCGGTTTTAAATAGCTCCAAATTGATTTATTTCTAGGATAAGGTGGGTATGGGTCGAAATACTCTCATCCAATAGGATTTAGACAAGTTTAGGTTATTATTTTAACCTTATCAATTAGATTTAACTCTAAGTGAAATAATTTAACTTTTACCGTGTCTTTTTGTTTTCTTACACTATATGGTTAATAAACTTACCATAACAAGCCAAACTAACCCCAAGTTGTTTATTATTAATATATATATCCTTATCTAAGTAATTTGTCCGAACATTAGATTTTTAGGAATTAAATAACAATTGATAATATAATATTTGTTTTAAAAACTAATTTATGTCAATTTTGACACTATTTGGTACATGATTTTTATGAAATTCATAACAGAATGATAAGTAAAAACCAAGTAACTTAAATCAACAATAACATGTCATATTAACCTAGAAAATTAGTTTAAGTCATAAAAAGTCTCAAATTACATTTATTTGGGCGTTTATAACATCAATTATGTTAATTTTTCTTAAAAAGGTAATTACTGCATCATTGTTGTGTCATAAATAAATTAAATTATTTAAAGTCTAAAAATTACAAATAAAATACCATTATTTATGTAATCGTTTTAGCTTTCTAATGAATATTTATAGTCGAATTTATCTTATGTATAACCCCATATTAAAAATGTTTTAGTAAATAAACTTTGATTTTAACTCTTTTAACTCTTCTTTGAATTAAATAATAATAAATGTCCTAATCTAATCCAAGTGGGCCTAAATGATAATATTTTACACTTAAGGTTGTTTTTGGTCGAGATACACTTGTCCAATAGGATTAGGACACGTGTTAGGGTAATATTAATATCATTTTTACCCTTAATTACCCTATTTACTTTTAACCGTGGTAAATAAAAGTAAAAAGTTACTATTCACCAAAAATTATTTTCATCTCATTGAACCACATTTTAATTACTGACATCAACCGTGTCTCTTGGATTTTTTAAATTCCATTCACAGAAGCGGTAAAATTATGTTTTATGAAAAATTCAGTTTTTTAACTACCACTTAGTAATTTCACTATTCATCAAAAATTGATGTTTTTCATAACAATGCCAAAATTTCATCCTAAGCTATATTTCATATTCCGAATTCAAAAATGAAGTCCATTTTACCAAATTCATAACAGAGAAGTTGCATTAATTAATTTTATAATTAAATCCAGCTGTTAAAACAAATAGCGTGTTTTTAAGAAACAATATCTATCAAAAGATTGACACTTGTTTGTGTCTGGTTTAAATGTGAAATTACATCCAATGACCAACATTTTATTAAATTGTAAAACTATATTCTAAATATACTTTAAAACCACTCAAGTTAATAATTTATCACTATTAATTATTTTTATTAAAAAAGTTGTTTTTAATTATAATTTATTAATTTTCACTATTCATCAGAATATGAAAGTTATCCGAAAAGTACCAATATTTCACCTTAGGCTAAATTCGATACTCCGAATCCAAAAATGAAGTCCATTTTGAGAGCTAAAATTTCTAAAATTTTAAAAGGTGGTTATTACTATTCATAACGGCTAGTTATAATAATATTTTAATAGCATATCATTGTTTAGTGAAACTCGGTATTGTGTACTACACACGCTATTGAGGAAGGTCGAGATTGCGTGTAATTCAAGGAAAGTCAAGGATGTGTGTTGTGCAAGCTCCTTTTGGTGTAGCGTACAACACAAGACATTAATAAAATTAAAAAGAATATTTTTCATAAAATCTTGGGCTGTTACAATAATTCCCCATTCAATGGACATAGGAATTCGAGAAGTCTTTCAAGGAGCTGAATGTTCGACTTACATCAGCACCTATCTTGATTTTTCTAGAATTAGAAAATGGGTATGATGTGTACTGTGATGCTTTGATATCTAGGTTGGGTTGTGTTATCATGCAAGGAGACCATGTGGTTGCTTATGGTAAAAGGAAATTGAGGGATCATGAGAATAATTTCCCAACACACAATTTGGACTTAGCTGCAATCATCTATGTCTTGAAAACATAGAGACATTATCTCTTTGGTGATAAATTTACTGTGTCCACATACCAAAAATGTTTGAAGCGCATTTTTTCACATTGATATTTGCATTTTAGGAAAAGGATATGTATGGAGTATCTCCAGCTATTTAACATTGACTTGATTTATACAATGGGAAAGGGGAAATTCGTGGCAGATGCATTGAGTAGAATGTCATTAGATCAGTTGGAAAAAGAAGCTTCAAATGAATGGCTGTTGATGTTAGTACTTGCCGACATGCATGTGGAATGTGAATACTGAGGTGATGTTATGGTTTTTATTTCAGCTATGCTTGTTCATGATTTGGTAAATATGGACACAGAGGTATAATCATATGATAGAAAATGTCGGCATATGAGTTAGAAACTCAATGGTGGGGAGACCATTGATGGCTGGAAACTTGACGGGAGTTCAGTTTTGTGTTTTAGATATCAGATGGTTGTACCTATGTATTTTTAGGAACAAATTTTTAATGATTACCACCATTCAAGATGGGGTATACATCCAGATACACAGAAGATGTATAAGGCGTTAAAGGTGTAGTTTTGGTGGAGCAGCATTAAAAAAAGGTGTTTGAGTTTATCTAGAGGTGCTTAACTTATAAGAAAGTGAAAGAAGAAATTCAGAGACCCGTAGTTATTTTGAAGTATTTACCTATCCCAGTGTGGAAATGGGAGTATATAGATATGGATTTTGTTATAGTTCTTCCATAAATGGCTTGAAAATGAGATTCCATAAGGGTGACAGTGGATCGTCTTACCAAGCCATTCTATTTCATCCCCATTGGTGAACTCATACGGTGGAGGATCTGTCAAAAATATATATACAAGAATTGGTAAAGAGGAATGTCTTACCAGTGTCAATAGTCTTAGATTGAGATTATAGGTTCACATAGCTTTTCTATAAATCCTTATAGAATTTCCTTGGGACTTAGTTGGCTATGTGCATGGCGTATCATCCTCAAATAGATGACCAGTCTGAGAGGATGATACAAATGTTGGAACACCAGTTTTAGACTTGTGTAATGGATTTGGGTGGCTTATGGGAGGATAATATACCCTTGATGGAGTTATTATACAATAACATCTATCGGGCCTCGATACATATGGCTCCCTTTGAAGCATTATATGATCGTCCTTTTCGGTCTCCACTGTGTTGGGTGGAAATGAGTGAAAAATCAGTAGTTATGATGATCCTTTTCCAAGAAACAATGGTGAAGATCAAATAGATTTGAAAAAGAATAGATATGACTTAGATTCATCATAAATCCAATGCAGATCACCGTCAAGGATCATTATTGTTCGTAGTGGGTGATCATGTCTTCTTGCAGATATCTCACAGGCATGGAAATAGTCTCTTTGGAAAACAACGCAAGTTATCTCCTAGATAATTTTTCCCTTTAGAGATACTAGTAATTGTTAGAGAGGTTGAATATCGGTTGTCATTACCACCATGGTTTAGTTCCGTGCATAACGTGTCCTATGTATCATAGTTGAAAAAGTATCAACCTAATCCCGAACATGTGATTAGATGGGATCACATTGACCTAGATTTGGATGCTTCAATGATACATATCCCGATACAGATTGTGGATAGGAAACAGAAAGAATTGTGTGAAAAAATCATTGGGCTATTTTGGGTTTTATGGTAGCATGGTCAGATTTAGGAAGAGACATGGGAACGTGAGAAGGAGATGAAAGAGTTGTGGACTGAACTCTTTCAGATAAGGGATGATTTTCTACTTTTCAAGGAATGAAAGACCAATGGTGGGAAGAATTTAATACCCCTAGTTTCTGGTATGTAACCCTTACTTGATGATTTTTATGGTTTTAAAGTGTATGGGGATGGATGGGATTGTTGGGAGAACTTTGGAAGTGTTTTAGGGATAAAGGGTAGTTACACAGGTGGTGCATGGTTTTCTTAACTGTGCAGTCAAACCGTGCATAGTAGTCCTCATGAGATAGTAGCTCTAGAATGGTTGGAGCATAGTTTGGGAGACCGTGAGTGGGGAAGCTGTTTAGGAAGTGGCTACAACATGGTTATTGTACGGTTTCCCAAACCGTGTGGTCAAACAGTGCACATAGTCAGAATAAGATACTTAAAAATAGGATGTCAATATTTTTTGCCACAACTCCTTTGTTTTTTGACCCAAACCAACCCTAAATTGAGATTTTGATTCACCTAAGGAAAAATAATGTTCTCCCATTGGTCCAATGTCCATGTAAAGGCTTCCCATGGCTAATTAAAGATATATTCTTGAGGTATGTGATCATTATTCTACGTTCTTGATCAGTTTCTTAGATCTACTTTGATATACTTCGCCTCCTCTCTATTCCTTATATGGGTATATATAGGTGTTTGGATTCCATATATTAAAATATTTGGTCTCTATCATACTAGGATAAGATATATAATATAGATTCTTGTAGAACCGACTCGGATTTCTTATGTGTTCTTCATTCTTTGATGTTTTCGTCAAAAACCTTCATGGTTGGAGGCTTCACTCTCGACTCATCTTAGTAAAACTGATAGAAATATTTTAAAATTGAATATTTTGTGCTAAATTGATTTTGATTATGTTTTTAGAACATTTTGGAAACCTTCTTATGTGCGGTAGTGATATTTGGAAAATTAGGGTTTTGAATGAGTGCTTTGGTTCTTGGTTTTAAAAATGTGGATTCTAAAAAATGGATTTTTTGGATTGTTAGAACATGATTGGTATTACATGTTTTCAAAAAAAGGAAAAGTATTATTGAAATTAAATGTTTCTTTGAAATTGGTTAGGCTTTGGTTTTCAAAAACAGTTCTATTTTATTGAAATGGATTATTGTGGAAATGGAATTATTTGGAATAAATGGTGTTGGTGTGAGTTCATACATAATGGGCCCTTGATAAGGCATGAGTACCATTGGGGTAAAAGGGAAGTGACCCTATATTGGGGGTGTGTGTCATTGGGAAACTATTTAATGGGACAAGAGACCGCTCATTACTATGGAACTGTTAAACAAAGCATGCATGTGTGGGTGTGTGATGAACTATGGAATGTATATTCCAAATGATAATAAGAACCATTTTAAGAATTGAGTATTTATTTTTTGAAAAAATAACACGATGTTATTTGGTTTCATTTTGTATTTTTTTCACTTGGTTGTAAATAGTTTTTGAATCTTTTTTATATTTGGTTATAAACTGTTTTGGTAAATTTTTTTATATAAACCATTTTATATAAACGTGGCTAAATTTTCTATCCTAATGGAATGAGTAGGGAAATCATTGGGTAAAACCTACAGAGTTTAATAGTGACCCCTTATTTGGAACATTGGTGATTTTTCATATTCTATCTTCCAGGGAAGGGGAAAAGGAAACGTTTCCCACATTTTTAGCACTACCGCATGATATTTTGGTTGTTCTGTGATTGTGAAGAATTGATCTTGTGGAACATAGAGTTTTCTAGTCTCTTGAGAGTCTTGAGAGATTTATTAGCTATTTACATTGATACAAGATTATTCTTCTGTTGTTGCATACTTTTATGTGGTTTTGAGATACATGAAGTGGTTTAGTTATCTTCCTTTTGTTCATGCATCATTTAGTGAATGTTTGGTTATAGTTGGTTGGCTGATTGGTTTATTTGTTAAAGGGTAAATCATACCGCACTTATATTTGAAACCATTCATAATTTATTTAAATCCTTTGGCATCTTGGGGATTTCATATAAGTCCATGCAATGACTCATTTTACTCTCAATCAAATGAGAATTGGTGGGTCATTACAGATATTGTGGATTAAAATGAAACTTTTAATGTGAAAACATGATTTTGGGTCATACAAGACACATCATGCATTGGATTTATTTGTCGTCAATCCCCATATGTCACAATTGAAATACATATATTTTTAAAAATATTATCAAGACAATTTAATCTCATTTTCTTTGTTTTTTCATTGGAAATCGTGTTTTAGACTAAAATTCCATTTTTAATTATAATCAATCCCATGGGTCCTACCGGGAAAATCATTTTATAATTAATTCAAGGCTGATTCCTACATGTCAAAATGAATTATGGATTATTTTTTTAAAGTATCATGGTAATATGAGCATGTTTTCTCGGTTTTTCCTAGATGACATATGTTTTAGAGAAAAATGACCCTTATTAAATGTAAAAACATGAACTTTGACTCATATCAGCCATATCCTGTGTCATATTGATGTGTAATAAATTCCTAAAAATGAAAATGTATTATGGATATTTCTTGTAAAGTATTAGTATAATTTGAGCTTATTTTCTTAGATTTTGATATGTAAAACATTATTTAGAAAAATGCCACTTTTTTAATCTAAAAACACAAACATTATGTTATACCAACCACATAACATGTTAGATTGATTTGTGATAGATTCCAACCCCTAAAAAATTAATTAGGAATCATTTATATAAAGCATCATGACAATTCGAGCTTGTTTTCTCAGTTTTGGATATTTGAATCATATTTTAGACTAAAATGTCATTTTTAATTGTAAACGTACATTTGTAGTCCTACTAAAAACATAGTGTGTCTCATTGATGTGTGATCAATTTGAAAAAAATCAATTATGAATAATTCTCTTAATCTATCAATAAAATAGGTGAACATTTTCCTATTTTTTTCTATGTAACGCGTGTTTAAGAGTAAAATGATATTTTTTAATATCCAAACATGCACTTTGAGTCATACTAGCCATATTGTGTGTCATATTGATGTTTGGTCAATTCTTACACATCATAAATTAATTAATTTTAATTTTATTAATGATATAAAAACATCAAATATATTTTTCACTATTTTGGCAATGTGACACATGTTTTAAACTAAAAGGTCACTTTTATATTATAAACATGTAAATTGTGTTATACATGCCACATCTTATGTAATATTGATGTTTGGTCAATTTATATATACCAAAAATAATTATGTGTCATTTTCCTAAATATTTGATATAATCAGAGACATTTTTATCAGTTCTAGCTATATGATGCATGTTTTGGACTAAAAGGACATTTGTATATTGAAAACATACACTATGAGACATTTTGGAAACATTGCATGTTAGATTGATGTGCGGTAAATTTATACACGTAACGAATGAAATATGGATAATTTATATAAATAATTGATAGAATCCAAGCCCATTTTATTTATTTTTTCGTTGAAAAATGTGGTTTAGAGTAAAATAACACTTTTAATGTGAAAACACACAATTTTAGTCATATCGACCACATCATATGTTAGATTAATGCATAGTAAAATCATATATATCAAAAATAAATTATTAATGATTTTACTAAAGCATTAAGACAATCCAGGAATTTGTGTTTGGTTATGGTTATGTGAATCACATTTTAGAAAAAAGTGAATTTTTTTTACATAAAACTATCACTTTGAGTCCAACGGGCCATGTCATGTGGCTGATTAACATGTGGTAGATTCTTATATATCAAAAATGAATTAGAAATAATTCTCCTAATGTATAATGACAATAAATTATTATATTATTTGTTTTAGCTATGTTAAACCTGTTTTAGATTAAAATGATACTTTTTTAATGTGAAAACACGCACTTGGAGTTCTATTAGTAAACAATTCTATCGAATTGAAATGTATTAAATTAATATACCATAAAAATTTAATTATAGATAAATTTTTGTAATTATCAAGATAAAACTATATCACTTTCTTTGTTTTGGATACGTGACACATGTTTTAGAGTAAACTTTCACTTTTTAATGTGAAGGATTAGAGTTTGTGTCATATTGGCCACATCATGTGTCAGATTTATGTGAAGTTAATTCCTTCACATAAAAATAAATTAGTGATAATTTTCATAAATATAGAAATAAATATTATCTAATTTGTTAAATTTATAAAATTTTATTTGTGTTTTAAACTAAAATGTCAATTTTATATTCAAAACACACACTTTGAGTCATAATGGACACATCATGTTTCAGATTGTTGTATGGTCAATTCCTACATTATGAAAAAGTATTATGTATCATTTTACAAAATAATTATGAAAATAAAATACCATTTACTTGGTTTTGGAAACATGATGCATGTTTTAGACTAATGTGACACTTTTATAATGAGAACTCGTACTTTGAGTCATACAAGCGACATCATGTGTTGCATTGATGTGCAATAAATTCCCATGCATCATAAATTAATTACGGATTGTTTTTAATATGTATCATGAAACTCCATGTTTTTTCTATTATTTGGATATGCGATGCATGTTTTAGAGTAAAATGACACTTTTAATGTGAAAATTCAGACTTTGAGCCATATCAAACACATCATGTGTCAGATTAACAAGCATTATATTCCCACATGTCATAAATAAAATATGGAGTTTTTTTCATGATGTATTAAGACAATATGATCTTTTTTTATTAGTTTTGGATTTTTGAATAAATTATAAGCTAAAATGACACTTTCATATCGAAAAAAGGACACTTTGATTCCTACTATACAATTTATATGAATATTGATGTGTGGTAAATTCCAAAATATAAAAAATTAATTACAAATCATTTTCCTAAACTATCAAGAAAATCCATGATCACTTTCTCAGTTTTGCCTATATTTAATGGGGTTTCTAGTAAAATAATACATTTTTAATGTGAAAATAGATACATGGAGTTCAACTGGTCACAAATTGTGTTGAATTTAGGTAAGATAAATTTATACACATAAAAAATCAATTATGGATCATGTTTCTGAAGTATTAATATAATCCTATCTCATTTTCTGGGTTTTCCCTATGCAACATGCATTTTAGGGTAATGTTTTACATTTTAATGTGAAAAACACAATTTGAGCCATATTGAAAACATTTTGTTACATTGAAACGTAATTGATTCCTATACATAAAAAATAAATTTTTCATAATTTTTGTAAGTTTTGAAAACAATTCAAAATCATTTTCTGGGTATTGACAATGTATCATGAGTTTTAAACTAAAATGACATTTTATATTGAATACATGAACATTGAGTCATACCTGCATCATTTTTTGTTATAATAACATGTTGAACACTCTTTATTATCTCTATGAATTATAAAATACAAATATAATAGGTAAACACCTCAACATGATGTCAATAAACATTTTGAAACTATAAACTCTACTCACTCATCTCTAAACAAATGTACTTATTTTTTGAGAATGTAGATTATTAGTAATCCTTATAATTCCAATAAAATATATACAAAATATGATTAGAATTTTTTTATATAAAATTGTATTTTTATTTGGAAATACATGTTTGGGGATGATAGTTTGTTAATGGTAATGATATTTTCATAATTTTAAGAGTATTATGATCAATGAATGAAAATATTTTTATTAGACACAACAAAATCATTGAACAAAATAAGTAAATTATATTGAAATATGTTTTTTAAGATAAATATTAAAATATATAACTTAATATATCTATATTTGAAGAAATCTATACACTTATTATGTTCAGTACCTGACCACATTCAATTATTTAGACAATATTTATAGATCTCTCTCTCATAACAAAATTACCATTAAAACAAAAATAAAAAAACATAAATTTATGTCTATCTATAAAATTTTGATTGTAGTGCATTAAATGTAAACAATGGACATCATATGTGATCAATTTTTTGGAAAAACATTCTTTTGATCCCAAAAATAAACATTCATGGTATCAAAATACAATGTGATGAGCATCCAATTCTTCATAAAGAACAAAAACAAATAAGTAATTAAAAAGGTAAAAACATTTTATTTTATTAGATTACATATTTTTAGCCCTGTATTATAGTAATCAAGAGAATTCTATTGTTATTAATTTTATTTTCAGATGCCATTGTTAGTTTATTTTTTTTTGAATTTCTTAATTTTAAATATCAACATATAGTATAGAAAAAATAGTAGGATTAATGAGCCCAAATTTTTATTTAAAGAGTTTTACATTTATATAGTAGTAATATATACACCTGTAAAAACTATGAATAGGTGTTTTTTATAATGAAAATATTATATCATTTTTGGGATAAACATATTATGAAAATGTACCTCATGTATGAATTCACAACAAAGAATCCCAACCATTAATATTTGATAATTTAATTTACACTCATTAGGATAACAATGTTTCTAATGGCCCCTTCAAATATTCATTATTCATATTAATTTTAAGGCATATTTCCATATTTTAATTTTTTATACATATGATCTTGTAATGTTAATATATAAAGTAGTGGAACATGAGGGTGATGGTTCTCTTAGAATGTCCTCTTTATTTCTCTGTTGATATACTGAATTGTCTTGATCTAAACTTTCAGTTACGCATAGTTTGGTCCATTAGTAATAACATACCTCAGTTCAAAACTTTTTACATAAACTATTAAAGGTAATTAATATGAAAAAAATTATAAATTAAATATGTCATTACCACTATGTGTCTTTATAATATTTAACATCCATGATTCAAAAGTTCTAATAGAATAATCAACCATGTTAACATCCAGATCATCAAGTGGAATAGGCTACTCAGCCCTCAATTCATGATCTACCTCAATTCCCACTATAATGTGATCATTTAGGACTTTTTTACTGTGTATCATGTATCCTTGGATATTGGACATCATACCCTTTCCAAAAAAAATTGTGGATGTTGATAGATATAAATCACATACAATTTTACCCTAAATAATTTTTTAAGTAAAATGTTATCAATTTTTTTTTTGATTCACACAAGTAGAAAGTGTTATGAAAAATTTTAGTTCCCCAGGCATGTGAGGCGGTTGAGGGGAATGACTAGCCTCAAATATATTAGGGTTATGTGGCTCCTTAAGTACTTATCATTATTATACTATTGGTTTTATTTAATCCTTTCACTTGTACTATTTCACCTAACAAGACTAGAAAATAAGTTCTTTTAAAGCATTTAGTTTTTTGTTGTCTTCATTTATTCATATCATATTTACCTCCTTTTGTATTGGCCTTCTCAAAATATTATTGAGGTAAAACTCTAAAAATTCCAACTCTAATGCAACCAAATTGTTCTAGAATCTTTAAATCTACTAAAAAGTCACTGTTATTTATGTATAACCGATGATAATTATTATTTTTAACCATAAAAAATTAATCTAATTTGAATATATATTTTTATGCAATTTTTTTAAAATGATTAAAGATTTATTATTATGTAAAAAATATAAATGATTCCTAAACTTCCTTTGTGTTTTCACCAACTAGTTTTACCTTCTTATTTATATGGGCATCCTTATATAAAACATGGAATGTGATGGAAGTGGATTTTGATTTTGATTCATTAATCTATATAAAAACAATCAAACATATGTTATTTCATATCACATACAACTTTTAATGTAGATTCAAAATACATAAAATTTTCTAATTGAGTGAAGATTACCCCATCTTCGCTTTATATTAAGGGAAGATTGGGTTTGATGCATGCTTCCTATTTTCATCACACTTTAATTATTTTATAAATAATCAATATTGAATTTAAGTGGATAAACAAATAAGTTATAATAAAATATTATCTATTATAATTCACTTAAAATGATTCCTCACTATGAAAAATAATGAAATATTGTCATGTTTAATGGATTATGATGTGTACATACATAGATGGTGGGTTGGGGTTTACATTACCTTCTACAACCTGAAGACGAGTCTTTATCAAAAGTTTATAAATGGATATATATTCTTTTCTAGAAACCATTAAAAAAGTTTCGTATGAAAATCAATTAAAATAAATGATCCCTTTAAGGAATAATTAAAAGAAAATCAATGTTTCATTATATCTTTTTTCTTATAAAAAGTTATAGAGTATATGATAATATTAAACCAATATTTTCTGAAATGATTTTCATAAAAAAAGGAATGACATTGTGACATGTAGTTATATCAATTGATACATGCATTCAATTTATGACCCTAATTTAACTCATTGAAATTAACATTTGGGGTCAATAGGTTGGTCGTGTTGATTCCATCAAACCTAAATTTATATACCTTTTCTTATTTTATTAATAATGTTAGTTAAGATAGTGATGCTATACATCACTTATTTTTTTCATCAACATGATGTTGTTCCCCTTTCAAATCCTCAGTAATAGCATTGATATTTTGTTCTTCCTTGGGATTTGTGACATTTATATGTTTAGAAGATATTATCTTCATGATTTTCGAAACCATTAATTTTTATTACATAAATATTGTATAGATGAAATAATATTATTTATAAAATCACAGTATATTAAATTAAATTTGACATGTTCATCAAAAACTATTTTTTCTATAAAAGATGAAGATATTATTCTCTACTTTTGAGTATTCAAATCCCCAATTTTTTCCTCTCTAACATAGAATGCGTTGTATCCATTTGGACCACTATGAAATTATTGTGGTCTCCAAATGAAAGGGTTATCCTCAATTGAATTTTCATATGACCTTTTATTTATTTTATTCACCATTAGGAAAATTGAAAAAATATTGTTTACTAGATCTGAGATAAAAAATAACTACATTTATTTTGATTCCAATATAAAAGGGTTATTATTATAATTTTCTATACTGAAAATATCCTTCACAAAGTGCCATTTGTTGACATTCATTGTAATCCTATTGTCTATCCATTTTCAATGGTATCTGAACCCTTTAAATATTGTATAATCCAACTATTATATCAATTCAATGATTAAAAAATATGACATATTTTCATAAATTGGATTTCAATCCTTAGAATCGGAAGCACGCATCACTTCTTCCACTAGCGTTACTCCCCTATTTATCATTATGCTACATTCGTCTTGGTCCTTTTTATAGAAAATATAGACTTTAATTACAAAACTATTTTAAGATATAACATTTACATTTGGTCCACTAAAAATCTATTGAAGTATTTTGATAATTGAGTTTTTTTGCAGATAATTTCTTATAAATATTATATTGAAACCATCCTATAAACTGATGATTATGTGACTTTGATACCTATCCATAATACATTGATGTATTTAAATGTATTATAATTACTTTGTTGGATTTATCATATGGAAAAACAACTATTTAATTATATAAAATATAAAGTTGATATTGATCCTACAATGTAATGGTAATGGTAACAACATCTCTTTTTGAAATCCCTGTTCCCATAAGGAATCTATTGTGATGATATTTTTGGAGAAAAATGCTATATTCATCTGATAGGTAATCAATATATAATTTTATAGCTACATTAACAATATATATCTCTGTAATAAAACCTTATTGAAAAATTTTGATTCTTGATGCACCCTTTCAAAATATTCATATACCATTTAATGTTGTACATCCATAAATAATTTACATGACCACAAATTTAAATATCTCTAACTGATTAAACCATTAGTTAGATCATTATATAAAGAATTATGGTGGTAATAACATCTCCGATTTACATAATATGGCTGAATTTTCCTTATTCAGGATTGAAAACATCATTGGGTTTATAGCTTTACTACACGAAGCTTTGAAAAATAAATAATTTCTGGTCAATATATGCCATACATTTTAAAGAAGAATGTAATGTAAATTTAAAAGAATTAAATATTTCATCAAAACTTGAAATTATTTTTATTTTAGACCTTTTGACATTAAATCATTCATTCACATAATTTTATCAATATTTGGAAATTACCCCTCCAAAACCATTATATATTTTAAAATGTTTAAAAACTTATGTATCCATTACCTCTACAGAGTATAAATACTAGAGGAAGACAAGTTTATCTTCCACCCTTCACTAGTACTAAATCTTCCCTTATTCACATGTTAATTTTGTCAAACCTAGCCTTAATTCCATATTTTTGTTGTACAGTACATTTACTAATTGGAAATGACATTATTATACACATTTTTTCAACTTTTATATCACTGAGAAAATTTATGATGTACAAAAAACTATACTATGATAATTCATAGAAGACTGATCTATTTTTTCAAATTGATTTAATAATGTTTTTTGAAAAGTTTTATTGAAAATATGTTTGGTACCTTTTACTTCCTCAAGGGCCATGAATAATGTTTTTTTCAAATTGATTTCAAATTGATTTCATTGGGTTAAAATTTTCTGATGTTATAAAGACACAATATTCAAAGAATGTTTTAACCTCACTAAGTGTGTTGCTACTTCGCTAGTGGGATACCCCAACATTTGTTTAATGTTATAGAATAAAATATTTCCTTTATAAGGAAACTCATTTATCATCTGGCATAACATGATGTTCAATGTGAACTCTTCACTTCTATTATCATCATACAATGAAAAATTTTATCCCAATTCAATTTCAAATCTTCAATCAATTGTTCCAAACAGACATCAATATCATTGTCATGTCATTTTTTCTAGATGTAATCAATGAAAAATTAATGTATTTGTGATTTATTCATAAGAGTAGTGGAAGTTTATAATTTAACAACATAACTATCTATGTATTATGAGTACTACATTGTATATAAAAAAGATTCATTACATATGTATATATGGAAATACATAGTTTTATTAGCTTATTTAAAAATTAAGGATACTTGAAATCAGTTTGATTCCACTAAGTAGAGTCCTATTGCTGACATAGTTTCCCATATTAAATTATTGTTTTTTCATTCCAAGTCAATAGTCTAGATGTTTATAGAAATCCATATAGTCATCTAGACCATGAGATGATTGGAAATTACCATAAAGAATTCTGAGGAATTGATTAAAATTGTGTGTATCAATCTACACCACAATTATATAATTTTATAGATTATTCATCGTCCTTGAGAAGAAATATATAATCATTTATACAAACATGTATTTTTTAGAGTTCATATCCATTGATCGTAATATCTTTTTGGAATTTTATTTTCTACAAGGAATCTCATTTTTTTATTGAGGCATTTAATTTTAGATACCAAATAGATTTTTAAATCTGGTTTTTCTCCATCCTCTTCACGAATTAAAATTAAATAGCCTGAATACAACTAATATTGTTTTATTTTTAGTAACCCTGGTATATAATGGTCTCTTTTAACAACTATTTGACATCTCAAACAACTTTGGAAAATCATGAAGTCCATCATAAATTTTCATTGACATTTATTCTATAAATTTTATATAATAATTTAGACTATTATTCATATAAAATGATCTATAAATAACAGTATAATCCCAATCAGTCTGTAAATTCATTTTTCCCATGTTTAGTCCAAAATTTATAACATCAATCCATTCTATAAAAAAAATATTCTTCAAACTATTCTGAATGAATTTGTGTTAAATAAAAATAATGTAAACATGACCAAAGTATTTGAGAAGGGTCATATGCATGATGTATTATAAATATGGGGACCAATTTAACTCTATACTCATAATCATTTTTAATATGATTAGCATACATCCATTTTCGAATCATATCTATTCTTTTAGATTCAATAATTTTCAATTTTTAAAAAAATATAAATAAATTCACATAAGGAATCCATATCATATATATATACACATTTATTTGTAAACAAAGTATCATAATTTTAGTGTAAATATGTAATTATTTATGTGTTTTTTTCTAAAAATAATGTCACTTTGGACATTCAAGGTAGAAATGAAAACAATTCTATAATTAAAAGAGAACCAAAGTTGTTGTCTGTCCATGTATGGATAAATATCTAGTGACAAAAACATGGGTGATCTTGAGTGAAATATTCAATTATCTTTTACATAATCTCATATTTTTTAATATGGTCAAGTTTATATTTATTTGAACAATTTATTTTCTTCTTCGTTCTTCTCACATCAATTTAATTTATGTTTTTTATTCCATTCATTTGTTTAAATATGATTGAATAAAATGTTATTTTATGATGAATGATATTTTGAGAATTAAAAACTAAATAAGAATTGTTTCAATTATGTACAAACAACATAATTTTCATAACACTAAATAATGGTTGTGAGAATAGTTGGTATTCCATTGAAATCATATTATTATTGATCCAAGAATAGTTAGTTGATCATATTGAATGATAGATAATTCTCACTTTGATTATGATGAAGAATATATTTTATTTTAACTATATTAGTGTTTAGTTTTTAATTATGGATTTAGTACAAAAACAAGTTATTTAAATATATATTTTAGAAATTTGAGAAGAGTACCTTCATATCTTGAACATGTTAAAGGTTACTAATCTAAATCTAGTTATTACTTCCTTCGTAATATGAATTTTTCCGTTTTAAACTCTCCGCAACTCTTTTACTTGTTTTAAATTTTTGAAAACCCACTGTAATCACAATTATTTTCCATTAAAAAATCACCATTTTTAATTACATTATAAATATTGTTTTCAAAAACCAATTTCATTCATTTTGAATCAATTAATATTTTAAGTGAAAATATATCACTTAGAAACCTTCTTGAGAGACAAAATAGAAGAAATATTTTGTATTCTGAAGATAAAAATATTTATTTTTGGAATTAGCGATAAAATTCCCACTACCAAATAGGTATCGTTGTATGTGGGTTACCAAAAAGTTCACAGTTTTTCTTATTTTGGGTAAAATATTTTAAAAAATCCATCCTATTATATTCAAATTATAAATGAAAGCCCTTAATTTTATATTTAAAACCACATTCCAAAACATCCATACACTAATTAAGAGTGTTTTGACACTGAATTTAATATGAAATTTCATAATGTTGTCAAAAAACCATAAGTGAGAAAAATTCTAATATTTTAGAAGAGTATTTTAACGCTGAGTTTTTTGAAGAAAAATGTGAAGCATCCACATGCATAGATGAATATTTTAAAAAAACTAAAACCTGCATATCCAAACCCATGGAAAACTATGACTAAACAATGAACTCTAAAATAATTCGTTACATTGTGCCTAGGTAATCACCAGAATTTCATAGGATACCCTAAAAGTCCAAATTGAAACCTCCATAGGTCTATGAAATATATAAATTTACTCACATTGAAAAATAATATTGAAATGGAGGATTCAAATACTATTTTAGAGATTTATTACAGGGGGAGAAAGATCTAAAAATTTTGAAGCAATGCATGATCAACTAAAAAACAGTATAAAGAATCACATATCTTTAGTTTTGGGAGGGTCGTTTTGTCTATGGATTTCAAGGGCTAGCGAAGGTAGAGGTTGAGTTCCGTGAGTGCTTGAATGGCACAAGTGAGTGAGGTTATGTTAGGGTTTATTTTAAAAGGCCTAATATGGTTAAATCCATGCTTTCCAAAAAGCAATGATAAAGATAGGTTTTGGAAGCACTAAAATGAAAAGTATTGATAAAACTAATTAGTATCAATAATGATAAATATGAGTTTTATCATTGCATTAATTTTATTTTAGCACTAATAATACTGTATTTTATCTATAGTTTTTAAGTGATAAATAATATTATTTAAATTAAATTAAAAAAATACTAAACAAATATATATTAAAAATGAATAAATTATAATAGAAAGAAAAAAATTAATTTACATTATTAATGAAAAAATAATATTTAATACATGAATTTTAAAAATGAGTGAAATTTAATAATTAAAAATAAATAGACTTCAGTAGTATTCTGAAATGAATAGGTTTAATAAATTATATAAAATATTAAATAATTAAAAATAAAGATATATAAAAATGAAAATGAGTATGTATTAATTATGTATTATACACCATATTTAAAAAAATGAATTTTAATGATTAAATATGTATAAATAATTATTAAAATCAATTAATTACTAAAATATTAAATAAATAATTATTAATAATGAATAAATTATAAAAATTAAAAATTAATTAACATTATTAGTGAATAAATAATATTAAATCATTTAATGTTAAAAAGTGTAAAATTTTATAATTAAAAATTCAATAGATTGAAAAATGATTAAAAAATAAATAAGTGTTATTATTTATATAGATTATTTAAAAAATTAAAGATGAACAGATGCTAAAAAGAAAATGAATACATATCAATTATTTAAATTACAACTATATTAAAAAATAATTTTAATGAATAAACATCTATAAATAAATATTAAAAATGGATAGCATTAAAAAATATTAAATGAAAAAATTAATGAGAATATAATAAAATAATTATTACAATAAATGAATAAATCATATTAAAAATAAATAAATTAGAAAAAATATTAAAAAATAATAAATAGTATACATTAAATTGAAATTTTTATAAAAGAATAAAATTGTCTAATAAAAATAAAAATATATTAAATAATTTATTTTAATGAATAAGTTTCGAAAATGAATATTAAAATTTAAATTATTTATATGAATATTATGTGTTTGTGTGTTTCTATATAAAATTTCATTAATGGCGTATATTTTTGTTTGTGAAATTAATGTATATATATTTCAAATAGTCGGGGAGGGGAACTACAAATCTACAAAGAAACATGTAACCACACTCATTCAGGAAGTCAGGGGACTCGAACCTGAGACCTCCCCGACACCCTATAGGCCCATTTTCTACTAGGCTATACCCTAGGGAACTGTATATATATATGTGTGTGTGTGTGTGTGTGTGTGTGTGTTTTACACTAGTTCGATATATGTACAAATGAAATTAATATAGCATTTCATCAATCATTAATCGATATTAATTAGTCAATATTTTTAATTTATATTTTTTTAATTATTTTATAACCCAATTTTAACAAATATATGATTTATTAGTATAAATATATATTTAGTATTATATAAATCATATTTGAGTAAATATTTTATTTGATGCATACATATGTACATATATATTTTTATCCATATGAATATATTTATATATTAAAAATATTAAATATATAAATGTAATTTAATAAAAAATGAGTGAAATTTAATTTAAAAATTTATAAATTGAACAAATTTAAAAAACAATTAAGAGTTATTAATTATATAAATTAAAAAATAATAATTAATGAATATATATTAAAATGAAAATGAGAAAATATATTAATTATGAAAATTACTACTGTATTAAAACATTAAATATTAATATATAAATATTTATAAATAAATATCAAAATGAATAAATTTAAGAAATATAATATAAATAAAAAATCATAATAAATAAATTATAATAATATTAGAAAATTATTAAGGAAATAAATAAGAAAAGATGAATAAATTAAAAAATCACATATTGTGAAATAAATTGTATATATCATATAACAATAAAAATTTAATAAAATATAATAATTTAAATCACAATATATAAAATATTAAGTATTTATAAATAAAAATCTAAAATGATAATATTAACAATTTATTATTTGTGTTTGTGTGTTTCAATAAATTTGAATTAATTTCTTATATATATATACATGTGTGAATGTATGGCATATTAAGTGTAAACACATATTTTGCCAATATTTTTAAATAATAATTAAATATTCATTATTTGATATTTATATCTCGAATTAATTTCATAAATATCATTGATTTAAAAAATGATATTAAATTTATATTAATATTATGCCGTAAATTATTCTAATTAAAATTAATTTATAATTAACTAAAAAACTAATTTTCTCTAAATATTTGATATATTCATTGTAAATACATATTTAGTATGATATAAATCATATTTATGAAAATTATATAAATATATATATATATATATATATAACTAAATAAAATATGATTTTTAATAATATATAATATTTATATGAATACCGTCATTTAATAAGAATCAAAACACATGCTGATAAACATCACTATCATCTATGCTGTATAAAAGTGCTGATAAAGGTGGTAATTTTGTAAGAATTTTCTTTCAATAATAACATTACTACATAAATCACTTTCAATGGCACTAAATTGAACTTTTTCATCTAAAAGGCACTGAAAACCCAAGTGAAGTTAAAAATGCTTCGACTTTAATAGCGTAGATAAATGGATCCTTTATCAGTGCTACCAAATGAGCTGAATAAGGGGTCCTTTAACAGTAATTTTACTAGAACTAATAAAGGGATCCTTTCTTTATTTTTTTACTACGATTGACAAAGGGGACCTTTATCAGTTTTTTTATAGTAGTTATAATGACCAAGCAGCTACTACAAATCTGTAACAACCCTATAATAGAAAAAAACCGAAACCAACCAAATAGAAATACCAATATATAGAAAATAACATTGAATTAAAAATATTACATTGAAAAATCATTTCAAGTTAAATTTTAAAAAAATATTTACATTGAGGAGATATTTACAATAAATCAAAAGAAGATCCAACCAATAAACAAAATCATAACTCATATAACATGCTTTCTCTAAAGATGAACCTCCATAAAAAGGTTGTCCCTATAATTAAACCAATTTTGATTTTAGTAATATTAAATAAAAATATTCTAATTCTAATCTTATATAATCCACATAGGATAAATTATGTTGTTAGTTACTCTATATTAAAATATTAATGATATTATCAGTTAATCATGTATCATATTAAAACGATGTTAATTCACACACATCCAAAATGATTTATGTATTTTTTAATGTTTTAAAAAACTGAGCTTTTATTTCTCTATTTGGGTGATGTGATACACATTTTATACTAAAATGTATCATTTATATAGAAAACACGCACTTCAAGTCATATCAGCTAAAATGTGCATCAGATTGATGTGCTGTTGATTCCTACTTGTCACAAATAAATTCTTGATCATTTTCTTAATGTTTAAAAATAATCTCATCTTATTTTACCAATTTTGGCTATATGATGTGCATTATAAACTAAAATAACACATTTATATTGAGAAAAATCACATTGAGTCATACCAACCACATCGTGTTTCAGATTAAAGTGCGATCAATTGTGAGAAGTTAAATTTTTTTATTGATTATCGAATTAAGGTTTGAAAATAAATTTAGTTTTTTTCTTAAATTGGCAATCTGATGCACGTATTAAGCCAAAATGAAATTTTTTATATTGAAAAAATGAATAGTATGTTATGAAAACTACTTCATGTGTATGATTGACATGTTATTTATTCATATAAATCACAAATACATTATAGATTTTTTCCAAATGTTTGATAACTAAACATGTTCATTTGTTCTATTTTGGACATGTGATGCATGTTTTAAACTGAAACAACGCTTCTATATTTAAAGCACACACTTTGACTCATACGTTCCCCATTATTGATCAGATTTATATCCGGATGTTTGTAATGAATTCCGGATAGTTTTTTTAATGATTTAAAATAGTCTGAGAACTTTTTATAAAATTTAGATATGTGACACATTTTAAACTAAAATCACACTTTCATATTGAAAACATGGACATTGAGTCATGCTGACCATACCATGTCTCAGATTGATGTGGGGTCAACTCCTACCCAACATAAATTAATTATGAATTTTTTTCATAAATTTTGAAAACAATATGAGTAATATTTTTATTATTTTTTTATATATGATGAATGTTTTAAACATAAATGGTTCATTTATTTGAAAACTCACATTTTAAGTCATACCAGCCATATTATGTGTCAAATTGATGTGTGGTTGATTAAAAAAAGTCACAAATTAGTTATGGATATTTTACTAAATTATTAAACCACTATGAATGTTTTTTCCTAATTTTTAGAATGCCAAGTGTGTTTTGAAATAAAATTTCAATTTTAAACTAAAAACATACTCGTCCATTATTACCATTAATTTCATTTATTTTATTGAGTTTTGGTTTATTCTAAAGCATAAAAAATGTGTTATGAATTTCTTTTTATCAAAATAATCTAAACATGTTTTCATTGTTTTGAGTATGTTGCATGTGTTTTAAACTAAATGTAAATTTCTATACTAAAAAACTCCCTTTGAGTCATACCCATATCATTGTCTTTTGGATTGATGTCTGATCAATTAATACATATCAAAAATAAATTATGGATCATTTTATTAAATTATAAAAATAATACAAGATTTATTGCTCAGTTTTGGTAATGTAACATGAGTTTTAAATATAATGATACTTTTATATTGAAAACATGCACTTAGAGTCATACCAACTACATAATTTGTCGAACTGATGGATAGTTGATTAATACTAATAAAAAATATTTTTGGGGTCATTTGAATTTTTTTTGAAGAAAATCAAAAAAAAAATCCTTTTGTTCGGATATGTGATACGCATTTTAAACTAAAATGATTCTTTTATATTGAAAACACCAACATCGAGTCACACTGATCACATCACATGTCAGATTAATCAGAGATCAATTCTGACATGTCACAAATGAATTATGAATTGTTTTCTTAAATTTTGAAAACAACATAATATTGTTTTCTTAGTTTTGGATATTTGATGTCTGTTTCAAACTTAAATAACACTTTTATATTGAAAACACACACTTTAAGACATACCAGCGACAATGTATATCAGATTGGGGTGTGGTCGATTCCTACAATTCAAAAATTACATAAGGATAATTTTCTAAAATTATAAAAATAATATGATTGTTTGTTATTGGTTTTGTGTATGTCACGAGTTTTTTGAACTAAAATTTCAATTTTAAACTAAAAACATATGATTCAAGTCATAATGGGAACACCGTGTATCAGATTGAGTTGTGACTGATTTATACGAATCAAAAATCTATTTTGGATCATTATTCTAATGTACCAAAACAATATGAATTTATTTTTTTAGGTTTTCAGTATTTGGAATGTTTTTTGAACTATACAGTCAATTTTAAACTAAAAAATATTCTTCGAGTCATACTATAGACATCATGTATCAGATTAAGGATCATTCAATTCCTAAATATCACTAATGAATTATGCATAACGTTATTTAATGTATCAATAAAATATGAATGTGTATTCTTCTTTATTGAGTATTTCACTTGTTTATTGGACTAAAATTTCAATTTTCAACTGAAAACACAAACACTGATTTGTGCTGGACACACCGTGTATCAGATTTAGGGGAGGTTGATTCATAAACACCCCAAATGACTTACGGATCATTTTATTAAAGTATCAAAACAATATGTATGTTTTTATTGGTGTTTATTATGTTTTTAATATTTTTAAATAAAATAATAATTATGAACTAAAAAACACTCTTTGAGAAATTCTAGACACACCATGTATCAGATTTTGGTTCAATTGCTTAATATATATCACAAGTGAATTATAGATATTTACTCCAAATTCGAAAACAAATCGGAATGTTTTATCCATGATTTGATTATTTCATGTTTGTTTTGAACTAAAATTTAAATATAAAAACATTATATTTGATTCATACCAGAAAATTGTTTTATCAGATTGAGGTACATTCGATTCTTACATGTCATAAATGACTTTTAATTTTTTTTTCTAAAGTATCAAAACAATATTATTGTTTTTTCTATGTTTTTGAGTATGCCAAGTGTGTTTTAATCTAAAAGGTAAATTTTAAACTGAAAAACACTCACTTTGATTCAAACCAAACAAACTCTGTATCATATTATAAAAAATTAGCCTAGATACCCTGGTACATTGATACCTAAACTAATATCAACATAGCCTAAAGGGTATTCCCAGTCCCCATAGGTTAGCGACGAGTGCCTAAAATCACACAGTAAATTAGTGGGAATGAATTTTCCATAAAAATAGTAGAAGATAAATATAGGCATTAATATTCTGAAAACTCCTCAAGGAAATTGTACCACAGACCAAATAGGTATATCAAAAACCCTTACATATCAACATAAAATTATTAAATGTACAACAAAACAAACTCAACCCCACAAAGGATACATCACGCTAAGAACAAATTTATCAAGAACATCTACCTCACTAAATAGGCACTTTAACTTTACTCAGACCTGGCAGGAGAAAATCTATAAAAATTTAAAGGAAAAGGTATGGTTATTCTAAACCAAAGAAATCATGTAGGAATTATATATTTAAAACACACATGGAAGTAAAATTCTGTATTTAAAACAAGACATGATTTTCGTTTAAAATGATAGAAAACATTTTAAACATGGATTAAGTAAAAACATTATATAAAAAAATTATATTAATCATCTAGAAGGACTAAATTAGTTTCATAATCAGTGGAATTTATAATAAAAATAGTCAAAATAAGCACCACAGTTATTTTTTATGCGGTGCGATAGTTTATAACTATAGGATCCTCAAAAATCTCATATTAGTGATAATAAAAATATGGGTACACACATCCCTCTGTCTCAGGATGCATAGAACTCATTGAAATCCCTTTGGGGATAAGATATACCTAACTAGGTTTTTTTAGTGCTTTATTCATCATTTTGTTTCTAGGGAATTACCTTCCTACCATTCTTGTCACCAATACACCACTAACTATCTACTATCACATATACTCAATCAATAATTTTAAAAAAGAAGGAATTATTTCATTTCAAATCAATTATAATTCACATTTCAATTTCCCCCTTTTTTTCAAAATTCTAATTCACAATAAAATCAAAAACACTAGTTTTTCATCAATTTATTACATTTCAAAATAAAAAAAATCATAGTTTTTCCCCAATTCATTTTAATCCAATTTTTTTAAAAATAAAATCCTAAATAAATTCACAATTTAAAAGAATTTCAATATATTCCCCCAAGATCCAATTCTTTTAGAATTGGGGGGTTTTCCCAAAATACACACCATTTCATTTTCTACCCCAATTCATATCAAAATGGATATTTCATAAATCAATTGAATTAAATTTTAAATTACAATAATTTCAAGGTTTAAATAAATTCAATCTAAAAGTGAAACCTCTTACCTTTAATACAAGAAAAAACAACAGCCATAATGGGACTCACTAATTGAAAATGAAGGTGCAGGAGATCTAGGAACTCAACCTTGAATCAAGATTCATCATCATGGAGTTTATATCCATAAATCATAATATGATCTATCAAAATCAAAGAAGTAAAGAGAGAGATATATAAGAGACAAGAAAAACAATTTCCTAAATAGATTCACCACAATATACATGATGACCAATCACTAAATGGATGATCAAGAGGTAATGGAGATCTCTAAAATTACCTAGGAAAATCATCTAGGTTGATATAAAGGAAGCATGTAGGAATAAAATGGGGATTTTAGTTGATCTACCAATACTCGTGATTTTACATGACTTGTAACACCATTTCATATAATGTAATTATTGAGTCCCATATATTCAAAAAAAACCATACTATTTTATTAAGTGTTTTTTTAATATTTTAAAGTCATGTAAACTATACATAGAGTGTAACTTTTCTGAATGTATTCACATTTCATAAAATTTTCTGGTGATGATTACACTTAGTGTACACTATTACATATCATTTAAATCCCTAGATGGTCAAAACATACCTAATACAAAGGCAACATGGTGTTACAACCTCTCCATTATAAAAACATTATATCCCCATAAATCCTATCAAGAAGATTAAATATCAAAAATGGTAAAGACACGTCTCTCTCATTAGCGCCTCATGCTCTAACGTATCATATGATTCAGAACCATGCTATCATAGAACACAAAAAAATGTATCTATAGAGACCTGACCTTAGAATTCATGGATCATGTGTCTGATACTAGTATATTAGCATGATTTTAGGGAATAAAATCTTGAAGGACTGAGAGATTATTAATCTTGGTAAACCATATACATACATGATCCTTATATTTCAAAATAATACACTAATTAAAAAGTAATATTTTATTTCTTTATAAATAAATAACATTGAGGATGACACTAATCTATATAGTGAATCCCAACATATCCTTCATAGTATGGTTCATATATTCTATGGGAACAAAACATATTAAGAGTGATCTCAAATGTTCACTAAGGAAAAAATGTAGTGGGTGAAATAAAGAATAAATGGGAATAAATTTTCATGGAAAGGTAAATAATTGATAACACATGTCATTCAAATAAATAGATAAGTAAAAATCAATATAGAAATGTATGTAACTAAAACACATGCCATTTAATTAATGAACATAAAATGAAATGTATCCATAGATATATCAATACAAAATCTCAGGGATAATTAGTAACTAAAATTAAATGATGTAAATTATTGATTAGTGGAAACCTTGTTTCCTAGGTATATTTTACCTTTATTGTCAATACCTTTCACAAGATGGTTTACTACATGTTGGGTAAAAAACCATCTAATGTGGATGTCCAAATGAATAATCTTCTTAGACTACTAATGCATCGAGGGGATATCAACAACAAGGCCCACCCGTGTCATACTAGTTCAAATAATTCCTCATATTGAACAATCGAAATAAATAATATGCCTTATTAAATAACCTTATAGAATAATGAATACATAATTATCAATATTTACCCAAATAATAAAATAACATTAATTGTAGACACCTTATGTAAAATGATATACGATTTAGATAATAGTAATAGTGAAGATAAATTATATAAATAATTATGGGAAATTGAATGATAATTGGAGATTTAATATATTTAAGGGGATTTCAAAAATTAATCAAGTATTTGTATATAAATACAACCAATAACAAAAAAAATCAAAAAATATCCATAGGAAGGATAAGGATGGTATCTATACACATTCCCCTAGTGGAGTAAAATAATGGGTTGCTGTCATTGATGAATGGAAATATTATAAAAATCTAATTTAAAAATATTCTTTAAAAAATATCCTTCTGTTAAATTTTTTTAAAAAAAAGTTTCTTGGTAAATACATTTCAACACAACATTAGGAGTTGATGCTAATTCATTTATTCACTGGTACGTGCAAGTCCAGGTGGTGATTATAATACTAAAGTTGAAAAATTATGTAAATCATAGGTGTTATTGATTTAAAAATAGAATGATGATTAGTTCCCTAGTGATATAGGAAGTGGTGATGAACATGATGAAAAATATAAAATTGATTTTTTTTTCTGAACTGAGTGTTGATGGAATGCATTTTAAAGACCTCAAATATGGATAATAAGGTAAAAAATATGAATATAGGCTCTTAAGCATTGAATAAAAATTACTTATCCCCCATGCTATAAATTAATCAATTCTATTAATGAAGAATGAATAATTTAATTTTATTATTTCTGAAGAGAATAAGTTAGGGGCTATAAAAGATGAGGTTATATAGAAGGGAAGTGAACTATGATTTTTTGAAAATATTTTTATAAATAGTACAACATATTAACAAGTTCAATTTTAAAAATAATATTTTTCTGTGAGATGTTAAAGATTGGTTAAAGAGAAATGTTATGGATTATTGAAGCCCCTATAAAGAATGGTGAATGTATAAATATGAAAATAACAACTTAAATGTGTGAAAAGGGTCTTTTAATTATGAAAAGAATGGATAATAAGAAATCAACGCCAGAAGAATTTCGATATGAGCCCTCACTCCAAAATTACCAAAGGACTTGGAAGGAGTGGGAAATTTTTTTGTGGTCGCCATTTTTCAATGGCCAACAGTCACATATTATTTATTAGAGTATCCAAAAAAGTGTCGAGAAATTAAAATCATATGGGAAATTTATCCACTGAAAAATATCGATCACCCCTTTCCCATCCAGCATAAAATGTAATAGAGTTAGACACTCCCATTTCCCAAAAAAAATAATATAATCCCATATAATTAAAAAAACCACACTAGAAATAATTCTAGAATGAATAAGCATAATATATTTATCCTTACATGGAGGATAACAATACCTGACGAAGAAAATAACCCAAAACTGGATGAACAACTAAACTCTTATATATCTGTATGAAGTCGATGGAGAATCCAGGGGCTATAGGTTGCTTGAAAATTAAGAAGAAGTAATCTATGAACCTAGAAGAAGATAGTCTCAGGAGAAAAGGATAAAATATGAGTTTTTCTATATCATGTATGCGTGAGGAGGCTACACACAATGTTGTTGTATCAGTTATGTCGAGGGAGGTTATCTATGCAAGTTGAGGACATTATAAAGAAACTGATAAATGAGAGAGGAGTATAAATGACAACACACATCAGGGTTTGACAGGATTGATTCATCTAAGTGGAGGTAAAAAGGGAGTTGTGAAAAAGTTTGACTTCCATGAGAGATTGAGAGATTTGAGAAAAATCAGTACGGTTAGGGTTAAATTTATAAGATTTTAAAGGGTTTTGTCAATGCTTTTAAAAAAGCGCTGATAAATAAAGGTTTTATCCATGCTATAAAAGCACTGATAAAGACCTATGTTTATCAACCCTATAATTTCTGCACTAATAAAGATATGTTTTATCTGTAGTAAAAATTATAATGTTGATATAGACATATATAATTAATATTTTATAATATAATTAATATAATTAAAATTATATATATATAATTATAAATAAATATTTATATAATTATCGCTATATTTAAGGAATTGTAAATATATATTTATAAATATAATTATAAATATATATAAATATAAATATTTATAAACAAATAATTATTTATATAATTATAAATATATTAAAATAATATTAAATAGGTATTTATAAATATAACTATAGATACCAATTTATAATTATAATTATAAGAATATATATTGGTGAATATATTTATAAAACTGTATATATTTATATAATTATATATATTTATAAAATTAAATATGTATTTATTGATATATAAATGTATATAATTATAAATATAATAAATATTTTTTTATTTAAATATATTTAATAATAATTTTATAATTATTTAAATATCTAATTATTCATTTATAATTATATATTTTTTTAAAAAAAATATATATATATATATATATTAATTTATTTATAAATATAAATAAACAATTTTATAAATATATTAAATATATATTTATAAATATATTTCTATATAAATAAAAATATATCAATTTATAAAAATTTATTTACAAATTTATTTTAATAAATATATTTTTAACATTATTAATGATTATATAATCTTAAATTCACGAATGTTAGAAATTAGTGAAATTGAACAATTAAAAATAAAAAGTCTTTATAAACATTCAAAAAATAAATATTTTTTTATTAAATATAGAATTTATTATAGAAATTAAATAAGGATATGTATGGAAATGAAGATCGATACATATTGAAAATATCATAATACTATAAATTAATATGCATAAATGAATATCATAAAATGATTAAATTCCCTAAAAAATAACTAATAAATATTATAAATGAATAAATAATATTAACAAAAATAATATTAAAAATGAAAAATTAAAATTAATTAATTAAATTAATAATACATTAAATATATTATATTACTGAATTAAATTCTAAAATTAATATTAAAATGTTAATAAATTACGTAAATATTGTATCTATGTGTTTATATATAAGATTACATTAATTACAAAAATGTATATGTGGAATTAAATTAAAAAATATAAATATATAATATGAAATGTCTAATAATGAAATAAATAATAATAAGAATGATTAAATTTTAAATATGAATAAGTTTTCATATTTATATAGATTATTAAAATAAACAAATATTAATATTTTTGAATACCTATGTTAAAATGGAAATAAATATATATTAATTATATAAATTAAAACACTGTTAAAAAATTAACTTTTAATGAATATATATGTATAAATAAATATTAAAAATTGATGAAATTATAAAAACATAAAACAAAGAAAAATTATAAATGAATAAATTACGAAAATATTTAAAAAAATTAACATTATAAATGAATAATTATTCTTAAAAATTCATAAATTCAAAAAAATATTTAGATGTAATAAATACTATATATGCAATAAAAATATAAAAAATGAATAAAATTTACTGATTGGACACATAATATATATTAAATATATTATGTTAATAAATATAATTCTAGATTTAATAAAAAAATTTAAAAAATTAAAGAAATATTATGTGTGTGTGCATTCTATATAAAAATTTATTAACAACTCAAATGTATGTGTTAAATTAATGTAACACAGAAATGATATATGTTAAATTGAAAATAAAATTGACATTTTATTAAACATTCATTACTCAAAACAATTAGTTAATTTTTTAATTAAGATTAATTTTTAATTATAAACCATTTTCACTGAATATATGTCTTATTTAATGTAAACATACTTATTTTTTATTATATAAATCATATATATGGAAATATTATATATATTGATAAATAATAAATATATTAATGAATAATTAAGTATAAAAACATCAAAATTGAAGAAATTAATAAAAACATAATTGAATAAATATTTAAAATCATTAAATAATAAAAATAGTAAACAAACAATTATCATTTTAAATGAATAAATAATATTAAATTAATACATGTTAAAACTGAGTGAAATTCAATTAAAATATTAAAATATTGAAAAAATATAATAAAATTGAATAAGTGCTTAATATGTTTTTAATTATTATATTTTATTTATTTTATAAATTTATATTTAATATATAATATTTAGGAATATTTTTAATTAATATATACAACTATATAAATATATATATATACTAAATTTATTTACTTTTATAAGAAATTGCTTCATTAATAAATTTTCTAACAATTTTGTTTTTTATTCATTTTTATTTTTTAATTTTTATTTATTACATGTTATTCATCTTATATATTTTTATTTAATATATACTACTTATTACTATTTATAATATACACACACACACACGAACACACACACACACATATACAATCAATTAATTTTTATTAATAATTATCCAATTAATAATTTTTTTAAATTTGTGCAATTTTATTTTTATTTGTTCAATTATTTCAATTTTTTAATATTTTTACTTTTTTATTTTTTTATTTTATCTTTTATTGATGTATATAAAAAATTATTGGTATGGGTTGGATAAGATGTTGGGGAACACCTAGAATTCTTTATATATAGGTAAGAATAGTAGGTTGGGTAGGTAGGCCAACACGTGGAGGGGCTGGCACATGTGGCCAATGTGTGAGAATGAGTATATGGGTGGATATAGTGTTGTACATTGTTCTATATTCCCATCGAATTTTGTAGTCCATAATCGGTATTTATGTAATCAAGGTAAAAATTTCTAATGTCCTAAAAACCGAGACTTCATGGAATGTTTCAACAAAACAATGTGTGCCAATTCTTCAAAAGTGGTACACCCCAACATTCCTTTAATGTTATAGAATAAAAACATTATATAAGAAGGAAATCCATTTATCATCTCACACAACACAAACCTCAATGTGAATTCTTCGCTTCTATGAGCATAATACATTGCAACACTTATACCCCACGTCAATTTTAGATCTTTGATCAATGGATCGATGTAGACATCAATATCATTACAGGGTTATTTTGGTCCAGATCAATACAGATATAACATAATGTATTTGTGTTTCATTCATAACCATGGTGGTGAGTAATAATTTATCAACATAATTGAATATATAATATGAATACTACTTTTTACACTACAAGGATTTATTTCATCTATATATAATGGATGATGAATGTTTTTCAACTCATTTCCAAATTCAGGATAGTCATTATTAGTCTTTTTTCACTAAGGAGAGTATTCTGGATGACATAGTTTCTCATTTTCAATTCTCGTATCTGTGTGACATGTAAATTGTATCTCAATTTCTTGGAATCCCAAGAATCCTCTAAACCATGGAATTATAGAAAAGTATCATACATCATTCGAAGGACAATATTAATCATTTTTTATTGATTCACACAACACTTAGGGAATTTTCTATGTTATTAATTATTCTTGTAAGAAAATATTTAATCATGTAGACATGAATTCATTTATTAGAGATCATTGCCATTGAACATATCATTTCTTACTGTAGAATATAATTCAGGATTCCAAGTAGTTCTGCAAAGCTCTTTTTTCTACATCGGCTTCCATTTTCAAAATTATATAACTTCCAATGATATGAAAATGTTCTATATTTAGTACAACTAGTTTAAAATGGTCTCTTATAATGAATATTTAACTTCTCAAACAACATTTTACAATAATGAAATTCATATTCAATTTTTATTGTCTTTTCTTCCATATGATCTCCACCATAATTTACATAGTTATTCATATAAAATGATCCACAAAACGCAGTGTCATCCTAATTAGTGTGTGAGTTCAGTTTCTCCCCATGTTTAGTCTAAAATTTATTTCCATTATATTTTCCATGATAAATAAAATTTTCTTCCATCTCTTCTCGAGTAATTTATATTGAATAAAAACAGGGTAATAAAATATAAAGAATTTGGGACGGTTTGTATGCATTTCCTATTGCAAACAATATGAACTCTTTAACTCCACATTAATAATATTTATTTATACGATTAGTATTACTCCATTTTCAATTAAAATACATCATATTAGGTTAATAAAATAGTCATTTTCTAGTAAGAATAAATAAATATGCATAATATAGTCATAATAAAAGGAGAAAGCTAAAGATAACTCTAACCCAACTTTTAAATTTTATTGGGGATCATTCTTAAAAAGTTAAAATTTTACACAATGGTGAAATAAAAAGAAACAACTTGGGGTTAAACATGTGGATATTGTTCAAGCTACTATAAAAATGGAAGAACAATTAAATTGGAACTAAGGTTATAATGAAAGTGTGAAGAATTCTAAATGGAGTTAGCAGGGGTAAGAAATAATATGAGTGAAAAATTAGAAAATTAAGTCACTAAAAATGAAAAATAAGGTGAAATAACATGCATTATAATTATATGAAACTTTCTATTTTATACGAGCAATTTTTTTATAATTATTACAAGAATTAATTTTTAAATGATCATAAGGATATTGATTTGTGTTTTAAAATTTATATCATAGATGTTCATGGGAATGGAAATATAAAAAGGATTGGGGTTCTTATAATTGGTAATAAAGAAAAATAGGATTGATTTTTTGATTTTAATCTAGGGGATCTGAAAACAAGACTAGAACATAGAGCCGATTACAATCTATACACTATAAAAAACCATAAAACTTATCATTTCAAATCAAAACATTACAATTTAAATGAGAAGAGTTTTTACATAGAACAAATTGTCTATGATCCGAATCTTCATTAAATAAGGATCTCCATGAAATTATATTGATTAATTTACAGAAATAAGATATTTCATATGATTAATTCAATAACATCTCATATGATTTAATAGACAGAAAATATCTTTTAAAATTTAGTGAGTGAATGGAAATAAATGAGAACGAGGAGTTGATGTTTATTCATTTTTTTCAAATGGTATATGGAAATCCAGGTGTTGATTATGATTCTGATGATGAAACAATAAGTAAATCTGAGGTGGGCTAATGATTTAAAAAATAATAATGATTAGTTCCCTAGAGATAAATATATTGGTGATGAAAATGAAAAAAATATGAAATGGATTATTTATTGAACTGAAAATTTAAAGATTTATTTTAATGACGTCAAAGTTGGATAAAAAGAATAAAATATAAATATAGGCTCTCAAACATTTAATAAATTATATTTATTCTTCCCATGATATAAATTTATCAATGTTATTATAGGAGGATAATGAATTAAATTTGATTCTTTTTTAATAGAACAAGTTAGGGGATATGGAAGTTGAGGTAAAATAAAATATAATAGAACTATGAAGTGTTTTTAAAATATTTTTAAACATAATAAATCACATGAAAAACATAAATCTTACCATCAATATGTTTGTGAGGGAAGTTAAAGAAAGGTCAAAGGGAAATGTTAAATTTTTTAAAACCCCTACAAATCTTGGGGAGTGTATATATCAAAAAATACCAACTTAAATGGATGAAATGGGTCTTCTATTTATAAAAGGAAAGGCTAATAATAACTATAATGTAAATGAAGTTCCATCCAAGGCCTCACTCAAAAATTACCTCTGGGTGTGGAAGGAGTGGGAAAGTTCAATAGGCAGCTATTTTTCAGTGAACAAATATCATATATGATTAAATATAATATAATGAAAAATATTTTAACAATTGAAAACCTATGAGAGATTTGACCACTAAAAAATATTGGTGACCCCTTTTCTGGAAAGCGCCAAATTATGTGTCACTGGCCCCTCCCATTTTCAAAAATAAAAAAAACATGATCCTATTTAATTAAAAAAATACACACCTCTAATTTTTCTGGAATTAATGAGCATAATAAATTATTTGTCTTCAGAGGATAATAGTATATGTTGATGAATAGAACAAAGAAAAGTGAAAAAAAAATAAACTCATATATATCTATATTGAGAAGAAAGAGAATATGTGGGCTATAGGTTGGAAAAATAATATTAAGTAATCCATGCAGATGGAAGAATATAATATAATTCTTGAAGGATATAATATGAGTTTAGCTATATCAGTCATGCGGGAGGTGGCTACGCGTGATGGTGTCATATCATGTATGTCGAGGGAGGTGATCTACCAATGTCGAGGAGAATATAATGAAACTGATAAAGGAGAGGGAAGTATAAATAATTATATATCTTTGGATCATTGAGGGTTGATTCATATGATAGATGGCCAGGGTAGCAGTGATAGAGCTGGACTTCTATAAGATCACTAATAACAAGAGGAAAATTGGTTCAGTTAGGATTAAATCATATAACATAGTAAAGGGTTTTATCAACACTTTTAACAGATTTCTAATAAAGATGGGTTTTATCAGCTCTAGAAAAGCATTGATAAAGACTTATCTTTATCAGTGTTATAAGGTTAGCACTGATAGCTATAAGGTTTTTTTCACTAAATGATATAGCACAGATAATGACCTACATAATTATGATTTAATATTATAATTACTAAAATTGAAAAATTAAAATGTATATAATTTTAAATATATATATATAATTATAAATATATTTAAAGAACTGTAAATATGTATTTCTAAATATAATTATAAATAAATATAAATATATGTTATTAGAAATAAGTAATTAAATAATTAATTAATTAATTAAAAATATAATAAAATAATTTTAAATATATACTTATAAATATAATTATAGATATATATTTATAATTATAATTATATATATATTTTTAAATATTTTTTAAATATTTTTATATAATTATAAATATATTTTTAAATTTATATAAATTTATATTATTATATATAATTATATAATAATATATTATTATATCATCATATATATTTATTAATACATTCATCTATATAATTATAAATTTAATATATTTTTTATATTTAAATATATTTAATATAATCTTATAATTATTTAATTATTTAATTATTTATAATTATATAAATAATTTTTTGAAAGAATTTACTTATATATATATATATTTATAATTATTAATATATACATTTATATTATTTTTGAAAAGGTTAAAGACAAAGTCCCTTATATTGAAATAAAAGAACAAGATTACAAACAAAGGGATATATTAGTCCAGACAAGGCATTCATGTTCTCACATAAACCACTCACTTACCAATCTCTTTTATAACATTTACCCCAATCTTGCATTCTTCTTCCCAAATGGAATTCCAATCAATTCCTCAACCATGTCTGCATCCAAGTATAATGTTATAATTCTCTCTAATGCTTTCCTCTTGATATTGTACACTTCTGAGATTAGATACATTGGATTCAATATCCTTTGGATGTGATTTCTCCTTCTTAGCATTCCATTCACCATGATCATGTCCTCTTCCAAGACTTTTTAGATGATGTCCCCATTTCTAGGACATGAATTGTTGCCATGTCCCTTATTGTTTATTATCCTCCACTTAAAATTTTACTTTCTCTATTTGATTTAACACGAATATATTTATATTATAAGTGGCCATTAAGGACTCACCATCAATGATAAAATTTTCTTCAGGACCTTTCCTCTTTGCATGCAATTCATCCTTGTCCATAGTATTCTAATTAGAATTCATCACCTAGTTGATAATCAACACATACATTTCATCCTGAGCATCAGAATATTTCAATAATTGGTTAATTTTGGTTGCCTATGTATTCCCTAGAAGGCCAACTATTGGAGAAATATTTGGATCAGTAAAAGATTTTAAACCGTCTAAAGGTTTATCCATCAGATGTGAAATAACATCATTACATGCTAATAAATGTTTTTGTCTTGCACCATCATTATGTGAATCATGTCCTCAAAAAGGATTTGAAATTTCCATATACGAATCCTTTATATTACTTATAACAATCAAAATTGGATCTGATGGAGAACAGATCATCCTATAAGAGACTAGCTGGAAGACTTTATTATCCAGTTGATCCTTTTTTTACCCTCTTTCTTGTCTACTAAGACTTTCTCATCATTTGGAAGTAATACCTCAACCACCTTAGTTGTGAGATTGATTATTTTAATCCCTTTATGATTTCATGAGATAATATCTTGTTCAATAATGATATATTCGACAACAATATGTTGGGCATCTAGTTCCACGACATTTGGTTTATCCAAGTAGGTATTCTCCAAGCTGACCTCTTAATAATTTTGTCTAATTCCATCAAGAGGGACCATCAATTGATTGAAATATATTTCTATTCACTCATTAGTCAAAATATTTTAACAAATATTATTCTTTATTCAAGGAGATTTCACTATAATAGTGGAATCCATATGTGAGATGATCTCTGTGTTTTGTGAAGTCTCCACCTCTCTATTACTAAGAATCTCATCTTTTACCTCAACTACTATCTTAATAATATCATCTAAATGAGATCCATCAATCCTGGTGAAATTTTTAAAATAAGACAATAACAGTTCATCATGCCCATCATTGAGGGCTTTACCTGTCTGACCAATATCTCATCTCCCATGTTGGTTGTTTACTTGATTAGGTAGAAATGAAATAGGATTCATTTTAACAAACTTTTTTATGGAATGAACTCACATCATTCCCTTGAATAGAGAAATTCTCAAAAAATGAGATCTCATACAACCTCATGACCATTTATTTTTCAATCTATATAGAATTTTGGAATCCCCTCAGAGAAAATATTCTAATTGAACACATCCTCATCCATAGAAAGAAAAAATTGATCAATTAAGATGGATTTAAAACAAAATTTACATTATTCCTTCATTTAATTGATGGATTAGAGATAATATTTCCTCAAGTGTAGATCCACATGTATTTCAAAAATCTAAAAATATATCCATAGGAATCTTCAGATGCTATCATGGAAGATCCTATCGCTTGTGTCATTCACCTTGGGTATCCATGAGAATAACTTCTAAAGGATTCTCCATGATCTCTATTTACACGAGAGAGGGAGTTAGAGGATAATAACCCTATATTCTTGAGACATTCATGGGGAATGGGGCTCTCTGGGGATTCAATATGATTCACTGGATTCATTACGCAGAAATAAAACAAATGAATTGACTCTACTGAAAAAATACAATTTGGTTTATATACCTCTAGGGTTAGAAATAAATAATTGTATAAGTGTCCTTAAATATTTATTTAATCCCTATAGAACCCCATATTTATAATAATAATAATATTATTATTACTATTTATTGATATAAACTAAATTTATGAATTAAAATAAAATATTATTTATTTGAATAATATTATATATATATTTTTCTCAGCAGACCTATAAAAATTGTCCATACTTCCTCCACAACATTTATCTGGCCTTAAATAATGACTATTTATTTAATAAATAAATATCACTACATTATTCCCCAAAAAATTTATTACGTATTATATTCACTAAATAACAGATAAATATTTATCAAATATTAAATAATGAAAACCTGAATAATTATTAAACCAAATATAGGAATAATATTTAGTAAATTTATTAAAAAGTTAATAATAATATATTATTTAACTGATATTACAGATACACTTAGTTTGTGACCTTCTATGCCTCTTTCTCAGTGGAATTAGTCGAAGCATCCAAAAGTCCAAAGTTAGTGTCTAGAAACATGCCATGGAAATCATAAAAAAATAAGTTTATTCCAAAACTAAATAATATGTAATATAAATTCCAACTATGTCATATAATTCATTTATCATGAAATCACTAATCAACTTGGTTTCATGCTAGATCCATCAACCTATGTGCTCGATGTCACATTATTTGAATTTCTAGAAATTTTTATTTTTAATAGAACACAATGGCCATGGATTTACATAGGCTATATCATTTCTATCAAATGGATTGAGATATTAACATTCATTAAAGAATAGAAGGGGAAAATACTTTCTCACGTTATTCATTAGTGTAATATTACATGTGATTTACCCGATGTATCCTACCTCATCGAGAATATATTTTTTCACAGTTTTCATCAATACATCAATGTACATGACTCATAATACTAATTAATAGTAATATTAATGTATAAGGGTCAATAAACATGTCCATAGATAGGATTATCAGATTACACATATAGATGTGTATTTTCTACTTGAGGGTCTCAATCTTATAATATCCAACAGTAGATATTACTAAGGGTGCACACCATGAGAAGGTACCTCAAATTTATACATGTCACAAACCCTATAGAGCCTATATTATTTGTGTCCCTCAAATAATTCCATAGGGATATAGAACATATATTTAATGATAGTTTTGTGAAACTTATAGGTTCTCATCTTAGTGGGGAACTTTTATGACCTTTCAGTGTAAAAAACACTCTTAGTAAATTATCACATAGTACAACTACAAAATATGCCTTTATCACCGATAAAAATGTCCTTTATTAGTGCTATAAAAGTTCTTAATATATGAGCAAGGTTAACATCTATGTTCTTTTATCAGTGTTGAAAAAACACTGGCAAATGGGCCATTAATCAGTTCTAAAAGAATCATATAAAAAAAGTTTTTTATCATCACTTTTTAATGTTTTGATAAAGGTATCATTTTTCAGTGATTTTTTTGGAGTTGATAAAGGCTCTATTTATCAACACTTATAAACATGTTGTTAATGTGTCTTTTATCAGTTCTCATAAACATAGTGATAAATTATTACATTATCATCCCTTATTGATGCACTGATAATGTTTTAATTTATCAATGCATTTAACAATACTCATAAATGTGTTCTTTATCAGTGATGACAAAGGATCATACATAAGTGTGATGTAACAACACACCACAGGACCAAAAACACACCATATATAAAAAAAAGTAACACAACCTGATTTAAATGAAATGAAATTTACAACACAAACTAAAGAAAAAACACTATATTATAGACATTTAAAAAATTGGTTTATACAATTATATAAATTTAAATTATTTCATACATTTGAAAACATAAATATTTCATTATCTTTTAATCCTGACCCAACTCATGGTATTCCCAAACAAACCACCCATTCTTGAGAAAAAGAACACACCTATATAAGGAAACAATTCTTATGTTAGTAATAATATAAATAAATAAATTAATAATAATTGTTAATTATACTAAAATTGATGTCGATTTAAAAAAATTGCACGTGGGGTCATACCGGTCTCACCGTGCGTTAGATTGAGTTTTGAATGATTCCTACACATCCAAAATATCTTGTGGATGATTTTGATAAATTATTAAAAAATCAGACTGTATTTTCCCAGGTTTTTTACGTTAGTTGTCTATTTTATTAAAATGAAATTATAAATGGGAAGCACACAATTTTTACTCATTTTTATCACATTGTTTATCAGTTTAAAGTGAAATGAATTCATACACATCCCAAATGACTTATGTATTGTTTTACGAAATTATCAAGAAAATTCAATCATATTTGAATAGTTTTTAGTAAGTGATACTTTTTGAACTAAAATGATTATTTTAAATTGATAGATGTCACTTTGATTCATATAGGGAATATCATGTATCAGATTGAGGTTCATTTAACTCGCTCTCCTCACATATAAATTATGGATCATTTCTGTAATGTATCTAAACAATTAAAATGTTTTTTCTCGGTTTTGCATAGGAAATTATTCAATTTAATTAAAGTTGAATAATTTTTTTTAAAAAGACACACTTTGAGTCATACCAGTCACATAATGCACAATATTGAGATGTTACTGATTCAAACACGTTAAAATGACTTATGGATAATTTTCCATTAGAATAAAAACAATCTAAATGTGTTTTCTCGATTTTGAGTATGTTAGTTATAATTTTTCCTAAAATGTCATCTTAAAATAGAAAAACACACTTTTGACACATTTATATCACATCTTGTATCAGTTTTATATAATAAATACTCTTACATGTCACATGTGACTTATGAGTCAATTTACTAAATTATCAAGAAAATTTGATTGTGTTTGATCATTTTTCTATGAGTGAAACTTTGTAAACAAAATTTTCAATTTTTAATTCATAACGGAATCTTTGAATCATACAAGGCACATCATGTATCTTATAGATGTTATTTTGATTAATACATGTATAAATTACCTATGGGAATTTTTTTTTAATGTATCAAAACAATATGAATGTTTTCTCTTGGTTTTGAGTTTGACACATTCCCATTTTAATAAAATTGATGACATTTTAATATAAAAATATGCACTTTTAGTCATACTGGTCACACCGTGCATCAGATTGAGGTGTGGATGAATCTTAAAAGTCCCAAATCACATATGGATCATTTTTATAAAGTATAAAAAAATATGAATGTGTTCTCTCATTTTTGAGTAGGTCGCATTTTATTTTTACGAAAATGTCATTTTAAAATGAAAACATGCACTTTTGATTCATTCTGATCACATCATGTATCAGTTTGACATGAAAATGATTCCTGCATATCATAAATGTCATATAAGTAGTTTTAATTAATTATCACAAAAATTAGAGTTTATTTTTTTGGTTTTCAATGAGTGAAAATTTTTAATCTAAGATATCGATTTTAAACTTATAACAGACACTTTGAGTCATAAATATCACATAGTGTATCAGATTGAGGTGAATATGATTCTTACATTTCCCAAATGACATGTGGATCATTTTCATAATGTATTAAATCAATCTTAATGTGTTTTCTTGGTTCTGAGTAGGACAATTTTCCATTTTACTAATATTTATAATGATTTTAAATCTACAGACACACTTTGAGTTGTACCGGTCACACCGTGCATCATATTGAGGTGTGGCTAATTCATACACATCTTAAATGACAATTGGTTCTTTTTCCTAAATTATTAATACAATATGAATGTGTTTTCTTGGTTTTGTGTATTTCAAATTTCATTTTTACTAAAATATCATTTTAAAATTGAATCATATACTATGACACATACTAATCACATTGTATATCATTTTGAGGTGTGCATAATTCCTAAACAGAAAAAAACGATTTATAAATCATTTTCTTAAGGTATTTAAAAAATTTGAATGCATTTTATCAGTTTTGAGTAGGTTGGGAAGTTTTTTTAGTAAAATTGATGTCAATTTTAAATAAAAACATGAACTTGGATTCATACCAATCACACCATGCATGAGGTTATGGTGTGGATGAGTAATTCATATATAAAATCATTTATGTATTGTTTTAATAAAGTATAAAAGGAATATGAATGTGTGTTTTTTGGTTTTGAGTATCTTAGTTTGTTTTTTTAATTAAAATTGATGTCAATTTTAAATAAAAACACACCTAGATTCATACAGGTAACATCATGCATTAGATTGAGTTTTGGATAATTTTAATATGTTCAAAATCACATATGGATTTCTTCACTAATGTATCAAAATAATCTTAATTTTTTCACTTTTTTGAGTACATCACTTGCCTTTTTTATTGAAAATTTCATTTTAATCTTCATACAAACACATTGAATCATACAGATCACATCACGTTTTAGATAGACGTGTTACTAATTCTTATATTTTACAAATTATTTATGAATCGATGCCCAAAATTATCAAGAAAATAATATTTTTCTCGATTTTTAGTGAGTGTCACTTTTTGAAGTCAAATATTGATTTTAAACTGATAACGGACACATATAGTCATATTAGAAACATTGTGTATCAGATTGAGGTTTGAATGACTCTTACATATCAAAAATGACTTATGGATCATTTAATTAAATTATGAAAACATTTTTAACATGTTTTCTTGGTTTTGAGTATATCACTTTTCCTTTTTACTAAAATTACTATCAATTTTAAATAGAAACAATTAATTGGAGTCATATCAATCCATTGAATTTCTTTTTCAAAATACTAACACTGCATGAAAAGCTTATAGCAAATCACACCAACTTGAAAAAAGAAATCCACCTGTATAAGAAAAAAATTATTATAAGTAATACTAAAAATTAATAAATTAAACATAACTATGAAATATTACATTAATTATAAGTAAAATGATATTATTGTAAAAATATAAATATTTTCTCTGTATTTGAGGAGTATAGGTAACATGAAAGGAAGTGATAAATGTCAACACCTCAAGGGTGAAGGTTTTTTTGGGAGAATAATTTTGTGGGAGGTTTGGTGTAGAAAGTAATGACAGATAGATAGGTCACCCAACTCAAACAAAATAATCCACCAGTATAAGAATACAATTATTATTTGAGTAATAAAAACTTAAACAAAAATATGAAATAATACATTAATTATGTGGAAAATTATTTCAATATCAAAAAATCAGTATTACCTCTGTAATTGAGCAGAGGCAGTGTCGTTTCTCTTATTAGAATGGAAATGGAGATAAATTTAATGAAAGTGATAAATGTAACACTTTATGGGTCAAAAGGTTATAAGGGAGAAAAAGGTTGTAGTTGTTTTGGTGATGAGAGGCATAAAATATGGATAGACCACCCAACTCAAACAAAATAATCCATCTCTATAGATAAACAATTATTATGTGAGTAATACTAAAAAGAAAAAAATTAAACAAAAATATAAAACAATAAATTAATTCAAAGGACAGTGATTTTTCTGTTCAAACTTCAGGATTTCCTCTATAATTGAGCATATAGAGTTTCATTATTATTCATATAGAGGTAGTGAAGATAACTTGAATGAATGTAATAAATGAAACACTGTAGGGGTGAAAAGGTTTTGAGGGAGAATAAGTATGAGGATGTTTTAGTGCAGAAAGGAATTGAAGATGGACAACCACCCAACATCGAACCCAAGAATCCACTTGTATAAGAAATCAATTATTATGTGAGTAATAATAAAAATAAATAAATTAAACATAAATACAAAAAATACATTAATTCTACGGACAATGATTTTACTTTGAAAACATCACTATAATCTCTGTAATTGACTAGAGGTAGTGTCATTTCTCATCCTACAATGTTACTAGAGATAATCTGAAATAAATTGATAAATACAATACTACATGGGGTGAAAAGGTGATGAGGGAGAAGAATTATTTTAATGTCTTGTTGTATGAGGGAATAAATTATGGACAGACCTCCCCAACTTGAAAAAAATAATCCACTAACATATAAAAACTATTATTATGTGATTAATACTAAAAATAAAAATATTAAACATAAATATCAAACAATATAATAATTCTATGTACATTGATTTTACTTTGAAAGAATCAATATCACCTCTGTAATTGAGAATAGTTCGCTTCATTGCCCTTCCGGGAAAGGTAGTAGAGATAACTTGAAATATAGTGATAAATGAAACACTACATGGGTGAAAAGTTATTTGGGGGGAATACGTCTCTGGAAGTTATGGTGCAAAATGGAATAATTTATAGACAAACCAACCCAACTCGAACAAAAGAATCCACCTGTATATGAAATTAGTTATTATGTGAGTAATAGTAAAAAGAAATAAATTAATCATAAATATGATATAATACATTAATTCTATATAAAATTATTTTATTGTGAAAACATTAATATTACAATTGTAATTGAAAATATGTAGCATCAATACTCTTCCTACAAAGTCAGTGAAGATAACTACAAAGAATGTGATAAATGCACCACTATAGGGTTGAAAATGTATTTTGGGAGAAAATTTCTATGGAAGTTTGGGTGTAGAATGGCATAAAAGATAGATAACCACACCAACTCAAATAGAATAATCTACCTGTATATGAAAACAATTATTATGTGGGTAATACTAAAAAAAATAAATTAATCATAAATATTAAAAAATACATTAATTCTATAGACAATGATTTTACAATGAAAATATCAAGATTACTTCTTTGATTGAGTAATGATAACATCATTTATCTCCTTACAAAGCCGTGAAACATGCATAAAAATACTATAAAAGAATCAAAATCTAGAAGGAAAATGAAAATTAAATCAACACTTCATTACACAATTTTTTTGTAATATATATAAATAATATCATAAACCTTTAAATCTTTCCAAAGGGTTTTATCCATTATATGTTTTTCTTCTGAGGGATTGAAAACACCATCATCTATAGAATACATTTTATTCATGAGCAGTCAAATATTTAATTCAAATTATGGTAATGGAGTAGAGAACATATAATATTTTGAGGAAAAACATATATATTAAAAAACACTTTTACCTTCTTATTGAACTATATTTATTTTTATTAATTATTTCAAGGATTTGGTTCCACTATAGATAATCCAAATCCCCTATTTGTGGTCCCCTCTAACATACAAGACATTGTATACATTGGGAATGTCATGAACTAATTATGATTTACCAATGAAAGGATCATCCTCAATTGAATTTTTGTCTAACTCAAAAAAAAATTAGTCTCCAACAGGAAAATCGTCCAATATATTTTTTGTTGCATCAGATACCTAAAAGTCTCTAACTTCTGGTGATGCCATTATGAATGACTTGTATTTTTCCCTTCCATACTGAAATTCACCTTCCCAAAGCCCATAGCAATAACTTTTACTCCATTGATATTTTCAATCCATTTTCAATGGAATAGAGGAACATGAAATGATGTATAATCCCACATATATATCAATTCGATAATGCCAAAATATGAAATATTTTCATAAATTGGATTTTTATCCTTGGAACTAGTTATGTGCATCACATTACCCAAAATCCTAACAATACTATTTTTCATCTTACTAAGTTCATCTTGTTATTTGTTATATAAAATATAACAACTCATTACAAAACTAGTGTAAGATATAACATTTTCATTCGGTTTTCTAACTATCCATTGAAGTCGTTCATCAATTGAATTTGGATTTTCAGATAACTCCATATAAGTTTGACCTATGGAACATCCAATAAACTATTGATTGTGTGTATTTGATATCCATCCTTCATCCATTGATAGATTCAAATATCTATGAATTTCATTGTGGGATTCATTCTATGGATCATCATATTCAGTATTATGTGATATGAAAAGGTGTGGTTTCTCCCTCTCTTCAAGGTAATTGTAACAACATCTCTTTTGTAAACCCTTTCTCGCAGAATGAGTTCATTGTGATGAGACTTTGGGATATTGATGTTTTCAACATTTGATAGGTAATCAAAATATATAATTCAGTTACTTTTTCAAGAGTATATTGTTCTACAATAAAACCTTTTGTCCGATTTTGATTCTAGACATACCCTTTCAAAATCATCATATACCATTCAATATGGTACATCCAACTGTAATGGATAAGACCACATAGTTGAACTTCTCAAAGTAATTGAACCATCACATGGTCCAATATATAAAAGAATGATGGTGTGAATATAATCTCTAATTCACATAATTTGACTGAAATCTATTTAATCAGGATGAGAAACTTTTTCAAGTCTACAAATTTAATACATATTTATTTTAAAAAGAACAAGATTCTGGATAATTTGTTTTTTACATTGTGAGGTAGAATGAAATAGAAAGAAATATACATTAAATTTGACATCAAAACACGACATTCATCTTAATTTAGTCATTGTAACTTCAAATTATTCTTTAACACAACATTCTTGATATTATATGAATACCATTGTGGAAATATTACACTAGTAAGGTAAAAAGAAAAATTCGAATTTTTTCTTCATAGATAGAGTTTTAGAATCTAGGGGAAGAAAATTCTACCTTTTACCATTTACTAGCGCCAAATCTTCCCTTATCCACATTTCAATCTAATCCAACCTAGCTATGATGCCATATTTTAATTATTAGGAATATTTAGTAACCTTCTAATGACATTATCAAATATATTCTTTTCGACATGCATGACATCAAGAAAATGTCAGACATACAAATAATTCCAATATAGTAATTAAATGAAAATTGATCTCTTATTCCATAATGATTTATTGAGGTTTTTCAAAAATGTTTTACTGAAAATAGTGTTAATATATTTTACTTTATTGTACAGTTGATCACCCATTACTAAAGATGGTGTTGTACCATGTTCGATATTCCTATTGAATGTTGTCATCCAGAATTGGTATTTATGTCGTCTAGGTAAACATTTATGATTTCCTAAAAACATATTCTTTAGGTAAGGTTTCAACATAATATAATATGTTAATTTTTCAGAAATGGGACACGCCAATATACCTTTAATGGTATAACCTAATAAATATCCATAAGAGGGGAAGTTATTTGTCATACTATACAACATTGCCCTTAATGTGAATTATTCACCTCTATGAGAATTATACATTGTGATACTTCTATCCCACATCATTTTTAGTTTCTCTATCAATGGATCCAAATAGAAATTAATTTCATTACTAGGTTTCTTTGGTCCATATATATGTAGATACATCATAATGTATTTGTGCTTCATGCATAAACATGGAGGCAAGTTATAGTTTACCATCATGACGGAAAGTATATTGTGATTACTAATTTGTACACCAAAAGGATTTATTCAATATTTAGATAAATAAATAAATAAGTTCCCATATCATTTCCATGTTTAGGAAAACCGTAATCAATTCTCTTCCAATGAGGTGAATCTGTGGGATTATGTAGGTTCCCATATTTTATTCTTTTATCTGAAGGCTATGTAAATGGTATCAAAGTTTCATAACATCTATATAGTCTTATAAACCATTAAATGATAGGAAATTACCATACATATTTTGAAATAATTGATTCATTTTTATTTTATTAATTAGTTCCAGACTTCTGTAATTTTATGATTGATTTATGGTCCTTGTGAAACAATGTGAAATCATTTATACAAGCATATATTTTTTCAGAGATCATTCCCATTGTATGTTATAGTAATTTATCATAATAGGTTCGGCATGGTAGTTCATCTTCTTATATTATCATATCATTTAGGATACCAAGAACTTATCAAAATCTAGTGTCACTCAATCCACTGCCGTCTTTCATATTATATAACTTCAATACAGCTAAAAACGTTTTTTTATTTTGTTCAACTGGTATACAATGATTTTTTGGAACTTTTATTTAACTACTAAAAAATTATTGGAAAATCAAGAATGTCATCTTAAATTTACATTTTCATTTCTTACATCTGATATCCATCATCATTTACAAATGAATTAATATCAAATAATTCAAAAACTGCAGTATCATCCTAATTGGTGTCCACATTTTTTCATTCCCTATGTTTAGTCCAACATGTATAGATTTGATAATTTTTTAACAAATCAAATGTTCTTCCAACTCTTTCAGACTAATTTTTATTGAATAACAACAATGTAAACATGTAGAGAGGATTTTAGATGGGTCTTCTGCATGCCCCCTTATAATCATTATGAACTCTTTAACTCAATCATCTAACTCATTTTCCAAATGATTAGCAGGCATCCATTTTCGATTAATTTATTTAGTATTGGGTTCCTCAATGATTAATTTTGAACAATATATAAATAAATATACAAATTATATTAATTATCAAATGTGAATGGAATTGAAAATTCTAATAAGTAAAACTCAACATTTATAGATTTGCTCCAATTATTTCTATTTGTTGAAAAAATGGGTAATTAGATTTAAGAAAATAATTACTCTACTATGGAAGGTGTTATATGATGAATTCATTCAAAGGTGAAAGTTATATACAAATCATCATCATATCAATTTTCAAGATGCATACCAACCCAAAATATTTGTAGGTAATACACAAAGCATACATATTATTTCTTCATAGTTGATCCACATGAGATGTATATTTTTATTTATCACACATTAATGAAAGGATATTGGAGAAAATGAAACTCCTTTTCAGTTATATAGGGACCCCTCCACCACCCTTTCAGAACAACAACTAAAATTATGATCCCCCAATATACGCTAAAAATAATATTTATAAATTTAAATAGATAATGTTTTTAGAGATACTAGTATCAATAAGATGTCCTAAATTATTAAATATGAAGAATCATTTAAAGTGAATAAACTATTTCATTTATGTAATTTAAAATTTATATTATTTTTTTCCATTGATATTCTTCAACTACTAAGTCCTAATACTAATTTATCACTTCAATAAAATCAATATAAATGAATTATACAACTATACTAAATATATTACAATTAATTTAACATCACATAAATTCTTATCAATTGATTATTACATGTTATTTTTTTGGTCAATTTAACCACTAACATGATGGATGTTAAAACATGATATCATGGATTTTTATGAAAACATAATTAATTATTTATTTGATATTTATAATGAAATTATTTTTGTTTATGGTTATATAACAATAACATGAAAATTTAACCCATTCTTAATAAACCACATTAAATTTTTCAAAAATTACTATAACAAGCATGTTATTGATTCCGAGTTGAAGAACCATACCTAAAAAAACCATTGAATGAACATCGAACATATTATCTCACAATAGAACTACAATTATAATAAATTGAGTATTAAGAAAAATATGAAATCAAGAACATGGGTCGATGACCGAGATCTATAATTAGAAATTGATAAGGAATAATGTAAATTATTATCAACTGATGGTCAATATAAATTAAAAACTATGAATTAGTCGTGAAGATAAATCTGTGGTAAAAATGTAGAAATAGAATAAAATTAATTCAAACAACAATTTTAAAAGTCCAGAATAGGATATCAAAATTTGCAGTTAATCAAATAATGGATCATAAAAAAATTATTCTATTCATAAACTAAATGAAAAATAAAATAAATGACTAGACCAAAAATAAATCATGACGTCATTGAACAAGAAATGAGAAATGAAACAAAAAATACACAAAGAAAAGAGAAAGGACTACTTCAAAAGGTTAAAGACAATCTACTTCAGAAAACCTAATTGTAATCGAACACCAGATGTTCAGTAATTTTCACGCAACTAGAGGCAGTCAAGTAGTGTGATTCGAGCATTGATTATTTGAGGAGGAGTGCCAATAGTGGGTGGCTTCCACAAAAATATTTTGGTATTTCGAAGAGTTCAAAAATGGAAATGTTTTTTAAGTATATTATGACACTTATCAGTTCTTATAAGTAAGAACTGAAAAAGAGTCCTTTTATCAGAACTTAATTAATAAGAGATGATAAATGGACTCAATCAATGTTTATTTAGGGCTGATAAAGGTAGGTGTTTATCAGCGTTAAAAAAGAACTAATAATGATGTACCTTTATCACTGTGAAAAAGTCCCAGATAATGAACTACATTTATCAATGCTTATTACATAAGAAGTGATAAAGGAATTATTATTATAATTATAAATAAAAAGTTTAAATAAATAAATATATATATACTTAATAAATAAATAATAATCTAAATATAGTAAATATATTAATTTTAAATATATTTATTATAATTTTATATATATTTACTCATAATTATAGACTCATTTTTGAAAAATTATATTTATATCTATTTTTAAGTGAATGCATATGCATATATGTTAAAAATGAGTGAAAGTGAGTAAATCAAAAATAATAACACTTTAAATATATTTAAAAATAGATAATTTTTGTGTGTGTGAATTTTATATAAAAATGAGTTAATTATGTATATGTGAAATCAATATAAAACACATTTAATCTATGTTAAATGGGAATATCAAAAGATACATTCAATTATATGTCGATTGCACTATGCAATTAGTCATTATTTTTAATTCATATTAATTTTTAATTAAAAATCATTATTCTATAAATATATTACTATTTTATGTAAAGAGTATAAATATATTTTAATATATAAGCCATATTTTTATATATAATATATATCTATATATTTAATATATACATTTTATAGACATTAATTATCATAATTATTTAATAAATAAAATGTTTAATATTTAATAATGTATAATAAATTTTTTCTTTTATATCAATAATGAATTAATTAATAAAATTTGTAGTATTTCATTTTATAAACACTTTTTTTAGTTATTTCATTTTATTTATTTGGAAATTTATCAGTGCTAAATAAACACTGATAAAATCTATCTTTATGAGTGATAAAAATAAAGCACTGATAAAGAGTACCTTTTATAAGCGTTTTCAAAAAAGTGCTAATAAAGGGTACCATTTATCAGTGAAAAATAAAATGCACTAATAATGGTTTAATTTATCAACACTAAAAAAAGTGTTGATAAAAGGTTTCATTTATCAGCACATTCTTTAGGATTGATAATGATGTCATTTATTAGCACTTTTTGGTAGTTTTGATAAATACATTCACTACTAAACACTAGTTTTGTAGTAGTGTACTATGTTACGTAGAAAAACAGTATTGATGTGATAAATATTTTATTAATATTCAAAAAATGAATATAGACTATCATAAAGTACACAGAAGTTGGTTCTAGGGCACCAAATCCAAAAGACTTCATCACTCACTAAAGCCAACTACGATGAACCTTTAGTCTATTAGCTCTAACATGATACTCATGATTTTACTAAGATTAGAATTTAGTCAAGGGTTTCCCCCATTTTATTCTGTGGGAGCACTAATTACTTCATCTTCACCCCTTTGTTAAAAATTCATCAATATGTGATAGTTCAAGATTATGTGACTTGTCCGTAGGGGTGACCTAAGATCTCTTTCAAGAGCCATTTTTGCAGTATTATCATAATAGAATGTGATAGGGTTTTTACTTCTTGGTACATCATCATGATCATAGACAATATTTCATATCCAAATAGATTCTTTTGCTGCATCATAAGACCCTATATAATCAGATTCCAATGTGTAATCAGAGACAAATTGATGCTTTAAACTCTTATATCTCACAACTCCTCTATTTAGATAGAAAACATATCATGATTGTGACTTCAAATCATTATAACCTGTCTGAAAACTAGAATATGTATAACCCCTGATGTCCAACTCCTCATATCCTCTATACACTAGGAAGATAACCTAAGTTCTTCTTAGATCATTAAGGATAGACTTAACAACAGACCATTGTTTTTCTATTAGATCATCTTGATATCTTCCTATCATGCTCAATGCATACGAAACATCGGGTCTAGTAAAGAACCTTGAATAAATTATGGTTCATATCACAAAAGTTTAGGCTATCTTACTCATTCTAAATTTCTCAAGTTTTGTATGAGGACACATTTTCTTAAAAGGATGTATACCATGTGACATTATAACCAATCTCGTATTATATTGTTTTATACTAAATATCATTAGTATATGTTCAATTTACAGAATTTCACATAGCCCAAGAAGCCTTTTATATCAATCCCAAATGTGAATGATCCCTAGAATATAGGGTAATTAATCTTTGTCCTCCCTGGAGAAACACTTGTTCAACCTGTCTTTAATAGACCGTAAGACTGGTATATTGTTTCTAATATGTAATATGTCACCAACATATACTATTAGTTTAATGAATTTTTTCCACTAAACATTTTATAAACACATGTCTCACAATCAATCTTAATGAAACCAAATTATTTTGTTATTTCCTCAAATCAAATGATTCATGACCTAAATACTAGCTTCAATCCACAAAAGGATCTCTTTAACTTTTAAATAATTTTAGAATTACCTAGAGTTAAAAACCCTTCTTGTTGTTTCATATAGATATCTTCTAAAAGGTTACAATTACGGAATGTAGTTTTAACATCCATATTAAAATTTTCATTGTCCTCGTAAGATTATATAAAAAGTATAATTCTTAAATATTTAAACAAGGGTACTAGTGAAAATTTCTCATCATAGTCAATTCATTGATTTTGGTTAAACCCTTTATACACGGTCATTCATTTATAGGTATTTAAATTACCATTGATATCTAATTTTCTATTGAATAACCATTTTCACCATACAATCTTTACATCAACAGGTTCGTCGACTGGAACCCAAACTTGGTCTTGATACATGTAATCCATTTCAGAATTCATGGATTGTTGATATCTTGCAGCTTCTGAGCTCTCTACTATCTCTTTTTAAAAGAAAGGCTCAACATTTTCAACCAATAATGAGTCACCATATTTGGTGACTATAAAACATTATATCTCTAGTTCCCTTACCTCAATTTTGCTACTAAATATTACTTATGGTTCATGAAATATTTCATCCATGGGGACTAATGGAATTTGTTCATTTACAAACTCTTATGTATATTGATAATCAACTTCATCAAATTCAATCTTTCTCCCTCCATCCTTCTAGAGTATGTGAACTATTTTATGATCAAATCTTCTTTGGAAACAATCAAATTCTATTTTGAGGGGTTATTTAGGTAGTATCCCTCTTTTCCCTTGGATCCCATATAAATATAAACTTTGTTCCCCATGATGTTAGTTTTTTGTCTAAGAAGGGATTAAAAATTCCTCATGAAACCATACATGTGTATGCGAAAAAACTAATTTTTTACACTCCATAATTCGAAGGGAATTCCATTCAACTCCGTAGTGGGTACTCGGTTTAATGTGTATATCATAGTTTTTTAATGAATATCACTAAAAGGGTAATGGAAGATCTTCATGAATCATCATCGAACTTACCATGTCTTACAAGGTATAATTCTACCTTTGACTAATGCCATTCCACTATAGTGTTTAAGGTGGAGTGAGTTGAAATATAATTCCAAACTTCCATATAAATCCGATAAACTATGGGTTAATACATTCACCATATTGATCTAATAAATGATTCTTTATGTTCTTTACAAGTGGATTATCTACATCATTCTTGGAGTTTTTGATTTTATAAAAGGAATAAGACTTATACAACATCATGAAGACATAACCATGTCTACTCAGGTCATTAGTAAATTTTATGACCTAAGAATACCCACCTCTATATTCATTTATAAATTCTCCACACACATCAGTGTGTACCAATATTAAAATATTTATGGCCCTTTCACCTTATCCACTGAATGTCGGTGATGTCGTTTTTCCTTGTAAATAAGAGTGTCATCTTTCAAGTGGTTTTATCTCAGAGGAGTCCAAATATCAATCTTGACATATATTTTTTAAACACTTCTCATTTACAGGACCAAGATGCTGATCCCATAGTTGGGAGTTATATTATTCATGTGAACATTATTTTTTATTCCATTCCAATATTGGTTTTCATAATTAAATACATAATGATCATTATTTAAATATGACATACCATAACATATGTTATATTTATAAAATAAACAAATCATATTTCAAAAAATGAAAATAAAACCATCTACAACTAGGAATGTTATAAAAATAATGTTCTTAGTAAGTTTAGGTACATCATAACAATCCACTAAAACCAATATCATTCTTGTTATTAATTAAAATAGGTATTCACAAATGGATAGATCATCCAAACTCACACCATTGGCAACAATTATATCAACCTATCCGCAAGAAATATTTAAAATATACATTGTTAAAAAATTAGGATATAGATTTGATCTCTACAAACTATATAAAATATCCAATGTGTACATATTGAAGTATTAAAATTCATAATGAAAGAACATTTAGCTTCTACTTGCTTCTAGGTGCAGTTCAACTTCCACTAGCCTTGATTTTCATATGCAAAACATACTACCTAAGTTTCCATGCTCCGCCTTTGGATCTTTCCATTCATGGGAGTATGGGGCTTAAGAGATTAATAATTATAATGAGTCTTGTGCCCCTTTAACTTGTTCTTCATTTTCTTATTCATAATACAGATTATGTGTTTTTCATTCCCCTTGTCCTTATCTACATAGTGAATTAATTTAAGAAGATTCAAAAGAAGATTCAAATTATTTATCATATTATAATTAATAGTAAAATTGGAAAAGGCCTTGGTTAGTGATGAAAGTAAAATATTTGTGTGAAAATCATCTTATAATTTAATACCTAAGATTTATAATCATTCAATATAGCTAACAAGATTGAATTTATGAGACCTAGATGGAACTGAACCTCTAATATTAGTTATAAATATGGAATTGAATATCTCATATCTATATTATATAACATTTTCATGATGGATATATTGAAGGAGAGACAACATTCTATACACATCCATGTCCTAATGTTTCTTCAAAATATCATTGGTGATGGATGATAGCATGAAACATTGAACATATGTGGAAATGTTCAAATTTTTCTTATAGAGAGTAAACTATTCGTCACTATCCTCATTACCAAGCACAACATGAATTTTTTCATCCATCAAAGAAAATTTCCTTTCATGGAGAAAGATAATGCATAAGCGCCATTACAAATCTTGGAAATTTGGACAGGTGATAAGGTTATCCATCTCATGTATGGATCTCAATGACATGTTTTATGTAATTTTATTAATGTTTCTACAATTAAGATGATAATAATTTGAGTACCTTATCATATAAAAGTTTCACAAATAAATAAATATTATATTTATTAATTTCCCACTATATTATTGAAACCCAATATCCTTCACCATTGGAATTAGAATATCCTTTTTCATCGACATTTTAGTGGAAAGGTTCCGTATTCCCATTCTAATTACCCTAAATTTTTCTGGTCAAGAAATTTGTATGGATTTAAGTAGGCATTCCAAATTCCATATCCATTAACTCATAGTTACTTAATCAATTGAGTGGACTCCACAATTCTAAAATCATTAATTTAAATTTCCTTAACCCTTGCCTCCCATTTATGCTAATTAACACTTCAGAATTCAACCCTTTATGCGAACTATGTCTTGTCAACCCAAATATTCTTGTTATAATCCCTTGATAATTGATATCACCCCAAATTTTGTTAGTCGATAACTTTTAACGATAGTTCAATTTTAACTGAAGTAGTGGATGCCTATACCGAAATTACATATATTAATAATTTATTTTATCCTTTTATGTGTAAATTTAAAATTATTATCATTATTACATTATTTTTTCATATTAATTGGATTTACTTAAGTGATTAAAAATTTATTAGATAATATTCATGCATAATGAAATTTATTTTAGTTTTATCATGCATGCTTGTTAATTCATTAATTCATGTGACCAAGACAAAACATCCATAATCAAATAACCATTCAACTTGACAGAAATAAAATAATAAAGTGTTATGATCATGATATTTTACTAATGGTTATTTTATCTAGAAGATGATAAACTAACCACCAACCCAGGGGAAAACCACCTAAAACCAATTAAGGTTTCTATTGTAGCTTCCCACATGTCCACCTATGTATCTCTATGAAATTGGTTTCTCCTCGGCACCAAACTCGAACTATCGCCACTACATTTGGAGCTCCATCCATTGAATATGATTGTAATTTTATTTAGTTGTGGGAAAGGGGTTTAAATAAATGAAACCATGGCCACACATAACCATACATAATCAGATGAAAGATGACACACAAGATGAAAATTTAATTTAATAAAAAATTATATGAAACAAATCATCAACAAAAGTATTGGTCTATGATCATATTAATTTATTTGCATGCAACGAATTATACGTTTAATAAAATTTACATTAAATTTTAATCATTATTATTTAGGAGGAATCATAATTGAATCAATTATGTATCTTATATAATTAATCAATTGTTTTATCATAATTATCATCATAATATCCTTTATATTTTAATCCATTATAAATTTAGACAAATGAAATAAATGTATTTAAATGTAATTGTGTGCATAAATGTAACATTCATAAAACACAATGAATACCCATATGAATTTACCCAACATGTAATATAAGTGTATACTATTTACACTTGCGACATATGGAATACACTACATATCACATACATTCATGATTTTTACAATCAATATAATTATTAATTGGATTACATGATTTTTTATGTGTTATTCTTCAATGCACATAGATTGATAGTTTTAATATAACACGCATAACATGATGATATTAATATTATGAAAAAATTAATTAAAATATATATATATATATATAAATTAAAACCTCATTACATGGAATTTCCTATCAAAATAACAACCACACACAAGTACATGTTGATATGGTCTTGAAAAATGAATTAATTTTAATCATGAACAATTTCGTATAAGTACCTAGCCTGTACAAGATAGTTATGAAATCAATAGTTGTGGTCAACTTTGGGAAAACATACTATTTTATTCCATATTACTCAAGGGCTCAACGACTGCACTAGGCTCCCCTTTTTCCTTGACCTAGGCAGTGGGGATGGCCTCTATCACATTCCCTCCCACACCAGAGGGGGAGCGAGACCCACCACATCCTAATTTTATTCATTTCACTAACCCATATTCCATTCTTCCTTTCCACACCATTTTTCTAAGACCTAAGACAACTGATCTCCATGATGGATTCTCTCAGCCCACAATTTTCACCTCAAACTTCACAAAATCCTCTAATCTTTGGAATATTACCTTGGTGGACCATTTCACTTCATGGCGGCCTTCAGTTGACACCTTGATCCACTTATCCTTTTCTTCCTGGGGCCTTCAAGAGCAAGTGACGGTCGACCATATGGTCAAGAGAAATATAATGGTTCACTTTTGATCATTGGAAGTCATCATCACTACATGGTCAAGCACTCCAAGATCTTTCAATGATTTATGGTTATTTTTTCTAAGATGGAATTATGATATTCACATAAATTGGGATGGTCTGATGTCAACACTGTGGGTAATGTTTCCTGAGCTCCCAATTACTTTCCAAAACGCTTTAATTATGCATATGTCAGGGATTTTGGTCAGTCGGTATCTATGTTCTTACTCAAGAACAACTGAATTATATCACCCAATCTCCCCATGAATTGTGATGAAGTGGACTTCTCAAAAACACCAGTTTAATGTGTATGGATTTCAGTTGGGGAGGAATTCCACTATAAGCGGTCAATTGTGTTTGTATCATGGTAAAATTTATGTGTCTCTTGCTATCATTTTGGTCATTGATCTTCTCCCTACCGGTGAGGTATCAAAGGGGTTCATGGGGGATATGCTGAATGACCCTATTCTTATTGGCCCTACCCCAGTTATTGAAGATTTTTCCATCACTGAACTCCCACAGAAGTTTCTGAGTTAGGTTTCTATAACACCAATGGAGAAAGGCATCATTACAAGACTTTATCGGGATTTAGGAATCCCCAAATCGTCATCTCATGACCATGAAGCTCTTGGAGAGTCCCATATCCATGGGATTCATCATCATTTATGGGAGAAGTGATAGTTGGGGAGTGTGAAGAAGGTCTGAGTCTAGCTAGAAATCTTTGATTCAGATTCTACTTGATCAGAGTCCATAGTAGTGGAGGTACCCTAGTTATCTTCGCCCAGAGCCTTCCATTCAGCTTAAAAATTGGTTCAATTATTTAAATAGGGATGAGAAGGAGAAAAAAAATCCCAATGGTCGGAAAATAGTTATTCCAAAATGGAAAAACGAAAATAATAATTCAAGGTCTTTTAAGGTTTCTGATGTGAGTGAAAATGAATCATAGTCGTAGCCTAAGTCAGACTATGAGAAGGATATCAAATGGTATGTTACTGGTGGGTCTGTATCAAGGAAAGGAGAGAGAAGAATCATAATCTCTAGTAATTTCCTAGTCAATAAGGCTAAGAAACAAAAACCTCACAAGGATGATTCCATCCTTCTAAAAATAGTGAAAAATAGATAATTAGTTAAATAAAAACACCAAATAGAAGGCAAGGTTATTTTAATCCCTATGAGCTGACACATCTATCACGAATCCACCCATACTGGGGCTTGAGCCACTACTACCCCAATCCAACCTCCATAGGCCAAGGTATGGGGACTAGAACCAAAGGCACAACAAAATTGGGTGGGCCTTTTCCTAAGAACTTGTACACATACACACATGTAGCAAAATCAATGAAAACAGTGGAGAGGGAGAAGAAAACAAGATACAATACTTCTATAAATAAACCACACATATGGATAAACCTCTAATCAGGACAAGTACATAAAAGTAAAGATGAAATGGAAAAGGTCGAAAATACACACCGAACTAGAAAAGTGATGCAAACCGGAATTAGGTAAAAATATTAAACAGTTGAGAGAGTCCCCATACTAAATTCGATGCTACGGACACTACATGCAGTCCAAGCACCTCGTATCCATAGCTCCTTTGAAGTCACAATCAACCTGCCTATCATCTGCATGGTCTCACCAAGTGCAGAAAAATCCCAATAATAGATTAGTGTAAAAATACTTAGTAAGATGTCTTGAAGGATCGAGGGAGGAACAAGATTAGTACTGAAGTGGGGAGAATAAGAGAGATATAACAGAACAAGAGGACAATAATAGAGAGAACAAGGTACAAAAAAAGAAGTGAAAATCAATCCTACAAAATTCTGAAGTAATCTCATTAAAACACAAGGAGATAGAAATGTTGATAAGATGAAATTGGCATTGATTCTTTACTACCTATAGTAAGAGATTAGACTCATACAACAACAAGAACTCAGACATAGAAAGCATGTGGCATACCCTGTGCGTCTCCACCTCTCTTAAAAGGAGAGTAGCCAAAACCCACGGAGGGGGTTCTGGAAACATGATATATATATATATGATTATAAATGAATCCAAAACGAGAGAGTAAGCGGATATCCATCTCACATGATCATCCTAGTAAAAGTGAGTATCCCACAATTTTAGAAGTAACCATCAATTCATATCATACCACATGGTTTCTCTGAACTACAAGTCAAAGAGACTCGATCATGAAAACTTAATACTATCCGCTCTGGGTGGCAATATCTCATCCTCACAATTTGATGTTGCTTCTAAAAGAAATGTCCTTGTGGGAAAATCATTCATCTTTCATGGGAGTCCATTTTCACGTTAGAGAACACCTCATCATTGCCATACAGTCTAGAGGTCATGTCTCAAAGTGAGGAATGTGTTCCTAGCCCTGGTGGAAGATGCCACTCATCATTGGGTGTCCATGCCTTAGTACGTTGGGGGGGGGGGGGTCATCACCTGTAAGTCGACAATGACCCGCTACATAGCTTTTTTGGAGGGTACTACCCGGAAAGAATCATTGACGAGTCCCACTTCCCAACCCTACTAGAGGGATGCCCAATACTACCATCAGGGAACACTTCCCAGCTCTGTTGGAGGTAAACCCGAAACTTCCATTAGAGACCACTCCCCATCCCAGTAGGAGCTAAACTAGAACTAATTTGGCCATCCCTACTCGATGGTACCTATCAAAAAGCATAGAAGAAGTATGCCCATCAGTGTTAAATGGTACCTCTCTGGAAGCACTGAGGAACTCTAGTAATCCTTGCTGGATGATACATCTCGAGAAACAATGAGTATCTATGTCCATCCCTGCTAGATGGTACCTCTCAGAAGAAATCCGGGAAACACTATTGTAGTCATCAAGTGCCTCCCTAAATAGGCATCACACCCAAAAAAACTCTCATCATAAATCATAATCCACTACGGAGGGAACCATCAAGTTATACATGGAAAAACACTTAGGATAGGCTACTCGAATGCTAAAATCTGAGTTTAGAAGAAGGAATTATGAGAGAAATAAGAATCCTTAGTCTAATACATGATGTGTTTGGGGCCCACATGATGTGTGACCCCACTTCAACACCTTTCCATGTACCTAGCCGTTCCCAGGTACTAAACTATGATTATTTACCCCAAAGAAGGTTAGTGTACTCTTAGAGTACACAACATGCCTATCCAGTAGGCTAACGAGCACACGATTCTCATTGTTGATACATGGGGTGAAAAAATAATTTCTCTAACACACATCCTCAAATGGCTCTATAACATTCAACTGAATCTCTTCATATGTTATCTCTACTCTCTCAAGTGTCAAAGATGACCCAAGCTGTGGATTCTCTTCAAACACATAAAAAGAAATATTCCACCGATATTAAATTCATGTTTCCACATTTAATGAGATCACTATAAAGGATATGTATGTTTGAACAGATCACATCATTGTGATCCTTCTGTAAAAACATGCATGATCGACTATTCATTCACACCAAATAGACATCTGATGGAAAATTCATAAGTTGAGACATTTAGCTCGAAAAGAATCTCATGGGGCCCACACATTGGTCCTGAAATAAATTATATGGATTGCGAAATTGTGACCCTCTTGAAAAAACACATGGGATAGACTACTCATTCATCCCAAACAATTAACTAGTGAAAAAGGTATCTTTCACTGAAAAATGTGTGAAGTGGCCCCATAGGGTTTGCACCTCAACATTGGTTTAAAAAACATGAAATCTTTTTTGAATAGTCTACCTCAACTCTAGGGTTGAAATGCCTTAGACAGTGTGCCAAACAGACCTCACATTTAGAAGGTTGGTCTGAAACATGTTTTCCGAATAATAATAATTTTATAATTATTATTTAAATTAGGGTTTTCCTAAATCCAAACCCTAAGACCAAGACTAAAAAGTCCCAAACTTTTAATAAATATCTTCCTCAATGAGAGGATCTCTTGGATGCAGATGGCATAAGAATTGGATTTCTGGATTGTGAGATATTGGATTTTTAATGAGATTTAGGCCAAACTGGGCCGACCTGCCCCTGCAAACCCGGTCCGAACTACCAAAACACAAACCAACTGTGGTTTTGGCTCACTCTTCCTGGGCCATTCCTTCCCGCCACGACCTTCTCGAATGAGGATACCCACCTTTTGTACCCCACCCGTGCTCTGTGACCCTCATATTCTAGTTCACTGGCACACTGGTCGACTAGTCTGCCTCAAGATATCATGCTGACATAGACCTGTGCTTTGCAGGTCTCAGTCCCCCACTGATCGGCTGACCATGCCACCTGCACCGTCCCAGATCTGCCTTGCACCTCCTCCCTATGCAGTCCACACCTCCCACTATTCCAACCTCGATGCCCTGCCAACCAACTTAGATCGCACCACCACATGTTCAGTACACCCATCATGTCGAGGCTGAGCAACTGCCACCTTCTTCCACACATCCATCCCTTGTTGATGCTTCCTGGCCTAACCCGCTTCTTCTATTCTCTCATACGACATACCAGCTCATCTGAAGGCCCGATTTCAGATTCGTGGATGGATCTAAAATCCTTGTGACGAAACCATTAAAATTTCAGCCTTTGATCGGTGATCTGACAGCGGATTGGCACACCAAAAACTGAGTGTCGATTATCTATGAAGAATGAGTAGATTTCAGATAGAAATGTAGGGGTAATATAGAGATCTAATGATGAACACATTCTTTTGGCCGTCGTCTTGATGTTTAATCAAGGGATTTGATGAACCATTCCATAATACGACTTGGAATTTAATATAGAAGTGCAATGATTAACAAGAATACATCCTCATTGGATCCTTTTGATATTGACGACACATCTGCTGCGATCCTGCATTGATCAGTCAATGTTGTGGAAGATAACGCTCTACGATCCGATGATGAAAAGTAAAAAATAGAAAAGATAGAGAGAGAGAAATAGATAGTCTTTTTAGAGGGAGGGAGAGAACTAGGGATAACCCTAATTCTATTTCCCTAAACATCTATTTATAGAAGCCCCACTCGGCACTGAATCTAAAATTCCCATTCCCTATCCTTCTATGTTGCACCTCGCCCAAAACCTCATTTTGAAATCAACTATGTTCTCGGTTTTCCATTACAATTCCTCATTAGAAATTTATTTTCATTGGCATTCGATGTAAAATAATTAAGTTTAATTATCTTAATTACAATTTTTCCCATATGGTGGAATTTTTCACAGATGTCCCATGCCGAAAAATGTTATACCCTTCCTAGGGTAAACACCATGTTCTGGACTCAACCGTAGCATCATATTTTAGATCCAAGCTACCATTTAAGAGATATCCCATTCCTGAAATGTGTATAGTACAAAAAAACATAATATTTTTGAATAATTTATTACAGAAACAGCAGGCCTTATAATTGCACGTCGTCATAGTTCATAGTTCTAGAAATATATGAATAAATACTCAAAAGACTTACAAAGTAAAAATAGGGTCTCTACAAAATTCCCTCCTTATGAATTTTCATCCCTAAAAAGAAAGCTAGATAAGAAACTCGGGATAATGAAGCCACCCTTGTATCTCTTGATCCTAGGAAAAAATTTACATTACCACGATAGAACCACAAATGAACCAAGGGGATGGTTCATCTTCATATGGTTTGGTCATGCATGTGACATACGTTGAAACATGCATGCATATTCTCTGATGTGTTATGTTGGTGGCATCATGCACCCACAATAGCTATTGGGGGATAAGGAAGTAGGAAAACTCAACAATCTTTTTGCATGGTCTCGAAAAAACGGATGAAACTCATGGGAAAATTGTTTACTACCCCTATAGGATATCCACATCCCACATTGAAACTAGAATCACTAATTGCCCCAAGAATAGGGTTTCATGATTTCCTCCTTCAGAAGTTTGATTTGGTGAAACACTGAATGATATCTAGTCTCTAAATCTTTTATAATCAATGTTTCACTATAGTGACTCTCATAAATTCTTGGAAAGAGAAGGAGTCAACACGATCAACTGAAAAGAAATTGTACCCTCCTTCTCCACTAGGGTTAGCTGTAAAAAAGTTAACTGCTCTGAAACATCCAACACCAGATAGTGAGTCGTGTCGTTTTTCTCATGTGGTGTCCATCATATTTACCTATACTTGATAACAGTATCAATATTGGCACTGAGCATGAAAGGTACCCACAAATAGGGTAGGTGAGTAAAATCATCCAACCGCAAGAGGGTAGACATGAAATACACCTCGAATACCCTACAGTTCATTGTCTTTTTTGGAATGATATTAATCCCCCAATGAAACAGTTTTCTGATCCCACTAATTGAATTTCAAGAAAAAGGAGACCAAGCAGGATAAAAATCACTAGAAAATATAGGACTTGTTTTGACACTCCACTGCACAACCTCTCACTGAACGTACTAGTGAGAGGGATTCATACACCACACCTAAATAATATCTTCTTTCAGCAAAACTAACTCTCGCTCATGTTTTTTCTCACATCAAAAAAACTCTTCTGTGTGGGGGAAGTTCCCCTATTCTTCATGACATCGAAGCTATGTCGAACAACACCAATATAGGGTTACACTGATGCCCCACATCACCTGAGTAAATCTCAAGAAAGCAGTGGGGAGAAAATATTACATTACACATACTCTAACAAGTTCTACTAAAAAAGTTTAAAATAAACAATTTTTACCTCTTGTCATCTCATGATTTGAAAGATCACCAACATCCAATGATTTTGGATTTCCGTGGACCACCTTCCAGCCTCCTAAGCCAAACGTGGGATACCTAGTGGTGGGGAAAAGACCTAACAATGTAGTCCCTCACCTCTAGCTCCTCCCGATCCTTTCCTAGAACCACCACCATGGTGACCACCCTGATTAAGGAATTGTCTCTTTCATGGGGGTCCACCTACTGCCTTCCTGGTGTTATCATCACATCTGGTCCGGTTGTCCCGTGCCTAGTGACATCGCCCATGACAAGCATTACACCGGCCCTATCTTAGCTAACCTGGTGCCCGAGTCTGATCATGAGAAGATATCCTACATCGAGATCTTTTCACTTGACTCCTTCTAGATATTGAAGTTGCCTCAAATATATTATACCCACCACCACAACCAGCTTTATGGCATCTCTTTGACGGAAATTTCTCTATCAACGGTTCCTACACTAGCACCATGGCATAGGTGGGGATACATAGGGGTACTATGATAGCACTGATCTATCTATGGAGTCCCTGGTTCATCTTATGTGCTTAGAAATAACCATTATATATCATGTCCAAAGAGTAGTGCGCAAGGTTTGTAAACCTATTCACATAATCAGTTAACATCATCCATCCCTACATTAACTAAAGGATCTTCTGAATATTAATAGAGCACAAGCATGAGTGGTAGAACTCCTCATGACACAACAACTAGATGTTGTCTCACGATAGTGCTAACTCATCGTGTATCTGTGTAACCAAGATCCACCAATTCCCAACAACTTCGTAGAAAGGGTTGTATATCAAAATCCACCATTTGATCTTCCAGTGTTCATACAAGCCAAAAAAAAACGGACCGCTACCACTATATAAATGTCTAATGTCTGAGGGTCTGACTCACCATGGAACCTCATCAATCTCTGGTACTGGAACTCATGAAGTACGCTCACCCTACACACATCCTTAACCCTATCTATTATGGCAGTCTGCTTCCCAACATGTAGAGGTGCTTCTACTTACCCACCAAGTGAAAGGGAAACTCATGATGGTACCTGAATTGATGCCTCTTCACTTGAAGTTTCATCATCACAAACCGGAGAAACTATCCTGGATGACTATAATCGCGGATATATCCTGAATGTTATCAAGGAGTACCATGGTCAGATGAGCATATATATATATATCAACAATGATGGGGAGTTGACTCAAGAATGACAGTAAAAGACTCAATCCTAATGATTCATGTACCATTGTTCCCGAAAACAGGTGTCTCAGAGTTTCGAGTCAATAGGTATGTAATCAGGGGCCTGGTGAATTGATACATCAGCCACCCATACCATCACTGGATTCCCTGGCCTAGGAGCCACTCTCGAGACACATCAACACTATTTCACTAATCCCAAATTATACATTTTTATGTATATGTCTGAACAACATCCAAAGGGTCAAAAAACCTCAGATACCACTTTTTCATGACCAGACACATACCAGTGATCGAGTCGCAACTACACAAAATCGTCCTCCATGGGCTAGGTGCTGGCGACTAGCAATGAAGGGAAAAAAATATTAGGGAAGCAATTTTCTAAGAACCTATACACAAACACACACACATGCATCCAAATCAAGGAAAATAGAGTAGAGGGAAATGAAAACAATATAAAATTCTACTATAAATAAACATGATACATGGATTGAAATCTAATCAGTACATGTACCGAAAATTAAAGCTGAAAAAGGGGGTAAAATACACACCCAACCAGAAAAGTTCCAAAACTCAACAATAAGTGAAAAAGTAAAATTGTTGGGAGAGGCCCGATCCTAAATCCCAAGCTCCGACTACCACACTCTATCCAAGAACCAAGTATCCTTAGCTCCTCTAATGTCATGATTAACATGTTCATAGTCTGCATGGACACACCAAGTGTGGGAAGATCTCAAGAAGGGGTATGTACAAAAATACTCCTTAGGTTGCCTCATTGGAATGAGGGAGAAGCAAGAGGTGTACGGAAGAGGGGACCTGTCACGACCCGTCCCCCGGGGACCGTCTCCTGACTACCCCAAGCCAGCCTTCTATAGGCCAGGGGTTGGCGAATAGAACCAAAGGCATAATTCCCTAAAACTGGGAAGGCATTGCATCTATAAATTGTAAACACACACAACCAGAGTACTAGCGGATGAAAAAACTAATTAGAAGCTGTATAACAAGTGTCCTGAGAGAAAAGGGGGGCCATAATACAAGCCAAACTGTAAAGTAAAAGGAAAAGACAGAAGAGGTACAACTAGAATAAAAACAGTTGGAAGGTGTCTAGAAGCTCCTGGATGGTCCTCCGGGGTTCCTACCTGAAGGGTACTTATAGATGGCCTCCACAGCACTCCACATCTGTTAGACTCCACCATGAACCGATTCGTCGTAAGGTCCTCCTCTAGGTACCGTCCAGTTCTAGTGCTCTCGGCCTCCGTCAGTGATGTCCGTCATCTAAACCAACACAACAAGGTGTGGGCATAGGCCGTGTATGGGTGAGTATAAAGATACTCAGTATGGACTCCAAGACCCTCAAGGTCTCACAAAATCCAATAAAGATAAACCAAAAAGTAATATTTCAACAGATAACCACTACTTAGGTATATGCCCATAAATATACCTAAGTTATCAAGTAACTCATCTCAATCATGAGAAAAAAAGAAAGGCCATTGACTCAGATCAAACCAGGATTTTCATTATCGAAACCACGGCTGATACAGAACTCCTCCTCTGTTGAGTACAGTGGGCCTGTCGTGACTCCTATGCGCTTCTCTCTAACCTTAGACTCTTGAGGTACTCCTCCTGTTGAGTACCGTAGGTCTACTGCCAACTATTAGGCACTCCATCCACTGTGGGTCTGCCACCAAATACCAGGCACTCTGTCCACTGGGCTAATCGAATCTCTCTGAGTTGAATCAGTCATGCAGTCGTCAGGTCTACAACTACAAGGTCTCTGCACTCTGTCTTCTTGTTAATAGAGGGATCTGCTCCACAAGTTACTTGTCGATACTCAAGTTTCACTAAGTCTCATGTATAAGTATCACAAGGGACCACCACATCATAGGGTTCTCAACGTAATATACGGAATGTCAATCGGATGCCCGGTTTGTGGGTTATTAGCATTTTAGTCTCGGGGGCCCGGTTGGATTCGTGTATGAACCAACATGACCATGACTCAACTATACCCTGAACTCTAGTGGGGTATATTCAAAGGGATGACTATACTCCAATAATACTGGAACCACTGACGGTTCGTCAAACAGACATCTGGTACCAATGATATGGCCCAAGAAGTTATTGGGTCAGTAATAGGCCCAGGTCCGGTCCGATCTGGTCGGACCGACTCGGACCAACCCAGTCTAGGATGACTCGGTCTGTGTCAACACAATCAGACATACTGGCTATGACTTGGCCCATTGGGCGGGTTAGACAGCTATTTCTTGACCCGGTCCGCTGGGCCCGGCCCAGCGGACTGTGAGGGCGGGTCAGCCCGGATGCCGCCACATAGGCGGTTCGGCCCGAAGGCCGGGGCTGGTTTGGCTTGTGCCCCGAAGGGTGCGGCTCAAGAGGTCAGTAGCTGGGAGACAAGCGGTCGGGCCGCCCAGGACGTGGGTAGGCCGGCTGGACACCGAGCAAGCCACAGGTGCACAGGGCAAGGCGCTGGGGTGGCGGGCAGCGCGCCGGGGCGCCGAGCAGACCGTGGCAGGGGGATGCGGGGGCGCTGGGAGGGCACCGGGGTTCCAGGAAGGCCACTGACAGGGGTCGGAAAGGCCTCCAGCTGGGCTCGGGTGCATTGGATAGCGCGCAGGAGTCATGGGCAGGGTGCTGGCGGGGCGCGGGCAGCATACCGGCGAGGCGCGACAGTGCGTCATCGGGGCACGGGCAGCGCACAGGGCACGGGCGAGGGCGCGTGTAGCATGATGGGGTGCTTTGGGGGTGGCACTGGATTTGTTCTCCGTCTTCATCGTCATCGGCTCTTTTCCATGCCGTGTTTCCGCTTCGAAGAACATCACAAAGAAAATCCGACGGAAGGTGTCGGCCGTGTGAGGTTGGCCCAAACCCTCCACATTTTGGAGGATATCAATTGGATCAACATAAGTAAAATATTTTCATTAAAAAATTACACATCAATCCCTTTTACATCCTTTAAATATGGTATGAAAAGGAGTAAAATAACAACATGAAAAATTAAACCCCCTACCTTTTGATTTTCGGGCCTCGTTCAATGTTCATTGATGGTGTCGTGGAAGGAGACGAATAAGTACATATCTTATCGTGCCTGCCAGACACTTCGGATCCAAGCTCGTGCATCGGTTCGATGATGACGATGAGGGGGGAAGATGTTCCACTTCGGTAGGATCCGAGTGAGGAATTCAAAGGAGGAAGACGTCGTCGGCGTTCATCACATTCTTCGCATTCTTTGTTTGGAGCTTTTCTACCTAGATTTTCTCTCAAAGCCTCCACCAAAATGTGAACCATGCCAACGAAAATAATAGGTCGATTTTCCTGAGAGGTGTCATATTAAATTTAGGAGGATGCCAATAGGCTTCCATAATAAAACACAAGAGTTGTCACAACAAGTAATTAGGGGGGTTGGCAAATTAAGGTGGGGAAAGTGGTCAGGGAGTTTCTCATAATTTAATGGGGAGATGAGGAAATCAAGAGGTCTCCCCCATCATTAATGAGGGGAGTTGGGGAAGTTTTCCTCTCCTCCCATTATTAGGGGGGTTAGGCTATGTGTGGTCACCACTTATTTATTCTCCAACGGGTGGTTGAATTTGGGTGGCCCCCACCCCCTTAACCTTTAATGGGAGGTTATGGTGTGGTGGAACCCACCAATAAATTTCTCTTTGGAGGTTCTAACTACCACAAAATAATAATATGGATAACACAATATTTTTATTTAATTAAATTAGAAACCCCAAAATATATCTTCTAAACTCGATAAAACACAACTGTGGTGAAGGTCTCGCGAGTCAATCACCGACACTATGAGTTCAACAGTGCCCTCGAATTTCAGTTCTGAGCACTGGTTCCAAAGTTATAAAAACCCGCATGTACGTTTAATGAACGTGCCTAAACAGAACTTCAGAAATTGATTCCGGGAAAACTGGGCCTCAGAATCAAGAGCCGTCAGAAACTAAAGACTCATAAAATTCCAATGTATTTATAAAAAAAATTCCACGAGAAATATGGGTCTTTAAATTCTCCCCACCTCAGGGATTTATGACCTTGTAAGCTACAACTCGATCTAAGGGAACAAATGGGGGTATAGAGCACACATCTAAGCCTCCCGCTCCCATGTGCTCTCCTGGAGGTTCCCATGCTGCCAATGAACGGACACCAGAGGTATCGACCGTCCACATAGGAACCTCTTTTATCGATCCTCAATCTCCACTAGAACCTCCGTGAAAGTCGACCCATCATCAATTTCCATCTCTCCATGGTCGATGATGTGGGATGGGTCGTGCACTTATCTCCTTAGATGAGATACGTGGAAGAGGTCGTGCACCCGATTCAACTGAGGTGGAAGACTTAAGCGGTAAGCCACTTGGCCTACTCTGCTGAGGACCTGGAATGGTATGATTAAATGCAGAGACAACTTTCCACCTTAGCCAAATCATTGTAGACCTCATCGAGGTGAGACCTATAGAAACTCATGGTCACCATCCTCGAACTCCAGAGGTCTCCATCTCCTCTCATCATATGACTTCTGCCTATTCTGTGCAGTCTTCATCCACTCCATGATGATCTACACCTTCTCTATGGTAGCGCGAACCATCTCTGGTCCCACAAGTGTTGACTCCCCTAGGTCTGTCCAGCATAGTGGTGATCTGCAAGGTCAACCATACAAGGCCTCAAAAGGTGCCATACCTATGGTGGAGTGATAGCTATTGTTGTAGGAAAACTCCACCAAAGGAAAGTGATCTTTCCAGCTATGACCGATGTCGAGGACACATGAACGGAGCATGTCCTCGAGAATATGAATGGTCCTCTTAGTCTATCCATCCGTCTGAGGGTGGAAGGCGGTGCTCAAGCAAAGATGTGTCTCGAAAGCTTCCTACATCCTCTTCCATATCCAGGAAGTAAAGCTTGTGTCACGGTCGAAGACAATAGAAGAAGGTAATTGATGTAAATTCACTATCTCATGCACATAGAGGCGTCCCAATATCTCTAATGATCCATGCTCTCTGATCGGTAGGATGTAGGCCAACTTGGTGAGGCGGTAAACGATCACCCATATCTAGTCGTGACACCTAGATGTTTGTGGAAGACCCGTCATGAAGTCCATGGATATCCCATCCCACTTCCACTCTGGGACCTATAAGGGCTGAACCAAGCATGTAGCTACCTGGTGCTCTGCCTTCACTTGCTGACAAGTGAGGCATCATGAGAAAAACTCTGCTACCACCTTCTTCATACCTGGACACCAATGCTGTCATCGAAGTCCCTCATACATCTTCACTAATCCAAGATGTACCGCTAAAGGGGAAGTGTGGAACTCCCTCAATAATTTTTCCTGAAGTGTAACTAGTACCATGGTATGTCCTCTGAATAAGATGACGTGCTCCCCACCTTTATAAAATCCATCAGGTGCTTGCCCTGTGGATATCTGAGCATGTCGCGTCTCGCAGTCAGTGTTCCCATGCTGTGCTTCCCTGACTCGCTGAAGAAGTGGAGGAGTGACTGTGAGAGAATATCGATAGGTTGATCCATCCCTATCCACAAAGGATATATGTAAGCCAGCCAGCTGATCTGTCACCTCTCCTAGCAGCTGAATGCCAGTACTCTTGCTGACCGCATCTGAAACAATGTTCCCCTTCCCAGGAGTATAGACTATCTTGAATTCATAGTTTTATATGAACTCAAGCCATCAACACTGTCTCAGGTTCAGGTCCTCTTGAGAGAAGATATACCTAATCCACTTGTGATCAAAGTACATGATAAAACATTAACCCATCAGGTAGCTCCACAACATATTCAAGGTAATGACCACTGCTGCTAACTCCAGGTCATGGGTAGCGTATTTATGCACATGCTGTCTCAACTTCTGAGAACAATATGTGATCAGAGCTCACTCCTGCATCAGGACACACCCGAGTCCAGTCCCTAATGAATCGCAGTAGACTACATACCCTATGCCTTCCTATGGAAGACTCAAAATGGGGGCACTAGTCAGCCTCTACCTCAGCTCTTGAAAGATCTGCTGGCATCTCTCCGACCACATGAAGGGTTTCCCTTTCTTTGTCAAGGCTGATAGTGGTGTTGTGACTCTGGAGAAGTCTGACATGAATCTCCAATAGTACCCATCCAAGCCAAGGAAACTTTGAACCTCTGTCACACTCCTAGGTGGATCCCATGAAAGAACTGCCTCAATCTTCGCTGGATCTACTGCAACTCCAGCCTCCGAGATGACGTGTTCCATGAAGTGAACCTCCCAAATACAAAACTGGCACTTCGAGAGTTTACTATAAAGCTTGTTCTCTCAGAGTGTGTTTAGTTCAGCTTGTAAGTGGTAGGTATGCTCCTCCTCAGTAGTCAAGTAGATCAATATGTCGTCAATGAAGACTACGACAAAGCGATCAAGGTAAGGCTGGAAGATCCTGTTCATGAGACTCATGAACACTTCTGGAGCATTGGTCATAACCAATAACTCATAGTGGTAGTAACAACACCTTAATTTCATCTTCTGCATATCCTCATCTCAAACTCTAGGCTGGTGATAGCCTGATCTGTGGTCTATCTTCGAGAACCATCGTCCTCCCTTGAGCTGATCAAAGAGGTGGTCAATCCTCGAGAGAGGGTACTTGTTCTTCACAGTCACCTGGTTCAGGCGACGATAGTCAACACAGAGCCTCAAGCTCCCGTATACCTTCTTGGTGAACTGAATTGGGGCTACCCAGGAAAAAACACTGGTCCAGATGAATCCCTTTCCCTGTAAGTCCTCTAACTGTACCCACAGCTCTCGAAGCTCAACGGGAGACATCTGATATGATGGAGTACATATCGGTGTCGTCCTGGGGTACATGTAAATGTAGAAGTCCTTCTCTCTGTGAGGAGGTAGTCCTGGAACATCGTCAGGGAAAACATCTTTGTACTGGTCCACCACTAGAAGATATGTCAGACTCTCCACATCAACTGCTCTGAGCGCAAGGCAAGCCAACTGGTGAGTGATCGGCAGCACCCTCCTCCGAGTAAGTCCATCCTACACTGAAAAAGTTCCCTTCTCTCCAGTGAAGGTGAACCTGGTCCCATCCGTGCGGACACACCACACTTTGCGCCTAATACATTTAATATGATCATGGACTGTAGATAACCATTCTATACACAAGATGATGTCATAAGGCCTCGACGCCGCTACAAAGAGATCCCAACCAAAGCTCTTGACACCTAGAGTAAGCTCACAATACCAACAATAGAGTGTAATCATTGAGTCTGCTCCCGTACAGGTCTCTAGCCATAAGGATCGAGCCAACAGCTCCTTCGGAATCCCCGAGCTTCGAACAAGGGCAGTGGAAATGAACGAGTGACTGACACCTATGTCTATGAGAACTGCAGCTAAGGTGGAGTAGACATAGATCGTACCTCAAATCATCTCCAGAGCACTGTGATCCTAGGACTCAACTTCCTGAAGCTGTGATCTGTCCTGTCCACCCACTCCCTATGGTTGGGGTGGACCTCCTAGTGGTGGTGGTGGTGGTAGCACCTCATAACGTCGACCGCCGCCAGCTACTGGACCATCTCCTCTGCCACGTTCGCCTTCTCCCTGCGGCCACCTCGATCGAACCTCTGTCTCTACCTGGGAGGTCCTTCAACTGTCTGCTTATCAAAAGAGTGGTGGGTCGGACAGTCATGAGCCATGTGACCAAGCCCACCGTAGGATTAAAACTGTCTGCTCCTGGCATGACTAGATTTGCCTCCACTCTGGGTACCCCACACAACAGATCCTAAGTCATGCGGTTGACCACTTGTAGGTCTGTTCCTCTTGGACCTCTGTGTCATCTATCTACTGTAAGCTACAGAACACTCTGCTACAAGTCGACTAGTGGTGGGTCTCACTGCTAGAGACTACTCAGTAAGGAAACTCACCACTAGGAGGGATCGCCCCAACACTCCCGCCTACGTCGGGATGTTGTGGGAGATAACTAAAGCTCTAATATCTCTCTTGAGCCCATGCTCAAATGTCCGGGCCCTGAAGAACGTGTCATGTACCATAGTAGTGGAGGAGTGCGAGAGGTTAGTGAACCTCGCTGAGTACTGAGCTACACTCATGCTGCCCTACTACAGATATAGTAGCTATTGTATATGCACCGCTTGAAGGGTGGCTGGTAGAAATTCCACCAAGAACAGGCTGTCGAAGTCTTCCCATAGAAGAGTCACCTCATCGTGCATCTGGATCATTAGGCTCCACTATCTGCCTACCGCTGACAGAAGGAGGCTAGCATCAAGGATCACCAGGAAGTCTGTTGGTGTCCCTACTAGTCTGAAGACTCTCGCCACAGCCTCCACCCAATACTCAGCTGCCTATGGGTTCGTCTCTCCATGGATCCCGGGTGACCTCTGGTGCTGGAACTCGTGAAATGCGCTCAAGAGGCTTGCATCACCTGCTGCTATGGCTGGTGGCATCAGTGGCCCAACGGGATGTGGTACTACTGGTGCCTCTACTGGTGCCTCTACTGGAAGAGGGCCCGGTATTGAGACCTCATTGCTCGTTGGGCTGTCAGTACGTACAACTCTCAGGGCTCTAGCTGGTTGTCCGTGGGGAGGCATCCTGATAGAACAGCTGCGGCACAGTCAAAAGTCTATACATGGGTAGATGACCTGGTTTGAGCAGACATAAGAAAACTTTTGAAAACACACACGCAATTAGTGTTTTTGTGTAATATGTTGGAAATCAACAGTCAGGGTCCATGTGTATGGATATGTCGGCCGCCGCACCATCACTGGACTCCCTGAAATGAAAACCACACTCAGTACCCTTAACACTATTGCTTCACAGAAAAGAAATATCAGATTCCTAAGTTCTATGGTAGAGCTTACTCTTCTGATACCAATTTTTAATGACTCGTCCCCTGGGGACCGTATCGTGACTACCCCAAGCTCACCTTCCATAGGCCAGGGGCTAGAGACTAGCACCAAAGGTGTAATTTGCTATAAATGGGAATGAATTGCCTTTATAAATTGTAAAAACACACAACCAGAGTACAAGCAGAAGAAAACACTAAGTAAAATCTGGATCACAAGTGTACTGAACGAAAAGGGGGGCCAGAATACAAGCCCAACTGTAATGTACAAGGAAAAGAAAAAAGAGGTACAACTAAAAGACAAATAGCTGGAAGGTGTCTAAATGCACCTAGATCATCCTCTAGGGTTCCTACCTTAAGGGTAGGTACATATGGTCTCCCCAACACTCCACGTCCTTCAAACTCCACCCTGTACCGATACGTAGTAAGTTTCTTTTCCATGTACCATCCAGTCCTAGCGATCTCGGCCTTCTTCAGTGTTGTTCGTCATTTTCATCCAACACAACGAGGTGCAGGCATAACCCGTGTAGGGGTGAGTATAACTATACACATTGGGGTCCCCGAGACTCTCAAGGTCTCACAAAATCCAACAAGAAAAACCCACAATGTAAGATTTCAACGGATAACCATTACTTAGGTATATGCCCATAAATATACTTATGTTATCAAGTAACCCATCTCAATCATGAGGAAAACACAAAGGTCATTGACTCAGCTCAAACTATGATTTTTATTATCGGAACCTTAGCTACTGGAGAACTCCTCCTCTGTCGAGTACAGTGAACTGTCGCAACTCTGAGGCGCTTCTCACTAACCTTAGAATATTGAGGTACTCCTCCCATCTATTACCGTGGGTCTGCTACCAACTACCAGGCGCTTTTCCCACTGTGTTTTCGCCGCCAAATACCGGGCACTCCTTCCACTGGGCTAATCTAATCTCTCCGAGTCGAATTAGTCATGCAGTCGTCAGGTCTACAACTACTAGGTCTCCACACTCTGTTACCTGGTCATCAGAAGGATCCACTCCACGAGCTACTGGTTGATACTCCATGTGTCACAATGTCTCACGTAGAAGTATCACAAAGTACCGCCACATCATAGGGGTCTCAACACAACAGACGACGTGTTAATCAGACGACTGGTCTTTGAGTTATTAGCATTTTAGTCCCAGGGGCCCGGTTGGATTCGTGTACAAACCAACCTGCCCGTGACTCAACTATACCCCGAACTCCAGTGGGGTATACTCAAAGGGATAGATATGCTCTAATAATACTGGCGCCACTGACGGTTCTTCAAAAAGACATCCGGTGCCAAATATATGGCCTAAGAAGGTAATGGGTCAGTAATGGGCCCGGGTCCGGTTGGACCAACTCAGGCCAACCCAGTCTAGGCCGACCTGGTCTAGGTCAACCCTGTCAGACTCGCTGGGTATGACCCGACACATTGGACGGGTTAGCCAGCTATGTTTTGACTCGGTCCACTAGGCCCGGCCCAGAGGACTACGAAGGCGGGTCAGCCCAGATGTCTCCACGCAGGCGGTTTGGCCTGAAGGCCGGGGCCAGTTCGTCCTGCACCACGAAGTGCATGTCTTGAGAGGTCGGTGGCCGAGAGACCAGCGGGCAGGCCGAGGGCAGGCCGGATGGACTCCGGGTAGGCCGCGGGTGCACCGGGCAGGGCATCGGTGTGCCGAGCAGCGCGCCGAGGCGCCGAGCAGACATCGGTAGGGGGCCATGGGGGCGCTGGGGTGCCGAGCAGGCCACCGGAAGGGGCCGGGAAGGCCGCTGACAGGGATCGGGTGGGCCGGGTAGCACTCCAAGGTGCCAGGATGGCCGTCAGCAGGGCGTGGGTGCGCCAGATAGTGCGGAGGGGGTGCAGGCTGGGCGCCGGCAGGGTGTGGGCAATGTGCCGGCGAGGCACGGTAGCACGCCGGCGAGGCACGGGTAGCGTTCCGGGCGTGGGCGAGGGAATTGGTAGTGCGCTGGGTCATGGTGGGGGCAGCATGGCCTTTGTGCTCTATCTTCATTGTCGTCGCCTGTTTACCATGTCGTGTTTCCACTTCGAAGAACATCACAATGAAAATCTGACGGAGTGTGTCGGTCGTGTGAGGATGGCCTGAACCCTCCACATTTAAGAGAGTATCAATTGGCTCAACATAAGTAGAAGATGTTCATTAAAAACATCCACATCAATCCCTTTTATATCCTTTAAAGAATGTAAGAAAATGAGTACAATAACAACATGAAAAATTAAACGCCCTACCTTTTGATTTTCGGGCATCGTTCGACGTTCGTTGATGACGTCGCAGAAGGAGATGAAGTAGTCTGTCGCTCGTTGCGTCAGCCACACACTTCTGATACAAGATCATGTGTCGGTTCGATGATGATGATGAGGGGGGAAGATGCTCCACATCGGTAGGATCTGAGTCAGGAAGTCGAAAGAGGAAGACCTCACCGGCGTTCTTCGCATTCTTCACATTCTTCATTCGGAGCTTTTCTCCCTAGATTTTCTCTTAAAGCCTCCACCAAAAAGTAAATTATGCCTATGAAAATAATAGGTGGGTTTTCCTATTATTACATTGGCACATAAATAAAAAAAGAATTAATAACCCACACCCCTAATTAAAACATAAGAGGTGTCATATTAAATTTTGGAGGATGCCAAGAGGTTTCCTTAATAAAACACAAGAGTTGGTGCAACAGATAATTAGGGGGTGGCATTTGGCACATTAAGGTGGGGAAAGTGGTCAGGGAGTTTCTCCTCATGTAATGGGGATTTAAGGAAATCAAGAGCCCCCCCCCTCATTAATGAGGGGATTTGGAGAAGTTTTTATCTCCTCCCACTATTAGGGGGGTTAGGCCCCGTGTGGTCCCCACTTCTTTATTCTCCCATGGGTGGTTGAATTCGGGTGGGACCCAGCACCTTAACCTCTCATGGGAGGTTATGGTGTGGTGGCCCCACAACTAACTTCCCATTAGAGGTTCTAACTACCATTAAATAAAAATATGGGTAACACAATATTTTTATTTAATTAAATTAGAAACCCCAAAATCTATCTTCTAAACTCGATAAAATGAAACTGTGGTGAAGGTCCCGCTAGGCAATCACCGATGTTGTGAGTTCAATGGTGCCCTTGGATTTCAGTTCTTAGAACCGGTTGAAAATTTATAAAATTCCACACATACGTTTAGTAAACATACCTGAATAAAACTTCAGAAATTGATTCCGGGCACATCGGGCATTGGAATAAAGAGTTGTCATAAACTGTGTACTCGTAAAATTCCCATGTATTTTAAAAAAAATTCAACATAAAATCCAGGTATTTATAGGACCTATAGAGAGATATAACCAAAAAACACAACAATAGTACAGAGAACAGGGTATAGTGAAATACTTTCATCTGAACCCAACAATGGAGTGAAGTAAGATTGTCCAAAAAAGGATCTAGAAATAGTGAGAAGATGAAGCTCTCATCGAGTATTTTATACCTATAGTTGGAGTGTAGACTCATCTAACCATTAAAATAAATACATGGAAAGAACATGGCATACCCAATGAATCTTCTACTCTATTGGAAGGAGAGTAACCAAAACTAAAGTAGTGGATACTGGAAGAAGGATATATATGTTTAGTAAAGAAACCCAAACTATACAGTAAGGGGATCTCAATCTCACAACCTCAACACTAGAAAAGTGAGGTGCCAATAGTTCTAGAAGTAACTATAATTACCTAGAATCCCACACACCTACTCTGAAGTACATGTTAAAGGGACTCAGTCATCGCACCTTGATACTGTCTTCTTTGGGAAGCATTGTATCACCCTCACAACTTTAGGTGGCATCACAAGGATACGTCTTGGTGGAAAAAACATCCCTCTTTACTGAGAGTACAAAGTCACGTCGAGCATGGATCATCACTATAACATAGTAGATAGGTCATGTCTGATAGTCGAGGATATGTTCCCATCCCTGTAGGAAGATGCCACTCATCATCAGGTGTCCGTGCCCTAGTACGTCAGGGGGATCATCACCCAGAAGTTGATAGGGACCCACTACCCAACTCCTCTGGAGGGTACTACCCAACAAGAGTCTTCGAGGAATCCAACTACCCATCCCTACTAGAGGGAATCCCATAACGAAAAATGGGGGCCACATCCAAGCCTAGATAGAGGTACACCCAGAACATCCATTAGGGACTGCTTTCCAGCCCAGCTAGAGGAAAACCCGAAACTACTCTGGCCACCCCTGCAAGATGGTACCTATCATAAAAGCATTAAGGAAGTATATCCATCCCTACTGGATGGTACCTCTCTGAAGGAATTGAGTAACTCTGGCCATCCCTTCCTGATGGTACCTCTTTAGATGCAACATGGACTCTTACCAGCCCTGCTGGATTGCACATATCTAAAGAATGCTGAGGAACACTTCTGTAGTGTGTGGGTGATGCTCGGGATAAGCATTAGACCTAGAACATCTGGCATCGTACCTCAAAAGCAACTACAGAAGAGAACTATAATGTTTTATGTGTAAAAACACTCATGATAAGCAACCCTCATGCCAAAATCCGAGTTCAAAAGAATGATATACAAGAGATATAAGAATTCGTAAAGTATTACCTGGCATGCATGGCACCCACATGACGTGTGATTCCACATCAACACATTTCCATTTACCTAGAAATTCTTATGTACTAAACTGAGATTAAGTATCCTTAAGAATGTCATTGTACTCCCAGAGTACATGTCATGCCTAGCCAATAGGATAATGAGTGCATGACGCTCATTGTTGATAAGAAGGGAGAAAATGTAATTTTTCTAAAACACCTCCTAAAATGGATACATAAAAATCAACCACATATCATCAAACATCTTCTCCACATTCATAAGAGTCAAAGAATACCCATTCCATGGATTCTGTTAAAACATGAAAAAAGGATCTTCCACCGATATTTCTTCCATGTTTCCACATTTACTAATATCACAAATAGGGCTATGTAAGATCAAATTAATCACAACTTTGTGATCCTATGAAAAAACAAACAAGATTGACTATTCATTCATCACAAAATGGATTTTTGATGAAAAAATCACAAGTTGGTGTCATACACATGAAAGGGGTTTCATGGGGCCCACACCTTGGTCCTAAAACAAATTATATGGATCTTTCTATTGAAATCATTTTGAAAAAGCACATGGCATGGACTACTAATTCTTCCAAAATGGATACCTAGTGAAAAAAGTTGACTTTCACCGCAAAATGTGCGAAGAGGACTCATGGGTCCCTCACCTCAACTTTGGTTTTAAAAACCCAGAAAGCGGTCTTAAAAATTTGACCTCAACTCCACGGTTGAAATGCCTCAGATGGCATGTCAAACAGATATCCTGTTTAGAATGTAGGTCTGAAAAACATTTTCTGATTACAAATATTTTAATTATTCTAACTTAACTTAGGTGTTTCATGTACCCACACCACGAGACCAATACAAGAAAGTCTTGAAATTGTCTAAAAATATTATCCTCTATGAGAGGATCACATGGTCACAGATGACACATGAATCAGACGCCCGGATTGCGAGATTCACGTTTTTTAAAGAGCTTCGATCCAAACTATGTCGGCCTCCAACGACCAGCCCATGGCCCATCCACAGGTCCAGACCACTATTTTATGGGCCAACACACATTCCACAACCTATCCATGGGGCACATTCCACCGAACCCTTCCTCGTGTTGCCCAATTCAGCTGCCATGGCCCAGCCCGCCTGTCGTGGGCCGCCCATGCTACGTGACCCACCTGCTTCAGTGCGCTGGCCAACCGACCAACTGGCCCACATTAGGACCTCGTGCCAACGTATACTCACACATAGAGGGTCTCAGTCCCCCATCCATTGCTCGACCGTGACACTTATGCCACTCCGGCTCTGCCTTGCAGCTCCGCCCAAGCCACCAGCCTCCGACGTCCTCGCCTCTCATTTCACTGCACCGACCCCAGAGCCCTGTCAGACTCCGCTAACCCCTCCAAATATCTTAACCCACATAGTTTCACGCAAAAAACACCAAAATTCCAACGATCCACAACCAAATACTTCTTACACACAGATCGCCCTTGTCGATGCTTCCATGCCTGACCTGCCCGCCCCTTTCATCCACACAACATACCAGCGCATCTGGTGACCCAATTTCAGATCTTTGGATGGATCTATGATCCCAATGATGAAAAATTCAAAATTTAATCTTTTTATCAGTGATACGATGGTGAATTGTCCTACTCGAAAATGCTCATCTATTATCCACGAAGAACATGCATATTTCTGATAAAATTGTGGGTTCAAGACAGAGATAGAATGATGACCATGTTCATTTGGACATTGTCTTTATGTTTAAATAGTGGATTTGATGAATAATTCAAGAATATAAGTTGGAATTTAAAAATTTATGTTTGTAAATTGACATGAATCCTACTTAATTGGATTCATTCGACATTGACGATGCATCTCCTGTCATCCTACTTCGACCTGTTGATGTTCCGGAAGAGATTGATTCTCTATCTGGTGAAAAATAATAAATAATGGTAGAGGGTGAGATGGGGAGAGAGGTTTTGTAGTTATAGATAAAGATAATTAGGTCTAAACCTAATTATATTTACCTACACTTAGATTTATAAAATCCCCACTCAGCACAGAATCCAAAATTCTTTTTCCCCCATTTTGAATGTCGTGGCTAGGAAAAACACCCTATTCTGAACTCTAATGAAATCTTTGTTTTCCAAATTGAGTCCCCATTCAAAAGGTATTTATTTTAGCATTAGGGGTAAAATAATTAGATTTTATTATTTTATTTACGGTTTTTCCCTTGGATGGAATTTTTCATAGAAGTCACACCCCGTCAAATGTTATACCCCACCTAGGGTAAGCACAATGTTTTAGACTCAATTGTGGAATTAGATTTCTAATCTGAGCTACCATTTAAGAGAAATATTTTTCCCAAAACGTTCATAGTACAAAAATAGTTAATAATAATTTTTATTTATTTTAGGAACACCTGGCCTCAAAATTTAATGTTCTATCAACACTTAGATCTAGAAATATATATAGAAATACTCTAATGTATTACATATAAAACTCAGTTCTCTACATAATTCTCTCCTTCATATTTTCATCCAAAAAAAACATGGGAAGAAACTCAGGACACTAACCCTGCTCTTTGCTCTCCCTCTCCTAGGAAAACCTGGACATTTCCATGCTAGCACGACACGCGAACAAAAAGGATGGTTTTTCCTCAAAAGATCTACTCATGCCAGTGGCATGCGTTGAAACATGAACACAGCTCTTCAACTACGGTATGTGGGAGGAGTAGTGAACCCACTCCAGCTATTGTGGGGTGAAAGGTAGTAGCTAACCCCACCATCTCCTTTCACAGTCCTGAACATCAAGAAAAAACACAGGGAAAAATTTTACTTCCCTGGACGGACCACCACGTGTCATGTTGCTACTGGAATCATAGATTTACCATGGAATGAGGTCTCATCATTCTCTCTTACTAGATGGTACCCTTCAGAAAAGCATCGAGGAAGTATGAAAATCTCTACTAGATGGTACTTATCAGGAAGTTCCGAGGAACTCTGGCTATCCCTACTAGATTTTACCTTTGATAAGAATGTCTAGAAACAGAACTGTAGTCATCAGGTTCTGCTGTAGATAGGAATCACACCTAGAACATTTTTCATCATACCTTAGAAGCCACTATGAAGGGAACCATTCCATTCTATATAGAAGGAAACTCAGGATAGGCTAATCGCATTCCAAAATCTGAGTTCTGAAGAAGATGATATGAGAGACAAAAGAATTAGTACAGTAGTTCATGGTGTGTGTAGGTCATGGCAGGTGACCCCACCTGAATGCCTTTCCATGTACCTATCCATTCATAGGTACTAAACTGTGATTAAGTACCACTAAGTATGTCAGTGTTCTCCTGAAGTACACCGGATACCTAGCCAATAAGCTAACGAGTGCATGGTTCTTGTTGTTGATACAAGGGGTGAAAATGTAATTTCTATAACACTCCTCTTCAAACGGCTCTTGAACATTCAATTTCATATCTTCATACATCTTCTCCACTCTCATAAGAGTTGAAGCTGAACCAAGCTGTGGATTCTCTTCAAACAAGTAAAAAGGATCTTCCACCAATATTCCTTTCATGTTTCCACATTTAATGAGATCATGAACAAGGCTCTATAAGTTTGAATAGATCACACCATTGCGATCCTTGTGAAAAAACATGCATGATCGATTATTCATTCTCCCCAAATGGACTTCTGATGAAAATTCATATGTTGGCGCATTGCACTTGAAAGGCACCTCATGGGGCCAATGCCTCGGTCCCAAAATAAATTTTTCGGATTATCCCATTTTAATCCTCTAGAAAAAACACATGGGATGGACTGCACATTCATCGAAAATGGATACCCGGTGAAAAATTCATCTTTTATCCCAAAATGTGCAAAGCAGACCCGTAGGTCTGAAACAAGTTTTTTGAATACCAATAATTTAATCGTTATTATTTAACTAAGGCATTTCCTATACCCAAACCCTGATACCAAGACCAAAAAGCCTTGAACTAGTCTAAAAATATCTTCCTCAATGATAGGATAACATGGTCGAAGATGACACAAGAATCAGATGCCTAGAATGCGAGATACAGGCTTTTGAAGAGCTTTGGGCCAAACTAGGCTGACCCACCCCTACTGGCCCACATAGCGTGGCCCAACCATGCTCCATGACCCACCTGCACTAGTGATCTAGCCTGATAGCTAGTTAGTACAACTCAAAACATCACACTAACACAGACCCTCACTTTGTGTGTCTCGGTCTCCCGTTCTTCGCCTGACCGTGACACTCGAGTCACCCCGGCTTCGCCTTGCACCGTTAACCTAGCCACCGGCCTCTACCATCCTTGCCTCCCGCTATGCCGTGTTGACCCCATAACCCCTCCTGCCTCCTCTAGCCGCTCCATCCACCTCAGATCGCACTGTCAAATTGCCAACACACCCGTCACACTAGAGTTTCGCAGCTGCCTCCATCCGCTACATAGATGACCCTTGTCAGCGCCGCTATGCCAGACCTGCATGCCCCTTTCTTCAACATGACATATCGGCTCATTCGGTGGCCTGATTTATGGTTCGTGGATGGATCTAAAATCCTTAAAATGAAACCTTCAAAATGCCAGCCCCAGATCAGGGATCCGATAGTGGATTGGCCCGCCTGAAAGTGAGCATAGATTATCTGTGAAGAACGAGAGGATTTAGGTAAAAGGTGGGTTCAAGACAGAGATCGAATGATGAAAATGTTTGTTTGGCCATAGTCTTGATGTTTAAATAGGGTATTTGATGTATAATTCATGAATATAACTTGAGATTTAAAAATAAGGTACGAAAATTAAAAATAAACCTGCCTCGTTTGATTTGTTTTTCATTTAAGGTGCATCTTTGGAGATCCTGATTCGATCCGACAAGGTTCTGGTAGATATCATTCCACGATTCAGGGAAGAACAATAAAGAATAGTGGATTGATAGAGAGATATATATGATTTTTAGATAGAGGGAGAGAGAGAGAGTTAGGGAAAACCCTAATTCTATTTCTCTAATCTTATATTTATAGAAGCCCCTCTCTGTGTTGAATTTGAAATTCTCACGCCCCCTCTTTTTATGTTGCTCAAAGGAAAAACACCTAATTTTGAATTCAACGGCGATATCAGTTATCAAATATGATTCCCCATTGGAAATTTATTTTCTTCGGTGTTCAGGGTAAAATAATTATGTTTAATTATCTTATTTATGGTTTTCCCTTGGGTGGAATTTTTCACATAAGTCCCACTCTGACAATCATTATATCTTTCATATGGTAAAAGACACATTCTAGACTCAACAATGGCCTTGTATTTATGAACCAATATACCGTTTAATATATATCATGATCCCGACATGTGCATAGCACAAAAACACTTAATATTTTTGTATAATTTATTTTGGGAACACCATACCTCAGAATTGAACACCATCTTCGCGCCTAGCTATGGAAATATTTGTAGAAATATTCCAAAGTATTACCAGAAAATAATCAGGTCTCTACATAGAGAGGGAGTATTTATTTCCCTATGGTTTGGATTTTTTTCCCATCATGGTGTGCCAGCTGCCTGTTTTGAGATAATCAAAACTAATGCTGATGGAGTTGAGGTGCAAGAGAGTGGAACGTTTTCCTTAAGGGAGAATGGGAAGTTAAATGAGGGGAGGGGGAGAAGATGTACTCTAATTTCATGGAGGTATTGGTGGGGCTTCTTGGTGAGGTTGGTACCTTATTGTCTTTCCCAGCTACCGAGCTGCAATATAGAGAGGATGATGCTATAGATTCTTCATGGTAAATGATCAGTTATTCTGGGAAAGAGATTCTAGAGACTCAATTAATCATTTATGCCTCTAATGAGGATGTGAAAATAATGGAGTGGAGAATTATTCAAGTGAAAAAAATTAAGTATATGAGCGAGTGGATTGTTAAAAAACATTTAATCTTTACTAGAGGATTCAAAAATAAGAAGATACCAGTAGAGGATTTCTCGTATGTGTGGGAAAAGATGGCCTAACATTTAGAAGCTATAATCACTAATGAAACTGACTCAATGGTATCATCTATGTCCTAGAATTTATACCAGGGGATGGAGTCAAAGAGTTTTAAGAAGGTTTTTAATAATTATGCTATTTTCTATAGTGATTGATGGTGTGGATGAACTTGAAGGTTTCACACTTTCTCAATAAAAGTGTATTTTAATAGAAAAAATATTACCATTTTCTGTGTGTACAAGATAACAAGATGACATGAAATTTTTTCACCATCTATCTAAGGCACACACCTATAGAATCAGCATATAAACTATACCACAAAATATATTTGAGTACACAACATGTACTTGGGCTACATGGTGTGTGATCTCCAAGCTACACAGTCACTAACCAGGCAGGCCATGTGAGAAGATACATGGTATGTCTTTGAATAAGGACTATATGTTGTGTACATGAGTTGGAAGGTGTTTACTTTGACAGACCATGTGCCAGGCTGGTCCTGTCAACAAAAGGAGTATAGTTAGATTCATCATTTGTAATAACTGCACATTCATTGAATTAATTATGAATTAATTCATGGTGTATTAAACACTGGTAAACAGTGTGTACCATCAGGTTACACGGTAGGCACTCATGTGATATCTAGCCAAATTCCTCATCACCTATCGATGAAATCGTCAATTTTATTTTGTTCCTAAAATTAATCAATTTTTTTTATTTACATGAAATAGAATAAGAAGAAGTAGATATCCCAATTTAAATTAAATAATTATTTAACTTATATTGAAAACTAAATTAAAAATTCATAAATAAATCAATGGTATTTGAAAAAATATAAATAATTATGCGACCCATTTGATACCATTTGTAGGTTTTTGAATAGAAAAAAATGAATGATGGGTCATTCCCAACATTCTTTTTTATAATGATAGATAATCAGTCCAATATTTACATGATGATAATAGTCGAGATCAATGGAATTGAATCAAAGAAAACAGACAAGGTATAAAATACTAGTAACATAGCACAAGATAACCATATATTATTTGTAATTAACTCAAACAATTATAGAATTAAATTTTGATAATTTTTTTTTCATTGATGGATGTAACAACATATCTATGTTGTACAATCATTGTGTTGTAGTAATTAAGAGATGATTCCCTCAAGTGGTGATCAACATGTGGTGCACAAATCATCGAACATCACCATAAGAATATCCATTAATTAGTATAATAGATATTATATCCTGGGTCATCTGTATTTGATAACCATAACAATTGATTCATGATAAATCTCCTTGATATATCTCAATTCAAGAGTAGGAGGTGGAGAAATATCTCTCTCCATTATTTGGAGCATTCTTAGAGAAGAGAGCTCTCTACGGCTTTGAGAGGATTCTTTGGATTCATTATCCAAAACAAAACAAATGAATTTTATCTGTTGAACAATAATATAATTGGGTTTATATACCTCTAAGGTTAGATATAAATAATTTCTCAAGTTTGATTAAATATTTATTTAATCAATGAAAAACCTTATGTCTATTATAATTATAATATTATTATTTCTCAAGATGATCTAAACTCAAAAATTAAAATTAAATATTCTTTCTTCCAAAAATATTTAATATATATAATTTTGAACCAAACCTATAAACTCGGTACACCATTCATCCAAAATATTTCTCGATCCTTGAATAATGACTATTTATTTAATAAAAAATATCAACACACTTTTCTCCAATACATAAATAAATATTATATTTACTAAACAGAAAATAAATATTAATTAAATTATTGATAAATAAAACATGAAAAATCATAAGGACACATACGAAAATAATATTTAATCAACTTGTTAAATAATAAATAATAATATATTAGTTTACTAAGATTCTATATAAACATAGTATGTGACACTCTAGGCCTAATTAGGTGAAGTAGTCTAATGTACATGACTTGCATCTAGTAACATGCCAAGGAAACCATAGAGAAATATGTTAATTACACAATGACATAATACCCTATAAGGATGCTTACTGTTTAATATAATCCTATTATCATGATATCTATAATGATGTAGATTGAATGCTGGAGCCATCAACCTATGTTATCAAATATCTTTTTCTTTGAATTTCCAGGAATCAATCATGCCTATAGAACACCATGACCATGGACTTATTTTGGCTATATCATTTCCATAAAATTACTCACATATCAACCACTTTTAAAGAATAGAATGGACAAAACCTTTCTCACATTATTCATTAATGTAATATTACTCGTTATACACCCAATGTATCCTTCCTTTCCACAAACATATGTCACCAAATTTTTTTTCAATTCATAAAAGTACACGAATCATAATAATCATTAATAATAATGTTAAATTCTAAGGATACATACACAAGTCTGAAGATATAAACATTCAATGGACATATAAATGTGGATTTTCTACTTGATAGTCTAATTATAATAATGTCTTACACTGAATATTACCAAGGTTATACACCATGATAAGATGCCTTGAGGTCTCATGAGTCTCTATCCATGATAGAATGTATCATTTGTGTCCTTAAAATTATTTCATCAGGCTATAAAACATATATTTAATAATAATATCATTGAACTTTGGGGTTCTCATCATAGCAGGGAACTTCTATGAACTTTTAGTGTGACAAATACTATAAAGATATTATCACATACTATGTTATGTAGAATAATAATCATGATGTGATAAGTACTTTATTAATATTCAAAGAAATAAATATTGCTATCATAAAGTTCAGATAAGTTGGTTTTAGGGTACAAAATCCAACAACGAAATGAAATTATAAAATGAACATTAATATTTAAATAAATTACTTAAATATTATGTCTGTGTGTTTATATATAAGATTTAATTAATTATGTAAATGTATGTATGGAATTAATATATATATATATATATACAAAACTCAAGGATGATATATATTAAATTGAATAATGACATTATATAATATTAAACATAAATTAATCAAACAAATAAGAAGAAGAATTAAAAAATTTATAAAATGAGTAAGTGATAATAATTATATAGATTATTAAAAAATAAAATTAATATTTAAAAATACATATGACAAAATGAAAATAAATACCTATTAATTTTAAAAATGAAAACTTTATTAAAATTATTAAATTTTTTCGAATAAACATGTATAAATAAATATGAAAAACAGATGAAATTATAAAATATTGGTCAATGAAAATTTGAAAATGAATAAATTACAATAATATTTAAAAACAATTATGATTATTAATGAATAAAAAATATTAACATTGAAAAAATAGATTTTTTAAAAAGTAATAAATAGTTTATATTAAATAAAATTATAAAAATGAATAAAATTTATTCAATAGAAATATAATATATATTAACTATCATTTTGTAAATAAATACATTTTTAAAATGATTATTAAAAACTGAAGAAATTAAAGAAATATTATGTGTGTATGTGTTATATATATGAATGAATTAATTATGTAAATGTATTTGAGAAAATTATGTATCACATGTTGATAAATGTTAAAATAATTAAACAAAATAAACTAATTAAACGTTCATTACTTGATACATTTAGTTCATATTTTAAATTAATATTAGTCTTTTATTATAAACCATTTTCACTAAATATATGACTTATTTAATGTAAAATTATGTATTTTATATGAAATAAAAAATATATAATGAAATATTATATGTTTTGATAAATATTAAATGTATTAATGAATAATTATGTATAAAAAACATTAAAAACAAATAAATAACCAAAATATCGAATGAATAAATATTTAAAATCATTAAATTGAAATTTTTTTAAACAAACACTTTATATTATAAATGAATAAATAATATTTAATGAATTCATGTTAAAAATGTGTGAAAATAATTAAAATGTTAAAAAATTGAAAAAATATTTAAAAAATGAATAAGTTATTAATATATTTTAATTATTACATTTTATTAATTTTATATTTTTTATAATTAATATATAGTATTTATAATTATTTATACTTAATATACATATATAATAAATTTATTCATTTTTATTAATAATTGTTTCAATAATAAAATTTTTAATAATTTTTTTTTAAATTATTGATTTTTTAATTATAACTTTTTATTAATATAATATATTTATATTTAATATATACTATTTATTAATATTATATATATATTAAATTAATTCATTTTTATTAATAATAATTTATTTAAAAAAATTATTATCATTTTTTAATTTTTTTAATTTTCTATTTGTTTAATTATTTCAATTTTAAAAATATTTTGACTGTTTATATTTTTTATTTGTTTTTTATTGAAGTATTTAAAAAAATTAAGGGTATGGGCTAGCTGAGAAGTTGGGGTGCACGTAGGAGCCCGCATATATGGGTGAGAATAAGAGGCTGGTATTGTAGGTCCTCACGTGGAGGGGTTATCTCGTGTGGCACATGTGTAAAAACATGTATGTAGGTTTCAATGTCCCACAACCAAGTCATGTTGTGTTGCAGGAATGATTGGCCTTATAAAGCACGCCTTGGACAAACAAGAAATTCTATGTATGGAGAAATCATGCAAGACAACCCTTTATCATCACTAAATATATGAAATGCTAATGGTTGGTCTTTATGAGTGCTTCAAAAAATGATGAAAAAGGCAACCTCAATTTATTGTGGATTTTATATTAGTGCAATGAGACCCCTTTATCATTGATTTTTAATATCACTCATATAATTTACTTCTCAATTGTCTCGATTTATTTGTGGTATGTATTGTTAGTGCACTATTATATTACATATCTTATAAATATTGTTATTAAGTTGTATATGAGTCTCCATTCAAGGTATACATACTATTTCCCAAGTATTATCTCTCTTCTTTAAGTGTTAATAATAGTTTCTTTAATATTTCACAATAATTATTCTCTCCATTTTAATTAAGGATGCCTAGTTTGTACAATTAATCATTTGGAGAAACACATGAGTAACAAATTCATTGAATTCTATATTAATATAAAAAGCTATGTTTTCCTCCCACTAAGAAATCCATTGCATTTTGGATTCTCTCATACATAATCCTTAGGCCATTCATTTATCATTAATATTTATAACAAAAATTATTTTTTGGAAATATATTTTCATTATGGTTGTGAAGATTTCAAAATTCCATATAAAGCACATGTACACACGCACACACGCACACATGCACACACGCACACACACACACACACATATATATCAAATTTAATTTTTGTATAATTTGAAATTGTTTAATAGTTTATTGTATAAAATTTCACTGTAACATATTTTAAAATATTATGTTTAAATTAATTTATTTAATTTATTTAATTAACAAATGGGTTTGATTTTTTTATATGCACAAAATCCTCAAATAGGGGTAGTCGTGGGAGTCATTGAGAAGGATGTACCCATAGGTCTTTGAGGTAGTTCAAAGGGATGGCACAAAAAGACACAATAAGTGTTCAAGCACCCTACCACGTATGCATAGATGATATACTTGGATTTTTTAAGTTTAAAATAATATCTAAAAAATGATTTTTTTTATTTCTAAAAGGAAATACTTTATGAACCCCACATGGAAAAGTGGGTTGGATTGATGTCTCCCCCATGGGGGTGAACACTTTCATAATTTATTAAAATAATTTTCTATTTATTTATTTTGACGATTCAATGGGTTGTGTCTATTTTGGACGAGGCATAAACCATTCACTAGCAGATGTGTTTTGATCCACTTATTTGATCAGGTGTTACCCAGTGAATATGATTAATCGAAATGAAATATGTGTTTCTAGAATAAATGTCTACTAAGATACAGTGGGTATAACTCCTTCTCATAAGGGGTACCCCAACACCTATAAAAGTGTGATTTCTCTTCTATGAGTGGTTGGGTTTTTCTAATTTTCGGTGGAGTGATCTATTGGAGATCAATGAAACAAACTTGTATGACCACTACTACATAACCGACATATAACAATGCTAATAATATGCTTTTCCGGTGCAAAAAATTAATGAAAATCGATGTTATGTTAAAAGTGTTCAGCATTTACCAAATTTTATATAAAAGCACTGATAAAATCCCCCATTATCAAATAATTATTTAGAGCCGATAGAGTTCAAAAAAATAATTCAGTGCTGTAGTAGCCTTATAACAACAAACCAAATCCGAAAACAAACATACAAGAATATAAATATATGGAAAGATAGACTGAAATACAAATATAACATCAGACGATATTATTAATTCAAAATTTACATACAAAATAATTAAATAAATATGATATTTAAAATTTAATAAAAAAATTAAAACCAATATACAAAATCTTAACTCTTATATTCATCTTTCTATATAGATCAACCTCTATATAAATGTTTGTCCATACAATAAAACCAACGATTTTTTTATAAATAGCAATTTTAAAAAAATTAACAAATTATAATTTTTATGTTATATAATACACATATGTATATTATATTATTAATTATAGTATATATTAATGATATTATCAGTCATATTACTAATTCTATTATTAGGTATTATATTATAAATTTTATATTAATGATTAATGATTAATTATACAATTAATTATTAAATATATTATGAATTATAATTACATTGTTAGTTAATAATATTTATAAATTATACTGTTAATTTCTGAATATATCATTGATACTATTAGTTATTAATTATCCTAATTACTTAAATAGTTGTTAGTAAATATATCATTAAACTAGAATGAAATTTTTATATTTAAAACACCCATATTATGTTATACTAGCGACATCATTTGTTGGATTGATATGCAGTTGATTCGTATATGAAACAAATGAATTAGGTATAATTACAGTAAAATATCAATATAATTTGATCCCATTCACTTAGTTTTTACTTTGTGATGCACATTTTAAACTAAAGTGACAGTTTTATATTGAAAATATGCACTTCATGTCTACTGACCACATCATGTGTCAAATTGATGTGCAATCGATTCAAATTTTGAAAAAATGCTTTATGGATCATTTTCATAAAGATTGAAAATAAATTAGAAAGTGTTTTCTCATATTTAACAATGTGATTCACTTTTTAAACTAAAATGACACTTATATACTCAAAACATGAAATTCAAGTGATACCATCAAAATCATATTAACAATTGACATGCCTTTGATTCCTGCACATCAAAAAATAATATAAGGATCATTTTTATAATGTTTGAAAACAATATAATATTTTTTCTTATGTTTTGGTAATGTGAAGCATGATATAAATTGAAATTAAGCTTCTATATTGAAAAAACTCACATCGAGTCATACCTACTACATCATGTTCCGGTTTAACATGCGGTTGATCCCTTCATTTAACAAAAGAATTATGGATCATTTTTCAAATTTTTAAAAACTACATGAGTTAATTTTCTCACTTTTGAGAATTGATTTCCATTTAAAACTAAAATGATACTTTTATATTGAAAACTTCTACTTTGTGTCATAATAGGCACATCGTGTATCAGATTGACATGCCGTTAAAAATTAGATGTCAAAAATGAATTATGGATCTTTCTCCTAGTGTGTGAAAACAATTCATGTTTATTTTCTCATGTTTTTTATGTGATGTACATTTTAAACTAAAATGAATCTTTTAAATTGAAAACATACACTTTGAGTCATACCGACCACATTATGTGTCATATTTATGTGTGGTTAGTTACTAGACATCAAAAATGAATTATGGATCATTTTACTAAAATTTGAAAAAAATATGTGATCGTGTTTTATTAGATTAGATTATGTGACATACTTTTTAATTCAAAATGAAACTTCTATATTATAAACATGCCCTTCGAGTCATATCGACCACAATGTGTGTCATATTGATGTAAAGTTGATTTCTAAATGGCACAAATTAATTATCGATATTTATGATACTTTTTTAATATGATCTCATTGATCAGTTTTGAAAATGTGACATGTATGTTAAACTAAAATGGAACTTCTATATTGAGAAAACACACTTCGAGTCATACTGACGACATCATGTGTCATGTTGACATGAAGTCAATTACTACATATTAGAAATGAATTATGGATCTTTTCATTAATGTTTGAAAATAATACAATCTCATTTTAATGGTTTTGGATATGTGACACGCATTTTAAATAAAAAAGAACATATTTTTTGAAAACATGGACTTTGAGTCCTATCTGCTACATCGTGTGTTGGATTGACATGTAGTCAATTCATTATTGTCATTAATGAATTATGGATAATTTTCCAAGTGTTTTAAAATATTATAATATATTTTACTTTGGTTTCTCTCTACGAAGCATGTTTTAAATAAAAAATGGAACTTCTATACTGCAAAATAACTTCTAGTTATAAATACTACATCGTGTTTCATACTTATGTATTGTTGATTAATACAGATGAAAAATAAATTATGGATATTTTTCCTACTGTTTGAAAAAAAATGAAATAGTTTTATAGATTTCACCTAGTGACATGTGTTTTAAACTAAAATGAAACTTTTATATTGAAAACAAAAACATGAAGTCATAATAGCCACATTGTGTATTAGATTAATGTGAGGTCGATCCCTACAAGTAAAAAATGAATTATGAATCATTTTCATAAAGTTTGACAAAAATATAATCATTTATTTCTATTTTTTGGATATGTGATATTCATTTTAAACAAAAATGGTAATTTTATTTTGAAAACATGAACTTTGAGTCACACCGAGCACATTGTTTTTTGTATTTAATTGGAGTCAATTCTTATTAAAAAAAATTGAATTATAGATAGTTTTATTAATGATTGAAAACAATCTCAGTTCGTTTTATTTGTTTTGACAATGTGATGCACATTTTAATATAAATGAAACTTATATATTGAAAACATATATATCGAGTAATACAAAATATATCTTTTGTCAGATTGGTGTGCGGTCGATTCTTACATGAAAAAAATAAATTATGTATCATTTTCATAATGTTTCAAAATAATATGATCCCATTTTCTCAGTTTTGTTAATGTGACTCACATTTTAAACTAAATTTGAACATCTATATTAAAACCATTCAATTTTAGTCATAATGGACACATTATGTGTCAGATTTATGGATGGTTTATTCTTACATGTCAAAATTTAATTATAGATCATTTTCTTAATGAAATAATAAAATATAAGATTTTTTCATGGTTTTGGAAATGCGACGAGTGTTTTAAACTAAAATGAACCTTCTATATCGAAAAAAATACATAATGTTATCCCTAACACATCATGTGTCAGATTGACCCGAGTTCAATTCCTTCACATAATAAATAAATTACGGGACTTTGTACTAATGTTAACAAATAATATAATCTTGTTTTCATGGTTTTTGTTATGTGACATGTGTTTTAAACAGAAATGGTATTTCTATATTGAATCCACATATTTTTAATCATACCACTCACATCATGTGTTGGATTTATGTGTGGTCAATTATTACATATCATAATTGAATTATAGATCATTTAAAAAAAATTAATACAATAGGATATTGTTTTCTTGGTTTTGGTTAGTGACATTTGTTTTAATCTAAAATGAAACATTTATATTGAAAACATGCACATCGATTCATACTAATCAAATGGTATATCAAATTTTTGGGAAGGGGATTATCATACATAAAAAATGAATTATGGAACATTTTACAAATTTCTAAAAGAAATCAAATATTGTTTTCTTATGTTTGGTTAATGATTCATTTTTTAAATTTAAATGACACCTTTATATTAGAAACACACACTTCAAGCCATATCATCTTTATCGTGTGATGGAATGATGTGTAGTAAATTACAACATGTAAAAAATGAGTCATGGATATTTTTCAAAGGTTTTTAAATAATCTATGCCCATATTCTTAGTTTTTTCAATGTGATATGTGTTTTAAAACCAAATATCATTTCTATATTGAAAACACATTAATCAAGTCATATCGACCACATCATGTATCTAATTTATGTGAGGTTTATTCCTAAACATAAAAAATGAATTATTTATCATTTACCTAAATATTTAAAATATATTGATCTTGTTTGATTACTTTTGGCTATGTGATACATGTTTTTAGAAAATGACACTTTTATAATGAAAACATTCACTTCGAGTCAAACAAACCAAATCACGTGTCATAATTATGTATGGTTTATTCCTGAATTTTAAATATTAATTATGTATTATTTTTCAAATTTTGGAAAACAATATGATCTCATTTTCTTAATTTTGGTTAAGTGATGCACTCTTTCAACTAAAATGAATCCTTTATTTTGAAGACACAAAAAAATGACGAGCCTATGATAATATAAGTACCTTACCAAAAAGTTACTAATACTTATTAATTTTTTTTCATAATGATCATTTAACCATTCTACTATCACGATTATCTCAATTTTAACTTCAAAGTCCAATATATCATGGGCATGAGCAGTTTGAGATACATTACTAACTCCACCAGAAATCATATAGAGTAACCATTCATTATAAATTTCCTTGATAAATAGGTTAAAAATAATACATGTGTATTATGATACTAATGATTCACATCGAAAAATTATCTCTAAGTTCGTAGTCTGTACTAGATCATTCATATAATATGTAATCACCTCAACTTGATATATGTAAACATCCAACCATCATATAATATTCCCAATAATTTAAATAACATCATCTTCTTTATGTGTGTATATTGTTTGAAATATTGGTATTATTGAGAAAATACATAAAAAATTATTGAAAAATATTTATAATGGAATTTTAATTACCTTTAAAATTTAACTGTTTGGGGATGATAGTATTTTAATGGTTTATGGTATATTTCTTAAATTTTAAATCATTATATCAATAATAATTATCAATATTTTACTTCTGACATAGTTGAAAAAAAGGCAAAATATTTAAATTGTTTTGACATATATCTTGATTTTTAAATCAAACTATATATACCTTAATCTATTTTCATTTCAATAAATCCATAGTATTTTCATGTTTAGTCATAGAACTCATACCATGATTTATACTATATTTATAGATCTCCCAATCATAAAAAAATTCTCATTAAAACATAATCTGAAACATATAAGTAAATATTAACTATAAAATATTCATTATAGTGATTTATAAATTTACATTTCAAATAATTTGTCATCTATTTGATGGAAATCCATGAATTATATCCAACAAATAAAAATCTGGGGTATAAAAGGGATTTTGATGGGAATCTAGTGATTATTAAAAAACAAAAACATATAAGTAATGAAAAAGGAAAATATATTTTATGTTACTAGATTATATGATTTCCCCCAACATTAAATGAATTATAAAAAGTCTGATGTAAGTTATTTTATTTTCATATTCCTCTCCTAGGGCCTCTTTTTTTAGAAAAATTATATTATTTTTAAATATTTTTTTCTATAGAAAGGAAACAGGGAATAATTTGTCCAAATAATTTTTCATAAGGGTTTCCATTTATAGACTAGTAATATATACACCTATAGAAAATATGAATTGTTATTAACTATAATGTACATAGTAGATCATTTTTTAAATAGATGGATTATGAAAATGTACCTCCTGTATATATTCAAAACTATGACCCCAAACCATTCAAACTTGATAATCACATTTACACCTTTAATATCAACCCCATTTATAAAGACATATCCAAATATTTTCTCTTTATATTCAATGTAGTATATATATCCATCTCTGAATTTTGTATTCATGAACTTTTAATGTTAATATATAAAGTAGTAGAACTGATGGGGAGAAGGTAATCTCAGAAGTTCCTTTTGATTTCATGGTTTATTAAAGAGATTTTATTGATATGACCTTATGTTTACCCTTCAATATATCCATATGTAACACCATATCATATTTCAGTCTTTTTTTCATCAACTGTTAAAGGTTTTTAATTTGAATTTTTATATATACATACCACATGTATATTTATGTGATTATCCAACCATGCTATGAATGTTCCAATAACATTATTGATTGTGGTCACATTCATACCATCTAGAGGAAAAAGCAACTCAGTTATTGTCTTGTGAGATACTCTAATCCCCACTCTCACGTGGTTATTTGGGGGTTGTTTAATGTGTTTCATGTCTCCTCATATTTTTTACATTATACCCCTTACAAAATGTTGATACATGGTTTTTGGAAGATATAAATCAAATAAAACATAACCCATTAGAATTTTAGTTAAATAAATTTATCAAAAGTTGTTTAATTAACATTTAAGAGAAAGTTTAATTTACAAATTGATTACCCAGGTTAAGGTATGTGGTTAGGGGGACAGGCTAGCCTCAAATCTAGTGGAGATTATTTGGCTCTTTAAGTATTGATCATGTTCCATTACCACTTAAATATGACAATTTAGTATATATTAATCTACCAAACCATAGAAGATAATAATATCATTCAAAGAATAAATAATTTCATGAATTTAATTCATTAACTAATACATATATATATATATCATTTTGTCTTTTTCAATTTGAAATTTTTTTATGTGGAAATCCAAAAATATCACTTCTAATGTTCCCATTTTTTCTTGCTTTTTCAAGGCATTTGAAAGTGGTTTTTAATTAGGTAAATGAAATGATGATTCTTTTATCTAAACTATATTGATAACTTATGAACATAATTAAATATTATTATGTTAAACTAATATAAATCATAATTAATTACTATCATGTCAGACATACACATTATTCCCATTCTACTTGTGTGTTTAGATCAACTAGTTTATCCTTTTCATTTACAGAAGTCTCATTCAATAGCACCTCATGTGGGATGGAAGTGTCTTTGGATTATAAATCATAAATATCTATAAAAAGGGGAAAAATGTTACTTCATATCAAATAAAAAATTTATTATAGATTTTAAGTACAAAAAATTTAATTCTCAAGAGATGCACACCACATCCTTGCATTACGATAGGGGTACATGGGTTTTATTTCACGTTTCATATTTTTATCACTTATTCATTGTTTCATAAATTAATGTTTTTGAATCGAAGTTGATAAAGTAAATTTTTTTGAATAAAATATTATCGATTGTAATACACTTCAAATGATTCTTAATTGTGATAACTAATGAAATATTTCCATGTTTCATGGTTCATAATATGTATATACATAATGGTTGGGTGGGTATTTATTTTCCTCTCAAAATATCAAAGATGATTCTCAGTAAGATTTGTTGAGAGTCCTCTGTTATATTCTCTAGATACCATTAATACAAATTTGTTATGGAAATAATCTAAAATAAAAGAACTCTTCAAGATAAAACCAAAATTAAATCAACATTTAATTATATATTTTCTGGTAATATTGATAAATTATATCATAAAATTACCTCAAAATCATCACATATGGTTTTCATGAATACATTCATGACATTGAACCATGTGTCTCTGTCAATTGGAAAATTAATTCTCAGTATGATCCTAATGTAACTAATGAACATTAACTTATTGGGGTCAACATGTTGTCCGTATTGATTTTAGAAAACCTCAAATTTTATACATTTTCTTCATACGTTGTTAATTTTAGTTAACATAGTAATTCTATACTATTCGGTTTTTTTTCATCAACATTTTTTTGATCCATTAATATATTCATATTTTAAACAACAACAGTCATTTCTTCCATGGGATTGTAAACATCATCATGTGAAGAAGTCATTATCTACATTAGTAGTTAAAAATGTAATATAGAACATGTAAATTCAGTAGATATCACATTATATTAAGAGGGAAATCATAGTATATTAAAAAAACATTAACTATCACATTTAAATTATTTTCATTAATGATTGAAGGGATTTTGATCCTATCTCATGTATTAAAATCCTCTTTTTTCCTCATATAATATACAATACATTTTGTACACTAGGACCACCATGAAATGATTGCAACCTCCCAATGAAAGGGTCATCCTAAATTAAATTTTCATCTGAACTTGTAGTTGTTTTAATCTCTAAAAAGATAATTAAAAATACATTATTTATTGGATCCAAGACAAAAAAATACCTACACTACTTGTGATTCCATAATTAATTACTCTCTATTATACATTACCAAACTGAAATTTACCTCCATAAAGCCTAATTCATCAACATTCAATCCAATCCTGTTGTCCATCCATTTTAAATGGAATATTGACACACAAAATGTTGTATAATTCAACTCTTATATCTGTTTGATAATGCAGAAATAATATATATTCATATAAATTGGATTTCAACTATTGTAACTAGATACATTCAACACTTATTCCATAAGCATAACTCCACTAATTCATATCATACTACATTCATATTTTTCTATTGAATTGAAAATATAACCATTAATTACAAAATTCGTATAAGATATAACATTTAAATTTGGTCCCCTATATAGACATTGAATTTGTTCTTTAATTGAATTCATATTTTCAGATAACATGTTATAAACACGATATTGTATCCATTCTATAAACTATTTATTTTATGTATTTTATATCAATCATTCAGTAGTTTATGGATTCAAATGTATATTAATTATTTTTTGGGATTCCAAGAACAATAAAAATTCTAAACTGTTATGTAAAATATAAATATGAGCTTGCATCGACTCTGTGATGGTAATTGTAGAAAAATATCATTTAGAAATCCCCTCACCTATAAGGTGTCCATTATAAGGATATTTTTTGAGACTGGTACTATAAAAATATGTTAGGTAATAGATATTGAATTTAAAATCATCCTAAAAAATATATCGTTATTTAATAAAACCATATTTACATCTTAGATTATTAACATACCCTTTCAAAACCACCATATACTGATCAATGTTGTACATATATATGTAGTGGAGAGGACCACATAGTTTAATCAATCTAACCAAGTGAATCATTAGATAGACCATTATATAAAATAATTATGCAGGTAAGAACATCTATATTTCATATAATATGATTGAAATTATCATATTTAGAATTATCAACTCCACCAAGTCTATAACATTACTTTATATGGATTTGAAAATGAAACAATGTCTCGTTAATTTATGTTAGACATTTTTAGTAAGAATGCAACATAATGTGAGAGAAATAAAATCATTCATCAAAACCTGACCTTAATGTGACCTTAGACCCTCTGAAATAAAATTATTTACTATAATTACATTCTTGATATTTGAAGGATACCCCTATGGATCTTCTATATAATTAAATAAATTTAAACTTTTAAACTTTTCTAGTCAGGATAGAGAATAAGATGTTGGGGGAAGAAAATTCCATCTTTTACCCATCACTAGTTCCAAATATTATCTTAACACGATGTATATCATTTCATAGCCATTGTTTTAGATTTTTTTTAAAAACATTTAGTAATGTTTTCATAACATTATCATATAAATTTTTTTCAACATGCTTGAAATCATATAAAATTTTGACGTAAAAAAAATTCTAGTATAGTAATTCAAAGAAATTTCATCTCTTTTTATAACATGATTTAATAATGTCATTTGAAAAAGGTTTAACCAAAACATTTCCAATATATTTTACTTTATCAAATATTTGATCACCCATTAGGGGAGATGATGCTGTAACTTGTATTTATTCTAATTAAATGATGTTATCCAAGATCAGTATATATTTCATCACGATAAAAATTTGTGATATACTAAATGTATTGTATTTGAGGAATTTTTGAACTTAACAGTGTGTTTGGATTCTTTAGAAGTGGTATTCCCTTATATTCCATTAAATATATAGCGAAACAAAATTTCCATAAGATGGAATATCCTTTATAATCCAATAAAACATGGATATAAATGTGAATTCTTCAAATCTATGAGTATCATAGAGTGTGTCACATGTCTCGCACATAAATCTAAAATCATATATCAATGGATCCAAATAGAAATTAATATCATTACAGAGTTTTTTTGGTCAAGATATATTTATAGGAAACGTAATGGATATTCGCATCATGCATAACCACGGTGGAAAGTTTTAATTTACTAAAATAACTAGACAAGTACTATTAGTATAAATCTATACAATGAAATTATTTATTCCATATTTAGATAATAAAATATTGAGTTTTATCAACCCATTTCAAAATTTAGAATACTCATAATCAATTTTCTTTTATTGGGGAGAGTCTACTGAGCGACATAGCTTCCCATATTCAATTCGTGTATTTATATTCCATGTTAATTATCTAGTAGTTTTCTAAAATCTATATAGTCATATAAACTATGGAATGATAGTAAAGTACCATACATGTTTTGAAGGACTTGATTAAACTTTATTTTCTTGATTCACTCCAGGCTTGGGGAATTTTCTATGTGATTCATGGTCATTGTGAAAAATATGCAGTCATTTTATATGATTGTATTTTTCCAACGATTATGCCACTGAATGTATCATTAATTTGGTATCACATGTTTGATAAAGAATCCTATTTTATTATCGTATACTATCATTTATAAGACAAAGTAGTTCCTCAAATCTTGTGTCTCTCTATATATTTCTTACTTTCAAATTATATATCTTCAATACAAAAAAATAATTTTATATTTAGTATAACAAAAATAAAATGGCCTCTTATAACAATTTTTTAACATCTCAAACATATTTGAGAAATCATGATGTTCATATTCAATTTCCATTATCAATTATTCCATAGGATCTCTATCAACATTTACACTAGTATTTATATTTCATGATCCATAAATTCAAGTATCATCACAAAAAGTTTGTACATTCGGTTTAACTCTATGTTTAGTCCAACATTTATAACTCTAATATATTATGTGACCAATAAAATGATCCTACAGTGCTTATGGATGATATTTTATTTAATAAAAAAAATAAAAACATAGAAATAATATTTTAGAAGGGTTGTATTGATGATCTATTTCAAACTTTATTAACTCTTTAACTCCATCCTTATACTTTGTTGTCAAATGATTAGTGTCCAACCTTTTTCAATTCAAAATAATTATATAAGAATTAATAACATTAATTATGTAAAAATAATAAATAAATTCACATAATGTATGCATATAATGTTTATATTCATTGATATGTAAACTGTGTATAAGAATTTGAGTGTATGAAATCTCTATTTTTTGAAAGGTTTACACAACATGAACATGTGTTTAATTGAGATATAAGATTGTTTTAAATAAATTTTAAACTACTTTTTAAATCATATTTCAATTTCATTATTTTAAAATTAAATATAGTCAATTAAAATTTACATTATTTGAGGTTGTAGGGATAATTAATGTGGAGTATATTATAACCCTTAAAATAAGTTCAAAAATTCTTTTGAAATATACATTTTCTTTTATAATAAATTCTAAAAGTATCACTAGGAATGTCATGTTTTGATAGTTCCCAAATATTTATATTAAAAGAATATAATCAATGATATTAATGATATTATTAATAATAAAATACTAAAAAAGGGAATAATTAATTTATTATACTATAAAAATGATACAAAATCTCTAAAACTAATCATTCAACCCATCAATATGTTCACTATCAAAATAAATTTAATCTCTCATAGGAATATTAAAACCTCAATTTATAAGACACGAGTTTCAGAAAATGACATTCCTTGGATTTGATCATAGGATTCCATTTTTTCAAAAGAATCCTTGTTGAAATATAATCGCACAAACACAATAGAAATATCATAGTATTAATTTTCACTAGGATTATTACTGTTTCTTAGAAATTGAATTTAAGAAAATGATCAATGAAATTAAAAATTTAAAAGATTTTGTTTTATGAAGAAAAACATAAAACTATTGACTTATGAGACATATATATGAAATATAATAGATATAGTAAAAACATGAATAAACTGTAAATATAATTTATAACACATGATTAAAAATAAAGGCATACAAATTAAGATATTTAAAAATCCAAATACTATACAATAATAATAATTTTTTTTAGAATACATAATGAAAATAATAGAAAATCAACACTCTAATAAATAAAATCCATTAAATTGATAATTAATATTATGAGTATATATATTCAAAATAGTAATCAATATATATATATTTCTGAAAAAATAAAAAAAATAACAGAAGAAATAAGTTGTATATTTAAATTTTAAAAAGAAGAAAACTATGGCATATCAAACGTCAACTAATCAATAATCGATTTTAATAAATATATAAATTAATAATATATCCTATCCTAACTATAATTAAAAAATACATATTAATGTAAAAGGGTTCATATATGAAGTGTAGAAAACAATCAACATAGGAACAATGAGATACATTTATAATTCATTATAGCGAGTTAAATTCTATAACATTTTTCATTGATAATAATAAAAAAATCATTTCCTTCATAAATTTTAGTATTTCACCATAATAAAATAATGAAATAATTTTTTTAATTGGTAGAAATTATTTTAAATTATGTTTGATATGATGTAACCTAAAAGGATCTCTAATATTGAAATTTAGTCTTTCCACTCATGATAAATTTCTGTGTGTGATGTGTGTAATATGAAAAAATAATTCCATGTTTATAATGTTGTCATTTTCATGGTATTGGGTAGGTGTCCTTGTAAAAAATAGATTATAGAAAATTATAGATTATTATTATATAGATTTACAAATGTTTAATTGATATTTTAAGAATATATAAAACAGAATTCAATCTTCAGCTATCTCCATGAAATAATTGTATATTATGATCCATAATTGAAGTCTATCTAGATATATAATGCATTAAAATTCAGGTTTTAATTCAAAGGACATAACACCCATTATGAATACAATCCATGGATAACTGGGCCAAATATTATGGATGGTTTATATATGTTACTTCAATTATTGTTCATTGGAGTTAAAATAAATCTGAAATGATTCCCTGTGAGGAAAATTATTTATGAGATGTTATGCTTGGCATGAGGTGTTATAGATCAGCAGGTCCCAAGCCTCTTTGAGTTCTGCAGATCAAACAAAAAACCCAAACCATCTAGAATAATTCATACCACACAAACAATGAAAGATTAACTAAAAAGTACAAGAAAGAGTAACATTCCATGGGTTTTGTGAGAATCAATTCATCTGATAAGTTCAATGGGAGTGGCAGTGATGTACAGTTCCATGAGAGTTGTAACTATATGACTGATGCAGTTCTATATTAGGTTTCAACTAAAAAGAAAACAAGGGGTTTTTATCATTTTTCAAAATGCACTAAAAAAGAGAAGTTTTATCAACACTAAATGAAAAAGTGATAAAAATGCCATCTTTATATATGCTTTCTGTTTTAGCAATGATAAAACCAATAATTATCAGTGATTTTTGGTAATAACTGTTAAAAACTATATAAATTAAATTAAACAATATTAAAAAAATACAAATGAAAAAATTATAAAATGTGTAAAAAATAATTACATTATTAATGAATAAATAATTATAAATGTCCAATACTCGGTTCTTGGATGAGTTTCTTAAAACATAGGTGACTGGCCTTGTCCTCTATTATAACTAAAGAACTAAATTTCTCACTATTGGGGTTCGTCTAAATGGAAGATGGTTCCCATAGGTAAGGGTTATTATCATATTATCTTCTGTTCTCAAGGTGAACTTGATCAGGTATGGAAACTCAGGAACTTGCAGCTTAAACCAGGTTTTCTTAGAATTTTAGATTGGATGCTGCTTTTAACCCATACACACACAAAAACCATATTGATCATGTTTGGGTTAGAATTTATGGACTCAATTGGTTCTATTGGCACCCGAAGATTCTTAACGACATTGATTCCTACATAAGGACCCCCATTAAAATTGATCATACAACCTTGAATGGAGATCTTGGACTATATGCTAGAATAATGGTTGAGATTAATATGTCCAGTGAACTCCCTTCTAATATAGGTTTCAATGCACCTGATTATAGAATCGACTGTAGAATTGAATTTGAAAAGAAACCACCCTTTTGTGAGGTGTGCTAATTGATTGGGCACAACCTCTCCAATTTTAGGGTCGTTAGGAAGAAAATGGACCCCCCAATCAATATTGATTGGCGGGAAGTAAAAAATGGTAAAATGGGGTTGGATACTACAGACAAGCCTGAGCTCCCTAAAAAGGAAAAGCAAGATACTTGTGTTAAAAAATACAATGTTCTTACATCCCTAGAAGGTAAATCTTGGGGAGATTTGGTTGAGGAAGAAGAGGATCTTCAAATTAATGAGAACATTGTCACTAGAATAGAAGAAATAATGGCTGAAGGTAATGGAAATAATCTGGACATGATCATTCCTACCACTATTTCCAATTCAGCCACTATTGCTTCTACCTCTGGTACTTTATCTTTGATTGAGCATGATACTAGGGACTTGGAGAAAGATACCTTGGTGCCTTTGGATCTGAATGTCACCTCTGATTCTTCTAATAAGACACAAGGTATGCTGGAAAAATCTTCAGAACAAGGTATTTCTATACAATGTACATCTGTCGATAAATTTACTTCTTCTGTTTCTGAAATGGATGTTCTGGTTACTCATACTGTTAGTGCTGACAATGCTGCTACTAATACTGTGCACAGCATTGCACAAACTCCTATTTTTGATTCTGTATAATCTAAATCTGCTGATAAAATCTATACTTCTATTCCTGAAACTGATATTTTGGTTACTCATGATGCAAATGTTGACACTGCTGCTGCTAATACTGCACACCGCATTTCACACACTTCTGTTTTTGACTCTCTTTCTGACTCTGAGTCCCCTCATACTGCTGCTATCTATCTGGTTAATAGGGTGGTGTTCACACCCCCTGTTGATAAGAAGAATTCTGTTTTGTTACACTCTCCTTATGAAAATACTAGTCCCACATCTGATGAAATTTTTTTCATTCATGCTACTGAAACTTCCACACATGCTGCTAATGTTAACACTGCCACTATTTCTATTGCACCTGGCATTTCACAAACTCCCTAGGTCTGTACTATCCCCCAAGACTGTACTGTCCTGCCCCTGGACTCCACAAATCCTCTAGAAGAATAGACTCCTACTCAAGTAGCTGTGATAGCTCCTTCTTTGGACAGTTCTTCCATTATTAGTACACCATTTTTTGAACCTATTTCAAATTCTTTTTTGAAAATTGATTCCTCTCCATGTTCTGAAACTCAAGAGGTCAAAAAAATATTTCTTCCTCTCCTATGGTTATGTGATCCCAAAGGAAGAAAGGATCAAGAAAATCTAAAAAAAAGATGGGTCCTAACCCAAAATGCAAATAGAAATGAATTTTCTCTATTGTGATTGCCAAGGCTTGGCCAACAATGATACCTCCACAACACTTAGGAGGGTTTTAAACACTCATAAGACTCATCTCGTTTCCATTTCTGAACCTAAAGTCAACTTCAAAATGAACTTCATAAGATTTGGTGCTCTTAATTACAGTTTTCTAGGCTCTTGTAAAAATGGTCCTCAAACTAACTCTATGTGGATCTTTTATCACAATTCCCTACAAAATATCAACATCTTTAAAACTAATGAGCAACAACTTACTTGTGATTTCTTGTGGAATGGTCAGTATAACTTTTTCACTATGGTTTATTCCAATAATAGATATCATGATAGAAGGGCTCTATGGTATGATCTTTTTGATATGGCCAACTTCATTCAGGACCATTGGGTTGTTATTGGATATTTCAATTCCATTCTTAACTCTTGTGAAAAAATTGGTCCCTCACATCTTTCTATATCCTCTAGGGAATTCTGGTCATCTATTGAAGACTGTAGCCTTTCTGAAGTAACTCTTACTGGTGCCAAATATACTTGGTACAAAAAACACTATAAAAAAACTGTTGCCAGTAAGCTTGATAGGGCTTTTGTTAACATGAAGTCCCTTGACATTTGGGATAATATATCTAGTATAACTCTTCCTAGACTTAATTCTGACCATCATCCTATTCTAGTTAGCTTCCTTATGAATGACCATAAGCTTTTTCTTCCTTTTAAATTTAATAATGCTTGGTCTTCGAATCCTAATTGTGTCACTTTTATTCATAACACTTGGAACACCATGAAACACTATAAGGATTCATTTTCCTGGATGTTCTAGTTGAAAATCCTAAAACAGGCCCTTAAAAGTTGGTGTAAAACTACAAAATCTCAAATTGATCTGGATATTTCCTTTCTTGAAAATGAACTCAATCGCGTCCAAACTCAAATCACTGTTTCGTATTTTAATATGGATCCCCAATTAGAAGAAAATACCTCCCTTAATCTTAATTCCTTTCTCACATTTAAGGATAATATTCGTAAGAAAATTTTTAGGGCTAAATGTCTCATAGATGGGGATTGTAATAATAAATTTTATAATTCCCTTAAAAGAATCATAAAGGCCAATCGTCCTATTTCTACACTTATTCATAATAATTTGATCATTGATTCTGATGAAGCCATAACAGATCATGTTATCTTGTACTTTTACAACATATTTAATGGACCAGAGATAAATATTGATATCAGATATGATATTATTCCCTTTAATGGTGGATGAAAGAGACAATTAATCACTTTTAAGCACTCCTCTTGATCATGAAATTAAAGATACAGTTTTTGGCCTTACTCCAGACAGTGTGCCTGGTCCGGAATGGTTCAATAATGGCTTCTACCAAGAGCATTAGGACATTATCCACAATGATGTTTGTAACCTTGTTAAGACCTTTTTCATTCCTAGATCTCTTCCTCATGGAATCAATGATCAATTTCTTGCTTTAATACCTAAGGTTGAAAATGCCTCAGAGATCCATCAATTCACGGCTATTTCTCTCACTAAACCTCTTTATAAGATCATTACCAAAATTATTACGAATAGACTTGCGCCTATTTGCAATAAAATAGTCTCATGGAATCAGTTTGGTTTTATGAAAGGAAGGGCCACTCAGGGCTGTATTTTTCTTACCTCCGAATGTACCAATAGTCTAAATAAAAACACTAGAGGGGGTTGATTGGCCATAAAAATTGATATCAGAAAGGATTTTGACACCATAGAATGGAACTTTATTTTCAAAGTCTTATAAAACATTGGATTTCATGACTCTTTCAATGAAAGACTTAAAACATTATTTCGTTCTGCTTTTATATCTATCCTGATCAATGGAACCCCTAGAGGTTTCTTCAAATACTCTAAAGGAGTCAGGTAGGGAGACCCTCTTTTTCTATCCTCTTTGTTATTTCTGAGGATTACTTACGCAGACTACTCAATAATTTGGTCGCTCAAGGTAACCTTAAGCCTATACAATTTTCCAGAAACTTAAATACCCCTACCCACATTTTATATGCAGATGATATCATCATGTTTCTTAAAGGGGATCAAAAAACATTCATGTACTCAAGAAAGCTCTTAATCACTATGAGGAAGTCTCAGGACAAGTAATTTCCTGGAATAAATCGTATATTTTTTTTGGCAAGAACTTTCCTGTCAGATGAAAATCTAGCATTACTACCTATCTCAAAATTAAATAAGGCCTCTTACCTTTCACTTATTTGGGCATCCCAATTTTTTGGGGTCATCCTAAAGAAATCTACTTTGCTAATATCATTAATCAAATCATCAAACAACTCTATACATGGAAATGGGAATCTCTCTCCATGGCTGGAAGAATTTGTCTGGTCAAATCTACCATTGTCTCTAAAATGGTCTGCTCTCTTATGATTTATAAATGGCCTGTGGGCATCTTCAAGAAAATTAATACTTTTATTAAGAACTTAATTTGTATGGGAAGTATTCTTGAAAATAAAATTGTCACTATCCCCTGGAAATCCTGTTGTAATCCTCTTGATAAAGGTGGCATTGATATAAAAAATTTAATGCTATTCAATAATGCTCTTCAAGCCCGTCTTACTTGGCGTATTATTAATTGTACTTCTAAAGCTTCCGAATTCTTGAACCATAGATTCCTCTATAAACTCTTAAATGGGAATTTTAATAACATCAAATCTTTGATCTGGCCTTTTAATAGGGACTCGTACCACAAGATCATGGAAAATTCTAGATGGATTGTTTGTGCTGACTCTTCCATCAATTTTTGGGGTGACAATTTGTGTGGTAACCCCTTGATATATTTTTTACCACCTAATATTATTCCAAAATATACTAGTCATTCTATAAAGTATGTCTTACATTTTTATAGACATTTACTCTCAGACAATATTGCGCAGATCGTTGATAATCACCATTTTTCTTCTAATGGTGATTTCCTTGTTTGGGAACATGCTCCAAATGGCATCCTAGACTCTAAAAAGTTCTATAAGCATAACTTTTCTAGAGATGAATCTAATTTTCAATGGGTGAGTCAATTTATCAAGCCTTGGATCAAACCTTCTTGGCTCACCCTCATTTGGCGCATTGGTCATAATATATTTCCTACTGAAACCTATCTGCCGAATTTTAGCATACAACTCTGCTCTAAATGTCACTTGTGTAATCAACACAGGAAGGATGCTGATCATCTATTTTTGTCATGTGCAACGACCTCTGCTTTATGGAATTATGTCCTTGAATTAATTAATTGCAGATGGCCCCTATCTGACTCTATTTGTTTGTTGCTAAAAAAATGCATTAGATATGAAGCCTCCCTTCAGGTTAAAAATCTATTTCTTGTGGCTGTGGCGGAACTCCTGCATGAGATCTAGTATGTTATAAATGATCTTATTCATAATAAACAGTCATTTAGTCTCAATACAGGAAAATCTCGGATTATTATTGAGATAAATGAAGCTTCTTTAATTCAAAAAGACTGTTGCAACATCTCGGTTGGCGACTTTGAGATCCTTCGTCATCTCTGTGTGCCTGGAATTTTCCCAAAGACCAAACGTTCCTTTGAAGTATTCTGGCAATCACCAATGCTGGGATGGATCAAACTGAACGTTGATGGTGCTTCTAATGGCAATCCTGGCCCTGCCAGTTGTGGTGCCATCTTCAGAGACTCAGTTGTCTAGTGTCAGGGTTGCTTCTATGCTGGCTATGGAAATTCTTCATCTTTGGAGGCTGAAATACTGGGGGTCATCCATGTAGTTGATTTTGCACAGCAGTGAGGTTGGAGAAAGCTCTGTATTGAAACTGACTCAACCACTATCGTTCATGCCATCTGTAATGGAATCATTCATCTTGCTTGGCCGCTCACCACACTTTGGATGTATTGTCTGAACATGCTCCATGGGATGGATTACATAGCTACTCACGCCTACCGTGAAGCGAATTCTATTGAAGATGCTCTTGCTAACAAAGGAGTTCATCAGAGCATGACCTGGCTGGACACTCTACCAGCTAACTTTTTATATTTATTTGATAGAGATTGTAAAAAATACCATCCTTCTGTCTTTTGTAATATTTTTCTTATCAATAAATTGTGCTTTGGTCTTTGACCAAAGCATTACCTTTTAAAAAAAGAAATTAAAAAATGAAGAATTTTTATGAATTATTAAAATTAGTAAAAAATAAAAAATGAAGATGGATTCATATTAAATATGTACATTACAAGAATATTAAGAACATTAAATATTAATAAATAAATAAATATAGAAAATATTAAAAATGAATAAATTAAAAAAATAGAGATTCAATTAATATTAAAAGTTATTAAATTAAGGGATCCATGTAATCTTGCATTAGACCCAAGTTCAAATCTGGGTGGAAGAGAATTTTTGTTGGCAAGTGGTGATGCAAGGCATGACGTAGGGAGGTAGTGACATAGACAAATGGTGACACAAGCATCATATAGGTATGACATTGCATTGGGCCTTCTGTCCAATTTCTAGGCCTTTGGGTCATGTAATGGTCTTCATGCCCACTGGGAATTCAAGGAATGTACTGGATTTATAAGTCTTTATTAGTGGGTATCTCTGGGGGCGGGGGGCTATGGACTGCCTTTTTGGGATGTGTGTGGAATGTGTGTGGGTGTTTAAGGTAATTATACCCCCAAACACCTCATATATTTATAAAAAATCTAAGTAAAAAAACTGACTTTAAAATTTTATAAATAATACTGATTAATATTAAATGAATGAATCCTAAAAAATAAGGAAATATATTAATAAAAAAAGTTAACAGATTGAAAAAATATCAAAAATGAATAAGAATTATTTATTATATAGATTATTTGATAAATTGAAATAGAAGATATGTTAAAATGAAAGTGGATAAATATTAATTATATAAATAAATAAAATATTAAAAACATCAAATGTTAATTAATTAAAATTTATTAATAATGACTAAAAATAGATAAAATTGAAAAAATATTAAACACAAAAAATTTCAAAAGGAATAAATTATAAAAATATTAAGAAAATTACAATTATCAATGAATAAATAATATTTAAAAAGATTAAAAATTAATATATAGTATATATTGAATGAAAATATAAGAAATTAATAAAAATTTTCATCGAAAAACATAATATATATTAAATATATAATGTTAATAAATAAAATTATTTAATGAATGTAAAACATTTATTAAATTATAGAAATATTATATGTGTGAGTGTGTTTCTATATAAAATTAAATTAATTATGTGGGCATGTGTGCCAAATAAATGTAAAAAAAGTTTGATATATGTTAAATTAAAATAATTACATTTTAATAAATATCTATTACTCGATCTCAATTAGTTAATATTTCTAATTAATATTAATTTTTATTTATAAACCAATTTTCACTAAATACAAGACTTATTTAATGTAAATACAATTTTTGTATTATTTAAATCACATTTAAGGAACTATTATATATTTATATTAATGAATATATTTCAATATTTAATATATTTAATATATTTAATATATTAATATATGATTATGTCAAAAAACACAAAAAATGAATCTCTTATTAAAAAAATAAATGATTATTTTATTAAAATTTTTTGAAAAAGTTTATATTTATAATTAATTAATAATATTAAATAAATGAATTTTTAAAACGATAGAAAATTAAAAAAAATATTAATAGACTAAAAAAATATTAAAAAAATGATTTAGTGTTATTAATTATACTAATTTTTAGAAAAGGAAAATGAATAAACATATTAATTATGTAAATTAAAAATATTTTAAAAATATTTTAAATGTTAATCAATATATATAAATAATAAAATTAATTTTTTTAAACAAAAAAAATAAAAAATAAAAAATTTAGTATATATACTTTAAAATTAAAATTTCATAAATATTATATATTAAATATAAATATAAAATATAAAAAAAATTAATAAAAAATATATTAATTATTAAATTTTGATATATTAAAATATGAAATGATAGTATTCACACCCCAAATGGCCCGAAGGACTTCTTTCTTATTTATTTTTGATAACCCCCATTCAACGGATAAGGGGGAACCCTTACAAGGACAATAGTCTTAGAGATTACATGACCCATAGGACTTAGGAAATTTACAAAATATCTTTGGAACTCCTCCTCCCTAGCTTCTTCATCGTGATATCATCTCTCCACCTTCACATGTCTTGTTCAGCTAGGCTTCCCATGCAAGCACAGGCTGGTCCTAATGGAAAAGCCACACCCTCCCTTTCTGAAAAATCTAATTAGCTTATGCTCTAGTGAATGTTCCAACTATGAATCCCCATCTGGAGTCTACTATATGTAGAGTCTGTCTGATCATTGAAGTACAATTTTCTAGGTGGCCCGAAGGCCTTCAAGTGGACCAAAGGCTTTGAGGTGGCCTAAAATCCATACTTCCCTGAATTCCTTCAGTGGCCCAAAGGCCTTAAAGAACCCGGGGCCCAAAATGGTTTCCAGAAAGCCCAAACTGATGAATAGTTCTGGATGCTATAGTCCCAAATAGTGACTGCAACATTACTGCTATAGTAACCCCGAAATTGTGTCTCTACCCAGTTTTGAACTCGGGTCTCTTGGATGCACGTGTTGAGTCCTCACCAATACAACTGAGGCTCTTGTGCGGAAATGGTTGTGTTGACAATTTATAATTTGTCTAAATGTTTGTCACTATAAAATTGAATTAATTTTTTATATTTATGCATGGAATTGTTGTATGACCTATTAAGTGACACATATTAAGTCATTTATTTAATTATTAATAAAATAACTATTAGATTATATATATTAAAATTTGAAAAAATTGACATTTATAAAATAAAATGTTATAAAATGTATGTTAATATTATTTATTGAATAATTTTAATTAATTGTAAATTTTAAATAAATTATAAACCATTTGTCACTAAGTATATGACATTTAAATATGGTTTAAATTCAATTGTTTTTTTCTTTATAGAAAATATATTTATGAAAATTATATATATATTTTTCAATATATATTTTTCAATTTGAAATAATATTCTTAATAATATATATTTTTTATTTTATGTTCCATTTTTTTAAAAATGTCTTATATATATTTTGTAAACATATATTTAATTATATATAAGTCATATTTAAGAAAATATATTATATCCTTATCAATATATATATACATTAATATATTATTTTTAATGATATGTTTTTTATATAAATATTACTTTTGTTAGTACTTTTTAGCATTGACAAATGAAACCCTTTATCAGAGTTAAGAAAGGAACTGATAAAAGATTGTATTTTTAGTTAAAATAAAATAACTTATAATGGTGTCCTTTATCAGTATTTTATTGTTTATATTGGGTATTTATATCAATGTTTTTAGTTAGCATTGAAAAACATAGTGTTATTTATCATGGTTTGTGTTACAGTGGACAGAATCCATAAGGAATTATGAGTTTATTCTTTTATAATCCATTGGAAATGAATTAGATTTACTTAGATAATTTTTATTACATCTACCATTTTTTTATTCTAATATATCTAGTTTCAATACCTTTAAATAGTCAACAAATTCTAGCTTGGGAATGTAGAAATAATTATAATGGAAAATTGACACATAATAGTCCTAGGCATAGATATGTGTGACAGTTGATTCAAGATGGTTTCATAACTATAAACTATATTAGATCAAGATATATTATTTTTTATCCACTAAAAAAATATAGTTATAAGGAATTTTGTGTAAAAAATTCTTATGGTTGAGATTCTACTCTCTGTAAATAATTAACCACCTATAGGACTTCAACTTTATATTTCAGAAATTGAAATGTATATGAACAATATAGAAAATAAAATAATATATATAATGGAATAACCTATTTTGTATTTCATCTAGGGAAAATGATGTTTAGTTTTCATGAGAACGTATATGAGAATCTAATATTAAGGGGAAGGAAATCATAACGTGCAGAAACAATCCATATTTATTACTATCCAATAAAATAACATATCATTTCACTCCAATATACCCAAAAATATTAAGATAATAATGGTAAAAATGTAAATGAAAATTCTAAATAATGTAATAAAGGTTGATAATTTCAATGGAAACTATTTCAAGAGGCAACAAAATTATATTCCCATGCTACTTATAACCCAATTGTGTATGTGCTCTCAACTCCAATCCCCCTACATCTAAGATGAGACTCCTGAATTCTCGGAGATGAGGAAAAATAGACGAGAAATTATCTCAAGTGTTTAGTACACATAGAAAATTTATTTAACTAATGATCTCTTATACACTTACAAACACTTCCTAATGAAAATGGAGATTTGGGATGCTTGAGAACAAAAACACATCACTGAAGATGCAAAAATAATGAAATCCACAACAAGTTCATTTATTCCATACAATATGGTATATATTAGATCTATAAAATATATATTTTATGGAAATCAATGTATCTTACAAAAACTTAAGAAAAAAATATGAACATAGATTATTTCATCATTTCGAAAACCATCAGCATTAAAATACTTCCTTCTTGAAATAATGGTAAACATTATCTAGAACATAAAAAGGAATAAATTTATCTTAATAAGTTACTCAACTACCTAAAAATTGAAGAGTAATATTACATTAATGATGATTAAAAATAACCAAAGGATGACCATTCCAAGGTCATTTTGGTGGAGGGAGTTGGTGCATTTGAGTCCTAAAAGATTAAAAATAGACAAACCATCCTTCAGAATGAAAAGTATAATATTAAAATATGAAAAATGAATGATTCTTATATGGAAATAAACTAATTTTCAAATGGGTCGATCTTGCTGATAATTATAAATATGAAATTTGAAATCCATAGGAGCACTTTTCATCAAGGATCTTTGACTCTAACATGCTTGAGGGAAAATCTCTTAAGTGGATTGAATTTGTTGCTATATGACATGTGTGAAATTAAAAAATATCTCTTCAAGAGTATTAAATCATTCAAATATATGATACCATTCTACATGGGTAACTATGTAAGCATAAAAATACAATTGAATGGTGTGGTTGATCTTGATTTTACCATAATAATGATCCTTACTTTAAATAATTTCAGTTATATTCCCAAAGATTGTAGGAACTTATTTTTTGAGAGATTGTTTTAAAATAATGGGTTTATGATTATATTGGAGGTTGATAACATTGTTCTATCCATGGATGGGATATTTGTTATATAGGGTCACTTGTATGATGTATTATTCAAATTAAATATAATTTTTTTACTAACATTCCAGATTCTTTTTTATGGAATAATTTATAATGTGATAGTAATTATAATATAATTCAAAACATGTTAATAATGGAATTATTAAATAGAATGGATAAAATGATAGTAAATGTGTAACTTTTACAGAAATTAAAATTTTAAGGAAACCATTTCAAACTATAAAAAGAAGTGTAATTTGTTATAATGAATACCTAGTGATATATGTGATTTTAATTCCATTCCCACCATATGTAATAAATAGTACATTGTAACATTAATTTATGATTGTTTTAGATTACTCCATTTCTATATTTTACATATCAACTATGAATATATAGATAAAGTTAGTACCTATATAAATGAGGTTTAAAACCAATGTGGGCTTATAATTAAATGCCTCATATCTGATCGGGGAGGGGAATATTATACAATAAAATGGTGTAACTAATAGAAATAATAAAACATTAATTTAAAATGGATAATTCCACTCTGTTTATATCTAGACTCATAAGTGGATGTCTGTGGGAGGAATTATTAATTGAATTTCACATCCTAAATAGAGTTTCCAAAAAATAAAAGACAATGAAAACAAAGGAATTATTATATAATAATTAACAAATTCTAAATTGTTTAATGGTTTGATGGTTTCACTTAATTATAGGAGTACCTAAACATAAAAGGGAAAAGTTAGGTAGAAGATTTATTGAAACCATATATATTGAATATGTGGAATATTCAAAATATAATAGATTTATGGTTGTTGATACTAATTATTTAGTAGCTATTAACATAGTTATTGAATCAATAAATAACATTACCTTTACTAAAAAAAGTCTTTGTTAATAAATCTATAACATATAAAAGAGTTTCACAAAAAGGTACTATCGAGGAGGTTCATAAAATAAAATGACATAAAAACCACTATTTATAGATATCATTTCTCCATATACTTTTTGGAATGATATAATGGCAATATTATTATAGAAACATTGGGTTTTCTAAATGTAGAGTATGATCCAAAAACATTCAAAGAAGACATATCATCTTTAGATGCATCTATTTGGATGAATGATATAAATGTTTAAATAAATTATATAACCATGAATAATAGTCAAATATTAATCGATCCTCCCTTGGGTTCGCATTCTATAGGTTGTATGTAGTAATTTAGAGTAAAAAAAGTTGATGGTTATGAAAAATATAAATCCAGGATGGTATCCAATGGGTTTACTCAAAATTATGTAATTTATTATTTTGATATCTATGATCTTGTAGTTAAATGGATTCCATTATAATCCTTATAACTTTATATTATATATATAATTCATAAATTCACTAAATATAACCTAACAAACATTTTAAAATGGTGATTTTTATAAATGAATATACATGGAAGAACTAGAAGAATTCATAGTACCTACAAATGAAAACAAGGATTTTCAAATTTTTGTGATCTATATATGGTATAAAATAACAACGAATAGAACCATAAGGTAAATTTAATGATTTTATTTATCAAATAAATTTTTATTTAACCAATATGAAAAAAAAATTCATAGGAAGTTTTGAAATAACCATGACTTAAAATTATTTAGATATTGATGAAATACTAATTTTTAAACTAATATGAATAATGATAATGGGAATAAATCTCTTTTCTCTAGAAACATTAATATGAATGACATAGGTGAATAAAATTTTATTTTTGGGAATCAAAATTTTAAAGAATAATTATTTTATTTTTATTATTTCAATCACATTATATTGAAAAGTTCTTAAATGGGTTTAACTATTTTTATTAATCATCGATTTGTATACAATTTTCTTCCATGTGTAGGATTATAGAAAATACTGGTTGGGGAATTTTTCAAATTGAATATGAAAGTGTTATTTGGTGTTTCATGTATTATATAACCAGAAGAAGACTTTATATTTCATATGTTGTTCGAATGATGAGCATGTATACAAGTAACCCATGTTATATATAATAGAATACAGTTAAATGATTACTCACATTTATAAAGGGTGCAATAGATTACTATATATTTATTCATTTTAACCCAATGGAATTTTTTTTTTGATTTAAGCAAGATTACTATTATAAATGATCACTATTCTACCAGTGGATTTGTTTTTACACTTGGAGGTATAGAGATCTCTTAGTGATTGAATAATATAACTTATATAACAGACTTCAGAATGGATTATGAGTTTTTGGATTTAGAAATTTTTTTAAAATATGTAGGGTATCTTAGATCTATTTTAGTAGATCTACTATTGTGGACTATGCCAATGTATCATGCTATTATACGTTGTAATAGTCAATCATTACTGGCTAAGACATGTAATAATATTTATAATGGAAAATTGATACACATTGGTATAAAAAACATATATGTGGGATAACTGATATAAGATGGTATCGTAACTGTGAATTTTTTAGATCAGTCAACAATATGGAGGATCCACTAATAATATGTAATTTCAAGGAGTGTGGTGAAAAAAATTCTTAGAGAAGGGTTTAATGTCCTGGTAAAAAAGCAACCAATTATAGGTCCTTGAATTTATATGTGATAACTTCACATGTAAAAGTTTTATGTATGAAATCCCATCATATGTGTGGAGGAAACAACAAAGGTATAATATTTTCATTGAAAATTTTGTTTGGTTCCCATGTTAAATGGTAGGCGAGTTTAAAACTCTTAATGATGCATATAAATCAAATATGGTTTGAAACATGAGAATAATTTTTGGTTCACTTATGTGAAGGTATGAGTGGGGCTGATTTAAAAAGATTTTGAATTTAACTCCCAAATATTCATGAATGGATAAGTGAAACATGACCATAATAGTGTATATGAGTAGTTGAAAAACTAAATAATTTGAACTGCCTTATATAGGATGAATCCAGCTGATAACAAGAGTTAATGCTCAAAGTAGTTTCAACTAATTTATGCATTAAAATTTTATTTGTATGTACTATATAAAGTTTCAAATCATGAGTCACCTTTATTTATGTATATCCTTTAAAAAAGAGTATGATAATTTATTTTTAAAAAGTATTTTTTAATATTTTAAAATGGTGAAGAATTGATGGTTTTATATATTTTTTAAAATATTTAATTTCTTTTGTTTTTAATGGGGAAACCTTTTGGAATCGTAAATAGGTAAGTGGGTTAGATTGGGGTGCTCTTTATAAAGTGATACTCTTTTATCATCTTTTAATATGATAAATTGGGGAAAAAATCAAGTGAGGAATGATTCACTACACCATACACATGTACAGGACCACATGCATGTGATTGTGTATTATGGTGCATTATTGGTAAATTTTTCACATAGCACGGTAAATCAATATAATGTTCTTATAGGTTCCTTAATATTTACTAAAATATTTGTAGTTTGTACATATTTTCCCCTAATTCTCAATGGGTACGTTTGGTAGATCTCCCTGATTCACCAAATGGGTATGATCTAGACCACTTATCCAATCAAGAAAGATCTAACAGACACATTCATTCACTTGTAGGTGTGTTCTAGAAAAATTATTCAATTATTATTGAATCAAAATATATGATTAATTCATATAAAATATTCCTTTCCAAAATTGGTTTCTACCTAATTCTAAGGGGTAGGATACCTTATCTTAAGGGGTACTCTAATACCTATATAAAAAGGATCCATGGAATTGGAAATTATTTTCATTCCAAAATTATTTAAGATCAAAAATTCCTCTCAAATATTGATATTCCTCTCAAGTATTCTATAATCATCAAGGTTAATTTCATGGCATGAAACAACAAAAAACATTAATTACTGTATTGATTACACAGACTCTTCAAGGGTTACTCTTTAACAAGTATAAGTGTTGAATAGTGATCCACAATTTTATATTAAATTGTAATCCCTTACAACCCACTGTACTATTGGTTTTATATGAAAACATTTACACTTAAAGAATGAAACATCATAATGTGCCTTACTAGGATCTATTTACTAACATCAAAGAAAAGCCTCCCATTTCCCACCTTTATGTTCAATAATATTAAGATTAGAACCGATCTACTTGGATATAGAAATTATAAATAATGTAATTAATGTGGAGTAATTTGTTGGAAACAATGTTAAGAGGTGAAAAAATAGGATACACTTTTTACATAAGAATATCAAAGTGGTCAATGTGATGTCAACATCTAAGTCCCCCACACCAAAATATGATATGCTTCAAGTCTCCAATATGAGAAAGAAAAATGGAATAATAAGGATATCATGTGTTGAGGAAACATACGAATTTCCTTAACTGATCTTATTTTCATCACATAACAAAATCTTCTAATATAAGAGGATGTATAGGATGATTTGGAAGAAAAATACATCAATTATGACTTTACAAGAAATAAATTCATATTAAAAAAGTTTATTTCATAAATAATGATAAATAATAGATGTATTATAGCGATGTTTTCTGAAATTCAACATATCATTCAACATAAAAAGAAAAAAAAAGATGAACATAGATGATTCCATCATTTTTACATACATCATTATGAAAATTTCTCCTTCTTAGATGAATTTCAAACATTTTAGGAAACATAATATTTAAGATATTTCCCTTAATGAGTTTTTTGAATACCTAAAAAATAAGGATGAATATAAAAATAATGAGGAATAAAAAGAACCCAATGATGATAAATTCATGGTCTTCATGGTTGAGGTAGTTTTTACCTATATTCTCTCAAGGTTAATAACACTTCTACACTATGCTTTAAAATAATGGTAAAAATCAAGAAAAAGAAACGAGAATGATACATAAGTGGAATGTAGAGACTCTTCAAATGAGCCTATCAAATCAATATGAATAGAGATTTAAAAAACACTAAAAATGAGAATCTTGATACCAACATCATAAAAAATAATATTATAATGTATAACTCTTCATTGTCGATAAATTTGGGTCACACATGATATGTTTAAAATAATAAACCTCTCTTTAATTGGATAGAATTAATCAAATATGTGAAATCCTTCTATATAAGTAACTATACAAGAATAAAAAAAGGTTATCATGTAGTTGATATCATGTTTACATAATGATGTATATTTACTTTAAATGATTTCATATATGTGACCAATGTTTAAAAGAACATAGCTTCATAGATTATAATAAAAATTAATGAATTTAAGCTTGTATGTGAAAAAGATAAATCCATTCGGTATGAGGGAAAGATCTTTGATTGAAAGGGTAACTTGTGTGATAAATTATTTAAATTACAAATAAATATTCTTTAAACTTATTTTCTAGAATCATTTTACGGAAAAATAATTTAGGTCACATAAATTATAATAAAATACATAATATTTTAAAAATGGAATTTTTACTTATCATGGATACAAATGATCATAAATTCATGACCGGAATGAATAAAAAAATAGATAGGAAACAATTTCCAATAATATAAAATAAATTTTTTCTGTTATAATTAAAATTTTCGTGATGTATGTGATTTACATTCTACACCCACTATAGGTAATGCAGAAAACAATTTACATTTTATTTTTTATTGTTTTAGAATTTCCCAACTATATATTTTAAATGCTAAAGATGAATTTACAAATAAATTTATTATCTATAAATATGAGGTTAAATACAAATTGTTTCTAATAATTACTTGTATTGGACATGATTAGAGGTAGAATATTATAGTTCATGACTTTTTGAATCCTTGGGTATCATATAGGGAGTTAAAACATATTATACATCTTAAAAAATGGAGTGGCTGATGTAGAGACCCGAAGCTTGGAGTACATTGACATTACATTACATTTGCGGAATACTTAGTACATAACAAAAACACACACACAAGGATCGTAATAGTTTAGTGTCTTTGGAAACTCGGAATATAATCTTCTAATCCTGGTGAAAGATCTTCAACATCTCCCATACAGATCTGCCTCATTTTTTTTATACCTAAAACCTTTCTTTATATCCTGGGGAAAAGTAAACATAAAAGGGTGAGCTCAAATGCTTAGTAAGGGTAAACAAAAGAAATATGAATCACATCGTATACACAAGCACATAACTTTTGGAAATCATAACCTGCAAAAGAGATCATAATTTCATAACATGGGGTAAATCATGGAAGTGAAATGTAATCACAATAATCATAACATAAAACATGAAACTTTGTGGCATTCACACATAATCATAGAGAATCATTTCTTGTTAGTCAAGACTCATTGCCAAGACTATCTTAGTGGACAAAGTCCCTTTCTTAATCGAGTAACCCTCGTTTCAGTCCTGTTTCACTGAACCGGTATAACCTACCATTCCAGCCATGTCTATCTCATGAGATATAAAATCTTTACCCAATGCATTGGAGGGAGATATAGGTCCCACCCATCTTATAATGAATCCTTTCTTATGTGTGCCACATAATCATAAATCATACATCATCGCATAACAGATGTAACAAAAATGGAATTCTTGAAACATCATGACATCATAAAACAAATCATATAAGGTAAATGACTTCATAAAAATAATTCCCTCAAAACTTAATCAAATCAATGTTATAATAGGGATAAAAACACAACCTTATATTATCTTAGATGGAAAATAATTTTGATAAAACACTTGAACTCCATTCTTGAGGAAAATATCCTTTCTTCTTCAAAAACACTTTTCTTTTCTTAACATGTCATACAATTATAAACTAAAAGAAGTTGATTAAAAATAAACTTGAAAACTTGTAATGGAAGCTTCTTGGAAATAATGTTTTTAAAAATCCATTCATGCCATATAAGTTAAAAAAACATTCTTCGTACCTTTGTTGGAAAAGTCAAAAAGTACCTCGTACGAAAAAACGACAAAAGATTCCTTTCATATTCATTACTAAAAACTCACCGAAGGGTAAAATTGGATTTAAACTTATGTAAGTGGATGGAAACAATATTACATATTGAGGGAACATGGATGTGGATGATAAAATACACCCCAGTAAATACTTACGAATAAACAATCTCGGATAAAAATGAGATTGTGATATTTCCCTTACCTTAGGTCCGATTTGCTTCGTAAGTGTCTGAACCTCCTGTATAATGATTTAAATAATGTCATTAACTTATTACAGAATCATATTCATTGTTATGATATCATATATGGTTCACTGATGACTTTATATTACCTGTTCTTTTGTAAATTCATGTTAAAGTAGCGTTTTGGGTAAAATCGTCTCATTTGTCGTTCGTGTTTTTAACTTGTAATTATTAATATGATTACTTGGATCATGATTACTTATATCCATAATGTAAAACATGATTTATATATAATATATATTCAGAATATATATATATATAATATCGATAAATGGAATGAAATACACCGTTCATGGAGACGGTAGTCCGTACGTACGCATGAACGCTGTTTTCATTTCCTTATTGAAGTGAATGGAATTAAGTAGATGACATACATATAAATTTACATAAATCCAGTATCATTATTATGTCATATATATGATTAGTACTTATTATATATAATTTATAATCATTCATGAATGGTTAATCATTGAGAATGAATCTCATCGCGTCGTGGAGACGGTAGTCCATACGTACGCACGAGCGATGATATCGTTACCATGGTCGTGGAATTGTGTTGAAGTGTATGTAGACTATTTCAGTATCAATATCACTTTATAATAATCATATATAGTTACTCATTACACCATTATACCCATCCTATTAAGGTGGTGGTGGAAAATAGATTACACCACGGCGTGGAGACGGTATTCCGTACGTACGCACGCGCGGTGATTTCATTTTTCCATAGGATGGATAGAAGGTGAATTAGGGTTGTTTCATATTTATAATAACATATCAGTATGTAAGTAATACTGATGTTATTACTTTGTCATGAAACAACTAAATAAGAAGAAGTTGAAGAAGAAAGAAATTGAAAAGATCGGTAATGGATATTACCTCTTCTTTGAAACGCCTCTTTGAATCCTCCACTTAGGGAACTAAGATTGGTCTTTGAAGAAGACCAGGACCTCTAGGATTATTCTAGGGAAGTGGAGAAGGGATTTTGGCAGGGGTTGGCCGGGCTTGAGTGCTCAAATTGGTGTGAGGAGGAGGGGGAGTAGGTGTCCTTTTATAAGGGAGGAGAGGGGAACCTTAGGAATATGTCAAAATATTATTTTATATTAAAGTCAAAATCGGTTTATAATGGTTCCAAAGGGTCTTATTTTGAAGCTAAAGTGGGGATGGGTCGAAATCCTATCAACCAATAGTATTTAGACAAGTTTAGGTTATTATTTTAACCTTATCAATTAGATTTAACTCTAAGTTAAATAATTTAACTTTTACCGTGTCTTTTTGTTTTCTTACACAATATGGTTAATACACTTACTATAACATGACAAACGAACCCCAAATTGTTTATTATTAATATATATATCCTTATATATGTCATTTGGCCGAACCTAAGATTTTTAGGAATAAAATAACAATTAATAATATAATATTTGATTTAAAAACTATTTTGTGTCAATTTTGACACTATTTGATATATGATTTTTGTTAAGTCATAACAGAATTATATGTTCGAAAAAAGTTGATTAAATCAACAATAATGTATCATAGTAACCTAGAAAATTAGTGTAATTCATAAAAAGTCTCAAATTACATTTATTTTGGTGTTTATAACATTAATTATGTCAATATTTCATTAATAAGATAATTACTGCATCATCGTTGTGTCATAAATAAATTAAATTATTTAATGTCTAAAAATTACAAATAAAATACCATTATTTAGGAAATCTTTTTATCTTTCTAATTAATATTTATAGTCGAGTTTATCTTATGTATAACCCCATATTAAAAATGTTTTAGTAAATAAACTGTGATTTTAACTCTTTTAACCCTTCTTTAAATAAATTAATAATAAATGTCCTAATCTAATCCAAGTGGGCCTAAATAGTCATATTTTATTCCTAAGTTTGTTTTTGGTCGAATTACACTTGTCCAATAGAATTAGGACATGTGTTAGGGTAATAATAATATCATTTCTACCCTTAATTACCCTATTTACTTTTAACCGTGGTAAATAAAACTAAAAAGTTACTGTTCACCAAAAATTATTTTCATCTCATTGAACCACATTTTAGTCCTTGATATTAACCGTGTCTCTCGGATTTTCAAAATTCCACTCATAGAAGCGATAAAATTAAGTTTTATGAACAATTCAGTTTTTTTAACTACCACTTAGTGGTTTCACTATTCATCGAAAATTGAAAGTTTTCAGAAAAATACCAAAAATTAGGCCTATGCTATATTTGATATTATGAACTCAAAAATGATGTCTATTTTACCAAATTCAAAACATATCAGTTGCATTAACTAATTTAAAAATTAATTCTCGTCGTCAAATAGCGTGTTTTTAAGAGATAATAACTATCAAAAGATTGACACTAGTTTATAACTGGTTTAAATGTGAAATTACATCCAATGACCAACATTGTATTAAATTGTAAAAATATATTCTAAATATACTTTAAAACCACTCAAATTAATAATTTATCACTATTAATTATTTCGATTGAAAAAGTTGTTTTTAATTAAAATTTAGTAATTTTCACTATTCATTAAAATATGAAAGTTATCCGAAAATCACCAAAATTTCTCCCTAAGCTAATTTCGATATTCCGAATCCAAAAATTAAGTCCATTTTGAAAAATAGAAATTACAAAATTTCAAAAAGTGGTTATTACTATTCATAATGTCTAGTTTTAATAATATTTTAATGGCATATCGTTGTTTAGCGAAACTTGGTGTTGCGTACAACACACGCTATCGTGGAAGGTCGCGATTGCGTGTAATTCAAGCCAGGTCAGAGATGTGTGTTGTGAAAGCTCCTTTGGGTGTAGCGTATAACACAAGACATTAATGAAATTAAAATGAATATTTTTCATAAAATCTCGGGGTGTTACATTCTACCCCCCTTAAAATGAATTTCGGCCTCGAAATTCGTCGGGGTTATAAATGGTTTACTATTCGAAAGTTTCTTTAATCGAAACCCACATCGTAAAAAGGAATACCAAAACCAATCTTTAAAAACGAAAGTATGAAACGTAACGGTTACCCAAATAAACTAATCACTGGGTTTCCACATAGGTGAAAATATGGATATGGAAGAAAAATCTAACCATCATGTTCTGATGGAGAGTGGTAGAGAACATGGCTATGGAAAATCCAGCAATCACAAATCCATATATTTGTGATGACAGAAGGTATCATCTGATTCATCGGATATAAGAGCACTAGGACAACATTTTTGGTTTTCAAGATCGTTTCCCTAAAATTGATGAAATTGGAATTAGAAGAAATACTTTCATGATTTCGGTATAGTCTCACCGTTGGTCGTTCTTTGGACAATTTCCACTTCATCTCTTAAATAAATGAAGTTGAATTTGTCATTCGTGATGTGTTAGCAGATCATGTGATAGAATGACGGGTCATTCCATCTGTCTCAAACAAAAGGTTAGCAAAGGTTATTAAATATACATAAGTCATTCTATAGTGAGATTAATCATATATGGTTCCTAAAATGGACTTATAATTCATATATCATACTGCTTAATATAATAAAACTAGTTTCTACTAAACAGGGACTTCCTGTAGGCCAGTGGTAGGCGATAAAGGCCAGTCGCACTTCGGTTGTGGGTTCGATTCCCACGACCTTGTCCGACGCGATGGGATGTCGCCCGTCCTGCAGGTTGTCCTTTTTTCTAAAACTATATTACTATAACATCCCCTAAATAATATCGAAAAAACTTATATCCTTAAACAATACTAACTTATTTCCAACATAATTCATTCCAAACTTTAGGCTAATCCATAATACTGTAGTCCACTCTAATAATATAGTGAAAACGATTACCAGAGATTTAATACCATCGTTGATCCCCATATATCATAAGATATGTCTTGTTGGTCACATTGCAAACATTCAAAGGCCTTAATCAAGTATTTTCTTTAATACCCATTGAACCTTAGTGAAAACATGAATGTAGTTAAACGTTAACACTTTCCACATACCAAAATCCTCAAAATTCTTTATAATCAAACCATGATATCACTTAGTCCTTATATCAATCATGAGCTCATGAATACAATCAAACATATCATTATCTTCTTATCCCTTCATTATGCTCATATCATCTGTTTACCAAAAAATGTCTCAATCACTTTTCGTGGTTATCGGTACCATAAAATTATTAAAAACCACAATAGACCAAAACATAAATATTCCAATATTCCACAATACTATATACAACATTATTTTGGAATCCCATTACATAAACACTTAATCATTCCACCACATCGTTGTCATATTCAACATCGCCAATAGTGATCGCATGTGACTTCCCTTTGTCCTTTGCCTTAAGTGGTTGCTCATGTTGATCATCACTAACCCTTGGATTAGGGTATTTATTGGAATAATGTCCCATTTCCTTGCACTTGAAGCATTGAAGTGTTGGTGGTGCGTTCTCTACAGTTTTTTCTTTATTCACATCATTAGAAACCCTTTTTCTATTACTTCGACACTCAGCTGCTCGATGACCTTCTTTTCCACACTTAAAACATTTTATAGTCCCTTTAAGACAATCTCCACCATGCTTCTTTCCACATTTTGTGCATAAGGAAACATTCATCTTCTTTTCACCATTATTCTGAGATTTCTCCTTGAACTCCATCTTTAGTTTCTTGTCAAAACCATGAGATGGATATGTAACACCAACTTCCATTTCTACCTTGATAGCACAACGCACAATTTTTTCATAGCTACTGAAGTCTCTTATAGCTAATTCCCTTCGAAGACTTGGTTTTAAGCCACTGAAAAATCGATCAACTTTACATTCAGGTTGGATGATAATGCCAGATGCAGACCTTGCAAGTCTTGTAAAATTCGCTTCGTATATACCAACAGATTCATCATCCTCCTACTTCAGCTCAGGAAACTCCTTTTCCATCTTTGTTCGAAGAATACGAGGGAAGTACTTACTGAAAAACAAGTTCTTGAACTCGTCCCATTCCATGGACTCAATTCCATCTCTTGGCCTCGTATTCTTGATAAGATTCCACCATTGATCAGCTTCACCTTCCAAAAGATATACTGCTAAGATGACTTTATCATGTTCAGAACATTGAAGAAATGAAAATATCTTTTCAGTGGTACTGATCCATTGTTCAGCAATAAGTGGATTGGAAGACCCACTAAAAGAAGGTGGACGTTGCCTCATGAAGGACTCAATAGAATATTGTTCCCTTCTCTACTCATTTGGAAGTCCAGAATTATTCATAGCTTGTGTAAGTATAGCAATAAGATTTTTCACTCCATCTCCCATAACACTTGTTTGTTCAGGAGGACAATCATTGCATTGTCCATTACCGTGATCAACACGGTTCCTTCGGGTTCCAGCCATCCTCTAAAACCCAAAAAGAATAGTGTGAGAGGAAAAAATAATGCTAGGAAAACAACATAGTAGAGGAGGAGTACCCTTAATATCTAACATCTTAGGTTAAATTCTAAGATCGTTACCGTAGTTCTAGGACTATATCCTATACGTATACATATCCTTAGGGAAATCCCTAGTCTTAGACATACCTTAGAAATATCTCTAAGGATCCCACTAACGTTTTCGCATCCTAGTTTCCAAAGGTTGACTAAACCTTTCCTCTGATACCAACTGTAGAGACCCAAGGCTTGACGTACATTGACATTACATTACATTTGCGGAATACTTAGTACATAACAAAAACACACACACAAGGATCGTAATAGTTTAGTGTCTTTGGAAACTCGGAATATAATCTTCTAATCCTGGTGAAAGATCTTCAACATCTCCCATAAAGATCTTCCTCATTTTTTTAATACCTAAAACCTTTCTTTATATCCTGGGGAAAAGTAAACATAAAAGGGTGAGCTCAAATGCTCAGTAAGGGTAAACAAAAGAAATATCAATCACATCGTATACACAAGCACATAACTTTTGGAAATCTTAACCTGCAAAAGAGATCATAATTTCATAACATGGGGTAAATCATGGCAGTGAAATGTAATCACAATAATCATAACATAAAACATGAAACTTTGTGGCATTCACACATAATCATAGAGAATCATTTCTTGTTAGTCAAGACTCATTTCCAAGACTATCTTAGTGGACAAAGTCCCTTTCTGAATTGAGTAACACTCGTTTCAGTCCTGTTTCACTGAACCGGTATAACCTACCATTCTAGCCATGTCTATCTCATGAGATATAAAATCTTTACCCAATGCATTGGAGGGAGATATAGGTCCCACCCATCTTATAATGAATCCTTTCTTATGTGTTCCACATAATCATAAATCATACATCATCGCATAACAGATGTAACAAAAATGGGATTCTTGGAACATCATGACATCATAAAACAAATCATATAAGGTAAATGACTTCATAAAAATAATTCCCTCAAAACATAATCAAATCAATGTAATAATAGGGATAAAAACATAACCTTATATTATCTTAGATGGAAAATAATTTTGATAAAACACTTGAACTCCATTCTTGAGGAAAATATCCTTTCTTCTTCAAAAACACTTTTCTTTTCTTAACATGTCATACAATTATAAACTAAAAGAAGTTGATTAAAAATAAACTTGAAAACTTGTAAAGTAAGCTTGTTGGAAATAATGTTTTTAAAAATCCATTCATTCCATATAAGTTAAAAAAACATTCTTCGTACCTTTGTCGGAAAAGTCAAAAAGTACCTCGTACGAAAAAACGACAAAAGATTCCTTTCATATTCTTTACTAAAAACTCACCGAAGGGTAAAATTGGATTTAAACTTATGTAAGTGGATGGAAACAATATTACATATTGAGGGAACATGGATGTGGATGATAAAATACACCCCAGTAAATACTTACGAATAAACAATCTCGGATAAAAATGAGATTGTGATATTTCCCTTACCTTAGGTCCGATTTGCTTCGTAAGTGTCCGAACCTCCTGTATAATGATTTAAATAATGTCATTAACTTATTACAGAATCATATTCATTGTTATGATATCATATATGGTTCACTTATGACTTTATATTACCTGTTCTTTTGTAAATTCATGTTAAAGTAGCGTTTTGGGTAAAATCGTCTCATTTGTCGTTCGTGTTTTTAACTTGTAATTATTAATATGATTACTTGGATCATGATTACTTATATCCAGAATGTAAAACATGATTTATATATAATATATAGTCAGAATATATATATATATATATAATATCGATAAATGGAATGAAATACACCGTTCATGGAGACGGTAGTCCGTACGTACGCATGAACGCTGTTTTCATTTCCTTATTGAAGTGAATGGAATTAAGTAGATTACATACATATAAATTTACATAAATCCAGTATCATTATTATGTCATATATTTCATTAGTACTTATTATATATAATTTATAATCATTCATGAATGGTTAATCATTGAGAATGAATCTCATCGCGTCGTGGAGACGGTAGTCCGTACGTACGCACGAGCGATGATATCGTTCCCATGGTCGTGGAATTGTGTTGAAGTGTATGTAGACTATTTCAATATCAACATCACTTTATAATAATCATATATAGTTACTCATTACACCATTATACCCATCCTATTAAGGTGGTGGTGGAAAATAGATTACACCACGACGTGGAGACGGTATTCCGTACGTACGCAAGCGCGGTGATTTCATTTTTCCATAGGATGGATAGAAGGTGAATTAGAGTTGTTTCATATTTATAATAACATATCAGTATGTAAGTAATACTGATGTTATTACTTTTTCATTAAACAACTAAATAAGAAGAAGTTGAAGAAGAAAGAAATTGAAAAGATCGGTAATGGATATTACCTCTTCTTTGAAACGCCTCTTTGAATCCTCCACATAGGGAACTAAGATTGGTCTTTGAAGAAGACCAGGACCTCTAAGATTATTCTAGGGAAGTGGAGAAGGGATTTTGGCAGGGGTTGGCCGAGCTTGAGTGCTCAAATTGGTGTGAGTAGGAGGGTGAGGAGGTGTCCTTTTATAAGGGAGGAGAGGGGCACCTTAGGAATATGTCAAAATATTATTTTATATTAAAGTCAAAATCGGTTTATAATGGTTCCAAAGGGTCTTATTTTGAAGATAAAGTGGGGATGGGTCGAAATCCTATCAACCAATAGGATTTAGAAAAGTTTAGGTTATTATTTTAACCTTATCAATTAGATTTAACTCTAAGTTAAATAATTTAACTTTTACCATGTCTTTTTGTTTTCTTACACTATATGGTTAATACAATTACTATAACATGCCAAACGAACCCCAAATTGTTTATTATTAATATATATATCTTTATATATGTCATTTGGCCGAACCTTTGATTTTTAGGAATAAAATAACAATTAATAATATAATATTTGATTTAAAAACTATTTTGTGTCAATTTTGACACTATTTGATATATGATTTTTGTGAAAGTCATAACAGAATTATATGTTCGAACAAAGTTAATTAAATCAACAATAATGTATCATAGTAACCTATAAAATTAGTGTAATTCATAAAAAGTTTCAAATTACATTTATTTTGGTGTTTATAACATTAATTATGACAATATTTCATTAATAAGATAATTACTGCATCATCATTGTGTCATAAATAAATTAAATTATTTAATGTCTAAAAATTACAAAGAAAATACCATTATGTAGGAAATCTTTTTAGCTTTCTAATGAATATTTATAGTCGAGTTTATCTTATGTATATCCCCATATTAAAAATGTTTTAGTAAATAAACTTTGATTTTAACTCTTCTAACCCTTCTTTAAATAAATTAATAATAAATGTCCTAATCTAATCCAAGTGGGACTAAATGGTCATATTTTATTCCTAAGTTTGTTTTTGGTCGAATTACACTTGTCAAATAGAATTAGGAAATGTGTTAGGGTAATAATAATATCATTTCTACCCTTAATTACCCTATTTACTTTTAACCGTGGTAAATAAAACTAAAAAGTTACTATTCACCAAAAATTATTTTCATCTCATTGAACCACATTTTAGTCCTTGATATTAACCGTGTCTCTCGGATTTTCGAAATTCCACTCACAGAAGCGGTAAAATTAAGTTTTATGAACAATTCAGTTTTTTTAACTACCACTTAGTGGTTTCACTATTCATCGAAAATTGAAAGTTTTTCAGAAAAATACCAAAAATTAGGCCTATGCTATATTTGATATTATGAACTCAAAAATAATGTCTATTTTACCAAATTCAAAACATATCAGTTGCATTAACTAATTTAAAAATTAATTCTCATCGTCAAATAGCGTGTTTTTTAAGAGATAATAACTATCAAAAGATTGACACTAGTTTATAACTGGTTTAAATGTGAAATTACATCCAATGACCAACATTGTATTAAATTGTAAAAATATATTCTAAATATACTTTAAAACCACTAAAATTAATAATTTATCACTATTAATTATTTCGATTGAAAAAGTTGTTTTTAATTAAAATTTAGTAATTTTCACTATTCATTAAAATATGAAAGTTATCCGAAAATCACCAAAATTTCACCCTAAGCTAATTTCGATATTCCGAATCCAAAAATGAAGTCCATTTTGAAAAATAGAAATTACAAAATTTCAAAAAGTGGTTATTACTATTCATAATGTCTAGTTTTAATAATATTTTAATAGCATGTCGTTGTTTAGCGAAACTTGGTGTTGCGTACAACACACGCTATCGTGGAAGGTCGCGATTGCGTGTAATTCAAGCCAGGTCAGAGATGTGTGTTGTGAAAGATCTTTTGGGTGTAGCGTATAACACAAGACATTAATGAAATTAAAAAGAATATTTTTCATAAAATCTCAGGGTGTTACAGCTGAGATAAAGAATATAATATTAATGGAAATGATTAATTCCATGATGTCTATATTTGGTAACACAAAAGGATTTTCAGGGGAGGAATTATTATCTACATTTCATATCCAAGATAGTGTTACCTCAAAATGGAAGGCTATAACTACATATGAATTATGGGAGTGTAATAAATCAATCCTAATTTTTTAAATTTTTTGGGTTTTTTAAGAAATTGTAATATTACCTAAACAGAAATAGATAAATTATATAGATAATGCATTTATAACGTATTTATTATACATTAAAATAAGTAATACTGTTATAGATCCATGGTTATAGATTAAATGATTTAGCACCTATAAACATAGCTATTGAATCAAGATATGATGACATCCTTTTCATAATAAAGTCTATGTTGAGGAATTTTGATAAAATAAATGAGTATCACAAGATCATACAACCAAAAATGCTCATAGTAGTAAGAAAACTTGAATACCCAAGATATGTGGGTACAATTTATTAGTGCACTTTTTGGAAGGAACAAATGATTATACTGGTACAAAACTATGTGTTTACTAAATATAAAATCAGATTAAAAAATATTCAATGTAATTATGTCATCTTTAAATTCATCTCATTGGAAGGAATACATAAACGATTGGATAAAATCTATAACTATGAATAATACTTGAATATTTGTTGATCTTCCTCAGGGTTCACAATTGATAGATAGTAAAGGGTATTAATAAGGAAATTAATTATGGATGATATAGTTGAAAATTATAAAATTGAGTTGGTATCCAAGGGTTTTACTCCAAAGGAAGGAATTGATTATTTCAATACCTATATTCTTGTAGCTATGATTTATTCAATTATATTACTTCTCAAATTACCTTTCATAAATAATTTATAAATTCACTAAATGGATGTTAAAACAAATTTCTTAAATAGTTATTTATATAAAGAAATATATATATATATAACAACATAAAATATTTATACTACCAAGAAAGTAAATAAAGTTTTCAAAATTACTACAATTCTAATATGGTTTAAAACAATCATAAAAAATATTGCATGATAATAAATTAATTCATTATATCAAATGTATTTTTAGTTTACTAGGATAATAAATGAGTTTTTAATTTATTCCATAATAAATTTGGTGTTTTTATTTATTTCTATATTGATTAAATACAATTTTTTTGATATAATATGAATAAAGTAAATGTGGTTCAGCCTATTCTATCTTGAAACATTGATATGAAATACATTGTAAAAAATTACTTTTTGGAATTCAAAATTTTTATGAATGAGTTTTTTATTTTTATTTATTAATATAATTATATTGAAAAGGTCTTAAAGTGGTTTAAGATATTTTAATGTTCACCAATTTCTACCATATATGTTCCTCGTAGTATGTTGTTTCAAAATATTGGTGGAATAGTTTTAATGCCCATGTCTAATGGTAAATCAATTGGTTACCTTTCCCAGTTCACCATAGGACCTCAAGAATTCCTTCCCATATTCCATAGGATTCTGACTAAAATAAGTGGTCTAGGGAAGCACCATGGAGAGACTATACCCCCCGATTAGAGTGTGTAGTAATGTTTAAAGTCACTGAGTATAATATAAAAAACTAATCATCATATTATGAATGATAAATAAAATAACCCATATAGTACAAATATGAAATTTGGAATAAGTACATGCATAAATGATTATTGATCTCCAGGGTAATCGAATAATTATAGAATAAAAGAAAAAAATTATTTTATTAAAGGATTAACAAAATCCTCAAACCACTCCACAAAACCAGCCCCCAATCCTGCTTGGGCATCTGAAGTTGGATCATCAACATGATACAGTACCACTGCCCTACCTATTCGCATGAGAAGTGAGAGATTTTTTCCATTACCCAAGTTACATGGTATCTTGGGTAGGGTATGAATATATAATCTAGTTAGGAACCACTAATTTGGTCTCAAACATAACCAATATATGAAGTGTATGTTCTTATAAAATGATTAAATAGAATATATAAATAAATTATTAAAATAAATTATCACCACACTATATAATTCAACTAGGGAAGAAGGGTATCTAATTACATCATAGTTTCCATAAAACCCCTAAATTATTTGGGGGAACAAGTCTTACACAGGTACCATAAAATAGAGGTGATCGTTAGTCATGTGACCTTGATATTCCGTAACAAAATAGGGAAATTATAGAGTGTATTTGATCATGTGAAGACATCATGCCAAGTATATAAAAATTTAATACTATAATGTAAATAATTAATCCATGAATCTGAAGCACAAAAACCAAATATAATATCATAAACAGCTCAATAGCTATATCCTAGGTTTCTTGGTAATTTGGGAAATCTCCCATATCATAAATTTCTCAAAGATAAAACATGGAAATCCTAAGATATCACTAAACCTAATCCCATACTTCATGTCACTATAATAACTGGCCAGATACTAGGAATCATAGGAATCCTGAGAAAAAAATATCATCGGGCTCATCTAATTAGATCCTAAACATGACCTTGTAATTTCATCATTTTTAAATACTAGTGATCACAATCTCCAAGATTGAATAGCTGGATCAAATACATTATAGACATATTAGAATCCCATGACATCTAGGGAATCCAATATAGATTCTAGGTTGAATAATTGAATCTCCTGAATTCTTACATGGAACAACAGATAAATCTTGGGATGTACTTTTGGCCATCCAAAACAACATCATCTCATCAGTAATAACACACAAATATCACAAAGGTCTCCAAAATACAGATCCCAGAAACTATCGATGGATATCCCCAAAGGCACTATAACATCTCATTAGGACCATAGGAGGATCCTCATAAATAATGTCTACAAATCCATGTATGCATCAAAAATAAAAATGTGAAAATATAAAATATATTATAGAGGATAGATGAATTCCTAAACTCCTAACCATCATCTGGTTCCCATTGAGCTTGCATAATTGGTGAAGGTTTTAATGTGACGCCTAGTACCATCACTACCCATTCCCTATTCTACTCTATCTATAGTGTCACAAGTCATTGGAGAACATAATTGGTCCCCCTATGTCTCACTAAGGTCTCATTTTCCTCCTAATAAATTCACACTATAAATATATCCTTAATCCCATCCCCTTTCCCAAGTATCCTAGATCGACCTAAACACCTAATCCGTACACCAGTCTTGTATGGTTTGACCACCCAAGAAGTCATGTTTTAGTGGGATTGAATCACTCCCCCTGTATTCATCTCAAGGGTATCTCAAGGGTATCTCTCACTTCCATCCCTTTTTTCATGTATCATTGGTCGTCACCCCTCTTTACCTAGATGATACTAGGTTCCAAATCACTGGTCTATTACCCTAGTTAATTTTCGATTTAGCTAATTTTTACCTCACATGGGTTTCCTGTATCTCAGGGTCCAATATTTAATTTATATTCATATCCATCTATGATTTAGATATTGATCTGGTGAACAAGGGTCCATGCATCCCCTAAAACCTTAAGCATTTCAATCATTGGATTTAATTTTTATTAAGATTCATAAATAATTTTAAGAGTAAAAATTATCTACATAGTAAGGACATACATACCACATGTAGAAAAAAAATTCATAACACCAAACAGAATATTCATAAGGACCACCTACTTCATATGAATATTTCCACTTTTACCTCAAAAGCCTAACATCAGCTACCAAGGCCTTCCCAAGACTATCCAGCCTCCTCTCTAATCAATCAATCCCATGTCAATTTTTATAACTCTTGAATCAAGTAAAATATTTTTAATTAATTAGTTAAAAACTTTAAGATTAATTAATTTATTCAAAAATACATAGGTATTTTTAGTGAAACCAAACTCGGGCATCACATTTCATTGAAACCAAGTGTATATTTAATATAATTTAATTTTATGATAAAATCATTAAAAAATTCATGATACATTGTAAATTTTATGAAACAATGAGGAACAATAGGTGGATATCATCTCAGGACAACCATATCCTAGTCTATATTAAATCCTCTTCAAAAAGGGATATTTCACCATTCTCAAGTGAAATATACATTTCTAATGTAAATAAAAATGATTCCAAATCAGCTGGAAAATTAAGGGAAAGAAATCATAGGATTGAACCCTTCATTTTTTCAATCAACCCAAAAACACACCCCAAACATGGGGTCCAAGGGAGAAAAAAGGGGGAGAGGTCCCTAGCCTCTTATGCAAGTCAAATATGAGGGAGGGTGTAAAGAACTAAACCAAGATGCCATCCCACTCAATAGTCATCCCAATTCTCCACAAGTCCCAAAGGGTGTTCTTGATCACCAAGGGCTACTGACTAGGGTCTGCGAATCACCAAAAAACATTTGGGAATGATTTCATCCAAAATATATTTAAGAGAAAAGAATATAAATAAATTAAATTAAAAATATAATTAAATAAATATTAAATAAGGATATATAGAAACAAAATAACTAAATGAAACATCTACATGAAAACAAGAAGGAAAACTAAATGACTGATGTCAAGATCCAAAACATCTCCCTCGTACATTCCCTCACAAAGGCCACTAATAACAAATAAAGATGAACTGATAACATGGAAAGATATAGGTGTGATAAAAAATCTCAGTAGGTCACCAAAAATCACTGAAACTATGAAATAGTTTCCCTAAGGAATATACGAAATGATATATTGAAAATAAATATATAATTTATACTTTACATGTATAATCATCTAAATTAATGACACATAAAATCCATAGAAAACATCCAAAAAAATTCATCACATTAAAAAAACCAAAAACATAAATTTGAAAACAAGACATGGGCCTAAGACATACCAAAAACCACAAAAACCATTATGATTTCTCAAAAAACAAACCACTTACTTTATTTAAATTTAAATAATCTCTTTACAAAAATTCCAACTGGGGTTAAATAAACAACTAAGGTCACTTTGGTGAAAAATGATCAAATTTCAAACAAGGAATGAAGAAAAATGAAATAGTCATCTGAATATACTCAACAAAAATAATGGGAAAAACGTATCTCAATACATCATGTGAAACATGGAACTAACCAAATACATAGAGAAAACAAACAACCCCAACCAAGTAGCGAACATCTCAAGGGTTTTGAAATTCCATGTCTGATCGTCCCAACCACTAGGTCAAGAGTCAGAAAACACGAAGCATGTGCTAACAAATTTACATGGTTAATAAGAATAAACAAGTTTCTATTAACCAAAAATAATCACCTTAATCATTTTCTTCACTACATCCATTTCATCACTTTTACCATCTTCACCACTTAATTCATTTTAATCACATGTTCCATGAGTTAGACATTCATGCCTTTTACACCATGAACTAAGCTAATTGATTAATCTTAATATGGGGATAATTAAGGTCCCAATCCCAATAAGTATAATCAACTCATAACAAACTCATTATCTTCACCTTTAATCCTCTTTCCAGGTGGAATAAAACTATTAGGGGAATAGAGCTCCATCCCCTTTCTTAACCTATGCATTTTGTGGTGGAGTTGAGAGCCACAGTCTAACTTGACCAATGGACATTGAACCTCACTCAAAACCCCACACTAAAAATCCATGTTCCCATGCATTCATATATCTATCAACCACATATACCAAATCACTAACAAGACATTGTCCAGACACATAATAATCACATTTCGAATTTCCTTTTACACATGAATCACCCTTATACCTTAACCCATTAACACTGTTACCATGTGGAAATAATTTCTCACTAACCCATTAACATTATACCAAAATTACCCATATTCCATGTAGTCAGTTAAACAAAAGTAACATTAATCTCATATACAACCCATGTTAACAAATTTAACCCAATAATCTCAATTTCATTTCATAATCCCTAGTTAACCTATTAAAGAAAAAGACCTAGGTTATCCCTTTAAGTGACACCATTTTTGGGACCAGTTTGTGTATAAGGTTGTATTTTATTTCAATAGTTTTCAATGAAGATAAAAATGAAGGAGATCAATAAGTGCTCCAATGAAATGTAATGGAGGAATGGAAATTCAGAATATTGTTGTACCGATCCTATGTTCAGAGAACACATGTCAAAGGTGACACATTGTTTACAACAGTGAAGAATTGTGAGGAATAATCCATCTGAAAATTATTAAAGAAGAATGGGGATTTGATGGAGACCATGAAATTCTTCATGATTGAATGAGAACCATGCAAGAGGCTTCTTGAAGAATAGAATTGTATGATTTTCTTGAAGTAGAGAATGACGGTTTAAGAAGAAGACAATGTGCAAGGGATTGGAATTCTGAGATGGCCATGCACTTCACATTGTATCAAAATATGATGATGCTAAATCTTATCTATCAAAGGATATATATCACGATAGTGGATTTTGTGATGGAGGAAGAAGAGATGCTAAAGAAGGAAATTTGAGGTGGTTGTACGTGTTGACAATGAAAAAAATGACACAAAAATTTGTTGAAAAAGGGGATTTCATGGTGGAATTTCGAGTTCAAGGGTTTTGGTTAACGATTCATGTTTGATTCATGAACATCGAAAAAGGAATGAATGATCTGGAGGCAGTACAAAAAGAGAAGATAAAAGGTGTTTTTGTTTTCCAGTGTTTGCCAAATTTTTTGGGCCTAAAAATACACAAATTAAGAAAAGTGGTATTTGGAAAAGGGACATGTGATCCGTTGATTTGAAAGAGAGGAAACTTGTGCGCCATATGTTTTTTAAGATCAGAACATGAAAATATGGAAAATGGATAAGGTCTGCATAGGTTTTGGGTTTGGTCATGCAAGTGAGTAGTGCGACAAAAGGGACTTGCGCGCTGATTACTTAGAGGCTTGGGAACTTGCACGCCTATTGTTTTTCAAGATAAAAACATAAAAATATGGTAAAAGAAATAGGGTCACACAATTATTGGTTTGATCGCGCAAGTGAGTAGCGTGATAGAGGCATGGGTGGTTGGAGTTGCGCACTAGAACTTGCACGCTGAGGGGAGACTTGTGCGCTGTCGCACAGGGTGTCCAAATGCCTATAAATACAGGTCGAACCCTCCTCATTACACACGAGCTCAACAATTATAGAAAATAAGAGATTCTGTCGTGTAGTTGTGCTAGTCACACATGTGGTGTGTAGGTAGCACAAGTGTAAGTTGCGCAATAGTTGTTTGTTGCATGTCCATGCTGTCTTGGGCGAGAAAGGGATTGGGTCATGCAAGTTTGAAGTTGAAGAGTGAGTATCGCGCAAGTGGTTTAGGAGAACTTGCATGCCGGTTCAGACTTGCACCCCGAGACTTTCACGCCATCTAGAGACTTGCGTGACGGGCTTGGAGAAGTGTGCCAGGTGTAGTTGAAGCACACCAATCTTTTTGGAGCTGCACAAAAGCTGGAAGATTGGCCGATACCTTCGGTGAAAAATGAGGTTAAACAGGAAATATAAATGATACATGCATGATATCATGCATACATGGAGAACTGATTCTGACAGTTCCAAGTATGCTGAGCTTAATTTATTGATCAATCACATAAGTGGTTGTGATTCAAGCAAACAAAGACAGGAGGATCTAGTGCATTCAGTCATTGCACTAAAGAAGAAGGATTGAACTGAAAAGAGCAACAACTCTGAACCATATTTCAAGCAATGTCCCATGCTGAACAGGAGACAATGAACTTCATGACTATCTTTTAAAGAGACATTTACGTTTATAAACTGTGTGGGACTTCACTAATGGCAGTGAGCCAGGGGGAGTCAACGGGAGTGACCTGAGGGACGCAATGAGCTATCCATGAACTTTTTTAAAGGCAGTGATCCTGGGACAGAGTGACTATTCCCGAACCGTTTAAATCCACAGGTAGTGAAGATTAGTGGAATTTGGTACAACCGGAAACTTGTCAGTGTATGATCCTTGGACGTATCCCTTAGTGGTGAACCAAGTAAAAATTGTTGTGTCACATCTTTGCAAGTGAATGTTTCATTACCGATCATATCCATCATACAGGTTTAACTAGTTCCTACCAATGTGGGAACAAGATCCTTGCTTTTAAATAAAAATTTTGACACCCGGATTCACCCCTCTAATCTTAGGGTGTCCCGGGGTCCTACAACCATTTTCATAGTTAACAACTAGAACCCAAGTCCATGAACACAACACAACCCATATGTTTCCTCAATACCAACCCCTCAATCCTCCATGCATCCCATAGGGGTCATGAGGGTTTCAATTTTCACTTAATAAATCATTAAACCGTTTAACAACTCAAGGGCACCCAAAATCACAACCTGAATAGACTAATAGAACAACCTCATAAGACCAGGGAAACTCCATTAACAATTTATTAAACCAAAACTCCATTTTTAAAACATGTTACCCATCAAAGAAAAAGGAAGCCCAAGTAAAACCCCATTTGTAGAAAATCCCAATGATCAATTGCATTTCACAATTAAAAACATCATTGTAATTTTAATCAAACATGAAGTATGCCTAAAATCCAATTTCAAAACCATGTCCCACCACCCACTGAAATTAACCCACTTTTTCCAAAGAAAATACCCAATCCTTTAAAGTATATCAATGTCACCCCCACATAATGTATTTATTCTTTGAAAATCCAGAAGATGTAAAATTAATTCCTTATATAACACTTTATATATAACACAACATAAAACTCATTTAGAGGTTTAAACAATCATTCAGTTTATAAAACATTTCTAGCAACCCTTTTAAAAAACCAAATCAAGCAAAATCCCTTATCATTTCGATAAAACCACTATTAAAGAGTCCAACTAGTTCTTTTCTCAAAAATATATACTACAAACACAATTAAAATCACTATTTTAAATAAAACTAAAACCCACTTTTAATTTAATTGAGGTCAACACCAAAATCTATGATCAAAATCTCCTTCAAAATATCATTTTCACTCTGTAGATACAAAACTAGATCAAAACCCACTACCCAACATTCAAACAATTTAAAAATTCCAAATGTATACCATAAAAATCTTAGAACAATTAATTATTCCAATTTAAATAATAAAACATGAATTATAAAAAACCCCATCCATTTATTCCAAGGCCAAGGGACAATAACATCAATCAAATCATCACAAGACTATCAAATATTTTTTTTGCTAACATAAAAATGGAATTTAAAAGGTACAATAATATTAGAATTCCAAAGTAAAATAATTGCGTAGTGCCACCCACTTAAAAGAGAAGAAGATAAATTAGGAACACTGTAGAACATGAAGCATTTGACAAAGATTTCCCCAACCTTTTATGCAAATACATTGCTATATATATACCCATTAATCTAGTGTATATATTACACTTTAAAGGAGGGAATATATACACAAAAGATATATATATATATATATATACATGTTCTTATATATGTGAGTGAATCCCTTCAAGGAGCCACCAAATACTCTAATTAAATAGAGAGACCAATAATTACAAAAGAACCAAATAAAAATAGTGTCAACAAAATAGCAGAAGAAAACCCCTTACCTTGAGCGGTGATAGAAATATGAAACATAAGAATTTGATTCTCCTTCGGTGGTGGATGTTGTAACACAAACATTATGACCCTAAGAGACACTTCTAATTACCTAAGATTGAAGGAGAACACTGAAAATTTGTTAACCCTCAACCTAGGTTCAGCTAAACCACCCCATGCATTTGGGAGAAGGGATAATGTCTAAGATCAAGGTAGAATAGGCAGTGAAGGGCTTACATCAAGGTTTTGACCAAGAAATCGATTGAGATTCAGTGGTTTCTCTTGAAGAAGAGAGGGTTGAGAGGAAGGGGAGGCACACAGGCTGTCACGACCCGTCCTCGGGGCCCGTGCCATGACTACCCAAAGCCCGCCTTCCATAGGCCAGGGGATGGCGACTAGCACCAAGGCGTAAATTCCCGATAAAAAGGGAAGGCATTGCCTTTGTACATAAACAAACACCACAGAGCAAGCAAGAAGAAGAACTAAACACTAAGTAAAAGCTGGTACAACAGTAAGTGCGGAAAATTAAGTGGGCCAGTATACAAACCCAAACTGAAAGTAAAGTACAACTGGAAGGGAAAACAGCAACTGAAAAGTAAAGCCACAATGTCGAGCTGTCCACTGGAAATCCCACCTAAGTGGTGAGTACAGATAGCCTCCTCTGCTCCTCGGGTCCAGCCGACCGCTCCGAGTACGTCCCATCCAGTGGTCCAACTCCAGGTACCATCCTGCTCTGCAAGCCTCAACCACGATCAGCACTGTCTTTCATCTGCAACCAACACAACGTAGTGCGGGCATAGCCCGTGCAGGGGTGAGTATATGCTACTCAGTAGGGACCTCGAGACCCCCGATGGTCTCCCAAAATCCACAAAGGATAATCCAAAAAGGAAAGATGCAATCATGAAGCAACATCCGACACTGCTTAGGTATATGCCCATAAATATACCTAAGTCATCAATTCTCATTCGACTCCAACATCCAAGCCCAAGTACAACCCAGTCCACACAGGAAAATAAAACGTAAATCCACAGAGGATAGCACAACACAATCCACTTAGGAAAGCAAAACAGGAATCAGCTCACATAGTTATACTTCTTCGTATGATGATAGAGATGATCAGATATATCCCCTGATTCATCTAAGCCATCGGACCCACAAAGGATCGATAGGTAATAACCCCCGCAATGACCCACATAGGATCTGACCCACACAGGACTGCAAAGACCCACACAGGATCAGACCCACATAGGATCTGTAGGCGCTGGCTCACACAGAACTGCTGAGCGCAGACCCACACAGGATCGGACCCACACAGGATCGGTAGCACTATGCCACGTAGGATTGCTGAGTGTTTTAGTCGTCGTCATCGAATCCACTGATGATCTCTGTACAGTCGTCTTCGTCACAGTCGCAAACGCAGCCAGCACTAGGGTTCTCGCAAACAGCATGCTCGTTTGGGAGGGTCCACTCCACGAGCCGAGAGGCTGATACATCAACTGACACATAGTCCAGATTTGATGTATCCAAAAGTTTCGTATCGTCAATAGGAACTCAATGTCGCAGACGGCGCGTCAATCGGACGCCCGGTTTGAGAGTTATTGGCCTTTTCGTCCCAGGGGCCCGGTTGGTTTTTAAAGCAAAACTAACCCAAACGTATTCCACATATGCCCAAACCTCGGGCAGATTAAGCCAAAATATCCATCTCACTTAGAGGTATCCATCAAAGTCGACGACAGGTCAATCGGATGTATGCAGCTTAAGTTATGAGTGTTTCCGCTCCGAGGGCCCGATTAGTTTCGTGTACGAACCAACTCGGCTGAACACAAAGTATTCCAAAACCTTGTGTGCAATATACCGAAATGACCGCCTCGATCCAAGGATCGCATCGCCACTTACGGCACATCGATCGGAGGTCCGTAGCCTGAGATATGGGAAGAAGACCAAAAAGGGTCCGAAAACGGGGGTTTCGGGCCCGGACCGACCCGGCCCGAGACCCCCTGGGTTGGCCCGACGGGGCGCGGCGTGGCCTGGGCACGGCCCGGACCGGCACGGCGGCCCGGCGCACTGGCGCGCGGCACCAGCTGGCTCGGCCGAACGATCGAGCCGTTCGGTTTGCGGGGGGGGGGGGGGGGGGGGGGGGGGGGGGGGGAGGGGGCGCTGCCCCCCGTGTTTTGTAACCGCGGCCCCCCCTTAATAGGGCCCGCTAGCTGGCCGGTCGGGGGTTTGAACCCCCGGATTTTCTCCTGTCTGGCCGGCTAGCCCCGGCCGGCCAGTTTCTGCTGCCACGGGATCGGCGACGGCCGGTCCCCTCCCTGCTCCGACGCCGGCGACCCGTTTCCGGCCGCCAGTCATGCTCCGGCGCCGGCGGCCCATTTTTGGCCACCGTTTCCCATGCTCCGCCGTGGCCCGGTACTGGACGCGGCCTTCATTCGTCCAGTGCGGCGCGATGGCACTGCACCCCTCTGAAGCGGCCCCTCTCTGGCCGCGGTGCTTTTTCAGTTCTCCGGCGCGGCGTGAGGGCGCCGCGACTTGGTTCATATTTTTAAAAACGCGGCGTGTCAGAATTGCGCATTCTTTTCGTTCATTCCAATGCGGTGCGATGGCACCGTGTCACTTCCCATCGTATGGAAACAACAAGAAAAAGAAAGGGAGGGAGTCGGACATGTTTGTGCGGTCTGGCCTCCTCCCGTTAATTGGTAGCATGTAGTCCAATTATACATGGATAATGAATGGGAGTAAATCACGAAAAGAAATCGCATAAACCCCTACCTCGTGCGAGCTTGAACAGAGGTTCGTCGAACGAGGATTTGTCGCGGGAAGAGACGTCGCGGAAGAAGACATCGATGGCGTCGCTGTACACGGCGTCCCGTAATCGGTTTCTGAGAACTCGACGTTCTTCGTCGGAGACCGATGTGTTCTTCGCGTTCTTCGTCGAAGACGAAGAAGTTGTTCAAGTCCTTAGCTCTTTTCTCCCAAAGACTCCACCATAAGAAGGTTCCAACCCCAAATAAAATAAGTTCATCTCTTATTTTATTAACATAACATAATCTTTTGAATTTCAAGAGTTTGAATTAATTCCACGTAATTAATTCATGAGAAGTTGTCATCCATAATGGTGAGTTGAGGGGGTTTAAGAAAGTGAAGGGGTGGGGTTCGTATGGGCCCCACAACCCTCATAACCATCCATGGGATGTTGGGTAGTTACCCAACATCTACTCAATGCTTAAATCCACTTAATGAAAAATAAAAATTGTAGTTAAATTTTTATTTTAACTTCCACAATTTTTATCAACTTCTCTCGTGCAAACGCAACTCTAGAAAAGGTGTTTCTAAGCAATTACCGGCACTACGGTTCCATCGGTGCCCTCGGAATTTGATTCCGAGCACTGGTTTAAATATTAGAAATTCCCGCTCGTTTGTTCACTGAACGTACCCGTGCTAAACTTCGGACAGTAAATCTGAGCACACCGGGCCTCGGAATCAAGTACCGTCAGAAACCGCGTTCTTGTAAAATCCAAAAGAAAATTAAAAAAAAATTGCTTGAATTTTACGGGTCTTTACATTACTCCCACCTCAGGGATTTACGTCCCCGTAATTATATATCAAAAACTAGGGAAACAAATGTGGGTACTGAGCATGTATCTGAGCCTCCCCCTCCTAAGCTCTCTTGGAGATTCTCCTGCTGCAATCTGATGCGCACTAGAGGAATCGACCGTCCACGTAGGACCCGCTCGTGTCGATCCTTGATCTCCACTGGGACCTCCGTAAAAGTCACCCCATCATCAACGTCTAGCTCCCCATGGTCAATGATATGTGTCGGGTCGTGCACGTATCTCCTCAGCTGAGATATGTGGAAGACGTCGTGCACCCGGTGCAACTGCGGTGGTAGAGCCAGGCGATAAGCCGCCTCCCCAAACCTGCTGAGGACCTGTAATGATCCGCTGAAGCATGGAGATAACTTCCCACCTCAGAAAAATCTCTGTAATCCACGTTGTGGTGAGACACGCAAGAAAACGTGGTCGCCATCCTCCAACTCTAGTGGCCTCCGCCTCCTGTCAGCATAAGACTTCTGCCGGCTTTGAGCTATCCTCATCCGCTCCTGGATGACCTGGACCTTCTCTGTCGTGGCCTGGACCATCTCTGGTCCCACCAGTGCTGACTCCCCAGGGTCTGTCCAGCACAAACGAGATCTGCAAGGTCGGCCATAAAATGCCTCGCATGGTGCCATTCTGATGGTGGAGTGGTAACTGTTGTTGTACGCAAACTCCACCAAGGGTAGGTGGTCCTCCCAGCTGCGACCAATGTCGAGGACACATGGGCGGAGCATGTCCTTGAGAGTCTGAATGGTCCTATCAGTCTGACCATCTATCTGAGGGTGAAAGGTAGTGCTCAGATGTAGTTGCGTCCCGCACGCCTCCTGCAACCCCTTACAAAGCCGAGAAGTAAAGCGAGCATCTCGATCAGAGACGATAAATGATGGCACACCGTGAAGTGGTACAATCTCCTGAACGTAGAGACGTCTCAAGCTCTCCACTGAGCCCTACTCTCTGATGGGTAAGAAGTGAGCTGACTTGGTGAGTCGGTCGACAATCACCCAAATGGAGTCGTGACCTCTGGAAGTGCATGGAAGTCTAGTCACTAAGTCCATAGATATCCCAACCCACTTCCACTATGGGACCTCCAAGGGCTATACCAAGCATGCTGGTACCTGGTGCTCTGCCTTCACCTACTGGCAGGTGAGGCATCGAGAAACGAACTCTTCCACAACCTTCTTCATGCCCGGTCACCAGTGCTGTCATCTGAGATCCTGGTAAATCTTCGCCACTCTAGGATGTACTGCCAAATGAGAAGTGTGAAACTCCCTCAACACCTCCTCCCATAAAGAAACTGGTACCAAGGTATGTCCTCTGAAATGAAAGTCGTGCTCTGCTCCAAAAGAGAAACCATCAGGTTCCTAACCTAAGGATATCTGTGCATGCCACGTCTCACAGTCAGCGTCCCCACGCTGTGCCTCTCTGAACTGCTGCAGTAGTGGAGGGGTGACTGTGAGAGACTGAAGGAATGATGCTCCATCTCTATCAACACAGGATATCTGCAAAGAGGCTAGCTGCTCTGTCGCCTCCTCAAGTAGCTGAATGCCCGTCCTTCTGCTAACAGCATCGGCTACTACATTCCCCTTCCCATGAGTATAGACTATCTCAAAGTCATAGTCCTAGAGGAACTCGAGCCATCACCGCTGTCTCAGATTTAGGTCTTTCTGAGAGAAGATGTACCTGAGACTCTGATGGTCAGAAAAGTCTGTAAAGCACTCACCCATCAGGTAGTGTTTCCATGTCTTCAGAGCGATGACCACTGCAGCTAACTCCAGGTCATGGGTAGTGTAGTTCTTCTCATGCGGCCTCAACTGACGTGATCCATAGGCGATCACGGCCCGCTCCAACATCAGGACACATCCGAGTCCGGTCCCTGATGCATCATAGTAGACTACGTACCCTACTCCCTCCTCAGGAAACCTCAAGATAGGTGCACTGGTCAATCTCTGTCTCAGCTCCTGAAAGCTCTGCTGACTTCTGTTTGACCACACAAAGGGATTCCCCTTCTTTGTCAAAGCTGAGAGTGGTGCCGCAACTCTGGAGAAGTCTGGCACAAATCTCTGGTAGTATCCAGCTAGTCCCAAGATACTCCGCACCTCCATCACGCTCCTGGGTGGCTCGCAAGATAGCATTGCCTCAATCTTAGCAAGATCCACTGCAACTCCCACCTCAGAGATGATGTGTCCCAATAAGTGGACCTCACGTATCCAGAACTGACACTTCGAGAGCTTACCATAAAGCTGATGCTCTCGGAGTGTGTCTAGTACAACCCGCAAGTGGTAGGCGTGCTCCTCCTCAGTCGTCGAGTAAATCAAAATGTCGTCGATGAAGAACACGACAAATAGATCGTGGTATGGCTGAAAGATCCTGTTCATGAGGGCCAAGAACACTTCTAGAGCATTGGTTGTGCCAAATGGAATAACCAAGAACTCATAGTGGCCATACCGACATCTGAAGGCCGTCTTCTGCACGTCCTTGTCCCGAACTCTGAGCCGATGATAGCCTGACCCAAGGTCTATCTTTGAGAACCACCATGCTCCCTTGATCTGATCGAAGAGGTCATAAATCCTCGGTAGCGGATAATTTTTCCTCAGTGTCACCTGGTTCAGGTGATGATATTCGACACAAAGTCGCAAGCTCCCGTCCCCCTTCTTGGCGAACAAAATCGGGGAAGCCTAGGGTGAAGCAATAGGTCGGATGAACCCCTTACACTGAAAGTCCTCCAACTGTACCCATGGATCTTGAAGCTCAGCGGGGGCCATCCGATATGCTTGAGTCAATATTGGGGTTGTCCCGTGGTACAGGTCAATATAAAATTCTACCTCTCTGCGAGGAGGTAGTCGTGGAATGTCGTCGGAAAAGATGTCTGCATACTGTTCCACCACTACAGGAAAACTAGGACTCCGCACGTCAACTGCTCCTAGGATGAGGCTAGCAAACTGATGAGTGATGGGCTGTCCTCTCCTCTGTGAGAGTCCATCCTGTGCTGCAAAGGCTCCCTTCTCACCGGTGAAGGTGAACCTGCTCCCGTCGGTGCGTACACATCGCACCTTGTGCCTAATACAGTCAATCTTTGCATGGACTGTAGACAACCAATCCATGCCCAAGATGATGTCGTAAGGCCTCAACGCCACTACAAGAAGATCCCAGCCGAAACTCTCGCCTCCTAGAGTAAGCTCACACTGCCGGCACCAATGCGTAATCATCGAGTCTGCTCCCATAGGAGTCTCTAGCTGTAAGAATCGAGCCAACGACTATGTCGGAACCTTTGAACTCCGAACAAGGGAAGTTGCTATGAAATAATGACTCGCTCATGTGTCTATAAGTACTAAAACAAGGGTGGAATAGACACAGATAGTACCTAGAATCATCTCGGGCACGCCGTAGTCGTAGGCCTCCGCTGCCTGGAGATTTGCCTGTCTCTACCCGCCAGCTCCCTGTGGTCGGGGTAGACCTCCTGGTGGTGGTGGTGGTAGAGCCTCAAAGTGTCGCCCACCACCTGCTGCTCAGCTAGCTCCTTTGCCTTGTCTGCCTGCTCCATGCGGACCTCCACAGTTGACCCTCTGCCTCTGCCTGGGTAGCCCCTCAACCGTCTGCTGCTCCTCAGCATGGCGGGTCGGGCAGTCACGAGCCATGTGGCCCTGCCCGCCGCATGAGTAGCACTGCCTGCCTCTCGAAAGACTGGCTCTGCGTTGTGTGCCCCGCACTGCTGAGTCAGTGTCCTGAGGTCGTCTGCCTGAGGGTTTGGTCTGCCTGGACCCATGAGTCATCCGTCGACTGCCTTTTGCAGAAGACTCTGCTACGTGCCACCCCGCGGTAGGTCTCGCTGCTGAAGATGGCTCAGCAAGAAAACTCTCGATTAAAAGGGATCGCTCCAGTACTCCTGCCTGAGTCGGAATGCTGAGGCAGATCAGAGATGCCCTGATCTCGTGCCTCAATCCCTGCTCAGAGGTCTGGGCCTGAATGAATGGGTCTCGTACCATGTCTATCGAGTAGCACGAGAGATTGGTAAATCTCGCTGAGTACTGGGCGACCATCAAGCTTCCCTGCCGCAGCTGAAGAAGCTCCTGGATGCGCACCGCACAGAGGGTGGCTGGGACGAACTCAGAGTGAAAGAGGCTCTCAAAGTCCGTCTAGAGGAGAGATGCCCTATCGTGAACCTGGATCATCAAGCTCCACCATCTTCCTGCTACCGCATGCAGTAGGCTCGCTGCGAGGATCACCATGAGGTCTGCTGGTGTCCTCACTAACCTGAAAACTCTCACCACTGCCTCCAGCTAGTCCTCGGCCTCCTAGGGGTCCGTCTCCCTGTGGAACCTGGGCGGTTGCTGGCGCTGGAACTCATCAAGTGCACTAAGGTGACGTACATCGTCAGTGGCTGGGGCTAGAAGCATCTGTGGCTCGACGGGTGGAGGTGTCGCCGGTGCCTCAGCTGTCAAAGGGCCCTGCACTGAGGCCTCGTCGCTCGATGGGCTGTCGTCACGCTCAACTCTCGGAACCCTAGCTGGCTGCCATCGTGGGGCCATCCTAAAAAGGAAACAGGTGCACCACGGTCCGAACAGTATACCTGGTGAGCTGACACAAAGTAATAACAAAGAAAACTTGAATCACACATGCAATCAATGTTTCCGTGCATTAAGTCGGAAATCAGAAGTCAGGGTCCTGGTGTACGGATACGTCGGTTGCCGCACCAACACTGAACTCGCTGTACTGATAACCACACCCAATACACTTAACACTATTGCTTCACATAGAAAAATATCAGAGTCCCATGTTCTGTGGTAGAACCGAACTCCTCTGATACCAATTTGTCACGACCCGTCCTTGGGGCCCATGCCGTGACTACCCCAAGCCCACCTTCCATAGGCCAGGGGTTGGAGACTAGCACCAAGGTGTAAATTCCTGATAAAAAGGGAAAGTATTGCCTTTGTAAAGTAGAAAAACACCACATAGAAAGCAAGCAGAAGAAGTAAACACTAAGTAAAAGCTGGTACAACAGTATGTGTGGAAAAGTAAGTGGGCAAGTATACACACCCAAACTGAAAGTAAAGTATAGCTGGAAGGGAAAACAGCAACTGAAAAGTAAAGCCGCAACACCGAGCTGTCCACTAGAAATCCCACCTGAAGGGTGAGTACAGATAGCCTCCTCTGCTCCTCGGGTCCAGCCGACCGCTCCAAGTACGTCCCGTCCAGTGGTCCACCTACAGGTACCATCCTGCTCCGCAAGCCTCAACCACGATCAGCGTTGTCCGTCGTCTACAACCAACACAACGTAGTGTGGGCATAGCCCGTGTAGGGGTGAGTATAAGCTACTCAGTAGGGACCCTGAGACCCCCGATGGTCTCCCAAAATTCACAAAGGATAATCAACAAAGGAAAAATACAATCACGAAGTAACATCCGACACTACTTAGGTATATGCCCATACATATACCTAAGTCATCAATTCTCGTTCGACTCCAACATCCCAGCCCAAGTACAACCCAGTCCACACAGGAAAGCAAAATGTAAATCCACACAGGATAGCACAACACAATTCACATAGGAAAGAAAAACGGGATTCAGCTCACACAGGTATACTTCTTCGTATGATGATAGATATGATCAGATATATCCCCTGATTCATCTAAGCCGTCAGACCCACAAAGGAGCGATAGGTGTTAACCCCCGCAATGACCCACATAGGATTTGACCCACACAGGATCGATGGGTATCTAACCCCCGCAAAGACCCACACAGGATCAGACCCACAAAGGATCTTTAGGCGCTGGCTCACACAGAACCGCTGAGCGCTGACCCACACAGGATCGGACCCACACAAGATCTGTAACATTGATCCACGTAGGATTGCGGAGTGTTTTAGTCGTCATCATCGAATCCACTGAGGATCTATGTATAGTCGCCGTCGTCACAGTCGCAAACGCAGCCAGCACTAGGGTTCCTACACACAGCAAGCTCGTTTGGGAGGGTCCGCTCCACGAGCTGAGAGGCTGATACATCAACTGACACATTGTCCATAGTTGATGTATCCAAATGTTCCGTATCTTTAACAGGAACTCAACGTCGCAGACGGCACGTCAATCGGACGCCTGGTCTGAGAGTTATTGGCTTTTTCGTCCCGGGGGCCGGATTGGTTTTTAAGGCAAAACCAACCCGACCATATTCCACCTGCGCCAAAACCTCGGTCGGATTAAGCCAAAAGATCCGTCTCACTTAGAGATATCCATCAAAGTCGACGGCACGTCAATTGGACGTCTGGAGCTTAAGTTATGAGTGTTTCGGCTCCAAGGGCCCGGTTAGTTTCATATACGAACCAACTCAGACGAACCCAAAGTATTCCAAAACCTTGAGTGCGATATACCAAAACAACCGTCTCCATCCATGGATCGCATCGCCACTGACGATGCGTTGATCGGAGGTCCGTAGCCCGAGATATGGGTAAAAGACCAAAAATGGTCCGAAAATGGGGGTTTCGGGCCCTGACCGACCCGGCCTGAGACCCCCTGGGTCGGCCCGGCCCCGCGCGGCCTGGGCGCAGCTTGGCCCAACGGCCCTACCCGGCTCGGTGGCCCGGCCTGGCGGCCCGGCGCACGGTGCCTGCTGGCTCGGCCGAACGGCCGAGCCGTTCGGTTTGCGGGGGGGGGGGGGGGGGGGGGCACTGCCCCCACGTGTTCTGTAACCGCGGCCCCCCTTAATGGGGGACGCTAGCTAGACGGCTGGGGATTTGAACTCCCGACTTCTCTCTTGTCCGACCGGTCCGCCCCGACTGGCCGGTTTCTGCCGCCACAGGACCGGCGACGGCCGGTCCCCTCCCTGCTCTGACGCCAGCGGCTCGTTTCCGGCCACCGGTCCTGCTCCGACGCCGGCGGCCCATTTCCGACCGCCATTTCCCACGCTCCACCGTGGCTTGGTACCGGCCACAGCCTTCATTCATCCGGTGCGGCGCGACGGCACCCCACCCCTCCACCGTGGCCCCTCTCCGGCCGCAGTGCTTTTGCGGTTCTCCAGCGCGGCGTGACGGTGCCGCGACTTGGTTCATATTTTTAAAAACGCGGCGCGTCAGCATTGCGCATTCTTGCCGTTCGTTCCCACACGGTGCGAAGACACCGCGTCACTTCCCGTCGTACCGAAAAAACAAAAAAAAATAAAGGGAGGGGATCGGCCATGTTTGTGCGGTCCGACCTCCACCCGTTAATTGGTAGCATGCGGTCCAATTATACGTGGATAATGAACGGGAGTAAATCACGAAAAGAAATCGCATAAACCCCTACCTCGTGCGAGCATGAACGGAGGTTTGTCAAACGAGGATTCATCGTGGGAAGAGACGTCGCGGAAGAAGATGTCAACGGCGTCGTGGTACACGGCATCGCGTAATCAGTTTCTAAGAACTCGGCATTCTTCATCGAAGACCGATGTGTTCTTCGCGTTCTTCGTTGAAGACGAAGAAGTTCCTCAAGTCCTTAGCCCTTTTCTTCCAAAGACTCCACCACAAGAAGGTTCCAACCCCAAATAAAATAAGTTCATCTCTTATTTTATTAACATAACATAAACTTTTGAATTTCAAGAGTTTGAATTAATTCCACTTAATTAATTCATGAAAAGTTGTCATCCATAATGGTGAGTTGAGGGGGTTTACGAAAGTGAAGGGGTGGGGTTCGTATGGGCCCCACCACCCTCATAACCTTCCATGGGAAGTTGGGTAGTTACCCAACTTCCACTCAAAGCTTAAATCCACTTAAAGAAAAATAAAAATTGTAGTTAAATTATTATTTTAACTTCCACAATTTTTATCAAATTCTCTCATGCAAACGCAACTCCGGAAAAGGTGTTTCTAAGCAATTACCGGCACTGCGGTTCCATCGGTGCCCTCGAAATTCGATTCCGAGCATTGGTTCAAAAGTTAGAAATTCCCGCTCGTTCGTTCACTGAACGTACCTGAGCTAAACTTCGGACAGTAATTCCGGGAACACCGGGCCTCAGAATCAAGTTCCGTCAGAAACTGCGTTCCTGTAAAATCCCAAAGAAAATTAAGAAAAAAAATTCCTTGAATTTTATGGGTCTTTACACAGGCAAGGAGGTAGGGGAAGGTTTTCTTACAATCCACACAAAGAGGACGGTAAAAGAGAGTGGAATGAAAGAAAAAGAATAAAAATAAAAAAATAAAATTGGAAATCATTTTTTTAAAATTCATGGAATTTCGCACGGATTGCACACGGATTACCAAACCATGCATTAACCCTGAATTGGCCACTACCAAGGCCAGAAACCCCTAACACGGTTACCTAAAATTAGGTGCACAACTGAGAAACCCATTCTCAAACTATTTCACTCGACATCGACAACTTACAGTGCCCAACTACACACTATTCACATGTTTTAATAGACTGTGTGAATGCCATGCACCATACCACTGACTCACCTGTTCACTTATATGGGTAGCGTACAGTTACTACAAATAGTGTAAACTATCCATGAAACAACCAAATATCCTAAAAAACATGTATTTTGATCCATCATAATACCAAAACTCAATCTCACTCCATAATAAAATAAAATAATCCGTAATAAATACACCATGACACCTATGGTATTACAATCTCCCACCATGCCACTTTATATACCCAAAAGGTCCATGTCAATGGAATAGAAAATGAAAACTAATGGTCCAAAGAGGACCTTATCAAATGAAAACCTTGAAACAGCTTAACCTCAAGGTAAATGATTGAAATAAAAAACATTATCTCCAATCAACAAATAAGAATTCACATATCTAAGAATTAATGGAATAAGAACCTCAAACAGAAAATCTCATTCATCTTGGTGAAATCTAACATGACCCCGCCATTTAAGGATACTCTAATATTGTGGTACTAAGATGAACTACCATAATACATATCCTGAAAAAATAAAACATCAAAGAGAGACACAATATCAAGAAAAATAACTTCCACACCCAAAGGAGAAATAACCACAATAAGTAGCCTCAAAATATGAAAAGAGATATCCCCACAAATCATAACACACATAGTTCACCTAGGTTCCAAAGCATGGATCACACTCACATGGTGCATCCAATATGTCCATAGTCCAAACCCAAATAGTATACCAAATATAGTTCGTAAGTCAAACAACCTAGTCACTGATTTTCCACCCAAGGCCTCTCTCTTTTCAAAAGCAATGAATACCATAATGGCTCAAATAAAAAATGACACAATTTCCACAATATATTGGCAACAATATCCCAATCTACAAAACCATGATCATAGCCACCAAAATAAATTATTCTCAAAGAAACCCACCTCATCATCTCAACTAGAACTGACAAGAGAGATCTCACCCACTCTCACAAGGAGTTCTTCATGTCCGCTACCCCCTTAGAGTCAGGGTAGGTACCAAATCCAAAAAAACTCTTTTGACCATTCATGGGGACAAAAATAATTTTAATAGGCATGGAATATAGAAAACCATTCCCATTAACACAAACCAAATGATTAATTCTAAATAAAGTAATCGAATCAAAAAATCAATCAATAATAGGGGTACAACAGCCCTCTAAATAATCACACACAATCTTAATAAATGAATTTTCCATTCAAAACATAATTTTCACTAACTATTTTTTTAGATCACCCTCTAGCAAGGTATTTCAGTAAAACCAATCCATTTTAATTTGAAAAAATAGCCTTGGTGGAACCCATACATTTCCTAGATTCGGAACCCACTAGAAAATCCATTCGAAATTACATTTTATTTTCAAAACCAATCACCCAAGGATTCCCATTCAAAACTTACTTTGCTTTTGAAAAAACCATTTCATAAGATGGAAAAAATTTTATAAGTCACTTCATAAATCCATGGAGATTCATCCTTCGCTATTTTCCAAAAAATAAATTTGAAATTAAATTTTTTCCTATAAATAATATTTTATTTTTCAATAATATATTTTGAAACCAGGAACCCAAAATTACTACACAAGAACCCACATAAGAATCAAAGACCAGATCCCAAAAACACTCTTGAATCTTCCACCAATGTGTGGAAACCACCTTTGGAGAAATACAGAATCAAGAGGAGTCTAGAATAGGCCAAACAGAGAGAAAATAGTGTTATGCATTCATTTTCCCCATATTTGGGGGACCGAGAGACAACCCTAAAACACACTCCATATAAGATTCAGGCTTGACAACATAGACATTTTTATGGTTTCCTGTAAGGAATCGGCCCTCGAGTACCCTGAGACGGTGTCTATGAGACATGATGCACCACAATTATTACATTACATTTATATTCATTACATCATATCTCATTCTACAAAGAATCGTGAGGTTTAGGTCCTGGGAAAACAAGCTGCATTCTGAAACTTCATTGTAGACATGACTGTAGCTTAAAAACTATCATTTAAATGTAGGGTGATCATTGAAATACTCACTAAGGGGTTTTGAAAATACTTAATACATCTTTTGAAGAAATACTTTCAAAAAAAACTTTCTCTTACTTAAAATAATTCTTCTATGGAAAACAAAAAAAAACATTTCACAGGTTAATATAATACTGTTAAAGAACATCATACAAAAGTAATTGATCATTAAGCAGAATGCCACTAGATGAAAAAAGTATGCATGAATGTATAATAATGCATAAATTATAATAAGTAATGTAGGCATAACATTCAAGGTACGCAAGTACTACTAAGCATGAACATTATCAGAGTTCCACATAAACAATTTCACTAAAAAATGATCAACATAACATGATAAATGTAATGCTAATATTTGCATTAAAATTATTGAAAGGTAAACTGATCATGCATCATCACTATCTCATCTTATGCCATGTGAACTTTAATCTCATACTCATAGGTAATGGTTCTATAACCAAGGGTATTCCTCTGGTCGAAATAATCACTTCATTGGTCATATACTAAACCATAATGAGAGAACATATAATGCCGGACTCATGTATGACTGTCACGGCCTTGTTCCATGACCTAATGGGTAGTAACTGAATATGAATATCTCGAGAACTATCGATGCATTGGGGATCTTACTTTTACCGATCTCCAACCTAGAGGACTTACTTTTTCCAGTCCTTAACCTGAAGGGCGTACATTAACCAGTCCCCAACCTGGAGGGCTTTCTTGTAACCGGTACCTATCCTGGTAGTGAAATACATTTCTTATATGTCAAAATGGTCTAATAATCAAGGTGTTCCGTACCACTTTATATATTTAAATTTTTTATTTCTCATTACCCTAGGTTTCCTATACCAATTTGGGTAATTTAGTTCTTAGTTCATTAACATGGTATGTCATATGCATGAATTATGTACAATAATAAATAAAAATTAATAATGAAACCATTATACATTTAGTCTGCAAATACCAGACATAACACTGAAAATATGGCAATAAATAATCAAAGTCATACATAGTATGGTAAATATTCTTTGCACATAAGATAAAACATAAAATGATGGATGATTAGAGTTTTCCACATGAGGTGATAAATTATGACTCTTTAAAGTGATTATATCATGTAAATGGAATAATTAAAAATACTCGACATTAATTATTGTGATAAACAAGACTTTGAAATTGCAATTTAATCATAACCAGATTTACCACTAACAATCACTACAACAGGATTAACATCAAATAATAAATAGTTACTACATGTTAACATTAACCCATAAATTATTAGTCCTTTACTTAAAAAAATGCCTAAGCACATTCTCTTTTTAAAAAAATAATGAATTACATTGAGGGTACATGTTAGAATAATTTCTCTAATTAAGCAAGTTCATTGGTGTATACTAAAACACATATAGGCTTGGAAAACACTAAAAAAAATAAATCTATAAAAACATTAACTAAGTCCTGATAGTTATTACATGAAATTAGGGTTTTGGAAATTGAACTTATAAATACCTACATACATAACCATATATACACAATGTGTATATATTGGATTTGACAAAAATTACACAAGTTCCATTAAATTCTTAAGGTCTGAATACCACCAATCAGTTATCATTTATTTGATTGAAACCCAAAACCATATAAGTTTTATTATTCATGTAACAGTATGTACATAATTATATATAAAAACTATGGTTTTATATTATCACATAATTACACTTCAACCCAAAATATAGTTCACATCTGAAATATTATTCAATGAAGAGTATTCATCTCTTAAAAACCATAATTGATTTGTATTTAACACATAATTATATATAAGAATATAGTATTATATATATACACACGAGGTTTACAATAAGAATATGTATGTTAAGAGTAGATTCAAAAATAGATTTTATAGAATTCTTATTATCAAATACTAAATCCTATGAAAATCTTAAAAGTATATTTGGATGGGGTACATATATACTTACATCTATGATTAAACACCCAAAAATATATATATATGTGTATATATATAAGATATATGATAGATTCCTTTCAAAACTAAACTTATATAAACTACTTGATCTTACAAACCATGAAAAATCACCTTGGAATCCCTTAAACATGAAGGGTTCTAAGGTGTATACATAAATATATACACAATTTTAAATTATTTATATATACAGATTTGTTTTATATTTGTTATAAAATAGAAACCCAAAATAATCATGACCCTCATGTCATTTTGGAATTACCACACTAAATCCATACACCCGGTTTCAAAAGAGGAGGAGAATTGATGCTCATACTGAATACATATTTATATTTATAGGTATATATTATATAACTGACTATACACTGAAAGTGTATATCTGGGTTTCCATCAAAATGAAAGTGGATATCCCCTTACCTAGACTATTAGAAGTGGCTGAAGGATAGGAGGAGGAGAGGCTTGGCTTCAGCAGGCTTTGGGAGTGGAGGACGGAGTGCAACCGAGAGGTCGTTTCATGGAGGAGGTGAAGGAACCTTAAGGGGGGGGGGGGGGAAACTCGACACCTTCATGTGCTCAGGGTCCCATACCAAGACATTGGTGAAAAATGAAAGAGGATAGGTCATCTGTAGAGAAATAAGAGATGAGAAAAGTTGGTCATGGGTGACCCACTGGTTCGGGTCACGCCACGAAGAAGAAGACAGTGCGGGAGGTAGGAGAAATTGACGGATGGCCAGGATCACTTTGGTCCGGATCGAACGGCTACAGGTGGATCAGTAGTTTGATAGGGTGTTTAAAAAGATATAAGGCTAGGATTTGATTTCATGAGATATCAAACAATCACAGGGCGAAGCGGGGTGAGTGCGTGACTTTGATCACGCGGACGGCTCAGATCAATTGTGAGATACAGCGGACAGCTCAGATTGCACGCCACCGAAAAATCACCATCCGACATCAAAACGAACCATGTTTTGAGCATGGATTATAAGCCAAAGAGCTCCCACATCATCCTGATGACACAAACACACACACCACGAGGACTTATATACGCCCCCCTGTAGGGCTTTGGCCCACCCTCACGCACCTCGCCGCAGGCCTAAACACAGGCTTGCGTGGACGCGCTAGTACCTAGTACGAGCTATGATAGGGCTCAGGCTCTCCTCATAAACACATAATCGAAACCTCGAGAAACCCTTGGTCACAACCTTGGGTGTCTAGGGGGACTGGCCTTGAACTTGAGGTCTTGGCCATGAAGGCTTCCCTTGGTTGGCTAGTTCCCCTTAAATTTTTATTAAAAAATTAGATAAACATTTAAATATATCATTTATGTTTGAAAACAAAATGTACATATATAAAAATATATGTTATTTAAAATAGTAAGTATTTATAAACCTAACATAAAATAATTACTGAAGCCATTAACAATTGAATTCATCCGTATTAAACTATTCAAAAGTGTAATGGTTTTACAAAACTAGGATTCATAGTTCCAAATATAAAATACTTCTTAGTTGAAAACATAGTTTCATTTAGTTAAAATACCACATTAGAATTTTTCAATCATTAATAAAAATAAATCTTCAGAATAACTATTAAAGTTATATTGGGTTCATACATATAAAATACCATATTTAGAAGTTATAACCTTTATAATATTTAAAATATATTATAAATTACTAGGTTTTGAACTACATAAATGAAAATTATGATTTTTTAAAAACAACTAGGTTCATAAAAGTATTATTTTATTTTTAAAATATGACATTTAAAGAAAGAATTTTAAAAAATAAAATAAAACTATAAAAGAATTATAATAACCATGTTTTTATAAAGAAGCTAAACTTCATTACTTTAAATCCCAATAGTTATGAAATTTAATGACTCCATCGGCTATAATTATAGCCGTTGAGTTTCCAAGGACTACTTGAGGTAATGGTCGGATTGGTGCCCTATAAAACTAATACTTCTGGTGTCTCATGGTTATGGTGATTGAAGAAGAAGAAGGATAAGATGGTTCAATTCATTCCTTTGGTGCTTAGTGCAGTTTTGGTGGCTTCGACCATTCTTATGTTTGTTATGATGGATACCGAGGACCCCTATCATCTTCTTGGGGTTCTACTTTTTTGAGTGGCCTTCAAATAATATTAATAGTGTTTTTAGTTGGTATTTTGGTTAGATTAATTTCGCATTTGATCTTAGTGTATTGTAATCACTATAGTGTTCCCATCTGAACAAGGAGCCTTTTCATTCATCTTGTGTGTTTACTCTATTTCATTTAAATTTTTATTATTACTTTTCCATAAGAAGCTAGTTTGTTCGATTTATGGGTAACATAAAATATAAAATTTACCATTAAATGAAACATAGATTCTTGGGGTGTTAAATTATTTCCACTACAAAGAATTGCATCCTCACAATTCAACTCATAAACTGGAAAAAAAATCCCCAGACGACCATCATCACCAAAATGGGAGATTGGGATCGGTCAATGGAATACCAAGGTTGGTACTCAGTTCCTCTGCTCCACTAGCCCTGATACACCTCGAGCAGTATGTTTTGGACTCCTACTCATGCGTTCTACACACAAGCTTCCATAGGGAGGCTTGAGCTATAATAAATTCAGGGATGTATGAATGGACATATACTCTGGTGCCCCACCAGACTATATCATGTTCAAGATATTCCATTGGAACCATGCGATTGAATAGACTGGGGTTTAGAATCTGGAACATGAAGGCTTCTTTGAGGATCCCATCTTGGGCAGCGACTAGGAAACATGCTCTGGAAGAAAAATAATGTGCCAGAGTGAAACATCAAAAAAGACCCTCGAAGTATCTCCCCCTTCGCATATAACAAGGGAGTTGGGTAATGGTGATGAGGTGGAAGACATGGACAATACCTTGACAGGAAATAAGTATTTAATGGATTTTGGACAAATCAAACAAGCGTTGACATTATCCTCGCAGGTTGAGGAATTAAGGATAGTCCATAGTGCACATCCTGATTAATATTTCCTAAAAATTTTCACCTGGTAGAGATGAGATATTTGTTTGTCCAGCCATCTGAAAATACATTCATGAGAATTCACTTAACAGTTCAGATAAGGTATATACAGGAAAGGAAAACATGTAATATTTCAATAACACATAAGTTTATACATCAGTTCCTGAGTTTCCTTTAACAACCTACTGTACGAATGCCACACAGAGAAGAAAAACTCCCTATCTCCTCAAAAAAAACATAGGCTGGGCATTCAGGGTTAAACTCATGGGGTAATCTGTTACGTCTCATCTGTTTAGCGTGAGGGGTATGAAGTTGGGAAACATCAAAATACACATGTTGCCTATATGAAAGTCGGGTGGACTCATATTCCAATATCCCAATGTCCAACAACTGGCCCCAGATTCCATTGTTTAAAATCTGACAAAGATAGGCCGCTCGGAGGTCTCCAATAGTAGTATCTTCTTGAAAAGGGTCTATGATCATAGTTCCAAATTAATCACCTGCTGTGAATACTCAGAAAAGTACTTCATTTTACCTTCCCTGACGTGCATATGAGGGGAATTAGGTCATCAACATAAGGAGTTAATCCATTCACAACCCGCAGTGTAGACTATGAACTCGAGGTGAGTTTGACACATCGTACAGGTGCTTGAATGAAATGCGGATATTGTCATAATTAAGAAAGTTCTCTCGACTATCAAGAGACAAAATGATCTCTAGGGCCTTAGTGGGGAGTGATAGTAGATTATTAGGCACATTTCCATCTTCCATTTGTATGTTACATTATAATTTATTAGTAATGCTCAATCGTAGATATATATGTATACTACCTGGTTTTAGAGAATTGCCTGAACCTATCCTCTGATACCAACTGTAAGGACCCAGCCCCTGAGTGCCCGGAGCTGGTGTCCATGAGACATGATGTACCAAAATTATTACATTACATTTACATTCATTACATCAAGTCTCATGCTATAGATAATTTTGAGGTTCAAGTCTTGGGAACACCGACTGCATTCTCAAACTTCATTGAAGACATGACTGATACCTGAAAATTTTTCATTTAAAATGTAGGGTGAGCATTTAATACTCAGTAAGGGGTTTTGAAAATACATAAAATAGCTTTTGAAAAAATAATTTCAAAAAAAACTTCCTCTTACTTAAAATAATTCCTTTAAGGAAAACAAAAAAACATTTCAAAGGTAAATATAATACCATTAAAGCACTTCAAACATAAGTAATTGAACATTTATCTAAATTCCACTAGATGAACAAAGTAAACATGCTTGTATAAAAATGCATAAATTCTAACAAGTAAAGTAGGCATATCATGCAGGGTATGTAAGTACTACTAAACACGAACATTATCAGAGTTGTACATAAACAATTTCTCTACAAAAAAATGCTCAATATAACATGATAAATGTAATGATAATATTTGCATTAAAATTATAGAATGGTAAACAGATCATGCATCATCACTGTCTCATCATATTAAATATTCACTTTAATATCATACTCATAGGTAATGGTTCTATAACCAAGGATATTTCTGTAGTCGAAATAATCATTTGGTTGGTCATATACTAAAACATAATGAGAGAACGTATAATGTCAGACTCATGTTTGAATGTCAAGGCCTTGTGCCATGACTTAAAGGGTAATAACCCAATCTAAATGTCTCAAGAACTATCGATGCATTGAGGATCTTACTTTTATCGGTCTCCAACCCAGAGGGCTTACTTTTACCAGTCCCTAACCTGGAGTGCTTACTTAATCCAGTCCCCAACCTGGAGGGCTTTATTTTAACTAGTCCCTAACCCCGCAGTCCAATACATTTCTCATATGTCAAAATGGTCTAATATTCAAGGTGTCCCATACCACTTTGAAAATTTAATTTTTTTTATTTCTCATTACCCAATGTGTCCCGTACCACTTTGGGTAATTTAGTTCTCAGTTCATTGACATGGTATGTCAGATGCATGCGTTATGTACAATAATAAATAAAAATGAATAATGAAACCATTATACATTTAGTCTACAAATACTTGACATAACATTGAAAGTATGCCAATAAATAATCAAAGGCATACATAGTATGGTAAATATTCTTTCCACATAAGATAACAAATAAAATTATGGATGATTAGGGTTTTCCACGTGAGGTGATAAATTATGACTCTTTAAAATTATTATATCATGGAAATGGAATACTTAAAAATACTCGACATTAATTATTGTGATAAACATGACATTGAACTTGCAATTTAATCATAACCATATTACCCCCTAACCATCAATGTAGTAGGATTAACATCAAATTATAAATTGTTACTATATGTTAACATAAACCCATAAATTCTTAGTCTTTTACATCAAAACAGGCTGAAGCACATTATCTTTTTGAAAAAAATAATGAATTACATTGAGGGTACATGTTTGAAATATTTCTCTAATTAAGAAAGTTCATTGGTGTACACTAAATCACATATAGGCTTGGAAAACTCTAAAAACATACATGTATCAAAAAATTAACTAAGTCCTGATAGTTATTACTTGGAATTAGGGTTTTTGAAATTGAACTTATAAATACCTATATACATAACCATATATACACAAAGTGTATATATGGGATTTTACACAAATTACAGAAGTTCCATTAAATTCATAAGGTCTGAATACCATGAACCATTTATAATTTATTTGATTGAAACCCAAAACCATATAAGGTTTATTATTCATGAAACCATATGTACATAATTATATATAAAAACATTGGTTTTATACTATAACATAATTACAATTCAACCCAAAATATAGTTTGCATCTAAAATATTATTCAATGATGAGTATTCATATCTTAAAAATCATAATTGATTTGTAATGAACACATAATTATATTTAAGAATATAGTCTTATATATATATACACACACAGTTTACAATAAGAATATGTATATTATAAATAGATTCAAAAATAGATTTTTTATAATTCTTATTATCAAATACTGAATCCTATGGAATTCTTCAAAATAGTTTTTGATGGGGTACTTATATACTTACATCTATGCTTAAACACTAGAAAATATATATGTGTATATATATAAGATATATGATAGAATCCTTTCAAAACTAAACGTATATAATCTACTTGAGCTTACAAACCATGAACAACCTCCCAGGAAGCCCATAAACATGAAGGGTTCTAAGGTGTATACATAAATATATACATGATTTAAAATTATTTATATATACATATTTGTTTCATATGGGTAATAAAATAGAAACCCAATAGAATCACGACACTCATGTCATTTAGAAATTACCACACTAAATCCATACACCCAGTTTCAAAAGAGGAGGAGAATTGATGCTCATACTGAATACATATATATATATATATATTATATAACTGACTATACACTGAAAGTGTATATCAGGTTTTCCATTAAAAGGAAATTGGATATCCCTATACCTAGACTATTATAATCGGTTGTAGGATAGGTGGATGATAGGCTTGGCTTTAGTAGGCTTCGAGAGTGGAGGATGGAGTGAAACTGAGAGGTTGTTTCATGGCGGAGGTGAAGAAACCTTAAGGGGAGGGAAACCCCACACCTGCATGTGCTAAGGGTCCCATACCAAGACTTTGGTGAAAAAGGGAAGAGGATAGGTCAACTGTGGAAAAATATTAGAGGATAAAAATTGGATGTGGTTGACCTACTAGTTTGGGTCACGCCACGAATAAGAATACAACGCGGGAGGCAGGATAAAAGAACGGATGACCAGGATCATGTTGGTCCGGGTCAATCTGCTGCAGGCGAAGTGGGAGTTCAATTGAGCATTTAAAAAGATGGAGGGTGAGGATTTGATATCGTGAGAGATCGGATAGTCACAGGGCGAAGCGGGGTGAGCTTGCTCCTTTGATTGCGCGGATGGATCAGATCAAGCGTGAGATGCAGCGGACGACTCAGATTACATGTCACCAAAAAATTGTCATCCCACATCGAAATGAACTGGGTTTTGAGTGCATCTTATAAGCCAAAGCTCTCCCGCCTCATCCCGATGACACAAACACACACACCAAGGGGCCTTATACATGGGCCCCTCTAGGCCTTTGTCCCACCCTCATGCACCACACCGCAGGCCTTAACACAGGCTTGCGTGTGCGCGCTGGTACCTGGCGTGAGCTATGCTCGGGCTCAGGCTCTCCTCCTAAACACATACGTGGAACCCCGAGACACCCCTGGTTTTCACCTTGGGTGTCTAGGGGGACTATCCTTGAACTTAAAGGCTTGGCCATCAAGGCTTCCCTTTGATGGTCGGTTCCCCTTAAATTTTTATTAAAATTTTTGATAAACATTTAGAAATATCATTTTTGTATGAAAACAAAATGTAAAAATATAAACATATATGTTATTTAAAACAGTAAGTATTTATAAAACTAAGTTAAAATAATTAATGAAAACATTAACAATTGAATTCATCCCAATTAAACTATTCAAAAGTGTAATGGTTTTACAAAACTAGGATTCATAGTTCCAAATATTAATTACTTTTATGTTGAAAACATAGTTTCATTTAGTTAATATATAACATTAGGGTTTTTAATGAATTATTAAAAATACATACTCAAAATAACTATTAAAGGTATATTGGGTCCATACTTATAAAATAACCTCTTTGAGAGTTATAACCTTTATAATATTTATAAGATATTTTAAATTACTGGGTTTTGAACTATTTAAATGAACATTAGGATTTCGTAAAAACAACTTGGTTCATAAAAGTATTCTTTTATTTTAAAACTAATACATTTAAAGACATAATTATAAAACATAAAATAAAATTATAAAAGCATTATAAGAACCAAGTTTTTATAAAGAAGATAAACTTCAATAATTTAAAACCCAACAATTATGAAATTTAAAGACTCCATCGGCTATAATTATAGTCGTTGAGTTTCCAACGGATACTTGAGGTAAAGGTCATATTGGTGCCCAATAAAACTAAGACATGGGGTGTCTTAAGGTTATGGTGATTGAAGATGAAGAAGAAGAATATGTTTCATTTCATTCCTTTGGTGCTTAGTGCGGATGCGGTGGCTTCAGCCATTTTTATGTTTGTTATGATGGATAAGAAGGACCCCAATCGTCTTCTCAGGGTTCTCATTGTTTTGAGTGGACTTCCTGTAATCTTAATAGGGTTTTTAATTGGTATCTTTGGTTAGCTTAATTTTTTGTTTGATCTTAGTGTATTGTAATCACTATGGTGTTCCCATTTGAAAAAAGAGCCTTTTCATTCATCTTGTGTGTTTACTCTATTTCATTTAAATTTTTATTATTACTTTTCCATAAGAAGCAGTTTGTTAGATTAATGGGTAACATAAAATATAAAATTTACCATTAAATGAAACACATGTTCTTGGGGTGTTACATTTCCCATGCCATGTGTTCCAACCACGCAGGTGTGTTCTCCTTCCTTACCAAATCGAGACCCAGAGTGACCCCCAATATCATTCACATGATCAAATGAGCTCAAAACATCAATAAAGTCAAAACATTAAAAAATTTGTAGATGAAAATTGAATCCATGATTTAAAACCCCACATCCCTCGGTAGCTTTAGGCACAAGGATAGACCCTCCCATCCCTTACCTCCATGATTAGAAATTCATAGTTTCTAATCTACTCAAATATTCTAAAATAACATGGGTTATAATAATCCAAGTCCCCATTAAGAGAATAGGATCTGATACCACTTTATAACGCAACATCCCTAGAATATATCCTACTCAACACCCAACATGATTTTACAAAATGCTTGTAGGGAGTTCCTGATCCCCTTGGGAAGTTGGCCAGCACCTAGGATTCACCAAAAATCTTTTGTGAACTATTTAATCCAAAAAAAGATATAAAACAACAAAAGATATAAATGAAATAACCAAACTAATTAAAAAATATAGAAATAAGGAAATACAATATCAAACTAACTAAAATAAATTTCAACAAGAAATCAATAAAAAACAATATACCACTGTGGAGACCCAAAACATATCCACCCAACTCTCTTTCATGTCATCCATCAAGAGAAACCAAAAACCAAGTGAAAAACATGAAATATATAGGTGTGATCTAAAAGGCCAATAGGTCACTAAAACCCACTGAAACTATGAAATAGGTTCCCAAAGTAAATTCCTTAATCATAGTTTGAAAATAAATCTAGAAAGTATGATTTACAAGTGTCATCATCCAAAAGAAAGAAAAATCAAATCCATAGACAACTTCTGAAACATTTTTCTTTTCTTTCCAATTACCAAACCCATGATTTTGAGAACAATCAACATAAATAAGACTTACCAAAAACCACACACACTACTATGATTTCTAAAAACCAATCTACATACTTTATTTAAAGAAAAAAATCAATTTAAAACATTTTCCAACAAGGGTCAAATAAACAACTAAGGTCACTAAGGATCAACATGATCAAATATAAAACAAGTCATGGAAATGGAGGACATAATCAGCAATATATACTGAGTGAACACAATGAGAATAACTTATCCCAATACATCACATCTAACATGGCACTAAAAAAATATAACAAGAAAACAGACAATCCCAACCAAGAAATGAACATCTTAAGGGATCTGTAATGACATGTATGATCAACAAAACTTCTAGGTCCAGAATCAAACATAGATCATGTGTTTAAGGAGGGAAGGGGTAAATAAGAATAAAAAAGGATTATTAACTAAGAATACCCACCTTAAACTTTTTCTTTATCACTTACATTTCATCACTTTTAACATCTTTACGACTTAATTTATTTTCCTCTCATGTTCCATGGGATAGGCATTCAAATATTTTACTCCACGACCAAATATGATTAATAAATTATGAATCATGCGATAAGTCAATTCCCTATCTCATTAGGGATAATAAATTCACAACATACACATTATACATAGAATTAATCCTAAATCTGGGTGGAATACAACCCTTAGGGAATAGAGCTTTGTCCCCTTCCCTAACCCATGCATTGTGGGGTGGAGTTGAGAGCCTCAGTCTAACTTGACATGTGGGCATTGAACCATAGTCAATACCACACATTACCAAACCATTTTCACATTATTTCATATATCCATCATCTATATAGTTCATACCACCAACCAAATATAATCTAGATACATAATAATCTCATTTCATATTTCATTTAACTCATGAAACACCCTTATGCCTTAACCCATTAAGGAAATTTCCATTTGAAAATAATTTTTCATTAACTGAATAACATTATAAAGAACACTCCATTATTGAATGTTTTTATTTAAACCTAATACACATTAATCTCATCTAAAACCATTGTTATGAAATTAAACACAATTCTAAAAACTTCCTTTCATTATCCCTTGTCATCCTATGTAACATAAAAAACATAGGTCAACTTCTTATGTGACACCATTTTCATATTTAACAACCTGAACCCCTGTTCATGAACATGACACACCCTAAGGATTGCCAAAATCCCAACGCTGACATTCTACATGCAACCCACAGGGATCATGATGATTAAAATTTTCATTTAATTAATCATTCAATCATTTAATAAATCAATGGAACAAAAAATCACAACAAGATAAAACCAATAGCACAACCACATATTCCAAGAGAATCCTGATTTTAACATTATAAAACAAAAACATTATTTTTAAAACAAGGAACCCATTAAATGAAAAATCAAGGACAATTAAAATCCCACTTTCTCAAATGAAAAATGATCAAGTGTATTTAATAATGAAATCCTTCATTGAAATTTTTAGTAAACATGATATATTTGTAAAATCCCATTTATGCAACATGTTTTACCACCCAATGAAATTCACCCTCTCTTTACATTGGAAATATCCAGGCCTTTAAATTATGTCAAGGTCACCCCAAAAAATGTATTTCTTATTTGAAAATCCAAAACATGGATAAATGCCTTCCTTCCATCGAACTTTCCATAAAACACCACAAAGAACAATTTTAGAAGTTCAAAAAATAATTTAGTTTATAAAACGTTTCAAGATACCCTATGAATAACCAAAACAAGGAAAAATCGGTTTTTATTTCTATCGAACCACCATTAAAGAGTCCAAATGGTATTTTTCATGAAAATTTAAACCACTCACACAATTCAAATCACCGTTTGAAATAAAACTAAAACCTCATTTTTTGAGTCACTTAAAGTCAACACCTAAATTTAAGATGAAAATACCTTTTAAAATATAATTTTAACTCCATGAAGAGAAAACCAGGTAAAAAAACTATTGAACTCCTTTAAAAAAATTCATAATGTCCAAATTAATTTCATGAAAATCATAGAACAATTAATTATTCAGATTTAAATCATAAAACATGAATTATAAAAAACCAACAATTTATGCCAAGGAATAGGGACAACAAAAAGGGTTCAAATTTCCACAAGACTATCATATATATATTTTTACTTACATAATAAGGGAATTTATAAGGAAGAATAAAATTATAATTCCAAATGAAACAAATAGAATAGTTGATCCTACCTCAAAGAGAAGAGGATCAAGATGGAACACTTCAGAACTTGAATCTTTGGATAAATATTTCTCTACATTTTCACACATAGAAATTCCTATATATATATTTATACCCATTAATCTAATGTACATATTACCCTCTCCATGGGATAATATGTACAAGGAAGATATATACATGCACAAACATACTTATGTATGTGAGTGAAACCCTTTAAGTAGAAAACAAATACTCTAATTAACCTAAAGGGACCAATAATCACCAAGGACCCAAACCAAAATTGTGCTAATCAAAATAGTGGAAGAAAACACATTCCCCGAGCGGTGATGGAAAGACAAAACAAACAAATCCACTTCACCTTCAGTGGTGGATGTCGTAACATGAAAAAGATCAGCCTAAGAGATCCTTTGCAAAACCTAACTTCGAAGGAGAACATCAAAGATTGGTTAAACCTTCACATAGGTTTCAGAAAAACCATTTCATGTGATGGGGAGAAGAAAAAACACCCAAAATCAATAAAGAAGAGGGATAAATGGTCTTACATTGAGGTTTATACCATGAAACTAGAATAAATCTGATGGTTTCACCAATAGAAGAGAGGGATGAGATGGGGGGGAGGCATGTGGCCAAAGAGGAAGTGGGAGGTAGTCTCATGCAATGCACATGGTGGAGGGGAAAAGAGAAGAGAAATAAAATAAAGGCAGAAGAAAAAGAAAAAAAGAAAAAAAACAAAAATAATTTTTTTTGGGTAACTCGTATCTGTTGCACATGGTTTACCAAACCATTCACTAACCGTGTCTTAGCTACTGCTAAGGCCAGGAACCCTACACACGGTTGCATGTTGGAAGGCACACGACTGAGAAAACCATTAGAACTAGAAATTGAATAATTTCCAATGGGACGTCATTGAAAAAGGTCATTTGCTATGGGATCCCATAACAATAGGTCATTCTTAAGGGGTCCCATCACAAATGAATCATTAAAAAATAGCATTACAAATAGTTTATTTGAGTTTTTTTAAAAACCACATTTGGGATGGGATTTGCTACTCATCACAAAAACCCAAAAAAATTAAAAATATAATAATAAGAAAAAAATAATATTAATAAAATTAAATATAAAAATAATAAGAAATTTAAAAATGTTAATAGAATTAATAATAATATAAATAAAATAATAAGAAATTATAAAACAAGAAAATAAGAAAATAATAAAATTATTAAAAAACATAATATTGGAAATGATATAAAATAATAATACTAATAATAATACACATAAATAATAAAATAATTAAAACAATATATAAATAAATTAAAAATAATAAAATAATAAAATAATAAAAACAAAATATTCATAACAATATAATGAACACATTGTACAAAAATGTAAATATATGGATTAATAAAAATATTACAAAAATATTTACATTCAAATGTTTATCTAAAAAAGTATATAAATGACTTAGTGGGGGTCATGAGGAGGAGTTGGAGGAGTTGGATGAGTTGGTGGACAAAACTTCATCCTTAAACCATGAGTGAGTCATTACATGTGATCCGTCATCTGCTTGTGCTCCTGCTACCATGGACGTATCTCCTCCTCCTACTATTAATGATGTCGACAAAACTCTTCCTTCTCCCTACGCAAGGTCTCTATAAGCTCACCCTAATCTTGTAGGTGCTCCTCATACTATTATGTAGATGAATATGACTCTTTATGAGCACCTCTAGAGATGCATAATGACATCACATTTGTACCAGAATAACTCCCATGCATCAATTGAGAGCTGATACCATCAAACCATTCCTTCTCCAAGGCATAATGAGTTTCCTGCATCCATATTGCATCATCAAATCCTATGACATTTGAGGTCTGATCCACAGTCTTGACCTAACTCTTAGTTCATGTCTCTAACATCCCAAACCCATATGACTATTTCAATTGAAATTTAAAATTAAAATAGTTAAAATATTAATTTTATTTTATTTGAAAATCATAAAGAATTTATACTTACCACAACATGATGTTGGTGATCACCTCTAATCTCTCCTATGACAAGATTATTTTACATCCTCTTATAAACGTCTAACTCCATAATACCGGGTTTTTAGATATCCTATATGAGTATAAACTAAATATTTTACAATTAATATTATATAAATTATCAAAAAAACATACCAAATTTTTTCATTGTTTACTAAATGTACAACTACCAACTCGACACATCACCTCCTATCTCCCCTGGTTCGGTCAACCTTATGATGATCTCCTCTGAAAAGTAGATCCCATATAATTAGAAAATAATCCATCCTAAACATGAGATGATATGTAATTTGGTCAATGGGAATAATAATATTGATCAATAATTATAACTCCCTCTTTCCGCAATGATGTCCTCCTTAAATTGTGAAAAATTTGATGGAAGCGATCATGAATGCATCCCTCCCTGGCCACCTAGATAATGTCCCACATGCTATCATCAATGGGATCCCATAAAAAATAAAAATAATTAATAATATCAAGTCATTAGTTAAATAATTTTCAAAATAACTATTTTTTTATGTATCATCCAATGATCGATCATGCACTGTTGAACATCAATGGGAATATGATCCCATGTAACCCATGCTCTAAAAATAATTCCACAATATAGCACTTCCATGTCCAACTTCTATATGAGAAAATCTGTAAAAAAATAGATCAAATAACCAAACGATTAATATATTAATATATTAATTAAAATGAATGAAAAATAACTAAATTATATAAATTAATATACCTCTAAATGTGTGGATCGGTCTGATGAAGTGGACGTAGCATGGGGATAGGGCCATTAATCATCAATCACACAAGACCACGACCCCTATGAGTCATTACAGAACTGAAAACATTATTAGGATTAGATTATGAATCACCAATCTCATCATTAGTTTTTAAAACAGTATCCAACAACTGAATTATATGAGATATATGTTCATCAGTCATATAAAACATGAAATGATTGTTATCAAAAAATAACTGAAAATATGTTTTATATATAGATAATTATTATTTATGATTATAACCAGTATTTAATTGTACCAATATTCATCATATTATTCACATATTATAGTGTTAATAACTTCATATTTCTCCTCAATATCATCAATTTACATGAGAGATTCATTTTCACTATCTCTTTCTATTTCAAATCCACTTATTACATCAACAACATCATCACTTCTATCAACCCATAATTGTAGGTTGTCATCATCGATATTCACATGTCTTCAAGGAGAAGATGGATTTGGTTTTTTCTATTGAAAAATTTAAATTCATTGGATTTTACTGGAACTACATTTACTTTATATAAATTGATTTTTATGAGATTTAATTTTTATTATATTCCACCAATCACATTATTATCTTGAAATAGAATAGTAATTTTTATAATAAATTTCATGTGCCTGATGAGAGAATAAAATTTGTTCATTTACTATATGAATACTTATATATTAATTATTAATGATTTTATGGCATGGATGAACATGAAAGACTATCTTAGTATCCAATCAATGACATTTAAACATCATTGCGTAGTTATATCATAGATAAAATAGTTCAATTATTACATCAAAAAGTCCACTAAATTAAACTTCACTATTTAAATGAGGATATCCTATCATGAAAACAATATTAATCATTGTTTTTTATATTCCCCATATGCACATGTATGAAATCTAAAACCATTCACCATAAAGGCATTATAAGATTTAACCATTTTGGATTGTGGTTTACCCAATACACACAATAAATTTTAAAATTTATCAGTATGTTGAGATACCTAAGCATCTTAAAAACAATAATCAATATAACAATTAATAAATTGATTTTATATTTTCAGCCATAAAAAATTTACTTTACCCATTTTTGAAACTAGTAGGAAATATTATTTTTCCAAGGTTCTTCAAGAGCCACTGATGTAATTTGTGGAAACTATTTCTTGATATAGTTATCATATAATCTATAAATAAAATAATAATAATTTACATAAAAAAATATAGAATAAATTATATTGGCACAGATAGTACAAATGGTTTCATTTCTACATAGTTGAGCGAAACTTATGTATGGGCCCTGTGATGTTCATCATTTGAAATTCATCATTCACAACCTCCACTAAATCCATGTTTGGGCTGATAAAAAACTAATAATTGATATCTCATTTTATTATCATTATTTCCCTCTTTACGGCCCGTGCAGTTATGTTTTGAGTGATATTCATATTGAAAATAACGAGCACATGAGAAATAAATTTCATCTTATAAACATGGATTTTCAATTTATCATTTAACTGATGCTTTGTTTCATGACTTTTTAATAAATTATTACTTGAATCCCTCAAATTGAATCATCGATTGGAACTATAATAGAACATTACATTTTTCTTCATCCGTCCAAATTAATATCAAACGATCCATTGAATCAAATAAATCCATATGGATTTTTTTTCAATTTATAAAAAAATAAAACAACATATTATTTCAGTTTACAAAGTGTATAATAGTATATTGTCACTGTACAAATGCCTCATTAAAAATAAGATATTTCGGTTAGTTCCTCTCAAATCATAGAATTCAACAAACCTCTAAATCCAATCGATAGAAGTCCTTCCATTACAACGTGAAAATCAAGACATTTTAATCTGGTATATGAATATTTCTAAAATATCAAGACAGATTAAAAATATAGCTATCTTGAAGCCACATATTTTAATTCCATTGATAAAAAAACAAATGATTTTATTTGGAAACTATATAGGCCACTTTTGGTTTAAATAACTTCTATGATCTGACATTTTAAAAAATATTATGTTTTGGTCACCAATAATTTGGGCAAGATCTAATCATGCATTTACATTATATTTGGTCATAAAATGTGTGTCCAAAACTATTTAAAATATGTAATCAAAATATTTATTCTCAATATTATTGAAATCTGACATATTATGGATGAACAAAATTAGTCCAATATGATTTATCCCAAAAAATTATCCATTATATCTAATTGTGTTCTTATCAAGCCATCTATTTTTTGTTTGTTTTTAGTTGGTACAAAGCTAATTAGATATAATTAATATAAAATATATTTTAACTCAACACCTGAGATCATTGTTTGTGGTCCATCTCTTTCAATTGTACCTTTTATGAAATGATTTTTGTTCCTCTGAACAAGATGATTAGTTGGAAGAAATCTGTGATGATAGTGAAAAAAATAATGTTTTCTTCCATTGATGAGCATAAATTATTTATTTTCTATCATATAGTATGTAAATTATTTTGCACTATGTGTACTCTAGCCAAATAAAATTCCATATGCTATGAAGTCACTAATTTCCCCCGTCAATTCATATTTCATTAGGAAATTTTGTTTCACAATAACATCGTATGTACTGACACCATTACTTCATAATAAATTTAACTAATCAATCAATGGATTCAAATAAACATTGATATTCTTTATTAGATGTCCAAAAATTAATAAGTTAAAAAAGATATTTGGATCATTAATCAATGTCCAAGGAGGTAAAATGTACGATGTTAAAAATGTTGTCCAACAATAATATTGACTACCATAAAAACCAAATTGATATAAACCATTAGTAGAAATACACAATCACTTGTTTAAAGGTTTTTATGTAAAATATGGATGTAATTGATAAAACAATTTCCATGAATCACCATATGTATAATGATTTAATCTTTTACTAGTTGAAATATTTTTTTTATTCCATGACATCAATTATGATGTGTTCTAAGATATAAATAAATTCTATAATTTTGGTGTAAGTGGGAAATACCTCAAATGTTTTATAGGAATCAATCCAGACATTTCTAGTTGAGCCTCTTTGTAAGTTTATTTTCAATATGTATGCCTACTAACTAATGATTCATTTCACCATAATATAAGATGCAGTCATTTGGACATGTATGAATCTTCTGATAACTAAGACACAAAAATATGAACTACCCGGTTAATCTCATAAAAATTTGTATTTAGTAAATTTCCTTAAGGTAACAGTTCATTAACCAAAGAGAATAACTGATCAAAATAGCTATTTGACATTCCATCATCTAATTTAATAGCCATAAATTTTATAACTGCTTTAAATTTTTTTTATCTTGCAAGCATGAGATGATCATTCATCACCGGACTTCAACAACTCATAAAATATGGATTTTTCAAACTTAGAATTTAAATTAATATCATTTTGAGTTTCAGTTTGTCGAAATGATAGGCCAACAACATCATGATCTAAATTTTAAAAAATTATTGGTTCTATAATAAAATTATTAGTATCCTCTCTAGAACTATGTTCTCCATAATGATACTAAAAAACTAAATCTTATCAAAAACCAAAACGAAATATATGACCCCCAATGTTTTCAAATGTGTCAAACCTCATCAGATCACATTTCTTACATGTACACTTAATTTTCCGTTTTGAAGAAAATTCTAGTTTTGAAGAGAAAAATGACATAAAATCTTCAACACCCTCAATATATAAAGGATCTATAACAAAACCATTTGGATTTCTACAATTATTTATCCAATCTCAAAAATTTAACAAAGACTATTTTCGACTTACTGGTTCCATATTTCTAAAAAAATAAAAAAAAATATTTTTTTATGATTAATTTGATATAAGAAAAACACGATTAATAAATAGAATAAAATTAAAAAATTATAATTGAATTGTAAAAATTTTAAATTATATATGTTTACTACTATTTTATACTAGTTATTGATGATTTTCACTATTTACCATTACTGTTAACTAATTATAGTGTTTTAAAGTTTAACACTAATAATATTTACTTATTACATTTAATTTTCACAAATTATTACAAATTATTTCTATGTATTACTAATTATTACTAATTATTACTAAATATTACTAATTATTAATAATGTTTACTAATTTCCACTAATTATTAAAAATATTTACTATTTATTTCTAATTATTTTTAATTACAACTAACTATTACTAATTATCACTAATTACTACTAATTATGACTAATTATGACTAATTATCCCTAATAATCACTAATTGTTACTACTTATCACTAATTGTCACAAATTATCAATATTTATCACTAATTATCACTAATTATCACTAATTAATACTAATTATCTCTGATTATTACTAAATTCCACTTATTATTACTGATTATTTTTATTTGATACAAATTAATTTTAATTACAACTAATTATTTTAAATTTTAACTAATTTTTACCAATTAATACTAATAATCTATAATTATTACTAATTATTACTAATTATTACTAATTTTCACTAATTATTATCAATTATTACTAATTATGACTAATTTATACTAATTATGACTAATTATTTGTATCTATCACAAATAATTAGAAATTATCACTAATTATTTCTAATTACCTTTAATTATCACTAATTGTCACTATTTATTATTAATTATAACAAATTATCACTAATTATTACTAATTATCATTAATTACACTGATTATTACAAATTAAAACAAATTATTACTACTTATTACTAGTAATTATTAATTATTGCTAATTATTACCGATAATGACTAATTATCACTAATTATTACTAATTATAACTAATTATTAGTAATTATCATTAATTATTACAAATTTTTACATGTTATCACTAAATATTTCTAATTACAACTAATGGTTACTAATTATAAAAAATTAATCCTTATTATAAAAAAACAATTAATAATTATCCCAAATTATTACTAATTACCACCAATAAATTCTAATTATCAATAATTATTATGAATTATTTGCAATTATTACTCATTATTACTAATTATCACTAATTATCAATATATATTAATATTTAATATTAATTACTACTAATTATTACTAATTATTACTAATTAATACTAATTATTACTATTTATCACTATTTATTACTAGTTATTACAAATTATCACAAATTATCACTAATTATAACTAATTATAACTAATTATTACTAATTATTACTAATTATTTCTAATTATGACTAATTATCACTACTTATTACAAATTCCCCCTAGTTATTACTAATTACAACATGTTATTTCCATTTATCTCTAATTATTACTAGTTACCACTATTTATCACTAATTATTATTAATTATCACTAATTATTACTAATTATAGATAATTATTACTAATTATGAGTAATTATTACTAATTATGAGTAATTATTACTAACTAATACTAATTATTACTAATTATTTATATTTATCATTAATTTTCACTAATTATCATTTATTATAACCAATTAAGACTAATTATTTCTAATTATAACTAATTATTACCAATTATCACTAATTAATACCAATTATCACTAATTATTACTAATTATGAAGAATTATTAGTAATTACAACTAATTGTTACCCAAAATCAGTAATTATTGCTAATTATAACTAACTATAACTAATTATTAGTAATTATCATTAATTATAATAATAATAATTATTACTAATTATTAATAATTATTACGAATTATGACTAATTATTACTAATTATCAATAATTATTACTAATTTTGACTATAATTATTACTAATTTGGACTAGTTATTACTAATTATCACTAATTACCAATTTTTTTTGATAATTATCACTATATATCCTTAGTTATCAATAATAATTATTAATTATGAGTAATTATTATAGATTATTACTAATTGTTAGCTTTTATTACTACTTATTACTAATTATTACTAATTACCACTAATTATGTCTAATTATGACAAATTATGACCAATTATCACTAATTATCACTAATTATCACTATTTGTCACTAATCATCACTAATCATAAAAAATTATCACTAATTATTAGTAATTATCACAAATTACCATTAATTATCACTAATTATCTATAATTTTCACTAATTTTCACCAATTTTAACTAATTTTCACTAATTAGTACTAATTACCATTAATTGTCACTAATTATAACTAATTTTCACTAATTTTCACTAATTATCACTAATTATCACTAATTATCACTAACTATAACTAATTATTACTAATCAATACTAATTACCACTAACCATTACTAATTTTCACTAATTGTAACAAATTATAACTAATTATCACTAATTCTGACTAATTATAACTATTTATGACTAACTATCACTCATTTTGACTAATTATCTCTAATTAAGACTAATTATGACAAATTTTCTCTAATTATTCTTAATTATTACTTATTATTATTATTAATTATCACTAATTGTTGCTAATTTTTCTATTTACCACTAATTCTTACAAATTAACACTCATTAATACTAGTTACAGTTAATTTTTAGTAATTATTGTTCATTTTAACTAATTACCGCTATTTTTTTTCTAATTACCACCAATTTTTTAATTACTACTACTTATCACTAAATATTTTCAATAATTATTAAATGCTGCTAATTGTCAATTATAATTTGTAAATTTTATTAATTTATAACAATTTCTTACAAAATATTGATAATTGTTACTAATTACTGCTAAATTTTACTAATTACCGCTACTTTTAAATAATTATATTTATTTACTGCTATTTTGAAATAATTAACTCTAATTACTGCTATTTTTTTGCTCTTTCTTCTATTAATTACTGTTAATTACAAATAATTTTTACAAATTTATACTAATTAGTGCCACTTTGTACTAATTACTGGTAATTATTACTAATTAACACTAATTATTACTAATTACCACCAATTATTACTAATTACATTTAATTACTAATTATTATTAATATTTTTTGTTAATTTATAACAATTTTTCACTAATTAACACTAACATTAAATGATTCTTTGGATATATTGCTAATTCATAATAATTACCACTAATTAATACTAATTTGTACTTTTTTTACTCAATTCTGTTAATTATTACTAATTATCAATAATTATAGTTATTTACTGCTAATTAAAACTACGTTCTGTGAATTAAAACTATGTATTTTTTAATTACAAACATTACTAATAATTAAAACTAGATATTAATAATTTAATAGAATTACTAATGAATATAATTAATTATTTATAATTACAAATAATAACTTATATAATAAATAATTACTTTTAATTGAATATAATTACAACTAATTAGTAATATTAAAATATAATAAAAAATAAATAAATTAAAATAAAAATTTAAAACATTACATAAATACCTAAATAATGAAGCTTTTGTGCACTACGAATTTCAAAATTTCTGTCCCTGTAAAAATTTATAACCCAACTCAAAGGAGGAAAAACCAGAAGAAAGAAGAGATGAATTGGTGAATGGAGGGACAAAATTCGAAGGGGGTATATAGGTTAGATTAGTAGTGATTAGACTATTTGGGATGAGAACCATCACCAATAGTTCCCACAATAAATGCTTGAGGCGGCGGTTGGAAAACTAATAGTGAAGGGTCCTGTCGCAAATACTCACCTACTGACAATGTATTTGTGATGGGTGAATGATCCTGTAGCAATTACCTTTAAATGACCATGGGTATTTGTGGCGAGACTTTGTTCCCATCACAAATATCCATTTCCATGTTTTGGCGGGAAGCCTCCCCAATACTATTTGTGACTGGTGTGTTTACCCATCACAAATACATGGTTATTTACTACTATTTGGGACGAGATTATAATCTTGTCATGAATAATCCTCTAGAAGGAACTATTTGCGACATGCACAGGGCCTGTCGCAAAATATCATTTTTTTCAGTAGTGTGTACTCAAATCATGCCACTCGGCACTACCAACGTACAAATCCCAACCACACGCTCACCGCACGGTTTAATAGACCATGTGCAAGTTGTGCAACACACCACTCAGTCACTTGGGTACCCACACAGGCACCACATAGTTACTACTTACCATGTTAGCTAACCGTGAAACAACTAATAAACCTCCAAAACATAAAATTTCATCCATCCAATTACTAAAACTCAATATCGCTCCCTAATAAAATAAAATAGTCCAAAATAAATACAACGTGAAACCTAGGGAATTCATTGGGGGATGCCCCCACTAAATACCTAAGGGAGAGAAATATAAATTTTTCCCTTTAGGCCACGAAATAGCTGGTAGCTCCAACCAGATAGTCAATGGTGTACTGTATCATTGGCTGTAGTAGCCACACTGGACCCATCTGGGGCCATCATGAGCCCCCACTTCAAATCTCAAACCCCCTTCCATGTCTAAAAATCCTCCTTTGAGGGGTTCCATGAAATCTAACTCATATCTAAACGCTAGTTCAAAATCCCCCACGATTCGAAAAAAATCAAATTTTCATGGAATTTCATCACACATATGAATCAAGAGGTTTTACAGTATCCCCACCATAATACTTATTGTCCTTAAGAAGTATTGCTGGATATCTAATTATAAAACTCAATCTGTCTCTGTTTCAAACCCCAATCCAATAATTGTGTTCAATATTCAAATGATCAACACACTTTCTTAGTGTAACATCAAACATAAGTTATTGAGTTTCCAAGATCCAAATCCAAATCTTGTATCACCCCCACTTAATCTAGATGATACTCCACAATTCCCATCAAAATTGATACATCTATGGTTTCAAAAATCTACTCATTAAAAATCAATCCATTTCCTTTCATCGTCAACAATCTACCAAAACATTACCATTAATAATCACCCATTAGGTTTATGGCACTCCCACAGTAGAAATCAACTCAAAAGGGAAATTTTGTTCCTTGACACCCTCCACCACTGACGTTTTTTATTGGGACTCCGCATATATTTTCAAAAATGCAAGAAGCAATGTTTCTGACATGTTGTACACAAAATTATGAAATTTTTTTGATTGGAGGACCTTTGGATGACTCGTCTAAAAAATGCTTGTCCACACCCACCAATATGCAGTAATTTATCTAACCATTATTCGTACCATCTCATATGTATCTTTTAATCATTTAACTATGTCTACTATATTCCACACATAACTTATGGTGACATCGCATTGTTGTACCATCAATAAGTCTAAATATCACCGTTATACACCCTCTCCATGCATCGATACACCACTAATCTGACATGCTCTAGAATCCTATTAAAACCATTTCAATCCCAATTCAAATAAAATGGCTTCAAATGACAATGTAATCAAAATATATATGGAATTCACTAAGGAACCCTTATGTAGTCATTTGAACTTGTTCACCGACATCAGAAATCCATATTGATCATCGAATAACCAATCTAATTACCCAAATTCTTTTTATATGAGCCACGTTTCACCCTCCAATATTGAAATTTCATATTGGCACTTCACATACTTATTCCATGATGTGCTCGATGTGGGTTTTGACATGTCATACCCTATCATATGTAAAAAAATAAATCAAACCACCTATGAGTGACTTTTCCCAAAAAATCTCCACCACAAATGCTAGTGCACACCAATTTATTATACCATGATGTCTACTATCCCACAAGCATCCTATGATCATTTAATTATTTCCAAGGATGTCTGTACCTAACTTCTAGTGAAATCCATTGGTTGAACCATCAAATAGAATAAACTTCACTACTGTACTCCCTCCCCAAGCAATGATACACCACTGATCTCTCTCTCACTCTCACACATACATAGATCCCATTGAATCCATTTCATGATAAATGAAAATTTCTAATTTCTAATAGAAATTGCACTAAAAATATACCTAGAATTCTTTGAGTAATCCATATGAATTTGGGTCCACATGTTCACCAACATCAGAAACCCAAAAAAATTTTTTGAATGACTGATCCAACACACCTACACCCATTATTTATGAGGATAATGTCACCCATGATGTAAATCACACATCTACGATACTAGAATCCATGTATTCACGTAATTATATCAAAACCTACAGAACATATATCATTCCCTATCCATTGCCGAACATGATTAATGAATGTAGCCAAACCCGCTCAGTCCCGAGAACTGATTCAATAGGTTCTAATGATAAAAAATCATTCTACTCCCCCTTATCCATACTAATCTCATACCAGCATCTTAGGTTCATAAACATAGTCATATATACCCAAGGGTTACTTGTAATACAATGGATTCTTTCCTGAAACTCCACAATTTTACACCCACCTGTTTCACTTATCAGACTAATGACTATTTCCACATGTGAACCCATGTTTTTTAGTATTCTTTTTCCTCACACATAGACTCCCTGGGAATCATCCTAGGAGTTCAATTATCCTTACACAACTCCATGACATATATTCTTATCTATGGATTTATAATCACGAATGATCATAAAATTAATGGTGAAACATGTTGACATGGGTGAAAAAATTTAGCCATTTAAATATCATGTTTCCAATAGTGTTACACTATCACCCCATTAAATAATAGAAAACTGTTGGTGGACTCTAACCCTCAAAAACAGGTAGTGACACTATAATTTAGTTAGGTTATAAGCTCTAATACAACTTTGTAACATCTTTGTTTGAAGGAGATTGTACCAGGGCCCTGGCATAGTTCAGTATGATAATCAAGAGTTCCTCTCCATACACCAGAGGCTATCGACTAGTAGTGGGGGTATAGGGTTGTATCATTGTGAGACTATAAAACAAGCATCTGAGTATGAAGGATAAATAAAATAACACAAACAATAATAATATGAAATATAGAATCCATAAAAACATACAAAGATGATCACCCACTACAACGATCACATATAAATATAATGAAAAAAATAATATAAGTAAAAGTACTAGGGGATCAACATAATACCCAAGATTCTCCTTAAATACAGTCTTGAATTCTGATCAAGCAGTTTAGTTCAATCATCAGCATCATAACAGGACACTTCCCAAATATTTCTTATAACAAGTGTGGGATCTTCTTGGGTAGCCAAGTTCCATGGACGCCTGAGAAGATTTTCAATATATAACATAGCATTGAACCAATAATGTGGTCTCACACAGATATTGTATATGTAGTGTATGTGAGGGTGACAAGTTCATATAGAATAAAATAAATCATTTTTTGAAATAATAATCTTTCAAACTACCTATATCAGACAGTGACGTGGTGTCACTAGGAATGTCATGATGACCTTACCAAATATAACCACTTTGTGGGACCAAGTGCTACCCTGGAGCTAGTAACTCGTGTTGATCCTCAGTATTGTGACCTTGATCAACTATACCTACATTGGTTAGTTTTGCGATGTCATTTCACACATAACGATATCATACGAGCCATATGAAAACAAGATCATAAGGTGTAACATATACATCCATGAATCTAAGGAACAAAATATCCACATAACTTATTATAAATGAATCAATATCAAGATCCATGAAATTTGGGAATCTCTCAAAACTCCCATATCATAAATGAATTAATGCTAATACCAAAGTATCACAGGTTTTCACTTACCCTAATATCATATTGCATGACCCCATTCCAACTGGCTGGATCCCAGACATCCAAGGTATCCTGAACAAGAATATAAATTATCGTCAAGATTTTTGGCAAAATCTTAGGTATTACCTGTGCATCACAATATAATAAAAATAATAGTGTACATAATAATCAATCCTAAATGAATGGATTCTCGACATTCTAGGAATTTTAGGAACTATGGCTCCAAGGGAACACATATAGACTCGGTGTTGAATCTAGGTGTCCCATGCATTCATATATGACACAAAATAAATATTCAAACACATTTGGGAATCCAAATGATGGATCTGAGGAAGTACAAATTGTAATCCCCAAAGTTACTATCACATATCATCAGTCCCATATTCCATGCCCCAAAAAGCACCTCAGGACATCTATAGTTACATCAATAATAAAAAAGTTAATATAGAATATATGTTATAGGTTGGATGAACTCTTACCCCCTCAGCTTTATCCACCACCAATATGGATCACATAATTTGTATGAGTTCTAATGTTCCACCTAATACCATTTCAACTTGTTCTTATGAACACCATTTTATACGGTCATATGTCATAGGTATTCTTACTAGGTCCCCTTGGTTTGACCAAGTGCTTTTTTTATTTCTAGGAAATTCGCACTAAGGATATGACAATAATCACATCCAATCTCTCATGCATCATTGGTCATCCTGAACAACTAATCTATCAATCTGTATCACATTGTCACACAACCCAAGTAGTTATATCCTAGTGGGGGAGGAAAACCAACCCCATATTCATCTCAAAGATCACATTTACTCTTGGGTATCTCCCATGGCTAACCCCTTGGCTATTCATCACAGTTCATCACCACTCTTCACCTAAAGGTCTCTAGGTCATTAGTCACAAGTTCACTACCAAATATTCATTATAAATATCATTAATTCACACTCCTCATGGGGTTATTATATTTTAAGTATATAGATTCATTTTATATTATCAAACATCAATGGATAAGATGTATATATGGTTAATGAAGGTCTATTAGGTTTCCCACCACCTTTGGAAGTTCAATCATCATGTTTAATTTTTACTAAGATTCTTAAACAATGTAAAGAGGCACATCAACTTAAGGGGCAGTTCCACACATACCAGATGAAGATAAAAAAAATTATAATACCAAATGGAATATTCATAGAGACCACCTACCTTATCTATATATTTTCAATTTTATCTCCAAGGTTCTTCAGTAGCTTCCAAGGCCTGGCCAATCCCATCCAGCCTAATCCTCAAACAACCTACCTCATCAAAACCTCATGAGATCCTTACCAAAAAAATAGTAATTAATTAAATAAATCGTTTATAATTATAAAATATTTAACAACCACATAACCATATTTATAGAAACCTCACTTGGGAAACACATCACACCAGGACCATGACTATTATTAATTTAATTTATTTTAATGGTAAAATCAAGGGAGAATTTATAGCATGTAATACAATTTATGAAGATTTGAAAAACAAAATATAGACATTATCTCAATATTTACCCTTCCTTGGTTGTTTGAATGATCCTTTAAAAACAACTGATTTCACTATTATCTTATAAAATCAAAATTTTCAAACAATATTGAAATAACATTGAATCCTAAGGGAAAATAACAGAAGGGTATGGGATGAGGGAGAGGAGACTGTAACTTCCAACATCACAAAAATCATCCAAGTAATACAACAAAAATTATGGAAAACCAAGAAAGAGAAAAGGGGGACAGTAACCTGGAGACATGTGTATGAGAAAGAGGAGTGAGATAGCTTCCCCTATAAAAACCATAGGGGAAAATGTATATTTTTTATTTTTAAAATTCACAAGTGAGATAATGGTGGCTACCCCCTAGCCAGTGGTGAGATATATCCTTGGCTATAGTAACCTCCCCAGACCCATCTGGGCATCTTCTGAGCCTATTATTTATATCATAAGGCATATTTCATACCTACAATCCTACTTTTATGGGTTCCATGTTTCAGAAGTCATGTCTAAATTCTGAATTAAAATTACACCCCCATTATTTTAAAAAAAATCAAATTCCATGGTGGGTTTTTCAGTTTTATGGAACATGGGGTCTTATAAAATTTTCTCAACTAGAATATAAAAGGGTTATTGGGTGTCTCTTGTATGCTCTAACTAGCACAACACCTACTTTTTTATATGCAATTATAATGTTGAGTAGGTATATAATAAATCCAGATTATGAATAATGTGATGTGGTAAAAATAGTATTCATGTATTTAAAGGGTAATATGTATTATTGTATAGGTTATATTTAAAATACAAGGTCACTAACATGATTTTTTGGATGAATTATGTACTATTAATATATATGATCACCCTTCTATAAGTACTTGAATTATTTTACATTGAGGTGGAGCGATCTCTCAGGGACTTAAGAAACAAACCTTTAGAAAGAATTAATAATGGAATTTGTATTTTTTATATGGATATATGATAATTGAAGAAAAAATTTTTAGATCACTTTTATTAGATCTACCTTCATAGCAAATACCAATGTCTCCAGTTTTTATAAATTTCAATAATCAAGTAATATAACATAGGTAATATAAAAATACTTTTAATGAAAAATTGAGACACATTGGTCTTAGATAGAGATATATGAGACTATTAATAGAATATGATCACATAATTGGAGAGTTTATTAGACTAAAAAAAATTTAGTGGAACCACTTAGTATGGGAATTTTATGGGAGTTGGTGTTGAAAACTTCCTTAGGTAAGGGTTTAATTTTCTTATAAAAAATTCACAATTAATCGGACTTCAACATAACATGTTATAAATTCACATGTATAAGTTCAATGTACTAAATAATATCGTATTTGTAAAGAAGAAACTAAAGTAATATTCATCCTAGGAATTTTTGTTGGTTACCAAGAGAAAATGAGTGAGAGTTTAGATTTTTTAATAAAACATAGGAATAAAAGTAGTGTTGAAACATGGGTACACTTTTTTCACCTTTATCAATTTAGGAATGATGATGCTTGAAAGATATTCTGAATTTAGATCTCAAACATACATTATATGACAAGTGAAAGTGGAAAAAATTATTTCTATGAATAGATGAATAAATGAAGAGTTTTATTAGGTTTCATTGGATGAATCCAGATGATAAATGGAGTTACATGTTTTTGGTAGTGTCAACCTCATTCTATATCAAAATTGATTTATTTATACTATATAAATATTCAAATATTTATATGACATTATTTAATACTTTTTTCAGATAGATTATGATCCTTGATTTTCTAATTGTTTTTAAATATTTCAAAATGGTGAGGAATTTTTGGTTTCTTATTTATTTTAAAATACATAAAAATAATTATGTTTTGTTTCTTGAAGGGGTAGACTTTTTGATCCTCATATTGTAATGTAGGTTTGAGTGGGGTATCATTTATAAGGGTAATATATTTTATAATTATTTAAAATGATTAATTGAGGATGAAAAAATTAGCGTGGGTTTTTTCACCACATTATCCACATGCACATGTGTAATTGTGATATGGTGCACCTTTTTGGTACACTTTGGACTTCACACACCACATTAGTGTGATATTATTAGAGGGGAATTAATTTTTCTTGATCTATTTCTATGGTAAAAAACTTTTATTCCAAACCCAAATAGGCATGTAGAATGGGTTTTCATAGTTCACCAAATGACAATGATCTATATTATCGATTAGATTAGACATGATCTAACGGACACATATATTTACTAGATAGTGTGACATGGACAACTTATTTGATCAGGTGTGATTTGATAGATAATATTAATCTAAATAAAATATTCATTTCCAAAATAGTATTCTACCCAATTTCAATGGCCATGATAACAAGATAAAATTGGTACTCCTATAATTATTAAAGGAGAACCCATGGAATAAAAAATAAATTTGATTCTATCAAATAATATTCACTATAATCCCAATCAATGATTTATATTCCTCTTTTTTTTAAAATAATCAATGGATATTTTTTGGTGTTCAATAATAAATAAATTTCACTACATTCTTGATTCCAAATCCACTTAATAGTTATCCGCTAAGTAATATTGTGAAGTAATGAGCCACCACTATATCCTAAATAGGAATCCCTACAAACCAATTATACTACCAATGTTGGGGGGGGGGTAAATAAAATTTTAAGGATAGATATATTGAAATGTTCCTTAGTGGGATCTATCTATTACAATCCAGGAAATTTCCATACTATTACCCATATATTTTTGGGTTTGTGAATTCCATTTCAAATGCCAGGTAAATTAACTGGACAAAGTGATAACCATTAAATAACACATAAATGAGGTGTAAACAGTTTCATTGTAGTTATTAAATGATGGATGGGTTGATCATATAGGGGTTGTGGTTCATGGTTATGTATCGACAAATGAGGAGTTCATAAAAATGTTCTAAGTGGGGTTTATGACAATTAGAGTAACTTTCTTAGTTCCCTAACATCTTTGGTAAAATTTATAATTCTATAGGTTATCAGTGGTAATTATATTTAAATGATGGGTTGTACATGAACCATAGATGGTGGTTCAACAAGATGACCAACTAGGACCGACTATATAAGTGAGGTGGGCCTACTTTTAAGTGCATACTGTGATAACGATTAATGTTATCAGGTATTGGTTTCTTTTACCAATTGTGATCATAAAACAATGTATTGTGTGAGAGTAATAAATATGGAACCGTTATTATTATAGGGATATGAGGCATAATTTTTTTGGAACCAAATAAAACCAATCTATTCCTCTATTTAATTATTTATTTCAACATGTTTGAATATTTATTTTTGATTTTCATGGAGTCTGTGTGTACCATGTGTGAATTACTATAGTGATTATTGTAAGGACCTGACCCCAGTTGCCCAGAGCCGGTGACTTATTTGATTATGTTGGAATAAATACAAGGAATACGAATCCAGAAGGACAAAGTAGTTTAGTATTATTAGAAACAAGATACATACATATTTTCAACAACAATAATTTATTCCACTAGAGTCATCACATCTACTAGATTATAATTTCAAGTCATTCATAAAATACTTCATCAGGTCCTAAGAATATGAAACATAAGAAAGGGGTGAGATCAAATGCTCAGTAAGAGTAATAAATATAGTGGAAGATAATATAAACATTAGTCATGGTGAATAATTTAAAACACATTCCTTTAATAATAAACATGAACACATTATGGAAGGAATATGAGATTAGTAAATAATTCCATAATAATACATAATAATGGGTATTATTCTAGTAGAATAACCACATGAAATATAAATAGCTGAACTCATAATGATATAATGCACAATGCCGAACATTCTGAAACATTTTTTCAAGGCCTCGGCCAAGACGTCTACTGATTAAGGCCTCGGCCAAAATCTATATCACATTGGGAAAGGCCTCGTCCAATTCCAAGTCTATTTGTCTCATGAGACCTTCTGATGCATCAAGGGGCTATAGTGGGCCCCACTAATCACATAATAAGTCCAATTAATTCCTCATATGAGTGGGGATAAACATAAACAACAAATACATTGATATTGAAACTATCATATGAAATGTAACTATCTTTCCCCAAACATTAAACATAAAACACTAACCATTAGAAATAATATGGTGAATGGTTTTAGGATATATCATCCAAAATATAGTTATTCATAAATCATTAAATCAAATATGTTAGATGAATTCATAAATGATTAAACCCAATAATACCATGGAATCAACATGAGTGTTGAATTAGATGAAAAAACTCTTATAAAATCATTAAGAAATTCTAGAGATAAATACTCTTTTATTTTGAAAAGAAGAGTTCTTTTAGAAAAATAATTGTATAAAACCATAAGTAAAGTAAGATAGTATTTTCATAATAAAATTAGTGATTTTATAAAGTTAATGGTTTGAAAAAACAGATTATAAGGTACCCTTGAAAATTGGTAAGAATTTGAGAAATTCCCTTGAATTGGGCTTGTATTTTTGAAACAATTTTGAATGTTCCTTTTAAAAAGTTTAAATATCCATAAAAAAGGAAGGATTCAGGTTGGTAAACATATAAATGATACACAAACAGAATATATTCGGATTAAATAACAATACATAAGAATTTTATTGAGGTAATTAGACAATGAATGTATCCCGAATGAAAATGGATGTTCGGGTAGAAAAACCCTTACCTTAACTCCAAACGTGTTCTGCTTTTGTACATAAGCTCCTAGAATATGAAATTATAATTGTTAATAACTTATTTCAGAACCTATTAGACATGTATTCATTTTACCATAATTCTGGTAAGTTCATTTATGTCTTTATTGACAAGGTATTGTATTGAATTTCGTTGTTCTGGAGTGTTTGTTTCTCTTATTTTCATATTCTGTTCACTTGTTTTTATGTAATGAAGTGGAATAAATGTAAATCTACTGAATTTAAATTATATATTATTTATGAACATAAATAGGTGTTATTTTTCATTTATATAACTTTGTTACATGTAATGAGGATGAATTATCATATCGAACATTAATGATAATTGTTTCGGTTAGATTGTGGGTTTTGATTACAACGAACTCATTTTTCTATATAACCTAACAGCATTTGAAAAAAGAGATTATAGAATCTTAAATAGGTTGTATTATATATAATAATCTGGTTCAACCATAACAATAATGTTTTCATGACCAGAATTTAGAATGATAAAATAAATTGAAAGTCCATCGTTCTTGAATGTGTAAAATTGACACATCTCGGATGGTGTTCTTGCTACTAGTATAAAAGAAGGTATAAAGGGGGAGATGATGATAACTTATTCCACTATAATGAAAGCATTCTAGTACATATAAGGTACTAGAGTCATAACAAAATTTGGATAAAGAGAGGAAATAGAAAAAGAAAACAAATTAACTTGGAAGGAATGACAAAGAATTGAAAAGAGGAATTTACCTCTTGAATCAAACTTCCTTGAGATCCTCCTTAAGGGAGAGGTTTTGGGCTTTTAATGAGACCAAAGCGTTCTAGACGTGGGAGAGGAGGATGGGAGGGTATTTTTATAGAATTTGAAGATGGCACAAGGCTTGAGATGAGTGATTGGAGGTGGGGGTGAGAGGGGGGTTTTATAGTGGAGGAGAGAGGGGGTTTCTTAATATAAAACTCATTTATTTATTATTTATTTCTTCATAAGACAAGTAATTGTAAGTATTCCATTACCAAGAATATCAATTTTATCATGTGAATTTGGATTAAGGGTGTTGACATCAGCCACGATGCTTGGAATAGTTTATTTCGCTTATAATGTATATATACGGTAAATTACCTTATTTTACTATTCATCAAAAAATCATGTATTTCAGAAAAATCCCAAAAATTCACCCTAACAATTTTTCGACCTGTGGAATCCAAAAATGTAGCCCATTTTTAAAAAATAATTTTCTAAATTTTATTAATTTAATATTTAATTCAAATCATAATTTATTATCGAAAACTAGTTTTAAAACATTCATTAACTTATTCTAAAATATAGGTATATCGTACTTTCAACATGAATATTATTTATATATTGTAATAGGTAATGTTACTATTCATTAGGGTATATCAGTATTCATAAGGGTATGTTACTATTTGTAAGGGTAGGTTACTATTTTCCAAAAATTATGATTTTCTTATTTGACTCTAAATAACTTACTGATCGCGACTGTGTATGTCAGGTTTTTGAAATTCACATCACAGAAGTGAAAAACTTATGTTTTAAGGGTCCCATAACACTTAGTTCGTAATGTGATTATGACATATTTATAAGAAATTAATTTCCATTAAAAAAATATTGGGTCGTTACATTATCCCCTCCATACAAAAATTTTGTCCTCGAAATTCACAGAATATTACCTAAAAAGATTCTGGTATATCTTTAACATAGTCCCCTCAGGCTCCCATTTTGCTTCCTCCATCTTATGTTTCCTCCACAGAACCTTCACCAGAGGAGTCATTCGATTTCTCAATACCTGTTCTCTAGTATCAAGAATCTTGATATTCTCATCATAGTAAGATAGATTCGGCTCAAGTTCCACTTCTTCATAAGTGAGTACATGTGTTGGGTCTGGCATGTAATTTCTTAACATTGACATGTGGAACACATTGTGATCCTTGGAGAGACATGGAAGCATTTCCAAATAGTAAGCTACGACTCCAATTCGGTCCATAATTTCAAAAGGTCTGATGTACCTGGGATATAATTTTCCCTTCTTACCGAATATTATAATACCCTTCCCTAGAGATACCTTTAAGAAAACATGATAACCTTCTTGAAATTCCAAATCATTTTTCGGATATCGGCATAGCTCTTTTTCCTAATTTGAGCTATTTTGATATGGTTCTGGATAATCTTCACCATTTCCATTGTTTCTTCAACATGTTCTGGGCCCACGAGCTTTCTATCACCAATATGATCCCAGCAAGTTGGTGTATGGCATCGTCTCCCATATAATGCTTCATAGGGTGCCATATGTACACTTTAATGGAAGATATTGTTGTAGTAAAATTTTACAAGAGGTAAATACTGATCCCACATGCCTTGAAAATCAAGTGAACAATACCTCAACATGTCTTCCAATGTATGAATAGTCCGTTCTGAATGTCCATCAGTTTGTGGGTGGTAGGCAGAGCTCAAACAAAGATCAGAATCTAGGTCCTTCTGAAGAATTTTCCAGAATCCTGACGTAATACGTGGATTAAGATCAGAAACAATCGATAGGGGTACTCCATGAAGTCTCAAAACTTCATTAATATACAGTCTTTCTAGACATTCAATTTGTAGATTTTCTCTTATTGCAGGAAAATGCACTGACTTGGTAAGATGGTCAACAATGACCCATATTGCATCATTCCTTCTAAGAGTCTTTGGTAGTACCATGAAAAATTCCATCGTGATATTATCCCATTTCCACTCAGGTATGGGAAGAGGTTTAAATACTCCTTCCGGCTGTTCCCTTCATGCTTTCACTGGTTGACAAACCATACATCTTGACACAAAATCAGAAATCTCCCTCTTCATGTTGTCCCACCAAAAATGTTCTTTCAAATATCTATAAATCATAGTGCTACCAGGGTGTATGGAGAAATTGGAACTATGAGCATCATCCAACAATTTCATCTTTAGATCAGGTATATCGAGAACACAAAGTCTCTTTCCAAATTTCAAAATTCCATCTTCATATACGAAGTTACTCAATCTTTCATCATTCACAGATTTAATCTTCTTTTGAAACCCCTCATCATCATCCTGAGAACTTTTTTTCCTTTCTAGTAAAGATGGTTTGGCAACCATTTGAAAAAGCATTGATGATTTACCTTCCATGGTTATTCCCATACCCATCTTTACTAGATCCATGAAAATAGGATCCATTTCAACTCTCATCTTGATAAAAACTCCATGATCCTTTCTTCTCAAAGTATCTTCCACCTTATTTTCCTTCCCCATGTGGTAGTGTATTGTGCAATCATAATCTTTGAGTAGTTAAATCCATCTCCTTTGCCTCATGTTGAGTTCTTTCTATGAGAAAATATACTTCAAACTCCTGTGATCAGTATAAATCTCACATTTTTCACCATAGATATAATGTCTCCATATCTTCAAAGAAAATACTACAGCATCTAACTCAATACCATGAGTAGGATAGTTTTTATCATGAATTTTTAGCCATCGTGATGCATAAGCAATAACCCTATCATTTTGGAAAAGGACACAACCAAGCCCTTTCTTCGAAGCACCACTATAAATAACAAACCCGTCATTCCCCGATGGTAGAGTCAATATAGGAGAATTGACTAATATTCTCTTTAGTTATTCAAAACATTCTTCACAATCTTTTGTCCAAAAAAATTTATCCCCTTTACGTGTGAGTTTCGTTAGAGGGTTATCTAGTCGGGAAAAATTATGCACAAAACGCTGATAATAACCTGTTATGCCAATAAAAGTGCATACCTCATTTATTTTTGTTGGTGTGGGTTAATCTTGGATTGCCTTTTTATTCATAGGATCAACTAGTATTCCATCCATAGAGACAATATAGGCATGAAAAAAAATCTCCTGAGACCAGAATTTACACTTGCTAAACGCCCCATATAATTCATGTCTTATAGGAGTCTTCAGGATAATGCGCAAGTGATTTTTAGGATCTTCGTTGCTTTTGGAGTATACCAAGATATCATCAATAAATACCACTAAAAAATCATCGAGGTATTCCTTGAAAACTCTATTCATTAGATCCATGAAGACAGAGGGTGAATGAGTCAATCCCAAAGGCATTACTGTAAACTCATAATGCCAATACTTGGTCTGAAATGCTATCATTGGAATATATTCCTTCCTCACATGCAACTGATGATATCTGGATCAAAGATAAATCTTTGAGAAGTATTGAGCTTTATGTAGGAGGTCAAATAAATAATCAATGTGAGGGATAGAATACTTGTTCTTTATTTTTATATCATTGATCTCCCTATAGTCGATATATAACCTCATAGATCCATCTTTCTTCTTAACAAAAAGGACAGGGGCTCCCCATGGAGAAACACTAGGGTGAATAAATCCCTTATTACTCAATTCCTCTAGTTGTTTCATTAGTTCCACTAATTCCATAATGTCCATTCTATAAGGGGTATTTGATATGGTCTTTGAACGAGGAATTAAATCAATGGAAAACTCAATTTCCCATTCTGAAGGATGTCCGGGTAAATCTTTGGGAAAGACATCATCATATTCTCTCACAATAGGTACATTCTCTATTTGAACAATCCTTTCCTCACCCATAGTTATTTCATTCTCTTCCTCCACAATAATTGAATTTAGTTGAGCTACTAGGGGTGGAACTAGATAAGAATCAGGTGGTCACGATTCTTCTCTAAAGATAAGGTGTTCTTTATCATCGTCATCAAAAATTGTAACCTCCATATTCTTAAAATAAATTTTTACATCATGGTCTAAAAGCTAATCCATACCGAGGATTATATCAAATTCAATCATGGGTATGATGATGAGATCAGCAGATAAAGAACATTTCTATTTTCTAATGGGAACTGATTCACAGAACTTTGTTGTAATGATATTTCCCTTAGAAGTTTTGACTGACAACTCTCTTGTTAAATAAAATTGAAAGTATCTAATTTTCTTAGCAAAATGGGAGGATATGAAACAATACGATGATCCAAAATCAAATAAAGCATTGGTTAAGCTTGAGAAAATGATCAAATTACCTGCCACCACGTCATGCGCAACCTCAACCTCTACATTTGTGATCGCATATGCTTGTACTTGCTCCCTTGGCCTCTTCTGATGCATATTTCCTTGACGTTTTATACTATTATTAGCATAGTGACCCATATCCTGAATATTATAGCATCGAACATCATTGGCTTCCTTCTTTCCTTTGAAATCACTAGCAATATGACCTTTATAACCACATTTGTAGCATACTCTTTTTTCCTTTTAAGCACGCACACGGGTGTTTCCTTCTACAATTGTTAAATGGTAGAAATTCAACCCTTCCCTTCTTCCCAGTTTCCTTATTTTATTTCCCATGGTTTTTAGCGGCCATCTTCTTTTCTTGCTTTCCCTTAAAGTCATAAGACGTAGAGAATTATTTTTAGGTCTTTATAGAACATGATACTATGTCCTCATATAATGAAAAATTTTGGGAGACTGGTGCTTGCAAGTGGAATGGCTTTAGGCCATCAAAGAATCGATTGATTTTGCTCCTTGGATTTCGTATGTAGTCCAAAATATGTCTTTCTGGCCTTGTAAACTTGTCTTCATACATGGAAACATTTTCATCCTCTTTTTGACTCAGATTAAAGAATTTCCACTCTATATCTGCTCTTTATTCTCTAGGGAAATATTTTTCTAAGAATATTTCCTTAAAATCCCTCCATTCCATCTCTTCTATTTCTTCCTCCTCCTTTTTGTTTTGGATTAATTACCAACACTGATCTGCATCTCCCGATAGATGATATATTTCCATAACAACCTTTTCTCTTTCATTACATCCCAAAGCGAGAAATATCTTCTCAAGGGAACATATCTATTGCTATGCTACAAACTGGTTTGTAGTCCCGTTGAATGATGGAGGCTGTTGTCGCATAAAGCGATCTTGCATAGCTTCTCCAAATGGTGGATCCGGATGCTCCATATCTGTAAGGTTATTATTCATAACTTGAGTAAGTTGTCCCAGTATATTTATGAGTTTCTCAGCACCAGTCACAGTACCCGATCCAACATCATTATCATGCGTCGGAGGAAAATCCCTACATGGGACACGTGCATTCATGTGATTTCATTCCGTCCACTAGGATCCTTATTTAGATAATGGCATACACTAGATTAGGTTATGAATCATAATGTATAATCTTAACTTAAAAATACTCATAAAAATTGAGATCCTACATATGGATAATCCCATATTCACAAATATGGTTTCTTTGATGAATATTTTACATTTCAATCCTTCATAATGGATTGTAATGAAAATGTGAATTATCCTAAGCATATCCCCCGGGAGTGTCGTAAACAAGAGTGTAGCAAGGCCCATTATCGTGCACCAGTTCCTGTTCAAGTCTAGCTCAAGGCGGTGTTTTCGAGTTTTACCCCTAGATACATCTGTTCCAGAGCCACCTATACCTGCTCATATCCAGATAGGGATGTATTTCTTGAATGATCCACATAATCTATTCCTTACCAAAATACCGGGATGTTATTGTATGCATATCCTCAAAGACTAACTTAGGGAATCTTCCCTAATTGTACATTTTCTAAATCGATTTTCCATGTATTCTACTAAACCTCCCTCTGATACCAACTGTAAGGAATCAACCCCAGTTTGCTGGAGTCGGTGCCTTATTTGATTATGTTGACATACATACAAGGAATAAGAATCCCGAAGGATGAAGTAGCTTAGTATTATTGGAAACAAGATACATACATAAGTTCAACACCACTAATTTATTCCACTAGAGTCATCACATCTCCTAGATTATACTTGAAAGTCATTCATAAAATACTTCTTCATGTCCTGAGAAAATTAAACATAAGAAAGGGGTGAACTCAAATGCTCAGTAAGAGTTAGAAATACAGCGAAAGATAATATAAACATTAGTCATGGTGAATAATTTAAAACACATTCCTTGAAAAATAAACATGAACACATTATGGTAGGAATATGAGTTGAGTAAATAATTCCATAATAAAACATAATCATGGGTATTTTAAAAGTCGAATAACCACATGAAATATCAATAGCTGAACTCCTAATGATGGAATGCATAATTCCGGACATTATTAAACAATTTTTCAAGGCCTTGGACAAGACGTCTAAATATTAAGGCCTCGGCCAAAATCTGTATCACATTAGGAAAGGCCTCGGCCAATTTCACGTCTATTTGTCTCATGAGACCTACTGATTCATCGAGGGGATATAGCAGGATCCACCCATCACATAATAAGTCCAATGCATTTCTAATATGAGCGGGGATAAACATAAACAACAAATACATTCATATTGAAACTATCATATGAAATGTAACTATCTTTACCCAATCATTAAACATATAACACTAACCATTAGGAATAATATGGTGAATCATTTTAGGATATATCATCCAAAATAGATATAGACATAAACCATTAAATAAAATATGTTCGATGACTTCAAAAATTATTAAACCCAATAATAAAATGGGCATAAGAGCCTCAGCCCAGTTGGTGAGGACTCGCTAGGTGCATCCAAGAGACCCAGGATGAAATCCTGGTGGAGGCTTATTTCAGGGTTACTGTAGTAGTACTGTAGCAGGCACTATTCGGTACTGTAGCAGCCGGAACTATTCATCCATCTTGGCCTTCGGGCCACCAGTTTGGTTCTCGGGTCCTGCAAGGCTTTCGGGCCACCCAAGGCCTTCGAGCCAGTTGATTCTCAAGGCCTTCGGGCCACCTTAAGGACTTAGGGCCCCCCAAGGCCTTCGGGCCACATGAATGCAAGCCCAGACACACTACAAAAAAGGAGCAGCCCCAGAAGAGGATTCAAAGCAGGTACACTCACCAGAGCAGAGCCAAATGGATTGTCAGAATGAGAGGGTATGGCTATGCCATCGGTACCAGCCTGTGCTTACACGGGAAGCCTAGCCAGACGGTCATGAAAAGGTGGAGAGATACTATCAAGATGCAGATTCTTGGGAGGGGCAGTTCCTTGTAGATAGTTTGGTTGAATTCCCTTAAGACCTTCGGGTCATGTAATCTCTTAAGCCTACGGGCCATGTAATCTCTGAGCCTACGAGCCTTGTAAGGGTTCCCTCTCATCCCTCGAAAGAGGGGTTATCAGAATCAATAAAAAAATGAATGCCTTCGGTCCATTCAATCCAATAATACAATGGAATCAACAAGAGTGTTGAATTATATGAAAACACTCTTATAAAATCATTATGAAATTCTACAGATAAATACTCTTTTATTTTGAAAAGAAGAGTTATTTTGGGAAAATATTTGTATAAAACCATAACTGAAGTAAGTTAAAATTTTCATAACAAAATGAGTGATTTTATAAAGTTAACAGTTTCCAAAAAAATATTATAGATTTCCCTTTAAAATAGGTAAGAATTTGAGAAATTCCCTTGAATCGGGCTTGTATTTTTGAAACAATTTTGAAATTTCCTTTTAAAACGTGTAACAATCCATAAAAAAGGAAGGATTCTAGTTTGTAAACATATATATGATACTCACACAGAATATATGATGAGTACATAATAATACATACGAATTTCATTTAGGTAATTAGACAATGAAAGCATCCCGAATGAAAATGGACGTTCGAGTAGAAAAACCCTTACCTTAACTCCAAACGTGTTCTGCTCTTGTAAATAAGATTCTAGAATATGAAATTATACAATTTAATAAATTACTTCAGAACATATTAGACATTTATTTATTTTACCATAATTCTAGTTAGTTAATTTATGTCTTTATTGACAAGTTATTGTATTGAATTTCGTAGTTCTGGAGTGTTCGTTTCTCTTATTTTCATATTCGGTTCACTTGTTTTTATGTAATGAAGTGGAATGGATTGAAATCTCCAGAATTGAAATTATATATTATATATGAACATAAATATGTGTTATTGGTCATTTATATAACTTGTATACATTGAATGAGGATGAATTATCATATTGAACATAATTGATAATTGTTTTGGTTAATTTGTGGGTTTTGATTACAATGAACTCATTTTTCTTTATAACCTAACACTATTTTGAACAAAGGGATTACAGAATCATAAATAGGATATATTATATATAATAATCTGCTTCAAACATAACAATAATGGTTTCATGAAAAGAATTTAGAATGATAAAAGAAATCAAAAGTCCATCATCCTTGAATGTGTAAAATTGACACATCTCGGATGGTGTTCTTGCTACAAGTATAAAAGAAGGTATAAAGGGCGAGATGGTGATAACTTATTACACTATCATGACAAAATTCCAGTACATATAAGGTGCTGGAGTCATCACAAGATTTGGATAAAGAGAGGTAATATAAAAATAAAACAAATGAACTTGAAAGGAAAGACAAAGAATTGAAAAGAGTAATATACCTCTTGAACCAAACTTCCTTGAGAACCTCCTTAAGGGAGATGTTTTGGTCTTTTAATGAGACCAAAGCATGCTGTAGGTGGAAGAGGAGGTTGGGAGGGTATTTTTCCATAATTTTGAGAAGGCACAAGGCATCATAGGAGTGATTGGAAAAGGGGGATAGAGGGGGGTTTTTATAGTGGAGGAGATAGGTGATTTCTTAATATAAAACTCATTAATTAATTATTTCTTCACAAGACAAGTAATAGTAAGTATTAAATTACCAAGAATATTAATTTTATCAGGTGATTTCGGATTAAATGTGATTACATCATCCATTATCCTAGGAATAGTCTATTTAGCTTATAATGTTTATATATGATAAAATACCGTATTTTATTATTCATCAAAAAATCAATTATTTCAGAAAAATCCCAAAAATTATCTCAAACCATTTTTCGACATGTAGAATCCAAAAATGAAGTCCATTTTTCAAAAATAAATTTCTAATTATTATTAATTTAATATTTAAAGAAAATCAAAATTTATTTTCAAAAACCAGTTTTAAAACATTCATTAACTTATTCTAAAATATAGGTATATCGTACTTTCAACATGAATATTATTTATATATTATCATAGTGAAGGTTACTATTCATTAGGGCTTATCACTATAAATAAGGGTATGTTAATATTCATAAAGGTAGGTTACTATTCACCAAAAATTAAGTTTTTCTTATTGGACTTTAAATAAATTACTGATCGCGACTGTGTATGTCAGATTTTTGAAATTCACATCACAGAAGTGACAAACTTATGTTTTAAGGGTCCCATAGTACTTAGTAGTTAATTTGATTATGAAATATTTATAAGAAAGTAATTTCCTTTAAAAAAATATTTGGTCCTTACAATTAGGGTGGTATATCTTATTATCTTCCTATAAATAAAGTTTATAGTGTTATGTAAAATCATAGTAGTGGTATGAATATGACTCTCTACTACCTAAAGTATTTAGTGGATCACTGAATTATGACAACCAAAACAAGTGGTATCATATATTAGTTCAAGGATCAAAAGTTCACAGTTACCAACAAATCAGGTATTATTGTCCTTTATTTTGATATTTTTATATTTAGTGGGAGTTCATTTGTATTAAGAGGAAGGATAAAAAATATGGTATTATCCATGTAAATAATATTTATTTAAATTAATTTTAATTTTATAAAATTAAAATAATGCATTAGCTCATTAAAAAGTGCATGTAACTTCTATTGATTATAATAAAGATAGAGATGACAATGAAAGAAGACTGGGAGAGTCTTGATAGAAATGTGTTTAAACTCCTTAAAATTTAATTATACTGAAATATATCCTTTAACATCTATGAGGTGAAGAACTCAATAATGTTAATTAAAACTTTGAGAAATATATATGAGAATCCATCAATAATTAATATGGTGTTCTTGATGCAGATGCTATTTGTTAAGAGTTTTTTTAGAAGATAAGTCTATCAAAAACCAAATAAATAATTTTTACATGATTAAAAGGCATATAAAACTAGTTAATGTGATGTTTGTGGAATATCTATTGTCACTACTATTATTATCATCACTTACAAAGAGTTGGGAATAGAGGGTAACATCCATAATCAATTTTGTTGAGAAGTCTAAGATAGTATTTGAGGATGTTCAGGAAATCGTCTTGAACTAAGAGCTAATATGGGGGGCTTCCAAGAAACATTTTAAAGATCACTCAATGTATATAGGCAAGGAAAATCAGCTCATTAAATGATAAGTTATAGAAAATGGTTAATAGGTCATGTAGAAAAAGTAGAAGAAAATATACATGACCAATCACAATATGTGGTCACTACAACAATATACGAAATATCAAGAAGGAATGTAAGTAACGAAGGGAAAATCCATATGGGTATGACTATAAGTGTATGTTCCATGAATAATATAGAAGATGAAGGATGTAGTATATTAATATTGAGTGTACATGTTTTCCTAGAGTCATGTATCATTGAATATTGAGTATCATTTCACTCTATGATAGAGGATAGATGCATGTAAAATTATGTGTCCAAAATGATCTACATGGTACACTTCCTATATATTGAATCTCTGAAAGGAATGGGTAAAGGTTATGTGAAGGTATGAAAAAAGTATGAAAGTTACCTTAATCTCTATGTAGACCAACACATAATAGGTTTGTGGGGATTTTCTTTTCTTTTGGGAAAATAGATTTAGAAGGGTCTGGTAGAAACATTACCAATGTAGTTTGATTACTAAAGGTTCAATTCTTTTGTATATTATGGTAAAGGATAAAAGTATTTATCTAATTAGATGATCAAATAGTGAAACAACTTCAAGAACCATAATTGTTGATTGTTTAGATATATGAGATTTTTTTAATTTTTAATAATGGTGAAATGAAAATGGAGGTTTAGGTGTAAAAAAATGTTAAATCTTGATCATAATATCTTAATAAGTTTCAAGAGATGTGTAATCATTAATAAATTGATGGTTTCGTTTAATCTGAGCTGACAATATCCTATGTTTTAAAATAAGGAATTAGTTAACACGAATGTTTACGGACCTTCCCATGCCTAATCTCTTGAAGGGTGATAATAATATGGTAAATTTATTAATATTACATTAGGAAGGTATGAGTTTACTTTCATAAAAGAAATCTAATACATTGGAAGTGTTTCTTTAGTACAGGGTAATTGTAGATAATCAATTCAAAAAAAAAAGATTATGTACTTAATGTAAAAATAATGTCTAGTATAATCGAAGGAGCTTCTAGAACGTCTACAAGAATTGAGGGATAAGGCTTGAAAATACATTACATGTGATTCCGAAAGAAAATATATTGGATAAATGAATGAACTCGATAATAACGGAGAATGAAAAGTTCATGAGGTTTCACTTAGACATGTTAAAAGAGAATTGGTAAAATACAGTCAAATAAAAAAAAATTGTTAATTGAAGTATAATAGCGACAACAACATAGAAAATTTTAGAAGATATATTGCAATACCCCAAAATATTATGATTTTTTTAGAAAAATAAATGGGATTATTTTTAGATCTGGCGTTGAGAAGACATGCGATTTCAAAGACCAGAGTTCCAGGAAATATCCATCGAAAAATTTTATGCTTTAAAAAGTGTGTGTGAGTGGTTTTCTTGAAAAAGTTGAATAAATCATAAACAGATGTCTGAATCAGAAATCTGAGGGCACCATTGTGTTCATGATGGAGGGTTCTCCCTAGTCCTGACTTATGTTTCATCAGTGCAACCCTCTAGTGAGAAAACCTTAAAATTGAATAACTGTAAAAAATAATTAAATTAAATTATTTTATTTTTAGAATCCTTATAAATCACGAACAATTTCGTGGATTGAAAATATGAGACCCCTATTGAGATCTTGAGGGTATGTTTTCCTTAGTCAAAGCCTAACATTAGCCAGCATGGGTCAATAGTGGAGATTAGTTTTTTTGTCATAAATAAAATAATTGAATAAAGTTGTTTTATTTAAAAATCCTTATAACCACTAAATAGTAACAAAGATTGGAAATCTGAGAGTACTCTCTTAGGCATAGCTTAACCTTGACCACTACGGGTCAAGGGTGAAAGATAGTTTTTGACCTTTTAATTGATTTAAAAAGGTGTGAATATGTGGTTTTAGAAACATATAAATGGATTCATGGATTGAAAATCCAATGTCACCGTTGCGTCCAGAGAAATGAAATTACCAAAGAATGGACCTAACCTCGACTGGCACGGGTCATTTTTCGACCATTTTTAGAAAAATAAAATAAATATAAAAATTTTATTTTATTCAATAATTACTTCACTACAACACTGTGATGAGATTAATGTTTCATTGCATAATTGAAACAGTGTAATGACTCTTTAACTAAGTGTAAGGGAAATGATGTTTCATAAATGATACATCGTAACGACGCGACCTATTTTTCTTTTACAAAAATGCTATGTCACGTTTCTTTTTTAATGGACTAACAGGGTTGGGTAAATGAGATAAAAAAGGTGGAACTCTTCTGAAGAATCGACGGTGAGTAATCCTCTCCAATGAATGATGGGGAATTTCTAGTGACATCGACGCACCACAAAGAATGGGACCGGTGAGTGAAAAACACCGACGACTTAGAACTCTTGAATCTCCGTAGACAGATTGTCACCAATAATAATTTTCCCTCTCATGTGAATCAATTCTAGGTAGAGTTTTTTTATCCAGTTTCCCCTTTCATCATTATAAAATAATGAATGCTGATCAACCCACAAATAGGATGATCTATAGATCATTTTTTCTTTCAAGAGTGTGCTATTGCATAGGGGTTTTGCACCGAGATTAATTATTTTCTAATGGAAACAAAATCTTAAACCCCCTTGTTCTAAACTCTATTGTGGAGGGCATAGACTGACACATAAAAGGCCTAATCCCCTCTTCCTTATGCATTATTCATGGTCAAACATCCATGTTCACTATGAAGCGGTTTCTAGGCCTTAGAAGAGAAGGAAAAACCCCATGGAGGCGGGAGGTGTAGAAGGCACGAGGAACGAACCACCAGAGTGGGCCCAGTGGTCCGTTGAAGACACCACTGGCATGCAACAATGATGCACAGAAGAAGGTTTCATGAAAAGCTCATGCTGCGGTGGAGCGGAAGGATCTCTTTGGAGTGGGACGACGACTAGTGGATAGAGATGTGGTCATCCGACCCTATTAGTGGAGGGTCATGCACTACAGTTTCCCACTGGCACACGGTCCAGTGACCATATGTAAGACCAAAAAGAGTGGCTGAATTATTCAGCCATAAGGCACCAAACTGGATGCCACTTGGTGTCTAGGATGGAGGGGATCAGCCCATCGGGTGAGCTAGACTGGGGCATGAAAATTGACCCACTACGCGACCTAGGAAAGAAATAAACCTGGCATGCTATTTAGAGTCAGATGGAATAGAGCCTATGGGTGACCCAGCGGGAAACACAACTAATGGAACCAGGCCGAGTCCAACAAGGGCCAATGGGCATAGCCCAGCAGCCAGGCTGGACTGGACCCGAACAAGGTTGGGTCGGACCAGGCCCAAACACGACTGGACCTTGAATACTAAAACGCCAGTATCTTTCAGACCATGCAATAAATTGACAAGATGTTTGCGGATTTGGAACCCTTGTGGCCAGATAGTTATTTTAAAATATTATAAGAAGGTTTTAATGTAATTTTACATGTGATGAATGGATTTAGGAGAGGTTTCTCCCAGAATCAAGTGCACTTCAAGTAGGAATCATGTGGTAGACAGAGACCTAAATACTTCTGACAAGTAATATTGTGTGGATTAACTACAAGGAACCCTTTGTGGATTAGCTATAATAGCCTATTGGGAAGAGCCTATGTGTGAACTGTTAGGCGCATGGTGGGGAGAGGCTCTGTGTGACTTGAAAAACCCATGGTACACATTTGGGATAAGTACCTCAGTATGATGGCCAAGGTGGGAAGCGGCTTTGTGTGACCCCGCAATCCCAAGGTGGGTAGTTGTTCTATGGTACCCAACATACCCATGGTATTCATCAAGGATGGGTACCATAATATTCCATGGTGTTCAGTGGTGCAACAGATGGTCTTCCTTTATATACTATAGATTTTACTTGTGTGTGTTGTCATTCCATAATGGCCTTGATGTGTGGTCTTACTTCGTGGTCCATCCTTAGTGGTTTGGGGTCCCTACTGAGTATTGTATTACTCACCCTACAGGGTCTTTTCCTGCATTTGTTCTATTCCATGCAGGTGATCAACACTTTGACGAATACCTTGGTTGTCCGGGAACATGCGGGTCTTAGTGAGCCAAGATTGATGGATGCTTCTATGGATACCTTGGTGGTCTGGGACTAGGTGGTGCTTAGTGAGATGGGACAGATGGGTGTACATCTATGGCTACAGGCTTCTACCCTTCATCTACCTTCTAGGTGGGGTCTTATGCCGATGTATTACAATAATCTTTTTCAATCATTGTTTTTAGTTTGTCTTTTTGTTGGGTTTGTATTCTATCCCATATGACTTACACCGTGTACCATTTCATAGTGGTTTGTTTAGTGGAAATCATGTTTTCCTTTATATCTATTTGGGACATGGTTGTGTGTGTGAGAGTATGTATAGGTACTCAAGAGAATTCCTACCACTCATGGGATAATGTCATCGGCTCTAGTCATCGTCCCCTGGCATTTGGGAGGCAGGCTTGTGGTGGTCACGACACGGGCCACGGGGGATAGGTCATGACAAAGTGGTATCAGAGGAGTTCAGTTCTATAGAAGAACTAATATTCTGTAAATTTTGATGGGAAAATAAGGTTCAATGTTTCTAATTTATCTTTCTAGCCAAGGAGTCCAGTGTTGGTGTGGTGGAAAACATATCCATACACCATGACCCTGAATTCTGTTTTTCAACATAGTACATGAAAACCCTAGTTTCATGCATCCTTGACTATTTTCCCTTGATCTTTTTGAGTCATATATTTCACACAATGTATAATAAATTGACAATGGGTCATATTGATTCTCTTACAATATGCCTCCATACAGTTATCCAACCAGAATTCCAATGTGTGACTATAAGGATGGTCCACAGGGTGATGAGTATTCAGTCATTTACCTTATATGGGACCATTGGGCAGTGTCCCAGTTATAACAGTACCCATTGGTTAGATGTTAATAATGGTGCTACCGGTAGAGGGAGCACATATAATCAGTGCCTTACATGTGTTCTAGTGATTGGGATGCCTCAGTGTCAAGGTAGAGATAGATCCTATAGTCTATAAGCATTTATTGGTGGTGGTGAGGTGAGACATCTTCTTAGTTAAGATGTGACTTGACCAGACCAAAGATCTAGCCACGAGCCTTCGACAGGGATCCAGACGTGGTAGAGGAGCTAGGAGAGCAACATAATGAGGTTTACATTTAGACATGTTACAACAACCACCCCAATGTGGTCCAAACCAGGCTCAGGGAGCTAGAGGAGGGGGGGGGGTAGGAGCATGCAGCCATCCATACCCACAAAGTAGTAGATGTTTTGAGTTTTCATTTTCTTAGAGGTGTGGACGAGTACAAGGAGGTCTTTCTAGGGGATATTCCAGGACTACCTCATCACAGAGGGGATAACTTATTCCTTGGTTTGTACCATGGGGTGAAATTGATATCTAAACCTACACATTGAATGGATCATGTAGATCTATGGGAGATGAGAGTACATTTAGAGGATATTTAGAGGAAGGGGGTTCTTAAGGCACAATGTTTTTCTCAACCTAGAATAGGATTCTCCCATATGTTTTGTGTCTTGTACAAGTGATCAAAAATTCAATGGAGAACTTAGTGGTCCGAGACAAGGTGGTGGTCAGTGAGAAGAGAGGAATATATTCTTCAATGGAGACCATGGTGGTTCGGGAAAAGGTGGTGGTCAGTGAGACATGAAAAACATGCATACTTCTACCACTACAGAAAGCTACCCTTCATCTAACCTTCATGTGGGGTATTGTGAAAATGTCTTACAATGATATTTTGTACTCCCAATTTTCAGTTTTTCTTTTTATTGGGGTTGTATTCAAGACCATTTGTCTTTCATCTGGTACCTTTACTACGTGGTTGTTTAGTGACATGCATGTTTTCCTTTATAGCTGTTTGGGATGTTGTTGTATATGTGTGTGTGTGTGTGTGTACAAGTACTAAGGAAAATTCCTCCCACTCATGGGATAATATATTAGGTGCTAGTATCCAACCACTGGACATTGGGAGCCAGGCTTTGGGTATTCACAGCTCAGGCCCTCGGGGACAGGTTGTGGAATATATAATATAGTAATCCTAAGAAGCATAATTACCGATAAAATTTCAATAGTATATGATATGTCCCTATGGATTATAATGATCAAGACAAACAGATTTAAAAAATCCAATACATATTTATTTATTTTTTATGGAGATGAAAATTTTGGATTTGGACTTTGGGATGATAATAAGAGATAAGTCATAAGAATTTGGAATGTGCTCTTAAATGAGTGTATCCTGTTAGAGGATTAAAGCATGAATAAAAATTGAAGTCAAATATTCAACAAATAAATTCAATTTTATCTAAATGGGAACTTCAAATGTGAACATTTTCTTTTGAAAATATAATGACAGATAGATCTGAACTACATGGTAAATATTTATAGGTATTTAAATGTTATAAAACTAGTTTAGTGGAATTTTCATGAATTTAATTATCTTAAAATAATGGTTTAAGGAAAAACAATGTTCATAGAAAAGGAATACAATCCTAAAAACTCTCAATAGTGGGTGTTTTCAAGAAAGGATGAGTTTCATTTTTAATATGTGGCTAAACATTGGAGATAATTATTTTTCTATAAGGTTTGAATATAATTGATAAAAAATGGGCTTTGTTCCTAAAGGAATAATATTATTGGATGAATAGGTGAAATAAATGGGTGGTGATGAATAGATTTTAGTAAAAGGAGGGGATCATTTTTTTGAGATATTTTCACTGATGGTAAAGAACACCACCATTTATATAGTACTAAACATTATTTCATTATATTATTTTCACATAGGGTAAATAGATGTAAATACAATATTTATTTATAGATATTTGGATGAGAAAATTTATATGTAGAAACCAGTGGGTTTCTAGGATATGAAAAATAATAGCATGGTGTTCAAGATGAATAGATGTCTCTATGGATTGAAATAAGGATGAATTAAATTGAACATGATGATTGATTCATCAATGAAAACCATTGTTTTATATAGAGAAACATATATCTATATTGAAATATTATATTATTTGAATATGGGAGTTTCAACTTATTGATCACATACACAAATGATATTCTTTTGGTTGATGTAAAAAATAGGTGGATTGAAGAGATGAAAAATGATATATCTAGTAAGATTGTGATCAAATTTCTCATGAATGATAATAAAATCATGTGGATGAGGTATAAGTGGGGTAGGAAGTCCATAATTCTAGTCCTCCCTCAGATGGATTTTTTCAGAAATATTTTCATGAGGATTGGTATGTCCTGATGAAATCTTTTCTCAAATCCACTTTTAAGACACGTTAATCATTCATATGTGAAACTTCCAAAGTTTAATCATAGGAATAAGAATATAGTTATATTTTAGTATGCCTAAATGGTGTGAATAATAATGTATTATATGGTGTGAAGTCATCCAAAAATTTCACATATAGTGGGAGTGGTGAACCATTTTATGTATAATCCAGTGAATGATCAATTGGATGGTGTGAAATGGATCATTTTGTATATAAAAAATATATGGTTGTACCTTACTCTTCTAGATGAAAAATCAAATGTAGTGGTATGTTAGTATGGAATTAAGTGTATATCCAGACACTGAAAAGTGTAAAACTAGTTTTTTACCTATGGAGGTAAAATTTTATCTAGATGTTAAGATTAAAACCAGTGGTATCCGTACACATAATGAAAGATAAATATTTTGAAATAATATAAACCATGAAGGAATTAACATGTTTGAAGAGTCATTTGGATGAAATAATAAAGGGGTAGGATGTTTTATTATTATTCATTGATAGTTATATTGAACATCACTTGGATTAGAATATAATTTTTTCTTGCATAGACAAAGCACATTAACATGAAATATAATTTCATCAAGATGTTACTAAAGAAGAAGAACTTAGTGACTAAAAATATAAATAGAAATAAACATCTAGGGGATCTATTTAGGAAGTCTTTAGTTTAAAAAAAATATGGGAAAAGCGGTGCCTCGGTAGGACTTGGGTGAACAAATAAATGAAATGAGGGGACACATATATCCATTTGGAAAATGTATTTTTAAATTATTGGAGAGAGTTTTTGAGTAATCATTGAAATAATAATCAAATTTTATATTTTTGTTTTTTTGATATCTGTTTTGAGTGCCATGTAAATCAACTGGAAGGTTAGGGATCCAGAAAATAGCATTATATTGGGGTGTAGAGAGTGATAGTGTAGTTATTCTATGGTGAAAGTGTTGATTAGAAATATTTTATTTTTGATGGTTAGTTTCTCGAAAATAGTCAATTCACTATATAGTGTGGAGTTCAAATTACATCTTTCAAAGTTACATTTTCAGTTCACTAGATTTAATTTTCATTGATATAATGATATAAGAGAACACAAATCATTGTGGTTCAATGATGGATTGTCTTTGATTCTTGTATGGTGATTAAACCAGATGATTGGATGAGACCCAATATATAGTTTGGTGGGACCACATTTATATGTGTGTCATGAAAAGTATCAAGTTATATGATATCAAATTTCTTTAATGATTAATATTATAAATCTTCATATTATTTGATAATGTTGGAATTTTTTTTCTTGTGAACATATGACTTAATTGTATGAACCATATAATTCCAAATTTTCCTGTATTGTTTTCTTTATTTATTCCTATTTTAATGTTTTATTTTTATTTTTATGGATTGTTAATATGTCTTCCATGTGGTTATATTTTAAGGTGAGTAGGGTGTTTGATATTATTATCGTCCAATACAATAGGTTTGAAGGGAAGCATCCGATCATAGGAGCATCCAAAGCAGGATTATTTATTGCACATAATTTCTGAAGGCATTGTGTCTCGTGGACCAATGAAGCGTGTCAACCCCAAAACCTCTATTATCAAAATAGAGTGTTGTTACTTTATTTTTTTCTAATTACATTTTTATCATATCTGAGTATCATTATTTTATTTCATCCAAATCATTATATAGAAAATGAATGATATACTTTCCTTTTAAATTAATGATATTATATAATAGTATGCTGTATAAAATGATCTTCCCTAAATGTTATCAAGAATGATATAATTTATAATAAAACTATTAACACAATATAATTATAATCTATATAAAATGTCCTTCTTTAAAATTGAACATAAATGATTATCCTTCCATTTTTATGAAACATAATATAACATGAATGATGGTAATTCCTAAAACAAGTAGGATTTATTTCATTAAAATATAGTTTCTTATCTATTAAATTTTTTTATTTTTCTTTCCTATTTATATATTCTATATAATATTTATAATAAGAAGTTAATCCGACTATATTCTTTATATAGTTTTTATTTTTTCCTGGAATACATGATATTTGTTATGCTAGTGTTATACATCATGGTGAAGAAGTTATTTTGAATATTTAGAGAATAAAGTCTTTTACAATAATCTTGAATCACAAGAGTTTTCCTTTTATAATCCCTAAATTAATTTTTTTCATTTAATTTTTATTTCACTCCAAAACTTTATTACTTTCTATTATAATGAATTTTTTATGGGAAATTTTTTAATGAAAATCGAATTTGTTTTGGTTATTAGTTAAGGTTGGGTTTTATGAAAATATAAGATTCCATTATTTATTACTTCTTTTAGTTTTATTTAACAACTATAAATTACATAAAATCCTCATACATATTTTTTCCCATTCAATTTGTACAGTTTATGAATGAATTATTTTAGTAATTTAAATTTTCAACATATAGATTTGGATTTTAAATTAAATGATTATTTTGTGTGAATTTATGGAAAAAATTCTTGTAATTAAGTGAAATGGGATAAAAATAGGTACATGAAACTACCTAGGGTGAAAATATTTTATTCTGGTAGGTCCAATATAATTATTAACTAGGTTAATTTTTTAATCTACTGATTATTATTACAGTCTTACATATTATAACAATTCTATTATGGATAATAAATTTAATAAAGTTAATAACATGATGTTTATTTAGTTCATTTACTTAGAAAAGTTATTATATATGAGCATAAATTTATATAGGACAATTACTAAATTAAATATATTTTATCAAGATCTAATTAAATTTAGTAAATAAAGGTAAATAAAGGGGTTATATCCATTCTTGGATCTTAATCATTAGTTCTTATTCCCAATTTTTTGGGAAATTTTGTTAATGAAAATTGTTTCATTATTTTAAACCTTCAGCCTTAAAAAACATCATTTTCCATGGATTCAAGAATGCTTGAATTTAATATTATTTGATCCATCATCATCTATTTGAAGCATTACATGAGATTTTGGGGACTTAACAATTCACATGCGATACAAAACTTTATAATCAAGTCATATTAATAATATTCATGTCAAAATTACTAAATTTTATTTGGACTAAAAATACTTCATATGGACTATAATTTTCATTAATTACATTGAAATTAAAAAACATCAAAAAATTTAATTTTTGTTTTGAGAAATCATCAAGTTAATACATTTGTTGGAAATTTTATTTTTTATTTTTATAAATTGATATTTATCTTATAATCTAATAAAATACAATAAGAAAAAAAATTATTGATTATTAATAGAAAATCAACTTTCTGATTTTGCAATGACATATATTTATTATATATTAATATATAATGAATTTATTTTTTATTAAATTTTAATTTCAAACATTTTGGATGAAAATTAAATTAATTGTTTATGTTGAATTTTTTTAATAATTTTATATAATGATGCCTAATATCTTCAAATTTCATAGAATACAATTTTTTTTTCTAAAGTGATCTATTTTGTATAGATTTTTATAAAATATTGCATTTGGGAATTTATTATTTATTTGAATAGTGATCTAGCCAAAGAAAAGATATTTTTTTGATAAATAATAAAAAAATTGTGCTGACAAATTTGTGGCCATTTTTAATATTCCATGTGAATAATAAATCATTCCAAATAATGGTTTATTATTTGATAATATTAATTATCAATATATTTTTTCATGAAGAGTACAACTTATAATTAATATTTTTTGTAAAAATAAAAAATATTAATGATGTATTGGGTATCATTTTTTGGTTACCAATATTTAATCTCACTAGTTGAAAATTAATAAATTTAATGATTGAGATTATTGATTATAGTTTAATTATTCTCTGTTCACCTTCCATTAACATTATATCTACAAATATTAATTCCATCCTAATGCTTAATTGAAAAAAATACCAGATTTAGAAAGAGAAAAGCCTAGTAGTTATGATCTTCAGGCATAATAACCTTCTAATTAAAATAAAATTTTCTTCATTCCAAAAGATAAATGTTCCATTAAGGGAAAAGGTATATAAAGAAGTGTGAAAGCTTGAGTCTCTTAAATTTAATGGTTATGATGTGCACAATTCCTAACAATTCAGGGGGCACTATGCCTGATAGTAGATATTCCATTGAAGATCAAAATACTCATAAAACTCTTTTCATTTAAATTAAACAGAATATAGTATAGAAGGAAAAAATAAATAAGATTCAGTAGTTATATACTACATTTAAATGAAAATTGTACACATACTAATTCATGTGGTAAAATCAGAAAATTAACAATTGAATATTCCACTACATTATGGCATGCTAATTTGAGTGATATATCTATATAGATAATTTAAATAATTTTTTTATGGTAGGATAATTGTTTTTATCAATATTTTATATTAGATGTTTTTTTTTGATTTTATTATAATAAAATTTACAAACATTAAAAAATTTGGCACCAATAGATACTATGATGTCTTAGAATACATACAGATATTTTTGGACTAATCTATATAGCTTCTATGAATGTAAAATAATATTTTATTATGTTCATAGATGACTATTCCAAATATGGATGATAAATATTTAATTAACAATAAGTATTAATGATTGGTTGTTTTTTTGGTTTTCAAAATTTTATTTGAGAATCAACTTATAAAAATAATTGAAACTGTTAAATTTGATTGTAGTGGTGAAATCTATGGTAGATATGATGGATTAGGTGAATAAAATCAAATAATTTTTTCAACATTATGATAGGAATTTATTACCTTCCCCGAATACATAATGCTAAGAAAACAAAACATAAATCGTGTTTCATATAGATATAATAAAATCATTATGAATTTAGTAAGAAGTATGATTAGTCATTCTATCGTATCAAAATCCCTCTGGGGTAGATCAATAAATAATATGAATTATGTCCATAATAGGGTTCCATATAAGGTATATAACAAAACCATTTATGAATTATGGATATTAAAGAATCCTAACATTAAGTTCTTACACATTTGGGGTTATCCTACAGAGGAAAGTCAATTTAGGAAAAATAAAAAGAAATTGGAATCAAGAATTGTTGGTTACTATTTTATTGGATGTCTAAAAAGGTCAATGAGTTACAAATTTTATGATCCATTATCTGAATCATTTTATTATTTTGGATTTTATTTGAGAATGTGGATCTTGGAGAAGAACATATTAGAATGGTTAATTTTTAAGAGGAATTTGTTTATCTTAATATAGTTTTTTTTTCATTAATTGAATAATTTTCATAATTTTATCGAGAATAATATCTATAAAATCAAGATATATCTAATGAATTTCCCATAAAAAATAAAGTGCTTTCTACTGAAGATAAATCGAATTAAAATCAAGATAAAATACCACTAAGGTGTTCTATTATATAAATAACAAGTGTTATTTTATATGATTAAAATGTTTATATATAAGAACATGAGTTTAACATAAGAGTAATGGAATCTTATCCATCCAAAATTAATCATGTAAAAAAATGTTCTAATTCAGATAAGTGGATTAGTACCATGAATGATGAGATGCAGTCTATGAATTTAATTATATATGAGATCTCATCAATCTTCCTAAACGAGTGAAGAAAATCAGTTAAAAATTGGTATTTAACATCGAATGGATATCAAAGGGAAATGTTATGATTTACAAATATTATCATGTAAAAATGTTATTTCTTTAATAAGAAGGAATTAATTATCATTATTTTTTACTTTATTTTTATTAAAATAATTTTTTAAAATAATTTTTTTACTTGTTCCACGTTTGGACATTGAGATTCAGTAGATGGATGTTAAAACTGCTTTCCTCAATGGTGAAATTGATGAAATTAACTATAAGGTGAAATTAGTAACCATTGTATCATGTGATCTAAAGAGAGTAGTTTTCATATTATTGAAATTAATCTATTGGATTATTTATGGTTTTTTCTAGTATTATCATAAGTTTTATGTAATTATATTTTAAATTATATTGGTATGTAATGTTGCTGATGAATGTTTGTACTAGAATTTTATTAAGATAAAAAATATATTTTTTTGGGTTTTATATGATAATGACATGGTAAATTATAGAAATGATATGTTACTATTTAATGAAATAAAGTGATTTCTAAAAAATCATTTTGAAATAAATGATCTTAAGGATGAAAATTTAGTGTCAGGTATGAAGATATATAGATATCACCCTTGTGGTATCCTAATTTTTTCATAAAAAGACTATATAAATAATGTTATTAGTTGTTTTTTCATGAAATAATGTGAACCATGAGACAACCCAATTTAAAAAATAGGAAATTTCAGTCTCAATAAAGGCCATGAAAATGATTTTGAAAAAAAAACATATTAAAATGATTTCATATTCTTTGTTAATAATTAGTTTAATTTATGCTCATGTCTGTACAATTTTAGACATATCAATCATTTTTGAGATGTTAGATAATTACTCTAGTATACAAGGATTGGATCGATAGAGGGATGATAAAATGAATATGTGGTACATAAATAGAACAAAATATATCATACTCCCATTTATAATATTTGAACATTTAGAGATCATTGGGTATTATTACTCTGATTCTATGGGATGTTAAAATCATTGGATATCCACTATTTTCTATATTTACTTGTTTCTTGGAGGAGTTTTTTATTAAATAGTTCCAAATAGGCACTTATGAACTCTTCCACCATATATTCTATGATAATATATTGTTAGGAAGCATCCAATCAATGAATACTACTGCATATTTTCCCCACTAGGATACTAATTTTAGATGAAATTAAAAGTATAATGTTGATATTATGTGATAATAAATGAGATTTATTATATTCTAATAACAAATAGTACCAAAATGTTGAAGCACATCCACATCATGTTTATTATTATTTAAAGAAAGAGTTTATTGTGGCTTGATGTGCATTGAAAAGATCAGGACAAAATCAGTGGTTGTAGATCCAGTTACTAAGGGATTATCACCCAATCTATTCCATCTATACATATATTATATGGGTGTTACTTATTTTTATGAAATGAATTTTTAGTGACATTTTATATTTGAAGGATTTTATTTTTAAACGCATTATATATATTAATGGTCCTATAAAATAAATTATATATTATATTTACTATGAACATTCCATATTTTATTATTATTTCTTATGATCTCATTAATGATTAAGGAAGAACTAGTTAAAAATGGTATGATTGATATTATTACAATTAATTTTTTTTGTTTATCTATAACTTATATATTTTAATAAAAGATGTTATTATAGTGATTGTATAACCTCAAAATGACTCTTGAGGGGTGAAAACTAGACCATTGGTTCCACGTGGCCTCCGGCATGCCACTTCATATGATAGAGGATACTAAGTATCAGTGGGAAACTTAGGTGGTATTGTATGATGAATCCAACCCATATATCATAGTTTATAACAGCAAGAAAAAACCTCAATTAATAAAAAACTAAAATAATAAAATTTATATAAAGAAGACAAGATATATCAAAATGATAAGAAGAATAAAAATTTAATGGTCATTCTCATCATATAGGACTGACTACACACTAGAATGATCATAGGTACAAAGTAAACAGATGACATAAAATAAAAATGAGGACCTTCTACACCATTGATCTATACCGAATCCTAGTCTTTTGTCACACCTAAACTGAACTTCCTCAATCCTAAAATGCATGGCTTCATCGTAACCTAAACCTACAAAAAGTAAGGGTATCCTAGGTACCCAAGTGGAATGACTATTAGAGTTTGGTGTGTGTACATAAATCTGAAGAGAATCACCAATATGGTCTTTTATAAATCTAGTAAATTATGTTATATATTCATGTTATAAGATATAAATAAATAAATAACTACTGAAAAAGTAATAAATAACTATCCTCAATTCTCAGGTCTACAACCCTGATCGACCATACATACTTTGACCAGTATGAGAGTGTCTCTAATCATGTCATGAAGACTTCATAAACAATAATAACAACCTAATGGTCTTTCACCCTAGTATACAAATTATGAACTTGGGTCGTGATCAACCCCGATATCTAGATAAAATCCCACAAAATGCTCCGTCTCAGAATAATAATGCAATTAATGATCCATACTATTATAAGATGATTCCTCGTACTAGATCCCCAATAGTGTGAGAGACTCGAACAATCACATAAAAGACCAAAAATCATTTTATAACAAACCCATGATAATAAATATCTCAGGCATCCAATTCCAAAACATTTATCTCCAAATCCATAGTATCCCCATAGGTAGTATCATTACTTCCAATAGGTAGTTTTCATGAATTCACTATAGGGGATTTTAATGACCTCCTTATATAGAGTTTTCCTGACCTACCATATGGATTTTTTTCTTTCATAACAATATAAAAACCACCCCGATAGAGTTTTCCAAACTGCTACAATAGTGTTACATTTCATTTATATCATGGTCACACCATGGGAATAGACCCTATTAATCATCACCACACATACACAAAACACATGTTATGAAAATAATTGGCCCTCCACCTAAAGGAAAATGAAAATGTCAGTTTGGATCCTAGTAGCCTTACCTTACATGTCATATCCCTATCAAACTCAAATTGTCAATACAGGTGCTAGGGTGACACATGCGATCAACACTTTCCATTCTTATACAAACCCTCTCACATGGGGCACATTTCTCTATGGAATCCACCAGGGTCCCCGATGTCCCTTCATCGTTTACCCACCCATGTCACCACATATAAGAAGATATATCATACCATCTTACCATATCAAAATAATTATGGATTAAGGTTATTAGTTAGGTCTCACAAATCATATCCTAAGGGAATTAATCTCAGATCGAAACTAACTGCTGCCTAAGGGATCCTACTACAAGGGAAATTGTGATTTAACAGACCAATTATAGCCACCAATGAATCTATGAATCTCATGGAACATATTAAAAATATAATAAGGCTTCATCCATCGATGTCTAAGAAACCAACCTATGTCCAATGTCTCATGAGTGATTTTTTAATTTGTAGTTCATTCCTAGAATTAAAAATTAATTAAAAATTATTGAAATTTAAATAGGTTGATCACCCTAGGTGGAGATAGCTCACATATCACCATCCATAAAGAAAATCATATACCATAAGGCTTGTGTGAGGGAACACCTACATCATTTCAATAATTACCAATTAATTCTATATGCTTGTACCTTTTATAGTGATTTCCAAGCCTCATCTATGGTCGACCCCATGATCGACTCACCACTCGATCTCCCGACCGTCAATAAAAACCCTAATGTAATCAATTATAATATTTAAATTTTTTATAAAATAAAAATTTATATTTTAACATTTCTTATTAACTCATTGAATGTATATTAAACTAAAAAATAGTGATTACAAGTTTTTCGACTTTCCCCAACACACCCCTAAACCTAAACTGATCCAAATCCCCCATTATAGTCCATCATTTACATCATCTTTTTATTTTTATCTAAGGGAAACCCATAATAGAATTATTGGTGTAGTATACCATCACCATAATGTTGGGTGACGGTGCGCTGATGATGTTATAGGTCATTTGTAATATTGGATTCATGAAAACACTATAATATGAAGATAATTCCACCATTCTCCAATGGAATCATATGTGAACCGTAACATGGATATAACAAAAATTAAATAAGAATAAAAATTTGAAGAAATATGGTAAATTAAAGAGAAGACTCACCTTATTACCAAAATAATATCACTCAAAATCATCCCAAATGATGGATGACCAATGGAGTAATAGGGGAGGAGTTGGATAGCCGATGAGCACGTGAGGGGAAAAGAAATGGGGTTGTGGTTTAAAAAATAAAAATGGAAAATCATAAAAACCAATTTTTAATGAGTCTCATGGTTTTGTCATCTGGTTATCCAAATTTTTTACAAACCATGTCTTATTAACTCTCTTTGTACACCCCTCTAACTTGATTAGGTTGCAAGATGTATAAAACTGTATTCCAACCATGAAAATCTCCACTGCCTCGGTCTACAACCTTTCACATGGTTTTCCTAAAACCATTAAAAAATGTGCACCAAGCCCTTGTACCGAGATTACTTATGGGGTATACCCTAGAATATTTATGTTTTACCCTAAATCATAAACTATCCATTCACATAAACCATTAACTATAGAAATTATACTGAAAACCTACTCAAGTTTAGGGTTCCATACAGTTTCTCTTAAACCATGAACACTAGACAAAAACCTAAAAAACCTTCAAAATTCAATAGTACATTTTCAAGACTATCCAAATACCCACAATATACCTCTTGGTATTCAAATAATATACATGAATATCAAATCCTTCTTCAAGAACTTTTATATTCTTAATCAGATTCTGGGTTCCTGAAATGAATCATCCACTAGATTTCCAAAAAATCCAAATTTATTATGAAAATAAAAACTCATAACTGAGTGGGGTTTTACAATATCCTCAAAAAAAATTATCATTCTTAAATGTCTCCCCAGTCATCCATCTATATAACTTGACCTACCCAAGTTTTTAATTCATTTGTAACTCAGCATGTTCCAATGCCAAATGCTGAACGAGCTCCTATAGCACAACTCCTAGTATACTGAACCCAACCCATTAAAATTTTATTTACCAAATTACACCATCATAATACTGCCAAAATAGTTATTTACTACACTCATATATCATAATACGTCACACCATCACTAAAATATTCTCTAATTGGTTCATCGTACCCCTCACTGTAGAACACTAGTCATAATGGTCGATTCGGACCCCCAACACTCCCCCACCATTATAATTACCATCAAAATAAATTCATGGTGATCCACCAGACTAATTTATGTGGTTTCTAGGTAACCAGAAAAACACAATGAAATACACTAGTCAGTCCTTGTACCAAACCTAATTTCCAAACTCCAGACCAAATCAGTCAAGTTCAATTGCCCATACACAAGGACCCTGTTTATTCAAAATCATCTAAAAAAACCCCAACCAATCCTTACAGCATACTCATAATTACTAAAAAAAACATATCTAATGTGGTTTCAAACATGTTGTATCCAATTATATATGATAAAATAAGCTGAAATTCTTCTAGTGACTTTCTTATTAATTGCACTACATCTACTGTCGATGCATTACTAGAATCACCCAGTCATATTTCCATTACTACCCAAGTAAACCCATGGCCATTTAACTAAACACATTGAATTATATGAGATATTATTAGTGTAATTAAATGGTTAGATCATTAACCTAGTGAATCTTCCATCATGATCTACTATGAGCATCGACACACTATTGACCTGAAGTACACTCATATCACCTCATGTTCATCTCAAGCCCAATACAATTGCTTGAACTCAATATGACACCCCATTCCAATTAAAATATACCATTCATTGGGTATTGAATATAAAATTAAATTTTGAGGTATAAAAACATCCATTTACATCATGAACATACACTTATCGGTCTCTCATATCCTAGAACATTCCTATTTGAGGATCACATGAGCCCGAACAATGTGATGTTTTATACCATAAGAGTGTCCTTATCATTAGTCCATGGGATAAAATTTTCATCTCCACCACAGATAACCTATTAATCATGAAAAAAATGACCAAACATGTTTAAACATTCTAAAAACCAAATATTAAAATTAATATTTGCAACCCATTTTTTTTCTTATAGGGAAACCACCCACAACATCTAGTGAATTTTCATTCAATGTGAGTTTCAATCACTCCTGTAGTATATAGTGGAATATCAACCGTATATTTCTCAGTATAATAATTCTCATGTGAAACAATTGATGGATTCCCAACATCATACATATTTTACTCATCTTGAGACACTCTCACCATCTTGTCAAAACCTGAATTGGGTCAATTTTATTGTTTTCACGTGTCACCTTATCCTTATCCATTTCTTATTTATCATATAACATAGAGATAATTTTCTATTTTCATTCAAGACTCGAGAATATATCCTAGATAGTATCCAAAATTGTAACTGTTCCTTGTTTCACAGATGGTATCCTACTAATTTATAACTCAACATGAACTATGATTATCCATGTGCATATCCTCTATTTTGATAAATATACAAGAGTACACTCATGTTCCACTAGGTAATAAAACATGAACAACATTTGCATGATCATCATGTCCAAAAAACTAGGTTAATGTGGCTAACCCACTGACCATGACCATAACATGTCAACAACATTAATATAAGAAAACCTATTTCTCATTTACATCAAGACCAAAATAACACACATGTTGAGGGAAAACTCATGAACAACAGTAAACTAAGGCAAAATAAAAAAAATAAAAAACTCATGTTCTCACTATTCTCGAAAAAACATTACCAAATCATTTGGCTTAAATATTCAAACAATCCGTCCTTTTGAAAATATCCCCAAACCATATCTCTATCACTCAATATTATATACCATAGAAGTCATAGGAATCCACATACATATACCAAAAACATTACAGCACTTAGCATGCACCTATTCTACAACCCAAAACACATACCCCTGATTCTAATATTTAATGTACCTACCCAACATGGATAACCAATATAATAGGTTACCTGCAAAAATCACTCCTCAACTCATCAATATCATAATGTGTATCCAAAAAAACATATTTATCTACAACCTTACCCAAAAATAATATCTCTAATAATTCACAACCCTTGTCAGACACCTCTTTTTTTCAATTCTAAAACCTTAAAAAAATTCAAATACTTGAAAAAACCCACTCTAGGGTATTCATATACATTAACACCATTATCAAATGCCAAAAATAATTATCATATTGGGGACACAATCCTCTCTAAGTATATACATAATAGCCTACCCCCCAGAGAATCCGGTCACATCCACAAACATGTACATATAAAACCTGCATCACCTTATAAAGATCTTTATCTGCCTAATCATATTCACATGGTTCAAACAAGTTGAATTTAAATACAAGGTATACTGAGAAACACCATATAGATTGTTATTCAAACTTTAAATAACCAATCCCAAATAGAAACTAGCCCAAGGGGTTTATCAAGAATGAATTGCATGCCTATACCAAACTATTAGGTTTAACACATGTCTTATACTAGGGGGATTACACTATCATCATCACAAAAACATATCATGGCATAGATAAACATGTCATTCCATTTGATATAGGAGTATTTGTATCATGGTTTACATGAGTAGAATTCCACTAAGAACATATATGGAAAGCACTATCTGAGTTTTTTTTGAGACTTTAAAAGGATAAAACCTCTTCATCAGTAAACTCACACATAAACTGACATATATTTCATATGAATCATATGAGCATAGAATAATTTATTGATATGCCTCTTTCTACGATGGTCCAACAGCCAAATCCAATAACTATTCTCTTACCAATGGGCCAATAACCAAAATTACATGAACCATAAATCCTTAATCTCAAACATCTATGTTTATCACATGAGGTTTAATCACAAATAACCATAAAAACACTAGACAAAATCATCGACTCCAAACCCATGTTAACTTGTAATTTTATAAGAAAAGGTTTTCATGAAATACTAATGTATCCTATCAATCATATCCTATAATAGTAAGACAAAACAAAAAAACTATGATATCAATTTGTAACATCCTGACCTAGATATATATGAATAGTAACTAGATTGGTCATAGGACGTGAACTTAGATGGGCCTCCTCATATTCCAGAGGATACACATGAGAAGTGGAAGAATATAGTGGTACTGTGTGTAGACTAAAAAACCTGAATTAGAGTGGAAAATAATAAAAAATTATCAAGCATCAGCTAATGTAAAAATTAAATAAGTGAATGCATATAAACATGATATGCTCTATCAAAATGAAAATAATTATACAAATAAAATGGTCATGTTCATTATACAAAACTGATTGTTCACTAGTCTAATCTCATGTAAAAAATAAAAATAATGTATTATAAAAATGAGCCCCTTTTAAATTGATGGGCCATACGACATCCCAATCTCATATATCACTCGAGATGCACTGATCAATCATACAATACTAGGACATAGCTTAACCTAATATAGTAGAAAATGTGGGGTGTTTGGGTTCCCAAGTGTAATGGTTACCCATGAACGGTGTGAGTACATAGCTTAGTGGGGAACCACCAACATGATCTCACACATAGCTAGTAAATGCAGCAATACATTCTTGATACTTTATCTGAATAAATAAATAACCACTATGGATCCATAGGTACATAACCCTAATTAATCATTACAACTTCTACTAATGTTGGTGTGTCTCTATTCATTCTATGATGACCATACCAACCATAATAATGACCTAAGGGTATTTCACCCCAATATACAAATAATGATATGGGATCATAATCTACCATGGTATATATATAATAACTTACCGAGTTCTCCATATTGAAAAAAAACCATAGAAATTATATATCCCAATATATAATGGTTTTCGATAGTAAAACCCCAAAAGTGTAAGAAACTCAAACACACCTAATTAATTCCCCATAATCAAACAATAACTAGCACATGAAAGGAACTCTATTATCTTCCTAGAACCAATAATCCAAAATCCAAATCCATGGAATCCCCAAAAATAGTATCACAACATACCATAGTTACTTTTCATGTCTTCTATATAGGTTGTTTTCATGTCCTACAAATATGATGTTTTAATTACCCCCTATAGAGATGTTTTGTTTTTAAATATTATAAACACCACCCAAGGGAGATTTCTCAATCACGTCAAGGGTGTTATATTAATTTATTTCATGACCACCTCATGAAAATATACAGTTTCATGAATCAGCATCGATACAAAATTCAAAAACATGGGTGTACATTTACCTAATAGATCGTGAAAACCTTAGATAGGATTATAGGAGCTCGAACAATACTCTTCAAAACAACAACATGATCAAATAATAAATTTGGGTTCTTAATTGAGACCTTTGATCATCTCACACACCCTCTCACTAGGGTCACATATCACTTGGGCACCCATCGGTGTCCCAAAAGTATCACCAGGGTCTACCCACCAATGTCACCACATATTAATAGGGAAATTAATCCACAAAACCATCTCGATAGCCTAAAGTCTTAAGGACACATAATAGGTCTCACATGGGAAATACCTAGAACATTTATCTTATAGCTACACAAAAATATACCTATAGGTATATAAGGGATACAAATACTAGGGACTCTATGATTTAACAGACCAATGAAAACCACTAAGAGTTCTATTATTCTTATAGAACTTGTTAAAAATATAATAAGGCATCATCCATTGGTGTCCATGGAAACCAACCTATGTACAAGGTCCTACAGGGGCCTTGATACATGTTCCATTCAATCCTGATGTAAAAAATTAATTAAATAATCATCAAATTTAAATATTCCAACATAGGTTTGTGTAGATACTTCACATATCACCTAGAATGAACCAAAACATAAACTATAGGTCTTTTACTAGGGACTACCTACTTAATTTCAAGACTTCCAATTTAATTATCCAAGCTAGAAGATTTTCCTAAGCTCACTAAACCTCATTAATGGTCCCCTAATACCAAATCATCACCAAATCTCTTTTATTTATATAAATAAACTTTATTAATCATTTATAATATTTATAATTTATCAATCCACTCAATATCAAATATGAATATTTCCTATTAAGTCACCTAGTGTCCAATATTCATTAAAACATCAAATATTTGGGTGTCAACTATCCCCAGCACACCCACAAACCAATGATGAGAAAAAACCCTCAACAAAAACATCTATTTACATATTTAGTGTAATATTATTTAAAATAAAACAATAATAAAATTGGTGGTGAAATATACATTCATCAAAAAACTAGCTGACAACATGAGGAGAATGTTTTGAGATGTCCTCAAGTTGGGTTTTAGGAAAGCCCCATCGTATTGGGATGATTCCACCGTGATCTATAGGATTAATCCATGAACCCTAACTTGAAGAAAACAAATATTAAAAAAGATTGATGGAGGAGAGGAATGGTGGGAAAAAATAAGAAGAATCACCTTAAATACTGAATAACCACACCTAAAATCATCTAAAATGGAGAAATAAGCAAAGAGGAAGAGAGGAAGAGATCATGTGGCCCATGTGTGCATGAGGGAGGAATGAAAGCAGGGATGCGTCATATATAATGAGATCGTAAAATCCATTTTTTAACGAGTCAGATGATTTAGTATCTTGTTTTTCCATACCATGTTCTAATAATATAGTATAAAAAATCCATGTACACCCCTCTTGCATGGTTAGGCCGCACATTTTAGAAAAAATTTCACCAAATGTGAAAATTTACACTACCTTAGTCTAAAACATTTCACATGGTTTGTTTGAAACTCTACAAAAATCATGCACCAAGTCCCTCGTTCAAGACTCCATAGATGATCTACATAGGAATCTACATGGTTTACCCTAAACCATTCTATAACCATGAACATTAACCACACTCTATTCAAAGTGAACTAGAAACCTCTTTATGATCTAGGTGCCACAAGGTTTATCCTAAATCATTCGCACTAAACATTACACCATAAAAAACCACATTTTTTTATTTTCATCCTAATGTTTTTAGATTCTCCTAAGCCCCTAAGGAACATCTCAAACCTTAAAAAATATCCAATAAGGTTAACTAAATATGCTTAAACTATCATATTCTTGATTTGAATCTTGATTCTTAAGACAACCTATCCAGAAAATTTCTGAATTTTTTAATTTCTTCTAAAAATAAATACTCATAGAGTAGCAGGGTTTAACCGTGATCGTCGATGGGTCTACATTAAAATTAACATAATTAATGAACCTTTAGTTCTATATCAATATTAGATATGGAAAATATTATTATTAAATGATTCTTTCTGGAATTGATATCCATTTTTTCGTGTATAAAATATAGTATAATTATTTTAGGATATAATACATAGATTAAGTGGGAGATTTATACATTTTTAACCTTATAATTATTATTATAGATTATATAATACAGTAATTATATTATGTCCTTTAATTTTATTAAGGCTAATAAAATTATCTATTTTTAGTGTTGTTGACCTCATACATTTATTAGATATGTGTTATAAATGTTTAATAGATTGTTAATGAATACAATAGTGTTTATGAGGATTTATTTTAATTTTGAATATAATGTTAAACAAAATGGTCATCGTTTTTAGGGAGATATTTGTCATCATTTTGTCTCATCCATCTTTAGATAAAACATGGTAATGATAAAAATTATAAACCTATAAACCCTCTATCCTAGAAAACATTATTTCCTCATAGATTCATACATTCCAGTATTTAATTTTGTATACTCTATATTCACTAGTCTAATAATTTATGTGAGATTATTAATACTTCACAATTCACAAGCAATATGGAAAATTCCCATCAAGATAGGGTAGTAAATATTTTACCCACTTTGGGTTTATATGGAGTCCAAGAACCAATGATTAGGGGAGGAAATATTTGAAATAACAGATAAACACAACACAAACATGATGTGAACCATATACATGATAAAATATATAGAATGACTTTTGGTTGAAGGTGAAGAAATGGTAACATGATAAAAGACATGATTATTTAAATATTTATATGTTTTATGTATATATTATGGAACACTTATTTTTTAAGTAAATTACCTGATATATATGCATATTTTAATTGATTAGTAATTTTTTTATTTTAAAAACTACTTTAATTGATATATAAATAAAAATAATAATAAATCTGTACAAAAATATAAATTAATAATTTAAATATTTATTTATTATGTAAAATTATTACCCTACATGATAACCTATTTAGTAAATGAGCTGAGTCTGAATTTGGGTATCTTTATATGAATATGAAATAGATTACCTTGACAAGACACAACATTCCACAATATGAACATACAACCTTATCTAAGATTGAGTACCCAAAACCCAAATCCATTATCATTAATACATTATTTAATTAAATTTTATATCATAAAATGTAAAAAATATATGGAATGGGTGGTTGGAGGGGGATTCCAATGATATATTTAATATATTTACATATTGGTTGGCCCAAACATACTAATTATCATCTTTAGTAGCTAAACTATCCATTCTAATTTTATAGGCCATGTTTGATTAGAACATTGACTATTTTTGGGGAAACATGGCATACAAAAAAAGACTTGATAGTCTAGTTAATGGAGAGGATGATGGACTGGCTCAAGGGATGATGACAACCCCGCTCTAAAACTATTTAAGCTAAGCAATTATTTTATTAAAAATAATAATAAAACACAAATATATAATTTCTATTTTCAACCTTTTAAAATTAAATTAGTTTTATATCAAAAAATTAGTATAGAAAAATAAAATAATTAAATGAGTTAATATTGAAAATGAGTAATAAATTTTTTACTTGAGTTCCAGAGAAGTTTTTAACATTCAATTTTATCAATTAATAAAATAGTAGATTAATTATGCATTAATAATTTTATTATCATTTAGAATGGATTATTTTAATTATTTAATTATTTAATTTTTGTGTTCGAAATTCCAACACCCATTATAGTTCACAATCTTCCTAATGTATCCTAGTACCTTGTGGGTGTTCCAAGCCCCAAGACTCGACTACAAAATTGAAATTGAACTTTGTAAAACAACCTTCCCACACTGCCCAACATTGTTGACGCATTAAATCCCTCATGATAATAAATTACATTCCAAGAACAACTAGTGAGACTCAAACTTATGACCACATAGAACTTTCCCCCAACCATTACCATTGGTCCACCACTGATAAAGAATATTTAATTATTTAAATAATATTAATTTATTTAAATATATATATATATATATAAATTTATAATGAACAATTATATGTTTTCATGTACCACTGATTCATAATGAAAATAATTATTAAATATAATGTCAAGGTTATATATTTTAGATTATAATAAATATGGACAATCAGATTAATAAATGATTAGGTTCAATTTAATTTAATAAATAATTGATTTATAATAATAATTATTGTTTTTTAAAACATTTAATATATAGTTATTTATATTTTAGAATTTAATTTTTTAAATTTAAAATAAATTACATGTAAAATAATAATTAAAAATTAATTGTAAGAAATTAATGCTACTTAACTGATAAAACACACACACACATAGACATATATTATATGATTTATTTTAAATTAGACATGTACATGGGTCTAAGGACCTACCCAATCCAATAATCATAACTCGATAAAATTTTATTATTGAGTATATGGTTTTAAGTCCTAATATTAAAGAGTTTATTTTGAAAGTCTGTTTAATAATAGGGATAATTTGGCCAGGTACTTATTCATTCTATTCCACGAATATTTCCTGTGCACGTCATGATAAGTCTTGGTCAGGATGAGATGGATAACCCATCTCATGGGGTGAAATTTATTCATTAATTAAACACATGCTCTAATGGAAACCACCACCTTTATCAGACATATAAAATCTCATTATCCTTCAAGGATCAATCAAGATGTGTCCCCCCACCAATATAGGTAGTCATAATTAGATAACTAGATATTTTTCAATCTATTTAGAGTGAGTAAGTGATAGAAAATGGATCCACTTCCAAGATTCCCTTATCCTCTTGGACATAGAAATGTAACCTAGAAAAAAGGCCTTCATCTTCCACTCACTACCAAACTAATATAACGATTAGGTTTGAGCCTTTCTACTTAAATCATCTACCACTATATTTCTCATCCATGGAGTGTAATCTAAATCAAAATTTAAGGAATTCAGATACACAGACAACCTTCTTTTTATGATATTTATATCATAGTTGGAGAAAATGTATTTAAATATTTTACATAAACTCTAAACCTATCCCTTAGAAGATAATTTCTCAAATATCGCATGGTGATCACTATGATGACTAACGTGACATCATGATTTATGTATTTATGCTCATCTAGCATTGAATTCCTATACCCAGAAGTGACTACCCTCCCATATGTAATTAACAATAATCTGAAACCAACACGTAAGGAATAAAAGAATAAGGTATATTACTTAACTACCTTGGGTAAAGTTCAGATCAGTGTAGAATTTAATCTACCCTCCATCTATCTTACGGATGCCCCACAATAATTAGGCTTTTCAGATTTCAATCCCTTCATGGCCATTCCCATTTATAGGAACTAAAATCATGAAAAATATTGCATAAATTTGTTATAATAACCAGACAGACTGAGGAATCTATGAATATAAAAACAATTATTGATCCTCTACCATGAAACCATGACAAAAAACCTTCTCATGATCCATAATACCCCACCATGAAATATGATATGGCCTATGAAATGTGGTCGATCCAACCAAAAATATCATTTCGATAATTATTCAGAAATTTTTTCCCTATAAAGATAGTCAATGAAATATCTAAATGCTGGTAATTCTAATCATAATATATAGAGTAGACCAAGATTCACTTGATGAACATGATAATGAATAATCTAAATAATGGTGTAAAACCATATTCATCAAGTCAATAAATACATTTAAAACACTTTTTAAACCAAAAAACATCAAAATGTATTGATAAAGGAAATCTTAGATATTGGAATACATAAGGGGAATATCAGAAGACCATTTCCTCAAATGGTGGTACATGGAATGGAGGTTGCAATTTGAGATGACACAAACCCCTTGAGCTGAATGAAAATGTCATTGATGCAGGAAAATTAGTAGCATTTTGTAATATCCCCCAAGTTAATACTATGATAGTCTATGAATAATCATAAGGTCCCTTCCGAATTCGTAATGAATAGATGAAAAGAACTTCAATGAGTTCTTCTCAGTCAAATTAACCCCTTCCCCTATAAGTCTTATAGCTGAGTATTAAGATCACATAGTTGTGTATGATCTATATGATAGGTTATAATAGAAACTAGTCCCACACATGATAAAAAATCCATAATGTACTCGTTATGTCAATTGGGACACAACCCAAATAATTACTAAGGGTAGACATCATAGAATTAGTTTACAATTAAAGGAAATTTAGGTTTATCAGTATATCCCTCACCCAAAAACATACTCGCCTATATATTAATACCACCCTACTGCTGTTGTTCCGGCCCCTGGAGAATTGAATGGATATTCCAGTAGCTTATATACGTGAAGATTCCACCCTTTAGAGGGGTAATGTTATTCAAAAATAATAATAGTCTACTTATAATCAATAGAGAATGAGAAAATCCATCCAAAAAATTTCCTAAAACCTACTATATTAAACACAATGAAATTTTAAAGGAATAAATAGTTGTACTAACCAAGGAACAACCTAATCAATTATTGATTCCCATTGTTTTTATACCTAAAGGTGTTTCAATTGATCGAAATCTGTAAAGTTACTCCATGGGAAAACCAACACTATAATAAGTTTAGTGGAGATAATAGAATGTGAATCACATAAATCAAATAAAAAATAGATTAAAGTATACTAAAATCAAACCTCTAACCATATATGGACCAACATATTTCTCAGTTAGGATAGGCTCCACAACATTCTACTTCACTGTACCATGACCATGCACTCTAATCATAATGCCCTATTTCATGTTCCATATAGAATAAGCGGTCCCTATGCCTAGGTTTCTCAGCCACCACAATGACCTGTATGACTAGTGGAAACCAAACAACTAGTTTTTCATATTGTATTTGTCATAATCCAAGGCTTAGGAACGAATCCAAAATCCTTTCCACTAGGCACCTTATATTCCTCCACATAATAATGGAATATTTTCCCCATTTTTTGTCATTAGTGGAACTACCTAAGAGTTATGGTACACTATGACCTATTATGTCTTGGTACGCCACCCTAAAAACACACAACACCCCACACTTCTCCATGGGTAAGTAAAGAACCACTAATCTAACTCTCCTAGCAACCTCCCTCCTGGCATGATTCATAAACATGATGTTTTAGACATCCCAATGATCTGCTTCTAATTCCACATATAGTTGTAAACAAACCAATTAATTGATATTCCTATCAGTAATGAAGTCTAGGTTCACTATCATAGTAAAATAGGTTAGGTGAATCACATTCACTTATACCTTGATTTCATAATTGAGGCCCTATTTGAAACATTAAGCCCTGAAGAACTCATCCTTGGGAAAAGAAGAAGAGAAACACTATAAATATAAAATCTAAGAGAAATTTTTCATGATGAGAAACCCCCATTTTAAATTCAAGAACTCTAAATCCCTATATGAATGTAAACTCTCGAGGAAGAAGTTGATGAAAATGTGGGTCAGGAAATCAATATCAGTTAATCTCACATGCCGATCTTCATAGACAAAGAACTCCCACCAATTTTGTGTGACTAGAAATGACATATATACTTCCAAATTCACACCTTTTGTAAAGTGGTCTCTAAATGATCATGGATTTTCTATATAGATTCCATCCACAATTTGACATCTTATTGACCACACTCATCCGTAAACAATTATTTGTGTTTGTAATAAAAATCATGTGTAAGATCACACATATAAGGATAAACCCATGTAGTTTACCTCCCAATCGACTTGACTAAGGTAATAATAACCTCTATCAATAGTTCCTCTATAGTTATACCCAAAACTAATAGAGCCTCTAGTGACCCTATTGGTGGGGCATACTTTCCCTCTCCCACCTGGCTTGGAACCCTAGCCCTTAGAGGTGACATATCACTACAATTCCAACACAAAAACATAGAACATCATAATAGGTAAATAATTGAAGAAATTATGCAAGAAAGGAATAATATCCCAAAACTCAATATACTAAAGACATAAAGATCATAGAATGAGGAAGTCTTCTGAGCCCTGTATATTACTCAAGTTCACATGTCATAGTTTTACATTAACATGTAATTTTAATCGTACCATTATTCATTAAATATTATAATTTTAATTAATATTTTTCACATAATCATCCCCATAGTTTTATGTTTAAATTTTCAATACATGGCTATATAGTGTTCCATTCACAATATATGAGGAAAACACCTTATAGGTTTTTTAATGGAACATTATTTTACCAATGTAATATTTATAAAAAATATTTTTCTGAATATAATTAATAAATAGTATCAATGATATTTTTACAAGTAATATGGAACCATACATTTATAAGGCTAAACACTATATAAATAGTTATTGAAACCTTCAATGTTCAAACACATTTTTACCAATAGGTAGGTGTATATAAATATATATATATATCAATCACCAACAACATATAATGTATTGAAAAACCTATATTCCATCATGATGTATGAGAATACAATCATGATCTCTATCCATAACAACCCAATAGATAAAATACTGAAGAATAAATATTAATAAAAAATAAGTGAACCAGTCAAGTTGGAAATATAAAATGTGTAAAAAACCACAATACAATCCCTAAAGACTTTTATACTTCCCTATACATGGGTTAGAAACTCCCAATATTGAGACCCTTAACAATCCGTGAAACATACATAGTACCCTATATATCATCCCAAATAGTAATGCACTAGAAGGATCTTATACCACTTTGTAAGCTAGAGTATACTAACTAGTGTAAACGGTTCATTTACTTCTATAGGGAGGCCATACCCTCAGTGTTAGAGTTCCAAATAGTGGAAATAAACAATTTAAAAAACAGCACATAATCACAAAATAGAATAATAAGATATAACTCATGAAATAAATATAAACCCAAGTAATAAAAATGACAAAAAATACAATTCTAGAGTCATACAAAAAGTACATAATATACATCAAGTAAAAAATAATCCAAAATCCTAGAACCTAAAATAAGGTCCAAGAGACCTCAAATTCAAGAAGCCCTATCATGAATTTAATTACCCAACACTTCCACATAGGTAATCAAGAATCTTACATAGGTTGGGTTCCCTTATCTAGTCCAATAATCACGATGTATACTCAAGTACGAAATAGTGGCCCAATTAGGGTGTTGGTATGACTCAGTAGGACACCACCAAAATATACTAAAATAAATACCGGTGATATGAATTATAAGAAATATACAATAAATAATGATTATTACATGAATAAAATAAAGAAAATGAATTAATAAACATCTAAATATAGGCTCTATAACAGCACATAAAGATGAAAATACTATCTTTGTCCAGTGTCGAATGTGTCTTAGCATTTTATGAAGACCATTCTAGACCAAGTACTCTAATCATCTCATTAACCAACACATATTGGGTGTAGGGTCTATTATTAAAAACAACTACACATCAGTTGTATTATGGTATCACAAAACACCACACATCAAGTGTATTCTCAGTTATTAAAAACCACTAAATTGTAATTGTATTATGGTATCACAAACCACCAAATATCAATTGTGTTCTTAGTTATCAAAAATTACCACATATCAAGAGTATTATGGTATCAACTACCACCACATATTGGATGTATTCTGTCATCACAAACCACCACATATTTAGTGTAGTCTCAATTATAAAGAACCACCACATATCATGGGTATTTTTTATCATAATTTATGCAAAACATAACCCATTTAAATACCAATACAAATCAATTTCATAAATATTAAATTATCCAAGGATCTACATTTGAATCAACTCTCCCATGGGGTTTTACCAATTTAAAAAGGTAATTTAACAAGGAAAAGAACATTTTAAAGATTGTTTATATTTTAGTGTTCATGAATGGAAAACAACATGATACACAATGTATGAACCAAGAGAAAAAGTGTGTGACAATGGAAAAAACATAAATAACACCTACATTAATCCTAGAAGGACCCACACGAATGTTATTATCCCTTGATTCAAATTAGAATGAGGGATATGACCATATTAGATATTTTATATTAAAACATGATAATATCGGTAAAATGAAAAGAATAAAACCTAATAGTGTAGGAATGTGAGAGTGGAGAATAAATTGGTTATAGACATACCCAAAGGCCGTCACTATATTAAATAGAAACTAAAACAACCAAAAATTGATAAATTTTCCCAAAAAAGGATTAGTGGAGTATTGGGATCACAATGCAGGTGTTTTTTATGAAAAACTACGTAGAATATATTTTAAAAAGTTATTTGTTAATTATGAAAAAAATTTCATTTTATCATCTTTTTATTGGGGAACATGGTTTTTTCATATGGTTGGTCGAACTGTGTAAACCACATTGTTGAAAATCCCATGACCTGCTTGATTTATCAATCCATGTGTGATAGCTCTATAATAAAATGAATGCCTTTACACTATTTCTAAGGCCCCATCATATGGTTTAACAAACCTTTATCCTCCCCTTTTTGATCGACAATAATAAGGTTCTTTGTTAGTGCATTCCATGCTCTAACCATACACCCTACACTACCATCCCAAAAACTGAATCTCTAAGTCCAAACCATTTCAAATGATCTAAACACCCCTTTAATCACTTGGTAACTGACATTATGGAAAAAATAAGTGTTTCAGAATCAATTTAAATAATCCATATCTCTCTATAAGAGAGGATTTTAGAGTATTATCCCCACAAACACTTTAGTGATGTTAGATCCATTCAAATTTGTTTGATCGTAAAAATATTATTTAAAATGAATAAGTTTGGATATTGTTTTAAACTAGAATTTTATATCATAAAAATGTGATAAAAAAGTACTTTCTATGGTTTTATGATATGAGATATCATGATCTATATATGGACCATGTCTTATATTATAAGATATTTTTATATATGACACAACATAGATCCTTCAGTTTTTTATTTCCGTAGTGTATTTTTTGGATAATCATTATGAAAATAAAACTATTTTCATACTACAAAAAATCATGTCGTATCATCTATGTGATATTCATTCATGTCCTAGTATATGATAGCTAGCCATCATGGATTATTTCTATACATACAAACTCAGATTTTTATTAATCATAAGTAGTGTCTTATCATAATCCATGATCACTGATGCACTGGGTTACTCTTATATATGTATACAATTTCATCAAGGAAATCTTATTCAAGTCACATGTCATAGTATGCAGTTATTGGTGAACTAATTTATTTTTACGCAGTCACTACAACCTACAGTAGGCCACTTGTATCAATTATAAATTATGATTGATTATTCACCACCACATGACATTGTTTTGAAATATTTCACAAGTTACAACTTGGTCCACCTGAAAAAATATGATATACAGTGGAATTTAATTTTTCTAATTTCAATTATATTTTGAACTATATAATTTATACATTGTTTAAAAATTATATAAAAATGTATTTTGGGGATATTTATCAATTTATAAATTTTTGAAAAATTAAGTTTTTATATTTTTTAGAAATAATTAATTTAATATTTTTGAAAAATTTAAAATTTTAATATCAATAATATTAGATAATAATATTAAATACCATTAAAATTACATGGAATACATTATAATATATGTATAAAATTCTTACATTCAAATCATAAGGATAAATTATAATTTACTTATAAATTGAAAAATAAGATAAAATATAAAATATTTTATTTTTAATAATATGTGTTTTTCATAATTTTTATTTAAAAATATTTAAATTCAAGGACTTATTTGACAAATTAACAATACCATGTCTACATGTGTTTTGGAAATTGATAAAATCAGGAATTAAATAATATTAAATATTTTATATCCAGATTATGTAAATTATTAACCTAATAGAATTATAATATAAAATGTTTATATTTGATTTAATATTATATATTCTTATTAAATTACATATAAGGAATAATATGAAAGAGTTAATATTAGAAATAATTTAAAAGTTTTTATATTTATTTAGAAATGGAATGTCCACAATACATGGCTAAATTATTATGTGTTTATAATTATTTATGAATTATTCAAAAAAAATTATACCATGTTTAATATATAAAGTTCTCATTTATTTAATTCATTTCTTTATTTATTCAGAAATATAATTTTTATATTAAGAATTTATGTATGATTTAGATTAAATGTGTTAAACTAATTTGATAAATTGTTATACATGCATCAAAGAGTTACATGTTAGTTATTCTAATTGATTTAGTTTTATTCTATCATAACATTGTCTTGTAATAGGCTATACGATTGAATTAAAAATGTTAACTATATATTACAAAAATTGGATGTTAATATTAGAATAAAATTTAAGTATATATTGAGTAAGGTATCAATTGGTATAGGGGATTTGGGTCTGATTTCTCACTGGCCTATAGAATTATTCCATTGGATGTATACCTTATGCATGAGATTCAATTAAATGTGTAAAAATATTGTGGGATTTTAATTTTGGTTAGTAATAAAAACTAAGAGTTATGTAAAGAGTTACACATTAGGATGATTTGAATATATTGATTTTGTGGAAGAAATATGCTTCAAAATTAAATCAAAAGAATCATGCAAACAAGTAAACGTAATACATGAGGAAAAAAAGTGAAATTAAATCCCCTTAAAAAATAGTATGTTTCAGATTCCAACCAAAGTGAACACATGCTATTTCATCGATCATTCAATCGGGTAGGTTTTTCTAAAATAAGGTGCCCAAGGATTATCTTTTACTAGGAATGGTGGAAATGATTTTCCCTAATAGGTTTTTAACCAAATCCGAATTCGACCTTTGAGTTACACTTATTTAGGAATCATTTAGAAATGATACTAGAGGAATGGTATTGAATTTATCCATATTATTGATTGGGTAAAGTGTAGTCCACTTAATCATCCTGTAGTCATATATGACATGTTTCAGATGACTACCTACCTAAATAGCTATGTGTTGATAGGAATTCCATAATGAAATTATTTCTTAGTGAAATATAGATATTGTCTCATCGAAAAACATGATTAATTTGAAAAGGGTAACTATTTTATTTGGAACACATTTAATAATAAACTTTAGTAAATTAATGTAATACCTCATACTTAAATGATCAAATATTCTATTTTATATTAAAAACATCATTATAATTAAACATGAATTTGAGATCAATATATATGGGACAAAATATGCTTAATGTAAAAAACTTCTTAGACTGGTACTAAGACCTAAGAAATTTTATTAAATCGAAAATAAAAAATATATGTGTTTTAGAAATACCATCCTAACAAAAAAATGGATATATATATATGCTTATAAAAAAGAAAGTATGATTCACTTAAGGTTTCAAGGAAATTATATACAATGTGACCCAAAAATATTATGTCACCTTTCATATACTCATTGATATTGAGTGTTCTAATGGATTAGAGAGACTAACGATTTCTTTTAAGGCTTCACTTCGAAAATAAATTCACTCTAAAATTATCAATGGAAATGTTCTAGTAATGTGAATGCATTTAAGTGTTTTTTAACATATTTTCTAAATGTTTCTAAAATATATGAACTATTTATCTGATATCAAGGAACTAGTTCTATGGAAATACTAGTGGGTAAAATATCAATCCAAATGACATAAAAGTAGTTAAAAGTGCAATAATTTTTCTTCAAGTAGCGAGTCTTGTCTATTGAAACCAAAAAGTAATATCATGAGTGAATGGACACAATCTCTATGTGGAAAAATAATATAAAATACCTGAAGGTATTTTAGAAAACCCATGGAGAATCCATACCAAATATTTATTTTATGTAATTAATATTTTTTTATTTTTATATGGTATATAATACCAAATGTATACATTATAAATGTTATAATTATACAAGAGTTCAAAATAAAGGAAAAAGTTTTTCTATCTTTTATGTTGTTTCCAAATAGAGAATCAATGGGATGTTGAATAATTTTATGAATGCAATGGAATATTATAAATATCATATAAATTCCCAAAATGGATGTATTAATTATCTTATTTATCTTATATTTTAAGAGATTCTGTTTGTTAACAAAGGGATTATATAAACAATATGAGATTATTTATTTAATAAAATTGATTTATGATTCCTCATATTCTATAACATGTTTGAATATAATATATGGGTGGAAAAAGTTTTGTTATAGATAAAAAGAGTTTATCCATTTGTTTGTTAAAATATAAGCGATTTAATCCAATAATTGGTGGAATATTTAAAATAACAGACTCTTATTTTTAAAATAATTCTCCAAACACACAGAAATAATATAAGATATGGATACTGATTATTTATATGAAATTTTTTTATAATATAAATAAATTATTATTATTTTCAAAAAATAAATGATTCTATTATTCTTAACATGTTATTTTAAAGAGAATATAGTTTCAATGTGTCTATTGAGATTATGTTTGGGATTCAAAAACATAAAAGTTATCAAATGAAGGATTATAATAGTTAAAGTTATTATATTTTAATATTTTAAAAGAGTTGTGGGAATATTAGTAAATGGAAATATAAAGAGTTATATTTAGTCAACCTAACAGAGTGAATATCACATTATAAACTAATATATTAGATGGTGATGAAATATTGTAAAGAGTTATTTTTTTACAAAAATTTTTGATGAAATTTTTTGATGGAAAATATTCCGTGAATAATAATGATGATGAAATAATAGAGATTAATGTAAACAAAAAGGGTTTGAACATCATATCATTTGATGCTGTAAAGTAAATTATTTTGAATACTATGTTCAAAAAGATGAAAATTAGGAATATTATTTCTACGATTAACTAATATTCAAACTTTATTTTTTCATAGATTCTATTCCTTAAAATAGTTTAGTTAGAGGGGTAAATTAGATGGTCACATAGAGATGTGGAAGAAATTTAATATAAATGTAACAAGCTTATAAAACACCAAAAAATATAGAAAAATTAAGGCAGGTTTTTTGGTCTATGATATGGTATATCATTAAATGGGTAATTATGTATGCTTTTGTTACTTAAACGTGATTAATGATATAAAACATATCATGTTATATTGAAAAATATTCTCAAATTTTTCATGTTGGATAAATTTATTACATGAATTTTTCTACTAAAATATAACTTTGTATTTTACATGACCAATGTTCATCATGGGTTAATATAGGTTGTTGTAAAATATAAATTTTATCTGGAGTACAGTTTTATAAAGAGATAAAAAATATTCTCAGGAGTCACAAAAAATTGTTTTATGTACTTGATGACCCCTAAATATATCACAAGGATTCTCATGCAATATATATTTGGTATAATAGGGGTTAATATTTAATATTTAGAGTCCCCTATACCTATGTATAGAGAGATTACTAGCATTATAACCTTCAAAATATGGTACCATTATTATGAAATCCTTAATGGTTATCTTACCAGGTAATGGTTGGGTATGTTCTTAATCATGACGGCTGTTAAATATTAACCAAGATGGAAATTTTCTTTGATATAGATGAGTATTTAATGTGGTTCCTATATTGGGATATAAAATAGGAGTTGATTACTATATAAAGAAAATACATGTGATGTAATAATCTATCAGATATGGGAATGTGATGTTCTCATTTATAATGGTGAATGAATTGTGTTGTATTCATCGACCTATTCTGCCTATACATGGAGAATCAATAATATTTGAGTAGGCTACATGGGATTGAAATAAGAAATGTAACATGTTTTCCTAATGTATTCTAGGAATGAATCATATGAAAATGTATTAATTTTTATGATAAAACTGGTGTACATAGGTATAAATATACATGTATTTGATGAAGATAACGCCATATAATTTTTTAACTTCAGTAGAATGGATTCATTTCTATATACTTCTCTCAATTTATATTTATGTATTCAAGAATTTGTATTTGTTTTCAATTATACAAAGTCTCATGGGGTCACAATGTTTCATTTAATGAATGGATATTGATATTTAACATTTATATACTCTAAAAGTGTTTTTTGTTTATCCAAAAATAACTTTGGATGAGGTTTCATAGGGAATTGAATATGATGTGATATGTGGTGAATTTAATGATATCTTTTAAAAAGTGTTTTAAATGATATGAAATTTTTTTAGATGATTTCCAAAAGGAATTTTGGATATGGTTTAATAATTAATTTTAAATGATACAATTTAAGGTAAAATGATACTATGTATTTAAGACTTTAGTGATAGTGGGAGATTGATAGAGATATACCCTAAATACCTATGCTCATGTGATGTGATCTATTCCATTAGAGTATATCATAGACATTGATATTGTGATATTATATAGCCTATTATTTTCCTGTCATGGTGTTTTTAAATTATAGCACCCTCAGTTTTATGTTTTAAATAAATTTGTGACTTTTATGTTTTATGTTTTAAATCATTACAATACATTTCTCGAAGAGTTATAAAGAATAAGGAGGAGGTAATCTAGAAACAACTTCAAGAAATTTTCATGAACAATTTAAGTTTTAAATTGTGGTTTTATAATGTAAATATTTCCAGAAAAATGTTTTAGTTGAGATAGTTTGTAATGTAAATGGAATTTATGTCCTAAATATGTTATTCATGATTTAATTTATAGGTAACATGTTTTTTATGAAAGTTACCCCTCTAGGAATTTATGATGTAAATTCATTAATTATTCCATAAATCCATCTAGGACTAGCCAATTTTCACCTAGAATCTAGTTGTAAGTCCTCATTCAGTTCATGTTCATTCCTCTCAATTTCTAGGGATTTCATATGTGATATTTAGGGATGTTTGATGTCTAAAATCTGATTCCAATGAATCCTCGTGTATTCAATTATGGATATGAAATGTTAGGTTCTCATTCTTCTTTCATATCATGGATATCCCCAGTTTTTATCATATGGATACATAGACTAGTGTTATGATACCTAGATCTATGGTTTCAATTTTTTTTATGAGATATTATGGGGTTTTGAATGTGAAACATAAGGAAGAGATCTAACTTTTGGAATCATATTTGATCTCTTGTTATAATTAACTTTAGGTAGGTGGTTTTCAATCATTACACTTTTATTAAAACTCAAATTCATTATGTTTTCTAAAATATTTCACCTTTTTTCTTTAAATTTCCATTTCCTTAGTAAAAATTAGTTGATAATTCTTTTACTGGTTGTCTTTGAAATTAGACTGTCTATGTTACATTATTAGTTTTCTAAAATTATTTAAATAGATTTTTATAATGAATGTTTTTTGGTGTATAAACATGGAATAAAAATGTTGTGAGTTGCATCTAGGAAGGAACATTTTTTGTGTAAGTTAATTATTGAATTCTACATGGCCTTGTCATAAAAGACTGGGCGCTTGGTGCTAGCTGGAAAGATATAAGGTTGAAATTTCCACCAAGCGATGGCTTGGTGGGTGAAGTATATTTTCCCATGAGAATAGCATGATTTTATTTTTCATGTGTGTGTGTTTTTGTGTGAGAGAGAGTGATCATGGACGATTATTATAATATATAAATTATAAATTACTTCTACTTTTGAAAAAAAAACTTATTGGATTAAACTGATTTGGGAGAACAAGTTCATTTGAATATTTTTGTATTGTGAAAAGTGTTTAATACATTGATGTTCTCCAAAACTATTTTATATACTATCATCTAAAATATTTATGGTGTTAGTGGAATGTGGGAGAAAAATTGGGGGTTTCCTTCTGGGTATGATTACACAACTCTATATACAGACTTTGGTGCATTTGATGATGTTGTTTTATGTGATACAAAAAAGGGATAGGTTTTATACTTTTGTACAAGTGCTTCCTGATATCACTATCACAGTTAGTGGACTAGGATATTGGAGTTGGTTTATGTATTACTCAGGTGTATTTCCACAATTTTTCATGAGTCTTTACTTTGTATATTTAATTTCTATCTCTTATTATTTTTCAATCACTCTGATATTTTCCCTATTTTATTATTTATTATTTGATTGGTCACTTTTATTACTATTGTTTTTTCATGAATAATTTATGTATATTTCCTTGGTTTCAAATTATCCATATCCTATTATGTGTGTGTTTATAAAAGGGTAAAGAATTCCTGAATATTTTAAATGAGCATGTTTAGTGACATGCATCTAGATTTCACTCCATAGGGTGAACTGCAATTTTCATTCTAGTCAATCTAGTTCCAAATTTGTTTGATTTAGAAAAAGAGGTTGAAATATCACATCCTGAAAGCATCCCCATTAACTCAAACCAAAATAGAAATGATATTTCTAACAGCTATACTGAAGATTCAAACACTTGGTTACGTTTTCAAAATCATGTTGTAGTTCCTCAATTCTTCTAGGAACAACATATTTCCACCTATCAGTATTACAAATAGTCTATTGATCTATATATATAGAAAATTCACTAAGAAATTAAACCTTTTTTGTGGTCAGGTATGATGTACAATTTTATATTATTTGTGATGAAATTAATATCTTTCTAAAAGGAAAAGAAAAGAATCAATGATCAGTTTGTATGGTGCAATTTACGCCTATACCTGTATGGAAGTGGGAACATATTGGAATTGATTTTTTCATATTTCTTCCAAGTATGTAGAAAAATAATTATTATTTCTAGGTAAATATTAATTTAATCACTAAGTTAGAAGACATTATTCCAATTAGACAATCCAATACAGTATAGGACATAAAAATGTTGTATATTTGAAAAGTAGTCCAGTCACATGGAGTTTTTGTTTTGATTGTTTCTGAATGATATCATCAATTCACATAATGTTTTTGGACATATTTACAAAAATATCTCAAGATTAAGTTGAAAATGAGAAAAAGATATCATCCAAAAACTTATGTGAAGCTGAATCACACAATTAAGAAATTGGAGAATATGCCAATTTCATGGACTTGGAGGTGTGTGGGAAAATCATATTCATTTTCATGGATTCCCCTATAATAATAGCTATCAAGAAGTTATATAGATGGACCTATTCCAGGATTTATATGGATTTTAATACCTTTATCCACTATATTGATTTTAAATAATAGAGACATCATTGATTAGTCTACGTCTTATTCCTTAGACTATGGAGAAAATTCAGATGATCAACAAGTGGAGTGCTATGGCTCATAGCTAGTTGATATCATATGCAGATAATCATTTTCTATAATTATCTTTTTTTGTGAGTAACCATTTATTCTTGAAAATTTCCCCATGATATTTCATCAACTCAGGAGGAAACAAGTGATGTTAACACCATGGTATATGGGACCACTCAAATTAGTGGAACAAAATGCCACATTTTCGTATCGATTAGCCTTACCTCTAAGGTTCAGTTCCATTCATAATGTGTCCCATGTTTCTCAATTGAAGAAGTTTCACATATATCCATGAGATGTGGTCAGTTTTGATCATTTAACTCTTAAGCATGATGTGACATTTTTTCTATGAAATAATTTTGTTTCTAGATAAATATGAAAAAGACCTTTATGTGGGTGATCTATTTCCTTGGTGCGAGTTTTATGGATGCACGGTCAGGTTCAAGTGGAAAAAATGGGAATGGTGGAGGCTTTTATATAAAAATTAGACATATTTATTCAAAGGAAATATATTTATACATATTATTAAGGATGAAAAATAACAATGGTGGGGATAATGTAGCACCGTTGGTTTCAGGTATTTCATCATTTTATGTCCTTTTTTTAAATTTTAAATTTTTAGAATACCCTACTAGAATAGTTCTAGAGAATTAAGAGAATATAGTCTATAAATGGGATTCTATAAATATTTCTAGAATAATATTTTTCATAAATCATGGTTTTACCAAGTAAATATTGTAATATAAATGTTCTAGCAGAGGATATTTATGATATAAAATAAATATACACCATAAGTTGGTTTTAATGGATTTAATTTAGAGATGATTTGTTTTTTTGATGAAATAACCCCTTATAGAATTTATGATGTAAATTCATGACTTAAACCATAAATACATATGGTCAAAACCACTATTTTCCCAAAAAATGGTTGTGACTCCCTATTTGGTTCCTATTACTTCCTCTCAAATTACAAGGATTTCCTTGGTAATTTTTTTTGACATTCAATGCTAAGACTCTAATTCAAATGAATCCTTCACTTCCCAATTGTGAAGATTAATGTTTAAGGTCTTGTTATTTCTTATTGTTTTATATCTTCTTAGTTTGTCTCATGTGGAAGAATAGATTTTTGTAATAATACCTTAATATATATGTTAATATTACTGTTGATGAGATCTTATGGAGTTTTTATAGAGGAACAAAAGAAATAGGTATGATAGGTGGAATCAAATTTGACCACTCATGGTAATTGAAATGAGGTAGGTGGTATTACCCTTTTTCCACTTTTATTATAACTCAAATCATTATGGATTCTAAAATAGTTCACCTTTTTTTCAATGGATATTACCCTAGTAAAACTCTACTAATAATTCTTTTATTGTTTGGATTTGAAATTGGATTGTGGGTGTCCCTAAAATGGACTTGTAAATAAACTAAAGTAGATTTATTTATTGAAAAATATTTTTTCTATATTATTGGAATAAATAGGTCGTGAGTGCCATATTGGAATGAACATACTTGGTTTGGGTTCATGATTTCATTGTATAAGACCTTGTTGAAATAGTCTAGGTGCTCATTTTAAGCAGGAAAGGAACAAGAAGGAAATTTCCACCAAGTGATGGATGTGTGGAGGATATATCTTTGTACATGGGCATAGGGATATTTCATTTAGCATTCATGTATATGTGTATGTGTACATAAATGATTATTCCAAACAAAAAATTATGAATTTATTCTACTTTTTAATGAGAAAATGATTCGATTAATGTAATTTTGGAAAAAATATTCATATGGATATTTTTATACATTAAAAAATAATTACTTCATTGATATTCATATTTCATGTTTATATCCTATTAAATAACATGCTTTTGGTCTGATTAGCATGTGAGAAAATCATGGGGGTTTCCTACTAGGTATGATAATTCACCCCTTGCATATTAAAATTAGTGCATATGTAGATGTTGTTATTCATGATAGGGGAAGGGACTAATTTCATACATTTCTATAAGTTCTCCTTTATGTCTATATCATAGTTTTTGTAGTTGGAACACTGAGTAGGTTAATGTCTTGGTTTCGAGTAGTGCCTCTTTGGTACCTAAGACTTTACTACCTTATAGTTTTAGTTTCTATCTATTGTTGTTCTATTGTTACGTAGATATTTTCTCTATTTTACTATTCATTTTTGGATTGGTCACTTTTATTATGGTTTGGTTTTTTTTCATGAATCATTTATGTAGATTTACATGGTTTCACATATTATGTATCATAGTATGTGTGTGTTTTTTCAAAGGGTAAATTTTTCTCCCATGTTTCTTACATATAAACCTTTAGTATTTCTTTCCAACTTATGGTGTCTATGGAATGTCTCAAAAAGTTAGTTACACCTCATCATATTCTCAGGAAATTTAATTGGGGTCATTTTTCACACCAATGACATATTATAGATTAGTTAATCTTATAGTTTAATCCAAAAAACATCCTATGATATATATAAGTTGTTTAACATTAAATGTTAAAATTCTAATAATATTCTGTTATTCCATCATTTATCTTATATAATGCTAAAAAAATCGTTTTAATTATATGCATTACTCGTCCATTTAATAATTTTTGTATTAATTCATGAATGATTGCGAATGTCTCATGGTTTGCATGAGGATCAATTTCTATTAAGACCTTGACTGTTATGGCCTACCTAATATTTTTTTGGATTTCCCATGAAATATTTCTTCTACATTCACCATTTAATATGATGGATGATAAAATATCTTTAAAATTTATAAATATCCCACCTGAGAATCAGGTGATTCATTAACCCCATGGATAACCACAAATGAGAGAGTCTATTGGTTACCTATTAGTGTTCCTCATCAAGAACATGATTAAATAAAGTGGTAGTTGATATAATTAGTGTAAGTTAAACATTATTCATTTATACTTTATTTGGTTTTGGGTTCAGGAGGGGTTAATATTGGTATTTGAGGGTTCTTATTTCTTCCACTATGTTGAATGACATTCATTTGATTTCAACTCCCCAATAAAAATTTATATAGTGATATAATTAGTTAAAAATATAATAAGTATAGTGAATAAAATGTCTCTCTATAATTATATCAGATGTGATAAGATTATATGGGTGTTTATTTATGGTGTTGTTAAAATTATTAACTGAATTTAAGAAAATTAAATATATCATGTTACAGAAAATTTAGTCTCCACCATATCATTATTTCATATTATATGCATATATCATACAGATTGTAATGATAATTAACATCTAAAATTATTACATTGAGTTATCACTGACCAATTTCATAATCAAATATTATTGGTTGTGAGGAAATTTTTATTATATAATGGGTATTATTTCATATAGATATTTTATATTTCATCAATATGTAAAAAATGGGTTCTGTGGACTAGATGGTTGTTGGTGATCAAATATTGTAAAAGGAATGATCAAAACAATTATTTGAAAATATAGTAAAAAGTTAAAAGGGGGAAAGGAACCCTAAGTACCCATATCACCTCATTCATAGTTCTTGAAGGTGCTATATGTGCTACCCATGGTGCACATAATGTTACGTATGGTCTTTAAAATCTCATGGATTCCTGTTCCCAAACATCTCTTTTCTCTCATCACGTGTCCTGCTCAAAATAGATGGGTACCCCGAGTTGTTACCAATGTTTACATGGGTTCCATGAAAATTATTCCCATATAAGGACATATAGGGCCCCAAATTTCAAGATGATATGTCACCAAATCTGAAGGAGCATGAGATTAGTGAAAAAGAGATGTCCCTACCACAACTGAGGATATAAAATCCCCACCCACCTCCTCTAAGTTCACTCTTATATGAGATTAAACTCTATAAAAGATGTAATATATGGATATTTTTTGTATTGAATGATTATAATCATTTAAATACCTCTTCAACCATGTCATCCATTACATAAATGAGAAGAAAACTCCTTAAGATATATGCTTGTTGACCTGAGCGTGCCATTTAGGCACCTTGTTTATCATCAAATGGGCTGAACCCATTCCATTCCATAGGATCTACATCCAGATAATCCCTATTCAAAAACCACATTCACTCAAGTATTTATATTCAGTGGTAGTTTGACCTGGCATCCATACTAGGGTGCCATGTTTTCTAGGGCCTCCATACATGTTTGACACTTTTCCCATATCCCATATCTAGATATCACTTCAACAAGAAATATACTGCAAATTTCCATATTATATTTGATCCCTTAGATCGAAACATCCCCACCCAGGTTAACTACAGGGTAATGCATTCCCTTCATGTTACTTATTTGGGTACCACATTCACCAATGTTTACTACCTGTGTTCCACATTATCTGAAAAAAAACTATCTGATATCACCATTCATTTATGTAACCTATATGGGCACCCAATTCACCTAGATTATCTAATTGGGTTCCCCTTCACCCAAATAATAAAACTAGGAACTCCTTTTTTCCAAGTCACCTACCAAGGTTCTAACTCACTGAGGCCTTTTTAACAGCCTCTAGAGATACATTGTTGGGTTATACATACTGGAGTGCTTTACTATGATCATGTATTCTATTGATAATTAGTATTGGACCTCCCATAAAATGATATCTTTAGAAAATCCTTCCTAACTAGTATAACCATATAGGTGTTTAAAATCATGATTTCCCTTGATAATGAGGGTCACTATTATTATGATATCAATGGAACCTCCCCTAGATCATAATGATCATTTAGAATAGATTAGATAGGTTTCTAGCTAAAGGGACAATATATGAGGCATGAGGTGGGGCCCTAATAGTTTTGTGTGAAGGGGGAGGGAAATGATGGTGTACAAGATTATGTGGTGGAGTACTGAAATACAACTAAAAAAATTACTAGTGGTGTATTCCGAGATAACGATGATGCATTTTTGTTCATTTAACTATGAAGGTTGTGAGGATGGACTCAATAATGAATATTATGGGTCAGAGTGGTGTTTTTGAATAATTACATGGATGGTGCATATGTTTTTGACATGAGGCCATATAAGGTGTAGGAATTTTCAAATATCTAACTTTTGATATTTGTATAGACCAACAGGTTTTACTTGTTGGAGTGGTTATCCCAACCTTTAGGATATGCAACTATTGGGAATGGCCGCTAGGGATGGAATAGTAAACTAGCCCATGCGGGCCATGGGTAGTTATCCTGTAATAAAAATCGATCCCAATCAATGTGATGGTTGTGAATGTTGGGTAGGGATCTCCCAACCCTACTCGAGTAGTGTGACATAATGTGCATGGGTTCCATGGGCTCCCACACAATTGTGGGTATGCATGCTGTGTGTATGAACATGATTTTACAATTAGGTATAGATCCTTTAAATTTCAATCTAATTCATTATTTTGGACCTAATATGGATTCCAAATGAGTTATAGAAGGTCTCAAGGGTGTTCAGGGATTTTTCAGAGCTTGTAAACCATATTTTTATAAGAACTAGGCATGGTTCATGGTTTGTAGTAAACAATGCGAGAAGGCCACAATGTTAGAGAAATCCATACATGGGGCATGATTATTTGAATTGAGCCTTACCAAATGGTTGGTCCATATTTTCCATAATTTTTAGCCCAACAATATGAGTTCCCCTTTCCTCTAGGTACCCGTGCATGGTTTTTTCAAGGTTGGTAAAATCATGTTGCCAAACCAGGCACAAGCTATTTGCTGGGTAATTTTACATTTTTACACATAATGATCTAATTAATCCCCTCCTTATTCCCTAATTTGATTTCAAAAATTATTAACATCCATTTATCTCATTTTTTATATTTTAGAAGGCCTAACATAGGGATCAATAGATCACTTTCATCTGGGATCTGTTTGAGCTTCTATTCGTCATGTTGGATATGAAATGGTATGTAATAAAGTTCTTTTTAGAAATTATTTGACTTTATTTATATTGACCTATTTATAAAGGTGTGTTATATTTTACCTTTTTCATATATATACTCCTTTCCATTCTGAATTAGAGGCTAACAATATATTAGGCATTTCTAACAAGCCTAAGGTCGGTTGTTTAAAACTTACTCCTCAAGTTCATTGATTTTGAAATTATCCTATCGGACCATCAATTTCATTGTGTGTTGTTCATTGAATATTAATGTCATCTATATAATCCTTATAAACAAATTATTATGATCCTTCTAAATATATTATTAGTTTTTATTGGTTATTCCCACAATTCCTTGTATACCATCTATGATGATTTTACCATATTTTTCGTTTTAATGTTTTGACAGGCATGAGACGCCATTATGGTGTGCCTTGGATTTACCTCTATAAGGGGTTTATTTCTATATAAAATTGAAATATTTATATTTGGAATTGAATAATGGAAATTACCATGTATTCTCACCACTTGACTCGCCTCAGGCAAGTGCTTCAATTTTATAATAACATGTGAAATAGAAATTTTCATGAATACTAAGTAAATGACTTGGACTTTTTAAATGAAATTGAATAATTGGTTTCATTTCAATAAAAACCTTTCAATGTTACTGGAATGTAAAATATTTAACCCTGTTTTATGAAATTTAAATAAATGGATTAAATGAATGGTTTCATGCAACTTGGACTTACCACACTAAAGAATGGGAATGCTTGAACCAAATGGATTGTTTGATTAATTATGACTTTATTAAAGGGATCCAAGATACTTAGCCTTGTAACAGTAAGGAATGGAAAGTAATTAACTAAATGGATAGTTATATGAATTCATTATAAAAAACATGAGTAGCCTAAGTGAAGCTTTCCATGGATTCCCTGGGGAATTCCTTGAGCGCTCAAGGACCCCATTCAGAATTTGTGGATATGAATTTCTTTGGTTGAGACCCACTAGAACCCAATCCTTGTATAACATTGGAAGTCTAGTATGAAATCATAGGATCCCTCATATAGTGTTACAAGATGCATTATATTCACTCCTTGGATCCAGCATTGAAAATTAGGTGCCATGGTTAAATCCCATTGGGCCCAATCATGGAATTTCCCTACTTTACCCTGGATTAACTCCTTAGACTCATTAACAATCTTATTGTCAAATGAATTGTACAATTATCCTTATATTACACTCTTATATTTAGTTAGGTTACATTTATTACTAAGTTGATGACCCTTTCTATTTATGTTTCCTTGGTTATTACCATGGAAATTCATTATTAAATAAAATTACAGGTTGCCCAGTAAAATATTGGAACCTTCACTATTGTTAAAATTTTACTTATTTATAAGCTAATAATAATCAATTAATGAACTGGTTACATTTTTAGACAAAAACTAAGGGCATAAGTGGGTACATGTGTATTTAGTTACATTGTACAACATTAAATTACATATTCATGCCTGAACACTATTAAATTTCCATTACACGGGCTAGATGATATAGGTACCATTGGTGGTGGACCATTGAGATCTATTTCACAGCCTATTGAGGTTACTTTTGGTAACTAGGGTGGAATACATGTATGCAGGTGTTTATAAAGGGAAGCTTAATAGTTCATAAATTTGATTTCTTATTATTCTTGGATGGTGTTGGTAACATATGGCTGAGTTGTATCTCTGAATGATTGGGATAGTTTATGTATTTCCTTTTTCTACATTGGCCTTTTCATGTATTCTTGCTACTACATTCTATCCATGTTTTCCAGATTACTAGATACAACACATATCATCCTCAGTTGTTGTATGTTATTCTAATTATTCAGTTATTGTTATACTTTCCTATTTCAATTGTTCATTCAATTTACTTATATTTATTCCTCTATTTACCTCTATTTATATTTTTTACATTGTCTTAAACTCTGTTAATGAAGGCATAGACTCCCCCTGGAAACACCCTAATCCATTTGTATTAGTTGATAGCCTCCAAAATTTAGGGACATGCTCTTGAGACCATGTGGCCCACCGAACTTAGGGAACCTATTAAGTGGAATCCGGGCCTAGGACGTCACAAAGTGGTATTATAGGGGTTACATTCTTACATTAATATATTAATACGATAGTTTGGAGATTAGGAATTCTAGGTACTTGGTCATAATCATTTCTTGGGAATCTCAAATCCATTTTCAGTGTAAAATCTGAGTTTCTGGTATTATAATTGTGGTTATTTTTTTTAATAGTTGATATCCATTCACAATTGGGTGATGTACAAGTTATGTGGTGTTATTGATTAATCAACTAATTTGGATTTTATTTTATCTTTGGCCCAATGAAATGTGGGAAGGGATAATTGTTATATTCATCATTATATTAACAAATAATTTACATGTCAACCATATCTATATTCTATATAGGTGAATGTAACTACTTTCATTTCATGATATGCATATTATTGTTGAGTGATCCTTGATTGTGTATGTATGATTTTATTCATTTGGGCTATGATTGAGTGATTTTTTTTTCAATTCATCCGGGGTTTTGGGACCTCATGGGATGGAATGATTAATTTACCAAATGAAAACTTTTATTAGAAATTCAAGAGGATATAAATCTCAGTGATAATTATTATTAGCCAGGATAAACTAAGATGAACAACTCATTATAAGGAAAATTGATAAAAGTTATGAGAAAATGCAAACAATAAATTTGAATGGTTGTATGTCCTTATCCAAACAAGTCAGGATTATGAGAGCTAAAAGACTGAACCTAGTAATTAAATGAGAAATGAAATGAAAGGGGTTTTTATAAATTATGAGGAAAGATACTATTGATCATACATCAATTGCAACCCCAATAAAGAATATCTAAGTACTTACAAATACCTGGCCATCTAAGTGGGTAGTTGGTGTAGTATACCTTGTGTTGTGATCTTGTCCTTGTTTATCTTTTATAAGTGTCACTATCTATATACATTATTTCTATTATGAGGATTTTTACTTGTAATTTTAGACCAATACTTCAATGAAATCCTCATATCATACTCCCGAAGGGTAGAGAAAACCATTCTTTAGATGTGGTGGGCCCTATGCAGCCAGTCATACAATTAAGTGTACCACACGAGGCACCTCCCGTTGTACCTGATCCATGAACTAATGTCCATGTCCATGATAGATTAATACATCTGATGTAGTCTATGCATGGATCTCCATGAGCTACACCTATGATGGATGATCTGAATCACAAGTTTCAGAAGTAGGAGGGTCTTAATTTCTCTAGGGAAGGCAATCCATATACTGCTAAATCATGGTTAGAGGACCCCCTATCTATCTTTGAGCATCTTGAGATTATTCTATAGTGTAGGTTCAATCTTTCAAAATACATTCATTGGGATTTTTCCAAGTGTTTGGGGGATGTGATTACCCACTACGGTCTCTATCAGGACCTGGAAAGGCTCATTTCCATATTTCATTCTATGATCATATTATTCCTCATATGATGAGAGCTAACAGAGCCATAGAGTACATTCATCTCGAGAAGGATTCAATGTAAGTTATTGAATATGCTATTTATTTCTCTTTGTTAATGTTATTTGAACTAATTTTATCTAATGATGAGATTTTACATGCTATATGCTTTAATAATGTTCTTGGGTACACCATATATACATAGGTGAATTTATTTTTCTTGCATAATTTTTTCTCAAATAGTCAATTAAGTTCCAATCACTGAGCACTACTTGAGGAAAATATATATCTATGGGCATAGAGGATTAGTGTTGTGAGATAATAATGTTTTCTTGATGGAAATAATCATTCCTTCGAAGTTTCTCATCAGGGAAATGATAATCAGAGTACTTGTTTTGATAGATCAATTGTGTTTCATCAGTGTGGAAAAATGGGCACCTAATACCTCATTATGATAGATATCCAATGGAGTTCCAGCCTTGCAGGTGTATGGGTAATCTTAAAAGATATTGTAGGACCTTTGCAATAGCTTCGTGTGGTAAAGGATCAATTCCAACTCCACCTTCAGGTGCGGGTTATTTTATTCCATGTTAGTTTGGGATTTGGAATAGCACCAGCAGGAATGGATGAGGAGGAGGTTATGGACATAGTAGTTAGACCCCAAATCACTAGAAATTCTAGAAAATTAGTTTTTATCCTGATATTTCAACTATTAAAAAGATCCATTGATCAGTATAGATTCATTCTTTAAATTTGGTACGCAAGGATCAGGTTGTCAGACCATCTACAGTACGAGGTACTCTTCTAGTGGAATCCACTATAGTAAATTATTTATTTGATATAGGTGATTAAAATTAATTTATCTTTGTATCTAGTGTGGAATGTCTCAGGAAATAGATATAATATTAATGTGGTGTAATGAACCTAGATACATTATTATGTGTGTGGTTAGTGGGAATACAGCAATGTTGGGGCTTCCCTCTTTAGGTAGGTAGTTACCCTTTCTTATTAGACCTCATAATTCTTGAGATGATAGGTTTTTATGTTATTATCGAGATGATTTTTTAGTTTAATATCTTAATTTTTTACACTTATATTATTGTAGGGTATGTTTTACATCACTAGACTACAAAAATTATCTTCATAAGTGTGATCGTGATGTCTCGACAGTTAGAGTAGGAATAGAGCAACATGGGATAGGTAAAGTGACTGCCCAGATTGATAATCACCTCATGGAGGATCAATAATTATGGAAAGTTGAATTCCCTCCAGTAGTAGATCATTTTAGGGATGTATTTATTGATGGATATTCATGTTTACCTCATTAAAGATAGGTAGAGTTTATGATCGAGCTTATTCCAAGACTAGACCTAGTGCGCATTCCTCCATAAAGGATCACACCTACAAAGCTTCATGATATCAAATCACAGTTAGAGGATTCAGATTCAAAATGTTTTATATGGCCTAGTACATCCTCTTGGGGTTCTGTTGTTGTTTTTTTCAAGAAGAAGGAAGGAATATTATGTTTATGTGTGGATTATAGATGATTAAAGCAACATACTGGGAAGAACCGATATCCTCTTCCATGAATAGAAGATATATTCAACTAGTTCTGAGGTGATAGGGTCTTCTCTTAGAATTTCCTAAGGTTAGGATATCACCATGTGTTAGTAAGGACATCAGACATACCTCATACAACCTTCCATAGCTAGTATTGTTTTTATGATGACCTTGTTATACTATTTGGTTTTACAAAAACACCCTCCATTTTCATGGAACAAATGAATATAGTTTTCTATCCATATCGAGGTTCTTTTTTCATAATATTTATAGAAAATATCTTGGTGTATTCTAATACTCATAGAAACCATGTTAAACACCTTGAGGTCATTCTGAGTACCCTAAAATAGCTTCAAATTTATTCAAAGCTTGCAATGTGCCACTTATGGAATGACAAAGTTCAGTTCTTGGGTCATATCATATCAGAATACACAATATATATTGACTTAGAGAATGATAGTGATGTAGTTTCCTAGGAATAGCTGAATAACATGTTTGATATAAGGATTTTCTTACAGATGGATGGATATTATAAGAGTTTCATACAAAACTATTCCTACCATCCTTCACCTATTACTGGCCTTGAAAATTATTGTTTTAAGTTCTTGTGTCAATAATCTAGTGGGTAATCCATTCAAGAGATGAAATGGAGGCTTGTATCAACACCTATTTATATCCCAATAGAGCCTGGTATAGGTTATATCATCTTTTTTGCATCAGGCATCATCCTAGGAGAATTATTGATGCAATAATACTGTAACGTCCCGGACCCGGGTGCCACGCAACAGGTGCCCCGAGCCCGGTTTTCCACGTGACATCAAGCACATTTCCCCAAATGCCAGAGGCTGCCAACTAGCAGTGAGGGCCCAAGTCTGATAGTGGGGAAACTATGCCCTCATTTGTCAAAGTGTAGCACAGCGGAATACCAAAATAAACATACCACAAATAGCAGAAGCAGTAAACATACACAACTGATATAACTATAGTAGTGGATATAACCAACAGTATATAAGTGATGATGCTACATGTTTCAAGTTCTTCGAAAAAATCCAGAACATGTTATGCATCAATACAATACAGTAGAAAACAGATTATAGAAAAACAAGCAAAACAGCTAGCAGAAACATCGCGAGCCTAGGCTCGGTCCCATGCCCTCCTACTCCTCAGTAGCAGTCACGTACCTGTATAGGGACTCTTTCCCCTATCTACACCTGCAGTAACGTAACCTGTTTGGGCCGAAAAGCATGACCCAAATATGGTGTGAGAAATATATCTCAGTAGGCACCCACCAAAGGCCCGTGCTCAACTGTGTGTAAGGGTGAAAAAACAGTGTGCAGTAGTAAAATCCAATAACGTAAGCAGTACTCAAAAGTCACTAATTACCAGTTACTTTGCCATTTCATTATCCATTTAATCCATTTAAATATTAGAAACCACCATAGTGCATTTCTAGGTAAACAGCCCACATCCTCAGACAAACAAAACCTTACCCTTAGGTAAGCAGAATCCAACCCGCAGGTATAGCCCTCAGGCATAATAGAAATTGCCCTCAAGCGTAGGATGTGTCTCCCTCAGGCACAGAAGTCAAGCCCTCAGGCACGAAAGGTTTCCCTCAGGCGAAATAACGACAGCCCTCGGGCTAAAACAGTGACGCCCTCAGGCTAATATAGTACAATTCCCAAAGGCTAATCACAACAACGCCCTCAGGCTAAACAGGAAATCGAGCCATGCCCAACAGGTAAACAAGTTGTAAACAAGCAATTCCCCTCAAGGAAATTTTACAATTACTACTTTAAAGGCATACCCTCGGGTATCTTGGCCAAATGGCTAAACAGTGAAACACACCCTGGGGGTGGTTCCGGATCCAAGAAATGATCCCAAGAAGCATTTTATTATCACAATTTAATCACCTATGCAATTCTAATCAATAAATATAGCGACAACCTCAGCCACATGACACCCCAACATGGGTTTGTGGCACGAAAATGCAAAAAAAAACGAACGACAGTTGGAAAATGAACACAAAGCCACCTACCTTATATGCCAACGAACGCTATACCTGAACTCCGACTCTAGAAACTCTCAATAACGGTGTAGATCTAACGAAGAACAAAACACATTCAAACATAAATAACTTACATTAGGAGAAGAATTGTTATGAACGGTACCAGGAGGGGAGAGGGCTCACCCGTGCGGTCCCAAGGAAATCGTCTGAAGCCGAATCGGATTCCTGACGAACGCCCGGTGGATCATCAAAGATCTGGCCTCCTCCTTTGGCTCCAAAATGGTTTTAACGCCTCCTCTGCCAAATGAGGAGGCTACTGCCTATTTTAAGCCGAAAAAACATAGTACACGGTGTGTACTGCTGAGTACACAGCATGTACTCCTTTCATTTAAGTATTGATTTGGCGGCACCGCCACACTGTTCATCTGTCGACCTGAGTACACGCCATGTACTCCCAAGTACACGGTGTGTACAGTCGCCCAGCTGGAGGAGACTCCACCGCATTACTATTCAAGCCTGCCTACAGACTACACGGCATGTAAGGTACCACTACACGGCGTGTAGTGGGTTCCTACACCCTTCGACACCGGCATGGCTACATGCCCCGTGTACTCTTCCCAACACGGCCAAAAGTACACGACGTGTGGATAACGTACAGGGCGTGTAGTTCCAAAATTTAGGGTTTTCCACATTTTCCATATTTTCTCAAAACACTTAAGGAAAAGGAAAAAGAAGAAGCCCGTACCTCCAAAATAAGAACCGGGTTCTTACAAACTTCCCCCCTTATAGCAATTCGTCCCCGAATTGCCCTTATAAGGGTGGCGAAGAATAAGATCAGAATAGCTCTGGCCACTAAGCACGTACGTCAGCCTCCCGCTCCCAGGTCTCATCCTGCACTCGGCCATGCTGCCATAGCACCCATACTAGAGGAACAGACCGGCCTCAGAGAACCTTCATGCTCCTATCAACGATACGGATCGGATGCTCCTCAATGGACGCATCATGCTAAATATCAACCTCCTCTGGATGAAAGGTGTGAGATGGGTCTGAATGGTAGTGACGCAACTAAGACATGTGGAAGACATCGTGCATGGCTCGGTACCATTGCGGTAACTGAAACCGATAGGTAACCAGCCAGACTCTCTCCAGAATCTCAAATGGTCCCACATACCTCGGTGAAAGCTTACCCTGTCTACTGATCCGTTTGTGTCCCAGCCTCGGTGAAACACGTAGAAAAACCTGATCCCCGACCATGAACTCCAAAGGTCGTCTGCAGCGATCAGCATAAGACTTCTGATGAGACTGCGTGGTATCCATCCACTTCCGAATCAACTGGACCTGCTCAGATGTCTCCTGCATGAGCTGTGGCCCCAGTAAAGCTGCCTCACCTGCCTCTAACCAACACAATGGTGATCGGCATGGCCTACCATATAAGGCCTCGTATGGTGCCATTTCAATAGTTTCCTAAAAACTATTTTTATAGGAAAACTCGACTAAGGGTATATGATTCTCCCACTAGCCCCCAAAGTCTAGGACGCATGCGCGCAACATGTCCTCTAGCACCTGTATAGTCCGCTCTGACTGGCCATCTGTCTGTGGGTTGTATGCTGTGCTCAGAAGCACCTCTGTACCCAGCGCCCTCGGAAAGATCTACCAGAAACGAGACGTAAAGTGGGCGTCCCTATCTGAAATGATAGAATGAGGGACCCCATGCTGACGTACGATCTCTCGGATATATAACCTTCCGAGCTCGTCCACACCAAAGGTCTCCTTGATTGGCAAAAAGTGAGCTACCTTCGTGAGTCTGTCCACAACAACCCACATGGCATCATTGCCACGAGGTGACCTCGGCAAACCCGTCACGAAATCCATCACGACATAATCCCATTTCCACTCCGGAATGGGTAACTGCTGTAACAGTACAGCTGGTCTCTGATGCTCTGCCTTCACCTGTTGACAAGTGGAACATCTCGTAACAAACCCCACTATCTCTTTATTCATACCCGGCCACCAGTACTGACGTCTCAAGTCTCGGTACATCTTGGTAACCCCGAGATGAACTGCCCAAGCTAAATCATGAAACTCTCGCATCAGCTCCTCACGTATATCCCCTGGAACCCATACTCATCCCTGGAAACGCAAAACCTCGTCGTCTCCTATCGTCCAACCGGGAGGAGGGTCCTCACTTGCCACCAACTCCCGTAGAACTAGGCATTCTGAATTAGATAGTTGCCTCATCCTCACTCTGTCCAGGAGGGTAGAAGTCACAGCTAATGAGGAAAGATAAGTCTGCCCTTGTCTGTCATGCACCTCCAGATGCATCTCAGAGAACAAAGCCATGAGCTCCCACTCACCACTGGCCTCCTGCAATGCCTGTACCTGAGTCTTCCTGCTCAGTGCATCAGCTACTGCATTACCTTTACCAGGTGTATAGGTAAGCTCAAAATCGAAGGATTGTAGGTACTTGACCCACCTTCTCTGTCTCAGGTTCAGGTCATGCTGATTAAAGATATACTTGAGGCTTTTGTGGTCGGTGAAAACCACAAAATTCTCTCCCAAAAGGTAGTGTCTCCAAAAGCGCAACACATGCACAACTACAGCCAACTTGAGATCATGCGTCAGGTAATTCCTCTCATGTGGCCTCAACTGCTGAGACCCGTACTTGACAACTCGGTAACCATGCATCAAAATGGCTCCGAGTCCAATCCCTGATGCATCACAGTAAACTATATAGATCTTCCCCTACTCTGGGAGTATCAGGATCAGTGTTGATGTCAACCTTCCCTTCAGGTCCTAAAAAGATTCCTCGCAAGCTTCCGACCAAACGAACATCACACCCTTCTTAGTCAGACCTGTCAACAGTGTTGCTAAGCAGGAGAAGTCCTGTATAAAGCGTCTATAGTAACCAGCCAGCCCTAAGAAACTTCGTATCTAAAAAATGTTCTTAGGATACTCTCAAGAAACTACTGCTCTCACCTTCTCTTGGTCTACTGCAACTCCTGCCTCTGAGATAATGTGACCCAGGAAGTGAATCTGGTCCATCCAAAAGTGTCACTTTGTGAGCTTTTCATATAGTCTATGCTCTCTCAGTGTACTCAATACGATCTCAAGATGGGTGGCATGGTCGTGTCAAGTGTGGGAGTACACCAAGATGTCGTCCACAAATACTACCACAAATAAATCAAGATACGGATGGAACAAACGATTGAACAGAGCCATGAAAACTGCTGGCGCATTCGTGAGTCTGAATAGCATAACTGTATACTCATATAGACCATACCGACTCATGAAAGATATGAGAGGTATATCAGTTGGTCTAACGCGCAGATGATGATATCCGGATCTCAAGTCAATCTTCAAGAACACTCGTGCTCCACGAAGCTGATCAAACATATCATCTATCCTCGTCAAGGGATATCGATTTTTAACTGTCAACTGGTTCAGCTTCCGATAATCCACGCAAAGCCTAAGGGTACCATCCGCCTTCTTTGAAAAAAGGACCGGAGAACCCCAAGGAGAAGTACTGGGTCAGATAAAACCCTTCGCCTGTAGCTCATCTAACTTCCTGTTGATCTCCTGCACCTCAGGCATGGCCATCCTATAAGGAGGAATGGACACCGGTGCTGCTCCTGGCACTAGCTCGATAGAGAAATCCACCTCATGCACCACGGGTAGACCTGAAAAGTCGTCTGGGAAGACATCCCTGAAACGATCGATAACTAGAGGTAAATCCATTTGACAAGTCCCCTGGTAATCCAAATATAAGCTAGCAATCTGGGCTATAACTCCACCTCACCCATGATGCTCTGGTCCAACTCGACACACCTGAACATCCCACCACCTCTTGGCTGAATCATGCATCATATAAGTCGCGAGCTTTACCCTCCGCCCTGGAGGCATCTCATGATGCTCGAAAATAGTCTGCATCGACCCCAGCCAAGACTCTACAGCCTACGGTCCGCCATCCCCTGAAAACGTAGGCGGATGCTGCTGCTGAAAGATACGCGTCAGCTCGGCCATAGATGTGGCGGCCTGCGGTGCTCCCTGAAAGGTCTTCATGAACCGCAATAAGCCTTCATGGAACTGCGCCTCTGCGCCTATGTCTGGTATAACAGCTGGTGCCACATCTGGCTCTACTGGTGGATCCACTTGTAACCCATGGACCACAATCTCCAGAGTATAATTGTCGTCGCTCTCCTGGTGAACAACTCACGGTCGTCTAAGCGGCATGACTCTACCAGGTCAAAATCACACCTCAGATTCAAGATTATTAAGACTGAAACGAAGGAACCACAAATGAACAAGAGGAAGAAGGTGTTTATAAATTTGCAAAACAAGACTACACGGCGTGTACACTAACTACACGGCGTGTACTTGACTTCCTTTCCCCTGCCCGGGTCCTTCTACATGGCTAAGCCACACGGCTTCTATTCAACAAAACTACACAGCGTGTATAATATCTACACGGCATGTACGGTGTTATTTTCAAACTGCTTGTGTCGTCTGTGACACGGCCGACTACTCTTCTTGACTCTACATGGTGTGTTACACCCGTACACGGCGTGTACAACACCCCGTTTCCCAGCCACACAGCTAACTCCACACGGTCTGTCCTCGGACAAGCCTACACGGCGTGTCCCAACGGTACACGACGTGCTCAGGGAGAGGTGACACCGGCCCGTATTGTTAGTTACACGGCTGAGTCCCTAGGTCACACTACACGACGTGTCTATAACTGGAACGACCTGTTCTGTCAAGGTGTTCACCGACCCGTGTTGTTAGTTACACGGCCGGACTCCGGGTCAACACTACACGGCGTGTACAAAACTACACGGCGTGTTTTACCCAAGACCATCCCTACCCCGTGTCACCGCCCACACGGTTTGTGACATGGGAAGAGACTACACGGCGTGTACTCAGGGTACACGGCGTGTAATCAGGGTACACGACATGTACTAAAAAAGTTCATTTTTCTTCCCGAACAGACGAACACACACGACGTGTATGAGGTCCTACATGGCGTGTATTCTGGTTTTTTCGGACAGTATGCCTCAGAAGCTTCTCCGGAACCCAGAAAATATAGCAAACAACACCTAAGTGTCAAATTCCGACCCGTGGGGGCCCATACACCCCACGAATCAAAGTTTGACATCTTATTTGTGTTATAACCAATAACCAGTCAATGATCCACCATATTCCGGTCAATGGGGGCCCATACTTCCCAAAAACCAAAGTTTGGCATCCATTCTATAAACAAGCTCAAACAAAAATACCATGTCACAAGGCAGGTATTTATCAAGCAGCTATCACAACAGCATGCTTTATTAGCACAACAGCTATCACAACAACATGAAAATTCTAATGCACCTACATGGCATGAAAACTATGCATGGAATGTGATATCTAGCATGTGAATATATGATGCATGAGATGGAATACCCTCATCTCATCAGGTTGCAACTAAATAGAAACCACAGATTAAATATAAACAGAACAATCCAAGTGCGTCACCCAACGGTGAAAACATATCAACCGTAAAATTGCAAGATCAAAAGAATGCAAAGTCCAAGGTAGACTTGCTTTTCCCTGTAAACGGGTTGGCTACACCATGGCACATGTTATTACCAACTATCGTTCGTCCTAACCCTGACTACGACTCCAAATAGTAAGTCAAAGAAAAGAAACTCCTTTGATACCACTTTGTAACGTCCCAGACCTGGGTGCCAAGCAACGGGTGCCCCGAGCCCAGTTCTCCACGTGACCTCAAGAACATTTTATCCAAAACGCCAGAGGCTGCCGACTAGCACCGAGGTCCCAGGTCTGATAGTGGGGAAACTATGCCCTCATTTTTCAAAGTGTATCATAGCGGAATAAAAAAATAAACATAAAACAAATAGCGGAAGCAGTAAACATACACAACTGAAATAACTACAGTAGTGGATATAACCAAGAGTATATAAGTGATGATGCTACATGTTTCAAGTTCTAAGAAAATAGCCAGAACATGTTATACATCAATACAGTATAGCAGAAAACAGAGTACAAAAAAACAAGAAAAACAGCTAGCAGCGGCATCGCGAGCATAAGCTCGGTCCCATGCCCTCCTACACCTCAACAACAGTCAAGTACCTATATAGTGACTCTTTCCCCTATCTACAACTGCAGTAAAGTAATCTCTTTGTGCTTAAAAGCGTGACCCAAACAGGGTGTGAGAAATATATCTCAGTAGGTACCCACCAAAGGCCCATGCCCAACTGCGTGTAAGCGTGCAACAACAGTGTGCAGTAGTAAAATGAAATAAAGAAAGTAGTACTCAAAAGTCACTAATTACCAGTTATATTTCTCTTTCATTATCCATTTAATCCATTTAAATATTAGAAACCACTACAGTGCATTTCTAGGTAAACAGTCCACATCCTCAGACAAACAAAACCTTACCCTTAGGTAAGCAGAATCCAACCCGCTGGTATAGCCCTCAGGCGTAACAGAAATTTCCCTCAAGCGTAGGAAATGTCTCCCTCAAGCACAGAAGTCGAGCCCTCAGGCACGAAAGGTTGCCCTCATGAAAAATAATGACATCCCTCGAGCAAAAACAGTCACGCCCTCAGGCTAAGATAGTACATTGCCCGCAGGCTAATCACAACAACGCCCTCAGGCTAAACAGGTAACCGGGCCATGCCCAAGAGGTAAAAAAGCAGTAAACAAGAAATTCCTCTCAAAGAAATTCTACAATTACTACTTTAAAGGCATACCCTTGGGTATCCTGGCCAAACTGCTAAACAGTGAAACACACCCTGGGGTGGTTCCGGATCCAAGCAATGATCCCAACCAGCATTTTATTATCACAATTAAATCACTTATGAAATTATAGGCATTAAATATAGCAATGACCTCAGCCACATGACACCCTAACATGGGTCCGTGGCACGAAAACACACAAAAACGCATGACAATTGGAAAATGAACACAAAGCCACCTACCTTATATGCCAACGAACGCTATACCCGAACGCCGACTCCAGAAACGCCCAAGAACGGCATAGATCTGACGAAGAACAAAACTCATTCAAACATAAATAACTTACATTAGGAGAAGAATTGGTAAGAACGGTACCAGGAGGGGAGAGGGCTCACCCGTGCGGTTACAACGAAATCGTCCGAAGCCGAATCGGATTCCAGACGAACGCCTGGTGGATCTTCAATGATCTGGCCTCCTCATTTGGCTCCAAAATGGCTCAAACGCCTCCTCTTCCAAATGAGGAGGCTACTACTTGTTTTAAGCCAAAAAAACAAAGTACACGGCGTGTACTTCTGAGTACACGGCATGTGCTCCTTTCATTTAACTGTTCATTTGGCGGCACCGCCACACTATTCATCCTTCGACCTGAGTACACGCCCTGTACTCCCATGTACGCGGCGTGTACAGTCGCCTAGCTGGCAGCGAATCCACCGCCTTACTATTCAAGCTTGCCGATTGACTACACGGTGTGTAAGGTACCAATACACAGCGTGTAGTCGGTTCCTACACCCATCGGTGCCGGCATGGCTACACGCCCCGTGTACTCTTCCCAACACAGACAAAAGTACACGGCGTGTAGTTCCAAAATTTAGGGTTTTCCCCATTTTCCATATTTTCTCAAAACACTTAAGTACAACGAAAAAAGAAGAATCCCATACCTCCAAAATAAAAACCTGGTTCTTACAAATATATAGTTTTCTCATATAGATCCCAATAGTTGAGGCCTAATGATATAAATTACTCGACACACAACCTTAAGTTAGTAGCAGTTGTCCAAGACATATGTTGCTGGAAGCATAATCTTTTGGGTGCATTATTTTTTGTGCACATAGACCAAAATAGGCTCAAATATATTATTTCACAATGCGACATGAATAAAAAATATTGAATATGGGCCGAATATCTATAGTCCTTCGATTTTGATCTTAATTATATGCTGGGAAAGGGCATTGAGGTCGCTAATGTGTTGTGTCCGAAAACTCAATCACAAGCTATACGAGAAGCCATGGATCGGTGGATTTAAATTGAAATTTTTTCTAAGCTACATCTTGAGTTTCATAATTGTCAAAAATATTCTTGAATCTCACTCTTGAAAATTACCTCTTCCATCATTAATAAGGTGAAGTGAAATAAATTTTCCTATCCTAGAGGCTTCGTTCTCTGAGAGGGTATCTCATGAGCTAACCCATCTTTAGATTTTTCTTTATATAGAGACAACATCCAACATATACATGGATCTATCTGGGTTACTACAGATATGCGATATGAGTTAATGCATGAGTCTCATGCTTCCCATAGGGAGGTTCATTCAGGAATATAAATAATATATCAAGATATGCGATGCTAGTATTGGTGGCCAATGATGAAATGTTAGGTATCAGATTTTATAACAAGGTGTTCTACCTATTAGTAGGTAAAGGAAAATAACTAGAGACCTTTAGGATTGTTATATCTATTTCAAATATTGAAATAAAAATGGGAAGATATTTCCATGGACTCTATAGTTAGGTGTCCTTGGTCACCAAGGGGTAATGATTTTGTATCGGTCATTGTTGATCGAATAATGGAATTATAAGTCTTCATTCCTATTCATAATACTGTCATAGTTCATGAGATAGAGATATTGTATGTTTGTGAGATTATATGACTATATGGGCTGCCTTGTACAATCATTTTATATAGGGATTCCCAAATATATATTATTTCCAGTACGGTTTATAAAAAGTTATGGATACAAAAGTTCTTCTACGCATATATTTTCACCCTTAGACCGATATAAAATTGGAACAGACAATATTTGTTTTATAGGGAATGCACTAAGAATGGTTCCTTGGTCTTTGTGGTTATTGGGAGAATCATATCCCTCTTGTTGAGTTCACCTATAATTGAATATTCTAGGAGACAATTCAGATGGACAATTTTGTGGACTTATATGGTTGTCCATTACAGTCTCCGATTTTCGGGTAGAGGTAGGTGAGGCAACCCAACTAGTCCCTCATCTTGTATAGGATACTTCTAAGTAGGTTCAACTGACTAGGAATCGTATGTCTACTGCTATGTCTGGAAAAAATTCTAATTTTGATCGTCGTGGAAGACCTCTAGAGTTCGAGGTGATGGTTTATGTTTTCCTTAAAGTATCTCCCATGATAGAGCATATATAGTTACAAAATTAAGGCAATTTTTCACCTCATTATGTTAGACCGCTTAAGATTCTAGAGAGATTCGGTCAGATATCCCATTGGTTTCTACTACCTCAGAGGTATCATTCAATGCATGATATCTTCCATGTTTCACAGATTCACTAATATCATGTTGACCCATCTTATATAATTTATTCTTAGTATGTTGAGTGAGATGCTAATGATACCTTTTAGAACTATCTAGTACACATCATTGACCAGAGCCCAATGTTTCTCCAAGGCCAGTTTGTCCCTTTAGTATGGGTGTTATGGAAACCTTGTTGCGTGTAACATGAGACATGGGAGTGGGAGGCTGACATACCTATAAAGTGTCCAGAGCTGTTTATAGGTAGTGTCTGAGTACCCTTTTAAGGTGAACTTAGGGATGATTTTCTTTAAGGGTTGAAGACTGTAAGAACCTAGTTTTTCACTCAGGTACAAATCCTCTACATTTTAGTCTAATTTGTTATTTTGGACCTAATATGGATGCCTAATGGCTTAGAAAATGCTTCAAGGGTGTATAGGTCTTGTTCATAGCTCATAACCAATATTTTTGGGTGAACATGGAATAGAACATAGTGTTAAATAAATCATATAGGAAGGCTACACAGTTAGAACAACCCATGCGGGTGGCATGATTTTTTTATATAGGGCCTTACCCTATAGTTGCTGCATGGTTTCCCAAACCATTTAGCCCGACCATATGAGTTCCCCATTTATCTAGGTACTTGTTCGTGGTTTTCACATAATTTGGAAAGTCATGTGGCCAAACCATGCACAAGCTATTTTGTTGGTAATTTTACATTTTTACCCTTAAGGATCTATTTAATCCTCTCCTTCTTCCCTATTATGATGTGTAGTGGTATTAACCTCAATTTCTATCATTTTTTAGATTCTTGGTGGACTAACATAGGTATAAATAAATATTCTTCATATAGGATACATTTCAGCTTTTGTTCATCACATTGGATGCACAATGTTAAGTACTTAAGTACTTTTTAGCCATTCTTCGTCTCTCTTACTCTCGACCCAGTTATCAAAGTGTGTGTGGTTTTTACCTTTTTCTCAGATATACACTATTCCAATATGAATTGTAGGCTAATACTAGATGGGGAGAATTTTACAAGTTTTTTTGGGAATTCTATAACTTTTCCCTCAAGTTTATTGATTTTGGAATTGTCATGTGGGACCCACTAATTTCATTGGGTGTAGTTTATTGAATTCATATTCTGTGATTATAATCATTGTAATTGTATGATTATATCCTTTTAATATATGTGAATATTTGTTAGTGTTTACACCCATAACTCTTTCCATCCCATGTTGGATGTTTTACGTATTTTCCATTTTAGTGTTTGGACGTGCATGAGCTGTCGTTCAAGTGTCCTTGGCTTCACCTTTCTTAGTGTGAGATTTTTATATTAAATGCGTTGATTCAAATTGTGAATTTCATAATGGAATTTACCATTTATGGTCAGAATTTCACCCTCTTAAGTTAAGTGCTTCAATTTGATAATAAAATGTGAAATGGAAATCGAAAAGTATACTAAGTATATTAATTTTCTATTCTAAATGCTAATTAATAATTGGATGCATGTCCGTAGAACCAATTATAATGTTAAAAGAAAGGTGATGTAGTGAAAATTGGTTTATAAAATGCATTAAATGGATTAAATAAATGGTATCGTAGTACATGGCCTTTTTCACACCAATGAAAGTCAATGCTTGAACCAAATGAAATTATTGATTGATTATGAATTGATTAAATGGTTGCACTCTACATGGCCTTGTCACACTAATGAAAGGTAAGGATTGAAACAAATAGAATATTATATTACTTTATTATCAAAATAATAATGTCCAAACTCAATCTCACCTTGGATTCCCAATAGATTCCTAGAGTACAAAAGGACCCCATTCCAAATTCATGGATATGGATTACCTAGGTTTAGAACCTTATAGATCCAAATACTTTCCTAACATTGGATGCCCTATATGAAACCATAGGATCCCTCATGTAGTACAACTGGATTCCTTGGATAGACTCATTGGATCTATCACTGAAAAGTATGTGACATGGTTAAATCCCATTGAGAACATTCATTTAATAACCCCTTTAACCTTGGATATAATCATTAGAATCAACAAGAGTCTTATTAAAAAATTAATTGGATTATTATCTATAGATTAAACTCTTATCCTAAGTTAGGATACAATCATTACTAATTTGGAGATCCTTGAGGTCTATGGTTCCTTGGTTATTACCTTTGAAATTAACTATTAAATATCCTTCCAGGTTTCCAAGCTACATCTTGGAACTTTCTCTATTGTTAACAAGTGGCTTATTTATAAACTAGTAACAATAAAATAATGAACTAGTTTCATGTTCAAACACAAGATGAGGGCTGAAGAAGATGCTTTGGTATTTATCTACATTGTACTTCTTTACATTACATATGAATTCATTCACATTATTATTTTTCCATTACATGTGTTGGATGTTATAGACAATATTGGTGTTTGAACTTTGAGATTTATCTCACACCCTATCCTTAATTTGTTTTCTATCTGAGTTAGATTACATTTATGGAGTTTTTGATAAAGGGAAGCATACAACTTTAGACACATGATCATTTTCGGTTCTACGATGGAGTTGGTAGCAGTTGAATGATCTGTAGCTCGGGATGATAGGGATAGTTTAGGTATTTCCATTAATCTACATTGGTTTTGGAAGGTATACATGATACTTTGTATAAATGTTTTCTATCTTACTATATAAAAGAAATATCATCATAATTTTTTGTATGTTATTCAAGTTATTCAATTATTGTTTTTCTTGTTTATTTCATCTATTCCTTCTATGTACATATATCTCTTCCACTATTTACCTCAATTTATATTGTATTTCATGTGCTACACTCTGGTAGTGACGACATAGTCTCCCCATAGAAACACACTAGGCCCTCTATTCTAGTCGGTAGCCTCTATCATTTGGGGGATGTTCTAATGGCCACATGGACCACAAAACTTAGGGAACCTATTAAGTGGAATCCATTTTAGGGACGTCATACCAGGGTCACAGAAATTCACTTCCAGCCTTCTAGGTAGCACACACAAAGGCTTCTATATGGACCAAATTTTTTATTTTGTGTCCTTTAAAATAAATTTTCACCATTTTTTGTTATATAGAAAATGAATATATAATATTATGTGTTTTTAAACAATTTTCATGACAGCATTTTCCATTTGGTCATCTGAGACCATTTTTTGAGGTGGGATAAGAATTTTTTTGATTGAGCTTTATATGGGAAATAAAGGTGTTCAATCATGGTGATCATATCATTCCTAGGGTTGGTACCCCATTTTGGTGAGTGTTTACAAGGTTTCGGGTGTACCACACAAAAAATGGGATTTATAGGAACTCTACATATTGTTATCAGGGCTAACATATGAATATTGTAAGTTATCCACATGAACTTACTAGGATAAAACTAAGTAATAGAACATGTTTGGGGAATAAATTATTTGTAATTTATAATACAGTCAAACCTAAGCAACCATAATCTATCAACCGCCATTTAAATGAAGATTGATAATATTCTAGGGAGAAAAAATCGAAATATATACTAAATAAAATGAATTTTCCACATGGTTGATATGCGAGTCTTAATACCCATAGTCAATGCTGAAATAAATTTATTCAATGATCTATAAATGATTACAATTCAGAAGTCCCCTTTCTTTAATTAGTGATTTCACCCAAATAACATAGTATATTCTAGTAAGTGCAAATGGTCAAGCTATCTCCCAATCATTACAATAAGTTCTTCCACATAGTTATTATCTTCAAAGTAATCCATAAAATCATTAAAATATATCTACAAACTCAAATATATATTTTGATATTGGTGATTTCTTCTAAATAAGTAGATAATTTTTATAATTTTTGGGAAAGTAACTCTTATATGTTTATAAATATAATCTTACAAAAGTCCTTTGTGATTTCCATACAACCTTAATTAAATCATTATAAGAGGTAAATTCTAATTTTCAATCCATTGGATATAACCTTTTTGATGAACATAATTTTGTATATATAAATTTAAAATGTTTTTATATCTTTACAAACACTCCTCCATCTTCATCCATCCACAAATCTATTTTTTAAATTTCACAATTCCACTTTGAGGTTATATGGGAACTAATTTCAGTAAAAACCTATATGAACAAAGACCAATAAAATAGAAAGGAGGACCTCCAAAAATTTAATATATTGATAAAGGAGAGGAATAAAAGTTAGGTTGGTTAGTCTAGTCTATCACGTGCTCAGTCCATTGTGGAATCCAACTAGAGTAAACACCAGGAATTATCAAAATGACTCAGCCATCAAAACTACTTTGCATCACACCTTCACCCAACTAATCCATTTCCACCAAAAATATTATGTTAGACATTAGAAAATGAAACTTTTAATTTATCTACTTTTTAAATTAGAAAATAATTTTCACAGTCGAGGAAAACAATATTCTACTTCAGAATCATTTTCTATGTTTCTTTACTATGTCCTCTATTAAATTCCACACACATACTTTTATTCCTCAAAATTCATTGTATGATTATATTTTCTCCAAAATGCCCTTTACCATCCTAGTCTAACCAAGGTGTATTACTACCTCAACATATACCATATTAAATCCTTTGAAATTATATCTATCAAATTATACGCTTCATCAATATTCTATAGATTCAACACTTTTTCATTTAAAAACATCAATAAAAAGCGAGTCTTTAGCTAAATATGATTCATCCTGGAATGAAATATTAGTTTTTGGATAAGAAAATCACACTTAATGGACCAAAAAATAGAATCCCATGAGATTTCCTTATTTTGTTATCTTCTAATAGCCCATATATCTAGATAAAATCATTCCCAAATCCCATCAATGTCATATAATATACCTCTATGGTGGAAACAGAATGTACCAATTGATGCTTAGAAATCTTACCCAAAAACATTACATTGTATGTGAACATATATTTCTTGATTACCGTTCATATATCTAACAATATTTTAATGTTTTATCCTCAAAAACCATTCAATGATTCATTAGTTTTAAAAAATAAAATAAAATTAAAAACCCTTCAAATAATTGAGTATCTACTTTACCACCTATGAATTCACTCTTACAGGGGGATTAACATGAATCTCGTAAAAACACTAACATCTTCGAAAGTGTATAATTGTGTAAAAAAATGGAATATATCAATTTTATGACATCTGATTCATATGTAAGAATTGTTATATACTCCACGTTAACTTTTATTAATGGTTCATTAGTCTTGTTCAACTTAAAATTTATAGAAAGGGGTGTTCTATTCAATTATCCTCTGTCATGCTGAAGTACCCCACTACCATCCAGATATAATCAAATCGTGTAAGAAAAAAAAGTTATTAACCACAATTCCATCATGATCTATACCCCCAATATCAATTTAACCAGACTAAGATCCTTCATATTGATTCAATTACATAATTCTTCAGTTATTTCAATTATCATTTCCTTTATCGGACCATCAATGAACATGTCATCAATATTGAGATGTAGGATGATGAAGATCCCATCGTCAAATAATTCCGGATGACAGAAATGATCTAAATTAATCTTTATGAAATTATGTATATCCATAATGGAAATAAAATTCTAATTTCACTTCCATGGTGCATTATTAAAACTGTAAAGGATATAATTTATCATTGACAAAAAATTATGTTTTTTTTATTCATGAAACCTTTTGGATTCTCCACCAAAATTTCCACAAAAAAATACCCATGACTAAATTTTGTATTTACATCTATTTTTTCTATTAAAGTTATTATATTGAATCCTTATTGAAAACTATATGAAATTTCATATAATAAATACTCAAAGAAAATATCTCATATAAATCTGAATATTAAATTTTTTTGAACCCATTAAGGACACATTTTTCTTGTACCTCTATCTATCATCCTATTCCACATTTGAATACACCCTTTTATTCTTAATTACATTTTCCCATCATACCTTTTTGTTAGATCCTATGTTCTGGATTCATAGAGTGAATTAATATCATTGCTCATGGATTACTCCCACTAATTCAATTATTTTACATTTAGATCGTCTCTTGGGACCTCAAGCTCTCCATCAACTTTGAGATGAATGTAATGAAGACTACTTCTATATATCTTCACATGGTGGCTAACTATGACATCCTGAACGAGGTTCTATACATATGTTCCCTGAGACGGTTTATGAATTGACCTCAACCACACCTCCATGTATTCCAGAGGCTACCAACTAGCAGTGAAGGTATATTATGAGTCATAGGGATACAATACCCTCTTTATCAATATAAATCGCCAATGAAAAATATAATCAATAAAAAAATACACAACCATAATTATAAGGATACTAATATCACACAATGACTAGAATGGAATATACAATTTCAAACGGAATAATAAATGTATCAGGCTGATGTACGTTCCAAGTGTTAAAATGAATTATAAAAAGTAAAAACACTGATGACTACCTGATCCTCATTTGGTTCCATCATCCATGATGCATACTGATTAACCACCTAAATATAGACATGTTCCATTCCCATGTACCACAACATTGAAATCTATTTAGGTACTGATCATGTAGCCCGAGTAGAGTCTGAGTACAACTCAGTAGGCCACCACCAATGATGTCTAAAATGATATCTAGTCAACTAATAGTGTATAAAATTGTATAAAGAATAAATCGAAATTCATAAATTACTAGTTACCACATTATCAATTATTCTTTATTTAACAAAATTTACCACTGGTTCCCATAGACACCAATATCTCAATAGCTACTTTGGCCAATGTCAGAGTCTGAACATTTCACAAGGAATATCATGTCTCAAAATTCCATTGTTACTATTCATTATATCAATTCCTATATAAATGAACATGTTAACATTCATTAATTCATAATATAATTCCTACGTTACCATTCATTCTTCCCACATTAGAATGACCATGTTCTCATTCTTTTTTCTTAACAAAATGACCATGTTTCCATTCATAACATCACAATCGAATGAACATATTACCATTCATTAACAAATAATTAATTCAGAAATTAACAATCCACAACAATTCCATTAATAATTAAAAAATTATATTAATACAACATTTCTATTAGTTAATTCAACAATTTACTAATCAGATCAGTAACATTAATTAATTCAATAATTAATTATTCACGTCAATTTATATACTAATACAATAATTAGTTAAAAATCACAATTCCATTAGTTAATTTACCAATTAGCTAATCACATCAATAACATTAATTAATTAAAATATTAATTAATCACATTAATAAAATTAATTACTTAAAAAATTAATTAATTGCATCAAATAATTTAATTAATTTAAAAATTAATCAATCACATAAATTCTATTAGTCAATTAAACAATTAACTAACCACACCAATTTAATTACTAATTAGAAAATTAGTTTACGACATCAACCTCCATAATTAATTCCCCAATTAATTAAGCACGTCATTCCGATTAATTAATTCATCAATTAATTAATCAATATCTACAAACTCAAGTTCCCATAAAAAATTCTCTAATTAATTACCTTTATCAGTTTCTCAATACCTCATTTTTAATTACACAATTAATTATCTCAATTATTAAATCTCAATATCTCATAATTAATTCATCAATTCATTATATAAAATAAGACAACTCAATATCTCAAAATTAATTCATAAAATAATTATCTCAAATTAGAAAAATAAATATATCATAATTAAATTTACAATTAAGTAGGTCAATCTATAATTCCCAAAATCCCCAATTTCACATCTCCTTAATTAATTAATTCACCAAATTAATTAATTCAATCAAGAACAAATTTTCTAAAAATAATATAGAAAATATAAATTTAGATATAAAAAATATAAATAAGTATATTCATATTTGAATTATAGACCACCTACGTCATGTTTGATGAAGAACGATTGGCAATATAAATCCATAAAATTTGAGCAACACAACAGCATAGTACGAGATATTAATATTAAACCCCAAATAAAGATAGAAAATATTAATATTCTAAAAATAAAGATATAGATATACAATACTAGATATAGATATAATAAAAATTGGAAGAACAAACCTTTATTAAATAGTAAAATAAGGGATGACGAATGGGAAACGAAGCAGGATGAGATCATTTTATTGAGAGTGGTGCCAATTATTGATTCGTGTTTCGAATGGACAAGAGAGGAGGTTGGTAGGGATTAGAATTCATCTAAGAGGATATGAAATAGTTAAATAACACGAGGTGTAAAATGTGGTTTGATTTGGGTGAATTTTGTGGGTTTATGTAATTTTAAAACTAATTTTCAAGTGAATAAAAAATTCACACATGGATTGCTGGGCAAGGGCGCACAAATTTCCCTAACTGTTCACCAAAATAAAGGGCCTCTATTATAGGGTTCAATGGGTTCTCCTAGGAGTTTTTATAGTTTTAAAAACTATGTTTCACCCATGAACATACCCTCTATATAGTGTTTCATGGTTTGTTGGGATGGGGCACATAGTTAGGGAAAACCGTGCGCTCAACATGCACTGCCCTAACCCCTTCATGTTTTCTATATTTTTACCCAAACATACCCCATGGGAAAACCCAACCAATGTATGCTAAAAAACCAAAAAAAATACATGACATCATTCTTGAGTCATCTTTAGAAAATTTTGTGTTTTTACTATCTCGCCACATTATAACAGCTTGTCCTTGGGTAGCACTCCCAAGAATCTCTAGGATTCTAGGTCAAAGATATTGGTCCATTAAACATGTATAACTGATTCTCTCTCCCATATTTTCTCCTGAATACATACAAGTTTCCACAATACCTAAACTATCAGAACTTTCATTCACCTCAACACTTTCTAACTATGATCCAACATACATATTATATACTCTTTAAAGGATGCATCAGTATGATGCTCCACGTCAACCACATTGATTGCATGATAAGGATCAGGGAAATACCACCAAATTTGTGTCACATGTAAGACATCATTTATAACAATGTATCTTTTAGGAAGAGCTAATTGACATTCCACCAACCCAATAATCTCTGCAACCTCGTGTAGTTCAATAATCCTTGGTTCCAACTAGCCCTATCTCTATATCCTATAGTAACCCAATCTAGGAGGTAGCTGAAGGAATACATGATCACCCTCTATAAACTCTTGGGTTTTTGAACATCTATTATCTTAAAATTTTGGTCTACTTTGAACAACAACCATACATTTCTGAATTAGTTGAACCTACTCTGACATCTCCTACACAATACTCGGTCCCAAAAAGCTATACTCTCCTTCCTCCATCTAGTATGGAGTAGATCCACATGGCCTACCATAAAGAGACTCAAATGATTACACATGTATAATTGATTGATAAATTTTATTATAGGAAAACACCACTACTTACAAGTAATTCTCCCAAGAACTTCCAATGTCTAGAATATAGGCCTGTAACATATCCTCTAGAACCAATAGAGTATTCCATGACTTCCCATCTATCAACGGGTGAAAATATGTACTAAAAAAACCAATGAAATAATTTCCTTTTTAAATCTCTGCTAGATACATAATGTAAAATACGTTTCATGGTCTGAAATAATAGTCTGTGGTATCCAATGTAGAGATACTATCTCCCAAACATAGAGTTATCCCAACATCACAACTCATAAGGTTTCTTGTATAAGGAAAAATGTGCTAACATCATCAAATGGTCTACAAACACCCAAATAGAATCCTTATTTTGAGGTTTAATTAGGAGATCCACCAAAAATTTAGTGGCCACATCCTCCCACTTCCACTATGGAATGGGTGATGACTGTAGAAAACGTCCAGGTCATTGATGCTTGACCTACACCAGTTGACATGTATAACATCATTTCATGAACCATGCTATCTCATTTTTCCAATGCAACCAAAAAAATGTCATCATAGGTCATGGTATATTTATGTCACACCTATATGTATTTCCCAAAATGAGGAATGAAACTCACACATCACCACCTCTCTCATGATCATAGGCACAAAAAACCTATTCCTGACAAAGATGACCTCATCCTCATCTATGCTCTAATAAAAAGGTGATTCCCCACCTTCATGGATTTCCCTTAAGGTAAAACATTATGTATCCTCATACTAACTATCTTAGATATGTTTAAAAAGTTTACGCTCCAATGAAATTGATATGAGATTCATCTTTGACTGACACTTATAAACCACAATGTATATCTTAGATAGTAAAGCCGTCATCATGCACTCCACACCAGACTCCTAAACCACCCGAGTCAGAGGTTTCCTATGAAAAACATCAGCAAAATTTTCCCCTTTCTAGTCATATATTATAGATCAATATCAAAATAATACATATACCAAACCCATATGTGTATAAGATGATCCAAATCTCATTTTGAAAAGATATACTTCAAACTCTTGTGATCAGTATACACAATACACATTTCACCCAATAGATAATTACAACAACTCTTTAAATCATAAACCAATTATGCCAACATGAGGTTGTGTGTATGGTAGTTCCATTTATCTATTATCAAATGCCAAAACACATACACCAAAAATATATATCCCTACATAAACATATCTCCAATTCCAATCCTATAAGTGTCACAATACAAAATATACAACTCACCTCAAGTAGGTAGGATCAATATTGGTGTCGATGTTAAAAACTTATCCAAATCCCAAAAATAATTCTCACATTATTTTAATCAATCAAAATTTATTCCCTTTTGGGACACTCTTGAATGCATCACTTCCAAATTAGAAAATTCCTTAATGAAACTACGATAATATATGGAAAACCCCAAGAGTTTAAAAATATCAAATACATTATTGAAATAATCCCATGGAACCACTATCTGAACATTCTATGTGTCCAAAAATACACATCTATCCCAAAATATGTAACCTACGAAGTGTAACTAATCAATCTAACTATGACTCTTATATAGCTCAAAGAATAGATCATTTCATCTTAGTGCAGTCAAGATGATGTCAAGATTTTGGGCATGATCATCGTTGGTCTTGGAGTACACCAAGATGTTATATAAAAACACAACCACAAACTAATCCAAGTGCTGATTGAAGACCCTATTAATCAATGTCATAAAAACTAATAGTGCATTTTCCAGCCAAAACTCATTAAAACGAACCCATATATGCCATGTCTTCTTATGAAATCATTTCTTGATATATCAGAATTATGAACTATCAACTGATGATACCCTCATCTAAAGACTATATTGGGAAGAACACAAGCTCCCCTAATATGGTCAAATAGATTACTGATACATTAAAAAGGACCCCAGTTCTTTACAGTCATCTGGTTCAACTCCCAGTAATAATCACACAAGATAAGCATCCCACCCTCATTTTTAATAAAAAAACTAGTGAACTACAATGTGACTTACTCTTATGGATGAAATACTTATACTAAAACAATTCTAGGAGAGTCATGAGATCATAAAACACTATTTTTTCATTTTCTATGGTAAACTAGAAACGGGATTATCCCCCTTACATGAACTCAATGGGAAATTCAACAACTCTCTCTTAGGTGGAAACCCTGAGAAATATTCATGAATTTTTTTTTGAAATTGGTCCACTACAGGTATAAGGAAATAATTCTATACATATCCATTATCAAATATTAGAACAGAAACATGGGATGTGAGATATCTTAGTTTTTGAGTAATTGGACCTACTCATCCTTCCTAGATATCCCTATCTCCATAGTGAACAAAACATTCACCCTTAAGATACGTAGAATAACATGTTATATGATAAAGGTCTATATGGGATGGAATGATACTATACATTCCAAACCCATAATTATGGTGAATCCTTACATGAAAAAAATATAGTTATCTCACAGAAAAAGTTACTCTACAACTTCAAGAGAACACCCCCTACATAAGAAAATTTTTATTTACTGTATTCCCAAAGGTGTGTTAGTCTACAACACCCCAGTCATATACCCCATAGATATGTTCAAACCATTCACTTATTTTTTAGAAATAAAAGGAATGAGAGGAACTAATGTAAAATAAGGAACTAGATATAGTAGAGTCTATAATAATAATATCTCTCACTATCGATGGTTTAGCCTTACCATCCATAAGTGTATTCTACACCTCATGAAACTATCCTTAACATATTCCCTATGATATAGTCTGACTCCCCTAAGATACACCACTCGGTTGATATTGGTTCCCTTTTTTAGAAGCACTGTGTCCACTGCCTTAACCACCTTTTCTAGTAGAACTCTACCTTTTAGACTCATATGGTAAAGAAGATCGCTTTCATGCACCCTAGTTCTCTCTAGATCATGTACCACTAATAATTAATCACTGGGTCCTACAGATCTTATGTAGATGTCCCATCTTTCCATAAGATTGTAACTCAAATGGTGGTTGGTGGATCTCACCATATGATCCCCAACCTACCACACTAGTGACATATCACTCGAATAAGTTCTAAAGAAACTGATCCTTCTATCTATGTACTCTGCTTCACACTACACTGACAACCATTATTGTAGTGATGATTCTTACTCTTAGGTGTCTCACCTACTGATCACCCAACTAAAACTATATGTCCAACACTAGAATCCTCCTTCTGGTACCCCTTGTCTATGATATTATGAGCTATCTCCTTAGAAAAAAAATTTATTTAAAAAAAATTAACATAGGAATTAATCTCACATTTAATCCCTTCTTGAAAATTCCTATTCATAGCTATATTATACCCTTCTAGTAGTAGAGAAAATTGTTGAAAATATGTAAAGAGTTCAACATAGTGCATCACATACATACTCCGATGACATAGCCTCATTAACTCATTAGCTCTCTCATAACTCGTCATATCTGGATAGAATTTCTCCATGATCATATCCAAAGGTCCTTCCATAACATAACATCTTTTTATTTAGTCCAAGCCTGAATTTTCAACTTGTGCTTCGCTGATACTCATAGAATATAATCATCCTACTTGACCCACCTATATATAGGAGTCTATAAATGTTCAAGTGTCATATCAATGTACTCAACCCAGAATTAATCTTTCTCCGGTACACCCTCTCTAGTAAAATCTAGAGTGTGATCCAAATAAAATTCCATTTTCATATCAGACATACACTTCAAAACCTTCCCTGTGTATCTTTATTTAAGCTACATAAGCGAGTGAATTTCTATCAAACTTCTCCATAATTTCTATACCTAGCATGATCAGTGCCTCAGGTTCTAGCATTGGAGGATCATCCCTAGCCATGCCCTCTGGTATTTCTATCAATGAGGGTCGACATGGAGGAATAATATATATAATTTTAAACACACACCTTAGGAGATAATTTAAAAAATAAATACATTTATGTAAGAGGGAAACACAATAATCCACAACATTTATATTCCCTAACCCTCTCTACATGGTTAATACTAAAGCACTATCACCACCCTTAGCCATCCTACACCTTGGTCCTAGTTAAAAAGGGTAAAACACTCTCATTATTCATGTTTCTCATTTAGATACCCACATATTCTCATCTAGAATTATTTTAAAATATGTCTCAATTTCATGTTAGGAACCATTTTCATATCAATTTCTCAATAAAGGAAAATAATTTCATGTTCAACAACTTACCCATAACTCGTTTCCCCATGTGTTCTTAAAAAGATGCATGTCATAATAACCTTGAGTGACTATAACGATTCATGAAAACTCAACTCTTATGCCCTATGGTTCAATATGTAGAATATCAGAAAATATCAACATCAATAATCATATCACACAACAAGTGTGTCATCCAAGGAGAAATAACATTCAACTATAATATCAAACAATGATAACAATAATCCCACTCTGGGTACTTGGGTTCTTCCCCAAACATAGGGTATCTACTCCGATGACCAAGCTTATAACCAAGGCTTAACACTTCATAGTGTATTTTATACATTTCCCAAATATTAAGAAAGAATAATAAGAAAGGAAAAGTCATCTGACACCACTTTTTAATTCCCCGACCTGGGTGCATCACATAGGTGCCCCAATCAGGTTTGCTACATGACCTCAAGCATGCTTTCCCACACTCAAGAGGTTTATAAATAGAAGAAAGGTTCTATTATCAAGCATGGGGAGACTATACCATCTTTGTTAGAGTAAAAAACAATATAAAAACAATAAACATAAATATAACTATAAAAAGAAGGAGGCCAATATCACATGATGACTAAAACATAGGATACAATATCAAAGTTAAAAATAAATGTGTAATGACAATGTACGTGTCATGTGATAAAAAACAAAAGTAAATACACTAAAAACTCCCAAACGATCCCTGAATCACATTCTGTTTCCACATCCCAACCCTATCATAAATCTTCCACCTTATATAGATCGTTTTCCCTTATATATTCCAACAACCATAAAATCTATTCAGGAACTGATCAAGAAACCTGATTAGGGTGTGAGTACAACTTAGTTGGCCACCACCAAGAAATTATAAAACAATATCTATTCAAATAATAGTGTATGAAGTTGTATAAATAATAAATCAAAATGCATAAATAAAAAATTACCTCATTTTCAACTATTATTTATTTATACACATAAACCCCTTGATCCCATAGATACATGTATCTCAATACCTTATTCGGCTCAAGCTGGATTCCAAACTATTCCCAAGGAATATCATTTCTCATAATTCCTTATTTAACATTCATTAATTAAATTAATATATAAATGTCTATGTTACCATTCGTTAATTTATAGATGAAGGCAAATGTTACCATTCATACTTCACACATTAGAATGACGATGTTCCCATTGTTTATTTCTCTACTTAATGAAATTGTTAGCATTCATAACATCAAAATCAAATGACCATGTTACCATTCACTAACACATAAATAATTCAAAAATTAATTATCAACATCGATTCCATTAAAAATTCTATAATTAGTTAAACACCATAATTTCTTTAGTTTATTAAATAATTAACTAATCACATCAATAACATTAATTAATTGAAAAATTATGTAATCCCATCAATTTTATTACTCATTCAAAAATTATTTAATCACCAAAATTCAATTAGTTAATTTATTAATTAATTAAAAACATAAATCACACTAATTAATTCAAGAAATAATTAAAAAATCAATAATATTAATTAATTTGAAAATTATTTAATCACATCAAATGATTTTATTAATTCAATAGTTAAGTTATCAATACAGTTCTATAACATAATTCTGTAATTAAGTAACCACACCAATTTTATTACTAATTCAACAATTAGTTTATCAAATAAACACACATAGTTAATTACTCAATTAATTAATCATAACAATCCCATTAACTAATTTATCAATTAATTAATAAATATCCACAAGATCATAATACCATAATGAATTCCATAATTAATTACCACAATCATTATCCTAATAATTCATAATTAATTCCATAATTAATTATCTCAATTATAAAATATCAATATATCATAATTAATTAATCAATTAATTATCCCAAATTATCAAACTCAATATGACAAAATTAATACATCAATTAATTATCTCAAACTAAAAAATAGAATATCTCTTAATTAATTTAATAATTAATTATTTGAATCAATAATTCCCAAAATCCCCAATTTAATATATCCTAAATAAATTTATTCATTTAAGAACACCAATACTAAAATTATAATAACAATTATATGATTAAATACACGAAATTTAAATAAATACTTGTGGATTATAATTTTTTTCCACCTACCTCATGTTTGATGAAGAATGCTCGCAAATGGAAATCCCTAAAATTTAAGAAACACAATGATGTTAAATAAGATATGAATCTCAAAACATAAATAAATATCGAAAAAATTATTATCCTTAAAATATATATCTTGATATAAAATACAATACATATATATAATTAAAATAATAATAAAAACCCTTTATTAAATGGGAGAATAAAGGAAGTGGAATGAGAAACCAAGCGGGATGAGATCCTCTTATTAGGAGTGGTACCGATCTTTGATCTAGGATTTGAATCATCATGAACAGACGTTTAGTGGTACTGGAATTCATCCCATAGTCTATAAAATTATGAAATTATGTGAGGGGCTTTAATTGATTTTATTAGGGAGTGTTTTGGGTGATTATGTAATTTAAAAACTAATTTTCACATGACACAAAGAGTTGAACATAGTTTTTATGTAGTGGCACATAGATTCCCCTAACCTTGCACCTAAATGGTGTTCCAATATTATAAGAATTCATGGTTTATCATAAGAGGGTTCACAGTTTTACAGACATTGTACTATCCATGAAATTTCCTTCTGTCTAGTGTTGCATATTTTTCTAGGATGGGGCACATGTTAGGGATAACGGTGTGCCAACCACGAACATCCCTTCCCCCTTCAGTATTTCTTAATATGAACCAAAACACACCCTAAGGTAAAACCCAAAAAATTATTCTAAAATAATGAAAAATTAAATATATAAAATCATTCCCGAGTCATCTCCAGAAAAACATGGATTTTTAAACTAACTTTTGTAGATCTTTCGAACCCCCTTTATGGATTAATTCTTTTAAGAGCCACCACTTTTAGAACATTACCTTCTAGATATCAACCATGATATTATATTATTTCTTAGATCCCTAGTATTTCCTATATTGTAAAACTCCCAAAAATGTCCAAAACAATCATGACTTTTGGAAATCCATTCAGTTAAACCTTAACCCAGAATGATACATTGATCTCATTAGTAATATGTTGTTTGTTCTGATTCTTCTATAGGATATATTAACTGAAGATAATATTTTTACACCTAAAAACCTTCTATGATTTTTATCCAATAGTTAAAACCCATACACTTTACCACAATACCCTATAAATTAACCTACTCATGACATGGATTCTTTTTTTAATATCATTGGAATGAACAAGGATATATACATGATCATATAATACATTGATTTGAGAGATTTTATTCATCCTTTTAGATCAAAATAATTCCATAATATCTTACCCAAATAGAGAATAATGACTCATTTTGATTATGTAATTCACACAATTAACCACATTATCCCAAAATGCTTTGGGTAATCCCATATGAAATTTAATGCTCTTTTCCTTATCATATAATATTTAATTTATCTACTTTTTTCCTCTCTTATGTACTCATGTACCTGATATGGTCTTCAAAAAAAATTTACTTTCCATTATCGAAACCTCTAGAATTCAATGATTATAAACCATCCACTATTATCTATCTTCACATGCATCAATTTTCATCAAGTCATATTTTACACCCTGGATATCAATTTGAAGGATAATTTGCATACGTAAAACTTGTTATTGAGAAAGAACACCAACACCATATGCATCTCATTATTGATGAATGTAACATTGTAAGATACTCTCTATGATAATTTATTAGAGTTGACGCTCATGAATATATATGTATTGGATCCAACCTCTAATTCATTAATGTCTTAATTTTTTTAGAAAAAATTACACCTCTTCCCAATGATATATGCATCAAATGTTCCATACTATATGATTCTAATATTCAACACTAACTTACCTACAAGGTCTTCTATCCCTCTCTCACTCAAGTGACCCATATGTTCATGACAAAAATCTACAAAAGCTACTTGTTGAACTACTATTTCACCTTATGATACTCTAGTCTGGTACAATGCTCCATCCTTCACCCTTTTGGAAACCAGTATGGAACCATATATTATATTATACACTACATCTGTTAATGTAGTAGTTAATATCACATCATCAATATATCTAATAAAATTTAAGTTATTTTTTACCCATGGTATTTTTTATACTCCTTCCAACAGTACTAAAATTTTTTCCTTTTATATATGGTGATGTCACCTTTCATATAATCATAGGTTCTTTACTATAAAAATATTAATATTATAAATTCTTATTGAATAATATTTCTATATACTCACCAATTTGATATTGAGTAAAAATAATCCCTAGATTATATCACCCTTGACTCATGTGAACAAAAAAATGTAATAGAAATACTAAAGTATATTATAAAACAGATCCATAGATCCATATATAGAATAAAATCTTATAGATTTTACCCTCTAGTAATTAAAATATTTCATTGGGAGGAATTTCTTTTCACATTTACAACACATGGGACCACCCTCTACCGAGCTACTCCTACTCCGACTTTTCATTCCATTACCCTTATTTATGAATTTTCTACTATGTAGAGAATCCCATTTATATTACACTATATGTATTTTTAGATGATTTCTAGATATATTTCTAATGATATTATTTATTCAAGATTATTTTTTAAAATCCTTGAGAACTAAATATATCTTTCCACTAGAATTTATCACTATGGTAGACATCACATCCCATGACATATGGAGTAATGAGAGAAAAAACTGCATACACTAGAATTTTAAACATCACTAGTTACAATTGTCTCATAATTATTTAAAATTAATTAATGTTATTATCTATAGGAATAACTTAAAATACTCTAATATTGAATATCTTCCACAAGAGGAACACCTTATTTATTATTAAAAGATTCTTATACATATCAATGAGAGTCATTATATGTACAAAAGAAAATTTCTATTTCTCTAATGTTAGAAGACATGTTTTGTGCTAATTAAATCTTCATAAACCATAGTTTTATATTGTTTGATATATAACATTCTTTCCTCTTTCTAAATTATAAATTGGTACTCAAAATGAATGACTGAGATGCTTCTACAGTAGAAAATCATACATCTATATTTTCTAGAACACAAAATTCAATCTATGGGACATATCTATATAAACCATACCCTTATATAACACTATAAATTATAGAGATAGTTAACTCCTATTAAATTATTGAACACATAATAGGTACTATTTTGATATTTATAAAAATTATAAAATAAGGTAATGGAAAAAATAAGGACATTAAACTAATATCTAAATCAACTTCTCGAATGTCTCCTCTTTGAAAAAAATTAATGAAACCATGATACCATTTTTTGTGATCCTGAAAAAATATTCATTTTTTAAATTTATGTAACCAATTTTATTAGGTGGAAATAAAGTATATGAATGAATCCACATACTCATTGCATCTGAACATAGAATGAAACTACACCTAATTCTTAGTACTACAATACACAACCTACAAATGGATATAAGAACAATTTTAAAAGTCAATTATCAAAATAAATAAAATCAAAATAATAACGCTGGTTATATGTACTTTGTAAATTAGTCCCAATACATGGAGGTATACTATAATAATTTTAATCAAGGATCTATAGATTACTAATATTCACAAATACTCTGCCTATAATAATTACTTTTACCCAACTAATATAGTAGAGTCCTTTCATGGTCACCAGTCAATATGTATTCTCACCTCAGTTGTATGTTCTTCCACATAACTCTAATCATTATAGGAACAACTTAACTCTTTCAAAGATATATACTACCATAAATATAAATACTATTAAACCCTTATTTCTTTTAAAAATATTATTATTTTACTCTTATATATGGGAAGTTCAATGATATATCATATTGGAGTTAATCTCATATATTTCCATTAAATTTTATATATTGAATCCATTAGATAGTCTCAATGGGTAATATATAATTTTTTACCTAGAAAATATCACTTTTATGTTAGTGTAATCATGTGTTCATAACTCTTAGATTTACTAACATCATCACTACAACACCAACACCAAAAACTTCATTTTGTATTGGAATTCATACATATATAACTTCTCCTTTCAGAAGATCCACTTCAATGACCAGAAAATGTTTTTCATAGATGAATCTAGAAAAAAATATAGAAAATTTGATTACATTATTTGTAGAGTCAATATCACCATTTATAATCCAAAACAAGGAATGGGTCTTTGTTTCTAATATTTTTATAGGGCTTACATGTCGCACGTGATTTCGATTTTCCATTATTGGAACTTTCCAAAGGCTATAGACTTCCATCACTTTCATTGGCGATGTCTTATCCTTGATCCAAATGTGGTGATGGGATGTGAGTTCCTCCATCCATGGATTCCTCCATATATTTAATCACCTAGTCTGAGTCTCCCTCATAAATTTAAGTCATGTTCATGAAACTCATTTATGACACCATCTCGAGGTGGATGCTGATTAATTATGCTACTTCTATGTCCACATGATAGAAACCTTTTGTTTGTAGATCTAGTATCATTAGAACTTTGGGAATTTCAAAATTTTGGGTACGTTAGGAACATTTCAAGTCTTCCTCCTTGGAGGGAATCTATTTTTTAGACTTTTTATGTGAATATACTATAGAATACTCTATCTTTTGGGAGGTAGTTGACACGAGGGGCTTAAGTATTTCATTGATTTTGACCTTAGAAATTCCTTGATTACTGTAATGGTTGTAATTATGGATTACGTTAAGAGATTAATGTATTATGGAGATGTGAAAAGATTTTGATGTCTTATGGGGAAATATAGGTCACATGTTTAATGTATTGTTGATATGGGTTTAGTTTTAACATTTCCCTAGGATAGATATATGGTTATGTGTGTCCCCCGAGGGGGGGGGGGGGATATATCAAACATGGATTTTATTGAGTGTGACCCCAAAAGGGGATAAATTTACACCATGATTTTATAGAGCGTGTATCCTCAAAGGGGGATAATTTCACAAATGTATAGTTTTTTGGTTGAACATCATGTAGGCATCCTATGTACACTATTTAAGAGATAGGGATCAAAACCCATGTATTTTGATGCTATAGTTCATTGATGTCTGACATGACTGGAACATGCAGTGTATCCTCATGTGGTAAGGATAAAAATTTTAGGGAAGAATCATAAATGAGGGGGGGGGTGTAAGGATTACATGAATAATTTTACCAAAATAGTAGTTTTTTCTGAGGTTTGGGGTTTCTTCCCATGAATATGGAGGATAATGTGGGGATTATGCCTAAAATATTCCAGTGGTAGGTGTCTCATCCCATAGAGGGGTAATAGGTTTCATCCCATGATCATAATACATGGATAATCTTGTATTCATCTAAAAGGGTATATCTATTCTTTTATTTCATGTTATAAGGACATTGTCATGTAGTTTAATTTCATATGACTATGACATGGAGCTAGGCAGTTTCATGTCATGCATCTTAGACATGGATGGGGAATACAACTTTATGGGTAATGTGTCCATGCCAGAGGAATATTTTTAATAAGGAAATATCACCGAGGTAGGTGAATAGTTTCTCTTTAAGATTCCACCATTATAGATTACATTTCCAATGCTCATTCACCTATGGATGGGGATCAACATTGGAACTAATATTATAGAGTAGTAATTAGGAGGTATAATGCTAAGGTTCCTATGCTTATGAGTGATAGGGATTAGGGCACCTATTATTATAAGAAATAAGTATGGTGAAGGTGTCAGTGACACTTGGAGGGAATTAGGAAGACACCCTAGTGGGTAGTACCAATCATGTTGTGACATATATTGCATCTAAACCAATCTTGGATGATCATTGAGGACCTGAGCACTCAAATTTCATGAAGGAGGGTCAGGTAAAAAGAGGTAACATATAGAAGTCTACAATGTGTGTTTTAGAATGGTTGGGGAATCAAATAATTTTGGATCTTCTCAAAGGATAAGGGCCTTGAGAAGGTATTTGTTTCATGAAACATGGTGACCCTACATCAGAGTAATGTCTTAATTCCCATGGGGTTGGCTACAAAAGGCACTATTATCTTACAAAACCCCAAGGTCCTTAGAGGGATTTCTTCTTATGAAAAGTCCATTTAAATTTACGAAAGGAATATCTAACATGGGTTGAGATTCTTAAAAAACGATGGGAGGTTGTTTCATGAAATATAAACACCTTTAGATATCCATCTACTCATTCGTTTTTGATGTTTATGAGTATCGTGAGTTTAGAGTTTTTCTTGGAAGATGAAATGTTTCATCACCCTAAATGTCATAAATATATGGGTTTGTATTGGTATAATGGAGGTGAGGGAATATGTTACGAAAAATATGGATAATTTAATGAAAATTTATGAGCTTCATTATTCCATGGGGCTCTGAAATCCTTATTTACACTGTGAAAATGTTACCGTCAAATCTTTGAAATATTATGAAAGGGAGCTGCACAATATGAACTTATGTAGCACATAGGTTACTGTAAAACCATTACATAGAAGGTAATTTCACAAGGTAAAATAATAAATAGAGGTGGTGTCCTTTTTGAATCCAATCCCTTAAGGGGATTTTGGGATGTTTTGGACCAAATTTTCTTTGAACTCGACATGCCTTCCTCATCCGCTCTCAAGAAAAACAAATTCCAGCATAAAAAATTCCTCCCTCATAATTAGTGTTTATGGGGGAGAGGAGGGTCATATTATAAAGTAAAACTTTTAAAAATTAGCATTATGAAACCACCCACTAACGAAACCTATTCTATCCATATGATTATAAATATGGGTGGTGACCATTAAGGGGACCACAATATTTTCATGAATCATAGGTTTGTTCTTTATTTTCAGGAAAATCATGAGCTTCAGAAAACATTTTTTATCTAGATCCTCACCACTCAAGAAAATAACCCTTTTTTTAAATTACCCCACAACATAACTTTGGTGAACACACAATCATAAACATAGTTCCATTAACATGACTTTCTCAAGTAGAACATTGTGAACCATTCTCAAAAACCATTTTGAATCATGGACAAAAATGGTTATAGATGTTGAAAATTTTACTAATGTACATAAATAGAATATTTCCATGAATATTATGACTGTATAGAGTATTCAAAGGGAACCCTATTTTGACACACTCACCACACTTCTAACAGAGGCTACAGAAGAGTTCCCATTATCCAATACACTATTGTTTTACAACTTCAGACTGAGGGGTGATGTGTTCATCCCAAATGGTAATCTAGGTGATCATACCTAAAGGTTCAAGGGATCACCTAGACTATACTAATGTAACATGGCTTTTGGGTGCCATATCAAAATGGAGCATGCATATTTTATGGTTCACACTCTTTGGAACCATTTGAAAACCATCAATTGGTTGGAGTTTGAGGCAGATATGTCCCCCCTCATCATGAGACATTTCACAAGGAAGGATTGGGATACCTGGTCAAGGTGTGGAAATATGGATGGGACTTATTCTAGGGTAGAAATTTAATATATTAGTGGGCTTGGGCATACATGGCATCTAGTCCTGCCATGATTACATGGAAGAGCTGAAGCAGGAAGAGCATTATGAGGTTGTATGTTCCTCTTGGTTCTATATCCACCTTCACATGGGAATCGTTTTCGAGCTATTGAGAAGGTGGTTTCTACAAACCAATACATTCCATGTTCACCACGGGGAGGTCAGTATCATCTTGTGGTATCTTTAACATTTTGTTGGGATCTAGAATCAAAAAGAAATTTACAAAGAATTCATCCCTTTGTAGAATGGTTGGGAAGTGTTGGAGAAGTTTATATGTGTAGAAAAAGGATTTCTATGATTGGTGCATGGGACTAGTGAGAACAATATCAGGATTAAGGACATCATTTTAAAGTAGTAGTTCAAGTACCTTTTGAATGATCCAATATACATGATACCTAGGAAGCTACATCAATGCCCTTTGGAAATCCAGCGTGGAAAGGAGCTCTCCTACTAGAGGGTTATGAAGGCAAGATTGCGGTAGTGATGGTGATATATTGTGAATCCCAAGGATTCTATGGATAGGATGGTGGGATTCATTTACACATTGATCTATGAATGGATTCTTTCTATGAGGGATACACACAAGGAGGTTTGTTTGAACACAATTATCATGGAATAGATTTTATCAATGGGGAATCAAAAAAATCATTCAATACCAGTATCAATAAAGTTATACAAAGTTATTTCCTTCATCATCCAAGGGAATAATACTCTCTGCATGTGAGGATCCCCCCCTCAACATTCTGTATGGATCTGGTACCCCACACATGATGAGATATTAATATCCAAACCTTATTTCCCCTACCTTCACAAACATTTGGCCATGAATTCTGAACATCCTTGAGAGTCCCCTCTCAAATTAAGCTCAATGTATGCACTAGTGTGGACTAGGTCAACAAACCAAATCATGTTCAACCCATTTCCCCTTCTCACAAAGATGGTGACTGATGATGACATGGGATCTATCAAAAAATTATCATACCTAGTGGCCATATGAGGTGGGGTACTAGTAGCAAGGGACAACAAAAAGGTGATCTGTGAAATGTATGATGCACAATGGGTCCCAAGGATGTTTTAACGCTAATAGAGGTTGATCTTGAGGGTGTACAAATTGGGGTGTTAGGAGTTCCAACACTCGGTGCACAAATATATCTGGTTCATGTTTATGAATGAAGGTGGAAAAGGGAAGAATGAGAAGTTTCCACCTACTACTGCATATGGGCTCACCGGTGATTATGAACATATCTAAGAGAGAATGCAACTTGGGGAGATTAGGAGGATATGAACCACATGAGATATTGAAGTAGATGTCCCACAACTATGAGGTTGAGGAAGAGTGGTGGTAGGATCACATCAGGGATGCATGATTTGTCTGATGAGTAGAGCATCTACTACCAGGATAAAAATACCCACCCTTTCCTATGCTAGGGTTGTAGGGAGGGGAGTAGTAAATGGCTTGACACTCCCAAGAATCCGTTTTGAGAGAGAGATAGAGCAAATGGGGTTGTACCCATGATTCATGTTTAAGGACCAAAGTAGTGGATACACTATCCAGATGTCCCAAGCAATGACGTATTCCCTGATGCATGAGAGAGATAGGGGTTAAAAAACAAATCACCACCTTCACTGGGATATGGAATCCACATGAAAAATATGGGATATTACTCACTATGTTGGGTCATTCTAGTGTATGGTTCTATATTCCCTCGGATGAGACAGTGAAATACATAATAGAGATGGAGGATTTGGTCCACTTTCAGGGAATCAGACATCATTTAACAAGCTATATGATGGTGCTACTAGGCATGCCTTCTCCCCAATATATTCTAATAGGTCCATTATCTACATACATGAATCATTTAGAGGGGTCATAGGACTACTGATTGGGAAGTGATTTCTATTGGGACTCTCCCATGGATGGGGGCCATGATGTTGACCATGTGAATATTTTGATCACATGTTTGTTGAATATAAAGCATCCTTTAGAAGTACTTCCTAACTCCATTTTTATATTTTATATAGTGATAGTCTGGTATTGAAGAGGGGGATGTTCATGATTGACCTTAGAAAGTGGTATATGTATCCTTAATCCTTGAAGTGCTGATCATGAGTCCTCTACCTCATGTCATGTCCATGGGTGGCCAACTATCAGCCAAAGTGGGACCTATCATAGAGAAGATTACTGTTGGGGTAATTCCTTTTCCAAGTGTATTTCCTGTGAATCTTATTGAGTATGTAGATTGAATATATTGTTCCAATAGGTATTTAAACAAATTTTATCTTTTTTACTTCATTCTTTTTCTTTCTTCATATGACCGAATCAAACAAAAATGGACGTTTAAGAAGTATTTGTAGCTCAACCAGAATTGAAAATGTCCAAGGTAGCAGTTCCTGAAGATGATGAAGAGATATAGGGTTATGATCTCTATAACAGATTATCAAGGAGGCTATAGTGGTTGGGTTAACTATGGAGATTTAATAATAAGGGGATTCGAATACTATTCCCTCGATGAGGGGGGGGGGGTTATGTCTATGACCACAGAATGTTTATATGAGGTGGGTGTGGGGGATGATCATTCCATAAAATATCTATCAAAGGATACTATTGGAGTTGAAGACTCCATGGAGTATACATATATTTTTACAGTTACCATGGTGATTGAGGATTCCACAATGGATGCGCATATCCTAGAAGTGTTGTCAATAGAAGTTCCTAGAGTTGAGGTCTCAACAGATGTGGAAAATATCATTTCATAAATGGAGGTGATCAAGGATCCTGATATTAATTTTTATACCTTAGAGGAAATGTAGAAGGTGTATAGGGTTCCCAATCTGAATGGGGGGGGGGGGGGGGGCTAGTTAGGATACATTTCCCTAATAAATGGAGTTCACACGTCCCATATTCATGCCTCTAGATGATATATACACTGATTTATTGATTGTATTTTGCTCTAAATGGGATTTATCGCATGAGTACATAGAGTATTCTGGATAGAACACCACTAAGGACAATCGAGTCATTCAATGTGAGGTGTAGAGGTATGTGATGAACGTCATCACTCACACCCTATTAGTTCATCTACCAAACTAGGTGGGATCTATATTTTGTTGGCTAGTTAGCCAAGAGATTTCTATGGTAGAATCTATTATTCTCCACACATAGGCTCAATACATTATCATATAGAAGGTGTGTTCTAGGTGGTTGGTGTTTGATATTTTTTAGCACAAAAATATGGTTGTGGGAATCAAGTATCCCTAGGCAACATAGGATGGAATTTCCCATTTAAAAGGGCAGGGACATGAGATTTCGAATGTGGAAACTATAAATTTTGAGTCCATCAGTCAAATGAGAACAATATTGGTGGTATCTAATGATAACGTAATGGAGGTAACATATTTAGTGGAGTAGTTGAACATCGTGATGGACTAACTGTGCATCATGGATGAATACGTTCATCCTGAATATTAGTAAGAAGCTTTCAATATCATGGAGCAGAAGTCGAATATATAAACTACACAAAATAGGTAATATGATCTTGAGAACTCGATCACTAGGGTTGATCCATAGGGAAATTTTACCTACCCCATAAGAAAATACATGCTCTATTATGTGAATTATCCTTATTAACATTCAATGGATTATTTTAATTTTTACTATTTACATGAGGATGTTTTTTTCTAAAATTTTGAATGCATTAATGAGACATGAAACCATAAATCACTAATCCCACATGAGTCATTCATGATGTGGGAAACACATGAAGACCATTTTATTGCTCATTAATATTAAAGTGTCATGTGTGGGATGAATACTCATGGTCTGAATTTTTTTACTGACCACTGATAGTGTCTTGGACAAGAGAGGTTGTGGACATAAAACATGTTGCATTGAACCTCCAATAATCTTTTTCTACATGAACTAGTGAATAAATGGGGTAACACCATATGTATGGAATAATACTCAAAAAATGGGTGATGAAGAGTGTGAATCTATATTCCTATGATATTGAACACCACAGGGGTGGTGTGATGAAAAATGATAGCTGATGACCATTTTCAAAACCCAGCATCCATTATAAATTTTTATAGGATGCAGAAAAACAAATGATGGCCGAACACTGATCATGTTTGAAACAAAATCCTATCCCATAATGTTTTCAAAAGTCTTTTGAGGTATTTTCTTAGGATAGTAGGCGAGCAAGTGTGGTATAATACCATGAAATAAGGGAAGTCCCATTCAAACATGGAAGATGATGTAGATCCGAATAAAGAGAAACATGAAGCATAGAGATGAAGTGGTGGAATTTTTTAATGGAGTCTAAAACTTCTATAATTATGCCAACATGGATTTGAGAACATTGTGTGGGTGTATCAGTCTGAAAAATGGGAAGACTCATCTTCTTAGAAGAGTTTTTTCTTAGATACAAAGAGATATTTCAATAATATGAACAATGCAGTATATTAACAACACCAAAGATAAAATGGACTTTTCAAGTGAGGGACTAATATGCCTCATAGTTTAACATTATGTAATGAGGATGATAGAAATAAAATTTAACATTCTATGGTGTGGATTATTAAAACATAGTTTAACGTCATATGGAATGGATGATGTATCACAAAAATAAACATCACGTGATTGGAAAATATAAATGGATAAAGATAACAGTAACCCAACCATAGGTGGTAGGGGTTGTAGAAAGGTAACATAATGGGGGTACACCCTAGAGGGATGCCTGTGGTGAAAGTATGTTAGTATTTATCCCTAAATGGTTCCTTATCTAATTGGTTCAATGAGTGAAATATGGGTTTTTTAGGGTCTATAATGGGTCACAAATGACAATTTACCTCTTTATATTCCCCTCCTTGTTCTTACAAGTTAAAAAGACAGACTTGACGAGGAAGGTACAACTGTTTTTTAGGTTTCCCTTATAGGGTTTCAGCCTTCCAGACATTTGCGCCTCTAGTATATAGTAGTTTAAGGTAATACTAGTTAGACAAAGAAGATGAAAATAGTTTAGGGCCATATATCAAGGACCTTGACTCATTTTTTGATGTCATAGAGCATGGAACAATTATAAATAAAATAATTTAGTGTCATGATTCATGGACCATACTGTTTTATGTCTCAAAGGTAATATGATTGACATAAGGGAGAAGTTACTAGACGCGAATGAGGAGCCTAGGAATCCACGCCACAAAAAAACTCCCCATAAACACCTTTCACACAGACACCTAGATTAAGTTTTTATATCTAAAACCAGTTGTAAATAGTTTAAGGTAGTAATTATTAGATCATAGGGCTACGTGTCTCAAAGGAATATGCATAGTATCAAATGAATGTTGCCTAATGTGGACGGAGGGGCTAAAGAGGGAACCCAATTGCACATATAAATTTTATGAGAAAACATACACATTTTTTATGGTAGTGATGCTTAGTATGAGGGTTAGAATCCAAAAAATAATTTTTTAGCATGATGGATTGGCAAACCAATGTGAATTAGGGGATAAGGAGGCCTGATTCCACACAACACATTCCTAGGATGACTGAAAAACATTTTAAAGTCACGATGCATATACTTGTTCTCCTTGATTATGTACATAAATATTGGAAAATAAGGACTCGTGTGTCTTAAAATATCATGAAGAAGAATTCCTCCCAAATCCTATTCCCATGTGATCCATGTTATATGCTATAATGAAGGAGTTGTATGGGGTTCATGTCATTTATTGGGGAGAACCTGATGAGGGGGAAAAGAGACCAAAAAATCCCATGATGGTAATTGAAAAATTTAATAATTATATAGTGGAAGGGTAATGACCAATGGATGGGGGGAAAACTATTGACTCTGTTAAAAATTGACATTATATATTCTCGTTAACGAATAATTATTGTGAAAAAGTGCTAAGTCTACTTTTGATCAAGTTCAAAAAAACATTAGCCACTATTTGTTATCAAATTTCCTTAGATGAGTGACATTAAGATGGATGGTGAGCCATTGTGGACTACGAACATTACCACTAGAGATCCCACTCGACATGGAGGATGATGATTTTGCAAATTGAATAAATTATGAAGCATGGAAGTGGGAGTGGGGGATGTCCTCGAGGGAATATTGAGTGCCCTGTGAGATATTCATCCATGTGATCAAATTCATTGGATGAATGTGTTGGTAGGTGCAAACCAAACCTCTACCAATGGGGAAATATCCAAAAATGAGATAATGATGGGGTGGGATGATGATATTATATTCAGGCATTACTACAAATCCCATGATAATGGGAATAAATCTTATTGTAGTTATAAAATGGTAATCTTATATTTATTGTATGTGGAATCCCAATTTCACATGGGGTAATATCATTTAGTAAATACATAATAATCATATGAGGGATCTTCGTTTAACGTAGGGTAATATCTTTTGGTCATCACATACTTATCATGTGAGGAATTCTTGTTTTACCCAAGGTAAGGCTATAGTTTAATGTCATGTGTTGAGGATGTGTATTTTGTTTTTCACAAATCATATGAGGCATAAAAATTTAAAATGGGGTAATCTTATACATCAACATTAAGTTCTAAGGATTTTCGTTATTATAGTTTAAATCCAAAGATCTTTTATTGTGGCTGTTTGTAGTTTAGGGTTACGGATCTTGGACCAGAGGGGTACCTATTAATCTATGGTCACAAATCATGTACCAATAGGGGAATGGGTGTCCCAATAATAATTTCATGGAATAAAATAGTATAAACCAATATTAAAGGATTTATAAAGGGACTATCTTCTAGAAAAAACTCATAATTTCATACCTAAGTCTATATCATGATGTTGGGGAAGGAAGAATAATGAGTTAATGAAGGGTTGGGCCCATGATAAGTTATCTGAGAATCATTATGTAACCCAAGAGGATGGGAATAAATCCTCATATAGTTATAGAATTTAGAGTGGTAGGATAATGATGCCAGTAGAGGAATATCATCTCGAGTGAGGATATTGAATCATCCCTATGACATCCTGCCTTTTTATTACATAACTTTTCATTAAATTTTACAAAACTGATGATCTTTAAGGTTTAGTGTCTTGGAAACCAGGAAAATAAAACATGAAAACATAAAACATTATTCTTAAACACTTGAAAGGAATCTCCTTATGTTCATCCTAGGTTCATTATTGCATCTCATAACCTGGGGACATACATCAAAACAAAGGGTGAGCAGAAGGCCCAGTAAGGGAAACAAGGGGAAACAATTAACAGGTGAACTTGAGATACATCAACAATGTAATGAAAAAGAACTTTAAGGAATGAGAAAGAAATCATGAGGCATATAATAATAAAAATAATGTATTTCATAACTTGAATATGTGGCTACAAAATTTAATATCGACAATCATTTCCAATTCACCAAGGTCTATCCCCAAGGTGTCATTAAAAATTAACAAGTTTATTCACCAAGGCGTTGTTAAAAATGGTCATCTCTAGAGATTAAGTCTTTACCCAATGCATTAGAGCGCTATCAGGGCGCACCCTTAATTGGTATTTATTATCATGTGAGCCACATATATCATCATCAATCATTTCATAAACAACACATATATCATAAAAGAACCGGGTTTCATTTCATAATCATAACGTTTTAAAAACTACTTTAAAGACATGATCTTTATGTCACTTTAAACCCACTGAAAGGGAAAGCGGGTCGCATGTATGTGAATCCCAGAATTTAAAATAGAACATTTTGGTATATATGTGAATACCCCTTTAGAAGAAAGAGCTTTGAGTATTTACTTAATAAAATAAATTAATTTGAGGATAAAAGAGAGACATTTTGAGAGGGAAATTCTACAGCATGACGGCTATGTTTCGGTGTTTTAGAAAACATTGAAAAGAGAGGGGACATGGGTCACCGACTCATAAATGATCCATTAAACAGTAGGGGGACAGAATATAAAACATTTAAGAACATGGTATTGAAATTTGAATGATATACCATATGAAATGAAGAACATGAAAGGAAGACAAAAATAATATTTCTCTTATGAAAATTCGGCAGCCTAACGACGTCACATAAACTTCAAAAAAAAAAAGAATTGAAGAGATCAAATAGGGTCTCTCATCATATGAAAAATATAAGTATGATAGATATAGAGATAATACCCAAAAATAATAAAAAGTAACTTGAAAGACTTGAAATGAAAGTAGAACTTTGAAAAACGAGAAAGGTGAACGAATCCCTTAAAAATTTGGTAGCCTAACGGCATCACCTAAACTTCAACAAAAACGAATTTACGAGATCAAATATGGTATATCATCATATGAACATAAAAGATCAGTATGATAGGTATAGAGATCATACCCCAAAATCCTAAAAAGTAACTTGAAAGACTTGACATGAAAGTAGAACTTTGAAAAATGAGAAAGGTGAATGAATCTCTTAAAAATTCGGCAGCCTAACGGCGTCACCTAAACATCAACAAAAATGAATTGAAGAGATAAAATAGGTTCTCTCATTATATGAACATAAAAGATCAGTATGATAGATATAGAGATCATACCCCAACATAAAAAAAAGAACTTGAAAGGCTTGACATGAAAGCAGAACTTTGAAAAATGAGAAAGGTGAACGAATCCATTAAAAATTCGGCAGCCTAACGGCGCCACTTAAACTTTCTTAAAATTAATTGATGAGAGAAATAGGGGGTCTCTCATCATATGAACATGAAAAGGGAAGTAAGAGGAATATAAAATAACATCATCCAACACAATATCCTGGAGCATAAAATAAATGACATAAAAGAGATTACTTGAAAAGAAAGAGAGGGGTAGGATCCCTTACCTTAAAACGTAACTCTTAAAACTCTATGGTTGGGACCATGAGGGCTTGGTGGCACCTTGGGAGGACTCCTTGGGATTTAATGAGACTATAGATTCTTTGGGGGAGAGTTGGGAGTCTAATGGATGAGAGGATGACATGGTATTTACAAGGAAAGTGAGGGGACAAGGCATTAATGGCCAAGGGACACCTCATTGGTGGTTTTGGCAGAACCATGGGATCTCCCATGGTATTTCCCATGGAGTTAGGCCACATGGGGCCCCCAATACAATAATTCATCACTATTGGTCGGCCAACCCTTAAAATATCTCATCACATCATCATTACACATTTATGATGTCATTAAACATACTGAAACCCTAAAACTGTATTTTTACTATTCACTGAAAATTCAACTTTCTCAGAAAAATCTCAAAATTTCACCTTAACCAAATATCAATGCTCTGATTTCAATAATGAACTCCATTTTATAAAAATATTTTTCCAAATATTTTTAATCTAAATTTTAAATAAATACACTATTCACTGAAAATTCATTTTTTTCAGAAAAATCCCCAAAAATTACCATAACATAATATCGATGCTCTGAGTTCAAAAATAAAGTACATTTTATAAAAATAATTTTTTAAATATTTTTAATTTAATTTTTAATTAAAAAAACATTTCCTCCGAAAAAACTAATAATTTATGAAATTGGTATTTAACCATTTTATTTAATCACATTACTTAATCATGGTTCCTAGATTATATTAATACTTTCTTTAAGTGAGATTACTAATCCATTTGGTCACATTACAAATCCTAAGCATAAAATCACTATTCATAATTTACTATTCATCCAAAATTATGTTGATCTTATTAGATTCTAAATTTCATACTGAACATAGTTGTAGAAGATCATTTTTTGAAAATCATTACTCATTTTTAATTACTTAAGGTTTACATAAACATTTTTAAAATATATTTTTCAAAAATTTATAAAAAAATATGCATACTATATTTATCTAGACATTTGAAAATTAATAAACTTCATCATAAGAAGAAATCAAAATTTTTAATTAAAACAAAGGATTACACAAGGCAGTTATGGCCTCCTTACATAGCCCCTTATCACACCAGCATAGGACCTAAGTGTAAGGTGTGCTAAGGTGAGAGAATTCGAGGGAGGCTCGACCAACATCGCACGAGTAGTAATTTCTATCAGTTTGATCTTCTTGCAAAGGCGATTCCGTTCTAGCTTCACATGATGAAGTTTGGCTTGTGTTTGGTCCAGAGCAAAGCCCAGTGGTGCTACCTCCTTCTTAAGTTCTGTTACATGGGATTCGATCAGTCCAAGACAACTGGGTGAGGCCATCGAATCTTCTTTCTATATTAATTAACCAATATCACTTGTATTTAGAGACAATAATCGAAACGTTTAGTTTCTAGCGGTCACATTGAACAATGGTCATATAACAGTCAAAACCCAATGGTCTCATTTTAATTATACTCATGTTATCAAATGAAACAGTTTTGTTGAGTATAAAAAATAAAATAACAAACAAAATTAGGAAACAAGATTTATTCAAAATTTTGGGTCGTTACAATCTTCCCCCCTTAAGAAATTGCATCCTCGCAATTTTTAAAATTGGGTTTTGAAATTTTAGTGAAAGTCCCACATCGGAAAAGGAGTCAGTAAAACAATTACTTTAAAAGAAATAAGGGGAAGTACAATGGTCACCCGAGTTAACCCATACTAGGATTCCATATAGGAAAAAATGGACATGGAGGAGAAAAAAAGGGTCACGTTCTGAGGGAGAGTTATAGAAAACATGATTATGAGAAAGTTAACAACAAGAAAATCTCACACTTATGATGGGTTAAATGGTATTTGATTTCCCAGTAGAAAACATTAACATACAACATTTTAGTTTTACGATACTTTTCATAGTTTTGAGGAATTCATTTACTATAGAGAATAAAACACATGGAAATATTCCTACCTTCAAGTAGAGTTTCATCCTTTAATAAGTTTCTACCGAAATGAATCTTTTCTCCAAAAGATGAGCATTCAAAACTACTTGGTCTCATCAAAGCACAATAATCATCTTCTTGAGAGTCATGTAATCCACAAAAGATCAACTATCAATTTCTTCTATTTTTAAACATTATCCCAAAAACAGAAAGGGTTAGATAAAACAACTCTCCAAAAGGAAAGAATCCCATAAGAAGGGAAACTAATTTTAAATCTACAAAGTTCCATGGTACTACCCAAAGTTCATCATAGACCATTCCATAAATAACTATCCTTAAAATTCCTCAAAATAAACAAAACTAAGATTGAAACCCAAATACAAGAAGGATTTGAAAACATAGTCTTCCAAAATAAAATTTATTGTTCTTCTCTAAACAACATCAACCACTCCTAACATCTTATAAAAAAATTAGCTAACATAAACATATTTTCCCCAAGATAGGTTAATAATTTCCATAAGTAACCTAAATTACTCTAAGTCCACCTTAAATTCATCGATTCTTCATAATATAAGTCAGCCTTTAATCCTCAAATAAAATACAGTAGTAATCTATTTACCTCGATCAAATAGGGGTCCCAGAGTAGTGAACGTCTTCCAAAATAATAATCATCTTTTAATCCCCTAATCACCCTTTTGTTTAAGAATAACAGCTTCACTACATCAACATGTGGTACATAACAATAGATTTCTTCCTTAATGATATAAAATCATCTTAGGTAGTAACTCGATGGTCTTATAAAACATAATAGATATGATCATAGTTCTGGAACTAAAATACAACATGACATAGACAATTATTTCTAAGAAGTCACATGTACCTTAGTCATAAAGATCCATATCAGTATAGGACTTGAATTATTCCCTTGTACTTGATGATTTTTGATGCTCATCATGCTTCTCACCCATTCCAAGAGAGCGTTGCCTTGGATAATGTCTAAATTCTCCACATTTACGACATCGAAATGTATAAGGTACATTAGATCGAACCTTATCTCCATTCATCACATTATCCATTTTTTAAAGCAATTAGCTACATTATTCCCTATCACCCCACACTTAAAACATCTCCCATTTCCTTTGTGACACTCTCTTGGGTGCCACTTTCCACACTTTTTGCATAAAGGAAATCGGGTCTTCTTTCCCTTACCAACTTTATTAGATGAACATTCTTGAGAATTCATCTTCTTCTTCCTTGATGAATTTGGGAATTCAACTAGGTACCAATTATTAATTGTGATTTTGATAGCTGGTTTGTCATAATCATAATATGTTCAATGTGATATTTCGTCATCTCTGTCACATTAATAGGTAAATAGTCACATTTCCTATCATATTGGTTTTTGGGACATGCTCCTCCATTTCCCGCCATTAACTAAGAAAAGAACATATAATTATGGGGCTTAAATACTAAGCCAATAATCATTAAAAGGAAACGTTAAGCATAGAAAGATAAACTTGTAGAAGGAAAGTATACCCTAACTTGTGATCCCCTAGGTCCCAATCTAGGTTATCCATGATCATATATTCTTATGTGAATCATTATTTTATTTTATCTTTGTTCCTTTAATAATGGTTCATACTAAGCTATTGAATTTACCAAAGCATATCCCCCGGGAGTGTCGTAACCAAGAGTGCAGGAAGGCCCATTGTTGTGTACTAGTTCCTATTCGATTCTAGCTCAAAGAGGTGTTTTCGGGTTTTACCCCTATGTACATCTGTGCCAGAGCCACCTCTACCTACTCGTATCCAAACAGGGATGTATTTTCTTGGAAACCCCTTACTCAATACTCACCAAAATACCAGGAATATTTTCTATATTTAAACTTTTCTACAAGGTTATTCATAGATTTTTCATATCCTAATTTCCACAAATAACTAAACCATCCTTTTATACCAACTATGACATCCCGCCATTTTATAACAAAACTTTTCATTACATTTTACAAAACCGAGGATCTTTAAGGTTTAGTGTCTTGGAAACCAGGATGTTAAAACATGAAAACATAAAAAAATTCTTCTTAAACCCTTGAAAGGCTTATACTTATGTTCATCCTAGGTTAATTAATTCATCCCATAACCTAGGGACATACATAAAAAGAATGGGTGAGCAGAAGGCCCAGTAAGGGAAACAAGGGGAAACATTTAACATGTGAACTTGAGATACATCAACAATGTCATGAAAAATAACTTTAATGCAAGAGAAAGAAATCATGAGGCATATCATAATAAAAATAACGTATTTCATAACTTGAAGATGTGGCTACAACATTTAATATTGACTATCATTTCTACTTCACCAATGTCCATCCCCAAGGTGTCCTTAAAAATTAACATGGTTATTCACCAAGGTGTCGTTAAAAATGGTCATCTCTAGAGATTAAGTTTTTACCCAATGAATTGGAGCGCTATAAGGGGTTCCCTTAATTTGACTTTATTATAATGTTAGAAAAATATATCATCATCAATCATTTCATAAACAATCCATATATCATAAAACAAATAGGTTTCATTGCATAATCATAAAGTTTTAAAAACTGCTTTAAAGACATAATCTTTATGTCAATTTAAACCCATAGAAAGGGAAAGCAGGTATCATGTATGTAAATACAAGAATTTAAAATAGAACATTTTAGTATATCTATGAATACCTCTTTAGAAGAAAGAGCTTTCAGTATTCACTTAATAAAATAAATGAATTTGATGATAAGAGAGATACATTTTGAGACGGAAATTCTGCAGCATGACGGCTATGTTTCGGTGTTTTAGAAAACATTGAAAAAAGACGGGACATGGGTCACCCACTCATAAATGATCCATAAAACAGTAGGGGGATAGAATATAAAGGATTTAAGAACATGGTATTGAAATTTGAAAGATATACCATATGAAATGAAGAACATGAAAGGAAGCAAAAAATAAGATTTCTCTTATGAAAATTCGGCAGCCTAACAGCGTCACTTAAGCGTAAAAAAAAATGATGACATCAAATAGGGTCTCTCATCATATGAAAAATATCAGTATGATAGATATAGAGATCATACCCCAAAATAATAAAAAGTAACTTTAAAGATTTTACATGAAAGTAGAACTTTGAAAAATGAGAAAGGTGAACGAATCCCTTAAAAATTATGCAGCCTAACAGCGTCACCTAAACTTCAACAAAAATGAATTGACAAGATCATATAGGGTATCTCATAATATGAACATAAAAGATCAGTATGATAGATATATAGATCATACCAGAACATAATAAAAATAATCTTTAATGACTTAACATGAAAGTAGAACTTTGAAAAATGAGAAAGCTGAACGAATCCCTTAAAAATTTGGCAGCTTAACGGCGTCACCTAAAATTCAACAAAAATTAATTGACGAGATCAAATAGGGTCTCTAATCAAATGAACATAAAAGATCATTATGATATATATAGATATCGTACCCCAACATAATAAAAAGGAACTTGAAAGTATTGACATGAAAGCAGAACTTTGAAAAATGATAAAGGTGAACGAATCCCTTAAAAATTCGCCAGCCTAACGGCACCACTTAAACTTTTTTAAAATTAATTGATTAGAGAAAGAGGGGGTCTATCATCATATGAACATGAAAACAAAAGTACGAGGAATATAAAATAACATAATCCAACATAAGATCATGGCGCATAAAAGAAATGACATAAAAGGGATTACTTGAAAAGAAAGAGAGGTAGGATCCCTTACCTTAAAATGTAACACTTAAAACTCAGTGGTTGGGACCTTGAGGGCTTGAGGGAACCTTGGGAGGACTCTTTGGGAGGTAATGAGACCATAGCTTCGTTGGGGGAGATATGAGAGTCAAATGGTTGAGAGGATGGCTTGGTGTTTATAAGGAAAGTGAGGGGACAAGGCATTAATGGCCAAGGGACACCTCATTGGTGGTTTTGGAAAAACCACGGGCTCTTCCATGGTATTTCCCATGGAGATAGGCCAAATGGGGACCAAAATACAATAATTCATCACCTTTGGTCGGAAAAACCTTAAAATATCCCATCACATCATCATGACACAGTTATGATGTCATTAAACATTCCGAAACCCTAAAACTGTATTTTTACTATTCACTGAAAATTCAACTTTCTCATAAAAATCCCAAAATTTCCCCTTAACCAAATATCAATTATCTGATTTCAAAAATGAACTCAATTTTATAAAAATAATTTTCTAAATATTATTAATTTAATTTTTAAATAAATACACTATTCACCGAAAATTCATTTTTTCAGAAAAATCCCAAAAAATTACCTTAACATAATATCGATGCTCTGAGTTCAAAAATAATGTCTATTTTATAAAAATAGTTTTCTAAATATTTTAAATTTAATTCATAATTAAAAAACACTATTCACTCGAAAAAACTAATACTTGACTAATAATTTATGAAACAGTTATTTAACCATTTTATTGAATCACATTACTTAATCCAGGTTCCTAGATTATATTAATACTTTCTTTAAGTGAGATTACTAATCCATTTGGCCACATTTCTAATCCTAACCATAAAATCACTATTCATAATTTACAATTCATCAAAAATTATGTTGATCTTATTAGATTCTAAATTTTATACTGAACATAACTGTAGAAGAACATTTTTTGATAATCATTACACATTTTTAATTATTTAATGTTTACATAAACATTTTTAAAATATCCTTTTTCTAAAATTCATCAAAAATATGCATACTATATTTATCTGGACAATTGAAAATTCATAAACATCATCATAAGAAGAAATCAAAATTTTTATTTAGAACAAAGGATTACACAAGGCAGTAACGGTCTCCTTACATAGCCCCTTATCACAACAGCATAGGACTTAAGTGTAAGGTGTGATAAGGTGAGAGAATCTGAGGGAGGCTTGGCCAACATCGCACGAGTAGTAATTTCTATCAGTTTGAAATTCTCGCAAATGTGATTCCTTTATAGCTTCACACGATGAATTTTGGCTTGGGTTTGGTCCAGAAAAAAGCCCAGTGGTGCTACCTCTTTCCCAAGTTCTGTTAGATGGGCTTCGATCGGTCCAAGACTACTGGGTGAGGCCATCGAATGTTCATTCTATATTAATTAACCATGATCACTTGTATTTAGAGACAATAATTGAAACGTTTAGTTTCCAGCGGTCTCATTGACCAATGGTCATATAACAGTCAAAACCCAACGATCTTATTTTAATTATACTCATGTTATCAAATGAAATTCTTTTGTTGAGTATAAAAAATAAAATAACACACAATATTAGGAAATAAGATTTATTCAAAATTTCAGGTCGTTACAATCTAATATTATGATATGAAGAATAATGAACTTATTTGGGGATAAGATATATTATAATGTAATTTTTTAAGGTTGTTGGTGGGACATATTCATTGAGATGCCTGTTATTTTAATCCTCATGTTATTTCATAAGGGAATCTCAAACTACTAATGGGTCATGGAATATTAATTTGGATTATACCTAAAACGATGGTCCATGAGAAATGTTTTGGGTGATTGAGAGGTGGGTAATGGGTGGTTTAGAGTTTATTTTGAACATGGGCCTAGATACAAGATATCTAGGTGTCCCTATGCATCCCATGGGTCCATGAATTAAGCGAAACATGGTTTTGGAAAGGGGTGGGAGAATTGGCTTGATGAAACACTTGGGGTGAAGAAAACCAAATGAATGAGGAATAAGCACATATATTAAGGTTATAATTCTTTCACCAAGACTCATATTTTATGGTCATAGAGCTTGGACCATGGGGTAAGGTACATCAAGGATGTTTGGTTGTTTTCAAAGAGTTAAAAATTAATGTGAATGGAACCATGGAGGCTCTATACCACATGAAGCGATCCTGAAGCTATCTATATGTAGTTTATGTACATAATGCATAGAGAAAAGAAAAATATGAAACAACTTAAAATAATACTGCTTAGAATAAAGGGAGAAGTTTGTTTCAAGGGGATATGTGTTGCTTGGAAGAGGTAAAAACCAATGTGAAAGGAGGGAATATAGGCTCACATACAACATAAATACCTATAGAAAAACTTTACATAGTTGAAGGTCATGATTAATAGACTGTAAGTGAGGCTTAATGAATAAATGTTATAGATTTTGTGGTTGGGCCTAAAGATAAGAGGTCTATGAATCACTACACATCTTATGTGAATGGGAACCAAGCCACAATTAGTTATATAAAGTCTTCAGGTTGGAGACCGATTGATGGAAGTGGGAGAAAACTACATTGATTAGGGAATTGGGGAATCCCATGGAAATCATGGTTCATCTGGTTCTTATGACATGACTTAAGGATGCAGTTTAACATCATGCTCTATATACATTCAAATTTTTTGTGATCTCCTACTTTCTATATGAGGAATCATATATTCATTGCATATGGTAACATTATAGTTTAATGTTGTATGTTGAGGACATTGGTCATTTTTAGTTATCCTAATGATTCCATATTAGGCATCTAGTGTTCATTGAATAAGGTAATATCATAGTTCATCATTGTCATCTGAGGATGTTGAGTGTCCAATTAAATGTTTTACAACTTAGACTATGGATTCTAATATCTTATGTTCCTAGAAATCATACAATAGGGGATGAATATATTTTAAGGTCATAATTCTTAGACCATGACTCCTAGATTATGTTATTAATGATTAAACCATGGTTGTTGGAATTTAATGTTGCTGAAATTAGACCAATCACAAAACGTTTACAGTCGTGATGGTAGGACCATGGAGCTACAACTTTTTCAAGGTTATAGATCTTGGACCATAGGATCACACTAAGAAATTATGAAGAATCATGGTGTTTATAGGAAGTGTGATATGCTCTTCATCCATGAAGACTAAATATTATTCTCCTTTTGAACATAAAATATGGATAATCTAATTTCCTTCCCATTTGGGATCCAAATTTGGAATCTTCTTGCCAAGTATCATCGACATTCGGATGGACCATACCATGTCACCATGGAGGAAGGAGTGTAGGGAAACCATTTTCTTGAACACTCTTGAAATATCATTCTGGTGCCTCTCCATGTTAATCAAGGCATGATGCCTATTTTATTATGGGCATAAAACATATCTAGATAGACTTATTCTGTTCTTTCTAAAAATTTCTAGTCATAAATAGTTGTTTGGAGATATGAAAACTAAACTTCAATGAGTTAGACTACCTATGTTCCATACACTAGAGAGTATATGGTGACTAGGGTGGAATTTTGAGTTTTCACCAGATAAGGCCCAGAGGTCATTGAAGAGATTTTCAAGAAAACACTTGTAGTTCAGGACTACCATTTTTTGTATGATATTAGATATTGTATTGAATAACACCTCGATCTTTTCATTTTATTGTGCATGGTATCAAAACAAATGGTTGGACCTGATTTTGTACTTTTTATACAGTTTATTCAAATTGATAGTACATATGTTTGTGACTTTATCTCTGAGAATAGCAAGGGTAATCCCAGTCAATGGATGATATGGGAGATAAGGAACTCAATCATGGGCTGGGATTTGACCTCATTGAGTGGAACAACATCTACCCATTTGGAAAATAATTTAGTTATGGTTTAGATGAAAATTTTATTTCAAGTTTTCCCTGGGGTTTATAACCCCTCATTTTTTATTCCATGTGACATAAAGAGACACACATATTTGGTGTTGTGGATTAGCTCAAATGAACAATGCACAAAGATGCCATGGATTTCAAACATGGGACAACCCTTGGAGAACTCATTGTAGTAATGGACAATGGTGGGTCAGAAGTAACCCAATATCAATAGTTGGTGGGAGAGATTCAATATCGCTCAGTGGGAACTAAAATATCCAGCCTCGACCTATTTCATGAAATGAGGTATTTGATTTACTAGGATGAAATAGGGGATAATTACATCAAAACATCATCTGTAGAGGGATTTTTGTAGGTGAGGCACACTCTGGAGGGTAAAATATGCTGCATGCTAGAGGATTATATTGGGCTCCATGCAAGAGATACCCAATGAAAGGAGTTGTAAAAGTCGGATATTCCTCCTATGGAAAGAGATTTTTGGATCCTAGTATAGAGGTAGTCATATTTCTCTTTAAAACCTCTTGGTTTCAATCATCTAAAATTTCATTGGTAATGACTCTATATTGTGCCACATAAATGCCCAGGTCGTCCTGGTCGTGGTTTTCAAGGGATGTAGCCAGCTCATCCAAGGCATTGAACCAATCATTCTATGACTGGGGAACTTGGGTCACCTCTAACTAGGAAGGGAATTGAGCGTTCAGTTGATGGGTACATTCCATCAGGGGAACTAGATATTTTTTACCAATGACATAGTCACCATTGATCTATTTTATGACTAATTAAGTGTGTACCTTCACATGTAAACTCAGGAAGTTAGTCTCAAAATCCAACTCAAGTCTTGTAATTTGGCCTCGATACTCTACCTCATATTATGTGAAACCTCCAGAAAACCTTAATGGGTATGGAAACATGAATTGGGATGAGGTGGTGAAGATGATTCACGGGCATAACCTGTTATGTTTGGGTTTGTTTCTCCTTTTACCAGTCATGCGTCAGGAGGAACCATAGAAATGAACTATACAAAACATGACACAAACTAATCTACTGAGTAATTAACCTCATCTAGGAAACCAACATCCATAGGAAGTTGTTTGGGAGCTAGATGTTTGGACCTGAAGACTACCAATGCCTATAATTTTACATACCTATATTGAAAAAATGTGATATCAAAACATAGGAGGATGACCAACCAGTTTTCCAGTCACCCCGTCAGCATTGGGAGATTATGGATATACTTTATTGGGTCTATGTGGGACACCATGTGTATCTCATGAAGATAAAAATAATGTCATAAATTTTTTCATTGTAAAAACAATCATGAAGAAACTATTATCGATGAGGATGTATTTGGTCTTCTTATTAATGATCATGAGACTGAGATAGTATAGGATGTCTTCCCAACCCTTTTTTTGTTATAAGGGAAACGACATACTATTCTAGGGTGATAACTTTGAGTACCAAAGGATTTCAAAATATGGATGACATTAGTACAAAAGGATGTAGAATATAGTTATTAGTACCTTCAATGGTTCCCCACCACTCCTCATCCCACTGGTAAATAGTTCCTTGTTTTTCATGAGTCTTGAGAAAAGGTTACAATTGTCGTCCATATTTGTGATAAATTACCATATGTAGGATATGTGGACTTGGATTCCTAGAGAATTATAATGATTGATTAGTTGAGGGATATGGATGATGGAGTTGATCCTCTGTGGGATTATACTAATTTTTATATTCCTCATGAATAAGAGGAGAAACTTTGTATAGGTAACCCCAAATTCACAATTAAAGGAGTTCATTTTTAGCTATCAGGACTGGAGGGAGCTAAAAGAATATTTCATATACATGAGATGCTTGTGATACTGGAATGATATTCCCATAAAATCATTCAGGTTACATTCCACCAACATCTTAAGAATTGGAATAAATATGTAGGGAATGATCCACTAATAAGAGGTTCCTGTATTTTTCAAGTTGAAAGGAATTACATGATAGAATATTTTTTGGGGGAAGGTGTTGTAATCCTCATCCTTGGGATCCATCTAGATTTGATTTTACCAAGAGTATAAATCCATAATGGAGAGGTCATGTAACCAAGTTATATCATCTATCAACACCTCTACCACTAGAGGGGTAAAGTCATCATTCAGGAAATTGTGGATGAGGTCTCAAAAGTCAATACATACTCTGATATTCTAATTCTTCTTTCTAACTAGGATTATATTGGATGCACAACTTGGTTTCAAGACTTACCTGATGAAGTTGGCTTTGATAATATTTTCAACCATGGCCTCAACCAATGAACCATTAGAGGGGTGGATATTTCTAGGAGGTTTTGTGAAACCGTGATGACCCGTCAGGTGGCCAAGATGGTGAACAAAGTCCATAGGTTTTAGGATTTTTATCTTATCATTATTCTAGAAAAAAAACATTGTGGTGCTATTTTAGGAAGTATTTATACTAATTAAACACCTATGAATATTTTGATTCACTAATTAGTGTTGGCCTCATATTGTCCTTGGTACTAAGGATTACCATATTTAACTCATCAAAAGTGTAGTAGACACCCTCTTCGAATGAACAAGGTACATCTTCAAAATACTATTCATTAACTGATATAGGATAATATAAGGGAGGAGGAAACAATACAAGGATATCCAATCTTGGGGAAACACTAGAATATACTCTAGATGATATTTAGTCCACAATGAGATGGTCCCATTATATAGAGACTGTAGAAAAAGATTCTATAGAGATAATTCCATTTATCTTCTGATAGTCAGATCCACTCTTGATGTCGAAGTAATGAAGATGAGTCTCTATTCATCAAATAATCCATTTTTTTCAAACATGTGGGAAAGTTGTAGATTATTGGACATGGGAAAAAATGATCTATATTTTATTAGGGTAGGTTCTTCCAAAACCTGCAGTTCCTATCTGGAATAGGAGTATGGCATAATCTAATGGTTCTCCTTTTTCGTGATGTCACCGAAACCATTTTTCTTGGAAAAAATGACAAAACACACTTGGTCTAAAAATATGGGATCTAACTGAGGAATTTGAGGGAAAAAAAATATTTTATGTATCCCCATGGATCAGTCACAATATCCATATATAAGCCCAAGATTAACATACATAGATATTATATAACTATAGCTAAATATTCCAAGCATTAATAAATTAGATTCCTATGGTCTAGAATAGTTTAGTGTCTTTGGAAACATGGAGACATAATCTTTTATCTTGTTTACTGATATTAATTGTTTTCCATAAAGATATTACTATTTATAACTCACATCTAATTTTTTTTATAACATTAGTAAAAGAAGAATAAAAAAGGTTAAGCTCAGATGATCTGTAAGGGTACATAATGGTGATATATAAGGATAACATGAGAATAATGGTAAGAGAACATAAGAATAAATTTGAAGATCATACCCTACACATCAAAGATCATATACAAGAGTCATGGAAGCAATATTGGTAGTTCATAAGACATGAATCATAAGGGTGATAAATCATCATAAATCTAAAATGAACCACACAATGAGGTCACGAAAGCAAGAAGAAATCATAAATAAAGAAAACTATTTCATGTGTCAAGGTCAACTACCAAGACCATTATCATATTAGATCAGGACACACTTGTTTTCTCATATTGTATCGAGATACCCATATTTCTTATAATGGATCAAGACACACTTATTTACCATTTTGGAATAGGGCACCCTTGTTTTCCATTTTGGATTTGGACACACCTGTTTCCCATTGGGGATCAATCCTGTAAACTTGTTTCCCAACATTTCCTATGAAGATATAAATATTTATGTAATTAATTAAATGGATATATAGGTCCTACCCATCAAATAATGAAATCATATATACGTGTGCCACAAGATCATAAATATTCATCATATCATAACACATGAAATAAAATGGGTATCATAAAAATTTCATCATATCATAACCTATGTAAATGAGACATTTTTTAAAATAATTTCATCAAATAATAACTCATAAAAGGAAGCTGGTTTCACAATCTCTTTATCAAGCTATAAATCATGGAATATAAACCAGTTTCATATATGATTTTACATATTAAACATAAAAAATTTGAAGAAAATAATTAGAATGTTGTCATTAGATCATATTCCCCCAAAAATAAAAAACAATATAAAATTATTTCATCTTAGTTAGAGAAGGAATTTGAAAGATAACTGGGAATATTTATTAAAGAAACTAACTAGTCATTGAAAATCAGATTTTAGGGGATAAAAAATATTAAAGATCATTTTCTTTGAAAAAACATTAAATAATATAAAATATTATTAAAATATTATTTAAAAATCCATTAGAAAAATATAATTTCTTCTTTGAAAAACACTTTTTATATAATAAAAATTTTTGAAAATATTCTTTCTTAAAAATAACCATGAAAATTTATAAAGGATATTTTGAAAATAATTTTAAAAAAATTATAAAATCGAGAAAATTGAAATCCTTTTCCTTAAGAATGATCTAAACATTTCAATTAAAAACAATGTTTTAGAAAACATTTTTTAAATAAAACAAATTTCTGATCAAAGAGAGAAATAAGGTCATATTTTCTTAAAAAAACATCTATATTTATCAAAAGTAACAAAGAATGAAAAAATGATACAAATATATTAAGATATCATGAAAAACTAAAGGATAATAAAAATAATGAGAATTACTTTGATAAGGATAATATGATTTCATCTGTGGAAGCATAATTATAAACAATCCAAATAAACACAATTATTGTAGAAATAAACTCTCACTACCATGGAAAAAATAAATTCTAATCACTGTAAAATAATAACATAAAATTAAGCAAAAAATATAATCAAAATAATTATATTCATGATATTACATGTCAAAAATTAGTATATACACCTTGTAAAATTATATAGGTTTATAACATATCATATGTCTCAAATAAAGAAAATTTGGGAAAAATTACCTTACTGATTTCAAAACATTTCAGACGTAACAACCCAAGAACTAGGGATAATAAAATGGATATGTAAATACCCTTAAATTTAAGTTTAATATTATTATAATAAATTCATGTGTATTATATACACCAAACAAAAAAATTGGTGAATAAGGCACAAGTCTAGAAAAAATAAATGTGAGACTAGAAATCCCCTTACTAATTGAGTAACTTTTTTATTGTGAGATATGAAAAAAATAAAAGAAATTGAAAATATAAATATCATAAAATTATGTTAATTAATGATAAAAAATTTAATATTTCATTATATAAGCCACAAAATAATAATAAGTGTTGAATATATCATATATCTCGTGGAAATACAAGTGAGACGAGAATACCCTTACTTTATGTTTTGACATTCTTCATAAATGTTAAAGAATCATGTTTAATAAATATAATTTTATTTTACATCTATGAAAACATATTATAATATATAATAACATATATATTATCTTATTATGACATTATATTAGTCGCTGAATAATAATTACATGTTAATGTTATTTTTTATGTAATAAAGACTTTGTTTTTCGTATATGTTTTGACTTTTTATTCTTGATCCACTTACATAGATCACAATGTAATTATTTTTAGAGTACAAAATTGATATGAATTTCATATATATTCATTATAAAAATATTTATAATAATTTTTAACATATATAAATATGAAATGGAATACACCGTTCATAGATATGGTAGGCCATACATAAACATAAACGTTGTTTATATTTTCTTGTCATATTTAAATAAATATAGTAAATGAAATATATATATATATACCCATATATATATAAATATTATAATTATATTATATTTAATATCGTATATATATCATAAAATTTTACTCAGCCCATCCTTAATACAATCCCTATAAAGTCTGAAAGAATCACATTTCTTTGAGGAGGTGGTAGTCCACACGGCAAAAAACAAAGTTATCATATTTCCAAAAAATTTAAAGCATGATATGATGTCTTTATATAATAATTAAATAAACATAAATATATCATAAACATCATTTATATAATACACAAACAAAAATTTCATCATTATTAACAACCATGAGCGGTGTGAATGGAATAACTAATGACATCAGTTTGTGAGGGAGTATTCTATTATACACAAGAATGATGATTGTGTACCCCATTTGATGGAAGTGTGTGTGGGTTTTTTAAATACCATTAGAATAAAAATATATCATTATATTTATTATATTTTGGATATTATATAATTAATTAATAAAAATAATTGATGGGGTGTTGGAAGAAATAAAACCAAAGTGATTATTGAATGATGTTACCTATTCTTTGGGTAGCTCCTTTTCCTTTTTTACAAAAGGGATTCCTTGGGTGGATTTATGACCAAAAGATAGGACTCTATAATTATTAAAGGTACATAAGGATATTCATTTGGATATTTTTTGTGATAAAAAATTGCTTGTGAGTTGTGATGAGGGGAGGAGGAGAGTAGGCCTTTTATAAGTCTAGAAAAATGACACATTGGGTATTCGGGAAAATACATGAGTGCCCTCAAAATAATATTTATCCCCCACGAGTTAAAAATAAAAATTATATATTTTAATATTTATAATGGTCTGAATATTTCTATAAAATTTCTTTATAAAAATTTAGGGTAATTTTTATACCTTATATTATTTGTTTAATCATTAAGTACGCTTATTTTACCATAGTCAATGTAATTAATTAGAATAACTTTCTCTATGATTATTGGTAAAAATATAATTTTTCCATACTAGAAATTATATGTTATATTATTTCATAAAAATGAATCCATTTCTCTAAATTATAGTCATAAAATGGGTAGACATTAATTGTATATTGATCCCACCGATGGGATGAAAGAACGAGTTTTTAAAGTGAAAATTTTTCTAAGGTTTTCTAAGTCTTTATATCAAAATAAAATATAAAAAATATCCCAGTGACCTAAACTGTATTAATATATTATATTATTTAATAATTATACTTTAAATCCATTTAAAAACATAATTTAACTATATAAATAAATTAGATGAAAAATAAATTTTCAAATAAAATTCATTATTTTCCACTATTTAACAAATAAGAAACTTCCAAGAAAAATAACAAAAACTCAAAAAAAAGAACCTTTTTATATAAAAATTTATAAAATGAAGTTAATTTTTTCATATAAATTTTTTAATGTTTAAATAATTATATGTAAAATGGGTTCATTATTAAAAGGTGGTAAATTTACCCTTTTAAAAACAACAAATATTTTTATTCATAAAATTTTATTTATCCATATCTTATGCCTTTATAATCAATTTTATGGGTTTAAATTTTTTTATTGTATATGGAATATTTATGTTTTATTAAAAAGATTCATCATATGTAATTTTTTAACTTATTTAGATAAAATAGTGTTCCTTTATAAGGAAATAATTTCCAAATAAAGACAATTTATTTGTTCTCAATTAGTTCTTACCTTCATTTCTAACTAATTGATAATAAAATGATTCATTTTATATACACGTATAAACCATAATTTCATAATATAGTCAATATCATTCATATATTCCATTGTAATGGCTTTGTCATAATTACAATGATATTTTAATAGTAATATTAATAGTATATTATAGTTCAGTAAAACTCAATCTTCTATGTTACACAAGTGACCAAAAGGACTCAACATTGTGTGGATCACAAGACAAAAAGAGTTTAACTAGTACATAAATATAATATATGTGTTTTATTTAGTGAAATAATGATGTGATGTTCTGTATTACAGAATAAAAACAAAGTTCATTCGAATAAAAAAAGCTATATTCAGTATTGTGTGAAATGAAAATAATGAAAAATATTAAATTAATGTGGGAAACAATTCACATAATCTTAGGGTATTGCATTATAACCCCCCTTAAAATTAATTTCTTCATTGAAATTTTTATGTATTATCAATGGTTTAATACTTGAAATCCCATTTCATTGAATCCCACATATTAAAAATTAATACTATAAAATCCTTTAAAAAGGGAAAGCTAGAAACATAATGGTAACCCAAATAAATAAATAACTAGGTTTTTATATAGTATAATATACGTGGAAAGTGAAAACATGTACATGGAAGATAAATAAATATATGATGTTCTAATGAAGAGTGATAGAGCATAGTTATGAGAAAAATTATCGATAAAAAATAAATTAGCCAAAGATTCTTGAAAAAAGGTCAATAAAATCAATAAAAAATGATGACAACATGAAAAAATTTTATTTGAAGACCATTTATGATAATTTTTAAGACTTTTCATAAGAAGATATACTTACATGATTTTTGTAAAACCTCACCCGTTATTTTTCCTTGATAAATTTTTACGTTATCTCTTATACCATGAAATAATGGTGAAATTGTCATTTCTCAAGTATTAGCACAATAGGATATATATAAATATAATTATAGGTCATTCGATCTATCTTTATCACAAAAAAGGTTACCACAATTTATCAAATATGAATAAATCATCCAATGGTGAGATAATTTATTAATCTCTAAAACCTCATGAGATGTTTAATATAAACCATTACATAAATTGTTAACCACATATACATTTTGAAAGATTAAATTCTGAAACATTATGAATAACTATCACAAAATTTCTGAAAATAAAATTAACATTGATCCCACGTTATAAAATATATTAACAGTTTATTATCACATACCAAACATGTTAATTCCATCATGATGTGTTCTCTTGAAACATAGTAATAACCTAATTTACCAAAAAACATTATTTAAAACATGAATTCCTTGTTATTCATAGCATTATTAGATATGTTTCTTAAATATATAAATGAAAAAATTTCCATCCGTGATAGCCCAAAACACTTTTACACCAAATCCTTTATTTTTTCTAATGTTCTCAATACTATACAGTTTTCATTATCCATATCAATTGTCTTTTTCATAAACCAAAATTTACCAATATCATGAACTCAATAAGGGTTACCTTCTATTAATAAAAATAAATCACTTCCATGAAATTATTTTTCTATTTCATCCAAACCATTAACTATATTTTTAAAAATTAGTAATTAAAAACATATACTTCATGATTAATATAACACAATTCATGAATTTTAATACATGTACACTTTATTCATCCAACTTTATTCATAAACTAATACATAGGCTTCATAATATTTTTTCAGAATACCCATTTCAGTGAATTTTTAAATATGAATCAAGGTTTAAGGATCCCCAACATCAATTTTAAAATGATTTTTACATTTAATGTAAATAATATTGTTATTAAGTCTTATACATATCCCATTTCCTTTGTTGTCTCTTTATCTTCAGTAGTATAACCATTACTCGTACCACCTTCTGGATTCTCTTCATGATATTTCCACTAAAGAAATATTTTTTCAAAAATTTTCATACAATCCACATCTAAAACATTTAATTTTAACATAGTTCCTTCTAGTCCCCTATATTTATGTAAACCATAAAGCATAGTTTCAGAAACAATTATCGTATAAAAGAACAACATAATCAAGAAAAATCACTTATAGTATGCCAAAATCATGAAACCTACTTTGAAAAATATAACTCCTTGGTATTATCCCTAGTTAAATCCCTATATATATTCTAGGAAAATTTCCCTTGGTATCTCACAAATGATTTCTCATCATAGATTCCAAAGGTTATCCAAACACTTACTTTAATACAAACTATAAGGACACATAATTAACATATATGGATATTATATCATTTTAGATTAATATTCATCACATTAAAAATGTACATTCTAATAGACTATAATATTTTAGTGTCATTTGAAATGTGGAAACATAATCCTTTATCATTGTGAAATATCTTCAATGTTTCCCCAAAAGATGAGCCAATTTAGTACTCATACTTAAAACCTTTATTCATAACATGGGGTAAGGAAAAATAATAAAGGGTGAGATAAGATTCCTAATAATTGTAAATAAAAGAGATACATAAGCATAACCTAAGGATAAGTGTAATAGAAGAAGAGAAAAAAAATTTAAGATCATACACTATATATCAAAGATAACATAAATGAGTCATGACATATTGATTAACAGTCTATAAGACATTAATTATATGGGTGATAAATCATAATAAATAAATAATGAACCATAATATCATTTCATATAGGTTTATAACCATCATAAATATATAAAACCATTTCATGTGTTGAAGTTAACCACCAAAACCATCATCATAGTTGATCATGCCACATCTATTTCCCATAGTATACCAGGATACACCTGTTTTTGATTTTGTATCAGGACACACATGTTTTTCACTATTGATACAGAGAAATCTATTTTCAATTATGGATCAGTAACACCAATTTACAATTTTGTATATATCCCATGAAACTTTTTCTCATTATTATATCATGAGATATAAATCATTACCCAGTAGATTGAAGGGAGATAAAAGGGTCACCTGTCACATAATGAAATCATAAATATGTGTTCTAAAAGATCATAACAATTAATAATATCATATCCCATGAAATAAAATGGACATCCTAATAATTTCAACATATCATAAAAAATTGAAAAGAGACATGTTTCATAATCATTTCATCGTAGAATAACCCTGGAAAGGAAGTGATTTTGATAAGCGTATTATCATGGTATAACCATTGGAAGAGAACAAGTTTCATAAAAAACATGACATATTAATCATAAAATATTTATATAAAAAATGAGAATGGTTTCGTTAGATAATATCACATGTCAATCATAAACTATTTCAAAAGATTTCATCATATGTTGAGAAGGATTTTTGAAATATAACTTGGGACATTTCTTAAGAATAATAACCTTTCTTTTAAAATAACATTTTTTGGAATAAAATATCTTCAAAATTGATTTCATTTAAAACCACATTGAAAAATAATAAAATAATATTAAAAAGTGATTTAAAACATTTCATGAGGAATATATCCTTTCTTCTTTAAAAAACTCTTTTTAAATCACAATACATTTTGAATCCCTTCTTCTTTGAAAATAACATTGAAAAAATATAAAATTGATTTCGAAAACCATTTTAAAAACTTTTTAAGACATATTTTTTTAAATCATTTCACTTGAAAAAAAATAAAATATCACTTAAAAACAATTATTATTATTTTTAGAAAATATGGTTTTTGAATAAAATAAATTTTTGAACAAACAAAAAAAGGTCATATTTCCTTGAAAACACATTCTTAATTACCATAATTAATGAATTGTGAAAAATGGTTCCAATACATTAAGATATAATGACAAAACATATTATTAGAAAAATAATTATAATTCCCGGGAGGTAGATCATAATATTTCATCAATGGAAGCATAATCATAAACAATCCTGATAAACGATGAGAATATAACAATAAACTTTTACTACATTTGAAACACCGAATCCCTACATCCAATAAAAAAATAAAATTAAAGGAATAATAAAATAAAATAAAAGGAATTATATTCATGATATAAAATTTCAGATTTAATTATATATTTCTCTTAAATAAATAAGGGTGAAAAACAAACCATGTGTCTCAAAGAAAGAAAAATTGAGACAAAATTACCTTACCGGCATGGTAACATTTAAACCATAAACTCCATAAAATAATTATCATAAATTCTAATTTTAGTATATTAATAATAGAATAATTTCATGTTAAATATTTACACCAAAAAATGAAACGAGTTGTGAATAAGGCATAAGTCTCGTAGAAATAAAAGTTAGACTAGAAACCCGTTCAAAACTTGAGTAAATTTTAATCATGAGATACATGAAATAATAGCTTCAATTTTAACATTTAATATCAGTAAACAACTTAAATTCATGATATAATATGTCATATTTCATTATATGCGACAAACAATAAGAATAAGTGGTTATTATGGAATATATCTCGCAGAAATAAAAATGAGATGAGAAAACCCTTACCTTAAGTCTTTAATTTTTTCATACATGTTCAGAAATAAATTATAATAAATATATTATTTTTATAAATCATAAAAATAAACATATTCTTATATATCATACAATATATATTTTTATTATAACTTTATATTACCTATTTACTAGAAATTACATGCTAATGTTATTTTTTGAATGATATATTATCTGTTTCTCATATATGTTTTGATTTATTATTATCGATAATCTTACTTATATCATGATATATTTATCTATTTAATATAAAAAAATATGTAAATATCAAATATATTATGTATATAAATATTTTGAAAATTTATAATAGATTGAAATACGAGATGGAATACACCATTCATGGAGATGGTAGGTTGTACATACGCATGAATGTTGTTTCTATTTTCTTGTCATATTGAAAGAAAGAAATAATTTAAATTAAATATATGTATATATTTAACATAAATTAATTGTAATTATTTTGTTATATATATCATATAAATTCACTAAAACTTTCATTAGTACATTTCATGTAATGTGTGAACAAATCACGTCGCTCTAAGGTAGATGTAGTCCACATGTCTACAAACAAAGTTGTCATATAAAAAAAATCATGAATGTATGTTGTATATAATAAATAAATATGAATAAATAATCATAAAATTCATATATATATTATAAAACCATAAATTAATTCATTATTACTAACCTTGAATGGTGGAATAGAAAAACGAACTTCATCGGTTTGGGAGGCGGTAGTCCGCCGTACAAGTGAATGATTACTACATATCCCAATTTATGGAAGTGTGTGTGAGTATAAGTTGAACCATTAGAATAAAAATCTTATCAGTATATTTGGAATAATGAGGTTCATATATAAGAATATAATAAATTAAATTGATGGTGTGGAGAAAGAAGTAAAACAAAAGTTCTTGTTGATGGATGTTACCTCTTCTTTTGGAAATACCTTTTGGTTGTCACCAAAGGGATTAGTTGGTTGGATTTATACCAGATTTGAGGAATCTAGGATGATGTTAGGAATGTTTTGAGTTTATTTATTTCGAGTTTGGAAGATAAAAATGGTCTTGATACGTGTAATGAGAAGAGGAGGAGATGTGACCTTTTATAAGTGGGGAAAAGGACACATTGGGTATTCTAGAAAATATTTGAGTGCTCCCCATGTTTGACTTGTCCCTAATGGGTTATAAATATAAAATTAGATTTACATATAGGTTTCATGGTAGAAATATGGGCTGAAAATAATTTTTGGACAAGTGTAGTTTAATTTTTACACCTTATATTTTATGTTTAATCATTAAGTATGATTTTTTACCTTAATCACTGTAATTAATTTTAATTAATTTCATTAATATTCATTTTAGAAAATATATTTACTTTACTAGAAATTATAAATTAAATTTATTCCAAAAATTGAATCAAATTTTCAGAATTCCAATCACATAAACAAAATATATTATTTTAAATTAATCTCGTATGTGGGATAAGAAAAAAACGTTTTAAAGAGAAAAAATGATCAACAGTTTGCTATGTGTTTATATGTAAATACAACATAATAAAGATTCAAATCAACTAATGTGGATAAATACATGTAAAATTTAAATATTTATACTTAAAAAACAATTCAAAAATATAAATTAACTACATAAATAAATTACATGAAAATGAATTTTCAATGAAAATTCATTATTTTTCACCATTAATCAAAACATAAAAAGTCAGAGAAAAATTCCAAAAAATAACCAAATTTAAATATTTATATGTAAATTTTAATAATGAAGTTTATTTTTTCATATAAAATTTATAAAAGTGTCAAAAATTATATTTTAAATGGGGTTTCCTTTAAAAGGACTTCTAATTACCCTTTTCAAAAAAATAAATCTTATTATTCATTAAATTGGATTTATTCTAATATTATTACTATATATTCGATTTGATGAGTGTGAAAAAAATTATTGGGTATATAATATATAATTATTTTAAATAAATTAACCAAAAGTGGTTTATTTAATTTTTTGAGATAATGTTTTTTCTGTATGTAGAAAAATAGTTTTTATAGTAATGAAACTTATTTAATCTCAAATAATTATTACTTTAATTTCTAACTAATTAATAACTAAATAATTAATTTTATATAATTGTGTAATCCATAGATTTATATTTCTGTAAATCTCATTCATATCTTCAATTATAACTTCTATGGGATAATTATAATAATAATGTTATAATAATAATAATAATAATATATTGTAGTTTGGTAAAACATTATTTTGCCTCTAAGAAAGGTTATCAAAGGGACATGGTATTATGTTTAACGCAAGCCAAAAATTGTTCTCCTTGTACCATAATTTAATCTATGTGTTGTGTGTAATGAACTAATAACTTGGAGTTGAATATAACTCAAGCCAAAAATAGTGATTTTGTATAAAAATAGCTATTTTTAGTGTTGTGCGAAATAAAAAATTTCAAACAGACTAAATCATTTAGAATTTTTTCACAAAATCGTGGTGCGTTGCAAGATTAATGATCATTTGAGGATTGATTTACTAAACCTCGTCGGTTTGAACCTAATTCTATACCCATTTTTAGTACTCGAAATCATGATAAAGGACCTCATAAGAATCAAAGGGGGTCGTATCACCCTGGAGTATCCATACTCAAAAATTGATGGAGTGTTTGAGGCATGAGGTGGTATTCACTGCATTAAAATTAAACCTGGGTCTCTCCAGTAGTGTGTTGTAGGTAGTATCCTATGAGTGTACCATGAATTTGATACATGATACCAGACCACCACACTACTTTTTCAACCGATTCATTTCGTATAGTTTATAAGAACTCTTATCATGCCCATGAATCATCTGGTTAGAGGGAGTAAAATATGATTATGTTATTCCTAGCTTATGGAGCATCTAGGTCAGAACAGGGTTGATCTTAGAGCACATATCCACTGGTCATTGATTATTCTACATGTCATTAAATAAGAATTTGATGTACAACATGCATATATCCTATTAAATAATGAAAACCTAATCTTTCTCAAAAAATGAGATGATGGATCGACATTACTCTTTCTCAAGATTCCCCTTCATAGTAGGTGTTTATAGAAGCTACCATGGCCTCAAACAGAGGTAGGATTTTTACGTATTCATCACGGTCCTAGTGTATTCCCTTTTACAGGTGGAATTTTTGAAGGATCAAAATAATCATATGTTTTCTTTTGATTTGTTCATTAAATAATATTTTTGTGTCAAGGGTATGTTTCTACCCATCGAGGGTCATTATTGGGTAGAGAGTGTAATAGATGCTACTATTTGAACTACTTGGGAAGGTCTGATACTATAAATATAAATTTATAGATATTTTGACTACTATAAAAAACTATCTGTTGAATGTCAGTTGGATGATATTTGTACAAATAAGGATTCAGCTAATCATGATGTTGACATGGTAGAGTTCCATATTCATCTAAAACAGTCGGCTGCCAAGGTAAACACGGTAGTGTAGAAGGATAGGGATTTTCATGCATAGTTTTACACAAGTCTCAATCCCTTGTTTTTATAGCTTGAATAACCTAGTTTGAGGTGTTTTCCTGATCATTTTGAGAGCTCACATGTCCTCTAACTCCCCTTAAATGATGTTAGACAGAGGCACTCATGGGTTGTATGTGGTGTTCCTCAATTTCTGGTTCTATGAAACAGTCTACTATATTTATGATATTCATAGTTGCATACTCCTCATCATCAGTTAAAAAATATAGAGTTGGGGGGGCCTTCGACACAACTACTAACATGGGAGGCATGATGCTTCCAAGAGTACAATATAGATTCAGCACTGGTGGGGGACTCTTATTTTCCCTTATGCTATTAGATTCTCATTTTTTGAGACATATAAGGCAATGATGAGGATGAAGAGAAAGTGCTATGAGGAGGCATGGAAACCACAAAGGGTTTATCTTAATCAAGTGATAATGGATAAAAACATGAGTTAAAAATATTTCCTTTCAAGAAAAACAATCATCATACTTCTATTTCCCTCAGATATAAACCTATTACCACTTGTGAGAGCCCTCAGTATTACTATTGGGGTTAGACAAGACATGTTCCATTTTTAGGGGAACTTCAACCAACCAAACTAAAACCTTATTCACATTATCCTACAACCAATATTTGAATAAAAACATTATTTTATGGTGTGTTGAAGGAAACTGTGATATGGGTAGTGATCAACATGACCAAAGAGTGTGGCCTCCTGAGGTTTCTTATATTCTATAAACATCATGAATCCATAATACAGGGAAAAAATGAAGTACTGCAAAACCTATTAATCCATGATGAATTATATACTATTCATATTTTATGGAAAGACTCCCTAGGATCCTATCCTCGATGGAGGGATGGATCCACATTCTCTCATTGAGGCAGCTACGCTTGGCAAGGTTGTGCCTAGAAGAGCAATTCATGGTGTGGATGCACCTGGTTGGGATTAACTTTGTGAGGCTCATATGTTTAATGTTCTAGTAATTTCACTATCTTGGGGCCCTATACGTTCATAGAGGTGGTTTTATCTTCTTTTACATGTTTTCTCACGAGAACTATAAGAAGAAACAAGAATGACTATTGTCTAGTTCTCTACAAGTATTTTTCCTGACAGTGTTCCTTATTATAGAACTAATAAAAACCACCTAAGTAGTTAAGAGAGATGAGTGTATGGACTAGGTAATTCTTAATGATATCCACACACATTGTGAGAAGATATATCTATAATAGTGGTAGTGAGTACATGAGTCCCTTGCATTGGGAGAAAAATTTGGGAACTCATGCACCTAGCCTATGGTTTCAATTGAAGAATTAATAGATGTTTTTTTCACATTTTGATCCAATAATGGTATTGGATCTGTGGTTTGATATCCTACCAATTGGTAATAGTGCCTATATGATGTTGGTTATAGCACATGAATTCCATCCTTTCTAAAGTCTATACTAACTATCAAATCTTGTCAGCCCCCTATTATACTGGGGAACCCATCATTGTGTTGTACCTTGAGGTGATGTGGTAATTATGTTGTATTGTATATTCCATACCATTTAATAGGGTAAATTTATGATAAAAAAACTTTGGGGGTGCTCGTACACAGTCCACCCATATTGGGTTCAACTTTATACTAGGTTAGGTCCCCACTGGTTGTGTTTCTAGAACCATGAGGATAGTAGTGGGATAATCTATTAGATCATCTGTTCACGGTTCTATGGACCCCAATGCATTGAAATAATCAGCAACCCTATGAGAAATATGACCTTGGTCCTGAAGTGGGTGATATTTCTTCTCAGGTGATGTTAGTGATGCATTCCATTGTCGGGTGACATATCCCCAAGCTTCTTCCTTGACTAGGTGCACAGGGTCGCTAAGTTATAATTTGGGTTTATAGCTAAGGAGGACTAGGTGACCCACTGTTGGTGAGACGGGGTCTATCGTGGAATCTGTAGGACACAAGTGCTACTTCGTAATGAGATCAACAATAAACCTTTTGTAGATCTACAGATACTGGAGTAAGGAGTCTACCATGGTATCCATATCTATTTTTTGTACAACCTGAGATGGGTTAGAGGGTTCAACATGTCACTTCTTGTTTTTAATGTACCACCAGATAGGTATAAACATCTCATTGGGGGAATTTTGAGGCCCAGTTCCTGTATTTACTAATGGGTGATGACACCTCTCTGGGGGTCTATCAGGAACTACTCTGACCATTAAGGGGGGTCATCCTTTCCATATTATTTTTTGGTAACCCAATTCAAATAATCCTCTGGAAGGTAGGATATTTCAATATTTAACATGGTGGTAGTTATAGTAGATCCTTCAACATTAGTGGATAGGCCTGATTGTGCATCCTGCTGTTGTCATATGATATGGATGAAATAGAGGAAAACATATTACCCACAGCCTCTAATAATCATGTATGGAGACACCTATTCCATAACACTATGGAGAATAGTGTGGCTCTTAATGTAGGTTTTCTGGAGGGTCAGATTATAAATAAATGAATTTTGACACAAAGCTATAGGGAGTTTAATAATTTGAACCTTTCTTCACTAATGGTTGATTTCATTGAGGAAATCATGAATCCTAGGTAGTTTATCTACCAATCATGGGGGTGTTAAAATGATTCCCATATATTCTGATAGAAACACACTGTCTGGTCCTCAGTGAGGGATTCAGGGATGAAAAATCTAAATCTTTAGGTTGAAAGAACACAATTGATAACTGGTTAGTGGCCATAACCTCCCGCAATCCCTCTTTATTAGAGTGGGGGTCCCAGACATGGTTTGAAAAATCCTCGACTGGAACAAGATAACGTAATGGTGTTGATACCAATTTAGACATTCTTTTAATATTTTCTACTGGAATAAGTGATTATGTGTGAGTTAAATATCCAATATAATCTAAGAAATCTCTTGGAGTTGAAGACAACTTTAAGATCCTATCCATGTATGATGGAATGATTTCCACTACATCATATGTGAGAGCTGCAACATTCATTCATGGCTCAAAGGAGTGCTCAACATTATCTTAGGTAACCCACCTAGACCCATGCACCTCTACAACATTATTTGTATAGGGGGGAGAGAAGGGAAACTGATGGTGACATAGATGGTTTTACTATGAGAGCTTGGATGGAGGACAAAATTTACTCCACTTTTTGGTATTTTTATAGGGAACTAAGGATCTTATGGACCTTATATTCAAATATTTTATTCCTCAATTTCTAGTCTCATACATTAGAATATGGTAGTCTAGGTGAGCGTCCAGTTGTTGAGTAGTTTGTCACATTGAAATCACCTAAGTTAATGATGACATGATGCTTCGCAAAATTCCACCATTGAGGACATGAGAATACTCCCAGTGAGGATTGTTTTGAGTCACTAATATTTCCCACCTATGTTTTATGACCTCCCACATGTGAACAATCTCCATTAAGGGTGGTTAACCTAGTTCTCTAGGATAGTCCTTCGGAACAGGTAATGTATTCGGCATGAGGAGGGATTACATTCTAGTTAGTAGTGATGTGGGAGGACTTATACATTGGATGATGGTAAAATAGGTATGACCATTTTACATTATGTTAATGGTGTTAGGAGGACCTAATCATTGGATTATTATGGTGTGGGTATGTCCTCCATATTTTTTATCGATGGATTGGGGAGGACCTCCGCATTGATTGGTGGAAACATGGGGAGAAACTCCATGATAGTTGATAGTAGTATATTGAGGACATTAATATTGATTTTCCTCATTACAGGATGGACAATAATAGATATTGAGTGTGTTAGAGACTAATAGAGATAACCCAGCATACTGAGGTGGTGGTTGGGGTCTCAATCCCTTGGGGGTAATGATGGATTCGAATTTTCCTATTGTAGGTACCTGGTGGGATACACCGGTGTTGGAAAGGCCCACATGGGGTATAGAAGATCTACATTGTCCTTAAATGTACTGGGTATTCCCCCAATTTTGTCTTTATGTGTTATGGACTAGGTTTGGTGGAGTATGGATGAAATATACCTATTCGTAAAACTATGATACCTATCAATGTTGGTATTGAAAGGGAATGGTGGAAGCCCTCCTAGGGAGATCCTAAGTAGTGTCCATGATAGGCATGGGTCATACATCCCCTACCACATCAACGTAGGGTAGATAGCCATCCAATCAATTGAGGGAGAGGCTCCCAAGGAATTTCACCATTATAACATGATTTTTTTTGACAGGCACGGCCTTTAGGTGTGGTGGAGTTGGTGAAGCTCTAATTCCTTGATGTCTTGGAGGTATATATCCCTTGTGGAAATGAACACTTCCTTCTTGTATTTACATATGAGTGTTTTGATTACCCTTTTGAATGATATATGAGTTTCTGGAGAGGGATGGTCATCTAGTAGATGAAGGCCCAATGGAATTAACGGTAGTGGTGTAGTTGTGAAGTATTTCTACATTAACGTTCTTCTACCCATATGCCAGTTGGTGTGAGGTCACTTATTTCTGGTGGATTGAGTCTTGTAAGTAATATAGATTCATCCATTAGTATAGGTATAATAAATACAATACCCAATGCCTTAAATAACTTTTTCTTCTAGAATAATAGAATGATTCTGTGCAGACATTGTCACTGACTGATAATTCACAACATTATCTTCCCCAAGTTGTAGGTGAGATTCATATTGGGCCCACTATTTTCATACTGGGACATAAAACTGAATATCATGCTCTGGTGACATGAAAATCTATTGGTGCTCCCAAATTATACTAGAATCTATGTTTAGGAGAATAGTTTCATTTGGGGTTCACCATTTTTATTTTTGACACCTTCACTACGGCATGTGTATTGTGCATGCTTTTTCTTTCCTTGCATTACGACTTTCCAAAGGTGGGTGGATTCGATCACTTTCATCGCCCATGTATTCTCCTTGATCAAACCATGATGATGTGATATAGGTTCCTCTTTCCATGTATTACTACTAGGATTTAATATCCTAGTCCAAGTATCCCTTATAGATTTAATTCATCTTTTCAAAACTCATTATTGGTGAAATCTTGAGGTGGGCACCGAAAAATTACTCTACTACTCTCTTGACAGGGAAGAAATACTTTGTCCAGGGAGGTAGCCACATTGGTAACATTAAGAATCATTGTTTGGTGGGTTATTTGGGCACATGTAAAGTCATCCTCCTAGGATAGAATTATTTAATTGATAAATCATAGGCATGTAACCCAAGGCATCCCATTTTATTCATGAGGTAGTTGATGCTAGCGGCGTAAGGATTCAAATTATTTTCACCTCAAACATCCCATGTTTGTTGTATGGGGAATTGTTTTTGTTTTAGGTCATGATTATAATGTTATATGAATATTGGATTATTGTTTAAAAACTTTTGTGGATTGATAGGTTACAATATTAACATCTTACTGATATGTGTGTAGGTTTAAAATCATGCGGGGATAGATAAACGATTAAGAGTGTCCCTAAGGGGGGACTTTACATTTTAATTTGATGATGTGTTTTCCTCCAATAGTGTATAATTTCACATTTGGATTTAATCAATTGTGTCCCCCAAAGGGATATAATTTCACACATGTAATTTTATGGGCTGAACCCTAGTGAGGCATCCTATATACCCTTCTTAAGAGATAGGGATAAAAAAACCACATAATTTCATGTTGTAGGTTATGTTCATGTGATATGATCAGTGCATGAATTTTAATGTCATGTTGTAATGATTCTCAAGTTTCAGAAAGCGCATTGATGAGGGATGGTGCGAGGCTTATGTGTAGAAGCTAGACACATTAAGAGGTTCATCACAGGTGTGTAGTTTCATACTATATAGAGGGACGATAGTGTGGGGAATACACATGGAATCATTCAATGGGATATGTCTCGTACCATGTTTAGAATGGTGGTGGTATCAAATGATGATCAAACATGGGGAATCCTATTTCCATCAAAAAAGATTAGGCAATAATTTTACGTTATGTTTTGAGGAAATTACCCTGAAGATTAATGTCGTACAACGAGGATGTAGATCTAGATAGTTTTGCATCATGTATCTTGGATATGGATGAAGATTTCACCTTGAGGGGGACCATGTAAAGGAAGGAAAAAAATGCGTAATTAGGAATCCTCACCAAGACAGGTGAACAATTTCCCTAAAAAATTACTTTTATAGGGCTTATATTTCCACCACCCATTTTCCTATGAATGGGGCATAAAATTGGAAAAACCTTGGAGGAGTAGAATTCAATTCGCCCAACATTAGGGTACCTATGATTAGGACAAAAAGGAAATAGGTTACCAACAATTAGGATAAATAGGTTAGGTGTAGGAATAGATCACAGTTTTAGAGAAGTGGGAGGACACAAGAGTTGGTGGTACCTATCATACGAGGACTTGGGGTGTGGTTGAAATGGTCCTCAATGATCATTGGGGTCCTAGGAACACAAATATTTTGAAAGAGGTGTAGCTAGAAAGAATAACCATAAAGATCTAGGGAGAATGGAGGTTTCAATGGTTGGATAATTGTGTACTTTTAGAGATTCATGAATGTTACAGGTCTCGTTAAATAGAATGTTTCATGAAACATGGTGAACCTACCCCATGGAAAAGCATTGGTTTTGATAGGGTTTGTTTTGTGAAAGATAGGTATCTTGTAAAACCCCATGTTCCTCAGAGGGATTTATTCATTCGTAATGCCTACATAACTTTGTGATAGGCATATATATTGGGGGTTGATGTTCTAAAAAACCCATGGGTGGTGGTTTTGTGAAAGATGGATTCCATTGGAGGTTCGTATCTTCTCTAATTCATGAATATTCTGAGTATTAGGAGTTGATAGTGTTTCATGAAAGATAAAAGGTTCCATCCCTCTATGTGTTTGGAATATAGGGATATTTATAGGCATAATGGATGAAAGTGTGTTGGTTTATTAAAATATGTTTTATTTCATGAATCTCTATGAGCATTAGTAATGGATAGGGCTCCATGCACTTGAATTATACTAAGGGAATGTTACAAAAAAATCTTTGGATGGTCACAAAAGGGAGATCATCTAGATTGACTTATGCTGCAGATATTCTACCATCAATCCTTCACGCAGATGGGAATTTTATTTCCATAATTATTTTAGGTGGTTGGTAAATTTCTGAATCTAGTCCTTTAAGTGATTTTTTGGCCCATTTTGGCATGAATTCTCTCTCAACTAGTTTTGACATCCTCAACCTCTCTCATGACACACATATTTTAGTACCAATAGTCTTACAATGGAATCAATTAACCCCTCTTGAATCACACACCCTTCAGTGAGTTGTATGTCACTAACTATAGTTCTGGAGATGTTTCTCAAGTTACATAATTTAGTTTGATCTATTTCTTATGAATAGTCACTTATTCTCTGAGGTTTGGGATATGTAGACTGATATTATCTCCCATGTTTCATGTTTAATTCTTTAATGAATATCCAATTTTTTATGTGTTGTTATTTCATTCTATCCTTTTATTTTTGAGTTGAATAGTTTTTCTCATTATTCCGTTGTTAGATTTTTGTTGTCCTACAAGATATGTATATAATCATCCCTATATGGGTTTATTTTCCCATGCATGTAATTTTTTATGCAGATAATAGATAGTTTAGTAGATAATTTGGTTTAAATAGTAATATTGGAGCATATTAGGACTAGGATGTGATAATAGGAGGTGAAATTTGTGTATTGAAATAATTTATTAAGGGTAACTCTACATCTATGTTATTTAGGCTGGATTAAATTTTTGGGTTGATGGGTGTATATCATTCCTATTTTTATCATAGTATACATTATTTATTTCCATTTTGGATCATAGAGTTTGACGCATACATTATTTATGAAATTTAGTCTATTCTATTTATCTTATATTTTTATGTATTATTTGTAGATTTGTGTTCTGTATTGGTGAATTAGGGTTTGGATTACCATTTTGTGTGATATGAATAATTTGTTCTATTTTCTATCCCCTATTCCATTGAAGGTGAGCTTGATGTTGAATACTCACCCTATTACCTCTTAAGAGGTGAATTTATGGTTTGGTTCTTATTAGATTTGTATATAATATAGGGTATTCCAAGGGATGGTTTTTAGAGTTTTTCTTGTGTTGATTTTTTTAGTTTCAGGTTAAAGGTGATAGGGGATATTGAGTACGACTTTTATGTTATGAATCCCAATGTTAGTGCAACTACTGGAATGTATATACACCAAATATTTGAAAACATAAATGTCAATTTATCAAAATGAGAAACTCATTATTGATAATGAAGAAATGGAATATGATTCATATAGAAATGGGTCATATATTTCTATATTAGTATCGAGTAATCTCCTAATATATGATTTTACAAATATGGTCTATCTTTGTTGAATTATTTGATAATTTCTTGAAGACAACCAGTTAGGATCCTATGGTAAAGTCCGAAAATTCCTTTGAATGTGATTGAAAATTTAAATGATGACTAGATGAGTGATGAAGGTTCCATTTAGGGACTGAATCATGAGGTGTTTTTATCAGTGATGTTGGGAATAATAACTCTAGTAATCATACAATGATCAGACACACCATCCCCATTGTAGGCATATGTTCTTCCACATAATGTGTAAATGATTATTTTATTAGAAAAATACGAGAATTTACATAGGACGAGAGTGTTTCATAAGTTCTTATTTTACATACCACATAGTTTTTATGGAAATCCTAACCCACATGTAGTTGAGGATTGTCTTCAGATAGTGTTATGAGTATTTCAGCTTATTCGGATACATACTAATCAAATTGTAGTTATAGATTCTATTCTTATTTTGGGTTTAATGGGTGTTTTGTGGAATTTTATCATTGATACCCATGATGACATGACACATGCTTGGATAAAATTCAAGAATCCATTCCACATAGTACTACCTAAGTACAATAATATTCATACACAACTAAGAGCTATTAGATTTCCTTCAAGTTAGTGTATGAGTATGTGCATGGACTTATCATGGGTTACTATATACCCATAATCTATGCTGGATTATTCTGAGGGAATATTTTTGAGTTTGAAATTAATAAATACATTTGATTAGGAATCATTCGAAACCATATTCCAACCTATATAAATGTTCTAGAGTGGACTTGGTGAAGGAGTGATTCTATGTGGGGATAAACATATATCCATAGTTGGTGGTAGTAACCCTAGAAAAGATTCCTCAGTTATGGATTATCAGTGATATGTATTTGGGTAATTATTCACAGGGAATCTAAATATGTATATATATATATATACTAGAGAATCCGTAGCTCAGGATATCCTCAAGGGATATAATCATCAAAGGAACAAGTGATGATATACATGTGATAAATATGGTCCTTTGGCATGTGACTCCATATCCCCTCACACACCAAATTATAGTTAAGCAATTAGTATACCTCAATCAGATATATAATGAATTTATAATATATCATCTAGAGGTGGATATGGTTGTCATTAGAGAGGAATATTTGGTAGAGGATTTAGTGATGTACCAAGAGGAGGATCTAGAGAAGGAAAATTCCACGATCTATTCCTACTATTTTCACCCACTAACGGCCCATTCGAGGAACATAAAGATGGTTATTAGAGATGAAATCAGATGTAGATTATAAAGGGCTTTGACCAGGAGTAACCCGATATGATTTGAGGTATAATATGTGTCTTCTATTCTTTGGAACATGTACTCATAGAACCCAATATAATTCACTACTTTTTAGATGCACATCTATTTTGAGAGCTGTAGATTTTGGTATCTAGCCCATCCCATACAATTATAGGATCATACATGAGGTGATCACATGATCACTCACAAACAATTATAACATGAGCTTTCAATTAGTGAAGATTGTTTTTTTTTGCATCATTATCATGGTTATCATGAAGATATATTAAATCATTCTTAGTATGGACTGGTTGTGATCAGTTTAAGATTGATTATATTTATACAATCATTGAGTTATTTTATTCCAAGATGATGTGTTGGGATTATACTTTTTGTGTGAGTGGAACCTTCATAGAAGATGTGGGGGTCCTATTTTTAGTACGTTGCAGGTGACCATCCATCAATTAGGGAGTTTGGATCCATGTGTGATATACACTATCAAAGATCAACCCTTTTTAGTGGGGTATGAGTAAATGAATTTTTTTTCTAAGGATATACCTGGGTTATTACCCCCAATGTTGGATATATAGGCTATAAAAATGCTTTCAAAATGATAGAATAGGTTGTAAAACTCCTAGTATACCATTGGGTGTTGTGGTATGGGTATAGTAATATAAAAATGGTTATTCTTAAACCATTTGCATATTCTACTAGAAATTTCACTATAGTAGTGGTTTGCTGATAACCATTGGTATAGATATCTACCAGTAGTTTTTCAACCATTGGTATAGATCATGGGACTTAAAACTATACCAATGGGTTTTAAACCATTGGTAATGATTTATACCAGCAATGTTTTGATAACTGTTGGTATAGATGATCCTTAAAACAATACCATTGGTTTGTAAAACGTTGGTATAGTGTTATGGAAAATTCCAGATAGTAGACCAAAGTCTTTTTCCTAATGGTCCTCTAAAATTCCATAATGTAGCCTCCCCTCCTTTGTAGAAAGCACAAATATGTATAAAACACTACAATATCATATACTCAATTTAATAAACTAATACAACACCTAAAAATACACTATAATACACTGTACATTATTCAAAAAAATGTAGACAACATACTTAATACACTATGATGAATTTAGATATTTATAAGTCATTAATTTCCAATTATCCATTCTATCATTATGAAAAATACCACACTTGAAGAAACAACCTGCCACTTGAGCTCAATCATTATACATGTCCATAGAAAGTGAAACATTAAAGACACATATATAGTTTTTCAATTTCAATTACAGTATACTATTTTTAATATTTTATTATTCACATATGGGGCATATATTCATTAGTTTAACAGTTATTATCTTTTAATCATAATCACACAAGCATGGAAAAATAATAAAACTCAACATAAATGTAAACAATATACCATGAACTCAATGTAAAAATATATAATATTACTCTATAGTCATTCACTATAGTCAATTATGAGTTATGACTATTTTGGTGACACGTGTATTTGAATAATTAATATTAATTCTTTAAATATGTGGGATAGGATGGGAATATACATCCAAACTATATTAAATCCATTTCCACCATGAAGGGTAGGAAAATAATTCAAGAATAGAACCCCTAAATGCCTTCTGGGCTTGTATTTTCATTTAATGAATGGAATAAATTGTTCATATGTGTTCCTTGTAAATATGAATAAATTGTGTGGGTTAATCACATAGTATCTATTCATTATATAATCACCATTATTACCCAACATAGCGCATGAAAACTCAAAAAACAATTGAGCTAGCCAATGAAAAACCACCAAAGCCACCCAATGAAACACACTACATGAGTTACCCAACACATAAAAACATCATTCCATCATAGAATGACCCCTTTTCAAGATATCACATAGACTTTTTAACAAATAACTCCCCAAAAAATACAAAAAGTCACCAAGGTTGTTTCCCATCTATTTTATTTTACATCCCTTCTGTAAGATATTTCTCATCATTCATCTCCCCTCATTACTTGATGAAGTTACAAACAGTATATCAAAGTCCTTCTCCAAGAAATATTTTTTTAAAGGATGGGGCCGAAGCCTCAATTTGTTATTAAAGAAAAGTCCTCTTTAGAGGGTAGAGGGATACCCAATACATATCCCAAAGGCCCATGGCCAAGTGGCCTGAATACAAGGCTTGAAATCCCATTTTTTGGCCCAATGGACCCTCTGTGAATAGTACTACTACAGTACCCTATGCAGCTACAGTACCTGCTACAGTATCGCCGCCGCTACAGTATTCTGCAATAGTTCCTCTACTGCTACAGTGTCTGCTACAGTGCCCCCACTACAGTGCCCTGCTACAGTACTCGGAAATTCATCCCTGTCTGGATTTGAACCCGGGTCTTTTGGATGCCAAGCAGGAGCCTGTACCACTTGGGTACAGGCTCATTGGCAGCTTATCCCAGATATATCATAAGATACCCAATAGTAAAATTTTGTCCACATGTGTAACAATAGACATTGGATTTCCTCTCTTTAATTTTCACTAAAAATCCCCCATATTACTTTCCACCTTCTAGTTTATATAGTATGACCTTTTTACTTCTCCATAGACGACTGTAACTAGTGGCACACTTTGACAATATGCATGACTGACACTAGTTTAATCATTGAAAAATCTATAAATAATAAATATAATTAGAGTATTTAGAACATCCCTGAGACACTCCTCAATAAAATATCAGAACACCATTTAGAATATACAGTATGATAATTCCTGTAATTCATTTCATGGTCATTATATAGGTGTTAACTGCCAAAATAATTCTTCGGATTGATTTATTTCTTGTGGGTTTGATAGTGTAACTGTCTAATCAAAGAATAGATCTATTAATATAGTAACTCATATGGTATTAATATGGGGTTTTTTGGATCTTCAAAATATTTATATTCTACATGTAAATCATTATGTTTTTGGATAAATTACTCAGAAACTAAATATACTTATTAAAAAGATACACCCTATATCTAATGGTACATTAAAATCGGCTAGTTTATTTGGTATCAATGTTATATGTTCATCCAAAGAGAGGCACACTTTCCACTAGGTCAGTTGGTTCCATTGAGGATCTTTCATGAATAATACCGCCAATATATCTTCCTTAAATATTATTATAATAAAAAGTGGTTTTATTCATGAATGGAACAACCATAAAGACCTAAAGTACGTACAACAGTAAATGAAATGTTCTTTAATAAGAACCTTAATCTATGATGGCTTGTCTACTTAATGTTAGGAATAGGAATATTATTCTCTAAATGGTAGATTTTATCTTCTCAATAATGCTTAATTTAATTAAGGAACATATCAGGCACATCCTTCTATAGTGTTTATAATTTTAGAATGATAAAAATTTCATTAACAATAAAATCATTAAAAATAACTAGACTAAGTGATATATTGTGGTGGATTTAATGTCCTTCAAAATATTTTATTCCATTCCTCATAATGTTTTCTCTTTCATTGTATAATTACCTATTTATTATAATTTATTTGTGGATAATCACGCTTTTGGAATATATATTTTAACTCTTCATAAAATCATTGATGCATTTTACCCATGTGAAACCAATGAATTATTCAAAGGAAATTCTTCCCAAGTTGTTATAATATTTCGACTTTTTAAAATAAAAACAATGTATTTGATTTAATTCTATCATCTATTAATTAATTAATCAAATTTCTTGAAAACAACATAAAGGATTAAATTCTCCATTTTATTCTTCCTAACTCAATGTTATATTGTGATGTTAAAAACATATCTAATACTAACACTCACATTATATCCTTTCATACATACATGGTGAAATTTTTTACTTAATGTTTTAAAATTAAAATTCCATCATACCCTGAGTGATATAGAACTACATAAAATGCAATGCACCTCAACACCCCAACACCTACAATGCACCTAATAACTACTAATAATCAGAACATAAATTACCACCTACAAAACATAACTACCTATAATGCAATGCACCTGTTACAAAAAACATAAAACCATTATTCACCTACAATTATGACTGCCATCAATCAAAATATAACAAAGTAAATAATGAATCTCCCTTACCACTATAATAAAAGCACCAACCAAAGATCCTCTACCTATAAAGAAATAGAAAAAACAACGTCAAAAAATAAAACCATCAATCCAACCAATAAATAATCATCATGTAAAAAAACAATAAAAATATATTGATAACCAAACAAATCAATTAATGAATTTATCCAATGATAAAAATCATACAAAATATCACACATATATTCAATCAAAATAAATTGTCATACAGTAAATGTCATAAATATTAGTAAAAAATATAATTGATCAATCTGTCCCTCATCACCATCAATACCATCACATCCATCATTAGACTCATTATCCTCATCATCCCCTTCCTCATCCTTTTCCACATCCTCATCCCCATTCTCGTTCTCAGCCTCATACTCATCCTAATACCCTTTTTCATCCTTGACCTCGTCCTCAACCTGAGTCTCATGCTGATCCTCATCCTCAACCTCTTTTTGTCCACCATTCTGTCCATTTCCATCACCATTACTAGGAACAAAATCTTCTGGACCACCAATAAAACTACCTCATAGTTCACTGTATAATGAACTCATAAATGAGATATATGCATCAGAAGATGTTGTTGTCTCTAGTGGACATGATGGGAATTAAACATTCATCAGTTTCATGAATTAATAAATTTCTCTTTCAGCATCTTCATCCACCTATGTGACCTTTTTATCATCATGTTCTACCAGTTCCTTAACCTTTCCCAACTCAATGTTAATACAACTAGTACCTTATGTGTTCTAATACCTCATCAGGACTATACTCTTCCCAGGTAAATAGTGTACTGTTCCAAGGAACTCATCTCTCAAAACCAAATGTATATGATAATTTAGCCCAAAATTTTTAGGTTTCATAGGCATCAAGGTCCTCCAAAAAAAGCCTGTTAAAAATAAAAATATATTATTAAGTTATAAAATCTATAATAAAATTTCAAGTTGACAATGTAAAACCGACAATTTTATGTGGTTTCAGTTCGTTAACCACACTTCCTTCATTTTTATTTATTCTAAAAAAATAGTTTTTCTTAAGGCACGCATCACTAAATATTCAAAATTCCCTTCTACAGTGACACTAAAAATAGAAAACCATTATTCAAAATACGTAAGTAGTAATGAGTTTCTTAACTAAAATAAAATTGATATTAATTTTAAATTAAATTTAAAAAACTGATGGTTTGATTCGATTATATTTTGTTTAGTTTATCTTAGTTTTGTGTGGTTTGGGTTGTCATTCAATATCCACTTATCTTCCAAAAAATTAGACATGTAATGAATTATTGTGGAAACAATTTAATGTGCAAGTCCTAAGGAAAAATTATAAATGAATCTTCTACCTTCTTACTCCCATGGCCCGACACTATAGTCCACCCAAACGCGTGGATGTATTTATTAGAATCCTTATTTTGTATGTTTTAAGGTTGATTACAAATAAATATTCAATTATATTGAGGAAATTATTAATTATATACATGAATATTTTCATTTAAAAATGAAATATTTTATTAATCCCTTGAACGTGGTACTCATCCAATGAGTATTGATTTGCTGATAATGATCTATCAGGCAATAATCCATGGATGGTATTCCCTCTAAATCCATGCCAAATATATCATCCCAGACAATATACAAATCATTCTTATTGGCTCTCTATATCTCACCTAATTCAATTAGTTGTTCTGGCCTCACAGCCTCACCATTGGAAAAATTGAAACAAATCTGTCACCATGATACAAATTCATATAAATACAATAATAATATAGCATTAAATACAACATATTTTTTACCCATATTTGTACACAAGAGTTATACATGACTTCTTTTGGAAGTTTCTTCCAGGAGAGTGGATTTATGGTAATGTTGTTAGAGTATTTGTAAAGCGTCATAAAAAACTCATACATTCCCTCCTTGTTTTTTAGATCATTTGGTTGTCTTTAATGTAGTCCAACATCAATTGTGTTTAGAAGATCCAAACCACATGCATGTGTATACTCCAAGTCCACCTATCAATAGATATAACTATTATAGAATAAAAATATTATATGAATACATATTATAATGAATGTAAATTATCATAAAAAATTATTCGCATTCTATAAATACACCTATAGTATTCTGATAAATAGGTGACACTTGATCTGCAGGCACTGAAGAAACATAAACTTATATAGATGAAGTGTGTCCCATTGTATGCTATATAGGATCATAATGTGTCATAGTAGGATTCAAAGAGGATTTAACATAGAAGCTCAGAGAGAAGGATGTAGAAGGAAAAGAATATGGCAATCTTGGCTGGCCAAAGGCACAATATGAATGATAAGTAAGAATCATCATCAGATACATGAAATGTGGGTGAGGAGGCATAAATATAAATGATTCTGAAAAAATAGGTGTCTTAAATATCCTGTGTGTCTTTAATAGAACTGTGGAATCAGAATATTTTGTAGATGGTATGTTATTGGAAGGTATAGGGTATAATGGGGTACGACGACTTGAGTGCCTAGCTCTAGTACAACCCCTAATACCATCGACCTTAGTACTGAGACCACTGGGCTGATCATCAAATAACGGGCACCAAAGTGGTGTATCCTACATAAAATATTAATACAAAATTAATCACATGAAATTATATATATATATATATATATATGAAATAAAATAATCACAACAGGCACTAATAGAGAAATACCCATCTCAGTCAATCAGTGATTGTTTTCCATTGTCCTTTTTCTTCGCATATCCTCAAATAGGATTCATTTTCTACAGTTGAAAAAATATCAAATTAATTAGAAATGGATAAATAATATGTAACCCAAATATAATATGATACATGACACAATTAAGGAATACCACCTTTCAATCCAAATAAAAGATACATAGTGATATAAAAAATGAATTAAATTTTGTGGGAATAACATCAAAACATAAGACCTGTAATAGATTAATAAATACGTTGAAATTAACATGTTTTTCAAAGTAATAATAGAATTTTATTCTATTTTCAATTAAATACTATTAAATTTTGGTGAGATCATTAAACCATATTTAGTTCTCTTATGTCAGTTGGTACATTTTTTAAATTTATTAGGTTATTTGACTGTTTTTCTATCCTCCTTCGTCATTTGGTTCAATTTTTTAAATTGATTAGGTCATTTGTACATTTTTATCTATATTAGGTCATCTAGTTCATATTATTTTTTAGTAAATTTTATATTTTTAGGTCATTATTTCTATTTGTTCTATTTTTCATATCAATATGTTTTATATGTCTAATTAAATTCCACTTCTTTTTTGTTCGAACTCTACTCTTTCAATTTTTTTGGTTACTTAGGTCTAAATAAATTTAAATCTAATATTTGAATATGAAACTCAAATAAAATAGTAACCAATAAATATTTAAAATTCACACAAAGGTCAAGTCAGAAACAAAATATTTGTGATCAATAGTATATCAATTTGAATTGTACCAACCATAACAACCCAATTCAAGCTAAACAAAAATAATAGAGAACACTGATAGATGTTTCAAAATATTTTCCACCATAACATTAGGTTCACAATTAAATATGAAAATTGAGTTATTGGATTCATAAAATATTACAAATATACCAGGGCTAATGGGATTAGGGATGATGCCAATTACATCATCACTGTCATCTAAAATATTTCATAAAATAACATCAATAATAACACCAAATTCAAGTCGAATATGATCTTTGATAGAAAAAACATGATTCCCCGATGATTTCAATAAATTTTGTTCATCGACAGCAAGAGTGTCAGTCATGATAATAACTCAAAATCCACAATTATCAATAAATGTTAAATTCATCAACATTGAATCAAACCATCAGAATTTAATCATAATGACTCGACCATCTGAGTAATAAGCCATTTTTTTCAATTATTCCATAATAACCTACATTTTCAAATTGAGGTCTACTATCCAATGTAATGGGATAACCGGTTATTTTGGTATGTTCCATAACACCATAATGTTGTGTTCTCATGTTATTTTCTAATTTAGTGATAATAAATCTATACCCATTGATCACAATTGATTTACTGTTAGGAACCACTATATTAGGACCGAAAACAAAGCTCTTATTTCCTAAGATATTATGTCAGTAGGCATACTCAATACCCAAAATATTAATGAATATTAAAATTAATAAGATAATGATTTTATTAATTTATTACCATAATATTTCTACCTTAAATTTCAACCATGCAAAAAACTCGTTTATATAAAATGTATATCTCTTTTCAAAGATAAATAACGATGCCTTATATTTATAATTTCATTATGTTCCCTGTGGATAAAAATTTAAATAGTTTGATAAATATATATAATTACATTAGGTGACATAAGATATACATGTTCAATTTACATACTTGATGAAGACATTGAACAAATTACTGTGAAACAAAACTATGTGATGCACTATCTCTCGTTATTGAAGGATTAATGTTGTCAATGTTTGTGATCCGGGTATTCCTCCTATTTGATGATGCGATGGAAACCCAGGATCATGTTTCTAATACTTTTCTTCTTCATTTCTCAATGGTCTTTTAATTCATGTTGTAATATCATAAAAATACATTGAAAATAAATCCATACATTCTTAATCCAAGTAACCATTGATGATAGAAACTTTTGGATGATTCTTATTTTAGACATAAGAATTCCATTTGTACATATATTTTTTGGATACATCCAAAAAAATTTCTATAGGTCCTTTAAGAAGTATTTTGATTGGAATATGGATAGTGAGATGAAACATGCATGTGAAAAATGATGAAGGAAATATTTTCTCTAACTCACAAAAAATTAATGGAGCATCTGACAACAATTTTTTCAAGAAATACATTGAAAATTTTTTAACACAAAGATATATAAAAAATGGCACTATGGAATAATTGACACCATTACATCATTGGAAAGAATATGATAGATTTCTATTGGAATTAACTCATGCAGAAGGATGTAATAATCATGTGTCTTCAAATATTTCATCCCAAAATATCTTCTTTTTACCCATTTTGATATGTTGTTGGAATTTCCATGAAGAATATTAATAGTCTCTAGTACTTCTATAAATTGATTTTTTTCTCTAGGTTTCATCATAAAATAAGTACATGGAACATTCCATTTAATTACACTACTACACACTAGATGTAGTTCAACTATGATCCCATAATCCATCAAGTCATGCCGACATTGTAAACTATATTTTTTCCATTCCCCTAAAATTTAGAAGAATCGAAAGCATCATTTCACACAAATTTTTTTCACCATTAAAAACATATAATAAATGACATGAAAAACTGGATGACCAATAAGGAAACTCAAAAAAGATACTAATATTCTTTATATCGTTATAGTTATTTATTGGAAACAGTCTTTCTCTTTCAATATTTCATTTTACCCTTCCCGAATGAAAATATAAAATCATGAAATTCATTATGCATATCAGTTTTGGACATACGTTGAGGTGGATTGTCTATATCCAAGGTATTTTCAAATCCTCAATGTTTATTTATATATGCATGGTCCATTGGTAAGAATCATCGATGTCCTATAAAATAGAAACTATGGATATATTTCCGTCTTCGGGATCATGTATTCTTTATAAAAATAGGTTCTAATATATTTTCAATCATATTACTTCTAGACATCACTGCACAACCAAGAAAATCATTGATCATCCACATAAGCGCAACATGCATCTGAAATATGTCTTCCGAATATAAATCATATGTTTTTACACCATGAACCCAAATATGTTTCATCTCTTTTATTAAAGGTTTCATGAGTACGTCTATATAATTTCTAGGATTATAAGGTCTAGATATGATTATACACATGAAAGTGAATGTTTTTTTAATATGAATCCATTGGTGGATGTTATAAATTTGTTTAAAAACCCGCCACGTCCTATACAAAGTATAAATATTCCCAATCAGATTAAAACCATCCCATGAAATTACCATACTAACATTAATCATGTCAGCTATGAAATACAAATATCAAAAATGAAATCTAAACCATGAAAATCCATCTTATGTGTGAAACAACGAATCAATATTCTTCCTTCTCTCACAAACATGCCATTTCATTTTTATTGATATTTCACAAGACAAGAAATGACTCTAGAGTCTAGTGATCAAGGTAAAGTATCACATTACGTTTTTGCAGCACACGAGATGGTGTTCCATTATTTTTTAGATTCCATCATGATGTACCACATTTTATAATATCATTTCATTCAGTAGTTTTTCACATAATAATCGAAAATATTTTGAGAAAGAATGAATTATGTTTTTTGAAAATCCAAGTTCCTCAACTTACATCCATTCCATATATTGGGTTAAGAGAATATCTACATCATCTTTAAGTAAGTACTTAAGGAAGGTAAGAATGTAATTGATGGAAGTATTAGAAATATCATACATGGTTTTTCCTTGGAACAATCAATTTAAAATTTCAAGCCTTTAAATTTTACCAAATTTCTGATATACTGGAGTCATGGAGACATCATTCAATTTTTTGACCTAGTCAACATCATAATTTTCATTAGACACAACATGTGTGCTCATATATAAGCCTTATTGGGTTTAAATTCTATTATTCTCATGATGAAAAATAAATAAAAACCGGTCATATATTAAATTCTCCAATCCATCCCTTTCATTTGGATCATCATGATTTTGAGATTCCATTATTTCCTCACTATCATACAACATATAGTTGATTGTTTGAAAACCATATTTGGTTATTTGGTTGGAAACATCTTCATAGCTCAACATTGGTATTCTGACCCAATTATAACATGTGTAATGTTTGTGACCACTATCTAAAGAATTATCAAATGAAAATATCAAAAATCTACAAAACTTCAATTGAAAATAAATTTAGAACCAATCAATTTCATACATTTAACTTCTATCCATTTCATAAAAAATCATTATATGTAATTTCATAATAGAAATTCAATAATATTTAAGTTTAATTGAAAATGTATTTGTGTAAACAAAAATTATTCACATTATATGAAACCATAACCGACACACTACACTATATAAAATCATAATATAAAATAAAAAAATTCTATATATATAACAAAATACTATAAATATAAATCCATGATATTGAATTCAATGATATCAGTGTGTAATAAATAATCATAATACTACAAAGACATGTGTTTATAACTGATGTTTTTTATTTTCTCTATTATTTTATTTACTAATTATCAAATGTTATATTTATTTTATAAATTAGTTTATAAAAGAATTCAACATCTATCTAACTATTTTTTATTTTATTTAGTTTCATTTTGTTCAATTCAGTTTATTTATGAGTAGTTTATTTCCCATAAATTTAGTTTTGTTGCATGTGGTTAACTTTTTGGATTGGGACAATGCATGCATATTAGGTTTTTATTAATGATTGTCCAAGTTAGTTATTTTTTGATTATTATAGAATATCTTTTGTTAGGTTAAATTTATTTCACTTGATTTTTATTTTAGTTTATTTTTATATATTTTAGTGTTTTTCTATCTACTTGGTCCATATCAAGTCATTTCAATTCAATTCTATTGGTTTGGTCAAGTTGTTCTACGTATGATATATATATAATTTATTATTTCGGTTACATTTTTTTCTATAAATGGTTGATTGGATGAAGCCATTTATTTTGAAAACTAGTTTGGTTAGTTTGGTAGAATTTAATTATCATAATGTATGTTCAATTAAATTCAATATATGTTGTTATAGTGTGTCATCATAATAAGTAATAAATTGGGAGATTTTGTAAAACATGGTGGATGTGATGGAAAATCATTGTATAAAGAATGACCACTCTTTGATAATTATTAGAAAATATTTGGCATTGAGTATAAATATATAATGATCATTTTATTTCATAATTAATGATATATTTATATCAATGGTGTTATTGTAGAATGTGTGATCAATGATTTTTTAGGGTGTGTTATTTAAAAGGCAGACATCTTGGTGTCATGAATAAGAAGAATGTAGGTGCTCAACAAAAATGATCCAAATCTAGCAAGATGAGTTATTAATGGGTTGATTTACTTCAACTTATACCAATATGTGTTATATATTCCTTACTCCAATACATGCCAATATTTTCAATTAACACACCACTTTATGAGGAGAATTTATTTATAACTCTATGGTTATATAACAATAATTTTTTTCCCTTAGGATAAAAAATGGAACTTCTTTATGATTCACAAGGTTCAAAAGTGTTGGTTAATAAAATAGGAAATATCATGGTAAAAAAATATCCAATATCTCATAGATACATGCATCAACTTCTTCGTTTAAAATATAAACAGTTTTCTATGCCATTGGAAGTATGGATGTATGCATACACAATTTTATTAGTACTAATGTAATTATATTATTTTATCACTATGTAATGGATATCATGTGTCAAATTTGGGTTTCTTCCATCCCAAGTGGGTTGTTTAGCCTTGGTCTTGAATTTGGAAAAAGTCATGAATTATTACCAAGTACTACACAAATGTCACTTATCCCATGTGCATCCCACGTGTCACATAGACCCTGTGACTCAAGCAGATCACTTCATCCAAATTCCATTTGAAAATAAATTCCAATTATGTAATCAATCATTTTAATTCACTGATAATGGATTTATTTAATAGTTATAAGAATAATGGATTTACTTAACACAATCATGTGAAAAGTGAAACTATAGGTAGGAACCATCGAGTAGACATTATAATTTACATGCTAGTGATGGATGTGTCAAACAAACATGGATAACTTTCAAAATAAAAAAGATAAAAAGATATAGATGAGAGGAAATATTGGTAATATTAATCAAAATTAGGGGCACTAATGATATTTTTAAATGTTTTTTTACTGATAAAAATGAAAATGAAAATGATAATTGTGTGTCAGGATAGTCCCAAATGGTCATGTGATATTAATACATTAATAATTATTTCCCTTTAAGAACATTTTACACATTTTTTCATACATGCCTCATTATATGACGATAAATACAATGGTCTTAGTAAAAAAATGAACTATCCCTCAATATCATAAAATTGAAACCATTGAAAAAAATTTCAATAAGTAATTGTTGGAACTCCCTTTTCAAAGAAAGGAATTTGTTTCCAAGGTAAAATACCTCAAAATATAGCCGTGAACATGACCATAGAGGGAAAACATAGTTTCCCTAGAACAAAAATAATGTCTAACATGAAAAAAAGAGATTGTGGAAACATTTCATGAAGGAAAATTTATTCTCTTAGTTTAGACTGAAGTATTTAAAACTTTCCAATTTAATATTCAAGAATAATCAATAGAAAACCTTAAATGAGGAGTGATTTCAGCATATGTGGAAATAAACAACAAATTATGTATAAATATCCAAAATAAATTTAGTCATAAGATATAACTAAAAATCACTAAATTGAATTGGATGAAACCGAATGATTTAATCAAGGATATATTTCTTATTAGAAGAGGAGCAATGGTCACTTACTGGGAGGAGATCAGTACTTAGGTTGGGAAAAAATGAATCGAATCTGGAATGGAGAGAGAGGTATGGTTGCTGTATTTTGGGGAAAACTATCCAAAAAGATATTTTAAACCATTGGGATATACTATTATTAATAGGAATATCCCAACGGGTATTTAAAACCTTTGAGATTAACTGATATTAAAAGGCCAATCCTAATAATTTTTCTAAACCATTGGGAAATGACCACCTACACTAATGGGTTTACAAAACTATTGGCATAGGTCAATTTATGTACACAAACCTTCCACTAGTTCTCATTGAAACATTGAATTCTTTATTTATCTTCACACAAATTATGAACTGTTATCATCCACAACTTATCGTATGGACCCATTTGACCACAAAGAGTTTAATGTATAGTTAGAGGACCTTATGGAGGATGTTTTAAAAAAACTAATTTTTTATTGTAGGTATATATTATGTCAATATCTATGAAAGAATATGGAATCATGATTAATCGTTTTTATTATCACAACCAATATCATGTGATAGTCTGGAATAAGTAAACCTTCTTTATTATTAATGACTTATTAGGAAAAATGAAGATAGTAAAGTGATTCCCAAATTCTATCAAAGGTCTTCTAATAAGTATTTTTAGGTTCACATAGAGGATATTCCGAAGCTGGGATTATAATTCCACTATAAAAATTAAATTTTTAGTGATTCCATTATGATTAATGAATTCCCCAATGATATATATAGTGATAATGAGTTGGATATTTCATCCCTTCTTGGGATAGTTCATTGTAGTATTCATTGATGACATCCTTATATATTTATATTTTGAGGATGAGTATTCTAATAATATGAGGATAATATTTGAATTAACTCAGGGATATCCAACTATATAATAATCTGTTGAGCTGTTAGTTTTGGATTTAAGAGTTCCACATCCTATGGCATGCCATTTTAGAGGGAATAATAGTAGTGATCTCAGTGAAGATCAAGGAATTTCTATATTGGAAACTACTCAATAGTGTTTTTCAAGTTTGGAGATTCCCAAACCTTAAATAAGTAACAATACTTATATAATTGTCTGGTTGAACCATCAAAATGGTCTTATGACCAGAATTGAAGACAATAATAGAAATTGAAAACTCGTCGTCCTTGAATGTTATAAATTAACATATCTCGGATGGTGTTTTCATTTATAGTATAATAGAAGGGGAAAAGAGATATGAAGAAGAATAATTAATTTATCATAAAAAAATTCTAGTACATGTAAGTTAATAGAGTCATCAAAGAATTTGGATGAAAGGAGCGAGGAAAAAAACAAAAACAAAACAGACTTGAAATAAAAAAAATGAAAGGAGGAATTTACCTCTTGACCAAATATTCCTTGAGATTCTCATTAGGGTATAGGATTTGGTTTGTTTATGAGATAAATTGATTCTAGACGTGGGTATGTTAACTTTCAATAAAAATTATTTTTGTCTTATCAGACTTTATAAATCGTACTGAATGCAACTGTGTAGGTCAGTTTTTCCCAATTCAAATCAAAGAGGTGGATGAATTTTTTTATAGGATAGGTTATAAAAAAGTGTTTTTTTGGAGACATATTATTTCATGAATTTATTTATAAATCCCTGAGTGTTAAAAGGGTGATATATTGTATTGAAATAAGAACTGGGTAGGGACGATACTTGAGTTTTTTGGATGTCGCATTCCAGACATCTCTTTCATAGAGGAAAGAGATCACACCATCTTCATTCATTCTACCATTGATGATGATTAGTGGGATGTTTTTGATTGTATCAAGTAAAATAGTGATATCAAAAAATGTATTTCCAGGGTTATTATTAAGGATTGTTCTTAACTAGATATTTTCACAGAATAAATGTGAAAATAAGATACCAATGAAGTTTAATTTTTTGGTTTGGTGAGTCAGGAATTTAGTGCTACCAAATTTGGAGACAATTCAACACATGGGATTTATCTTGTAATCTAGGTGTCAATACTGTATGGGGTTTTAGAATTAATCTAATACATTCTTATTCTGTGAATAAAATTGAGAACATATGGTGTGATGTGATTTCATTGTTTTTATATGGTGGAATGGGTAAGAGATGATGATCAAGATTTTTCTTCAGTGATGGTTTCAGGACACTGGAAATTTAGGATCAGAAAAAAAGGCTACATAAATTATTCTCACTGCAGGTTGTTAGAGAATATTTTCTTTTATGGAATGAGAAATTCCAAAAGCATAAAACCTAGACTAGTACATATATCATCTCTAAAATCAAGAATCTCACATTAGACCTAGATAAAATATGTAATGTTTGGGTGGAATCTTTCTGCCTCAATCCTGTCATGGCTTCAAATCTCCCTAGCCTGCAAAAATAGTCCGATTAATGGGTGTTGGGTTCAGTGACATCATACTCACTAGTTACTCAAGATAAACACTAATAGATCATATATAATGGGTTTTATGTGTGGTAGAGGGTTGTAAAGGACAAGTGGGGGTTAATTGTTACGGTAATTTCTGCTTACATCAGAGAGGTGACTCTATCCAAGATAAAGCTCAGACTATGCTCAAAGGCCTAATGATATGTAATAATAGGAATTTGAATCTTTTTTTAGTTGATATAGAATATATTATTATCTATAATATGTTTATTGGAAAAGGATAAATCCCTTTGTCTATAGATTACTCAATCTAAAGATGCATAGGGTTTGTGTCTAATGACTCATACATTCCTCATACATGTCATAAAGGTAATTTAGTTGAGGACTTGATGACATCTATGGTGACTAAAAATGAACAAAACACTTTTTTTACAATCCTCATGGATTCCCTTATGAGGTGATGAATTGTTTTATAAAAAATTCTATTGGTATTCAATATTACAGACCTTCTTGATGTGGACACTATTTGTAGTTTATTTTTAAATTTTAGTTGATTTATAAATAAAATGTTTATGAGATAGTTCATGCATAACATATTTACCCATGATTTGCTTATATTTACCCAATGAACTGGAGGAGGATCTTTGAAACAACCATCACATAATAAAAATCATACATATGTGTGTCAAATAAGTATAAAACATTCATCATGTCATAACCCAAAAAAATAAAATGGGTTTCATAAACATTTCATCAAATAATATCCTATAGAAAAATCCAGGTTTCATAATCATTTCATCATTTCATCATAACATAACCCAAGGGAAAAAAATTTGGGTTACATAATTATGTTATCATGGTATAACCTAGTAATGATAAAAGAGTTTCATAATAATTTTTTAATGATAATCCATTAGGATAAATAATAATAACGGTAAACATGGTTAATATCCCAAAAACATAATTTACTTCAAATTACATCATCATAGATGGACAATTATTTTGAAAGATCACTTGGAACATTTGACAGGGAAAATAATTTTTTTTGAACATATATTTTTAAAACCAAAAATTCAAAAATAAATTAAAAATAAATTTTATTTGAAATTAAACATGAAAATATAATAAGGATTCTATAATGAAAATAATCTTCATGAATTTGGATAATTATGTTCTTTCTATACATGTTAATAAAAATACTCCCCCACATTTTTTGTTAAATAAAAATAGAAATTGTTTGTAAAATGAAATGAATATTCATTTAGTTTTTTTAAAAATCTAAACATGTGATATTTTTTGAATAAGTCATACCAATTTTTAAAAAAATTTATAAAACCTATTTTTTTTAATAAAAATTGGTTTTTGTCACAAGGGAGATGTAACTATGTTTTTCCTAAAAACATTTTTTTGAAATCTTTTGTACATAAAGATATGAAAACGAAGGGAAAGAAAGTATTATCATGACATAAACATAGGATAAGAAAATTCATGATTATATTGAGATATATATTATATTATTTAATAATTATAAACATAATCATAACAATCTTGATAAATGATGAGATTGTATCATAAAACCATTAACGCTTTGGTAACATTGAATCATAAGAAAAATGAAATAAAAAAATTACATGAAGCATATAATATGATGAGAATAAATACATTTGTGATATTTCATTTCAAATTTTATGTATATAAACCTCAAAAAATATGAAGAGTGAAAAATATAACATATGTCTCGAAGAAGGAAAATTGAGACAAAAATACATTAAAATGTTGGTAAATTTTGAACTGTAAACCTTTTAAAAAAGAGGTCAGAAAATGGATATGTAAATAAAAATAATTATTAAAAGAGGTATAATTAAATAAATTCATGGGAAGTATTCACAACACATAAAAGAAACTGGTGGTGAATATAAAATGTTTAACATTGAAGTAGAAAGTGAGACAAAAGCCCTTTACTGTTAGTCTCAAACTCCTTCACACATGGTTGAAAATCCATTATAATAAAAAGATGTTCATCATAAATATCTTAGTGAACCATAATTATATTTATAGTACCATATATGATTTACTAAGGACTATTTATGATATTTTTATTAAAAATATCATTTTAAAATAAGGTTTCAGGTAATACCTTCATAATTTTTCAAGTACATTTTGATTTTTTTATTTTTGTTTCTATTAATATGATCATAGTTAAATTATATAATAATATTAATCATAAATAATTATCAATTTTATACCTTATTTTTACTTTTAATACTAATAATGAATGTTGTTTGTGCTAAATTAAGTATGTTACAATCATGAATATGGTAGACCATGCATTTAAATGAGTAATATTTCCATTTTTCAAGGACAATTATAGGAAGGATTTTATTAATATTTTATCATTAAAAATTGTAATAATATAATAAATAAAATATTATTTCATTAAATATAATTATACCTATAATCTATGGGGTATTTTGATGAAAAGTTAGAGTCGCATCGCTTTATGAAGGTGGTAGTCCAAACAAACATGAACGACATTATCATATTTAAGTGAGTGAAAAGGTAATATATAAAATGATATATATTATTTTTAGAATGATGAATATGATATTAATATAAAAATTATTTCATGTATATCACAGATAGTTCTTAAATTTATCTTTATTATCTTCAATGTAAAGAATTAGTGGAAAACAAATCAAATCGATTCGTGAGGTTGTAGTCTGTCGTACGCCTGAACGATGTTATTATATCTCATAAAATTGATAGTGAAAATTTTATATATTATATAATTAATAAATGGTTTTAATTATTTCATAAATATCATATATATATATATATATTATTTATATCCCTAATCATTCACAACTTTGAGTGGTGGTAAAGGAAAAATGAATGACATCGATTCGCGAGGCCGTAGTCCTCCATACACACGAATTATGATTATGTAACCCATTTGTTGGAAGTTTATAGGGTTATAGGTCATACAATTATCATAATAATATCATTATATGGAATAAAATGATGTTTTGATATCATCATGGTATATTAATAATTGAAGTAGGTGGAGGAATAAATAAAAAAAATCTTTCATTGAACAACATTACATATTCTTCAGGTGAGCTCCTTAGGATTAACTGAAATCCTTACAAAGTTGGATTTATTGAAAAAGTAAGATTTTTTATTAGATAAGTAAAATTTGGAAGTAATTTTGTTAGGTATTTTCTAACGAAAAAGGGGTTTATTGTTTAAGGATAAAAGGAGAGAGGGTGAAATTTTACAAGTGAGGTGAGTGACACACTTGTAATTGTTTGAAATTAAAAAAGTGTACCCACATTTTTCACATGAAAGAAGTGTACAGGATATATTAGTATTTATAATTATACATTATGGGGTCTAAATATAGTCATAAAGATTATTTTAGACATGTTTTAGGTTATTTTATTTATTATATTTTTAGTTTAACCCCTTTGAAAACCCAATTTTCCCTTAACCATAGTAAATAATTTATATTATTTATAATGTTCATTATAGTAATCAATTAAGTTCAAGATATTATATAATATAAATAATTATGATTCATAAATTAGGAATAAATTTTTACAAAATAAAATCATATGATTGAAAAATATTAATTTAAAATTAACCCTACAGATGTGATAATAAATCTAATGTTTTTCAAAGGGAAAATGTTCAAACGTTTATAAAAGTTTTAAAATCAAATTTCACAACAAAAATGATTCTAATTAACGAAAATGTATTAATAAATATATTATTTAATTAATATAAATTTAATTTAAATTTAAAATATAATTTATTTTAAAAAATAATTTAAATGAAAAAATATTTTCAATTGTTTTTTTATTTTTTACTATAAACCAAAGATATAATCATTTCAGATAATTCCCAACAAGTATGCATAACATAATATTAAAAGAATTATTTTAAAAATAAAATTTATTTGCTCAAATAATTTTTCTAAAAGTTTCAACAATTATCTATTAAAATATAAGCACAAAGATGTGACACAACTTTTTTTAGAAAAATACATTTCTTAAGAATAAAATTAGATTCATTCTGATCTCTTGTCTCTAAAACACATAAGATAATTGTTAAATATTTTATTAAATATATAATATATAAATATTATTAAAATTATTCCCCAAAAATTGATATTTTTAATTTATTTTGATAAAAAATACTTGTTTTAAAAAAATTGTTTTTGAGAGAATGATTTATTCTTTTTCCAAATACCATTTTATTTTCATTTGTAATTAATTAGTAACCAAATAATTTATTTTATATACATGTATTGACTATTTAGTTCATAATGTATTTAATCATATTCAAACATTCCATAATAATTCTTAGGTGAAAACTATCATATAATAATATTTTAATAATAAGACACGTTTCATTTAAACTCATGCTTGTGTGTAATAAAGGTTAAAGATAGTGTTTTTTGTAAATAAAAATATAAATAGATTAAATTAATTTGAAATTACCTATATCAAATAATCTATAAGTGTTTCATTATAACCCCTTAAAATTAATTTCTCTTTAAAAATTATTCTCTGCAATCAGAGGTTCAACATTTGAAAATTCATTCATAGAAACCCACATCATAAAAATGTTTTATAAAAAATTATCTTAAAAAAGATACTGGTATGTATAAAAGTCATCTAGAATAAAACTTAATAAGATTAAAAATATTGTAAAGTAGGTGGAAGTGAATAAATGGGCATATAATGTAAAACCAACACCCAAATGCCTGTAGAGAATGAAAAAGAACATAGTCAGAAGAAAGATAAAGAACATAAATCCCCAACCCAAAGAGGTATGAAAAAAGTCATCGATATCATCAAAAACTGATGGTACTAGGCTAAAATATTATTCCAATATCTATTTTTTTTGTTGGGAATTTATAATTAGAAGATATACTCACTTTTTTTCAATCCCTTTAAGAAGCATATTCTCATCCTTTGGTTGTGCTTTGATCAATTTACACTTCATCTTTTACTCTAAGAGATTTTTTTAATGTATGAATCACTAAATAAGATCCATAATATAATGATAAGTCATTCATTATATCTCAATTATAAAAAATGTATATAAAATTTTATTCAATATAGATAAATATACATATGGTTATGTAATATGTTAATTTAAATAACCTCATACAAAGTTAAATTTTAACCATTACATAAATGGGTGAAATGTAACCCTTGAAAATTCATGATATATAAAAAACGTCACTAAATATCTGAAAATAAATAGAAAATTATTCCCCTATATATCATAAATAAACTCTCTTATCTCACATACCAAACATGTGAATACCTTCATCATGTATTCCCTTAAAACTTGGTAATAAACTGAATTTCCATAAAGCCGTATTAATAACATACAAGCATCCCCATTCTATATATAAAAAAATATTGGTATATTAATTAAATACAAAAAGTTATAAAATACCTCAAGGATAGCATAAAACACTTTTTCAATAAACCATTATTCAGTTCTAAGTAAATCAGTACTATCCAATTTAATTATCCATGTCAATCATCTCTTTATCCCAACATCATTCTCTCAACATCAGGAACACATCAAAGGTTATATTTCCCATGATCAAGATTTGTCCAAGAATATAACCTTTCTATTAAATCAGTATTTTATTCTATCTTCATCATTAATAAAAAAATTTTAAATAATTATTGAAATATTATCTATAATAATACTTAAATATTTCATGATTTATATAATATATTTCAAGAATTACAATATATAAAATATTTAATTATTAAACAGAATTCGTAAACCATTGACTATGATTTTTATTTTTATTCCTTAATAAATATTTACTACAATATAAAAGATGAATAAATTCTTAACATTCATCAACATTAATTTAATCATGTTTCTTATTTTTATGTAAAAAACACTCTTAGAATTACCCATACATTTCACATTTCCTTTTTGGCATCTTTTTCATCAATAATATAACCATTACTAATAACTCCTTGATGAATCTCTTTTAGAGATTGACCACTATTATATCAAATTTCAAAATGAGCATACATTCCACAATTAACACATTCATCCATTGATAATACCTTAGGAAGATCAATATTCTCATCCGTTATATTAACTGAACTTATCATTTTCTGTAATAAATATTTTACTCCATGACATTTTTATCCATACAGAATACATATTATTGTTCCTTTGATATATTCCATTGACTGATTTCCCCTCATTATTGACATATAAAAAACTTAATCTAATATCCTATGTGGTATCCATGATTCGTGATCTTGGAAAACTCTTTCCTTCTCTCATTTTGTGACCCTAAGAGTTGGTTAAGGAATTGGTTGTTAATCATATATCAAGATAACTAATTGAGAAAAATCATGATATTTTCACTCATATCCACATGTTATTTTGATTCTCATAGTCTCCACATAATCATTCTTGTTGATCTAATTCCTTCTCATTCCTACCATTGACTTAAACCAATAATCATATTGTGAGTAACAATATTAATAACAGGAAACCACACAGTCATGAAAAAGCACTTATAAGATGTCTAATTAATGAAACCTAATTTTTAATCTACGGCACCTAAGTCTTAACCAAGGCCATTTATAGAAATAATAAATTTAAATAATTTATAATGGTTTATAAAGAGTTTCTTATTTTCTAAAGAAAGTCTCATGGGAGTATCCATATAGATGTGTTGAAAGGACCGTTTTCATGCCCTAGTGATGATCGAGTCTAGCATAATGAATCCTTTTCAGAGTTATTACCCATAGGTTTCTATTTTCTAGAGAAACATCTACTTATAGTATACAGACAGATACGTTATTTATTAGAAAGCACAATCTATATCCTTTTCCAAAATTCCATAAAATTTTCCATTAATACAAATAATCCTTCTACTTATACATTGATACATACCTATAAATATCCTTTGAACAATCCCAAGGGATTTCACTAGAATTTTCCCATCATAGTTTCCAAAAGATAACTAATCCATTCATCTGATTCCGACTATAGTGACCTAGGATTTTTATAAATATATATTACATATTTGTAGATTAATAATCAAAAAATTACAAAAACACATTACTAAGGACAATAATAGTTATTTTCCTTAGAGACTAGGTACCCAATCATCTAATTTGGTAAAATATCTTCAATGAATCCCATAAATATCATCCCAATACATAGTATTCATATATATTCGATAATTACTTCATAACATTGAGAAGGTAAATATAAGATAAGGTCATCTAAGATGGTAATTAAGGGTAAAAAAGTGAAATATGTAACCATAAAATGAATATAATATTTGGATAAAATGGGAATAACCTTTGAAAACCATACCCTGTATATTAAAGATCATAATTATTAGTTGTGGAATAAATATTGGATGTTTATAAGACTTGAATCATAAGGGAATAAAATAATATGATCCATAAGAGCATAACATTAAATATACACATAGATAAATGGAATACAAATTATCATATAAATGTGTGAACATGTGTAAATTGATATAGGTTATCTCATTAATTTAAGAACATGAAATCAGGTCTTCACATAAACTTATCGAGATGATACCAGGACGTTGTATAACATTATGTACATGAATTATAGGTCCACACATGACACTATGAACATGTAATCATGTTCATGTATAAAATTTTGAATTTTTAATTAGGATCATGAATGACATTGTGAACATTTAATTAGTTTCATCTATAACATTGTGAACACGTAATGACATTCACACATAAGAATGATAATATATACGTGGGGCATAATATAATAAAACATTTATCACATCATAAACCAAAAAATTAAATAGGTTTCAAAAATATTTTATAAAATCAAAACCTATGGAAAATAGAAAAGTCTCAATATCATGTCATCATTTCATCATAGCATATCCTGTGAAAAAATAATCAAGTTTAATTAGAATTTTATCAACATATTAACTATCAAATAGAGATGGGTTTCATAAAAATCTTTGCATGACAAAACATTCGTGTATGTTTTGAATTTTTATTTCTTTCCAAATAATTTGATATTTGGTAAATAATCTCCAAAATAAAAATAATGAAATAATTATAATATTTATAAAATATTTATACATTAATACACATAATTAATGATGATTTTGATAAATGAAGTAACTTATGATCATGTAGATGGTAGGTCATACGTATACATGAGTGACACATCTATTATTCAAAAATAAATTTTGAAAGAAGGTAAGTAATATTGTATATTTAATGAATAATAATAAAATAAATAAAATATTATTTATTTAAATATAATTATATATATTCCATGTGGTTTCGTAATTAAAAGTGATATATGAATCACTTCATGAAGTTGGTAGTCCACACGTACACGAATGGCATTTTCAGTGAATGAAATGGTAAGAGTGAAAATGAATTGCCATCTTTTAATAATGATATATATGTCATTAGTATCGTAATTATTTATTTTATATAAATAATATTAAATAATATTATTCTTATTATCTTCTATGTAAAGCGTTTGTGAAAAATTAATCACATCACTTTGGGAGTCAGTAGTCTGTTGTACACATAAGCAACATTATCTTATACCCAATGAAATTGAATGTAAAAATGTATATATGATATGACAAATAAATTTTTATAATTATTTTACAAATATTATATACATATTTCTTATCTCTCATCTTACCCATCCTTGATAGATAGTAATGGGAAAAAACTAATTACATTGGTATGTGAGGCGGCAGTCTTCGATACACATGAAAATGATTTCATAACCCATTTTATGGATGTGGAGATTGTTTTAGGTCATGAAATTAACAAAAATAATATATCATTATTTATAAGATAATAAGTTTATTATATCATTGTGTGCTGAAATTAAATTGTGGAGTTGGAGGAATAAATATAATAAAAACGTTCATCAAATATCATTACCTATACTATAGGAAACCTCTATATGTTTGCACAAAAATCCTTCATATGATGGATTTATGAAAACAATAAGACTTCTTAGATAATATGAAGGAAAAATTCTATATTATTTTTAATGTTATTGTTTGAATAAAAATGATTTGATTTTTTAAGAGGAGAGGAGAGTGGGTGGCCTTTTATATGTTAGGTGAGTTGTAGATTTGTAATTTTTTTAAAATAAAAACGTGTTCCCTTCTTTTAAAAATCTCAAAAGTGGCCATAATGATGTATTATTGACACATAAATTTTCTAGGTTTTAAATATATACATCATTTATATTTTACAATAGTTATCATGTCATAAAAAGCCATAATGTTTGTATTTAACCATGGTAATCCCATTTCTACATTAAATGTAGTAAATATTTTTTACAATTTTTACTATTAAATATGATAAAAAATTATGTTAATGTTATAATAAAATATAAATTATTCATATTTTAAATATTTGAAAATTTAATTCAAATTTTATTCTTATAATTTCAAATTTCAAATTTGAAAATAATACCATAGACACGACGAGAAAGAGATGTTTTTTAAGAGAAAATGTTCAAATTTTTAAAATGTTTTTATATGAGAATTCAATATAAAATTTAATCCCATGTATTAAATTATATTAATAGATATATAATTTTACTAATTAAACTTTAAAACAAATTTAACATATAATTTAAATTTGAAAATAATTTAAATGAAAAGGATTTTTTAATTAAAATTCAGTAATTTTCAGTCTTCATAAAAAAATTGTCCTTTTTGGAAAATTCCTAAACACTCCCCATAAGATAATTTGGACGTGATTTTTTAAAAAGTGTGAATTTTTTTTCATATTGATTTCTAAAACATTCAAAAATTGGTTTTAAAATAATTATTCTCAACAGAAATAAAATTAATTAGTATAAAATACTGTTTTAAGCGTTAAATTAGATTTATTCTTATCTCTTATATAGAAAATGTATTTGATTCATTTTAAAAATTTTATTAATTATATAATATATAATTATGATTAAAATATTTCTCCAAAACTGTTTTTTTTTCTATTGGAGAAAAATATGTTTGTTTTGAGGAAAAAATATTTTCATAGAAAGATTTCATTATTTTGAAATCGTTGTTTTTATATTCATTTTTTATTTAATTTTTCACCGATGAATTTATTTCATCGACAATTGTAAGTAAAATACTATTATAATATAGTTAATCATATTTATACCCTCAATTCCTTCATCTAGGAAATAATAATCATTCATTAATAGTTTAATAATATGACAAGTTTAGTTTAAATTCAAGGATGCATGTAATAAAATATAAACTCCATGTTATGTTTAACATGAAATATTGAAAATATTAAATGATTTTTTGGGAAAAATTTCACAAAATCTTGCAGTGTTACAATTAGTTGGTGTCTGATATTTTTGGATCATGGTATATATATCTGGGACATGTCCATATCACTTATAATTAATGTTACCAATCATTGACCAAAATGACAGCTTTTGATTCCTTGTATGGTCTCTTATATAGATGAAATCATTATAAGGAAGAGTGTTTCAAGGCATTTATTACTAGGAAGAGCCGCATTCAGAAGAAATCAAAGTGGATCAATGATATACCTAGATTTTTTGTTATACATCAAATCAATACGAATTACTCTATTGATAGTTGGTGATAATGTTTTATTGGGAGTCTCTCTTAGGTTAGGTTACTATTCTGTTGGGAAATAGAGTTAGCTAGATCGAAGTTATTTTGGACCATTTTATGTTGATGAGAATGTTGGTCATGTTTCTTTTCATTTAGAGATACCAACACAATATATATTTATTCATGATGTTTTACACATATCTCATCTCAAGAAGTACCATCCTGACCCTTTTCATTTATTTCTTTGTGTGGTATTGAGTTAAACCCAATTTTTTTTTGTGTATAAGGAAACCAGAGGATATTATTTATTCTTAGATGAAATTAATACTTTTTAAGTTAATCCCATTGGTTAGAGTGTTTTTAGGCATATATTAGTCTCTTAGATGTCTTGAGAGAGATATTTTTTTTGCGAAGGAGTAGTGGCCACACCTATTTATGTAGAATCCTTCTTCTAAATGAATTTCCAAGGATCAAATGTCTAATGGCAAGGAGAATTTTTACATCATGATTAAATTTAATATTTTAGTGTTTTAAAATTTTTTTATAGAGGTTTTGAGGCAACATGGATTTGTTTCAAGGACTGCGTCACCGATAATAGAGACTACGCCCTAAAGAGGGATGATACGGCATGGTGTTGCTGACTATAGAATAAGATGGGATCACAAAGAAGTTTGGGGTAGATTCCATTTTTGGAACGGATATACTGTGTAGCAGTTCTTATTCATTATCCTTTGAGTTATGTAGTGTTGAGTGGCCAACTATGGCATAAAACCACATAGAAGAGTTTTGGCCATTCATTCATTTTTAGAATGGTTATGGAATGACATCCTGGGTTATGATGTAGAGTCATGTGGTATTTTTTGGGAGTTATATTGATTATATAGTAGTTACACCATGGAGATAGGTTATAGTTTATCCACCTTTAATAGTTTTTCAGTTTTGTGGCATTGTAACCATGGATTCACCAAGGGACCAACTCCGGTTTTATTGGATCTTTAGCACGTAGATTACTGCAATTCATGGAAATTTCTGTGATAAAAATAACTATGGTGTGGTCCCTTTCACTACACCCTATTCTATTGTTTTTCAACAGTTATACGGTATAGTGGTCAATGTTGAATAATTTTCATATGTGTTTAAGTTATATTTATAATCCTAATGATTTTTGAAATTGATCAATCTTTCAGAATTTATATTAGTTATATGGGTTCCAAGTGAATCCCTGATAGGAATTTTGGCTACTTTTCATTAGATTTCAACACCATCCCTGTGAGTTCAACCCTCAATGGTTTAAGGTGAGTTTCCATTATCCCTTCTACATACTACTAACCCTTAGGAAGGCTATTTTAAAGGGAATGATATTTTTTGTGAGTATTTGGTTGAAAATGATGTGGGTTTCTATGTTTTAGGTTGATCAATGAGTTTCCCCTTACACACATGTTGTGTATATCTTATTACTGGTAGTGTGTGACCCAATACTGAGGAAGGTGGTTTCGTCTTTAGCATATAGATTTTGAATCATAATTTATCTTGGTATTATAAATTTCTCTATAAATAAATTTGGAACGATTGATTGATTCGTGCTTGAAAATGTGTTTTGAGAAAATCTGGTTTTCCCATTATTTTGGTAAAATATCGGTTTTTTTCAAAGCACTTTGAAATGTATTATTAAAAAATGGTTTTAAACTAGGTTTTTTTATATAAGGGTTTTATGTAATAGCATTGTGAAGTGTGATGTATCCTTCTTAAATGATTTGATAAATGAAGCATATGGGAATCCATGGGAACATAGGTAGAAGGTGTAGTATTGGGCCTCATTTGTCATTATTTTGAGGGGGTTAAAATTCTATAGTGTGTTTTTTGTTCCTTTGGAGTAGTGTGATAGATACATGATCTTGATGTTGTAGGTTCTAATTCTTGGGGTATTTCCGTGTTTCATTGGTCCATTTCCCTTAAGTATGTAGGGGAAAGTCTTATCAATGGTAAGAGTAGTATAGATATCCCAACTTTTTATGATCTAAGGAATATTTACCATTGTGATCTGGATTACGCTATTTTGAATTTGATATTAATTTTTAGATAAACATTACATGTAATTTTAAATTTGATTGGAATCTATCTTACCTGAGTTTGTTTTTGTACTATTGAAAAATGGGAGTTATTTACCATGTTTTTATATATAATTTTTTTACTAATTATCATGCCATTTATCTTTAAATTTATCATATAAAGATTATTGTATAGATACTTGATATGAAACACCCTAGTTTAATCATACATTGCTTGTTTACCTCACACCCTATGAATTCCTTTAGGATTGTTTAGATCTCGTATTCTTTTTTTATGCTGGAAAATTCACGAGGTTTTAGTGAGGTCATTAGGTTTTTCACATCTAGGTATTGGTATATGGTGTTGATACAATTTGGTGTGTCCAAAATTTCATGTGGAGTTGTTTTTTAGCTTTTTTCAATTTTTTGGTTGTTTTGGGGACACCTATTTTGATGGTTTATCTGTCAGCTACCTTCGGGTTGTATTGTTATTGATTTTTTATATTTATGAAATATATTTCTTCCTATTTTTTTATTTTAACATTATATATATATATATTAAATTTATATTATCTCATGTTGGGTGAAATCCTCTCCTTGTGTCAATATATGAGGCCCCGATGATAATTGGCAACTTGTGGGGATTGAGAATGCCTTTTGGGATTGTTGTGAATCGATTCATGTGCAAGTTTTTGAGGGTATCCTTGGTTATTTAATTACACTTAATAATATAATAAAAATATTATTTATCATTTAATACAACCCCTATATCCATCCATTATATATAGTAATTAAAATGAAAATTTAAATCAACTGTTCCATGAAAGCGGATGTCCACACACATGCATGGATAATGATTGCATTTTCCCAAGAACAAAAGTCAAGATTAATAAATTTTATTTTTTGATAATTATTTATATTATATAAATATAATCAAAATAATTGGTCCACAAAATAAAAAAAATGGTATTAAAAATTAAAGAAAATGATGAGATGGAATTTTACAAACTTCAAGAAATGAATTCTCTTCAATGGACTTATGAACATTGAAAACTGGTACAAGAACCTGACCCAACTCCAATTTTTATAAGAGTATCTACCACAAAATTCCATTATCAATAAAGTTATGAAACTAGAAAATATTTTTTTTAAACAGGATTCATTAATCTAATAGCACAGTCAACCTGCATGAAGAACATGATTTCTTGAGCTAAATGGAGTGGACCAAAAAAGAGGAGTAAAGTTCAAGCCAAATATTATCCCAACCACTATAACGATGTATCTAGATTTCCATGATAACCCCTTACATATCATCTTTAGAGGCCACATCCATCCCACAATCCTTAGTGAAATCAAATATAAAGAAACCTTTTGAATCTCCAAAGACAACACTACAACCTAAGAGACCCGAATTTACCTGTAAAGTTTCTTCCATGTTATTGTAATCCATCATATTATAGTATATTTGAATGAATCCATTATAATTATTATATTAACCATGAATTACCATCCCGTCAAAAATAGTGATATCCCTAATATAATTTCCAAAAAAACACAACTTATGAAGACATTCAATCTAATTTCTACAAGAAGGTTGTTCATAATACTTTTTCTATAAAGAGAATTCCTCTCAAATTAGTACCTAATCTAGACCCACCAAATTAAGTACCATTATTTCTACACAACATTACAAAAATCAATAATTAATTGAGGATAAGATTCCTACATATTACAAAAATAAAATAGTGTATCAAGAGAATTATAAATGATAATATCAAACATAAAATGCTATAAATAATTCCCAAATTGACTTTGCAAGAGGGAAGTGAAATAATAAATTAGGGTTCAATTCCTCTCATATCATTCATCTATTTTATCTCAAACATAGGTTAAACCTAGAAATGATGATAAATCCATTGATGGGAACTTTTTTAGTAGAAAATTCCTGAGAAGGATGTACCCGGACGAAAACCAATGTAAGAACCCAGATTTTTCTGCAAAAGACATTAGAATATTCTTGATGTTATTCCAGGGCAGCACCTTCAGACGGCGTGCGATTCCATGCCCCGGATTGGAATGAATTAAATTTTCAGTGCGTTCACACTGAAAATGACAAATAAATAGGATAACTCCTGAATGGTGATCCGGATCGGAGATCCGAGTGTACGGAGGTGTCCGGATTGGGGTGTTTACCCTAGGAACGACATAAAGAAAGTCGGTACGGGACGTTTGGACCCCTCGCTCGCATCCGGGACGAGAAACGGATAAATTAAATAATAAAATTATTCTTTTAAATGTGAAACACCAGTATCTCTAAAACAGTGTCTCGGAATGGAAAACCGAGGGTACCGTTGAATTCGGAGCGTCCTGTTTACCCTAGGAGAGGTGTATGTTTTGCTGGCGCGACCCGTCTGTGAAAAATGGCCCTAGGGAAGTTTTCGTAATTTGGCGGCCTCAGGGCGTGGTTGTTTCAACTTTTGAACAGGGCCTTTGATTAAAATTTGGAGACCTCCTTTACGTTCTGAGCGTGGTTTTTAGCCTAGGAGAGGCTTAATCCTGACCCCGTCGGGAGTTCGATTTCGGGCCGACGGACATGTGGTTAAGTGTTTTCTATTTAAACACTTAACCCATCCCTCTCCTCTACCCCTCCTCCCCTGGCACCAGCAGCTCCCAACAATGAATGAGGAAGTTCTCCTCCGTCACCTCCTCATCTCCAGCGAGGAGCAGCTCTGACGGGTCGTGGCGAAGCACTGGGAAAATCCCAACAAGGTAGGATCGCGCGTTTAATTTAAACACCCGCACCTCCTTTGGATTCATAATTTTGCGTCGAATTGGTGCATTATTATCGAACAAAGACCATTAATGTGAAGTAGATTTTATTCTATTTCTGATGCTTGTTTTGGATTTGAAAATGGAGTTTGGAGTCGATTGCAGTCGTCCGCCGAAATCAGAGGGTTTTTGGGTTTTTTTCCGGCGGTCCAATGTGGTTCCAAGGCGGCGCGGTGACGGACAGAGGCGGCTCGGCGGCTTCTTCGTGCGGGCGAGCAGCGACGTCGACTGAGGCGGGGCGGCCACGGGTGAGGGGGCACGAGGCGCCATCGGCGCTGGCTGGCGCGATGACAAGGCGGGGTCGCGGCGCGTGACCCCTGCGGGGAGACTGAAACCCGCGTGACGCGGGTCTCTGCGTGGACGCGACCGGCCAACTGGTCGGTCGGTGGAGCGACCCGTGCGCCGCACGGGTCCCATAAGAGGCGGCTGGGCTGCGGTCCCTGCGGGCTGGCTCGAGCGGGGCGGACCGGCCGGACCGGCCCGGTCCGGCCGAAGGTGGTCCCCCCCTTAAAATATTTGGATGCCCGTATTTCGGGCTACATGCGTCTGTTTTGAGCGTCGTCTACGGTAGTGCGGAGCTCGTGTCATTAAAATTTTTTTCAGATGGTTTCGGGAATTAAAAATTCCCGAAACAAGGGGCCTAGGAGGCGCGATGCGTCATTAAGTGAATCGACGTTTTTCTAGGGGATCTTGTTTTGGGCGGCGCGAACGTGTCCGACGTCCGATTAAAGCACCGTCAGTGGAGTTGGGACCCTGACACTGAGGCGGAGTTTTCGAGGGTGGTTTCGAGCATGGAGGCTGGAGTTGAGGCATGGGCCCCACACCCCATCTTCTGAGCTGCGAACAGCATTTAGCGACTTTCTCATCGGGCGTCCGTTCAGGGCATGCGAGTAGTCGTTTTTGGGTGTTCTTCCGAGGGCATTGCAATGACGCAATCCACCCGCTCAAATTCGGCACGCTGGTGCGGGCCCCGCCAGGGCAATTTGGGCGTTGATGGTGATATTCTAGCATTATCATTGGGTGTCCATTTTGGACAAGTGATTAGTAGAACTTGTGTGCTTTTTCAAGAGGATCGCAACTGTGTGATCCTTCCGTTATGTTTTGGGACTGGGATTGTGGGTCCCACGTAGTACCGCTTGTGTGTGGTGCACCGAAATGCATCTTTTTTCTCCGGATATCTGTTGTGCTCAAGTGAGCAGTCTTTTTGACATGTTTTCCCGAGGGGATCACAATGGTGTGATGCGCTCGACTATTTTCAGGGCCGAGGCATGGGATCACGGGACTCAGTTCAGGCGTGAGGCGGCGTTGGTGACTTTTCCGTCAAATGTCTGTTTGAGGCGAGTAAGTAGTCTATCTCGCGTGTTTTTTACTAGGATTACAACAGTGCAATCCTTTTGGTTGTGTAGGGCCTCTTGCATGATCTTATTAAATGTGGAAATGTGAAAGGAACTTTGATGGCGGTTCATCTCACTGTGTTTGCAGAGAACCCTTGGTGTGTGATCGCGTGCACTCCCGTGTGAGTGAGGAGATGTGGTTGGATGTGCCTCAGCCGATGAAGAGGTAGGTTGGAGTTGTTACGTCATGCCTTCGCATTGACATTGGGTGCCGTGTGAACGTTAGCCTTTGGGCTGGAGATGTGGCATACTCTAGGAGTATGTGAGAATGCTGGGAGGTACGTGTGGTTTGTACCTGAGAATGTTTGTGTGCTTGGTTGGGGTTGACTTGGGGCCACACATCATGTGGGATCCCTATGCATGTCGTGCTATTCTTTACGTACATTTGACCTATTGCGACATAGAGGGTCCCTCTGTGTTCGTTTGATTGACCAGTTGGGTGTAGTTTTCCCCTGGCTCTGTGTTCACTTGTTTGACCAATAGGGTTGAGTGGTCTACCCCTCATTCTGTTCTCGATGGTTTGGCCGGTAGAGATGGATTGTTCCTCTGTTTCTTCAGCTGTGAGGGGTTTCACTATCGTGCCCATTTCACCAGACTACGTCACCATTTGCGATTACGTGTTCTCGCACTGCGTGGGTGTTTTCCCACTTTCTGGGATGAGTTGTCTCAGTCCGCTTCAATAGTGACTCAGCAGATTAGAGCATGATCTCCACGAGAGGACTGGGGAGTTTCTCCCATTGCTTTGTATTCCCTGGTAGATTTATTATGGATTCGGTGTGACCAACAATTTACGCGGGCACCGATCCTCTACACAGGAGGTTGTTTCCAGTAGGGTTGAGGTTGTTTCTAGCAGGGCAGAGGTTGTTTCCCACAGGTTTGTGGTTGTTTCTAGCAGGGCTGAGGTTGTTTCTAGCAAGGCTAAGGTTGATACCAGCAGGGCTGAGGTTGTTTCGAGCAGGGCTTGCCAGTGGGTTACCATCCAGCAGGGATGACCAGTACAACGGTGTTCACAGGGCTATACCATCTAGCAGGGATGGCCAGAGCTGTGTTGGGCTTACCTCTAGAGGGGCTGGGCAGTGGTCCCCGATGTCGGGCTTACATTCAGCGGGGCTGGGAGGTGGTCCCCGATGTTGGGCTTACCTCCAGCTGGACTGGGCAGTGGTCCCCGATGACGGGTTACCTCCACCTGGGATGGGCAGTGGTCCCATCGTCGACTTTAGCCGGGTCACCCTCTAGTGGATTACCCTGTTACGGGACTGGGCAGTGTGACACCTGTCGACTCTTACCGGCTCTTCCTGTAGTGGGAACCCGTTGATCTTCAGGGAACCTCCAGCGGGGCTGAGTAGGGGGTCAGCTGTTGACTTTGAGCAGACCTCTCGACTGCGGGGCAGTGACGTGGTGTATTTTGACGTCCCCCAGAACTCTCAAGTATGTGGAGCACTTTACACAGTGAGACATGTCCTTGTGACGCGACCTAAAACCGTGCGTGCGAGTCCGTGTTGCCCAAAGCTGATAGTGTCGAGGTGCGGTGATTGAGCCCTTGACTTGTAGTTTGGGGCAGACGTGCGGAGTGTTGGGCATCTATGATGTTACTTCTGGGACTGTTGGCAACTCACCATTCTTGGGCTGAGCTACGGGATGGAGATCCCCTTACGATCTTGTTTGGGATTCTTATTGAGCATATGTATAAGTATATACCTTGTTCTAGTACCCACTTCTTGGGTTTGGTTACACTCCTTCCGGGTGAGGTGAAGACACGCGGTGTATGCCACGTGCTTTCCGTGTCTAGCTTCTCATGGTTAGATGAGTCTTCTCTCCTGCTATAGGTAGCAAAGACTCGATGAGAAGTTCATCTTATCATAGTTTCTAGCTCCTTGTGTCTGGACGAGTCTACCTCCTTTCTCTTGTTGGGTTGATCTGGACTCTCTATTGTACTCTTTACTGCACTTTCAGTTGTACTCCATTACTTTTCCCTGTTCACTCTACTGCTCACCCTATAGTACCTCTTTTGTTTCTCCCTTGAGCCTTTAGGGTATCCTACTGAGTATTTTTATACTCACCCATGCTTAGGCTTTTCCCATACATGGTGGTCCATTGCAGACAATGGAATGGTTGGTCGTGACTTCAACAAAGCATAGGAGTGCGGGACCTTGGACTGCGTGCGGTGGTCATAGTCGGGTTCCAGGTGGGAAACCCGTCAACTGTTTCTTTTTTGTTTACCTATTGTCGGGTTGTGGAACATTTTCTGGTTGGGCGCGTGTTTTGCCACTTTTTCATTTTCAGCACTTTACTTGTACTGTTTAGAGGTCGATGCACATTTGTGGTATATATATAGCAGTTTCCCTTTTCATTACTCATCTTTTCTTTTACTCTCCACTATTGCATTGAGTGTGATTCATGTGTGTGTTTAGGTACTTAGGAAAAGGACTCCCTGAGTTATTGTGCCTTCGGCACTGGTCGCCAGCCCCTAGCCTATGGAGACAGGCTTGGGGTAGTTGCAGCTCGAGCCCGGGTAGGGTCGGGTCATAACAACCAAAGGATTTCAGAAGGGTAGATTAATTATTATTCCCATTGTATGATAAAATTAAATATATTTCCTATAAAATTTTAATTAAATTTTTATTTTAAAATCATAATTATAATTAATAATTTAAAAAATATTGGTTAATTAAAAATAAATTCTCACATTGATCACTTTGACATTTCCTTCGATGATCCCAGGGAAATGGCAGACATTGGATAAGATATTGTGACTAAAAGATCAATATATTTTAATATAATTATATTGTAATTATTAATGTAATGGTTTCATAATGGAACCTAATTTGTAGGAGTTCTGTGAAAGGTTGGTGAGAGACCCCTTTTAAAAGTGGAAATAATGAAATTTTTGTAAATATCTCCACTTAATAAAAAGGGACCACTTGTTAAACATGTATTGTGGCACCAAAATTGTGAAATATAGGAGGGATGAAGATAAAATTTCAATGAACACCTAATACACACAATTATAGAGATAGTTTAATTTTTTTCAATCCTTTTACCACTTGAATTATTAAATTAACCATTTTAGATTTTACTATGATAACTAGTTTTTACCTAAAGAAACGTAATATTTAGGCCTAACAATTATGTGTCACTTTTTTGATATTTGGGACCCATTGAGCCTAATTTTTAAATATTTTTCATTTTATTCAACTTATAAAATTGTTATAAATTAATTTTGAAATAAAAATATATGATTTATTAAATATTATTTTTTTTAAAAATATTACTTATTTTCTAAATTACCAAATATGGGTTTGTAAATTAATAAAAAAATTTAAATTCGAATATAAAATATATAAAATTTCTTAGAAAAATGTTTCATTAATTTTCATTTTGTACTTATATAATAATAGCATCATAATTGTCATGTTATTTATAAAAATTGTATTATTCACAATTAATAATAAAATCATTATTTTAATAATTATGCTAAGATCATGATTAAAAAATAATACTATTATGAATCCAAAAACAATGTTAAAATTTTAAAATTATAATTATAATTTTTATAAATTTTACATTTATAATAAAAAATGTTATATAATGAAAATGTTCTATAGAGGAAAATAGATGTTAGAATCCATTTCCCTTCTTATTTATTATTATTTTCTAAATAAATTCTTATTAGCTAATTATTTAAGTCAAAAATATTTTTATCATATTTAATCTCTATATTATTAAAATATAAATTCATATCTCTTCGAAAGTAATTATTTTTAAAAATTAAAATCTAATCATAAAATGATTGTATTAGTCATTTTAGCTATAATAATTGAAATTAATTTAAATTAAATGTATCCAGTATTGTTTTTCTATAAATTCATATTAATGAAATTTCTACTATTGATTCCCTATAATTCAATGAGAATGGTTTAATGGTATAAAAAGATCAGTTTTTTATTTTAGTTTGGTGTTATATGTAAAGAAAGCCATCAAACACATTTACTTATTTAAATTTATTTATATATTAAAATTTTGGGGTATTAAATTACCCCTTTAAATAAATTTTAACCACATAATTTGACTCATTTCATTAGGGATATCATGATTAATTGTACACTTCTTGATGATCATGGATTTTTTTTAAATGTTAAATGAGATTTATCAATATGAAAAATTAATACAATCAATTCATAATGTGATATAAACATTCTGAATTTCAAATATATTTCTACCAAGGTATGATGATTTATATAAATGATGAATAACTTCCAAAAAAACCTGAAAATTATTAATTTGATAAACATAACACTTGGTGTTTTTATTTATAACACAATATCCAATAGTTGGAGAAAACGTACATGATATAGGAATCTAGAAATTTTATAGTAAAAAATACCTATATACTATATTAGTAGTAGTTTAATGGTATTAAAATTGTTTTCATGGTGGTTTCTGACTATTTTCCTCATTGGTCTTTGGATTAAGAGATTGATTCTCATAATTCCCTAATCTCTTACAATTGAAGTGATGGATTTTTGTAGCTTCTTCTCTTTCCCTTAAACTTGTGAGTTATATACATTTTATCTCTACACATATAGAATTAACCTATAACATTATGTCAATTTCCCTTATACTTCTTCCTATATTTTTCTACATTTACGAAATCTAATCATCTTTTTTTCATCATCTCCATTACTCGATATTTCATGGGACTCAAAATTTCTATTTTAGGTGTGTTTGGGACATTTAATATATTCTGAATGTTAATAATATTTCATTATTTATGGTATGATTTAATTACGTGGTTTATCACTATAGATCCCATTCTGATGGGTTTTTAATTACGGAAATCTCCACTTTTTCCCTCACACCCACTGTTCTTTATAGTTATAGGCATTACTAAAACTGAAAGGGTAAACATTAGTGAAAAAATTTAATAATATTGGGAAATTATCATAATAAATAACATAAAATAGATTCCCCCTTAAACCATTTAATCCCTATCATCTTGTTAGCCAAAAATTACTTTTGATCACCCTATATAAATCTTGGTTTAACATAGGTTACATTATGTAGTTTTTTTTTCATAATTACCAACATCATCCCGAAAAATAGAGATCCAAAATTATAATATACATTTTTAAAATAATATTACCATTTAAATAATTAAAATATAGGATCTCAAAATACAACTTATCCTTTATCTAAGAAGGTATATATCAATTACCATGTACCTCAACATATAAATCTTTACCTTTCAATCTATATTGTTCATGGTCACATTCTTATTATGTTATCCAACATAACAATATTCAACCCCCTAAAAATGGTTTATAATAATATTTTGTGGCATCCAATGCTTATCCCCTGGGAGTTTCAAATCATGTGCAGAGTTAGGAATCCTTGTCTTTCACTAAGTAATCACCGAGTTAATACCCAATATACGCTTTTGGGGTTATTACCCCTAGGTGAATTTTTTCTAGAGGTTAAATCCACTTTTAGTATCCATGTAAGGATATAATTACTACAATAACTACTCAATAATTACATTTCCAAAATATGAAGATGTTATCCTATACATATAATTATCCCCGAATTTTATCCCTAGGGTTTTTACTTAAGTTATCTTATCCAAATTCCCAAATAAAATTTTTATAATAAACATAAAATTAAATCATATACTATCTAAAATTATTTCCTATATATTTTATATTATGAACAACCTTAAATTATTAAATGTTAAATTATCTTCAATAAACATCATAATATCTAATGTTACATAAACCCTTCTTTGATACCAATTATAATTCCCCTACCAAAACCATTCGGTAATTACATGAATTATAAAAAATATTTAATTATATATATTACAAATAAATGTTACGTCATAGATTTGAAGAATTATGAAAAAAAATAACTAAAAAATACTATGTCCTTTCTATGAAATAAAATATTTTACTATTATATATGACATTACTTAGTCCATGAATAAACATTAACATGTCCTACAAATTCATTCAAGCATTATTTAGTTAAAAAAATGTCATGTGTGATAATTGTATTTATAATATAGGTTATAGAATCATAAGAAATATTTGAAATCCGAAACTCAATGTTAATATAAAACTAAAACAATAAAAAATCATGATATACATAATTTTTCAGAAAAAAATAATATTAATAATGGAATAATCAACTGAAACTGGTTGAATTATATATCTATTAAATTAAATAAAAAATTGACATCAATAGTAATAATATCATACTGATAGAATACATAATTCAAAACATGAAAAAAATGTTGTTAAGGATTTTATCCAAGAAACTCTACTAATATATAGAGAGGTGGACACTGAAAACCAATCTGGTTTTTCTCATGATACATATTGATTCATTGAGGGGATATATAATGTTGGGACCCACCAAAAACGCAATAAATTCCATTTTCTTCACCATGCGTGTTAATAATTCATTTCAGACGATTTCCTAAGGATACACTCATTGAATAAAAAAATGTTTGTTCATATAATGAAAAATACGTAATGTTAAAACATAATTAACCTACGTTAGCTGTCAATAATAATCAAGAATGTTAATACTTTTACTAATTTCAATAAAATGGGTATCATGATCATAACCCATCAAGAGAAGAAAAATGTATATAGTAAATAACATAATTATTCAACTCGCAAATAATCATCTGTATTGGAATAAAAATATATAGAATTTCAGTAATTTCCCCTAAATCAAACGAATAACATTATTTCTTGATGAAGTTTATCCAATTTTAATTATATAAAATGGGATGGTCACATAGTATATATAAATAGGTATAATTCTATCTAAATAATAGAATAACATGAGTATAATTCATCGATTTAAATAAGGTGGATTGTTTAAAAATAATATATCCCAACCATAATAATGGAAACCTAGATGGATGATAACATATATGAAAAAACTGTTCAAAATAATTCTTGAATGTATAACACAAGAGGAAGGATAAGGAATTAGATTATTTTTATCTTTGAGTTAATTCTCCCAAAAAAATGAACATATATATATATATTCGAGTATAATTAGGGAGTCATAAACCCTATTAGGATAAATCCTTTTGAAAATTATATAGAAATGGATGTGAAATAATAAAATATATTTTGGAACATATTATTAATATTGATGTAAAAGATGAAATTACAAGTCCTGCTAAATGTCTTTTTTTAAATGGTGAAATGAAAACTATTTAAAAACCATTAATTTTTAATAAATAATAATCAATAATAGGGATTTGAAAATATATATATTATATCTTTGTGAAATTATTATATAGAAAAAAAACATTTAAAAGTGAAATGAAAAACCATTATTATTATTTTCGAAGCTCCTTTGTTCAAAAATCACATTGTTAAATGAGTAAAAATATAATTCTGTATCAAAATATATTCATAACAATAAAGATAGAGGAATTTACATATAATAATTTATTATATTGTGACACACAAATCTTGGGATAAATAATTTCAGGATGAAATAATATATCTCAATGAAAGTAGATTTGAGTTATCAATATATTTAATGGGAAACATTCTCATTGATGTATTAAGTATTTAAAAATATTAAATTTATGTGGAAGAAATGTAAATTTATAGGGAGAATATAACATAAAATAATAGAATAAATTTGTATATTTTTCCCATCATTTAAGTCTAAGAGAATGATCAGAACTTAGTAAATGAAAATTAAGGTACTAAAAAGACTTACAAATGGGGTAATAATTGATTCAACATCAATTTCATTAAAAGGAAATGATATGGATTATTATTTCCCATGAAAAAATAATGTATTATCAATATACATCAATGGGATATTAATAAACCATTTGAAAAAGAACATGTTTTATAATGTAATAATTTCTCAAGTAATTAAATTCTGAGATAATAAACCATTGAAACTTAATCGACATTTTAATCTGAACCCCTACAAAGAGATGGATTTCGATTGAACTTAAAATACCATGATTGAAATATAATTCATGGTATGATATCTTATATAGTCAATATATACACCACATAAATTAAATTTGGTCAATAATACAAAACATGTCTCAAGGATAGAAATTTGAGATGAATGTGTTTCCCTTTTGTAGGTGATGCATGCCTATCGTAGGGCGTGGCAAAACAATTTTTTCCTAAGTTAAAATGTAGTAATGTGGTTGACCTAGGATGTCTCCTGAAGAGGAGTGCACACAAAATGGGTTGTCACTTTAAAACGGGGGTAAAAATGTTGTGAACAGAAATTTGAAATTCAAATTATTGAAAAACAATGAAATTAAAAGGGTGATTAGGTCGGGGTCGGTTTCCTAATTATAATGCTATCCTTGTTCAATTTAATTCGAACCTCTTCTTCTTAGATGATTAAAGTGAGTTTCCACAATCGTTTCCTCTCACTTCCTTGGTGAAATTGTTATTGTGAGAGAAAACCTTACCAAGATCTCAGTTTGGTCAACTCTCCTTCCATGTGTAAAATAGTTGTATTGAATATCATTAATTGAAATGGGCAATACCCAATCAGGTTTTGTTTGTCCCAAACAATCAATAACATTTACTACACCTTTTACACGTACTGACGATCGTCGAGTACTTCACCACTAATTCCTGGTTTATTCCATCGTATATAAACCAGAAATTAGTGGAGGGAGATATTGATTATTTTACCAAGGAAAAAATAAATAATGGAATTAATATTCAAGAACGATCGCACTTGATTATAAAATCCGCTATAATAAATTGAAAACAACTTTGAAGAAGAAATAAATTTATTCAATTGCGTCCAAGAACTCAAGCATTACAATGTAGAAAACCAAACCTTCCCCAATCACTCCAAAATTTTACCCCACCATGGTAAGGGTAATCGAGTTGAATGGGGAAGAAGAAGGCATTAAAAAACTATGAAAAAGAAAATAAATAAAATAGAAAGCTGAAAAGTTCTCCTTCTTGGTGTCCCGGAAGGAATGAGGTGGAGAATGGATGCTTTGAGAGGGTGGAGCTCTCCTCCTTTTATAGCCAGAATGCTTCCCCAGAATGTCTACGCGTTGTATCCCCATTAAATTACATCTTAACGGGTTATTCCCTTCTTGAATGTTGTTCATAATTCCCTTTCCCGTGTCCCCTCAAAATTTAAGCGAATTTGGACATGTATTCTGAGAGTTATGGCCGTTTTACTATGAGAATTTATTCTGTCCAGTCAGACTCTCCAAAACGAAATCCTCCGGATTAGGGTGCTTTAATGGCCCCATAAACGGCCACTTCACTCGGTTCTTCCTTCATACAAGATGCTCCAAAACTCCTTGCGCGTCTACCCACCGAATTTTACAAGCTTTGGGCCCACGGTGGATGCGTTATGGATCCCACATCAAAACTAGGCAGAACTGAAAACAGTTTTCTTGAGCCAACTTGTGAGCTTCTTTTGAGCTTCCATATGGCCGATTCAGATTTTAGTCCAAATATATTAAATGAAGCCCAGGATGTGTAGAATCTGGAAAAGAAAGAAATTTTTAATTTTTATCAGTTTAGATAATGTTATGGCCAAACTACAGAAATAATTTAAAACTGTTAAAAATCCAAAATGGCCAATTTTTACTATTCAGCTCAAAATAACACCATTATCAAAAAAATGAAACAATTCATCTTAGAAGAACAATTTTGTGGGATTAAAACAATGATATTCAATATAATTTAATTGAAAATATTTGATCTATTAATTCCCCCACACTTATCACTTGGACTCCTGGACAAGTAAAAATTAAATCAAATCAAATCCAAAACACATATCAATGAGATCAATCAAATCAATTTCCAGAAACAAAAAGTTATCATGCCTCATAAAAAACTATTATTTCAAGTTCTCCATTTAAGATTTTAATATATTTCCACTTCATTTCTTAACCCATGCACACAAAACACCTACCTCACATGAATTTTCTCTCATCTCACAAATGTAAAGGCTGAACAAGGCTTTTCTCATCCAAAGTCACACAAGAGTCACTATAGGTTTGATAAATTACTACTTCTACACCCAATGTGTTTCAAGAACATGTGTTTCTCATGAGGACTTTTTAGGGTTGTTCTGTGGCTTCCGGTTGGTAGGATTTGGATGTTAAAAGTTCTGAGGCCGAAAAAGGAAGGATTGGCTCTTATTGAAGCAAAATTGCAAGATTCTAGTTTTCACTCAAATATGGTCTCCTTCACTTCCCATTTGTTGAAAATAGGCTCCATCATCATTCAATCAGCTCAACAGCAAACATTTCAATCTTTTCAAAAATAATTTTTTTAAAGCTCCAGATAGGCACAACTTTCTTTTTATATTGGAAGCTCCAGAAAGGCACAACTTCTGTTTTCATAAAAGCTCCAGAAAAGGCACAGCTTTCAACAGAATAATTTTTCAGCATCACACACATCTCTTCCACAATTTATTTTCCACCCAAAGTATAACCAAATGAGGTAGTACACCACAAGACATCTTCCCCCACATTTAAGTTCAACTAGATCATGCAATTTTACTTCAAGAGCAGGTATGATAGGGAAAATTGGCTTGTAATGTGGCTAACCTAACAGGCAATTCATGGATACTAGGGGATACAATGAAGGATAAATGTAAAGGTGGTCCATAATTAAAAGGATTATTTTGAAAAGGGGGCTTCAAACAAAATAAATGCCTCAATCATTTAAAACACACGTACCCCAACCCTCAAGTTTTGAAAGGAATAAATCAAATTCTGGTTAAAGCAAGCATGGTCTGGTTCTCTCAAGAAATGAGGTGAATGAAAAGAATATGACAAAAATGGTTCAGAAGCCTTACAGGAAAGTTATTTCAAAGATATAGACAGTGAAATATGGCATGAGATTCAAAAATTAGTGTACTTTTCATGAATTTCCAAAATATTTTAACTTGAAACAAAGTTATTTCAGCATTCAATTAAGATCAGTTTCATGAAATAGACTGGTTCACTCATTGGCATGGGTTTCAAAAATGGTATTGATTATCATTTCAGCTCAAAAGTTACACCAAAAATTGAAAAATAAACACACAAAAATTTGAAAACACACATTTTTTATTTTTTTTATTTTTGAAAACAAACATCAAATAAAAATCCTAGACTACAAAGGTTCCCTCCCCCACACTTAAATGATGCAGTGTCCTCGATGCATTTAAGTGGATTTAACATGTAATCCAATTTTCAAATGAATCACATCATCAAGCAAGTGTGAAAGAGAGGTACAACCTAAAATGTTGGCAATGCAATGTTGAGTTTGGATCCAAAGTGTTTCTCTTTGAAAACCTAAAAAAGTAAAAACATAACATAAGATATTTATTAAAAGAAATGAAAATAGAAATTGAATAAGAAAAAAAAAGATAAATCTTGGTTTAATCCCCCAAGTGGGCCCTGGGTTTTGACTGCCTCCAGTGGGGCAGTTCTAATCGGTTATCCCCAATCTGATGGTGGATGAGGTTTCATTGATTTGAACCACCACATGTGGCTCTTCCCAGTATTCATTTCATTGTTCTTGTTGAGGAGGACTCCATAGATAGAGTACAGCAGATCCACCCCCTTCTCAATGTGGTACACCATGCATGGTGGGGGTAGGATGAAGTACAGAGCCTCCTCCTTGGGTTCCTCATGAACAACATCTTCTTTATTCTCCAGTGGTTGCTGAAGGTATGATACATCTAGCGAAAAATCAAAGGGAATGTCAGAGTTTAATTCTATTTGAAAAAAATAAAGCATGAAGAATCAATATCAAATTCTTCCCTTTTAAAGTAAGTAGCTTGTGTCTCATTTTCCTCTAAACAATTCACTTTGATCTTCTCATGTACTCTTTCCTTTAAATTTTCAACAGGTTTGGGGAGCACCAGATGTTCCTCTTCAGATGCATATTCTCCCACCAAGGAAATACAAGTGTTGGATGAATCTGAAAAATTAAAACAAGGGGAGGTAATACTCAATTTAGTTTCAACAAAATCAAAAGATAATGAGTTTATGAAAAGATTAACTCCCTGATCTTGTTTGGCTTCAATTGGTTCTTCAATGGGATGTGGCTCTTGGAGTTGAATTTCTGTAGATAGAGGTAGGTAGTCAGACTCCTCTATATTCTCTTCAAATTCCACTACTTGGTTGGTTTCTTCCATCAATGTTGCTGAATCATCTACATTATGAGGAATAGCTGGCTCAAGAAGTTTCTCACAGTCATTCCAGAAGTTATCCAGATCCTTTTGATCTCCAATATGTATTTCAATTGCTAAATATTCTTCATCAATCTCATCCAACATTGATTGAGACGGGTTCAATGGATCTTCTTTTAATTTCATCAATGCTTCCACGGGTTCTTCAACTTGAAGGATTTGTGGGGATACTTCTTCCATCAATTTTTCTGGTTTTGGTTCTTGTTCGGGCTCCATTTTTTGTTGATCCTGGGATGCATGAACTTGTTCCGCAATCCACTGTATTGAGGTCTCAATGTTTTGAACTGTTTGACTAATTCTTTCAAATTGGGATTCAATATCTTTGTGAACTTCTTCTTCTCGGTGTTGTACTTTGATTATGTCTTGATAAAATTCCGAAAAATACTCCTGAAGTTCAATTAATTCTCTAGACAAACCCTCCAATACTGGGTATTCGAGGTTCTCTTTAACGTTTTCAATGAGATCCTTGAATTCATCTTCTGTGATGATTTGTATTCGAGCTCCCCTAAATTGTTTAGCCAAGAAAGAAACTTTATACTCTATAGACCAAGGTGATTCAATAATTGGTTCTCGCACTGGTGGGTAATTGTTCCATGAATTAAAAAAATAATCATTTGAAAACAACATGGTAAAATATATTTTTTTAAAAAAAATTAAATTTGAAAAAGTAAAATCTTTACAAATATATTGTGGCACTACCTCCCCGGAAATGGCGCCAAGTTTGACGAAGCGTTGTCGTGTGCGCTCTCAAAAATATTTATACTAAGTGCAGCATCGTGGCTGACCTAAGTCGTTCTCTTGAGGAGCTTTTGTGGTTAATAAATCACTACTTCTATTCCACCTAATCTAATTCTTTTTTGTTGTTTAATGTTTTATGAAATAAATTTAATTTAATAAAATAAATTAAATTCATAAATCATAAGAAACTTAAATTTAATTCTAAATTACCATGCAATGCTAAACAGAATGTAATTAGGGAAGAAAGGAAGTTCTCCCGAGAGAATATTCAAGGAGCACCTTCATTGGCCAGCTTCAAATATTCTTAGTGTACACACTCCATCGTATGCGTGCACACCTTATTCTACCCCTATTGTGAATGAAAAGCCTACTTAGCGATCGCTAAGCACACCCTCCATCCACCTCCTCAATCGAGGGAAAATGGTTGTAGATTAAGAAGTTAACCATTAGACAACCACAGTGAGGATTACACCCACTATAAATTATCCTTAGAATTAACTCAAAGAATATTAAAAAGATGGTCTTGGGTTCAAGGACCTGATTACTCCCTTGGGATATTCCTCTTATCAGTTACTCATGATCATGAGTATTATAGTTCACGATGGTAAGATGAGAGGAAGAAAAGAGGGTGAATCGGTGGACACAAAAATAAAAACAATGCATGAATTTATTAGAAATCTAAATTACAATTAAAAACTAAAAATAAAGAAAAGAAATAAAATAAAAATAAAGTTGAATGATTTGCGGCCGGCCTCCCTCGGTGGAGATCTCCTCCTTGGTGCCTTGAAGGAATGGATGGAGAATGGGATGCTTTGAGGAGGAGGTGATGGTCTCCTTTATAGGCAGAATTCGACCCCAGAATTGTTTAGAGTTTTAGACCCCTTTAATGACCTCTTCACGCGTTCCAACATTCATTAATGATGTTCATAAATATCTTGTCCGTCTCCTCTACAAATTTCAGATAATTTGGAAACCGTATGTAAGAGTTGTGAATTTTAATTCTCAGTTGCTGTTTCTGGACGAAGCATCCAGGAAGGTTCCTCCAAACGAATGTCATTCACTAGCCTACTTAATGACCTCCAAAATCCTCCAAATTTATTTTAGAGACGACCCTATCTTTCCTCAAGGTATCCCAGGTGGAAACACATCATTTTGATATGTGTAGGCCGCGTTTGATGTCCGTTACCTTGGGTGGGTCCATGCTGTCCGCCCGGAAAAATTCCAATCTTCAATGATTTTTTAGGCCCTATAGATGACCGAATCAGCTCCTGTTACAGAAGACAAAAATGACGGAAATAAAATAAGGATTATAAAAAAAATTTAATCCGAAAATTTCGAATTTTATTTTTCCTGAAATGACCAAAATACCCCTGACGTAAAATTCTGTCAAAAATCCAGAATTAGTCGTTTTTCACATTTGGGTTCAAAATAGCACTAAAACCTAAAAACATGATAATTACCCATTCAATAACACTTTTTTGGGATTATAAAAAATGTTTTACAGTATAAAATAGATTAAAATGTGAGCTTCATCAGTAGGTTTTAGGTTCGTTTTGATGGATTTTTTTCAGACCTGTGATTGTTTTATTGAAGTTGTGTCATCACTATAGTGACCCTTTCCTTCCTCCCTAGCCCCTTATGCATCCCATGGTTCTTTTAATTCGGAATCCAGAGAGGGTCCTTCTGCCCCTTCGGTCTGATTGGCTTTATTCCCAGAGAGGCGTTGCTGCTCAAATTCACTCAGTTCCCTTAAACAGAGATGATCCATTGATGTGTTATTAGATCTTCTAGTGATGGCTGATGAAGAATCATCTTCATGTCCCTTGGATCACCCTCTTTTTAAGGTTGATATGGATGTTCTTTTGGGGGGTACCTCATGGTCGTGATGTGGTTTTTATTATTTCTGTTTGAGGGCCGTGTTTTAGAGGCAGAGTTCGATGTCTACTCGGCTTCACCCATTAATGATTATTTCAACATATATTGAAATTTAGAGATTCAGATGAAGATTACATGTTGGTTTTCTGGGCTATGTGTTTGAAATTCATTGACAACAAAAGTAAAAAATGTATCAAGTTTGGTCCATCACTATGCCAGATTCTCTAGAGTGAAGCTGTCTTGCTGCATTTATATGGAGAAGTGAATAATTTTCTCTGGTTGATGATTTTCATTCTATGATGATTTTTTATATTGATGGAATGGTTTTTTTGGTCTGTTAAAATGGTGATTTATCCGGAGATTACCAAATGGAAAAAGACTTCGAGTAGGTTTGAGAGATGTCCATTCATCCTTGAAGATCTTTATAGATTTTGTTATTTGATAGGGTATGGTATCATTCATCAAATTAAGCCTAATATTTAACATAGGAAACTTTCGAGCCGAACAATGATGCACTGGTGGAGAGTTTTTACACATTCAATTGTTGGGGAGGGGATGCTCGAAGTAGTTAGTATGGTTTTACTCTCTAAGAACTTCGAGTCATGATATGTCTTATGTTCATGAAGTCTGTTTGGGTTGCCCTTTCATCCCTTAAAATAGGGTTTTCTTTTATTGTAATAAAAAAATTAAAGGACTTCAGGCTGTTAGATGGTGAGTAATATTTCATTCTTTGATCAAGTTACCTAAAAGAGGTGTCGATGTCTATTATTTGTAAAAATCACATCACTATGACATCATCTATGATATTTTAATATATATTCCATGATAGTTTATAAATCTAAAATTTCACTTCATTTTACTTTAGGATATGATCTAGGATGATTTAATTGGTGACAAGCATGTGTTTTTTGATTCTTAACAAACAAAGGGTGATTTCATAATTAATGAGTTAAATTTTGATATAACATTACTAGAAAAAAATATGAATTTTCATATTTATATCATAATATAATATTATTTAATTTGCTATTGTAAACCATGATATAATTTATAAAGTTGTGTATGTAGGTATTTAAATCAGACATAAACAGTAACATACCTTGATTAATGGATGATTATGTGGTGGTTTAGTTATAATATCATTATACTATAACCATGACGATAATATTTAGGGTTTATATCTATGATATATTTTAATTTTAAATAAAAAATGACTTTATAATTTAAAATAAGTTATTACATAGAAAAAAGTGACCATTTTCCACATAGAATGATTGTTTTAAATGATTAAGTTAACGATGATCATTTTTTGATCATATCATTAGTAGGTTTTCAAATTTTTCATATATAAACCATAATAATGTTTTTAAAATCATATTTATCCTTTAATAGAATCCTTATATTCATTTATAAAATTATACAATGAAAAGAAAAAATGAAAATCAATCGATGTAGAGGGGCGCTATAGATGGATAATGATTTCATTTTCCATGTTAATTCATAAAGGATTAATATGGTTGTCTATTTTCAAATCCTAAAGATGATATATAAATATATATTAATTTATTTTGTTAAATTAATCATTTATATCAACTTTGTAATATAGTGAATGAAACTAATATGTGTTTCATTTTAGAGGTAGTAGTTCGCATAATAAACAAATTACAATTTCATTTTTCATAAAATAAAAGGGAAAAGGTGATGAATTATTATTCCCATATAATAATAATAATAGATATATTACCAAAAATATAATCATTACATGTGTATGTGGAAATTATAAATTTAAAATAAAAATATAAAATAAATAATTTATGTTAAAATGATTACTCATGTGGAGAACATTGAGATTTCATTGGAAGATCCCTTCAAAATAGATGACATATGCTAACCTTAAGTCACTAGAAGCTCTATACTATGAGATATTTTTACAATAAAGTAAAAATTAATATTTTTAAGGAGAGACCCTAATTTATAGAAGTTCCATAAAGAGGTGGTGAGAGTCCCCTTTTATAAAGTGGTGTGAACGACATTTGTTTGACATATTTAAATATAATATAGTGGGAGCACATTATAAAAAATGTCAGTGGAACAAGAATTGAGAAATAAGTGATTTTAGAGGAGATATGGTCGATCCAAAAATTATCCACTCAATTAAAGGCATGTTCTTTATCATGATTCAGACTCTTTTCCTAATGAATTTCAATTTTTAAAATTTTTTATATTTTCGCGGTAACTAGTTTTTACATATGGAAAATTTATATTTGTAACTAAAAATATAATGTTAATTATTTTATAATTTGAACCAACTGATTATAAATTTTTAATCCATTTAAATTGATCTAATTTTAAAAAGTGATAAACATTAATTTTAAAATAAAAATGTATAATGTATAATTTTTCTAGAGGAAATGTTATGTATGTTCAATAATATCAAATAAGTGTTTATAAATTAATACCATGAATTTAAAAATTATAAAGTTACTTATAAAACATATATATTTTTAACATAAAAATGTTTCATGAATTTAAAATTCATACATATATATGAATTATGTCATAAAATTTATTCTTTTTTAAATGATATATTCCAATATTTTACTAAAAAACATTTTTATAACAATACCAAAAATTTATCTTAATAAAAATCCCGACAATGAATCCCCAAAAAATAATTTTTTTATTTCACATTCCCAATTTGATAAATTTGAATTTCAAATAAAATATGAGATATAATGAAACAAAATATAGGAAAATAGTTTTTTTAGAATTTTAACTATTCTCATTAATATTTCAATTATTTTATAATTAAATTAGTATTTACCAATTATTAATATCGAATATTTTTTATCATCATTGATTGAAAAGATCTTTAAAATATAAATGCATATTAAATTGAAAGGAAATTTTAATTAAAATACATTTGTAAGTATAAAATGACTATATTAGTCATTTTATCTATACCAATTGAATTTCATTAATAATAAAATAAAACATTATTTTAATTATATAAATATTTCTGAAAGAGGTTAGTCTTATTCATTCATGGAAATTCAACTATATGATTTTAATACTCTAAACATTATGTAGTTTTTTTAGTATTGTTTTGTGTGTGGGGAAAGATAACAAACCCATTTAGATACTTAAAGTATTTAATATATTAATATTTTACGGTATTACAAATTATTTATTTCATGGTTAGGAATGAAGATAAAATCATTTTAAGGTAAAAGTATTTATGTTTCATAAAACTGTTATTTTGTCTGAAATGTACTTTTATCAAGTTAAATTAATTAAAATATTATATATAAATGTTTTTAATGAAATATGTATAGTATAAATTTATAAATAACTTTAACCTCAATTTGATATTTTTAAATAGTTATAGAATATAATTAAATTTAGTTTTATGCGTAATAATATATTTTCTGAAAATGATATTAACACGTTTTTCAGATTGATTTTAAAATGTATTTATAACACCTATAATAATTAATTCTTCTAAAATGGATCCTCTATTAGGAATTACGTTAATATATATTATTTAAAATTTTTAATTAAGTTTTTTTTACTTTTAATAGAAACTTTTGTAAAAAAAAGTCGGTTACCACAAAAGAGTTAAAATGGATTAAAAGACAAAAAACTATAATGATAAGGGATAAAATTGCCTAAAAACATTTCTAAATACTATTTAAGGATCATTTTTCCCTTTCTCACCTCATATTTCAATATGATTGATTTTTTATCCATGTTTCATTGTCAATACATTAATATATTTTAATCTTTTTAGAGATTCCTAGTGTGTCATATCTCTCCCTTATAAAAGGACACCACCTATCCTCTTTTATACACACATCAAAAACCACTAATAATAGTAAATACCAACTAAAATTGTTTTATAATATACATATCGATTGTACATTGTACTTTCTTATCATAATATCATCATAATACAGATTTAGGTATAAATATACTGTTATTTTTAGAATAATAGGTATAGTTTTAACCGAGCTATTTAAATTTTATTTCTTCTTAATAAAATTCTGATTTTTTTATAAATAATAATATGATGAATAATATATAATAAATATACATATATTTTATGATGATGATGAAATAACTATATTCCACCTTCTTTTGTGACATGATAAATCAAAGTATAACTCGTGCATTTGTATGGACTACTACCTCCATGCAGTGATATGATTCATTTTCTATCACCAGCTAAATTGTATGTTTATAATGATATATTTCATGAATATATGTTATATTTAAAATATAATTATAATTATATAATGTCAATTTTTTAATTTATTTATATTTTTAATCAGAATATGTTATCAATATTCATGTGTACGTAAGGACTCCCATCTCTATGAACAACACAATTAATTTTTCTATTTATACCTTTTTATGGTTATAAATATGTATATAATAAATATATATGATAAATATATTATTATTATTATTTTGGATTTGATGAAACCATGATTATGTTGCTAGTACCAGAATTGTTGAACTAAAACGTACACAAAAAATGATACAGTTAACACCCAAAATTAAAGATATTAATAAATAATTATTAAGAAAAAGGTGTTGAAAATTTATAAGTAGATATTATATGATATTAAAAGAATTTAGATGGTTCTGTTATAGAAGAATAAGAAATTTTAATTTATTATAAAACTTTTTATATCACTTATGAAGAAATTTATATTTGACATAAGGGTTTATATTACAATCACATTTATTTTTATTATTGTACATTCTAAATTTAAACTGATGGAAATTATATTAATATTATAATTTAAACACAATATATTTTCTTATACTTTAGCCATTTCTATATTTAATATTTATTATTACAATTTCAATTTTCTGGGGTCTAAAAAAGATCATGAACTTATTTTTATAGAAAAGTTGACCTTATTTCGTCTTTAGTCATCAAACATTTTCTTCCATACCCATAATCCAAAAAATTGTTTTAGGAAAAATATTCCCTATATTTGAAGTCTTAAAAATCTATTTTCATTAAATTTTACTTTATTTAACTATATGTAAAAATTAATACTTTGAAATTGTTCTAAATAATTCTTTTCTATTCTTCACAAAAGTTTGAGAAGAATATTTCCTTATAATTTATATTCAATGAACAAATTTTCCTACCATAATTCCATTATTTCTTGGTGATTAATTGACAAGTTTTATTATTTATTTTAAAGAAAATTATTTTTTTCTTTTTTGGAAATTTTTATTTAAAACTCCCTCAAAATAAATGGATATGTTATTCTATTTTTGAATAAATTTTCGAAAAATATTTTGATGTTATTTTTCTTCTATATCATCTCCACTTAATGATTGTTATGATTTAATGGGGTGATGGTAAAATTTTGATTTATTTATTATTTATATAGATGTTTTATTGTTATCATTATGAGATTTTTACAAAACCCTCTCAAATTCAGTGACCTATTATATATTGATATAATTAATGTTTAATGACAATATGACATGCATATTTGTGGTTTTTATTATGTGATGGGTGGGGAAAAGGTTATATAACCATAAAATTAATTGAGTAAATATGGATATTTCATGAGATAATAAGGATTGTAATGGGATTTTTACCAACATTAGTATGGATCATTATCCATTATTATAAACTTGAGAGTAAATATTGATTAATGAAATGATGGAATGGGGTGTGAATGATATTTATTATGATAGTATTTGTTGTGATCTTGGACCAAGGAAGTGATTTTCTATTCTATTTTTATTCCAAAAACTTATGTCGTTTGATTATGATATATTCTAGTTAATCATCATTGATTTTTTATGATTTCACACACTTATGACTTATGTAGTTTGATATGAAAAAGTTGTATGCTATGATTTATTATTTATGATATTTGACTAATTGGGTATGGTTACTATAAGTTATTTTCACATTATCATCTCTTTATCCTTATTTTATACTCACTTATAATCATTTATTAGTATCTATTATGTTTAGCCTTACTTTGAACCTAAGATCACCATATCTTATGTTTATGTCACTAGGTTATGAGGAATTGTTTTAGGTAGATTGTGTCTAAGAAGTTTACTTTGTGAGATGATATTTAAGGGTCATGTTAAAGATTTTTCATTAAATATAAAGATTATGTATCTAGCATCTAAAGAAGCTAAAACATTATAGTACTTAGGTTTATATTTTATCATAACATGTGATGAAATTTTTATGTATGAAATGATTAGGTCACCTCAATGGGTATTAGAGAGGGGCTTAGTGGTTCCTAGAGATCAGGATTAGAGACCTTTTTTGGAAAACATAGGGGATAAGTCTATGTGTAGGATACTAAGCTAATGATTTGTAAAAATATAGATTGTGTAGTTTTCAATGAAAATACATCCCTATCTAGATTCTAGAAAGAAGATATTTATATGAAATTGATACACCTAGGGGTCACAACTCTAAAATCTAATGATTGGGTATTAACTTGACCATCATTAGTGCATGATGAGTGGGAAGAAGACTACACCTCTAGATAGAAACCTCATGGGGTATATGAATGGGTTAAATAATATTTTATATGCATTATATTTTGATGTATTTGAATAAATTATGATAATGAATGACCTACATTAAACCTAATGTGATATAGATTGAAAATATGGTTTCATGATTTTGACTTGTTATGAATTTTTTTTAGTGATTATATTATTAATCACTATGATTATTTATTCTCACATTGTGGTTTTTGGTCTTAGTCATCAATTTTACCTTGATGGAATCATGTTTATTCAAAAGGTAATGGAAATATAATGATTGTACTCTTGATAAAAAAAATGAAATTATAGACCGAATAAAAATCCATGTGAATAATTTGAACAATCTTTCACATAAAATGATTGACAAAAACAATATGGGTGAGATTTTTCAAATATATATTAAGATAAAAATAGTTATTCATTCTAGTTTAGTTCATCAATACTAAGAAATAAATAATATCAAAATTTTGAGATATCAGAAATATGGGAAGAAGAACCTGATAAAATGTATCAAAGAAAAATAAAGGTGTTTTATGTGAGGAAAATATTTGAATAACAAAATTAATTGCTGAGGAAAAAAGAAAAGTTTAATAGAGGGGCATAAAGTAAATACCGATGTACCATTTATAGTTCAATGTCTTATATATTGGGAGCATTGACATCATCTGAGTCTGTTCCATTTTCTAAGTGAAAAATCATTGACCAAGAAATGTCTTATGCCATTTCAATGGATTAGGTGGATCATCAAGGTTAATGCACACTTATAATCAACTCCAGAAATAAGGATTTCATATTAACTTTTGTAAGAATGTACATAATGAAAATATTATTATTCATATTTTAAAGAAATTTATTGTAATTTTGATCAACAATTTTCTCTCTCTAAAAAGATCAAATATAAATGCATAGAACAAAAAAACTTTTAATATTAAAAAACTAACTATGACCATCTACTAGTGTGAGGATTAATATGAGATTCTAATGATAATTTAATTCATTTTATAGGTCTTGACTTCGATCCATAAGGGATATTTATCTTATATGATTGGGGAGAAATTAAAAAACAAAGGTATAAATGTTGTATTGGAGTTGGTTTTGTATTAATGGAATATTTTCATAGTCTTCCATCAAATCATGAAGTTGAGTTAAAAAAAACTAATACATTAGGCTACTCATATTTTAACAACTCTATTTAGAATGTCCCTGATTAAGTAATATAAACTAAATAATAAAGTGAAGGTGAATCTCAATTGGGGATTCATTTTTCAATTTACATCACCATGTAGTACAAATATTCTATTTTTTCAGAATAATGATAGAAAAATTCAACATTTTATTGAGTATAGGGAACTTAACATGACTATAATCATGATTTTTATATCCTCTTCCCTGTATTGATGATTGTTTTGATCATTTATAAAGAGAAAAATATTTTAACACGACTAATATTCCATTAGGTTAATATTAATTGAGGGTAAAAAGTGAATATATACCCCATAAAAACTTCTATATGATGTTTGTACACTCTGAATTTAAAGTAATACCATTTGGTATTATTGATTATCTTATATTCATCATGGATTTATGGAATATATTGTTTTAATATTACCTTGGTTAGTTTGTGGTAGTCTATATAGATGGTATTCTTATTTATTTAAGGAGAAATGAAGAGAAAAAAGATCAATTGAGTATCATATTTAATATCTTAAGGAAGGAGAAACTATATCAAAAACAAAAACATTGTGAATTTTGGATATATAAATTTCCATTTTTCGGTCATATAATATCAAGAGAAGGAAAATTAGTGGATCCATCAATTTTGAAACATATTATTCACTGGCTTAGACTAACTAATGAGACTAATATTCTTACTCTCCTTATATTGGATATATATTATCAAATCTTTGTGAATAAGTGATCATGGTTATCTATTCCACCAACAAAGGTTACTATGATGGATTTATGAAACAATAAGACTTCTAGGATAATATTAGGAGAAATTTTATATTATTTTTAATGGTATAGTTTGAATAAAAATGATTTAATTTTTTAATAGGAGAGGAGAGTGGGTGGGCTTTTATAAGTGAGTTGAGTTGTACAATTGTAATTTTTTGAAAATAAAAACGTGATCCCTTATTTTTAAAATCCCAAAAGGGACTAAAATGGAGTATTATTGATACATATATTTTCTAGGTTTTAAATATATGCATCAAATATGTTTTACAATAGTTTTTATGTCATAAAAAGCCATACCATTTTTTATTTAACCCCGGTAATCCCATTTTTACATTAATTGTGGTAAATATTTTTTACAATTTTTACTATTCAAATATGGTAAAAAATTAAGTAAATGATATTATAAAATATAAATTATTCATATTATAAATATTTAATAAATTTTTTCAAATTGTATTCTTATAATTGAAAATTTTAAATTCAAAATTAATCTCGTAGACACGATGAGAAAGAGGTTTCTTAAGGGAAAATGAGCAAATGTTTACAATGTTTTTATAAGAGAATTCAATATAAAAATTAATCCCATATAATAAATTAGATTGATAGATATATAATTTTACTAATTAAACATTAAAACAAATATAAAATATAATTATATTTACAAAAAATTTAAATGAAAAGAATTTTTTTAATTAAAATTCAGTATTTTTTCAGTTTTCATCAAAAAGTTAACCTTTTTGGAAAGTTCTAAAACAGTCCCTGTTATATAATTTGGACATGATTTTATAAAAAGTGTGAACTTTTTTTTTTCAAATTTATTTCTAAAACATTCAAAATAGGTTTTAAAATAATTATGCAGAAAAGAAATAAAATTAATCAGTATAAAACACAGTTTTAAGTGTAAAATAAGATTTATTCTTATCTCTTATATAGAGAATGTATTAGATGAATTTTAAAAAGTTTATTAAAATTATAATATATAATTTAAATTAAAATAAGTCCCCAAAACAATTTTTTTTGTTTATTGGGGAAGAAAATGTTTTTTTGAGGAAAAAATATTTTCATAGAAAGATTTATTTATTTTTAAATGGTTGTTTTTTATATTCATTTTTTATTTATTTTTCCACCAATGAATTTATTTCATATACATTTGTAAGTAAAATATTCTTATAATATAGTTAATCATATTTATACCCTCAATTCCATCATCTAGGTGATAATAATCATTCATTAATAGTTTAATAATATGACAAGTTTAGTTTAAATTCAGGGATGCATGTAATGAAATATAAACTCAGTGTTATGTTTAACATGAAATATTGAAAAGATTAAATTATTTTTTAGGAACATATTTAACAAATTTTTTTGGTGTTACAATGCCTTTGTGTTGGATATTGGTTGATCATGGGATATACATCTGGGACATGACCATATCACATATAATTAAAGCTACCAATCTTTGATCATAATGGAAGCCTTTGATTCCCCGTATGATCTCTTATATATAAGAAATCATTGTAAGGAAGAGGGTTTTAAGGCCTTTATTACCAGGAAGAGTCTCATTCAGAATACATCAAAGTGGATCAATGATATACCTAGATTTTTTGTTATAGATCAAATCAATAATAATTAATATATTGATCATTAGTGATCATGTTTTATTGGGAGTCTCTCTTAGGTTTGGTTACTATTCTCCTAGAAAATAGAGTTAGCTAGCTCTAAGATATTTTGGACCATTTTAAGTTTATGAGAATGTTGGTCATGTTTCTTTTCATTTGGATATACCAACACAATTTATATTTATTCATGATGTTTTACACATATCTCTTTTCAATAAGTACCATCCTGACCCCTTTCATTTATTTCTTTGTGTGGTATTGAGTAAGACCCAAATGATTTTCTGTATAAGGAAACCAGTGGATATTATTTATACTCAGATGAAATTAATACCTTTTAAGTAAATCCCATTGGTTAGAGTGTTTTTAGGAAAATATCATTCTCTTAGAAGTCTTGTGAGTGAGAATTTTTTGCGAAGGAGTAGTGGCCTCACATCTTTTTGAAGAATCATACTTCTACATGAATTTCCAAGGATGAAAAGTCCAATGGTGGGGAGAATTATTACATCATGATTAAAGGTAAAATATAAATTTAATATTTGAGTGTTTTAAATTCATGATTATAGAGAATTGGAGGCAACATGGATGTGTTTTAGGAACGACATCACATATAATAGAGACTATGCCATAAAGAGGGAGGATGCGACATGGTTTTGCTGATAATAGAATAGGATAGGATCACAAAGTAGTTTTAAGTAGCTTCCATTTTTGGAATGGATATACTATGTACTAGTTCTTCTTCATTATCCTTTGAGTTCTACAGTTTTGAGTGGAAAACTACGACATAAGATCACATGGAATACTTTTGGCCATTCTTTTATTTTTAGAATGGCTATGGCCTGACATCCTTGGATATGATGTAGAGTACTGGGGTATATTTTTGGAGTTATATTAATTATATAGTAGTTACACCGTGGATATATGTTATAGTTTATCCCCCTTTCACAGTTGTTTGGATTTGTTTCATTGTAATCATGGATGCACCAACGGACCAACTCTGGTTTTATTGGATCATTAGCATGTATATTGCTGTAATTCATGGACATTTATGTAACAAAAATCAGTATGGTGTGGTCCCTTTCACTACACCCTATTCGAGTGTTTTTTAAAAGTTATACGGTATTGTGGTCAATGTTGCATAATGTTCATATGTTTTTAATATATATATATAATCCTAATGGTTTTTGAAATTGATCATTATTTCATAATTTCTATTAGTTATATGGAAACCAAGTGAATACCTAATAGGAATTTTGGTGAATTTTCATTATATTTCAACACCATCCCTATGAGTTCAACCCTCAATGGTTTCAGGTGAGTTTCCATCATCCCTTCTACATACTACTTTCTCATAGGATGGCTTTCGGAAAATGAATGGTATGTTTTTTGTGATATTTGGTTGAAAATGTTGTGGGTTTCTATGTTTTAGGTTGATCAAAGTGTTTCCCCTTACACCCATGTTGTGTATATCCTGTTACTGGCAGTGTGTGACCCAAGAATGAGGTAGGTGTTTTCATCTTTTTCATATAGACTTTGAATCATAATTTATCTTGGTTTTATAAATATTTCTATAAATTAATTTGGAATGATTGATGATTCATGTTTTTAAATAGGTTTTGAGAAAAGCTGGTTTTCCAATTATTTTGGTAAAATAAAGGTTTTTTTTCAAAGCACTATGAAATGTATTATTAAAATATGGTTTCAAATTAAATTTTATTATACAAGGGTTTTATGTAATAGCATTGTTAAGTGTGATGTTTCCTTTTTAATTGATTTGATAAATGAATCAGATGGGAATCCTTGGGAACATAGGTAGAAGGTGTAGTATTGGGCCTCATTTGTTATTATTTTTAGGGGGGTTATGTTTCTATAGTTTTTTTTGTTTCTTTGGTGTAGTGTGATAGATACATGATCTTGATGTTGTAGGTTCTAATTCTTGTGGTATTTCCATGTTTCATTGGCCCATTTTCCTTGAGCATTTAGTGCACAAAAGTCTTATCAATGGTAAGAGTAGTATAGATATCCAAAAATTTTAGGATCCAAGGAATATTTACCATTTTGATCTGGATTATAGTATTTAGGATTTGATATTCATGCTTCGATAAATATTACTTGTAATTTGAAATTTGATTGGAAACTATCTTACTTGAGTTTGATTTTGTACTGTTGAAAAGGGGGATCTGTTTACCATGTTTTTATATATAAAAAACTATTTTAATAAATATCATGACATTTATCATTAATATTTATCATATAAGGATTATTGTATAGATAATTTATATGAAACACCATGGTGTTATCCTACATAGCTTGTTTACCTCACACGCTATTAATTCCTTTAGGATTGTTTAGATCTGGTATTGTTTTTTTATGCCAGAAAATTCAAGAGGTTGTAGTTAGGCCATAAGGCTTTTTCAAATATTGGTATGGGTATATGGTGTTGAGACAATGTGGTGTGTCCCACATATCACATGGAGTTTTTTTAGCTTTTTTTAATTTTTTGGTTGTTTTGGGGACACCTATTTTGATGGTTTATCTGTCAGCTACCTTCAGGTTGTATTGTTATCGGTTTTTTATATTTATGAAATATAATTTTCCTTTTTTTTTTATTTTCACATTATATATATATATATATAATTTATATTATCTCATGTTGGGTGAAATCATCCCCTAGTGTCAGTATTTGAGGCCCTGATGATAGTTGACAACTCGTGGGGATCGAGAATGCGTTTTGGGTTTGTTGTGAATCAATTCATGTGCTCGTTTTTGAGGGTATCCCTAGTTATTTAATTACACTTAATAATATAATAAAAATATTATTTATCATTTCATACAACCCCTATATCCATCCATTATATATAGTAATTAAAATAAAAATGTAAATCAATTGTTCCACGAAAGTGGTAGTCCACACACATGCATGGATAATGATTGCATTTTCCAACAAAAAATAGTCAAGATTAATAAATTTTATTTTTTGATAATTGTTTAAATTATATAAATATAATTACAATAATAGGTCCACCTAAATAAAAAACAATGGAATAAAAAATTAAATAAAATGATAGGATGGAATTTTACAAACATCAAGAAATGAATTCTCCTCAATGGACTTATGAGCATTAAAACCAGGTATAATAACCTGACCCAAATCCCATTTTTATATGATTATCTACCAAAACAGTCCATTATCAATAAATTTATGACACTAGAAAATCATTTTGTTCAAAAAATAGGTTTCATTAATCTAATACCACCGCCATCCTGCATGAAGAACATGATTTCTTGAGATAAATGGAGTGGACCAAAAAATAGGAGTGAAGTTCAAGCCAAATATTATTCCAACCATTATAACAAGGTATCTGGATTTCCACGATAACCCCTTACATATCATATTTATAGGCAACATCCATCCCACAATCTTTAGTGAAATAAAATATAAATCAAACTTTGGAATCTCCAAAGACACCACTACTACCTAAGAGACCTTAATTCCTCTTTGAAGTGTCTTCCATGTTATTGTAATCCATCGTGTTATAGTATATTTGAATGAATCCATTATAATTATTATATTAACCATGAATTACCATCCCATAAAAAATAGTGAGATCCCTAATATATTTTCAAAAAAAAACAAATTACGGAGACTTTTAATATGATTTCTATAAGAAGGTTGTTCATAATAATTTTTATATAAATAGAATTCCTCTCAAATATGTACCTAATCTAGACCCACCAAATTAAGTACCATTATTTCTACACAACATTTCCAAAATCAATCATTAATTGGGGAAAATATTACTACATATTAAAAAAAATAAAATAGTGTATTAATAGAATCATAAATGATAAGATCAAACATAAAATGATATAAACAATTCCCAAATTGACTTTTCAAGAGGGAAGTGAAATATTAAATTAGGGTTCAATTCCTCTCCTATCATTCATCTGTTGTATCTCAAACATAGGTTGAACCTAGAAATGATGATAATTACATTGATGGGAATTCTTTTTAGTAGAAAATCCCAGAGAAGGATGTACCCGGAGGAAAAATCAAAGGATTTGAGACGAGTAGATTAATTATTATTCCCATTGTATAATAAAATAAAAAATATTTCCAAAAAAAATTTAATTAAATTTTTATTTTAAAATTACAATTGTAATTAATAATTGAAAATAAATAGGTTATTTGAAAATGAATTCTCACATTGATCACTTCAACATTTCCTTCGATGATCCCATGGAAATGGTAGACATTGGATAAGATATTATGACTAAAAGATTAATATATTTTAATATAATTATATTGTAAGTATTAATGTAATGGTTTTATAAGGAAACCTAATTTGTAGGAGTTTTGTGAAATTTTGGTGAGAGACCCCTTTTAAAAGTGGAAAGAATAAAATTTTTGTAAATATCACCACTTAATAAAATGGGATAGCTTGTTAAACATGTATTGTGGCTCCAAAATTGTGAAATAATGGAGAGAGGAAGATAAAAGCTCAATAAACACATAATATATTCAATTATAGTGATAGTTTTATTTTTTTCAATCCTTTTACAAGTTGAATTATTAAATTTACGACATTAGAATTTACTATGATAACTAGATTTTACCTAAATCAATTTAATATTTAAGCCTAAAAAAATGTGTTACTTTTTAGATACTTGGGACCCATTGAGCTTAATTTTTAAATATTTTTCATTTTATTCAACTTATAAAATTGTTATATATTAATTTTGAAATAAAAATATATGATTTATTAAATATTATTTTTTTGAAAATATTACTTATGTTTTAAATTACCAAATAAGGGTTTGTAAATTAAAAAATTTTAAATTTTAAATTCAAATATAAAATAAAAAAATTTTATAGAAAAATGTTTCATTAATTTTTAATTCTTACTTATATACTAATAACATCATAATTGTCATGTTATTTATAAAAATTGTATTATTCAAAATTCATATTAAAAGCATTCCTTTAATTATTATGAAAAATTCATGATAAAAAAATAATACTATGATGAATCCAAAAATAATTTTAAAATTTTAAAATTATAATTATAAGTTTTATAAATTTTACATTTTAAATAATGAAAATATTCTCTAGAGGAAAATAGATTTTAGAATCCATTGTCCTTCTTATTTATTATTATTTAATAATTAAATTCTTATTAACTAATTATTGAAGTCAAATATATTTTTATCATCATTAATCACCATATTATTAAAATAGAAATTCATATCTCTTCGAAAGGAATTATTTTTAAGAATACATTTCTAACCATAAAATGATTTAATTATTCATTTTTTCTATACTTATTGAAATTAATTTATATTAAATGTATCCATTATTGTATTTCTATAAATAAATAATAATGAAATTTCTACTATTGATCATTATAATTCAATGAGAATGGTTTAATGGTCTAAACATATCTGTTTTTTATTTTAGTTAGGTGTTGTATATAGAAAAATCCATCAATCACATTTACATATTTAAATTTATTCATATATTAAAATTTTGGGGTATTAAATTACCCCATTAAATAAATTTTAAACTCATAATTTGATTCATTTCATTAGGGTAATCATGATTAACTATACACTTCTGGATGACCATGGATTTTTTTAAAATGTTAAATGAGATTTATCAATATGAAAAATTAATATAATCAATTCATAAAGTGATATAAACATTCCTAATTTCACATATCTTTCTACCAAGGTATGATGACCTATAAAAATGATGAATAACTTCTCAAATACCTTGAAAATTATTCATATGATAATCATAAAACATAGGGTTTTTATTTATAACTCAATATCGATTAGTTGTAGAAAACTTACATGATATAGGAATCTAGAAAATTTATAGTGAAAAATCCTTATATACTATATTATTATTAGTTTAATGGTATTAAAAATGTTTTCATGGAGGTTAGTGACTATTTTCCTAATTGGTCTTTGGATAAAGAGATTGATTCTCATAATTCCCAAATATCTTATATTTGAAGTTATCAATTTTTGTAGCTTCTTCTCTTTCACTTAAACTTGTGAGTGATATATATTTTATCTCTATACATATAGCATTAACCTATCTCATTATGTAAATTTCTCTAATAGTTCTTCCCATATTTTTCTACATTTAAGAAATTTAATCATCTTTTCTTCATCATCTCCATTACTTGATATTTCATGGGAATCAAATTTTAGGTGTGTTTGGGACTTTTACTGTATTCTGAATGTTAATCATATTTCATTATTTATGGTCTGATCTAATTACCTGGTTTATCACTATATATCCCACTCTGATGGGTATTTTGTAAAGGAAATCTCGACATTTTCCCTCATAGCCATTATTCCTTATAGTTCTAGGAATTACTAAAACCAAAAGGGTTTACATTAGTGAAAAAAACTAAAAATATTGGGAAATAATCATATTCGATAACATAAAATATATTACACCTTAATCCATTTAAACCATATCATCATGTTATCCAGAAATATCTTTACATCACCCTATATAAATCTTATTTTAACATAGGTTACATTAATTTGTTTTTTCAGATAATTACCAACATCATACCTCAAAATAGAGATCCAAAATTACAATAAACATTCTTAAAATATTCTTACCATTTAAATAATTAAAATTTATGATCTCAAAATACAACTTATCCTTTATCCAAGAAAGCCTATATCAATTACCATGTACCTCAACATATAAATCTCTACCTTCCAATCTATATTGTTCATGGTCACATTCTTATTAGTTTATCCAACATAACTATATCCAACACCCTCAAAATGGTTTATAAAAATATTTTGTGTCATCTAATGCATATCCGATGGGAGTTTCAAATCATGTGTAGAGTTAGGATTCCTTGTCTAGCACTAAGTAATGACCGAGTTAATACCCAATATACCCTTTTTGGGTTATTACCCATAGGTGGATTTTTTCTAGAGGTGAAATCCAAATTTAGTTTCCATTTAAGGATATAATTACTACAATAACTACTCAATCATTAAATTTCCAAAATATGAAGATGTTATCCAATACATATAATTCTCCCCTAGTTTTATCCCTAGGGTTTTTAATTAAGTTATATTATCCAAATCCCCAAATAAAATCTTTATAATGAACATAAAATTAAGTCATACACTATCTAAAATTATATCCTATATCTTTGAAATTATGAACAACCTTAAATGATTAACCTTTAAATTATATTCAATAAACACCATAATCTCTAATGTTACATAAACCCTTTTCTGATACCAATTATGATTCCCCTAACATAACCATTCAGTAATGACATGAATTATAGTAAATATGTAATTATATATGTTACATAGAAATGTTACATTATAGATTTGAGGAATTATAAAAAACAATAACTCACAAATATTATGTCATTTATATTAAATATAATATTTTACTATTATATATGAAATTACTTAGTCCATGAATAAACGTTAACATGTCCTACAAATTATTTCACAAATGATTTAGTTAAAAACATGTCATGTGTGATAATTGTATTTATAATATAGGTAATGAAATCCTAGGAATGATTTGAAATCAGAAACTCAAGGTAAATATATAACTGAAACATTAAAAAATCATGATATACATAATTTGTCAAAAATAAATAATATTAACAATAGAATAATAAACTGAAACTGGTTGAATTATATATCTATTACATTAAATAAAAAATATACATCAATAGTAATAATATCATACTGATAGAATACATAAATCCAAACATGAAAAAATGGTGTTAAGGCTTTCATCCAATACACTCTACTAATATAGGGAGAGGAGGACACTGAAACCCAATCTGTTTTTTCTCATGATACATATTGATTCATCGAGGGGTTATATAATGTTGGGACCCACCAAAAACGTAATAAATTCCATTGTATTCACCATACGAGTTAATAATGCATTTCATACCATTTACTAAGGATCAAATCATTGAATAAAAATAATTCTATTCATATAATTAAAAATACGTAATGTTAAAACATAATCAACCTACGTTAGCTGTCAATAATAGTCATGAATGTCAATACTTTTACTAATTTCAATCAAATGGGTAACATGATCATAACAAATCAATAGAAAAAAATGTATATTGTAAAGAAAAATATTATTCATCTTGAAAATAATCATCTGTATTGGAATAACAATATATAGAATTTCAGTAATTTCTCTCATATCGATAGAATAACATTATTTCTTGGTGAACGTAATCCAATTTTAATTATGTAAAATTTGATGGTCACATAGTATATATAAATAGGTATAATTCTATCTAAATAATAGAATAACATGATTATAATTCAATTATTGAAATACGGTGGATTGTTTAAAAATAATATATCCCAACTAAAATAATGGAAACCTAGATGGATGATAACATAGATTAAAAAACTATTAAAAATAATTCTTGAATGTATAACACAAGAGGAAGGATAAAGAATTATATTGTTTTTATCTCTAAGTTAATTCTCCCAAAAAATGAATATACACACACACACACACACATATATATATGAGTATAATTAGGGAGTCATAAAACCTATTAGGGTAAATAATTTTGAAAATTATAGAGAAATGGATGTAAAATAATAAAATATATTTTGGATCATATTTTTAATATTCATGTAAATGTTGAATTTACAAGTCCTCCTAAATGTCTATTTTTAAATGGTGAAATGAAAACTATTTTAAAACCAAAATTTTTTAATAAATAATAGGGATTTGAAAATACATATATTATACCTTCGATAAATTATTATAAGAAGATAAAACATTTAAAAGTGAAATGAAAATTAGTTTTTATTATTTTCAAAGCAGCTTTGTTCAAAAATCAGATTGTGAAATGTGTAAAAAAATATAATTCTGTATCAAAATATATTCATAACAATGGAGATAGAGGAATTTATATATAATAATATATTATATTGGGACACACAAATCATGGGATAAATAAGTTCAGGATGAAACAATATATCTTAATGAAAGTATATTTGAGTTATCAATATCTTTAATTGGAAACATTCCCATTGATGTAATAAGTATTTGAAAATAATGAATTTATTTGGAAAAAATGTAAATTTATAGGAAGAATATAACATAAAATAATATAAAAAATTGGTATATTTTACCCATCATTTAATTCTAATAGAATGGTCATAACTCAGTAAATGAATATTATGGTACTAAAAATACTTACAACTAGGGTAATAATTGATTCAACATCAATTTGATTAAAAAAACGATTTGGATTATTATTTCCCATGAATAAAAAATTTATTATCAATACACATCAATGTTATATTAATACACCATTTGAAAAATAACATGTTGTATAATGTAATAATTTATCAAGTAATTAAATTCTGAGACAACAATCCCTTGAAACTTTATCAACATTTTAATCTAATCCCCTTCAAAGAGTTGGATTTCCATTGAACATAAAATACCATGATTGAAATATAATTCATGGTATGATATCTTATATTATCAATATATGCATATCAAGGATAGAAATTTGAGATGAAAGTGTTTCCATTATGTAGGTTTCAGGTTCGTTTTGATAGATTTTTTTTCGGAGCAATGATTGTGTTATTGGACTTTTGTCATCACTAGAGTGACCCTTTCCGTCCATGATGGTCCCTTCTACTTCCCATGGTTCTTCTGATTTGGAATCCAAAGAAGGTCCTTTTTCCCCTTCTATATTATTGGCTTCAATCCTAGAGAGGCGTTGCAGCTCATATTCACTCTGTTCCCTTAAATAGAGATGAACCATTGAGGTGTGATTGGATCTTCTAGTGCTGGGCGATGAAGAATCTTCTTCATGCCCCTTGGTTCATCCTCCTATTAAGGTTGGTATAGATGTTTTATTGGGGTGCCTCGTGGTCACGATGGGGTTTCTATTATTTATGTTTGAGGGCCATGTTTTAGAAGGAGATTCTGATGTCTGCTCGGCATCACCCATTAAGGATTATTTCAAATTATATTTCAATTTAGATATCCTGAGGAAGATTACATGTAGGTTTTTTGGGATATGTGTTTGAAACTCATTGAAAAAAGTATAAAAAAATGGATCAACTTTGGTCCATCACTATGCCAGATTCTCTAGAGTGAAGCTGTCATGCTGTATTTATATAGAGAAGTGAAAAATTTTCCCTGGTTGATGATTTTCATTCGATGTTGATTTTGTGTATTGATGGAGTGGTTTTATGTGTTCTTTTGGAATGGTGACGTATCTGGAGATTACTGAATGGAAAAGGCCTTCGAGTAGGTTCCACAGATGTCCATTCATCCTTGCAGAGCTTTACAGAATTGGTTGTTTGATAGGGAACGGTATCAACCATCATATTAGGCCTATCATTTAACATATGACACTTTCTAGCAGAACAATTATGCAATGGTGGAGAGTTTTTAAACATTCAATTATTGGGGAGGGGTATCTCCAAGTAGTCAGTATGGTTTTACTCTCTAATACCTTCGAGTCATGATATGTTTTATGTTTATGAAGCCTATTTGTGTTCCCCTTTTATCCCTTAAAAGAGGGTTTTCTTTTATTGTAATAAAAACAATTAATGGACTTCGAGGTTGTTGGATGGTGAGTAATATTTATTGCTTTGATCAAGTTATGTAAAAGAGGTTTCATTGTCTATTATTTTCAAAAATAACATCACTATGGCATTATCTATGATATTTTAATATATATTCCATGATAGTTTATAAATTTAAAATTTCATTTCATTTTACTTTTGGATATGATCTATGATGATTTAATCGGTGACGAGAATGTTTTAGTGATTCTTAACAACAAAGGGTGATTTCATAATTAATGAGTTAAATTTTGATATAACATTATGGGAAAAAAATTAAGAATTTACATATTTATATCATAATATAATATTTTTTATTTTCATATAGTAATCAATGATATAATTTATAACATTGTTCTAGTTGGTGGTTAAATCATACATAAACAGTAACATACCTTGATTAATGGATGATTATGTGGGGGTTTAGTTATAATATCATTATAATATAACCATGATGATAATAATTAGGGTTTATTTCTATGATATATTTCAATTTGAAATAAAATAAGATTTTATAATTTATAAAAAGATATTACAAAGAAAAAAGTTATCCTTTTCCACATAGTACAATTGTTTTTAATCATTAAGCTAACGATGATCATTTTTTTATCATATAATTAATAGGTTCTAAAAATTTTCTTATAAAAACCATAATAATATTTTAAAAATCATATTTATCCTTTATTACCACCCTTATATTCATTTATAAAATTTTTCAATGATAAGAAAAATTAAAATCCATCGATGTAGAGGGGTGCTACAGATGGATGGTGATTTCATTATCCATGGTAAATGATAAAGGTGTAATATAGTTTTCTATTTTTAAATCCTAAAAATGATATATAAATATATCTTAATTTCCATTGTTTTATTATTCTTTTATATCAACTTTGTAATATGGTGAATGAAACAAATATGTGTTTCATTTTAGAGGCAGTATTTTTCATAATAAACAACTTACAATTTCATTTTTCATAAAATAAATGGGAAAAGGTGATGAATTATTATTCCCATATGATAATAATAATAATTATATAACCAAAAATATAATCATTACATTTTTATATAGAAATTATCATTTAAAAAAATAAAAAATAAATAATTTATGTAAAAATGATTACTCATGTGCATCACATTGAGATTTCATTGGAAGATCCATTCTAAATAGATCACACATAATATCCTTTAGTCACTAGAAGCTCAATACAGTGTGATATTTTTATAATATAGTGAAAATTAATATTTTTAATGAGAGACCATAATTTATTGAAGTTCTATAAAGAGGTGGTGATATTCCTCTTTTATAAAGCGGTGTGAACGACATTTGTTTTACATATTTCAATATAATATAGTGGAAGAAATTTATAAAAAATAAAATTGGAACAAGAATTGAGAAATAATGGATTTTAGTGGAGATATAGTAGATGAAAAAATTATCCACTCAATTAGTGGCATGTGCTTTATCATGATTTAGACTCTTTTCTTCATGAATTTCCATTTTTAGTATTTTTTCTTTTCCCGTGGTGACTAGTTTTTACCTATGGAAAATTTATATTTGTGAATAAAAATATACTGTTAATTATTTTATAATTTAAACCAACTAATTATAAATTTTAATTCCATTTAAATTGATCTAATTTATAAAACTGATAAACATTAATTTTAAAATAAAAATATATAATGTATAATTTTTTCGGAGGAAATGTCACTAATGTTAAATAATATCAAATAAGTGTTTATAAATTAAAACCATCAATTTTAAAATTATAAAGTCACTTATAAAACATATATTTTGTAATATAAATTTTTTTCCTGAATTTAAAATTGATACATATATATGATTTATGTCATAAAATTTATTCTTTTTTAAATAATATATTCCAATATTTTACTAAAAACCATTTTTATAACAATACCAAATATCTATATTCATAAAAAATCACTACAATAAATCACCGAAAAATAATTTTTTAAATTCAGATTCCCAATTTTATAAATTTTAATTTAAAATCAAATATGACATATAATGAAAAACAATTATAGGAAAATTGTTTTTTTAGAATTTTAACTATTTTAATTAATATTTCTATTACTTTATAATTAAATTAGTATTTACCAATTATTCATATCAAATATATTTTATCTTCATTGATAGAAAATATTTTTAAAATAGAAATGGATATTAAATTTAAAGAAATACTAATTAAAATACATTTGTAAGCATAAAATGACCATATTAGTCATTTTATCTATACCAAATTAATTTCATTTATAATAAAAGAAAAAATTATTTTAATTCTATAAATATTTCTGATAGAGGTTAGTCCTACATATTCTTGGAAATTTAACTATATGATTTTAATAGTATATACATTATGTTGTTTTCTAGTATAGTTTTGTGTGTGGCGAATGATATAAAACCCATGGAGATGGTTAAAGGTATTCATATATTAAAATTTTACGGTATTAAAAATTAGTTATTTCAATGTCAGGAATGAAGATAAAATTATTTAAAGGTAAAAAGATATATGTTTCATAAAACTGTTATTATATCTAAAATGTACTTTTATCAAGATAAATTAATTAAAATATTATATATAAATGATTTTAATTAAATATGTATAGTATATATTCATAAATAACATTAACCTCAATTTTATACTTTTAAATAGTTATAGAATATTAATAAATTAAGTTTTATGCGAAAAAATATATTTTCTAAAAATGATATTAACACGTTTTTCCAAATGATTTTAAAATGGATTTATAACACCTATATTAACTAAATCTTCTAAAATGGATCCCATATTAGGAAAAAAGATTATATATATTATTTAAAATTGTTAATGAAGTTTTTTTGACTATGAATAAAATCTTTGGTAAAAAAACTCGGCTACCAAAGAAGAGTTAAAATGGCTTAAAAGGAAAAAAACTATAATGATAAGGAATAAAATTGCCTAAAAACATTTCTAAATAATATTGAAGGATCATTTTTACCCTTTATCACCTTATATTTTAATATGACTCATTTCTTATCAATTTTTAATTTTTAATACATTAATATATTTTAATCTTTTGATAGATTCCTAGTGTGTCATATCTCTCACTTATAAAAGGACACCACCTATCCTCTTTTATGCACACATCAAGAACCACTAATAATAGTAAATACCAACTAAAATAGTTTTATAATATACATAACCAAGGTATATCATACTTTTTTAAAATAATATCATCATAATAAAGATTTAGGTATAAATATTTGGTTATTTTCAGAAGAATAAATTAGTTTTAACTGAGAACTTTAAATTATTTCTTCTTAAGAAAATTATGATTTTTTTATAAATAATAATATGATGAATAATATATAATAAATATATATATTTTATATTATGATGATAAATAACTATATTCCACCTTCTTTTAGTGAAATTATAAATCAAACTATCACTCGTGCATTTGTATGGACTACTACCTCCATGCAACGATATGATTCATTTTCTATCACCAGCTAAATTGTATGTTTATAATAATATATTTTATGAATATATGTTATATTTAAAATATATTTATAATTCTATAATGTTAATTTATTTATTTATCTGTATTTTTTATCAAAATATGTACTCAATTTTCATGTGTACGTAAGGACTACCATCTCCATGAACAATTTAATTCATTTTTCTACTTATACCTTTGTTTTATGGTTATAAATATGTATATAATAAATATATATGATACCTATATTATTATTATAATTTTGGATTTGATGGAACCATGATTATGTTGCACATACTATAATTGTTGAATTAAAACATACATAAAAACGATATAGTAAACACACGAAAACAAAAATATAAATAAATAATTATTATGAAAAAGGTTTTGAAAATTTATAAATCAATCTTATAAGATATTAAAATAATTCAAATGTTTCTGTTATAGAAGAATAATAGATTTTAATTTATTATAAAATATGTTATATCACTTATGAAGAAATTCATATTTGACATTAGGGTTTATATTACAATCACATTTCTTTTTATTATTGTAAATTATAAATTTAAATTGAATGAAATTATACTGATATTATAATTTAAACACAATATATTTTCTTATACTATAGTCATTTCTATATATAATATTTATTACTACCATTTCAATTTTTTATGTACGTAAAATGATCAAGAACATATTTTTAAATAAAAGTTTACCTTTTTTTGTCTCTAGTCATCATATATTTTCTTCCATATCCATACTCCTAAAAATTGTTTTACGAAATATATTACCTATATGTGAAGATTTAAAAATTTATTTTCATTAAATTTTACTTCATTTAACTGAATGTGAAAATTAATACTTTGAAATTTTTCTAAATAATTCTTTTCTATTCTTTACAAATGTTTGAAAAGAATGTTTCCTCATAATTTATATGGAGAGAAGATTTTTTCCAAGAATAATACCATTATTTCTTGGTGATTAATTTAAAATTTATGTTGTTTATTTTATAGGAAATTAATTTTTCATTTTTTGGAAATCATTATTTAAAACTCCCTCAATGGAAATTGATATGTAATTCTATTTTTGAATAAATTTTAAAATAATATTTTGATGTTATTTATCTTATATATCATCACCCCTTAATGATTGTAATGATGTAATGGGGTTATGATCAAATTATTCTATATTTATTATTTATATAGATGTTTTATTATTATCATTATGAAATTTTTACAAAATGCTCTCATTTTCAATGACCTATTATATATTGATATGATGAATGATTAATGATCATATGACATGCATATATGTGGTTTTATTTATGTGATGGTTGGAGAAAATGTTATATAACTCTCAAATTCATTGAGTAAATATGGATATTTCATGATATAAAAAGGATTGTAATGGGAAGTTTACCGACTTTAGTAAGGGTCATTATACATTATTATAATCTTGAGAGTTAATATTGATTAAGGAAATGATGGACTGGGGAGTGAAATCTATTAATTATGATAGTCTTTGTTGTGAGCTTGGACAAAGGAAATTATTTTCTATTCTATTTTTTATTTCAAAAACTTATTTCTTATGATTATGATATGTTTTTGTTAATCATCATTGATTATTGATGATTTCACACACTTATGACTTATGTATTTTGTTATGAAAAAGTTTTATGCTTTGATTTATTATTTATGATATTTGACTGATTGGGTATGGTTACTATAAGTTATTTTCACATTCTCATATACTTATTCTTATTTTATACTCACTTACAATCATTTATTGGTATCTCTAATGTTTAGACTTACTGATAACCAAAGATCAACATATCATATGTTTATGTTTCTAGGTTATGAGTAATTGTTTTATGTAGATTGTGTCTAAGAAGTTTACTTTTTGAGAAGAAATTAATAGGTGATGTTAAAGATATTTCATTAAATATAAATATTATGTATCTAGTATCTAAAAAATATATTACTTTATAGTCCTTAGGTATGTATTTTATCTTAACATGTGATGAAATATTTATGCATGAAATGATTGGGTCAGCTAAATGGGTATTAGATAGGGGTTTAGGGGTTCCTAGATATCATGATTTGAGACCTTTTTTTAAAAACATATTATATAAGTCTATGTGTAGGATACCATCCTAATGATTTGTAAAAATATATATTATTTAGTTTTCAATGAAAATGCATCCCTATCTAGATACTAGAGAGAAGATATTTCTATGTAATAGATACACCTAGGGGTCACAACTCTAATAGACAGTGATTGGGTATTAACGTGACCATAATTAGTGCATGATGAGTGGGTAGAAGACTACAGATATGGATAGAAACTTCATGGGGGTATATTCATGGGTTAAATCAGATTTTATATACATTATATTATGAAGGATATAAATAAATGATGACAATGAATGACCTACATTAAACCTAATGTGATATAGATAAAATATATGGTTTCCTGATTTTTACTTGTTATGAATTATTTTTAGTGATTATATTATAAATCACAAGTATTATTTATTCTCACATTGTGGTTTTTGGTCTTTGTAAAAAATTGTACCTTGATGGAATCATGTTTCTTCAAAAGGTAATGGGAAATAGAATGATTTTCCTCTTGAAAAAAATTGAAGTTACTGATAAAATGAATATCCTTATGAATATTTTGAATAATCATTCACATAAAATGATTAACAAACACAATATGGGTGATGGTTTTGAAATATATATTAAGATAAAAAAAGTTATTCATTGGTGTTTATATGATAAAGATTAAGAAATAAATAAGATCAAAATTTCTCAATATCAGAAACGTGGGAAGAAGAATGTGATAAAATGTATCAAATAAAAATGAAGGTCTTTTATGTGAGTAAAATAATTGAATAATAAAATTAATTGAGGAAGAAAATGAAAAGTTTAATAGGGGGCTATAAAGTATATCCTAATTTACCATTTATAGTTCAATGTCTTATATATTGAGAACATTGACATTATCTGACTCAATTCCATTTTCTAGGAGAAAAATCCTATACCAAGTAATGCCTTATACCATTTCAAAGGATTAAGTGGATCGTCATGTTTATGGAACACTTATAATGAACACCAGAAATAGAGATTTCATGTTTAATTTTGTAAGAATGTACATAATGAAAATATTTTTATTCATATTTTAAAGAAATTTATTATAATTTTGATCATCAATTTTGTCTCTCTATATAGATCAAATATAAATTTATACAATAAAAAACACATTTAATATTCAAAAATTAACAATGGCCATATACTAATGTGATGATTAATATGAGATTATAATGATAATTACATTCATTTTATGGGTCTTGACTCTGATCCATACGGGATATTTATCTTATATGATTGGGGAGAAATTAAAAAATAATGGTATATATGTTGCATTTTAGTTGATTTTGTATTAATGGAATATTTTCACAGTCTTCCATCAAATCATGATGTTGAGTTTAAAAAAAATAATACATTATGCTACTCTTATTTTAACAACTCCATTTAGAATGTCCCTGATTAAGTAACATTATTTAAAGAAGAAAGTGAAGGAGAATCTTGATTGGGGATTCATTTTTCAATGTATGTCACCATGTAATGCACATATTCTATTTGTTCAGAATAATTATAGATAAATTTGACATTTTATTTATTATAGGGAACTAATCATGACTGTAATCATGATTTTTATATCCTCTTCCCTGTATTGATGATTGCTTCGATCATTTGTAAAGGGAAAAATATTTTAACACAACTAATATTCCTTTCAGTTAATATTAATTGAGGGTAAAAAGTGAATATATACCCAATAAAAACTTCTATATGAGGTATGGACACTCTAAATTTATAGTAATACCATTTCGTATTATTGATTATCTTAATTTAATCATGGATTTATGGAATATATTGTTTTAATATTACCTTGGTTAGTTTGTGGTAGTCTTTAGAGATAATATTCTTATTTATTTAAGGAGAAAGTAAGAGAAATAAGTTCAATTGAGTATCCTATTTAATATCATAATTAAGGTGATAATATATCAAAATCATAAAAATTGTGAATTTTGGATATATAAATTTCCATTTATCTGTCATATAATATCAAGAGAGCATACATTAGTGGATCCATCAATGTTGAAACATATTAGTCATTTTCTCAGAAAAACCAATGTGACTATGATTCTTAGTCTCCTTATATTGGTTGTTTATTATCAAATATTTGTAAATAATTTATCATGTTTATCTATTCCACCCAAAAAGTTTACTATGAATATAGTTAGGATCATTTGGATAGATGAACTTGAGGAAAATTTCAAGGAGATGAAATTAATGTTGTTTAGTATATGTTTACTGAAACTACCCTGAGGTGGAGAATGTATTGTGATTTATATTGATTCAATAAAAAAATATGGTGATATGTTCTCATGTAGTGTGATATGGTGATAGATTATGCCACATGCTAATTGAAAATTTATAATAAAAATTACCTGAACCATGATTTAGAATTGATAGAAGTTGTCTTTTATTTGAAAATATATAGGAAATATAATTATTTTGAATATATGATATATATTCTGATCATAAAATCATTAATTATATATTTACATATAAAGCGTCGAATATGATCCAAAAAAGATAGCCTAAATTGATTTAATATTTTGAATTCAAAATACACTTCCACTCTATGATGGTGAACGATTTGGATGATACCGAGAGTTTGAAAACCCATGTTAGTTTTTCTATAATGAGGATTAAATGAGATCCAATATTTATATATTTTCATAAGATAGATCTTCAAATCAAGAGGAAAAAGGGAAATATCATATCGTTCATAGAAAAATGTTTAACCATCTATCCATGTGAGGATTAAAGAGGAACCTAAGGAGGACGTGGGACAATCGAAGAAGGTGAGAAATTTTGTTGATTTAAAAAATGATTATTATTGAATTATAAGGTTAAAAACAAAGTATGTTCCCCATAAATGCTATAGTAAATGAATAAGATACTCAATGAGGCTCATTACTCATTATTATTTATTTAGACTAGATGTATGATGATATATAATGATATGAAAGATTATTTTTTGTTGGACAACAAAAAAATTTATATTGTTGTGTATATATGTCGATGTGTAGTATGTTAGTATGTTAAGACCGATAGATAGATGTATAAGGGTTTTCTAAAACCATTATCCACACTATAATGAAAATGAGAAAACATTACCATATATCTTGTTAGAGGACACCCAAAAATATTTCAAGGGAAAAATCTAATTTGAGATATTTTTCATCACCTAATGAAATAGAAACATTTTATTTCCATTACCGGAGATTTACCTCAAGACTATGTTATCGAGATATTCATTAAGTGGTGGTATGATTTCATGCAGTATGAAATTCATTCATATCTAATCATAATACATGGATTAACTAGATGTTTGAGAAAATTATTTAGTTTCTCTAGATATATAGTTGTGTTTTAGTACTGAATATCATACATAGATAAATTGTAATAATTATATGAACGGTAAAACCCTAGAAGATATGATGAGAACCTATTCCAAAGATTTATATGGTAGGTGAGATCAATAACATTCTTTATTTAAATTTTTATAAAATAATAACTTTATTTATATCATTTAGATAACACATTGTGAATCCCTATATGATTGTAAGTGAGGAAATATAATTTTTTAAGATGATGTTGGGGAAAGAGTGATATTATTACCTAATCTATCTAAGGAAATGGAAGATAAGTTTAGAGTCATTCATCAATGCATCATGGTAGCTCAGATTCAATAGAGAATTTATTCTCACAATCATCAGTGAGATATAATATATATTTTTGGTGATACAGTATTCTTGGAAATACATTCATCGAAAAACGTTTTTTGATTTAAAAATATTGGAAATATGAGCCCTACATATATCTATTGCTTCGAGATTCATGATTGGATTCAAATGATTTCTTATTGGTTTGAGATTTTAGTGAACCTCTATTATGTTCCCAATTTGTTCTATGTATCTATCTTGAGAAAGTACGTACCTGACCATTCACCTATATTGATAAAATAAGTTATACCATCAGATCATTATGATTCATGTGAATAATGACTAGTAAAAAAATTGTATTTTATAGATAATGTTATACAGAACATGATTTTTAAACATTTTAAATTTCCCTGGAGGAATTTAAAATTAATGGAAGGTAAATGGGGACCTAGGGATGTGATGAAGTAGATATATTGTCATTATTTTTTATCATAGTGACTTAATTTTGATATAATATTTAATTTTAAGTGGGGTATAACGTAACACCCCATGATTTAAAATGTATTTCCTTCAAAATGAACAGGAATTATTTAACAGATTTATTTACATGAAACCCCAGGTCTAAATGAACTCTGATATAGTATAACATTATAACCAAGCCATTGGTTTGTGTGGTATGAGTATAGTTAAAAAAATATGGAATATATGTATAATGGATTATTATTATAAATATTTATTATAAATCATTGTATTTTTTTAAAAACATTTAACTATTAAAATGCGTTTTTTATAAAGGAATGTTTTTTCCAACATGTTCTATATTTATATATAACCAATTATTGTGATAACTATTTAAAAATTATTTTAATTAAATTTTTGGATAATTTATATTTATAAAGGAATAATATTCAATACTTTTATTTTCTAAAGGTTATAGATGAAGGTAAAATCATTTAAGAGAAAAAAGTGTTATTTTTCGTAAATATTTTTATGTTGACATGTGTTTTTATAATAAATAATTAAATAAAAAGTATTAATTTTTAAAAAATAAATTTATATTTTATATATATGGTTGATAATATTCACCATCGCGGAACACAACAGAAGGAAAGAAAATGCAGTAAACAATCTGTCCTGGGGGCATGACCCCACGACCTACCCCTCATCCCCCAAGCCCATACCACCCCACCTCCAACGGTGGGGATTTATATTTTATATATTTAATAAAATATTTTAAAATTTATTTGAAATGTTTTACTAGACATTTAATTAATGTGCATATATTTTTGTGCTTAAATGTGTATTTTTGTAAAAATTGTTTTATTTTGTTTTGTACAATTATTTGAAAATAATTTTAAAAAATTTATTTAAATATGAATAATTAAAAATGGGTACCATATTTGGAATTATAATAATTAATATCATTTGATATGTTCAACATAAGTTTTCATAACTATAAATAGTAACATTGGTAAAAATATTATTTACCATGATAAGAACTAAAATGAGACAAAACTAAAACTATGATAGTTAAAATGACATAAAAACATATATAAATTCTATTATATGATAATATTTATACCTATTATTATCTCATATTAGAGGGTGTGTCATTCTAGAGAAATTGTAGTGGAATAATACATTAAATTATTATAATATTTTCAAAAAAAATTCCAAGTATGTGCCTTCCTCACTTATAAAAGGACAACATCAATCATCTCTTATGGATGCATAAAGAGCCTCTAAGAATGGCCATCAATCAATAAAATCATCTAAAAAATCTCCTAACATGTTATTTTGGTCTTCTATTGATCATAGTTCCTTCTTGAGAATGATTAATGTATAATCCTAAGTGTTTTTTTGATGAAGTTGTATAATTATTAATCGAGCTCTTTTAATTTTATTTCTTCCCGCACCTTCTATAAACCTATTGTATAAATCATGAAATGAATAATCTATTGAAATAAATATTATTTTATTTTATTATTATTATTACATAACCATTTACTATTTTATATCGAATGGGAAATGAATGTTTTACTCATGCGTACATGTGGACTACCAACTCCACGTATCGATATTATTCATTTTCCTCCAATGCCTCACTTTTTTATTTATAACGATAAATTTAAAGAATATATATGAAATATTATGTTTTATTATAATTATTTGATATAATAATATGATTTATCATTATTTATATATTTTATTTAGATGATGAAGGCAACGTTCATGGGTATGTAAGGACTAACGTCTCCATTAATGGAGTAATTCATTTGTATGTTTATAAATTTTATGGATGTTTATAATTGTTTATATAATTTATATATGTGATATTTATATCATGATTTCCATTTTCTATATGATGTAACTATGATTGAGAATCAATGAATAAAACATCTGAATCAAAACTGACATAAAAAACATTATAGTTAACACATTGAAATGATGAATTTTAAAATAATTATTCATAAATGTGTATTGAATTGTTATAAGTGTACAATATAAGATATTTTAATATTTATATGGTTTTATTATATAATTATTATAAATTTATATTTATTATATATGATTTTATAGTGCTAATGAAGCAATTGAAAATTTAGTTAAGGGTTTATATAAAAATTGTATTTCTTTTCATGAAGGTTTATGATAAATTTATATTGAGAAAAATTATATGGAAATTGTACTTTAAGAAAAATAAATTTTTCCTATACTATAATTTCCAAAATGTCTTATGTTTTAGTACCATATTCATCTCATTTGTATTTAAAATTATTGATAAACTATATGTTGAAGATAAATTACATTATTTTTTTTATAGTTATTCTTTTTATTCCATATCGATGATTTTTAAAAATGTTTTAAAGACATTCTTAACTATAATGTAATTTTTTAAAACTCTAATTATATATTAATTTAAATTTATCTATTTTTTAAATGTATGATTTTTAAATGTATTTCAATTAAGTCATTTTTTTAAATTTTACAAAACTTTGAAAATAATGTTTTATTTTAACATATACCAGATGAATATATTTTTCTACCATTTTGACAAGTATTTTAATTGACAATTCCATTACAAGTTTATTTTAATAATTCCAAACAATATTTCCCCAATATTTCAGGAATTTTTAGTTAACATGTTTTCCAATAAAAAATACATTCGCTTATAATTTCAATGAAACATTCAAATGATATTTTATTTTTATTTTCATCTATGTCATCATCCTTTAAAAATTGTTATCATTTAGTAGGGATATGATCCATTGATACCATAGTTATTAGTTATCTAGATGCTTTATTAGTTTGATAATGATATATTTACAGAAACTATTCATTTCCCATGGTTTATTCTATGATGATAAGATGAATGTTTTATAATATCATGTCAGACACATGTATATTTTTTATTATATGATGGGTGCGACTAGAATTATATAGCTAACTAATGCATTGGGTAATGATTGATATCTCATGTGATAATAAGGACTTTAATAGCGAGTTGACCTATCTCAGTAAGTGACTCTACCAACTATGATAGCCTTGGGAGTGATCTTGATAAAGGAAATGATGGGATGCGGAATATATCCAATCTATTATAATTTCATGGATAATTATACATGACTATGTGAATGATTTTATTAACTTATTTTTATGTATGAAACTTATTCGTTATTACTTTTTCTCATGTATCATGATTGATTATTAATGATTCTATCCACTTATGACATATGTGGTTTTTTATGAAAAAATATTATGCCATGATTTATGCTTAATGATCATTAAATAATTCGGTGTGATTATTGTATGTTATGTAATTTTATCATACTATTAGTCTTATATTATGACTATTTAGGATCATTTATTTATATCTCTTATTTTTAAATTTACAGAGCATCTGAGATCTTCTTTTCTGATATTTTTATTTCATAGGATATGAAGAATGGTTTTAACTAGTCTATGTCTATGAAGTGTACTATGTGAGAATAACATTATGGGAGATGTTCAAGAACATTAATCAAAAATTATGATTATATATTTATTCTCCAGATATACTAACCCATTATTGTCATTAAGTGTGTATTTTTATGAAATTTATAGAATATGCATATGAAATGATGTAATATTTATGTATGTAAGTTTTGGGTAAACATAGATCTGTAGTTTCAACTAGAATGGTATATTGATTGATTTCATGATAGTGGTTACATGGTTAAAAAGAGTCCACAATGCTATCTTTTTCATCATTAACATAATAAAAAATTTAACCCACGCACTTCTAGTTCAAGGGAAGAATTTGGTGGTAGATATGATTTCATGTGGAGGATATCATATAACTATATAACATACACATAACTAGTATTAATAATTAAGGAAATTGATTTACACCATGGTTGTTGAGGATTTATTAACAAAATTTTGGGAATAATTTTTGAATTATAAATCATTCTACCGTTAAACTAATGTAAAGACCAAGAAATCCATTTAGTTTTTCTAGGATATAAGGAGGTAATGAATTTTAAATTTCAAAAAGTTTTTGGGATGGGGTCACTTTACTATAAAAGAGTTTTTATAAAACAGTAGCTACCACTCCACTACTAGTATGAATCCTTTCATTAACCATTATTGGTGACCTTGAATGTCACTATTTTTCTATAAGAAGGTAGGAGAGAAATCGTTTATAGTGCCATGGTTTATGATGGTTATTGAAGAGAAGGTTTTGGTGACCTAGGTGTAGATAAAGAAATCCCAGATCCCTCATAACTCCTATATGGAATGATAAGAGTGGCATGTAGAGTTTTATTAGGGAGATCGTATGTCCCTGAAGCTCTCATCATGACATGGTTTATGGTGATTTTTTAGGGGGGAAGGAATTACTCAATATTCATTAGTTCATTGCAGATCCTATGTAGTATTGGTGAGATTGGTTACCACATAGAATTACACCCCTAGTTAGATGTGGTTCACAATATCTCTTGCATGACTTATCTAAATAGATATGTTCATGAAACATCTACCATAAATGAATAGGGTGAGATGTGAATCGAGGATAAAGATACCTTATTTAGGTATTCAATGGTGATCAAGGAATATTAAGAGATGAATCGTTGTGTACGAGAAATTTCATAAGAGAACACACCTTGGAAATACAAGAAACTTTAGTTGAGCCTGTGGGAGTGTGTGAACCAAATATAGTCTCATTACCCTAACCTTTTTTAGTATGTTTATATTATCAAGTCAAATATATTTAATTGTTTCTAGGATCTAGTTACCCTTGTTTTTTAAAATATAAAAATATTTTAAATAATATTTTTATGGGTTTTCAATGAGTAGGATCTTCAATTTTGATGTTTCAAGACTATGGAAATATTATATTAAAAATAATATAAAATTTATAGTACCCCTCACACAAGTTCATGACAATAATTATTTTATATCAAATTGAATCCTTATATGGGGAATTTGAGAAACTGGTTGCATCTGAAATGAGGGTTTTACCATTGGATCAGTATTATATAAGTTTTCTTCAACAGTTCATTGGATCAACCATAATGTTGGTTATTTTAATTAAATTACACAATGCATAAGGTTTATCCTATTCAAATATATTTCCATATAATTATAATATTAGAAAATATATACCATATAATTATAGAGTGAGATTTATAGAGGATTTAGTAGACCAAGTTGGAACTGATCATAATAAACACAGTGGATTCATCAAACACTTGATGTGGAAATGAGATTTAGTAAAGAACAATAAAAAAATAAGTTAGGGATGATTATTTTGAATTTATGATATTTTATTCATCATTAAGGATAAATTTACTCTGTTTAACCCCAATAAATATTTTTAGAACCATAATTTTAGAATTTTAATCCCTATTCATTATTTCCCTTATAATAATACTAAGGAAACCATTGGGTGTAATATTTAAAGTTTAAAATTGTTCACTATGTACATTTATTAATGATTAACTATTGGACAATATTCAGAATTATTATTCCCTCATTTTCTTCAAATTTTTCATTATTTCACTTGTATTTGGGAGTCCAATTGTATTAGGGTGAATAAATATGGTTTGAGGAGAATAATAAGAGAGGCAGAGAAGAGGTGTTTTGAAATGAGGGGGGATGGTGACAATGGTTGATTGAGACATAATATAGTAGAGTGTAAAGGGACGGTTGTGAAAGTGACCTACATTAGGTGATGGTTTTAGAGACTTCAAGGACAGCTTTAAAGGCGGAATATTGGGGTTAGAGAAGGTTCATATCATTTGGCCACATCAGTGATCATCTAGTTACTGTAGGGTGGCCTGACCAGCTAACTAACCCTAAGAGACAATCCATCTCATTCATTGGGCTGATCTATCCATGATCTAAGCTTCCTAGAGTATATGAGTTTACTTTCCCATGTGATCTTGTCCCTGTGGGTCTTGGGAAGCTTTTGTAGCGGACAAGACGTAGTGTGACACAATCTTGACTAATGGGCCAATCATACATTATTGGTCGAGTTTGATCGGACTAATACACATATAAAGATGCGACACATGAGATTTCCAAGGACCAATATTCCCAAAAAAAAATTCGGATGCACACACACACACACATGGGGTGCAAACCCCAACTTCCATCATTCCACATGGTGCACAAAAAGGCCACAACGTGGCCATAATCTTCTCTTACGTGGATTTTTTAAGAACTTTTTAACATTTTTTTAGTTTATGGAGATTCAAATAGTTTATCTTGAGATTTATTCCACATAGACCATTATGGTGTAGTCTATTTGATCATATATGTCTAGGTTTATAGAAAATAGATTTTTTTTTGGATTTAGTATTGTAGTGCTGATAATGAGTATCATGCATGGTGATCACATTATTACTGGGGTTGGTACTCTCTAACACGAGTCTATGTCAGGATGTGGGCCACCTATATCGAAAGAAGGTTTGGAACTTCCCTATATGTTTATGGCATTGGTCCCCTATCTATGGAGTTAGGACCCCCATCTAAGAGCTCATATGGGGCATAGGGCCTCCATTATGGTCAATTACCCCCTCTCTTAATACATATCATTCGGCAAGGCATGGGTCCCAAACTATTGATTAGAAGAGGTTGTGTGGGTTACCTGATTGAGGTACATCAGATTCTTAGGGTCTTTTTATAGTTCTCCTAGGGATGGGCTATTCAAATAATTACTCTCTCTTACATCTAATGTTTTCCCTTATAAGGAATATATTGGTTTTTGATGGGTTATTATTTCTTTCTAGTTTTTTAGTTTTTGAGTTTCATTGTATTTCTCATTATTAATTTATGGTTTTCATAGAATCCAACCCTGTGATTATATAGTCACCCCTATATAAAAATCATCATCGAGACACATCATTTCATATGTAGATGATGGACAATTTAGTGGAGACATTTATGGAAATACCATCAATAGATCTTAGTGGTACCAAGAGATGATAGTAATGGGTGATGTTCATATATGAAGCATGTTCATTATGGATACTACTCCTCATTTTTTAATTTTGTTTTAATTTTTTTCTTATTGGGTGTCTATCTTGTCCCTTTTATTTTGGAATGAAGTAGTGATTTTTATTATGTACCATCAAGATTAACACATGTATTATATATGGTAGTTAGTTAATTTAATTTATCCAATATTGTTATGTATTGTGTGGAGATGTGTGTTATGAATAAGTGAATTAGGACAAGGCCTCCCATTTTGTGTGATATTCCTACTTGATGTTAGTCACCATTCTTTAACCTCATATAGGTAGGCTTGGGGTGGTACTCTCAGATTACCTCCACCAAGGAGGGGTCCTAGTGAGTCAGGTAATGATACTAGTCTTCTATCTTTACCTTATATACATAATATAGAATGTGGAAACACATATGGTCGACATAGTAGTTCCAAGATGCATTCAATCCTTCTCTTATCTAGATTCTAATAGGTAGGATAATAGTAAAAGGATGTTATACACAATTTCTATAATGAAAATTTCTATAAACTTTTTTTCTATTGGATCTAGATATATAATATTAAACTGAATAGAGTATTTCTGATTCTACATGATTTCAAACAACATAGAATAGGTATTTGATTCATGATATTAAAATAATGTCACTTGGTCATCAATTCATGACCATAAAAGGCTTGATAATAGTATATGTCACATGACCATAAAAGGGTATGATGTGTCCCATTGAATGGAACTGAACTACATGGTTTTTTTCCCATTATAATGAAATATAGGAATCCACTCAAATGAACCTGATCCGAACTCCACAACACCTAAAACATCCTTGAATGAATATAAATCCTTGAGTGACTAGTTGTGGATCTTTAAATGATAGTGTAATCAATCACTAACAAGTTATAGTGGGATAACCTAAAATATAAATTGACATTCACCTAGCGGTATTATTTCGTTCAATAACTCTAAAAAATATAAATATAGTTAACCATCATTTTCATTAGGATGGATTTCATAAATATATATTAAAATATTAAGAGATTCTTCCAATTGGAAATAATACCAATTAAGGTTTGATTCAAAATATCATCCTTTAGACCAATGAAGAACCTAATGTGTTTCAATTATATCCTAACAACCTACTACCTTTATAAATTTTGTTTACAATGACTAAAAACACAATTTCATGGGGGTGAATTAAAAACATAATAGTTATATTGACTTTAAATAGTATACTATTGAAATATATTGATAGACTATTCTTTTTTTTTGTGATCGAGTACTAATGAGTTTTTTATTTATGTTTTTTTTGACCATTATAGGAAAAAACATCAATAAAGATGGAATCACCAAATGTTCACTTAAAAACTAATCTCCCTTGATAGTATTTTAGTATTCATTGGGAACAACAGGACACCATGAAAAACTAAATGATTCACCAAACATATTCATCAACATCCATAAAATCTATAGCCTTTGAACCCCAATGAACACGGTCACTAACTCATTAACTCCAGTACTAGTTGTTGAATGACTAAGTACAACAGTACTATCTCAATATCTCTATAATGAATTTTTTAGTTGTTTGGGAGATCCTTTGTAAGATTAATACCCATATTCTATATAATTCTATATATGCTATTGAGAAATAGGTTTCATTAGTTTCCTCCTCCAACCACTTAGGTTTCCCATCCGCAAAGAGAAAAATATATACCTACCATACCTTGAAGTGGTAGTTGATAATATTAAAAACATCCCTTAGGCTATTCAGTAACTACCTAGGAGGTATCCCTTTACACTCCATCTCCAATGTCACATAACCCATCCACTAATGAAATTAATAAGGAGGGAACTTTAGAGATATCAAACCAATTTCTCCAAACATGTTCACCAATGATGAGTTCTAACTATTGAAAATGGGATATTTAATATTTGGAATATGATTATATATTTGTTACCACATAAATCCTAGGTGTCCATTTAAGTATAATGATAACGATAGAGGAGAAGAATCATATCCCTTATCATACACATTAGGTTTTTATGTATATTTTGATAGATAATTAGAATTATCACTATTTTTTGAATGTAAAATATTTATGCTAACTTTATTGCTTTTTGGGAAACATGAAAACTCTGCATGTTATTTTTGGGACTCTTATAACCTGGTGAATTGGTAAATGGAAACCGTATAGTGGGTTTTTTGAATAGTAAGTGGTTCGTTACTACTCCTAGGAATTATAGGGATATATATTTTCATGGATTTTTTTGTATTGGTTTCATTTTTATACTAGTTACATTTTATTAAATTATTACATTCCAATTCATGAGTGTTTATATATTTTTTCTACTTGTATCTTATTGTGTGGTAGGAATAATATATGGAATGATAAATAGAGGTTTCATGTGTGAATTATTACTTATGGAATGAGAATTAGGACACCTAAAGGGTAGAAGGATATTTATATTGGTCACCACGTTCAAAATCTATTGAAAAAGTCTACCTTGGGTGGGATTTTTAATGATCAATGATTCATTACTATATTATGAGTAATACAATGGTTCTTATAATTTAAAGAAATATTGATTTCTATGATTAATGAGTCACACTTTTATTTTATAACGTAAATGATCATATTTTAAATGGATTTGGGAAATAGATTAGGTTGGAGTATCAAAGAAATGTGGTAGCTATACATTTTTGGATTCCATTTGGAAGATTGAAACTGATAGTCTAGATGGGGTAATTTGGAAAAAAGATTTATCATTCTTCGTTGGAACCAACTGAGGTTCAATTTCTTTGTTAGGTGTGGTTTGTCAAAAATTTGTTCAAGATGGGTAACATCCAATGATTTGTTATTGGATATGGATTTTTATATGGGTTTTCCCATATATTTAGAAATGATAAAGATATTAAATCAGATACCTTGAGGAATATGACCCTATATGTTTAGTGGGTTATTTCCAATTCCATGTTTTTTTTCTCACGTCTGGTCTCACCAACGACTTTTTTGACTTGGCCAAAATGTTAATCACGAACTTGTCAGTTTCTATAATATATGAAAAGTATATTGGTGATATGTCCGTGAAATATTAATCCATGGATGATTCATGGGAGAAATCCTAGACATGAACATGGTTCATACATACCAATATGATTTCATGGTTTTCCTATAGGTAGAAATCATTCTCAATTTGCGTAACTAGGCCCTAAGAAATTTATTTGGTTAAATTTTCATAGTATGACAAATAGGATAAACATTAATGTTGGGGATAAATTACTTGTGGGATGAGTATATAAATATTCATTTATTTTTCTTGATGTAATCATAATTCATCCTTATATTGTTAAAATTTAATATCTTTTTTCCATTCATATATTAGGATGGTGTACAAGGTAGTGAATGACGAACCCCATATGGTGAGAATCCTATAATTTTTACCTATGCCTTTAGAGTATATATAGTTAATTATCATAGACATTGGCATAAGAATATATTAATAAACAACATTTCATTTAAATTATATTTGAAAAAATCACTGAGCTTGTCCTTTTCTTTCTTACTTAGAGGATAGTGTTTATGATGATCACCCAAAGGGGTATTTCTGAGAGGTGTTAGATATTATTCTTGTTACAATAATCATCATTTACTGATACCAATATTCACTTGTGAGGTATTGGCCAAAAATTCACCTTCATATTTGGTACGACTATAGGTATAACAAATCACAGTCATTCAAAACAAGAAGCCTAAGTATTATTTAGACTATGATAAAGTGTACAATGAAAAATTTAAATTTAAGGAAAGATTTTTTTACCATTATCATATCATTCATACTTTTTTAGTTATCTGTATATACTTCATATAAACCTATTAGGATCTTTGTAACATCATTTATATTGATATATGGTTTTAAAAATTGGTTTTTCATTATATCCCATTATCATTAGTAAAGGATTATATGTTGATGATGTATTCTCATGTGTTAAAGAGTTTTCAACTAGGTAAGTGATGTAATTTAGTTATTTCATGGGTAGATATATTTAATATTATTCAATATATCGATGGGGTTATTTATTTGATATAATTTTATTTTTGATTCAATATAGTTAATTTTATTTTATTGTCTCTTTATAGTCAAAGTGTTTGTCGAATGCCTATTACATTTTGATCATTCTCATCTTTATCGAAAGACAAAGGTTCCAATCAATTCACATATTATTTCATATATTAGTATGACCATGATATAATAATAATTGTTTGAAATGTATATTTGGTAGCATTATTTTGATAGCAACAATATGTTCCTGACGAATGATAGAGATGATATACAATTATGATGCACTAGTGGTTTGGACTTACGTATTGGCACCATTACTTCTATATTTTCACAGTTGGAAATAAAAATATAGGAGACAATATAAAATATTTAGTTTTTGGATATTTTGGTTTTATAATTCCTTTTATGTTAATAAAATGTTGGTGTTATTTTTTAGAAGTTTCATAGAGTTTTTAGATGTTTTAGAAGCATTCTAGAGGTGAACAATTTGGCACATGATTATGGGAAAATGTGAAGATCGAATTGATAACCATTTGGTTTTGTATGGGGATGTTTTGGAATGTTAAAAATTTGAACACGATTTATAAATTTCTTGAAATAATCATGTGTCCACATCTTGTTTTTAGACAGTTTTGATTCGCATGTATTGCACATAGTTCTCCAAAATGTGTAACCAAAATGTTCACATCATTTAAGTGTTCTAAAAATTTGTTTTCTAACCCATTTTCCAAACATATATAAAATTTTTATTCTATGGTTTGGAATATCAAACCCAAGGATTTCTTTGGGGAATTTTGTTGATTCCTTTCCTTCCATAGATTCTTATCATCAATTATTAGACCCATTGACATATAAATAGATGGTTTATAATATGCTTCTTATTCCCCTTGTTTCATTCCAAATTACTTATTTGGGGAACCCATAGTATGTGGATTTAATAAAACGATCTATTAGTTATGGTATATTTTGATAGATCATCATAGAAATGTTGATAGAGTCTAATTCTATGAGTGTACAATGTTGTTTCATATTGGATACTTTGTTTGTGGTTGTTGGATTCACATTTATACTACATATATTATGTACTTGAATGCCTATGGTTATAAATGTTAAATTAATATTTTCTCTCTAATAAATGTATTGGATAAAACCTTAATGGATTCCCATTAGGAAAATAAATTTTTTAAATATGGATTGTAGGATTTTACAACAACATGTTTTATAATATTCTAATTTGATGATTTAGATTTGAGAATGATTATGTTGTAATATAGTGAACATGGATTGAAATTGGTACAATTGAATCCATAATTTTAGACATAAGGATCATTTTCAGTGAGTCGTGGGGTGGGTGGTTTTTTGAATTATTTGGGTTTCAAAGGAATGAGGTTTTTATTGTGAGTTACACATATATTTTATTTTGAATTATCAATATCTTTTTTTTCTATCATATTTTAATTAAATTCCATCTAAGGTGTTTTTAAGTGGTTTTTGTGAAAACCTCTGGATAATTTCATATTGAGTCAAAATTTCCAACCTATGCATATATATCCTAATATATATACAATTATCATTCAATATGATCAATGTAATGGGAGGAAATATTACATGATAGTAGGATGAGTTAATTGTGTGGATTATGATGGATTTGGGATATTTGTAGTAGTTATCATGTTGATCCTAATCGTGTGACTGTGGGAAGCATATCACTTTTTTTGGTATTTTAGTCCCAAATTCTTATATTGCCGGTTACAGTAGAAATCTAATTATTGTGCCTTGGATTTATGGATTGGAGTTGGTCTTATCTTGACTCATGCATCATGTTTATAGATTATTGTATTTTTTATGTTTTAGGTTGGGATATATATATATATAATAGTAAATCATTTCCTATGATATTACTAAGCCCTAGTTATTGACTTCCAATATTTGGTTTTTGGAGAATCTCACCGAAGGTTAGTGGAATTTGTGTCCTTCTATGACCATTGGGTCAATTATGGATGTTAAAAAGAGGAAATCATTCAATTAGATAGAGTGGATTCCCATCATTCGACAAATATTTGGCCATTAAAACTAGTTTATCAAACCCATGTGGAAATAAATAATAAGAATTCCCACATATATGGTAGAAATCATCTTTATTTCAAGTGAGATTACCCATTATGAAATGGGCCAGATATTAATAATGCATATTAAAAATTTTGAACTTATCATCTATTACCTATTTCCTCCACTTGAGTTTCAGCTCAGGGGACAATCCCATTAGTACTCCATGAATTTGTTAAGACCCTTTCTTCTTTAATGGATCCCATGGAGGTGAGAAACACACTAGTGAAACTACAAATGAAATTATACCCTGAATTAATGAAAATGACTCCACCCACACTTATGTTTATTATTAAAACCTTCAAAATTTTAAATGATATTAGAGTCTCAGAGAATCATATCATATAGTAATCATTTCAATGCAGTCCTTTTATGGTTACACTAGAAAAATAATAGCTGGAAAATATTATATGTTTTTTAAAAACCATGTTTGGTGTAGTTTTAATTTTGTATAATTTCCCTATAACCAAGTCTGAATAAAATTAGAAGGATCATCAAAAAATGATTCTTTAACTATTTATCTCTACATGTAGGAATATGTTGTTATTTAACCTCTTAAATTATATGCAGCATGAAAGTGATAGGATTTTGGGATTTATTTCTTGTTTTAATAAACTAACCTACTCTTTAAATTTATATCTTCCCCAAGACAAACTATTAAAGATTTTCATAAAAAATATATGAGATTATTTGAAACAACTAATGATCCCTTTGAATCACCCTTTCCATTTTTGGGAGTTTTTGGAAGTTTTATAGTGACAGGAAGATGTTATTCGATGATCTATAGATAAGACTTCTTAAATGATTCTACCCTAAGGGAATAATTCTGCTAAATTTTGAGATTGTATAAATCACACTCAATACAAAATTAATGTCAGATATAGTTCAAAATACCAATAAATATATTGTTTTTTTAATTTCAAAATAAATGAGAACAAAACCATTGTCAATATTAAAAGAAGGATAAAATGATCATGAATATTAAAGACCAGACAAAGAAATTTATTTCCTTCTTAATAGAATCTATTTTGATGTTCTTCATCACCTCTAATGAGAACAAACTAGTTAAAAATGAAAATATTAAGAATCCCAATGAAGTTGTATTGAATTATTTCCCAAATTATTTTCCCATACAACAAATGTAGAGGAACAATATTCCAGGCTACCTTTTCTTTAAGGATATACTCTATTAGGTGGTCTTAATTGTATAGTTAATATCTGTTACATCACAAGTGTAGGTTATGTGTGTATTATTTACTCCACCCAAATGAGAGTAAGAGTGGAAGGAGGTCCCAAACAACTGGGTTTAAAAATATAACTACTTTATAATAAAAACTTTGTCTTATTTATGCATGATATATAGAAGGAACAATTGAATTAATGATAAATGACCCTAGTTCCATTTGTAAAACAAAATTCTACATTTTCATTATAATAACCTTTTAAGAGTTGGAATAATAGATATTTTAGAAGAAAGGCCTTGAAACAAGTTCCATTGCTCGTACCCAAGTTGGTCTAGTATCTCTTAGCATTAATACCCCATCATTGAGGGGATAAAATCACCCCACAAAATTGATCCTTCTACTAATGGTGATACACAATGTAGCTAGTACATTTTAACGTATTTGATAAATATATTCCTTGGTGAAGAGAATTCATATGAACCTGTGTTCCAAATCCATAAATATAGAATAGGTCATATGAAGAAACATTAAACCCATATATATATATATATATATTATAAATATCGATGTTCATTGGTTTCTGATCTATAATGGTTCTAAGATTATTTTCATCCCACTTTGATCCCTTCGGGTATGGATCTATAATGGATATTAATTGATTCCCAACAATAAGAAAATACAGGGGAATGATAAAAGAAAGTAGCATCCATTATAGAAAATCAATTTTTGAACCCTATTCAGTGACCTCATTAATGACTATGAATTTATGGTGTCCTACCAATATAGGGATTACAACATTTTAATGGGAAGTCTTTCTCTCCATATGCCCAAAAATTTCCAGCATCATGTCATAAATTCATGGAGTAGTTAGTAAATTATAATGTTGGGGTGATATTTAGTAAGAAATCCAATTTTGAGTCCTGTGAATACTAATACGTAGTTACCTGCTTCTAAAAAATAGAGTGGAAACAACCATTGGATACTAATGATTTAAATATTGGTTCCCCTAATGTACTATATCTCTCCTCTATCAATCTACGCATCTATCGTAATGATGATTTCATATTTCCTATCAACCAAATTAGTTAAATGAATCCCAATAAGGGATGAAATGGTGTTCTTTATACCAATTATACAAATCCTTGGATCACATATCAGTGTAATATTGTTCAAGTGAATACTCACATTAATTGGATCCCCTAACAAAGGAAAATAACTTTACACAACCCATGTTGACAAATCATTCAACCGAATGTATTTACCTGAGAGTAATTCGAACCAACAAATATAAAATATAGGTAAGGCTCTTCAACCAATAGAATATGATTCCTAGAGAAATAAGTGTATGCGTTCTAGGTACATTCAATCACACTCTCATGCTATAAGATATATCATGAGAGCCTAATCATTATTAAAAAATATGTGATTTTAATAAAGATAATAATACCCTAATATTATCTACTAGGTCATAGATTTCTAGTATATCTTCGTTAATTGATGATGAGAATAAAAAAATGGAACAAAATTTATGCACTTCAAGAATTCAAGGAAAGTGTTTCAACCATTGTTGATGAACTCACATTGGTTAATCTAGGTATAGAAGATTATCTACAAACTATATTAATCAATTTACCAATGAACCCTGAGGAATAGAAGATGTATATATGCCTTCTAAAACAAAATTCAGTTTTGTTCATATAGAAATATAAATAAAATCATGATTTGGTTCTCATAGTTGATATCCATAATTTATGCCTACTAAAAACCCCACATAGTGATAAAAGGTATCATGGATAATGAATTTGAAACATGATTCCAAGGTGGGTGCCAAAGTTGACAAAATGATAATAGAAGACTTTATCTAAGAACTCTAATACCTAAAATTTCTCACCATCATTATCCTCATAAAAAACGATGATAAAATAATAGTTTAAATTGATTCTAGGTATATCAACCAACACATCATAAAGAATAATTTATATGTTCCAATCATAGAACTATTGATTAATACGATAATGGATTTTCCATTCCACAACTTTATAAAAGATTATTTGGGATATAAATAAACTTGAATAGTGCATGAAGATGAGAATTATAAAACCATTAAGGCACCCAAAGTGGTATATTATTACCATTTAATTCTCTTTGTATCAAATAATGTTGGTAATACCAACCAAAATTTGATGTACCATATATTTAATTACTTTTAGGTAGAACTGTGGACTGGTATGTGGACAATATGGTGGTCAAATTTCAACAAAATTGTGATTATATTTGTGGTCTTAAGGATATAATCAAAAAAATAGCAACATATCATGAATTTGAACCCTTGAAATGTGATCGTTGTTTATCGCAGGATATAATCCTTGGCTTCATGGTGCACTGTCATAGCATCAATGTCGACCCAGGAAGGAGTAAGGTGACACTAAATATGAATCCTCCTCAAAATCTCTATAATTAAGAATAATATATGTTCATATTTCAAATATCAAGTGTTTCATAGAAAAACATAATACATTATGACTACACATTGTCTATATGGGATAATATGATGTTTAGACAATGTGATATATTGAGACTCAATATTCAGATGTTGAGAAATAAATACTCCCTTGTATTTTAATAATATATAATACAAGATATTATTTACAGAACCATGGGGTGAATATAATTTCTAGTGTAAATTTTCTAAAACTTTTCATAAATCATTAAATTTTCAATAGGGTCTTTTCAAGGTGGGATGCGTTTTTATCCTATTTTTTCATCCAGTTCTTGTTCGAGAATGAAAAGGGGGAAAACATTAATATATTTATTCACAATATATCCTTTTTTTAGAAAATATGTTACTGAACATAGATATTCCTAGTAAAGAATTATTGTTTGTCCATAAAGTCTCATATTACTTGTAAATATACTTTGATGGTGCCTCTAGGATCCCAACTGGTGTAAGAATGGAAAACTCAATGCTCAATTAGTCTTTTATTGATATTTTCTCATTACTTAACCAAATTATTTTCACTTTAATCCATGTATTTATAAGTATAGACCAAAAAAGATATAGAATATCAATTACATGTTAATATATTGGATTTGGTATTATAGATAATAGTGGTTTGATTGAATATCAATGGTTGTTTTGGTTAGTTAATCTTGAAGATAAATGGAAACTGTGACATTAATTAGAAATATTTGATTCACTTCTTTGATTTTCTTTGAGGAATGGTATAAATTTTCCCCCATATCCATCACTATCTCACATATTGGGATTTAATAATTTTCCAGAATATTCTTCATGATATATAGTTATAGTTATAGCAGATCTAGAATAAGATTTTATTGTTTTTCATATCACATATCTTAGGGTGGTCTTTCCTATCAAGAATAATGTTATGAAAGATATTAATGAATTTAACACCACCCTTTGCCAAGGTGATAATATATTCTCACTATCTAAGGAAAAAATTCAATTTATGTAACATTTAATGGAACACCACCAAAATAGGATTCCCTGATTAGGTCATTTACATAAAGAGAAATCCATAATGAGGTAGAAAATTTCATCCTTAATAATGACAAAAATGTTTATAAGTAAATATAAAATTATGTATTTGATAGAGTTGGCCCCAGATGAATTTTAGGAGGATAAAGCCTCATGGTTAAGTAGGAATTCCATGTAGGTTATTATAATACCTATTTGTTTGGAATTAAGATCTCTTATAAAATCAAGAGTCATTGATAATTATGGATTTCAATGTTAGAGGAAAACATGGAATTCATGATGAAATTACATGCTCACCAACATCTTCCATCAACACATGTACTTTTTTCACAAAACCAAATTTTATTGGCCATTTTATATTTGAGTAATACATGTCATGGGTCCATAACCTCTAAAAATAGCTAAAAAATCAAGTATATCATTACAACCACTAATTTCGTCTATAATTGGGCTAATTTTCTTCCCTTCAAAGAAGTAAAAATTAATTTTTTACATCAATGTCATAATATCCATTATAATTTTGATATTGGATGTCATTTACACAACATTGATAGACAAAAACACCAAATTCTAATCTATTGTTTTGATGATGATTCATCAAGAGTATAATATTTAGTCCATACATTCATCTTACATTAATAAAATGATAAATGAATACATAGAAGATTAAAAAAAACTATATAATATGCTTCTAAAGATAGTGAACAAATATAATTATTATTATACCAAACAATCATTCAAGATTTTTAGTATTATCACACCATACCCCATACTAACATAAAAAAAAGCACATACTCTATTATATATGTGATTGGGGTTATCCTACCCTCTAAAGTTAAACTACCCCCACTTTTCATATCTATCTACAATCAATTGGCCAGGCATGTGCAGTCCTTATTTAGCTTGATGAGTAAGAGTATCTTTATCATGAAACGTCGCACATGCTACAAAACCAAAAGATCCCTAAAATTTTAGTCACATGATCTTTTAATGAGAATTCATTCCTTTGATCATTCATATAATTTGAATTTGTTTTGGATATGATAACTACTATAATACTTGGAATTAAAGCCCTAAAAGAAGATTTAAAATGTGAAAGACCTTCTTCTATATATATTATTTTTTTCAATAGATCTTACCCCTTGATTACCATTAGTAGATAATGTATAATGACCACCCATAATGAAAGGTGTATCAAGAAATATTTTTTTATAATTCCATGATGGGTTCTTGAAGTCTTAGTATCATGAAAATAACTTTCATAGTAACTAGTATTTTTCAATGACATTAAAATTAATTACATATCATGCATCCCATATGACATTGAACTCTTTAGAGTGGTCCATCCCACGAAACCTTAAAATTCATAGAGAGGTATATTACATGTGAAATCAAATCATAAAATACCTTTTTATATGAGGTATATCTATATGAATGTTTTCATTCTTCGTGGATTTCAAGGTTATGGTTACACCAGCTCACCATGATGTTATGATTCACCTATCCTATTAAAAAATGCCCCATATTTGAACTACATGTGGATTGATTTATATCATTAAAGTATATGTAGTAATTCCTAAATCTATTTTTTAGGGACAAACAGATAATAAATACCATTATTATATAATCTATAATTTTATCATATTTATGGGTTCTTCTCATTCACATTAGGTTTTCAACAATTACTTGAAAATAAGAAAAAATGATTGTGTATTCTAAAAAAATAAGTGTGGATTTGTTCTTGTTATTTTAGCATATATTGTGATTTTGAAATCCATTTTCATAGATTCATTGATAATATTTTATTCCATCTGCAAAATAAAATAGTGGGTTTCTACATTCATGTTAGGTATTTTAAAATTTCCCCATATCATGATGGAATCATTACATTTTTCTTTATAAATGAGTTAGATCTATGAAAAGAAACCTATATGTACTATATGTTACTTGGTTCATGTTCATTAAATATATTTACTAACATCTAGATTGCTGACGTTATAAATAAAAAAATATATAAATTTCATCAAAATTGATCTAGATTATGGTATCCTTATTCATGAGAGTTTTTCTAAATCAACCATACCATGGGACGCTATATTAATGGATTTGAATCGTATTTCTTGTACACAACCATGAATCCATTTTGGTCTAATCCCATACAAGAATTAAAATCCCCCTATCAAAAACTATGATTCTCAAGATTCCCATTATGTTATAATTTTTATTGACTTACAGGTGTCTAGAACATGGTCTATCTACAAATCTCGAAAACTCTATTCCCCTCTATATCTTTGTGTTTAGGTCCCCCTCATTCACATCAGGTCTTTTAATGAAATTATTTTGATTAAATCATGATTAGAAGAACTATTTTAGGATTAATTATTATTAATATAGTATTCTCAATGACATATCAGTTATCTATTTCAAAATCATCCCCAAATTTCACTTTTATAAAACTCTTGCTTCATCTTAGTGTTTCAGATTCTATTTTTTCATGTTGAGTTTTACCCTCTAACTCAGTATGAAGATTAATTAACATCATTTTTCTATGAAATAGATCTTAAAAAACCACTAAATGAAATTACTCATTCTACTAACATAAATAGTAGAACATATGAGTTCATAACACATGATGTAAAACCAGATGACATGTGGTCTACCTTCCATAACCCTGAAACCACTCAGAGAGGTATATTTTTTATGACCCAATTTCATAACATGTGATCTTGATCCATGCGAAATTCCTTAGTGTACTTTTTACATTAATATGAACCTATGATATGATAACATATACATCATTCCGAAAAATATCATCAAAGTGGATTTGATGATAATCCACTTCATAATTTTACCATTCATATCTCATATTGGGGACAAAATCACTATACCACCACCCTTAATATGATTCACACATGTGAGTAGATTTATTCCCTAAGAACAATGTATATATTGATTACTATTATCTCAAGATATGTAGCGATGTATGGATCTATCATCTAAGGATTATCCTCAAATATCCAATGGTGAATGCTGAATGACCTGAAACATCATTCAATATTCATTACAACAATATGACTTTAAAATCTATCTCTTAATAGTATATATTGAAAATATTTAAAATTTTAAATCAATAACAGAAAAAAAAAATATTATTTTTAATACCTAAAGTTTTTAGCTTGAGAAAAACTCAATCTCTACTCGATAAGAGATTTACTATCATGGTTTATCAAAAATTTTAAAGTCATATAAAAGGGACAATAATATTCTAGGAGATAAAAATTTCCATAGAAACATTAAATCAGTGTTCACTGGACCACTTGGTCTAGGAAAATAGTTAGATTATATCTTCCTTTCCATTTAACAAAATAGATTAAATTATTATATATGTAAATTTTTATTCAATAAAATTAAATATCATTATCTAAAACATATGTTCCCATTAGGTTGGTCACATACTCATGCCATCTTCTAGAATATGCCTTCGCCCTAAGAGTGTGTTCATCATATAACAGAATAACCTTTAGTGTGCTGAATTCCTTATCTAATAAGTTATTATCTATAATATATATTTCATTTCATATTCAGTTGAATCATTATAAACCTTTCACAGATAACAATAATGAGTGTATTTGATCCCAAAAGGTGCTATCTTTTTAATAATGATATATGTTCCATGTATGTATTGTAACAACTAGAGGAATGATTTCATCATAAAGAGAAGGTCCTCTAACCCTATGAACCCCAAACAAGCACTTTAGTTGAACCCATCATTCAAATTTGGTAAGTGATCATCCTCAACATGTTTGTCTTATCCCATAATTTCATTATTCAATGGTTATGAGTTATGATTTAAAATTTTCATAATCAGACTATATTCTAGAGGATTAAAATACCCACAATTCAATATATATTTTTACTATACCAATTTTCTAGTGATATTGTGGTATCCTTTTTTTATACCCACTTCATGTCTATATTTGCATTTTTTAAAGAAAAAATTTCCACGAGTTTACACACTATTTTTGGAATCTTATAATAACTAAGTGTAGTTTGATTCCTATTTTTACAATATATGGAGTGATATCTAATCCATATATCTTATAACATGATATAAATATTTATCTACTCCCAATCAACTTCAATATACCAAACTAGACCATCTATGGATAGTTAATTTCTATTTGTTCCAATAACATTTTAATATCCTCTACACATAAACCAAAAAAATGTACATTATGTGTTTGAAATACTAAAAACATTATTGACTATTTGTAATGAGTAAATTTGACTATAAAAGGAAACCTTTTCTTGGTAGGGATATTTTCATAGAATAACTAACCTTCTAAATAGAGACATGTTTCATCCCAATGAGACATTTCTATAACCCCATGTTCCACTAATAATTCCATAACTTAACCAATCACTTTAATTTATCATCAATAATTATTAGTGTCCTTATTTAATTTCATCATTTATGGGCTAAAATAACATAGGTTATGATTTAGACAATTTCCATTCCTTTTTTGAAGGTGTTACAGAACTCTTGGATCATGATATTCATTTGGGTTGTAACATTATAACTATTACCAAGATGGTATATACTAGAACATGGGCTCTCCATTCATGTATGTTTTACCTTTCCATTTCTATATAGAGAATATTATCTTTTATTCAAATATGTACAACTCTTATTCAATATTCAATCACGGTCGATGAACAATGTACTCAAGAAAAAATCAACAAAACTCTTGGTTATCTATACTAGTATTTGGATCTCTGTTCACTTTAGGTTCACCTTTCCCCCATTACATTGTGGAATTATTATAATTTTTTCAAATATGTGTTACGCTTAAACCCAGAAAATTCATTGTTTGATAACTATGACAATAAAATTCATCCACCTACCCTATATGTTATTTATTCTAGTATTAGGCTCTACATTTACATCTATCTTACCTCTCCATAATTACTATGAATACCACCTCGTCATACGGTAAATGTTATGTGATTATAAAAAACATGAACATCATGATTCACTAAAAATTATAGTAAATTGTTTTTACCTACCATAGAGGTTTTTTATACCAGTATAGGGATCTCATTTCTCATTGAATTTACCTCAGCCCCATTATTAAATAAACTAGCACCTCATTTTATCAATTAATTAGGAGTAATAAATACTACTAACTCTTGGTTCAGAAAATATAAATGTAATCTATATTCACCTGTCTGAAGGATATCTATATTGTATCTGGTATCTCAATTCCTATTATGTTTACCTCACCTCCATTACTATATAAACTGGATCATCATTTGGTCAAGGATTTTTTACCTTAAAGAATAGCTATATTGAACTATATTTAATTACTATAAACTACCCAAGGAAAAAGACATAGTACTCAACTTGTCGATAACCTATAATGAGTGACATGATATGAATTTGGGTTTCCGATAAATAAGAACTAACCTTTCATATCTATGATATTTTTTGTATAATTTTTATAATAATGAAAATTTACATAGCATTTCAGGTAAAAAACTCACAAAGGGTGGCTTAAGAAAAATATTGGTTCGTTCTCAATAAGAATCTCTATATTTTCATCTTAGTTAATATTTTAGGGTAAAATTACACGATAACACATAATATTTAGGGGTTACACCATTCAACCTTGGAAAAAGTAAATCAAAGGTTGTTGGTTCTATTAGCATGAGATAAAGTTAGATCACACTTATGTTCCTCTTATATTGGTTTAGGGTACAAGTTATTTATTTATATAATAAGGTAAGTGGAATGTGAATTTCTCATTTGATTAGATGATGAAGTGTGATGTATTTGTCAAAATATATAGTACATACTTAGAGAATCAAGAATATATGTGTAGGCTCTATGGGATTGACATTCTCTGTGTCCCTTGGACACATAATGTTGAAAACAGAAGTATTATATGATATATATACTAGTATATGATATTAATGGTGGAAAATAGTATAGAGATACATGTGTCTGATAGTGATCCTGACAGACCCCAAGATATCCTTAGTAGCATTGACAATTTTCTAGTCGACACTAATTTACAAAATATATTAGTTTAGTATTTTTTTTTGGGAAAAAAGGCCCATGGGGTCATACTTTATGGATGGATGAATGGGGATTGGGTTTCATGAAACTCAGAGATCTCCTCTAAAATTGTTGTAGTGTTTATACGCATTGAGTTTTCTATATATATATATGAATAAATTATTGAAAATTAAATGATACATGGTGAATTTGATTAAAAATATTCAATAGTGTTTTTAAATTATATCTATAACGGGTTTTGGTTACATTTTATGAGTTATTTTATATGATACAATATAATGTAAATTGGTATAAAATCTATATAGCTTTAGTAAAAGTGGTAAATCGACAGTGATATGACCTAAAACCTATTTGAATATAGTTAATTTAGGATATATCATATGAAAATATATAAGATATATCACATAATATGATATCTAATAAAAAATTAATATTTAATGACTTCATATATATCATTTAAAATTATACATAGATATCATATAAATGATACTAAATCCCATCTAAATATATGATTGACTATATCATAAAACAAAGTAAATAATATAATATTATTCACAATAAAGATTATGATTTATCTTATAATTAATATATTATGTTCTAATATTCAAAATATCTTCCACATAATATATCATTGATTATAGTCATTTTATATTATGAAATGAATCAGAGTTGTATCGACCAAAGGTTACAATAATATTTATCCATAATCCATTTTCCCATTAGTTGAGATGATGTGGGTAAATGTGTGAAAATTATTAGATACTATCTGGAAGTACTATATATGAGAGGAAATATCCATTTCAATGTTTTGTGAGCTTCCCCCAAGACTTGAATGATTATCTTGCTTCTCTATTCCCCATCTTTACTTTTCCACCCAAGGTACTAACATGCAATGGTTGGGAGTAGAATTCAACTGTATTGTTAGTGGATTACAATATAATTGTTGAAAAACTATTTACAGAAGATCCCTTAGGTTTTTTTTCATGTTTCTTCATCAAATATATGGTCTAATACAGGTGAAATATCCAACATTGGTTCATTGACAAATTTCATCATTTATATTATGTGTGGTTTTCAATTTTTATAGCATGATTAATCCTGTTTTGAGGATTATAAATTAATTATTAACATAAAATATTTGTTATTTGTTCCTTATAAAGATTACATGTTTAATATATAATAAGCTGTGTACCCATATCCAATACTCCTTCTAAATATTTATGAAACACTTTCGAAAATCTATCATTAGTTTCACCATGTATTATATCTTATGTAATATTTTTGAATCCAATACTCTTTTTTGATAATCTGTAATTTTCTTTGAATAAACTCTATGTGTTTTATAAATCTTAGTCCTCATTTAATAATACATAAATTATGACCTCATGGACCTCTATACTACTAAAAAAATTATAGATTATTTTACCCATAAAGGTATTCAACAAAAAACCACATGCAAATGATCAGTTCCACTTAAGATACTAAGTGATTTGAAATGAAATCTATGAAAACAATATGTATCCATAATCGTTTCTAATAATGTTATCATATATATGTATATATAATCATATAATCCCTTTATACTAGAAATCTTGCAACAATGGGACACTAGATATTTCAATCCCTTACAACCAGCCAGATATTCTCAATTATCAAATTATAAAACAACTAGGCAAATGATGAAATCAGATACAGTTCATTGTATTGGAAATTCCAGTTCCCCTCTTCTAATTATAAATATATGTCATTATCCAATTATATTGTTAAAAATTTACACTCCTTTAATCTATCTCAATCGGGATCCCAAATTCTATACTACTCTTATGAGATGAAAAATTCAGTATTGGATAATCTTTAGCCAATTACATGATAATAAACATACCAAACAAATCTAAGATTGTATTATAATAAATGTTAGTGAAATAAATGTATCAAAGATTGAGGTTTATCATGGTAAGTAAATTTTCTAACCATAGGTACATTGATTCAATATGAAACACAAATCCAAAGTATACCAAATGCATAGTTTATCATAGTAAATTTGATATATTTGATGTGTGATTCAGAAAAAATCTCATTTTGTGTCTGATGAGAATATTATATATATATATATATATATTCTATTTAAATCCTATTCATGATAACCCTATATTTACTCACATCATATAGTATTCCCTGAAAATTATTAGTCGGGGACAAATCAAAATCATACTTTTAGAGGCTAATTAACATTTAACTTCATGAATATATACATCCAACATGATATACTAAAAAATTAGATATTAAAATATATATATACTTATACATTTAATATTCTCAAACTTGTTTATGAACATAATAAACCTCTATATAATAACTAGTGTAACCATATGTCATATGATAGACAACTGGAATGTCTTTATGTTCACTTATCTTTTACAAAATTGGTATAGTTATTACATCTCTATGTAATTACTCCAACATATCTATGTTAATATCATATAAAACCTACCAATAAACTTATTTTTCAAGTAACATATATGAATAATATTTATTTTAATGATGTTATATCTAGAAGTCATATTTCTAATTTTACAGGATTTTGAAAATCATTCAAAATTATATAAATCATAATATCAAATATTTTGAGGTTAATAACTTTGAAACTATACTTAAAAATATTTATAATTTACAATTCTTCATTCTCATTCTTGGTAATTTTCCATTTAAATATTTATATGAGATAATTATCATAAAAATTACTACTATGTATTTTTTTATCATTTTTACAACACATCCTAAATTATATTAGAATATAATGTCTATTGTAATTTGAATATGAATAGTTTAATATTTTTTATTAAAATTTTACCTTATATATGTCTAAAGATACACCCACTTGACTTTTAGAAATAATATTATTTCTAAAATAGAAATATTCTATTTTTGTGTTTAAATAATAACCCATATTTCTTTGTGTGGTAATATATAAAAAATTGTCCTTTAAAATCAATATATTATAGAGTACATCATGTGTTTGGAAAAGTATTCATAGGAAAATATTTTTTAAATTGAAATAATGCACTATTATATTATGGGGACTATATCCCTCATAATTAAAAAATAACCTATATGGAATCATTTATCCAAGTTCTAAATACTTCTATTTATAAATTATTTAAAACATATTATAAAATATGATGAATAATCAACCATGTTTATCTAAACATCATTTTATTTTATTCATAAAAACCTAAAAAGGCCCATGAAGGAATATGTATCCACCGATGCGGGTAGTGAGGTGAATCAATGGAAACTAAAAAAGTAACCCCTAATCACTATTTTTAACATCATCAATTTGTGAAATTGGATCTTGATAGAGATTATGTGATTACATGAGGTAGAGTGAGAAAGAAAACATGTTGAAACACATATCTTTATAGGGCTCTCACACCCCTATTATCATGAAGCATTTAGGGATTATGATCCCACTAACCACATAATAATTTATTTTCAAAGGAACATGTAATATATAAAGAGGAATGTCATGAACACTATTTACAATGTGAAAGAATAGTATGATTAATTCAAATGATCTACATGGAACATACCTCGTGTTCCTCTAAAACATGTTAGTGAAAAATTATTCTTATCCTTGAATTTCAACCGTATTCTTCTTGAAATTTTCACTTGACTGATTCTTCAAGTGACTTAGAGTATCTTTTTTTTTTCACCACACATTTCTCCATGTGGGTCACCACATAATTATGAAAAAAAACATGTATTACAACTTGATGACTTTGGGAATGGAATAACACTCAAATTTGAATTATATAAAGAGAAAAATCAAGATGATAATGAAGTATCTATGAATATCATTATGAAATATCTGATGGGTTATGACATGACCGTTCTAATATTTCTTGAGAAATATCCTAGTAAACTTATATAGGTAGACTCATTATTTAATTATTTCTCCCATTATAGTCCAGTCATATCATTCCTCAATATTCTACTACAGACCCAACCTCAATGGCTTAGTGAATCTATAAACTCTAGAACAATTGTATAATCAGATTTTTTCCATATGAAAAGTCATGATGTAGATTCATCTATTGAACTACTATATCATTTTATATTAAAACTAAAATAACACCAATTTATACCATGTTAGGATTTATTATTTCATTAATTCCCCATTATTCATCATATGAACATTCATGGATTTACTAATCCCCCTATAAATTGATTCTTCACATGTAAGAGTAATTATTTTGTCCCATAAGAGTAACTTGGTGGTATAATCCTTATTTTTAAGAGTAACCCATTATTAAATAATCATCATCATAAAATGAACTAGATTCTATGACATGATTATTATCATGTCATATAAATTTTATAATTTGTAAGAGTAACTCAGTTATGTTTCAATGTGATCATTACCATCCACATCATGGTTTATTTTTCCTCTACAAAACATCATTCCAATCAATCTTCACATTACTCCAAAGACACTTTATATCATCCACCCATTTTTCATGAAAACAATATAAATAAATCCAAAACCCAAGAATGTATGTTCTCAAGAAACAATTCATATCAGGCCAATCAAATTTATTTTAAACAGTAAACCATATGATTGAATACTATTTATGAGAGTTCAACAACTCTTTGTGTTAGGTCAATGGAATATTGACCAAGTATCAATTGACATAAATCGAGATCCCCCTCTATATATTTCCATGTCATGAGGAGGTGATGTGCCCATAAAGGGCTCCCGAGCTAGGGTTTTCCTCTCGCCGCCGCCGCCCCTTCACCGCGGACGGCGCAACGCTTCCTCTCAAGCTCGGTGAGTCGGCCAGGTCCTCTGCGGCATCGCACGGTTTCGTGGTCTCCCCTTGCTGTGGAGTTTCTATTTGGGCTTCGGTGGTTGTTGGTTCAGTTCGGCGGGTGTAAGACCGGTCCCCATCGACGACATACTCTTCGGAGCGCTCCTGGGTTCGTTCTCGGCAGCTTGCTGGTGTCCTGCAGTGTTCTTCTCAGTGTTTGATGGTCGTGCTCTTGAGTCAGTAGTGCTTGGGGTCCCAGACGATCTCAGGTGAGTGAGGTGGGATTTCATCGTGTCTGAAGTAGTCGTTTTGGTTGGTGGTAGCAGGATCTTTAGATTCAGGGCGTTGCTTGTGCGGTTGGGTGGTGTTTCTGTGATTTCTAACCATTTGGAAATGTTTTTTGAGTCTTCCTTTCATCTCGTTTCGTGGTGAGGTGAATTATGGATGTTCTGGAGTTTTGGATTTGTTTTTCAATCATTTATGTGTCCTTTGGTACCGTCGGTGAGGCGATTTATTTGGAGATGGCGATGGTGATGGTGACGGCGCGGTCGGTTCTCGCCGGTGATGTTGTTGATGGTATGTGAGTGAAAGTTCCCACTGTGATTCTGGCAGTGGTGATTAAGTGGTGATGTCGGAGGGAAGATGGCGCTGCGGTGTCAATAGAGGCCGAAGAATCTCGTCGGCACCCCGGTTGTTGTTTCAGACCTGGTGTAGGCGCGCGACTCGAGGCGGTGCAGTCTCGCGGCTCGCGATTATGATGGTGATTCCATCGCCGGTGAAGGGTGGCGCGTGACGGTGGACTTGCGCTGTCGTGTGGACTTCGCCTGGCGTGTGGACTGAGCAGACAGGGACTGTTGTGGCAGGTGAGCGGCTCGAGGTCTGTGTACGTTGACGCTTGGGTCGCGGCTCGAGGCGGATGGTGGGGATTTTGAATTTGTTTTAGAAATTTGAAATGTGGTTCTGTTTTGGATGTGGTGAAGTTATTGGATGTGGTGAAATGGTGTTTGGGTACCGGCAACCCCTTAAACCGGCCATTTGAAAATGAAAAAAATTGATTCGCACCTCTATATATTTCCATTATGAGGATTCTTCAATCATCTAACATTCTCTTCAGTATATACATTTATATTTATTGGGCACATGGTAATTGACACTCAAACCCTTGTTCAAACATTAGCATCAAAGTCATCATGATTTATGTGATTTGAAATTCTTCATCTACCATTGATGAGTGATGACTATCTTATTTTCATAAATTTTATTCTATAATTCAATTTTTAAATTCCATAATTTTATCATTTTATGTATTATTGAAACATTTTTATGTTTTAAGAGTAATTTTATTTTTATTATGAATAGGTAAAAAAATTTATTTTTATATCAGCTTTATATTTCGGCAATAAAATTTTATACACTAATCCAAATTGTTAAATCAATTTTTTAGGTTTACATGGTTATTTATAAAAACATTATTCAACTTTTCAGAAATCATAATCCAACCATTGATGTTACAAATTAATAATTGAAGTGGGGCCCAAAATCTATGCACAAATTTGGGGAATTTTAATATTGGGCCAATATCTAAAAATTTACCAGTCCAAAGGACTCAAATATCATATTAAAGTATATAAAATTCTATGGAAAAATAATGTAAATAGTGATTTATAGATATTAATACAGTTTTAATACCATTAATACATGGGAAACTAGGGGATTGAAATTCAAATAGTTTACAGGCCAGAAAGTGTTAATTTAGTAATCTGGTCATATAATTTTAGAAATGTGTAGAAAGAATATAATATTTTGTGTGTGAATGATATATAAATATAATAAATACTTTATTATGTAAATATTTTTTATATTTATCCTTTTAAATAGAAATTTTTTCCATATTTTGGATTGCAAAATTATAGGTAAAATAACAAACCCTTTTACTTATAAATATATTCCTCCACTTTGGTTTCAAAGGCTGTGTCATTTTTCCAATCTATATAGCTATATTTATTTCTCAATAGTATTTTATATTATTAATATATATATATATATATTTCATCTTATATATTAAAATTTTCTTTTTTATGTTTCACCAACCATGATTTGTTTTCATATATATGGTGGTGGAGAATGTACCTCACTATTGTTCGAGGGGAAGGTAGTGATATTTGAGTTCATCAAACTTAATTTATTTTTATATATTTTATTAGAGGAATTATATAATGGTTCAATTGATTAGGGTGATAATTTTTCCTTTTTTATGTCATCATTTTTCTTCTTTACCATTCATATATATTTTCTTTCACATCACTATTGAAATCATTCATATGGTAGAGTTTGTCTAGGATAGTTTTGGTCAGAGAAAATGAATCTTAGCTGAATTTAGAAAGATTATTATATCAAATATAAATTCAATCATGTTGGGTAATAAGAAAAATAACATGAGGGTGTAATGTGATAGGTCATGATTACTATATTGAATAGAATATTTTTATTTTTATTTTTAAATAACAATAATTACATCACTGTGAAAACCTAAGAACAATAACCACTTTTTTACAATCATATTTTCATTTTATTTTTAAATTATATATATTTTTATATATAAATATTTATTTCATATTTATTTTCAGAACCCCCACTATATTCTTATGCAATTTTAGTAGTGTTTTTTAGTTAAAGATAAATATTGAAAAAAAAAATGTGTGAGTGGCCTCTTTATAAGATTGTCCTTATTATTACACTATGTTTAATTCTTAAGTAAATAAGTATTTTTTATTGGGGATTTGTTTATTATCCACTTCAATAAATTTGTTACTATTTATTGAGTTTATAACAATTTTCACAAAAAAAAATCATAAGCATAAAAATTAAAAATAAAATATCAATGCATTTCTTTTATTTCATATTTAAACAGGTATTTCATAAATGATTTCACATAATTCTAGCATGATTTTAATTATAAATAGAATATTTATTTAATATTATAATGGAAAATATTTTTTAAATGATCGAACAATTGTACAACAAAATGGAATTCTTTTCCACTATTTCCTTGGAAAGAAACTATTTATTGTGTAAAAAAACATATTCAAGAAAAAAATTTATTATTCCACATATATATCGAGTTGAATAACATGAGGATTTCCATCAGAATCTACTAGAAGCTCAATTATATAATTTTTTATGTATTTTATTAAATTGGTTCTTGATGCTCGTATACTAGCTGACACACATGAAATATATCAACAATGTTTGGGTAATTATTGGGAATATATTGTAAGTATTGCAATGAAAATTTATCCTCCCAAATTCGAATAATAAAAATTGGTACCTATATACTTCAATAATTCATTAGAATTAGAATTCATTATTATGGTGGAATTTGAGGAGACATTGGGGAATATTTCTAACCTACCTCAAACTATAAAAACCAACTCATAGAGGATCTATGAAGGGAAGAAAAATTAAAACTCAATACTATATAGAGAGAGAATATTTTCCTGAAATAATTTATTTATGATTAGATAAAAAATATTTGATCATTACCTCCCACTAATTTAAATATTGAAATTTGGACAACACATTGACTACCATGGATAATGATGAAGAATAATAATATTCACCCGATGACAATGAGTTTCTAGTTCCCTTTCATGAAATAATAAATATTTAAGCCGACCTAATTGAAGAGGATGTTTTTTAAATTGATTATTAATTTTTTAATTATATTAATATTTAATTATTTTCTAACTGGTCCTTTTTTTAATTCAAAATATATTATCAATATAATCGTTATTGATAAAATTTAAGTAGACACCCCAATAGAAGAGGTCATAAATGAAGAGGACCCATTCTTTTTCTTACCCATACATGAAAGCTAAAATATCATTATATGAAGATAGAACTAAAATAATATATCCATGGAAACATCATCATCCAATGTGAATGTGTGAACACTGGAAGAAAAAAATTGCTGGTTTTTCTTAATGAAACCCCATCCTCCATCATATTTGTTATAATGTGTTGCAGAAACATGTATATGGGTATAAAAACATTATTATCCAATTAGGGGGTTCAAAAAGTGTTTTATCCAATTCATTCAATTTCGTTTTATATTTATTTTTTTATTTTAATAATGTTATTGTGTTTATTATTTATTTCTTATAGATTTAAAATGGATGAATCTATAATCTTAAATCAAGGGTTATATTAAAAAATAAACAAAACCTGTGTATTTCCCTCTCTGTTGATTTTTCCCAAATATTTTAGCTTTGGTAGATATGAAATAAAGGGTAGTTAAATCCTATATTCTATGGGAAAGGAAATATATGTTAAGGAATTTTTTATCTTCCCCCTTCTTCCATCCTTTTAAAATATGTTATTATTCATGTTCTATTTCTTTGAAATTTTGGACTTTTTTTTGGATTATTGTGCTTAATTGATTTTTCTAATTTTGGAACAATAAATTATTTTAATATCCCATTATTTAAATTATTTTTGCTTTGTATTTCTTTTCCAAATTTCTATTCATTTCTTTCAATGAATTTTTATATTTTTCTAAACTCATGTTCACTATTACTATCTAAAATGAATATATTATTCATCCAAAGAGGTTCCTAATCCTATTGTAATATATTCATTACATTTAAATTTTACTTGAGTGTTTATATTCTTACATTATGATCCAAATATTATAATTTTCTATCTTTCAATGCATTTGGGTTCATAATTTTCTTTGATATGGTCGAGGCATTTTATTTGGAAATTTTTTTAACTTGTGACATACTCATTAAAAGTATCATTTTCCTTTCCTTAAAATATATGGATTTAATTATCCGTGTATCCAACATTATGATAGGTCATTTCTTGTATTAAAAAATTTTAAAAAACTTCTTCGATATATTATGTTGGATTGATGGGAAGGTAGTTTTATATGTTTTCTCTATGAAGTAGTTCCTTTCATGGGGGTGGGAGGAGCATGCAATTTTTTGGATATTGGAGAGAGATAAATGTTCATGAATAATCATTTCAATTTTTTATTCATATCAACCCTTTATCTACATTTTAAAAATAAAAAAAAATAAAAAAAAATAGTGATGTGATTGAATTATTAATTTTCCTCACTTTTATGATTCATGTATCTATCAAAAATCATATCCCCCTAAAAAATCAATTCCATGCGTTTTCATTAATTAATATTATATTTTGTTCATATCATCCTCTATAATAACAAGGGAAATGAAAAAAATAAATTAAATGAAAAAATTGAATTAGTAGAACTCATTCATTATATTCATTGTTTGACTCAATCATCAGGTTAGAAAAATAAGAAGTGGGAGAAAATTTTAAGGATTGCTGGGTAAATTAATCCCAAATATTTCACATGAATTTTTATGCGGTCGTATTTATGAGTATTACCTCTTTTCATCACATGAAATTTTAAATTTTTTATGCACCAACCCTTAGACACCAAACAATCAAGACGAAACATAATTAATGAGAATATTTTTATTTCTTCTGGTGGGACATATTATAATTTTCAAATTTCTATAGATATTGCGCATGTGTATAGGAATGATAAAATCACTATTTAAAATCCTCACGTTTTAGATAAAAAATTATATATCCATTGGTACAATATTCATATGAGTATTAAAAATAAATTAAATGTAATTATATGACATGTTATTAGAGTCAAAAAATTTAGATCAATGTAGGGGGCATGATATAAGGCCCCATCCTTTAACCATACATAATCTTGAGTTATCACAAGATTACACGTTGGGGATCTTTTCGGGTTTAAGAGTTTTAGAGAATTAGATCATAAAACTAGCATTACATTCCACATATAAACAAAGTGGTTACATAAAGATAGTATTCTTCATTCCCATCAATGGAAACACATTTGAAATAAAACATGGATTATTTCTTGACACTTCCTTGACACTATCATCATATCATGTACCTTTCCCTTGACATGTGAAAAACATTTCAAAAAACTTGGGATGAGCATAAAAAGCTTAGTATGGGTTATAAAAACATGGAAAGGAAACATGGGTACATATATACATAAGAATGAAATCATACTTTTCCCATAAAACATAAGCACTTTAACATACCTCATCAAATCATTAATAAATCATATAAATCATAAGACATAAAGTTAACTTTATGCATTCATAACATTCTTACGTAGGGAGTAACCCTCTTGGTTACGTTTGGAATACCCATCACAGTATATTCCCTAAAATCTCTTCGGAGAAACCATAACGTTTCACTCCTTCGCGTTACCCAATGAATTGGAGAGCTATATCGGGCTCACCCGCCCTTAGTTTATCATGGAACCACCCGTCTTCATAATAATTCCCAAGAACCATAACATAATCGTATCACATAAAACATGCATAAAGGAAACATAACATTTCCACATTTCAATCACAAGATATCAATACAACACAAAAAACATTGTGAAAACCATTTTCAATACCAAAATAAAAGAAAAGTAAAACATGGTATTTATTTTTCTTTTAAAAAGAAGGTATGGCTTGTAGAGGAAGCCGAAACTCAAATAACAGTCACGACGGCGGAGAAGTCATTGTCGCCGCATACGTACGACAAAAACATTCCCTTTTGTCGTTTAGTAAACGCTTCGTATAAAAAAGATTCCTTTTGAATAAACATAAAAGTCAAAGGTGTTTATACACCGTATGAAAGAAAGTTGTGTATAAAATAAAATATGCCTCAATGAAAGGAGATTGAGACGAAGTCCCATACCTCGTATCCGACTTGACCCGACCGTTCTTTAATCTCCTTTAAAAGTGTAACTACTTTTGTGTTGAGCCTAAAGGATTCCTTTGAAAGGATTATGCCAAAAGGGAATCCTCTAGGATGAGGAGAGGGATGTGGAGAGAGTAAATGGGCAGGGGTTGGCCGAGCCAAAGGCTTGAGGAGTGTGTGAAATGAGGTTGAGGTGGGTGCCTTTTATAAGAGGAGAGGAGAGGCACTTTTGGAAAGTAAAGAAATATTACTTTATTTGAAAATGTGTTTTGGTTTTAAAAGGTCCCACATTAATATAATTCGTGGATAAGGTGATAAGGGTTCGAAATCCACTCATCCAATTGGTTTTGGACATGTGTAGTTCATAGATTTTACATTATCTTTCCATTTTATTTAAATCGTCAAATAATGATGTCATCGCTGCATCATTATTATGTCATAAATAATTAAATTTATTTAATGTCTAAAAATTATAAAAAAATACTATGATGTAGGAAATCGTTTTATCTTTCCAATGACTATTTATAATCAAAACTCTGATCTTTATAACCCCATGTAAAAATTGTTTTCGTAAAACATATTATGTTTGTGTCATTTTTACTTGTACATTAAAAAAAAAGTAATTTATGTCATTTCCCAACCAAAGTGTCTCCATGGGGTCCCCAAGTTAACCCATGGCTTGTCTTGGTCGGCCATGACACAACCAATGATGGTAGGACATGTGTCAAGCTCATCTTATTTTATTAAAGCATTATTTTTACCTTAAACTACACTAATTACCACTAATCGCGATTAAGAACTTAATAAGTTACTATTCACCAAAAAATTATTATAATCTCATTGAACCAAATTTTACTTCTTAATGAAAACCATGTATGTTGGATTTTCGAAATTAAAAACACAATGATGGAAAAATTTCATTTAAACGGAAAATCAGTCTTTATAAGTACCACTTAGTGGTTTCACTATTCATCGAAAATTGAAGTTTTTCAGAAAATTACCAAAAATTCACCCTAATCTATATTTGATATTACGAATTCAAAAATTAAGTCTATTTTAAAAAATTCAAAACATTTATGTAAAATTAATTAATTTAATAATTAATTCCCGCTGTCAGAGCAAATAGCGTGTTTTTATGAAACAATAAGTATCAAAAGATTGACACTAGTTTAAGTCCAATTTCAAAGTGAAATTGATTCAAATGACCACCATTGGATTAAATGGTAAAAATATATTCATATTACACATTAAGACGAATTCAAAAGACAATCTAATCATATAAATAAATTAGATTAAAAAGCAGTTTTGATGTAAAATGCAGTATTTTTCACTATTCATTAAAAAATGAACATTGTCAGAAAAATACCAAAAATTCACACAAAGTAAATTTTGATGTCCCAATAATAAATAATAAGTTTATTTTGACAAAAATAGTTTATAAAATTGTCAAAAGATATATTTAAAAAGGGGTTTCCATCATAAGGCAGTAAAACAATCTTTTAAGAATATTAGTGTATTCCATGCTTAAGATTGGATTTATTTTCATTTTAAGCCTCTAAAACACAATCTTAATCATTAATAGACGTAGATAAAAATATCTATTTTTCATTACTTACTTGGGATGTTACACATGATTTTTCCTTAGATTTGATAATTGAGTAGTTTTGACATTTTCTCTCTTGATAGGTTTTTTTTAATACTTAGTGTCAATTATTTCTAGTGAGTGAAGTGGTTAAGTGTAGAGAATTGATGAAGCTAATATTTTGATGCATTTTTTTCTATTTTTTAATGTTTTAATCCCACCTATTTATCATTATTTGTAACTTTTTTGGTTTTTTGAATAATTTTTTATTTTATTTTTAACATGTATAAATTTTTAATTTTTGTATGAACATCATATTTGGGGAATAATATTTTAATACTAATTAAAATCACCAAAATATTATTTTATGATTTCCTAGTTATTAAGATACATTTCATTCAACTTTAGGTAAATAAAACTCTGACCATTGGTAGCCCAAATTATCTATGCATGTGGAGCATCTAAATCACTGCATAGTGATAAAAAATTTGAATGATGGAACCATATATAAAAATATATCTTTAGAATGAAGCTAAAATGAGTTTTCCAAATAGATATGATTCCAACGAATAATTTATTTTTCCAAAAAAATCATGATATTAATTTATTTTCATGGTAATAAATGCACATAAAACTATAGAATAGATATTCAAACATTATTTCATCCCAAAAAAGTTTTATTTAGTCAAATCATCATAATATTTTCTGAAAGTATCCAAATAAGATGATATTTTGGTAAATAATTTTTAATATATATTGGGAAAACTATTTATAAGAAAAAGACCTAATATTTATTCATTTAATGGGAAAAAAGAACATCATTATACTTCGTACATTATTAGATTGAAAACATCCACCCATATATCCTATATATTTATACCTCAACTTCTATTTGAAAGAGTTATTCAATTTCAGTAGCTAAAGGTAAATTTTAAATTGAAACATTCTTTTATATTATTAATATATATTCTTTTTCATATTTTCTATTTATTTTTTCCCCTTTTTTGTTTTTCCCAATTTTTTTCTTCCATCTTAATGGTTATGGTGAACTAATAGTTTTTGTTAGAGGGGGACCAATGATTTTTTGACTTCATTGTTTTTTATTTCTTTTTCTTAATTTTATTCCAATAATTCAGTTATGATTATTTTAATTAGGGAGATTGGTTTTCCCATTTACTTATAATATAATTTATCTTTCCCCATTCAAATATATATTCATTCCCTTCATTGTTTAATTCATTGATACATTTGAGATTGATATGGATAGATATGGTCATTAAAAAGGAATACAATATTAATTTATGATGTTTTTTATCTCACATGAAGATTTCTCGATATGGTGAAATAATAATACAAATGGTACGATGTAGTGTGATAGGTCTTGATCACCATATTGAATAGAAAATTACAAATTATATTTTTAATGAACAATGATAATATCGATGTGAACCCTTATGAAATGAAATATATTTCTTCAAAACCTATTCTCATTTTATTTTTTGGTTATATATATATATATATATTTATATCACATGAATTCTATAAAGATTAATTTTATAATTATATAATTTATTTAGTATATTTTATTCAAATATAAATAGTGATTATATAAATTTAGTGTTCTATGAATGGAATCTCTGTTAGATCAACCTTGTGGTTTCATTATATTGAAATTTTATAAAATTAATAATTTATTGATAGAGGATATGAATAATTCTCTATGTATCAATAATACCCTAAAAAATAGTTTTTCCTCCTTTAGAGAAATGTATCCTTTTGTATTCTCCATATATTTCATCAAATATGAACAAATTAAAGACTAAAATTATCTAAGAAAATTGTAGGAATTTTTTGATCAATTGAATTTCCAAAAATAATCACAAGTACAAGTAGTTATCTTTTTATTAGGTCTTCATCATGATATCCACGAATTTTTTCTTATTTAAAACATATTCCAATGAAATATCACCACACCCATCCTTTTCCATGATGAAGTGTTACTTGATATTAATATTATATAACCATGAATATTTAACTAGATTCTTTTATAATAATATTTCACATTAATTTGAAAACCTATTAACCAATGGGTATACCATATCAACCCACATGACTTTTAGCTATAACTTCATCTATATTATTTGAGTTGTGGTTTTCCTTGCTCCAACATACAATGTATGCATAAATCTAAGAGTAATATAACTCTACTTCTTAGAGTACAATTAAACACATCATAATCTGATAATTAAATTATCACATGAATTTTATTTTATCTCTCCAATATCTCTTGAATAATATGCATCAATATTTCCATAAATCTAAAATATAGCATTGTATTCATCCCTCAAGCAATATTCAGGACATTCTTTTATGTAATTACATATATATTTTTGATTATATAAGACATTATTCCATCATGTTTCGTTTTAATTGTGTATATAGAGTAATAATAAACACATTATTTTGTCTTAGCATCAATAAATATAGCAGGTTGTTTATGAGACATAGAAACACTATTTTATCCCTACTCATTCTCTATTCATCCAAAGGAAAACATAGTCCCCAGTGATATTAGACTGAAAAAATACCTTGATTCCTCCATTCTAAATTTTTTAATTAATATATGAAAATAATTTTATAATTAGATAGATTTTGATTGTTTTGAATTATTAACTATCATACTTAAGAAAATTTTTATTTCCTTCATCACTGATACCTTAATGTGACTTATCAATTGAGTAAAAAATTACTAAAAATCTTCTTCTTCTTTTTCAAAAAATAATTTTACCAACATACACAATCATAATGATATATTTTTTGCCATCACCCTTGAATACAATTTCCATTTTATGTATTACATGTTTTTTAGGCTTTTGAAAAACAATGAACACCATTAAATGGAGACCCCACATTGTGTATGAGATGTATTTATTTCAATTATTTTTATTGGTTTTAAATGGTATTAAATTAGATAATAATATTTCATTGATGACAATCTGATGAATAATTTATATAAAATGATAGTTCTAGAAGATAATATAATGTATCCATGAAAACAATGGTTAATAAGAAATTTAATGCATATTAGATGAATGGATGATTAAAAAATTACACAGGTATTATTATTTTAAGGAATTTATTTTGATGAAATTTATATTTTAAGTAGATTGATTGTTAAACCATTCTTAATTATCCAGCACATGTGATAATATTGTTTCATGTAATATAATTTTTTTTATTACAATAACATGTAAAGATGAAATATCCTATGGTGTTCCTGATTGGATGATGTTTGGGGAAGTTAAATTAAGGAAAGTAAATATTTCATTAATTCATGATGATTTTGATGAATGCTATGGAATATATTATTTGACCTGAATAAGAGGAATTACATATAATATAAATTTTAACTTAATGGGGAATGAATTAAAAAAATTGATTATTCGAAACATAATATTCAGGTCAAGGTTTTAAATTTGTGTTTTCTATTATATATTTCACATAGAAATTTTATAAGCTTTGAGTAAAAAATTGGCCAACCACTAATCCAATTAGGGATCACTCCAACAAAATATGGGACCACGGTGGTCAATCATGTGGGCGGAAGTTGACATAGCCATCCCTTGGTGTCAATGATGGGGATCACAACACCCAAATGGAGAGAATGTATGATCATATGTTAGTGGACGCATAACACCCAATGAGGCACACACATGATTTCTAGGAGAGTTCCTGGGTGGATTGTGTGGGTGTGGCCTGACCTGTGTATGGTGTGTGATGTTTTCTACACGATGAGCCTAGAACCGTCTCCCGAGGCATGTGGCATGAAATTTATTATCAATTATATCCTAGATGAATGTAAAGTCATTGTGGTAAAATCAAAGAATGGAATTATATACCCATTTTAAAAATATTATATACATAACCTGTTCATTTGATCAGTGTTGATTTGATTGTCCTTATGCATCCATGTAATTTTCTTTCTCCATGAGTTATTGAGGGTGTCCATACAGAACGCCTTTTATAATGAGTGATCATGAATCAATCCTTAGGCCACCATTCACATACTGAGCCAACATGGATGAATTCATTAATGATAAAAGATGAGAACTATTTCATATAGTATACATCTTGAATTAAATAAACTACTTAAAAATGGATCTTCATCTAAGACAAAACAAGATAATAGAATTCAATATATGTGCATTAAAAATCATGACGGTGTTCTAGAAGTGGCATGTTGCTTATATTTCATGCATGTGTGTCTGATCATGAAAACGTGAGAAGAAGATGCTTATGTGGAGACATTTTTTTGAGAAACAGTTATTCTTGAAAACCCAACTGCTTCAGGATGTTAATAGCATCCCTATCATGATATATTTTTCATAGTACATTGAATGAGTCATGAAATGGAATTAAATTAATATCCATGGTAATGAAAATGAACTTTCCCCCTTATATAAATACTATGTTCCCATAAAGATACATTCTAATGAAATAAGAGAGAGTTATTTAAAAAATAGTGTAACACCACATGGTTTAAAAAAAATTGAAATGCATGAAACATTATTTTAATTAGATAGTTATAACTAGCCTTTAAACATAATTTTCTGTCTTCTAGGTTGTGAATTTTTAAAAACGAACATACACGGTTGCGATCAGTAAGTTATTAGGAGTTCGAGAAGACAAACATATTTTTTAGTGAATAGTAACCTACTCGTATGAATAGCAAAGTACCCTTATGAATAGTAATGTTACTCTTATGAATAGTGAAACACCCTTATGAATAGTAAACTCACCTATGACTGTATAGATATAATATTTAATTGAATTTATGATATACACATTTCATGGAATAAGTAAATCAGTGTTCTAAAATTGTTGTTTTTGGAATAAAATATTATTTTATTTAAACACTAAATTAATAATATTTATAAAATTATTTTCAAAAAATGGAGTTCATTTTTTAAATATACACATTAATAAATGGTTAGGGTGATGTTTTGGGATTTTTCTAAAATACATGAATTTTTTATGAATAGTGTAACATGGTAAAATACCATATATATATATATAAATTATAAGTTAAATACACTATTTTTTAATACAATGGATGATTTAAGCACACATGGATCTATCTAACATTATCCCTTTACTATTTTTACATAATAATTATTATTATTCAGATTCTTGAGAGAAAATATTAATTTAATGACTAAAATAATGTAAAACTTAACCTCTCCTCCACTATAAATAAAACCCACACCCCATATTCACCCCAAAACATTCAATCCTTTATAATTTCTTATGTTATAATAAATACTTATTCCAATTCCCTTACCCATGTCCAAGACCTTATGGTATCACTAAAAGGCAAAAACCATGGGCGTTAAGAAGGATCTCAAGGAGAAGAGATCAGGACATAAACATCCTCTTATGTTTACTTTCGTTTCTTTTATATTATTATTATTTCTTCATATCCCCTTATCCAAGAGGAAAAATGATCTAGTATCTTAAATATTCATTATTTCATCATTTTTATGGAAGATCTGCCATTATACTTCTTTACCTCTCCCAATTATTCAAGAAATTAATAAACCGATTGTGATGTGTCAATTTTCCGATATCATGGATGATGAGGTTTCAATTTCATTTACATAAATAATTAATAGTCATGAAACCATTTTTAGTCTTTAACCAGAATATAATTTATGTATTATATATTATATAAGGTTATAGAATCATTTTGAACACATTTTATTAATTTTTAAAACAAAACGAGTTCATTATGATCGAACCATTTCCAAAATGAACTAAACAAATATCAATAATGTTTTAACATATGAATCACCCAGATGTCAAAATTCAAAATGATAAATAGTATAATTTATGGTTTCAGAAATATGTAAATATGATTCCATTCTAATTATGTAGTTTCACTTCCAGTCGACAAGAATATCCATCATGAACCGATCATGGGAACTATGTGAAGAACGCACATGAAAACAATGGAATTAACTAAACATTATTAATGAATTGGTCAAATAATGTAATAAAATGATCACTAAAGGTATAATAAAGATGAATAAGACTCTTTAATATATTAATAACACTATTTTAACATTCATAAATGACGTTTCAACATGTTTGAGGGAAGTCAAACCCAAGGTAGGAGATCCTCTCTTTCTCACTTTTATTCAAGAATCACCCCTATGTTATACACTTTAATTTTTAATTTCTAATGATGTGTATGTTTTTTCACCTCCCCCATACTACCCATATAATAAATTAATAATGATATACCCCATTTCTATGTCATTATTCCTTCCCTTGTACACCCATTAACATGAAAAAATTTCGTAAGGGAATTCTTAACACAATTTTTCATTCTCTGGGTTAATCTTCTCTATTATTCATTATGTGATATTGATCTTATTTGTGTAATGAATTTTTTTTTAATTTTTATTATATGTATTTATATTTTTTACAAATATCTATTATATTCAATTAATTATTACAGAAATTATAATTGTTATGGACTTTCATTTTAAAATCCATTTAAAAGAATCTTTAATAAAATTCAAAAAATAGTTTATATGGAATGAGTAGTTATACTGATTTCATGATGATTTATTAATATAATTTTTTCATTAAATGATTACCTCTTATTTTTTGATGAATATTCTTTCATTATTATGTGCACATTTCGTTATATTTTAAAGGTTTTTTGTTTTACGAAAAATGGAATTTTGAAAACATTGATATGTTTTGATCAGGTTTTTAAACGAGTTATCCAGTGTTTCATTCATGATATGTTCCTTAGACTTAGATATATTGGTTTGAGCCCATTATAGCTCATGATATGTTGGTTGATCCCCATTATAGCTCAGGATATGTTGGATTCATCCCATTATAGCTTAAGATATGATGGTTGATCCCCATTATAGATCTCCCATGTATTGGGTACTTTGAATATGGAAGTTGAACCAAAAGGTTATTCCATGTGTAAGGGTGAATGTAAGAGTGATATGGAAAATTGGTCCCAAGGAAACTACATGATGTTTCTATGCATATGAGTTTTTATGATTATGGGTTTTTTTTGGTTTTTATGTAATAACTTGACTAACAATTTATTTCATTATATCCCTTAATGAGTTTTGTACTCATCCCAAGATTTTAAAAAAAATATAGGATATAAATATGGTTAAGATAAAGAAGATATTCATGATGAATGATATACATTTTTTCAATGAAATCATGTTTTATGTTATAATGTTTTATATTTTCACAAAAATGGTTAATGTTTTTATTTGTATCCACTTTGTATGAATGAGGTATGTAATTTATGTAATATATTTTAATTATATAAAACTCTAAAACCAAATGGATCTTGAATGTGTAATAATTTATGTTCTTGACTATAATTTAAGATTAAGTAATATTAAAAGTTAGAGTACTTATAGTTTGTATCATTGGATGGTTTAGATAACTATATAGGTTAGAATGCTGTTAATTGAATACTATAAATGATTTTTTATTTTATGGTTGATTTAAAATGATATTACATTTGAGTATTAAAATGTGTCTTTAAGTAAGATATGCTTGTTTAGAATGGTTTTCTACAGAATAAATATGAAATATAATGTAGGAAGGCACCGAGAGGCTAATACCGGTCCGAATTTGGAGCTTAAAATGGTGGGAATTGGAACCAATGAGTTTGTGACATCATTGGCTTAGTTGAATCAATCAATAAATGGTGGTGGTATCCATGATTGGGATGAACATTATTACCACCAAAAAATGTATTTTTTAGAGCGTTTTGTGTGGAAACATACTCCATCATTCAGTGGAACCACATATCCAATGGTAGCTTAAGGATGGATCAACATAATAGAAAAGATATTTGATGTCATGGGATGTTCAGAACATAAACATGTTATGTAGTCATTTATCATTTGAAAGGTGAATCTGATCAGTGGTGTTCTCATGTTATGAAAACAAGAGATAGAGATGATATTGAATGTCTGGAATGTGATTATTTTAAGAGTCTTTTATGGAATAATACTTACCCCAAACTATTTAACATAGAATGGAGAAAAAAGTATTTGAATTGAGGTTAAAATATGATGAAAATTTGGCTTCATAAGAAGACAATTATACAAGAATGTCCAGGTACATAACAGATTTTACTCGTGACGTTGGTAGAAAAATTATTAGATTTTACTCTGGTTTGAAACCATTTCAATGGATATATTTGGATTCAATAGAGTTTAAAATCGAGGAGGATCTTGTTCGGCATGCTATAAAATTTTATATGGAGTTTACTAACACCTATGTGGATCAGGATGAAAATAATAAGAATGGGTCAGGTTGGAAGGCAATGGGGAAGAACTCGTCAAATAAATATAGATGTATAAAAATGAATTTCCATTCTTGTGAAAAGTGTGGTAAAAATATCTTGGATAATGTCTTGTAAATTATGAGAAGTGCTGCTGATGTTTAATTTATGGAAACATGTCTCATCAATTCAAGGAAAATGATCCAAAAAACAATGAATTTTTTTTGGTGAGATAGTTTAACTATAAATAACTGGGTCATTATGTTAATTTTTTTATAAATTTAGTCTCTCTGGTAGTAAATCATCAAGTTTGGAAGATGAAGAGTGTGGAAAAATCAATTTCCACTACTTCAGCAGATGTTTACCCATAAAATTAAGTTGTATCATATATATTAATGGTTTACTCATATTTTTCTAAATTCTTGTTTTATACAGGGTCTACACATTCCTCTATTGATACAAAATTTTGGTAAATTATAAATTTCACCTCACGAAAAGAAATAAAAACTTATGGTTAAAAAAATTAGGGGTAATATTATGGAAAATGGCATTATGAAAATATTTATGTTATTATATGTTGAAATTTATTACCTACAAACCATATTGTTCTTTCCCTAGTAGATGTTGATGTTATACTTTGTACGGTTTGAAATTATTTTTATAATACAAAGATTGATTTTAGAGTTAATAATTTGTTTTTTAGAATGTGTTTCAGTATGTATACAAGAACAAACCCATAAAATTGATAACATATCAAAAAGATAAGAAAATATTGAAAGATGGAAAGGAAATTTATCTTGATCATAACATTGAAAACAAAGTAGTTTTTTAAATTAATGATGTTCTAGTGGTAAATGAATACATAGATGTTTTCTTAATGAGTTAATAGGTGTCATACCTGATAGGGAATTCAAATTCACAATTTACTTATTCGTTAACGCTCAAAAAATTTCAAAACCCCCATATCGAATGGCTCAAATTGAACTTATTGAATAGAAAAATTAGTTGCAGGATTTTCATGATAAAGGATTAATTCATCCATGGTAATCACCATGGGGTGCTCCTATTTTTTTATTTAAAAAAATATTGTTTAATGAGACTTCTCAATAATTATAGAGCTTTGAATTGAATTTTAGTTAAAAATAATTATCTATTTCCTCATATCACTGACTTGTTTGATCAGCTCTAGGGAGATCAGTATTTCTCCATGATTGATATATGATATTGGTACCATCAATTGGTCATGAATGAGGATGAAATTCAACAAATTTCTTTTTGTACTAGATATGGGAATTATGAGTTTGTTGTTATGCCCGTTGGTTTGAGAAATAAACCTACTGTATTTATGGATCATATGAATCAGATATTTCATGAGTTTATGGATAAATTTATGGTTGTGTTTATTGATGACAAAATTTTATATTCTAAAAGTAAATAGGGGCATTAAAATCATCTAAGGGTTGTTTTTAAAACCATAAAAAAATAATTTTTATTGAAAATTCAAGAAAGTGTGGATTTTTTTTGCAAATAAATTTATTCTATGTTCAGGTTGTTTCAAAATATGGCATAACTGTTGATCTATATAAAACAAAAGCTTTTTAAGAATGGACTATACCCACTAATATAAATGATATTCTTAGATTACATGGTCTGGCGGGCTATTAGCGACGGTTTGTTGAAAAAAATTTATAGTTATCTAGACCAATGACTAAGTTAATTAAAAATGGTGTTAAGTTCATATGGACGAAATAATTTGATGATTATTTTTAGGAATTGATATGAATATTGGTGAATGATCTATTTCTGACTCTACCTTCTACAAATAGTGAATATTTCATCTATAATGATGCTTCATTGAAGGGACTTGGTTGTGTTTTGATGCAGAATGATCAGACAATTTCTTATGGTTCATGTTAGTTGAAACATCATGAGTTAAATTACCATACACATGATTTGGAATTAGTAGATATAGTTTTTTCATTTAAAATATGGAGGTATCATTTATATGGAGCCATATGTGAAATATTTACAGACCATAAATGTTTGAAGTATATATTCAATCAGAAATAATTAAACATGAGGCAGAGAATATGCATTGAACTGATAAATTATTATTATTGCATGGACGATTACCATCCAGGAAAAGAAAAGAAGGTGGAAGATGATTTGATTCTAAGAAAACATGCATTATCAACCATGTTACATCTCGAACATGACCCCTTGATTAATTATTTAATTGATTTTGTCTTGGAAGTCATTGTTGTAGGAAATTACTCTATTTTGTTCCAGGTGTTAGTGAAGTCATCTCTCTTTGATTGAATCAAGAAAGGGCAGATGGATGATAGTGATATAAAAAAGGTGCAACTGTTAAAGAAAGGTAAATTAGATGAATTTAATGTTTATAATGATTGTGTTCTAAGATTTGGAAAGATATTATTTATACCTTATGATACCAAACTAGAGAAAAAATTGTTATGTGACATTCACAATTCTCTGTTTTCAATTAATCATGGTAGATAAATGATGTATAGAGACCTTCGAGAGTATTATTAGTGGGACAGAATAAAAAAAGATATTGATGATTTTACTTTGAAATGATTGACTTGTCCAAAATTTAAAGAAGAGAGGTAGTCACTGAAGGGGATTCTTCATCCTTTTCTTGTGCTATAGAAGAAATGAGGAAATATATCAATGAAATTAATGGTTGGACTACCAAAGCCCTCCCAAGGTAACAATACAATTTGGGTTATCATTGATCGGTTTACTAAATCTTCACATTTTTATTATATATGAGACACTCTATTGTTAGATCAAATTTCATGACTATAACTTAATGATATCGTCTAGTTTCATGGAGTTCCTCTATATATTGTATCTGATTGGGATCACAAGTTCACGTCTAATTTTTTGGAAGGGCCTTCAGAATTCATTGTGAATAGAATTAAATTTCAGTTCATATTTTCATTCACAGTCATATGGGTAGTCATAACGAATGATTTAGACATTGAAGGATTTGATTTGGGCTTTATTAATGGACTACCATGAAATTGGGATCAATATTTGTAATTATTTAAGTTTTCTTATAATAAAAGTTTTCATTCCAGTATTCAGATGGAACATTTTGAGGCATTATATGGGAAGTTGTGTTGAACTCCATATTTTTTGGATGAAGTCGGGGAAAGGAAGTTGATGGGATAGGAATTAGTAGAGGAAGTGGCTGAAAAATTGAATATGATCTAGAAGCACATGAGGATAGCTCAGAGTTGGATGAAAAGCTAAGCAGATAATAAGAGGAAGGACTTTTCTTTTGATGTAGGTGACCTTGTTTTTCTTATAATATCACATTGCAAAAGTGATATGTGTTTTGGTAAGAAATTAAAGTTATGTCCACAGTTCATTGGACCTTAGGAAATTCTAGAGAAAGTTGGACCGGTTGCCTACTGATTAGCCTAACCTCTGAGTTTATCTTATGTACATAATATTTTTCTTGTTTTGATGTTGAGAAAGTATGTTCTAGATTCATCTCATGTCATGAGCCAGGAAGTAGTTAAACTGTAAGAGAATCTTTCTTATAAAGAAAAACCTGTTCAGATTCTTAATTGAAGAGAAAAAGTATTGTAGAATAAGGTAATCCACCGAGTTAAGCTTTTGTGGAAAAACAACATGGTTGAATAAGAATTATAAGAATCTGAAAATGCTATGTGGGATATTTACCCTCAGTAGATTAATATGTAAAAAAAATATGAGGACAAAATTTCCAGAATGTGGGGATAATGTAACACCCCAATGTTTTAAAAAATAAATTGAAATGAATGAAACATTATTTTATGAAGATAGATATAATTATCCTTTAAACATAAAGTTACTGCTTCAATGTTGTGAATTTTGAAAAATGTACATAAATAGTTCAGACTAATAAGTTAATTTGAGTCTAATAAGACAAACCTAAATTTTGGTGAATAGTAAAATACCCTTATGAATAGTAACCTACCCTTATAAATACTAATGTTACCCTTAAAAATAGTAACATAAGCTTAGAAATAGTAACTTCACCTATGATGGTATACTTATAAAATTTAATTAAATTTATGATATACCCATATCTTGGAAAAAGTAAATAAATGTTTTAAAATTATTATTTTGGGAATAATATATTATTGTATTTAAAAATTAAATTATTCATATTTGGAAAATTAGTATAACATAATTGAGTTCATTTTTGAATTCTACACATCAATAAATACTTAGGGTGGATTTTTGGTATTTTTTTTGAAATACTTGAAATTTTTTATTAATATTGAAACACAGAAAAATGCCCTATATATCTTTTTAGTCAAGTAAACTATTTTTTATATCATGGCTGATGTAAGAACACTTCGTTCTAACTCAAATTCTCTCCTTACAATTTTTTCACATGAATTGACAGTATTTATAGTCTTGAGAAAAATTATTAAACTAATGTCTAAAATAATGTAAAACTCCTCTCCTCCACTCTAAATACCACCCACTCCCCCTCTTCTTCCCACACCTCTCAAACCTTGATCCTTGCCTATATTATAACCAATAAAACTCCCAAGACCCTTCCCCATGTCCAATAACTAATTTTCTCAGCCAATTTCTATAACCATGGGCCTAAATAAGGAACTCAAGGAGAAGAGATCAAGAGGTAAACATCCTCTTTTGTTTTCATTATTTTATTTTCATTTCATTTTCTATACGTCATCCTTCCTCACCTTCCCTTATCCAATTCTCAAGAATTATATAATATCATACTTATTCTAGATTTCATCTTGTTTATAGATGATTCACCATTATTATTCTTCTCCTCTCCCCCTTATTCATGAAATTAAAACACCTTATGTGATGTGTCGATTTACCGACATTGTGGATGATGTGATTTCAATATATTTTACATTCTTTATGACTTGTCATGAAACCATTTTTATGGGTGAACCAGTTAATAAATTATATATTATATCTTATATAAGGTTGTAAAATCATTTTTTACAAATGTTATTAATTTATAAAACAAAATGATTTCAGTATGATGAAAAAATCGCCAAAACGGCATAAACAAATATCAGCAATGTTTTAAATTATGAATCATCATCATGTATGAATTATAAATGATAAATGGTATTATTTATGGTTCTATAAATATTTAAATAACCTTAAATTACAATTCTGGAGTTTCACATCCAATCAACAATAATATCCATGATGAACCGATCATGGAAATGTTGTGAAGAATGCACCGGAAAATAATGGGATTGCCAAAATATTTTTAATCAATTGGTGGAATGATGTTATAAAATAACCATGAAAGGTTTTATAAACATGAATATGTTTCTATAAAATATTAATAACATTGTTTTAACTTTTATAAAGGAGTTTTAAACACAGGTAATGGATCCCCTCTTTCATACTTTTATTCAAGAAACACCACTATGTTATGCTCTTTAATTTTTAATTCCTAATGATTGTGTGTGTTTTTGAACCTCCTCCATACTTCCCTTATGATATATTAATGATGATATACCTGATTTTATATCATCAATATCTCCCATGTACATCCATTAGCACGATTAAATATCTTAAGGGAATTCTTATCCCGATTTTCCTTCATTCGGATTAACTTCTCCTTTATTCATAATGTGGAATTATGATTATTTTTGTGATTAATTTTAGTTTAAATTTTTATTAATTGTGTTTATTTACAGTGAATACAAATATACATTTCATATATATTAATTTTCCCTCAAATTATTTTGGTAAGGGACATTCCTTATAAAATCCCTTTAAAAGTCTCTTTTACAAAATTCCAAAAGATTATTTACATGGTATGAGTATTTCTACTGATATTATAATTTTTTATTACTATGATGTTTCCATTATATATTGAAATATTAGTTTTTTATTTTTATTATCTGATTATTACATAGAAAATTTTTATATTTTAGAAGTTATTTTTTATAATAAAAATGGAATTTTGAAAACATTAATGTGTTTTTCTCAATGGTTCAAATGAGATATCAAGTGTTTTATTCATGATATTTTTATTGGACCTAGTTATGTTAGTTTGATCTAATTATAGATCATGATATAACATATGAGCCCCATTATAGGTCAAGATATTTTGGGTTGAGCCGATTATAGCTCCATATACGATAGGTGATCCCCTTTATATCTCCCCAATGTGTTAGGTTCTCCAAAGATAGAAGTTGACAAAAAATGTTATTACACGTGTAAGGGTGAATGTAAGAGTGATATGGTAAATATGTCCCCTGGAAACTATCTGATGTATCGATGCATATTATTTTTTATGATTATGGGATATATTGGTTTTTATGTTTTTATTTCACTAAAGATATCATTCTTTATATCGATTTATGATTTTTGTACTCATCACAAGATTTTAAAGTGTTCTTTTCATGATATAAGGATGGATAAGAGAAATATGGTAGGCATGATGAATGATATGGAGTGTGGTCAAAGAAATCTTGTTTTATGTTTTAATGTTTTATATTTTGAAAAAATGGATATTTTTTAGTAGTATCCTCTTTATATGAATGAGGTATGTTATGTATGTAAGATATTATAATTCTCCAAAACTCTAAACCAGAAAAGATCCTCAATGAGTAATAATGTATCTTCTTGACTGAAATTCAATATTATATAACCTTCAAAGGATGGGTCCTTATAAATACAGACTAAATAATTTTTCCTCACACTTCTATTTTCATCAATAGGTTTTTCAAGATACTCGACATCTTGATAGAAGTCTCACACACATTCTACATGAAGAATATATATGTTCTATATCCTCTTATAAAAAAATTCAGATATACATGAAGTATAAAAAATGATACTTTCCCAGTTCATTGATATAATTTTTTTTCTTCATGAATCAATTCTGAATTATCTGAGGAATAAATCATTCTCATGCTTTGTTTATGAAAAGGAAAATAAAACATCATGATCTACACTTGGATTTTGAGAAGGTAGTGAGGATACACAAGGAATTTTCTCAATAAATCCTTATTTCTAGAAAAACCAAATATACCATATATATATATATATCTATTATGCAAAGACAAAAAAACTTATTGAAGACACATACTATATACTTTTCATATTTCATGAGAAGAAGAGAGATCAGACATTTATTGAGTATTTCATACAACAAATATGAACTATGTAATATATAGCACAAAAATATTAAAAAAATTTACCTTATATGTGAAAGGGTTTTCATGATAAATCATGAATTCTATAAAAACATGATTTCTTAGAGATTCATTAAGAATCCAAAAATGATATTTAATACTACATATTTTTTGTGGATGGAAAAATGATGAAAAAAAATTTGTGATGATGTTGAGATAAACATTGATCTTGTTAGTAATCATGATGTAATTTATTGATTCAATAAATATTAATCTTCTGACACTAAAATGAGAGAGAAATTTTCATGAGGGATAATGTTTCCATATAACAAGCACTATAAGGACAAATAATGAACTAAGAAATTGAATGAAGTATAAGTGATCAAACATATAGGTATCTAACTAAACATATTTTTTGAGATATATCCAAAAAAATAGATGAACACGGACAAGATGATCTAGAAGAATAGGGGATTATCAATATATTAGATTGAGATTCCTTGTCAATTAGGTTTTTGAAGAATGATATGATGGTTTTAAGAATATAACAAATAGATATTATATTATTATTAGCAATTGTATGTATAGGGTGAATAATAATAATCATACAACCAATAACTAGATGAAATAAAAAGCGAAAATTATAGTTTACTCCTATGAATAATAATGATATTTTATTTCCCACTGTTATGTAAGTAATAAAGTGAATACGAACTAAGTGGTGAATAAATCAACACTATGACATCCATCATAAGTGACTACTAGTATAAGAAGTAATTATTGTAACAAAGTACCCTAAAGAAGAAGGAGAAAACTACCTTTATAGGAAGTACAGAGAATGTGTGATTAGATAAAATTTGGATGATTTTTTTCATGTCTACAAAATATGATTGTTTTTATCCCCCCCCACTACTATGTATGTAATCACACTTGGATAAGGATTATTTTCAATTGTTCACACTATATTTGATATCCCATTATAATGGAGGACACCTATACTAGTATTCACCATTATTGAAAAGGATTAGAAAATTTTATATAATAATGAAACTTTTAAAAATACTTTGTTTCAACTTTACATGAATTTATATACTTGTATATGATATTAAAAATAGAATAAAAAATCAATATCATAATTTCTCTGAGAGGCAATGGGATAAAATTTTAAAAATGGTTAAAAATTTTCCAACACTGATTGACCCCCTCTCTGTGTTGATTTTATCCTAAAGTTGTCTACTCAAATGGTAATGATGGAATGTTCGCCTATACTAGGGTCTCTATATTACACATATTCTTTTTTAAATATGTTTGTCCCTATCTTGTAATATAAATTATGTACAGCTTTATTTAATATTTAGTTATCTACATACAGAATTATATATCTATTAAGAATATTATAAATAATAAAAATAACATGAAATGAAAGGTGAAAATAGGATCCCAATTAATTTAAGAAATGTAAGTATGATTTCCACAATTCCTTGTTAATAATAAATATATATCATATGTAGAAAGTGAAGAGCATGTGGCTTAATTTCCACCCAAAGTGATTGATATTCTATCTACATCAATTTTATTAATAAATTCAAGTGCTCATGTGGAATGTTTAAGTTTCTATCAAAACTGTTCTTAAGATAATCCATGCAATAGTGGTATAGATAGAAGTTCTGTTGATATTTCAATTTATGCACTATAATATAATATGCATGGTTTTACTAGTAGATAAACTTTATTATCATTATTATATTTGGAATTATATAAGAATAGATCACTGAGCTTGAGGATAAGTCATAATTAATTGAGAAGGATTTAGAATTAATAAATATATAATATATAAATCTCTCTAAGAAATATAGAGCCTTTAGAGAAAAAATAGTGGATCCTATTATATTTTCTTTAGAGTTTGAAGAAAATTTTCTCAATGAAGTTAATGTGAAAGGATTCAAAAAATACCTCAAAAGAAAATATCCATCAACATGAATAAAAACTATAAATTAATATTGATGTCAATGAGTTTCAATTAGAGGTAAAGTTCAAGAAGATCAAGGAACATTAATCTTTATTATGAAAACGTTAAGATAAATGAAGAGGGTGTTTAAATAATGAAAAAGTATTGTAAAGGGAATATGATTATGATTGAAGATCATATAAATATTGATTAGCCACTAAATGAGGCTAATATTCATTGTTAATATACCTAATTTTCATGTTCTTTGTTATTCATAAATACCATTTTAGTGCATTTTACACTTTGAACATCATTTCACATTATGATTGTAATACCTTATTAAAATGCACTATTATGTGGTACATTTTTGAACATCATTTAAAGTATCCAATGATTCATCTGATTTTAAGGAATTGAATTATACATATTTTAATTTGATATTTTTGTAAATTGATCTACACTTAAATATGAACATGTTTGATTCAGGGATCAATGGAGAATTCATGGAGGATGATGGAGATATTTGGCAATGAAAGGAAGCAATTCTGGAGAAGGCAGATTGGACACCAGCCCAATGATGAGACTGTGGGGCCCAACATACAGGCCCAATTAATCCAAAATTTCGTGGGATGCTAGAAGACATGTACAGGAACAAATCACTCTTCAGGAGTTAATGCTAATTCGGCCTCCATGGTGGTCATTTAGGCGGCCCAAGTTAGAGATACAATTCTGGGCCAGATTCTGCGGCCCAGAAAAACACTCCACGAATCTGATCATATCTCGGAATACACAAATCCAAATGGACCCAAATTTTCCAGGCGGTTAGCAGACATTCGGAGCTCCATTTTCTTCTTCTATGACCCACCATGATTCGGCCATCTAGAAGGTCATCCAAACGCGTCTGTTCGGTGGATGAAAACTGGCTGCCACCTCGGGTCAAACGTGGAAAAGTCCAAATTCCACAATCTTTCCACCACCTATAGCCTACCAAAATTAATTAAGATGCTTTGTACTGTTGGTGGCTCGACCCAAGGCTCCAAAAATGCCTATTTAAGGCAGTTGTGGTGAAGGAGTTTAGGATCTTGGATGCTTTGTTTACTTGTAATGTTATGCTGCATTTTTGTTGCCTCAATTTTGTCTTTCACATGTAAGTTGTTCAATTCACTTTAGTTTCTTAATAAAAGTTCTTCTTATACTCTTATTCTGTTGTTATTAATATCACTTTGATACCGTTGGATCAAGGTGTGAATTTATTCACACCAACCCTTGTGAAATTATTCACACAACGGTGGAGTGATCATTTTATTTTTGTTGTTTTCTTTACTTCTCCATTCCTCCCTTATGAGTCTACTTTCCGCTTCCATTGAAACCATGGGATCAATGGAGGGCTAACCCACTTATGGGTTGATCCAAGGGAGTAGCAAGGGGCTGGATTGGATGTTATTTATCACCTAATTAATGTATAATCACTTCTTTAATTGGGATTTTTATTTGATGATTTTTAAACTCCATCGTCCTTGTTGAAGTTAAGGCCACACACTTCAAGTACTAGTATGATCCTTTACCTTGAAGTGCTCAAAACTTTGATCCTTCAAGTGTATAGGTGATTAGTATTAGAGGGTGTAGGCATTAAACCAGTAAGTGATGATGTTGTTTTATCTCCTTAAATAAACCCATCTCAAATTTAAGAAATTGAAATCATTAAAAAGAAAATACATCCAATCCACCCCGAGTGATAACCTAGGATCAACTCATTCTTTTAAATTGAATCCACTTAAATCTTTTAGATATCTTTAAAACCCATCCAAAATCAATCCAAGTTGGCCACTTCATAGCCAAAAATCCATCCCTTAGGTTTTGTATCTTAGGTATCTTCTTTGGTCTCTGTGGAATCGACAACCCAAGCTACACTACAAGGACCGTTCTACCCTTCTTCTCTTGGGTAAATTTGGGCGTGAACCAAATTTTGGCGCCGTTGCCGGGGACCAAGTAAGTACCTTAGATCCAAAAAAAACCTTCTTTCCTCACCTTCATTCTTCTACTCTCACCCAAGATCTCTTATCTTGTCCCTTTCTCGTTTTTTTTTGGCGCATGTCCGCCTACACCCGCGATTTCTCAAACAGACTAGTTAGGGTGGAAAGTCCTAGGATAGGGGAGTCAAGTGCACCTAAGGGATTGTTTAAATCAGATTCAAATATTCTTGAAACCCCAAAGTCAGAACTTGAAACAAGTCCAATGGAGGGTCATCCACAAAATCAAATTGTAAACCCTGGGGGGAATCAAATGGGAAACCAAAACCAAGAAGCTCCAAACTTAGGGAATGTAGTTGATCAAACCATGAACGACTACCTCACTCCAGCTTGGACCAATTCCCCCTCATGCATTAGACACAATTCCATAGGAGACACCAACTACATATTCAAACCCCATGTCCTAAACCACCTTCCAACCTTTCATGGGATGGAGTCAGAAATGCCATACCTTCATGTCAAAGAGTTCAACGACATTGTTGAAACCATGTGTCCCCCACATCAACTAGAATCCGCTAAGATGAGGCTATTTCCTTTTTCATTAAAGGATCGAGCTAAAAATTGGCTAAACAACTTGAGACCTGCATCAATCCACTCTTGGGACCAACTGCAAAGAGAATTCTACAAAAAATACTTCCCTCATCACAAAACAATTGCACTTAAAAAGAGCATCCAAAACTTTTTTGAAAAAGAGGGAGAGTCATTCTATGAAACATGGGAGAGGTTCAAAGACACCCTAAACATGGTTCCACACCATGGGTTTTCCATACCTGAACAAGTGAGAATTTTCTATGAAGGGTTGGGTCCGGGTAATAAACAATTCATTGACATGATGTGTAATGGAACTTTTAAAAACAAAGCCCCAAATGATGCTTACGAGTATCTGGAAAGTCTGGCTGAACAAAACCAAACTTGGGGAACTTCACCTTATTCTGAAAAGCCACAAAGAACCACTGGAATTCATACACTTAGAGAAGAGGAAATCCTTAGGGCTAAACTCGCAGCACTCTCTAGGAAGGTTGAAGAGATAGACCTTAGGAAAGTCCATGAAATCCAAAATGTAGACCTTGTTTGCACAATTTGTGACAAACATGACCATAAAACAGACAACTGCCCAACCATTCCATCCATCAAGGATGTTCTTCTAGGAGGACCCCCAGCAGAAGTCAATGCCCTAAACTTTCAAAAGCCTCAATACCAAAACACCTTCAACCCAAGGTATAACGACCACCCAGGCTTCCGCTGGAAAGATAACCAACAACCTAGCCAACCACAGGGACAAAATTCTTACCCCCATCAGAACTACCAAATCCATAACCAGTTCCAAACCCAACATATCCAATACCAACAACCACCGGTCCATTTTCAACAAACCATCCCACCTCCAAAATATCCCCCTGGGATAAACCAACCTACTCAAGCACCAACCCAAACTATTCCACAAAGCCTACCAGAACAACTGTGCAAACAAATGGAGAGGATGAACTCAGAAGTATCTTCCCTAAAACAAGAACTTCAAACCATCAAAACAGGAAAGGCACCCATGCCTACTCAGGCGGTGCCATCCTCAACTTCAAGGGGAGAGTCAAGTTGTGCTCAAACAACTCATGAACAACTAAAGGCTGTGACTGTTTTAAGAAGTGGGAAATCAATTGAGAAACCTGAACAACTAATTCAGAACCCACCTGAAGATTCAAACTTGGATGAGAATTCAAGTGAACCACACGATCAAACTGAGGAAACTGATAACAATGTGAAAGAAACAACTCTTCAACAAACAACCCCACAACCTGCACCATTTCCCCAACGCATGAGGGGGAAATCCAAGCCTGAACTGAGTGAAACATTGAGGGAAATCTTCTCACAAGTCAAGTTGAACATTCCTCTTCTCGATGCAATCCAAACCATACCTTCCTACTCAAAGTACCTTAAGGACTTGTGCACTTTTAAAAGAAAATTTTCACATAAAAACCAAGTCCTTTTGGCTGCTAATGTGAGTACCACCATTCAAGGGACCATTCCTCCTAAGTTGAAAGACCCAGGTTGCCCTTACATCAATGTTGAACTAGGAGAAAGCAAAGTTGTCAAGGCCTTGTGTGACCTAGGTGCTAGTGTCAATCTCATCCCATATGCTGTGTACTGCCAGTTAGGCCTAGAAGAGCTCCAACCCACATCTGTCACACTTCAGCTTGCTGATCGTAGCATTAGGGTTCCAAAGGGGATTTTAAAGGATGTTCTGGTAAAGGTTGAAAACTTCATCTACCCTGCTGACTTCATTGTCCTTGACAATCATCCAAGCTTAGGTCCTAGGGAGCAAACTCCAATCATTCTTGGCCGTCCTTTCCTTGCAACAATCAACTCTGTTATCCGAGTCCGAAATGGGAACATGACCATCACCTTTGGGAACATGAGTCTAGACTTGAACATCTATAATGCAAGCTCACAAATAGGGGATGACGAGGATATTCATGAAGTAAACATGATAGGAAGCATTGATAATGAATCCATGGAACATCATGGAATATTTGATGAATGTTTAAGTCAGAATGAGATTGATTTCCTTTGTTCACATGAAGGAAGTTTATCTCCTTGGCTCAAATCATTTTCAAATTGCTCCTATAATGATGTCTTAGGACCAACAATCAGTGAAACCTTTCAGGAAAACACATTCATGGAGACAACTCAAACTCCCTTCCCTAACCCAGGTCAATACAATCTCGTGGCTGAAACTTCTACACATGGGGAATCAATTCAATCTGAAAATCTAGGAAACAAATTTGATCTTGATCCAATGCCCCAATATTCTGCTGAAATTCTGAACCAACCAGATCTTGAATTGAAGGAACTTCCTACTTCCCTCAAGTATGCCTTCCTAGGGGAAAATCAAACACATCCTATAGTCATATCTTCTTCTCTTGAAGCCAATCAGGAGGGGATGCTTCTAGATGTCCTTAGGAAACACAAGAAAGCCATTGGTTGGACCCTGTCTGATATTCCTGGGATTAGCCCACTTATTGGAACTCATAGGATTACTCTTGAATCTGAATCCAAACCATGTCGTCAACCTCAGAGGAGACTCAATCCAAATCTTATGGATGTGGTAAGGAAAGAACTACTTAAGTTGTTGAAAGCTGGTATCATCTACCCCATAGCTGAGAGTGAGTGGGTAAGCCCAATTCAAGTTGTCCCAAAGAAAGCTGGAATCACTGTGATCACTAATAAGGATGGGGAAATTCTTCCAACTAGGGTGAGTAGTGGCTGGAGAGTCTGTATTGACTATAGGAAGCTCAACTCTTGTACCAAGAAGGACCATTTTCCCTTGCCCTTTATTGATCAAGTCCTCGAGCGAGTGGCGGGTCATCAATTCTATTGCTTCCTAGATGGGTACTCAGGTTACAATCAAATCGAGGTCTCCTTGGAGGATCAAGGGAAGACAACCTTCACCTGTCCATTCGGCACCTTTGCCTTCAAACGCATGCCGTTCGGGTTATGCAATGCCCCTGGAACCTTCCAGCGGTGCATGATGGGAATCTTCTCAGATATGGTAGGGGATTTTCTAGAGGTCTTCATGGATGACTTCTCTGTCTTTGGGGATACATTTGAGGGATGTCTTAGGAATGTGGAGAGAGTTTTGTCAAGATGTGAAGAAAAGAATCTGGTCCTAAACTGGGAAAAATGCCATTTCATGGTAAAAGAGGGGTTAGTCCTTGGCCATATAGTCTCGGGTAGGGGAATTGAAGTTGATAAAGCAAAGGTTGACATCATTCGTCACCTTCCATCACCCAGAACTGTTAAGGAAGTGAGGTCCTTCTTAGGACACGCTGGTTTCTATAGAAGATTCATTAAGGACTTTAGTTCAATCTCTCGCCCTCTTTGTGCTCTCCTAGTAAAGGATGCTCCATTTGTTTGGACAGAAAGCTGTGAGGGTTCATTTTCAACCCTTAAATCCGCTCTCACCTCTCCTCCCATTATGAAATCTCCAAACTGGGACCTTCCTTTCTAACTCATGTGTGATGCCAGTGACTTTGCTGTAGGAGCTGTGTTAGGACAACGGTGTGATAAAACTCCATATGTCATTTCTTATGCAAGCAAATCCTTAAATGATGCCCAAATCAATTACACCACCACTGAAAAGGAGTTACTTTCTGTTGTGTTTGCCTTAGAGAAATTCAGGTCCTACCTCTTAGGATCACCCATCATTGTATTCACCGACCATTCAGCTCTAAAATATCTCTTCCAAAAACAAGATGCAAAGGCTAGATTGATTAGGTGGGTCCTTCTTCTTCAAGAGTTCGATTTAACCATTAAGGATAAAAAAGGTGTCGAGAATGTTGTAGCTGATCACCTCTCTAGGTTGGAATTCAAGGACAAATCACATCACCTTTCTGTGTCTGATTCATTTCCCGATGAGAACCTCTATTCTGTGAGTGATTGCCCTTGGTATGCTGACATAGACAACTTCTTAGTTTCCGGGGTCATTCCAAAATTCTTAGGGACCCAAGCTAGAAGAAAATTTCTTTCTGATGTCAAGCATTATGTGTTTGATGATCCATACCTATATAAGTTCTGTCCTGACCTAGTCATTAGGAGGTGTGTGCCAGAATCCGAACAAGAGTCCATCCTTAAATTCTGTCACAGTGAGGCATGTGGAGGTCACTTTTCCTCTAAGAAAACATCTGTTAAGATTCTTCAATGTGGTCTTTTCTGGCCCACCCTTTCAAGGGACTCCTACACATATTGTCAAAGCTGTCCTAGTTGTCAACAAGTAGGGTCCATCACAAAAAGGAATCAAATGCCACTCACTCCTATCTTAGTGGTTGAAATCTTTGACTGTTGGGGAATTGATTTCATGGGTCCCTTCCCAAACTCTCGGGGATACCTCTACATACTCTTGGCTGTCGATTATGTCTCAAAATGGGTTGAGGCCATTCCTACAAAATCCAATGACCATCAAACTGTGATTAGATTCCTTAAAGAAAACATCTTCTCTAGATTTGGGATTCCTAGGGCTATCATTAGTGATCGTGGAACTCATTTCTGCAATCGCCCATTCTCATCGCTCATGGAGAAGTATGGAATTTCTCAAAAAGTGTCCACTTCTTACCACCCACAAACCAATGGTCAAGCTGAGTTAGCCAATCGAGAAATCAAACAAATTATTGAGAAAACTGTTAATCCATCTAGGAATGATTGGTCGAGCAAACTCTTAGATGCTCTTTGGGCATATCGAACAGCATTTAAAACTATCCTAGGAATGTCCCCATATAGGTTGGTTTATGGTAAAGCATGCCATTTGCCAGTGGAGATTGAGCATAAGGCCTTTTGGGCAATCAAAAAAATGAACTTTGACATTTCTTTGGCCGGAATAAAGAGGAAATTGGATCTAAACGAGCTTGAGGAACTTAGGATGGAGGCTTATGAAAAATCAAGGATCAATAAAGCTAGAGTTCAAGCCTACCAGTCTAGGAATCTTAAAACTAAACACATTGAACCAGGGAAACCTGTGCTTTTGTATAGTTCTAAACTTCATTTGCACCCGGGAAAGTTGAGGTCTAGATGGTCCGGTCCATACATAGTGCATAAGGTGTACCCCCATGGGGCTGTTGAAATTCAAGATCCCACCAATGGTCAAATATTTAAAGTTAATGGTCATAGAGTCAAACCATTCATAGAACCATTCCAAAAACATGAAGTTGATGAAGACCTGAGTGAACCTACCTTTGATGAAAAAAAAACAACAATTAATCAATAAGGGGTTTAAGTCGAGCTAATGACGTTAAACAAAGCGCTGCACGGGAGGCAACCCGTGGTTTTTATGTTTCTAATATTTCTGAATCATCTTTATTTTTCAAATAAGATTACTTAATCATTTTTATATTTAAAAATAAAAAAAACTAGACTTTTGACCTGTTCTTCTATTATGAGTATGGATGGGTACGAAAGAGGAGCACCATATTCATCCGTGTCACGTGGTGTGATCCTTGAGTAATACCTTACCCAGAAATTTAAAAAGAAGACAATGTATCATCAGTTTATTTTGTTTTTATTATTCAATGGGTTAAAAAAAATATATAATAATACAAAAAAAAAGTCCACGCCATAGGCCGTGGGGAAAACCCCGTCACAACCGGCGAAGCCGCGGGGACTCGAACCCGGGACCGAAGGGAGACAGGGGCGCGCGCTTACCACTGACCTGCGGCTTCTTGTGCTACCTTATTCTATAATTTTTATATATATTCTTATATTTTACTTCCTTTATTATATAAATATATATATATATATATTGTTTGTTTTTGTTTGTTTTGTTTGTTTGTTTTGTTTTTTTCCTTTTTCCACTAGGGAACTTTGCAAGCGACATGGATATCAAAGGAATAAATTCGAGCGGCAAGAACTTCAAACTTCAACCACCAGGTGACTTTATTCCATAATCCTCATTTTCAATTTCCTTTTTTTAAATTTTTATTCCCTGCCTCTACTCCTAATTTTTCATTTCTTCAAACACTGGGGACAGTGTTGTTTTAAGTTGGGGGGGAGATAAAATAAAAAAAAAATGCTTTTGTGTCAAAAACAAAAATTGAATGATTTGAAAAAAAAAAGTAAATGGAAGGAAAAATTCCTTTAACTTTGAACATGGTAATACAAATTGCACACTTTGAAACTGTATATCAAATAATTTAGCATGCCCTGATTCTGATTTTAATCTTTGTATAATCTCATGAGCATAGATTTTGGAAAGTGTGGCTGTTCAATGTGATATTTCATCATTTATATTTTCATCCAAATAAAAAAAATGCCACAATGCACGTCCTCTAGACTGTGGGGTAATAATTTGAATTTTTGGGGTCCCATAATAAATAGCATAGGCTGGTTTTATTTTTATGAATAATATGAGTATTCAAAAAAAATATTAAAAAATTAAAAAAAAATTTATTAAAAAAAATAAAAATAAAAATTTGCGTGTAGAGCAATGGATTGATAAAATGTGAGGCTTTCGGCACTTGGGGATCGTGACTCCAGAGTTGTCTAGCCCTGAGTTTTTCAATCTATCTCTATTTATGGTAATATGAATTTGTTTTTGATTAAGTTAACTCGAGACGATGCCCGAGTATGTGGGCTTCACTTGGTGCCCTAAGGCCTTTGAGTCTGGGAGTCATCGGCAAAGTCTTGCTACATGGGTTAATTTGATTAATTTCAATCTCAATTACTATAGCAATATTGCAAAAAAAAATCAAAAAAAAAAGAGGGATGAAGAATACTCATATTAGGATTAAATGTGATTCCACCTAGCGCTTCCATGATTTCCCCCTTGAATGAAAATGAACCCCCATATCTATTGTGATTCACAACACATCATTACACCTAATTGAGTTGGATGAAGTATGATGGTGGATTTGATCAAAGGAATGGGCTTGGGATTGGGATCTGCTTATGAAAATATCTCGTATTAAAATATTTTGATGGGTTTCATGATTGTTTGGTATAAGGTTTTTTGGTGATCATTGTGTATTAAAATGTTTTTAGAAAAGGGAATTTGAATTTCATTTTTTGATGAGATATATTTTGCTCGGGACTAGCAAAACTCAAGTTGGGGGGTGTGATTAGCCACTAAATGAGGCTAATATTCATTGTTAATATACCTAATTTTCATGTTCTTTTTTATTCATAAATACCATTTTAGTGCATTTTACACTTTGAACATCATTTCACATTATGATTGTAATACCTTCTTAAAATGCACTATTATGTGGTACATTTTTGAACATCATTTAAAGTACCCAATGATTCATCTGATTTTAAGGAATTGAATTATACATATTTTAATTTTATATTTTTGTAAATTTATCTAAACTTAAATATGAACATGTTTGATTCAGGGATCAATGGAGAATTCATGGAGGATGATGGAGATATTTGGCAATGAAAGGAAGCAATTCTGGAGAAGGCAGATTGGACACCAGCCCAATGATGAGACTGTGGGGCCCAACATACAGGCCCAATTAATCCCAAATGTCGTGGGATGCTAGAAGACATGTACAGGAACAAATCACTCTTCAGGAGTTAATGCTAATTCGGCCTCCATGGTGGTCATTTAGGCGGCCCAAGTTAGAGATACAATTCTGGGCCAGATTCTGCGGCCCAGAAAAACAGTCCACCAATTTGATCATATCTCGGAATACACACCTCCAAATGGGCCCAAATTTTACAGGCGGTTAGCATACATCCGGAGCTCCATTGTCTTCTTCTATGACCCACCCTGATTCGGCCATCTAGATGGTCATCCAAACGCGTCTGTTCAGTGGATGAAAACTGGCTGCCACCTCGGGTCAAACGTGGAAAAGTCCAAATTCCACAAGCTTTCCACCACCTATAGCCTACCAAAATTAATTAAGATGCTTTGTACTGTTGGTGTCTCGACCCAAGGCTCCAAAAATTCCTATTTAAGGCAGTTGTGGTGAAGGAGTTTAGGATCTTGGATGCTTTGTTTACTTGTAATGTTATGCTGCATTTTTGTTGCCTCAATTTTGTCTTTCACATGTAAGTTGTTCAATTCACTTTAGTTTCTTAATAAAAGTTCTTCTTCTACTCTTATTCTGTTGTTCTTAATATCACTTTGATACCGTTGGATCAAGGTGTGAATTTATTCACACCAACCCTTGTGAAATTATTCACACAACGGTGGAGTGATCATTTTATTTTTGTTGTTTTCTTTACTTCTCCATTCCTCCCTTATGAGTCTACTTTCCGCTTCCATTGAAACCATGGGATCAATGGAGGGCTAACCCACTTATGGGTTGATCCAAGGGAGTAGCAAGGGGCTGGATTGGATGTTATTTATCACCTAATTAATGTATAATCACTTCTTTAATTGGGATTTTTATTTGATGATTTTTAAACTCCATCGTCCTTGTTGAAGTTAAGTCCACACACTTCAAGTACTAATACGATCCTTTACCTTGAAGTGCTCAAAACTTTGATCCTTCAAGTGTATAGGTGATTAGTATTAGAGGGTGTAGGCATTAAACCAGTAAGTGATGATGTTGTTTTATCTCCTTAAATGAACCCATCTCAAATTTAAGAAATTGAAATCATTAAAAAGAAAATACATCCAATCCACCCCGAGTGATAACCTAGGATCAACTCATTCTTTTAAATTGAATCCACTTAAATCTTTTAGATATCTTTAAAACCCATCCAAAATCAATCCATGTTGGCCACTTCATAGCCAAAAATCCATCCCTTAGGTTTTGTATCTTAGGTATCTTCTTTGGTCTCTGTGGAATCGACAACCCAAGCTACACTACAAGGACCGTTCTACCCTTCTTCTCTTGGGTAAATTTGGGCGTGAACCAAATATCATTAATATGAAATTTCTGGAATTGTATGTTATGTGGGAAAATATTAGGAAGATAACTATTGCGACTTTAAAAAATAAGGAGATGGTTTTTCCTTCAACTCAATAGTCATTGGAGGATTAATGTTTTAAAAACCTCTAGTATTTTCAAAGAATATGGTAAATAAAATCAATGTTACATCTCATGTATCTATGATGTTATAGTTACCATCCATACAATCTTTTAATAATGTTTCTATATTTTTTATCATGATTAGTTAAAGTTTTAAAAAAAGTCATATAGGTATGGATGAAAAAAGGTTACTAGAATCTAACAAATATTACTATGGTGGGTAATATAATGATCATGGATGTTTGTTCCCTATGAGGATCCAAAAAAACTATAATGATCAATATTAACATTATACATACAAAATAATAAGATTGTGATTTGGGGATCAATGTTGGCACTATAACAAATTCAGGTGTTGTTCATTAGATTTTTTGGTTCAATCCTAGAAAGAAACAGCACAAAGGAATCCCATATCAAGGTGATGAAATGTACATATGAAGAAGAAACATCCATAATGTAATAAAAATTTTAAAGCCTCAAATTTTTTGAGAATATTTTAAAATACATGTGATGTTTTCAAAAATAGCAGTCACAAAAATTGTGCATTCTCATATTTACATGTATCTAAATATATTAGGAAAAGAAGACCAAATTATTTTATTACCAATGAATAATAATCTATGGGAAATATGAAAAAAAGTTTTGAAAAATAATTCTACCATTATAATTTCCTGTAATAAAAATGTGAATACCTTAGATTCCAAATCCAAGAACTTGAAGAAATTCACTTCATCCAAAAGAAGTAATATGATGAATGAAGCTCTAATTATTCCATGTATAAAATAATTTTTTTTCAAATATCATACTGATATAATTATTATATTACTATAATATTCATATATAATAAGAAAATTGGGTGATTTATAAGAAAATTTATGTGCAATAGGAAAAGAAAAGATTTCACACTAAGGTAAAGTCTTATGATTGATGAGAATCATGGATAGACAAAGTCATAAATTTTTCTCTGTAATATTTCCGTTACATAATGAAATATCTAAGATGATGAAATTTTCACCATGTGATAACATATATTTAAAATTTTATAGTGATAAAATCCATGTAGGTCCAATTATAATTGATGTTCAGATATGGATTTTTAAAGAGTGAAGGATATAAAAAAACATTGTTTGGAAAAATATCCTGGCATTGTTATTCACACAAATAAGAGAGGAAGGATCCACCTTATTCTCTTAATATTTATGTATTTTATTTTTTCTTATAATGAAGGTAATATTAGGTGAACTTTTCTCATGGGGAGTACCTAAGAGGTAATGTGTGCTGTCAAGTCTTTTCAGTGAATCTAAAGATGTCATCATTTATTAATGATCCCTCAAATTATATTCAAATAAAAATATGATTGGGGATTATATTTGATGAATTTGATGAGTGTGTTTTAATATCCTAAAAATAAAAATAATAAGATACCATATTAGTTTCATATTATATTTTGTATCCCAAATAACATGTACTCAAGATGATCATCCTTGGTGAAGTTGTGAATGTTTTAAAATATACAAAATCGGATGTTGATGATCTATTTTGTTGTATTATTTATATTATTAAATATTGAAATACATTCTTAATGAGATTCTATATTATGAATTTTTTGAGGAGTTTTTCCCATGAGGGGGTAAAAAATATTAATGATAAAAATAAATCAATAAATATTATTTCATACAAATCTTATTATTCTTAAATTTGATTGAAGATTATGTCATTGGTAAAGTTATATTGTTCTTAATATGTAATAATTGTTTTAAAAAATAATAAACATAATAAAATGGGATGTATTTTAATTAATAAATGACATAAGTCTAGTGTAAGTACGGAAGTGATCCCAAGAATCTTATAATTCTTATTACACAGTGATGTTTTTGATCTTTTTATTGAAGTGATTGAATAATTTGAAGTATAATCTTTCTTAAAACTAATTCATATTTAATTTAAGTATTTTCATCAGAGGTTAAAATTTTATGACCCTTGAATACAATAAAATTAGTTCTCATTTCATTTGGTATCAGTATTAGTTGATTAAAAGAATATATGTTGTCTAAATAAAATCATCTTATGTTCTACATTGAGGAACCATCACATGGAAAAATAATGAAATGATGGATGAAACATTACATAATTGTCGAATGATACCATTTTCACAATAAATTCTTATTTATTGTCAAAATGTGGGAGGTAAAGTGAAATTAATGTTTAGAAATTAAAGGGGAGAGATTCACATATTGATATAATCCTTTGAAAAGATCATTGAAGGCATTTGCAATAAATAAAAGGGGATGATTGAAGAGCTATTTATTTGTATGAGTTTTATTTTTTAGTAAAGTTTTTATTTTGATTTTAATAGTGGTTAGTTAAATATAATGAATTCATTTATTACAATATGTTATGGAAACTTGAAACAATGAAGTTTCTAGAAGTTCTACTAATCTATCCAAGATATCAATGTTTGATAATAATGTTAGTATTCCTTGGATGAATGAATGAAGAAGGAATTAATCATGTATTATAATCATAAGGATGTTCTTTTAAATACATTGAGTTTATAAGTATGAATATTTTTTAACTATTCTTAATTCTCAAGGACTTAGGTGAATAGTGATTAGTGAAATCACATTGTCCACTATAATTATGAATATACATGATCAATCCAATGGTGTTTCTGATTATATGATGTTTAACGAAGTTAAATGGGTTATATAAAATATTTCATTACCACATGAAGAGTTTAATAAAGATCATGAAAAATATTATTTTTCATTAATATAAATAAGGCCATGCAGTATAAATATTAATTTCATAACTAATTTATGAATATAATTGATGTTTTGAAAATTTATAATAAAATTATTGTATTGAATTTTTTTATATGAAATATGTCAAGTAGATATATTCTATGTGATGATTAAAAAATTGGTCAACCACTATGCCAACCAGTTTCCACCTGAACCAGATTTGGGACATTTTTGGTCAACCACATGGGAGAGAGTTGACCTGGCCAACACATAAGAGTATTTAGGGGGAGTATAGTACCTACACAGAGTGCACGTGGGATCACATGTTGGAAGATGCATAAATTATATATATGAGCATGAATGGAGGGAAAAGTATGTTCAAATATATCACAGAGGTAAATTAAGACCCATGTAAGGAAAGTGTGATGTGTTCTGAGTGGTAACCCCAGTGATGACATAAGGGGAAATCGGAAAGACATGGATTATCAAAGATACTCTGTACGAAATTATAATAGATGTGGGAAGGAAAAGTTTGGGGACTATTCACTTATGTTAAAATTGTTATGAACATAGCACATCTTTTTGATCAGTGATGGTCTGATGATCCACATGCCTCAACATCATCATATTCCTGTTTTATTTTTTAGGGTTTTGAATACAACATCTTTTGGTAGTGGTGATCATGAATTGAAACATATACCCCCATGAATATTCTGAGCTAGCATTAATGAATTTTTGTAATGAAAGTTATGATAACTATTGCAGTCAATTAGTAGCTTTTATAGAATATAATACATAATAAATAGAGCCTCAATATATAGAAAATAAGATATTACCATGCAATACCAATGCATTCGGAAGAATTAGGGAGTTTGAGATATGGAATGTGATTTCTTGTGTGTGCACATCATTCAAAAATAGAATATTTATAAGTATCTACTTATGAAAAATTACACTTTTCTTGATTTAAGATGTTCTTGAAAATATGATAAATTTAGGAATTTAATATCATCCTTTCCATTGAATATTTTTTTGGAGGTCTCTGAAAGAGTCATTACACGACTTGAAATGCCAATATAAGGCTGTGTAAAGGTAGTGGTTCCTCTTTATAAAAATTGAGGAACCCAATCTATGGCCCACTGAGGATATGTCAGAGAGAAATCTGAAAAATACACTCCATAACTATTCTATGCACTTTAGTTTTCATGAAAATTATTTATGAGCCACTAAAATTTGTGAAGAAGAGTATATCTCACATTATAATTGAAGAAGAAACATGTTTTATTGACTATTTTATTATCACTTGAGTGTTATATAGAAAGGAAAAAAAATTCTATCCAATTGTTGTATTATAACATATTTACACATGAAGCCCTTTTGGCTTGTGTGAAAAAATGAGTTTCCATGTGCCCTGTTTGTGTGAAGGATAAGCTGACTTCATGATCCATTACTGGTTTTTGTGATGGTAATGAGGATATATAGAAAATTCATTCACATGATACTTATTTTAAAACAGAACCAAGACACCATATATATATAAACATATATCTATTATGTGAATCGAAAGAACATAGAGAAGACACATACTGCATAATTTTATTGGTTCATGCAAAGAACAAAGTGCATGAATTAATTGAGGATTTCATGAAGCACATATTAATAATATGATATATAGAACAGATAATAATACCGAATTATATATTATATATTCTAGGGTTTACAAGATAAATCATTCATTTCATATACAACATCATTTCATGAAAACTAATTGAGAACCTAAAACTGAGAATTATGATTTTATAGTTTTTTTCAAAGACCTATTAAAAAAATGTTTTCATGATATTGACATGAAAATTAATCATTTCAATAATGATAAATAAATTTTGGTATTATAGTAAGAATTATTTTCCAACCAATTAGTGAGAGTGAAATTATAAAATGGGCCAATGTTTCCTAAAAATAAGTACATAAAGAATAAATAGTTAAACGAACAAAGGAAAGAAGAAAAGTTGATCAATGTAAAGGTACTAGACTGAGAAGATAGTTTTCGAAAGAGCTATAAGACCAAAAAGATGGAACAAGTTGATTAGGAAGAATATGGGATCAACAATATATCAGATGGAGATTACTTATCAATAATAGATTAAAAGAAGAACAAAGTTTTGAGAAGATACCAGATAAATATTTTATTATAATTAGGTATTGGATGAATTTGGTAAAGAATTATAATCATATAGAAAAAATCTAGATGAAATATGAAGTCTATATTTTAGATTTTTTCTATAAATAAGAAAGAGAGTTTTTTTCTGGTATTGTGTTAGTAATAAAGTGAAGATGAAAGAAGTGGCTAATAAAATAGCATTATGAAATATATTAGAATTCTCAAAAGGTGAATGAAATTCATATTATAAAATATTACCCAAAATAAGAAGGTGAATACTGTCTTTAGGGGAAATATAAAGAAAAAGTGAGGAGCTGAAAATTAGATAAGTCTTTTTCACCAGTCAAAGGATGGGAATTATTTCTATCCCCCTAAAAAATGTTGGTACTCGCACTTGATGGGGATTTTTTTATTTCTAAACCATATTGTTTCATATTATAATATAGTTTTCAATATTTGTACTAATAATCACTATAAAAGAAAATAATTAGATTCCCTTATTGGGTTGCAACACCATTAGAAAATAGCATGTGCCATATTTACCAACAATAATGTACTTGCATATAATAGGGAATTCATAATATGGTAATCAAGATTCTAATAGGTAAATGAGGTAAAGGGATAAAAATTATAATTGGTTAAATATTTCACAACGTAGAGTCACCCCCCTTAGTGTTGAGAATATACCAAAGTGGCCCTCTAATTCTCTAGAATCTTGTATGAGCCTATATAATACCTTATTCAACTTTCACAATTTAGAACCACCACCATCAAGGATAAACCCCTATGAATATACATTGTATAAATCATAATCAAGTTTAATGTTTAATTTTTTTGAATTTAAATCCATTTCAAAAAAATTATAGTTTCATTGAGAACAAACCACTAGGAAGATTAAAATTATTTGAATCCTTATGATTGGAAGATATTTATATTAAATAATACCCTTAATTTAGTAATATCCTCTTTAAAAAAGATGACCATTTCAACATTCTACTTCACCTAACTCATTGATATTATTCTAAAAACCGCACATTTCCAACAAATTTTTTCTTATTTCGGTAGTTACACTAACTTCCAGGACTCATTTTTATCAATTTTGTTTAACTCTTGTTTCATCACTACAACCTATTTCTCATGTTGTAGGGATTTATCAATGATATTTGGTTCAACATGTAAATAAAACATGGTATGGGATTGTTATCATGTTTTTTTATATTTTTACCCCATTTATTCTATATTTGAAAATATATTTAGGCCGAACATGTTATCCAAATATTTGTAACTGAGAACTTCCTTTAACAAAACCTTCTTCATAGTTGTAAATTTTTTGATCATCTTGTATGATTCAAAAATATTCTTGATCATCAAAATTGTTATTATAATATAAATATTATCTATATCTTTAAGTTTAATCATCAATTGGAAATGATTCATATGATGTATTTTGTTTTTTCATCACTTTTACAACAAATATCTGAAACATATTAATCAAATTCATGTTATAACAGCAATAACATATTTCATTGGTTGTATTCCAAATAAATTTACCCTACTTTTCTCACTCATCAAATATTCGCATATTTTATACTTTAATGTTAATATACTATGGTTTACTGAACAATTTTAGTTTCTTCAATAATGAATTATTAATAAGCCATAAATCATATGGTGTAATGAAATAATTGAGTTAAAGCATGCACTAATTTAAAATATACACAACTATTGTTATGTCTTGTATCCAAAATAATTTTTATCTATCATACTCTAACAGATTTATTCATCAAATGTCTAAGATAATTTGATTTATATATATATATATATATTAAATTTTATTAGGTTTTTTATGGAGTAATATACTCTTGTCATTTCTAATGATTTTCAAGATATGCCTAAATATATTCATAATTATATTCAGATCCATTATATCATAAATTTTTTTATGATGACATACCATGATTGATTCTAAAAAATCCATTAAAATATTTTAAAACTTTAAAGTTATTTTTATTTACTTAATAAAATTTTTATATATTTTATTTGAGTAAAATCATTAACAATATTTAGAAAATGCAATTTTCCATTGGTTGACATCAGGATCTTTGGTCTAAATATATCTGAGTGTATTGACTCAATAGGTTTATTTGTTTTTATTTATTGAATACTTATAACTCTTGTTCATACTAGTTAACTTATAACGTATAACACATTCACTAAGTCATTAATATTTTATCTCTAGTATATTTCATATAGAATCATTGTTGAAAATATTAACCAGATTATTTTCTCCCCATGTGAAAAAGTATACTTTGATAAATTTCAATCCTTTATTTCATGCTCTTATAATAATAATTTTTACCGCCATAATTTTAGAATAAGTTTATAGTTTTTCACTACCCCTTCAATACATTAGTTTCATCCTTCAAAAAATTTATGAAACACCAATTATTATGAAATATAACTTAATATTCAATCTCAGATATTTGAGAAACACTAAGGAAATTGTGTATCGATATGATAACAAATAGAATATAAATAAATTTATCATTACCAATATTAGTGTTTCCAAATACTTTCACATTTAGTGTTATATCATTTTTTATTATGATAGTGAATCCTTCATCCTGTAAGATATTTTTTTAAGAGGTTTTTTGTTTCTGATCATCTGTGATGATAAAACAATATAAGGTACCCACAATTTCTCTCATTTTCTTATTTTAATCAACCTAATACAACATTTAATTAATTATATTAAACATATTATTGATATATTTAGAAGTATATTTTTTACCTTATATATTTTGGTATAAATTAAGATAATTTTTAGAGCTATGTCTGAGTTTATTAGACATCCCACAAGTCTCCTCAAGAGAATCAATGTAATTTCTCAACTTCACTGTCTCTATTGGTTGTATTAGATGTTGGTATCTTAAATATTTAAATTTAATTCCCCATGATCCATTTACTCTCTTAGATTAGAGAATTTATAAATTAGTCTATAAAATATATGATTTGTGACTATAAACTATATAGAAACAACATCTTCTTTAATGAAAAATGTACTTAGTCAAAAAATAGTTACTCTAAAACATACGCATATGGTTTCCATATAATTTATTATCATATGATTATTTTCATCCTTCTAATTATTAAGATCCTTAATATTTATCATCAATTTAACCTTCATCTTAGTATCAATATTATTATATTTATACACCTCCTTATCATTAGATTTTTCATAACTATAATCAAACATATTATTGGGTGTGTTGTCCATTTTAGGGGACTTAATCACATTATTCATTACCCATTTTATACTTTTACTAGTAGAATTAAAATCTTCAATGTCCAAAAAAATTATTTGTATAATGTTACATTCACCAACCTTTATAATATCATTCGTGAATTTCTAAACCATTCTGAATCCTTTAACAACTTCATTCAATAATTTTTTGTCTACCCATATTTGGTTTTTCTCCAAGAGTTTAGAACATCAAATATATTTTCTTCCAAATACTTCCCCTCCTAATTCAAAAAAAAATTATATTTATAATGGTAATATCAAGAATATTTCCTCTGTATTTAATAATTTAATTTAGATATCCCATTATTAACTCAATTTACATCTCTATAATTTCTTTAGATATTTATTCATCAAGGTATTTTTTTGTGAAACATTATCCATATTAAAAAATTTATTATCTTACTTATCAATCAAATTTCCATTTAATCACGTGATGAGATAAACACTATTTTTACACACATTTTATGAATCATCATCACTAATTTAAATTATATTTCCTCATGTTTCTTTTTCTACACATTAAGAATCTTTGTACTATATTGATATTTTCATGAAGCTTGTTTTCCCTTCATAATCAGAGTCATATTATCCCCATTTATATTCACCGTAACATGATATGGCATTGAATTTCCATAAAATATTTTTATTATTTATAATATTAGCCTTTTATCCACCAATAAAAGGTTTTAATCATTTGTACCCTCTAACCATATTACTCTTTCTCGATAGTATTTTAGGTTGATTATATTTCTCTTATTATTATTTTTTCTTCTAGGAAACCTGCTGAATTTTTCTCAATCTTTCCATAATTTAATATTTTAAGCATTATCATGCCTCTATATTTTAATTTCCATCACATAAAAACTTTGGAGAGTAAATAGATTATTATATTTTAAATCAAGGGCCACATGATAATATTTAAATTTATACTGATGAGAATTCTTTAGACTTGGTTGTTTCAGACCTTTTATTTCTTTGAAATCCATTTCCCTATAATTTTTCCATTACTTCTTAAAGTATACAGACTTCTAATATCATAATAAATCAATTTTCTTGAGTTTTGTTATGGTCCAATAATCCATGTAATGATATTCATGGAAAAAATATTTGAATCAGATTTATTTGGGAGGATTCTCATAAACTTATTTTTGATGGTATAATTTTTTATAATTTCACTATATCATTGAATCAATCATTATAATTTGATCACTCAAAAAAATAAATATTCCACTAATTTATCTTCTCCCATTATAATATCTTTAAAATAAGCACGATCTATTTTAATCACGATACATTAACAATTTTTATCTACTTAAATGGTATTATAAAATTTTCCCTACATTTTTGTTGTTGTTTTGATTCCCAAAAATTATGTCAACACCTTCTCTAAGACTTATGATAGTAATTATTTTAAATACATGAAATCAACTTTAACCTTTTACATATCCTATAATGTGTATCCTATAACAGCTTAGTTATTATTAACATGATTCTCAAGGATATTAGGAATTCCTAGACCAATTTATAGATGACATAGAGATATTATCTCTCTCTATAGATGAAATATCATTCCTCCAAAAATATAAAATATCTTATTGTTAAGGACAATCATATATATTTTTAATTAAACAATCTTGATATAATAAATTGAAATAATACTCATATACTTAAGAGATTTCTTATAATTTCTGCTCAAGAACACTCAAATAGAAAGTGAAATGATCAGAAGATAGTATGCCATCACTAGGGATGAATCAGTGGAAAAAATACTCACCCATGATCTATATCTTTTACATCATCTATTTGTTTGATTTTATAATGATGGTGATGATTTGATATAGAGAGATAAATAACACACATAGACATAAAGTGTTTTTACCAGTTCCACATATACTATTATTAGGCATCTAATCATTCGTATGAAATTATTTTGATCTTACTTCCCAAATTTCAATTTATTAATGGAACATGGAATAAACAAATTGAAAGTTCGTGAAATTTTATTACAAAATGAATGATGATTTATAAAAATTAAAACGATATTTTTTAATTATACCTTAGGTGAATTAGGTATTTCGATTGCCTGTTCACCCTTGTTCAACACCTTTATTTCCAAGAAACTTTATCTTGAAAATATCCTTAGAATGGGTAGTCATATTCTTCTCTGGATCTCCTTTTTTCATAACAAGAAACTCTAGGTAGGTTATCACTTATTTATAAGAATAACATGTATTGTGATCTAATTCGTCATGATGTGAATGGAAGCACTTATATCAATGATATTGAGAAAAAAATCCAAGATATATTGGAGAATCATTGAATTTATTTTTTATAAAATTAATGGGATATAATGTTATATGTTTGATATTTCCAGAACTTGTAACCTAGAAAACATATATATCCTAACTCATTGGTGCATGGTTTCTTCCATTATGTCATGGTCTTATCACTCCTTTAGATTTAATGATGTGACTTGACCTCTATACCTTATTGTTTCTAAAAAAACTAAATCCACTATATATTTGGATCCTCAATACATATGAAAGCACAGTGGGAATTAGTTTATTATAGAACATTATGATTTGGATAATTAACCACCATAAACTGATTTTCTCATAGACTAGTCTTCTTGAAATAGTTGAATCTTCTCTATTTTTTATATGAATTCTTGGGTGTAACTGGTTGCGCCCAAATTTACCCTACCGGTAAAAGCGGTCGTTAAAGTACAAGTAGGGGTCGGATCCACAGGGACCGAAAAAGTAACCTTGAGACGCTATGATTGTGTGAAGGATGGGCTATGAAGTAGCCAACTTTGGATTTGATTTTGGATGGTTTTTAAAGAACACTAATAAACCTAAGTGAATTCAATTAAATGGAAATGGGTTGATCTTAGGATTATGCTCAGGGTGTATTGAATGAATTTTACTTCATTAGACAATTTTTGTTTTATTAATTTTTTATGAATCCATTCTTCAAAAATAAAATTACATTCATCATTTTCTGGTTTGGTGCTTACTAAACACAATTAATAATCCCGTATACACATAGAGAACCAAATTCATGATCTCCCCGAGGTATATGGTCATTTAGTAATTGAATTTAGTTTTCTCAAACACAGTAAATATGAAGAGTAGAAATAATTGAAGAATGGATGTCTTAAATTAATTATCCAATTAACAACAATTCGTTCAAAAAATAACATTCAATCTAGCCTTTTCATCCTCCTAAGATCATACCATTAAGGGTTTAGCCCTCCATTGATGGTATACTCTAAATGGTGGGCGGAAGATGGCTAACAAGAATTGGATTGAAAAAATTAAAACCGCGGAAATAACGAGCACTTATCCGTGTGTGTGAATGAAATTCACACCTATGTGTGAACTAATTCACAACAACACAGAGATATCACTTTGCTTTGTGATAATAAAGTTTTAATAAAAGAAATGGAAAATATAGAAGTGAATGAAGTTGATTAAGAATATAAAGATACAAGAAAGAAACTTACATGGAAATGGAAAACATTACAAAGGAAATTTGGAAGCATAACCTTACAATGAAACAAGCAACAAAAGATGATATGAAAAATATCCACCCCAATTCCCTTCACCAATAGCTCCTTATATAGGAATATGAGGATCCTCAGGTACATCCTCCAATAATTAATTCACCCCCCAACAATTAATAGAGTCAAATGGAGGGTGAATAATAAAAAGGAAATTGATGTTTCGAATTTGACCCGGAAAACTGTCCAGATTCGTCCACCATATTGACGTGTGAATTCTCAATTGAAGAAGGCCGAATACAGAGGGGTTGTAGACGAGAAATATCTTCGTCCATCTGTCCTCTATGATCTGTAAATAGTTCAGGAAATTTGGCTCATCCGTTTGAATGTTATGGTCGAAATGGTGGGACGGATTTATGAGCATTAATGTCGGGTCCACCATTTAAATCTCAAATTCAGATCCCTTTATCATCATAAATACTTCATAATTAGCTCCGGTCACAGTTGAATAAAATGATCCTCATGTTTTTATCTTTCCACTGTATAAATTTGAGCTTCATTGGGCTTGGTTTCTGGGCCCCACATTTGTTTGATTGGCCTTAGGCCCATTATGCTTTTCCAGAAAGGTTCTGTCTTCAGGTGCAAAAGTCTCCATCTTCCTTTGGGATTCATCCAGCGGACCTAAAAGAGAAAATGTTCCAAAAAAAGTGATCAATAATATCCCAAAATTTCAAATTCATAAAATTAATATAATATTGTCAACAAACAAATGAATGATTGGGCCCAAATTTTCATTTTAAACATGAATTTCATTTTTGATGAGAAATGAAGTTCTATTTATGCAATGCACTAAAAACAATGTTTATGGACTTTGGAACAATGAATATAAAGATATTAACCATTAATATTAGCCAATTTCAGTGACTAATCAGTAACCAATCAATCTATAATGTGATTCTCTCAAGATAGGAGTGGAATATTTCTCCAAAAATAGTAACTCGGTGATGTAATTGTATAACATAAGATTAACATATTATTGAATTATCATCATAAAAATGTTACCTATAGTTGGGGATGTGATATTTATCCATTCATAAAAAAAATATCTTCTATATAAGAAAATATAAATCATGTAGTGGTTATATCATCACGATTCATGGTTTGGTTTCATTATTCTCTATTAAAATTCATTATTCTACATCTCCATTTATCTTTTAAGATATTTCAACTCATCCCTGAGCATGTTTTGAATAAATATAGCATAAAAACATCCCAAAATCATGAATGAATTGTTACGTTAAATCTGTGATAAATATTTTTTGACAAGTTTCTAAAATTTTAAAAGGAATGATTTTGGAAGTTCTAATTCATAAATTTAATAAGGGCATGGAAAAAAGAACTTGAGTTGTATAGATGTATAATCTATAGTAGAAAACAATGATATATGACTACCCAATTTAAATGATATAAGTTCATAATTAAATGTAAGAATAACCTATAATTTTTCAAATGGATATATAGGATTCTTCAGGGATTTGTGTAAGATAAACATTTAGGGATTAAACTATTAATTAATAATATGAGGTTAAATAGATACAATTTTTTCGTGAAATTGAATAGATAGAGGGTGGAATGTGTAGTTATATTCCTCCAAATTTAGAGATAAATATACCAAAAAAATATTGTATCAGTAGTAGTATGGTAAATCAAATAAATAAAATGTGTGTAAAAAGTAGTGGTATCTTATTTCAAGAATTTTTTAAAGATATTGTTTTTAGGGTGATAAAAACTATAATTAATAAATTAACCGATTATTTAGACAAATGGAAATTAAACTAAGGGGAAAAGGTGAAGATTTAAGTCTCATAGTAAGAACTTCTACATAGGCACATGAAATGATAATTATTTTATTTCTAAATATGGTTTATTAATAGTTTTATTACCGATTCTATGTTTAATCTGAATATCTTTAAGTCCCATTCACTTATGTTGAATAATAATCTATTTTTTTCTAAAATTATTAAATAATTTGTTCTCTAGTTTTATGGAAAATATGAGAGACATTTATGTGTTTAATAACTTGTTCAAATACTATGAAACTTTTATCACATAGTTATGTTATGAAAATATTTAATATTTTCTCAACTAATATTACCTTTTAGGTATCTCTGGCCATGTTTAAAAAGGATCACAAAAAATATTAATTTATAAATCAATGTGTTTTGATCTTATATTTTCTATCACATAAGACTGTCGATTCTATTCCTTATTTTATTAAATACAAAATAAATAATTTATATTATACGTGTCCCACTCAAGAATAATTATCTGTTAACACATGAAAATTATTCAAATAATCTGTGAAAATATCATATGGAAATAGGATCAGTTATAGAAATATTTTATAAAAATAACAATCCAATTATATTAAATTCAACTAGAAATAAAATATGGAAAATAATGCAATGTACATGCTTATAACATCATATAATAAAACTATGACATGATGTAGTTATCAAACCTTATAATAATCATGAAACATGTAATAGTAAATATATATAACTATATTCAGGTCGATGAAACAATCACCACATGATTCCACCAAAAATCTAAATATGATAAACACCACTCAAATTATCATCATGATTCTAAAGTGATCCACCTATCATGTCATAAACATAGCCAAACTACCTTTAATAATGATGGTGTAGTTTTTTTCACTAAAACACCATAATTTTAATTTATGTGTCATTTTTTACAAGAAATTTGCATGATTCCATTAAATATCACTATACAAGAAACACACAACCCTTGCCTATGATGACAGTGTGGAAACTGATTCATGGAGTAATGAAATGTGGATGGTGGCCACTATGAAACAAGTGAAACAAAAGGGATACAAGAATATACTTTCATAATAGATAACTTCGGTGGTGACCGCATAGCTTGTTTTCTTTTGTAAAAGATAACCCCGAAAAACCTGGGGTCTTCGGAAAGATTTCATCTACAGATAAAAAAATGATTGTTTGGGATCATTGTGTTAATATGGTATAACTATAGGTACTACACACATTAATACCAAGTTCAAAAAAGTTGATAGATTATGATTTTGGTAACATAGGGTTATGATAGTGGTTGGGGATGGTGAAGCATGGGTATAGTGGCTATAAATCAGGAGAAAGGGTGACATATATACTGGTTGGGTGGGTTGGTTCACGATTAAAGAGGAATAATGAGACTCATGGGATGTTAGAGGTGGTGATTCATAGTTGTGTTGATTGTCTCTTTCCCACATCATTTGATTGTTTTTTTTTGAAAATTTCAATTCCATTACATTAATTATTTTTAAATAATTATAGAAAAACTAAATATTAAAAATTCCCCATATTATTCTCTATAACATTAATTTTTAAATGTGTAGAATATTTATTTATATTTAAATATTTAACAACTTGTAAAATAAAATGGTGAAATTAATTATACATTTATGAAATAAATAATTATAATTTATAACAACATTATATTCATATTGGTTAAATAATTATATTTTGGTTACAACATATAATGTTTTTATAAAGTATTTTGTTGTCAATGTTTTAAATTGTTCTTGTAACTTGTAATTGTGTATTTTTTGAATCCTTATTACTAAATATGTATCTGAACCTTATGATTGTATTTCTTAAACCTACAACAGATTTATCCTAACCATAAGACACACTTCTCTTAAATTTATAAATACATACCTGGACCTTATTGTATTAATCTTATATGATAAATTGTATTATCTAACCCTTATAAAAATATATGAATATTATGAAAATTAATCTTACAAGATCAAACTTTTATAGTGATTTGAACATTATAAAAATGAACCACACTAGCCTAACCTTCGAGCTAAGCTGAACATCAGGAAAATGTATCTTATGAGCTATAATGATGATTTTGACTTATGTATATTTTTTATTATCGATATTTTTTACCTTATTATTTGTTTATGATTTTATTGATTTATTTTATTCTAAAATATTTTATTTTTTCTAAAAATAATATTAAAAAATGGTTTAATATCATTTTAATATTTATAAATTTTCCTATTTATTCAATATATGCAGGAATGTTGTTAGAATGTATTTAACATTTGAATTTTTAGAAGTAAATATAAATGTATCATTCTCTAGGATTATTGCAAGTTATTTGAATGAGTAATAAAGAAATTTTTTAATGAATCAATTTAACTTTATTTGAAAATATTGAAAAACTATAAATTAGTTATGTATTTGAAAGTTAAAATTTTGGAAAATATTTACTAAATATTCTTGGTTCTTTATTTCAATTGTATATTCTTCTAGCAACATCATTATTATTTTAAATTAATATAACAATTTTAGGATGATATTTAGGATTGATTATTATATTTAATGGAATCAAAGATACTAGGAATGCAATGAGATACATATAACACAAACTGGACTATTTAAAAGTGATATAAATATTATAGATTTAAACCTTCAATATACATTTATTTATGAGTGATACACTATTTTTTTTTTCAAAAACTAGATGACATTAAAGATTTACATGAACTATAATATCATTATTACCATAATGAGATGGACTGATCCATTCCTCAAGAACCTATTTTTGTGGATAAATTATTCTATATAAGTTTTTATCTGTCACATCTATATCCAACTCTTAATTTAATTTTTTCTCTTCTATTCTTGTCCTAACATTCCCCCAAGGTTAACACTAGGCCCTTTGGAATTTGGAAGAGCAAGGACATGATTTTAGTGGAATAAACTGGGGGTATGGTTTGTGTGCTTGGATTACCATACCATGTAGGAAAGCCATGGATGGATATCTAGCTCATTAAAAATCTTTTAGAATTCCAACATTTCCCTTCTAGAACTTAACCCAATATACCAATTTCTTCCCCGATTCAACCCAAGAAGCCATGGAACCCTCCCAATCTCCATCGACCTCTCTTGGAACTCATTTCTAAGGGAATTTTGGTGTGAGGACATCATGATTATTTCAATTAAGTGAGTCTTTCTTTGATTTATTTCTTTTCCATTAAGTTTCTTTAATATTTCATGAATTTCCAAATGTCCAAATGCTAGGGATCCGTACCTCGGGTTTGATTTTGGGTTTTTCGTCCAATATTGTGGATTTAGGTTCATTTGCAGTCCCTTGTGATACACCAGTGGTGCGGTTGATGTTTTTCAAAATGATTTTAGGTTTTTTACATATATGGTAGGTTATTCCATGTCTAACAATTCTTTGATGAATTATATTTTCTTGATTAAATTTTTTATCATGTTCCTCTTCCATTGTTCTTTATGAAAAAACTAGTTTTATTTGCATTGATTAGGTGGTTCGATTTAATGTAGTATTTGTGTGTAAAAATGAATTTTTTTTTAATGTTTATTCTATGTTTTATTATTTAGATTTGTTTTATGGGTCATATAATTGTTTTATTAAATGGTTTTTTGGATTGCAATTCTAGTTTGTTGTGACATTAGTGTGTATTTGACTTTGAAATAGGGTTTTTAAATTGATTTAATGAGAAAATATTTTTTAACTTTCATGAAATTGGTTAATGAATATGTTAAATGGTTTATTAAGTTACACAAAGGGTGAAAAACATGTTTAGATACTATTTGGTGTGTGTATGAATAGAACTGGTATTTTTATGTGTAAATTTTATTTAATGGCATGTGGAACTTGTTTGAGCACAAATAGGGAAGCTTGGGTATCTAAGTTGGTGGACTAAGACTAGTATTCTAGTGATCTAGAGTTATATCATTCCATTTTCACTTATCAAGTTGAAGTTAACAACTCTAAATATTCTACGATGATGTTGAGGCCCACTAGGAAATTGGGGTTTCCCCTCTTAGTGGCTCATTCCTGAGAATTTAATGGATTATGGTTTCTTTTACACCGAGATACAAGGTTCCTAAGGCCCACAACCAGCTAGTGGATAGGGTTGTTCCCATGAATACTACTCATTGCCTATTTTGAAATTAATATTGGAATTTGGTATGGTTGGTAGGGAAATTTAGTATAATGCACATTTTATATAAAAGTTCTCATTATTTAATGTTTCCACTTGATAAATGTTTCATTTAAGAGTTTCACCCCTTTAGAAATTGCTTCTATCACTCCTTGTTTATAAAAACATGAAATATTTTTATCTTATAATGTTTATCACATAGAATACTTGGGTTATTATGCTACTGGTATTAGGATCACACCCTACATACACCATTGGATGTAAGTATACTTGTTCATTTTTGATATATGTAAGGACAAGGTCTTTGGAGATGGTGGTTTAGGTTGTTATCTTTCATTTTTGATGTTGGGTTGTAGAGAAGGCTTGGGGATGATGGACCCTTTCCATGAGGTGGATTTAGAGTTGTAGTTTCAATTAATTTTGAGTTTTGTACCTCTTAGTATTTTCTGAAAACAATGTATTTCAATTCTGAATTTTTATTAAAAGTCAGTTTGCACTAAATTTTCTGATTCAGTTTATTTATTGAAATTGGTTGTTTATTTATTATAATATCATGTAAATACTTGAAAAACTATTATTCATGATACCCATACACATATACCAACCCATTTAGAGAGGGAACACCCTTAGGGCCTTATCATGGACCGACTCCGGTGCAGATTTTGATAGAGACTAGATCTAGTTTGTGACAAAATGGTATGAGATCTAGGTTAAGATCTTAAGGTTATGTTATTATTTGGAATGGGTTAGGTTTGATAGGTGATAGGAATATTGGTGCTTAGAGTAATATTTTAGAGTAGGCTACTTAGCCCAAACCTATCTTGATATACCTTGAGTCACCATGCGATGTTGGGATTATTGTATGACTTCACTTTTATGTGAGATGTGCGGGCTACAGACTGCACATGGATAGTATGTGGGGATGAAGTGGTTGTTAATTTCATTATTTTGATGAGTTCAAATTATTTATATTTGATTTTATTTCTGATTCCTTTCCAAATTTTTTTAAAAATATTTTATTCCGTAACTATTTTTTCTAGAAACATGCCTCCTCGAAGACCTCCCTTGCACCCATGGGAGGAGGGTGGGGAGAGTTCTCCCTCAATGCTAGATCAGAGGTAGGTAGAAGCTCTGGTATGGGTTGTCCATGATCTAGTAAAGGGAATGGTTTATGCTCCTACTCTATCCATAGAATATGAGTATGGTCCCAATAATGATAAAGCACATGAGTTCCTAAAAAATAAACCCCCTTCATTCTTAGGTAGCTCAGAACATCAAGACGAAGAGGAATGGATTAAGAAGAAATAGTGTACGTTCAAGTTCCTAGACACACCTGAGAAGGTAATGGTGAAATGTTCCTCATTTTAGCTAGAGGATCCTAATTACAGGTGGTGGGAATTAGTGTTTCAAATTGGGAAGAATTAGAAGATGAGCTGGAAGGATTTCAAGACCATCTTAAATGAGTAGTATTTATCTAAGGCCCTATACTAAGCCATTTCATGAGACTTCATGGATATTTCATAGATAAATCATTCATTGATGGAATATACTAACTTTTTTGATGAGATATGGTGGTATGTGCTCGAGATTATTTGTAATGATCCCTGGAAGGATTTGAAGAATGGGAAGGGGATTCAACCTGAAATATACTCTCAAGTCTTCATGTTAAAGCTAGAAACTTGTGATGTGGTGGTTGATCATGAATTTGTGGTCAAGATTGATTAGAAAGGAAATTATGTGGTTTCATGAGTGGTTCCCGCTATGGGAAGTGCTAGCTCATCTAAAAAGAAAATGAAGAAAGAGGAGCATGGAATTAAGGGAGGTAGTAGTTCTAGCCATCCTGCAAGGAAGTTCTCATCTAGGGATTTTATGTGAGGTCAGCTCTATGCCACCATTGAGGGAGGTTGGGGAACAACCAACATGGATGTTCATATCCTATGGGGCCATATTATTAGTTTGGTAGTATGGGACACTTACAGTGACTTTTCAAGGTTGAACATCCACTCCAGTGTGGGGAAAGATTTGGGGCTTCCAGGGGAGTGTTGGTCAGTCAGAGACATTGTGAATAGGGGGATCCATATTTGGTGGTCAGGTGGAAGGGATGGATCATGATCTGGGTAGAGCTGGTTCAGTGGAAATCCCCAAGTGTGTGGCTATTCTCAGGAAGAGGCTAGTCATTTTCATGCAGTGGATCATACACCAGGGGGGTAGGATACAGTCTGAGGTACCCTTTTGATTGAATAATCTATAGCTCTCATTATTTTTGATACGAGTACTTTTTTTATTTTATCATTTCATGTATTGTGAACCCTCTTAGTTATCGAATTGATTTTTTTTCCTTTGCGATGGAGTTAGTGATGCCATTGGGTAATAAGAAAGGGTAGGTCCTTAGGATCCCATCCTGTGTGCTTACTATGAATTTGGTTGAGATGGAGTGATACCTCTTGGTCTTTTATATGGATCATTTTGACATAATCCTTTTCATGGATTACCTAGTGAACATTCATGTGCTTATTAAGAACTACTGGTGGTGGGTGATTTTCAAGACACCAGATGGGAGTCCTTGGGTTTTTCTTGGATAATGGGATCCTCGGTCAGGTCGTGCGGGACCTCCACTCCCATAGATGAGGAACACTATCCTCTAATTATCATCACACTTGCTAAATGAAGATGTTTATGCTATTTAGGGATGATTTCATATTTTATTGGATGAGTTCCTGGATGTATTTATAAATGATTCTTAAGGCTTCCACCTATGCGAGATGTGTAGTTATCGATTGATTTGGAACTTGGAACACAGTAGATACCTCTTCTCTCATATTTTATAGAACCCACCAAGTTGAGGGAGTTAACGATATAGCTAGAAAATTTGGAATTCTAATGATTCATTCTCCCGAGCATATCTCCTTGGGCCGCTACTATTCTTTTTTCAAAGAAGGATGATAGGTCCCTTTGGTTGTGCATCGATTACTAAATGTTGAATAAGGTAACCATCAAAAACAAGTATCATTTCCCCCAATTATATGAAATTTTTTATCATTCTACTAGGGTAAAAGTGGTTTTCCAATATAGAAATTCATTTGGGTTACCAACAATCCAAGGTGAGAGAGGAGGATATCTCGAAGATTGCTTTCTGAAGTATGTACAACCACTTTGAGTACTTGGTCATGCCTTTGGGATTAACCAATGCTCTAATAGTTTTATGGAACTAATGAATTTGGTGTTCCACTAGTATCTCGACTCCATTTTATTCATATTCATGGATGACATCTTGGATTAATCTAGGTCCAAGGAAAATAATGAGCATCACTTTTGGATCTTGTTGGGCACTTTGTGGGATCATCATATTTATCTAATGTTATCCAATTTCACTTTATAGATGAGGGAAGTAATTTTTTTTGGGTAATGTGATGTCATAGTAGGGGGTTTTAGTTGATCCTGATAAGATCAGTGCATTTTTGTCGTTGGATTAGCTGAGTAATATGTTTGAGATCAGGATTTTCTTTGGGCTCAGAGTTTACTACAGCCAGTTTATTCGAGATTTCTCTCAGCTTTCTTCACCCATTACCGCACTCACCTGGAAACGGTTAAAGATTGAATAGGGAATAGAGTTTAAGTAATCCTTTGAGTAGTTGAAGTAGTGTTTGACTACCACCCTCATATTGATCTTGTCAGAATCTAGAATGGTCTATGTGGTGTATTACGACACTTTTGGTATGGGTATCGAGAGTGTACATATGCAGGGTGATTATGTGTTGGCGTATGGATGTCACAAACTCAAACCCCATGAAAATAATTACCCAACCAATTAATTGGAGTCAGTAGTGGTGTTGCATGCTTTGAAGACTTCCTATAACTACCACACTTGGGAGAAGATTGTGCTATACTCTAATCATAAGAGTTTAGACTATATTTTCTTGAAGATGGATCTTAATATGAGGTAGTATCACTCAATCAAATATTTCTAGGGGTTTGACCTTGATATCATCTATACCTAATGAATGGGTAATGTGGTGGTAGATTCCATGAGAAAAAGTATACCAGTGCAGGCTTTGTGGAAGTCTAGTGATGAGTAGTCTCTGATGGGGCTCTTTTTTTAGATGCACGTAAAGACCAAGGAGCATAATAGAGGTGCATTATTCACATGAATTATATTGACGTAATCTCTATTAGAGATGATTCAGTGGGAGAACCCCATAGATGAGATATTTCAGTGATCGATGCATTTTATTCATGTTAGGGAGACATCATCTGATTGGTCTTCATCTCCCCGGGTCATCTTGTGCTTCAAGGGTCGTTCAGTGGTGTCATTATATCTAAGTAACGTGGTGTTGCAGTATATACACCAATATAAGTGGTTAATTCATCCTAGAGCCACCAATATGTACTATAATGTTTTTAGGCTATTCTGCATCCCATTAATGAGGTGGTAAATAGTTGATTTCGTGTCGAAATTCTATACAAGCAAGCAGGTCAAAGTGAAGCATCAAAGACCATCTAGTTTTCTTTATCCAATACCCATTCCTACCTTTAAGTGGTATGAGGTCACCATGGACTTTATTTTTCTTACCTCGTACACCTCAAGGTAATAATGATATTTGGGTGCTGATTGATCATGTGACAAAATCAACCAACTTCGTTCGGATCAAAGATAAAACTAAAGTGGATGAGTTGGGCCGATTGTATATTCAAGATGTTGTAAGGCCTCATCATGTTCCATTAGTAGTCATGTATGATAGGGACCAACACATCACTTATTGGTTTTGGGAAATCCTTTAGAAGGTAATGGGGTCATATATTAAGATGAGTGCAACATACCATACTCAGATAGATGGGAATATGGAGTAGGAAAATCAGATTCTGGAAGACATGCTATGTGCATGTGTCTGAGAATTTGGTGGTTCTTGGGATAACCATTTAGGATGGGTTGAGTTTTCTTAAAATAATCGTAACCAATACTCGATTCAAATGTCTCTTTTTAGGTTCTCTATGGTCAGCCATGTCGGTCCCCCCACTGTCGGGTTGTGGTGGGAGAGACCTCACTATTGGGGTCGACCCTTGTGCAAGAGACATCTAGGAATGTAAATTCGGTCAGGAAGTGGTTATTGACAGCTCATATTTTCCACAAATTCAATTTTGACCAAATTTGTCTTGATCTCAAGCTTTATATTGGGGATCAGGTATTCTTGAAGGTGGCCCCTCACTTGGCTCATCGATGTTTGGGAAAGTAGGGAAAACTAATGTCGACGTATATCAAACCTTTGGATATCTCTAAGCACATTAAAAAGGTGGAATATAGATTATATTTTACCTATCATTTGAAATTTATTCATGATGTATTCCTTGTCTACCATTTGAATATGTACAATACGGGCATGTCTCAAGTGTTCAATTGGAAAGAGTTGGAGATAGAGAATGATATATTAGTGTTTGAATGGCCGATGTGAATAATGGATTCTCGAGAGAAGGTTCTTTGGGGAAAGTATATTACATCAGTGTGGGTCCTATCAAATCATGGAAATGATGTAAATGAGGCTTTGGAGTGGCCTCCATGGGTTGATAAAGAGTACCCATTCTATTTTTCCAATCAAGTTTCGCGTTAACATTTTAGGGAAGAATGTTTTTATGGTGGGAAGAATTGTCACATTTGTATCCTTATTTTATGGTGATTTTTCTCTTCTATTTATGGCCTAACTTTCCCTAATAGGTTTCCCCATGTATCCCCTTGTATTTGGAAAATTTTGGACCAGTTTTTAGTGGATAGAACTGGGTGTACAGTTTGTGTACAAGGGTTACCAAACAGTGAATAATAGTCCAACTCAGTAAACATCTATTGAAATTTTAACTTCTCCCTCACAGATTAAAATCTAATCGAACCATTTTTTCCACCATTCGACCCTATATTTTGGGGAATCCTATCAATCTCCTTCATCCTCTCTTGGAACTCATTTTTTATGTTGATTTTTGTGGAGAAATATCAAGATTCTTGTAAGTAAGTGAGTCTCTATATGATTTCATCCTTTTCCTTAAGGGACATTAACCTTTCTTGATGTTCCAAACGTCTAGAATCTAACATATAATACCCAGGGGTTGATTTTGGGTTTCATGGTCCAATCATAGGGATTTAGGTTCATTTTCCCTCCCTTTTGGTGTGGCAGGGGTGTGGTTGAATTTTTGCACAAGGATTTGATGTTATTGACATATATGGTAGGTGATTACTTATGTAATCATTCCTTGATGAGTTGTATTTTCATGATTTACATTCTTATCATAAACCTCTTCCATTATTTCTAATGTGAAAACAAATATTTGTAGCATTTATTATGTGGTTCAATTTAAAGTATCATTTTTTGTAAGAATGAGTGTCTTTAAGGAGTATTCCTTGTTGTATTATTTGGGATTATTTTATGGTAAGGGAAAGGTTTTATTAAATGGTGTTAGGAATGTAAATTATATTTTTTAACTTCTTGTTCAATTAACATAGAAATAGTTGTTTTAAATAGATTTCATGTGAAAATATTTGTTAAACATCTTGAAATGGGTTTATCAAAATTTTAAATGGTTTATTGATTTACACAAAGGGGGAAAACATGTTTAGCTTCATTTTGATTTTGTATTACCAGAACATGTATTTTATGTGTAAATGGTATTTTATGGCATGTAGAACTTGTTTGATCAGAAGGAGGAAATCCTTGTTATCTTGGCGGGTGTACTAGGACTAGTATGCAAGTGATCCAAAGTGGTATCCTCTCTATTTCTCCTAGAAAGGTGATGATGATAACATTAAATAAATATGATTATGTTGTGGACCACTAGAAAATTGGGTTTTCCCCTCCTAGTGCTTCGTGCATAAGAATAATACGGATTATGGTTTCTTTTACACTAATATACGAGGTGCCAAGGGCCCATAATTATGTAGTGCCTAGGGGTGTTCCTGTGACTAGTGCTCATTAACTATTTTGTACTTACCATTGGAATGTGGTGTGATTGGATGGAAAACTCAGAATCATGCATGTTTTATTTAAAATTGTTCATTCATTAAAGAATCACCATGAGAACTGTTTCATTTAAGAGTTTCACACCTTTATAAATTGCTGCTACCTATTAATGTTTATAAAAAAATGCATGATTTTTTTATTATAATGTTTTTCAAAAGGAATATTTGTGGTGATAAACAATTAGTCTTAAGATCACACCCTACATACACAATTTGGTGTGAGTATACTTGGCCATGTCTGAAATATGTAAGGATAAGGACTTTGGAGAAGATGGTTTGGGTTGTTAGATTCTATCCTTGATGCGGTGTTGTGGAGAAGGCTTGGTGATGATGGCCCCTTATCGTGTGGTGGTTATAGAGTTTTAGTTTCTTCAAATTATGATTTGTGTCCATGATTGGTTTTTTCTGAAACCATGTATTTAAATTCTAAATTTTTATTAAAGGATTGTTTGGATTGAAATTTTAGAATCAGAGTATTTATTGTTTTTGGTTTTTTAACTCTCAGAAACCAGGGTGAATCAATCTAAAACCATTATTCATGATATCTAAGAACTTGTTCTATCCCATGGGGATAGGGAATGATCTTTGGTCCTTATCATGGGCCGGGTCAGTTGCTGGTTATGATGGAGGCCATATCTATTTCATGACATTATCAACTTGTATCATTGAAGCATTTTACATAATTTCTTATATCCTCATCACCAATTCAAAATCATTATTGTTTTATGATTTTCAATACAAAAAAAAATTATTTCTTTTTGGTTTTGAATATAGGCTAAAATTAACCGTTGTAATGAGTTGTGAATCTCCAATATAATTTTTTTTTTGTGTATGTGGTTATTCCACCACTAAAAAAGATATGATATAATTAGATCGTTACTCCCATTTAATAGTCAGCTCTTTAGTGAATACCATATATATAAAAGAGTACAGGGGATTAAAAAGTATATGTTGGATCCTTTTAGATTTAAAATACTATAAAAATTTCATATGGTATCTTCAATTTTTTTGATGTTAACTCTCTTGAATTTTTATCATTTATAAATAAAAATAACACTAATTATCTTTTAGATTAAATTATATTTTTAAAATTTAATTTAAATATGTTTTTACCCCCCCCCCCCAATTCCCCTTTTCAATTATAACTACATCCTAACAATTTTATTAGAACTATACCCTTAAAAGAACTATTTTATCTCTAGTATGTTATATTTTATTTACAAACATTTTTCAAGACCTCATATTATTTGGAAAATATTATTAATATATAAATAAAAAGGTAAAATGATGGATGGATACCTCAAAAACTAATGCACATTGATGATAATGATTGTGAGTATAGGAAAATTTGAATAGAATTATATCTTAAGCAGTTCAGTATTGATCATTGGTCTACTATAGTCAAATATTATACATTACCCAGTTATGAATTTGATATTCTTATGGGGATGACACTGCAAAATATGTTTTCAATTATAATGTTATAAATTTATCATATTATCTATTAAAAAATTAATCATATTTTTTTCCTTTAAAACCGATCAATAAATTTGAAAAAATTTGAATGCTACACACCTTGGATAAAATTATTACAAAAAATCATGGAATACATCAGGATAAATATCATGATTTCATTTTTAGAAAATATAAAACAATCTACTTGTTGGTTTATTGTATTAATATAATTTTTAATGGATTGAATACTCCTGATAAAATATTTGAAAATACAGTACTAGTTACAAAATTTTAAATATATCTACCCAATAAGTGGAATTCTCTGAATTTTACCAGTAGTGAAATAAATAATTTCAAGGAGTATACCCTAGGAAAACTCATTGGTTCATTACATCAATATAAAGTAGTGTTAAAAAAATTTGTTGAGTAGGAGTCATGAAAAATAAAATATATAGATTATAAATGTATTAATATTGTTTCATATAATTATTCTGAATATAAAATTCTAAAATTGAAAAGGAATAAATTTTTCATATTGTCACTATGTTTTGAAAAAGTATAAAAGATAATGAAAAATAATGTATAAAAAACTGATGTAGAAGGAACATTAAGATGTTTAATTACAAAGCTTAATGGAAAGGTAATACTAACATTAATTATAATAGTTTAGATATTAATTTATTTGATTGAAAAAAGGAAAATTAATTTAGACTAACCTAGAATGAAAATTTTTAATATGGATAATAATTATATAAATAAAGTGAAAAAGTATTTCACTTCAAGATGGATTCATACAGATGGATCTAATTCTATTTATTAAATATAAAAGTCAAATGAATCCACTATCTTATTATATATGGAATAATTATATAAGGTTAGTATTTATAGTTTTTATATTTTATTTTTTATGATGATTATTATTTTTAATATGTAACAATTGATGAATTCAATGAATAGGTTGATAGATTTATAAATTTTTTATAGTTTTTTATCTCTATAATGATCTCGAATAAAATTATAATAAATGTTTTTGAGGTAATAATTCTATTTTGTATTAAGATAAAAAATTTATGGATATTTATTCTATTTATATTAAATTTTTTTATGAAGACTAAAAATCTACATAAATGTTGAATGATAAACAAAAATAATGAGTTAGAAAATCTAAATAAAAATCACTCAACTTTTTTCAAAGAATAATTAACTATGACAAGATAATGTTTATAAATAAGATGAATAAAAAATAAATTGTTTTTACATATAATATGTGATTATATATGTCATATCAAAATTATTTTGTGAAAAGTTTAAATGGTTGTTCTATTAATATAGTTTTTTTAGATGAATGGTGAAAGAGAACTATGATAATAAATTCTCACTCATATTTCCAAAATAAATTGAATATAATAAGTATAATATTAATAAATATTGATATTATAGACCAATATATGATACGTTTTTAAAAAAATTAGTAAATAATAATTTTTATACTAATCCTATCAGACCCAAAGTAGCATGAGTAAGAAATTTGTCTACTAATTAATTTTTCAAGAAATAATTATTGGATGTCTTAGGAATAATATAGTATATTTATAGTTTGTACTATATGTATATGATTTAAGACTCATAAAAATTGATTTCATAAAATAAATATAATGGGAGGAATGTTACTTTTAGAGACAATTATAATATAAAATTAATTTTTTTATTAATTTTGGAATTTCTAAATCGAATATTTTTTAAAATGTCTAATATATAAATGGATTATAACACAATTTGATTAGAATTTAACAACATATGATGAAACATGAATTTTAAATTTCATAATGATAACAATATTTTAATAATAATCATTTATTAATTATTTGTAATAATAAGGAAAATATTTATACTATAAACCATGATATGATAATAATTCATCATGTAGAGTGTTTGAATATTGGGTAGAATGATTATTTAAATTTTTCCCATATTACATCAATATGTTTATTTTGGACTTTTATATAATCTCTTTAAGAATCAAAGTGTTATAAAGTTCATCAATTTGAAGAAATATACGTTTCATGTGTGTGAATCATGAATGAAATAAAAATATCATAAAGATTATTTCAAATTGATGAATCATATAAGATCTAACGAACCCTAATATTTTTTCAATATTGACTTATTTAGTCATACTCTAACATCTATTCTTAGAAGAGATGAAATTTATCTATTTTTGATAAATTTTTAGTAAAATTACATGGGTATACTTTCTTACTCATAATAATCAAATTGTAGTTATGTTCAATATATTTGGTAACTTGATTGAAAAATGTTAAATTCTAAATGATTTCAACCATTATTAGTGATAAAATAAGTGATTTTTTATATACTTTTTTAAAGATTTGTTATTTACCTATTTTTTCAGACATGGAACTTGTCCCAAAATGGATTTGATGAATGAATGAATGGACCATTAATTTAAATGGATAAACCAATGTTATGCGGTTATAATTTACCTATATACATTTGAGTTGAATTTTTTTTACTATTTAATATATTTATAACGTAATTCTTGTTAGAAATGTCTTACAAATCCCGGTTTGGAAATATTCAATCAAAAGAAATCTAAAATGGGATATTTAAAAAATATCAGATGTAATGTTTTTATTATTAATTGTAAAGATCAAATAGACAAGTTTGATGATAAATATGATGAATGAATTTATTTAATATATTTTAATATAAGTTGATATTATTGGATTTTTAATAAAACAACTGTGATTAATGAATAATTTTTTCATGTTAAACATGATGACAATAATATGAAACATAATTCAAATTTAGGGACTTTTGAAGAAGAATAAAAATATTTCTTTTTATAAAGGTGAATCTAATGATTTAAATATAAATATTGAGGGGGGGTATAATCACATTAAATTAAAAAATTTATCATGGAGAACATATAATAATAATCATATTGATAATTTTATTGGTAAAATAGATTATGGAATTAAAACTAGAAGACATGCTTGGAATTTCTTTGAAAATAGTGATTCTATTTTCAATTATGTATCTAATGATATGATGGAAGTTTTTAAATATTTTAATTTTATTATTTCTATATAATAAGAACATAATAAATTTTCTATAAATAATATTTAGACTTTAGTTGAACATAAAAAATAATGTCATGTAATTGGAGATAAATAGATTTTTTAAAACAAATTAGATGAATCTTGTAAAATTGTGAAGAATAAGGTTAGATTAGTTTTTTGTTGTTCTTCCAACAAGTAGGTATTTATATTGATTAATTCTTTACACATACTACTAGAATGAAATATATTATGTTTTTTTATAATTTATTTCCTTTCAAGGATTTAAATAGTTTTAATTGATTTTAAAATTGATATTTTAAGTGATTTTATTTTTGAGCATGTTTATGTTAATCGATCATTAGATTTTAAAAATTAAAAAAAAATTAACCATATTTTTGAATTATCAAGAGATTTATAATGAATTAAAAATGTTATTGGAACTTATTATGTATGGTTAACTTCTTATTTTATTGAATAATGGGTTTACTAAATATTAAGTTGATCAGTAATTATTTATTAATATAAAATAAATTATATTTTATTTATAAATATTTATATTTGTTATATTTTTTGGTTAATATAATTAATATATTTATAAATATTTTTCTCTTCTAATTACTAATGAATTTTACCTCATTCTCATGTGGGAATTATGTTTCTGTTTTATGTCTTAAAATTTATCAATGAAAATATGGAATATTTATAAATCAATATGTGAATTATAAATAATTACTTAAATGATTTGGAATTTATTCCTGTAAAAATTTTAGAACTCATGTGTTTACATATCATAAATTATATTTAGGTGTGTCTAGAAATTTTTTTGTTGTTAAATGGTTTAGTGTAACTATATGTAGTTCAAATTATTTTACATGTTCTAGGAATGATATCATGTTTTGTTTATGAACATTTTTTACATTTATTTTGGATTAACTATAATATACCATAAATTTTTAAAATTAATTATTAGATATAAAGGAAATATAAATTTTGGAATATTTTATTCTAGAAAATTTATTTTACTTTTTTTCTCTTCCAATTCAAATTTTAGATTTTCTCGAATATATAGAATTTGTAGATTAGAAATGTACCATTTTATTCAAAAAAATAAAAATTTCTATGTGCTTGAATAAATAGTTTTCAATTTTCTTATCCAAAGTTGAAGTTAAATATGTAGTTTCTGTTAAATTTTATTCTAAATTATTATAGATTATGATAAAATTTATTTTATTTTAATATTCATTTTCTTAAGATCCATATTATTTATGATTACAGTTATTATATTATTATTTCTAACAACCCTTTAAAAAATTATATAACATAATATATATATGTTATATTTAATTGTATTAGATATAATATTTATAAAGGTAAAATTTTTGGTAATTTATTTAAATTGATAATCAATTGATAGGTATTTTAATCAATCCATTGGATTGAAATGATTTTTTAAAAAATAAATTTCATCTTGGAATGATGTAAATTTTAAATTTATGTTTTATTTGAATCTTATTAAATAAATTCATATCCCTTCTCATGTAATAAATTTATATTTTCGATTTTTTAGTCTTGTTTATTAATTTTTGGTTACTATTTTCAGTTCTCAGAAAATAATTTAATAATTCCTTGAATATTATAGCATTAATCATGGATCCTTTTATATTTTTTTATTATTTATTGAGTATTTTATTACTAATTTATTTAAGAAATTATAAAAAGTTCACATACTTCTTTTGAAGAAATTATTTTCTAAATAAATGAAATGATACTGAAATTTCAAGAGAAATTATTTATTATTTATCTTCATATGTTAGGGTTTTTTTATTGATATGTATTTTTATAAAAAAAATTGTGGGAGGTGTAAAGTGTTATTTTATATTAATTTATAAAAAATAAAATGTTTTATAGAATTGTATTTAAATTGATGTTTATTTTGTTATATATGTTTATGTGTGATATTTTTTCACAACATAAGCATACATTTTTTACTATTAATTTTTTACCAAAAATGGAAACCAATTGTATATTTTATTATTTAAAACATTAGATTATTCAATAAAGATGTTGATGCTTTTAAAACTTTATTTTGTTTTGAAATTATCAAAGTAGGGGATATTTTCATCTGGATCCCTCACACTTCATTTATTAGTGTTTTTATTATTACAATTTTATTTAATTATTATTATTTTGATAACTAAAAAGATCCCAAAAATTAAAAATTTGTCCTATTATTATCTCAAACGTCATTTTTGGAATGTATAAAATGTTTTTGTATTGTTAAAGATTTAACAAATTGTAAAATAAAATACTGAATTTTAAATTTATATCAATTATTAGGATAATTATAAATAGTGACAAAATTATTTACTAATTTCTCATATCATCTATGGTATAATCATTATGTAATATATTTTTATAAAGGATTCAATAGTAACATTTTTCTTATTTATATTCAACCATATGACCATATATATCACTAAACATTGAAATAATATATCATCTTGAACATTCTTGTTTCATGTCAAAAACTTATGAAAAATTATACAAATATTCTGAAAACTTTTCATAACCATATGAAGACATGGCTAAACCAAAAAGTCTTAACATTAATAATTGAAATGTACTATGTAAACATTATGATATGAAATAAACTTTATGAAATTGAACCCCATGACAAAAACCATATTATTTAAGATAAATGTTATTGAAACAAACCTTAAAAGCTACAATAAACAACAAGAGTTATGTATGTTTCCTGCTATATGTTTTTGATATTTTTCATTTTTTATCTGTTTATGATTACACTGATTTATTTGATTCTAAATATTTATTTTTATATATAATTAATATATTAAATGTCCTTTTTAATTTCATTAATGAAATATTTTTATTTTATTAAATTGTTCTATTTTTCATGCATGTTTTTATAATGTATTTTAAATTTGAGTTTCAAAGATGGAAAATAAACTAATTAATTCATGGGACTATTCAAAATTGTTTGAATGAGTAATCATAGGTTATTTTTAGGGAATATATTGAATATGTTTTTAAAATATCAAAAAATATGAAGTATTCTATTATTTAAAATATGATAATTTTTAAACTCATTACTGAGTATTACCAAATCATTATTTGTAGTGATAATTTTTGGTTAATTTTTTGTTTAAATTTTAGTTTAAATTTTAGTTCAAATTTTGGTCTCTTTATCATTATTATTTTTAATTAGGGGTGTGATGGAGTGGTAAATTCACTCTATAAACATATATTTGAGTATGGTCAAATACTGGTGCAATATTTGGGGGGTTGTATTTCTATAGGTATGAAGGTTTTATTATAGCTGATACTATGCCTATATTTAGTAACAGGGGATAATAAAACAAGTATTATAGTGGCAGTGGATATTTAAACTAGTAATATAACATGTAGGTACCATAGGGGTAATATTCATATACGGGGAATTTTGTCTATAAATATTATTACTTTAGACCATGTAATAGGATTTTAAGACTTAGATATTTCATGCCATCAAATTACAGCGGTCTTAGAAGGTCTTATTTCAACCCTTATGGGAGATAAGGTGTAGCCGACTCAAGTTCTTGATTGTCTATTTCTTGTGGATTATATTCTCATCAACCTAACAAAAAATATTTTTAATTAATCCAATACTTTTAATATACTATATTGTAAATAAAGACAAAATCTAATTCAATTTATACTAATATGAATGAGATGATTTACCGAAAACATTGAATAATGGGTAGAAAAGTGATATAGAAGTTACTGATATGATCTTACAAATTTTATTCATTTACAAGTTATCATTTGTAAATTTTTATTCAAATTCATGAAAAATATTAAGGAAAACCATGAACTATACAATATTTATTGAGTTAAAGTGATTTATGGATCCATTTCTCATGAACAAGCTATTTTGATATAGTTGTTATATATCTATTTCTACCGATTGGTTTCTTTATGTCTTGGTTCTCTATTATTTATATTCTTTTTATCTATTTTTAAACAATTTCAGTTTATTATTTCCCTTCAAAAAATATTCTTTTTTTAGACTCTAGGTTAAAAGTCAATATTGTAATGACTTACAAAACACTTTTAAAATTATGGTTTTCTATGTGGTTGTATAGTCACTAGAAAATGTAGGTTATAATTGGGTTGTGAATACCCTTTAAAAGTCAAGTCCTTGGTTAATACCATCCCTCTCAAGAAGAGGAGGGGTGTTAAGAGTATACATAAGACCTTATTATCGAAGCTACTATAAAAATTACCAGTTACATCTTTAATAAGTTTCAAATTAACATATTGTTTTTAAAACATGGATAATTAATTGAAATTTAATTATCATGGATATTTAATTGCATTATAAAAATTTTAGTAGAAGTTGGTCCATTAAATGCCCACTCTATAACATTTTATATATTATTCTGGATTTAAAAAGGTGGATCGAGGCATGTGTGGAATTTTGGTGTTCAAATCAGATGGATAAAGGTGTTTGAGATAAAGGTTTGATGTTGATAAAAAGAGATATGGAGTATGAATTCAATGGTTCACCCTTGTTTATAAATATGATGTTTCATGTAGAGATCATAGTGCACTTAAAGGAGGAGGCATACAATTTATGAGGTCTAGCTGGTGATATATAAATCCCTTCCAATTTTTTATAATAATTTTCAAAAAATTAGAAAAAAAACATGAAAAGTTTAATGTTAAAGATAATAATAATTATAATAAATATAGTAATAATGGTTATGAAATAATGATAATAATAATTTAAGTAGTAAAAGGATATAATAATAATAAGATAATAGTATTAATAATAGATAGTCAAATATCATATGATAAAATTTATAAATAAATAAATATAATATTATAAACTAATATTAATAAATAATTTAATTTTTTTTAAATAACTAAAACTCTATGGAAAAATGAAAATAATAAAAATAATTATAGTTTTTAATTTAAATTATGTTAATTTTTTTTAAAAAATCAGTGATTTATATATGAAGAAAATCCCATAAAAATAAAAGGATACCCTCCTATGAAAACAATTAGAAAATCACAAAAAAATGAAACCTTTTCCAATGTAGAGAAACTAGATCAGATGTTGAAAATTTATCAATACATTTAGTGATAAAATATCATAATTTTTTCGAATACTACTTTATAAAACTAATTTCCCATAAACTCTCATTATTTTTTAAACAAGCATATATAGTAATACATCATGCAACCAATTTCCTCATCACTCTCATCACTCGAAACAAATAATGACAAATGTTGTGATAAATTATCATAAAAATGAATTCCTAAAGTATACATTCCATGTATTTCACATCTCCACAATTAGAAATTAAAATAATGCACTAATATTGAGGACATAACAATTATGACCCTTCCTAATGGGGCTAATATTGTGACTCCCCAATCCTACCTCTAATCTGCTAAGGGCTGGTGACTAGCGTCGAATAGGCATATCACTTACATGGGAGTCTTTTCCTATGTACCAAAATGTACAAGAATATCTCCAAGCCAAAAAAACGATGAAATGTAGAAAGCACTAAGAACCTAATTCATGCGTACCACTATATCCCAACCAATAGAGTAGAATAAAAAGTAAATTGAAGTAAATTAAATTGGTAAAGAATACAATCCCACTAAAAGAACGATCTTGTAAACTAAAAATACCAACATTTAAACAAAATATGTATTGGGACTACAACTCAATGTCATAGGAACACCTTGGAATTCCATGAATCCCAAAGCTCTTTCTTGTCCAAGTCTAACAAAAGGTCGCTCGTCAACTTAAGACATGACATTTCTATGAAACGTATGTGCAGGGGTGAGTATAACAATACTTAGTATGATACCCAGAAACTAAAAATCAACACACAAATGAAGATATAATCGGATCTATATAGTATATTTCTACAAAACATATAACAATAGTATCTATATATACTCAAACCAAGACACACATTCTAAAGGTAAGGCACAACTACTGCATACCACCACATGGGATTCAACATGAAGATTCCATGAAGCACACATTATATAGAACACACTCCTAATTCTGATAGCTCTTGTGATTTTTCTTTGAGCATTACTATTTTTCAGGAACTATCATGATAGATAAATACACGGAGAGATCTTAACATAAATACGATACATAGATGATTATCATGGCCATGACCATGTGGTGATACCGACAACTTAGTTTGGACTAACCTGTTAAGATGTGGATCAAAGATAGATGAAGTTTTTCACGTTAATACCAAGGAATGAATCTAAGGCATAGAGAATTAATAGAGGATCCTACTCTTGGTATCATAGAGAGGATTCTAACAACTCTATCTATAAAGTCTTCTTAAACAGATTATATTCTTATGAGTATGAAACAATACCCACCAACCTTCCTGGAAACGTTCATGGGAACAACCCCAAACAAAATTTTCTATGATACAGTTTAAAAAGAGATTCAATCTATATAGAAATTTCTACAGTGTATGTAGTAGGGTCACACTCAATGTTCCTTGAACCAGGTACTTCTAATGTTGTTAAAACAAGTTGTGTAAAAAGGAGAGTACACACCGTGTAGAAAGACTTACATGTCATTCCCTTCCATTCAGGGTTGACACCATGTACTATTTCAATGTTATTATAGCTAGTGTCAACTGGGGTAGTTCTTTCTGTGTACTATTACATGGTTTTATCCACGTAATTGGTCTAACCAAGCTATGCGAGGAAGTACACATCGTTTCGGGACCTAATGTACTTCTACCTATGTCTTTGCATCTTTTGAGATACTCTCTGAGTCTTGGGGAACGTCCCACATGTCGTGTGATAGGTTTCACATGTCATGTGACACTTAACTACTTCCCAAAACCCTAGACGATACTTAGTAGGGCCCACACACTGTGTTTTATTAAATACACATTGTGTGTATTAGAGTTTTCCAGAAACCCTGTTTTGTGCTCCGTCGTTTTCCTCATTGTTCCAGACACTAATCCCGACCACGCCTCATTGAAAAACATCATATCTGAGGTTCTCTGGTAATAGCATCATTGAATTGGTAAGATTAGGTCCTTGTATGATCTTGGAAAAAAAATATTGTCACTGTTATTCATTTTTTATGAAGAATGATAAATAGGTACACATCATCATTCAATTCATTCCTACAACCACCGCCGAACCTCGGTTGAGTCATTCCTGTGTTGGATCTTCAATCTCAGATCATTGCACTATGAAACGAAGGTGTAATTATTGTTTTTTTGGTAAACCATGAAAAACGCAAAGAACATAAAGAAAAAAAATAATTTCAAGGTAGAAATACATCAGGAATAAACCAAGGAACGAACCTTGGATGTTGTTTATTCTAGCCTCGACCCATTCCATAAGAATGATCAATAAACCCAAAGAAATTCCAATTATAAAACCATGATAATAAAATCCCACAAATAACAACCATCACACAAGAATGATCAATCCATGTGTCAACATGTTCATTGGTTTATCCGCATTCATCGTTAATTATAAGAACAAGAAAAGAAACATTGAAATAATGACATCCTACTAGGGAAATGAACATTTTTTGTTGAGGTTTTTTGCTGATATTCATTCTCTACTCATTACTAATAAAAATTCACTCCATCATCAATGTCCATATCACCTAGTTAATGGCGTGTGATGAGTCATGCACATACCTCCTCATCAGCGACTCGTGGAAGACATCTTGTACCCGATCCAACAGTGGGGGTAGTGCTAAGCGGTACGCCACCTCACAAACACTATAAAATATCTAAAAAGGGCCAATAAACATAAAATATAATGTACCACCCAATAAAAATCTTTTTAATCCCTATCAATGTGAAACTTGAGGGAACACATAGTCTTCTAACTCGAACTCCAAAGGCATCTTCCACCTTTCAATAAAATATTTATGATAGATATGTGCATTATTAATCTCCACATAGATGATCTACACCTTCTTGTTAGTAGGTCGCACCAACATTGGGGTCATGAATGCTGAATCTCTTGGGTCAGTCCAGTGAAGGGGTGATCAGGAGGGTAATCCTTACAAATCCTCTAATGGTACAACACCAATGATGGAATGGTAGCTATTATTGTATGCAAACTCCATTTGGGGTAGGTGATCCTCCCAACTATGACTAAAGTCCAACATGAAATCCTGAAACATTTCTTTTAGAACATGAATCATCCTCTCCATCTGACTATCCATTTGGGGGTGTGATCAAGCATAACTAATTCTCGAAAACCTATTTAAACCCCCTACACAATTGATATTTATAGAAATCATCACAATCTGAAACAATCATCGATGGGAATCCATTGAGTCGGATTATTTCTTGCAGATAGAGGCATCCCAATCACTCTACTAAACACTAAACCAGGATAGCAAGGAAGTGGTCCGACATGGTGATTCAATCATCGATCACCTAAATGGAATCATTTCTATTCGAAATATGTGGATAAACGGTCATAATGTCCATCAATATCCCCTCCCACTTACATTATAGAACCTCAAGGGGTTGAGCTAAGCCCACTAGATCATGGTGCTCAACCTTCACCTGTTGGAATGTATGGAATTAATAAATTAACTCTGTCACAACCTTCTTTATCTATGTTCACCAAAACTAATGTCATAGGTCTCGGTATATCTTCCCCACTCTAGGTTGTACCACCAACGATGATTTAAGAATAACACATAGTACCTCCTCCCATAACTCCACTGGTAAAACATTAGATCCTCTAAAAAGAACTATGTGCTCTCAACCTTGGGAATATACATCAAGCCCATGTTCTGCAGACATCAGAGCATGTAGGATCTCATAGTAGGTATCCCACAAGATGTGCCTCCTTGACGCACTTTAAGAGTGGATGGGTGACGACCATCTATTGAAGGTAAGATTCTTCATTTTCATCCACAAAAGTTAATTTAAATGTGGCCAAATATTTGAACTCCATGTTCTACAACTGTGAACTAGATCTCAAGATGAGAGAATCTTCCACCACGTTCCCCTTCCTAGAATTATAGAAAATTTCAAATTAATAGACATGGAGGAAGTATAGTCATAACATCTATCTCATGTTCATCTTCTTCTTAGATAATATATAATTGAGAGTTATATTATTAGAGTAGACAATAAATCACTCTCCCATTGGGTAGTGTCTCCCCATTTACGATTCAAATACTACCACTACTAACAAAAGATCATGGGTCACGTATTTCTCCTCTTGTTGGCTCAACTAGAGTGAACCATAAGCAATCACTTCTTTCCTCTTCAACAGGACACAACCAAGTCTTGTCCTTGTTTCATTTTATAACACCACATACTCGACACCCTCCGTAAAAAATATTATTAAAAGATCACTTTTCAAACTCATCATTAACTACTGGAAAGCCATCTAGAACATCTATATCCACACAAAATGATTCCTCTTTTGAGTCAAATCAATCATAAGTACTTATTTTTTATAGAAATCAGTTATGAATCTTAATTAATATCCTTCCTTCCTAAGGAATATCTACACCTCCATCATGCTCATAGGTGTCTCTCATGCAAACACTGCTTCCACCTTAACCGGGTCTACTGCCAATTCATCTGCTGAGAAAACATGTCCTGAAATTTTGACCTCCTAAATACAGAATTGGAACATTGAGAGTTTCCCATATTTTAATTTTTCTTGAAGTGTTTTCAGAACCGTCATTCTCCTCCTTAAAAGTCGAGTACACTATGATATCATCGATGAAGACTACCATAAACTGATCAATGTAATAATAGAAGATCTGGTTCATGAGTCCAATGAACACTGGTGGGGAATTCGTCACACCAAAGGGAATCACTATGTAGTCTTATTTACTGTAACGACATCTAAAATATGTCTTCATTATATCATCATTTTGTACTCACAACTAGAGATATCCTGATTGAATTTCCCCCTTCAAGAACCTTCGTTCCCCTGTCAAATGATCTAAGAGGTCATCGATCCTTGATATTCTATTATTATTCTTCACAGTCACCTATTTCATTCATCGATAGTCTACAAAAAAACTCAATCTCCCATATACCTTTTGGAAAAGAAAACTAGGACTGTCTAGGGTGAAACTACGAGTCTCATGAATCACTTCGTCTACATGTATTCAAATTGCATCCTAAACTTTTTAATCTCTATAGGATCCATCGAATATTTTAGTATAGATATAAGTTACATCCCAATGAGTAATTTGATGTATAATTCTATCCCCCAGCAGGGAGGTAATCCTTGAACATCTTCAAGAATGACATCCTCATAATCCACCACCAAAATAAGAAACTAGATTCCTATAAAAGCTATTGCATCGAGGGTCATGATAGCCAACTCATGAGTAATTTTTTGCACCATCCAATTAATGAGTCCATCCAAGGCGGTCTGGGTATCCCTTTCACCAAAAAAAAGAAAACCTCATTCTATCACAATGGACACACTACACCCTTCACCTAAAATTTTCAATCTGGACAAGGACTGTGGATAATAAATCCATAACAATAATGACATATTAATTCTTCAATTCTACCACTATGTGGTTCCAACCAAAACTCTCTCCTCAAAGGGTCATGTCACAATGTAGGAATAGATGTGTGAACATTGAGTCTTCTCCAATGGGTATCTCCAAGTGTAAGGGTCAAGTTAATTGTTAAACTAGAATCTCTAGGTCTAGAACATTATATATGATAAGAAAGTAATTACTATCACATGTTTCTATCAATACTAAAACTAATACTGAAAAGGCACAGACCATACCTTGAATCATTAATGGAGTCCCTGGGTCATATTCCTCAATCGCATTCAGCTATCCATACCCCTATCCTCTTGCTCCCAGAGCCTGGAGTGGCCCTTCTAGGGTGGAGGGGATAACATTTTGAAATTTAGACCACCTCCAACAGCTCCCCCCTATCCTCTTCCACATATTACTCCCTACATATCTTCCTACTCTAGTTGATGTGACTACCTCGTTGGTCCATCCACTATCTTTTTATCTGCATCACTATTGGACGGTCAATCTCAAGTGAGATATCCCCTCTCATCACATGAATAGAAACAACACTCCCTAGGTTGGATGGACCCACCTTGTGAGCCCTGAACTGTGGACCCTCTATCATGGAATCTCCCCTAAAATATCTCCCACATCTAGATCCATGAGACTGATGTCATCTCCCTCATACTAATGTCTCTACACATGCTCATCCACTACTGACTACCAGTAGATGTACCTACTCATCCAAGAAGCTTTGACCACCAATTCTTGCTCAACCACTTGACCAAAAGTCAGAATTCATAGTGGTATAACACGAGATTAGATGGATCTATGTAGGTCTTAATAAAATGTATGATCCCTCATGTAATGATCTATAACTATATTCATTGTGTACATGGTAAGGTTGCTGAACCTTAATGAATATCCAACGACTGTCAAACTTCCCTACTAGAGTTAAAGATTCTCATGTATAAAAACTACTCTTAGAATAACCAGTGACAACTCTTCTCCCCTGAGATTATAAAACTAGGTCCATTAAAGATTCGCCTTATCCAGAGTCTATATTTCCAAAATCCACCATCGCCCTACTGATATGTGTAGAAGGCTCACTTCCAGGACCAACATCAGGTCCATTAGATTAATAACTAGATGGAAAAATCTGGTCACCACCTCAATCAATTACTTAGCTTCCTGAGGGTTAGTCTCACCTTAGAACCTCTATGAATCTCATTGAGTGCGCTTTACATGCACCCCTCATCTACTACGATTGTGGTCACTACGTGCTTCTCCACAGGTGGTGGTATGGATGGTTCACCATCTGAAAGAAATGCCTAATGAATTGGTCCATGTATCAATGTTTCATCACTAATGGGTTGATCCCCATGATTGAACTACTTAATACTTGTTAGTATGTGTCACATGGGAATCCTATAAGAAAACCAGATGTACTATGGTCAATTTGTATATTTAGAGTTCTAAATCAAGAAGTACATGGAATCACAACCCATTCTTATATTATTCATGTACAATTGTGTTCTCTATAACTAGTGTTCTCATGTACCGAGTTGCAAAGTAGTTTATTTGAGTCCTTGTGTATGGGTACAACATCCACCAACACCAACACTGGAGTCTCTGGCTTAAAAAGACAACCTCAAAACAGTTAACATTGTTCCACCAAACCAATATCATAGAATTTTTTTCCTAAGGTAGAATCGACCACCTTTGATACCACACTGTAATGAACCTTCTTAGTGGGTCTTGTGTCACGAATCCCCAATCCTACATCCAATTGGCTTGGGGCTGGTGACTAGCACTAAGTTCACATATCGCTAACATGGTATGAATTAACTATGTATCTATATTCACAAAAAAATCTCCAAGATCAGAAATTGATGAAATTTATAAACCACTAAGCACCAAATTCATGTATATCAATATATACCAACCAAAAGTGTATGATTGGAAGAAAAGTGTAGAAATGTAAACTGGGCCAAAATCCAAGCCCACCAAAAGAAAGATTCTATAAACTACAAAGACCATCCTATAAAAATAACAGGTATTGGGACTGTTACTCAATGCCATAGGAACACCTTGGCCCACCTGGTCTCATAAAGCTTTGCTCGGTTCTAGTCTGTTAAATGGTTGGTTGTATATAAAAGATGTGACATGTGCGAGCAAATCTCATGCAGGGGTGAATATAATAATACTTAGTAGGAAACACCAAAAACAAAACAAAAAATAAACAAAGGAATATATAGTCATCTCTACATAGTATATTTCTACATCACATATGACAATAATATCCATATATAACAATACTAAGACATGTATTCTTGGGGTATGTCACAACTACTACATACCGCCCCTAAGGATCCAGCTTCATGATTCCACAAAGAACTCATCCGGGAGAACACACTCCTGAGTCAGATAGCCCTCGTGATGTCCACCTGAGAAGTATTTTTCGTCAGGAACTAACATGAGATAGGGATACAATAAAATATTTAAAGAGAGATATGATACACCGATGACGACCACAACCATTACCATGGGGTGATACTAACAAATCCATCTTTATTAACCTCCTAAGTATAGGATAGATTCCTGGAGAAGTTGGTCACATAAATTATAAGGACTCAACCTAGGACATGAATACTGAATAAAGGATCCTTCTTCAAGCCCATTGGAGGGGATTTCAACAACTCTGTCCATAATATCATGTGGAAGGGTCAAACTCATATGAGTAGAAATTGATACCAACCAACCTTTAGGAAACAATCAAGGGAATAAACTCTAACGAAGCTTGTCCAAGATACTATTGAAAAGTTATCCATTCCATGAATAAAGGTATACACGACATGTAGTAGGGTTACACACAGTTTTCCATGACCATAGGTACTGCCTATGTACAATAGACCATGTCGTTAAAATATGTCATGTAAAAAGGAGAGTACACATTGTGTATAAAGATATAGACGTTGTTCCCTTCCATCTGGGGTCCACATTTGTGCTCTAACTATGTGCCAATACACGGTGTCAACCCTTTTAGTTCATTACATGTATTAGTACATGGTTTCATCTACTAAAATATTCCAACAAAGCCATTTGGGGGAGTACACATGGTGTTAGAACCTCATGTACTCCTTTTTTGTGTCTATCTATCTCCCAAGATACATGTTGAGTCTCAGGGAATGGTCTAGAAACCATGTGAAATGTGTCACATTCCATGTGACACTTCACTACTACTCAAAAACCCTATTTTCCACTTAGTAGGGAACACACATCATGTATCTTAAAATACATATTGTGTTCATTGGGGTTTTCCAGAAACCCATTTATGTGCTCTTTTGTCTTCCCCATTGCTCTGACCACCGATCCCAAAAACACCTCACTAGGAAACACGAAATCTGGGTCCATATGGTCATTCTGTCACCAAATTGGTAGGATTTTGGCCTTTAATCAACTCTAAAAACAATATCATCATCGTTTGATATTTCCGACAAAGAAAGGGAAATCAACGCCCACTGTAACATCTCGTCTTAACTTTCCACTAAATCTATAGCTGGACCGGTCACCACATGACCTTAGGCACATATCCATGTAATCAAGAGAATTTCATCTAGTATTGGGAGAGTAAATTTAGTTAGAGGGTAAACAATTCCATCATATTTAGATGACATATTGGTAATAGATAGTAATACATAGATGACAACAGAAGTAGTATAAAGAAATAAGTAAAATAATGGAAGACAATCTCAATAAAATATGATGATAGAAAATTTTTGATCCTAGTTTACAAATAATTCATAATATATTATGATATATATCCTAAAGTATTAAATATTATATCATGGTCATCAATACATTTCAATAAAATGAATGAAAAGATAGTAATTCCAAAAGAAAATCACCACGAGAATCTGAAGCTCCAGCTCAATCATTTGATCCGAAATTCTAGGTACAAATAATAAAAAAATAAAGATCCAACACCCTAGAAACAAGTTGGTATACTCAGAACCAATGGTACACAAGAAGGGTGTGAGATAATCATCTGAATAGGCCGACACCGACTAGTATCAATTCATTTCCATCCTGTCAAATGAAAAACTAGAAGTGAAAGTAGATATATATATCAAGTAAAGATGTAGACAAAAATAACAGCCTCTATAAGATGGTAAAAATTTAATTTCAATATAATTTAATCAATAGTTAAATTGTTCATGTATTTTAATGTATAAGTCTCGAGATCTAGCCAAAGAATGACACCCCCATGTATCTATAAGCACAACCGATGCCACAAAAGGTCAACGAAACAATACATGTTTAGAATGAAACTAAACTTGGGCTTGGTTTTGGTGTCAAGTCATAAATAAAATCATTCAATATTCAAATATATTCTGAGCCCATATTTGACATTTATGAGTTAGAATTCAAGTATCACTCCAGGTACAATTTCCACCAACACAATACGATCCCATCTCGAAGTTCCTCTCAGGCACCCTATATCAATCTTGGTGTAGTATAAGTCTATGTCAACCGATCCCATCCATGGAGGTCCTATAATGAATCCCAAGTATCACTCATAATATATAATCTAATACCTCTTGATCTCATCCATGGAATCCCACATATAACTGGATCCTTGTATCGGTCAACATATAAGTACAACCTCTATGATCTGGTCCATGGAATCCATGGTTCACTCACGAATTAAACATAATAAACCCTTTGAACTCGTCCATGGAATTATAAATTGAATCATAGTTTCACTCAAGGTACATTCAATAATAGTAACATTATCCCATACATGGCATTTTAAAAAGAATCTCGGATTCACCCAAGGGTAGTTACCATATAATTCACTTAAACACTCCATTAAGAATGATAAGCTCCCACAAAAAGCCTCTAAAAAAATACATAACAATAAATTTTTATAAATTAAACTACTACATTGATTTAACATAAATTAAATAATTTGAAAACATAATTAAAATGTTTAATTCATTCCGATAAAGGAAACTAAAAAATAAGACCAAGCTCAAGGGCTTGCCTTCAAATACTCACATGGGCATTCAAGGAAAAACTACTCTAACATGCATAACAAGCATAAAGAGGGATTAATTATAATATATCTCATATTTTTTTGAAAGGAAAAGATAAATTACTGATCAAGGAAACCAGGATGACAAAACCAATCAAGGAACGAGTTCACCCAACAATGATCACACAAACACTTCCCAAAATGGGCCAAACTACGGGCTTTCGAGTTCCCATCTCTTTTGATAAAAGAAAATTTTCATACGTCAAATCCATCGATCAGGGACCAGATCATCCTCAATATGTGGCTATAAGATTGGGAATCTTCATCTTTGGTCGAGAGAGCATTCAACACTTCAAGGTAGTCAGATTCCACTAGAATGTTGGGCCATAATTTCGAATGGGAAAAAAGCCCTTGGAGTATGGTAGAGGCCTCTGCCAACATAGAGAGCCATGATTTATGAACCAACCTACACTGATCTTCCACAATCTGGCCAAAATTGTTATGAGCAAAGATCCCAATACCCACCCTTGAATTAGCTGAGATAACATCATCTGTATTAATCTTGAAGAAACCCTTAGGGGGGGGGGGAGAAAAAAAGGAACAACATGTCAAGTGTGGCACAAAAAATTCACCACATCACTTTTCTTCCAATCATTCATCAACTCTAAAGCTCTATCCACCCATTTGTGATCAGGGGTCACCTTCATTTGGGAAATGCATTCATTCCGTCAAGTCCCAACCAACCAAGAAATTATTCATATCTGCCCTACCACTTTTGGTTCTAGAGAAGACACTCATTTAAAAAGGTTTGGGACCAACCCAATTGAAAGATCAATGAAAATACCAAAATTTGGCCTACAAACCTTCCACACCACTTCCACCCCCTTACAGGAAGGAATTGCATGCAATGGGGATTCCATGTCATGGAGGAAAAATTGACAAGTGTCATCCTCCTCTAAATGTCACTACACCAAAATGTCACTGGTTGGAAGAGCCCCAGAACAGACCTTCCACCAAAATAATTTCCACATAGGGGGAGCGGTGAGGGACCAGAGGCACTTCCACTGATTATCGGTAAAGACCTGGGCCAAATCTTGAACCCTAATTTTGTAACCCGAATGAACAGAATATCTTCCATGAGGTTCCATAGTCCAGAAAATCTGGTCAATACCCATTCCTGGTGTGAGAGGGATTCTCAGGATGAGCTGATGATCCACCCCATTCAACTAGTAACAAAGCTTATCCAGATCCAACTCCTCACGCGAGTCATCAAGGAGATCACGTACCCTTGCATCTTCGAATCTGGGAAAAACCGGTGAGGAAGCCTTAAGATTGATGCCATCTGCCAGCCATGGAACATTTCAAATTTTAATATTATTCAAATTAGAAATTCTCCACATGCAGCACAAATCAATTAGAAATTTTTCTTCCCAAATTCTTCTCCACATTAAACATGGTCGTGGCCCTAGCTGGGCATGCAAGAAATCAGAATGTGGGAAGTACATAACTCGCATCACCTTTGAGAATAGTGTATTTAGGTGGGAAAGAAGGTGTCATCCTTACTTCACCAAATAAGCCTCGTTAAACCATTTGAGATTTCAGAAGTCGAGGCCGCCACATAATTCTGAAGTAGAAAACTTCTCCCAAGACATCCAATGGGAGTTATGTTTTCCCTCATGGCATCCCCACCGAAAATTGGCCAATAGGGAGGGGATTTGATCAATGAGTGTTTTTGGGAATTTAAACAGTGACATAGCATAAGAAGGGATTTCTTTGGCCACTAACTTCTCAATTATTTTTTTCCTGCCTTGGAAATCTTCCTACCAGACCAAAGACAAATTAGATTATCCACACTATCCACAATCGCGCCAAAACATGTTTCTTCGACCTACCCACCATGGTCAGGAGGCCAAGGTACTTATAATGCTTATAAACCAGAGAAAACCCACACATTTTCTGAAACTCCTCTCTCTTATCTTGTGGGATGCCTTTACTGAAATATAACTCTGATTTTGAAGCATTAAGACGTAGCCTAGAGGCCTTTTCATACATATTGATGATATTCAGCACTGCATTGCATTTTTGTTGGGTAGCACGTTAGAAAAGGAGGATATCATCTTCAAAGAAGAGATGAGAGATAGGGGGAATTTCTACATACCATCGCACCATGGATAACTCCTTGATCTTCCTCATTCAGGATGAGATGAGAAAAGACATCTGCCACCAGAATGACGAGGTAAGGTGACAGGGGGTTCCCTTGTATCAAACCTCTTTACGGTTTAAAGCATGCTGAAGGGACCCCATTAATATTGATTTTATAGGAGACAGGCGTAATATAGTTCATGACATTAATGATCCATTTCGTCCAAAATCCCAACCTGGATAGAACATGTTCAAGAAAAGGCCATTCAACTCTGTCATAAGCTTTCATCATATCAAGTTTCATTGACATCGTGCCACTCTTTTATGCGGAGAGAGTTTTCATAGAGTGGAATAATTTCAAGGCAATGGAAGCATTGTCAGTAATGGATCTCTTTATAATTAAAGCACTTTGGTTATCTGAGACAAGTAGTGGGATAAAATCCCTATTCCTGGACACCATGATATTAGAGAAAATTTCGTAAATCACATTACACAAGAAGATTGGCTGAAACTACGAGATTTCTTGAGGGCACTAGGATTTGGGGATAAGATTAATAAGAGACTCATTCAGGTATTCAAGAGAGGCTCTGCCATCCCACACCTCCTTCATTAGGGCCAACACATTGGGCCCCACAATATGCCAAAAGCGTTTAAAGAACAAAGCATGAAACCTATCAGGCCCTGGTACCTCGGTAGAGTGAATAAGATGTAGGGTCCCAAGCACTTCGTCATCAGAAAAATTTCATTCCAGGTACTGATTCATGTATTCTATAACCAAATTTGGGATGCATCCAATCGGGCATGAGGGAGTGCTAATACTTTCTACTGAATAGAGGTTGCTGAAAAATTTCAAGATAATGGAGTGAATTCCATTTATGTCATGTGAAAATATTATAGTGGGGTCCTCCAGATGATCAATATGATTCTTCCTTCTCCTCACAGATGCATTGGTGAAAAAAGATGGTGTTCTGATCACCATCTATGATATGGGACTCCCATGCCCGACGGTACCAAAAACTCTCTTTCTCCCTCAGAGCTACATTATGTTTCTTTTCTTCCATGGATATGTTTCTAAGTATAGAGTCACAACAAGGATAAGAGTGGAGTCACCATAATTTATTCTCTGTCTCCTTAATATTACAATCAAACATACCAACCTAGATAAGCTTCACATTTGAAGGCAAGAGGCAACAGTGCGGAATTTAAACATGATGCACCGATTTGATCTCTCCCAAGCTTCTTGAACCACCTTTTCATAATAACTATCTTGAATCCACATACTTTCAAAGAGAAAAGATCGCTCAGGTCCCCTCTGTTTCCCTTGTGAGACTGTTGAAAAAATGATTGGGCAGTGGTCAGAGGAGACAGGGGGAAAGTGGATGATAAAAAAGGAATGGAAAAGAGTGGTCCACTAATCATTCCCAAAAGCCATCTAAGCTTTCTGCCAGGTGGTTCTCCTTTGACCTGCCTTGATTCCAGGTAAATGGCAAGCCAGAATACCCGAGGTCATGAAGAGAGTTCGACACAAGAGACATTCTAAAAACATTCATTGTAGAACCACTCCTCACATGTCCCCCTTATTTTTTCATGGGGTGACAAAACCTAATTAAAATCCCCCCCATCAGAAGAGGGCTAGGGATGGGGTCTCATAGCCGCTTCAAAAGGGCCCATGATCTGTGTTTATTCTGCCCACCTGGCCACATGTAGAACCCAAAAAATGACCAAGGAAGAAATCTTGGGCTAGAAACCATCACTACAATTTGATTACATCAATAATTTGAGATCTTGACCACATGGTCCTCCTTCCACAAGAGGCAAAGTCACCCTAAGTGTCCCTGTCTTCTAATGGGAAAGACGTTTTTGAACCTAATATTCTTGCCCATAAGGCCCGCATCCTTGCTATCCAACATAGTTTCGGATACAAATACTATGTTGGGGAAAATTTTGGAACTCTAGTGATGGAGAACATGAACTATTCGGGTATTTCCAAGCCCCTGACAGTTCCAGCATAAGATTTTCATTGCCCTAGGTGGGGCTGGGCCACTCCCGCCACCCACTCTGAAACATCAACTACCCAACCATCGTCTGCCACTTTCCACCTCTTTGGCAGGCTCTCAGTCATCTGAGATGCCGCCAAGAGTCATTTATAGTCCCTAGGCTATGAACTGGTGGGATCTATACCCTTATCCCTGCTAATTATTCTTTTTCACATTCCATGTTGTATAGTACATGTCAATGTGATCCTATTCATGTCATCTATAGCCTGAGGGGTAGCACAGGGAGTAACATCATCTGAACTGGACACTAGAACTAGTGGGTCATTACATAGATGTTGTACCCCTGATCCTGGATCTGGTTTTTCCTTGTAGTTTGGCTGCAGCCTAGTATATGGTGGAAAAATGGCCTGCAAAATAGTTGTAGTCTATCTTTGGGGGCAGTCGGCCCCTGCCCTTGACTCATGTTTTGTTCCCTCGGCTCGACCGAGATCTGTGGCCAACACAGGTTCTTTACTTCTTCACGTTGATCCACCTGACTTTCAGTAGCAATATTTGGTGGCCCACCAATAATTATATTAGTATGAATTGGTTCATCCAGCATAATAAGAGCCTTCTCTATTTTTTCACGGTCCTATGGTTTTTCAACATCCGAAATAAAAGCCATCTCAGAGGTATTTTCACGGAGCCAGGGACCATATTGCAAAATAACATTACCCTGACCATCCTCTTTATTCACCTCACATGCCTTTTATAAGTGTCTGAGGCACCCACAAAAGAAACAGAAAATTTGGAGCTTTTCAAACTCAAAATAAATCTATATGTCAGAGTCCTCAATTTTCAAAAACATGCCCCTCATAAGAGGATGTGCAATATCCATCAACGCTTTGATTTGTGCAAAAGGTCACTAGTGAATTGGATCAGACCGGTGCCATTCTAGAAATAAACCAATGCATCCTCCAATCTGATGCATAACACATTTAGTTATACCATTAAATGGGATTCCTATAATTCGAATCCAGAAAGTTGAGCAAGAGAGATTAACTGACTTCAAATTTTCTTTTCCTTTAAGGTCCTCCATGAGAATGATTTAGTTGTCAAAGAACCATGGTCAACCTTTGAGAACTTTTAATTTATCTCATTTATTAAATAATTCAAATACTAGGAGTCCCACATCCACTTCTTTTATAGAAACACCGTCCTTTAATTTCCAGATATTTTGCAGAGTATCTTATAGTGTTCCTTGATTGAATGACCTTTTTGCTAAAAAATTTCCAACAATAAGAAAGGACAGTCATTGTGAAAGAAACACATCTTCACTCTTCCATGTTGCAATTACCGATTTTTCTTTATCTGTTAATGAGAATCCATTTCATTCTCTTTATTAATTTGTGATAGGCATTGCAGAATTTCATAGGCTTTCACAAGCTATTACATGAAAATTACATCAAACAAATCACAAGTAAAATCCTTATAAAAAGCTCTCAATCGTAAAAATCTACTACATGGTGTCGTAAATTATAACTTGCATAGAAAATGCCTTATTTTGAAATCCATTCATACTCAATAAATGACATAAAAAGGGCCAAGTGTCTCGGTCACTCATCCCTTCCCAGTCAATTTATTCAATTAAAAAATTTATAGACCAACAAATTACATAATTAACATTACATGAAATGGGGTAAAGATGCACCCCTAAGAGTGTTTAAGGCCAAAATACATTAATGTTCCTTTTAAAAAGATAACCCAAATGGTTACTTCAACCTTGATAATCTATCTCATAGAATAGATTTAAAGATAACGAATGTTGGAAATAAGTTATATAACATGAATCAAATTCTTAACACCAAAAATTGGATAAGTCCCCCCTTGAATCACATGGGAATCAACATCTAATAACTTCCAAGGGTACATGCATGGACATACCATAGTTCAACAATAGTAGGAAGACAATATGGAATGCCCAGACCATAAGAAATCATGATACATCACAATTGCTACTTTTTGGTTTGAAGAATGTGCACCTCTGATGGAGGGGTTATTATAAAAACATGAGTTTATCAAACAAAAAGACATTTCTTATCTTTAAGAAATTTACTAAATCTATTCATTTCCATAAAACATGGAATCATATATCAATAAATTATTTAAATAAGCAATAATGCATTCTCAAATAATGAGTCAATGTTAGGGACCCTACCTCAAGAAGACCAAAGCCTATGCTTGGCATTTGACCCATTCTAACTCATGCTTTTGGTCACCCACACAAACATAATTCCATATATATTTTTATATATCCTTTAACTCGATGCCCGTATTCCCCGCACCATGATAGAATATGTACATATAGGATAAACATATTTATATATATAAATACCTTCTTATAATCATGTGAGTCTTCCAAAGGCACCAAAACACACTATAATAACACATGAAACCCATAACCACCATAATATACTAAAATAAGAGGTGAAAACCCAACCACAGGTTTAAGATATTACCTTAAAATGATGGTTGTAGAGAAAAAAAATGAACTGCCTCACATTCAGCGGTGGTTGTCGGAGCACAACCCAACGCAAACCAAAAGGCCATTTGAACCATCCTAAAACCAAAGATCAATGAAAAATGGATAATCCCAAACTCTAGGGTTTTAGACGAGAGGCCTAGGGTGAATGTAAGGCCAAATAAATTTATATAAATAGAGAGGAGACAGAGAAAACAACCAATACCTAGGAGTCATGTACCAAGAATGAATGTAAATTTCAGAAAAATTGGTATAGAAGATAGTAGTTGGGAGAGGGGTGCGTTTCACCTGAAAGGGGAGGACCCCTTCCTGTGTGTCATGCGAGTGAGGGTAAGGGAGATATGGGATTTTTTTAATTTTTTTTAATTTATCTTAATTAAATTAAATATTTAAAAAAAATACTAGGTGTCACATACGGTTTAACCAACATGGTATGGAGAACCTTTCACTAACCATGCAACACTCCCTATCTATGAAAATCACCTCACACAGTATGTCTTGCACGATTAGCCAAAACATGGGATGACTGGGTGAAAACCTCTATCCCCCATAAATAATTATCATGATTTCCTATATAAGGAAACCCAGATTAGTAAACAATGTCCCAACCTTGAACCCACTGCAGGTCCTTTAAAAACATTCCCTTCTCGATCCAGCGCTTTAAAATCTCCTCTAACCTCCTGTGAATTTTATCAGACCTTTACTCAAGGATTAAAACATCACTTTTAAACATTAAAACTCTCGAAAATATACTCTGATGTTCCATTTTAAAAATTTCCATTCAATAATTACCGAAAATCTAATTTCCCTAGGAATTTCATCTGGTTTAAAAAAACTGGTACTTACAAACACCCAACCATAGAACTTCTCATCCCTGATATGCCTTAGGAAAAAACAAAGACCTCATCTATCCTAAAAGGTTCATGAAACATTGTTCAAATGGATGTGTTGCATTCCCAAATGCCCATCACACCTCCAGGTACCTTTAAAACACATGACACTCATTCCCTCAAAACTCGATCCAACACTTGATTCCCAACCAAAGCATCAAGCGACTCCTACCTGAGATTATATAACAAAGATATGATCACATCTTCATATATCTATGAAACTAGCCAAAGTTTTCCACCACATTAGTGTAAATAATATAAAATAGGTCAATTCTCCATCATGGATTTCTCCTCGTAGATGGAATTGCCTTACAAACACACCCCTAAGCATCTTACAACAAACAAGTCCACCTAAACACTCACCTGAATTCTAGTGGCTTTTTAAAAAGAACCAACACTTTACACATTAAGTCTATTGTTTCTTGTCACAATCAATGGTGTAGACCAGTTCCAACCCACTGTAAACACCACCCTATAAGAATAAAATCCAAGCCTAGAAACATGTTCAGATGACCTGAGAGTGAACCCCCTAGATTCCATGGCACTACCCCCAGGTAGTCCATGCCCCAAGCTATAAGTGAGATGCTTTTACCGAGTGAAAACATCCATATAACAATGACTAAAACCAGAGTGGAATCCATTTGGAATTCATGTAAAAGAAAGAATCTGACATCCATGAGTCCATCCAAGATGTTCCTATACAAGAACCCAAGTATCACACTGGATAAACCAAGAAAAATCATAAATGACACATCCAAAATGCAACACAAAATAGATCAAGATCCAAACAATAAGTTTCCAAACATTCAGGTGGTGTATAATCGACGCTCTCCTAGTGAATATATGATGATATCAAGATAGGGAACATGATCGACACAAAGTAGAGAGACTAAGAGGATCTCAAGGGGTGTTTTAGGAAAAACAACTTAACCATGATGCTTATATCACCCAAGGAATTAAGGTTTCTTCCAACATTACCACTAAAACCCTTCCAAGATTAACTCAGTTATAAAGGGTTGAACATGATACAAACCTAATAGGTCATGTTTCCAAGCTACCAATGACACATACACCAGAAGCAAAGTGACACTTCCCCCTAAAACATTAAAATACATTAAATCATTTGGTCATAAAATCTAAGATCAAACCAACTAGGTTGTCAAAACACCATTGTCATAGAAGTTTCTCTTGAGTAGTGGGAGAAACATGATTTTTAAACACACACGTCACCCTACTCCAATGATGACCCAAAAGAATAATCAATAGCTCAAATATAAAAATAAGTATCCTAAAAATGATATGGCATGTCTTCGTTCCAGGGAATATCACCAAAACATTTAAAACTACCCCCTGTAAGGGTTTATGAAAGGGACAGCAATTTAGTTTTCCATTCATATCCATTTCATAAACAAATTTCATCCTTAATCATTGGATAGAATCTAAGAACAAAACCTCAAGAACCCTTCTACAAAACAAGGAACTTTACATACACTTTATGTAAGATCTCAAAGAAAAATAGACAATTTAACAAAAAAATCATTTTTAACTGATTAGACTACCTCCGAGGGTCTAATTAAACAAACGTATATTCCTTAAAAAGAAATCCATCAACAATGGTTTAACTATAGATATAATAAACACCATAATAGTTAATTTATAAAGGAATTAGCCACTAACCTACTTGATCCCATTAATCATTTTAAAGTTAGATATCCATTCAATCAAAAACTCAACAGCTTTTCCATTTATAGCTATTCCCAAACATACCATTGTCATATAAATAATATTTCACATGGGAATCCATATACCAATTAATAAGGCACCCATACATCTTACCGTTAGTATTTGTCTCCCATTAATAAAAAACATTCCATTTTAACATTTAACATTAGAAACCTTTTCTATTTCAACAAAAGTCTATAAAAATTTATAAATTTCTAGTTTTGGATCGAGTATATGGGCTACCTTATCCCAAATAGAAGTATCCCATACACCCTATTATTTATAATTGGCTCCCGCCTAAATCGCATTCCACAACTCTAGGTCATGTATCCATTTTCAAAATAAAAAAAACCTGCTATAATAAGAACAAAATAATGTATATATCATCTAATCCTGTTACACCACATGAAAGACATGTTAATTAAAAAGGAATTCTAACATATTACCACAATAGGTAAAAAACAAGCATGGAATCACTCAAGGGACACAAACATACTTACCAAGAATCCCACAAATGGACTGATGCAGATACATGGAATGAAATATGCATGGCATGTGAGTTTATAAGTTCCTAATATGATACATATCATGTTACTTCCTTGACATTCCATCCAAGGTAATTTTTACCAAAATTACTTAAATATATAAGGCCATGAAAATACACTATTAACCTAATGATAAATCACATCAATGGTAACATCGAAGAGTATAACCAACAATTCCCAACCCTAGTCACTTTGTCATTTCTCATATATGGGGTGATCAGTTCCAAGAACGATTATCTACGATATGCCGAAACATTTTTATTCTCCTATCTACCAGCCCAAAATAGTAAGACAAAAATAAAACCCTACCTCTAATACCACTTTGTAATATCCTGACCTAACTTACCACTAAAATGATAGCCAGACCGGTCGACACATGACCCCAGGAAGATCTCCTCGTACTCCAGAGGATTCCAACTAGAAGAAATGGTGTAAAGGTAGTTAGTGGGGAGATTATTCCTTCATATTAAGAGTACAAAATGGTAATAGATAGTAACACTCAGATGAAATAGAAACAAGTATAAAGAAATAAATAAAATAGTGGAAGACAATATCAATAACAACTAAAGATATAAAATGGTAAATTCTAGTTTTACAATGAAATCATGCTATATGATATATATATACATATATATATATGAAAGCAGTAGATATTAAATCATTCTCATAATTATATAATAGAAAAATGATGAAATGATAGTAAATCCAAAATGAAATCTCCATGAGCATCCCAAGTTCTGGATCATTCCTTTTCACCCAACTTCTTGGTACAAGAAATACAAAAAAAGAATGATCTACTGCTCTGAAAAGATGTAGGTCAACATAGGAAGAAATGGTACCCGAGTAGGGTCTAAGATAATCATCTTAGAAGGTTGGAAACCATGAGTATCAATTCATATACATCTTGTGCAATTAAAAACTAGTAGTGAAAGCAGATATACATATTTAGTAAGGAAGTACTATAATATAACATCATTTATATGCAGGTTACCATTTAATATCAATTTAATTTAATCAAAATTTAAACATTTAAACTCATTTAATGTATAGGTCTCAAGATCTTTCCAATGCCCATCATCCCCCATGAAACTTTAAGCACAACCAATGCCACAAAAGGCCTCCTGAAAATAAAATTTTAGTCTAAATCCAAGATTGTTCTTAGACTTGGAGTCACATTTTAAATCATTTAATTCAATATTAAAATACATCCGAAGTATGTCCTTGATATTCATATGTTTGAATTCAATTATCACTCGATGTATAATTTCCACCAACACCCTATGAGAATGTCCCAACATTTCTCCCAGGAAATCAGTATCACTCTAGGTGTGGTATAAGTCTACGTCAACTAAGCTCATCCTTGGTGGTCCAATAGGGAAACACCATGTATGGATCATAACATATTATAAAATTTATCTTGAGATCCTCTCTATAGTCCCTCATATAAATGGATTATGTATCACTCAGTATATAAGTACGACCTCTGTGAGCCCATCCATGGCATCCATGGTTCACTCATGACATAAAAAAATAAACCATTTATTCCCATCCATGGCATTAAAAACTAAATTCATGGTTCACTCAAGGTAAATTTTATAATAGTCACATTATCTAGTCCATGTAATTCTAAACGGAATCCATGATTCATCTAAGGCTAGTTACTATTTCACCAACTTAAACATTCCATTAAGCAAGCTAGGGTACAACCAAAATCATATAACAAGACTCATAACAATAAACACATGTAAATAATAATATTACATAGAATTAACATAAATTAACTCATGTGGGAAAAAATTAAAAGGTTCAATTCATTTCTATTATGAAATAATTAAAATGAGGCCAAGCTCAAGAGATTTCCTTCTAATACTCTCATGGGAGTTCTACTAACAACCCGTCTAACAAGGCACACAAGCCTAAAGAGGGATTATGTTATAATATATCTCAAGTGAGAAAATATATAATAAGTGAAATCCATTCATATTTCATCAAATTAAAGACATATCATTCTATTTATTCATGTACGCTAGGAATTAGAGAGTTTCACAAGCTTTCAAAATCCATTTCATGGAAATTACATTAAAAAGTCCCTTGGAAATTTCTTATAACAAGATTTAAAGATTAATAACTTACAACATGATGTTGTAGTTTATAACTCTCATGGAAAAATACTTACTGGTAATGTCATGATTAATTAAGTAATGACATAAAAAGGGAAAAGGTTCTTGGTCACTCATCCCATATCGTTCAATTTATTTAATTAATCATTTGATAGACATAACAATTACATAATTCACACTCCACAACATGGGGTAAAGAGGAACGCCTAAGAGTGTCCAAGAACAATTGTTATTAATTTTATATTTATCAAACTAACCAAAATGGATTCTTCAACATTTTTAATCAACCTTATAGAATAGATTTAAAGATAACTCAAGTGGCTAACAGGAGATATAATAGGCATCATATGCTTAATACAAACTACATTGATAAGTACCTCATTGAATCACTTGTGAAACAACATCCAATAATACAAAATTATTCATACATTGACATAACATATATTAAAAATAATAGGAATAAAATATAGAATGATCAATCCACAAGAAAACATAATATAACAATATCTCTACTTTTTAGTTTGAAGGTAGTGCACCTCTGTTAGAGGGTTTTTATTATAAAGACATGACTTTGTTAAATAACAAGTCATTTTTTATTTTTAGGAAATTAATTCAAGATATGTAGTTTAGTTAAACTAGGAAACTCATTAGAATAACTTATTTAAATAAGAAAATAAGGAATTCTTAAATAAAGTGTCAAATATAGGGACCCTGCCTCAAGAAGACCAACCCATCACATGGAATTTGACGCTTTCTAACTCAAGTAGTTGGTCCGTCGTGTGCACATAATTCCATATATATTTATATATAAATATAACCTAGATTATTTTATTCCCCTCACCATGGGGTAATATGAAGATAGTGGGAATATATATTTATATATATGCACTCCTACGTATATGCCTGCGAGTCTTTCACGGGATCCAAAACTCACTACAATAATGCTTGGCACCCATAAACAGAGTGAGATACTCAAACAGGATGTAAAAAATAGACAATGAGTTTAGTATCTTACCCCAACATTAAGGCGGTGGAGTGAAACAAGCTTAACCACCTCACCTTCGGTAGAGGTTGATGGAACATGGCCCAATGCAATCCAAAAAGCCATTTGCACCATCCTAAAATTGAATATCACTGAAAAATATAATACCCCTAACCCTATGGTTTTGGTAGAGAATCATAGGCCAACAGTTAGGATGAAATATGCTAGGAAATTTATATGGGGGGAGAATAAATTCATACCTGGGATCCTCAGACCAAGAATTGGTTTAAATATGAGAGAAATAGAAGAAAAAGAGAGTATTCGTGAGAGGGGTGCATTGCACCGCAAAGGGGAGGGCCCCTACCTATCCGTAGTGTGAGTGAGGGTGAGGATGATATGGGTTTTTTTACTCTATATTTAATTTAATTTAATTTAATTAAATAAAAATTTTAAAAACTAGGAGTCGCGAACAGTTTAACCAACATGATTTGGATAACAATGTGCCAACCACGTGACACCCCCTATCTATGGAATTCGACTGACATGGTGTGTCCCGCAAGGTTAGTCTAACCATGTACATACCATGTGAAAGACTCTATCAACGAGAAATAAGTCACTCAATTTCCTAATGTAGGTTGCACGGTTTAGCATACTTTGCGCCAACTGTGCACCCAATGCAAGTCCTTTTAAAAGCTGCACTTCCCAGTTCAGTGCTTCCGATACTCCATGAGCTTCCCTATAAAGTTCTTGAGTGTTCACTGAAGTCTTAAATCAACAATTTTCATCATTATAAATCTTGAAAATAATATCCAATGTTTTGTTCGAAAATCATATCGTCATGTTATTAATAATAATTAAAATTCCTTTAAAATTTCATCTGGTTTAATAACATGTGTTCTTACACCCACCACCATTAGATCCACTTCCATAACCACTGTCACATCTCCTTCAGTTTGTAGTAACTCTGGATCATCAATCATAGATCATTGCACTGCCAAAAAAAGGTACAATGATCATTTGGTCGTAAACCAAGAAGAACTAAAATAATTGGAAGAACACAAAGAATTTCTGGGGAGAAATGAACAAGGAACAAACCAATGAATGAACTTTTTCCATTTTTTATTCTAGAATCGATCCATTTCATAGGAATTAGAATGAAAAACCATGTCAATTCTAATAATTGTACCCTACCAGTAAAATCCCTCAAATAAAACCCATTCCATAAGAATGATAAATCTATGGGTTAACCTACTCATTAGATGATCCATATTTTTCATTATTTCATGTAACAGGGAATTAATGATTGAAAAAAAATTCCCTATATTATAAAGGATCTATTGCTATTCAGGATTCTTTGTTGATTTCAATCTATCCAGAATGGTTAGGATCCATTGTCATGTCATCATTCATCAGGTGATTTCCCCATGGTTCTCTCTAGAGACATTATGGATATTCAATAGGGTCATGGATTTTAACCATGAATCTCTACTGAGATTATTATTAAAAAAAGATAAAATATGTCACTACATAATTTTAAATGAAAATAAATATTCAATTTATTTTATTTGTTAAAACATATGAAAACTAATTTTCACAACTGGACCATATATTTCAATGTTAGGACTCTCATTGGGGAAAACCTCTACTTTAAATGAAATGATAACTTTAGATTTTTGATCTGAACACCCATTTAGATTTGATCCAACTTCTTTAGTAAAACCACTCAAATGATCTATTTAATATGTTTAATATATTTTAAACATATATTTTGGGAACATCATGCATCAAAAAACACACCTCATCTCTCCACATGGTATTGAATTAATTCTATACAAAATTTTAAAAATAATAAATGGGAAAATCAGGGACACTAAATTATCATTGGGTTTAAATGTTCTTAGAGGTTTTGGGATAATGCGTCATATATTTTTTGATATTTTGGGTGAAAATAATGGTTGAAACTGGAAATTAATTCATGATATATTCCAATCATGTTATCTCCCTAAAAAAATATAACCACCAAAATTAATTTCTGTTCCAATTTAGAATGATGATATAAAAATTCCCATGATGAAAATGGTACATTACTCAATAAAATATAATAAGAAGATGAACATGTTTGTGTCAACTCTAAAACCAAATGAAAAAAATATAATATGATATCCCATATTATAATAAATTATGTAGCTAAAAATATATAGAATCACTATGATAGTATTTCACATAAAAACTCACTAACTCATAGAGTAAGAAGTTATAACTTTTCATGGTATCCCAAATGGTGAGGGTTTCTATGTAATAACAATAAATATAAAAATTGTTTGAACCAATATTAATTTATATCCTCATTAAAAATACATGTTCTATTAATGTAGCTAATGTGAAATTGAAAATAAATTACATGATGATATCATGTCTATTAATGTTCCAAAATATCTTAGTATCCCTATAATTAAATTCTCCAAGAATAACCATCTCACCAAAAAATAGATTGAAAATCAGTATATATAATTCAATAAAATGGTTTGGAATATTATCTTATTTGTGTTCATTCAAAAAGGGTTACTTCAAGGATTATAAGAGATATAAAATAGTGAAAGTATATGGGTTGATCAGTGGGTAAAATGTGATAAATAAAACAAATAAATTTGATTGTCATTTTAGTGAATCTTTTGAAATAATTATTACTTTGATGTAAAAAATTTAAAGGTTTAGTTTCATAATATGAAAAATATTACCATAAAAATAGGAATTATAATGAGATTCAACAAATTCAAGATTCCTCACACGTATATAATTACCATTCATCTTATAATGAATTATCCGGACTGTAAATAAGATTCTCAAAATATAAAAGTTTCATGAAAAAAATTCAAATAATGCAATGATATCAACAATCATATAATTCATTATATCAATAATCAAGTAGTTTTGACTACAAATGATGTTATACGAATGAATAAAGGAAAAATGGGTATGTCCCATACTATGTTACTATAGAAATATTATTACATGCATTCCAGTTCAAAAATGTATGTGTTGTTAGTTTTTAATTTTTTATTTGTTTTTTAATTATTTTTTTACATGGGGTTTTTGGAAATGTACATAAAAGATTACATAAAATGGAAGACTTATATAAGAATGTGTTGAATGACTGGAGAGTTATCATGTTTATAATGAGGCTCCATAAATGATATACCATTAAAACCTATAAATTTTCTATAATGACCCATGATAAACATAACTAAAATGGAACGTGAAACTCTTGATTTAAATAATACATCTCCTAACAGTCAGAAAACCCAAGGACCAAAGGGTTTAGTGCCTTGGAGATTATCTATGTAAAAATATTATTTTACAAAAATCGAGAACATTTATATATAATAATGCTTCTCTATACCCTTCCTATATATCTCTCATTATACAATCATCTTCATATCATGGGTATTGGACACATAAGAAAGGGGCGAGTTTAAAAACACAACATTAAAAATGAAATTTCATTAAGTATGAGATATTATCATGAAGTAGAATATGATGGAGTCATAAATATCATAATAAAATATCTTATGTTTGTGTATGGTAATGATAAAACATGATGATTCAATATGAGATCAAAAAATATCCTTAGAAAAGCATAATAGATATGAAATGTATGAAAACACCTATAAATAGTAATTAAACATGTGGGTAGGATATAAAATGGTATAATACTTTTAAAAATAATTCATAATCATGAAAAGAGTGAATTTAATGTAAATAAAATTATTCTCATAAAATTATAATAATATGATAGACAAATTAAAAATGTTTAATAACCATATTCATAGGAAAAACTATATGATAAAACCCATTATGCTCATGCCTATGTGAAATAACACATTATGTACATGCCGAAAAAATGAAGAAAAATCATCTTTTACACACCACTTATAATAATCACATTATGTCCACACATTAATATCTCCTAATATGAGAATAAACCAAATGCATTGGAGGTAGATAAATAAACCTGCCTGTCATCACCCATATATATTTGTGGCCCTTAAAATAAATAATCGTTATAACATAAATAAGCGATGGATTAAGAATGGATTTATATAAATTATCACATAATATGAACATAAAAAATAATATTATATTAAAATATATCTTCCCAAAAGTAATGATAATAAGGTATGGAGAATGATTAAAACATCCCTTCATTAGAGATAAAACATAGAGGGAAAATTTAACTAAAAATAAAAATGATTTCATAAAACCATGTTAGTAATTGATAAAAAACAATGTCTAAATTAAATTCGATAATTGATTTTTTATTATTTAATGTGAATTTCATTTGAAACTGTATTTTAAATCACTTCAAAAGAAATATCCTTGAAAATACATGAGGATTAAAAAATGATAAGTTAAAATAATTTGATAACATTTAATTATAAAAATAATATTTAGTGATTTAGCATGAAAAAAGACTTAATTTAATTGAAATAAAATTTATAGTCGATGATAAATGATTTTTTATGAAATTATAGGAAAACATTTTGTACATTTTAAAATAACCATATTGAAAAACCACATCATTAGACAGAAGAAAAACATTTATTTTAAAATTAATAAATGATACTCGATGGATTATTATATATAACAAAATATTACTTTCCACAAGGTAATGGAGATAATTTTTGGGATGCAAAAACATATACATGGAAGAAAATTACATTAAATATATAGAAATTAATCTAAATATAAATGAGTTTTAATGATATAATAGAACTATCAATAATGAAAAACTTGTAGTGCATCATAATATCAATATAAAATTTGTTTTAAATGCAATATAAAATCTTTATATCTTATAATAGATCAATATTGAAGGATTACAGTTAAAGAAGTGTTATTATGACACAAAAATTGGATTTGAGTCATAGAAATCCCATACAACCTTTGTAACATATTAATGAAAACGCCAGCAGTTGTATAAATTACATATGAACATAGAATATCATAAAATATAATATTATATAGAAAAAAAGTGAAATTAGGGAAATATTTACACCATATAATAGGAAATATATTTTATTTCTTAAACACGTCTCAAGGAATTCAAATTTCAACAAAAAAACCCTCATATTGTTGCAATTCTTAGTCTGATGCAATCGAACATCCTATAAAACATACAGAGCAATGTTAATATAATATTTTATAAATATATTTATACCTAAAATTATTTATAATTTCCCTTTATAATAATTTATTATGTCTATAATAGATTGTTATCACCTATTTTCCCACATCAGGCATTTATAGTTATTTTATTTGTAGATGATTCATAGGAGAAACATTAATATTCATTAATCTTATGAAATTAATCAATAATGGTTGATTTATATTATTATAATTTATCAATTATTCTATTTTATGAAGATAAAATTCTCTTTCATGGGTACATTATTATTTATACTATAAGTTGAAATTGACAATGATTATTTTTTTTTGATTTTTAAACTATGAATGGTGTTTTCTTAATTAATGTGTGAAATATTGATATAACATTTATGAAAACAATAAATAATAATTATATAATTATTTTTTATTAAATTATATTATAAATTAAGTTTTTACAATCATGCATGATAAATATTATTGCATTATCCAACTGGGAATTCATACCGGTCGAAACATGATTATAACATGATTATAGATTATTATAAGGTGATTTAGTTGTAAAATAATTTTATCAATATAATAATGAACTAATTTAGATTTAATTAGTGATATATATCATAATTATAATGTAATTATAATATGAGTTGGTGGATATGACAATATTATTTAACGTGAATTGATTATTTTCCTATTAGTATGTTTATTTTAGAAGATTGAATTTACGATAATAGTTTGTTGATTATATGATTAATAGGATCCAAAATATATCATAATAGAACCTTAATTACATAATAAAAAACATATTTTTCTTTGAATCTATTCTCATATCCAACCATGTAATGTTGTAATTAATTGAAAAATGGAAATCAATCGTCTCATGGAGGTGGTAGTCCAGACATATGCATGGTTGAAATTTTTTTTCCATATAATAAAGAAAAATATTAATATATATTGGTAATTTAATAATATAAAATATATAATTATTATCATAATTTTATAATAACTTCCTTATTTTTACCATCCTTTTAATATGGTTAAGTTAAATAATAAATATTACGGTGTGGATGTGATAGTCCACAAAACACATGATTCATGTTTTAATTTTTCTTAATAGAATAATCAAGGGTGGTTAATTCTTGTTCCAGAATTTAGATTATCTAAAATTATAATAATTAATATTATTTTATCCTTTAACATTAGTGAAATTATTTTTTTGGAAGATTAAATTAATGTAATGATATTTAAAGAGATAGAGGGGTTTATTATGTTATACATATCCTCATCGATTATGTCTTGTACGAAGGGGAATAATCGTTTGAGGGGTGGAATTTTTAGATGACCATAAAATCTTAAAGGTGAATTATAGTGTGAAATATAGGGTGGTAAAAGTTCTGGACAAAAATAAGGGGTTTCAGTTTAAGGGGATGTGATTAGAGGATAGCCCCTTTTATATGTTAAAAAGAGTGTCATTTTTTAGAAATACCAAAAACTATTCAAATAATGGTAAGTAACTATGAAACCAATTTCTTAAAAATGTTAAATAATGGATTAGAAGAAAAATAAGGTCAATAAAAACCTCTAAAATTCAAAAATAAGAATGTTTCAAATATGTTATTCTCTTTACCTCTAAGGTTACTCACTTGTACCATTTTAGTTTTCATCATGGTAACTTCTTTTTTACATCAGTAATTTATATGTAACCCCTAAAAATAAGATGATAGATATTAGTTAATTTTTACCAAATGATTATAAATATTAGTCTAATTTAACAAATAAAAATAATTTTTATATCTAAAATTAATTTTACAATAAACTCATGTAAAACATATATACCAATTTTTAAAAAAAAGTTATTTTGAAGGAATTTTTTTTGATTTTGGTAAACATATGAATGAAATTGATTCCAATGAATTTAAAATTATTATTATCATTAAATATGGTATTTATTTGATGATAAAGTAAATAATAAATAATTTTTAATTTTTTTATATTTAATTCAAAAAATTCAAAAATAGTTGTCATTAAAACGCTGCATAATTTTTTGAAATGTTGGTCTTGAGTTGATAAATTAAGAATAATATTTTAAAATAATTTAATAAATTTAAAAATATATAACTTAAAAATAAATATGTTTCAATGTTTTTATAAATTAAAATTATTTTATAAAAGTTATGCTATTAATAAAATCTTTATTTCAACATCTCACATGAAAAGATATATATTTCTAAAAAATCCCAAAAAAATCATTATAGAGAACTGACTCGACCCGAATTGACATGTTACCCAAGAAAATAAATCCATATATCTGGAGGTATTTTCTGAATTATCTCAATATAGAGACAAACATCACGGTATCACAAGTGGGTGCTGGTGAATTATTTCTACAATATCTAAACCATTATCTATAACAGTTCAAACTAGGAACCCAATATAAGGTCTCTTAATATTGGATGAACATTGAAAAAATTAGAATAAATGAAAATAAACAAAAAAAGAAATAAATATTAGATAAACTAAATCTTTTAAAAATTAAATTCTTTAAATTAAAATATATTTATAGAAAAAAAACTAAAAAAAATACATAAAAAGGATGCCTAAGAAACTGAAATCATTATTCATCTCCAAAATGAGGAAAAACAAAACTGAAATGAAAACAGGATGCCTATGCAACTGATAAACCATATGAACTGAAAATGAATAAAATAAGATAGGTGATGAAATAAAAAATATCCATGTGACTGTCATGTTATCACCATAACCTAAACAAAAATATCTTCCCATTTGTGAGTGGTATCTACCATATTTCAAGTCATAGGATAATAACCTACATAAAACAAAAGAGGTTGCATGCTCAATGACATGATTATCCATGGTGTGATCCAAAGGCCAATAGGATACCACCATGAGTCCATTAAAATTACATATATATGGAGACCAATAATTCTAGTATAAAAATAATTCATAGTAATGTATGCTTTCATTTCCATTATAAAAATGGAAATAAAAAATTATACTACATATAAATTCTCAAACATTAAATTTAGAAAACATTTTTTCAAGAGGACTTACAAAGGTAATATAATTTCAAATACCAACCACATACCATTTTAAAATAAATACACTTTCATTTCAAAATGACAAAAAAATACCTTTTATTTTGAGAAAAAAACCATCTTTGAAACCCAAACAATACATGGTTTATAATACATTTTCAGACATAAAACATGTAAAGGATTTAATTTAAAATAAATGTTTCTCTTTCTTTTAAAAACATTGACACAGTCACACCACATGTATATGTATAATAATTGTAATACATAATAAAATTAAATTCCATAAAAATTAAAAAAATGACAATAATCATACAAGTCAAGTCTCACACCCATGATCCTTACTCATAGTGAACAAATGTAAGAGCATAAAAAATGGAAACTCATATTCTAAAAATAATAATAATTAATAATATAAAGATAAAAACCATTATAAAAAAACCTAAGAGTAAATGGTGTAATTTTATTATTTTATAAAACATGGATCCAACTACTGAAATGTTAATAGTCTCAGAACTCATCACCCAAATCTCTCTCACATAACATCATCAGTGACATGTCCCCTTGCAATGTTTTACATGCATCTATGGGTTTTTATCCATGGTATCAGTAGTGAACAAAGATTTTCAAGCATATATATTACATAATATTTGAATTAAAATTTATTTCATTACAAAAACACATTCAGAAGCAATGTGAAGGTATAATTACATTGCAACCCTAGAATCAAATAAAAATCATTCATAGGTCAACTTCATCATATCCCACTATTGTTTTCATAACCAGCACCCTAATTTAAAAAAATACATAAAAATTTATTATTAACCTAGGGAAAATAAAAATTATAAATGGTGAGATCAAATTCCTAGAAAGGGTTAATATGGTATATATGTAAAAATAAGATGAGCAGAAGACTATGAGAACATGAGAATAACATTTTAAAAACATACCTTGTATATCATGGTTCGTAATCATGGGTCAATCCATAAAGAACTATACCTCATAAGAAATTATTTATAATGGAATCAAATTACATAATCCATTAGAGCGCAACATTTTAATTGGACATGGAATTATGGAATATATATTCATAAAAATTCATTTCTTTAATAGATCAAGGCTCATTGCTGAGACTTCAATAATGTAGTGGGTTTACTCCATAAACCATTGGCGTATTCAAGATTCACTCCCAATCCTATCATAGTAGATAGAGTCCCTTACTAAACTTGGATCATACCCCATTCTATTCCTCTTTATGTCATGAGATATCTATCTTTACCCAATTCATTGGAGATTGATATAGGTCCCACCCATTACATGATGAAAATCAAATATATATATATATATATATATGTGTGTGTGTGTGTGTGTGTGTGTGTATGTGTGTGTGTGTGTGTGTCTCTATGTGTTCTCCAATATTACAAAACATTCATCATATCAGATCCCATTAAAATAATGTTGTTTAAAAATAAGTTCATCATATAATAACATATGGAGAAGAAAATCATTTCATTATTTCATCATAGCATAACCCGTTGAAAAGGAATCAGGTTTTATAATAATTTTACCATGGTATAACTCATGGAAGAGAAATGGGTTTCATATAAATCTTGTCAACATAAATATAAATATTCCAGATAATGAATATTATTGGTATCCCTAAATAATTACATCAAAATTTGTCATCTTGGATAGAAAATTGATTTTTAAATAAAAATCACATGGAACATTTATTAATAAAAATATAGATTCTCTTAGAAATTTTTTTTTATAAATTAAAAATTCCTAAAATATTCTGGGAAAATTTTTATTTGAAAATAAATATGAAAATTTATAATGGAATGATTAATGGAAATAATGTTCATGAGGTTATGAAATTATATTCATATCGTACATGTAAAAACAATGACTCGTTTTACATTTTCTGTAAAATCCAAACATGCCATTTTATAAAACAATATAATGATTCATATAATTTTTTTTAAAATAAAATTTAACAGTGGCTCAAATTTTTTTAATAAATCATTTTAATAACGTTAAAAGTTGTTTTGAAGAAAAATTTAGAGAACATAATTTTGTAAGAAAAGGGGGATTTATTGAAGAGGGAAATAAAGTTTATTTTTATTAAAACCATTATTTTAAACTCTTTAATAAATAATAGCGAGAAGAAAGAAGGGAAAAAATTTATTCCCTAGAAATAAGAAAATGATAATAAAATAAATGATTTTCTGGAGATATATATTGGAACCTAACTCCCCTCATAATTGGTTTCAGAAGGTGGGAGGACATCTCTTAGCCTTAAGTGACATCACCAAGAGGCAAAAGGCTGGAAATAAATTCAATGGAATTCATTTACAATTTGGGGGATAACATTCCCTTTGAAAATAAGATAACCAACCTAACAAGCCATTTTCCAATTAGTATACTACATGATGCATTTTATAAATGAAAGGCATCTCCAAGAATTAGCATTATAAAAAAATAAAACTAAAACCAAGTACTACAATGGAAGACTACAATATCAATGTACCCTAAAGAAGAAAAAACTCAAGCACTCCAATGAAAATAACAAGCTCTAAATATGATCAATGATCCAACCCTGCAAAACAGCCCATGTATTAAGAAGTACTTCAAATGATGTGTGATACTTTACCTTTTCTCATGACTCTGTAAACAACATCTACAAAATCTTGAAACATCCAAAGGAGGGGAGAGTAATTACACTCAAAATTCATTCCACAAATGACATCCCTTCTTACATCACTAAGAATGAACATGTTATCACATTTATATAAAAATATTATATAAAATAATTTCTAAATAGTTTATATCAAAATGTAAATAAGTTTTATAATAAAGCAGTTTCTTCAAATAATATCAAATTCCAAAGAAAGAAACCAAAAAATTCTCTAAAACCATTCATAAAAACCATTTTGCGATAAAAATTCCATTCAACATCCAACCATGGATGAATCCTTGACCAGTCTATACTCATGAGCGATGATTCATCATTTCACTATTCTATCACATAGTGAACCAGTTTTATGGGGGTACTTTACGCTCTTATCCATCTGATCCTTTTGATGGGGTACTTCACACCCTTATCCACCCCAATGCATATGTACAAGAACAACATAGCTAGGAAAAACCATGAGTTCCCAAAAAATTTCAATAAAAAATATTTATTTAAAATAAAATTCAATATAACAAAACAATCAATTATTTTAAAATCATCATTGTAAAATTATGCTTCCAAAATAGCATTAAAAAAACACCAAATTTCCTCAAACTATAAGTCAAGAAGTTTTTACCAACTATTGAAAATAAAATTCAAAACAAATTTCATGAGAAAAAATTAATTTGAAATAAATCAATTATATTCAAAATAAAAGAGTTTAGACTAAAACCACCCACCTCGAAGGACATGGTAAAATGGAAAATGCCACAAAAACACCCACAAAATATGGTTGAAACTCCAAGAACCTACCATAGATCTATTCACCTTTCATTTAAAATGAAAAATATAATTATATTTGGTATTAATTTATTTATATCTATCCAAAATGGATATAGATCTAAGAAACCAAGAGAGATGTTAATGTAGATCTAAGTAACACCATGAAAAACCACAAAGAACAATGAATTACTAGAATAATACGGCTTCAGTGCACCATAAAACATCTCTAGATTGCTTCCAAACTAATGGGGAGTGTTTCTATGTCCTTTTTGAGAGATAAAATCTCAAGTTAGAGCCAGTTTGGTTAAAAATTGAGGCATTAAAACACATAAAAAACAAAATGCAATTTTTTGGATATAGTTTTAAGCCATGCACTGTTAGTCACACGGTTTGGTAAAATATGCGTTATCCCTGTTCCAACCACTACCTCAAGGTTGAACCATGTATGATAGAATTTCAAGGTTAAAAAACCATGCACCAACTGTTCCAAATATTCATATCCAACAAATCCTAGATTCTTTAAGGATTCTTCATGGTTTAGACAAACTATGCACCGTCAGCGTGCCTTCCATTTAGCCAAGGTCTCATTGTTCATGGTTTCTTGTAGGAGTTCCATGGTGTTCCCAAATTGTGCACCAATCATGAACATATATAAAATCCCCCAAAACACTGAACAAGTTCTCCATAATCTCATAATCTTCAAATATATTCCTTAAATGTATAAAAATAATAAAGAATGGGTTACTAACTCGAAACCAGGGGTGCCATATTATCCACACCATTGGTCTTTCCATACCCACAATGTAGAAAACCAACAATGACATGGAATGGTTCCATTTCTTTCTCTAGTTCCCTAGTATCACTCTCGATATGACAATGTTTCCATAAAACCCAACCTAGATAGATACATTTTCCTCACAAGACTTTCTCATAGTTATCAAAAATATGCAATGGCATGTGCACCAACAAAAAATCTGGTTATTTCTCAGTGTAATCCCAACTTATATCACCATCAGGATTAGGCAAATACCAATTAAACTAAGATACATTAAACACATTATTCTTATACTGAACCATGATGGTAATTCCAACCAAGATGACACCTCTCTAACCCATTAATGTATCTCAAAAGGGTCTATGTACTGAGGTTACAACCATCCCTAATTAACAAAAAATTGAGTTCTATGCATGGGATAGACCCTCAAGAAATCATCATCACTCACATCAAATGAAAATGGTTGTCCATGATGGTATGTATATGATTTCTTCTAACTCTGGATATTCGTCATCCATTTTCCGATCAATTGAATTTTTTCCATTGTTTCATTGACAAGGCTTGAACCAAATAGTGAATTCTCACATGTTTCCCCCCAACAAATTGGATAATGACAAGGATTTCTATACAATTCCTCAAAATGAACTATATTTTTTGAGGATCAATAATTGTTGTTATATGATAACTACACTAATGGTACATGTTCTTCCCATGAGCCACCAAAATCCATTACACAAGGCCACAACATTTATTATAACATTTGTATCTTCCATTTGGATTTCCTATCCATCTAAGGATTATATACCATACTCATTGTCAACTGAGTCCCAAGGTATTTCTTTAAGGATTTATAGAAATGAGATGTAAATCCTAGATCTCTATCTTAAACTATTGTAAATGGTATGAAACTCCTCTTTACCAGTTCTCATATATATATTATTGATAAATATTCCACCATATAAGATTCATGAATAGTGATGAAATGATCCATCTTGGTCAGCCAATTTACTATCACCCATTTCTCATCATGTTTCTAAAACATTATTGGGAGACCTGTTACAAAATACATAGATATTTTCTCCTATTTACACACTGGAATAAGTAAATACTATAACATACATAGCAGTAATTTATGCTCTTTCTTGACTTCATGAAAAGTTAGGAATCATAAAACAAACATATACACCATCCTTTTCATTCTAACCCCCCAAAATTGTAATTTAAACTCCTTACATATATTCTATTTTTTAGGATGAAAAACCATATCTAATTTTGGTAATTATGAATAGATTTTTCCTATCAATATATAGGTACTACAATCCATTTTTTGAACCACACCACAAAACTATTGTCTAGCCACCGACCACCAATGTTCTCCCCACCATTGAGTGTTGAACTCATAGCCATACATTTTGCATCAGGTGTCTGTGCCTCTATAAACACCGTTATTAGATAAGGAACAAATGATACTAGGAAAAAAAAACTACAACATCAACTTGGTCTTTACATTCCATGTTCATGTCAACTAGAACTAACATATACTATCACTCATTTGAATTTTATTTTTCCAACTTATCATATAACATTCTACATAATGCACTAGCCACCAAAATTTCAATTTCCTAGTGTATACATTAATTCAAAGTCAAAAATATGGAGATAATCCATAAATATTAATTTTTAATGTTGTTATAGGAAAACCTAATCATGGTAATTCACAAAAAAAGAATTGGTAACAACCAACTAGACCAAGAAAACTCGACATCTCAAAGACATTATTTTGCAGTTTCCATGATATAGCAATATATATCTTTGACGTGTTCCTAGAAACATCTATATCAGAAATTACATGGCCAGGGAAACTTACCTTGTATATCCAAAAATCAAGCACTGATAAATTTTCGTACACACAATGATCCCTCAAGATTCCCAACGTTACCTCCATTTGTTTCTCATACTCTTCCATTGTCTTTGAGTACACTCACATATCATCAACAATCACCACTATAAAATAGTCTATATATTGCTTAAATATTTGATTCATCAAATCCATAAAGTCTTTGGGTGTATTTATAAGACCTAAAAGCATAACCACATATTCAAAATGTCAATATCTTCCCCAAAAAATTGTATATGGAATATCCTCCCTCCAAACATGCAATTCGCCATATCATGATTGTAAGTAAATATTATAGAACCATTGAGATCCCTTTAATTGATCGAATATAATATCAATCCATTAAAGCTGATACCTATTATTTATTGTAAATTGGTAAAGGATAAAATAATCTAAACATATCGAAATATTCATATCAGCCTTTAAAAAAGGATTTGTGATTCCTATGTAGCTGTGCTCAATCAAATGAAACCATTGATTTCAATATGTTCCAACTAATATTTTAGTCCCCTTAATTCTATTCATTCCATCTGATAATATTGATGATAAATATTGTGGCTCCCCTAAACGAGATCAATCATAAACCCCACTTCTCCCATGTGTGGAAACCCTGAGAAATTTTTGGGAAACACATCAGGAAACTAATCCACCACGATTGGAAAACAACCATTACTAATCTCTTCCATTAATTCCAATTTCAATGCTACTATCTGGTAGAATATCATTCCAAATTCTTGTGTGAATAGGCATGTTTCACCTACCATTACATTCCTTTATCGAATAATGAGGTGCTCTATGCCATCCATAGTCGTAAAAATAACTCTTCATTTATAACAATTGATGTGATCCTTTAACATCATGAACTAATCCATACCTAGGATTATATCATAGACATCCATTTCAAGTATAGATAAATTCAATTTCAACTCAGCAACACCAACAGCTATAGTACATGATCTACACATAAAATATTGATATTGTATTTTTCCAAGATGTGTTTGAAGTTTTATCACATAAATAATCATATCATATTTTAAACATAGAAAATCAACAATATGAGAAGTAATAAAGTTTTTGGTTTTTCATGTGTCAAAAATAACTTACACAAGGGTATAATTAAAAGGAATCATACCTCACACCATAGATGGTCTATACTGATCATCCATAATAACCTGATCATCTTCATATAATTTCATTATTCATGTACATTTATACTTTTTCCCTATTGATATTTCAATGCCAATTGAGACATAATATTCCTAGAATCACCATGGAAAGATTTGTTTTTCTGATGAGAGGTATTCTGCTACCCTCGTCCCATTGAAGGATAGGATGCATGTGATACCTGAGAAGTGTCCCACACATCTGATCTTGGATCATTATGACAATAGAATTGAAGATGTCCTATCTGATTATATGTATTGCATGCTCCAGGTTGTGTCATATGCTCTCTCTTTAGGTTATCTAGCAAAGCCCATTGGAAACATCCATATTTTACCTACAGACTTGGAGGATGGTTTACTAATCTAGTTATCTGTTATTTACTCATACTCCCATGTTGGAAATAGGTTTCCCTCTTCTATTTTCATTTTATCATTAGATTTCCCCCATTTCCAATGGCTATAAACATCATTCCTCCTCACATATATCCAGATATATCTATTTCAGCTACTGTTTCTCTATTAACCATCTCTATATAATCCGTAATATAGAGCACAAAAATCATCAAGATAATCTCTTATCTGAGCCTAGATTCAAATATGTGTTCCTTTAATGAAGAACTAACAACAATTTCATGTGAAAATTATACAAAATTCGTGAATTTTTGCTGAATACTCCATGACCATATTATTTTCATACATAGAAAAAAAAGAAATCTATTATTTATTGAATTTTGGACGTATAGGGATTGAATTATTTGTTAAACAATTCTTCAAAATATTCACATGCTAGATCGTGGTCTAATTTTCAAGAATAGATAAATCCCACCAATGGCACGAAATATCATCAATCATATAAGTTTACATATTGTATTTAAACTCTACTGGTGTGCCGATGAAATTAAAGATATGATTCATCCAATTCGGCCACACCTCTACCTTTTCTGTTTCATAATCACTACGAAATATGGGTGGATTATGTTTATGTTATAGGATATAATGATACACTTTCCTTGGCTCGTGCATATTGTTCCCACTATGCATAACCTAAAATTATTGAACAATACTAAAACTAGTTGATGGTTCACCTGTGGATCAGTTGAAACCATATTATCATTAGCTTCCTCCGCTTGGTTTCTATGATGCCTTATAAGTTAAATTTTCAAGTAGAATAAAAAACACTGTAATCATCACTCTCAATTAACTAAATTCATAGCACTTGTAATTCAATCATAGAACAATATCACAACAATGCCTTCCAAAATCATCCTTTTCTGTATTCAATAATTTTATTAAACATCTCACATCCTTTTTAAAATATAATATTTTTAAAAATATCATGTTCATGATATTATTAAAAACTCACATTTGAAAAAAAATCAACATTTTTCAAAAAACAATTTAGTTCATTGAACCAATTCTCAAAATAAAATATGCACTCCTTGTGGGATGTCATTTCTATACTGCATCTCATGCTTGTATCATTGGATAAATTCCTGACATTGAGATTCCAAATAAATTTTGTGTCTCTAAAAAAATTGTGTACCCAACTCCATTATAATGTTAAGTTTATCATAAAAATGTTAGCTATGCCTTTTTTATGCACAACATTTCTATTCCGGATAATAATATAGCTTTCAAATAACCCGATATAGGGAATCATCCAGGATAAATTTCAACTATGAGACTATAAAAAATGATGACATATTGTTAGTCTAGTACCAAAAAATCTAATACCACTTGTTCCACAATGATATTTGAAAGGACCAAGACTGGCACAACTTGTAACATACCTCTCATCATCATTGGATTAAGAAGTAAGTAAGATGTTACTTGGACTTAATAGACATTCTTAAGATTCCACATGCTTGTAATAAATTCCAAGGGATTCATTTTAAATTTGATGAATGATTTTTCATTTAAAAATAAAATAAGAAACCTACAAATCCATAACCAAATAGCCTACTACATGATACATGACATTAATTAAAGATAACTCAAAAGATTACCAATATATAAAAATCCATCTAAGACCTTGTACTAATTTATATGACTATAATATCCAAGTACACAATGGAATACAATACTTAAGGGATCCAATCACAACTACAAGCTCCAAAAATTATCATTATCTGACCCCACAAAACATCCCATATATCTAAAATTACTTCAAAATACATGTGATACTATACCTTTACACATGTCTCAATAAACAACATCTACGAAATCACTAAAGTGAAAAATGAGGGGTGAGTAATGAAACTCAGTTTTCTTTCCCCAAATGAATTTCATACTCACACCACTGGGATATATCATGTTAGGAAATTTATATAAAACATTTATGGAAAAAACATCTATAAAATTTATATCACAATATTAAAAACATTTTTATATGTCATTTTCATCATAATATATCAAATTACAAGGAATGAAACCAAACAATGATATAAAACCAGTCATAAATTCCTTTTGGGCATAACTCATTCCATTCCACTAATCCACACGTCCAGCCATGCATGAAAACAAGATATACCTTTAATCATAAGTGGTGAGTCATCCATTCACTAAGTCTCTACATATTGAACCACTTTTTTAGGGTTACTTCACACCCATATCTATCACAACATTTTGATGGGGGGTACTTCACACCATTACCTATCCCAATGTAATTGAACACATTCCACACAACCATTCCAACCCATGTTTGACAAAACCATTTTAATAAAAACAATTTACATAAAACCAATTTTTATTTAATAGACATAAATTATTTAAATATCATCATTTTTTAATCGTGTTTCCAAAATCCCTTTCCAAAAAAACACCAAATTACCTAATTTCCACAAAGTGTAACTTGCTAATTTTTTTACCAATCATTACACTGAAGATTCCAAATAAATTTCTGGAGAAAACAAGAATTTGAAATCATTCAATCATATTATAAATATATGAGTATAGAGTGAATCCATTTACTTTGAAGGATTTTTCAAAAATAGAAACGACCTGGAAAAACCCATTGAATCAGGTTGAAACTCTAAAAACCCTCCATAAATATATTATTATATCATTGAAAAACACAAATATAATCATTTTTGGAATCATATACCCTATAAATATACACATAATTAATATATATATATATAACCAATAGATATAGGTAATTAGATATAGTGATAACTATGGAAAATAACCTAGAACAATGACTTACCATAAGAATCTGGCTTCGACGAGTCAAAAAACACCTATGGATCTCTTCAAAATGGATAAGGAGAGGTTATCCAACCTTTAAGGGAGAAAAATACCATGTTATGACTGTTTGGGGGAATAATGAGGGGTTAAAACATATAACCAACCGAGAAACACTATTCATGGTTCTTGTTTTTATCCCATGCATGGTTAGTAGCACGATTAGGAAAACCGTACACTCATCATGCACCGTCCTCTTCCTCAATGATAATCCTTACATGGTTGGCTGGAATGGTAAGAAAAATATATTTCAACCATGAAAAAATATAACTATCCAAAAAAGAATGATTTATCATAGGATTCTTTATGGTTTGGAAAAACTGTCCACTGCCCTTGTGTCTTCACTTCAGCCCCGTAACATTGTGTACAGTTTTCTATTGGTGTATCTTGGTTTTCTCAAACCGTACACCTGTATAAAATTCCCAAAACACTAAAAAAGTTTTAAAACTCTCCCAAAAATCAATTTTATACTTTAAATACATAAATATAATAAAGAAAGGGTCACATAATTAAAACCTTGGGTGTTATATATATCATAATATTTTAGATTTGGATGTATAATAATGTCCAATCCTGATAAATGATGATATTGTAACATAAATCCCTTACCACTTTGGTAACATTGAATCATAATACCCCTGAATGAATAATGTTTAATGAAACATATAATATAATTTGAATAATTAAATTCATGGTATTAAATGGAATATGGGATGTATATACACCTTATAAAAGAAGATAGGTTCATACCATTACATAAGCCTCAAAGAAGGCAACATGAGATAGAAATCCCCTACCGTAAGTCATGACTTCCTTTAAAAACATTCCAAACTACTATATAATATTTATAATTTTATTATATAACTATTAAATAATAATAATTATACATATCATACCATATATGATTTAATTATGACCATTTACTACCTTCTTATATAAAATTCTATATAAATGTCTGGTTTCATGAAATAATTGCTTTTCATTCTATATGTTTTTATTTTTTATTTTTGATCAACTTACTTTTATTATAGTTCTATCATCCCAAAAATATATACCATGTTATGAATATAAAATATATTCTATTTATATGTATTTACTATAATCCATAAATTTTAGAGATAGCAAATAAAATTTACCATTCATGGAGATGGTAGGTCGTATGTATGCATAATCACTATTTCCATTTTCAATACAGATGAATAGAAAGTAAGGTAAATAATATAATTATTTTAAAGAATAAAATATATTTTATATAAATAATATATATTCATTAAATTTATCTATTATTAAATTCCATATAAAACACAATTGAAAAATGGATCACATCACTCCGTGGGGCGGTACTCTGTCATACATACAAACAATGTTATCGCTTTTTATATGGAATGGAAATTTAAAAAGTAATATATGATATTATATATAAATAAGTACATTTATTATAAAAATATAATATATATACTATATATCAATCACCATACCCAACCATGATAGATGTTAATATAAAACGTGCAACTTTGGTTTGTGAGGTAGTCGTCCACTGTACTAACAAGCGATGTTATAATTTCCCATTTGAGAGAAAAAGAGAAGGATGTATGTTATGAACATAAAATTAAAACATCTTAATATATGGAATATATTGAAGTTATTATATAATCATAGTTTAATAAAAATATAATGAGATGGATGAAGAAATAAAATTAATCAAATTGTAGAAGAACATTACCTCTTATTTAGGAAATCTTCTTGGGTTTGCAACAAAAAAACTTCCTTGGATTGAATTATGATCCAAAAAATAATTCTAGGATTAGATTATAGAATTAAGGATGTTATTTTTTTATTTATTTTCTAAACATAATGTTTTTAAATTGTTAAGTGTAGAGAAGAGGGGTGACCTTTTATTAGTGAGGTGATTGGCCTACTTGTAATTTTTCAATAGAAAAATGTGTATTCACATTTTTCTCAGGCACAAAAGCACAGAAATGAGAAATTATAGATTTAATATGTTTTAAGGTCAAAATATGTCTATAAAATGGTATTTAAAAAAAATTTAAGTAATTTTAAACACATATATATTTAATTTGACCCCCAATAATCCAATTTTTTACCTTAATCCTGGTAAATAATTTTTTTGATATTAATTATTTTAAAATATTAAGTTGAACATATTAGATAATATAATTTATTATGATTAAAAATATGGAATAAAAAGTTCTAAACTCCATTATCACATGTTCAAAAATTTAATTTAAAAATAAAATGACATTTGTAATGAGAAAGCAGTTTTCCAATGGGAAAACGTTCAAATGACTAAAATGTTATTATATCAAAAATCAAAATAAAAATGGTTAAAATGAAATAAATTGGATTAATGTAAGAATAATTAAACACAATATTTCTTTTAAACCCATTTTCAAGAAAAAATTAACCTCATAAATTCTTGAAACTAAAAGTCATTTTCAATAAAAACATGTGTTTTCAGTATTCGTAAAAAAAAATTACTTTTAAAGAAAAAACCTCTAAACCTCACGGTAGAATGATTTTGATATAATTAATGCTAAAATTAATTTTTTTAGAAATAAATTTTTTTAAAAAATATAAACATTATTTTAATATTGTTCATAAAACAAAATATAAAATATTTCTTTTGAGAAAATAAAATTTTCAAAACATAAAAAGAATTTACCAAAATGATGTATGTTTTTATAAATATGTTTTATTTATAAAAAATATTTATAATTAAAATTTAAAATTATGCCTATTCTTTATTCCATGTTCAAAAACTAGTTAATAATCGTCCTAATTGAATAACAATTTTAATAGTTTTTAGCGTTTTTATAAACTCTATTTTCCATCTAACACATGATATTGAAGAAATTTAATTTATTCGAAAAAAATAAATTCATGAAAAAAAGGTGTGCTACATTATACCACCAGAAAATTAATTTATCCCCTAAAATTATATCAATTTGGTATAAATAATTGATGATGGTTATACAATATTACATCCTCATGTTCTAATGTAGCTTCCTTAAACTGGTGGTTTCAACAGAAAATTATGACAAGGCTGGTGGTCTTATTTCATAGATATTTTTCCATATGAAATTGAATGACTTCTAGTTGTTCCTCATAATAAATTTCATGCTTTAATTTTATGACATATTTGTTTATAACATTTAAAGGGTTAGTTATGTATTTCCTCAAGAGAGATATATGGACCACATTGTGGACTTGATAGAGGTTTGGCGGAAGCACCAACTGATAATCTACCATCCTTGTAAAGTCATGAATTTCAAAGGGACAAATATACCTAGTGATTTTTCTCTTTTATTCATGAATATAATATCCTTATTTTATATATAAATTCATAGATATGCCTTTTCACAACTTCAAAGTCAAGATAACACCAGTGGTTATCATCATAACTTTTCTATCAATTTTGGGAAACCCTTATATTTTTTTGGATGGATATAACTATCTCTAGTATTTATTCAGCCATATCATGTACCAATGAACATATTTATATAACTTCATTCTAATATTTTTTATTTCTACATATATTTCCATAGATCGATTCATAAGGACCCATCTGAATACTCATGTCAAAGCTGTTGTTGTATGAAAACTAAACTGGTGGATGTTGCTGATCCAACCACCTTTGAAGCTCATAGAAGAAGATATCAAAATATATTATAAGGTTTGAATTATTCTCTCAAACTGACCATCTATCTAAAGATGATATAAATTAATAAAAGACGAATCTACATCAAGATCTTGGTGAATACTTCCATATAACATTTTGGTAAACCGTGAATCCAAATCAGATACAATTGAATGCGGTACACCATAAAATCGTACCAATTCTTTAATGTATTACCATGATATATATTCCAGATAGAAATATTGTTTGAAAATGATTAATTTTTATGACTTTTTATGGAATTATTTAACAACCCATTTATCATTATTCCCTTTAGACATCTTGGTGAGTTCGAAGCCTAAATTCAGGGTGATGTTTTCTGATGTCTATTTTGCTATGGGTAATGAGTGTTACATCCTTGTAAAATTTATCTCTAAGACAAAAATTTATTACCTACCAAGAATCAAGATAAAAACTATGTGGTATTTCACTTTATTCCTTCCCTCAATAAATAACCTTTAAAATCTTTATACATTTTCATGGTTCAAGGATGAATAAACTATAAAAACTATGATCATTCTCTAAGAATTCATTCTTCAAAATATTGTATGGATGAAACAAATACACAGTTCATGAACCTTATCCTTAAATAACTGTCATGGTTAAACTAAAGAACATTTATAACCTTCTTTTGTAACTTTACATCATCCTTATACAACCCTTTAATCATCACATGGAAATATGGTTGAACATTCGAATGAGTAAGATAATATGTTTTCCCATTCCTTCAAGATTTATATACAAATCCATTGTAAATACATAAATATTTTATCTTTTTTAATACTAATCATTTATAATTTAGAATGATACTATTTAATCAAACTAGCATAAACCTTGTTCTCTTTCTGAGGGTGGAAATGTATTATCCAGTCATAATAATTATTCATCTTTGATCATCTTCTCTATTGAATATTCAACTCATTCTGTGTAAATATATAATTTTAAATTTTTTATCAGTATATATATCATACTTTCCTTTGTAAATAAAATTCTTCCATATCATTGATGAAAAAAATTTCCAAAACTGTCTCTGAATCATAATTTGGAAATTTTTCCTCACAAACCTTTCATTTTTGTGAAGCATAAGCTATAACCATGTCATTCATTATAATAAAACATCTCAATCTATTATTTAATGCGTAAATGTAGAGTAAAAAATTCTTATCCACTACATGGTAACGAATTACTAGGTCTGTAAATGGGTATTCTCTTAAATTCATTACAAGTTTCCACACACTCATCCATTCAGATGAACATGGCTTTCTTGTGAGTTAAATTGGTGAGTATATTAGATAGTCATGCGAAATTTACCACAAACCATCAATTATATTTATCTGAACTATGAAAAATTAATATCATTGTCATTGTATATAGTCTCGGTAAATGTTATATATGCTTCCCCTATGATAGATCCACATATAGACCCTCTATTGAAATTATATAACCAAAGATAAGACATTTTGTAAAAAAATCTTTGTTTGTAAATTGGAAAAAAACATCTCTTTTCTCAGTGTATTCATTGAAATATTTAGGTGATCATCACACTCTTCCTTGATATTTTAATATATAATATTATTATCTTTAAATACTAACAAAATGTTATCAAGGTAATCTCTAAATAATTTATTCATAAAATCCATGAATATATTAGGAGAATTACTATTACTAACTGAAAAAACTATATATTCATAGTGTTCATACCTTGTACAAAATTATATCTTGGGTATATCATCCTTCTTGACCATCAATTGATGATGTATAGATCTAAGGTAAATCTCTTAAAATATTACTCATATTTGTGCAGTTGATCAACCAAGCCATCAATAAGGGGTAAATGATACTTGTTCATGATTTGGATATTGTTCAACTCCTAATAATCAATAAAAAATTTCATTGATTCAACTTTATTTTTGACAAAGTGAATTGGTACAAACCAAGGTTACCCACTTGGCCAAATAAATCCCTTTTCAAGATTTTCCTATAGTTTCTTCTTTAATTATTGCTACTCAGTTAAGGAAACTCTATATATAGTCTTTGAAATAGGCGTGGTATGAAGTGTGAGTTCTATTGATAACTCAATTTCATTTTTTGGTGGTAGGATGGGAAAATATTTTTTAAGACATAAATAAAATCTTATACAATAGAGATATAATGGATGTTGAGTTTTTCCCCAACCATATGACATGAATTCCTCTTTTGAAAAAGAATTAAGACTCATTAAATTAATGTTATTTCCATCAGATACTCAAATTTAGTATTCTATTGATAAATGGTCATAAGTTTGACTGGAATACCAAATATTAATTCCCTTCCTTGACAATAACATGGACCTTATGTAGAGAAATCAAATTCATTCTTAAGATAACATAAAATTAAACTATATGAAGAATAGAAATATTTACAATAAGTGAATTAATATAAATATCAACCCGAGAGAAATTATATACATAAGATGTGATCCTTGTATCATTTGTGGTTTACATTAAAAATTCTACATCTAATAATTTTTTTGGAATCTTTATACCATTATAAAATTATTAATATATGAAATAATGGGTATATCCAAAGTCAAATATGATATTATATTTTTTTAGATTGGATGGTAAGTGTTCCTTTCACCATGCCTTTATCACACCCCTCTTCAGAAACAACGATCTCATGAGATTTCCCCTTGTACCTCAGCTAAAGAGGTTGTTGACATAGATCAACATCATTAACCATTTTATTGGGTACTTGTTAGCATAGTACCCATAATCATATTATTTGAAACTAGATTAATGGTGGAGCACTCTGAAGAGATTTCTTGTTATTAGAATCTTGCATAAATGTTTTTCATCACTTCATCAATCGATTTTCTAATGACCTTACTTCCCAACTATAAAATATTTACTATCCCCCTTACGAAAAAAATATTACATTATTATGATCAAACATTGAGTATAAAGGAAATATCATCCTGTCCCTTCCATTGTTGTTTGATTTTCCTTTGAAATCGATATTTCTATTCTAATCAAGATAATGAGATTTATAGATAACCCAATTATCTATTTCAACATTGATAGCACATAGAACAATCTATTATAGTAACTAAATTATCTTATTGTTAATACACTAAAGACCCTATGTTTTAGGACTCTAGAGAATTAATCAACCTTACATTCATGTAGGATGATAATACCATATGTGTACCTCACATGTCTTCCTAAATTTTCCTCATAGGTACAAAAAGTATCACAATCATTTTATTTAGCTCAAGGAACTCCATATATATAATTTTTAAAAGAACATTAGAGTTGTATGTATTGAAAAATATGTTCTTGGACTCATTCTAATCCATGGAGTCAATTTTATCATGTTTCCTCTTGTTCTTGATAAGATTTCACCATTGATCTACTTCAACATCCAAATGGTAGACAACCAAAATTGATTTCTCATTATCCAAACACTGGAGGATGGAAAATATATTTTTAGTGGAGCTAATATATTTATCAACTACTATTAGATCAAAAGACCCATGAAATAGGGTGTACATATCCTCATTATGGACTCAATAGAAATTAATTCCAATATTTTCTCATTTTTAAGTCCATAAATATTTATATATTGAGAATTTATTATGATAATAACAAAGATATTTTTCATTCCATATCCCATAACATTCAATTTCCCAGGATTAAAATCATTTTATTTTCAATCACATTCATCAACAACATGATTATTTCATGTTCTATCCACCGAATAAGACAAAAAATAAAAGTATTACTAACACTAATCATTATAGAAAAACAAGTTTTCACGAAATATCAATTCAGATATCTAAATTAGGACAACTTATTTTAGATTATATCAAATTGGGATTAACATAGGTCATCCATGATCCTCACCTATTAAAATCTATTATGATCATTCATAATTAAATTTCTATTTAGATAATGAATATCTACTGGGAGTTTTAAACCACGTGTGCAGTAAGGGACATTTTCAGGTACGAAGTAATGATCGAGTCATTCCAAATATACCTTTTTTAGTGTTATTTATCCTAGGTAAATCTATTCAAGAATCTGGTCCAATTATAATATCTATATAGGTATGTAATTCTAGTTAAACCACATAATCTATTTCTTAAAAAAACATTATGATGTCACCCTATACATAGGATTATACTAAGGGTTCTCACAAAGGATTTATTATACTAGATTCTAATGGTTAACTAAACCTATTCTCTACCACCAAATTTAATGAATCATTTTTTCATAAATATATATTTCTTAATTTTTTTATTAACATTAATTAAATTATAACCATACATGTCCGAGGATCATAAAGGCACAGTTCCATTAGAAACATGTAATCATAAAAAAGTTTTTCATTGGTTAAATATATTATTTCAAACATATTTCTACATAACTATCACCCTTATTATAAAAATAATATATAATAAATTTATTTAAATCATATATAAAAGAAACATAATAATGGGTGATATAAAATCTTTAGTAAGGGTAATGAATGGAGATATATAAACATAACATGAGCATAAGGGTTTGATAATTTGTGCATAATATTTGAAATCTATACCATTCATATCAATGATTATAATATTGGGTTATTGAATAAAGAGTTTCATTTCATTTGACATGAATCATAGGGATATAAAATAATATGATCCATGAAATCATTATAATGGAATAAGTTAAGGAATTATGGAATACCCATAACCATAGAAAATCATGTCATTATTAGTTAAAGGCTCATTTTCAAGACTATATAAGTTGAATGGGTACACTCCTCAAAACTTGATATTTTTTGAGGTTCTCTACCAAGACTATCATAATAGATATAGTCTGTTACTAAACTAGGTTCAGACACCGTTATAGTCCTTTGTATCTCATGAGATATCAGTATTTACTCAATGCATTGGAGGGAGATATAATCCCCATCCATAAAATAATGAAAATCATATATTTGTGTTCCAAAATATCATTAAACATTTAAAATACTAACAACATTGGAAATAAATGGATTTAATAGACATTTAATCATATTATAACAAGTGGACAAGAAATAGGTTTCATAATTTTTTCATTATTTCATCATAGCATAACTCATAGAAAAAGAAGTATTTTTAATAATAATTTTATCCTCGTATAACATGTGGAAGGGAAAAAACTTTCATTAAAATCATTAAATCATAAATATAGACCATAATAAGAAAGAAAAATAATTGTATACTATAATAATTACTTCAAATAATTTTATCCTTGATGGAAATTTTATTTGAAAAGAAACATCACATTGAACATTTCTTAAGGAAAATATCTTTCCCTTGACACCTGATTTTTTTAAAAAAAATTAAATATTACAAAAATATTGTGTAAATAAATTTCAGTGAAAATAAAATTGAAAAATTATAAGATAATATTCAATGAAAATAATTTTTATGGCATATGGAAATGTTTCTCATGCCTATATGTTTAACCAAATATTCATTTCTACTTTTTAGTAAAAGACAACGAGGCCTTTTTTGGAAAATGACTTGAACAATCAATTTATTTTTAAAAAAAGTTAATAATGGAAAAAATATATTTTAAAAAACAATTTTTATAAAATTATAAACTAATTTGAAAAAAATTAAAAATAGTTTTTGGAAGAAAAATGTTTTTCAACCGAAGAGAGAAATACATATTATTTTCATATAAAAAATTATTTTCAACTATTGGATAAATAAAGATATTAAAATGAAAGGAAAATATGTATTATATAGAAATAACTAGAATATAATAAAATAACAATGTTTATTAAGAGATATATCATTATATTTAATCTTTTGAATTATAATCTAGAGCAATCTTAATAAATGATGTGTTTATAACATAAAACCCTTACAACTTTGATAAATTTGAATCGTATGACCCATAAATGAATAATATAAAAATAAAACATAGAGTATATTGAGAACAAAAAAATCATTAAATTACTTGGAATAGGTTTCATATAAAATCTTCATAATTTATGATAGGTTCATCACATAATTATGTCTCAAAAAAAGCAAATTGAGATAAAAATTCCTTACCATAGGTCTCGAATTCCTTCATTTGTGTTTAAAACCACTATATATAAATATATATTTAATATAAATATATTAGAGAATCATAATTATATATATATAATGATATATAATATTTAAATATTAACCATTATTAATAATTTATTAACAAATCAATGTCAAAGATACCTTTCACGCTGTAATTTCTTTGTTTTTTTGTATGTTTTTAGTTGTTATTTTTTGGTCCTATTACATTTTTTACTCTTAAAGTGTCTCCAAAATGTTAAAAATTATATAAATATCCTATATATTCATTATATTTGTATTTTTAGTAATCCATATATGATATATATAGAAAATTAAATACACCATTCATGGAGACAGTAGGTCGTACGCACTGTTTCCATTTCTTGAAAACATGAATAAAAAGAAAGGTAAATTTTATATTAAGTTTATATAATCATATATATTTAATATATATCTCATATATTAATTAAATTTATCCCTTATTACCTTCTATGTGAAAGGTATGTGATAAACAGATCACATCGCTTCGCGAGGCGGTTGTCTGCTATACAAATGAATGACGTTGTTGTATTTTCTATACAATAAAATGTAAAAAAGGTATATGTGATAATATATTTATAGAAGTATATATGTTAAAAATATCATATATATATATATATATAATATATTCAACATCATACTCAACTATGAGAGGTGATGATAGAAAATGTGTCACATTAGTTTGTGAGGCGGTAGTTCACCATATATGCAGGTGACAGTATTGTTTCCCAGTTGCGAGAATAGGATATGGATGTAGGTAATGACCATTACATAAAAATATATTAGTTTATAGATGATACTGAAGTTATTTTATAATAATTATTTAGTAATATTAAATGGCGGTGGAGGAAAAAAATAAAAATACTCATTAAAGTACATTACCTTGTCTTCAAGTAACCTCATTGGATTTGTACCAAGAAACCTTACCAGGATAGATTCATGACTCAAATATGGTATATAAGATTAGATTAATGATATAAAAAATGGTTATTGGACGGTATTGGAATAACTAATTTACATTTAAAATGTGAAAAAGATGTGATAGGGGTGACTATTTATAAGTGAGGAGTGGCACACTTGTAATTTTTTAAAATAAAAAGGTGTACCAATGTTTTTATCCTCCAACAAGACTCTAAAATGAACCATTATTTACTATATAACATATAAGGTAAACCTATATCCATAAAATGGAGTATTTACATGTTATAGTTCATTTATAACCCCTATCTTTTTAGTTTAACCACCAATAAACCCCTTTTGTACCTTAACAACAATAAAATAATTTTTACTACATTACATTTAATTATTGTAAAAAAAATTAAGTTGAACATATTAGATAATATATATTATTCTTATTACAAATATGGAATCCATTTTTCAAAATTCCATTCCTATATGTGAAAAAATATTCTAAATTTTACCCATAGTCTCTATGAAAAGAGGGTTTTCTAAAGGGAAATCATTGTAAAGATTTAATAGTTATTATTTAAAAAATCATTATTATAATGATTCAAATTACATAAATTGGATTAAATGATATTTAATTTAAAATTTTTTACTTTTAAACCCATTTTTAAAATAGGAACATTATAATTTCTTTAAATAAAAATGCATTTTTAACAAAAACCAGTATTTTATACTATTCATAAAAAATTTAACCTTTTTAGAAAATTTAAAAAAAAATTCAACTAAAAATAATTTTGATATTAAGAATGAAAAAAATAATCTATATTTTTTCAAATATATTTTCTAAAATTTTCCACATATTTCCAAAAAATAATTAATTTTTCTCATATAATAATTTTTTTGAATTATATAATGACATTTCTAAAAATTAACTAATTTTTATCAATATATATATTTTATATAAAACCATTATAATTAGTATTTAAAATGTCTCTATTCCTACTCATTCCACCAAGTTTAACATCAAGGTAATAATAACAACATTTTAATAATAACCTTAATAGTTAGTCACACTTCATTATATCTCGATGTTTTGTGTTATGAAAGCTAGCGATGACATTTAATTTATTAGATAAAATTAAATTAATAAAAACAGGATATGTTATATTGTCACAAAAAAATATACGGGAAAATTACTCAAAAAATTTACAAAGTAACCTAGGATCTTTTGGTCATATCTAAAAACAATAGATTATTATCATACTATCAACATCTTATGACACACACACTACCCTTAGGAAAGAGAACATAACAATAAAATAATTATACTGCCTTAGATAAACACCTTAGATATTGAAAACCACCCAAAACATAAAAACATGAATCAAAATTCAATTAATAAAACATAATATCGGAAGAATAAACAATGGGAAAGAATGGGATCATCTATGATGTAAATAATATCCAAATAAAGTAACTCACATCATGCGACCACCAGGGATTCTCTATATATACAATGGATACACTATTCACGAATCCCCATTTTAAATAAATTTTGAACCTAAATACCACCCATTGGAATTCACACATATCATCAATGCACAAAAAAATCATAAACAAGCTAAATCAATGATATGATTAATCTAAAATAAACCATATACGATGAATAAAAGAGACTTTTAAAAAAATATTTCCTTTTTATAGAAAAAATACCCTTTTAAACTTATGGGAAAACCAGTCACAAAAAATAAATTATCTTTTTAAAACGTGGTAGCCTCTTTAAAATAAGGAAATACATTTTTCACTCAAAGAAAACATCAAGTTATAAAACCAAATCAGATCAAAAAACCATAAACCAATTTTTTTATCATTAATAAAAATAAATGGAATTTTATCAAGTACCTTGAATGTATAAAATGGAATTGAATTAAAATAGATATTAAACAAATCATCTTATACATTTTTTGCAAAAGTAAATACCAACAAACATGGAATTACTTTGACAAAAAAAATGTTGATATCACATATATCATTAATTAAGTTTAATAACACTTATAAAACACCAATAAATCAAGTTTCTCATTATAGAATGGAAATGTAACAGAAAAACCACCTCAACTAACAGAAACATTTCTACTATAACCAAAACCACCAAAAGAGTTCTCAACAGATAGCTCACAACATTTAAGAAAAATCCAATTTAAAATTAACCTAACCATGAAAATATGACACTAATGGACAATAGAGTTATAGGAAATTGGTGAAATAGGATGAAACCAAGATTATAAGTGATGAGAAGAAATTGGAATATCCTACATTTCAATCCAAAATAAAAACCATTAAATAATCATTTAAAATATTTTTTTAGGATATTCGGATAAAGAGATAGATCCATGAGAGGTGATATAGTTGGTGGAAAATAAATGGTAAATACAATGAAGGAATCCCAACATAAAAAGAAGATCAAATGATAATAATTCCCCACCTTCAGTAGGTATAAGGGTTTTATCACATAGTTCACCAATCTCTATGCATACCATGCGTATTCTACTGCCTCGACAACATAGTGGTCTTGGGGTTATCTCAAAATGTTTCCCATGCCATGTGAATACCATGTGCTCCCAACTATCCACCATTATACAAGGAACATAGTTTTTACTATGTTGTTTCCATAACTATGTTACTAACTATACACCTTAGAAGAAACACCAAAAAACAAAATTTTAACCCTAAGACAACCTAGGCCCCACGAATAAATTGACTACAAGACCATGATGAATAAAGTGTAATTTAGTGGTCTTGTAATTCTTCCCACCATGCCACCCCCCCCCCCGAATTCTATTCCAAGAAATTAGCTAATGAAATAAACCAAGGTAAGGTGATATTCAATTCCTCAGGGAGAATTATTCAACCAACAAACTCAAATCTGTGTAGAACTAGAAACATGGGGCTCAAGCATCCCACCTCTTGGTAAATCCCAAAAAACATAGATTTATTTAACATCAGAGATTTAGAAATCCTATGAAAAAATAATTAACAAAATGAAAAATCAGGGAGACCACTTCTCCAATCAATGAATAATGTGTGAACTTTACTAAATGCACATAATAAAACAAACTGATTCATTCTGAGTCCCAAACCAGACCAGATGATAGCGATAAACCACAAAAAATAACCGATACCTCATGAACAAGATAAAATTGAATGATCTAACTCAAGACATTTCAAAATAAAATCCATGATAATAATGAAAATAATATAGACTAACTGAAGGGATTACCATCATTTATAATTATTAAAAAAATCTGGAAACATTAAATAGAAATCAAAAATAATGATCCATTCCAAATTGGTGTAGTCCAAAATCTATGAAAAAAATCTCGAAGAACTATAAAGATATCTTCCCTAAGAATGTAAAAATAATTATTAGATTAACACACTCCATTGAACTAAGAGAAAACACCCCAGCAATAAACATTCATCAACAAGAAATAACGTGACCCTAGCTTCTATTCATAAGACTACATGAAGGATAACATGGTTACAGACCTATGTGACACCTACACATTATAATTAAAATGGAAAATATCACCTTATTAAATCTCATAGTGTACCCTAAACTCATAATTCTATATCTGATACTCCATCCCACACCCAATTCATTCCCATTTCACTAATCAAATGATTCTTAAACCAAGGTAAAAAATATGTATAAGTAAAATAATTTGGAAAGAACTAGGAATGAAAATTAAAAAGATGAGAACATGATACAAAAAATCAACTATCAATTATAAAAATTGAATTGGGGTGTAAAAAAGGTAGAGAAAAAACCCATGAAAATAAAGATTATATAGGAGAAATTTTTCAAAACCACAAAATATATTCAAACACACTAATTAGAAGTAATAATGTAGACTAATGATCATATTAAGGCTTTTTATGAAGAATCTCTTTATGATTTCCATACATCATTAAAAATATCTAATAGTGAACAAGATAGACAAACCGATTATAGGTCCTCTGATATATCATATAAGAAGTTAAAATATTCCCAAAAATCCCATGCTGATATCACATAGATATATTTGGTGTATTGATTTTTGAAACAGATATTATAACAATTTATGGGGTCAACATTTAAATTTTCTTAGGTTTTCCAAATAAAAATTACTAAACAAATATACACATGAAATAACTTACTTGAAAGTATTCAGTTTAGAATAAAACACCATAAAATAGAGATCCAGATGAAGGGATGATGAAAATAACAACACCTTCCTCAAATCATCAAAATATAACTCATGACAAAAAGAAAAAACATATTGAAATAATAAACTTAAGCTTTAACTAACTGTTCTCCCTGTTGAACACTCAAGAAATCCATCACCTTATAAAATATCACATCTTCAATATAGAACTTTCAAATGAAGACATCCTTGAAATAATCCCACGAAAATTCTTCAAATTATTGGTGATAGGTAGTGTGCCTCCACCAAGATATGCTCAGAACTTCTAACAAGGGATATGTGCATCTCACCATAGAGGACCCTTGAGTTCGTAGAGACATAAAGACCTATTAAACCTTATCTATCCACTCTGTCTCCTCATATTATCTTGTATAACAACAAAAAACTGATGAATGGGGATTTAGAAAATTCTACACACGATCAACACTATAATATTAACTATGACCTTTCATTCCTTACTAAGTCTGGGAAGAGACTGTGATAGAAAGAACTACTTTTGGATTACTAGGTCAATTAATCAAGATATCCCCTTTATGAATTGAAAACTTTTTATGGTGTCTCATTCTAAAACCTCACAATAATAAAAAAACATAATCAAATCACAATAAACCCCAATGCACGGGACACAAATATTAATCAAAGGAAAGAAGATTGCACAAAAAATTTGAAACCTCCTTTCAAATAATTTCTAATATAACCTTATTTACTTTTAAAAAACATAAAAAATGTTCAAAAAGTTAAAATATTTCAATCCCAATGAAAGAGTGATCTCAATTAATGAAAAAAAATTCTCTTTAATCAACACATGCCAAAAAATTTCAACAATTTCATTACATTAAAACCATGAAATTCTTTCTTTGAAATCCACCTCAAATCATAAAAATTATCCAGTGCTCAAATTTGTTTCACCAATGTATCTCAAGAAACTCAAGAATGGTTCTAAAAACAATCTTAAATAAGAAATAATTTGACATTTATTTAAAAAAATATTTAAAATTCCCAAAAAATATTTTGAACATTCAATAAAATAACAATGAAACATAAGAGTCAAAAAAACCAGCAAATTTGGGAAAACAACAAAATTACCAAAATCCTTTACTATGCATTATTTGGCCACTTAGTTTGTTAGAACAAGTGTGATCCATGTGAGTGCCATTGGTTGTTTTCTAAGGTATTTTTCTGGAGAAAAAAATGGTTTAATAGATTGTTCACCTTAACCATGAAACCCACTGATTTCTTCTAGTTTCATTATTGAATTAGGAATTTGGTGAGATGTCTCCTAATGAATTATTATAACTTAGTATAGAAGTGTACCATATCAAAAACTAAAAAATACACATGCCCATAAATCCAAATAGTAAATAAAACTTATGACTACCCATGTAATCTTGAGATCCAAAACAAGGAAGAGTTGTCAAAGAACTTATCCAAACCAACCAATTAAGTTTAGAAAGTCCTAGATATTGTAAAATTTGGACCTCCAATTTGCAAGATGAATTTGATATTATTTTTTAGTTTATGGGCCTGATCTGACCTGACACATAGCCAGAGAAAAAAACAACACAATGCCTAAGGCATGTTATTAATAAATGAAGGCTAGTGACATGAAACAAGGTATCACATGTTTATTCTTCAGAATTATTTCCCCTCATATAAACCAAGATCAAAAATGATTATAACTCTGAAATTGATATGTGGACTCCTCACATAGGACAACCATTCTAGAATAAATAAGATGAAATGAAATACTAACAACTAAACAAGATGTAAATATCAAATAACAAAATTATTTTACAAAAATGATTCCACACATTGAACCATTAATACACAAATATTTACACATATCTAAAATAAGTAAATAAAATATAAAATTATTGGTCTAATGTTCCAAAATATCGTGATACACTACACAACCTAAAACATGTTGAACTAAAATGGACAATGAACCCCAACACCTCCATGTGACTCCAAATTCACCATCATAACTAGATCATCACCTATATACTAATATAGATCGATAATTTTCCACCCTACATATCATAATATTAAAAACTATATGAAACATAATATATGGAATAACAAATGACATGAGTAGTAAGGTTGTTAGTCAAAGGCCATTAGGATACCACCATGAGTATATAACACCCAATACTTATATATGTGGAATTTTTAACTTATTATAGTAATTTAATATCTTATGAACTATTATTTAAATTGTTTAAACAAATAATTTATGAAATAATAATTATTTGTAGAATTTAAAGAACCAGTGCCAATTAAAATTGTAACATGTCTTTAAGAATAGTATTATTACCCTCATGAATTGTAAATAGGTCAAATGAATTATAGCACGACCAATGAAATTATAAAAAAATTAGGCATTTTATAAGTTAAAATAGGATATAAATATATTATAATATAATTATGTAATGGTTTATAAAATAGATAGGGTTTATTTTGGGATTTTTCTGAATTACTTGATTTTTTTCTGAATAGAAAAATATGATAATTTATAATAAAATATAAATACATGAATTATGGAGTCAAAGTTGATGTAATGATGATGTAAGCCTAAAATATCAAACTATAATTCATTATTTTAATATATGTAGTAATAATTCTTAGACTATTCATTTTCATGAGCTAAAATAATACATTAATTAATATAATATTAAGAAAACATCTCTCTCCTCAAATATAAATACCACCCATAACCCCCTCTTCTCCTCACACATATATATCATTTAGCCTTGACCAAATTCTTCCCAAAAAACTACCCCAGTCCCTTCCCTACGTCCTAGTGATCTTGGTCTCATCAAATGACCAAATAATTTAGCTAATGAGGTTCTATAAGAGGATAAACTCAATAGGTAAATCCTATATATCTCTTTCTTTTAATTTCCTTTCAATTTTATTTATTTTTTTCTCTTATAATCAACTAATTTTATCGAAAATTAATGATAAATACCTGATGTTTTATGTACTAGTATTCCATAATGTTAATGGAAGACCCATCAATAAACTCCTCAATGTCTCTCTTTTATTATAAAAATTAAACCATCACCTGTCATATGTTAATTTACCAGCATCAAGGGTAATGAACGTTCATTATATTTTAACTCCTTAAATTATGATAATAAAACCATTATAATGATGAATCTTATTAAATTTTTTTGTTACAACACTATTTATATTTTGTAAATGACTTATACACATAATAATAAATGATAAAACAAAATGTGTTCATTATGATCGAAAAACTTCCAAAATTATCTTAAAATGGTCATCACCAAAAAATTTCTAATGATTCATCCTCATACCATATAACCAAATTCATTATAAGATCATTTTAACTTTTAATGGATCATTTATAACATATAAAAACAATTTTGGATATTTATCCACATTTTATATAAACATCTATTCATATATATAAGTGGATTGACTATGAAAACCATGAAAATAAATAGTATAGATATTCATTAAATATCACTTATTCATCATTACCATAACTTTTATAGGATATAAATGCATTATATATGTGTTTATGAAAAAAGATATGTTTTCTAAAATAACCATTCTTAAAAAAACACAAACCTTTTACTTCTCAGGATTATTTCTTCTTCACTCATAGTTGATGGTTATTATATCCAGTATGTTACTCCCTATTTATTTTTGGAACCCAATATTTACAAATGTATTCATATAGAATTAAATCCATTTCGTTCTATGGGTTATTAAAATTTCATAATTGATATATGTTCTATGTGGCATGCATGATAATGATAATATTGTGGTGTGACGGGTGTTCCTGGAATTGTATAGCGCAAGGTAAATGTTATGATGTGACTGGTGCACATAGAATTATATTTAACTGTAATGCATTGTGTAATGTGAATAAAATCATGATATAAAGTTAAATATGCATGAAAATTATGAGAGATATTTTCACAACTATGAGTGGTAGTTGAAAACTATGAGTAGATGTTTCATTTTTATGCATTACCGTATTCCATGCCATTTATCAATGCCTTCTCTCGTGATTATGATCATATGACTACGTATTGATGGTAATGATTATTCTCATCCATGTAATATTGTTTCATGTTTTTATCTACCCTCTTACTTGGATTTTACCGCACCCATTTTTAGTGTATATCTTCAAGTGATTTACATATACTAAGGATAATTCAAGGACCAATAAGAATTTAGAGAATAAGGAATTGACGAAATTTTGATGTTTTAATTTTTAAATTTTTTGTATGGCTCTAATTTTACCAAGATAATAAACCTTTGTATCCCCTTTGTGTAATTAATTTATGCATTTTTTATTAAAATGTTGTAATAAGATATGTAATAAAAAATGGGGTTTCTATAGTTGTTATTAGAGGAAAATTTAGTTAATTTGTGAATTAGGATTAGAGAACCTTAGTAAAAACCCTTAGTATAAGACAAAATATAAGTACCAATGAATATTTTTTATAAAAGTCTAAACATTGGTATCCAAGAATATATTTATTTATACATAATTTCATAGTCGAATATACTATTTATTCATGACTTGTGAGATGATCTTTTGTTCTATATTTTTCTATTTTTGAAAATGGAGGGAAGTAGGATAAATCTAGCCAACAACCCATGTGAGGGACAATTCTATGATTGGACAAATGAAATCCCCAATTATTTAAGAAGTATAGTTAAAACATTTGTGGTGATTAAACCCTAGTTATCTCAGGTTATGAAAAATAACCTAAAAAATGTGGGATGTATGACTTCACCTAAGAGGGAGAAACTGGAAATTGTGTATTTTATGATACAATGACCACCGATGTTTATTTGACCTTCTAATCCACTAGATGCAGAATAGTGGGTAAAAATGATGGATAGTATCTTTTATAGTCTTCATTGTTCAATTATGGAGAAGGTGAATCTCACTGTTTTTTGTATAGCTGGGGAGGAAGATCAATAGTAGGATTTCATTAAGAACACCAAGTCGAGGGAAGAAATATAAGATATGGAGTGGGAATAATTTAATATAATGTTTCAAAATAAGTATTTCCCTAAAAATATTCATAAAAATGTGGAGAGATAATTCATAGAGCTAAAGAAAAATGAAGGAGAATCTATCATGACCTATGAAGAATGTTTCAGATGGCTTCTAATGTACGCTTTAGGTTTTGTTTTCAATAATGATAGAAAAATTGAAAGATTATTTAATGGTTTAAAACCACACCATTAAAAGGATCTTGAAATTCATGTCATTGGAAATTATGAAGAATTTGTTTAATGTACTCTTAAAGTGGAGATGGAGTTTGGGAAATAGTTCCATGGTTATGGTGATAAAAAACAAAATATTGATTTTAAAGTCATATGAACTATAGAAAAAGGTGGAAAGAAAAATCAACCACCCAAATGTCAAAAAATTGGTAAAAAGCATCATTGGAACTACCTCAATGTTATAGGGAATTGATTCATGTGTGGAAGAAAAGCCAAAAATCTCATGAATATAAAAAAGACTTGGACAAGTAGGACAATGTGGTGGAGGAAAGGATAACAGCACACATGATCCAATGCGACAACTGTAAGGAGAAAGGGAGATATGTATGCCAGTGAAATACACCTATAGTTTTTGAGGGTAATCATCCTCAGTAAAACACAAAGCCAAATGATAATGGAATGTCTTTTTTCCATCACTTATGAAAAAGTAGAGAAAAACATGATGTCGTACAAGGTACACTCCATATTCACTCAATAATGGAATAAGTTTTATTTCATTTTGGTTCTACACATTCCATTATATCTGGAATTTTTTTTAACTACTGTATAAAATCCCAAAAACCTTGAAGTAGAAATATATTTAAAGACACCTATTTGTGCAATAATTACAACCCAAGTGTTTGCCTCTTCTTCTATTAGTGTGTGTGGGATGATTCCTCCATCGAATATCGTAATAATTCCTTTTATATAATTTTTTTCTATAGTAGGGATGGATTGGATCATTTTATATAGATCACATATAATTTTTTGGGAAAAGGAAATATCTTTTAATATTCTGAACCATCCTATGCTCATCTACAAATTCAAGTAAGATCATGAATCACCCTTTGAAAATCCGTAAAAAGTGGGTGTGTTAATTTTCTATGAAGAAGATTACCTCGCTAAAATGGTTGACTCAAATTAGGTTATCTACCTAGGGGAAATTCCCATAATGAGGGAATAAAATTATGTATTTCTTAAAGAGTTACCCAGACTCCCATATATCGTGATATAGAGTTATGAATAGATCTCATACTTGGAGCTACTCTTATCTTAAAGGGCACCTATAGCAGTGATCCTATCAATATAGAAGAGTTAGATAAGTAGCTACAAGAGGATTTAGACAAAGGGTCCATACTCCATAGTTCATCACTTTGGGGTGGTGTAGTGATTTTTTTCAAGAAGGATAGATCAATGCGGTTGTGAATCAACTATCGTGAACACAGAAAGATCACCATAAAAAAATTAACATCTTCCATGGAATGATGACTTGTCTAATATTTTACGAGGATATAAATACTTCTCAAAGGTGGATCATTATTCAGGATACCATCATCTATGGATAAAGATGGTATTTGTTCATAAGACTACCATTCATACAAGTTATCATCACTACATGTTTCTAGTGATTCCCTTAAGACATTCTAATACCCTTACAATATTCATGGATTTGATGAATAAAGTATTTAAACATTACCTTGAAATTTTTTTGTAGTGTTTATCAATGATATTCTCATCTACTCCAATAGAAATGATGGAAATATGGAACATATAAGGATTGTTTTGGTGACATTGTGGAAGAATAAGTTGTATGCCAAGTTCATAAAGTGTGATTTTTGGATGAATCATGTCACATTCTTGGGATACATGATCACAAGTGAAAAACATTTTGTGGATACTTCAAAAAAGTGAATTGAGAATGTCCCAGACCCTCTAGTGTCATAGAAATCCATAGTTTTCTATGCGTTTTAGGGTTCCATTGACATTTTCTGAGAATTTTCCCACAATTTTCAAGTCCTATAACTACGATAACAAAGAAAGGGGTAAAGTATGATTGGAAATGAGAATGTGAGGAATGCTTCAAGGAGGTAAAGACAAGGATAATCACTATTCCTATACTCACATTAACAAAAATTGGATAATGTTTTTCTGATATATAGTGATTATTCCAAGAAATAATTTGGTTGTTTACTTATGGAATATGATAATGTGATAGCCTATGCCTCACGATAGTTGAAGATCCATGAGCATAACTACTCAACGCATGATTTGGATCTAGAGGATATGATGTTTTCTATGAAATTCTTGCGTAACAAATTCAATGGTGAGAAGTGTGACATATATACAGATCACATGAGCATAAAGTATATATTCAAACAAAATAATCTCAACATACTTCAAATGAGATGGTTAGATCTATTCAAAGACTACAACTACTCTATTCACTACCATTATAGAAAGGTAAACAAGGTAGCTAATGCTCTAAGTAGGAAATCACCTATTAATTTATCCATGTTTCCGATTGAAAAACCATATCTTTATGGATATAAAAATGATGTATTTGGAAATAATAAGAGTATGAAATAAATCCTACCATTCATAATGGATTTCCAAACCATCTATCTAAGAGAAGATTAATTGGTATAATGGGTTGATCCAAAGTTACAAAAGAATGATAATTCAATAAAGGAAGGCATGTTTCATGAGTTATATAATGATTATAATGGTGTGATTTGGTTTGGAATGAGGATTTGTGTTCCTTAATAACCTAAGATAAAGGACATATTGGATTGTGCATGTAGCTCAAATTTCTCTATCCATCCCTGGAGTACCAAGATGTACCATGATCTATGAGAACACTTCTAGTGGAACAACAAGAAGAAAAAGATTGCAGAGTATATCTCATGGTGTTTGATATGTACGTAAGTCAAAGATAAGTGAAAGAAGTCCAAATTGATTATGAAACCACAGAATTTACCGATGTGGTAATGGTAGAATGTCACTATGGACTTTTCCAAATGTCTCTCGAAGACTTCCAAAAGAAATAATGAGATATGGTTTGTGGTGGACAGACTCACAATGTCTTCCCACATTATTAATATTTAGGAAGATCTATTTTCTGAGAAAATAAAAATGATATATGTGAAATAAGTAGTTAGAATACATGGAGTTCCACTCAATTTATTCTCTTATCATTATCTTATGTTCATATATAAATTTAGGTGGAGTCTTCAACATGGTTTGAGTACTGAATTAAATTTCATCATAACCTTTCACCCCTAACTGATGGCCAATATGAAAGGACTATTTATATTCTCAAATATATGCTATTATATACTATTTAGAATTCAAATGTGGATGGGATCATCATCTCCAATTGTTTGAGTTCTCATACGACAACAACTTCCACTCAAGTATTCAGATGGATCCATATGAAGCTTTATAAGGAAAATGATGTAAAACTCTAACCTGTTGGGATGAAGTTGGTGAAAGAAGGTTACTTGTTCAAAATATTGTACAATAGATGATAGAGAAGGGTCAAGGAATCTAGAAACATATTAAAGAATCTTAGACTCAACGAAATAACTATGCTGAAAAATGTTAAGGGTAATTAAAATTTGATGTTGGAGATAATGTCTTCTTTCAAAAATCACTATGGAAGAGAGTCATGTGGTTTGTAAATATGGGAAACCTATTCCAATTGGACATTGGTCCCTTTAAGATCATTAATTTCATCAGATACATGGCCTATCAGTTTGAACATCCACCGAATATGTCTCATGTTCATGATGTGTTCTACAAATCACTCCCGAGAAAGTACATACCATATCCCTCATATGTACTGAACACAATGTTGATAAAACTAGAAAATGATCTCTTGTATGAAGATAATACAAAAATATTTTGTACGAGATAAATAAATTTTGACATAATAGGAGAATTGACCTTGTCATAGTGTTGTTGATGAACCATAAGTATGAAGAAAGAGCATGGGAACCAGAGGAGGTGATGAAGGATAAGTACCCACACCTATTTATGTAGAATCAAATTTCAAGGGGAAAATTTTAAAAGGGAGGAAGAATATAATGACCCATAATTTTATCGTTATTATTTATCTATTCTTAGAGTAATTTCATAATCACTTATAGACCATAAAAAGCATTATAATTGAATAATTAATGAAATATGAATTATTTTTAGAATTTATGGTACTAACAGTGGTGAAATAGTTACTTGACCTTTCGAATAGTAATGTGACCCTCATGAATAGTAAACTATCCAAATGTAAAGTAGTCTCACCCATGAATGTATACATAAAATTTAGGCATCTTATTATTCAAAATATTATATAATTATATAATAGTATATGTAAGGAAATATTTTTAAAAATATTCATTTCATGTTCATATTTTGATAAGTAATAAATAATTGATTACAATTTTTTGATAACATTAATAATTTAAATGAAAAATCATTGTCATAAAATGTATTAAAAAATTAATATTTTTATGTCTTATTATTAGATTATAATTTTTGGAGACCTTAACTTATTTTTCAATTTGTTATAAAATCAATTATAATTTTAAATTTTGTATTTTCCATGTAAATGATAATTTTAAAAAAAATTAAAATACTCATATTTAAAAAAATAATTTCAAAAAATGGAGTTAATTTTTAAATTCTACTCATCAAAAAAATGGTTAGGTTTCTTTTTTTATATTTTCCTTAATGACATTATTTTATGGTGAATATTAAAATATGATAATTTACAATAAAGTCTTAATACAAAAAGTATGGAGTCATAGATAATGTAATGTTCATGTAAGACAAAAATTCCAGACCTATCCTTCATTATTTTAATATATGTTGTGATAATTCCAAACTATTCATTTTAATTTTCCAAAATAACAAATTAATGAATATAATATTGAAAAAACACTGCTCTCCTCTAATATAAATACCACCCTCAACCCCTCTTATCCTCAAACTTATCAAGATTATATATTTGACTAGATTCTACCAAATAATCTTACATAGTCCCTCCCCCAGGTCTAGGATCTATTGATCTCATAAAAATACCAAAACCATTCCCTAAGTATGTTCTCAAGGTGGAGAAATTCAAGAGGTAAATTCTCTCACTCTCTTTATTTTAATTTCCTTTCAATTTCATTTAATTTTTTCACTTATAATTTCCTTATATTATCCAAAATGCATGATAAATATAGTATTTATTATATCATGGTATTATATAATATTAATGGATGATCCATAAATAAAATCCTCCCTTTCTCTCTCATTTATTCTAAAAATTAAATCCTCAACCCCGAGGTGTTAATTTACCAACATCGTGGGTGATGAACTTTCATTTTCCATTAACGCCTTCCTGAATATTTATAAAACCATTAAATTGGTTGAAATAGATTATATAGTGTATGTTACAAACCTCTTTATATTATTTATATATTTTATAAACATAATACTAAATGAAAAAACTAAATGAGTTCGTTGTGATTGAACCACCGTCAAAATTAACTTAAAAAGATCATCATTAACATTTCTCTGCTAATTAATCCTCATACCATATAATGAGATTCTTTATAAGATCATTTAAAATTATAAAGGATCATTAATATTATATAATAAATTTTTTTTATATTTGTCCTCATTTTACATGAACTTCCATTTAAGAATACAAGCGATTTAGTTATGAAAACCATGAAAATTAATGCTCCCGAACAATGAAATTAAATAACATAACTCATCCAAAATCCCATAAGTGATATTTATAAACCCATAACGAATAGAATTAATTCTTTAAAGGGTATATATTTTCATATTAATAAATATTATCATATTATATATGATATTAATGTGAATTAATCATTCAGACTAAAGGTAAGGGGAATTCTCAAACCCAATTCTATTTCTTTGGGTTTTCCCACATTCACCCCATCTTTAGTATGGATATTACATAAATATAATTTCTTCAAAATTATATTACCTTTTACTGGATATAAATTTTTTCTACATTATTTTATGACAGAAACAATGTTTTACCAAGGAACACATCGTTCAAAAAAACACACCTTTTACTTCTTGGGACTTTTTCATCATCAGTCAAGGTAGATGATTTTTAGATCAATTATGTTACTTAATCATTCATTTGGGAACCAAATGTCTATAACTGTATGATAATGAAATGAAACCCCCTCATTTACATTAGTTATTATATGATCATGATTTATATATGTTCTATGTGTCATGAATGATAATGTAAATGTTGTGATGTGACACGTGCACCACGAATTACATAGCACAATGTAAATGTTAAGATGTGACGGGTGGCCCTAGAATTATTTAGCACACCAATACATTATGTAATGTGAACAAACTCATGAGATAATATTAAATATGTGTGAACATGATGCTATATTTTTTCACAACTATGTGTGGTATTTTACCTCTAAGACATGATGTTTCATTTTTATGCATTACAACATTCCAAGTGTTTTATTTATTCTTCTTACAATGAATTGATCCTATGACTATGTAATGATGACAATGATTATGCATACCACATGTAATATTATTTAACATTATTATATATACTCCTACGAGGATTTTATATCACCCCTTTTCGATGTATCCTTTCAGGTGATTACTTGTACTATAAAGAATTCAAGGACCAATAAGAATCTAAAGAAGAAGGAATTACATAAATATTTCTATTTTATTTAGTAAATGATATGTATGGTCTGAATTAATCCAAGAAAATAAAACTTTAGATCCTTTTTGTGTAATTATTTTATTTATTTTTTCCATCAAAATGATGTAATAAGATATGTAGGGAAATGGTAGGGTTTCTATAGAGTCCATTCTCAATACATATAAAATGATACTAGAAATTATGATTTAATAAAATATCATAGGAAAATATTTTTTCATTTAATTTATACAAATCTAAATAAAAAATTACGTTAATATATTTTCCCAAACATTATATTTCTAAAAAACGCATCAAAGAGGACTTCCCCATCTATTTCCATTTCAAAAACCAACAATATACCCTTTTAAAATAAAACAACTCTCATTTCAAAAGAACAAGATAAAATTCATTTGTTGAAAAAAAAACATCCTTAGGAAAAAAATCCACAAATGGGTTAGATATTATTTTAAAATTAAACAAATTTTATAATATCTAAGATTTTATAATAAATAAGTTATTATTATCTTAGAGTTTTTTTTATTTTTCTACAAAGACATATTTTTAGCGAATAATGAAAAATATCGATTTTTTAAAAACTGTCAATTATTTTCATTGAAAAATTAAAATAATTTATGAATAAAATAATAAATTTTCATAATAACAACTTATTTAAAATTAATTTAGTTAATTAAATTTGAATAATTATTATTATTTCTTTTAGTATTATTTCATTTTTTATCATAAAAATTCATTTTTCAAAAATCATTTCTAATATATTTTACAGAAAAATATTGAATTAATTTTGTGAAAGATATGTGAATTTTTTTTGATATAGACAGATTTCATATTTGGAATAACGAGGGTAATTTTTTTTAGATTGTTCCCTTTTATTTTTCTCCCTATGAATAGAAAGAGTGTAGGAAATTATCTCCTCAGTAAACGGTAAATAAAATATTTAAGGTTAATAACCAATGTGATAAGGCTTTAAAATGTCTATAAAAATACCAATATCTTATTAGTTTAATGGTGTCAAATAATTTCCATCCAATTCTCAATAATATTGACATTTAGTGCCAATTATATTTTATATTGACCTTTATATTACATTCATAAAGAATAAAAATAAAATAGAATACTCTAAAATTTAATATCTATAATAATTTATTCGTAATGATAAAAAGACATTATTTTCATGAATAATTATAATTTTAAACATAAATTAATAATTTAATTTTTTTTATTTTTTTTGAATTAATAATGACTTTAAATTCTTGCACAACACGAATACAATATTTTTTCAATTAATATAAAAATTAAATAAATGATTTTAAAAATAATAAAATAACATCAATTAGAATAATTCTAGCGATACATGAACTTTTTAAATACTTTTATGGCTGTTTTTATGTTTTATATTATAATTATATATTTTTTCTTAATGTAATTAATTTCAAATTAGTTGAATTGTGTTAAATATGAAATTAATGATATTTTATGAAAATATTATTTTATTAAATTATTTAAAAAAATATTGTATTCATAAAAATGGATTTTATATGGTCTAAAACATTAGCCACGATCTATTTATTAGTCTTTTTTCTTCCTATGGTAATATTATTTACCATTAAAGTGTTGAAAATTTTAATATAGTGGTTGTTGTAAAAAGGATTACTGGGGGTTAAAACTAAAATATAAGAGTGAATATTTAACCCAAACATGCCCAAAATTTATTATATGAGTATATTTCGACTCATACAAATATTATATTATAATTATATGAAATTTAATCCAATTGGACATACAAAATCATTTATATTAACTAAATAGGTTATGAATTTATATGAATTCCCCTCCCCCCACTTATAAAAGAATAGCACATCCCTATTTTTTGCACCACTTTGAGAAAAACAATATCAAGAAAAACATGGAAAATTATCTTACCAAAATCCTTTTAAATTTAATATTGGTTATGGTATTCCCAAAAGAAAACCACTATGTCCCTTAAGAGTAGATCTAAATGAAGTTCACCAATGGAGGGGTAATCTTCTTTACCAACTCATTGAAATTTATTTATTCTTATACTTCCTCTAAATCCATTATTCCCATCCAAAAATAATAAATAATGTATCATAAATATAATGAGATGTTATTTTGATTGTTTTTCAGCCATATTTTGTCTCCTTTCCAACATATAAAAATTAAAAAGACTGCTTATGTGAATGTATGACTTACCGTTTTCATATTGAGGTGTAATTTGATTTTCATTAAAACATTACATTGATGGTTATAAATTTATAACTAAGGAATATATATTATATTTATGAAATTATAATTTTTAGGGTCTTATAATATAATATCTATCTTCTCACCTTCTAATTATTTGGAAAATGATAATTTGGCCCGTGCATACTTGTAGACTACCACATCAATGAAGCAATGTGATTCAATTTTCATTTCCCATTTATATAGAAGGTAATAAGGAAATATTTAATGAATATAGAATAAATATATTATATAAAACTAATCATATAATGCTGAATTATTATTATTTTATTTCTTTCTTTAAATCTTTAGAAATGTCATAACAATATTCTTGTGTCAGTACAATATATTATCTCCCTTATCCGAGTAATTAATTTTCCCATATCTATATTTTATGGATATATATATATATATTCATTATATATGATGCAAATTTCAGGAATAATTTTCTTGAAATAATGGAACCATAATCAATGTATAAGTACTAGAAAACATGAATAAAAAGATATATGAAAAACACTGCAGTTACCACCCCAAATAATAATAATAATAAAATATTGATAACAAAATACTGATAATATATAACAAATATATCATATATGATTATAGAAATATGTATATTATTAGTTTACTTAATTATAATAAATATAAATTTATCATACAGGATGTTAAAACAACTTATGAGTCAAGTTAAACCGCATGTAAGAGATTTTGTCTCAATTTCCATTCCATTCAGACATATTTTGTATTATTCACCTATTTGTTTTAGTGTGGTGAATATAAATCCCATTTTATGTATTTAAAATTAATTTATATTTATTCATAATTAAATTTTTCTTTAATGTATACTATTTTAAGGGGTTATAATTTTAATGTAACCAAAGTGGTATGAATTTATCTCATTTATTTAGAATTACTCTTATTTTCATTGAAGGAATATTGTAAGATATCATTCATAACATCCATATAATATATCATAATTTCTATATTTAAAGATTTTCCTTATTTTATTCTAGTTTTTCTTCTATAACTAACATGGTCCAGGTAAAATAATATTTATAGGATAATCTTATCTTATTTTTCTTTTTGATTGAGTTCACTTTTCTTCCAGGTCCAACTTTTTCAAAAATGTTCAAAAAAAGTCCTTTTTATTAATAAAAATTATTATTTTTGATTTTTAGATATTCTTTAACTTTCACAAGTTTTTAAAGTAATCATCATAATTTCTTATTTAATGGATCAATTCAAATTTCGTTATAAAAAAGTCAACTGGATTGTTTTCATTAGAATAAATACAGCTATAATGGACATTCTTATCACCATAAATATTTTACTCTCTTAATATTTTTCTAAAATATTTCAATTATTTTACATTGAAAAGTATTTATCACAACTTATTTTAATGTATAAGCTTCAATTTTTTAATATTTTTTAAATGACTTTACATTACTATGAAATTTAATTTTCTGATGAATTGATGGTCATATATTATCTCTTGATTTAATTTTTGGTAATTAAGTTTCTCTGGAAATTTTCCATTTATTTTTTTTATTTTTTATTGAAAATTATATTTTACATAAATATCCATATCCCTTGTATCATGGATATTCTTATTTCCTAAAAAATATACCATTTCTATATATGGTGTTCTACATTTAAAGATATTTTATTTAATATAGAAATATTAATATTTCATATTATTTACTCAATGGAAATATATATAGATAAGTCATATATTTATGAATTAAATTGATCATTCAATATATGACAGATTAATTGGACATCATGTAATGGGTGGGGCTATAAATGACATAGTTTATCAATGAATTGATAGTTATCATGAGATAAAATAGTTGTATAGCCTTATTAAATGTGATTGTGTTGTATGTTTATCCATATTTTAAACTATCTTAGACCAATGATTTGACATTGGAGATATCATGATGGATAATATCATGAATTCGAATATTATTCATTTCCTTTATTGAAAATTTTGTTTTTGTTGTCCATTGGATTACTTCTATGATATTATCCATAGAATTGGGTAGTACTCAATTTATTGATTAATTGGAAGATTTTTTCTATTATTTAATATCCCATATTGATTTATGATATCTTCTAATATACGTAGGACATACTAAAATAATTATTCCACAATTTATATGTTCTCATTTCCTTATGATTTGAGGAAGGATATTACGAATAATATAATGTTTGTATGAATTTTTTCTTTATTCTATTAATTTTATATTTCCCATGTAATATTGGAATCTTGAATGTATCTGGGTTTTCAAGAACACAAAACTAACTACTCCTTTGGGATGAGATACTTTATCTATTATACCAATATAGAAAATTATACAGTATCTCTGGGATACTGAAGCAAGGGTTTCTAGAGTTAGTGTCATGGGTAGGTTAATAATAACAAAGAGAAACATATTTAAATTGAATATACCTAACATGGAAATTATGATACTTATAGTATTTTATAAATTTTATCAGTATATTTTTTTATGGATCAATTTTCTGGGTGATTATGAGATAACTCGGTGTGTGCCATTATTTCATGATGAAGACTAACTGAAGAAATGAAATCAACACCCATAGAAATTATAGATATTTCAATATTAATAAATCTTGTATTAATAATATTGTAATTTATCACATCATGTCCTCATTAGGTAATCATATTCAAGTTATGATGAAAAAACATTCATAAATGGAAAAAAATTATTTTTAAGGGTAATTATCCAATGTTGGATAACTTCATATAACAGAATCCATCATAGGTTTATATAATTATTATTCCATTTGTAAAAAATTAATGAATAAATCCTCTCAAAAAGATATTTCTTCCATTGGGATGTAATGAATGTAAAAAAGTTATTTAGGCAGTGCATTGTTTTAATGGAGATACATATTAATGGTTTTGTGGATTTAAAAAACTAAATAGGATGATTAAATAGAATTCATGGAATATAGAACATTTAAAGTTGTTTTCATCAAGAAATACTTCCCTAATGAAAAATGAGATAAAATGGAGAGTAATTTTCTCACTTTAAATTAGATTAAATAAAATGGTTCGGTAGTGCATAAGAGTAACATTAAAAGATTGGGTAGCCATGTAAAAGACTATATATATAATCTAAAAAGAAATATTGAACATTTATTTGATTGGGTTAAACTGAGTCTAAAAGGGGAACTAGTCTCACATACATTTTCATTTTAGGATGACATAGTATCAAGTTCAATTAATATGGATAAATATTTTAATATATCAAATATCATCTCAGAAAATCATGAGAAAAAGAGGTCGGATGAGAACTAAGAATAATGTAACACCTCAAAGAAGATGAAGAGAACGAAGCATCTTCTATCATGTAAAAAATATGGAAATAAACATCCTTGTAAATTCATGAAGGGAATGGATGTTTTTTACCATTGTGGATGTAAGTGTTATCTGTATAATAACTATAATACACAAAATGAAACCACTATCATATATTGACTTAATTGTAAATTCATGGTTTTTTTATTCAAACCTGTTCTACAAGAATCAAGAGAAATTACTAAATAAGAATAAAATTAGAGATTTTCAAGAATATATAATTACTACATTTAATGAACAAGTTCCTAACTATGTTGTGGAAGTTACAATTATCCTACACTCTATAAGTGATAATGTTTTTTATTTAGGTTAGAACCACTATAGTATATCTGAATTATTTTCTTAGGGTATCATATGACCACCTCAATGATTAGATGTTTAGTTGGTAGTGAAAACTCCCTATTGTTGAATGATTTCAACACAAGTCTATAGCTCATCCCAAATTAATGATTTTTGGAATTTACATCCTTAAAATCCCATTATTATTTCTATAGTTTAATTTGATGTAATATTGAAAATGGATTTTATATACCATTATAGATAACATATCAACTTCCAAGGAAGGGAAGTCAAATTATATATTCTTAATCAACATATGATAGTCATTCGGTGAGAAGATAAACCACAACTATATATTTATATTTCTCTAATAATATGGTTATTACTACCTATTCATGTAGGATATCTATCTCATATGGTTAAGAAAAAACTCAATATTTATGATATTCTTATTTTATAAGATTTCACTAATTTATTTCATGAATATTTTCTATTTTGTCCACCAAATCATGATGTGAATATTTCAAAATAAATAATACCTCAAAATAAACCTATTTAAAAGGAACCATTTAGAATTATCTTTATTGATATGTATGAATTCATGAAGAAACTCTAGGAGAATCTTACTATGGGATTGAGTTGGTCCAAACCATCTCCATAGGGTTAACCTATTCTTTTTTAAGAATAAATATGGAACAATGAATCACTGAATTGATTATTAGGAACTAAAGGAAATCACTAATAAGAAAATCTATCCTATACCCCATATAAATGATCTATTTGTTCAAATTTTTATATCTCAATTTGTTTTAAAATATTGATCTTCAGTCTAGATATCACGAACTAAGGGTAAATATGGAGGATATACCAAAGAAACCCTTACATGTGACGTATGGTCATTACGAATTTATTGTAATACCATTTTTTCCTTTCCAATTACCATGATATTTTCATGTATTTAATTCATATATTCTTTGGAGATTACCTTGATCGATTTTTGGTAGTTTTTATAGGTGATATTTATATGTACTCAAAGAACAAGGTAGGGAATAAAGAACATTTGAAAATAATATTGAGACTCTGAGGAAGGAAACATATATGAGAAATTACATAGATGAATGTTTTGGATAAATAAATGTTTCATTCTTGGATCATATAATTTGGAGATATGGTATATTATTAGGCACATCAAATATATATTTTATTGAGTAATGGACTAGACCCCCCACAGTAACTACGATTTTTTGTTTTATTAAGTTGGATGAATAATAATGAAAAATTGTGAAAGATTTCTCTTGAAAATATAATACATTCACCAAGTTAACAAAAAAAATGGGGTCAATTTCATGTGCATTTGAATTTTAGGTATGTTTTAAATAATTAAACAAAGAGGTAGTTGGCTTACATGTACATACACTACCATTTAGTTGAGAAGGGTTTATGATCTATAGTGATTCATCAATGAAGGGATAAAGATGTGTCCTTATGTAAAATGATATGATGGTATCATATTTATTCAACTTATTGAACATTAATTAGGAAAATTATTCGACACAAGATTTGTATTTTGTAGTAGTAATGCATTCATTGAAAAAATTGAGGCATTACCTATATGGTAAAATGTGTGATACATATATTGATAATAAAATTATAAACTACATATTTATGTTGAATGATTTAAATATGATATAGGGAAAATGGTTGGTGTTAATAAAGAATTATAATTACTCAATACATTACCACACTGAGAAGGTATATATGGTGGCTAATTCATTGTTTCAAAAAATATCAAGATAGTTTTTCCATGATGAGGATTGATAGAGATACAATATTTTTGTATTTATTGATGTTAGATCTTTAAATATTGAGGGTATTGTATATATATTATATTTCCTTGAAAAATTATAAACCATAAATAAATGATATGATAAAGAATGCATAAAATAATGATGTGGAATTATAGAAGAAGGTGGGAAATGTTCCAAAGTTATAGAATAATCTTGTTGTAATGATGTGATTCAAGAACCAAGTATGTGTACCATGAATACCAGTGTTTAAAGAGCTATTGGATGACTCTAATAGTTCATATTTTTCTATTAATCATTTAAGTATGAATATTTATAGAGATCTGAAATAATATTTCTTGAGTTATAACATCAAAAAGGGATATATTAGAGTATGTTTCCCAATATCTTTTATAATAACATGTAAATCCATAGTGATATAAATCTAATGGTATATTTCAACCATTACACATTTTAGATTGTAAATGATAACACACCACCATTTTTTCATCCAAATCCATACAAAATCAAATGTGAATAAATTTACTTTGGTTATATTCTACCTCCTTATGAAATAATTATTTTTTATTGTTGTTAGATAAGTTTTTACTCCTCAGTAGTTTACACAGTAATACATTAATTATGATTTCAGATATCATGAATCAATACATCAAAAAATATCTAATTAGGATTTTATGTTTACCCCAATGTTATGGGGAAGCCTTCAACATGATCAAGATATAAATCACAGTTTGAGTACTGCTTATCATCCTCAAACAGATGGTCAGTCTAAGGAGACTATTAATACTCTACAATACATGATGGCAGAATACTCTATGGATTGGGAATGTGTATGGGATCAACACATTATTTTCATGGAATATTCTTTCAAAATTATAATTTAGTTTAGAATTAAAATGGATTCTTATTAATACATATATTGATCAAAGTGTATAATTACAACATGATGGGTTGAAGTTATATAAAAAATCTATTAGGACCTAATCGTGTCGAGTTACTGGTAGATAAGTTCAAATACATTCAATAACATATAATGGAATAGTATAGATGACAAAAGATATGTGATGAAAATAATCAGTGAGTTCCAGAGCTCAATGTTGGTGAAAATGTATTCTTATGAATATAGCCATGGAAAAAGGTAATGAGATTAAATATAAGGGGGAGTTGAGCGCTATATATATCAGTCCCCTGGAAATATTGATCATATAGGGATGATAGATTTTCTATTGGATCAACCACTGAATATCTATAAAGTTAATTATGTGTTCCATTATCTTCCTTGACGAGGTTTACACCTGATCTTTCATATGTCTTGATCTTAGAGGTTATACTAATTGGAAAATATCTCACTTATGAGGAACCACCAGTAAAAACTCTATATTATAGAGATAAATTTATAAGAACATTATTAATCACCTCATCAATGTTTTACAGTGATATAATAACTTCTAGGAATCGATATGTGATCATGAGGATGCGATGGGGTAGATATATCCCTGGTTATTTATATCAGATTGATGAAATTTTGAGGGTAAAATTAAAATGAGGTTGTATAATGTTACAAGTTAATAATTTAATATATATTTATATTTAATTAAATTCTGTTTAACTGAGATTAAAAGAACCATGAAAAAAAATTAAAATATTATTATTCGAGAATTATTTAATTATGGAAATCATCATTCTAATTTTATCTTATGGTTAAATTTCTGTATCTTTCTGAAAATAATTATTTTTCAGTGAATAATGAAAAATATAGATTTTTGAAAAACTACCATTTCATTTCACTAAATAAGACTCATAATTCAATAAATTAAATAATAAATAAAAACAATTCACTTTTAATTATAAATAATTGGATTAATTATATTTGATTAAAAATTATACTTTATTTTAATATAAGTTCATTTTTAGGCAGAAAATGCATTTTTCAAAAAACCATTTTCATCACATTTGGTAATTTTATTATAAATTTCATTTCTTCCACTTCAATTATTTTAATTTGATTTAATAGATTCCATATTTATTATTTTGGGGGGTAATTATTTTCAATATGTACCACTTATGTTTTATAATAGTGAATAACAATAGTGGAAAAATTTATCACATCAATAAATGGTAAATCAGGTAATTAAGGTTTAAAAAATGATATAAGGATTTAAAATTTCTCTATCAGATAAATTTATCCTAATGGATAATTTTTTTTTTAAATTTAAATTAAATTATTTAAAAATATGTCCACTTGGTGCCATTTATCTTTGATTTTGACCTTTTTATTACATTACGAAAGGAAAAAAAATTATCCCACTATTGACTTTGATATATTTAATATTTCCCAACAAATATAAAAATATTTTATGTTTGGTTTTAAATGTTATATTTAAAAATTAATTATTCATGTAAATTTATTTTTTAAGTGGTTGAATAATAAATTTAAATAAAAAAACAACACAGATACAATATTTACTAAATTAATATACAGATAATATAAATGAATTTTTAAATATTAGATTTAATAGAAATTGGATTAATTTTAGTTTTACAAAAAATTTATAGATACATATGAAATGTTTGTTCGGTGTTAAAATATAATATTTTAATTCCATTTTTCCTTGATTTAGTTAAATATAAATTAAATTAATTGTGCTAAATATAACGTTAATGAAATTTTAAGAACATAATATTTTATTAAATGATTTAAAATTAAGAAAATCATTTATTCCGTAAAATTATTGGGATATGGTAAAAAATAACAATCTATTCCAATTTATGGTTCAATTTTACTCTTATGGTAACATTATTCACCCTTAACACAGAGAAAATTTTAATATTGTTATATTTCTAAAAATGGTTAATATGGGGTTAAATCATAATAATATGGGTGAAAAATTAAGAAAAACTTGTTTAGATTATATCTTATGAGATAAAGTTGACTCATAATCATCTTATATTTGAATTATATAAATTTTTATTCATTTTTAAATTAAAATTAATTTATATAAATTTTATACTTTAAAGAATTCCAAGAATTCCCCACACATCACTTATAAAATACTCCTCATCTCTCTTTTCTTTTCACCACATTTAGATACCTATCTCAACCAAAACCAAAAAAAATCCATTCTAAAAATAGTCATACAATTTCTATATCTCATGATATTCCAAAACTAACAACCATAAGTCCCTTGAGATGATATATATTGTCTATAAAAGAAGAGGTATTTATCATTATAGACTCTTCGAAGATTATTTTTTGTTCTACTTCTTAAAAATATAACATACCCATCATTAAATAATAAATCTAGTATAATAAATTTGATGTGATTTTATATTTATTATATTAAAACCATATTACTTCCCTTTTCCATCCTATTAAAATAGAAAAAATCAATCATGATTAACTGCAACATATTGTCTCCACCTAGCGGTGTAATTTATTTTTCATCAGCACATCACTTAAATGGTTATAAATATGGAGATAGACAATATCGATGATAATTATATAATAATTTTTTTTCTAAATTATGATAACATATCTACCTTATTACCTTACAATCCTACATAAAATGATAACATTGCTTGGGCGTATGTGTTGACTACCACCTCCATGAAACGATGTGACCCATTTTTTATTTTCAATTTACATGAATAGTAATTAAGAATGATTTAATTAATTTATAATATATATATATGTGTATATGATATAAAAAATATCATTTAATGGTGAATTAATTTTTATATTTCTTTGGGTCCATCTATCTAAATGAGAAAATATCTTTAATGCATACCTATGGCCTACCGTCTCGAAGAATGGTGTAATTCTATGTTTCATATATTTAAGTTATAGATATATATATATATATATATATATTTAAAATATTGGATAATTATATCATTAAAATAATTCATGGGGCGATTTATCCATAATAATAGTATTGTGATTGGATTTACTAAATCATGCTATAGATGAAAAATGAAGGATTTAACACCAGAAATAATGATGACAACAAAATATTGTTAAAAATTGGGATATGATGTTATTAATAGATAAAATATTATATTATATATATTTATATTGTTCTATTATGTATTTATAATAAATATAAATCAATTATAAATTAATTTATAAGAACTTATGTGATAATTCATGTTTGATTTAAGGTATTCCATCTCAATTTCCAATCTATTGAGACGTATTTTATATCATACCACTATTTATTTTTATATAGTGTATATACTATAAATTTGATTTAATTAACAAATATATTTATTTATTCATGATAATTAATTTTTAATTTCATGTTTACTATTCCAAGGGGTTGAAATTTCAATGTTACCAAAGAGGTAAAAATTTATCTCATTTATCTGGTATTGGTATTATTTTTAATGATGAATAATATAATAAATCCTTTATAAAATACAAATATTTTATTATATTGTGGATAATTAAGCAGTTCGAATGGTTTCATATAAAATTTATTCTATTTGAAACACAGATCTGGCAATATAAAATTAAATAGAAAACTTACTTGTATTTCTCTATTTAATTGGTTATATTTTTCTTCCATCTCTATATTTTTTAATTTTTTTAAATAAAATTCATTTTATTATTAAATTTATTTATTAAGGTATTTTTGAGTTATTATTTACTTTTTACATGGATTGAAATTAATATTTATAATATTTTTCTAAAAGTTTCATTTTGACGTTTCTTTATAAAATGTGTATGGAATGTTTTATTTTTAACATATATGAAAATACAAGTATTTACCACCACCATAAATGTTTCACACCATTTAGATTATTATAAATGATTTCAAATATTTTAAAAATAAAAAACTTAAATAATTTTTTTATAAATTTCCCATATAAATTTTCTTTTACCCTTTAAAAACTTATTTTTACTGAAAAATATAATTTTCTAATGTACTAATGCTTATCACTAATCTGTTCATTAAATTTTTAGTAATTAAAGTTCTCAAATAAAATTTATAGTTCAGTAATAATTATTCATTGGACACTATATGTAAATTAAATAAACATATTATTTGTATCATGGACATTCCAATTTCCAAAACTAGATATGTATGGTTTCTTACTTTTAAAAATATTTTATTGAATGGGGAAATAATGATATTTTATATTCATTTATCACATAAGATATCAATTGATAAAGAATATTTCTAATTATGTAAAAGTATCATTCAATATTTTTGGTATTAATTAGGCATGATCTAACAGGTGGGGCTAGGAATTATAGGTCACCTCAATGCACGAACAGGTCTCATGAGACAAAGCAGTTGAATGGCCTTAATAAATAAATTTTGGTGTAAACTATTATTAGAATAAATAGGCTTTCCACAGGTATTTTATGGTATAGATATCCTTATTTTCAAAATAATGATTCTAAAAATTGTTCATTTCTATTATTAAAAGATTAATTATTATTATTATTCATGAGATTGCTTCATTGATATTATCCCTGATTCATTTTATGCTTAAGGTATTGATTAAATAGCGTGTGTTTTTTGTTTATTACCTTTCCACATTGATTATTAGTTGTTTATTCATGATATTTTATAATATATTGATTAAATGGAAGGTCTTACAATAATTTATGAAGTATAAATATCTTTTATTGATTAAATTAGACTTTATCATAGAAGGTTAAATTGACAACAAATATTTTTAAATGATTTTATACCTATGAATTGTAGTTTTATAATTAATGAGTATATTATTTATGTATACTTTATAGAAAGAAATTAATATTTACTTATTTATATCATATTATAAAATAAATTATTTTTTCATAAGCATTGATGATAAAATTTCATAGATTTCTTTAACTAGGTGGTCAAACTGACCAAAAAATAAATATACCATGCTTATTATCGATTATGAGGTGATTTAGTGTTAAAATAATTAGATAAGCAGAGTAATGAGTAATTTAGTGTTTATTAGTGTGATATTTCAGAATTATAATGGAATTATAAGATGGAGTTATGGATATAAAAGTAATCTGTAACTTGAAATAATGTTTCTTATCTTAATATTATTATTTTAAAAGATTGTATTTATGAAAATATTTTTTGTCCATATAATTAATAAGTTATCAAATATGTCATTAAAACCCCATAATGATATAATAAACATATTATTTATCCTTTAAGACGATTTTCATAACCATCAATGTAGGGTGATGATGAAATTGAAATGGAAATCTATTAGCCCATGGAGGCAGTATTCCACACATATGCATGGTTGATGATCTATTTTCCATATAATATGCAAAATAAGTAAAAAAATTTATCATTTAGAATATAAAATATCTAATTTTAATAATTATTATATATATATTTATCTATTATAACTATCCTTATAAGTTATGGAAGGAAAATAAAAAACATTACATTGTGGAAGTAGTAGTTCTCACAACACATGATTCATACTTTCGTTTTTTTTAATATAAAATGGAAACATGCTAAATTCTTTTTCCATAATTGTAATAACATAAAAGTATAAAAATGATACGGATTTTATCATTTTAGTATGGTTAAAAAAAATTTTGAAAAAAAATGTGTAAAATGAAGTTATAAAAGAACGAGATGTTTAGGAGCTTATACAACACTTCATGGATTATTGTCATTGAAAAGGGGAGTAAAACATCTTAGTTCAAATTATGAGATGGAAATAACATCATAAATGTATATAATAGTGTATATGAGAGTTTTTTTTATGATTTTGGGGTGATCCATAGGGGTTTTGGTGTGATGGGAAGTTATGAGACGTGTTCCCCTTATAAGAGAAAAAGATAGGAATTTTTCTAAATACCAAAATCAATTTTATAATGGGAATTCAATCTCAAAAAATGTAATCAAAATGGGGATGAATAATTAATTTGGGGGAATATATGGTCAATTAATGACTTCAAAATTAGATGTGAATTGTTTTATAATCATGTTATTCCCTTTACCACTATGGTTACTGACATTTACCATCTTAGTTTTCACCATGGTAAATAGTTTTTACATAGTTAATTTATCCATTAAGAGTAAAAATATAATGAGAAATTGTATATAATTTTTATCCACATATTCAAAAATATTAAATCCAATTTATCAAGTAATAATCATCTGTGTTTGTAAAATTAATTTTAACACAAACGTATGTAACACATAACAACCCAATTTTTTAAATGATTATTTTGAATCAAGAATATTTATGATTTGTTTACAATTATCAATTAAATTGAGTCCAATTATTTAAAAATGAGTAATATAATTCAATTTAAATTTATTTATAAGTAAAATAAATAAATATCATTATGTAATCATTTTATAATTATTTAAACAGAAGATTTCTAAATCATCTTTCAATAAAATGCTGCATTAATTTTTAAATGTTGGGAATGGGTTTATCAATTATTTATAATATTTTTAAATAATTTATTATACTTTATAATATATATTTTTTTTGAAAAAGGGTTCAAAAAAATTCAATGTAATTATAAAATAAAATAATTTTATAAAACGTAAAAACATTAAAAAAATATGTATTTTCAGTTTTCACTTTAAAATAAATTATTTCAGAAAAACACAAAAAAAAATATTATAAAAAACATTTGACTATAATAAATCCAAATTGAAGTTTAATTTGAAAAAATACACATCCTACAATTCATATATATTATTTTTAATTTAAAACATAAAACATATTTAAATTTTTTTTTCAATCAGAAAATGACTTCTTATATATTATCTATACATGATCATATGTCATATAAATCACTTGTTAAAATAGTAATAATACTTTATTCATATAAAAATACATTATCCTTGAAAATGTTCAAATTTTGTAAAATAGGTTTCATTAGTTTTTTATCTATAGTAGTTGATTTGATATTTAAAGTGGACTTTATTTCATTTATATATTTATTTATTTAGTTTCACAATCTTGGTGCTGCTTTTTATTGAAAATTACCTTTTCAACATTATCCCATATTAATTAATTACCAACCAATGTTAATAACTAATAATTGTTTTTATTATAGGTGTTTATTATAACGTTATTAATATTTTTTATACTATACATTGGTTCTATTATGTTGGGAAAAGCGTGTGCCATATGTTTTAGAGTAGTGTATACATTTTAAAGCATCCCAAATCTAATGTTTTTAAATAGACAACCAAAACGAACATAATATCAAAGGAATAAAACCATAGTTAAATAATCATGGGGATGATAGAAAATATATTATAAATTCAAATCCCCTATAATGTTTATTAATGGAGAGCTTCAGTTATATGCTTTCCATTTTATTACCAATGAGAAATAAATGAAATAAAACCAATGTATAGGAAATAGAAAATAATTAATCATGGGTTATCTACCATTTAATATTAATTTAACTTTATCTTTATGTATATATTGATTACATTCCACCAAGATCAAATAGAAATTTATACAATGTCTATACTTCTTTATTAGTATAATCATTTCATAAATCCATTGAAATGGTTTTTATCCCACATTCTAGACAATATCTCAATATAAATTTTTAGGTAAAATATATGTGTGGATTGAAATGAAATATATCTGAGCTCACAAGGTGGTAAATAATACTCTTATGGTGGTGTGTAACAAGATAATAATTTTTTAGAGGAAATAACATGAATATTATGAATATTAACTATTAAAATGTTTCGATTCCCATGAATGGGTAGAAAACAAAGAAGAGTGATTGAATTAGTGTTCCCTTTTTATAATTTTTATTATACTACAATTAATATTTGAAACTTCTTATTGTGATGATCCACTAAAATAAAAAACTCACCCACACTCATAAAAATGAAATAAGATATACATAAATTTAAATAGGGTTTCCACAATGATCAGTCCCAATGAGGTAAATATACACCTTTCTACATTCGGTTGTTATCATGATACATATATTCTAAAATAATAATTTTTTATTAATTAAATTGAAATGTGATTATTATTATATAAATCCTAAAGTGTGACTTGGACAACATATCTCTCTATAAAGTTTTACTAGTCCTCAATAGTTACAATGACACCACCCCAAACCTGAGAAAGACAAATTATCTTCTAGTTATATCAGTTAGAAATATATATCTTCTAATGATCCTTATAATAATATAAAATTCAACTCCCTATGATAAATAAAACCATTAACTATTATGTGATTAGATTTTTAGTTCTCAAAACTCATTATTCTGATACCTCAATATGCCAACCTTCATAACTTAGATATAACCATTATACCTCTGAATTATCAAAATGTTATTCCCTTCCTTAATGCATTTGATTATTTAGAAAATATAGACCAAACATAACATAATTAACCAAATATTCAAGAACTATAACAGCAACCATTTTGAAATGAACACACCCTTTTTATAACCAATCTTCTAATGATAAAAAGTAACCATAAGATATTAAAACTATTAGTTTTAAACAGCCCCCATTCATTGGATGAATGTATTAAAATCCCATATGAAGATATGAGGGCCAAAAATCTACATTAATTCTCTTGAAAATATCTGATATCATTAAAAAAATCCTTCAATAATTTTTAATATTCTTCCATCTAAATCAAAATAATTATAAATTTTTTAAATTATTATCTGTAAAATCCATAAAAATCATCCATTATGATATATATCATAGAATTCACTCAATAAATTATACCATATGACTTCTTTTTTACTTTGTAAAAACCCTATAGTCATTAAATTTAATTAAAATCTATAATTTATTCGGTGATTTTGGTGTACTAAATTTCATTTCCCAAATACATTTTTCAAAAAAATGTCTTCTAATGATCTAGTAATTTAGATTCAAATTAGTTCATATTCTAGTAATTTATAATTAGTCTATTCCTAATATTATCTAATAACTAATGAAGCGATCATCTATAAAATAGTGAAATAACAAGTTCATCTCATCTTGTAATTCCTTCACTTTTTGCGTATACTCTTACCATATGACTACCAGTGATATCAAAATTCATAGAGGCATAATTATAACCCTTTAATTTATATTTCACATTTTTAATTGAATATTAGATATGATCACAATTCATTCTCAACATAAAATGATATTTTTCCTATTAAAATATTTTCAAATGATCTTAGGACTTATAGTCCAAACCACTTAAATAGTTCACTACTCATCATAGACATAATGATTTTTGATTGAATTGTAATATATCATTCACAATACATCTATTTAGTAGTATTAATATTATATCCATTGACTCCTAAAATTATGGAAAATTATTGAATTCAAAGATAATATACCCTTTTTACATATTATTGAGTCTTATTTATTTTTTAAGATAAAAAATATATGATGAATAATCACCTTAAAAATATTCCAAAATTTTTATTAAATCATTTAATAAGATTTTTAAAATCTTATGAAGCTATAAAAATCTTTAGAAAATATCGTATCCTATAGGTTTCGTGTCATACTTCCATTTTCCCAAGATTATGACTACACCAATCAATATATAGTTAAATGAAATTTATGATTATCATGATCATTATGAAGTTTGGTTATCTTTATATTACAAATATTGAACCATAAAAAGAGTATATCGTTTAATAGTTTCTCAAAAAATAAATATCTCCTTCTGGTCATCTATATTCTAGACACGTTGAATTTAAGAATTGAATTAGTGACTACGAGCCCTATAATCTCCAAGCCTATGAGCCTTGTAAGGGTTCCCTCTAATCCCTTGAAAGGGGGGTTATCAAAAATCAATAAAAAAAGAAGCCTTCAGGCCATTCGGTCTAATTAGTGACTTCTAGTCACCTCAAATTCCCCACATATAGACTATATTATGTCGTATCAACTTATAATAATCATAAAACTTGTGCACATTGTGTAAGAATATTATTTTATGAAAATTATTAAATTTTCAAAACATAAACTTATTTATATAGAAAGTATACATTATATCAACTCCATATCTATTAGAGACCTCAAAAATTCCTCTGGATTTAGATTTCGAGTAAATACACAGTAATCTATAATAATAAAACATTCATTCATAAATAAAAATCATTTATCTTTTTATAAAAAAACATAACACCTTAAAAACCATAGTGGAACATTAAATTTTTAGAAGAGAAGAAATGACTTTACCAGAATCCATTAATTACTAGATTATGTCCACCACATTCATAAATATAGTTTTTGGGTAATTTATATAACCATGTTTTTTTCATTAATAACCACTTATATATGGAAATTCCCTAGTTTCAAATTCAATTCAAAGAACATAGTTTCATTGAATGATCCCAGGTCAAGAGTATTATTACTATTCATGGGTATTTTAAGTGTAGTGTTGTTTACTTTAATTCATGGGTAATTGTAATAAATTAAATTTTAGTATATGTTTACATTGTATTAGGAATGATATCTTCTTGAAAATTTTCTTTCATATTATATTCATCATGTTTCAATGTTGAAGCATGTGTTACTATGAACTCATAATACCCCAAGTAATACAATTGTTTATCCATTTTAATAATATTTTTTCTATCATAAACTCCCATTACTGATTAAGTTTTATGAATAATTAACTTTATATAATGTTTTCATTTTGTATAATGTGTATAACTCATAATTATTCTAATAAACATGTGATTTAAGCTTATTTTGTGTTATTTTCTATGATATATATGAATCCATAGAATATAGGGTAACTAAAAAAACATTACATTGATTAATTATAATAATTAATAAAGTATAAATTTCATTTATTCAGTACAATATTCATTATCCAACAAGGTGAAATTGAAAATGAATATTTTTCAGTGATTTTATACCTATAAATGGTGATTTATTAACTAATGTGTTAAATATTGATGTATCCTTTCCAAAAAACATTATTTACATATTAATATCATATTATACACTAAATTATCTTTTCAAAATCATCCATGATAAAATTTCATCGAACTATTCAAGTTGGTGGTCAAACCGACCCAAAAATAAATATACAATGACTATCATTTATTATGAGGATATTTAGTTGTAAAATAATTCAACAAGAAGATTTATTATGTAATTTAATTTTCATTAGTGTATTATTTCACATCTGAAAATTAATTATAAATTAAGTAATGTATATGAAAAAATATGTAACATTAATTAATGATTTTCTTCTTAATATGCTTGTTTTAAATAATTAAATTTATGAAAGTAGTTTTTTTTATCATAGCATTAATATACTCTACAAGATTTCATTTCAAAACCATAATTACATCATAAAAATATTAAATATCTTAAAAACTATTCTCTTGACCATCCATTTAAGGTAGCGATGAAATTAAAAATGGAAATCAACCATCCCAAAGAGGTGGTCGTCCACACATAAGCATGGTTGATAATTTTTGTCATAGACCATGGAAAATGAGTTATATAGTTTATCATTTTAGAATGTAAAATATCTAATTAATATCATAATTATATAATAAATTCCATGTTACTACCAACCTTGTAAGGTATTAAAGGAAAACAAAAAAACATTACGTTGTGGTAGTAGTAGTCTGCACAACCAAGATTCACACATTCTTTTTTCATAATGAAAATAGGAATGGTGGTTAATGCTTGTAATATCATTATAAAAACATAACATTATAATAAATATACTGTTGTTATAATTTTAATATTGATATAATAAATTTTATCAAGAATAAAATTGTATAAATAAAGTAAAAAAGCACGAGTAGTTTAAGAGCTTGCACCATAATTCATGGATTATCACATTTTCAAAGAAGACTATAACTTTTATTGATGGTATTTTGAGAATAAAATAACATATTATAGTTATATAATATTTTATGAGAGTTTTTTATACATTTTTGTTGAAATCGAGGGGTTTTGGAGTGTGTTGGAGTGATGAGAGGAGTGCCACTTATAAGTAAAAAAAGGAAGAATTATGCTAAATACCCAAAACCATTATATAATGTGATTTAAATCCTAAAAATATCTTAATAATTGATCAGTAATGGATTTTATGGAATATAATTCAATTTAAACCTTCAAAATTCAAAAATAAATCATTTATAACACATGTTATTCTCTTTACCTCTAAGGTTACTCACTTTTAAAAATGTTTTTTTCACCATGGTAACTAGTTTTTACCTCAGTAATTTATCCCTTATGAGTAGAAATAGGATGACAAAAACTATATAATTTCTACCCACTTATTCTAAGTATAATATTAATATTTATAAACTGAAAATGACATTTTTATGGAAAATTAATTTAAAAACAAACACATGTAACATCTAAAAACACATTTTTTTAAACAAGCTTTTTTTAAAGTAATGAGATTTATGGTTAGGTTACAATTGTCTCTAAATTGATTATAATTAATTAAAAATAATTATTATAATTAAAAATGATATTTACTTATAAATAAAATAAAATAAAACATTATTTAACCATTTTATAACAATGTAAATAGAACAGTCAAAAAAATAATTTTCATAAAATGTTACATAAATTTTTTGGATGTTGAGCTTGGGTTTATAAATTCAATATAGCATTTTTGATTAAATTATGATACTTTATAATATATAATTCTATATTAAATTTTTTTAAAACACTTTTAATTTATTTAAAAAATAATATTTTAAAAAAAACCAAGACATTAAAAAATAGGTATTTTTATTATTCACTTGAAAATAAATTATTTATGAAAAAAATCATCATAAAATATGACTATGAAAAATCGATAATTTATTCTAATTTAATAAAATTTGCATCATATAATTGATAAATATTTTTTATAATTTAAAACATAAAATATAAGGGATACTATTTTCCAATCTGAAAATGATTTTTTCTATATAATCTATACATATTATTTTATATAAATAACTAATTAATATATTGTTAATCTATTATTCATATAAAAATTTATTATCCTTGAAAATGTTTAAATATGTGACAATTGATTAACTCATATCAATTATTTACCAGATAATGGTAAAAATAATTAATTTCATTCCATATTGGTGTTTATTATAGCATTATTAATAATTTTTTCTTCATATATTGTGGTTTTTTAATGTTAGATAAAGAAATAGACACATGTTATATAGTACTTTATGCATTATAAAGGATCCAAAATCATAGGTCATTATATAGAAAACATAATCCCACATCATATCAAATAAATATAACCATAGTTAGGTAATCATGGGGAGGACATAAAATATATAATTAATCAAAATCCACTATATTGTTAAGAGAAAGATAGCTATAGTTAAATGATTTCCATATTTTAACCAAAAGAATTAAATTATATAAAACTAATGGGAGTGAAATAAACTGAAACAATTGATTGGTTTTCTCCCCCTGAGTTTTAATTTAACTTCATCTTCATCTATAGTTTGATAACACTTCACCGATGACAAATAGAAATATATACAATGTATCTATTTCTTCATTAGTAGAATAATTTCACAAATCCATTTATAAGGTAATTATCCTACATTCCAAAAAATGTCTCTACAAGAAATTTTATGTAAAATGGATGGGTCGATTGAAATAAAATATAGATGAACTCAAAAAGTGGTAAATAATAATTGAATAAATGAATGCAACCAAATAATAATTTTTTTACAATTGAAAATTGCGTGAAGATCAAGAAGATTATGTACTTAAATTTTATTATTTCTATGAATGGGTGGACTATAGAAATATTTGATTATGTGGTCCCTTTTTACAATTTTTATTATCCGGAAATTAACCTCAAAAACTTTTCAATATGATGATTCACTAAAATAAAAAATATACACTCACTCATATGTAATAAATATGTGAGAATGAATTGCAGATGGTATTTTTACAATGTTTAGTCCCATTGAGGTAAATATACAACTTTTTATGTTTAGTAGTAATTTTGAGATGTAGATTCTAAACTAATAATATTTTATCAATTGAAATAGAATATTATTAAAATTATCTAATTCCCAAAGAGTGAATTACACAACATATCTCCCTATAATATTTTATTGTTCCCCTATAATTATAATGATACAACCAACAACATGAGAAATATCATTATATCTTATGGTAAAATCAGTTAGAAACACATATCTTCTTGTGAGCCCTCTAATGAAATATAAATCTACCCCAAATCATAACTAAAATCATTGACTATTATATGTCTGTAATTTCAGTTAACAAACATCGTGATGTTTATACCTCAGTGTAAAACCTCTATATCCTACGCACTTCCACCATTCCTCTGAATTCAAAAAAAATTATTCTCTTCTTAAAACATTGGATTATTTATGAACATAAAGGATATACATATCATAATTAACTCAATATAAAATTATTTCAATATCCTGAAATTTGAAATGAACTCACCACTTTATATAACAAGTCTTTCTATGATAAAATGCAATCATATGATATTGAAAATCGACATATTACACTTATATCATTCATTGGATGACTGTATTAAATCACTTTTTAAGATATTAGGATAAAATCCTCATTGTTTCTCTTGAAAATATTGTATAGGATCAAAAAATGTCATTCAAGAATTTTGAATCATTTACCATATAACTCAAAATCCTCAAAAAATTAATATTACATCTGAAAAGTCCTTAAAAATAATCTTTATGTCAATATTTCATAGAATTCACTCCATAAATTATACCAACTGATCCATTTTTTCCATTATAAAACCTATATAATAATTAAATTCAGACAAACTCTAGAGTATTTTTCAATGATTTTTGTGTATTAACTTTCATTTGTCTAATAAATTTCTTCCCAAAATGTCTTCTGGTGAATTTTTAATTTGGATTAAAATTAGTTTATATATTGTTCATCCAAACATAGTCCATTTTTTATTTCATCTAACAAGTGATGGATCTTTCATATAGGAAAAAATTTCATTATAGGGTCTTCTCATCTTCTAATTCCTTTAGTTATTTTCTTATATTCTTCTCAGAAACTACTACTAATATCAAATATCATTTATGCTTTTTATTACCCTTTATCTTCCTTTAAACTTGTGTTTTTTGAATATTATATAGGATCAAAAATGATTCTAAACATAAATGATATTTTCTCTATTAAAATAATTTTAAATAAGTTTATGACTTATATTTCATCCCAATAAAATAGTTCATTATCCATACCCATCATGTATGTAATAATGTAATATAAAATCAAAATATATGATTCATAAGACATCCATTTGTTAGTATAGCTCTCAGATCCATTAACTCCACAAATTATTGTAAACTATTGACTTTAAAGGCAATCTAGAGATTACTTATTTATTATTGTCGTTGTTTTGGAAAGATAAACATATCTTACGAATAACATCTTACAAAATATTGGAAACATTATATGAGATCATTTTAAATGAAATATAAAATCATATGTTGTTATAAAAATCATGAAAACATATCATGTAACTCCCCAGGTAAATAAATAATATGACATTTTTATAGTTATCCATATTTGTGAATAAAATATTAATATTACTTTAAAGGGGATGCTATACTCGATGGCGTACCCAATACGCAACAACGAGTTTCTTGAGAATCTTACATTGCACTCTAATAATAAAATAATATTATTTTAAATGGTAGTTAATTCCAAGCCGTTGTAATGGAGGAAATGGACAGAACTAACTACAAAATAATTATATATGTTTGTCAAATATTTTTACTTTTAACAATAAATGTTAGAGGATTAAAAATGTGAATGAATTCAATTTTTAAGCGTAAACATTCTAATGTTCGTTAGAAGGTCGATTAACCGCCTTTTGATGGAGATACTCTTTTAAATCCAATTTTTGACAATTTTATGTGTTATATTTGAAAAAATAAAATTCTTCTTTAGAATAGAGACATAAAAATTTACATTTTGTAAATTTTTGTTATCTTTCCGATAAAGTTCTTTTTTAATGAATAGTGAAAAATGTTGTATTTTAATTCAAAACCTCTTTTTAATCTAATGTATTTATATGATTATATTATCTTTTGAATTGTTTTTAAATTAAAATTAGAATATATTTTTACCATTTAATCCAATAGTGGTCATTGGAATTAATTTCACTTTGAAATTTGACTTAAACTTGTGTCAATCTTTTAATAGATATTGTTTCATAAAAACACTCTATTTGTTTTGACAGCGGGAATTAATTATTAAATAAATTAATTCAACTTATATGTTTTTAATTTTGTAAAATAGACATCATTTTTGAGTTCAGAATAACAAATATTTCATAGGGTGATTTTTTGGTATTTTTCTGAAAAACGTCAATTTTTGATGAATAGTGAAACCATTATGTGGAAGTTAAAGAAACTGATTTTTTGTTGAAATGAAACTTTTCCACCTCTGTGTTTTGAATTTCAAAAATCCACCATACATGGTTTTTATTAGGAAGTAAAATGTGATTCAATGGGATTAAAATAATTTTTTGGTGAATAGTAACTTTTATGTTCTTAATCGCGATTAGAGGTAATTAGTGTAATTTAAGGAAAAAATAATGTTTTAATAATATGAAATGACCTAGACACATGTCCTACCCTCATTTGATGTGTCATGGCCGACCAAGACAATCCATGGGTCAACTTGGGTACCCCATGGAGCCACTTTGGTTGGAGAATGACATAAATAACTTTTTATTTAAAGTTAAAATAAAAATGTCACAAGCATGAGATGTTTCACTAAAACAATTTTTAAATGGGGTTATACAAGTCATATTTTTGACTATAAATATTCATTAGAAAGATAAAAAGGTTTCCTACATCATGATATTTTTTTATAATTGTTATACATTAAATAAATTAAATTATTTATGACATCATGATGATGTAGCGATTACCTCATTAATAAAGGATTTAAATAAAATGAAAATATAATGTTTAAACTATAACCTAAACCTGTCAAAAACCTATTAGATGAGTCTATTTCGAACCCTTACCACTTTATCCTCGAAATAAATCAATTTGGGACCTTTAAAATCCGAAACTCATTTGAAAATAAAGTAACATTTTGTAACTTTACAAGAGTGCCCCTCCTCTCCTCTTATAAAAGGGCCCCACATCTACCACCTTACCCACACCTCTCAAGCCTTTTTCTCAGCCAATCCCTGCTCATTTTGCCTCTACACATCCCTCTTTTACTACTAGAAACCTCAATTTGGGCATAAGGATTCCCAAGGAAGCCTTTGATCTCAAATCAAAAAGAGTTACCCGATTTTAAGGTAATGTCTTCACTAGTGTTCTTTTGTTTTATTTTGCTTCTCCAACCCCCTAAACTCTTTTTATTCATTTCTTTTGTGAAAACTCCAGTATATTTAATATACTAGGATGTTTTTATAAGAATAATTTGATCTAAACTTCCCCACACCTACATAAAATGGTTAAAAAACATACTGTTTCTGTGGATGGCGAATTTCTGCCCCACGAAACGATGATTGTTCAACACTCATATAACACCTTAAAAGGTGACCATTAAGATGTAAATATATTTATATATGATATATAATATGTTTATGTTTTACGTAAGCTTCTGTATTTTTTTTGGCATACCTATATCATTTCCATTGTGGGTAAACACGATAATTTCATTTTAGGATGTACAGACTGCTGCCCCCTCAAAGTGATTTGATTCGTTAATGCCATATGTGTGATGTATAAAGTATGTATTTAAAGTTATTATATATGATTTATGTTACATATAAATGATGAATATAATTATGGAATTAAAATATACATACCTATCATTTAGTTTTAATTCCATTAATATGACATAGAAATGAAAGTACTGTTCATGCGTACGTACGGCTTACCGTCTCCATGAACGGTGCATTTAATTTCTTACCTCTAAATGATTATGTAATATTATAAATACATGTATATTATGGATATATATTATATATATGATATCCAAATCATGAATATCATTTGGGATATAATTAACCTTTGACCACATGAACAACATGTAATTGTAAGAAGTCCACTTTCGACTTAAGAACCAAATATCGACAAAACAAATATTATTAACTTAAATGATTACATAATGATTATAACATTGGAAATAAGTGATATAAAAATAATAATTAACTTGAAAAATGTTCTTAAGAAAGTAGAAATTAACTCAAGTTTATTATACATGACGTTAAAGAACGATCGAGTCAAGTCGAACCCGAGGTAAGGGATCCTACTCCTCACTTTCTCTTTAAGTACTCTCCTTTATGTCACTTCATTTAAGCTCCTCTTTGTTATGATGGGGGATGTTATTTTATATTCCTCTTGCTATAAATTTTATTGTAATATGATGAGATACCCTATTTGATCCCATCAATCCATTTTTGGAAGTTTTAAGTGGTGGCGTTAGGCTGCCGAGTTTTCGTAAGGGATTTTTCATCTCACTTTTATTCCCGTGATATTTATGCTACATTTGCCACAATTTCCTTTGAGTGGTGTATGTACTGACCATTGTTTTACTCATTGTGTAATATACTTTCATTTATGAGTATTTACATCAATTTTGTATTGTCCTTCTTTCACGGGGTGTATGTTTCGAAAGATACCCATGTCAGCAAGGGAACCTTTCACCGTCCTCTTTTTAAAAGACTTCTTTTGTTATGTCTTTTAATTCACATAACATTATGTTGGGATATGTTCTCATATATCCTTAGTGATTTAAATTTTATTTCCAAGTGAATAGATACCCGTTTTATCTCTCATCAACTCATTTTCTGAATTTTGTAGTGACGCCGTTAGGCTGTCAAATTTTTGCAAAGGAACTTCTTAACCCAATTTTGATTCTTTGGGATAAGCTTGTACCCCTGGAATATGTCGTTCTATGAATATGTGTGAATAACCATTGATTGTTTTACACTTAATATCCACTTATATTTGGTGTATTAGTTTGTCACACATAATTATGTAATTGATTTATCCTTAATCCAAGGATAACTTCTTTGTATGGGACATCCTCTCAATCTCCTTTCATTGAGGCATATTTTGTTTTATACACAACCTTCTTTTATACGGTGTATAAACCCCTTTTACTTTTATGTTTATCCGAAAGGAATATTTTTTATACAAAGGGATTTACTAAATGACAAAAGGGAATGTTTTTGTCGTATGTATGCGGCGACAACGACTTCTCTGCCGCCGTGACCATTATTTGAGTTTCGGCTTCCTCTACAAGCCATACCTTTTTTTAAAGAAAAATAAATTCCATGTTTTACTTTTATTTTATTTTTGTATTGAAATTGGTTTTCATAATGTTTTTATATCAATGTGTTGTATTGATATCTTGTGATTGAGAAGTGGAAATGTTAGGTTTCTTTTATTCATGTTTTATGTGATACAATTATGTTATGGTTCTTGGGAATTATTATGAAGACGGGTGGTTCCGTGATAAACTAAGGTCGGGTGAGCCCGATATAGCTTTATAATGCATTGGGTAACGCGAAGGGGTTAAACTTTAAGGTTTCTCCGAAGAGATTTAGGGAATATATTGTGATGGGTATTCCAAACGTAACCATGAGGGTTACTCCCTATGTAAAAATGTTATGAATGCCTCCAGTTACCTTTATGTCTTATGAGATCAATGATTTATTCATGATTTTATGAGGTATGTTAAATTGCTTATGTTTTATGGGTAAAGTATGATTTCATTCTTATGTATACATGTACTCATTTTTCCTTTCCATATTTTTATATCCCTTCCTGAGCTTTTTATGCTCATCCCAAGTTTTTGAAATGTTTTTCACAGGTCATGGGAAGGTACATGATATGATGATAATGTCAAGGAAGTGTCAAGAAAGAATCCATGTTTTATTTTAAATATGTTTCCATTGATGGGAAAAAATGAATACTATTTTTTATGTAACCACTTTGTTTAAATGTGGAATGTAATGAAATTTTTATGATCTAATTCTATAAAAATCTAAACCTGAAAAGATCCTCAATGTGTAATCTTGTAATAACTCAAGATTAAGTAAGGTTTAAGGCTGGGGCCTTATAGTTGGTATCAAAGGTCGGTTTAGATAACTTTAGAGGTTAGGGTATTCTCTAAGCACAGGTGACATTACCATAATGGTTAGTATTTCAGAAAGATTCATAGTTTTAGATAAAGTGAATGAGTAAGTATATCTTAGTGTTTACCTTCCTCATTAGTACATGATGGTTTTGTTGATATACTCACACTAACATTTCTGATTTTAGTGAATGGATGGATCTAGCAGCCACCAAAGAGACAACATGTTTGAAGGAAACTCTGGTTGTTCTCTGATTAAAATACTAGATAAAATGGAGGATTCAATGACGAAACTCGTGGTTGTTCTAAACCAACTATCAAGAAGTCATGATCAACCACTTGAACCTTGGTATGATCTGTAATGCTTCATGTACGAGATGAACAATCGATGTGGATGTTTAGGTAATAATTATAAAGGTAACAATTAGAGTTTATATGATCCTTACTTTTGAGGTAATTGTGGGTTATTATATGTTATGATGGAAAATGAAAGGCATGAGATAAACTTGAGGTTAAAATATGTTATGATCATTTTTGAAGATTTTATCTCGTTTTGGGGAATGTTTTAAGAATTATATAGTTTTGGAAAAAGGACAACACACAGACTATGTGACAACCCGTCGCATCGGACAACGCTGCGGGAATCGAACCCACAACCAAAGTGCGACAGGTATTTATCACCTACCACTGGACTACGTGAAGTCCCTGGTTAGTTTGACTAATTCTTTTTAGTTAGATGATTTTAGTAATCAAGAGTAAGTTTATTTTGGGTTATCTATGGAAATGATTAACCTATCATCGAGGATATGTGATTAGGTTTATTACTTTTCAATATGAGAATTTAAGAGCAACTGATGTTATTTGGAGATTAAAGTTAATTTGTACCTTGGAAGACTATGTGACTAAATCCTTCAAATATTTGGGTTTCAATCTTAGTTTGGTTTACTTTGAATAACTTTATAGACAAATTGTTTATCAAATGGTCCTCGTTGAACTTTGGGTTTTGTTGGACAAATTTTGGAGATTAAGAATAGATTTTATTTTTATAAAGGGTTATCCTTTTCGGGATTATTTGATATTGTACTAACCATTTTGGTTTTGGATTTGGTTAAAGTCTAAAGACATGGTATGTATATAGTTCTCTTTTGTGTATTAGGTGATTCTTTAGAAGTTGATTATAGTGAACAAGTATTCCTAAATACTCATCTTTTGGAGAAAATATGAGTTTGTGTAAGAAATATAATAAAAGTTGAAAGTCAACAAGATAAGTAATTATGTTTCCTTATGAATAAATTCCTCAATAAAAAAACAAAAATGTTGTCTATTAACTTTTCCTACTGGGGAATCGAATACCGTTTAACCCATCACAAGTTTGTGATTTTCTTGTGGTTAACATTCTCTTAAACATGTTTTCTATCACAATCCATCAGAACATGACCCTATGTTTTCTCCTCCATGTCCATGTTTTCCTACATGGAATCCTAGTATGGGTTAACTCGGGTGACCACTGTACTTCTCATTCTTAATTTTAAAGTGATTGTTTTATGGACTCTTGTTCCGATGTGGGACTTTCAAGGATGTTTCCGAGCCCAATTTTAAAATTGCAAGGACGCAATTCCCAAAAGGGGGGAAGGATGTAACACCCCAGGTAAATAAAGAATATGAAATTTTTATATTTATCCATATTTTTGAATAAAATATTAATATTACTTTAAAGTGGACGCTATGCTCGATGGCGTACCCAATACGCAACAACGAGTTTCTTGGGAATCTTACGTTGCACTCTAATAATAAAATAATATTATTTTAAATGGTAGTTAACGCCTAGCCGTTGTAATGGCGGAAATGAACAGAACTAAATACAAAATGATTATATGTGTTTGTCAAATATTTTTACTTTTTACAATAAATGTTAGAGGATTAAAAATGTGAATGAATTCAATTTTTAAGCGTAAACATTCTAATGTTCATTACAAGGTCGATTAAACGCCTTTTGATGGCGAACCTCATTTAAATCAACTTTTTGACAATTTTATGTGTTATATTTGACAAAAAAAAATTTTCTTTAGAATAGAGAAATCAAAATTTACTTTGTGTAAATTTTTGGTATCTTTCCGATAAAGTTCATTTTTAATAAATAGTTAAAAATGTTGAATTTTAATTCAAAACCTCTTTTTAATCTAATTTATTTATATGATTAGATTATCTTTTGAATTGTTTTTAAAGTAAAATTATAATATACTTTTACCATTTAATCCAATAGTGGTCATTGGAATTAATATCACATTGAAATTGGACTTAAACTAGTGTCAATCTTTTAATAGATATTGTTTCATAAAAACACGATATTTGTTTTGATAGCGGGAAATAATTATTAAATTAATTAATGAAAATTATATGTTTTGAATTTTGTAAAATATACATCATTTTTGAGTTCAGAATATAAAATATATCTTAGGGAGAATTTTTGGTATTTTTCTAAAAAACTTCAATTTTTGATGAATAGTGAAACCACTAAGTGGTAGTTAAAAAAACTGATGTTTCGTTTAAATGAAACTTTTCCACCTCTGTGTTTTTAATTTCAAAAATCCAACATACATGGTTGTCATTAGGATTTAAAATGTGTTTCAATGGGATTAAAATAATTTTTTGGTGAATAGTAACTTTTATGTTCTTAATCGTGATTAGAGGTAATTAGTGTAATTTGAGGTAAAAATAATGTTTTAATAATGTGAAATGACCTAGACACATGTCCTACCATCATTGGATGTTTCATTGCCGACCAAGAAAATCCATGAGTCAACTTGGGGACCCCATGGAGCCACTTTGTTTGGAAAATGACATAAATGACTTTTTATTTAAAGTTAAAATAAAAATGTCACAAGCATGAGATGTTTCACTAAAACAATTTTTAATGGGGTTATACAAGTCACATTTTAGACTATAAATATTAAATAGAAAGATAAAAATATTTCCTACATCATGATATTTGTTTTATAATTTTTATACATTAAATAAATTAAATTATTTATGACATCATGATGATGCAGCGATTACCTCATGAATAAAGGATTTAAATAAAATGAAAAGATAATGTTAAAACTATAACTTAAACTTGTGAAAAACCTATTGTATGAGTATATTTCAAACCCTTACCACCTTATCCTCGAAATAAATCAATGGGGGACATTAAAATCCGAAACTCATTTGAAAATAAAGTAACATTTTTTAACTTTACAAGAGTGCCCCTCCTCTCCTCTTATAAAGGGCCCCCACCTCTACCACCTTACCCACACCTCTCAAGCCATTGGCTCGGCCATCCCCTGAAACTTTTGCCTCTCCATATCCCTCTATTACTCCTAGATGCCTCACTTTGTGTAGAAGTCTTCCCAAGATATTTTTTGAGCTCAAATAAAAAAGAGTTACCCGATTTTAAGGTAATGTCTTCACTTGTGTTCTTTTGTTTTATATTGCTTCTCCAACCCCCTAAACACTTTTTTCATTTCATTTGTAACAACTCCAGTATATTAAATATACTAGGATGTTATTATAAGAATCATTAGAGCTACACTTACACACACCTACATCAAATGGTTAAAGAACATACTGTTTCTGTGGATGGAGAATTTCTGCCTCACGAAACGATGATTGTTCAACACTCATATAACACCTTAAAAGGTGGCCATTAAGATGACACTTTATTTATATATGATATATAATATGTTTAAGTTTTACTTAAGCTTCTGTATTTTTCTTTTGTGGCATAACTTTATGGTTTTCATTGTGGGAAAACACGATAATTTAATTTTAGAAAGTGCGGACTACCGCCCCCTCAAAGTGATTTGATTCGTTAATGCCATATGTGGGATGTATAAAGGATTTATTTAAAGTTATTATATATGATGTATGTTACATATAAATGATGAATATAATTCTGGAATTAAAATATACATACCTCTCATTTAGTTTTAATTCCATTAATATGACATAGAAATGAAAGTAGCGTTCATGCGTATGTACGACATACCGTCTCCATGAACGATGCATTTCCTTTCTTACCTCTAAATGATTATGTAATATTATAAATACATGTATATTCTGGATATATATTATATATATGATATCCAAATCATGAATATCATTCTGTATATAATAAACTTTTGACCACACGAACAACATGTAATTGTAAGAAGTCCACTTTCGACTTAAGAACCAAATATCGACAAAACAAAAATTATTAACTTAAATGATTACATAATGTTTATAACATGGAAATAAGTGATATAAAAGGAATAATGAACTTGAAAAAGGTTTTTAAGCAAGCAGAAATTAACTCAAGTTTATTATTCAGGACTTTAAAGAACGATCGAGTCAAGTCGGACCCGAGGTAAGGGATCCTACACCTCTCTTTCTCTTTAAGTACTCTCCTTTATGTCACTTCTTTTAAGCTCCTCTTTGTTATGATGGGGGATGTTCTTTTATATTCCTCTTTCTGTACATTTTATTTTAATATGATGAGATACCCTATTTGATCTCATCAATCCATTTTTTGAAGTTTTAAGTGGCGTCGTTAGGCTGCCGAGTTTTCGTAAGGGATTTTTCATCTCACTTTTATTCCTGTGAGATTTATGCTACATTTGCCACAATTTCCTTTGAGTTGTGTATGTAATGACAATTATTTTACTCATTGTGTAATATAATTTCATTTAAGAGTATTTACATCAATGTTTTATTTTCCTTATTTCACGGGGTGTATTTTTCGAAAGATACCCATGTCGATAAGGGAAACTTTCACCCTCCTCTTTTTAAAAGACTTCTTTTGTTATGGATTTTAATTCACATAACATTATGTTGGGATATGTTCTTATATATAATTAGTGATTTAAATTTTATGCCCAATTGATGAGATACCCTTTTTATCTCTCATCATCTCATTTTCTGAATTTTTTAGTGACACCGTTAGGCTTTCAAATTTTTGCAAGGGAACTTCTTAACCCAATTTTGATTCTTTGGGATAAGCTTGCACTCCTTGAATATGTCGTTCTATGAATATGTGTGAATAACCTCTGATTGTTTTACACTTAATAACCACTTATATTTTGTGCATTAGTTTGTCACACATAATTATGTAATTGATTTATCCTTAATCCAAGGATACCGTCTTTGTATGGGACTTCGTCTCAATCTCCATTCATTGAAGCATATTTTGTTTTATACACAACCTTATTTTATATGGTGTATAAACCCCTTTGACTTTTAAGTTTATCCGAAAGGAATCTTTTTTATACAATGCGTTTTACTAAACGACAAACGGGATTTTTTTTGTCGTATGTATGCGGCGACAACGACTTCTCCGCCACCGTGACCATTATTTGAGTTTCAGCTTCCTCTACAAGCCATACCTTTTTTTAAAAGAAAAATAAATACCATGTTTTACTTTTCTTTTATTTTGGTATTGAAAATGGTTTTCATAATGTTTTTATATCAATGTGTTGTATTGATATATTGTGATTGAAAAGTGGAAATGTTATGTTTCCTTTATGCATGTTTTATGTGATACGATTATGTTATGGTTCTTGTCCATTATTATGAAGACGGGTGGTTCCCTGATAAACTAAGGGAAGGTGAGCCCGATATAGCTCTCCATTGCATTGGGTAACGCGAAGGGGTTAAATGTTAAGGTTTCTCTGATGAGATTTAGGGAATATACTGTGATGGGTATTCCAAACATAACCAAGAGGGTTACTCCCTATGTAAGAATGTGATGAATGCCTCAAGTTACCTTTATGTCTTATGATTTATATGATTTATTCATGATTTTATGAGGTATGTTAAAGTGCTTATGTTTTATGGGTAAAGTATGATTTCATTCTTATGTATACATGTACTCATGTTTCCTTTCCATATTTTTATATCCCTTACTGAGATTTTTATGCTCATCCCAAGTTTTTGAAATGTTTTTCACAGGTCAAGGGAAGGGTACATGATATGATGATAGTGTCAAGGAAGTGTCAAGAAAGAATCCATGTTTTATTTTAAATATGTTTCCGTTTATTGGAAAAATGAATACTATCTTTTATGTAACCACTTTGTTTAAATGTGGAATGTAATGCAAGTTTTATGATATAATTCCCTAAAACTCTAAACCTGAAAAGAACCTCAATGTGTAATCTTGTAATAACTCAAGATTAAGTAAGGTTTATGGTTGGGGCCTTATAGTATCCTGTAGGGTGTGTATGATACTTCCCTTTCAACATACCCCAACCACATGAGTCATCATAATATAAAATTAACATTAAGATTATTAAGATCATTAAGAATTTTGAATATATCAATATTATAGATATTGAATCTTATAAAGAGTGTAGGGTTTATGAATTTGTTGAACAATATATTCTCCTTCCCGCCATCTATATTCTAGACACCCTAAAATCAATATTTCAATGAGTAAATTCCAGTCACATCAAATTAACAACATGAAGACTATATTATTTGTTCAAACCATATAATAAACCATAATTTTTTCACATTGATTAATAATACCATTTGATGAAAAATATTAAACAATCATAATAATCACTTCCTTAATTTGAAAAATTACATCATCTCAACTCCATTTCTGTTATAGAACTCAGAAAATACTCCATATTTATATCTCTTGAAAATAAACCATAATCGTTAACAAAAAAATCATTAATCAATAAGATCTTGTATATTTTTTTGAAAAATATAATACCTTTATAACCCAAGTAGAACTTTAAATGATTGTAAGAGAAGAAATATATTTTTCATAATTCCTTAATGACTAGATTATTTTCACAGAATTCATAAATGATTTGATTGGTTAAACCATTCAACATAGTTATTTTTTATTTACAACAACTGATATAGAAAAATTCACTAGCTTTAAACTCAATTCAAGCTACATAGTTTCATTGAATGGTCCTTGGTCAAGAGTATTGTTACTATTCATTAGTATTTTTAGTGAAGTGTTGTTTACTTTAATTCATGGGAAATTGAATAAGATCAAATTGTTGTAGATAAGTCCATTGTACCAGGAATGATATATTTTTGAAAATTTTCTTCAATATAGTATGCTTTATATTTCACCATTGAAACATGTGTTACCATGAACTCAAAATCCTCCAAGTAATCTCATTCTTCAACAATTTGTAGAATATTTTAGGGGTTCTCAACCCCCATTACGGATCAATTTTTTGAACTTTTATTTATATATGATGTTTTCATTTTGGATAATGTGTCCAAATATTAATGATTCTTAATAATATTCTAGTCAATGTAATTTGAAGTGATGTTTTTGGGAATACAAAAATCCATAATATCTTACGCAACGAACCAGAATAGTATAAATGGAATTATTTTTCTAAATTAAGATGAGCATAATATTTAATAATATAGTATTAAACACATTCACTTAAATATATTGACATATATTGTTACATATATAAAATTTATATTAATATACAATTATTTAAATGTGTTAAATATGACCAAAAAATTATCTAACACAAAGAAAGCATACATTAATTATTGGGAAAACATAAATGTTTTATATTCAATAACATCTTTATAGTTATAAAATAAAATTTATTTTCATAAAATGATTTCATTATAAAATACTTATTTAATTATATATTTTTATGAAATTATTTGTATTTTTCTATTTGTCAGAGATTCTATAATGCAATAAAAATTAATTTTTTTTAAAAAATTGTGATTTTGTTTAGAAAAAACATTTATCATATTTATAAAAACTATATTTTAAAAATGGATGTAATTTTTCGAAATCAACATGTCGATATATTCTTAGGGTGGTTTTTTTAATTTTTGCTCAAAAAATATTAATTTTAGTGAATAATAAATATATTGTTTTTCTACTTATAATAAAAAAATTGTCACAAATATTAATTAAATATAAAAAATGTATTTGATATTTGAAATTATCATAATAAAAAAATTTCATCCAATTCAATTTAATTTATGTAAAAATAATTTGTAACTAAGGAAAAAATTAGTCACTATGATAGAGGAAAAAATAAGGCAAAAATATTAAATCCAAAAGTCAATATCATAAAAAATTATCATTAAATTTGTGTAAAATGGATTTTATGAAATTAAAAAATATTTTCCACATTAATTATCAAATTTGGGGAAAATATTATTAATAGTGACTTCAATTTTTTTATTTAGAAATTTTATTTACAAAAGTGCCTCCTCTTTAAACTACAAAATGTGCACTTCATCACCACTCTTACCCACACACCTTAATAATGTTATATTAACCAATCCATGAAAACATCCAACCTAAACACTCTTTCATAGATCATATTGTTTTTGGTTCTATCAAAACATGAATCTGTGGTTCCTTATGATGAAATCTCAAGGAGGACATCCCAAGAAAGAAGAAATGTTCTTAACTGAGATCATTTAATAATTTTGTATTTTAAATAATTCAAAAATATTCCCTAAAACAGGGATAATTTAAATTATTTTAAAAAATATACTTAATGTTTCATATGTTAATGGAATATACACTATCTACCCTCCCCCATCTCATTATAAAATGTAAATTATGCCCGTGTTATGTGTGGGCCACCACCATTATGTATAGTATGTATTGTTTTTCATTACATTCATTATGTATGGTAATAGAAATAAGTTTGTGGTAAAATTTGATTCTAAAAATAATATGATAACTTATTTAATATTCTATAATTGATTAATAATCTTTTAACCAAAGAAAACAAGTCTACTTTATAATGGATGGTAAAATGGCTAAGATGAACATTCCATTAAACAATAACATTAATAATCAATGAAAATTGATTATGAGACCATTTAGAATTATATAGTTGAATGAAAATAATTGAATTTCAATATTTTATTTTTGGCCTATTTTAAATAACTTCTATATTCATTAAAAATTCAAAGTGATCAATGAACTAGGAATTTAACACCTTCAAGAAAGCCAGATTAAACATGATGTATGAATATAATGATTATAAAGGAACATCAAACCATAGTAATAATATATATATATATGAAATAAAATATGAATAAGTTATTTAATAAATACAATTTTATTATTCAGGTGGATATACATGTTAACCAAGTGAGTCCTGACCTTATTGAGAACTTCTGAACCCCCCTCTTTTATTTTTGGATTGTTCTTTACCTGTATAACCTAATTGGTTATCTCTATTATTATAATGTATATAATATATATATATATATATATATCTATTTATGAAAAATATAACTAGTTTATTTTAAATTTATTTTATGGGTTTAAACATGTTTTTCATATTCCTTTCTTGATCATTCATTAGAACAAAATGATTTGAAGGAAACTTTCCCAAAAATAATCCATTTCATGTGAAAATATTTTTAATATTTTTTTCATGTATGAGTTCATAAAATGATGAATATTTTATAGAAACCCATTTATGTTCATCATTTACTTATATGAAAATATTATTCCCTCACCTTATTTAAGGGGTTTTTACATATTCCATAAAACAACGTTAAAGATGTGAAATTTAAAAATTGCATATCTAATCATTTTTATGAAATATTATTTAAAATTACCCCCATATTTCATAACAATGTTTTATATTTAAAATAGAAATATCTAAAATATTTAATTCCTTTATCTCTTGGGATTTTTATGAAATATCCAATGAATTTTTATTGAGTCAATATCATGTAATAGGTTTAATTCTCATGGGTTTTTTCATAGGAGTATTACATATATATGATTTTATTTTACGGACCACATATGAATATACATGTTATGTTGTGATGGGTGTGACTAAAGTAATATATCCCTTAAATTAATTGGGTGATGTTTTCATCTCACTTGATAAAATGTATAGATCATGAGAATTTACCCTAGAACATTATATTATATATTATTGGTAGAGAGTCTTGACTTATGAATATAATTACATGTTTTATGTTTTTTAAACATTCTTATGAGGCTATTTACCATGGTATTTTTTTCTTTATCCCATGCATATATATGATTATATATGATATTAAACTATTATGATACCATGTTATGCCATTTGTCTCATATTTTATACTTTATTATCATGTTTAGTCACTTATAATGATTTATAGATAACGATTTTTCTTTACGATTTCCCCATGGTATCAAATGATATAATTGGATTTCAAAGAGATTTTTGAGAATTATGGGGATCAAATAATCAATATTTTATTTATGTTTAATTTTATGTATTATCTATCTAATATCCCAAAGATAATATACCACTATATTTATGGGTTTTATTTTATGTAACATTATGATAGAAACATGAAATATAATTTATAAGATGATTTTGTTATTATATTAGTATCAATGAAAAACCAAGATAATTTTTATTAAGACTAGAAAACATTAGTAAAAACACTAAGAAAAAGATTAACTTGTAATACATCCTAAAATATTTGTTATGTATAGATAATTTGGTATCCTTTCAAAGAAATCCATTTCTTGATGCACACATTTGGATGACAGTGATAACACATATTCACCTATGGGTAATAACACTAAAAAATGTTTTTTTATTATTAACTTATTCTTCTATCTGGGCACAACTAATGGGCCTAATTATACTATGGGTTTGATACTATTGGGGGATATATGTTTTCAAATTCACATAATATTTATAAACCATATTATGTGATTGAATCTATTTTCATTGAATTTTATTATTTAATATATATATATATATAGTTAGGATATAAAATATAATAGTAAAATGATCATCGATGTCATAAATTAAAATTTATAAATTCATAAGTTATGATATAAATTTCATTTATGAGTTTTTGGATCTAAATTAAATGTTTTTATAATATATGCATATAAATAGTTGTATTATATCCTCTAACATTATTTTATTTAAATAAATGGATAGAAATATGGGGAATCATTCCATAAAACAATATGTTGAGAAATTTTCTGATTTCCTAATGAAATTACTAAAACGACTGGAGAAGGTTTCGAGAACTATGTGGGAATAAATACACAACTAACCCATAAATAATAATGGTAACCATTTAGAAAACCCTTATTTTATAAGATATTAAATGTTGTGGTAGAGCCCTTTATGCATCCATGGATTCAGAATTTTTTTACATTATAATATCATGGTTATAGAATAGTAGATTATTTCAATTAAAAAGATATTATCTATCCTTAAGTTATATAAGGAGAAAAAATTTATTTTCTGTATTTATCATTTTGTGGGATAAAATGATCATCAATGGGAATCGATTAAGAACATAAAAATCAATGAATATATTAACTAAATGGAGTGAGAAGTATTTAGAAAAATATTTTTCAATAAATATTTTCCAAATAATTATATTCATAAAATAAATAAAGAGATTGATTTACTCTTGAAAAAAAATGATTGATCAATTGGGTTTTATGAGGAAAACAGTACATGGTTTTCATGGAACACCTATAAAATTTTCATTTACCCCAAATTTTTGGATGAACACAACCATAGTGAAAAAATGTGAAGTCCTCAAAAATATTTTTCAAATCTAGACATTGATAAGTACAGAAATATTCATTGATGTTACCTAAATGTTGATATAGAGATAAATGATTCTAAATATTCTCATGAGGATTGTGATAAAAAGGATAATTTATTTAAATTTTAGAGGATCAATGGATAAATATTAGAAAGTGATAAAGATATAATTTTTCTCTTGTTATAAGTGTTGGAAGAGACATTATGATAACTAATTTAAGGGAAATAAGAGATTTTATAATTTTATAAATTAGGGGAATCGAGATAATGATCATATAATAGATGTGAATAAGTATAATAATGATATAGAAGAAAGTAATGGTAAAATAAATCCTTAATATATTGTATAATGTGTCAACTAAACATAATAAGGACACTATAAAAATTAGTTTACCGTGACATCGATTTTCATGGGTAACTAATGATGAAATCCTATAGGAACAAGAGAGAAATGATAGGATTATTGTTTCACTACAGCTACGGTGTATCATGAAAATGAATTTGTGAAAGACATTCTGATTATTCATTCATGAATAATAAAAATTATTTTTAATTCACTTATACTCATTCTATTATATCATGTAACTTTAGATGAACAATTAAAACCCCACATCAAAATATGGAGTTTAAATTAATAATGAAAAAAATATAGCATTTATTTAATCTCAATCATATAATTCCTCCCCAGTCTATATTGGTATATTGAATATCCTATCAAAAATTTGTAAACTCCATATAGTGTAATTTTATGTTATACAAGAAATGGAATAGATATCAAATTATAGATCCTAGAAAAATTTTCAAGAGAATAAAATTTATTTCTATTTCCTGAATTATTTATTGGTTATATAAAATTAGAAGGAGGATGAATCCCATTTGGGAATTTATTATCACGAATTGATATTTTTTTCCAATGAGAAATCATATCTAGCTTAAATAATTGGGAAAATGGAAAGGATCACCATTAATGAAATTCCCATTATGAGGTAATACAATGATATACACTGTAATGATTTTCTTGGTCTCCCACCTGACCAAGAAGTTGAGTTCTCAATTTAACATATACATTTATGTCTTTATATATCCAAGAATCCCTATAAAATGACACCCAATAAATTATAGGAACAAAAGAAGAAACAAAATAGAATATGAATATGGTTTTCATATTCCATTGTTCATATCCAAAGGTTTTGATAGCCCTAATTGTAAAAAATCATAAGTCAAGTGTTATTTCATTGATTATAAATAACTAAAAAATCTTGATAAAGAACAATTATCCCCTTCAACATACTGATAAATTATTTTATACTCAACTTGAGGCTCAATACATATATAAAGTGGGCCTTTGGTCAGAATATCATCAATTTAATGTGTCAAAGGAGTATATTCCCAATAATTTCTTTTTCATAAGTAATAAAAATATTATTTCATAGAAATACAATTCAGTATCACAAATAATTATATAATATTATTGGACATGATGAATATAGTCTTTTCAGATTATCTTAGCTAATTTGTGGAAGTCCTTTATAGATGATAGTATTATATACTTAAAAATAAAGGAGTAATATGAGGATAATTTTTTTGTTCTACTAATGACTTTAGATAAAGTAGAAGTTATATGAAATGTATAAGAAAATATGAGTTTTGGAAATATAAAGTTTCATTGTTGGGGAACGTTATGACAAGAAATGAGATATTGATGATTCCTTCAAAGAAATGGTGTTTTTAAATTGACCCACCCTAAGTATTATAAAATATAACCATATTTTCCTCAAATTTGTTGGGTTATATTTGAAATTTGTGAGAAAATTATAATTATTAATAAACCTAATATCTAAGTTATCTTAGAAAGGTGTAAATTTTATTTGAACTATTTAATGTGATGAGAGATTCAAGAAGTTGAATAAGAGGGTAATAACAAAAACTATTCCCACTATATCCACATATAAGGAAGGATTTATGATATATAGTGGTTTCTCAATGAATTTAATTGGATTTTTCCTCATGGTAAATGATAAATTGATAGCCTATTATTCATGAAAATTGACTATATATGGGAAAAATTTTAAATTACATGAATTATATTTGGATATAGTAATCTTTAAAATAAGGATTTGGTGGAATTACATTCATAGAGAGTAGTGTGAGATATAAATGGATTAGAAGAGCCTTGTGAATATTTTCTTATAGAAGGGGAATGATATGTACCAATGAATGTGGTAAATCAGATTAAATATTATGACTGCTCAACCCAGTATCATCCTTGGAACTTGAATAAAGTAGAAGATGATCTATGTAGAAAAAAATCATGAAACCTTATCCATAATCTGGATAGATAAGGATTCAATCATCAATGATATATAGATAATTTACATGGGGATTAGGAAAGAGGGAACAAATTTTTTATTTTCTAAAAGGATTTTCCAATCATCCATTATACAAAAGATAAAGAATGATAAATTAGATGATGTTAAACTAAAAATATATATTTTATAATAATGGGGAATGAATCAACATTAAAAAGTTATGGAGATTTATTTTTTGGGTTTTGTATATGACTATGTTAACCATCAGATATTATGGAAAGGAAGGAGTTACTTATTGATGATCACAAGACAACGTCATTCACCCACCCCATGAGCATAAAGATTTATATAGATCACTATGAGAACTGTTAGGGGATAATATGAAAAATAATATTGTGGAATATATATCAATGTTTTTGGTATGTAAAAATGTGTATCTCGAAAATAATGATCCAAAGGAAATAATAAAACAATTTTCTATACTTAGATGGAAATGAGAGAACATCACTGTGGAATTTTTAATGGGTGTTCTGAAGACATATGTAATTTCATGGCCTGACCCATTATAAACCTATAGCTGGATCATTTCCATACATAACCCCATGTGTGCCTCCCTATACACTAGAGAATTCCAACTAGAAACAGGGGACAAATGATGTACCATGAGGAGATTATAATCCTTATATCAGTGTGTAATATAAATATAAAAGAACCAAATACAATCTGAAATAGTACATAATAAGACTACGTAAAACAATAGACACCCAAAAATATTATGTGAAATCAAAAAAAGGCCCGAACAGACATTCTATATATACAACAATATTTCAACTATCTAGGTTAATGAAATATTTCAGAATAATGAAATAAAATAAATGGCCTCTATAAAATCTCTAAGAATAAGTACTTTCATTCTTCTAACACCCTCAAAGTCATCCATCATGAAAATTATATCCTTATCCTCATCCCAACCTATTCATACAATTCAATGAATGTATGCATAGATACCAAATTGCGATGGTGGTCTGAGAAGAGTGTGAATACAAAAATAAGTTGGGAAACATCAATGTGGGATCTTACAAACCTATATATTCGATGATATGTGAATTTGAAATTATTAGCTGAAATAAATACGCTATAAAGAAAAAAATTAACTAAATTTCTATTGATCCTTATTTACATGATTCTTATAATGACTAGAATTTTTACTAGTTTTATTTTTATAAATTAATTGGGAAAATTATGAGACCAGGCCTATAGACGGTGTGTAATTCTGAGGCCCGATGTACCCAAAACAAGTCGTTTAATAATTTTATGTTTTTTATAAAGAGTGTTGGTGGATATTCATTAAAATAAAAAAAACTTCTAAATCGGTTTTTGTATCATTAATAAAAGGGAACAATTTCATTTGGAAGAATTACTTTACCCTAGGTGAGGCATAACATCGACCAACGCTGGTTGTAAGAGAATATTAGATTTTGGATGTATCAGTAATAAAATGTTTGATAAAAATATTTTATTCTGATGAATCGACTCTTTTCATTATAATTGAGTTCTAGAAAAATTCTTGTTTATCACCATAATCCTATAATTATACTCAGATGATGAGAAGAAAGTTTTCACGATGGTGATGATGGATCGTAGATCGGGAATTGGATCAATGATCCACGAATCAATGAATGATGATGACGCATCTTCACCATTTGTCAACAACTGATCCAAACCCCAGGTAGGGTGTTCTATTTATATTCATTCCTTGATCTTAAATTTAATGATGAACATAGAACAACCCATGAATAGGTTGATCTGCGGTTTGATCATTCTTGTGGGATGGATAGTTAATGTTGGTTGATTATCGGGGTTGATTCAATTTGGATATTCATTTTATTTTCCACTAGGTTTTACAATCTGGCATGAATGGATCGCGACCAACATAAACAAGGTCAGGATCATTTCATTGGGTGTTACTCTGCATTTATCACTTTCCCCCCATTTTTCTACATTCATTGTTATTCATGATATATGAATAGAGGGTAATTTAATCTTTGATCCATGGCACAAGGATCCGACACCAGGGATCTGACACCGCAATGAAATCACAAAGGTGAGATGGTGAAGGCGCTATGTGAATCAAGAGGATGTGGTTATGGTGGAAAATGGTGGTGCCTATAGTAGTGTATTTGTCCGAGTATAGGTGGATCATGATGTGGACTATAAGCCATTTGTAGGATATCTAGTGGTGGATATGGAACACGGCCTGACTGTGGGATGGGATAGGTGGAGCGTGAGGCAGATGGGCCATTGATGGGGTGGCCGAAGGTGGAGTGTGAGGCCTAATTCTAGGAGAGATTGTGTGGGAGACTGTGGTGGTGGAGGCTATGGGTGGTTACTAGGGATGCATTGGTGAGCGGATGCATACACAGCTGGGTCTTCACTGAGCCTGTGGAGACTGAGGTCCCGAGTATGTCCCAGGTCCTAGTGGTCGTCTGTGTTGACAACAATGACACTAGTTTTACCAGCGCATGAGGCAGGGTCAACCGCATGTGGGGGATGGGAACCAGCCCACACATAGTGGGCTGGGATGGACCAACCAGGTATCTCTAATGTCCCATCAGGATAGGTACAGCAGTCCAGTGGACCACGAACTAGGGGGTCGAGCTAGGTCAATAGGGCAGACTAGGTATGGTCGGTGAGTCGAGCTAGGTCCGACCCAGACTAGAACTGGGTCATAAATTTTCACTAAATGGAGGTAACATTCATACGGAGGGTCCTTTTGATGATCCCTCAATGGTGTTGGCATCCTTGGAACAAGGCGGTCCTTTTAAGATGGTTTGGTGGATTTTATTATGGACCTGTATAGATAAATACCATCCCTTTGTTCTTTCTTCGAGGTTTTTGTGTGACATAAAATCCACGTAACTAGATAATAGTCCCCTCTATAGGTTGAGTTTGGGAAAGAGTTATAATATCCCTCTTTAGGACTTTATTGATTCTCTATCACATGTGGTGGTGTTTTGTGGGAATTGACATGACCTTTGAGTGCATGGAATTAGTCTTCCATCTAGTGGGATGTATTTATAGGTATTTCAGTATTCTATAATAAGGATCCCCTACATTGTGGTCAAACATAGACTGGGTTGTTGGTATTCTTAGAGAAAGATCCCCTCTCTATATACCATGATCTGTGACCAGTACATTATCATCGAGCAGGGCCTAAATTAGCATGACCTCCTTGAAAGAGTCTTCAATGACATCCTGACTTATGCAAGGAGTTCTCCCAGAACAAGCATGCCTCGAGCAGAACCATATGGTTGATGTTTGGTTATGACTTACCTCTTTCATTGGTGGGTATGTATTCTGGCCATTTTTTACTTTCATGTTTCCTACTTTCTCACTATTTGGTTGGTATCTTAGTGTATGCATGCAATGTCTAGTTAGTGGTTTTACATTTCATCATTTAAGATCTTGGAGTGGTGTGCATGTGTACTGGTACTTTGGAAAATGCTTCCCATTTATGGGATATTCCTACTCGGTGCTAGTCTTTAGCCCCTAACCTATTAGAGGTGGGATTGGGGTAGTCACAGCATGGGCCCCTATTGGAAGGGTCATGAACGAGTGGTATAAGAGATGGTTGGTTCAAAATAATGACCGAGTGTTTATGAGGATGGTTTGGGGAAACAATGTTATGTTTATTGAGTTTAGTGTTCATTCCATGGATAGTAGTGCTGGTGCGGTGGATGATGTATCCATACACCAAGTCTCTATAAACCTGTTTTTCACCTCGATATATAAAAACACTATTTTCATGGAATTAAGGTTACCTGCATCATATAAGAATGGGTTGTGTTTTTTATGTCCTTCATGAGTAAACTATCCAGATATAATTGATTTACCATGGTCAATCTTTTTTTATATCAGGATTCCTCCATGCATAAATTCCCTTAGGATTATTTTTTGTGATCCTGAGGCTGATCTTCCTAGCAACGTTGCATCAGTATAAAGGATTTTACCAGAGGTGGAACCTTCGAGAGGTTTTCCTATTGTAGTACCACCTGTTGAGCAGCAATCACTACCAGAGCTACAAGATGATGATGCAAATAGAATGAGTGTATTTCAGTATTCCAAAGGTAGATACCACTCAAATTTTAGAGTGAGATATACCCAAAGGTTTCAAAGTATTGGTTTGAGGTAGTTACATGTGTTTTCTGCCTTTTTAGGGTTCCATCTAACCAATTAGAGGTCCTAGCCGTGAGTCTTCTTTAAGGATCAATGGGGTGATGATGGAGCATAGTGATACAGACATGTGATGAGTTGAATCTTTATTTAGAATATCTAGAGAGTCTCTTTTGGGATTAGTTCTGTATAGACAAGTTTTGATCAGTGCACATCCCTAAGATCACACATCTATATCAGGGTTGTCAAATTACGGTGGAGTACTTGGGGAGGTTTATTAATCTCTCTCACTACTCCATGGATATGGCACGAGACCCATTATTCAGGGATCAGACCATTGAGAAGGTAATACATTGGGATATTAGGACTTCCATGATATCCTTTAGCATTCCTACATATGCTTGGTTATTTGGAGAGAGATATACTAGAAGAGAGCTTTCTAGTGGAGTAGACAATAGTTGTGGGAGCTACAAGGAGGCACCAGGTAGCTGAGTCTTCGGCAGTTGGTAAACACCGATAGTTTCATGGACCTAATTAGACTAAAAAATTCAGGATATAACCTCAGGATATCAGGTCAGTAGTGGAAGTCTCCCAGGGTGTCTTGAGTTATCCCTAAGACAGGCGATGTTACATATGTGGCAGTTAGGGGCATATGGATTGAGATTGCCGAACAAAACATGTGGACGATCGAGGGATGGTCAAGGGAAAACCAAGGTAGAAGAAAATAAATTATCAGGTTGGTTTTGGGGTGAAAAATTTGGAAGATGACTAGTTATGGAAGTATGAGTTGGGCAGAGGTATGATGTGTTACCACCACAATCCCCATGTGGTCGACACCAGGCTTAGACAGCTATTGGAAATGGATGAGGACCCCTGTAGGAAATGACGGCTTATAAACCATATGCTCCATGGATGATTAGAGGTATTATTTGAGTCTTTTATACACTAGTTGTTGTTTTGATAGACACCAGTTACAGTTATTCTTCTCTTTCCATGGACCTTACTCGAGGATCGAAGATTTCGATTGAACCATTGACTCAACCCTTTCCTTTTGAGACTCCTACATGAGAGGATTATATTATCAGAAACTGGTGTTAATAGTGCGAGATTACTCTTTTTTGAGAGAGTTTTGGTTGGGATCTCTTGGTAGCAGCAACGAGGCCTCATGACTTTGTTCTTGGTATGGACTTTTTATCTATAGTCCATGCACAGATTAACTATTTTAGGTGAATAGTGAATTGTGTCTTTGGTTATGGGACCATGTTTTCTTTTGTTGGATAAAAGGAAATGAATGAAACAAAGGGCATACTTACTCTTAGGATGGTGCAACCGATTACTCACTAGCTGGCTATCCTCACCCTCGGTGAGGTGGATGATAAGAGGACATAGTTTTCTATAGTGTTGGTAGAGAATGAGGATGTCTTTCTTTAGGATATCCACAGATTACCTCCTCATATAGAGGTAGTCATCTACATTACTCTATACATTAGGATGACACAAATATCTACCACTTTATATCAAATTACTCCCATAGATCTTTGTGATCTAAGGGTATAGTTGGATGACCTATAAAGGAACGGCTTCTTAAAACCTAGTGTTTCCCCCAAGGCAGCCTCAATTTTGATTTCCAAGAAAGAATATAGGAGCATGAGGTTACGTGTGTACTTCCAACGCCTAAATCAGGAATCCTTAAAGAAAAAGTATCTACTACCAAGGATAGACAACCTCTTCGATTAGCTAAATGGAGTGAGGTGGTTCTCAAAGATTGAACTCAGATCTGGCTATCACCCCCTTCATTTATTAGATAAGGATGAACCCAATACAACATTTAGATGTGAGTACAACCACTATGTGTACATAGTGATACTGTTTCATGTGAAATACTCCCTAGAAGTGTTCAAGGGACACATGAACTGGATCATTCATCCTTACATAGATTAGTTCATGGTGGTCTTAATTTATGACATCATAGTGTACTCAGCGTCTATGGAGGATCACATGATACACATATGTATGTTCATGGATATTCTCTGAAAGAAACAAAATTATAGAAAGATGTCAAAATTTCACTTATGGATAATAGAGGTCCATATTCTGTGACATGTCATATCAATGGATGGAGTTGTAGTTGATCCGGTGAAGATTTAGTTATTATTATCATTAGAGCCACCCAAGAGCATTACCGAGGTGCAGAGTTTTTTGGGTCTGGCTAGGTACTACAAGAAGTTTTTACACAAATTTTCTAGAGTGTCATAACCCCTGATAGCTTTGACATGAGAGGGGAAATATTTTTTATGGATATAGAAGTGAAATAAGTGCTTTTAGGAGCTAATGCAATGACTAACAAGAACTCCCTTCTTAAGACTACTAGAGGATAGCTTCGTGTACGTAGTGTTCTATGATGTAGTACGAGTTGAGCATGGTTGTATCCTAATAGAGGGTATATAGGTTATTGCATGTGGTTCAATCTAGTTGAGATAGTATGTGCATAACTACATGACCCATGATCGTGAACTAGTGGTTATAGTCTTCACATTGAAAATGTGGCGACATTTCCTGATGGGTTAGAGGTTTATCATATACTCTATCCACAATAGTCTCAAGAATATATTCTCTTAGAAGGGTCTAAACATAAGATATAGGTTATGACTAGAGTTCCTCCATGATTCTGACTTTCATATTATCTATGCTCATGAGAAGGGGAATGTGGTGGTGGATTCTCTTAGTAGAAGATTCTGCTTGTAGTTGCTGAGTGATGCGATAGAGAATTTTTCTATGTTAAAGATATGATTTGTGGATAGTGATGAAACAAATTATAGCTAGTTGATGGTTACCACCCATCCACTCTTACAGATATGTAGGGAGGAAAATCTTGGGGATATCAACTATGAGACCTCACATCCTCATTTTTCATCAAGGAAATACCATTATAGATATTCAATAGGTGGCGATCAAATAATTATTTTAAGAAGGTGAAAAGTAGTATCAGTGGAATTGTTGGAGGAGGTTCTAAGGGTGTTGCACAAATTCCCTATGGTGGTGTATCTGGGTGTGTTAATGATGTACTTGGACCACTGACGTCCGTTCTGGTGTCCAGGGATGATGATGGTAGTGGAAGAGTTTGTTTCTCGATGCCTCACTTTCTAGCAAGTGAAGGCTGAGAACTAGGTTACAACAAAATTACCCAACCTCTTGAGGTGCTAGATTGTACAAGGGATGGGGTATCAATGGACTTCATGATGGATTTACCACCCATGTCTAGGGGCCAAAACACCATATGGGTGATCATTGATCGACTCACCATGTTGACCCACTTCCTTTCTATTTGGTAGTAGAGTTCAGTAGAGAGATTAGGCCGCCTCTACGTGCTAGAGATAGTTCATCTTCGCAGAGTGACATCAAATATCATTTCAGACCATTATTTTTGTTTCACATCATGGTTTTGGATGGGATTCTAGGGGTTGTTTGGGACTCAGCTACACATGAGCATGATATTCCATCCCCAAACAGATGTCCAGATGGATAGAACCATTAAGGTTTAAGGAGATATGGTGTGGGCCTGGATCCTGGACTTTAGTTGTAGCTGGGAGGAGCATCTTCCACCTATTGAGTTCGCGTAAAACAACAGCTACCACTTCACCATTGGAATGACACAATTCTAGGCCTTTTAATGGAGAAAATGTTGGTCCACACTTTTCTGGACTTACCTAGGAGAGTCAGTACTCATGGGTCCAGAGTTGGTGCAAGAAACCGCTGAAAAGGTGAAGATCATCAAGGAGTGGATGGGGACTACACAGATACATCATATTTCTTATGCTTACATGATTTAGAGGCCTCTAGAGTTTGAGGAGTGAGACCAAGTGTTCCTTCTTGTTTCACCTTGTTTGGGATTGTAGACATTTGGTGGGGGAGTCAAGTTATCTCTGAGATACATCATCCCTTTTCATATTATGAGTATGGTTGGTGAGGTTTCATACCACATAGCTCTACCCCCATTGTTGCATAAGGTAGATGGTGTCTTCTATGTTTCATATCTAAGGAGTTATGTGAATGATTCATCACATGTAATCAATTTGGTAGATCTAGACATTGATGATGGAGATACTTTAGTGGAGTTCCCAATAGAGATCATGGATAGACAGAATATGATCCTTTATGGGTGGTTGATTCCTCTGGTGTACATTTATTGGTAGTATGGGAATCTCTAGGAGAACACTTGGGAGTGAGAGGCTCATATTTGTTCTCAATAATCTCATATTTTTGTTAATTAGACCATTTTTTGTCTTTTGGGGACATAAATCCCTAAAGTGGGGAGAATGTACATAATCATATTTTCTTTAGTTTCATTTTTATAAATTTATTGTAAAAATTCTGAGACCAGGTGATTAGAAAACATGTGATTCTAGGGCTTAGTGTTCCCGAACCAATTCATTGAATAATTTTTTGTTTTTTATAAAGTTCATGGGTGGTTTTTCATTAAAATGAGAATAACTTTTAAATGGTTTTTCATATTAGAAATATGAGGGCACCATTGAATTTGGAAGTATGACTTTAACATAGGTGGGGCCTAACATCGATCGGTGCGGAATGAACATGAAAGCTAGATTTTGGACGTATCGGTAATAAAATATATTATAAAAGTATTTTATTTTGACAGAACAACTCTTTTATTTATATTTAATTTGGTTAGGAATTCAAGGTTATCAGCATAACTATGAAAATACCCTGAGATTAGGGGAAGGATGTACTCTCGAAGGTGATGAAGGATCAGAGATTGAGACATGGATCATATATCAATGGATCAATGAACTATGATGACATAGATTCACCCTTCATCTGCAACCGATCAAATCCCTAGGTAGGGTGTTATTTCAATGTGATTTCTTCCCCGTTCATAAATTCAATGATGAATGCAGACCAACCGAAGAATAGGTTGATTCATTGTTTGATCATTCTGGTGGAATGTATAATTTATGCAGGTTGATTATCAAGGATGATTTTATATAGATATTTGTTTTATTTTCTTCTACATTCTTCATTCTAACATGAACGTATTGAGGTCCACACGAAGAAGTCCAAGGTCCATTCTTCTTGAGATACTGTGCATTTTACTCTTTACTTTATTCTTTATACATTCCACATTATTCACCAAATATGAATAGAGGATCCTTTTGCCTTTGGTATGTGTTGTAATAATTTGAGACTAGGTATTTAATATTACAATGACGTCACAGAGGTGCGATAGAGAAGGAATGGTGTGAAAGACCTGAGGTAGCATTTTATGGTGGTGCTAGCCGGTTATTGGATTAGTGGATTCAGTTGGGTTAATAAAGAGAGAGAGGTAGATAGTGGGATTTCGATAGGGTGTTCAGTGGTGGAGGTGGAATGTGGCCCGACGGGGGTTGGTCCAAGAAGAATGTGAGGTGAACGGGCTTCCAGTAGGGTTTCTATTGGTGGAGGTCATGGGCAGTGATTGTGGAAACAGTGGTGAGAGGCAACATATACAGCTAGTTCTACATGAAACATATAGTATCTTGTGCCACAAAATAGGGGTGGGACATGGTGACCATTCGCGTTGATTGCAACAACACCACGTTGACCAGACGTGCACATCCGTGTCGGCTGCATGCAGGAGAAGGGGTATGGACCACACAAAGCGAGCTAGGATGGATGTATTGGTCCACTCTAACAGTTAAAAGGACTATGTCCAGTGGTCTAGTAGCCAAATTCTCTTGTATGGATATGGCGTAGATGTTAGGATGAGTTCGGGTCAATGGGTCAGGCCAGGTCAGACCTGGACTAGAACCAGGACAGACTTTTTCACTAAAATGGTTTTAACTTTCAAACAGAAGGTCCTTTTATTTAGTGGCCAATTGCTTACAGACCCCCAAAATGTGGCAGTCCATTTGAAATGGCCTGATGAGTATTTATTATGGACCAATATAGTTAGATAGTTTCCCTTGGTTATTTCATTGAGGGTTTATTACGTAATTATGTCCACATCACTGCATAATAGTCCCTTCTAGAGGTCTTGTCCCAAATTGAGTTGTATTATACCTCCTTGGGATAGGAGTGATCCTCTATCACCCCTGGTAGAGTTTTTTTTGGAATTGACCTGACCTCCGAGTGCAATGCATTAGTCCTCCATCTGGTTGCCTATATCAGTAGGGTTCTCAGTATTCTATGATAAAAATCCCCAATGTTATGGGTCGTAATGGTAGGGTTGTCGATATTCTTTTAGAAGAATCCCCTATGTTGTAGGACAATACAGACTGGGTTGTTAATAATCTATGGGAAGGATACCCTCTCTGTATACCATGATCTTTGACCACTTTATTCTCTCTGGGAGGGGCCCAAATTAGCAGGACCTCTTTACATGAGTCTTCGATGACATCAAGGCTCGAGGAGTGAGTTATCCTAGAATAAGTGTGCCCCGATCAGAATCATGTGGCTGATGACCAGTTATGACTTACCTATTTCTTTTTTGGGCTTGTATTTTGGCCATGATTATTTTTTAGTTTCCTACGATTGTAGTCTTTGGTTGGTATTTTTGTGTATGCATGCATTTTCTACTTAGTGTTTTTACATTTCATCATTTTTGGGCTTGGATTTATGTGCATGTTTAAAGGTATATAGGAAAATTATTTCATTTTTGGGATATGCCTACTCAGTGCTAGTCTCTATCCCATGGACTATGGAAGGTGGGCTTGGGTAGTCATCACATGGGCCCCTTTGGGATGGTTCATGATATGCTGATCAACCAGACATCCATATGCTAGTGCTAGAGTATCTATGAGCAAGTATCGAAGACCATTCATCCAAATAAACTATTGGGATCAAAATATCTATTATAAATAGAATTATTTCATAAATCTAGAGATGCATCCCAGGATAATATGATTAGATTCCTTTACTATTGGGATATTCCTTTCCCTCAAGAGTCCTATCACAAGATCCATATCCACGGAACCCCTCAGATGCATTCATGATTATGAATATTCATCCAACATAATTATAGTAGAATTATTTAACTTTTGGGATACACTCCCCCCCGACGTCCTATCATGAGATCCATATCATTGGAAGGAATCCAAGGTCTTTATTGTCAAGACCCAACCCTACCCAGGCTCGAGCCGCAACTACCCCAAGCGCGCCTCCATAGGCCAGGGGCTGGCGACTAGCACCGAAGGCACAACAACTCGAGGAGGCCTTTTCCTAAGTACCTGTACACGTACACACGCAGCACACTCAATGAAAAAGTGCAGAGTAAAATAAAAGAAAAGTAAAGAAAAAGGGCAACAGCTATATATAAACCACAAAGTGCATCGACCTCTTAAAGTACAAAGGAATATGAATGTACACTGAAATGTAAAGGGGAAAAACACGCGCCCAATCAGAAAAGTTCCACAACCCGGTAATAGGTAAACAAACAGAAACAGCAGACGGGTCTCCCACCTGGAACCTGGCTATGACCATCGCACGCGGTCCAAGCTCCTGAACTCCTAAGATCCTCTGAAGTCACGACCAACCTGTCTGTCATCTGCAAGGGCACACCAAGTGCGGGCAAAGCCCAAGCAGGGGTGAGTATAAAAATACTCAGTAGGATACCTTGAAGGCTCGAGGGAGCAACAAAAGGAGGTACCGAAGGGTGATCAGTAGAGAGAACGGGGGAAAGCAAAGGGAGTACAACAGAGAGTCCAGCTCAACCCAACAAGAGGAATAATGGTAGACTCATCCAGGAACAAGGCGCTCAAAACGGTGAGAAGATGAACTTCCCGTCGAGTCTTCGCTACCTATAGTAGGAGAGTAGACTCATCCAACCACGAGAAGCTAGACATGGAAATCATGTGGCTACCCCACGCGTCTTCGCCTCTCCTGGAAGGAGAGTAACCAAACCCAAGAAGTGGGTACCGGAAATTAGTTATATACATATCTCTATGCTCAACAAGAATCCCAAACAAGATCGAAAACGGGATATCCATCCCGTAGCTCAGCCCAAGAAAGTGAGTCGCCAACAGTCCCAGGAATAAACACCATCGATTCCCAGCATCCCGCACGTCTTCCCCAAACCGCAAGCCAAGGGGCTCAATCATCGCACCTCGACACTATCTGTTTTCGGCGGCACTGAGTTGCCCACATGGTTTTAGATCGCGTCACAAGAACGTGTCTCAGTGGGGAAAGTGCCCTCGTACTTGAGAGTTCTAGGGAAAGTCGAACCACACCTCATCACAGCCCTGTAGTCGAGAGGTCTCCTCAAAGCCATGGTTGTTCCATCACTGACCTGTACAACTAAGGGACCTTCTTGGGTAATCACGGAGGAAAGCCACGGACTAGCCAAGAAGAAAGGACTAAGTCTGGAATGCCAACAGGTGTCCCACTGCCCAGCCCTGCTCGAGGGTAATTCATAACTTGATATCGGGTGACCCAATGCGCAGCCCTGCTGGAGGGTAAACCCTAATACATCATTAGGAAAACCATTGTCCAGCCCTGCTAGAGGGTAGACCTTAATACATCATCAGGCGACCCACTTCCCAGCCCCGCTGGAGGGTAGACCTTAATACATCATCAAGCGACCTACTGCCCAGCGCTGCTGGAGGTTAGACCATAATACATCATCAGGCGACCGACTGCCCAGCCCCGCTGGAGGGTAGACCTTATTACATCATCAGGAAACCCATTGCCCAGCCCCGCTGGAGGGTAGACCATAATACATTATTAGGCAACCCACTGCCCAACCCCACTAGAGGGTAGACCTGAAACTAGACGGCGGGCAACCCACTGCCCAGCCCTACTAGAGGGTAGACCCTAAGAGTTCATCGGGTGACCCAGTGCCCAGTCTCTGCTAGAGGGTAGGCCCTAAGTGCATTGGGTGACCTAGTTCCCAGTCTCTTCTAGAGGGTCGACCCTAAGAGCGTCGGGTGACCCACTGCCCAGTCTCTGCTGGAGGGTAGACCCTAAGAGGTCGTCGGGTGACCCACTTCCTATTTTCTGCTGGAGGGTAAACCCTAGAAGTTGAAGAGTAACCCACTTCCCAGCCCTGCTGGAGGGTAAAACTCAGAACTACTCTGGCCATCTCTACTGGTGGGTACAACAATGTCCAACCGAGCATGAAGTGGGTATCACGCAACCACCCAACACCATAACAACTCGCCCAAAAGAGTTTCAGTGCCTGTTCCATCACTGGGTGTCACTAGCTCCGCTACCGGCCGATCCATCAAGAACGAAACCAGGGGGAGACCACTCAACCCCGCTGGTTAAATAAACGAGAACAGAGCCAGGGGAAATAAAATCCACCCAGCTAGTCAAACAAACGAGCACAGAGGGACCCTCTACGTCGTGAGAGGTCCAAGTACGCGAAGCAGAACACGACACGCTCATGGGGCCCACACGACCTGTGTCCCCAAGTGAATCCCCAACCAAGCGCGCAAACAGTTTCAGGTACAAACCACACGTACCTCCAAGCGCTCCAGCATACTCCCAGAGTATACCTCATTTTTAGCCCAAGGGATATCGTGCACACGGCACCCAACGTCAACGCGAAGGCATGAAGTAACATCTCCAACTCAAAGGCCCAGGCATGGACAACCACATCACTTCAAGCATTTACATCACTCAAACGGGAGTGCATGCAATCACAGGTCAAAGGTCTACTTCAAACACGGTAGAAGGACCGCCACCGGGGCACCTTTCACATTTGCACATTTAATAAGATCGTATATGAGGCTCCACTCGCCTGAACAGATTACACCGTTGTAATACTCACAGAAAAACATACGAGATAGACTACTTGCTCGCCTCAAACGGTCAACCGGTTAAAAAGGTACTACTCACCGCAACCAAACCCATGTGGGGCCCACCCCAATATCTGAAAACTAAACAAACGGATCATGCCACTATGATTCCCTTGAAAAAACACACGGTATTAGATACTCAATCTCCCAAAATGAACACCCAGTGAAAAAGGTACTATTCACCGTAGCCGAGCTGCGTGGGACCCACACCACGTCCCCGAAGTGCTGCCAACGGATCGCACCATTGCGATCCTCTCGAAAAAGTACACTAAATGGACAATTCATTTGTCCAAAACGGTCGCCCGGTGATAGAGATGTAAAAATCACCAACAACTCCCAAACGGCCCTCGCGGGTCCCACACCATCATGCCGAATTAGGGTGGGCGGATTGCACCATCGCAATCCCCTCAGAAAAACATCCCAAAAAGACTGCTCGCACGCCCCGAACAGGCGTATGATGAAAAGGGCGTGAAACGTTGCACACAGCTCGAAAGACGGGTCGTGGGGCCCATGTCTCAATTCCCACTTCAATGCCAGAAAACATACTGGAAACCTTCGTCTTGATGCCAGGGTTGTATCGCCACTAACGGCGCTCAAAACGGACGTCAGATGCGTCCGCCCCGTCCAAAAAAAGAATTCCCGGGAAGCCTGCTTAGCTACTTTACGCACGTTTCGTGCCCCCCGAGCCCCTCGTCTCGGATGTTAAAACTCATGGAACCATCTCAAAAGATCCGCCTCCACGTTAGGCCAGTGCCTCCGAAGACGGCGTGCAAAACGGACCCCCGTAGCAAAAGTTACGGGCGTCCAAAATAAAAGGGGGGACAAGTTACCCCTGGGCCGGACCGGCCCGGTCCGGCCGGTCCGCCCCGCTCTGGTCAGCCCGTGGCTCCCACGGCTCTCCACGGGCCACGGCGCCGCCTCCCCACCACCGATCGGCCCTCGTGGCCGGTCTTGTTTTCCAACAGCGACCCGCGTTACGCGGGTCGCGGTCGCAGCGCAAGGGGTCGTGCACCCCGCGGCCCCCTCCCCCTTGCTCCCTACGCTGGCACCGGCTGCCCGGAACCCACCTGCGCTGCCGCCTGCTGGAGGGGCTCACCGCTGTGACTTCCTCTGCTGTCACCACTGCCTGAAGCACCCGCCACCGCCACCGCCATCACACCCTCGATGGAAACCGGCCTCGTGGCCGGAAAACATCAGAGGACCACCGGAAACGATCCGGTGGTCGAAAATTCAATCTGGATAGCATTCCAAAAAGCTCAAGACAAGATCTACGCAACTATGGGCTTGGATCAAAGATCGGGAATCAATTATAAAATGAAAAATTAGGACAAACACGACGTGTGAAAAAAATAAAACAAAACAAAATGACTCCTACCTCGCTGGGCTTCCCTCAGAGCTTCGCATCGATCTTCCGGCATTACCGTACCTCGCCAGAGTCACCTCGCTGGACTGCCTTGTCAGAGCAGCCTTGCTGGAGATGGAGGAGAGGGGATTCTTGGGGGGAGGAGTAGAGGAAGAAGACGGGAGGGGGATGTGTTTAAGTAGAAAATACTTAAACGCCCGCCCGTTAGCCTCGAACCCAAAATTTCGGCGGGGTCGTGATTAAGGCTCATCTAGGATAAAAACCATGCTCTGAGTGCAACGGCAGTCTCAAAATTTTAGTCCGAGGCCCCGATCAAAAGTTATTAAACTTAGCGCTTGAGGCCGCCAAATTATGAAAACACCCCTGGGGCCATTTTTCACAGACGGGCCACACCCACAAAACTTACACCTCTCCTAGGAGAAACGGCACATTCCAAACTCAACTGTGCCATCGGTATTCCAATCCGAGCCACCGTTTAAGAGATACTAGAGTTTCACCCTTAAACGAATAAATAAATTATTTAATTTATCCATTTCTCATACCGAAAGCGAGCGAGGGGTCCAAACATCCCGCACCGACATGTTTTATGTTGTTTCTAGGGTAAACACCCCATTCCGGACCCATCCGTACACTCGGATCCCTGATCCGGATCACCATTTAGGAGCTATCCCATTTATTTGGCGTTTTTAGTGTGAATGCACTGGAAATTTAATTTCGGCCACTCCGGTGCTCAGAATCGTACGCCGTCTGAAGGCGCTGCTCTGGAATATCATCACGAATATTCCAAGGTCTTCCGTAGTAAAAAATTGGTTCTTACATCATTCCCTACTTCAATATTTTCATCCCCTAAAAGAAAAAATAGGGAGCTACAAAGGGTACTAAGCCCACACCCGGCTCTTCCGTACCTAGAAGAACTCTCGTACAGCTCTGCGCCACCACACACAGACCAAAGGATTGATCTATTCATGCGAGGTCATCCCTTGCCGATGCCGTGCACCCACTACAGACTTTGGGGATAGGGCAAAGAAGTAGGGAACCTCACCATCCCTTCGCACGGTCTCAAACGGCCCAAAGGCCCTCAGGGGTAACTCACCTCCACGACTGAACCTTTACATCACACGCCGTGACTGGAATCACCGACCGCACCTGGAATAAGGCCCGTTGATTCCCTACTTCATAATACCCATATGGTGGAACACCCAAGGATATCTGGTCGTGCAAAGTTCACAGTCGATGTCCCATGACCAAGACTCTCTTATACGCTCAGAGAGCGAAGGAGTCAACACCATCGACTAAAGAAAAAGGTCCCACGCCTTTTACCTTACCAACACATGGTTACACCTGATGCCTTGTGTCACCCTGGTAACACCTCAAGCAAGGAGCAGGGAGGAATGTATTCCACACACAGAGTCTATCAATTCTACTGCAAGAAGTAGAATAGCTGTAGAGCGTACCTCTTATCACCTCATGCTCTGCAGGATCGTAGACATCCAAAGCTCGCGGCTGTCCGTGGTCCCAACTATCAGCTCTCGGAGCCTGACGTGGACCACCTATTGGTGATGGGAAGACCTCATAAAGTCATCCCCCACTACCAGTTCCTCCCACTCCTCTATTAGCACCACCTCACTGAGCGCTACACCTGATCACAATGCTTCCTCCGTCGTGGTGGTGCACCAGCTTCATGCCCGAGGCTCTCCGCATGCCTGGTCGGGCTGTCCCGTGCCAGGTGACCTCACCCATCGCAAGCATAGTACCGACCCTCCCTGGGCTGCACTGGTGCCCTCCGGTGCCACTACGGTGTATGACTACGCCCCTGAGTCCGGTTGTCAAAAAGCCACCTCGGTCGAGGTTCTGCTTGCCGACGTTCGCTAGCTGCGGCAAACGTCTCGGCTCCAACGTGCCTACTACCACCACCAACTCTAGAACGTGACAGGAAGCTCTATGTCACCATCACCTGCTCTAGCACCCTGACATATGTGGAAATTCCCAAGGGTACTATGACAACACGAATCTCTCAGCAGATACCCTACTCAAACTTTCGTGCTCGGAGGTTGTCGTCATGGACCAAGTCCGGGTAAAATCGTGCAAAGTCTGAGAAACTGGTCGCGTACTCGGCCACCGTCTTCCCTCCCTGCTAAAATTTCATGAGCTACTGAATCCGAACGGAGCACAAGCAGGAGGGAAAAAACTCCTCAAAAAACAACAACTTAAAGTTTCCCCACGAAAGCGATGAATCGTCAAGAAGCTGAGTCACCAGACTCCACCAACGCCAAGCTGCTCCATGAAAAAGGCTGGCTGCCAAAGCCACTCTATGATCTGTCGGCATCTGCAGAATCCTGAAAAGGTGAACCACTATCTCTATCCAAACCTCTTCTACCTAAGGGACTGGCTCACCACTGACCCTCCACGGTCTCTGCTGCTAGAACTCACAAAGCGGCTCAACCTGCGCTCAATCCATGTCTGCTTTGATGAAGCTGTCTGCTGCTCAACAGGTGGTGGTGCTGCTACCGGCCCACCCGGGGAAAGGGGTTTGCATGATGGGTCCTGGACTGTGGCCTCGTAGCTCACAGGGTCATCTTCACAAACCAAAGCTGGTATCCTGGCTGGCTGTCTTCGCAGAGACATCCTGAATATTATCAAGGACTGTCGCGATCAGATGAGCATATATGTATATACCAATAACAACGATGGGGAGCTGACTCAAGAAGCAGAGTCAAAGACTCAATCCTATGTGATGCACAAAACAATCATCCCTGTAATAAGTGTCTTAGCATGCCGAGTCGAAAATCGGGTTATCAGGGTCCTGGTGAATGGATACATCGGCCGCCGCACCATTACTGGACTCCCTGGCCTGAGAGCCACTCTCGAGACACGTTAACACTATTGCCCTAATTCCCAACCAATTCATCTTTTAGGTATGTCCAAACAACGTCCCAAGGAACGAACCACCTCTGATACCACTTTTTCACGACTCGACCCTACCTGGGCTCGAGCCGTAACTACGCCAACCGCACCTCTATAGGCCAGGGGCTGGCGACTAGTGCCGAAGCCACAACAACTCAGGGAGGCCTTTGCCTAAGTACCTGTACACGTAAACACGCAACACACTCAATGCAAAAGTGCAGAGTAAAAGAAAAGACATGTAAAGAAAAATGGAAACTGTTATATATAAACCACAAAGTGCATCGACCTCTACAAGTACAAAGGAATCTGAAGCTACACTGAGAAGTAAAGGGAAAAAACACGCGCCTAATCAGAAAAGTTCCACAACCCGACAACAGGTAAACAAAAAGAAACAGCGGATGGGTTCTCCCACCAGGAACCCGGCTACGACCACCGCACGCAGTCCAAGCTCCCGAAATCCTAAGCTCATCTTAAGTCAAGACCAACCAGTCTGTCATCTGCAAGGGCACACCAAGTGCGGGAAAAGCCCAAGTAGGGGTGAGTATAAAAATACTCAGTAGGATACCCCGAAGGCTCTAGGGAGCAATAAAAGGAGTTACCGAAGGGTGAGCAGTAGAGCGAACAGGGGAAACAAAAGGGAGTACAATAGAGAGTCCAGCTCAACCCAACAAGAGGAAAGAAGGTAGATTCGTCCGGGCACAAGGAACTGGAAACAGTGAGAAGATGAACTTCCCGTCGAGTCTTCACTACCTATGGCAGGAGAGTAGACTCATCCAACCACGAGAAGCTAGACACGGAAAGCATGTCACATACCCCACGCGTCATCACATCACCTGGAAGGAGAGTAACCAAACCCAAGAAGTGGGTGCCAGAAACAAGGTATATACATATCTGTATGCTCAACAAGAATCCCAAAAAAGATCGAAAAAAGGGATCTCTATCCCGTAGCTCAGCCCAAGAAAGTGATTCTCCAACATTCCCAAGAGTAAACACCATCGATGCCTAGAATCCCGCACGTCTGCCCCAAACCGCAAGCCATTGGGCTCAATCACCGCACCTCGACACTATCTTCTTTGGGCGGCACTGACTCGCCCGCACGGTTTTAGATTATGTCAAAAGAACGCATCTCAGTGGGGAAAGTGCCCCTCGTACTTGAGAGTTCTAGGGAAATTCGAACCACAACTCATCACTGCCATGTAGTCGAGAGGTCTCCTCAAAGCCAAGGTCATTCCATCATTGACCCGTACAACCAAGGGTCCTTCTCCGGTAATCACGGAGGAAAGCCACAGACTAGACTATAAGAAAGGACTGAGTCTGGAATGCCAACAGGTGTCCCACTGCCCAGTCCTGCTAGAGGGTAATTCATAACTAGATATCGGGTGACCCACTGCCCAGCCCTACCGGAGGGTAAACCCTAATACATCATCAGGTGACCCACTACCCAGCCCTGCTGAAGGGTAAACCTTAATACATCATCAGGCGACCCACTGCCCTGCCCCGCTAGTGGGTAGACCTTAATACATCATCAGGTGACCCACTGCCCAGCCCCGCTGGAGGTTAGACCTTAATACATCATCAGGTGACCCACTACCCAGCCCCACTGGAGGGTAGACCATAATACATCATCAAGCGACCCACTGCCCAGCCCCACTGGAGGGTAGACCTGGAACTAGACGACGGGCGACCCACTACCCAGCCCTGCTAGAGGGTAGACCCTAAGAGGTCGTCGGGTGACCCACTACCTAGTCTCTACTGAAGGGTAGACCCTAAGTGCGTCGGGTGACCCACTGCCCAGTATCTGTTGGAGGGTAGACCCTAAGAGCGTCGGGTGACCCACTGCCCAGTCTCTGCTAGAGGGTAGACCCCAAGAGGTCGTCGGGTGACTCACTGCCCATTCTCTGCTGGAGGGTAAACCCTATTAGTCGATGAGTTACCCACTTCCCAGCCCTGCTGGAGGGTAAAACTCAGAACTGCTCTGGCCATCTCTACTGGAGGGTACAACACTGGCCAACTGAACAGGGAGTGGGTATCGCGCAGCCACCCAACTCCAAAACAACTCACCCAAAAGAGGTTCAACGCCTATTCCATCATTGGGTGTCACTAGCACCGCTATCAGCCGATCCATCGAGAATGAAACTAGGGGGAGACCACTCAACCTGGCTGGTCAAACAAATGAGCACAGAGCAAGGGGGAATAAACTCCACCTTGCTAGTCAAACAAACGAGCATAGAGGAACCCTCTATGTCATGAGAGGTCCATGTACACGAAGAAAAACACGGCACGCTCATGGGGGACACACGACGTGTGTCCCCAAGTCAATCCCCAACCAAGCACGCAAACAATCTCAGGTACAAACCACACGTACCTCCAAGCGCTCCTGTATACTCCCAGAGTATACCTCATTTTCAGCCCAAGGGCTATCGTGCACACGAAACCCAACGTTAACGCGAAGGCGTGACTTAACATCTCCAACTCAAAGGCCCAGGCACGACCGACCACATCACTTCAAGAATTTACATCACTCACACAAGAGTGCACGCGATCACATGTCAAAGGTCCACTACAAACACGGTAGATGTGTAACACCCCGAGCTTCCACGATACGCTTCTCATTCAATAATGCAATAGCTTGCATTGTACGCAACTTCGAGTTCTAAAACACCGCGACTAATCAAAGTAGCCGTTATGAATAGTAATAACCACTTTTTAAAATTATAGAATTTTTATATTTTAAAATGGACTTCATTTTTGTATTCGTAATATCGAAATTATCCAAAGTTGAATTTTTTGTAATTTTCTGAGAACTTCCAATTTTTCTATGAATAGTGAAAATTACTTAAAAACAACTTTTTTTAATCAAAATAATTTATAGTGATAAATTATACTATTTATCGGTTTTAAAGTATAATTAGAATATATTTTTACCATTTTATCCAATGGTGGTCATTAGAATTAATTTAACATTGAAATTGGACATAAACAATTGCCAATCTTTTGATATAAATTGTTTCTTAAAAACACGTTATTTGTTGTAACAACGGGAATTAATTATAAAATTAATTAATGCAACTTATATGTTTGGAATTTTTTAAAATAGACATCATTTTTGAATTCGGAATATCAATTATAGCATAGGGTGAAATTTTGGCCTTGTTCTGAAAAACTTCAATTTTTGATGAATAGTGAAACCACTAAGTGGTAGTTAAATAACTGATTTTTCATTTAAATGAAATATTACCACTTCTGTGATTTGATTTTCAAAAATCCGACATACATGGTTGTCATTAAGAAGTAAAATGTGGTTCAATGAGATTAAAATAATTTTTTGGTGAATAGTAACTTTTAAGTTCTTAATCGCGATTAGAGGTAATTAGTGTAGTTTAAGGTAAAAATAATGTTTTAATAATATGAGATGATCTTGAAACTTGTCCTACTCCTATTGGATGATTCATGGCCGACCAAGACATCCCATGGGTCAACTTGGGGACCCCAAGGAGCCACTTTGGTTGGAAAATGACATTAATATATATTTATTTAATGTTAAAATTAAATTGACACAAACATGAGTTGTTTTACTAAAATAGTTTTTAAGTGGGGTTAAACATGCCCAATTTTTGATTATAAATATTCATTGGAAAGATAAAAAGATTTCATACATCATAGTAGTTTTTTTATAATTTTTAGACATTAAATAAATTAAATTATTTATGACATCATGATGATGCAGCGATGACCTCATTATTTAACGATTTAAATAAAATGAGAAGATAATGTAAACTCCAAGGCATACACTTGTCCAAAGCCTATTGGATGGGTAGATTTCGAACCCTTATCACCTTATCCTCTAATTATATAAGTGTGGGACCTCTAAAATCCGAAACTCATTTTATAATAAAGTGACTTTTCATTACATTCCAAAAGTGCCCCTCCTCTCCACTTATAAAAGGCCCCAACCTCTACCACCTTATTCACACATTCAATCCATTTGGCTCGGCCAAACTCTGCCCAAATACTCTCCCAACTTCCCCCTCTTACTCCTAGAATCCTCACTTTGGGCAGAACTTTTCCCAAGGAATCCTTTACCTCAAATCACAGAGTGTTACCCGTTTTAAAGGTAGTGTTTTCTCTTATGTTCTTTTGTTTTATTTTGCTTCTCCAACCCCCTAAAATCTTTTTATTCTTTTCTTTTGTAACAACACCAGTATCCTCAATATACTAGGATGTTGTTATAAGAAGTATTCGAGCTACACATACACACACCTACATCTAATGGTTAAAGAACATACTGTTTCTTTGGATGGCGAATTTCTGCCTCACGAAACGATGATTGTTCAAATTCTTTTAACACCTATAATGGTGGCCATTTTTATGACACTATTTCCATATATGATATATATATTATGTTTATGTTTTCCTTATCCTTCTGTATTTCTCATTTATGTCATACTTTATGATTTCCATTATGGGTAAACGCGATAATTTAATTTTAGGAAGTGCGGACTACCGCCCCCTCAAAGTGATTTGAATCGTTAATACCATATGTGGGATGTATAAAGGATGGAGTAAATGTTATTATACACTATATTATACTGTAATTATATTATAAATTTATATCATTATGATTTCATTCCATTAAATACGAAATAGAAATGAACGTAGCGTTCATGCGTACGTACGGCTTACCGTCTCCATGAACGGTGCATTTCATTTCTTACCTCTAAATGTTACGTGACATTATGAATGAATGTATATACTGTATATATATGATATATATGATATATACATCATGAATATAATTCTGGATATAATGGATATTTCACCACATGAACAACTTGTAATTATAAGAAGTTTATTTTTGACTCAAGTACCAAAGATCGACAAAACGACCGTTATTAACTTAAATAATTAAATAATGTTCATAACATGGTAATAAGGGATATAAAAGGAATAATGAACATGAAAAAGGTTCTTAAGTAAATATAAATTAACTCTAGTTTATTATTCAGGAGGTTAAAGAACGGTCGAGTCAGGACAGGACGCAAGGTAAGGGAACTTCTTAACCCAATTTCTATTCTTTGGGTTAATCTCCTACTTTCAAATTATGTCATGATATTATTATGTCCTATTTTGTATTTTTACTTTCTTTATGTGTACCTATAGTGAATACACATAATAGATCTATTTTATTTTAAAAATTATCTTTTTAAGGACTTCGTCTCAATCTCCTTTCATTGAGGCATATTTGGATTTATACACAACTTTCTTTTATACGGTGTATAAACCCCTTTGACTTTTATGTTTATTCAAAAGGGAATGTTTTTCTTTCCGTACTTATGCAGCGACAATGACTTCTCTGCCGTCGTGACCATTATTTGAGTTTCGGCTTCCTCTACAAGCCATCATTTTTTTTAATGAAAAATAAATACAAAGTTTTATCTTTCTTTTATTTTGGTATTGAAAATGGTTTTGAAAAAATTTTTATTATATCAATGTGTTGTATGGATATCTTGTGATTGAAATGTGGAAATGTTATGTTTCCTTTATGCATGTTTTATGTGATACGATTATGTTATGGTTTATGATATGTTTAAACCTATTCATATGAGGAATGCATTGGACTTAATAAGTGACGGGTGGAGCCCGCTATAGCTCCTCGATGCATCGGTAGGTCTCATGAGGCAACTAGACGTGGAATTGGCCGAGGCCCTTTTCCAATTTGATTTATGGTTTTGGCCGAGGCCTTAATCATTTTAGACGTCTTGGCCGAGGCCTTGACAAAATGTTTCAGAATGTCCGGCATTATACATTCCCTCATTATGAAAGTGGTTATTGATATTTCATGTGATTATTCAACCAGTAGAATATCCATGTGAAGAAGTGAATGGCATTATCTCATTTTACTTTTGCCATATTATGTTGAAGTTCATGTTTAAAAGGCTTTTGTTTTAGGTATACATTGCCTTAAATGTTAATGTTTATTTATGAAAGCTTCCGCATTATTGTTATCCTTACTGAGCATCTGAGCTCACCCCTTTCAATGTTTTAATATTTTCTAGGATGTGAAGAAGTATTTTATGAATGACCTGCAGGGATAGTCAGAAGAGGATATGAGTGTGGACTATGGAGACTTTTTTTATTGTAGTTTTTCACTTTATGATGTAATGTAACATTTATGAATGTATCTAGTGTTTCTAAGGCTACTAAACTAATCGGTCTTTCGAGAATTGATCTTTTGTGATCATGCCAATGTTACGAAGTAATGCACCGACTCCGAGTAGCTGGGGTTGGGGCGTTACAGTTGGTATCAAAGGCAGTTTAGTACTAACCTTGGAAGCAAGATATAGATAAACTCTGATTAGAGCACATAGCCCGAAGATAGACTTTGAGGATTAGTATAGAATAACTTCCTAGAATTTTGGTATTGTAGAGATGATGTGAGTTTTCCGAGCAATACATCCCTGTCTGGATACGAGCAGGTAGAGGCGGCTCTGGCACAGATGTACCTAGGTGTAAAACCCAAAAACACCGCTTTGAGCTAGACTCAAACGGGAACTGGTGCACGACAACGGGCCTTGCTTCACTCTTGGTTACGACACTCCCAGTGGATATGCTTAGGATAATTCTCATTTTCTTTACAAACCACTATGAACGGTTATGAGTATATACTTTCTCAAAGAAAACCTTTTTATGATTATGGATTATATCCATAAATAGTTCAATTTATGTTAAGTATTTTATAAGTATGGAATTATGTATTTTGATTTATAAACTAATATAGTTTATGCCATTGTATAGAAATGGAGCCCAGTAGAAGGAATGTGAACTCCAACAACACGTATGATCCAAAGAGTAAGAAGTATCGTATCTTTCATGGTATTAAGCCAACATTTCGAAGGGAAATAGTCTCCCATGTGTTATCAACATATGAAGAAATAGTATCATGTGTTAATAAGATAAGTAAAGAATTCTCTGAGTCCTATGGCTTTGGAGCGAAGCAAGAGACGAAAGGGATGGAAGAGAGAATGATGGATAAAGGGATGAGGGGAATGAAGAATTTTCCAATATGTGGTAATTGTGGGAAGAAACATCATGTAACTTGCCTAAAGGGAATGGGAGTTTGTTATAAGTGTAGAGAAAAAGGACACAAAGTGCGTGACTGCAAGGGTAAGAAAATGGTTTCAAATGTACAATGCTTCTTCTGCAAGGATTGGGGACACTACACAAACCAATGTCCAAATCATCAGAGTATGCCCCAAATGATGTTATTGGATAATAATCAAGTTATGATACTACCACATATGAGGAGTAATGATAAGAGTTCTTATGTTTTTATTAAAGAATTTTGTAATTTGAGTTTTGTATCAATGATGTACTGGTTATAATAATTATGGAGTATATAAGGATTGTACTGCAGTACTATTTCATCAAGGACTTGAGATTGTGTGGAACCAAGAAAAGTGACTCCACAGTAGGTTAAATTTTTGGAAAATATATGGTTGAGAGAAAGATAAACCATAATATTGTTCTGATACCGAGATAGTGATTTTGGAATAAGACGTGATTGATTTGGATAAATTATATTGGATATTCTTAACTTCCTTGAAACTGATTGATGATTTGTATACATTTTTGGATAGAAGGAGTATATCTAGTATTCTATAAGGAATAAAGGATCAGGGTAATTCAGTATGTTTAAAAAGAATACATGATGAAGGTGTTCACATGTTGTTACGTGGAAAAAAAGGATCTTCATTATGTTTACCTTCCTTATAAAATTTGGACTGTGAGTTGGACAGAAGTATTTTGGATAACTATAAAGGTTGGAGTGGATTAAGTTGATCTTTGGATAGTATTGTTTAAGGTTAAAAAATTTATAAAGATTATTTTTGGAATATTATGATACTATAGTTTTAGGAAAAGGACAACCTGCAGGGTGGGGCATAACCCGTCGCGTCGGACAAAGCTGCAGGAATCGAACCCACAATTATGGTACGACAGGCCTTTATTTCCTACCACTAGCCTACAGGAAGTCCCTGGTTATTACAATTTTTTTTACTAATCTAAATGGTATGTGTTAACATTTGTAACCTTATACAATTAGGATAAGTATAATATTTTTGAGTTCTACTATCTTTTTGAGTGAATGATGAGTTGAAGGTTGAAACTCTAATTGTCAAGATATATATAAATACCTATCTCTTATTCAATGAATAAATTAATTCTTAAACTTTAGTAAAGGGATATTAAAACAAAAAAATGTGTTATCCTAATACCTTATGTCTTGTTGAACTGATGATATTTTAAATCAACATAGATTGAAGGCTTTGAGGCCCTCAATTTGACAGTTGATTGTGATTGATGACCTCAATCACTCCCTACAAATATTTACGTTTTTCCTCCAATTATATGTCTCTAATTTCCACCAATGTTCTCCTTATCGATATCATAATTGGGTGGTGACTTTTTCATTTCCCTTTCCCTCTTATTAAGGATAAATTTTATTAATCTTATTTCTAATGTGGGTTTTCCACAAAGGCATTTTCTCTTTTCAACCTTTTATTTACAAAGAAAAATTTCAAATTGCGAGGACGCAATTTATTGAAGGAGGGGAGAATGTAACACCCCAAGCTTCCACGATACGCTTCTCATTCAATAATGCAATAGCTTGCATTATACGCAACTTCGAGTTCTAAAACACCGCGACTAATCAAAGTAGCCGTTATGAATAGTAATAACCACTTTTTAAAATTATAGAAATTTTATATTTTAAAATGGACTTCATTTTTGTATTCTTAATATCGAAATTATCCAAAGTTGAATTTTTTGTAATTTTCTGAGAACTTCCAATTTTTCTATGAATAGTGAAAATTACTTAAAAACAACTTTTTTAATCAAAATAATTTATAGTGATAAACTATACTATTTAGCGGTTTTAAAGTATAATTAGAATATATTTTTACCATTTTATCCAATGGTGGTCATTAGAATTAATTTAACATTGAAATTTGACATAAACAATTGCCAATCTTTTGATATAAATTGTTTCTTAAAAACACGTTATTAGTTGTAACAGCGGGAATTAATTATAAAATTAATTAATGTAACTTATATGTGTGGAATTTTGTAAAATAGACATAATTTTTTAATTCGGAATATCAATTATATCTTAGGGTGAAATTTTGGCCTTGTTCTGAAAAACTTCAATTTTTGATGAATAGTGAAACCACTAGGTGGTAGTTAAATAACTGATTTTTCATTTAAATGAAATATGACCACTTCTGTGATTTGATTTTAAAAAATCCGACATACATGGTTGTCATTAAGAAGTAAAATGTGGTTCAATGAGATTAAAATAATTTTTTGGTGAATAGTAACTTTTAAGTTCTTAATCGCGATTAGAGGTAATTAGTGTAGTTTAAGGTAAAAATAATGTTTTAAAAATATGAGATGAGCTTGAAACTTGTCCTACTCCTATTGGATGAGTCATGGCCGACCAAGACAACCCATGGGTCAACTTGGGGACCCCATGGAGCCACTTTGGTTGGAAAATGACATTAATATATATTTATTTAATGTTAAAATTAAATTGACACAAACATGAGTTATTTTACTAAAATAGTTTTTAAGTGGGGTTACACAAGCCCAATTTTTGATTATAAATATTCATTAGAAAGATAAAAAGATTTCATACATCATAGTATTTTTTTTATAATTTTTAGACATTAAATAAATTAAATTATTTATGACATCATGATGATGCAGCGATGACCTCATTATTTAACGATTTAAATAAAATGAGAAGATAATGTAAAATCCAAGGCATAAACTTGTCCAAACCCTATTGGATGGGTATATTTCGAACCCTTATCACCTTAGCCTCGAATTATATAAGTGTGGGACCTCTAAAATCCGAAACTCATTTTATAATAAAGTGACTTTTCATTACATTCCAAAAGTGCCCCTCCTCTCCACTTATAAAAGGCCCCCACCTCTACCACCTTATTCACACATTCAAGCCATTTGGCTCGGCCAACCTCTGCCCAAATACTCTTCCAACTTCCCTATCTTACTCCTAGAAGCCTCACTTTGGGCAGAACTCTTCCCAAGGAAGCCTTTGCCTCAAATCAAAGAGTGTTACCCGTTTTAAAGGTAGTGTTTTCTCTTGTGTTCTTTTGTTTTATTTTGCTTCTCCAACCCCCTAAACTCTTTTTATTATTTTCTTTTGTAACAACACCAGTATACTCAATATACTAGGATGTTGTTATAAGAATTATTCGAGCTACACTTACACACACCTACATCTAATGGTTAAAGAACATACTGTTTCTGTGGATGGCGAATTTCTGCCTCACGAAACGATGATTGTTCAAATTCTGTTAACACCTATAATGGTGGCCATTTTGATGACAATATTTTCATATATGATATATATATTATGTTTATGTTTTCCTTATCCTTCTGTATTTCTCATTTATGTCATACTTTATGATTTCCATTATGGGTAAACGCGATAATTTCATTTTAGGAAGTGCGGACTACCGCCCCCTCAAAGTGATTTGAATCGTTAATACCATATGTGGGATGTATAAAGGATGGAGTAAATGTTATTATACACTATATTATACTGTAATTATATTATAAATTTATATCATTATGATTTCATTCCATTAAATACGAAATAGAAATGAAATTAGCGTTCATGCGTACGTACGGCTTACCGTCTCCATGAACGATGCATTTCATTTCTTACCTCTAAAAGTTACGTGACATTATGAATGAATGTATATACTATATATATATGATATATATGATATCTAAATCATGAATATAATTCTGGATATAATGGATATTTCACCACATGAACAACTTGTAATTATAAGAAGTTTATTTTTGACTAAAGTAGCAAAGATCGACAAAACGACCGTTATTAACTTAAATAATTAAATAATGTTCATAACATGGTAATAAGGGATATAAAAGGAATAATGAACATGAAAAAGGTTCTTAAGTAAATATAAATTAACTCTAGTTTATTATTCAGGAGGTTAAAGAACGGTCGAGTCAGGACAGGACGCAAGGTAAGGGAACTTCTTAACCCAATTTCTATTCTTTGGGTTAATCTCCTACTTTCAAATTATGTCATGATATTATTATGTCCTATTTTGTATTTTTACTTTCTTTATGTGTACCTATAGTGAATACACATAATAGATCTATTTTATTTTAAAAATGATCTTTTTAAGGACTTCGTCTCAATCTCCTTTCATTGAGGCATATTTGGATTTATACACAACTTTCTTTTATACGGTGTATAAACCCCTTTGACTTTTATGTTTATTCAAAAGGGAATGTTTTTCTTTCCGTACTTATGCGGTGTCAACGACTTCTCCGCCGCCGTGACCATTATTTGAGTTTCGGATTCCTCTACAAGCCATCATTTTTTTTAATGAAAAATAAATACAAAGTTTTAACTTTCTTTTATTTTGGTATTGAAAATGGTTTTGAAAGAATTTTTATTATATCAATGTGTTGTATGGATATCTTGTGATTGAAATGTGGAAATGTTATGTTTCCTTTATGCATGTTTTATGTGATACGATTATGTTATGGTTTATGATATGTTTAAACCTATTCATATGAGGAATGCATTGGACTTAATAACTGACGGGTGGAGCCCGCTATAGCTCCTCGATGCATCGGTAGGTCTCATGAGACAACTAGACGTGGAATTGGCCGAGGCCCTTTCCCAATTTGATTTATGGTTTTGGCCGAGGCCTTAATCATTTTAGACGTCTTGGCCGAGGCCTTGACAAAATGTTTCAGAATGTCCGGCATTATACATTCCCTCATAATGAAAGTGGTTATTGATATTTCATGTGATTATTCAACCAGTAGAATATCCATGTGAAGAAGTGAATGGCATTATCTCATTTTACTTTTGCCATATTATGTTGAAGTTTATGTTTAAAAGGATTTTGTTTTAGGTATACATTGCCTTAAATGTTAATGTTTATTTATGAAAGCTTCCGCATTATTGTTATCCTTAATGAGCATCTGAGCTCACCCCTTTCAATGTTTTAATATTTTCCAGGATGTGAAGAAGTATTTTATGAATGACCTGCAGGGATAGTCAGAAGAGGATATGAGTGTGGACTATGGAGACTTTTTTTTATTGTAGTTTTTCACTTTATGATGTAATGTAACATTTATGAATGTATCTAGTGTTTCCAAGGCTACTAAACTAATCGGTATTTCGAGACTTGATCTTTTGTGATCATGCCAATGTTACGAAGTAATGCACCGACTCCGGGTAGCTGGGGTTGGGGCGTTACAAGATGGACCTCCACCGGGGCACCTTTCACATTTCCACATTTAATTAGATCGTGTATGAGGTACCGTTCGCCTGAATAGATTACACCTTTGTAATCCTCACGAAAAAACATGCGAGATAGTCTACTTACTCGCCTCAAATGGTCAACCGGTGAAAAATGTACTATTCACCGCAACCAACCCCATGTGGGGCCCACCCCAAGATCCCAAAACTAAACAATCGGATCACGCCACTATGATCCCCGTGGAAAAACACACGGGATTGAATACTCAATCTCCCAAAAGGAACACCCAATGAAAAAGGTACTATTCACCATAGCTGAGCCGGGTGGGACCCACACCACGTCCCCGAAGTGCTGCCAACGGATCGCACCGTTGCGATCCTCTCGAAAAAGTACACGAAATTGACTATTCAGTTGTCCAAAACGGTCGCCCGGTGATAGAGATGAAAAAATCACCGACAACGCCCAAACGGCCCCCGCGGGGCCCGCACCATCGTGCCGAATTAGGGCGGGTGGATTGTACCAGTGCAATCCCCTCAGAGAAACATCCAAAAACAACTGCTCGCACGCCCCGAATGGGCATCCGATGAAAAGGGCGTGAAACGCTGCACGCAACTCGAAAGACGGGTCATGGTCCCACATCTGAATTCCCACTTCAACGCCCGAAAACATACTAGAAACCTCCGCCTCGACGCCAGGGTCGTATCGCCGCTGACGGCGCTCAAAACGGACGTCGGACGCGTCCGTGCCGTCCAAAACAAGAATTCTCGGGAAGCCCGCTCAGCTGCTTTACGCACGTGTCGTGGCCCTGAGCCCATCGTCTTGGATGTTAAAACTCATGGAACCACCTCAAAATGTCTGCCTCCACGTTAGGTCCATGCCGCCATAGAGGGAGCGCAAAACAGACGCCAGTAGAAAATGTTACGGGCATCCAAAGTAAAAGGGGGCAAGGTTACCCCTGGGCCGGACCGGCCGATCTGCCCCGCTCGGGCCGGTCCGCTCTGGCCGGCCCGCTGAACCGCGGCCCGTGGATCCCGCGGCTCTTCGCGGGCCATGTCTCCGCCTCCCCAGCCCAACCAGCCCTCGCGGCTAGTCTTGTTTTCCAGCAGCGACCCGCGTTACGCGGGTGGCGGTCGCGGCGCACGCGGTCGCGCACCCCGTGGCCCCCTCCCCCTTGCGCCCTACGCCTGTGTCGGCTGCCCGGAACCCGCCTGCTCCACCGCCTGCTGGAGGGGATCACCGCCGCACCGTCCTCCTCCGTCGCCACCACCTGAAGTGCCCGCCATTGCTGCCGAAGGAGTTCGCCGCCGCCGCCATCACGCCCTCCCCGGAAACCGGCCTCGTGGCCGGAAAACTTCAGAGGACCACCAGAAACGACCCGGTTGTCGAAAATTAGATCTGGATAGCATTCCGGAAAGCTCAAGACAAGATCTACGCAACTATGGGCTTGGTTCAAATATCGGGCATCAATTTGAAAATGCAAAATTAGGATGAACACAATGCGGGAAAAAAATAAAATGAAACAAAACGACTCCTACCTCGCTGGCCTTCGCCCGGAGCTTCGCGTCGATCCGCCGGCATTACCGTACCTCACCGGAGTCGCCTCACCAGACCGCCTCACCAGAGCAGCCTCGCTGGAGATGGAGGAGAGGGTACTCTTGGGGGTAGAAGGATAGGAAGAATAGGGGAGGGGGATGCGTTTACAAAGAAAATACTTAAACGCCCGCCCGTTAGCCCCGAACCCGAAATTTCAGCTCGGTCAGGATTAAGGCTCCCCTAGGATAAAAACCATGCTCCGAGCACAACGGCGGTCTCCTAATTTTAATCCAATGCCCCGATCAAAAGTTATTAAACTTAGCGCCTGAGGCCGCCAAATTGCGAAAACACCCCTAGGGCCCTTTTTCACAGACGGGTCGCGCCCGCAAAACTTACACCTCTCTTAGGGTAAACAGAACATTCCGAAATCAACTGTTCCCTCGGTTTCCCAATCCGAGCCACCATTTAAGAGATACTGGAGTTTCACCCTTAAATGATTAAATTAATTATTTAATTTATCCGTTTCTCGTACCGGAAGCGAGCGAGGGGTCCAAACATCCCGCACCGATGTGTTTTATGTCGTTCCTAGGGTAAACACCCCATTCCGGACCCATATGTACACTCGGATCCCTGATCCAGATCCCCGTTTAGGACTTATCCCATTTATTTGGCGTTTTCACTGTTAACACATTGAAAATTTAATTCCAGCCACTCCGGTGCTTGTAATCCCACGCCGTCTGAAGGTGCTGCTCTAGAATATCATCAAGAATATTCCAAGGTCTTCCGCAGTAAAAACTGGGTTCTTACATTTATAACACCAGATATGCATCCCATGAAATTCCACTATGATTTCTCAACTCCAGGGATACACCATCCCTCAGTAATCCTGTCATGAGCACTATGTCCCTAGAATCCCTCTTAAGCCTTCACAACATTGGGGAAGTATCCTATGTAAGATCAATAAGATTACCCAACATTTCGGATACACCACCCCATAAATTTTTTGTCACAATCTCTATATCTATTCAATCCATCTATGGTATTCATGAATCTAGTGATGCATATCATGACATTCCAATCAGATAACTCAACTTTAGGGATACACATCCTACTAAAAATTCTATCATGATCTCCATATCCATGGATATACTCTACCATAACAAATATAACTCATGAAAATCCATCCTTTAACATCCACCCTGATATAAAATCAAATAATTTTTATAGAAGAATAAAAAATAGTGCTGACCAAACACCCATGCTCAGCATCACTATCCCTTATAATGTGGGATTTACCCTTAGTTCAGGTTCTAGTTTCAACCAACAACCATCTCTTCACATGGAAATCTACACAAGCCCCAGATTATTCTATCAATGGAAACCACTAGGTTCCTCTATTCACACAAAATGGTTTCAATCAACTTGGGATTCCATGGTCTTTTTAGGACCTCATTTCAACTCCCGACACAATAGGATGGCACGTCCCATGACATCATTCAACATTAGATCTCACTATATGGGAATCATTGAAGAGACGAAGCATACCCCATATCAGTCATAAAGATATCTCTGGGGTTTTCCACTCACCCAACACTGATTCAGTTAGTCTATGTTCTTCCCATCTAGGTCTATTCACATCAAACATGAGCGGGTCACCCTTCATGTATTTCTCATGATGAATCAATATAGCCAGAATTCCATAAAGGGGTTCTCTAATTTCACAATCTCATATACATGAACTAAGGTTTTCATGGTCCAATATCACCTCATAGGAGTTTTAGATGCCAATTGATTCTCAAGGTCTTAGAACTAGACATCTATAGATGATGATCCATGAATGCATATAGGGTTTGTTTGTGACCCTACAATTTACCATTCTAATTAATAATTTTAAATCAAATAAAAATTTTATTTAATTAAACTAACATGAATAATCACATAAAATAGAATTCCTAAACATTAACATACAATATATATAACAAAAATTCCATATGGAAATCATGCCATAACACTGACCTAAAATGGATATTTTCAACTTTGAATCCATGGTATGACAATAGTTTCCAAGGGCTACCAATCTTATCTAGCATCACCCTTTCTTGACCTAACCCATCTCAAGGACCCACACTCCTTACTTATTCCATGAAAGAATAATTAATTAATGAAATTAATTAAAATAGTTATTGTTTCTAGTAATCTCAATGCGTCATCCTATTATACCAAAACCATCATCAACTTGTTGTATTACACTCCTGATTCATCCCTAGGTATAGAATTAATAAATACCCAATTAATTCTACCGATTAAAACGATGATAATTTTTTTCAAAGAAACCACATTGAAAAACATAAATAGAAAAATATGTCAATTAGTCAACACATAAATATAGATGGACATTTTCTTGAGATCCCCTATTCCTTGGTTGAGTGAAATTACCATCAGAAATGGTCAATTTCACCATACTCTAGTGAGATAAATGAATAACCCCTTTAAAATCAGAAGAAAATATGAGGGAAAATATAGAATGAGGGAGGATTGAGACCTTACCTGATCATGTTTATGACTCTCAACATAGATCAGCAAGAACAGAGAAGAATAGAGGGAGGAAGGTTCCAATCAATACCTCTCATGATCCTCCTATTTTGATTGATCTATGAAGGGGGTGAATCCTGATTTATAATTTAAAACTAGGAATATAAATTTCTCGATGTGAAACATGGTTTCACATTGCGATTTCTCCAGAAAAGGCCCTTACCTGGAAAAACAATGTCATAGGGTGACACATAGTGTCACACATTCATTTTTTCCGTCACATCACATGAGGCCTAATTTTCACGTCTTAAATTCTCATGTGTGCACCCCATGAAAACCATTCAATTAGTGGAACATATTAATGATGTGAATAGTCTATTGTGGCATTTTTCCTCAACAAAAAATTTCATTATTTTTATGGGCTTCCCTAAGCCCATTTTCATTCCACTAAAAGTTAAACCACACCCCAAAAAACATTTTTGAATTTTTGTAAACACTAAAACATTGTTTTTTTTATATTTAAAAAATAACCCATACCCAAATAAAGAAATTCATATTCCCACTAAAATTTAAACCCGACATGGATTTAGGTTCTTACATAATCTAAATCACATAATTCTATATGGGTTGTCATGGATTATATAATAAAGTTTCATTACCTTATAGCCATTGGAGTGTACTTTTCACTCATCCTAATCCCAGTGATATACATAATATAAGTGGGTTTTCATCATGAAACAACACTAAGAATTGTATTTGATTAAGATCCAAGGTCCACCTAAAAGGTCTAGATAATTATTTAGCAGTCATGGAACACATATTTGAGCTTCAGTATGGTATATCATCTGTAAACTAATTTCCAATTTGAAATAAATATCCAAAAGAATTATGATATGTTGAGATATTTATATATGGAATTTAAAGGAGGTTGGGAACAACATATTACTCTAATTTAGTTATCATATAACAATATATTTCACTCATGAATTTAGATAGTTCATTATGGATTCGTCTAATGGAAGATATATAGAACACCCAAGTGCAAGGATGAAAATAGGGAACAAAATCCATTGGGACTAGAACTTGTGGAAGAAATAAAATATATGGTCAAATTATTTTAAAAACACATAAGGTCACCATAAAGATGAATAAAGAGAAATTCAGATAATCATAGTTCAGATCTAGTGTTTTAGGTTGGAGAATAAAGTGATCCTTTATACACCTAAATGGAATAATGTCAAGAGCATTTGGAATAAGGGTAACAAAATACTCTGATAAATTATCCCCTTTGATATTTTTTATTTCATAGAGTATCCATAAACTTCAACTCCAACCAAAACTATCATAAGAATATAACATGTTCAATATATCCCTCTTGACCGAGTAAATACAATATTCCTCATAAGTATTGAATTTAGAGGTGATATAGTTGGAACATGATCTTTCATATGAGGTGTGATGAGTAATGATATTGGATGGTATAGAAAAACTTCTATTAAGAAGAAAACTTACCTTGTGAAATTAATATAAAGGAACCATAATTTTGTAGAATAAATGTGGGAAATCACTGATGTAATAAAATATAATTAACCATATTTTTTCACATTAAATTACGAAATGAAATTTAGAGGGTGATATTTCATAAGGGGAAAAATGTTATGACATAGAACATTATAAATTAAATTACCCTTATAAATTAACATGTAGAGCACATTTAAGAATATATCATTAAACAAATGAAATTTAAAATATTAATCTAGATGGTTAAATATAAGAAATTTATATCATAATATAATCAAATAAAAGTATTAAATAAGTTGAATAAAAAGTTTGACACGGATAAATATAAAATTTATTTTTATTAAAACATATACAATTTATTTTAAGTAAAATATATTTTTATAAATTTTAAATTATTTTCAATTCATGAAATGGTTTCATTTAAAAAAAATTATTTTAACATCTAATTTTATGAAATCATGAAAATCATTTCTAAGGGTGTGATATTTTTTTTGTGTCATACAAATTTATATTTCTCAATAAATAAATATTTTATTTATAAATATTTTTTATAAAATTAGAAACATACTTTCCCAAAATCAATTTTATTTTTTTAATCATAATGTACGAATTAAATTTAGGCAATTTTTTAGGATTTTTAAAAAAAAATCAATGAATAGTAAAAATAATAATTTTATAAAATATAATGAAGTTGTTTTTTATCAATATTATAATTTTAACTTAATTAAATTGTATTCATATTTGAATTAATAATAATAAAATTTATTTAACAAGGTCAATTAAATTTAGGTCATAATAATAATTTACCAATGTAAAAATTAGTGACCACGACAAAGGTTTAAATGAGAAAAAAATATTAAATAAACAGGTCAATATAAAAAATATCATCATTAAGTGGGTAGGTGTGGGATTTCATAAACATAACTGATATTTACCACATTAATTATCAATTTAGGCCCACTTTAATTAATAAATAAATCCCTTTTATACTAATAATTTATATTTACAAAACTGTCATCCCTCTCACTTATAAAAGGATCTTTGCACCACCACCCTTCTATGACCAACTAGAGAATAATATATCAATAAATAGCTATAAAAAACTCCCTAATAATATTTCCCACATTTTATAGGTGTTTTTATCACCAAAAAGTTAAATAATGGTTCCTTAAGGCTTTGTATAAGAGAGAACATCCAAAGGAATAGGTTATGATATTAACTGAGTTGTTTTAATATTTAATTATTCTAACTCATACAAATTTATTCCATCAACAAAAAATATTGAAATATATATAAAAAATATACTAAAATTAAATTAATTTATTCTATAATACACTATCTATCATCCTCATACTCATTAGAAAATTAAAACACTACACGTGTTATGTGCAGACTATAGCCTCCTTGGACAAAATGTTTTGTTTTTAATAACAACCTTTAATTTTTGTTATAGAAATAATTTCATAGTTTAATTTGATGATAATAATAATATTATAACATATTTTTTTCATATTGGTTGAATAATTATTAAACTAAATACAAAAATCTATTTTACAATGGTTGGTAGAAACACAAAGACGAACATATCATTAAACAATAACATTTAAACATGTGTGTTTTTGTTCCCTACCGCTAATCTAGATTACTAGTTTTGTGATGGATCAGATTCATTTTTTGGTGGTTTTATTGTTTTTGAGGTGTTTGATATTGATTATTTGAATCATCACTGTGAATTGATCCTTGACATGTTCTTTGAACTATTTGATATTTTGAAGTATCCTTTCATTCTCTTAAGGAACAAGGTGTCCTAACATGGTATTCTGTGATTAGTTCTTCCTGTGTTTGTTTGGTTCCCCGATATAGGTCTAGGATTCCCCCATTTTATCTGAGGCAGAGAAGCACGGTGGCCTTCTTAGTCCTTTGGGTCATGAGTTCGAGCAGCCAGTTCTGGGATTTTTTTTTGATTATCAGATTGATGACTTTTTGTATTTAAATTTCGTAAATTCTCAGTGGTAGTTTTTAAAATTATGAAGTAGATTTTTGAATGTGGTGTTATTTTGAATTTTTACGGTGGAACCAACAAACACTCTATTAAGATCAACTTCAGAAGAGGATTCCGAGTTAGATACATTCATCAGAGCATGTCATTTGGATTAGGATGAATGAGAGGGTCTGGAAATACCATCGGTACCAGGCCCATGAAACCCTATGTGGGATAGCTTTCCAAGTAGTAATGTGAAGGTGGAGGCTGACATACTAATTTAGTCACTGTGTAGGGGTTATTACTAGTAGTCATGATTTGGTTATTTCTTGTATGATTTTGTTTTAGGTTTTCCACTTTTTCCCCAAAATTTATTCTTAAAATAAAAACTTTAATTTATAGTCATTTAAGAGGTACATTTCTATATAAACTTCTCTACCCTTTATTTTGAAATATTATTAAAATTGACTACATATGTATGAATTATGTTTCCTATGTCAAATATTTTTAAGTAAATTATTTAATTATTTTTTATTGTGGGAATGTTAATGAAACATCCAATGTTTGTGTTTTGAGTAAAGATCATGTGAATCATTTCCTTCTCATGGGGGTTTCAAATGATAATGAATTATGTAGGATTTTATTGTGTGGGAAACAAAAACATGTACATGTAAAGATGTAATGTATAAGAATAGAGTTATATAATACTCTAATTCTTTCTGTAATGTTTTCATCTTAAGAGATACCAGGTACGGTGCATCTGAAGTTATACTATCACATTATGTTACGTTATTTCCATATTATTATAGATTCATTTACCATGATATCCTTTTCTTTATTCCATGCATTCATATGATTATATATGATCATTCTTGTTTATTATACCATGTATTACCATTGGTCTTATATGATATAATGTATTATTCAACATTATCTTCTCCAATGTTATATCTTTTTGAGACATTTCATAGTAAAATCACATGATGAAATATGATAAACTATTTTTGAAAATGTTTAGGTTCCATTAGTTTAAGTTTTATAATATAATATAATTTTTAGGTAACACGTATATATGAATGAAGAGAAATAATATGGAATATTAATTTGTAAATCAATATATTTATTTATTTTATATTCACTCACACATTACTTATTATTATATCACAAGTTTTCGGAGATAAAAAAGAACTAAATTATTTGATTTTTATCCAAATCATGATTAAAAATTAGGTATTAAAAAGTAAACCCTCAAAGAAATTGTGAAAATATAATATTAATATAATTTCAAACTCCTATATAAATTGAAAAATATAATAATTCAATAAAAGTAAATTTCATTAGAAATAAAACAGGGGAAAAAACTAATTTGCATGTATATATAATCAAATAATAAGGAATACATCACGATTTTGTCAACCATCAATAGAAAAAACATGAAAAAAAAACTAATATCAACTTGTCTAGGTCAAGGAAAAAACACCATGATCCACCCCCGGTGATCGCTAAATGAGAAACAACACTCAGTTGATCACCAATGTAAGATCCCATGTGTGTATGGGTTGAAATATCCCAATGTAATTTAATTTTTTGAATTAGTGGTCGGACCATGTTTTGGATTGAGATTCAGAATCGAGTTCTTAGATTATTGACCCATTTAAATAGGTGTTTTAGACATGGTAAGAGTCTTGGGAGATATATTGAGGGCTCGAAGGATCTTTAAAAGAGGTCAGGTGTCTACTAAATACAATGTTTTAGTAGAACCACTAACTAGAATATTTTGTATGGATGTATCACAATCCACTACTACTAGATTGTGGACAGTCAGTGGCCTCCGAGTTATCATTTCTGACCTCATTAATGGTAAAAATCACCCTTTCCCCCTCATGTTTATAATGGGGAAGCCGCATCTATTACTCCTGTTTTCTTGTGAGCATCTTATGGGTTATCCCCCCTCTACCTCTTGGTCATCTACTATTTGGTGTGTAGATAATTTGAATTTATCATTGAACATAAATGTATTGTTTCTCTTCTACCCTTCCAATCCTCTTCCACTTAATCATCATGTTAATTTTTTTTATGTTTCAATTGAGGAATTTTTAATTATTTCACTAGTTAATGGGGAAATTGTGAGAACCCTATAGAACATTCATACATCCTATATAAGGGACATCACATAGTTACAAACTTTAGTGACTATTCTACGAATTGTAAATGGTATGTGATAAGATATAATTATTTAAGAGTGTTCATTTAAATAAAATAAAATTAATTGTGGAAATATTATCAAAAATTAGATCATTGTCCCAAATTGGTTCCAGTGGTCTATTACAGGTCTCTTACATATATTTTTACGTGGTTTTGGTGCAACACTGTGAAATGATTTTTTTTAATATTCTGAAATCTAATTAATTTTTTAATTTAATTATATTTTATATATTTAATTTCCTTGAGATTATTGTCATGAGTTAAGATATTGGTTGGTGAAACAAGTGGGTATTGGGTGCAGATGAATCTCGTTAGGGCTTGGTAGAGAATACAAGCTTTACAAATAAACGAAAACTGATGAATTGATGTTGGTTGAACTTTTTAAAACACACTTTGGAAATGTTATTTTCATATATGAATGTGGAATTCATGGGAGGGCCGCTTTCATTGGAATGAAAAATTAATTTTTTAATAAAATATAAACCATGAGAATGAATTACCAATGGTGTCGATAGAATTAAGGAAAATCATGTATAGTTTAGAAACATTAGTCTATAATTGTTGAGAATATAAATTGAATATCGTGTCATATAATATAAGAATCCCATGAGGGGTTTGAGTAAATTATGTTTAAATTAATAGGATATAGTGGATGAATTGATATGTAACTGAGGAACCCTAGGTAAAGATGAGTGTTGACTCTGGATGCATGGCCAAGGGGTTGGAAGTAAGAGATTCCCTGGATATTTTTTGATCATTAAGATGGTTGTGGGGAATGAGATTCCCCCCCCCCCCCACTATGATGTGATCACTTGGGTGGTTAGACTATAGCGAGACTGGTGGATGGGTAAGGTGTTTAAGTAGAATTAGGATTTCTAGGATAGGTAATTGGTTAAGGACATATCCCTGGGATGGATTTTTGATGAGGAAAACGATGATGTGACATGACCTATGGGGACCCTAAAAGGTTTACATGATGACTTGTGACCCTATTGAGTGGGTGAAAATAGGAATAGGTAGAGTTGGTACCAGGTGCCTCTTTAGAACTCCAATCAATGATATGATTCTGAGGGGCTACAGACTTAGATGAGTTTTTTAGACATTAGACCAACCTCTACCTTACATATATACATTCCCTTGTTTCCTCTCAGTTCATATATTGGATTAATAAGATATGGTGGTGGTTTTAGGGATACCCATAAGTGAATCCTATGAACCTATTATTGTTCCTCATTTGATACTGGTGTGATGTGACTAGTGAGGTATATGTACTTCTTGGGATGCAACCATTGATCCATTAAATAATTCCCGAGACATAGGTATTTTACCTTGAATTTATATGGGAGGAATTAGAAATTATGAGTCCCTAGGATTCAATTTTTTTTGGGAACCATCAATTCAACATTTAGAATCTATTATTACTAATTTTAGGCTGATGATATTTCTAGTATAAACATATGATTCTTCCAATTAACCTAATGATTTACCTATTCATGATGAGGATTTGTAAAATTCCTGGAATCTGGTTGGCTATCATGAGGACTTGTGGGATGGTAGATTTATTGATTTCTTGGGATTCACAGGAATTGGATGTGATCCACTACTAACATCTAGATATTGGAGAGATTCACAAGATTCTTAGTATCTTACAGTGGATCCATTCTTGATGAGAAGGTGGGTGTTTGAGATTTAAAATATAGTGTGCCTAGGTTACACCCTACGATATAGTATTAATATGATTGACCAAATTTCATCCCATGGTTAGACACACCCCAACACTAGATAAAGCTAGTAAGGTACATCAGCTTCATATAACTAAGGATAAAAATAGTATTGTTATGGTACATGGGTTGACTTAATCTACTTAACGTTCATTGATACACCCCTAAATTGAGCCAAATAAAGTATAGTTTATTAATTTATATATTTATTTATTTATTATTTTAATTAATTATATTGGACATGTGGTATTCACGTGTCACAAAACATGACATTTGAAATTGGATCACATTCATGGTTCCCGACTAATGTTTTTACTCACATGTTTCTTAGGTCGCGATTCAACATGGGTACTCAAGAAGCTCTCATGTGGTTATTATAGGTATAGGTAGGGTTGAATCTTGACATCAGATTTATAATGATTGATGTAGATAAATTAGAATATATTGGATATCTATATGATATAAGTCTCATTGTTTTCATTGAACATATGTCATTTATTTTTTTACTAGTATATATATGTGATCGGTTAAGCGGCATGTCATCTGTTGAATGTATATTTCATTTCATTTACCATATGTCTTATTTAGGTTTATTTATTATGATTTTAGTTTATCATGATGGATGATATTTAGTTATTAATTTTTCACTACGCACTCTAATATAGAGGATATAAACCTCCCTTGGTACCTCTTTAGAACCCCACTACTAGTTTGTGGCCTCTGACATTTTGGAAGGAATGCACGAGGTCTTGTAGTAAATCATACCTAGAAACTTAATGGGTATCCTATATAATTTAATTTAACAAAGTATTACTATAAGTGTTTTATTTCATTTGTACTATTATATGATTTTCTAGATTGGAGACATAGGAACATGTTAGAGTTTATGATGGAAACCAAAAAGGTGCACTACAAATACCTTTTTCGGGGGAGGTCTAGGTTACCAAGAGTATGTGATTAATGTTATTGGATTGTGTTGTAATGGATGATATGATTTTCACCACATGTGATGAAAATTTGGATTGTGATTTATGGCTTATTATTTATTGGATTTATAGACTTTATCCCATTAGCAAGAGTCCAATCTTAGACATGAAACTTGTATAACATAGGTAAGAGGTGTCTCATGCTGAATATCAAGCATGTATAACCTTCAAGATATAGGTGTGATAGTGTGACAATCATGAAAATCAATTGAGGATGATCATTTCAATGTTTTAGAAACTTTTCATATGGTGTTTTTCAATTTATTTAGATTTTGACATTCTATTTAACTAGTATGAACTTTATATGAAATCATTTTGAATGGAAGGTAATGTGGGTCTTATAAGGAGTTGATCTCCAGTGATGACATAGATGACCCAGTTCCAAGGGTAGGTACATGAGATACCCTAAAATATAATTTATGATATGTTATTTAATGTCTCTGAAACAATTTATATGGAAATTTCCCATTTATCATGGAATGGTAATCAAACTGAACAATCCATTAACTGTCATTCACTAGGAATGAGTCATTTGGGATGGTTCTATTTTTTATAGAAAGAAGGTATGTTGGGACTTGATTCTTTTGGGTCAGTCCTAGATGCATATTCTCTGTGGGAATTATTAACATGGTAGGAAATTGGGTTGAAATGTGATTTCATTATATAGAAGAGACCATTAAGAGGGTGTTTAGCATATGAGTTTCTTTATGATGTTGAGACTGGTGCAGCAAGTACTATCATTTTAGTTATAACCAACTATGATATATTTGTTTATGGGATAGATGGTTAGACCAAGAGAACCTTTAGATAGGCACTAATGTTAGTATTTAATATCAATTTGATGATCAAGGGTAGCCAGTGAGAGTGGTTGGTCGAGGAAATGGGTGTACCTTTGAGATAGAAAGAACACATGAGATATTCTAGATATGTGATCGATTCTTGGAGGTAATATAAATTTTATGATATAGGTATGGTAATTTATTTTGTTGTACTATTTATGTAACATAAATTGATGGTGTTTTGGATTCAATAATAATCATAGTGGGAGCATGGGTAAAATCTCTAGGATTTGTAGTAACTCATGTTTGTGGATATGTATGTGGATGTGGTCAACATTACTTGGGGGAAAAGAAGGATTCTCGTTGTGCTAAGATAATTACCATGAATTGGGTGAGTGTGAGTTTTACTTTTGGATAGATAAAGTGCCTATTTTTGTGGAGGACTGCCAAGGGATCTCTTGTATTGATGAGTTGACATGTTGTGAAGCCTGATCGAACTAGTTTGATGAAAAAAGATATGAATCATGTAATTGTGATTCAAGTTGTATGTTTGGTAAAAAAAAATTCATTACTTGATTGTGTTTGGATGAGATTGAGGTATTGGAACACTTTGGTGATGAGTGATTCCATGAAACTTTTAATTAGTGATTTTCGTACATAGGCTAAAGATCAATGAAGTTTTAATGAGGTGCTTGCGATCATGATGAACTAGAGAATCAGATTAAATAAATGAAGTTGATGTGAGGTGTGGGGTATATTTTAAAGTGATTGGATATATTGATATAGTTGATTTGGGGTTTAATAAGGTAATTCTTACAATGGAATATGTCTCATTTTTAAGTAGAAACACATGATTCCTTTTGATATAACACATATAGGTAGATCATGAGGAGTGGTATAAAGTTTTTCATGTGCTGGGTAGTGTAACATTGGTTGTTTGATGGAATAACACTCATAATGAATTATGAGTTTGGTATTGTGGTGCCATGAAAAGGAAACTTTTATTTTGGGGAGTTTGATATTGTTCGTGGGTGAAACAACCCACAATCTAATGGGGAACATTTGTGTGGGGTTCATTTTTTAATGATTATTTTGGCACCTTGATACTAGTTGATAAATATAATAGGGTAAATCTTGATTCCTTGGTGAATTATAATTGAAAATTTAATATGGTATCAAGTGGATTTTGAATGTTGGTGTTGGGTTCGGGATGGTTTAGAGGTGACCCAAGAATGGTCGATTTGGTGGGGCATTGTTGATCGTCGTATAAAACAATATTGAAATGGATGTGGGTAGTTAAACTTTGGAACATCACCAGAAGTTGGGTATAATATTTTTTGAGTGAGCTTGTATAAAAATAATATTATATAAGTCATAATGAAAACATGATCGTGTGATTCCAAAATAGATTCCAAATAGAATATAAACATTTTCAGTTTGGGTTGGATAGGGGAGGGATAAGTTATTTTTTTATGTGAGATGGAATGTGTTGAGTTGGGAACCATATAAGGAGAATTATTTTTTAAATTATAGAATATTATATGAAATGGATGATATTTTTAGGTAATTTATTATGTTCTTGTGTTGGACTTGGATGATATAGGATCATCTGTTGGTTTGGGAATTTGATAATGAAGAGAGGAACTGGATTTAGACCGGTGGTTTCATGTATGTTTAGGTATGTTAGGATGAAATCCATGCTATGTGAATATGTGGAATGTGGGAATAGAGTTCTGATATGAAATTAAAATTCCTAGGGGAACCAAAGCATTATAATTTGTAGTTATAAGATAATATCTATGGTGCATAGAACCATAGGCAAGATATTCAATTAGAAAATAACATTTTTAATTTTCAAGACAGATGGGATCATGAAATAATTTTCCTAGATTCTTGGTTATGATTATATATATTGACTCTTTGATCAATTACATAAGATCTACAATACGATGGTTGTGGCTTAGAAGAGTTTTTATTGATTCTAGTTGAAAAATTTCTATCTAATTGTGAATGGATGAGTGAAATAGGTCAATAAATGTGAATATATGACTACTAAGACATATCATGGATGAGTAGTGTCACAGTGAGGAGATTGTAATATGGGTTGCAAATTATATAAGGAATATAAATTTTCAAATTATTTGGTGGACCAATATTATTTTTGTGATTCAAAATAAATTTATAATATTTTTATCAATTTTAAATATGTGTTTACATATGGTTGGAGGCTTTGGATAAATAATCGGTCATTAAGGATCCTATAGAGGGGTTGGGTTCTAGTTAAAACCAAAGTGGGAACATAACCATGGGCTAGATTTTATGCTCTACTAACACATATGTGGTTATTGGTAGTAGTAGGAGCTAGTACCAATAGTTATTTGACAGCTACTAGGATTATTAAAGGGTATAATTATCCCCTTTAGTTTATGTGGGATCATCCCCCTAATTTCTTCTTCATTTTGTGCATGCAGCATGTGTGTCTCTCATGCACCACCTCTTGGTCCCTCGTATTTTTGAATATGGTTCTTGGAAGTTTTCTAAGGTAGAGAAAGGTGATTGTCCCCATAACTACATATACTAGCCTTTTCCTTCTTATTTTCATTAATTGGGATTTTTTTGGATTTAGGTATTTTCCATGATTACACTAGAGAATAGTGAAGTAATATGAATCCTTTAAAACATTCATGAAACCAAGCTTGGTGACATCACCAGAAAATTTCATTCAGTCTTCATTTTTAAAATCACCAAAGGCATGTCTAACCATAAAATTATTATGTGGTTTTATTTTAAATAAAATTGAATTAATTTCTGAAATAGATTTGTTACTTAGTTCTTGGGACAAGATTGCTTCTGAGGTTGTACTACAAACCTCCCATGATAGTTTGAATGTGGTTCTAGTGTGATGTTGTTACATGGTGAGTTTTTTTTATATTTTATATAATTTTTTTGGGATTCATAGTGTGAGTTAGGATCTCTATTAGTTATGAGCATTGAGACTAGGCATGGATGAATCTCGACAGGCATTAAGAGAGCTTACGATAATTAAAAATAAGTATAATGTTATGATTTTGGGAGGGTGTTATTTATAAATATATACATTTTTATACATAATTATATTATATTCATGTGGTATTTATGGCCCCTCTACTTAAGGTGGTTAGATTATTTAAAACTCATTATGTTTTTTAATAAAAAATAAATCCCATTAATGAATTGCACAAGGTTATGAGAGCCCGATGGACCATTTTATACTAAATGGAAATATCTTCCAACTATGGACATGAATATAAATTTAATATACTGTATTTTTATACCATAATACCATGATGTATGTTAGTCAATTAAATTTAAATGAGTTGTGTGTAGTGGACCCAATGATAATTGACCTCACACCATTGGTAGAGATGATTCATGTCCTATGATACATGGCCAATGGGTTTTACATGAGAGATGAACTAGATCTATTAGGATCATTTAGATCACTATAGGGTATGTGCTCCTCCCCCACTAGGATTTTATCACATGGGTATATATAAATTGAAAAGACTAACAGACATGTCGTGTGATCAGGATGACCTAGGATTCCTAAAAAAGGGATCAAACTTAACAACATCTACCTAGTCATGATTTTATGGGGGACATGTAGGCCACTAATAGGCCAATGAAGACCCTAGTATATTTCTCCCCATGAATTTCGTCTCTAAAGAGTGGTGGTGGACTTAGGAAAAGGAAGATATTGTACATGGTTTCCCCTTAGAACCATCACTAACAATTAGAGTTATAGGGGATATCTATAGAAGTGAGGGGTTTTGTCATTCATCCTTCCGCTAAATTTTTTTAATTTAACATGTTTTATATTGGTGAATTTATAGATTCCCATACCTGATTTTTAGGACCTACCATATGGAACTGATGATATGTGATGTTGAATAAGCGGATTAAAATAGGTTCATAGTAGGATATTGGTCATGAAACTCATGTAATACTAGTGTTATTATGCAAGATATATGTTTTCATCATTAATATTGGGGTGTTCTTCCTAGGATCTAGCTGTTGAGACTCATACGAATTTCTCAGACACCAAGATTTACTCTTGGGTCTATATGGGACACCATGGATGTCATAGGTCACAAGGCTGTCTATCTTTTTTAAGATTCATCCATGGAGTCTATGAAAATTTTGATAAGAAATTTTATGATGAAAATATTGCTAGGATGGACCTAGGATTAGTTTGGTCAACAATGGTGATTTACTTGTTCTTGATCTGGTTTCCCAGCATGCTTAGGATCTTACTGTTTGGAATGTTAACTTGTTGGATGAATTTTATTTAGTGGATTCCCTAGTTTCTATAGAATTTTCTATAATCCATTATTATTTTCTAGATATTAGAGAGGTTACCAGGGCACTTGGGATTTTTCCATGGATCCATTATTCAAGTGTAGTTGTCTGTTTGAGTTTAATACATTGGGATGATTGGGTTACGCCCTAGGATCCAGTGTTTATATGGTTGTCATGATATCAAGAGATTCTCATAGACACCATAAAACTGTAAGAAGCATATAGGGTTGATTAAGGTCATGTAACGAAGGATTTAAAATGGAATGGTTATAGTACATGGTTTGGTAATGTCTATGTGACATTCTTAGATACACTTTGATGTTGGGATGAAGTAGGTATGATTTATTTATTTATTTCTGTAGTTTATTAGAGTATATTGAGAGTGTCACATGAACATATAACTATATATATTAGTTGGTACATGATCATGATGGGGGTTCCATATTTAGTATTGTACTCACAGCCTACACAGGATTCCATTTCACATGGGTACCAAAGAAGCTACCATGTTGTTATTGCAGACACAAGTTGGCTGAAGACCAATACTAGATTTAGCATGATCGATTTGGAGAACATAAATGAGATTACATATTTTGATGAGTATATTCATGGTGTAGTCATGGAGGAAATATCAATTATTTCTTTTTCCTTTTATGTATACATGAATATACTAGTGGGTGGTCATCTATTGTATGTATGTAAGGATTGTTTGGGACTATATTGAATTTCATTTTCTAGCAGAATTTTTATTTTTTTATCAGTTCTATTTTTAGTTTATCATGATAAATGATATTAATTTATTTATTTTTCACTTAAAATGATAAAATGGGTGGTATAACTCTCTAGTTTTCCTCCATAAACACTCCCTACTAGTTGGTAACCTCTAGTGTTCATGGAGGTGCACCTGACCTCTTGTGGAGAATCAGCCAAGGGAACGAGTAGAGTGGCCTCTAGACCGGGAGGTTACAACTAATATGCCAAAGAAAACCAAAATGAATTTCATATATGTGAAAACTACCACCAACCGTTAATGTGATTATGGTTTTGAAATAAAAATTATTTTTAATAAATTATTTCATTTAAAACATGTTATTTGATCACATAATTTTAGTAAACCATCAGTAATTTTTGTCACAGTCAGAGAGTCGACCATGATATTGAAATAAATATTGTTTAGTAGATAAAGTGTTTATTAAATAGTTAAATGTATAATATATTGAAAAATATTTTATTAAAATTAATGTTATGTTTTTAATAATCACATAAAAATTATCTTAGTTCGAATTTTAATTTTTTTTCTAAAAAATTGATTTTTATTGTGTAGTAAAAACACCGATTTTTTACATATAATAAAGTTATTTTTTTATCATATTTGGAAATTTAATTGAATAAAATAGACATATATTTTTTATTATATTGATAAAAATTATGTAATATGTTTAATTTAATTTCAGTTCATAAAAAAATTTACCAAGATAACAAATAGTTACCATTGTAAAGGTAAAAAAATATAATGACTATAAATATGGATGGTAATATCAATAGACCAATTCATTAAATGGGTGGGTGGGGTAATTCAATAACTTAGTCAATATTTTCATCATTAATTATCAATTTAGGTTTCAACTTCCTTAATAATATCAACATTTTTTATATTGATAAATAATATTTACAAAAGTGTCACTACTCTCGCATATAAAAGGATCCTTTCATGACAACACTTTTCTAAAAACATTGATAACCATAGATCGATGAATACTTATCTATATCCCACTAAAAAACTCTTTCCCACATCCTAAAGTTTCTATAATCACCAAAAGACCAATATAAGGTGTCTTAAGGTGGTGTATAAAAGAAGATATCTTGAGGAGGAGGTAATGTTCTTAACAAAGATGATTAATATGTTCACTCTATAACTCCTACAAATATATTGAATTAAATGAACTAAGAACATCAAAACAAAAAATATTATGAATTAGTAGTATTTTAATGTAATATTGCCCGCATACCAACCTCCCAATCATTACAAAATGAAAAAATTTCCTATTTTATGTGTGGACTACTACCAGTAGTGATGACATGTTTCTTATTACTTCACCATCTTTATGGATAGTCATATATATAAATTATGGTTGAATATTAGAATAATATGAATATTATATATTTTTGAATTATCTATAATGGTTATTAATTATTAAATGATATAAAAATATATAGTTTATAATGGCTAATAAAACTATCGAGATGAACATTCCATTAAGATATTACATTCATATTCAATGAACTTTTAATATGGGACCATTTAAAATCTATAATAGAATGAAAATAAGTTCACTTAACTTCTCTAATTGTGCTATTATTTTTAAAAATTATCCTTAATAATCAACAATTCAACGCAGCCTCAGAACCATTAAACAAACAATCCTATGATATTAATAATAAACAATATGTATTAGAAAAATGATATTAAAAACAAAAAATAGTAATTAATCAAAAATTGATGAAAAATTTTATGAATAAATTATTAAATATAATAAATCTATTCCATTCATGAGGTTATACACATGAATTAAGAGAGTTAAAACCTGAGGTAACAGAACATTCAAACCATCCTCTTTTATTTCAAGATTTTGATTTTCCCATCTAAACCAGATTTTAGCTCTATATTATTCTCATTTATCTCTTATATTATATATATATATATATATATCACACATATGTTCCTTTTATTTTTTTCTCTACTCACCAGGGTTAAATATGGTTTGTATGGTCACTTCTGAACCATTTATTAAAACAGACCTATTTAAATGGAACTTTCTGAATTATTATTTCATTATATATTTAAATATTTTAAATATTTTTTCATTATAAATTTTCATTAAATTGTGAATATTTTATGCGATTCCATTCACTCACACTTCTTATTTAAAGTAATCGATTATATTCGTTCCTTCTCTAAAAGGTATTTTTCTATTTCGAAAAAATAGTTTATGATTTTAATTTCTATACCCCCATGTCCATCCCTTCTTATAAATTATTAATAACATGGAATAAATAATTAAGATATATGATTCTTATTGAAAATAATGTGATCTAAATTATTTAATTCCTTACTATCGTTGTATTTTTTATGAAATTTCCAATTATTGTGTTTTAGAAAAGACCATGTAACCAGTAAGATCATACCTTTTTCCCCAAAAATATTTTGAATTTAGATACAATTTCCTTTTTTTGGTTTGGAATTTATTAATGGATTCTTTATCCACTTTTGGAGTGAATTTGTGTGGAATCAGTAGCTAGAAAGGATCTACGGGAAGAATTTGTGTGCAGTCCCATTTGAATCATAAATTAGGAACTTATGTTGTAAACTATCTATATACACAATGAGATTTATTGGGGGAGACCCTATAAGAGTAAGAAGATAGGATTATTCCATAAAAATAGAGATTAATGTCTGAATTATCATTTAATATTAATGTTAATCCAGACCGAAAAAATGGATATTCAACGAAATCACCTATTTACAACATAAATACCATGAGTAACTTAATTAAAGTGTGAATTTACACATTCCCCCAATTTAAATTAAGTTTGTTTTTGACCACCTCTTCCTTTCACACAGTAGTATCAATCTCCCATTCATTGAGAGTTGGCCCTTCGGCAATCAACCTAGACTTTGGGCCACCTCCCATTGTTAGCATTTGTTTCACTCATTGTTTGTTATGTTGGCGATGTATCAACAAGATATTCAATCCCCTTACTTATTTTATACATTTATCACTATATAAGTAATTATAAATCCATGTTAGATAATATTCCCTAGTTTTTGGATACTGGTCAATTCCTCTAATTTCTCCCACTATAGCATGAATTTGAAGATGATACAAGAATAATAGTCATATATGAATCTATGGTTTGTGTTCTAGTTCCTTTTTACCTTATATTCTTGATGATTATATTTTTTGTTATCATACCACACACTAGAACTTTTTTTTATCCCTCCAAAATGTCTAATTAATAAAATTAGTGGTTATTAACTAATTTTGGGTAGTCCTAGAAACTTAAAAAAACAATATCATAGGATATCCATCTCAATATGAGACACCAATTATGGTGTTCCATTCTAATAGTCTAATGATAAATATGTTTAATATTTTAAATTGTAAAACCACTTGAGGTGTGTTCATTTAATCATTTCAAATTAAATATAAATGTAAATTAAATAATAAATAAATGCTAAGACCATGATCCAAGTCCTTTAAAGTTTTTGTCATAGCTTTAGTTGATGTCATGTACTAAAAAGGGCATGACCATCTGGAATACAATGCTGAAAGTAATAAAAGGATTTAGACATAGAATTCATTAGAATTTATCATTGTGAATAATAAATAAAAATTATTTATAAATTGATTTCAACTCATTTGGATAGATACACATATTCTTATATAAATTACATGGGAATTTCTAACATAAATAGTGCATTATTTAATTCCATGAGCGGCACTTGGGTTCTCTACATTGAATGATATGGATTGTCTTAGAGTTCATCACCCTATATTAAGGCATGAGTGAAGATTGGGATCCCTATATGAAATTTTAAGGATCAGATCACAGGGAATTGCAATATTCTTTTCCATGAGCAATGCATTGATTTCATATATGGAATTATAAAGACGGTCTATGAGGGAAATCCATCATAGCATGCCATGGGTGATACATGTGTTCCCATGAGGAATTCCATGTATGTACTCCTAGGGTTATGTGTTCAAAGAATACCTAGATTTATACAAGGGATCCCTTTATGAAACAACATGTATGGGATCATGAATCTAATTAATTAGAACAAATAATGCATCTAACAATTAATGGAAAAAACATTAATTCAACATAATATTTACATATGTGATGGCCATGTTTTACTTCATAATTAGGTTTAAATTACATGAGAATTAAAAAATCTCATCACATTAATATAACTACCAACAGATGACTTGGGTGTAAAACTTGGACCCCAAACTGATATATATACACATAAAATGTTATGTTCTAAGAGAAAATATCTCTTAGGAAAAAGTAGGTACTATCTTTTGGGTGTCCAAAACATAACTCTAAATGATGTAGTTTTTTACTAATATAGATTTATTTTTACTGGATAATTATTCATAGTTTCTTTATAGAATAGGTAGTGCTAGAAAGAATTTTTATTGGACTATTGAGTTTATCTCACTCCCTATTTAGGTTGCAGATTGGTATCTAAAAAGACATTATGGATGAAAGTAAGAACAAAGGGAAGTGCCCATCTTTGGATGATTGAGTTTATATACAAGGATGGAGTATAGGATCCTAGGACTGAGCATATTATTATGGTTCCATTTCAGATTTCTCTTGATCTTTTGATTATTTTTATAGTGTTTTGTATATCCATGCTTCTCTGTTTCCCATATATTCCACAATTTTTTATAGAATAAAAAATAAAATATTTGTTCATATGATGATGGATGTGGTTATGTTATTGTTTATGATACTATATTGTTGATTATTATTATTATATATGGATTAGTTAGTCTTCTTCAATCCATTAATTATACCATTTCTTCTGCTTATTGTTATTATTACACCATTTTTCACCACTCTAGTGATGAGGTTATTGTCTCCTCATTATACCATAATATACCCTTACTACTAGTTGGAATCCTCTAGTGTATGAGGAGAGGAACATGAGGCCATTTGGACGATAGGGGTTGATTACATATGAGTGAACTGAGTCTGGGATGTCACAAAGTGGTATCATAGGTAATGTTTTCGTTTTTAAATTACTATTTTGATTTAATAGATAGGAGACTAGGATATTTCAGTGTTCAGTAATGAAATTGTTCTTTGGAGTAGCAAACTCACATATGGGGAAACTAAAAATTATTGAGGTTGAGACTTAATGTTATGATTTGTTCGTATTATAATTGTATTAATTTCACCTTTGGTTTCTCAGATTATTTATGGAATTTATAATATAAATGAGGTTATATTTTATCATTGGATGGTATGGAAATGAGTTACCATCTCATGAATCATTAAACGAACCTGAACATTCATATTCAATGCATATTACATTCCATATTATTATTATTGCATGAAATGTATGCTACAGATTTTTGATTCCATGACTATTATATTGTAGATGTGCTACCATTTAATATAGGGATAAATAATCATATTAATTAAAGTGTTTGAATCAACTGAAATAGTGTTTTCCTATATAGATTTATGGTGGGACCCAAATAACCAATTATCATATGTTTTAGCTTTGTAACCATGGTTAAAATAGATGAAACATTATTTTATTTAGATTACATGAATTTTTATTTTTATTTTTAAATCAATTACCTTTTTAAATTATTAATGACAGTTGATCTAATTAAATTGTATTATATAGCTTGTAAAATCCTGATACTGGATGTATGGTTTAGGTTGTTGTTACATGATGTGACAATTACTGAATTATAAATATTATTCCTTTATATATTACGAATTGTGAGAGATATATCAATACCATTATATATATATATATTAATGATTATAAAATCAAATAAATTTAAACTCTTAAATAAACTGGTTGCAATTAATTGAAGAATCAATTTCCAATATAATGGGTATTTTCCTCTATACATTGTAATTATAACTACATATAATAGGAAATATTCTATGTGATGTGAGACCTTGACCCTGACCCATCCTCATTTGTATACAGTAAGTAGTTTCTACTATTACTCTTATGATCTTTTACATCTTGTAGTGCACTGACAACACCAAATGTTATTTCTAAGCTGGTAAGTAAATATCAATGTAGATAAGGCTTCATAGAGTTTATATAATATATTAAATTATCCCTAAAATGAACCAATACTATGGAAGAATTGATGTGAGAGTTCTAGGAGCAGCAGTCTCCAAACATATCTAGAGATGGTGGCCCCCATCTTGCTAATTTATGGAATAAGTCCATGTTATCTATTTTCAATCATTTGTAAAGACCTCTAGAGACAACCATTAAGATCTTGAATTATATTCTACATGATTCTTAAAAAAATTGGATTCTATTACATAGTCATATCATTATTGAGATATATTCTTAAGTTACTTCATGTGACGTCGCAGTACTAGAAGCTACCCAGAGGTGCCTTGTACCCGGTTGGTCATATAGCCTCAAGCGTATTTCCCCAAATTCTAGAGGCTTATGACTAGTAGTGAGTGCCTTGGGTGTGATATTGGGGAAAGTATTCCCTTATTGGAATAGTAACACAGTGGATATAAAAAATAATAAAAGTGGAAGAAGTATTAAAGTGAAAAAAGTAAACATCGGAAGAATTAAACCACTAGATCACACATATATAAATAATGCATGATACATATGTCTAGTAAATTATAAAAACAAGCCACAATGATGGAGTACAGTAATAACCCACAGTAAAAAGAAAAAAAATAATTTCCAGTAGCATCGCAAGCCTCAACTTGGTCCCATGCTCTCCATCTCCACGACAATCAGGTACTTGAAGTGGAAGGGCATGTGTCCTTGTCTAGAACTGAAACAATATAATCAGTTTGTGCCCAAAATCATGACCCAAATAGGGTATGAGATGAATCCTAGTAGGGAACCACCCAAATATCAGTTCCTAAAAGTCAATGAATATATATGGTAGGAAATATGAAAAATGAAGCAATAAACAAGGAAGTACTCAAAAGTAAACAATCCTACATTTTCAATTACATCAAAATTCATTTATTAGTTAAGTAACAAATACTCATAAGGAACCATCTGGGAAGTGCTCACCACCTAACCATTCTTGTTCAAAAAAAATAACAGAAGGAACCCTTTGAGAAGTACTCATACTCTATCCCATCTTGTTTAATATTAGAAAAGACACTCAAAGGACGCACTAACTTTCAATTCCCCCAATGGTCTCGTATCGGTAACTATAGACACTATGAAAAAGCACTCAACACCCAATTCCCCCAATAGTCTTGTAATGTGAAACTGTAGACACTCTGAGGGAGAAAAAAGTCCATCTCCCCTATAGTCACACAACGTAAAATTAAACATACACTCTGATGAATCCCTTAGCGTCCTCTCTCCCTATAGTCTAATACACCAGGTTCCAAAAAACCTGTATAAATCAATCATGCACAAACAAAATGTGGAATCCAAAGTAAAAATAACGAACTAATTAGATAAACAGTCTACAACATCTCACAACATTTCAAAAAAAACACTATATCCTAACAATACTAGGCATGGAAAACAAAGAATCATAACATGAAAAGCATGAACAAACAGTCAATATTATGAAAACCTATCCGACCCGTACATAGTAAGTTAAATATCCCTATTTTCAATCATTAATCTTCTACTCAAGAACACAAGGCATAGATGGTAATAAAAGGGAAAAACCCATAAACACGCAATACCCCGAAGAAGGGTATTGGGAACATTTTCACACATAAACCAAAGACTAACTATAGAAAGCCACAAACCACCTACCTTAGAACTGTATGATCTATATATGTGATCCTAATGATTTTAATCTCCCTAGAATGTTGTAGATATATAAAAATGATAAAAACATTCAACCAAATATAACTCATGAAATAAGAGGAATCAGGAAATGGGGATCTAGAATAATGAAGAGCTTACTGTGGTGATTCCGACGTAATCGAGGATGATCAATTCATAGAACGGATGGAGAGTAGGGGGGCTTGGAGTATAATTGACAGTCTCGTACTCTCTTGGACAATACAGACAAAGAAGAAGGGTGTTCTGATGATTAAAAAAAACCCAATCCGTTTAATGAAATAAAAAAGGAAGTACACAACTTGTTCTTCAAGGGTAAACAATGTGTACTTGATTTAACCGGCCTACACATTAGGTGGTCTCCAGGTCACCCCACATGGACATGTGTTCATCCATTACACAGCCAACATACGACTACCTGTGAAAACCAATTACATGAAATGTACTAATAAGTAAATGGCATGTACTCCCAAAACATCCCAAAACACATGTTTTTCACAAAAACAACCAAAAATGAAAGCCATACCTGAAAAGAAGATCTGATTTTTTATAAAATCCTCCCCATAAAGAAACTTTTCCACAAGTTTTTATATAAATATGGCATACATGAAGAATCCTCAAATAGTTCTAGCCACTGTGATCGTACATCGGCCTCCCTCTCCCAAGTCTCATATTGTAATCGCCCGAGCTTCCTCAGCACTCGTACTAGAGGAACATACTGGACACAAAGAACCATCTCACTATGATCAACAATCTAGATAAGATTCTCCTCAAATGATGCATCCACCTTTAGCCTATCCTCCTTCGGTTGATATACATGAGAGATGTCTGAAATGTAACGTTGGAGATGAGAAATGTAGAAGACGTCGTGCATAGCCCGGTACCTCTGAGGTAACTAGAACTGATAAGAATTGATACCAACTCTCTACAATTCATAAAACGGTCCAACATATCTCATAGAAAGCTTTACCTATCTCTCAATCCTCCTGTGTCCCACCCTTAGTGTTATAAGTAGGAAAACCTGATATCTGACCTCAAACCCCTTGTGGTCGTCTCTGTCGATCAGCATAAGACTTCTGTTGTGACTTTGTAGTAGAAATTCTCCTCTGAATCAACTCTATATGCTCTGTGGTCTCCTGAACAAGACAAGATCCCAGCTTAGTTATCTCTCCTACCTCCATCCAACATAGGGATGATCAGCATGGACTTCCATACAAAGCCTCATAAGGTGTTGTATAAATTGTTTCTTGAAAACTATTATTGTAGGAAAATCAATAAGAGGTATGTTCTTATCCTATGAACCTCCATAAACTAGGATGCATGCTAAAAGAATGTCCTCCATCACATGAATCGTATGCTCAGACTGTCCATCTATCTAGGGATGGTAAGCTTTACTCAGAAGTACCTATGTACCCAAGGCCCTTTATAATCCTTTCTAGAACCAATAAGTAAAACGGGCTTCTCTTCTTGAAATAATGGAGTATGCAACCCCATGTAGACATACAATCTCTCGGATGTACAACCTTCACAACTCAACTTCACAAATGGTCTCCTTTATCGGCAAAAAGTGAGAAACATTTTTGATTCTGTCAATGACTATCGAAAATGAATCATTTCCTCATAGCGACCTCGGTAACCCTGTCACTAATTCCATGGAGACATCATTCCACATCCAATTGCCAAAGGGTAGCTACTGAAAAAGATCTTCTGGTCATTGTTGCTTAGCCTTCACCTACTGACAGGTGGAACACCTCAAGAAAAAACCATCAACATCCCTCTTCATACCTGTTCACCAATGCTGATGGTGTAGATCATGATAATTCGTGGTGAAACCAGGATGAAAAACCCAAACTGAGGAATGAATGGCATGCGTCAAATCCTCACGCATGTCTACAGAAACCCATACACATCCATGAAAATGCAAGTCTCTTGCTCTCTGATGGTCCATCCAAGAATATGGTCCTCTCCTGACACACATTCCCATAGGACTAGGCCTTCTGAATCTGATAGTTGCCTCATTCGCACTCGATCAAGTACAATAAAGGTACCATCTACAAAGGAAAGGATATTATTCTTCTATCTGTCTTGAACCTCCAAATGCACCTCAGAGAATAGAGAGATAAGTTACCACTCACTACTGGATTTCTGAGCTGCAAGTATCGGAGTCCTCCTGCTCCACGCATCAGCTACTGCATTGCCTTTCCCAGGCATATAGTAAATCTCAATGTCGAAGGACTAAAGGTACTCAACCCACCATCACTGTCTCATATTTAGATCACGCTGAATGAAGGTATTCATGAGACTTTTGTGTTTGTCGAAATCACAAAATCTTCTCCAAAAAGATAATGTCTCCAACAATGTAATGAATTAACAACTACAGCTAACTCAATATCGTGCATCAGGTAATTCTTATCATGTGGATTCAACTACCGAGGCCCATACATAATAAATCCTTCTCCCTAGATAAGCACTGCTCCCAGCCAGATACCTGATGCATCACAGTACACTGTATAACTCTTTTCTGGCTCTGGAAAAACTAGTATCGATTATGAAGTCAACCTCCCTTTCATCTCTTTAAAGGCTGACTCACAAGAATATTACCATAAGAACTTCGTCCCTTCTTAGTGAGCCCCGTTAGTGTTACTTCTTGGTATGAAAAGTCTTGTATGAATCGTCTATAGTAACTAGCCATCCCTAGAAAACTATGTACCTCAAATAAGTTCTTATGTTCACAAGAAACTACTACTCTCACTTTCTCTAGGTCTACTGATACACTTTTCTCTGAGATAACATGTCCCATGAAATGATTTTAGTCCATCCAAAATTTGAATTTTGAGATCTTATCATATAACTGATGCTCTCTGAGTTCATAGAGAATGATCTTAAGATGTGTGGAATGGTCATGTCGAGTGTGATAGTACACCAAGATAACATCCCAAAAAACTACCATGAAAGAATACAACTATTGACGGAACAATCAGTTCATCAGTTCCAGGAAAACTCCAGGCACGTTCATGAGACCGAACCAGATAACCACATACTCATATAGACCATACCAATATGAAAGGATATAAGAGGCATATCATATGGTCTAACAAACAACTGATGATAACCATATCTCAATTCTATCTCCGAGAACACCTGGTCTCCTAAAAGAAGATCAAAATGGATCATTAATCCTTATAAATGGATATCAGTTCTTGGCCATCAATTGGTTCAGCTTCTGATAATGCACACAAAGTATGAGGGTGCCATCTTCCTTCTTCGCAAACATGATAGGCTAACCCCAAGGAGAAGTACTGGGTCAGAGAAACCCTTTTCTTTCAACTCATCCAACTACTTATTGAGCTCTTGTAACTCTGCTATAGCCATCTTATAAGGAGGAATGGACACTGATTCTTCCCCTAGCACAATCTCAATAGAATAGTCTTCCTCTTGCATCAGAGGAAAACCTGAAATGTCCTCTAGAAATACATCCCTGAAGTGATCCACCACTGATGGAAATTCCAGAAATGAAGTCTGCAAATCATCCAGATATAGACTATCAATCTAGGCTATAACTCCTCCCAAACCATGATTCTTAGGTCCTTCTCTGCATTTCTATACATCGCATTCACCCTTACGATGAAAAAATCTTCCCTATAGTGATGTGAAACTCACCCAATAGAGATAGAAATCAACAAATTCCTGGAAGGAAACATACCAGTCCATCTCAAGAATGACTTCATAGCCTATCATCTCTAAGAAATAGAGGTCCCATAAGAAGTGACACTAACCAACCTCTAGAGGGAACTCTTTGCACTATCTTATACTAGTCGTTATTTTCCCCAATAGAGTCTCCAGCGTCAAGACATCCGATGAAGAAAAGATATAGAGCACATAGATGTCCCCAATAGAAAAAGATATGAAACTATGGGAATCCCCTGTATTGAAAAGTGGATAATCTAAGAATTAGTAAACTATAATTGTACCTCATACTATAAAGGTTTTGGGATCCTACTCTTGCTGGGTTTGCTCTACTGCGAAATCCTGGCTTGCACTGTGACCCTTTGAACCCTGAACTGATCTAACCTATAGATATCGAAAACCCTATATTGGACTGTTGTGGAAGGACCTCACCCTTTGCATAAGCAGCCAGAAGAACTCCAGTCCCTAAACTGATGAGAAACTGGTGGTGTTACTCCTAAATAAGGAGTCATTGTAGAAGTCCTATCACCGGATGCTGGTGAGAAGAACCGACATAAACACTAAGGATGACCCATATTACTGAAATATCAGTATTCAACTGGATCTCTCGGGCAATGTGTCCTCATATTCCCACTCTTCCAGCCCTGGTAGCACACCACCTAGCTACCAAGTATGTATTCCCCTACTATGATCTCCATGAGTAGACTCCTTGCGGCACTTCCTCCTGTCAGTCTGAGGGATACCAACTCTAGATTTTGAACCGCCCTTTAGCACAGATCCAGAATCCATTATTTTTTTTATTGATCAGAACCTAATTAACAATAGAGGTGATGGAAGTCAACCTGAATATGTTCAATTGATATTGGATGTCATTTTTATTACCATCCTCAAACATTATCACATTGAATAACTCATCACCTCCTGGGATAGGGGTGATGCGATGATGCTCGGTGAAGTAAGAAGAATACTCAATAACCGAAAGAGTACTCAGCTCTAGACTCATGAACCCTTAGTCTCGTTCGTCCCTCAATGTCTCCAGGTAGATGTAATCGTAGAAGGAACACTAAAAATCCCCCCAATCCATAACCTGCTAGCGTCCCTCTTGTGAGATCACATACCACCGTCTCGTGGAAGAATTCTGAATCATTTACACAAGGAGCTTCACCCTCATCTCTAGAGGCATCTCCAGATACTCGAAGATATATAGCATGGCTTCTAACCATGACTCTGCAGCCTGAGGTCCTCTGTCCCCTGTGAAGGTGGGAGGATGCTGCTATTGGAAAACCCGCATCAACTCTTCCATAGAAGGGGAATGGTGCGGTACTCCTTGGAAGGTATTCATGAACCTCATGAAGTCCTCTTAGAACTGTGCATCAGAACCTGTATCTAGAATAATGGATGGTGCCAAAACTAATACTATAATAGTAATTTTTGGCAGTCCCTGATCAACTATGTTTGGTGTCTGATCACTGTCATGTAACTGGAATACAACCGGAGGATGTTGCGGTGACATGACTATGCAAGGGAAAACACACACCTTAGATCATGATTATAATGGACTAAAACTTGGAAGTTCAAGAATGGAACAAGAGAAATAAAGAATTGAAGATTTCAAAAAGGAGGATACACGGTGTGTATAAATCCTCCATGACATGTTCCTTCAAGCCTTCACATGGGCGTGTACTTTTTCAAACCCTGGCCTTCTAACACCCCATACACATGGCGTGTTCCTCCAAAAGACGGTGTGTACTGGAATAATTTTCCACTGCCTGAGTTATTCAACATTAATAACCCACAAGATTACCCTAGAACAAGACTATATAGTGTGGTTTTTCCAGAAACGGTGTGTACTTGAAGGAACTTCACCAACCCATGTTGTTATTCACACGGCCGATTACACGGCTGACTCTACATGGCGTGTTTGTTCCAGAAACGACTTGTACTAGCTACCCATTATCCACCCATGTCCTAGGTCAAACATCTCCACACATGGTCTATACACATGGTGTGTGCATTCAGTACATGGTCTGTTGCACCAAATATTTCTCAACCATATGTCTCGTCCCACATAGGCAGTAACATGGTTATGGACTATATGGCGTGTACATAAAGTACACGATGTGTACTTAATAGAAAAAGTTCCTTCCTGAATAAAAGGATACATGGTGTGTTCTTATCCTTACACATCAAGTATTCTAGGTTTTTCTAGACAATAATCCTCAAAAACTACTCTGAAACACATAAAAACAATGAAAAGAACATTAAAGTTCCAAATTTTGATCCTTGAGGGCCCATACACCCCGTGAATCAAATATTTTCATCTTCTACATTCCATATACAAGCATAAAAGTGACATGATCCACCATATACCAATCAATGAGTGCCCATAACACATCAGGGACCATATTTTGGATTTTATTCAAGTGAACTTTTAACATTAGAAAAACCCTATCAAACAGAAGTAATTATATCAAGGCATCTATCACAACATCATTCATATTTAGCGCAATACCTATCATAACAACATGAAATTAGTAATTCACCCTGAATGGAATCGAAAGAAAGCATGACATGTGATCTCAAGAAAGTGTCTATATGATGCATGAGATGGCCTACCCTCATCTCATCAGGTTGCAATAGAAACAGAACCTCAATAATATCAATGATAATAGTACAGAACATGTGAATCACCCAACAATGAAATCAAATAAACTGTAATAATTGAAAAACTATAAAAATTACAATATATGAGGTAGATTGGTTTTTCCTTATACACAAGTTAGCTACTCTTGGTCAAACTTATTATCAAGTACCTATTCCTTCATATTACTAACTATAGGCACCAAATGATAAGTCAAGACGAAAAGAATCCTTTGGTACCACTTTGTAACGTCCCAGTTCTGAAAGATGCCTAGAGGTGCCCCATACCCAGTTGGTCACATGGCCTCAAGCTCAATTCCCCAAATTCCAGAGATTGCTGACTAGCAGCATGGGATTTGGGTGTGATAGTGGGGAAACTATGCCCTCATTGGAAGAGTAATGTAGCGAATATAAACAAATAACAAAATCAGAAGTAGTATTAACATGCAATAAGTAAACAGTGGAAGTAATAAACCACTGAAGCCTACATATACAAATAATTATTGATACATATGTCTTTTAATGTATCCAGAAATTCACAATGATATAATATAGAACTAAACCATAGTACAAAGTAAACAAATAAAATTTAGCAGCATCACATGCCTCAGCTTGGTCTCATGCTCTCCATCTCCACCAGAATCAAGTACCTAATGTAGAAGGGCACTTTCACTTTTCTAGACCTAAAAAAATATAATCAGTTTCAGCCTAAAATCATAACCCAAATAGGGTGTGAGATGAGTCCTAGTATGTAACCACCTAAATATATGTGCCTATTAGTCAGTGAAAAAATATGGATGAAAATTTTAAAAATGAAGTAATAAACAATGAAGTAATCAAAAGTAAACAATCCTATAGTTTTAATTACATCAAAATTAATTTATTAGTTCTGTAAACAATAATCATAAGGAACCCTATGGGATTTACTCATAGACTAACCCCTCTGGTCTATCCAAATAAACACAAGAAACACTCTGGGAAGTACTCACAGTATAACCCCTCCTGTTCATATTTAGAAAAGACACTATGGGGAATCAATGACCATCAATTCCCCATGTGGTATTGTATTAGTAACTATAGACACTCTGGGAAGAACTCAGCATCCAATTCCCCCCTATGGTCTAGTAACAAGGAACTAAAGACACTTTTAGGGAGCACAATGCCTATCACCCCTATGGTCTCGCAACGTAAAAGTAAACAGACACTCAAGAGAAGCCCTCAGCATCCATTCTCTCTATGGTCCACTACACCAGGTTCCCAGAGCCAAGTGTAAATCAATCATGCACAAATGATATGTGGTTACCAATGAAAAGCACAAGAAATACATGGATAAAAAGGCTACAACATCTCACAACATGTCAGATAAAAATCAGTCCATCCTAACAATACTAGGCATGGAAAAAAAAGTATCCTAACAGGAAAAGCTATACAAAACACTAAATATCAAGAAAACATGGGAAACACATCCTTAACAATGTAAATAACCCTATTTAAAATCATAAATCCTCTACTCAACCACACAAGTCATTGCAGGAAATAACAGGGCTAAAAACCATAAACCTACAATACCCCGAATAAGGGTATTGTGAACTTTTTCACATATAACCTAAAGACTAACTACAGAAAGGAAAAAACACCTAAATTGGCATTATATGATCTATATACATGAACCTAAGGCCTTGAATCACCCTAAATTGCTATAGATCTATAAAAGGATAAAAAAATTCCAGTGAAGATAACTCATGAAAGAAGAGGAATCCAGAAACGGGGATCTAGAAGATGAAATAGATTACCATGGAAATTCCGACACAATCAATGACGGTCAATTCAGAGAATAGGTGGAGAGTAGTGGTATTAGAGAATAATTGGAAGTCTAGTTCGCTATAGGACATGGTAGATGAAGAAGAAGTGTGTTATGATAGTTAGATGCGACCTCAGTCTATTTAATAAAATAAAAATAAAGTAAATGGTGTGTTCTTCATGGTTTCATGGAATGCACTTTTTTTAACCGGCCTCCGCTTTCGGCGGTCCATAGGTCACCGACAAGGCCATGTGTTCAGCCATTACACAACTAGCACACGGCTACCCATGGCAACATATTTTACAATGTGTACTCCTGAATCTTCCAGAAACTCCCCTTTTTCTCAAAAACAACCCAAAATGAAAGTCATACATGAAAAGAAGATATTGGTTCTTACAATTCCTATCGTACTTCTGTGATTAATTCATTTCTACAATGCTTTAGTTGACCACTCTATATATTTTATACCTCTATAGTAGGGTTCTAGGTCTGTTATGGATTACTCACATTTTTATACCAAGATTGATATCTTTTCACCTACTAGTTCTAGTTAGGAGTATGATGACAATGAGATGACATGAGGATGGACTCATTTACACCACTTATTCTGAGTCAAAGGTTTCCTAGTTTAGTACCATATTGGAAATAATGAACCAGGACCTTATCACCAAGAATTAGATGAGAGAAGATAGTAGTGTGATCTTGGGGGGTTTAACACCAAGATAAGGAAGTGGGTTTTCTTATGGGGGGAAATTTCATCTTGATTCTACTCACAAATGAAGTTGTAGTCAGATGAAACACACTAATAGTTTTTTTATTTCATTTATGTAGTAGGATGATCCATAATAATACCTACTATACCAAAGACCCATTTGAGTGCTGAGAGATTAATTATACGGTTCATATTCGTCACTTTTGTAGAAAATTTCATTCGGTACCTAGTATGAAAATATCATCACTAACTCTATATCCAAGAGCAAGATTCGCAGCTCCACCTCAGTAATGAAGCTAGTCTACTATAGACCAAACATATTGAGGAGGTGGACAAGGTTGTGGAAGCTAGTATTATAGGATACAGTACCAATATTGTGGGCCTAATCAATATAGTTATGTTGTCTCTTAGGGGTATGGACTGGGAAATCCATATATAGGTAAACATGAACCGTAAGAGAAGAGTTTGAAGCCTTTTATAGTTCATGGAATTATTTTAGTGTCCTATAATATTGTCTCTTTATTACTGATATGGGATATTCACAATATTTTTTATATATGGAAATTGATGAAATACGTGGGCTAATGATAGATTAATTATATTCTATTATGACACTAGATACTATGTTGGGAGTGTGATCATAAAGTGTACGCCAATTTGGATAGTTCCCCTTGATATAAGTAGCTATTTATTTGTATGGAATATATTTTCCCTCAAGATGACAGGTTTGGATATAATCCTCATGATGGAATAGTTAGTTTCTCACTATTCCCTATGTTGGTTGTTATCACCCCAAGGTGTTGTTTTTATGACCATAGTGATATAACTATACTCATAATGGGGAATGAAATGTCGAGGAATCCCGATATGGACTAGAGCATCATGGTATGGGAAGAGTGACATAAAGGATTTAAATCCTATTTCGTAATTATTATGGAAAAAATCATAAGTAATTCCCTTTAATAATGGAGTTATTTAGGGATGTCTTCATTGATGAATTTTCTAGACAACCTCATGAGATTGAGGTAGAGTTTTCTTTTGAGCTTGTTCTATGAGAAGCACCAGTGTGCATCCCTCTTTAAAGATGTCACATACTAAGCTTCTATAACTAAATAAATAATAGCAGGAGATAAAGGCCAAAGGTTTTATAGGGCATAGTACATAATTATGGGGTTCACCAGGGAATTCCACTAGAAGTTTGATAGAAACCTTCAGATATGTGTAGATTATATTTCGTTGAAACATATTGTGATTAAGAAATGATATCCATTACCTTGTATATATTATTTCTAAGACTGGATCCAAGGATCCAATGGCTTCTCAAAAATTTATTTGAGGTTGGGCTACAATCATGTAAGAGTTAGGAATTTAGATATACCATATAAAAAATTCTATTGGAGATATAAAATGTATGGGTATTTGGTCATCCTATTTTGACTTATGAATTCACCATAAAAAATTATTCCTTGGATGAATCATTTTTTTCACCTATATCTAGATTCTACTATTTTAGTATTTGTGCATGAAATATTAGTGTTCTCACATATTCTACATGACCATGCTAAGCATATAGATATATTTTTTAGTATAATCACAGGGCATGTATTTTATGGGAAGCTAACAAAATGTTAGTCTTGGACAGATAAATAACACTTATGTGGTTACATCTTCTTGCATGCAGGATTATCAGTGTTCATAATGTAGGTTTGAGATGTCATTTTTTAAGAAAAATCAAATATTTTCTTTTATATAGGATGTTTTTTGGGGACATTATTCAAGAATTTTTACCCCTTTAAGCACAAATTACAAGAATTAATAAAAAATATTTTATGTTTATATGGTATGAAGCTAACAAAAAAGCCAATTAGGATTTAATAGAAAGACCGAAATCAATGATGATCCATATTCTACTAGAGCCATGAAATGAATCTACAGTATATTATGATAGTTTGCACCAATAATTTTACATTTAACACTTTTCCCACAATTATTTGAGGACCATGAAGAATGATGCAATAATACAGAGAAAAGTGAATACATGAAGGCCTAGGGTTTAAGGATATACACACTCGAACAGAAATCATACATGGAATTGTATTCTAAGGAGTTGAGGTTTTTTATTATCTCCATTAGAAAAAAATATTCATAGTGACCATATAGCTAGTCTAATTCAACTATAAGAAAATGTGGGACTATAGGTCAACCACGCCAACTAGGATTCATCCTAGGAAATCCGGCAAACCAGTAGAGGAGAATAGCTCCCTCAAGAGAAAATATGCACCCATGTATAGTTCTCTCTATGTTAAGGCCCATAGGTGTCTATGCATAACCTTATCCATAGGTTCAGTGGGTCATGAACCATGTGTTAGTGGTGTTACAGATTTAATGGGGCTGACTCCATTTCCATATCATGAAATAGAAGCCACAAAACAGTTTATATACCTGAGGAGGGGTGCATATAGGATTTTATGTGGGATGGAATATTTCCACAGGGATCAAATCTTGGACATCTGATCATGCCTCCAAACGATCCTCAACATCTGATTGTTCCTTTCACTATTCCTAATGAACATCCTCAAACCATCACCTTACATGTTTAATATAACTGATCCCACACCTCACTAGAACATTATCTTCAACTTCTCATTTGTACACCATTTTCAACCTGACACCCTAGTTTGACATCCTATGGAACACTTGATTCCCACCCATCATCACTACTATCCATCCTGTACTTCTCTAATATCTACACAAGTCTAAGATGACTATAATGAGTCATCAAAAGATCAAAACTGTTAAATATTATGGACATATTTGAGAGTCACTGGTAACACTTGATGTCATCGCATGACAACCCTTTGATCATGTATCCAAGGAAAAGAAAAGCATGAGAGTGTCACAAGTATTTTATTTATGTTGAACCACTTCCAACATTGATGATTTTACATCCAATTTAAATTGGATATTCTTTGATCATGCATTTCCATAGAAGGAAAAAATACTCATCACATGATTTGATGAAATGACCATGCGATGCAGCCTCTATTTCCTTGATGGTGCATGTATCCTTCATCCTATGTAAGGAGGTTCCACCTTCAGCCTCAGATGTCCTATATAAACCTGCTCCCATCAAAACAAAAACATCCAAGGGAAGAGGTGATGGATCTTCTAAAAATAAGGGATGCTGACCACCGACATCCATAGAAATCCTTAGGTAATCACAAAGGCCAAATGCATGGTCTTCTGATGATCAGGTGGTCATATGACAAGGTGATTTTCATGATACTCCTAGTTCTTTCATGGTGTTCGCATGATTACATGAGACCCATGAGGTTCACGACTCCACCAAAATAGGATATTCATCCAGGCTTGCTGCCCGACCATTGGTCACACGAATTCCATGAGACTCCCAGCTTGTGTCACTCACATGAAACCATAGGCATGGATATCCAACCAAGAAACACCCTGGATGATGGAAATATTAGATAATTAATCACAAGACACCATGGGGGTCATTAAATTTTAGACAGGTGATTCCCAAACTAGTGTATAAGTACACAAACCTATAGACATTCTCCTTGCGGCATTGTAGATCCTCAACATTGCAATTATCCATTACTTGGAACTCGGATTAGAGTATAAGGCTTGAACCCCTCCCAATCCATGACACCACCTTCCCCATGAATCATGATTATTCATCCTTGCATGTGGAAAATTTATTGGTAACCACTTATTTATAATTATGGAGCCTTTCAGAAGATCCTTTTTGGATAACACAAATCACATGAAGATTACAACTACATTCGACTCCTCACGTGAACCATCTAAAATACGATCCACTCTAGCAAACCCGATAGCATGTAGTTTTCAACCCTTGTTCATTGATAACGATGATGGATATCCACCAATATAGGTTCTCTGTATATGTTATTCCATTATACATCCTTGGATTACCAATCATGATAGTCCTTTATTCTTATTGTGAAAGGAGCATCTGTGGCTCATGATGCCTACGAACATACTCCACTGACCCCCCATGAATGCAATAAGGACTAGATCCCCACATGCCACACACCCTCTCCATGCATGATTCACTATCAATAATATTGGTGGAATCAATAGAAAGTCCCATAGAGGGTGGTATCACACTTTGTGAGACCCCTCTAGGGTCCTGTGATTAGCATGTTTGGTGGAGCATCATGTAGATCCCCCAAGTAGGTGTTACAGATAATGTATGTGTCCATAATCAATGGAAAAGTCTTCAATTGTGTTAATCAGAGACTCCTTAACATTATCTTACATTCATTGGAGGCTTCAGCACTTGTACATAGGGTCACTGGCCCCTTGAGAGTTCACAAAAAAAAAAGGATCTTCATGTGACCATACACTAAGAGAATAAGTGAGATTATGGACAAGAACAACCTCCAAAATATACACTCATGCATGTGTTTTGGTCTATGAATCTAAATGAAGAATCCATTCGTACATGCATTTCAACACTTTGACGTGCACAAGTAGGCTAAATATCTTTAAGACACCACCACATGAATGTTCCAAGGACACGCCATCTTGAGACCCTTAGATGGTTTTGTGATATCTTTGGGAAACCATGACACATATGCATTGTCATGAGGCATGTTATGAACAAACTTATTTGAACTCATGATATCCCATTAACATGTGATCAATGTTATGAGAGAAATATAAGATAGGTCATGCGAAGCACCTCATGGTTTTTCTCCTTGGTGACAAGAAGTATTTTTAGTAAATAAACATTGATTATGAAAAGGAGTCAGTGATATATCATAATGATCATGAAATTGTACATAGGCATTCCCATTTTTACATACAATATCCCAAATACATGTCAGGTGGATCATGCGACAATGTGTGATCATGTCTCCATTGATCATGTATGAGACTCTAGACATGCCCCATTTGGCGACATGAAGCACCATGGAAATGATGCTTCGCCGATTATAATTCATCAAAAGTATTATAATTTTTAGGAATAAACCCCTGGATGTGTCTTCCATGTCATCTTGGCGCCACAACATATCAGGTATAAAATCAAGACATATTTGAGACATTACTGTCACATCCTCTTGAACAAGCTAACCTTGTCTGACATACCTATTTGGAACCAAGCCATGTGGATCCCAAATAAGAATCATTATCTGCATAACCCTTTCACAAGCTATGTGTCCTTGATTATCTAGGGTCATGTCATTATATGAACATAACAATGTCATTATCTTAGACAGACCATCATGGTCATCACTAACTTTTTTTAATCTTCCAGACTATAAATAAAGAGTATACTCATAGTGCAACATCAGATTGTAACCCCTAATCAGTGACATGATAAGAGTACAAATCGGGCATCCTTAGAGTGTATACCCTAACCAACTAGGTAGCCTCTGTGTATAATCCCCAACTACCAACATAATTTTACATGTCCTTGTATATAGGTCATCCATTTTGGTATAAGCCCCTAGAATACAATAATATCAAGGATAGTCATAATGCATATGAGTGTGATCATCCATCTTAACCTATTAGTGGGTTAACATATACCTAAACTATGAGAAATATGATTCTCTGCATAACTAGGATATGTAAGAAGCCTTCCTTAGTCTCATGATCTAATGGGAATCTACATCAATTTATTTCCCTTACCATTACAATTATCCCTATATTATGGGATTAAATCCTCAAATTTCTCAGTAATTCTTCCTCATCTATCAATGGATAACATTAGGAGTCATATATATAAATCATTTTATATATAATTCCCGATCATGACCTCGTGTACCTCATACCCATCAGCGGTTTTGTGATTCACTGAACTATGAGATGTCTAATTATTTCTATAACTGAGATATATAATAATCCTTTCTAAGGATCAAGATCTATACCATTTACCCCTTGATATGGGTAACTTTAATACGTAAGCCCCATGCAGATATTCCCACATGCAATGGGTCCAATCTATTTATATCTCTTGTTTCCCAAAAAGATTGTGGCTCACATGGGATTAGAGATTAGAGATGATTGAACTAATAGTGTGTTGAAAATTTCCCTAATACTGGACCCTCACCATTGATATGTAAGCATGGTCACATCCTATTCCCACTTAGAGGGCCCTATTATTAATGAAGCCATCCTGGGAAGTCTCATTTGAAGAAGTCCCACCCAGTTCCTCTATTTTTGTATATATCATACACAAATTCCCATAACGTGAACTACACAAGACTTGATCCCAACATTAATATATGATACATATAATTACTCACTAAATTCGAAGCCCAATATTCAAGTCCTTACCATATGACGTAAAACTGCATGGAGGTGTCTAGTCATATAACCTCAACCTATTTCAAATGAACTACATGGGTTTGGATTCTTGTTTTCAAAATATACATAGGATTCCTCTTAGAGGATAAATCCCATATCCAACACACCATCCATATCCCTAGACAATAATGAACTCAATAGTGCTTGAACATGGCCATAAACCAAAGCATCATTACTAAATAAGAGTGTGATAAAGGAACTGTGATTTTCACACCATTGCTCCTATTGAAACATGTTCATAATCATGTCATTGAAAAAGGGTTAATATGTCCCATATTGAGGTCTATGAATTATTTTAGAATCATATCATAAATCTAAAAGATAGTCTCGGAATAGGTAATAATCCCCCCATAAAGGGTGTGATGAGCCTGACCTCCCATCCCCTCGACCAATATTAGTCCGCAAGATTTGTTGAGCCTAAAAACCCAAAACACCACTTGATTTTGATAAGAATATTTATTCCAAAATATATATGAGGGAATTGTTGAGAGATTATATGAAATAAAAAACATATGGAAAGCCAGCTGTGAGAGATTAACAGAGGCCTTAACCCCCCCCCCCCCACAATCAAACCATCGAGAGAAACTCATTCCTTTGTTTAAAACCCACAAAACAAAATGGTGAACCAATATAGAATACCTTTAATTTTTTCATACCCTTTATTGGTTGAATTGGATTGAATTCCCTGTTCCCATCGAGAATATTTATGTTGTTCTCATGCATAACAAAATGATGAAACTGACATGTTTCTTCTAACCGCGTTGAAAGGTGATACCTTTTTACCTTTCAACTATGAATATTATTGATCAAACATGTACTCTTCTGTATGATTATTCACTAATAATGTTTCATGTATTATTTTTAGTACTTATTATGATTCCACGAAATCAAAATTATTTCATCAAATGTTCCAATGGATTCTATGATCATTGGATAATCTTCTTTTCCCTTGAGCCCCCTGCGTACATTATAACCAACACACAACTTCTAGAATCAGTTGGTGAATGTCTTGGGCTAAGAATACCACATCAAAATCTCCATCATGAATCTCAAATACTCTCATGAAATTATTCCAAGGACTAGTTCTCTCCTGCCATATTTCCTACAATACTCTATAGGAGGGGAAGTGGACCATGTCGCCACATTCAACCACTTTTGGAACTTATCACAAGAATTCAACAACACACACAGTCCCAGTGTTGTGGAGATGAATGAGGATAGTAATACTAAAAAATCAATTTCCTAGGATATCACTTGGAAGGATCCCATCCATTCTGATCATCATTGATGATATGTGGCCATGATTCACTAAGAATCTATAGAGGAGGTTGTTTCCTACACCAACTATCAAGAATACAGAACCCTATAAGAGATCCCACATGGGGTATATAAATAATGAAATTCAAGAGCTTAACAATATCTCTACTACTTCCAACCTATATATGTTCTTCTAGTGTATCCTAATAGTGACTCAAAATCAATCAAAGATCATTACTAGAGAGGATCCTATGACATCATCATAGATAGCCTTGTTGATTGTAGAATCCTAGGGAATACCCCATCCCATGAGGCTGGGGAACTTTTTACCATATTCTACCATGGGATCATATTCATTATGGAAATCGACCCCCCAAATGGTACCATGGGAACTGACCCCACAAATAGTAAATAGAAAACCGACCTGTCAAATGACACAGTTCATCATGTAGGAGCACCAGAACGCTTGTCTCTCAATCAATATGATATCAGATAGATCCAAAGAATCATCATTTTATCTAGACTATCTTGATTATTATGGATATATTCATACCTTCTTGCAGTCATATATGTCTCAATGGGAGGGTCTTTCTTCTACTATTGGCATAAGAGTAATAGGGATAAGAGATCTCCACCAATCATCTACAGAAGGTGTTACTAACTATTTTGGTATCACAGAAGGTAAGTACAATGGATCCTATGGATATTGGATGTAGTGGATTCAATCTCTAGGATCCACATTAGAACTCTCACGATCATCCAATCACCATGAAACTAATAGAGGAAGGGGTTTTTTATGGATCCCACTAGCCAGCCCCTTGAGAATGATAAGGAAGTTTCAATAGAGGACCAAATCACACAACGATAATAAGAGAATAGGGATCTCTGAGTGATAACTGTAGGAATAATCCAGGGATTTCCAACAACTGATGATTAATCCATACCTACTTACTAAATCCCACCTTGCAGTGAAGTTCCCTAGCCCATAAGTCTTGGGGAAATTTCATATATGTCATCCATTCATCGAGAGAGACCCAAACATTATTCCACCTCACCCCAGATTGCAGGTATTGGGAAATTTCTATAGTTTCCACCTTCACATCATGGATATTTTGGGAAATATATGACCTTATATGTCACCAAATAACCTTTATGAGAGTCAAGATCATCTAATCAATGGAAATTCCTTGCACCATCCAAGACCCCAATGCTTTAGCAACTTCCACCAGATCAATAATGACTGGGACTCTGTACCCTAAACTCTAGATTCAATTATGCATCCACACTAATGGTATCATGAACATCATGTAGTAGAAGAGGCATGGTCAACAATATTTTTAAGGTAGACAACATAAATTAAATTCCTTCCAAGCCAAACATGTCCCCAATGATTTTAACTATTTTATGGAGAATGATTTGATAGATCCTCTGATGATGAGAAAATTGACTGAGGTAGGGATGGTAGGTCATGAAAACTATTTCCCCTACCATTGAAGTCTCATGAAAAACATATAAGTATGCTTTTAAATTAATGATTGGATTCATTTGAAAATAGAAATGGGGTTATTGGAACCACCAATACCTGAATTCCCACTCCAGTCATCTGATCACTCTGAACAAGGCACAGTGATTGTGCAATGGAGAAAAATGTGCCTACCTCTTAGGGATAAGTGACCATCATTCAAATCAAGAATGAACGAAGACTATTCATTCCAAATAAATCACTTCACCAAATATTTTTACTACTCTATGAAAAATTGTTTTATAGAACCCCCAACAATAAGAAGGCTACATGAGGTAGAGTTGATAGGCCATGAAAACTATTTTCCCTTCCATAAATGTCTTGGAAACATAATCGAAGATGCTTTGTCTTAAAGGATTGGTTGGAGGAATAAGTGTATACAGGCTTGATAATGTTGAAATATCTCAAAAATATTCCAAGAAGAAAAAAAGTTTTCTAGGATCTTTTGGAATGACCACACCTCTACAAAGTGATTTAACCATCATCCTTACTAAAACACGTAAAACTGTATAGTAAGTGTATTTACCACAAGACGTTAAATAGAATATCTATCATCCTTACCGAATGTCATTAAAATACACTACGGATGTCCTTAGTGGAAGACATCAAACTACATGGCCACCTTCCTCACCGTAAGATGTTAAATTTCATGGATCATGTTCTTATCGCATGACCTTATAATAAATGACTAATATCCATAAAAAAGGTGTTAAACTACATGAATCGTGTCATTAAAGCATTCCAGTAAAATTAATATCTAATTTTCTTTCCATAATACATTAAATTAAATAGATATCATCCTTATGTGAAGACATTAAACTGCATTGATCATGTCCTTACAACGTGACATAAAACTACACGGCTCATGTCCTTGGCACATGTCGTTAAAGTGAACTGTTATTATAGAACAATGCATGGATTGATTCTTAATTTTAATGAAATAAATAGGGATTCCTTGATCAAATATCTTGTTCTAACCATGAAATGAAGTAAGACACTTCTTTTTTTATATATTCCCTCTAAATGGTGAAAGAATCCCTCATCATTCCTTGTTTCTCACACTGATAATAGATCTAGTGAGATTATGAATTATGAAAATGTTTTCCAAAATAGAACAAGGCATGGAGGATAGAGATAATCTCATTATAGCTATAAATTCATGATGATAAAATTCATACCATGAGTTCACTCCTCATGAAAACAAAATCCATGGTTGGTGTCCCCTACATGACATAAAACTACAAGTTCCTATGGATCTCGCTTGAGATAACCATCATTGCTGGTGTTGGTCTCCAATTTAATCTTATTTTTAGAACTACATACGACATTATTATCATCATAATGAGATATATCGGGATTCCAGGATTCTTTATCCTATCCCAGGTAACCATATTCAAATCCTTACTGCTAGAAAAAAAATACACAGAATACATCTCAATCCTAAGAGAGTAAAATGTGTGTCATCTCAATCTCTGGGAGACATCACATACATTAGATAGGGAAGTTTTCATACAACATGGTGTAAACTCCCCATTATCCAGGTAGAGGTAGTAGACCTCTTCCTAGAGGTCTGCGTCCTACATGTCCTTAGCAATAGTTTTAAATGCAGTCAGATCTGAAATCCCTCATCAACGAATCTCATAATAGGGGATGATAATATTTCCTCTCATGGCCTCTCTCAACATGATAATTAAAGAGTATCCCCTATGTTTCCATCATCATCTGAATGTGTCTTCATAGTGTCAATGATAGGAGAAGATGATTTTGTTCTTGGGAACAACCCTCTAGTGTTCGGGGAAAGTGGCTACGCCACCATTGATGAGACCAAGTAGATAAATCTAGGAACAAAGGATGACTTTAGGTCTACACTAATTAGTTCCACATTGACCCTTGAAGATAAAGAGATGCACACCTCATTTTTGAATCATCACTAATAATGGTTCTCATGGAACAACATTAAAATGCTCGTACTAATCTACGATTTTGATACTCACCATATCAAGATACCCAATGAGCATTAAGGTTTCAATTAGTTATCTAGGAGGATGAACCCCTCTCATATAATAAATTTATAGGTGAGATTTGAAAAATGAATTGAATCCAACTTCATCCAATAAATTTATATCCTTAATATGTATTTCCAACATCTCCCCCATTATGGTAGGATGATGACTTCCTAGAAGCCTTTGAAATTATCAATTAGTACTTGTTTCACCCACCAGTCATGATACCTCTAATGGATGTGAGGCTACTCATATTATATTTGGCTCCCATGGAATGATCTTTGGGTGCCCTTATTACACAAAAGAATGAGAAAATGAGTGAGAAAATTATCTATTACTTCAACTAGACTATTCTAGGCATTGAGACCTGATACTATGACCTTGAGAATAACTGTCACACCCACATCTTCATAGTGAAAAAGATGAGGGATTACATGAAATACCATGTATTTAAATTCATCCCTCACATATATACGATCATGTAAATTATAGGTTATACCATGTTGTTCATATGCATGGCCCGATTTGTGGTCATTCAATAGAAATATGAAATTCAATTTGTGTCATAGAAGTCATTAAAAATACAATCCCTGGATGACTTTATTTTGTAGAACATCATTCCCCTGTGAGTATACTATAATCCAATAAGATTATATATGGCGAGGTATTCAATTCCCATGAAACCTCCCTTAACTGGGAGATTTATTTTAATAGCGCTTCATGAAGTCCTATCGGGACACAGATTGAAAACTTGTAGCTCAACTGATTTGGCATGTGTATAATATTTTTCTCTCTTGATAGACCAGTTTTTTCCTACTCCTTCTCACTATATGAAGGGTGTAAAATTAATGAGACCGATCACAAAGGCCTCACTGCTGGCATGGAACTGAACCTATGGATAAAAATATTCATACCTAAACATCAAAGGGAAGTTAGATTTAGTGATAAATTAGGTCAATGATAAATACTCCATAAAAAAAGGAATTACTGGCCCCTCTCACTATATATGTTAGTAGACTAATGGAAGAGTTCACTTCTGATCCCAGATTTCATCATGTTACCCAATCCGAGAATGTATTCCCTGACAAATTGGGTAATTCATCCATCATCGTGGATGATCTATATCAGGTAAAGGCATCCATAGGTGTCAATCATCAAAGAATGATAAAGGAATACATGACATTTTAAGTCCCATCACTCATCCTTCCAAAATTATGTTAAAATTTATGGAACTCTTCATATTTATATGATGTTGAATTGTATAAATTTTTCCCAAAAGCAAGACTTTAAACTCGGTGGAACCTTTATTCCTAACCTAAAGATATAAAATTACACATATAGTGTCCTTAATGTAGGAAATAAAACTACACTGATCCACGATATCCATCTCTATTCACATCAATTCACCTACATTCTTATCTCACAATGTTAAACTACACAATTCTTCTAGAAAAATGTATGGCTTGTTTCTCATCTCAAAGGATAAATGTAGGGATGCCTCAATCCTATATCCTGGTCCAACTACTACATTACACAAAATTCTTTCATAGTACCCTCAATTATATCTACATTACAGGGAAAACCTTTTCGTCCCTTGATTCTCAATCCGATCATAGATCATTTGAGAATAGGAATTTTGTTAGTGATGTACCCACAAAATAGGGTCATAAAAGTACACAACATGTTCATTGTGGTCCAAAATTCAAGACCATAAATGGAATAACATGAGTCCTTACCACATGAATTTAAACTAGATGGTCAATGTTCTTATCACATGACATTAAACTACATAGAGCTTCAGAACTACATGTGGTTCAGTTCTCATTATCATGATATATTTAGTGACGCCCAGACTTCCACCCTTAAGAAATCACACAATATTACCATCAATTCACATTGGTTCACCTCCATTATCTCCTAATGATGTTAATCAACATTTTATTTCATGAACTACATGTTTTTTTATTCTCATTCTCATGAGATATATAGTGTTCCCAAAATCTCTATATTTGGGATTAGCTATAACATTCCCTTTTTCATACCGGTTCTTCAAATTCTATATTGAATGACACTAAATTGCTTAGTTTTTTGAGAATTATGTATGGATTGATTTGAGTTGACATAGAATATGTAGTGACCCCTGAATTTCCATCATTTTTTCCAACCAAAATTCCTCTTTTAATGACGGTTATCACATCCATACCTCAATATATTAGACTTCATAGAAATATGTCTATACCACAAAGTGTTAAACTGATTGGATGTATGTCCATACCACATCATGTTAATCTAAATGGAATCATGTAATTATTTCATGATGTTGAACTTCCTAAAAATAAATCCTTACTAAATGATGTTATACTTTATGAAAATTCATCATCAGTATATGATGTCAAACTACATGGATATAGGTCCTTATTGCATGATGTTAAACTGCATGGAAGTGCATCTTTAATGCAGGACATTAAACTGCATGTAAGAAAATACATCCCCACTACATGATGATAAGCTGGTAAAACAATTAATCATAATTTTTCTTTATCAATAGACCACAACAGCCTTACCCTAAGAAACCAGATATTGGGGTGCTTTCATCATCGGTTTAAGAACCTCAATCTTTATGACACACTTCATGGAACATGTGAATAAGGTCATCACAAACTTTCACTACCCATTAAGTAAGAAGAATGATCTCTCTGTTTGACCGTGCAATTGATGTAAGGGCTCAGTCCCCCCAACCGGAGACATCATGGCCTAATATAGATGGATTTCGGATTCTCGTGATCCTGAAATAACCATGGTGGAACCTAGTACCCCATTGGGTTTTAGGTTATCCCCATAATGATTCCCATATCACCACTCAAGACCTCAGAACCTTGATTCATGATTTAGAAAACTCTCACCTCTCACTCAGAATGATGTTGGAGTAATTTTGGTCTTGGGCATCCTAATTAGGATCTTTTGTAACATCTCCCTTGTTAAGCCCATAAGTTTCATGAAATTAAATTTTTCACACTTTGGTAAAAGCTATACGAACTATATCTCTAGCCTATACTGATCTGAATAAGAAAAATTAAACTTCTAGAGAAAGAGACATAAAACACATCCGGTTGAAATCTCACAAAGGGATACCTGAAAAAAGTCATGTATTCCCTCACTAAACTCTTCATCTTCATTGTTTAGGGGAAAATTAAGGTAATAAATAAATAATTCATAAAGATACTAGGGTCTACTGTATAGTTCAATTAAAATAAAACCTATTCTCCCTAGACCCCTTGGTCGAGGATAAAACTAGAGAAATTATTTTTCACATTTCATCATAGTGAGAATATGTTTGACAGGTGGTGGTTCAACTTTTAGGGTAATCAAACACTTATTGAATCATACATTCTTCATAAATCCCACTACATAATCTGAACCACCTTAGGTTATCACCAAACATTCATTACCCCTGAAGAAGAACTGAGATACCTCATATTGTCCATGCTATTGATGCGAGGGCTCAGACCCACCAACCAGAGACATATTGGCCTAGTATAAATGGATTTCTATTTCATATGTGCCTAGAATCATCACAGTGGAAATTTTCACCCCACTAGGTTTTAATTTATCCTTGGTGTGGTTATCCCATACCTTTCTCATGACCTAAGTACATTTGACTATATTTTAAAATCTCTATATCATACTATTAAAGTGCACCTGATATCCTCAACGATGCATCACTAGGTTTTGTACGCTTTATCATGGCCAAAATGTGACCCTTCATTCATGAATCTTTTGATGGCTCACACCTCGTGATTCGAAACTACAAGACATAGTGCTCATGTTGTTAAATTAAGTGATATGTTTCTCTTGGTTCTTATAACCTGTCACAGATAGCCTTCCATCTATACCCAACATCTTCATCTATATTTTTTGTCTCCATGAATATTTCATAACCCATGGAAATGAAAATAGATCTCTCAATTCAGTCATTCTATTCAGACAATAGATCATACATACTGATTGGAAACATCTTTTCATAGTATAAGAGGATTCAAAATCCTTGTGGGCCTCAATGACACCATGTTGGAACCTGACACCCCATATTTTTAAGGTATATACCCATTACATTTACCCCCATTTTTATTACCTAGCTTATAATTTGTGAATATGACTTACATCACCCACATTCCAACTATCCAGGTGGTCCTTGCATCCCTTGTATTTCACACTCAACCATATTCACCACATAAAACATTGATAATTTATTATAAAAGAGTAAATTTCAACTTTTCATAGACATGATATAGATTTATAAGGGTCTTAACCCACCAACTAAAGGCATCTCCTCCTTGTAAGAAAGAATCAATAATCTATATGATCCCTACAAACACCACTGTAGAACTCAACACCCCATCGTGTGTTGATTCATCTCAGTTATTCCAACCCCATAATCCATAAGGTCCAATCTATAAGACTATAAAATATATAGATAAGTATTTCCAACCTCAAAGACCTTAAATTATTACTCATCGATGGTCTACATCGAAGGCCCTTAAAATAGAAAAATACATGATGCTAACCCAAATAAAAACCCAATAATGAAATCTAGGGAAAAAATTTGGTGACTTTTCTCTTGACATACCCTTGTGTGATATGGGTAATATTTAGTAGCAATAAAATAGAAGAATCACAAAAACATGTTTGAAAAAAAAACTATCAGAAGGTTTCTAGGGAAAAATCCATGTACATTGCTAATATGTAGTCCCCTATATAAGGCTAAGGGAAAAGTAATGGAAAACAAGATAATAATTTTATCAGTCCTACTATATGGAATTATAAAAAAGCATGTTATTCTCTCTAAGTCGCTTGATATAGGAAAAAACAAGATCATTCAGGTAGGATATCATGTCCAAATATTCATTGTAAATCAGATGATCACAAGACTACTAGAGTAGGTGAACCAATGAATAATTTCATGATAGCAGGAATTATGATAATTTCTCAAAAATAGACCTGTAGAAATTCAAGTACTCAAATCTATGAAATCAGATATGATTAGTATAATAAAAAAATTATGGGAATAAATAATAAATAGGTCAACATCTCCACTGAAACATATATCTTTACATAGGATTTCATCACAAAATAGTGATATTTTCCCCTACATATGAGACATATCTAAGTAAGGATATTTATCATAGTTTTATTCATATAAGAACATATATCACCTATACATAAATTTGATCTGTTAGTGGTATATTTATGTACTATGTGTGTCATGATTCCCATCCCCATGAGATACGTAGAGACCTTCAAGTGTTCTACTTTGGATCTATACATATGTTTTCTTTCCACCATATTCCTATTCCATTATGGAATTCATATACATTCCAATTTCTCACTATCCATGACCCTAGTCGAAGCTATTTCCTCTATTGAATTTAGCCGAGCAGTTATGGAATGATATATCATATTCATAATAGTTGAGGGTCCCTTAGACATATTTGTGATATATCCTCTTAGGATCTTCCATATCTTGAATCGATAGATATTTATATATGATTCAAATTGATCTACATTTACATTAGAATCAGATTCTTTAATTCCTTTGAATCTCATTATAAGGGTGGAATTTTTTGGCACCGATATTTGTTCATTTCACACATTTCTTCCAAATATCCAAGGACCATACCAAATTATGAAATAATACATGGAGAAGGGAATACATGAAGATCTAGGGTTTGAGGACATTCACATTGGACCCGATATCCTACATAGAATTTTATTCTAAGGAGTTGAGTGTTTTTATTACCACCTTTAGTGAAAACTAATATAGGTATCCACCAGCTAGCTAGGAAAATTCAACCATAGGCCCATATGGGACCAGAGGTGGACCACGCCCAGTGGGATTCAGTCTCAACAAGACAGAAATCAAAGGGAGGATAAATGCTCCCAAAAGAGACAATTTGGACACGTGTATATGGCCCATTGTGCACAGGCCCCTGCACATAGCTGGAGATATAGGCTCAGTGGCCAAGGCCCATGTAGAGGAAGTGTTGCAGATGGTCTGGGTGTCGACCCCCTTTCCATCTTGAGAAGTGTAAGCCGCTAAATGGACAATATATCGAAGGGGGGCATCCCCAGGATTCGATGTGGGATGAAATTTTTTCCATGGGTATCAAATAAGGGAAATATGATCATGCCTTTCAAAAATATACACAATTTGATCAATCCTTTTTCTAATCCTAAAAATCTTCTTTTAACCATAACCTCATTATTTCAAGATAGGTGATCCTGCTCACTACAAAAAAATTATCATAAACCTATCATTCTTCAACCATTTTCCTCATGACTCCCTAGTTTGATGCTCGTAAGCACACCAGATGCTCACCCATCATCACTTTTATTCCTCATGTACTTCACTAAAATCTATGGAAGTCTATAATGACCATAATGGGTCATCACAGGATCCGAAGCATAATCTCTAGTGGACTTTCTTGAGAGTCCTAGAAAACACTCAAAGTCATCACATGATCATACTTTGATCATATGACCAAGGAAAAGATAAGAACCAATGTGTCACAATTATTTCAGAGACTAAGAACCCCTTCCTCCTCTAATGATTTTATCTGATTTTAATTTGACTGTCTCTGATCATTCGATGCCACATAAAGGAAAAAGAGGAATCACATGATCAAATGAAATGATCATGTAATTCGACCTTTATCGTCTCATTGATGAAAATATCCTTCATCTAGAGTGTGGAGATGTCATATTCAAGTTTTCTAGGCCTATATAAACTTGCTCCCATCTAAGAAAATAGAGTCATGGGGAGCTAGGAAGGATCTCTAAGAAATAATGGATTTCGACCACCGCCAGCCGAAGAACTCCTCATGTAATCATGATAGTTGGATATAAGATCTTTTGATGATTAAGTAGCCACATGATGAACCGAATGTCATGCGGCTCCTAGTTCTTATATGGTTCTCTCATGATCATGTGACACCCAATAGGTTCGAGAAATCACCAAAATAGTATATTCATCCATTTTTTCCCCAAATTCAGTCACGTGAAAAGCATGATACTCCCATATTATATCGCTCATAGGAAACCATAAATATGGATGTCACCCCATGAAAAACCCATGATGATGGAGAGATCAAATTGAACATCGAAAGAACTCATTGGGGTCATAAAATTATAGATAGGTGATTCCCAAACTATTTTCCAAGGACAGACACCACTGGACATGAGCCTTTCAACTTTGGGGATCCTCATCCCCACACTACATGTTTTCTTGGACCTACGATGTAGAATTGAAGGCTTGAACCCCTCCAAATCCATGTAACCTCCTTATAAATTCATCACAAGACATCATCCTTGCATGATACAACATCATTTGGAAGAATCAATGCATAAGTATAGATCCATTCACAAGGTCCTTTTTGGATCACGTGAATCATATAATGAATAGAACTACATTTGACTCCACATTTGATCCCGCTTTAGCATGAGTCACTCCTGTGAACCAAAGACCAAGTAAAGCTCCCACCATGGTTATTAATATCTAGGAAATATAGCTTCCAATATAGGTTCTCTACATTTGTGATACCTTTATACATCCTTTGATATGCAATAATGCTAGTCCATCAGTCTTGTACTGAGAGGAGCCTTTGTGACTCGTTATTTTTGTGTACATCCTCCACATATCCCCCATTCATGTAATGAGGAATAGTTTACCAAATGCCATGAACCCTCTCCATGAATGATTCACCTCCACCCATGAAGGTCACATATATAGAAAAACCCATAAAGTGTGAAAGTACCCTTCGCAAGACCCATATAGGGTCATGCGATTCGCATGGATAGTGAAGCTTCATGTGGCTCCCTAATGTAGGTATAACTTAGACTATATGTTCCCTTGATCTATGTCCAACCTTTTGTCACATGAATCATATAATTCATCCCATACCAGTAGTGCCATTGGGAAGAGTCGACACATTCACATAGTCTCGCAAGTCCCTTGGGAGTATGTGCAAAGAAAATTGAATCATGAAAACATCCCATTCATGTGTGGATGATCTTATAGATAAGGCTACCCCCAACATATTCCCTTGGTCATGTTATGTTAAATATGAATCTTAATAGATAATAACTTTTTACATGAACTTAAAAACTTTGACGAACATAAGGATCCAAAACATATCTGTTATATTCCACCCCATGAATGGTCCAAGGACATGTGATAGTGAGACCCTTCAGTGACCTTGTGATATCATTGGGAAACTGTGACACATCTAAATTGTAATGAGACAAGTTCTGAAAAAATTCATTTGAACTTGTGATAACACGTTTCCATGACATCAATGTCATGTCAAATGTCTATGATAGGTCATGAAAATATCCTCAACGATTTTCACCTTGTTCATGAAAATACATCTCAGAATAACACTTTTATTAGGTAAAGGCATCATAGGAATTTCAGAATGATCATGTGATTGTCCATAGAAATTTCTATTTTCACATACGATATCCTGATGGAAGGTTCAATTAATCATGCAAAAATGAGTGAGCATGTCTACTTTGATCATGTGCAAGACCCCACACATGACCTCTTTGGCCACATGAGGATTTCTGGTAATGATTCTCTAGCCATTCAAAGGCATGCAAGGAATGATTTTTTTATGAAGACACCGTTGGATTTGTCTTCCATGTCATAGTGGTAACCCAATGTTTCAGGCAGACAATTGATACATATCTAAGACATGCCAAACATATCCTCTAGAACGTGACAACCTTATCTAGTATACCTACATGGACCCATTCCTGGTGGATCCCAACTAAAGATCTTCATCTGCATACCCCATTAACAAGGTAAGTTTTCTTGATGAGCTAGGGTCAATTCCAAACATGACCTTACCAATATCATGATCTTAGACAGACCATCATGATCATCAATAACTTTCATTAATCCCCTAGTGAATAATAAATGAGCATACCAATTAGGAATCCTTAGAGTGTAATCCTATATCAACAACATGATATGAGTATACCAATTAAGAAACCTTAGAGTGTAATCCCTTACCAAACGGGATGCCTTAGTATGTAATCCTCAACTACCAAAAAAATATAACATGTCCTCGACTATAGGGCATCCATTTTTGTAAAAATCCCCATCATATCTAAATCTCATGTATAATCATAATGTATCTAAGTGTGAACATCCACCTTAACACATAAGTGGGTTGATAGGTAACTTAACTACATGAACATTCATTCCCGCCACAATTGATATATGTTGGAAGACTTCATAAAGCCCAAGAACTAGTAGCTACCCACTTCGGTGTATTTCCCTTCCCATTCCAATTAACACTAGATTATGGGATTAAATCCTCTCTTTGTAAATTCTTTAATTCTCATCCATAAAGTGATAATAAGAGGACTCATATATGGGCATCATTTAACTTATAATCCCCAATCATGCCCTCAAGTACCTCATACCGTTCAATGGGTTTTTTTCATGCACTGAACTACAAGAAATCTAATTCCCACCATACACAAGATACATAGGAATAGTTTCTAATTCCTGAGTTCCGTACCATATTCTAATAAATTTTGTTGATTATTCCTCTGAAAGGGATGCATTAATGCATATGCTCCGTGTAGATATGACCTCACACAATGTGTCCAATCTGTCACTCTCTCTTGTTTCTCACACCATGTATGGATCACATGGGATTAGAGATCAATGATGATTATAATAATATCATGATGAAAATTCCCCCAATATGGGGCCTTCACCATTGAGATGTAAGCCTGATTACATCCTATTCCTTCATGGAGGTCTATATTCCCAATGAGTCCATCCATGGAAGTCTCATACATTGAAGTCACTCCTAGGGCCTGTATTGTTGTATCTCTCACAACCTGGACTCGCGTAATAATAACTACATGGATTATAATTCATATATTAAAATAGGATGCATTGGACGCCACAGTAATGTTAGTTCCAAATATTCATGTTCATACTGTATGACGTTAAACTATGTAGATGGGTCCAGTCATACAACCTTAAACTATGTAAAAAAAACTATGTGGGTTTTGATTCCTATTATCACAGGATACATAGGATTATGCATAATGGTTCAATTCCATCCCCATGACACCATTCATTTCCCTAGACAATAATTAACTCCATATCACTCGAATATTTTGATAACCCTAGAATCAAAACTAAATAAGAGAGCGATTGATGGCCCGTGATATGCACACCATTATTACTATCAATACATGTTCATCATCAAGTCATTTATATAGGAATAACTAGTCCAATATTGATGTTTAGGAAGGATTTCATGAACATATCATAAATCTGTATGAGAGTCTCGGAGTAGGAAACACCACCCCAAGGGTGCGATGAGCCCAAACTCTCAACCTCTTGACCAATGTGAGATCCCAAGAGTCGTTGGTCCTGAAAACCCAGATTAAATTCAGGTTTTGAAAAGATGGTTCATTTCTAGTTATGGATGAGGGAACCATTGAGAGTTTCCATGGATGAGAATATATATGGATACCCTGACAGGATTGATTGACCGGGGCCTTAAACCCCATGCAATCAACCCATCAAGCGAAACACATTCCACAATTTAAAACCTGATGAAATAATGATGCATCAATCATTCCAATGGGAGCTATTATGTTGCAGGGAGAAATAATTTTGTTTTACTAGTCACATCAGTTTAGACTTCATGAGTGGAAATACTTGATGCACGATCTTGAGTTGGAAGTAGTTATTCTTGTCCTGTGTTTTTGAAGGCACTGTTTATTAGGTGGTCAATTATTTATTTAAATAGGATATAAAATCATGTAATACATATTCACATATTGTAATTTTAATCAAAAAAAAAGTTAATATATGTTGAATACATAAAAAAATTGACAATGAGTTTTCTTATATGCTTGGGAAGGGAAATGTAGTGGATAACTCTATGATCCAAAGGAAACAATCAAAGGTTATTGAGGAGGCTATTAGGAAGTAGATTTTGTTGGACCCATTATATGATATATATTTATAGGTGAATAAATATTATTATATGTATGTAAATTCTTCTTTATTAATGACCTATACAATTTTGCAAAGAGTGAAGATGAGGAAACTATTGAATACTGAGTGCTTGCTCACATGGGAGATCATTTCTATCCAGGACACACCACATGGATAGGTCATTGATTGTATGATAAATTATGATTATGTGGATGTGTTTGGGTGCCTATAGAAATATGGTATAAGTTAATGTAAGAATTTCATTCATCTTATTATTTTTAACATCACAACCTTACCAAGATGTACCATGATTTATGCCGCCAGTACTGGGTTCCCGGAATGAAGCTTGAGAAAGCAAGTTTCATTACATGATGTTTTACCTATCAAAAAAATGAAGGTGAAATAATAATGATCATATTGAATTATACAGCCTCTAGTAATTACATAATGTAAATGGGATGAGATCACCATGAAATTTTTGAAAGGATTGTTGATATTTCTTTGATTTTATGACGTGTTATGGGTGATCATTGACCAGTTAACCATGGTCACTCACATTATAACTATTTGAAAGAAATTTTTAATGGAATATCATGGGAGGATTTTAAACTATGAGATTATATAAATACATGATGTTCACCATTCTATTGTGTTAGATAGAGAAGCTCGGTTCACATCATTGTTTTGGTAGGGGTTACAGAAGGAACTTTGTTCATATGTACTTTTGAACACAACCTATCACCCACTAACCAAGAGTCAGTCTAAGCATACTATTCATTTATTAGAGGACTTTTTTCTGAATTTGTCCTTTATTTTAGAGGTTCTTATGAAAAAATTATATCAATTGATTATTTTTCTTTAAATAATAACATTTAGAAATCTTTAAAGATGAAACCTTATAAGTATTTTTATGGTATGAAGTGATATTCGCACATATGATGGTTAGAGGGAGTAAAGTTAGCACTATTGGGACCTCGTATAATTCAAAATAATTCAGATTTAGAATATCATATTGGAAAATATATAACCACAACTCTATCTACAATGTTTTCTAATATTGATAGTCTCTTCCAACCATTAGAGTTTGAGGTTGGACACCGGTTTTTCTTATGTGTTTCACATAGGATGGGTCATGGAGGGATTCAAATATATGGAAATATATCAACTCATTATGTTGGTCCTTTAACTATATTGGATAATATTAGTCTGATGTAATATAATATATACCTTTTTCATAGGTATCAAGCCATCCATGATGTGTATCTCATCTTCACCATTATCAGGAAACCTGTCTCATACTTTTAATCCATATCATTTTGATTTTGATTCTTATGCCTCAATTGAGAAGTATCCAATACAGATGGTTGATCATATCCCTAAGGCTCACCAAGGTATGTTTGTAACATCCCATGATTATAAAACGAAACACTACGTGATTAAATGAACTACTGAGTACTATGTGAAATTTATAACCAAGCTGCTAAACGCAATTTTTTCACTTCTTTGTTTTGAATTTCGAAAATCTGACATACCCAGTTGCGATCCCTAAGTTATTTGGAGTCTAATATGACCAACTGATTTTTTGGTGAATAATAACCTTCATTTATGAAGACCAACCTACCTTATGAATAGTAACATACCCTTATAAATAGTAACATACCATTATGAATATTAATATGGCCCTTATGAATAGTAAATCATCCAGAATAATAATATCCTCACCCATTAATAACATTTAGGCATCTTATAAGTTAATATCTGACTATATTAAAAGTATTGGTGTTTTTGTAAGTCATAAATAAGTAATTATAATTAATTTATTCATTTAAAAGAAAATAAATTTTCCTAAATTGATTTAATAAATTTACAATTCTATTTATTTTAGGTTTAAAAAAAAATTTATACGACCTTATGTAATTTTTGAAACCATTATGAAATCATTTTTAATTTTAAAAACTGTATTTTTCATATAAATTAGTAATTTAATTAAAAATTAAATTAAAAATATTTAGAAAATTATTTATTGAAAAATGTACTTAATTATTGGATTATAAAATCTAAAAATGGTTAGCATGAATTTTTGTGATTTTTTCTAAAATACATTAATTTTCATAAGAATAGTAAAAATACAATTTTTCACATAACAAGTATATCCTAAAATGCATCATTCATGATATAATGATGAAATAAAAATTATATAACATTATATTCTACCATGTTATATTTAATTTAATAAATGGTTCCATAAAATACAAGAAAATAAATTTAAAAACCTAAAAAGAACTTTCCAAAGCCTAAAGTCAAAAAGTGATTTCTTAAAGTATCTTTCTCTCTTTCTTTCAAATTCTTTTTAATGAATTAATGAATTAAAATTATAAAGATTATTTAAAGTCTAATAATACTTTTATTATATAAATTTAGTATTTATTATTTCAAAAACTACTATTACAAGTCTAAAATTCGATATATTATTTTATTTTGTATTTTATTCTAAAAGCACCCCTCCTCATGTATAAATAACCTCTCTCCCTCCCCTTGCGAAACCACACCTCTCAAGCTTCATGACTTGCCTAAACTCTCTCAAAGAACTTTCTTTAGCCCCTAACCCATGTCAAAGAGCTTTTTGTCTCCTCAAAATACAAATCCTAGGTTTCTGAATAAGAATCTCAAGAGGAGGATTCAAGAGGTAATTCCCCTCTCTCTCTATTTTCCTTTAATTTCCTTTAAATTTGAAGTTCTTTTTTCATAATCTCACCCCACCTATCGTCATACACATTGTATGGTAACTCCAGTATCTTATAGATTCTATAATTTTATGCTAATAATGGGATATTATATCATAAAACATCCTTCTCCTCTTCTTTTTATTTTAGAAAGGAAAACGTTGTTTGTTGGTGTCAATTTATCAGCTTCAAGAATGACATGTATTGTTTTTTCCATTACCACCATCAGATATTGTCATGAAACCATTTTTATGGTTGAAACAGATTATTTTATAGGTATTTTATCCAATTTATTGTTCTTGAACTGACTTTTGTACATATTACAAATTGATTAATCAAAAAAAGTTTGTTGTGGTCAAAATACCGCCCAATTTTCCGAAATGATCATCATTAAATTCTTATCTAATGATTCATCCACATGTTATACAACATAATTTATTATAAAATAATTTAAAATCCTATAATATCATTAATAACATGAATGATCAGTTTGGGATATTTATACATGTTCTTTATGAACATTCATTTATGAATACAAATGAACCGCTTAAGAAAACCATAAAAACGATCTTTCCCGAACAATGTATTTAATCTCTATAACTCATACCACAACCCTTAAAATTACATAATGAGACTACAATGAAACATATTCACGTAAAAAATGTTTTTTAATTGTTAATTAATGAATCTAATGTGGTTATATAGGAAATTAACATGATGAAAACAATCAGATTCAAGGTAAGGGGAAATTCAAGAACTCAACATTCATTCTTTGGGTTCTCCCACTTTCACTCCATTTTTGGTATGGTCACTCCTTAAAAATAATTTTTTCTTAATTATCTTTTTCATACGATATAAATGTTTTACACTGGAGTTTATTTCAAACAAATTTTTTCCAAAATAACTCTTCTTCCAAAAGCACACCTTTTACTTCTCTCTCCAGGTTCATGGTTCTTATATCAAGTATGTAACTCCCTCCTTCTATTGGGAATAAAATGATTATGAATTTGTTCTTATGTGATAAAACCCATTAATTTATATCAGTTATTTATGTTCATTTTTTATATATTTTTTATGTTTCATGCATGATAATGGAAAAGATACGATCTGATGAATGAACCAAGAATTATATAGCGCAAAATAAATGTTATGATGTGATGGGTGTGCCTAGAATTATACAGTGCTACACTGATTTGGGTAATGTGATGAATCTCATGAGATAAGGTGAAATTACGTGTGAACATGATACTAGCTTTTTTCACAACTATGTGTGCTATTTAACCACTAATACTTGATGTTTTATTTTTATGCATTTCCACATTTCAAGCCTTTTATTAATGCTTCCTCTCATGTTCATGATCTGTTGCCTATGTTGTAATATTTCTCACCCATGATATATTTTTCTTATCTATCCTTTTATTTGGATTTATATCATCCATTTTTTAATGTATATCCTCAAGAAATTTTGTGTACTAATGATTTTTTAAGGGACAATAATGAAGATAGGGAAGAAGGAATTAAATAAATTTAAATGTTTTGTATTGTAAATGATATTGTATGGTTTGTCTAATACTCCAAATCCTAGAACAGAAAAGGCCCTATAATATATAATATATTGTGTATTTTTCTTCTATCCTTTATAAGATATAAATAAACAACATTCTTTAGTATTGAATCTGGAAGTGTGAGTTTAGGGCCTTACAACATGTATCAGAGGAACAGTTTAGGAAACTTTGGAGATTTGAAGTTGTCAATTTTAAATTAACTGTTAAACTTCTGGTTAATTAGGTACACATAAAAAAATAGTTTTTCATAATTATAAACATATAAATTCAGAATTATATGCACAATGAATAAATTGTGAGACTGCAATACATTGGGGGGGGGGGATTTAACATCCAATGATTTTAAATGGAAACACTATGTCTTTAAAGAAACTGTTGAGTACTATGTGAAATTTATAACCAAGCTGTTAAAAATAATTTTTTCACTTCTATCTTTTGAATTTCAAAAATATGACAGACATGGTTTCAATTAGTATGTTATTTGGAGTATAATATGACAAACATAATTTTTCATGAATAGTAACCTACCATTTATGAATAGTGACTTACCCTTATGAATAGTAATATGAAATTATGAATAGAAACATTCCCTTAAGAATAGTAATATTGAAATTATGAATATTAAATCCTCTAAAATAATAGTAACATCACACATGAATAAAATTTAGGCATCTTATAAGTGACAATTTGACTATAGTAAATCTAATAGTTTTATTATATCATAAATAAATAGTTATAATTTATTGATTGATTTAAAAAGAAAATATATTTTCTTAAAATGTTTTTATAAATTAAAAATTATTTGTCTTTTGGGTTTTAAGATAATTTTATATGACCTTATGTAATTTTTTATAGCATTTTGAAATCTCTATTTACTTTAAAAATATATATTTTTCAAGTAAATTATGATTATAATTAAAAATTAAATTAATTATATTTATAAAATTAGTTACTAAAAAAGGCTTGATTTTTGGATTCCAAACCTCAAAAAATGGTTAGGGTGAATTGTTGTAATTTTTCTAAAATACTTTAATTTTCGGGGGAATAGTAAAAAATAGTTTTTCACATAATTGGTATATCATAAATTGCATCATTCATGATGAAATTATGGCATAAAACTTATAAAACATTAGGTTAGTCTATGTTATATTTAATTTCATAAATGGTTTTTTAAAATACACTAAACCCAATTTTCAAAACAAAAAATAACTTTCCAAAACCTAATGTCAAAAAGTGATTCATTAAAGTATCTTTTTCTCTTTCTTTCAAATTATTTTTATAAATTAATTAATTCAATTTATAAAAATGATTTGAAGTATAAATATATTATATTATATTAATATATGATTTATTATGTAAAAAAACTACTATTACATGTCTAACATTTGATATAATATTTTATTTAATGTTTTATTATAAAAACACCACCCTCCTCATGTATAAATAACGCCTCTCCCTACCTCTTCCAAACCACACCACTCAAGCTTCAAGAAGTGTCTAAACTCCATCCAGAAATCCTCTAAAGCCACAATCCTATGTCCATGATCTTCTAATCTCAACAGATGACCAATATTTGGTTTCCTAAGGAGGATCTCAAGAGGAGGATTCAAGAGGAAATTTCCCCCTCTCTCTTTTCCTTTAATTTCTATTCAATTTTAAGTTATTTTCCTAATATCTCCCCACCTATACTCATTCACATGGTATGGTAACTAAAGTATCAAAAATTCACTGAAATTTTATGATACTAATAGAATATTATATCGTCCACCCCTTCTCATCCTTTTTTATTTTAGAAAGGAAAACATTGTTCGTTAGCTGTTAATTTGTCACCTTCAAAAACGACATGTTTACTTTTTTCCAATACTGCCATCATATATGGTCATCAACCCACTTTTATTATTGAACTAGATTATTTTATAGGTATTATTTCATATTTAGTGTTCTGGAACTAACTTATGTACATATTACTAAATGACTAACCAAAACAAGTTTGTTGTGGTTGAAAACCCGCCCGAATTAACTCAAATGATTATCATTAAATTCTTATATAATGATTCATCCACATGGTATATAACATAATTCATTATAAGAAACTATCCTAATATCATTAATAACATTAAATATAATTTTTGTATATTTATCTATTTTCTACACAAATATCCATTTATGAATACAAGTTAACCGCTTAAGAATACCCTAAAAATGAACTTTTCTGAACAATATATTTAAACTCTACAACTCATAAAAAGGCACAAAAAATAACACAATAAGACCATAATAAACCATATTTATGTAATTTTTTTTTTGAAATTGTTAATTATTGAGTCTAATGTTGTTATAGAGTACATTAAATCAAAGAAAGTGTTCAGATACAAGGTAAAGGGTAATTCTAGAACTCAACTTTCTTTCTTTAGGTTCTCCTTCTTTCACTCCATTTTAGGGATGGTCACGCCTTAAAAAAAATTTCATAACTATCTTACCTTTTATAGGATATACATGTTTTCATATAGAGTTTGTTTCAAACAATTTTTTTCCAAAATAACTCTTCTATCAAAAGCACACCTTTTACTTTGCACTCAAGGTTGATGGTTCTTGTATCAAGTATATTACTCCCTCTTTCTTTTGTGAATACAATGTTTATAAATGTTTTATTATGTGATGAAACCCATTACTTTCCATGGGTTATTTAGTTTTATTTTTGATATATGTTCTATGTGGCATGCATGATAATGAAAATGTTATGATGTGGTGGGTGCACCCAGAATTATACAGTGGGAAATGATTGTTATGATGTGACAGGTATGCCTGAATTATATAGTACTCCAATTCATTAGGTAAAGTGAAGAATATCATGAGTTAAATATAGATGATGTGTTATCATGATGCTAGCTTTGTTCGCAACTTTGTGTGGTAGTTAAAAGCTAAGACATGATGTTTCATTTTTATACATTGCAACATTTCAAGTCTTTTATTAATGATTCCTCTCATGTTCATGATCATTTTTCCTATTTTGTGATTATTCTCATCCATTATATATTTTTCTTATCTATCCTCTTATAGAGATTTAGTTCACCCATTTTTAGATGATTATCCTTAGGTGATTATGTGTACGAAAGTGTTTTCAAGGGTCAATAAGAAGCTTGAGAAGAAGATATTAAATAAATGAAAATGTTTTGTGTTGTTAATGTTAATTTATGGTTTGACTACTACTCCAAAAACTAGACTAGAAAAGTATCCTGAATGTATAATATACTGTGTATTTTTCTTCTATACATTATAAAAAATAAATTCACATCATGTTTTAGTATAGAATCATGAAGTGTGGGTTCATTCCCTTACACATGGTATCAGAAGAACAGTCTAGAAATCTTTGGAGATTAGACGTAGTCATTTAAAAATTAACTGTTAAACTTATGATTAATTAGGTACACTTAATAAAATAGTTTTTTTTATTAATTATCAATATATAAATTCCGAATTATAAGTACAAGAACAAATTGCAAGGGCACAATTCATTTAAAGGGGGAAGAACGTAACATCCCAAGATTTTAAAATGAAGCAATATGTGCTTAAATGAACTACTGGGTAATATGTGAAATTTATAACCAAGATTTTAAACATAATTTTGGCACTTCTGTGTTTTGAATTAAGAAAATATAACATACACGGTTAAGATAAGTAAGTTATTTAAAGTCTAATATGACCACATTATATTTGGTGAATCGTAACCTACCCTTATGAATAGTAACCTACCCTTTTGAATAGTACCCACCCTTATAAATAGTAACCTGCCCTTATGAATATTAATATTACCCTTATGAATAATAAATCATCCAAAATAATTTTATCCCCACCCATGGATAATGTTTCACCATCTTATAAGTGACAATTTTACTGTAGTAAAAGTATTGGTGTGTTGAAGTCATAAATAATTAATTATAATTAATTAATTAATTTAATAGAAAATTTATTTTCCTAAAATCTTTTCATAAATTAAAAATTATATGTCTTCTGGGTTTTATGATAATTAAATATTACCTTAAGTACTTTTTGAAAACAATATGAAATGTGTTTTATTTTAAAGAAGGTATTTTTTCAAGTAAATTATGATTTTAATTAAAAATTAAATTAAAAATTTTAAAAATTTATTTTTGAAAAAAGGAATTTATTTTTGTATTATGCATGTGAAAAATGGTTATGGTGAATTTTTGGAATTTTTATGAAATACTTTAATTTTAAGTGAATAGTAAAAATTCAGTTTTTAACATAACCAGTATATCCTAAATTTCATAATTCATGATGTAATTATGAAATAAAAATTATAGAAATTTTTATTAGTACATGTTAGATTTAATTTCATATGTCGTTCCTTAATATATAATAAACTCTATTTACAAACATAAACAAAACTTTCCAAAGCCTAAAGTCAAAAAGTGGTTTCTTAAAGTATCTTTTTATCGTTCATTCACATTCCTTTTATAAATTAATCATTTCAAATTATTAGGATGCTTTAATGTCTAAAAATAATTATATTATATTAAAATATGATATATGATGTCAAAAGACTACTATTAAATTTCTAGCATTTGATATATAATTTTATTTAATATTTTATTCTAAAAACACCCCACACATGAATAAATAACACCTCTCTATCCCACTGCCATACCACACCTCTCAATCTTCAAGACATGCCTAAACTATAAAAAAAATCTTCTATATCGCCCCCCCCCCATGTTAAAGAGCTTTGGGACCCATCAAAATTCCAATCCTATGTTTCTTAAGAAAGATCTCAAGAGGAGGCTTCACGAGGTAATTCCCCCCTCTCTCTTTTCCATTAATTTCCTTTCAATTTCAAGTTATTTTCTTAATCTCTCCCCACCTATCATCTTCCACATGGTATGGTAACTCTAATATAATACATATAATGTAATATTTCGATACTAATGATATAATATATCATCCAACCCCATTCTCATCTTCTTTTTATTTTAGAATGGAAAAAGTTATTTGTGAGGTGTTAATTTATTACATTCAAGAAAGACAAGTCTACTTTTTTTCATTAACTCCTTCAGATCTGGTAATAAAACCATTTTTTTGTTGAACCATATTATGATATAGGTATTATATAATATTTAGTGTTCTGTAACTAACTTGTGTACATATTAAAAAATTATTAATCAAAAGAAGTTCGTTGTGGTTGAAAAACTGCATGTATTAACCCAAATGATCATCATTAAATTCTTATCTAATGATTCATCCACATGGTATATAACATAATTCAATATAAGATTATTTAAACTCATGGAAGAAAATTAATAACATGAAATTTAAGTTCTGAATAATTATCCATGTTCGACACTGACTTCCATTTATGAATAGAAGTGAATCGCTTAAGAAAACCCGAAAAATGAACTCTCACGAACAATGTATTTAAACTCTATAAGTCATTGAAAGTCCCATTAAATAACTTAATGAGACCATAATGAACCATATTCATGTATGAAAGGTTTTTTAATTATTAATTAATGAATCTAATGTGGTTATACTAGATATTAAAGTGAATAAATCATTCAGATACAAGGTAGGGGAAATTCTCAAACCCAATATTCTTTCTTTGGGTTCTCCCTCATTCACTCTATTTTTGGTATTGTCACTCCATAAAAATAAATTTTTCATCATTATATTAACATTTCGTGTATGTAAATTTTTTACACTATAGTTTATTTCAACCAAATGTTTTCCAATACAACTCCTCTTTCAAATACACACTTTTTACTACTCACTCAAGGTCGATGGTTCTTGTATCAAGTGCATTACTCCCTCTTTATTTTGTGAATCCAAAGATTATGAATTTGTTATTACATGAGGAAATCCATTCCTTTACATGGATTATTCATGTTCATTTTTTATATATTTTCTATGTGGCGTGCATGACAATGAGAATGATATGATGTGACGGGTGCCCCCAGAATTATATAGCGGAAAATGAATGTTATGATGTGATAGGTGCTCCTGGAGTTATACAGCTCTCTAATTCATTGGGTAATGTGACGAATCTCATGATTTAAAATGAAATTATTTGTGAACATGATTTCATTTTTGTTTACAATTATGTGTGGTAGTTAACTAGTAAATCAAAATGTTTTATTTTTTTCCATTTCCACATTTCAAGTCTTTTATTAATGATTCCTCTCATGTTCCTGATCTATTTCCAATGTTGTGATTGTTCCCACACATGCTATATTTTTCTTATCTATACACTTACTGGGAGTTATCTCACCCTTTTTTTATGTATATCCACATTTGATTATGTGTTCTAAAGAGTTTTCAAGGGACAATAAGAAGCTGTAGAAGAAGAAATTAAATAAATGTAAATGTTTTGTGTTGTAAATATTAATGTATGGTTAGTCTAATACTCCAAAACCTAGACCAAAAAAAGTCTTAGAATTTATAAAATACTGTGTATTTTTCTTCTTTCCTTTATAAAAAAGAAATACACAACATGTTTTAGTGTATAATCCAGAAGTGTGGGTCCAGGTCCTTATAGTTTGTATAAGAGGAATGATCATGAGAAATTTGAAGAATAGAAGTAGTCATTTTAAAATTAACCTTTAATCTTATGGTTAATTATTTATACATAAGAATGTACTTTTTCTTAATTTTCAATATATAAATTCAGAATTATTAGTAAAACAAACGCATTGTGTGGGAGCAATTCATTTGAGGGGGGAAGAATGTAACATCCCAAATTTTTAAAAGGAAATAGTATATATTTCCAAGAACTGCTGAGTACTATGTAAAATTTATAACCAATCTGTTAAACGTAATTTTGTCACTTCTATGTTTTGAATTTTGAAAAGTTGACATACACGGTTGCGATCAGTAAGTTATTTGGAGTCTAATATGACCAACATAATTTTTTGGTGAATAGTAACCTACCCTTATGAATAGTAACCCACCCTTATGAATAGTAACTCACCCTTATGAATATTAACCTACCCTTGTGAATTTAAATATGACCCTAATGAATATTAAATCCTCTTTAATAATAGAAACCTCACCCATTAATAAAATTTGGGCTTCTTATAAGTGAAAATTTGACTATAGTAAAAGTATTGGTGTTTTTTAAGTCATAAATTATTAATTATAATTATTAAATTACTTTTAAATAAAATTTATATTCATAAAATGTTTTCATAAATTAATGATTCTATGTCTTTTTGGTTTTAAGAAAATTTTATAAGGCCTTATGAAATTTTTGAAAGCATTATGAAATCAATTTTAATTTTAAAAAATGTATTTTTCAAGTAAATTTTTGTTTTAATTAAAATTTAAATTAGTCTTATTTAGAATTTTTTTTAAAAATGGACTTGATATTTGGTTTCTAAACTTTAAAAAATATTTAGTGTAAATTTTTGTGATTTTTTCGAAATACTTTAATTTTTGGGTGAATAGTAATAGTACAGATTTTCACAAAACTCGTATATCCTAAATTTTATTATTCATGGTGTAATTATGACCTAAACTTTATAAAATTTTAGATTTATCCATGCTATATTTAGTTTCATAAATGGTTCCTTGAAATACAAGAAACTCAATTTCCAAACCTAAAAAAAACTTTCCAAAGCCTAAAGTCAAAAAGTGATTTCTTAAAGTATCGTTTCTCTTTCTTTCACATTACTTTTAAGAAATAAATTAATTCATATTATAAAGATTATTTAAAGATTAAAACAAATTATATTATATTAATATATTATTTATGATGTCAAAAAACTACTATTACTAGTCTAACTTTTGGTATATTATTTTATTTAATATTTTATTCTATAAACACCCCCTACTTGTGTATAAATAACCCCTCTCCCACCCCTTTCCAAAACAAAACCTCTAAAGATTCACAACTTTCCTAAACTCTGTCCAGACATATTTTCCACCCCCTCCCCAATGACCAATAGCTTCTTGTCTGATCAAAAGAATAGTCCTAGGGTTTTCATAGAGGACCTTAAGAGGAGCATTCAAGAGGCAATTCCTCTCTCTCTCTCTCTCTTTTCCTTTATTTTCCATTCAATTTCATGTTTTTTTAATATCTCCCAACTTTTCCTCATCAAAATGGTATGGTAACTCCAGTATCAGAAATATAATGTAATTTTATGATACTAATGTAATATTATATCATCCAAACCCCTTCTCCTCTTCTTTTTATTTTAGAAAGGAAAACGTTGTTCGTGAGGTGTTAATTTATCAACTTCAAAAACAAAATGTTTAATTTTCCATTAACACCTTAATATCTATTCATGAAACCATTTTATGGTTAAAAAAATAATTATATAGGTATTATATCCTATTTAGTGTTCTGTAACAAATTTATGCACATATTACTAAATGATAAATCCCAAAAAAAATTATGGTAGAAAAACCACCTGAATTAACCCAAATGATCATCATTAAATTATTATCTAATGATTCAAACACATGGTTTATAAAATAATTAATTATAAAATCATTTAAAATCCTTCAATGTCATTAATAACATTAAATATCAGTTATTTATATTTATCCATGTTCTACACGAACTTCCATTTATGAATACAAGTGAACCGCTTACGAGAACCATAAAAACAAACTTTCTTGAACAATGTATTTAAATGAAATAACTCATAAAAGGACCATAAAACAACTCAATGTAACCATAATAAACTATATTAATGTACAATAGGTTATTTAATTGTTAATTAATGAATATAATGTGGTAATAAAGGATATTAATGTGAAGAAAGAGTTTAGATACAAGATAAGGATAAATTCTCGAACCCAACTTTCTATCATTGGGTTATCCCTATTTTACTCTATTTTTGTTATGGTGACACCTTAAATATCAATTTTCCATCATTATATTTCCTTTAATAGATTTTAAATCTTTTCCACTACATTTTATGTCAAAAAAATGTCTTCAAAATAACTCTTCTTTCAAAAGAACACCTTTTACTTCTCACTCAAGGTTGATGGTTCTTTAATCAAGTATGTTACTCCCTTTTTCAATTGGTAATCCAAAGTTTAGGAATGTGTTATTATGTGAAAAAGACCCATTAATTTACATGGGTAATTTATTGTTTTTTTGAAGTATTTTGTATGTGTCATGCACGATAATGAGAATGTTATGATGTGACGGGTGTGCCAAAAATTATATAGTGCAAAATGAATGTTATAATGTGACGGGTGTGCCAAGAATTATACAGTTATCAATGCATTGGGTAAACTGATTAATCTAATGAGTTAAATTTAAATTATGTGTGAACATGATTCTATATTTTTTCACAACTATGTGTGTTAGTTAACCACTAAGACATGATGTTTCATTTTTATGCATTACCACATTTCAAGTCTTTCATTAATGCTTCATCTCATGTTTATGGTCCTTTGACTATATTGTGATTGTGCTAAACATGATATATTGTACTTATCTATCTTATTACTAGGATTTATCTCACCCATCTTATTTATGTATATACTCAGGTGATTATTTATACTGAAGGGTTTTCAAGGGATAATAAAAAGATAGAAAAAAAGGAATTAAATAAATGTAAATGTTTTATGTTGTAAATGTTAATGTATGGTTTTTCTAATCCTCTAAAAGCTAGATTAGAAAAATTAATAGAATTTATAATATATTGTGTATTTTTCTTATATCCTTTGTAAAAAATAAATACACATCATGTTTTAGTATTGAATCTAGAAGTGTGGGTTCATAGCCTTACAAAGTTATTTCCTCTAGTATTGGTAGTATATCAACATGAAAACTGTATAGGATAAGACCTAGTAATAAGAAGAAGACATATGTGCTTAGTGGATATAGTTACTCTTAGATGATTATTGGCCACCATTGGAATGTAATGTCATAGATGAGTTGTTATAGGGAGTGGAGATTGTATGATCCCAAATTTTGATTTTATTTTTTAAAATATTTAGTTATGGTTCAGTATTGTCTGGTTGGGCCCTATTAAAGGATCATTCATGGACTTTTTGGGGGATTTGGGTGTAATTAGTAGCAATATAATGTTTTTGGAGTATTTTATTTTTAGACCCATTAATAACATAAATTGGTAATTTATCACATAAAATGTCTATATAGGCAATGGGATTTGTGGGTTAGAGCCTGTATATATGAAAGTATTGGATTACACTCTATACATGGATATTATGATGTAAATTAAATGTTTACACCATAATCCATGCTTGGAAATACTAAAAAATAAGGATTTATGGTATAAATCCCCTATATACCTCATAAATACCATAGGCCCCTTAATTAAGGGTGAATTTTACATTTTCCCCTATTACTGTTAAGATTTTTTTCTCCTCCACCTCTTATAGAACACCTAAAGTGTCCCCCCTCGTTATTTAGATCTCTCATATGGATGTTAAACCAAGGATTTGAGCTACATCCCTTAGTCGGGGTCTATTTCCAAAATTGTTCACCATGTTGGATATGTATTTGTAATATTTTTGATCTTTTTTCCACGATTATTCATTTATCTCATTTTATGGAATTTTAGAATATTATAGATAATTTACTCGGTTTTCATGGTATTATTCTATTTATCTATTTCCCCTATTCTTTCTTAAATATGAATCTAATAAAATATGAGGTGTTGTCTACCAAGATAAGGTATGCGGTCTATCATTTTCCTTTAAAGTATTTATGTTTATATTCTATGTTTTCATTTTGAGTTCCAAACATTCTACAAAGCCTATTAAATTTGTAGTTAATTAAATGAATATATATTACCGTGGTTATAGAAATACAAGAAATCTAAAATCATTACCAATGGATGTCCACCTTGACATAAGCCACCCCTTAGGTTGTTCCATTCATAATGTCTTATGATCCTTATTATATAGATTTTGAATCAAACCACTAATTGAGATGTGTTTAGTAATCCCATATAAATAAAATGTAAAATTAATTAAACAAAGAGGAAATCATAATCCACTTGTTCGTAGGCCCTTTATCTTTTTTCTCAATGATTCAGTTACACTATTATATAAAATGGAAAATAGAATTATGTAAATTATTAAATGTTATGTGTTACTCCTAGCTTATGACCATGCAATATACCATGCTGAGATCAATACATGGGTTCTGACATAGAACTTCGTAGAAGAGTTCCTCAAACATAATAAATTAAAAATATTTATAAATTAATTGTATCATACTGGGGAATATATATATATATATTATTATATATAGTACATTGGATGGGATCACCTAGAAAGTGCCTTATATTATGCAATAAATGGGACCTAGGTTCCCCATGTGAAATGCTATGGATGGGTTAAAAGTCCCATGCCTTATATTATGCCACAAGAAACACCTTGGTTACCTCTGTGAGATGATAAGGATCATCTAAGAGGAAAGTAAACTCGATTATTCCATGAGTGGAACCTGGATCCCCAATAAAAAATTACACGAATGATCTCAGAAGGAAATTCCATTACACCGTAACATGAGAGATACATATGTTCCCATGAGTAATGATAAGTACATGATTTTTTGGTGATGGGATCATAGCACACCTAGAGTGATACTCTTTATGAAATATTTTAATGATCTTAGCATTCTATCCAATTAAATTAATTGACATTCCTACCAAGTCAATGAATATAATCATATTCTATTTGTTTTGTACTTACGTGATGAAGTAGTTTTACATCCTTCATAAGTTTAAATGAATGGAGGATTAATGAACCTAATTTGAATATCACAAGACATAGAGTTAATGGTTAAAAAACTTGGGACCCATCCTTTTAAATTTGATCTTAACATTCTACATGCTGAAATGTATTTTGGATTAGGTTGAATCAAGTAGTGTCATTCAGGTGTCCCACATGGAACCTAGACTGAGGCAGTTTTTTGTTTACTCCATAAATTTTTTTATTACCTAGATATTTTTTATAGTATAATCATATACAGGAGAGTATTGTACACCATTTCTGGTGGCCTATTGAGTTTATATAATTCTTTGTTAGAGATGTCAATTGGTACTTATGGATACTTCATGGATGTAGGTTTAAAATGGGGAAGAGTCCATCTTTGGATGCTTGAGTTTTTATACCATGATAGAGTTTAGGAGCAGAGGACCGATATTATACTCCTGGTGAAATTGGAGATAGACCTTGATCTTTTGGTCATTTTTCAACATCATGTTGTATATTCCCATTGCTCGGTTTCTACTTTATTTTCTATTATTATATAGCAACTAGAAATTACTACATTTTTATTATAACATTGGATGTAGTTCTATTATTGTTTAAGAAACAATCCCATTAATTATTATTATTATAACATAATTGGTTATAATTTTAAATCATTATACTCTTTATATTCTTTTGTTTCTCTTATACTATTTTGGCCCACTTTGACTCGGAGGGTATAGTCTCCCCAGCATTCATTAATAGACCTTCGCTACTAGTTGGAAGAATCTCGTGTATAAGGGGACATGTTGGTGTCCATGTGTCTTACCAGGTTCAATTACTTATGAGTGAACCAGGCCTAGGATGTCACACAATACATTTCATTCTCATAGGTTTTTTATATGATTATTCCTTCTGTATGATTCCATTATTTGGGACAAATATGAATGTACTTGTTATTATATGATTAGTGTCTTGAAATTATATAACCCTCTAATGAATTGGGTTATTTTTTATCTTAATAGATACCATGTATGATACATAAGAATTTTTCCAAGAAGAATATGATATATTTTCTTTGGAAAGTGCCTTGAATTATTATCATGGTTTCTTGTTTTTTCACACATTAATATGATTCCATTTCCAATGTTATCCTTTTTTATGCCCTGATTATTTATGATTATATATGAACATCATCCTATATGATACCATGTTATTCTTTTTATCTGAGATGTTATACTGAATTATTCAATGTTTTTTCTCTAGGGGTATGAATTTTTTTAGACGTTTTTGTGAAGAATCGATTTTTGAAATATGGTAAAATATTTCTATAAATAATTGTGTAAACATCTATACTAGGTTTGATTATATAAGATCACCTTTTAGGTATCACTTACTCATGTTTGAATTGAAATTACACATAATATTAATTCATAAATCAATATATTTATTAGTTATATATTCACTCAATCTTGAGTTATTAATCTCCCAAGAGTTTTATTAAATATAGAAGACTAAATTATATAATGATAATTACTCTCGTGATAAAATATTTATTGTAAAATGAATAAGAATCAAATAATGTGTGTAAATATCATATACACTACTATAGATGTGGAATTTAATATCATTAGAAAATGTCTTAATCAGTGAAAAAGAAGAAATTTTGTTATAAGAACCATTAAAATTGGTCACTTTTATCAGCTTTAATAAAAGTGCTGATAAATGACCCTTTTATCAATGCTAAAATAATTTCTCGTAGAAGGTGATATTTATCAGTTTTTTTTGAACTACAAAAGACCCCATTTAGCAGTGCTAATGAAATAAATTATAAAAGTGAAGAAAATTAAAAATAATCTATATTATTAGAGGGGGATACATCCCTCTTTTTATCAGTTATTGTCTAGATATCCCCTACACATTTGTCAATTATAGATGGCCCTTACCTTGTATATTTGTACCAGAGAATCATCTACCCACCCCCACATTCCCCTGCCTTCACGTGGTTTTAAACCGAAGACCCCTTCATAGATAAGTAATTTTACAACTCTTATATTTTTTTACACTACTTATTGATATAGCTATTTATTTATATATATTTCATTATATTTTTTTCCATATATATATTTTATTATTTTTAAATACCTTTATAAAATACACATTGTGAGTGTCTGTTTGTGTTTATAAATATATACATATATTCATATATATCTTTTGTGTGGGTGTGTTTCTATAAATATAATTATTCATTTTATTTATTTATGTACTTATATTATATATTAATATTTACTTGCATATATTTGATTATATAGATAAATATACATCTCTTTGTTAACACACACAAATAAATATATAAAAATTATATATAAATTGTATTAGTATATAAATTTAAAAAAAAAATTATTTTAAATATCATGTATAATATTATTTTTTAGATATGGTTTATATATTTAGAAAAACGTTTTTATGTACATATAATTTTAAATTTACTTATAAAATTAAAATCTTATGTATAAATATATACATGTGTATATATTTAACAGTATATAATTTTAACATATGAAAAATGATAGTATTATAATTCATAATATACATAAGAGTTTATGACTTGAGAATAAATTGATTTTTCACTAAAAATAGATAACAAATCTCCCAAAAATTTTGATGAAATTCACTTAAATGTAAAAAAATGGTCGGTACACAAACAAAAAAAATACTATTGGATGCCATTCATACCATGTTTGAATAAAAAAAATGATGACCTCAATACCCATAGGTTTCCATGATATATATCTTTTCCAACTAATCAATTTGACATGTGTTTGAGATCAAATAACCACCCAAATCAAGTGTTTTGGGTGTTGGAAGTTCTAGTCATGTTTTCTTCTTACTTAAGATCAATTTTTAATTTATTGAATTTTTAAACATAAAATTTTTAATAAATGAATATTACACAATAATAATTATAAAATATTTAATTAATATTATTTTTTAATAATTTTATAAACCATTTTCCACAATATATCATATATATTTGGTGTGATGAAGAATTTAGTATTATATAAATCTTATTTTATAAAATATATTATATTTATTTGAATATGAATTTATTTTATTTTTTTATATGATTTATAATAATATGTTACCTACTTTTTATGAAATATATATTTTATCAACAGAAAAAAATCATTTTAATGTTGATAATATTAACCTTTTATTGTGCTAAAAAGGTGCAAGATTAAGATGGTTCTTTTATCAGTTCTAAAAAACACTGGTAAAGTGTTACATTGATAATTTTTTTATTGATAAAAAATAATTTTATATTCTATTTTGTAGTGCTGATAAATGTACTCCCATTATCAACATTTTTAATCAGAGATATTGGATAGAACTGTAGAAATCCATGTTTATGTTAGTGATTAAAAAAATTTAGATAGAGGTATATATTTTTAAAAATAATAATCTATTTAAAATAAACCTAATTGTAAATAAAACATTGAAAATATGCTAATTTCCGTTCATATTTTATCCCATTATAATAAATTTCACCTAATTTAGTCACTCACCCAGAACAAAATCTTGGAAAAAATATTAATAAATAGAGATCCCCATGTTCTAGTTAATGGAAAGGTCACTACAACCCATCCATGACAATAATTAAATGAGATATATCACTATTCCAATAGTTAAAACTACTTATAAACAAAAATGTGACATAATTTAACAACAGAACACGTGTATAAAAAATCAATAAAATTATATTCCCCTGAACTGTTCATGATATCATCAACACTCACTATACATGAATGCCATAATCATTGTATGTGATAGAAGTGCGGTTACTCAGTTGTTAATGATTTCAAGGAAGAAGGTGGATGTTGGTGAAGTAGTTTGAATGTATGGAAGACCATGATATATTTTCACTGGTGAGAATAGGGGAGGAGGCATAGTATTTTTTTCTCCATTCGAGATATGAGGCCAATTCACATGGGATATCGGGATGGTTTCACTACATAGATTAAGGGATTATGGTGTGGGATATATATATTGATATTGTTCTTATAGAGGTGGAACAAGTTTTGATAAATTTTTATATGAGGTAATGAATTTGGATGATGTGTAAAATGGGGTAGTAGCATTACACCGGTATGGTGATTCATGGGGAAAATGACTTTGTATCCAGAGTGAGGGTGACATGCTTTCTAGTTTGTTGAAGTTGTTTCTAGTATATGAGGTGCAGTATGGTTGGTGGGGGTTCTTAGAGGTACTTATGCATATTTGGAGGGAGGCCATTTCTGTATTTTGATGTTTTTAGCACATGGATGAAGGTGTGGTTAGAATAAACCTATTTTATCTGGATGAAAAAAAATTCATTACTATATTAGAGGCTTTAGGATATCAAACATGAATCATTGACATGTCTGGATTCAAGGCAGTGGGAGGAACCTAATGTACCAAATCTATGACTTTTTATTTCTCTCTATTTTCAATATTTTTTTTGTTTTATTGTATCCCTATAAATATGGCGTGTTATGTGTGTTGTAAAATTATTCTCTATAGAAGAAGTAAAATATAAATTCTTCCTACTAATATTTTTCCCTATAATCACCTCTAGTGGGTTTCATTTGTATTTTCAATACCATGAAGAGTCTCTATTTTTCTTATGAAATCAACCATTATTGGTATTGGATCCATCTCGAATGTTTTTTGGCGTATGATCCATGGGAATCATTAAAAATCATGTTGTTTCTAGAACAAAATGAGGAATATGATGAATAGTTTGTTTCATCATTCTCTCAGGTTGTTTGCATAATATAATTTTTTAAATTGTACAAAAGGGAAATGTTTTGTTTTATTTCACACATATTTTACCTCTTATCTTTTTAATACTCAAAATTTAATCTCTTTTTTCCTCTCTCAAGGAGTCATGAAAAAAAATCATTCCCTCATTTTCCAACACCCACCTCTTCAATCTCTACAATTTGTTAAAATCAAAATTGCTTTCCACCCATCATTATTCCACATGAAACATTTTTGTTCCCTATACACATGTCACTGTGAACTACTTATTTTATTTTTTAGAAGAAATTTTCAATCAATTTTTATATTGATACTTCTTATGCACCTTTCTAAATTTCATAAAAAATTATCTATAATTTTGAAAGAAAATTTAGTCTATAGTACCCAAAAAATAGACTGGATATTCCATTTTCAATCCAAAATAATTTTTTGTCATGGAAAATAGGGTTACCCCAGATTTGATACCATATATTAAGAAGAATAATTATGAAAAATGGTGCATTTAAATTCAAGTACTCCATGGAACAATAGATTTCATTGATACCATTGGAGATTTTTACACCTAAAAAATCAAATATAGCAAAGGATACTCTCCTAGATGTTCAAACGAAAACTATTTTAGTAGAAAATATGCTGCACATTAATGCTAAATCCACCATCTATCAAGGCTTTGATAAATCCACATTAAATATAATTTCATAATTAGAATTATAAAAGGATATTTGGGAAAAATTCTCAATGCATTCAAAGGTTCCAACTAATCTAAGAGGGTACGAATTCAATCTAAATGAGGTGAGTTCGAAACCATGTTAATGAAATATTTGGAAACCATTTTCAAGTATCATACTCATGCAATGGTTGTAGTAAAACAATTATTAATAAATGAAGAAAACATTACTAACATGTTGGTATGTGATATAGTTTTTCTATATTTAGATACACAATTTAATAATATAGTCATTTCCCACAAAGAGACTAAATAACCTGTGACAATTTCCATTTAATAACTTTTTGTATATCTTAATGCCCATAAACTGTAGGTAAATCTCTAAATGTATACCAATATAATGGAGAATTCATGTAAATAAAAACCTTTATCTCAAAATCCTTAAAAAGGATCAAGGGGGAGATTTTGAAGAATCTGAGGTAGAGGATTCAATGGAAAATAATCCAATCCAAGAAAAGGAGGATGATGTGAAAGAATACTAAATCAAGTACATCATGGATATAAAATTTATACTCCATGAGAACGAGGGAAAGGAAGAAGGGTAGGATTCAAAAATCAACAACTGATAGAAAAAAAAGAAATTTTTATTGCTATAATTGTCCCAAATATAGACATTATAACAATGAAATTTGAAATAAAAACCCATGGAAAATTACAGTAAGAAGGTACATGTCACTAAAGTAAGAAATATTTTTAATGATTCCAAAAGGTTTATTCAAAAAACATTATAAAAAATGAAGGTCTGTGGTGTCATGATTATTGATTTATAAACCACCTAAAAATTCACAAGTTGTTGTTTACAAACATTGATTAGAGGGTATGAGGAGATATCTCATTTGTTGATCTCTCAATAATATTTTTTAATATAAGAGGGTTATTCAGATCAAGAATAAAGATAGAAATCCATATTTCATCTATGAACTCTAAAATATACTCATCATAAATACCAACATCTAGGTTTCCTAGAAATTGGCGTAAAATAGATTTCAAATAATCCTACATAAAAATAGTGCAAGTCAATGAAAAATTATTTTTGGTCTCAAAAGTACTGATAGAGAAGCACTGAATGTTTTTTTATTATCTAACCAAATGTACCATGATATTTGATGATCGTACACAATGATAAAGATTTGATATGGTATATCAGGTTTGGTCATTTAAACATTGAATGATTAATATTATTAAGAATAAAAAAGATGGCGAATGGGGTTCCTATCATTAAACACCCAGATCAAATATATTAAATATATATCATAAGAAAATAACATTGAAAAAAATTTCTATTAAGGACAACTAGAATGATTATAAACCACTAAACATAGTCCAAATTTATGTGTTTGGTCCATTTTATCAAAAATCAAATCTACAAAGGAGGTACTTTCTGACCATTATTGATGATATAGCAAGAAAACATGGATATAATTTTTAAATATAACATCATATGTGTCTGGAATATTCAATTAATTCAAGGAGTTGGTGGAAAATCAATCCAACCATCTCATACTAACATTTAAATATCATTCAGGTTGAGAGTACACAAATGTAGTTTTTCAAGAGTCCCACAAGAAAAATGGAATTCAAAACCAAATGACATTGGATGAAACATCTCAAACTCAATATAGTAACTTAAATGAAAATAGAACTATTCCCAACCTATAAAGAAGAATGATGAATAAAAAAAGTGTCCCTGTGAATTTATGGAATGATGAATATTTATGAACTATGTAAATACTGAATAGATTCCCAATAAAAAAACATGAATCAATGATGAATCATAAAAATGGATTAATCATTATCCAAGTGCAATCTATCGTAGAGTTTTTTGTTTCATTTTCTAAGTCAAGATCCTGGATTAAAAATGAACAACTCTTAAGGAAAAAATGATCAAAGTGTTCCCTTCTAGGATATAAGGAATAATCATATAGATATTAATTTTATGATCCCATCAATAATGAGATTATTTTCAGCACAGATTTTATCTTTCATGAAATTGGGACATGGAAATGGAATCAAGGTGATTATTCTTAAGATGTAAAACTCACTCTATAAGATGAAGAAATCATTGAGGAATTAAAATTTTGGAATTAAGAGTTTACTAAATAACTATCACGTCACAACATAGTTATATAGAGTAATATATTGAATAATAAATTTCTCATATATACCCTCAAAAGGTTCATATCCTTGCTGATATATATGATATAAAGAAGCCACGAGAGGAGAATAAAAACATGCATTGTCTCTTAGTGACATCAGATCCAGTTGTATTTGTGGAAGATAAACATAATTAAATATAGTGGAATGTTATAGATGATGAAATCTATTCCATCAATGGGACAAAATGATAATAGAAAAAAGGAAGATGTTTTTGAACCCGTTGATCAACAAAATGGGTATGTGAAGAATGATTATAAAAATTTCTAGGTTAGGGGGAAACATGTTAATGGGGGGAAGATAGAATAATAAACCTATTATTCTCATGTTGGAAATAACCTTTCACTAATTCAACAGAGGCTTGATGAATTCAACTTGGAATTTTTGATGTGTCTGGATTTGGTGGCTTTGGTGAAACCTAATATACCAAATAATTGTATTTTTAATTCTCTATATTATCCCATAATTAGTTTTTTTGTGTGGTTGTATCCCTATAATTAGGTTGTGTTATGTTTTTTGTGTGATTATTTTGATCTATATAAATAAAACCTTCTTTTATATTGTTGCTATTAGGTCCCTAAAATCACCTTGAGTTATTTGAATAAACATTTTCAACACTGTTGCGTTTATTTACTTTTCATCAAAATTCACCCCATATAGAATATAGTAAAAAGATCATTTCAACTATAAAAAGAGATATTGTAGTCATGTTATGGTCACATAGTTTGATAGAGATTATGCTTCCATTGGATATCCTAGAGACATCATAGAAGGAAGAAGATGACTCTTGATGGCTAGCTATCAACATGCGATTACACTCCCTATTTCTACATGAATATTTTCAAATTTATAAAAAATATGTAACTATTAAATATTAGAACATATAATACATACAATTATAGTAATAATATTTATTTATTAATTATTATTATTATTCTTTTAATAAAATTATGTAATTATAATAAAATAAAAACAGTATTAAAATTATTATGAAATGTAAATAATCTATGATAAAATTAATATATATGATAAATAATATAAATGACTAATTTTAAAATATAATTTTTCAAATAATTATAAAATAACAACAATACTATGAAAATAGAAAATTAAACTAAAAAATAAAATAGTTAGACTAATTAATTAGAATTAGATAATTTTTTTATAAAATAATTGGTTATTTCTACGTTCATTATAGGGAAAGATTAGAAGAGTAGACTTCAAAATAAAGGATAACATGAATAATGTTTGATGTAACCGACCACAAATTATTCAATTATAGTTCCTATGTCCCTGTTGATTCCAACAAGATGGATATATTAGAAGATAATTTTGGACCATTTTCGTGGGTTGTGACAATAAAGACATTTGATTTTTTATATGGGATAGTGATCTTCCTAAACATTTCAAATGATTAAATATTGACATCAATGAATGGACCTTATGTAAGGATCAGAACTTGGAGGAGGATAAAATTGAGAACAATGAATCAAATAATACTAAGGTTGATCTGAATGAATGTCTAGAAACACTAGATGTTTTTGATAAACCACATTCATTGGAAGAACATAACCCTACAAAATATGGAGTTTGAAATTCCTGTTGGATTCCAAAGGTTCATAAAAAGTATATATGTTATAGAAAGCTCGGGGACCACTGAAGATCTAAGAAGAATTCCAGATTAATTCTTACTAGTAGGGTTACACCCATAAGACTTGAGGTAGTCTACCAATGTCAAAATAATATTAAAATTTATAGATATGAATTATAATATCTACATATAATTAAGATAGGAGAGATATAAATAATGTAAAATGTGTAAAATCCTCTCAGTGTAATGTAGTCTGAGTTAGTGATAAACGAAGAGATGGACTACTTCCATTATTAAAGAACATGAGATCTTTTCGAACATCCACTTGGAAAGAAGGAACAATAAAATAAATGGGTATATCGCATAAAGGAATAATCATATGGTAGGAATTTGGATAAGTAAAAATATTAGCTATAATGTTATTTTAATAAAAGACAGTAAATTTTTTTTGAAATTTTTTTCTCTAGTTGTTAAGAATACAACGATCCAGTTATTTATTGGGTTTCTTTCAAAAGAATTCCTACTCCATAAAAAATTAAACATGATTATATATTTCAATCATGGAGTTTTATAGGGTAATATTTATGTATATAAACTAGAACAATTCTATGAGTCTAATAGAAACCTAGCATGGAAGATAAAAAAGAGTTTTTAGGGGCTAGCGGATAAACCTATACCGTAGAACCATAAGATCAATTACTTTATGGTATAATGAATGTTTATTTGCTACAATTCAAGTAATTTATACTTTAGAATGTTTTTTGATATTGGGATCTTCATCACAATTATATTATACATATATTGGATGATATTTGTGGGGTTTAATATAATGAATATTGAAGAGTTGGAGGATGAATTATTTGAAATGAGTGAGATAAATGATATTGATTAAGCTAAATGGATTTTGGGGATGATAATTCTGCTGGTAAATAAGCCTGAAACACTAATTCTATCTTAATGAGATAACACAAAAAAATATTGGAATGTTTTATGTTGTTTGGTTCTAAACCTATCTCCCCCCATTTAGCTAAAAATATCATGTTATCTAAATAGTGTTAACCATAGACAGAATATGAGAATAAGTATATGGAGAAGGTTCCTTAAGAATAATTAGTAAGATTTTTTATGTATTATATGATTTTTATATAGTTAGACATTAGTAATGTAGTGGTATTAGTTAGTATATTTCTATAAAACCCAAGAAAGTGTAACCAGGAAGTAGTGAAGTGGATACTCCACTCTACAAAATTTTTACACGAATAAGACTTATATTTCAAAATATATGATCAATTATATGTGCATGTTGATTTATACAAGGGATATGATAAATATATTTGTTTAAGTACCATAATTTTTTTTATATGAAGGAAATATTGTATGTGGTATGTTAATACTATAGTCATTAGTTCTAGTGTCTACCTTGAATTTTGAGAATGTTGGTAAAATAGGTGAAGAGCATGAGGTAATATGATTAAAGGGTTTATTATAGGAGCATAGAAGGGATAAAAGTATTAGATTGTTATTATATTATAGCCAGAGTGTAACTTATCATATAAATAAATTTGTGTTTCACTGAAGGTAAGACACATTTAATAGAAATAACACTTCATTCATAATCTCACTGGGGAATAGGCCCAAGAATTATTGAATACATGAAAAATTCAAAATACGACTAATATTGTCATGAATTTTATAGTCTAGTAAATTATAAGGTTATTTTATAACTCAATGTGAATTGGGTGAATTTAAAGGAATTATGGAGACTAACTAACTGTTATTGTGGAATAAATATGTATATAAGGAAGAAATTCCACAATGACACAAGTATTTGGTGGACAATTTAAAAAATAAATAAGTGAGAGATTTGTAGGTCAACGTTATCAGAAATATTTTTCAAAATAAGTATAAAAAATACCCAAAAGAGTTTTTCTAGAATTCTCTTGAACAAAACTAGATGAATTCATGAGAGTGAAACAAGGGTATTCTAGAATCAGATGATGGAATAGAATACCTTTGTATATGATTACCATATTAGTGTGATAGAGGTGTAGAGGTTTCATTAAAGATATATTAAAACCACCCAAAATTTAAATACGGTAGATGTAAAATTATTTTGGAGGATTTATAGGATAAAATTACCAATCTTTCATTGGTCTTTTTGAATCATAATGTGAGGCGGTTCATCTTTTGGTGTCTTAGACCAGATGGAGGGATATCCCTAAAGATTGGAAATTTGAGGAAGTCAATAAAGAAGATAATAAAGGGATGAATGATAGTTATAATCTATAAATATTATTTGTTGGATAAAATATAAATTATATCACAATAGTTTAATTATTATGTTCCATTATTAATAATGATTCGTAGTTTTTATCCCATAAAATGGGATTATATTTTAAACAATGTAAATAAATTATGTTTCTTCATGTTATCTGTTAGTTATTAGTTTCTTCAACTTCTATATCTTCTAATGGTTTTAAAGGTGATCAAATCTAACTAAATTATATGTTGTAATATTTTTTCATCTATTCTGATATTAGACTCAGGTCCATTTTGTTTTATATATTTCGAGTTTTTATTGTAAGTGATGTTCTATAATTTTGTGTTTTGGTACAACATAAATGTTTTTAATAAATAATTTCTAACACTAATCCAATATAATGGTTATATAAACATTAAAACATATGATATAATCATGTTTATAAAATTATATTAATCATTGATTTATGGTAAATCTCATATCAACTATATTTCAATTGAGATCAACTCACCCCTTACTAATAAAATTCATGAACACTATTTAGTTTTAATAAGGTATCTTTAGAATATTTATTTATAAACCAATTATCTTTTCAAAAGAAATGAGATAGAAAGAGTCATCGTTTATTCCATATTTATCCTTGATTTTAATTATATCATTACATATAAATCCTTGTTATTTCATTTTTTCCTCCATTAGTTTAATTTATTCTTTACTTCTTAAATTATAATCCTTCATCAATTTTAAACTCTTAAACATATTTGAAAAATTACATAATATATACTAAGAATCATATACCCTTAAAAATCACAGAGTTGAATTCTATGAAATTAATACATGATTTATACACTCCATAAAATTTATTATTCCCCTTTAGGTATTTTACCAAAATTTCATCCCTAATTTTTAGGTTTTAAATAGATAAAGAATCAACCTTCTTAGAAAAGAGTTTCTTTAGTTTTGATGTTTGTGTGCACTCCCCAAGAAAAATATTCTTGTCTTTCTAATTTTTTTACCCATCATGGTACTTGTACATGGACTAACCTTGTCCTACTCAATAATTTTCAATATATAATTTTATTTGGTTAAAATTTAATTAAATCATTCATGTTTTAATACATAATAACCTATCATTACCATTCATGAAGTGATCGGGGAATTTTTTTTTGAGATAATGTGTAAGATATGAACCCAATCTCTTCAAGTTTTTTACAAACCCAATCCCATTGAGCACATTAGTTTATACCAATGTACCCTCATCCATCTTACACCCAATTATTGATATTAAAATTTTACATTTCTCATTTCTATCTTGTTTTATGATAGAGATTTTTAGGTTATTTATTATTCCTAAATTTTTTATATTCTCATGTTAATTTGATGATTTTGGTAACATCACTGATCAAATTAAAATCTTCAATTAATGAACCACAATCCATATACCCCAGGTACAACACCACATACACTAGATATTGTTAATAGGTGGTGAGGGTCTGTGAGTAAATTTGAGACATTATACACTAATATGTTTTAAAACCCATAAATCATATAAAAAATAATATAAATAATTATCATCACATAAATTTATTATAAATAAATGTAATTAAAATTACAAACCATATAAAAATTAACATCCATGCTATAACAATACAAAAAAATTGAAATTTCAGTAATTCATATAAAATATAAACATGTTATCTCATTTGTATCCCCTATATAGATAGTTCAAATGTAAATAAAATGATAGAATAACATGAAACTTGTCCCAAGTTCATGCCCAATCCCTAACTAATATCTCCAACTAATGTACAGATATACCAATAAGAATAAGTCCATTTCAATTATCTAAACATACGATCATGATGTCTACCAAGGTACCCATGGTTACTAGATATGTTGTGGGTACAGATCAAAATTCCACCACCAACGGTATACCCAAACACATCCAGTAGTGATGGTTAATGTATAATGTGAAATACGCAAAATGGAATGTCAATATAAAGTTTAAAAAAATATTTATTTCAAAAATATAAGTGAAACATAGTCACCCATGTGTGATCTTACCTACTATGTCCAGTGACTATGTGTATATGAACATATAACAAAATCATCATCTGAGAAACGGATCCTAAGACATAGTCAATGGGTATAATTTCATGTCATTATATAATTACCAGAATGTGGGTTTGTATCCATAATAGAGATAATATCATCCATGTGATAAAATAATTAGTAATATAGGTGCATTACATTTTTATAATATATCTAATGTTGAGAACATAATTTCTCTCTGTAAATATAATAATCAATATATTGGAAACAAATCCTTAACATATAGTCACATTCATTTTCATAGAATACCCATGTCAATGTACAAAATTGGCCATCATGATCTTATAATATGATAATGAGAGGGAATAACATCCCCAGTAATAATTAATATCAATTGGGCATGGCATCTCTAGTCCGGAGATGTTATATGAGTGAAAGGGAATCACATACCAAAAGTATCAACAATTGTACATACAATACATCCCTTTCCATGACTTTATCTCAACATTAGAAATACATCCCTCTTCAATGGTTAATAATCAATACTAGTTCATGACATCCCACTCCTATCATCCTTAGGGTCACATGGGAATTCTATCCCACTACTATTGGAATTCCACCATCATTACATAACACATCAGAGTGAGTGTCTCATCCATCAACATAGCCAACATAATATATTTTGTAATTATATCCCAATATCCTGAGAATGAACTCCATTGAAAAAATATATATAATGGTGTAATAACATACATTATCATGTATATTGTACCAAATGTTGACATATCAACCCCACTTAATTTATCATAGGACCCTGGTGAATATTTCCCCATAAAGTAACCAAAAAATCATAAAAAGAATATTTAAAAAATTTAAAATCATCATTTAAAAAGATTTATTTATGATTTGAATATCATATAAGAAACTTTTATAAAATTGAATTTTAGTTTCAACATAGATTGCATAGTCCCATAACGAAAACTAAGGAAGAGACAATTTGAATCCACCATCTAGTAAGGGAGGAACACTCACCTCAGTCCAAATCAACTATTAAAAGGCTATTGAGATATTAGAAGGCTCTATAAGTTTTCATCACATTCTGAACACACAAAAATAAAACCTACCCTAACTTGAAATCACTAAAAACCTATTTAGGGTCTCACATATTATCAAACAATTGAAAGAATCCCAACATGGGGTTTTACAAATATAGAGATGAAGACATTAGATTTAGATCATGGTTTTCAATGGATATCACATCTAGATATAATAACTAATGTTTCCATAATTTCACTAAACTTCCTTAACTAGATAAAATACGTCACAGGAAGCCAATTTATATTTATATAGGGTCAATCATACATGGGTGATGAGAAAATGTATTACACATCACCAGAAATAAGTGTAAACCACATGGATATATTCAGGATATCCTAAATAGAAAATTAGGGCCTTTTTCATTCATAACACCTATCTAATTCATCTTAAAAAATTGAAAATAGGAAAACCTAAAAATACCCAAATTAGGGCATAACCACTTAAATAAAGTATAACAAAGAGGGACGGTGGTAAAAGAGGAAAGATGAGTCATATAATAACCTATGGAACATTCCTATGATAAAAAATAATAATGATATAATAATGAATGATGATGATATTAATTATAGTAGAGAATAATTATAGAGTATTTGAGGGAGGTTGTTCATAGAGCTCCATGAGAAAAAATGAGGAAAACCCATCATTCAAACCTTATGTAAGTAATTTAATTTAATTGAACTGAAATTAAAAAATCCGGAATATTCTCACTAGAATTCCTATGGGCATCCAAAAGAGATATGGAGCACATAAAGGTTCTTTTAACTACCTAGTAGACTCTTGTATGCAGTGGAAGTTGATATTTTATCACCCATCATAACACTAGTAAGATCTCAATGGGATTTCAGTGAGAGTTTTCTACTTAGAATATTCCTCCATCACTAGCCTATTTCAATGAAATACATCTCAGGTCCACTTAAAAACCCTTCAAAAGATATTAAATATAATAATATTGAAGTTTTAACAAAAACATATAAAATTCATATATAGGAAAATGTTTTTAAAAATCCACACCATTGGAAGGGAAATCCAAAAGATGAATTATCGATAATCACCAATACCCATTGATGAATATAAAATTCTATTATACTTGAGTATACAACCCCTATTTTCACATATATTTCTAAATAAAAAGATTATTACACTATAGATTCACCAGAGGAACCATTTTAACCCATGTAATAATTTCAAACTTTTCAGCTATATGCAATGACCATTATTTGATAAATGTGCATGGCTCCAACATGAAATCATAAATATTAATCATGTGAAATTGATCAAGATGGTACCTCTTAATCCAAGATACACCAGAAAAATAATAAATAGGATAATATTACAACTAAATTATTAATCAGTATTCCACTATATACCGTTATACTCCAATATGTCAAATAACCCCCACAAACATGGGCACCAGATTCCCCTACCTCTAAAAAGTATGATGTTGCAAATGAGGATAATCTCATAACAACAACTATTCACCCACATAAAACTCAATAGGAAGGTTCCAATGAACTAAATTTATATATTACTACTTTAGGAGGTCTCTATCCACTTCTTGATCAATGGAATAAACTATGAAAACTTTGTAGTGCCCCATATTCAAAAGAGAAATTAAACTCTAGAGTACATTTAATTTTGAATTGTAGGATGGTCCTTTTTTGTGTAAAAATAATTAAAAAGAGATTATAAGTTTTTTAATTCAAAAAATATATATTTTTGGTTTATATTCATGTTATTGGTGGTGATCATAGAGTTCATGCATGTGATGGAGGAGGTATATGTTATCATTGGTTGTATTTTTTCAGCTTCTATAACCAATCATGTATTGACCCAATAGTTCACACAAAGAATGGAGTGTGCCACAAAATTTCATTATGTGAGTTTTTTGGAAATTGGGGGTATCCATGGTATGATGGCCCTATAAGATCATGAAATTTTCCAATTCTGTTTTTTGATTTGTTTCATTTTGTACCTTTTAAAGTTGGGATTTCTCAATTTAAATGATCTAGGGAACTAATGGGAGGCCTTTTTTTGGCCATTCCTCACCTCCCATGCCACTATTTCATTTATTGATGACCAAGGATGATTCATGTTCATTTATTAGGTGTTTTTATGGTGTGTTCTTCTATTCTGGCACCTCTTTCTGTATCATGTTCTTTCCACGTGGTTTTGATTAGTTATTTTGCATTGATTCCTCTAATTCATGGTGGAATTGAATGAGATTCATGGGGATTTTTCCAAGACTATGTATAGGAGAACCTAAGGAGTCTTACCAAATTGTTTTGATAAATTTATATGTAATGATAATATTATCAAGGGTTTTAATTTTAATTATTAAATATAATAATTAAACCAAATGTCTTATGATTGGGATTTTATTGTTATGGGGATGTGGGTGAATAAAATATCTTCTAAGAATGGTTCATCATAGTTTTAGTGAGTTTAGGTCGCATAGTTAATTCAAAAATCTTTTTTATTTGATTTAAGATAATTTAATTTTTTATTATTATAAAATGAATTGAATAATAATTTATGAATTTATAATAATTAATTATGGGATACTCCCTCTATAATTATATTCTAGAGAGTCTAAGACAAGATAGGATGAGCTAAAGTAGTTATTTATTGGGTTTTGTGACAATGAGAAATTGATTCTCTTTAAGGTATGTGGTCTTTATGAATATATATATGGTTTCTGTATTTAATTTTATATAGAATGTGATATGTTTTCTCACAATCAAGGGTGATTTAACTATTTATCCTATTCATATCATTTAAAAAAATTAAATTATCATGTAAAAAATTATCATACTATCAAGGTAATTATAAAACTTGTACATTAGAATCCTGGATTGATAATGGATGTGTTTTAGTTTTTAATTATAATTCCATGAGTTTCATATACATCAAAGGGATTTAATTAAAAAAACTAATGAAATAGTCTGTCCTTGGTATAAATACCTTAGTGAACTGTGGTTTAATGTGGGTTATGGATTGGAATGGATGACCTATGGATTTTTCATCTTCAACTTATTATGACTTAGTGACATTGGGATAGTTAAATGAGTAAAGGGAGAGTATTACCCCAACCCCTTAATATGTTCTTACAATAACACATATAAAATGGGTAGAATTGTATATAGGTTGGTTTCCAGGACCTATCTAGGATGATAGGGATACAATATAAGAATTTTATCATCTATTGAGATTGATTCCTATGACGATTGAATTTGGATCCTGATGAGGCCATGTTATTATTATGGTAAAGTTGATGGATTCTATACCTCAATGTGACGGGTTTATACCTAATATATGTTATGTAGGTTATGATTACTGTGGGTGACACAATAGAACCAACATCATGAGAGTAAACTCGGTATAGTCATATCAAGGTTTTGGTTTTGCACTAGTGGGGATAACCATGTTAGGTGATAAGACACTACAAGATGTGTCTAGTAAATTTTATATGATATAAGGGGATGTAAGTAGGACACCATAGGTACTATTGTATTTATGATGCAAGATTAGGGAGTGTCCTAGGAATTTCCCCAGGTAATGAACTCCAAGGGAATGTCCCTGGTTAGTGATTAGTTATAGGATTATAATGCCCAGGGAACATCTATAAGATTATAACATTTAACGGGTGTTTGGATAGTCTATCTTCATGATTGGGATATCATATTATGCTTGGGTCAGGCAATTATGGTTTCCATGCTACATGCCATATAAATTTTTTTTCTTCCATGCAATAAATTGACTTCAAACTTATGATTTATTTGCTATTTTAGGCGATAAAATACATGGTTATTAGGATAAATTATACCCCTAGTCTAGTTTCCATTATATTAACTAGCAAGGCATTTATGGTTTCTATACTACATGCTGGGTGGATAATATATGGTTGTAATGTTTGATTATTCCCTTGACTGGGTGTCCAAGTTATGTACCAGCTGGACACTATTAGGTCCAATTCCACACATTGGTCATAAACATACATCTAACAAGATACATAATGGCTAGGTAATTATGGTTTACATATTATGTTTTATATTGTTAAACAAGGGGGCATTCTCTTGTGACATGCTCCAATATTATTCAACATCAGCAGAAATATGTATGGTCGATCGAGATGGTATTATAGGATTAACTATGGTTATTCATTTATGGTCCCAAAACATATTTATTTATTTTAGTTGAAATTGTTACATACACATATTTGTATTTAATGGATATATAAGATACCACATTAGTGGTTCCCCACTATGTTAAATACTCACACAGTGGTCGGGTGGCCATGGAACTTGGGTAATTGGGAATTCCTTCACATGGTTACTAGATAATGTTTGTAAAATAATCAATATCACATAATTGGGATTGATAAATAATTTAATATTTGGAGACTGAGATTGAGGTATGTCTAAGTTTTACAATAGAATATTGTATCTTATTCCCATTATTTATTAACTATATATAATCAACTCCATGGATGATCAGTTTGTATGACTGTGTGTCTGTATATATGTTTCATTCCTTTTTATTATTAATTATATTTTTAATTTCCTCTAGGTAATATTGTAGTTATTTTTGTGGATTTTGTTTGGTTTTTTATTTTTCTTATTCTGTAATATGATATGCTGTTATAGTCTCCCCACAGTCACATCCTAGACTAGCACAACTATTTGGAAGCCTATGGAAAATTAGGAGGTGTGCCTGATGTATAGTAGAAGTCGTCAGCCTATGAATTGATTTGTAGTCAAGGGTAGTGGGTCTTTACAGAGTGGTATCAAAGTTTATTTTTGTTTTTTTACTATTTGTGGATTTTTTATTTCAATGTCATGGGAATGTGTTCAGGATTGTGAAAGAACCCAAATTGGTGCATCGTGAACACCTCTTCTGTTGAAGTCAAGATTAATAGGTTTATGGGATTTCCATTTGTGGCATGATTTTTTGGGTAATTTTTAATTTACACATCACATAATTCAAATAAGGTTTTATATTTATGATTTTTTTAGTTCATAGTTTTTTCGAACATGGTCATTAGAAGGAAGTTGATTATGAATTTGCATCTTGACCTATAGATAGAATATATATTTTAATCATCGTTAGGATTCACATAAAATATATACCAATTTCTAATCACTAATGATAGAGGTTAATGTCTTTAATGTTTCAAAAAAATATGATGTCTTCTTGTGTATGTTCTTTGTGGTATTCTACATACCAACATTTCTAGATGTATTCATTTTCTTATGAATGTAGGCCATATAGATCTGTAGATTTATTCTCAACATTGATAAAAATTATGTGATCCCATGGTGTAAGGGATCTATAGTGAATCTATTAGGTCATTTAAGGCATTGGATTTCATAGTGATAGGCCCCTTTGGGTGGATACTAATATGGTTCAGTTATTTATCATTATTAAAAAAACATATATGGTGTTTTATCATATATCATGGATTGAAACTATACTTAACTAAGCCTATATCCATGGTATAATAGATACAGATCATTATAGGGTGTTTCCAGTTGTTTATGTGTATTCCAGTGGATTTGATGTGATCAAATATGGAGTATTATAATGTTTAGATGCTCATAGAGATTGGGATCCCTTGTAGTGGGAGGTTATTTTGGTACATGATGCTAGATATATGGATGTGAGAACACAATATTTTGTGTTTTTAGTATATGATTCACCTTGTAATGTTTAGGAAATTAACATATAGTTGTTTTCTATAAGTGGTAACTTATATGAGATATGACCTCTAGTATAGATTTGATATCCTATTATCCCATTGGATATAGATAAGGATGTTAGTGATATAGGTGAATATAACTAGTTGAGGTGTGATGAGATCAGGTAAATTGAGTTAGGGGTTAGCTCGGTTTTTTGATTTACTTAAGATATAGAAGCATGAATAGGTGAATTGTGTATGATAATAGTGTACATGAGGTGTAACTATGTATGTGTAATTTTCATGGACATGACTTATAGGACCATATATGTTGAAGAACCATGACTTTTAATGAATTATATCAAGGTTATAAATCAAGGGTAAGACAAATTGAGTTCCTATACCAATTTATTTTTATCACACTTCTTATGTTAGGTAATCGAATGAAGATTTTGATTGTGTATAATTTTGTAAGAGATCATGTGGTATAAATGGGCATGGTATAATGCTTAGTTTTGAGTTGGATTGATGAGGTTACTTCTAGTTAAGAGAGACTGACTTGTGTTTGACCATATTCAACTGTTTAAGAATGTGGACCTAGATTTGACACTATTCTACTCTAGGGAGAGTGAGTTAGGTTTTAAGACAAGATTGTACAAGATTATAATCTTGTTTCTTTTTAAAGAGATGAGTTAGTACATGTTGGATACCCATGGCTCATTTAAATGTTGAATTGGTGAGTATTTATGTTTCTGCTAATGATTGAGGGATTTGATTTGACGCATCTAAGACTAGGTTCTTGATGTTTAATTATAGTGGGAAATTCCCCTCAGGTAGAGGATACATATCCAATGGATCAAGTTCCCTGGTATGGTCAACCAATGTGTGGGGCTTGAAAAATATTATGATGGAGCATATTGTTATATATTAGAAATGAGAGAGTTTGGATATAGAGTTTCTATGCATTCTTGATATTGGGATCTTCTATTAATTGTACTTGAGGAGAGGTATAAGGTAATACATATGGTGGGGAGTGCACCACTAGATACTTGAGGGTGTGGCCCTCATTATGGATGAATTTCATTAGATTCCATGAATATAATTTCCATGAATTAGGAATGATGAACAATTGTTGCTTTCATTGGTGTTTGGTTTTGAGCATGATGGCCAAAATCAGCCATTATTTGTGGTGATGGATGAAACATGTGCAATAGAGATGAAATACCATGTTTTTATAGGCATGTATTCTTGAAAATTATCATGTGATGGTATATATGGATTTTGATTCCAATTAATTATGAGTTTTATTAATATATTCTTAGGTGAATAGAATATTTGAGTTTCAAATATGATGAAATATGGGTTCAGTGTGTTGTAATTAGTCTTGAAATAGTTTTTGTATGACATTATTGTGTTTCAAGGGGTGAACACATTTCATCATGTGATTAGGGGGGGTGAACTAGTGATCCATGACATGTTTATGGGGTAAAATAGTTTAATGATATGGTTTAAGAGTTGAGCAAATTTCATCATGTAGTTTAGGTGGTGAACTCAATTGATCACATGATTTACGTGATGAATATGGTGATAAAATAAAATAAAGGTATCTATATCAATTGAAAATCCTTGTAAATATAAGAAATAAGGTACCATGGTTTATGTACATTTTATTTTGTATCCCAATAGTATTTTGAGGTATCAAAGGGCCTGATCAAGATATTGCTGGTGTATGAAGGTCCTTTATATGGGACGTCGATACTCATATGATTTGGTTTGAAATCAGATATTATAGGAAAACCCACATTTTAATGATGTTTTTATACATATTTTTGTGTGGTGATATTGAAATATTTTTCAAATAGTCATTGGATAGTTATATGACTTGTTATAGTAGGCCATTATAATATTGGGGAGAAATGCAGATCATGATTGATGATTATGAGTTGAGGCTTATGGTGGGGATCCCCATAAGAAATATTATGATCCGTTTGATGAAAAAATGTTGTATTTGGATATATATATATATATATGAGAATCATGAATCGCGATAATGATGATTTAGTGATGGTTACAGGATGTGGATCAGGTTTTGACGAGTGATGTACAACATATTGGGAGTCGTACAGTGGATGCTCATTCAACATTCCAAAGTAGAACACAACATATTTATCATGGTTTGGAGACCCAAAGTTGGCTTGGGGTGTTTAATGAATTTTTAAAGTGATTTATTAGGGAAAATATGTTTTATTTTGGGGATGTTGTAATACCACAAATCTGGATGGGATCCAAAATTTAAGAGGATTTTAAATTGTGAATTTTTTGGTGTTTTGTTTGATAACCAAAACTCATAATGATATTATACGGGGGTAATGACTTAAATATTTTTTGGGATTTGATTTATGGCTCCTATGGTGACCTGGTGGTTTTAGTGAGCACTAAAAGAGGCACAACTAGACACATCCAAAATATTTTTAGCTGGTGTGAGCATTCATGTTGTGATACAAGGGGTTGCATCATGAATATATTATTCAATGAAATTTTATGACATGATTAAAATGAGACCGTGAGTTTTTTATACATTGGATTGATTCATGGTGTGATGAACTTTGTCACACGATGAATATTTAACAGTATATTATTTTTAGATGGAGTGTTTTGGTCTTTATTGAGGTTGTGGTTTCACAATTTACATGACTCCGGAGATTCATGGCTGGATTTTTTTAACTTACCTCCCCTCACATGTAATTCCTTTGATTATATCTAAACATGGATGATTATAGGTATCTTATTACACTCATGAACCTCCCTTTATAGCTCTCTATTTATGCTGAATTTTATTTAGGGATTTGGTAACTATTCTATCAAGGAATGGTTTTATAAAATAAGTTTATTAGTGTGTATGTCAGGATTATATAGAAGAAAACTAGATGTGATATTTCAATGGATTAACACATCATTATGATGAATATGTGTTTCCTAATAAAAATTTAAAGGGTTTTTTTTATATTTGAAATTAAATCCTCATATAGTCGTGTTCCATGCATTGGGTCTTTGGGATATTATTGGTTTGGGGGATCATAACAGATCTTCTAGCCATAATTAGTTATGGTTTTACCATTAAGAGTATACCTAGTGAGTTATATGATCCTCAGGCCCGTTATATTTAAAGAAATTAAATTATGAATTTTAATAAAATGAATTGAATTATAAATTATAATTTATTTATAATTAATTCTGTAAGGTTTTTTCTATATTTAGATGGATGATGTGCTAATATGATAATCGGTGAGAACATTAAATGAGTTTTCAGTTTATGAATCTTTTGAAAATGAATTCTCATTGAGGTAGGTGATCCTTATTAATTTCAATATGGTTCATAGATTTCATTTTAGGTGACATGTGATATGTGGTATCACCACCAAGGTTGATTGATCTATTTATATAATTTAAATAATTTATTAAAATGAAATTCCCATGTATGAAATGAACAAAGTGTTGAGGCCACAATGGAATTTTTGAACTGGTTAGATGCCTCATACACCAATGGCATAGACCAAGTTAATAAACATTATGCCCAGTTTTTCAAGGAATTTAAGGGGTGTTAAATAAATATATTGAAGGAAATGATGTCACCCCAATTTAGGATCCCTTATTGACCTCTAGTAATATGTGATTATGGTATTTAGGTATATGATATATAGTTTTTAGTTATGATAACCTTGTGATTCATCAGTGATTCTACAGTAGTGAGAGAGTTTGCAATGAGTATTACTTCCCCACTAATATGTGATTACCAAGGTGTATAGACTTTGGGAAGATTTTTTGATATGTTGGATGTCATAAATGACCTAGGACATTCAGATATGATATGGGAATTGTCCAATATCCTGGGAAAGATGAATTTGAGGCTTGACTGGGGAGGTTGTTGAGGATTTTTTTTATTGTGGTCATGTCAAGGGATACCTTGCCCTTATGTGTTAGGTGTTCACTCATGATATGGGAACTAGGCATCACTGATTGTGAGAATCCCCTTAGAAATTTAATCATAATAGTGAACCTAGTATTTTTATGGCTAGGCTTGGCCATGCACTAATGGGGATGACCTAATTAGGTAAAAATGGGAATATATAGTGAATCTACCCTATTTTCTATGATATATGAGGATATTTTTGGGATATAATTCCCACTAAGGTATTTATGATGCATGATTATTTTGTGTCCCTAGAGTCTCTATGGTTATAGAAAACCATGGTCATGTCCCAATTTAGGGATGAGTTATGGGCTGAAAATTCCAAGAGAACATCCCCATGGCTATCCTGCAAGATTTTTATCTGTCTGGGTTGTCAACCTGACCAGGATTCCATGATATTCTATGGACATAAACTTGTGGTTTTCATGTTATGGGTTGATTAGAAATGTTATATTTCTGTTATTCATTTGAAAAAAACATGTAGTTTAAATGCTATGTGATATAAAATCAATAGATAGTTTTTAGGACAAGTTCTCACCCTGATCATGTTACTATGGTATGCATTGGATGAACACTTATGGTTTTTAGGATATGATCTACCCAGATACTAGAAGGATGTCATGTTGTGTTCTCCACATGACTAGTATTACATTTTATATGTTGTTTGAAAACTTTTTGGGTGCCATACCATGTGATGGTTAGACACATATGGATATCATGCTACACATGATTATGGTACATATGGTTTCCATACTATGTAATAGTTGGATACATGAGGAGGCATGATCTAATGACAACCTCAAAGTCAATCCAGCATTGTTCAGAGAAGGTATGGTGGATTTGGATGTTTATTTAAGGATCAAAGATTCTTATCTATTTATTTTTATACCATGTATTTTTTTATTTTTTTAATAGTATGTTTCTTACAGATATCTCAACATTTGTTTTAAATGTACAATATTGCATTGGGGGTTCATTATTGAGTTATGCACTCACTCCTGGCACAGGTAGCCATGGAACTTGGGTAACTAGATGAACTTCACTAGGATATGAGATTAGGTAGGGTATAAGATCTATATCACATTATTTTGGTAGATATATCAATTCAAAAAAAGAATCTGGTATTTATTTTTGGCTCAATGAGGAAATATATGTCACATATATGGTTTGTTTTGAAGAATTTTCTCTTTTATATAGACTTGTAATTATTCTATTGATTTGATGGGTGTTTTTGATAGAAATGGAGATTTATATACTGATATAAGGTGGCACCATGGGTGGTGTATTGTTAGCTAAAATCATTCTCTAGCCAAAGGAGACTGTATAACCTAGACAAGGTCATTGTCCTAGCTTCATGGCCTAGCCCAAAGGCATGCAGGCTCACCTTATACCCCTACTAGTGTGTCTATATGAGAAGCATGGTCACCGACATGGTAGTTCCCATTTTCCATATAACTGTGACACCTATTTTCCTTTTGGAGATACATTCTTTATGGTTGGCGTGTAATTTGGAATACCATGTAGCCTTCCCAGAACCTTAAAAATATTGAATTTCTTAAGCTAACCATCCCAATTTTGAACACCAATACACCCAAAAATTGACCCATTTGGGATCTAATCTCCTCGATACATCTCCCCCTCCTCTTAGATCTCTTTTAAATTACTATCATTGGGGTAATGGCATGTTATATTCAATAACTAGTCAAGTAATATTCTTATCTTCTTATTTATTTTCTTCTGTATGGTATTTCATCCCTTTATTTTTGGGGTTTTCTTTCTCCAACAGGTTTTTTGATTCAATGTGGGTTCAATATTAATCCTTAAGGAGATATCTTGAGGGTTATTTTCTAATCATCCATTTATTGTGTATCCTTTTGGTGAAGTCTTGGTTTTCCACTATTTTTTGGAAGGTTCCTCGTAAAAGGTAGATGGTTCCATGATTTAACATTGTTGGATAATTTTAGTATTATTCCTATTAGTTATAAATGTGTTCTATGATTTTTTGGTGGAGAGAACTATGTTTCCAAGGGATTTTAGTGCGTGTCAAGGATTTAAAGTGAGTTTACATATGAGAAATGGTGGTTTTCAATTGTGAATTCATTATGGGTGTGTGTTTGTGTAACCAGTGGTTCATATGACACGTGAAGATGAAATTGAGTAGAATGGTAATCCATGGTAACTTGGTAGGGTAGAGTAGGTCTAGTATGCTACCTGGTCTGGTAGGGCCAAGGATCGATTCCCTTAGCAGGATTTACACTGCAACACTAAATAAACATTTGATGATAATCAGAGACCACTGATCCTTGGGAAGTGTTTCCATCATCTGGATCATGTATAAGGAAATTTTCGGTCTTAGTTACATTTTTCAACATGTTATGAGGATTTTTATACCACAATATCCCTAGAACATTAGGGATACCTATTGTGTTGATGTGAGGAAATGATGATCATTTGGCTTGATGTCATGTTTACCATACCATTTAAATTTCAAATATTTTTTCCTCTAAAATATTTTAACATCTTTCCATTTTCTTAATAACATGAATTTTCGTTTGTCTTATAATTTTATAGAATAGACTATATTTTGGGGGTATCATACATGGAATTTTCTCACACCCTATATACACCCTCGGGTGGGTGTGGACCTTTTCATGTCTGGGCTAGGTAAAGTAAATAGGTTACATGGTGGTGATGGTGGATTTGTTGGTAATTTGCCTCTTCTTGTAGGTGTTTGTGGAGGTAGATAATGGGTGTTCTACCTTATGTTTCAGGGAGTTTTTTTGTGCTGTTGGTTCTCTCCCAATTCTGAAATTTATATTTTTGGAAAAAATGTAATCTATTAAACATGTGATTGTTTTATTTCTTATTTGTTGTGGTCATGATTTATGGTGTGTTTTATGATTCTTGTGGGTTGTTTATCATTGATTATTATGGGAAAATTGATTTCTAGCAATGATTTTTTATGCCCATGCACTAGTTTCTAGCCCATGGGGATTGGGAATTCCCTTTAGGCCATGCCATGGACAAAGTGAGGTTTCAGGTTGGATTGACGACTTTCCTAGTTTGTAAAAAATGAAATAGTGTATTTTTACCATTATTTGCTTCATGATATTTGGGATGAGTCTACATATAATGTATTTATGATTGTTAGATTTTGGTGTTTTCGTTGTGAGTGTGGTGTCTGGAAAACACCCCCTATGAAAGGCCTTAAGTAACCATGGGATGTTTAGGAATTAGTTTGATTAATCGTCCATGTGAGATGTATAAGGCCGAAAACTATGCATAGACACTATGCCCCAGTGGATTGGTTTGACTTGTGATTTTTATTATTATATTTTTGGTTTTTGTTTTATTTTATAATGATGTTTAAATTTTATTTTTACGGAAAATTTTCTGATCATTATGCTGATGGTTGCTTTGTGTTTATCTATTTTTTGCAGAATCATGCCACCCCATAGAATTCATGTGAAAAATAAGGAATATTCCAAAGAGTGTTATCCCTCACAAATTGATCATATACTATTTAAGCAATGGTTTCTTCTATCCATGAGTTGGATTAGGATGAGGGATCTAGTCCTTCTGAAGTTAATGGAGATGAACTATGTACAGAAGTGGAAAATGCTCAAGTGTTACTCAAGAGTAATCTTTATTCCTTCTGGGGTATCACATACCCTTTAAAATTAGAGGATTAGATCATAAATATAAAATACATGTTTGGGTTTCCTAACAGACCTATAGAATCAAAGGGTAAGTGTGCTTTGTTTTTGTTAGAGGGTACCAACCACAGGTGGTTGGACACAATTTTTTAGCTAATTAATAAATATAATCTGGGTTGGAAGGACATGAGGTAATATTCAATGAGGAGTGTTATATTAATAAGGTTTAATTTGAACGATATGAGAGTTTTTGGATCTCTGTTAGGGGGATCTAATTGTGTTGGAGTATAAAAACTACTTTCTAAAATTGGTTTGGTTCACACATAAGATTGATTATAATGAGAAACTAAAGTCAAAATGATTTGAAATGGGGATACATCTGGATAGTCGGTCCTAGGTATTATTTTTTAAGATGAAGACTTATAATGGGGAATGTGTTCAGGAAATGATGGTGGATATAGTTCATGCTAGATAATATGGGTTTTCTACAGTAGATTTAGTTGGGGGTCAAGGAAGTGGAAGCTCTTCTAAAAGAAGAAGAAGGGGGATGTGTTGGAAAATAGGTGAGGTTGTAGTTAAGGACACCCCTCAAGATTTACTTCTTCTATGGATTCAGATGTTAGATATGTCTTTTTCTAACAATGTGGAAGGCTCGGGTATATATAGTCAATGTTTCGAATACCATCAACGCCTTGCTAGTGGTGTGGAATTATGGGCCACTTGCAGCAGTTTTGTAAGGTATCATTAACATATCAGGGGGCATGGGTACCATAGACTATAACGGAGTTGCATACAAGTTCGAAATTTCCATGATAGTGGTTTCTTATTTTGGATGTCATGGTCAAAGGGCTAGCTCTAATATGAAGTGTGGTCAATGTATGGTAGAGTTGTAGGCTAGTATTCATTCACATGATCCAGAAGAGACAAGGGATATCAATTCTATAGATCAAATGATAGTGGAATTAGATGTGGGGATTTCAACAGTTTTGAGGTATGATTCTTATTGCTTCATCCATAACTACTGTTCTACATTATATGAGTGATTTAAAATCTTTTATTTCTACCCATCTTGTGGAGTTGTTGAAATTTCCAATCCAGGTCATTTCATATGAGATGGATCCAGTTAAGATGCATAGAAAGATGTGGCAATATAGTTTTAGATGACCATCTTGTGTGAACCAATTATTTGGGGTTGAACTAGAATGAGATTTACTGTTATTGGAAATGGTCCTTTATAATGTGATCCTTTGTTTGGATTTTATGGTGAACTTCTAGAAACAAATATATTTTTATCATCAGTGAGTAAGATTTATGTAACCTAGATGGAGATACCATGTTTTTCAAGGTGAATGGGATCATCGATGGAGATGCGTTTGACCTCCACTTTTAGATATGAAAAATATTGTTTTATAGATATTATCACTCATGTTATAGGATATTGATAGAGGATTAGAGTTATATTTACCTCTGGTGGTTGATAGGTTTTCAAAGGTGTTTTTCGATGATTTTTGAGTGTTTTCTCAAGATCATGATGTGGAGTTCAAAATTTATTTTGAATTAGGAACACAACCCATATATCTTCCCTCGTACTATATATCCCACATCCATTTGAGGTAATTAACAATATAGGTGGAGTATTTTGAATCCAAAGTGGTCATTAACCCAAATATCTCAACATGGGCAACCCCATTTCTATTTGAAAATATAAGAGATAGATATCCTTGGTTTTGTATAAATTTTAGCAAGATAAATAAGGTAATGATAAAGAATAAATACACATTTTATTTTATTAAAGTCATTTTTTATATTTTGAATGGGGAAATATGGTTCTCCTATTTCAACATGCATTCCAAATATCACCAGGTTAGAGATAAGGTGTCATATGTTCTTAATAAATTTTTTTATATCATGTTCTTCCACATAAAATATTTTATCATTCCATTGGGGATGAAAAATTTCCCTGATGTATTCATGAATTTTATAAATAGGGTGTTATATCTGTAACATGAATCCCATATCATGTTATTTTTCGATGACATCCTGGTTTCCTATGGGAATGAGGAAGTGTATGAGAAGCACGTGACGACTATTCTAGAAACTCTTAAATATCACTAGATCTCTGATAAGATCTTCTAGTGTACCTTATGGATATGGGAGTCAATGATTCTACGCCACATGGTCATGAAATGTGGGTTTCGATGGAGCCCAAAAAGATCAATGTTAAGATGTCATAGGAGCAACAAAATACCATCATGAAGATAAAGACAGTTTTGGTCCTGATAGGGTGTTATAGGTTGATTGGTAGGGATTTATCTAATCTTGATTCACACCCAACTTCCCTTACATGGAAATGGGAAGTGATTGAATAGAGTCTATAATTTCAGGCATCCTTTGAGGAGGTTAAGAGGCAGTTGACCATACACCCTATTTTGATCTTCACAGAATCATGAAAGGGATACGTGGATTTTTTTATGCTTTAGTTATGGGCCTTGGTTGTGTATTTATGTAGGATGACCATGTGGTGGTGTATGACACTCACAAACATAGACCACATGATAATAACTACCTCTCCCAAGATCTATAATTAGATACATTGATTCATGACTTGACGAATTGGAATAATTATCTGTTCGGTGAAAAGTTTGTAGTCTACATAGGTTACATGATATTGGCCAAAGTTTTCTCCTAGAAATATATCAATTTGAGTCAGCAACTTTGTGTTTAGTACCATTAATAGTTTTAGAAATATATCCTCTATACCATATGAAATGAAAATTTGGTAGGAGGTGACTTGACAATGAAATTTCTACTATAAGATTAAAAATATTCTAGTGATGAGTAGATGTTGATCGGGGATTTTTTATCAGAAAAATTTCGAGGCCAAAGAGTGCAGCGGAGGAATGTTCTTGGCCCCAATTCAGTTAAACCCCCCCCCCCCCTCCAAGAACTGATTTAGGAGGATAAAGTGTGTTTTGGGTTTTGATACTGGTCAATGCAACAATTTTAGGGTGCGGATGTGCCCGCCTAATAAAAGTTTTCTCAAGAGAGTGTTATTTGATTAATGGAATATGGTGTGGTTCCATTGATGTTGTAGAAGGGGGTGATACAGGGTGTCCACCAATCTAAGTGTTATGTTCATCCCAAGGCCACCAAGATGTTTTATGATGAGCGTCGTTTGTGTTTGTGTCTAGGTATGAGTCATGATATATCTAAAATTGTATAAAGGTGTTATACTTGTCAAAAGGTTAAATAAGATCACTAGAATCCCTCAATATTTATTCATTCCTTACACATTCCTATCTGGAATAGGGATGATGTCGCTGTGGACATCATTATAGGTTTTCCTCATACACCCTAATGGTGGAATCCCATTGGGGTAATGATTAAATGTAGAGAAAAATAATCCTATTTAATTTTCAAATGAGGACTCAACCAAGGTTGATGTGTTGAGATGATTATATGTTTATGATATAGTATGCTATCATGGTGTGTCATTGACTTCCATTTCAATCAGTGTCCCTACACATTACCTATTAGTTTTTCAAAGGATGTGGGGTTACATATAATGTTGAGTACGACATTATATCCTTAAAAGTATGGTCAGGTGGAGGGGCTGAATTAGATTCCTGATGAAACGGCACATGAATGTGTGTTAGATTTCTGAGTCTCATGGGATAACCATTTGGGATTGGGAGAAAGTTCATGTAAGCATAGTTACTAATCCTCAATAATAATGGACCCCTACGAGTCACATTAGGTTCATCCATGCTGGTTTCCATTGTGTTGGGAATAGGTGGGTGAAGCCTTATTATTATGATTGATCCTCTTGCAAGAGATGTATGACAAGGTTCAATTGACCAAGTAGTTATTGTTGAATTATTAGAGTCTCCACATGTATTATGACTGTTAATAAAAATAAACCTTGGAAATATTAGTTGGTGATTAGTTGATTTTGAATGTTCCCCCTCTCCTTGTTCACTGTCAACTTAGAAAGTAAGGGAAGATAGGACCAAGGTATATCGGTCCTTTTGTGGTTACTGATATAATTAGTAAGGTGAAATAACTGTTATATTTTCCATATTAGTTGATGTCAATTAATAAAGTATTCTATATCTCATACTTTAAGAAGTATTATATGGATATGTCCCATGTGTTGAATTGGGATTTTTGGGAGATGGAGTTTGATTTGTCTATAGTTGTAGGGAAAATCTAGATTGTGTGCATCTAAGATAAAATTATTTTGGGGAATTCCATTCCATTGGTTTGATGTATTTGGATGAATTTAAATCACGAGCATGAAAAATGGAAGAAGATTTATTGTATTTAATAGAAATACCCATATTTGTTTTTAGATCAGACTGTGACATGTATTTCCGAGGGTGGAATGTTTTCATAGGGGGGATTTTCACGTCTATTGTTTATTTTAAGGTATTATTATCTTTAATATAGTCCTGTATTTATCCCATGGATTTATCAAGTATTTTTGATGAAAATGGTTATTTTGGACTAGAAATAACTAGATCATATTTGGTGAACGGTTAGTACAAACCATGTGCCAACCAAGAGGAGACCATGTTTCCTAGATAGTGGCCATATCTAGGCCGCATGACCTACAACATTAGAGTGTGGGATAACAGTGTGGCTAGAGGAGTTGTTCTTTTGGAGTTGTGCAGTTGGCCACACAGAAATGTTCCATCATCCAGATAACCATGTATCCTATTTTCCTATTAAAGATAGGAGTTTATATGTTTGAACACACTTTTAAAAAAAATTATGGCCAAACATTGTATCCTTCAAAGAAATGTAAAAATGATGAATTTCCTAAACTACCATTCATTTTTTTTAACAAAAATCCACCCATATTTTTAGACAATAGTGATCTACAACCCTAGGTGCATCTCCCCTCCCACTTATCTCCCCTTGAACTCACTTTATTGGTGGTTTTGGTGTGGAATCTTCAAGATCACATCATGTAAGCCTCCCATATTCTAGTTTTATCTTTTTTAAGAGTCTTACCTGAATTCAATCATTGGGTCTTATTTATCTAGAGAGTTGGTTGATCATATTTTGGTTCATTATTGATTCCTTTAGTGAGGTATTGGTGGTTCTTTTAGGATACTTCCATTATAGGGTCTCCTTTTCGTTTGGTTTTGGTTTTCCACCAGTTTCCAAAAGTTTTCAAGTGATAGGTAGGTGGTTCCATGATTTAATATTTTTCAATGTTTTTACTATAATTTATTTTCATTCTAAATATGTTTTATGAATTGTGTGGGTGGTGAAAAAAAATTGAAACAATTTTGTGTCAAATGGGGATTGAAAGGGGGTTTATATGGAAAAAGGTTGGTTTTAATTGTTTTTCCATTTTTAGACTATGTTTTTTAGTGGTGGATTATATGCAATGTTAATATGAAATTGAGTAAAAATTAAATCCTTAGTAACTAGTTAGGATAGACTATATCTAGTATACTATTGGGTCTGGTAGGGATGATGCCTAGTTCCACTAGTTGGGATTATGATATAACACTAACTAAAAATATAATGATAATCTGAGACCACTAGACATTGGGTTGTGTTCATACTAGTTTCTCACGAATGAGGATGATATGGTTTTGTATACGATTATCACTAAGGTATGAGGATTCTAGGAACCCCTTAACCCTATTACTATAGCGATAACTATGCGGCTCATATGATTCAATTATTATCATTCTTCTTGTTGATGTGTTTATTGTAAAATTTTAATTTCAAATCATACTTCATTTAAAAAAATTCTATATATTTCTTTTCTTTAAAAACTTGAAATTTGATTTTTCATATAATATTATAGCAGAGAATCTCTTTGGGTGGTAGCTTTTTAAGAATTGGATAATACCCTAGATACACTCTCCGGTGTATTTAGAACATTTCAGGTTTGACCTAGGTAAAGGGAAGATATTGTCTAGTGGGGATAGTGGGTATGGTTTCTAGTCTTACTATTCTTGTACGTATTAGTGGAGTTTTATTGTGGGGTTTTACCGCTTATTACATGGATATGTTTTTGTATATTTTCCCCCTCCCCTTTTTATATATATGTTTTTGGGTAAAAAGTAATCTATGGAACTTTTGATAGTTTTATTTCTTGTTGTTTCTAGTTTTTTATGAAGTGATGAATGACTGTTTTCGGATTTTTATTGTAGATTATTATGGGAAAAAGAATTCACATGTGTGATGATTGATTTTCATTTACTTGTTTCCATCTCATGGAGATCAGGAACACTCTTAGTTTCATGCATCATGTCAGGTTTCATTTTGAATAAAAGCCTGACCTAGTTCATGACAACAGATCCCAATATTTTATTCATCATATTTATATTATATATGTGATCATCTCCATGGTAGATAAGTGTGAATGTATACGAATATGTATATATTCTTTATTCCAATTTATTATTGATGATTGCGGCAATTACGTCCATGTAGTATAATGGTAAATTTTTAGATGATCTTTTGTTATCTATTATCTATACTAATATTTGGTGTATCCAAGCTAATGTGTCACATAACTAAAGCTCCTCATCTCCATTTCCAAACTCTTCTAATTTCGTGACCCGTATCTATTACAAAATCACCATTTTGACTCCCTTGACGTGTCGATGCCTGAAGCGTTTCCTCACCTTTTCTACATCCATTTCCTACCTCTATCTTCAACTAACCTCTTCGATCTCCATCTTCTACTGGATAGTAGGATTTCCTTACATCTTGTGCATCCATTTCTTATATCCATCTTCCTCTAACCTCTTCTTTATCCATATTATACCTGACATTAGGGGTTTGTTACAATTTCTTATCCAATTATTACCTACATATTCATCATCACTCTTCGATCTCCATCGTCTACCCTATGAACCTAGGGTTACCGCGCATCATCAACCTCTATCATTATCAACCTCTTTGATCTCAAAATTTTACATGTATGTCAATACATTCAGATATTCGTTTCATCTGACGGAAATGTCATATATTGATTGTGATTTCCTACCACTTCTGTGCCATTTACAGTCAATCGTAGACTACCACCTAGTCGATATGGTCATCAATTAGAATCTGGTCACGGTAACCCTAACTACTACAACTCTGTGTTGGAAATCCAAAAAACCTAAACTACTATTTTGATTTATGGTGGTGATACAGTGCTACAAGGTCAAGAAGTATCCTCAAATCTGTTGCAATCCCATTTAGCAACATATTAATTCCTGATCATATTTCTTTAATAGTAACATTCATATTACTGTAATTTTTAACCCAAAACAGTCAATGGACTCTATATAATCCACTTACCAAGATCTACACAAACCATTTCTTTTGATAAGGGATTGTCTTCATCTATGGCGTCACTAATGCATCTGGACTTCAGGCTCAACTACTCGTTCGCTATTATTGGAAGATAGAACTATTACTGAATTGAGGTCGTCTAATTTTTAATCGCCTATTAGAGGGTTTTTTTAATTAATGTATTCATAATCAGTAGGTATGACATTGTAGGTTACCATATATGCAATACTAAATTAGAACTACTGTGACTCATAGAACATCATAGAACTCTAATCTAACTATTAACATAACTTCTTGTAATTACAGTATTTTAAGGTTTCTATTACATCAGATCATATCATACAACCCATATATGCCTATCTTATTTTATTATATAGATAACTACAAATATTTCTTAGTTTCAAATTCCACGGTTTCTTAATTTCATATTTCATAGGTCTCTTTATAATATTAGTATAAATCTATTCAATTACATCTTTATCCAGATAGGTTTTTTCATTTCCAATGTATATTACATTTCATATATTATCCCCTCTGTATAAAATGGTGTCATTGCACACCTAGACACTTATATATAATGAAAACCAATCCAAACATGCAAATTCCTTCAAAATCTATATATTCATGGATTCAAAGTAGACAACTAATGAAGGACCGATAGAAAAATTCAGATTTTTCTATTTTCTTTAGTTGAAATTATTCTATTTGTTATCATTCTTTTTGTAATTGTATAACTTAAAACTATTAAAATAACAGTGTCGAAATCTAATGGGAAATCATCATGACATCTATAAAATTTTCTAGTACTCTAACAAGTGAACCACTGTCTACAAATGGAGTTACACACATTCCATTAAAACCATTATCTATCAAATGTCAGTTCTTTTGAAATTTTTCTTTTTAAAGCCCTATAGTTCTAACTACATTATAGAATAACACAAATTAGTCATTTTTAAATTCTACGTTTACAGTTCCTCAACTATATTCAACTCAGACTACATTTTCTACAGGAGAAAACAAAAAAAATAAAAGGCCATATGCCTTCATAAAATCTCCAATTTCATTTTTTAAGTATGATGTCATTGTTCTATTCAAAACAAATTTTAGGGAAAAAATGAGATAATAATTGTCTAACATGTGCCTCTTTAATTTTGGTATCAATAGTGACTGACAAAAACATTCTATCAGACTCATCACCTGCCTCCTCGACAAGGTAAGCATAACTCATACATTAATCATCATCTAACTATTACCTCGGTAATTTCAGATTATATCATGATTGACGTAAATTTTTATGGTACTTCAATAAGTGAACCACTGTGAGTTTTCTATTATGTTTAGTTGAAAATGTTTTATTTGTTATCATTATTTGAGTAATTTTATAACTTACTAATATCATAATAACAAAGTTGGAATATAATGGAAATTCATCAATGAAATCTATAAACATGTTTGGCACTGAAATAAGTTAACCACATTCTAAAAATGGAATCACAGATGGAGTCACACATATCCCATTAACACCATTATCTATCAATGGGTAATTATTTTAACATTTTCCTATTTAATGACCTATACTTATAACTACATTATAGACTAACACAAATTAGTCATTTTTATCTTCTTCATGCAGAGTGCCTCAACAATCTACAACCCAGTGTACATTTTCTATAGGAGAAAACAAGAAAAATCAAAGACCATATGCCTTCAAAAAATATCCAATTTATTTCTTTATGTATGATGTCATTGTTCTATTTAGAATAAATTTTATGTTGTACAAACAGACGAATAAACTTCTAACATGTGCCTCTTTAATTTCAGTAGCTATCACGATTGATGAAATCCTTCTATTGGATTCATCACTTGTCTCCTCAAAAAGGTAAGCAAAACTCATGCATTAATCATCATCTTAAAGTTACCTTGATAATTTCAGTTGCTATCGTGATTGATGTATGAAATTTATTGGATTCATCACCTGCCTCCTTGAAAAGGTAAGTATGACTTGTGATTTTACATATTTCTATGGCCATTAATAAATTTTCATTTTTTACGATTTCTTATACCAATCCAAACATGAATTTCCCATCAACCTCTAGAGATGCATGTTTTCAAAAGAGGAAACTAATGATGGAAAGAAAAAATAATTATAAGTTTTATATTATGTTTTGTTGAGAATGATTGTTTTCATTCTTTTAATTATTTTATAACTTAATACTATCACAATAACGGTGTCAACATCTGATGGAAATTCATCAATGACATCTATTAATCTATTTAGTGCTGCAATATGTGAACCAATATCAACAAATGGTGTCATAGATGGAGTCACAAGAATGACATTACCACCATTATCTATCAATGGTTAGTTCTTTTGACATTTTCTTGTTTAAAGCCATATACTTCAAACTATATTACAGACTAAAAAAATGTTTTTGTTTTTAACTTCTTCATGTATAGTGCCTCAACAATCTGCTCCTCAGACAACATTTTTTGTAGGAGTAAACAAGTGAAAGTAAATACCATATGCCTTCAGACAATCTCTAATTTATTTCTTTATGTATGATGTCACTATTCTATTTACAAAAAAATTCTAGGCCACACAAATGATTTAATCATCATCTAACATATAACTCTTTAATTTCAGTAGCAATTTAGGCTGACTAAAAAATTCTATTGGATTTTTCATCTGTCTCCTCAACAAGATAAGCACAACTCATGAATTAATCATCGTCTTATAGTTACCTAGATAATTTAGGTTGATATGGTGGCTGATCTAAACAATCTATCAGTTCCATCACCTACCTCCTTGATAAGTTAAGCACGACTCATGCGTTTATATATTTCCATGTCTGTTAAAAATGTTTCATTTATTATGATTTCCTCTACCAAATGAGACAGATTTACTCATACTATTCATGGGGACTATAGTACATTATCATGTACATGTATTCTTTCAAATTTAACACAATTATATAATATCACACACGCACTTATATATATAATATATAATATATAATAACTAACTATTTTTACAAATAATTCAAGATTCTTAAAAAAAATTACTTTCTCATGATACATCAACATTTTAGAGGTCCAAAACACATGAATACATAAATTGGGTCAGTCATAATATAGAAATCTATACAATAATGTTGATGTAGATGTTTAAGTACAAACATTAATCAATTCCATATTATTTATGGAACTAAAAAATTATGTCTGGTTGGCTACTACAGGAACCACAGTAGAACAACAAAATGAAGATAACACAGGTTACTATTGTTACGGAACATCCACTAATTCTTCAACAAAAAATAATCCACTACCCACTAATAACTGTGCTTATGGAATAATAGCTTCTATATTTTCTTAATGTTTAATCATAATATTCATATATTGGGGATCCTACTAATGTCTTTCAGTTTTTTCAAGATTTAGTATTATATAATATACATACTATCTGTAAGGTGAGAACGACTAATGCTTCAATTCATTTCTATGGCTGTTAATAAAGTTTCATTTATTACGATTTCCTCTAACAACTAAGAAAGACATAATCGTACTGTTCATGGGGACTATAGTAAGTTATCATTTATAGGTAAGCATACAAATTTAATACAAGTATATAACATCACACAAATAATACCGGATTCCATTCAATAATCATTTTCTCATGACACATCAACTTTTGAGAGGTTAGGAACACATGAACACATAAATGGTGTCATGAATTATATAGAAAATTATAAACGTATTTTCATGTTTATGTTTAAGTACAAACATTAATCACTTTCATATTATTTATGGACCTAAAAATTTATGTCTGGTTGGCTACTGTTGGAAACATAGTAGAATAAAAAATTGCGGATGACACGTGTTGGTGTAGTTGATGAACATAAATTAATGCTTCAAAAAAGGAAACAACTACCCACTACTAACATGAGACATTAAAAATATCTTCTAAATTTACTTAATGTTCAATTAAGATATTCATATATTGGAGACCCTACTAACGTCTGTTAATTTCTGCAACCATTAATTTGGTTCTATGAGAGAAATAGGAAATGAAGAAAGTGAAATAAAATTCACATTTGAGTATATATATATATATATTCTACATCATATGATCCCTTTTTTTCTTTTCATATTATCCATCGTTTTAAAATACTAACTATAGAAACAAATTATAAGTGTTATTTTTCATCATTTCTAAACTATGTTTGGTGGATAGTGAAAATAAATAATAGTAAGTTTTATTAGACATATAATGGTGGTGTTCATTGTTATCATGTATCAGATCACGGACCAATATTCTGTTAAATTGATTGTATGTATCAAATACTATTCCACTTACCAAGGGAAAAGATCTGGTTCATTGATAATTTGTATCTAATATGTGACATTTATATTAGATGTTCTCTACCTCATCTTTTTCACATTACCTATTTGTACTATAATGTAGAAACATACCATGTTTTATAACTCTATATTTATGTTTCTTGTTTGTAAATATTTTAAAGAAACCATATTTATATAATGTAGACAACCCCCATAATATTCACCTTTATTACAACACATTGTTTGATTTTCTTAGAGTTTTTTATACTATCTAGTGATGAAATTGGTAAAAATTATTTGAAATACTATGATATGTATACTGTTCATTTCTAGAACAATCATTTTTATTACTAATACAATGGTCTGTTTAATTGTAAGATTAGATGTTCATATTTTTATATTCATTAATATATATTAATATATAAAATTTTATTTTCATCTGTAGAGTGAATTTTCTGGTCAATGAACATGAAGACATATTGCATACACACTTTGTTTATGGAAAAAATCATAAAAATCATATAGCTAAAAAAATTATACAAACATGTAGTTTAAAATTTATTGTGCAATTAAATATTGTATTCTATAATTATTTATTAAAATTAATCCTTTTCCTAGTTCACATTTTTTAATTATTACAACCACACCTACAATGTATTAGTCTTTCAGTTTGAATTACACTACAAACATTACTCTTTCTATGGAGACTTTTTGAACTGCTGGGTGGATAAAGCCTATAATGCAGTGTAGTGATGCAATGTTTTGGTTCAAACCCACAATAGAAAACAAGAATTTCTTGAATGCATTTGTAAATGTTTTGCAATCGCCCTCCAAAATCATGAAATACTTTTCCTGTATCATTTCATTGTTCAAATATTTTACTACCATGTCTAGAATTTATCCACTCATATTACATTTTTATGTACCAATACATTCTGATTACAAATTTATAATCATTACTATTAATGATAACTATTAAAAGTATCATTTTTATTTCAATTAAAAACCATTAATAAATTATTTTGTGCATACGCACGGTTGAGTAGTTGTTTAATATTATTATTAACTGTTATAATCGTTTATAGTCTCTCCACTATCACTCTATTGACCCCCACTAATATTTGATAACCTCTAGAATATCGGGAGGTGTGCCTAAGGTATATTAGTGACCATCGATCCGTGAACATGTTAGTTGTCATGGGGAGCAGGAAATTACAATATCCTACATGAGACTCTACATGATATCTATTAACACTATAGACTCTATCATATATTAAGGAAATCCACATAGTGTACCATGTAATTAATCAACAGGAAAAATATGAATTAATTAATGATAATTGGTATTGTTGGAAAACTCTAATATGTAATGATGAATCACCTATGAGTTGATGAAACCAAGGAAAAATTCTTGAAAAATTTTCCCATAAGCTTGATAGTATGATCATATTCCACATTGGTGTAAATATTGGATACTATGCTCCAATTTAGTAGATTAGAAAGTGAATTTTGTAAACAACTCTAGATGTGTGATGTTAATAAAGAATTCTGACCAGAAATAATTCTCATCATAACACTATGATAATTTTTTATCACATAGATATATATCCTACCAACCACATCAAGAATATATGTTATCCCTGATTGTTAGGAAGTGTGAAACCTTGGTCAACTAGTCATTTATATCCTACATCGCATCATAGCCTCAAAGAATCAATGGTAATTTAGACAATGGTCACATGATGCCACTATTATTTAAGAATATGTAGTGTCTAGAAATGACCATAATTTTATTGATTCGTTGATTATACCCATGTATAGGTAAATTAATATGAATCAAACTTCATTCTGACTTCCTCTATCCTGAGCCACTAGTTATACAGATTTATATAATGATATATCTTGGAAATCCCTAGGTCAATTGATCCTCTTGAGGCTTGTAAATCCAACATCATTTTCTCACACTTTCTCATAGAGACCTCAACCGAACCTCAGATATAAATATCCAAATTGATATAAAAAGTCCAATACTGTATCAGATACACAACATATATATTTTCCCTCATAAATAAGAAGTATGACTTAGATAACTTACTCTTTACTATTCTCTCTGGGATTGAGGATTCCATAACCAGAAGATGAAGGGAATATTTATAGACTAATAAGAATTATAAAATAGAAAAAATGTTATAAAATATCTTCTATAATTATATCTATGAAATATATTTCAAATTTCATGAAATTAAGAACTAATAAACCATAATAAATGCCAACTATTAATTAAATATTCCTCTAAAATATCTTTAAAAAAAATTTGAATGAGTTTGATGAATATCACTATAGTGGAGGAGAAAAGGCTCCCATATTTAGAGCTATTCATTGGATTCACTTGATTCATTCATCATAAAAAAATGATTATCCTTCCCCCACATTATACATTCACATCAACGTGTTAAGGATGAAGAAGATGATATATATTAGTTTCTTGGAGTCATCACCCTATATCCACATGGACAAAACACTCACATGGTTTTCATTTTTAGAACATCCAAGTATTCTCCTTAGGTGATATAATATAAAATCATGGATGATAATATACGATTTAATAACGTGGTTTATTCATGGATCACATGCATGAGTACAAATCCACTCTTACATTATATCTCATGTAACACATTAATAAAATATATTCAATATGGTATATTTACTCAGGTGTACATCCTTTATTACTATCATAGCATATATAGAATGACAAGACCATTTACACATTAAAAAAAACTTTCATCAAATTCATAAAAATATATATCATATATTTAAAGCGTTGGGGAATTTCTACTTTAATCTAAATATTTTACAAAATCCTAAAATACTTTTTTTATTTCACCTTACACTATATCATATTCAATAATTTCTAAAACCATATCCAAAACATCTTTTGGATATCAACCTAATTTTTTTAATGTGATAATTAACTTCACCTTGTATCACATCATATGTAATACCTTGTGAGTACCCATCCAAAACATTTTGGTATTAACTCTGAAACACATTTAGAGTAAATCTATTTGTTAAAATCAATCCTCAATTAGTAAAAAAAAGCCCGAACCTGTAGGAATTAATTTCATTCACAAATAATATGACACACCTGATCCATAAATGTATGAAAAGAGTATCCTCTAGAGAATTAACAATTTCACTGAGGAAATAACGAGATCTAGAATGACCTCTAGGTATTATTATAACTATGTCCACCAAAGTGTGTCATATAAAAATTTACATTCTCATATTTTTATTTTTCTAATTCAACTAGTGACCATGGGGCAGAAGTATGCCAATAACATATATCCAACCCATACATTCTTGATTTGATGAGTATTGTAAGACTTTGATGATAAATATTTCACATTTCATTCATCTTCATAGAGGTGTATGTCGCAGGACTCTCATCCAAATATATAGGCACTTCATATATAAATTCTATGTGTGGATACATACATCTTTTTCTGTATCAATTGAGGGCCCAAACGTCACAATCTTCATATGAAAGGATAAATTTCATCCTGGTTGATATATAATTAAAGACATGATTAACAACATAAAAAACCAGATATGTATTACCTATGTCAACACCTTGACATACATAAGTATTGTATCAATGTATGATAGATATCAGGCTATGTATCTTACTAACCACATGTATTGTAGATCTAAATATAATCCAGGAACCCCTATTATACCAAATAAATCATGTATGACACTCCTTGTGGTACTCATAATTGGCTATCTAGTGCACAAAAATACATTTCTGTAACTCATGGTTATATTTTGTATCCCTATACAAGAATCATACTCATGTTAACCTTTACATTTCTTCATAACCTAAAATATTCCTTTATGAAAAATTATTATGGATAACTCAAAGTAATAATTGGAGAGTTTAATTATTATTCACATAATGAAATTTAAATCTATATCTAAATTTATGTATCCAATATAAAATAATGATAATGTGGATTTTTCCTCTAATTTGATGCATTTTAATAACATTATTTCCTTTAATAATACTTAACATACCCTATATAATTACCTTTCAATCATATCAATTATGATAAACTACGAGATCAAAATTATTCATTCGATACATTATGGGGTTTTATCTCATTGAATCTATATGCAATTATTCCCACATCTCTATGTGTATATCTGATAAAAGCCTCCCACTAAGCACCTTCCGTCAGCTACACCTCTAAAATATGATAGTTTTAATAATGTTGATATTTAATATTTATGTCTTTAATGTTGAAATCATTGAATGTATTCGAACTCTTTATCTTCAAAAAATCATATATTATGAGGTTATCTTATATTGTACACTAAGAACTATTTTTAAGACCATCATCATCATCTTTGGAAACATTTCAATCAAAAACTTTCCTTGAAATATATTATAAATAATGATACTATTAACAATAATTAATTATCAACATACCCTAAACTCATTTAGTATATCAAGTGAATGATTACATTAAAACTGTTTTGTTATTATATTTTATTTTTTAACCTTAAACATCCCTAAGTTAAAATATACACCCACTAGACTATTAGAAGCTATATTGTTTTTAGAATATAATTATATAATACAAAATAATATTTTTTTAGGAAATAACACATATTTACTTATAAAAATAATTCTTAATAAATAAACTATTATTACAATATGTTATTATAGGTTTTTGGTGAATTTACTTTTGTAAATAATTTTTTATTTAAATATACCAATGATTTGTGGTAGAAACACATTTCCTTGTATTTTTACAAAACTTGAGATAAAAATTTTATTGTGAAAAAATTATTGGTATCATTGTTTCCGCTTCAAAATTTGTTATAGAATTCAACAAACACATTGTATACAAGGAATCATGTAATTTTTTTCATAAAAAACGTTTCTAGTCAATAATTTATTTAATCACATAAGAGAAATAAGATGGGAATCCACATCATTTACTATAGACTATCAAAGATTATCAAATTTCTATAAATTCTGATACATTATTTAGTAATATTTTGACTTAATCACATGATAATAAACCAAATGATCATTCAAATATTAATTGTATTTTGAAATTTAGTATATTTAAAACACATTTAAAATACACATTCGGTATCAAATTCCATAAAATAAAATAAATTAATTTTTATTCAATCCAATACCTATCATAGTCATTATATAGAGTTTCCTAACAACCTTTTGTCATTGTAGATAATTTAACTAAATAAAATTCTTATTCCTCCTTGATAACAACCATAAGATTCAATAAACTTAAATATATTTTTAAAGAAAACTAGTTGAATTTTTCAACTAATTTCCTTATTTCAGTTCGAACTTTTACATAGATGGTTAGAATATAAGATTGAAGAAACTTATACATATTATGACTACTCAATATACTCTAAATATTTTTTAAATATGAAGTATTTTTTTGAAATTATCCACTTTGTTGAAACATTTTCAAAAATAAAAATAGAATGAATTCTCTAATGTGAATAATTGATTTATGGTATCCATTAAATCCCATTATATAATTAAACAAACAAAAAAATATGTGTATTAATAAAACACAACTCATTTAATTTAAACAAATATTGTTTACACACAATTATAATGAGAAAATTAGATAAATACACATCATAGGACTATTTTATACAAGTTTAAGGCATATAAATAATCAACTTTTCTGTTCATTTTTTCATTAAATGAAATAAAACATCAAACTCCTCATATTTAATTATTTTTAATTTTCTTATCTCTTGTATATTTACAAATGTTGTGAAAATATAGTTTATGAAATATATTTATAATAATAATAAAATTGAACTCTACAAAATACATACCTCATGTGGAATCTTTCCAAGGATTGATGAAACCATTTAGGTAATCTGTACAATTTATTCTCAAAATTTTTATTATTACTTTACAAAAACATTGTCCTTTATTTTTATTTTTTGGCTTTGAAGATGGTGTGAACTCTCCAAAAACTCCTTTCATCAGCTTCTTGAAATAAACATTACCTTTCACTTTTCTTACCATGAACATGGTACTCAATATTGCACCTCCTATATACTAATCATCTATCCTTAAAATATTTCATAGATTAGGTTAAGGTTTATATTGTTCATTCATTTTATAATTCAAAAATACAATAAGAACATTCCAGGTGGTGAATGTAGAGGGAAATATATAGACAATTCAATCATAATAGGTTAAACTTTCCTCTCAGAATAATTAGTGTTCCAAATGATATTGAGTAATATTTTGTACACTAAGGAAGCTTTAATCAGTTCATACTAAAAATATTATTTTACACATTATATTAACCATTCCAAGATTTATAATGTTAATGAGTTTTAAGGTTATATATCATTTTCTTGGAATTAAATATGTTATTTTGATTTTGTAAATTAGAAAACATGTAAAAAACATGATCATGGAGAAATTATATGAATATTTTAGATTATTATCATATTAAATTAAATCCTTTTGTTTAAGTGATTCACATGCAACATTTAGACTATTTCATTCAGGTAAGACCTTTTAATTATAATACACTTCCTATGGTTCATGTCAATTATTTTTTGATCATTATTATTTCTATCCCTCTAAGGGTTGAGGCTCTGGGATTGGTTATTTTCTGAGAGTCTATGAGGTGTCTATGTGTTTGGATTTTTGGTGGAGTTTAGATTGTAGATGATAAAATGGGCATACAATCCACCAGTTGTCTGGTGAGAACCAATGGCTTGCCAAAAACATTATTATAGTAAAAAATACCAACATGAAGTCTATAAACATATAGGTAACACACACCATAAATTGTGACTAGTATTGTATAGTGGGATTTCATGGTTTGTAGGAATTATTTCTATCACCATAATAATTATGATAGAGTCCAAGAACTAGCTTGTGATGTAGATTTTGGTGAGTAAATGGTGAAACATATTGTATTTTTTTTACTAAAACTCTATTTTAATTATAAACTATCATCTTTTGACCTCCATTTGACGCCTATGACATTTGAGGCTCTCTTTCGGTGAATTTGAACCTTCAAACCATGAATATTCCCAATTTTATGGTTTTTTTAAAGCAATAAATCTCTTTTGGTAAGTGTAACAATGATTCTATAGTGAATTATAATTTTCTTCATGTGTCTTCTTATTCATTGTATATAGATCCTTAATCTTCTCATAGATTAAAATATTGATTTTTAAGTATCTTTCCAAGATTCCACCTTTACTAGTTCTAGTAATTTTTCTCTATAATTGTGGATCCATTGTGGGGTGATTGATTATATCATGAATCGTGGTGGATGGTTTTTTAATATAGTCTTTATCAATTGAAAACAATATTTATTTTTTTCATTAAAAGGATTTTTAATTAAATTAAAAAATAGTAATTTGGATTCATGATAATTTTTTTCAAATATCATATTGTGTGGTTATTGATCCATGGTAATAGATTTTGAAAAAAATCTGTTTATTATTATAAAATTATTTTTTATGAAAATGCTTAATTTATTGAATGAATTTGAAGATTATTTTTCATAAATGAAAGAATGAAATATTTTATAGGCTTAAATTAAATGAATTTTTTTTAAACGGAAATGTTTTCAAAAAAACTATTTGACATTGGTTTTTGAAATGACATGGAATATTGGAAATGTAATTTGGGTAGGCCTAAATGACAATTGATGAACTTGATTTGAGATTAATTATTTTTCCATTGATTGAATTATTTGAATCACATGATATCATAGTGATTAGGTGGGTAGTTTTAGAAAAGAACACACAGAATGTATTATATATACCTAGCAATGGATTGAATATGAGAACAAAAACTAAAATTTGATGAGGGTAGGGAGTTAATATATGGTGGGTGGACCCCAATTCACCATTAGCCATAGATCAACGGAATTTTTTACTCATAGGGACATATTTCACCTACAGTGTAAAGATCTTTGGGAATTGATCAAAATAAACCAAAGGATTACAATAATAGTGATATGATCAAAAATGAATTATAACATGGAAATGCTTATAGAGTGAGTTATTCATACCTATTGTGATCAACATTACTATTCATGACTATATTGTTAAAATTTACTATCTATGCCTCATTTATACATGTAATTGAAAATATATTTCAAATAATGATTACTTATTGATTCTGGAAATAATTACCCTTTAACATTATATTTTAAAAAAATATTTGATATAGACTACTTATGGAATTACTTGTGGTACGCTACAGGGATAACATTTCTCACACACTAAATATGCTATTGAGAGTATGTAGACATTATTTATCCTAGTCTAGTAAAAGTAAATGCACCACGTGGAGTTGGTGGGTGTTCTTGATATTGTACCCATGGTTTTTGGTGGAGATTGTAGTAGTATGTGATCCCCATGTTATGAGGAGATATTGTTAGTGATTTTGTCAATGGTTTATGTGAGATTTTGGATTATTGTTCCATCTTGGGATTTTTACATTCTCATTTTCAAAAACATTTATCCTATTGATTGTATTAGCATTTTTAATGTATATGGATTATTATATATTTCCTATATTTGTTAGTTATTAATCTAGATAATTCATTCCTCTTTATTTTTTTGATACCCAGGCACCAGTTCCCATAACATGGTGATCAAGAACACCCTTAGGACCATGTCATAACTGACTAAGGTTCTAATATAGTAGGTTATCTGGGTTTTTTCATGAAACATTCATATTAAATGGAGGACATGACTCTTCATAGAAATAATGAGGTAGTTTGGGATGTATTATATTATAGGGTAAATGATTTTTTGGACTTGGGGGGGGGGGGTATGATACGAGTGAGTTATTAGTGATCCCTCATCGTAACAATCCTTATGTTATGATGGATGGTTGGAAAAAGTGTATTTGAGGGATTAATTAATTTGATTAAAGACATCTCCAAAATATTATACTCAAACATATATTCCAAATTGGAGTTCTAATTGATAAATTTCATGTTATCGTGTCTCTTGAATTATGTTTCCTTCTTATCTATTGGATTTGTGTAATACCATGGCCTAATGTAAAATGGTGGTCAATATTTTGGAGGGTGATTTTAATGAACCACCTAAATATAACCCTATATTTTACCAAAAACTTGATTCGGAAGTAGTGAATATTGTTTGATCTATGAATTAAAGACCATATACTTACCATATTTAGGCTAAAGATGTTGAAACTTTATGTAAGGATAGTATATAGTGAGACTAAGAGATTATTTTTCCAAAACTACCATCCTTTGAGGGAACAAATGATACTTATGAGGTGGAGTATTTGTTGGGAAATTTTGAATGACTATTTATGTTCATGGAGCATCTTGATCTAATTAAGGAGACGTTTTTCATATTAATGAATAAGGGAATAGGAAAAATGGAGATTTTGTAGTTCTTGAATACAAGGATAAGGGTTTTGAGTGGAAATACATGAAAAAATTATTGAAATATTTACCAAGATTCAATAGTACTTTAATGGTCTATAATGTTTTTCAATATTCACCATGGAGATTAAACAATAACTCCATAATACAATAACTTTTTTTTTACCTCGCTTAGTTTTCACCTAATGTGGCATCGAAAAAGATACTAATTGATCAATGTTTTCATATGGGACTTCAATTTCATATCTCATCTTAGGTTTTTATGATAAATTATACCTCTAGATAATTTTATAGATAGGTATTTGATGGAAGAAATTAAATTTCCTGGTAATTCAAGATTGATTGGAGTTTCTTATACTTATATTGGTTTGCTTATGGTGTTGTGGAAAAAGATTGAGCATAATAGTTGAAAATTTAGTGGTGATCCATGAAAAAAATTAATTCCATATTAGTAACTATGTCAAGAAAATTCCCACAAACGTTTCTCTAATGTTTCATAAATAGGCACTCAAATTAAGATTTCATATAGGCATAAAATGTTTTCATCTCATGCATGCACTTATTCCACTTAAAGTAATTTTTTTGTTCATAAAACCCCTCTTAGTCGAAATATATTTTCCACACTTAATGGATATAACGTGATTTTATATGAATCTTCAAAATTGAATTCCAACCACATGAATCAAGAATAATTCCACTTAACATAATAGATGAGTCTCTAGAGGGAACTGATATGGGACCTCTGATAGTGAGAGGTTCCCTTTTATTACTTCATCATTAATTATAATTTTATTTAATATTGATTAATCTAATTCATTCATATTGTAACACGATGATATTTTATGAATAAAATTTTTTATTAAAATTAATTTCTTTAATAACTTGCAATACACACAACACCACGTTCAAACGAAACATAATATACTATTTATATTTCAATTTAACAGGACCGTTATTACATATATGTTAAAAATGATGGTATAATAAGAATAAAAAAATGTTAAATATTATTTATAATGGTTTTATAAAAATAAAATAATATTATAAAAATTATTTAATTTTTGGCAATGTCTTTTTGTCTTTCAAAAAAACTATTTTATCAAAAAATGATTTTATTAATTTATATGAACTGAAAATTTTATTTTTTGAAAATTTCAAAAAAAACATATTCAAATAAATGAAATTCAATTTTTTAATAAATATGTCAAAATTAACTTAGGTTCAATTTTTAATTATTCTAAATTTATTTTCGATAAATAGTGAAAAATAATGGTTTTTATTAAAACCCACTTATTTTTTAAGAATTTAATAGTTTAAATTTTGATATAAATTGTTTAAAAATGAAAATTGGTTCAATTATATTATACATAAACCAATATATTCTGTTTTAGTGAATCTAATTTTTAATTTTGATATAAGTACTTTTTAAACATTTGAAACATTTCTCTTTGTAAAACTGTATTTTTGTAGCGTCTTCTGAATTAATATTATATAAAATTTTTCCATTTACATGAATTAAATTTTGAAAAATGATTTATATATTTGAAACAATAATAATTAATATTATATAAATATAATAACTTAATTTTTACCACAATGAATTGTATGAATAGTAACAATTAATTAATGTGGTTAAGGTAAAAATTGGTTTACTAGGGGTAAACTAAAAAAAGTAGAGTTAAAATTTACCAAAATCTTGTCTAATTTCTATTTTATTGTCATATGTATACCATATATAATATAATGTTTTAAAATATCCCATTTTGGTGATTTGTTTCATGGAAAGACATGGATGGAATTCTATATTTTCATAAATTCCATGTGTATCCTCCTCCCCACTTATAGAAGGACACCCTATCTCATCTACTTTTAACACATAAAAAACCATTTGGTTCAAAAAATACCACACAAAATCACTTAAATAATTCCATTAAATCATCTTATAATACTTTTTTGAGTTTTAAATTCCCACCTAGGAAGAATTTTCGAGTAATCCAAATGATGTTGTCCAAAGAAGAGGTAACGTCCTAAACAAACAGTTTTTTCTTATTTCTTCCTCAACAGCCTTTAAGTAATATTAAAACATGATGATATAATAAAATTATTATATTTAATATAATGATATTTTTTATGTTAAGATAATTACTTAAAACAATATCCTCCTCCCTTAAATGAGAAATGAAATTGTTGATCGTGGGTACAACATATAACCACATCACAAACTGATGAAATTTTTCTTCCATCACTACTTCTCACAGCTAAATATAATGATGTATCTAATATTTATAATTTATATTAATAATATAAAAATTATTATGTAATTATTATATCATATATAACTTCTTAATTTTTATTTTGTATAGAATACAATAATGACGATTGTGGGTATAATAGACTACATCCTCATAAAGTGATGTGATTTTTTTTACTAACACATTCTATGAAAGGTAAAAATAATAATATTAAAAAATACATGTGTTATATATGAAATGTAAATTATTATTTAAAAGTAATATATAATCATTTTTTTCTTCTTTGCATTTGTAAAAATATAGACACAATTTTTATGCATACGTATAACCTACATTTTCCATGAACGATGTATTTCATTATTTATCTCTGCATTTTTATGGATCACTATAAATATATATACAATTAATATATATGATATTAATATAATGGTTAAAATTATATAAAATATACAACCATGATAATATTAAAAGGATCAGAAATACTAATTGAAACCATACACTAAAAAAGAAGCAGTCAATAAAAAAAATGAGATTTTAAGAAGGAATTACTGATAAAATGGTAATAAAAAGACATAAAAATAATATATGGTGTGAAAAAAATGAGTAAGGTTTTCAATAGATATATAATAAAATTATATTTATTATATAGTAGGTTTTAATGTGTAATAAGGATGTTGAAACTTTAGGGCAAGATATTTCTGTCTCAAATTTCCTTCTCTGGGGTATATGAAATATTTTGAACCTATCCTCTTTTATGAGGAGTATATACATCCCTTAGTAATGTTATATCATTAACATCCTTATTTTAATGATATTTTATGTTTCATTTGATGTTAATCTTTAATGGTTCTTATGATTCAAATATATTATTATGGTTGAAGTTTATTTGTCACAGTCCCATTATTTATCTATATTGTTTCTGATTTTGTTTCTGATGATGAAATATTATGATATTTATCTCAGTAATCTCAGGAATTTTCTTCATCTCCATTTATTTTATAATAATAAATTTTTCCCTTCATTTTCATATATTCATGTACTCGTGATTTCAATAGAATATTTTTATGGAAAATCAACATGATTTCCATCATTAGTCAAAAATGATTTTCCTTCCATATCATTGATTTTACAACATGTTTTAAAGATGTTTTATTAAATCCCATAATGTTGATAAAATTCATTTCTACACCTGTTTGAATATTCAAAACATTATTAAAAAAGAATCTTCATTTAATTTTCTAAATGAAGTGTTATTGTCCTTTACCAAAAACGAGAAATATATATTTATTTTAAAGTGTATGATATGAAAAAATGTTCCAAAATCATGAACAGTAAATATATTAATTATTATATTATAAATTTCCAAAATTATATCAATGTTCTTTTTAATATTTAGGATGTTTTTATATTTTAGAGCCCTTTTTAAAATTGAAAGGATATTTTCTTTAATAATGATTTGATGACATTTATATGGAATTTATATTCATAAAAAACAAAAAACATTGGCATTGATTATGTTTTTATGGGGATATGATCTATTTGTACCATCCTTATTCTTTCTCGATATGGTTTTATAATTATGATGAGGATATGTTTATGGAACCATTTATTCTACATGGGTTGTGTAATGATGAAATGTATATGAATCCCATTTCGTTCCCATGGGTTACTCAATGATGTAATGCTTATAAAACATAATTCTATTCATGGGTTATAAAATGATTAATATTTTATTATATTTTGTCACACATTTGTATTATTATCATTATGTTATTTATGGGACCAATATATCCCTCCAATGCATTGGGTAAATATTGAAACCTCAAGAGATAAATAAGACTAGATCGAGGTGTGAACCCTACTCGGTAAGGAACTTAGTCCACTATGATAGTATTGGGAGTGAACTGTGACTAATATGATTGTTTTAGGATTGAACCCATAACACTATTATAGAATTGGAAATGATACTTGGTTATTATAGATATTATATTTTATGCTTATGTGTTTTCTAAAATTTGATGTATTATAAAATTTGTATCCTCTTATTGATCATGTTATTTGATTCCCATTTTCTTATTGTCTTATTATATTCCAATCATTATTTCATAACCCAATATTTTGATCTTTGATATATAGGGTATGGTTTTAAAATTTTATTCTCAATTTTTCATACCCTTCTTACGATGTTGTGTTTAAATATCACTTTTGTGTAACCATACTATCTATATGATCTCACCCTATCTTATGTTTATTTTTTTCACGTTATGAAAAATTGTATTATTTATGATTTTTATAAGAATGTATTTAGTTATAAAAACTAATGATGGATATTATGAAGTTTACCTTTGAACAAGTTGTTTATGGTTCAATGTTCCCAAAATCATTATACCTTTACGATCTCCATGCATGTGCTTGTGTAACGTAATGAATGTTTATAAAAAAATATTTTATATCTATGTATGAATATCTTGGGTCACAACATTTTGTATCACATTATAGGTTTAGATAACCATTATAAACTAGGATGATAAAATATTAATGAAAATACTTAGGATAAGACTAAGTAGAGTGTAATATCCTAATGTTTTTGTATGTATGGTATTATTTTGATTACATATAAATATATAATTATATAGAAAATATAATTATAGTATGTTCATGAATAGATGTATATATGATTAAATACTCGCAAAAAGGAATCTCAGGATTGAATCTAGTTTTACTTGGTACATGAAAACAGCCCTTAATATGCACCCAGTTCGACACACTGGGTTATTTTTTTGTTAGTTTATATTTTTTATAGGAACTGTAATGAAGGATTTGAATAGATGAAGGCCATGAATAAATATTATTAAAACAAAAGTTTCATTTATTTAAAATAAGGAGTCATGATTTCAACCTCATATAAATTATTTTTCATGACTATGTGTCTTACCTCTATATTATTATATATAACACAAATATTTTTGGTTTTAATCGAGGTATGGATCCCAAAAGACCATGTTAATGCTAAATTAAATGGATAATGAAATTAGTTTACTCCTAATAAACAAAATTTTATGGGAACTAAAATGAAAAATATCATTTCTAGTCTCACACAAATTTCTCAAGCTATGAATAATGCTAAATGTCCAAATTAACAATGAATGGAACAACATTATTTTGATTCCTTAATGTGAAAAAATACACAATATTTTGGTGGTTCTTATGCTCCCTTTGTTACTGAGGAAGGATTAGTTCCATTAAAAAGATATTTTCAATTATCCATTGTTTGATACATGAAAACTCATTTTTCATGTCTATTATTAGGAATGAGAAGAAGTTAAATGGTATTCCATCATAAAAAGTATTATACAACAATATGAAACTAACTTCATGTAGGAGGATGGGTATAATAGATTTTATTTCAATAAGATATTGTATTTCAATAAGTACTTCTATCACCTTATTTTATAATAAAATAGACAAAAAAACATTGTTCTAAAGGTGAAGGTTGATAAAATTTTTAGTATATATGAAGATAATTTTACAAACCATGTGACACATAATTGATTAATTATAATTAAACCAAAAAGTAAGGTTGATCGATTCTTCATTTCATTAAAAATAAGTCCTCAAAGTGAGTTATCAATAAGGGTCTTTAGTAGCTTTGAATAATTTATTTTAATTTATATTAATGTGGAAATTGATATTATATTTACCCATTAATCACATGGTTTTCATAGGAAAATAATGTTGAAACTCAAGGGAAACACTATGAACTATGATGAGAAGAAGATGAGATTTCCTTCATGTTTAATGTGTGGCAGGAAACATGTAGGAAACTATCTTAAGGGGATAGGTAAATGTTTAATGTTATGAAGGGAAGGTCATTAGTAAATCGAATGACGAAATAATAGGAAGAATTTTACTATGGATTACAATAGAGAGAAATCTCTATAGAATTCAACACCCAGACACTAGTGTTTTAAATGCAAGGAGTATGTGCACCATGATAACCAATGTCAAAAATCATGGGTTATTGATGATGATCGACATCAGTAACCTCTTATGCTATGGGATATGGATAAATATAATATGACCAATATTTCAAACAAAGGTTTCAATAATGAGGACATGAAAGGTACACATACCATTCACAATAGAGCATCTAATGTCTTAATTTACATTGGATTCATCTATTCTGTTATATATGATTAATTTTTTAAGGGTATAAATATTCCATCCATATGATTATTTGTATAATTATATATGAAACCCCCTATTGGTATAATGTTCGAATATCAAGTATATGATTCCTCTGTAATTGATGTTTTTGGGAGTGGGATTTATGTAAATCTTTTCATTCTTCCCCTAGATGAATTTGTTTTTATCTTAGTCCTTGATTGATTTTCACTAAAAAATACCACATCACTTTTTGAGTAAGAGTAGTTACTTTTAATATTCACATCTAAACTATGATTGTGTATTAGGTTGAAAGTAAATAAGATAATATAATTGATTTGAAAACCAGTTTATGAGTTTTAATTCCTATTAAAAGGGTAATTTTTCATCGATGTATGGGTAGAAAGTCAACGTCGATGAAATTTCTAATATGTGGAAGTATTTAATGTCTTTCTATAAGTTTTTTCTAGTCTTCCATTGAATCATGAATTTTCGTTTTCAATATAAATCACAATTAGTTTCAAACTTTTGTCAAATAATCCCTATATAATGGACCAAAATTATTTTTAGTAATTGAGAAAATAACTCCATGAGAACATTGACAGGGGATCCATTCAAAAAAGTGTGTCACATTAGAGTGAACATGTTTAATTTATCCAAAATAAATATATTACAATGGGACTTTAAATTGATTATATGGAGATTAAAAAGATCAAAATCATGAACAAGTATCATCTACCCAATATTGATGAATTGTTTTACCAAATAAAAAGAGATCAATATGTTTCTAAGATTGGCCGTAAATATAGATATCATTAAATGAATGTCAAGAAAGAGGATATACCAAAGAAATCATTCCATGCATGGTATGGACAGTATGAGTATATAATGATTCCATTTTACTTACTAATTACACCACTATCTTCATGGATTTAATGAATTTAGTCTTTAGATATTATCTTTATTAGTTTGTGGAAGTCTTTAAGGATTGCATTCTTATCTATTCAAAAGTAATGTAAAAATATAAAGATCACTTTAGAATTTTACTGAAGACCCTACTGAGGGATAATTCATATGTAAATTTTATTAATTATTCATTTTATCTACAAAAGGATTCATTTTTGTGTCATATAATATCATGAAAATGTATATTAGTGGATCTATCTAAAATTTAAGCTATTTAATGTTGGTTCATAACAATAAAAATGACTGAGATCCAACATTTTTTAGTTTTCCTAGAAATTATTAATCTTTTGTAGATAATTTTACATGGTATTATAATTCAATCACCATGTTAACTTATATTGGATCCAAGTTCCTTTAAATATATAAATATGAGTAAAATTTCAAGGAACTGAAGATATTATTATTCAGATCACATATTATTTCATTACACTATATTGGATAGGGTTTTTATAATATTAGGTGATGCATACAATAAGGGACTAGGATGATTACTTATATAGAATAAAATGGTTATAGATTATGCCTCATTATAACTTAAGGTTCATGAGAAATATTGCCCAACTCAATATTTGGATTTTGTTGAGGTAACATTTTCATTAATGATATAAATGTATTATATTTATGGGAAAAAGTGTGATATATATAATGATAAATTTTTTTTAGATTATAAATTCAAAAATAAGGACATTAACATAAACCAAAGGAGATAGGTATAGAAAAATAATTATTATGACTGCTCAATATATTACCAAAATTAGAAAATGAACAAGGTGGCCGATTATTTTAGTCGAAATGGTTGTTCATTATTATCCATGATGAGGATCGCACAATATAGAATATTTCTAGATTTTCAATTTATGAATCTAGAAATTATGATGGAATGAGTGAAATTTCATCTTTCTCAAATTAATATTTAACAATATGTTCAATATGATCAATAAAATGTTATATTGGGTTTAAAGAAAAATATATATTATTTGAAGAGGGTGAGAAATGTTCATAAACATAAACTTGATGGTGATGGAATGGTATGTTTTCAGAACCATGTATGTGTTCCTACCATACCATATTTGATGAAGGATTTGTTATAGGAGGCTCATAGTTCTTTGTTCTCTATTAATCATGGAAGTAAAACGATGTATAGATATTTTAAATGGTATTTCTGTTAGGATGGAATAAATATAGTTATCACAATGTTTGTATCCTCTTTCTTGTTATGCCAACAAGTTATGTACGAGAGAGAAAATATAATGGATGTTTCCTCTAGTAACCATTCCATAATAGAAATGGGAAAACACCACCATTGATTTTTTCATCAGACTCTCCAAAACATCTAAAGGGAATAATGATATATGGTTTGTAGTTGGTGGCCTTAAAAATTCAACACACTTCATCAATATCAGTGAATATTTATCACCCGATCAGGTTTCTTAGATATAAATTATTGAAGTGGGAACGTTTTATGGAGTGCCACATTCTATTGTGTCTAATTGTGATCTAAGGTTTACCTTGAATTTCATGAAAATTCTCTAATAATCTACTGATATGGAGTTGAGTTTCATTATTTTATATCATTCTTATACATATAGAAATAAGAGATTATAATTCCATCCTAAAAGCATATGTTGATATCTTTTTATTTAGATTTCAAATTTTGATGGGATCAACAACTCCCTCAATTTGATTTTTTATACAATAATAGATTTCTGATGTATATTAAAATGGGTTCTATAGAAGACCGATATAAAAATAATTTTTGACATTTAATGTATTAGATTAATTATATACAATGAATGTTATTGAGCCCATAGATATCTAAAGAAATATAATATATGGTTAGAACTATTCAACAATACATAAGGGGAAAAATATGACAGAAAACATACAGTGATAATAGTTTGTGAGATATTGTATTTGAAGTTTGTGATAAGGTGTTTCAATGAATTTATCCATGGAATAAAACATTGGGGTTCAAGAAGTAATGGAGTCTAGACCATAGAAAAACCAATCACATTGATGTTCTTTAACTTATTAAGATGGTATCCAATTGATTGGTGATTCCACCAATCCTCTTTGAAGACCACGATGTGTTATATATATATAACATGATGAATTACAAACATAACCCATAACATGTACTAAAATAATAGGTTGTATTTTTGGTGCATAATATTTCTTGTAATGAAAAATTAGTAGAGATTCGTAATCACGTAGATAAAGTTATATGAAACAAGATCACACACCATGTTAGTGTTTGGTGGATAAACCCACTGTTTGAGGATGTTTTGTGGGAACCTGATGATTTAATGAGGAAGAATTATCCTCTATTTTGTATACCAATGTGATTTAATTTTTACAGAGGAATTTATTATAGGGGATGTAGAATGAAACACCCCAATAATTTATGATATATTTCATTCTGATAAAAATTAGTTTTATTGATAGCTTGTGATACAAGAAACACTGAGTTCTAACAAACCATAATATACTATTTATATTAGTATTTAAAATATCATTGTGAGATATACATTAAAATTTTATCTATAAAGAGGAATAAAAACATTATAAATGTTATTTATAATCATTTTACATAAATAAAACACATTGATAAAGAATTTATTAATTATTTGTAAAATATTTATATGTTTTGAAAGTACAATTTTCAAAAAAAATGCTAGTATTTATTTTTGTGAACAAAGATTCAAAGTAGTTTTTGAAAATTTTGGATAATTTATTTTAAAAAATTATCCTTATTTTTGGAATCTTCATTTCATGATTATCATAGGGTCAGGATTTGGGATTTTTCTAAAAAGATTAATTTTTTGACATATGGTTTGAAATACTAGTTTCAATTAAAAAGTGCATTTTCATTTCAATATTTTATATAGTTAATTTTGTTAAAAATGTGTTCAAAAGTAAAATAACTTAAATTATTTTATAATTAAACTAATATAGTTTATTTTAGTAATTTTCACAATGAATTGTGATATAAAAACATTTTAATCTTCTAAATCTTTTCTCTTTGGAAATCTATGTTTTCGTCTTGTTTGTCTGTTAAAATTTAAATTATAATTTGAAACTTTTGTGAATAGAATTTGGGAGAAATAATTTCATATTTGGAATCAAAATAATTAATGTTATCAAAAAATTTGAAATTTATTTTTGACTATAATTAATATTAAAAATAGTAATAATTAATTACCACAACTAATATATAAACGAGTTACTAAGGGTTAAACTAAAAAATAATAGATAAAAATGACCCAAAACATGTATAATTTAATTTTTTTGAAATATTTGGACCTTTTATATTATAATTTTCTAAAATTTTAAATTTTATATCCTTGTGGGATGATAAAAAAATTTGTTTAATTATTTATTTCATAAAATTCAATGTTTGTATTCTCCCCCACTTATAGACGGACACCACTCTCTTCTCTATTACACACATTAAAAAATTATTAAGTGGAAAACAACCCAAATAACTTCCCTAGTTCCCTCCCATCATCCTATAACCCATTATTTCATTTATTATACCCAGGATTTCTTTTGGTTCAATACAAAAAGAAATTATATAAATAATATATAGCGTCCTAATCTGAGAGTTTTATCTTATATCATATAAAAAATAATATTTATTTTATTAAAAAAATTATTATATAATAAAATAAATAAAATAAATATAATGAGATATTTTAATTTTATGATAATGACCTATAAACTTCTCCTCCTCCCTCAAATGGGAAATGAAACCATTGATCGTGTGAATGGTGGACTACCACCTCGCAAACCGATCAGATTCATTTTCCTTCACTGCATCTCATGGATGGATATAATAATGTATCTAATGATTATATATTATATTTCTCATATAATAATTCTTATGAAATAATAATATCATATATATCTTCTTAATATACATTTCATAGATAATTCGATAACGTCTTTCCTATGTACGTCTGACTACCAGCTGGTGAAGCGATGGGATTCATTTTTCAGTAAAGCTTGTCATTGAACATAATAATAACAAAATTAATAAATATATGTAAAATATATGACATAAAAATTATTATTTAATGGTAATATATTATTTACCTTTCTTTCATTTCACCAGTTAAATGATGGAAACAACAATTATACATACATACAACCTACCCTCTCTTTGAATTATGCCACATTTTATATGTATAAAATTTATGGACTGCTCTGAATAATTATATAAGGAATATATTTTATATTTATATTATTTTAAAATTTATGGGCATTATAGAACCATGATCAATGTAAAAGGATTGATAATATTAAAAATAACATAAATGAAAAATGAAGTAGTTATTATTTGAAATAAGATTTTAACAAGGAATTAACGATGAATAGGAAAAAATGGCAAAAGTACATCAGATATGGTATGATACATAATATTTTAGTAATATAACAGATTTATAGTAAACTTATATTTTTATATAGGATTTTTTATCATGTATTATGGTTGTATAGACTTACGGTATGATATTTTTGTCACAAATAACCTTCTTTAGGATATAAGATCTGTTATGAACCTATATGATTTAATAAGGCAGATATATTTAAATTTGACATGTTATATCATGAATATACTTATTTTAAATATATTTAATGTATAATTTTATGTCAATATTTTATGGTGCTTATGATTTAAAAGATACTAACCAGGTAATGGTTTTTTTGTTATAATTTCATCATTTATCAGAATTGTTAATGTTTTATGTTTACGATGATGAAATATTATGATCCACCTATCTAGAAACTCATGAAATTTCTTATAATTTTTTTATTTAAATATTATATATTCTTCTTTAATTATTTTTGTTTTTATACTAAATAGTTCAAAAGAGTATTTTTATGAAAAAATATCTTTATTTTTCTCTTTAGTCACAAAAGATTTGAGATCTTTACATATTTTTTTCCAAAAAATGGACTTTAAAAAATCTCCCATAAAAAATTTTAATGTCATTTATACCCTTGTTTAACATTTAAAATATTTTTTAAAATGAATCTTATTATCAATTTTTGAATGATTTAATGTTTACTTTTTCTGAATATATGAAATGAATCATTTTTTTAAAGTGTATGACATGAATAAAAATTTCATCATCATAACCACCCAATGCTTTAAATATTCTATTACAATTTTAAAATATTAGTTTAAGAGAAAATGTTTTCTTTAATATTTTGGTTTTTTCATCTTTTAAATATGTTTATTCTAAATGGAAAGGTTATTTTACTTAAGAATGATTTATATATTTTTTATGGAATGTCTATTCAACATTGACAACAACCTTTAGTGTTTCTTATGTTTTACTAAAGAACCGATCTAGTTATAGAATATTTATTTTTTCTTAGAATAAATTATGATTATGATGAAGTAATGTTTATAAAACTACTTATTTTTTAGGAGACATGTTATAATGAAATGTATATGAACCCAATTTTTTCCATGGGTTATATTATGATGTAATTATTATAAAACGTACTTTTTTCATGGGTTTTGATATAGTGAATGTTTTTTGGTCTTATGGAGCACATTTTAATGATTTTTATTTTCTGTTATGTGGTAAATATATTTCCCTCCAAATCATTGGATAAATATGCGAATCTCATGAGATTAACCTGATTACAATGGAGAGTGAACTTTGTTCAATAGGGGACTTTTCCACTATGGTAGTCATGGGAGTTAGCCATGAATACTATGATAGTTTTGGGAGTGAAATCATTAAAATCTAAAGTAATTTGAAATGATAAATGACTACCATAAATTCTATTTATATTCTTTTATATATGCCTCAATTCCATTTATTATTCCATTTTTTCTCTCATTGATCCTATTTTTTTTATTCTATTATGATCCATGTCATATGTCCTGCCATCCATTTTCCCATGACTGTAGATTCTGATATATGATATTAATGTTATTATTTTTAATGTTATTTTCATGTTCTCATACCCTTCATTTCATGTTATGTTTACTTTTCTCCATTTTTACCCTTATTGAGAATCAAATCTCACTATATCTTATGTTTCCTTTCCCTAGGTTATGAAGAAATATATTTTGTATGATCAGTATAAGGGTTCTAGTTATGAATAACATAGTTATTTGTGGTGTAGTACAAGTAAGAACCCATTGTTTATGATTCCAAGATTCCAAAGGAACTATACCTTTACAATCCGCAAAAATGTGTTCGTGTAATTAATTGAATGTTCCTCGAAAAATATGCAATATCTATGATTTAAATTCTTGGGTCACTCTAAATATTAACTCGTAATAAGGAACTATTAGGTTTTCTAATAATTCTCATGAATTATGTGAGATATAATACACTTCATAAGGGGATGAAGAGTGATAAGGTTATCTAATTGCCCTCTTGTTATTTCACCTTATCATAGATCAATTTAGTTTATGAATTTTTGGTTCGTAAAGTAAAACCTCAGGACATTATTCTCAGAATTTATTAGATGGTTTCTAAAAAACCTCAAAATGACAATTATAATCAGTGGGTTTTATTTACTTCCCACATTGTAGAGTTACATGTATTCTAGGGAGAATGGGACTTGAGGTCGAGCTATTATGGACCTCCCCATGAAGGATTACTCTTGTAGTGAGCTCCCTATGGTATCTATTGATTTTTCTATAAGCGTTTCGATCAGACTTTTTTAGAGTAACACTGAATATTGAGGTGGATTTTTCAATTGGATTATTGTTGGGTACAATGCCAATATTTACTCTCTTCTATCATTTTTCACCATCTGAATTGAAAGAACCAAATGATACATAAGATCACTTGTTGTCAGAAGGCTTTATTTGACCTAGTGTGTCACCCTAGGAAGTACCATCCCTTTTATTCAAGAATGTTGGTAGAACCCTTCACTTATGGGTTGATTAATTAATCCAATATTAGTTTATGATTAATAACATGTATACATTACCTTACACTGATTTTTTAGATGACAAACTAAAATGGGTGAAGTGGTTCTATAATATTGATCTTCGGTTTGGTAAAAAGTTAATCAGAATTAATGAGTCATATATTCCAATGACCACATTTAGGGGATTGTTTTTACAATTTGAGTATCATTTTATGCCTTTAATTCTAACCAAAATTCCTTCTTCTTTTATGGAATTGATAAAAATTACTTCCAAAAACTTCATGAGTATTTTAGTGTGGTATTTATTGATATAATCTTCGTATATTACAAAAAATGAGGAGGATCATGTAATTTATTTGAGATATGTTTTAGAAATCTTATGGATCATCAAATTTATGCAAAGTTATCAATGATAAAATTAAATATTCAAGAGGTAAAATTATTGGGGACCACGGTCTAAGAACATGGTATTTAAATTGATCTTTAAAATGTGAAAGATGGAATGTCTGGGGAGGAACCATAAAATTCTTTATAGATTTATAGCATTTTGGGTTTATCAAGGTATTATCTTCAATTCATGAAATTTTTATCCATGATGGATTCTCCATTTAACTCTATTACTCAAAAAGGATTTATATACATCTAGGAATCAAAATTTTAGCCTTCTATAAATTAGTTTGAGTTACATTTTACTTATCTCTAGTGACGATTCTTCTACCGACTAGGTAATGTAACATGGTATTTTATGATGTTTTATATTCGAGTTTGGGATAAATTCACATTCATTGTGTTCACGTATTAGATTATGGTTCTCTAAAAATATTCTTGAATGAAATTAACTGTCCAAAACAAAATATAGAACCCAAAACTGTCATTCAATACCTTATGAGTTGGAAACCCTACCTTATCATTTAAATGATTATTATTTACTCTGATCATAAGATCTTGAGTTCTATATTTTTATAAGGATATTTCTCTATTAGGTAAAAGATATTGGTAGAGTACCTATAATATTTTAAATTTGAAATTTAATACACCCAAGGAAGTGGAATTTTTTATGATGATTATTTTATCAGGAATTTTCCACACCAATATATAAATGAGTCACTATAAGAATCAAATATTACGTCAATCTTTTCTTTCTGGTGTTTGGGATTCCAGGATGATGAGAATAGGATTATTATAAAAACATTTATTGGAAATCTTACCTTATTGAGATTATACATTAGGGCAAGTGTATTAATTATTATTTTTGAGTTGTTATGGATTCTTTTTGTAGATAAGAGACCATATGTGAATGGTCAATATGTACCTAGAGAATTATTTTCATCCTGAAATATTATCTCATTCCATCACCTACGAGAAAGGCTACGTTGGGGGGTTTTCATAATTCCCAATGTGATGTTAACTTATGAATTAATATTTTTTTGATATTAGTATTCAATTATAGTGGTTAGGTATGTAATAGAAAATGAGTGATTATGTTTGACATGATTGTACCTACAAATAGATCATGGTTGAAAAAAAGAATCATTTTGGTATACTTCAACCCATCCCCTATCTCGAATTGGAAATGGGATGTGATGTTGATGTATTTTGTTATCGGTTTTACTAGGTATCACTTTAGAAAAGAAATAATTTTTTTAGTGATTGACAGGTTTACCAAACAAGGCCTCTTTATTCTTATTTGTGATACCACCAAAGTTGAGGATTTTTGTTAATTAGTATGTGCATGGGATTTTCAGGTTTCATAGAGTTTTGTTTTACATTGATTCAGATAGGGATATTTGGTTCACATGTGAGTTTCAGATATGCCTCTAGTATGTGATAAGATCCCTTTTTATATTGAATATATCATACCATCCTTATATGGATTATCATACAGAACATGATATATAGATTATTGAAGATATGGTTTGAACTTGTATCATTGACTTTGGAGGATCATGTGATTTCCATTTGGTGCTAGTTTATTTTACTTAGAATATTTAATAACACAAATAAATTAAAAAATAACCCTTAGAGTCCTTTTATGTCCAACATTTTAAATCTCTACCCTATTAGTTGGTGAATAGTGATGATTCCTTGGTGGAACCTAGCTTGCTTCAGAAGACAATGATGATGTTCCATGTGATTTTTAGAGTTTTTTAATGGGTTAGAGATATTATAAATATTAGGTGGATGATACTAAATATATTTTATTGTTCCTAATATAAGTTTTCATGAGATTCTCAAATAATATATGATATTGATTACTACGAAAAAAATTAATTTTTCACTGAGATAAAAGTGACATGTTCGAGTTATTGAGATAATTGGAGTAGTGGAAACCATTTGGCCTCACCAAAATGAAATACTTATAAAACTAACATACATTATATATATTTATCATAAGAAACTTATTTTAGTCCTATCTCACATTTTTAGTTGAGAAAACCATAATGTATTACTCAAAATCACCATGACTAAATATTCAGATCAGATTATTGATTCTCAAGTGAAGGTGATGCAGAGTAAGTATTTTACAATTTCATAGGTTCAATTTCACCATGGATCAGACACTCAAGGTAATTTGGTGCAGTAGATGATTATTAGAGATAAGTGAAATCATCTTTTATGGACCAATCTTCATGAAGTGTATTTCTGGAGCTAGAAATCATTAGGGTGGACATAATTGTATCCTCACAACTATTTCTTATAGGCATGAACATTTTATTTCCTTACTCGTCCTATTTATTTCAAATAAATTCCTAGTTTTTTCAAATTATTTTATTCTTTGAAGGATTGGTGTTTGATTTTGGTTCTTTTTGGAGAGGGTAAGAGGTTTATAAGTAATTTTTTTTTGGTGGACATGGGATTATATCTTAGAAAATTTTCATGTAGTCCACTGACTTGCTAGTGAGGCCCACTAGCCAACTAGTGTAAAGTAGGTAGTAAGGAATTACTACATAAAATCCACTAACTACCAAGTTGTACCCACATTACAAATAGTCAAATTATAGAAGAATAGAATTCCTACCGGCATTAATCATTATATCTAGTGGTACATGCATTGTTTTTGGAACGATCAGTTTGTTTATGGATGCAATTGTCTAGTCATTGATATCGATCTATGCAAGTAAATATTGGGTAGAATCTTATTTTCTATTCATAAACCCCAAATTTTAAATATAACATCTCAAAACTGAATTTAAATTAGACCCCTATAACCTTTTATGTTCTCTTGAGGTAATTTTTTCCCTTCCAAAATTATATCCTCATATATTGATGTTCCTTATGATGCATTGAATATCATTGGGTAATTGTAACATTGATCAAATTTTGTATTCTACAATCCTCAGGTCTCTCATTATTCGAGGAATCTATACATATATACATATATATATATATATATATATATATATATATATTGTAGACAGATCTAGATCTCGATTTGAAAATTGTATTTCTAAGATCCCCTCTTTATTGGTTCTAGCCCTTTATCTCTCTAATTGTGGATCCTTTATAGGGTGATTAATGATACTATGAATTAAGGGTTCATATTTCATAATTAAATCCATATCAATTGAAATTTTTGTTTATATATTTTTATTGAAAGGGATTTTTTATTTTCTTCCAAAGCATGAATAAATATTATTGAAAAATGTTTTCAAATTGCAAGGAATGTGGTGAAACATCTTCAGATATAATTTTTAAATAATATTGAAAATGTTTTTAAATATAAATTAATAATTTTAGGAATTAAATTGATGATGATTTTTGATTAATTAATGAATGGAATATTTTAAAGATTTATAATGACTTGATTTTCTATTGAAAATAATGATTTTTAATAATAAATATAAAAATATAGGTTTTTAAATTAAATTCCATGTTGAAACCATGATTTTGGAATATTGAAACATGATTTATGAAACTAATTTGAGATAAATATTTTACCCCATTATTTATTACATTAAAGCATGTGGGATCCAAGGTAGTTAGGTGGGTATTCCAAGATAAGCAACCCGATCATGTATTTTCTCACCCAAGAAATGGATTTATGATAAATATGAAAACTAAAGATTTATAATGGAATGGATTTTATTCATTATGGTGGAATCCTATTCCTATTAATCTTTAGATCTAAGGATGTGTTCACACATAGATCTATATTATATTAAAAGTACGAGGATCTTAGAGCTTTTATCTAACTAAGCATGAATATTATTTTCAAGATTCCATGATTGAATACAAATTATTATATTATTGTGTGTATAAAGAGATTTATTAATTATTTTTATAATTCATAACCTATTAATTTCTATTTTATTTGAAATTTTTATTCATAAAACCTTTACACTTTCCGTTTAAGTGATTTTAAAATCCTAATTTATTATAGATTTTGAAAATAATTAACATGAGTTTAGTAATCTAAAGAATATTTTATTCATTTGATATGGAATGGTTATTGAATGATTACTAGGATCCTACTAGGATAGTATTTATAACACATTAAATATATGTTTAGGGATATGTATAATTTCAGTTGAATGGTATATGAAAATGGAATTCATTAATTAGAGGTTAAGGGTGTTTTTGATAGTGGGTCCTTGGGTGTTTTTGGGGATCTGTGTAGTATGTGATCTACCTATTAAAAGGATATATTAGTGGTGATATAATCATTGATTTATATGAGATTTGGATTTTTTTCCATTTCAGGTTTTGTGAGTTCCTCAGTTGTGGTTTATTTTCACATTGATTTTATTTAAATGCAGATTTTTTAGGGATTATTATCTTCTTCCTTGTATTTCCAGTTATTCCTGTCGTTAAATTGTTCTCCTTGGTCAGTTTTTTTCTAGAGAAAGCTTCTAGATCTTCAGGATTTGGAATGCTCTTCCGGATGTTTTAAAATTGGATCATGTATTGGGATAGTTGGTTATCTAGGTTGTTTAGTGACATCACTAATCGGTTTAATAAAAAGAGGTTGTTCCAACCCAAAAAAACATTTCTTCATGTATGAGAACTACTTTGAGATTTTTGATATTATTCAAAGATGTTACTACCAATTTTGTTGTTGTTATACAAGAATGATCTCAAGTTCAAGATATATTGTTAGGATTTCATTTATCTAAAGCAAACTAGATAAAATATAAGAGATTATATTCATTCTAATTTGAACTATTTATTACGCATTATATAGAATTCTTTTTAAATTGTAATTATATTTTATCAATCATAAACATTTGATATTTGAACAAGATTTATATAAAAATATTTTATAATTTGATAACATATAATTAATATTATATTAACCACTAATTTATTCAACCATAAAAAGTATTTTTATGTGGTTCAAATAATTTTCACAATAATGATCTTTTAATTTGTAATATTAAAATCTAAAATACTAACCACATTTTAGTAATTTATAAACACAATATAAATTACTTATTATGATTATAAAATAATCCATTTTATTTATAATCCATTATTCATTCATTATAATTTTTAAAAGTTTAAATTAAATATTAACAATTACTATTTATAGAATTCTTAATAATAAATGTGTCTTTAAATTTTATTTATTAATTTGAAACCATTGATAATTAATAATTTAATATAATTTTATTAATTATTGAATATCCCAAAAATAACATTTGATATAATTTATAAATAATTAATAAATTTTAACAATTTTTAAATTGTTTTCCTTCTTTCTAATTTCAGACACTATTTGAAGTTTATCTATATAACCATTATATTGATGAAATTATGCATAAAGAAAACATTTATTAAAATTATTTATATACATTGTTTTTTAAAGGTAACGTATATTCTTGATACCCCTACGAACCTATTATGTAAAGGTAGCAGATATGACCATGATGTAAAACATTATGTGGTGAACCTTTTGTGGTTGTTTTTATTAGACAATGATATCTACTTCTCTATAGTTATATATATGGTTAAATAAAATGTTATTTTTAAGGGTATCCATAGGTATTACTACCATAGGGAGCATGTCGTCGGTAAATGTTAAATAGAGAGAAATGTTTTGTTAAAAATAAAAAACCTCTCTAAAACATATTGTCATTATTTTTTCTTCTGTTATATACATTAAGCCTTAATGTATTTGTGAGAAAATGGATATATTTTGTGGGGATGATCAAGATGTCCTTTTTTATTCATTAAGAGACCATATAAGGTGTATTTTTGTATAGGATTTGATAGAGTGAAAAGAAAAATGTGGTACTCTATTTTTTTCCCCTGATTACTCAAACATGTTTTTAAAAATAAGCATGTGGATTTCTAGGAAACTAATAAATGAAAATTTTAGGGTATAATTACAATTATTATTTTCAATTAATGTGGTTATCTCCCTTTTCTAGATATCTTCATTCAATAAATATGAAATCATATGAAACTATAAATGAAGAAACAACTATAAGAATGTATCATTCAATAAATATTCCACTAAAATGTATTAAAAATCCTTTAAATAATATTGATGAATATCATATGAGTGAAATATATTAGCCTCTCAGATATGGAGTATCCATGGGTTGTGTATGATATATTTTTTTATGAACAGGTCTATCTTTCACCCATGATGTTCTAGAACCTTACAATATTATGTATGAATATTATGAGATCTATTTTTTTCAAAAAGAATCAAAAACATATCTACCCACACATACCCATTGAATGATGGTTGATTTTTATTAATCCTTTGTAAGATCATTAGGTTAAATATCATTAAACTGTGTTTTAAAATGAATGATTTAATGTCTCTGACTATTCATTCATCTCATGCGTAAAAGGAACTCAAATCTCATATTAAATATGGGAGTGTTCCCAGCCACCCAACAATTATTTTCATCATAGGATATGAAGACCGAAAACCCCATTATTCATGAAAATAAAAATTTTCATGAAATTACTAAAACAGATTATATAATATGTGTGTGTGTGTGTATTTATGGAATTTCTCCTTCTGATACACTATACTCAAATTTCTCTAATGATCTTTAATATTAAGGGGCGCCCCAATGAATAATCTCATCATCCATCACTCACAATAATCCACCCACACCACCTTCCTCCATGTCTTCACACTCAAAGAATCTCAAAAAAAATCCCCATAATATGATTATATTACATATAAAATTCAAAACACTAATGCGAATCAATTCTCCCCCTATATCAATGCTTTCAACCTCAAGATAACATGCATACCTAATGTTCTCATCATATGTATATATGAAGAACCACTTTTCTAAAATATATTGATGACAATATTTCAATGTGTTTACTAATTCCATTAACTATGGATTGTGATTAATTTATTTTCAATCCCCAATCCTCAACTACCAAGATCTATACGACAAAAATATACCCATCCAGTATCATAAATGCTCAATGATAATCTTTTATTGTGTTACAATAAAGGGTGTACTCCAAAATAATCACATGTATGTTCAAAACAAGCATATATGTAAATCTTCCATTCAAATCCTTGATGTATTTTCCACAATCATCATTCTCTATGAACTTATCTATCTTCTTGGTTAGTGCCATTATTGACACTTCTTTTTGAGAGAAGTCATGAATGAATATGTTGTAATATCTTTCAAAAAATGAATTCAACGGGTCTCCAATGGCTTATTTTTACACTCCCAAGAGACTAAAACCTCCAAATTTTAAGTGTCCCATAATATTACTACCTCATATATAATGTTTTTTATATAGCATACCACACTGATTAGAAAATAACACTTTAAAATAATAGTATAAAACTGATTCTCTCTATGTGTTTTTAGAATGAGCTATAGATTCCATGCATCATACACACTCAACTAGAAGTACACAATAATTTAATTGAAAATTTCCTCTAAAAAAGAATGAAATTATGGGTGGAATATAGTATTTAGTAGATCCATAAACATGGCAAGTGAATTCATCAGACCATAAAAATAACAAAGATACTCATACAGTCTGTATCTTTTCTTGAAAATAGTTTGATGGGAGATGGAAGGTATCACGCTTAGCTGAAGATAAATTTATTTCAAATTATTGATGGGGATACTCTTATATCCCATAATCTGGTCCAATATATCATCAATACATGTAATAGGAAAATAGATCATAACCATAACCTGGTCCACCCTATGACAATCCATATATAAGCCTATTGAGAAACATTGTTTCTTAGAAAACAAAATAAGAGGACCCATTGAGGATGTTCTAATGTAAATAAGTCATTTTTCTACATTTTTCGTTAACTGAGAATTCAATTATTAATGTACTATAGGATCTATCTAATATAATTTAATGGATATAGTCTTTATACCTATAATGAAAAACATAAAATAAGACCCACAAGGAAATGTTGATGGAAATATCTCCATTGAGGTACGAGATAGATTTCCCAAGATCAACCATATAATGAAAAGTTATAGAAAAATATGATACATACATATCAAAAAAGGATAATGAGATGGTATATTCCACTATGATCAAACCATGAACAAACAAAGGCCCCTCATCATATTCTTCCAATCTTAACTTATTGGAATGAATCTTAGCTAACCCAAATCCATTGCTCTAAATTCCCAAATCCGGAATACCCTATATTGTGAAACTATTCCTTTATATACTAAACCTAACAACCTTGACCACCGATATTCTCTAAATGATTGGATGAACTCCAACTATCACCCTGTGATACTACACTAGGTCCCACAATTGATCCCTGATCGTATCCATCACTATGAACATTATCTTCCTAAGAAAAGATATAGTAGAAACATTTTAGATGCACCACCCACCTCAAAAATGACACTCCACTAGTGTTTGGTGGGACTATAGATAAATATTACCTAGACTAATACACTAATAGAACTTGAGTTCAGGCTTCCCATGATGACAAGAAGAACCATGGCACTAAGTGTCCTTCCCATTACCACTCCACCGTGAATCACTAAAATTAAATTTCTAGCTAACTAATAATCCACTATTAGATACAACATAAGAAATAGACTACCCAAAAGGCATGTATCTAGATAGGATCATCTCATGATAAGGGAGTAATTAAATTTCACAAAAAATATATAAACATGAAGATATAGCTTTAGAATGAATGAATTGTCTCAATCCATCATCAAATTAAAATAGAATAGTGTTTTTATTATTATATAGTGAATGATAATAATGAAGAAGATTAATAAAATGAGTAGAATATTACATAAATGATATCCTATATCCACTCAGATGAATAATCTCCCAAGAACTTATAACTATTACACTCTCAGTAAAGAAATGTTTAGTGAAAATAGATTAAATTTTATTCATGTGAAATTAAATATCTCGTATACCATAAAATTACATTTCACTAGTGAGTTGTATATTATAAAATAATAAATACATCATGATTAATATACATCTCAAGGTGTGCCTCTGGGAATTCAATGATATCCTGTGTGGCCTCTATCCACATCACAACATATTGTGGTTTTCTCACTCTATTAGATAGAGTTGGATGCTAAAATTGGAACACCCTTGCGATAAAAAAGGTATAATACTAGAAACCTAAAGTTACACAACCTATATATTGGATTTCATTGAGTAAAATATCATATTCCAATCGATAAAAAGGATTTATAGGTGAAAATAGGGGCTCTAAATCAATAAATGGTGGGGAATCCTCATCCCCAACCTTCTAGTTCAGAATAGGTGGAATTATAGTGTAATGTCATTATAATTCATAAAAATGACCTATTAGAACATATATAATAGGTATAAATTTTAATATTATCATTATGACTAAAAAAATCATCATTCTATATTAATGAAAAAACATAGTATCCTAGAAGAATAAAACAATTTCAAGAACTCTATCAAGACCCTGGATACCCACTCTCTCTATGGTGAAGAATTATATACAAGAAGGATTAATATTATCAATTGAAGAATAATAAAATAAATAAATTAACTTATTTAATAGAATTTCATTATCATGTTATATATGAAACCATTATATATGTTTCTATTGAAATTTTATATAATAAAACCTCATATCAAAATCATGATGGTAAATAAATGGAAAGAACATAAATTTTAAAGAAATTATACATGTTGAGTGTAATGCATCAACGTACTCCCTCATTTATCCCAGATCATAGAGTAAAACATAATAAATCACTAGTAAATATCAAAATGAATCATATTTGAAAAAAAAATCTAAAAAGTGAAAAAAATAATTGTTCTATCATTAGTAACTTTTATTTCCTTCATATATGGGTTATCTACTCTATAGTGATCCCCTAGCTCAAAGACACATTACTATTTCGGGATCAGTAGTATCCCCCATAACATTAGGTTCACATCCCCATATAGAAAATATAGGTGATGAGAAGATAGTGTTTATTGGATGATAATGGGGAGAATATAACCACTGATAATGATAATAACAATAATATCATGGTGGAAGAGACATTAAACAAAATAATAATAATTGAAAATAAATATATGAAAACTAATATATATATATATATATCATACTTATATTGTCATAAAGAACAACCAATTCACCCATGGGATGATCACATACAATCATGTGAAAAAATTATAAAAAATTAACATCTATCTGGGCACCAAGGAACCACCTAAACAATAATAAGAATCTAACATTATCTCAAACACCTTATGCGGTCCCAAATACATAAATTTATAGACATAAAACCTTTTCCCATACATATACCAAGAAAAATAAAGTCCTTACATGTACAGAAGAGATCATTTAGGGTGTGATTATGAACATAGTATGCCATCACTAATGGTGTCCCAAACATAGATGCATATGTATAACAGATTATGAAAATGTTGGTTAATATAAATTGTGCATATATCACACATCCTAGCCCTTTTTTTTCTTAAAAAACATAACTGATCTTTTACCTAACTCATTAAATGATTTACTGGAATGATACGTCCATTGAATATAATACTAGAAGAGACCTCATTGTTCTAACCAAGTCTATAATTCATGACATCACATGGAAACATAGCCATGTAACCATCCGAAGTTATCATGACTCCCAAAAGGAATGTAGAAAGACATATAAAATTTCTTAAGGAATTGTTCCTAATTTTCTGACCATTTTATCCAAATTCTACAGAACCTAAAGTATCATGGTTTTAATACTTCCAAAATCTCAACTGATTGACCAACTTATATATAGAGGTCCTCAACCTCCATTATATTGTATGAATTTTCACTATTCATGGACTTTAATGATGAAAAACATATCTAAATTGATGTTCCACACCATATCTTATAACAATTCATCCATAGAGGCCTCATCCCATAATAAGTTGTCAAAACCTACTCAGGGGTCCTATCTTATTTACAAAAAACCCTAATAACCCCATCAACCGACCATGTTGAGTGTAATAAACGACCTATTAAGCCATGCCATAGAAGAAACCCCATTACCAAAAATATACCACATCACTTACACACTTAAATCATAATGACCATCCAAGTCAACTCACCAAACCATGCATGGGATCAACATCAGCCACAATCAAACTGGCCATGGCCAACATATTCTCACAAAACTACATTATCCATCACATCCCAAAACCAATATCTATAACATAACCAAAACACATTACCAGACAATATACCACCTATGAAACAAAAAAAAATTGTACATATCCTAAAACCACATTTAACACATGGGACTACACTCATTAACCCACGAGGAAAACAAAAACTCAAAGATATTTCATTATTGGTCTCACAGAAACCATTGCAGTCATGATCATTTACCATGTATCATATGACAAATTTATAATTTATGAATAATCTTGTAACAACCTACCTATAGTATTTTGGACTCCACCCTATATGAAAATCTATGTAGTTTATCCTTAATTAGAATATTTAGAAAAAAATTAAAAATCCATCAAATTATATATTTATTATGATCGATAAATAAATAGATAAAAAATAAACATTGTTCACCTTATGATTATTATCATTACCTATATCTCCATATAACTATTTATGACAAGATATTTTAATATGAAATGAAGGAGATCTCAAATAGAGAAAAATAGATGGCTGATAACCCTATTTGAACAATTTTTATGATATACAGGTCAGATAAGTGTCTTAATTTACATTAGGTGATATTATCCTTTATTTAATATGTTTTATGAATATAGAAACACTATTTATCATACCCATATTTTTGGATTATTCATAAAGTCATAATTACAGAGTGAGACCTCTAATGTATTACCTTCTAAATGAATTTCTTTTATAGTTTGAATTTTGATGTCTTACTTTCCTGAAGTATTACCTTAATAGTAAGACTTTGGATGTATTATTTTCTATAAGTCTTACTAAGAATAGTGAATCCAAAAAAAACATAATCAATGAAGTCTTACAAATAACTTTCTTACCAGAAAAATTTATTCGTGAATAAATACTTAATAAATATGTCTTACATAATGAATTTTTACTCAATGAAGACTTATTAGGTATAATTATTGTAGACCATATACATACTCAATGAAGACATAATAAAAAATTCATACACAATGATATCTTATGATTAATAGTGATTCTAGAATGCTATTTCGCTCAATTATGTATTATAAAAAAAATCCTCGCTAAATCATACTCATAATCAATTTAAATTTAAAAAGTTTTCTAAAAATACAATAAAGGAAAAAAACCCCAAAAAAATAAATTAAATCAGTTTCATCCTTCCAAAATTTTGAAAACCCTTATATAATGGTATATTCATGATAGAAACAACAAAAACAATTACAAAAATTAAAACCGAGAGATCATGATAACTCCAAAAACTTGTCCCGATTACGATTCCCAAATAATCCTAACCTTAAAACCTCCCCATTATATTGTAGCATATACCCATTCATTATCTAACACTTACTGACCAAATACTAGTAACACCTGATTATTCCAATCGTTGAATATTAACAAAACTGAAGTGATGGTGAAAACATCTATTCATCCCCATAAACCTAGAATACCTTGGCAACAAAATATAAAAACCTAGTTCCTCTAATAGTCAATCCCACTAATGTAATTACCTATTTGGTCACATTTCTACCAAACTATCTACCATGAAAAACAATCAAACTTATCCTATCCATAAAATATAGCTATATTTACAACCACCACTCATCATATATTATAAAACCACATAATCAAGATACCCACATTGTAGAGACCCAAAGATTGACGTACATGGACATTACATTACTCTGTGTGGAATACTTAATACATAACAAAAACGAACACACAAGGACCATAATAGTTTAGAGTCTTTGGAAACTCGGAATATAACCTTCTAATCGTGGTGAAAGATCTTCGACATCTCCCATAAAGATCTTCCCCTTCTATTTTCTTAACTAAAACATTTCTTTAAATCCTGGGTAAAAGAAAAAATATAAAGGGTGATCTCAAATGCTTAGTAAGGGTAAGCATGGAGAAAATAAAAAAACCATATACATTTGAACATAAAATAACATTAACATAATGTTTAAACATAAAAATCTTGAGCAATGACATAAAACATGGTAGTACGTAAGGCATAGATCATAAAAAAGCATTAATCATGATAAAATTGCATGGGAATAAAACATGTAATTGTGTCGACCATTAAGAACATGTTATGATTTCCATAGTAGCCAAGGCATTGCTTCCAAGACCATCTTAGTGGACAAAGTCCCTTTCTGAATCTAGTTCACTCCTCGTTCCAGTCCTGTAACAATGAACCAGATTAACTTACCATTCCACCAATGTATATCTCATGAGATATAACTATTTAACCAATTCATTGTAGGGATATATAGTTCCCACCCATTTAATAATTAGACCATTATTACTTGTACCACAACATAAACATAAATCATTCATCATATCCCAAAGAATAAAATGGGTTTCATAAACATCATCCCATCATAACATAATCCATATAAAACAAATGGATATCATTTCATCATAAGAAAAGTGAAACCATGAAAATCATAGAGACATTATACTTGAAACACACACATATTAAATAATGTCATCTTAGATGGAAATTGGTTTTGATAAAACACATGAAATAAATTCTTGAGGAAAATATCCTTTCTTCTTCAAAATCATTTTTTTTCACAAAATGCCATTAAATTTTAAAAGAAAAAGGATTTTTTTGAAAATAATCATGAAATAATTTAGAGAAATCTTTATGTAAATAAGGCGTTATGAAACCGTAAAAATCCATTCGTTCCGTATAAGTTAAAAAAACATTCTCCTCATACTTTTGCAGAAAAATTCAAAAACGTTCCTCGTATGGTAAACAAATGAATGATTCCTTCCATAAGATGTGGTAAATGTAAAAAATGGGTAAAAATGACATTATAAATACATTAAAACATTTTTAGAAAACATGGACATAGATGATAACAAAAACCCCATTAAATACTTACGAATAACAATCTCAGATAAGAACGAGATTGGAATAGTTATCACTTACCTTAGGTATGATATGATTTGTACATATCCGGACCTCCAGTATATTGATTTAAATAATTTAATTGAATTATTACAGAATCATATTCATTGTTATGATATCATATATGGTTCACTTATGACCTTATATTACCTGTTCTTTTGTAAATTCCATGTTAAAGCAGCGTTTTGGGTAGAATCGTTTTATTTATCGTACGTGTTTGGACATGTTGTTCTTGATATTATTATTACTTATATCATGATTTACTTACATCCTGAAGGTAATTAATGATTTATATATCATATATATACAGTATATATATATATAATAGATAGATAAATTAAATGAAATACACCATTCATGGAGACGGTAATCCATACGTACGCATGAACACTGTTTTCCTTTCAATATTGACTTGAATGGAAGTAAGTAGATGATATATATATATACATAAATCTAGTAGATTTATCATTTCATATATTTATTAATTATATATACTTTATAATCATTATTGAATGGTTAACATGGAGAATTAATCTCATCGCGTCGTGGAGACGTTAATCCATACGTACGCACGAGTGATGATATCGATCCCGTAATTATTGAATTGAATTGGGGTGGATGATATATAAGAATCTGTATGATGTTTTAATAACTATATATAGTTATTATTTACAACATTATACCCATCAAAGTACGGTGGTGGTGGAAAAACATATTACACCACTACGTGGAGATGGTATTCCGTACGTACGCCCACGCGGTGATTTCGTTTTCCGTAGGATAGATACGTGGTGAAATGGGGTTGTTTCATATTTATAATAACATATCAGTATATTATTGATACTTATGTTATTACTTTATAATGAAACAACTAAATAAGAATAGGTATAAGAAAAAATAAACTCTAGAGAATCGGTAGAAGAGATTACCTCTTCTTCGACGCACCTCTTTTAAGCTACCTCTTAAGGTGATAGAGTTGGACTTTTGAGGAGACCAGAACCTCTATAATGTTTCTAGGGAATTTGAGAATGGAAATGGTCAGGGGTTGGCTGAGCTTGAAGGCTACAAATTGTGTAAAGAGAAGAGGGAAGAGGTTCCCTTTTATAAGGGAGGAGAGGGGCACTTTAGGAAAAAACTTAAAATATTATTCTATAATAAAGTCATATTAGGTTTATAATGGCTCCAAAGTGACTTATTTCTCAGATAAAGTGGGTATGGGTCGAAATCCTCTCAACCAATAGGTTTTCGACAAGTTTAGGTTACTATTTTAACCTTATCATTTAGATTTAACTCTAAGTTATATAATTTAACTTTTACCATGTCTTCTTGTTTTATTACACTATATGGTTAATAAACTTACTATAACAAGTCAAAAGAACCCAAAGTCGTTCATTATTAATATATATTTCCATATCTAGGTTATTTTTCCAAACCTTATATTTTTATGAATAGAATAACAATTAATAATATAATATTTGTTTTAAAAACTATTTTATGTCAATTTTGACACTATTTGGTAATTGATTTTTGTGAAAATCATACCAGCATGATTAGTTCTAAAAAATTTAATTTAATTAATAATAACATATCTTAATAACCTATAAAATAAGATTAATTCACTAAAAGTCTAAAATTACATTTATTTGGGTATTTATAACATCAATTATGTTAATATTTCATTAATATGGTAGTTACTGCATCATCATTGTGTCATAAATAACATAAATTATTTAATGTCTAAAATTTTTAAATAAAATAACATTTTTTAGGAAATATGTTTAGATTTTTAATGAATATTTATAGTAGAATTTATCGTATGTATAACGGCATATTAAAAATGTTTTAGTTATTAAACATTGATTTTAACTCTTTTAACTGTTCTTTGAATTAAATATTAATAAATGTCCTAATATAATACAAGTGGACCTAAATGATAATATTATATTCCTAAGGTTTTTTTGTCGAATTATACTTATCCAATAGAATTATGACACATGTTAGGGTAATAATAATATCATTTTACCCTTAATTACCCTATATACTTTTAACTGTGGTAAATAAAAATAAAAAGTTACAATTCACCAAAAATTATTTTTATCTTATTGAACCACATTTTAATCCTTGATATTAACCATGTCTCGTGTATTTTCAAAATTCCACTCATAGAAGCGGTAAAATTATGTTTTATGTATGTCTGCAAAAAGCTCCTATGAGGTAGGTAAAAGACTGTGAAAAGTTCAATAAAATTTTTATATATCTAAAATTATTATAAATTTACTCCAATGAATTACATTGATCTTATATAGGTATTATGTATCAATTTTGACCTAAAATATAGTTAAATAAAATAAATATTATTTTAATTAACATCCAATTTTTAAATAGTAACCCAGTGTTTCCACTATTCATAAATAATTTATTGTTTTCAGAAAAATACCAAAAATTCACCCTAGGATAATTTAGATATTCCTAATCCAAAAATGAAGTCCATTTTGAATGATAAAATTTATAAAATTTCAAAAAGTGGGTATTACAATTCATAACGACTAGTTCATAATAATATTATAACAATATCTCATTTAGTGAAACTCAGTATTGCGTACAACACACTCTATCAAGGAAGGTTGCACTGGCATGAAACACATCTCTAGAATACTGTTTGTGTATACTGTAAGCTAATAAAGTGTTGCGTATAGCGCAAGCTAATCATGGTGTAGCGTACAACACAAGACATCAAAGTAATTGAAAATAAAAAAAATATTTCTCATAAAATCCCAGGGTGTTACATGATACCACCCTTAAAATGAATTTCACCCTCGAAATTCGTCGGGTTTATAAATGGTTTACTACTTGAAAGTTTCTTTCATAGAAACCCACATCGTAAAAAGGAATACTAAAACACAATTTTAAAAAGTGAACTATGAAACATATCGGTTACCCAAATTAACACATCACTAGGTTTCCACATAGAAGAACATAGGTGAAAATATGAATATGGAATAGAAACCTAACCATCAAGTTCTGATGGAGAGTGGTAGAGAACATGGCTATGAAAAATCCAATAATATAAAAGCCATAAATTTTTGTTGATCTATGGTACCATCTGATTCATCGGATATAAGGGCACTAGGAAAACATTTTTGGTTTTCAAGATCATTTCCCAAAAGTTGAAGAATTTGAATTAGAAGAAATACTTACTTTATTTCAGTATAATCTCACTGTTTTTCATGCCTTGAACAATTTCCACTTCATCTCATAAAGAAATGATGTTGAATTTGTCTTCCATGAAGTGTTAGTAGATCATGCGAAAGAATGATGGTTCATTCCATCTGTCTCAAACAAAAGGTTGGAAAATGTTTTCAAATATACATAAGTCCATCTATGGTGGGGTTAATCATATATGATTCCAAAAATGGACTTATAATTCATCTATCATACAGCTTAATATAATAAAACAAGTTTCGACTAACCAGGGACTTCCTGTAGGCCAGTGGTAGGTGATAAAGGCCTGTCACACTTTAGTTGTGGGTTCGATTCCTCCATCCATCTCCGACACGACTAGTAGTCACCCGTCCAACAGGTTGTCCTTTTTCTAAAACAATACTATTATAACATAACAAATAGTTCTAGCCTTAGACAATGCTATTTTATGTCTAACTTAATCTATTACAATCTTTATGTTTATCCAAAATACTTCTATCCAATTTCATAGTATAAATAAAACTATTACTAGAAAGGTCATCTACCAAGCATTGAATACAATCATTTATCACCCATATATCATAAGATATATATATCTTGTTGGTCAGATTCCAAAAATGTGAATTCCTTAATCAAGTATTCTCCTAAAAAAATGAATACCCATTGAACCTCAGTGAAAACAAGAATGTTGTCAAAAGATAACTCTTTCCATATAACAAAATCCCAAAATTTGGTATACTCGAACCCTGATATCACATTGTCCTTATACCAGTCATGAGCTCATTAATACTATCAAATATTTCATTATCTCTTTATCCATTCACTAGGCTCATATCATCTTATTTCCAAAAATATTGGAATAACATTTCATGGTTACCGGTACTATTCAACATATACATTCAAATACTTTAGGAATTAAAATAGTGTAACAATCCTTAGATGAATCTTTATTCCATAGTACCATTAAATTACCTATACAACATAACTCTTGATTAACATACAATCATTACACTACCTTCTTAAACCACTGACTGAGATTCATCATTATATTCCTCAACACTTCTTTCATCTCATATATCATTTGTAGTCTCTTCATCATCATCAACATAAATACTAACCATACGACCATGTTGAGTCTATTCATGAAATTTTCCCTTAGATCATTGGTTTTCATAATGCCATTACATTCCACATTTAAAACATTTAACTATTGTTAATGTCCTAGCAATACCATTATATTTCTCCATGGTGTTAACTGAACCTTTTCCTTTAAAATTATTGGCTTTGTGTCCTTGTTTTCCACACCCAACGAATCTTCTAGTTCATTTTAAACATTCTCCTTGATGCCTCTTCCCATATGATTTACATGAGGGAAATTGAACTTTTTTTCCTCTATGATCATCATGAAACTCCATCTTTCTCTTATTAGCTGGGTCGGGAAACTTACCAAAGCTGATATTATTGATCATATTATGAGATTGGTGATTAGGAATAATAACGACATTTGGACTTCCAAATCCAATTTCATTTGGTTGCTCATGAAGAATATCATTTAATTGTCCATCAAATCCTCCATAATCGTGAATCTTCCTGTTTCCAGCCATTTTCTAAAACCCAAAAAGAATTGTGTGAGAGTCAAAAATCACAATCAAGGGGGAGTAACTTCAATATCTAACATCTTAAGTTTAATTCAAATATCGTTACCGTAATTCCTGGACTATAAACTATACTTATACCTAACCTTAGTTACATCCTTAGACGTACCTTAGAAATATCTCTAGGGATCTCACTAAATTTTTTGGATCCTAGTTTCCAAAGGTTAACTAAACCTCTCTCTGATACCAACTGTAGAGACCCAAAGCTTGATGTATATGGAAATTACATTAATTTTTGCGGAATACTTAATACATAACAAAAACCAACACACAAGGACCGTAATACTTTAGTGTCTTTGGAAACTCGGAATATAATCTTCTAATCGTGGTAAAAGATCATCGACATCTCCCATAAAGATCTTCGCCTTTGGTTTTCTTACCTAAAACCTTTCTTTAAATCATTTTGAAAATAAAACATATAAATAGTGAGCTTAAAATATTAATAAGGGTAAGCATGGAGAAAATAAATTAAATCATATACATTTTAACTTAAAAAAACATGAACATAATGTTTAAACATCAAAATCTTGAGCAATGACATAAACCAATGTAGTACGTAAGGCATAGATAATAAAAAAACATTAATCATGATAAAATATCATGGGAATAAAAAATGTAATTTTGGAAACCATTAATCACATGTTATGATTTCGATAGTATCCAAGGCATTGCTTCCATGACCATCTTAGTGGACATAGTCCCTTTCTGAATCGAGTTCACTCCTCGTTCCAGTCATGTAACACTGAACCAGGCTAACTTAATATTCTAGACATGTCTATCTCATGAGATATAAATCTCTACCCAATGCATTGGAGGGAGATATATGTCCCACTCATCTAATAATTAAATCATTCTTACTTGTGCCACAACATAAACATAAATCATTCATCATATCCCAAAGAATAAAATGCATTTCATAAACATCATCCCATCATATCATAATCTATATAAAACAAATGGTTATCATTTAATTATAAGAAAAGTGAAACCATTTAAATCATAGATACATTATACTTGAAACATACACATATGAAATAATTTCATCTTAGATGGAAAATGGTTTTGATAAAATACTTGAAATAAATTTTGGAGGAAAATATCCTTTCTTCTTCAAAATCATTTTCTTTTCACAAAATTCCATTAAATTTTAAAAGAAAATTATTTTGTTGAAAATAATCATGAAATAATTTAGAGGAATATTTATGTAAATAAGGAATTATGAAACCGTAAAAATTCATTCATGCCGTATAAGTTACAAAACATTATCCTCGTACTTTTGTCGAAAAAGTCAAAAAAGTTCCTCGTATGGTAAACAAAAGAAAGATTCCTTCCACAACATGTGGTAAAAGTCAAAAATGGGTAACAAGGAAATTAAACATACATGAAAACATTTTTAGAAAACATAGACATGGATGATAAGAATAACCCTAGTAAATACTTACGAATAATAATCTAAGAAAAGAACGATATTGGAATAGTTATCCCTTACCTGAGGTCCGATATGATTTTCACATATCTAAACCTCTTGTATAATGATTTAAATAATGTTATTTACTTTTTACAGAATCATAATCAATGTTATGATATCATATATGGTTCACTTATGACTTTATATTACCCGTTCTTTTGTAAATTCCATGATAAAGCAGCATTTTTGGTAAAATCATTTTATTTATCGTACGTGTTTGGACATGTTGTTATTGATAATATTATTACATATATAATGATTTACTTACATCCATAATTTAAATCATGATTTATATATCATATATATTCAGTATATATATATATAATAGATAGATAATTGAAATGAAATACACCGTTCATGGAGATGGTAATCCGTACGTACGCATGAACATAGTTTTCATTTCCTTATTGACCTGAATGGAAGTAAGTAGATGAAATATATAAATAAATAAATCCAGTATCTTTATTATGTCATATATTTATTCATTATATATACTTTATAATCATTCTTGAATGGTTAACATGGATAATTAATCTCATCGCATTGTGGAGATGGTAATCCGTACGTATGCACGAGCGATGATATCATTCCCATAATTATTGAATTGAATTGGAGTGTATGATATATAAGAATACTTATGATATTATAATAACTATATATAGTTATTATTTATTCCATTATACCCATCCAAGTAAGGTGGTGGTGGAAAAACAGATTACACCACTGCGTGGAGACGGTATTCCGTACGTACGCACGCGCGGTGATTTTGTTTTCCATAGGATGGATTGAAGGTTAAATGGGCTTGTTTAATATTTATAATAACATATCAGTATATTATTTATACTTATTTTATTACTTTATAATGAAACAAATAAAGAAGAAGAAGTTGAAGAAGAAAAAAACATTAGAGAATCAGTAGAAGAGAATACCTATTCTTCGACGCACCTCTTTTAAGCTTCCTCTTAAGGCACTATAGTTGGCCTTTTGAGAAGACCATAACCTCTATAATGTTTATAAAGAATTTTGGAATGGAAATGATCAGGGTTTCGCCGAGCATGAAGGCTCAAAATTGAGTAAAGAGAAGAGGGAAGAGGTTCCCTTTTATAAGGGAGGAGAGGCACTTTAGGAAAAAACTTAAAATATTATTTTATAATAAAGTCATATTCAGTTTATAATGGCTCCAAAGTGACTTATTTAGAATCTAAAGTTGGTATGGGTCGAAATCCTCTCAAACAATACGTTTTAGACAAGTTTAGGATACTACTTTAACCTTATCATTTAGATTTAACTCTATGTTATATAATTTAACTTTTACCGTGTCTTCATGTTTTATTATACTATATGGTTAATAAACATAGTATAAAAAGAAAACCGAACACCAAGTGGTTCATTATTAATATATATTTCCTTATCTAAGTCATTTGGACAAACCATAGATTTTTAGGAATAGAATAACAATTAATAATATAATATTTGTTTTAAAAACTATTTTATGTCAATTTTGACACTATTTGGTAATTGATTTTTGTAAAAATCATCACAGCATGATTAGTTCTAAAAAAGCTAATTTAATCAATAATAACATGTCTTATTAAGCTATAAAATTATTTTAATTAATAAAAAGTATCAAGTTACATTTATTTGGGTATTTATAACATTAATTATTTTAATATTTCATTAATAAGGTAATTACTGCATCATCATTGTGTCATAAATAACATAAATGACATAATGTCTAAAAATTATAAATAAAATACCATTATGTAGTAAATATTTTTAGCTTTATAATAAATATTTATAGTCGAATTTATCTTATGCTTAACCCTTTATTAAAAATTATTTAGTTATTAAACTTTGATTTTAACTCTTTTAACTCTTTTTTGAATTAAATAATAATAAATGTCCTAATCTAATCCATGTGGACCAAAATCATAATATTATATTATTAAGGTTTTTTTGGTCAAATTATACTTGTCCAATAGAATTATAACATGTGTTAGGGTAATGAAAATATGATTTTTACCCTTAATTACCCTATTTACTTTTAACAATGGTAAATAAAAGTAAAAAGTTACTATTCAAAAAAAATTATTTTTATCTTATTGAAACACATTTCACTCCTTGACATTAACTGTGTCTCTCAAATTTTCAAAATTCCACTCACAGAAGCGGCAAAATTATGTTTTGTGTATGTCTGCAGAAGCTCCTAAGAGGGAGGTAAAAGATAGTGAAAAGTTCAACAAACTTTTTATATATTTAAAATTATTATAAAATTGCTGCAATGAAATACATTGAACTTATATAGGTATTATGTATCCATTTTTACCTAAAATAAATATTTATTCAAATAAAAAGTCGATTTTTAAATAGTAACCCAGTGTTTTCCCTATACATCAAAAATTGAAAGTTTTCAGATAAATACAAAAAATTCACCCTAGGATAATTTTGATATTCCAAATCCAAAAATGTAGTCCATTTTTAATGATAAAATTTATGAAATTTCAAAAAGTGGGTATTACTATTCATAATGACTAGTTCATAATAATATTATAATAATATCTCATTTAGTGAAACTCGGTATTGCGTACAACACACGCTATCGAGGAAGGTTGATCGGGCGTTCAACACAAGTCTGAAATAGCATTTTTGTTTAATTTAATCTAATACGGTGTTACGTATAGCGCAAGCTAATCTTGGTGTAGCATACAACACAAGACATCAATGTAATTAAAAATAAAAAAATATTTCTCATAAAATCTCGGGGTGTTACACACGTATCATCCTACATTTACCCAATTCCCAATTTAGCCTACATCATACTTTATGCCCACTTTTATCCCAAATCATACTCGATGCCCACTCTTATCTTACATCATACCAATTGTCAAAATTTATCCTAATGACAATGTATACTACATTTACTATGCAATATATCTAATTGCTCCAAATCATATTTTTTTTCATTTCCAAAAAGCTGCTTTAAGGATAAGAGGGAAACCAAAAATTTAAAATTCCAAACACAATGTTACATTCAATTCAAATTACATCTTTCACAAAACATAATCATCACCTTGATGAACTTGAATCTCAAGTCAGGCACCTGCCACATGTCGGCACCTATGGCATCGAACATCCTTTCCCTTCACCTCCCAATAATCACTATGCCGGAGAGAGCCACCGGGATCCTCATCACTGTCATATTCATTTTCACTAATGTCTCACAGAGTTCCGAGATATCATCTTATGATAAAACCAATGTTGATGTCTCAACAGGAAAAGAGTATAACACTCCATTGGTGGTGGATTGTATTGACTCAAAACTGGTCCAGTATTCCCATACTAAAAGTATGTTATCTATGATCTACTCTATGGTGTAATTATCTCACTTATACATTGAATACCATTATAGGTCATGTTAAGGATATAATTTTTGTTTCATAGAGCTCCAATAATTTCCTCACCTGATACCCATCATCAGCTCAGTATGGTCTTATACACCTAGTTTTTCTTTTCTATCAGTGTGTTTGCAACCTCTGAGAGTGAGTTCAACCTAATGAGGACCACATGTACCATGATATAAAGTATTAATCTATACTCATAACATCTCAATATAAAAATAATATCTCCCACTAATTTCAATGAAATATATAACAAATCCTTGAATTTCCAAAAATATTCTATGAATTGGTTCTATCTCTATGAAAATTAATGAACTCTTTGGTTTAATTTTACATCTATGTATCCAAGAAAAATAGTATAAAAAATTTTCATCAAGTAATTATATGTTAAACCATCACTCATTCCAATTTTTTACCTATACATATATCCAAATTTTTAATGGTTCTCTTTGTATATATGTTTCCAAATTCACCTTCCTCCCTAGAGGTGTCCCAATTTGAAAAAATAAAATCCTGATAGATTGTATCCATGATGTTGTTTCATGTGGTCCACCCTCCCCTATAATAATGGTGGATGTTATGATTTTAACTCTTAGATAAAATATTATATATATGGATAATCACATTGAGATGCCTAGTAAATACTCTAAAAAACCTATATTAATCTCAAACTATGTTTCTCATCAAACCAATGTTATTGATCTTATGTCTGATGTGTCTATCTGTCCCATCTCAGAACGCCTACAATTGGATCATACTCACCCCACTCTCATTGCCTCATACCAAGTAAGCCTTGGTGGCACCACATATCAACCTTCCAGACACACCAATATAGTCCATTTAGCTAGATTCTCACTGATAACCCAATACCATAATGCTTGTAAATATAACATTCTATATATAATAAATGAAGAACGTTTTAATAGTTAGTATAGCTCAAAATCCCTTAAAATTTTCATCAACACAAAAATCATAAATAAACTATCCTTATGACCCAATGAACACCAATATATTGTTAAAAACAACACATTATACACACAAAGGATCACCTACCCATTCATAATAAGAATCTATTACCTAGTCTAATAGAGTATAATGACACTTAGAATATATATCGGAAAAAACATATAATTTATTTTTTAAACATTAATTATCTTTACCCCCATTCCATTTCTAGAATCACTACATTTCCTATGTTATTTGAGTATAATTTCACTAAGAAACTATATAAGAAAACTGTGTTTTTCAGATTACTAGGACATTAAATTTCTATTAATTTCACTTTTTATTATAGGTTATAAAGAATAATAAAAATAAATAGACTGATGTTATGTTATCCATATGTGGATAACATGATTTATGATTACCCCCACAAGTATCTCAGGGAAGAGTCTAAAACTATAAATCAATAGTATAAAAAATACATTAATCTGTACTAATCAACTCAATTGTAACAAAAAAATAATCAAATTTTTATTATTAACATGGACTTCAATTCCTGAAGGTGAAAGATAAATTTACAACATTACACAAGTACATGTTATAAAACATTACTAAACTTTATGTATACCACAACCCAAATGACTAAAAACATTTACTAAACCACATTTAAAATCACTCATTAAAAACTAGAAACTATTCCACATTGGGACCTATAGTGATCCATGTTTAACATAAATGGATGTAAAATCATTTTATATGAATATTAATCACATTAAAAAAGTAAAATCTTAAGGATAATAATATTTTATAAAATTTCATGGACCCAGGTGCCACTCAACAATTCCCAGATCCTTGTTCGCAATATGGCCTCAAGCGCATGTCCCCAAATTCCAATGGTTGCCGACTAGTAGAAAGGACCTTGGGTGTGTCTTTGGGGAGACTATTCCTCTTACCCGAGTTTAACACAATGGAATACTATAAACATATAAGTATTTAATCCATTAAAATATAGATATAATATATATAAATTATGAATAGATACCAATAGAAAAAAGGAAACTCATATACATAATGATGATGATTCATGTATCTAAAAATAATCTAAAATAGGTAAAAATCAGTAAAATATAGTACATTTGTCAGAGTACCATGAAAAAAAAATATCTACAAATAGCATCGTGAGCCTCCACTCAGTCCAATGCTCGCATCTCCTATGCGTGGTGACAGATCAAGAATTGAACTAAGGGTCCTTTTTCTATTCTCTACCTGCATCCAAATAGTCTATTTAGGTACCTAATGGCGACCCAAAAATCATGATAGAAAAAATCCCAATGGGTAACCACTATATTATCTATACAATTCAAGCTATGAGATACAATAAGATAATTAGTGTCCATGTGATGCTGGTAAGAAGTAAATGGATGTAAATATGAAAATGGCATATAACTAAAAAACTAGTAACACTAAAATATCATCTCAAGAATCCTTGAAAAAGATGGTCAATATCCTCTAAAAAGGAATCTACAAACATTTCATAAATAACTAACACTTCCTCATCTTTCATCCAAACATTGGATTTCATCCATGACCATAACATATAACACAAATTGTCAAATTATCATAACCAATATGTATAATAACATGTATCACATTTTCCATGGTTGTGCCTTACTAATAAAAGTTTCATACCCTGAAGGGATATATCCAAGCTATATTATACCATGGAATCCTCATCAAGTACAATTATTATCTCAATGGAAGCTCAGTTAGGCATTGGTTCGAGTCCTAAAAGCATGTTATACCGAACATGTCCTATGTGATTCCCAGAAACCTAGATTCAAGGGTTAGTAAGGCCCATGGTATCCCACATAATCAATAACCAAGGGTCATAATCTATTCAAGGATTCCACTAACATGTTAAATATCCATGATAGAATGTTCCATGGCATCTATACAAACATTAATCAGTTCCATTAAATTAACAATTCATACAGCTTGAGATTATCCACCTAAACAACCATTCAGAATCAATTCACATCATGAGTAGACCCACTTATATACCATAAATCAAATTCAAAGGAATCCAATGAGTATACCCACTCATTGTTCAAAATTCTCACTTAAATATATTACATGATTTTACATACCCATTTCCACTTTTTTGAAATAAACTATTTATGCAATTCAAGATCATTATATACCATTTGAGCAATCATCACTTTAAATGGGAGGAAAACATCTGCTAGAAAAACATTTATTTCATATTATTTATATATGGGATTCCTCTTACTAGGGAAGCTCAATAACACACACCTTGGGTGGCTGAAAAAAGGTAAAAAATAAGGCAAATATATGGTTCACCCCATGGGTGGCCATTGGATGGGGATGAAACCTCCATCCAGTCTCATGGAAGCTAAAGGGAATCCACAATAGGTTCCAATTCAACTAAACAATTTTATTTTGTGGTCATGTTGGAATGTACGATTGGAGGTATAATGGTTGACAAACCTATAAATCCCTAAAAATGATGAGAAAAGTATAAACCACATACTATATCTCGATAGAGGAGTACTATTCTTGTATCAGCTCCTTATTTGACATATATCAGAAGAAAAATTATGAATGGAAGAAGATCATGAAAATTTTGAAAATGGTATTGGACATATATAGCACAGACGTAACCTAGAATAATGAAGACTATCTAAAAAATTGAGTACTCACCGATGTGGATCCAACAAGATGAGTGGCACTTGAATCAATGATCAGATAGACAATATCTCTCATGTATTAGAATAAGATTCAAAGAGATTCTCTCAAAATGTGAGTTTTCTGTATGAGAGATTGAAAGTTAAATTTAGCTTAAAATATATTTTAATTTGATTTAATATTATAATATTACCCAAAATAAATGGGTTTCACAGTTTGGCCACACAGTTTGACAAACTTTTCACCAATGGTGCATAGTTCGCTATATGGAAGGGAGCCCGCTTGGTTTATTTGTATTGTTTGACTAACTGTGCACAAATCATGCCAAAAAACAAACTATATAAATTTATGACCTTACCTCATGACCGTGAAACCCATTTTTCATAGTTTGGTCTAACAATTTGGCTTACCCCTACTCTATGCCCAACACTTGCATTGTTTATCTAATAATGTGTCTACCCTGCATGATTTGAAATAACTGTGTATCATGCTATTTTCAACCTGAAATCTGGGTTATTGTCTCAAAAAAATCTTCAAACACTCCCAAAACACATGTGATCAAATTAGGTATCCGCATTAGGCCATATTTAATCATTCAAAATAAATATTAATGGATCATTCCATCATACGAATAACTCTGTTCTTAAAATATTTCCCCTAAGTTAAATTCAACCCCAAATTTCCCTCTCGATGGAGGTTAAAATTTATATATGAACAACTCTATCCACTGAGTTTGTATGTCTGTTGACCACTACGATGTCTCGTCCTATAAACAACCATGTTTCCCTAGTACCCATACTAGAGGAAATGACCCAGCATGGATAACCTTCATGCTCCTGTTGGCGATACAAATTGGATACTACCCAAAGGAAACATCAACCTATAACATAACCTCCTTGGGGAAAATTCATGAGATATGTCTAAGTGATAGTGGTATAGATAAGATATGTAGAATAATTGATGAATAGATTAGTACCTCTGATGTAATTATCACCAATTGGATATTGATACAAGTCTACCCAAAATCTCAAACGACTCAACATATCGTGGTGAAAGCTTACCCTATCTCCTAATCCATATGTGTCTCAGCCTCAGTGAAACTCAGAAAAAAGACTTAATCCCTTCCATCGAACTCTATAAGTCATCTATGAGTATTTTTGTTTGATTTCGGTCAGGCATATGTAGTAGCCATACACTTCTAATTCTAATGAACCTGCTCAAAAGTGTCCTCCATGAGACATGGTCAAAGTAATGCTTCAATACCTACCTCTAACTTGGATAAGTGCGATCAAAATGGCCTACTATATAATGCCACATATGGTTCCATTTTTATTGTATCCTGATAGCTATTGTTGTTGGAGAACTCAACCAGGGTTATACGACTCTACCAAGATCCCCTAAAATCTAGGAATCATCCTCAAATAATGTTCTCAAGATCTTGTACCATATTCTCGAACAAGACATCAGTATGAGGGTGGCATGTTGTGCTTAGAAGAAACAGTGAACCCAACACTCCCTATAAACTCTTCCAAAAGAGAGACATAAGTTGTGTATCCTTATCCGAAATTATAGTGCACAGGACTCCGTGAAGTCATACTGTCTCATGGATATACAGCCTTCCAAGATCATCCACACTAAAGGTCTCCTTGGTTATAATAAAATGAGAATGGTTTCTGATCATGTCAACATAAACTCACTTATCATTGCTACCTTGAGGTGACCTCTGTAAACCGGGCAATTAATCCATCATGAAATCATCCCATTTAAACTCTAGAATAGGTAACTGCTATTAAATTACAAAAGGTTGAATATGTTCCTCCTTCACCTGTCGACAACTAGAACACCATTGTAACAAAACTATCTACCTCACGATTCTTACCTGGCTACCTGTTCTGATAGTGTTAGTCAAGGTACATCATAGTAACTCCGAGATGCACAGACCATGATGAGGCATGAAGCTCGTGCATCATCCCCTTGAATATTTCCACTAGAACCCCAAAATAAACATTCATATATAGAATCTCATCCTAACCTATGATCTAACCAGGAGGTTGATCCCCACCTGCTACACCATCCCATGGGACTAGGCCCTCTCAATTTAATAGTATCCTCATATTCACTCAATCTATTATGGTACATGTCACATATAAGGATGAGATATAAGTCTACCCCTAACCATATTTCACCTCCAAGTGAATCTCAAGGAACAAATACATAACCTTCCAGTTACTATTAGCCTACTGAACTTCCAGTATCTGAGACCACCTACTCAGTGCATCAACCATTGTATTTCCCTAACTAGGCTTGTGGGAAACCATGAAGCCAATATAGTGTACGTATTCTATCCACCTTCATTTCCTTAGATTCAAATCATGTTGTTTAAATATTTACTTGAGGATCTTTTGTTTGTATATACCATAAAATACTATCCTATTATGTATTGTATCGAAAGGTGAAAATCATGAAAAACTAAATCTAACTTGAGATTGTTGGTCGGGTAATTCCTCTCATGTGGCCTCACCTTCCAAGAACCATATGCCCAGACTCTGTCTCACATCATCAACATTTTTCCAAGACATGTACCCGATGTGTCACATTAGACAGTGTTAGTCATGACCTTCTCTATACGTATCATGATAGCAGCTGAATAGAATCTCCTTTTTATCTGCATAAAAAAATTTATATGTATTTAACCATAAAAACTTCATTCCTTTCTTATTAAATCCATAAATGGAACTGTGAAGTGTGATAATTACTATATGAAACACCTGTAATATCCATCCATCCCCAAGAATCTCTACATGTCAAAGATTCACTTTGGATACTCCAAGGAAACTATAACTCTAAAATTCATTGGGTCAAATTAATCTCTTGTCACTGAGATGATGCGACCAAAAAAGTGAATCTGATCTATATAGATGTAGAACTTTGTGAGCTTAGAAAATAAAAGACTCTATATTAGTTTACCCAATATTATATCAATATGTTTGGCACGACCGTGTCGATTAATAGAATACACTATGATATCGTCCCTGAAAACCACAACAAATGATCTCATATAAGGATTGAAGAATCATTTCATCAAATCCATGAAAACCATTGGCATGTTCATGAGAACTATTGAAATAAACAAATAATCATATAGATCATACACTCTATGAATGTATGTATGAGGAATTTGTGCAGGTTAAACATATACCTTGTGATATCTGTACCATAAATCAATTTTCAAGAATACCTAATCTTCTCAAAGATTATCAAATAGGTCATCAATCAGTGGTAAGGGTTATAGATTCTTAACCATCAGCCGATTTAATTTTGGATACACGAGACAAAACCTAAGGGTACTATCTACCTTTTTCAAAAAAGGACTGGAAAACCCTATGTTTAAGTATGGGGTAAAAAACCCCATTTTTTAAATGTCATCTAGCTTCCTCTTGAGAGCTAGTAACTTCATCGAATACATCCTATAAGTAGGAATGGATACTGGTGCACCTATTCAAACTAGCATAATGGATAAATCAAACAGTCTATCAGGAGTTAAAATAGAAATGTTTTCTAGGAAATCATTCCTAAAATGATCAACAACTGGAGAGAAGTCTTCCGGACATGCTTCATGATCATCCAGATACTAATTAGCAATATGGGTTGTCATTTGGGCAAGCCGACGATGATGTGGTCCATTTCTGCTCTTCTATACATACCATTAGACCTTTTGAGTATAGATTTCACCCTTTGGTTATTTTAATGTCTCCTTCTAGTGATAGAATTCAGCATACTCTCAATAATCCTCAATCCATTTCGTCTTGAGTATGAAATCAAATCTGGTCATCTAGTGGACAAAAACATTCCAAATGAAGTGACACTCACAAACCAAAAGGGGCACTCACACCACTAGCATACATCATTCGTTCTGATTCTCAATGGATTTTCTAGAATCATAATGCTCTCAGAAGAGAGTATAACAACCCCAATGATTTTCACCATAGGTGCAAATTTGAGACTATGCAAAATTACCACTATCAAAACGACACTACGGGTAAAACCATTATTTGCGATGGGATATTTCCGACGGGAATAAATCTCGTCACAAATAGTCCGTCGAAGAGGTTATTTACGACAGGTTGACCAACCCTATGAAAATAACCAATTATTTGCGATAGGAATAGGCATCCCGTCACAAAAAGTTACACGCGAATTGGCACGGTTTGCACGCCCAACCGTGCGAAAGAATATTTGTGACGGGTTGGCACCACCCGTCGCAAATGCCGGGAGGCGGTAAGACCTAGTTGCGATGGGGGATCCCCCGTCGCAACTAGATCGACCCCAGGAGGGTATTTGTGAGGGGAACCGTTGTAAATAACCAATTGCGGTAAAAACAAATTTGCGACGGGATGTTGTCCCTTCGCAAAAAGTGTGTCAGTAGGTCACTTTTTTACGATGAGCCACGTCACAAATAACCTCTTAACCGTCGACGGTAATTAATGCGGCTGAAATTATTTGCGATGGGTCCCGTCACAAATAGTACTTTTTGCAACGGGATTCCCGTCACTTATAGTCCCATCACAACTAATTTAATCTATATATACCCCCCATTTTTTCTTCTCTCTACCTGAATATCTTGTTCCTCAGCTCCTATAAACTCTAATTTTAGAGTGAAATTTTTTGAGAGTTAGCTTTTTTTTACGAAGATGTTTTGAAGCCACATAAAATTATAAGAGATCAAGTTTTAAGGTATTTATGTTTTATTTAATTAATATTTATTTCCATTAATTTTATTAATATTAATTATTTTTGATTAGTTGTAATTAAGTTAGATTTAAATTGTTTGGTCATCAGTCTTTATTTGTAATAATATCATTAAATTATTAGAATTAATTCATAGTAATTAGTAATAATTAATAATTATTAACGATAATTAGTAAAGAATATAAATAATTAGCGATAATCAGTAATTAGTGGCTGTATTTTGCAATAATTAATAGTAATTATCACTAATTAGTAATAATTAGAAAAAACTAGTGCTGAATATTAACAACCAGAAATAAATAGTATTAATTAGTTAAAATTAGTAATAAATACTAATAAATAGTAATAAATACTAATAAATACTAATAAATACTAAAAAATACAAATAAATAGTAATAAATACTAATAATTTTTAATAAATACTAATAATTATTAAAAAAAATACTAATAAATTGTAATAAATAATAATAAATAGTAAAAAATACTAAAAAAATAGTAATAAATACAAATAAATTGTAATAATTAGTAATAAATACGAATATTTTGAAATAATTACTAGTAAATATTAATATATAGCAATAAATACTAATAAATACTAATAAATTGTAATAAATTGTAATAAATACTAATAAATAAAAATAAATAATATTAAATAGTAATAAATAGAAATAAATAGAAATAAATAGTAATAAATAGAAATAAATACTAATTAATAAAAATAAATTCTAATAAATAATAATAAATACTAATAAATACTATTAAATAGTAATAAATACGAATAAATAGTAACAAATACTAAATAATAATAAAATAGTAATAAATACTAATAAATAGTAATAAATAGTAATAAATACCAATAATTAGAAATAAATATTAATAAATAGAAATAAACATTAATAAATAGAAATAAATACTAATACATAGTAATAAATTCAAATAACAACAAATAAATAGAAAAAAATACTAATAAATAGTAATAAAAAATAATAAATACTAATAAATATTAATAACTTATGAAAAATCGTAATAAAAATTAATAAATACTAATAAATATTAATAAATACTAATTAATACTAAATATAGAAATAAATAGTAATAAATATTAATAATAATTAATAATTAGTAATAATTAGTAACAATTAGTAATAATTACTAATAATTACTAATAATTAGAAATAATTTGTAATAATTAGTAATAATTACCAATAATTAGTAATAATTAGTAATAATTAGTAATAATTAGTAATAATTAGTAATAATTTGTAATAAATAGAAATGAATAGTAATAAATACTAACAAATACTAATAAATAGTAATAAATTGTAATAAATAGTAATAAAAACTAATAAAAAGTAAATATTAGTAATGAATACTAATAATTAGTAATAATTATTAATAAATATTAATAAATACTAATAAATAGTAATAAAAAGAAATAAATACTAATAAATACTAATAAATAAAATTAAATAGTAATAAATACTAATAAATACTAAGAAATACAAATAAATAGTAATAAATAGTAATAAATAATAATAAATAGTAATAAATTGTTAGAAATAGTTATAAATACTAATAAATATAAATAATTAGTTATAATTAGTAATAATTAGTAATAATTAGTAATAATTAGTAATAATTAGTAATAATTAGTTATAATTAGTAATAATTAGATATAACTAGTAATAATTTGTAATAATTAGTAATAAATAGTAATAATTACTAAAAAGTAGTAATTAATAGTAATAAATAGTAAAAAATAGTAATAAATTGTAATCATTAGTAATAATTAGTAATAAATAGTCATAAATAGTCATAATTAGTAATAATTAGTAATAATTAGTAATAAATAGTAATAATTTGTAATTAATAGTAATAAATATAATAAATAGTAATAAATAGTAATAAATAATAATAATTAACAATAATTAGTAATAAATACTAATAAATTATAATATTTAGAAATAAATAGAAATTAATTTCAATAAATAGAAATAAATAGAAATAAATAGAAATAAATGGAAATAATTAGCAATAAGTTGAAAACATTGCAATAAATTGCAATAAATTGCAATGAATTGCAATAAATTGAAATAAATAGCAATAATAATCAATAATTAAAAATCATTAGAAATCATTAGCAATAATTAGCAATAATTAGCTATTAATTGCAATAATTAGTAATAATTAACAATTAGTTGCAATATTTAGTAATAAATTAGCAATAAATAGCAATAATTAGCAACAATTAGAAATAATTAGCAATAATTAGAAATAATTTGTAATAAATAGAAATAATTAACAAAGATTAGAAATAAAATCAATTGTAATAATTTTTAATAAATTTTAATAACTTGGCATAATTTTCAGTGGATTGACGACACTACTTTAGCTCAATGACTCTTCTCCTTTCAACTCATAGTGACTCAAAACATTATAAAAAGTTTGGTTCTATGTATGCATATCCAATCTCATATGCATAAGTTTGAATATGCAATTTTAGGACCACATTTTTCATAATGGTTTCTGGTGGTGACAGTTTCAACAAGATGATTCATCGACGAAAAGGGGATTTTTTGTTTGACGCCTCATTTACATGCATCGTTATCACACTGAAATGACAAAGTAGAATCTCCTCAGAGGTACGATTATGCATTCTCGTATGCATGAGAATGAATAAGCCTACCTCTAAGAAGATTATTCATTGTGATTTCAGTGTGAGAATGTCGCATGTAAACAAGCCGTCGAACAAAAGAGTAGTCATCAATCCATAGGAAATTGTGTCACCCATAATTAATGGTAATTATTAAGATGTAGTTGTAATTATTAGTCTTATTTTTTTGGATAGTGTTTTTATAATTTGAAATTATTCCTAAACAGTAATGATTTTATATTTTGTAAAAAATATTGAATAAGGAAGTCGACAATAATCATTATTAGATGATCTCACTTGAATAAATCAGCAGAGAAATCCAAATGGTTTTGGTTTGAATCCTGTATATATTGAGTATTTTGAAGCATTCTTATCATTTACATCATCAAACCAGATTTTTTTTCAGAACACACAATTCAGTTTCATTGTAAAAAATGTCCTCTAAAAACTTTTGAAACATTTAACAAGGTTGGGGGACATCTCCTATGGTTTAGTTTTCAACCAGATTAGGGTTTTTGGTATCAACATGGTGAAAACAGTTCCAGAGAAGATACTATTAACTTGATTCTGGATCCATCGTTGTTTCAAAATTTAGTACATGATGTTGGTGGCCCTTCTGTTCAACAAACTGAAACTCATGATGCTATTGATTTAACTCCTGAGTTGGAACCATCTGAATTTTATGATGTTTTGAGGTCTTATGAGGATGAATTATATCTTGGTTTCAAGATAATATAATTAGAAGCAGTTGTAAAATTTATGGTGATTAAATCAGATAATGCAATGTCAAATAACTATTTTGTTTAGTAATTTTTTGTGGTTAAAACACTATTACCTGAAAGAAATGTGTTACCTGTAAATTAATATCAGGGCAAGAGGATACATTATAATCTACGCCATAGTTATCAAAAGAGTTATGCATGTGAAAATGATCGAATCTTATGTTCTAGTGAAAATGTGTCATTGGATAGTTTTCCCACATGTGGACAATTGAGGGATAAAGAAGCCCAATCGGAGAAGTATGGATAGATTCCTGTGAAATATTTGAGATATTTTACCCTTACACCCAGGTTACAACATTTTTTTTTGTCTCAGAACACAATGTCAAGGATGTCATGGCACAAAACAAATATTTCAATTGATAAAATCATTAATCATTCATTTGATGGTGATTCATGGAATCATTTTGATAGACTACAACCGTATTTTTATTTAGAGGCCCAAAACGTGCAATTGGGTCTTTATACTAATGGTTCCTATCCATTTGGTTATTATGGTAGTCAGTATTCATGTTGTCATGTCTTTATAACTCCTAAAAATTTACCTCCATGGATGTTCATGAAAGAGACCTATATATTTTTTCCCTTATTAATCCGAGGACATCCGAAAAAGAATATTGATGTTTATTTGAAACCATTGATTGATGAGTTAAATTCATTGTGGAGTAATGGTATTAGTACATATGATGTTGTTGAGAAACAAAATTTAATATTAAAAGCTACATTGATGTGGATGATTAGTGACTTCCCGACATATGGAATGTTTTTTTGTTGGAGTACACATGGCCCTAAATAATGTTCCTACTATATGAATGACAACAAATCCTTTATGCTGGTCAATGAAAAAAACATTTCTATTTTGACTGTTATCGTAGATTTATTCCAATCGATCATCCTTTTTGGAGGAACAAATCTCATTTCAGAAAAGATACTATTGAAAGGGGTGAAACACCAAAAATGATCTCAGGAACAGAGTTAATGTCAACTTTATTTTCATTACCTCCCATCACATTTGGGCCAACAGTAAACCAATAAAAAATTTATGGCTTTAGGAAAAAGAATTATTGAATAAAATGGAGTATTTTTTGGGATATTCCATATTGGTCTAATTGGTTGGTCTACACCATGTTATATTTCATTCATATTGAGAAAAAATGTTTTGATAATTGATTTCATACAGTTTTGGATAAATAATGTAAGAACAAAGATAATGTAATGGAATAATTAGACCTTGCCCAAATTTTCATACGATTGAAACTTGAACTGTTTCAAAATGACAAAACAAAAAGGTTAATAAATCCAAAAGTAGCTTATACATTTTCCATAGAGAGTAAATTATTATTTGTTCAGGGGATTGAAGATTTGATACTTCCAGTTGGCAATGCTTCCAATTTGGATAGATGTGTTAAGAATAGTCAAATTACCAGATTAGAAAGTCATGATTGTCATGTTATAATGGAAACAATTGTGCCGATTTGATTAAGTGGTTCGTTGAATTATATGATTTGGGATTTAATAAAAGACATATAATATTTTTTTCGAAACATTTGTTAAGTGACAACAAACTATGATTCACTAAGTAAATTGGAAGAATATGTGGTTTTCATTATATGTAAACTATAAAAAATATTTCTGTCAACTTTCTTTGGCTCAATGGAGCATCTAATATTATATATTCCACATGATTATAAATGAGGAGTTTGGGTATAATTTTGAGGATATAACCATTCGAGAGATGCAAGTAGAAATTGAAGAAAAAGGTACCTAACAAAGCATCAGTTGAAGGCTCAATTGCTGAAGATTATTTGCAAGAGGAAATTTCTTTTTTCTGTTTCCATTATTTTGAATCTGAATATCCCTCAAAACAAAACCACATGGGATGGAATGAGGGGAATGCTAATTTTGAAATGGACAATAAATTATTAGTTTTTAATCATCCAGATCATGGCTTCGATAGAGTTCATGAATGATGGATTTCAGGTGATTAACATCACAGATCTCATACATATGTTCTACTCAATTGGGAATAAATAGAAATTTTTTTACTATGAGTGATTCCTTCACTCATTCTATAATATATGTTATATTAAGTAAACTTATTTTGTTTGTGGGTTATATGATTATCATATCAAGAAAAATTTCCACAAATTACACTAGCTGCTCTTGTAGAACGCCGACAAAACAAGTTTTCTCAATGATTTAAAAAAATGGTAACATATATTATTAATGGTTTAACATATCAATTATATTTATTATTTATTATATTAATAATTTTTTTTCAAAATTTTTAGGTGTCTCAACATGTTGATAAAATTGATAAGCGACTATGTATATTGAGTAACCAACCATCCAAAATAGTTAAATCATACCATGAATATGTGGTGAATGGTTTTTTATTTCATACACATGCATATGAGGAATCAAAAAAACAATGAATATTTGAGTTTTCTTGAGATAATCGCATTATAGAAAAACTGAATATGACTTTTACAACATGTTAGATGAAATTATTGAACTGTCCTATCTTCGGAAAAATCACATAACAATGTTTAAATGTCAGTGGTTAGATACAGAGAGAGGCTTGCGTGTTTATCTGATTAATGAAATCTTCAATAATAAATATAGATGACTTCTTGCCGTAATGGAAACATTTTTACTGGATCAAAAGGGACATCAAATACATTACGAAAATTACTGTACTACTCAAAGAGACCAGAGTGATTGGTTGAGCACAATAAAAATGAAATCACGGGAAAATCAGTTTACTCAAACTGAATGTGGTTCTGATGAAGTACAATGAATTGAAAATTTTCAAGAGTCTTCTCAAAATCCATCCTTTTCACAAAGAGACATGAATATCGATGATGACACCCTACTATTAAGATTCAATGATGACGATGACGTTAATGATGTTACAAATGAATTTCAAACGGCAATAGATGATGAAACCAAAAATCACATGGATAATGATGACACCGATGATGAATATGAAGACATTAACATTGTTAGATATGATGATGATGATGAAGGTGAACATTGACATAGTTAAATGCTAGTTATAATCACAACTACTATATATCTATATGTAATAGTTATTTTCAACTATCTACTAACAAAAATAATTTGGTGTTACAAATGGACTCTGATCTACTTCATGAGTTAGAGGAGGCTGAGCTACCTTTAGATGAGAAGGATTTGGGATCACCTGACCATTAGGATACTAGCGGTTCAGGGGGTACGCGGAGGGGGTGTGGTCTTGCATGACTTATGATTCTTGAGCCTATCCCCGAGCGATGTCTGCATCTTGGTTTCGATCCATGCATGTGGAGGTATGATAACTTGTGTATTTTAGATAGATTTCATTATGTTTTTTATATACTAATTTTTTGATTATTGGTTCTTTTTTTAACATTTTTGCACATGTAGTTGTTGGACATGGTAGCGCTATCTTGCGCAAATATTTTTCTCAGCCATGGATCACATGGGAACAGATTCCCATTGATGTGCATCTTGGAATGTTGAATCATTGGCTGGTATGTGAATAAATAATATTTATTTAGAAAATTATTTCATTTATAACATGATATGATAAATGATTTATAGGGTTTATGGTATCCTATCATTTATAGCATGCATGGTGTTTTCCATGAGGAATGGGAGGTGTCTATGTGTGAGAATTTATGTCAGTTTTTGTACAATTTGATAAGGACAAGCATTAAAAAAGTAAAAGTGACAGTATTTGATAGGTCATGTAGATCCCATCAACCAGAGTACATTTTATTTCATGTTTGGGATGGATTATGTTCACACTGGTAGAGTAGTAGAATTCATTGGAGATCTTAATTGGGCCAGAAGAACCGGGGGTGACAGGAGGTGACACATCGAGCTTGTAGTCTTACATTCAGTTCGTATAGAGAGCATCTGGTAAGTATATTTTTGAAATATTTCATATAACATTATAGATAAACAGTTTATTTTATATTCATATAGGCATTCGAGCATCCCGATATTATGGCGTACGGGGTTTATCGGAGGATGTACAATGATCTAGCCATTGGAGTGATTAGAGGGGATCACCAACGTCAGATCACGGTCAGTATTATTTCTTTTTCAATTTGAAAATTAACTGCATATAACATTTTCACTATTTTAATTTCAAATAGAAATAGAAGGAATCATGTGAGGCCACGACCACTCAAACATGGGCTAAGATTCAGGCTAAGATAGTTGCTCAGACAAGTGCCCACCATTTCGATGAGGCAGCATTGATGCAAGCGACCCAATATGCCATCGAGATGGACCGAGTAGTTGGTATTTGCTCTCATTTGACTCTTGGGACTTATTATGGAACTATTTCAATGTCGGTGTCCATATTGAGAGGATCTCATGTATAGGAATCATCTTATGGATCATAGTATCAGGATCAGTTGTGATCTCAAACTGAGTTTATAGAGAGTTTGCAGAAGCAGCAGGAAGAGATGCGTTAGTAGTAGCCGTAGAAGCAGCAGCAACACAAGGAGGACATGCGTCGATGGTAGCATCAGTAACAACAACAACAACATGAGGAGGACATGTGTCAATGACATCAGTAGCAGTAGTAGCAGCATGAGGATGACATGTGTCGATGACAGCAATAACAGCACGATCAGATGAGGTACATGCCCCTTCTGACTCATAGTTTAGGGATGGAGTTTTATCCACAATATTCTCAAGCTCCTCCAGCTCCTCTAGAAGACTATCCCTCCAATGATTTTTTTTCTGTTAAACATATTTGAATTGAATATTTTTTGTAATATAAACTATTTACATTTTTTTTCATATATATTGGAGTGAATATTAGATATATTTTTTATTTTTAATATTTTAATATTTTAATATTTATTATTAGTATTATATTTTTTAATGTTTTTAAATTTTACTAATAACAATAATAATAATTTTTTATAATTTTTTATATATTTTCTCTGAATATTGATAATTTTAATATTTTCTTATTTATTATTTTAATAATTTTAATAATATTTTTCTCATTAATCATAATTTTAATATTATTTTTTAATATTATTTTGTATTTTCAAATATTGGGAATTTTAATATTTTTTTATTAATTTAATTATATTATTATTTTTATTTTATTTTATTAATTATTTGTGATGGGGCCTTTTGCGACAGGGGGCCCATCGGTAATAGCTTATATATATATTTTAAATGTTTTTTTGACAGGTTTCTTTAACATCGCAAAATATTGTTTGTGATGGGCCCGTCGCAAACGGTTTATAACATATGAGATATTTGCGACATCCTGGTGTCCCGTTGCAAATAATTTTTGCGACGGGGCCCATCGCTAATGATTCTTTGTTTATATAATGTATTTAATTAGACATCTATTTGTGATGAACCGCTTCCCGTAGTAAGTATTATTTTTTGCGATGGGCCCATCGCAGAAAATACTAGTTGCGAAACCGTTTTCTACAATAGGATATTTGTGATGGGCCCTCGTCGTAAAAGGGTTTTTACGATGGGATCCCGTTGTAAATAAACCATCACAAATAGACAAATTTCTAGTATTGAGTGAAGATGAAACTGTTGAGTCTACAAAGATTGCACCTCTAACCGTAGATGTCCTAGAACCCTATTCCTCATAGGTCCTCAAAAAATAGATTCAGCATGAACCACAACCCTCTGAAACAGCCTCACTATCATAACTAGGAAAACTATGATGTCTTAGTGTAACTCGTGTCTGGAAACCTCAATCACGACCACCATATCCTTAGGCTTGTCGACCGACATAGATATTGCTCCATTCCTGATGGGGATCTAAGAAACATGGTCAGAAACCTAGTGTCGGAGATGACCCCCTACCAAAAAATTCTAGAGGAAAGGTCCTATAGAATTGTTTTACGTGAACCATCCTACCATAAGCTCAAAACTCGACTAGGTCATGGTTGCACTGATTCCTCATGAGGCCCCATATTCCACACTCATAATAGAAAACTGAGATACCAGTACTCATGTCTAGACTAGTAATCTTATCTCATTATGCCTCATAATGTCACCTTATACCACTGGATATCAAGCTACTGGGTCAATAGACCACACTACATTGATATGTGTCCCCTTCATCCCTCATGTTCTACTTTTCAATCAGTTTTTGTTTCCCAGTATAAATAATACTGGCTACTCTAAACACATTGAACTAAGATCCTATGGCATGTTAGTGACCTTAATTGAATAATCTCTTCCTTGATAATGCATTAGTAAGATACATGAGTGAAAAACACTACAACTCTTTAGAGCATGCTGAGTACTCCATAATAGTTATAAATACCTACTCTAGAAGTAGGAACTCACTAGAACTTTCATTCCTCCAATTCTCAGGGTGAATATATTCATATAACATGGTTTTAAAATTATCCCAAATCATGTCTCACTTCATATCTTCCTGGTTTATAACACCACACTAGCACTTTTCTTCTTTTTGAGGCTTGTATTTCATGAGCCTCACTCTCCTCACAGAAGATGCCTCCAGATTCTTGAAGGCCAGAGGCAGAATATCAATCCAAATCTCAACAAATTTTGGATTTTAATCCCATGAAAAGTTGGGAGGATTCATCTACTAGAAAACATGAATCAACATATCCATAGACAAGGCAGGATGTATTGCTCCCTGAAATGTCTTCATGAAGCGATAATCCACGTCACAGAATTGTTCCTTAGTAGAAATGTCTGGAACAAAACTAGTGTTTTAGGTCTCACTAAAGGAATGTCAACTAGTATAAAATTTCCCACAACCTCTAATATATAGTCATCTCCACCCTCCTAGTTTATGAATAGGGGTCTCCATGGTGGAATGCTTCTACAATACCAAAAACACACCTAAAAAACTAACGATATTAGAGTTCACAACCCAAATGTGTAAGAAATATCAAAAACATCTTACAACCATGTAATACCACACAGATTCCTCCTAATGTTGGGATTATAAATATTAATAGTCGATAAAGATACTAGTGACACATCCTCTTGCCCACTCAAAATTTGGGTATAGTTTTTTTTTTACTTTTCAATGTTCACATTTCCATTTAATTTTAACATAAAACTCATTTATGTTATATCACAATTAAATTTAATAGTTAAAATGAATGGTTCATAGAATTTCAATCCCTGAGGGCCCATACTCCACATGAACAAAAGCATGGTGTCCACATAATTCATACAATAACACATTCTAGAAAGTCTACCACAATTGTTGGTATAACTATCACAACACCCATCACAACAACATAAAAAAGTAATTCATTATAAATGGCCTGGAATTATTCATTGAATATAATATCTAGTAGGTTAATATAATGATTCATGATATGGAATACTCTTATATCATCAGGTTGAGAGAGAATTTAACCCATAGTCATATCAGTAATAACATCACAGTTTAAGTTTGTCATAAAATAGTGGAATCAAATCAACTCTATTATCCAACATCTAGAAAATTGAAATTTAATTTGAGGAAAAATCACTTTTCCAAAATAAGGGCTACCTACTTCTGGGGAAAAATCATTACGAAACTCTTATTACTTCATTTCTCTATCTATTAATTCAAAATAATAAAGAAAAGAAGAAAAATTCCCTATCATACCACTTCATAACATCCCAATCCAAGATTCCACTAAACAGTACCTCAATCCTAGTTGGACGTATGGCCTCACGAATATCTCCCCAAACGATTGAGGCATACAACTATTAGCAATGGCCTTGGGTGACTTTCAGTAGATTCTGAACTCATACTAGAGTGTAAAAAAATGGAATATCAATAACATATAAATATCATAAGTTGTAAAACATAAAGACAAAATATACATAGTTGGAATAGATAACAATATCAAAAGGAAGATCATATACCTAATGATGATGATAAATGTCTCTACATATAATCCTAAATAGATTCAAATCGTTACAGTATAATACATATGTAAAATACAAAAACTAAAAATAAGGGATATCTTCAAATAGCATTACATGCCTTAGCTCGGATCTATGCTCCCATCTCATAAGCATTATAGAAAATTAGGCATTGAGCTAAGGGTGTTTGGCCGAGTCTACACCAATATCCAAATAGTCTATTTTGGTATCCAAAATATCGTGAACAAGGTGTGAGAAACAATTCTATTAGGTTACTACCCCAATATTAGTACAATTCCAGGCTATGCAATATAACAAGCTATTAAGTGTGAAAATAAGGTAGGTAAGTGGTAAATGCATACAAATATTCCATTTGAATGTAACTACTAAACTAACAACACTAAAATACCCATTTAATTATCCCTGGAAAATATGTTCATGGTCCTCTATCATAGAAGAAACAAATAATTCATTAATAACTAATGCATTATTGTCGTTCATCCACACATGTCATGTATTCCATGACCATACCGTATGACCAATTATATAAAAATAATAATAGGTGAGCCATATAATCAAGCTTATTACAATTTCCATGAGCATTTCATAATAATAAAAGTGTCAGATTATGAAGGGATAGATCCAAGGCGTAGAAGAACAGGGCATCCTCATCGAGTGCTCTGGGCATCTCGATTGAAACTCGGTTAGGTTATGCTTGGGGGTCTAAGTAGAAGTTCTTACCGATTGTGTCCTATGTGAGTCTAATAAAGCTATATCCAAGGGGTATAAAATCCCATGGAATACCAAAAAATCTTGAAATAGGGAGAATACACTATCAAAAACATCCACTACTATTTTCAGGACCCATGGGAGGAACATCCATGGTGTCTATAAAAAAATTCATCAGCTCCATTAAATTTTGAATTTGTACCGCTAGAGTTTACCCCCTCAAACAACAATTCACATTAAAATCACCTCAAGAGTATACCCACTCATATATTATAATTCATATTTAATCTAAACAAATGATTATACCCACTCATTTTTCCCAATCCTCAATTAAATATATTACCTGAATTTACCTATTAATTTCCACATTTTCCAAATAAAAGATTTATGATACTCAAGTTCATTATACACCATTTAAGAAATCATCACTGTCAAGTGAAGTAAAAACATCTCTTAAATAACCATTTTATTCATATTATTTATATAAAAGTTACCTCGTACATGGAAAGATTAAGAACACACCTGTTGGGATGTTCAATAAAGGGAAAATACAAGAAAAATACATGGAAAACCCCATAGGTGGACATTGGTTAGGGAAAAAACCTTCAACTCATCTTCTGAAAGATAAAGGTAATCCAAAAAAGATTCCAATTCTATTATTCAATTTAGTTTCTTTGATCCATCGAAATGTTCCATAGGTGGAACAATGGTAGCTAGAACTATAAAGAACAAAAAATGAATAGGAAATATATAGACCACCAACTGTAGCTCATTGGTAGAGTGATCATCCGGTATAAGATCCTAATTCGACTCGTATCAGAAAAAATTAAAGAATATATAAAGATAATTAAAATAGGGAAAATGAGATAGAACCTAAATAGTGTAGTTGATACTAGGAATATTGATGAATAAAATTAATTAATCTAGTATTCACCGATGTACATCCAAAAATATTAGTGACACATGAATCGTAGATCCGATGGAATAAATTAATCAACTCTAATAATAGGCTTCCAAATAAATCCCTCCAAATCTGAGTTTCCTATGAAGGAGAGTGAAAATGAAAATAGGTTTAAGATATTATTTAATTTCATTTTAAAAATAAAAAATTACTTAAAATAAATGGCCTCAATGTCAAGGTACACATTTTGAAAAACTGTGTGCAAACTATGAATGGTTATATTTTGGTAAGGGTACTCAAATAGTTCATCCACACAGTTTTACTAACCATGTAAAAATCATTCCAAACCCCATCAAAATTGATGACCTTACCCAACAGTCATGCAGCCCATTTCACTGAGTTTTGTCTCTATATGTGTATTTATCCTGCTCTCTACCAATGCCTTGCACGGTTTATCTAACAGTGAGACCTGCCCTCTACAGTTTGAACAAATTGTGTGCCAAGCCATTTTCAGCCCAAAAGTTGGGTTCTGGGCTCTGAAAAAACCCCAAACACCATCGTAAAACCCATTATCAAATTGGGTATTTGCATTAGGCCATATTTAAACATTAAAACTCAAAAATATAGTATTCATACCTCAAAAATAACAGGGTTCTTACAGTTCGATATCATAAAAATTTGGTAATACATTCTTCTAATTTTGATGAATGATATTCAACATATTTTTTTAATGATATTCATATTTAGTATTCCTATTGAAACATCTTCATAACCTATGAAATCAAAACATAAAAATATGTGATCTCAAATTCTCAGTAAGGAGAAAAACAACTGAGATACAAATGAATAACATGGAACTAAGGGTACGATAACATAATAATAACATTTAAATATTATAACCTTCATATCATAGATTATATACATGATTCATGGAATAATTATTGGTAGTTCATAATAAATTAATCATAAGGGAACAAAAAGAATAACCCATTTAAGCATTACATAGGAATAAGACATGGAATGTGGAGGACACATAAATATATACAATCATTATCTATAAGGCAAGGCTCATTTCCAAAAATTATTAGGGAATTTCATAGTCAATACACCTACTAGGCAGGACACACCATCATCCCTAGTTATAGTCCTTTCCTTATAGTTGATCATGTTACACTTTCTTCATATAGTGGATCAATCCCACCAACTTATTTCCTATCATTATATCATAATCTTTACCCAATGCGTTGGAGGGAGATATAGACCCCACCAATCAAAAAATGAAATTAGACATATGTGTTCCACAAGGTCATTAACATTCAACATATCACAACCCATATAATGACCCGGGTATCATAAATATGTCATCATATCATAACATATAGAAAATATTCTAGTTTAATAATCATTTATTCAAGGCATATCCCGTGAAAAGAAGTAGGTATCATGAGCATTTAATAATGGTATAACATGTGGAAGAGAAATAGGAGCCATAAAAATAATAAAATCAAAAAATAAAAAATTCAGAGAAATTATATGAATGATATTAAAGGATTATATCCTAGTATGTAATATTCAACACGAACAGATGTCATATTAGATTGAAAATAATTTTGAATGATCTTTTAAAAAACATTTATTAAGGAAAATATCCTTTTTTGTTAAAAGACATTTTTTAATAATAAATAATTTTAAAAAAATTCATTTGAAATAACCCTGGAAACATATAAATTAATATTCATAAAATGGGGTGGTTATCATAGAGGAGAATACCATACATGACATATACATAAAAACAATGTTTACTATTATATGTTCAGTAAAAGTCAAAAGATCCTAGATCAGAATATAAAAAGAACATTCCTTTATAATAAATTTTCTAAGAAGGTTAAAATTTGATAAAATGTTTTTAAAAAATAATGGTATCAAATTTTAATTTTTTTAGAAAACATGGTTTTGGGAGAAAACATATTTCCAATGAAAGAGGGAAATTATGTCTAATTTTGTTAAAAACATTCTTTTAATCATATTAAGTACAGAAGAGTGGAAAATAGAACTGTTACATGAAGATATGATGAATAATAATGGAATGATAATATTCATGAAATTTTTTGATATATTTTTCTTAATATTACACCAATGTTATCATAATAATAAACAATCTTGATAAATGACCAGATTAAAGAAATAAACTAATTATACTTCGGAAAATTTGAATTTTAATAACCACAAATGAATCAAATTTCATGAATTATAAAATATCATGAAAATAATTATATTCATGATATAAAATGTCAAATGTATGAATATAAACCTCCTAAAATATTTAGGTGCATAACATAACATGTGTCTCAAAGAAGAAAAATTGACACAAAATTATCATACCGATACCGTAACTTCTTAACTGTAAACCCTATGCAGCAAAGATCATAAATTGGATATGTAAATACAAATAAATTTAAGGATTATAATAATTCAATAGTATCAAGGGTATTATATGCATCACAAAAAAGAAATCAGTATTGAATACGACATATGTTCTTCAGAAATAAAAGCTAGACTTAAAATCCATTTAGCTTATATATTGAATTTATTCATCCACTATAAAACATAGTATATAATAAATAATGTTTTATTATAGGTAAATAATATAAAAATATTATTATATCTAATACCATATATGATTTTATTAAGACTCTAATGTTATGATCTAGTTAATAACTACAATGTTTTTCGTACATGTCTTGACATGATATTCTTAGTCCTCTAACATAGATAATAATTTAAATTTTTTCATAATTTAAAACATGTTAAAATTTTCATAAATATTATTTATATAAATATTAATAATGATCTAAGAATTACTGAAATATGAAATGAAATACACCGTTCATAGAGATTGTAGGTCGTACATACGCATGAATGATGTTTTTATTTTCTTGTCCTGTTAAATGAAAGAAAAGTAAATTCTGTATATATATATACATTACCATTTTAAAATAATTATTATTTAATAAATATAACATATTTTTAATAAACTTATCTTTAATAAATTTCATTTAATATTTAATGAATTACATTGATTTTAGTATGTGGTAGTCTAAAAGTCCAATAACAATGTTATTATATTCCCATAAAATAAAAAAACAGAAGGTATTTATTATATAATAATTCTAGAAGCATAAATAAATCATATATATATATAAGAAAAAAATCTATTCATCATTATTATTATCCTCAAAATGTGGAAATGGAATAACAAGCGACATCGGCACATGAGGCAATAGTTTTCCGTACACAAGAACGATGATTGTGTATCCCATTTTGTGGAAATATGTGATGTTGTTTCTTATACCATTAACAGAAAATAAATATCAGTATATTGAATATAATAATGTTCCTATATAATAATTATATACAAAAATTGATGGGGTGGATGAAGAAATAAAACAAAACTGCTTTTTGAAGAACATTACTTCGTCTCCAGGTAACTCCTTTTAGTTTTCACCAAAGGAATTCCTTGGCGTGTTTTTTCTTAAAGTGAGGCTTACATAATGGTAGGATATATGTTCAGAGTTTATTTTTCAATGTATCCAAAAGTAAAATTTTATGACAAGTTTGAAGAAGAGGGGGGAGTATCTTCCTTTTATAGTTGAGTAAGAGAGAAATATTTGTAAATATAGAAAAGTATTCACTATTGAGAGATATCCCATAACTCATGTGACTCAAAACATGAAATTTTTTGGATTTTTGGGAAATAAAGATTTATAAATATCTCTAAAACATAAAAATAAGGGATTTCTTATAATTTTTTACCAGAACATCTATGTTTCCCAAATTTTAACATTTTAACATTTTTAGGTTAATTAAATTTTTAACCTAAATATTTTATCCATTAAAAGAAAATTTAAATGGTAATTAATATAAAATCTTGCCCCATTAATTATAAATCATATCTCTAGTTTATAAAATAAAAAACCTTCTGTTATGGAAATTAATTTAAACACAAGGGCAAGTAATGTCCAAAAACAAATGATTAAATTGTAACCATGCTAATAATGTTTTTTACTACTCAATAGTAAATATAGTAAATTTATTAAAATAAATTATCCTTGAATGGAAAATAATTTATATTTATAATTATTTGAAAATAACCATACATATTATTTTTTATTTAGCTGTTTTATATCAATTAATAAAATATACCTTTTTATAAAATAATATTAAGGTCAATTTAGACATTATTAATTTAAATTTAATTTAAACTATCAATAAAATAGAAAATTCAAATATTTAAAGATTAAATAAGTTTGAAATGAATTATTAGTCTATAAAAATAAGAGAATATATTAAATAATTAAATTGTAATCATTTTTAATATATTTTTTAATCAGTTATTGTTTTTTGGTTATTAGCTAAATAATGTATGTGTTGAAAATTCTTAAGATTTTATTTTTTTATATCATCTCTAAAAATTAGATATAAATTATTATGATTAAAAATATTGATTTATATTTAAAAATAATATTTACAACCAAACCTATGTATTTTTCCCTATCCTTAATACCTTATTGAAATTGAAAAGCAAGCAAGGTATGTTTTTTTTCTTTTTCCTTTCTTAACTTATTATAAGGGCCACCTTCTATAAATAGTGTCCCAAAAAATAATAATTTTCAATAATAATGGCGTAAGGATCAATATATTTTAATAAAATAGGTTTTTTATTAAATTTGAGTAATTTTTACACCTTATATTATATATCTACCAAGTAAGTAAATTGGTGTTTACCTTAATCTTTGTAATTCATTTTAGTTGTTTTCACAAATATATTTGGTAATAAAATTAATTTGACCTTAAAATAAGTTAAAAATTATTATGATTATAAATATTAAATCCCTTTTTAAAAATTAAAATCATATTACTAGAAAAAAATTCTAAAATTAATCTTGTAGAAGGGAAATGAATGAAGATTTTTAAAAGTAAAAATGTTCAATGGTTTGCAAAGTTTTTATATCTAAATTAAATATAAAAATGACAAAAATAAATTAAATTCTATTAATGAAACTAAATTTATCTACTATGAATTTATAATCAATTCAAAATATAATTTATCTTTATGGACTATTTTGTCAAAAAGTTAGTTGTCAATTCCAATTATGTATGTTTCATTATTCATCAAAAGTTAAACTTCTCTGAAAAATACCATGAATTCAATATACGGTAATTTTTAGATTAAAATTTAAAAAATTAGGTTTATTTAGACAAAGATAATTTATTAAAATTTCTAAATTTAGTTTCAAAATAGGTGTCCCCATAAATGGTGTGAAAACTACCTTTAAAAAATATAGCATTTTTTGCGTAAAATATAATTTGTTCTTATTTTATTCATATCAAATATATTTGAAAATTGTTAAAAATTTAATTGAATATATAATATATATATTTCAATAATTTTATTCACCAATATTAATCAATTTAATTTATTATGATAGACTGCCTCTTATGCATAAAAATAGGTTTTTTAAAACATTTAATTTATAATTGGTTTCTATATTCGTTTTCAATTATCTCATCACTAATGAATTATATAAAAATATGTAAACCATTTTTTCATAATTTTTTTAATCATATCCATTCACTCAATTCAACTGATAGGTGATAATTATAATAATATTTTAAGATTATTTTTTATATTGTATTGTAACTCAGTAAGACTCAATCTTACGAGTAACACAAGTTATCGAATGAACTCATCATTTTGTGTAACATAAGCCAAAAATTGTGTTTCATGTACCAAAAGCTAATCTAAATAGTGCGTTTAATGAAAAGTTAACTCGATTTTCTATATAAATATATCATAAATATTTGTATCGTGCAATGAAACCCATTGAATAAATTATATTTATTCCAAAAATAACAATTTATGAAAATGTGGTGTATAATATTTTACCATCATTAGTATGAATTTTACCCACAAAATTCATCTAGGTTATCAAATGATTAATTCATGAAATATCCTCTTATAGAAACCCACATTGTAAAAATAAATAATAAAACATAATTTAAAAAAATAACATGAGAAACATAATGGTTACCTAAAGTAACTCATAATTCAGTTTCCACATAACAGAACATATGTGAAAAGTAAAAACATGATTATAGAAGATAAAAAACACTCAAATAATGATGGAGTTTGATAGATAATAATAATATGTTGAATTTTATGATCTGGAGAATGTTAATGATAAACTAACTATAAATCTATGATGATCTAGGAGACCATTTTATTCATTTGAAGTGAAGGTACTATGATATCATTTTTTTTCTAAGATTTGTTTTCTAATTTTGAAGAATTTTTAAAAGTGTATATACTTACATAATTTCATCATATTTCAAAAAAAAAAATATCACACATTGGTCGTGCCTTTATGAATTTTCACTTCGTTTGTTACTCTAAGAAACACATGTGAATTCATTATCCCTCAAACACTAACATATCATAATATCCATATATATAATGATAATCCATTCCATATATCAATGAAAAATGGTTATCATAGGATATCGAATATGTATAAATCTTTATATGATGAATTGATTATATAATCTCTAACACTATACTTAATGTTTACTTAAAACATTCTATAAATAGTTAACCTTGTAACCCTACCAAAAGCTAAAAATCTATAGCCTTTGACATAATTCCACTAAATTTATAAAAATAAAGTTATCATTGATCCCCCATAGATCATAAATTATCTATTGTTTTTCATATACCAAACACGTGAATACCTTTATCATGTATTCTATTGAAGCATGTTAATAACCTAAATTAGCACAAATACTTTAGAAAAACATAGATGATTTATTATTCAAATGATTATTGGATATATTCTATAAATAAAAAATAATGAAAACTCCATCCTTGGTAGCATAAAATTCATTGTTAGAAAATAATTATTCTCCTTCCAAAATATTCAGTTCTATATAATTAATTTATTCATACCCAACACTTATTTATCTACCCAAAGCACCATTTTCATAACATCAAAAATATATTAAGGGTTAGCTTCCCATAATCACAATTTTCCATAAAATATAACCTTTATATTAAATAAAATTTCTTGGTCATCTGTACCAATCAACATAATCCTCAATATCCTTAAAAATAATTATACTAGAGTCATCATATATTTCAAAAATCATGAATCCAACTACATAAATACTTCAATACATACACTTCAATAATGGTAATAGTATATTTCCTTCCATATTTTAGAAGTAATTTCTAAGGGAAAGGCATTGTGTTTTTTAATACCCATGTTCTCTATATATATTATATTTAACTCCGTAACAATTCACCACTCTTAGATCCCTTTTTTCAAATACAGATCATATAACCCTAAATTTGAGGTATTACTCCAGTCTCTTCTTCCCTTCTTCTTAACATGTAAGAATACTATTCTTCTTTTCCCTGTTTTCATTACCATATAAACATTAAAAAAGTAAAACTTCCTCTTATTCTGTGTGTTAGTAATATCACTAAAGTTCACATTGTTAATGTTATATATTGATATCGGATTTGAAATAATAAATATATGTTTCTCTTCCTTCATAATATTATTTTATTTCTCAAAGTCACTAAATTCTTCATCAGATTCAATGTTAACACAATTCTTTCTTGTTCTATCCAAAAAATGAAACCATAAGAATGGTGTTAAAAACCCTAAACATATTGGATAACCACATAATCCTAAAAAATTACTTATAGTATGTATATATCATGATATATAATTATTTAATCTATGAATCTTTATTTTTATCCTTGTTTAATCATAGTCATCATCTATTTAAATCCATCAGGATTGTTCATGAAGAGTTTGTGAATTTCTAAATAATATCCCATGGGATTGGGAAACTAGGTGTGTCTGAAGGGTAGTTTTATTATACATGTTCCTGATCCCATATATCTTAATAATGTGAACTCGGGGTCTTTATATCTATGTAAATATATGCCAGCTCCACATCTGCTTGTAGTATCCCAACAAGGATGTAATTGTGTTTAAACCTCTCTTTAAATAATTTGAAAAAAATATCAAATATATTTTTATATACATTAGCTCATCTTTAACTAATCATTAGAGTTATCCCTGAAAATATCCTTATAAATATCCATAGTAATCTCCCTAATGATTTAACTTCCTATTTTCTCAAGGATGACTAAAATTTTCAATCAATAACATCTCTACTGACCCAAAATTAACATACATGGATATTATATCATTATAGTTGAATATACATAACATTACAATAGAACATTCTTGAGGACCATAATAGTTTAGTGTATTTTGAAACATGGAACACATTCTTCTAATTTTGGTGAAAGGTCTTCAACATCTCTCATAAATATATTCCCCTTTAATAATACTTATTAAAACCATTCATTATAACTTTGGGAAAGGATTCAAAATAATTTTATGCTCATATTCGTAGTAAGGACCAATTTAAAGGATATACATAAACATAAAATGGATATAAGGGTATGATAACATAAGAATAATATTTTAATATCATGACTTTCATATTAAATATCATATACACGAGTCCTGTAATAATGATTTGTAGTTCATAAGACATAAGAAATCTATGAACCAAGAGAATAATATACTCAATAATAACAAATAAATAATACATGGAATGATAGATGAATCATAAACATATAAAATCAAACCCTATATTCATATTCTCATTTCAAAAACATATTAGGGAACTTTAGCGGGATACAGCTACTCGGTCGAACAGACCACCATCCCCAATCATAGTGCATTCCTTATAGTGGATCAAGTGAAATGTTTTTCCCATAGTGGATCATGCTATAACTTCTACCCATATGAGATCAAGTCTATCTAAACGTTTCCCATTATTTTCTCATGATATATAAATCTTTACCCAACACATTGGAGGGAGATATAGGTCGCACTGATCATATACTCAAATCATACATATTTTTTCCACAATATCATAAATATAAAATATATCATAACAGATGAAATGAAATAGGTGTCAGAAACATGTCATCATATCATAACTTGTGGAAAAAATATATGTTTCATAATAATTTCATCAATGAATATCCTATGAATAGAAGAAGGTTTCAAGAGTGTTTAATATTGGTATAACCTATATAAGATAATAATTCTTCATAAACATCATTCTATAAAAACCCCTTAATAGAAAGTATAAGTATGGAATTTATTAATTAAATATCATTGAGGAATATGTAACACCAACATATTTCATCTCATTTAGAAAATAATATTGGAATTTAATTTAAAAACATTTCTTGTGAAAATATTTTTTGATTACATTAAAACTCTTATTAAAAAATAATTAATTTTGTAAAACCTCTTTTTTGAAAATAACTTCGAAAACATATAAAGTAATATTCAATGAATGGAGTGGTCATGACAGCTTGGAATTCCATTCATAATGAAAATATAAAAACAAATATTCTAGTCATTTATTGATAAATGTCAAAACACACTTGATCAAAAGATGAAAATAAGACCCCTTTTCAAAAAATTATAAAAAAGTAAAACATGGGTAAATTTGTCTTTTAAAAAATAATGGTATGAAATTTTCAAAAACATTTTATGAAAACTTGATTTTAGGAGAAAAAATATTTTCGTCCATAGGGGGAAATAATGTCAAAATTTTATTAAATAGTTTCTTAAACATCATACAAACCAAAGTGTGTAAAATAGTTCCATTACATGAATATTTAATTTATAACCAAAGGAGAATACCTTTAAATAAATTTATTGGGATATGGATCATGATATTTTATCAATGAAATCATGATCGCAATCAATCATTATATATGATGATATTATAGCAACAAACACATACCAATTTGGTAACATTGAATTATATTACCCATGAATGAATAACATTACATGAATAATAAAATTAATGAAATGTATTTTATTCATTAAATATAATTCCAAAGGTAAGTATATAGACCTCATAAAAAAATGTAGTTGAATAACATAACATGTGTCTCAGAGAAGGAAAATCGAGATAAAATAACCTTACTGATTTTGTAGATTTCGAACCAACAACCCCATGAAAGAGAGATAAACGAATTGATATGTAAATTACATTAAATATAAGTTAAATGATGTTATAATACATTTTCGTGAATTATATATACCTAAAAAATTAATAAATGGTGAACATGACATTTGTATCACAGAAATATAAGTGAGACTATAAACCTTCTTACCTTTAGAAATGAACTTCTCTATAAAACATAAAACCTCATGTATACTATATATAAATGTATTATAAATATAAAAAAACTGTATTCATATATATCATATCATGTATATGTTTATTATGACTTTATATTTCTAGTTTATATATAATTCCATGTGACATTATGTTTCAGGTAATAACCTCTTTGTTTTTCATCAATGTTTGGATTTTTCATTCTTTTCCCTATTACATATATATTGATTCACATAATTATATTATTCATACCCTGATATGTGTATATATAATCATTATATATGTATATATAATCATCTATAAAATATAGAAATATGAAATGAAATACACCGTCTATGGAGATGGTAAGATGTACATACGAATAAATGCTGACTGAATTTTCTTATCATATTGAATTAAAGAAAAGAAAATTTTATATATATATATATTATCACATTTCTAATATTATTCTGTAATAAATACCAATTATATTTAATAAACCCATTAGTAATACATTCCCTATAATGCACGAATGAATAACATCACTTTGAGGAGGCGATATTCAACTTGTCCACAAACAATGTTATCATATTACCAAAAAATGGAAACCATGAAGGTATGAGTTATATAATAATTCTATAAGAATAAATAATTAATAAATATCCTATATGTCATATAAATACACTATTTCTAGCATAATTTCCATCCTTGAAATGTGGTAATGGAGGAATTGATAATATCAGTTCGTGAGGCAGTAGTCTGTCCTACACATAAATGATGATTGTGTATCCCATTTGATGGAAGTTTCTGAAGATTTGGTTCATAACCTTAATATAAAAACCTAAAATTATATTTAATATAATGGTTTTATCTTGTTATCTTGATATAATAATAATTGAAGGGGTGTATAATGAATTATAAGAAAAGTGCTCGTTGAAGAATGCTACTTCTTCTTTTAATAATTTCTTTTTATTTTCACCAAAAAACATATTTGGTTTTATTTCAATACAGAGTGAGTATTATTCTATTATAGGATGTATTTTGGGTTTTTATTTTGGAAGGTTTTGTATGATCCAAATGGCTTAAGAGGCATGAAGATGTTGGACCAATGAGTGCCTTTTTATAGTTGATGGGGAGTAAAATTCTGGTAAATACTCAATCATATTCAATATCGGGAGGTCATTATTACCTCACGTACCTAAGACATTATAAAATAATTTATTTTAGGGATATAATGGTCGAGAAAATACTTTAATAGACAAAACATAGTGAATTTTATTAATTTTTTTCTTTAACATCTATAATTCCCCACTATTACCATTTTTTTCTATATCAAGGTATCTAATTTTCTAACCTAATTATTTTGTAGATCAAGAATGAGATAAAATTACCCATTATATATAATTTTAAAATAATGATTTTAAATAATATATATTATACATAATATAAATTTCTTATGTTTGTTGGAAATTAAGTATAACACATGTGTAAGTAATGTGAAAAAATAGTGCATAAACAATAACCATACTAATACAAATATTTTTTCCTTTCAACATCCAATATTGTCCTTATAATAGAATAATTGGTCATTTAATGCAAAATATTTTATTTTTAATAATATTTTCAAATAAATTTACAGAATATAGGAATTATAATAAATTTTAATTAATTAACAAAATATAATATTTTATAAAATATAAATAATGTCAATTTTAACATTATTCATTTAATTTAACTTTAAAATTTCATGAAAATACTAGTATGTGAATATCATAAGTTAAACTATTTGAAACATGACAGATTATTATAAAAAAATTAGGTAACAATATAATTCATTCAACTTACATAACATTTAATATATTTGTGTAATTTAATTTATTTGATTATCTACTAAGTAATTCATGTATTGACATTTTTTAAGAATTTAATTTAATTATTTCATATAGAAAAATTAAATATAAATTATTATGATAAAAATATCATTTATAATTGAAAATAATAATTTTAACTGAATCTATGTAGTTTTAATTTTATCCCCAATTCTTTATAGAAATTATAAAAAAGGTACATTTTTTGTCATTTTATTTTCATAAATTATTATATGTGAAAATTCATGAAACACTATCCCAAATATCATAAATTTCTATCCAATGATCATATGGATTGATATATTTCATTCATGTAGGTTTTGGAATGGTTTTTGGGAATTTGTACACCATATATTTTAAATTTAACTACTAAGTAAACCCTTTTTTACCTTAATATCTATAATTAATTTTAATTGTTTCCAGTATTACTTTTTTCCAAAATCTATTTTTACCAAATGAGATATTATAAATTCTAATTAATATATATATTCTATTTTTCAAAATAAAAATCACATAAGTTGATGAAATTAATTTAAAATTAATCGCACCAAAAGGACGAGAAAGTAGGTTTTAATGTAAAAATGTTCGAAAGATTGCATAATTTTTATATCAAAAATAAAATAAATAAATTATTAAAATGTCTGAAATTTGATTAATATATATATAATTTAACTATTATTGACTTAAATATGATTCAAAATATAGATTAACTATAAAAATCATTTAGATGAAAAGTTAGTCTTTAATTAAATGTCAGTAATTTTCACTATTAATCAAAAAGTGAAACTTTTTAGAAAAATAACAAAAATATTACTTAGATAATTTTGATGTTAAAATTTCAAAAAATAAATTTATCATGGAAAATAAAATTTATCAATGTGAAAAAAAATTAAAAATTGGTTCCCCATTAAAAGGAGACAAAACTTCCTTTACAAAAATATAACTTTTGTGTGTAAAATTGGATTTGTTCTCATATTGTACCGAAAAAATATATTAGATGAATTTTAAAACATTTAATTTAGTATATAATATATATATATATATATATATTTCATTAATATCATCCACCAATAATAATTAATTTAATTTTTTTAAGATAAAATTCCTCTTGTTCATAGAAATAGTTTTTCTATAAAAAAACATTTCCCTTATAATTAGTTTCTATATTCATTTCAAATTAACTGGACCCCAAAGAATTATGTAAACATATTTAATCAATATTTTCATAATTTAGTTTATCCTATTCATTCCCTCTATTAAACATATAGTATAAAACTACAATAATTTTTTAATAATAATATAAATACTACATTATAGTTCAGTAAAACTCGATCATGCCCTTAATACAGGTTATAAAAGTAACATGGAATAAGGTGTTGAAAAATCCAAAAATAGTGCTTCATGCAAGACAATGTAATTTTTGTTTTTAAGGGAAATATTACCTTTTTGTTCTCTATAAAAAAATCATAACTAGGTCTATCATGACATACAAGACATCAAAGTAAATTAATTTATTTAAAATATTAATAATTCATATAATTGGGGGGTGTTAAAGGACCACCCTAATATATCACAACCATGTTGCAACCATCATATAATACCAAATTATTATAATCTAATGACCCATGACCACTGGACAGTTCCCTGACTAGTGGTTCACTACATTACATTAGGAGGACATCCATATACACTATAGACTTCCAACTAGAAGTGAGTGTCTGTTAGATTCTAGTGGGGAGACTATACCCTTAGATAATGATTAGGGTAATATTAATAATATAAAATTTTGAAATTTAATAAATGTAAATAAAAATAATAAAAATATCACCACATTAATTAATATTTACCCTTCTATGATAATCAAAAAAATAGCCAATATTTCCAATGGACTGATCCCATCTGAACAAGGGGAAAATTCCAAAAATAACTACAATCACATCACCAAAATCCCACCCGAATCATTTGGAAAATAATGTGTCATATCATTGACCATATATGATCCTAAATAATTTATTTTTTGAAAAAAAATTTCCCCTTCACTTACAAAGAACCATAAAGCTTTCAAACATCAAGGATGGCCCATGCCGGGTGTGAGTACAAACATAGTAGGCCACCACCAATGGTGTGATTAGATTACATACTTATATTAAAAAATTTATAAAAAACATAAGTGATATAAAAATGAGAATATATCACACAACCCGCTCCCCTTGTGCTCTAGAACCACAATTTTGCCTTTACCTGCCTTAACGAGTGCTTGTATCGAATGATAAATCCATTTTTGTAAATATAAAAAATCCATAAATATTCGAACAAAATTTATACTACATTACATAACATCACAACATAACCATGAAAACATCCTTATTCATCCATAAACCCCAAAATAATATTCACAATCAAATCATAAGTTCTACATATATAAACATTCATTTCTAATCATTGAGTCAACAACCTAACAAACCCAAGGCATGATGACAAAAATCCTTACATAATCCTATCCAACCACCCCCCTAATATATAGTGAACATAAATACCTCAATCAGCAGTCATAACTACCACCAATGTTTTTTATGTGGAAAGAACCCCCACCCAAATGGTTAACACCATTCCTTATACATATTAATTTATAGAGGCCTCCATCCATATTGAGTGGTGAAAACCACCCAATGGGTCCTATACTATTTAAAAACAACCCAAAACCCCATATATATGAACCATGGCAAGTTAAATAACTGAAAATCTATTCCATATAATAAAAAAAACTATATCACCACCTTTGAACAACATCATCAACTCTTGAAACTGGTCAATACCATCCATGCCGACCTGATGAACCATGTAGGACCACATCTAGTGAACAAAATCATCTATGATATCACATTACATTACCAAACAATTCCCATGGATATATATCTAAAATCACATAAAAATCAATATCCAAAAATCACATAAAAATCAATATCCAAAACCCACATCAACATTACCAACTAAAAAATTGGACACTTATCAAATATCTATTCTATAAATGGCATAAAACCACCTTTTCTAATATGAGGATACACTCAGTAAGCCCTAGGATTAACATAAACTCATAATGGATTCATTCCATGTCTCACCCAAACCGTCCACAATATCCCAATTTACTAAAAAACACATAAAACAAATATAGTTTTTTATTAATATTGGAGCCACCTATATAGAGTGTGTAAGAATTCATCCATTGTGAATCTTTATCTAGTACACCCTTAATTAGAAAATATTATGAAATCAGAATAAATCATTAATTTTATTGGGTTTTAGATAGAGATAATGAAATATAGATAAATGTAATCATTATTCACATGGTGATAGTTAGACTTAAATATTTTTCCCTCTTAATACAGAATACAAATAATTATGAAAAGAAATGACGGAGATCTCAATCAATGAAAAAAATATGGGTGAGATAATTATTTGAATGATTTTCAAGTTTCACATGTCATAAAAATGTCATAATTTATCCTAAATAAGTTATTTACCCTTTATTTAATATTTTAAAATAATCTAGAAAAAAATTCATCATATCTATTTTTTCGAAATGGTCCAAAAGTCTTACTTCAATAGTAAAAATTATGAAGTATTACTTTCAAATTAAGACTTATAAAGAGTTAACTTAAAAAATTATTACAGTCATATTAATACTTTTGATGTATTACTTTCCTAAATTCTGAATTTTATTCTAATAAAGTTTGAGTCTTACTTTCCATAATTTTTACTTTCATGGTTTAAATTCTAAAGTCTTACTTTCAAAAATTCTTTCTTGGAATAGTTATTCTTCAAAAATGTCATACTAAAAAATTCCTTTCTAAATAAAGACATGTCCTATGAAGTCTATCTATGAATAGTACATAATACATTCTTATGAAATTACTTCTAAATAATGAGTTACATAATAAATTCTTACTAGGAACAATGATTCAAAAAACATTTCTTAATCAATGAATTATTTAAAAAAAAATACTTGTGGAATTAATTCTAAATAAGAACAATGATTTAAAAATTATGTCTTACTCAATGAATTATCACTGAACAATGCCTTACTAATTCATTGTATTAATAAATTTTCATTGGATTTCTAAAACAATCTACCACATGTACCAATACCCATAAAATTGCAAAATTTAATTTCCATCCCTTTAAAAAATACCTAAAAATGAAAAAGGGTATATTTAAATAAAAACCACTTACAATAATTGAAACCCATACTCCCAATCCAAAACTAATGACCTGACTCGACAACCATTTTATAATATCTGAGACCTTATATACACTCTGACACAAGATCCATACTGATCCCTAAAAATATTCTGGAATATATATACTACATCGAAAATAATTAGAAAAATGAAAATAAATTAGGGTTTTTTACCACATTGTTGTGTCATTGATCCAATTCACCTCCACTATGACTAAAATGGGATCCACATACATGAGGCCCATCTCCTTCTATACTAGAGGATAATAACTAGGGGTATGGTTCCACGAGTAAAGTGTAATGATTAAATATTTATAGGTATATACATATATCATAGAATAAAAAATAAGAAGAACTATAATTACATAAATAATCTATAAAGATAATTAATTTTATCTATATTCCATATATAACAAAAGTAACTCCCATACTATAATAATATGAACAACTATAATGTTAATCAGTTATGAAGAACAAGAAAATGATATTTTGTAGGAAAAACATATAGAAAAATTACAAAAGTACCCAAGAAATATCTAATAACAACAAAATGGTCCAGATCACTTTTATGATTTCAAATTCCAAGATCCCACCGAGCTCTATATTAACCATCAAGCATAAGGCATTTTTCATTATATACACTAATAACAATGTTGTCTACCCATGTAACCACATAATTTGGAATTTGTGGGAGTAAAAATTAGTAGGCCACCACAAATGGGGTTCATAATTATATATAGTACCACAAGTACATGAATAATATAATATTTTAAAATAGGAATGTAAATTTCTAATTGAAATAGGAATATGTATGTCACAACCAGGGGTGGAACATAGTTACTCAGGTGTGACCTTACCTGCTTTATAAAATGTTTAGGTGTATCTGAGCACACTAAATAATAATCTGTTGGGAAACCCATTCCATGTTAGTGACAATGAGATAAACATCCCATTATAATATAATGACCAACACATGTATTGTACATCCTAGTGGTATATCCATAGTTGAATCCATATTGTTTATTTCATAACATGATTACTAATACATGGGTAGTAAATCCAAATAATATAAATAAATTTGATGGGATGATATCTCTATGGTAACCTAAATTTTAATGCATGGGAATCACATCCCAAAAACATATTCACATTCATTTTTATATAACAACAAATCAACATATTCAAGATGGAATCCAAACGTTACTACATGATTGAGAGAGAGAATAACATCCCTAGACATAAAAACATTAAAATGGATCTGAAATAACTAGTCATGGGAAATCATATCAGTGATAAATGAATCTTCTACCTTAATAATAAACATGTGAAAAGAATCACATCCACATATAAAGTAGAATCTTAACATGGGTAGTAAATCCCACTTCCAAGGTTAATAATAGGTTTGTGGGAACAGAATCTGAACCCCATAAATATTAGAGTCACATATGAAATCTAGATTTTCTCCCTAAATTTTTTCCCAAGTACATTCTATATCATAATCGGAATGTTATCCCTAAATATAGATACTTTTTCCAAACATTGTTAACACTATAGGGGCGATTTGTGGGTAGGGTGATTTATAGTTTTACAATTTAAAATATATCACATTCCAATGATATTTTATCATAGTTATTGGGTACACAAATATCTTATTAGCACTTATAATAAAGCAAAAAAATAGTAAAAGATATAAATATGGCATTTTAATTCATTCATTGAAATGGGATATTCCAAGGAGTATGTATTGAAATGTGATTATGCACTTGAAACACTAAATATCACCACATTTTATATAAAACCAAGTAGAAAAATGACCCTAATTTTTTTATAATATTTAATAAAGAATAACAAACTATGTATCAAATATTATGGAACATGATAATCCTTTTGTAACCTACATTATCTTCCTTACGCATTCAAGTAGGATTAACATAAAATTAAATTTTGCACTTAGTAATTATTTTTGGAACCTCTAATGAGATCGACTTTTGGTACACATTATTTTTCTACTTATATACTTTCCTTATTCAATCATGAATCTTGAATTATTCAATTTTAGTTGTTAAAAATTAATCCTCATTCTGTATCAACTCTTTATATTCTCTAATATTGAATATAAATAATTTCCCCTTTTATATATTTTCTATCTATAGAATCTATCTATGATATTTTCTCATTATATTAATCTTTTTAATAATTCTACATTGGATTTATTGTGATAATTATTTCAATATTCATCACAATGATTCATATTCTTCTTCATATTCATTTCATGGAATAACTTTTTAATTCTTGAATTTTATTCTTGAAAATTTTGGTTCTAGAATAACGATAGTACTGACCCTGTATGTCTACGTATTCAGGTTACAATGCATTAAATAAACCATGAATATCATAATATTAAATTATTATAAAATTAGTATTCTTATAAATTAAAATTTGACTAAGTAAAAACTAAATAAAAAATCGTTTGTAATTATAAATTTAATCCACCTTATATAATAAAATATATCTCATTTAAAAACATTTAATTGTGAGAAACTCCATCAAGAATTATTCTAACTGATTCATAATGCATAATAGTTGTGTATTTTTACACAACTCTCTATCTTGAAGAAAAGTGTTTACATATTCATATCAACCGATGAATCATACATATTTTGAAAAATTCAGCTTATGTATATCAGGAGAACCAAAGACATTTCCAATTATCTTTCACTAGTATATCATATATATTCCACATGCATCATAGATATTCAAGGTTTTTTTAATTTTTTTGAATTATAGTACTATAATATCCTACTTATTCTAAATTCATATTACATACCCTATAAAACCTCTAGATTTTAATAATTTATAGTTTTATGAACATTGTATATATCCAAAGAACATTATATGTATCCAATAAATTCATGTATATGTTTAATTTACTCTTCCCAATGCATCATATGTATTAAGACATCATCATACGTAGAAAGGGAACTATAATACTTAAGAAACTCTCCCTTGTTCAATCATTATAACTACAAAGTATTATGTTTTTCATATATTGGAAACATCCATAAAATATTCATTATTTCCATTTTTTTGCATCATACGTGTTCAAAGAAATATCTATCACTTGGATTAATTTATAAATAACCATAAAAATATTTTTAAAAGTAAAATACTAATCATAAAAATATATTCTATGTACCAATAAATTAGTTTCATTCTTCTATAAGTATTCTTTTAGGGTTCCATAAACATTACAGAGCGAAAAAAACCCAAAAATCACTCTTAGAATATTTTTTCCAAATAATATCACCCTTTGGGATATTTATATATTAAGAATAAATTACAAACTTTTTCTGTTGAGAATTTCAAAAATAAAAAAATACATTCACACGATCAATCTAATAATCATTCCTTTATGTAGTGTATAAACGATTCATTTATCAAAACTCTAATCCCAGTTGAGTCATGTTTGGTGTGAGAAACAAAAAATAAATGAATACCTATGAATAAAATCACATAATTAATCTTCATTCCCTTTAAATTATCCATGAAAACATTTCCTAACATTACAATAAAATATTATCACCCTATTCAAAACTCATGATTAAATGTTATTCGCCTTTATAAATAATATGAACAATCCCAACTACCGTGATTTAAAAAGATAAGTATCTCCCACATTAATATATAGACCATATATCACCCATTTTATAAGAACCCAAATAAAACATCTTTGAAACTTTGTAAAAAAATTTCAAAAATACAAGAATTTAAGTGCTTAGAAAAATAATATCTTTATTTTTATATCCAATTCCATGGGGAAGTCGCTATCCCTCATCCAACACATCTAGTTAGCAGGTGTCTTTTATACTCCAAGTGCCTTTAAATTCCATTAAAAATTTACCTTGCGTAGTTATTTTGTTATCATATCATCCATTTTTTTTGTGTTAACACGGACTTAAACATCAATAATGCTTGTTCGAAATTCCCCTTGATAAAGTTAATATTCATCTCAATGTTGTTTCTTATGAATAATAAATGGGATTTTTTCTTGGATCAATAACACTCAATTTATCACACATGATAGAAATATGAGATTTCACATCAACTATAGTATATTTTAGGTATTTATTCATCCATATAAATTTGGTACATTATTGATTAGATAGTATACATTCAAACTATGTGGAGACAAAATAATTATGATATTTTTTCATAAAAAACAATGAAATATAAGATGATACTGGATAAAAAAGTACCACCTCATGTAGACTCTATCATCATCTAAATGTACCCAATCTGCATCTATATATCCCTCTAAATAAATCTATGATACACTATTATAAAAAATCCAAAAAACCAATGCATTATTTATATACCGATGTATCATCTTTGTTGATATTATATGGATATATCTGTGAAGGATTTTCCAATATTCATATCAGTGTGTGGAATAATGTCTGGTATTTTCAATATTAAGTAAAATATATAAAATTTATATTTATATAATCTAGGAAATCATCCAACATAAAACTATCATCAGTTGTCAATATTATTGGGGAAGATATCAAAGTTTTCATTTTTCTAGAATATTCAATTCCAAACGTCCCAATAAGTTTTTTTGGAATATTTTCCTTTTAAGAAATAATTTTTTCACTCATTCATCAAATCATTCCAAGGGAAAAATATTTGTTCTAAAATTATATACATCACAAATTCACAGATCATATAATCCAAAAACAACATCAATTTTACATCATCTACTCCTCAAAAAATAATGTTAAATAAATAGAAAATCACTACAATAATTTGATCATTTTATTTCTATATGTATAAGTTCCGATCCACACCAGTTCTTTAGAATTATTGTTAAATCAAATATTTATCAACATTGAGTACCAAGCCATTAGAGCATACATTATTCCATATAATTATTTCATCCATTGTAACACCTTTTTTTCATTTTCATCCTCATTAAATCCGTCAAATTTCACTATATATTCTTACTTTTTAAGGAATCCATTCACTAATGATGAATTTGAATCCTTTTGATACACCAGAAATCCTCTTTTCAATACCATATTAAAAAACTATATAGACTAATAAAAAACTTTCTAAAAATGAATTATTAACATATATGCATTCAATTTTTTAATACCCTTTTCATACTAGTCAAAACATTCCGTTTTTTCCATTACAATATTCATTCAGTATTTTTAGTAACACTTATTAGGTTCTAATAATGTTTTAATCTTCAATCGTTGATTCAACATCCCATGTTTGGGTTTTTTGCATTTTCTCAAGTTTTTTCTTAATATTCATTATAATTTTTTTTATCTATAACACATTATTAGAAAAATTATGATCCGCTTGAGATAGAAAATAGTTATATAACTGATCCTTCATCCTTCATGATTGAATTGGAGTTCTCTAGTCACCAATTATATTATTTTAAATGATTTATATTATATTTATTTTCAGCTTTATAGAGACTGAACCAAAAATATTTTCAACACCATAATTATATTACTCTTAGTATTATATTACACTTTTAACTCCCTCTATTTCACTTAACTCATTATCACATTCATACTAAATTAATTTTCAATATTTATTTGATGTGTTCCTCCTATTTTTCAAATTATTCTTGTTTCCTAATACCATTACATATTATATGGAAATAGTTTTTTCAATCATATTTTTTTAGAATATTTTTTTTATTTTAGATGAATATCCAGTGAAAATACCTTTATAAACATGAAATTGAAACTCTCTAATCTTTCATTTATTTTGAATTAATCATTTTATTATGAAAAACCAATATTACATTAGTTGGAACTTATTCATATTGGGAATCTCGTAGACGGTATTACCTTTATTTATAAATAAAAATATATATTGGAAATTTACATAGAATCAAAAAACAAATTCTTTAATAAAATTAATTTGAAGATTCTATTTTATGAGTATTTTACTATATATGATTTTAATAATTTGGTTCATCCTCATAAAAAATTCTTTTTGTGGACGAGTCCCCATTTTTGAAATGAGATTCAATATCCCATATGTCTCTAAACACTCTTACACTAGATAGTTTATAAATATATACCATTATCAGATTGGAATTTTTAAATTATCTCCCTAAGAATATCTTTTGGTAACATCCAATAGCATGAAATTCAATTGGACACCACAGTTGTATGAGTAATTATAAAAACACGGTTTTTAACTCATGTATTGGTCCTTTAATTTTAATTATAAATCTTTAATTTATACCTAATATTTATTCCTAATGATTTAGTAATGGTTCCATGGGTGTCTGGGGCTTGTTCGTAGCCCAGAAACCATATTTTTAGAGAAAATAGACAATATGCATGGTTAAGAGTAAACCGTACGAGATTTCCACACATTTTTTCAAACCATGCAGATGGTTTTTTACAAAGAGGGAAACCTAGAACTGTTGGTGCATGGAAGTGCGGACTAACCCTATGCACACCCTCTTTTCCCCAGGTACCCATGCATGGATTTTCATATTTTTATCAAACTGTGTAGAGGATGTGTTTTCGGGTAGAACTATCTCACACAGTTTGAAAAAACATGCAGAAAAACCAACCGTAGTCTAAAATCCTATGTATAATTCCCAAAACACACTTAATGATCTTTTAATTCCCCCTTCCTCCATAATCTGAGTTTATGTAGTATTGACCTAATTCTCTCAACTTTTGGGTATTTTTGATGATCAAAACATGGAATCAAGGATATTTTTCATCCATTATTCGATCAAGCTTTTATTTATCACTTTGGATGCACACTGGTATGTACTCAAGTTCACTTTAGTCGTTCTTATCCTCTTTCAATATAGATCTAGGTATCTTCATGTGATCATTTTTCACATTTTCTTATATCTACTCTGATCTGAGGCAAATCCAAGGCCGATACCAGAGGAGACGGATCATACAAACCAAAGGTGGGTGGTCTATAACAATTCCCTAAATTTTTTCATTTTTTTGAATGTTTGTGTGGGTACCACCTTTTTTTGGAAACCATTTCTCATATTTACAGGCCATGGTTATAATTGTTAGAATCGTATGGTTATTCTCCTTCCAAATATGTGATTAGTTTTTAGTGGTTTTACCCACAAATCAATCCACCTCATATCAAAGGTTATTACATAATTTGTTTTTAGTTTTTTCCGACAATTGAGCAACCGTTTGTGTGTGCCTTTTCTTGAACTTACTAAAGGTGATCCTTCTTATAATAAATGGATTATTATTAATAATAATTTCATAATGGCATGTACTGTGTATTCTCACCACATGAGCTGCCTAAGGTAAGTTCTTCCAAATGATTAATAAATTTGAAATGTAAAATGAAAAGTATAATAAGTATATAACATAGAATTAACAAATGATGTTGAATTAATGTTACATGTCTTTATCGCCCCTTTCTATGATAATGGAAGTTAACAAAGTGAACCTCTCTAATTGTTTATTCCTTAATTATTAATTAAGGCTTGATTAAATGTATGCATTTCTATTTGACCTATCCAATCTAATGGATGAAAATGTTTGGACAAATAATAATGGTTTCAACACTTCTTGACCTATCCACATTAATGGAAGGAATTAATTGAACCAAATGAATTATTACATGATTACAATATCAAACAGAAATGGACTGACTTGATCATACTTTGTCTTTTGAGATGAGAATACCTTGGGTCTCGGGAACCCCATTCTTATTCAAGGATGTGATTTTCTTAGGTTGATACCCACCTACACTCTGGTTCTTACCAATTCCTCAGATTCTAGGTATACTACCATATGGACCTTTTCATTATTCTAGGAAACCTCAAATACACAAATTGGATCCACCATTGGCTATTAGGTGTCATGGTGAACTCCCATTGAGCCATGTCCTTTCATAGCCCTGTCATACCTTAGTTGATCACCATGGACTCTATGGGCTTCTTATTGTGGAATTCCTTCGATTACACACATTGTATTACACTCTTACCCCTTAGCTAGACTTAGATACTACTTGGTTAGCATTCCTTGATATTTGCGTTACCTTGTTTATTACCTTGGAACTCCCTCACGGGATATCTTTTCCAGTTTCCTTGTTACGTATTGGTAATTTCACTACTTATACTTTCACAAGGTGATATCTGAGCTAGCTATGACTCACATGACCTATTAAAAATAAATGGCAATGAATTAATTGATGAACTAGTTACCTTTTCAGAGACTATCCATGGGATGAAGCGGGTAAGTGGGTATTTAGTTACATTGAACTATTTTTTTTACATTATATATGCATTCCTGCACACTAAAATTTTTCATTACACGGGCTGAATGTTATAGAAATTTTTGGTGGTGGCCCACATATATTTATCTCACACCCTCTCCGGGCACTGTTTTCTTTACCCTGAGTAGATTACATCATTGCAGGTATTGAAAAATAGAAGCATAAAAAATCAAACACTTGATTGTGTGCTGATTGGATAGAGATTGATAGAAGATGACAGAGTAGGGTCTTGATATTATTAAAGTATCCTTTGTTTTCTTTTACTTTTTTGAACATGTTATGGATACTATCTTGTGTCCATTTTTTGGATTTTTTTAGTGACATGTCATTGCTTTATCATCGTTCTAGTTGATACATTTATTATTATTACTATTTATCTATTAGATCAGTTAGATTCCACTGTTTTTTACAAAATTTATATTGCTTTCCCTATTTATTTATATCCATTTTATTCCTTCTGATGTGATAAAACTTTCTAATGGTGTAATAGTCTTCCAAAAGATACACCATAGGCCCTCGCTGCTAGTCGGAAGCCTCTGGTGCTCACGAAGATGCACTTGAGGCCATGTGGCCCACCAGGCTCGGGGCATCCGTTAAGTGGCATCTAGGTTTTGGTCATCGAAAAGTAGAATCAAATGTGGTTTCTTTTGTTTCATTACTATTTGGTCACAATATAATGGAGAATATGACCATTTGGAACATGGTTATAAATCGTTCTAGGGTGTCATGAACACATGTTTGGGGTAAAAACTAAGTTTCCTAAATTATAATTGTTATTCTACTTTTTTATACTACAGTTGACATTATTTCACCATTGGGTGATGCACATGTTGTGTGTTTTTGTTGAATTTTACTCTATTTGAGAATTAAATTCATCCTTGGCCCGATGATATTAGGGAAAAGAGAATTGTAACATGCATCATTATAAGAACCTAGAATTCACATCGCATGCATGTTTCCATGCCATATAAGTGTATTTCACACATTTTCATTGATTGATATGCTTGTATTTTTTGGTTGTTGTTAGGATTGATTATTGTACTGGTATTCCTCTCTGTTGCAATTGAGTTATTTTCTATCTCAATTCATAGGGTGTTTGGGTCCTCATGGTTTGGGATGATTAATTTACCAAGACGATACATTTTACTATAAATAAATGGGTGTTGTTTCTGTTGATAGGTGAATGGGTACTGACTCATCGAAAATGGATATCCATTATGAAGTGAAACCTGGAACATAAAATGAGTTTTTTTTGAATCCTTATCTTCCCTTGTATTACTTAGGAAAATTAAAGGAGTGAACCTAAATTTTAACAGCAAAATGACATGAAACTTATACATGAGAACTTACCAATGCCTGGACATATAATCAGGTTGTTTGGATTGTATTCCTTGGAGAGTGAGTTTTATTATGTTCATTTTCCTCTAGTGATGTTTTCAAATGATTATATTCTTGATCTGAGGCATGTTCATGGAATTATTATATCAATTCCACCACAAAATACTCGTGTTGCTCTTCAGGAGGGTGGTGATGACCATGCTCTAGACATGGTGGCCCCTAAGCTACCAGTCTTACTTCTAGTAGTGCCACATGAGGCACTGAATTATATAACAAATCTGAGCACTAATGCTCAAATTCGTGATAGTTTCATACATTTGATGTATTCCATGAATGGTGATCCAAGGGTTTCACCAACGTTGGATGATCTGACCCATGAGTTCCAGCAGCAGCATCCTTCGATTTTTTTAGGGGATGGAGGTTCTTTGTCTATAGAGTCTTGGATAGAGGCCATGCTATCTATCATTAAGAATCTATAAACACCTCCATAGTGGAGAGTTATTCTTTCTACATACATTCTTAGGGATTCATCCAAGCATTGGGGGGAGGTGGTTATCTAGGTCGGTCGTCATCATGGCATGTTATGGGTTGACTTCTATATTACCTTCTATGATCAATTCTTTCCTTATGCATTGAGGGCTAACAATGCTAGAAATTTCTTATATCTCGATTAGGGTTCTATTTCAGTTATGGAGTATTCGTCATGTTTCACTGATTTACAACACTTTTCAACATTATTATCTTGTGATGAGATTTCATGTGCTAGATTTTTTGAGAATGGGATTCAATACACCATAAGAACACAGGTGAATGCTTTTCTCCTTCCTACCTTTTCTAAAATAGTTTATTAGGCCTTTGTCACTAGGCATATCTTGAGGGATGACACAAGTTCCGGGTTGAAAGGGCTAATGTCGTGTCAGGAATGTAGTTCTTTTGGGGGCAGGAAATGATCACTTGGGGTTTTTCAATAGGAAAGTTGTAGCAAGAGTATCCATTTTGACAGATTTGTGGTGTGTCATCAGAGTGGAAGATCGTCGCATAAAAATCCACTATGTGACAAAGACCCTATAGAGTGTTGATCATGTGGCCATATGGGTCATCTTTAGCACTTTTTTAGGACTTTTACACCAGATTTGATTGGAAAAAGATATGTGGTAGCTAAATTTTAAGGGGAGAGTTCTTTTGGCCACATCATGCGGGGAGTGGGAATAACCCCGATTTGTCTAGATAAGGAGGATGTTGTGGTGTGGGTAGTCTAATCCCTGATCACCATAAACACTACCAAAGCAATCATAATCATGGTATTCCATCTATTTATATGTCTATGGATCAAGATAATTACATGATTTATAGCCAATACCCAAGGATCAGGAAGAAAAACCATCTACAGTACAAGGTACTCTTATAGTATCATCTACGATTGTCCCTTTTTTGATATAGGTTCTTCAAAATCTTTAATTTCTGTATCTATCATGGGAAATATTAGATTAGAGATGCAGTATCACTATGGTGTAATGAACATCAACACACCATTGGGAATATGAACAGAGATCATACGTTACTGTATGGATTCTCCCCTTGAATTTAAAAGTTAACCTTTATTGTGTAATCTCATTGTTTATTATATTATAGGCATCAATTTCACTCTCAAGATGGACTGGCTAGTCATATTTCATGCCTTTGTAGACTTATATCACCACATGGTCTCTTTTACATCCCCATATGAAAAAATTTATCTTTTCAAAGGTGAGTGGGATGCCCTAGCTGGGAGAGCTGGACCGAAGAATCATGGGCCTGGTGGAGTAACCACCCAGATTAAAAATCTTGTCATGGAGGATTAGGGTTTGCTTCAAACTAATTTCATTCCAGTAGCTAATCGTTTTAGGGTTTTTTTTATAATGAATTTATTGCATTACTTCCTAGGAGAGAGGTAGAGTTTACAATTGAGCTTGTTCCAGGAGTATCTCCAGTGTCCATTCCTTTGTACAGGATAAAACTTATCAAGATTCAGGAGCTCAAGAGGTAGATAGAGGGCCTAGAAGTTATAGGCATTATATGGCATAATACATCCTCTTGGGGTGCACCTGTGATTTTTGCTAAAAATAAGGATGTAACTCTTCATCTATGCATGGATTATAGAATGTTGAACTAGTTTAAGGTCTATAAGTAGTATCCAATTCCTCAAATAGATGATCTCATTGACACAATTCAAGGAGAAAAGGTGTTCTCTATGAATGACCTGAGATCAGGTTATCATCAGATGTGATTTAGACCATCATACATACCTCATACAAAATTCAATAGCATGTATGATCTGTATAGGTATCTTTTTATTCCATTCGGTCATACAAATGCTCCTACTATCTTCACGTCTTTGATGAATAAGGCTATCCACCCCTATTTGGATTCTTTTTTTTGGTCTTTCTGGATGAAATCTGGGTGTATTCTCTCACAAGTAATAGCCATGCCAAATATCTTGGGATAATTCTGAGTACACTGATAGAGCATCATCATTAGGGAATGCCTGCTAAGTGATAATTTTGGGTTGACAAGTTCCACATCTTGGGACATATTATTTCAGAATAAAAAGTATTTTTTGACCCTAAAAAGGTTAGTGTGGTAGTTTTCTAGAAGAATCCAAATAATGTGTTTGATTTACAATGTTTATTGGGTCTTGCTAATATTTACAGTTTTTTCATACAGGACATCCCACATTTTTCTTCACCACTTACTTGATAGAAAATGAACGGTGTTAAGTTCCTTGGTTCAAAATCATGCGAGAAATCCTTTTAGGATTTGATAGGGTGGCTTGTCTCAACACCTATTATGATTCTTCTATGACCAGGTAAAGGTTATATCATATTCTGTGATGCATTAGGAATTGGACTAGGAGCAGCGTTGATGCAATAGAAAAAAGTCCTTGTGTTCGGATCTCGGGAGTTGAGGCCTCATGATTGAAATTACCTAGCCCGCGACCTCAAGCTAGAAGCAGTTTTCCATGTCTTACGTTTCTGGAGACATTATCTTTTTGTTGAATTCTTTGTGGTGTACAAAGATCATGATATCTGTATGTATATCTTTTCTCAGCATTACTTGACCCTCAAACATCAGATATGGGTCGAATATCTACAATCATTTGATTTTTATCTTCCCTATATTACCGGAAAGGGAAATGTGGTTTTTTATGCACTCATTCAAAAAACTAAAACACAGGTCATACTTGAATCCAGTGATGAATGGAAGTTAATGGTATTCTTTTTTTAACTTCGCATAAAGCCTCATGATAGTCATGAGAAGTCTTACCTCCCAACTTTAACATTTACCTCTTCCCCCCTTGAAAATGTGATGAGTAGGAATTTTTCAAATCCTGAAGGTCTGGTTCTCAGTGAAAGTATATCAGAAGATAACCCACCTTCATATTAGTCTGTAGACATAGAAGACATCCTACATCTATGTGGATGTATCTGGGTTTTTGAAGATTTTAGAGAAGAGTTGGTGAAAGATTACCATGCTTCTCAGGGGGTAGTTCATCCAGGTATCTTGAAGATGTATCGAGATATGCGACACCAGTATTGGTGGCTTGGAATGAAACGCTAGATTTCAGGCTTCATCAAAAGGTCTTCTACATGTCATTAGGTGAAGTTGGAGAACCAGATACCTACAGGCTTGTTACAACAACTTCTAGTCCCAGAATGGAAATGGGAAGGTGTTGCTATGGGTTTTGTAGTTGTCTTACCTAGGTTGTTGTGGGGTAGTAATGCTATCTGGGTAGTCATTGACTGACTAACAAAATTTTACCACTTCATTCCTATATGGGAGACATTCTTAGTTGATGAGTTGGGAATATTGTATGTTTGTGAGACCATATGACTACACAGGGATCCTCATACTATCGTTTTAGATAGGGATGCTCATTTTACATCATAGTTTTGGAAGTGTTTGTAAATAACTATGGGAACTCAGGTGATTCTAAGAATACCCATTCACCCACAGATTCATGGTTAGTCAGAACAGATGATATAGGTTTTAAAGGATATTATTCGACCATGTGTCCATGATTTTGGTGGTTCTTGTGAGAATCATATCCATCTTTTTGAGTTCTCATATAATAACAGTTTTCATGATATGATCCAGATGGATCTTTTTGAGGCCTGATATGGTAGGGAATTTCGTTCGCACTTATTCTAGATAAGGGCAGGTGAGGCATCTCTATTAGGTCCTCATCTCATTCATGAGACTTTATAATATGTCCAGCTAATCAGGAAGCATATGACCACTTCTCAGTCTAGAGATAAATCTTATGTCGATCTCCATTGAGACCCTCTTGAATTTGAGGTTAGGCACTACTTTTTTCCTTCGGTTGTCTCCAAGTATAAGGAATATATTGTTACACAAGCAAGGAAAGTTGTCGCCTCCTTACATTGGGTCATTTTAAATTATAGAGAGAGTAACACTGATAGCCTATCAGTTGCTACTACCTCCGAGGTACCATGCTATGAAAAACATCTTTTATGTCTCAAAGATTCTCCAATATCATGCTGGCCCATATTATACCTTTGACCCTTAGTAAGTTGAGTTAGATGTTGATTCTTCCTTTGAAAAGTATCTGGTATACATTGATGACTGATGCACAAAGGCCCTATAAGGCAAGAATATCCCTCTTATCTGGGTGATATGAAAGCACGATCAGGTACAAGATGAGACTTGGGAGAGGAAACTGATATATGATCCCAATGGCTAGAGTTTTTCTCAAGTAGTGTTCCTTTATCCAAGGATGGAGAACTCAGGGGTAAGTTATTTTAAGGTTGGGAGACTGTAAGAACCTAGTTTTTTTCACTCTGGTATAGATCCTTTAATTTTCATCCTAAATCATTTTTTTGGACCTAATATGTATTCATAATGAGTTAGTAATGTTTACGAGGCTGTCTGGGGATTGTTCGGAGCCAGGAACCCATCTTTTTGGAGAATGAAGACTATGCGCATGGTTTAGAGTAAACTGTGTCGGATTTCTGTACGGTTTTCCAAACCATGCGGATGGTGATTTTTTGGACAGAGCCACCTCGTATTGTTGGCGCACAGTTGTGAGAACTAACTTTGCGAACACCCCTTTTTTCCCAGGTACCCATTCGTGTCTTGGGAATGATTTGATCAAACCATAAAGGGGACCTATTTTCGGGAAGAAATGCCTCACACAGTTGGAACATGGTTTGATAAACCTTGCGGACAAACTGTGCGTAGGATAAAGTTTTGTTTAAAATGTCAAAAACACCCTTAATGATCTATTAATTCACTCTTTCCTCTCTAATCCAAACAGGAATGGACTAATTCGAGATCTCATTGCCTTTTGAGTAGAGAATACCTTATGTGCTAGGAACCCCATTCTGATTCATGGATTTGGTATTTATAGGTTGATACCCACCTAGAATCCAGTTATTTTCTATTCCTCAGATGCCCGGTATACTACCGTAGGTAATTTTTCATTATTACAGGATACCTCTGATACAATCCTTAGATCCATAATTGACTAGTAGGTTCTAGGGTGAATGCCCATAGGGCGCTGTCCTCGTTTTGACAGGTTATACCTTGGTCGATCACCTTAGACTCTGTAAGCATCTTATTGTGGAATTTCATGGATTATGCTTCTTGTATTACACTATTAACCCTTAGCTAGACTCAAATAATATAGGGGTTGCATTCTGTGAAATTTATGTTACCTTGGTTATTACACTGGAACTCCCCCAGAAGATATATTATCAGGTTTCCTTGTAATGTCATGGGACTTTCACTACTTATTCTATCACGAGGTGATATCAGTGATGGTTATACCACACATGACTTATTAACATTAAATGGTAATTACTTAATTAAGGAACTGGTTACCTGTTAAGACACCATCCAAGGGAAGAATTAGGTACATTGGTATTTAGTAAAATTGTACTAATTTATTTAAATTAAATATGCATGTATGCACATTGATATATTCCATTACATGGGCTGAATGTTATAGACAACATTGGGGTGGCCCACTGAGAAATATCTCACACCCTATCTGGATGTTCTTTGGTACACGAAGTATATTACATGGTTGCTGGTATTTATAAAGGGAATAATATAGCTTCCAACACTTTATTTCATGCTGATAGGATGGATCTTCATAGATGATGACCAAGTTAGATCTCAGGATGCTTAGAGTAGCCTTTGTTTTCTTTTACTTTGTGGAAAATGTTATACATGTGGTCTTGTATCCATGTTTTCCATTAGTCTATTAACATGATACTACATAAAAATTTTTCCACTTGATAAAGCTATTATTTTTCTTATTGATCTATTGCATCAGTTAGCTTCCATTATATGTTAACAATATTTATATTAATTCCACAGTTTATTTATATTAATTATATTCCTTATGTTGTGCCACAGTCTTCTAATGAGGTCATAGTCTTCTCATGAACAAACCCAAGGCCCTCGTTCTAGTCAGCAGTGTCTGGAATTCGAGAAGATTATCTTGAGTCAATGTGGCCCACTGGGCTCGGGCAACCTGTTAAGTAGCATCCGGGTCAAGGTTTTCATAATAATACCCATTAAACAAAAAATCTAATTTTAATAATAAATAAATAAGACATAAAAATACAATCTATCTTTGTATTTATTTTTTATAGTACCAAATACATGAACATTAAAAAATTCAAGAATTTTTTTTGACCTCACCACATTTATCTCATATGTTTTCCATGTACTTTTTTCCATTTAACAAGTGTCACATGTATGTGTGTGATCACGTGAGAGAATTAAGATTTCTTGATATCCTTAAATTTCACCATGTCATCCATGTATTTTTATCTCTAATAGAATAGCTGTTAAGGAAAACACTTATTTTATACCTCCTTGAATAATTGAAATATATCTTTTCCTCGATTGATGAAATTTTTATTTCCTTTGGTGCTCCTTCAATATAAAACTAAAGTGAAATTTTTTCATTTTATTATAATGGAATTCACTCTGAATGTAATCACAAGACTCAAGTCACATAACTGACCTTCAATTAGTAGGTTGTGACTAAGGCCTTCAACCAAAAATACTCTTTTTCACTAGATGCCCCTTCCACATATCTTAGCCTTCACAGATCTAATGATCTTCATTCCCAAATAATTTATAAATAAAAAAAACATTGTCTGTAACACCCCGAGATTTTATGAAAAATATTCTTTTTAATTTCATTAATGTCTTGTGTTATACGCTACACCAAAAGGAGCTTTCACAACACACATCTCTGACTTGGCTTTAATTACATGCAATCGCGACCTTCCACGATGGCGTGTGTTGTACGCAACACCAAGTTTCTCTAAACAACGATATGCTATTATGATACTATTAAAACTAGCCGTTATGAATAGTAATAACCACTTTTTGAAATTTTTTAAATTTTATTTTTCAAAATGGACTTCATTTTTGGATTCGGAGTATCGAATTTAGCCTAAGGTGATGTTTTGGTACTTTTCGGATAACTTTCATATTATGATGAATAGTGAAAATTACTAAATTATAATAAAAAACAACTTTTTTTAATCAAAATAATTAATAGTGATAAATTATTAATTTGAGTGGTTTTAAAGTATATTTAGAATATATTTTTACAATTTAATACAATGTTGGTTATTGGATGTAATTTCACATCTAAACCAGACATAAACGAGTGTCAATCTTTTGATAGATATTGTTTCTTAAAAACACGCTATTTGTTTTAACAGTGTGATTTAATTATAAAATTAATTAATGCAACTTCTATGTTATGAATTTGGTAAAATAGACTTCATTTTTGAATTCGGAATATGAAATATATCTTAGGATGAAATTTTTGCATTGTTCTGAAAAACATCAATTTTTGATGAATAGTGAAACTACTTAGTGGTAGTTAAAAAACTGAATTTTTCATAAAACATAATTTTACCGCTTCTGTGAATGTAATTTCAAAAATCCGAGAGACACGGTTGATGTCAGTAAGTAAAATGTGGTTCAATGAGATGAAAATAATTTTTGGTGAATAGTAACTTTTTACTTTTATTTACCACGGTTAAAAGTAAATAGGGTAATTAAGGGTAACAATGATATTAATATTACCCTAACACATGTCATAATCCTATTGGACAAGTGTATCTCGACCAAAAAAACATTAAGTGTTAAATATTATCATTTAGGCCCACTTGGATTAGATTAGGACATTTATTATTATTTAATTCAAAGAAGAGTTAAAAGAGTTAAAATCAAAGTTTATTTAATAAAACATTTCTAATATAGGGTTATACATAAGATAAATTCGATTGTAAATATTCATTAGAAAGATAAAAATATTTCCTAAATAATGGTATTTTATTTGTAATTTTTAGACATCAAATAAGTTAATTTATTAATGTCACAAAGATGATGCAGTAATTATATTATTAATGAAATATTGACATAATTGATATTATAAATACCAAAATAAATGTAATTTAAGACTTTTTATGAATTACACTAATTTTCTAGGTTACTATGATATATTAGTGTTGATTTAATCATCTTGTTTCGAACATATAATTCTGTTATGACTTTCACAAAAATCATATATCAAATAGTGTCAAAATTGACACAAAATAGTTTTTAAATAAAATAAAATATTATTAATTGTTATTTTATTCCTAAAAATCTAAGGTTCGGCCAAATGACTTAGATAAGGATATATATATTAATAATAAACAATTTGGGGTTCGTTTGGCATGTTATCGTAAGTGTATTAACCATATAGTGTAAGAAAACAAAAAGACACGGTAAAAGTTAAATTATTTAACTTAAAGTTAAATCTAATTGATAAGGTTAAAATAATACCCTAAACTTGTCTAAATCCTATTGGATGATAGTATTTCGACCCATCCCCACTTTAGCTTCGAAATAAGACCCTTTGGAACCATTATAAACCGATTTTGACTTTAATATAAAATAATATTTTGAGATATTCCTAAGGTGCCCCTCTCCTCCCTTATAAAAGGGCACCTCCTCCCCCTCCTCCTCACACCAATTTGAGCACTCAAGCTCGGCCAAACCCTGCCATTTTCTCCTCTCCACTTCCCTAGAATAATCCTAGAGGTCCTGGTCTTCTTCAAAGACCAATATTAGTTCCCTATGTGGAGGATTCAAAGAGGCGTTCCAAAGAAGAGGTAATATCCATTACCGATCTTTTCAATTTCTTTCTTCTTCAACTTGTTCTTCTTTAGTTGTTTCATGATAAATTAATATCATAAGTATTACTTACATACTGATATGTTATTATAAATTAGAAACAACCCTAATTCACCTTCTATCCATCCTACGGAAAAATGAAATCACCGCGCGTGCGTATGTACGGAATACCGTCTCCACGCCGTGGTGTAATCTATTTTCCACCATCCCCTTACAAGGATGGGTATAATGGTGTAATGAGTAACTATTTATGATTATTATAAAGTAATATTGATACTAAAATAATATATATATACTCCAATACAGTTCCACTATCATAGGAACGATATCCTCACTCGTGCGTACGTACAGAATACCGTCTCCACGATGTGATGCGACTCGTTCTACATGATCATCATTACATAGTAATTATATAAATGAATTGAATGAATAAATATGATATATGTTACACTAATACCATTCTGGATATAAGGTATATATAACCTTAAAAGAAGAATAAGAATTTATTCGGCAAAACACGCATAAAAACAAAAGGCAATAAAGACCCGAGTAACAAGTAACACTGAAATATTACTAACACAAATCAATGAATATGACCATATATGATATCATATCAATATGTATGATTCTGGAATAAGTCAATAACATGATTTAAATCATTATACAGGAGTTTCAGACACGTACAAATCAAGTCGGACCTAAGGTAAGGGAAATATCACAATCTCATTTTTATCTGAGATTGTTTATACATTAGTATTTACTGGGGTGTATTTAATCATCCACATCCATGTTTCCTCAATATGTAATATTATTTCCATCCACCTACAATTTTTTAAATACAATTTTACCCTTCGGTGAGTTTTTAGTAAAGGATATGAAAGGAATCTTTTTTCATTTTTTTCATACGAGGTACTTTTTGACTTTCCGACAAAAGTACGAGAAGAATGTTTTTTTTAACTTATACGGCTCGAACGGATTTTTACGGTTTTATAAAGCCTTATTTTCATGAACCTTCCTCCAAAATATTTCATGACTATTTTCAATAAAATCTCTTTCTTTTAAAATTGCATGATGTTTTGTGAAAAGAAATTGATTTTGAAGAAGAAAGGATATTTTCCTCAAGAATTCAATTCAAGTGTTTTATCAAAATTATTTTCCATCTAAGATAATAAAGGGTTCTGTTTCTATCCATATTTCTACATTGATTTGACTATGTTGTGATGTAATTATGCTTATGAATTCCTTTATCTTATATGAATGGTTTTATGATGCATGTTGTTTAAGAATCCCATTTTTATTACATGGGTTATTCAATGATGTATGATTTATGATTTTGTGGCACACATAAGAATGGTATCATTATGAGATGGGTGGGACCTATATCTCCCTCCAATGCATTGGGTAATGATTTTATATCTCATGAGATAGACATGGCTGGAATAGTAGGTTATACCGGTTCAGTGAAACAGGACTGAAACGAGGGTGACTCGGTTCAGAAAGGGACTTTGTCCACTAAGATAGTCTTGGCAATGAGTCTTGAATAATAAGAAATGATTCTCTATGATTATGTGTGTATGACACAAAGTTTCATGTTTTAAGTTATGATTATTGTGATTACATTTCACTGCCATGATTTATCCCATGTTATGAAATTATGATCTCTTTTGCAGGTTAAGATTTCCAAAAGTTATGTGCATGTGTATACGATGAGATTTATATTTCTTTTGTTTACCCTTACTGAGCATTTGAGCTCACCCTTTTATGTTTTCTTTTCCCCAGGATATAAAGAAAGGTTTTAGGTATAAAAAAAGGAAGATCTTTATGGGAGATGTTGAAGATCTTTCACCAGGATTAGAAGATTATATTCCGAGTTTCCAAAGACACTAAACTATTACGATCCTTGTCTGTGTGTTTGTGTTATGTACTAAGTATTCCGCAAATGTAATGTAATGTCCATGTACGTCAGGCTTTGGGTCTCTACAGTTGGTATCAGAGGAAAGGTTTAGTCAACCTTTGGAAACTAGGATGCGAAAACGTTAGTGAGATCCCTAGAGATATTTCTACGGTATGTATAGGGATGTCCCTAAGGTTAAGTATACGTATAGGTTATAGTACTAGAACTATGCTAATGATCATAGAATTAAACCTAAGATGTTAGATATTGAAGTTACTCCCCCTTTATTATGTTGTTTTCCCAAGCATGATTTTTGCCTCTCACACTATTCTTTTTGGGTTTTAGACGATGGCTGGAACCCGAAGGAACCGTGTTGATCAATGCAATAGACAATGCAATGATTGTCCTCCTGAACAAACAAATGTTATGGGAGATGGAGTGCAAAATCTTATTGCTATCCTTACACAAGCTATGAATAATTCTGGACTTCCAAATGAGCATAGAAAGGAACAGTATTCTATTGAGTCCTTCATGAGGCAACGCCCACCTCCTTTTAGTGGGACTTCCGATCCACTTGTTGCTGAACAATGGATCAGTACCACTGAAAAGATATTTTCAGTTCTTCAATGTTCTGAACATGATAAAGTCATCTTAGAAGTATATCGTTTGGAAGGTGAAGCTGATCAATGGTGGAATCTTATCAAGAATACGAGGCCAAGAGATGAAATTGAGTCCATGGAATGGGACGAGTTCAAGAACTTGTTTTTCAGTAAGTACTTCCCTCGTATTCTTCGAACAAAGATGGAGAAGGAGTTTCTTGAACTAAAGCAAAAGGATGATGAATCTGTTGGTATATACGAAGCGAATTTTACAAGACTTGCAAGGTATGCATCTGGCATTATCATCCAACCTGAAAGTAAAGTTGATCGATTTTTCAGTGGCTTAAAACCAAGTCTTCGAAGGGCATTAGCTATAAGAGACTTCAGTAGCTATGAAGAAATTGTGCGTTGTGCTATCAAGGTAGAAATGGAAGTTGGTGTTACATATCTATCTCATGGTTTTGACAAGAAACGAAATATGGAGTTCAAGGAGAAATCTCAGAATAATGGTGAAAAGAATTTGAATGTTTCCTTATGCACAAAGTGTGGAAAGAAGCATGGTGGAGATTGTCTGAAAGGGACTAGAAAATGTTTTAAGTGTGGAAAAGAAGGTCATCGAGCAGCTGAGTGTCGAAGTAATGGAAAAAGGGTTTCTAATGATGTGAATAAAGCAAACACTACAGAGAACGCACCACCAACACTTCAATGCTTCAAGTGCAAGGAAATGGGGCATTATGCTAATAAATGCCCTAATCCAAGGGTTAGTGATGATCAACATGAGCAACCACTGAAGGCAAAGGACAAAGGGAAGTCACATGAGATCACTATTGGCGATGTTGAATATGACAACGATGTGGTGGAATGATTAAGTGTTTATGTAATTGGATTCCAAAATAATGTTGTATCATGGAGTATTGGAATATTTATGTTTTGGTCTATTGTGGTTTTCAATAATTTTATGGTACCGGTAACCATGAAAAGTGATTGAGACATTTTTTTTGGTAAACAGATGATATGAGAATAATGAAGGGATAAGAAGATAATGAGATGTTTGATTGTATTCATGAGCTCATGATTGATATAAGGACTAAGTGATATCATGGTTTGAGTATATAGAATTTTGAGGATTTTGGTATGTGGAAGGTGTTAACTTTTAACTGCATACATGTTTTCACTAAGGTCCAATGGGTATTCAAGAAAATACTTGATTAAGGCCTTTGAATGTTTGGAATGTGACCAACAAGACATATCTTATGATATATGGGGATCAACGATGGTATTAAATCTCTGGTAATCGTTTTCACTATATTATGAGAGTGGACTGCAGTATTATGGATAAGCCTAAAGATTAGAATGGATTATGTTGGACATAAGTTAGTATTGTTTAAGGATAGAAGATTTTCTATATTATTGATGGGATGTTATAGTAATGTAGTTTTAGAAAAAGGACAATTTGCAGGATGGGCGACAGCCCATCGCGTCGGACACGGATGTGGGAATCGAACCCACAACCGAAGTGCGACTGGCCTTTATCGCCTACCACTGGCCTACAGGAAGTCCCTGTTTAGTAGAAACTAGTTTTATTATATTAAGCAGTATGATATATGAAGTATAAGTTCAATTTAGGAACCATATATCATTAATCTCACTATAGATGGACTTATGTATTTTTTTGATAACTTTTCTAACCTTTTGAGACAGATGGAATGAACCATCACATGATCTGCTAACACATCACGAATGACAAATTCAACTTCATTTCTTTAAGAGATGAAGTAGAAATTGTCCAAATAACGACAAACAGTGAGACTATACCAAAATCACGAAAGTATTTCTTCTAATTCCAATTTCATCAACTTTAGGGAAATGATCTTGAAAACCAAAAATGTTGTCCTAGTGCTCTTATATGTGATTAATCAGATGGTACCTTAGATCGTCACAAATTTATGGATTTGTGATTGCTAGCTTTTCCATAGCCATGTTCTCTACCACTCTCCATCAGAACATGATGGTTAGATTTCTCTTCCATATCCATATTTTCACCTATGTAAAAACCTAGTGATTAGTTTATTTGGGTTACCATTACGTTTCATACTTTTGTTTTTAAAGATTGGTTTTGATATTCCTTTTTACGATGTGGGTTTCGATTAAAGAAACTTTCAAATAGTAAACCATTTATAACCCCGACGAATTTCGAGGGCGAAATTCATTTTAAGGGGGGTAGAATGTAACACCCCGAGATTTTATGAAAAATATTCTTTTTAATTTCATTAATGTCTTGTGTTATACGCTACACCAAAAGGAGCTTTCACAACACACATCTCTGACCTGGCTTTAATTACACGCAATCGCGACCTTCCACGATGGCGTGTGTTGTACGCAACACCAAGTTTCGCTAAACAACGATATGCTATTAAGATACTATTAAAACTAGCTGTTATGAATAGTAATAACCACTTTTTGAAATTTTGTAAATTTTATTTTTCAAAATGGTCTTCATTTTTGGATTCGGAGTATCGAATTTAGCCTAAGGTGAAGTTTTGGTACTTTTCGGATAACTTTCATATTCTGATGAATAGTGAAAATTACTAAATTATAATAAAAAACAACTTTTTTTAATCAAAATAATTAATAGTGATAAATTATTAATTTGAGTGGTTTTAAAGTATATTTAGAATATATTTTTACAATTTAATACAATGTTGGTCATTGGATGTAATTTCACATCTAAACCAGACATAAACGAGTGTCAATCTTTTGATAGATATTGTTTCTTAAAAACACGCTATTTGTTTTAACAGCGTGATTTAATTATAAAATTAATTAATGCAAATTCTATGTTATGAATTTGGTAAAATAGACTTCATTTTTGAATTCGGAATATGAAATATATCTTAGGATGAAATTTTGGCATTGTTCTGAAAAACATCAATTTTTGATGAATAGTGAAACTACTAAGTGGTAGTTAAAAAACTGAATTTTTCATAAAACTTAATTTTACCGCTTCTGTGAATGGAATTTCAAAAATCCGAGAGACACGGTTGATGTCAGTAAGTAAAATGTGGTTCAATGAGATGAAAATAATTTTTGGTGAATAGTAACTTTTTACTTTTATTTACCACGGTTAAAAGTAAATAGGGTAATTAAGGGTAACAATGATATTAATATTACCCTAACAAATGTCCTAATCCTATTAGACAAGTGTATCTCGACCAAAAACAACCTTAAGTGTAAAATATTATCATTTAGGCCCACTTGGATTAGATTAGGACATTTATTATTATTTAATTCAAAGAAGAGTTAAAAAAGTTAAAATCAAAGTTTATTTAATAAAACATTTCTAATATAGGGTTATACATAAGATAAATTCGATTGTAAATATTCATTAGAAATATAAAAAGATTTCCTAAATAATGGTATTTTATTTGTAATTTTTAGACATCAAATAAGTTAATTTATTTATGACACAATGATGATGCAGTAATTATATTATTAATGAAATATTGACATAATTGATATTATAAATACCAAAATAAATGTAATTTAAGACTTTTTATGAATTCCACTAATTTTATAGGTTACTATGATATATTAGTGTTGATGTAATCAACTTGTTTTGAACATATAATTCTGTTATGACTTTCACAAAAATCATATATCAAATAGTGTCAAAATTGACACAAAATAGTTTTTAAATCAAATATTATATTATTAATTGTTATTTTATTCCTAAAAATCTAAGGTTCGGCCAAATGACTTATATAAAGATATATATATTAATAATAAACAATTTGGGGTTCGTTTGGCATGTTATAGTATGTGTATTAACCATATAGTGTAAGAAAACAAAAAGACACGGTAAAAGTTAAATTATTTAACTTAAAGTTAAATCTAAGTGATAAGGTTAAAATAATACCCTAAACTTGTCTAAATCCTATTGGTTGATATTATTTCGACCCATCCCCACTTTAGCTTCGAAATAAGACCCTTTGGAACCATTATAAACCGATTTCGACTTTAATATAAAATAATATTTTGAGATATTCCTAAGGTGCCCCTCTCCTCCCTTATAAAAGGGCACCTCCTCCCCCTCCTCATCACACCAATTTGAGCACTCAAGCTCGGCCAAACCCTGCCATTTTCTCCTCTCCACTTCCCTAGAATATTCCTAGAGGTCCTGGTCTTCTTCAAAGACCAATCTTAGTTCCCTAAGTGGAGGATTCAAAGAGGCGTTCCAAAGAAGAGGTAATATCCATTACCGATCTTTTCAATTTCTTTCTTCTTCAACATTTTCTTCTTTAGTTGTTTCATGATAAATTAATATCATCAGTATTACTTACATACTGATATGTTATTCTAAATATGAAACAATCCTAATTCACCTTCTATCCATCCTACGGAAAAAAGAAATCACCGCGCGTGCGTACGTACGGAATACCGTCTCCACGCCGTGGTGTAATCTATTTTCCACCATCCCCTTACATGGATGGGTATAATGGTGTAATGAGTAACTATTTATGATTATTATAAAGTAATATTGATACTGAAATAATATATATATACTCCAATATAGTTCCACTATCATAGGAATGATATCATCACTCGTGCGTACGTACAGAATACCGTCTCCACGATGTGATGCGACTCGTTCTACATGATCATCATTACATAGTAATTATATAAATGAATTGAATGAATAAATATGATATATGTTACACTAATACCATTCTGGATATAAGGTATCTATAACCTTAAAAGAAGAATAAGAATTTATTCGGCAAAACACGCATAAAAACAAAAGGCAATAAGGACCCGAGTAACAAGTAACAATGAAATATTACTAACAAAAATCAAAGAATATGACCATATATGATATCATATCAATATGTATGATTCTGGAATAAGTAAATAACATGATTTAAATCATTATACAGGAGGTTCAGACACGTACAAAGCAAGTCGGACCTAAGGTTAGGGAAATATCACAATCTCATTTTTATCCGAGATTGTTTATACATTAGTATTTACTGGGGTGTATTTAATCATCCACATCCATGTTTCCTCAATATGTAATATTATTTCCTTCCACCTACAATTTTTTAAATACAATTTTACCCTTCGGTGAGTTTTTAGTAAAGGATATGAAAGGAATCTTTTTTCGTTTTTTTCATACGAGGTACTTTTTGACTTTCCGACAAAAGTACGAGAAGAATGTTTTTTTTAACTTATACGGCACGAACGGATTTTTACGGTTTTATAAATCCTTATTTTCATGAACCTTCCTCCAAAATATTTCATGACTATTTTCAATAAAATCTCTTTCTTTTAAAATTGCATGATGTTTTGTGAAAAGAAATTGATTTTGAACAAGAAAGGATATTTTCCTCAAGAATTCCATTCAAGTGTTTTATCAAAATTATTTTCCATCTAAGATAATAAAGGGTTCTGTTTCTATCCATATTTCTACATTGATTTGACTATGTTGTGATGGAATTATGCTTATTAATTCCTTTATCTTATATGAATGGTTTTATGATGTCATGTTGTTTAAGAATCCCATTTTTATTACATGGGTTATTCAATGATGTTTGATTTATTATTTTGTGGCACACATAAGAATGGTATCATTATGAGATGGGTGGGACCTATATCTCCCTCCAATGCATTGGGTAAATATTTTATATCTCATGAGATAGACATGGCTGGAACAGTAGGTTATACCGGTTCAGTGAAACATGACTGAAACGAGGGTGACTCGGTTCAGAAAGGGACTTTGTCCACTAAGATAGTCTTGGCAATGAGTCTTGACTAACAAGAAATGATTCTCTATGATTATGTGTGTATGCCACAAAGTTTCATGTTTTAAGTTATGATTATTGTGATTACATTTCACTGCCATGATTTATCCCATGTTATGAAATTATGATCTCTTTTGCAGGTAAAGATTTCCAAAAGTTATGTGCATGTGTATACGATGAGATTTATATTTCTTTTGTTTACCCTTACTGAGCATTTGAGCTCACCCTTTTATGTTTTCATTTCCCCAGGATATAAAGAAAAGTTTTAGGTATAAAAAAAGGAAGATCATTATGGGAGATGTTGAAGATCTTTCACCAGGATTAGAAGATTATATTCCGAGTTTCCAAAGACACTAAACTATTACGATCCTTGTGTGTGTGTTTGTGTTATGTACTAAGTATTCCGCAAATGTAATGTAATGTCCATGTACGTCAGGCTTTGGGTCTCTACATTGTCTTTATCATACCTTATTTTTATGATGATATATTTGTCCCCCATATAATGGGAATTACACCCACTTTCCAGAATCCATGTTTTATCTATATCAATTTATATCATGGATTTACCTTTTAATTGTATCCTTTTTAAAATTTCCCTTCTAAATATATGATCAATTTTTACATCCATTGGTGATAGATTAGATTATTTCAGTTTTGGTTCAATGAATTCACCTTCATATAAAAAGGATTCATATCTATTTTTAATTTTATCCTATTTGATAAATTTTACAAATTTTTAGACCTCTAAATCCTTTCTCCTTTAGAAGACATCATTTTTCTCTTAATAATCAATTGAGTGCCTCGTGGCCAACCTTCAGTACAAAATAAATAACCATTAAGTAGATACCAATAGTAATAAATTATACTCTATTAATTTTGATTATAATAAACCATTAAATATATATTTTTACATAGAGCACACATTTTTTGTATACTTCATATTTCGTCAACAATAAAACTTATTTTTTGTGACATCACTACTGGGAAAAAAAATTTAGCGTATTGTGTGTTAACCAAAAAAAATATTATTTTGGGTAGTGGGTGCATGTGGTTTTAAAATAAGTAATAATAAATTATTACCAAATCCTTTATCATCAAACCACTTTTTATGTGAACAAATAAAACCCATTTTAGTTGACTACTAATGAACATCCTTAGTGACCCATGCACATGAAATCTTCGATATCATACTGGGAGACAAAAATCATTCTTCATTATCGCATTTATATCTCAACAAAATTATTTAATCATTATGTTACTCTATCATTTTGAATTTATCTTTCACTATATTGGATATAACATCAATAATTCATAAATTTTAATTACTTTTGTGAGTAATCCCAACTTCTTTATTGGTGTTTCCAAAATTTCCATATTTGAGTCCATCAATATCGTCTTTCAATTAAGAATTTTCATCTTCTATTTTTTATATATAGATTTTGGATTCTTATAATACTCCATTTTAATTCTTTTTCACTCTCTCTTAAAATTTCATTTTACTTAATGTTATCCTCTGGTTAATCTTTGAGATTAACTCATCCCTCAATTACAACACCTTTATAATAATTATCCTCCATTGGATAATTTTTTAAAATAATTACCTAATAATATTCCTTGCGGTAATTACAATATTAAACATATTATATTTTTGTCTCTAACAAACTACCATTTTATTGAGATAGTAATATCTTTTTCTTGAATATTTATTTTTCATTTTTATTTTTTTCATTAATTACTTTGAATGGTTTTCACATGGGTTCTTATTCATTATAATTATCTTGTAATTTAATACAAATGATAATATAAACATGATCAAATTATCAAAATCGATAAAATTAATTTATAATATTTTATTAAAATTTATCTTTCACCCTTTTAAAACTATATGGAAAGGAATATATTACGTTGTCATGTTCTTCAACTTTTGGGTTATCTCTCGGTGAGATTTTTATTCAAGGAGAAGAATGATTGTTCCTGATAATTTCATCTTGATATGTACAAAATATAATTCAGTCTAAAATATTATAAAACAAGATTACTATATATACCATCCAATGTCACCTCCTTGGGATATTTATCTTCAAGTTTTAAGTCTTTTAGAATAAAATTATGTGTAAATATTCTCATGAATATTTTTAATATATTTTGTATCATCAAGGATCTCTCTAATTCCACTCATGTATCGATAAATATATTTACCCTATCAATGAAAATATATCCTATCCCATTTGGGATCATTCTAGTATACTCATACTTATTCAATAGTATATATAAATTAGCGTGAAAACATGGAATCCTATTTATAAATTTTATAGAGATTTCACCGCATTGCATGAGAGGTTTTTCATGAAATCACATTTTTTAGATTGGGTTAGAAAAATATCTTTTAATACAGTGATTATTTTTGTTGTCAACATCAAACATTTTGTTAATTATTTATGATAAAGCTCCAATATTTATAATTTTAAATATGTCATGCCTAAAATATTTGTAAATATATATTATGAATGAATAAAATTAATGTTTCATTTTATTTTTACATAATTGAATATTATTTATTCAAATAAGGATTCATTTTTTATTTAAGAAAACATATATAGAGAATCTGAGGGATATAGAATTAAATATATCTCAAATAAAATATACATTTTTGTCTCAAATAATCTTAATACCCTAATTGGCAGTTGAATCAGGGTATATAAATTTAAAATTTATCTCTTTATAATAATCTTATTCCATAGTTATTGGGAAATCCTCTATTTTCCTTAGAATAGTTATTATTTAATTAATGAAGTAAAATTGGGACACAATATATTTTATTTGGTTTAAAAGAATTGGATAATATAAGGAATGTGCATTGAAATATTTATATGCACCAAAACACTAAAGATCACTTTATTGAATTAAATGTTTTTAGAGCAGCTATACTGAACCTAACAATTTAAAATCTTAAAAATAATGAATTTACATATATAATTACAAAATGGAAGACATAGATTTTTTAATACCTTAGTCTATGTTTGTGAAATAATCAAGTATTAATTACACCAAATTCAGTTTATCACTTATCACAGTTTCCTCAAACTTCTTAGTGAGAGCACTTCATTATTTTTTCATCTTCTTCATGTTTTCAATATGAGTCGATAATTCATTAATCATACCTATAAAAATTAATAACCAGTATATATTTCCTATCTATTATCCATTATTTTAAATAGAAATATATTCCCCCCTCTCTACATTTTATATAAAAATATACACTCTAGAATCTGTTATCATTATTTCTATTTTATTACACTTTTTCATATTTTTGTAGTGATTTCTCATTTAAGAAATATTTATATTATATATATATATTTATTTAATATATATAAATATAATAATACCTTATTTATTAAATTTTTATTAAGACGACTATCTTAATTCAAGAATCCTCCTCCAAAAAACCATGCTCTTGAATTAGGAAAAATTTGAACATTAACATCCAAGTATGTAGATGAAAATGTATTTAAAATAATAAATAATATAAAAATCCTAAATTATAACAAAAGGATTATTATTATTCATATCAATTTGACTAGGTAAAAAATTAAAATGTTAATGTTATAATTTTTAATTTAATCTATATGACCTCTATAATTTCTCACATTCTTGTTGATGCTGTATTAATAAAATGCTTCAAGAATTTTACTAATTTTTTTTTCATATTTAAGTAGTTTGTATTATTACTCACAAATCAATCTAGTAGAATTGTGTTCCATAATTTGTATCAAATTTTTCATCATAAAAATCATGAAAACACCATATTGTATATATAGGAAGAACCTTGGACTTTTCCAATTATTATTTACCAATGCACTGTACGTATCTCAATTTCATTGTACGCATTCAAGGTGATTCCATGAAATTTTTTAATTTCAATTATATAACACATTATAAATTCAAAACACATTATATATACTCATATGAATGTTAATAGTTTTCAAATTTTGAGTTTTTCAAAAAATTTACATATCCATGATGCATCATTCGTATCCACAACATTCCTTGATTTTTCTAAATTTAAGGCTTCCCAAAACAAAATACATATTAATACTATATCCAAAATTTATAAGAAAAATTATAATGTAAAAAATTATTGCTTCCTCTATAATTTAAGATTCAATTTATAACTACTTATTTTTACCTAGAAACTCTAATACATAATTAGTTTTACCATTTCTAATGAATTATACAAATTGAAGGAAACATCCATCACATAGAATAATTCCCAAATTCACTAAAAATTTATTTTTAAAATATCAAATATAACTCCACCAAAAAACTTCTACCCATCAAGATATTACATTAATACCTCTAAATAATATTAATTAATGATTTAGTCCATATTCTTTTCAACATAAATGAGAAAAAAACCACTCCTATAGGATATTTTCTAATAATAACCAATAGACTATAGGTGGGAATTATGTCTCAATATAAAGGGAAAATCCTTCCAAATATAAATATATGAACTATTTGAAAAGAATATCATATCATAGAAATTGTTTCACTTGTGGGCATATGAGCAGCACTTAATCTATTATAGTCACTAAAAGAATTTCAACAAAAATATAGCCAAGAAATCATAATAGAATAATATCTAGTTTAAAATAACAATATGAATATATTTAATTTAAGGCTGTAATATCATATAACATTGTTTCTAAAATTTTAGGTTAGTTTTTTCACATTCTACCTACTCCCAAACATGAAATTGTGGCATAGAGAGCATAGTTCCACTAGCTAGTGGCAATGGAAATCTCATCCAAGTCCAAATAAACCATCCAAAGTCTATAAAGAAACTATAAATATCCATATGGGTTTTATTAAAAGGTAACCAAACCAAAAACATAGTTATCCTAACTTTATAGATCCAAAGGCACCCATTTAGGGCCACTCATATCATCAAGAAACTCAAAGAATCCCAACCAGGGGTTCCAATCATTTGGGGAAAAAACATTAGATTGAGATCATATCCATCAATAGCCATCACATTTAGGTATTAAAAAATAATAATCATTAGTAGACTTAAATAACATTTTTTAAAAATAGTTAATGTTAATGTAATTAAGGATTATTTTGGATCAAACATACATGAATTATTAGATCATGTATTATGTATCATATGAAATCATTTTGAAATATATAATTAGTTAAGGACCACTTACCTAGGAAAAATATGGATCTACTCATTGATGACCCCTTTTAGATTCATAATTAAATAAACAAAATCAGAAAACCTATTAAAATACCTAAATTGTGGTATCATTGGCAAAACATTGAAAAATAGCAAGGGATTGATATAAAAGTATGAAGAGTCTTCGAATCACCTATGATTCTTCAAAGAAATAGATAATATGAAGATCCTACACCACATTACTACTATTAATCTTATATGGGAGTACAATGAGAGAGGGTGACAGTGAGGGGTTGAACTCAACTACCTAGTCTAAAACGATGACAATGCCTTATTTAATGAATATTAAACACAATTTTTTTAATTTAACTATTGTTTTAATGTTTTTCTAGGCTCACCAGAACACTTATTGGAACCCACTAAAACACATGTATCATAAGGGGGTTCCATTACTATTTCAACAAACGCAAACTAGTAGTGTTTGTAGCCACTCCCTCACCCATTATAACTCTAACAGGATAACACTGTGCTTCAAAATAGAATATTATACTAGGTAAATTCATCCTTCATAATACCATTTCTTTGAAAGAAAACATGATCCACTCTTGAACCATTGAAAATCCATAAATGGCTCAAATACATGGGTTTTAACTGAAAATATGTTTAATTCACACCTAATGAAGCTTAGGGTGTTACAATTTGGATCTTCATAATCTATAATCAATGTATACACATCAAAATAACATTTAATATTCATTTTAAAAAGAATGTTTCTCTTATTATATAACTCTATTAAAAATATATTTCTTGGGATTTTATTTCTCTAACACATAATACATTAAATATTTTATAAAACCATTCTTATGTTTCTATACCATTATAGGAATATTCTTCCATTAATTTTATTATTCTCTATGATTTTACTCAAATTCATGTATGATGATGATTATTCAATCTATAACAAAATTCATTATTTTATGTGTATCAGATTTTACATACATTTAATAAATATTTATAATTTTTTCACCCATTATAATGATAAATCCTTTTTAATTCCATCATACAAGTCAGTGGAACATGATACATATTTCTTTATGATTTGAGACAAATTTAGTGTTCCTCTCACTATATGACTATATTTAAAGGTTATCATTAAAATTATATCATATATAACTCTTGGAAATTTTGGTGATAAACTCTTTTCCTTAACATATTTTATCTATTCTTCCTATTTTATTCTTATGGTATCCTGAATTCAAGGGTTCCCTTGATAATTATACCACAAATCACATAATGGGATCAGGTTACATAACTCTTAGGGTTATCCATGTCCACCATTATTTTCCAAAGATAATCCTTGGTAAATCAAATTTAGCTTGAATCTACATTATTTAATGATTGAGGTCTTAAAATATGTTCTATTTATAAGGAATAAACCACATTATATTTATATGATATTTAAAATATATCACAATATTATCTCATGTTGTCCCCTTATGCATCAATTCTTCTAGTGATTTATTTTTGAATCCATGGTTATATAAAATCAATTTTTTAAACTATATTTATGTGCAAATCTTTACAAAACTCATATTTTGTTATAATAACCTAAAATTAAAAATTAATTATGATTATAGATATACAAATGCATTTAATAAATACATTGTATGAAACCCATTAATCTAATGTATTATGATGATATGAAATTAAAATCCATGAGGGAAAATAGTACATTGATCTATAAAAACCCCTCAATTTTCATTATAGAGAATAAACCACTATGCCAGTGATCAGTCTAACCCAAGTCCCACTAGCCATGTTTAAATACACAAGAGAGACTTCAATAACATCATAATTGTTACACCTAATTTTTATAAAATATAATTAAATTTTAAATTAAAGAATATAAATCATAAATAGGTCTATTTAAATTTATAAAAAACTAAATAAATTATCATAGATAGCACAAAACACCTTCAATTCAAGTATGGTAATTTAATGAATTATTTTGAACTCTTTTCAACTAAAGTATATATCAATAAATAATATAAAACAATTTATATTACAACTGAATATAGACACATATCAAAAATTATTATATAATTAAATTGAAGGATTAATCATATATCATATGTTATATTATAACATATCACATGGCATGATTTTATCTCAACTTATGTTATCCCATATTAAATGTAATGATATATTTTAAAATCCATATTTTACATTATGATACCAAATATGATATCCATATTTCATTATTTTAAACTTGATTTTATTAATAAATTAACGACTTCCATGAATATTATACCATTGATGTGTTTCTTAAAATTGAATAACTCTAATTCGACTAGGAAAAAAGACATTAAGAAAACCATAATCCAATATTTTCCATGCATTGAAATCAAAAAAATGATTAATTTAAAATTTATAATATACCATTCAATGATTCTAGAAAAGACTACAAACTTCAAACGCATTATTGATTAAAAATTTGTTTTTTAGAAAATCACTTTTAATGGAAAATATGGAACCCATACAAAATTTAGGACAACACCAAACATTATAATACAAAATACATCACCAAATAATTATAAAATAATAAATATTTGAAATAATTTTCCCAATAGAAGATAATATCAATTGAGGATACCTTCATGTATGGATCATCCAATAATGAGCTATTCAAATTCTGACAATGATAACTTTTACAACAACCATGGATTTTTCATTGTGTGAAATGGGTAATAGATGTAGAGACATTCTGGTTAAGATCACATAATGATGGATAATTATAAAAAACTAATATATGTTAATTAAAATCCATTCTCTAATAAAGATCGTATTTTATGTGTTCCCTTATAGGTTCTACCACATAGTCAACACTCTTACCTCCCTCCAATTAAAAATAATTTTCATATTTGGACTTCTCCATGATAGAGAGTGAATCCTTATCCATAAATAATATTTTTCAAAACCTTATTCAGATCAAAAGCAAGACCTCTTAAATAATTAGTGCTTAGAAGGCCTTGGTGTTTCTAATGGGATATCATACTGATATCTATATTGTTAAATGGTGACATGTATAAGGAACATGATCAATTAAAACCAAAGACAATTCTGTATGCAGAAACTAATCTCTAAGATAAATCTCTACGGACACTTTATTATCCATATTTGACAATAGATCATAATTCACACCCATGGAGGTCCTTGTATGTCCTCCATAATGTTGATCCCTCTCTAGATCAAAGAGGGCCTATTGAAAAAGACCCTTCGTTCCATGATCAACCACACAAGCATCCCTTTCACAAGAAGGAAACCCAAAAACAACATTGAATCCATGGAATGAAACCAGACCTAAAAGAATCCCTGAGGATACCATTAGAAGAGTCACAATGGAAGAAATAGAAGGAAATTCATGTATTCCCTTAACACCACCCTATATAAAGAATGAAATAAGTGTTGAGAGAATAGAATCCTCTCCCTATTAAAACACATGAACATAAACCAACATGGGAAAACATTTTAGTTGATCATAAGAAGCATAATTTCCTAACTGGTCAGGTGTCTGGTATAGAGGAACATTTATTTTTTGTTAGTAGTTTTGGGATCGTCCCTTCTATTCAATGTTATTTCAGTAGTAAGACATATGTCCTTGAAGGAGATATGTAGTAGAGTATATGATCTTCTGAGTCATAGTAGATCCGATTCTAGAATCCCTTTTCCCAATAGAAGGATAACTATTCTTAGGAAAAGGGGAATAATGCTCCATGTCAACACAGAATCAAGTAGATAAGGGATTCAAAAAAAGGATCACCACATCATTAGCATCTAAGAAGAATCCAACCAGGTTTCTCATCCCTAGATGAATGTAATGGTTTTGAATGGTTAGTGTAAGCTAAAGTACATGGGTTCAAAACACTGCTCGACTACTATCATGACCATCGTTGAAACCCGACATCCATCAAAAGATAATGAAATGATGTTTTTCACAAAAATGGACATCAAATAACTAGGGATGGTCTAAATCATCCTCTAATGAAAGGATAATACCAACGTTCTAGTGATCAAGATTCCCAATCATATTTGTATAACATAATCAGTAGGAGGAATGTATTAAATTCCCAAACATTTCCAATAGTGGGTAATATCTTCCAAATTTATAAACTAGAATATAGGAAACCATGTCACCTGCCTCTTGATATTCCAAGTATGATAGGGAGAAGACCATATCTCTATAGATAACTATGTAGGTCTTAGGTTAAAAATGTATAAGGGGAAGATCCGAAGACTATCGAGAGTAACAATGATCCATTTTGATGAATCCACTGTTTCATGTGCAGGATTTTACTTTAATCCATGGTATTCTATAATATCATGTGTAAATGATGAAGGAGAAGATATATTTAATATAAATATATATATATATGATATATATTCTATTCTTGTGTCTTCAAAATCAATATAAATTCCATAGAAACACTCTTCAAGACATCATTCATTTAATCAAAAATTTCTTAACATTAAAGTAATGTTATACATATAAACCATTTTTAAGACCTTCGATATATTTTAATGGTTATAATATATAAATATATCATTGATTCACTTAATTGTTTCATTATATGAAGCATAAATAATGATGATATCCAGACATGGGGGAAACCTAAACATTAATGTATAATTTTTGAATAACATATTATCAATCATAGAATATGATTGATACATATCACAACATTTTTGGTAATAAAATATAGTATAACATTGTAAGAATAAAGAATGTTTTGTGATATAATTATACATCGCCTTATGATATACCATTAAATGGAATACAATATTCCTTTATTTATGGTTTTTCATACTATATAACATGCACACATCAAAAAATATTCTACAATTTAATATACATCAAGTTTATTAATGGTTATAGGGAATATCCACATAATTTTTTTTCAATATATTATCTTAATTAAGAATTATGATCAATATACATTGATTATTCAATGTTCCCATAACCATGTGAATCAATAATAAAAAATAACCACCTAATTATTTAAAATTGATCAGTTAACATGGCCTTACTAATTTAGGTCCCTCCGTGATTAATTGTTAGGTCATGTGTTCCACCCAAATATCACCTCCAATGGATTAGAGGCTGATGACTATCATAAAGAGGGAACATCACACATGGTAAACCCTATCCTAGGGATAACTATAAACCATTATACATATACAAGACACAATATAACTAGAACCTGTTCATAACAACAAAAATACGTAAACCAAAGAACAATATACTTGTTGGTGATAATAACCATTTTTTCAATGCTACTTAGGTTGAATATAATATTATTCAATAAATAGGTAAAATTCCTATAATTGAAATATACCTATGATATGTGAAAATAAATCCTCTCCATAAAGACTCCTGGTATAATCATATGAAGAAACTTTCATAATTAAACTCCACTAGCACCAAATTTATATTCTCAATATCCAAATAGGTCACCTCTAATCATTAAATTATTTTCATAGAAAAATTTTTTATTTGAATGAAGTCTTGTGAAGAGGTGAGTAATAAGATACCCAATAGGAAACACTAAAAATTAAGGAAAAAAGAAAATGCGAGTCACCTTGAATCCCAATTTCATGGATAAGAATGACAAAATATGACCAATAACAACCAAGCTACCGAGAATACATAACATCAATTTTACATCTCTATATCATTAGTGAGGTACTTATTCTTCAATAATGGAAATTTATCATGTTGACTAAGGGTGGTACCAACCCCTATAGAAGAACACATCCTTAAATATGTGGGAGTAATGACTCTATGGATATAGGAAAAAACCATGAATCAAAATAGAGTAAAAAACTCCTTTTATAATATGAGGGAATATACCTTATAATGAATATATCTCCAAGGGAGTTTTAAACCCCATATTTATAATATAAAAAAATACATAGGAAAAAATTGAGTACCAAATCCATCGATATTCAGAATTCCTTTCTTGAAGCTTTTTATCACCTCTTAGAGGTAAGATACAAAAATTTCTCATAATAAATCACGTATAGCCATTTAGGATGAAAATGATACCACAATCCTGATCTATATATTAAAACACTAATAATTGTTTTTCTCAATATTAACTCTAAAGTGAGAAAATAATAATGATTTCAAAGAAAGAATATTATATTACATGTACATTAATAAAAATGGTATATGAGCCACAATAATAGATGGGTGTGGGATTCCATAATACAGGTTTGTTATGTCAGCCTACATAGAATTCCCCATGGGTACAATGGAATGTGATACTATGGTGTTAGTTGGGCATAAAATAGAGTATCATGAAGTCAAGTCATTATATAGGAATGATGTGTCCCATGACATACACTTAATGATTAGCTATGTGAACAGCTATACATGTACTCATGTATAGATCATGTCATGCCTTTCTACACAAATGATTAATTGTTTAAGGATGCATATCGTTATATATGTTTAAACTGCCATAAAACACTATACATAAGCTAACATGGGGTATGACGTGTTCATAAATGAATGCACACCATATGATTAGTTTTTTTATCCCCTGTAATCCCTATCCTCTTGATCTATTTATTATACTTTCACTATCTTTTTTGATCATGGTGACTACCACGACACCCATAACCTTTAATGCTTATAATTAAAATAGTACCATCTAGCACCCACTCAATATGCACATTAATCCATTCCATTACATGATACATATATGTAACTACTATCACATTATATATGCCGTTTTACATAACCTATGGTTGAGATCCACCTTTCCATGCCTTTTTTTATTTCACAAACTTTCCTTCCATTATGGGCCACCTCCATTTATCATTTATCTTCAAAATGATGGTTACATTTGGGGTTAATTCTTATCAATGATTAATTTAAAGAGGAATTGTGATTAATGGAAAATGAAAGGAAAAGATATTATTATCATCTATCCAGTATATCTGAATTCTTTTTTGTAATCTGCCACTAGAAACAAGGATGGGGAATCAAGACATTATATGGTGCACAATACAAAAGGGATGATAGAGGGGAAATCAATGATGATCCAACCATCCATTATTCATTCAATGAATGATCTTCAAAATTAATTGTAAAAGAATTTAAATATTGAAATAAAATAATAATTGAAATGTGATAAAATCAATAAATGTAATGAGGTATTGAATTAAAGAATAAACACCGAGATTAATATTTCATAAAGAATGGGGAAGATAAATTTATCAATGACCTACCTTGACGGTGTATTGTATGCACTTCAATTATTTATACTCAATTTTTGGGTTTGTAACATATGTGAAGAAAATTTACATATAACCTCTAATATCTTTTATGTTGGGTTAAGGGATACAAAAAATATCTAATAATATAATTGGAGAAATAATTATGATGGTTATAAATCAAGGTTGTATACAAACATGTTAATATTTAATGTCAAAAAAGACGACCCATTTGTGGATTGATTCTTAAATTAAAATTATAATATACTTGTGTAAAAACCCCATCCTATTCACCATAAAAATGTTAAAATATTGTTTTGTGTATAAATATTAGATATATTATAACCCTTATCTTTTTAATAAAAGGGTTATAAAATAATACATTTAAAAAAATAAATATTTATTTTGGTTTCTATGATTACATAAATTTTATTTGATAACCTGACCACTTAATTAAAAATTAATAAAAATATTTTATAAGATTTAATAAGAACTCTATGTGACTATTCCAATCAAATGATCAATTACATTCATTATAAAATGAATCAACTGATCAAAATGGTGAAGGCATTGTGATCACATTTTATTTTTTCACTCCCACGAGCCCTCTTGAAGGTTCATATACCACCACAACATGTGAACTAGTATAATTACCTTCCCCATATTGTCTTATCTTCCTATTCTACAATCACTATCATGTACTTTATAATTTTATGTGACCCTCAGTGTCCATCTCACACCAATAAAATATTGTGATTGATCATGCACAAAACTAAAATATATATTTCTTAAATACATTATTCATATGATATGTTTTGGACAATATCATAGTTTTTAATATAAATATTTCATATTCTATGATATATATAAACCAATTTTTTCAAATTTTGGCTGTATCATGTTGATTGTTATGATTTAGTGACATCATAAACACTACCTTAGATATATAAAAATGTTGCAATTAATATTATATAATACCATTACATCTTAAAATTAGTATAAAAATCAATCATTAATGGTTAATGATAAAATATATCTAATATTGGATATAACTAATAGCTATGTTCTATTGAATGAATCTCTTTGGAGAATTAGATTCATTGTATGTTAAAATTGTTGTAACCAAATTCCTTAATCTATAAATTCATAAAAATAAAGTAAATGTATTGGATTACATATGAATGGTCCCCAAGGCATATATAAATAGGATAGAGGCCATTTGAATTTTCCGATTCATCATATGTATTGTCTTATGTGAAACACTCTTCTTATTAATCATTTATGTTATGATATACTAAAATATCATAGAGTGAATAACGATAAAACTTTAGCGTTGAGTGATTTAGTTAATCTCGTTGATTCAACCTAAAGGATGTGGTTCATTGGTCTCCTATTAGTGATCTTATTCAATTGTATGGTTTAATATAGTAGCAATTAAAGTCATCAGTGAAAGGAATATAATATTATTCATTTTTTAGTTCCATGGTTTTAGATTCATGGATGATGATCTTTTAATTTGTGGCATATATTTTCTTCTACAATGTTTGATAATTTCCCTTTTATCTTTCAAAACTTATCAATGGTATCATATATTCAAAATTTCTACTAAATCAGGAAATTATATTTAAAAAATGAACTCAAATATAATTTTATATTCATATTTGATATTGAAAGAAACAAAATTAATTCTACAATATGTGGATTTTAACGATATGAGATATTTTTATCCATTATTGTAATATATTATATGATATGTGATTTTATAAGATTTAATATAGTTATATTTCTTCAGTTTCATTATATTTTATAATATGATAATAGGATTTGTAACATATTTCAGTGCTAATATTCATTAATGAAAAGAATCATATTTTTTTAATTGCTATTGAAGTATTTTTAAAACAATACTCTTGGGGGTCAATTAGTTAATATAACATAAATTCTAATGATTTTTAAGATATCTAGAAAAAAATGATTATATTAAAAAGGACATAACAACCTATTCTAAGTGGTGATAATCTTTGGATTGAATATCACTCTTAATGTATGATTGATGAAAAAAAAGTTGTAATGAAAAGCACTACTTATCTTTCGTAGATTATGATAGGTATATATCATTAAATATGTTATGTAGAAAAAAAATTAAACTTCTCTAATAATGTATTATGAATTGTATTTTATAATTTTTGAATTGTTTATAAAATTTAGGAAAACATATTTTGTGATATTTATATAACACATAAAGTTTCTATAAATTCATTAATTTTTTAGGGTTTTTAATTAATTTATTAATATTTTATGAAACATTTAATATATAAATATTTTTAATATTAAATTTTAATATTAAATAGTTTATAAAATTTTATGGAATTCCATATAATTTAGACAACATTTTTCCATGAAAATATAAGGGTAATTTATAAAAGTGTTTATAAATTATGAAATAAGGGAAAAAATATAAGAAGTATAAATTATTTTAATAATTGTGTATAGTTATTAATTTAAATTGATCATAGTTATTAATAATTGATTTATTTTTCTTTTACATTATCTTTGTATTATAATTTGATACGAGATTTAGTTAGAAAGTTAGTTATAGTTTATAAATATTAATTTTTCAATTTAAATGGAGTTGTTATGTCTTTTGAGTAACGTAAACTTGAGTAGAGGGACTTTGGGTTGAAATGCTCATTAACATGGATGCTTATTCCTTATCTTGAAAATTTGGGATTGACTATATATTTCTCCAAAGATACTCTTATAAGTATTTTTAATTTCTTATGATTATAAGACTTTACATGAATGGGTTTCACATACCATATCCCTGAGATGCATTTGGATATGTATAAATATATTAATCTTTTACTTAAGGTAAGTAACATAATCTATGTGTTTTTCAAGGAGTTATACTTCAATAAAGTATGAACATATTGATTTGGTGGATGTAATATGGATAAAAAACAAAATAATTTAACGCATGAATACACTTGAAAGAAATTAATGAGGTATAATGTGGATATTAGATACACTTTAAAAAATATATAATGTATCTGCTTTCTTCCAAAGAAAATGCATGTTAAGACCCTGATCATCCAACCAAAAATGTTCATGGAAAATATGGATGCCCATAAACTATATTGTATAAATAAAAAATGAGGTGGATAACCTGAAAAAATATGTATCAAAATACTACTATGAAATTAAGGTTACACTTATATAGGTATCCCCATGAGATATGCTATTAGAGGAATATTGTTGAGTTTATCCTTATGATTGATTGGGAAACATATTTTATGCTAAACTATCCAAGAGAAATATGCTATATGATAGGTATGATGGCCTACATAAATAGATAAATTTCGAGAATAATTATATATTCGAATTAGTTCTTATAATATTATAGACATCTTTCCACTATTGGATATAGTGAAATTTTAAAGGGGTCGTTATTTTAGTTGGAGAACATTCATTAAAAAACCATATAAAATAAATTTAAAAATGATAATAATCTGGAAATATCATCTATTGTAATTAAATTCCATTTATCGTCATCTTATAACTTAAATATAATATTAAACATTGAAAAAGAGAATCATTATTTCATTAACCCCATACTTTAGTTTTGAACCCTAAAAATAGATCAATTCTATGTGTAATTTCAATACCATATTGGGTAAAACAATTATAAATTTATTCATCAAAGGTATCTATATGATTATAAGTAGAATAAAATTTTCCCCTTGAGGATTAAAAATCATTAAATTCCTGATTTTTAAAGGAACCTATGTATCCTCTTATAAAATCAATGTGATTTAGTGTTCCAATGACTTTGTGAGACTGAAGGATTATTTTAAGGCCAGATTTGTATGTTGTGTTCAATCTAGAGTCATCATTGTCAATTTTGAAACAATTTGAATGATTTTAGAGTATATTTACCCTATTTACTAATAGTGTATTGGATTAATGAGAATAACATGTGATGTCCACGGCTTGGTGTGTTTTTTGTAATATAAGTGGGTAAAAGATCAAACATGAAGAAGAAGATTTAGTTAGAAAGTATAATAATAAATCATTATTTAGCTAAAAATAGTAATTGACTGTTAGTGGATGATTAGGTTTAATATAAATGTTTCCATATGATGGAATAATTTGGAATATATTATGGGGTTTGAGAAGCTCCATGGAAACACTTTGTCATATATTGGTGTTATAGATATGAAATTCTTCAAAAGTTTTATGATACTAAATTTATATTTTAAAATTATTATAACTATATAAGAGATCAAAATCAATGACTTAATTTATAAATCTTATAGATTTCATAGAAATAATTAATAAAAGTGCTCTTTAATCATGACAAATAATATTTTTTCTCAATAATTTGACAGGATGTAAACAATGGTATAATGATCGGATGAATATTATTAAAAGATGTCTAATTTGTTAATATTTATATAATATGATAAGACTATTTTTTGGTAGAAAAATAGTTATTATGAATAATATTACTCTATTTTTAATAAACATGTTTTTTGATTTAATTGATTCAAATAAATATTTGAAAATAATACAAGGATGATAGTATTTTTATCCATGATAATAGATTTTATACATTTGTTTGTTAAAATGTGAGTGAAATGATCCCACCACACATCAATGGTATATTTAAAATCAAAAATTCATATTTTATATACATAGATCATAACACATATGTATTGATTCAATAGTTTTTAGAAAATATCCCATCTTAATAATTTTTTGGTGGAGTACAATGAAAAAAGTTATGAAGGATGTTTTCTAAAGAGTTAATGTTTTTTAAATAAAGTATTATTTGAGAGACTTATTTAAATTTGTGTGTCATGTCATCACCATGTCTTACAACACATAATGGTAAATTCATTAAATAAGTGCTGATGTTGGTAACAACTTGAGTTAGTGACCATGCCAGCATTGGTTGGAATTTTGATATGGTATTTCATCTCATGGAAATGGAAACAATTTCTTTATTAATGTTGATGATTGTGGTGAGTAAAAAAGAAAAAAAAATTAAATTAACCAAACTATTAAAATGAGAATGCTTTAATGGAAACCCACCAAAGATACTAGGGGAGTCATTATTCAGTCATGGAGTATGGTATAGATAATTAATAATCCATTTGTGATACACTAGGATTCATACTATAGTCTTGGTAGAATGGACATCCATCGGTGTTCCATGATAAGTATCAGTATAGAAATGCTATAGGTATCTTTTTTGAGGAAAACTGCCAATGAAAAATGGTCTAGAGAATTAGTCTACAAGCATGGTTGTTACTGTGTTGGGGGAACATGGACAAGGTTATTTGAAAAATCCATGTTGCTATAAATTTTAGAGTTTATGTTACAAAATAAGGAAAATACACCTTGTTACATGAATGAATTTTATAGGAGTTGTAACAGTAATTTAATAGTCAGTTTTTAGTTTGTTTTTAAGGTATTATCTTCCTAAATTAAAGGCATGTAGCCCATTTTGGTCTAACCTTGTAAAATAATATGTTTCATTTACTTTTATATTCTCTCTACAGAGAAAGGAAGTTACATTTTTAAGTGTTCAGAATGTTGAGAGAATGAGACCGAGAAATAAAAATGATACTGCAATACCGTAATTCAGCCCCCCCCCCCAATTTAAGGTTATATTCCTTGATAAAAGACCATAAAATAGTATCAAATGTTTCTTTTAGTATGGTTTTCTCTCTCTCTGAAAGGCCTGATAACAATTTTTAATCATAAATGATTTATTATCTTTGATGGAAATACTTTTAAGTTATATATGAGTCATATGAAAAAAAATTTATGATCCTTGGGAATGGATATTCTTGTGGATTCAATATATGGTTTTCATGAAAGAATATATAGTTGATATTTTTTATATAATGATCCAAGAGAATTGGATATAAATTCAATGAAAAGTATAGTCATAGGAAGCACTTGAAAAAATCTCATTTACATTAATGTAATTTCTTGTAAAAAACAATCATGTTATGTGGGAAAACATCTGAATATCTATGAATGATATTTCAAGGTTAATCACACCATGATAAATTTTTTAAGATATAAATATGGGGATTTTAGAATGATTTCTGATGAGATTATTGGTTTTTTTTTATCAACTAAATACTCATATCAATGGAATTTGTGGACTTGCTAAGGGTCATAATGATGAGAACATTATAAGTATTATCATGAGAAAATGTCCTCATCGATTCAAAAAATGGTTTTGGTAATATATGAAAAATAACTAAATAAAATATCTTCATATAGTCTTTATATCGCACATATTTCATATGGAATAAAAATTAGGCAATGAGTCCTGGGTGGTGGGTAATTCTAATGAAGTGGAATTTAAAGCTACTAAGAAACCCATAGTGAAGGATATTTTGGATGGAGGAGAAATTTAAATGATGATTTAATTTCCATCATCAAGACTTATATGAGGAAAGTTAATCATTAAAATTAGCCTTCAACATATTTTATGTGTGGAAAATTAGGAAATCTAGCGACTAAATATCTGATGATATTTTAAAAGGATGATGAGGAAGATGTAAAGTGAATGAAGAGTCTTTACAAAAAGAAACACTACATCTCACAAGAGTATATAAACTAAAACTACTATTTTGTTTAATAGTTTTAAAATTAAATGGTTTTTGATGAATATTATCTAGAAGTTATTACTCAAGACAATGATAGTGTTGTTGAATATGATATGAATGACAGAGTTACTATTCATGTTGAACTAAAATTATCAATTGAATACAATGATGTTTAGGTATCAAAAATAAAGATGGATAATTTAGTTGTTCGTGACTATAAATAGTATATTATAAAAATGAAGAAGTGTTGTATGAATTATAATATGAAATTCAACATATAAAATGCATAAATTCATGTTTCTTATGTAAATATTTTGATTAAGAAATATAATGTTAATGATAAATTGTGAATCATTGATGGGTTATCTAAACTAGTTAAAGGAAATGATGGGGGATTTTAATAGATAAGTGGGTAAGACCTTAAATAAAAACATAATTGACAGGTTCAAGAGAGAAGTAACACACCTGTTAAGGGACCAAGTAGCTCAAATAGTGTTTCCTCTATGAAAGAAAACGTGAAATATATTATCGAATTTGATAGAATAAAAATGGGATCCAACATTGGTGTTAAAACTCAAGAGTAAATAACATAGGGGAAGGTGGATCTTCAAAACACTTAAAAATTTACCTTTGAAGAAGTAAATACTAAAAATAATGTTACAAAAATTATATGATTCTATCAGAAAAAAATGGGATACATCAAATATGTGTGTTATATTTTCAGGATACGTATCTTAGAACACAAGTCACATAGTCAAACATGTAGGAATTAAAAATTTTCATATAATTTTAATGGATACTGATTTTTTGTGACAATTTTGGGCACACAATTATTAGCTTCCAATCATGAGAAAAGAATTTTGTCCCATCTGAATCTTGGAAGAGTGGAAAAAAAATTTGGACTATTAATCTAACAAACTAAAAGATTAAAAATGATTCTCAGCTTTCAAATATAATTAAGAATCATTAGATTTATAATAAATAAAATTTCATACATCAACAAAATAGGTTGAACATAAGTGTTTTTTAAATAAATCAATGTTTAAGTAGGTCAATGTAGTTAAGATTACATTGGATGTAATAGACCAATCAGGTTTCTAGATTTTAGATTTTAGATGGACATCTCACTTGATTGAAATTGATGAAATCATCTAGATAATCAAATATAATAAATTTGGAGGTGTTTATTTAGTGAATTTTTAGTTTCTAAGGTCTTTTGGATGTAGGAATCCAAATGGGACTGGTGAAAATATCAAGAAACCATATGTTCTCTTGGTAGAAGGCCTCAATAATATTCTTCTTATTCTTAGTGAATTGTGTGAATCAGGTCATGTTGTGGAGTTCAATAAGAAGGTATTCATATTTAGATAAGGGTATGGTCCAATCATTCTAAAATAAATATGAAACATTGGAATATTTACCATGCTGGTTAAGAGAATTGGGGTATAATGTCTAAAGTAGATGAAAACATACTATGATTCAAACAAAATGCGCATATAATTATAAAATAATTAATAAATCGTATCAAGTATATTATTTCATGAGTCATACCAAGGTTTACATGTGATCACACTCACATATGTTAATCTTTTCAAAATGGGAATATTATTTGAAATACATACATGAAAAATACTTGTAAGCATGTATTCTTGAGATCATGCATGTGGATGTATGTGGGCCCATTACACCCAAATACATATATGAAGAAACATATCATATATCATTTTATTATAGTTATATAACAATAGAATAGAATATGGTTATTACTATGAAATTATAGGTATTTAAATGTATGAAAAGACATTAGATATTGGATGAATATATGGTAAGTGTAAAAATTACAAATGCTTGCATTGATAATGGTAAATAAATTATTATCCACATGGTGGAAATTTATGAAAAATGATGCAATTCATTATCAGGTTTCATCCCTGAAAAAATAAACAAAATAGAGTTTTTGGATGAATAAATTGGATTTTAAAAAATATGATTGAATGATTTTTATTGAAAAATATTTTCAATAAAATATAGGAAACTGGTAATTCATGCAGTAGTATATATCTCTAACATGGTATTACTATTTCACATTGATGAAAAAAAGACAATATGAAATATGATATGGAATAAATGATACACTTAAATAGTTATGGGTGTTTAGAAGTAAGTTTTTCATTTTCAATAAAGTAAATAATTCAAAGTTTGAATCTCAACAAGTTGAAGAAATATTTATTAGGTAATCTTCAAAGTCTCGAGAATATATATTTTTTAATAAAATTATTGGAAAAGTATTTAATATAATTTTTTTTATTATGGTTGAAAATATGAACGTGATAATGAATCTTGAAAAAAATTTAAATTCTTATGATCAAATTTTGTATGAAAAAGATCCTATATTTGAAGTTAATAGGGATGAATAAGAGTATGTCTCAGTCTGAGTTTTAAGGTATTTAGATAAATCTTATAGTTGATATAACCATGATGATAAAACAAACATAACAGTAGGTTCAAGAATATTCTTGTACATGGTTAAATTCATTGGAGAAATATTATTAGAGATCATTTAAGCCTTATTCAATCAAGAAAGATAATGTCCCAATATCAGGGTTCTCTTCTTTCTTTAGTCAAATAAAATTATCATTTGAACATGCTACTAAGGGTAAAACTTGATTCAATGTTATGAATTAGCATGTTGATAAAAAAACAAAAAAAATGATATGTTGTAGTGATTCCACCTAAAACACATCCTTAGAAATAAATCGGTATTCAGAAATAAATTGAATGAATATGTAAAAGATATAAGAAAAAAATCAGGACATGTTTAAAAAGGGTATTCTAAATTTAAATTTATTAATGTGGATGAAACATTCACACTAGTGGCATGGATTTAAACAAAAATATTATTCTTGGACATAATGGAGATGAATGGAATTAATGTGTACAAAATAGTCATCAAATATATCATTGTTAATGGGTTATATCAAGAGGAAATATATATAGAAAAAATATATTTATTTTTCATTGATAATGATGTATATAAACTATTCTATGTGATTTAGTCCTTTTATAGGCTAGAAAGCACCTAGATCTTGGTTATCAAGGATGAACCTATATATTAATATGGTTCGATTTCAAAGGGTAAGGGTTGAACAAAAACTATAAATCAGTATTGAAAATGATTAGAGAAAAATGGTTCTTATGTATGTGGATGATATTATCATTGGAGTCTATGATGACATCCAATTAATGAAATAATTAGATCTTATGAGGTTTGAATTTGATATGTCCTTTAATAGTGAATTATAATTTTTCCTTGGAATACAGGTGATTCAAATAAAGGTTAATATCTTAATATATAAAATGATATATTATAGAGAAGTTATAAAACTTTTAATATATATGGTTCAAGATATATGTAAACTACAATTGAGGCATGTGAGACATTATCTAATTATTAAAGAGTAAAAGAGTTTGATTCCACACATTTCGGTGAAATGATTCGTAGTTTACAATACCTAAACAAAATATGATATGATATTTTTTGACACATTTTCACCCACATAATATCAAAATTTTTCCAATGAAACTAACATGATAATTATAAAAATGAAACATCCCTATATCAATAATATGGTGTAATATGGTATGTCTTACTGCTATAATTCAAAATAGAATCGGTTAGGGAATTATAATTCAAATTGGGAAGGATTAGTTGATGATAAAAAATCATTTTCTTCTGCTTTATTCTAACTTTGGAATTCATTCATTTCATGGTTCATCAAGAATCATTACTATTCATCTTTAAGTATTGTAGATGTTGAGTATATTATAGAAACTCAATCATTCACTCAATTGTATTGTATAGAACAGTAGATTAAAGATCGTGGAATTGATGTCGGGTAACCTATTCCAATCATGTGTGGAAACTCAAGTGGTATAAATGATATAAAAATCCAATAAATCATTTGAAAAAAATAGAACATATAAATTAAATATCATTTGAAAAGGGAGAAGTTTTATCAATGTTATGTAAAATTTGAGTAAGATTACTCTCAAGAGAAATCCAATATTTAATGATGAAGGAACTAAAAGATGTTGAATTTGAAAGGCATTGGTTAGTTCGTAGATTCTAAAAAAATAAATCTACATATATGGACAAAGAAGAACTTCAAATCCTCTAAGGTATTTTTCCTCATGATTATGGTTTGACATTCTATCAATATTTTTTTGTACTTTTAATGGCCTCATGTACCCTTTTAAAGAATTGGATTCATTGGGTTATTTTTTAAAGGGAGAGAGATATATTTGAGAAGAAAGTGGTGAACATATAATTTAAAGGGGATATTAGTTCTTTTTTATTTAGAGGGACATGTTGATGTTGGGATAATGTTCCTAGCTACAATAAATGTGATCAAGAGAGGATTTTCATTCAAATAATTTTTTTTATCAAAGTAAGTATAGATCATGTGGGATTATATTTTTTGAATAGTGAATAATTGATTCATGAAATAAAAAAGTTAAATGAGGAAAATTATGTTCATTAATGGTATTCACAAAGGTTATTATTTTTAAGAAATATTAAAAACTCCATGGGGATTTTAGAGGAAATATAGTCTTAGGAATTTTGGGTTTTTTTGTTGAAAGATTTCATGAAGGAATTTTTCCCAATAGTATAATTCTTATGAACAATGAATTATTTGAGTGAATTTTGAAAATTATGAAAACAGGTATTTCCCATGTCCTAGACCGTGTTTTGGTGAATTCATCATACCCATGTTGAACCTGGATATAAATTGATGTAATGACCATGCCCATAGTGGAGTGGGGTTTTGATCTTGGACATCATCTATGTAAAATAAAAAAATTATCTACATGTGTATCGATAGTCATAGTGAGTGAAAAAATGACAACTAAAATAAACTAAACAATTTCATTTGGTGTAGTTGAATGTGAATCCACCGTTAGATATAGGGAGTACTATTGTGACAATGGAGTAAAGATGAGAGAGTTTAGCATCAATCCATGATCTATAGGGAGTCACACTACTATTTTGGAGCAATGTGTGGTGGAATGAATGCTCATATGTGAGATAAGAAGAATATAACCATAGGGTTATTGGTGTTCATGTTTTGGAAGAAGTATTAATATAAAAATGTTCTATAGAAGAAGGATTCATGTGTGGATATAAGTGTGTTTATGAAAAATGGCCATGGATTTTTAATAACATAGTGTTTCAAGCATTATTAAAGGATGAGTAATTAAATATGGAAAATACATATAATTACATGAAAGGGTTTTTATGGTAGTTTTAACTTTCATTTAATGGGAAGTCATTGGTTGGTTTGAAAGGCCATAACTATGTGCATTAATGGAATTGAGAATATTGATATTTAATAAGAGATTTTATAATAAGATATGTCTAGGGGAAGGAACGAGAATAAAAGAGGAAGAGAGGAAACATAAATTCTATATCCATTTTAGAAAGGATAATTTCATGAATTGGGTGATCTAATAGTTCCAATATAAAACTAGAAGTTTTATATAATTATAATAAAGAAGAAACACTATATGTGGTGAATACCTATATCATCATTGGTTGAAGAAGAATATTGTATCAGGAGGAGTTGTGAGATCCCTGGTACAAAAGATGAGTGATCTTTCCAAGCATTAATGTTAGTTAACTAGAAGAGTTTGTGAGACCTCTCTAACCATGAAAAAAGTTGATGAAGTTTGATTTTATTATGATTGGTGAACAAGAACATTATCTTGAATTCTCAATGGACATATCCCATTATGGGTGAACCAAGTAATTTTATCTGTATCATTTAATATATTATTTTCTCTACATAGAAAGAAATGGATGTGTTTATGTATTTCTCATATTTAGAAAACATGATCGAAAAACATGAAATATATATTTCCTCTTATAGAATATTCCATAATAAAGGATTGAAAATTGTGTGTTTATTAAATATTTATAATAATATAAAAAATGTATATTTCTTAAAATAACAAATTATTTATTCCTTATAATTTTATTATCAACAATATATAGTGTCTATGAGTGTAGTGGGAGTATTTTTGGAATTTAAGAAGCTGAAAAGTTAATAAATGATTATACCAACCAAATCGTAATTTAAAATCCAATGGATATATTAAAATGATAATGGTATTTTGGTAAATGATTAATATAAAGTGTTACATTATATAGATATATAATTAAAGGAAAAAATAATATCAAAAGGGTTCATGAATTTTAATGATTCTAAACATTGAAAATATCTAAATTGACAACATAATTTATTAATATCAATAATTTCATTATTGTGAATTTAAGATGTTTGAATCCTTTTTAAAGAGTTATATATATGGTTTACGATTCTTAACACTGAATATTTTTAAAACGGACGTTATTCTAAGATATTATCCCTTAAATTCATTTTGTGGGAGAGTATTATCAAATGGTCACATAGTGATGTAGCAAGAATTACATAGATATTAATTGATTTTGATAAAGCCATAAATGCGTATAAATTATATGGTTGATCTAGTGGTTTATCATTTGTGAAATTCTTAGTTGGGTAGGTATATATGGTTTTGTTAATTATTCTTATAGAATTTTAAGAAAAAAAGTTTCATTTAATACAATTGGATGTCTCTACATTATTATTCTTTGATATTGGATACATATACTCTAGAAGTGAATTGATAATTTACCTCTCAATGAACAATATTTAGTTATTCCCAACTAGAGTTAATCGTGGAGTATTATAGGTTGTGATAAAATTTTATGATAGGAATGATTAATACTTCATATAGAGATATAAAATTAGATTATGAGGCACAAAATGTATTTTTTACACTGAATGTCCCTTGAAGTATACCACATAATGTTTCATAAACTATGTATTTAGTATTCTAGGGGTACATGTTTCATATTTATATTTATATACACTTAATATTGGAGAGATACATATAATGGTAACCTTCATACATTGATACATTCCTACACATTACATGAGGTGTTTCTATTTAGGGATGGTTAGGTATGTTGCAAGTCATTTCATCAGTTGGGGTATAACCAAGATGGAAGTTTTTCATCCCACATAAAACATATGAAATATAGGACCTATATTGATATAGAATAGGGAAATATATGGGTGTACATAGATAATCCATATGATGATCTTATTTATTTGGGTGTGGGTCAGGTGATATTTGCATCAACATATATGAATAACTTCTGATATATCTATCGACATGGAAAAACTATAAATAAAGAATAGATATCTTATATTTAGGATATAAAGGATGAATTGATTAAAAATACCTCAATCTACCATTAATGTTTAAATCATAACTCACAATGTATTTTTTTATTGGTTTCTATCATTTTTTATTTACTAATATCTAATTGTGAAAAAGTTTATTTTTTCACCAGATGGTGAATATTGTTTTATTCGAATGGATATTTATACTAGGGATATCAAATAGAAATATAATATGTACATCATACATGTGTATAAAAGTTCATCATATGAGAATATTATAATTTCCAATAGATGGATTATAATGATGTTCAGTAGATATAATTTTAGCAAGTCTACCAGACACACTTTATCAGATGGAGGCAAACATGTCTATCAGATGAACATATTCTAAAACTACTAGAAAAAGAGGAATAATTATTTTAGAAAAACAATTTCATTCTAATAGATATATCATACAATCATTATAATGGTTTTAAATCATGAAGACCATCAGATAAAATTTTGATTCATTGAAAAAATCTAGTGAAGAAGGAGTCCATTCGATTTTGTTTCAACTACTCTTGAGAAATTTGGAATATGACCATTGAAGTAAATCGATAAATAAAGTCACAAACTTGAGGAGATAAATATTTTTAATATAAATGATACAAAAAAATCTTACTAAGTGTTTTTAATTTCTTATTACTTACCATTATTTATTTACTATTGTTTGATATATTATCAAATTTTCGTTGCTTGTGAGGTGATCTTCATACATGCATTAGCATCTATTTTCTATAATTTCATTTTTTGTGATTTGTTTGATCATTGGTTATAAAGGATGGAGAGATAAATTTATTCTGATTATCTTGATCAAGGGTTACAAGGGATAGGTAAATAGGGTTTGTATGATATTTACAATCAAGGGATTCTAAGGCTAAGAAGAATGACATTCTAATGGGTTAAGTCAGAGATACCTAATGTATGGTTTAGAGATATCCTTAACACATAATTTTAAAGAGTGTAAATTTTATTATAAAGGATCTATATGTTTTATTACGTTATTTATAAAACATGAATTACTTTTTTATATTTTTTAATTAGATGGTTTATATATTTCCACAGTTCTTTTTCCAAAAAAATTAGATAGTTTTGTATAGAATTTTTATAACCAAGATTAAAAATTTTATTTGTCTGATTATCTGTATGATAAGCATTGACAGATTAATATAAAAAAATGGGTTTGAAAAATAGTAACATTTAATTTTATTAAATAAAATTAACACACCCTCTCGTTGTATATTGTCACTACTGCAGAAAAGGCATTTAGCGGCGGTTTGGTTTTACATTTCGTGGTGGTTTAAACCACCGCTAAATAGATTGGGGTGGTTTTGAAAAATCGCTGCGAAATCATGCGTCGGGAAACTATTCGTGGCAGTTTTCAAAACTGTCGCAGAACGTTTCGCGGCGGTTTTTTAGCGGCGGTTTAAACCGCCTCTAAATGAATTAGTGGCAGTTTTTTATTATTATTTTATTTTTTTAATTTTTTTAATTGTTATAATTATTTTATTTTATTTATTTATTGCATTGTATTTATTTATTTTATTTATTTATTTTATTTATTTATTTTATTTTGTTTATTTCATATTTATTTTATTTATTTTGTATTTATTTTATGTATTTCGTATTTATTTTATTTATTTCAAATTTATTTTATTTAGTTATTTTATTTATTTATTTAATTTATTAATTTATTTTTTTTATTTTGTATTTATTTTATTTATTTTATTTATTTCGTATTTATTTTATTTATTTTATTTATTTCGTATTTATTTTATTTATTTATTTTTTATTTTATTTTATTTACTTTATTTATTTTATTTTATATATTTTATATATTTATATATTTTATTTTTTTATTTCGTATTTTATTTATTTATTTTGTATTACTTTATTTATCTATGCATGCACATCCCACGAACATGCACATGCCCATGCCCATGCAATATAAAGAAATACTGCATTTGATGAGATTTGAACCCCTAACCTCTTCCATATTTCCAAAGACTTTACCACTCCAGCAAGCTCGTCATGTGTTTGATAAACAAAATTTTATATATTTATATATATTAATTGAGAAAAATAATAATACATAAATAGTTTATATAAACTCAATAATATATAATATATAATAATAATAATAATAAATAACACATAATTAATAATTATAAATAAATAATAAATAATAATTAAATTATAATTAAATATAAATAATAAATAATAAATAATAAATAATAAATATTAAATATTAAATATTAAATATTAAATATTAAATAATAAATAACAAATAACAAATAACAAATAATAAATAATAAACAATAAAAAATAAATAATAAATAATAAATAACAAATAATAAATAATAAATAATAAATAATAAATAATAAAAAATAAATAATAAATAATAAATAATAAAAAATAAAAAATAAAAAATAACAAATATATAATATATAATAATAAATAAATAATAATAAATAAATAATAATAAATAAATAGTAATAAATAAATAATAATAAATAATAATAATAAATAATAAATAATAAATAATAAATAATAAATAATAAATAATAAATAATAAATAATAAATAATAAATAATAAATAATAAATAAATAACAATAAAAAGCAAACAATAAAAAATAAACATTAAATGATAATAAATAATAATAAACAAATAATAAAGAATAAGTATTAAATAATAAATAATAAACAAATAATTATAAATAAATAAATAATAATAAATAATAAACAATAAATAATAATAAACAATAAATAATAAATAATAATAAAGAATAAATAATAAAAATAAAGTTAAATAAATAATAAATAATATTATTATTAAATATTAAATAATAATAAACAATAAATAATAATAATAAATAAAAAATAATAAAAAATAATATATAATATATAATATAAAATATATAATATAAAATATAAAATATATAATATATAATAAATAATAATAAATAATAACAAATAATAAATAAGAAATAAAAAAATATTTCATAACAAATAACACATAATAAATAAATATTATTATTAATAAATAATAAATAATAAATAATAAAAAACAAAAAATAAATAATAAATAATAAATAAATATAAATAATAAATAATAAATAATAAATAAATATAAATAATAAATAATAAATAATAAATAATAAATAAATTTGAATAATAAATAATAAATAATAAATAATAAATAAATATAAATAATAATTAATAAGTAATAAATAATAAATAATAAATAACAAATAACAAATAATAAATAAATATGAATAATAATTAATAAATAATAAATAATAAATAAATATAAATATAAATAATAAATAATAAATAATAAATAATAAATAATAAATAATAAATAAATATAAATAATAAATAATAAATAATAAATAATAAATAATAAATAATAAATAATAAATAATAAATAATAAATAGTAAATAATAAATAATAAATAATAAATAAAAAATAATAAATAATAAATAATAAATAAATATAAATAATAAATAATAAAGAACCAGTAACAAATACTATTATTAATAATAATATTTTATTATTAGTAATAATAAATAATAAATAATAAATAAATAATAAATAAATAATAAATAAATATAAATAATAAATAATAAATAAATTTAAATATTATATATTAAATAATAAATAACTAGTAACAAATAATATATAATAAATAAATTAAAGTATTTTATAAATAATAAATAATAAATAATAAATGAAACACATGAAAAATTATGAAAAGACGTGATAAGGGGTGAAAAATCATGAAAATTCATGAAAACGGATGGAGAAGCATGAAGAATGAGGCATTAGAAAGAATGAGAACGCATGAAAACTTATGAAAACTCTGGAAAACCCCTTAAGAATTCAACATAATCTTTATAATAACCCACAAAAAACCATTGATAAATATAACAAGTCATAAAAACCCAAATAAATAGTAATAAATGGAGCAACCGTTTAACCCCGTCAAAACGGTCATAAAGTGAAAAAAACATTAGACTCACATTAACAGAGATATCATATAATTCGAGAGTTCATTTCAGATCCGAGACCTATCAAATCAATGATCGTGAAACGATCTTCGACCTAATAGGTGAAAGAGTCTGAATGGACAGGCGGATCAGAAGTTACGACTATTTAAAAAAAAAGCTGATGGGGAACGGGTGCTAGAAACGAGGCATCGAAAAACATTACAAACCCGATAAACACTAAAAAGGCCATAACATATGATCCAAGAGTGCATGTGGGCTCCACGACTAGTCAAAGTGAAGCTCATGGAACGAGCTACTATCTGGCAGGTGGAGGAGTCCGAACTGACACGCAGATCGAAAGTTAGGTTCATTTGAAGACAAGTTCGACGGGACATCGGTGACGGAAATGGGGTTTTGGAGGCCATCGAAGGGGTCTTTGGGGTTGAAAACACCATAAAATATTCCTTTTGTGGAATTTCTACGTAGATCTCTCCCCTGGCTTCGATTTGATATGTGGTAGAGCCCAAACAGACACGCGGAGTGAAAGTTATGCCTGTTTGAAGTTGGAGAACTTTTTTTAACATTCATACAAATATTATATCTTCTGCATCTTAGACCGTCTAATGGTTTTGATTATACGTGCCTCTAGATCTCTTCATGAGCTTCAATTTAATTGGTCGTGGTGCTCCAACAGACACCCTTATCAAAAGTTATGGTCGTTTTAGTGATTTCGGGGTTTCTCGTGTTTTTTTATTTTTTTCTTTTAATTTCGCGACGCTTTTACCCAAACCGCCGCTCTTTCGCGGAGGTTTTTTAAAAACCCAACACTAATCCTCGAAAAAATTTAAAAACAAAATTATAAAAAAATTTAAGGCATTTCGCGATGGTTTTTTAGGGCGGTTTAAAAACCGCAGGGAAATGGCGGCCCGAAACACTTTGAGCGGCGGTTTTTAAAACCGCCGCGAAAAAACTGCCGCTAAATGGTTGTTTTCCTCTAGTGTTTATGCTGTTAAAATTTAAAAGGATTCACATACTTTGTGTCCCATATTTACTCGATTTCTTGGATATAGGGATCATAAGAATGTTGATTCCCCTATATAATTTATCTATAAGAACTATATATTGAGATATCTATTTTTTATGGAGATCATTCCATATAATTATACAGATTTAATTTCATTGTTTCTGGTATAGAGGCCAATTAAATCTTGTATTTTTAAATTTGGGAATAATATATTTTATTGAGGCCACTAATGGCGCCTCAGTCGCCTGATTGCTCGGAGCTCTCGGTCTCCTAGGGTATGGGCTTTCCCTAGCAGTGATTCTTATACACTTCTCCTCTCAGGTGTTATCTTCTATCTCACTCGCTCTGGGTTGCGCTCTTTCTTGGTTTCTCATTACATTTCGCTCGGCTCCCGGATAGATCTCTCTCTCTCTATCTATGGGTTTCTCTTTCCCTCTCCCTCGAATCCCGGATGGTGCTCTGCTTTTCTCTTCGACTGCCTCTTTGTGCTCTGAACTTGCGTTCCTTAGCTCCTCTCCAGGTCGGATTTGGAGCATGGGAGACGATGAGGTTTTGGGATAATGTTTTAGTGGACATGAGGTCTCCAGGCATTACCGGAGTTTTCCCATATTCCTAGGGTTTCAGTTCCTTTCTCCTGTTCGGGTTTCATCCCGGTTTACTTTTTCATGTTCTAGTTTTTTCATGTTATGGTACTTCGTCTAATTTCCTTTATTTCATGTTTATCCCTATGGTTTCATTCCCAAGTCCTCTTTGGGATTTTCATCCGGTTTTTTTTCAAATCCACTTTCTTGTTCCAGTTTCGGTTTTAGGATGTTGGTTGTCGATTTTGTTTGTCTTTGTGTTATTTGTTATCGTAGACGACTTCGATGGCGACGTTATTCTGCGGCACTGTGGTGATGATGTTTCATCCTTGGTGCATCAATGGTTTTGCTTTCTGGTGGGCGTCAGTGATGTTTTACTGTGGTGGTGTTACAGTGACGAGTCGTTGTGGCTAACGATGATAACTTAATGATGGTGATAACGACGTGTTTTGGTGTAGAAGGTGCTTTTTTCAGGCGACGTCGGTTTCTGGTGCAGGCAGTGGACATCAAAGATCAGGCCGGTGGTGATGAAGGATGGAGGTTGATGTCCGTGGGGAGGTGTTGATGTGGCGACAGTGATTGTGATTGTCCGGCAACATTGATGGTGCGTCTTGGGACGGAACAAGTTATGGGTGATTGGTCGGCCGTCGTGATGGGTTTGTGACATGAGACAGATGGATATCGTTTTCTTGAGATTGGGGATGATGAATTTTAATTTGAAATTTGAGTTTTGTGGGTTTCTTTGGAAGGCGTTGTGGTAGGTCTCGGTTCAGGTTTGTCTTCTAAATTTTATATGTTGTAAGTGGGGTTTGTGCAGGTGGTTTGTGGAGGTGTTGTATGGTTCCCACTTACCCAAAAAGTGGATCTTTAGAAAATAAAAAAATTGGAGTTAAGGTGTTAGAGGCCACTACATTTATAGTGTGTTCCACATATTTTTATACATGGTGATTTTTATGGTATATTTCTAAAAAAAATTGAAAGATATCCCACGATTTTTTGGATATTTTTTCTTAATTTATTATATGTGATATAACATAAATTGACAAAAACTAGCATTATGATGATTTCTTGAATATAAAATATTGATACAGATATACCTTAAATACTATGCATATTATGTGTTTCATCCCATATCATAGGGTATGGTAAACCATATCATATGTTACAAAATATAGAAACCAAATGTGTACATAATATTTTAGTTTTAGAATGTCATTGTCTATTATATAGTGATACCATTTAAAATACAATAGCTATATCATAACTTGGAAATTTTTATATTGTGATAATAGTGGTATATTACAATTATCTTTGTAGATTAACATTATGGGTTATTATTTAAATATATTTCACTTTGGATATCATTTTTATCAAGGTTTCATGTGATGAAATGTTTTGAGAAATAACGTTGAACATGAAATTGTTATTATAACTTATGGATATAATAAAAACTATTGTAATGCAATAGGTAATTAAATGGCTATATCTGGATATATCCGCAATGATAATATAAATATGTTAAATCGCCTGTAAATTTATCAACTCATTATATAAATTATCCAAGTTAATTCACACTTCATCCCCATTTACTGTGTGAAATAATAAAATATCATGGATTGGAGAAATAAACCTCCTAGAAATCATGTGAATCAGTTTTTACCATAGATACACCTTACAAAAAGGAGTTAAATAGCTTATTCTAGGGATATTATACATGTATATATTTAATTATGGTAAAAGTGTACTGAATTAGTTAATCTTAAAAAATATTCATTTTTTAGTTTCTTGTTTTTTGGTTTCATGCATGGTGATTTTGGGATTTGTGGCTTCTATTTTCTTTTGATATATTGTATGGGTGTTATTTGATCTTTATAAATGTTTCAATACCACTTATGTCATCAAATTTAGAATATCTTTTCAACCTAGTCTAACCATGGGGGTAAATTCATAATGTAATTAACCTCACTTACCCTACATAGGATCTGTAATGGTCCAATGAATGATAGAATTTTGTTTCTTTCATGAATAAACGTCTTCAAACCATGTCATCCGAATAACATTAATAAAACATTATTTCCATCCATTGATTAAAAATATCACCATCTTCGATCAACATATAATTTTTTATATTTCTACGCTATCCTCATATATTTTGGGATCACTTGAACCTTCTCCATCATCAACCACACTAGCTTGATCTCCACAAATGATGTCTGACAAATCTATATCCAATAAAAATGTTACACGATGGACTCCTATAAAAGGCCTTCAATTGTTTCATTTAGATAGAATAATGGTCACTATATTAATATAAAAACTAAACTAGTAGTGTGTTATTTTCCAAGATGGAAACATATCATCAATATAATCATACAATACGTACATGATAACCTAAATGGACTTTTTTATGTGGCCATATTTCTAATGGTTGAAAATTGTACTGAACTACAACAATATCCCAAATTATTCTGTATGTATTTTTAATGAAAGGTATTTGAATCTAAAATATTGGTCATATAAAAATATAATGTTCTGCCCATGGAACCATATGATATTATTGAGGCACTATTTACCTAATATATTCGCAAAACATACTTCCTATATTGGGAGGAATTTTGGAAAATTGGTTTGTTGGTCAATGATAAGAAAATAGTTTCATGGTAATTTGAGGAATATTGATGTCCACTTTTAGATTACATAAAAATGTAATCCAAATTTCACTCTAAAATTTTGAGGGTCTATTTTAAACCTATTGTGGCTTCTTTCTCAACTATCACTTGCTGATAGGCAAGGCACTATGTATAAAATCTATAATACTATTCTTCATATTTGGCCATAAATAGTGGATCTTGAGATGGTGGTTCATTTTATGATGTGCTTATTGGAATTAAATGAAACTCAAAATAATTAAAATCAGTAATTAGAATGATCATATTTCCAAAAACACCATCCGTGAAACAAAAAACATGAAATTGTTAATATGAAAATAAAATTTACCTTTTATTAATGAATGGGAGGGCCATGTTTTTCATTTCAATGGTTGATGGAGATAAATAAAAGTATTATCTTGTAATACTTATTCCATTGTGTGTCCATGGGTAGAAAATAAATCACCCATAATATGGGTATGGAAATTATCTATCCCATGATACTCTAGTAACATTGATTTCAAAAAGAGGAAACGAAATTGGGACTTCATGATAGGGGTCCACGTGAAAAAATGTCATACCAATGGATATGTCCTATTTATATATTCATTGTAAAACTCAAAAATTGTTAATGAATTTAATGATATGTTACACAATGTTTGACTTAAAATTTTTATTTTTCATGTATTTATCAAATGAATGAACCATTGTTATTATAATGTGTTACCTCCTATGAAATACCTCAATTTATGACCACCGATATAAGAGACTCCCAAAGGATAAAACATATCATTTTACTACCCAAGGAATCATAGGATGTATAATAAATAATATAATATGATTCATGAAATACAATATGGCCTACGATGCACTATATGGTAACGGTATATCATAGAAATCAAATACAGCCAATGTCTAGTAATATTCCATTTTCATCACACTTATCATAATCTATGACACCAATATCATACCTTTTGATATAGATGTATTATATAATATGTACTTCAATCTACCATTTTTACTGAAGACTCATTAAGTTTATACCATTTCACCAAATATTTATTTTTATATAATATATTGCGAAATAATATGAAAATCCTCATTTAAATCTTCTGAAACACTTTTATAATGATATAATAAATTTTATCATGTAACACATTTTGAATTCCAATACAAAAACACTTTTGGATAAAATAAAAAATAATTTTAGATTATCTATCTAAGTAAAAATCATTCCCTACTCATCCAATAACAAAATTTAAACCCATGAGTCTTTATAAAATTGATAATAAGCATTAATTCTTTATTACACATAATGAAAAAGTGACCACAAGAAAATAATCAGTGCTACTCAAGATACAAAGAGATATTCGTTGATCTCCAACAAACACAAGTATCACTATAATAAAATCCATAAAATAAATAATATAACACAATTAATTTTTATATGGTCCATTTTTTCTGAGACATAAAGTAGTCGTGGGACAGATAGTATGTAAATCCAATATAAAAAATCATATATTCTTGATTTTCCTTGAATCGATAGACAAGGTCAATTAATTCATCACATTTCATTGAATATTTATCCATAACCATATGGAATTACCATCGCCTAATATGTGATCACATATAATGTATTATATAGGTATAAATATACACTCCTATAGTACATCTCAATCAACATACCATATTTTATACACAACATATGAGAGTATAAATCTAGTCTTTTTTAAACTCTAATCACGACATAATTAATTATATACCCAACCACACTTGAATATATATGAATCAAGGATTATGTAATAAATGTATCAATGTATGAATGTTCTAAGGATATTTATCTCAAAAGACATATGTGTGGGAAAATATAAATATGAAATATACACCACTACTATATGGAATAAATATTGTATGACATTACATGTGGTACTTTATGGGTTATCTGTCACCCAAAACATATTTTGTGCCTCATTAGTATATTTTTTCTAACTAGATGATGCATAATGAAGTTACACCAGTACTAAGAATGAGTTTTTGGATTTTTTTTACTTTAGAATATCTTTGGTTCAACTTGGTGGGGTCCTAAGTCATTTATTTCACTAACCATTCATCATTGATGTACTTTCTCACCAAAAAAAGGATAAAATAAGAATAATATTAATCAATATTTTAATATATGATATTTACTGAAAGATTAAGGATACACATGTTACTGAAAATTTATAGGTTGATCACTTATATAGGCTATCGAACACCTAAAAGAGTGACCTAAGAGAGATTAATTCCAAATTTAAAGATAAAAATTTTCCTAGTTTTTATAAAAAAGCTTCCTTTTTATGTAATTTTTTGACTTTCCTAGCGGCTAGAGTCATTCAATAATATTTTATATAAACATATATAAATATATTTATTTCATAACAGAAATATTTTTATATTTATGAACATTTATTGTTTAAAAGTTCTCATAATGGTTTCTTGTAACTAATTTTTCATGAGTGTGAATATTTTTCCATTATTTATTGTTGTCAATAATCTCTATCATGTGGACATCATGGTTGTGGGAGAACTTACAAAAAAAATACATACAAGATTGATTCAACATTCCAATGTGTTTAAAGGGTACTAGAAGTCTAGTTTTAGGTAGTAGGAAATGTAAAATTTTAGTTAATGTTAATGAAAATCAAATGTTTATACAAAAAGGGATTTTGTAGGTGGTTGTTTTTGATATGTTAGGTTTTGATATAATGGGACCATTCCTATCTTCTCATGGGAATGAATATATTCTTTTAGCTATAGACTACATAAATATTAGTGTATAGAAGGAATAAATTACTAATAATCAATATTAATGTTTTTTACAATTCATCCACATATATTTTCTACATTTTGAGTTTCTAGGGATTGAATCATAAATAATGAAACTCATCTAAAGATCATTAATTTCAAAAATGTAATAGATAAATATAGATTTTTTAACTAAATCATTACTGCTTATCACCCATTTTATAATGGGAGAGTTGATGTTTCAAATACGAATAAAAAATAATTTTTTTAGAAAACTCTATCAGAAGTAAGGAGGTATTGCTCATTAAAGATAGATGACCCCTTCTTGGACTATAAAACCTTGTAGTGAACATCTATAAGAATATCTCCCTATAAACATGCCTTTGGGAAATATTATAATTTTTCCGTGGTAATTCAGTACAATTATTTATGTTCTTCTAATTATTCACACAATAATTTCAAAACCTATGGTGAGAAATGATATCGATATTTTAGTGATATTGATTTGAAAAAAATATATTATTTTGAAAATTATAAGATTTACAATGAAATGTCTATATATTATTTTGAATTTATTATCAAAAATAATAATTTAATGGATATATGGAATGTGATTATTTTTAATTCATGACATAAATGGTTCATTGGATGTCTAAAATCTAAGTGATTTGAACCCATTAAAATAATAAAGGTGTCTATTAACAGATATATAGATCTTGTAGGAAAAGAAAATAGACCATTTTTTGTTAATGTATACAAGATGAAACATTATTTTGAATGGAAGAGAAGTAGAATGGATAGTATATTGTTTTCATAAAAATATAGATTTAATTTTTTCTAAAAGAAGACATTATATTCTGTTCTTCATGGGAGTGAACAATTTTTTTATCTTTTATTTTTCATTGTTGTATGTTTGATAAGAGAAATATTTACTTCATTTTTTACCTGTAATATAATTCTTTTTTATTATTCAATCATTGTAATAAATTTATTCTTTTTTCTGGAAAACAAAGAAAAGTTTCATGAACCTACTAGAAACAATTTATTGTCAAACCTATATTACACTCTACTTTATAATTAAGTGAACCTGAAATAATTCACTAAATTCATGTGCTAAGATAATTCCATTACATGATTCTCATTATGTTTTTCTTGGAAAAAAATTTAGAACATAAAGTGTTATTATAAAATATTTTAAAACAATTGTTTTAACTAAACAAAATACGTTGTAACTAGATAAAATATCTTTTGTATATTGATAAATTTTGTAGATATTTTCAGTGTAAAATATGTATTTAAACCTTATTATTAACCCTTTAACATTATTTTTTAAAATTTATTTGAAAATATGTTTGTAATAGAATTCATTTAAAATTTTTTTCCTTCACCTTAAGATTAAAATTTTTGAAAATTATTAGGGTTTAAGTTATGAGAAGTTTTCTCATTAAAATGTTTGATTTTACTTCATTGTGTTCACATAGAAAATGCCTCTAATTTTTTAAAAATTTATCATTTAGGAGTTCCATTTAGCAATGTTATTGGTTGAAAAATTTTCATAGGAATTAATGTTTCTCTTCCAGTTCGATGAGGATAATTTCTATTATTTTTAAGATTTAATTAGGTATATTATTTCATATATCTCTTGAAAAAACTATGTTTGATTATACTTTTGTAGCATATATTAAAATTAACATTAGCTTTGATCATTGTGATTTACTTTATTTTTTAAAAATATCGTTCACAATGGGTAATGAAATAAAAATCCCAATCAATGTTTCACATTTAATATTTTATTATTTTATTGATGGATGAGTTGCATCTTTAATTTTTTTATTATTTTATCCCATGCATTAGGTTTTAGGTATTTATTCTCTTAAATTATCTATCTTTGTTCAGCTGGAGATAAAGTGATGTTTGGACATTTCAGTTGGATTAAAATTGTTTTTTATTTATTTCCTTTCAATATTTTCAATTTCAAAAAGTTATGTAAAACCTGAAATAACATTTTTACTGATTATATTAAATTTTTAGTGGTAATTAAAAATTTATTACTTGAGATGGTCATTAGAGGAAAATATTTTTGAAAATAAATTCTTTAGGAAAGATGAATTATTAAATTTTGTGATTAATTTTCGTATATTGAATTTGATTAATTGATTTCCTGAGGACATACAAAATCATTTGTGTAAGATAATTTGATGTGAATTTTATTTGATATTTTTTTCCACACATTTTAATGGATCAACTAAGTGTTTTATGATTAAATATTCCCAGAATACTCAGTTCTTGAATCTTGTATAATTTTTTTGATTATTTATTGAATTATTTTAAATAAGTGTTATGGTGAATAATTTATTAATGTTACATTCGTTATTTTCAATATATTTTTTAACCCTCATTTTAATTTTTTTTCATAGAAAATACTCTCCATGTATTTGGAGAATTTCATGTATTATATATTTAATGATTTATATTTCATAGCATAATTTTTAAATATTTATTATATAATTAAATATAGTATTAACCTATAATTTCATGTAAAAATATGGATAAGTTAATTTTATGTGATCCTTTTTTAGTATTTGTAAAACATTATAAGTTTATTGTAAGACATCCTTTGTCATCTAATAATTTAGTTAGAATTATTCAATTTTAATACTTGGGACAATCGTCGTTAGGAATGTTGGGGCAATTTATGGATTTTAATTAGTAATTATAATAAAATGATTTACAAACATATGGATTTGGGGAAATAAATGTAGGGATTGAAACCTCATACTAAGGTTTTGTATGGTCCAATGTAAAAGTTTAATTTTTTTTCATAGTAATTTCTTGAAATATCATTAGACTTAAATAATTTACCATATGGATTCATGGATTCATGAAATATAACACTGGTATAGTACATAACTCATGTCATAGTAGATTACTTAGAAAGGATTTGTCCAAGAAACACATAGGCCTGATCCTCTCCAAACTGATTATTCCAAATAGTTGTATCATGAAGGATGTTGAAAAAATTTTATGAATTATCAATGAGTCTGGAATTGTGGGGTCAGGGCATTATAATTATTATCAGAGGAAAGATCTAGAGAAATTTGGATATTAGATATTTTCTTTTGAGGGAAAAAAATCTACGCGATAGAAGTTTCTTTCGACAGTTAAGTCCCCTAAGAAATGCTTTAATTCTAAAGATGGAAATTCAGAATTTTCTTAATACTAATGAATGAATTGTGAGGAAGAAATTCCTTTAAAGGTGGGGGAATGAATGTGAGAACAAATGATTTATAGTATTTTATTATGTTTTTATAAAATATTTTATTAAATTGAATAAATTATATTCAAACATAAAATTCCTTTTATTAATTCTTTATAATAATATAATACAACTTTAAATTATCTTATAAATTTGTGGAAATGATCTTTGTATGAAATTAATATTTTTTATTATAAATATTATAATCATGGTTTTATTTCTCTTAATTTAATACTTTATTATTTTGATTATTTTTGTATAATGAACTATTTTTTTTAAAAAGAATATAAAATTATAATAAATATTTATTTTTTGTTACATGTAATAAAAATAAATATTAATTTTTTAAAGAAAAAATAAATAGTGTATAAATCATATGAATTGTTTTATATTATTTCATTAAGGTATACATATATATGAATTATTTTTTTTCTTTATATATGAATATAATTTTATAAAATAAATTTAAGTCAATGTATTTTATTGTGATTAGAAATTAATTGTGTTTACTTAATTTTATTTTTTATTTTAGAAAATATAAAATATGTTAAAAAATTATAATAAATGTTTTATATGAATTAAAATCATAATAATAATAATAAGTGATGGTAAAATAAAATTATAAATGAATAATCGAAGCATTAAAAGAAAACAAATTATTAAATAATATATATATAATGGTGAAATTTTTTTATTAATATAAAAATGTTATAAAATATAACGAAATGATAAAAATTTGAAGATAAAAATGAGAAAAATTCGGGATAGGGCTACGGGAGTGTTCACAGCATAGAAAAAATGTGAGTTTGGGGATATTTTGGGAGAAGGGAAGTTGAGCATAGGTAATGAGTAGAGAGGGATGAGACATGGACCAAGCTAGGAGAGATTAGTTGAGAAACTAAGGATTCGTTGATTTTTGAATTAATTTGTAAGAGACAATCGACTGCAGACGTTGAAATCGACTCTGTGCCTAGATTCGATTTGGGGGAGGCTTTCAAGCACTATGGTTTAACTTGATTAAATTTCAAATACAACCGATCTGTGTCATGTTAAAGGTTCCAAATTAGTTCTATGTAAAACTTCATTTTATTTGGAAATCACCCAACATTTACAGGTAGGTTTCTTTTATTGAAGTTTTCTATATCCCAATCTTCATGAAAATCATATCTATTTGATCAAATCTTATGTATTAATACTTCTCCTATTGTCACCATAATTTTTCTTCATCTTGTTAGATACAATACTAATTTTTGATGTCATTCAAATTAGTATCAACGGTTTCAATTCGATCTTATTGTTTCAGTTTCAAGTGTCTCTATTCATTGCAATTCTATCAATGATGTTGTTGGGAAGAAATACCTCAAGGCATCATTGAAGCATTTTTGAGGTGATTGTGTTTGTTGAAAAAGTGGACATCTGAGTGGTGATTGTTGACAAAGCAAAACAATGACATAAAAATTTGTTGACAAAGAGGATTTCTTGATGGAATGTCGAGTTCAAGAGCTGAGGTCAACGATCCAAGATTGATTCAAGAATGTTGAAAAAAGGAATGAATGATCTGGAGGCGGTACAAAAGAACGAATACAAGGTGGCACCGTTTTCCAGTGTTTGCCAAATTTTTGGGCCTGAAAATCGACAAATGAAGAAAAAAAATTTGGCAAAAGGACTTGCGCGCCGAGGACTTGGAGTATAGGAAAATTTCGTGCCATATGTCTTTCAAGATCATAAGATCAAAATATGGCTAAGGAAATAGGTTCGCGCAAGTTTGGGAGTCGGTCGCGCAAGTGTCTAAAAGGACAGAAGACTTGCGCGCCGAGACTGGCTCACGCAGGTGACCTGCTCGCCGTCTCGCAGGGTGGTAAATTTTCCTATAAATACTGGACTACCCCTCTTCATTTCAACACCGGAGTTCAACACTTTGACAAATCAGAGCTCCCGTCGTGCAGGTGTGATGGTCGCGCAAGTGGTGTGTGTGGTCGCGCATGTGGTACTTGCGCGCCAGGGTGATTTTTGCATGCCCGTGTTTGAAGCTGCACGCCAGTGTGGAGTTGCGCGCCAATATTGGATTGGGCGTAAAAGGAATTGAGTCGGGCGGGTTTGGAGTTGAGTAAGCATGAGTCACACAAGTGTCTGAGGAGGACTTGCGCACCCGTTGTGACTTGGGCGCTGATACTTGCGCGCCGAGATAGACTTGCACGCCAAGTAAGGTTTATTTCCAGCAGTGATTTTCGGGCTGCGTGGAAGCAGGATGTTTGCCCGATACCTTCGGTGCAAAGAGATATTTATCTACGGGTGAAAATTGGTCTTCAACATAGAATCTAATTATAGAGGAAGATGAATTCCTTCATGCAAATGAAGAGACCTACATGTCTATAAACTATGATTGTATTCATTCCAAGAGCAGTGAGCAAAGGAAGAGAAAGAAGGTGATCCTCTCCACCGGCAGTGAGCTAGAGAGAGAAAAAGGGAGTGACCCTTGCGGAAGCAGTGAGCTGACCCTAAACATTGTAAAGGCAGTGATCTTGGGCATAGAAGTGATCTAGCCCAAACATTGTATCCACATCTAGTGAAAAATAGTGGAATTTGGTACGACCGGAAACTTGTCGGCGTATGCTCCTTGGACGTAGCTCAGTGAGGGTGAACCAAGTAAAAATCTTTATGTCTTCCTGTTTTCTTCCCTGTATTTCATTCAAAGCATCATCATTAGATAAATAAGTAAAGAAGTGATCATAGTTTACTCACAAGAGCAAACAAAGTGACCCTTGTAATAAAGAGGTCAAGATCCAGTGGGGTTGGACGAACTTTGAAAAAGAATATCCATACCCAGATTCACCCCCCCCCCCTCTCAGGGTATATAGGCCCTTATTGGTCCTAACAATTTGTATCAGAGGGAAGGTTGTTGTTATCATATTTGTTTGCTCCGACTTGGTATAGTCGATCTGTGTTGTCAAAGAATCAGTCTGCTCTTATCTCGGTGTTCCATGGCGGAGGGAAAACATCAAAGAAGAATCAGAAGTCAGGTGGTATCCCTCAGTGTGGAAGTGTTTATGGGAAAAGTGTGATTCAACTAAAAGAATCAAGCAGCTTACTAAAGGATGGTGTAGATGAATCATATAGGGAAAAGATTGATTCACTCATTCAAGATGTTGGAATGAGTGAAGTACGTGAACATCAAAGTGATGTCGGAACAACTGATGATGATGAAGTTTCAAGAATGAGGCCACCAGTAGATGTTGTCAACATGAAAAAGGAAGTGGACCGGAAGTTGGATGAAGAAGTCAAATCTAAAAATATCCAGATCAAAGTATTGGAAATTGAGGTCAATAAGATAAAAGGCTTAAATAAAAGGCTTATTGATATAGTTACTGACCTAATAGAGAAAAATGATTCACATGCCGAAGAGCTACAGAAGATGGCTAAAATGAAATGAAAACAGAAGTCTGATGATTATGAAGAGAATCAAATTTCAGATGAAGTCCAGAATGTGAAATCTAGAAATGATGATCTAGTCACACAGTTTTCTAAAGAAGTTCAGAAGAATCAGACGCTCCAACAAGAGAATGAATCTTTCTATGAAACTATTTCTACAGAAAAATTCAAAGTGAAAGAGAAAAGTGGTACGGTAGAAAAGCTCACACAATAATCGGAAGATGAGATGAGTCTTTGAAATAATCTCATAAGAGAATTAAATTCCGAACTTGAATCAAGTGATATGAAGATTCAGAAGTTGTAAGAAGAGATACAATCAGTAAATAATGAATTGGAGAAATTCAATGCTAAAGGAAAGACTAAAATGAAGGATGCCTTGCACTTACTATTTGATTATCCTTCAGTAGGTGATGATGAAATGAAAATCAAATTTTCCATTTCTGAAAAGAGGCAAGAACAAATTTTCTCAGCACAAAGACCATACAGTTTGGGAAAAACTGGCATTGGATTTGATGAATCACCTCCCATGCTTGATATAAAAAGAGCTGTGAAAAGTTCCAGATGTGGAGAAAATTCTGTAGGTGCTGGAGATAGGCCTAAGAGGATAGTTACAAGAACTAGTGACAACATGTGCTATTTATGCGGAATTCATGGCCACACATCAAGATTTTGTCAAGATGCTCTGGAATACATTTCAGGCTGTGAAAATTGAATCATTGTCAAATCTGTGGATAAGAAGAAGTATCATGATAAATCAGAGAGAAGAGTCTCTCAGAGGAATGAGTCCATTAGATGCTATTACTGTGGAAGAATGGGACACACCATGAGTATGTGTCAGGAAGCTCAAGAGCTCCGTGTCCGAAGAAGAACTCAAGGTGTATTAGCATCTCGACATAGAAGTTACGAAATTCGGTATGCCTTTGATGGAAAATGTTTTATATGTTCAGATTATGGGAATTTGGCAAGAAATTGCAGCAAGAAGAACACAAGAAGGGAAAGGGAACTCGAAAGGAGATTCTCGAATCCAATGATGCATAATGAGAAATTCTACACTGAGGGACAAAGTGGCAAGGAGAAGAATAGGCTTAGAGCCTCAGGGGAATCACATGGAGCTGAATGAAAGGTGTATCTGTCACCTCCTCTGCCACACTCAAAACCGCACTATATGAAAGAACATGAACATATCTAGAAGAAAAAGGGAGGAACCACAACAGTTGTGAGTAAGGAGAATGGATGTTCAATGGAGGACCCACAACCAATGAAAAATAGGGTGGCGACTCATAAATCTGATAAAAGGAAGATAAACAAAGAATGTAAGGAAAAATCCATATGTCATGTTCCACAGCGAAAAGTTGAGGAAGGTGCAAGATCCTTGCAATGGTGGAAGAAGCAAGGGAAGATGGAAAGAAATGATATTCCGGTTCAGAGTAGGAATCAAGGGAAATAACATACTGGTAGTACATCAATGAAAGAAGTATGTACAAGTGGGTTTAATCCCCATATTGTGAAAAATTCCAGGCCTGTAGAATCTTCATATCAGAAAAAGACTCAGCATGTGAGTAATGAATGTTTAGTCATATGGCCTGAGCATTTGAAGTTGGCAAGACAGTTAGAAGAAGAAAAGAAAGAGTGTGACGCTCTACAAGAAAGAATCAAAGGGTTGACCCATCAGGATCAACCACCATCCTCATCTTGAGGATTCCAGAAGCACTCCTCTCCCTATGTATATAAATTCTATTATCTGATGACTCATGTGTTTCAGGTTTTAGGGAGATACGATCCAAGGGGAAGTGGCATCTAAATATGAAAAGTTTAGCCGTGATATGTTTCAGAGTTTTAATTGACTCAAATCAGGTACAAAAGTTGAAGAAGAAAGGGAGGAACAGAGCATAATAAGAAATGATTGTGTTATTAACTTTATCTATTGTTTCTTACACTGAGTTCCAACTCAATAGGCTTAGAGATTTTTTTAATGGCTCAATGCCAAGTGATAAAATGGTATAAATGATGTAGGAGGAAAATGAAAATAGATGGTGCAAGAGAAGAAGAATTTTTATGGGCCTAACTCCAAGAAGTTTTGCATAACATAGGGGGGGAATTCAACAATAGAATCAGATGCAGGAGCCATCAAAGCAATAATTGGATGACTCAGCTCAGGCCTTCCCTATCGAGGGATGAAAGAAACACAGGGGGAAGCATCAATAATCATGCATCTCATGATTATATTTTTTTTGTTCTAATAATGTGGTATCAGCTGACTGCTTTCAGGATACAAAGATGCTGCGAGAGAAAATCAAAGGCGTGTCAATAGAAATCTGAGATAAAAAGTTCAAAGAAAAGACATTATTGAACAATGACCGAGTGAGAAGTTTTCTGTTAAGAGAGACGATGTGGTAAAAGACTCAAGGAGAGAAGAAGTGGCTGAAGTTGATTCAGAATAAGATACTGATGGTGAGTATGGGGAAGTAAAATCCATATCTGCACAGAAGCCAAAGAGTTGAGCTAAAATTGACAGGCAGAATATCATCAGTGATCACTCATCTCCAGTTCAAACATGGAAAATGAAATCACTAAAGCAAGAATCTTTTCTATCTTAGGTTGAGCTAAAATGATTTTCTGATGCAGCTGAAGATGAAAACTAGGTTCATGCTATGAATGAAGAGCTAGATCAGATTAAGAAGAATCAGACATGGGAGATTGATTCGAGGCCAGCAGATAAGAATGTCATCGGGACTAAATGGGTCTATCGCAACAAGATGAATGAAGATGGAACTGTGATTCGAAACAAAGCAAGGATAGTGTTCAAGGGATAATCCCAAATAGAGGGTATTGATGTTGATTAGACATTAGCACCGGTATCAAGGCTAGAGACAATCAGATTATTCATAGCCATTACAGTGCAACGAATTTTCAAAGTATTCCAGATGGACATCAAATCAGCATTCTTGAATGGGATTCTGGAGGAAGAAGTGAATATCAAGTAGCCAAATGGTTTTCTCATTCATAAAGATGATAATAAGGTTTGTCGGCTGAAGAAGGAATTATATGGGGTGAAACAAGCACCAAGAGTATAGAACTCAAGGCTACATCATAATTTTAAGAAACTTGGTTTCCAGCGTGGTGGAGCTTCTTACAATATCTATCTCAACCAAAACAGTAATCAAAGAATGATGGTGCTGGTATATGTTGATGAAATAATATGTGGTGGATCATATGAAGTGACACAAGGAAGGAATGGAACATTCATTTCTCAATCCAAATATGCCAAGGAGGTGTTAAGAAGGTTTGAAATGGAAAATTCCATGGAGATGAAAACTCCGGTTGCTTCCCGGATGAATTTGTCAAAAGATGAGGATGGCAAGGAAGTTAATATCACAGAATACAAGAAAAATATTGGAAGTTTGTTGTACTTGACCGCGACAAGGCCTGATAATGTTTTCACCACATGCCAAGCAGCGAGATATCAGAGTAATCCCAAGGAAAGCCACATACTTGCAGTGAAAATAATACTTCGATATATCCAGGGCACAGTGGATTTTGGCTTGACATATACTGACAAATACCAGACAGTGTTATTGGGATATACTGATGCAGACTGGGCCGATTCAGCAGATGATAGAAAATCAACGTCAGACTACAAAGGAGTGTCCTTTGGGTTCGTTGACAAAGGGGGAGAAAATAGTGATTGTTCAAGGGGGATGAAATATGGAGATTTGAAAAGTCATGAATGATATGGGGAGAATCTGACAAGTGGAGCAGCCAGATAGAAGGAGTTGAATCTAGTTGAACGTGTGTAGCCATAGCTTAGCTTGGATGACACAGGAAATGAGGCTAAAGAGGTTTTGAAGCTGACAAGGGATAAAGCTGTGAACAGAAAGGGGGAGCGTATTAAATATGACGATTCTAGAAGTGATATATCAAAGGATAGACATCACGACAGCTGAGGATCGTGATAAAATCAGAAGAGTGGTGTTGGAGAGTGGTCAGAATATTTCCAAACCAAACATCGGCCTTCTAACAAGTCCTTCAACAATTGGTATCAGTTTAGTACAAATTGGTATCATTTTGGTGTCAACAGTGGATATCAGAGATGAAGTGATTCATTGATGAACTTTCCATTTACTCTTGTTTCTCACACCGAGAATTGCTCATGTGGGCTTAGAGTATATGTTAAGTAAATCCTTGATCGCTAATAGAATCGCCAAAGTCTAATGGTGGCTAAAGAATTAACGATGTATCATTCCATAAAAGAGTTGTCAACAAACCCAAAGGGGGGGATTGTTGGGAAAAAATCCCTCAAGGCATCATTGAAGCATTTTTGAGGTGATTGTGTTGTTTGAAATAGTGAAATCTGAGAGGTGATTGTTGACAATGAAAAACAATGGCATACAAATTTGTTGACAAAGAGGATTTCATGATGGAATGTCGAGTTCAAGAGCTGAGGTCAACGATCCATGATTGATTCAAGAACGTCGACAAAAGGAATGGATGATCTGGAGTATAGGAAACTTTCACGCCATATTTTTTTCAAGATCATAAGATGAAAATATGGCTATGCAAATAGGTTTGCAATAGTTTTTGAGTTGGTTGCGCATGTGTCTAAAAGGACAGAAGACTTGCACGCCGAGACTGGGTCGCGTAGGTGACTTGCGTGCCGTCGCGCAGGGTGGTCAATTTGCCTATAAATACTTGACCATCCCTCTTCATTTCAACACCGGAGTTAAAAAATTTGAGAAATCAGAGCTCCCGTCATGCAGGTGTGGTGGTCACGCAAGTGGTGTGTGTGGTCGCGCAGGTGGGACTTGCGCTCCAGGGTGATTGTTGCGCACCCGTGTTTAAATATGCCCGCTAGTGTGGAGGTGCATGCCAATATTGGGTTGGGCCTAAAAGGAAGTGAGTTGCGCAAGTTTGGAGTTGAGTACGCTTGATTCGTGCAAGTTTCTGAGGAGGACTTGTGTGCCCCTTGTGACTTGGGCGCTGATACTTGCGCACTGAGATAGACTTGCGCGCCATGTAAGGTTTATTTCCATCAGTGATTTTCGGGCTGCGTGGAAGCAGGATGTTTTCCCGATACCTTCAGTGCAAAGAGATATTCATCTACGGGTGAAAATTGGGCTTCAACAGAGAATCTACTTATAGAGGAAGATGCATTCCTTCATGGAAATGAAGAGACCTACAGGTCTATAAACTGTGAGTGGATTCCTTCCAAGAGCAGTGAACAAAGGAAAAGAAAGAAGGTTATCCTCTCCACCGGCAGTGAGCCAGAGAGAGAGAAACAGGGAGTGGCCCTTGGGGAAGTAGTGAGCTGAACCTAAACATTGTAAAGGTAGTGAGCCTGGGCAAAGAAGTGATCTAGCTCGAACATTTTATCCACATCTAGTGAAGAATAGTGGAATTTGATACGACCGGCAACTTTTCGGCGTATGATCCTTGGACGTAGCCCAGTGTGGGTGAACCAAGTAAAAATCTTTGTGTCTGCCTGTTTGCTTCCCTGCATTGCATTCAAAGCATCATCATTAGATAAATAAGTAAAGAAGTGATCATAGTTTACACACAAGAGAAAACAAAGTAACCCTTGTAATAAAGAGGTCAAGATCCAGTGGGGTAGGAAGAACTTTGAAAAATAATATCCATACCCTGATTCACCCCCCCTCTCACGGTATATAGGCCCTTATTGGTCCTAACAATTGGTATCAGAGGGAAGGTTGTTGTTATCATATTTCTTTTCCCCGACTTGGTATAGTCGATCTGTGTTGTCAAAGAATCAGTCTGCTCTTATCTCGGTGTGTCATGGCAGAGGGAAAAACATCAATGAAGAATCAGAAGTCAGGTGGTATCCCTCAGTGTGGAAGTGTTTATGGGAAAAGTGTGATTCAACTAAAATAATCAAACAGCTTACTGAAGGAAGGCCTGGATATATCATATAGGGAAAAGATTGATTCACTCATTCAAGATGTTGGAATGAGTGAAGTACATGAACATCAAAGTGATGCCGGAACCACCGATGATGATGAAGTTTCAAGAAGGAGGCCACCAATAGATGTTGTCAACATGAAAAGGGAAGTGGACCGGAAGTTGGATGAAGAAGTAAAATCTAAATATATCCAGATCAATGTATTGGAAATTGAGGTCAACAAGCTAAAAGGCATAAATAAAAGGCTTATTGATATAGTTACTGACCTAACAGAGAAGAAGGATTCACATGCCGAAGAGCTACAGAAGATGGATAAAATGAAAGGAAAACAAAAGTCTGATGATTATAAAGAGAATAAAATTTCAGATGAAGTTCGGAATCTGAAATCTTGAAATGATGATCTAGTCACACAGTTGTCTAAAGAAGTTCAGAAGATTCAGAGGCTCCAACAAGAGAATGAATCTTTCTCAGAAACTATTTCTCAAGTAAAATTGAAAGTGAAGGAGAAAAGTGGTATGGTAGAAAAGCTCACACATAAATCGGAAGATGAGATGAGTCATGGAAATAATCTCATAAGAGAATTCAATTCCCAACTTGAATCAAGTGATATGAAGATTCAAAAGTTGGAAGAAGAGATACAATCAGTAAATAATGAAGTAGAGAAATTCAATGCTAGAAGAAAGCCTAAAATGAAGGATGCCTTGCACTTACTATTTGATTATCCTTCAGTAGGTGATGATGAAATGAAAATCAAATTTTCCATTTCTGAAAAGAGGAAAGAACAAATTTTCTCAGCACAAAGACCATACAGTTTGGGAAAAACTGGCATTGGATTTGATGAATCACCTCCCATGCATGATATAAAAAGAGATGTGAACAGTTCCAGATGTGGAGAAAATTCTGTAGGTGCTGGAGATAGGCCTAAGATGATAGTTACAAGAAGTAGTGATGACATGTGCTATTTCTACGGAATTGATGGCCACACATCATGATTCTGTCTAGATGCTCTGGAATACATTTCAGGATGTGAAAATAGAATCATTGACAAATCTGAGGATAAGAAGAAGCATCATGATAAATCAGAGAGAAGAGTCTCTCAGAGGAAAGAATCCATTAGAGGCTATTACTGTGGAAGAATCAGACACACCATGAGTATGTGTTAGGAAGCTCAAGAGCCTCGTGTCAGAAGAAGAACTCAAGGTGTATTAGCAACTCGACAGAGAAGTGACGAAATGTGGTACGCCTTTGATGGAAAATGTTTTATATGTTCAGATTATGGGAATTTGGCAAGAAATTGCAGCAAGAAGAACACAAGAAGGGAAAGGGAACTCGAAAAGAGATTCTCAACTCCAATGATGCATAATGAGAAATTCTACACTAAGAGACAAAGTGGCAAGGAGAATAATAGGCTTAGAGCCTCAGGGGAATCACATGGAGCTGAATGAAAGGTGTATTTATCACCTCCTCTATCACACTCAAAACCGTCCTCTATGAAAGAACATGAACATATCTGGAAGATAAAGGGAGGAACCACAACAGTTGTGAGTAAGGAGAATGTACGTTCAATGGAGGACCCACCACCAATGAAAAATAGGGTGGCGACTCATAAATCTGATAAAAGGTAGATAAAAAAATGTAATGAAAAATCCACCAGTCGTGTTCCACAGCGAAAAGTGGAGGAAGGTGCAAGATCCTTCCAATGGTGGAAGAAGCAAGGGAAGATGGAAAGAAATGATATTCCTGCTCAGAGTAGGAATCACGAGAAATGCCATATTGGTAGTACATCAATGAAAGAAGTGTGTACAAGTTGGTTTAATCCCCATATTGTGAAAAATTCCAGGCCTGTAGAATCTTCATATCAGAAAAAGACTCAGCATGTCAGTAATGAATGTTTAGTCATATGGCCAGAGCAATTAAAGTTAGCAAGGCAGTTAGAAGAAGCAAAAAAAGAGTGTGATGCTCTATAAGAAAGAATCAAAGGGTTGACCCATCAGGATCAACCACCATCCTCATCTTGAGGATTCCAGAAGCACTCCTCTCCCTATGTATATAAATGCTATTATCTGATGATTCAAGTGTTTCAGGTTTTAGGGAGATACGATCCAAGGGGAAGTAGAATCTAAATATGCAAACTGTAGCGGTGATATGTTTCAGAGTTTTAATTGACTCAAATTAGGTACAAAAGTGGAAGAAGAAAGGGAGAAACAGAGCATAATAAGAAATGATTGTGTTATTAACTTTATCTCTTATTTCTTACACCGAGTTCCAACTCAGTAGGCATAGAGATTTTGTTAATGGTTCAATTCCGAGTGTCAGACTGGTATAAATTATGCAGGAGGAAAATGAAAATAGATGGTACAAGAGAAGAATAATTTTTATGGGAATAACTCCAAGAAGTTTTTCATAACATAGGGGGAGAATTCAATAATAGAATCAGATGCAAGAGACATCAAAGAAATAATTGGATGAATCAGCTCAAGTATTCCCTATCGAGGGAAGAAAGAAACATAGGGGGAAGCAGAAATAATCATGCATCTCATTATTATCTTTTTTTGTTCTAATAATGTGGTATCAGCTGACTGCTTTCATGAAACCAAGATGCTGCGAGAGAAAATCAAAGGCGTGTAAATAGAAATCTGAGATAAGAAGTTCAAAGAAAAGACATCATTGAACAATGACCCAGTGAGAAGTTTTCTGTTAAGAGAGATGATGTGGTAAGAGACTCAAGGAGAGAAGAACTGGCTGAAGTTGATTCAGAATAAGATACTGATGGTGAGTATGAGGAATTAAAATCCATATCTGTATATAAGCCAAAGGGTTGAGCTAAAATTGACAGGCAGAATATCATCAGTGACCAGTCAGCTCCAGTTCAAACATGGAAAATTAAATCACTACAGCAATCATCTTTTCTATCTTAGGTTGAGCTAAAATGCTTTGCTGATGCAGCTGAAGATGAAAACTAGGTTCAGGCTATGAATGAAGAGCTAGATCAGATTAAGAAGAATCAGACGTGGGAGATTGTTTCAAGGCCAGCAGACAAGAATGTCATCGGGTCTAAATGAGTCTATCGCAACAAGATTAATGAATATGGAACTGTGATTCAAAAGAAATCACGGCTAGTGTGCAAGGGATACTCCCAAATAGAGGGTATTAATGTTTCTGAGACATTAGCACTGGTAGCAAGGCTAGAGACAATCATATTATTCATAGCCATTGCAGTGCAACGAATGTTCAATGTATTCCAGATGGACATCAAATCAGCATTCTTGAATGGGATTCTGAAGGAAGAAGTGAATATCAAGCATCCAAATGGTTTTCTCATTCATGAAGATGAGAATATGGTTTGTCAACTGAAGAAGTCCTTATATGGGGTGAAACAAGCACCAAGAGTATAGAACTCAAGGCTACATCAGTAGTTGAAGAAACTTGGTTTCCAGCATAGTGGAGTTTCTTACAATATCTATCTCAACCACAACAGTAATCAAAGGATGATGGTGCTAGTATATGTTGATGAAATAATATGTGGTGGATCATATGAAGTGACACAAGGAAGGAATGGAACATTCATTTCTCAATCCAAATATGCCAAAGAGGTGTTAAGAAGGTTTGGCATAGAAAATTCCATGTAGATGAAAACTCCGGTTGATACCCGGATGAAATTGTCAAAAGATGAGGATGGAAAGGCAGTTAATATCACAAAATATAGGCAAATTATTGGAAGTTTGTTGTACTTGACCGCAACAAGGCCTGATATTGTTTTCACCACATGCCAAGCAGCGAGATATCATAGTAATCCCAAGGAAAGCCACATGCTTGCAGTGAAAATAATACTTCGGTATATCTAGGGCATAGTGGATTTCGGCTTGACATATACTGACAAATCCCAGATAGAGTTATTGGGATATACTGATGTAGACTGGGCCAGCTCAGTAGATGATAGAAAATCAACGTCAGACTACAAAGGAGTGTCCTTTGGGTTCGTTGACAAAGGGGGAGAAAATAGTGATTGTTCAAGGGGGAGGAAATGTGGAGATTTGATAAATCATGAATGATATAGGGAGAGGCTGACAAGTGGAGCAGACAGATAGGGGGAGTGAAGCTAGTTGAACGTTCTTAGCCATATCTTAGCTTGGACAACACAAGAAATAAGGCTAAAGAGGTTTTGAAGCTGACAAGGGATGAAGCTGTGAATAGAAAGGGGGGGCGTATTAAATCTGACGATGCTAGAAGTGATATATCAAAGGATAGACATCACGACAGCTGAGGATCATGATAAAATCATAAGGGTGGTGTTGGAGAGTGGTTATAATATTTCCAAACCAAACAATGGCCTTCCAATAAGTCCTTCAACAATTGGTATCAGTTTAGTACAAATTGGTATCAGTTTGGTGTCAACAGTGGATGTCAGAGATGAAGTGATTCATTGATGAAATTTCCATTTACTCTTGTTTCTCACACCGAGCATTGCTCATGTGGGCTTAGAGTATATGTTAATTAAATCCTTGATCTCTAACAGGATCACCAAAGGTGAATGGTGGATGAAGAATTAACGATGTATCTTTCCATAAAAGAGTTTTCAACAAACCCAAAGGGGGGGATTGTTGGGAAAAAATCTCTCAAGGCATCATTGATGCATTTTTGAGGTGATTGTGTTTGTTGAAATAGTGTACATCTGAGTGGTGATTGTTGACAAAGCAAAACAATGGCATAGAAATTTGTTGGCAAAGAGGATTTCATGATGGAATATCGAGTTCAAGAGCTGAGGTCAATGATCCATGATTGATTCAATAACGTCGACAAAAGTAATGGATGATCTAGAGGCAGTACAAAAGAACAGATACAAGGTGGCGCCGTTTTCTAGTGTTTACCAAATATTTGGGCCTGAAAATCAACAAATGAAGAAAAGGGTTTTTGGCAAAGGGACTTGCGCTCCGAGGACTTGGAGTATAGGAAACGTGTGCGCCATATGTTTTTCAATATCATTATATCAAAATATGGCTTTGGAAATAGGTTCGCAAAATTTTGGGAGTTGGTCGCGCAAGTGTCTAAAAGGACAGAAGACTTGCGCGCCGAGGCTGGCTCACGTAGGTGACTTGCACGTCGTCGCACAGGGTGGTCAATTTTCCTATAAATACTGGACCACCCCTCTTCATTTCAACACTGGAGTTAAAAAATTTGAGAAATTAGATCTCCCATCGCACAGGTGTGGTGGTCGCGCAAGTGGTGTGTGTGGTCGCGCAGGTGGGACTTGCGCGCCAGGGTGATTGTTGCGCGCCCGTGTTTGAAGGTGCGCGCCAGTGTGGAGTTGCACCCAATATTGGGTTGGGCATAAAAGGAAGTGAGTCGTGCAGGTTTGGAGTTGAGTACGCTTGAGTCACGCAAGTGTTTGAGGAGGACTTGCGCGCCCGTTGTGACTTGGGCGCTGATACTTGCGCGCCGAGATAGAATTGTGTGCCATGTAAGGTTTATTTCCAGCAGTGATTTTCGGGCTGCGTGGAAGCAGGATGTTTGCCCAATACCTTCGGTGCAAAGAGATATTCATCTACGGGTGAAAATTGGTCTTCAACAGAGAATCTACTAATAGAGGAAGATGCATTCCTTCATGAAAATGAAGAAACCTATTGGTCTATAAACTGTGAGTGGATTCCTTCCAATAGTAGTGAGCAAAGGAAGAGAAAGAAGGTTATCCTCTCCACCGACAGTGAGCCAGAGAGAGAGAAACAGGGAGTGGCCTTTGGGGAAGCAGTGAGCTGAACCTAAACATTGTAAAGGCAGTGATCCTGGGCATAGAAGTGATCTAGCCCGAACATTGTATCCACATCTAGAGAAGAATAGTGGATTTTGGTACGACCGGCAACTTGTCGGCGTATGCTCCTTGGATGTAGCCCAGTGTGGGTGAACCAAGTAAAAATCTTTGTGTCTTCCTGTTTGCTTCCCTGTATTACTTTAAAAGCTTCCTCATTAGATAAATAAGTAAAGAGTGATCATAGTTTACACACAAGAGAAAACAAAGTGAACCTTGTAATAAAGAGGTCAAGATCCAGTGGGGCAGGAAGAACTTTGAAAAATAATATTCATACTCTGATTCACCCCCCTCTCAAGGTATACAGGACCTTATTGGTCCTAAAAATTTGTATCAGAGGGAAGGTTGTTGTTATCATATTTGTTTGCTCCGAGTTGGTATAGTCGATCTGTGTTGTCAAAGAATCAGTCTTCTCTTATCTCGGTGTGCCATGGAGAAGGGAAAAACATCAAAGAAGAATCAGAAGTCAGGTGGTATCCCTCAGTGTGGAAGTGTTTATGGAAAAAGTTTGATTCAACTAAAAGAATCAAACAACTTACTGAAAGAAGGCCTGGATAAATCATATAGGGAAAAGATTGATTCACTCATTCAAGATGTTGGAATGAGTGAAGTACATGAACATCAAAGTGATGCCGGAAAAACCAATGATGATGAAGTTTCAAGAAGGAGGCCACCAATAGATGTTGTCAACATGAAAAGGGAAGTGGACCATAAGTTGGATGAAGAAGTCAAATCTAAATATATCCAGATCAAAGTATTGGAAATTGAGGTCAACAAGTTAAAAGCCATGAATAAAAGGCTTATTGATATAGTTACTGACCTAACAGAGGAGAATGATTCACATGCCGAAGAGCTACAGAAGATGGCTAAAATGATAGGAAAACAAAAGGCTGATGATTATGAAGAGAATCAAATTTCAGATGAAGTTTGGAATCTGAAATCTAGAAATGATGATCTAGTCACACAGTTTTCTAAAGAAGTTCATAAGAATCAGAGGCTCCAACAAGAGAATGAATATTTCTCGGAAACTATTTCTCAAGAAAAATTGAAAGTGAAGGAGAAAAGTGGTATGGTAGAAAAGCTCACACAAGAATCGGAAGATGAGACGAGTTATGGAAAGAATCTCATATGATAATTCAATTCCCAACATGAATCAAGTGATATGAAGATTCAGAAGTCGGAAGAAGAGATACAATCAGTAAATAATGAAGTGGAGAAATTCAATGCTAGAAGAAATCCTAAAATGAACGATGCCTTGCACTTACTATTTGATTATCCTTCAGCAGGTGATGATGAAATGAAAATCAAATTTTCCATTTCTGAAAAGAGGCAAGAACAAATTTTCTTAGCACAAAGACCATACAGTTTGGGAAAAACTAGCATTGGATTTGATGAATCACCTCCCATGCATGATATAAAAAGAGATTTGAATAGTTCCAGATGTGGAGAATATACTGTAGGTGCTGGAGATAGGCCTAAGAGGATAGTTACAAGAAGTAGTGACGATATGTTCTATTTCTGCGGAATTCATGGCCACACATCAAGCTTCTGTCCAGATTCTCTGGAATACATTTTAGGCTATGAGAATAGAATCATTGACAAATCTGAGGATAAGAAGAAGCATCATGATAAATCAGAGAGAAGAGTCTCTAAGAGGAAAGAATCCATTATATGCTATTACTGTGGAAGAATGGGACACACCGTGAGTATGTGTCAGGAAGCTCAAGAGCCCAGTGTCAGAAGAAGAACTCAAGGTGTATTAGCATCTCGACATAGAAGTGACGAAATGCGGTACGCCTTTGATGGAAAATGTTTTATATGTTCATATTATGGGAATTTGGCATGAAATTGCAGCAAGAAGAACACATGAAGGGAAAGGGAACTCGAAAGGAGATTCTCAAATCCAATGATGCATAATGAGAAATTCTACAATGAGAGACAAAGTGACAAGGAGAAGAATAGTCTTAGAGCCTCAGGGGATTCACATGGAGCTGAATGAAAGGTGTATCTGTCACCTCCTCTGTCACACTCAAAACCGCCCTCTATGAAAGAACTTTAACATATCTGGAAGAAAAATGGAGGAACCACAACAGTTGTGAGTAAGGAGAATGTATGTTCAATGGAGGACCCACCACCAAGGAAAAATAGGGTGGCGACTCATAAATCTGATAAAAGGCAGAAAAAAATAATGTAATGAAAAATCCACATGTCATGTTCCACATCGAAAAGTGGAGGAAGGTGTAAGATCCTTGAAATGGTGGAAGAAGCAAGGGAAGATGGAAAGAAATGATATTCCTGCTCAGAGTAGGAATCATGAGAAATTCCATATTGGTAGTACATCAATGAAAGAAGTATGTACAAGTGGGTTTAATCCCCATATTGTGAAAAATGTCAGGCCTGTAGAATCTTCATATCAGAAAAAGACTCAGCATTTGAGTAATGAATGTTTAGTCATATGGCCAGAGAAATTGCAGTTAGCAAGGCAGTTAGAAGATGCAAAGAAAGAGTGTGACGCTCTACAAGAAAGAATCAAAGGGTTGACCCATTAGGATCAACCACCATCCTCATCGTGAGGATTCCAGAAGCACTCCTCTCCCTATGTATATAAATGCTATTATCTGATGACTCAAATGTTTCAGGTTTTAGGGAGATACGATCCAAGGGTAAGTGGCATCTAAATATGAAAATTGTAGCAGTGATATGTTTCAGAGTTTTAATTGACTCAAATCAGGTACAAAAGTTGAAGAAAAAAGGGAGCAACGGAGCATAATAAGAAATGATTGTGTTATTAACATTATCTCTTGTTTCTTACACCGAGTTCCAACTCAGTAGGCTTAGAGATTTTGTTAATGGCTCAATGCCGAGTGCCAGACTGATATAAATGATGTAGGAGAAAAATGAAAATAGATGGTGCAAGAGAAGAATAATTTTTATGGGCCTAACTCCAAGAAGAGTTTCATAACATAGGGGGAGCATTCAATAATAGAATTAGATGCAAGAGCCATCAAAGAAATATTTTGATGACTCAGCTCAGGCATCCCCTATCGAGGGAAGAAAGAAACACAGGGGGAAGCAGCAATAATCATGCATCTCATGCTTATATTATTTTGTTCGAAAAATGTGGTATCAGCTGACTGCTTTCAGGATACTAAGATTCTACGAGAGAAAATCAAAGGCGTGTCAATAGAAATCTGAGATAAGAAGTTCAAAGAAAAGACATCATTGAAAAATGACCCAGTGAGAAGTTTTCTGTTAAGAGAGACAATGTGGTAAAAGACTCAAGGAGAGAAGAAGTGGCTGATGTTGATTCAGAATAAGATACTGATGGTGAGTATGAGGAAGTAAAATCCATATCTGCATAGAAGCTAAAGAGTTGAGCTAAAATTGACAGGCAGAATATCATCAATGATCAGTCATCTCCAGTTCAAACATGGAAAATGAAATCACTGAAGCAAGAATATTTTCTATATTAGGTTGAGCTAAAATGATTTGATGATGCAGCTGAAGATGAAAACTAGGTTCAAGCTATGAATGAAGAGCTAGATCAGATTAAGAAGAATCAGACGTGGGAGATTGCTACGAGGCCAGCAGACAAGAATGTCATTGGGACTAAATGGGTCTCTTGCAACAAGATGAATGAAGATGGAACTGTGATTTGATACAAATCATGGCTAGTGTGCAAGGGATACTCCCAAATAGAGGGTATTGACGTTGATGAGATATTATCACTGGTAGCAAGGCTAGAGACAATCAGATTATTCATAGGCATTGCAGTGCAACGAATGTTCAAAGTATCCCAAATGGACATCAAATCAGCATTCTTGAATGGGATTCTGGAGGAAGAAGTGAATATAAAGCATCCAAATGGTTTTCTCGTTCATGAAGATGAGAATAAGGTTTGTCGGCTGAAGATGGCATTATATGGGGTGAAACAAGCACCAAGAGTATAGAACACAAGGATACATCAGTATTTGAAGAAACTTGGTTTCCAGCGTGGTGGAGCTTCTTACAATATCTATCTCAACCACAACAGTAATCAAAGGATGATGGTGCTGGTATTTGTTGATGAAATAATATGTGGTGGATCATATGAAGTGACATAAGGAAGGATTGGAACATTCATTTCTCAATCCAAATATGCCAAGGAGGTGTTAAAAAGGTTTGGCATGGAAAATTACAGGGAGATGAAAACTGTGGTTGCTACCCGGATGAAATTGTCAAAAGATGAGGATGGCAAGGTAGTTAATATCACAGAATACAGGCAAATTATTGGAAGTATGTTGTACTTGACCATGACAGGGCCTGATATTGTTTTGGCCACATGCCAAGCAGCAAGATATCAGAGTAATCCCAAGGAAAGCCACATGCATGCATTGAAAATAATACTTCGGTATATCCAGGGCACAGTTGATTTCGGCGTGACATATACTGAAAAAATCCCAGACAGAGTTATTGGGATATACTGATGCAGACTGGGCCGGTTCAGTAGATGATAGAAAATCAACGTCAGACTACAAAGGAGTGTCCTTTGGGTTCGTTGACAAAGGGGGAGAAAATAGTGATTGTTCAAGGTGGAGGAAATGTGGAGATTTGATAAATCATGAATGATATGGGGAGAAGCAGAATAGTGGAGCATCTAGATAGGGGGAGTTGAAGCTATTTGAATGTGCTTAGCCATATCATAGCTTGGACGACACAGGAAATAAGGCTAAAGAGGTTTTGAAGCTGACAGGGGATGAAGCTGTGAACAGAAAGGTCGAGCGTATTAAATATGACGATGCTAGAAGTGATATATCAAAGGATAGACATCACGACAGCTGAGGATCATGATAAAATCAGAAGAGTGGTGTTGGAGAGTGGTGAGAATATTTCCAAACCAAACATTGTCCTTCCAACAAGTCCTTCAACAATTGGTATCATTTTAGTAGAAATTGGTATCAGTTTGGTGTCAACAGTGGACGTTAGAGATGAAGTGATTCATTGATGAACTTTCCATTTACTCTTGTTTCTCACACCGAGAATTTCTCATGTGGGCTTAGATTATATGTTAAGTAAATCCTTGATCAGTAACAGAATCGCCAAAGGTGAATTGTGGCTAAAGAATTAACGATGTATCATTCCATAAAAGAGTTGTCAACAAACCCAAAGGGGGGATTATTGGGAAAAAATCCTTCAAGGCATCATTGAATAATTTTGAGGTGATTGTGTTTGTTGAAATAGTGGAAATCTGAGTGGTGATTGTTGACAAAGAAAAACAATGGCATACAAATTTGTTGAAAAAGAGGATTTCATGATGGAATGTCAAGTTCAAGAGATGAGTTCAATGATCCATGATTGATTCAAGAACGTCAACAAAAGGAATGGATGATCTGGAGGCGGTACAAAAGAACAGATACAAGGTGGCGCCGTTTTCCAGTGTTTACCAAATTTTTGGGCTTGAAAATCAACAAATGAAGAAAAGGGTTTTTGGAAAAGGGACTTGCGCGCTGAGGACTTGGAGTATAGGAAACTTGCGCGCCATATGTTTTTCAAGATCATAAGATCAAAATATGGCCATGGAAATAGGTTTTCAAAAGTTTGGGAGTTGGTCGCGCAAGTGTTTAAAAGGACAGAAGACTTGCGCGCCGAGACTGGGTCGCGCAGGTGACTTGCGCGCCATCACGCAGGGTGGTCAATTTGCCTATAAATACTGGACCACCCCTCTTCATTTCAACACTGGAGTTCAAAAATTTGATAAATCAGAGCTCAAGTCGCGCAGGTGTGGTGGTCGCACAAGTGGTGTGTGTGGTCGCGCAGGTGGGACTTGCGTGCCAGGGTGATTGTTGCGCACCCATGCTTGAAGGTGTGCGCCAGTGTGGAGTTGCGCGCCAATATTGGGTTGGGCGTAAAAGGAAGTGAGTCACGCAGGTTTGGAGTTGAGTACGCTTGAGTCGCGCAAGTGTCTAAGGAGGACTTGCGCGCCCGTTGTGACTTGGGCACTGATACTTGCGTGCCGAGATAGACTTGCGTGCCATGTAAGGTTTATTTCCAGCTGTGATTTTCGGGCTGCATGGAAGCAGGATGTTTTCCTGATACCTTCTATGCAAAGAGATATTCATCTACGGGTGAAAATTGGGCTTGAACAGATAATCTACTTACAGAGGAAGATGAATTCCATCATGAAAATTAAGAGACCTGGAGGTCTATAAACAGTGATTGGATTCCTTCCAAGAGGAGTGAGCAAAGGAAGAGAAAGAAGGTTTTCCTCTCCACCGACAGTGAGCCAGAGAGAGAGAAATATGGAGTGGCCCTTGGAGAAGCATTGAGCTGAACATAAACATTGTAAAGGCAGTGAGCCTGGGCATAGAAGTGATTTAGGCAGAACATTGTATCCACATCTAGTGAAGAATAGTGGAATTTGGAACGATCGGAAACTTGTCGGCGTATACTCCTTGGACGTAGCCTAGTGTGGGTGAACCAAGTAAAAATCTTTGTGTCTACCTGTTTGCTTTCCTGCATTACATTCAAAGCATCATCATTAGATAAATAAGTAAAGAAGTGATCATAGTTTACACACAAGAGCAAACAAAGTGACCCTTGTAATAAAGAGGTCAAGATCCTATGGGGTAGGAAGAACATTGAAAAAGAATATCCATACCCTGATTCACCCCTCCTATCAGGGTATATAGGCCCTTATTGGTCCTAAAAATTGGTATCAGAGGGAAGGTTGTTGTTATCATATTTTTTTGCTCCGACTTGGTATAGTCGATCTGTGTTGTCAAAGAATTAGTCTTCTCTTTTCTCGGTGTGCCATGGCGTAGGGAAAAACATCAAAGAAGAATTAGAAGTCAGGTGGTATCCCTCAGTGTGAAAGTGTTTATGGGAAATGTGTGATTCAAATAAAAGAATCAAACAACTTACTGAAGGAAGTCCTGGATGAATCATATAGGGAAAAGATTGATTCACTCATTCAAGATGTTGTAATGAGTGAAGTACATGAACATCAAAGTGATTCTGGAACAACCGATGATGATGAAGTTTCAAGAAGGAGGCCACCAGTAGATGTTGTCAACATGAAAAGGGAAGTGGACCAGAAGTTGGATAAAGAAGTCAAATCTAAAGATATCCAGATCAAAGTATTGGAAATTGAGGTCAACAAGCTAAAAGGCATAAATAAAAGGCTTATTGATATAGTTACTGACCTAACAGAGAAGAATGATTCACATGCCGAAGAGCTACAGAAGATGGATAAAATGAAAGGAAAAGATAAGGATGATGATTATGAAGAGAATAAAATTGCAAATGAAGTTCAGAATCTGAAATCTAGAAATGATGATCTAGTCACACAGTTGTTTAATGATGTTCGGAAGAATCATAGGCTCTAACAAGAGAATGAATCTTTCTCGGAAACTATTTCTGAAGAAAAATTGAAAGTGAAGGAGAAAAGTGGTATGGTAGAAAATCTCACACAATAATCGGAAGATGAGATGAGTCGTGGAAAGAATCTCATAAGATAATTCAATTCCCAACTTGAATCAAGTGATATGAAGATTCAGAAGTTGGAAGAAGAGATACAATTAGTAAATAATGAAGTGGAGAAATTTAATTCTAGAAGAAAGCCTAAAATGAAGGATGCCTTGTACTTAATATTTGATTATCCTTCAGCAGGTGATGATGAAATGAGAATCAAATTTTCCATTTCTGAAAAGAGGCAAGAACAAATTTTCTCAGCACAAAGACCATACAGTTTGGGAAAAACTGGCATTGGATTTGATGAATCACCTCCCATTCATGATATAAAAAGAGATGTGAACAGTTCCAGACGTGGAGAAAATCCTTTAGGTGCTGGAGATAGGCCTAAGAGGATAGTTACAAGAAGTAGTGACGACGTGTGATATTTCTGCGGAATTCATGGCCACATATCAAGATTCTATCTAGTTGTTCTGGAATACATTTCAGGCTGTGAAAATAGAATCATTAACAAATCTGAGGATAAGAAGAAGAATCATGATAAATCAAAGAGAAGAGTCTCTCAGAGGAAAGCATCCATTATATGCTATTACTGTGGAAGAATGGGACACACCTTGAGTATGTGCCAGGAAGCTCAAGAAAACCATGTCAGAAGAAGAACTCAAGGTGTATTAGCATCTTGACATAGAAGTGACGAAATGTGGTACGCCTTTGATGGAAAATGTTTTATATGTTCAGATTATGGGCATTTGGTAAGAAATTGAAGCAAGATGAACACAAGAATGGAAAGGGAACTCGAAAGGAGATTCTCGACTCCAATGATGCATAATGAGAAATTCTACACTGAGAAACAAAGTGGCAAGGAGAATAATAGGCTTAGAGAATCAAGGGAATCACATGAAGCTGATTGAAAGGTGTATTTATCACCTCCTCTATCACACTCAAAACCGCCCTCTATGAAAGAACATGAACATATCTGGAAGATAAATGGAGGAACCACAATAGTTCTGAGTAAGGAGAATATACATTCAATAGCGGACCCAACACCAATGAAAAATAGGGTGGCGACTCATAAATCTGATAAAAGGCAGATAAACAAAAAATGTAATGAAAAATCCACATGTCGTACTCCACAGCAAAAAGTGAAGGAAGGTGCAAGATCCTTGCAATGGTGGAAGAAGCAAGGGAAGATGGAAAGAAATGATATTCCTGCTCAGAGTAGGAATCTAGAGAAATTCCATATTGGTAGCACATCAACGAAAGAAGTGTGTACAAGTGGGTTTAATTCCCATATTGTGAAAAATTCTAGGCCTGTAGAATCTTCAAATCAGAAAAATACTCAGCATGTGTGTAATGAATGTTTAGTCATATGGCCAGAGCAATTAAAGTTAGAAAGGCAGTTAGAAGAAGCAAAGAAAGAGTGTGATGCTCTACAAGAAAGAATCAAAGGGTTGACCCATCAGGATCAAACACCATCCTCGTCTTGATGATTCTAGAAGAACTCCTCTCCCTATGTATATAAATGCTATTATCTGATGATTCATGTGTTTCTGGTTTTGGGGAGATACGATCCAAGGGGAAGTGGCATCTAAATATGAAAAGTGTAGCAGTGATATGTTTCAGAGTTTTAATTGACTCAAATTAGGTACAAAAGTTGAAGAAAAAGGGAGCAACAGAGCATAATAAGAAATTATTGTGTTATTAGCTTTATCTCTTGTTTCTTACACCGAGTTCCAACTCTGTTGGCTTAGAGATTTTGTTAATGGCTCAATGCCGAGTGCCAGACTGGTATAAATGATGCAGGAGGAAAATGAAAATAGATGGTGAAAGAGAAGAAGACTTTTTATGGGCATAACTCCAAGAAGTGTTGAATAACATAGGGGGAGCATTCAATAATAGAATCAGATGCAAGAGACATCAAAGAAATAATTGGATGACTCAGCTCAGGTATTCCCTATCGAGGGAGGAAAGAAACACAGGGGGAAGAAGCCATAATCATGCATCTCATGCTTATCTTTTTTTGTTCTAATAATGTGGTATCAGCTAACTGCTTTCAGGATACCAAGATGCTGCGAGAGAAAATCAAAGGCGTGTCAATAGAAATATGAGATAAGAAGTTCAAAGAAAATACATCATTGAACAATGACCCAGTGAGAAGTTTTCTGTTAAGAGAGATGATGTGGTAAGAGACTCAAGGAGAGTAGAAGTGGATTAAGTTGATTCAGAATAAGATACTGATGGTGAGTATGAGGAAGTAAAATCCATATCTACACAGAAGCCAAATAGTTGAGCTAAAATTGACAGGCAGAATATCATCAGTGATCAGTCAGCTCCAGTTCAAACATGGAAAATGAAATCACTATAACAATCATCTTTTCTATCTTATGTTGAGAAAAAATGCTTTTCTGATGCAGCTGAAGATGAAAACTAGGTTCAGGCTATGAATGAAGAGCTAGATCAGATTAAGAAGAATCAGACATGGGAGATTGTTTTGAGGCCAGCAGACAAGAATGTCATCGGGACTAAATGGGTCTATCGCAACAAGATTAATGAAGATGGAACTGTGATTCAAAAGAAAGAACAGCTAGTGTGAAGGGATACTCCCAAATAGAGGGTATTGACGTTGATGAGACATTAGCACTGGTAGCAAGGCTAGAGACAATCATATTATTCATAGCCATTACAGTGCAACGAATGTTCAATGTATTCCAGATGGACATCAAATCAGCATTCTTGAATGGGATTCTAGAGGAAGAAGTGAATATCAAGAAGCCGAATGTTTTTCTCATTCATGAAGATGAGAATAAGGTTTGTCGGCTAAAGAAGGGATTATATGGGGTGAAACAAGCACCAATAGTATAGAACTCAAGGCTACATCAGTATTTGAAGAAACTTGGTTTCTAGCGTGGTGGAGTTTCTTACAATATCTATCTCAACCACAACAGTAATGAAATGATGATTGTGCTAGTATATGTTGATGAAATAATATGTGTTGGATCATATAAAGTGACATAAGTAAGGAATGGAACATTCATTTCTCAATCCAAATATGCCAAGGAGGTGTTAAGAAGGTTTGGCATGGAAAAATCCATGGAGATGAAAACTCCGGTTTCTTCCCGGATGAAATTGTCAAAAGATGAGGATGGCAAGGTGGTTAATATCACAGAATAGAGGCAAATTATTGGAAGTTTTTTGTACTTGACCGCGACAAGGGCTAATATTGTTTTCACCACATGCCAAGTAGTGAGATATCAGAGTAATCCCAAGGAAAGCCACATGCTTGCAGTGAAAATAATACTTCGGTATATCCAGGGCACAGTGGATTTAGGCTTGACATATACTGACAAATCCCAGACAGAGTTATTGGGATATACGGATGCAGACTGGTCCGGTTCAGCAGATGATAGAAAATCAACGTCAGACTACAAAGGAGTGTCCTTTGGGTTTGTTGACAAAGGGGGAGAAAATAGTGATTGTTCAAGGGGGAGGAAATGTGGAGATTTGATAAATCATGAATGATATGGGGAGAAGCTGACAAGTGGAGTAGCCAGATAGGGGGAGTTGAAGCTAGTTGAACATGCTTAGCCATATCTTAGCTTGGACAACACAGGAAATAAGGCTAAAGAGGTTTTGAAGCTGACAAGGGATGAAGCTGTGAACAGAAAGGGGGAGCGTATTAAATCTGACGATGCTAGAAAGGATATATCAAAGGATTGACATCATGATAGCTGAGGATCATGATAAAATCATAAGAGTGGTGTTGGAGAGTGGTGAGAATATTTCCAAACCAAACATTGACCTTCAAACAAGTCCTTCTACAATTGGTATCAGTTTAGTACAAATTGGTATCAGTTTGGTGTCAATAATGGATGTCAGAGATGAAGTGATTCATTGATGAACATTCAATTTACTCTTCTTTCTCACATCGAGCATTGCTCATGTGGGCTTAGAGTATATGTTATGTAAATCCTTGATCGCTAACAGAATCGCCAAAGGCGAATGGTGGCTGAAGAATTAACGATGTATCTTTCCATAAAAGAGTTTTAAACAAACCCAAAGGGGGGGGATTGTTGGGAAAAAATCCCTCAAGGCAACATTGAAGCATTTTTGAGGTGATTGTGTTTGTTGAAATAGTGGACATCTGAGTGGTGATTGTTGACAAAGCAAAACAATGGCATACAAATTTGTTGGCAAAGAGGATTTCATGATGGAATGTTGAGTTCAAGAGCTGAGGTCAATGATACATGATTGATTCAAGAACGTCGACAAAAAGAATGGATGATCTGGAGGCGGTACAAAAGAACAGATACAAGGTGGCGCCGTTTTCCAGTGTTTACCAATTTTTTGGGTTTGAAAATCGACAAATTAAGAAAAGTGTTTTTGGAAAAGGGGATTGCGTGTCGAGGACTTGGAGTATAGGAAACTTGCACGCCATATTTTTTTTCAAGATCATAAGATCAAAATATGGCTAAGTAAATAGGTTCGCACAAGTTTGGGAGTTGGTCGCGTATGTGTCTAAAAGGACCGAAGACTTGTGCTCTGAAACTAGGTCGCGCAGGTGACTTGTGTGTTGTCGCGCAGGGTGGTCAATTTGCCTATAAATACTGGACCACCCCTCTTCATTTCAACACCGGAGTTCAAAACTTTGAGAAATCAGAGCTCTCATCATGCAAGTGTGGTGGTCGTGCAAGTGGTGTGTGTGGTTGCGTAGGTGGGACTTGCATGCCAGGGTGATTGTTGTGCGCCCGTGTTTGAAGCTACGCGCCAGTGTGGAGTTGCGCGCCAATATTGGGTTGGGTGTAAAAGGAAGTGAGTCGCACAGGATTGGTGTTGAGTACGCTTGAGTCGCGCAAGTGTATGAGGAGGACTTGTGCGCCCGTTGTGACTTGGGCGTTAATACTTGCGCGCCAAGATAGACTTGCACGCCAAGTAAGGTTTATTTCTAGCAGTGATTTTCAGGCTGCGTGGAATCAGGATGTTTTCCCGATACCTTTGGTGCAATGCGATATTCATCTATGGGTGAAGATTAGGCTTCAACAGAGAATCTACTTACAGAGTAAGATTCATTCCTTCATGAAAATGAAGAGACCTACAGGTCTATAAACTGTGAGTGGATTCCTTCCAAGAGCAGTGAGCAATGGAAGAGAAAAAAGGTGATCCTCTCCACTGGTAGTGAGCCAGAGAGAGAGAAATAGGGAGTGACCCTTGGGGAAGTATTAAGTTGAACCTAAACATTGTAAAGGCAGTGAGCCTGGGTATAGAAGTGATCTAGCCCAAACATTGTATCCACATCTAGTGAAGTATAGTGGAATTTGGTATGACCGGAAACTTATTGGCGTATGCTCTTTGGACGTAGTCCAGTGAGGGTGAACAAAGTAAAAATCTTTGTTTCTTCCTGTTTGCTTCCCTGCATTGCATTCAAAGCATTATCATTAGATAAATATGTAAATAAGTGATCATAGATTACACAGAAGATCAAAAAAAGTGAACCTTGTAATAAATAGGTCAAGATCCAGTGGGGTAGGAAGAACATTGAAAAAGAATATCCATACCCTGATTCACCCCCCCTCTCAGGGTATATAGGCCCTTATTGGTGCTAACAATTGGTATCAGAGGGAAGGTTGTTGTTATCATATTTGTTTGATCCGAATTGGTATAGTCGATCTGTGTTTTCAAAGAATCAGTCTCCTCTTTTCTCGGTGTGCCATGGCAGAGGGAAAACATCAAAGAAGAATCAGAAGTCAGGTGTTATCCCTCAGTGTGGAAGTGTTTATGGGAAAAGTTTGATTCAACTAAAAGAATCAAACAACATACTGAATGAAGTCCTAGACGAATCATATAGGGAAAAGATTGATTCACTCATTCAAGATGTTGGAATGAGTTAAGTACATGAACGTCAATGTGATGCCGGAACAAACGATGATGATGAAGTTTCAAGAAGGAGGCCACCAGTAGATGTTGTCAACATGAAAAAGGATGTGGACTGGAAGTTGGATGAAGAAGTAAAATCTAATGATATCCAGATCAAAGTATTGGAAATTGAGGTCAACAAGCTAAAAGGCTTAAATAAAATGCTTATTGATATAGTTACTAACCTAACAGAGAATAATGATTCACATGCCGAAGAGCTACAGAAGATGGCTGAAATGAAAGGAAAACAAAAGGCTGATGATTATGAAGAGAACCAAATTTCAGATGATGTTCAGAATCTGAAATCTATAAATGATGATCTAGTGACACAGTTGTCCAAAGAAGTTTAGAAGAATCAGAGGCTCCAACAAGAGAATGAATCTTTCTCTGAAACTATTTCTCAAGAAAAATTGAAAGTGAAGGAGGAAAGTGGTATGGTAGAAAATCTCACACAAGAATTGGAAGATGAGATGAGTTGTGGAAAGAATCTCATAAGAGAATTCAATTCCCACCTTGAATCAAGTGATATGAAGATTCAGATGTTGGAAGAAGAGATAAAATCAGTAAATAATGAAGTGGAGAAATTTAATGCTAGAGGAAAGCCTAAAATGAAGGATGCCTTGCACTTACTATTTGACTATCCTTTAGCACGTGATGATGAAATGAAAATCAAATTTTCCATTTCTGAAAACATGTTGGAACAAATTTTCTCAGCACAAAGACCATACAGTTTGGGGAAACTGGCATTGGATTTGATGAATCACCTCCCATGCATGATATAAAAAGAACTATGAACAGTTCCAGATGTGGATAAAATCCTGTAGGTGCTGGAGATATGCCTAAGAGGATAGTTACAAGAAGTAGTGATGACATGTTATATTTCTGCGTAATTCATGGCCACACATCAAGATTCTGTCAAAATGCTCTGGAATACTTTTAAGGCTGTGAAAATAGAATCATTGACAAATCTGAGGATAAGAAGAAGCATCATGATAAATCAGAGAGACGAGTATCTCAGAGGAAAGAATCCATTAGAAGTTATTACTGCGGATGAATGGGACACACCATGTGTATGTGTCAGGAAGCTCAAGAGCCCCGTGTTAGAATAAGAACTCAAGGTGTATTAGCATCTCGACATAGAAGTGACGAAATGCGGTACTCCTTTGATGGAAAAGGGAAAGGGAAATCGAAAGGAGATTCTCAACTCCAATGATGCATAATGAGAAATTCTACATTGAGAGACAAAGTGCCAAGGAGAAGAATAGGCTTAGAGCCTCACGGGAATCTCACGGAGCTGAAAGAAAGGTGTATCTATCACCTCCTCTATCACACTCAAAACTGCCCTCTATGAAAGAACATGAACATATCTGGAAGAGAAAGGGAGGAACCACAACAGTTGTGAGTATGGAGAATGTACATTCAATGGAGCACCCACCACCAATGAAAAATAGGGAGCCGACTCATAAATATGATAAAAGGTAGATAAACAAAGAATTTAATGAAAAATCCCCATGTTGTGTTCCACAACGAAAAGTAGAGGAAGGTGCAAGATCCTTGCAATGGTGGAAGAAGCAAGGGAAGATGGAAATAAATGATATTCCTGCTCAGAGTAGGAATCAAGGGAAATGCCATATTGGTAGTACATCAATGAAATAAGTGTGTACAAGTGGGTTTAATTTCCATATTGTGAAAAATGACAAACCTGTAGAATCTTCATATCAGAAAAAGACTCAGCATGTGAGTAATGAATGTTTAGTCTTATAGCCAGAGTAATTGAAGTTGGCAAGGCAGTTAGAAGAAGAAAAGAAAGAGTGTGACGTTCTACAAGAAAGAATCAAAGGGTTGACCAATCAGGATCAACCACCATCCTCATCTTGAGGATTCCAGAAGCACTCCTCTCCCTATGTATATAAATTATATTATCTGATGATTCAAGTGTTTCAGGTTTTAGGGAGATACGGTCCAAGGGGAAGTGGCATCTAAATATGCCAAGTGTAGCAGTGATATGTTTCAGAGTTTTAATTGACTCAAATAAGGAAAAAAAGTTGAAGAAGAAAGGGAGAAATAGAGCATAATAAGAAATTATTGTGTTATTAACTTTATCTCTTGTTTCTTACACCGAGTTCCAACTCAGTAGGCTTAGAGATTTTGTTAATGGCTCAATGTCGAGTGCTAGACTGGTATAAATGATGCAGCAGGAAAATGAAAATAGATGGTGCAAGAGAAAAAAAAATTTTATGGGCCTAACTCCAAGAAGTGTTTCATAACATAGGGGGAGCATTCAATAATACAATTAGATGCAAGAGCCATCAAAGAAATAATTGGATGACTCTAATCAGGAATTCCCTATCGAGGGAAGAAAGAAACACAGGGGGAACCAGCAATAATCAGGCATCTCATGCTTATATTTTTTTGTTCTTATAATGTGGTATCAGCTGACTGCTTTCAGGATACCAAGATGCTTCGAGAGAAAATCAAAGGCGTGTCAATAGAAATATGAGATAAGAAGTTCAAAGAAAAGACATCATTGAACAATGACCCAGTGAGAAGTTTTCTATTAAGAGAGATGATGTTGTAAGAGACACAAGGAGAGCAGAAGTGGCTGAAGTTGATTCAGAATAAGATACTGATGGTGAGTATGAGGAAGTAAAATCCATATCTGCACAGAATCCAAAGATTTGAGCTAAAATTGACAGGAAGAATATCATCAGTGATCAGTCAGCTCCAGTTCAAACATGGAAAATGAAATCACTACAACAAGCATCTTTTCTATCTTAGGTTAAGCTAAAATGCTTTGCTGATGCAGATGAAGATGAAAACTAGGTTCAGGCTATGAATTAAGAGCTAGATTAGATTAAGAAGAATCGGACGTGGGAGATTGTTTCGAGGCCAGCAGACAGGAATGTCATCGGGACTAAATGGGTCTATCGCAACAAGATGAATGAAGATGGAACTGTGATTCAAAACAAAGCACGACTAGTGTGCAAGGGATACTCCCAAATAGAGGGTATTGTCGTTGATGAGACATTAGAACTGGTTGCAAGGATAGAGACAATCATATTATTCATAGCCATTGCAGTGTAATGAATGTTCAATGTATTCCAGATGGACATCAAATCAGCATTCTTGAATGGGATTTAGGAGGAAGAAGTGAATATCAAGCAGCCAAATGGTTTTCGCATTCATGAAGATGAGAATAAGGTTTGTCGGCTGAAGAAGACATTAAATGGGGTGAAACAGGAACCAAGAGTATAGAACTCAAGGCTACATCAGTATTTGAAGAAACTTGGTTTCCAGCATGGTGGAGTTTCTTACAATATCTATCTCGACCACAACAGTAATCAAAGGATGATGGTGCTGGTATATGTTGATGAAATAATATGTGGTGGATAATATGAAGTGACACAAGGAAGGAATGGAACATTCATTTCTCAATCCAAATATGCCAAGGAGGTGTTAAGAAGGTTTGGCATGGAAAATTCCATGGAGATAAAAACTCTGGTTGCTACCCGGATGAAATTGTCAAAAGATGAGGATGGAAAGGCAGTTAATATCACATAATATAGGCAAATTATTGGAAGTTTTTTGTACTTGACCGCGATAAGGCCTGATATTGTTTTCACCACATGCCAAGCAGCGAGATATCAGAGTAATCCCAAGGAAAGCCACATGCTTGCAGTGAAAATAATACTTCCGTATATCCAGGGCACAGTGGATTTTGGATTGACATATACTGACAAATCCCAGACAGAATTATTGGGATATACTGATGCAGACTGGGCCGGTTCAGTAGATGATATAAAATCAACGTCAGACTACAAAGGAGTTTCCTTTGGGTTCGTTGACAAAGGGGGAGAAAATAGTGATTGTTCAAGGGGGAGGAAATGTGAAGATTTGATAAATCATGAATGATATGGGGAGAAGCTGACAAGTGGAGCATCCAGATAGGGGGAGTTGATGCTAGTTGAACGTGCTTAGCCATAGCTTAGCTTGGACAACAAAGGAAATAAGGCTAAAGAGGTTTTGAAGCTGACAAGGGATGAAGTTGTGAACAGAACGGGGGAGCGTATTAAATTTGATGATGCTAGAAGTGATATATCAAAGGATAGACATCACGACAGCTGAGGATTCTGAGAAAATCAGAAGAGTGGTGTTGGAGAGTGGTGAGAATATTTCCAAACCAAACATTGGCCTTCCAACAAGTCCTTCAACAATTGGTATCAGTTTAGTAAAAATTGGTATCAGTTTGGTGTCAACAGTGGATGTCAGAGATGAAGTGATTCATTGATGAACTTTCCATTTACTCTTTTTTCTCACACCGATCATTGGTCATGTGGGCTTAGAGTATATGTTAAGTAAATCCTTGATCTCTAATAGAATCGCCAAAGGCGAATGGTGGCTGAAGAATTAACGATGTATCTTTCCATAAAAGAGTTTTCAACAAACCAAAAGGGGGGGATTGTTGGGAAAAAATCCCTCAAGGCATCATTGAATCATTTTTGAGGTGATTGTGTTTGTTGAAATAGTGAACATCTGAGTGGTGATTGTTGAAAAAGCAATACAATGGCATAAAAATTTGTTGACAAAGAGGATTTCATGATGGAATTTCGAGTTTAAGAGCTGAGGTCAATGATCCATGATTGATTCGATAACGTCGACAAAATTAATGGATGATCTGGAGGCGGTACAAAAGAAAAGATACAAGGGGTCACCGTTTTCCAGTGTTTACCAAATTTTTGGGCCTGAATATCAACAAATCAAGAAAAGGGTTTTTGGCAAAGGGACTTGCGCGACGAGGACTTGGAGTATAGGAAACTTGCGCGCCATATGTTTTTCAAGATCATAAGATCAAAATATGGCTATGTAAATAGTTTTGCGCAAGTTTGGGAGTTGGTCGCGCAAGTGTCTAAAAGGACAGAAGACTTGCGCGCCGAGACTAGCTCACGTAGGTGACTTGCGCGCTGTTGCGGAGGATGGTCAATTTACCTATAAATAGTGGACCACCCCTCTTCATTTCAATACTGGAGTTCAACACATTGAGAAATCAGAGCTCCTGTCGCGCAGGTGTGGTGGTCGCGCTAGTGGTGTGTGTGGTCGCGTAGGTGGGACTTGTGCGCCCTGGTGATTGTTGTGCGCCTGTGTTTGAAGCTGCGCGCCAGTGTGGAGTTCCATGCCAATATTGGGTTGGGCATAAAAGGAAGTGAGTCGCGCAGGTTTGGAGTTGAGGAAACTTGAGTCGCGCAAGTTTCTGAGGAGGACTTGCGTGCCCGTTGTGACTTGGGCACCGATACATATGCGCTGAGATATACTTGCATGCCAAGTAAGGTTTATTTCCAGCAGTGATTTTCGGGCTGCGTGGAAGATGGAAGTTTTCCCGATACCTTCGGTGCAAAGAGATATTCATCTACGGGTGGAAATTAGGCTTCAACAGAGAATCTACTTACATAGGAAGATGCATTCCATCATGAAAATGAAGAGACCTACAGGTCGATAAACTGTGAGTGGATTCCTTCCAAGAGCAGTGAGAAAAGGAAGAGAAAGAAGGTGATCCTCTCCACCGGTAGTGAGCCAGAGAGAGAGAAATAGGGAGTGACCCTTGGGGAAGCAGTGAGCTGAACCTAAACATTGTAAAGGCAGTGAGCCTGGGCATAGAAGTGATCTAGCCCGAACATTGTATCCAAATCTAGTAAAGAATAGTGGAATTTGGTACGACTGGAAACTTGTCGGCGTATGCTCCTTTGACGTAGCCCAGTGAGGGTGAACCAAGTAAAAATCTTTGTGTCTGCCTGTTTGCTTTCCTGCATTGCATTCAAATCATCATCATTAGATAAATAAGTAAAGAAATGATCACAGTTTACACACAAGTGAAAACAAAGTGACCCTTGTAATAAATAGGTCAAGATCCAGTGGGGTAGGATGAAATTTGAAAAAGAATATCCATACCCTGATTCACCCCCCTCTCAAGGTATATAGGCCATTATTGGTCCTAACATATGTATCTATCAAACATCGATCTTTTAAATATTGAAATTAATTTGGAATCTATTTTGGCCAACAATTTTATTCAACTTGGATTATTTCAATCTACACTAAATAAAATTTTTCATCTGTCAATATCTATATATTTCCTATTGTTTTCATTATAAAAAAAGTTAACTAATTGATCTTTTTTGTTTATGAAATCAGTTGTTTTCAGAAAATCGTTTCATGACTATTATGGTTATCATTATTTGAATCCACTATCTCATTTCTGACCCAAATGATATCATATTTGAAATATTATTTTTACATGAGTTAATCAAATAAATATATAAAATTTATATCCTAATCTCATCTTGCACAACAACACATTTTTCTCAAGCTGTCTGAGAGTTTATTTAAGCAGAAGCTTGGTTAAATAAATCTGTCTACAAGTGACTTTTTGTTTGTTTTTTGGATAGATAGGAGTATGAGAGAACGTGTTATTCCAAAAAATATAAATAAGTATTCCGAAACACCAAAAAATTATTCTTCAAATACCATGTAAGGGATTAACTATTTTTAAATTCTTTGAATTTCCATTTTATTTTTGAAAGGGAAATTATATATTTTCTTACAGTGTTTATATTTTAATTATTTTCATATTTTAATTTTATGTTTGTGTAATAGATTATTTGTTTTATCATTTCAATTATATTATTATCAATTATAAAACTAGTATGTGATCAATTATTTTAAAATGTAATGTATTTGATTTAAGCTTATATTTTTAGAAGGAAATTTTATTAATTTTATTTTTTATTTAAGTGCATATCTTGATGATTTAAACTTTAAATTGGTATGGTATAGTTCAATTTTATATTTATTATCATTTAAAATTTAAATGTATGGTATTTAATGTTTATAAAGAAAATTTTATTTCTTATAGTTCTATTTGATTAGAATTTTGAATGTAGAATTGTATTGTTATGAAATTCATCGGCCATGTCTTTTTTTCTTAAGAAACTTCCAAGATTTAAAAAAGGGTGTAATAATTAATTACAACTTCTTATTTTCAAAAGAAATAGGATATTGGTTTTATGATATTGAAATTATTATTATTTTCAATATTATTAGATTATTAATTTAAATGGTCCTTAATAGTTAAAATTTTATTAATTTTTACATCGAAAAATTATACCATATGAGTTTTAAATAATTATAACTACCATTTCATGTGAGTAATTACATGAATAAACAAGAATATCATTCTCATTATGAGCTATAGACATCATGTTATTCATTGAAATGTCATGCATCAATTGCATTATTTGATTATATATATATATATGTTTGTGTAATTCAATATATATATATATTATGAGGTTTTCTAATAGAAAAATACTTCATAAATGTTAAATATTTTTTATTAGAATTCTATGAATTAAGAAACACATAACATTCTATGTATTAAGAAATGTATAAAAGTCAAAGGATTTTTTTGTACAGAATCAAGAAAAAGATTCCCTAAAAATGTGTGTGTGTGTGTGTGTGTCTATATATAAACAAAATTATATGAATATGATACAATTAATTTCAAAGAAGAAAGGTCAGTGAGAAATGTAAATATAAGTAAAGAATGCTTAAAAATATTTTTAGAGAATCTGGTTCATGAATGTTTAAATATAATATAAATTGGGGAGTGAACCTATTCTCTCATTAAGTTGATAGTCCCAAGATAGCCTTCAACGTTTTATGTTTCTATAGAGGTTTTTTTTAAAATGTTGATATTTTTTTTTAAAATAACAAGATTATATTTAAAACTTTTTTTGGTAATTATAAATTTTCAAATTTTCAAAATTATTTTAAATGTAAGTAATTTCAATTATATTTTGAATGGTAATTTTGAAATTTTATTAATAAAATATTTTTTGAAATCATATCTCAAATTTATTTATAAAAAAGAATTTAAATAATTTGAAAACATCTTACTGGGAAATTTAATTCTCACATATTGTTTTAAATGATTTTTTCAAAGGTATCTTAGAATATCATTTTCAAAATGATTCTCTTTTGGGGATAGCGCATGTGGAAGCATTATAGGCATTTATCTTAATCATTTTTTAACTCTAATAAATGTAAGGTTTTATTTAATCCATAAAAACCAAGACCTGTAATAGGCCCTCATTTGTTTTTAGTGTTGTGTAATTGTTCTATTACTTTTAAAAAAAAATTACACCGTATTTTATAAGCACTAAGTCTGGAATACTTGGCTCAGGGTGTTATACATGTTCCTCTTCTATTTGTTCAATGTAAATGAATTAAATCATAAGGCATAACATAAGAATTACCCATGGAAATAAAATGTGTTAAATAATAATACATTATATCATAATCTAATGAAATATCATAAATCATGAATATGATGAATGGTCATAAGGCATGTATGACCCTATTAGTAAAGGAATAATGATATAGGTATATATGTGAGAGACATATATACATAACTTGGAATAAATAAAAAACAAATTTTTTTTCATTTGTGAAAATAATATAAAAAATACTAAAAATATTATTTTAGAAAAATACCATTTCACATTGAGTAACAATATAGGGTGCTATCTTGGATGAAAAATTATTTCTAAGGACCAATTTGAACTTTTCTTGGGGAAAATAAAATATAGATATTGAAATCAATATTTTGAAATATATATAAATACTTAAACATTTAAAAAATTAATTTTAATATATCCTTTGATACATCAAAATTAAGCATCTAATCATTGTGCCATCATAACAGTGGAATGTTCCATTCATTCCAAATACAATAAAAATAATGACTCCTTGAACATTTTTTAAGGAAAGTGAAAAGGTAAATTGATCATAGAACATTTGGAAGTTTACTTTGGAATTAAAAAAATAATAATTAATAGTATATATGAAATTAGAAAATCGTAGAAAAAAAAATTCAAACATTTTTAGAAAACATTTATCTAGAAGAATGTTTTTTTTACGGAAGAAAAAAAATTAATTTGGATTTTATTTAACAAAATTCACATCTTTTTAACTACCAAAGAGAGTGGAAATGATAGTATTACTTATAATTATTATCAATAACCATATGATGATAATATGGATGTTATATATTTATAAATTATTAAATAATTTCAAATAACTTAAATTCAAGAATATAAAATTCAAATTAAAATGACATTAAAACACAAACCCATACTACTTTGGTTAATTCTGAATCATATCTCTCGTGATTGAAGTATGTTAATTGTAACTCAAAATATCCTGAATTTTGAATTTTTCATGAAATATTATTTAAATCAAAACAATATAAACCATTCAAAAATAAATTAGTTATATAAAAGAACATGTGTCTGAATGAATGATGTTTGGATAAAACCCTTACAAAGTGTATATCATTGAGGTGAGAGGTAATAAATGAGATGATTAAGTGTAACCAATGTATATCCAAACAAATAAAATTATAAATACAAAATAAATCAATAAATATTCATTTTAAACATAATTTTAGGAGTAATATAATCATCTATGTTTTCATATAACCCAATAAATGAAAATTGAGTTGAAACTCCATTACATCACACATCTCATCTGTTGAGTATTACAAAAACTCCAATACAGTGGATTTAAACAAGTTATTATCTTATAAAATAAACATATTTATATCTATAATATCATATATTATCCATTAATATCATTTTATTAACCATTATTTATCATTTTTCCTATATCACTACATTTTTGGGTTTTCTCTTGGTGAGGCAGTAATCCTCCGTACACACGAGCGGCATTATTGTATTCTCTATTGAATGGAATGTAAGAAAGAATATATGATATTAAAATTTCATTATAATAATTATATCATAAATATAATATATAAATATTTTATAAATCCTTATATCTATCCATGATAATTTCTTAGAGAAAATGAATTATGTCGATTTGTAAGGTGTTATTCCACAACACACATGATCAGCAATTTAGTCTCCCATTTGAGAGAGGAGGATATGTCTGTAGTTAATGATAATAAAATAAAAAATCTCATTATATGGATGATATTGATGTTAATATATCATCATGTTTAAAAATATTTTTAGAATTTGGAGGAATAAAAAACTAAAAATGTTCTCTTTAGGAAGTTCCCTCATATTTAGATAACTCTTTTTTGTTTTACACAAAAATCCTTCTTAGTTTATCTCTCTATAACAAGGATTATAGGATTATTTTAGGGTATTAAGAAATTAATTTGGATATTTTTAAATTGAAAATGGGTTTTGGAAGTGTGGAATGGTTAAGAGAGAGGGTGTAATTTTATGAGTGGGGAGAGGACACACTTGATATTATTGAAAAAAAGAATTACACTTATGTTTTTTACCTAAAAAGGAAAAAATGGACCATTTTTTAGAAAATAGAAGATATAATGTTAGAAAAATGACCCTAATACGATAATTTGACATGTTTTGGGTCATTTTAAATTCTTATTTTTAAATTTTAATACTCAGTAAATCTTTTTTTACATTAACCATTGTAAATACATTTTTCTATTTTTATTATTAATTTTTTTTAAAAAATAAAATAAAATTTTAAGATAATATAATTTATTATTATTACAAATATTTTATCCATTTTTATATATTATTCTCATTATAGTGGAATTATATAATTTAATATGAAACACATAGTCATGTCAAAAAAACAATTTTTCAAAAGAAAACCCATGAAATGTTTAAAAAGATTTTATATCAAAGTTCCATTTGAAATTTCTTCAAATGATCTAATTAAGATTTAAGAATATATAAATAATATAATTTTACATTTAAATCCACATTAAAATAATTTTTTTCATGTCAATTAATTAAATTAAATGCAGTTCCCAAAAATTATTTTTCACTATTCTTTCAAAAATGAATCTTTTGAGAAAAATCCAATAACATCACCATAAGATAATTTTAATACATTTATTTAAAAAGTAAATACCATTCTATATATTATTTTTTTCAAATTTGGTAAAAATTATTTTCAAATATGCGTGAAAAGCTTGACTAAACCACTATTTAAAATAATTGTTTCTCTAAAACCAATTAGTTTTATTTTAAATGATTTATATATTTTTTTCAATCAATAGATAATAATTGAATTTATTTTATATTATTTTAAATCATTAAATTTTCAAAATTTACTTATAAATATTAATACATTCTAATTTAATGACTTTTTTATTATGGTTCATTTTGATTTTGGGTTGCGTGTTCCATAAGCTATCAAAGAGATTGAATTTATTTTAAATAAAATATATCATAATATCTCAATGAGTTAATTTCTCTTTTATTATTATTATTGTGCGTAATATTTTATATCAAACATTGTGCTACCCTTTTAAAATAGTGGGGTTTTACTTTTCACAATCTCATCAAATGTTTCTCATTCTGAGCCTCCTTTAATTGCTGTCTTTGTTAAATTATATTCTACATCATTTCAGTTGTTCATGATTATTCATTTCTTAGTTATGTATCAACCCAAAAATGCTTTTTTCTCTACTCATTTTCTTATTTTTTCACTAGAATTGAGGTTGTTTTCTTGGTTTACCGAAATTTTTTTCCTTCCCTGTGGATATGTTCCATCATATATATTGTAGATATTGTAGTTAATATAATATTTTCTTATATTGTAGTAATCTACTATAGGTCATGAATATTTTTTAATATTACATTCATAAGGATGGAGTTAAAATTTTATAGGGATGATTATAAATCCATGTAAACATAATTTAAAGTCCACATAAGGATGATTTTCTAAATGAAACAAATTTTCATAAAGATACATCATTTTCATAAATAAGAGTTTAAATGTTCATAAAAATCATTTTCAAAGTTCTTAAAGAACATTTTAAACAAGAATATGTATCATTGGTAAAAAAATTAATATTAAACTAAAAAAGAGAAAAATATCAAAAATAATAATTTATTAATAAAATAATGTTTCTAGAGTAGTAAGAAAAGTGATAATATTAAAAAATAATAAATACTTATTTAATAGAGAATTATTGAAATAGAATAAATTGAAAATTATTAATTGATAAAGTGAGAAACAATTGGGGGATATTAAATGTATTAAGAATATTATAATACCTTATTAATAAAATATATATAATAACAATAAATAGGGTGATTATATTTTTAATTATCAAAACACAATGAAAGATATAATAATTATCATTTCAATAATCAACTCATTTTTTGAAAATTTAAAAACTGAACGTCAAATATAAAAAACATTCTCCCAATTTTGAAATGAAAAAAAGGAATATATAACATATATATTAAAATTAATTTACTAAAAAACATTTACACTCTTGTATATGTAATTTAATAAAAAATTTATATATACAAGAAAAGTATATTTTAAAAATGTATCTCCCCTTAAAAAATAACCATTCAAATATATTTTTTAATTGAGATGAAAAATATAAAAATACAACAAACATTTAAAACATTAACAGTATTAATATTTTAAAAGGTCTCCCTAAATTTAGAATAAAAAATAAAGAGCATATTAAAAAATAAATTTATTCATGGTAGTAATAGAATACAGAAAATAACTTGTGCAAAAAATCTAGACATGATTTTCCTGAATAAAGGTATAATAAACAAGTATTAACATCCAATAAATTAAAAAATTCTTAATTATCCACGTAAATTAAATAATAATAAATTTAGAATGAAAATGGTATTCTTTGTATGATATATATCTGAAATATCAATAGTATGACCAAGATAAACGAATAATTAGAGCAAAAGTGAAGCAAATTTATTGTAATCTATAATTTTAACTAGTAAACCCCCTCTAAAATCATGATTTTATGAATATAAAACATATTAAATGAAACAAATAAATTTCTCCCAATGTGAAACAAAAAACCATGAATTAAAAAACAAATAATCCATTGGAATCCTCGACATTTTAAAACAAATAAAACATCAGTATCCATGATAGGATGTTAAAAATAATTAATAAATTATAAAAATATTGGTATAGAATTAGCAAGTAAAAAACATTTAAATATATTAAAATAAAACATATTTTTAAAAAATATAATACATAGTCACTTGGAATAGGTAAAAGTTATAGATTAATGAACATACCAAAATACCCAAATAATAATACAATAAATTCATATGTTGCTAGAAAAATTAAATATACATACATTGGAAAGTTGAAATGATTTGTTAAAAGGGTATTCAAGAATGTAATGTTCATGACCCTTGCCAGAAAAGGTTTTATTTTTTAACATTGATAATAAATTTATATAAGAAATACATCCTATATATAAGATATTGAACAACTTATAAGAAATAACCACTTGAATAGTTACTGTATACACAACACATAAAACAAGTAACAAAATAAATACCAACATTCTTAGTGTTTGGAAAATATTTTTGTATATTTGAGGAAATATCCCATGAAAATCATTAAAATTTATTGATTTTTTTAATTACTTCCAATAATCACATAAAAGAATCCAAATTTTGACATCCAATTGAAAAGTTACATAAGATCATCTTTAAGCATTCATCTATAGAATTGTGTTTTCCATTTTATTTTTGTAAAATTTAAATATAATCATAGTTTTTTATTAGTGCATGAATCAGAATTATTTAAAATAATATTGTCCATTTAAATAATATAAATTGAATACTATATTATTTTCAACTTCACTTTCATGTCTTCTTCATTATTATATTTTTTTATCTTTTAATTTTTAGAAATAGATTCTAATTTTCTTTCACTTTATTGTTATGTACCTTACATATTTTTATATTTTTTAAAACCTTTTCAATTTCCTCATGATATTTCTTCTAGAATTCAAATCACTCTTCAATAGTTGGTTTTTAGATCTATAAGTATAATACAAATATTAATTGGAACTAATGGAACTCATATCTACAATAATAAAAAATTAAAATCCATTATTGTAGATTTTCTCAACATTATTTAGGAATATGATTGTGGAGATGAATAAATTACCTTAAAATATTTTTCCATCAATGAAATGTCACTATTTTACTTGTCACATTAAGACTATTCATTTGAATTAGATTAAATGATATAAGTCCAACTAGTAGAAAAATATTTCTTTTATTATTATCCTTTAACTCTTATCTTTAATATTTCAGACTGAATCATTCATATTTGTTATAACTCTTATTATTTCATTTATATTATCTAATATTATAATTATATTTATAATTATTACCATTCCTTTAAAATTGTATCTTATACTTATTTTTTCCATAATTACTTGGAATCATGTCTCTTTTTGTGGATTCCATGTAGAATCATTACAAGTACACTCATATAACAACTTTTTTAGAACTAGATGAAGCAATCACCTAACTAAAAGAATAAAGATAAATATGCTTATGTTATATTAAATAACATCTCTTAATATTTTCATTATCCTCATTATCAACACTATTTAAATTAATCTCATACTAATGTAATGATAAAACCTTCTATTTTATAGAATATTAAAAAAACCGTACTTTCTTCCATTGAATCTATCTTTTCATTCAACTTCATCATATTTGATAATGTTTTTTATTTAGTAGACTCTTCATTATTTATAGAAACACCAAAAACTGTTCAATTTTTTATCATATTCTTAAATATGTTGTACTTATCACATGACCCTTTCATGATAAAACATCATAAATTCATGAAATTGATCCACATGAATACCTAGATCATTTCTATATAATTTTTCAATACCCAGATGAGTGAATTTTTTCCAATAAATTTTATAAATTTTGTTCCAATAATACTTTTGACTATTAACAATTACACTAAGATAATAATAATGAAAATTTTTAGATTTATAATCCAAAATATATTTAGTAGCACTAGTACTGGTCAATTTATCATGTTTACTTTGGGTAATTAATATGGTTTAGATATGATATGTCAATATTAAATACATATTTTTTCAAAATAGATAAATTTTGTCCTTCCAATATATGTAGCCACATATATTGAAATTAGTTGATTTGTAGGGATTATAATTTTTATTATTCAAATTTTTCATAACAAAAAAACTATATATTTTCGTAGATTGTTAATTATTTGATATATATTTGTAATAAAAAATATATTATATCCCAAATATAAAGAGAAAGAGTAAATCTAACATTTAAAATTATCATCTCTTAAGTAACTCATTATGTAGTCAGTAATGCTTCACATCTCGAGTGATTCAAAATCTAGTTATAGAAAAATTCGAAAATAATAATTATCTTTAATAAAATTGCTATGTTATTTAGCGTGTCATTCTTTCAAAAAACTTCATCACAGCCGACAACTATTATAGGAATATAAACATGGAAATATTATTATTAATTTTTTTTATGTTTCATTCATATTCCAAAAAAAATTACCACATTATTATTGTATAAAATTAAACGAAACAAATAATCATGGATTTATTATAATTTTTATGTAATTTATAAATTATTCAATTATTTATAATAAATAATATAAAATTATAGTAAATAGAAAACCAGACATCTATGTGAAACATAACAACATGAATCTTGGTATATTTTCATGACCAAATTTTTTTTTCTTATGGAGCAGTGAAAATATGATACCTATCTTTCAGTAAGTATGTCATGTAGATATTTACCACTTTTTAGTTACAATAAATCTCAAGAAAAGTTCTATAGTAAAAGAACTTATATACAATAAATAAAATATCTTACATGGCATGCATGTGATGAACATCAATTTTTAGAAAAAAAACATATAGTTATTCATGATAAATTTTATAAATAAATTCTATAAATCTAAATGTGTTCATAAAATACTGATTAAGGCCTAGAATAAAAATACACACATTTATATATATGTTTTTTTATTTCTAGAGTAGTGATTCCAACATAAACCATAATACCGATGACTCATAAAAACTATCTTTAAAGTAGTGAGATGAAGTGTACAAGAAGAGTTTACACATTTCACCTGAGTACTATAAAATTAATGATATTATAAAAGAATAAATGGTGTTCTATAGGAATTGTATTAGCGTGATACTTCATTATTCATTCTATAGTTATCGTATTTGAATGTAGGAAATATATATGTTATAATATTATATTTGTAAAGATAAAGTATAAACTATATAAGGATGAGTATAATTAATCATAATCTTAATTTAGAAAAATTATATAGAGGAATTTTAAAAAAATCTGTTTTGAATAAATATCATTTTTTCATAAATTTAATTCTGATGTGTGTAAGCAATTATTTTGAATTTTCATATAGATCATTTTAAAAAATAAATATTTGTAAATGTTTGTAAGATAAAACTACTAATGATTAAAATTTACATAAGAATAATATTTCTAAGAAAATAATTTTTAAGAATATTACTAAACATTACTTGCTTGGTATAGATTAAAACATAAAAAAAGATAAAAAGAAAAAATATTAAAATAGAACAAAGATATAATAGCATATTAAAATATATATTAGCCGTTATTAGATATTAAAAGTAGTTTTTATATTATAAAAATATACTTAAAAGGAATAAATTATATGAATAAAAAATTAAGGATATTTATAATTATCAAACAAGAATTATAGAGAAATAATGATCCAATCTATAACCACTAATGCATCATGAACCATATTTTCATGTACGTTTTCTGAAAGACCAAAAATGTTTTATAGATTATCTTTTAGTTAAACATCAATAATTAAGTTATCACCATATTGATATTATGGTTTTATTTATAAATATTTTCAATAAAACTAGATTTTGAACTCCCTGAAATGTTTTTATGGTGTGACATTAAAAAACTTCCTGATGTTCATAGTGTCAAATCTTGACATTTACGTTCTCCAAAAGAAGGAAAAAGAAATACACAATATTCCTCTTCCACACATCCATATATTACTAATATAATTCTTTTTATTCCAAACTTATATTTAAGTATATGTAGCCAATATTTTTTGGAAATTGTTTTCCCATTAGGATATTGATGAAGAAATGGGTCATTTTTCTATAGTAATGGATTGAAATATTTCTATCAGAAATATAAAAAAAATTACTTCTAAACAACTTGATCTTGATTCCACCCATAGAATAGAAGCCCCTTATCATCTCTAAGAAAACCAAAAAATAGATAAAATGGTGCCTTATATTCCAAAAAAATATGGTACAAACATGAAGAATTACCTCTATTATATTTGTACAATAATGATTGATGTTTGAATCATATATTATAATATTTAGAAGAACTAAATTTCTTTGGTTTTCTCATTATAAAATATAAGACATTATTTTTAGAACCATACGGTCCACCTGGTCTCTTATATTCGATCTCTCAAATATATCCTTAATAATTCAATGCTAACTAGTCACCTAACATGATGAGAATTAATTATCTAGAAGATTCAAATTTGATTCATGTTAAAAAAAGGTTATATATGGGAAAGCGTAATCTAACTTCATAACAGTTCACCCTATCATAGAGGTTTCACTTTTGTACATGAATCTATAGAATGATAAATATTCCACGATTCATGAATATTCCCAAACAAGATAATTATATTTTTAAGATTCTATTAAAAGTAGAATAAAAATTATGATGGAAAACAAAACTAAAAGAAATTAAACTTGGGGATTATGTTCAACTCTCAAGTATAAGTGGTTCTATCACAATACTTGTTGTTATAGGGATATAAAACCAATGAGTAATACAACTAGGACCTTATTTGAGGCTTGGAAATACCCCTTTAAAAACTATTTACTCATTAAAATATAAAGGGAAATGAAGAGTTGTTGATCATGATAATTAATGGTGATTAAACCATGAATAAAAAAGAGTTTATCCAATTTCTAGATTATAAATGAGGTTTTATGGATTAATCCCATTAATGGAAAACACATTCTCAATTTTATTATTCAAATAACGATTAATTGGACTCACAAGACAATTAATCTACCACCTTGTAAGATATTTATCTCGATTACGAGGTTATTCACGTCACATATCAATGGGTGGTATCATAAATTATTAGTAATTATATGAAATATATAAATGAAATTAATTTTATCCTTATAAAAGGTGAAAAATTTTCACCTTCCAATTTATTCCATAATTATATTTGTGCCCTTCACGTTACACTATCTTCAAAATGATATTCTTCAACCCAATTGACCTTTAAAAGAACAGATTGGTTACCAAAATTTGTATCTTTTAAAAAGTAATGAATTCATAGATATTCCTCTACAAATGATGGTTTTATAGGGTCCTCCCCGTGATCACTGATGTCAGAGAGACTTGAACTATTATAAAGGAATACTACACAAGTACCTATAACCCACACCAATCAGGAAGCAAGATCTTCCATCAAATCCGAAGACTAGGATACTTCTAGACATCGATGATGATGGACTATAATGAGTTCATTGAAAATAAATTGGTTAACTAATATATGTTGACATTATTTTTCAATCACTATAGTATTTTAACAACACTAAATACAATTGATAATTTTGAATATGGGAGATAAATTTCATCTCTCTATATTCTCCTTCCACTATTTAGTGGTTTAAGTTCATTTCTTATATCATTGAGTTATTCTAAAAGTGGGATGTACCTATAACCCATATTGAAATAATAACAATATTAGTCCTCAATTTTGAAAGGATAAATATAATTACCAGACTTGGAGTGCATCGCACCATATTGACATACAATGTAAAAAAATTATGCACTTTTGAATTGATGGGGTTGTATCAGGAGTAAAATATATTGTCCAACCATTCATCTAACTATCATGTAGTAGTGCACAAAAAAATAGAATCCTTCAGTTAAAAATTATATAAAATCTTTCATAAGATGGTAGAAAAATAAAATAAGTCTTTTCTATATAAACTCCAACATTCCTTATTGACATAACACAGCCCGTATTTTATTTCCACCAAGGTGACCCGATACTTTCTGGTATGAGGGAAAGAATCGGGCTTACCTATCAAGTATTAACTACCCTCACTTCATATAATGTTTTCATATCAATTGTATGAGTACAATTAGTCTTAGATATAACAATATGAATCTATGTGACATGATAAAAAAAAGTCTATGCACAATACACAAATGTTAAATTCATCAAAATTGAGTCACATGAGAATCCAATAAAAAGGTCTTACTCCGATAATTTTCCAAGGTAAATAGTTCTGGATATGAGAACACCCATGATACCTATAATGAAATCTAGGAATATTTATATGAAATGTGAAGGTCCATATTCCATAAAGAGTATACTCATTCAATTCTTACTTGATGATAATAATGTAAGGATATTAAATCATTGCAAACACCGCTGCGTGGTTTTTCAAGATATATATTGTAGACATTCCTATTTTTTTCATTAATGTCCAATATGTATGACAAAATTTCTTTATAAATTTTCCTCATTATTTGATCTTAAAATGTATGAAATAATACTCCTTCTCATATAATATAAAACTATGTGAAATATACTAAATCATGTAAGGCCTTAACAACTTATAATGGTCTATTCTATATGACTCGATTCCTTTTTTATAATCATAATCAATATTTGATTTAATAGTGTATGAGATTCCCATACAAAAGAGAGTTTCCTCCAATGGAACTAATATAGGGTAAACCCATATTATTTATATAAACTAAATGAATATTAATTTGGTTCACTAAAGGATATTTAGTAATACCAAAATCATTTATCTCAAATATATCCATGAAATTCATTCCTACCAAACACCAACATCTAGCTAGTATTAGATCATTCACCTCGTTCAAGTCTAGTAGTAATTTCAAAAAACAAAACAAAACTACATCTTTTGGTTTAGAATCTATATTGTCACAAGCAAAAATTCACATTAGTCCGCATTGAAAAACCCTAAAATGAATGATAATAGATTTCCAGTCACATAACATTATAATTCATGTCATGTAGTCCACATTACATGACCTTTTAACTGATTTGGAGTATTATGTTTTATATAGACTAATTTCCATACATGGGAGTTAGATCCATGTAATAATCCCTAAAGTTTAGATCCATATTCATACAACTACATTAGGATAAAATTACACTAATTTCAAGGGAATATGTCCATGTTAGTGGGATTTTTCTTATATTGGGATTTTTTTATATAGCTCAAAAATAATTTGATACCATTTTATTCATTCCCTTCCCCCAAGATATATCTATACAAAGACCACGCTACGAACTAAATGTTTATTTATTCCTATTATATTATGATACGTAGTAATTCTTGGATTCCCAATATCAGTTCCAATAATTAACATTTTTGTAACACAAAAAAACATAGGAAGAGAGGTTTAAATTAGGGTTTTAATGCTTTATTTCATAATTAAGGACCTTTTTCCCATGTTGATGGGAACCTGTTAAACCTATTGAAAGTATTTCTACATTCACTACAATCACCAATGTTTTATATACAAACACGACACAAAAATCTCTACTTAGTTCATCTCTATGATATAGTATAAGAAGAATAATTTTTTTATGTATATCATACTATAATCCACTATGATTCACTAATTTTCCGGATTCTTATTTCAAACTGGGACACTTCATACTAGGAGAACCTTCTTTAGAAATGAATTTAGGTATTAACACACAACATCTGTTAGGTCACTCTTAACGAATCACCCTTTTTCACAATATTAGATGAAGTCATTCCCATTTTAATGACATTAAGGTCACCTTTATGTAAACATTAATTCTTATTGATAATTTCACTCTTAAGGTTCAAGTTTGATTCCCTAATGAATTCTTGAATTTCTTATGAGAAATTTATCCTAGGTAACTCACAATACCCAAGTCAGTACCTTTTAACAAGATGCGTTATTCCATGTTTTGGGCTTCAAATAGTTTGGATTCACACATTTCCTTATATTAATTCAATTATTCTTTGTAATAACCCTTTATTTTAAATTTATTTTCCTTTGAAATAAACATGAAGTATTATATATATATTTTCATAGGCTACCCTATGTTCAAATATCCATAATATAGTATACCTTTCTAACATAGTCATTTTATTATTATGTAATAATAATATTATAATTTATATTAGTTATATGTATAATGGTTCTAAGGAATACAAACTTATTGATTAATTTTTAAAAATTATGAAATGAATTTTATTTATGTCATTATATTCTTCAAAAAAAATTATTCCAAAATGTTTTTTTATATTTGTAAGATAATATTAAAATTAACTTATTTTAATTTTAAAAATTTTGTTTTATAAAAATAAATTTTTTTATGAAGCATAAAAAACTATATTATGATGATTCTTTTCAGAAATGAATAATTTTTATTATAATAGTGAATAAATGGAGATTAAATAGAGAAAAAAATTTTTCCTCAAAGAATTTAAATTTTTTTAATATGAATTTATTATAAAAATTTATCAGTTCCTTTTTATTAAATATAATCCAATTCATTTTATTTTAACCAAATTTATGACAAAATTTGGTATACTTTTTATAAATATAAATGTGTTTTCCTAGAAAAACATTTTCTATCATATTTTGTACGTTGGTTTTAAAAGGAATTTCAAAACAATATAGAGATTTAATTTTTTAAAAGTTATTTTTTATTATTAATTTGAATAGTTAATATTATATTGTATTCCAAGCTTAATTTTTTAACATTATGTGTTGTAACCGAGTTGAAAATTCCACATTATAGTAAATGTTAAAAGTGGTCGACTATGGGTTAGTCTAGTAAGATAAGGATTAAAATGACTTACAAAATTTTATATGTACTATTGTTTAAAATAGTTCGGTTATATATCAAAATATATTCTAAATTGATCCAATTTGTATCCTTTTGGGGTTTTAAGGCATTAATATATTTTTATATTTTAAAATATTAAAAGTATGTCTTATCTCCCTTATAGAAGGACTCCATCACTCATCACCTTAGACACATATAGAGCCACTTATCTCATCCAATACGAAAAAAATACCTTCCTAACATCCTTAAAAAAATTCTATATGTTTTTCTATCATAATATTATCCTTTCAAGGATTAAGTTGTAATCTAATTAATATTTATTAATGAAGTGGTATAACTTTTAACAGAGTACGGTCAATTTTGTTTCTTCCTATACCACATCAAAATATATATTTTAAATATAAAAAAATTAATTAATTGTATTTAATATAATTAATTTTTATTATAATGGTTGATAAATCTTTTTAACCCTTATTTCCACTATTTGGGAAAAAAAGTATCGCTAATGCATAATATGGACTACCACCCCATCAAGTGATAGGAATATTTGTCCATAACCATCATTCATGGTTTTTTATTATGTTGGATTTAATTTTTATATATAATAATTATGAAATTATTATTATTATTTAATTATAATAACCTATTTACCTTATTACCATCTCAATTATTATAAAACTATAACATTGCTCTTGTGTACGTGTGTAATACAACCTCTACGAAGTGATGTGGTTAATTTTTTATTCTAACACCAAAAAGATGGTTATAAAGGTAAATTTAATGAATATAAATAATATATATGATATAATAATTATTCTTGAAATATTTATTGTTATTTCTTTTCATTTATTCCATTCATCAAAAAATATAAACATAACATGTGTGTATGTACAGAAAACCAACTCCACAATGTGATGTAATTAGATTTGTATAACCACATTATTTGAATAGTTAAATAAATGTATAAAATGATTAAATATTATTGTTTTAAAATGATTAACATTATGGAGATAATGAAACCATGATAAAAAAAGGGGCCAAAACTGATGAATTAAGACATGCATGAAAAATGAAACACATATCACATAGAATAGTGATTTAAATAAATAATTATTAATAAATAGGTAATAAAATGATATAAATATATCATATATTGTATAATATTTATTAATATGGTTTTTTATATAAAAAATGAATCATTATTAATTATATTAGCAGGTTTTAATGCAAACAAAGTTGGATAATACTTGAGGTATGGTAATTATGATACAATCTCATTACTTTTTGGGACTATTTATGCTAAATTTGTATTGAGAAATACTATATTATTATTATTCAATAAAAACATTTAATTTATAATAATCTATTTATTCATGGAATTATTATTTAATAGTATCAATTTCCTTTTTTTGGTACTTAAAATGATTTATAATTTTTTTTAAATAAAATTTGACCATATTTTCTCTTTGGATGCTTTTTTTCTTCTGTGTCGGTTCTCCTAAAATTGTTATATGAATTATTTTATATATAATTAAATTTTCATAAAAGGATCACTTTCATTACATTTATATCATTTAATAATGTTTAAATGGAATATTTATAATTATTTTTTCCAAATAGATTATTTTTTTGATATTTTTTAAAAATGGGTGAATAGAATATTATCTTTTAACATATACAGTATGAAAATATACTCTATCCATAATGAATTTACTTTTATTTAAATATATGATTATATGTTTCCATGATTATTTTCAAAGAAATTTATATCCTAAATACTTATATATTTTTGAGTTAAAATGTTATAGAAAATATATTTTCATCATTCTTTCAAAGAAATTTATAAATGAAATTTTAAATATACTTTTCTCCATTTATTCATTATTTATGAATTTATATAATTCAATAGGTATATTATGTTATTATACTATAAAAATTATTTCTATTGATGGCTTATGATAATTATGATTCAGGTTTGGTACTATTAATCATGTTTCTTTTCCATAGGTTATGTTTTTTTGAAATGATGGAATGAATCCCATTTTCATTCCATAGGTTATGATATAAAAAATTGTTGAATGTTTTTTTGATCTTTTGGTGAATTAATAGATTATGGATTTATGACGAGTGGGATATTTATATCCCTTAATTTAATTTCATAAATATGGTTATCTCATGATATAACTATATTATTGGGGAACCATATTTAATATTTAAAAAATTCTATGTTGACATGGTTTCATGTCTATAAGTTTATATATGGGTTAGGTTTCAAGTGCATAAGTATTTATAATAACTAGATTTTATATTATCAATATAATGAATTAATTTTTTATTATTTATACATGTTCACATTTTTATAAGATAATTTTTTTACACATTAATATTTGTTTGATATACGCTCATGGATTATAACTGACCTAGCCTTTTACATATTTTATTACATGATTTTAACTATAATTAATGATCAAATATAAACCAAGGATTGTAAAATTTTGTGTCATTGGAAAATTAAGTACATAATTTGAAATAATGAAACCAAAATAAAAAATATATTTTTTTTAAACTTCATAATGATATCCTTCATTATTTTTATCTCTTACACATGTGAAGGATAACCAAGGGAATACATGAACCAATGGTTGAGATAAAAATAACATTAAGGGAATAAACATAGGAATAAATCATAGCACATGGGTTATTAGACATAACATGATGACATAAATAGTTATGAAACATGAATAAAAATAGTCAATAATAAAATATATAAATTTTGATATTATAATCATGGGAACATAGAAATGTGGTATGAACATTAAAACATGACATAAATATGAGTCAATGATAACTACCAAGACTATATCACATGGTGGAAAATGTCCCGTAAGGGTATCAGGTTTACTCTCTATCCCAAAATGAAATATCATGAGACTAAACATTACCTTATTCGATGAAGTGATAATCTTTTTTCAACAATCATAACATGTTTATGCATATGTATTTCACATGAATAATCAAACATATGGAATACACATTTGTGTTACCCATGGAATGAAATGTGTATCATAATCATGTCATAAGGTATAACCAATGGGGCTACAATAATGGTGTTAATGAATTAATGGATTTAAATAATACATGAGAATTAATTTGAAAAATAGGCATATATCATGATAAATTATGTCCAACTGAACTGAATTCATATAAAATTTGTGTTTAAGAATCTTTATAAATGAGTTATTTTAGTGCAATTTAAGGGATAATAATAAAGAGACTTAAAGGTGAAAAGGAATAATTGTTTGATTAATACCATATACACATTAAGATAGTTATTCAAGATGAAATGAGTTATTTTATAAAAATAATTTTTGATTAAAATATTTTATAGGATTTAATTGAAAATGTGTAAGAATATGGGAAGTTCCCTTTAATCGGGTCTGCTAAGCGGGATGAATTGAGATTGGAACCTTATAAAACATGTATTTTTGCATGGAATAAAGAATAATTTAACTTGGTTCATATTGTTTTAATAGAAAAACCATAATTTATGAGCACTATATAAGAATAATCAAGAATTATATTGGGGTAAAATGAGGGAAATCATTACCCGTTAGAAAAAACTGAGGATCAAAGAGAATCACTTACAATTTGTTTGAAAGTGTTATAAACATGTACATAATGTCATGCATAATAAAATTTAATTAATTAATAACCAATTATGAATTTTTTATTTTTTATTTTTTTATGATCTGTTATCGAGATTATGATGAGTTATATAGTTTAATTCAATTGTTCGGTGAGTGTTTGTTTTCTTCGTTTTCATAATCGGTTCGTTTGTATACAAGTATTAAAGTTCATGTGAAATATGAATAATTATCCAGATTTGAGATTATATGTTATTAAAGGACTTATATAAGATTAAATTATCTTATATGTCATTTGGTTATATTGTATGTGGATGATTTATTAGATAAAAGATTAATGAAAATGAATTAATTTATTTTGGTGGGTTTTACGAGCATCATGATCTTATAGCCTTTTATTTAACATCATATTTATATATTAGTTCCAAAAGATTATATAAAATATAGCATGAATAGTAAAATATTATTTATCTATAATAATGGTTTTATGAATAGCCTTGATAGTGGTATTGCAAAATGAAAATGCACCGTCAATGATTGCGGTAAAACGATACATCATAGACGATGTTTTCAATTTTTTAATAAAAAGAAGAGAATAATTGATTTGATTATGGATATAACATTAATATAATAAAATTATAGTATATATAAAATAATAAATATACCATGAATGTTTGGATAGATTGCGTAAGGATATCATAATAAAATAAAAGAAATTAAAATAAATTTAAAAATAATGAAAGTTTATTTTACCTCTTGAATTTCTTCTCCTTGAGAACCTTCTTAATGCACTAGGGATTGGAATGTAGTTGAGACAAGTAGCTCATGGACCTATGTAATTGGCTTGTAAATAGGATAGGGTAGAATCTGTACAATTTTTAAGTCATGAAATGTTTGTGGATAAGAGGTGGTGAGGGGTTTTATTTTTAGGGGCGGTGAGGGGTGTTTCTAATTATTATATAAATTATTTTTCTTTTTTGGCTCTATACTATTAATAATATTTATATTTTTTACTAAATATATTAAATAATTAATTAATATTCTATATTATGGGATTACATCATCCATACATCATCCATGACTCAAAAACTCATGTATTTTTCATTTATTATAAATTATCATATTTCACTATTCACAAATAAATTCAACTATTTTAGAAAAAACCAAAAAAAATACACTAATAATTTCATTGTTTGTACAATTAAAAATTGCACACCATTATATGAAAATAATTTTAGAAATATTAAAATATTAATTTTTAAATAGAATACACATTTAGTCGATATATACAGATTTTAATATTATAACTGATTTTATAACACATTCAAAAATTATTAATGATCACATAAAATTATCTAATAACCATAATAAATCAAAAAATAAATTTATGAATATATTTTATGAAAATATGTTTTCTTTTTATATTTTAATGAATATTTACAATTCACAAAAATACCAATAAATAATTTATCATTTTTAAAATATTTTTTACTTATAAATATATTATATTTTCATTCATAAGATAAAAAAATTATATATATACTTTCAAAGATGATGTTTTTAGTCTTTTGGATAGCTTGCTATTCGTAATGATCGCATTACTATTCCAATGGTCATGTTACAATTCCATTGGTATAGGTTACATAATTCCTATATATAGGACTTATTTAATTCCTAAGGATGTTTTTATTATGATCTTTATGTGATGTATGAGATTTATACTATATGAAATAATAATAATAGGTGAATTTCTATAGATAAAATTCAAGGTCATTATATTGTCCCCCCTATTAAATTTTTCCCTTAAACATTCATTTTACATACTAAGGTGAAAAGTGGTTAGGTTACCTCCCTTTCATCTCTTCCTATGGTTCCCATTTTGACTCTTCATATTTTTAGATTAACCATACTACTTTTACATTGGTAGTTGTCTACATGTGTATAAATTAATCTTTTTGGTCCGTGGTCTTCACCAGCTACTCCTCGTGAGGGAGACCCTTTCCAATGGTACCGCCTCTGAGTTCAGTACATATGAAGGATCTGGTATGTACATACTTAAGAGGGATATTTGGAATACAACATATAATTGAGACATAGTTAGCGAATTTTATAATCAATACGTCACTACTATGAGAAGATCAAAAATTTTGATGGGGTCAATATACCTATGTTTTAGCATTCCTTTCTCCATAAATATCATAAACCAATTTATTTGAGATCTGTGGAGGAATACCATGTCTCCCACCATAAACTCATAGTCTCTTAGATGATTTTCTTCATAGCTCTTCTTTCTACATTGCGATTCCTTCAAGTTATACTAAATGGTTTTAACCTTTCTACAATTTTATTGACAATTTCAGGTCATTGTACCTTATAGTAATCGAAATTATCAAACCATGTTAATGTTTTACATATTTTACCATAAATGGATTCATATGGATCCATTTGGATGTGTGAGTGGATTATTTTGTTACAGGATTACTCAATTGGAGGTAGATGTTGGTACCACCATCCTTTAAAGTCCATAAAACATGCTCTCAACATGTATTTTAGTGTATGAATAGATTTATCAGATTGGCCTTTAATTTGAGGATGATAGGTTGTACTGAAGTTCATCTTACTGGTTAAAGCCTATTGTTAACTTTTCCAGAACATGGAGGTGAATATTAAACTCAATCAGATACAACTGATAGTGGGACTCAACATCACATTTTCACTTCTCTGATGTATATCTACACAATTTAATCTACTTTGAAGTCATCATGAAATGTGATAAAGTGAGTTGTCTTTTCAAGATGACTGAAAATCACCCATATAACATTATTTCCTCAGGTTGTTTAGGAATTCCAATGATAAAGTCCATGGTGATTTTATCCTATTTTCATGATTATATGGGTAATGGTTGCATAATCCATTCATATTTATACCTTTTATCATTCAATTATTGACATAAAAGGAACTTTTATGTATACATAGAGATATCCTTCTTCATATTGACCCACCAACAGTTATCTCAATGATATTGATACATATTTATACTTACTTGATGAATATTGAAACTGGTGTTATGTGCGTCATTCAGAGTCTCCCTCTTTATCAAAAAAGTGTATGGTACACATAGTCAGGACCCAAATATTATGACTCCTTATAAAATTTAATATTGGCACATATTCACTAATTTACATCCATTAACTACAAAAAATAATATATAAATTAGGTTACTCCAATACTTATCTATTAATCATATGAAATATCAAACTTTTAACATAATAGGATAATATTATAAATACAAAGTATATCCTAACATGTGATTCCCTATGTTTCAATCTATGTTTTCGAAGGTGATAGAATTGTCCCTAGTGTACTTTTTAAAGTTTTCTAGTTATAATATCTAAAAACTAGATTGTTCTCTTATAACAATTATTATGACCCTAGCCTTTTTCACATATTATTAAATCCTCTGAACCATAACTAACCATAAAATACAAACAAAGGATTTTATTGTCAAGTGTATTTTAAATATTAGATACATAATTAGACTTATTGAAACCAAAATAAAAATATGATTTATATATTCTCTATAATGAGCTTCGAAAGTCTGTTGATCCCTTATATCTATTAAATATAACCTAAGGAATACATGAAACAAGTGATGAGATAAAAACTTAATAAGGGAATAAACATAGGAATAAAACATAGAACATGGGTTATAAAGAATAACATGATTACATAAAAAGACATGGAACATGAATAAACACATAGAAGCATAACATATAGAAAACAGGATCATATAATAATGGATGCATCAGAATATGGAAAAAACATATAGCATGACATAAACATGATTCAATGCTAACTTCCAAAACTATATCACGTGGTAGAAAATTTTGTAGGGCCTTGTAACACCCCTATATGGGAGGGTGAATCAGGTTGTTAACTTTTGCTTTTCTCCAATTTGTTTTTTGTATAATGAATTTGGGGGTAGCCTCATATTTAAAAGGTTAAACCTTTCATGATGACCCATGCCTCTATTTGATTTCTCCATAAACCTAAAAAATTATGTTCTAAAACTCATTCACTCAAAAATATCTAGTAAAATGTAATATACACTATGTTTCTCATAGTCATGGATATTACCATAAAAAACTTGTGTATTCATAATGATCCACTTCTCATAGTCATGGAGATTACCATCAACCCATCAAGCCATTCGTGATGCTTGTTTTAGATGCTCCACATATTCATAAAACTCAAACTTAGTGAAACCAAACCCATTACCATTTTTATGATTATTCAAACACAGAAAACCTCTTTCACAATTCTTTCCTCTTTCTATTGATTTTATGCCCAAAAATATGTTTGACACTAGTAAATGATTCCACATTCAATACTAATTAGATTTTTTTGTACGATCACATTCCTTTCAATCTCTATGATCATCACGTTGTGGATTGAATAAGAACACCAAATATACTCTATTTCTAGCAATAAATATCCTCCATTTCAAAAATATCATACTTTGGATTTGTCAATAATCTATATATAAATTAAATAAACAACCTGTTTTGAAAAAAATACTAAAACACGAGAGACAATTCATCTAACACTCTATGTTTATGTGATCAAATCTCTGTATATAAAATCATAAGGGACAAATAAAATAGGTTCTTGTGCATTATAACTGTTTTATATTTCCAAGATAATATATGAAAATAATAAAGAATTTCTCACCATGTAATATATTAAGTTCATATTTTTTCCTCATAAAACATAATTCTCATCATCTCTCATAATAATTTCATGGTTTCTAAAAAACATAAAAAAAGAAAAGATTTAAAATATTGAATTTCCCCATTATAAACTATTGGAAATAAACCCAAAAAAACCTATATTTTTACTTGTAGAGATCAAAAAACACCCCTAGATCATATATCGCTAATAAACCTATACCACTTCCACAAGTAGATTATAACGGTTAACAAAAATGGGGATAGGGGACCATCCATAACCTCTTCATGTACTAGGAAGTTGCAGAACATTGAGGATCAACTAATGTTTCTCGAACACAAGTGCTTCTATAAGCATAGTTAGAATATTAGCCACTTGGTCATCAATTCCAATATTCTCCATTGTAATCATACATTATTATATTTATTTGATGAAGTGATATATGATCTTCTGTTTTCTATAGGAGTGAAAACTATATTCTTCATAAGATCAATCACACTCTTATTGTTACACTGAATCACTATGAGTTTCTTCACCTAATCACCAGTATCAGCCAATTATTGCTTCATCCCTAATAGCTAAATTCACTCTTTCATATTGGATATATATTCTTCTTCATCTACACTAAGTGAAGTTATTTCATATTTCTTTCTCAACCATCTGACACATATGTTTTCGTTGGATATTTCTCCACCACGTATAGAATTTAGACCCACTAAATCTCCATCACAATGTGCATCACAAAAAGATTATATTTCATTATCTTTTTCTACATCAATGTATAATCCAAAATTGAGATTACGTTGGATATATCTCATGAATCTTATCAATGATTCTATATTCATATCCTTCAAATTAAAATGAAAGTGGTCTATTATGAATATTTCAAAGAAGATATTTTTCCATGTTGCAATCATGTATAATAAACATCAAATGAAGCTCATTTAAAGGGTGTGATCAAAAAAATTATAATCATACTTATTTCTTAGTTTTGTCCCAACTATAATCAAGGTCGACATTGGGTTGGAGTCATGCATATTTAATTTATTCATAAGATCTCTTAAATATTTTTCCTATGAAATGAAGTAATAATCATTATTTTAAACAATAATTTTCCATAAAAGGTTTTTGAATGAAAAATTCATGGACATTTAAATTTTTTATTTCACGTGATTTTAAAATTATTTTATTGATCATTGCTCACTTCGACAAAAAATTAGACCTCTCACATACCAATACCATAAATTGATCTTTTTGAGAGTTTATCAAATATATATTATGGTAGACACATCCTCTTTTAAATTTGTGCTTCCTATGATATGAATTTATTTGATAATACCATGATTTTGGTTCTTTCTATAGACTATAGGGTGTCATATTTAATATAAAAACCATCATTTTAGTATTACTAATCTGATGAACCCACTGGTTTTTCAATGTATACTTATTATTTAGGAGCACAATCTATGAATTCCATTTTGGCATCCATCTAATAATCGTTGAACCGTTATTGAATTTACATGAAATGAAAGATCCTAATAGACTATAGTATAGATAATATATAATATTATTATTAAATATAATGTCCACAAATTTTTTTTCATATCGTTTACACACTATGAGTTTTTTATTTCTAATCATATTTTTATCTTCATCTATTTTTTAAAGATCCACTTTTTCCAATCACATTGAAATTTTCGGGTCTCTTAAAAGGATCTCATGTTTGGTTCTTGTTAATAAGATCTAATTACTAATCGATGGACTAAAATAATGATTTATCCTTCAACAGTTCATCAAATGTGGTTGGTTCAACTATAGGTAGTAAGACATAATGTTCTTCACTCATCATTCTCTTTATGTTTGCGGGTGTTGTCTAATCACCAATGATGCTAGATTGGTAAATATCTTCTCTTATATTTCTCATATGTTTTTTTGATAGTGTTTATTCATCCATGGTTTCCTCTTTAGATTATTATTCTGAATCATCAATATTTTGTGATCCCTAATAGTGTTTCATGTATTTCACTATTTCTGCATTTGAATTTATCTCCTTTCCACTTTCTTCTATATCTTTTATCATTCCATAATATGGAATTATTTAGGTATCTATGGTTTTATCAACGATGATCTCAACATCAATTATTTATAAAATTCGTCCAAGATGATTATTACAAAATCTTAATGCTTTACCCTTCATTGAATATCTAAGGAATATTCCCTCGTCTTTAGCAACACTATACTTACATTGATTTCCTTATTTATTTCATATGAAAATAGTACTTAAAAAAAATAAGTTAGATAGGTATTAATTGTATTCCATAACTCATATGGTTTATTGGTTTCTCTAATCAAAGTCATTTTTAACTTTTAGTGTACACTACTTCAAGAATAACCTCTTTTCAGTATTGATCAGTGATACAAATATAAATCAACATAGTTCGAGCCATATTTTTCACCTGTCATTTTTTTTGTGTTTATTAAATACATTTTAATGTATGGTTATCACGTTATCAACCTCGTGATTATATTCTTTTTTAGTTTATTTTCAAATTCAATGGTTATGAATTTTTACTAATTGTCAGATCGTTGAACTTTGATTTTGATACATGTAATGAACCGCTAATTCTCCTTAGATTGAGAGTACAACGAGTCGTCACTTGGCCTCAATCAATATCCACAAGACTGCAAAGGCTAGAAATAAATGCTGAAGGGTTCCAAATTCCTATGGGGGAATATTTACCCTTTATGAAATAAACCAATAAACCAACAATACTTAACCAAACCATTCACTAGATGATTCATGAAAAAAGTAAAGACAAGTAAAGAACATTATGTATCTCAAAACCACATCAAGGTGTGCCAAAAAGAAATAAAAAACAAATATCAATGTTCATAGTAGATACCCAAATAGATAATCTCAATAGAACACAGGACTCAATGATATATAAGCTATAAGCCTCACAATCATAGAACATCCTATGTATCATGAGGTAGTGCTAAAATGTGGGAAACATTACCTTTTTCATTGTACTACAATATAACATCTTCAAAAGAACCCAAGAGCCCAAGCATGGGTGATTATAAAACTCAATATGGTTTCCCCAAAGGCTTCCCTACCCATGCCACTTGGATAGAAATGTTATCAACATTTATATACAATAGTTTATTTAAAATAATTTACCAAAACAGTTTATACCCAAATATAAATAACCATAAAATCCAATTATAATCAAGTAAAAACAAGGTAAATAAAACCAATTTCAAAAAAGTTATTTTTTTAGAAAAATATCTAATCAAAACATGAAACCAATTATTCTTATCATTTGGAATACATGTTCCATATTTCAAAACACACCAACACATGCATCCTTTATTTCACAGTTCCATACTCATGAGCGATCTCTTGTCCAATTACCTTGTGCCCTAATGTCACACACCCCCAATCTAGGGTCACCTCCCTTGTACCAAAATGGTACTCGACCCTTATTAAGGACCCATTATTAATGAACTCACACCAAAACCATTTATTCGAGATATTTAGATTACCAAAATAAACCACTTCAATAAAATAGATCATTTTTTGAAAACCAGGGCACAACCAATTTCAAGAAACATTTCATTTCAATAAAACATTATATTTTATTAAAAAAATATACTCTCATTTATGTTCCAAAAAAACAGAAAAATATACCTTTTATAATTCTCATTTTTGAAACAAGAACCAAAACACTCATTTAAAATCCCTAATTTTCCATATTTCACAACTGTCACCCAAGAAGGTTTCTAAAAGGTGTTAAACAACCAAACCAAAAAAACTTAGCATAATATACTCAAGTTGAAATAATTTCAATCAATTTTACTAAGTGTTGTTGATGAATAAACCTCCTACCACTAAGGATATAACTAAAACCCCAATGAATGAAGAATGCATGAGAAAACCAGGCTGATTATCCAAGAACACGTCTTAGATCTCTTATCCTAGAAAGATCAAGACCAAATATCATAAAATTTGGAATCCAAACACCTAGATCTACCCATAACATGCATAAATCTAAGAAATAAAGATAATTGGAGAAGTAGATTTATGTAGATATAAGAAACTGATCAAGAACAATGAAGGAAAATCACGTACCTCAAGAATCCATCTTTGATTCACCGTGGGAAGCTTTAGGATCGCCTTTTAACTAATTGGAGAAAAATATTTTTCCTTAGGAGTAGAAAAATACTGATTTAGGGCTGGTGAGGAAAAAATTGAGCCACTTAGAGGCAAAAACGTATGAGATCCATTTTTTAGGATCTCACTTAAACTATCTGTATTGTTAGTTCCCACTGTTAGAAAAAACATGCACTAACCATGCATTAGCTACAGCCTAGATGGACCCTCAAACGACTTCCTCACATGGTATCCCTATCAATTCTCTAACCATGATTGAGCTACTACCTCAAGAGAACCATTTCACATGGTCTGGCCGCATGGTTAGGAAAACCATGTACGGCCCGTGCGACATCCATTTTTACCCAAAACCACTTCCAAAGATTTTCCAACTCTCCAATACATCTCCCATAAACATTATAACTATAAAAATATTCAATTAAGGGTTACATTATAGAATCTGGGGGTTATAAATTCATCCCACCATTGGTCTTTCTGTCCTCTGATAGTAGAGAACCCTCACCAATCTGATAGATTTTTTCCCATTGCACTTTAATATCCTTCTTGTGTTCCCAAGTCTTTTCCTGAATTTGAACATGATTCTATAAAACCAGAACAAGGCTAATGCTTTTTCCACAGAATACATTCTCTTGTCGATAAACAATATATACTGGTATATGAGTCAATGAAGCATCTGACTCTAGGTCAATGTGATCCCATCTGATCACATGGTCAGGATCAGGCTGATACTTTTTCAACTGAGATACATGGAAAACATTCTGTATGGAACTGATCTATTATGGTAATTCCAACCGATATGCCACCACTATTACACATTATAGTATCTATAATAGGCCAATGTATCTAGGATATAACTTTACATGTTTCCAAATATGATGATGTCAATGTCTTGGAGAGATCCTCAAGAACACATGATCGCTCACGTCTAATAAAAAACGCCTTCTATAGTAATCTGCATAAGATTTCTAAAAAATATGAGATGTCTCCATCCAATTTCAAAATAACTAAATCTTATCCATTATTTCTTGGAAAATTCTTAGCCCAATTTTTGAAATTTCACCTATTTCCATCTAGCATAGTGAAGAATGTCAAGGATGACCATACAATGCTTCAAAGGGAGCCATATATATCGAGGCCTAATAGCTGTTATTATATGAAAACTCTACTATAAGTATATTTTCTTCCCATGAGCTACCGAAATCAATTACACAGTCCCACAACATGTCTTACAATGTCTGTATCATCCTCTCAGACGAGGCGTCTGTCTGAGGATGATATGTCGTGCTCATAGTCAACTGAGTCCAATGGGATTTCTCTAAGGATTTCAAAAAATGAGATGTAAACCTTGAATCTCTGTAGTAGACAATTGAAACTGGCATGCCATGCCTCTTTACCTCTTATTGGATATGGATTTTTGATAAATCCCTTATTATGTGAGTTTCAAAAATAAGGGTTTAATGGGATGACATGGTAAGCTTATCCACTATCACCCATAAGGAATAATGTTATTGAACCGTTCTTGGAATACCTATAAAAAAATCCATCTCTATATGTTCCCATTTCCAAACTAAGATAGGTAAAGACTGAAACATACCGACAGGTCTTTGATACTTTTCATTCAACTGTTGACATGTTAACCATTACAAAATGGACTCAACCACCTTTCTTTTCATGCCTCTCCACCAAAATAGTTCCTTCAATTTATTATACATATTCTGTGTACCTGGATGTACTTCCAATCTAGAATAGTGGTAAGCATGAAGGAGTTGTTCTTGAAAACTCATATGTACAACCATCTGGTCTATAAAGCACAAAACTGAACTCCCATCATGTTTCCAGCTTTCATTGGTCTCCCCACCATTGAGTTTTGAACACATAGCCAAACATTTTTCATTAGATTTTTGTGCCTATTAGACCAATTTTACCAAATTAGGAACAAGTGTATCTAAAAAGAAAATTGTAACATCTCATTGGTCATCACATTCCATATACATATTGGCTTGGACTGACATAACCTGCTATTAATATGAAGATTCTTTCACCAACTTACCATATGACTTTCTAATCAATGCATCCACCACCTAATTCTCTTTTCCGGGTGTATACATCAAGTCAAAGTCAAAAATATGGAGATACTCCATCCACCTCCTTTGCCTTAGGTTCAAAGCTCGCTATGATAAAATGTGTTTCAAGAGTTTTTGGTATGTGAAAAAAAATAATTTCTCACCAAATATATTGTTTCTCCATGTTTTCAAAGCATGGATGATTGAATCTAAATCTAAATCATGTGTTGAGTAATTCTTCTCATGCATCCTCAACTTCCTTGACCCATAAGAAACCTCATGGTCTCTTTTCATGAGAACACAACCCAAACCTGATCCCAAAGCATCATAGTACATCACATACCCCAATCCTGATTCTAGTAAAATCAATATAGGTGTCGATGTATGCCGTACATTGAGTTCATGGAATGACTTATAGAATTCATTTGTCCATTATATTGGAGTATTCTTCTTTAAAAAATCTATCATGGGAAAATATCATCGTTAGAAATCGGGAACAAAGTGTCATAAGTAACTATCTTGATGAAGAAATCATCATATATTAAAGACATTCTTCAGTGGTTTCTATGAGATGACCACATCTATCTTTCCAATATCAACAGATAAACCATTCTCAGAAATTACATGGCCAATAAAATGTACATCTTGTATCCAATAGTCAAACATTGATAATTTGGCATACAAACAGTGATCTCTCAATATTTGTAACATTATTTCTAGGTGTTCCTCATGGTCAACCATTTTATTTGGATACACTAATATGTCTTCCACAAACACAACAAAAAATGAGACTAGATGTCACTGAAATATCTGATTCATCAATACCTTGAAGATCGATGGTGCATTCATTTGATAGAAAGGCATGACTACATATTCATAGTGGCTATATTGGATTCTGAAATCAATATTTGGGATATATTCTTTCTAAACATGCAATTAGTGATATCCTAATCAAATTTCAATCTTGGAGAACCCATGAGATCCCCATAATTGATCGAACAGATCATCAATTCATGGAAGTGGATACCTTTTCTTTATCGTATCATGGTTGAGATTATGATAATCAGCACACAGCTGAAGAGTTCCATCTACTATCATCACAATCAAGACTAGTGCTACCCACAGATACGTACATGGTTGATTGAAACCCTTTCTTTACATATCCTCCATCTATACTTTCAATTCACGTAACTCTGTAGGTTCCATCCTATAAGACTCAATGGAAGTATGAGTTGTTCCGATATGGAGATCAATCGTAAAATCCACTTCCCTTATAAGTGGTAACATTATGAAGTTCTCAAGGAATAAATCTAGAAATTGATCCACTATTACTGGGAAATTATTTCCTTCCATCTCTTCCAATGGTGCCAAAGTCAGTGCTACCGGCTGTTAAGATATCGTTCCAAACATCGAAGTCAACAACCTCTTTTCACCATTATTTACCATCATCTCACCTCTAAAGAGATGTTTGATGCCAAACTCAGTCATGAAAATCAATGTTCTCCTACAACATTTGATGTCATCCATCCACATTCTCAACTAATCCTTACCCAGATTACATCATAAAAACCCATGTACAACATCGATATGTACCATTTCAGCTCATCTCCATCAACTACAATAGCACATTCTCTAAACAAAAGGATTGTGATTATCCATACCCAAGAGGATTTTAGATTTTTAATATGGAAGGCACTATTTATACCTTTAAACATAGAAAATAAATAACATGAGAAGCAATGAAAGTATGAAATGTGCCAGTATGAAATAACACTTCCACAAGGGTAGATTTAAAAAGAATCTTACCTATCACTATAGATGGTCCAACATAATCATCAACAGTCATCTTATCATCTCCATAAAATTTCTTCATTACTAAAATATTCTCCTTTTTTCCATGATGAGATTTTCCTGTTTGAGGAGTCATAGTATTTTGAGAGTCACCGTGGATTGCTCTATTTTACTAACGAGACTGATTCTGCTATCCTTGCCTTGTCGAAGCATATAATGCTTGTGACGCCTATGAAGTCTCTTGAGCACCTGACTTTGGAGAACTGTGACAATAGTGATGAAGATGTCCCATCTTGTTTTAATTATGACATGATCTAGGTTCTGTATTACACTCTCCTTTTTGTGGTCAAGTTAACCACATTGAAAGAAACCTACTTTTCTCTTAGGTCATGGAGGATGGTTCACTGATCCAGCCATCCAGTTCTGATTTTCACATCCACCTTGAAAATAAGTGTCCCTTTTTTTCTTTCTCCCAATATTTGAGTTCCCACCATTCCCTATAGGTATCATTATAACTCCTCCCATAGATCCTGATATATCACCTTCAACCATAGTAACTATTCACTCCCTCTGTATAATCTGCAATACAGAGCACCCTAATCTTCGATCGAATCTCTCGCCTTAGTCTTGATTCGAAGATGTGTGCCTTCAAGGATGCACTTCTATGAACTTCTGGTGGAACGTGCACTAAAGTCAAGAATTTAACTAAATCTTTTGAGACTATGTGACTCTCTTGATTCATGATGATGAAGTCTATCGTTTCACATATTTTGAATGTGAGAGGATAGAATTTCTAATTGAACAATTCTTAAAAATCATTCCATGTAAGGCCTTCATCCAATTCAGCCTCCACTGCTAAATCCCACCACTGATGTGAAAGATCATCAATAATATACTTCAACAGCTTGACATTTTTCCCTACCATTGTGCCGATGAATTCAAAGATATGATTCATCCTACTGAGCCACTCCTCCACCTTCTCAAGATCATTATCACCCCAAAAGTTTGGTGGATTGTGCTTCATGAACCAGATGGTTTGATCCGCAAGCCTTGGCTCATTCCTCTAGTTCCACGTATCCACTACTTGAAAAGACTATACAATACTATGAACCAGATCTTGGTTCAACCGTGGCTTAGGTGTAACCACATTTTCCATAGCTTCTTAGGGTTGTTTTTAACAACACCTACTGGGTTCCATTCTCTAAACCAACAACAAACTCCATCAATCTCACTCTCTAGAAACTTTTGTCTTAGAATTTAAAATTATATCACATAAACTATCACAACATTGTATCATAAAAACAACATTTTTCCATGTTCATCTATTTTGAAACATTCATTAATTCTTTTGAAAACAAAATCATTTTCAAAATACCCTAAATATCTACATTTCAAAATCATTCATTTGAAAACAATCTCTGCCATTTTAAAAAATTTACACCTTGAACAAAACCAAAAACCATTAATCAAAATTAAATCTAAAATCCTAGTGGGAAGTTATATCTCTACCATTCATGTCATGCTCCTCTCATTGGCTAAACCCATGACAATGAAATTCCAAGATCCTAAAAGTGACTCCAAACACTTGTTTACCCAACTCCCTGGTAACTTGATGTTCAACATAAAAGGTCTATCTATGTCCTTTTATGCTATACATTTCATGTTCCGAAAATTATATTGAGGTCTAATATTTCATCCCAAAGGATAGAAAAGAAGGAATTTCAATTCCAAGACCAATAACACTGATGAACACTTGCTTTCCAAGGACCGAACAAGATGATACCATTTGTATCACAAAAGAAGGACCAGTTTGATACCATTTATATCACAATGAAAGAACTTGTCCAATACCATTTGAAATGACCTACTAATTCTCATTGTCTTCAGAGTACATCAAGTCATCACACGGCCTTAAAAAACATCCCCAAGATGCCAAAGGCTGGAAATAAATGCTGTAGGGTTCCAAATAAAAGTGGGGGATGATTTACCCATTATTAAATAATAAAATAAAACAACTATCCCTTACTAAACCATTCACTAAATACTGAATGAACAAAATAACGAAAACTAAACAAATTCATCTATCTCAAAACAACATCAATGTTTTCCAGAATAGAACACCAAACAACTATCAAAGTAAATATTGGATAAATAACCAAAGACTCTCAAGAGACCACGAGACTACATTATCACATGTTCCAAGCTCTACAATCACTTAATAGCCTATGTATCAAAAGGTAGTACTAAAAACATAAGGAATGTTTTCTTTTCCCCTGTCCTGGAAGATAGAATTTAAAAAAGCACCAAAGTGAAAAAGCAGGGTGAGTATAAAACCTAGTAGGTTTTCCACAATTACATCCCTAGTCATTCCACTAGAAGAAGAAATTTAGCCACATTTAGATAAAACAATTTATATAAAACAGTTTATCAAAACAGTTTATACACAAATATAAAAAATCTTGAGGACCAATTATAACAAAGTGAAAACATGGTAAATAAAACCAATTTCCAGAAATTTATTTTTTCTGAAAAATAAATAATCAAAACTTGAAACCAATTCTTCTTATCAATTGGCATAAACGTTCCATAGTTCACAACACACCCACACATGAATGCTCTGTTTGGTAGTTTTGTACTCATGATCAGTCTCTTGTCCAATTACCTTATGTCCCAATGAAACAGACCCCTAATCCATGGTCATGTCCCTGGTACCCTAATGGTACTAGTCTCTTATTAAGGGCTTATTAATCATGAACTCACACCAACAAAATTTATTCCAAATATCTTCATTACCAAAATAAACCACTTCAATATAACTGAACTTTTATTAGAAACCAAGCCACAATGAATTTCAAGAAACATTTTATTTCAATAAAACATTCCCTTTTATTGAAAAAATCTAATCCCATTTATATTCCAACAACCCCAAAACCCCTTTTTTAAAGTCCACATTTTAAAACCAAGAACCAAAGAAGTCTTTTAAAATCCGGAATTTTACAGATTTCACAACCGTCACTCAAGAAGGTTTCCAAAAATTGTTCAACAACCAAACCAAAAAAAATTTAGCTCAATACATTCAATTTGAAAGCATCCCAATCATTTCTACTAAGTGGAGTCGATAAAGAAGAATCATGCCTAGAAGGTTTTGACAAAAACATCAACGAACGAAGAACGTAGTAGAAAACCGGGTCGATTCTCCATGAAACTACCATATATATCTTCTCCTAGAAATATCAAGACCAAATCTCATCTTATTTTGCATCTACACACATAGATCTACCCATAATGAGAGTAGATATAAGAATCCAAGATAATAGGATAATTATATCTAAGTAGATCTATGAAACCGATCAAAAATGATGAAGGACACTGACATACCTCAAGAATCCTACTTTCATTCACCAAGGGAAGACTACGTTTGGCTTTCAGACTGATGGGAGAGCCTTATTTGGACATAGGAGAAGAAAAATCCCGAGTTAGGGCTAGTTATGATTTAAAACGATCCACAGAGAAGAAAAAATTTGTGAGATCCACTTTTTTAGGATCTCACTTTAACCATCTACATGGTTAGTTCGCATTGTTAGATAAACCATGCACAAAGCGTGCATAAACTACTATCTAGAAAGACACTCACATGACTTCCTTGAACGTTCTCCCTATTCATTCTACAACAGTGCTAGTTCTACTGCCTCAAGACGACCATTTTACATGGTTTGGCCGCACTGTTAGGTAAACTGTGTACCACCCATGCATCATCCATTTTACCCCAAAACAACTTCCAATTATCTCCAAAGTATCTCATCCACCAACCTTAAACTTTATAACAACAAAAAGCACCAAGTAAGGGTTACACACCATAATCTGGGGGTACTACAAGAGAAGGGTCAATCTCATCTACTTGAAGATAACATTTCATGAAATCAGAAAGTTGACATTTCTTGTCTATAGATATTACATAATAGATTCTACAACAATAGTCATTAAAAACAATGAAGTTCCACTCTATATATGTGCCAGCCACATTTATTAGACTACATATATCTGGGTGGATTATATTAAGTATATTTGATTCCCTTTTGTTCTTTGGTCGAAATGAACTCCTAATCATCTTTCCATTCATGAAATCATAAAAATTATTTTCTTATTCATGAATAATATTTTGAATATTGATTAATATCATTATCATAGATATAGTTTCCATTCTTTTTTGGTTAATATAACTGAACATCTGAGTCTAGATGTATTTTCTTCTTCTTAAACTCTTTGGTTACAAAGGTTCACTTTATTATCAACCTGGTAAGATAGCTATATATTTAACATCTTATAATGAGATAATTGAATTTACATCATTTGATAGTGAAACCATTTTGATTAAATTTCACTATCAGTCATGAGTCACAGAGTTGGATCACACTCAAGAGATTGTGATGCAATCCATCTATAAATACAACTTCTCTTTTCCTAATTTCGTCATTTTAAAGTTATGTACATCAAATTCCTTTAATCTTTAAAGAACTTCCATTACTGAAACTCAATATTCCATAAACATTTCTCTTAATATTATTCAATAAATATTCATTTCCCTCTATATGGGTTGAGAATCTATTGTCAGGAATTTTAGTGCTGCTATTCTTTGTAGCATTGAGATCTATTTCTATAAAGTTGGATTTCATGATTCTCTTCATTTCCTTCCATGAGATATTTTATTAAGTGGATTAAAAATGTGGAAGTTCTAATATATTTTACATATGGATGTATTCATAAAACTCATATTTTTAATTAATTGAAGAATAACAATTTTAAATAATGAATTCACTTGGTTGGAAGCTATTTACCTTTCTCTCTGTTTTATAGGAAATGTTCCCACCATTCAATTTTTTGTAATGAATACTTTTAAGGAAGTATTTAGAAAATTGAAAAAATATCCACTGAGACTATTTTTTCTATATGATGGTAGATAAGGTATCATTATCCTTTATTGAAATCTAGGTGTTTCCCAATATAGATATCTCCTTGCCTCTTCATAGTATGACATGGTGCGGCCTAAAAAGACACAAAATTGAAATTTCAAAAGACTAAATGTCTTATCACATCCATTATTCATCATGTACTCATACCTTTTAATGATTTATGATAGTTTATTATTTCTGATTAATTGAGGATTATATTCTTCCCTCCTTTATATTCGGTTCGAACATTTGATTGTTGGGTCATCTGGTTCTTTTTTGACATGTGGAACTTTTTTCTTATATTTATTTTAGTTCATCATGTTTCCAACCATTGAGGTTTCATCGTCACATCCAATTACACTTTTTAGCATACTTGTGGATATCTGATCATTAAAACCCTTCTCTACTCCTTCACAACCAAATTTCTCTAATTTAAATTCCACTAAATCATATAATCATCCAAACCATAACTACATATTTATTTCCCTTGAAATTAATTCTATTTCCATCGTACTCTATAGAGTAACAAATTATTTATAATGTCCCTAAATATTCATTGTCATCTCCTACTGTCAAGATGTATGTTCATTGATGGCTTTTCCCAACTCTTTAATCATGATATTAAATTCCACAACTTCCTCTAAGCTTTCAAGAGTTGTTAACAGTTCTTCAAATCCAACTTCTAGTTAATCGATTTCAACTCAAGCTTATCCACATACTATAATGAATCTTCTTGAATGGATATCAACTTTATGTATATTTTTATTTGATCTTCAAGCTTATCAATATCACCCTCTAGTTCCACCATGATATTAAAAACACAATATCAAATGATTGTTTTTATATTTTCAATTTTCTGCCTTTTCAAATTTTGCTAAAATGGATTCTTAGGTTTTATATTTAATCTTTTTTATTCATCCTTAAAAAATTCATAACCATATTGTTATTATTTATAGAATATTCCAATTTTATTTAATTTCTTTAGTGATTTTAATTATCCCTTTTGAAAAACATTTTCTGAGGCTTCTTCATACTACCTACTTCACTTTCATCATCATCAAAATTCCTTTAGAATTGAGAGGAAATGTTCCCAACTCTACCAAATCTAAAATAGGGAAATGAATGATTTCCTTTAAATATCCATTTTCCTCTCCTAAATCTCATGTAATGAAGAGAATTATGTTCTTATTATTCATTATCATCATTGAAACTATATGTGGAAAAATAATGTTTTTACATGGATTTGAATTCCATTTCCTTACTGACCCAAGTTGTTTCATCTTCTAGTTTTACTCTCATTTCGTAAGCCACCAGACTTCTTAGTAAATCATCAAGAAAAATCGTAGAGAGATCCCTTTCCTCAAGGGATGAGACATTTACATTTTACAGTGGTGGAATCCTTCTCACTATTTTATTCAAAATTCCAATATTTTAATTTCTTCCCCAAGTCCTTGAATATCTCTATCAAATGTAGTAATTAAATTTAATAAGGTATCCTCTTTTTTATGATAAATCATCTTAAGATTATCAAACCAATTTCACAAAACTCGGTGAATCATGTCCTTCACATTGTTGTTCAATTCATATATGCTTTCCATTTTTTCCAACATAGACTTTGCTGAAGTGAAACTCATAACCATCAGATTGATATGATCAAATAGAAATACAATAATGGAATTCTATTCTTTGGAATATACATCAAATATTTTCCTGTCTATTTTAGTCATATACTGTTTTATTTCACCAATGTTTAAAATTATATTTTCATTGGAAACAAGAACATCCACTCCAATGGATCTAATATGATATCTCATCATGTTCTTCCAAATATTGAGGTTTATTCCATAAAAAGGGGAACTACCATGAAATTTAGTGAATTCTCCATGAAATAAATAGCAGATATATTTAACTCTATGAACCAATACCCTATGATACCACTTTTAGGACCATAGAACACTCTGAGAGGGGAATGGTGAATTAGGGTTTCAACATTTTCTTTTAACAAAGAAGATCTTGTTCACACATTTACAGGAGCTTGTTAAATCTATATTAAGGAATCTTGTAGTAGAAAAACATTCATATGTAGAGAGAAATCAAAATAATTTTACATGGTTCCAACTAACGGTCAGTCAAATGACCATATGCTAATAGTTTGTATAATATACCTAAATCCACTAATCATCACTAGGTTTGGAATATTAAAGTTTAAACATAGTAACTAAGTGAGAGGAAGAAATGATTTACATGATTTTTGGTATAAAACACTTCCTACCTTAGAACAATTATATTAAATCCATCTAGTTCACTACATTAGGTTACATATTATTCATTTTAACAACATGAAGACCACATCAGAATATTGGCATTTATGTCTTTTTTCATGACTAGCACGATACATTAGTTGTACTTGATTTTTGATTTCATGCCTTGATTACACTGTTTACATAAACCATATGTCCAATAATAATATTCAAAAGTACGCTTCATGGATATATTTCGTGATTTTTAAAACTATGGTGATGAAAATTACATTTACAGAATGCTATGTTATCACAGAATAACCAGTCACCATGGAACTCCTTTTTTGAGATACCTATGTATTTTTCAATACTAAGATAGTATTTTCATGATGCTCAAGCTCACAATGAATACATAATTCATGAATTTTTTATACATATTTAATTTATAGAGATTTGGAATTTTATCCAATTATTATCATGTCTAAAGAAGTTGGGTAGCCTCATATTTATAGTCTTGTCATATCATGAGGATCACATGATTCCAATGGATTTTTAGTGAACCTATAAATTCATGTCTGTGATGATCCTTCACTCACAATGCTCCAAAAGAATGTAACCCTCTCTAAAAAATTCTAATAGTCATGATGATTACCATCAACCTCTCACACATTCGCAATGCTCCACATCTCATAGTCATAGATATTACCATTAACCCATCGATAAAGTCACACTACTTTTTGGCGATTCTCCACATATTCCTGAATATCATCCTTTATTAATCCTAGTCTTCTAAAAACTCATTCACGTACAATATTTATTAATATTCAAACATTTAAAACCACCTTTCTTGATTATTGTTTCTTATTCTTGATCTTGGGCATTAAATTTGTTTAATAGAGGGAATGATGCAACCTTCAACACAATAGTGAACATTTAGTGTAAGATCACATTCCTTAAAAACTCCCTAATAATACTTGTGTTGATTGAGAATAAACACAAATTAGACTCTGATGTGAGGTGCACGGGTGGCCTAAACTTCAAGAAAGAGGTTAAAAGCTTAACCATGTGGTTCAAGGATAACAGGTAGATGATGGGTACAAATAGAGGATGTATGTAGTCTATTAATGCTATAAGAATAATGACATGCTACTAAGAAAAAAACTCAGGTGGGGGGGGGGGTGGAAACCATTCCCAAAAACAAACTTGGGATGAGGCACGAAATTGGGGGATTTTTTTATCTCAGATCACTAATCTTCCTTCATATTTATATGTCCTGAATGCATAAGAGAAACTGAGAAAATCATAACAATCCCCACACAATGGAAAAAATAAAATAAAAATATCTCTATTAAAATATTTCATTCCAAAAATGTTCCATAGGGGTGGGTATTGATGACAAAGTGGTGATTAAATAAGCAATTGTTTAATACTCTAAATTCATAAAAGATATATATACTTTGTTCCCTTAAATTCAAAAGAATAAATTCTACCAAAGACTTTTGGAAAATGAAGCACACAAATCTCCAACTATAGCACCCCATATTTTACTTTGAGTGCCTTTCCCACTAGATTTAACTTTTTTGGCCGAAGATGAAATTTTAGAATCCATCATGTGGGAAAGGACTCCAAAATTCATGAATCCATGTGGGCCATGATTTAAACATCATGTTTTGGATATAATAATTGAGATTATAGTCCCATTTTCTACATTCATTTAGGGAAATAAATATTGGGACTTTGAAGATGTGAGGAGGCTTCCCATTGTATTATATAAAATATTTTATCTCTATCTGGTCATATGAGCTTGAAAATCCAACTCCTCCACCTGGGAAATTGACTTTATGCCTTCAACATGGTTCTCACAATCCTCCCCCTATAGAAAATTATATGTCCTCAACTCTGAATCATCTACACCAAAAAATGGAAAATGATACTAAACATTTAATGAAGTTCTTAAATAACATTCACTCAAGATATCTAACTTTGAAGAATTATTGTTAATCTTTTCAAGAACATGGAAATGTATGTATCCTCATGGAATGAAGTTTGATTTTCATTTTATGGAAGTCATTCCTTCCAAATATGAATCCAAAATAATTCATCAGTCTCAAACAACACTTTCTTGTGACCCTTGATTACACAATAAACATATTTCCAGGTCATTTTCTTGATATATTGTTTTTCCATCTCGTGGATTTTCTTGATGAATTATGAACATTTTTTCACATCCATATTAGTGATTTCCAAGAACGAAAAAGGAATAAGGTCAACAGGGCCAATGGGATAAAATCCATAAATAATTTTAAATTGATAATAATGATTAGTGGAATACATGGGCCTTTTATATGAGAATTCCACATGTGGAAAATATCCCTCCCAATTCTTGGGGTTATTTTTCAAGTTTTTTCATAGAAGGGATGATAGTGTCTGATGCACCACTATTGTTTTCTCATCAGTTTTTAGATGATATGTAGTAAAAAATAGTAACATCATACACAATTTTTTCCATAAGCGCATCCTAAAGAAACTAAGGATTTTTTTATATAGATTAGACATAATAATCCTTTCTATTCCATGGAGTTTGATTACTTACTAAAAATAAGTATTTCAATATTAGTGGCACCAACTATTTTGTGATACAGAATAAAATGTTCACTTTTAGAAAAAAAATCCAAAAAAATTGAAACTCTCTTCATCATGGTCCCTGAAAACAGACAATAAATACCATTGACATGTCCTCCTGAAGGGTTTTGGGGATTGTTAGGGGATTATATAGTCCATCTAGGTTTAGTTTATATTTGGATTTATGAAAGTCATTACACTTTTCCACAAATTTTTTAATATATCTCAACATCCTAAGACTATAAAAATTCTCACATAGAATTCTTAACGTTTTTTACAACACCAAAATGTCTAATCAAACCTCAAAAACGTGAATCCTTTGGTAAAATTAATTGGATAGGTCAATTGGGAATACAGATCTTATCAATCCATAATAAGAATATACCATATAAATAAAAAAAAATTCCAAATAACACTTGGTTTATAATGACAATAAGGTTCACAAGATTTTTTATCAGTGGCAGATAAATACATAATGTATTAAAAAAATGAGTATATAATCTATAAATGATAATCAATAATATATATGTGGAAGTAAATCAACAAAAATATTTTCATTACCCATTTAATTCTTGATGACATATTGAAATGATTCAATGAATTCCTATCATGTAGAATATACCATATTAAGTTCATGTTGGATTCTTGTGTATTTAAGATCCTCATGATCCGAATGGATCAAAAATTATTTTGGATGAATATAATGTTTTCATGTTTATAAAAATCTCAATAATTAATAAAAACATTATCATGTGTATAAAATTTTAGAGTTGGTCCATTTAAATTCTCACTGATGAAAGAAATAGGAATACCTTCTTTCATGAAGAGTCATCCTATGCCAATTCCACTTGCATAACATTAAATTTTAGAGGTCTAAAAAATTTCCAAAAGTTAATATAGAGGGGAACTGGTGAGTATCATATTAATATAATTGATGGACTACTCCTTAGTTGTCCAGAATTTTAAATGAACATTTTTAATTTTAAACTCATTTATTAGTGTTCCTAGTGTACTAAAGACCTTCACAAATATATTAATAAAAACTGACAAGCCCATGGATACTTCTTACGTATCTATCATAGGGTGTATTTTTCCATCCATTTATTACTTTGATCTTCTTAGTTTCAAATTCAACTCCATTTCCGCTCACAAAAAATCCAAGGAAAACAATCTTATTGAGGAAAACTGCAAACTTATTGATGTTTACCAACCATTTTTACTTCCTTAACACCTATAAGACTATTATTAATTGATATACATGTTCATGAAAAGTGTTACAATACACAAAATTATCATCAATGTATACTAATTTTTTCCAAATATATGCATCTAAAACATGATTCATTACACTCATAAATGTTTCAGGTGAATTGGTGAGACAAAAGGGCATGACTAAACATTTATAAAGACTATTTTTTTTTCTTTAATACAGTTTTACACTCATCTCATTATTTCATTTTAATTTGATGGTATCCACTTATTAAATAAATTTTTTAGAAAATATTAGAGCCATTTAATTCATCTATCATATCATCTAACCAAGGTATATGATACAAATTCATGACCACGATGTTATTGATGGATTTGAATTCCATGAACCTTATCTTTGTGCAATCCTTATTTGGTAGTAGAAGTATTGTTACTACATAAGGACTAAGGATCTCTCTGATATATACCACATCCAACATGCCTGGAACATTCCTTCAAATTTATTTTCTCTCATATGGGTTAGAGTGATATGAATGGTGTTTCGGTAGTGATGATCTAGTTATGAGGTCAATTTGATTCTCAAAACCTCTAATTGGTGGAAAACTAGGTAGCGCACCTTCAAGAAACAAATCATCTAATTCCTGCAACAGAGACTCAAAAGAATGTGGAAAATGAGATTTTATGTTATTAGTGTTCAAAATAAACTCTTTTTAAATAATTTCAAAAAGGTTTTTCCAATAAATCGAAGCATCATTAACCTCACTGTTTTTTTCAAATATTACACCTTTATCTCCTATCCAATCCTTTCCCTCTTGATTTTTATTTTCTCTCTATTTCTTATATTCTCTTATTATATATTTTCCCAAATTATCTCTTTTTTAATTTCTATCAACATTTGTTTATTTTCTTTAGAAATCTGATATTATAGAATTTTTCTGGGAGAAATTTTTTTGATGGTTATAGGTTCCCCTCGGAGGACAATATAGTGATGATTTATCAACCCATCATGAGTAACATGTCGATCGTACTGCCATCGTCAACCCAGAAACAAGTGGCACACCTTCATTATATAAATGTTAAAGAATACATCATCCATGTATTTATCAAATGAGATAAATACCTTCACTTTTTTGGTAACCATCAACTATCCACCATCATTCAACCACTGATGCTTATATAAATGTTGATGACTCAGAGTTGGAAGGTCTAAATTCTCCAGCAACATGGTGCTCTCTATGTTATTAAAACATCCTACATAAAAAATAACACTACATACCTACATGTGGATATTTCACTATTTATGGAAAATTTTCTCCCGCTTCTCCTTCTCCCCCATGGTAATTTTTGTGCTTATAACTCTCATAGTGACAAGAATCTCATTATATTATAAAAATTCTCCCTTATCAATTTTGGGTTATTATTTATCTTCCTCTTCCTTTTTTTGTTCCACTATCTTTTTTACTTGGTTGATAATGTGTTATATCGCCAAATGGGGGTACATCGCCACCTAATAAAAAATATATCGATCGAGTCCATGTAAAAATTGTTCCATCGTTGCCTCAGGATCTTCATAAATATTTTCTAGAATCTTGGAAATTTGAATTTCTTTATAGTGATCTTCAACACTCATTCTCTAATGGGTGAGGAATTAAATATTTTTGTGGAGATCTCTAAGGTAATGTGTGTGAAAAATTGATTCCACATGGAAAACATCATCTCATCCTAGGTTTTGACAGGACATCGACTATATCTAGCCCTTCTTTATTCATTTCTCCAACCAAATTAATGACTAATCAGAATTTTCAATGGGCTAAAGTCTTAAAATTTTCTCAATAGAATATTAATGGTATGAATGAAATTTCTAAATATGCATCCCCCACTACAAATATTCTTTGGATAACTTTTTCCTTGAAAAGAGGGAACCTTCACCTTAATTATTCATAAAATTTCATCATGATATATCCTTAATTGGCCTATAATATGTTAGTATAACAATCTTTTACTTTATGGTACAAACTCAAAATAATCATCAATGTTCTGCAACTCCTCCTCCATGATGTGGGGGTGATGTGGTGCAGGAGTGAACCATTGGTTACCATGGACCATCCTCAGGCTTAGTTGATTTTAAATGTTGTCAATCCTATCATATAGCTCCTCCAATATACTATCAAGAAGCATCTTTAAATGGATCACCAAATAATTCATTTGGATTTGTGATGCTTCCGGTGTGTGAGAACTAAATATTCTTCCTTCATTAAAAACATGAGCAATTTTCTTCCCATATTCTTTTTCCCTGATATGGAACACAAACACAAACCCACATGAGGAAAAACATAAAAAACGATACAAAACTCACACATGTGATGATATATGAACACACATGAAAATACACAGACACACAATATTTAAACACACACACTCACACACACAAGATGAATACACCCATACACATATGGATATACAACTAGACACACAATTTTTACACACTCAAGATTGTTTTTATATTTCTCTACACACTCAACACTACATTCAAATCCCATGACCTTATGAAATATAATACCTTGTTTTGGGATATTATGTTCCACCAATCCTTCCCAAACCAAGATTGTGTTTGGGGTGGATTAACACAACCCATTTGAGTGGTAATTGGTAATGGGTGAAAAAGATTGTAGAAAATGGGTAAAAAATGAAAAAAGGGTCGAAGAGTGGTATTTTCATTTTTCTCGATTGGGAAATATAAGAAAAATAAATAACAAGAATATAGAAAATTGATATGGAGGTGAAATAAAAATATGGATAAAGTGATTTATGGAAATGGAAAGTACCAATAATGTAAAGCATAAGAAATAATTAATTGTAATCTTTTTCCTTATTTTATCAAATCACTATAAAAAGTGTTGTCTTTATATGTTTAATGAACAAATTTTTAGACAACATATAAGGACTTTTTTTTAAATATCTCAAGGAATGGATTGTGCTAAATTTTAAGAAGTAAAAAAATGATGAGTTGATAGATTTTTTTTATGAAAATAGTATGTAGTAAATACAATGTTAATGAAAGAGGATTGAATATTTTCCTCAATGTATAATTCTTAAATCTTGGTCAAATTAGGCCAATTTAGTAGGTTTTCAAGAAAAGGTTTTTTTCTTGAATCGGTGAATAATATGGAAGGATAAGAAGGGTAATGGGTAAAATTAATGTAAATGAAGGGATTGATGTGGACCGTTTTAACCAGATCTCTAATACCAACTGATACAAGGTGTATGGTGTTGTCCAATATTTATAGTGTAGGGTGGTGGATAAAGTATACCGTTCAAGTATATGTGGTAGATGATGTATATAAATAGTGGATTCAAGTAGTCAATCAATTATATAAGGAGAAGGACCTACTAATTAGACACCATACTCAAGGGAGGGATGTGACAACTAATACCCACAACTATTCACTTGGGATCAGGCACATAATTGAGGGAATTGTGAGATTGGATCAAAAATCTATCTTTTAGACATACAAGGCTATAATGAACAAGATAAAGGTTGAAAAATGAACAAATACACACATAATGGAGAGAAAAAATCATAAGCTATGTATTACAATATTTTATGATATAAAATTTCCATAGGTGTGGATTTTTATAGCTAAGGGGTGATACAATAGTCAATGGTTTAAAAACCTAAAGTCATCATGGTTAAACCTACATTGATACCTTAAATTCAAAATATATTGTAAATACTTTTTCAAGAAGTTTCACACAACTTTATAAGTATATCCCAGCAGATATGACTTTTAGTGTACATCCCACCAAATTTGTATTTGGTGTAAAAAGATTCCATTCTAGAATCCTCCACGTGGGAAAAGATTCCATATTTCATTTAACCATGTGGACCAAGATTTAAATATCATGTTGGGGATTTATTAAGTGAGATTACAAGAATATTTTCCAAATTTATTCATAGAAATATTAATTGGGATTGTGATAATGTAGGATGGAAACCCATTTTAGCATTCAGCCTATTTAATCTCCCTCGCATCATTGAGAATTTCAAATACAACTCCTCATCTGAGTTAATCTACTTCGTGCCTCCAACATGGTTAACATCAAACACTATTTTCAACAATGAAAATTCCAAGTTTCAATATATGACTAATAAATAAATAAGGTTTAATATATATCCCAAAAAGATGTCTTAGGAGACCAAACATTACCAAATGAATTAGAGATAAATCTTGGAACACCCATCATAACATGTTCATGAACATATGTTTCACATGAAGAATCAAATATCAGTGTTACCCATAGAATGAAATGGTTATCGTAATCATGACATAAGTCATAACAAATGGGCATACCAAAATGGTGTCCAGGAAATAATGGATTTAAATCGTATATGGTAATTCATTGGATAAAGTAGGGACATATAATTATAAATTATATCTAAATGAAGTTAAAATGCATTAAAATAGTGTTTAAGACAATTTAGAAATGATCCACTATAGTGCGATTTAATAAAATTATTAAATATAATTAAATGGGAAAAATCATTATAGTTTTAATAAAAAAAGAAATGAATTATGATAGTTTTTCATGATTAAATGTGTGATTCTATATAAATAATTATGGATTGAAATAGATTATGGGATGTACTTGAAAATGGGTTGAAAATTGGGAAGTTACCTTTATTCGGGATTGCGTATCTGGATGAATTGAGATGAGAACCTTATAAAATATGTATTTAATCAACAAATAATGTGGAATTGAGCTAGGATAATATATTTCGAATATAAAATCAAAATTTAGGATGATTAAATAATATTAGACAATAATTAAATTTGGTTAAATAGAAAGAAACTGTAACCTGAATGAAAAATGGGTGTTCAGAGAGAATCCATTACCTTATGCTCGAATGTGTTTTAAACTTGTACTTAATACATTATATAATCAAATTTAATACATTAATTAATTAATTAAAACCCTATTTTATAAATTTTTTATTTACATTTTTTTATGTTCATTTATGGCGATTATGATGAGTTATAGAGTTCATTTCCACCGTTCAAGAAATTTTTTCTTGGTTTTCATGATCGGTTTGCTTGTATACGGGTGTGGAAGTTCATGAAAAATGACATTAATTATCAAAAATTTAAATAATATGTTATTAATATTCGGATTTAAGTTTAAATTGTATTTTAAATCATTTGGTTATATTTTATGAGGACGAATGGTTAGATAAAACATTTATGAAAATGATTTAATTTAATTTTTTTTGTTTTTTCAAACATCACGAACATATATAATTTTTTTAATATCATGTTTATACATTGGTTCCATAACATTATGTAACATATAATATAAATAATAAAATATTATTTAAATATAATAATGGTTTTATGACTAATATTATAGGTGGTAAATGAAAATGAAAGTGCGTTGTCCACAATGGCGGTATATTGACACATCAAAAATGATGTTTTCATTTTTATAATAAGGTAAAGACCCGAAGGTATTTGATGATGGATAATACATTATCATAATAAAATTATAGTATATATAATATTTCGGATTTATCAATCATGTTTGGATAGAGGAGGTAATGAAATGATAAGAAAAATAAAGAAATTAAAATAATTTAGAATAGAATGAAAGTGAATTTTAAGTCTTCAATGTATTCTCTTTGAGAACCTCCATAGGAAACTTGGGTTTGTTATTTATTTAATTCCAAAATCTTACGGAGTTAGGTTAGTGTATTTTTATATTGAATGGACATAATTTGCACAATATTAAATTCTTGAAAGGTGTGAGGAGAAAAGGTGGTGAAGGGTGGTATTTATAGGGAGGAGATGGGTGTTTTTATTATTATTATAATAATTATTTTATTATTTTTTCTCAATAATATCAATATTTTTCAACCTTATCACAACATATATTAAATAATGAAGGGTGTTTTGAGATTTGGTCATACATTATCAATACATTTCCCACTATAAAAAAATATGTATTTATCTTATATCGTAAATTATCATATTTTACTATTCAAAAAAAATCAACTTCTTTTGAAAAATACCTAACCCTATCCATTATTAGATGTGTAGAATTAAAAAAATTAACTTCATTATATGAAAATAATTTTCAAAATATGAGGATTTTTATGTATAGCTATAATCATCATTTACTCCAAAAGTATCAATTTTAATATTATAACCGATATTATGACACTTTCGAAAACTAATTTCAGTTACAATAAATTATATTATAATCATAATAGACTAATATATTAATTTATTAATCTTTTTTTGAAAATAAATTTACTTTCAAATCCTTATTTTAATTATAAAAAATAAATATAAACATTTATGTTTCCCAAAAATACCAATACTCAATTCATCATTTTTAAAATATTTTAATACATAAAAATATATTATATTTTCATCTATAAAATACCTAAATTTTATCCATACATTCAATGGTGAGTTTACTATTATTTTATATGGTTTTAATATTCCTAATGGTGACATTACTATTTAAATAGTCATGTTACAATTATATTGGTATAACTTCCTTAATTATTATAAATACCACATATTTAATTCATAATGATGTTTTTATTGATTTCTATATGTGATTTATGAGAATTATACTATATTACATTATTATATTAAGTGAATATTCTTTGAGAAAATTTTTGGTAATTATATGGGTCATGATTTATTGATCATCATTTCATAAACTTTTGAATTTCATCTTTATTTATGGCAATTACATATTATATGACTTGTGATAAAAGATATATAATTAATTTTTATTATTATTTTCTTATGTTATGATTATTCTCTTATACCCTTATGCTCACATTTTATCATATATTGATATCTTTTTGGTTTACAAATTTTGATCATGAGATCTCAAAATTTATAATTTTTCCCTCCTTGGAATTTTATAGAAGATTCTAGATATGGTATATATAGATGCATAATAATATTTAGAACATTGTGGGAGATATTGAAAATATATTTTGAAATGGGTTATATTTTTGTTATATTCTTTAAATAAACCATTCTATTACAAATCATGGGCATGCAAAATTGTGTTAAATATTGAATATCCATCTAAAATTAAGTAATTACTATGTTAGTTTGTTTTTTGTCACCTCCTTTTGTATTAAATATTTTTTTAGTTTTTGTGGACATTAGTATAAAGCCCTATGTTTTTTGAACCTAGTTAAAATATAAAGTTTTTTTGATTTTTTGGGTTTATCAAGTGGTTGGTTTTCTGAACCAAGCTCCAGAATTTTTATTCTGAGTGTTGTAACATCTCAAGGTGTCGTTTTTGGACTTCCATGATTACCCTATAATTTTTTTGTGCATTTTGATGAGTCATGAGAGCACAAAATATGGAAAATTCCATTTTAATGCCTCTACATGGGCAGCGCACGAGTGCGTTCCAACCCATGCAGTTTACCCTATTTAATAAACTATTTAATTTAATTAAATAAGTTTATATGAGATATTGTGACTAATTAAAAGAATATTTTAATAATCAGAATGAATTTATTATTATTATTTTCATTATGGTTTTTAATTAAATGAATGATAAGAATTAATTAAATGACAATTGAAGAAATTAATGTGGCTTTTGGGTTTATCGAATAACCATTTTAATTATGTGAAGAGTTTAGGAATTATTAGAGGACCATTTATTATTAAATGGATTTTATGGGTTGTAGTTTTTATCATTAATATCATATTAATGATATTGTAATAAATTGGGGGTTTTTTGTTTTTAATTAAATAAATGCTGTAATAATAATAATAATGAATTTATTATTAATAATAATATTATTATTCTGTTTATTTGATTAAATAAATGTAAAATAAATTATTTGTCTTTTGAGCTTTCCAAATAAATGCTTAAGGGTTAATTGGGAGTTATGGTCTTAATAAATTATGGTTGATGGAATTAATAGTAATGATTTATGATTATTATGATTATTCATATTATTGTTGTTATATTTATTATTATTATTAACTTATTATGGTTGTTATTATAAGTATAATTAATAATAGTAATGAATTGGCGAGTTTTTGTTGGAATTGAAAAAAAAGCTTTAATATAAATAATAATGATGATGTAATTATTATAAGTTGGTTAATTAATTAAAATCAAGAAAAAATGAATTTAATTAATTATAGGAATAGAATTATTTATTTTCCTTTTAAGTCAAATAGATTAAAATTTAATTTACGAATAAAGGGGAGTTTTAATTTCCCAATGAAATGCTTCCTTTTAAGAAGGATTAATCGGGGGTTTTAGATTTAATCAGAGAAATTTTTTTTATCTTTATTGAGAAAGTTTTTTTAAAGATAAGTTTATAATAATAATAATAATATTAATGATACTATTATTATTATGTTTATTATTATAAATATTATTGTATATTTATTAATCTTTTAGGGGAAGTTTTAGTGTTAGAAAATAAGGGAGGGGCACGACCTTCTTCTTCTTCCAAGAGGTGTGACCCCCACCAGGATCTTCTCCTCTAAAAGGCGGAATGTATCATCCTCTCCAACCTCCTCTAGGTGGCACACATCTTCCAAACCTTTAGCAGTGCGTAGCCCCATGGACTACCCCCTGTAGTAGCGCGACACCCCCGGGTAGCCTCCCCTAAAACGCTGACCTCCCCCTATCCTGAGTCCTTCATTCATGAGCATTTTATTTGAATTCATCCTTGGATTTAGTTTGAATATTCTAGGTAGGATCTCATATAATGTTCCCCCTTATTGATTTTTTGGATTAATGTTTTTCAGTACCCATTTAGATTTGGCCGAATTTAGGGTTTTGTTGTAACCCAAATTTTTGGTGTTCTTCGGTTATAGGGTTGTGCAATACGGTTCTCGGGATTCCTTGGTCTTCTTTCTAGAAACCGCCGCTGAAGGTGAGGCGGTTCAGGCTAATTCGGTTCATCAGCATTGTTCTAAGGTAAAGAATTATACCATTGTTTGATTTTTCACCACGTAAATAGGATTCTAATATTTTATTTGATTCCTTGGTATCTAGCGGTATGTGTGTAGACCTTGCTGTATTGGTTTTAGTCCTCCAAGGTTGTTTTGGTGAATTTCTGATTTTTGATGCAGGGTGCATGCGCATGAATATATATATATACATACATATATATAATAGTGGTGCATGTGATACTGATTTCTATTTAAAACTAATTGATGTCAAGTACATTAAAGTGCTACAAAATTAAAATGATGTCACCCCGAGGTAGGATCCCAAATCTCTATAAATTTATTTTAGAATTATTTTCATCTTTAAATAATTTCAAAGTATGATTTTACATGATTTTGGAACTACTAAAGTTTCATTTAATGACTATTAAAGATAAATTTTTGGTTGGTGGTAATGTCATATCATGTTTGCTTAAGGTTGGGTTTTTATAGGTATCCCTTATAAATGAGGAAATTACCATCTATTGGTGTTAAGAATTTATTTCGGGACATTGAAATTATGTTGAGATTATGTACTGAATATTAAATTTTTAAACAGGAAGCACCCATGGGTCTTCCTTGGATATGAGACTTAAATGGCGTTAGACTTGGACACCCTTTACGGTGTGTTTTTTTAACCCATGTCACGGAATATTAATTACAAAATTGAGGATTTATTAGTTGTTGAATACAATTATTGAATATTCTAGGATGGGTAACAAGGTAATTAATTGAATAATTAATTATCTAGTTATGAGTTGTAAAAATTGTGGCCTCTACCGAATTTTGAGAATATTATATATTTTCACATGTTTGGAATATAAATTTGAAATGGGTAAAATATAATGGATAGATTAATTAATACATGGTAAATGGTAAATGGTAAACTAGTTGATGAACTAGTTAAAGAGATATGATTTAATTAATTAAAAGTTTAATTAATTAATTTGAAAGGATTAATTTAAGATTGTGAATTGATTGATTATTTTGACTATTGGCCAATAATACCTTTGTATGTGTGTTTCTTTTCCATGCCATACATTTATTAGAATGGAGTTATTTAGAAATATGATATTCTATGTGAGATAGTTTCTAATAAGTAGGTGTTGTTCAACATTTTTGACTCGATATGATTACGACGTGAGTGTTAATTTTTAAATTCCGGGACGAAAAACTATTTCAGTAGATGGGTTCAGACTTGTTAAATATTTGGGTTAATTAATTAAAAATAATTAGTTGATAATGAATTAATAATTATAGAGTTGTTTAATGGTCAATTTATTGTAGAATTCATTGACGATATATTTATGTCGTTAATTAGTTATTGAATTAATTAACGGATTGGATTAATTAATTTATTAATTAATTAATAGAGAGTTTTGGGGTTTTAGACTTGGCTTTCTACACAAATGATAAATATATATGTATGACAGACAAATGGGTTGTGAGATAGGGAATGATAATCTAAATACACACGGGGTGATAGACATGGTGTTTTACACCTAGCATGCAAGAAAATATTTTCTTATGGGTAGGGACTGATTCTCCAAATACCCATTGGTTGTGAGACAAGGACTGAAGATCCATATACTCACAAGGTTGTTATACATGATGTTCTACACCCATTAATTGACATTGTACTATGGGTCGTATCGGTTGTACATGAAATTAATTAAATTGTTATTCAAACCCGGTGTGATGTAATGATTTTTGAATTGATTTTGAAGAAGGTGTCAGACTTATCAAGGAATTGGGTGAACCTATTTTAGTGGACAAACCTAGGGGTGAATCTCTATTTTTATTGTATGAGAGAAAACATAGTATATGAAAGATTAAATATAATATCTTATGATGCGTTATCCAAGCCAAAGCCCAAGCTTATATCTGGTCTTTACTTTTATTACTCAGATGGTCTTAAGAGATATCTCTGTTGAGTGAATTATACAGGGGATGTCGGTCTTAATCCGAATCTTGAGACTTTCAAAATTTAATGAATATTTAATAATTGATAAATGAAAAAGATTGTGTAATAATTGTTTATTATGCATTAAAAATGTATATTGCAGGTTCAAAAACCAGCTGAGCGCTAAAGTAGTTACTTGGCTTTATAGATACATTGTACTGTTTAAATTATTTATTCATGATTTCACATAGTTCTAATTAGTTATTAAATGTCTAGATTTGGGTTAGACACCGGTAGTCTTAGCCTACTAAGATTTATATATCACACCTTACACAGGCCGCTATTACACTGGGGTACCCGAGTAAATTCTATTTGGTTGCAGGACTGTGTTGTTTTCATTTACTTGGGAGATTGGAGTAGAGGACCAAGCGATAGCTCGGGATGCCCGAGGATACCTCCCTCAGGTATTTGAGTCATTGTTTATTTATTTCTTTATTTTAATGTAAAGCATTAGAATTTGTTCATTGTTTTCCATTTTTGTATAATTAGCATGACATGCATGCATCTGCTGTATAATCAGCATTAGCCATTTGTTTTGTACAAGACTTATAAAATCTACCTTTTGTTGCTTTATCATTTATTATACTGATTCTTCTATTTATTTCCATTAACTATTATTTAACACTAATATGAGGGTATATTCTCCCCACTGACAATCCATAGACCCTTGCTGCTAGTCGGCAGCCTCTAGCGTACGGGGAGACACACCCGAGGTCATGTAGTGACTAGTACGACCACCGGTTTAGTGGAGAGCTGGGTCAATATGTTACGAAGTAGTATCAAATGTTTCCTTTCATTTTCTCGTTCTATTTTGGGTTGGTATACAAAATACTAGGAAATTTCGATGCATGGATTAATAGCTATGCTTGGGACTAACCACCCCATGTATGGGAAATGGCCAAGTGGCCTGGGATGGGAATTGATGTTTGTACTATTAGAGGTTATAGTTGATATGATTTCACCTTGAGTGACTGTTGTATTTTCTGCTGCTTATTGATTTGGATAATTTTGAAAAAATAATTTCCTTGGCCTCATATGGAAAGGAAGTATCATACATTCATCATCTTAAGAACATAGAGATTCACATGTCATGCATATACATTCCATGTAGTTTCATTAGTAAGATTCATTCAAATTTGGATTGTGTGCCTGGGGTGAAATTACATTTTTTTGATATTCTTTAGCATGACTTGTGAGATAGCATGTTTTGGAGATAAATTTAACATTCTTGAGTAATTATATGGAATACTGCCTCTATTATTAGTATGTTTTTTTATTGTGACATGATTCTATGTTATAGCATGCTGTTGTGTTACTACATATGATAACATGCTAGAGATGTTTTGATGTGTGAAAGGGAATCTAATGTAAAAATGTTAAATGATTTTTGATTGTGATAAATTATATCCAAATGCTAGTGATATGGTGTATGGGCGCCTTATCAACTTGTATATGGCCACCCAAGTGTTTTATCTTTATGTAACCATAGTACGTTTGAAAATGGTTATATATGTACAACAACTGAGTTTTGATTGAAATGAACTATTTTTGGGTTGCTTTTTGAATAACCTAGATGGAATATATGGGACCCTCGGAGGTCTCCTTCTTGGTAAATGGAATATAGATGCTCAATTTCTTATTTAAATTTGAATTTCACTGAATGTTAAATGATTAAATATTATGTTTGTGATAGCAGGAATTTTTTTCCTTACGGAATTGTTTTGAAAAACAAGTGACTTGTTATGATATTGTAGTTGTGGGTTTGTTAAAATTCATTGAAATTTTAAAAGGTTTAAGTGAATTAATTAAAATTGATAAAATGAAAATGTGGATTTGGAACCTTGTGATTTCAGTTTTGCAAGACCCAGAGAGAGGGTCAATGTTTATGTTTCATAAGTGGGAAACCCTATGGTAGGTAGTACCCATAGAATGTTCAAGGACTTTAAATTATGTTTGTCCCACTACTCGGGAGAAATTTCTAATACTCATGTATTATAGCACACTGATATGTTTATGTTATGTTTTTTATGATCAATTTTTGACATGGTGATCATGATTCGTGGAATGTCACATGCATTCATTAATGAGTTATAAAGCAGTGCACTATTGAGAAGATGATTTTTTCTTATGATGTCATGTAAAATCCTAAGGTGGGTTGTGTCATAGAATTTTCGGTAAACGTGTCAGAAGGAGATACCAATATTTTAGAATGGATATGTCCCATAGTAATTTGATTGATCTTCTTAAGGACCTTGGTTTCTCCTTAGTGTCATATTCTGAATAGATTAAGAATGTCTCCTATCTTAACCTCATCATGGAGACACTAAGATAGCATTGGTATTATGCCGCACTGCAATTTAAATATCGTTGGGTGTGATAAGTGGTTGTTATTTGGGTAGTACGTGGGATGCTAGGTTTCTTTGGGATACTCCTTTATTCATGTTGGCTCCTAGTTGCTTGTTTTAAAATAGCCTTATGATAGATTGACATGGAAATTTCACCAGAGGTCGGGTAAGGACTATGTTATACATGCAGAAGGGTTTGGATATTTTTAAAAAAACGTCATTAGAAAAAAAAGTGATTGTTGGTTTTGGGTATGAGACGTCTTTTGAGGGAAGCATGGGAAACCTATTCTGTTTTTTGATCGATATTCAACCATTTTTGTTGAAGAGGTCCCTATAATGGCCTAAGATATAAGATCCACTTTGATGTTTAAGCTATAATGTGAACATTGGATCTAGTTTTAAAGGCTTATCCATTAGGCTTGTGAAGGGTTAAAGGTGTGTTTGGTGTTGGGAATGCAACATGGAAGTTCTAATGAGATTAAATGTACTCGATAGGTCGGTTGTTTTATAGTGGTTCCCGATGGCTTCTCGGGGATGAGAAGTTTTTAAGATGGGTAGATTGTATAGTCCTTTGTTTTTTAATGGGGTTAAAATACCAAGGTTATCAAATATTATTTCGGTTTATCAGCGGGTCGGTTTTTTAAACTAAGCTCCATAATTTTATACCAAGTGTTGAAACACCTCAAGGTGTCATGTTTGGACTAGAGTAATTACCCTTTAATTTTGTGGGTGTCTCGATGAGTCTTGGGAGCACCAAATTTGGAAAAGTCTATTATAATGGATCTACACAGGCAGTGCACGGGTGCGGTCTAACCCGTGCAGTTTACCCTATTTAATAAATTATTTATTTTAATTAAATAAGTTTATATGAGTGATTGTGATTAATTAAAATAACGTTTTAATAATAATAATAATGTTATTATTATTATTATTATTGTGGTAGTTTAAGTAAATGAATGATAATGTGTAATTAAATTATGGTTGATGAAATTAATGTGGCTTTTTGGGTTTATTGAAAACCCATTTTAATTAAATGAAGAGTTTAGGAATTATTAGCAGAATATTTATTATTAATCAGATATTATGGGCTTGATTTTTTATCATTAATATCATATTGTTGATATTGTAATGAATTGGGGGGTTTTGGTTTTTAATTATGTGAAATTTGGAATAATAATGAGAATGTTATTATTATTAGTATGTTAATTTAATTAAATAAATTTTAAAATAATTTAATTTTGCTTTTGAGCTTTTCAAATAATATTTCTTCCTTTAAGAATGGTTTATTGGGAGCTATGATCTTCATAAATGAAGGTTCATAAAATTAATAAAAATGATTTATTATTATTATTATTATGAATATTATTATGGTAATATTTATTATTATTAATAACTTATTATGGTTGTTATTATTTATTATAAATAATAATAGTAATGAATTGGGGAGTTTTTGTTGGAGTCAAAAAATAATGAATGTTTTAATAATAATAATGACGATGTAATTATTATTTTTATTGTGTTAATTAATTAAAATCAAAGAAAAATGATTTTAATTAATTATGGGAAAAGAATTATTTTTATTACATTGAATTCAAGGAGATTTTAATTTAATTTAAGAGTAAAGGGGAGTTTGAATTTCTCAAAGAGATGTTTCCTTTTAAGAAGGATTAATTTGGGGTTTTGGGATTAATCAGAGAAATGTTTTTTATCTTCAATGAGGAAGTATTTTTTAATGAAAATGTTATAATAATAATATTATTATTTATGAACTATTATTATTATGTTTATTATTATAACTATCAGGGTATATTTATTAATATTTTATGGGTAGTATTAGTGTTAGAACTGAAGGGATTGGCATGACCGTCTTCTTCTTCCAAGAGGTGTGACCCCCACCAAGATACTCTCCCCAAAAATGCACGATGCAACGGATTCTATAGCCTCCTCCTCCATTTGTCCCTCCTCTTCCAGACCTACTGAAATGTTGACCCCCCCCCCCACAACCCCCTGTAGCAGCGCGACACCCCCATGCAGCCTCCCTTACAACGCGCAACACCCCCTTTCTTGATTCCTTAGTCTGTAAGCATATTTTTTGATTTTTCCTTGTATTTAGTTCAAATATTAAAGGTAAGATCTATTATGATGTTATCTGTCATCTATTTTGTGGTATGATGCTATTTTGGTGCCCATTTAGGTTTGGCCGAATTTAGGGTTTTGGTTATAACCCAAATTTTTGGTGTTCTTCAGTTCCAGGGTTGTGCAACGAAGTTCTCGAGATTTCATAGTCCGCGTTCTAGAAACCTCCACCTAAGGTGAGGAGTTTCAGGTGGATTTAGTTCATTGATGTTTTTTATAAGTTAAAGAATTATACCGGTGTTTGGTTTTTCACCACTTAAATAAGACTCTAATATTTTATCGGAGTCCTCAGTATCTAGTGGTAGGTTCATAGTCAATGCTGCATTGGTTTTCGTCTTCTGAAAATGTTTTAGTGATTTGATAATTTTTGTTGCAGGGAACGCGTGCAAGAAATATATATATATATATACATATATATAATGGTGGCTCTTGTGCCACAACGTTCCATTTGCAACTAATTGCCGCCAAGTGCAATAAAATGTTGTGTAATTAAAATGATGTCACCTCAAGGTAGGGCCACGAATCTTTATCAATTTATTTAAGAATTATTTCCTTCATTAAATAATTTGATAGTATGAGTTTCCTTGATTTTGGAACAGTTAAATTTTTTTGAATTATGATTAAAGATAAATTGTTGGTTGGTGGAAATTTCATATCATGCTTGCTTAAAGTTGGGTTTTTTGTATGTATCCTTTATTAATGAGGATATTACCATGTGATGGTGCTAAGAATTTATTGCTGGATATTGAAAATATGTTGAGATTATGGCATGAATATTTAATGGTTAAACAAGAATCACCCATGTGTTTTCCTTGGAAATGAGACTTAAATGGCGTTAGACTAAGACACCCTTTACTGTGTGTATTTTTTTAACCCATGTCACCAAATGTTAATTACGCAAACTATGAATTATTAGTTGGAGGCTAAAATTATTGAATTGGGTAGGATGGGTAATAGAGTAATTAACTGAATAATTAATTAACTAGTCATGAGTTGGAAAAATCGTGGCCTTTACTAAATATTGAGAATATTGAATATTTTGACATGTTTGGAATATAAATTAAAAATTGGTAATAATTCATTGATGGATTAATTATTACATGATAAATGGTAAATTGTAAATTAGTTAACGAACTGGTTAAAATGAATTTATTTAATTAATTAACTGTTGAATTAATTAATTTACATGCATTAATTTAAGATTATTAATTGATTGATTATTATGATTGTTGGCCAATAATACCTTTTTATACATGGTTATTTTCAAGACCTTAAGTTTATTAAGATATATTTGTTTATAAATATGAAATTCTATGTGAGATGGTAGCTAATATGTTGGCCTTTTTCAACATGTTCAAGTTGAGATGTTTACAACGTGAAATTAATTATTAAAGTCCTAGAAGAAAAACTTTTTCAATGGATGGGTTCAGACTTTTAATGATCTGGTTTAATTAATTTAGAAAAATTAATTGACAATTAATTATTAACTATTGATATTTTGAATGGTTAATTGATTTTATAATTAATTGACGGGAGATTTATGTTGTAAATTAGTTGTTGAGTTAATTAACGAACCAGATAAATTAATTTATGAATTAATTAATCGTTGGTTTCTGGGTGTTAGACATGGATTTCTACAACCATGATAAATATATATATATATGATTGATAAATAGGTTTTAATATAGGGATTGATGCTCTAAATACTCACGGGGGTGCTAGACATGGTGTTTTACATGCAGCTTGTATACAAATATTCTTTTATGGGATAGGGACTGATGCTCCAAATACCCATGGGTTGTGAGACAAGCATTTACTTCCAAATAATCACAAGGGTGCAAGAAATTCTATTCTACACCCATCAATTGACACTAGACAATGGGTCCAATTGGTTGTACATGAAATGTATTAAATGGTTATTGTAAATTGGAGTGATGTAATGATTAGTGAATTGATTATAAGAAAGGGTTCAGACTTATCAATAAATTGGTTGAACCACTGTTAGCGGACGGAACCAAGAGTGAATCAACAGTTTTAGTGGATGGGCTCAGAAATTGTATATGAAATATTAAATTGAATATCTTATGATGCATTATCTAATCCAAAGCACAAGATTGGATTCATTCATTACTTTGATTACATAGAAGGTCTTTAGAGACATCTATGGTGAGTGACATATACAGGGTATGTCGAGCATAGGCCAAATATGGATAAATTCATAATTTAATGAGAGTTGAATAACTGATAAATGAAAATTATTGTGTAATTATTGTTGATTATTCATGAAAAATGTATAATGTCAGATCTGACACCAGCTGAGGGCTGAAGAAGGTACTTGGGTTTATAGTTACATTGTACTACTTACGGTATTTATTCATGCGTTCACAATGTTTAAATTATATATTAAATGTATAGATATGATTTAGACACCGGTGGTCCCGGACTACTGAGATTTATATCTCACACCCTACATGGGCCGCTATTACACTGTGGTACATGAGTAGATTCTATTTGGTTGCAGGATTCTGTTGTTTTCATTTACTTAGGAGATAGGAGCATAGGACCAGGTGAATGATTTGGATTCTTGAGGAGATAACCCTCGGGGATTTGAGTCAGTTATTATTAATTTATGTATAGGAATTTAAATGATATTTTTTTGTTCAATGTTTTCCATTTTTTGTATCATTATCATGTCATGCACACACCTGCTGTATAATTGGAGTTGGCCATATTTTTGTACAAGATTCATAAAATTTGCCTCCTGCTACTTTATCATTTATTATAATTCTTTCTCTATTTATTTCCATTGTCTATTATTGAAATCTGAAATGAGGGAATAATCTCCCCACTAATTATCCATAGACCCTCACTGTTAGTTGGCAGCCTCTGGCGTAAGGGGAGACGCACTTGAGGTCACATGGTGACCAGTCCGGCTACCGATTTAGTGGAGAGTAGGGTCGGGACGTTACAATTAGGATTATATAAAATTGGTGAAGACCATGTGGATAATTATAAGTACCGGAAAACATCATAAAGTTAGGTAAAGTAAATATCTTTTGTTTTCAAATAAAAAAGATCCCTATCTGGATACTGGAAAGTAAATGGGGATGTGAGACAAATTAACCTTGGGTAATAACTCTGGTAGATTTGGATTGGGTATTAATGCATTCATCACTAATGCATGATGAGTGAGCCAAATAATGCACACCTGACTATAATCTCTTAGGGTATATGATTTGGTTAATTCAAAATTTTATTTATGAACAATTAAAAATGAATTTAATTGATGATGACCATGGTTGTCCATGTTTAAACCTAAAGTTCCATTAGATGAAAAAACAGTGTCATAATTGAGGACATCATATGAATGATTTAAATGATTATATGATTTTAAATATGATTATTATATACTGATTCCTAAACTATAAATTTGGTTTTATTATATTTTTAGAATCTGAAGGATTATTATGGACAATGAATTACCTAACTGATGCAATGAATGTACTCATGAAAAACCAAATGGCATGTGATATGGGAAGAAATATTCCATGAATATGACCACTCAACTTTCTCAATTTATGAGTGGTTAACTTGACCATTTTGAGATTCTAAATTAGATTACGTGGGATAAATATACCATTGAATCACTTATACGATAGTGTATGCCCTTTTTTGTGGGTATTCTAATCTAATAGTTACTCAAAAACGGATCAATGTAATGAAAATTATATTTTACATTCTACAGTACCAATAGAATTTTGTATTTGATGTTTATCACTTGGAAGGTGAAGTAGTCCAATGGTGGGATATTATTTAAAATACAAGGAATTCAGAATATATTTATCACTATAATTGGATGACTTGAAGAGGTGATTCCTCAATAAGTACACTCCTCCAACACATCATACTAAAATTAGAATGAACTTTAACTATTTTAATAATAAGTATTATGGATCCAGTACTACCTATAAAAAAATTTAAAATTAATTTAAGGTTTTCAAATATTTTAATACTAAAATCAGAAATAAATATTGAAAAAATCATTAGAATATTTAAACAAATTCATTAAAACTTATTATCCATAAGAATATTTTGTAAACTATAATTAAATCATTTTTTGGGCAGTCGAAGTGGAAATGAATGATTAAATCCATCATGGTTCTGGTCATAAGAAATTGATGATATTGTTTCACCAAAGCCCCAGCAGAAATTCACATGTTGAGAATAAAAATTTTCAACCTCCTAAATGATAAAAATATGGGAAAAAGAAAATAGGTAATTTATTGAAGCAAATGAGTTATTATTTCACATGAGGAGTGTTTTTCCATCAATAAAAAGAACTTCGAAGTGATTTTATGAGTCCAGTCAATGAAATAAGTAATGATATAATTCAGACAAGTACACCATCAAAAATTTAGAGTAGTATATGTGATATGTTTTGGAATTATGTGAATCAATTCTCTCTTCAAGGTAAAATGAGGATACTAAGCCTTAATAATCTGTAATGTAAAATGATAATAGAAATATTATTTGATCATCAATAATGAATTAGATTAAAAGAATGAAATGGTGAAAGGTGTTCTTATGGTTTTTTTGTAGAACACCTAATATATTATTTGATTCTATAACTACAAATTCTTTTATATTAAATTTATTTTTAAATTGTATCACATTACAACCTCAATGATTAAATATTATATTAGTGGTGAAAATGAAAAATGTTGTGATCATTCAATCTCATATCAATAACTACTATAAAATATAGGTGTGTAGTAATGTGATTTCTAAAAATCTTATGATACCTAGTCTACATGAATTTTGTTTGATTTTGGGCATGTATATCCTTTATCTATACAGATCCAATATTAATTTCTAATAAATGTATTGCACTTTTGATATTATAAGTTAATCCATGATCAGCTATCATTTTTTGAATGAATATGAACATTCAGTTAAATTTACATCAATTAAATGGGTATTTCATCCTATACATGAGGGATGATTATCTCAAATAGTTGGAATGAAAATAAACATCAAATATATGCACATGGTTTGAGTTTATAATGATTTTTTTAAAGACATGAATTTTATTCCACATAATCATGATGTTGAGTTTCAAGTATAACTCATAATTAGTGATACATCTATTTCAAAGAATCCATATAGAATAGTCCCAATTGAGTTATCATAATTGAATAATAAATTCAATGAGTATCTTTTTAAACGTATCATAAGACATAGTGCATTACTATGAGGTTCACATGTTCTTTTTTCTTAATAATAATGATGTGTCAATGCATCTTTTCATTGACTACTAATAACATAACAAGATAACTATAAAAAAAGTATCCTCTAACCTATAATGGCGACTTTTTTATCTACTAAGAAAATATAAACACATTTCCATAATTGATATTCATTCTACATTTCATTATTTGAAGGTCAAGAAGGATGATATATTGGGAATTTCCAAGGTCTATACATGATGGCCCAATAAATTAATAAATAAATTAAAAATTGTCTTGAATTTTTTAGAAGTGATTTTTACAAAAGATAGAGTGAACTGATCCACTCATGTCATCCACCCCCAACTAAGCATAGTGGTTAGGTATCATGAAATTCATCATGGTAATCATCTCCATAATTTCTCTCTTTGACAATTCATTGACTACATGTTTGGCCGCCCTATAATAATGGCCCACAACAAGGCTAAGGTACTTCAACTGGTGAATTCATCCAATCCAGTGTGATAAGATACTCTATGTTACATGTATTATTAACGACTTAGAGGCATTTACATCAAGCTCAGATATTTATTCAATCTATACGACATTCCAACTGTGGTGGAGAGAATGCTTCACAACATATATAATAGCTCATAATTCAGCCTCATAAGCAGTCCCTTATAGAATAAAATGATTAAAGTGGATGAAGAAGTAGGATATAACCAATACATCATCTTTTATGAGGTATGATCTTTATGAATTTATATTAATTACTTTTTTACTTACTAATTTTCATGTCATAATTGTTGATTTAATTAATATATTCGTTATTTATTTTCTTCATATGTTTTGGTAGTCGTTATTGATGATATCCTTATATATTCAAAATTATAGGAAGGGTATGTGATTTTTTAGATCATTTTGTTGAAGACCGTTGGAAGGAGAAACTATTTCAAAATTTTCCACATGGAAATTTTGGTTATATAAAGACACATTATTGGGTAATATAATTTCATTTGAGGGTATATCGATGGATCCTTCAAATATGGAAGTTATTGAATAATGGCCTAGACCAACCATGATGACCATTATCCATAGTTTTCCTAGGAAGGAATGTTACGAATGATGATTCTTTATATGTTTATCACCACTATCAAATCCATTAAACAAGATGATGTAGAAGGGAGAAAAGATATGTTGGATACATGATTGTGAGAAAATTATTATGGATCTAAGAAGAGGGTTGGTCAACAAAAAATTTCTTACCATACCTTATAGTGGAGAAGGGATATAAATATATAGTGATGTATTGAAGAAGGATGTCACGACCCGTCCCCCAGGGCCCGTGTAGTAACTACCCCAAGCCTGCATTCCATAGGCCAGGGGCTAGCGACTATCACCAAAGATGTAAAACCCTATAACTGGGAAGGAATTACCTTTATGAAACGTAAGGAGACACACAACCAGAGAACAAGCAGAATCAAACACTAAGTAAAACAATATATACAAGTGCGCTGAAAGTACAAAGGGGGTCATAAATACAAGCCCAACAGTAAAGTACAAGAAAAAGACAAAATAGCAGGAAGGTGTCAAGCTGCTCCGGGATCGTCCTCCAGAGTCCTTACCTAAAGGGTAGGTACAGATGGCCACATCAGCTCTCCACGTCTGCCTGTCACCTTCGGGTGTTGTCTCGTCATGAAATCCACCTCCAGGAACGCTCTCGTCATCAAGTCCACCTCCGGGTACCGTCTCGTCGTGAAGTCCACCTTCGGGTACCCTCTCCTCGTCAAGTCTACCTCCGGGTACCGTCTCGTCATGAAGTCCACCTCTGGGTACCGTCTCGTCGTCACGTCCACCTCCGAGTACCATCTAGCTCTACAAGCCTCAACCACTATCAGTGATGTCTGTCGTTTGCAACCAACACAATGTATTGTGGGCGAAGCCCGTGCAGGGGTGAGTATACGATACTCAGTAGGGACCCCGAGACCCTCGAAGGTATCCCTGAATCCACAAAGGATAAACCACAAAGAAAATATACAATCATAAAGTATCATCCAACACTACTTAGGTATATGCCCATACATATACCTAAGTCATATAAACTAGTACATCTTCATCTCACGAGCTCATGTACAAACTAGTCCACTCTGGGAAGTATAACTTAATCCACACAGGAAAGTACGATCCAATCCACTCAGGAAAGCATAACTTAATCCACCAAGGAAAACAAGATCCAATCCACACAGGATATCAAGTCAATCACATCAATGATAATGATTCAATGTCAAGAGTCAGCTCAAACCAGGATTTTAATCAGGATGTCGAAACCATAGTTTCTGGGGAACTCCTCCTCTATCGAGTACAGTGGGCCTGCCGCTATAACCAAGCGCTTCCCATTAACCTTGGACTATTTTAGTACTCCATCTGTCGAGTACTGTGGGCCTGCTGCTACAAACAAGCGCTTCCCACCATGGGTCTGCCACTACAACAAAGCGTGCCCTCTCATAACCTATAGAGGTACTCCTTCTGTTGAGTATCGTGGGTCTGCCGCTACAACCAAGCACTCCTCCATCGTGGGTCTGACACTACAACCAAGAGCTCCCCACTGGGCTATCTGAAACATTCCGAGTCGGTCGATTAGCAGTCGTCAAGTCTCAGCTAGCTCTAGGGTTCCCGCACACAGCACGCTCGTCTCTAGGAGGGTCCGCTGCATGAGCTACAGGTCGATACTCCGAGTATCACAAATTCCCACGAATAAGTATCTCAATGGACCTCCTCGTCATAGGGGTCTCAATGCAACAGACGACGCGTCAATCAGATGCCCGGTCTGTGAGTTATTAGCCTTTTCGTCCCAAGGGCCTGGTTGGTTTCGTGTACGAACCTAGCCAACCGTATCTCAACTGTACCCCGAATTCACATAGGGTATACTCATAGGGACCGTTTCTCAACGTGATCACCAACGCCGCTGATGTTTTGTCAAATGGATGTCCGGTCTGAAAGTTATCATATTTTCCATCCTAGGGGCCCGGTTGGATTTCAGGTACAATCCAACTCGTCCATACTCCAACTGTGGCCAACCCTTGAGCGGAGTAAGACAAAAGGTCCCTCTCACTAAGAGGAATCCAAAAAAGTCCACAACACGTCAATCGGATGTCCGGAGCTCAACGTATAGGTGTTTCCACTCCGAGGTCCCGGTTGGTTTCGGGTTCGAACCAACCCGACCGTACACAAAGTTTTTCGAAACCTTGAGTGTAATATACTGAAACGGCCGTCTCGATCCTTGGATCACATCACAACTAACGGTGCGCCAATCGTATGTCCATATCCCATGTTGTGGGTGTTTGAACAAATCATCCCGCTTTTAGGGTGTTTGGGCCCGGACCGACCCGGCCCAAGACCGCCTGGGTCGGCCCGAACCGGGTCGACCCAACCCGGGTTCGGGTCTGGCCCATCAGGGCACGACCCGGACCCACCGGCGCGGCCCAGACTGGCGAGGGCGCTGCACGCCACGTGAACGCAGAAGGGGGCAGCCTCCACCCCTTCGGACATAACGGCGGATCCGCGGGGGGTCTGCCCGACCGCGTTGACTAGGGGTCAAACCCACGGTTTTTTCGAATCTGGCCGGCCGTAATGGCCGGACAGTGTAACACGCAGGACCGGTTGGTCCCGCCATCCCTGCGCCGACAGTCAGCTATTCCGGCCGCCACTCCCTGCTCTGCCACGACCTTGGCCCGACCGGCACGGTGCGACGACGCCGCGGCCCCGTTCCGGACGCGGCCTCTTCGTGGTCATCCAGCGTGGCGCGACGGCGCCGCGCCCCTCCGCTGCTACTCGACTCCAGCCGCAGCTTCTTTTGGCATCAATGGCGTGGCGTGACAGTGCCGCACATCTTCGCCGCGTCCCTCATTGTTTTCGTGCGGTTTCTTCATACCGCGCCGCCTTCATTCGAGCCGCAATGAATACAACCACAAAGGGGGAGGAGGATCGGCCGTGTTCGGGTGGTCCAACCTCCTCCTGTTAAATTGATAATAGGCGGACAAAATATTTAACAAAGAATGAAAAGAATTAAAACTTCGTAAAAACACACCCCTTAGTTTTTCCCAGCAATCAAATATTCCCCACCCGCAAACATATTCTTTCACAGATCAACTTAATATTGAGTTGATCCGCCTTCTTTGTTTTAAAAGTAAACATCCATGGAAAAGATATCATTCTCAAATTAATTCTCTACCTCAACAACAGTGGAAAAAGATGGCGTCTCAGTTGAAGGCATCGTGGGGAAAATATTCTTTCGTGACGTTGAAGTATATCTGAAGATGTGGTGTCCTCCCTCTTGTCTGGGAGAAACGAAAAAGAATCATGTCGATCATTCTTTGTCGAGGAGGCTATCGTTCTTCATCGATGAAGGAAGCTCCCCTCAAATTCTCCCAAAACAAATATTTCATTAAGTCTCCTTCCTTTAAAATATCTTCAAGCAAATCAAAAAGTTAAAAGGTGTGACAAGGATAATTAATAAGGTTATTAAATCCCCTAAGTTGGCGCATTATGTTTGGGATGTGGAGAAGCTCCTCTTTAAGAATGGATGTTTCCAAGAAATATAACAAGGGAGGATTTAAGAGGCTAGGGGCGTTATGGGGAGGTGAGGAGTTAAGGGTTCGTGTGGGTCCCACTACACTAACCCTCCCATTGGAGGTTAGGTGGGTGTGGGCTCCACCTCTAACTCCCCCTTTGTAGGATTAAAAACCAAATTCCTTAAATAAATTTTTTACACAACAAATTTTATCTATTTTATTCTAAATCCTCATTTATTAAACCTCAACCCACACAAAACGCAATTACGGAAAAGGTCCCCCTAAAAAATTATCGGCGTTGCAAGTTCATCAGTGCCCTTAGATTTCAATTCTGAGCACTGGTTCAAAAGATAGAAAAACTCGGTCGTTCGTTCACTGAACGTACCCGAGCTAATCTTTGGAAATTGATTCCAGGTACACCGGGCATCGGAATCAGGTACCGTCAGAAGCCACAGACTCGCAAAATTCCAAATAAATTAAGAAAAAAATTCCCTTGAAATTTCTGGGTCTTTACAAAGGATATAGGATTTATCTATATGAAAAATGATATGGTGATAACTTAGGCCTTTCATGAATTGAAAATTGGTGAGATGATATCTCAAATCATGATTTACAGTTGGGAGAAATGTTTTTTACATTGAAAATATTGAGGAATTATCTATATGGTGAAAGGTATTATATTTATAAAAATCACAAAATATTGATGTACACATTCACATAAAAATATTCAAATATTAACTAGGGATTATGGTTGGTGTTTATAAACAATTACAACAACTATATACATTTCCTCCATGGGAAAGAGAAAAAGGTGGATACTAATCCAAGTTAGAAAGAACGTGATAGTTTTTCAATTTAGTATATTGAAAGGGATATATTATTTATGTTTTTATAGAATGTGGATATTTAATTCTTTATTAAGGGAACATATATTATCTTTCATATAATAATTTTCAATTATCCATCCATGAGAGGATAAATAAGGTGAAAAAGAAGCATGTTGACCCACATTAGAAGGTTGTAAATGTTCTTAAAAACAACAACGATTGTAATGGGTTGATAAGGTAAATAAACCAAGTATGTGTATCATAAATACCAGACATTATGTATGAGATGTGGGATAAATCTCATTGTTAATAATTATTTATTCATTCTATAATTATTAATATTTGTAGATATTTAAAAGAGTATTTATAATGGGATACCATGAAAAGGAACATTGAAGAGTATGTATATTAATGCCTGATATGTATGTAGGTTAAGTCTAATATACACAATTCTAAGGTGTTATTACCACCATTACACATACTAAAATATACATTGGAAAAAATCACCCTTAAAATTGTTACAAGACTCCCCAAGACATCTAAATTGGAAAATGCTATTTTGCATATAGTGAAATCACTTAAAAATAATCACATATCATTACAATTAGATATTATTTGTATACTTCTCAAAATAAAAATATATAAATTATGGAATTGGTAATATTTCATTGAGTACCACACTAAATATTAATTGATCAGGATCTATGGTTTACTATGATGTTCTAGAAAATAATTCAACATGATTTGGATATGGAGTTGAATTTCGGTAGTACATATTATTCTCAGATAGAATAATAGTTTATGATAATCATTTAAAATATAGATGAAATTTTTAAGGATTTACCTTTGTATTTCAAAGGTTTTTGTAATCAAATCCTTCATTTGGAGTATTATTTATTTACAATAATATCTTTCACCTAAGAATTCATAAGGATCCTTGTGAATCATTATATGTAAAAAAGTAAAGCAATTCAAGGGGGTCGGATGAAGTTGTAGAAAGAAAGATATTGGGATATATTATAGTTGAGTATATAGAACATAAGGTTAGATCCATTCAGTAGTAAATCAAAAAACATTAGAGTCGAAGAAGATTTATGCTAACAATCATTAGTGAGATTTGGAATTCAAATTTAGTGGGAAGGTATTCCGTTAAATTTTTAAATGGATGAATGTTCTGAATTAATTAATAATTTATAAATATATCTTATTTATATAATCTATTTTTATGTTCATTATAAAGTTAGGATATTTTCCTTTAACCAGGTGCTTGCACCAAACATCTCTTGAGTTCAGAACGCGTTCCATGTATTTCCCCTAAGGAAGTACATATGTGATATTAAACTTGTGATGAAATAAAAGGATGTAACACTGAAGAAATTTAGTTATAATGAATAAAAACAAGTATAAATAATAGATTATATTGGTAAATTTCTATGGAGTAAGACAAATCACCTATTCAAAGATCCCTAGAGGTATCATGAATTCGATGAAGCTAATATAGAACCTCATGATGTAATAAAGTATATATATATATATAAATTTATCAATAATTTGGAAAAATGAGGGATATATTTATTTTAATTGGGGTAGATTTTTACCCCACAATATTTGTAATGAATTATCCTTTTAAATCAACATAAATAATTCAATAGATTTCAAATATGAAGAACCAATTAGCTTAGAAAATACCATCCCAAAAAATTTTCTTATATCCATCACCAAATCTTATTTGTCTTGGTATGATCATATAACATCCTCTAAAGTATTATGTTTTAAACCAAAGGAGGGTTTTCAGTAAAGAGGTATAACTATTAACTGAGTATTTTCAGTTTTAATTCTTCCTCTTCCTCATAATGTTATATGGTTACAATACTAAAAATAATAATTGAGTATATTAAATATAATTAATTTTTATTGTGATTAATTATCAATAATTTTCAATATATTTTCCAATAAATGGTATATGAATGTATAAGACCCCCAAATGATAAAGTGTTAAATGACTAAATGATATTACTCTTGTCAAAAAGGTGCACTTTCTTTTTCCGGAGACCACTTGATTAGAACTCCACAGTTAAGCGTGCTTAGCCTGGAATAGTGATCAGGATCGGTGACCTTCAGGGAAGTTTCCCAGGGTGAGTGAGAGTGTGGAAAAAAGCACACTGGAAAAAACACATGTTGGTCTATGGGAACTGTCATTAGTTAGATGGCATGTTCAGAAACTTGGGTGGGCCCCAGGGTAGGGACCATGTGTCTGCGGGGCAACTGGTGATACCTGGTTGGTCAGAACTCAATGACCATGTTAAGGTGGGGTGTCTATGCTATCACCGGGACCCATTTTTTACATTTGGTATCAAAGGTGGTATCTAACCTTAATTGCGGTTCACTACCTGGGTTGAGATGCAGGGCCCACAATAAGGACGTTTTGCTCTAAATGGGAGGGGGGTGATTGTAACACCCCTGAATTATAAAGGGTTAAATTTCTAAATGATATGACTCATGTCAACAAGGTGCACCTTCTTTTTTGGGATCCCACCTGATTAGAACTCCACAGTTAAGCATGTTTGGCCTGAAGTAGTGATCAAAATGGGTGGCCTTCTGGGATGTTTCTCAAGGTGTGTGTGAGTGAGAAAAAATCACACTGGAAAATCCATGTGTTGGCCTATGGGGACTTTCATTAGTCTAATGACCCGTTCGGGCCTGTGGGTGGACCCCAGTGTGGGGACCACGTGTCTGCAAGGCAACTAGTGGTACCATTTGGGTCAGGACCCGATAAACATGTTAAGGTGGGATGTCTGTACTATCACTAGGACCCATTTGTTACATTTATTGTAAAGACTCAGATTTTACATGTACTTTTTTATTATATGAGAATAATACGAGTCCGCAAAAATGTTCGGCACGTGATTCCAAGGCCTGGTGTGCCCGAAAACAATTTCTGAACTTTTTTTAGGTACGTTCATTAATTGTGTGAGTGGGATTTTTGTAACTTTTCAACTGGTGATCGGAATGGAAATCTAAGGACACTGTTGAACTCGCAATCCCGGTATTCAATTATGGATACCTCCACCTCGACCACAGTAGGTTGAGGGTGAAAGTTAGTTTTCAAAATTTTCATGGAAATAAAAATAAAATAAACAAAATTTTTTATTTTATTATTAATGAAACCTCCCTATATGGGTTATGAAGGTGGGGACCACCAGAACAAGAAAACGCCCAATTTAAATTCTAGTGGTGGGGACCACCTGGACCCCTCTTTAATGTGGAGATGTCTCTTGGAATCCTCCCAATTAATTGTGCCAATGTAATTCTTTTAATTACGACAACATCATCATAGTTAATGGAATACTTTAATTTAATAAGTTGGCTATTATTTTTATTGGGTTGGGTAAAATCGTTGGAAAAGGGTTGGGAAATACTTTGAGAATGTTGGAAAATCATTTCCCTCTCCAACGAAGAACATTCTCCAATGAAGAACAAGGAACCGACCCTGAGCCCAGATCCGAAGCACCTTGCGGGACTGACGAACACCGACGTTCTTCAATGACTTCATCTTCTACCTCTCAAATCCTCCAACAATCTTACTTCCATCCTTCCCTCCTCACTGACGTCAATGAAACATCGAGGAAGGGGTGTGATTTTGATTTGTCTTCATTAATTTTTCTTTTACGTTGAACCTCCCCTCATGAGACACTAGCTACCACACTAACGCGGAGGGTGCGGTCCAAATGAACATGGCCCGACCACTTTGCAATCTATGTGGTTTTTGATGCGTTCTTCACGAAGGAGGAGGACTGTGACTGGTGGGACTTGGGAGTGGTGGTTGGCACTTTGGCCATCCGCGAAGACGCAATGGCGCAACCGCGCCACTGGAGAAGGGTCGCGACGGAGCAAGAGCAGGGGCCAACACTTCGGCCGACTGTGCAATGGGGGACGTCGGTGCGCGTCTGCACCGCCATGCATAAAGGATTCGTGGCCTTGTACCGTGGAGGCGATGGGAGGGCGACCAGATGATTCGGCCACCAGTGATGGTGTGGGGCTTGACCGCGCCGCGTGGAGGAGGCTAGCCATCCGGATATCCGAGGAGCCGAGCGGTCCACCCTAGCAGACTGCACCATTGGCCGACGCACCGCGGGCCACCCAACGAGCTGCATCGGTAGGCCGGATCGAACCGGACCCAGACCAGTTCAACCCTTTCCACTTTTTCAGCCATATAATGAGCTACGATCATCTATTTCACTAACCATCTGTGGTATAGAAAACAATGGATTGAGAATTTCTTTTTGGTATACCCCACTTGAGTTTTGGATAAAGTTGGCGTATGACCGGGTTGGATCGAACATGAACCCAACTGGGCCCTCGGAACTGAAAGGAAAATAACATAGAGACCAGGTGTCTGATTGATGCACTATCTATTGCGTTGAAATCCCTTTTACGTGAAGGTCCTTAGGGATACTTCTTCATGGGACTTCATGGAAGTTGATGTATCAACTTGTGGCTTGAGGAGTGGACCCTCCCGAAATCAAGCGAGCATAGTGTGGGAACCTTGTAGATGGTTGTAACATGAGAAAGAGATCCTATGTGGGTCTGTGCTTTGGGATCTTAAATGGGTCAGTGTTTGAGAGTTCCACTTGAATCCACTCTAGGAATCCATGTGGACAACTCTAGGATCCTACGTGGGTATTCTATACTAGGATCTTATGTGGGTCTACTATACTAGGATCCTATGTGGGTCTAATAATTTAAGATCATATGTTTTTCTATCTCTTAAGAAGAGTAATGTGATTAAATAATTATATCTAATCATCTTTACTACTGTACCTGTGTTATACTAGGTGTGATCTAAGTCCTTACCTTCCTGAGGATACCTTTGTGGAATTCTTCTGTGTGGTACTTAACTTTATGGGGGTACCTTTGTGGTATTCTTTTGTGTGGAATTACCTTTGTGTTACTTGCCTTCATGGTGATTCCTTGGTGGTATTCTTCTATGTGGTGTTACATTTTGTGTACTTACCTTGGTGGTGTTACCTTCGTGGTATTCCTTCCTTTGTGGAATAATTGAGCTTTGGGATTTGGAGTTGGGAATTGTGTTCCCTCATTAATGAGATGGGTATACATGATAACTTAGGTATATGTATGGGAATATACCTAAGTAGGGTTGATTGTTGTTTCCAAGCTTTGTGATTTATCCTTTTTGTATTTCGTGAGACCTTTTAGGGTCTCGGGGTCCCTACTGACTATCTTTATACTCACCCCTGCACGGGCTACGCCCGCACCTTGTTGTGTATGGTGCAGGCGACGGAAAGCGCTCACAGAGGACGATGGTACTAGGACTAGAGGTAGCTTAGAGGTGGAAAATAGAAGAGTAGTACCATAGAGATGACCATTAGAGAGATGTACCTACCCTTCTGGTAGGGTTCTTGGTAGGTGTTCACAAGAGTTGTTTCAGTCTACTTGTACATTTTTGTTTTCTTGTAATTTCCAGTTTGGCTTGTATTCTGACCCCATTTTCTACTATACACGTTCTTTTACTATACATTTTACTTGTGTTTGAATATTTTTATGTGCTTGGTTGTGTGTGTTTATAGGTTATAAAGTCAATGCCTTCTCGATATCATGTAATACGCCTTTCAGTGCTAGTCACCAGCCCATGGCCAATGGAAGGTGGGATTGGGGTAGTCACGGCACCAGCCCTAGGGGACGGGTCATGAAAAATTGGTATCAGACTTGGTACCCAACCTTATGTGTGGTGCACTACCTGGGTTGACATGTACGGCGCACAACGAGGACAGTGTTCTCTGCAGGGGGGGGGGGGGGGGGTGATTGCATCAACCCCAAATGATAAAGGGTTAAATGACTAAATGGTATGACTCATGTCAACAAGGTGCACATTCATTTCAGGTTCCCACCTGATTAGAACCCCATAGTCAAGATGACTTGGACTGGAGTAGTGAAAAGAATTGGTGACCATCTGGGATGTTTCCTATAGTGTGTGTGAGTGAGGGAAAAATCACACAAGAAATGACATGTGTTGGCCTATGGGTACTGTCTTTTTGATCTCTTAGAGTCAGCTCACTAGGTATAACTTATTGATCGTGACGCACCGGTTTCCTTTCAAGACACATCCACACAGGCTTCTAGCTAGGGTTTAGGGTATAGTATGCGTTGGTAGCGAACCGAGCGATGAGGCCTTGGTGTAGGGCCCTCTTTCAGAAGAGGCACTAGTGGGGGCACCAACAGTACTATTACCCGTTGGGCCACCGATTCCACCATCCCCTGCAGTAGAGTGTGCACACTGGTTGAGCGTGTTTCATGAGTTCCAGTGCTATAGGACACCCATGTTTTGGGGTGAGATTAACCCACATGTGGCTGAGGAATGGTTGGAGGTCGTGGTGAGAGTCTTCTGACTAGTAGGGACACCGACTGATCTCAGGGTGATCCTTTTCACCAGTCCTCTACAGGAAGCAGCAGGTATATGGTAGAGCATGATGCTCTGGGTTCATGATGAGGTGACAATACTCTGGGAAGACTTTGAGAGCCAGTTTCAGACAAAGTTTTTTCCAGTGACCCTTCACGTAGTGCGCATACAATAGCTTCTTCATGTGCAGCAGGGAAGCTTGATTGTGGCTCAGTACTCATCGAGGTTCACCGACCTCTCACGCTACTGCAAAAATATGGTGTGAGACACATTCTTTAGGGCAGAAACCATAGAGTAGGTACTCAGGTGGAAGATCAGGTGTTCGATGATTTCTATTAGCATCCCGACGCTGGAAAGGGTGTTAGAGTGATCCCTCTTAGTGAAGAGTTTTTTTTCTGAGAAGTCACCAGCAATGAGATCCACCACCGGACATCACTTAGTGTAGTCTTACACAACTGGAAGTAGACAGATGTCAAATAGGTCCAAGAGAGCCAGACCTACAGGAGGATGACCATAGAATTCAAGGTCCATTATGAGGGGCACTGGAGACAGAGCCAGTTATACAAGGATCAGGAAGTGTTACGCATGCGGTGCGCGTGGTCACATGGATCACAACTTCCCGAACCGACATACTGATGATCAGAAGATGGTCGATGGATTACCCAGGCAGATACATAGGTTAGAATGAGGTGGTCTGTAAGGAGTAGGAGGACATGGGAGAGGATATGGCCATGTATCTGGCGGTGGGTGACGATTCGAGTCGTTTCCACCGCTACCAGCAAGTGGTCCACCCTGACCAGAGGGAGTAGGTGGACATGGGTGAGATCAGCTCCAGGAAGCTGAGGCCTATGACCACGGTGCTCCGAAGATGATACAAAGTACGATCTCTGTCTACTCCAATTTATTTTTAGTACTTATAGACACAGGTTTTAGTCATTATTTTATTTCTACTACCCTCATTCAGAGCTCGGAGATTCTGGTGGAGTTGTTGGCTCGATCCATACGGATAGAGACTCTTACAGGAGAGGATTCGATGACTACACACGGGTTCCAGTAGTGTGATCTTACTCTAAGATGTGAGAGCTTATGCTGGGATCTCCTAGTAGTGGCGTCAAGGCCTTAGAACATCATCTTAGGTCTGGACTAGTTATCTGCATTCTGTGCTCAGATTGACTATATTAGGCGCAAAGTGTGGTGTGTCTGCACGGATGGGACCAGGTTTACCTTCACCAGAGAGAAGGGAGCCTTTATATCACAGGTTGAACTTACACAGAGGAGAGTGCAGCTAATCACTCATCAGTTGGCAAGCCGTACCCTCAGAGCGGTTGATGTGGAGAGTCCAAGCTATCCTGTAGTGGTGGACTAGTATGCAGATGTCCTCCCTAATGATGTTCTGGGTCTACCTCTTCACAAAGAGGTGGACATTCACATTGAATTGCACCTCGGGACGACATCAATATATACACCAGCGTATCGTATGGCTCCCACTGAGCATCAAGAGCTATGGGTATAGCTGGAGGACTTGCAGGGAGAGGGGTTCATCCGGCCCAGTGTTTCCCTTTGGGCAGACTCAATTTTGTTCGCATATAAGGTGGATGGGAGCTTGAGTCTTTTTGTTGACTATCGTTGCATTAATGATGTGACCATGAAGACACCTTACCCATTCATGAGGATTGAGGACCTCTTTGATCAGATGAAGGTAGCACGGTGGTTCTCAAAGATGGGCCTCAGTTCAGGCTATCACGAGATAAGAGTGTGAGATGAGGATATGCAGAAGACGGATTTCAGATTTCAATACGACCATTATGAGATTTTGGACATTTTTTCGGTGTGACCAATACTCCAACTATGTTCATGGGACCCATGAACATGATCTTTTTTCCATACATTGATCCCTTTGTAGTAGTATTCATCAATGACATTCTGATCTACTCAGCTACTGAGGAGGAGTATTCCTATCATTTGAAGATATTCTAGACACACTCTAAGAGCACTAGATTTATAGTAATCTCTTGAAGTTTCAGTTCTAGATCCGAGAGGTTGACTTTCTAGGACATGACATCTCGGAGGCTGGAGTAGCAGTCGATCCAGTGAAAAATGAGGCGGTACTTTCTTGGGAGCCACCCAGGAGTGTGACGGAGGTACAAAGTTTCGTGGGTTTGGATGGATACTACTAGGGATCTGTGCCTGATTTTCTAGTGTTGCATCACCATTATCAGTGTTTCTGAAGAAGAGGAAAACCTTTTTTGGGATGGACAGTTTCTAACATCGTTTTAAGGAGCTAAGGAAATGATTGACTAGTGAACACATCTTGAGGCTTTCAGAGGAGGGAGATGTGTATGTAGTGTACTATGACACATCAGGGACCAAGCTTGTATGTGTCCTGATGCAGGAGTGATTAGTTATCGTATATGGTTCTCATTATCTGAGACAACATGAGCAGAACTACACTACCCATGACCTGGATTTAGCAGCAGTGGTCTTCCCCTTGAATATGTGGTGACATTACTTGATGGACGAACGTTTTAAAGTGTACTTTGATCATAAGAGTCTTGGGTATATCTTTTCTCAGAAGGACCTAAACAAGAGACATTGAAGTTGGCTTGAGTTTTCCTAGGACAATGACTTTGAGATAGTCTATACTCTTGGGAAGGAAAAGGTTGTAGCAGATGCACTCAGTAGCAGATCTGGTATACAGCTGCTAGGTGAGGCGATAGAGTAGTTGGTCACTTTTCTGATATCCTTTGTGGATTGAGATGGAGTACATTTTCTTTAGTCTCTTACACTCACATCCCCACTTCTTCAGCGATTCAGGGAGGCACAGCGTGGGGACACTGACTGCGAGGCTAGACGTGCTCACATATCCATAGGACATGCACCTGATGGATTTTTTGAAGGTGGGGAGCATTTCATCATCTTCTGAAGACGTACCATGGTACCAGTGTCCCTTCAAGAGGAATTGTTAAGGGAGTTCCAAACATCCCCTCTAGTGGTGCATCCAGGAGTGGCAATGATGTATCAGGATCTCCGATGACAGCACTGGGGGCAGATAATGAAGAAAGATGTAGCATAGTTTTTCTCTCAGTTCCTCACTTGTCCGCAAGTGAAGGTGGAGCATCAAGTACTAGTAGGATTAGTTTAGCCTTTAGAGGTCTTATAGTGGAAGTGGGTTGGGACATCCTTGGACTTCGTGACAAGACTTCCATGTATATCTAGGGTCATGATTTTATATAGGTGATTGTCGACCAACTCACCATGTCATCCCACTTCCTACCGATCAAAGAGCAGGGTTCAATAGAGATCTTGGAACACCTATATGTGAAAAAGATTATGCGGCTACATGGAGTAATTCCGACGATTTTATCAAATAAATATGCTCGTTTAACTTCCCAGCTATGGAAGGGGATGCATGAGTCTTTCAAGATGCATCTTCGTTTGAGCACCGCCTTCCATCCTCAGACGGATGGCCAAACTAAGCGGACCATTCAGACCCTCGACGACATGCTTCATGCTTGCATCCTTGACTTCGGTCGCAGTTGGGAGGATCACTTTCCCTTGGTGGAGTTTTCATAAAACAGCATCTATCACTTGACCATTGGGATGAAACCTTTCAAGGTGTTGTATGAATGACCTTGCAGATCAACTTTATGTTGGACTGACTTAGGGGAGTCAGTACTCATGTGAATAGATACTGTATGGTCTACCATAGAGAAAGTTCAGATCATCCAGGAGCAGATCAAGACTGCATAGAGTAGGTAGAAGTCTTATGTCGATAAGAGATAGAGACATCTGGAGTTTGAAGAGGGTGACCATGTCTTTCTACAGGTCTCACCCTGATGAAGATTGCAGAGATTTGGCCAGGGCGGCAAGTTATCTCCAAGATTCATCGCACACTTTCAGGTTCTCAGCAGAGATGGCGAGGTGTTTTACCATATAGCTCTTCCACTTCAGTTACACCAGGTACATGATGTTTTCCATGTATCCCATTTGAGGAGATACGTGCACGACCCATCACAAATCATCGACCACGACGAGCTGGAAATCAACGATGGGGTGACATTTATAGAGGATCCAGTGGAGATTGAGGATCGACCTGAGAGAGTCCTTCATGGGAAATCTATACCTTTAGTTCTTGTACAATGGAAGCACAGAAACCTCCAGGAAAGAACATGGGAGTGGGAGGCTTAGATTCGAGCTTAGTAGCCCCACTTGTTTTCCTAGTTTTAGTGATGTGGCTTTTTGGGATGCTAAACCCTAATGTGGGAAGAATTTAAAGACCCATATTTTCGATGTATTTTTATAATTATATGAGAATATTAAAAGTCCACAAAAATTGACGGCATGTGATTCCGAGGCACGGTGTGCCCGAAATCAATTTCTAAACTTTTTTGGTACATTCATTAAATGTGCAAGTGGGTTTTTGTAACATTTGAACAGGTGCTTGGAATTGAAATCCAAGAACACCGTAGAATTAGCAGTGCTGATATTCTATTAAGGAAACCTTCACCTCGACCGCAGTTGGTTGAGGGTGAATGTTAGTTTTTTTATTTGTGGAAATAAAAATAAAATAAAGAACAAGTTTTATTTTATTTTTAATGAACCCTCTTTATATGAGTTATGGAGGTGGGGACCACCCGAACTATAGAACCCCCAATTTAAATTCTAGTGGTGAAGACCACCTGAACCCTTCTATAATGTGGGGAAGTCTCTTGGAATCCTCCGATTTAATTGTGCCAAAGTAATGCTTTTAATTACACCAACATCATCACGGTTAATGAATAACATTAACTTAATAAGTTGGATATTATTTTTATTGGGTTGTGGAAAATTGTTGGAAAAGGGTTGAAAAGGCTTAGAGATCTTTGGAAAAACATTTCCCTCTCTAAAGAAAATATTTCTCCAACAAAGAACGAGGAACAGACCCCAAGCCCAGATCAGAAGCGCCTTGAAGAAGCGACGAACACCGACGTTCGTCAACAACTTTATCTTATACCTCTTGAATCCTCCAACGATCTGATGTCTGTCCTTCCCTCCCCACAGAAATAAATGAACCTTTGAGGTAGGGGTGTGATTTTGTTTTATCTTTGTTAAATTTTCTTTTACGTGGAACCCCTCCCCATGAGCTTCTTGCTACCACACTAACGCGATGGGTGCTGTCCAAAAGAACATGGCCCAGCCACTTTGCAATATATGTTTTTTATGAGTTCTTCACGAAGGAGGAGGATGGAGAATGGAGGGACTCAGGAGCAGCGGTCGGCACTCCGGCTGACCGCGAAGACGCAGCGGCACAAATGTGCCACTAGAGAAGGGTCGTGGCCCGTCGGCCCTGGCGGAGCAAGTGTGGCATCCGACACTCTAGTTGGCCACATGATGGGGGACTGTGGTGTGCATCCGCACCACTCAGTGTGCAAGATCCATGACCTTATGCCACGATGGAAAAGGAAGGACAGACGGTCGATCCGGACGCCGGTGTGGCGTGACACACGACTGTGCCACGCGGAGGAGGCTGGACATCTGGCCATCCGGGGAGCTGAGTGGTCCACCCTAGCAGACCGCACCACCGTGGGCCTCCGAGCCTATGGGCTGGGCCAGGTCAAACCTAGGGCCAGAGCTGGGTCGGACTGGACCTGGACCAGTTATGACCCCTTCAACTTTTTCGGGCATATCACGAGCTACGAGCATCCGTTTGAAGAGCTGTCTGCGGCACCAGAAACCTTGGATCGATATGGTTATTTTTGTATACCACACATGAGATTTGGATAATGTTGGGGTATGGATGGGTTGGATCAAACACAAATCTAACCAGGCCCTCAAGACTAAAATGAAAATAACTTTCAGATCGGGCATCTGATTGACGTACTGTTTGTTGCGTTGAGACCCCTTTTATGAGTCAGTACTTTCGGATAATTTTCATGGGACTTCGTGGAAGTTAGAGTATCGACCTGTTTCTTGAGGAGATGACCCTCCCGGAATCAAGAGAGCTTAGTGCGAGAACCATGTAGCTGGCTATAACATGAGAAAGAGATCCTATGGTGGTCTGTGCTTTGGAATCCTACGTGGGTCTGTCTTCAAGAGTTCCACTTAGATACGCTCTAGGAATCTACATGGACTACTCTAGGATCCTACGTGGGTCTAATATACTGTGATCCTATGTGGGTGTACTATACTAGGATCCTACATGGGTCGGATAATTTAGGATCCTATGTGGGTCTGCCTCTTGACAAGAGTAATATTATTCAGTAGTTACATCTAATCATATTTACTACCATACCTAAGTTATACATCGTCTCAGCTAAGTCATTACCTTCACGGTGATACCATTGTGGAATTCTTCTTTGTGGATTACCTCAGTGGTACTTACCTTTGTGGTGATACCATTGTGGTATTCTTCTATGTGGCATCACCTTTGTGGTACTTACCTTTGTGGTGATACCTTTGTGGTATTCATATTTGTGGCATTACCTTTTTGGTACTGAACGTTGTGGTGTTACCTTCGTGGTATTCCTTCTTTTGTGGAACAGTTGAGCTTTGGGCATTTGACATGGGCCTTGTGTATCCTCATGAATGAGATGGGTATACTTCATCACATAGGTATATGTATGGGAATATATCTTAGTAGGGTTGATTGTTGTTTCCATGATTTGTGGTTTATCCTTTGTGGATTTTGTGAGACCTTTGAGGCTCTTAGTGTCCCTACTAAGTATCGTTATACTCACCCATGCACGAGCTACGCCCACACCTTGTTGTATTTGGTGCAGATGACGTACAGTGCTGATGGAGGACGAGGGTACAAGGACTGAAGGTAGCTCGGAGGTGGACATTAGACAAGCCGTACCGTAGAGACAACCCTTCGATAGATGTACCTACACTTTAGGTAGGGTCCTTGGAAGGCGTTCACATGAGCTATTTCATTCTACTTGTACATTTTATTTTTCTTGTACTTTCTAGTTGAGATTGTATTCTGGCCCCTTTCTCTAATGTAAAAACTCTTTTACTATATAGTTTACTTGTGTTTGTATCTTTTTGTGCACTTGGTTGTGTGTGTTTATAGGTTATAAAGGAAATACCTTCACAGTTTCAGGGAATACGCCATTCTGTGCTAGTTTCCAGCCCATGGCCTATGAAAGGTGGGCTTGGGGTAGTCACGACATGGGCCTCGGGGGACGGGCCATGACAAAATGTATCTCTCATGCTTATGTGTGGACTAACGGATCCACGCAGTGATATGATTCATTTTTTATCACCATCATACATGATTGGTAAATATAATGGATTTTATTTTTATTAATGATATTTATGATGTAATTATTCATTTTTTAATTATAATATTATTCTAATTTAACATCATCCAATCCGTTGTGAATCAATAATACCGCTCATGTATAAGCGTGAACTACCACCCTCAAAAAGCGTTGTGATTTGTTTTACACTTACGTTTAACATAGACATTAATAAGGATAAAGTTAATGAATATATATATATATATACTATTTATGAATTAATTATTAATTGGGAAAATTAAATTATTTTTCATATTTATTTTATTCCATCCATCAAAAAATAAAAACATTACCCATGTGTATGTATGAATTTCCACCTCTACGATGTGCTACAACTCATTTTTCATCACCAATTTATATAAATAGTTATAAAAAGGTATATAATGATAAAATATTATATTTATGAAATGATTATAATTATATCTATGATTGAACTATGTTCAACATATGAGGACCAAAATTACGAATAAAAATAAGCATGAAAAATGAAATAATTATCACATGGAATAATTAATTTAGTAAAGAATTGATGATAAATAATTGTTAAGATTTTATAAGTAAACCATTTATGGTATTCTATGTATTAATATGGTTATAATAGATGTAAAATAAATAATTATTTATTATACATGAGGTTTGGATGTATATGAGGAAATACTAGACTTGAGGTAACACAATTATAATAAAATCTCATTTCTCTTTAGGATTGTTTATGATAAATTTTAATTGAGAGAAATTATATAGATTTTAGCCATTAAAACTCATGTATTTTATTCTAAACTGGTTGTTAATATAATTTTTAATTAATAATACCATTTTTGAATCGTTTGTACTTAAAATGATAAAGAATATATTATTAATGGAATGTCAACTATTTTTCATCATTGGTTCATTAAAACATTAATTCATGTATATTATCCAAAAAATCATATGTTTTTAACTATAATTGAAAATTTTCAAAAATATAATTTTCATTTCCATTTTTTATATTTTTCAATGTTTTAAAACGAGTCATCTTAATGAAATTTGTTCCATATAATTCATTTTTTTGATTTTTTTTCAAATGGGTGAAGGAAATGTTATATTTTAAAGTATATAAAGTGAACAGATATTTGTGATGTTATGAAAATCATTTTATTTGAATCTTACATTAAAATTTGATTTTTTTTCAAAGAAAATTATTTTATCTATATTTTTTCAATTTTTAGAGAAATTGATTTCAAAATAAAAAATATCATTCCCATGATTTTAATGAAATTTTGAAGTGATATTTTAAATTTTTTTATATCCATGTCATCATAATTTATGAATTTATATTATTCAGAGGGGACATGTTCTTATGATACCATAAACATTATTTATTTGAAATATTTTTACTGATGATGACTCAATAATGACATGAAACCCATTTTTCTTCCATGGGAAATACTATGAATAAATTATTGAATAAAAATCATTTATTTTCTACCGGTTATGATATAATGAATTGATTAATATTTTTACGATACTGTGATGTAGTTATGGTTTGTGGTTATGTAACAAGTGGGTCAACTATAATCGTTCAATGCATTCAGAGATTATTGGTATCTCATGAGATAAATAAATTATTGATGAACCTGATTTCATTGTCACAATAGTATGAATATACATGATTTCATGTCCATAATATTTTTAAATCACTAGATTTAATGTCCTTAAATTAATGGGTGCAACTATTATTATTTATACATGTTAACAATGTTTTAATATTATTTTTTTCTGTATTCTTATGTTTATGATATTATCTTAGTTCTCATGATTGATTATTAATGATTTAAAAATCATATGAAATTTTTATATTTTTATAAAAATAATTACACCACGAATACTGATTATAGATATGTAATTGATTGGGAATGACTTCATTTCGTTTTTATTTTTTTTCTCATACCCTTATTATTAATTATGATCATCGATTTTTTTCTCATATTTTTACACTTACTTATCATCTGAGATCACCCTTTCTTATTTTTTCCATTCCATCATTTTGATGGAATGTTTTATGTATGATATTTTTGGAAGGGTAATAATATAAATAACATTATAGTAGATGTTGATAATCCTAGATAGAATGAGATATTTTTTGTGTCTAGTCTCTAAATACACTAGTCCATCACTATTATTGGGAATGTAAAATTATATTATGTATTGAATACTCATCTAATATGATGTGAAGTCAATTTTTGTTATGTTTAGATCACCTCATGCCTCACCATGGTCCCATTTTACAAAATCATTCACTCAGTTCCCTTCATGTAACATTGGTGTACTAAGGTTAATTCAACTAAGGGTATTTATTTTAACTAATTTAATCATGAGATTTCAATCATATAGGTTCACTATACTAACATTAATATTCATTGTTCAAGAGAATCAATACCCATAAGTCATTCACTCTACTTCATTTGTTAGACATTGTTGTTTGAGCTATTTCTTCACCAAGATGTTGTACTCAGGTTATGTTTTATCAAGTGATATTTTAATGATGAGATAACATCTTAATCCTTTTATTAATTTAATTAACCTCAAATGAGGGGATTAACAAGGTATTTTTACTAAAACTCTATATTTTTTCTTCTCTAATATGTATATTTTTAGTAAATAATTCACCCATATCTATTTGAATGAATAATTAATAACAAGAAATGTGTGTGATGACCATATTCATTCGAACTTATCTTTTATAAATACAATCATAGGATAGAAACAACGAAATATACACAATCTCACACTAACATAGTGGTAGGAGTGAAATCACTCCAACTAGAGAAAAAAAACATTCATTTTATCTAGAAATGGAATGAAAAAACAAAACCAAACATCAAACACCAGAATAAATAACCATGCTTCAAATATTTTCCCCATTTTTATTTATTATCAATCCAAAGTGATATTCATCATAACAAAAACTTCTTAATTCTTTGGGATATCTGTAAAATAATTCACCAATCATACATATAGTCTCTTTGCAACACCTTAAACCCAATGGGTCATATTTCTTTATTAATTCCATAACACTTCAATAAAATTGGGAATGATTCAAAAAAAAAGGGGAGTAGGGTATTATCAAAACCTCATCAAGTAGAGGGACTTGGTAAAACTATGGGGATCAACCATTGTATCTTAAAAATAGGTGTAGTAAATGGCTTCTTCATTATGTCCAACAAAGTTTTTTTATTTTTAATGTTCTCCATTATGGATATTCCTTAGTTAAACATTTTCATTGATTTATTGATATCTAATCTCAATACTCTTAGTATGGATGTGTTATACAAGATTTTCAAAAGATAAATTTCAATCTTATTATCATAGGAGACCACCATAGGATTCTTCACATCTTAAAAAATATCCTCAAGCTATTTCTTCATCAATTGAAGTGGAGTTCATTCCCTGGTTATTGATATGCATTATCTTTGTTCCATACATAGAGAGGTGTTTTAATACTTATTACTCAGTTTTACTACACAAATATTCCTTATAAATAATTCTTTAACACATTTGGATTTAGAGTTTATCATGTCTTCAAAATTGTCTGAATCCGAAATTGAATATAACTAATGATTTATTCCTCATTAAATAAAAATTTATAATTGGGAGAACCATAGATGTACAACATAATATCTCTAATCATAAATGAATGATATTAATTTTTATTACAGTGAAACTGAGACTCTAAATATATTTCAATGTCAACATCTTGTTTTTGTTTCAGTAAAGTATAGCTGACTTACATTTATCATTGTTTAAAAAGTGCTATCCATTTATTTTACACTATCATGTATTCCAATTTTGGTTATAATAGCACTCAATTTTGATATTTTTGGATTCATCAATATTTAATTTCTTCAAAAACTCCCTTTTACACTTCACTTTGGAAAAAAATAGTTATCCTGCATTATGTATTACATACAACTCTAGAAAATAAATAATATCAATAATCTTATAAATTTAAAATTATGAGGTTGTCATTATTTAAAATCTGCTATTGATTTTTTTTACTACCATTATCACAATGAATAGTTCTTAAATAGATCATTTTAAGGGAATATTATTGTCAAAAACCACCAATTTTGAACTAATTTTTTTATATACGAGTCATGCCGAGCATACAGATATAATCTTGAAAATTTTATACCATAAAGATACATATTCATTATGAACAACATAGTTTCATCATTTATATTTGGAAAACTCACTTACTGATCAGTATAAACCACCACTTTAATTAAACTGTTCAAGATTACTATTTTAAATATTATCTGATATAACTTGAAGAAATATTTATTTTCGTTTTACATGAAAAACTATATAATCTCATGATGAGACAATATAGTATATATTTATTCATCATTGAAAAATTTGATATTGTCATAGAATTTACAAACCAGATGTGTCTTGTTTTGGATTATATTTACATGTCTATTGAATCTATTTTTTATGACTAATTTCATCCTAAATTACTTTATTATATTCATGCCTCTTCATAAGTTCCCATTTTTGTTTTTATAAATTTTTTATTGTTCTCCATTAATATTTCTTACGCATGACACATCCTTTTTAGTTTTATCAAATTTTAATAGCTCTACCTATGATATTAGAGTAACATGATTTACATTCCCCATCACATTTTCTATGTTGCAGTAGTTTTTACTCCAGTTATGATGGATAGATCAGGCACTATTATTGTATTTCTTTTCTACAGTGTATACTAAATATCGTTATTTATGGAATCGTATTCAAATTCAGATTCAAAAACATATCTATTTCGGGAATATTGATCAACCATAGTTATTATTTTAACTTATTATTCTTCTTAAAATAATTCATCCCATTCTGAATTTTTCCTAATGTTTTTATCTATTTGATCGATGAATTTCATATAATTACATTCTATAGTATTTTCCATTTTGAATCATTTTGAGCCCTTAAACATTGTTGAGTAAATTAAAATCATCCATTAAACTTCCTGTAAATATACTTTCCCAAATTGAGTCTTTTTATTTTCATTATAGAATATGATTTTGAAATAATAAAAATGCTTCATTGTAGGATTTATTATATTATATATTTTATAGGGTTTTCTCTCTTCCTCAGTGCTTATCACAACCTATATTTAGATTAAAACTTCAACAGGTATTGTTTTCTTTTAGTAATGGTGAGAGAAAACACTCTTAATATGTATTATTTTTACATATTTTTCACCTATGAATTTTATAATTGAAAAAAAAAATTTATTATGGTCTTCATAATGATAAGAATGTTGGTTTTATTTCAGGTTTCTCAGTTCAATTTTCATACTGAATATAGATGTAATATAATCTATTATCAAATAACAAAATAATAAGGTTGTTCGAAGATTCTTTCTCTTCTCTTCACCTCTACCACCCATTAAAAGTCTACCACTTTTATCTTCATATATATGAACATAAAAAAATTCATTATATTATAATCATAAAAAAAGAGTGAAATACCGTTCCCTATATACTCATGATATATTAATTGGGACACACACATCGATATACAAAAGGTATATGATATTAAATACCATTTTTTTCTTCTATAAATATGGATTTTTTATGATATTTCTATGTATTCATGTATAAAAGTATTTCTCATGATACCATTTATAATTTGGAATTTTGAAAATAGCCTTTAGAATATACAAGTTCTATGTTCTCTTTGGTGACTATGTACAACCCTCTAATACTACAAATTGATCTTGAATCCCATTATTAGGAAAAAATTAATTTCTTTACACTCTACGAAATAATGATTTCTATTTTCTCCAAACCAATATGAAGTGAATTATAATTTTTTTCATTTTATTACACAACAATTATGATTAAATATCACCTCAATGCATAAGATATATAGTTTATCCATTCTTAATAAGTTGTGTCATAAAATATCCATGCCTAGATCTTCTTTCTTCATCATCTAATAACCTTTGAATTTAGTATTCCCATATCCGTTGATCGTTAAGGCAACATATTTTCAGAAAAAATATATTTTATCAACTCTTACCTTCATATTTTTAGAGGACTCATATTCCCATCCACATTGGATGAGGACCCACTATCCAAAATTCATGTTTTGTTTTATATTGAATCATTGAGAGCAATTTCATGCAGATTAAACTTTCTCTATTATTTATTTTCTTCCATGAGGTACATTTTTGTGTTGAGATAAGTATTTTTCATCCTATTTGTATTAAAAAATTAATATAACTAATACTATCTTCCCCTTCCAATAATAATTATATATTTTTTAAAACTAAAAATTCTATTTTTTTATAATTTACATTCTTCTGTATTACTCTTTAATAGCCACTACTACTTCATTTCATACAATATGTGCCTCTATAAAAAATTTCAAAATAATGAACTACATGTCCTTATAAATTATTTCTTTTACTTAATTCTTAGAGATTCCTCATTTAAATAACTTCTTTCCTCATCACAGTATTAAATGGTTTATTAAATATAGCCATATAATTGGTATTTTATAATATAAAACATCTTCTGTACTTTATTAAATGATATTTCACTATACTTCTTAGGAATTCAGGACTACCATTGATTAATCCTCAAGTATAGAGGATTATTTAAAACCCTATGATTTAATTTGACTGGATTTTTCTTATATGTAAAGTTGGTGTTTTATATTTGACACTAGAATTTCGTAACTTATCCTTCCATTTAGTATGATCTATTTAGTTCACTACTTCTAATTCCTCAACATCATAACCAGTTCCATTAGTACACACATATCTGTTTATTTTTCTCATTTCATATTTTCTTAAAACCTTCTATGCCATGTTTGACCCTTTCAATCAACTCACAATTTTTGAACCTCCCAAAATTATTCCACTTCACCGAATGTCTTAATTTATTTTATAATTAAGTTTTTATTTTCAGGGTAACAACAAAATCATCTAGGGATTCTACCATCATCATTCATGTTTTTAAACATGAATAAAATTCATTTATCACTGTAGTTTATTCTTTAATCTACACAATAAAATACAAAACTTTTTCTAAATTCACCTAACATGATGACTGATTATCTATGTTTTATTATAGTTTTTTAATCTCTACTTCAATATTATCAACATAGTATAATTATTTTCAGTAGTTTTTAAATTAGACGATTTTTAGTTTCTTTGAATATAAATTTCTTCGAGAACTCCATTATGTTTCTTCTTCAGATCAACACCACCTTATGGTTTAATATCATCAACCTTTAACATTATCCACTAGATCATCCTAAATAATTGAAGTAAAATATATTAACATATCCTCTAGGTAATATATATCATTATCTTACTTTTTTTTATAAATATCAACATATGAAATTCCATTCTATAATATTTTTCCAGTTTAAAGGCACCTTTTAATGGGAACCTCCAGTGATGATTCGTTATCAATTATGCTTCAATTTAATCATACTCAAGTTTTCATAGACAAAATTATATAAAATACCCATAATTTTTATATTTAAATCATTCTAGATACAACATTATTTAAAACCTTTTTTCCTCTATTGAATTTATTATCCATAGGAGATAAATTTTATATCATCACATCCTTTTTTATTTACACCTTCATTGATATCCATAATTTCCATGTGTTTCAATTCCATGTCCTTAATTTCACAACATTATGTCTCTTATAAAATAACTCATATATAATAGGCTACTAAACTACTTAAAAAATCCTATAGAGATAACTTATATTAATTGTTTCCATTGGGAGTTAATGCTTTTGGATTATATAGAGGTGGAAGAAACCATATGAACTTCCTTATGTAATAAAATTAATTTATCACATTCCTATTTCCAAAATATCTATGATAATGTATGTGATTCAGTTGAAGAAACTATCTACATTTTCATCATGAAATATTATCAAATAATTAAATATATTATGGATTATTTTTATATTAATGTTATTTAATTTAATTTCTTCATCAAATATATTGGAAAGTATTTCACACATGTCATTGGATATTTTTTATATCATCACATTTATGTAGATATAATATTCCAAACCCAAATTAGAGAATTTTTATCTTTGGAATCAATTTTTATTATTTTTAAAAAAAAAATTTCATAGAATATATTATTGCTTCATTGACTTGAATCCCATGGATGATAAATGATTTAACATATATCCCATGTAAAAGAAGATATAGTCGAATCATATTTTATGAAATAGTATTATTTATCCCATTAAATAGTTGAATTCCATTTACATTAATTAAATTATCCCTGTTATTTCACTTTAGAAATCATATTATCATTGGTAAACTATGGTTTTGATATATCCTATAATAACTAGCGACACCCTGAGGGGGAGTAGGTGAATCAGGGTGTTAATTCTTCTTAATTAAGGATATTATCTTCACATTGGTATAAATCATTTCAATCCTTTCATAACCAGATGTGAATTCACCATAATCACTAGTGTAGTAAGTTAGAACACAAATCATTAATTTTTAATTATATCACCACTAAGTGTGAGCCCAAATAAAATATGTTGACGATGTGTTGATCAAACCAACATCTATGGTCCTTAAATAGTTTGGGGGACTAATGTTTTGGTTGTGGACACACCATTACAATAACATTATATTTTAAAAGGAATTTAGGGATTATATCACCACCTACATTTGTAAACATCCATCAAATATAGATTTCTCATTTTGTTCAATTAAGTATTCCTATGTTTACAGACTGTATAATATATAACAAATTTGTATAAAAAGGACATGGAATTTCATCATTTCTATTTGAGTTTGACTATCCAATAAATTCCCCAATTTCAACTCATGTAGTTCACCCATGTTTCACCCTTAACCTTGGTCATATTTGACCAATTCCCAAGATTTTCTAAAGTACTATTCACCCAAGCCTTTGGATTCACCTAGTTCAAGTTCAAACAATTATCTTTATTCACCTGGGAATGATTCACCCTAGTCTATGGATTCATCATATTATTCATCACGTTGGTCTCTTTTCCATAAATTATTCACTCATGTCTCCTCATGCATCTTCGGTACGTCAAGGTCAATTTTATGAAGTATCATTATGGAAATCCATTCAATCGGGTGAGTTCACCAAATTAGTTTCACAATACTTCCTTTTATCTATTTTTCACAAAACTCAGTTCATATAATTCCTTCACTATAATTCCTTTTCTATTTACTATTCAAACTTCTATTTTTGTTTTACTCCTTTCCCAGTACACTTCACACTAGTATTATTCACTGATGTGATACTTTCATGATGATGGTGCATCACAATCCTTATCTCAATATTCATTATTCATAATTGATAGAATTAGGTCGATATTTATAGTTATAAGATATATATTTAAAAAAATTCATTCACTAACCTATATAGTAAAGATTAAAAACATGTTTGAAGTATTTACATGGAATTAATCCAATTTTGCATGACTATAACCTAGACTATCAAGTGATAGATTCTTATATAATCATATAAAATCACTTTAAAATAATCATCAAAATAATAAAAATTCCATGATTTTTCTCCATAATAAACATATAAAATTCCTCTATTTCTTCCCTGAAGATTTTGGAATGTAGAAGAAAATATCACCATTATAAACAATTTACCTTTTCATCCAACTCCTTTATCTACCAGTAAATGGATTGAATAAAAAAAATATCAAACACCATCTTTGATAACCATGGTTACAATAAATATTTACAACATTAATCACTAGTGTGTGGGACTTCCCTATTTCAAATAAGTTTATCTACATTATCCATACACTAAGACACTAGGTTATGCATACTGTATTTTCAATCTTTTGTATATATATATAGGGTTTACTTCTAGTCCTCACATTACACAAGAATTAAATATACCTCTTCTAAGAACTATGTTTGGATGGAATCCTATTATTTAAATATATATATAGTGACATCCATGTGATCTTTCTCAAAATAAGCCATAAAACATACTCCTACGTAGTTTATCATAGGACTTATCAATTTTTCTTTATCCTTATATTTCCCTATATTTGTGTTGAGTCATTATCATTTCCCTCATGCATGATTCAAATATACCTAGAGGAAATTTTTAGAACCATATATGTCTTCATTACTATTATTTTATAATGCATAGTGACTTCTGGGACACCTACCATGATCCAATATTCAAATTCCATATCTATTAAACACCACATAGAGTATATTCACCTAAATAATGTTATGATTTATATTTATGAATCTATGATGGAAAAATATATTTCCATTTTAAAACTATGATTGTATTTATTATTATTATTACATGATATGTGGTGATATATGGGCCATCAGTTTTGGTACATGTTTAAAACATAATCAACTTCCCCTCTTCCGAACCATTTTATAGTTTTTGGTCATTGATTAGTTTTTTACTAAAGTGTTTTTAACGCTTTATTAATATACTCATCCCATAAATTAGACCATATACCTCTGGTGTTTTAATCACAAATAACCATTCATCATTATAACTAATGAGTGTATATAATTATCAAAACGACATTTATTCTTTGTAATTATATCTATATATCATATTATAGCAACTAACTAGATGTATTATTTCACTCCAAGGAGACTATCCAATAACAATATATTCCCTTAACAATAAAATCAAGTAACATGTAATCTTAATTTGTTCTATGGTCATCCTCGACATGTTTATCTTATTTCATTACTTTCCAACTGTAATTACTCATGTTATGATTTATATTTTACATATTCTTTATTTAGTGGTGTTGAATAAAAAAATTCTCACCATCACAATTTGGGTTGTCATAACCACAATAACATTGATATGGGGACTACGACCATAAACCGATAGCACAATTTTCCTCTTATTTTTTCTTGTATTGGTGTTGAAAATTAATCATTCACAATGAGGTAACTCTACCCTTACATTATATTGTAAAACTTAATTTTTTCTAAATATATATAGGTAAAAACTGTGGAAAACATCTGTCCAAGCATTATGACCTTAAACATTGTGGGCCTTTCTTCAAGGTAGTTTATATCAATATAGACCCTTTCCTCTTTCATGCTAGGTTATCATCATTATTTTATTGGTAAATAGAGAAAAATATTTTTTTTCTAATAATAATTACATTAAACTCATTGTATATATCCTTAATATTTTCTGTATTAGTATTGTTCTCTTACTCCATCTTTGGTATTCCATTCATTTATTACTGTATAGAATGTCATAAATTTTGTTCAATTGTTTTTGAGCTTAATAATTAGTTTCATCAGTCTAGTTTTTAGGACCATAAACTAAAAAAGTAAAGATATATAATAGTTACAGTGTTGAAAAATCATAAATTGGTTCTTGGGAAAACGTTACCCTCCACTCAATAGGCATGAACTATACATAGCTTTACTTTTTCATGTTTTGGAAAATTAAAGGATGTGTAATAAATATTATCAAGTAAAAAACACATAAAGGGTAAACTAATAAAATGATGAGTTCCTACACAACAAGCCTCTCCTTTATCAAGGCATAAGAAAAAACTATCGAAAAAATAAAGAAGTTATAAATCATGTAGGGACCACCATCCAACCTTTTAAAATTTAAATACATACTCACTAGGTCCATTGACCTAGGTAAAAGGTATATTACCTTTCTATTCCTCTAATATATTTATTTAAATATTTTTTTATACTTTCTAGAGATGTAATTTTAGGATACTTGAGCCTTTTGGTCATTGAATTCATAATAGAAAACCCTCCTTCGAGATTTTTATTTTGATGATTCATTCACATTATCATATTTGAATCCATTATCCTTGGATTGTGGTGATATTAAATACACCACATGTTAGACATTTCTAAATCCATTCAATATTATAAGTACAAAATTATTTTAATCAAATGGGATAATCTTTTCTTATGATGATGGTAAATGTTCCATCCCTCATACATTTCAATATCCATCTATGAATACATGTTCAAAAGGAAATAATAGTTTCACTCCTTTGTGAAATAGAATTACCTCATTTTATCATGGTGATATTTTTAATATATATTCTAATCACCTATATCAATCCAAGGGAAAGTCACATGAAATAATAGATTAATTGAAACATTTCATTATTGAATCATGTGTTTAGATATCATGATTTACCTTGTATATTTCCCTGAAATGATTATATGGATTCAATTATTCTGGAGTTACTCTATGAGTGTCACTAGTTATTATGAATCGATGGTCAAAGAAAAAATAAGTGAAAAATTTTACAACAATTTTTCGAAACTAATAATTATCCTCTATTGATCAAAATGGGAGTACCATCAACAAGATGGAGACTTCCTCTAACAAGATGAAAAAAGAATGAAAATTGAAATGATAATAATGAAAAATCTTTTTGACTTAGAACAAAATATCAGGAAATGATTTATGGGAACAATAAACTGATGAACAGAGAGTTACTCACCAATAAAATTTATAAACATATAAAATACATGTCTATTTAATTAGTTTATCCAATTAATGATTCATTCTACTCATATTATTGATTCTATCATCCAATTTTAAAAATTATGTTATCACCCTTTCTACATGAGCCTCATATTACATTATTATCATTGTTAAAGTGGAAACCCAATCATGAAGCCATAATCCCTTAGTATTATATTGATTTATCTTTTTTTAACCCACTTAATAGACTCCACATGATGATTTATGATTTCGAATTTATATTGGTATAATTATTGAATCACTGCTTTCTCATAAATGAGTAACATTACCTAAACAAGAGCATGCAATATTTTTTATTAAAAATGAGTCATTCATAAACTATAAAAATTAGGAGAAGTAAATCCATCATATGATCAATATCCTCTAATCATACCTCAATAATGACTGACTGTACTTCACTTCATACCCAATTCCATACATCCATATTTCCAATGGTAAGTTTGGTATTTAAATTTGGGTCACTCCACACATGATATATATATATTAATGGATCGAATCCAATAAAAAAGGGATCACTACTAGAATTCTAGGTATTTTTGATGGGTTATTTGCGACGGGATCCCATCGCAAATAGCCCGTTGCAAAAAACGGCGTCCCAAAAAATATTATTTGCGACAGGCCCATCGTAGATAAATTTTTTTGCGATGGGCAACCTCACCATCTCAAATAAGTCTCTAATTATATAGTTTATATATATAATCTTTTTTAAGATCGGCTCGTCGCAAATACTTTTTTGAGACAGGCCCGTAATCCCGTCGCAAATACTTTTTTGAAAATATGTATTTAGACTATTTGTGACGGGCCCATTTCAAATACTTTTTGTGACGGGCCCATAATCCCGTCGTAAATAATTTTTAAAAAGAAAATTTATTTAGGCTATTTGCGACTGCATCCCTTCGCAACAGATCCCGTCGCAGATAATAAAATAAATTTAATAAAATAAATTTAATAAAATTATGATTATTGAAAAGTTATTTTTAATATTATTAAGATTAAAAAAAATATTAAAATTTTCAATATTCACAAAAAATATATAAAAAAATCATAAATTATTATTATTATTATTATTATTAGTAAAATAAACAAACATTAAAAAATATAATACTAAAAAAATATATTTTAAAAAATTATGATTAATGAAACAATAATATTAATAATATTAAAATAATAAAAAAATAAAAAATATTAAAATTCTCAATATTCACAAAGAAACATAAAATATTAAAAATTAAATAATGTGATATTTTCACTGATATAAAAGATAGAAACTATAAATAGTTCATATTACAACAAATGTTAAATTAAAATGTTTTTAACATAAAAAAATCACTCGGGGGTTGTCTTCTAGAGGAGGTGGAGGAGCTGAAGGAGATGGTGGATGAAACTCCACCCCTAAACTACGAGTAAAACGGTACATGTACTCCATCATCTCGTGATGCTGCTACTGCCATAGACGCATCTCCTCTTCATGCTACTGGTACTGCTACTGACACATCTCTTCTTGCTGCTTCTACAAACTCTCTATAAAGTCATTCTGAGCTCGGAACTACTTCTGATACTGTGAGGCAGAAGATAATGCCTCTCCATGATCTCCTCTCGAGCTGGACACCGACATCACAGTATTAACATAATAAGTACCTGGAGTCACATGAGAACTGATACCAACCACTCGACCCTTCTCAAAGTCATACTGAGTCGCCTGCATCCATGCCGCCTCATCGAAATGGTGGGCACTCATCTGATGAGTCGCCTTATCCTAACCCTGAGCCGGTTTCTGAGAGGTCACAGCCTCATATGACTCCTTCAATTCCAATTTGAAATTAAAATTGTAAAAATATTATATGGAGATAATTTTCAAACTGAAAAAAATAAGACTAACCACAATCCGACACTAGCGATCACCTCTAATATCTTTGGTAGCTGGATCACTGTACATCATCTGATAAAAATCAGACACTTTAATATCGGTTATGTATATTCACCATAAGTAAACAAAAAGAAAGGATATTGAGACGAAGTCCCTTACAAAGATCATTTTATAAATAAAATAGATCGATTATGTATATTCACCATAAGTAAACAAAAAGAAAGTTTAAATAAAATATTGGATATCAAGAGATATATATCACAAAAAAGTATCTTGGTATAATCAAGAAGTATAAGTTTAACCCAAGGAAAGAAAATTGGGTTAAAAGTTCCCTTACCTCTTATACGACTAGACCCGTTCATTCTTTAATCTCATGAAAAATAAACAAAATTTAATTTTTACTTTATTCAGAACTTTTTCAATTTTATTATTCCTTTTATATCAGTTATTATCTTGTTATAAACATTATGTAATCATTTAAGATAATAATGGTCATTTTGTCGATATTTCGTACTTGAGTCAAAAATGAACTTCTTAAATTTAAAAGTTTTATATGTGGTCAAAAGTGCATTATATCCAGAATGATATTCATAATTTAGATAAAATATATATCATATATATCCAGTATATACATATATTTATAAAAGTACATAACATTTAGAGGTATCAAATGAAATGCACCGTTCATGGAGATGGTAAGTCGTACGTACGCATGAACGCTACTTCCATTTATATTTCATATTTTAATGTAATAAAAATATAATTATATATAGGTATATTATAATTCTAGTATAATATCATATATAATATCATTAACTCCATCCTTTATACATCCCACATATGGAATTAACGAGTCATGTCACTTTGAGGGGGCGGTAGTCCACAATTCCTCGAATGAAATTATCACGTTTACCCATAATGGAAACCATTAAGGTATGATATAAATGGAAAATAGAGAATAATAAATAAAAAATAAAAATAATATATATCATATATAAATATAGCATCATCATAATGGCCACCATGGGAGGCGGTAGGATATAATTGAACAATCATCATTTCGTGAGGCATTAGTTTGTCATCCACAGAAACATTATTTTATTTACACATTATATGGAGGTGTGTGAAAGTGTAGTTAGAATTTTTCTCATAAAAACAACCTAGTATATTGATTATAGTGGTGTTGTTATAAAATAAAGGAATAGAAATAGTTTAAGGTTTGAGAAGATAAATAAATGAAAATAATTTAAGATAAACTGATACCTTTAATTCGAGTAACTTCCTTTGGTTTGAACCAAAAGGACTTCAGGAAGTGCCTTATACCAATGATCCTACGAATACATATCTAATCTCATGCATACGAGATTGAACATACCTATGTAGCAGCACATTTTTCATAATTTTTTGAGTCGGTGATAATTGAAAGGATAAAAGTCAGCGAGCGAAAGGAGTGTCGTCAATCCACTAGAAATTGTGTCATGTTCTTAAAATTTATTACAATTTATTAAAATTTATTTCAAACTATTTCTAAATGTTCCTAACTAATTATTAGTATTTATTACTAATTATTTAAAATTATTACTAACTTTTCCTATTTATTACTAACTATTCCTATTTATTAGTAAATATTCCTATTTATTACTAACTATTCTTATTTATTCATATTTATTACTAAATATTCCTATTTATTACTAAGTATTCCTTTTTCTAGCTAAATATTTTCTAATTATTTCTGATTATTACTAATCATTGCTAATTATTATGAATTATTATTATTTATTTGTAATTATTAGTAATTATTAGTATTTATTCCTAATTATTAGTATTTATTCCTAATTATTAGTATTTATTACTAATTATTAGTATTTATTATTAGTTATTATTATTTATTACTAATTATTATAATTTATTACTTATTATTACAAATTATTAGTTATTATTACAATCTTTTAGTAATTATTAAAATTTATTACTAATTATTACTAATTATTACAATTTATTACTAATTATTACAATTTATTACTAGTTATTACAATTTATTACTAATTATTAAAATTTGTTACTAATTATTACTAATTATTCCTAATTATTTCTAATTATTACTAAATATGACTAATTATCTGTATTTATAACTAATTATCTGTATTTATTCATAATTATTACTAATTATTCTTAATTATTCCTAATTATTATTAATTATTTCTAATTATTACTAATTATTACTAATTATTCCTAATTATTACTATTTATTCCTATTGATTACTAATTATTGCTATTTATTACTAATTATTGTTGTTTATTACTAATTATTGCTAATTATTGCTAATTATTATTAATTATTGCTAATTATTGCTAAATATTCCCGATTATTGCTAAGTATTGGTAATTATTAGTAATTATTATTAATTATTAGTAATTATTTGTAATTATTAGTAATTATTAGTATTTATTACTAATTATTACAATTTATTACTAATTATTACAATTTATTAAAATTTATTACTAATTATTTTTAATTATTTTTAATTATTACTAATTATTACTACTTATTCATATTTATTACTAATTATTCCTATTTATCCCTATTTATTGCTATTTATTACTAATTATTTCTATTTATTTCTATTTATTACAAATTATTGCTATTCATTACTATTTATTGCTAATTACTGCTAATTATTACTAATTATTGCAAATTGTTCCTAATTATTCTTAATTATTTGTATTTATTACTTATTATTAGTATTTATTTCTAATTATTAGTATTTATTACTAATTATTAGTATTTATTACTAATTATTAAAATTTACTACTAATTATTACAATTTATTACTAAGTATTGCTAATTATTACTAATTATTACTAATTATTACTAATTATTACTCATTATTACAAATTATCACTATATATCAGTATTTATTAATAATTATCTGTATTTATTACTAATTATTACTAATTATTACTAATTATTACTAATTATTTGTATTTATCACTAATTATCTGTATTTATAACTAATTATTACAAATTATTACTAATTATTAGTATTTATTAATAATAATTATTAATTATTACTAATTATTGCAATTTATTACTAATTAATACATTTTACTAGTATTTATTACAATTTATTAATAATTATTACAATTTATTACTAATTATTAGTAATTATTTCAATTTATTAGTAATTATTACAATTTATTACTAAATATTAAAATTTATTACAATTTATTACAATTTATTTCTAATTATTACAATTTAGTTCTATTTATTACAATTTATTACTATTTACTACAATTTATTACTATTTACTACTCATTATTACTATTTACTACTCATTATTACTATTTACTACTCATTATTACAATTTATTACTAATTATTACAATTTATTACTAATTATTACAATTTTTTACTATTTCTGACAATTTATTACTATTTATTACTCATTATTACTATTTATTACCCATCATTACTATTTATTACTCGTTATGACTATTTATTACTATTTATTACTATTTATTACTATTTATTAATATTTATTACTAATTATTAGTAATTGTTTTTATTTATTACCAATTATTATTAATTACTACAAACTAATTATATACATTACTAATTATCCTTAATAATTATTTATTACTACTAGTTATAGAAAATTAGTACTAAAAATTTCAATTTATTAGTACAAATAAATTCTCATGACAAAACAATTTAAATTTAATTTAATTACAACTAATCAACAAAAATAAAAATTAACATAAATAAATGAAATAAATAATAAATTAAATAAAACATAAATACCTTTAAGCTTGATTTTCTATTGATGTAGACGGCTTCACAACTTTTTCGTGAACAAAAAAATAAACTTTTAAAAAAATTCCCTCTAAAATCAGAGTTCAGAGAGAAACAAGATATAAGAATTGAGGGGAATGCGAGGAAAAACGGATGGGGGTATATATAGGTTAGATTATTTGCGACGAGACTATTTGCGACGGGTATCCCAACACAAATATCAACTTTTGCGACGGGACTTGTCACAAATACCTACGCCCACATTAATTTCTGTCGGCGGTTAAAAGTTATTTGCGACGGGTCCCGTCACAAATAGTCCTTACTGACACACCTTTTGCGACGGGACGATATCCCATCCCAAAAAGCTATTAACCGCCACCAGGTATTTGCGACGGGGCCTGTCGCAAATACTTTACTATTTGCAACGATGGGATCTCATAGTCGTAAATAATCTTCACACGGTTTGGTGTGCTACCCGCGACAAACGTTTTGCAACGGGAGGCGAAATCCCATCACAAATAATTGGTTATTTGCGACGTGTCGTTACGCTCGTCGCAAAATGTAACACCCCAAGATTTCATAATATGTTATTTTTTCAAAGTAATTCAATAACTTGCACTACACGCAACACTGAGTCCAAGCGAACCACAACTCACTTAACTTGTCGTTCAAAAGCAGTTATTAATAGTGTTAAAGGAATTTTGACCTTTATATAATCCTTATAATTTTAGAATCCATATTTTGAGTTTCTTAGACATAATGTACGAACAAATAAATTTTTTTCAGATAAATGAATTATTTTTCAAAAAATGCAATTCTACCGCATTTTAATGGAGAACCCATTTTAAATCCAATATTTGAAACTTTTATATATTCAATTTTACAAAATAAACTTCTTATTTCGAATCGGGACATAAGAATTTAGTTTCAATAAATTTTTGGTGTTTTTCTGATAACTTTCATATATGGGTGAATAGTGAAAATACTATATTTTAACTGAAAACAACTTTGTTAATTGAAATAATTTATAGTGTTGAATTATACATTAAAATGGGTTGGAAGTATAATTAAATTACATTCTTACCTTTTAATCTAATATTGTTCATTGGATGTAATTTCACATTGAAATCAGACATAAACAAGTGTCAATCTTTGGGTAGTTATTATTTAATAAAAATAGGCTTTTAGGTTTTGACAACGATAATTAATTTTAAATTAATAAATGAAATTTATATGTTTTGAATTTGGTAATATAGACTTTATTTTTGATTTCGGATTATAAAAATTAGATTATGGTGAAATTTTTGTATTTTTCTTGAAAATATTCAATTTTGGATGAATAGTGAAAAACACTAAGTCATTGGTTAAAATCGACTTTTTATTTAAATAATTATTTAGTTTATTTAAATTTATTTTAGATCAAAATAGATACATAATACCTATATAAGTTCAATATAATTCATGAGAGTCATTTTATAATAAGTTTAGATGTATAAAAATTTTATTGAACTTTTCATCGTCTTTCACCCACCTCCTAGAAAAATTTTCAAATTCTAATAAAAATTAATTTTACCACTTTTTTGTGTGGAATTTCAAAAATCTGAGTAACATGGTTAACCTCAGTATGTAAAATGTGGTTCAATAAGATGAAAATAATTTTTAGTGAATAGTAACTTTTGACTTTTATTTACTGCGGTTAAAGGTAAATAGGGTAATTCAAGGTAAAAAGAATATTGTAATAATTCAATCTTTTTTAACACATGTTCTAACCTTATTGGATGAGTAATGGCCGACCATGGGCATCCATGGGTTGATTTTGGGGGCCCATGGAGCCACTTATGATTGATAATGACACTTTAGATTAATTAATTTGAAGTAAAGACAAAATTGATATAAACAAAAATACTTTAGTAATTAATTTTTATATGGTTTTATATAAGTAATCTTTTTTACTATAAATATTTTTTAAAAAGATAAATAAATTTCCTACATCATGGTATTTTTTTATAATTTTTAAACATTAAATAATTAAATTTATTTATGACACAATGATGATGCAGTAATTACCTTATTATGGAAGGAATCAAATAAATAGTATTATAAATACTAAAATAAATATAATTTCAATGTTTTTATGACATCCTCGAATTTTTTAGGTGAATAGGACATGTTAGGCCTGATTAAATGTATCTTGTTCAAAGTAATCGAGTTTTGATGACTTTCACAAAAACAAAACACCAAATAATGTCAAAATTGACATAAATTAATATTTAAAACCAATACTATATTATTGGTTGATATAATATTCCTAAAAATGTATGGTTCAGACTAAGGGATAAAATAATATTATATATTTCATTAATGAGTCATTTGAGGTTCTCTTGGATGTTTAGAGTAAGTTTATTAACAATATAGAGAATGAATACAAGAAGACATGGTAAAAGTTAAAGTATTTAACTAAGAGTTAAATCTAAATTATAAGGCTAAAATGTTAACCTAATCTTCTCCAAAACCTATTGGTTGAGAGGATTTCGAACTATAACCACCGAAGGCTCGAAATAAATTCATTTCGGACTATTATAAACCGATTATTATTGTAGAATAAATTAATACTTTAATCTTTTCCTAAAGTGACCCTCACCCCTCTAATAAAAGGTCACTTCCCCTTCTCTCAAAATTACACCTCCAACGCCATTTGTCTCGGCCAATCCCTACCCAAATAACCTAAAAACTATCCTACCTTCATCCTAGAGGCCTTTCTTTGGTCAAAAATCCAACTTAAGGATCCCTTTTGATCAAATCAAAAGGAAGAACCCGAAGAAGAGGTAATGATTTCACCACCCTCTTTCAAGTTCACTTTTTCTTCCACTTACACTTTATTTGTTGTTTCCATTCTAAAATAATAACTCCAGTATCTTCTATATACTGTGATGTTATTATAAACATGGAGCAACTATATTCATTTTTCTACCCATCTTATGAATGATAATGTCACCATGCGTGTGTATGTACGGATTACCGTCTCCACATCGTGGTGTAATTTTTTATTCAACACTATGTTATTTGGATGGATATAATGATGAGTAAAATGTATATAAATAATAAAAATAACATGTTAATGTCTCTGTAAAATTAATATACCATCCAATTCCACACCTTTAAGGAAATGATATTGTCGCACGTGCGTACATACGGATTACCATCTCCACGAGGTGATGTGATTCATTTCGGCGATCACCATTCATTGACGATTATAAAAATATATATTACTAATAAGTATGTAATATATGACATAATAATGCTACTGGAGATATATATGTTTATATATATATATGTACTTACATATATCTTATTCACTTAGTTTTGTTCAATACAATATGAAAACGGAAACAATGTTTATGCGTACGTACAGACTACCATCTCCATAAACGGTGTTTTTCATTTCATATATATGTCTATTATACATATTTATATTATAAATATATATGATATATAAATAATGTTTTATATTTTGGAATTATTTAAATCATATTCTAAGTGATACAATCAAGATTAACAAGTAAAAACACGTACGATAAAGAAAGCGATTATTACCTGAAATGTTTATTTAACATTAAAATTATTATTAAATGGGAATTATAAAGGAATTAATGAATCATGTTTGATATCATAAATACTAATATGGTTCGGGTATACTTTAATAACATACTAATATCTTCATACAGGAGGTTAAACGTACCCTCAACTAAAGGAAAGTGCAAGGTAAGGGGTTTTCATCTCACTCCTTATTCTCGTGATATTCATGCCATATTGCCACTATTAGCTTTTTTTTGGTGTATGTACTGCCCATAATTTTATTATTTGTGTAATACACAATAATTTATTTGTATTTACATGTTCATTTTATGATACTTCTTTCATAGGGTGTATGTTTCATAAGTTACCAAATTGGTAAGGGTTAATTTCACAATCTCTTTATTATTCGAGATTGTTTTTACATAAGTATCTACTGGGAAATATTTATTGTCCATGTCCATGTTTCATAAAATAGTCTTCAAAGGTATTATTTTAAGGAACTTTTTACTAAAACATCATTTTAAATGTTTTAATGATTTATTCTTCTAAACCATTCTCATTAATTTCCATGTTTTCAAAATGGTTTTAAGGATTTATTTAAATGGACATGAATGTTTAAAAATTATAATTACTTTCAAAATATTCAATCTAGTATAGGAAACATTGATTCAAAAATTATTTAAATGTCTTCCTTTCTAAATTTTTTGAATTTTAAATGTTTTCAGGAAAAGGGATATTTCTCTCAAAACGTTTTACAAATCATTTTTATCTATGTCAAGATCCTTTAATGGATTTTAAACTTGTTTGAAGTTGATTTATTATGATACAAATCATCTGTATTGTATTGAAGGTTTTGTGATATGTTTGATTTTGGATGTTTTATTTTTATACCATTCATGGTTTATGGGTAAAGTGTTGACATTGCATATTCAAGTTTTAATATGAATGTTTATGTTATGTTTAAACCTTTTCATATAATGAATTAATTGGACTTAGTAAGTGATGGGTGGAGCCCGCTATAGCTCCTCGATGCATCGATAGGTCTCAAAAGACAATCTAGTGTCTTGGAATAAGGCCTTGACAAAATATTATTTGTTGTCTTGGAACAAGGCCTTGAATATGTGGTTATGATAGTATGGAATTTTTCATTCCATCATTATGAAAGTGGTTATTGATATTTCATGTGATTATTCGACTAGTATAATATCCATGTGAATAAGTAAATGGTATTATTTCATTTTATTTTTCCCATATTATTCTTATGTTCAAGTTTAAAAGGATTTTTTCCAGTTATACATTGCATTTAAAGTTTATGCTTATTTATGAAAGTTTCCTCTATATTGTTATCTTTACTGAGCATCTGAGCTCACCCCTTTCTATGTTCTAATTTTCTCAGGATTCAAGAAGTGTAAGAAGGGTAAATCTTGGGGATTAATGGCGTTCTCAGAGGATCATTTATGATGTGTATTATTTTATAATGAGTAATGTAACATCCATTTATGTAATCTATTTTCGAAGACTTTAAACTGATTGGTCTTTTGAGACATGATTCCTTGAAATCGTGCCAATGTATTAAAATAATGCACTGACTCTGGGTAAATGGGGTCGGGGCATTACAGTTGGTATCAGAGAAAGTTTAGAAATGACCTTGAAAACTAGATTTAGATAAACTCTGATTAGAGCACATTACCCTAAGATAGACTTTGAGGATTATTATAGAAGAAATTCCTAAAATTTTCAAAATGTTGAGATTTTGTGAGTTTTCCAAAAAAAAATACATCCCAGTTTAGATACGAGTAGGTAGAGGAGGCTCTAGCACAAATGTACTTAGGGGTAAAACCTAAAAACACAACTTTGAGCTAGACTCAAATGAAAACTGATGCACAAAATTGGGCCTTACTGCACTCTAGGTTACGACACTCCTGGGGGATATGCTTAGGATAATTCTCATTTTCATTTCAAATCATTATGAAGGATTTACGAGTATATACCTCCTCAAAAAAATTATGATTATGGATTATATCCATAAAGTGTTCAATTTACATTAGGTATTTTACAAGTTTTTAATTATTCATTGGAACTCATAGACTGACCTAGTGTATGCCATTGTATAGAAATGGTTCCCAGTAGATGGAATGTGAACTCTAGCAATACCTGTGATCTCAAGAGTAAGAAGGATCATATCTCTCATAGTATTAAGCCAAAATTTATTAGAGAAATATTTTACCATGTATTCTCAACATATGAATAAATAGTATCACATATTAATATGATAAGTAAATAATTCTCTGAGTCCTATGGCTTTGATGGGAAGTAAGAGATGAAAAGGATGGAATAGAGAAAGATGGATAAAGGGAAGAGGGAAAAGAAGGATTTTCCAATATGTGATAAATGTGGAATGAGTCACCATGGTAAATGCTTGAAGGGAATGGGAGTTTGTTATAAGTGTGGAGAAAAATTAAACCAAGTACATGATTTCAAGGGTAAGAAGAAGTTTTCAAATGAAAAATGCTTTATCTGCAATGCGTTGAGACACTACGCGAATAAATTTTCCATTCATAAGATTATACTACAAATGATGTTATTGGATAATAATCAAGTTATGATACTACCTCAGATGAAAAGGAATGAATAGTGTTATTATGTTGTTATTATAGAATTATTTCATTTGAGTGTTGTATCAACAATATACTAGTTACATGAATTATGGAGATAAATAAGGACTGTACTGTAGTACTATTTTATTGAGGATTTGAGATTATATGGTTCTAAAAAATGTGATTTATTGTAAGCTATGCTTTTTGGAAAATACATGGTTGATAGAATGGTAATCCTTAATATGGTTCCGATTATGAGGTAGTGATTTTGGAATAAGAGATTGTTGATTTGGATAAATTATACAGGATATTCTTGACTTCCTTGAAACTAATTAATGATTTATATATTCTATCATTGTTTGAGTTTGCAACATTTTTTGGATAGAAGGAGTATATCTAGTATTCTATAAGTAATAAGGGAGCATGAATATAATCAATAAGTTTTTATGGTAATTCAAGATGTTACCATGTTTTAAAATAATACACAATGAAGGTGTTCAACAGTTATTACGTGGAAAAAAGCATCCTCATTATGTTTAACTTTCTTATAAATTTTGGACTGAGAGTTTGAATATTAGTATTTCGGATAAGTCTAAAGGTTGGAATGGAATATGTTTGAAATTTCATACTATATTTAAGGTTATTTTTGGATTGTTATAAAAAGAAAAATCCAATGGTTGGGCGACAACAAGTCATGTCCGGCAAGGCAGTGAGACTTGAACCCACAACTGAAGAGCAACAAAGCTGCATCACCTACGACTGGACTACGTGATGTACTGGTTTGTATAATTTAGTTTTTTTAAATAGTCTGTCAAATGAATTATAAATTCATTATTTTTGGAACCTTATACAATTTAGGTAAATATATATTTTTTGTAATTATTTGGAGTGAAAGATGAGATTGTGGTGGGAATTAGTTAAAAGATGAAACTCTACTTGTCAAATATATATATATATATATATATTATTATTATATTGTTTTATGAATAAATAAATTCTTAAACTTTAGGTAAGGAATCTTAAAACTCAATATGTGTTATCCAAATACCTTATGTTTTGTTGAACCGTTGATATTTTAAATCATCATAGATTCATGACTTTGAGGCCCTCAATTCTACAATTGTTTGTGACTGATGACCTCAATCACTCCATATAAATATTTATGTTTTCCTCTAATTATGTGTCCCTAATTACCACCAATTATCTCCTAATCGAGGTCATAATTTGGTGGTCACTTTTTCATTTTCTTTTTTCCTTTAATTAAGTCTAAATTTTATTAACCTAATTTCTTATGTGGGTTTTCCCACAAAGGTATTTTATATTTTCAAAAATTTCTTTTCAAAGAACAATTTCAAATTTCGAGGATGAAATTTATTGAATTAGGAAAGAATGTAACACCCCAAGATTTCATAGTATGTTATCTCTTCAAAGTAATTCAATAACTTGCACTACACGCAACACTGAGTTCAAGCGCACCACAACTTACTGAACTAGCCATTCAAACGTGGTTATGACTAGTATTAAATGAATTTTGAACTTTATATAATCTTTATTATTCTAGAATCCATATTATGAGTTTCTTAGACATAATTTAAGAACAAATTCATTTTGTTTTCATATAAAAGAATTATTTATAAAAAAAATGCAACTTTACCACCTTTTAATAGAGAACACTTTTTAAATCCAATATTTGAAAATTTTAAATATTCAATTTTCAAAATTAACTTCTTCTTTAGAATCGGGATATAAGAATTTTTTTTCAATAAATTTTTGGTGTTTTTCTGAAAACTTTCATATTTGGGTGAATAGTGAAAAATACTACATTTTAACTAAAAACTACATTTATAATCAAAATAATTTATAGTGTTGAATTATACATCTGAATGTTTTGGAATTATAATTAAATTATATTTTTACCATTTAATCCAATCTTGGCCATTGGATGTTATTTCACTTTGAAATCGTACATAAACAAGTGTCAATCTTTTGGTTGTTATTATTTCTTAAAAATAAGCTTTTTGGTTTTGACAACTGGAATTAATTTTAAATTAAAAAATTAAATTCATATGTTTTGAATTTGGTAAAATAGACTATATAATTGAATTCGGAATATCAAAATTAGCTTAGGGTGAAATTTCTGTATTTTTCTGAAAACATTCAATTTTTTATTAATAGTGAAAAACACTAAGTTATTGGATAAAACCGACTTTTTATTTAAATAATTATTTATTTTATTTAAATGTAATTTATGTAAAAATAGATACATAATACCTATATAAGTTCAATATAATTCATTTTAGTAATTTTATAATAAGTTTAGATATATAAAAATTTTGTTGAACTTTTCATCGTCTTTTACCCACCTCCAAAGAAAATTTACAAATTCTAATAAAACATAATTTTACCACTTATGTGAGTGGAATTTAAAAAATAAAATAGACATGGTTAACCTCAGTAAGTAAAATTTGTTCCAATAAGATGAAAATAATTTTCGGTGAATAGTAACTGTTGACTTTTATTTACCATGGTAAATGGTAAATAGGGTAATAAAGGGTAAAAATAATATTGTAATAATTCAAAATTACCATAACACGTGTCCAAACATTATTGGATGAGTAATGGCCGACCACGGGAATCCTTGGGCTGATTTTGGGACCCCATGGATCCACTTATGAATGATAATGACACATTAGATTAATTAATTTAAAGTAAAGACAAAATTGACAATAAAAAAATTATTTTTGTAATTAATTTTTATATGGTGTTATATAAGTAATAATTTTTACTATAAATTTTCTTTGAAATTATAAAAATATTTCCTACATCATGGTATTTTATTTATAATTTTTACACATTAAATAATTAAATTTATTTATGACACAATCATGATAGAGTAATTACCTTATTAATAAAAGAATCAAATAAATTGTATTATAAATAATAAAATAAATATAATTTCAATGTTTTTATGACATATACGAATTTTATAGATGAATATGACATTTTAGGGCTGAATTAATGTATCTTTTTTGAATTAATCAAGTTTTCATGGATTTCACAAAAACAAAAAACCAAATAGTGTCAAAATTGACATAAATAAATATTTAAAACAAATACTACATTATTGGTTGATATAATATTCCTAAAAACGTAAGGTTTGTCCAAAGGGCTTAAATAATATTATATATGTCAATAATGATCCACTATAAGTTCTCTTGGAATTTTAGAGAAATTTTATTAACCATATAGAGTAAGAATAGAAAAAGAAACGGTAAAAGTTAAAGTATTTAACTAAGAGTTAAATCTAAAAGATAAAGTTAAAATGGTAACCTAAACGTGTCAAAAGCCTATTGGATGAGAGTATTTCGACCCATAAACACCTATGGCTCGAAAAAAATTCATTTGGAATCATTATAAACCTAATATGATTATATAATAAATTAATACTTAAATATTTTCCTTATGTTACCCTCACCCCTCTTATAAAAGGAAATATCCCCTTATCACAAAATCACACCTCCAAAGCCATTTGGAAGAGCCAAACCCTGAATAAATATCCTCTAAAATATAATACCTTCATCCTATATTCCTTCCTTTGGTCACAAATCCAGCTTAAGGATCCCTTTTGATCAAATCAAAAGGAAGAACCCGAAGAAGAGGTAATGATTTCACCACCCTCTTCCAAGTTATCTTATTCATCCACGTACACATTATTTGTTGATTCCATTCTAAAATAATAAATCCAGTATATTATATATAATGTGATGTTATTATAAATATGGCACAACTATATTCATTATTTTACCCATCTTATGAATGATATTGTCACCATGCGTGCGTATGTACGTCTTACTATCTCCACGTCATGGTGTAATTTGTTATTCAACACTATGTTATTTGGATGGATATAAGGATGAGTAATATGTATATAAATAATTAAAATAACATGATTATTTCTCTATAAAATTAATATACCATCCTATTATACACTGTTAAGAAAATGATATTGTCGCTTGTGCGTACGTACGGATTACCGTCTCCACGACGTAATGAGATTCATTTCCACGATCACCATTCATCAACTATTATAAAAACATATATTTATAATAAGTATTTAATATATGACAAAATAATTATAATGGATATATATATATATACTTACATATATCTTATTCACTTAGTTCCGTTCAATAAGATATGAAAACGGAAACATCGTTTTTTCGTACGTACGGACTACCATCTCCGTAAATGGTGTTTTTCATTTCATATATATGTCTATTATACATATTTATATTCTAAATATATATGATATATAAATCATATTTTATATTCTGGAAGTATTTAAATCATGTTCTAAGTGATACAATCAATATTAACAAGTTAAAGCACGTATGATAAAGAAAGCGATTTTTACCCGAAATGTTAATTTAACATGGAAATTATTATTAAATTGGTACTATAAAGTCATTAATGAATCATATATGATATCATAAATACTAATATGGTTCTGGTATAATTTAATAGAATATTATGATCTTCATAAAGAAGGTTAAACGTACCCTCGACTAAAATAAAGAGCAAGGTAAGAGGTTTTCATCTCACTCATTATTCCCATGAGATTCATGAAATATTGCTACTATTACCTTTTGTGAGGTGTATTTACTTCTTATAATTTTTTTCTTTGTCTAAACCACTTTATTTTATGTGTGTTTACATATTCATTGTATGATACTTCTTTCATAGGGTGTATGTTTCGTAAGTTACAAAATCAGTAAGGGTTAATTTCACAATCTCTTTATTATCCGAGGTTGTTTTTATGTAAGTATATATTGAGACATATTTATTATCCATGTCCATATTTCATAAAATATTTTTCAAAGGGATTATTATAAGTAACTTTTTACTAAAACATCATTTTAAATGTTTTAAAGATTTATTATCCTAAACCATTCTCATTAATGTCCATGTTTTCAAGATGGCTTTAAGGATTTATTTAAATGGAAATGAAAATTTTAAAATGATAATTACTTTCAAAAGATTCAAAGTGGTATGGGATAATTTGATACAAAAATGTATTTAAATGTCTTCCCTTCAAAATTTCATGAATTTTAAATTTTTTCATGAAAAAAGGATATTTCTCTTAATGAGTTTTACAAATCATTTTCATCTATGTAAATATCCTTTAATAGATTTTAAACTTGTTTGAATTTGATTTATTATGATACAAATCTTCCGTATTATATTGAAGGTTTTGTGATATGTTTGACTGTGGATGTGTTATTTTTATACCATTCATGGTTTATGGGTAAATTATTGACATTTTTTATGCCAGTTTTAATATGAATGTTTATGTTTTGTTTAAAACTTTTTAATTGAGGAATGTATTGGACTTAGTAAGTGAGGGGTGGAGCCTGCTATAGCTCTTTGATGCATCGATAGGTCTCATGAGACAAACTAGTGTCTTGGAACAAGGCCTTGACAAAATCTTATTTGTAGTCTTGGGACAAGGCCTTGACTATGTGGTTGTGATAGTCTAGAATTATGCATTCCATCATTATGAAAGTGGTTATTGATATTTCATATGATTATTCTACTAGTAGAATATCCATGTGAATAACTAAATGGAATTATTTCATTTTATTTCTGCCATATTATGATGAAGTACAAGTTTAAAGGCATTTGTTTTAGTTTCACAATGCCTTTAATGTTTATGATTATTTATGAAAGTTTCTGCTATATTGTTATCCTTACTGAGCATCTAAGCTCACCCCTTTCTATGTTTTAATTTTCTCTGGATTCCAAGAAGTGTAAGCAGTGTTAATCTAGGGGATTAATGGTGTTCTAAAAGGATCATTTATGTTGTGTTTTATTTTCTAAAGTGTAATGTAACATCCATGTATGTAATATATTTTCCAAGTCTGATAAACTAATTGGTCTTTTGGGACATGATTCCTTGTAATCATGCCAATGTATTAAAATAATGCACTGACTCTGGGTAACTGGGGTCGGGGCATTACAGTTTGTATTAGAGGAAGATTAGCAGTAACATTGGATACTATATTTAGATAAACTCTGTTTAGAGCACATTGCCCTAAGATAGAATTTGAATATTATTATAGAAGAACTTCCTATAATTTTTGTAATATAGAGATTTTCTGAGTTTTACAAACAAATACATCCATGTCTGGATACGAGCAGGTAGAGGTGGCCCTGGCACAGATGTACTTAGGGGTAAAACCCAAAAACACTGCTTTGAGATAGACTCGAACCGGAACTGGTGCACAACAATGGGCCTTACTGCACTCTTGGTTAAGAAACTCCTAGAGGATATGCTTAGGATAATTATAATTTTATTTAAAAATCATTATAATGGATTTACAAGTACATACCTCCTCAAAGAAAACATTTTTATGATAATGGATTATATCCATAAACTATTCAATTTACATTAGGTATTTTAAAAGTTTGGAATTATTCAATGGAATTCATAAACTGACCTAGTGTATGCCATTGTATATAAATGGTGCCCAGTAGAAGGAATGTGAACTCCAATAATACTTATGATCCCAAGAGTAAGAAGTATCATATCATTCATAGTATTAATCTAACATTTCGAAGGGAAATAGTCTACCGTGTATTCTCAACATATGAAGAAATAATATCATGTTTTAATAATATAAGTAAAGAATTCTCTGATTCCTATGGCTTTTAAGGGAAGAAAGCGAAGAAAAGGACAGAAGAGAGAAAGACGGATAAAGGGAAGAGGGAAAAGAAGGATTTTACAATATGTGATAAATGTGGAATGAATCACCTTGGTAATTGCTTGAAGGGAATGTGAGTTTTTTTATATGTGTGATATGTGATAAATGTGGAATGAATCACCTTGGTATGTCTTTGAAGGGAATGATAGTTTGTTATAAGTGTGGAGAAAAAGGACACCAATTACGTGATTATGAGGGTATGAAAAAGTTTTCAAATGTAAAATGCTTCATCTACAAGGTGTTGAGACACAATGCGAATCAATTTCCCATTCATAAGAGTATACCGCAAATGATATTATTGGATAATAATCAAGTTATGATACTACCTCAGATGAAGAGGAATGACTTGTGTTCTTATGTTGTTATTATAGAATTATTTCATTTGAGTGTTGTATCAACAGTATACTGGTTACATGAATTATGGAGATAAATAAGGATTGTACTACAGAAGTATTTTATTGAGGATTTGAGATTATGTGGTTCTTAGAAATGTGATTTATTGTGAGATATGCTTTTTGTAAAATACATGGTTGAAGGAAAGGTAATCCTTAATATGGTCCTGATAATGAGGTAGGGATTTTGGAATAAGAGATGGTTGATTTGGATAAATTATATTAGATATTCTTGACTTCCTTGAATCTAATTAATGATTGGTATATTCAATCATTGTTAGAGTTTACAAATTTTTTGGATAGAATGAGTATATCCAGTATTCTATATGAAATAAAGGAGCATGAATGTAATCAATATGGTTTTATGGTAATTTAAGATATAACCATGTTTTAAAATAATACATGATAAAGGTGTTCACATGTTATTACATGTCGAAAAGGATCCTCATTGTGTTTCACTTCATTATAAATTTTGGACTGAGAGTTTGGATATATGTTTTTAGGATAAGTCTAAAGGTTGTAATGGATTAAGTTTGAAATTTGATACTATTGTTCAGGTTATTTTTGGATTGTCAGAAAAAGGACAATCCAGAGGTCGGCCGACAACTAGTCGCGTCCGGGAAGGCCGCAAGACTTGAACCTGCAACCGAAGAGCGAAAAAATTGCATCACCTATGACTGGACTGTGTGATGTACTTGTTTGTATAATTTAGTTTTTTTAAATAGTCTGACAAATGAATTATAAATTCATTATTTTTTCAACCTTATACGATTTATGTAAATATAATTTTTTATCGAAATTATTTGGAGTGAAAGATGAGTTTGTGGTGGGAATTAGTTGAAGGATGAAACTCTACTTGTCAAGTGTATATATATATATTGTTATCTTATTCTGTGGAGAAATAAATTCTTAAACTTTAGGTAAGGCATCTTAAAACAAAATATGTGTTATCCTAATAACTTATGTTTTATTGAACCGATGATATTTTAAATTATCATAGATTGATAACTTTGGGGCCCTCAATTCTATAATTATTTGTGACTGATGAACTCAATCAATCCCTATAAATATTTACATTTTCCTCTAATTATGTGTCCCTAATTGCCACCAATGTTCTTTTAATCATGATCATAATTTGGTGGTGACATTTTCATTCCCCTTTTCTATAATTAAGACTAAATTTTATTAACCCAATTTCCGATGTGGGTTTTACCACAAATGTATTTTCTATTTTCAAACATTTATTTTCAAAGAAGAATTTAAAATTTCAAGGATGAAATTTATTGAATAAGGGAATAATGTAACACCCCAAGATTTCATAGTATGTTATTTCTTCAAATTATTTAAATATCATGCACTACACGCAACACTGAGTTCAAGCGCACCACGACTTACCTAACTAGCCGTTCAAAAGCGGTTATAAATAGTATTAAATGCATTTTAATCTTTATATAATATTTATAATTTTAGAATCAATATTATTAGTTTCTTAGACATAATGTAAGAACAAATTCATTTTTTCAGATAAAAGAATTATTTTTCAAAAAATGTAATTTTACCACCTTTTAAGGGAGAACCATTTTTAAATATAATATTTGGAACTTTTATATATTAAATTTTACAAAATAAACTTCTTCTTTAAAATCTGGACATAAAAATTCAGTTTCAATAAATTTTTGGTGTTTTTCTGATAACTTTCATATTTGGGTGAATAGTGAAAAATATTACAGTTTAACCAAATTTTTTTAAACAAAATAATTTATAGTGTTGAATTATAAATTTTAATGGTCTAGAAGTATAATTAAATTATATTTTTATCATTTAATCCAATTTTGGTCATTGGACATAATCTCACTATGAAATCAGAAATAAACAAGTGTCTATTTTTTGGTAGTTATTATTTCACAAAACTACGGTTTTTGGTTTTGACAACAAGAAATAATTTTATATTAATAAATTCAATTTATATGTTTTGAATTTATTAAGATATACTTTATTTTTTAATTCAGAATATCAAAATTTTCTTAGGGTAAAATTTCGTTATTTTTTCGAAAACATTTAATTTTTGATGAATAGTGAAAATCACCGAGTTATTGGTTAAAACTGGATTTTTATTTAAATAATTATTTATTTTATTTAAATTTATTTTACATCAAAATAGATACATAATAGATATATATGTTCAATTTAATACATTTGAGTCATTTTATAATATGTTTAGATATATAAAAATTTTATTGAACTTTTCACTGTCTTTTAACCACCACCTAGGAGAATTTACAAATTCTGATAAAACATAATTTTACCATTTCTGTGATTGAAATTTTAAAAATAATATAGAAATGGTTAACCTTATTAAGTAATATTTGGTTCAATAAGATGGAAATAATTTTTGGTGAATAGTAAGTTTTGACTTTTATTTACCGCGGTTAAAGGTAAATAGGGTAATTCAAAGTAAAAAGAATATTGTAATAATTTAAAATTACCTTAACACATGTCCTAACCATATTTTATGAGTAATGTCCAACCATGGTCATCCTTGGGTCTATTTTCAAACCCCATGGAGGCACTTATAAATGATAGTGACACTTTAGATTAATTAATTTAAAGTAAAGACAAAATTGACATAAACAAAAATATTTTAGTAATTAATTTTTATATGGTGTTATATAGGTAATATTTTTTACTATAAATATTATTTGAAAAGATAAAAGATTTCCTACATCATGGTAGTTTTTTTTATAATTTTTAGACATTAAATAATTAAATTTATTTATGACATAATGATGATGCATTAATTACCTTATTAATGAAAGAATCAAATAAATTATATTAAAAATACTAAAATAAATATAATTTCAAAGTTTTTATGAAATCCACGAATTTTATCTATGAATATGACATGTTAAAGCTGATTAAATGTGTCTATTTTGATGTAATAAAGTTTTTACGACTTTCACAAAAACAAAATACCAAATAGTTTCAAATTTGACATAAATTAATATTTAAAACAAAAACTACATTATTGGTTGATATAATATTCTAATAAATGTAAGGTTCAGCAAAAGGTATTAAATAATATTATATGTGTCAATAATTATCCACTTTAGGTCCTATTGTATGTTTAGAATATGATAATTAACCATATAGAGTAAGAATACAAGAATACATGGTAAAAGTTAAAATATTTAACTAAGAGTTAAATCTAAAAGATATGGTTAAAATGATAACCTAAACATGTCTAAAACGTATTTGTTGAGAGGATTTAGACCCATAACTCCATAAGGCTCAAAATAAATTCATTTGGAACCATTATAAACCGAATATGATGGTATAATAAATTAATACTTCAATCTTTTCCTAAAGTGACCCTCACCCCTCTTATAAAAGGGAACTTCCCCTTCTCTCAAAATCACACCTTCAAAGCCATTAGGCTTGGCCAAAACATGCCCAAATAACCTCCAAACTATACTTAATTCATCTTATAGGCCTTCCATTTTTCATAAAGTCGTCCTATGGATCCCTTCTGATCAAATCAAAATAAAGAACCCAAAGAAGAGGTAATGATCTCACCACCCTCTTTCAATTTCTCTTATTTTTCCACTTACTCATTCACTGTTGTTTCCATTCTAAAATAATAACTCCAGTATCATCTATATATTTTTATGTCATTATAAATATGGCACAACTATATTCATTATTTTACCCATCTTATGAATAATAATGTCACCATGCATGCATATGTACAGTTTACCATCTCCACGTCGTGGCGTAATTCGTCGTTCAACACTATGTTATTTGGATGGATATAATGATGAGTAATATGTATATAAATAGTGTAAATAACATGGTAATGTATCTGTAAAATTAATATACCATCCAATTCTACACCTTTAATGAAATGATATTGTCGCTAGTGCGTACGTACGGATTACCGTCTCCACGATGCGTTGAGATTCATTTCTATGATCACCATTTATCAACGATTATAAAAATATATATTAATAATAAGTATGTAATATATGACATAATAATTCTACTGAATATATATATATATGTGTGTGTGTGTGTACTTACATATATCTTATTCACTTAGTTCCTTTCAATACGATATGAAAACAGAATCATCGTTTATGCGTACGTACGGACTACCGCCCCCATAAATGGTGTTTCTCATTTCATATATATGTCTATTATACATATTTATATTTTAAATATATATGATATATAAATCATGTTTTATATTATCTAAGTATTTAAATCTTTGTCTTTGTGATAAAAACAAGATTAACAAGTTAAAACATGTACGATAAAGAAAGCCATTATTGCCCGAAATGTTAATTTAACATGAAAATTATTATTAAATTGGTATTATAAAGTCATTAATGAGTCAAATATGATATCATAAATACTAATATGGTCATGTTATACTTTAATAACATACTACGATCTTCATACATGAGGTTAAATGTACCCTCATCAGAAGGAAAGTGCAAGGTAAGGGGTTTTAATCTCACTCCTTATTCCCGTGAGATTCCTGCCATATTTCCACTATTACATTTTTTTGTGGTGTATGTACTTCCCATAATTGTATTCTTTATGTAATAAACTTTAATTTATGTGTATTTACATATTCATTTTATGATACTTCTTTCATAGGGTGTATGTTTCATAAGATACCAAATTGGTAAGGGTTAATTTCACAATCTCTTTATTATTCAAGGTTGTTTTTACGTAAGTATCTACTGGGAAATATTTATTATCCATGTACATGTTTTATAAAATAGTTTTCAAAGGGTTTATTTTAAGTTACTTTTTACTAAAACAACATTTTAAATGTTTTAAAGATTTATTCTTCTAAACCATTCTCATTAATTTCCATGTTTTCAAAATGGTTTTAAGGATTTATTTAAATGGACATGAATGTTTTAAAATGTTAATTACAATCAAAAGATTCAAAGTGGTATGGGAAACTTTGATTCAAAAATGTATTCATATGTCTTCATTTCTAAATTTTGTGAAATTTAAATGTTTTCATGAAAAAGGGATATTTCTCTCAAAGAGTTTTACAAATAATTTTCATCTATGTAAAAATCATTTAATGGATTTTAAACTTGTTTGAAGTAGATTTAGTATGATACAAATCTTCCATATTGTATTGAAGGTTTTGTGATATGTTTGATTATGGATGTGTTATTTTTATACCATTCATGTTTTATCAGTAAAGTATTGACAATTTGTATGCCAATTTTAATATTAATGTTTATGTTATGTTTAAACCTTTTCATATGAGGAATTCATTGGATATAGTAACTGACGGGTGGACCCACTATAGCTCCTCAATGCATCGATAGGTCTCATGAGACAAACTTGTTCTTGGCACAAGGCCTTGAAAAAATCTTATTTGTAGTCTTGGCACAAGGCTTTGACTATGTGGTTACGATAGTCTGGCATTATGCATTTCATCCTTATGAAAGTGGTTATTGATATTTCATGTGATTATTTGACTGGTAGAATATCCATTTAAATAAGTAAATGGAATTATTTCATTTTATTTTTTCCATATTATGTTGAAGTTCAAGTTTAAAAGTCTTTTGTTTTAGTTATACATTGAATTTAAAGTTTATGCTTATTTATGAAAGTTTCTTCTATATTGTTATCATTACTGAGCATCTGTGATCACCCCTTTCTATGTATTAATTTTCTCATGATTTCAAGAAGTGTAAGCAGGGTTATCCTTGGGGATTAATGGCATTCTCAGAGTATCATTTATGTTGTGTTTTATTTTCTAAAGTGTAATGTAACGTCCATATATGTAATCTATTTTCCAGGACTATTAAACTGATTGGTCTTTTAGGACTTGATTCCTTGTAATCATGAAAATTTATTAAAATATTGCACAGAATCGAGGTAACTGGGGTTGGGGCATTACACAAATAACCTCTTGGACGGACTTTTTGCGATGGGATTTATCCCCGTCGGAAAATGTCCATCGCAAAAATTCCTTTTTCCTATAGTGGATCACCTTAACTAGAGTGAATTTTGAAGATTATTGAGTTTCTAATTCATGAAAAACTATATGGAATAACATAGAATAAGTATCATCCACTATTGGTTCAGTTTACTATGTTGTATGGAAATCAACACTAGTGAAATAAAAAAATGATTCTAACATTGCGAAATAGTTCTACACCCAAATCCATTTAAAGAGGCTATTAATGAGATAATTCCTTATTCTCCCTATGGTGTTCTCCTAGAGGGTCCATTATTTCATGTATTAGTTCTAAAACAACCATGGACATTGAATTTATAGAAACAAATATTTTATTTACCCATTATACCAGCAACCCTAGAACAACATTCAGGTAGTGCTCTATTCATCCTTTTTCATAATACCATGACATGTTACTTGGAGTGAATATGGGAATAAATTTTACATTTTTATTTTTTCCCTCATATGAAAGTATGAAATCAAACTATAATATTATAGAATGATTTCATTTGACAAAAACACTAGTAAAAGGTAATATATGAAATCATTTTAAAAAATAGAGCATGAAATAAACTTGTATAGTGTGTAAGACTTATATATGTTTAGTTAATAATCTTAGGCTACCAAAACCCATCATAAAATGATATTATAAATGGACTTTAACAACAAGTTCCTCCACCATTATCAATAATAATCCTAAATTGTTCAACATAAGTGTCACACCATAAGTTATATGTATTAATTTATTTAATGTTACATAGTTTATTTAAGTTATGAGTTATCAGATGTTTTACTCAAATAAATTTTTAATTTTATGTTCTTTAAATCCACAAGTGATTATGCAACACAGTTTGAGAAACCACATAACAAGCATGTGACTAGTTATATCTCATGATAATTCTATTTGGAAAGGCTAACATATGCATTATTAAATAATGCGGGTTCCTTGCATTAACCATGAAAAATGATTTTTGGAGTTTAGTGTTGGATGAATCGTCACTATATAATTTATTAAATAGATGAGGTATTCCATGAATCAAATATAGTTTTTTAAAAATAAATTTATTTGTGTTCATATTTTTTATTTTCCTTATCCCTTTTATTTCAATCTCTAACTCCTTTTATCCCCACCCTACCCCATATCACCACACCTCCCTCATGTTACCTCTCACCCTTATGGATCCTCACTCCCTCACTACTAGCCTCCCTTATCCCCTCTCACTTGTTTGAAACCACATAGAGTAGAGGCCCTCCCTCAATGTGGCCTTCTACCCCCACAAGGTTGAATAACACATCATTCATGCAACCCACAGTAATTAAATATACTCTTTACATGAATATTAATATTTTGTGTCATTATTGGTGAAACCCCCTAAGTAGGTTATCTTTTTCCTATTTTCTTTTCCTCATCAAAATATCTTCATTCTTATCACAATGATTTGGTTTTGGAAAAACACAGTGTTCTTGTTCTAGAATGATTTATATGGGTTTTATTCATGGGTTCATCAGAATCTATTTTCCATTGATTGTGTGTATTTTTTTTTGTTTTCATTTCTAAAATCATATGATTTTGATTTTGAGGTAGGTTTACCTACGCCTAAGCATTAAATTTTATATCCCTCTATTGTTTGATATTATAAATCATTTTTTTTGGTATTGTCACCTATGTGTTATTGATAAATTTAATTTAGGTGGTCCTTCAGGGGTTTCCTCTTCTAGAACAATTCATTTACATGGAATATCAAAAAAAAGATGAAATTACATGTATTTAATAATTTTATAGGTTTTTTTTGAAATAAATTTACTTTTTTAGAAATGGTTTGACCACATTTTAGCACATAATTTTTTTAGAAGATCATTTTGACCCATGTTTTTTAGCATTATGTGAAATTTTAATATATTTTATCAAAGGGGTTTTCAAATTATATTTTTATAATTTCCTATAAAAATGAATAGTTGGTTGTGGATTTTTTATGACCTTTTTAAATTTAAAGTATCAATAAAATATTTAAATATTTAGTTTTTAAATAATATTTAATTTTATAATTTTTTTGATATATATATATTTGATTGTTCTACTTATATAAATAGGCACACACACACACACAAATTTATTTATTTGTAAAAATTCACTTGAGTATATGTAATTTTTTGCAATGATATAAATATATATATATATATATATCTCTCTTTATATGGGTACCACTAGAAAATGGGGTCGTTTTCTCTCTTGGTTTCTAAATTTTTTATGAATGATGAATTTATAACATTAATGATATTTTAAAATGTGTGTGTGTGTGTGGGAGAACCTCTTGAACTATATTAATATTAGATTGATTAGGATTATGGTGCTTGGTGCATGATTCATATTTTATAGCATGCTATGATTGTCCACATTGTGATACTTTCTTGAGAGCGAGTTAAGGGTAATAGTAAGTTAATTGAAATTATTTTTATTTCATTTTGGACCATAATCCTTTCATTTATACTCAACCATTCTTACATTGGTCATGAGAATAATAGTTCTAGGGTAAGATAACTATGATGAGATGAGATCCCTATCTATTAGAAATGCTGGTGAAGAATGCTAACCCTCCATTAGCTAGATTCATAATAATTGATCTTTATGAAAGATGATAGTGAGGTATGTTAGAGTTATCCTAGCCTTAGGGTCCATATCATTGATCCCATGACACAAATTCCTTGATTGATTGATTAAAATATAAGGATACTATGGTTTATTTTGATTGTTTTATTTACTTTTTATGTGTCGAAATTGATATTGGCTTCTTATATTTATCTTATTTTATCTCTAACATGGTTAAATTCTATATTTTTATTTCAATTAAAATTTTTTTCATTACTTTTTCCTAACATAACATTTAAAAATATTTTAAATAAATTATTAATTGATAACTAAAACAGGGTGTAGTCCAATTAAAATTTTGGAATTTTATTCATTTAAAATAAACAAAGAAGCATGTTTACAAAAGTATCTGAGTAGTTATTTGTGTTAATTGTAATTATGGATTAAAACTAATTTATATTATTATTTTTAAATTACCACTAAATGGATATTTATTTTAATTTCTATGCAAGGGGAGTGGTTTATCTTTATCATGCCTTCTATGATTTAGCCAATGCTTATCTTAATTTTATTTTCATGATATTATCCCTCATTTAGATGATATTGAATTAATTTTTTAATCTAATGATAGTTTTAATTTAATACATTCCTTATTTTTTTCCTTTAGCATGATTTCTTAGGAATTTATTTTGATTTTTTATAATTTTCAGTGTGTGGCCCTCTATATGATTTCCCTTGGACACATAGTCTGTTATTTCTTTCTATGTATGGATGGTAGCTATATATATTGGTGGAAAAGATGAAACTAGAGGAGGATGTCGATTTATTTATAGGTGTGGGAGTTAGGGAATGAAAAGGGATTGTGTGTTTACTTTTATTTTATTCTTCATATTTTATTTCATCATATTTGGTTTTGCGTAGATGTGTGATGCACATATGAGTCATGTTGGTTTTACATTAGATTTATTGCTAATTCATTTAGTATTATCTAGGAGAGAAATCATTCCCATTGAATGTGTTTAATTCCTTATAATTTTTTTATTCCATGGGTATCGGGAATGTCCCTTAGGCCCTTTTATAGCCATCTAATGTGTTTCTTTGGGGTTATATTAGATTTTTGGATGGAAACAAAAAATGGATCAGTGGTGTGATATTAGTTTACACGGACCTAGAAATAGAGAAATGACAAAACATATGATCTTGTGACCTCTTTGTAATTTTTTTATTGCTTGTCATGGCCCACTAGCCATATAGTTTAGTCTACAATAATTCTAATCCCATTTGGTTTTGATATTTAGGTTTTTCTTTAGGATTACATTTTTATGGTAGGTATTTCAAGTGGGAATTGTGATATATTGACATATTGATTGGAATATTGATATGTTTTATATTTCATGTGTTTGTGGAATTTCATAAAAAAATGTCCCTAAAAATAATTTTGATGCATTTGAGAAAATGTATTAATAAAAGGGAATTAGTTTTTAGGTAATCTTCGGATTTTTAAACAACTGAGTTCATTTCCTAACAAACATAAATTTTATTTTAAAATTAAATTTTCAATTGTTTTAAGAATGGATGATTTTAAAAAGAGGGTTTGGAAAAATATGAGAATGTTATAAAAATAGAATTCATTTTTTAATTTTAAAATTAGTGATTGTAATTTTTTAGGAAAATAATGGTTTTGAAAATGGAACATTTTAAATGGTATTTTTGGAAGTTTCATGTTTCATGTTTTTTATTTCCTTTTGATTTGAAGGGCTTTTTAGTTGGGTATTTGATACATTAACACGTTGGGTTCATTTTTTGTTTTACTTGGATTTATCCTTGGGTACAGTTTATAAAAGGGCTGATTTTTTGTTTTTAGGGATGAAACTCTATGTTATTCATATTCTTTTATGGTGTAGTTACTCTAGTGAGTTCCCATATCCACACTCTAAAATGAGTGGTAATGAAAAATTAATTATTGATCATAGAATTTTACTTTGGTTTAGAGAATCATACCATCTATGTTTTTTTGATTATATAGGTTTTTCATAGTTATCTCTGATAAAACTATTTTATTTTTGATGGAGTTTATGTATCTTTGGTTTTGGGGGAGATTCCTTTCATTGGACATCCTCTTTTCATTGGAATTGGAAATTTTGGGATCCTTTTAAAGTATCCTTGATCTATTTTGATAATTGGGTGATTAGTTTGAGAGTGATAATAAGATGCTAGTGGGTTTGGTGTTATTATTCCTCGACGATAATCATGTTTCTATTGGTTGGGTATTGGGGATGGTAAACTATGAATTTGACATTAGTGGGTCAATAATGGGTGATTTTGGTCCAATTATTTGGTAATTGCGATAGATCACCTTTTGGATGTTGATAACCAACAAGTGTTAATTATTTTATGGATCGACATGATCTATTATTCTAGACAAGATTTCATTATTTACCCATTTGAGTATAGTGACCATGTTCTGATACCCATATCCATTATGGCATAAAGGTTCTATAGAGTTTCACCTCTTTTGGGTTTGATGATTGATAAAGGAATTTTTTTCTTTGGGTATTTGGAATAACTGTGCATTTTGTGTGTGACATAACTTAAAGAGTGGCTGTTGGTGACCCATCAGTATTTGTAATGTAAAAATGGTGGAGAGACCCTCATTGTTCTCAATGTACTTTATGTTTGATATTCCATGGAGGTCGGGTTATTTTGGGATTTTTATATGTTTCTTGAGGTTGTTCTTATTTCATTTTAATGAATATTTTTACTTTTTCACTTCAATATTTTTAAAGGTTTTCTGGGGGTAGATCCCTTTTTGGGGGGTAGAATTATCACACCCAATGTTTTTTTAATTTATTTAATTTTATTAAATTTAAATTTAATGTCTTTGAGAGTTTGAAAAAGTTTTAGGACAGATGATTTTATTTTTTAATGGTTTTAATGGGGTGTACAGTCTGTCATCACACATTTATAAAGCATGAGGCAATCATCCAACTAGTTATATATAAGGACAATTTCATTTGTAATGGTAATAAAATGGTTTATTAAACCATATGATATCTTTAGAGTAACCGTGATTAGTGAATTTTGGAGTTCAATGTTGGCTAGATGGTCTCCATATAGTTTATTAAACCATGGTGATAAAATGTGTGCCAATATGTGTTTAAAAGAAATAAAATAAATTTTAATTGTCATTTTTTGCATCCCCTTATCCAATTTATTTCTTTACCTCCCTCTTTTTAACCCTACCCTACATAACTCACATCCCTCATATATACCCCACCCCTTTTTGGCTCCCCTCTCCCTTATTGATATCCTCTCTACTTCCTTCACCTATATCACACACCATTCCAAGGTTAGACCCCCTCCCTCACTATGACATCCTCCACTCGAGTCGAACCCCTCCTCATGTGCACCCCCAATTTTGAAATCTCCTCTTCTCATTAATATATATCCAATGTTGGTGATTTCTAGTTGAGCCCCTTATGTATGATAACTTGTTCCCTATTATTTGATTTGTAATTTTTTTTACTTATTGTCCCCATGATGTAGTTCAGTTAATCCATGGGTTTTCAGGATTGATCGATTTTTGGGTTTTTTTATTTTAGATTATATGGTGGTCAATTTAACCCTAATTTTGTGTCCTCCATCAGAGAAGACACATTATATAATGTTCACTATTGATTTTAATGTAGGTATCCACATCCCTAAGACATAAATTTTATGACCCTTTACTGCTTGATGTTCTTAGTATATTATTTAATTATTTATACCTATTTTTAATTTCTAATTAGAATTTATATAAGAATTTAATGTATTCTACACCAGGTATAATTATTTTAGTCTAAATTTAATGTGAAACATGAAATGTAAAAAATTTAAAAATTCTTTAAATATTAGTTTTAAAATAAATTGTAATGTTAAAAATGGTTTCACCCCATTTATGTCAAGATACAAACTGAATATATTCATTTTTAAAAATTCATTTAGACATTATGTTAAAATTTATTTGAAATATCCAAATGCGTTTTCAAATTAAATTATTTATAATTTTATTGAAATATTTCATTGGAAGTTCACTTTTTACCAGCTTAGTGTAATTTCAAGTATCGAAAAAATATTTAGGTATTCTATTTCGAATAGAAAGTGACATCTACAAAATTTCCTTGATATATACATATATATAGTAATATATATATATATATATTTATTTATTTATTTTATTGTTCTACTTATATAAATAGGTACACCAATATATATAAATATATATATACATTTAAATTTACAAATACATCTGGTAATATGCGAATTAAGAAAAACGATAAATATAAATAAATATATATTTCTCTTTTTGTGTGTGCGTCTATATAGAAGTGTATGTGTTTAATAATTTTTTTTTAAAATGATGTATTTAAATCGATTGGTTTATAAAATTTATCTAAAAGGCTCATTGGGAAAAGTATTGTTATTTCTAAATGTATGCATGTCAGAAAGATTCTCTTCAACTCCATTTGGATTTAATTGACTTTAATTGTGCCCCACATGGCATGATTTTTATTCTATATCTTTTGATGAGTATTCCCTCATGGTTATTTTATATAGAGGGATATAGTTTTGAGGGTGAATTATTTTTTATGATTTTTATTTATTGTATTTACTATGATCATTACTTCTATTATTGCTATTACGTACTTTGGTTATGGGAACCCTAGTTCTAGGGAAAGATAACTGAGAAGGATGGGATCCATTTTCATTGGCTATTGTAGTGAATTATGTTTACCCTATACTATCTACTGATGTGTTACATGACCATTACACTATATTCTAGTGAAGCATGATTGAGGTCTCTATAACATAGAAGCAATAGGGTAGATCACATGACACCCATTCTATTATTAGTGTATTGACATAACGAGATCCTCTAAATTCATTAGATTCTCTTATTTACTTATGATGTGTGTCACCTGATTTTATACTCCTCTATTTCTTTTATTGTATGTCTGGTATGGTGGATTTCTATATTTATTTTTCTATTCAGGATGTGTGTGTCATTGTTTCCATAAAACCACATTAAAATTATTTGAAAAGAATTATTTTAAATATGAAGTAAATAAGGGAATATGGAAGTTTAGAATATTCTATGTGATTTTTTCATTTAGAATAATAAAAGATCAATTTTTATAAAACTTTTTTTGTTTATATTTTTTAATGTAATTAAATATAAAAAACCTATTATATATTACAATTTTTAAACTAGTAATTAATGTATCATTATTTTAATGTTTATTCATGGGGTGTGGTTTCTATTTAGCATTAACATTAATATTTACCTAATTACTGTATATCATCTCTATTGTAGGATATTATCCAGATTTTGGAAACTCGTGAAAGCACTATTTGATCTAAGGATATTTTTATTTTATAACATTTATTATCTGGTACCTTTTACTTGATTCCATACATATCTATTTTACTTTAATATAATATCTGGATTGTTACCCTTTATATTATTTTCCTTGGCTACATAAGAATTTAATATTGTCAATAGATGGAGGGTGTCTATATTTGTAGGAGACCTAGAAGAAACCAAAGATAGCTATAATTTTCATTGTAGTAAAAGAAGTTAGGGGAAGTTTAGGGATTGTGTATTTAATTTTACTTACTTATTTATATTCTTGTTTATGAATATCTAATTATTCATGGAAATATGAAGTTAAAATGGGTCATATCATTATTATGTTCAGTTTTCTACTATATATTTTACTCATTTGTAAGGGAAAAATTAATCCCATTGAATGTATCTAAATCCCTAGTTATCTTTTCCATCCTACATGGATTAAAAATAATCCTTGGGCCCTCACATGATCCAGATCAGGAATCTGATGGAAGGGTATATCATGTTTTTTTATAATAATGAATAAATAAGAGGCTATACCGATTCCATAATATATAAGTAACCCAATTGTTAATTAGTAATGTTTTCCAAAATTAATTTATGTTTATTATTTTGGGGTTGGACATGAAGTGGGGAATGATAAATGTATTCTAAAACTCATTTCACCTTAAATGTTATTCCACCAAACAATAAAGGAACTAGAATTGGACGATCATATGTTATGGGGGTTTCCTCGTATATATGACCAATCATAAGGTAACCCAATAAAAGGATAAGAATATCATTTTTTATTGTCTGTCCTTGATACATTAGGAGAACTATTAATAGAATATTGATAGTAAAAAATGATTGAGAATCCCTAATATAGAAGAGCCACCAACTCTATGGCATGGATAAAAAACCCATTAATTGGAATTTATGAGTCATTCTTGGGTTGACGTCATATAACATAAACGTATATATGATTTCATCTATGGTGGATAAATATATAACATTAATATTTTTGGTTGATATGGATATATCCTCAGAAAAATAACTCATAGCCTTAAACCATTGGGCTACATAAATATTTCCACCCATTCCCCAAAATGGATAATCCATAAAATTTGAAGATTTCTTCATTGTATTTTCTCAACCATAGTCAAATAGTACCTCTCCAAGGGAGGAGTTTTATTTTCATAAATCCTAACATTATACATTAATATGAACACATAATAATTCTATTTGAGAATTTTGATACACTATTTGTTGAGGTCATACAAGTTGATTCATAATTCACCTTGTAAATGGTGTAATATATTGGTATCCAAACAACAAAAACCAATCGATTTTAGAAGGAGTTATACTTTATAAAACATCTTGAATTTTAAAAAAATGTTTCATGTTATATATCCTTGATATCATGTTATTCAATGAATTATTTTCATATTTGATAAACATGGAAGTCATAGGAATATTTTTTAGTGATTCATCCACAGAGATGAAAATCAGATTTAGTGATCTATCCCGCACAAGGAATGTTTAGATATACTGTATTGATGGATAAATATTCTTGATATATAATTTTAGGACTCATATCATGGCCACATTAAGCTTTTGGTGAGTTTTTTATGATGTAAGTGCTTCCATGTTGTGCTTCATTTGTGAAATTCCCTTCAGTGTAAAGGTTTTTTTAGATATAGTAAAATGAAAATGTAAACCAGAATAATGGTAGGTTTTGATAAGGAATATGAATTATAGTGTTATCAAGAATCAAAAACATATATATTTTTAACCTATTTGATTACAGGCCATCCTAAAAAGACTAGTTGATAAGATTATTAAGGACCATAATTTTAGAAGTAACATGGTATCAAGGGCCAGTAACAGTATTATATGAAATTGTATCAATCATAACAAATTATTCAGTTTTATAGATGATATGAAGTAGTAGTAATTTTCTTTATAGAATAAAATAAGGAAATGAATTAATATCTTAGAAAGAGTTTTATTTTTTACATAGAGACTATACGATGGTCATGAAACATACAAATTACACGGGTATCTTAACTGGTTAATATTCATGGATAGATTTTTTTCATGGAATAGATCAATTCAGAAAATATATTATTTTAAAAATAAATTATTTTATGAATCAAATTTTCTATTGATAATGTAAGGATAATCATTTTTGGATGAGGGAAACATCAAAGGATCACTGATCGATCAAAAAAGTGTTATGTTTCCCCCATGGCCTATATATATGGGAGGGATCTCATGCAAACCATGAGAAACATCATTTCATAATAATTAATTCATTGTCATTATGATCTGAACCATTTCTGAGGGGGAAGGTCATTTTTTATTATAAATGGTTACCACCTCATTGAAGTTGACCTAAAGGAATGGAAAATGTGAAATAGATGTTTTTAATTTCAAGAAATATTTTTTTCATGAATGGACCATGGTTTTCATCATGGAAGTCATTTGTGACATCATAGGAGAATTATTTCATGATTACTCAACAATTTTGGGGATATGAGCTTCTTTTAAAATATGAGGCATATATGATTCTCATCATGTAAGAATGAAACTAATGGATTTTTATGGTTGCATAATATTTAGGTGAGCATGTCAGATTACATAAATTTTCCTGTCAGAATAAATTATTCATTGTGTGGAAATAAAACCCCTTCCATATAAAAAATTCATTTTCTATATCAGAATAAATACTTCACCATTTATATAAAATTAATTACCACATTAGAGGAAGTATTTGATGGAATGGTGTCATTTATATATATGTGGTGGATGTTATATGTGATAATATATATCCTTTGTAGTGATTCTTCCATCACTCCAATGGGAGTAGTAATGAAACCACCTTATACATATCTATGACATAAAATTTGAGAAGGGTTAATTTTCACCAATATTCATGTTCAATAAAAGTTTAATTATTTTCAAATGTATTCCCCTATTAATAATATTCATTTAATAAGACATATATAAGTCTCTCATGTAACTATTGAATATAATCCATAGTTAAAGAAATGACACCAAAAATCTTCTTTGTGACAGTTCGTCCCCCATATAAATGATTTTTAATAACTCATATGTATGATCAATCATGTAATATACCAATATATTTTTTTATAAAGAGATTCATATTCATGTTTTATGTTACCAAAATATTTTAAAAACCATTATTCGGTGAATTCTACCCACTTGACTAAAACATAATTCTATTGCAACACTCAACCTTCATAAAACACATTTTATCCAATTTCTAATGATATGGAATGATGAAGGTGGAAACATATATTTATTTATGAGATAAATGATCCCTATTAAAGAAGCACATACCTTCCTTACACCCCTTATTTCACCGAGGTCATCTACCTGGGTTGAATTAATCTAAATTATCCAATCACACTCTTTAAAAAATGTTCAAAACCACTAATTTTTTTTCCATGATGGTATTTTATATGATCTTATAATCAAGTGAATATACCAAATCACTATAAATAGGTCACATAACCCATGAGTCTCGGATTTCCTCCCTTTATAATGACCATCAAACAAGAGGTACATGCCTCTTAGAAGGTATAATCCTTGACCACATCCTCACTGAATATGTCATCCCAATATCACATTAATGGAATATAATTAAAATTTTCCACCTAATATGTGTAACCTAAAACAATACCCCATACTATCTAGTCCATAATATATAGGAAAATCTAGAATGGTATTATCATGCATAAGTCCCACACCAACATTTTAATCATACCATTCACCTAGTAACCCATTATAAAAGATATTTAACTCCTTAAAATAAGTCTTAGTGGTGTGTACTTTTACTATATCAAATAAAAGTCCTGATTTCAAGTCCAAAAAAAGGTGAATTATTATCCATATATGCACAATCATAAATAGAAATTCCTTAGTGAAAGACATAATACATAACAATAAACTTCATTGGTCATTGTATCCTGATGATATATGGAACCATAATGTTTTCCATAACATGAACATAAAAGGTACAGCATTAAATATTAATATTAACTAAGATATGTGGGTATATATTACCTTAATAAGTATACAGAATAATTCCTTATTATAGGATAAATATAGGCTAAACACCTACAACCTCAATGAATAGGGATAAATACTACACTTCCCGCTTATGTTGATCTAAACCATAGTGTAACTAACCATAAATGGATATATATGGAGAACTAATAATATATATAAATGTTTAAATCTATTAAAGTTAATAATAAAAAAATATTATAAACAAGATAACAATCACTTCTATGAGTTAGGATTTCATAAATATATATTAAAACAATAAGAGAGTTCCCAACTAAACAAAAGAAGTATCAATGGATGATCTAACCCCTCATCCTCTTGACCAATATGAAATTTAAAGATTATTTTTCATTTAATAGTATATAATATAATTTGGAGAGATTTCATATATCCCATTATAAAATAATGGATATATAACTCAGGGGGGAATAATAATCCACTAGATTCATTTTTTTAAAAATATTAATAGTTGGTAAATTAAGAATGTATTTCTCTATCACATATATTTTTCCTTCATGATTAAGAACAATTATCAAGTTTTTATACCTATATAATTAGTTATTACATTATGATTCTCCTTTATATTATATTATTATAATGGTAATGTGAATGGTGATTAGGAAATTTACCTATAATATAATTTTTTTTTGGATGGGTATCATTTTGAACTTACATTTAACAAATAAGTTTTTAAATGTGTTCCCACTATAATGGTAACACCTTATATTATGAATTATATCCATTTATGGCTGGAAATATTTATTTAACTATGTAGTGAGATCTCCTTTATATATATCTTAGAAAATAACTATTTTGGAAGATAATAATGTCAACCATATCAGACTTGACACATGGATTACTAACTGGACAATCATTTTCATTAATATGTGAAATGGATTACCTCAAAATTACCCCCATTAACCTAATCTTACTAGGGGATCCTAATTATGTATAACCCATTTTAAATTAAACTAATAGGAACCTAATAATAATAGGGTCAACAATTACTTGATATAAATACACAAGTTAATCTAAGGGATACATTATTGATATGACTGGCCTAGTTGAATGATCGAGGTCATGATTAATGTTTAATTTTGAATAAATATAATACATAGTATTTAAAAATGGAATTTTTCTCTCAAAATATTATCTCATTTTATTTCCTTTATATACATTGATTCATATAATGATTTATTTTGTAATCATATTCCTTAAAGAAATTGAAATATTCCTACCGTATTTATGGGTTACAAATTTCACTACAAATAGATATTTTATCTAACTCAAATTAAAATAAAATTATATTAAAATATATTTAATAACATCCCATAATAGAGTAATATATGAAACATACATGTAAATGATTCTAATTGTTTGAAACAAACAATATTAATAAAATTAATCTTAGAGAAATGTATAACTAACCCCTATTTTATAGACAAGGATTTGGAATCCAGGATGGTGATAATTCTGATGAAAATCCCACTATCTAAGGATACATTACTCAATAGAGAACATAATTCCATTATAATAATAACACATAATATGTATGGAGTAATAACCTCAGTTGTTATTACATATTTTTCATGAGATAACAGAATATAATTCTATTGTAACATAAATTAATGATTATAATTTTATTAACGGTATAAAATTAAATATTAAGGAAAAATATACTTTAAATGGTCAACACAAAAAAAATGAAACAATAATTAAAATCGTAGAATAAAATTTAAAGATGAAATTAGTCATCACAATAGTATTCCATAATAATAACTCTACTAAAAAATTATAGAATAAAAGAAAAAAGTATAAATAAGGGAGGAACGTTGAGTATGAATGGGATGGTGGAAATGTTTGTTGTTTATTGGATATAATATTATATATAGAAACACTATAAATATTGTGGGTATTCATTTTAAACATGTTAAACTACCTTTTATGGGTAGTTGTTTTATGATCCCCGAAAATAAGAGAAAAGGTAAGAGTAGGAGTTTTTATTAAAAAATCATAAATAACTATTTATGTTTATGACATCAAATATGATGTATTTTAGGTGGAATAAATTTCATCATAATTTGTTAATATAAAAAGAGATATTTTGGATAAATTATATAGAATTTATCATGATATTAAAATTTAAATTCGTATTTACAAGTATGATAATATTATATTGTTTTAAATAAAATAATGATAGAAGAATATGGTTTTCTTTTGAAAATAAATTGTTTTCTTATATTTCAAAGTAAGACAATAAAATTAAAAAATGGATATTTCTTCATATTGCATTTTTTTATTATCACATGCTTCTAGAAACATCACACCACATTCATTATCTTCTATGTTTCTCGTGTCTTCTTCAATGACCATCCCTAACAAAATATTCTTATATCATGTCACAACAATGAAAAATTAACTCTTTCATGTTGTATGTCTAATCTCATGATTATTTTTCTTAAAACTATTCATATTGTTTGTCAATAATTATTTCACAAACAAATCATTATGGTTTGTTATTTAATGAAAATTCATTTCCTTTTCAATTAATGTAGAAGCTCACAATGTAAGGAGATGAATCCCTGGCTTATGAGTTTATTTAATATAATATTCTAAAACCAATTTAATGTTTTGTGAGTAGTTATTTATTATGATGTGGGCCACATCCATAATAATTTAATATCATTTGAGTGTTTTTTATTTTAATGAAGATTTTTTTAACCATACATGAGATCTTACATCACTTGTTTAATTATATAAAATCAAATACATTCACCTTATTATTCTTATATAAATTATTTTCTAATCAAATTTTTCTTACACAATATTATAAAATCATCTTTCCAACTTAAGTGGTTGCTAACCTACTTATGTTTTTTTGAATCATGTAGAATTATTATTGTTTTATTCACATATAGAAAGACTACTATGGATTTTAATACTACATAGTTTATCCCTTAATCTATTAAATCCTACCCAATAGATTAACCTTTAAATTTATTTTTTATATTTGGAACAAAAATTTCCCAAAAATAATTCAATATTCATAGTATATTAATTTCATCCATTTAATAAAAAATATTAAAATATAGAAATAAATAAATATTAATGAACAAAATTTATGAATACAATTAATGTATTTTCATTTTTTTATATGTTAAGGGAATTTATTTTCTTATTAATATATTATTTTGTAATATAAAGTAATCTTATAAAAAATATTTATTTTCATATAAATTTTTTGTCTATGTTAAGAAAAATATGAAAATAATTATTAAGTATTTGTAAAAATAATGAGAATTGAAAAATCATATCCTATAACAAGATTAAGGGATATAAATTAATGAATTAATTTTTTATAATAATACAATTCAAACTAAAAAGGGTTTAAATAATTAATAAAAATAGTTTCATATAATTATTGTGCAGTATAAATGTAGGAAAAAATTAATGTTGAGAAATTATATTTCATTGAATAATATTTATAACCAAATGAAATTAGATTTTATAAAATATAAATCTTAAAATTTAATTATGTGAAAAAAGGGGGATTCATGAACCTTTCTCTACTTATTTGTTAATGATTAACTTAATATTTGAAAATTACAGGCATAACACTTATGAAATAAATATACGAAAAAAATTCATCACATATTTCCTATAAAAGGGGACCCAATATATGGTTTTCAAAATAAATTTAATTTTTTGATTTCCTTAAATATTCTGCTCTAGCTTATTCTCCTATAATCATTAAAATAATCAATAGACTTTGGTAATTAGGGGGATCCATGGGTTTTCTTTCTAGGGATATCTTCAAGTAAAAAATTTGACAATTTAACATAACTATCATCTTCGTATTTATTATTTCCATACTCTTATTAATCTATATTTTTATGAATATAATTTACATATTTAATAAAAAGAAATTAAGATCAACATTATAATGTAGTGAGAAAATATTAACTAAATGTATGTAGATTTTTAATCAATCCTTTATTGTAATGTGTTCATGTTTGGGATTTTTCAACCACCGAAATGAATGGTTCTAAAATATTTTCATAATAACTGTTATTGAGTATTAAAAAAATTAATTATAAATATTTAGACTCTATTAATTTTATTACGATTCTATAATGACAATCATGATATTAATGTAAACATTCAATGTTATTTTTATTATTAACAAACTTTCTTACTGAGGTTGATTGTGAGAACCCAGTTTTTGCTACGAATGACTTTGGAATATTCTTGATGATATTCCAGAGTAGTGCCTTCAGACGGCGTGTGATTCCGAGCCTCGGAGTGGCCGGAATTAAATTTTCAGTGCGTTCACACTGGATACGCCAAATAAATGTGATAACTCCTAAACGGTGATCCGGATCAGAGATCCGAGTGGACGGATGGGTCCGGAATGGGGTTTTTACCCTAGGAACGATATAAAACTTTTCGGCGCGGAACATTTGGACCCCTCGTCCGCTTATGGAATGTTAAACGGATTAAATAAATTAATTAATTCGTTTAATGTTGAAACGCATGTATCTCTGAAACAGTGGCTCGGATTGGAAAACTGAGGGCACCGTTGAGTTCGGAGCGTTCTGTTTACCCTAGGAGGGGTGTAACTTTTGTGGGAACCGGCCGTCTGTGAAAAATGGCCCCCGGGGCGTTTTTGTAATTTGGCGGCCTCAGGCGCGGTTGTTGCATCTTTTGAACAGGGCCTCAGAATAAAATTCTGAGACCGACATTATGCTTGGAGCATGGTTTTTAGCCTAGGAGAGTCTTAATCCCAACTCCGCCGAAATTTCGGGTTCAGGGCTATCGGGCGGCGTTTAAGTATTTTCTACTTAAACGCATCCCCACCCCTCTTCTTCTTCTTCCTCCTCAAATCCTCCTCTCTTTTCCAGCTCCGACGAAGCACTCCGGCGAGGCACCTCCGGTGAGGCAGCTCTGGCAAGGCGGCGGTTCGGCGGCAAAGCTCCGAGCAATGCCCACGAGGTAGGTTTATGCGTTTTTCATTTTAATTTCTGAACACCCCTTTGAGTTCAAATATTTGTGTCAAGTCATTGTTTGATCTTCGAAAAAATCCGATAGACGTGTAGTATACATTTTTATCTCTCCAAAGAATCTTTCAGAATCAAAATCCGAGCTCAGAGGAGGATGGGGTTGTTCGCCCAATTTTTCGGGTTTTTAAAGGTGATCCCGGCCGGTTTGGGTGCTCTGGCGGTCCGAGGCGAGGCGGCGGCAGTTCCCTTGGCGGCGACAGACTCTCTTCCAGGGGGCGGCGCGGTGAGCCGGATGGTGGCGGAGCGGCTCTTGGATGTGGGCGCGTCTCGGCAGCGGGGCATAGTAGCGGAGGCGGCTGCGGATGGCGGCGAGGCGGGGTCCCGGGTGGCGTCGGCGTAGCGCAAAGAGGGAGGGGGCCGCGAGGCACGCAGCCCCGGGCGGCGCGACCGCGACCCGTGCAATGCGGGTCGCCGCGGAAAAGGAAGACCGGCCGTCAAGGCCGGTCGGTGGCGTCGGGCCATGGCCAGCGGGTCACGACGGACTGAATCGGACCCGCGGCCGGGCCGCGGGCCGGCTGAGGGCGAACCGGCCGGACGGGGCCGGTCCGGCCCAAGGGAGTGCCCCCCCCCCCCTTGAATTTCTGACGCCCGTAGATTTTGCTACGGGCCTCCGTTTTGCGCACCGTCTACGGTGGCGTGGACCTAAAAGCAGGGCGGGATTTTTGAGATGGTTTCAGGAATTTTTAATTCCCGAAACGAGGGGCCTCGTTGGCGCGACGCGTCATTAAGTGGTTTGTCGTTTTCCGTGGGAACTTGTCTTGGACGATGCGGACACGTCTGCCGTCCGATTTAGACGTCATCAGTAGCATTGGGACCCTGGCACCAAGGAGGATATTTCCCGGGCTGTTCCAAGCGGTGAGGCCGAAGTTGAGGTGCGGGCCCCACGACCCATCTTTTGAGCTACGTGCAGCGTTTCACGACTTTCTCATCGGGTGCCCGTTTGGGGCGTGCGAGCAGTCGATCATGGATGTTTTTCCGAGGGGATTGCAATGGTTCAATTCGCCCGCTCTAATTCGGCATGATGGTGCGGGGCCCACGAGGGCCGTTATGGCGTTGACAGTGATTTTTCCAGCTTTATCACCAGGTGTCCGTTTTGGACAAGTGATTAGTCAAACATGTGTACTTTTTCGAGAGGATCACAACAGTGTGATCCCTTGGCAGCACTTTGGGACCGAGGTGCGGGTCCCGCGTGGTACCGCTCGTGCGCGGTAAGCCGGAATGCATCTTTTTCTCTGGATACCCGTTCCACGCAAGTAAGCAGTCAATTTGACGTGCTTTTCTGAGAGCATTGTGATGGCGCAGTTCGCCCGACCTTTTTCTGGGACATGGTGTGGGTCCCCCCGACCTGGCTATGGTGAACAGTACATTTTTAACCGGGTGTCTATTTCGGGTGATTGAGTAGTCAATCCCATGGGTTTTTTCGAGGGGATCATAGTGGTGTGGTCCTTTTGTTCAGTTTCAGGATCTTGAGGTGGGCCCCACACGGGTTCAGTTACGGTGAATAAAATGTTTTTCACTGGTTGACCATTTCAGGCGAGTAAGTAGTCTATCTAGCGTGTTATTCTGCAAGGATTACAACGGTGCGATCCGTTTGGTTATGCGGAGCCTCTTGCACGATCTTCTTAAATGTGGAAATGTTACGTCATGCCTTCGCGTTGACGTTGGGTGACGTGTGCACGATAGCCCTTGGGATGGAGACGAGGTATACTCTGGGAGTATACGAGAGTGCTTGGAGGTACGTGTGGTTTGTACCTGAGACGTTTGTGCACTCAGTTGGGGTTGACGTGGGGCCACACGTCGTGTGGGCCCCATTTGCGTGCCGTGTTCTGATTTGCGTACTTTGACCTCTCGCAATGTAGAGGGTCCCTCTGTGTGATTGTCTGACCAGCAGGGTGGAGTTTTTCCCCTAACTCTGTGCTCGTTTGTTGACCAGCAAGGTTGAGTGGTCTCCCCCTGATTTCGTTCTCGATGGATCAGCCAGTAGCGCTGCTAGTGGCACCCCATGATGGAACAGGCTCTGAAACTCTTTTGGGAAAGTTGTTCTGGAGTAGGGTGGTTGCGCGATACCCACTCCATGTTCGGTTGGCCAATGGTGTACCCTCTAGTAGAGATGGCTAGAGCAGTTCTGAGGTTTACCCTCCAGCGAGACTGGACAGTGGGTTACTCATCGACTTCTTCAGGTTTACCCTCCAGCAGGGTTGGGCAGTGGGTTGCTCACTGACTTCTATGGTTTACCCTACAACAGAGACTGGGAAGTGGGTCACCCGATGCTATTAGTGTCTACCCTCCAGTAGAGACTGGACAGTGGGTCGCCCGACGCACTTAGGGTCTACCCTCCAGCAGATACTGGGCAGTGGGTCTCCCGAAGACCTCTTAGGGTCTACCCTCCAGTAGGGCTGGGCAGTGGGTCACATGTCGTCTAGTTCCAGGACTACCCTCCAGCAAGGCTGGGCAGTGGGTCACTTGTCGACTTATTCCAGGTCTACCCTCCAGCAGGGCTGGGTAGTGGGTCTCCTGATGATGTATTGAGGTCTACCCTCCAACGGGGCTGGGCAGTGGGTCTCCTGATTATGTATTGAGGTTTACCCTCCAGAAGGGCTGGCCAGTGGGTCACCTAATATCATCTTATGAATTACCCTCCAGTAGGGCTGGGTAGTGGGACACTAGTTGACATTCCACACTTAGTCCTTCCGACAAGGCTAGTCTGTGGCTTTCCTTCGTGATTACCAAAGTGGGACCCTTGGTTATACGGGTCAGTGTTCTGATGACTTGACGTTGAGGAGACCTCTCGACTGCAGGGCAGTGACAAGGTGTGGTTTGACTTTCCCTAGAACTCTCAAGTGCGAGGGGCAATTTCCCCACTGAGACGCGCTCTAGTGACGCGATCTAAAACCGTGTGGGCAAGTCAGTGCGTCCCAAAGAGGATAGTGTCTAGGTGTGGTGGTTGAGCCCCTTGGCTTGCGGTTCGGGGCAGACGTGCGGGATGCTGGGCATCGATGGAGTTTACTTCTAGGACTGTTGGCTATTTCTCTTCTTGGGCAGGGCTACGGGATAGAGAACCCCTTATGATCTTGTTCGGGTTTCTTGTTGAGCATACAGATATGTATATACCTTGTTTCTGATACCCAATTCTTGGGTTTGGTTACTCTCCTTCCAAGGGAGGCAAAGATGTGCGTGGTATGCCAGTGCTTTCCGTGTCTAGCTTCTCGTGGTGGGATGAGTCTACTCTCCTGATATAGGTAGTGAAGACTCAACGGGAAGTTAATCTTCTCACCGTTTCCATCTCCCTGTGCCTGGACGAGTCTACTTCCTTTCTCTTGTTGGGTTGAGCTGGACTCTTTACTGCACTTTCAGTTGTACTTCTCTACTTTTCCTGTTCGATCTACTGCTCACCATTCGGTACCTCCTTTCTTGCTCCCTAGAGCCTTCGAGGTATCCTACTAAGTATTTTTATACTCACCCTTGCTTGGGATTTGCCCGCACTTGGTGTGCCCTTGCAGACGACGGACAGGTGGAGCGTGACTTCAGTGGAGCATATGAGTTTGGGAGCTTGGACCACGTGTGGTGGTCGTAGCCGGGTTCTAGGTGGGAGACCCGTCAACTATCTTTTTGTTTACCTGTTGTCGGGTTGTGACACTTTTCTGGTTGGGCGCGTGTTTTCTCCCTTTTTCCTTTTCATAACTTTACTTGTACTGCTTAGAGGTCGATGCACATTTGTGGTATTTATATATCAGTTTCCCTTTTCTTTACTTGTCTCTTCTTTTACTCTGCAATGATGCATTGAGTGTGATGCATGTGTGTGTACAGGTCCTTAGGCAAAGGCCTCCCCGAGTTGTTGTGCCTTCGGCGCTGGTCGCCAGCCCCTGGCCTATGGAGGCGGGCTTGGGGTAGTTGCGGCTCGAGCCCGGGTAGGGTCGGGTCGTGACAAAGTGGTATCATAGGTGGTTCATTCCTTTGGATGTTGTGTGGAGGTCCCTAAAAGAGGAATTGGTTGGGATATAGGGCAATAGTGTTAATGTGCCTCGAGAGTGGCTCTTAGTCCAGGGAGTCTAGTGATGGTGCGGCTGCCGACGTATCCATTCACCCGGACCTTGATAACCCGCTTGTTGACTCAACATGCTGAGACACTTGTTGCAGGGAAATATGTTTGTGCATCACATAGGACTGAGTCTTGACTGTCTTTCTTGAGTCAAATCCCCATATTTGTTGTTGTGGTATATACATATATGCTCATTTGACCGCGACACTCCTTGATGATTTTTAGGATGTCTTCGTGAAGACAGCCAGTCATGATACCAGCTTGGGTGTGTGATGACAAACCTGTGAGCTATGAAGACATAGTACAGGACCCATCATGCAAGCCCCTTTTCCGGGTGGGCTGGTGGCAGCACCCCCACTTGTTGAGTAGCGGGCAGTTTCAGCGTAGCAGGCTGAGCTTGAGCGCAGGTTGAGCGCGCTTTGTGAGTTCCAGCGGCAGAGACCGCTGAGGTTCAGTGGTGAGCTAGACCCTCAGGCAGTAAAGGTTTTGCTCGAGGCAGTGGTTAACCTCTTCAGGCTTGTGCAGACGCCAACAGATCAGAGAGTGGCATTGGCAGCCACCCTTTTCGTGGAGCAGATTGGCGTTGGTGGAGTCTGGTGACTCAGCTTCTTGACGAGTCGTCGCTTTCATGGGGCGACATTCAGTTTTTGTTCCTTGAGGAGTTTTTCCCCTCCTGCATGCGCTCCGTTCAGATTCAAGAGTTCCCACAGCTTCAGCAGGGAGGGATGACAGTAGCCGAGTATGCGGCTAGTTTTGCAGACCGTGCACGCTTTTACCCGGACTTGGTCCATGAAGATAACATCCGAGAGAGGATGTTTGAGCAGAGTATCCTCCAAGACTTCCATGCTTTCATAGTACCCTTGTGCATCCCACATATGCCGGGGTGCGAGAGAAGGCGCTGGGGACAGAGGGCTTCTTGTCACGTTCTAGAGTTGGTAGTGGCAGTGGTCGTGGCGGAGCCGAGACGTCTGTCATAGGCAGCAGGTGCTGGAGGACAGGACCTTGACGCAGGTGGCCTTTCCACTATCGGTTTCCGAGATGTGGTCATATACCACTGTGATGAAAAGGCGCAGGGCCTCAGCCGAGGATGCCCTTCCGTGAGTGGATTCTGGGCCGTGGTCGTACACTACCGTGGCGCCGGAGGGCACCAGTGCAGCATGGAGAGAGTCGGTGTTATGATTGTGATGGGCGAGGTCACTTGGCACGGGACTGCCCGACCCGAGTTGTAGAGAGCTTCGGGCAGGCAGCAAGTGCTCCACCATGACCGAGGCGGCGCTGTGATCAGAGTAGTATCCAGGGAGGCGGTGCTAGCAGAGGAGCGGGAGGAGCTGGTAGTGGGGGACGGCTTTATGAGGCCTTCCCATCACCACTAGGCAGTTCATGTCAGGCTCTAGGAGCCGACAGTTGGGACCACGGACAGCCACGAGCCTTTGATGTTTACGATCCTGCAGAGCAGGGGATGATGAGAGGTACCTCTTGCGGCCCTTCTACTTTTTTTGTAGTAAAATTGTGAGACTCTGTGTGTGGAATGCTTCTCTCCTGGCTCCTTGTTTGGGTGTTACCAGGGTGGCGCGGGGCGTCGGTGTAACCCTGTGTTGGTATGATAAAAGGCGTGGGACCTTTCTCTTTAGTCGGGGGTGTGGACTCCATCGCTCTATGAGCGTGTAAGAGCGTCTTTGTTGCGAGACATCGACTGTGAAATCACGCGTGACCAGATATCCTTGGGTGTTTTTCCATATGGATATTCTAAAGGAGGGAATCACCGGGCCTTGTTTTAGGTGCGGGCAGGGATTCTAGTCACGGCGTGGGACGTAGAAGTTTGGTCGGGGAGGTGAGTTACCCCCGAGAGACTTCGGGTCATTTGAGACCGTGCAAAGGGATGGCAAGGTACCCTACCGCCTTGCCCTAACCCCAAAGTCTGGAGTGGGTGCACGACATCAGCAAGGGCCGACCTCGCGTGAATGGATCAATACATTGGTCTGTGTGCGGTGACGCAGAGATGTGCGTGGGTTCTTCAAGCTAGGTGTGGGCTTAGTACCATGTGTTGCTCCCTATTTTTGCTTTTTGGGGATGAAAAGCTTGAAGGAGGGAATGATGTGAGAACCCAGTTTTTGCTACGAAAGACTTTGAAATATTCTGGATGATATTCCAGAGCATCGCCTTCAGACGACGTGCGATTCCGAGCCTCGGTGTGGCCGGAATTAAATTTTCACAGCGTTCACATTGGAAACACCAAATAAATGAGATAACTCCTAAATGGTGATCTGGATCAGAGATCCGAGTGGACGGATGGGTCCGGAATGGGGTTTTTACACTATGAACGACATAAAACTTGTCGGCGCGGGACGTTTGGACCCCTAGCCCGCTTCTGGAACGTTAAACGGATTAAATAAATAAATTAATTTGTTTAATGTTGAAATGCAGGTATCTCTTAAACGGTGTCTCGGATTGGAAAACTGATGACACCGTTGAGTTCGGAGCATGCCGTTTACCCTAGGAGGGGTGTAACTTTTGAGGGCACGGGCCGTCTGTGAAAAATGGCCCCAGGGGCGTTTTCGTAATTTGGCGGTCTCGGGCGCGGTTGTTGAAACTTTAGAACATGGCCTCAGATTAAAATTCCAAGACCACCATTACTCTTGGATGGTGGTTTTTAGCCTAGGAGAGTCTTAATTCTGACCCCGCCGAAATTTCGGGTTCAGGGCTATCGGGCAGCGTTTAAGTATTTTCTACTTAAACGCATCCCTCCCCTCATCTTCTTCTTCCACCTCAAACCCTCCTCTCTCCTCCAGATTTGGCGAAGCACTCCGGTGAGGCACCTCCAGTGAGGCAGCTTCAGCAAGGTGGCGGTTCAGCTGCGAAGCTCTGGGAAACACCCACGAGGTAGGTTTATGCGTTTTACGTTTTAATTTTCGAACCCCTTTTGAGTTCGATTATTTGTGTCAAGTCGTTGTTTGATCTTCGAAAAAATCCCATAGATGCATATTATACATGTTTATCTCTCCAACGCAACTTTAGGAATCAAAATCCGAGCTCGGAGGAGGCCGGGGTTGGTCGCCGAAGTTTACGGGTTTTTGAAGGTGATCTCGGCCGGTTTGCGGGCTCTGGCGGTCCGAGGTGAGGCGGCGGCGGCCTCTCTTCCAGGCGGCGGCGCATTGAGCCGGACGGAGGCGGAGCGGATCCAGGTTCTGGGCGCGTCTCGGCAGCGGGGCAGCGTGGCGGAGGTGGCCGTGGACGGTGGCGAGGCGGGGTCCTGGGCGGCGCCGGCGTAGCGCGAAGAGGAAGGGGGCCGCGAGGCGCGCGACCCCGTGCGGCACGACCGCGACCCGCATGATGCGGGTCGCTGCGGAAAAGAAAGACCGGCCGTCAAGGTCGGTCGGTGGCGGCGTCACGTGGCCAGCAGGGCGCGGCGGACAGAATCGAACCCGCGGCCGGGCCGCGGGCCGGACCGGCCCAATGGAGTGCCCCCCTTTGAATTTCAGACGCCCGTAGGTTTCGCTACGGGCGTCCGTTTTGCGCGTCGTCTGCGGCGGCGCTGAGATAACAGCGAGGCGGTATTTTTGATATGGTTTCAAGAATTTTTAATTCCAGAAACGAGGGGCCTCGGAGGCGCGACACATCTTTAAGTGGTTTGTCGTTTTCTGGGGGAACTTGTCTTTGACGGCGCGGACGCATCCGACGTCCGATTTAAACACCGTCTGTGGCGTTGGGACCCTGGCACTGAGGCAGAGCTTTTTAGAATGGTTCCAGGGGTTGAGGCCGAAGTTGAGGCACGGGCCCCACGGCCCATCTTTTGAGCAGCGTGCAGCGTTTCATGACTTTCTCATCGGGCGTCCGTTTGGGGCATGCGAGTAGTTGATCCTGGATGTTTTTCCGAGGGGATTGCAATGGTGCAATCTGCCCACTCTAATTCGGCAGGATGGTGCGGGGCCCATGAGGGCCATTTTGGTGTTGAGGGAGATTTTTCCAGCTTTATCACTGGGTGTCCTTTTAGACAAGTGATTAGTCGAACTTGTGTAATTTTTCGAGAGGATCGCAATAGTGTGATCTGTTGGCAGCGCTTCGGGACTGGGATGCGGGTCCCGCGTGGTACCGCTCGTGCACGGTAAGCCGGAATGCATCTTTTTCTCCGGATACCCATTCCACGCAAGTAAGCAGTCAATTTGATGTGCATTTCCGATAGCATTGCGATGGCGCAGTTCGCCCGAACGTTTTCGGGGACATGGTGTGGGTCCCACCCGACCTGGCTATAGTGAATAGTATCTTCTTCACCGGGTGTCTATTTCAGGTGATTGAGCAGTCAATTCCATGGGATTTTCTGAGGGGATCACAGTGGTGTGATCCGTTTCTTCAGTTTCAGGATCTTGATGTGGGCCCCACATGGGTTTGGTTACGGTGAATAGTACATTTTTCACCGGTTGACCATTTCGGGCAAGTAAGTAGTCTATCTCGCGTGTTTTTTCGCGAGGATTACAACGGTGCGATATGTTTGTTTGTGTAGAGCCTCTTGCATGATCTTGTGAAATGTTGAAATGTTACGTCACGCCTTCACGTTGACGTTGGGTGCCTTGTGCACGATGTCCCTTGGGATGGAGACGAGGTATACTCTGGGAGTATACGGGAGTTCTTGGAGGTACATGTGGTTTGTACTTGAGGCGTTTGTGCGCTCAGTTGGGTTTGACGTGGGGCCACACGTCGTGTGGGCCCCATGTGCATGTCGTGTTCTTCTTTTCATACTTTGACCTCTCGCGACGTAGAGGGTCCCTTTGTGTGATTGTTTGACCAGCAGGGTGGATTTTTCCCCTAGCTCTGTGCTTGTTTGTTGACCTGTAGGGTTGAGTGGTCTCCCCCTGGTTTCGTTCTCGATGGATCAGCCAGTAGCGGTTCTAGTGGCACCCCGTGATGGAACAGGTGCTGAAACTCTTTCGGGAGAGTTGTTTTGGAGTTGGGTGGTTGTGTGATACCCACTCTGTGTTCGGTTTGCTAGTGGTGTACCCTCTAGTAGAGATGGCTAGAGTAGTTCTGAGTTTTACCCTCTAGTGAGACTGGTCAGTGGGTTACTCATCGACTTCTTTGGGTTTACCCTCTAGCAGGACTGGGCAGTGGGTTTCTCACTAACTTCTAGGGTTTACCCTACAGCAGAGACTGGGCAGTGGGTCGCCCATTGCTATTAGGGTCTACCCTCCAGCAGAGACTGGGCAGTGGGTCGCCCAATGCACTTAGGGTCTACCCTCCAGTAGAGACTGTGAAGTGGGTCGCCCAACGACATCTTAGGGTCTACCATCCAGCAGGGCTGGGCAGTGGGTCGCCCGTCGTCTAGTTCGAGGTCTACCCTCCAGCACGGCTGGGCAGTGGGTCTCCTGTCGACTTATTACAGGTCTACCCTTCAGTGGGGCTGGGCAGTGGGTCTCCTTATGACGTATTGAGGTCTACCCTCCAACGGGGCTGGGCAGTGGGTCTCTTGATGATGTATTGGGGTTTACCCTCCAGCAGGGCTGGGCAGTGGGTCACCCGATATCATATTATGAATTACCCTCCAGCAGGGCTGGGCAGTGGGACACTCGTTGACATTCCAGACTCAGTCCTTCCGACTAGGCTAGTCTGTGGCTTTCCTTCGTGATTACCGGAGTGGGACCCTTGGTTATACGGGTCACTGTTGTGACGACATGACTTTGAGGAGACCTCTCGACTGCAGGGCAGCGACGAGGTGTGGTTTTACTTTCCCTATAACTATCAAGTATGAGGAGAACTTTCCCCACTAAGATGCGTTCTAGTGATGCAATCTAAAACTTTGCGGGTGAGTTAGTGCCGCCCAAAGCGGATAGTGTCGAGGTGTGGTTATTGAGCCCCTTGGCTTGCGGTTCGGGCTAGACATGTGGTATGCTGGCCATCGACGGAGTTTACTTCTAGGACTGTTGGATATTTCTTTTCTTGGGCTGAGCTATGTGATAGATATCCCCTTAAGATCTTGTTTGGGTTTCTTGTTGACAATACATATATGTATATACCTTGTTTCCGGTACCCACTTCTTGGGTTTGGTTACTCTCCTTCCAAGAGAGGCGAAGACGCGTGGGGTATGCCACGTGCATTCCGTGTCTAGCTTCTCGTGGTGGGATGAGTCTACTCTCCTACTATAGGTAGCGACGAATCGACGGGAAGTTCATCTTCTCACCATTTCCAGCTCCATGTGCCTGGACGAGTCTACTTCCTTTCTCTTGTTGGGTTGAGCTGGAATCTGTACTGCACTTTCAGTTTTACTCCTCTACTTTTCCTGTTCGCTCTACTGCTCACCCTTAGGTACCTCCTTTGTTTCTCCCTTGAGACTTCAGGGTATCCTACTGAGTATTTTTAAACTCACCCCTGCTTGGGCTTTGCCCGCACTTGGTGTGCCCTTGCAGATGACAAACATGTGGGGTGCGACTTCAGTGGAGCATAGGAGTTCGGGAGCTTGGACCACGTGCAATGGTCGTAGCCGGGTTCTAGATGGGAGACCCGTCAGCTATCTTTTTGTTTACCTATTTCTGGGTTGTGGCACTTCTCCGGCTGGGCGCGTGTTTTGCCCCTTTTTACTTTTCATCACTTTACTTGTGCTGTTTAGAGGTCGATGCACATTTGTGGTATTTATATAGCAGTTGCCCTTTTCTTTACTTTTCTCTTCTTTTAATCTTAACTGTTTCATTGAGTGTGCTGCGTGTGTGTGTACAAGTACTTAGGCAAAGGCCTCCTCGAGTTGTTGTGCCTTCGGTTTTGGTCGCTAGTCCCAGGCCTATGGAGGTGGGATTGGGGTAGTTGCGGCTCGAGCCCGGGTAGGGTCGGGTCGGGACATTGATCTTCTTAAATTTAAAAAAATTATGGAATTAATCTAATTTAATTTTAAAATGATATCCAGTATATACATTAACACTTTGGTCTTATTAAACCATTTGAAATCTTGTTACAATTATACAGAAAATGATATGAACCTATAGACCAAAGAACCTCAAAATGACTACCACATGAAAAATTAATCCAATAAATAAAATAAAACCTAATAATAAATGATGTAATGATAATGAAATAAACATGAAAAAGGTTTTGAATCAAGTAAAAAGGTATTTTTATTTTATTATTTTTAATTTAAGGGATAAATGAATTCAGATAGGACTCTATTCAAGGGTTCATTACTTTATACCATTACATTAAATTTTGTTATTTCATTATATCAATTATCTCTCTAATGTTTTCAATGAATTTCCATTATCATATTCATATTTGAAATTTTTAACATTCTATATATCACATGTATTTTTCTCCCAATAAATAATTTATAAATCAGTTAGTATAAATTCATTTTATTTTCTTATGTTAACTTTATTACTTATTATGATATATTGAATTACTAGTTTCTATGTACTTTATTCATGATATGAAACATGGAAAATTGTGTATAATGGGAGTGGTCTTGTAATTATATTATACCTGAATTTATTTGTTTAAAATATAATCTTTGTATAAAATATATTGAATATAACAAATGTGTTTTTTATTATAAGTATTGTTATTAGGTTGATTATAAATATAATATCTCAAAAAACTTTTATGATATCCCTAATTACTTTAAACATTATATTATTATTTTTAAATAATATTATTTTAATAGTGAAGATAATTTCATGGATGGATTTTAACTTATAAAATTTGGACCTTAATAATTAAATATATTTTTTTATGGGGTTTCAAAAATTTCAATGAAAAACTGATTTTTTCTCTTATTACCAGTGACTGATATTTCAATATTATTGTCCCACAATGTCTAATGATTTTATTGGGTTTGAGGATGAATAATATTAACAATGAAGCCATTGTTTCTATTATGGTGTTTTGTCATTCATGAAAAAAAAATTTATTTTAGGAATTTGGTTTAGTGGAAAAAATCCCAAATTGGTTGAAAATGTATGGGTTTTCTGTGTAAGAGATCTTCATAGTTTAATAAAACAATGAAAATAATATTTCATGGTATTTTAAGTGTTTCAATATTGTTTTATAACATATAATTATGAGGTGGTTATCTTTAGGCCATTATATTTGGTATCTGAGAAAGGCTTAAATAACATTAGAGATCAAGATTTTTTCAATGTGGTAAATTTACAATGTTTGGGTGATAACGTAGGTTAATATATCAATGGGTGATCATAAATAAAAAGGCTTTTATACCCGTATGAGTTCTTATATGATTGTATTTCAGAGTGATTAATATTATTTTTATATAGGTTTAATGATATTTTTGGAAGAATATATGATGGGGGTACATATTAGTTTTATAATTAGTATACGATTTCATATCGTGGTAATTAAAGTTACCTAGATAAAATTATACTATATTTTTGTGAATTTAATTTTAAAATCATAGAAAACCTTAATTGTTGATTTTTTTTATGAAATAAAATTTATTTTGGGATAATTTTAATATATTCTTCTATGTCTACATGATTAAAGTATATACATATATTTTATTAGAACAAAATATCATGGATGATTAATGTTAATTGTGGAAAACTATTATTTTTAATTTTGGAGAATATATGAGAAAGTTTTCCTAAATTTTGTATTTGAAATGTTTTATGGAATTTTTAGGGTTTAACTTTTTTGACTAGGTGATGTAGAAGTAGTAGGTAAAAACAAATGAGAATTAGATAAAATATTGTTCTTATTTTTTATATTTATGGTTGCAAATGTTAAAATATAATCCAATAAATTTTTCATTGGATAGTTTATTATTATTTTATTAGCAATTAAATTTATTCACTTTGGTAGATTTCTTGAAATAGAATGAATCATGTATGAATGGTTAGGGAATGTTTATATTACATTTTTATTTGAAATTTTTTTATGATAACAATTTGTGAAAAAGTAAATTATTTAATCATGATATAATTTTAATAGTTTATAATCCAATTCGTATTCTTCTTACCAAATTGAATATAATTTATCAAAATAGAGAGAAAAAAATGGTGCAGAACATTATTATCCCTAAAAAATTATTTAATTTAAATCATTATTATAAAATCATATTCACGTGATTTCAATTATTAATCCCATATTAATGTCACAAGGATATATTTTTTAATCTATCAATCATTAATGGTGTTATCTTGTTTAGTGTTCTTGTAATGGCTACTACTAAACCCATAAATGTGGTTTCACTTCGTGATAATAAGTATGATGAATTTGAAGTCATTGATTATTTACTAGATAATTTTATAACCGATAATTGTTAATTTCTCATTAAATATAATGGATTATCAAGTTATCTATAATTTTTTCACAAAGTTATAAGAGTATCATGTACTTAATTATTTAAAATAATTTTTAATAGTTGGTGATATCCAAGAAGCCAATATGTATTTAGATTAATTTTTTATCATTTTTTAGAAATACTTCTGATGTCACAACCCTCTCCCCCCAAATATACCCCTCATGGACCAATAATGAAGAAAGATTGGTCGTGACCCCCGATTCATGCCTCCAGTGGGCCCTGGGTTAGGGACACAGATTGAGGGTATAAAAGTGTCACATATAGAAGGAATTACCCTCTATAATGATATATAATCTGGTGATAAGATAAACAACCACCATGAATAAAAATCACAAAATATAAATTTATTCCAAAACAACCAAAAAATACATGAACAATGTCAACATATAAAAATAAGGCCTCCATGTAAATATCAAAACATAAATCCTACAAAAGTGACACAAAATAATCTCCATAACCCTAACTAGTAATTCCCAAACATTCTCCCAAATGATCTCTAAGAAACCTGAAAAAAAATTATATATGGAATGTCATAATACCGTGTATGAATAGTAGAATCATGTCCATGTTCTCATATACACATGTGAAAAAAAACATACTTATTTAATAGTTAAGGAAAAACATAACCAAAATGCACAAGAACATGTCAACTATCTAATCCCAACATCACCCTATCAGTCTTACTAAATCAGACATCAAATATAGTAACATAGTATCATTGGAATTAAAAGTAATAGATCCCCAAAACCACCTACCTACTGATTTTCTTCTCTCACAACCTAGTTTAAAATATAATATACTCCCATCACTTATATACATAACATATCACATAACTATACATATCTGATGTGGTTCCAGACACATCAATACATGCACCATTCTATCAAAGGGTTTAGCATCTGGTGTAATAATTATTCATCATCACATATAAAACACATCGCACATCACAACCTTCTCACATATCCATGGATATAGAGTATCATGAATGTTATGAACAAGGACCATGTTCCATCCCCCACCACACAAGACCCCCACTACATCTCATATCATCATCACCACAAGGAAATTTAAAACACCTACCTATATTATCACAAGTTAATATTCAACAACAACCCATAAAATCACTACGTAAGGAAAATAATGTTGTATGGGTATAAATACCTATGTTTTATTTATGTGGAAAGTACATAACAATTATGGAATACATAAACATTACACATATAGACATCAAAATACTATATTATTTTAGGGCCTTTGGAATCATGGAAACATAAACCATGGTATATAAATGAGATACATCATCAACCACTAGGTTCTTCTCAAAAATTAACCTTATTAGATACCTCAAACATAAAACATATCATCAAAACCTAGGGGAAATGAAACAAAAAAGGGTTGGGATCAGATGCCCAGTAAGGGTAAACAAGGGAGACATGTACACATAACCATGAGAATATGGGGTATGAGAAAGTCACTAAGGAAATTGAATATCATACCCTACATATCAATGATAATAACATAAATAATAGAAGAAAGATTTTCATTTCATAAGACATGGATCATAATGAAATAAATAGCAAAATACATGAAATCATAACATATGAATCAGACATAGGAGTGTGGAAAACACATAAGCATATACTGATTTCCATAGTAGGCAATATGTATCTACCAATACCATCTTAATAGTATGGTTTCACTCTCCATTCCATCTTAGTACTCATGGTTAACTCCAACGGCCATCGTAGTATCATGTGTTCACCCCTCATACCATCTTAGTAGTCATGGTTCACTACCATGGACATCTTAGTAGTCAAGGTTCACTCCCAAGACCATCATAGTAGTCAAGGTTCACTTTTAATACCATCATAATATATCTCATGATATTTAAACCTTTACCTTATTTATTTGATAGAGATACAGGTCCCACCCATCTCATAGTGAAATCATGCCAACATATTAAAGAATATCATAACAAAAATCATATCATAACCTATAAAATGAAACGAGTGTCATAAACATGTAATCATATAGTAACATGTGAAATATTTATAGGTTTAATAATAATTTATTCAAAAGAATAACCCATGAAAAGAAGTGGGGTTTCGTAATCATCATTCAATCAACACATAAGCTATTCATAGAAATAATAGTAATGGTATTCTGAAATAATAACAATGTATAACATCATAGGTGGGGAAGGATTTTAGAATATCTATTGGAAAATCAATTTCCCAAAAAATAAATTTGTTAAATAGAAATAAAATTTCATAATCCTTTTCACTGAAAATACTTTTAAAGCATATATATTCATTAGGAAAATCATTTAAAACAATTATTGAGGAAAATATCCATTCTTTGTTGAAATAGTTTTATTTTTATAAAATGTCATGAAAGTTAAAAAGAACACATTTTATTTTAAAATAAAATTATATTATTTTATGGGAAACATCAAAGAAATAAGGAATTATGAAAGAGGAAAAATCCATTCATTTTGTATAAATTTTTAAAAAATCACATACTATTTTCGAAAAAGTCAAAAACTACATCGTTTGATAAAAAAGAAATATTACATTCCAACAATGTATTAGAAAGTGTAAATGTAGTAAAAATGAAAATAAACATAATTATGAGAATAATAAAGAAATTTATGAAATCATTTCTGGAAATATGGACATGATTGATAAATATTAACCAATTGAGACTTAAAATGAAATAATCCGAAATATGAAAGGGATTGGGAAATCACATAATAATGAATAGAATCATATTCCCCATGTTAAAAAATTTATAAGAATATGGAAATATCATAATATTCTTATAAAATCCTCATAAAAGACATTAATTATAATCTTGTAAACCATGTTTAAGAAATAAGTAATTAATGAGGCTTATGTCTCAATATGAAAAAGGTGAGACAAAAATAATCCCTTACCTTATGGAACGACTCTCTTTATACTCAAACAAGATACCTATATAATGAATTTAGGTTTATTATAAATAATTTCAATAATAATATTATTAAATCTAATACCACATATTTTTTAATTATTACCTTATTTTAATTGTTTGTTAATGATCCTATGTTAAGGTTTCAATTATGGTAATATTTTCTTCGTTCTTCGCATGTGTATTAATTTTTTATATAGTTGTTCCTTATAATTATATCATGATTCTAGAATATAAATCATGATATAAATATAATTTAAATCCATTATATTTATATTACTATAATATTCACTATAATGATGTATGAAATGGAATTCCCCATTCATGCAGAAAGTAAGTCGTATGTACTCATGAATGTTGTTTCCATTTTTATTGTAGTATTGAGAGAAATTATGTAAATGATATATACATATATATATATATATCATTATTATATAGAATTTTTATATCATATTTATCATATAGGTTCACTAAACCCATCCTTAATACATAACATTTAGTGTGTGAATAAATCACACCACATTGAGGGGGCGATAGTCCACACTTGATCGAACGTGATTATCATATTACCACAAAATTTAAGGTAAAAAGGAATGTGTTTTAAAAATGAATAAATAAGAATAAATTAATAATAAATACTATATTTAATATATACATTTATAGAGTGATCATCATAATTGCCACCGTGATTGGTGGTAAAGGAAAAATGAACAACCATCATTTCGTGAGGAAGAAGGTCATCGTACAAATAAATAGTATGTTTGATATCTATTATATGGAGATTTGTATAATTTTATATCAAAATGTTAGAATAAAAACATCCTCTTATATTTATGGTACTTATTTTTATAGAAAAAATGGAATAAAGGGAGTATAGGGGTGGAGAAGGAAAATGAAGGAAATGAGCTTGAGAAAAGGTGTTACCTCTAAATCGGATACCTCCTTTTGATTTGAGCCAAAAAAAAATCCTTGAGTTGACTTTATGCCAAGGTAACGATTCCTACTAGAAGGGAGGCGTTTTTAGAGAAGAAATTTAATGGGTTTGTACAAGACGAAAGTATTTAGAGGTGTGAATTAACGATAAACCTAGGTTACCTTTTATAAGATGAAGGATGGGCACTTTAAAAAATTCAAAAACTATTAATTTATCATAAATTTAAATTCTATTTAAAATTGATAAAAACAGATTTATTAAAAATATGGGATTATTATCGGTCTAAATCTACTCATACAATGAATTTTAGACATGTTTAGGCCACAAAATTAACCTTATCGTTTGGATTTAACACTTAGTTAAACAATTTTTCCCTTGTGATGACAAATTGTGTTTTTACACTATAGGGTTAATATAGTTACTATAAAATTCCAAAAGAACCAAAATTATGTCATTAATAAAATATTTGACAGAAATAAAATTAGTTTTCCAAACCATAAATTTTTATGAATTTTATAACATGAAATAAAATATATTTTATTTAAAAGAATCATTTATGTTAATTTTGATACTATTCAATATTTTCATTTTTATAAATATACAAAAACATTATATCTTCAATAAAATACTTCTGATAATTCACTAAATCGCCTAAGGTATCTATAAAATTAGTTTTTTCCATTTATTAAGTAAAATTATTTTTCTTTCCACATATTTAATATAATTTATTTGATGTCTATATTAATTAAACAATTACTGAATCAATATTATAAAAGCCTTTATTTAGATTATTTCTTCTCTAAAATTAATAATATCTTATAATTATGAAGATGAGGTTATTATGTTTAAAAATAATAATTATAGTCTATTTTATGTTATGTGTAACCCTATATTGAAAATCATTTATTTATTAAAATTTGAGTATAAAACTTTTAACTCTTTCTTAAATAAAATATAAAAATGTCCTAATATAACACCAGTGTATTAAAAAGAATCATATTTTTTACCTAAGGTTTATTTGGGTTAAGAAAAATATTTAATAAATTTAGAAAAAGTGTTAATATAATTTTATATTATTATAACATTATTTTTACATTTAATTATCATACTTACCTATAACTATGGAAAATAAAAATAAAAAGTTATTATTCAAAAAAATTATTTTAATTTTATTACACCACATTTTTTATAATTATTAAACCCATGTTTTTTTAATTTCAATTCCTAGAAGTGGTAAAACTATATTTAATGCTAATCTCGCAAACGTGGTTAGAAGGCAGGAAAAAAGATGTTTTTATATCTAATTCTATAATAAATATGATTCCCATGACATGCATTGGATTAAAATATTTATTATTTATCTTTTGTGACTAAAAAATCAATTTTAAATATAAATAATTATTTAAATGAAAAATTTGGTTTTTAATTACTATGTTGTATTTTTCACTATTCATCAAAAATTTAAATATTTTAGAAAAATAAAAAATATTAACCTAAGTTAATTATGATATTTTGATTTCAAAAATTTTGTTTGTTTTTTCAAAATAAATTTCAATGAGTGTTTAAAATTAATTTTATGTTTTTTCATATAAGGACATGAAAATCGATTCGTTGGAGAAAATAGTAGTTTTTAACATATAAAACATTATAATAAATTATATTTTTCATTATATAAACCATTATAAATAATATCTAATAATTTTATATGACTATTCATATCATAAGTTTAATGTCTAGGTTACTAATATCTTATTCAAATAATTATAATCGTAATGTGTTGTTTCGTAGAAACTCGATGTCGTGTGTAACGCATGCTAAGTCGGTGATATGTGTAGGCTAAACATTCCTTGGTGTTTTATATAACATAATAAAACCTTATAATCTATTATACAATATAAAAATCTATATTGAGTGTTGCGTGATGTGAAAATATCATGAGATTATATTAATTCCAAAAAATAATTTTAGAAAATATCAGGGTGTTATATTCTATCCCTTTAAAATGATTTTTACCTAAAAATTAATTTTGTGTTATAAAAGGTTAAATACTTGAATTTTACTTCAATAGAATCCCATATCATAAAAATTAATTCTAAAACTTTCTTTTAAAAAATAAAATTTGCAATGTAAAAGTTACCCAAAGTAACTCATATCTGGGTTTCTACATAGAAGAACATATGTCAAGATTTGGGAATGGAGGAAAAATTTAAATAATCATAGAGATTGGTATGAATCAAAAATCAAAACAAAGTGGTAATCCAAAGAAAGTTAACAACCATAGAACCATAAACTAAAGAAACCTTCAAGAGGACATTAATATCATCAAAATAATGATAACAAGACAACCGTTTACATCACGATCCCTTTTCCAAATAATGAAGAATTTTCAAGAGATGAAATACATACTTTATTTCAGAAGACAATACCCTTTCTGGTTTCCGGATCAATTTCAATGAAATGAATATGAATTTGTCTCTCCCAAATCATTAGTAAATCATAAGATGAATAATAGGTCATTCTATATATCATCAATAAAATGGTTCTCCAGAGTTATAATATATACATATATATATATATATATATGGTGAGATAATAATTTAATCTCACATACTTAATTTAAGTTTAACTTAAACTTTCCATAAATTGATAATCCCACAATCCTTTTGATAATTGAAAATTTAAAAATTTAGATAGAAGTTCACTAAATTTTCATAACAATTTTCTCCCATATACTAAAAAGGAATTTATCAGTTGTCACATTCCAAACATGTGAATACCGTAATCATGTATTATCTTGAAACATGGTAAAAACTAATTTTCCATACATACATAATGAAAACATTCATATTTATTTATTATTAAGTCTAAAAGGATGTAGTCTTCATCCCTAATAGCATAAACCACATGTAAATAAATCATTAATTAGTTCCAAGTTAAATAGTACCATCAAATTTACTTGTTCATATCAAAAATATCTTTATCAATATATCATTATCTCAAAATATTTCATATTTAAAGGGTTATCCTTACCTTAATCATGTGTTTTTAGAAAATATCACTTTATTACCTTAATCACTTTTCATGGTTTCCAGAACCATTCAACATATGTTCTTAAATCCTTAAGTAAAAACTATAGTGGAAAAATCCATAGGTGTTTCATTATTCCAAAATACCATAAATATACTTATATATTATTTGTCATTAATTCCAATACAAACAATTTTTAATTACTTAATCTTTATGCCATTAACAAGGGTACCTCATTCTATTACATAATAACTCATTATTTTCACATTTTCTCTGTATTCTCTTCATCATCAGCAATGTAACCATTACTGACTCCACAATACTGGTTCCTATCAGGATCTTTTATATTCGGACATTGGGTTGCATAATGACCATTTAATCTACACTTAATATACCAAACCAATGATGATATCTTAGGGAAGACAATTATCACATCCATTCCATTAACTGAACTCCATATTTTTACCTTATAGTCACTCGACATCTATTCTTCTTTTCTGAAGGAAAAACATCTTATTGTTCCAATAATAAATTAATTCAGGCGGTACAATCAACATTCTTAACACAAAGTAAAATAAATATTCTTTCCTCAATTGTCTCCATTTCCTAAACTCTCAGTGATCTCCATCCTTCTCTTCCTTCGTGAGTCCAAGAGTTGGTTAAGGTACACGTTATGAATATTGTTCAGTGAAAACGAGTTAGATAGGATCACAACATCCTTCAATTCTGTGATCATCACATTTGAATGCTCATCAACAAATTTTCCATCATACTCAATGTTAATTGAGATATTTCTAATTCCTTACATTTTCTAAAACCAAAATAATTGAGTTTGAAACAATTATCATAGCGAGGAATCACGTAATCCTTAAAACAACATATATGATGTCTAAATTAAAAAACCTTTCATAAAATATGACTCCTAAAGTCAATCTGAGGTTATCTATAACCAACTACTATTTACATCCTTCATTATGGTTTATTAAATGTTTTTGAATTCTGAAAGAATATCCCCTAGGAGTGTCTAACCTGGTGTGCAGCAAGCCTATAAGAATAGTTTGGGAATGTTTATATTAAATTTTGATTTGATTTTTTTTATGATAACAATATGTGAAAAAGTAAACTATTTAATAATGATATAATTTTAATAATTTATAATTTAATTCATATTATTTTTAATAAATTGAATATAATTTATCAAAATAGTTAGAAGAAAATGGTGTAGAACATTTTTATCCCTCACAAATGATTTAATGTAACATCCCAAGTAAGTAATGAATAATAGATATTTTTATCTATGTCTATTAATGATTAAGATAGTGTTTTAGCGGCTTAAAAAGAAAATAAATACAATCTTATGCATGGAATATAGTGATATTCTTAAAAGATTGATTTACTGCCTTTTGATGGCAAACCCTTTTTAAATCTATCTTTTGAAAATTTTATAATCTATGTTTGTCAAAATAAACTTATTATTTATGATTGGGACATCAAAATTTACTTTGTGTGAATTTTTTGTATTTTTCCGATAAAGTTCATTTTTGAATGAATAGTGAAAAATGTTGTATTTTAATTCAAAACCTCTTTTTAATCTAATTTATTTATATGATTAGATTATCATTTGAATTTTTTTTGAAGTGAAATTAGAATATATTTTTACCATTTTATAAAATGGTGGTCATTGGAATCAAATTCACTTTGAAATTGGACTTAAACTAGTGTCAATCTTTTGATAATTATTGTTTCATAAAAACAAGCAATTTGTCATGACAGCGGGAATTAGTTATTAAATTAATTAATGAAACTTAAATGTTTTGAATTTTGTAAAATGTACATAATTTTTGAATTCGTAATATCACATATAGCTTAGGGTGAAGTTTTGGCATCTTTTTGAAAAACTTCAATTTTTGATGAATAGTGAAACCACTAAGTGGTAGTTAAAAATACTGATTTTTCATTTAAATGAAACTTTGCCACTTCTGTGATATGATTTTCAAAAATCTGACATACATGGTTGTCATTAAAAAGTAAAATGTGGTTCAATGAGATTAAAATAATTTTTTGTTGAATAGTAACTTTTAAGTTCTTAATCGCGATTAGTGGTAATTAGTGTAGTTTAAGGTAAAAATAATGTTTTAATAATATGAGATGAGCTTGACACATGTACTACCCTCATTGGATGTGTCATGGCCGACCAATACAATCCATGGGTCATCTTGGGGACCCCATGGAGCCACTTTGGTTGGGAAATGACATAAATAACTTTTTATTTAATGGTAAAGTAAAAATGACACAAACAAGAGATGTTTTACTAAAATAATTTTTACATGGGGTTATACAAGTCAGATTTTTTATTATAAATAGTAATTGTAAAGATAAAACGATTTCCTACATCATAGAAATTTTTTTATAATTTTTAGACTTTAAATAAATTAAATTATTTATGACATCATGATGAAGCAGTGATTACCTCATTAATAAAGGATTTAAACAGAATGAAATGATAATGTAAACTCTATAAACTACACATGTCCAAAACCTATTTTATGGGTGGATTTCAAACCCTTATCACCATACCCTCAAATTATATCAATGTGGGGTCTTTTGAATCCGAAAATCATTTTAAAATAAAGTAACATTTCTTTACTTTCCAAGAGTGCCCCTCCTCTCCTCTTATAAAAGGCCCCCACCTCTACCTCCTTACCCACACTCCCAAAGCCATTGGCTCGGCCAACCCCTACCCATTTTGTCTCTCCACTTCCCTCTCTTACTCCTTGAAGCCTCACTTTGGGCATAAGTCTTCCCAAGGAAGCCTTTGAGCTCAAACCAAAAGGAGTTACCCGATTTTAAGGTAATGTCTTCACTTGTGTCCTTTTGTTTTATTTTGCTTCTCCAACCCCCTAAACTCTTTTTATTCATTTCTTTTGTAACAACTCCAGTATCTTCAATATACTAGTATGTAGTTATAAGAAGGATTCGAGCTACACTTACACACACCTACATATAAGGGTTAAAGGACATACTGTTTTCGTGGATGGTGAATTTATGCCTCCTGAAACGATGATTGTTCAACATTCATTTAACACCTTCAAAGGTGGCCATTAAGATGACACTATATTTATATATGATATATAATATGTTTATTCTTTCCTTAAGCTTCTGTTTTTTTATTTTGGTCATACCTTTATGGTTTACATTATGGGTAAACGCGATATCTTCATTTAAGGAAGTGCGGACTACCGCCCCCTCAAAGTGATTTGATTCGCTAAATACCATATGTGGGACGTATAAAGGATGGAACTATGATATTATATATGATATTATACTGGAATTATAATATACCTTTATATCATTATGATTCCATTCTATAAAATACGAAATAGAAATGAGAGTAGCGTTCATGTGTACGTACGGCTTACCGTCTCCATGAACGGTGCATTTCATTTCTTACCTCTAAATGATTATGTAATATTATAAATGCATGAATGTACTGGATATATATGACATATATGATATCTACATCATGAATACCATTCTGGATATAATGGATATATGAACAACTTGTAATTATAAAGGGCTTATTTTTTACTCAAGTACCAATGATCATTAAAACGACCGTTATTAACTTAAATAATTACATGGTGTTCATGACATGGAAATAAGTGATATAAAAGGAATAATGAACTTGAAAAAGGTTCTTAAACAAGTATAAATTAACTCACATTTATTATTCAGGAGATTAAAGAACGACGGAGTCAAGTCGGACCCGAGGTATGGGACTTCATCTCAATCTCCTTTCATTGAGGCATATTTTGTTTTATACACAACCTTCTTTTATACGGTGTATAAACCCCTTTGAATTTTACGTTTATTCAAACGGAATATTTTTTTATACGAAGCGTTTACTAAACGACAAAATGGAATGTTTTTGTCATACATATGCAGCGACAACGACTTCTCCACCGCCATGACCATTATTTGAGTTTCGGTTTCCTCTACAAGCCATACCTTTTTTTAAAAAGAAAAATAAATACCATGTTTTACTTTTCTTTTATTTTGGTATTGAATTTTTTTTTCATAATGTTTTTATATCAATGTGTTGTATTGATATATTGTGATTTAAAGGTGGAAATGTTATGTTTCCTTTATGCATGTTTTATGTGATACAATTATGTTGAGGTTCTTGGGAATTATTATAAAGACGGGTGGTTCCGTGATAGACTAAGGGTGGGTGAGCCCGATATAGCTCTCCAATGCATTGGGTAATGCGAAGGAGTGAAACGTTAAGGTTTCTCCGAAGATATTTAGGGAATATACTGTGATAGGTATTCCAAACGTAACCAAGAGGGTTACTCCCTACGTAAGAATGTTATGAATGCCTCAAGTTACCTTTATGTCTTATGATTTCTATGATTTATTCATTATTTGATGAGGTATGTTAAAGTGCTTATGTTTTATGGGTAAAGTATGATTTCATTCTTATGTATATATGTACCCATGTTTCCTTTCCATATTATTATATCCCTTACTGAGCTTTTTATGCTCATCCCATGTTTTTTTGAAATGTTTTTCACAGGTCAAGGGAAAGGTACATGATATGATGATAGTTTCAAGGAAGTGTCAAGAAAGAATCCATGTTTTATTTTAAATGTGTTTCCATTGATGGGAAAGAAGAATACTATATTTATGTAAACACTTTGTTTCTGATCTAATTCTCTAAAAATATAAACCCGAAAATATCCTCAATGTGTAATCTTGTAATAACTCAAGATTAAGTAAGGTTTAAGGCTGGGGCCTTATAGTTGCTATCAGAGGTCAGTTTAGATAACTTTAGGAGGTAGAAAAGTGTTAAATTATAAATTAATTTATGGTGTAATTGAAATGATATAGAATTTACGGACTACCATGTTTCTTCACCTAAGGTATTTCAGTGTTAAGAATGGTTTTTCATAGAGGAAACCGAGAAGTATTTTTGGGAAGGCATATTGAGGGAAATGAACTTCCAAATCAGTATACTAAGATGGTCAGAATCAGAATTGAGAAGCTTACTGTAGTGATGGCTCAGTTAAATCAGGTAAAAAAGTTGGTTGTTTTTATTGATGATATTTTGGTGTTTTATAAAAGTAAATAGGAGCATGAAAGAAATTTAAGGGTTATTTTGCAAACCTTGAAAGAAAAGAAACTGTATGGAAAATTCAGCAAGTGTGAGTTTTGGTTGCAAAAAAATTTCTTTCCTTGGTCACATTGTTTCTAAAGATGGGATAACTGTTGATCCTGCAAAAAAAAGGTGTGGAAGACTGGCCAAGACCCACAAATGTAACTGAGATTCGTAGCTTCCTTGGATTGGCAGGCTATTACCGAAGGTTTGTTAGAAATTTTTCACGGTTATCTAGTCCAATGACTAAGCTAACTCGGAAGGGTGTTAAGTTTATCTGGACAAAAGAATGTGATGATTGTTTTCAGGAATTAAAAAAAAGATTGGTGAAAGTAATTGTTTCGGAACTACCTTCTAGGAATGGTGAATTTGTTATCTATAGTGATTCTTCATCGAAAGAACTTGGTTGCATCCTAATACAGAATGATCAGGTAATTTCTTATGCTTCACGACAGTTGAAAACTCAGGAGGTAAATTACCCTACACATGATTTGGAATTAGCTGCTGTTGTTTTTGCTTTGAAAATTTGGATGCATCATATGTATGGAGTAAAGTGTGAAATATATACTGATCACAAAAGTTTAAAGTATATATTCACTCAGAAAGAGTTAAACATGAGACAGAGGAGATGGCTGGAATTAATCAAGCATTATGATTGTACAATTCATTACCATCCCGGAAAAGAAAATAAAGTGGCTAATGCTTTGAGTCGAAAAAGTCATGCTTCATTAGCAATGTTGCATTTGGAACGTGATCCTTTGGTTAAGGATTTGATGAAATTTGGCATAGAAGTTGTTGGTGTAGAAAGTTCTTCTGTTTTATTTCAGGTATCAGTGAAATCTTCGCTATCAGACAGAATCAAGCAAGCATAGAAGTAAGACAGTGAGTTGCAGAAAAAGGTAGAGTTGGTTCAGAAGGGTAAGTTGCCTGAATTCTACATTTATAATGATTGTGTTTTGAGATTTGGGAAGACATTATGTGTGCCTTGTGATTCAAAGTTGAATTGAGAGTTGTTATGTGAAGCTCATAGTTCTCTGTTTTCAGTTCATCCTGGCAGTACTAAGATGTACATAGATCTGCGGGAGTATTAATAGTGGGATGTAATGAAAAGAGATATTGCTGATTTTACTATGATGTGTTTGACATGTCAACAGGTTAAAGCAGAGAGGAAGTTACCGAAAGGTATGCTTCAGCCTTTACCAGTGCCAGAGTGGAAATGGGAGAATATATCCATGGACTTTGTTGTGGGATTACCGAAGACATCTCGAGGTAATAATGCAATCTGGGTTATTGTTGATCGCTTGACAAAATCTGCTCATTTCCTTACTATACGAGATACTTTTTCCCTAGATCAACTTTCCCGTTTGTATCTTAAAGAGATAGTCAGGTTACATGGAGTTCCCCTCTCCATTGTATCTGATCGTGATCCCAGGTTCACTTCTAACTTTTGAAAAGGCCTTCAGAAGTCATTGGGTACGGAATTAAATTTTAGTACAACATTTAATCCTCAATCAGATGGGCAGTCAGAACGAACAATTCAGACCTTGTAGGATATGCTATGATCTTTTTCGATGGATTATCAGGGAAGTTGGGACCAATATCTTTCTTTGGTTGAATTTTCATATAATAACAGTTTTCATTCTAGTATACAGATGGCACCATTTCAGGCATTATATGAGAAGCGGTGTCGAACTCCAGCTTTCTAGGATGAAGTGGGTGAAAGGAAGTTGATGGGAACAGAATTGGTAGAAGAGTTGGCAGAAAAAGTTCAGCTGATACAGAAACACATGAGAACAGCTCAGAGTAGGCAGAAGAGTTATGCGGACAACAGGAGTAAGGATCTCTCTTTTGAGGTAGGTGATCATGTTTTTCTCAAAGTATCACAATGGAAAAGTGTGATGCGATTTGGTAAAAAAGGAAAGCTGAGTCCAAGGTTCATTGGACCATATGAAATTCTAGAGAGAGTTGCATCTGTTGCTTACCGAGTGGCTTTACCTCCGAGTTTATCTCAAGTACATAATGTTTTTCATGTTTCGATGCTGAGAAAGTATATGCCAAATCCATTTCATGTTTTGAGTCCAGAGGTAGTTCAGCTGGAAGAGAACCTATATTATGTGGAACAAACGGTCCAGATTCTTGACCACATGGGGCAAGTGTTATGGAATAAAGTGATTAATCAGGTAAAGGTTTTTTGAAAAAACCACATGATGGAAGAGGCAACATGGGAATCTGAAAATGAAATGAGGGATAAGTACCCTCATTTATTCGATAAGTAATTAAATTGCGGGGATTCAATTTTCTAAAGGGGGGAAGGATGTAAAATCCCAAGTAAGTAATTAATAATAGATATTTTTATCTATGTCTATTAATTATTAAGATTGTGTTTTAGAGGCTTAAAATGAAAATAAATACAATCTTATGCATGGAATACAGTAATATTCTTAAAAGATTTTTTTACTACCTTTTGATGGAAAACCCTTTTTAAATCTATCTTTTGACAATTTTATAAGCTATGTTTGTCAAAATACACTTATTATTTATGATTGGGACATCAAAATTTACTTTGTGTGAATTTTTGGTATTTTTCCGATAAAGTTCATTTTTTAATGAATAGTGAAAAATGTTGTATTTTAATTAAAAAAATCTTTTTAATCTAATATATTAATATGATTAGATTATATTTTGAGTTGGTTTTGATGTGAAATTAGAATATATTTTTACCATTTTATCCAATGGTGGTCATTGAAATCAATTTCACTTTGAAATTGGACTTAAACTAGTGTCAATCTTTTGATACTTATTGTTTCATAAAAACACGCTATTTGTCATGACAGCGGGAATTAGTTATTAAATAAATTAATTCAACTTACATGTTTTGAATTTTTTAAAATAGACATCATTTTTGAATTCGGAATATCAAATATAGCTTAGGGTGAAGTTTTGGTATCTTTCTGAAAAACTTCAATTTTTGATGAATAGTGAAACCACTAAATGGTAGTTAATGAAACTGATTTTTCGTTTAAATGAAACTTTGCCACTTCTGTGATTTTATTTTCAAAAATCCGACATACATGGTTGTCATTAAGAAGTAAAATGTGGTTCAATGAGATTAAAATAATTTTTTGGTGAATAGTAACTTTTAAGTTCTTAATCGCGATTAGTGGTAATTAGTGTAGTTTAAGGTAAAAATAATGTTTTAATAATATGAGATGAGCTTGAAACATGTCCTAACCTAATTGTATGTGTCATGGACGACCAATACAATCCATGGGTAAACTTGGGGACCCCATTGAGCCACTTTGGTTTGGAAATGACATAAATAACTTTTTATTTAATGTTAAAGTAAAAATGACACAAACAATAGATGTTTTACTAAAACAATTTTTACATGGGGTTATAAAAGTAATATTTTTGATTATAAATAGTAATTGGAAAGCTAAAAAGATTTTCTACATCATAGTATTTTTTTTATAATTTTTATACTTTATATAAATTAAATTATTTATGACATCATGATGATGCAGTGATTACCTCATTAATAAAGGATTTAAATAAAATGAAATGATATTGTAAAATCTATGAACTAAACATGTCCAAAACTTATTTTATGGGTGTATTTCGAACCCTTATCACCTTACCCTAGAATTATATCAATGTGGGACCTTTTTAATCCGAAAATAATTTTAAAATAAAGTATCATTTCTTTACTTTCCAAGAGTGCCCCTCCTATCCTCTTATAAAAGGCCCCCACCTCTACCTCCTTACCCACACTCCCAAAGCCGTTGGCTCGGAAAACCCCTGCCCATTTTGTCTCTCCACTTCCCTATCTTACTCCTTGAAGCCTCACTTTGGGCATAAGTCTTCCCAAGGAAACCTTTGAGCTCAAACCAAAGGGAGTTGCCCGATTTTAAGGTAATGTATTCACTTGAGTCCTTTTGTTTTATTTTTCTTCTCCAACCCCCTAAACTCTTTTTATTCATTTATTTTGTAACGACTCTAGTATCTTAAATATACTAGGATGTTTTTATAATAAGGATTCGAGCTACACTTACACACACCTACATCTAATGGTTAAAGGACATACTGTTTCTGTGGATGGTGAATTTATGCCTCCCGAAACGATGATTGTTCAACATTCATTTAACACCTTCAAAGGTGGCCATTAAGATGACACTATATTTATATATGATATATAATATGTTTATTCTTTCCATAAGCGTCTGTATTTTTTCATTTTGGTCATACCTTTATGGTTTCCATTATGGGTAAACACAATATCTTCATTTAAGGAAATGCGGACTACCGCCCCCTCAAAGTGATTTGATTCGTTAAATACCATATGTGGGACGTATAAAGGATGGAACTATGATATTATATATGATATTATATTGGAATTATAATATACCTTTATATCATTATTATTCCATTCTATAAAATACCAAATAGAAATGAAAGTAGCGTTCATGCGTATGTATGGCTTACCATCTCCATGAACGATGCATTTCATTTCTTACCTATAAATGATTATGTAATATTATAAATGCATGCATGTACTGGATATATATGAAATAAATGATATCTAAATCATGAATAACATTATGGATATAATGGATACATGAACAACTTGTAATTATAAAGGGCTTATTTTTTACTCAAGTACCAATGATCGTTAAAATGACCGTTATTAACTTAAATAATTACATAGTGTTCATGACATGGCAATAAGTGATATAAAAAGAATAATGAACTTGAAAAAGGTTCTTAAACAAGTAGAAATTAACTCAAGTTTATTATTCAGGAGATTAAAGAATGACCAAGTCAAGTCGGACCCGAGGTATGGGACTTCGTCTCAATCTCCTTTCATTGAGGCATATTTTGTTTTATACACAACCTTCTTTTATATGGTGAACAAACCCATTTGAATTTTACATTTTTTCAAAAGGAATATTTTTTTTATACGAAGCGTTTACTAAATGACAAAAGGGAATGTTTTTGTCATACATATGAGGCGACAACAGCTTCTCCGCTGCCGTGACCATTATTTGAGTTTCGGCTTCCTCTACAAGACATACCTTTTTTTAAAAAGAAAAATAAATACCATGTTTTACTTTTCTTTTATTTTGATATTGATATTTTTTTTCATAATGTTTTTATATCAATGTGTTGTATTGATATCTTGTGATTGAAAGGTGGAAATGTTATGTTTCCATTATGCATGTTTTATGTGATACGATTATGTTGAGGTTCTTGGGAATTATTATGAAGACGGGTGGTTCCGTGATAGACTAAGGGCGGGTGAGCCTGATATAGCTCTCCAATGCATTGGGTAACGCGAAGGAGTGAAACGTTAAGGTTTCTCCGAAGAGATTTAGGGAATATACTGTGATGGGTATTCCAAACGTAACTAAGAGGGTTACTCCCTACGTAAGAATGTTATGAATGCCTCAAGATACCTTTATGTCTTATGATTTCTATGATTTATTCATGATTTGATGAAGTATGTTAAAGTTCTTATGTTTTATGGGTAATGTATTATTTCATTCTTATGTATATATGTACCCATGTTTCCTTTCCATATATTTATATCCCTTACTGAGCTTTTTATGCTGGTCCCAAGTTTTTTTGAAATGTTTTTCACAGGTCAAGGTAAAGGTACATGATATGATGATAATGTCAAGGAAGTGTCAAGAAAGAATCCATGTTTTATTTTAAATATGTTTCCATTGATGGGAAAGAAGAATACTATCTTTATGTAACCACTTTTTTTATGATCTAATTCTCTAAAACTCTAAACCTGAAAAGATCCTCAATGTGTAATCTTGTAATAACTCAAGATTAAGTAAGGATTAAGGATGGGGCCTTATATTTAATTTATATCATTATTGTAAAGTCACCTTCAAGTGATTTCAATTTTTTATCCTATATTAATGTCACATGAATACAAATTTTTTATCTATCAATCATTAATGGTGTTATCTTATCTAGTGTTTTTGTGATGGTTTCTACTAAACCCATAAATGTGTTTTCACTTCGTGAAAATATTTTTGATGAATTTGAAGTCATTGATTATTTTCTGGAAAATTTAAAAACCCATAATTTTTTTATTTTTCCTTAAATATAAAGGATTATTATGCTATCTATAATTTTTACACACAGTTATATGAGTATCATGTACTTAATTATTTAAAAGAAGTTTTAATTTTAGGAGATCTCCAAAAAGACAATATGTATTTAGGTTAAAGTTTTATCATTTTTTAGAAATAATTCTAATGTCAGAACCCTCTTCCCCCAAATATACCCCTTATAGACCAATAATGAAGTAATATAGGTCATGACACCCGATTCATGCCTTCAATGGGCCCTAGGATAGGGACACAGATTGATGGTACAAGAATATCACATATGGAAGGAATTACCCTCTATAATATCATTTGATCTGGTGATAAGATAAACAACCTACATGAATAAAAATCACAAAATATAAATTTATTCCAAAAAAACAAAAAATACACGAACAATGTCAAAAAATAAGAATAAGGCCTCCATGTAAATATAAAAAGATAAATCCTATAAAAATGACTCAAAATAATCTCTATAACCCTAACTAGTAATTCCCAAAATTGTTCATAATGAACACTATGAAACCTAAAAAAAATTATATATGTAAAGTGAGAAAAACATGTATGCATAGTAGAATCATATCCATGTTCTCATGTACACATGTGAAAAAATATTTATTTTATAGTGAACAAACAACATAACCAAAATGCACCAAAACAGGTCAACTTACCAATCCCAACATCACCATGTTAGTCTCAGTAAATTAGACATCAAATATAGTAACATAGTATCAATGGAATTAAAAGTAATGGATCACCAAAACCACCTCACTAATGATTTAATTCCTTGAAAACATAGTGTAAAATATAATATACTCTCACCACTTACATACATAACACATCACATAACAATACATATATAATGTGGGTCCAGATACATCAATACATGCACCATTCAATCAAAGGGATTAGCATCTAGTGTAATCGTTATTCATCATCACCTAAAAAACACGTCACACATCACAACCTTATCACTTATCCATGGATGTAGAGTATCATTAATGTTATGAGAATCGACCTCATTCCATCCCCACACAACACAAGACCCCCATCACATCTCGTATCCTCATCACCACTGTGAAATTTACAACACCAACCTATATTATCACAGGTTAATTTTAAAAAACAACCCATAACATCACTATATATGGAAGATAAAGTTTTATGGATATAAATACCTTTGTATTATTTAGATGTACATTACATAACATTTATGGAATATATAAACTCTACACAGATAGACATAGAAATACTATATTAGTTTAGGGCCTTTGGAATCATGGAAACACAAACCTTGGTACATAAATGAGATACCTCATGAACCACTAGGTTATTCTCAAATATATACCTTATTAGATACCTCAAACATAAAAAATATCATCATAAATCATGGGAAAGGAAACACACAAGGGTTGAGCTCAGATGCTTTGTAAGGGTAGAAAAGGTTGATATGTACACATAAACATGAGAATAGGGGGTATGAGAACGTGATCATGAAAATATAATATCACAGCCGATATATCAATGATAATAACAAAAATAATGGAAGACAGATTTTCATTTCAAAAGACATGAATCATAATGAAATAAATAGCATAATACATGAAATCAAAATATATGAATCAGACATGGAAGTGTAGAAAACTCATAAGCATGTACTGATTTACATAGTAGGTAATCTGTCTCTACCAATACCATATTAATAGTATGGTTTTTCTCCCCATTCCATCTTAGTGCTCATGGTGAACTCCATTGGCCATCGTAGTAGCATGAGTTCACTACTCATACCATCTTAGTTTTCATGGTTCACTACCATGGCCATCTTAGTAGTCAAGGTTCACTACCAAGACCATTTTAGTAGTCAATGTTCAATCTTAAGACCACCATAGTTTATCTCATGATATTTAAACCTTTACCTAATTAATTAGATGGAGTTATAGGTCTCACCCATCTCATAGTGAAATCATCCAAACATGTTACAAAATATCATAACAAAAATCATATCATAACCTATAAAATGGAATGGGTGACATAAACATGTAATCATATAGTAACATGCAAATAATTGAAAGGTTTCATAATCATTTCTTCAAACCCATGAAAAGAAGTGGGGTTTCTTATTCATCATTCAATCAACACATAAGCCATTTATAGAAATAATATGAATGGTATTCTGAATCAATAACAATGTATGTTATCATAGATGGGGAAGGGTTTTGGAATTTCTATTGGAACATCAATTTCCCAAATGATCAATTTTTAAAATAGAAAAAAAATTCATAATCCATTTCACTGAAAAAATGTTGAAAGCATATAAATTAATCAAGAAAATCATTTAAAACATTTCTTGAGGAAAATATCCATTGTTTTTTGAAAGATTTTTCTTTTCATAAAATGTCATGAAATTTAAAAAATCACATTTGACTTGAATATAAACTTAAATAATTTTAGGAGAATCATCCAGGAAATAAGGCATTATGAAAGAGAGAAATTTCGTTCATTTTGTATAAGTTTTAAAAAAAATCACATATTATTTTTGAAAAATTCAAAAATTACATCATTTAAAAAAAGAAATATTACATTCCAACAATGTAGTAGAATGTATAAAATTAGTAAAAATGAATTTAAACATACTTAAAAGAATAATAAAAAAATTTATGAAATCATTTCTGGAAATATGGACATGGATGATAAATATTAACCAATTGAGACATAAAACGAAACAATCCAAACTATTAAAGAGATTGGAAAATCACTTAATAATGAATATAATCGTATTCCCCATGTAAAAAAATTATAATAATATGAAAATATCATAATATTCTTATAAAAGCTACATAAAAGGCCTTAATGATAATCATATAAACCATTTAGAATAAATAAGAAGTTAATGAGGATTGTGTCTCAATGTGATAAAGATGAGACAAAAATAATCTCTTACCTTGTGGCATGATTCTCTTTTTTACTCAAACAAGATAAATATATAATAAATTTAGGTTTATTATAAATCATTTAAATAATAATATTATTAAATCTAATACCACATATGGTTTAATTATTACCTTATTTCAAAAGTTTGTTAACGATCTTATATTATGGTTTCATTTCAGGTAATATTTGATTCGTTCTTTGCATGTGTATTAAATTATTATATCATTGGTCCTTAAAATTATATCATGATTCTAGAATATAAATCCTGATATAAATATAATTTAAATATATTATATTTATATTACAATAATATACAGTATAATGATGTATAAAACAGAATTCAACATTCATGGAGACAGTAAGTCGTATGTACTCATGAACGTTGTTTCATTTTTAATTGTAGTATTGAGTAAAATTATGTAAATGATATATATATATATATATATATATCATTTTTATGTATCATTTTTATATCATATTTATACTATATGTTTACTAAACGCATCCTTAACACATACCATTTAGTGTGTGAACTAATCGCACCGCTTTGAGGGGGAGGTAGTCCACACTTGATCGAACGAGATTAATGTATTTACAAAAAATTGAAGGTAAAATGGTATGTGTTTTAAAAATGAAAAAATAAGAAAAAATAAAAAATAAATATTATATTTAACAAATATATATAGATCTTTCATTATAATGTCCACCGTGATTGGTGGTAATTGAAAAATGAACAATCATCGTTTCATGAGGTAGTAGTTCATCGTAAAAATAAATAGTATGTTTGATATCCATTCTATGGAGGTTTGTATAATTTAATATCAAAAAATTAGAATAAAAAACATTCTTGTATATTTATTATAATAATTTTTATATAAAAAATGGAATAAAGGGAGTGTAGGGTGGAGAAGGAAATTGAAGGAAAGGAGCTTGAGAGAAGACGTTACCTCTAATTCGAGTAAATCCTTTTGGTTTGAGCCAAAATGATTACTTGAGTTGACTTCATGCCAAGTTAATTATTTCTAGTGGAAGGGAGGTGTTTTTTGAGAAGAAATTGTTTAGGTTTGGAAAAGGGGAAAGTATTTATAGGTGTGAATAAAAGATAAGTCGACGTTCCCTTTTATAATATGAAGGATGGGAACCATAACAAATTCCAAAACTATTAATTTGTCATAAATTTATTTTCTACTTAAAATATATAAAAACTAATTTATAAATAATATGAGATGATTATGAGTCTAAATCTACTCATCTAATGAATTATAGACATGTTTAGGCCCCTAAATTAACCATATCTTTTGGATTTAACCCTTCAATGAACAATTTTTCTCTTACAATGTCAAATTGTGTTTTTATACTATAGGTTCAATATAGTTATTATAAAACTTAAAAACCCATAATTATGTCATTTATGAAATATTTGAAAAAAAATAGTTGTCCGAACCATAATTTTTTATGAAATTTATAACATTAAATAATTTTTTTTATTTTAATGATTCATTTATGTGAATTTAGATACTATTCAAAATTTTTATTTTTATAAATATCATAAAAGCATGATATCTTAAAAAAAATACTTCAAATATTTCACTAACGTGCATGAAGTGTCTATAAAATTAGTTTTTGTCATTTATTAAGTAAAATTATAATTATTTTTACATTTTTAATATATTTTATTTGATGTCTAAATTTATAAATCAATTACTGCATCATTATTATGCAATTCTCTATTTAAGTTATTTCTTCACTAAAAATTAATACTATTTTATAATTATGTATATAAGGTTATTAAATTTGAAATAAATAATTATAGTCTAATTTATGTTATGTATAACCTTATATTGAAAATGATTTATTTATTAATATTTCAATATTAAACATTTAGATATTTCATAAATAAAATACAAAAAGTGTCCTAATATAACACTAGTATATTAGAAATAATCATATTTTTTATCTAAGGTTTATTTGGGTCAAAAAAATATTTAATGAAATTAGGACATGTGTTAGTGTAATATTATATGACTATAACATTATTTTTACATTTAATTATCCAATTTACCTTTAACTATAGAAAATAAAAATCAAAAGTAACTATTCAAAAAAAATTATTCTAATTTTATTATATCACATTTTTCATAATTATTAAACCCATGTATATTTGTTTTTTTAAATTCAATTTTTCAAAGTGGCAAAACTACATTTAATGCTAATCCCACAAACATGGTTAGGAGGTGAAAAACATTTTTATATCTAATTCTTTAATAAACATGATTCTAATGACCTAAAATGGATTAATATATTTATTATTTATATTTTGTGACTATATAATAAATTTTGAATAAAAATAATTATTAAAATGAAAAATTTTCTTTTTAATTACTATGTTGTTTTTTTCATTATTTGTAAATAATTAAAAAATTTCAGAAAAATACAAAAAATTAACCCAAAGTTAATTAGGATATTTTGAGTTCAAAAAATTTGTTTGTTTTATTAAAATAAATTTCAATGAGTGTTTAATATTAATTTTATTTTTTTCATATAAGGACATGAAAATCTGTTCATTTGAGGAAATAGTAGTTTTAAACATAAAAAACGTAAAAATAAGTTATATTTTTCATTATATAAACCATTATAAATAATATTTTATAATTAGTTATTACTATTCATATCATAAGTTTAATGGCTAGGTTAATAAAAACTTATTTAAATAATTATAATTATAATGTGTTGTTTTGTAAAAACATGATGTTGTGTGTAATGCAAGACAAGTCAGTATTGCGTGTAGAGTTACCTTTCCATGGTGTTTTATATAACATAATAAGAACTGTAGATCTATTATAAAATCAAAAAAATCTATATTCAGTTTTGCGTGATGTGAAAATATTATGATATTAGATTAATTCAAAAAAATAATTTCATAAAATATCGACGTGTTATATTCAATCCCCTTAAATTGATTTTTTCCCTTAAAAATCATTTGGGTTATCAAAGGTTAAATACTTGAATTTTACTTCCATATAAACCCACATCATAAAAATAAATTCTAAAACTCCCTTTGAAAAAATTGCAATGTAAAAGTTAACCAAAGTAACTCATATCTAGGTTTCTACATAGAAGAACATATGTCATGATTTGGGTAGGGAGGAAAATTTTAAATAATCATAGAGATTGATATATACCACTAATCAAAACAAAGTGGTAATCCAAATAATGTTAACAATCACAAAACCATAAACTAAAGAAACTTTCAAGAGGACATTAATACCATCAAAATTACGATTCCAAGACAACCCCTTACATCACGATCCCTTTTCCAAATAATGAAGAATTTTCAAGAGATGATATACTTACTATATTTCAGAATAACAATACCCCTTTCTGTTTCAGGATCAATTTCCACTTCCCCTCCTATTCCACGAAATTAAGTTGAATTTGTCTCTCTTAAATCATTATTAAATCATGTGACGAATAAAAGTTCATTTTATCTATCATCAATAAAATGGTTATCAAAGGTTATAAAATATATATATATATATATCTATAGTGAGATAATAACTTAATCTCACAAACTTAATTTATGTTTAACATAAAATTTTCATAAATTGATAATCCAACAATCCTTTTGAGAGCTGAATATAAAACATTTAGAAAGAAGATAACTAAATTGGCATAACAATTTTATACCATATAATAAATTGGAATTTATTAGTTTTTACATTCCAACCATGGGAATACCTTAATCAAGTATTATCTTGAAACATGGTAAAACCCGATTTTCCATACATACATAATCAAAACATTCATGTTTCCTTATTATTAAATCTAAAAGGATGTAATCTTCATCTACGATAGCATAACCCTAATGTCAATAAATCATTAATTAGTTCCAACTTAAATAGTTCCATAAAATATACTTATTCATATCTAAAATATCTGTATCAATATATCATTATGTAAAAATCATGCACATATTAATGGTTATCCTTACCATAATCATGTGTTTAACAAAAATATCACTTTATTACCATACTCACTTTTTATGGTTTGTAGAACCATTCAAAATATGTTCTTAAATCCTTAAGTAAAAACTATAGTGGACCTATCCATAGGTGTTTAATTATTTTATAATACCATAAATGTACTTATATAATATTTTTCATGAATTCCAATACAATCAAATTTCAATTACTTCATCCTTATGCCTTTAAGAAGGGTACCTCATTATATTACATAAAAACACATAATTTTTACATTTTCTCTGCAGTCTTTTCATCATCAGAAATATAACCATTACTGACACCACATGTCTGGTTCCTATTAGGATCTTTCATATTGGAACATTGGGTTTCATAATGAAAATTTACTCTACAATTAAAATACAAAACCATTGATGATATATTAAAGAGGCCAATATTCTTATCCATTCCATTAACTGAACTCCATATTTTTCCCTTATAGTCACTTGACATCTGTCCTTATTTTCTGAAGGCAAAACATCTTATTTTTCCTGTAAGAAATTCATTCAGGCAGTACATTCCACATTCTTTACATAGAGAATAATAAATCTTATTTCCTTGATGGTCTATATTTCCTAAAATCGCAGTGATCTCCTTCCTTCTCTTCCTTGGTGAGTCCGAGAGTTGGTTAAGGTGCACGTTATTAATATTATTTTGTGAAAACCAAATAAAAATGATCAGAACATCCTTCACTCCAGTGATCATCCCATTTTGCTACTCATCAAAAAATATTTCATCATACTCAATGTCAATCCAGATATTTCTAATATCTTACATTTTCTAAAACCAAAATAATTTAGTTTGAAACAATTATCATAGCGAGGAATCACATAATCATAAAAATAACATATATGATGTCTAAATTATGAAACCTTTCATAAAATACGACTCTTAAGATAAAACCTTGGTTATTCAAAACCAAACCCTATTTAAATCCTTCATTATGGTTCATTAAGAGTTTGTGAATTCTGAAAGCATATCCCCTAGGAGTGTAAAACCATATGTGCAGCAAGCCTGTTAGAATAGTTTGGTAATGTTTATATTACATTTTGATTTGAAATATTTTTATGATAACAATATGTGAAAAAGTAAATTATTTAATAATGATATTATTTTAATATTTTATAATTCAATTCATATTATTTTTAAAAAATTTAATATAATTTATCAAAATAGAGAGATTAAAATGTTACAGAACATTCTTTTCCCTGAGATATGATTTAATCTAAATCATTATTATAAAATCATGTTCATGTGATTTATATTTTTAATCCTATATTAAAGTCACATGGAAACATATTTTTGATCAATCAATCATTAATGGTGTTATCTTGCAAATATTTTTATGATGGTTACAACTAAGCCCATAAACGTGGATTCACTTCATGATAATAAGTTTTATGAATTTGAAGTCATTGATTATTTACTAGAAAATTTTAAAACACGTATTTGTTAATTTTTCATTAAATATAAAGTCTTATCAATCTATATATAATTTTTTCACACAATTATAAGATTATCATGTACATAATTATTTAAAATAAGTTTTAATAGTAGGAGACCTCCAACAATACAATATGTATTTAGATAAATTTTTTATCATTTTTTAGAAATACTTTTGATGTCACAACCCTCTCCCGCAAATATACCCATCATGGAACAATAATGAAGGAAGATTAGTCGTGACCCCTGATTCATGCCTCAGGTGGGGCCTGGGTTAGGGAAACACATTAAGGGTATAAAAATATCACATATGGAAGGAATTACCCCCTATAATAATATATAATTTGGTGATAAGATAAACAACAAACATGAATAAAAATCACAAAATATAAATTTATTCCAAAACAACCCAAAAAAATACATGTTCAATGTCAACAACTAAAAATATGGCCTCCATGTAAATATCAAAAGATAAATCATAAAAAAGTTACTCAAAATCATCTCCATAACCCTAACTATTAATTCCCCACACTATCTAGAATGAACTCTAAGAAACTTGAAAAATATTATATATGTAAAGCGAGAAAAACATGAATGCATAGTAGAATCATATCCATGTTATCATGTACATATGTAGAAAAAACATGATTTTTTGATAGTGAACAAAGAACATAACCAAAATTCACCAAAACAGGTCAACTAACCAACCCCAACATCACCATGTTAGTCTCACTAAATCAAACATCAAATATAATAACACAGTATCCATTGAATTAAAAGTAATGGATCACCAAAACCACTCCCTATTGATTTTCTTCTCTCACAACCTAGTGTAAAATACAATATAATCTCATCACATACATACATAACACATCACAAAACCATCCATATAAGATGTGGGTCCGGACACATCAATACATGCACCATTCTATCAAAGAGTTTAGAATCTGGTGTAATCATTATTCATCATCACATATAAAAAAAATTGCACATCACAACCTTATCACATCTCCATGGATGTAGAGTATCCTGAATTTTATGAACATCAACCTCATTCCACCCCCCACCACACAAGACCCCCACCACATCTATTATCCTCATCATCACTAATATATTTACAACACCTTCCTCTATTATCACAGGTTAATCTTCACCAACAACCCAAAAAATCACTACATATAGTAGATAATGTTGTATTGTTATAAACACCTATGTTTAATTTACAAGGATATTACATAACATTTATGGAATACATAAATTTTACACATATAGATATAGGTCCCTCCTATCTCATAGCGAAATCAGGAAAACATGTTATAGAATATCATAACAAAAATCATATCATAACCTATAAAATTGAATGGATGTCTTAAAAATGTAATCATATAAGAACATGTAAAAAATTGACAGGATTCATAATCATTTCATCGAAAGAATAACCCATAAAAAGAAGTGGGGTTTCATAATCATCATTCTATCAAAACATAATCCATTCATAGAAATAATATGAATGGTATTTTCAAACAATAATAATGTATGTCCTCATATGTGGGTAAGGGTTTTGGAATATCTATTGGAACATGAATTTCCCAAAATAAAATTAAAATAGAAAAAAAAATTTAGAATACTTTTCATTTAAAAAAATTGAAAGAATATAAATTAATCATGAACATCATTTAAAACAATTCATGAGGAAAATATCTATTCTTTATTGAAATATTTTTCCTTTCATAAAATGTCATGAAATTTAAAATGAATACATTTTCTTTGAAAAAAAAATTATATGATTTTAGGGGAAACATCAAGGAAATAAGGCATTATTAAAGAGGAAAAATTCGTTCATTTTGTACAAATTTTAAAAAATATCACATACTCTTTTCGAAAAATTAAAAAATTACATCATTTGAATAAAAAAGAAATATTACTTTCCAATCATGTAGTAGAAAGTACAAAATTAGTAAAATTACTTTAAAAATACTTAAGTAAATAATAAAAAAATTTATGAAATTATTTATGGAAATACGTACATGGATGATGAATATTAAAAAATTGATACTTAAAACGAAACAATCCACAATACGTAATAGATTGGTAAATAACTTAATAAGAAATAGAATCATATTAACCATGTAAAAAAATTTAGAAGAATATGTAAATATCATAATATTCTTATAAATCCTCATACAAGGCATTAATGATAATCAGATAAACCATGTAGAAGAAATAATTAGTTAATGAGGCTTGTGTCTCAATGTGATAAAGGTGAGACAAAAATAATCCCTTACCTTATGGCATGACTCTATTTGTAATAAAAAAAGATACATATATAATTAATTTAGGTTTGTTATAAATAATTTAAATAATAATATTATAAAATATACTACCACATATGGTTTAATTATTACCTTATTTCAATTGTTTGTTAACGATCCTATATAAAGGTTTCATTTCGGGTAATATTCGCTTCGTTCTCTGCATGTGTATTAATTTGTTATATTTTTGGTCTTTATAATTATATCATGATTCCAGAATATAAATCATGATATACATATAATTTATATCCATTATATTTATATTACTATAATATACAGTATAATGATGTATGAAATGGAATTCACCATTCATAGAGACAGTAAGTCGTATGTTCTCATGAACGTTGTTTCCATTTTAATTATAGTATTGAAAGAAATAATGAAAAATGATATATATATATATATAATTATAATTATTATGTAGCTTTTTTATTTCATATTTATCATATTACTCTACTGAAACCACACTTAATACATACCATTTAGTGTGTGAACGAATCGCACCACTTTGAGGGGGTGGTAACACTTGATGAAACGAGATTACCGTATTAACACAAAATTGAAGGTAAAAGGTATGTGTTTTAAAAATGAATAAATAAGAATAAAGAAATAATAAATATTATATTTAATATATATATATATATATATAGATTTTTTTCATCATAATGGCCACCTTGATTAGTGGTAAAGGAAAAATGAACTACCATCGTTTCGTGAGGTAGTAGTTCATCATACAAATAAATAGTATGTTTGATATCTGTTATATAGAGGTTTGTATATGTTTAGATCAAAAAATTAGAATAAAAACATCCTAGTATATTTATGATAATGATTTTTTTATAAAAAATGGAATAAAAGGAGTGTAGGGGTGGAGAAGGAAAATGAAGGAATAGAGCTTGAGAGAAGACGTTACCTCTAAATCGGGTAACTTCTATTTGTTTTGAGCCCAAGGATTACTTGAGTTAACTTCATGCCAAGGTAATGATTCCTAGTGAAAGGGAAGGGTTTTTAGAGGAGAAATTGTATGGGGTTAGCCAAGGAAAAAGTATTTAGAGGTGTGAATAAAAGATAAGTCGAGGTTCCCTTTTATAAGAGGAAGGATGGGCACTTTAGGAAATTCCAAAACTATTAATTCACCATAAATTTATTTTCTATTTAAAATAGATTTATACAGATTTATACAACATATGATATGATTATGGGTATAAATCTACTCAACAAATGAATTTTAGACATGTTTAGGCCCCAAAATTAACCATAACTTTTGGATTTAACCCTTAGTTAAATTTTTTTCTCTTATGATGAAAATTGTGTTTTTAAACTATAGGGTTAATATAGTTACTATAAAATTCCAAAAGAACCAAAATTATGTCATTTATAAAATATCTTACAAAAACATTTATTGTCCAAACCATGATTTTTATGAATTTTATAACATAAAATAAAATATTATTTATTTAAAAGAATCATTTATGTGAATTTGGATACTATTCAATATTTTCATTTTTATAAATATAAAAAAAACATGATATCTTCAATTAAATACTTCCAATATTTCTCTACCATGCCTAAGGTATCTATAAAATTATTTTTCATCGCTTATTAAGTACAATTTTATATATTTGAAAATTTTTAATATAATTTATTTGATGTCTGAATTAATTAAACAATTACTGCATCATTATTATACAAGCCTTTATTTAATTTATTTATTCTCTAAAAATTAAAAATATATTATAATTATTAATATAAGTTTTTTATATTTAAAATAAATAGTTATAGTCTAATTTATGTTATGTATAACTCCATATTGAAAATGATTTATTTATTAGAATTTGAATATCAAAATTTCAACTCTTTCTTAAATAAAAATATAAAAATGTCCTAATATAACACAACTTTATTGAAAAGAATCATATTTTTTACCTAAGGTTTATTTTGGTCAAAAAAATATTTAATGAAATTAGGACAAGAGTTAGTATACTTTTATATTATTATAACATTATTTTTACATTTAATTATCCTATTTACTTTTAACTATGGAAAATAAAAATCGAAAGTTACGATTCAAAAAATATTTTAATTTTATTATATCACATTTTTAATAATGATTAAACCCATGTATTTGTTTTCTAAATTAAATTTTTAGAAGCGACAAAACAACATTTAATGATAATCCTGCAAAGGTGGTTAGAATGCGGGGAAAAAGACGTTTTTATGTCTAATTATATTATAAATGTGATTCCAATGACCTACATTGAATTAATATATTTATTATTTATATTTTGTGACTATAAAAATCAATTTTGATTAAAAAATAATCATTAAAATGAAAACTTTTGTTTTTAATTACTATGTTGTATTTTTCACTATTCATCAAAATTGAAATATTTCAGAAAATACCAAAAATTAACCATAAGTTAATTATGATATTTTTAATTCCCAAATTTTGTTTGTTTTATAAAAATTAATTTCAATGAGGGTTTAAAATTAATTTTATTTTTTTCATTTATGGTCAGGAAAATATGTTCATTTGAGAAAATTGTAGTTTTAAACATATAAAACTTTAATATAAATTATATTTTTCAATATATAAACCATTATAAATAATATTTAATAATTAGTTATTACTATTCATATCATAATTTTAATTGCAAGGTTATTAATATATTATTTAAATAATTATAATCGTAAAGTGTTGTTTCGTTGAAACACGATGTGGTGTGTAAAGCATGCCAAGTTAGTGTTGCGTGTAGAGTAACCTTACCTTGCTATTTTATATTATATAATAAAAATTGTAGATCTATTATATTGTAACACCCCGAGCTTCCACAATACGCTTCTCATTCAATAATGCAATAGCTTGCATTGTACGCAACTTCGAGTTCTAAAACACCGCGACTAATCAATGTAGCCGTTATGAATAGTAATAAACACTTTTTAAAATTATAGAAATTTTATATTTGAAAATGGACTTCATTTTTGGATTCGGAATATCGAAATTAGCCTATGTTTAATTTTTGGTAATTTTCTGAGAACTTCCAAATTTTTATGAATAGTGGAAAATACTTAAAAACAACATTTTTAATCAAAATAATTTACAGTGATAAATTATACTACTTAGTGGTTTTAAAGTATAATTAGAATATATTTTTACCATTTTATCCAATGGTGGTCATTAGAATTAATTTCACTTTGAAATTGGACATAAACAATTGTCAATCTTTTGATATATATTGTTTCTTAAAAACACGCTATCTGTTGTGACAGTGGGAATTAATTATAAAATTAATTAATGCAACTTATATGTTTGGAATTTTGTAAAATAGACATCATTTTTGAATTCGGAATATCAATTATAGCTTAGGGTAAAATTTTGGCATTGTTTTGAAAAACTTCAATTTTTGATGAATAGTGAAACCACTAAGTGGTAGTTAAATAACTGATTTTTCATTTAAATGAAATATTACCACTTCTGTGATTTGATTTTCAAAAATCCGACATACATGGTTGTCATTAAGAAGTAAAATTTGGTTCAATGAGATTAAAATAATTTTTGGTGAATAGTAACTTTTAAGTTCTCAATCGCGATTAGAGGTAATTAGTGTTGTTTAAGGTAAAAATAATGTTTTAATAATATGATATGAGCTTGAAACTTGTCCTACTCCTATTGGATGAGTCATGTCCGACCAAGACAATCAATGGGTCAACTTGGGGACCCCATGGAGCCACTTTAGTTGGAAAATGACATAAATACCTTTTATTTAATGTTAAAGTAAAAAATGATACAAACATGAAATGTTTCACTAAAACAATTTTTACATGGGGTTATAAAAGTCATAGTTTTGACTATAAATAGTCATTGGAAAGCTAAAAAGATTTCCTGTATCATAGTATTTTTTTTATAATTTTTAGACATTAAATAAATTAAATTATTTATGACATCATTATGATGCAGCGATGACCTCATTATTTAACGATTTTAATAAAATGAAAAGATAATGTACAATCCAAGTCTTACACCTGTCCAAAGACTATTGGATGGGTATATTTCGAACCCTTATCACCTTAGCCACGAATTAAATAAGTGTAGGACCTTTAGAATCCGAAAAGCATTGTGTAATAATGTAAAATTTCCTTACTTTCCAAGAGTGCCCCTCCTCTCCTCTTATAAAAGGCCTCCACCTCTACCACCTCATTCACACTTTAAAGCCATTTGGCTCGGACAAACTCTGCCCAAATACTCTCCCAACTTCCCCCTATTACTCCTAGAAGCCTCACTTTGGGCAGAACTCTTTCCAAGGATGCCTTTGGCTCAAATCAAAAAAAGATACCTGGTTTTGAGGTAATGTCTTCTCTAATGTTGTTTTGTTTTATTTTTCTTCTCCAACCCCCTAAAATCTTTTTATTCATTTCTTTTGTAACAACACCAGTATCCTCAATATAATATGATGTTGTTATAATATGGATTCGAGCTACAATTACACACACATACATCTAATGGTTAAAGAACATACTGTTTCTGTGGATGGAGAATTTCTGCCTCACGAAACGATGATTGTTCAACACTCATATAACACCTTCAAAGATGGACATTAAGATGTCACTATATTTTTATATGATATATAATATGTTTATGTTTTACTTATGCTTCTGTATTTCTCATTTATGGCATAATTTATGATTTCCATTATTGGTAAAACGTGATAATTTCATTTTAGGAAGTGCGGACTACCGCCCCCTCAAAGTAATGTGAATCGTTAATGCCATATGTGGGATGTATAAAGGATGGAGTAAATGATATTATATGCTATATTATACTAGGATTATATTATACATTTATATCATTATGTTTTCATTCCATTAAATATGAAATAGAAATGAAAGTAGCGTTCATGCGTACGTACGACTTACCGTCTCCATGAACGGTGCATTTCATTTCTTACCTCTAAATGTTACGTAATATTATGAATGAATGTATATAATGGATATATATGATATATATGATAACTACATCATGAATATAATTCTTGATATAATGGATATTTCACCACATGAACAACTTGTAATTATAAGAAGATTATTATTGACTCAAGTACCAAAGATCCACAAAACGACCGTTATTAACTTAAATAATTACATAATGTTCATAACATGGTAATAAGTGATATAAAAGGAATAATGAAAATAAAAACGGTTCTTAAGTAAATAGAAATTAACTCTAGTTTATTATTCAGGAGGTTAAAGAACAGTCGAGTCAGGACAAGACGCAAGGTAAGGGAACATTTTAACCCAACTTCCATTCTTTGGGTTAATCTCCTACTTTCAAATTATGTCATGATATTATTATGTCTTATTTTGTATTTTTACTTTCTTTATGTGTACCAATAGTGAATACACATAATATTTCTATTTTATTTTAAAAATGATCTTTTTAAGGACTTCGTCTCAATCTCCTTTCATTGAGGCATATTTGGTTTTATACAGAAATTTCTTTTATACGGTGTATAAACCCCTTTGAATTTTACGTTTATTCAAAAGGAATATTTTTTATACGAAGCGTTTACTAAATGCCAAAATGGAATTATTTTTTCGTACGTATGTGGCGACAACGACTTCTCCGCCGCCATGACCACTATTTGATTTTCGGCTTCCTCTACAAGCCATACCTTTTTTTAATGAAAAATAAATACCATGTTATACTTTTCTTTTATTTTGGTATTGAAAATGGTTTTGAAAGCGTTTTTATTATATCAATGTGTTGTATTGATATCTTGTGATTGAAATGTGGAAATGTTATGTTTCCTTTATGCATGTTTTATGTGATACTATTATGTTATGGTTTATGATATGTTTAAACCTATTCATATGAGGATTGCATTGGACTTAATAAGTGACGGGTGGAGCCCGCTATAGCTCCTCGATGCATCAGTAGGTCTCAGGAGACAACTAGACGTGGAATTGGCCGATGCCCTTTACCAATTTGATTTATGGTTTTGGCCGAGGCCTTAATCATTTTAGACATCTTGGCCGAGGCCTTGACAAAATGTTTCAGAATGTCTAGCATTATGCATTCCATCATTATGAAAGTGGTTATTGATATTGCATGTGATTATTCGACCAGTAGAATATCCATGTGAATAAGTGAATGGCATTATCTCATTTTACATTTGCCATATTAGGTTGATGTTCAAGTTTAAAAGGCTTTTGTTTTAGTTATACATTGCCTTAAATTTTTATGTTTATTTATGAAAGCTTCCGCATTATTGTTATCCGTACTGAGAATCTGAGCTCACCCCTTTCAATGTTTTAATATTTTCCAGGATGTGAAGAAGTATTTTATGAAAGACCTGCAGGGATTGTTAGAAGAGGATATGAGAGTGGACTATGAAGGTTTTGTTATTGTAGTTTTTCACTTTATGATGTAATGTAACGTTTATGAATGTATCTAGTGTTTCCAAGGCTACTAAACTAATCGGTCTTTCGAGACTTGATCTTTTGTGATCATGCCAACGTTACGAAGTAATGCACCGACTCTGGGTAGCTGGGGTCGGGGCGTTACAGTTGGTATCAAAGGCAGTTTAGTACTAACCTTGGAAGCTAGATTTAGATAAACTCTGATTAGAGCACATAGCCCAAACATAGACTTTGAGGATTAGTATAGAAGAACTTTCTAGAATTTCGTTATTGTAGAGATTTTGAGAGTTTTACGAGCAATACATCCCTATCTGGATACAAGCAGGTAGAGGCGGCTTTGGCACAGATGTACCTAGGGGTAAAACCCGAAAACACCGCTTTGAGCTAGACTCGAACGGGAACTGGTGCACGACAACAGGCCTTGCTGCACTCTTGGTTACGACACTCCCGGGGGATATGCTTAGGATAATTCTCGTTTTCTTTACAAACCACTATGAACGGTTATGAGTATATACTTCCTCAAAGAAAACCTTTTTATGATTATGGATTATATCCATAAATAGTTCAATTTATGTTAAGTATTTTATAAGTATGGAATTATGTATTCTGATTCATAAACTAATCTAGTTTATGCCATTGTATAGAAATGGCGCCTAGTGGAAGGAATGGAAACCGTATCAATGCACGAACTCCGTGTAGGGATTTCCTTCTTGCTCAAGATAATTATTGTGGATCTGGAGATACAACTGGTGCTGATCAACTTATTACTATACTGGGACAACTCACTCAGGTTATGAAAAATAACCTTACTCGTATGGATCACCCTGATCCACAACGTGGAGGATCAATGTTAGACCGCTTCATGAGGCAACAACCACGAACATTTAATGGGGGTACAAATCCATTAGTATCTGAGAAATGGATAAACTCCTTAGAGAAAATATTCCACGCCTTAGGGAGTAGTGAAAGGGAAAATGTTATCCTGGAAGTTTACCGCCTCACTGGAGATGCTGATCAATGGTGGTCATTGATTCAAAACAAAAAGGAAGATGATGACATATCGAATATGGAATGGAGGGAGTTCAAAGATCTTTTCTTAGAAAAATACTTTCCTCATGACCATAGAGCAGATATGGAAAGGCAATTTCTGAGTCTGAAACAAAAGGAGGATGAGAATGTCACAAAGTATGAGGCCAACTTTACAAGGTTAGCGAGGTATGCTGCAGATTATATACGTAACCCAAGAGGAAAGATTGATCGTTTCTTTGATGGGTTAAAACCATTTCTCCGTCGAGCTTTAGTATCACAATCGTTCTCAACATACGAAGATATTGTCTCATGTGCTATCAAGAAAGAAAAGGAATTCTCTAAGTCCTATGACAACAAAGTAAAGCAAGAGAAGAAGAGAACGGTGGAACAAGAGATAGATAAAGGGAAAAAGGTAAAGAAGGATTTTCCATTATGTGATAATTATGGGAAGAATCACCCTGGTACTTGTCTAAAAGGAATGTGAGTTTGTTATAAATGTGGGGAAAAAGGTCACCAGGCGCGTGATTGCAAGGGAAAGAAAGAGGCTATCAATGTTGAATGCTACAATTGTAGGGAAATGGGGCATTATGCAAATGAATGCCCTAAGCATCAGGGAAACTTACCTCAAAAAAGGCCAAGGGATCAAGGAAAATCTTATGCTGCTACTACAGTTGAAGCAAAATAACTAATGTATTGGTGCTTTTGGACTCATGGATTATATTCTGGTTATTAGAATAATGTGATATATATATAAGGATTGTACTGCAGTACTTGTTGATTTCAGTAAGGTTTTAATATGATGAAGGTAATTATATTTTTTGTATGTGACAATAAGAGAAACTTTTCTTTGTTTGGGGAATCTGATAAAATGATTTTGGAATTAAGAGACCTTTTAGAGAAAGTCTGGACAAAGGAATTTTGGATAACTATAAAGGTTGGAGTGGATTAAGTTGAACTTTTGATAGTATTGTTTAAGGTTAAAAAATTTATGAAGATTATTTTTGGAATACTATAATACTATAGTTTTAGGAAAAGGACAACCTGCAGGGTGGGGCATAACCCGTCGCGTCGGACAAAGTTGCAGGAATCGAACCCACAACCATAGTGCGACATGCCTTTATTTCCTACCACTAGCCTACAGGAAGTCCCTGGTTGTTACAAAATAATTTACTAATCTAAATGGTATGTGTTAACATTTGGAACCTTATACAATTAGGATAAGTATAATATTTTTGAGTTCTATTATCTTTTGAGTGAAAGATGAGTTGAAGGTTGAAACTCTAATTGTCAAGAATAAATATATATATATACCTATCTCTTAATAAATGAATAAATTAATTCTTAAACTTTAGTAAAGGGATATTGAAACAAAAAAACGTGTTATCCTAATACCTTATGTCTTGTTGAACTGATGATATTTTAAATCAACATAGATTGAAGGCTTTGAGGCCCTCAATTTGATAGTTGATTGTGATTGATGACCTCAATAACTCCCTACAAATATTTACGTTTTTCCTCCAATTATATGTCTCTAATTGCCTCCAATGTTCTCCTAATCGAGATCATAATTGGGTGGTGACTTTTTCATTTCCCTTTCCCTCTTATTAAGGATAAATTTTATTAATCTTATTTCCGATGTGGGTTTTCCACAAAGGTATTTTCTATTTTCAACCTTTTATTTTCAAAGAAAAATATCAAATTGCGAGGACGCAATTTATTGAAGGAGGGGAGAATTTAACACCCCAAGCTTCCACAATACGCTTCTCATTCAATAATGCAATAGCTTGCATTGTACGCAACTTCGAGTTCTAAAACACCGCGACTAATCAAAGTAGCCATTATGAATAGTAATAACCACTTTTTAAAATTATTGAAATTTTATATTTCAAAATGGACTTCATTTTTGGATTCGGAATATCGAAATTAGCCTATGTTGAATTTTTGGTAATTTTCTGAGAACTTCCAAATTTTTATGAATAGTGAAAAATACTTAAAAACAACTTTTTTAATCAAAATAATTTATAGTGATAAATTATACTATTTAGTGGTTTTAAAGTATAATTAGAATATATTTTTACCATTTTATCCAATGGTGGTCATTAGAATTAATTTCACTTTGAAATTGGACATAAACAATTGTCAATCTTTTGATATATATTGTTTCTTAAAAACACGCTATCTATTGTGACAGTGGAAATTTATTATAAAATTAATTAATGCAACTTATATGTTTGGAATTTTGTAAAATAGACATCATTTTTAAATTCGGAATATCAATTATAGCTTACTGTGAAATTTTGGCATTGTTTTGAAAAACTTCAATTTTTGATGAATAGTGAAACCACTAAGTGGTAGTTAAATAACTGATTTTTCGTTTAAATGAAATATTACCACTTCTGTGATTTGATTTTCAAAAATCCGACATACATGGTTTTCATTAAGAAGTAAAATGTGGTTCAATGAGATTAAAATAATTTTTGGTGAATAGTAACTTTTAAGTTCTTAATCGCGATTAGAGGTAATTAGTGTAGTTTATGGTAAAAATAATGTTTTAATAATATGAGATGAGAATGAAACTTGTCCTACTCCTATTTGACGAGTCATGGCCGACCAAGACAATCCATGGGTCAACTTGGGGACCCCATGGATCCACTTTAGTTGGAAAATGACATAAATACCTTTTATTTAATGTTAAAGTAAAAAATGACACAAACATGAAATGTTTTACTAAAACAATTTTTACATGGGGTTATACAAGTAATATTTTTGACAATAAATAGTCATTGGAAAGCTAAAAATATTTCCTACATCATAGTATTTTTTTTATAATTTTTAGACATTATATAAATTAAATTATTTATGACATCATTATGATGCAGTGATGACCTCATTATTTAACGATTTTAATAAAATGAAAAGATAATATACAATCCAAGGCTTACACCTATCCAAAGACTATTGTATGGGTATATTTAGAACCCTTATCACCTTAGCCACGAATTATATAAGTGTGGGACCTTTAGAATCCTAAAAGCAATGTGTAATAATGTAAAATTTCCTTACATTCCAAGAGTGTCCCTCCTCTCCTCTTATAAAAGGCCCCCACCTCTACCACCTCATTCACACATTCAAGCCATTTGGATCGGCCAAACTCTTCCCAAATACTCTCCCAACTTCCCCCTATTACTCCTAGAAGCCTCACTTTGGGCAGGAACTCTTCCCAAGGAAGCCTTTGGCTCAAATCAAAAAGAGTTACCCGATTTTGAGGTAATGTCTTCTCTAATGTTGTTTTGTTTTATTTTTCTTCTCCAACCCCCTAAACTCTTTTTATTCATTTCTTTTGTAACAACACCAGTATCCTCAATATAATATGATGTTGTTATAAGAAGGATTCGAGCTACACTTACACACACCTACATCTAATGGTTAAAGAACATACGGTTTCTGTGGATGGCGAATTTCTGCCTCACGAAACGATGATTGTTCAACACTCATATAACACCTTCAAAGATGGACATTAAGATGTCACTATATTTGTATATGATATATAATATGTTTATGTTTTACTTATGCTTCTGTATTTCTCATTTATAGCATAATTTATGATTTCCATTATGGGTAAAACGTGATAATTTCATTTTAGGAAGTGCGGACTACCGCCCCCTCAAAGTGATGTGAATCGTTAATGCCATATGTGGGATGTATAAAGGATGGAGTAAATGATATTATATGCTATATTATACTGGGATTATATTATACATTTATATCTTTATGTTTTCATTCCATTAAATACGAAATAGAAATGAAAGTAGCGTTCATGCGTACGTACGGCTTACCGTCTCCATGAACGGTGCATTTCATTTCTTACCTCTAAATGTTACGTAATATTATGAATGAATGTATATACTGGATATATATGATATATATGATAACTAAATCGTGAGTATAATTCTGGATATAATGGATATTTCACCACATGAACAACTTGTAATTATAGGAAGTTTATTATTGACTCAAGTACCAAATATCGACAAAACGACCGTTATTAACTTAAATAATTACATAATGTTCATAACATGGTAATAAGTGATATAAAAGGAATAATGAACATAAAAAAGGTTCTTATGTAAATATAAATTAACTCTAGTTTATTATTCAGGAGGTTAAAGAACGGTCGAGTCAGGACAAGACGCAAGGTAAGGGAAGTTCTTATCCCAACTTCCATTCTTTGGGTTAATCTCCTACTTTCAAATTATGTCATGATATTATTATGTCTTATTTTGTATTTTTACTTTCTTTATGTGTACCTATAGTGAATACACATAATATGTCTATTTTATTTTAAAAATGATCTTTGTAAGGACTTCGTCTCAATCTCCTTTCATTGAGGCATATTTGGTTTTATACAGAAATTTCTTTTATACGGTGTATAAACCCCTTTGACTTTTACGTTTATTCAAAAGGATTATTTTTTATACGAAGCGTTTAATAAATGCCAAAAGGGAATGTTTTTGTCGTACGTATGTGGCGACAATGACTTCTCCGCCGCCATGACCACTATTTTATTTTCGGCTTCCTCTACAAGCCATACCTTTTTTTAATGAAAAATAAATACCATGTTATACTTTTCTTTTATTTTGGTATTGAAAATGGTTTTGAAAGTGTTTTTATTATATCAATGTGTTGTATTGATATCTTGTGATTGAAATTTGGAAATTTTATGTTTCCTTTATGCATGTTTTATGTGATACGATTATGTTATGGTTTATGATATGTTTAAACCTATTCATATGAGGAATGCATTGGACTTAATAAGTGACGGGTGGAGCCCGCTATAGCTCCTCGATGCATCGGTAGGTCTCATGAGACAACTAGATGTGGAATTGGCCGAGACCCTTTCCCAATTTGATTTATGGTTTTGTCCAAGGCCTTAATCATTTTAGACGTCTTGGCCAAGGCCTTGACAAAATGTTTCAGAATGTCTGGCATTATGCATTCCATCATTATGAAAGTGGTTATTGATATTGCATGTGATTATTCGACCAGTAGAATATCCATGTGAATAAGTGAATGGAATTATCTCATTTTACTTTTTCCATATTATGTTGATGTTCAAGTTTAAAAGGCTTTTGTTTTAGTTATACATTGACTTAAATTTTTATGTTTATTTATGAAAGCTTCTGCATTATTGTTATCCTTACTGAGCATCTGAGCTCACCCCTTTCAATGTTTTAATATTTTCCAGGATGTGAAGAAGTATTTTATGAATGACCTGCAGGGATTGTCAGAAGAGGATATGAGAGTGGACTATGGAGACTTTGTTATTGTAGTTTTTCACTTTATGATGTAATGTAACGTTTACGAATGTATCTAGTGTTTCCAAGGCTACTAAACTAATCGGTCGTTCGAGACTTGATCTTTTGTGATCATGCCAATGTTACGAAGTAATGCACCGACTCTGGATATCTGGGGTCGGGTCGTTACATATATAATAAAAATATATATATTCAGTGTTGCGTGAAGTGAAAATTTCATGAGATTATATTAATTCGAAAAAAAATAATTTCATAAAATATCGGTGTGTTATATTATAACCCCTTAAAATAAATTTTTCACTAAAAAACATTTTAGTTATCAATGATCAAATACTTGAGATTTACTTTCATAGAATCCCACATCATAAAAATGAAGTCTAAAAATACCTTTTAAAAAAAATTGCAATGTAAATGTTACCCAAAGTAACTCATATATAGGTTTCTACATAGAAGAACATATGTCAAGATTTGGGTATGTAGGAAAAATTTAAATAATCATAGAGATTGATATATATCACTAATCAAAACAAAGTGGTAATCCAAAGAAAGTTACCAATCACAAAACCATAAACTAAAAAAACATTCATGAGGACATTGATATTATAAGGCCCCAGCCTTAAACCTTACTTAATCTTGAGTTATTACAAGATTACACATTGAGGATCTTTTCGGGTTTAGAGTTTTAGAGAATTAGATCATAAAACTTGCATTACATTCCACATATAAGCAAAGTGGTTACATAAAGATAGTATTCTTCATTCCCATCAATATAAACACATTTAAAATAAAACATGGTTTATTTCTTGACACATCCTTGACTCTATCACCCTATCATGTACCTTTCCCTTGACCTATGAAGAACATTTCAAAAACATTGGATGAACATAAAAACTCAGTATGGGATATAAAAACATGGAAAGGAAACATGGGTACATATATACATAAGAGTGAAATCATACTTTACCCATAAAACAGAGGCAATTTAACATACCTCATAAAATCATGACTAAATCATAGAAATCATAAGACATAAAGGTAACTTGAGGCATTCATAACATTCTTACGTAGGGAGTAACCCTCTTAGTTACGTTTGGAATACCCATCACAGTATATTCCCTAAATCTCTTCGGAGAAACCTTAACGTTTCACTCCTTCGCGTTACCCAATGCATTGGAGAGCTATATCGGGCTCACCCGCCCTTAGTTTATCACGGAACCACCCGTCTTCATAATAATGCCCAAGAACCATAACATAATCGTATCACATAAAACATGCATAAAGGAAACATAAAATTTCCACATTTCAATCACAAGATATCAATACAACACATCGATATAATAAAAACGTTATAAAAACCATTTTTAATACCAAAGTAAAACATGGTATTTATTTTTCATTTAAAAAAAAGGGTATGACTTGTAGAGGAAGCTGAAACTGAAATAACGGTCACGGCGGCGGAGAAGTCGTTGTCACCGCATACAGACGACAAAAACATTCCCTTTTTTCGTTTAGTAAACTCTTCGTATAAAAAAGATTCCTTTTGAATAAACGTAAAATTCAAAGGGGTTTATACACCGTATAAAAGAAAGTTGTGTATAAAATAAAATATGCCTCAATGAAAGGAGATTGAGACGAAGTCCCATACCTCGTATCCGACTTGACCCGACCGTTCTTTAATCACCTGAATAATAAACATTAGTTAATCTCTACTTTCTTATGAATCTTTTCCAAGTTCATTATTCCTTTTATACCATGTTATGAACATCATGTAATCAGTTAAGTTAATAATGTTCATTTTGTCGGTATTTGGTTCTTAAGTCAAAAATAGACTTATTACACCTACATGTTGTTAATTTGATCATAGGTTCGTTATATCCAGAATGATATTAATGATTTGGATAACATATATATCATATATATTTATAATATACATGTATTTATAATATTACATCACATTTAGAGGTAAGAAATGAAATGCACCGTTCATGGAGACGGTAAGCCGTAAGTACGCATGAACGCTACTTCCATTTCTATTTCATATTTTCTTGAATGGAATCATAACGATATAAGAGTATATTATAATTCCAGTATAATAACATATATAATATCATTAACTTTATCCTTTACACATCCCACATATGGTATAAACGAATCAAATCACTTTCAGGGGGCGGTAGTCCGCACTTCCTAAAATGAAGATATCGTGTTTACCCATAATGGGAACCATAAAGGTATGCCAAAAATGAAAAAAACAGAAGCTTAAGGAAAAAATAAACATATTATATATCATATATAAAAATAGTGACATCATAATGGCCACCTTTGAAGGTGTTAAATGAGTATTGAACAATCATCGTTTCGGGAGGCAGAATTTCGCCATCCACGGAAACCGTATGTTCTTTAACCATTTGATGTAGTTGTGTGAGAGTGTAGCTCAAATAAATATTATAACAACATCCTTGTATATTGAAGATACTGGTTTTGTTACAAAATAAGTAAATAAAAAGATTTTAGGGGGTTGGAGAAGCAAAGTAAAACAAATGAACATGAGAGAATGAATTACCTTTAAAAGTGTAACGCCTTTTGATTTGAGCCTATGGGCTTCCTTTGAAAGGATTATGCCCAAAGGGAATCCTCTAGGATGAGGAGAGGGATGTGGAGAGAGTAAATGGGAAGGGTTTGGCCGAGCCAAAGGCTTGAGGAGTGTGTGAAATGAGGTAGAGGTGGGGGCCTTTTATAAGAGGAGAGGAGGGGCACTTTTGGAAAGTAAAGAAATATTACTTTATTTGAAAATGTGTTTCGGTTTCAAAAGGTCCCACATTGATATAATTCGTGGATAAGGTGATAAGGGTTCGAAATACACTCATCCAATTGGTTTTGGCCATGTGTAGTTCATAGATTTTACATTATCTTTCCATTTTATTTAAATCGTCAAATAATGATGTCATCGCTGCATCATTATTATGTCATAAATAATTTAATTTATTTAATGACTAAAAATCATAAAAAAATACTATGATGTAGTAAATCTTTTTAGATTTCCAATGACTATTTATAATCAAATATCTGATCTTTATAACCCAATGTGAAAATTGTTTTCGTAAAACGTATTATGTTTGTGTCATTTTTACTTTAACATTTAATAAAAAGTTATTTATGTCATTTCCCAACCAAAATGTCTCCATGGGTTCCCCAAGTTGACCCATGGCTTGTCTTGGTCGGCCATGACACAACCAATAAGGTTGGGACATGTGTCTAGGTCATTTCATATTATTAAAGCATTATTTATACCTTAAACTACACTAATTACCACTAATCGCGATTAAAAACCTAATAAGTTACTATTCACCAAAAAATTATTTTAATCTCATTGAACCACATTTTACTTATTAATGACAACCATGTATGTCGGATTTTCAAAATTCAATACACATTAGTGGTAAACTTTCATTTAACAGAAAAATCAGTTTGCTTGATTACCACTTAGTGGTTTCACTATTCATCAAAAATTGAAGTTTTTCAGAAAATTACCAAAAATTCACCCTAAGCTATATTTGATATTCAGAATTCAAAAATTAAGTCTATTTTACAAAATTCAAATAATATAAGTCACATTAATTAATTTAATAATTAATTCCCACTTCCAGAGCAAATAGCGTGTTTTTACAAAACAATAAGTATCAAAAGATTGACACCAGTTTAAGTCTAATTTCAAAGCGAAATTGATTCCAATGACCACCATTGGATAAAATGGTAAAAATATATTCTAATTTCACTTCAAAACCAATTTAAAACATAATCTAATCATATAAATAAGTTAGATTAAAAAGCAGTTTTGACGTAAAATGCAGTATTTTTCACTATTCATTAAAAAATGAACATTGTCAGAAAAATACCAAAAATTCACACAAGGTAAATTTTGATGTCCCAATCATAAAGAATAAGTTTATTTTGACAAAAATAGTTTATAAAATTGTCAAAAGATAGATTCAAAAATGGTTTGCCATCAAAAGGCAGTAAAACAATCTTTTAAGAATATTAGTTTATTCCATGCATAAGATTGTATTTATTTTCATTTTAAGCCTCTAAAACACTATCTTAATCATTAATAGACATGGATAAAAATATCTATTATTCATTACTTACTTTGGATGTTACATCCTTCCCCCCTTTAGAAAATTGCGTCCCCGTAATTTATTTACTTATCGAATAAATGGGGGTACTTATCCCTCATTGCATTTTCAGATTCCCATGTTGCCTCTTCAATCATGTGGTTTTTCCACAAAACCTTTACCTGGTGAATCACCTTATTCCGTAAAACTTGCTCCATGTGGTCAAGAATCTGGACCGGTTGTTCCTCATAAGATAGGTTCTCTTCCAGCTGAACTACCTCTGGACTCAAGACATGAGATGGATCTGGCATATACTTTCTCAACATTGAAATGTGAAAAACATTGTGTACCTACGATAAACTCGGAGGTAAAGCCACTCGGTATGCAACTGATCCAACTCTCTCCAGAATTTCCTATGGTCCAATGAACCTTGGACTCAACTTTCCTTTCATACCAAATCTCATCACACTTTTCCAAGGAGAAACCTTGAGAAAAACATGATCACCTACCTCGAAAGATAGATCCTTCCTCCGGTTATCTGCATAACTCTTCTGCCTGCTCTGAGCTATTCTCATGTGTTTCTGAATCAGCTGAACTTTTTCTGCCATCTCTTCTACCAATTCTGGTCCCATCAACTTCCTTTCACCCACTTCATCCCAGAAAGCTGGAGTTCGACACCGCTTCCCATATAATGCCTGAAATGGTGCCATCTGTATACTGGAATGAAAACTGTTATTATATGAAAACTCAACCAAAGAAAGATGTTGGTCCCAACTTCCCTGATAATCCATAGAACAAGCTCGTAGCATATCCTCCAATGTCTGGATTGTTCGTTCTGACTGCCCATCTGATTGAGGATGAAAAGCTGTACTAAAATTTAATTTAGTACCCAACGACTTCTGAAGGCATTTCCAAAAGTTAGAAGTAAACCTGGGATCACGATCCGATACAATGGAGAGAGGAACTTCATGTAACCTGACTATCTCTTTAAGATACAAACGGGAAAGTTGATCAAGAGAGAAAGTATCTCGTATAGCAAGGAAATGAGCAGATTTGGTCAAGCGATCAACAATAACCCAGATTGCATTATTACCTCAAGATGTCTTCGGTAATCCAACAACAAAGTCCATGGATATATTCTCCCATTTCCACTCTGGCACTGGTAAAGGATGAAGCATCCCTTTTGGTAACTGCCGCTATGCTTTAACCTGCTGACAAGTCAAACACTTCACAGTAAAATCAGCAATGTCTCTTTTTATTCCATCCCACCAGTAATACTCCTGCAGATCTCTATACATCTTAGTACTGCCCGGATGAACTGAAAACGGAGAACTCTGAGCTTCACATAACAACTCTCTCTTCAACTGTGAATCACAAGGCACACACAATCTCTTCCCAAATCTCAAAACACAATCATTATCAATGTTGAATTCAGGAAACTTACCTTTCTGAACCAGCTCTACCCTTTTATGCAACTCACTGTCTTGCTTCTGTGCTTGCTTGATTCTATCTGATAGAGATGATCTCACTGATACCTGAAACAAAACAGAAGGACTTCCTGCACCAACAACTTCTATGCCAAAGTTCATCAAATCGTTAACCAAAGGATCATGTTCTAACCGCAACATTGTTAATGAAGCATTACTTTTTCGACTCAAAGCATCAGCCACTTTATTTGCTTTTCCTGGATGGTAATGAATTGTACAATCATAATCCTTGATTAATTCCAGCCATCTCCTTTGTCTCATGTTTAACTCTTTCTGAGTGAATATATGCTTTAAACTTTTGTGATCGGTATATATTTCACACATTAATCCATACAAATGATGCCTCCAAATTTTTAAAGCAAAAACAACAGCATCTAGTTCCAAATCATGTGTAGGGTAATTTACCTCATGAGTTTTCAACTGTCGTGAAGCATAAGCAATTACCTGATCATTCTGCATTAAGACGCAACCAAGTCCATTCAATGAAGCATCACTGTATATAACAAACTCACCATTTCTGGAAGGTAGTGCCAAAACTGGAGCATTCACCAATCTTCTTTTCAATTCTTGAAAACAATCATCACATTCTTTTGTCCAGATAAACTTAACACCCTTCCGAGTTAGCTTAGTAATTGGACTAGATAACCGTGAAAAATTTCTAACAAACCTTCGATAATAGCCCGCCAAACCAAGGAAGCTACGAATCTCGGTTACATTTGTGGGTCTTGGCCATTCTTCCACAACTTTTGTTTTTGCAGGATCAACAGTTATTCCATCTTTAGAAACAATGTGACCAAGGAATGAAATTTGTTTCAACCAAAACTCACACTTGCTGAATTTCCCATACAGTTTATTTTCTTTTAAGGTTTGCAAGATAACCCTTAAATGTTTTTCATTCTCCTCTTTACTTTTATAAAACACCAAAATATCATCAATGAAAACCACCACAAACTTATCCAAGAACTCATGGAAAATTCTATTCATTAAGTCCATGAATACAGTAGGTGCATTGGTTAGCCCAAAAGGCATTACTACAAATTCATAATGGCCATATCTCGTACGGAACGCGGTCTTTGGAATATCTGCCTCCTTTACCTTCAGCTGATGGTACCCCGATCTCAAGTCAATCTTTGAAAAAAACCGAGCTCCCTGGAGCTGATCAAACAAATCATCGATATAAGGCAAAGGATATTTGTTCTTAACAGTGATATTATTCAAGGCTCTATAATCAATGCAAAGTCTCATAGAACCATCTTTCTTTTTAACAAATAAAATAGGGGCACCCCATGGTGATGTGCTAGGTCTAATGAAACCTTTCTCTAATAAATCTTGCAATTGCTCCTTCAACTCTAAAAGTTCAATTTGTGCCATTCGATAAGGGGGTTTTGAAATTGGCTTAGCATCAGGAACTAAGTCAACAGTAAACTCAACTTCCCGATCTGGTATTATTCCAGGCAACTCATCAGGAAAAACATCAGGATACTCATTTACCATGGGCACATCATTAATCTGAACAGTTCCTTTATTTTCAACGACTTGTGCAAGGTAACATTCATTTCCATCTTTTAAATGTTTCTCGGCCTCTTGATATGTTATCAAAAGTAAGGGTTCATTCTTGTAAACAAACTGAATGTCTTTCTGAAAAGAAACTTCTTTAGCTCTACAATCAATCTTAGCATGGTAAATAGAGATCCAATCCATACCCAGGATAACATCAAACTCAACTAGAGGTAGAACAATAAGGTTTGCAAGTAGGTTCTTTCCACAGATAAGGATAGGAAGATTATTATAAATTCTTTTTTCCTCAACATTCCCCCATTGTGTTTTTACCAAAAGTTCAGGAGTCATTTCTTGAGATGGTATTCCCATTTTACTAGAAAAGGATTCAGAGATGAAATAATGTGTAGACCCTGAATCAAACAACACACTGGAATAATCTGAAAAAACAAACAAAGTACCTGATACAACTTCATTTGATGGCCCGACATCTGCTGAAGTAGTTGCAAAGGATTTCACCACCCCTTTCTGCTTGTAGTCTAACTGCTTCCCATCACTCAAGCTCCTTGTCGGACACTCGTTTTCATAGTGACCCATCTCATTGCACTTATAACATTTCACTAACTGTAAATCAAATTTGTTCTTACCTTCACCTTGATCCTTTTTAATGCAATCACGAGCCTTATGTCCCATCTTACCACATCGGTAGCACTTCCCAGAATTCAGAAGACATTCCCCAGCATAACCATTGCCACATTTATCACAAACTGGAAACTTAGTTCTCTGACCATCAGACTTTTTTGAAGAATTCTTACCTTTCTCCTACCACCTCGGTCTCTTCTTCTGCTGGTTGTTATAGAAAACTTGGTCATCGGGAAACTCCATTTCCACCTTCTCAGCACATCGAACAATCTTTTCATAACTTTTAAACTCACGAGAAGCTAATGCTCTTCGATATTTTGGCTTTAATCCTGAGTAAAAATGATTGATTTTATTATCAAGGTCCCGGATAAAATTTGGAGCATACCGTGCCAATCGAGTGAACCTTTATTCATAGGCAGCCACTGAGTCTTCCTCTTGCCTCAATTCCAAGAATTGCTTTTCCATCCTAAGTCGAACAGCCTTAGGAATATACTTCTCAAGAATCATACCTTTGAATTCATCCCAGTCAAGAGCATCAATATCATCGGCGTCCCTGATATTTTTAACCATAGACCACCACTGATCTGCTTCACCCTCCAAACGGTAAATAGCAAGACTAACCTTTTGATTGTCTGAACACCCCATGACATCAAAAATCTTCTCCAGTGCTTTAATCCACCCTTCAGCTAGCACAGGGTCAGATGATCCTCTGAATGATGGTGGATTTTGCCTCATGAAATGTTCCACCACTGACATGTTCCTCTGCGGTTTGTCTGGCTGATCTCGTGTATGGATACCACCGCCATTTATCGCTTGAGTCAACTGCGCCATTACTGCAACAAACTGTTCAGTTCCAATTCTGACAATTTCTTGATGCTAGTTCGGAAGGTTATTTCCTTCTGTATGCCTTCCTAGCACTACTTCCCTGTTTCCTCTGCGGAAAACCATTCTGAACAAACATGTCTTAGATGAAGCAACGTGGTAATCTTTAAATGCTATATCATTTCGAAAAAAAATATTTTTGGATAATCATTTAATAGAATTATAACTCCTAAAGTTATCTAAACCAACCTTTGATACCAACTATAAGGCCCCAGCCTTAAACCTTACTTAATCTTGAGTTATTACAAGATTACACATTGAGGATCTTTTCGGGTTTAGAGTTTTAGAGAATTAGATCATAAAACTTGCATTACATTCCACATATAAGCAAAGTGGTTACATAAAGATAGTATTCTTCATTCCCAACAATAGAAACACATTTAAAATAAAACATGGATTATTTCTTGACACATCCTTGACTCTATCACCTTATCATGTACCTTTCCCTTGACCTGTGAAGAACATTTCAAGAACTTTGGATGAGCATAAAAACTCAGTATGGGTTATAAAAACATGGAAAGGAAACATGGGTACATATATACATAAGAGTGAAATCATACTTTACCCATAAAACATAGGCATTTTAACATACCTCATAAAATCATGAATAAATCATAGAAATCATAAGACATAAAGGTAACTTGAGGCATTCATAACATTCTTACGTAGGGAGTAACCCTCTTGGTTACGTTTGGAATACCCATCACAGTATATTCCCTAAATCTCTTCGGAGAAACCTTAACGTTTCACTCCTTCGCGTTACCCAATGCATTGGAGAGCTATATTGGGCTCACCCGCCCTTAGTTTATCACGGAACCACCCGTCTTCATAATAATGCCCAAGAACCATAACATAATTGTATCACATAAAACATGCATAAAGGAAACATAACATTTCCACATTTCAATCACAATATATCAATACAACACATCGATATAATAAAAACGTTATGAAAACCATTTTTAATACCAAAGTAAATCATGGTATTTATTTTTCATTTAAAAAAAGGGTATGACTTATAGAGGAAGCTGAAACTCAAATAACGGTCACAGCGGCGAAGAAGTCGTTGTCGCCGCATACTTACGACAAAAACATTCCCTTTTGTCGTTTAGTAAACTCTTTGTATAAAAAAGATTCCTTTTGAATAAACGTAAAAGTCAAAGGGGTTTATACACCGTATAAAAGAAAGTTGTGTATAAAATAAAATATGCCTCAATGAAAGGAGATTGAGACGAAGTCCCATACCTCGTATCCGACTTGACCCGACCGTTCTTTAATCTCCTGAATAATAAACTTGAGTTAATCTCTACTTTCTTATGAATCTTTTTCAAGTTCATTATTCCTTTAATACCATGTTATGAACATCATGTAATCAGTTAATTTAATAATGTTCATTTTGTCGGTATTTGGTTCTTAAGTCAAAAATAGACTTCTTACACTTACATGTTGTTAATTTGGTCATAGGTTCGTTATATCCAGAATGATATTAATGATTTGGATAACATATATATCATATATATTCGTCATATAAATGTATTTATAATATTACATCACATTTAGAGGTAAGAAATGAAATGCACCGTTCATGGAGACGGTAAGCCGTACGTACGCATGAACGCTACTTCCATTTCTATTTCATATTTTATGGAATGGAATCATAATGATATAAGAGTATTTTATAATTCCAGTATAATAACATATATAATATCATTAACTTTATCCTTTACATATCCCACATATGGTATTAAATAATCAAATCACTTTCAGGGGGCGGTAGTCCGCATTTCCTAAAATGAAGATATCGTGTTTACCCATAATGGGAACCATAAAGGTATGCCCAAAATGAAAAAAAAAACAGAAGCTTAAGGAAAACATAAACATATTATATATCATATATAAAAATAGTGACATCATATGGCTACCTTTGAAGGTGTTAAATGAGTATTGAACAACCATCGTTTCGGGAGGCAGAATTTCGCCATCCACGGAAACCGTATGTTCTTTAACCATTTGATGTAGTTGTGTGAGAGTGTACCTCAAATAAATATTATAACAATATCCTTGTATATTGAAGATACTGGTGTTGTTACAAAATAAGTAAATAAAAAGAGTTTAGGGGGTTGGAGAAGCAAAATAAAACAAATGAACATGAGAGAATGAATTACCTTTAAAAGTGTAACTCCTTTTGATTTGAGCCTAAGGGCTTCCTTTGAAAGGATTCTGCCCAAAGGGAATCCTCTAAGATGAGGAGAGGGATTTGGAGAGAGTAAATGAGCAGGGTTTGGCCAAGCCAAAGGCTTGAGGAGTGTGTGAAATGAGGTAGAGGTGGGGGCCTTTTATAAGAGGAGAGGAGGGGCACTTTTGGAAAGTAAAGAAATATTACTTTATTTGAAAATGTTTTTCGGTTTCAAAAGGTCCCACATTGATATAATTCGTGGATAAGGTGATAAGGGTTCGAAATACACTCATCCAATTGGTTTTGGCCATGTGTAGTTCATAGATTTTACATTATCTTTCCATTTTATTTAAATCGTCAAATAATGATGTCATCGCTGCATCATTATTATGTCATAAATAATTTAATTTATTTAATGTCTAAAAATCATAAAAAAAAAATACTACGATGTAGGAAATCTTTTTAGCTTTCCAATGAGTATTTATAATCAAATATCTGATCTTTATAACCCTATGTGAAAATTCTTTTCGTAAAACGTATTATGTTTGTGTCATTTTTACTTTAACATTTAATAAAAAGTTATTTATGTCATTTCCCAACCAAAATGTCTCCATGGGGTCCCCAAGTTGACCCATGGCTTGTCTTGGTCGGCCATGACACAACCAATAAGGTTGGGACATGTGTCTAGGTCATTTCATATTATTAAAGCATTATTTATACCTTAAACTACACTAATTACCACTAATCACGATTAAAAACTTAATAAGTTACTATTCACCAAAAAATTATTTTAATCTCATTGAACCACATTTTACTTCTTAATGACAACCATGTATGTAGGATTTTCAAAATTCAATACACATTAGTGGTAAACATTCATTTAACTGAAAAATCAGTTTGCTTGATTACCACTTAGTGGTTTCACTATTCATCAAAAATTGAAGTTTTTCAGAAAATTACCAAAAAGTCACCCTAAGCTATATTTGATATTCAGAATTCAAAAATGAAGTCTATTTTACAAAATTCAAATCATATAGGTCACATTAATTAATTTAATAATTAATTCCCGCTGCCAGAGCAAATAGCGTGTTTTTACAAAACAATAAGTATCAAAAGATTGACACCAGTTTAAGTCTAATTTCAAAGTGAAATTGATTCCAATGACTACCATTGGATAAAATGGTAAAAATATATTCTAATTTCACTTCAAACCCAATTCAAAACATAATCTAATAATATAAATAAATTAGATTAAAAAGCAGTTTTGACGTAAAATGCAGTATTTTTCACTATTCATTAAAAAATGAACATTGTCAGAAAAATACCAAAAATTCACACAAGGTAAATTTTGATGTCGCAGTCATAAAGAATAAGTTTATTTTGACAAACATAGTTTATAAAATTGTCAAAAGATAGATTCAAAAATGGTTTGCCATCAAAAGGCAGTAAAACAATCTTTTAAGAATATTAGTTTATTCCATGCATAAGATTGTATTTATTTTCATTTTAAGCCTCTAAAACACTATCTTAATCATTAATAGACATGGATAAAAATATCTATTATTCATTACTTACTTGGGATGTTACAGATATCCTCAAAACGATGATAACACAATAAAATTTTACATCATGATACCTTTTCCAAATAATGAAGAATTTTCAAGAGATGATATACGTACTTTATTTCAATATAACAATACCCTTTCTTATTTCAGGATCAATTTCCACTTCATCTCTTATTCCACGAAATGATGTTTAATTTTTCTCTCCTAAATCACTAGTAAATCATAAGATGAATAATAGGTCATTCTATCTATAAACAAAAAATGGTAATCAATTGTTATAAAAATTATATATATCTAACTATGGTGGGATAATAATTTAATCTCACATACTTAATTTAAGTTTAACATAAAATTTCCATAAATTGATAGTCCCATACTCCATTTGAGAACTAAATACACACGAATTTAGAAATAAGATCACTAAATTGGCATAAATTTTTTTTACCATATAATAAAATGGAATTTATCAGTTGTCACATTCCAAACATGTGAATACCTTAATCAAGTATTATCTTGAAACATGGTAAAAACCCGATTTTCCATACATACATAATGAAAACTTTTATGTTTCGTTATTATTAAGTCTAAAATGATGTAATCTTCGTCCATGATAGCATAACCCTCATGTCAATAAATCATTAATTAGTTCCAAGTTAAATAGTGCCATCAAATTTACTTATTCATATCTAATATATAGTTATCAACATATCATTATCTCAAAATCATGGACATATTAAGTGTTATCCTTACATTAATCATGTTTTTTTCCAAAAATATCACTTTATTACCTTAATCACTTTTCATGGTTACCAAAACCATTCATCATATGTTCTTAAATCATTAAGTAAAAACGATAGTGGACCAATCCATAGGCGTTTCATTATTCCGTAGTACCATAAATGTACCTATATAATATTTTTCATGAATTCCAATACAAAAAAATTCAATTACTTCATCCTTATTCCTTTAACAAGGGTACCTCATTATATTATATAATAACTCTTTATTTTCACATTTTCTCTGAATCTCATCATCATTAGCAATGTAACCATTACTAACACCACATTACTAGTTTCTATTAGGATCTTTCACATTAGAACATTGTGTTGCATAATGACCGTTTACTCTACACTTAAAAAACATAACCATTAATTATATATTAGGGAGGCCAATATTCACATCCATTCCATTAACTGAACACCATATTTTTATCTTATAGTCACTTTATATTTGTCCTTCTTTTCTGAAGGCCAAACATCTTATTGTTCCTATAAGAAATTCATTCAGGTGGTATATTCCACATTCTTATCACAAAGTAAAATAAATCTTTTTTTCTCAATGGTCTCCATTTCTGAAACACTCAGTGATCTCCTTTATTCTCTTCCTTGGTGAGTCCAAGAGATTGTTAAGGTACACGTTATTAATATTGTTCCGTGAAAACTACCTAGGCATGATCAAAACATCCTTTACTCTAGTGATCATCCCATTTTACTTCTCATCAACAAATTTTCCATCATAATCATTGTTAATCTAGATATTTCTAATTCATTACATTTTCTAAAACCAAAATAATTTAGTTTGAAAAAATTATCATAACGAGGGATCATGTAATCATTAAAACAATATATATGATGTCAAAATGATAAAACCGTCATAGAATATGACTCTAAAGGTCAATCCTTGGTTATTCATAACCAACTTCTATTTAAATCCTTCATTATGGTTCATTAATAGTTTATGAATTCTAAAAGCATATCCCCTAGGAGTGTCAAGTCAGGTGTGCAGCAAGGCTCGTTGTCATGTTCCAAATTACCCGGATTCAGGTCTAGAACATCTTGTTATAGTTGTTACTCCTAGGTACATCAGGGCTAATGCCAGATCCCCTTATTATATATAGACAGAGATTTATTTTAAGGAAACCCCTCGCTCTATATATTACCAAAATTCTAGGACATTTTCCTAAACACTGACTCATCCTTAAACTTATCCTTATATACATCTCTAGACTCATCCTCAGAAATATACAATGGGATCCCCCAAATATTTTCTCATCATAGATTTCGATGGTTAACTAAAATTTTACCCTCATTCTAACTATAATGACCCATGATTAACATACATGGATATTACATAACATTTACAGAATACTTAAACCTTACTAAAATAGACATTGAAAGACCGTATTAGTTTAGTGCCTTTGGAAACATAGAAACATAAATGATGGTACAAAAATGAGATACATCATCCCCCACTAGGATCTTCTTTACTATCACCTTTCTTAGATACCTCAAACATGAAACATATCACCATAACTTGGATGAAAAGAAACATAAAATGTGTGACCTCAGATGCTCAATAAGGGTAAATAAAGGAGACACGTAAGCATAAACATGATCATATGGGGTCTCATAACGTGATTATGAAAATAGAAGATCATACACTACATATCAATGATCATAATATAAATCATGGAATAATTTTTGGATGTTCATAGGAAATGAATCATAATAAAATAAAGGGCATAATCAATGAAATCATAACATATAAATAAGACATGGAATTTTAGAGAACACATAATCATATATTGATTTCCATATAATAGAATTTTTCACTTCAAATAATATCTTATTAGTATGGGTTCACTCCTCACATTGTCTTAGTTATCATGGTTTACTCCCATGTCAATCTTAGTAGCTTGAGTTCACTCCTCATACCATCTTATTAGTCATGGATCACTCCAATAGCCATGTTAGTAGTCAAGGATTACTCCCAAAACCATCATAGTAGTAATGTTTCACTCATAATACCATATTAAATTATCTCATGAGATATAAATTTTTACCCAATTAATTGGAATGAGATATAGGTCCCACCGATCTCATAATGAAATAATATATACATGTTCCTCAAAATCATAACAAATATCATATCATAAACCATAAAATGGAATGGGTGTCATAAGAATGTAATAATATTAAAACCAATGAAAATGCTTAGTTTCATAATCATATAATGAAAATAATAACCCATTAAAATATGTGTGGTTTCATAAACATTATTCCATCAAAACATAATCCATTCTGAGAAATGATCTTAATGGTATTCTTGAATAATAACAATGTATGTGATTATAGTTGGGGAAGGATTTTGAAAGATCACATGGAACAAGAATTTCCCTATAAAATTACATATTAAAACATAAATAAAAATAAAAAACACTATAATTTTAAACCACATTGAAAACATATAATGGAATCATAAAAATCATTTAAAAGTGTTCTGGAGGAAAATATCTGTTCTTTTTTGAAATAGTTTTATTTTCTTAATATTCCATGAAATTTTAAATTAAAAAATTTAATTTAAAAAACCTTGAAATATTATATGGTATTATTAAAGGAAATAAAGAATTATTAAATCATAAAATTATTATCATATCGTATATGTTAAAATAGGGATCTTCTTGTACTTTTTTCTAGAAATATCAAAAAGTACATTGTTGGAAAAATGAAAGAATGATTCCATTACAACTATTTAGTAAAAAGTAAAAAGGGTAAAAAGTACTTTATTCATCCATAGAATAATAATAAAACATTTTAAAAATACATTTTTAGAAAACATGGACATTGATGAAAAATATTAGCCGATGAAGACTTAAAATGAATCAATCCCAAATATAGAAGAGATTGTGAAATTACATTATAATCAATAGAATAAAATTACATATGTAAAAAAATTATAATAATATGTATGTAAAATAACATTCTAGATAAGACTCATAAAATACATTAATTCATAGCATATACAACATTTAGAATAGACTAGTAGTGTATGATGCATGTGTCTCACATAAATATAGGTGAGACAATAATAATTTTTTACAGTGTGTCTTGACTCTCTTTGTACTAAAACAAGATTACTATGTAATAAATATAAGTTTATTATAAATATATTAAATAATATTATTATTACACATAATACCACATATCTTTTGATAATTAACATATATACCCGCTTGTTAACGATCATCAGCTAAGGTGTCAATTCAGGAAATATTCGCTTTGTTCTTCGCTTGTGTCTTAATATGTTATATCATTAGTACTTATAATTATATCATAGCTATAGAATATAAATAATGATATAAATATCATTTATATCCATTATATTTATATTAAAAAAAATATTATAATTATGTATGAAATGGAATACACCGTTCATTGAGACAGTAAGTCGTACGTATGCATGAATGTTGTTTCTGTTTTAATTGTCATATTGAAATAAAGTATATAAATAAAATATGTACATATAATTATTGTTATATATATATATATCATTATTATATTAAAATTATTATATCATATATAACATATAAATTTTCTTTACCGATCCTTAATACATTATATGTGATGTGTGAATGAATCGTATCGATTTGAAGGGGCGGTAGTCCACACTACCTCAAACGAGATTATCCTATTAACACCTAATTCATGGTAAAAAAGTATAAGTTTTAAATAGAAATAAATAAGATTAAATACATAATAAATTTTATATACTATATATATAGATATAGTTTTCATCATAATGGCCACTATGATTCGTGGTAAAGGAAAAATGAACAATCATCATTTCATGAGGTAGTAGTTCTCTGTAACAGAAACAATATGTTCGATATCCATTAAATGGGTGTGTGTGTGTAAGTGTTGGTCAAAAAATAGCATAAAAATATTATTATATTGGGGATATAGGTGTGTTAATAAAAAATATTAAAGACATCATAGGGGGTGGATAATGAAAATAAAGGAAATGATCTTGAGAGAAGACGTTACCTCTAAATCGGGTAACTCCTTTGGGATGGTGTCAAAAGGATTCCATGATTTTCCATATTCCCAATGAAAGGATTCTAAGAGTAAGTTATGAATGTTTGGAGGTGAAATGGGTAGGGTTTTCTTAAGCTATACGGCTTTATTGGTTTGAATTAAAGATAAAAAGTAGTGCCATTTTATAATATAGAGGAGGGGTATTTTATGAAACTCCCAAACTATTTATTTATTTTAAATTCATTTTCCACATAAAATAGATCCATAGTGGGTTATTTAGAATATTAGTAGAGTATGGGTAGAAATATTCTCAACCAATGATTTTTATACATTTTGATGTCACAAAAGTGACCTTATCTTTTACATGTTATGCTTAGTTAAACAATTTCACTCTTACCGTGACAATATGTCTTTTTACACTATAGGGTTAATTGAATTACAATAAAATTAAAAAAGAATAACAATTTTATCATTTATTATAAATTTAAGACTACAAATTCTATTTTGGAAAAATTTATTTTTTGATAAATTTTATAACATTTAATAAAATATTTTTTATTTCAATATATTATTTATGTCAATTGTGATACCATTAAATATTTTCATTTTAAAAAATATCAAACCAACATGATAAAATAGAACCAATACATAAAATATGTCACTAAAATTTCTATAATTCCTATGAAATAATTTTCTTCACTAATTAATCAAAATTATATTTATTTTTATATTCTGAATATCATTTATTTTATATCTCAATTTATTAATTAATTACTGCATCATTATTATATGAAGCCTTTAATTTAGTTATATCTTCTCAAATAATTAAAAATAAATTATGATATTGAAAATAAGTTTTTTATATGTCAAATGAATATCTATAGTTTAATTTATCTTATTTATAACTCTATATTAAAAATTATTTATTTATTAAAATTTGGATATGACTCTTTCAATTATTAATTAAAATATAATAAAAGTACTATTCTTTAAAAGTGGCTTAAAAAGAATCATATCTTCATCCTGAGGTTGATTTTGTTCGAAATAATTATATCCATGGAAATTACGACAACTGTTCGGGTAATTTTATATTATTTTTATATTATTTTTACCTTTAATTTCTCTTTTTACCTTTAACTGTGGTAAATAAGATTCAAAAGTAACTATTCCCCAATCAAATTTATGATTCTATTAGACCACATTTTTCATAATTATTTAAACTGTCTATGTTTTTTTTGAAATTCAATTCATAAAAGTAGTAAAATTTTATTTAATTATAATCTTGAAAATGTGGGTAGAAGGTAGTTAAAAGAGATGTTGAAATGTTCAATGACTTTTTTATATGTAATTCTATTATAATAATGACTAAAATGACATAAATTTGATTAATATATCTATTATTGATCTATTGTGACTTTGAAATAAATTTAAAGTAAAAAATAAATATTTAAATGGAAAATAAGATTTTTAACTACAATGTAGTATTTTTCACTATTCGTCAAAAATTAAATCGTTTCATAAAAATACCAAAAAATAACCCTAAGCTAATTAAAATATTAAAAATTCAAAAATAATTTTTATTATATAAAAAAAATCTATGAGTTTCTAAATCTAATTTTATTATTTTTCATAGAAGGACTTTAAAATCAGTTCATTTGAGAAAACAGTAGTTTTAGAAATATAAAGACATTACCAGATATTATATTTTTTAATATCAAAACCATTATAACAAATATTTAAAAATTATTTATGACTATTCATATCATAAGTTTAATGGCTTGGTTATTAATATCTTATTTAAACAATTATAATAGTAAACTGTTGTTTCCTGGGAACTCAGTATTACATGTAACGCAAGGGAAATCATTGTTGCATATAGTGAATTCTTCCCTTGGTGTTATGTATAACACAATACAAAATTTAGTTTTATAATGTAATAAATAATTCTATATTCAATTTTTCGTGAAACGAAAATATCAGATGATTAAATTAATTAAAAATAATTAAATTTACAAAGTCTTGGGGTGTTACAATGGGATATGTATTTATCTATATTGGAACTGAGAAATATATTTGAAAAAATTTAAATTTTAGAAATTTAGGAATTGGTATAGTTATCCATATTGAGTGAGAACAAATATAAAAAACATGAAATGCATTATTAGAAAATATAACACAAGACAGAACCTATGGGTCCACATCAACTACACAAGCATAATCCAAATCACCACCACTACAACATACAACATTATCCACAACTATTACCACCACTAAATTCATCAGAATACACATATCCAAATAATTACACATTCAAATAATTCTTCCATCGTTTTCTAGATTTTAATGAGTTTTCACTACCTCCAATTTATGAATCCATTTGATTTAAATTTTCATAGACCATTAATTTATAACTCAATTATTTTAATCTAATTAATATGAATCAATTCTAACCAATTATTAATCATTTAATGAAAAATGTCATTTAATTTATAGAATCATAATTTACTCTATGGATTACTAGGAAACTAACAAAAACACACCACCAAATATCTCAACAATATCACATAAAAAGATGCTAAAATATATCATGTTCATGGTAACATTGTTGCATTAACCAACCATGTCTACCATCTCTCTACACAAAAACAACACAAAACAACCAATACAATATACATCCATCACAAAATGACCCACCTCACATATTACTCCAACCTGTCATCACATCATTGCCGCATAAATTTCAAATCCTAGTTATTCACTACCATTAAAATGAATTTATACCTCATATCATCCAATATAACAACATGGATTATAAAAACCATATCCCAATGTCACCTCAATAAAAAAATCATCACCTCTTTGAATATATGATGTGTGATGAAATTGTGGTGTGATTATGAGAGACTGTAGAACTCGATGCTAGAACTATTGGGGGTTGGGATTGGTTGTGATGTGTCCCAAACCACATTAGAGATGGATGGTTATATGATGTGTCATATTTGGAAGGGATAAAGGAATATAAAATTTTATGTTGGGTATGAGAGTGGAAAAGTAGTAGGGAATCATCTATATGAAACCTATATTTTGTATTCTTTTTGAACTATTTCAATATCTTAAATGCATGATTTGGTAAGAGTGTTATGGAAAGGTTTTTATTGTTCAGTTGACTTGTTCATTTATATGTTTTTTCTAAAAAAACTTCGATAGTGCTTTAGTATTCCATTTTCACATGCACCCTTGATATTATGGGTATGATCTTATTGAGTTTAATTTTAATACACACCCTATATATGTAAAAAAAAATCTGTTTTTAATGTTTACATAAAGGGATAATATATAAATTACTAGCTTGGGTTTAAGAGATGTAGTCGATTCATTATATGGGAATTTCCTTTTCATATTTACCTATAGACTTTTATAAATGTTTATTAACATTTTCCATGTATTGTGGGATGTTTTTAGAGTTTAATATTATATTATATGATAATGTTTCTTGGTGTTTGTTTATCCTATTTCCTAATAATATATTATTATATATTGTAATGCCTTTTATATGTGATATTTTTATACCCTTAGAGATTGTTTCCATCTTGGATCCTACTAGAGGTTGGAATATGGGTCATTACCTCACTTATTTAACTTCTAGCCCAGGATCATAACTTTTATAGGAAGGGGGTTGTGACATCTCTTATTTTGAATGAACCAATTTTTCAATTTACCAATATTTATACTACTTATATTTTTAAAATATATTAAAGGGTGTTGAAAATATTTTAATCTATTTTTTTTAAATCATGGGCCCTATCCCATTATGAATTACACAAAAATAGAAATTGGTGATTATTTTAAAAGTATGAATTGTTTTTGTAACAGTTTTCATATAATTATATAATGAAAACATAATTATGTTATGACTGATGAATTTTAGGACCTTTTTAATATTCTAGATTATAGGGAGTGAGTATGAAGAAATATTACACCAAATTTAGGTTAGATGTTTCTGAAGGTTTTATATGATTGATGTGTTGGAATAAAGAGTTTTATGATATGGGATGTAGTATTCATTTTTTTTATTTTCTATGAATCTAAAATAAAGGAAACACAATTTCCTCAAGGGGTATAAAGTAATAAGGGGTGTTTTGGTATATATTTTACTTGATGAAAATGAATAAAATTCTAGTATAAAATAAAATAAACAAAAAATATTCCATTAATGATATAAAATTACTTATTAATGATTAATAAACTCAAAAATACCAATATAATTATAAATAGACAATAAAAACAATTATATTAGAATATTTCAAGATTAAATTATTCACCATTCTATCTTCCCATAATAATAACCCCTCAAAAAACAATTACATAGAATAAAATAAAATAAGTAAAAATATGGAAGTCATTATAATGTTGAAAGATATGTCAGAAATGTGCATTTTTTCATAGATAAGGTTATATGTTGGAAAAATGAAACCATTAGTGGTATTTTTTAAATTTCCTAGAATGTAACCATTCTGGGTAACCGTTTTATGATACATAAAAGTAGAATAAAATATATGATTTTCCATGTTATATTTTAAAAATTAATACCTAATTTAGTATATTTATTTCATTAAATATGATGTATTTAATGTTAAACTAACATTATCTAAATTTATTAGTATAAAAAATAGAAATTTTTACTAAATTCAATATTATTTACAGTGAAATATAATATTATGATAACCTTAGAAATAATTTTTTATCAACTAATGATTCCAAAATATGTTTTTTAAAAGAAATAACAATTATATAGTTTGATATAGGAAACTGATAAAATCATAATACAACACAAAATATATCATATTATTTTTTATAATTTTCATATTATTCATGAAATGGAACACCACATAATTATAAAACACCTATCATTTATTTTTTATGTATATTATTTATCAACATTCCATGAAATAGTCTTCATAGATAACATCACAAATTTTTTTCGTCAACTCCTTTATTATGATAGTTCAGTCTTGTTAATTTGAAGTTTCACACTATATATCATCCTATTTAATCACCATAAAACAAACCAATAATTTCAATTCTTTATTTAATGAAACTCAATTTCCATTCCCATATATATTAGAGAAAATGGTGTATTGATAAAGATCATATAATAATGGGATTATTTATGTTATTATTTTGTGACTGATTCAATACTATAATTGTACGCACTTAATATTATGTAAGTCACATGCCTATAATTTTAATTTCAAATGAAAAAAGTTTTAATCTAAATGTCTCTATTTTAATCATATGTGAGACCATATATCATTTGGTTAAACATACACAATCCTAGACATACACTTTCTTATTCTAACATAGATCAGTTTCAGATATGATTATTCTCACTCATGATTTTTAAAAATTGTGCTTAACCACTAATATATATAAATTTGATTATATTATTCTAATATAAGAAGAATTATTATCATTATTTTCAAAAATAACTAAACTATCGAGGGAATTAATATATAATATCTAATCAACTTCCAAATTCAATTGTGGAGAAATATGTTTTCTTTGAATTTATTTATATATTCAACTATAAAATCCTTAAAAAATTCATCTGAATTCCTAAAAATTAATTTTTTACATTGGATAATCAAAATTTCCAAAATTAGAAATAATTAAATATTAATTATTAAAAATAAGAAATATATATAATGTAATTTATGTTTTTATAGTTAAATATAATTTTACTTCGTATTAATATATTTTTTATCAAAAATAATATAAACTTATGTAACATGCAAAAATTTCATATAAATATTTTTTTTAAGTTAAGATAAATATTGAAATCGGTAACTAGAATTTGGGAAACCAAAGAGAAAGAAAAAATCAAACCATTGAAAAAATAAGAATAATTGGTGTAATTAATGATATTAGCATGTTTACAGTATATGTATAAATAAATATATTATTTATCATAAAAAAGTCAAACTAATGTTTTTTAAATATACAAGATGATGTGATTTAATTGAATTTTGGTTCATCACGAATTTATGTATATAAATGAAAGTGAAAAAATAATTATATTTTATCAATTAATATGAGTCACAATAAATTATATCTTATCAATAATTAATATTAAAAACTAATTATGTGAAAACATTGGGGGTACACATACAAATACTTAATTATCTATTTAAATTCAACTTGGTTTTTGAAAATTGCACACTTATGTTATTTTAATGAATATTAATGTAAATTCCATCACGTCTTCCTATAAAAGGGACTCATACTACAAATTTTTAAAAAGACATGTAATGTTTATTTTTATATCCTTATATTTCTCAAATTTGTTTTCTTATAATATTTTTTATTTTTCAATGTTTTTTTACTATGATTATCCCAATAATTTCTTTCCCAAGATACCATTAAGTGACAATTTGATTCAATGACATAAGTATCTTCTTATTCATAATTTTTTTTATAATATCCACTCCCTACCATTTCATGAATCAAATTTATAACTTTAATTACATGAAATTCAAAACAATATAATTATGTAATTAAATAATTCTAATCAAATGGAGGTCATTTCATAATCAAAATTTTTTATTATATTTTTGTTTTGAACTATTCAACAACCCACTTGGACAATGAAAATATATTTTATTTCTAATTTTTATTTTGTATTAAAAACACGTGAAAACTAAATGAATATGTAATAATAATTTAATATTTATTCTGAGATGATAATTATACTATTAAATGTAAATATTCAAGGTTGGATTTAAGGTTCTAAAATAATTCCATATAGGGATATTTTTAAAATTATAGCTGTATATTTATCTATTGGACTTATTTTATTCTACAATGACATACAACATATTCCTTAACACATTTATATCTTATAGAACCACTGTAAAAGGGGAACATACAGCTATTGTAGTGGAAGATTTATTCTAATAATTTTGACTAGAAAACCCCAACATGAGTAAAATGAGAAAATTAAATCTAATAAAATATAATATTAGTTAATTTTATTAATAATATTATTATAATAAACATGAAAATGATTCTGAAGTAAACTATTAAAATAATTTAACGATTTAGTAATTTTGATTATTTGTGAATTTATTCAGGACATTAGTTAAAGTGTTTTCTTCTGAAACATTACTTTAAATTTTTTGAAATCTTTCTCTAAAATCTCTATAATATTTTTGAAAAATTTAATTTTTTTATATTATTATTGAATATTGATAATATTCTATGCCTCACATAGTATTTTATCCCAATAAATAATTTATTAACCTATTATATTAAAATCATTTTCTTTTTATTGGGTTAAATTTAAAATTTATTATTCTTGGTTGAATTAAAAGTTCATATGTGTTTTATTCAGAATATGTTACATCGATATGTTAAGAACTAATAGGTTAGACCGTCATATTATATTCTTCACTAATGAATTAGTTAACAATTTATTGTTTTTATAAAATATATTAGATGTCTATGAATGAGTCGTTTCATTATAAGGGTGATTATAAGAGTTATTTTCAGCATTATTATAAATATAATGTCCCAATAAACCATTCTTATTTCTCTATTATCGTTTCACTTTCCTATGTTTTTCAATGAAATTCATGGAATGAATAAGAATATTTCATGAATTAATATTAGTATATAAGAGAAAATGTTTATTATATGAAGGGAAAAAACTTTTTGTCGGTTTTAATTTATTTTAGGCCCAATAAGTTATTCTCTTATTTTACCCCTCACTAAGATTTTTATATACCCATTTCAATGTTCAAAAATAATTTTTATATGGATTAAGGATGATTAGGGTCAATAAAGAATTCAAAGACAACATGATAGTAATTTATCATGAATGAATAAAATTTATATTTTAAGAATTTTATATATTTGAAAAAATTATAATGAGTAAGAAAATTTGGTTTTTATTTGTAAGATATTTTTCGATTTCTACAAAACTCTAAACGTATAAGGTCTTAGCACTGTAATTATTTTAATATTTGATGTAAATTTTGCAATAATGGGGTGGCTACAATCAGTTTATTACAGTTTATATCAACTTATATTTTAGATAAATTTATATATTGGGATATTATTCAATGAGGTTGAAGTAAATAGTTTGGATAACATTATATGTTAATATGTCATTGTGTGAAAACAAATTAAAAACCATATATACAATTCTATATTCGTATATGATTATATTTTAAAGTGATTAATGATATTTTGGGATAATTTTAATAGATTTTTATAAAAATAAATGCTTGGGGTATAAAGACTTTAATGTTAGTATTTAATTTGATATAAATTTAGTTATATTTATCTAGGAAATTGGCTGTTATAATTTTAGGAAAATAAGTTGGAAATCATACATAACTATAGGTGTTAAAAAATGACTTTTTTAAATTGTGATTAACATTATTTAGGAAAATATTCCTGCATTTTTTTAGTATACTTTATTGAGGTATATATATATATATATATATAATTTATTGGTATGTTATTTTATTTCTGAATAATGGTTTTTGAAGATAATGGTTAAGTATATTTTGGGAGAAAATGTGATTTATATTTTCAAAAAATTTGGGGTTAGAAAATTATATAGATAATTTCAGATAAATTAAAGGGATTCATTATTTTGTTTAGGGTCTGATAAAGATGTCTTAAGGGTAAAAAAATAAAATAAGCATTGTTGAAAAAATGGTGTAATTATTTATATTGGTGGTTTTAGTGGATAAAATATAATAGGATAATTTACCCATTAAATGGTTTTTTTATGATATTATTGTGTATTTTATATACTGAGATTGGATTTAGTTGATGTCTTGGAATAAAAATAATATAATAATCATAGTCAGGAAAATTTTTAGTAATGGTTGGCTTCACAATTTTTTTTATGAAAACTAAATGGAGAATATTTTGGTAAATTATTCATCTTATAATATTGGTAGTTCATAATTCAAATTATATATTTTTTCAAAATAATATAGATCATTTATCAATATGGAAGGAAAAAATATCACAACGCCTTCTTACTCCTCCCAAATTATTTAATATGAATAATTGTTGTGAATTGTTTTTCAAGTGATTTAAATATTTTTACAACATTCAAGTCACATGAAAATAGTTATAATATCTATAAATATTATATTCCATATATCATAGTGTCCATTTATCATAAATTATTTATGGTAAATATTAGAATATAAATGACTTAATTTCTCTTATCGTTGATATTATTCACAATATATTTAAAAGAAATTCACTCTATCACAACAGTATCATGTACATAATGATTTTAAATTAACTATAGAAGTGTGTGAACATTGACTAGCCTATATGTATTTGGTTTTAAATTCATTTTAATTTTTGGAAATACATCTTATATTTTAAATAAATCATATTATGAAATTTTCGAATCGGTTTCTATAAATTTATTTAAAATAGAACATTTATCCAGAAGTTTGAAAACAATAGGTCTCAAATATCACCTTTTCAGAATTACATAATTATTTTATCAAATTCATTTCAAATGATAATAATTTTATTTTGAGAAAATGAATTAATGATTTTGAAAATGGTTTCATGCATTTATATCCTTCATGGACTATCACTCTATGAATATGATGCTAGAGTACAAATTTGTGATTCTTCTAATGGTATGAATTATTTCCACAATAGTTTGATTATATATTTCATTCAACAAAATTAATATGTATGTATTGATGAATCATATGAAATAATTCATATTTTAAAAATAGGAAGGGATTATTATAGAATAAGACACAAAATATTTCTTGTTGTTTAATGAATGAGTTGTAATTTTTTAGTTTTTATATAATGGAATTAAATTGTTTGAAAGAAGTGACTTTTTAACTTATTTTTTAGGAATTTGAAATAACAATGATTCAATTTCTTAGTTGGATGTAATAATTGAAAATTTTTATTATATATTTTTAATGATAGAATCATATTGATTTCTATAATAATATAATGTAAAGGAACATTATTTACTTAATTGTTTAAGATTACATATTAATGATTAATACACTTCTCAATATAATGAAAATAATAAAGGGAAAATAAAAATTTTATAATAAGACAATATTATTTATGTATTCATCATTATGAAATTTGAAAAAAATAATCCCACAGAAAAATAATTATACACTGATAATAATCTTCTATAAATGTGGAATGAATTATGGGGATGAATAATGAATGGATATTGTTCTTTTATGATAAATTTATATCTAATAAATATAGCTTCACTGAGGGTGGTTATTATATATCCATTAAATTAGTGTTTTTGAGTATCAATATATGATTCTAGAAAATATGAAATAAGATTTGGTTAAGAATTTTGTATTTTTGATAAATAATATATATATGAAATACGTTTGTTTTATAAAATATAATATATATTGAAACTTAATTTTTTATTCTAAAGATGGATAAATTTTTAATATTTTCTAGGATTTATAAAATTATTCAAAATTTTTATAACCTTAAAATTTATTTTTATCACTTTACGATACAATATTATTATATTCTTTTATAAATAAATAAATAAAATTTATTTCAAAATATGAAGCCAACAAAATAACTAAATATAATATATTTCATCATATTACCATTAATTATCACTTGATTTATGACACATAACACCACATAATGCGATTGAAATTATATTTTATATTTCATGTTTCTTCTTCAACAACTATCCATGAAACAAGATTCCCAAATCACATCACATTGTTAGAGAATCAAATCCATCACAATGCAAGTTTGATCTTAGGATTTTTATGTTTCAAATTTTTCATTATATTCTTCCATTAATGTGTCCCAACCCATGTATTTTGGTGCATTATTATATTTCCTAAATTTAACTTCTCATTAATATAGGAGAAAAAAGTACAATAAAAATATTATAATGAAATTACATTTTTTAAGTGATGGTTTCATAGAAAATTTATTCATTTTTTAGAATCCATTTAATATTTAGCGGGTCACACCCCTACATATTTAATCTAATAAATGATTATTTTTAATATTATGAAGCTTAATTTTAACCTTATATGTGCTCTTATATCACTAGTTTAATCATACACATACTCATACTCTCCCCCTACCCATATACTCTAATATCGGTTAGTTTCAATCAGATTATTCTTAAGCATGTTTTTAAAACCCATGTCCCCCATCAAGTAGCCACCATTCGAGTTATGTTTTTTTAAGGAACTATAACTATTTTCATTTTATGTATATGTAGTTAGGATTCCACAGGTTTTAATCCAACAACACTAAGCCTTTTTTTATTTAATCTTTTAGAAGACTATTTTCTTAAAAAAATTATATTGAGCTCTAAAATTCCAAAAAAATCATCCAAAATATAATGAATGTAAATCATTCCATTAAATAACAAAAATATTAAGTAACAAAATGAAATAAATATTAAATAGAAAAATCAATGAATAACAACAATTTAATTTAAATTGGCCATTAGAAAAAGTAATTTTAAATCCCATTAAAAATTTATTTTCTAAAATAAAATAAATAAATTTATCATCTAAAAATATCATATTAATTTTTTTTAATTTAAGACATATATAAAATTTTACCTATTAATTTTAAAACTAATGATAATAAATTAATAATATCTTAGAAATAACAAGAGTATGAGAAATTAATGATATAGATGTGTTTAGAGGATATAAATGGCAAGAAAATTTATTTATCACATAATATAGATACCTAAAAGGATTTAAAATATTTAATAATATAAGGTTTATGTGCATTAGGTTAAAATATTAATTTATGGATAACATTTTAAAATAATAAATTATATTTTATAGAATATTCATGAGAATAAAATTACATTAATTCCTATTAATATAAAATAAAAAAAACTTTTTATTTGAAAATATAATAGATACTTGAACCAAAAACTTCTTGTTTATTTAAGATAAACTTTATATATTGAGATTTACTAGCTAACTGTTATGAACTGAATATTTATGAAAATGATGTCATGTTTTTCCAATAAGAGGGAACTCATTCTACCCTTTTCAAGAAATCTAATTATTGGTTTTCCCCCAATGTTTTTTCAAAAAATTACCCCCCCTTTAATGATTCCATGAATTAAATTTCCACTGGTCCCATGGAGGATCTAAATAGTTCCTTACCATGGAGATCCTTACGTGATGAGATGACTCTAAAATATATGTATCATATTAATCTTAAACAATTCCTAAACATTATTCTTATAAATTTTCATGAATCTAATTTAAAGATTTGATAACATATAATAAACATAAATATAATTATATTCTAATATAATACCAATTAAATGTGGATGGTTTTATAATTAAACCTTTTTATAGTATGTTCATTTTTTTTGTCATTTCAACTACCTACTTGAATGATGCTACTCTATTTTCTTAAAAAATGTTATTAATGAATAAAGTGACATGAATGATGAATATTTATTCTATATTTATTTAATTGTTATTTTCAAATGATTATTAATACAACAAAAAACCATCAATGTTATTTTAATGATTCTAAAACAATCATGTTGAGGAAGTTTTTCAAAACTTTTAACTATATATTAAGATATATAAATCCATTGATTCTAAAATTAAATTTAGTATATACCTTGATATACATTCTGATTATGGAACCTTCTAATATGGTTATCTTATTATTAACATTATATAAAAGCTTATTTCAATATATGGACTAGACAACCTCAAAATGATCAATAAATGAAAAATTAATCTCTTAAACAATTAGTAAGTGATAATAAATGAAATAATACAAGTAATGAAATATAAATGAGAAAGGATATAAAGCATATTTTAATTAATATTATTTTATTATCATATATGTTATATGGTTTATAAAGAAGGTTTTTACTTGAAGAAAGGGGTTTTATTTTAAGCCTTTACTTTAAATCTTTTAATGTCTTTATCTCAACAATCTCTTTAATGTTTTATAATAATTTCTATTAACATATTCTTATTTATAATTTACAATTTCAAAAAATTTAAACTAATTTTCCTCTAAAAATGTATTTAGTTAACAAACTCATTAAAATTTATTTTTCATTATTGGGTGGACATCAATTCTGAAGCGTATGGTTTGAATTGTAAACCCCTATTCATTTTATTCAATATATGGTACTTAGAAATTATATATAATAGAATAAAATCTAAAAAATATATATCCCCCAAATTCATTTGATAATGATTTCATATTGAAAGGAAAAAAATTGATGTAACATAGTGTTTTATTTAATTTTATGTGTGTTTGAAATTGTGATTATGAATATATGGCACTAGGAATCCATTATTATATAATTATTGAATTTACAATTTTTTATAACTTTAGTTTATGATTTTTTAAAAAATAAGTTAATTTTATGGATAAATATGATATTATAAAATCTTAATTTTTACAATTAATAGGGAAAACTTTTTAGGGGACTCCATGTTTTTCAAGGAAAAATAGTTTTCTTTCAATTGTTACCACTTATATAAAATGTTATGTGCTAATAAAATTTTTTCAAATGAATTTTATTGGGATTAAGGACGAATAAAAGTGATAAATAATAAAATGTTATGGTCATAGTAGTAGTTCTTGAATGATGAAATTAATTATTTCAAGTGTTTTATTTAATAGAAAAAATAACCATTTGGTTAAAAAGTGTGAGATCTTAATATAAGTGGTTTTCGTAATTATAAATAACTATAAAACTAGAAGGTATTAGGAGTGTATTTATTATTTTATTTTTTATAAAAAATAAATTAATTTTTCTTATGTTAAAGATTTTATATGTAAACTATAATTATATTCTTAATTTAAGTTCATAACTTAGTATAAAAGATGGTCAATATATAAGATAACAAAGTCTATTATCATACGAAGCATCCACCAAATTATATGAATGTATAAAAATTTAAATATGTAGTTTATAAATTTAAACTAAAGTATTAAACCATCAAAATAAAAATATTTAACATCTTTGTTAGAAATAGTGAATAAATTAAAAAATAATCAATTAATGAATTTTAATTTGACCCAAAAATATGTAGAAAATTCATAAATATGAAAATTATAAAAATGATATAATTTTGAAATGTGTCATGAACATTATGAAATTTAATAAATATGAAAAAAATCATCTATTCCCAATATGAACTCTATGGTATTATACTTTATAAGGAATTTGAATTAAATATAATCTATTAATTGAAATATTATTATTTTATATACTAATTCTATTATGAAAACAATATATATTTATATTTATATTTATATATAATATTTAATAATATTTAATCTTTTATCATATATATTATCAATACCCATTTTTACTTGATTTGAATAATTTATTAAATAAGCCCTTTTAATTTGAATAATTACAATTTAGAATTATGAATACATTATAACATTGAATATAAATTCTTTTATATTTATCTTGATTTTTTAGTTTTTAAACACTTTATTAATATATCTTATAGTTTTAGTATATATAATTTATATCCAAATTATAATTCACATTATTTTATTTTAAAGAAAGTTATTTTTAACAATAAATTTTATGAGTAATAAATATTTATTGATCAAATGTTTCATAACTAATTAATTATCGAAAACTACTAATTAATTTATTTATAATTTTTTTATAAATTAAATAAATATAGCAAAATACATTTTTCTATAATTTATAAATAATTTATAAATAACTTAAATCATTTCATTATTTTAGATTTTAGAAAAATCTAATTTTTTTATATATCATATTTAATGGTTTATGTTATATCCTACACTAGATCTTCTATCATGTAAATTGATATTTATCATATATTATTGGTCATACAAACCATAATTCTTTTTATTATTTATCAATTTATCATCTTTAGTGTTTGTGTGTGTTCTTGATGGTGTGTTTTAGGTTGATTTTCCCTGAAATTTTGAATTTTTTGAGTTTTAGTATAGGGAACATTGTTTGATTCAAATCTACTGTAAATAGTGTGGATAATCTTTTGAATGTATGAAATTATTATTAGATATGTTTGGAAAATATTTTTAGAAAGTTTCATGTATCATGGTGTGTTTTGTGTGGGGTATACTGTTATTCCTCCATTTAGTAAACTTTGTGTCCTAACCATTCAAGTCACCTCTATCATTAATAATAATGGTTTCATAAATACTCATTCTCAATCTAAACTACCGAATGGGTTTGTTTATCCAATATTTCAAGTAATTCCTTTGAGGGAGAGGCTCTTGGAGATCCACCCTTGATATTTTGTTTTTTCACTCAATTTGATGATGAATCTTAAATATTAGATATCATTTATTTTATCCTCTTACATTCTCTCATATTTTTCTTCTATCCATTTATTTTTTATTTTCATGTATAAACCCAAAGGTGTGATTAGTCTACAATGTTATTTTATTGTTGATGTTAGTTTGTGCAGATTATGTATCTTATTTTCTGCCTTCAATATACAATGGATTCCTTCAATATTCACTTAATTTAATGTAGGATGTTTCATTCTATAACCAATTCACCACACACCATGAATCCATGATATTTTCAAATGTATTTTTCAACAATTAGTGTTGTTTTAATAGTTTATTATAACTTTTGATTTTTTAAAAATTAAAAATGTTTTCCCAATTGGGATTGATATAATGTTAATGATTTTCTATTTATTGAGTTAAATTTTTAAATGGATGTTTCGGGATATAGTTCATTAGTGTGATTATAATAATGGTTAGAGATTTTATTTGAAAATGATTTACCCATCTTATGGAGTTTGGTGGAGGATGTCATAAGAAACTTGTGATTTAATCTGTGACTTGGTATTGTGAGTTATTATTTTAGGTGTTGCCTTACGTTTGCTGTCTATGAATAAAAATAAATTTTTTAGTTTCCAAAAATGGATTTTAATTATTTTATAAATATTTTCCAATAAATAAGACTATGGGGTTGGTTTTTTTTTTTACTTTAAAACAGGGTATTCAAACAACATTAATTTTGAAATGGTTTTAAATGGTATTATGAAAAGGTTATTTCTTGTTTAAAATGAATGAACTAATTAATACATTTAAAATGACTTCCCAATTAAGTTATACACCAATGGAGTCCCCATATATGTTTTGTAAATATTTGGTTATTTGGATAAACATAGAACGGATATATATTGGTAGGTTTAAGAAAGTGTGTTGTAGTTTTGTGATTGTGATGAGTTGATTTTTTCGGGCAGTTGAATTATATTACATCATCATATATTTATATAACTCATGGGGATCCTATTAATCTTCTATGGGGGATGAAATAAGATTACTATTTAGTATTGATAAGATTGAATAAATCCATTATGGTATATTGGACCATAGTGGAGTGTCATCGGTGTGTCTATGTTAGATCAATTGTTTAGGTATTATCATAGGATTGCATCGATTGATTGGAAAATGGTTTCAAATTGAGCACATGTAGGGTTTCTTCTAGGGATGTTTAAAAATTTCCAATTATAATATAACATTTACTATTTTACTATATTTAGATTCATTTCATTTTAATTTTAATATTTTAATTATTTTCTGTTATGCACTATTGATTCTTCTCGTCTATTATGTTTCTTCTCATGTTGATTTGGTTTATTCGGGTTCTTTTTTTAATATTAGTTTATGTTTAGTTTATTTTTTTGGGATTAGGTGTTTTAAAAAGAATAATTTAAAAGGTTTATTTTGAAATTTAATGGTTTTAGAAGGGCCTCTATATGATTCTTTAAAACATATTTCAAATAATAAAGGCCAGTTTTAAGAATGGATCTGGATTTATTCCTTAAAGTTATTAAGTCATATTATATACCTATAATTTAAACTATTGTCTATAGTGAATTTTGAAAATAGAAATGAATGGGGTAACCAGTTATAACCAACTATGTTTTTAATCTAATAACCTATTTGTTCCACTCTGTGATATCAGACCCTTTTTGTAGGATTAGGTTCAATTTATGGATGATCATTTATTGAGTGAGTATTTGAGATAAATTGTGTCAAAAATATCATATAGATATTATGTTAAATTTTTTGGTTTTTATTTTTTATTATCGATGTACCAGCTATATCATCCTTTTGTTTTCTGGATTCTATATATATAGCTATTTTCGTATATTTTATTTTGATTTTTCTATTCAAGTTATGTTCCATTTGATTTTATATAGATTTTTTATAAAATATTTTATCTATTTATTGATGATATGTATGGATCAATGATATATATTGGTCATGCAGTAATTTTGGGTGGATAATCAATGTTCATTACCATTTATTTGGTGAAATAATTCCCAAGTGTTCTCATGTAATTCCCTACAACTAGTTTTTATCCATTAGAGATTAAGGGGCCCCTTGGGAAAGTCCCATGATGGATCAATTTCCATCTTCATAGGAAACTTTGGTTGGGTTATTGAAAAAAAATTAGAGACTATGACTTTTTAGAGACCCATTTTCTTGTTGTTCCCTAATTTATTAGGAAGTTATAGTATATTAGAGTTAGGAATATTTGAACACAAGAGGTAGAAACATTAAGTGGCTCATGACATCTTAAATTTTGTGATCCTCAATCTTCCATGGTAATTTTTGTTTTATATCATTACTCTAATGGGATATTTGATTATTCATTTATTTTTTATTTATATTTGTGCTATTTGAAATAATATGAAAGTTGTGTGGGTAATTTCATATTTTCCTTTGTTTAGAGGTGAATAATAGGGGAGAATAAAATTATCCTTTATAACTTACTTGGTATGGAAAACCATGATGAGATTGTGCACATTTTTTTCATCCAAAAAAATTTAGTATGTTTGGTTCACTATTCATGAATCCATGTGGCCAAACCATGCACTATGATTTTCTTCCCTTGAAATTTTTTGCAAATATCCATTTGATCTGTATTCTTTTAGAAATTTTATATACTATAATTGATATGGTTTAGAGGAGATATAATTGGTATATTATTGTTTTTTTATAAAACATTATAACTGGAACATGGTTTTCAGAAGGTGTATGTTTTTTTGAAATTTTAGAAGGTTCTTTCATGAGAAAAAAAAGGAACGAGATAATGTTTTTGAGTTTGTGAAAGTTTTAAAAAAAGATCTATTGATGTTTTGAATTGATATTTTATTTGTAAATTTGTGTTCTGAGATTTAATTATTGAGTATATTTTTATTTTTGAGTCTAGTTTGATGGTCATGAAATTGAAATGAGTAGTTTAAATATTAACTAGAAGTAAATTTTCAAATTATTCTTAATGAGTTTGATCAGCTATTTGTAGTATTTATTTGATTTGAAATTATAATTTCATATATGTATTACTGAGATTGAATCAAAGTTTATTTCTTTATATGATTTCGTTATTATTTAGTGTATTCTACCCATTAATGTTATGAATAATAATTATGGATTTAGTGTGGAATTGTAAGTTGATGAAACCACATAGAATCATGATACATTTCTGAAGATTTTTTCCTCTAAATTTTTTCTTATATTTTGATGTGATCAAGGTTTTTTAGAGGATGTGTAGTGTCTTGAGGGAAGTTAAGAATGAATTATGTAATTATATGATCTTGATTCCTTGATAGTGGGTTTTTTCATGGTATATTGGAGTTTCTGGTCTTGAAATTGTGTAAATTGGTAATTCTATCTTTGTTTCATAATGGGAGGTTCTATTACTTATTTAAGGCCCTTTTCATTCAGTTATTTTATACTAAAGATTTTATGGTGGAAAATGTAGACTAGAACACGAGTCTTTATAAATCATAAAAAATGATAAAGGAGTGTTTCATCCTTTTAAACGAGTTGATTACCGACCCTATTAAGATCATATAGAGTGATTAATTCATGTCCCAGTTAATCATGAAGTTTAAATATTTTTTTTCTTAATTCTAGAGTGATTTCATCTATACTAACCCTGTTAAAATATTTTGTGGATGAATAATTAATAGAAGTGGTGAATTCGTGAGGAAAAAACCAAGATGGGTGATAACTCCTTCTCTTCTTGTTCTAATTATGGTTCCCCATCCAATGAGGAGTGGAGTCTATAGGATCTTAATATAGAAAATTACTCTTAATCTATTACTACTTATTGAAGTAAGAAGGAACCTCTCATGATCTTTTAGTTTGGTCGGTTCAATCATTTTAATACCTTTATCTCTAATGTTTCAAACACATGTCATCACTATGTTGGGATGGGACATATCCCATTGTTATGTATGAAAAATCACAACCTAAGGACTAAATCCATACCAACCAAGAATCATGATGGCGGTTTGACATAGCTTTTTGTGTTGTTATATTTCTTCTTCCTTTCCGTTTTGGTTAGGTTTTTTCCTTATCATTTTGAAATTAAATCTCCATCACGTATTCTTTATTTTCAAATTTTTATGATATTTTTTAATGTATGTGTTTTTTTGTAAATATTTATGTTTTATTAGTTTTGTTTTAATTCCTGACTCTCTTTAGTTGGAACATTCAGTGATTCCTCAAAGTTGTTTTATTAATCCACCATGTTAAGGGATTATTAAATGGGGGAGACCCACTTTGGGTCTTTATTTGTTGTTTTAGAAGTTGGGGAGGCCTATTTTGATTGAGAATTGTAGTTAGATTCATTCTTGGATGTTTTTTGTGGAATTCAATGTTTATTATAGAAATATATATCTATCTCCATCTATTTTGTTTATACTTCTTATCATGTTTTTTCTTTCACATTCATATTTAGTGTCATTCTAGAAGATAAAATGTTTCCTCTCACAATAACTCTCTTTTAATTTTATTCTAATGATTAATTCATTTGAATCCTTAATGGAGAGTTTTAAGTCAATTTTCCATCAATATTTTATTGTTTTGAGTTTTTTTCAGGGAACATGGTTTGGTTAATTGTTTTTAGAATCCATGTTTCATTCCATGTGATGGCCTATAATAATTAATATACAGAATTTTCATGGTTGGAACAAAATTTATAGACCTTGGGGAAAAAAAGATGGTGACTTGGTCTGTCTACTAAGTGGCATATGGATTGGGATACCATATAACAAAAATTTGTGTTTTGAAAAAAAAATTAAAATACTTTTCAAATAATAACCCCTTGATAATAAAATGACATCCTTTCTACTATATTTCATACAAAACTTATTAGGGAGTGCCTCATGGATATTTTTCTTCTCCTCCACTTCATCTATTTTAAATTTTTCTTGATTTCTAAAAAATATAGTCAAATATTTAGTTTTTTAATCTATAATATTTATTACTCTTCTATTTTCATTCTTATACATTGTTTTATCTTTTCCTTGAAAAAAGAGCATAGGTTTTGACCTAATATTCTTGTATTTTATATTTTAGGGTGTGAAGATCATGTATTGGTTCCTATTACTCCCATATACAAAGGTTTTGTTCCTTTATCACTCTATTTTATGTATGGGGTTTTGTTCCATTATCATTTTATTCACACACCAGGCATTAATAATAATATTAAAATCTCCCCCCAAAATCAGGGATTCTTTAAAGGTTTACAATGAATCTAAAAATAGAAATTATGAAATTCATAGACTTGTTTTTTGGTTTGAAATTAGATGTGTGTGTGATATATTATTTATAAAATTGTAATAATGGTTTACATGAGTATTATTTTTATTAATTTTATGTTATAATATTTGGTAATTTTATGTCGTTATAGTAAAGGTTAGATATATTATTCAGCACATATTTTCCCATAAATAGGGATTTTGTTTGGGGTTTTCTTGTAAACCATGTTCTTTTATGTGTTACTTGAGCTTGTGAATATCTATTTTTTATTTGTTTTAAATGATATGGATTAATATCATTGTTTATGAATAATAATAAATTTCTTGGTTTCGAAATATTCTTTTAATTTTGATTTGAATGATTTTTCAATAAAAAAGATAATGAGGTCAATTAAGCACTTTAAAATAATAATAATAAGATGAAATTTCTTTATTAATGTTTTTAAAAATAATTTTGAAAAAATATTGGTTATTCTAAATAAAAACACTTGTTTTATCCTTTTTAATGTCATTAAATTATGAATCACCATAATATAGTCATAATGTATGTTGTGTAAATTAGATCCTATTATGTTTGATTTAGAGTCATTTTGTATAGGTAGTTTTAAAGAAGTCGGTTTAGGTTAAGATATTGTGATGAGATGATTATGTTTGACACTTAAATTATGTTACCTCACATCCAATTAACAATACACACGGGGATCTAGGTATTACGGGGGAGGGTTGAGGGAAAATTACCATTTCATCAAAATTAAATGGACGAGATCCACTATGGCGTTGAAGGAAAAAAGAGAGTTCCCCTGGGAAGTCTAGATTAGATAATTTAGATTGTTATTGACATACGAACGACTCAATAGGATTGTAGATGGATTAAACAAAATTACATCTAGGTTCACATCTTGGGATGTTGACGAATTTCCCATGGTTATTTATCATTTACTATTTTCATGCATTTAGTTTCACTTTAGTTTCACATTATTTTTTTTATAATTTAATGTTATTCACTATTTATTCCTATCATGTAATATGTTTCCTATTATATTAAATAGGATTATTTATTTAGTGGATATTCCTTTTGGTTTATATTGTGTTATTTGGTTTGGGTTCAGGTTTGTTTTAAAGTAATATTTTAAAAGGTGTATTCTGAAATAGAATGGTTTAAGAAAGGATTATAAATGTTCCTTCAAAACATTATTTAGGTTTTTAAGAATGTTTTTTGGAAAGGAAAATAATTTTTTCCTACAATAACATATTATAATTTTCTAATAGTAATTTATAATACCTTTTATTTTATTTTTGTAAAAATTAAATTAATGGAATATCTATTGAATGCTTACCGAGCCACTATGTTCAAATCCTTATTGTCTCACTCAATTTTAGTAGACCTGAGGTGTCTCATAGTATCACATTTAGTAATTGGTTCCCCATTTAAGGAGTTTCCTTTTGAGATGGATGGTGGCCAAGAGGTCATATAGATATTGTGCGAGGTGGTATGGTTTTCACTTTATATTATCGTTGCATCAGCAATATTGAACATCTATTTCATTGAAGTTGTATTTTTATGCTTTTGTTGAATATATTTTTGGTGTATTTTTATAGATATTTTTTGTTGGAATTTTTTATTTCATACCTTCTTAATAATATTTTTCCGAGATATCTAATATACAACTATCAAGCTAGACTTCTTGGAAGAAGATCTATGTTTTTCATAATTTATTAGTAGAAATAACTCCTATGTATTCTCAGGGGATTGCCTAGCATTGGATTCCATCCTAAGGTGATCAAGGGAGCACATTGGTCTTGTCACATGATTACATGGGTTCCTGTTTCATGGGAAATATAGGGTTAGTTCATGAATTTTTTGATATGTAATATTTTCTGTGATATAACCTTCAACGTCTATATAAGATTAACTTAACATGCACTGGTTTTTCATAATATTAACCTGATGTTAATATTATGAAATGCATATCATAATTATTGATAAAAAATGAATTTAAACCATGGTTTTATGACCTAGATATGATAACTTATAACTAGAATCTCTACTTCAAATGCTATTGTCTGGTCTATTTTTCATGCTTAGTATTATTTTTTAAACCCTTACAAAAATCTATATCACATGAAATGATTCACCAAACCAATATAAAACAGTGTGTAACTTTTCATGATATCCTATATCATAAAATAGAATCTAATAATATGTTCTAATATTTTATATCATATAGTTATACATCCTGAAATATATCCATTATATTTAATTATTAGTAATATTATTTTAATATTATATCATAATTTCATCATTACTGAACATGATTTCAAGAATTAAACATCACAGGGAAGCTAGGATACTACTCATGGGTTCCAAGGAATAGAATAACAATAGTTGTGAGTATAATAAGTAACTTGAAACCTCATATTCTCAAGATCACTAAGTAGAAATTTGAAACTATAAAATACTAAAATAAATAACTCTACAAAAATTTAAAAAAAAAATCTATTCCTTGTTATCATTTTAAATTCTTGATGATGACCTCCTAGTTATATTCAAAGTACTCCCTCCAACATGGTGTATCCACAAGTTGAAACTTAATTATCCATTATATGGGAATGACCCTTCTCTTCCCCATGACATGTGAGTATATTAGATTATAATGGGAGGAAAAGAAATAGATATTTTGGGAAAGTATAATCAACTCAATTGAATCATATCACAATGCCTATGATCACTTAAAATAGGCTTCATCACACTCTCTAGACATTGCATCATTTTATAAGATAAAATATTTTTCTTAAGGTATGTATTTGTTTATGTTTTAGTTTATATCCTTTATTCTAATTAAATAAGTGTTTCTCAATGTTCTTGAGAAGGCTTGAGGGTGTTTCGAGGGATCGAGAAATTAAAATGGAAGAAAAAATGTGTTTCTTGAAATGTTGCACAATTTGGGCATGGTTAGTGAAAGAGGTGCAGATTATCCCAAGTGACGGTGAAGATCATCAGAGGTAACCATGCAGCCTTTTACAGAGGCATGTGAGAAGTTATCACATGGTTAAGAAAACCATGCAAAAAAATTAGGAAACTGTGTGAAATCAGTATTTTGGGACAGTAACTCCCTCACCATTTGTTCATAGTTTGGTAAACCATGTCGGTAAACCAATCAACCATGTAACGTTTTGAAATTCACAAAAATTCTACACCGGGATTTTAAACCCACACTTTTTATTTTTTCCTATTTATTCCCCCTTGTAGCCCCATTGATGTGTAAGATCTCATAAGATCTTTCAAAGGTGATTCTCCCCCATCTTATGGTATTTTGGAGTTCTTCAGTTGTGAATCAATGATTTGGGTAAGGATAATCCCCCTCTTGCTTCCCTTTTTGGTTTAGAATTTACATTTCTTCCTTATATCCTTCTGAGGCTCTAAAACCCTTATTTTCTATTGAGATCTTGGTTGAGTCTTCAAAGTGGTATTAAATTGGGACTCCAGGACTGGATTAGGTGTGTTTTAAGTAACAGATCCATAGTAGGTGGTGTATAAGTATATCCCATAGTTTGGTTATAGATTTGTGTATGCTTAGGATTAATACATGGTAAACCCTTGTTGTTATTTTTATAATTTGATGAGATGTTGGTGTAATGGGTGTTTAGATGATGAATGGAAACCCTAATGTCCCACATGGGACACATGGAGGATGAATTGATCTCTATAGGGCCACCCATGGGGTGATCTTATAGTTTCTGGACATAGAAGTTAGCAAAGTATGGGCACGGTTTCCTTATGAAAATGTGGAGACCCCGATAATCATGTTAAAATATTTAATGGGGATTAAATTGAATTATTATCATGTTCCAATTCTTAGTAATGGCTCATGAATTGATGAATATGGTTAATGGGGTGAGACTTGGGAAGAATTGTGATAATTGGTTGTGTAGTTTAAAATGGAATTGTGAACAGGCTATGGCATAACATTGAATCCCATATTAATTTTTGTGAATCATGATTGTTATAGTTATTGGTTGTATTGTTTCTAATACTAATAAATATGTTGAATAGATAAATAAGTATTTCCACATAGCATGGTGGTGGGATTATGTATCGATGCTCCTCCCACAAATAAGGTTGGACTAAGGCTCTAACCTACCCAAGAATGCATGAGTTGGGGAGTCAGATTGATTCAATATGACCCAATGGTTGTATTCAATGAATATACTTAGACTGAGGCTCCAAGGTATGTGAGTTGATTACATTATATGCTCATCCTTAATGAGATATGGACATAATGTGTTCTCTAATGCATAATGATAAATGCCATGAATATTGTGTGAATAAGGTAAATTTATGACTTCTGAATTACATGTGGATGATGAACTAAATGATGATATGATGTACATAATTAACATGGATCAATAATTATAATAGTAATATAAAAGTTGAAAATGGTTAACAAGTGACCCCCGAACCTTATTTCATTTTCATTAAATTTATACATACTTGCATTCACAATCTGTTAGACTGATATTTTCTATACACTGTTGGTGGTGTCCTACAAAGTTATACTCACACCCTTCTTGGACCTCTGTTGGAAACCCGAGCAGTTTCATGCTTTTAGAATAGGACATGGGTAAGGGACATATTCTAGGGAGTTGAGTTTGACATGGTTCGTGCATGTATGAGGTTATCGACATGAATTAGGGACTTTTTTGAAGATTTTTCTATTATATTTATTATGGGTTCTATTCTACAAGAATTGTAGCATGAAATGGAATATTTATTGTTTCTTATGCTTTGTATCCAGTTTGGGAGATGTTTGTCTAGGCTTACTATTTGTTATTTCTTGTTGTTTCTCCTGTTTATGTTATGATATGTTGTATTTTAGTATGGTAAATAGGTTATAGTCTATCCATGTAACTAATCGAGACCATCAATGCATGTAAACAACCTCTATCATACTGGGAGGTGAACCTGAGGTCTTGTGATGACTCGACTTGGGGAAGTGGTTTAGTGGCTCCCCGGTCAAGTACATTAAAAAGTGGTATCAGGGGAGTTGTTTCCTCTTTCTTAATATTTGGGGATGGTAGACAAGAGATTATAATAGTTTTGGACCATAGCAATAAGATCATGCTTTGGAGTAGCTCACCCATGTATGGGGGAAACCCATGTCATCCAGGGTGGGAATGATTGTTCTTATTGTATGTTATAACATTTGATGATATTTTACTATTGGGTGATGCACATGTGGTGTGATGTGATAGAGTGATGATATTTTTCACATGGTTGGTATGGAATAAGGTTGTGCATTCATTCATCATCCTAAGAACCTATGTATATTTGTGATTTTCATCATAGCTGGTAGACATTTGTGGTATGGGTGTGCATGACATAATGGGTAGAATGAATTTGATTTTCTTGAAAATAGAAAAATGTTTTCTTATTGGATGATATAAATAAGTAAAAAGTGAAAATAAAATTCTAAGAAATAATTAAATAATAATTCTAGATAGTTAATGGTAAGTGAATTAAAATATTGGGGGAGTAAATTGGGATACAAAAAACTTTTTAAAAAGGTGTACATGGATGGGATAATAACCATGTGAGTTAATTACCTCCTGCTAGCCATGGCCTTGGGAATGATGGTTTAGGTTAGTGTTCCACATATAATAAATCCCAATTGTAATTGAATGAGAAATGGTTTGTTTATGGATTCTGATGAGACCTTCCTTATAAATCATGAATGTTTCATTGTTTCATTCTAAAAAGATCATGTTTTTCATTATTGAGAAATTCCACCATGAAGGCGTGTGTTGGTTGGGAGACAAGAGAATGTTTCTATGAATACTTACACAGTATTGGATCATGAAGACCAAATTGTTTTGGATGATAGGAATGATCAGTTCCATGAGAACATATCTTGTTTTATGAATATGATGGAATATGACCCATGACGGGTTGTACCGAGTATGTTCAAGTTGGTAAGGGAGTTTCAGTTGTATCACCCTCCATCCTTGACTAGATAGGGTGATCCATAGGTAGTTGAGTTCTAGATAGACTCTATCCATACAATTAATGAGAATTTAGAGAATCAATCATAGAAGTGTGTTAAGATGGAAGCCTATATGTTGTGGGGCTAGGCAAAGCATTGGTGGTATATCTTAGATCAAAGGTTGAATGTAGAGGGAATGATGTGGATAAGGTTTCAGGAAAATTATTTGGAGCATTACAACCCATAAAACATAAGGCAGTATAAGGCTATAGTGTTTATGATTTTGACACAAAAGAGGATGTCAGTAATAGAGTATGTCTGTCGGTTCACTGACTTGCAATGTTTTGTTCCTACTTTTTTGGAAGGTGAGGCAGCTATAGAAAGGCTCTTTTAGGATGGAATTTGGAATGATATCAGATCCCACGTAAATATCATTCATTATAATAAGTTTTCTTAGCGTATGGATCATGCCTTCATCTTCAACAGAAACCATAAAGAGGCCTCCGGAAGAAGAAATGTAGTTTTGGTGGGGCGAACTAGTGTTGTGGACTCTGATGGTGTGAAACATCATTTTGATAATTTCCACTAGGTTATTGGTGGGAAATAAAACTATAAAAATGAAACTTCCTCTCAGTTTAGTGATGAATTTTTGTGCTACCAGTGTGCTAGGCTGGGAGACATGTGAATTAAGTGTTCTGGACTACCTGTTGAGCAAAGATCACGTGGCATGATGGGCCATGTGAAGAGGTTCATTAGGAACCCAGGATAGATGGAAGGTGTTGGAGTACATAGATCAATATAGAGTGTATAAAGGGGATCTATTACCCCATATCATGCTGGTATTTTGAGCTCCATGGGTCGTATTGCTATGGGTGATGGATGTGGAACTCTGGGAAAAGATCTATCATACCCATAGGGAAGTATTGTGCATGGCACTCAGTCTGGATCCTAGGTTAGAGGAACAAGCCATCTACACATAGTATATCATACACCTAGAGTAGGTGAGTATGGACCTTCTATCATTTGAGGAATGATTATTTTAGCTTCCCAACTTAATAATGCTCTATTAACATAGGTTCCAAACATTCTTTTACTTCATAACAGTTCTTAGTAGTGATGGGAATATCTATGGAATGTGCATGTAGAGTTATGTCACATGAAACTCTATTAGGGTTGAGAGTTGAGAATATATTATTGTTAAAGGTTATGCCTCAGAGGCTGGGGGATATTGTCTCCTATGGGATCTGCTTGTTTTGGAGATGTTAGGTTTTGACCTCAACTTGGGAATGGATTGGTTAGTGTAGTATCCATCCCATATCGATTGTTATTGACATCAGGTAACATTTACGTCTCCCTATAGAGACACTTATGTTTTTCTTGGTGAGTGGGATGTTCGAGCAGGTCATGAAGGAACATTTTTTTTCAGTAGTTGGGAGAGATCCCCACCCAAGTGGAATGCCTTTTTCTTAATTATGGAGAAGTGGGGAATAATTTCTTTCCTCCTATGGTGTATTACTTCTAATATATGTTTCCTGAGGGATTCTTTGGGCTATGACCCGAGAGGGTTTCTGAGTATATGATTGAGTTTCTTCTAGGGGAAGAACCGGTTTCCCTTCAACCATATTGAATTGCGCTGGGAGAACTCTAAGAGTTAAGGTTTAGCTATAAGAGTAGAGGAAAAAGTATTTATTTTACCTTGTAAGTCTCTAGGGGGATCACCCATGTTTTTTTCAAAGAATTTTAATGGGACGTTGAAGTTATGGGTTGATTACATGAAGTTGAATCAGATGACGATTAAGAACTGACACTGACTTCCCAAAATTGAAGACCTTTTTGGACAAATGAATGGTGGCACATGTTATCCAAGATTGATTTGATATCAGGATACCAAAAGTTGAGGGTGATACATCTTACATACTATGGTTAGCTTTATTGAGTAGGTACGAATTGTGTGAATTACTAGTGACATCGTTCAGGTTGACCAATTCACCAGTTGTGTTTATGCTGCAAATGAATAAGATATTTAACCCTTTTCTGGATTAGTTTATTTTTTTCCTTTATTGATTTAATCTTGGTTTACTCATGAACTATTGACAATCATGCCCAATATCAAGACACCATCATTAGTACATGAAAATATCACAAGATTTAAACCAATCTATCAAATTGCTACTTCTAGATTAGTAGATTCCATTTATTCAAAAAAATCATCTTGGAGTCAAGTGTGTCATTGTATCCATAGAAGTTTCATGTTGTGGTGTTTTGGGAGTATCCCAATAGTGTTTTCGATGTTCTGAGTTTTCTAGGTTTGGCCAATTATTTCTTGAGGTTCATTAAGTATTTTTCTCATTTGGAAACACCAATATCAAGTTTAATAAAGAATAGAATTATGTTTGTGTGTCCTTAAGCAAGTGAAATTTATTTTCAATAATTGAAGAAGTGGTTGACTACCACACTGATTTAAATATTAGATGAACCTCGCATGAAGTCCCCTTTATTTGGTGACGTGTACGGTGTTTGGATTGGGGAAATTTTGGTGCAGGATGACTGAGTTGTAGATTACTGGTAAAGATAGTTGAGACCACATGAAAGAAACCACCCTACTCATTATATTGAGATAATTGTTGTAGTTTATTCCATAATGTGTTTGAGGCACTACGTGTTGGGAGAACTATTCGTGGTGTTTTCTCATCAAAAGAGTTTAAAGTATATATTTTCTCTTAGAGAGATTTAAATATTTAGCAGTGAAGGTGAGTTGAGTATAATAAGTCATTTGATTTTGAGTTTTTTTACACACACAGAAAAGGGGAATTGTGGTTTGGATGATCTAAACGTAAAGACTCACGAGCAGGTGATTTATATATCTTACTCTGAATAGAAAATGATGTTTTTGTTTGCAGAGATTCACCTGGAGGTGCAGGATGGGCCCAGAAAAATTCCCATTGAATCTTTAGTTATTGAGACCATGATTTTGAGTTGGGTCAAAGAGAACTAGCAGGAGGATACATAGTGTTTATTTAAGAAAAAAATGTCTTAATGGTGTAGATTTGCTTTATAGTTGGACCTTGGGTGGTGATGGAATCATCTCTGTTAGTGGTCGTGTGATGGTACCAGGGTGATTGTGTGACGATTTGTTGTGTGAGTTCCACACATCAAATTTGGGAGTGCATTCGGGCTCGGCTAAGATGTATCACTATCTTAATTGGGAGTATTGGTGGCCAAGAATAAAGAAATATGTTGCAGGTTTCATGGAACGATGCCTCACCTGTCAACAAGTGAAGGCCAAGAATCAGTGTCCATGTGGTTTTTTTGAGTCATTTACCATTCCATAATAGAATTGTAATGATGTAACGATGAAATTTGTATTGGGACGTCTGAGAACACCACAGAAGAATGACACAATCTGGGTAACTATGGATCAACTGACTAAATTGGATCATTTCCTATCGATATAAGAAAATTACACGGTTGATCAGTTGGATGATATTTATGTTCAAGAAATAGTGAAACTGTAGGGTGTGTTGAGAACCATAGTTTCTGACAGTGATCTGCATTTCACATTATGCTTCTGGAAGGGATTAAAAACGGAGCTTGATACCCAGTATTTGTTGAGTATGTATTATCTCCCACAAAAATAGGGGCAGTATGAGTATATGATTCATGTATTGGAGTAAATGATAATTTTTTGTGTCTTGGATTCTGGTGGTTCGTGGGAAAAAATACATTCAATCGTTGAATTTTCTTACAAAATTAGTTTCTAGTCTATGATTTAGATGGAACCTTTTGAGGCACTCTATGAGATACTGTGTAGATCTCTGCTATGTTGGTTAGATTGTGGGAGTATGAGTTGTTAGGACTGAGTCTCATGTAAGAGATTTCAGAGAATGTTCATTTGATTCAGAAGTGTATGATGACAGTCCAGAGAAGGTATAATTTTAATAAGAATCGGCATCATATACCTCTTGAGTTTATTGTTGGGGGTAGAGTGCTTCTTTTGGTGTCGCCAAGGATAGTTCACCATAAAATTTGGAGAAAGGGAAAGTTAGCACCAAAGTATGTGGGGCCGTTTGAGATTATGGAGAGGATTAGATCGGTGGCTTGCTGATTCCCTACTAGAAAAGTGGTATTTATGATGTGTTATTTGTGATGGGATCCCATCGCAAATGGGATTTTGTGACGGGGTCCTGTCGTAAATAGCCCATTGCAAAAAATGGCATGGTGAATAGTTCTCTATTTATATATAAATACCTTTTTGCGACGGGCCCATTGCAAAAAAGAATTTGTGAAGGTCACATTTTCACATCGCAAATAATAATTTAAAAAATATATATACTATTTATGATGGGAACCCATCACAAAAGGTCCCTTCGTAAATACTTAATAAAAACATATTCAATAAATTTATAATCAATTAATATGAGAAAATAATATTATTATTAATAATATTAATATAAATAATATCATATTATTTAATAATAATAATAATAAATTATATTATTATAATATTTATAATAAAATAATAATATTATTATTATAATGTTATTATATTTATTAATATTTATGAAAAAATAATAAGAATATTATTAAAATAATTAAAAATTTATAAAAAAAATTAAATTATCAATATTTTAAAAAAATTATAAAAAATATAAAAAATTATTATTATTAATAGTAAAATAAACAAACATTAACAAAAACTAATAATCAATAATAAAATAACGAAATATTAAAAATAACAAAAAAAAATTAAAACATAATGCAATATTTGAACTAATATGAAAGATAGAAACTGTAAATAGTTAATATTACAACAATCATTGAATTCAAAAGTATTTAACATGATAAAAAATCACTAGGGGGACGGTCTTCTGGAGGATGTGGAGGAGATGTAGGAGATGGTGGAGGAAACTTCATCCCTAAACAACAATGTCAGATGTTGTATGAAATCCATCTACTTGTGTTACTACTACTGCAATTGACCCATCGACTCCTTGTACTGCAACTATTGTCCTCAGTGTTCCTCCTCATGATGTTGTTGCAGACACATCTTCCCCTACTCCTTACAAAAACTATATATACGATCACTCTGAGATCGTAGTTACTCCTGATACTATGAGCCAGAAGAAGATGCCTCTTCACGAGCTCCTCTCCAATTAGATGCTGACATCATAGTGGTACCAATATAAGTCCCAGGAGTCAATCGAGAGATGTTACCAACAACTCAGCCATTCTCAAAGGCATACTGGGTCACCTACATCCATACACCCTCATCGAAATGGTGGGCACTAGTTTGATCAGTCATCTCAGCCTAACTCTTAGCATGTTTCTGAGAGGTTATAGCCACATATGACTCCTTAAGTTCTAATTTGAAATTAAAATATTAAAAATGTTATATGCAGTTAATTTTCAAATAGAAAAAGAAATAATACTGACCATAATCTGATGTTGGCGATCACCTCTAATCTCATCATTGGTTGGATCATTGTACATCCTCCAATAAACATCATACTTTGTAATATATGGCCTCTCGACATCCTATATGAATATAATATAAAATATTTATATTTAATGATATATAAAATATTTTAAAAAATTACTTACCAGATGCTCTCTATGCATTCTGAATGTACGGTTACCGACTCGATGTGTCACCTCCACTCTCCCCCAGTTCTATCAGCCCAATGACGATTCCTCTGAAATACACCACCCAACCCTTGTAAACACATTTCATCCCAAACATGAGATGAAATGTACTTTGGTCTGTGGGCTCTACACGACTAATCAAATAATGCCACTCTTGCTTTCTTCATAGTCATGCTTCTTATATTGTGAAAAAATGATGGAAAGAGTCACACATCGACACCTCCCATGCCACCTAGATAGTGCCACACATGCTATCATTGATGGGATACCATAAACCCTAAAAATAATTTATAATATGACGTTATTAATGAAATAAATTTCATAATTAATATTATTCATCGTTGTACCATCCAATGATTGTAAATTTTGAGCTACAAATCAATGGTAATATGTGTCCATGGATGAGAAAAATAATTGCTTAAGATAATGATCCCCTTTCCAAAAGCTATATGTGAAAAACTATGTAAAAAGAACAAATAATCAAACAATTAGTATATAAATAAATTAGTGAAATTAAACAAAAATACATAGTTTGTCATACCTCTATGTCCGTAGATCAAATCCAAGACATGGATGTCTCTCGGGGATAGGCTCATGAATAATAAATCATGCAAGACAGTGCCCCATCGGCGTACCCCCAGAATCATCAGTAGGGTGAGAGTCAGATAATCCCAAATCATCCTCATCCAAAGGTAGCTCAAACTCCTGCATTAAATAATAAATTGAATTGAAATGTTAAACTATCAAAAAAATGGTTTTCGATTTCATGCACATACATATAATTTTCAGGATCAGAATTCTTGTTCACAGTTCATTGAAATTCAGATTCCGAATTCCATAGAATTCAAACTTCGAATTCCTTAGAATTTCGGTTCTGAATTATCTGAAATTAAAATGCTGAATTCTATGAAATTCAGACTTTTTATTCCTTAGAATTCAGACACCAAATTCCTTATAATTCATACTATGAATTCCTTATAATTTAGACTCTTAATTCCTTAGAATTCATGTTCTGAATTCCTTAGAATTCAGACCACGATTTCCGTAGAATTTGGGTTCTGAATTCCATAGAAATCATACTCCAAATTCCTCAGAATTCAGACTCTAATGTCTATATAATTATGATTCTAAATTCATTATAAAACATAATCTGAATATCCATGTTATATAGACTCTGAATGTTTTCCTCTCAGACTCTAAACATTATTTTTACTTAGACTTTGAAAAATATATTTCATAGAGTAACCATATTTTACTTACCCTTGTTATAGTTATGAAAAGATGTCATGCATTCTGTTTCTAACCAGCCATTGTATGAGTGACATGTGTACAGGTCCCTCCGAGATTCATGGAAAAATATGATCGTTGGAGGAGGAAACTGACCATTGGGAAAATGCCTATAAAAAGGTTCTCATTTGAACAAGCTCAGTACATACTTTTGAAAAAGTTGATAACTCAAGCGACCACATGATGTTGAAGTTATTTCTTGAGAGAGAGATACTCTCATTCGTTGTGTGTACTAAACATCTTGTTCATAATTATTTGTGTGACTCCGATTTTTGCTGTGTACAATCGATTGATTCCAGTGATAGGAAGATAGAGGTACCGATTACCTTAAAGTTTGGGTACTTCCTCGATAAAGAAGGTAGAGTTGCAGAATACCTTGGATTTCAAGGGATTACGAGGATAGAAAGACAGACTCTGATATATCTATCGATGTCTTACCCTGGTGTGAGTAAGACAGACTTTCATGAAAGTAAAAATCATGGGACCTGAATCCAAGGTTGTTGGATACCCTACTCTTTGTGTAAAAAGATTCTATACTTGTTAATTGTATTGTTTCATGTTTCTTTCGACTTCATTTTAATTATTATATAAAGTATAACTATCTTATAATTTATTATACTTTTATACTCTAATTAGAAAGATTATATACGCTTTAAGGTATAATCTTTGTTCTTTTAAAATTCACAAAAGTTTCATATCCTTAACCATATTTTCAGAACCTAGAAATTTCGTAGAACTAATAAGTTTTGTGAATTTACCTTGTTTAACCTTGTTAAATATAGATTTAATTAAGGTTAAAAAAAGGAATGATTTATACCAACTTTAAAGGTTCTGAAGGAATTTTTAAAGTATGCAATTCACCCCTCTTGTATATTGAGCATCTACATTCTTATTTTGATACGATAATTGGTATCAGAGGATATTTATGAAATACTTATATTCACATATATGTTTTCTTGCTCATGTTTTCATTGTTCATAATATTTTCTTTGCTTAGGAATTTTTTTCCTCGATTACAAACTTATATTATTAACAATGTTTGTGTTGAAATATATTTTATTTTAGATGGCATGAAGGAATGTTGGTTCGATTGGAAATAATAATCCTACTATACATCTTATATTTGATGGGAATGATTTTGAATATCAGAGATATTGTATGATGACTTTTTTTATTAACACAGGATGAGAAAAAAATTTCATGCTTACTGGAGGATATAAAATCCCTGACAAGGAAGTCAGTACTTTCACCAACCAAGAAAAGCATGAATATCAACTAAATTACAAGGTACTTAATACTTTTCTTTGTTCTATGACTAGAAATATATATATCCAAATTTCATCTTGTGAAGTAGAAAATTGTATTTGGATGATTTTTGAAGTAACTCACTTTGGAACTTAAAAAGTTATTGAAACTAGGAGAGAAATGCTAAGAGTTGAATATCCTAGTTTCTACTTTCCTTATAGTGAACCCATATGTAAGGTACAACAAAGATTCATGACTATTATTAATAGTTTAAAATTTATGGGTGATAAAGGATTAGATGATGAAGCTCTTGTAGACAAAATAATAGACATCGTGCCTAACGAATGGGAATCTAAGAGGATAGCTAGAGATGAAAATAGGGAAGTTACCCAGATTTCTATTGATGAGATTTTTGGAACTCTTCTTCAACATGATACTAGAATGAAGATATATGCTGATATGAATAATAAAAAGAATGGAAATGGAAGTGTTTCTTTCACAACAAAATTAAATCATATAAAACCCAGGACTCCTGAAAGAGTTACAAGATCCAAATCTAAGAGGTCTGTTATTCAATCTGAATCTAGTGGAACTGAATAGTCCAAAAACGAGTTAGTCAATCTTTCCCTAAGGATGAACATGATTTTTGGATATAATAACATTCAATCTAGATACAAGAAGAAATAAATAAATGGAAAGAAGGATCCAGAAGTCACTTTCAATGAATGCCAAAGGGCAGGGAATATAAGGCCATATTGTCCTATGCTAAAGAGAAAAGATAGAACAGAAAAGCATTCTAAAAGGAATAGATAGAAGTACTATAAGGCTAAATCTAATAATTTTTTGAATTCCAATGAATCCTGGAGTGACAGTGGTGGTGACTCTTCTGAAAAACCCTCAGAGTATGAATCTTTTGGACAGAAAAATCTTGGTCTATTAACCAAGATACCTTTTGGAAATCACGGCCTAATGGATAAGGTATTAAATGCTTGAATCCATAACCAATGTATCCTTGAACGCTAATTATAGTGATAGTAAATATTATGAATCCTCGGATGAAGATTCTTCTTCTGATGAAGATAATACTTTACCTAATTATGAAGAAGTTTTTAGGTTTGATAAGCTTTTTGAGAATGAAAATTCTAAAGTCAAGAAAAATATTTATAAGAAAAACTGTAGAATTACTATTATTATTAAGGAAATTTCAAATCTTTTTAAAGATATTGATAAGAAAACTCTTGATTTTTAATGTATTTCAAAAAATATTTAGAGAGTTAATTATAAGAAGGATAAAATTTCTAAGGATCTAGAAAAAGTAATTTCTAAGAAAAATGTTTTATAGACTAACATTAGTTCTAAAACTAATGTTTTTTAGAAAAAAATTAGATATTAAACTGAAGTAAAAAATATTTTCCTTGAGAAATTTTTTGTTAAAATTTACCTTAATAAGGGAAATTTTGATAAGATGTATTCCCAAATTCAACCTCTAAGGAATAATTCTGGTTTTGGTTATACCTGTTCAAAACCGATTTTTAGTAACAACTATTTTGTACCTCAAAGTGCTCCATTATGCACTAAGTGTCAGTGTGGTGGGCATTGGGAAAAAATTGTTCCTTAAACAAAACATAGTATTTTGGTTTTCATAAAGCTTTTTTTTTCAAAGATAATGTGGATTCTTAAAATTTTGCTTTTTCAAATTTCCGGATCCATGAAAGTTTGGGTTCCAAAAGTCTAACACTATTGTTTTCATAAATTTAAAGATAATATTAATATAAATACATGGTATATGGATAGTAGATGTACCAAGCACGTAAATGGTAACAAAAACCTATTTGAAAAGATTATCAGGACTAAAGGAGGAAAAGTAACATTTGGAGATAATGCTTAGGGATAAATTATTGGTATAGGTAATATTGTTTTTCTTGGAAAAACATTGATTTCAAATATTAATTTGTTAAAGGTCTCAAGAACAACCTTATTAGCATAATTCAATTATGTAATGAAAGTTACCTTGTGAATTTTAGGAATGACAAGTACTCAGTACTCAATTCTAATGAAGAGTTTATTCTTTTTTCCAATAGGCAAGAGAATGTATACAAAATAAACTTAGAAGACCTTCAGAGCCAAGATCTACCTTGTCATAGTGAAATGAAAGATCAATCTTGGTTATAGAAAAGAATTTTAGGACACTGTAACCTTAGGAACCTATGTAAAATCTCATAGAAGAGACTAGTTAAGGATCTACCAGAGATTATATTTGATTCTTCAAAAGTTTTTTTATCCTTGTCAATATAGAAAGAAACATAAATCATGTTTTAAATCAATCGGTGAAGTCTCAACTACAGATGCATTATAGTTGGTTCAAATGGATCTCTGTGGTCCAACACAAACTGGAAGCATTAGAGGAAAATATTATGTATTTGTTTTAGTTGATGATTACACTAGATTGACATGGGTCTATATAATAGTAAAGGAATCTAAAGCTTTTTCTTATTTAAAAAGTTTTAGAGACCAAGTTAAAAAACGAGAAAAACCTTCCACTGATAACTATTCATAGGTATCATGGAGGAGAATTTCAAAATTATGATTTTGAAACATTTTGTAGTATAAAAGGAATTACTCATAACTTCTCAGCACAAAGAAACCCCCAAAAAAAATGGTGTTGTTGAAAGAAGAAATATAATTATTCAATAGATAACTAGAACCATGTTGAGTGAATATTTGATAACCAAAAATTTTTGGGTTGAAGATGTATGTACTTATTGTTATACTATAAATCGAGTTTTGATTACAACTTTTCTCAAAAAAACCCATTATAAATTATGTAATGGTAGAAAACCTAGACGTTACTACATCAAAGTATTTGGATGCAAAGTACTCAACTTGAATACTAAAAAATAATTTTTATAAATTTGCACCTAAATCTGATGAAGGAATTTTCTTAGGCTACACAACAACCTTTATTAAGGCCTATAGAGTTTTCAATAAAAAAACATGTAGTGTTGAAGAAACAATACATGTCAAAATTGATGAAACTGATCCATTTGTTTTTAAACAACCTCATCCTACATCCTCAAATGTGTTTTCAAAAACTAATTATAAACCCTTGATAGAAGATCCTTATGATAAGTAAAATGTCCAAGAAAATATTTATGAAGCATTTATCCCAGATGATTTCCTACCATATGTTGATGAATAGGATTTTCAAAACACAAATAAGTTTCTTCTTAAGAATCATCCCAATGATAGTATAATTGTTGATGTAAATCAACCTGTAAGGACTAGAATTTCTTTATGAAATCAAATAGAACATCTATCTTTCCTTTCCCAATTAGAATAAAAAAACCGATGAAGCATTAGGTGATAACTATTGGATAAAAGTTATAAAAGATGAGCTAAATGAATTCAAAAAAAAATAAATTCCAGACCTTGTATAAAAAACCTAAGAAAACTTCTTTTATTAGATTAAAATGGGTTTTTAGAAATAGGTGTGATGGAAAAGGAATCATAGTAATAAGTAAAGCTAGATTGGTTACTAAATGCTATAATCCACAAGAAGGGATAGATTATGAAGAAACGTATGCTCCAGTAGCGAGACATGAATCCATTCATATTCTTCTTTCCTTTGCAGCATTCCTCAGCTTTAAACTTTTTCAAATGGATGTTAAATGTGCGTTCCTTAATGATTATGTTCAAGAGGATGTTTTTGTTGAGAAACCACCTAGTTTTAAAGATACAAAGAATCCTGAACATGTTTTCAAACCATCCAATGTGTTGTATGGACATAAAAAAGTTCCTAGGGCTTGGTATGATAGAATTATGAGTTTTTTTCTATGAAGCAATTATGTTAAATGAAATTCTGATCGCACCCTTTTTATAAATAATGATAAGAAAAATGTTTTGATTGTTCAAATTTTTATTGATGACATTATATTTGGTTCAACTAAGAAATATTTAACTTATTCTTTTGCGGATCTAATTAAATCTGTGTTTTAAATGAGTATGATAGGTGAGTTAACATTTTTCCTAGGTTTTCAAATTTTTCAAAAACCAGAAGGAACCTATATATCTCAACATAATTATATTAGATATCTTCTTAAAAAGTATGTATATGAAAATACTAGGAGTATTAGTCCTCTTATTGTACCTCAAATTCACTTTATCATGATGAAACTGGGAAACCAGTGGATCAAACAACATTCAGAGGTATGATAGGAAGTTTACTATACATGACAGCAAGTCAACTGGACTTAATTTTCTCAGTATGCTTATGTGGAAGATATCAATCCAATACCAAGGAATCTAATTTAATGGCAGTGAAAAGAATTTTTTGCTACTTAAAAGGAACCATGGATTTAGTACTCATTTATACCTCTGGAAATGATTTTGTTTTTAAAAGATATTCAGATACAGACTTCAGTGGATATAGAATGGATAAGAAAAGTACATCCAGAACTTGTCATTTCATATGAGATTCATTAGTTTCTTGGTCACGCAAAAAGCAACACTCAGTAGCACTTTCCACTGCTGAAGCTGAATACGTAGCAGTTGGAAGTTTCCGTGCTAAAGTATTATGGATGCAACACACACTCACAGACTATGGTGTGAGTTTTACCAAAAAACAAATTTTATGAGATAATACTAGTGCCATTGCCTTAAGAAAACAATATGCACATCACTCTCATGAAAAACACATAGATATTAGGTATCACTTTCTTAGGGATCACACACAAAAAGAAGATATCATTCTTTAATTTATTAGAATGCAACATCAAATTGCTGGTATTGTCACAAAATCTTTACCATCGAATTGATTTGATTGCATTAAACAGATGTTCAGAATGATAACTGTAATGTAATCTTTCTTATTAAATTCTTGTTGAAAGCTATCTCCTTATAGTAACAAACTCAATTTCATAGTGGTATTACATTTTCATGTTATTTAAAATTTTCATAATCAAAATTCTCATATTTAAAATTTTCTTGGTCAAAATATTCGAAGTTCAACTTTTCCTAGTTAAAATTTTTATAATATAAATTTTTTGTAATCTTAATTTTTTGTAATCTAAATTTTTCGTAATATAAATTATTTCTTAATATAAAAATTATTCTAATCAAAATTTTCAGAATCTAAAGTTCTTCAAGAAGAATTTTACTTATTACAAATAATCTTCCTAGAAATCCAAAAGGAATGTTTCCATTCCTAAATTTTCGTAATTATCTTTTACTTGTTGGAATTTTCATTTTGATTTCAAAATTTCCGGATTCACTTTTCCTTAAATCTGATTGTTTTTTTAAAATCTCAAAAGATCTGAATCTATCAAAATTATTTTTCTACTATCTTCTCAACCATTACATAATCTCATGAAGTTTTCAACTATTATATCAATTAGGGAAGGAGAATAGTCTCTTCAATTTTCTATATAAAGGACCCCCCGATGGTTGTCCCACATCGAATCCCTAGCTCTTGTGTGCTAAAGCTCTTCCCACCATACTTAATACTATTCCAATTTTTTCAGGTCTTCCATAGTTTCTAAGGTCTAAATAAGCCTCTCCTTAGAAAGAAATCTCAACCTTAAAGGAAATCTCTGAATGACAGATTTATCGTGAAAGGTTGGTAGACCTGGACTTTTTTAACAATTATAATTCAATCATCTCAAAGAACATCAAGTTAAATAGCTAGGAGATTATAGCTATATCTAAATCCAAGGTAGAGAATCCTATGATTTTAGAGATGCTAGCAGAGTTCTATGAATTCATATCTTTATTCAATCAAGGAGTCAAAGAGAAATTTTCTTTCAAGAGTTATGGTAAGAATTACTCTTTTTATTATTAAAAGGAAGCTAGTCTGATTGGAATACCTTACGAAGGAGAAGAAAAAAATTTTTCGCATAAATTACCTGATGTGGAAGGAAGCTTTGATAAGGAGAATTCCATATAGTTCCTTGGTTTGGTTGGAGTAAAGACTCTGAAGATTCATTATCTTTCATCAAATTTCCATATTCATGAACTTTTTGTTCAAGGATTTATCCTTCCGAGGAATGGAGATAAAGATACTGTGAATAAAAGTGATATATATGTTTTGGATTTCTTAGTGAACCTCCAGAAGCTGAATCTGGTTAAGAATATTTTCATAAAGATTAAAAATATCATGAATGAACATCTGAAGTCTCATATTATCATGTATCTAGAAATTATAACAAAGACAATTGTTTCTTGTTTGAAATCAATGAACATTTCCTGTAAATTTAAGTCAAGAAATTTCAGGGTAATGTTACTAAGAGATAACACTCTAAGGAGAATGAAAATTGGATTTTCTGGTGAATCTAGATAATTTTATGATTTATCAAATGAAGAAGTTGAAGTTTTATCAAAGAAACATATTGTAGCTGAAACCTCTAAGAAAGGTGGAAGGAAGAGGAAAGTAAATGAAATTTAAGTGATAGAAAAAGTTTCTATTTCCAAGTCAATTCAATATGCACCACCAAAGTGAAAGAAGAAACAATCTTATTCTAATGCGGTAGTTCCATAATGAAGAGAGGATAAGAAAAAAAAGAATGGGAGACTATGTTTGGCTTGGACCCGGCTGAGGAAAAAGCGTTAAATGAAAAGGCTGCTGAAGATCTTGATAAGCAACAAAAAGAAAAGAAACAAAAGTAGAAGATGTCTGAGGCTGAGATAGTATAATGTCTTATTAAGGATGCTGAGAATGCTTCTGAGAAAATTCCAGTACTAGAATCCTTTTTGGTAGAATCTTTACCAGAGACTCTGGGAAAGAATTTGGTGATTCCAGAATGAGATCAAGAAAAAGAAATAGTGCAAGAAGAAGAAGTGGAAGAAGAAGAAGAATGGAGTGGTGATACTGAGGATATGATAATGCAAGTAGAATATTATCATGATATGGAGATTCCTTCTGAGAAGTTATCAATCTAAACATCTGAAGTAAATTCATCAAAACATGCTACCCCATGAAAAGATGATAATGGTGATGAAGAAGTAAATAAATTGTCTGATGAATAAAGTAGCTATCATGATTTCGTATGGCCAGAGGGTGTTAAGGTAGGAGCTGAGAAGGAAGAGGTATATAACGATAAGATTTTCCAACTATCAAATAGTGAACATGAATCACTTAAATAGTAAGAAATAATTTCATTAATAGATAAGGGAAAGAAGGTGATAGTTGATATTCCTACCATGTCTTTGGTTAGTAAGAAATATGTTGGTTCTTCATCAAAAAGGAAAGGTGAGGTGCTTGAAAAAGAATCCTCATCAACAATGAATTCGAATTTAGAGTCATCTTCTCTCGTCTATCAAATTGTTGTTCAGTATTTGAAGAAGCTGGTAGGTATTATTCCATAATTTCAAAGCATAGATTCAAGATGCCAAATGCTTCAACATTCTTTAAATCAGAAAATAGATTCAGTATCCTTGGTGATGGATAAGTGGGTTAAACATGAGGCCTATTTCAAAAAAAAATTCATTAATTATGAAGCCCATAAAAGATCATTCATGAATATGACTAGCTGGTCCTGGAAAACTGTTGAAGAGATGAGAATTCTTGATGAGTTTCATGATAATATCAAGGATGATTTTGAAACTGAAGATGCTAAGTTCAAATATTTTAGCAAGTTTTTGAAGAAAAGTTATCTCTTGACGAAACTACTCAGAAGTAATAAGTGAATGATCTAAATGGGAAAATATATTCAGTTTCTCAGAGTTGGAAGAGGGAAAGGGATATTAAAACCGAACTTGAGGAAAAACTTTCTAAACAAGAAGAATCCTTGAACGTTCCTGCTGATATGCATAAGGCCTAGGAAAAAAAATTAAATCCTTGGAAAAGATAATTGAATATCAATATCAGCTACTCAAGTTCATGGAAAATGATCACAAGGAACTCATGAATCTAAAAACTATTGTGAAGAAGCTATTTCTGAAAGAGAAATAAGGGTAATTTCATTCAAATTTGATCTTTTGTTGTATTTCCCTATTGAACAAATTCTTTCAAATATTAATGGAATTTTTGTTACACTTAATTTTATTGGTTACTTAGTACTAATATTTCATGTACCAAATTTTATTATCCATTCCTTTTATTCTATTTTTAAAATCAAAATTGGGGAGAAAAGAATGTCAAAAAAGGTATACTAAGTAAAGAAGAAATTTTCCTAAGGGTGAGTTCATCTAAGGGAATGTTTTTATCATGAATATTTTCGTATGCAAGAAAATGTAAAATCTCATTTAGGAAAGAAAGAATATGATCCTTAGAGATTTAAAAGCCTAAAGGGGAGTTAGTCGTATTCATTATGATCAATTAGTAAAGGGAGATAAGTTTTAATTTTCATGTTCCTAAAAATTTCAAAGTCCTTATATTGTTTTGAGTAAGGATGTTTGTGCTTTCCAAAAAGGGGGATATTGTTGAGTCAATAAGGTTTCCTTATTAATTTTCCCTTCCTTAATGTTTTGAAAATGAGAAAAACCTTATCTCAAGGATAATTTTATTTTCCATAAGATTTATTGTAATAAGTAATATTTTCCTTCCTCAAGGAAATTCTATTTTTAATTAGATTTTTATTAATAAGGAAAATTTTTCCTTCCCCAGGAAAATTTATCCTTACAGGTTTTTAATCATCCATATTTTAGTTTCTCTGAATCTATCTCTTTTTATTCCTATTTGGAAAATTCAGTTTCTCATCTAAAACCTCAAAATTCTATAAATTCTTAGATATAGAGTATTCTATTTTCAATATCAGAATTCTAGTTATGAATTATCTGAAATTTAGATTCTGAATTCCTTAGAATTCTGAAATTGAATTCCTTATAATTCATGTTCCAAATTCTCAAAAATTCATGTTCCGAATTCTCTAAAATTCAATCTATGAATTCCATATAATTCCGACTATGAATTCCTTAGAATTCAGACTCAGAATTCCTTCTAATTCATACTCCGAATTCATTATAATTCAGTTTTTGAACACCTTATAATTCATGTTCTGAATTCCATAAGATTCAGATGCTGAATTTCTCAGAATTGAGACTCTGAAGTCTATAGAATTATGATTATGAAATCCTTAGAAAAAAGAATCCGAATATCCATGTAATATAGACTCTGAATGGATTTTCTCTTAGACATTGAACATTATTTTTTCGTAGACCCAGAAAAATAGATTTTATAGAGCAACCATATTTTACTTACCATTGTTAAAGTTATGAAACGATGCCGTGCATTCTGTTTCTAACAAACTTTTGTTTGAGTGAAATGTGTATAGGTCCCTCTGAGATTCAATGAAAAATATGACTTTTGGAGGAGAGAGCTGACCATTGGGAAAATGATTATAAATAGAAGCTCATTTGAACGAGCTTACTACTTACTTTTTAAAAAATTGATAACTCTAGATTCCACATGTTGTTGAAGTGATTTATAGAGAGAGAGATACTCTCATGGTTTTTGTGTACTAAACATCTTGTTCATCTTGCTTCTTACGACTCCGATTTTTGTTGTGTACAATCGAGGGCTTATAGGGATAGGAACACAGAGGTGCCGACTACCTTAATGTTCTTAGACTTCCTTGATTAGGATGACAAAGGTTCTGAATACCTTGAATTTAGAGTTCTTGCGGGGATAGAAATACAGTCTCTGAAATTCCTATCTTGGGCTTACCCTGGTGTGGGTACGACAGACTTTCTTGAAAGTATAAATCAAGGGACCTTTATCCAAGGTTGTTGGATACCCTACTCTTTGGATTAAAATATTTTATACATGTTACTTTTATTATTTCACATATTTTCCCACTACATTTTTATTATTAAGGAATTTATAACTATCTTATAATTTTACACTCTGATTAGTAAGATTCTATACGCTTTAAGGTCAAATCTTTTTTCCTGTAAACATCTCAAAAGTATCATTTCACGAATCGTATTTTCAAAACCTAGCATGTTTGTATAACTAAGAGGTCATTTTAATTTACCTTGTTTAACCTTGTTAAATATAGTTTTACTTAATTTTAAAAAAGTAATGTTTTATACAAATTTTAAAGGTTCCAACGGAATTCTAAAATTATACAATTCACCCCTCTTATATATTGAGAATTTATATTCTTATTTCGATCATACATGATTATCATATAACCTATAAATAAAATAAGGTCACGTATTTTACATAAAACATAGAATAAGTGATATAATTACTCACAATACAAATGATGTTATTTTTAGAGTTTAGCAGAACATATGTATGAGCCTTGTGATGTTCATAATTTAAATTCCATCATTCATGAACTCCAATGTTGCCAAGCACTAGCTGACTAAAAACTGATAATTGATTTCCCATTTCATTATCAATATTCCCATCATTCAAGTCCATGTGGTTTTGTTTTGATGGATATTCAGATTCAAATTAATGAGAGTAGGAAAAATCAATTTCCTCTTACAAATACGCTTCATCAATTGATCCTTCCACTGATGTTTTGTTACGTACTTTTTTCTTCAATTTCTTCATGCATCTCTCAAATGGGTACATCCATTGAAACTATACTAGGCCTCCACATTTTTCATCATTGGAAAATGTAATATCAAATGGTTCATTTAGTCAAAGAAATATGGAATAAATATTTGTCCTAGTTTCCATATAATTACAACAACTTCTTCTTCCAGTTTTCTTAGTGCATCGTAGTATGTTGTCACCACAAAAATGTCTCATAAAAATATTATATGTATGTTATCGAATCCCAAATCATAGAATTCAACAAACCTCTAAAAAAATTGACATTATCCATTCTATTATTACATGACAATCATGAATTTTTAATCCAGTAATATTTTCATTCCTAACAGAAATTCCCAAGTTGAAATCATACCCATCTGGAAGTCTCAAATATGCAATCCACCGAAAAGATAATAATCGAAACTCTTTGGATAGTGTATAGGATGCTTCTATATTCATTAATCTCTGTGATCTGGCATTTTAAAATAGTTCACAATCATGGTTCCTACAAATTTGGGAAAGATCTAATCATGACTTCACATTATATTTAATCTTACCTAGTGTATAAAAAACTATATGAAATAAATTATCAAAATTGTTTTTCTCAATATGATTGAAAACCAACATGTAGCAGACTAACAAATCACACCAATATGGAACATCCCAAAAATTACTTTGTTTTATCCAATTGTGTTATATCCAAAATCCATGACTTTTTTATTGGTTTATTGTTGGTCAAAATGTGATGGGAGATAATGAAAATACAATTGATTTTAACTCTGCACCTGAGAACATTTTTTGAGGTTCATCCCTTTAAATTTTGCCTTTTCTAAAATGATATTTGTTCCTTCGAAAAGGATGATCAGTTGGAAGAAATATACAATGAAAATAAAAATATAATATTTTTTTCAGGGATGAGAATAAATGTTTTTTGTATCTCATATAGTATGGACATGATTTCAGACCATGTGTACTCTATCCAGATAACATTCCATATTCCGGGTAGACACTAATTGTTCACATCACAATAGCTTTTAGTAGGAGATTTTGTTTCTCAGAAACATCATATGTACTAACAACATTAGTGCATAATTAATTTAACTCATCAATTAATGGTTTCAAATAAACATCAATATTTTTTTTCGGATGTCCAATAATTAATAAAGTCAAAAAAAATATAACCCTCATTCATCAACATCTATGGAGGTAAATTTTATGGAGTTATAAAGACATGAAAACATGAATACTGACTACTGTAAGATCCAAATGGATATAAACCTTTATTATAATGACCCAATCACACATTCCATGCTTCTAAATCATAATGAGGATGCACCCTATAAAAATGTTTCCTTGAGTCACCATTAGATGGATGATTCAAGATTTTACAATTTGAAATATTGGTTTTCTACGACGACATCATTGTCCCTATGCTCTGAGACATAAATAAACACCTCAACCTATGTGTAAGTGGGATATATCTCAACTGTATTACAAGAATTGATCCAGAATTTTGTGGTTGAGTTTCCTTAAACCTAGATTGTACACATGTGGGACAATTATCCAATGACTAATTTTTACCTAAATATAATATTCAATCATTTGAACATGAATGAATCCTCAAATAACTAAGACCCCAATTAAAATCAAAACTCTTTCTCTCATTGTTATTTGTAGGCAAAACATTTCATTCAGGTAACAGTGTTTTAACTAATGAAAATATATAATAAAAAATTTTGTTTGACATTCCATTATCTGATATAATAGCCATAAATTTTTCATCCACTTATAATATAATTATATACATTCCAGGATTTAATTCATCCTTAGTAGACCTCATCAACTCATAAAATTAAAATGTTTCTAACTCAAGAGTAAAATCAATATCATATTTAGTTTCAATTTATTGAACAAATAAACCTGCAACATCATGTACTAAATTTTGAAACTGTGATGGATCGTGAATCAAATTATTAGTATCTCTTATAGATATATGTTCATTTTTTTGATACCAAAAAACATAATTTGGTTGAAAACCAAAATATAAGAGATGTTCCCCCAAGTTTTTCAAATGTGTCAAACGTTCTCAGAGAACATTTTTTACAAGGACACTTAATTGTGTCTTTTAAAACAAATTCTGGTTCTGATGATGTATATGATAAGAAAGATTCAATACCAACAATATATACAGAATTTACACTAGATCTATTTGAATTTCTATGATGATTTATCCCAAGTGTGATCATATAATAATGACTGTTGTAGACTCCCTGATTTTATATTTTCTACAAAAAATAAAATCATTAATTTTTTTGAATAATTTGATACAATAAAAATACTATACAAGAATTAAAAGATAAATAATGATAAATACTTCTTACTAATTAAAACTAATTACAGGCGACACAATTTCCAGTGGATTGACGACTACACTTTTTTCTAATGGCTCAGTTACTTGTAACTTTCTCACACTAAAATCAAAATAAAGAATCTACTCAGAGGTACACATATCCATTCCAATGAATATGAGAATGCATAAGCATACCTCTGACCAGATTCTTCATTGTGATTTCAGTGTGATAAAGATGAAAGTAAATGAGCCATCAGACTAAAGAGACCCCTTTTAATCGACGAATCATCTTTCTTTCAACTGTCACTGCTAGAAAAAATAATCTGGAAAATGTGGTCCTACGAATGCATATATAATCTCGATCATATAATATTAGACATTCATACAAAGGAGAACATTTTACATTACATTTTTAGTTGGTGAGAGTTGAAAGGAGAAGTGTCATCATGCAAAAGGAGTGTCATCAATCCACTTGAAATTGGGCCATGTTCTTACCATTTTTTACAAGTATCCCTATTTATTACTAATTCATTCAATTTGTTACCAATTCGTTCAATTTATTACTAATTTGTTCAATTTATTACAAATTATTTATAATTATTTCAAATTAATAGTAATTATTTCTTATTATTCGTAATTATTGATAATTGTTACTATATATTGCTAATTATTAATATTTAATAGTAATTATTACTATTTACTAGTATTTATTAATAATTATTACTAATTATTACATATTATTACTAATTATTTCTAGTTATTACTAATTCATTCTAATTATTACTAGTTATTTCGGATTGTTACTAATTATTGTAAATTATTACTATTTATTGGTAATTATTACTAATTATATCTAATTATTACTAATTAATTTTATTTATTAGAAATTATTTCTAAATATATGTATTTTTTGTTAATTATTAGACCTTGTTGCTAATTATTAGTATTTGTAGCTAATTATTAGTATTTTTTGATTATTATTACTATTTATTGCTAATTATTACTATTTTTTTCTAATTAGTGATAATTATTCCTATTTATTACTAATTATTGCTAATTATTGGTAATTATTGATAATTATTACTAATTAATGGTAATTATTCCTAATTATTTCTAATTATTTCTAATTATTCTTAATTATTGCCAATTATTACTAATTGTGGCTAATTATTACAAATTATTATTAAGTATTACCATTTATTACAAATTATTACTAATTATTACTAATTATTAGTATTTATTACTAATTATTAGTATTTGTTACTAATTATTAGTATTTGTTACCTATAATGAAGTGGTTGATTGTTCCATGATGTTAGTGATTGATCATAGTGACTATCCTAGTATTCATGGATTAGTGTCAAATGTGGGTAGTTGTATTTCATCAGAGATGAATAGGAAGAAATATGAGAAAGGAAAGAAGTGGGTGGTAGTTGAAGCCACCTTTCCTGGATATCATCATCCATGGATTTCAATGATGAGGTGGTTGTGTTCTATCAGTGGGGTAAGTAAGGGAACAAAGAACCTACGTGCACATCTCGTCGTATAACTTTTCAACGATGTGGAGATATAGGACACATGTAGTAGTTTTTCAGGATCTCACATCCTTGTCGTAATGTTTCTTAGACTATTGCATCTAGAAGAATATCAGCCTAGTTAGGTCCATCTAGAAAAAAAAATCATTAATTTGGTCGTTGTGGAAGAAGGGCGGGATATTCATTTAGGAATAGTTAGTTCATGGAGGATCTGTAGGCTAGTGGTCATTGTCTTCCTCAAGATAAAAGGATGAAACTTGTTGTGGTGGCTTGGGAACTAGTGGAATCAGATGCATGGCCTGCAAAATTTCGAGGTACGGTTCTTATTGAACCATCTTGCCTATTGTACTATTTAATATCAGTTCTTCTATTTCAGTTATTTCTTCTTCATTATTGTTGTGTTAATGTTACCAACCGATCATATTTCATATTCGATGGATTTGGAAACACTACTTAGTATGAAGTGAGAACAGGGTTTCACGTGTCAGTCTTACGCACTCACCATGTTAGGGGTTGAGTTGTAATGGGATTTCATTATTTTGGAGATGGATATCTTTGATGTAATCCTCGATAAGGATTGGATGGTGTGCTTTTAGTCTCAAATCGACTGTTATCAGTGGCACGTGAGACTTGCGGAAACTGATGGGTATACCACGGTCTTTCATGGTGAATGAGATCCTCAGTAGGGACATGATGAACTAAAACTTCCAAAATTAGGCAATATTTTTTTTAGATATCATCACTCATGTTGGAGGACAATGGTGGTGCTATGGAGGGTAGATTACCTCTTATGGTGGAGGAGTTTACAGATAACTTTCTATAGTATTTTTCATTTTTTCCCCATAATATGATGTGGAGTTCACCATTGATTTGGCACTGAGGACACTACCAAAATATCTTCCCTCATCTACATGGACCACCTCTATGTTAAAGGAATTAGAAGTACAACATGATGATTTTGAATCAAAAGGATCCATTTTCCTAAGTATCTCAACTTGGGTTGCCCCAATTATATTTTCAAAAAAGGCCAATGGATATCCCCAGTTATGCATTGATTACTGGAATTTGAATATGGCGACCATCAAGAACAAGTATCATTTTCCTCGTATTGAATACCATATCAATCATCTTAGGGTAAAAATATGGTATTATAAATTGACTTTTGTTTTGGTTACAACCATGTCAGAGTTAGAGATTTGAACATACCAAAACAGTTTTCTGAAGAAGGTATGATGATTTTGATTACATGTTTATTCCATTTGAGTTGAAAATTGATCCCTCATTCCTTATGGTTCTCATGAATAGAGTGATCCACCTGTATCTAGATGCTTTTTTTTGGTATTCATGGATAACATCCTTTACTATTTGGGGACCAAGTAGGGGAATGAAATGAATTTGACGATTTATTTGGGAACATTTTAAGCGCATCATCTTTATGTTATATATTTTATGTTCACCAACTAGATTAGAGAGGTGATGTTTCTAGGTAGTGGGATCTCAGAATAAGAGGTTTTGGTGGACCCTGAGAAGGTTCGTGTAGAGATTTCACGGGAATAGCTAAAGAATGTTTTCGAGATCATGATATTTTTATGCCAAGTATGGTATTAACGGTGGTACATTCAATATTTCTCTCAGCTATATTTTTCCATTGTGGTGCTCACCCGAAAATGGGTAATGTTTCAAATGAGGCTAGAGTGTCAAGCATCATTAGAGGAACGAAATCTATGGCTGAACACAAATCCTATTTCGATCTTTCTAGAATTAGGCAGGGGTTCTGTTGTCTATTTTCATGCCTCAGGAATGGTCTTGGGTGCGGTATAGTGCATAATAATCATGTGGTGTCCTATTGTTCTCACCAGCACTGACCACATCAAAATAATTACTTGATCCATGATCTTATGTTAGTAGTATTGATTCATGAATTGAAGGAATGATGCCATTATCTTTTTAGAAAACAATTTGTGGTTTATTCTGACCATAAATACATGGCCTAAATTTTCTACCTAAAATATTTAACCTAAGGCAATGGCATTTGGTTGAGTATCTTTTGGAGTTCAATTTTGGTGTAGCCTATACCCTAGGAAAATTTAACATTTTGGAAGATTATTTGTGTTTTCTTATATGCACATGGAGACTAAGGAGAATAATAGATGTGTTTTCATTTCTAGTTTTTAGCTAAAACCTTCTATCCTGATGTTGTTTCGGAAATAGTAGTCAAGTGATGAGTTCTTTTAACATTCAATGATGTTTTAAATAGTGTGAAGGAACCTTTTGATTGGAAATTTTCACCTAAGGAATCTTTTTTTCATTTAGCAGATATCTTCGTGTTGTTGTCATCGTTGAGGAAGGTGGAGATGTTGGATAGCCACCAATACAAGTGGTCCATTCACCCTGGTGCCACCCAAATGCACTATAATGCATGTCAATAGTTTAGGGGCCCATGTTTTAGGGAAGAGATATCAGGAATTGTATGACAGTGTTATATGTGTCAGCGGGTTAAATTAGAGCATAAAATGACCCCTAGTTTGCTTCAGCCACTATCAATTACTACCCAAAAGTTGGATGAGATCTCTAAGGAATTTATTTTCGACTTACCTCACAAACCCTGAGGGAAAGAGTAAAATATAAGTGGTAACTGATTGTTTAAATAAATCTGACCATTTCATTTTAATCATATATTTAACTAAGGTGGATTGTTTAGGGTGGTTATATGTTCAAGTGGTTTTGAGGATTCTTGGTATTCTGCTGAAAATTCTTTCTTATATAGATACACATTTTACCTCGTGGTTTTGGGATAATCATTAGAAGTTTATGGGGACACATGTCAAGTTGCCTATGGAATAACATTCTCAAATGGATGGTTAGGTGGAGAGGGTGAATCATATTTTGGAAGAAATTCTCTAGGCATGTGTGTTTGGTTTTCGAGAATCGGTGGGTAACCATTTGGGATTGGTTGTGTATTCATATAACAATAACTACCAATCGTTGATCTGAATGGATGTTTTTGAGGTGTTGTATGGACAGTCCTATCGGTCTTATTTTTTTCGGAATTAGGTGGGAGAGACCTCATTATTGGGACTAATCATTGTACAAGAAACATCATAAATGTCAGGCTGATCGGACAACATTTATTGACATCTCAGAGACAGTATTAGTCTTATACTAACAAGTGGAACCAATAATTGTAGTTTTATTTTGGAGATGAAGTGTTCTTAAAGGTAACACCACACTTGGGTCACCTTGATTTAGTAAGAAAGGAAATATAACACCAAGCTATGTCAATCCATGCACCAACACTGCACTCCCTGAACTAAAAACCACACTCGGTACCCTTAACAATATTACTTCACAGAAAGAAAAAAAATAACAGCGTTCTATGTTCTGTGGTAGAACCGACTCCTTTGATACCAATTTGTCACGACCCGTCCTTCGGGCCCATGTCATGACTACCCCAAGCCCGACTTCCATAGGCCAGGGGCTGGAAACTAGCACCAAAGGTGTAAATCATGACAAAAAGGGAAGACATTTCCTTTATGAAACGTAAAAAAACACAACCAGAGTACAAGAGGAATCAAAACACTGGGTAAAACTGAATGAAAAAGTAGTGCTGAAAGTAAAGGGGGCCAGAAATACAAGCCCAACTATAAAGTACAAGGAAAAAGACAAAACAGCTGGAAGGTGACAAGAAACTCCTGAATCGTCCACCACGGATCCTACCTGAAGGGTAGGTATAGATGTCACAGCTCCTAGATCATCCACCACAGATCCTACCTGAAGGGTAGGTACAGATAGCCTCCTAAACACCCTCGTCCGTTAACCTCCTTTGGGTACCGACTCGTCATGCGGTCTACCTCTGGGTACCGAATTGTCGTGAGTTCCACCTCCTGGTTCCGTCTAGTACCTGTAAACTCGGCCTCCGTCAGCGTTGTCCGTCATCTGTATCCAACACAATGAGGTGCAGGCATAGCCCATGCCGGGGGTGAGTATAACGATACTCAGTAGGGACCCCGAGACACTCAAGGTATCACTAAATCCAACAAGGATAAACCAAAAAGGAAGATCTTAATAGATAACCTTTAGTTAGGTATATGCCCATACATATACCTAAGTTATCAAGCAACCCATATTAATCATGAGGAAAACACAAAGGTCATTGACACAGCTCAAACCAGGATTTTTATACATGATGGCGAAACAAGGATGCTGGAGAACTCCCCCTCTGTCGAGTGCAGTAGTCCTGTCAGGCCTCCGAGGTGCCACTCACTAACCTTAGACTGATGAGGTACTCCTCCTGTCGAGTACCGCGGGTCTGCCACCTCACAAAGTAGTTCTCCTCCGCCATTGGTCTGCCACCTCACACAGTAGTGCTCCCCCTCATAGCCTATAGAGGTAATCCTATTGTCGATCCCCACGGATCGGCCACCTCACAAAGTAGTGCTCCTCCACTATGGGTCTGCCACCTCACAATGTAGTTCTCCCCACTGGGCAATACAAGTCACTCCAAATCAAATCAGACAAGCAGTCATCAGGTATCAGCCAGCTACAAGGTCACCGTACTCCGTATGCTTGCCTCTAGGAGTATCTGATCCATGATCCACTGGTCAATAATCCAAGTATCACAAAGTCCCACGAAGAAGTATCACAAAGGACCGGCTCGTCATGGGGGTCTCAACGCAATAGACAGCGCGTCAATCGGACGCCCGGTCCGTGAGTTATTAGCCTCTTTGTTCTGAAGGCCCGATTGGTTATGTGTACGAAGCAACCTGATATTATCACAACTGTACCCCGAACTCCCATGGGGTATACAGAAAGGAACCGTTTCTCAACGAGATCACCAATGCCGCTGACGGTTCGTCAAACGGACGTCTAGTCGGAAAGTTATCGGCTTTTCCGTTCCAGGGGCCCGGTTGGATTTTAGGTAAAATCCAACCCAGAAATACTCCAACTCCATCCAAACCTTATGTGAAGTATTACAAAATAACCGCCTCATCAATAGGAATCCAACAAACTCGACGGTGCATCAATCAGATGTCCGGAGCTCAAGTTATAAGCATTTCCGCTTCGAAGGCCCGGTTGGTTTCAAGTTCGAACCAACCCGACCAAACCCAAACTTCACCGAAACCTGGAGTGTAATATACGGAAATGACCGACTCAATCCATGGAATCCTACGCAACTGATGGTGGGTCGATCGAAGTTCCACAACTCATGTTATGAGCATTTAACTAAAGACAGTCCGAAGATAGGGGGTCTGGGCCCGGTCAGACCCAGCCCAACACCCCCTGGGTCAGTCCGAATCGGGTCGACCCAAACTGGGTCCGGGTCTGGCCTGGTTAAGTGCGGCCTGGCCCAGCTGGCACGGCCCGGCGTAGCCCGGTGCGGCTGACGTGGTCCGGTCCATGTGACCCACGCGGTTGGCCGCGTCACTAGGCAACCTAGGGGGTTACACCCCCCAGTTCTTCAGAAATGGTTGGCCATTAAGGCCGACGTTTGGTAACAGTGGGACCCCCTCAGGTCCCGCCTCTTGAAGGCACTGGTGGCCAGCACAGCCGGCCGCCCTTCCCGGTCCACCGTGGCCTTAGGCCGCGGCTTTGTTCGACCAGCGCAGCGCCACGGCGCCGCGCTTCACTGCCATGGCCCACCCCAGCTACGGCCCCCTTGAAGCTCTGACGCGGCGCGACGGTGCCGCGCCCCTCCACCGCGGCCCGCCATGGCCGTGGTTCTTGTAGTTTCAGCACGGCGTGACGGTGTCGTGCCCCTCAGCTGCGACCCGTCCCGGCTGCGGCCCAGCTCAACTCCGCACGGCACATTGGTGCCGCACTTTTGCAGCGACCCAGAAATCATGATCTGACGATCCGCTTGTGGTCGGCCCGTCGCCGGACGGTTCTTCGCAGTCTGCCTTCATCGTCCACAAACAACAACAAGAAGGGAAGGGTCGAACTGTGTTCGTGTGGACCAATCACTTCCTCATCATGATGGTATCAAGCAGCCCAACAAAACTCAAGAATTTGAAGAACGAAGATGAATGGCACTAAACTTGAACATAACAACCCTTACCTCGTAAAACGACGTTAAACAATGGTGATTCATAGAAGACGGTGTCATTCTGTCAACGTCAGGAAGGAAGGAGTCGAGGGTGGCGTTGGCATTCTTCGTTCGTTGTTCTTCGTTGGAGGAGGAAAAATCTCCAACTGCTGGGCACCATGCTTTGCTGCTAGCGTTCCACTACTTGAAGAAGTCGTCCAGAACTCCTTCCCCAAGCCTCCTTTATATAGGAGTGGGAGGGTTCGTCGTTGGCACGCATGTCATAATCAGATGATTTTTGATAGAGGGCTCCACCCAATTAATCCACTACGGTGGCACATTAAAATGGGGAGGAAGTCAAAAGGGGGGTTATTGGCCCGGGTGGTCCCCACAGAAGAATATCCTCCAAAGGGAAGATATTTCTTGGCAGGCCCCACCATTAATTAACCACAAAAAGGAAAGTGTGGGTGGTTAATGCTTGGGTGGTCCCCTCATGGAAAAGGGAAGTTTTACTTTCCTTGATTAAGATGAGGATTAAATCCTAGAGGCTCTCCCTCAAAAATGAGGGGGAGTCCAGGAGTTATGATTCACCTCCAATTAATGGGAGGCCTCATGTGGTTTCCACCACAATCAATCTCACATGGGAGGTTGGATCTCAGTGGGCCCCACCACCATAACCTCTCATGGGGGGTTAGGGTGTGGCAGTCCCACCCCCAACTCCCATATGGAGCTTCTAACCACTTTATCCACACAGTATGTGTTTAAAAAAATAAAATAAATTGTTCACTTATTTTATTTTATTAACCCACGTAACACCCCAAAAAATAACTTCAATACCCGATCATCTGTCATCGAGGTAAAAGTATTCTTAGGTGAAAACCCGCGTTGTGAGTTCAACAGTGCCCTCATATTTCAATTCTGAGCACCGGTTCAAAATATAGAAAAACCCACTCATTCGTTCACTAAAGGTACCCGATTTATACTTCAAAAATTGATTCCGGGCACATCGGTCCTTGGAATCAAGTGCCATTAGAAGCCACAGGCTCGTAAAATTCCAAAGAAATTAAGAAAAAAAATTCCTTGACATTTCAAGGTTTTTAAAAGGGATGATTTTATTTATGTTTGAGTAATATTTTTCAAGTTATTAAGGATGTTTTTTTGATCTTTTTGAACCCTATTTGGGTTGGTAGCTACCCTTAGTAGAGTGTTTATACCCCCGTGGTATTTCTGAATGTGTTTCTACTTTTCATCCATAGAGAGTGGTCGAGTTCATCATAGGCTAGCTACCTGGTACAATCCCCATTTATATTTCATGTTACCATATTCTACATAATGAGTTGTTATAACATAATGTCCAATGTATGGAACTAGAGACTATGGGATTTATTTTTTCCCACATGTCATCATGTGCTTCACATGTCTTCTTATAGGTGAATTTATATAGGATTCTAATACAATATTTTGAATATCAAAAGTTAAATCAATTTTCCATTAATAAAAAATATCCCTTGCATTGGATTGATGGCCTCTTTGATCAGATTAAATGGATTTGACGGTTGTTAGAGAATTATCTGTGGTCAGGTTACCCCCTATGAGAGTCTTAGAATATGATACACTTAAGACAACATTTTGTATATGATATGGGAATTTCAAATTCTTGGTTATTCCATTCAGAATAACTAATGATCCAATAATGTTTATATAATTGTTAAACTATATCATTCAATGGTAGTTAGACTTTTTTGTTTTGGTGTTGATGGATGATATTTGGTTTACTCCAAGTAATCGGAGAAAAATATGAACCATTTGAATATCACTCATAGAAATTTATGGGAACATAAAATTTCTGGTATGCTTTTAAACATTGAATTTTGGATTTAATAATTAATGTTTCGGGGAAATGTTATACCTGAGAGGGGTATCATAGTAAATCATAAATAGGTATAGATAGGTATTTCAAGGAAGTGTCCCAAAAATGTGTTTTTGATCCAAATCTTTTTAGTTTGTCCTTTTTTATTATAGGATGTTTTTTCAGTAATTATCTGAGATTACTCCTCGAATAAAATTTTAAACTCCTAAGGGTTTAAATATTGAGTGGAATGAATGGTTTCAACAATGGTTTGATGAAATAAAGATGATATTATCCTTAGATCTAGTTTTGGTTCTTCCAAAACTCAGTTTGTGTTATAATTTATTATTTGATGCTTCATGAATCAGTTTCTATGTGTTTCTTGATATAGAGGATTCATTCGGTAGCATATGGATCCTAATAATTATGCCCTCATAAGAAGAACCACCTTTCCCATGATCATTAGTTGTTAACAGTTATTCTTTCACTCAAAATGTGGTGTCAATAACTCTTTGGGGAACAATTTATGGTATATTCGAATCCTGATATCCTAAGGTTTATTTTCATATAGATGGATATGAACATCTGACCGGTATTATATGTTGAGTATCTCCATAATTTTTATTTATATATTTCTTATTCTTTTATTAAATATAATGTGGTCATTGATATAATGAGCTAGGAATTACTAAAACAAGTTGTGAAGGAATTTGTGGAAGTTTGGTCTTTTATGAGTTTGTTTAATGAAATAAGCATTGGAATGGAAGAAGCTAGTGGAAAAGTATGTCTAGATTTGATAAAGTTTGTCCCATAATTTAATGAGTGTTTTTGGAACAAGTATATGTCTGACTCCATGTTATAGTGTTGTAGTTAAAATGTTTATGGTGGGAAGACCTCAAGTGAGTGGTCTGACTCCCCCTATGGTGCATTCTTTTTTCAAAATAGTTTGTTTTTTTCCTTTTCCATGACAAAATAATTGATGAAGAGTGGATACCATTCTTGTTCCTATGCACACTCTAGTATATCCATGATGTATCATTATTTTGGACATAGGTATTGTTTTCATGGAATGAAATGATTTATTGCAGATATTGTATCATGGTGTCCTACTTTTCAAATAATCTAGGAAGAAAAATAGAGACCTGTTGGTTTGTTATTTCCCTTACACATTCTTATTTGGAAATGGTATAATATTTCCATATATTTCATCATTTTTTTACAAAATTTTCATGGACGAAATAATATTATTTTGGTGAACATTGATTAAATCATGAAATCATTGCATTTTTTCCCTAAAAAAGAGTTGGGGATGGTTTAATAACTTGGGGAATTGTATATCCATGAGATTGTGAGAATTTAGGGGGGTTCCTCTGTTTTTTTCAAATAGGGACCTGATATTTACATATTTCTTTTGGTAAGGTTTATAGAAGGAGATGGGTCCCCAATTTTAATTGATAATTTAATACCATCCATAGACCAATGGATTTATAGAAAGAGTTATCGATGATTTTAATGATATGATCTAGTCCTCTATTCTTGATTTTAGTGGTTCTTGGAAAAAACATTTCATCTAGTTTTCCTAAAAATATTGTTATTATGATTCGATCAAAATGAAACCCTTTGAATATTTTTGTGGCAGTCCATGTAGATATCTATTTTTATAGTAATAGTTTTGAGAGAGGTACTTGGTTGGGCCGGTTTTTATTCAATAGAAGACGAAGTGGGTCCAGTTGATCCATAACAGATTGATCATTGAATAGAGATTCCCATAATCTTATGAGGACCATCATCACAATCCTTTTTGATTCTGTGGTTAGTTATAGGGTCTTTCTTATATTTTCACCTCACTTGGAAAATCATCATTTATATAAAAAGGGTAAAATGGCACTAAGTTTTGTGGTCCTCTTTAAAATTTTTGGATGACTAGTAAAGGTTCCCTATTAGTTCTACATACCATATCATTTTAATTACATCCATGAAGTGTTTTATCGTTCCCATCCAAGGAGGTAATGATGTGGTCCTTCCCATGTAATTTAATGGTAGTAAGTTATTCTTGAGCCTGAACTCACAATACAATACCAACTATTTTAGATTACTGATCACTAGGGGGGAAAGGTTTTGAGGTAAAATAACAACTTTTTTCTATAAAATATGGTAATGGGGAAATTTTAGCCACAATATTTTGGAGTAATAATTATTAATGATGTTGTAGTGGCCTTTAATTTTTTAATTTCAAATATCTTCAGGACTTTCTAGGGACATAAAGAATTTATTGTGGGGAGATTGTACTACACTGTTTAATTTTTTAAGGTATTATTTTACTCTTTTTTTGGTGTCCTGGTTTTTGGATTCATTTATATCATATTGATAAAAGAGATCCTTTCTTGATTAAAATGACATAATGTTTGGGGATGTTTGTTTGTTTTGAATTGTTGGGTCTATGTGTAATTGTTTAATTAGAATTAGTGGGAGCTCCTTGGGACCAAAGATCCTAAATATTTTATTTAGATTTTTTTCTTGGATATCAGGTTGAATAATTTCTATTAGGAAAATTCACATTATTAATGGGTTACACGATGTGAATCTATTGTATGGTATATTCACTGATTCCAGTTCAAAGCAAGAAAATTATAAAGGACTTGAAACCATTACATTATTTGAAAACATCGATTGATATTTAATTTAATTCAAGGGGATTCCTTTTTATAATATTTATAATTTATAGGGTTTCATACCTTGAGAGGGATTCATGATTTGAATTAATAATGTATAGTGGTTTTAAACTTATTTTACACCCGAATCTTTTTTTTCATATAATGAAATGATTTCCTCTCAAGCCTTATAGTGATTTTGTGTGATTTTGGGTCATCTCTCTCATTTTTATCAATATGTTGTATGTTTGACTCTAGGGGAGGTTTTTCTTAATATCTATGTTAAGTGGTATTTCAAAATTTTAATTTCCTTTGGTCATGGTGGTAATATTAGTAACTTTATGACTCAGATTCAGGATCAATTGGTGTTTTCAATTGATCATTTTTAGTTTCTTTTTATTCCATGTGTTTTTATGGATGATCAATGGGGTTTTAATCTCCATTATCGAGGGAATATAAGATTAAATCATTTTTTGTTAGCTTTGTTAATGAAAACATTGGACATTTATGAATGACAATATTTTAACGTTCATCCATTTATGTTGTTCATTGAAAGGGGTTTCATGATGTAGAAAGGGTTTTTATTATATATGATCATGTATTTGGTAAATAGTTATGGGAAAACATATCGCATTGGGTACCTTCGGTTATTTGGTAAATGGATATACGTAACCATAATGTGTGTGTATCCATTAGGTGTTAAATTTTTTTTCTGATATAGATAGATTGTGCTAGGCCATCATATCAATTATAAAAAATATATTCATGGTTTATGATTATTTTATTTCTTGTAAATATTCCCATATGATATATACTAAATGAAATTATTTTTATTTTATAACTTTTTTATCACATGATTGTTTATTTAATGGATATTTACTTTCATGTTTAGTTTACCTATTTTTCTTTTATGTGAAACATATTCCGGGATGGTGAATATGGTATTCATTTATGGATAATAAAGGGATTTTTACAAATGGTTTGATTTGTGAAAATGATTTATAAATTAAATGTTGTTATAAATATAAGACATGTGAATTATTTATATTAGAACTTGTATACAATATTTAGTTAAATATTACTAGGATCTATTCTTATAACCTATATTTTCTTTTAGGTGGATGTAGTCCTTATTTTACATGACTCATAGAAAGGTAAGGAATTTTATAGCTTTCTAGGTTCCCTTGTCATATATTTCCTTCATAGTAGGATGGATTTGTGGTGATGGATGGTCAAACAATGATTTTTATAGTTTGGTATATTTTTACAATCTGGTGTAGAGATTGTGCCTTGAAAATTTTAATATCAATATGTATTAATTTATTCCTTATTGTACTTTGATTCTTCTTTAGTTTTATAGGAGACTTGTGGTTTTTTTTCATATTTTTATATAAATAGGATCACCTTGCATGAATTTTCTAGTTGAACTAGGGTGGTTTGTTAAATTTATAGAAATGAATAATGTTTTAAAATACGTGACTATAACAGTTATTTTTGTTATAAATTTGATTCATGAACTTTAGTGGAATTCAAGAATTAGGGTAAGGGTGTATTTGTCCCATTTTGAAATCCACAGGACATGTTTGATATTCCACACCAACCTTTATCATATAAGATATATACACTTCTCTATTTAATTTATGTTTAATTAATTAATTTCTTTTTATAATATTTTAATACCCTTTTCATATTAACAATCTTTTTTTACATTACCATAAATGTATGTTTTTTTGTAATGTCTGTTCTTATTTATTGAGTTATCAGGCTGCTTCATGAACTTATTTCTTATATGTTGGAAACAGAACACTTTTTTATTTTTTATACGTTATTTTTTTTACAAGGAATTAAATTTCAAACATGTATATCTATTTTTGAATTTCACTTAATTCACGAATTATTGTATCTTTATGTTATTTGGAGAACTCAAAATTCCTTTATTTGAGATAAAATGTTATTATTTTATAATCATTATTATAAGAAAAATAAATTCTTCTATTTCATTATTCCAAATATATATTTTCTTTTTCTTTATATGAAAAATTATTTTTTTTAATCAAATATACTTTCTTGATGAATTTAATTCTCCTAAAATTGCAACACTTTTATAAAAAATTTATCATATCCTTAATGGATGTCTTTTCTTCATTTTTATGTCCATTATCCAAAAAATGGTTTCATTTATTACATTGAAATGAAAATATTTGTTTACTCATGTCACCTCCTTATTTCCCCTCCAAATTCGGAAAATTAAATTATGCTACCTATTTTTTACAAGGTGTTTTTTAACAAATGTATTTCAAAATATTTAAAATGTTTTCTATCCTTTCAAAATAAAATGGTTATAATCAACTACAAATTTCTTTTAATAAAAATTAAAACCATTAAGGGGTCTATTATGGTTGTTCTTTTGGAAAAAACTTTTTCAAATGTTTTCAAATCAATTTTTCAAAAACTAATTTTCAAAAGTGACTATAATAGATTTTTTTACACCAATGAGAAAAGTGTTTTCTAAAACTCTTTTCAAATCTCACTACCATTTTCATCATTATATCTGAAGGATTTATTTCCTTAGAAATTAATTATTATAAAACACCGTCAAAAATTTTCATGAAATTTACTTTTGGGAGATATAATTTTAGGTATCAACTATTTACATTATTAAGGTCTATTTTTTTATACCATCTAGAAATATTATGAATCCATTTTTATTTCCATAATTTCTTAAGGTTGTGAAGAATTATTTTTTTTCAAATAAAACACATATTTCTAGATGGAAAATGATTGGGGTCCAATATATCCATTCAAAAAATTAGTTATGTGCATATCTCAGGATTAAAAATGGTAGACATGAATATTTATCCCAATACAAATTATACACAAGAGGAATTATTTTAATCCAAAGGGTACACATACTCATTTATTTCATGGAAAATGGTACACTGATGTATTTCTCCAAAGACAAAGGTTACATAAAAGGTTTAATTATATGAAAAGGGTTACATGAGAGAACTTATACCATACCAATGATTATATAATAGGATATATCCCAATCCAAAGTGTACATGGGGGGATTTTTCCCAAGACAATTGGTATTGAAAAAATTTATCCCAAACTAATTGGTACATAAGAGGATTTATCCCAATCCAATGTTCACAATGGCATATTTATCAGAAGACTATGAGTACACAATATTATTTATCGCTATCTAAAGAGTTCACGAGAGGATTTATCACAATTGATTGGGGTACATGGGAGGTTTTTCCCTATGCTCAAGGGAATATTGGACTCTTATATCTATCCCCAGAATATATGTGGGTGATTACACTTTGTATATTATTTAACTACCATCTTTGTGGATTTCCTTGACATATGATTTATATGATTATGTTTATGACCAACTATTATATTTTAATATTGTTACTATGGTTTTTTACATATCTAATACAAATTATATCATGATTCCACAAGATTTTTCCATTTTATAGGTTTCTTATTTTAATGTTGCATGACCTTATATCATGAGTTGTGAAAAAACATTATTCCAACTTGTACAATTTAAAATGAAATTTATTCTATATCCATTGTTTGTCATAAGTTTATGAGATTACCTATGATTATATTTTGATGATTTATTTTCCATTATTGGGCATTCAATCACACACGTTTCTTTTTTTTCTTTTCCCCAGTTATGAAGATGTGTGTGACATATGGGAAGAATATAAGGGTGTCTAGTATGGTTTGATTATGGATAATGCTTTAGATGTTTTTTTAAATATTTTTCATTTGTAACTAGTCCTCAAAGACACTAAACCCAAAAATTCCCTGAGTTGTTTCATATCATGGTGAGATATTACACTAATGATAATTTTATGCATGTTTAGTTTGTATCATATCACATGGTATCAAGATTAATTTTAAAAAGAATTTTTTGTATAACTGGACCTATGAGTGAGCGTATGAGAAGCCTGAATAACAAATCTTTTCATTAAATCCATGAAATTTTTAGTAGAATTCATATATAAAATCATAATAACTATAAATTCATAGTATCAAATCATTTTAGATAATATTTTATTTGAAATGTCCTCCATTTTAACCATTATTTAATGATATACAGATCGATGATCTTTATTTTATAAGTATCCACGTCATATAATTTTATCAAATAGATCATTGGTATATAATATAAGTTATATCATCTTGAAAAATATTTTATCAATAGCATAATAATATATATAATAATGAATTTATCCATCCACATTTTAAATAAATATGACTAAATAACCCATGGTAATGTTATGTCGAATAAAAAAAATTGTTATAATTCTCTTTTAATTGCTTCATTAATTTATCAAATCCAACTAGAGACATTATATTTGAACTCTTTGGGATAACCATAAATATATGCATGAGTTCAATTGAAAACTAAACCACACACTCTAGTGCTTGAAAATGTTTTTCATCAAAAAATAAATCATTTATCTGTAGAATAATAGGAATCTCGTCAATATTGACATTATTCTTGATTATTTGATGAAAGAACCCCCATTACTAGGTATCACAAACCATATTATATAACTTACCTCCATAGGGAGTTCAAAAGAATCCCCATAGAGATACTTGTTAACTGGATAATTTGAGATATGAAATGAGATTTATTTTTTCTCAATAATTGATTTGTGACTTATAAAGTGAGATCTAATCCATGCCTAAAATTACATCAAACTCTACCAAGGAATTTATAACTATAAGTTTTCAGAGTATATTCTAAAATATCATGATCATATAAGAGTTATATATCTTTTATGCAATTATTAGTCCATTATGAGTTTTTATAGATTTTTTAATATCCAGTATTTTTGGGGGTGGGTCAATATTCCTAAAAAATGTAGTTTGATATAAAAAATATGAAGAAATAGAATCAATTAATTAAATCACATATCTAGAGTGAACAATAACTATATCATACACTACATTATTATTTTTATCATCATCTGATGTGGTGATTTTGTATGATCTCCCTTGTTCCCTTTCTTTAGGAGGTTTCTTGGTTCTATTAGTTTTATTTTATCATAGTTTTGGGCATTTATTTTTGTTATTCAAAAAATAATTTCATTTTTAACATTTAATTTTATAGGAAATATTATTTTTCCCTTCATATAATACAAAATTTTGACCATCCTGTATTACTAGTTTAGTTATTATGAACATTGTTTTCCTCTTTACAATACTTGAAACACCTCCTTGTACCTTTAAGGAAATTTCATGAGTTATTTTTCACAAAAATCAAGCATCTAAGTAGTGGGATTTTATTTCTAGCACATGAATTTTCATCAGAGACTTCATGATTCTCTACCTTCTTTTTTCTTTTATCAAGAATAATGTGAGTCACTAGTTTCTATTTCCACTATAACAATATATAAAAAAATCTTTTTATATCATCCAATGTATCTTGTGGACAATACCCATAGAAGACTATAATTAATTCCATTAAGTAAATGATAAATTTTACTTTTAGTATTTGAGATAAAACTAAAGGCATACCATATAAAATTTATCATTTTTATTCATCATATCTTACTAAATCCTCATCGTTTTGTTTTCACCCTAGAAAATGACTCTCTATATTTTTCTGATTTTTTCATGAAAAAATAATCAGTGTATAATAATTTCATTAATTTTTTCCATTTTATGGAGTCTAATTCCTCATTTTATTCATATTTCTAATGATATTCTACCACTGGTGAGACATTAAATCAAAATAATAAATTTTTAAAATAACCCTCAAATTTTCTAAGAACTAGAGAAATAAAAATATAATCTTTATCAAATTAATCCATTACTAAAAATAATTGTGTTGTGATGCTGAGATTGTAGATATTCAAACATAAAAGGCTTCAGAGCTAGTTGCTCGATCCATGGTGAACATGACTGCTCCAGTTGGGTATATTTATTTCTCATAGCTTATTATAGTTGAATGAGAATCACCGCTATAATTTATAATACAGTTTTTAACATGTTAGGTAGTTTATTGAAGAGATCACTGCACTATCCCTCAAGCACATTGTTAAAATGATTTCTACTATTTATATCCATTTCTAAAACCAATAAAATACATATGAAATAAATAATTAACATCACAGGTTAATTACCATAACTATTTCCTTAAAAAATTATCATTGAATAAAATATCACTCGTTTATACTCTCATTTTTAACAACTATTATTTAAATTCTACCTAAATTTCTCTTAGTTCAGTCAAGGTTTACTATGATCATTTATTATTATGATTTATATCCAAAAACACTCAAATACCTTATAATGGTTTTCTAAATATATTTTGAGTTACTAAAGTACATCCCTCGAGAGTCTTAAATCGGGTGTGTAGTCAGGTTGAACACTCTAACACCCTGGTGAAAATTGGTTAAGACCCAAACATCCCTTTTAGTATTTTCACCCCAGGTGCATCTTTTCTGGTATCGAATAAACTTTTATTATCCTAACATGGGTACAATTGATTATAATCCACATATAATATACTTTAAAAAATATTTTCATACATTCCTAGGTTTGGACATACACATAGGGGTTTCCATAAGGGTTTTCATTCCAATATATAAAGTAACTAATATAATTACAAAAAATATCAAAACCATTCTAAAATTATAAATGAGGAAAAACGATCTATGGATTTATTAATAGTACATAAAATCGAAGACTTCAATAATAAATCTCACAAAAAGTAACATTACCCATGACTTAATGGATTTTTTTGGATATTAGAAACAAAAAAATTATATATTAAAATAATTTTGTGCATACTTTATAACTACACTACTCTATACGCCCTTATACTCATCTCAAATGATTTAATCATATTTGTAACCTGGAGAATGTGAATATTATAAAAGAGTGATATTATATGCTTCATAAGGTAACTTATAAATTTTTCATCATGGTTAAAACATCAATATATAAGAAACATGAATAAGAGAGAAATGTATGATAAAAATATCCTTATAATAGAATAAAATAATAATGTGATCAAAGAGTTATACCAAAAAAAACATAGCAAATTAAAATAAAACAATAATTCTAAATCATGTGATAAAAATTTAATATTGACGAATACCTAACAAACGTAGTATAAAAAATGTGTATAATATAGAATGAAATGAAACAAAAATTAATGTGGAATAATCATAATCATATTAAAACCATATTATAAAACACATTATTCCCACACGTTTGTGAAAAAAGACAATATATCCATGCATTAAAATATAATCAAACACATTATCTACACACCATTGGGAAAAACACATTATGTCCATGCATTACTATCCCATTAGATATCTTAATAAACCAATGAATTTTTGGGAGATATTGGATCCCTCCCCTAATTATCTTTAAATATGTGTGACATATAAAATAAATCATCTATATATTATAAATAACCAATGTAATGAAAATATACATCATAAAATTTTATATGAATATCTTATAACAGAAACTAAAAAAATAATGGGAGATAATAAGTCTTATTTAAAAAATTAATCAAATTACAATATAATGTTCTGGGTGCTAAACAAATTCTTCTTTAGAAAAAATATATAGAGGGACATAGTGGTGCAAATAAAAATCTTTTCACAAAAAAACATTTATAAATTTGCATAAAAACATAGTAGTAAAAATTTCAATATAGAAAATAATTAGGTGTAAAAATGAACAATATTAAAAAATCATTATAATAATTATAAATATTTAATATTTTATGTGTAAAAAAGGTCTGGAAATGAAATTCAAAGTGGAAAATATTGTTTTGAATATAAAAAAAATTATTTATTAAACATTAGGGGTATTTTAAAAGAAAAAAAGAATAGAAATGATAATGTGTTTTATTTTTAAAAATATTAATTGGAAATAAGGGAAATGAAAAGGTCAAATAATAAGTGTATTTATAATAAAAAAATACCTTAAATTAAAAAAAACTTGTGCATAGATGAGAAAGATTCATTTGTAATAATTCAATTTATTCATACCAATGTAACAGTTCTATTTGATAAGGTAATTCATTTAAAAATGTATAATTTTTAAAGGAAATTAATTTTAAAATAAAAATAGAATAAATATAATTCGAATTATATAATATTGGAATAATTTAAGAGAAAATTAATGTTGTAAAGTATATGGCCTAATAATTAGGAAAATGAATCAAAAAAACCATTACCTTGAACTCCCAGTTATTTGCAAATGATCTGACTTCGTGTATAAAAAATATAACTATATTAATCACCTATTTAAGAACCTTATTAATATATATATATATACTTTTATAAGCATAATTTTTAATTATTACCTAAATATTCATTAGTTAGTTATTATCTTTTTCTAAATATTGGGTTTGAGTAATCATGATCATTTTAAACTAGTTTGAAAATAGCGGTGATGTTCTTAATTCCTCTCCCAATGTTCTACATTCTTATCCCAACATTCTCCATTGAAATATTTTTCATGTTATAATAATCCTTTTTACAATTATACCTTAATTCCAATTAAATTAGATGAAAATCATGGATATGTTATGTGAAAATGGAAGGTGTAATGATCTAGTTTCAATGTGTCTAATGATGAACAGGTGATATATTAATACATATACTAAATAATAATAATTTTAAAAAAACATTAAAATTATTTCAATAAATAATTTTAAAAAGTATATATTCATTATATAATTTTTTTTATCATTAATTATTTAAATATTTTAACATCATTCACATATGTGGGAAAAATAGACATAAATGAGAGAATGTTATAATGTTTTTATGAGTAAGGATATATTTTTTATAAATTTAATATAACATTTATATAATATTTAACCTATAAAAAATATCTTCTAAATTAAATGAATTAATCCTTAGAATAATCTATTTACGCAAGTGCTGAAAAATAAAATTTGTTGTTCATGGATGTGGTAGTATGCACGTACAAATGAATAAGGAGTCCATTTCTCGACCAATGAGAAGGAATGAAGGTATATGCTATGTTATTATGTCATAAATAAAATTGGGAAATAATAAATATATTCATTCTTTAAATATATATTTCTTACCATCTATGATAGTTAGAGATGTAAAACGAACTACATCGCTTCATGGTTGTAGTAGTGAGCACGCATGCACGATCGATGTTGTTTTTTTACTTAGTAGATGGAAATGATTGAATAGTTATTGTTAGCAAATAATAATCAAATTAAACTATATTTATATTAAGGGTTTAATTATATTCAGGTGGATAAATGAATTTTTGAAGATGAATATTAAGGGAAAATACAATAGAGTAATATACACTCACAATTAGACCATAAGATTTATCTTGGAAATCTCCTTCGAAATAGATGCCTTAGGAGAACTAGTTGAGACAATATGCTTTTGAAAATGAGATAGGATTAAAGTAGGGGAAAATTTTCATATTTTAATGAAGAAAAAATGGTTGTATATGTATATACTGATATGTTGGAGGTTATCTCCTTTTATAAATATAGATACGGGTAATTTCAGATGACTTCATTACATTTCAAAAATATCAGGTCACTTGTCATGGGTCAAAGGATAAAACATTTTAAAATAATAGAGATAAGGGGGATTTTATAACCCACCTATAATACATATACTTGGAGTAATGTTTATAATATTTATGGGTAATTTACAAATGGTAAATCATTTTTTACCATTTTAACTTCTACTATAGTAACTATTACTTTCAACCGTGCTAATTTATTTTAATGACCAAAATTAAAATTTAATTTACTGAATAACATGAAAATAATTATTTAAAATATAAATTAGTTTTATCAAATAAAATATTTGAGTAATAAAAAATTTGATTTGAAAATTAATACACAAAACACATAAAAATAGTTTTTTTATAAAGTGGGTTTTAAGTATAACATTTAATTGTAATAAATTAATTACGACTCATATTAAATTACAGGAGATAAAAACAATTTCTATAAAAATAATTGTTTTTTTTATTTAGAAGTAACATGAAGCCTAATTTTAGCATAAATTTTTTAAATTAATTAATAAATTGAAAATTAGTTTTAATTTGGAATCGTTGTTTCCTAATTTCTAAAATTTAAACATAAGTTTTAAATATTAAAAATAGTATCTAAAATTCATAATTATAACCCATAAATTAATATTATATTAATTAAATATGGTTTTAAAAATGTATAATTTTTAATTTCAAAGTGATATAAGGTATTGGTTTTCTAAAAAAAATATTTTATACTTTTCACAGAAAAATATGTTTTTTTCAAAAAAATAAATAAGAAGTTTTCTAAGAAAGTTTTGTAAGTATAAATGAATGATATAACCTTAACATTTAGAAATTAAAATTCAGTAATTTATATATTATTTTTAAAATTGAAATTAAATTTATAATAAAAAAGTTTTATTTTTTAAATTAATCTATTTTATCTTACAGTGTACCTAATCCCAATTTTAATTAATTTATAAATGATTAGTATATTTTTATCTACTATATGATTTATTTTTGTTATATTTTTTCCATATAATTTTTCTTGGGTCATTTTAATTCTATTTTGTGGGTTAAAATATTTTAGACAATATATGTTTATATGGAGAAATATTTACTAGATAAGCATATCGTTACGCCCTGATAAACAAATACATCAGAAATATGTATCAATGTATGACATAATTACGCAAAGGGAGGACACCACCTTTTGGTAATTACTCCTAAAATGTAGTCATTCAATAAAATTAACATAAAAGCACCTCTATGAACCATCTCCACCATGTCGACATCCAATGAGGTTATCTCTAAACTATACATCATATGCATAGAAACAACATGTGTTTGAATAAAGTCTTATGTATAAGTGAGTGTAATGATACTGAGTATTACACTCAAAAAATAAGTATAAATACAAAATATTGAGTTATCTAAACAATGATATCATGGAAAATCAAAAAAAATATGAATTAAGAATTACATAATGAATGTCAAAAACTACTCTTCTATACACATCCTCATAGATACTTCTTGCCAAAAAGACAATATAAAATGAAAATAAACACAAAAGGGAACCTAAAAAATATATATCTATATTCAATATCATATATTCCACCTCTCTTTATCATTATTGGGTTCCCATGAATTAACAAGGAAAAATTGTATATTAATTTAGGGTGGTAGGAACTCTTATGGAGGACTAGATATCATCACATGGGGGAGTATATGAACATCAGATTTCAAATGGGGGACCATGCTGTATCATCATTTTCTCACTATGTTATTTCAAAACCCCATGTTCATAAAAGAGTTTTTGACCCCAAAACATGGCATAAAACCAAATTCATGAATACTTTGAACACATTTTCAAAATTTTATTGTTCCTCTATGGCGATAAGACACAAAAACTACTTATAACACCTTGTGTATAATCACTTATATTGAAAAGTATTTCATTATTATAATATATATATATAATAATCCTTAGAACAAATTTTTTTTCTATCACATGGATGAGATGTTATGAAAGTTATCAATGAAGTATGAGAACATGACAAGTACATTTATTAACATGATGTATAAGACATAATTTTTATATGTTCGTGTAATTCTCTCTTTCACTCATCAGGTTCCAACCTACATGATGTACCCCTTAGGTGATAGGGTTTAAGAGACTCATAAGTTGGTGGGGGGATATACCACAACACCCAAGAGTCATGTCACTCCATTGAAACAACATTCCTTTTAGCATACATGGCATTCATGGTTATGGGAAGAATTATATGTGTAATCTTGTATAGTCTGTTCCATATATTTCCATAGACATTAAATTATATTTTAAAATACATATCATGTGATATATATTTCTTAAACTAGAGCCCCCATCAATGATTGAAATAAGGTGTTTGGTTCAAAAAATATACACACTGTGTTTGTGTTTTTACATAGAGAACCCTAGTTTCTAGATTTTTTTTCATTATCACACTTTTTTATCATGGTTGTTATATAAATCACCCTTCCATGATCATTAATAACTAAAACCTCACTAGTTGTTATTTCATTTCTATTTTCATGATGTTGGTCAACCATATGAGCACTACATATTTTTACTTGATTTATTAATGGTTTGTACTTCTATCTCTTGATTTTGATCCATGCCTCGCTATATCGTCACCCAAGAATACACCCCACACAACCTCCCTTATTTGTTTCATTTTTGGACCACATTCCATTGTTTTTTTCTATAGGGATATTTTATTTTTTATAAGATAGAGTTGACAAATATAAAGAAAAATAAAATCATTGATTTCCATGGAGATCCAAATAAATTCATTAAATCTTCTAGTGGATACTATCAATATTTTAGAACCATGTTTTATGGTTCTATAAAGAGGTGGTAAGGGATCATAGACTGGTGATGGTCCAACCACCCATTATTCATTAATTAAATGATATTCGATGTTCATCACCAAAAAATAGAAAATAAGAATATAATAATAATTATTATTATTATTATTTTGAATATTTAATTAAATAACAAATATTATCATCTATATATCATGAGGAATGAGGAAAGAAAAAATTCTCAATATCCTATCCTAATGAATGGGTACTAACATTCTAATGATTCATCCTCATTTCTTCAGGTTCATTGGATAGGAATAGAAGGAATGTTCCCAAACTCTAATTTATCATTATTCGGTTATAAGGATATAAAAGATACATAATAATTTCACGAATTTTTAAAAAATAATATATGTAAATCTTTGTCTTAGCTATCCAGGTAAAAATTTGATGTTTTGATATGGACTAAATTTGGGACCCGAATCATGAATCAAAATTATTACATTCCTAAGAAAAACACTATTTTGTATAAAAAAATAAGTAGTTTAAATTTTTCTGCCCAATGATATATTAAGGAGATATTATTGATTGAATTAATTAATGCAAATTTGGTAAAGGAAAACAAATTTAAATTATTAAATTTTTATTGGTTACTGTGATGCCTAAAATTTAATATGACCATGTGAAGAGTAAATATAATAGTAATGAAAGTAATTTTATATATTTAAGGAAAATTAAAAGTTTCTTCATCACCTATAAATTTGAGAAACAAATGTTTATACAAAGACATCACTCATATTAATAAAATTACATAGTTTTGTAACTAGTGATTACATATTATGAATTTATTATATTTAAAAACTATGTTAAAAGATGATATTATACATTATCTCATATAAAAATTTTTTAATAAACATAACACATCCCATTTTAATTATAATTATATTATAATTCTAATATGAAATGTTTTTATGGTTAAATATTTATCCCAATACAATAAAAGATAATAATAAATCTCATTATCACCTGATCATTCCATTATCGATTTAAGAATGGAAAATGAATTATAGAAAAAATACCTTTCTATTTTTGTCAAAACACCACTCACAGTGGTTAGAGTATATAAATCATTTAATATCAATGACTTTTTACCTCTACATGTTTCCAACTTTTATGAAAATCATTAATAACATTCGTTTTTATGATTTATCACTTAATCTTCTAGAATCTTATTATTAGTGGATAAAGAGAAAAAAATGGACCTTCAATATTATATGTATTTGATATAATTCCACCACCATTGGTTTATAATATATTATATATATATATTATCCATAGAAGATCCAAGAGTGGTGTGAATACCCTGAGTGTTTAAAAAACTCTCATAACATTACATCTTTTGAAATGTATATTTCAATACTTGATAAAATTCACTCATAAATATTTAATGAATAATTGTTCATCATAATGTCTTATAAACCCCATAATTATAATCTCATGATAATAAGTCAACCATTTGATAACTTATGTTGAAATAATAAATGTGGAAGAGTATGATATATTATATCTCAAGCATATTGATATATGATATATGCCCTAATAACACTAAGAGGTATACATTTACCTTGTATATTATTCAATTATACGATAGTATATCATATATATCATCAATATGTTATATATAATGAATAAAGATATCATATCATGAGCTATAAATTTACTTCGTACAACAAATTTTATAAATATACTTGTTTTCAAAACTATGAAACTATATATATATATCGATCATGTTATATAATTTGTATAAATTTATAAAATCATACCCAAAACACCTTTTTAATTTCCTATAATTTTTTTAGGGAAAAAATAAATTATATTAGTTTAACAAACCACATAATATCAAAATAAATCAATATCTAAATATTATTCTATGTATTCTTATGGTTTTTTGTCTATCTCATCCACACCTTTTTTATCTTTTATTTTGTGAAACAATAATGACATGATTTCCAAATACAATTTGTTATTGTAACTTTATCAATATAATTTTTTCAATGTATTAGTCATGAAAATAATAAATTGGTCTCACCTCACCCTTTTAAAATAGAATTATTTCTTATTACAAGAATGTCTAAAATATTTAATACATGTTCACGAATCCCTCCCAAATAACAGTGTGGGAATAGTTTCAATTATTCAAGTAGTGAATTAAAAGAAAACATTGATGTGAAAATTTTTATCAATTAAAGATTATAAATAATTCTCTTATTAGTTAATAATTATAGAGTTTAAACACACACAAATAGGATATCATGATCTTAGAACTATCAGTGATGTGGTTGGTGTTTTCATGTTAGGATTTGGATAAAGAGAGGGGATTACTATAAATGCATAGGATGGGAATTAGAACCCACTGAGTTTGGTGTTACCTAAAGGTTGTATCCTAAGTATTAGTGACTTGTGACAATAACCATAGTAGTTACCTTTATGGTCATGAAAACTTGATCATGTGATATTTATTTTATGAATTTTCAAATGGAACTTATTTTGGGAGTTATAACAATGTAAATAATCAAATAATAGGGAAATGGTTCTTGAATTTTTTTGGAATGGGACATACACATGGTTAACACATTTTAGATCATTTTGTTTATTAGTACAGAAATAGAAGGGAGTCTAGTCTAATATGATATATAGACCAGTGAGGATGGGTCTCACAAGGAATAAATCCTGAGAAGGTTAGGTTTCATAGGAGATATGGCCCAGTTAAAATATTAAATTATAGATTATTATTTAATCAAAAAGTGTAGGCTTAGATATCCCAGTTTATAAGAATTAAATCTCACATATTTAGACTTACATGGTATAAGAACATATGTTATGACCGGTCCATATATTTTATCATCATGAATTAACGATGTTTATGTCACCATGTTAGTGAAAATAGGATATTGATTAGTGATTATTTTTAGGAGGCCCTTTCTATCTCAACATGTCTATTAGTAGTTAAATAGGGAAGGGTGTATGGGCTATAGGATACATGTCTCCATGAAGATAAAATAGTTCTTTTACCCTATAAGAGGCATGTGTCCTGAATGTACACTTCATATCATTTGGTAAAAAATCCATAGAAGGATGACTTCACATAGTTAGAGTATTTTCTAGTGTTTTGGATTTGGGGATGAAACCTAATTGGAGGAAAAAATTGTACCACAATATTAGGAAGGGTATGTGTATGGATATCATAAATGAATCCCATAGGATTCTATCATATTAAGTTACAAAATATAATTTTGGTTTTGGGGATTACACTTAGTAGGAGTCCCATAATATGTGTTTGATTCATCGAGTTGAAAAATGTTTTAAAATTTATACTTATGTTGAATAGATAATAGATTCGGAGTATCCAAGATGAGAAACATTATCTAGGAATGATTTCACAAGTAAAATTATTATAGTGAACCACATTATATAGGAAACATAAGATTATTATTACTTTAATGGTAATATTGATCTGAGAAGAAACCCCATATTGAATACAATATCATTGGAATACAAAAAAAGGTGTTTATGCCGATATGAATAGATTAGAAATTTATCTTAAGAGTCCATGATGAATCCCTTTCTATAATGGTATTCTTGGGGATTAAAAATTAGTGAATGGAATGAAGTATGGTTATTCATATCATCCCTACTCAGGTTGATGACCTATTTAAAATAAATGATGTTAGAGAAGCTTTATTACCCTAAAATGGGTTACTTTATGAAGTTACTCACCAAATATCAAATTATTCACAGTTAAGGACCATTAAAAATAGATAGGTAAGAATATTTTATAACCCTTACAATGAATAAAATTAGGGTTCCTTCATAACTGGGGGAATTGTTTGTATATGGTTTGTATTAAAGATCTCACGGAGGGTTCAATATATGTAGACCTTTAAAAACATATTATTGAAAATATTATAATATGTTTTTTATGAATATGATTCATGATAGAGCCTTATATAGAGCTCTTATGTGATGAATTAATCACCAAAAATAGTTTTCTATGGTATATTTCACTTTATTTATTCATAGGTTTTAACCCTGTAATTAACTATAACATTTCTGTATAAATATTCATTAATATTACACTTCATAAACATTGTTGATATATTTTGATTAGACTAATCATATTTTTTAATACCCACTAACTAAAACATAGCAGTGAGAAGGGTTTCAAACATAAAAGGAGATGAATTGAGTATGAATCAAGAAATAGAACTCAAAATAAGAAAAATATCAGTAAATATTCCTGAAAAAGATGAACATTATTGAAAATTTATTTTTTAAAAACAATATATAAGAAAGATATAATTGATGAGTTTGTAGATATTAATTTCAAGTGAATAATAACCAATAGGGATGTGGCGAAAAAAATAATGGGGAATCAATGTGAATTTCAATAGTTCATCAACAACTATTTTACTTCATTCAGGGACATATAAAAGAATTAAAAGTATCCAAATGAAGTCCCAAATCCTCTATTGAGATGATTGAAAAGTAGTAGATTATAATTTGTAGTGGGTTATTTAAAATATGAAATCATTATAATAAGGTTTAATTCTTATTCATTAAAATGCTCTAAAATATTATTTCAATGAACTCAAATGGGATGAAATAAAACAAAATTAATAAATTGATGACATGAGTATTGTAAAAAAATAAAAACAATCAATTTTATACACCAATAAAGAATTTACCCATAAAACATATTCATTGTTAAACAAAATTGAATATATTAATCAAGTTACATGAAAATGAAGGAAAGAGAAAAATAAAAGTATTATTCCATTGATATTACTCTGTTGAATGATATTTTACTTATCTTTTTGTTTCTACCTCAGTTAGCAACTATAAAAATGTTTGTCTCCCTTTACAAGGTGGTACTAATATTTAAAATGATATAGCCCCCTAACCAACATTGTTTTTTCCACTAAATAATAATTCTATGTTTACCTATACTTCATCAAAAATAACAAAATCCTACTATTAACCTTTCATCCAACCTGGTAAATTCAGAATCTTTTCCTTAAATAAATATTCTATCATTTACAACACTATATATAATTACTTAACTTATTTTTGGAATTAATTTATTGTTGTAAATTTAGACCACTCCAATTGGTTCACTTTTCCATCTACAATCCGTGAAATAATCTCAATTCGACCACTACAAACTTTTGGAAACAACATGTTAGTAAACTCTGAGTTCAACCATCTTGTCAATTTACTATTGTTCAATGGGATAATGCATTAAAAAACAAATCCTCTCCCAAAAAAGTATTATATTTCAACAGTATTAAAAAATTTAATTTGGTAACCCAGCTCAAATGGTTCTTCGGGTTTTATCCAACTCATATGTCTCTAATCTTCTTCAAATGGGTCTAAAAAACACCACTTCTATCATTTTCAACATAAGGTCAAAAAATTTGAATTCATTGGTAATTTAATTGAAATTCTAACATATTCAACTTTAATTATATATCAACTTAAATATATACTTGAATCAATTATTAAAAAAATCATTATTTAGCATTCTATTAGATTCAGCATAATAAAAGTCCTTAAACCAATTACATCATTGAAATTTCAATAAATGGGTTTCATGAATCTATTTATGCTATTTCAATAAGAGAAATAATGAAATTTTAGGCCCCATAGAACATTAAAATTTATCAAAATTGTTATATAAAATAAAAAACTTGAACCAAAAAAATATCTTGGAATCAAAGATTTATTTAACCATCACTAGAATCTTAATGAATTCCTAGTAATTCATATTCTGCCAAACAATATGCGCAAAGGATCCAAGAAGCTTAGGCACCTATTCTCTTAATGTATTATCAGTTAATATTGTTTAAAGAGTCTCAATTTCAACTTTCTCAATGATCTTGGTTACAAATAATGATATTATTGTTGGGTCATCATCCAGACTCATTTATCTTATCCAATAAATCTTGGATGTAGCTCTGATATTGATGCCTGACCTCATTTAATATTCCAAATACAACATTAAGATCTCAAAACATATTCTAAACTCATCACTAATAATTAATTATAATATTTAGTGATATAGTTTTATAAAAACCATCTTCTATCATTATTGTGAATAAGTCATCCAAAATTAATGCAGTTTCTTAACTCATGGGATGAAAAATATTCATATAAGAAGACTAAATGCTAATCTCAAATTATTTTTTGGATTCACATAAAATTGAGCTTAATTATTCATTATAAAATTCGATTACACTTTATCATAGTTCTTTAAAATTCTATTTTGAAGATAATTTGGTAGATAATTTTATAAAGGCCTAAAACCTTTTGACTGGTTGATTTAACATAGTGATGCTGGACCTGGAGACATATATTCTATTCCAAAGACTAAAAATGAGTTTTTGATGCCTTGAGATCATTAATTGAAGTCTTTTATTTACATTTCCATGTCATACATTGATTCTAAAATTAATATTCTAACCATATTTTAGACCATAGATTATGAAATGTATGGTGAATTGACTTATGTTAGAAAATAATTATAGACACAAATATCATAAAAAAATCAATGTAATTTTTTAGAAATTCATTATTATAAGAATATTATATCATAAAAAGGAATATATTATTAAATCCTAGAACTGATTTGTTGAAAATTTTGAGTCCTGATATGAATTTAAAATTATAATTCTAATATAAAATAAAAAAAAAATACAGTTCTTTAAATATGTAGAAATTAATCTAAAAACATTTATATCATTGAATACGAAAAAATAAATAATTTTTAAATATATTAATTGATTAATATATTTGAAATAAAATGAATAAAGATAAAAAATTACCAATAGAGTCACATTATTCACAAGAAATCTTTAAAATATTATTAATTTAGTGTTTAAAATATTTATCAATTTAAGGCCACATAAACATTACCCACACTTATGATATTTATTTTTGTCAAGAAATCAATTAATCAAAGATTATAAATGAAAAACAGACTCACATTTTAAAAAAGTAAATTCAAAAAATAATTTATTTTAAGAAATATGTTCTAACATGGACTTTTCATATATTAAATAAAGTTTACCTTATCAAAAATAATATTTTAGTGAAAATTCAGTTTTATGTTTTAAAAAAATGTTTGGAATTTATTTTTTTTTAAACAAAGAAAAAATTAAATTTACCAAAAATTAAAAAATCAAAGAATCTTTTTTACCTCTATGTGAAAAAAGATACATAATTTAAAAGGGAATAAATAGAAAACAATTATTGGATTTGTGATAATAATTATTAAAAAAATTTATAATTAAACATTCCATTAGTATTAGAATAAAAAATACATTGTTCAATATGAATTAAGATTTTTATTTCATATCCCATTTGGATTAATATGTGATTAGTTTAAGTAAATTAAAAAAAGTTCATTTCCAGTGATAATTTTAAGAAAAACTCAATTTTTTCTTTAAAAAATCATATTATTTTATGTAGAATGTAAAATTACACACCCAATTAGAGAAATAATGTAATAAAAATTATCCCCTTTAATGTGAAAAAGTCATTCATTATTATAAAAATATTTAATAATTTTAATGTTAATAACATTGAAATATAGTTAAGCACATTTATAATACTCCTTCCCTAAATTTAATATGAAAATAGTATCCTCAATGTTGAATCTCATAGTGGATGAAATAATTTTGAAAATTAAATTTCAAAAGGATTTAGAAATTAATAATTTCAAAATTCGGGATTCAAGGTTACAATAAAGCATGGAAACATTTTCTCATCCTGAATAATAAATCCTACATTTCACATCATTCATGATATTTTTTTCAATTACTACATTACATTTCTAGAGAATATTCGTGGTTTTAGTTTAAAAATAATTATAATATATTGAGTGAAATTGTTTTAAAAAATGTGCAATTTTAAGAAGGAAGTGACACTAATTTAGTACACTATATAATAAAAGTTTTGTCAAAATAATAAATATTTTATATAATTAATCTCAACATATAACAAAACTATCAAATAAATTTATAGAATTATATAGTAAAATGATAAAGTTATTTTTTAATGTAAATAACTAAAAATGTGTGAATAACTATTGAAATAACTTACCTAATATAGAATATTTCTTCTATTATATTTATCCAAATTCACCGTCCACATTTACAAAAGAAAATGCACTATGTATTAATCATAATCACCTATAAATGGAAATTTTAACATTATAACCCATAAAAACAAAGCTCAAAATATAAATAAGAAAATTTTGGTAAAAGGAGTGATGTTTCATGTTTCTTTATCTTATCTATCATCTTTAATTATATTAATAATCATAAATTCTGCCCAATGTTTTCTGAAATTATTTTCTAATTTTTATTTCATAAAACAATTTTTGTTCTAAAATAGTTTTCTAATCATAGAATAATTTTCAATAAGTAATGTAGAGAATTACAAGAAGATCATATAAGTATTATATTAAAAAATCAAATAAAAGAAGCTACAAAAACAACGGTTTGAATCTAAAAAATCATTAATTTTTATGTATTCAAAAATGTTTCCATGTAAAATTAATCTTCTTGAGAAGAAATAACAACCACAACATTTGTAATCCCTTAGAAATAATTTGTAACCCCTTTTTTATCTTGGAACGTTTTTTTCTCTTTACCTCAATCTCTAAATATCCATTATTTAACACCCTAATCATGATTAAATTTCCAAGAAATATATATTTATACATTCCAGAAAAAATATGAGTCTAAAATTAAATAACACCACTCTCTAACGAGACATAAAATCCATGTAATAGATGATATATTCATGAAAATAAGTCCTTTTCTCTCTTAAATATATTAATTTTCATAATATTTTGTTCTGATTACATCAATTTCACTATAATCCATCAATATTCTATGTTTAATTGTTTTAAAATGTTTATTCAGGGCATGGATTTTACCAAAATGACAAATGATGCAATTATTTTTTTAAATGATATGATTCTCAAAGTAGGAGTCTATATGGATACATTCATAGGAAATGTTTAAAGGCATATTAATGACCCACAAAGCCTAATCGAACATAAATGACCAACCCATTTGAGAATTTATTATATTTTCCTACAAAGTCTATTTAAGCCCCCTATGAAAAATTATAGATTATTCACCATATTTTGGATGGTGATAATTTTTAATTTTATGAATAGTTCTATATTTTCCATTAAATATTTGAACATCTAATTCATAAAGTGAGTTCCATTGTTTGGTATAAAATGTCAGGGCACGTTAAATGTTGAGAAATTGTTATATTTTAGGAATTTGATAACACTATCAGTTATATTATTCATAATTACCATTATATTTAAACACTATTAATAATAGTCTATGTTTATAAGATGTACTAATTTACCCGAAGAAGATAAATTTTTTTCCATAAAATCCGACCCCAAAACATAAAAAAAATCAAATTGAAAAATCCCATTTTAAGGAATCTCTTTCTATTAGCCAAAACTCCCAATCATTTATCACTTTTCACAAAATGCTACTAATCTCTTAACATACTTAAAAATTGTAGGCTTGTAAACACCATTAAATAAAATATTTTGAGTAGTCCTCTATCCTCCATGATGACCACCCAATGATGAAAATCAATAAATTTAAATATTGGGAATCATCACTTAATTAGGAACACACATCAAAGGAATATCATCAGAACATCATATATACATAAAATAGTTTTTCCGAGTGTAGTATTTTAACTTATAAATGAATTAATTCATTTTTCTGTGACTTTTTTGGTAATGACTCCAAAACTAGTGAAGGTTAAAAAATATACATGGTAATAATACATTTTGACTAACATATTATCAAAATTTTCATTTTGAAAAGACAAATTAATTTCCATGGAATCGTTATTTTTAGAAGTAGAACACCTAGAAAATTGTTTAACCATTACATTTCTAGAACTATAATTTTCATTAACATCTAAATCGAACTACTAGAGAAAATAATCAATCTAATGATTCTTGGTTTTTCAATATTTTTAGCCAACATGTATTTATAGGAAGAATGGACTATAAAGACTATGAATTTGGTCCCTTTAAATTTTATTATAAGATTATCTAGAGAAAAAAACATCCAATAATTCCCGCTTAGTTGTGTTATAATTTATTTCAGGATAATTTAGAAATATACTTGAATAATGCACAAACATAAAACTATTATCATTCATATATCCTAAAATTTATTCCACTTATACATCATAAGAGTCACAAAAAATTTAAAATGGAATCTTATAATCATGAGAATTGATGATGTGTGAAGAAGATAATTCCAATTTAATGAAATTGGTTGAATCTAAATTTTTTTTATCAAACAATGAAGCTGTATCTCTATATCTCAGTGAGAATAAATTACGACTGATTTTTAAAAAATATTTTATGAATCTCTAGCCAAAGAAGGCCTGGATTTTTTTAAACCATTTACATTATATGAAGGGGATGATTTTGAATGAATTATATCTCAGAATTATCAATCACTGTTCCCCTATTAGACACCATATGACCAGTAACTATTTATTTGGACTCAATCAAATTACATTTCCCCCAATAAGTACCCTTATTTTCTTCTTAACCCATTTCCAAAATATGTTTTAGAATTTAGAAATACCAGTCAATAGTGCTCCCAACAACAATGAAATTTTCTATAAACACCTCTATTATACTCTTAGTCATGTTATAAAATATATTCATTATAAACTATTGAAATATGGCTAATACCCCACATAATCCAAAGGTAATTCACCTATAAAAAAATATCCCATTGGGGAATGCCAATATAGTATTATCCTTATATTCTAGGGCTACAAGGATTTATTTACAATAAGAATTAAAATCCATAAAATAGAAGAATTCATTCATATATTTCCTCTTAGGAATTTTATATCATAATGGAATTACAAAAAAATCCTTCCCATTAGTATACATTATCTTTATATGTTATATAACAACTCTACGCATATTTTCTTTTCTAACAATTGTTTTCGTGCTTTAATTAGGAAAAAAGTGAATCCTCTCTTATTTTAAATCACTTAGACTGGACTAACCTATTGTATTTATAAAATTGGATACATTATACGATCATCTAGAATTTTCATTATTACTCCCTAAAAATTTATTTCAGGTTGGGATTTAATATTACTCAATACTCAAATCTTAGTTCATGTTCCAATGGGATCCTATAGATATATATTGATTGGATAATCCCTTTAATAAAATCTATGGTACATATTAAATATTATTGGACCTTTATGGAGATATCTATAAATATTATATCTTGAAATTCCTATAGTCCATATGAAATGATGAAAGTTGATGGTGAGTTCTCACCCAAAAAATAATATTTCAAGTGTTTAGGAAGGGGTTTAAGGTATAGTTGTGGTTCCTCTTCACTATATTAGGCACTCTTTGGTTTTATTTTCCCATGATATTAAATTTGTTTTATAATTTGAATGTGAAAAATTTACATATTTTTAATATATAAAACATAATATAGTTTTTTCTAATTGTTATCCTATGCGAGAATCTCACTAATTAACTGATTTAGATGATATTTTTATAAAACAATCATAGAAAATATATAAGTTATTTACAATGCTTTTCACTTATTCTTATCCAAGTGATACTCCAAATTTAAATATGGGAAATTATCATTATGTTCTATTAAAAAATCCTTTATCTCAAGAATAGTAAATTCATGTTTTAGATAACATATAATATATAGAATTTTTCTATTTTCCATATATGGAAAAAAAAATTAAATTTCTTCATTGAAATTTTAAAAAAAATTAGGAAATTAATTTTGAAAATAAAATGTGTTTTTTAGTGAACGATTGTATCCAATTTATCAAGATAATCAAATGAGTCCTCTATATCAATTATTTCAAGTCTCTAATAGTTCTCTCTAATTTTTTATTTTTTTCAAAATTTTAAATACATTAAACTCTTTATATTTATTCCTAAAAATGGATATCATTTGAACTTTATACTCAACATAAACCACCCACTATAGATAATAAAGGGTTATAAAGAATGGTAGATACATTTTTCTCACACTCCATGAATAAAAATAAAAATTAAAAGAGTATAAAATATCTCCAACTACTAAAATTAGGTTATTAAATCTTTCCATGGTATGTGGGAAATATCATCAATCCAAATGAATGATAATAGTGGTTGGTAGAAATTATCCTTCTCTTAAATATTGAAATATTTATAAGGAAATAATATCGATGAAACATAAATGGTTTGAAAGACAATCCAACTTACCATTATTCCTTATAGTTCATGGCATGATAAAGATCTCTAGGTTATTAAGTTTTTGCATGATTTTATTTCGAAGGAAAACATTTAACACTTCAGTGATACTATATATTAATTTTTCTTCCATATATTATTTTTTTTATTTTTTAGATACTTAAAATATGATGGAATCTATACTATGTATTGAATGAAAGGGATTTTCACATAAATGTTGTTTAAAATGAAAAGGAACTTGAGTAGTTCATGTTGTTTATTTTTTGGTTTAAATTTATAATGGAATGGCATGGGTGTGGAAAAATTATATAGAATATCAGTAAATTCTCAAATTTATTCTCCATATGATTATTTCCATTTATTATTGTTTCTTCTCAATATATTATTATACAAACTTTTTAATATAGAACAACTTGAATTATTACAGTTCATATGTTTATTTTCACATTTACATGTTCATTTTTTCGGAGTTATTGGTTAATAAATTTATCTAGATTATAATTTTTAACTTAGAGACAGTTCTGTATTTTTATTAATAATTTAAACCACTTCTAGTTGTAAATTATAAGAATTTTTCACATTGATTAATTTTAATTGTTCTTGGATGGTTTCTCTAAATTCATGAAATATAGTCTCTATCACTTTACCCCAATTATAATTCAAGGGTGTGAATCATTCATTTAGATGTATTATTATTTGATTCATATTGATCATTTTGTGAGTCAAAATTACCTAAAACTATTATAGCATAACCCCTACTTATTTTGAGAATTAGATGACTCTACTATAGATTATCTTTAGTATTTTTTCATTACTAGTTTTTGACACTAATGTCAATAGTAAATATGAGAATTAATTGGTTATTATAGGACAAACTGTCATGGTTCCTATTTCAAGGATTTTAGTCATTTAAAAATGGATCATTATTATCTTTCATAATATGATTGTATCCCCTAATGTTAACATTACTATATTTCTCAGTAGATATATAAATGTTTAGGGGGAAGATTTTAGTGTACCCAAACATACAATATAATATAATTTTTATCTTAATGATTGGTTTTTATTTTGATAGTCAACTGGATTAATACCATGTTTGACATTTTGATTCATTCAGGATTCATGTTTATCTTTAATATTAGATAGCTATGATTTAATTTCTAGACCTGAACCATTATTATACTAATTTATATTTACTCTCCCTATACATGACTTTATTATTTAGTTACGTTTTAATGTATTATAAATTTTCCTAATCCCGTTATTAGATTTTGAAATATAATATTCCCTTGTTTATTGGTCCAAGAAGTTCATTCTTAATGGTGATAATCATTAATATAAGGAATATTTTAGATGATGATAAAGAAGTTGGTGATAAGGATGCAGCTTATATAGGCCCCCAAACCTATTCCTTACCTCATGAAAGGTCTCTCTATAAAATTGAATTTTTTTAACCACTTTTTTCTCATTTAAATATTTTTGGGTAGAATTTTGTAAAAAATAATTATACACATGTTCACATGATAAAGAATTATTTTTATTCTCAATATAAAAAAAATTCATTGATTCCCCATTAAAAAATAATGTAAAATTCCTATATTTATATCATATTCACTCAATCCATGTATTATAAGTAGTTTCACTATATTTTAAAAATCCATAACATTGGATAAGGATTCCTCACTAGATATTATATTAAATTATGCAAGGAGTAAACAATATGACTTCTTCAACTCATGGTTTAAGATCAATTATTTATATAAATTAAAATTTTTTAATTAACATATGATTCATTTTGTACTCCCTCATAATAATTCTTTCATAATTTTCATAAATAATTTCATCTTGAATTTTTTTTTCATTATCAGCCAACACCTCTTCTCTTTAATATTCCATTGCTCTTTTGATTTTATTTTTTATGAAAGTGTAATGTATAATGATATAAGCTATTATTAGAACTAAATTTTATAATTTAGTCCATCAAGAATATTTTTTTTTAATTTTTCTACTATCATATTTTAGTCTTTGTTTTTTTAATTTGTTTGTCAATATATTTTTTTTTTGTTTTTCTTAAATATTGAATGCGTGAAATCCTCCTCCAAAATGGTAACAATATTTAGATATTTTTTTAATGTTTATGAAATCTAATTAATATATATATATATAATAAAATATTATTTATAGAATTTTTTTGGGAATTTGTGAAGGTGAGTTGAGCACAAACCATTAAATAAATTTCGAAAATAATAATGAAAATAACAAACATACAAAAGAAAATCATAGTATGAAAAGTATTTGTTTTATAAAATTAAAATTTATATAGATAGATATAAAGTGTCTGAAGACATTAAAGGTTTAATAATATGAACTAATAGTCAAGTAGTGAATAACAAATTAGGAAGAAATTGTAATTTTAATTGTTTGGTTAAAAATATATTCAATAATTTTTCAAAAAAATAATTTAGTTAAAAATCATGAAATTTAAAATAGACACCATTATTTGGACGGTTGAGAATAAGTTGATTGAAATTTTTTGTTCTTCACTTATAGAATTCAACTATATTTAGGAAATTTGATAATGAGTTCACTAAAACCAGTCTTTCGAATGATTTCAGTAAACTATAATGGAACAGAACTCAATTATAATTAATAAATGATTTCAAATGAAAAGTAAAAGAATAAATTAAATCAAATTTATCCAATAATAAATAATTTATTTCATAAAATTCACTAAGAAAACATATATAAAATTGGAATAAAGATTAAAAAAATGAAATAAATATAGATAATATTAAAAATCTACCCTCGATCTTCCATTATCAAATAAAAGTTTCCCAATATTAGTGTGTATATAAAAGCTTCTACATATAAGATAATGTGTACATCTATTTTCAGGGTTTTTTTCATAATTAGATTGAAATATCACTCACTAACATTGGTATTTCCACCACCTCAAAATGGAAGGATTACCAATTGGTAATCACTAGGAAAAATCACTTATTTATATTCGTTCACCACTTTATTAATTTAGCAGACATTATCTTAACAAATACTATTTTTTAAATGAACTAGATGAAATTATATAATTACACAGTTGGATTCATTTTTTATTTTGAATTCATGAACAACCCACTTATTCAATGTGTCATTTTTCAATCCAATTATCTACATTTGATCTATAAAAAGATATGGAAATAATATGATATTAAATACTGAGTTTTGGTACCTTATTTATTTAATGTTTTTGAATGATATCACAAATTCATGAAAAATTAAATTACATAAAATGCTGTTTGACCATACTAGTATTCTTAAAATTAATTCACTAAGTCAAATCTAATGGTTTTCATCTTCAATCCAACTCAGCCAGCTCTCATTTGTCTCAAATGGGTCTGATAATATCATCTTAGATATTTTAAAAAAATAATTTTCACAAGTTTGTTCATTAATATTGGTTTTCAAATCCCATCACTACAAACATGGGTTGTTTATCATCTTATATATTTAATCAGATCGGTGTCAGAAAACAGCAGTCTTCATCCTCCAATATTTAGCATAACCACATTCATTGAACTAAATTCCTCATTTATATTTCATTAAAAAAATCATGCATGCTTTTCCATATTTTAAACTAGTTAAATAGAGAATTTAAAAACCCATAAAAACATAAAATCATGAAATCCAAGTGATAAAAAATATTTATCTTGAACCAGTACCAATAGATTTTCATCGAAGCTTCATTTTCCGCTAATCATCCTCTCAATAACTTCCCTCTAACCTATCCTTTCATATTTATTTTGTGCACATGATCCTTGAGATTATTTCCTTGATTCTCTTTATATCCCATTTTCGGTTCTTCTTCACACTATCATATTTTATTTTTTCTTGTGGTGATCAGGTATAACTCATATTCTTTTTTTTAGTTATTCATTCAACCTCATAAAACTCTTCCACCAAACCTCAGATTCGGCTCTGAAGATGAAGATAACCTTGATTATTCGTTTATATTTTCAACCTACATCATCATGATATTTAAATGGTGTCTTTGATCATATTCAATATATACTCTAAGTATTCAATCACATGGGTCCCTTTAACATGTCATATTATTTTATATTAAATGACAAAAATGAAATCTGAGAAGGTTCATCAATCATGCCTCGAACAACATCACAATTTTAGAAAAAAAATTATTCCCAAAAATGTTCAATTAAAATCATGCTCAGTTATTATTTGATGGATTAAATTAAAATTTCTTGAAAATCCTTACAATTTTTGTTTGAATCTAATTTATTTGGAAATTTTAGAAATTCTTAATGTCATATGATGAGTTGTAAAAGACTTATGATATAGCGCCTGAAGATGTACAATCCTGGTTAAATCCTTAGATTGCGTTGATGAAGCCTTAAAATTATTATCCCAATTTTTAAAATTAATTTATCAAGACTATTGATGATTCCCCAACACCTTATGCTTAGATTGTTCTAGACAAAAAAAATAAGGAATATAATGAGAAAATTCTTACGATAAAATTATTTATAAACAAAAATGAAATAAAAGAATTCAATATCTCATGTTATATAAATTATTAATTCAAAAGATATTAAATTACATAAAATATAATTAAAATTAAATAATAGAGATAAATTATATAAAATATTGAGTCCTATCATTACATCATTAATTAATATTCTAGTAAAAACAAAAATAAACAAATTAATTGTTCATCAAATACAGGAAAATTAATCTGAATAAATTTTTAACCATTTAATCTCGAAATTTTTTTATTTATTCATGATATTTAATTTTTAATAAATTATAAAAAAAATGAATAAATAAATAAAATTTATAATTAAATACTCATTTAATCACAAAAAACATTATAATTTCATAAAATTATTATGGAAAACACATATCATTTTAAGGACACATCCATTGTAATTATTGAGTGTAAGGGGTTATAGATCTCACAATTGAGATGATTTATTTAATGTAAAAGTATACATTTTGAACTAAAATCTCAATATTTAATTATATTATGTTCTTATAATATACGGTCAATTAGGAATCAGATGAAAACAAGAAAACATGATAGTGAATGATCAATGCCTCCCTTCAAAATGTTAAATTTGGCTACAAAGGATGTTTGTAGTTTCAAATTATTACCACCACTCTGTGAAAATTATGGTCATGTGTGAAGATTAGATGTGATCACAAGGCATCATAATTTTCTCCCTAAAATCAGTAGCTAACTGGGTATATTTTACAGTCATAAGGTGAAGTTATCCAACCATGAATTCATGAATACATGGAGGAATTGCTTTATAAACGATCAAAATATGACATGAATAATTATATTTCTATGTGTAAATAATCTATTTAAAAATATTATTTGATTAAAAAAAATCAAGAGTATCAACAAGTTACCCCCTTATAATGGATACATGTCTGCATGTAGGGGTTCTTATTCTATATAAATTTAGGGAGATCATATAAATTCTATTTGTAGGTCATTGGATGGGTTTTCAAAAATATATGTCAAATATGGTCCCATTATCAGGCCATCTAATCAATTTCTAGAATCATTTTTCAAATGAAAAAGCCCACACATTGATTGACCCACATAAAGTCTGTATAAATCATGCTTCAGTAACAACTAAATTCTAAAAAAAATGACATAGGAAACTGCAGAATTATTACACAAATAAATTATTTAATGGATTATTCCTTGTGAAAATTGTTTCTCTCACAGTTGTTATGATTTGTATTGCTCATGTAAGTGTTATATCGGAAATCTAACATTTCTGATATCAATTTATTTTTTCTCCTTACCTTTATTTTTTTATTTTTTTTAGAAATTCTTCCAAAACAAAAAGATTTATCTACTTCTATGAGTCAAACATAAATAATTGATAGTGTTGAGGATTACCAACATCAACATGTTCATATGAGACATCAACACATCATTTATCACATGGGATCAGGTTTTCAGGACAATATAATATCACAGTGATTTCCTATTCATGGGTTTAGACTTCTAATTGATGAGCCTATTGACAATACATGACCTAGAAATTAATCTATCAGATGAATCAACCATCAACAGAAGATAGATCGATCTAAAATTTAATTCATATGGAATTTCATTAGACTGACAGTCCATTCAAGGAGACACATTTTGGATTAGGACTCCTTGTCCTAAGATGATAGAAACCCCATTTCAAAGCTTGAGATCCAACGTTATAAAACTATTTTTATTATGTTTGTTTCTGATTAGAGATTAGGATGGGAAGTAAGTTTGGACCTTTAACATGGAGGAAACTTTGATATAAATTGGGGATGTCTCTTCTAGGTGCAAAAATGATGTGGGGAGTTTTAGTATGTACTCAATGTCTCTATAATGTTTAAATATATTTGGGTATAATAGTTCTTCCCACATTATAATAATAATATCTCCTCATTCCTAATTAGGCAATGTATCCTAGACATGAATACATCTCATTTGGTGAATAAATTTTGTGGGATAATCCTTTGAGAAATACACATTATTAGTAAGGCTCTAATTGTGTTAGGGTAAGAAGTATGATGAATTCATACTCCCAAAAATTATATGGGATGATGTAGAAAAAAACCATCATTAGAAAGAGAGAAGCATTTATTTGAATTGGATTATATGGGAGAGTTAATTTAGGCCAAAATGGATCAATCCTTTTTTATTTTATTTGAACTACCCATCATTTAAAAAGTTTATGCATGAAAAAAAGTCGTCCTTAGTCTTTATAGACTCATTACACCCATATAATTATTGATTGAGCCTAGAAAAAATTATATTAAGGTAACTATACTGAATAAGGTTTTGAGGGAACCCCATGGAATTATCAGTTAGTCTTCTTAGAAGCCTTTATAGTATATTTTATCAAAAAATACTTCCTCTCAGCATTAGAGTCCTAGATTGGATATAAATAATAAAATTGGAAATTTTCTCACTATTGGAGAGTGATTTATGGACCAATCTAGTAGTGATTTAATGAGCCCATATGCATTGTCACTTTGCCAACATTAGTTGGTGGTTTTATGTTCTAGCTCATTGGGCCCTTTCAATTTATGCGTGGTTTGTTCATATCCCATATAGGTGGATATAATTTCATTAGTGGTTAGATAACCATATATTCATGGATTAATACATATCATTAATGAATATGTGGGGTTAAACCATTAATTATTGGTGATTGAGACATGGGTGAAATGATAAATGATCATAACTAATTAATCTTTTAGGCCATATAAAGCCCTGAAAAAGGAAATCATGGATAATGAAACAAGAAAACACCAATATTACTCATATATTATATCTATGAGATAAGGTGAACATGAATATTTTATATAAAAGCATATTATGTTTGATGTTTATATTCCATGTATATTTTATAAATGATTTGGTTGTGTTTGAAAGAAGTTCCCTGCCCCGCCTCAATTTGCGAGATTTGAACAAAACCTTATTGTGGAATTCCAATTAAAAATGATTCCATCATGGGGTTATATGAGAATATTTGTTATTATATTTTCAAACGACATCATTATCATCATTTTAATAAACTATGTTGACACATATATTTGTTCACACTCCATCATGTAGTTGTATGGCTTTGGGCTTTGGTATAAAGTTCCATCGATGATTGATATTCATGAAGATCATGAGGAATTAGTGATGAAAAAACCCTGAAAAATTCTAACACTATAGAATTATACAATTCTTTAGAATTCATGGAACTGGTTGATTCACCTTTACATTTCCCCCTCTATAATCAATGTTTCTATTTCACTACCTTTCCATATTTTTGTGGATAAAAATCTCAGAGTAAAACCAAAATTTATAAATAAGGATAAGAGGTTCTATGAGTAGAGGATATAGTCTATAAATGTTTTTGGTATCTCAATTATGTCACTAGTATCTCTTATAAGGGCCTCAATCAAATGGTGGAAATATATCTTCAGGATCATGATGTTATCATCCAATTGATTATGTGAAAATTACACCCATGGATTGAATATTTTAACAAATTATACCTAAGAATAACTACTAAAATGAAGTAAATGTCGAGGGATACAAGAGAGTAATAGTTGTTTCTATTATAGAGGAGTGTAACCAATTTTTTTTCAAAAGGTAGTGCCTCGGTCAAAGACCTAGACACAATTGATTAGAATAAAGAAGGGAATTACATGATTCTAAAATAAGAAATCTTATTAAAATTTATTTCTTAAAGTGGGAGTAGCTCATCAGGAATATCATTCCACCATGTAATTCCCTAGTTGATTCCCATTTTAGCAAGACCATCTGCAACCCTGTTCGATTCATGAAAGGTATGTGTGAAAATGTAGTTGATCTCTAGAAGCTATGTTAGACATCTCATCCAAGGGGTAGTAAGAGTACAAGAGAGATGAACCACGCCGTTCCAAATTGCTTGGAAAATGGTGGTTGAGTCTTTCTTAATCCATTTGTTGTTCCATCCCTATTTCTCAACGAAATCTACAACATGAATTACACACATCATTTCAGAATCCAAAGACAAGGTCGTAGAATAGCTGCTAAAGAAACATCCATTCCAGTGACCAATACAATCTCTCAGGATAACACCACAGCCTAAAAGAACTAGATTGCCTTTGGAAGCTTCATCAACATTTACATCAACCCATCCTAGAAGCGGGGTGAGCCAGAATACCTTAATAGTGTTCCTCAATATCTTATAGAGACCATCGATTCTACGTCGACGAAGGATATTGAAATCACCAATGGATTTGTCACAATGAGCTTTCTAAATCGAAGTGGCATCCTTAATGGAAATTAGAATTTGTGTCCGAACTGCATTAAGACTGAATGAGAATTTATTGTGGATAATGGAATTTCTATCATACCAGATCATGTGGAGAATCTCCACAACTACTGGTAGAAAAAGGTTCTCGATTTTCTATAAAGAATAAAGCTCCACACAACATTTTAATTTTATTGTAATTGAGTTATGTAGTAACCATCTATATCTAAAGAAGTCGGTAATATAATTATAAAGGGATGAATTCATATCACAAGACAAAAACAGATGGTTAGCATATTCTATATTTTTGTGAAAAACGTAACACTTATAGATAATTTTTATTCTAAATGATTGAAGACAAAACTCAGTAGAAACACAGTTGTGAGAAATATTCCAATGATGATTTAGTATCAATGGTTTAGTCCAAGGATTGTCAAAGGATTTTAACTAACCAATGCTGAGATAAAGAGTTGAGAGGCTGTGATTGTAAAAATAGTTTGAGTCAAGAACCCCATTGTGAGTAGGCTCCCAAAAAAATAATCAGAATTAGAATAGAAATAATTATCAATAATATGGATGATGATGTAAAGAAAGTTGAGGTTACAAGATTGAATGATATCCTTTATATTGGTGTAGCTATTTTTCAGGAATGAGTTAGGATGTAACAAAGAAATTAGAGGGGAATTAGTCCAGTTATCTATCCAAAAACTCATGGAACAATAATCACTAACCATCCATTTATAATTAACCATAATTATTTCAAAATATTGTCTAATGGAGGTCTATATGGAATAGTTGATATAGATCAAATTTTCTTTTCTGAGCTTCTCTCGGAACCTTTTCCTAAAAAAATCAATGTTGTTAGTATTGTTATTAATCAATCGCAAAGTAATTCTAACTTGATGGGAATCGTTAACCAGAAAAAGGTTTTTAATACCAATACAACCTTTATTTAATAGTTTTCCACAAGTATCATAGGGTGTAGTCACAAGTTTTCTTTCAAGAATGATTCCAGTCCAAAAAAATTATTCATGTAAACATTATATTTTTTGATGAGTGAAACATGCCATTTATAGATCATCAGCGAATAGAACAATTTAGATACAATTGTGGATTTCACTATATAGATCCTACCAGCCATAGATAGGGATTAACCATTCTAGAAGGATAGTTCATTGATGACCTGGTAAAAAATAGTGCAGAATAACAAGGATTTTGGTCTTCCACATAAAATGGGGACTCCTTGGTAGGTGAAAGGGAATGATACTTCGTTAATACCAAGACTATTGATGATATGACATTTTCTAGTACGACAAAAAAATTCCAAAGAAAATAGAATGTTTTTTATAGCTTATAGAATGACCAGAGATTTCTTCATAATGAGAAAAGGCCTATTTAAGATTTTTAATATTTCTTTTATCACCTTGTAAAAACAGGATGATATCATCGACATGAAAAATATTCATAGGTGCACTTAAGTTTCTAGTCACCCGGATGGGATTAAGATTGTTTTTAGAAACAAGACAATTGAAGAGCCTTCTAAGGTAATCTTACGCAATGAAAAAATAGAATGGAAGATATGAGATCACCTTCCTGACACCCTTCATGAATTTAAAATAACACTCAGGGGTGCCGTTTACATGGATGTATTTAGATGCCGATTTGAATAAGGAATTCATCCTACTGACAGAAATATCATTGAAACCAAAGGCTTAAAAAACCATGAAAATTATGCTCTAGTCAATGGTATCAAAGACTTTCTTAATGACGCATTTAATGGAAACATTAACTCCACTGTTAGATTTGTTTAGAGTGTTGGTGAATTCCATGGCAAGGAAAATAAAATCATGTATAGACATTCCTTTGATAAATCAAAATTTATTCCATGAAACAATTTGTTGACATAGGGAAGAAAGTGTATTGGCAAGAAGTTCTGTGATGATTTCATATAGAGAGATAATAAGAGCAATGACCAGAAAGAGATGAATTTCAGAAGTATTGGCCACTTTGGGAATTAAAGTAAATAATTGATCATTAAGGCCATGAGGGAGAACCCCATTAGAAAAAAAATATTTTGATAAGTTTCCAAACATCTATATGGATGATCTCCAAATAATGTTGAAAAAACCATTGTTAAAATTATTAGGTCTCTGGGAACTATCATGATTAAGGCTCAAGATTGTGTCATTGATTTCATGTTTAAGAGGGATGGTTAAAAGAGAAATATTTTCTTACATAATCACCAAAACCAGAAGGACCTCCAAGAGAAGATCATTATTGATAGCTAGGCCATTAAAAATATTATAAAAATACGTGACCACATGACTCACAATAGCCTCCTCATAGTAAAGGTGACTCTCATTTTCCCTATGGAATGATAGAAGACAACAAAATTTCCTTATTCATTGAAGAGAGTTATAAAACATAGTGTTTATATCACCATTTGAGAGAAATCTTTCTTTGAATATTATCTTACGAATGTTGTCTTTAATGACAATAGGTGTATTTAGTATTAATGAGGTGTTGATTTCATCATGAGGATCTGAATAGAATTCATCTCTAGTGGTGGTGTTTTGAATTTGATAAATTTCATTCTCAAGGATGTAGATGTCCTTGTCATTTTGTTTGTATTTGGAATTACACCATCACTTAAGACACTGTTTTAGGTTCTTTAAATTTGTAATATATGAAAAAGAATCGTTATGATGGTTCATGGACACCCAATAATTTTTACTGATGTAATAACATTCCAAATAAGAATAACAGTAATTATTAAATATAAAAGGGAGGATGTATATCATATATTTTTAGATAATAATAATAATAATGGAGTGATGGTCGGAATTAAGTTTGGGTAAAGTAGTGCTCGAGATGTTTTCCCAATTATCTAGATCTTATATATTAGTGAAATACCTATACAGTTTGCTCGAAACTACCCTATTTTAGTACCTTATATACCATGTATACTTGGAACCAGTGAGATTAATCTCTAAAATGTAATAATCTTCAATAGCTTCTATAAATTCTCTAAAGGAAATAGAATGGTAGGATGGTCCAGTTTTCTCAATGGTGGTAAGAATAGCATTGAAATCACTTAACATAAACCAGGGGTTAGGAATGATGTTGGATAAATCATAAAGATGCTTCTCCAGGGACATTAGATCCAGATATCTATTCATAGAGTAGATCATAGTACAAAATTTATGCCCTCCATCAAAATAATAATCAAATGTAAACATTTTTTTGGAAAAATTAAAAACACTAAAATTCTATAAGAAGCATGATAAAATACCCAAACTAATTCAACTGTAGACCTGATTTTACAAGATCCCAGATAATTATAACCATAAAAGCGTAGGTGTCTAAAATTCAAGGAAAAGATGATTTTTAGTTCAGAGATAGAAAAAATATTAGGTCTATGAGTCAAAATAAATCTTTTAAGAATAGAAAAAGTGTCAGGGCTCACAATTCTCTGACAGTTCCAAAAGAATTTATCCATTAAAATCTAATGTTCAAGATAGAACCCCCTTTTTCTTTTTATATCCACCTGAGCCCTTCCTCCTTTGCGATCTTCTATCATTTTGGGGAGAAGGTGGACTGAAATTCTTATCTTATTTACTCATATAAGAAACTGAGATTTTATTAATATCACCTGTAATTGGGATAGAATGATTTTTATGTGTTTTTACATCCTAGATGTATTTAGTCATAGTGACATAGATTATCTCAAATACTAACCCACTCTATGGGGATATAATAGAGGGTTCTATAATTATATTATATTGAATCCAAGAATTAGAATCTTAATCCTTTTTAGTGATTCTATTTACAACACCATATTATCCTCCTATAGATACACCCTTGGATAAAACGTGGGTAGGATAAATTGAAGTTGTTGAAAATATTTATTTACCCAAGACATGATGGTAGGAGTTATCCTTTCTAATTCAATTTGTTCTTTAAAACAAAAAAATTGACCCATTGTTTTGTTCAGATACTGATCTATACCTTATTGGTTTCGTGGTAATGAAACTTAATGATCATACATCCCATAAACATCTTGAATATAATCATGTCAGGATGGAAATAAGTGAATCCCATGACAGATCAGAACAAAATATTAATCCATATTCATAGTCCAAAATATCATCTAACTCAAGGATAATGGTAGACCATATAGTGGTCTAGGTTCCGGTTAACTATTATGAGTCAAACGTACAATTTACACCTCTATGTAAGAAGGTGATTCATCATCATAATTTAAATTTATTTTTTAGTTATGATGATTAATGATAGAATAAATTTGTAGAACCCTTTGAAGAAATTTATGATGTCCCTATGTCAGAGATACCCTTTTATCATTTAGCTCTGTTGGTAGTTGATATTGTGAAATATAATAAAAAGGTTTTGAAATATTCTTACTTGAAATATTAGTGGTCAGTTACATAATCTCAATCATATGTTAGTCACTACATGCTTTGATATGTATTATTTCCACACAATCCATTCTTGTGTGGCGGTGGTTATCACCATATAAGAGTGAAGGAGTGTACTCCAAACATAACTATCTACTGCAAAATCCACTACCAACTTCATCAATATCAAAAATGTGGAAATTCATGAAGCAAAAAAATGGGTGGATTTAGAAATTCAGAGGAATGAATTGGTCATTGAAATAAGGTCCATGGATGAATGATTCCATCAAGAGTTTGTTTCTTCTGAAATTATAGTAGTGGAAGAGAAGTAGTAATTTAAGGATTTTGAAAAATAAGGTATTGGTGTTTTTTTCTTAGAAAGAAAAACTATGGACTAATGCATATCTAAAAACTGTAAATCAAGATGAGTTTTAATAATATGTGGATAAATTTGATAAAGTAGTTAATCATATTCATGATTCAACTGGGAATTCAATATAATAATATTCCATTATGATCATCATTTTTATGTAATAACAAATACTCTTAAATGTGTAGGTTTCTATCCACCCCTAATTTTTATCCATGAATGATAAGATATTATTTTCAATCATTATCAATTTCTCTATTTATCTTTTATTTAGACTATTAGTCTCTAAAAATCTATGTGACTAACCTTGAGTAATATTTCTATAGTAGATTCTAGTTAAACATTTGATGAGTATATATTTGGTAAATTATAACCTCAAAATTCTTATGTCATGGTTGAAAGTAAAATAAGCCCGTTAAATTTTTAAAGTGTTCCCCTGAGTGGATATAGGTGGGTGGGGAATGGTGAAATCTTTACAATCACCATAATTCTAGGTGATTTGGTGATATCATGGAATGAGAAATTCAATGTTATTCATTGTGTGTACACTTAAAGAGATATTAAAAGTCTCGATATAGACTTGTACATGACATTATTATATGATGAGGTTATATCACTAATATATGAGATATGGTTTTCCACTGGACGTATTGTCTTTGGTGAGTAAAAAACATCCAAACATAGAATCATATGTATCATCATTCTAATCTAATTTTAGTACATTTGGGAATGTGAGTGTAGCATCCATACATGATTAAAATCATGAATGGAACATTGGAATGATGATTTCAAAAGATCAATTGGGCCAGTGTATCATGAGACTAAATAGTCACCCATTTTGAATGAATCATATAAAACATTATTCTAGTAATCAATGAGACCTCTTACATTATCCAAGGTTAAGGGAACCATTGGTAAAATTATAACATATTCAAAGGTCATATGTGTAACCCCAAACTAATTTTTTATATTAGATATATCCTTATATTTTTAGGCATCCACATATGGGGAATCATAATGGGATAAAAATTAATTTTGATTAGGTTTCCCTTTATAGTTTTTCAACTAGATGAGTTTTGTGTCCATTTTTATTTCAAATTCTCAATTATGTGTTCATTATGAAATGTTATATGTTGGCCGAGTAAGTAGAGACATTAACTTTTTCTAGGTCATTATTTTTCTGTGTTCAACTTAAATAATATTATCTCCCATTCCTTTGTTAATTTAATGTTTTATAAGTTATATTAATTTAGTTATTGTTTATGGTCAGAGAAAAATTAACTAAATGATAAGGTAATATTCATAGTAATAGATGTGAACTATAACATACATGGATGGGTTCCCAATTTAACTAATGTATACCATCTTTTGTTCATGGTAAGGTCGTTTAATTGGTGCCAACAAATGTTCTATAATTGTATGCCATATTTATTTCTCGAAAATTCATATGATGCAAAAATGTATAACATTGAGGGTATCTATATTGACATGAATAGTAGTTGACATGTCCCTCTCATAAGGATGGTCAAATATATGTTTATTGACCATTGATATAGCATAATTACTTCCCTAGGGGTCACTCTTAAGGAATCAGTTTTTTAATTTTCTTATATGTCTCTCAAAACCCTTTTTAGTTTTTATAAAATATGAAAATAAAAGAAGAAAACATGTAAAAACTGTGATAAAAATAATTTAGGTGGTGTAAAGAGTGATGAAAGAGTTAATTAAGAAGAAAATACAAGGAGTTAAAAATAATTTAATATGGAATAAAGCAAGTGTGAATAAGGCCATATCTAGGTTGATCCACTCTCTACTACCTATCAAATAAATTAATTTGAAATATACCATAAAATCCAAAAATCACTCAATGGATGGTCAACATATCAACATACACAAGTATCCCTCCATAAAAATTGGTATTTCATGTATGGAATTTATTGTAAAAAACAATCACTCTCTCAAAGTGAATACATATCCCTTTTAGACACATTATATTGAATAATTTTATCCTTTCCATGGTTTTCCTAAAAGGAAAAAAATCACATGCACTCACCAATACTCTCATATAAGTGATAATGAATTGAATGAGGAAAAGATTAAGGGTAAGTGTAAAAAATAAATATTGTGCAGTATTGTGCAATCATAACACCATGAATCTCTATTATAATTTTCTATGTAGGAATGATAGGTGATGATAAAAGTCAATATTCAATTCCATGACTAATCCTTTTGAATTAGATCTATATTTCTATAGGTACTATATCACATCATATTTGGAGAAGAATAAAAAACATTTTTTTTAAAAAAAATAGCACATGAGAAAATAGAATGAGAAATGGTGGATGAAAATATAATAATACTAGTTTCCTTTGAATCTAGAATATAAAAAATAGCTGATAACACCTCTTCTAATTTGGAAAAAACGAAATAAATTAGTGAAATATTAATATTATAGGACATCAAATTCACGTGGTGTTTTTTGAAGAGAAAATTATGAGATCTGAGTAAAACCATTATAATTTTATCTATCATCCCTCAATAACATGAACTTTTCCTTCAATATTTCATCAAAAGAGCATGACCCCATGTGGATTTTCTCACTCTTAACTTTACAGATTTCAACATACATATAGATAATGTGATACATTAACTTGATCCATGCTTTTCATGTTTGGGAAACTAATTTCCCATTTATAAATTATAGACAACCATCAATCTTGGTATAATTTTTTGGACATTATACCCCACTTTGAGAAAGGTTTTCTCTAATCCCCCAAATTGGACTTTTTTGGGTGGCCATAATTTACTTTTATGAGCATCAATAATGTAGAAAAAAAATTATATACAAATTTTTTTATATAAAAATTCAACATTATAGTTATCCTCTAGAATCAGCTATGTGGGGTTCATATAAAATTAGGACTAGTTAAATTAACATTGATATTAAAAAATTGAAATTTTTCTAGGAATGGTAACCCTTTTTCCCACAACACAATACAAGATTTATTTATCTGTCATTTTAAATGTTCAATATGGGACCCAGACATGAAAACCCATAATACCTGGATTATGTTTCACATAAGAAATAAGTCGAGCACCTTATTTTAGAACTCTTCAAAAATAATGGTTAAAGCTTGGTGAATCATGACATTTTCCATTACAATTTATTCCATTCATATAATAACAAAGAAGAAAATAATTCCTTGAAGCATAAAATAATTAATAAACAATGACACACCAAAAAGATCCATTATATATTGGTTCCCATTATAATTCAATAATCAAATTCAACTAGATACGATGACTCAGTTTCACTTTTCTTATTTAATCATTTCAACTGTTCATATTCATGGGGAAAATCATTGGACGACAACATCTTAATTCTATATAATGGATTGAATATTTATTCATCAAGTGGGTGGATCAATTCAATAGATTCAGTTGCCCAATTTAAGTTCATTCCATAATCTTCAATTGGATCTGGATCATAAATTTGGAGGTAGGGTCCTCTTTAGTAGAGAAATCATCAAAACTAAGACATCTTCATCAAACATCAACCTTCTTCATTAGTGGATCAATTATCATTGGTTCCCAAAATCGAATAAGTGAGGTACATTTTCTACATCAATTCTTTAATCCTTGGTTTTTTCAATGGAACTTGTGTATTTTTCATCATCTTCCATCCATATCATGATTCAATGACTGAAGAAAATATATAATCTAAATATTTGGTTGGCGTTCCCATCGGTACGTTATAGTTCATGATCTGATTTCAAATATGTTGTTTCTATCATCTAGATTCAATGATTACAACTTCCACTCAAGCTAGGATTTGGGGAGCATTCAATTCATCTTCATGAACTGATCTCAAGAATCTTGGTATATTGAAGAAATAAAAATAGTGTTTTTGTGTGGTATTTTTGTAATTACATATATGCTATATTCCTCCAACTATCAATTGTAGTCATATAGTCACCCAAACATTATGCATGGTGTAGATTCATGCACGGTCACACCTCATGGGAGGTCTAAATCCATTTATGTGTTTGATTGATTAGTGGCAAGGTAGGTTTCTCTATCCATATTCAGGGTCCCTTTCTCAGCATCCATGATTATGAAAACCTTATGCATAAGCATTCTGCCACATGGAATTATATTCATGTGGTAACTTATTCGAACACTAATTTTTTGGTAGAAATAATGTGATAGGATGAGAATCAATGTTTTTACCCAACATTATTCATTATTTATTACATAAATAAAAAATTAATACAACCCTAGAAGATAATTAGGCTTAGTGTCTTTGTGAAATTGGGTGTGTATAATATTAACTTGAAACATGGATACATCATAATTATTTAAAAACATTTATAAATTATTTTATATTACAAAGGTCTTATAAAACTACATGGGATAACCATGGGATGTTCATAGAAAATGGGTGTGCTATAATTATCAATAAGGTAATAATAAAAGGATAGAATAAATTAAAAACAGTATGTGATAAAAGAGGCATATAGAGGTAACATAAGAGGGGTGAGAATCCTAAACTTGAATATTTAAGTATGATATACTATAAAAACATTTTGGAAACCTGGGAATGTGGTAGCAATATAAAATATGACATCAAAATCATAAGTAGTTTCTAACCATCGAGATATAATAATATTTTTTTATTAGTATAACATCCCCTTGACCATACTCAGAATATAATTAGATATAATAATTACACAATTAATTTTAAGACTATATAATTCTATCCCCACCCATCACATTCATATTATGTTTATACATAGGCGTAGGACATAGATCTCTCAACATAAGATCATATTTCATAAAATATAATACCATGATAAAAGAGTTGGGGTTATATATATTTAAGTCTTAAATCAATTAAGGATAGGTAAATATATAAAAATACCATTGTGTGGAAATGGGGATGGGTATTTGCTAAACAAATTATTAGTATTAAAAATTGTAAGATAATTTTAGGAGCATAACAGGGGTACATAATGACTCAAGGATGGGTAGAGTAAAAAGGTCATAAATTACATGAATCCATAATTATATTAATAATTATGTATAAAAACATATCATAACATGAAAATATTGGAATCAAAAGTCAAAATATAAATAAGGTGATTGAATAAAGAGGTAAAAGAGAGGTACCCTTACTATTAGATGTTTATTCCATAATCATGGCATGAACATCTTAAGAGAATGGGTAGACCATGGGAGGGAAATATAGAGGTAATGTAAGAGTAAATTAATGCCCCAAATTTTTTGTGTGAAGATGAATGGGATGTTGGATGAGTTTATATAGAAAAGGATAGGACAATTCTTTATTTATTCCTAAACATATGTTTGAGACTCAATTTGATAAAATAATCAATAATAAAAAACCTTATCATGGGACTTTCCCATTTTTTATACAAAAGATGTGTTTTTTTATTATTTTATAAATATAAGAATTTTTCATATTAAAATATTTTCTTTAATGATATGAATGTGAGACATGTTTATAAATACTTTATTTTGAAATAAAAAAATATATTATAGGTTTTGGAGGATTCATAAAGGGGTTATAAAATTAATCAAATAACATTTAAAACACGATGTTTTAAATGGTAAAAATAATTTTGATGATTTGAACTCATTATAGTATTTATTAAATCACTTTTTGTCTTTTATGATGTCATAATTGAAACCATATAATTATACAATATTAAAATTTTATCCAAAAATATTATTGTCTCTAAAAATAATGAAAATTTTATAGTTGGATTGTATTGAAGTAATGATTTGATAAATAATGTTTATATTATAAAAAAACAATAATTTTTTTATTTTAAACGATGAATTCAATGATATGTATTTATTCAAAAATATTGGCCTATGTGAAAAAAACAAATTTTATACCCTTATATAAAATTAAATTTGAGTTCATAAAATTATGTTATCATATATATATTTAGTAAATATTGTTTAATAATATTTTTTTATTAAATCATAAATTATTTATAATGTTATTGAATTCATAAATAATGTTGTCTTTATTGAAACTATACGTCTCAAAAAATAGAATTTTTATTTATCATATCAAAATCCAATTTTTGGAAAACATATTTTTTATTAATTTAAAATGTTTATATAAAAAATAAATAAATATAATAATATCATTTATTGAAAATAAAATATAAATATTTATACTGATAAGTTCTAGATAAATATTTTTTATTACACCATCGAATTCCCTAAGTGTATGGTATGGAAATGTGATATTTTGATGGGGCGGTTCAATGAACATGGATTGGGACATGATCATGGTGATATTGAAAATATCCTATATATGATTACAATCATGTTTTAGTTTCTTAATATTGTATTATTTATTTTAATTGGAAAACCTCAATCATGTTATCTCCCACAAGATCTCTGATAAAAAAATATTTATAGGGTACAATCCTACTAGTTGAGGTCATCACTTACTTTTTATGTCTAAAATAGACTTTAACAAAAACCATAATATATTATTCTTAATGGTCACTATATGATTCATATATTATCAATATTTATGATTCATAACAATCATTCAAATTTGACAGACCATATAGCAATCCTATATAACCAATGTACTTCATGTTCATTTTATTACTTATTTTATTAATAATACATTAATTAATTTAAAATATAATTTCATTTCTAAATGTTCAGGTCCTAATTTTTTTACACCCTTAAAAAAATTCACAATTTAAATTTTCTTTTCATACACAAAAATAGATGGGGTTACTTTTATTTAATTTTGACTTTCATTTACCATGTCAGTTTTTGAATCATTTTGTTCCACCACAACACATTGACTGGGAGATTTTTTTGGTTTATAGAACAGTGTATCTACAATTTTAGATATTTAATAGTTACTACTCATATGAAATACCACTACCTAACTTTACCACCTCTGGATTCAGTACATGTGAATAATATGATCTTAACAACCTCAAGGGGGATACGTGGAACATGTTTTGTACTTTATACATGTTAGGTGGGAGTGCTAGTCAATGGTGCACCACTCTAATGCAATAATGTGTCTCCAAAAGGATGACATATCAACTAATAATATTTCACTTCTTCCCTAGCCTTGTTAATATCTTCCACAGAGATATATGAATGAAATTTGTTTTCCAAACTTCATTCTCATTGTTCCATCGATGATTTTCTATATAGTATTTCTATCGATATTTTTAGATCTCAGATGACACTGAATAGTCTGATCATTCTCGTTTACTTGTTAGATGTTATTAGGTCACATCAACCTACTCTCACAAACATCATCTCAACATGTTGATGTCAAGTATATAATCTATATAAAGCCTCAAAACGATTGATTTGAATGTTTGAACTGATACTTTTGTTATATGAGAACATCACAATGGTTTGTTGATGATCCAAACATCCATGTAAATACATTTAAATTAGTCTCAACATATCCTAGATAGTATTAATGGATATTTAAAACTTATATCCTTCTGAGGGTGATAAGTAGTGCTGAATCTCAGTTCTATATCCAATTCTTATTGAGGGTTTCACCAAATCCTTGAGTTAATACACATACCACAATCAGATACAATAGATATTCGAACTCCATGCAACCTTACAGCTTCCCTTATGGGAAATGTTTTGATTATAACCTTTTACATTGATAATTTCACCATGACTTTTTGGAATACAAATAATAGAGATAAAAATACTGCAATATCTCTCTATATGTTATACCCCATATATTTTATTTCAAATATATAGGAATATAAGTTTTTTCAATATGAATAGAGAAGTATAAGCTATGTGCATCATCCAAAATTTCGTTCTAACATTACTATTTTAATGGGACACATAACTGGGTTTCAAATCAAATGATTATATCGTCAACAAAATTAAAATCTAGAATATTCTTTACCTATTTATATATAAATTAATCATCTTTCTAGGCTTACTTGACCTAATATATAATATATGGTTGATAATATATTTTTCAAAGGTATGATGATGATCGTTTTACATATCCATCCTTTTAGTTTCGATGAATATTGGATCCCTCTAATTAATCACCATGGATAGGGCTTAAGGATCCTTTTTTTATTTTGACCATATAGTAATTTTATTACTTCAAATGATGTTAATGGATTAAAAAATCATATTCCTTTATCAGCTCTATCCACCAATATTATTTTATATTAATATACTTTTGTGAGAATATATACATGAGGATTTTATGATCTATATATTTGTCATAATTTTCTCTGTAGATATACTATCTCAAGATATTCAATATAAAGATCACTCCTACCAATTCTAGATCATGTGTCGGGAAGTTATTCTCATAGTTCAATATTATTTTGGAAAAATAGGATATTGTTTTTTCATCTTTAATGAGTACAGAACCCAAGACCTTTTTGTACAAATTATCTTAGAATATATATCCTTCTGAACTAGTGGGTAATATGAGCATATGTGTATTGATTAGCCTATTCTTCATGACATCAATTCATTCTTTACATTTATTACTGCAGAAAACCATGACTCAATTATGAGTTTGATTCTTAGTGGGGTTTTCAATTGTGGGATTTTTCTCACAAATCAATGATATTACCCATGTAATATAAGAAAAAATTATATTTAAAACATAGATATTGTTATGGGACATCTTCTAATTTCCACTATTTTTAATGGATCCATATATATTCATTTTTAGGTGTCTACAATACCCTATAAATTTACATAAGACAACCAATACACACATTTACTATATTTTCATTTAAAATTTCTTTCTTCAAGGTATTTGGGAAAATATTTAAATACTCATCAACTACCTCATATATTTTAGAGTAACATATAATATCATCTATAAATTCTACCATATGTTTGTTGAGGTAATCCCAAAAGACTATATTCATTAATTATTTAATTTTTTTGGATAATTAGTGATTAAAAATGGAATCACTATAAAATTTTAATGCTTATAACATATACACAAATAATTCTTAGGGATATCATACTTCATTACCTTTACAATATAATATCTGAACAGAAGATCCACCTTATATAAGTAGTCATCAGCATATAGGTGATATAGAAAGTTGTCCAACCATAGTAGATTATACATGTTATTTATCATTATTTTTTTGAGCTCATGATAATCAATGAAGAGGAACATTAACACATACATATTCTTAAAGAAGAGGACTGGGCTCCCCATGGTGAAGCATGTAGCTATATAAACAACATATCTAGATTCTCTTCTAATTGTTTATTCTGCTTTGTGTTCTCAATAATTAAAATTATATATAGAGTCTTTGATATTGGAAAATATCAAAATATGTATTTGATTCAAAAATAAACCTCAAGACTATGTAGAAGAATGGTCAACTCTTTAGAGAACACCTCAGTGAAATCCTTATAGTAGGAATTTTATCAAGGATGATAATTTCATTAGTCCCAATAATTTGGGATAGATACGCTTTATTTGAAGATGATAATAACTATTCTTGATATTTTGGTAACAAATAATATTTATCATCTACCTTGAAATAATATATATTTTGACTGGGATTTGTGATAGGGATGATTAGTTACTTCTTTCTGTAATTTTTGTTAGCTCTATACAAGGAAATCAAATCCTGACTAAAATAGCATAAAATTCTTCTAGGGAATGTATCAAAAGGATTTCATGGAAATTGATCTCAAAATAAAATGAAAGGAATAAGTTATTTTCTTAGGATGGAATAATTCACCCATTTTATTCTTTGCTGATAACTCAACATTCTTGTTTTTAGGTGGTTATTGAATAGATCTTCTAAACCTACATCATATGAATGAATGCATAGAACCATATTCTAATAGTATATTCACTTTCATTGAATGAATAACTTTTGTACCTATCACCACTTCATTTTTGTGAATAATATTAGTAGTTCTGATGGAACAATCTCTCTCGTACTCTCTATGACATAAAGGTTTTTATTGTCAGTTATCATTGACAAAACATGGATGAGGGAATTAGTTCTCATAGAATCTATGTTCATTGTAGTTGAAACACGAAATGAAAGGTGTGGGTTTACTGGATCATTACTGATTTCCATCATAGTAGAGGGTTTCCCCCATCAGAAATTTCATTTCATTTTTCCTTACTTCTCACACCAAAATCATGTACTTATACCCTTAAGATAATAGTCGAGACGCTTCTTCCCACACTTTTCACAAGTGGTATTATGGACTTACATACCCCATGATATACTTCCTTTACACCACTAGTATTGAAATACATTCTCTACTTGTTTTATCCAAACCAAAGATACCCATGAGGCTCACTGATATCCATTTAATCTTTGATGTAACATCAAAATAATTCCTCACAACTATTAAAGTCTTGAATATCTAATGATTTTTGTAAATTTATATTTATCGCACCATAAAGGTAGTAATAATTACTTTTTAGGGATTTGAAATATTATAATATGTATAATGCAAGCCCTGTGAAGTTTACCTAACACACCATGATGGATAAATCATCATTTTTATTGTCTATTATATAATCCATCTATATTTTACATCAGAGAGTGTGAGGAAAATATTTTTTTGAAAAAAATTATAGATTTACTTCCTATCCATTTCTTCGATCTCATCCATGGGATTCATATTTTTGACCAACGACCCCCATTGATAAGATTCCCCATCTATATGATAACATATAATGTGACCTCAAATTTTTTTTATAATTAAAGTATGTATATGATAATCTCAATGGAGTTGATCTATTATTATGGTATTAAAGGATTATAGGATCTATTAAATGTTGGACGATTTCATCTCATAGGGGTATCAACTGAACCATCATCTTTCCCATGATGATTTTGGAGTTCCTACAAATCAATATCTATTCAAAACTGGGTTCAATTGAAAAATTATTTTTAGGAATATCACAATTCATATTCTTATTAGTTTGGGAATATCAATTTTGTACTTATCACATTTCCCATCACATTGGTTATCGACATGGATTCTCCTATTTTCATCCATTGACTAAATACAAAGGCAAAATTATAGTTGAATATTTTTAAAATTAAAAACAAATAAGTTGGCAACCATGAAAATTTAAAAGTATAACTCATCAATGAAATATATTCTTTAACCTATGAATTTGTAGGTTCTAATATCTGTTATTCATGCCCTATTTTTTAATAAAATTATTTATGTGAATTTTTATTCATTTCTTAATGGTTCGTAATGTGATGGAGAATTTACAAAATCATATACTATAGGAGTATCAAGCCATGTGTGTAGAAAGACTTATTATAATTCGAATATTTAAGATTAATTCTATCTCAATGCACCCTTCTTGGGGTTATTACCCCTATGTAAAACTGTGCTAGATCGAAATCCACATATAGTATCAAAAAGGGGTTATTTTTTTGGAAACCACATAATATACAATTTTACAAAAAATTTGAATTTTTTTATATGATCCATATTTTCCCTAAGTCTTTCACTATTGTGTTTTAATCCTAATACCAAAAAATTACAATACTTTACTCTAATACCAACTATGAAAACCCTTATTTCCTTAAACATTAATTCATGATTTATTACATAAAGATTCAAATAGTACAACCTCAGAAGATCATGATACCCAGTGAATTTGGGATATTATATATATATATAAATAATGTGAAACAAGTTTATAAAATAATTATTTAAATGCCCTAAAACATTCCCTTATATTATTTGGATCTTTTAAAATAACATGGGATAACCATGGGACATTCAGAAGAAATTGTGATATATAAAGGACAATAAGGGAATAATACTAACATAGAATAAGGAAATTTTTTACATGTGATCCATGATTCATATCGATTTAACATATTATGGGTGATAATTAAAAACATAAATTTTGAATCAAGATCTAATATGAAAAAAATTAAACATGATAATATGAAAGCATCATAAAACATCACATAATATGCATAAGTCAAAGATAAAAACTGATACATCACAACATAGTGTAATTTATATAACCTCCCTGTTATAATAAATGGAATATCATGAGATAAAAATAATACCCAATGCATTGAAGGGTAACATAAATTTGTTCCCACCTATCACATATAAATTATGTACATGAAAAAGTGTGTCATATAGATCATTCAACCTGGGAAAATATTTAATCACATTTAATCCCCTAATTAAGTAGTGTGGGTTACATAATGGAATTAGCCAATCAATAAAGGATAGTTACATCATGGTGAATACCATTGAGTGGTAATGGGGATGGGTCTTCACTATACAAATGATTTTCATCAAAAATCACATAATAATTTTGGAAACATAAAGGGGGTATATAAATATTTAAGGAAGGGTTTAATGAGATTCAAAGAGGTCTCATATCACCTTTAAAACAAAAATAATGTATAAGGGATTTGATTAAACATACCCGAACATGAAAAAAATTTCACCCGAAGGGATTATATAAAGAAGGCTCTTTATTAAAGAAGAGGATAAAATCCCTTACATTGAGAGGGAACTTCTAAAAGCATGGGAGGAGCATCGTTAGAGTTTTAGAGATACATGTGATGGATCTATAGAGGTAATGGACGAGTAAATAAATTATATAAGAGAGTAAAGTTAATTAGAAGGGGAGGTTGTGTGGGATCATATAGAAAAAAGAGGAGAATGATTTATTAATTTTCAAATATAGGGTTGGGACACTATATGATAAATTTTTTAGTACTGGAATCCTTTAAAAAATTACCATGATATTTATGAATTTTGGGTGCATTTAATTATTATATATCTCTAATATTTGATAATATTAAAATAATTCCCATAGTGATGTTTAAGTGAGTCATGTTTATAAATAATTTATTTAAAAACCTGAAAATATAATATATGTTTTGGACTCTTCATTAAGTTGTTTTAATGTTAATAAAATAACTTCAAAACAAATTATTTTGAAGGGCTAAAATAATTTTGGTTGTGGATATAATTTGTTTTATATATGACTTCAATTTTGTGATTTTATGATTTCATAATACATGCTTTATAATTACACCATATTTAATTTTTACCTCATAATTTGATTGCCTCATAAATTTTTTTAAAATTATAACTATAGGATAATTTCGATATAATGATATGAAAAATAATATTTATTTTATCAAAAAAAATCTCTAGTTATGATAATTTAGTATTTTAAATAAAAATCTACATTTAATGAAAAATATTATTTCTAAAATAAATGTTTTCAAACAATTAGAAAAATTATATTTTTACCTCAAAAAATTATATAATAATTTATATTACATAAAACTTATATAATAATAATATTTCATTAAAATATCATTTATTTTTATTTTTATTAAATTAATAAAAAAATAATTTCTTGATATAAAATATATATTTTCTAAAATATAAGATGTTTTCATAAAATAAAAATCTAATATTTATAATTCATATTATTTTATAATTGAAAAAGTAATATTAAAAGAGGATAATATAATAATTGTTTTATTAAAAATAAAATATATAAATTCACACAATTACGGTCTAGATATGTACCCCCTTAATGCACAAGATAATTTTCTAAGGGTAATGTGTGTGAGGAATATATTTTTTGGGTGTAATTTAGAAAATATGGTAAGGTTTGTGAAGAAGATGAGCTCGAAAATCTCTCAGAAATGGTTTAATTTTTTATTTTGTTCTCGAATATTGGATTGGGAATGATCGAAGAAAAATCCTAGAGTTTCTATCTCTCTCAGAATCTCTGATAAATATGATTCATAGGGTAATATTCTTTAGTTCCAGGTCATCGCATCCTTTTTCTATATCAAATGGAATTTATCATAACCATTAATATGAAAATATTAATGGTCACTATACAATGGATATTTTGTAAATTTTTATGATGATTAATTCCACTTTAAATTCAGCAGACCATGTAACGAACCATAATAAAAAAACTAGTTCATGCTCTATTTTTAACATCATATCATATTAAAGAATTTATTCATTAAAAAATAGATTTTTTTGAAAATAATCAGGTCATTCCAGATATTATCTCATGGGTTGTAGAAATTGTTTCTTTCTTAACATTTATGTGACAACACACCATTCATGTGGCATGTTTGACTGTTTACTGATTTTTTTGTGGGACAAAAATAATAATTTAAAATTTAGTGAAAATATTATATTCAAAACATAATCAAATTTAAAAATCCAATTATTTTCATAAAAAATATATATAAATATATTTTCAATTTTAATATATAAAATTAAAAAATATCACTGAAAATCATCTGAGTATTTATTAGAAACAAAAAAAATCATTCTTAATGAGAAATCACAAAAAAAATGTTTTCTATATAAAATAAAAATTTAATTCAAGAATAATTTTATTAAATAACAAAAAATTGTATTATTAAAATATTCAATTAATCTAATCATTCAATAGTAAATTATCTAGATTAAAAAATTATTATTGAAAGGTACTTTTCACTATAAAAATTATATCATATAAAAAATATATATTGTAAAAGATGTCTAAAATTAAGTTTGTTGAGTCAATAAGGTTTTCCTTATTACTTTATCATTCCTTCTTGTTTTGAAAATCAAAAATACCTTATCTTAAGGCAAATTTCTTTTTACCCCTTGTTTTACGTCTTTAAGGAAAATTCTCTTCCCCAAGGAAATTTATCTTTATCATGTTTTCATTGTTCATATCATGATTTTTCTATGTGTAAAATATGTTTGAAACCAAAAACTCAGAATCCTATAAATAGCTAAATATGAATCATTCTGTTTCAGGATCCAAATTCTTAGAATTCTGGTTACGAACTCTTCTGAGTTCTGACTCTGAATTCTGATTACGAATTCTGGTTACGAACTCTTTTGAGTTCTGACTCCGAATTCTGAATATGAATTTTTGTTACAAACTTTCTAAGTTTTGACTCTTAACTCTGAATACGAATTCTAGTTACAAACTTTCTGAGTTTTTACTCTGAATTCTGAATATGAATTATGATTATAAACTTTATGAATTCTAACTCCGAATTCCAAATACGAATTCTAGTTACGAACATTTTTAAGTTCTGACTCCGAATTCTCATGAACTCTGACTCTGGACATTGTATGTTCTGGTTCTGAATTCTTGTGAATCCAGATTCTGAATTTCCTTGAAAATCAGACTCTGGAATTATATAGAGTTCAGGTTCCGAATTCATAGAAAACAGAATCGAAATATCCTTATATTATAGAATCTGAATTCAATTTTGGTTAGAATTCGAACTTTAATTTACTTAAAATAAAATTATCAGATTGTAGTTATTCTTACACTTGTTTTGTTATAAAATGATTTCGTGCTTTCTATTACTCATTAACCATTGTTTGAGTGACACGTATACAAGTACCTCCAAAATTCAAGGATAAATATGGCCATTGGAGGAGGGAGCTAACGGTTGAAGCCATTCCTATAAATAGGAGATCATTTGAAAGATCTCATAATTATTCTATGACTCTAGAAATCACATGTTGTTGAAGTGATTTCTAGATAGATACTTTCATTTCTTTGTGCGTACAAAACTACATGTTCAGTTTTTCTTTGTGTGACTCTAATTGTTATTGTGTACAATAGAGGTCATCCGGGGATAGAAAGACAGAGGTGCTGACTACTTTGAAGTTGAGGGCTTCCTTTCCGAGGAATAAATTGGTGCCTACTACTTTGAGGTTAATGGATTACTTGCTGAGGAAGATAGAGGTTCTGACTACCTTGAAGTTGAGGGCTTGCGGGGATAGCAAGACAGACTCCAATCTTAGTATCGAGGGGTTATCCTAGTGTGGGTAAGGTAGAATTTCTTAAAAGTATAAATCAAGGGACCTTTATCCTAGGTTCTTGGATACCCTACTCTTTAGGTTAAAAGACTTACTAATGTTACTTGTTTTGTTACAAGTTTTCTGTTGCATTTATATTGTTAAGGAAAGTATAACTCTCTTATACTTCCTTATACTTGTACTCTGATTTAGTAAGATTCTATACATTTTAAGGTAGAATCTTTATCTTTGTAAACTTGCATTAAGATTGTATTTATGGGAATAATATTTCCTGATTCAAGCAAGTGTGTAGAAATAGAGGATTTGTGAATTACCTTGTTTAACCATGTTAAACATAATCATCATTAAAAGTTCCAAAAGAATTTTTAAAAGTATACAATTCACCCCCCCTCTTGTATTTGAGTATCTACATCATAGTTTGACACTATAATTAGTATCATATCTATTGTATCTATTGATCCAATAATAACAAAGGTAACATAAAATTTCATCAAACATTATCAATTTCACTCTTATTAAATTAAATTAAATTAAATTATTCACAATGAATATGAAAATAATAAAATTTTACAAACATTCAATTTTATACCAGAATTAAAGAAATTCACAAATGCATTAATTTCATGAAACTGTTAGGATTTTTAAATGATTAACACTCATCAACCTACTTTTAGATTAGTTAAAATTCCTATTCTAGGAGTGTCGACCAGTGATATTAAAGTGAAATTAAAAATAATACATGAAGCACTATGTTTTTTTCACTCTCTCTCAGTTTCCTCAAACCAAATTTTCACCTTCTACATCATTAATAACAGTCACAATATTTTCCTATAAACAAATTTTCCATTTTAATACTCGTGTTTAGTATTCCACACAAAATAATAAACTCATTTTTTTAAATGCTTTCTAATTATCTTTCTTCTAGACAGGAATTTATGAATTGATATAATCAAATCACTTCTTGAATTGGGATGTATTTATTTATAAAACAAAATATCTTCCCTTTTCTCAAAGATAGACCATGCAATCCTAATTGCATATTTTAGTCTAGTTTAAATGGAATTATATTATAATCATTTGTGTTGGATCTCTGAGTTATTCCATTTGCCAAGGATAATTTACAAAATTCAAGTTCAACTTCACGTTTCCTAAGGTTATAAATCTATTCCACAAAAATAAAACTTATCAAATTTCCTTCCTAGTTTTCAAACATCTTTTCCATAAAATTAATCAATGAAATAACTTATAAATATTTCAATCATAAAAAATTCAAACTTATTGTAATACCTCAATATGATAGTTAAATTTTTCCTAGGTAGTAAACACTGAGGTTCTTTATTTTATAAACACATAGAAACCCAAATAATCACATTATTGACAATCAAAAAAAATATTTTTTTCCTTTAAGGGAGGAAGTTTTGAATTTTTTGTGTATGGTTATTTATCCTTACATAACAATAAAAATGATATGACATATATAAATAACCTCCCCCCCCCCCACATTTAAAACCCAATATTCTACCCAATATTGAATCTTAACATGAGAGAAAATAACAATTAAAATAAAATTTGAAATTAAATAGCTTATAGAATTTTTTGTGGGAATATAAGAAAGATAAAAAATAATACATTACCACACACCCATTTAGAAAACATTTTTACCCATTATATGAATAGTTAATGTTTTCTAGTTTTTGTACAAAAATCACAAATTAGTTAATATAGAGTCATAAATAATGGGACAATATAATTTTTATAGAAAATAAATTTTGGGGGTTCTATCTATAATAAAAATTAATATAAATTTTTGTTTTCAACGCTATAGATTTTTATTAGACAGAAAACCAACAAAATATAGGATTTAAATATTTTCAAGGGGGATTCAACCTAACATAGTTTTCTAAATAAATACTTATTAATATTTTTAATTAAAATTTACATAATTGAAAATAATATTCTTCTAAATGTGGATGTATTTAAATATTTTTTTCTTGAAAAAGTATCATAAAATTTTATTCTATCAAAAAGATAAAAGACATTGAGGAACTGTCATTATACATTACATAATCTTGTGACTTTAGTTTATATTTCAGTTTCGTTCCTTCCAAAAGGCCTTTTAGGTTTACATTTTATGATAATTCAGACATACACGTACCTAAATAAAAGTCATGAATTCAAGAGAGTATTTATCACGCCATAATCATCTTTTCATATTCGATATTTAATCCTAAAAATATTTCAAAAAATAAATCACATGAGATTTGTTTCCATAATGGAATAATTTATTATCAATCTTCAAATACTTGTGAAAATGAAACATAAGAATGGTTAGCTCAAATTCCAAGTAACAGTAAACATAATAATTAAAAATAGAATATCATCAGTTAAAATGAAATGATAATAATAGAATAAGGATGTAATCAAAGAGAATGGAAATATTAAAAAAGAATTCATACCCATAAATAAATTCATTTCCAATCATTAATCATGATAAAATTATTTTATTAAATATATAAGATTTATGATTTAAAAATCATGATCCATGTGATGTCAATATTTATCAATGGAAACTATAATATCCTATAGAATGCACAAAAAAACATATTTATAAAATAGAATATTATCATCATTAACAATTTCAAACCCTAGTTAGAAATAAATAGAACCTAGTTAGATCTAGTAGGGAAACCACATTGGTTAACTCCCTAATTCCCCCCTTTGATGATAAAGAACACAACCTAATGCATTATATAAATATAATGTGGCTCACTCTTATTACAATCTATATCAGTCTCAATAATTTCTCATGAGATATAATGATGATCTACCAATAATATAAGATCTAATGTTATAACCCATTAATCATGAATAATTTCCATGTACCATTCATGAATAAACAATTTTGAATAGTTTAGTTTTTTATATAACAATAGTAATTAGTATCCCAATTCATGATTCACCCATAGATTATAAATGGGTTCTATGTCATTCTCAAAATAAATATATTGAAATAATAAAGATAGTATCATTACAAAATTTCTATAGTGGAGTTCAATAACATCAAGTGTAGATGTTGTATTAGATTATAAATACCATTAAAAGCCCATTAAAATATTTTGGAGGAAAACACCCATTTAACATTGAAAATCACTTTTACAAACTAATAATTCACAATATATATTTTAGGATTATTTTTATTTAAAAATATGGTTGAAAACATATTTTTATAATATTAAAAATAAATAATGGTTATGATATAAGGACAATTTATTAATTTTTTAAATGTTATAAATAACCATTCTTTTCAAACATATTGTAAATGGGGTCAAAAGTGGTCCATTTGAAAAAAGATAAGAAATTTATTTTCAAAACCATCTAAAATAAGGTATAGTATCATTAGAATTGATACAAGAAATAAATTATGATTATGAAATTAAATGTTTTGAAAACATTTTAGAATAAAAAGGCAGGAAGAAGAATTATTTCCAGTCCAAAAATAAGATACAAGATCCATATCGCTTTTGAACAACTTCATTAATGTTTCGTTAATCAATAAATAGAAAAATAAAAACTAAAAAAGTAAATAAAATTAATAAATAATGTATAAAAATTGATATTGTCTATGAAAATAACATTTCATAATTTCCAAGGAATTATCCTTGGATGGGAACAATCTCGAAATGAAAGAAGATTATAACATAAATTCTTTACAACATTGGTAACTTTTAAATGAAAATTCATTGATATTAATAATATGATATGGCATTATTAATATCACTAATTACATGAATTAATATGTCAAAATTACATCATGAGAAAATAATCATACCATACAATTAAATAATGTCGTTCAATAAGAAATATGTCTCAAGATAATGAGATTGAGTCAAAGAAAATACTTCTAAAGAATATATCAATGAATTTAGAATTAATAAATTGGATATTATGTGTAAAAAATGTAAATATAAAATAAAAATGTTTAAATATATAATAATTAAATATATATATAAATTGACACTAAATAATGTAATATCAATTTAAATTATGTAGATTTATAACCCCAAGAAAGGAAATTTACTTTTGAATCCTTTTACAACTTATTAACATTCATGTAATATCCTATTAAAAGAAATAATTTGAATTGAAACATAAAATAAACTGAATTATTAATTATTGAAGATATTATAACAAAATTTGGTATTATATACATCTCATAAAATATTTTAGGGTCAAACCATTAATAAATTCCACAGTAAATGAAAATTTAAATGAAATCTCTGAATTCGAGTCCAGACTATTCATGTATATCCTTTAACTCTTATATAATAAGTTCATATATAATTATTTGATATCATAAGAAAATTTTTAATGGTTTTAAACTTTATTAATAAGATATTAATTTATCATATCTAAAAAAATTATTTAATTACTAAGTAAGTTGAGTCCACGTAAGGTATTTTTAGAATGTCCCATCCATAATTTCATTATAGCATCGTTCTGTTAGACGCTGTCAAAGGGGTAATTGTTAAACTATATCAAAAAATAATAATAATTAAATAATTATCATATTAATATATATAAATTATACTTTTAAATCCATCAATGAATGATGGTTATGAAAAATGAACTATATTACAACACATGGGATGGTAGGTCGTACACATGCATGTATATGAGTTCTATTTTTCAACGATCATTATAGATTTATTTTAACAAATTTTTTAACATATCATAAATATAATTATATCACAAATACCATACTATTTCAATAAATAATTCTATACTTATCATATTTGTGATGTGGTGATGAAAAGATAATCACATTACTTCCTAGAGGTTATAGTCCACATGAACACATGAATTCCCTTATCATTTTATTTTTAATAGAAATGTAAGAAAGTTTTTGATAATATGTTTTATGAATGAGTAATATTTAATTAAAATAATATATATATATATATATATTAAATCCATCATTATAACTAGTCATGAGAGGTGGTGATAGAAAATAAATTACATCAGTTTGTGAGGCGGTAGTCAACCATGCACATGAATGATGGGTTCATTTATCCTTTTATTAATGTTAAAGATGGATATAGGTTGTCCCATTAACATTATCATAATATTAAATGATAGATACTGATTTAATTATATCATCTAGGTTTGAGAAAATTTTGTGCATATGGAATAAAAAATAATACGAAAATGGTTAGTCAAGAACTGTATATCTTCTTTAGAAAACCTCCACTAATTTAGACCCTATACCCTATAAAGATGGTATAATTTCAGAAATAATACCTATATAATGTTTTGAGGGATTTTTGGAATGGATTTGGTTATGTTTTTTCAAAATAAAAATTCCATTTAAATTTAAATAAATGGGAATGAGATTTTCCCTTTTATAAGATAGTGGAAGAGCACTCCAGAAATTTCGTTAAATATTGAATTAATATAAAAAAATTAATGTATAAATGGATAAAAATTTATAATATTAAAGAATAAAGTGAATATGATTTAAATAATCTCATAAAATAAAAATTTGACGTGTATACATCACATTTTTACCCTTATCCTTTAATTTTTACAATTTGTTAACCATTATGACAATTATGGTGATATCAATATTTTTTACTCTTAAGGGGTTAATGTTGTTAATATCAAATGAAAAAGAAATATAAATGGACCATAAATGATTTCTTCAAACATATAACATTATCATTAATAAATATATTATTATTTAATATTAAACCATTCAATAAAATACTATTTATTTTAAAATAAAATTAGTGACAATTTTGGGACTATTCAATTTCATTAGAGTTTTAAAAATACAAGACAATAATTTAATTATTATTAAATGCTTCCAAACCCCTCTAATAAGTCATGTGTATCTAAAAATTATTATCACACAATAAATCACTAAAAAAATTTATTTTTAGGGTTTTCAAAATCATTTTCATGGGTTTTTATTACTTTCACATGCACTGTGTCATTATTGTATATGATTTTAAGGAAAGTATTTCTTTACAAAATTTTTTAAAAAAATTAACATGACTAAATAAATTATATAAATTTCATTTTAATATTTATAAATTACCATATATTCTTCTTATACATATTATAAAAATTATAGATAGTAAAATAAAGTGAATGACATATTTTACTTCTCTTTATACAAATTAATATAAAGCATCGTATTCGTGGAAAAATTGAATAAAATGATAAATATTAAATTTTGGATGACTATGGATAATATATTGAAATAAAATTAATTTTATAATAAAATTAAGGTAACTTCACTATCTTTATCATTTTTTTGAAACTTAATTTCTTGATTTACCATTTACCATGGTAACATAAGTTATTGTGGTTGCTATTTATATTGTCAAAAAATAAAAGGGTAATATTTTGAAACATTGGAATAACTAATTATAAATAAGTAATAAATTTTTAAAAATTCAAAACACAGAAGTATAAGAAATTAATTTTAATATAAATGCGTAAAACACAACAAAAATTATCTATATTTTAGAAAAATTCATTTTTAATCCCAAACATTTACTATTACAAATATCAGGTATAATGATTATTTATATTAATTATATTATGATAAATCTATCTAAATTATATATATGAAAAATTTAGATTAAATTAAATGAATAATGTGTCTTTTTTATAAAAAGAAAATGACAATTTTACATAAATTTGTATTTTTACTATTCACTAAAAATCAATCATTTTATAAAAATACCAAAATTTACCTGAAATATAATTTTGATATAATTAATTAAAAAATTAAATCCTTTTTATAATATTAAAATTTTAAATTTTAAATAAATTTTAAATAATAATTTTAATTTAGTAATTAATTTAAACATTTTTTATGATAATATATCTTTGAAGAATAGAATGGAGTTACTAGAAATTTAGTGCTTTTCTTCTAATCCTTAATCAACACATTTGTATTGAAAAGAAAATTTCAATATTTGTCTTCAATTATTTAACCATAATCATAGTCACTAATTTTATTTATATTTTAAAACATTCAAACATAAATAATAATAGTTAATGGTTTTTAGGCTCGGTGCTATGTGTCTTATATGCTAATAAAGATGGTATTATTTAAAAATATCATTATACTACATTCTCCCCCAATTAATAAAATTCAAATTCATAATTTTAACTTATTTTATATAATAAGGATTTTATATTTTCAAAATATCTTTCCTAAAATATACATTTTAAAAATGGATAATAAAACATTATGTTGAAAATAGGGATAATAAAATAAAGAAGTTATTTGTAATAACACATAACTATGTTTCCAAATAATAAATTATTATATTTAGGAGAAAATTAGTACATGTAAGAAAATAATATATTTCAAATAATGATGTAGAGTGACCAGGATGATTCATCACAACAAATATAATGATCTTGAGAAATATAAATTCTCACGTCTATAAACTAAATAAGAGTGAAAAGATCCATTTATTTAATTGAAAATATGTTAATAGTATATTTTATAGTTCCATGCAACTTTTATATGAGTATTTAAATTTTATTACTCAAAATACTAAAAAAATTGGAAAATATACTTAGTTAGAAAAGTATAATTTCATCCTCTAAAAAAATTTACCACACTCTCATAATTTACTCAATGTGACGAGTATAGAAGATACATTTTTTCATTACTAAATCACTATAATAAACTAATAATTGATCAAATAATCAATAAAATGATTAAAAGTTATATATCCTTTCATTAGACCAAATGAAGAAACAAAATGGTTATCACAATGTAAGATAATTAAAAATATAAATAATCCATTATACAAAAAATATTATTCTACAAAATTAAATTATAATAACTAATGTTCAAACTAAATTGTTCCATAAAAAAATTCCTTAAAATTCTTCAAAATATTCTAGACCAAGCGTTAAACCCAAAAATAAAAATGATTTGAAAACATGTTTTTTAGAAAAATTTCATATTTATATCCAAATAAAATTTGGTAGTGAAATATTATTAAACCCAAATATTACATCCCCTAATCATATAATATCAAAAAAAATTATTCATTTTCATTATTATCCTATGACACTGTATGGTCAGGTTAAGATCATATATGAATCCAGAATATAATTCAACAGTGACTCCCCAAATAATACATAATGTTAAACCTAAATAATATATATACATATATCAAATAAAATAGTTCCAAACATATTATTAGTGAAATTAAATTTCCATTATATAAAACAGTAAAAGTGGTGTTTAGGAATTTGAAATTATGATAAGCCATAAACTCATATATCCATTTTGGTATTCATAACTCTTAATATAACCTCTCTAGAAAATATCAATATCCTCATTTTTTCCAATCCTTTCATTGATATCAACTATAAGGACACTACCACAAACATTAAATAATCTAGTTTATATAGACTATAATTCACATTCATTCATTTACAACAATATTTTAGGTTTATAGTTTTATATAGTTAGGATAAACATTTACATAAACAACACTCATGACTTTAAGACATTATTTATTTTTCTCTACATAGATTTTCATATTCCATATTAAATCTCCAACATGCCCAAAAAATTACACATATATGAATATAATCTAGAAAAAAAAATAATTTATCATCATTATTTATGACCTATAAAAAATAAAATATAATAAATGTGAGATCTAACACTTATTAAGTGTTAAAATAATCATTAACAATGGAATTTCATTAATTATAATAATATAAAAATAAGGGATTGATTACACAATCATTGAGAATAACCATATTATAAAATAATTAATATGAATCAACACATGGATAATCAATCATGAATCAAGGAACAAATATTTTTTCAATTAAAATAGTCATATGATTCAATAATCATGAGCCATGTGATGTAAATCTTAATTAGAGGAATCACTTATAACCTATATAACACATAAATAAAATGTGTCAGTATCTTGGAAAAATATATTTGTAATCCATTTAAACTAATTATTGAAATAACTAGTGCATAGTCAAATATATAGGATAAACCACATTAGTTCACACCCTACTTCTTCCCTTTGATGAAAAGAAACATCACCCAATGCATTGAGGAGGTATAATGGGGATCACACTTTGTATAATACATATCATGATCAACCATTATTTATGATATATAATTTTCATCGACCCATAATATATCATTTATTAGGCTCATTCATTCATCATCGATAATATCCATATACTGTTCAGAAATAGAAAATTTAAAAAAAAATTACATTTCAAAATAACAATAATTATTGTATGTTAATTTCTTGATGCACCAGTAGAAAATATACTCGTATAATGTCAATCTCTTAACCGATCTAAAAAATGAATAATTTTTATGTTAATACAATATTTACTTAGTAATGTGTATGTAACATCATGGGTTTTTAATGATTTTTAATACCATTAAAATATCAATAAAACATTTTTTAGGAAAACACTCTTTTCAATTTGAAAATATATTTTAAAAAATTAAAATTCATACAATATTGTAAAAATAATATTGATTAAAAATAAATTTAGAAAATTATGTAGTGATACTCAAAATAAATATTTTCCTTAAGGGAAATAATATTTGGTCATTTTTTAATTTCAATAAATAAACATTCTTTTAACTCATTTTGTAAAGGGAGAAAAAAGTGATCTATGTGGAGAATAATAAATAATTTCATTTAAAACCCATTTAAAAGAAGCTAAAATGTCATGTCAAATATACTTATTGAATAATTTATGTTTATAAAATCACTTTATTTTGAAAAAATTTTATAATACATGTATATGGGAGAGAGAAATTCCTAATCTACAAGAAGATACAAGATCGATATCACTAATGAATAACATTGTAAACATTTCTCCAATAAATAAGGGAGTAAGTGGAAACAAAAAGATTAAAAAGATTATATCTATAGAAGAGTTAAATATATATGGTTAAATAAAATAAGATAAAATTATTTCCTTCAAATGAACCTTTGACATTAAAAATCATGAAATAGGTAATTTTAACCTAAAGCCTTTACAACTTTGGTAACTTTTAAATTAAAACACATTAAATGTAATAATGTGAAATATAATTTTTAATACCATTAATTATATTAATTTATTAGTCAAAATTATTTCATTAATAATTTATCACATCATATTTAGAAATCATAGTGTTTCAAAAGAAACGTGTTTTGATAAAATATTATTCAGATGAAGAAAATCCTTGATATGATCATATCATTGAACCATGAATTAATTAAAGAGATATTATTATAACAAATTTTATTCACCAAAATGAAATTATAAATAAATAATATGCCAATTTATATATCAATTCACAGATATTATTAGTATAAATAAGTCAATGAAGATGGGTTATAATCCAATAAAATTAAATTTAGTTAACAACCATATTACTACATGGAAACATTCTTCTAAAATCCCCTTATATGAATTATTTTAATGAAAACATAAATTTACAATTATTATGAATGATTTATTATAAAATATTTAAAAATGTAATTATATAAACTTCAAAAAATAATTTAGATTCATAACAATAAAATATGCCTCACTAAAAGGAAATTAAGACGAAATCCTTTACCTTGAGTCCAAAAATTCAATTCATGTTCTTTAACTATTTCATAATAAACATATTTTAAAAATTTTACATAATAAGAAAATATTTCTGGGTTTCATCCAATATCATTAAATATTTATTTCATTTATTTTAATAAAATATTTATATACTTAGTGAGTTATGTACATGTTAGCTACTTTGGGAATGATTAGTCTATAGTTTCGAAACAGATTCGGTGTGTTAACCATTTTCAAAGGTGTCATTATTCCCCTATATCAATAATAATAATAATAATTAGTATTTAATTTTAAATTTTATGTATAAATTATAATTTTACAACGAACCATAAATCATGGTTGATAAAAATGTACTATGTTATTTTCATGGATACAATCAGTCGTATGTATGCATTTGTAACATTTTTATTTTTCATTGAACCTTTTGAAAAGAATATTATTATTATATTATAATTTTATAAAATTAATCATAAATAAATTATTATTTCCTAAAATATAAATATATGTATCATCCATATTATGTTTTGACGTAAACAATTCCCATAGATTCTTGGATGTGGTAGTTCACACATATGCTCGAGCAACGTTGTCATTTTCCTAAGAATAGAAAGGAATGAAATTGAATTATATATTATTTTTAAAATGATAAATATGTCATTAATATCCTATATATTCATTAAATACATCACTATAACCATTATGAGAGGTGGTGATTTAAAACTAATTATATTGGTTCACGAGGTGGTAGTCCAACATACACAAGAATAATGGATTCGTTTACCAGTTGATGGAGGATTGAGAATGATATAGGATATGAAATTAACATAATAACATAATATTATATGGGATATTCATTTATAATATATTATAATGGTTGGATTATGTTTTAACAATTTGAAAAAATAAATAAAATGAAAATGCCTAGTTAAGAACTATACATCTTCTTCGAACAACATCCATTTCATTACAACTTAATCCTTATATGTTTGGTTTTATTCCTTTTATAATACCTATATAATATGAGATGGTATGTAATAAATTATTTTGGGCAGTTTTTTTTTGATTCAAAATGTTTTTTGATGTCTTAAAATGATAAGAAGAGGATTCCTTTTATAAGAGTGTGGAGGTTCATTCTTAGAATCTATTAAAATATTAAATTAATAAAAATTAATTTTACTGTCACAATGGCTCAAAATTGATAATATTAAAATATAATAAGATTATGAGTTTAAATAATCACTTAAAATAATAATTTCACTTGACTAGATCATATTATCACAGATATCATTTAGTTTTAACCCTTCTTTAACCTTTTTGGCCAATACAGTGATATCAATGATTTTTAATCATAAGGGGTTCATATAGATACATTAAAAGGAAAAAAATTCCATAAATGGACCATGTATGATAAAATAAATAATTTCCCATTATATTGGATAAATAATGGGTTTTTATGAATTTTAAATGATTTTATAAAAAATTATTTATTATATAATCACATTAATGTCAATTTGGGGACTGTTCACTTAATTTTACTTGTAAATTTATAATACAACTATAAATTTAAAATTGAATTAATTCAAACACTTATAATATGTAATTATTATCTAAAAAATGGTGAAAATAAAAACAAACTCATATAATATATATATATATAGTTTTCAATATCATTTTATCAATTTTCTTATTGCTTGTAAGAGCACTCAGTCTGTGTTACATAATCATTTAAAAAAATTATTTCATTACTAAAAATTATAAATAAATTAGAAATAAGAGAAAAATAAGATTTCAAATAAATATTTAAAACATAACATATCCTCTATTTATCCAAATTTAACAAATTTATTGGTAATAATATAATTATAATGATATTTTTGACTTTTATTTATATAAAATAATATAAATGGTCAAAATCAAAGAAAAATATAAAAATATACCATATATTTTAATTATTTATTATTATAGATGACATATAATGTTATCAGTAAATTAATTATGGTATTAGGGTCACATTTTAGTCCTTATAATTTTATTTTAAACCCCAATTACCTACTTTTCCTTTTAACGTGATAACAAAAATTACAATGTTAACTATTCTTAATGTCCACAAATAACATGGTCATTTTTAACAAATATGGAATCACTAATTTTAAATTTGGAATCAATTTTTAAATATTAAAAACATGTAATTAGAATAAATTAATTTTAATATTAATGAATAAAATGCAATGAAAAACATTTTTTTTGAAAAATGAGGTTTAAGACCAAAAATTTAGTTATACCAAAATCATGTATAATGATTATTTCATGAAATTTGATATTATAATATAAAATGAAATAATAATTATATTAATTTTAGATAATATTTGATGTATATATAATATTTTTAATGAAAATAAAATGAAAGGTTCACAAAAATAGTTATATTTGACTATTTAATAATAAATAAATATTTTCATAAAACTAAAAAAATCCTTGAATAATAATTTTGATATTCTAATTCAAAAAATGATAAATTTATTAAAATTAAAAATTTTAAAAATTTCTTCAAATTAATTATATTATTTATCCCCAAAATGAATAAATTTTTTTGAAGAAAATATATCATTAAAGAGTAAAATGGATTTATTAATAACTGTGTTTGTATTTTCTATGAATATATTAATAAAGTTTTATTAATTGGAATCATTATATATATTTCATAAAGTAGTTAACCCTATTCATATGCACCAATTTAACAACGTGTTTATAATAGTCAAATTTAAGTAATATTATTTAATTGTTTGTTTAGGCTCACGCATGTGTATATTTTATGCTATCGAACATAGTATTATTTTAAAATATTTTCATATTTAAATAACTACTAAATTATGGTTTATAAATATATAAAATTATAAATATGAGTTAGAATTTTAAAATTCAAATCATAATTACCCCATGTTTGAGTTAGGATGTTTTGATCCATTAATATCATGTTGTAGATTCTCATGGTTTTTATTAGGTTCATTTATATCTTCACATGCCTTTTGAATGCACTTATTTGTTATTAACATTAATATTACGTCATGAAATTTAAAAAAATGATAATTATTTTGAAATAGTGGAAAAAATTAAAACCTGGTATTACCCCCAGGGGATATAATGTTTAGGATTTCCACAACTAGATAGTCTGTGGGTCAACCACAATCTAATGGAAGATGTGGTATTTTATTTAAGAAATAAAATCTATTCTGAATATCATTAGTGATATTTAATTTTTAAAGTATCCATTTTACATATTAACACTAGTCCCACTCCTTAGCTGTTTAGCTAAAGTTTATTAATAGAGGGAGTAAAATATATGTGTGTTTAAACTCTTCATCAACTTAATGGTTATAATTTACATTTTGTTAGAATTAAATTCATGTAAGTGACATGTCTTATCATTCATTTAAGAATTTTATTCTGTCATTAACAGAAAAAAATTACACCAACCTCTTTAAAACCCATGCATGTGTCTAAAACCACCACTCCTTCAATAATAGCTTCCAAATTTAAAATATCATTATAAAAAGGGAATTAGATAGATTCATTTGAGGAGTAGGTTCAAATACCTTAAAGATTCCAATGAGATCACATTAATAAACTAGTTTTTCAAATGAATATATACAGAATAACATGAATATGTTCTTCAAAAACATCAAGATCAAGTAAAATATAAACACTTTTCCTTTCAGTATAGATCTTTCATGACCCATCCCCGAGGGCCCATTCCGTAACTACCCCAATCCCACCATCCATACACTAGTTGCTGGAGACTAGAACCAAAAGCATAATTCTCTAAAACTGGGAAGGCATTTCCTTTATAACCTATAGCACACACACAAGCGAGCACACTGTTGGATAGGAAACACTATGTAATCTGTATAACAAAAGAGTACTGAATGAAAAAGGGGCCAGAATACAAGCCCAGCTGAAAAGTACAAGTAAAAATGTGATATAATACATCTAATGAAAAGGGAAATTCAGATATTGGGTCATCCTCAGAGGTTCCTACCTGAAGGGTAGGTATATATCACCTCCTCGGCACTCCTCGGCTGTCTGTCTCTTCCGTGTACCGACTCATCGTAAGGTCTACCTTTGGGTACCATCTAGTCCTAGTACTCTCGGCCTCAGTCAGCATTGTATGTCGTCTGCATCCATCACAACAAGGTGTGGGCATAGCCTGTGTAGGGGTGAGTATCACGATACTCAATAGGGACCCCGAGACCCTCAAGATCTCACAAGATCCGAAAAAAGATAAACCATAAAGTATGAAATCAATAGATAACTCTACTTAATTATATGCCCATACGTATACCTATTTTATTAATTAATCCATATCTATCACAAGGAAAATACATAGGTACTAACTCAGCTCACACCAGGATTTATTCTAGGGGTAGTATCAAGTTACATCCCCAATCACATCATCGAACACCTCGGTTGCTAGAGAACTCCTCCTCTATCGAGTACAGTGGGCCTTCTGCATCACATAGAGGCACTTCCCACTAACCTTGGACTGCTGAGGTACTCCTTCTTCCAAGTACCATTGGTCTGTCGCATCACTAATGCGCTCCCCACCATGGGTCTTCCATGTCACCAAGGTACTCCCCACTAGGCCAGTCAAGTCACTCCGAGTCGAAACGGTCAGCAATCCTCAAGTGTCATCCAACAACTAGGTCTCCGAACTATGCTCGCTAATCTCTAGGAGGATCTTCTCCACAAGTTACTGGTCAATACTCCAACTTCCATGAAATCCCACGAAGAATTATCTCAAAGTTCCACCACGTCATAGAGATCTCAATGCAACAGACAACGCGTAACACGGAGGTGCTCCCCACTGTGGGTCTGTCGCGTCACATAGAGGCACTCCCCCTTGTGGCCTATTGTGGTACTCCTCATGTCAAGTGCCATGGGTCTACTGTGTCACCAAGGAACTCCCAACCGTGGGTCTACCGCTTCACCAAGGTGCGCCCCACTGGGCTAGTCCAGTCACTCCGAGTCGAAGAGGTCAGTAGTGGTCATCTCTCAACCAGCCCCTAGGTCTCTGCACTATGCTCACTCGTCTATAGGAGGATCTGCTCCACAATGTATGGGCCGATACTCAAACTGCCATGAAGTCCCATGAAGAAGAATCTAAAAGGTATGCCACGTCATATAGGTCTCAATGCAAAGTCGTCGTGTCAATCAGACCCCCGGTCTGTGAGTTATTAGCCTTTTAGTCCCGAGGGACTAGTTGGATTCGTGCTCGATCAAACCAGACCATACCACATCAAAATCCAAATCTTAGTGGGGTATCACTCAAAGGGACATTTTTTCTCCATGTTTTCCAGCGCCGCGGACGGTTCGTCAAACCGACGTTTGGTGCCAAAGTTATGGCCAAAAGAAGGTAACTGGGTCATAGTGGGCCTGGGTCCGGTCTGACCCAGTTTGGTTGACCCAATCTGACCCTCTGGGTCCAGCCCATCCCGCTGGGCATACCAGCCCATTGGGTTCGGCTCGACGGCCATGAGGGTCCGCAAAGGCATGTCAGCCTCGGAGGGTGCGGTGAGGCCGGCTCGACCGTGGGCCGGCTCAGCTCGGGGCGGCTTGCAGGGTCGCGGTGAGGGAGGCTCGGGGGGCACGGAGGGCCGCGGTGAGGCATGGTGGTGGTGGCTCACCTCGACCTGAAAATCGGCATCGCTTGGTGGATGGCGGCTCGGCTCAGCGGACAGCAGCGTAGCTCGATAGACGGCGGTGACGCGACGGTTCGGCACTGCGGCAGTGTGGCAGCTTGGCACAACAGTGGTACGAAGAGGGTGTTCGGCCCGAGGTTGTGCGGCGGCCAGGTACAGCCGCGGCCTGGCGAGGTGTTTTAGCCCGGGGTGGCATGGAGGCTCATCACGGTGGCTCGGCATGGATAGTTGGTTCGGTCAAGGGCGGTGCGGGGCTGGTTCCTCCGGGAGGGCGAAGCGCTGCAGGGCGGCGCAGGTCGTGGAGGTTGTGGGTGGCAGTGTTGTTACCTTAGTTTCCTTTGTCTCCTTCCTCTATTTCGTAGCACACATCAAAGTAGAACAACATAGGGGTCAGGCCATGTTTTATTGGCCCACACCCATGGCATTTAGAGTTGTAGCAAGCGGTTCACAAAGTACGAAGCATGAACATGTATGGAAGATATTTTAAAACATCATTTCTCACAACCCATGTCAATCTCTTTTCCCAATCCGGAAAAATAATTAGAAGGTGAGAACATGAAATGCGATAATCAAATAGAAATAAACCCCTAACTTGTTCTCTTGATTCCGTTGGTGTGAGGAAGAATGTGAAGTCATCAAAGTTTGTCTCGTTCGCCACACACCTCCAATCATGGGCTCCTATGTTGGTTCGTCGTAGTCGAAGATGTTCCTTGTCAGTGTTCTTGAGGGAGGAAGTGTTCCTCATGGAGTAATTTTTCTTCCTTGGAGAAGCTTTATCCCAAGAGCTCCTTCCTCCCAATTCCACAAAGGATGACAAGGATAATAGATTATGTTTTCTATTTAGTTCATTGTCGGAAATTCAAATTACCCTAATCAATTAACTAGGTTGTCATACTAATGGTATGCGCATTGACAAAATTAATGTGGAGTAATAAAAGAGGCTCCTATTCATTAATGAGGGGGGTTTAGATGTTTTTTCTCTATAATTTGGTGAGTTCAAGTGGTTTAGGCCTCAGGTGGTCCCCACCACCATAACCTCTCATGGTAGGTAAGGTTCAGGTGGTCCCCGCTTCTCAACTTCCTCGTGGACGTTTAGTTCTAGTGTACCCCACCTCCCAACACCAACATGGGTGTTTCAAATAAAAAACAAAATGTCATGGACTTTTATTTTTATTTTATTCTTACAAGAAAAACACAGAAACTAACTATCACCCTCGACCATCGGTCATCGAGCTGAAATTCTCCTTAAGTGAAAATCAGCACTGCGAGTTCAACGATAAGCATGGATTTCAATTCTATGTACCATTTCAAAAAGTTATAAAAACATGCTCACACGTTTACTGAACGTACCTGAATAAAAGTTCAGAAATTCATTCCAGGTACTCCGGGCCTCGGAATTATGCACCGTCAATTTTTGTGGACTCTTATAATTCCCATATATTTTAAAAAAATTATATTTAAATTATGGGTCTTTACATTCTCCCCACCTCAGGTATCTACGTCCCCATAAGACACAACACAAACTAAGGGAACAAGTGGGGGTACATAGCATGCATTTGATCCTCCTGCTCCAATGTTCTCTCATGGAGGTACCCGTGCTTCCAGCGAATGCACACCCGAGGTGTCAACCACCCATGAAAGACCTTCTCTTTTCGATCCTCAATCTCTACTAGAACCTCTGTAAAAGTCACCACATAGTCGACATCCAGCTCAACATTGTCGATTATGTGAGAAGGGTCATGCACGTATCTCCTCATCTAGGGAAAATGGAAGATGTCGTGAAACCGGTGCATCTGAGGTTGAAGAGCTAAGTTGTATACCACCTCACCAACTCTACTGAGGACCTAAAAAAATCCGATGAACCAGGACGATAACTTGCCGCCTCAGCCCAATCTCTGCAATCCTCGTCGAGTTGAGACCCAAAAAAAGATGGGGTCACAATCCTCAAACTCCAGATGTCTCTGTCTTCTATTGGAATACGACTTATGCCTTCTCTGTGTAGTCTTCATTCACTCCTGGATGATCTTCAACTTTTATGTGGTATCCTAAACCATCTCCGATCCCACGAGTGCTGACTCCCCTATGTCATTCCAGCATAAAGGAGATCTGCAAGGTTTCTCGTACAACACCTTGAAAGGTTCCATCTGAATGGTGGAGTGATAGCTATTATTGTATGCAATCTCCCTCAAAGGCAAGTGATCCCCCACCTGAGACTGAAGTCGAGTACACAAGCACACAACATGTTTTAGAGGGTCTGAATGGTCTGCTCAGTCTGACCATCCGTCTGTGAATGGAAGGAGGTGTTCAAATGAAGTTGTGTCAAAAAACATCATGCAACCCCTTCCATAGCTGGGGAGTAAAAAAGGAATCACAGTTGGAGACAATCGTCATGGGTACTCCATGTAGCTGCATAATCATCTGCATATAGAGGCATCCCAAGATCTCAACTGAACCCTGATCTCTGATCGGTAGGAAGTGGGCCGACTTGGTGAGTCAGTCGATGATCACCTAGATAGAGTCATGTTCCATGGATGTACATGGAAACCCAATCACGAAGTCAATGGATATCCTATCACACTTCCACTCTGGGACCTCTAAAGGCTGAACCAAGACTGCGGGTACCTGATGCTCCGCCTTCACTTGGTGAAATGTGAGCCATCAAGAGACAAACTCTACAACTTCTTTCTTCATTACTGGCCACCAGTGCTGTCATCAGTTGTTGTGATACATCTTTTCCACTCTTAGTTATACCAATAAAGGGGATGTGTGGAACTCTCTCAACAATTACTCTTGAAGTGACACTGGTAGCATGGTATATCCTTTGAAAAGGATGACGTGCTCCCAACCTTCAGAAAATCCATAAGGTTCTTTCCCTGTATATATTTGATCATGTCGTGCCTTCCAGTCAACATCCCCATATTGCGCCTGCCTGACATGCTTAAGAAGTGGGGGAGGTACTATAAGAGACTGAAGAAAAACTTCTCCATCACTATCCACAAATGATATCTACAAAGAGGCCAGCTACTATGTTGCCTCGCCATGAATTTGTATACTAGATCTTTTACTGAGTGCATCTACAACAACCTTCCCCGTCCCAGGAGTATAGACTATCTCAAAGTCATATACCTGGAGGAACTCAAGCCAACATTTTTGTCTCGGGTTCATGTCCTTCTAGGAGAAGATATACCTGAGAGTCTTATTATCAGAGTACATGGTAAAACGCTCACCCATCAGATTGTGTCGCCACATCTTCAAAGCGAAGACCAGTGCTGCTAACTCCAGGTCATGGGTAGCATAGTTCTTCTGTTGTTGTCTTAGATGTAGAAAACCATATGCGATCATTGTTTTCACCTACATAAGTACATATCCGAGTCTGATCCCTGATGTGTCGTAGTAGACTATTTACCCTACGCCTTACTTTTGAAACCTCAAGATGGGGGAAATAGTCAACCTCTGCCTGAGCTCCTAAAAGCTCTACTATCATCTCTCCAACTACACAAAGGGTTTCCCCTTATTCGTCAAGGCTGATAGTGGTGCTGCAACTCTGGAGAAGTCTAGCACAAATCTTCGGTAGTATCCAGACAATCCCAGGAAACTTTGTACCTCTATCACTCTACAGGGTGGCTCTCAAACAAGTATTTCCTCAATCTTCACTAGATACACTACAAATCCATCCTCCGATATGACATGTCATAGAAAGTGAAACTCTCAGATCTAGAACTTTAAATTCAAGAGCTTACCATAAAGCTGGTACTCTTAGAGTGTGTCCAGTACTACATGAAAATGATAGGCATGCTCCTCCGTAGAATTCAAGTAGATCAGAATGTCGTCGATGAAGACTATGACAAAGTGATAGAGGTATGGATGAAAGATCCTATTCATGAGTCCCATGAACATTTATAGAGAGTTGGTTACACCGAATTTCATATCCAAGAACTCATAATGTCTATACCGACATCTTAATATAGTTTTCTGCACATCATCATCACATACTCTAGGCTGGTGATAGCCTGACATAATGTCTATCTTCAAAAACCACCATGCTCCTTTCAGTTGATCAAAGAAGTCGTCAATCCTTGAAAGTGGGTACTTGTTTATCACATTCTCCTGTTTCAGGTGCCGATAGTCAACAAAAATCCTCAAGATCCCATCTACCTTCTCTACGTACAAAATTGGGGCTACCAAAAGAGAAACACTAAGTTTGATGAATCCCATCCCCTATAAGTTCTCTAACTGTACCCTCCGTTCACGAATCTCCGTGGGAGCCATCTGATATGCTGGTGTAGATATTGGTGCCATCCTTGTTTTCAAGTCAATGTAAAAGTTCACCTCTCTCTGAGGAGGTAGACCTGGGACATTATCAGGGAAAACATCCACGTACTGTTCCACCTTTACAGGATACCTCGGACTCTCCACTTCAACCTCTCCGAGGGAAATACTAGCCAACTGATGATAAATTAGTTGCAACCTCCTCCAAGTAAGTCCAACCTACACTGCAAAGGCTCCCTTCTTGCCGGTGAAGATAGAACTAGTCTATCTATGCTGAAACACTACACTTTGCACCTAATACAATCAATATGAGCATGGACTGTAGATAACCAGTCCTTACCCAAGATGACGTTGTAAGGCCTCGATGCTGATACTATGAGATCCCAGCCGAAACTCTCACCTCTTAGAGAGAACTTGCACTAGGGAACCAGTGCATAATCATAGAATCTGCTTCCGTAGGAGTCTCTAGCAGTATGAATCGAGCCAACAGATCTGTCAGAATCTTCGAGACCCGAACGAGGGTAGTATAAATAAAATAATTACTGGAACCTCTGTCAATAAGTATTGCAGCTAAGGTGGAGTAGACATAAATCATACCTCGTATCATCTTTGGAGTGCCATGATTGTAGGCGTCAACTGCATAGAGCTGAGCTCACCCATGTCCACTCACTCCCTGTGGTCAGCTTGGACCAGCTTGTGGAGGTGGTGGTAACACCTCAAATCATCACACATCACCAGCTGCACGACCAGCTCCTCTACCACATCAGTCTACTCCCGACATACCCCCTCAGTCAAACCTATGTCTCTTCCTGGGTGGTCCTTCGACCTTCTTCTGAACATATGAATGGCGGGTCAGACATTCAAGTGACATGTGATTCTACCCACCGAATGCGTAACACTACCTGCTCTTAGCATGATTGGCTTTGCTTCGGGTGCCCTGCAAACCGATCCTGAGTGATGCAGTCGTCCACCTGTAGGTATGGTCTTCTAGGACCACTGCAACACCTGTCTGCTACCTTCTGTATAAGACACTTCTATATGATGACTGGTAGTGGGTCTCACTGCTAGTGAGTGATCAGCAAGGAAAATCACCAACCAGAGGGCTCTCTCAAACACACTTACTTGCGTCGGGATGTTGAGTGAGATCATTGAAGCCTTGATCTCCCTCCTGAGCCCCTAATTGAAGGTCTGAAACCATAAGAATGGGTCCCACGCCATATTGGTGGAGTAACGTGAGAGTTCATTGAACCTCACTGAGTACTAAGCCATATTCATGCTTTCCCTACTGGAGATGAAGTAACTCTTGAATGCACCCTGCACGAAGAGTCACTGGGACAAACTCTGCCCGAAACAGGCTCCCGATGTCTACCAAGAAAAGCATCACCTAGTCGTGAACCTGGCGCATCGAGCTCCACCATCTGCCTACTGTTTCCTATAGAAGGTTGTCGGTGAGGATCACTATGAGATCGGAGGGTGTCCCTACGAGTCGGAAGACTCTCACCACATCCTCCAGCCAATCCTCAGCCGCAAGCGGGTCCATCTCTCCCCTGAACCGGGGTGTCCTCTGGCGCTGGAACTCGTACAAGGCACTCATGTGGTGTGTAACATCTGCTACTGGGCTAGTGGAATCAGTGGTCCAACGTGGAGTGGTACCACTGGTACCTCTGATGGTGCCTCTACTGGAAAAGGGCCCTACACAGAGGCCTCGTCACTTGATAGGCTATCTGTACATACAACTCTCGGAACTATAACTGGATGTCTGTGTGGATAAATCCTGAAAGGAAACGGGTGTGCCATGATTAGAAAGTTATACCTAGTGATATGACCTGTTGAGTTGACTCAAAGGGTTCACAAAGAGGACTCCTGAAAACACACACACAATCAGGGTTTTCGTGCACTGAGTCGGATATCGGATGCCAGGCTCCTAGTGAATGGATACGTCGGCCGCCACACCAACACTAGTTTCCCTAAACTGGTAACAAAACACACTACACATAACACTATTGTCTTTGAAAAGAAAGATAATTTTCCAACATTTTGTGGTAGAACCGACTCTTCTGATACAAATTTGTGAAGACCCATCCCCTGGGGCCCATGTCGTAACTACCCCAACCCCACCTTCCAAAGGTTAGGGGTTTGAAACTAGCACCAAAGGCATAATTCTCTTAAACTGTGAAGGAATTTACTTTAAAACCAGTAGCACACAAAAAAGAGAGCACACAGATGGATACGAAAATCTATGTAAACTGTATAACAAAAGAGTGCGGAAAGAAAAGGTTCCCAGAATAGAAGCCCAACTAGAATGTACAAGTAAAACTGTGATATAATACCACTGAAGAAAAGAGAAATTCAGTTGTTGGGTCATCCTATGAGGTTCATACCTGAAGGGTAGGTGAAGATCACCTCCTGAGCAATCCTTTTCTATCCATATCCTCCGCGTACCGACTCGTCATAAGGACCACCTCCAGGTACTATCCAGTCGTGGTACTCTCAGCCTCAGTCAGCATTGTCTGTAGTCTGCATCCAACACAAAAAGGTGCCAGCATAGCCCTTGCAGGGGTGAGTATAAAGATACTCATTAGGACCCCGAGACCCTCATGGTCTCACAAAATACACAACGGATAAATCACAAAATATGAAATCAACAGATAAATCTACTTAGGTATATGCCCATACATATACCTAAGTTATCAAGTAATCCATCTCAATCATGAACAAAATAAAGAGTTACTGACTCAGCTCACACCGAGATTTATTCTAGTGTTATTATAAAGTAACATCGCCAGTCACATCGTCGAACACCTCGACTGTTGGAGAACTCCTCCTCTATCGAGTACAGTTGGCCTTCCGCATCACACAGAAGCGCTTCCCACTAACCTTGGACTGCCGAGGTAATCCTCCTATCGAGTATCGTGGTTCCACCACGTCACTAAGGAACTCCCCACTGTTAGTCTACCGCATCACCAAGGCACTTTCCACTAGGCTAGTCAAGTCACACCGACTCGAAACAGTCAGCAGTCCTCTAGTCTCATCCAGCCACTAGGTCTCCGCACTATGCTAGTTTATCTCTAGGAGGGTCCTCTCTACAAGGTACTGGTTGATACTCCAACTGTCACAAAGTCCGACATCGATGTATCTCAATGTTCTTCTATGTCATAAGGTTTTCAACGCAACAGACAGTGCATCAATCGGATGCCCAGTTTGTGAGTTATTATCCTTTTAGTCCTGGAGGGCCAGTTGGATTCGTGCTCAATCTAACCTGACCGTACCACATATCAATCCAAATCATAGTGGGGTATCAATCAATTGGACTATCTCACTCCAAGATTTCCAATTATACTGATGGTTCGTCAAATGGATGTCTGGTGCCAAAGTTATGGCCAAAAGAAGGTAACTGGGTCATAGTGGGCTTGGGTCCGGTCAGACCCGTCCTGACCTGCTGAGTCCGGCCCGACTATCTAGGCGGCCCGTCCCATTGGGTTCGACTTGACAACCATGAGGGTCTGCGGAGGTAGCTCAGCCATAGAGGGTGATGCGAGGGCGGCTCAGCCGTAGAACCGCTCGACTTCAAGCCGTCTCTTCTCAGGGCGGCTCGTAGGGTCACAGAGGGGGTGTCTCGGGCAACTTGAAGGGTCGTGGAAAGGGAACGGTGGAAGCGACAGCTCAGATCAGCCCAGACAGTAATGAGGCTCGGCGGACGATGGTGCGGGTCGGTGGATGATGGCACAGCTCGTCGTACGGCGATGGCGAGACGACACGACAAGGAAGTTCGGCATGAGGCGGCGCGGCGGCTTGGCACGGCGGCAGCGCGACAAGGGGGTTCAGCCCGGGGTGGCGCGACATGACTGCGGTGAGGCGGCTTGGCATGGCCGCTCGGCATGTCGAGGGGGTTTGGCCCGGTATGGTGTGGCGGCTCGGTCTGGCCGTGGGTGGCTCGGTCACTGCGGAGCCGGTTCGGCTATGAGGGTGAAGCGCCCTAGGGTGGCGCGGGTCGCGGAGCCCGCGGGTGGTGGCACTGTTTCCTTCATTGCCTTTATCACCTTCCTCCATTTAATAGAACACATAAAAGTAGAATGACGGAGGGGTCGGGCCATGTTAATTTTTCCCACACCCTCCATGTTTATAGTGGTATCAAGCAGTTCACAAAGAATGAAGCATGAACATGTATGGAAGATATTTTAAAACATCATTTCCCACAACCCACATCAATCTATTTTCCCAATCCCACAAAATAATAAGAAGGGGATAACATGTAGACGGATGATAAAAATAAAATAAACCCCTACATCATTCGCTTGATGACATTGGCATGAGGAATAGGTGACCTCATTGACCTTCGTCTTATCCGCCACACACCTCCAATACTAGGATCATGCGTTGGTTCGTCGTAGTCGAAGACATACCTTTCCAGTATTCTTTGTAGAGGAAGCGTTCTTCATGGAGTAAGCATTCTTCTTTGGAGAAGCTTTCTCCCAAGATCTCCTTCCTTCTAATTCCACCTATGATGCCAAGGATAATAGATTATGTTCTCCATTTAGTCCGTTGGCACAAATTCATATTACCCTAATTAATTTACTTGGTTGGCATATTTAAGGTATGTGTGTTGGCACAATTAACATGGAGAAAGTCAAGAGGCTCCTCCACATTAATTTGGTGGGATGAGAAATTTTTTCTCTATAATTAGGGGAGTTCCAGAGGTTTAGGCCACGGGTGGTCCCCACCACTATAACCTCTCATGGGAGGTTAGGTTCGGGTGGACCCCCTTTATCAAATTTTACATGGTGGTTTAGTTCCGGTGGACCCCCCTTCCAACACCCACATGGGTGTTGCAAATAAAAAATAAAATGTCACTCACTTTTATTTTTATTTTATTCTTACAAGAAAAACCCAGAATCTAACTTTCACCCTCAACCATCTACCATCGAGGTGAAAGTATCCTTAAGCAAAAAACAGCATTGTGAGTTCAACAATGCCATTAGATTTCAATTCCGATCACCAATTCAAAAGTTAAAAAAACCCACTTGTACGTTTACTAAATTTACCGAAAGAAATGTTCATAAATTCATTACAGGCACTCCGGGCCTCCGAAATATGCACCGTCAATTTTCACGGACTTGTAAAAATCTCATATATTTAAAAAAAATACATAGAAATTCAGGGTCTTTACAAGATCCCCATAAATCTGTTCAGCTAGATTTTATTTAAAAGGTATTAAAGCCCCAATAAGTATATTCCGGTAGGGAATAAATTATTCATTCTCCTCCAATGACATCTTATAGTAAACGAATTCATTTGTGGTATCATATAAAGGGAAATAGAGAGTCTCTGGATATGAAAAACCCTATGCAGTAATTGAATACTAATTAAACCCCTCAATTCATGAGAAATAATTCAATTAATTAGTGGAAATTTACTTAATTTCTAATATAAATCCACCTTGTTCAATTTAATAGGTCCCTCCTTTAAGAAACCCTCAATATAATATTTAGTATATTGAATTTTTTACTTTCAACTTTGTATTGGGGGGAATTTCATATTCATATACAATTAAGTCTTAATACTCTTCAATTTAAACATTAGAGTGTTATCCAAAAAATTATTGAGGGTCTTCTCTATTCTTATGGTCCTCTTGGGAAAATTAATAAACTTGAAGTAAGTCTATCAGTTCCTCAATATACTTTATCTTCTTCTTAGAAGGTATCTGAACCATTTCCTCATATGTCATGCTCACTCTATCTTCCAATGCATGGGTTAGTTCTTAAAACAAATATTTTTCTAATAGTGATAAATATTTAAAAAATATGATTCCATCATTTTTGTTTTTTTTCTACTGTAAATTTTGTGAAAAGACGATGACACCTACAAGGAAAATGTTTCATCCTTGGAAATGGAAGGAAAATATGTCCCATAACAATTATAATGAAAAGAAAATATACATTAATAAAATCTAGTTATATCACAATGGGAAATTCGGGGGGTTTAACTCAAACAGTAAGTATCAAATGTACTATTTATATTCCTAAAACACATTTTTTTATTTTTATAAATTGTGAAAATAGGAGATGAAAACATAAAAAAAATGTGATAGAAATCATAGAAGTAGTGGATAAAGATATGAAACTGTTAATGAATATGAAATTAAAATATATATTATTAGAAATTGATGCAGAAGACAATCTATGATAGTAAGGTTAGCTATGGGTTTACTAAATCATCACTACCTATCAAATTTATTCTAATAAAATAATCTATCAACTCCCAACCTCACTCAGATAATATTCAATGGCTTGATAGACACACCTCTCTCTAAGGAAATTGATAATTCTTGTAGAAAATTGATTATAACGTATAATAACTCTCCCAAATGGATGAAATATAAACTTTCAAACCACTTTAAATAATAATTTTATCATGGATGATGTGATCCTCAGGGGATAAAAAATCCCATGACCACACATAACTACTCGAATAAGAGACTTATAAAATAAGGGGAAATTGAAGAATTGGAAAAAAGTATATTACAAATCCAATGTACACGTTAACTCTCGCTACACCCCAAATAACTATCACAATCAACTAAGGATATAAAATTTCCATAATCTTCATGTTTTCCAATATATTTGATGTTTAATGTTTTATTTTCAAGATCAAGGATTGGGAATTATCTCTCCATTTTTTAAGAATGAGATAACAACATACTGGGAGATGAATAAAAAACATTTTTATTTATTAAATAGAAACCATAGAAAACAGAATTAGAAATGGGGGATGATAAAAAGATTCAAATAATGGTCATGTGAATTAGGAAATAATAAATTAGAGGATAAAATCTTCAATTTTATAGAAAATAGAAATAGAAAATAGTGACATCCTAATGTAATTAAAGGTAAAATTCATATGTTTTTCCTTTTGGTGCTCATCACCTGCTCCTAGTAAATACTATGTGATATTAACCATACTCTGACAAAATAATGTACTTATAATTTAATATTACATGTAATCCCCTTGATCACCTATTGAACTTCTTTTATAGATAGTTCCTGATTTCCCTAGAAAAATAGAACAAATTGGGGTGGGATTGAGATTAGATTTTCTAGTTTTTTGAAATTAATTTCCCATTTCCATTTTTTGACCACCTATCATCTTTAAATAATATTTTTTGAAATTGTCTACAACTTTTGTGATTGCATGTAGAAATACCATTATTAATCCATTTTAGTGTGTCCATAACATCCATCATCAAACCTCGATAATGTTAAAAACATTTAAATGTGTCAAAATTTGGTTTATTAGTGATTCCACTACTTAATGATACTCAAGAATTATCGACATGGGGTTCCTCTAAAATTGGTATTGGTTTAATTAGCATTATAATTTAAAATAATTATCTTTTTCCTAAAATAAAATGTTATCTACTCACAGTTCAACATGTTATCTATTTATTTATGAATATGTTTATTCAACGTCAAAACTAAACATAAATATCCTTATTATGTGTCATATGCATAAAATAATAAATTATTTGAGAACCTTGTTTGTGACCTCTTCCAGAATAATAGGTGAAGCATTAAAAATATGGTAATCCCCAATTTTATTCAATTCTGATCACATAATAACATAGTTTAAACACATCCTAGAAGAATTAGATAATATAATTAAAACACACTCTAAATGGATCCATCATATATCGATGCCCTAAAATATTTGGTGGTACACTTAAGATAATATTAGTGACCCAATTTCACATGGTTTCTACAATAATTTTAAGTGGTTATATTAATGTGGAAAATCCTTGGGCGGTTTTTGATCCCTTCTTCAGAAAGGATCAGTTATTCATTTATCATGAGGTTGGATCTATTAAATTGATATTGATACTAGTTTCAGAATCATCCATCAATCTTTATTTGGCTACAATTTCAATTTTCATCATATTTTGGATCATCTTTAGTAACGTTATTCGTATGAATGAGTCATGTTCATAAATATTTGACATTCATCAACTGTGTCTCATGCAAGGTTGTTTCCCTTATTATATTTAGCAAGGCTCATTTTCTACATATATTCCATTATCCCATGTGTTTTTAATAGAACACGTTTCTTAGTAGTAGTTCCCAACCCTATATAGTTTATAAAGTTGAAAAAGTATTCAAGAGGTTGATTTAGATTTCTTACACATTATTACCCCATGGTTTCATATCTGATATGAAACGGTCTATTTTGACCTTTAGAAATCCTTGATCATGGATTATACTCAATAGGGGATTGGGTGAAGATTCACTTTATTTCCCTCATCTGATCTCATACAGAAAGGTAGATTGACGAAATGTAAATTGATGCATGGTGCAGTATCATTGAAATTACAGGAATTGTAGGATCCTCTCATGTTCACTTTTGGTCTTATGGCCACATAGACCGTCTAAATGTGGTAGATTTATGCATGGTAACTTTTTTCCTTCTGATAAGCTGAAATTTTAGATTTTCATCACTAAAGTGACCTCACACCTTTCACACTACTAATTTTACCCTTTACCAAATTATTAATGGGTCCCAAAAAATATAAATAACATAATTCAATAAAAAAATTGTACTCAAAATAAAATTGAATTTCAAAAAACAAAGATTTCAAAAAAGGGAGAAAAATGTATTAAAAATTAAAAATATAGAATTATAAAATTATTAATTCAAAATATTAGAATAATTTTAATACAACCATTAGAAACACATTTTTAATGAAAAATCACAAAATCATGTTTTTATAAAAAATAATAAATCTTCACATCAAGAATATTTTAATAAATTAATAAAAAAACTAAAAAAATATTAAATTAATATCATATTTCACAAATAAACCTATTAGATAAATTATTTTCTCACTAAAAACACATTTTTAGCATAAAATCATTATATAACAACACAATAGATTGGGCAATATGTGTTCAAATAAATTCACATCAGTATGATTATGGAATGTGTAAATCATAATGTATGGCATTTAAATTGGGAAATTTTGGGATTGAAAAGTAAACAATGGATTAATATTGACCAAATTAGAATAAAGTGTCCATATGTTAATTTTTTATGGAATAGTGAGTTAGAGAACCTTCTCATTAGGATGAAAAATTTCAATAGTTTGATGTTCCAAATACTGAATCATGGATATCAAAATAAGATGACGTTCTACTTATAGATCAATATTCTTATTTTCAATAGTCATTAATGGTTTTTGAACATTCAAGAACAAGGGGAATTAAATAGTGTTTTTGAGGGAAGAATATTCAAGGAGGATTCTAGCTTCATAATCCTCACACCACTATCTATATATCACATCCTTAGGTTAAAGGTGTATAACATGAGATTACTTGATCATGAATGGGGGTGAAAGAAGAGAGGGTCTTCTGCCATTTTTCTCGAACTAGTGGGCCAGGGATAATATATTATATTTTCCTAGGGAGATATAGTTGACCTATAAATCATTGTTTATATTTAATCTTGATATCTAGTATTTTCCTATGTCTTAGAAGGGGATTTATTAGAATTAAGGGACTATAATATTTCTCATGATACAATTTATGATTTTTCAACATGAACATAATTTATATCACATTAATTTTAAATATAAGGGGTTTCTAATTAAGATAATTGAGGGATGGATTTTATGATCATGTAGATTTGACCGTATGTTTCAATGATTTAATGTTAGATGAAGTCAACCAAAAAAGTGAGACGAATTATCTAGCTAAGGAAAATAAAACTAGAAATAAATATGAGATACAATTTATCCTAAGAATGGCGGAATTTTACCCAATCATGGATTTATTGAATGGAACCATATTCCATGTACCCTTAAAAGTTATATATCTCATATATGTATATTGATTTATATAGTTTTAACCAATACATAATTTTATATTCTTGTAGGCTTGACCATATTTCATTCAATTTATCAACATGTGATAATGAAATACTTGATTTGTATTATAACTTCTTATAAAAAGGACTAATTCTTTGTTGTTAGAGAAATGTAAAATGGAGTTATGTTTTTAATTTTTTTAGTTTTATGTTTTGTAAATTTATAATAGTTGATGTTAAATTGATATAAATAATTTGAAAACTAAAATGGATGCTTCTCGGTGGTGAACACATAAGGGAAAATCATCATACCTGAGTGAGGCCTTAATCATTGGGATGGAGTTCATGTTTGGTTGGGATGAGGCTGGAAGAAGGGATTAATAATCTAGATTTACCAATATATCATGAACTGATAAGAAACAATAGATATGTAGTAATTATAATGTCAAACATATATTTGAAAACAAATTTAAGTGAAAATGGGTTGATTTATTTTGGTTCCATATTTTCATAAGGATACCAATATGAATGAATTGGAGTATGAGTACCAGGATTAAAGCCAATGGTATTTATGGTTGGGAAAAAAAATTTGAGACTGAGTTTCATGACATATCTGAAAATTACTAGAATCAGGCAATTCATATTCCCTACCAATCATTGCATGAATCATTCTCTTTTTATGACAGGTGAGCAGATTTTATCAAAATTAGATATGGATTTAAAGAATTCAAAATAGTAGATTCAACAAATTTCTCAAAAATTTTTATAAAAAATTTAACTTCTAAATCCAATATGGATATTTTTCTAAAAGAAATCATAACTTAAACAATAGTATTTAATTATTGTAAACATAAATTGTTTTCGTATATAAAAAAAATATGTGAAAAAACCATGAAACTTCCATTTTCATGTAAGAGAAACCAATTTTAGGTGCATCATAATTGTGAAATTATTACAAAAATTGAATGTAGAAAATTATTTTATAATGTAATTAGAGGAAGAAATAAAAAATTGAGTGTTTTTTCCATTTAAATAAAACATTGAATGGGTTTTTAAATTAATGGTTAGAAAAAAATGAAAATTGTTATTGAAAAATCAAATAATATCGACTAAAATATTTAACAAAGGCCACTAAATATACATTACATCCATTACATACAGATAATTATGGTTTTTTTGAAACTATTGTTTTATTTAATTTAACAAAAAGCGATCAATATATAGAAGATGTACTAATCTAAGAAATTCATTAAAATTGAACAAATATTTTAAGATTTTGTACGTTAAAAATACTCAAACAGTTATGAATATATACATGAAAAAAATGATACTCTATTCTCCAACAACAGTGAAGTACATTTTGTTGATCGACTAACATTATTTGTGTCTTCCATTTCACATTATATTAACTGCTTAACATAACATATAGTGGTGATATCGACATTACATTATCTTATAACCAAATGTTGAAAAGGGAAAAGAATCGTAGGATTCATTAAATGTGTTCTTAATCTAAATGAAAAAGAAACACATTGATTCAACATGGAATATATCTCTAATAGTATTGATGGGTTTTAGAGGTTCATCATATGAATAGAGGCAATGAAATTAACCCCATATATATGCTTTAACTATTCTTTTTAGAATCAGAAATAATAGGAAAAAAACCTAAATAATGTTTACCTGATGTGATGTGTGATCCATCCTTGACTATTAGTTGTGTGATTGATTAAGACAACCTTATCAAGAAATTTATGTCTCCCACAAGCGCCTAAAGTCATGCATAAATGGAAGATGCATTCACTTTTCCTATATTTTATTTTCAGCTTTTCTATAAAATGAAACATATAAATAAGATTCCAATTCATAAAAAACAAAATATAGTGGGTTCAATATACTATTAGTGAATAAAAATTACTAACATTGATAAGAAACCAAAATATATTTCAAACACATACAATTGATTATACATAATTAAGTCAATAGAAAAAGTATAAAGTTGAAACAAAACATATTAACAATGAACATACTAGCAGTGAATAAAATATAATGAATGTGAATAGAAACACATATATAGTGGTTTCAGTATGCAGTGAGCACAAAGGAATGAATAGTGACCTGATTCGAAAGCCTTATATTGTTATCTAATTTCTCTACCATGTATATGATTTCACTTTAACCTAATGTTATCTGATTTTAAATCCATAGTTTTTGATATGTTCACATTTCTATTTCCTTATTTTAAATAGGTTGTTTTATTAACCCAGTTTTTTATGTGGGTTTCCCACAAAAGAACGTTGAAGTGTCAACCTATAATTTAAAAAGTACAGTTTTCAATTTTGAGGATGAAATATATTTAATTTGGAGAAAATGTAACACCCCATGATTTTATGGTATTTATATCTTTGAATTTAATTTCTTCAAAAACTTAGGTTTCACACAACACCAATCTTAAATGAAAAAGGAAATACAATTAAATATTATTATTTTTAAATAACTGATATGAATTGGTCGTTAAATAAGTTCGATTGAATAATTTTGACCAAATTTTAAAATTTATATATTATATATTTTATTATGTTTTATAATATTCATCCAAATGATTTTATATACATAAGATAAAAATGCATCTAATTTTATGCATTAAAAGAATATTTCTTAATAGTGGATGTTTTCCTCCTATTTAATGGTGCAGTTGTTTTAAAACTAAATTTTAACATGTTTATAAATTTTATTGATAAAAATAAGCATCTTTTTTATAGTGAATTTCAAAATTATCTTAGGGTGAAATTTTGGAATTTTTATGAATTTTTATTAGTGAATATTTAAGAAACCTGATTTTCATAAAATTGTCATTTTCATTATATTAGTAGTATATTTATGATTTGAATAATGCCTTCTCCCATGAAATTATTAATAAAATTTTTAAATCTCAGAAATTAAAGTATGAAATAATTGTATCATAGTATAAGTAAATAAATATTTTAAAAATTATTAATTAAGTGATGGTATTTTTGTAAGTAACGTATATTTATTTACAATTTTATATTAAATAAAATATTTAGAAGAAAATTTATTTTCATAAAATATATTCATTAATTAAAATAATATTTTTATTATTATATTAAGATAATTTAATGACACGTTAGTTTATTTTTTAAATTGTTATAAAATCTGTTATAATTTTAAAATCTGTATTTTCATTTAAATGATGAATTTATTTAAAACATAATATTTTGAATTTGAAATATTTATTTTCATATATTGGAGTTCATTTTTTTACTTCTAAAAATCAGAAAATGTTCAGGGGGAATTGTCTGGATTTTTCTAAAATACTTGAATTTTTATTAATAATACAATATTATAATTTACGATAAATGTTAAATACATGAATTATTGAGTCCTATGTGATTTATGGATTATGTAAGACCATAATATAGAACTCTACTTAATTATTTTGAAATATTTATTTATATTTCTCAAACTATTCATAGTCTTGATCCAAAATAATAAACTAATGATTAAAATATTAAAAAACACACCTCTCCACTACTATAAATACCACCCCTTCTCCTGAAACCTTACAAGATTTGAGCCTTCACCAAATTATGCCCAATAATCATTCAAATAATATAAACCACTTCCAAGACCATTTTGACTCACAAATATTCATAAACAAAGGGCCTTCACGAGATTCTCAAGGAGAGTAATTCAATAGGTAAACCCCTTCAATTTGTTATTTTAATTTATTTTCACATTCTTTTCATTTCTTATCTTCTCCTCACCTACCTATCACATGTGGCATGATATCTCCAACATATTTTTTATTCTATAATTTCATATTGTTTAATGAATAATCCATCATCAATTTTATTCCCTCTCCTTTTGTTATAAAAATGAAAACATCATCTGTGAGGTGTTAAATTATCTCATTTAAAGATGTGGAGTTCTCAATTTCTTTTACCCAATCCAAATATGTTCATGAATCCATTTTCATGGTTGAACCAGATTATAATATATTTATTATATCATATTTTATTTTCTAGAACAATTATATATTCATGACATTATTTAATAAAACAAAACCAGTTTGTGATAATCAGAAAACCCGCAAAACTAATATACACAATTATCACAAACGTTTTATCTAACAATTCATCATGACCCAAAATATCTGAATAAATTATATAATAATTTATTATTATGGATTTCCCTTAATAATATATAATTTAATTTTCTATATCTATTTCAAATTTAAATGAATTTCTATAATGATATACAATAACCCGATCATGAAATCTTAGGAAACCAATGCTCCCGAATGATAAAATGGTTTATTATAACTCATATAAAAGACTATAAATTATCTTTATAAAATTATAATAAAATAAATATATGTAGAATAAGTTATTAATTAATTAACTAATGGATTTAATTTTATTAACCATGACATTAACATCAATAGGATAACACTTTCTGATATAAGTTATGGGTTTTCTATCTAAACCCCCATTTTAATTCGGATTATGTTTTATCCCTCTTTACCCTAATTGTATTCTTCATTATTTTCATATACTTATTTAATATTCAATTTAAATGTTCCAAAATCATTTATCCATACCATTACATCTTCATTGTATGGGTAATTACCTGGATTATAGGGTTTCCTTTTAAATTCTTCCTGATATGCAAGGCTGACTAAAAAGAACTTCTTGATTTCTATCCCTTTTTCAAGTACCATCCGTAATATATTTTAATACGCCATTATTTTTTAAAAATAATTATTTTTTTATAAAATAATATAAATTATCATTTATGTTTTTATAAAAAAAATTATTAAAAATAAAAATTATTTTTTCAGAAGAAAACATCTTTTCAATGAAAAGAAGGTATTTCGATCAAGAATTTCATAATGATTTTATTAGACTATTTTATTATATTTACGAACATCTTTTGAATATTATGATTTATTGAGAATTATCTATTTTTATTATCATATAAAATATTTTATTAACTATTTTATGATCATTTTTATTTTGTATGTGATATCATTATACCATTCACCATAATACTCATAAGGGTTAGTGATTGTGTTATTACATTTCATATGTATATGTTATTTATGTTTAACCACAATTATATGTGGATTGAATTTGAATTAGTAAGTAATTTATAGGGCCCTCTATAGACCCTAGAAACATTAGTACGTCTCTTGAGACCAAATAGATATAGTTTGGATGAGGAATTACCCATTTATTAGATTCTTTCTATAAATCCTTAATAATAATTGATTTTTAGAATGAAGCTCGGAAGGTTCATTTTAGATGTCTATTTTTATGAATTTACCTCATTATGAAATTAGTACATAATAATCTATGTGATTATTTATCTAGTATAATATCCATGGTTACGTTTTATTAATGCATTATTCAATTCTCTTTTATTCTATCCATTTTATGCTCAAGATTGTGTTTTAATGGAATGAATTTTTGGTTATTAATCATGCCTTATTGTTTATGTTTATTTATGAAATATTTCACTACATTTAGTGACATTAATAACGAGAAATTATTGAGATCTTATCTCTCATTAGTGGAGTGATTCTCTCTTCTTGGTGGATATGTAATCTCTCATGATTCTTAGGGAAACTGCTCTGATGATTGTAATCTGGTACAGCTAAAATCAATCCAATATTTTGAGGATGATATCATCATGAATTTTGAAATTTTCATAGCATGTGAGGTTAAGAGTTCATCATTGGTTGTAAAAAAAGATGAAAAGGAAAGGAAAATTTCCAGTGGTGAAAACCCAACTTTACAAGAGGTGTGTTGGCAATGTTGGAGCAGCTAGGTGGATCTAGGATCCTGGTGGCCATGAGTGGCACTTTCTATCATGGACCTCCTTATTAATTTATATACACTCTCAGATTCATAGGTCATAGGATATTAAGGGGTAGGTTAATCTTTTTAGGATAGTGGTAATGGAGCCCAACCACTCTTCGGGGTGATCAAAATGGCTATAAAGTCAGACATGGATCATTAATGGTATATCAGAGTGATGGGGTTGCATTGCAGATCATAGACCCTAGGATTCGTGATCTCAATGTGGTGATAGAGGCCCATCACTCACCATAGTGGTCATGAGGAGTATTGGATGGGGATGTGTGGTCTAGGTGGTTCCTCGATGGTGGTTTGCTCATAGGGATGGCGGGAGGCCGACTTTGTTGGTGGACAACGATCGACATGTGAAACCCTTGGGATGATGGGATAGAGAAGTGAAATGGGAAACCTCATGAAGCGATATAACATTGGATGAAGTGCATCATAGGCTATCAAAAGGGATTCTATCAACATATTTTTTGATGTGGGAGGTCCTTGGGTGCAGTCTAGTACCCACACTAGTTTCATTTTGTGGTCTATGATATTTTCAAGATTTTGGGTCTCTAGAACCTTATGGCAAGTATGGGCCTTATGTCTTGTATTAGGCCTTTTTTCATAGGTACTTTCATGATTACTACTATTGATGGTATCATATGCTGAATGTGAGATGTTCTTGGGAACCATGATATATCGGTGATATGCGACACCGACATTGAGTAATTCACGTTGATGAGGTGAAAATCGACATCTCCGATGATGGGAATTAGGGATGATGTCCTTGGGTGGTGTATGGATTTTTAGCTTCATTAATATGGTCAGGTTTGTAGGGTCTTCCTGGATTGGAAGCTATCTATTTTGATTATATGATAGTGATTTTTTTGGGACTCTGGGCCTTTTTTGGTTGTCTTTTCCTTAAAACATGTTTGAGGGTGTCCGGGCCATGTTTTTTATTTTTTTGCATTTACATTTTAATATTTTTTTTGGGTTCATATATCTAGTTTCCAAAAACATGATTAGGTCTTCTTTTCTTACGAATACTAAGTATCATTAATGTCTCCTTTCTTATGTTTTATTTTTCCCCAAGTTGTGATGTTTTATGTTTTGAACGAATTCCCAGTATAATCTATGAATTTTTAGTGTTTCTAATGGGACTTCTAATTTGCACTCCATTTTATGTAGTACTGTAAAGTTAATGTATATAATCTATTTTCCAAACTAATAAATTGATCAGTCCTTTTGATATGATTACTTGTACTCATACCAGTGTAATAAATCAAGGAATTGGATTTGGTCTGCTCGGGTCGGGTCGTTACGTGTTTCATTTCCCTATGTTATGAATAAATGTTTTCATTAGGGTATATTTGTGAGGAGGACTAAATTTGGTGATCATAATGGGATATTTTAATTATCCTTCACCAAATTAGATGATTTTGTACTTATCTTCTATAGATACTAAAATTTTTTGGTCCTCAAGTGTGTGTTTGTGAAATGTAATATATGTTTTGGGAATGTATTGTCACCAAAATACTATAAAAATATTATTGATTTTGATGCACAGAAATACCATTGTTTGTTATAATAATGTAATTAAATTATGTAAATTTCGTTAAACTAATATTCATTGAAATATTTATTCTAGAATTATATACAATACATTGAACTATTGAAACATTATTTAGTTATTCTAATCATGTTTTAATGTATTACAAGAAACACTATTTCTACCCTATATGTACAAGAATAATGTAAGGAATCCACTTTACATTTTGATTGTCATGTATGAATCATATACCATATGATATTATGAATGTATGGTTAGTCAATCCTATATTCCAAATCATTCCATTGTTTTAGGAAACAAATGTATAGTACATCAACCATTCATTTGTAATCAATTATACATTTTAAACAGTATGTTTGGAGTTTTTTATGATATAAAGTAACACTACGTTGGAATATTCATTTATAGAAGTTTTAATATATGATATTATCTAATATTTATATATGGTATTGATGGATATAAAGATAGATTTAATGTTTTTTATGACTGATTAAAAGGAATGTATTCAATATAATAAATCAATAATATTTCTAAAGGATGTTAGGAATCTCTTGAATATTTAACATTTTAATAATTAAAATCTGTTATGTGATATTCTTTGATCTACTAAACAGAAATAAATCAATGTGTTCTATATATATGGATAAATTATTTTTTCCTAGATATAAAATTTAAGACTGTGTATTTATGAATATATGTTTAATACATATGTACTGAAAAAATTGAGGGTATGAAATTTCTAAAGAGGCTACACATTAAAGATATATATATATTTCATCCTCATACTACTATGTAAATACTATAGTTTTTTTTGTTTCTATTATTAGTAGAGACCATTCTCTACCAGGATCCCATTAAATTTATTAGTACTTTAGGAAATTTATCTTTGGAGAATAATATATATTTTCATTAGTTACTACTGATGCTAATATCAATAACCTATCAATACAAAAAAAACATATATTTAATCTATTTTATTAGAATTTAAAATGCTCATAATCATTCATAGTTATGTTTCAGCTTCTATAACTAAGTTATGAAGAAACCTATTTTCTATAAAATAACCATAAGGCTCTATAAATTCCTATAGTAAATGGATTCAAATTTCTGCACTTTGTTTTGAAGCTGTTATGATGAGGATACCATTCTAGTGAAAATCATCAATCTCAAAGAGAGGTAATTTTTGGAGTGTACTAGAGGATATTTATTCCCTACACCACTAAAAAAATAAATGTTTCCTTCAATAATTTTTATAAGAATGTCAATTTAATTACAAAAGATAATGATTCATAGATGTGTAAATGATAAAAAAAAGTTAAAATCCATAATCATGCAGGATTATGGGAAAAAACCCAATTAACTCCCCTCCTATTATGTATCATTGTATTATTCTAATAAAATAATTGGTATCATATATTATCATTTTTTATAACATATTTAAAGCTATATAAAGAATAAAATTATAAGATCTGTATAAAATTACATGGCGATGGATGATCGTAGATAAGGTATTTCTATTATTAGTGCTTTATAATTCAATGTTGATAATTTTTGTTGTTGGAAATATCATATGCTCATCAATAAGAAATATCATTGATTTAAAGTGTATATGAAAATTATCTATCCTTATGGAATTCCCGAGAAACTAAAACTTGGGATGAAACTAAAGAAGATGATTGTAACATCAGCTCAAAAAATTGAATTCTATCATATATTGACATCGTACCAATGAATTTAATTGAGTATCAAAATTTTCTACTACATATGAATGTGGAAGACAATCATTGTTTCATATAAAGGAACTGGTAATGTAAAAAAGATAAGGTATTCTACAGTTAAACTATATTTTAACCCCTTAATAATGTTTGATAGAAAAATAATCACCCAAAATAATGGGTGATTAATAGAAATAGGCAATGATTTTCCAGCTTTTGGATATCTAATTAAATAATCAGATCATGTGTTGAAAGTACTTTGAGTACTACACTAAAAATGTAATGGAATATCTATAGAAACTCTTAGAACATCTCCAATAAAATACATGATAATGAATGAATTTATTATATCAATAATGATGCATGAAAAATAAATTAATGTTGAAGATGAATATCATAAGATAGTAAAAGGGTAAAACACTTCCCTTAAAGTTACATCATAAAAGCCGAAATAAAATCAATAGAATATGTCAAAATCATTAAAGATTCAGACTACTCAAATTCTAAAATGGAACTGGCTCTGTTATCCAGAAAATATAGAAATTTAAATAAGAATAAAAGAGGCATAAAGAATTATACAACAAATATGAAAAATGATCCAAAGAAGTATGATTCTAGGAATTTAGGAAGATGGGTCATATTTGACCTAATTTTCCACATCTAAAAGAAGAAAGAAGAAATATAAAGAATAAAAAAAAAGAAAATAGACTATGAGATTCCAAGGAAAAGAGATATGATGGATACTTAGAGTGTTTCTAAATACTATAGTTGCTCCTCCAAATCAGATTTAGAGAAATAGACACAAAATCTGAAAGAAAATAAGTTTGATATGGCTAAAGATGAATATGTAGTCAAAATTTATTATTCATCTACTTATTAATTTGATAAATACTCAAATATATTATTGTCTTCTTACAGCTATTTTATTAACAAAAAAATAGGATTCTTTAATAAAAAATTATTTTTCATTAAAAACTATTAACAATGATATTTTATGTGGGAGAAATGAATTACTAAAAAATCTACAACAAATGATAAAATTTTTATACATATACATAAAATTGTACTATTCACAAAACTAAAAGAAAATAATTTTTGGAAGTGATAAAATCATATAAAATTGTTTGTAGTATTTTTACTAGAGGAGAAAAAACACTAAATTATATAATTGTAAAAAATTTATTAAATAAGAAAAATATTGAATATAACATGGGAGAAAAATAAAATTTGTACAAAAATTATTTTGTTCCCAATTCTAAATATAATACATTCTTCTATTTTTGATTAAAATGAAATTATTTTAAGAAAGTTTATTTATTAATTAATTTGAAAAGTTGAATTAAAAAATATGTTATTTCTAAATAAACATATCTAAATAATTTAATGTATTTTTTTTAAATAAGGAAAATATGGATTTCTAGATCATTTTTTGCTGACAAATCTGTACCCAAGAAAATATGGATACCAAAAAAATTCTTGATTAAATAATTTGGTAGGGAAAAGTCCATATGGAAAAAATGAAATAAGGTATTCTGATAGTCTCTCCTCAAGACATATGAGTGTTGACTATTTTCAATTTCCATACATTTTGAAAAATGGATGGAGGAAAAATAAATTTGTAGAAAATTATAAAGGGATTTTAGTTATAGCTAGATCAGTTGAAAATCCATAGCCAATCGCAATCAACAATGTACTATATGTAAAAGGGATAAAGCACAACCTGAAAGGTATTTCTCAACTATTGGTTAAGGGATTATATGATGATTTTAAGAACAATTCATTCTCAATTTTTAAATATAAACTACATAAATATAGAGCACAATGAATTGAAAAAAAACATACATTCGATATTAACTCCTAATGTAAAAAAATTATTATTTTTTAAATGCTTAGAAAAATGAGTCCTTGAGCTGACATAGAATACTAGAACACTGTAATATAATTTATATATATTTATATATATATATTAATAAACACATAGTTTCATATTTTACTAGTATTATATTTTATATTTTTTTATTTTGTAATGTATTCCAAATCCGAAAATAATACAACTCATCATTCAAAAAAATTATCAAAGTTGTTACATAGAAACCCCTAGAAAATGTCTACAAAGATTTTTTAGACCATTATTGGTAGAATGTGTAGTTGGAAAACTATATTTTTATATTTTATTTTATAATTTTTTATGATTTACTTTTATTTATTTTCTAAAACATTAATGTGATGTATAAACTGTTTTTGAAAGCTTTTGAAAAAAATTTCAAAATGACAATGACTTTAATATAATTTCATTAAGAAGTGATCCTAGTGTTGAATTTGATAACTAGGAATTTAATTATTTTTCTTAAACTTATATATTAAACACCCATTTTATTCACCATGAACACATGAAAAAATGAAATTACTAAATTAAGAAATATAACTCTTCATGATATTTCAAGGTCTCTATTCAATTTATACAACCTTCCTACATATTTTGGGAAAAATCTATAAATACTTATTTTAATATCATGAATAGTGTTTTAGTTTGAACAATTCTAAAAAATAAACCCTATGAACATTTGAATAAAAAAATCAAAATTAAATTTCTTAAAATTATTTGGATGCAAGGTGTATATATAAAATACTACAAAAAACCTTGGTAAATTAAATCCAAAGGCAGACAAAGTAATCATTCTAAAACATTCTTCTATTTTTAAAGCCTATATAGTATACAATGTAATTTCTAGGATTTTTAAAGAATAATTTCCTTTGAATATTGATCAAAGTGACCCCATCAATAAAAGGAAAGACCAAATAGATGAAATTGTTAACCCTTTTGACAACTTGATGATTGAAGAATCTAAAACAATTAAAATTAAAATAATTGAAATTCAGTCCAGTCTAAAAGATCATGTGATCGAAAAGGATAAAAGTGTAATACCTAAACATTATAGAACATTAAAGAATAATTCATTCAAAAAATCAATAGTAAATCTAGACACCTGAGTATTAACTAGAAGAAATGTATAAAAATTATGTAAATTTTGTTTCTTCCTATTATAATTAGAACCTACGAAAATAAAAAAAGCATTAAATAATTAGATTTGGTTAATATGAAAGCAATAAGAACATAACCAATTTAGTAGAAATAATTTTTGGGAATTAGTAGACATACTAAACAACTATACAGTAATAGGAACCAAAGGTATTTCAAGAAATAAACATGATTTTGAAGGGATCATTACCAGAAACAAAGCCTTATTAGTCACAATATGATACCATCAATAAGAAGGGATAGAATATTATAAATACTTTTCACCTATTAATAAATTAAAGGAAATTATATCCTTTTTAACTGAGCATCTCACATGAATTTAAAATTATACCATATAGATTTTAAATATTTTTTTTAAAATGGATATTTAATAGAGGATGTCTATACTAGAACAACCTTTAGATTTTGAAAACCATTATATACTAGATTATATTTTCAAACATACTAAAGTTATTTATGGACATTAACAAGAACATAAAGCTTAGTACTAAAGATTAAGCTCATTTATATTAGAAAATTTATTTTCTATATGATTGGAATATCTGAATATTTTAAAGAAAATATATTTCTCTAATATAAAATTAGTGATATTTATATTGGTGATGTTATTTTCAGAATAACAATTAAAAATAAATATAATGATTTTTCAAATCATATTAAAAATTAATTGAAAATTATTTTTTAGGTAAATTTAAGATTCTTTTAGGATTTATAATTTATAAATAATATTATATAAATGTTCAAAATCAAAGAAATTTAATCATTTTTTATGGAAAAATTTAAACTACAAAAAAGTAAGACCTATACAATTCCTATGAGTACTAATATAATACTTGATTATTATGAAGCTATAAACCCAACAAAAAATATGTTATACTGAGGTATGATTGGTAGTTGTTATATCTTACTACTAGCAAACCAGAAATAATGTTTTATGTGTGTCTTTGTGAGAGATTTTATACAAATCCAAATGAATCTCATCTTGTTTCTCTTAAAAGAATTTTTAAATATTTAAAAGGAACAATTTTCAATCTCCAAATTACCAAAAAAAACCTTTGATTATAATTTAATTTCATATTTAGATGCTGATTTTGGAGGATTTTGATTATATAGAAAAATCATGTTTGGAACATTTCAGTTTTTTGGAAAATATTTAGTTTCATGGATGAGTAAGAAACAACATTCTATTTCTCTGTCATCAATCGAGGCATAATATATATATGCTAGTAGTTTCTATGCATAGGGGTTTTGAATGAAACATACCTGACTAGAATTTAGTCTTAACATTAATAATATACCTACTCCATTTGATAATACCAATGAAATTAATATTTAAAAAATATATATATAATTCATTAAAAAACTAGTTATATTGATATACAGAACCATTTTTAAGAAATTATGATATTTTTACTAAACCTTTCCCCACTGCATGTTTTGATTTTATTATGGGTGAGTTAGAAATTTTTAATTTTAAATTATTATGTGTTAATTTATTTCATTATTTTCATTATTTATAGTTCTTATTAGTCAATTTAATTATTTCTATACCACATAAAGTGATTTTATCAATTTTTAAAAAAGATAATATTTTAAAAATATATAATTAAATATTAAACTATGTAATCGTCTTGAGAAACTAGAAAACATCACCAAAACCATCAGAAAACACTTCCTCTATCTTTTATCATTCTTATCCAAACATTTAGAATCCTTTTAACTTTTAGAGATTTATTTTCTCTTTAAAAAACCTTGAATATAAAAACATTTATCTCTAAGATTCTGAGACATGTTGATGATATAGGTGGGTGATCAAAATGGAATGAGAAAACATGTTTCCTACAAAGACATTCTAAATGAATGGTAATAGAATTTTTTGGTATCAATCATAAAAATGTTATTCTGAAGAATGATTTAGCTTTTCACAATCCAGAATCTCTTTTTACTAATGGGAAACAAATTTTATTTTTGATATATAATTAAAAGAGTTCATTAACAATTATTAGTATTGTTTTGATGATAGAGAGGATTCCATCATATCTAAGGTATATCTTATGGAATTTTCATTCTATTTTATCGAAATATACAATATTTTTATTTTTCCCCATGAAAGGTGTTTTAATTTTTATATTTCGTAAATAGGAAACCAATAAGCTAAATTAAGGGATATTATTTAATTTCCCTTCAATTCCACCCAGACTAGAAAAATAATTTTTAAGGATATTGATGTTATCCAAAATGTATTAGTCAAGTATATTCAGTCAGCTATAATTTCTAAAGTTACTTATCATGAAAATATTCTCTATCTGGACGTGTATATAATTTTTCTAATGATGAGGGCTGCCAAGTTTAATACCCCAGAGTACATGTTAAGTTACATGAATCACCATTTACAAAAAGAGGAAAAGATTCATTTTTATCATTATAGAAGGATAATATCAATGTTTCTATATCAAAAAGGCCAGTTTATGAGATGTAATGATGAACTAAAAATGTTATCACAAAAACATTTTCAATGCTGGAACACTTAGGATTATATATTACTTCTAGATTATGTTACAAGGAATTATATGACCTATTAGTATAGAATACCAATATGGACCTAGTTATATTTCTTAGGGGAATTAATGAACATTGGGATATGTTATTGAAATTCGATTTCAAGGAGAAGAAATTGTAAAATAAAGAATAAATGATCAAGTTCAACAAAAAAGGTGTGGAATTATATACAATGTCTCTTACCTAGATACTGCAAGAGATATCCCTCAATCTCTTGAGAAAAATATGGAAGAACAAATTGATAATTCCCTTATCTTATGGCTTAGAAATAAGGATGAACCTATTGTTCATGAAATCTCAAATCAATCACCAAAATTAAAGGTTATTATAGCTTGTGTGGTTGTCCTAATGTATAATCAACTATAAAACTGATAAGAGAATGAGTCACTAATTCAATTTTACTATTAGATTCAACAAAATTTTGTTTAATAATAAGTCTAAAAAATGATAAAAGAAATTAGAAAGATTAGCAATTAGTTGATATATCTCTAAGGTCCGTCCAGAATCCATCAATATTGATTATAGAAAATTCCCTAGGCAATGATACCTTTGAACCAGATGATAACAAAGAGGTTATTGAAGTTATGTTTTTTCCAATAGTGTGACAATTAGAGAAAAATATTTATTCCTAGTTGAAAAATTCAACCCATCTCAAGTTCATGATGTGGAATCTTCTGAATCATTGAACGATTTCATTGAAGGATTTATTTTTCAATTAAACAGACTAAGAGAAAAAAAATTCATGTTTCCAAGGTGAGTTAGAGGATATAAGAAAGAGTTCAGAATATTTAGGAAGATGAATACTTACTAGAGATTAATTAAGAACTATTCAGACTCAACTATATAATATCATAGAATGTTTTATTTCAATAAGATATTTTGATATTTTTTTCTATAAAATTTTTGTTTCAGTTTTTAGAACTTCAAGTAGAATATGTTTCAAAAACAGATTCCGAATATTTAAAAAGATATTTGTGAATTCATTTTGATGTTATTAGAAGTAGATCACATCAGTCTAAGACATCTACATTATCACTACAAGCTTCCCCATATTTCATAAGAAGATTGGAATGGGTCTCGCTCTACCCAGACTTAAAAGAGGTATCTTCTTTAATAATAAATTAAGCCTTTGGCCCCACCCTTTTAAAAAAATAAGAATATTGGAATAAATCACTGCTATTATTTCTAGCTTCATTGATCATATTCATCATATACAATTTGACAATGTGCCTCCCAATATATAACTAGACAACCAATGCAATCTTATTGAGAATTTAACATTAGGAGTGCTTGGAATTAGGACTATACTCAATAATTTTGGAAAAAATTTATGATAATTTTTTTACACAGAGTAAATCGTTCATGATTTTATTGAAGTTAATTTGATTAAAATCATTAATATTGGTCAATATTTAAAGATTTTAACTAGATTTATAGGTGAAAATTTTACTGAAAATTAATGTTAAAATATGAAATAATTGGAAGTAGTTGTTTAGGATGTTCAATTTTCACCAGAGTTTGATGCATCTTATAAACCAACCCTTTCACCTTCAACCATCCCTTCTATTTAAACATTTCTCTTTTAACATTATTCTTGTAATCATAATCCCCTTTTCATAAATTAATTTTTCTTATAATATTTAGTTTTTTTGTATTTAAAGTCATCTATACTATAATAATACATATCTCTTTTTATCTCAAGCATAATTTGACATTCAATTATTATTATGTGTTACATAGATAGTGTTATAATCCATTTTCAGTGAATTCATTTTTTGATATAACAAAAATGGGTATATTATTGGGTAAAACAACATTATTATCAAAATACATGTTTTTGTTATCAATCCACTGAAATAACAATGTGGACAATAAATAATCAATAACAATTTATCATTGCATCATATAATAATATAATTTTAATCTGTTTACAATTATTATATTTTTTATATTATATATTTGGGGTATTTTGATCAACAAAAGGGGTATATTGGTGGAATGTTTTATATAAATAATACTCTATAAATATTATTTATTTTATTCTCAAAAACACCCTTGTCTATTTTAAAAATCAAATTACTTTAAATGAATTTTACAAAATTAATATTATTTGAAATATTTATTCTTGATTTTCATTCATAATATTGATGCATGAAAATAATTGTTAAGTATTATGAACATTATTTGAAGTGTTATGGAATCATTTTTCATATCCAACATGTGATAGAGTAAAGTATGGATTCAACTAGGCCTCAAGATCAGCACATATTGATCGTATACCCTAGACTATTCAGAAAGTATTTCTTATCATCCATACATTAGGAATCAAACATACATTTTCTAAAACTAATGTATGGTCAGACAACCATAATTTTTTAATAAATTCCATGTTACCAACCCTATGTTTGGTGTTTTTTATCTTGTGAAGGAACCATACATTTGACTCTTCAAAGATACAATTTTTAATCGGTGATATTATGTGAGATTTATGTAATCATCTCAATTGAAATAACTATTGATTCATGGTATTTTAAGACTGATTTAGTGTCATGTATTATAAAAAATAAATCATTCCTATTTCTAAGGGAAATAATTACTCTCTTTAATATTTTAAAATTTAATGATTACTATCTATTAGTAGATATTCTTGGATATACTCACCAGAAATAATGTTCTGTGTTTAATATATATTTCCATAGTCTTTTCTACAAGATATAAGACAGAACAAATATATTTGTGAATATAATTTTAATAGAAAACTTCATTTATGATTTAGTGACTCTTTTATTTATGAAGAGGAAGCACTTTGAATAAATATATATTTCAACCTCCTATAGATATGTAATAATTTTTTTTTGTGTTTTTCTATTATTATTAGTGATTCAAAACATGGATCCCTTCTAAGATATTATTACATTAATACATTCATATTCGAAGAATATGATCTGTATTCTATTAGTTTCGGTTGTAACTGTGATCAAGAACCTATCAATTCAAACAAATCAAACACATTTGATGTATTTGAGTTTTATATACTCTTATTCAGTCGTGGTTAGGTGTTAGATTCCTGCACAAATATGAATAGAAATAGGTTTACTATAAATGAACCAGAATTCTTTATAAATCCATATTATAAAATGTGTCATCATTTTTCACTCAAATATGAGTGTCATATGATTAGTGAATATTTCTAGTGAAAATAAAAAAGATCGTGGAGATAACATTGGGAGATCGGACTAGGAGATCACTTTCATAAACTATTTTTTTAAATAATCGTTACGGTTTATTGGTATCTCAATTTTCATATAAAAGAGAACATTTAATATCTGTATAAATTTAAATAAATTTTAAAAAGATTGAATCTTTCATAATTATTGAAAATTCAAAATTAACCCCCCCTTTGTATCTTAGTATTATTCTGACATAATAAAATATTCATCTAAAAATATGTAATATCTATCTATGAAATTCAAGGTTTCTATGTGTTGATCCAATGTGATATCATATTTTGAAACAACATATTTTTTTTCTAGGTGACTGTCATCACTATAATAATTTTTACATCATATATATTTTTTAATTATTTATAAATATTAAATTAAAAATGTTCACTATAAGCTTTTAGTGATAAATCACCATTTTTTACATCAATCACGTACGTGAACATTTATAAAACTAAGCTGCTAGGTATATGTATTGTTTTTCATTCATTTATCCTATGTACAAGAAAATTCATCATTTAATTAATCTTATATTCTTTAGTTATAATTAATTCTACATGTTCTCTTGGATATGTCAGAATTATATCAGATAATTGGGGATAAAATTTTGTGAGTTTTATTTTTTCAAAACCAAGGATCTTTAATACTATGTTTGATGTGATATTTAAACTTACACCAATATCACAAAAAAAATATTGAAATTTATAATATCCAATTTTATAGAAATATAGAAAAACCATTAGTGGTCATGAAATATTCTACGGTTTCCTGTATGAATGTTTTATTGTTTTAAATATTATTTCCTTCATGGAATATATAATATACATCTCTTTATGAAAAAAATTCCAATTCAATCCATGATTTTTTTGAGGTTACCATCACTTAGTTGATAAATATCTTCCATAAATTACATTCTCCAAAATTCTCAATCATTAAAATTTAATTTAAAATTAGTTAGAAAATAATTCTCAAAACACATTAATATTCATTATATAGTCATAGTTTATGAATAGAGTGGTATGAACATGAAACCCTAGTGAATATTCTGTGATAAAAAAAAGATATATGTCTTACCCCTTGTATATTTAAAACCCTACTTGAATATAAATCTAAATATACAATATAATGTCAAATAATATTCAACCCAACATTGAAGGATGTGGTTAAAAAATACATTGATAATTTTTTATATGTTACTATCATATATAAAATTTTAGACTTTTAATGTTGTTCATATTTTAAAATTATGGAAAAAATAGATTTAACACTTATGAATAATGAATAAAATGAGCTATTATATGTTATAGTTATTGATTTTTTTTATTTATATGATATCAAACAAGGATTATATATATTACACCTCATATTTTATTTAATTCTTCTATAAAAAATTTTTAGAAAACTATCACACCACCAAATAATTCATTAGGATTAATGATAAATGATATTTAGTTGTTTAATAAGGGGAGATAATTTGGTTATGATTGAAAAATTCATAATAGATTAGAGTATGTAATTGGACTTCTTTTTACATTCAAAAAATATTTGAATATGTTTTTTTATTTTTTATTCCCAAAACATTATATTATAGAGTTAAGGATTGTGTGCGTGGGGATTTAATGAAAGTACAAAGTTCCAATAAGATGAAGTAATTAAATAAGACAATTTATAATTAATGGATTTGGGTTGATTTCAAATAAGTGATGGTTCTATTAAGAGTGTCAGGGTACTTAGCAATAATAATTGAAAGATTGCACATTTTTTGTTTTTATTTACAATATATTCCTAATGAATGTTGAATCGATGGGAATTTCAAAGTCATTTCGGGGGTGTGGTTATTAATTTTTGAATGGTAAACCATGTGTATGATCATGTTATTAATATTAATTTTGTTTAAATCCATAATATAATTTGTTAACAATAGCGTAATGTTAATATAATTTATTAAGAAACATTGAATAATTATTTTCAAAACGTTTATTGAATAAACATAATTCAATTATCTACCCCACTATCCAGGAATCATGTTTTATTTCATAAAATAGAGCATGGACAATTAGTATCATAATAGTCTAGTTTAACATTCGATGTTGTGTTTCTACCATCATGGACTATTGACTAGTATTGATGACTAGTTCATGTTATGAATTTTATTTCCAAAATGAATCATATCAATTTAGTGAAACAAATATTTTCCAACATTTGATTAGAAAATTTGTAATAAACTAACGTATAAAATATTTTATTAGTTTTTTTAATAACTTTGTATTTGGTAAATTTAATTTTTGATTGATTCACTAGTATTTTTGATGACATATTATTGACACTATTTGATAGTAAAGCATTAAAAATCATTACTATATAAGAAATCCTATATTTTCCTCCCTTTTAAAGAATGAGCTTATAATATTTTTTGGGGTAATGTCCCTAAATACTGACTAGTATATGATCTAGAATATTCATGATGAGAATATTAGGGATATGTAATCCAACCATCAAATATATAATTTCCAATTCAAATATACTCATATTCCATAATATCATTAGAATTTTAATTAAATGGTTTGATGTAAATATTTTTTCTCTTTAAGTTCATCATTTGAATACATTTTAATTGGATCATTTACATGGTTTAATTTTAATGTTTGGTCCACTTATGATATCCCTACTCTTTTACTAGAGGACCTAAATGAGTCCCAAAAAATTTTGCAACACAAAATTCATTCTAAATGACTCAATCATCAACTAAAACAACATAGATTTATTGGCGTGGATTGATGCTTTATCTCAGGACACCATATTCACATTCCTTATAGTCAAAGAAACCACCTCCATACTATCCAAAGTTAGAACATTATGCTGCTCCACTCCCCCATGAGATGTATAAGGTTATACATACAAAATGAAAATACCATGTAAATATCATGATAAAAAAATGAAGAGAACATGATTGGGGATGAGGATCTTGTTTACTGTAGATGGGTTCACTACATAATGAAATTCATCATACTCCCTCGTTATTAATTATTTACTCCTAAGATATCATTTTAGATATATAAAATTGTACAAATAAAATGGTGTGATATCAATATCTAATTGAAAAAATTTATTAGCAGAGACTGGAGATCATCCTCTTTAACTAGTATTAATATGTATGTCCATAATATTATAAATTTACCCAGGACATATCAAGGATGGTGGGATATCATACCACAAATCAAATTTAATCAATACCTAAACTATGATTGTGTGGAGCTGACTTCATCCCTCATCCTTTAAAATCTTTCTCTGACTCAAGGTTAACAATGTAATTTCACTCTCATTTAACTAATTGGTTGATCTTACCTATTAATTATTTTGTCTAAAATATCATGTATGTATCATATTATTATTACCCTATCATCAATGGAATACATGAACATGTAATGAACAATCCCAGATAACCTGGTACCCCTACAATAGTAGTGAACCTGTATCATCCTAAAGTGTATTTCCAATATCCATAGGTTAGCAACTAGCACCTGACATCATATAAAGATAATGGTGGGAATGGTGTTTCTACAAAAATAGTGAAATAAACATATTAAAGTATGCTTAAATAATAACTCCATAGAGAGAACAGTACAATATGTCTAATAGTTATAAACAACCTAATGTACATCATCAAAGTACCATAAAACACAAATATAAATAAACCAAGTCAATACAAGACACACCTCTCTAAGTCATAAAGATAAACAACAAGAACCACCTCCACATGTTTCTTTACCCAAGAATGAACCTACCATGAGATAATATACAAACACTCTAAGGCACACGTAATGTGTGAGCTAAAACCCAGGTACAAGCTCTACAATGGCCTAGAATTCACATACATGGATATTAAATAATTTTATATGAATATTCAGTATATTAAAAAAAATTAATTCTCTAGGATATTAATAGTTTAATGTCTTTGGAAACATGGAAAAAAAATATTATATCACAGTGAAAGATATTAAACAACTCCCATAAAGATCTCCACCTTTAGTACATCTGCCTCAAACCATTCATCATAACCTAGGGAAAGGAAACACTATAAGTGGTTGAGATTAGATTCTTAGTAAGGGTAAATAATTTAAATTCATAAACATAGAATGAGTAAAATGGTATAGAACATGACTATAACATTTGGAGATCATAACCTTCATATTAGAGATCATAATAATTATTGGATGTTTATAATACATGGATAATAAGTGAATTAAGAGACTAAGTTATAGAAGCATAACATTATAATAATACATGATAATTATGGCATGAATTTTTTTATAACTTCATGAATGTGTATTAGTAGAAACATGTTCACTCACTAAATCAAATACATGAGATAAATCCCCACATCAACAAATGTACATGGAACTTGGTCCATGCTTAACATTGTGAACATGTAATTAGGTTCACGAATAAACTTATGGTCATAAAAGTAGGTCCACGCATAAAACTAGGAACATGTAACTAGGTTCACACATAAAAATGTGAACATGTAATCATGATGAACCATAAACTTTTAGACATTCAAATAGGTCTATTAATAATATTTTGAACTTGTAATCAGGTCCACACATAAGCTTATGAACATGAAACTAGGTCCATGCATAACATTTTGAACGTGTAATCAGGTTGATGAATAAAATTGTGAACATATAATCAAGTACACGCATAAACATATGGGTATGAAAATAGGTCCATGAATAACATTTTAAACATGAACTAAGGTTCACTCATAGAATTGTAAACATGTAATCAGGCTCACACATAAACTTATTTACATTAAAGAAGGACCATGCATAACACTTTTAATACGTAATAAGGATCCCTAATAACATTGTGATCATGTAATCCGATTCACACAATAACTTATGGATTTGCAACCAGGTCCATTACTAATATTGTGAACATGTAATTAGGTTCATTTATAACATTTCGAACATGAAATTATTTTTGTGCAGAATATATATACTCATGAGTCCTCCATCTTTACCAAATTAATTGGAGAGAGATATATAACCCACCATCTCATAGTAACATCATTTTTACATATTCCACAAAATAAAATACCCATCCTATCATTGACCATAAAAACACATAAGTCTTATGAATATAAAAAAATAACCCATTAAATGAAATGGGTATCATTAACATTTCATCACATCATAACCTATGGACAATAGATACGTTTAATAACCATTTCTTCATATAATAACCTATGAAAAGAAAAGGTTTTCGAAAGAAAATAACTCATGGAAGATAAATTTGTTCCATTAACATCATATATGCATATCATAACCCATTCACATAAATAATATTACTGGAACATTTAGATCCTTTTCTAGAAAATAATTATTAACATCAACATATCTCATATTAGATGGGAAATAACATTGATATATATTTTAAAATCATTTTTTAGATAAAATATCTTTTCTTATTGGAAATTATATTTTTAAAAAATAAAAATCTTTTTAAAACCATTTCCTTGAAAATATAATTTAAATTTTATAATAAGTTATTTAAATTATTTTGTAATCCATTTTTTAAATATATAATGAATCCTTGAAATTTTTTAAAACATTTCATAAACATAAAACATTATGGAAATAAATTTCTTTTGTAAATAACATTGACATATTTTAAATGAATATTTGAAAAAAATAAAATAAAATTTTCCTGAAAATTTTCTTCTATGATTATTTCATAAAACACTAAAAGAGTTTAAAAAATATTTTTTTAAATAAAACGTATTTTCGACCGATGATTGAAATATAGTCAAATTTTCTAAAAAACACTTTATTAATTATCATAATTACCAAATAGTAAAAAATTTATTAACATATGTATATATCATGAATAAAAAAATGATAAATAAACCCATAAGTGTTCTTGATATATAGATCAAATGATTTCATCAAATAAGCATACTCATTATCAATCTCGAAAAGTGGTGAGATTGTTCAAATAAAACCATATCACTTGGTAAGATGGTATCACAGTCTCCATGCAAGAAAAGTAAATTAAATGATGCATAAAATATAATTAAATGAATGAAATTCATGTTATTACTCGTAAAATTTAAGTACATACACCTTGAATGAGAATTTTGGTACATAACAAAACATGGGTCTCAGTGAAGGAAAATTGATATAGAACTATCATACTGATTATCTATCTTTTGAAACTAAAACACCATGAATGAATTTTAATAAAATTAATTTTTAAATAACCATAAAATTAATTATAATATTCATAGAATACACTAATGTTATGTACATACACCACATAAAATTAAAGAGTGGAAAACATATAATTTATCTCACAGAAATAAAAAGTGAATGAAATCCTCTTAACTTATGTCTTGACTCTCTTTATACTTATACAAACCACATATATATAATAAATATAGATTTTTTATTAATATTTTTCGGAACCATATTATTATATATAATACCACAAATGGTTTTATTATGACCTTATATTACCCTCTTGTTAACAATTTTATGTTATGTTTTTACATCGGGTAATATTCACTTCATTCTTCACATGTGTCTTAATTTGTTATATCATTGGTCCTTATACTAATATCATGATATAAATAATGTAAAAATTATATAAATATAATTTTTATATAGTAAAAATGTATTAAAATAATCCATATAGTATATAATTATGAAATGGAATACACCATTTATGGTGATTGTAAACCTTACGTACGCATGAAAGCTATTTCCATTTAGTTATCGTGTTGAAAGGAAGAAAGTAAAACAAATATATATATAAATATGTATATATAATTACTAAAGTATATTTATTATATCATATATATATCTTATATATTCTCTAAACCTATCCATAACACATTCTTTATTGTGTATGAACAAATCATGTCGAATTGAGGGGGCGGTAGTCCACACATCCTCAAAAGAATATCATATTTTCACCAAATAGAAAGTAAGAGGATATGTGTTGTAAAATGAATATATATATATATATATATATATATCAAATTAGTAATAAAAATAATATATTTCATATATAAACATAGTTTCAATCATAATTTACTATATGATGTGGGGCAATTGAAAATTTAACAATTATCATTTTGTGAGGCCATAGTTCATCCTATACAAAGACAGTGTGTTCATTACCCATTGGATGGATATGTGTGTAATTGTAGGTCAACCCCTTAGCATAAAAAATTACATGTATATTAAATATAATTTAATTTTATTAAATCATTTAATAAATATATTGTAGGGGTGGAGAAGGAAAATAAAATAAATAAGCTTGAGATAAGATGCTACCTCTTAATCAAATAACCGCTTTTTGTTGGCCTTTTATAGAGAAGGAAAATGACTCAATTCAAATTTTCAAAATAAGGTAGTTATACACATGTTATTACCTATCAAAATTCATAAAAACCCAACCCAATTAGATAATGGAAGATTTACATATGAAATATGGCCAACGAAGGTGTGTTTTACAAGTTCCTAGGTCATTTGGCCCCCTAAATATAAGGATTAGTTCCTAATTAATCTTAACATGACGATAATCATTATGATTAATTTTAATCACTATTACTAATATTTTCATTCAAAAATTTACAAGATATAATTATACTCTAAATAATATACTTACTATAAATTTTAATGTCCATTTTTCTAAATTTAACTCATATAAGTTGAAAAATTATGATTAATGGAAATCCAGTAAATGGGATGAAATAACAGTTATTCAAAGTAGAAAAATGCTCAATGGTTTGTTATGTTTGGAAAATCAATACCAAAATAAAATTTATTATAATGACCAAAACATAATTAATATATTTAAAATTGAACTAATTTAACCTTATAACAACTGTAAATTATACTTAATTATTAATAATTATTTAAATGAAAAGGTAATTATTATATAAAATTCAATACTTACAGTATTCATCAAAACATGATGTTTCTCGAAAAAATTTCAAATATTCAGCCAAATATAATTTAGCATTTATAAATTAAAATAAGTAGTTTATTTTAGCAAACTAAATTTCTAGATGTGTATAAAATTAATATTTTCCTTCTTTAGAATAAGACATTAAAATAAGTTCCTTCGAGAAAATAGTATTCCAAAAAAATAAATATATTACAAAAAAATTATATTTTTCATTATAAATATATTTTATTTATATAAAACCATTATAAAAATATTTTAAAAGTAGTTATTACTATTCACATTACTCTGTTTTAACTTCAAGGTTATAGATAACTTTTTTAAATAAAAATAATAATATAATGATGTTTTTTTGAGGCCTGGTTTTCCATGTAACATACGCCAAGTCGGTGTTGTGTGTTGCACATGACATGTTTTTGTTGCGGGTAGTGTAAGACATGTTAGGGTTTTATGTACCACAATCCAATTTGGTTTCCTTTGAAAGTTGTGCTTGACTTAGTTTTTTAATATATATATATATAACTATTTCTAGTGTCATGTGAAATTAAAAATATCAAAAAGAGTAAATTAATTTGAAAAAAATAATTCCCAAAATCTAAGAGTGTTACATTCTACCCCTCTTAAATATTAATTTCATCCTTAAAATTCATCTCTGTTATGAAATGTTTAATAGTTTCACTTTTTGTTCTTACAAACCCACATCGTAAAAATGATTAATAAAATTCCTTTAAAAATGAATTTTAGAAACATAGACATTACCCAATTTATCATATGACTAGGATTCCACAAAGGGGAACATAGGTTTTAAGGGAATATATTGACATAGAGGAGAAAAAAACTGTCATTTTATAATAGAGATTGATAGAGAATATTGATCCATATAAGTGGGTGATCATAAAACCATAAATATGTAATTTTTTAAGGGATCATATGAATCACTATATATAAAGTTTCAAGGATAAATATTTTTTAATATCATTTCCATAGTTTTGATGATTTATTTTACTATATAGAAACATAAGGAAATATAATTACTTGATTTAATTCGTTTTAGTATATAAAATCTCACACTTTGTTTATTCCTTGACCATTTCCCACTTCTTGTCTTACTCTATGGAATGATGGTGAATTTTTCATTCCAAAATACCTAATATATCCTAAGATCCATGATATGCCATCCAAATTGACATTAGTTATCATCAATAAATTGTTTTCTGAATAGGTTGTCGAATATAGAAAAATATTTATGTTGTGATATATAACTTCAATCTCACAAACATCGTCTAATGTTTTACATAATCCCATTGATAAATGGTTAACCATGTATATCATTCAGAAGATAAAAATCCAAGACATTAGAAATAATTTCAAAAAAAAATATTAACATTATTAACTTATATATTATAAGGTATATCATGGTTGTCATATTCAAAACATGTGAATACCCTCATCATAAATTCTCTTGAAACATGTTAATAACCTAAATTACCAAAAAATAATTTTTGAAAACAAGTATTCATCCCTATTGTTAATATTAATGGATATATTTCCTAAAAACAAGAATTTGTAAACATCACACTGGATAAAATAGACTTCTTTTTCAATAATCCATTCCAGGGTTATCTATACTGTCCAATTTACTTATTCATATCCAATATATCTGAATCCAAACATCATAATCTCAATGTGAGGCATTATTTAAGGGTTACCTTACCTCAATGAAAATATCACATTTCTGTGAAATCACCTTTCAATATCTTCATCATCATGAAAAGATCACATTTTCTAACCACAATGAAAACTTATATGGAAAATAATTATGCCTTTCATGATTTATATAACCTAATATTTTGAACTCCAAAACATAAATACTTCATCAATCAGACATTATTCTTAAAACCTTACTCATAAATCATCAACATATTACTTAATACATTTTTACTAGAAAATGAAATAGGAATCTTGTCTTAAGAATCCTATGATTCAATCGATTCATTCTTCTTATGATTAATGTAAACAATACTGGATGACCATTATAGACCTTTCACATGTCATTTTTATTTTATTTATCTTCATAAGTATAAACAATACTCATACCACATACCATATTCACATTATGATATTTCCACATGGAAATATATTTTAATAATTACCAAACTTCCCATATATGAAATTTTTAATGCTAATAATTTTTCATCTAGTTATCTCCATTGACTAAATCTAGAAATCATTGTGTGATGATCACATATCATAGATTGAAACCCCATATTCATAAAAACAATTACTAATTGAATTTATAAATTATGACACCTTTATTAATATATGTAAACTTTTGATAATACTAGTTTATTAATATCCAACTTATATTTAATCCTTCACTATGGTTTGTGATGAGTTTTTGAATTCTCAAAGCATTTGTCTTAGAAGTATCAACCAAGGTTTGTAGAAAGGCCCATTGTTGTGCACTAGATTATCCCAAGTCTTTCATGAATCATCTTGATGGAGTTTTTACTCCTAGGTAAACATGTAGGTGAGCCACATCTACTTGTGCTATCCAGACATTGATGTAACTCTAGAAAATAACTGACTCTATACTTCACCAAAACTCTAGGACATTGTATCCTAAATGTTAATTCATCATTATACTTATCCTTAGAGATATCTATTGATATATACATAGAAATATACCTAGGGGTCTCAATAAAGGATTATCATCCTTGATTCTAATGGTTGACTAAAACATTCCTTTGATGCCAACTATAATGATCTAATGTTAGCATACATGGATATTAAATCATTTTAGATGAATATTTAGTACATTACAAAAATAAATGCTCATGCACTTTATTACATTAGTGTGTTTGTAGGCAAGGTAAAAATATAATATATTGGTGAATGATCTTAAAAAATACCATAATGATATCCACCTATAGTACATGTATATAAAACCTTCCTTCATAACTAGGGGAAAGGAAACAAAATAAAGGTGTGACCTCATGTGCTGTGTAATAGTAAATAAAAGAAAATTCTTAAGTATAACTTGAATAAAATGGTAAAGAATAATATCATTACATTTGAATATTGTACCCTATATGTTATATATCATAATAATGATCTGAAGTTCATAATACATGGATAAAAATATATTTAATAGAATAAGTAATGAAAGAATAGCCTAGGAATAAAACATGTAATTTGTGGCATGGACAATTGATTACTACATTTTGAATGTTTATATGTATAAATATTTTCACTTGTTGAGGTAAGGTCATGAAATCAGTCCCATTAATCATCTTATTGACATGAAAAATGTTCTATGCATATCATTTTGAACATGTAATTTGGTTCGGGCATAACCTTATGGACCTGAAACCAAGTCGATGTGAAACAATTTGAACATGTAATCCTATTCATATATGACATTGTTAACATGTAATCAAGTTCACCTATAAACTTATGGACATTAAAAGAGGTCAATGTATAACATTTTCAAGTGTAATCCGATTAACACATAACCTAGGGGACACGAAATCAGGTCCATGCATAACATTATGAACATGTGATCAGGTTCACACAGAACATTATGAACATGTAATCATGTTTATACACAAACTTATGTCCATGAAAACAAGTCCATGCATAACATTGTGAACATATAATATGGTTAAATAATAACATTTTGAATATATAATAAGGTTCACAAAAAAACTTATGGACATGAAATCAGGTCCATGCATAACATTTTGAACATGTAATAAAGTTCACTCATAAAATTGTAAACATGTAATCATTTTCACACATAAACTTATGATCATTCAACCAGGTCCATGAAAAACATTGTGAAATTGTAATTAGGTTCACTCATAATATTGTGAACATGAAATCAGGTTCATATATATCATATATACTCATGATTCCCCCATTATTATCCAACAAATTGGATGGATATATAGGTCCCACCCATCTCATAACAACATCACTCATACGTCTGAATTAAAATAAAACATTCATCATATCATGACCCATAAAAAAATTGGTTTTATAAACATGAAATGATAAACCATGAAATTAAATGTTTATCATTACCATTTCATCACATAATAGCCTGTGGAAAATAGATATGATTAATAACCATTTCGTCGAAGAATAACCCTTGAAAAGAAGCGGGCTTCAAAAGGGTATAACCCATGGATGAGAAACATGTTTCATTATCTTTATAACATCAAAAGATAATTTATTTATAAAGTGAATATTAATTAAACCTTGAGATCATTTCATATAAAGGCATTAGTAACATAAAATTATGTCATCTTAGAGGGTAAATATGTTTAAAATATCTTTTAAAAACATTTATTAGGTAAAATGTCCATTCTACATGAAAATTTAATTTTTAACAAATCAACCTTTTGATAACAATTTCCTTGAAAATAAAAATTAAAACATATAATGAATGATTTGAAAACATTTTTGAAGCCTCTTATTTGAAGTATTGTAATAAATTATTGAAATCCTTCAAAAAGATTTCATGAACACAAAACATAATTGAAAAAAAAATCATGGAATTTTATTTTGAATTATTTTAAAGGAATAATTAAAAACAATATAACAATTTTAAAATAATTTTTCATTGAAAATAGTCTTCATGTACAATTTTAAATCATTTTTGAAAACATTTTGGAAAATATTATTTTTCAAAAAAATATATATTTCTTACCAAAAAGTGAAATATAAAAAAATTCTTACAAACATTTTTATAATCATCATAATTAACAAAGAGTGGAAAATAGTATTCACTCGTGGATATATCTTTAATAAATAGAGTAGAAAGAAACTCAAGTTTTTTCTTTATAGTTGGATCCAAATATTTCATCAATGAATTATAATTCTTAACAATCTCAAAAAGTGATGTTATTTTTTTCAATAAAAACATATCACTTTGTAACGTGGGATTATACTATCCATGTAAGAAATGGAAATTAAATAAAGCCTCAAAAAACATATATATTAGTAAATTAATTTTATAATATGTAAAATATAATTATATACACCATTAAATATAATTTAGGTGCATAACAAGACATGAGTCTCAATGAAGGAAAATCGAGACAAAACCATATTATCAATTTGCTAACTTTTGAAACATAAACCCCATATAAGAATGTTAAAAATGGATATGTAAATTCCAATAATTTTAATTATAATATAAATAGAATAAAATCCTAGGTATTACATAAACTAAAAAAATTAAAGAGTGTGAAACATATCCTTTATCTCTTAAAAATTAAAAGTCAGATGAAATCCCCTTACCTTGTGTCTTGAATCTCCTCATAATTATGCAAACCACCCATATAATAAATATAAATTTATTATAAATATTTCACAGAAAAATATTATTGTATCTAACAAAAAATATTGTTTTATTATTACCTCATATTACCCTCTTGTTAGCAATCATATGTTATGTTTTCACAATGACTAATAGTCACTTTATTCGTCACATGTGTCTTAATTTGTTATATCTTTGGTACTACTACTTATTTCATCATTTCAAGAATTTATACAATTGACTAAATATCATTAATATACATTATATTTTTATTATAGTAGTTCATATAATTTTTATGTATAAAATAGAATATATCGTTAATAGAGACGGTAAGTCGTACGTACAGATGAATGTTATTCTTGTTTAATAATCATGTTGAGGAATGAAAGTAAAAGGCATATATGTATATAAATATATAGAGTTTTTAAAATATATATATTATACCATATATATATATATCAAATATTTTCACTGAACTCATTCATAATACATTCAAGGTTGTGTATGAACGAATCACATCACTTTGAGGGAGTGGTAGTACACACTTCCTCAAATGAAATTATCGTACTTCCAAAAAATGGAAATTAAAAAAAATATTTATTGTAAAATGAATAAATAATATTTTTGAAATAATAAATATAATATATGAAATATTTAAATATATTTTCCCTCATAATGTCCACCATGAGAGGTGGTAATGGAAAAATTCACAATCATCATTTAGTGAGGTAGTAGTCCACCATAAACATATACAGTATCTTGGTTACCCATTAGATGGATGTGGGTGTATGTGCAGGTATAAAAATAGAATTAAACCATAATATTATATTTAATATAATTTTTATTTATATATTCATGGGATAAATATAGTTTAGGGGTGGAGAAGGAAAATAAAATAAAGGAGCATGAGAGAAGAGGCTATTTCTTAGTCGGGTAACTCCTTTTGGTTTCTGCCAAAAGGCTTCATTAGATAGATTTATTCCAAGGAGAGGATTATATGAAGAAGGCAGTTCTATTGGTAATTTTATTTATGATCATGGGTAAACCTAAGAGGATTGAGAGGTGTGAAGAAGAGGGTGAGGTGGTTGCCTTTTATATGGAAAAAAATGCCCCACTTGAAATTTTTAAAAACAAGTTTTGTGTACACATGTCCAAACCTAAAAAAGAAATACCAAACTAAAAAATCAATATTTTAATGATTATTGAAGAAATATATCAATAAAATGGGTTTTATATAAGTGCATAGGTCATTTGGGATCCTAAAATAAATGTTTAGTCTCTAATTAAACTTAATTTTACCTTAATCATTGTGATTAATTTTAATCACTTTTACTAATATTTTTAAAAAAAATTAACATGAACCAATTAAAAACTAAAAAATATACTTCTTATAATGTTGTATGTCCATTTTTTGAAATAAAATTAACAGATTTATAAATATTAAGATTAATTCTATTCTTAAAAACGTGACGAAATAATGTGTTTTCAATGTAGAAAATTGTTCCAATGTTTGTTATGTTTTTATATTCAATACCAAAAGTAAATATGATTATATTTTCTTAAATTATATTAATAAATTTATAATTGATCTAATTATACCATTAAAAAATTAACGTATTTGTTAACATTAATAACCATTTAAACAAAAAAGTAAATATTAACTAAAATGCATTATTTTTCACTATTCATAAAAAAATAATGTCTCATAAAAATCCCAAAAAATAAATCTAATCTAGTTTTGGAATTATAAAAATACTAAATAGGGTTATTTTAACAAATTAAATTTTTGTGTCTAAAATTAATTTATTTTTTTCTTTATAGAAGGATATGAGAAGCAGTTCCTTCTAGAAAATAGTTTTTTAAAACATATAAAAGGTTTACCAAAAAATATAATTTTCATTATCAATATGTTTTAATTGTATAAAACAATTATAAAAATATTTTAAATGTTATTATTATAATTCATATTACTAAATAATAACATCTAGGTTACAAGTTACTCATTTATATTATTCTAAAAAATGATGTTTAATTCAAATTTGATATTGCGTGTAATGTACAGCAAGTCGTTGTTACCTGTAGCTCATCTCAAGTCAATGTTCTGTGTACCGCAAGACCATTTAGAGTTTCATGTAGTGAAATCCAATTTGGTGTCGGGTAAAATGAATTTTTTTACGTAGTGTTTCAATAAATGCATGTTCATAAAACTATTTCAAGTGTCACATGAAATGAAATATATAAAAAAGATTATATTGATTCAAAAAAAATTATTCACAAAATCTCTGGGTGTTATAGTCTCACCAAGGATTCCATAATAATATAAAAAAATTAATTAACCAAAAAAATAATTCAATTTTAAATAAAATAGGCTAGAAAATTTAAAAGAATATTTAAAACAAAACCATTATTTACAATTTAATTGATGTAAATATTTTAAAAAATAGATTAATAAACAATCTATATAAAAATTTTTATATAAATTCACCTTTATTGTGTAAAATGATTACAAAAAAATTCATATATCAAAATAATCATAAACAAGAAACATGTTAATATTACAAGAGGTACGATAGTTCAAGGTTATGGTGTCCTCACACACTTGAATAAGTGATCACAGCAATATGTGCGCAAATGTTCCTCAGACACTGTTCAAAGTGGAATCGTCACCATCCCAAAGGGGATGTGACCTACTTCATATATATTTTTAGAGTTATAAAGCATTAATAGAGTGTTTTCATGGGATCACATAACACAACACGCGTAATAGGAAACTCTAAGGAAGAATTTTGATAGTAGGGATCCATTAATAAACACTAGATTCAAGATAAAAAATGGATATTAGATCCTCCAACAACATGGATATCTATCAAACCCTTGGGTGGAGAGAAGAAGAGATTGTGATATTGATAATGAGATAAGAACTCTTAGATGGATGAGATAGAAAAAATATCACCACACATTGATTCACATAAAAAGGGGTTTTGAGGAACCTAAATTGGTTATTAGGAGCTCTTAATACCTATATAATCATACAAACCATATTTAGGGTTGATAGGAGTTCTAAATAAGGGTTGTTTAGATTTAATAGAATTTTCAAAATAACTAAATCCCATATCCACAATAAGCTATTTAGGGCTTCACAATTTGTCAAACTATGCACCCAAACCATATTCCCCTGATAGTGGAGTTTCATAGTTTTTTTATGGTTAAAACATGTTTTCAAAAACTATGTTCCAACCATAGAAAACCAAACATCCTAGGTTTTCACATTTTTCACTAGTAGGGCACACCGTTTTGGAAAATATTGCACCAACAATGCACAACCCAAGATCTCTCCAAAATCATCTGAATTTCTCCTCTAATAACTCTTAAATGATTCCCAACAAATAAATATCAAAATATTGGTTAAAGAATACCTGAAAATGATATCATTATGTCATAACCTCCACACTATAGAAACATTAAATCCTTAAAAAGATTATGAAGAAACTTCTATGTCAAAATGTTGAGACCACTAATCTATTAGTAGTGATTCTCTCTCCCACATATCGTGAGAATTAAAACCATGTTTCCATAGAACATGAACCAAAGGTATCACCCTCCCATGACATAACATGGTTTTAAAATCAACTATCTTGACTGGATGCTCAGTCATGGAAAAATATGTCCTAACATCAAGATCACTCCATTTCACAACATGATATAAATTGAAAGATACTTTTGTAGTTGTTATCAATGTAACAAATTATGTATTGATATCATCTAGTGCATAAGTTCTTAATGTAAATAACATTATCAACCTTATCAACAATAAAAATGTTCCCAAAAATAAGGAGTAAGTTTACCTTTCCACCCATTTCATCGATGACCCAAATTGGGAGAAGCATTCAAGAATACTTGGTCACCAATAAAAAAGTCTCATGGTCTACGATGATGAATATCATAAGACTTATAATACATATGTTCCATCAAGATTATATGATGTATCAAATGCATATTTTTTGTTTTATTTTGATTCATTATCTATCCATCAAAGGGACTTTCACCAATATATGATAAATAGATGGGAATTTTAAAGTCTGTCTATGCAAGGCTTCCAAATGATACATTATTATTTAAAACTAGTAAATATTATAAAAAAACTCAAACAACCCAAAAATGTTTATCCAAGTCCCCAGAAAATTCCAGAACCAAGGAGAGAAGAACATATGTAAAAATTTATATAGCACATTCGCTCTTTCCATTTGATTGTTGATTGTATGCCATTCTCAAATGAACCATATATACCAGTGCCTCTTGATGGTCAATCCGAAAGAAAAAGAAAACTGGGGATATATATTAGAAACTATAACATATGGAACTCCATTAAAATGAATAATTTCTTTCACATATATATTTCATAAATCTTCAACATTGTTTTTATCACAAATATATATAAAGTAAGAATATTTGGTCATCCTATTGATCATAAACCATAATACATTATTTATTCTAGGGGTTTAGAGAAACCCAACCAAAAAATACGTAGAGATCTCATCCAACAACCAAATTGGTAGAAGATGTGGTTGGATGATACTTGGAGGTCTCTACAGCTCATCCTTGCCATGTTAAAACATATTACTATGACAGAAAAAACTACAATTCCCCTTATCATACCTGGCTACCATAATCGTTATTGTATGTCATAGAACATATTTCTGGTTCATTGTGTCACAACTAGCTGGGAATTATAGAAACAAACAAAACATATTTCCTAACTAATAGCGGTACCACAAAATAGTCTTAAAAATATATAATTCCCTCTATGGTGAACATCCAATCAACAATGATCTCCCCCAATAAAAAGAGTCTCTAATTCTACAAAACTCGATAGCAAGCTACTTTTACTATTTAAAAAACTCGATAAGAGTGAATTACAACTGAATAATGAAAAAAACACCATCCCTTGATTCCTAAACTCTAATATGCAACTTTGAAAATTCGTGTATTATTTTCCACTCCTCTAATGATTCTTTCAAAGCTTGGTGGGATCTTGACCAATCAAAGAATCCATGACGACATTTACTTTCCTCAGGGTATAAGAAATGTCTATTTAAAACTATTGGTGGTATTCCTCCCAACACATTTGGTGGAAACTAAAATATTTTTGATAGAATATATAACTCAAGATGATGTTGTTGTAATACATAGTTAACATTCCTTTAAATAAATAATTCTACCAACTCTTCAGTGCATGCATCACAACTTCAGGTTCAATGTCATGGGTTAGGTAATTAGTTTGTTTTTACCTAATATCTTAATCTCCATAAAAAATGACATGATAAACCTATATAATAACACAAGAGAAACATGAACCTGATGCATCACATAAGTCCACATACCCAGCCCTGCCACTAGAAGATTCATCATTGGTGTAGTAGTCAAAAAAATTTATCACAAAAAATGTACTTTGATAATTACATTCATTAGAAAACAATACCCCCTCTAAATTATGATATTCATTGGATAATATAACTTTTATATGTCTTTTACAAACTAATGATAATATTAGCTAAACCTAAGAAGCTACATTTTTAGAACCATTTTGTAGTTCCCCCAATGTCATAAAATCTTTCACCTTTTTAGGATCAATTGAAACACCAAGTTTTGACACTATATTTAGCAATAAATTTACTTGTATAATCCTATTTCACATTTTTCTATATTCCCATAAAGCCAATGATTTCCCAAAAATTCTTGAACTATTCTTAGATAATGTGGGTGATCCTCATCCGGCATAGAGTAAACCAAAATTTCATCCACAAAGACCACCACAAAAGTTTCAAGACACTCATTTAAGATTATGTTCATTAAATCCATAAACTCAATAGGACCATTGCATGAACTGAATGGAATGAATACTTTACTCATAATTCTTATACAATTATGAATGCTAATTTTATGAATGTAAGATTATTTAATTCATAATTGATGGTAACCAAATCAACGTTAAATATTTGTGAACCACTTTTACCATTTCAAGTTTTCAAATAGATCGTGAATCTATAGAAATGGATATTAGTTATTTATTGTCACTTTATTGGTTTTTCGGTAGTCAAAAAAATGTTGAAGTAACCCATCAACTCTATTCACAAAGTGAATAGGCACTGCCTAAGGTGACACACTCGGGCGTATGAATACTTTTTCTAAAATATCATTCAAATGCGTATGAAAATATTTTATTTCATTTGGTACAATTTAGTATGAAGTAATAGATAACATATGGGTACTCAACAAACAGTTGATAGAAATTCCTAAATCCCTAACTTATGGAAAACTAGATAATTTGGAAAGAAAATTATTGAGAAACCTGAAGACAGCTGTAGGAATATAATCACTCAAATATTACCACACTAGGTTGAAAGAATCCACATATATCAATTTACCCAACTCTGGATAAGAATTTGTGGCTCTACTCGACCTCGAGTCCCATTATCCATGAATGACACAGCACACTCCATCAGGCATAGTAAATAAGACCCACCGAATATAACAATAAAACTTGTATTTACTGGGAATGACCTAATCCATCCTGATAATGATCTTAAGAGGTTTCTAATTGATAACTAGAAAATCACTGACAAGATAAACCTATGATAAAGTGAAAAAACATATAGGACAAGAAATAACATTCTCTCTCTTATTACTGAGGGGTCTAGAAATATCCATCACAAAAGAAAAATATCCATATAAAGATAAGTATATTCACAATAAAATTCAAAATAAAGGAATGAGATGCACCAGTATAAAAAAGAAGTTACTAAAGATGAATCAATTGTGATTGTACCTCTCAGAGTCAGTTGAACCATATCTACTTCCTCTGGAGACTCTTCCCCTGCATAATGAATCTTATTTTTGGATTCCAAAGGTTCAAACCTCTTTTTTGAGAGTCAAATGATCTAAACATAGTTTCATTAGTTTCTAATAATCCCATTCCAGTAAATGGAGTAGAATATACATGGAATAACTTCTAAATGTGACCTGGGAATCCATAGAAACAACATGTTTTTGGTGCGTTGTGGACAATGCTTTTCGAGTTCCCAAGTTTGGAACACTATTAAAAAATCAAAGGGCATATTTTAGACACCACCAAAGGTCAATAAAAAGAATGTTATCGAGAACCACTATAAAAATTATCACACTTACTCTATCCATTAAAGGAATTCATAGAACATCCACTAGGATAAAAAGGAAATTAGGAAACCTTGACTTACCAAACTGGTCTATTTCGACTATAAATTCCCTATCCAACACATCAACATAAGAATGACCATTTGGTAGTAAATATGGATAATGAATATCAGATCAAAGGACCATCTCAAAAATTAAATTCTTCATCTTCATTGTAATCAAAATATCAAGTGGGAACTTCACAAAATTTTTAAAACAACTTTCATATATTTTCATAGTCCTGTCAGCCTTCTCGAGTTTTAATATTCAATATCCTTAGCCAACACCACTGAATAAAGATATTACTAGTTTTTGAAAATAACATTAATGTATTTATACTCTAACCCCACATGATTATTCACTATCACCATCATGTTCCACCATCAACTTCTAGAACCCTTAATCTTGAAGATGACACATTTCACATTTATTTCATCTAGCATATCCATGAACTCAAAATAAAAGTTCAATATTTCTCAACCCATTATCTTCTAGGTGAGGATAACTACATACTTAAAATATTTTTTTCTTTTATATTATGAAATCATGATCATGAATTGTGAATTCATCTCTTTGAGCATCCACTATTGGAGCCTGAATGGGAATGGGTAAGGGTTCATGTCCTAGAGCTTAGAAAACACACACAATAACTACAACCATATTATAGTCAATGGGAGGATTTTCTCACTCTGGTTCATTAACATCTTCCTCCTATATCATAATCAAACTTATTCTTGGAGGAATGACGCTACATAAAATCAGAAGACAACATTAAATATTACATATTAACACTTAAATATTGAAATAAGGGAAATTAATTCCACTAGAAAGATATTAATATTTTAATTTTCACATATAGAAATAAAAAACATGTAAATAACTAGAAAAAAACCACAATGTGTCTTTCTTGAACCTATAATTGTTATTTAAGGGTTATTAGTGAGTTATATGGCAAATAACTTAATAAAAATACCCTATATGTTCCGAAAAGATTACTTAACTCCATACTAACATCAATAAATGATATTTAACCTACACCTTTAATACCACATTGTTATGGACTAATCCTAACACCATCACACCCTCACACCACAGCCAACCCATAAATGGCTTGAAAAGAATTCCCAATCCACGTGGGTTACTGACTAGCACCTAGTATGATACAAGATATTGGTGGGAATGCCTTTTCCACACAATTAGTGAAAAAAGTAAATACAAGTCGGTATGCTCAAAAGATATCTCCACAGAGAAAACAATTCCTTAAGAAAAATAGTAATAAATAACCCAATCTACATTATCAATTTACCATAAAATAAGAAGATATAAAATCCAAGTCTAAAAGTAAAGATCTCTACAAGACTAAAAGATCAATAAAAAGATCCCCTCTAAGTTGTGCTTTATCCTTTCTCTATCCATGCAAGTGATAATATAAAACCCCCAATAGAATGGGTAGGGTGCGAGATGAAATCCACGTAGGGTCTCACCATGTATTCCAAAAAAAATATACAAAAATTAATTAAAGAAATAAATCATTCAATTTTAAATAAAATAGGAAAGGCCATTACAGAAAATATTTAAAGTAAATCATTATTTACTATTTAATTGACGGAAATATTTCAAATAGTGGATAAATAAAAAATTTATATACAAAAGTTTATATAAATTCACAAGGAATATGTAATCCAGTTTAGAATGGATGGAATACATCAAAATAATCTCAAATGAGGAACATGGATATCTTCCAAGTGGTATGATAGTTCCAGGTTAAGGGATCCACAAACATTAATAGGTTGTCATGGTTATATGTGTACACAAATCCCCCATACACTTTGCAAGGACATATCATTACCATCTCATCTGGGATGTGACCCGCCACCTATTTTTTGATAGAGTTGTAAAGTGTCAATAGATTTTTTTACAGAATAGCTCACTAACTACCTAGTATTTCATGTTATATAACATAAATCCACAATGGTAATTTTTGTCAAAAATATTCAAAAAAAAATTAACCCTTTTTCTCTATTTTATTATTCAAATTTCCATATAAAAATAAAATAGTTATTTAATCAACTTAATACTTTTTTCAAGATAAAATCAACGAGCTTCTATCCAAATAATTTAATCCATTTTTCTGAAATACATGTTTCAAATAAATTTCATAAATCAATTTCACAATTCAATTTCACAATTTAAATTCCACAATTTGATTCGATGATTTAATTTCACAAATTTCCACCAAATAATTCAAATACACCTCAAATAATTAGAATTGGGGGGTTTACCTATATTTCATGATAAATAAAGTTTAATCCATATTCCATAATGAATTAAATTTCCACAATTTAATTTAAAGATGTGTAATTTAAATCATGAAATTTTAGGTTAAATTAATTGTGTAATCAGAAATTGAACCACCAACCATAGATCACTGGATTGTGTAAGAGAACACCTATAATGGGAAACTACAATAAAGAATATCTGAAACAGAGATCCAAGAGTCAAATCGAGATTCAAGATCCCAAAAAGGATATTTAATCCTCCAACATCATTTAAATCTTTCTATCCTTACTAATGATATAGCAATAGATATGGATATATAGAGCATGAGAAGAAATCTTACTTAGAAGAGATAGAATAAATATCTCCATGATTTGATTCTTTTAGGAAGTGGTTTAGAGAGATATAGTTGGTTATTGGGAGGTCCAAATGCCCAAGAAAACATCCAACCCTGAGTTAGAGTTGATCAGGGGTCGAAATTGGGGTTTAGGAAATTTTTAATGGATTTTTAGAATAATTTAATCCAGTGTGAAGAGTTATCTAGGTAGGGATGTAGGATTTGTGATATAGTGCACCCTATCCATGCACTCTTACTATAGGGGTTTCACAATTTTTTTGTTGGTGGGTGAACTATTTTAAAAGCTATTTACCAACCTTGTAAACCTGTTCTACATAGGTTTTCATGCTTTTCACTAGTAGGGTGCATGATTTTTGAAATTTATACACCAACTGTGCACACCCCAAGAGACCTATTTTAAAAAAAAATCACCTAAGGAACTCCTAAATGAGACCCGACCAATTAATGATCAAAATATGGGTTGAGGAATAACTAAAAATACTAAATGAATGTTATAGAACATCTCTAAATTTGTAAATTCACACAACCAATGACTATCTATAGAGTATTATTGGATAATGTACTATGTGTTCTAGATAAATATAAAATTTTAACATAAACTATTATTATGTTATAGAGTATATTAATATAGAAAATTATCTATTAGTGCAGTGGAATCCTAAAAATATGTGATTGACTACAAGTTTAGGTTGGTTCTGGTCTACTTTTTGTGATTCTAATATGTTATAGACCATTTAATTTGTCTTATTTCATGTATGGATAGGTTGATTCCATATATAGGTATCATATTTTGTGGTTTGTGGTTGGTTTGAAATTTTAATTATTTATATCTCTTTTTATTATATTTTAGTCAATTATAGCTGATTCATGATAGATTATTGGTTTTATTGGATCATTTGTGTTATTTCGAGTTGATTATATTGGATTTGGAACTATTATATCTTATTCAATTCCTTTTATTTCCCCTATAATTATGTACATTTATATTCATTTATCATTTTCCCTTTAGTTTGGTATGATTAAATTTAATTATACTGTATTTGGTTTATTATAATTTTATTATTATAGGTCCAGTGTTGTGAAGCTACAATCGAGTTAGTTCTTCACTATTTCATTTCATTATAGTGAGCTTATATCAATTTTATTAAACTTATCTATGTTCTAATTTTTTCCTTTTAGGGTTTTTTCATTTTATTGTTTTTTGGATTAATATTGTTTAACTCTTTACTATTTAAATTGATTCAATTTTAGAAAATATAAAGGTTTTTTATTATAGTTTATTAAAATTTTACAATTTTATGTTTCATTAAATTATTTTCAAATTTTTGTGGGATTTACTTAAGGTTATGTTCTATTTAATCAACTCTATTTCATTTATTTTAGGATATATTAGTTCTGATAAAAGTAGGCATATTTTATTTTATAGGGTTATTATTTCTTTTATTATTCATTTTCCTAGATTAAATTCAATATTTTCTATTTATTTTCTTAAATTCTACTTAATTTTATTTATATTGATTTACTAAATATTAAATTAGTCAGTTTGGATTCTATTTTGTTTAGTTTTGATAGTTTTTATTTTGACTAACTTATCTTCTTTCAGTTCTTAAGATAAAATTTTATTATGTTTGATTCAATTTAGTTAATCGTGGATGAATAAAATTATTATAAGTTTGGGTTAGTTTTGGGAAATTTTATTTGGGTTTATTTGAGAGAAGTTAGTTTAGTTTAACTCAAATTAATGTGATTCTATTCATTTAAATTTAATGTTGGAATTAATAGTTCAAATAGGTCTCACATAGGTTTTTTTATATCATGTAGGTTAGATAATTTACATGTTATTATGTTTAGTTATGTTCCATGCAATTTTATATAGTTTATATTAGTTATCATTCATTCAATTTGGTTCTTTTGTCTATTTTGATTTTTAATGTTTTCATTCAAATTTATCTATTTATATTTTTTTATATTCAAATATATTTTATTCAAAACAATATGATTTATTTTAACATTTTTTTGAGTAATTTATTTCACTTATAATGCTTACTTGTTTTTCTCCTAAAAATGGAAGTGAATATCAATAGTCATGTTGCATAAAATATATTGCTTTGTATAATTTGAAAAAATATAGATGGTATTATGGTAAATAGTGAAACCTATGAGACGATTATAATATTTCATTTTCATTTATTTTAATAAAATATAATTTTTTATATTATTTAATAATTTTAATTTATGTTAAATATCACTCAATATAAATTTTTGAAGGAATTATCTAAAAAAGAACTATAAAATATGGGGCTAAATGATCTTATTAATCTCGTATTAGGAGATGGATATCATGTTTGGGTGTGTTTTATACATAGTTATAATAATATACTATCTAAATATTGATCTTCTAACATTTCTTTTTCTAGTATAATTTCTTCTATGCGCATAGAGGAACACATGAATGTCACAATCAAACAAGCATTTCAAAGTGTGAAGAATATACACAAAATCAAAATATGATAAATAAAAATATAATAAAAGATATTTTTTTTCTTTTGAACGTACACAAGACATTTTTTTATTTTTTTTATTCCAATTTGATTTTGATGCATTTTATTTATGATGATTCCTCTACTCCTAATAGTGTTGGTGTCAATGCTAATAATAATATGGATGTTGATGTAGGTGTGGACTCTTATGACAATGACGATGCCCATTCCCATTTCCATTACAATTAAAATTATAATTATGGTGGTGTGAGAGATGGTGGTGATGATGATCTTTCAATATGTAATGTGAATTGTGGTTGTGACGGTTTTTTTCTAATATTGAGTCTCATTTCTGAGGTAAAACGTATTCATGCTTTATTTATAGGTTGAATTTTATTATATATTTTCATATTATTATATTGTTGTAATTTTTTTCTTTTTTACTTTTTGAACAGTATTTATTTGTTATATGTTCTATTTCTACAACAGTGGAAAAGATGCTCTATTTTATGGTAATTGGTATAAAAGACTATAAATGTGGGTTATAACCATCATGATATTGAAATAACCATACATTCCACTTTTAGAATACACCAGTAAACTTGGTATAGACATTGTAAATATTCTCACATGGAATAGGTAATATCCAATGTTTGTATGTGTGGATACACGTGTACTTACATGATGGAAATCAAGGCTATTTCTCTATTACCATTATTATAGACCCTAGAAATTGGATTTCCAGAAAGAGGTAAAATCCAAGGTAAAAAATAATGGATATATGTGTATTTACATGGTATAAAACCTTGATATAGATATATATCTATGCTTATAAATCGTGGAAATAGTTTTCGCCCTATATCCACCCCAATTTCATCCATGACTAGCTGGGTTTTGGCTATTACATATAGCCAAGATTTAGGTGTCTGTATATATTTCTATAAATCATGGCTATAACTATATTTTCTATTTGTGGTATTTTAACCTTAAATTATCCCCTATTAGAATATTTTTCCATTAAATTAAACATTTTAATGAAAATGACTCTATATAATATAAAATTTATGGATATTTACAATGGTGTCACTCCCCTAACTTATAAAAGGGAACCTCTTCTTATCACATATACATGCCTCTTGATAACTATATATTGACCAAACTATATCCATAAATCTTCCGAACTCTCTTAAACATATTTTGTATATTCCATTATCATTAAAATGATATCCTAATAAGGCATGATGCTTAATCCATTGTAGGATACCCAAATAGGAGGTAATTATCTTAACCAATATAATTCAATATTATTTCATCATCCACCTCATTAAACTATTTTATCAATATTAATATAATTCAATAGATATATTTTATATAATGATATGCTTTTATTTCAATGATACTTCAATTTTTTATCTCCTTTCCATCCAATGGGAAATGAAGGCATCACCCATGTGTAGGTGTAGACTACCACCTCTGAGAAGTGATGTATTTCATCTTTCATCCCTAACTATCATGATTGGTAATATTGATGTAATTTATAATTATCATTTATATTTAATATATATTTATGAATTTATAAATTAAAATCTTTGGTTACCTTTTTTCTTCACATTCATTAAAAATTTAAGGCATCACTCATTCGTACAAGTGAACTCTGTCCTCCAAGAACTGGTGTCATTTATTTTTCATCACCACATTACATGGATCAAAATTAAAGTGTATACAATAAATAAAAATTATATTTATGAAATTATTTTTATACTATATGTGATTAAAAATGAAAAAGGTATAAGTATTAGAATTTCGAAACCGAAAAAAACATATAAAACAGAATAGTTAACACCCAAATATTTTATTTATTGTTTAATTCTTATTAAATGAGTGATAGTAAATTAGTAAGGAATAATATTTTCTAAGATAATAATGAATATAATTATACTAAATATGTCTATTAATATAAATATATTATAAAAGAGGTTAAAATGCATATGAAATAATTTTTTCCTTGAGGTTAGGGTTTCTCATCTCAATTTTAGTTTTTCAATGCATATTCCATATTCACGACATTTTTTATATTTTCTGGTGTATATACATTTCTATTTAGATTAATAAGATATATTCATGAAATTAAATGTATTTAAGGATATATATTATGTTCTATCATTCACGGTATTTTTATTCAAGAGATATCTATATTGTCAAGTTATTCTTATCTCAATTTACCATCATTAAGATATTTTCTAAATTCATCACTGTGTTTATTTTTTATGTTTTATATAAAAAAAAGAATATTTTTTTTATTATTTTCATAAAAATAAATGCAATGTATAAAATAATTATTTTTTCTTTCATTCATGAGTATTTTATTCCGATATTTTCAAATAAGTAAGGGTTTATGTTACAATCTCCCCTTTTATCAAGACTTTTTATCTTTCAAATGTAATTGAGGAAAATATTAAGTTATAAATATTTTAAACACTATATTTTTACAAATATGATGCTTATTTATTTTTTTTCAAGAATTATTTCCATTTCCCCCTCTTTTATACTCAAAAGGATAATGATAGTGTTTTTAATAAAATCTATCTTTATTTCACCTTTTATAGGGGAATAAATTTAATTCCATGTCAATGTTATTTAAATTGTTCTATGGAATTTTTTATCTATAATTAAATTTTTGATAAATGTAATTTTTTATGCTTTCGGAATTCTATTATAATTATTTAAAATCAATGTTTTCAAACTTTTATTGTACGAATAACTTTTGAAATTCTTTAAAAAAGTTAAAAATATTAATTTAACGGTTATGACATCAAGAGATTATCCCACCATCATGTTCTTTATTCATGATTTAACTTCTTATATAAGTTTTATTGTTTCTCAAATTAAAATATTATTCCATTTATCCTTTGATTTTTTACCTTTTTAGATATTACCTTTGTAAATGGATATTTCTTCTCATTTTTCTAGAGCATTTCTATAATTCTTTTAAGAAGCTATTTTTCATCTATATCAACTAAATTTATAGATTTTTATGATTTTTTAGGGATATTATCTTATGGTACCATCCACATTATTAATATTAATAGATTTTTAATATGATATTTTAAGGATTTTTTATGAAAATCATTTTTTCCCACAAGTTAATTATGATATAATGAAATGATAAATGTTTTTTAGATCTTATTAAAAAAATTGAATATTATTAATTGGGTGAAGGCTGGGCCTAAAATTATATAGTTTTCTAATTAATTGGGTAAATATTTTATATCTCATCATATCAAAGGGTGTGCGGGTGTTTTTTCAAGGAACAAGTGGGTACATAAGATACTTCTTGTCCAATGTGGGTACAAATGAAGTTTCTCCAATCTCAATATGGTACACTAGTGGTTAGACCAATACCAAGGGGGTTCAAAGGTGGTTATCCCACACTCAATAAGGTACATGTGTCATAAAAAAATTCTAATATATGAGAAATTTCATGTTTATAAGCCTTGAAATAGTTTGTATACATATTCTTGTGGTATATTGTTTTGTCACAAGAATATATCTTATTTTTATGATATGATCTCATAGATCATAACTGATTATTAATCATTTGAAATTCATATTCCACCTTTATTTTATTTATAAAGATAATTATTTTGTGAATCATGTCTTATGGTTTATGAGTTATTAGGAATGATCTAATATGATGTGAATAGGTTATCTCACACTTAAAATTCTTGGATTGTCAATAATGATCATTGATTGATATTTCCTATGTCAATTAGAACATGGCTCCCAAATCTCTTGATCAAATGTTTTCCTCTCAAAAGGATTTTTTCTAAACTCCTTGCTATTTCAAATTTCATTTCCTCCCCATATGACCTGATTTTTTAGGTTTCTCATGGGATATGATCTTGAGAAATTGCTAATAATATTGTTTTCATTCTTCATGCTTCTATTCTGATCATGGTTCTTTGCAGTCATAGTTATGCTCATTCTTGTTCTCTCTAAAAAATTGTGTTCTATCCATTATCTGTATTTTCATTTTATGATAGTGTTGATGATTCTATCATAGGATGAACAATGAGGGTTTTACGTTATGGATAATGTTCTATGAGGACCTCCATCTTTAGACTGGGAATCATTATGGATATGATCACCTTTTTCATCTTGTGGTTACTATGATCTTCAAGGAGGATGTTTTTGGTTGTCTGGAGATATACAAGGATCACATGGTCATGGTTTTTCTAAGATACTTTGTTTGGACATAGGATTTAGTAAACTAATGGTTGATTGTTATTGCATTCATGCGGAATGGTCTAGAATCACTTCTGGAATCCTAACACTTGACATAATTTGTGGTCTTAGGCATTGTGTTCTTCTTATTTTTTTGGAGGATGCTTATAATATGGGTGGTGTCCATTTTATTAAGCTAATGGAAAATAATTAATGGTTTGATGGTGATTCAATGTGCATTTTTGACTTTGGATCGGGTTTTTATGGAATACATATGACATTTCATGAAATAGTTCATTTCTTATTTCAGTTGGAAGGCGGTTCTTCTTTTTAAAATTTTTCATCGGGTGTGCGGCCTCAAAAGAATGATGGTTGGGATGACACCGATCATTCATCCATTTTTCCTCATAATTGAGAGGTGGATTTTAAATCTTTAATTGATTTTTATGTGGTTTATTTTTTCTGATTTTCACACGCATTAGGTTGACAGTGCAATGAGTGACTCACTAGAATTATTCGGGAGGGATGTACATGTTCTATACCATGTTGTGTCATTGAAATGAAACAATTATTGGTAGGGGTGAAATCCATCATCTTACATACAAATCATTAAATCATTGTAAGATAGGGTGAGGAAAAACTTCTGACTTGTACTTGTTATGATCTATGTCTCTTTTTGGTAACTTGGGACTATATAAGGTCAATGAGTCTTGTTTTCTTATGATTATTAACATCTATTTCATGTAATTATTTTACCATTTTCAATGTTTTTAGAAGGGCCTCCCTCTATTTAATGTTTAATAAAGTGGTCTTGTCTCTCATACCTTTCAAAAAAAATCAAATGTTATTTCTCATGTTTACCATCAATATGTATTTTAGCCCACCCAATTTTACATTTCATTTCCCTAGTATATTATTAATGTTATTATATAGGATATTCCCAAAAGGGTATAATTTGTGAAGTATTTTTTGGGAGATGTTAAAGACTTATTATCAAGTATGAAAATATGAGTATAACTAAAATATATCATTTGGATGGGAAAGACATGGGTTTTTATAAGTAAATGTATTCCCAATTTATTTACAGATATAAACCTAAAAATTCAAGGGGTAAATAAGTGGCACAACATAGGTTGTTTATATAGTATTTATGGTTGGTATAATTTGGGTCTCTTTAATTGGTATTAATGAGAGTTTTTGAATAACATGATTTTAGCACCATATAATGTTGTATGGGTCTCATGATATCTCAATTGGCATTATATCTGGGTTTAGGTAATATTAAATGATTTTAAGTTATCAGGTAAGGATAATTCATGATACATTGAAACCATCATTGATTAATGGGTTTAAGGTTCAATATATGTTCAAATGTATAATAAACCATATGAGTTTTTATATGATTATATTTTATGGTGATTAATGATATCATGGGAAATTTTAATTTTATTTTAAAAAGAAAACATTATTCATATTTTGAAAACCATTTCGGTTGATATTTGAATTAATGTTGAGGTAGTTATGTTTTCTTAGGATAATGAATTTGTTGATATTTAGAATATATGTTAAGAATTATCAATTAGCATGGGGTTGATAATTTATTTAGAACAATTAGATTCATGTTATTTTTGAGAGATATTGATATATTTTTTGGATTATTTATTATAAAAGTATATTTTTATTTTTATTTTATTATAATTTATTGGATAATATAAAATTTAATTTTATAAGTTAATGATTCCAAGAAATTTGGGTTCAGAATACAATAATATGGATCATGATAATTTTTTCAGTTACTATTTTAGATTAATATTAACAATACTGAGAAGACTATAGATAAGTCTATGTATTGTATAAAATCCTATAATTTTGGTAAAGTAGATATTGTATGGTTTCATAGAAAAGAAATCAATATCTAGATACAAATAAGTGTATACATTCTACAGTATAGATACAACATTTGGTAATAAAGTTCAAAAGTCTTATTGGGTATTAACATAACCTTAACCTTCTACATGTAAAATCTCATCCATAACATGGGATTTAATCAAGTATAAAATTTTTCCCGAACTCGTGTTGTTCATTGGATGGGCATGCTTTCAAAGGTAGAACATAAATTGTGAGTTGTATTTGGGGTTTGAGACATGGATTTTAAGTAAAGGATCAAACCGTTATTTGAAATGGTGATAGAATTTCCATCGTTTCACTTGTTATAGTCCATTTTATAGATAATAGAATGTAAGAAATCTCTACATATAATCTAGGAACACTGACAAACCGCTAAACTAGTAGATGTTAACCAATGGGCCCGCAGTTTTTATGTGGCCTCTTGGGTAGTTTTTATGTGTGGATAGCCATGTAATTTAACTTTAGGACACCCCTTTATACATAAAATTGTATTTTTTTCCCACTAATTTATTAGTGGAATCCCTTTCCACATTTCCTCACTTTAATTCTCCAAGAAATATCTCCCTTTATCCTTGTACATTTAGAATTTCATTAGTGGAGGTTAGAGAAAAAGGTAAGGCTATAACTATGTTTCAACTTAATATTCTTTTTTATATCTATCAAGATTAACCTAACCATTTATATCGATTACACCCTATTTTCAGGTCTTGATTATGAATCTTCACTTTATTTCGATTTAGAAAAACTTAAAGTCCAACATTAGATGGGTGGTGATCTTTCAGGATATTGTAGGCTGTCTGTTATCATTTTCACATTATCTTCCATTTAATTTTATGTGTGATTTATAGGAGGTCTCACTAGTTTTATGTGTGTTTACCTTAAATTTTAATTGGTTTGTATAATAGGGTTTTTTTGATCTAATTCTCATAATATATTTTTTACAGGGCCCAAATGGAGGGTGATGCCAAAGGGATTCCCTACTATATAATTTGACCCCAGATGAATAATTCCTTTTATGAGAACTATGTGAAATCCTTATAAAAAGTTTGTGGCCCATGTTGTCACACATATTTAGGAATTATGTTTTACATATTCAATGTATCATAGATATATTTAATGTCTTTTAGGAATATTTATTAAATTTTAAAACGATATGGGAGTTATGAATAATAAATAATGACAGTGTATTTAAATGGAAGTTTTTCATTTGAATGGAAATTAATGAGATGCTACTTATATAGTTTCTGAACCTAAAAGTGGATAAATGAAATAAAAAACTTTAATGATATCATATAAAATTAAAGTTAATATTATTAAATGAAATTAATATAGTAATGGGGTAAACCATGGATTAGGAAATTTGTAATGAAGGTTGTTATGTGAATTGGTAACTTGTTAATTTAACTGAAATAGTAATGTGAATTAGTAAATATAAAATTTAAAATGGTACCAATGACGTAAATGGAAAATTTTGATGAATTGGTAAGGTAACATTCAAATAGTGTATTTGAATGGGCTTTATGTTTTTTTATATTTTAGAATATCATGGAAAATATCTCTTTAGAGGGTTTAGAAAACACCCTTTGATGTAGTCATGATTCTCTTATTTAAAACACCTATATTAGGGGGGTATAAAACACCATTCCATGTGGTAACGATACTTAAATAGGAAACCCCTTTTTTAGAATTCAAGAAACACATATTGGGTGGTCATGGATGATTATGGAGGTCACCTAATATGATTTTCCAAAAAACAACCTTCTAGGTGGTCATGATACTCATATGAAAAACTCCCTCCTGGGTGGTAATCACACTTGATATGGGTTTGGATTAGCATAGTAATGTGAAATGGTCAACAGAATGTGGAATAAAATGATGTAGGTATGATCTGACCCCATGAGTCTCTCGGAAGCTTAGGTAAGAGGGTTTTTATTGAATATGTGAGGCAAATCATTATACTATGAAATTTTTTTACCATACGTGATCTTATCATATTAAACTGGTTATATTTCTTGAAACCATTAGGGGTGACCTATTGAGTTGTAATCATGCCCTCTCAGGCCTCCGTGTAACTTTTTTACACGAGTATATAGTACATGATAGAAGTTATGTGTAAGGGAAAGGACCCATTAATTAACGATGTGTAAGATGATTGGGATGAACTATGGGTGTTTGGGACTGACATAATGACCAAGACTATTTTTATAGGGTTTTTTAGTCCTTAACTTTTGGAATTTTATATTTTCACATAGAAATTTCTAACATGTACTATATTGTATCATTTTTTATATGGGATTTATTGTATTGATTATTTATTTAAAATGTATATCTGATATTTTCTATTGCTTATTTTCATGGATTAATTATATGATTACCATTATTTAATTTTTTTTAATTTTATATGAATAGATATTCTCCCAATCAAAAAACATTATACCTACGATGCTATTCGGAAAAATCTGGCATAAATAGAGGTGAGTCTAAGGTCTAATAACTCTCTTGTATAGTCACTATTCATAGTTGACTAGGGTGGGGGTGTTACAGTACCAAATAAAGAGGCCTAAAAGCACACAAATATTGAAACTCAGTGTGAATTATCTTTGGTTATTTGACATTATATTTATAATCCATTATAATATATTTTTATATATTTAATTTAGAAAACATTGTAGGAAATGACCATGGAAATATTATATTGAAAACTAGATTTTATTACATTTGTAAAAAGGTTTCATAAATTAGGTAATCTATGGAGTCTTTTATAATAGTATATGATTTCTCATGTTTATTATTAATGCTTGATAATCACACTATTGCTTTTTGTTTTATTCAATTGATGGAATAAGATGAACCACATGAGTAATGAATGTGAAAAACAATGCACTCACCATCCCCACGAAGAACTAAACTGCTAGGGAGGTGGAATGATACATATTATGTTTTTGAATAACTAATTATATATTGTTATAATTACTAAAATTCTACTGTTAAATCCTCCAAACATATCGAACAAGAGAAAAATATACATTCCTCAATGTGTAGATTATACAAACCGTAGGGTCCCAGAATTTAAATTTTTATCCCTTTTTTATTTCCCAAGGGCATAGAAGTTTCATAAAAGAGTTTGGAGTATTTTTTGATGTTAGAAAAGATTTTTTATAGGGTCATAAAACCATGGGTATGTAATTTCCTAGTCTTTTTGAAGCTTGGTTGGAATCTTAAGTGTGTGGTAGGCTATTTTGGCTAAGAGTGTTTTGTATTAGGTTATGGTGTTGTTTTTTTGTGATTGATTAATCAATGGTGACCTAAAAAACTATTCTACACATTTTAATATGAGTATTTCAATTTTCAAATGGAATTGGAATATTTAATAAGAATCCATTTTGAGAAAGGCAGGTTGAGTACTTGGTGAGTCCCACTATCAGAAGTAGCTTGTTTGGAGATTGACACATCCTAATTTGTGTGTGGTGGAAATAAAAAAACATAGGTTTAAACACCACTCCCTGGGGGAGGTAAAAATGTTTTTACATGGGTTTTAATGTTAAATTACATATGAGGTTAATACTCCTAAAAAAAGATCATTCTCTGACCAAAATCACAACATGAAGTTTTGGAGTTCACTAGGCCATGGTGAAGGATTTTTAGAATCTTTTAAAAATGGGAGGCCCAATATCCCATAGATTAGGTCTTTTTATCCATATATCTATCCCTAGATAACACATATAACACTCCACATACTCCAGTTATTCCATGAAGATTCATACCATTGGATCGAAGGATAAATGTTTTAGATTCTGGTATCTTCCCTATTCTCCCTTCATCCTTATTTCTACTATAATTCTTCATTTTAAAAAACCATTTTGTTAGTATTATTCTTTTTTGGTATGATTCTTCAATAAACTATTAATGGTGTTTTCGTTATTATGTTTTGATGTAATTCCATCATAATTTGTAGTGTTTCCTTTGGTTGCGTTTGTTTCTTATTTTTTAATATTTATTAGAGAACATTGAGCTTCTCATCGCCATAGGGGATCTATTAATTCAACTTTATTTATGTAAATTTTTAATTAGTAACGATTTATCTCCATGTATAAAAGGGTTAAATGGAACGTAATAGGATAATAATTTATAATGAGAATAAATTTTTAATGATTACTCAATAATTAGGAAAATTAATAGGATAATTTGTATTATTAAATGGTTTTAATTAATTTATTAGTTGTAAATAATCATGTTTCATGGAATATTGCTGTTATAGTTAATCTAATAATTCATTTGTAGCTTAAATATCATTTAATATGTTAAATGAATAAGATTCATCAAATCAAGAATTAAAAAAAGGATTATTATATCACAAGTTGTAGTTGTATCATTCATTTTTTCATATAATGATAATTATTGACATTTCAATAATTAATAAATTAAAATGTTAATTACCACATTTTCTGGATAATTAACATTTTTTATGTAGGATTATATGAATGTTTGGGTTTTTAGGATTGATGTTGTTTTTTTGTAATTCCTCTTGATATTTAAAAATATTATGTGATATATATTTGGAAGTGTTTTTATTTTTTGATTAGAATGGTAAATTTATTGAATCTATATCAACAAAATGAGAAATTATTGTAATTAATTGAAGGTAAATGAGAATTTTTTATGACATATTTTGGAATTGATTATATGAAATAATTCATAGAAACATGTTTATGGTTAGCTATAGTTTGTTAATTCCCTTGGGTTTCCTTTAATGGAAAACCTATTCACAATGAACTAGAATATTTAGATTAGAATTTTAAATGGCTATTTGTTAAATAATAAATTTTCATTGTTGAGTGTTCTTATTCTTTTCTGAGGGAGTCTTAAATTAATCAACTCCAAAACCCTAGTCCCTTCGCCTTTGACTGGAAAGTAATTTTTAAATACATGTGTGGTGTACAAATTTATAAGATTTCTTGTTTTGTGATGAAATCATTGTGATTTGGAACCATTGTAAAAAATGGGTTATATATTGCCCCAGCCTTAAAACTTACTTAATATTGAGTTATTACAAGATTACACCTTGAGGATCTTTTCAGGTTTAGAGTTTAGAGAATTAGATCATAAAACATGCATTACATTCCACATTTAAACAAAGTGGTTACATAAAAGATAGTATTATTTTTTCCCATCAATGGAAACATATTTAAAATAAAACATGTATTCTTTCTTGACACTTTCTTGACATAATCATCATATCATATACCTTTCCCTTGACCTGTGAAAAACATATCAAAAAAAAACTTGGGATGAGCATAAAAAGCTCAGTATGGGATATAAAAATATGGAAAGGAAACATGAGTTCATATATACATAAGAATGAAATCATACTTTACAAATAAAACATAAGCACTTTAACATACCTCATCAAATCATGAATAAATCATAGAAATCATAAGACATAAAGGTAACTTGAGGCATTCATAACATTCGTACGTAGGTAGTAACCCTCTTGGTTACGTTTGGAATGCCCATCACAGTATATTCCCTAAATCTCTTTGGAGAAACCTTAATGTTTCACTCCTTCGCATTACCCAATGCATTGGAGAGCTATATCGGGCTCACCCACCCTTAGTTTATCACGGAACCACCCGTCTTCATAATAATGCCCAAGAACCATAACATAATCGTATCACATAAAACATTCATAAAGGAAACAGAACATTTCCACATTTCAATCACAAGATATCAATACAACACATTGATATAATAAAAACATTATGAAAACCATTTTCAATACCAAAGTAAAAGAAAAATAAAAAATGGTATTTATTTTTCTTTTAAAAAGAAGGTATGGCTTGTAGAGGAAGCCGAAACTCAAATAATGGTCACGGTGGCAGAGAAGTAAATGTCGTCGTATACTTACGACAAAAACATTCCCTTTTTTCGTTTAGTAAATGCTTCGTATAAAAAATATTCCTTTTGAATAAACGTAAAAGTCAAAGGGATTTATACACCGTATAAAAGAAGGTTGTGTATAAGACAAAATATGCCTCAATGAAAGGAGATTGAGATGAAGTCCCATACCTCAGGTCTGACTTGACTCGGTCGTTCTTTAATCTACTGAATAATAAACATGAGTTAATTTCTACTTGTTTAAGAACCTTTTTCAAGTTCATTATTCTTTTTATATCACTTATAGCCATGTCATGAACACTATGTAATTATTTAAGTTAATAACGATCATTTTAACGATCATTGGTACTTGAGTAAAAAATAAACCCTTTATAATTACAAGTTTTTCATGAATCCATTATATCCAGAATGGTATTCATGGTTTAGATATAATATATATCATATATATACAGTACATGCATGCATTTATAATATTATATTACATTTATAGGTAAGAAATGCAATGCACCGTTCATGGAGACGGTAAGCAGTACGTACACATGAACGCTGCTTCAATTTCTATTTCGTATTTTATGAAATGGAATGATAATGATATAAAGGTATATTATAATTCCAGTGTAATATCATATATAATATCATAACTCCATCCTTTATACGTCCCACATATGGTATTAACGAATCAAATCACTTTGAGTGGGCGGTAGTCTGCACTTCCTTAAATGAAGATATCGCGTTTACCCATAATGGAAACCATAAAGGTATGCCCAAAATGAGAAATACAGAAGCTTAAGGAAAACATAAACATATTATATATCATATATAAATATAGTGTCATCTTAATGGCCACCTTTTAAGGTGTTAAAATAATGTTGAACAATCATCATTTCGGGAGGCCGAAATTCGCCATCCACGGAAATAGTATGTTCTTTAACCATTACATGTAGGTGTGTGTAAGTGTAGCTCAAATACATCTTATAACAACATCCTAGTATATTGAAGATACTGGAGTTGTTACAAAAGAAATTAATAAAAAGAGTTTATGGGGTTGGAGAAGCAAAATAAAACAAAAGGACTCAAGTGAAGACATTACCTTAAAATCGGGTAACTCCCTTTGGTTTGAGCTCAAAGGATTCCTTGGGAAGACTTATGCCCAAAGTGAGGATTCAAGGAGTAAGAGAGGGAAGTGGAGAGACAAAATGGTCAGGTCTTGGCCGAGCCAAAGGCTTTGTAAGTGTGGGTAAGGAGGTAGAGGTGGGGGCCTTTTATAAGAGGAGAGGAGGGGCACTCTTGGAAAGTAAAGAAATGTTACTTTATTTTAAAATGAGTTTCGAATTCAAAAGGTCCCACATTGATATAATTCTAGGTTAAGGTGATAAGGGTTCTAAATCCACCAATCCAATAGGTTTTGGACATGTGTAGGTCATAGATTTTACATTATCATTTCATTTTATTTAAATCATTTATTAATGAGGTAATCGCTGCATCATCATGATGTCATAAATAATTTAATTTATTTAATGTCTAAAAATTATAAAAAAATATCATGATGTATTAAATATTTTTATCTTTCTAATGAATATTTATAGTCACACATATGACTTGTATAACCCCATTTAAAAATTGTTTTAGTAAAACAACTCATGTTTGTGTCATTTTAATTTTAACATTAAATAAAAAGATATTAATGCCATTTTCCTACCAAAGTGGCCCCATGGGGTCCCCAAGTTGACCCATGGCTTATCTTTGTCGTCCATGACACATCCAATAAGGTTAGGACATGTGTCTAGGTATTTTCATTTTATTATAATATCATTTTTGCATTAAATTGCACTAATTACCTCTAATCGCGATTAAAAACTTAAAAGTTACTATTCACCAAAAAATTATTTTAATCTCATTGAACCACATTTTACATCTTAATGACAACCATTTATGTCGGATTTTTGAAAATCAAATCATAGAAGTGACAATGTTTCATTTAAACGAAAAACCAGTTTCTTTAACTACCACTTAGTGGTTTCACTATTCATCAAAAATTGAAGTTTTTCAGAAAAATACCAAAACTTCACCCTAAGCTATATTTGATATTCTGAATTTAAAAATGATGCCTATTTTAAAAAATTCAAATCATATAATTTACATTAATTAATTTAATAATTAATTCCTGCTGTCATGACAAATAGCGTGTTTTTATGAAACAATAAGTATCAAAAGATTGACACCAGTTTAAGTCCAATTTCAAAGTGAAATTGATTCCAATGACCACCATTAGATTAAATGGTAAAAATATATTCTAATTTCACTTTAAAACCAATTCAAAAGATAATATAATCATATAAATAAATTATATTAAAAATATGTTTTGAATTAAAATACAACATTTTTCACTATTCATTAAAAAATGAACTTTATCGGAAAAATACCAAAAATTCACACAAAGTATATTTTGATGTCCCAATCATAAAGAATAATTTTATTTTGACAAACATAGCTTATAAAATTTTCAAAAAGATAGATTTAAAAATGGTTTTCCATCAAAAGGTAGTAAAACAATCTTTTAAAAATATTAGTGTATTACATGCTTAAGATTGGATTTATTCTCATTTTAAGCCTATAAAACACTATCTAATTCACTAATATACATAGATAAAAATATCTTTTATTCATTACTTCCTTGGGATGTTACATCCTTACCCCTTTATAAAATTCATCCCTGCAATTTATTTACTTATCGAATAAATGGGGGCACTTATCCCTCATTTCATTTTCAGATTCCCATGTTGCCTCTTCCATCATGTGGTTTTTCCACAAAACCTTTACCTGATTAATCAATTTATTCCGTAACAGTTGCTCCCTGTGGTCAAGAATCTGGACCGGTTGTTCCTCATAAGATAGGTTCTCTTCCAGCTGAACTACCTCTGGACTCAAAACATGAGATGGATCTGGAATATACTTTCTCAACATCGAAACGTGAAAAAAAATTTGTACCTGAGATAAACTCGGAGGTAAAGCCACTCGGTATGCAACTGATCCAACTCTCTCCAGAATTTCATATGGTCTAATAAACCTTGGACTCAGCTTTCCTTTCTTACCAAATCACATCACACTTTTCCATGGTGAGACTTGGAGAAAAACATGATCACCTACCTCAAAAGATAGATCATTCCTCCTATTGTCCGCATAACTCTTCTGCCTGCTCTGAGCTGTTCTCATGTGTTTCTATATTAGCTGAACGTTTTCTGCCAACTCTTCTACCAATTATGGTCCCATCAGCTTTATTTCACCCACTCCATCCAAAAAAGCTGGAGTTCGATACCGCTTCCCATATAAAGCCTCAAATGGTTCCATCTGTATACTGGAATGAAAAATGTTATTATATGAAAATTCAACCAAATAAAGATATTGGTCCCAACTTCCCTGATAATTCATAGAGAAAGAACGTAGCATATACTCCAATGTCTAAATTGTTCATTCGGACTGCCCAACTGATTGAGGATGAAAAGCTGTACTAAAATTTAATTCAGTACCCAACGACTTTTGAAGGCCCTTCCGAAAGTTAGAAGTAAACCTGGGATCACGATCGGATACAATGGAGAGAGGAACACCATTTAACCTAACTATCTCTTTAAGATACAAACGGGAAAGTTGATCTAGGGAAAAAGTATCTCGTATAGTAAGGAAATGAGCATATTTAGTCAAGCGGTCAACAATAACCCAGATTGCATTATTACCTCGAGATGTCTTCGGTAATCCCATAACAAAGTCCATGGATATGTTCTCCCATTTCCACTCTGGCACTGGTAAAGGCTGAAGCATCCCTTTCGGTAACTTCCGCACTGCTTTAACCTGTTGACAAGTCAAACACTTCAGAGTAAAATCAACAATATCTCTTTTCATTCCATCCCACCAGTAATACTCCCGCAGATCTCTGTACATCTTAGTACTTCCAGGATAAACTGAAAACGGAGAACTATGAGCTTCACATAACAACTCTCTCTTCAACTGTGAATAACAAGGCACACACAATCTCTTCCCAAATCTCAAAACGCAATCATTATCAATGTTGAATTCAGGCAACTTACCTTTCTGAACCAGCTCTACCTTTTTCTACAACTCACTGTCTTGCTTCTGTGCTTGTTTGATTCTGTCTGATAGAGAAGATTTCGCTGATACCTGAAACAAAACAGAAGAACATCCTGCACCAACAACTTCTATGCCAAAGTTTATCAAATCCTTAACCAAAGGATCACGTTCCAAACGCAACATTGCTAATGAAGAATTACTTTTTTCACTCAAAGCATCAGCCACTTTATTTGCTTTTCCCGGATGGTAATGAATTATACAATCATAATCCTTGATTAATTCTAGCCATCTTCTCTATCTCATGTTCAATTATTTCTGAGTGAATATATACTTTAAACTTTTGTGATCGGTATATATTTCACACTTTACTCCATACAAATGATGCCTCCAAATTTTTAAAGCGAAAACAACAGCAGCTAATTCCAAATCATGTGTAGGGTAATTTACCTCATGAGTTTTCAACTGTCGTGAATCATAAGCAATTACCTGATCATTCTGCATTAGGAAACAACCATGTCCATTCAATGAAGCATCACTGTAGATAACAAACTCCCCATTCCTGGAAGGTAGTTCCAAAACTAGAGCATTCACCAATCTTCTTTTCAATTCCTGGAAACAATCATCACATTCTTTTGTCCAGATAAACTTAACACCGTTCCGAGTTAGATTATTCATTGGACTAGATAACCGTGAAAACTTTCTAACAAACCTTCGGTAATAGCTTGCCAAACCGAGGAAACTAAGAATCTATGTTACATTTGTGGGTCTTGGCCATTCTTCAACAACCTTTGTTTTTGCAGGATCAATGGTTATCCCATCTTTAAAAACAATGTGACCAAGGAAAGAAATTTGTTGCAACCAAAACTCAAACTTTATGAATTTCCCATACAATGTCTTTTCTTTTATGGTTTTAAAAATAACCCTTAAATGTCTTTCATTCTCCTCTTTACTTTTAGAAAACACCAAAATATCATCAATGAAAACCACCACAAACTTATCCATGAACTCATGGAAAATTCTATTCATTAATTCCATGAATACAGCAGGTGCATTGGTTTGCCCAAAAGGCATTACTAAAAATTCATAATGGCCATATCTTGTACAAAACGCAGTCTTCGGAACATCCGCTTCCTTTACCTTCAGCTGATGGTACCCCGAACTCAGGTCAATCTTTGAAAAAAACTGAGCTCCCTGGAGCTGATCAAACAAATCATCGATATGAGGCAAAGGATATTTGTTCTTAACAGTGATGTTATTCAAGGCTCTATAATCAATGAAAAGTCTCATAGAACAATCTTTCTTTTTAACAAATAAAATAGTAGCACCCCATGGTGATGTTCTAGGTCGAATGAAACCTTTTTCTAATAAATCTTGCAATTGCTCCTTCAACTCTAAAAGTTCAATTTGAGCCATTCGATAGTGGGGTTTTGAAATTGGCTTAGCATCAGGAACTAAGTCAACAGTAAATTCAATTTCTCGACCTGGTATTATTCCATGAAACTCATCAGGAAAAATGTCAGGATACTCATTTACCACTGGCACATCATTAATCTGAATAGTTCCTTTATTTTCAACGATGTTTGCAAGGTAACATTCATTTCCATCTTTTACAAGTTTCTCGGCCTCTTAATATGTTATCAACTATAAGGGTTCATTCTTGTACACAAACTGAATGTCTTTCTGAAAAGAAACTTCTTTAGCTATACAGTGAATCTTATCATGGTAAATAGAGAGCCAATCCATACCCTGGATAACATCACACTCTACTAGAGGTAGAACAATAAGGTTTGCAAGTTGGTTCTTTCTATAGATATGGATAGTAAGATTCTTATAAATTCTTTTTGCCTCAACATTTCCCCTAGGTGTTTTTACCAAAAGTTCAGGAGTCATTTCTTGAGATGGTATTCCCATTTTACTAGAAAATGTTTCAGAGATGAAAGAATGTGTGGACCCCGAATCAAACAACACACTGGAATAATTTGAAAAAAATAAACAAAGTACCTGATACAACTTCATTTGATGGCCCGACATCTGCTGAAGTAGTTGTGAAGGATTTCACCGCCCCTTTCTACTTGTATTCTAACTTCTTCCCATCACTCAAGCTCTTTTTCGGACACTCGTTTGCATAGTGACCCATCTCATTGCACTTATAACATTTCACTAACTATAAATCAAATTTGGACTTACCATCATCTTAATCTTTTTCAGTGCAATCACGAGCCTTATGTCCCATCTTACCACATTGGTAGCACTTTCCAGAATTCAGAAGACATTCCCCAGTATGCCTTTTACCACATTTATCACAAACTGGAAACTTAGTTTTCTTACCATCTGACTTTTTTGAAGAATTCTTTCCTTTCTCCTACCACCTCGGTCTCTTCTTCTGTTGGTTGTTATAGAACACTTGATCATCGACAAACTCCATTTCCACCTTATCAAACATCGAACAAGCTTTTCATAACTTTTAAACTCACGAGAAGCTAATGCCCTTCGATATTTTGGTTTTAATCCTGAGTAAAAATGGTTGATTTTACTATCAAGGTCCCGGATAAAATTTGGAGCATACCTTGCCAATCGAGTGAACCTTTCTTCATAGGTAGCCCCTGAGTCTTCCTCTTTCCTCAATTCCAAGAATTGTTTTTCCATCCTAAGTTGAACAGCCTTAGGAAAATACTTTTCAAGAAACATACCTTTGAATTCATCCCAGTCGAGATCATCAATCTCATCAGCATCCCTGATATTCTTAACCATCGACCACCACTGGTCTGCTTCACCCTCCAAACGGTAAATAAAAAGACTAACCTTTTGATTGTCTGAACAGCCCATGACATCAAAAATCATCTCTAGTGCTTTAATCCACCCTTTAGCTAGCACAGATTCAGATGATCCTCTGAATGATGGGGGGTGTTGCCTCATGAAATGTTACACCACTGACATGTTCCTCTGTGGTTGATATGGCTGATCTCGTGCATGGATACCACCACCATTTATCGCTTGAGTCAACATCGACATTACTACAACAAACTGTTCAGTTCCAATTCTGACCATCTCAGGTTGCTGATTCGGAAGGTTATTTCCTTCTGTATGCCTTCCTAGCACTGCTTCCCCGTTTCCTCTACAGAAAACCATTCTGAACAAACATGTCATAGATGAAGCAACATGGTAATCTTCCAATGCTATATCACTTCAAAAAAAAAATTTGGATAATCATTTAATAGAATTCTAACTCCTAAAGTTATCTAAAACGACCTTTGATACCAACTATAAGGCCCCAGCATTAAACCTCACTTAATCTTGAGTTATTACAAGATTACACCTTGAGGATCTTTTCAGGTTTAGAGTTTTAGAGAATTAGATCATAAAACATGAATTAAATTCCACATTTAAACAAAGTGGTTACATAAAAGATAGTATTATTTTTTCCCATCAATGGAAACATATTTAAAATAAAACAAGGATTCTTTCTTGACACTTTCTTGACACTATCATCAAATCATGTACCTTTCCCTTGACCTGTGAAAAACAATTCAAAAAAAACATGGGATGAGCATAAAAATCTCAGTATGGGATATAAAAATATGGAAAACAAACATGAGTTTATATATACATAAGAATGAAATCATACTTTACCCATAAAACATAAGCACTTTAACATACCTCATCAAATCATGAATAAATCATAGAAATCATAAGAAATAACGGTAACTTGATGCATTCATAACATTCTTACGTAGGGAGTAACCCTCTTGGTTACATTTGGAATACCCATCACAGTATATTCCCTAAATCTCTTCAGAGAAACCTTAACGTTTCACTCCTTCGCGTTACCCAATGCATTGTAGAGCTATATCGGGCTCACCCGCCCTTAGTTTATCACGGAACCAACCGTCTTCATAATAATGCCCAAGAACCATAACATAATCGTATCACATAAAACATTCATAATGGAAACATAACATTTCCACATTTCAATCACAAGATATCAATACAACACATTAATATAATAAAAACATTATGAAAACTATTTTCAATACCAAAATAAAAGAAAAGTAAAACATGGTATTTATTTTTCTTTGAAAAATAAGGTATGGCTTGTAGAGGAAGCCAGAACTCAAATAATGGTCACGGCGGCGGAGAAGTTGTTGTTTCCGCATACGTACGACAAAAACATTCCCTTTTGTCATTTAGTAAATGCTTCGTATAAAAAATATTCCTTTTGAATATACGTAAAAGTCAAAGGGGTTTATACACCGTATAAAAGAAGTTTGTGTATAAAACAAAATATGCCTCAATGAAAGGAGATTGAGACGAAGTCCCATACCTTGGGTCTGACTTGACTCGATCATTCCTTAATCTCCTGAATAATAAACTTGAGTTAATTTCTACTTGTTTAAGAACCTTTTTCAAGTTCATTATTCCTTTTATATCACTTATTTCCATGTCATGAACACTATGTAATTATTTAAGTTAATAACGGTCGTTTTAATGATCATTGGTACTTGAGTCAAAAATAAACCCTTTATAATTACATGTTTTTCATGTATCCATTATATCCAGAATGGTATTCATGATGTAGATATCATATATATCTAGTACATGCATGCATTTATAATATTATATTACATTTAGAGGTAAGAAATGAAATGCACCGTTCTTGGAGACGGTAAGCCGTACGTACGCATGAACGCTGCTTCCATTTCTATTTCGTATTTTATGAAATGGAATCATAATTATATAAATTTATATTATAATTCTAGTGTAATATCATATATAATATCATAACTCCATCCTTTATACATCCCACATATGGTATTAACGAATCAAATCACTTTAAGTGGGCGGTAGTCCGCACTTCCTTAAATGAAGATATCGTGTTTACCCATTATGGAAACCATAAAGGTATTCCCAAAATGAGAAATACATAAGATTAAGGAAAACATAAACATATTATATATCATATATAAATATAGTGTCATCTTAATGTCCACCTTTGAAGGTGTTAAAATAATGTTGAACAATCATTGTTTCGGGAGGCCGAAATTCGCCATCCACGGAAATAGTATGTTCTTTAACCATTAGATGTAGGTGTGTGTAAGTGTAGCTCAAATCCTTCTTATATAAACATCCTATTATATTGAAGATACTTGTGGTGTTACAAAAGAAATGAATAAAAAGAGTTTAGGGGGTTGGAGAATCAAAATAAAACAAAAGGACTCAAGTGAAGACATTACCTTAAAATCGGGTAACTCCCTTTGGTTTGAGATCAAAGGCTTACTTGGGAAGACTTCTGCCCAAAGTGAGACTTCAAGGAGTAATAGAGGGAAGTGGATAGACAAAATGGTCAGGGGTTGGCCGATCCAAAGGCTTTGGAAGTGTGGGTAAGGTGGTAGAGGTGGGGGCCTTTTATAAGAGGAGAGGAGGGGCACTCTTGGAAAGTAAAGAAATGTTACTTTATTTTAAAATGAGTTTCGTATTAAAAAGGTCCCACGTTGATATAACTCGAGGTTAAGGTGATAAGGGTTCTAAATACACCCATCCAATAGGTTTTGGACATGTTTAGGTCGTAGATTTTACATTATCATTTCATTTTATTTAAATCCTTTATTAATGAGGTAATCGCTGCATCATCATGATGTCATAAATAATTTAATTTATTTAATGTCTAAAAATTATAAAAAAATATCATCATGTAGTAAATCTTTTTATCTTTCTAATGAATATTTATAGTCAAAAATTGGACATGTATAATCCCATTTAAAAATTGTTTTAGTAAAACAACTCATGTTTGTGTCATTTTAATTTTAACATTAAATAAAAAGATACTAATGTCATTTTCCTACCAATGTGGCTCCATGGGGTCCCCAAGTTGACCCATGGCTTTTCTTTGTCGGTCATGACACATCCAATAAGGGTAGGACATGTTTCTAGGTATTTTCATTTTATTATAATATCATTTTTTCCTTAAATTGCACTAATTACCTCTAATCGCGATTAAAAACTTAAAAGTTACTATTCACCAAAAAAATTATTTTAATCTCATTGAACAACATTTTACTTCTTAATGAAAACCATGTATGTCGGATTTTTGAAAATCAAATCACAGAAGTGGAAAAGTTTCATTTAAACGAAAAATTAGTTTCTTTAACTACCACTTAGTGGTTTCACTATTCATCAAAAATTTAAGTTTTTCAGAAAAATACCAAAACATCACCCTAAGCTATATTTGATATTCTGAATTCAAAAATGATGTCTATTTTACAAAATTCAAATCATATAAGTTAAATTAATTAATTTAATAATTAATTCCCGCTGTCATGACAAATAGCATGTTTTTATGAAACAATAAGTATCAAAAGATTGACACCAGTTTAAGTCCAATTTCAAAGTGAAATTGATTCCAATGACCACCATTGGATTAAATGGTAAACATATATTATAATTTCACTTCAAATAAAATTAAAAAGATAATATAATCATATAAATAAATTAGATTAAAAATAGGTTTTGAATTAAAATACAACATTTTTCACTATTCATTAAAAATGAACTTTATCCGAAAAATAACAAAAATTCACACAAAGTAAATTTTGATGTCCCAATAATAAAGAATAAGTTTATTTTGAAAAACATATCTTATAAAATTTTCAAAAGATATATTTAAAAATGGTTTGCCATCAAAAGGAAGTAAAACAATCTTTTAAAAATATTAGTGTATTCCATGCTTAAGATTGGATTTATTGTCATTTTAAGCCTCTAAAACACTATCTAATTCACTAATAGACATAGATAAAAATATCTATTATTCATTACTTACTTGGGATGTTACAGGTTAGATTCATGAGGCTATGTCATTTTATGATTGAATTGATGAGTTTCGGGTAGGGATCCCAAGCTATAATGTCAGTCTAAGAAGATGGTAGTGGGTTGATTTGTGTAATTCATTATTGTTTAGGAAAACGGTCATACATGAAAAGGTTGGGGAGAGGATTTATCATTGATATGTTTAATCATTATAGATGATATATTTATTGTTTATTTGTGTAAAATGTATGGATAATTCTTATTTAATAAGTATTAAACTACATGATTTATTTTTTTACTAAGAATTTTGAGTGAATTTTTGATGAGGTGGATTTAGTCAAGTATTAGAGTACCTAGATGATTATTGAGATCATTATTTAACTAATAAATTAATATTATTGGTTTTTGGTGTTCAAAAATAATGATGGAATACTTGAGAATATAATAAATAGAATTAATAGTTACATTAACACATGAATTAATAAGATTAAAATGATTACCATGGAAAATACTGATTTGAAATAATAAATGGATAATTAACTAATTAATAATGAATCTGATGCTTGTATCAATTTTTGATACATATCCTTCAGTAGTGGTAGTTGGGGGGACCTATTTTATGACATTGGTAGATGATTATAAGGCTTTGTACATTCCTTTACAAACTTTTTTCATGATATTATTCAATATTTTATGATTCCATATGCTTCCCCACCCTCTCTAGTAGAGAAATGGATAACAAAATGTTTTGGGGGGCTTTTTCCCCAACATCCATTGTCACGACCCGTCCTCGGGGCCCGTGCCATGACTACCCCAAGCCTGCCTTCCATAGGCCAGGGGCTGGCGACTAGCACCAAAGGCGTAAATCCCGATAACTGGGAAGGCATTGCCTTTATAAAAGTAAACAAAACACCACAGAGTACAAGTGGAAGTAAAACACTAAGTACAAAGAGAAGTGCTGAAAGGTAAATGGGCCAGAATACAAACCCAAATGAAAGTACAACTACAACTGAACAAAGTACAACAGAAAAAGACAACTGCTGGAAGAACGGAAGCAGCTCCTGGGTCGTCCTCCTCGGATCCTACCTGAAGGGTAAGTACAGATGGCGTAGCTTTTGGATCGTCCACCATGGATCCTACCTGAAGGGTAGGTACAGATAGCCTCCACAACGCTCTCACCCGTTAACCTCTTCCGTGTGTCGTCTCGCTGTGAAGTCCACCTTCGGATACTGACTCGCCGTGTAGTCCACCTCTCGGTACCGTCCAGTCCTCGAACACTCGGCCTCAGTCAGCACGGCCCGTCGTCTACAACCAACACAACGAGGTGCGGGCATAGCCCGTGCAGGGGTGAGTATAACGATAAACAGTAGGGACCCCGAGACCCTCAAGGTCTCACTAAAACCAACAAGGATAACCACAAGGAAGATCTCAATAGATAACCTCTACTTAGGTATATTCCGATACCTATACCTAAGTTATCAAGTAACCTATCTCAATCATGAGGAAACACAAAGATTATGAAATCAACGGATAACCACTACCCAGGTATACGCCCATACATATACCTCAGTTATCAAGTGAACCATCTCAATCAAGAGGTAACACAAAGGTCATAGACTTAGCTCAAAACAAGATTTTCATTATCGAAACTGTAACTACTGAAGAGCCCCGTCTCTGGAGTGTACAGTGGTCTTGTCACGACTCTGAGGTACTGCTCACTAACCTAAGACTGCTGAGGTACTCCTCCTATTGAGTACCGCGGGTCAGCCACCCAAACACAGTAGTGCTTCCCGCCGGGGTATGCCACCGAAACACAGTAGTGCACACCCCCTAGTAGCCTGCAGAGGTACTCTCCGGACAAGTACCGCGGGTCTGCACTGTCACACAGGTAGTGCTCCATCCACCATGGGTCTGCACCCAAACAAAGTAGTGCTCCGTCCACTGAGCTAGTCGACTCACTCCAAGTCGAGTCGGTCAAGCAGTCGTCAGGTCTCAGTCGGCTACACGGTCTCCGTACTCCGCACTCTCGTCTCTGGGAGAGTCCGTTACACGAGCTACAGGTCGATACTCCAAGTATCTCAAAGTCCCACGAAGAAGTATCTCAAAGGACCGCCTTTTTATAGGGGTCTCAACGAAACAGACGGCACGCCAATCGGACATCTGGTCTATGAGTTATTAGACTTCCCGTCCCAGGGGCTCGGTTGGTTTCGTGAGCGAACCAACCCAGTCATATCTCAACAGTACCCCTAACTCTTTTAGGGTATACTCATAGCGACCGTTTCTCAATGTGATCACCAACGCCGCTGACGGTTCGTCAAACAGACGTCCGGTCTGAAAGATATCAGCTTTTCCGTTCCAGGGGCCCGGTTGGATTTCGGGTACGATCCAACCCAGCCACTATCCAACAGCAACCAAAATAAAGGAGAAGTAAGCCAAAAGTTCCGTCTCATCAAGAGGAATTCAACGAGATAGACGGTGTGTCAATCGGACGCCCAGACTATGAGTTATTGGCGTTTTCGTTCCAGGGGCCTGGTTGGTTTCGTGAGTGAACTAACCCGACCACACTCCGACGGCATCCAAACCTCGAGCGTAGTAAGCCAAAAGATCCGTCTCACTTAGAGGAATCCATCAAAGTTGACAGCACATCAATCGGATGTCTGGAGCTCAACATATGAGCGTTTCCGCTCTGAGGGCCCGGTTGGTTTCGTGTACGAACCAACCCGGCCGAACGCAAAGTATTCTGAAACCTAGAGTGCGATATAATGAAATGACCGTCTCGATCCAAGGATTGCATCACAACTAACGGTGCATCAATCGGAGGTCCATAGCCCAAGATATTGGCATTTGACCGAAAGAGATCTTAAAAGGGGGGCTCTGGGCCTGGGCCGACTCGGCCCAACACCCCCCCCCCCCGGGTCGACCCGACCCGAGTCCGGGTCCGGCCCGGATGGCGCGACTCGACCCGGCCGGGGTGGCCTGGCCTGGCCTGGGCGTGACCCGGCCCTGCCTGTGGGTCGGCTCGGCCGGTTACGGCCGAGCGGAGCGAAGCGGGGCGCTGCCCCGTGTGAAGAACCACGACCCCGCGTGGGGCCGCCTGTGCCAGCGGACGCAGCAGCCGGCCGTGTCCCGCCGCCCCCCTCCGGTCCCGCGCGGTCGTGGGACCGCGCTCCGCCGCCACAGCTTCAGCCGCGGGGGCTTCTTCCGGCGGTGCGCCAGGCGCCGCCGTGCCGGCGAGGCGCGCCGGCGGGCTATTCCGCGGACCACCGGACGGGTTCCGGTGGTCAGAAACTCGTCTCGTCTTTGCCAATGGCCCTCCCGGGACCCGTCCTTTTCTGCGAGGATCCCACAATTCCCGAGCGGCTTCGTTTTTCATTTTTCGGTGCGACGCGACGGCACCGTGGCTTGTTCAACTTCATCGGCGCGGCGCGACGGCGCTGCACTTCTTAACCCTTCCTCATAATTTCCGCGTGGTGCAACGGCACCGCGCCTCCTTTCACTTGCTGCTACAAATTCAATCAACAAGGGGGGAGGAGGGTCAGCCGTGTTTGTGTGGTCCGACCTCCTCCCGTTATAATGATATAAAGTGGCCATATAATAGAATTCAACGTACGACAAAGAAATAATTCACAGACAAAAACAATAATCCTCAATATCAATCCGCATGAATGAACGATCCACGGATCAACTTGGAATTGGTTGGTCCACGCTCGTCGTTCTTTATTCAAAAGATAAGAGAACACCAAATAAATTCCCCTACCTCAAGGGTCGTTGTTCGTTGATGATATCGCGAAATGGCGGACGTCGGTTCAATGACGTCGTCGTAAGGGAGGAGATGAAGGTGTCGACAATCGTGGGCGTTCATCGCTCCCGTAATGTGCCTTCATTCCCGGCTCGAGCTTCGTTCGTCGAAGATTCGTCGGAAAGAGAACCGTTCTTCTTGGAAGGAGGGAGCTCTTCTATTTCTCCAGAGGTTCCCCCACAAATAACATTTTTTATCCAAATATCAAAAAAGATTACTCCAAATTTAAAGAAAATCCAACCAATAAAAACTAACTCAAAAAGGAGAGTTGTGTCATTTAATTAATAGGGATATTAATTAATTCAGTTGGCAAACATATTGAGAGGGAGGTGGAGAGTTTAAAAAAAATTAATGAGAGGAGTTAACAAATTAATGAAGGGGAGCCTTAATGGGGTTAAGGGGAGTTATGGAAAGATCAAGGGGGGTTAAAGAATATGAAGGGGTGGGGTTCGTGTGGGCCCCACCACCCTCATAACCTCCCATGGGAAGTTGGGTAGTTACCCAACTTCCACCCAAATATTAAAACCACTTAGAGTAAATAAAAATTGTAGATAAATTTTTATTTTTAACTTCATAATTATTATCAACTTACCTAGTGTAAACGCAACTCCGGAAAAGGTGTTCCAAAGCAATTACCGGTGCTGCGGTTTCATCGGTGCCCTCGGAATTCGATTCCGAGCAACAGTTCAAAATTAAGAAATTCCTGCCCATTCATGCACTGAATGTACCCGAGCTAAACTTCAGATAGAAATTCTGGACACACCGGGCCTCAGAATCTAGTGCCATCAGAAACTACGTTCTTGTAAAATCCCAAAGAAAATTAAGAAAAAATTTCCCTTGAATTTTACGGGTCTTTAAATTACTCTCACCTCAGGTATTTACGTCCCCGTAAATCTTTAACACTAACTAGGGACAAAAAAGTGGTACTGAGCACGTATCTGAGCCTTCCGCTCCCAGGTGCTCCCCTGGAGGCTCTCGTACTTCCAGTGAAAGCGCACCCGTGGAATAGACCGTTCTGGTAGGATCCGCCCCTATCGATCCTCGATCCCCACTGGAACCTTCCTAAAAGTAACCCCATCGCCATCTTCCATCTCCTCATGGTCGATGATATCCGAAGGGTCGAGCACGTATCTCCTCAGTTGAGATACTTGGAAAACGTCGTGCACCTGGTGCAACTGAGGTGGATGGGTCAAGTGGTAAACCACCTCGCCTACCCAGCTGAGGACCTAGAAAGGTCCATTGAACCTCGAAGATAACTTGCCGCCTTGGCCTCATCTCCATAAACCTCGTCGAGGTGAGACCCGTATAAGGACGTGATCTTCATCCTCGAACTCTAGAGGTCTTCAATTCCTATTAGAACTGAAACTCAAACGACTGCTACCATGAGGGTAAGGTTGACCGACTCAAGAGTGATCGGTCACACCCTCATGTGCAAGAGTTTATCCTAAGCTGGCTAGGGTTTCCTTTTCGTCGACCAAAGAAAACCCATCCCGACGTTTGCCTAAAACCGTCAATTTGAGTATGAACTGTTATTGCCCATTCCATACTCAAACTAACGTCGTAAGGCCTCGACGCTGCCACCAAGAGATTCCAACCGAAACTCTCGCCTCGAGGGTCTGACCACACTGTCGGCGTGAGTGTGATTATTGAGTCTAATCCCAAGGTATCTCCAGACATGAGGGTCAAGTCCACGGCATACCGGAAACTCTAGGTCTGGAACAAGATTTATGAAAGTAAGGAATGATTCATATCGACATCCGTTACTACAGCAGCTAGTTGTGGACACAGACTATCCCTTGAATCATTTTTAGAGCTATTGGGTCACACTCTTTGACCGCATGCAGCCGCACTCTTCCTCCTCCCTCCATCTCCCTGAGCCTGGCGGGGATAACTAAGACAGGTGGTTATAGCATGTTAAGATGTATACCACCTCATGCTACTGTCCTAGCTCTGCCTCCCTGTCTGCTACTTCGCAGACTCATCTCTCCTTAAAGCTTCTTCTTCTTGAAACATTTTACATGCTCGAGTCTCTAAGACTGGTGCTGGTTTCCTGTTTCTTACTGCACTGTGCAGTCTTCATCCGCTCCTGGATGATATGCACCTTCTTTGCCTACGATCTGAAAGAGCTGCTAAAATTTCTCCTTTCCCGAAAAGAGAAACTATGTCTCATCCCCTGGATGAACCACGCCCATTTCCTAATACAGTCAATCCTAACATAAATGATGTATTCATTCCATGGATGACGTCATAAGGCCTCGACGTAACTACCAAGAGATCCAACGGTCAATCTCGCCTCCAAGGGTCGAGTCACTCTGTCGGCATCAGTGTGAGATCACTGGGTCTCCTCCAGTAGAAATCTCTAAAGTGAGGGTCAAGTCTACAGTTTTAACTGGGACCTCTCAGTATCAACCAAACAAAAGGACAAGAAAGAAAACATCACAAAGATAAGTGTCTTTTTATTATTGTAGATCATAGTATAAAGACACGAATACAACAGCAATATGGTACTAGAAGTACAAAGGACGTATCCACTAGTTCCGCTCCTGTCCACATGCTCCCGGAGCTCTACTGCCTTGTCCACTGCTCGGTTGTAGCTCAAGCACTCATCGCTGCTTCTGACTCAGTGGCTCCTCCAATGCCTGCAGATCGACAGTGCGGAGGGTCGGACAGTCATGTGCCAGGTGACCCTTCCTGCCGCATTCATATCACTTCATGCTCCTCGTACGAATGGCTCTGACCCCACCCCGGGTGCCCCGCACCACCGGTCCTAAAACCCGAGATCTCCCAACTGCTGGTCTGGTCCTCCTGGACCTCTACATCATCTGTCTACTGCCCATAGATGACTTGGCTACTGATCGAAAAACACGCGGCAAAGGCAGAAGCTCTTGAACACGCTCGGGGTGTAGAGCTACTGGCACAAACTCCACCCTGAATAAGGCCTCGAAGTCTTCCCATGCGAAGGTCATCCCGTCGCAAAACTAGAACAAGTGGCTCCACCACCTGCCTGCTGCTGCCTAAAGAATGCTGGCAGCAAAGATCACCATGAAGTCTTCCGGCGTCCCCACTAGCCTTAAGACTCTCACCACAGCCACCAATCAATCCTCAGATGCCTGGGGGTCCGTCTCTCCCCGGAACCTGGGTGGCCTCTGGAGCTGGAACTCATTCAGTGCGCTCAAGTGGCGTGCATCGCCTACTGCTGGGGCCGGTGGCATCGGTGGCCCAACGTATGGTAGTACCGCTGGTGCCTCCGCTGGCGGCTCAACTGCAAGAGGGCCCTGTACCGAAGCCTCGTCGCTCGGCAGGCTGTCAGTACGCACATCCCTCTGGGCTCTAGCTGGTCGTCTGTGAAAAGGAATCCTGAAAGAATCAACGTGACACGGTCAAACGATTATACCTGGTGAGTTGACCTGGTTTGAGCTGACATTTAAAAAACTTCTGGAAACACACACGCAATTAGTGTTTTCGTGCACAAAGTTGGAAATCAGTTGTCAGGGTCCTGGTGTATGGATACGTCGGCCGCCCGCACCAACACTGGACTCCCTAAACTGAAAACCACACTCGGTACTCTTAACACTATTGCTTCACATAAATAAAATATCAGAGTTATAAGTTCTGCTGTAGAACCGACTCGTCTGATACCAATTTGTCACAACCCGTCCTCAGGGCCCCTGCCGTGACTACCCCAAGCCCGCCTTCCATAGGCTAGGGGCCGGCGACTAGCACCAAAGGCGTAAATCCTGATAACTGGGAAGGCATTTCCTTTATAAAAGTAAAAAAAAACACCATAGAGTACAAGCAGAAGTAAAACACTACGTACAAAGAGAAGTGCTGAAAGGTAAATGGGCCAGAATACACACCCAAATGAAAGTAAAACTACAACTGAACAAAGTACAGTAGAAAAAGACAACTGCTGGAAGAACGGAAGCGGCTCTTGGGTCGTCCTCCTCGGATCCTACCTGAAGGGTAAGTACAGATGGCGCAGCTCCTGGATCATCCACCACGGATCCTACCTGAATGGTAGGTACAGATAGCCTCTACAACGCTCTCACCCGTTAACCTCCTCCGTGTGTCGTCTCGCCGTGAATTCCACCTCCGGATACTGACTCGTCGTGTAGTCCACCTCCGGGTACCGTCCAGTCCTCGAACACTCGGCCTCAGTCAGCACTGCCCGTCGTCTACAACCAACACAACGAGGTGCGGGCATAGCCTGTGCAGGGGTGAGTATAACTATACTCAGTAGGGACCCTGAGACCCTCAAGGTCTCACTAAATCCAACAAGGATAACCACAAGGAATATCTCAACAGATAACCTCTACTTAGGTATATGCCTATACATATACCTAAGTTATCAAGTAACCCATCTCAATCACGAGGAAACACAAAGATTATGAAATCAACGGATAACCACTACCCAGGTATATGCCCATACATATACCTAAGTTATCAAGTGACCCATCTCAGTCAAGAGGTAACACAAAGGTCATAGACTCACCTCAAAACAGGAGTTTCAATATCAAAACCGTAACTACTGAAGAGCCCCGTATCTGGAGTGTATAGTGGTCCGGTCACGACTCCGAGGTACTGCTCACTAACCTAAGACTACTGAGGTACTCCTCCTGTCGAGTACCGCGGGTCAGCCACCCAAACACAGTAGTGCTTCCCGCCGGGGTATGCCACCCAAACACAGTAGTGCACACCCCCTAGTAGCCTGCAGAGGTACTCTCCGGACGAGTACCGTGGGTCTGCACTATCACACAGGTAGTGCTCTGTCCTCCATGGGTAGGCACCCAAACAAAGTCGTGCTCCGCCCATTGAAATAGTCGAATCACTCCAAGTCGAGTCGGTCAAGCAGTCGTCAGGTCTCAGTCGGCTACACTGTCTCCGTACTCCGCACGCTCGTCTCTGGGAGGGTCTGCTCCATGAGCTACAGGTCGATAATCCAAGTATCTCAAAGTCCCACGAAAAAGTATCTCAAAGGACCGCCTCATCATAGGGGTCTCAATGCAATAGACGGCACGTCAATCGGACGTCCGGTCTATGAGTTATACTATTCTCGTCCCAGGGGCCCGGTTGGTTTCGTGAGCGAACCAACCCGGCCGTATCTCAACTGTACCCCAAACTCTCATAGGGTATACTCATTGCGACCGTTTCTCAACGTGATCACCAACACCGCTGACGGTTCATCAAATGGACGTCCGGTCTGAAAGATATCATCTTTTCCGTTCCAAGGGCCCGGTTGGATTTCGGGTACGATCCAACCCAGCCACTATCCAACAACAACCAAAACTCAGGCAAAGTATGCCAAAAGTTCCGTCTCATCAAGAGGAATTCAACGAGATAGACGGCGCGTCAATCGGAAGCCCGGTCTGTGAGTTATTGGCTCTTTCGTTCCAGGGGCCCGGTTGGTTTCGTGAGCGAACCAACCCGACCACACTCCGACGACATCCAAACCTCGAGCGGAGTAATCCAAAAGATCCGTCTCACTTAGAGGAATCCATAGAAGTCGATGGCACGTCAATCGGACATCCGGAGCTCAAGATATGAGCGTTTTCGCTCCGAGGGCCCGGTTGGTTTCGTGTACGAACCAACCAAGCCGAACTGAAAGTATTTGAAAACCTTAAGTGCGATATACCGAAATGACCGTCTCGATCCAAGGATCGCATCTCAACTAACGGTGCGTCAATCGGAGGTCTGTAGCCCATAATATGGTCATTTTACAGAAAGAGATCCGAAAACGGGGGGTCTGGGCCCGGACCAACCCCCCCCCCCCCCCCCCCCCCCCCGGGTCGGCCTGAACCGGGCGACCCGACCCGGGTCTGGGTCCGGCCCGGATGGCGCGACTCGACCCGACCGAGTTGGCCCGGCCCGGCCTGGGCGCGAACCAGCCCGGCCGGTGTGTCGGCTCGGCCGGCTACGGCCGAGCGGAGCGGAGCGGGGCGCCACCCCCACGTGACGAACGGTGGCCCCGCGTGGGGCCGCCCATGCCAATGGATGCGGCAGCCGGCCGCGTCCCGTCACCCCCCTCCGGTCCCGTGTGGTCGCGGGACCACGTTCCGCCACCACGGCTTCAGCCGCAGTGGATTCTTCCGGCGGCGCATCGGGCGCTGCTGCGCCGGCGAGGCGCGCCGGCGGGCTGTTCCGCGGACCACCGGACGGGTTCCGGTGGTCAGAAACTTGTGTCGTCTTCACCAATGGCCCTCCCGGGACCCATCCTTCACTGCGAAGATCCCACAACTCCCGTGCGGCTTCGTTTGTCATTTTTCGGCACGGCGCGATGGCGCCGTGGCTTGTTCAACTTAATCGGCGTGGCGCGATAGCCCCGCACTTCTTATCCCTTCCTCATAATTTCCGCGCAGTGCAATGGCACCGCGCCGCCTTTCACTTGCCGCTACAAATTCAAACAACAAGGGGGGAGGAGGGTCGACCGTGTTTTTGCGGTCCGACCTCCTCCCGTTATAATGATAGAAAGTGGCCATCTAATAGAAGTCGACGTACGGAAAAGAAATAATTCACGGACAAAAACAATAATCCTCAACATCAATCCGCATGAACGAACAATCCACGGATCAACCTGGAATTGGTTGGTCCGCGCTCGTCATTCTTTTCTCAAAAGATAAGAGAACACCAAATAAATTCCCCTACCTCAAGGGTCGTTCTTCATTGATGATATCGTGAAAAGGCGGATGTCGGTTCATTGACATCGTCGTAAGGGAGGAGATGAAGGTGTCTACAATTGTTAGTGTTCATCGCTCCCGTAATGTGCCTTCGTTCCCGGCTCAAGCTTCGTTCATCGAAGATTAGTCGGAAAGAGAACCGTTCTTCGTGGAAGGAGGGAGCTCTTCTATTTCTCCAGAGGTTCCCCCACAAATAACATTTGTTATCCAAATATCAAAAAATATTACTCCCACTTTAAAGAAAATCCAACCAATTCAAACTAATTCAAAAAGAATATTTTTGTCATTTCATTAATAGGGATATTAATTAATTGAGTTGGCAAACATAATGAGAGGTAGGTGGAGAGTTTAAAAAAAATTAATGATAGGAGTTAACAAATTAATGAAGGGAAGCCTTAATGGGGTTATGGGGAGTTATGGAAAGATCAAGGGGGGTTAAATAATATGAAGGGGTGGGGTTATTGTGGGCCCCACCACCCTCATAACCACCCATGGGAAGTTGGGTAGTTACCCAACTTCCACCCAAAGCTTAAAACCACTTAGAGTAAATAAAAATTGTAGTTAAATTTTTTTTAACTTCACAATTATTATCAACTTCCCTCGTGTAAACGCAACTCTGGAAAAGGTGTTCCTAAGCAATTTTCGGTGCTGCGGTTTCATCGGTACCCTCAGAATTCGATTCTGAGCAACGTTTCAAAAGTTAGAAATTCCCGCTCGTTCGTTCATTGAATGTACCCGAGCTAAACTTCAGATAGAAATTCCAGACACACCGGGCCTCGGAATCCAGTGCCGTCAGAAACTGCGTTCTTTTTAAAATCTCAAAGAAAATTAAGAAAAAGATTCCCTTGAATTTTACAGGTCTTTACATCCATGATGGAGATGGAATATATGGATGAGTCTCCTCACCGTCATTCCCCACTATATGTATATGTGTAGGTGTATCTCATTCTGTAATGTTTTGTCATATTTTGTGTGTTCCTACCAGGTTTATAATAGCTAATTTTTTACAATACAGTTATGTGAAGTCTATAATGTATTGAGTTATATAATATACATATATGTGGTCGTGGTGGCTCTATATTCCTATGATTTTACATGAATGGGCTATGATAGATGGAGTTATATTGCAATTACATCTGTTTTAGTTGATTTTAGGAATACACGTGGTTACAGTTAAGATGATATTGATGGTGAGATGGATATATGTCGTCATGAAAACAAGGGATATTGTGTGCTTCTTATAATAAGGTAGTTGTGTTAGAAGAACTTTTTAAATCAGTGATTACTTATATATAGGTTGAATGAGAAATATATAAATCCATTGGAATGTTAAATGGAAAAGTAGTAGAGAATTATAAGTGGGGTAGCTTTATTTATATAGACACACACACACATAAATATGTGTGTGTGTGTGTGTTATTTTGGTATATAAATTTTTATTTCTTTGCATTACTCGGTGAGATGGACATGGTTAGAATAAGAAAAATTTAGTACCTTTTTAGTTGAAAAGTTATAGCCATTTGTTTAATCCATGGGTTTCAGTATTCTTATTCCACTTTTTTTGAGATATTTTAGGTAGGATCCCACATATTATAAATGTTATGATGACCCTATATATATTTAAACATATTTTTGAGATAGAATGATCTTGTTGGTCATTATCCTATAATTTATTGGCTTAGAGGAGTTTTTGAAAAACTATTGGGAGTTACTGGAGTTTATGGTCACTACATAATCTTAAATTTGGTAATTTCAGTTTTACTTTTAGTTTATGGATTAAATTACATATATTTGGATTTCTTATAATTTATGTATGATGTTGGTTATTGGTAGATCATTATTATCTCTCTATTATTTATCATGTCGAGGAAAATTCTATCCATGTTTTTGATTGATATACTGTTGGTTAAAATTTCTAACTCATGCCCTATTAGAGGGTGGATTTAGGGATAATTGTCTATCAAAATTCATTTTTTTCCCAGAATTCGTATCATTTTAGGGAGGTGATTTGTTAAAATAGAACTATAAGTGATGTTTTAGAGGTCATATAGCGTCTTAATATATGAATTGGGGATGATTTTATTGGTTGTATGGAAATAGAATCATTCGGGCATAGTAAAATTTTCAAAAAAAAGAGACTATTAAAGGAATAGGATTTTATGGACACCCATGATTTGATGTGAGGACCATAATGTTTAATGAACATGGTAAGTGAATTAATGTTTCTTGAAAGGTTGAGACCTGGGTAAGAGTCATACATTATAATTTTTTGTTCTTATGGTTGAATTTAGATAAATAAATGGAAATGTGTTAAAATGAAATAGGGAATTAATTAATTAATAAAAATTCTCATTTTTGATAGTATTAAGCGTATTGAAATATTTTATATAATAGATATAGAATTAGGTCACTTTACTCGTTATTTTTCTATAAAAATTGTATCTAGATGTTTCAGTGGATAAACATAGAGTGGAGATTAGTGGTGAAAACACTTGGATGAGGAAACTCCAAGAGTTATAGTTTTTGTGTCTATATAAGTATGAGAGTTTCATTTCAGATTGGAAAATAGAGGATTTTCAAGATGAGGTGGAAATACCATTCATTTAAATCCATGATCATAAGGATCTCTATCATTATTTATCATGAATGATTTTCTTTGGTTCAGCTCATTAGAGATGTTTTTTGTTCCTTGTATATTTTGAAGAGTCAGTTTTTTCTTTCAAAAATATTATAGATCTATTTCATGATGAGTTTCTGTATATGACTCATGTGGTTGATTATTGGTATAAGATCCATTCCATTCAATAGGGGAGTTGTAGTGTTCGAGAGTTTAGTATCAACTATAATAACCTCCTATATTTTGATTTATACATTTTTTTCAAGATATGAAGCCAATAGTGTAGAATTTTAGAGAGGATTTGTTCCTAATGACCCATCACCAAGGGAAATAATTTCTGTTGATGTAATATAATATCACAATACATCCCTTTAGGGCCCAAATAGATGGAAATGAATCAAAAGTGACACACCATGACCACCACCAATAGCCCATGGGTTTTCGACCAGTGTTGAGTATGCATGTCACACACATGGTGGGTATTTTCCTAGAGGGCGTGTAAAAGCTCACACATATCCAGATACATGTACAATGATGACATGTAGATACAACTAATATTAAATTCATTCATTCATCTATATCCCAAAAGAGAGCATGAAAATGTATGTAAAACATATCATGCTGAATACAAGCCTATTGTTGTTGTAAAAAAATCCCACTTTATATGTAAGAGAGGACTACTAGATAATGCCCCACTTTTTATGAATAGTAGGAATTATAGATTAACTATGCACTTGTCATGACCCGAACCTACCCGGGCTTGAGCCACAACTACCCCAAGCCCTCCTCCATAGGCCAGGGGCTGACGACCAGTGCTGAAGGCACAACAACTCGGGGAGGCCTTTTCCCAAGTACCTGCACACTCACACGCAGCACACTCAATGAAAAAGTGCAGAGTAAAAGAAAAGACAAGCAGAGTAAAGTGAAACTGATATAAACAAACCAAAGATGTGCATCGACCTCTAAACTGTACAAAGTACAAGATAAAGGTAAACTGAAAAGAAAAGGGGAAAACACACACCCAACCAAAAAGTGCCACAACCCGGCAACAGGGGAAACAATAGTAAAAAGCTGGGAGGTTCCCACACCTGGAACCTGACTACGACCACCACACGCTGTCCATGCTTCCGAACTCCTAAGCTCCACTGAAGTCACAGCCAACCTGTCCGCCGTCTACAAGGGCATACCAAGTGCGGGCAAACCCCAAGCAGGGGTGATTATAAAAATACTCAGTAGGATACCCCGAAAGCTCAAGGAAGCAACAAAGGAGGTACCGATGGGTGAGCAGTAGATCGAATAGGGAAAGTAGAGGAGTACAAATGAAAGTGTAGTAAAGTAATAGTAGAGAGTCCAGCTCAAACCAACAAGAGAAAGGAGATAGACTCGTCCAGCCACAAGGAGCTAGAAACGGTGAGAAGATTAACTTATCTTCGAGTCTTCGCTACCTATAACAAGAGAGTAGACTCATCCAACCACTAGAATCTAGACACAGAAATCACGTGGCATACCCCGTGCGGCTTCACCTCTCCTGGAGGAAGAGTAACCAAAATCCAATAAATTTGTACCAGAAACAAGGTATATACATATCTGTATGCTCAAACAAGAAACCCAAACATGATCGTAAGGAGATATCCATCCCATAGCTCATCCCAAGAAATGAGTAGCCAACAATCCTAGAAGTAAACACCATTGATTCCCAAGCATCCCGCACGTCTCCTCCAAACTACAAGACAAGGGGATCAAATCACCGCACCTTGATACTATCCACTTTGGGTGGCACTGACTCGCCCACAAGGATTTAGGTCGCGTCACAAGGACGCGTCTCAGTGAGGAAAGCACACCTTGTACTTGAGAGTTTCGGGTTAAGTCACCCCACACCTCGTCACTGTCACACATTCGATAGGTTTTCTCAAAGTCAAAACTATCATCACTGACCCGTACAAACAAGGGTCCCACTCAGGTAGTCATAGAGTAAAGCCACAGAATAGCCTAATAGAAAGGACTGAGTCTGAAATTTTAACGGGTGACCCACTTCCTAGCCTTGCTGGAGGGTAAACCCTAACCAGATATCGGGTGACCCACTGCCTAGCCCTACTGGAGGGTAAACCCTAATACATCATCAGGCGACCCACTGCCCAGCCCCGCTGGAGGGCAGACCTGGAATAAGTCGACAAGCAACCCACTGCCCAGCCGTGTTGGAGGGTAGACCCGGAACTAGACGACGGGTGACCCACTTCCTAGCCCTACTGGAGGGTAGACCATAAGAGGCCGTTGGGTGACCCACTCTCCAGTCTCTACTGGAGGGTAGACCCTAAGAGTTTCGAGTGACCCACTACCCTGTCTCTGCTGGAGGGTAAACCCTCGAAGTTAATGAGCAACCCACATCCCAGTCTCTACTTGAGGGTAAACCTGAAGAGGTCGATGAGCAACCCACTGCCCAGTCTTTGCTGGAGGGTAAACTCGAAACTGCTCTAGTCATCCCTACTGGATAATACAACACTGGCCAACAGAACTCATAGTGGGTATCGTGCAACCACCCAACTCCAGAACAAAACCAGGGGAATCCACTCAACCCAACTGGTCTAAACCATCATGAACAGGAGAACCCTCTATGTCGCAAGAGGTCAAAGGTACGTAAAGTAGAACACGTCAGGCACATGGGGCCCACACGACGTGTGGCCCCAAGCCAACTCCAAACCAAGCACAAACGTTCTCAGGCACATACTACATCATGTACATATAAGAATTACTGTATACTCCCAGAGTATACCATATCTGTAGCCCAAAGGCTATCATGCACATGACACCTAGTGTCTACACGAATGGAGAAAATGTAATTTGCCAACTTGGTTCCCCCACGGCTCCAGCACGACCAACCACATCTCTACAAACATCAACTCCACTCACAAGGGAGTGAACATGATCGCACGCCAAGAGTTCGCTTCCGAACACGGCAAGAAGAACCACCACTGGAGCACCTTACATGCCTCCACATTAAATAAGATCGTGTAAGAGGATCCACTTGCTTGAACAGATTACAAAGTTGTAATCCTCATGGAAAAACATGCAAGATAGACTACTTACTCGCCTCAAACGGATATCCGACTTAAAAGTTGTCATCACCGCCTTACGCCCGAACGGCGTCCCTCCGTCCTGAGCCTCGGCCCCGAAAGTAGTCGGGCGCATTGCAACATTGCGATCCCCTTAGGAAAACACGTTAAAAGGACTACTCAATTTAGTGGAACAGATATATGGAGAAAAAGATGAATTTTTCTGCACCGCACACGAGCAGTTCTTCGTGGGACCCGCACCCCAGTCCCGAAGCACAACGAACGGATCACATTGTTGTGATCCTCTCGAAAAATCACACAAGGATGACTATTCACTTGTCCAAAACGGACACCTGATGATAAAGCTGGAAATCACCGCCAACTCCCAAAACGGCCCTCACAGGGCCCACACCAGCGTGCAGAATGAAAGTGGGCAAACTGTACCAATGCAATGCCCTCGGAAAAACACCCAACATCGATTGGTCGCATGCCCCGAATGGATGTCCGATGAAAAAGTTATAAAACATTTCACAAATCTCGAACGGTGGCCCGTGCGGGCCACGCCTCAACACCAAATTAAGTATCCAATATTTGAATCAAAAAGACCGTCTCATTATTAGGACTACGCAGCCGTATACGATGAGTCAAACAGACATTGTATGGTGGTTTTATCTCAGAAAAACCACTTATTAACAATAATAATATGATATTATTATTATTATTTTTAATTTATTAAATTTTCTCCTTTTTTTGATTGAGTCTTCTTCCCCAGCAAGACATCACGCCCCACTCCTTTTACCAGGTCAGAGAGAGAGACCCGCAACATGCGGGTCTCAGTCGGCCTCTCCCATCGCCTGTTTTTCCCTCGACCGCGACAGGCCACCGCCGGAGACCCGCCCTGCTGAGCGTACCACCGCGACGCCGGGTGATCGTGCTGCCTTAGCACCACCACCGCCCAGCTGCGCCGCTGGTTCCGCCGACACCACACTCCGAATCCCGGCCTCGCCCCTGCTTGACCATGCCGAAACCGCGACCCAGCGCCTCCTCGGTCACTCCGCCAGCTGCACCGGCCAGCCAGAGCTCCTTTCTGACCCGCTCGGATCCTCCCTGATCTAACCCATCCGCGCTGGTCGACACCCGACGCCGCTACGGCCGGTCGGAGATCCGGTGGTCCCTTCCACGGACCCTAGGGACTCCTTCTGTTATCAGAAAAAAAGAAAGAAAGAAAACTAATCCGACACTGTTTTATCAATTTAAGATCATTTCTTGACCTTCCTCTAATGGACAAACCCTTAAATATTCAATGCGCTTAATTGTAAGCGTCCAAGAACCCGAAGAACAGTTGAAGATTATGATGAAGAAACTCGATTTTCAGCATGGGTTGATGGCCGTGTTCGTGCGGCCATCAAATATATTAACCAAAACAAAGGGAAAAGGGATAAAAATGGATTTTAAAATTCGAACATAAATCGGAAATGATAAATAGAAGGAATCATACTTGAAACTTGAATCTTTTTTTTGATGAAGAAGGCGCTCGCTAAGATCCTCTACGTTCGTTGTGCTCCAGAACACCTCGAACCAAAGCTTCGTCGTCGTCCACCAAAGGGAGGAGGAGGAGGAGAAAGAGGATAGTAGGTTGAAGGTGATGGGGGGTTTCTCCAGGGGGATTCATAGGGAAGGAATGTGAAGAAAATATTAAATAAAGGAAATTAATTAAACCATTAACTAATTAAAAATTCATCCCAATTTAAATCCACGTCTGAAACCCCAAACGCAATGAAAGTTAGGTCGCCTCTAGGGTAAACACCACCTCCCGAGCACAACGGCGGTCCCAGAATTTTAATCTGAGACCCCGTTCAAAAGTAATTAAACTCAACGCCCGAGACCGCCAAATTACGAAAATGCCCCTCGGGCCATTTTCCACAGAAGGCATGCACCCGTGAAACTTGCACGCTTCTAGGGTAAACGACACACTCCAAAATCAAAGGTGCCCTCAGTTTTCCAATCTGAGCCACTGTTTAAGAGATACTTGAGTTAAGCTGTTAAACGAATAAATTAATTTATTTATTTATCCGTTTAACGTTCCGGTAACGGGCGAGGGGTCCAAAAATCCCGCGCCGACATGTTTTATGTCGTTCCTAGGGTAAACACCCTATTTCGGACCCATACATACACTTGGATTTTTGATCCGAATCACAATTTAGAAGTTATTTCATTTATTTGGCGTTCCTAGTGTGAACGCACTGAAACGTTAATTCCGGTCACACTGGGGCTCGGAATCACATGCCGTCTGAAGGCGCTGCTTTGGAATTATATCAAAAAAATTCTAAAGTCTTTTATAGGAAAAAACTGGGTTCTTATATTATTCCCTCCTTCAAGATTTTCGTCCTCAAAAAGAAATACCAGGGAACAAACTAGTGTACTAAGCCCACACCTGGATCTCCCGTACCCAGAAGAACTCTTGCACAGTTCTGCACCACCACACAAAGACCAAAGGATTTGATCTGTTCACACAAGGTCTTCTCTCGCCAATGACGTGCATAGGAGCACGCAAAAGTCTCCTCAGGTGAGTCACGTGGGAGACACTATGCACTCAAACCAGCCTTTGGGGTTAGGGCAAGGCAGTAGGGAACCTCTCCATCCCTTCGCATAGTCTCAAACGGCCCGAAGACTCTCAGGTGTAGCTCACCTCCTCGACCGAACCCCTACATTGCACGCCATGACTGGAATCACTGCTCATACCTAAATCAAGGGCCAGTGATTCCCTCTTTCAGGATATCCATATGGTGAAACACCCAAGGATATCTGGTCACGCAAGATTTCACAGTCGATGTCTATCAACCAAGACTCTCTTACACACTCCAAAGGCAAAGTAGTCGACACCATCGACTAAAGAGAAAGGTCTCACTCCTTTTACCTTACCAAAGAAGGGTTACACCGACACCCCACGTCACCCTGGTAACACCTCAACAAAAGAGCAGGGAGGAAAGAATTCCACACTCAGAGTCTAAAAATTCTACTACAAAAAGTAGAAGAGCTTTATAGAATACCTCTTACCACCTCATGTTCTACAGGATCAGGGACATCCAAAGCGTGTGGTTGTCCGTGTTTCCAACTGTCAACTCCCGGAGCCTGACGTGGACCACCTAGTGGTGATGGGATGACCTCGTAAAGTCGTCCCCCACTACCAGCTCCTCCTGCTCCTCTACTAGAACCACCTCTCTGGGCGCTACTCTGATCACGACGTTGCCTTTGTCGTGGTGGTGCACCTGCTGCCTGCTCGAAGCTCTCCGCATGTCTGGTCGAGAAGTACCGTGCAAAGTGACCTCACCCATCACAGGCATAGCACCGACTCCCTCTGGGCTACACTGGTACCCTCCAGAGCCATTATGGTGTTCGATCCTGCCCCTGAGTTCGGTTGTCATAAATCCACCTGCGTCGAGGTTCTATTTGCCGATGCCTGCTAGCTATGGCAAACGTCTCAGCTCCGTCGAGCCTACTGCCACCACTAACTGTAGAGCGCGACAGGAAGCTCTCTGTCGTCAGCATATGCTCTAGAACCTCTACATACGTGGGAATGCACAAGGGTATTATGACTGCATGAATCTCTCTACGGAGACCCTGCTCGAACTTCCACGCTTGGAAGTTATCATCTTGGACCAAGTCTGGGTAAAATCGTGCACGGTCTGTGAAACTAGCCGCGTACTCGACCACCGTCATCCCTCCCTTCTGAAACTGTAGGATCTCCTGAATCCGAACAGAGCATAAGTAGGAGGGGAAAACACCTCATGAAAAAACAAAATGGAAGTCTCCCCACAAAAGAGACGACTCGTCAAGAAATTGAGTCACCAGACTCCACCAAAGCCAAGCTGCTACACGGAAAAGGTCGGATACCAAAGCCACTCTCTGATCTGACAGCATCTGCACAAACCTGAATAGGCGAACCACTGTCTCTAGCCAAACCTCTTCTGCCTGAGGGTCTGGCACACCACTGAACCTCAGCGGTCTCTGTCGATGGAACTCGCGGAGCGCCGTCAACCTACGTTAATGCTCAGCCTACGCTGCTAAAGTTGTCTGCTGCTCAACAGGTGGGGGTGCTGCTACCAGCCCACCCGGAGAAAGGGGATTGCATGATGGGTCCTGGACTGTGGCCTCGTAGCTCACATGGTCGTCGTCACGAACCAAATCAAGTATCCTGGCTGGATATCTTCGAGGAAACATCCAGAATGTTATCAAGGAGTGCCGCGGTCAGATGAGCATATAAGTATATACCAATAAAAACAACGATGAGGAGCTGACTCAAGAATTATAGTCAATACTCAATCATATGTGATGCACAAACAAATTTTCCCAGCAACGAGTGTCTCAGCATGCCGAGTCGACAGGCGATTTATCAAGGTCCTGGTGAATGGATACGTTGGCTGCCACACCATCACTGGACTCCCTGGCCTGAGAGCCACTCTCGAGACACATTAACACTATGGCCCTAAATCCCAACCAATTCCTTTTTAGGGACATCCGAACAAAATCCTAAGGAACGAACCACCAATGATACCACTTTTTTATGACCCGACCCTACCCGGGCTCAAGCTGTAACGACCCCAAGCCTGCCTCCATAGGCCAGGGGATGGCGACCAATTCCGAAGGCACAATAACTCGGGGAGGCCTTTTCCCAAGTACCTGTACACTCACACGTAGCACACTCAATTCAAAAGTGCAGAGTAAAAGAAAAGACAAGCAGAGTAAGGTGCGAATACTATAAATAAACCACAGATGTGCATCGACCTATAAATAGTACAATGTACAAGCTGAAGGTAAACTGAAAAGAAAAGGGGAAAAACACACGCCCAACCCAATAGTGCCACAACCCGGCAACAGGTGAAACAATAGTAAACAGCTGGGAGGGTCCCACACCTGGAACCCGACTACAACCACTGCATGTGGTCCATGCTCTCGAACTCCTAAGCTCCACTGAAGTCACAACCAACCTGTCCGCCGTCTGCAAAGGCACACCAAGTACAGGGAAATCCCAAGCAGGGGTGAGTATAAAAATACTCAGTAGGATACCCCCGAAGGCTCGTGGGAGAAACAAAGGAGGTATCAAAGGGTGAGAAGTAGATCGAATAGGGAAAGTAGAGGAGTATAACCAAGAGTGCAGTAATGCAATAGTAGAGAGTCCATCTCAACCCAACAAGAGAAAGGATATAGACTCGTCCAGCCACAGGGAGCTGAAAATGGTGAGAAGATGAACTTCTCGTTGAGTCTTCACTACATATAGCAAGAGAGTAGACTCATCCAACCACAAGAATCTAGACACAGAAAGAACGTGACATACCCCGTGCGTCTTCACCTCTCCTAGAGGAAGAGTAACCAAAAACCAAGAAATGGGTACTAGAAACAAGGTATATACATATATGTATGCTCAAAGAAGAAACCCAAACAAGATCATAAGGGGATCTCCATCCCATAGCTCAGCCCAAGAAATGAGTAGCCAACAATCCTAGAAGTAAACACCATTGATGCCCCAACATCCCGCATATCTGCCCCAAACTGCAAGCCTAGGGGCTCCAATCACTCCACCTTGATACTATTCGCTTTGGGTGACACTGACTCGCCCAAATGGATTTAGGTCACATCGCAAGGACGCGTCTCGATGAGGAAATCACCCCTCGTACTTGAGATTGTCGGGTTAAGTCACCCCACACCTTGTCACTGTCACACATTCAAGAGGTCAGCTCAAAGTCAAAGTTGTCATATCACTGACCCATACAAACAAGGGTCCCGCTCAAGTAGTCACAGAGTAAAGCCACAAACTAGCCTAATAGAAAGGACTGAGTCTAAAATTTCAATGGTTGACCCACTACCCAGCCCTGCTGGAGGGTAAAACCTAACCAGATATCAGGTGACCCACTACCCAGCCCTGCTGGAGGGTAATCCCTAATACATCATCAGGCGACCCACTGCCCAGCCCTGCTGGAGGGTAGACCTAGAATAAGTTGACAAGCGACCCACTGCCTAGCCTTGCTGGAGTGTAGACCTGGAACTAGACGACGGGCGACCCACTGCCCAGCCCTGCTGGAGGGTAGACCCTAAGAGTTCGTCGGGTGACCCACTGCCTAGTCTCTGCTGGAGGGTAGACCCTAAGAGTTTCGAGTGACCCATTGCCCAGTCTCTACTAGAGGGTAAACCCTAGATGTCGGTGATTAACCCATTGCCCAGTCTCTACTATAGGGTAAACTCGAAAATGATCTGGTCATCCCTACTGGATAATACAACACTAGCCAACAGAACTCGTAGTGGGTATCGTGCAACCATCCAACTCTAGAACAAAACCAGGGGAAGCCACTCAACCCAATTGGTCTAAACCATCGTGAACAAGAGGACCCTTTATGTCGCAAGAGGTCGAAGGTACGTAAAGCAGAACACGTCAGGCACATGGGGCCCATACGATGTGTGGCCCCAAGCCAACTCCAATCCAAGCACAAACGTTCTCAGGAATATAATACATCATGTACCTCCAAGAATTCATGTATAATCCCAGAGTATACCGCTATCCCAAAGGCTATCATGTACACGACACCCAGTGTCCACGCGAAGGGCAAAAACCTAATTTGCCAACTTGCTTCCTCTACAGCTCCAGCACGACCATCCAAATCTCTACAAACATTAACCCAACTCACATGGGAGTGAACACGATCACATTCCAAGAGTTCACATCCGATCACAGTAACAAGAACCGCCATTGAAGAACCTTAGATGCCTCCACATTAAATAAGATCGCGTAAGAGGCTCCACTTTCTTGAATAGATTACACTATTGTAATCCTCGCAGAAAAAACATGAGAGATAGACTACTTACTTGCCTCCAACGGATATCCGACGTAAAAGTCTCCAACACCGCCTTACGCCCGAACGGTGTCCCACGGTCCCGATATTCAGCCCCGAAAACAGTCGGGCGCATCGTACCATTGCGATCCCCTCGAGAAAGCACGTCAAAAGGACTACTATGTTGAGTGGAATGGATATCCGGAGAAAAAGATGCATTTTTTTGCATCACACACGAGCGGTTCTACATGGGACCTGCACCTCGATCTCGAAGCACAATGAACGGATCACACCATTGCGATCCTCTCAAAAAATCACACAAGGTGGACAATTCACTTGTCCAAAACGGACACCCAATGATAAAGCTGGAAATCACCGCCAATTCCCAAAACGGACCTCGCGGGGCCTGCACCAGCGTTCCAAATTAAAGCGGGCAGACAGCACCAATGCGATGCCCTCAGAAAAACACCCAAAATCAAGTGCTCACATGCCCCAAACGGACGTCCTATGAAAAAGTTATAAAACATTGCACAAAGCTCGAACGGTGGCCCGTGCGTGCCACGCCTCAACTCCAAATTAAGTATCCAATATTGGAATCAAAAAGACCATCTCATTGTCTAGACTACGCAGCCGTAGACGATGTGTCAAACAGAAACTGTATGGTGGTTTTATCTCAGAAAAAATACTTATTAACAATAATAATATGATATTAATATTATTTTTATTAATTTATTAACTGTTCTCCTTTTTTTTGATTGAGTATTCTTCCCCAGCAAGACATCACACCCCACTCCTTTTACCATGTCATAGAGAGACACCCGCATGTGTTTTTCCTTCGACCGTGACAGGCCACCGTTGGAGACCCGCCCTGCTGGGCATACCGCCGCAACGCCGGGTGCTCGTGCCGCCTTAGCACCACCACCGCCCTGCTGCGCAGTTGGTTCCGCCGACACCACCCTCTGACGCCCGGCCTCACCCCTGCTAGACAGCTCCGAAACCATGACCCAGCGCCTCCTCGGTCACTCCGCTGGCTGTACCGGCTAGCCAGAGCTCCTCGCTGACCCACTTGGCTCCTCGCGGATCTACCCCGTCCGCGCCGGTCGACACCCGATGCTGCTACGGCCGGTCGGAGATCCGGTGGTCCATTCCACAGACCACCGGGACTCCTTCGGTTATCAGAAAAAAAAGGAAAAAAACTATTCCGAGACCGTTCTAGAAATTTCAGATCATTTCTTGAACTGCCTCTAATGGACAAACCCTTAAATATTCAATGTGCTTAATTGTAAGAGTCCAAGAACCCGAAAAATAGTTGAAGATTATGATGAAGAAACTCGATTTTCAGCATGGGTTGATGGCCGTGTTCATGCGGCCATCAACGATATTAACCAAAACAAAGGGACAAGGGATAACAATGGATTTTCAAATTCGAACTTAAATCGGAACTGATAAATAGAAGGAATCCTACTTGAAACTTGAATCTTTTTTTTTAATGAAGAATGCGGTCGCTAAGATCCGCTGTGTTCGTTGCGCTTCGAAACACCTCGAACCAAAGCTTCATCGTCGTCTTCCAAAGGGAGGATGAGGAGGAGAAATTGGAGAGGAGGTTGAAGTTGGGGGGGGGGGGGGGGTTCGCTAGGGGCCTTCAGAGGGGAGGAAATAGCATCCCTCCTTTTATAACATAAACATTCATTTCATTACACAAAACTTAGGATCGTTAAGGTTTAGTGTCTTGGAAACCAGGAACATAAAACATGAAAACATAAAACATTCTTATTAAACACTTGAAAGGATTCTCCTCATGTTCATCCTAGGTTCATTACTGTATCTCATAACCTAGGGACATATATCAAAAGAAAGGTTGAGCAGAAGGCCCAGTAAGGGAAACAAGAGAAACATTTTACATGTGGACATGAGATACTTCAATAAGGTCATGAAAAGAACTTTAAGGCATGAGAAATAAATCATGAGATATATAATAATAAAAATAAAATTTTTCATAACTTTAAGATGTGGATACATAATTTAGCATAGAAAATCATGAACATATCACCAAGGTCCATCCCCAAGGTGTCATTTGAAAATTACCACGGTTATTGACAAAGATATCGTGAAAATTTTAATCTCTAGTGGTTACATCATTACCCAATGCATTGGAGCGCTATCAGGGAGCACCCTTAAATTTTCCTTTATTATCATGTGAGCCACATATATCATCATCAAACATTTCATAAAGAACCCATATAGCATAAAATAAATGGGTTTCATTTCATAATCATAACGTTTTAAAAACTGTTTTAAAGACATGATCTTTACGTCACTTTAAACCCACAGAAGGGCAGAGCGGGTCTCATGTATGTAAATACCAGATTTAAAATATATAATTTTGATATATATGTGAATACCCATGTATAAATAAGATCTTTGATTATTCACTTTATAACATAAAATAATTTTGAGAAAAAAGAGAGAGGCATTTTGAGACGAAAATTCTGCAGCATAAAGGCTATGTTTCGGGGTTTTAGAAAACATTGAAAAGAGAGGGGACATGGGTCCAACATTCATAAATGACCCATAAAACAATAGAGGGGAAGAATAAGAAGTATATATGAACATGGTAATGAAATTTTAAGGACATACCATTTGAAATGAAAAACATGGAAGGAAGACAAAAATTAGATTTCTCTTATGAAAATTCGGTAGCCTAACGACGTCACTTAAACTTCAAAAAAAATGATTTGAAAAGATCAAATAGGGTCTCTCATCATGTGAACATAAGAGTTAAGTATGAAAGATATAGAGATCATACGCCAACATAAAAAAATGAACTTGAAAGACTTGACAAGAAAATAGAACTTGAACATGAGAAGGGTGAAAGATTCCGTTACAAAAATTTCGGCAGCCTAACAGCGCCACTTCAACATTCATAAAATGAAATGATGAGAGTAAGAGGGGGTATCTCATCATATAAACATAAAATGGACAGTATAATGAATATAAAAGAACATCCTCCAACATAAGAACATGGAGCATAAAAGAAATGACATAAAAGAGATCACTAGAAAAGAAAGAGAGAGGTCAGATCCCTTACCATAAAACGTAACTCTTAAAACTCAAAGGTTGGGAACTTGAGGGCTTGGGGGCACCTTAGGAGGACTCCTTGGGAGGTAAGGAGACCAGAAATTCGTTGAGGATGTTTATGTACTCGAGAAGATGAGAGGAGGGCTTGGTATTTATAGGGAAAGTGAGGGAAAAGGCATTAATGGCCAAGGGACACCTCAAAAGTGGTTTTCTCAAAAGCATGGGCCCTCACATGGTACTTCCCATAGAGTTAGGCCACATGGGGACCCCCACACAATAATTCATCCTCTTTAGTAGACCATCCCTTAAAATATCTCATGACATCATCATGACACAGTTATGATGTCATTAAACATACTGAAACCCTAAAACTGTATTTTTACTATTCACTGAAAATTCAAATTTCTCAGAAAAATCCCAAAATTTCACATTCACCAAATATCAATGCTCTGATTTCAAAAATGAACTCTATTTTATAAAAATAATTTTCTAAATATTTTTAATTCATTTTTTAAATAAACACACTATTCAACGAAAATTCATTTTTTTCAGAAAAATCCCCAAAAATTACCTTAACATAATATCGATGCTCTAAGTTGAAAAATGAAATCCATTTTATAAAAATAATTTTCTAAATATTTTTAATTTAATTTTTAATTAAAAAACACTATTCCCCCGAATAAGACTAATACTTGAATAATAATTTATGAAACTGTTATTTACCCATTTTATTGAATATCATTACTTAATCTAGGTGTCTAAATTATATTAAAACATTATTTGAGTGAAATTACTAATCCATTTGGTCACATTACTAATCCTAAGCGTAAAATCAATATTCATCATTTACTATTCATCAAAAATTAAGTTTATCTTATTAGACTCGAAATTATTTACTGAACATAATTATAGAAGACCATTTTTTGAAAATCATTACACATTTTTATTTATTTAAGGTTTACATAAACATTTTTAAAATATCCTTTCTCTAAAATTAATCAAAAATATGCATACTATATTTATCCGGACATTTGAAAATTCATAAACTTCATCATAAGAAGAAATCCCAATTTTTATTTAAAACAAAGGATTACACAAGGCAGTTACGGTCTCCTTACATAGCCCCTTATCACACCAGCATAGGACCTAAGTGTAAGGAGTGCTAAGTTGAGAGAATCTGAGGGAGGCTCGGCCAACATTTCATGAGTAGTAATTTCTATCAGTTTGAACTTCTCACGAAGGCGATCCCATTCTAGCTTCACATGATAAATTTCACCTTGGGTTTGGTCCAGAGCAAAGCCCAGTGGTGCTACCTCCTTCCCATGTTCTGTTAGATGGGCTTCGATCAGTCCAAGACTACTGGGTGAGGCCATCAAATCTTTTTTCTATATTAATTAACCAAGATTTCTTGTATTTAGATACAATATTCAAAACATTTAGTTTCTAGCGGTCATATTGACCAATGGTCAAATAACAGTCAAAACCCAACAGTCTCATTTTAATTATACTCATGTTATCAAATGAAACATTTTTGTGGAGTATAAAAATAAAATAAAATAACACATAAAATTTAAGAAACAAGATTTATTCAAAATTTTGGGTCGTTACAATCTTCCCCCCTTATGAAATTGCGTCCTCAAAATTTTTAAAATTTGGTTTTGAAATTTCATTGAAAGTCCCACATCAGAAAATGAGTCAGTTAAACAATTACTTTAAAAGAAAGAAATGGAAGTACAAAGGTCACCCGAGTTAACCCACACTAGGATTCCATGTAGGAAAACATGGACATGGAGGAGAAAACAAAGGGTCAAGTTCTGAGGGAGAGTGATAGAGAACATGATTAGGGGAAAGTTAACCATAAGAAAATCCCAAACTTATGATGTGTGTAAATGGTCTTTGATTACCTAGTAGGAAATGTAAACCAACAACATTTTTGTTTTACATTTCTTTTCATAATTTTGAGGAATTCATTTACTACATAGAACAAAAACATAAGAAAATATACCTACCTTCATGTAGAGTTTCATCCTTTAATATGTTTCTACCCAAAAATAATATTTTCTCCAAACTATGAGCATTCAAAAACACTTGGTCTCATCAAAATACGAGAATCATCTTCTAGAGAATCACATAATCCACAAAAGATTAACCATATATTTCATCTATCTTTAAACATTATCCCAAAAACAGAAAGGGTAAGGTAAAACAACTCTTCAAAAAGAAATAATCCCATAGGAATGGAAACTAATTTTAAATCTTCAAAGTTCCATGGTACTACCCAGAGTTCATCATAGACCATTCTGTAAATAACTATCCTTAAAAAAATCCTCAATATAAACCAAACTAAGATTGAAACCCAAATACAAGAAGGATTTGATAACATAGTCTTCCAAGGTAAACTTTATCATTCATCTCCAAACAACATCAACCACTCCTAACATCTTATAACAAAAGTAACTAACCTAAACATATTTACCCCAATATAGGTTAACCATTTTCATAAGTAACCTAAATTACTATAAGTCCGACATAAATTCATCGATTCTTCAAAATATAAGTCAACCTTACTCCTCAATGAAAATACCATAGTAATCTATTTACCTCGATCATATAGGGTCCCCAAAATAGTGAACATCTTCCAAAATAATAATAATCTTTTAATCCCCTAATCATCTCTGTCATATTAATACGAAAATCATCGCATTTCCTATCACATTGGTTGTTGGGACATGTTCTTCAATTTCACACCATTAACTAAGAAGATAAAGTATAATTAGGGGCTTAAATACTTCGCCAATAATCATGAAAAGGAAACTTTAAGCATAAAAGGATAAAATTGTAGAATAAAAGTATATCCTAACCTGCGATCCCCTAGGTTCCAATCTACGTTATCCATGATCGTGTATTCTTATGTGAATCTTTATTTTATTTTATCTTTGTTCCTTTAATAATGGTTCATACTAAGCTTATGAATTTACCAAAGCATATCCCCTGGGAGTGTCGTAACCAAGAGTGCAACAAGGCCCGTTGTCGTGTACCAGTTCCCGTTCGAGTCTAGCTCGAAGCGGTGTTTTCGGGTTTTACCCCTATGTACATATGTGCCAGAGCCACCTCTACCTTCTCGTATCCAGACAGGGATGTATTTTCTTGGCAACCCCTTACTCAATACTCACGAAAATATCTGGAAGATTTCCTATATTTAAACTTTTCTATAGGGTTCTTTCTAAAGTTTTCATATCTTAATTTCCACAAATAACTAAACCATCCTTTGATACCAACTATAGCATCACGCCTTTTTATTCATAAACTTTCATTTCATTACACAAAACTGAGGATCTTTAAGGTTTAGTGTCTTGGAAACCAGGAACATAAAACATGAAAACATAAAACATTCTTATTAAACACTTGAAAGGCTTATCCTCATGTTCATCCTAGATTCATTACTGCATCTCATAACCTGGGGACATACATCAAAAGAAAGGGTGAGCAGAAGGCCCAGTAAGGGAAACAATAGAAACATTTTACATGTGAACTTGAGATACTTCAATAAGGTCATGAAAAGAACAATAAGGCATGAGAAATAAATCATGAGATATATCATAATAAAAATAAATTTTTTCATAAATTTAAGATGTGGCTACATCATTTAACATAGACAATCATGAACATATCACCAAGGTCCATCCCCAAGGTGTCATTTGAAAATTACCGAGGTTATTCACCAAGATATCGTGAAAATTGTAATCTCTAGTGGTTACATCATTACCCAATGCATTGGAGCGCTATCATGGGCGCACCCTTAAATTTCCCTTTATTATCATGTGAGACACATATATCATCATCAAACATTTCATAAATAACCCATATAGCATAAAATAAATGGGTTTCATTTCATAATTAAAACATTTTAAAAACTGCTTTAAAGACATGATCTTTACGTCACTTTAAACCCACAGAAGGGGAGAGCGGGTCTCATGTATGTAAATCGCAGAATTTAAAATAGAACATTTTGATATATATGTGAATACCCCTGTAGAAATAAGAACTTTGAGTATTCACTTTATAACATAAAATAATTTTGAGAAAAGAGAGAGGCATTTTGAGACGAAAATTCTGCAGCATAACGGCTATGTTTCGGGGTTTTAGAAAACATTGAAAAGAGAGGGGACATGGGTCCAACATTTATAAATGACCCATAAAACAGTATAGGGTCAGAATAAGAAGGATATATGAACATGGTAATGAAATTTGAAGGATATACCATTTGAAATGAAAAACATGGAAGGACGACAAAAATTAGATTTCTCTTATGAAAATTCAGCAACCTAACGACGTCACTTAAACTTTAACAAAAATGATTTGAAAAGATCAAATAGGGCCTCTCATCATGTGAACATAAGAGTTCAGTATGATAGATATAGAGATCATACCCCAACATAAAAAAATGAACTTGAAATACTTGACAAGAAAATAGAACTTGAACACGAGAAGGGTGAAAGAATCCGTTACAAAAAATTTCGGCAGCCTAACGGCACCACTTAAACATTAATAAAATGAAATGATGAGAGTAAGAGGGGGTCTTGTCATGACCCGACCCAACGGGGCTCGAGCCGAGACTCCCCAAGCCCGCCTCCAATGGGCCAGGGGATGGCGACTAGCGCCGAGTAGGCTATCACACACATGGGAGGCATTATCCTAAGGTACCTGTACACACGCACCCACAAACACCTCCATGCAACAGTGCAGAGATATTGAAACTGAAAAGTAAATTCATGCATACAATCTATCCCAAACCAGAGTGCAACAGCAAAAGTACAAAGGACAAAACAGGGCCCACCAAAGAAAACTACAAAGCACGTCCAACCTGCTCTGAAGAAGGGGAACACTGCCACAAACACCCGCCAGAAAGATCCCTCGGCACAGCTCCGGTAGACTCCTTGGTCCACTTGCTCACTAAGCTCCGCCTGCTCCGGGTCCTCCTGGGACTCCGTCAAAAGGCCTGTGGTCTGCACAAGACACAAACATGTGTGGGCAAAGCCCGTGGAGGGGTGAGTATAAACATACTCTGTAGGCACCCCAAAAACCCAAAACCAAAGGGAGCAACTGAAAGACATCAGTCCGCTCAACCCAGCCAGAGGGAACCCATATGAGAGAGAAACTCCATCTCGTGACCATCCTCGGCTAAACACAAATAGACAGCTCAACTCAGGTGTATTCCCATACATACACCTTGAACAATCCAGATATACTCAGCTCACGCCACAAAGCCACAAGAGGTACCGACCACATCACCAGCAACTGTCCCAACCAAGAGAGTACACCCCATGATCACTGTCATACCAGATGACACTTGTCCGATAGATACACTCCATCGGGTCCCAAACAAACATCTCAGACGCTCACCCGAGAGACCACGCTCGTCGGATAACATCACTGAGAAAACAGCGCTGAAACAACAAAACCTCCAAACTCCTCGGATAGGGGATCACCGCTAGGGTCTTCTAGGGGATACCAAGACCCACTCCGGTATATGTAGGTCACAGATAAGGGATCACTCCCAGGGTCCACTGGGGGATACCACGACCCGATCTGGCATACGTAGTTCTCACAGATAGGGGATCAAACCCAGGATCCGCTGGGGGATACCACAACCCGATCTGGAACTCGACAGAAACTCCACACTCAGATTGAGGATCGTCATCCATATAATGATGGTCACGACGATACCGTAACCCTATCTGGTAAAACTCACAATGTAGGGGATCGAACCGACGATGCCGTAAACCTACCGAAACCACGCGCTGAGTAGGGGATCGCATAACCAATGATACCGTAACCCTACTATAAACCACATGCTAAGTAGGGGATCGTATACCCGACGATGCCACAACCCTACTGAGCACGGCCCACCGCGTAGGGGATCATATTTCTGATGATGCCACAAACCCTACGTGGTTAACCTGCTAGATAGGGGATCACCGCCCGTAAATAAGTGGTCACAACGATACCAAGAAGCCGATCTAGGGTAAAGATGCTAGAGGATCCACTCCGGGCCCACCGAAGGGATACCACAACTCCAACAGTTTAAAACATCCCATCGAGAGGATCACAAACCCATACGAAGGTTGTGATGCCACATGAACCCTCATAGGAACAAACCAAGGGAGAACCCTCAACCACTGCTGGTCCAAACGTCGCTAACCCGAGCGACCCGCCACAACGCCACATTGCGCATCTCCTAGGCCAAAACCGAGGCCACCATCGCATTCCACGTGAAAAAACACGCAGCATAGGCTGTTTACTCGCCCGAAACGGAGCACCGGTGGAAAAGACCTTATTCACCGTAGCTAGCCCATGCGGGGCCCACACAACGATCCCAAAACTCATAGAGCAGACCATACCACGACGATCCCCTCGGAAAAACAAGCGGAATCGACTACTCGCTCGTCCAAAACGGACACCCGGTGAAAAAGGTACTATTCACCGAAGGCCAGCTCGGGTGGGGCCCATGCCTGGATTCCGAAACTCATCGAATGGATCACACGATTGCGATCCCCTCAGAAAAACACACAGGATCGACTATTCATCTGCCAAAATCGGACTCCTGGTGCAAAAGCTGCGTTTCTCCGCAAACGCCAACACCCGGGCTCGTGGGGCCCACACCCCGTTCACAGACCCAACACCCAGAAACCATCTCAAAAAGTCTGTCGTGCCATCAGGGTCTCAACGCCACTGACGGCACGTCAATCGGACGCTCCGGGTAGAAGTTACAACGGCCCGAAGTCGTAAAATAATAAAATAATATTATTTTATACAACGTTTCTAACTCCCGAGTCACGATCCCGAACTCTTAAACCCTAAAAGTGGGTTCAAAAGGTCCGTCTCGACGCAAGGATCACGTCGCCGCCAACGGCTCGCAAATCAGAGTTACGGTTTGCGAGTTACGGGGATTAAAGAACCACCTGAAAATCCTGGCCGGACCACCGCCAGCCTCACCGGAAACCACCGCGCCGCCGCCGGATTCTGCCGCGCCGCCGCCCTGCCTCGCCGGATGCCGCCCTGGCCACCTCCGAAATCCAGGATTTCCGCCAGAAAACTTCTGGGGACCCCCGGGAGCTCCCCGGTGCGCCAAAATCAGATCGGAAACATGTTTCGGAAACCTCGGGACCCAAACTATACAACCCCTATAACGATTTGAAGAAAAACAACAAATAAACGGGGTCCGGGATTTCAAAACTCAAACCGCCTACCTCGCGGGCGAAACGCCGATGTTCTGCCTCAGATCCGCGCTCCAGAGCTTCTGCTGCGTGCTCCTGGAACGTCCGCCGTCGAATTCTGAGCTCGTGGGTGCTTCGTTTGCTCGATTCGGCGGAGCGGCGGCGAAGAACGCCGAGAGGAACGATAAGGGGGGTGCTGATATTTATATCAGCCGTCCGCCGACGCCAAACCCGCCTCGGACCCGACACCCAATATGAACAAAAGTAAGGTCACCCCTAGGGTAAACGCGTCGTTCTGAACGCAACGGCGGACTCATATTTTCCATCCGAGACACCGTTTAGATGTTATTCGAGCCGACGCTCGCCCACTAACTTCGCCACTTATTTAAGAAAATGCCCCTGGTGGTGTTTCTCACTGTAGGCCCGCGCCCGCAAAGTTTACACCTCGCCTAGGGTAAAAGGCACGTTCCGGACGCAATCATGCCCTCAGATTCCAGTTCTAAGCTACCGTTTAGGAGATATCACACCCCCACCACGTGCATAGTATAAAAATACTTAATATTTTTATAAAATTAATTCTGGGCACACCGGGTCTCGAAATCGCACTCCATCTTCGCGCCTAGCTATGGAATTATTCGTAGAAACATTCCAAAGTCTGACAGGGCCAAAAACCTGAGTCGCTACATCCTCCCCCCTTAGAACTTTTTGTCCCCAAAAATCCCTAAGCACAAGGAAAGCGACTGGACTCTGAACTGGGTCTCACACACCAGCGAGCTCACCAACTAACACTCATGCCCGAACGCATAAGTCAGAGGGACTCATCCACCACACCTCAATACTATCCGCTTTGGGCAGCAATGACTCGCCCGCACGGTTTTAATCGCCTCACCAAAAACGCGTCTCGGTGGGGGAAGGATCCCTCCTCCTCACGCATTCGAAGCATGTCGAACAACACCCACACAGGGTCTTACCAATGCCCTGAACAAAACTCGAGCAAATAACAAAAAGGAGGGTACCAATAAACAGTGTCTATCAAACTACTGCAGTAAGTAGAAAAGACACAAGGTGTACCTCTATCCATCCGCGGTGCCTCTGGGTCAACAGCCTCCAGGGCATGCATCTGTCCTCTCCCTCGACCACCAGCTCCCTGAGCTTGGCGTGGTCTACCTAGGGGAGGGGGTGGTGGAAACTGGTACTACCTACCACCTCCTCCTGCTGCACTAGCTCCGCCGCCATGTCCGCCGCCCTGCGGACCTCCTTGCTCTAGACGCTGCCTCTGCCAAGGCGGTCCATCGACCGGCTCCCTCTCAGCAGCACGTCGGGTCGGACAATCTCTAGCAAGATGTCCCCAACCATTGAAAGCGTAACACTGCCTCTCTTGCGGCTGACCAAAACTGGCATGTGAGCCCTGTGAGCCCTGAGGCTCAGATCCTCCATCCTGTGGTCGCCTCCTGAAATGTCGCCCATGTCCAGACCCCTGAGTCTGTCGTCGGCTACCAGATGCCGATCCGACTGAAAAAGTCTCAGCCCTTGAGTTCCTAGCACTAACAGGGGGAAACTACTCAGCCAGAAAACTCTCCACCACCAATGCTCGCTCCAGCACTCCAGCATAGGTGGGCAGCCACAAGGAAACCACACCTGCTCGGATGTCTCTGCGTAAGCCCTGCTTGAAGGTCCGAGCCCTAAAGAATGGGTCTCGAACCATATCCATGGAGTAGCGCGACAGGTCTGTAACCCTCACTGAGTACTTCGACACAGTCATGCTCTCCTGACGAAGCTGCAGATGCTCCTGGATCCGCACTGACCTCAGCGTCACCGGAGAGAACTCCTCCCTGAAGAGCCTCTCAAACTCTGCCCATGTGAGCGTCTCCTCGTCATGGGACTACGTCACCAAACTCCACCATCGCCCGGCAGAACCATGAAGAAGGCTCGCCGCTAGGACCACCATCTGATATGGAGGTGTCCTCACTAGGCGGAAAACTTGGGTGACTACCTCAAGCCATTCATCAGCTGTCTGGGGGTCTGGATCACCCCAGAAACTTAGAGGTCGCTGCCTCTGGAACTCGTGCAGCGCATTCAGCCTGTGCGCAACCTCGTCCTGCACCGCCGACACAATCATCTGCTCGACAGGTGGTGGCTCAACTGGCAGACCACCTGGAGGTGCAACTTCAGAGCCTGCGCCCTGCTCCACAGCCTCTACACGGGGCAGGTCATTAGCACAATCCTTCTACAGAACCCTCACTGGCTGTCGTCGTGGAGGAATCCTGAAATACATTCAAGACGCACCACGGTCAAAGAGTATATCTGGAGAGCTGACTCAAGAAGGACAAGGAAAACCCAAAAACCCAGTCCTATATGATGCATGTACCATTATGTCCCCGCGACCAGTGTACGAATGTCCCGAGTTAAAAGGCAGGTTATCAGAGTCCTGGTGTATGGATACGTCGGCCGCCGCACCAACACTGGAGTCCCTGGCCTGAAAGCGGAACTCGAAACACCCTAACACTGCCTCTATGCAACCCAAACCAAGCTCACAGCTAGACCATCTATGCTCTGAGATCCCAAAGGTGGAACCTCCTTTGATACCACTCTGTCACAACCCGACCCAACGGGGATCGAGCCGCGACTCCCCAAGCCCGCCTCCAATAGGCCAGGGGTTGGAGACTAGCGTCGAGTAGGCTATCACACACATGGGAGGCATTAGCCTAAGGTACCTGTACACACGCACCCACAAACACCTCCATGCAACAGTGCAGAGATATAGAAACTGAAAAGTAAATGCATGCATACAATCTATTCCAAACCAGAGTGCAACAAAAAAAGTACAAAGGGAAAAACAGGTCCCACCAAAGAAAACTACAAAGCACGTCCAACCTTCTCTGAAGAAGGGGAACGCTTCCACAAACACCCGCCAGAAAGATCCCTCGGCACAGCTCCGGTAGACACCCTGGTCCACTCGCTCACTAAGCTCCGCCTGCTCCGGGTCCTCCTGGGACTCCGTCAAAAGGCATGTGGTCTGCACAAGACACAAACATGTGCGGGCAAAGCCCGTGCAGGGGTGAGTATAAACATACCCAGTAGGCACCCCAAAAACCCAAAACCAAAGGGAGCAACTGAAAGACATCAGTCCGCTCAACCCAGCCAGAGGGAACCCATATGAGAGAGAAACTCCATCTCGTGACCATCCTCAGCAAAACACAACTAGACAGCTCAGCTCAGGTGTATGCCCATACATACACCTTGAACAATCCAGATATACTCAGCTCACGCCACAAAGCCACAAGAGGTACCGACCTCATCACCAGCAACTGTCCCAACCAGGAGAGTACACCCCATGATCACTGTCTTACCAGATGACACCCATCTGAGAGATACACTCCATTGGGTCCCAAACAAACATCTCAGATGCTCACCCGAGAGACCACGCTCGTCAGATAACATCACTGAGGAAACAGCGCTGAAACAAAAAAAACTCCAAACTCCTCGGATAGGGGATCGATGCTAGGGTCTGCTAGGGGATACCACGACCCACTCGGGTATACGTAGCTCACAGATAGGGGATCACTCTCAGGGTACGCTGGGGGATACCACGACCCAATATGGCATATGTAGTTCTCACAAGATAGGGGATCAAACCCAGGATCTGCTGGGGGATACCACAACCCGATCTGGCACTCGACAGAAACTCCACACTCAGATAGAGGATCATCGTCCATATAAAGATGGTCACGACGATACTGGAACCCTATCTGGTATAACTCACGATGTAGGGGATCGAACCGACGATGCTGTAACTCTACCGAAACCACGCGCTGAGTAGGGGATCACATAACCAACGATAATGTAACCCTACTTTAAACCACATGCTGAGTAGGGGATCGTATACCCGACGATGCCACAACCCTACTGAGCACGGCCCACCGTGTAGGGGATCATATTTCCGATGATGCCACAAACCCTATGGGGTTAACCTGCTAGATAGGGGATCGCCGCCCGTAAATAAGCGGTCACAACGATACCAAGAAGCCGATCTAGGGTAAAGATTCTAGAGGATCCACTCCGGGCCTACCGTAGGGATACCAAAACTCTAACAGTTTAAAACATCCCATCGAGAGGATCACAAACCCATACGAAGGTTGTGATGCCACACGAACCCTCGTAGGAACGAACCAAGGGAGAAGCCTCAACCAGTGCTGGTCCAAACGTCGCTAACCCGAGCGACCCGCCACAACGCCACACTGCACATCTCCTAGGCCAAAACCGAGGCCACCATCGCATTCCATGCGGAAAAACACGCAGCATAGGCTGTTTACTCGCCCGAAACGGAGCACCGGTGAAAAAGACACTATTCACCGTAGCTAGCCCGTGCGGGGCCCACACAACGATCCCAAAACACATCGAGCGGACCATACCACGACGATCCCCTCGGAAAAACAAGCGGAATCGACTACTCGCTCCTCCAAAACGGACACCCGGTGAAAAAGGTACTATTCACCGAAGGCCAGCTCGGGTGGGGCCCACGCCCAGATTCCGAAACTCATCGAACGGATCGCACCATTGCGATCCCCTCGAAAAAATAGACAGGATCGACTATTCATCCGCCAAAATCGGACTCCTGGGGCAAAAGCTGCGTTTCTCCGCAAACGCCAAAACCTGGGATCGTGGGGCCCGCACCCCGTTCACAGACCCAACACCCGGAAACCATCTCAAAAAGTCCGTCATACCATCAGGGTCTCAACTCCACTGACGACACGTCAATCGGACGCTCCGGGTAGAAGTTACAACGACCCGAAGTCGTAAAATAATAAAATATTATTATTTTATACGACGTTTCTGACTCCCGGGCCACGATCCTGAACCCTTAAACCCTCAAAGTGAGTTCGAAAGGTCCATCTCGATGCAAGGAGCGCGTCGCCGCAAACGGCTCGCAAATCAGAGTTACGGTTTGCGAGTTACAGGGGTTTAAAGAACCCCTAGAAAATCCTGGCCAGACTACCGCCAGCCTTGCCGGAAACCACCGTGCCGCCGCCGGATTCCGCCGCGCCGCTGCCGCCGTCGCCGGAAACCGCCGCGCCGCCGCCGCGCCGCCTCCCTGCCTCGTCGGATGCCGCCATGGCCGCCGCCGGAATCCGTTATTTCCGCCGGAAAACTTCCGGGGACCCCCGGGGGCACCCCGGTGCTCCAAAATCAGATCTGAAACATGTTTCGGAAACCTCGAGACCCAAACTATACAACCCTTATAACGATTTGAAGAAAAAGAACAAATAAACAGGGTCCGGGATTTCATAACTCAAACCGCCTACCTCGCGGGCGAAACGCCAACGTTCTGCCTCAGATCCGCGCTCCAGAGCTTCCGCTGCGCGCTTTTGGAACGTCCGCCGTCGAATTCCGAGCTCGTGGGCGCTTCGTTTACTCGATTCGGCAGAGCGGCGGCGAAGAACGCCGAGAGGAACGATAGGGGGGGTGATATTTATATCAGCCGCCCGCCGACGCCAAACCCGCCTCAGACCCGACACCCGATGCGAACAAATGTAAGGTCACCCCTAGGGTAAACGCGTCGTTCTGAACGCAACGGCGGACTCAGATTTTCCATCCGAGACTCCGTTCAGAAGTTATTCGAGCCGACACTCGCCCACTAACTTCGCCACTTATTTATGAAAACGCCCCTCGTGGCGTTTCTCACCGTAGGCCCGCGCCCGCAAAGTTTACACATCGCCTAGGGTAAAAGGCACGTTCCGGACGCAACCGTGCCCTCAGATTCCAGTTCTGAGCTACCGTTTAGGAGATATCATTCCCCCGCCATGTGCATTGTATAAAAATACTTAATATTTTTATAAAATTAATTCTGGGAACACCGGGTCTCGGAATTGCATGCCGTCTTCGCGCCTAGCTCTGGAATTATTCGTAGAAACATTCCAATGTCAGACAGGGCCAAAAACCTGAGTCGCTACAGCTCTCTAATCATATGAACATAAAAAGGATAGTATAATTAATATAAAAGAACATCCTCCAACATAAGAACATGGAGCATAAAATAGATGACATAAAAGAGATCACTTGAAAAGAAAGAGAGAGGTCAGATCCCTTACCTTAAAACGTAATTCTTAAAACTCAATGGTTGGGACCTTGAGGGCTTGGGGGAACCTTGGGAGGACTCCTTGGGAGGTAAGGAGACCAGAACTTCGTTGAGGAAGTTTTTGTAGTCGAAAAGATGAGAGGAGGGCTTGGTATTTATAGGGAAAGTGAGGGGACAAGGCATTAATGGCCAAGGGACACCTCAAAAGTGGTTTTCTCAAAAGCATGGGCCCTCCCATGGAACTTCCCATAGAGTTAGGCCACATGGGGACCCCCACACAATAATTCATCCTCTTTAGTCGACCATACCTTAAAATATCTCATGACATCATCATGACACAGTTATAATGTCATTAAACATACCGAAACCATAAAACTGTATTTTCACTATTCACTGAAAATTCAAATTTCTCAGAAAAATCCCAAAATTTCACATTCACCAAATATCAATGCTCTGATTTCAAAAATGAACTCTATTTTATAAAAATATTTTTCTAAATATTTTTAATTCATTTTTTAAATAAACACACTATTCACCGAAAATTCATTTTTTTCAGAAAAATCCCCAAAAATTACCTTAACATAATATCGATGCTCTGAGTTCAAAAATGAAATCCATTTTATAAAAATAATTTTCTAAATATTTTTAATTTAATTTTTAATTAAAAAACACTATTCACCCGAAAAATACTAATACTTGAATAATAATTTATAAAACTGTTATTTACCCATTTTATTGAATCTCATTACTTAATCTAGGTGTCTAAATTATATTAAAACTTTCTTTGCGTGAAATTACTAATCCATTTGGTCACATTACTAATCCTAAGCGTAAAATCACTATTCATAATTTAATATTCATCAAAAATCAAGTTGATCTTATTATACTCGAAATTTCGTACTGAACATAATTATAGAAGACCATTTTTTGAAAATCATTACACATTTTTATTTATTTAAAGTTTACATACACATTTTTAAAATATCATTTCTCTAAAATTCATCAAAAATATGCATACTATATTTATCCGGACATTTGAAAATTCATAAACTTCATTATAAGACGAAATCCCAATTTTTATTTAAAACAAAGGATTACACAAGGCAATTACGGTCTCCTTACATAGCCCCATATCACACCAGCATAGGACCTAAGTGCAAGGTGTGCTAAGGTGAGAGAATCTGAGGGAGGCTCGGCCAACATTGCACGAGTAGTAATTTCTATCAGTTTGAACTTCTCGCGAAGGCGATCCCGTTCTAGCTTCACACGATGAAGTTCAGCTTGGGTTTGGTCCAGAGCAAAGCCCAGTGGTGCTACCTCCTTCCCAAGTTCTGTTAGATGGGCTTTTATCGGTCCAAGACTACTGGGTGAGGCCATCAAATATTCTTTCTATATTAATTAACCAAGATTTCTTGTATTTAGAGACAATAATCAAAACATTTAGTTTCTAGCGGTCATATTGACCAATGGTCAAATAACAGTCAAAACCCAACAGTCTCATTTTAATTATACTCATGTTATCAAATGAACCATTTTTGTTGAGTATAAAAATAAAATAAAATAACACATAAAATTTAGGAAACAAGATTTATTCAAAATTTTGGGTCGTTACAGAGGAAGGGGAAGAAGAGATTAAATAAAGGAAATTAATTAAACCTTTAACTAATTAAAAACTCAACCCAATTTAAATCCACATCTGAAACCCCAAACGCAATGAATGTTAGGTCGCATATAGGGTGAAAACCACCTTACGAGCACAACGGTGGTCTCAGAATTTTAATCCGAGACCCCGGTCAAAAGTTATTAAACTCAACGCCCGAGGTCACCAAATTACAAAAACACCTCTCGGGGCATTTTCCACAGAAGGCCTGCTCCCGTAAAACTTGAACCCCTTCTAGGGTAGACGACACGCTCCAGAATCAATGGTGCCCTCGGTTTTCCAATCCGAGCCACCATTTAAGAGATACTTGAGTTAAGCCGTTAAACTAATAAATTAATTTATTTATTTATCCGTTTAACGTTCTGGTAACGGGAGGGGGGTCCAAATGTCATGCGCCAACATGTTTTATGTCGCACATAGGGTAAACACCCCATTTTGGACCCATATATACACTTGGATTTTTGATCCGAATCACCGTTTAGGAGTTATCTCATTTATTTGGCATTCCCAGTGTGAACGCACTGAAAATTTAATTCCGGCCACACAGGGGCTCGGAATCACATGCTGTCTGAAGGCACTGCTCTGGAATTATATCAAGAAAATTCCAAAGTCTTTTATATCCAAAAACTAGGTTCTTTTAGCACCACATATTCATGGTCTACCTAAGATTCTATCATATGTCCTATTGTTTTTATGAGATATTACATGTGCAATCAGAGACCATGAAAGGGTGAGTATAAAAAAACCTAGTGGGAATAAAAATATATAAAAACAAAACAAACTGAATGGAAATAATTACCTCAAACCACAATCAATTGGTCCAAGGAAACCGCAATAATAGATATACTCAATAAATAAACACTGTCTCAAGTATTTCATGACACTATAGTTTACATAGGATTCTACTAATGGCTTCAAGGTAGTTCACATAAAAGAGAGGCCACTCCTTGTTCCTTTCTAACATTGATGGTATAAATCCAAGTGTTATTTACCATCAGGCCATTTCAGGATGGAGGTAAACATTGTAAATTTTCTGAAATCTTTAAAATGATATGGGATATCACCCATGACCATTGTGGGATTTCTAAAACCCTAACTGGAATAATATTCTAGTTAGAGTATCATACACCTATTTATATTGGTCACAATGATTCATAAAACCCTCCCATAGGGAAGATAGAGGGTATTGAATATTAACTCCAGGACCCATGGAGGGATATATTTGTAATCTTCCAAGGGGACACTAAAATGTTTTTGGAAATTGATTCTTCACTGAATACTGAAGCTATATATTGATGAAGATCATTCCGAAATAAGGGGAACTCACCCAAAGATATCTAAAAAGAGGGAACATACCCAAATAAAGTAAAATAGGGAATGGACCCATCTATTATTTTAAATAATTGATTAAAAGGGAGGATATGATATACCTCATAGTAAGTACATGACATATACAAGAGGTACACAATGTATTCTCCTAAACTCTGACCAATCCATGTATGTGCCCATGTTACCCTTCCTGTTCATTTGTACACTTGTAATTACTGTGTATCAAATCCATGCTGTAAAAAGTGGCCATTTTGGGTACCTAGATATTTCATTGACCATGAAAATTCCCATGTAGATTACAATTTCCTACACACATGAGGTTTCTACTCATGCTATTAGATGCACACACAAGTCTTACTACACAACATGAACCTAAACTACATCAGGTGTAGTACCATAATTGAAATATTCCCCATACTGGAATAACACATGAAATGTTCTAAAAATGACATTTGATCTGGAGTTCAATATAATAAATCCATATAATCCTCCAAAAATAATAACTTTTCATAAATTATAACTTGTTCAACCATTAGGGGGGCCTTATAATTTTTTTTTCAAAATACTTAATCAGAACATATATGAGTATTGAGAATAAAAACTCAGAATCTTCCTACCTCATGGTGAAAAGGGTGATGGTTTGAGTCTAGAGAAACACTCGGAAGCCACTGTACCTCAATCCGGTCTAAATATCCATCGATGATGAAGTAAAATGGGTCATATTCCATCCTTGGTTCATCCATCAAGAATGGGTTCAAAACTATTACCTTTACCCTCAATGTCTATGATATAAGAGGGTGGGGAGAGTATTTTTGTTGTTTTACTTATTTATTCAATTAAATGAATTAGTTCTCATGCCCACCAACACCTTCCAACTACTTTCTGAGGCTGAGAAACTATTTTCAAACCTACGGTAAACCCTGGATTCTGAAAGAAACCATGAAATTATATTTCCCATATGATGTATTAAATAATAGTAATTCAATATATTCTAAAATGATACATGAGACTTCCTTGACATATATTAATATTTTAATATATCAATATATATGTTCTGTGGGACCTGAAATCTCACACATTATTTGCGCTAGGATTCAAAAATGTTATTTATAATTTTATAAAATAAAATAATGAATAAAGGTTGTTATATTCTAACAAAATTTGGTATTTTAACTCAAAAAAACCCCATAATACCAAGTGCGGGTACTAAGACAACATCCAGTTCTCATGTTCCCAGGTGCCCTCCGGTAGAATCTCATACTACCATCTGACAGGGACTATGTGAAACACACTTCCTAGAAAGAAACCCTCATGTTTATCCTTGATCCATATCAGTTACTGTACAAAATTATCCACATACTCTATGTACTTCTCCCCCCAATTGATAAAATATGACTGTGCATTCACACACCTTCCTATTTATGACACACTGAATACATTGTTTACTCAGTCTAACTTAGATGGCAGGGAAAAGTGGTATTCCACCTCTATAAACACATATAGAATCTGGAAGGGGAAAATTTATCTAATTGATAACTTGAAACCCCCAAAAATTAGACATAATCTTCAATAAGGCGAGGCCACCATGAGAACATGGTAACCCTTATCAAACTTTAACATCCTCTATCATTGGTATGCATAATAATTCTGATGGTTTTGTGTAGTCCTCATATTATCTTGGATTATCTAAACCTTATCTAAAATCACTCATACCATATATGATCAAATATGTGCCGACTCACCTAGGTTAGTCCAGTATAGTAGTGACCAATAGTGTCTCCCACATAATCCATCAAATCAATTGTTACTGATAGTGGATTGGAAACTATTGTAGTAGAAAACTCAATTATGGGTTGGTGATTCTCTCAACTGTAGAAAAAGTACAAAATAAAAGACTAATGAATTACCTCTAGAACATGAAGGGTCTACTCTATCTGGTTATTATTCTAGTGCTAGAATGCCATGCTCAAACAAAATTATCTCCCAAAGTCCTCCTTCAATACTCTCTATAAAGTTGACATGTATCTGGAATCATAATCTGAAACAATCATCATGGGAACCATGTGAACCAAGAGTATCATCTTTATATGAAGGGGTCCTAAGATATCTACTAAACCCATACTCTTTGACATCTAGTAAGTGGGTTGAATTAGTGAAAAATTTAAAAGTAACCAAGATATCATAGTGAACTATGGATAACAATGGAATTAACATTAATAATTCAATGGATATACCATCCCACTTCCACTCTGGTACCTCTAGGGGTTGATCTCAACCCACTAAAACATGGTTCTCAACCTTCGCCTACTTACTAGTGAGGAATAGAGAGACAAACAATGATACACCCTTGTTCATTCCTATCAACTATAACTAAAATCAACGTTCTTAGTAAATCATATATACTCATGGATGTACAACTAATGGAGATTTATATAACTCACTCAGTACCTATTATTTGAATGTAACTGATACCACCCTCTTCCCTAAAAAAAGATGAAATGCTCCACACCATCTGAAAATCCTTCAACAATGTATCTATTAGATATCTAAGAAAATAAGGTATTATATCCATTTTCTATAAGACATCCATCCCTAACGTAGTCTAAAATCATAAGAGTAAAAACCATTGACTTCATGGTTGTATCATCCTCATCTGATAAAGTCAACCACTAGGACAACAACTACTTTGTCTCCTCACTCAATAATATAGAACCAGATCTCCTCCTAAGATAATTTTCCACCATATCCCTCTTCCAATCATTATAGAATATCTCAAAGTCATAATACTAGTGTAAATAAATTCATATCTTCTACCAAAAGTAAATATATTTATTCAAATGTTATACATGAGACTCTTGTGATAACAATAGGTAATAAACCTATCTCAAATAGGGTATTGTCACCACATCCTTTGGGAAAATACCAATACTTTTAGCTCTAAATCACGGGTCAAATATTTCTTCTCATTGGGAATCAACTGGAGGGACTCAAAGATAATCTTCACCCTCCTCTATATCATTACACATATGATTCTAGGTTTCACGGAATCGCAAAACACTATACACTCAACACCCTCCTTTAGTAATCTCAAGATGGAGTTTCTCATCAACCTATTTTGTAACTCCTAGAAATCCTATTATAACATCTTTTTCTACATGAATGGATACCCCATCTTGTTCAAAGTTGTAGAGGGTTCCCTAATCCATCACAAATCAGTCACAAATATCTGATAACAGTATTCCTACCCAATGAAACTCCCCAACTATATCACACACACTTGGGTGGATACTAAGTTAACACTTCCTCAACCTTTTCCTTATCTACTGCTACTCTTTATTCTATTTTTAAATTTCCTAGAAATTGGCCCTCTAAAATCTAAAATTGACACTTCAAGTGGATTACCATTAAATATATTCTCTTAGAGTGCATCCAGATCCGTAATTATGTGTCTCACGTGTGCGTACTCATATTCTAAGTACAATAGGATATCATAAATTAAGAAATATATAAACCAGTACAAAAAGAGCTCAATGATCTAGTTCATGAATCCCATGAAAACATTGTGGGAATTTTATTCCAAAATTCTTCACCATATAATTGTATTAACCATATCAACATCATAATTTTGTATCTTTATATCCTCCCCACAAACTCATTGCCGGTTATAACGTAGCCTGAATTCAATCGTGGAGAAACACTTTTACCATCAAAATTTGTTAAAGAGGATGTATATTATCAGAATATGACACTTATTGTTAGTATTCTATAAATTCATGAAATGGTATTCCACAAAAAACATCATTCTCATGTCCGCATTATTGGTGAAAACATAAGGGCTACTCTAGGAGATACACTATGTAAGAAAAATACATTCATATAAAAACCCTCAAACCACTCCATCTAATCACAATGATTTGTGGGAGCCATATGAAATTGTGGAATAGATATCATGGAAGTACCAAGGTGACAGTCAATAATGATTTTTATCTCACGGTGGGGAGGTAATACCAACACTTTTTTGGGAAGAAATACTCATAATCCACCACCATGGAAGGTAATTAGTAGTTTGTAACATATGTTGAACGATGATAACTATTAGTGAACTGGTGAGTGAGTAGCTATACCCTCTTATAGAAAAGAAGACCATGTTCTACCTAAACGTACTTCTCACCGCTGAAGGAAACCTTTATCCCATCAACGTGGATACACCACATCTATATCCTATAATAGCCAATATAATAATGAACTATGAATAACCATTCCATACCTAATATGAATTAATAAGGCCTCATGGATATTATGAGAATATCCCATGAGAAGCTCTCTGCTATGATAGTTTGGTCACACTGATGAAATAATATTTTGATCATTTAATCTATTGAATTATGATTCTTTAGATGAAAAGGTCGATCTAAGTGATCAAATATAATATTTAAATATTAGACACAGTACATGGAATGAATGAAATAGAACTCACTTGTATCTATTGAAAAAGAATCAATGTTATAAAATATAGAGACGATACCTTGAATCATGAAAGGTTCCTCTAGGTTAATTCCTCCACCTCTTGTAGGTACCCTAATACCCATGTCCCCTAGATCCCTAATCATGGTTAGGAACACCAGGGGGTGGTGGTGGAAACAACTGTCACAATTGGCCAAATCCCATTTTTCATCCATATGGTTTTCCATTTACCCTGTGGGTCGGAGTGGACACTCAATTGGGGGGGGGAATTGAGTTCCAATTAAATTATCTATTTCAAATTTTATGACTATAATCCACAAAATTAAATAAAAATTAAACTGTAGTGAATTTATAAAGATTGTAAGTTTTAATTAGTTTCTCAAGAGATTGATTATTTCTCCGTTAACTCAATACGAGGATTTATTAACATTTGAATCTAACTTATTGGATAAAAAAATTTATAAACACTTGCTAGTTTAACCATCAGAGTTACATTAAAATAGATTTATATTTAAAGTACTTAGTAGCGGAATATTCTATATAGTTTTAACCAAAATATACAATCACAATAGTTTTAACAAATTGATTCAGTGTCGAGCTAAGACTTAGTCCTCTCAAATAGTTTATATAAACTTTAATCCACACCCTGGATCGGGGTTTACAACAGTACTCAGACTGTCCAGGTCCTCAGACCTCTACCACAGTTCTTCGTGGGAAATCAAAAAAATAACCACATCTCACAGGCTGTTCAGGTCACACTTGACCTCTACCACTATCCACAGTGGGATACAAGAGTGTAAGGAAAATATTGAGTTAGGATTTAAAAATCCTCCAGTTCAACACAGAAGACAGAGTGTGTTTAGAAATACAGAGCACACACACTGCTCAAAATGTAAATAAATGAAACACAATAAATCTAAACAAATAGGTATGAGTTTATAATGATCTATGTGTTTTGAGTGAAGCTCTAGACTCCTTGTATTGATTCAAATGAGTCTATGAGTACTTCTCTGGTTTTTTGTCAAGAAAAGCAGAGTGTCATTTTTGTATTTGACTTGCAGGTCTAGGTGGATCAGTCTGATTAGATTAAGTATAGGTGGAATCATTGGAGTTATTTACACCTTTAGTGTTCAGGTTATACAGATTTAATATGTATTCTTCCTTCGTCTTATATGCATGTTAGTCCCTGTGTATCTCCAAAATATTGTCTCGTATGTGCATGGAAGGACTGATCAATCTTGTACACCCATTTTTTTGAAGTTCCATTTGATATATATATATATATATCCTCAGCTCCGGCAATGAGAATGATTAATTTTTTATAGGTATGAGGTAAAATTTCCTGACATGACAACAACTATCATTAATTAATAGCAATTTCATTAAAAACATCAAATATGACCATTTCTAAATAAAAAATTGAAATAGGGTTTAGAGAAACAATGAATGGTTTTTATCAGTAGCTCTTAGTATGAGTGAGCTTGTATCAGTGGACTTGAGTCCAAAGGTTTGTATCAGTAGATGTTACTCATTATAATGGTAGACCGCTTGAATCGGTAGATCCTTATATCGATAGCTCCTTCTATCTGTAGCTCCTATATCAGTGACCCATACTGGTGACATTCTTGTATCGGTAGACTTTGTAGTGGTAGCCGTCTGTCTGTATCAGCAGACATGTATTGGTAGTTGTCTATATCAGTGGACTTTGTCTGTCTGTATCGGTGGAATTTGTCTGTCTGTATCGGTGGCTGTGTATTTGTATCGGTGGACTTCATATCAGCAGTTGTATGTCTGTCTGTTTGTATCGGTAGCTCGTATTGGTAACTATGTACCAGTGACCTTGTGTCACATGAATCTTGGTCTATCAGTTACCTTTACATATCAGTACACTATGTACTATTAGGTCTGTATCTGTGACTCAACACTTAATACTTATCTATTCTATGCAAATCATATTCAGATTGAGTCAGTAACATTTCTAAACAAGTATAAACATAGATAACCATTGATTAACAAATTCCAATAATCACTTTTATATTTTATCAACTTAATAATATAATTTCATAGATTGAAAAAATAATTATTATAATGAAAAAAATTATTTGGGATTATCAAAGCATATTAAAACATAATCGATATTATCAAAACAGGTGAGGTCAATATTCTCCCCCTTTTTGATAATAAAAAATTATGATATTATAATTCCAAAATAATCAATAATGAATCAGAGGTAAAACTATAAAAAAATGTTCCATATTTCATATCAATATAATATTAGGCTTCATATTATTGTTCTCCCCCTTTGTGATTAGCAGAAAAAATAGTAATTAATAGAAATACAAGAAAATAGAATGACATCAGATATATTTCTTGAGGAAAAATACAAGTGATTCCTATCAAATTGTCCCAGCCACTCTTCAATCTACCTCCTCAGCATGTGATTTGGATATGAACTTGGAATCAGAACTAGATTCAGGCTAGGTATAAGCAGGTGGAGGCTTGGGAACACAAGTGATAATCAGCAGAGTTTGAGCGACTGATATAGTGCATGTCCAATATTGGGTATCTCTCTGAGTGATCATAGGAGTGAGACGACTAATTTCTTGAGATGGTGTCATCTAAGGAATGGAGGCAGACCGAGTAGAGGCAGGCAGAGTTGGAGGTACAATGATAGGTGTATTGTCCACATGAAAAAATGGAAACAAGAGATTTCTAAAGTCCATTATGATCCCTCCTCCTCTTTGTATATAATATATGATGTCACCCTTGTTCCCCATAAATTTATGTAGATCAGCAGTCAACTCCCATAGTTTTCTTACTTGTTCTTTGAAAGCCTGAGTTACTGTAGGTAGTTTCAGGTTTTCTAATGAAAAATTGAAATGCGTGTTGAGCTGATTCTTGGTAAAAACATTCTGAAAATACAAATCAATATTCTCTTTGATTTTTTTCTGAGCAGTAGTAGTATCTCTCATATGCTCCTAAACAAACGTTCGTATATCTCTTATGGTAGACATCATTTGAGAGTCATATGAGAAACTAGTACTAGCCTGATTAAGCTCCTCTTTCAGCATAGATCGAAATTTATCAATATATATAGAAACACTGGATGAAGTAAGAGGATTAACAGTGAATGATACAGTCTCCTTGAATGATTGATTCTAGTTGATTATAAACTTCTAGACAACCAAATCCTGGGTGCCCACTTGATATTTTACAGACTTCTTAAAAGATTCAAAGACATCCACAAATTTCCTTACTACACCATTAATGTAATTGATATCATCATTCATTTGATCTTAAGAACTACTCAAGGTAGTTAAAGAAGCAACATACTGATTCAAGGCAACAACAGCTTATGTCCAACTTTCAATTTGAGTATGACATACCCTTATCTCATTGATCATCTCTATCATAGGTCCTGATACCATACACCCAAGAGAGAGTTCTAATTATTTTTCCATATTGCTCATCTCTTCAACAATGCAATTTTTTAAATCTGCAACAGATGCATTCAAAGACACTTTCATCTCAGCCTTTAAGGACTCTAGGTCAGTCTTAATAACTAGATTGTCAGGCACAACTACATCTATTATTTCTGACACAATACTATCCACAGATTCATGCATAATAGATTGAAAGGATGATATTAACGAGGTTTCCATTTTTCTTATCTCTTCCACACACGAGGTCTTAAGATCAGACTTCAACTGTTCTAGATCAGCTATTCTGACCACATCCTCAGGTAAACACTCAGAAAGGTTATTATAGTTAACTTATTGTCTATTGATGGGTGTCTTATCTTCAGAATTAGGATAGTCTAACCCAAACACTACAAAACCTGGGTCTTCAGCCCAGTCTTCAATATCATGTGCAACTGAAATAGTACAATGTATGGTAGGATGCTCCAATTCAATTTGTGCATTCTTTTGTATATGTACATTAATAGCAGCCTTAGCAGGTAGGTCTTCCTCAGAAGAATCTTCCACAACCATCTCCAATACAACAACATGAGGCTCCTTAGGAATATTTGAAGGTATATCTACTTCATCAATTTCCTCAGTAGGCATTAAGGAGTTCCCAATCAATGGAATAAGACTCAAGAAAGTAGAAACATATGCTTTAGTTTTAGATTTTCTTTCTTCTTCATTATCTGGGGCAGTATTCTCATTATCTAAACTGTCTTGGTCTTCCTCATCAACAGGTGCTTCTTCATTGCTTACACTCATAATTGTTTCTTTGCTAGGAAGGTTCAAGGAAGGATTCTCCTTTTCATGTGATACCACTTCACCAGCTGTACTAGGGGGCAAATCAGGATCCCCTCCATCTGATACAGAGGTATCCTCCTCATCAGTATCATCACTATACTATGGTTCCTCTTCATCAGGTCCTAGACTTGGATCTCTTCAATCTTTTGGCCTATTAGGATGGTCAACAGGGTTAAACTTCTCATAAACCCTTTCATCATCAATTACCCACTGCCTTTTCCATGGGTTCCACCTAATCTTCGTATATTTACAAACTATGCTTGTGATTCAAAAATTATTCCTTACCACCACTATCTCATCCTGAGACTCAGCTACTTCCTTCACTTTGATCATAACCAAAATTGACCTGGAAAAGAATAAAGCATTGGACTTTGAGTTGTGCCTGGTCATATCCTCAATCTAAATCATTAACAATCTACACAGATTCACCTTAACACCATGTCTTAACAGATGAAACATATATATATATATATATCTTAATACCTCAGATTTTCAAGGTCCCCTCTTCTTGGACTTATCACATGTTGGATGAACTTGAAAAGCAATCTATTTTCTCCATCCATCTCTGCATCTACTACTTTCCTTTGTTTTCAACTACTGGTGTGCTCTTCCAAGGGAATCTCATAATCAAAAATGTCTCTGGTAGGAGTAATTGTCTTTGTGAAATACCCAAAAATTCCTTCATGTGGGACTTTCAAACATTCATCCCATTCAACAGAGGAAAAATATATTTCCTTTCCATTCACAATTGAAACCATTCTATTCTCCTCTTCGGATTTCTCAAAGTGCAAAAATGCATAGAATTCTTTTACCAACTTGGGATAATAGGGACCATTGTTGTTTGCGTAGCATTCGAGCCATCCCTGATCCTCTAATAACCTTAGAATCAACAAATTACTGGACATAAGACATTCTACACAAAGTTATTTCTCTATTACAATATTTTTATTCTATAAATGAAGCTTCACTACATTCCTTCTTGACCTTGTTCTCTTTTCACTACCACTTGCTTTAGGTCCTGTTTTCTACTGATTTGCATTCAGCTCATCACTCTCATACTTTACTATCAGAATCTTTGTTCATGCCATCTCTAATCGAAGGACATAGGGTTCTCACAAAATGTGGGGGTTCGAGAAGAGAGATTCAAATAGAGGAGTTTACGGTGGATTGAAATGCGATCTAGGATTAGTTTTTATCATTTAGAAATCAAAATTTAATAAAAACAATATACTTAAAACAATTAAGAGCTTTGGCTAAAGAAAACAAAAAATTAGACAGTGTAATACATATCGCTGATTAATACCGGTGAGCATCCTAAAAGTGAAATTTATATATCGATGAGGTCTTTCTAATGGTGAGGTATCTCTAACAGTGAGGTGTGTCAAGCAGTGGTGACTCTAGCGGTGAGGACTCTAGTGGTGAGGACTGTAACAGTGAGGTTTCTAATGGTGAGGTTTTTAACCTACATAGTCTATCATTCCTAACAGAAGTCTAATGTAATTTAACCTATCTGAACATAAAGTATTGGTGAATATGTCAGATATTTGATGTTCAGTACCTTTAAATTCAAGAGTAATATCACCTTTTTGTTAATGATATCTCAAAAAGTGGTGCCTTACATCAATGTGTTTGGTCCTAGAGTGAGATATAGGATTCCTGGAAATATTAATTGCACTAGTGTTATCATGATTTATAGATACATGTCTACATTGTTATCCATAGTCTAGTAAAGTATGTTTCATCCACAGAATATGTGCACAGCAACTACCAGCTTCAACGTATTCTGCTTCAGCAGCAGACAATGCAACAAAGTTCTGCTTTTTACTACACCATGATACTAGGGACTTACCTAGAACATGACATGTTCTAGAAGTTCTCTTTCTATCTAACTTGCAACCAGAAAAGTCAGCATCTAAATAACTTATTAAATCAAATGATTGTCCTTTTGGATAAAATAATCTTATTTTAGTAGTATGTTTAAGATATTTTAAAATTCCTTTAACAACATGCAAATGTAACTCTTTTGGATTAGCTTTAAATCTTGCACACATACACACACTAAACATAATATCTGGTCGACTAATAGTAAGATAGAGTAGAATCCCTACCATAGCTCTGTAGTTGGTTTTATCCACTGATTTTCTAGTTTCATCAGCATCTAACTTACAAATAGTACTCATAGGTGTATCACTTTCCTTAAAAAATCCAAACCAAAATGTTTTAAAAAATCCTTTGTATATTTACCTTGATTTAAGATAATACCATTTTCATTTTGGAAAACTTGAAATCCAAGAATGTATTTGAGTTCTCCCATTAAACTCATTTCAAATTAATTTTTCATACTCTTTGAAAAGTCAATACACATAGAATTTTTAGAAGATCCAAAAATAATATCATCAACATTGATTTTCACTATTAAAACATCTTTAGAAATTTTTTAAATAAAGCCAGTTGGATCAGAAATCCATTTATAAAAACCTTTTGAAATAATAAAACTACGAAGTCTATCACACCAAACTTGTAGAGCTTGTTTTAAACCATATAAATCTTTACAGAGCTTATAAACATAATTTAAAAAATGAGTATTAGTAAATCCTGGTGGTTGTGCAACAAAAAAATCTTCATTTATAAAACCATTTTGAAAAGAACTTTTAACATCCATTTGATATAACTTGAAATTTAGATGAGCAGTATAGGCAAGTAGATTCCTAATAGCTTCTAATCTAGCTACAGGTGCAAAGGTTTCCTCGTAGTATATTCATTACTCTTGACTATACCCTTGTGCAACTAGCCTTGCATTGTTTTTAAGGATATTTCTTGATTTATAAACTTTATTCCTAAAAACCCATTTAGTACTTATGGTCAATATGTCCTAAGGTTTTTCAACTAATTCCCAGACTTTGTTTCTTACAAATTGATTTAATTCTTCTTGAATAGCCATTACCTAAAATTCAACATTGATTACATCATTGATATTTTTAGGTTCTAACTATGAAAGAAAGGATTGATGTTCAACCTGGTTTCTTAGAGAATATCTATTCCATGTCCCTCTAGCAAGATTACCTACAACATCATCTAAATGATGGTTCTTTAGAATCATAGTTTATCTGGTAAAGGTAGGACTAGAAATTTCAGGTTCTTCTGTAGGTTTGATTCCAACAGAATCGGGTTTTGGAAAATTTCTAGAATTACTTTTTTTTACAGTAGGTTCATTGATTTTATCATTAATTCCAAGAATAGATAGTTCTTCTTCAAGATTTTCAAGAGAAGACATAGGTTCATGCGGATCAGTTTCATCAAATATTGATACATACTGATTCCTCCACACATTTTTTTCTTTTGTTAAAGACTCTATAAGATTTACTGGTTATAGTGTAACCTATAAAGATTCCCTCATAACATTTAGAAGAAAACTTGTCAAGGTTATTCTTATTATTGAGAATAAAGACATTACAACCAAAAACTCTGAAGTAACTAACTTTAGGTTTTCTATTATTTCACAGTTCGTAAGGGGTATTTTTGAGAATAGGTATAATTAAGACTCTATTTATAATATAACAAGATGTATTGACAGTTTCAGCCCAAAAATAAATAGGTAAGTCATATTCATTAATAATAATTCTTTCAATTTCATGAAGGGTTCTGTTTCTTCTTTCTACCAAACCATTCTATTGAGGTGTCCTAGGGCAGATAAATTATGATTGTAGCCATTGTGTGAGAAGTATGATTCAAACTCATGATTTTCAAACTCACAACCATGATCACTTCTCAGGGTCTTAATCTTAAGTCCACTACGTTTCTCTATAGAGTTGGAGTATTTAATAATGTAAGAGAAAGATTCAGTTTTGTGAGCTAGAAAATATACCAAAGTATATCTAGAAAAGTCATCTACTAGAACATAAACATAGTGCTTCCCATTTAAACTAGAAACTCTGGATTGTCCAAATAAATCCCTGTGAACCAACTCTATAGGTTGAGAAGTAGACACTTCTTTCTTTAATTTGAATAAAACTTTATTTTGCTTTCCCTTTTGACAGGGAGTGCAAACTTTGTCTGTTGGGAATTTTTGTTGAGGTAGGTCTCTAACTAAAGTTTTCTTAGTTAGTTTCTTAAGTGAATGAACATTGCAGTGAATTAATATTCTGTGCCAAATCCAAGACTCTTTATGAAAATAATTTAAAAGAGTAAACTTTTTTTTTTTGGAAAAAGAATTTAAATCTACAACATATACATTTTCATTCCTCAAGGCAGTAAATACAGAAACATTTTTAGAATCAAATACATTGCAAGAATAATTTTAAAATTTAACATTGAAACCATCATCACACAACTGAGAAATTCTAAACAGGTTGTATTTTAATACAACTAAAAATTGTACTTAAAAATTAAAATTTAATCAGTGTTACCAATCTGGCCTAATCTGATGATTTTTCCATTTGAATTATCACCAAAGGTGGAATGTCCTCCATCAACCTTGATTAAGCTCTTGAAGCATGAGAAATATTTTATCATGTCTCTTGAGCATCCACTATCCATGTACCATGACTTCCTATAGGATCTCTTCAAACAAGTCTTCTACAAAATAGGTTTAAACAGAAAATGTTATTGGTACCCATATTTTCATGGGTCTAGACAGGTTAGCAAGAAAATTTTTGGTACACTTATTTTTCTAATGGGTTTTATATAATCAATAGATTAAAATGATTTTGAAAGATAAACTATGTTTGATCTATAACTATATGAATATCTGGTTGATACATAAGAGTTTCCAAAACTAGAACTAGCATCATACTATCTAGATTTAGGAATAAATCTATTCTTTGTAATCTGTCTCTATCCAGGCTGATAGCCTAAACCAGTAATATATTTTGGTGCTAATTTTTCCCTAGAATTTGAGTATTAGTGTTCTTTCCATTAGTGAACTTCTCCAAATCAATTCTAAGTTGTTCATTGGACAATATAAGTTGAGTATTTTCCATTAACAGTTGAGCATTCTTTTCCTTTTCTATACTAAGATCATATTTAACAGTACTGGAAAAGGAATACTGTTTCTTTAATGATTTGAACATATCCTTCATCTCATTGCAAGTATCTTCTAAAATATTAAAGTATTCAAATAATTCATCTTTAGATATATTATCATCACTATTTGAGTCACTTTCATTCCCATAATAATAATCATTCAACATAGGGGAAACATGTACCTCAGAAGTATTATTCATGAAACACATGTTGGCATGATTCATTTCAGAATTAGACACCTCAGACTCACTTGTGATATCTTCCAAACCACTCCATGTTGCCTTCATAGCTTTATTATATTTATTTCCCTTATAATCATATTTCTTCTTGAATTCTAATTTTGGACAGTCATCCTAAATGTGTCCTTTCATTATGCATTCATAGCACACTATCTCATCATCCTTATCAGCATTCTTCCAACCTTTCTTCCAATCACATCATTGGTATTACTTACCCTTAAAATTTGGTTTTCTGAAAAATATCTTCTTCCTATAGAATTTCATAAATCTCTTGGCTATTTGATCCATCACTTTATCACTATCATAATCTGATCCTCCACTTGTTGAGCTTTCTGTAGGTATGTGAACTTTCTCCTTGTCCTTGCTCTTTGAGGCAGTAGACGTAAATGACACTAACTTCCTCTTTGGTTCATCATCTTCCTATTTGTTTACCTTTAGCTATTCTTCATACATCATCAACTTAACAATTTTCTCCTTAAAAGGTAGTGAACATATTTCATACGATTATCTTATTGATATTGATGTGCCTCTCCTTCTTTCTGGCAGACATCTAAGTAATCTCATGATTTGCTCCTTTTCTGGAACAGTTTTTTCCAGCGAGCTTATAGTGTTAAAAATCTCATTAAACCTGATATAAATTTCAGAAATAGGTTCATCAGGTCTCATTTTAAAATTATCAAATTTAATAGTATAAGTGTTTAAACTCATTTCTTTCACATTGGTTGATCCTTCATGAGAAACAGCCAAAGTGTCCCAGATTTCATGTACTATTTTACAAGTAGAAATTCGATTAAATTATTCATCTCCTAAATCACAATACAGAGAATTCATTGCCTTAAAATTATTTTTGTAATCATATTTTGTTGCATCATCCCAAGTAGCTCTAGTAGTTTTTGGAATTTTATACTCAGACTCTATAGCAGACTAGATGTCAAATCCTATACTTTTTAAATGAATTTTCATTTTGATTTTACATTGGGAATAACTAACAACATTAAGGAAAGGCGGCATGTTGGTAGAAAACCTATCTAGACTATTATACATAATTATATTTTAGCATATATATTTAAAGAGATAATATTTAGAAATAACAAAAATTTAAGATCATTAAGATACAACTAAAATAACAGTTGAAAAACAGAGTATTTAGAAATCCTTTATTAATAACATTCCTCTGATACCAAATTTTGGTTGGAGTGGACACTCAATATGGGGGGGGGATTGAGTTACAATTAAAATACCCGTTAAAAATTTTATGATTAAAATCCCCCAAATTAAATAAAAATTAAACTGTAGTGAATTTATAACGATTGTGAGTTTTCAATTAGTTTCCCAAGAGATTTATTATTCTCAGTTAACTCAATCTGAGGATTAATGAACTTTTGAAACTAACTTACTGGCTAACCAAAGTTATAAACACTTGCTAGTTTAACCATCAGAGTTACTTTAAATCAGATTTATATTTAAAGTACTTAGCAGTGGAATATTCTATATAGTTTTAACCAAAATAAACAAGTACAACCATTTTAACCTAGAGGCTCAGTATCAAGATGAGACTTAGTCCTCTCAAATAGTTTATATAAACTTTGATCCACACCCTGGATTAGGGTTTACAATAGTACATCGACTGTCCATGTCCTCAGACCTCTACCAGAGTTCTTCGTGGGAAATAAAAACAACAACTGCTCGAAGGGTGTCCAGGTCAGACATGACCTCTACCACTTTCCACAATGGGATACAAGAGTCTAAGGAAAATATTTAGTGAGGATTTAAAAATCCTCTAGTTCAGTACACGAGATAGAGTGTGTTTGAAAATACAGAGCACACACACTTCCAAAAAGTAAATAAATGTAACACAATAGAGCTTAACAAATAGAGATGAGTTTAGACTGATCTATGTATTTTGAGTGAAGCTCTAGACTCCTTAGATTGATGAAGATGAAGCTTTGAGTACTTATCTAGTTTGCGGTCAAGAAAAATAGAGTGTCATTTTTGAATTTGTCTTCCAGGTCCAGGATGATCTGTCTGATCAGCTTGAGTATTGGTGGAATCGTTGGAGCTCTTTACTCCTTGAATGTTTAGGTTCTACAGACTCAGCATGTGTTCTTACTTCTTATTCTATGCATGTGAGTCCTTGTGTATCTCCAGAAGATTGTCTCTTATGTGCATTGAAGGACTGATCAATCTTGTACACCCATTGTTTTTGAGGTTCCCTTATATATATATATCCTTAGCTTCAGAAATGTGAATGATTAACTTTTTACAGGTACGAGGTACGGTTTCCTAACATGCCAACAACTGTCATTAATTAATAGCAATTGCATTAAAAACATGAAATATGACCATTTCTAAATAAATAAATAGAAATAGGGTTTTGAGATATATTGAATGGTTTTTATCAGTGTATCTTAGTATCAGTGAGATTGTATCGGTGGACTTGAGTCAGTATGTCTGTATCGGAAGTTGTTACTCTTTATAACGGTAGACCACTTGAATTGGTAGGTCCTTCTATCAGTATCTCCTTCTATCAGTAGCTCCTATATCAGTGACCCATACTGGTGACATTCTTGTATCAATAGAATATATAGCGGTAACTGTCTGTCTGTATCAGTAGACATGTATCGGTAGCTATCGGTATCAGTGGACTTTGTCTGTCTGTATTGGTGGAATTTGTGTGTCTGTATCGGTGGCTATGTATTTTTATCGGTGGACTTAATATCAGAAGTTGTATGACTATCTGTTTGTATCGGTATCTTGTATCGGTAACTATGTACCACTGACCTTGTGTCAAAAGAAGCTTGGTCTATCTTTTACCTTTACTTATCAGTAGACTATAAACCCGTAGGTCTGTATAAGTGACTCAACACTTAATAATTATCTATTCTATGCAAATCATATTCATATTGAGTCAGTAAAATTTCTAAAAAAGTATAAATAGAGATAACAATTTATTGAAAAATTATAATGATCATTTTGATATTTTATCATAATAATAATATTATGTCATAGATTGAACGAATAATTATTATAAAGATAAACATTATTTGGGATTATCAAATCACATTGAAACATAATTGAGATTATCAAAACAGGTGAGGTCAACATAACCAATCTTATTAATCATCTAGATCAAACCACTTAGACTACATATATTTCAAATCAACGGTCTCTCTATTAGGGATTAGATTGTTTAAAATCCCTATAGAGATTTCTCTAAACATCTCAAGAGTAGTACCAACGCTACCACGGCTCAAGAATCATCCTATTCAAAAACTGTGACATAACCTTTGTCTTGATACTATATTTATAAATTCATATCCAATATAGAATCCTCTATTTACAATTGGCTACCAGTTATCGAAGACTCATCTCCATGGTTCCCACTACTAGAAGAAACCATTGGTGACTATGCCTGTATGTATATATCCACTACCAAGGCTCACTTGAGCACCCTGATATATGTAGTAATGTAAAAAGATGTCACTTTTTCCATAATATATCAGTTAATTCCCAAAAAAAATGTTTGTTCTTATAAGGGAAAATATTAAACCATATCTTTTGAATATCACCAGAGGTCATCGAACATCGATACATATTAAAAAATAGATATACTACCATATTGGAGTTCTATATTCTCCTATATATAAACTTCCCTCAGTGTATCTATATATGAATCCCTTATGATGATGAACTAAAACTCTTCCCAATTGAGTATCATCTCTTTATGAATCTTGGACACCAGAATGAACCATCGCCCTATAAGTCCATGGAAAAGGCTCACTACTAGGACCACCATCTGATCTAGATGTTTCCTAAAAAAGGGAAAATATATGAAATTTCCTCAAGATATTACTCTTCTCTTTATGTGTTCACTTAACCCAAAAACCTGAGAGAATATTGCTAATGAAACTCATGATTTTCAATTAATATCCATGTATCCTTTTCTTATAATTCCAAGACAAACTACTACTCAATGGGTGGTGGAGATAATAGAAAACCACCCATATGTTTAACCTCAACCACATTTCCCTATATATAATCCTTGTCACTAGGTAGGTAATCATCACAATCCTTCTGTGGAATCTTGGTTGGCTATTGATGTGGGGGAATCCTGATATAGTCAAGACACATGATGTTCAATGTGTATATTTGAGGAGATAACTCAAGAATGAAATTGAAACTACAAACTAGTCCAATATGATTCTTGTACTAATGTTTTACATAAAATGGGTTTCTTTATTTTCGGAGTCAACAAGTAAGTTATTTGATTCATGGTGAATAGATATATTTGTTTCTACACTAACGATCTAGTCCCTAGCTAAAAATCTAATATCAAAACACATACACATCATTTCCATAAAACTGAAACCAAACCTAATAAATAAATAAAATCCTAAAAATATAATCATGCTCTAATACCAATCTATCATGACCCATAACATCAGGTCCCACTTGTCTAGGACCAAATTAAGTGTTACACCACATTCCCACGTCCAATAATCTAGGGGCTAGAGACCAACAGCATGTAAGCATATCAGAAACATGGGAGTCCTTTTAACTAAGTACCAATATATGGAAAGACATCTCTAAATACCAATAAAATACTTAAAGTTCGATAAAAATAATATCAAATTAATTAATAAATTTATATACCACAATAGAAAATAAAAAATCATGAAAAACATAATGTCCCGAATACAATACCACCCATGTAGTAAAGTAGTCTAACTTGGTAAGAAGGAGGGGGTGAATGGATTCAGCACTACATGGTATGAACCATGGGTTATCTAGATTAACTTTGATCCACCTACTCTTGGCCGACATAGGAATTCATAATAGGTCTTATTATATACAAAATACACTACATGTGAGGGAAAATCCCATACAGGGGTGAGTAAAACAATACCAAGTTGGTGCCCCCAAATTCAAAAAAAAGATCAACTGAAAGGAAGAAGAAAGATCATCCAATACTAAAAAGAAAAATGGAAAAACTAATAGTAGATATACTCGAAAAACATAGTATTACGTAGTTAAAAACTTTATATCCTAACTAGTATTGTGATCATGAATTCAAGGTAATTCTCACCCGAAGAACTCACTCCTTAAGACCTACTAACACTGATATTTCCCATCCAAGATGTAATTTTATTTAGTCCTTAAAATGAGGAAGATACATTATGGAACTTAAAATTTCATGATAGATTGATAGGGGATCTTACCCAAGACCTTTGGGGGATTCCGAAAATCCTAAATGAAATATCATGCTACTTAGGGGATCATGAGATAATATTTGTTGGTCATAAAGATAGAAAAAACCATCATCTAGGGATTAATGATTAGAATGAGGATTAACTCCATGAATCATTGACGGATACCCACTATAAACATCCAAGGGGTCTATAAATGTGCATAAAATAGGATGCATCATTTAACCCTCATAGTGAAAAACTGAGAACACTCATTTCAAATCAAAGGGAAATCTCCCACACATATCAATAAATTGGGAACACACCCAACTAAAGAAAAAGATGGAATGAAACCATTAATAATTCCAATGAAATGAGAATAAAAATGGTCACAATACACGTTACTAGAAGTACACAATCTATATAGGTAGTAAAAAAATGTCTTTTTCTAAACATGGACATGATCGTGTCATTGGACATGAACCCTTACCAATGCTCTTGTATATTGAATGTTATTCTATATCCCTTATCTGTATTTTATATTGGTCATTCCCAAGCACCTAGCCATATCTATTCTAATATTTCTTCCTATGTAAATTTTCAGGTTTTACCGACACTATGTTTCTTCCTAATATATCGGATTCATGAACAAGCCCTACTATAGTAGGTGAAGCTCGAGTGCAAGTCTTGTAATCTCAGATATCAATATTACCCAAACAGGAGGAACATGTGGTGTGTTCACCCAATTTACTCAATGTTTCATCATAATTTATGAATGGTAAATCCCTACAATCCTCCCGAAACAACTATTTTCCCCAATTAATCCATGATCGGCCTTTTGGGGTACCATAGTAGTCATGAAAGGCTAAAAAACTATAAATCATCACATATATGGGGATTGGGACTCAAAACTAAAAATACACCAACCTCATTGTAAAAACACTAAACCATTGAGTCCAATGTTATCCCTGTAAGCCACGACACCTTGATACAGTCTCAATATCCATAAAGGATGAATTACGATGGCATGTCTTCATTTCTTCGGTTTTCAATTGAGTGTGTGAGGAAAAATATTTCATTTCCCCTATGTGGGGAGGAGATAAGAGGTTAAGGAGAGTATTTTTATTCATTTAATTATTTAATTAATTATATGAATTATATCTTAGGCATGATAGTACCTTCCATAAAGATCATGATGTTGACCAACTTTATTCCACTCCCAAGATAAAAGTCTTCTTCCTAAAACAACCATGGCTTTGGATTTCGCATACAAAGTCCCAAAAATAGAAAAATATACATCCAAAATATATATGTTTTCATAAAAGGATGTATATAAATATTTTCAAAATTTTATATTGATCCTATTAAACTTTTAGAATCAAGAGTAATTTTAGTACTTGGATATAAAAAAATTATTTATAAATTTAATGAGTCTGACTATGGAAAAAATAGATGTTATATATGAAGAGAAACTATAGAGGGGAATTTTATTTTAGAGGATGTTTTCTACGACTGTGTCTTCACAAGATGGGAGTCTCTAATTTTAGACCTGAAGTGGATTTATACATGGTAGTTTTTATATTTTATATTTAAAAATAATTTTCAGTAATCGAGGAGTAGGTTTCATCATTATTCAACATGTTTTACTATATATCATTGCTCTTTTTCCCCTATCTCCCAGTCAAGAGTAGTATTATTTTCATATTTATTATAAATCCATCCAAACAATGAGTGGCCACCATTCCTTAGAATTCAACCGATTTTTTTGGTTCTTTTTGATACCATCCTTTATAGTGGTTTTAGATGTGCTAAAAATAGATGAAGGGGGAAGGGGTGGGTTGGAGATAAACCTTGTAATTCTTCTTCCATATAGAAAATAAGGAGAGTTAATCTATAGAGGTGGCCTCTATTATGTATGTGAGGTTGTGGAGAAGTACATACTTAAAATAATGCTTTACCACTGTCAGTAATAGAGAGGCCTGAAATCATATGAGGTATTATCAACCTTTTTTGAAATGGGTTTATGCCCTGTTAGATTTTAGAGATACACACTACTCTGTTTCACCCACTTGAGTCCATTTATTTGGAAATGAGGTGGAGAGACTTTTTATAGTGAACCTTATTTTTGATAAATGAGTAATTAAAAAATTTCATAATAGGTTATTCTGTTAACAAAATCGAAGTACCTTTGTGATGCCCCAAAAATCTAAAATATGAACACTATATTTTATTGAGCGCATGACATGTGATACCATGCGCATAAGGTAATATAATATCTGGATACCTTATAATATATTTACTATTTAAACTATGTCTTATATATTTACTTGTATTGAAATCTGAGTTATCATGCATTACACGTAAGAGGGACCTTCATCAATGTCTTGGGTTACACGTATGACTGAGTTTGACCAAATAATAATATATTATTAAAATATTATTATTTAAAATAATATGATATAACCTAGACATTATATTAGACATTATAAATTTTATTATATAACTTATAAAAATTTATGGTGTATATAATATAAAATTAATATATTTGTTACCATAATGAGAAACATTAATAAGAATAAATTGAATATAAAAAGAAATATTATTATTTATATACTTCCTAAGGTGCTTTTTCTTAATAAACATAATTAATTAAAATTATTGTATAATTTTAATTAAATATATATTTTATATATTCCATAAAATATTTTTTTATAATCATCCATTAGGTTTTATTGGCATATTAAAATAACCTTTTTTTACACATAAAAACCTATAATTTTATAATGGCAATTTTACTACCTTTTAATGAAAACCCCATTTTAAATATGAATTTTTATTATTTAATTAATTAAATTTGTCAAAATAAACATCATATATGAAATAAAAACATAATAATTAGGTTAGGGTGAATTTTTTATGTGTTTTTGAAACATTTCCTTTCTAATGAATAGTTAAAAAAGTTGAATTTTAGTTCCAAACTGATATTTATCTAAATTTTTTATAAAGTTAAATTAAAAAATTAATTAGTATTAAAAATTATTTATACAATATTTTTATCATTTAATAAAAATTATTTCATTGTAATAATTTTTTTTTGGAAATTTAATTTAAAAGCATAGAAAACATTTATACATTTTTACCTAAAAACAAACAATGTAGTCCCATTTACGGGATGAATTTTCAATTAATGCATTCCACTTTTATGATTGGAATTTGATAAAATGGAATCCATATTGGTCATAAAATTAATTTATAATGTAAAATAAGACTGAATTTGTTTTTGTCCAAAAATATTAGTGACACTGATTAAAATTAATTACAATTATTAAGGAAAATTTAAGCTTAATAATGGACTAAAACATTAACATAGAGGCACAAAAGGCCTAGAAAATTGTCCAGAACCCATTGGATGGAAATAATTATTCCAGTAACATTAAATTACTGAGTTTGGTTTGTTTTTGAATATTTATTTTAGGTAAAAAGTGGGTACACATAACTTCTTTTCAAAAATACAAATTTACACTTTTTTCACACTATATATGGCCACCACTTCCCCCATGACTCACACCTCTCAAACCACTAAGGTTCCAAAAATATATTCCAATATAAATTCCCAAAATACATCCAATCTATCTTTAATCCTCCCATTATTTAAAATCTATCCAATGAATCCTTTTGGTACAAACAAAAAGATGCTTCCCAACTAAGAAGTAACCTCTTTTCTCCAACTCTCTAGTGTAATTTCTATTATCGACCTCATAAAATATCTTTATTCCAAGATGATATAATAAACTATCATAAATAAAATTGGATGTTTTTATTAAAATATTTCATCATAAATCTATACAAACCTCCATCTAATGGGTAACAGACATTATGTTTCTATGTATGGTGAACTATTTCCTCATGAAAAGATGATTTTTCAATTTTCCTTTACCACCTCTCATGAAGTCCATTATAATGGACACTATTTATATATATATATATGTGATATTTATTATTTCATTATACTTATATTATTATTTTATTAAAAATGCCACTAATATTTTCCGTTTTATTTTAATACTAGAATATAATTTAATGAAGTGTAGACAATCGCCCCTCTAAGCGATGTAATTCGTTCAAACTATACCTGGAACGTAAAAAAGAAAATTTCACGGAAACATATATATCATAAAAAACATATAAATTATAATCATGACATTATTAAATTTATTTAAAAATACTATATATATATATATCATTTTCATTATTACCCTTTCCAGCACTTAAAAAGTGATAACGTCGTTCGTGGACGTGTGGACTACAGCCTCGTCGACGCGATGTGATTCCTTTTACATCAAAATAATTATATATATAAGTATATAAGGTTAAATAAAATGATATTTATTGTATTATTATCATTATATAATGATATGGTGTTACATACCTTCCTTCCATAATGATCATTGAAAAATGGGAACGTTACTCAGGTGTACATACGACCAACCATCTCTATGATTTCAACTTTGATTCGTTTTTCAAAACCAATTTCAAAGATTTATATTAAAAGTGTAGTTAATGAATAAATATAATATTTATTTAATTATTATTATTCTAGAGATATTATATAACGACCCCTTTTTCCATAGTTGTTCTACCAAATTTGTTTTTGACACATAAACTGAATCAGGTCAAAACAACTGATGTAAACATTTTTATTTAATTAGTTGTATACAACATAGTAATAAGTGAAAAAAATTAATGATAAATAGGAAAAAAAATTCTCTATCAAGTAACAAATTAACATATGTTTATTATATAGAAAGTGAAAGGATATTAACCCCAAAGGAAAATCAAGGTAAAGGATTTCATCTCAATTTACATTCCATTGAGGCTTATTTGTTGTAATGCACCAGGTTTCATTTAACTGGTGTATATACATCCCATTAAAATGATATACCATGAATCTACTTAATCAGATGAATATATAGGTTTAATTAAATTTTATTCCCACATAAGGATTATAATTTAAAACATTTTAAAATGGTGTGGGACACTTTGGAATGATTAAAAATTACATTCCTCAAGAATATTTTTACAAATAATTCATTTCAATTTGAGGATATTATATGAGTAATGCTTAATAAAACAATTAATTTATCTCTCCTCTGATTAGTAATGATCTTTTCCCAGTATTATTACAGTTTTTCCACTCATCGGTACTCATGTTTTTTTAGAAAATGATTTTAAGAAACCTCAATTTTATACATCTCTTTAGTCAGAGAACCTATTTTCTTCTTAAAACCATTTTTATTAAAATATTTTTATTTTTTTAAATGATATGTTAAAAAAATTTACCATTTTTTTATTTTACCAGTGTTTTAAATGGAATCTTCTTGTTGCTTTGCAAAAATTTAATTTTTCTAACATCTTACCATGAAAAAATATGTCTCGGTTTTACCCTGTATAGTATATATGTATTTAACTAAAATCATTCCTTTGAAGAATCATTTACATGTTTAAAAGGAAAATTTATAGTGAAATTTTTTAAAAACATTATTTTCAATGAATTTTTTTTCAATAATAATTAAAAACAGAATGATATTTTCCTCAAGATTGTTGTGAAATTATCGTTTCATAATATTTATTTTTATATATGACTGAGACCCTTTATTTTATACCACTGGATGGATGTTTTATTGACACTATCATTAATATTTTTCTATATTGTTTTGGATTTATTTATCCATGAATAACATTCACATTCACTTCCTTGATTCCTTTTATTCCCTTGAAATATTCAATTTCCTATCATAATTGAACATAATATTTTCCCAATTTTACCATATGATTTATCATGGATATGTTCATATATTAAATAATATATCATTATTATATAATGTTTTTTTGAAGGTTATTTGATTATTCGGAGAAATATTAAACAATATTTATCTCTTAATCCATACAGATATTTTAATAGGAAAAATTTTAAATCAATTATTTGATATATGAGAACTGTTTTGGACTACTTCGACACAGTTGGGGCCTGGTTATTGATGTTCTCTTGATGCATCGATAGTATCATAGGATGAGTCATTTGGCTATCCACCTTTGATGGGTTTTTAGCCTATATGTTGTAAACCTTATTGTGACATGTCCTGATGATAAAGGTACCATGTACCTAAGAAACATGAAATCCAATAATTAACTATTTTCCTTATTATGTTTTCATTATTATTCATCCATGATATATTGTATAGGCATATATATTGATACATTTCATTTTTAGTTAATTGATTAAATGGAATGTGTTTCAATTTTATAAATTTCCATATTGATTTTTCCTTATCTAGTTATTTGAATGGAATGTGTTTAAATTAATTACCTTTCAATATTATTTATACACTTCCTTATAACTTAGATTATTACATGGTATGTGTTTTGAGATATTTACCATGAAATAATTATTACTCTCATTGATTCATTATTTTTTCTACTATATTTTTCCCTTACTAAAAATTTGATCCCACCTTTATTATGTTTATTTCCCCAGGAATCCATGAATCATACTGTGATATATATAATGGAATATAATAGATGGAATTGAATTATCCTCAATGTTATTTATTTATCTATAATAATAAAATTACATTGTAATTACTATATTTTTTTATATAAAAGTCTCACGTATGTATTTGGTTTACCAAGACTACTAAACTATTATTATTTTGACATATAATTCCACGTAATCATGCTAATGTAATTAGTAGTAGAAAAAAACTTCGGGATATATGGGGTTGGTTATATATAATTGGTATCAAAATTAGTTTAGTAGAAACCATTGAAACTAGATTTAGGAAAACATAGGTTTGAGAGCATAACCCTGTGATAGACTTTTAGGATATGAATAGAAGAAAATCCTACAATTTTGTTAAGGTAGATAATATGGGTTCCTTCCTAGAAATACATCCATGTCTCGATTCTACAAGTACGTGTTGGTTTAGAATTGTTCTACCTAGGAGTAATAACTCATATAGGGTGTTCTGAGATAGACTTGGGGTAAGCTGATACATGACAATAGGCATTACAGTGCACCTCGTTTGATACTATCGGGGGATATAATTAGGAAAATTTGCATTTTATTTAGAAACCATTTTGAAGAACATGAATGGATAATGATAATGAATATTATATTTTTATCGTAAGGTGTTTTAGATTGAAATTAGGTGTAATGGTTTTTAAATCCTATAAATGATATTTTTGATAATCCTTAGATAATGTAAATACCAATGTGGGAATAGATGGATGAAGTATTTATGTATTGAGGATGTATTGAAAAACTTTGTTAAAAGTTAATTTAGTTATTTAACAAATTTCAAGGATGTCCATCACATTCATTTTAGAAATTATATTAATTTGGTTTTGAAAATGGAAACATGTATGTCGGGTGACAACCAATCAATTCTAGTAAGGTTTCAGGTCTTGAACCCATGACTGAAGGATTATAAGGGTTTAACACCAACGACTGACCTATGTTATGTCCTGGTTAATGTTTCTTTATTTTTAGTTATACAATTTTACAAATAAATGTTAATAATAAACTAGTAATATACATTTTTACAATTAAATATTAACCTTTTAACCATAATGGTTATGGAATATGGTAACTGAAAAATAGCCAGAATTTTCAATCTTTTGTAGGACTTATGCCCCTTTAAATGTTTCTTCTAGAGCTTCTTGAACTAAAAAAATTAATTTTTGGTAATTAATTTTTTCTAATAAAGGAATGAATTATAATTTTATTGAATCGCAATGAAATTTTCAGATTATAGACATGAAATTTAATCCTATATGGTATGAATATTTTCTTATATCCAAGGTTAAAAAAATATATTACCAATAATTAGGAAAATGAATTTTAAATAAAATATTTTCCAAATACCATATTTTATATGAAACATATGGTCTTCTAAATCAGAAAATATTTATTGCTTTGAGGCTGTCAACTTTCTATTGATCATTCACTTGTTTGTGATTCATGACCTCATTTATTCCCTATAAAAATTTACACTTTTCCTCTAAGTTTGTATCTCTACATTCCAATAATGTTTTCTAATAAAGAGACCTAATTCCACGGTAGTACAAGTGACTTGAGTACTTCTCATTTACTCTTTTATAGAGGATGAATTATGAACCCTTATTTTGTTGTGGGATTTAACACATAGGAAGTATCAAACAATATATCAATATGATTGAGTTTAAATTTAGATGACAAAATTTAAATATGGTGGGGATAATGTGATGCCCCAAAAATATAAACTAAGAACCCTGTATTTGATAGGGAGTATGAAATGCATCTACAATGTTGTATAGTAATGTAATATCTTTATAGTTTATAATATATGTACAAATTAAAAAATATTCTTTATCTTTAAGTACAAGCTACACCGAGTTTTCTTGTGTTACAATAAGGAGTGACCCTATTCGATGGCTTCCATTACACACAAGATCGAGTTTTTAAAAACAATTAACTTTTATTAAAATATAATTATTTAATATTTTATTTTATTAATGGGCCATTATGTTAGCAATTACTAATTCTGTTAATTAAATTATGATAATATAAGGTTTATATAATATAAACTTAATATATTGGTTACTAATTAATGAGAAATTAAAATAATAACCAATTGGATATAAAATGATATATTATTATTTATATGCTTTCAAAGGAGTTTTGTCTTAATAAAAATAAATAATTATAATTATTGAATGAATTTAATGAAATATATATGTTATATATTCAACAGAATATTTTTTATATTGATCCTTTTAGTTTGATATGCATAAGATAACAACAAACTCTATTTTACATATAAAAACCAATATTTTTATAAATGAAATTTGAAACCTTTTAATTGAGAACCCATTTTAAATATGAATTTTGATACATTAATTCATTTAATATGTCAAAATAAACTTCATATTCCAAATATAATCAAAATAATTACGATAGGGGGAATTTTTGACATTTTTAAAGAATTTCATTTTTAATGAATAGTTAAAAATATGAAATCTTAGGTTATATAATGGTTTTTATTAAATTTATTTATAATGTAAATTTTTTACATTCAATTGGTTTTAAATTTAAAATATATTATATTTTTATCAATTAATAAAAATTGTGATATTTAATTCAATTTTACATTGAATTTGATTATAAAAACATTGGAAACATTAAAAAATTACATTAAAACCCCGTAATGTCGTCCTAATTGCATGGTAAATTTTAAATTAATTTATATCCATTTTGTGATTTGCATTCAAAAAAATGGATTCTATATTTATAATAAAAATAATTTATTATTTATAATACGAATAATACTCTTTTTTAATAAAGATATTAGTGTAGTGATTAAAATTAATTATAATTATTAATGTAAAAGTAATCTTAATAAAGGACTAAACCATTAAAATAGGGACCCAAAATACCTAGACACTTGCCCAAAACCCATTTATGGAAATAAATATTCCACTAACCTTCTATTATTGGGTTTGGTTTTATTTTTTATACTTTTTTTCATCAAAACTGGGATACACATAACATCATTTAAAAATTAACAAGTGAGTCCTTTTCCTCCACTATAAAATGCCACCAATTCTCCCCCTTTATCACACCTATCAATACACTTAGGTTAGGAAAATATCATCCCATATAGCTTCCAAAAATCCCCCCATCAACCTTGAATCCTCACTTTGGGAAGAAATACTTCCAATAAATATTTTTGGTATAAACCAAATGAAGATACCTAATTAAAAGGTAACATCTTCTCTCAATCCCTATAGGTTCATTTCCATTATCAAATGTTATTAATCCTTTTATTCCATTATTATATAAGAATAATAGTATCATAAATATACATTGAATATTTTATGTAATGGTTTAGACCTAAACTTACAAACACCACAATATAATGGGTAACAGACATATTGTTTCTATGGATGGTGAACTACTGCATCATGAAACGATGATTGTTCATTTTTCCATTACCACTTCTCGTGGTGGCCATAAAAATGTAAAATATGTTTATATATGATATATATGAAAATTATTATTTATTTATAATCTTTTAATCCTTTATTAATAATAACATTATTAAATTCTATTTTATGTTAATACAATAACATCATTTGACAAAGTGTGGACTATCGCCCCCTCGAAGCAATGAGATTTGTTCACACCATACATGGAATGTATGAAGGATGGTTTCAATTAAAAATATGTTGCAAAAACAAAAAATAAATGATATAAATAAAATAATTACATTTCTAGAAATATATAATACATATATATATATATATATATTCCATTTTCATTATTACCCATTTACACACTTAAAAAGTGATAACATCATTTGTGGATGTGTGGACTACCACATCCTCAATATGATTTGATTAATTTTAATTAAAAATAATTATTTATATGAGTATATATTATTAAATAATTTTTTTAAAGATATAATTATCATTCTTTAATGAGGAGGCGTTACATACCATCTTTCCATAATGAATATTGAAAAATGGGAACATTACTCATGTATATATATGGCATACAGACTCCATGATTGTAACATTGATTAATTTTTCATAACCATATTGAATTTTTGATTTTAAATGTATAATTGATGTCTAAAAATAATATTTATTTCATTATTATTATTTTTCTGGAAATATTATATAATGTCCCCTTTGACCATAGTTGACCTACTATAGTTTTTTTGACACAAAAACCAAATTTTCTCAAAATACCAGATGTAAACTTAATTATTTATCTAGTTGTATAAAACATAGTAATAATTTAAATAAAATAAATTATAAAGATGAAAAAGGTTATTAAGAAAGATTAAAATTAGCATTATTTTATTATACAGAAATTTAAATGATGTTCACCCGAAAGGAAACTCGAACTAAGGGATTTCATCTCAATTTACATTCTACTGAGACTTATTTGTCATTATGAATCTATTTTAATTTATATGTTGTATATAAATATATATCATAGGATATATCTTGAATATAATTACTATAATGATAAAATAAAATAAATTTCATTTTATTTCTTCATACGTATTATCATTTAAAATGTTTTAAAGTTGTATAGTACACTTTGGAATGTTTAAAGATTTCATTCCACAAGAATAATTTTAGTAATAATTCATTTCAATTTTAAGATATTATATAATTATTTTTTAATAAACCCATTAATTTTTATATACTATGTTTACTCATGACCATTTTCAAATATTATTATGATTTTTTGACTCTTTGGTACTCAATTGGTTTTATAAAATGTTTCTATGAAAAGCTGAATTTATTCCTCACTTTAGTTATAGAACATATTTTCTTCTCAAAACCATGTTTTATTAGAATGTTTTCAAAAAAAAATTTAAAATTATTTTTAATTTTATTATCATTTCCTGTATTTTTCCAATTTTTTCAATGTAATCTTATTGTCGCTTCCTAAACAAGGTATTTTTATAACATTTTACCATGAAAAAGGGAATGTTATTTACCTTGTAAAATATATACTGATTTCCCATCATCATTCCTCTGAAGCATATTTTTCATGTTTTAAAGGTTATTTTGTAATGAATTATTTTGAAAATTTGATTTTCAATGAAAAGGTTTTTTTAAATGATATTTTCATTATTTTTTAAAATATATTTTTATAATATTTCTATTTATAAATAATTAAAACACTTTATTTTACTCCCCATAAGGTATGTTTTTTATTCCATCTCTAATATTCCCCAATATGGTTTATGATTGATTTTTAGAAAGATATTATTCACATTCACTTCCATAATTAATTTTTCCTCTTCAAATATTCAATTTCCTAGGATCAAGGAACATTTAATTTTCAATGTTTTACCATATCATTTATAATGGATGTATTCTTTCTTAAATCATATATCATTATTATATGGTGTCTACATTGAGTTTTATTATATTATTTGGGTAAATATTGTTAAATAAGCATCTCTTACACTATAAGAATATTTGATAATAAGCATCGCTAAATCAATTATTCAATTTACGAGGAATGATTTGGACTGGTACGACATTGGTGGGGCCTGGTTATAGGTATACCCTCGATGCATTGGTAGTCTCATGGGACGAGTCATTTGGAAAGCTTCCATAGATTGGTTTTACCTAATATGTTGCAAAACCATCCTGTTAATGGTATTTATGGTAAAAGTAACATGTGCCTAGAAAACATGGGGCCCAATAAAAAAGTATTTCTGCCATTTAGTTACAGTTATTATACATCCATGAAATGATGGATCTACATATCTATTGATATATTTCATATTTGGTTTATTTATTCAATATCATGTGTTTCGGTTTTTTACCTTTACATATTTATTTTCCCGTATCTAGTTATTTTAATGGCTTGTGTTTCAAATTTTTTCATTTCTATATTGTTTATCAAGATTCTTCTTAGTTTGTTAATTATATGATATATGTGTTCAGTTATCTACCATGAAAAAAGTATTATTCTCATTGAATCATTATTGCTTCAATTATATTTTTCCATGAATAAGTATTTATTCTCACCCTCATTATGTTTTTTTCCAAAATAATCCATGAAGCATACTATGAAATATAAACATGGATATACAAGATAGATTAGTGTTATCCAAATAGTTATTTTTTTTATTTAGAAGAAAAAAAATATGTTTTAATTAGTTTATTCTTTTGTAATAGAATTATCCCTTATTTAATTGGATTACTAAGGCATATAAACTATCGATACTTCTAGATTTTATTTTTATAGTCATGTCGAAGTAATTAGTAGTAGACACCGACTTTGGGCTATATAGGGTTGTATCGCTGTACATTTTTAGGATTGGTTTCTTGGAAACTATGTACATAATACTTGATGTAGATAAATAATGAATAAACCTAAAAATTTGTTGACCATATTGATATAATCCTTTTTTATTCCATCATAGTTCAACACATTGAAAGTAATTTATTATGGATATACATCAACATAAACAGTTGGGAACAAATACCTTTTATTGATAAATAATGTAAATGAAACATCAACAATCAACATAGATAAAACATGTAAAATATTTTGAGGTCATAATCAGAAGCATACGATATCTGACAAGGAAATATGTCTATAATATAAAAAATGAGAAAATCATTAGTATATCCCAATGGTACAATACCAAGGATTCATAAATCATAATACCAATGTTATTTACTAAGGTATTGTAAATCATGTCATCTATAGATATTAATTGTTTACCCAATTAATTAGAGAACGAACTGGTTTAAATAGAATATATCTTAATTATTTAGTGATATATATATACACACATAATATCTATAAGTCATTTAATAAATAAATAATAGAGAATAAAACATTTGTCTCATATAAAATCATTTAGTTCACAACTGTTTAAAAGCACAATCATTTTTCATTTTTAATCATTGAGGCGGGAATATAAGTTTCAAACATTGATATCCCTAATAAATGATGTATAATTATAAAAATATATATATATATACCATTGAATAAAAATAGGTTTTGGTATTCAAAACCTAAAAAATAGGTATGGAAAATCAATAGATGATTTTAGTAGTATAACACATGTATAAAGTAGTTAATGGAAGGATATTAATGAGAGATAATGGAAGTATCACATAAATGGAAAGGAATTTAATAGTAATAGAATATTCATAAGTTCATGACAATATAATAACATTGAAATTATAAGAGTATCTATAATTGATATACATGGATAAAAAATGGAGAGGAATATTAAATGAGATAACATCATAAATATTAGGGAGAGTTTATTGGAACATTGGAATATCATTTTATGGATATAGAGAGGGAAAATTAAGGTAAATTATACCTTAATGTCTTAGTAGATAATGAAATGGGAAGGAAAGGTGGGTATTTATGTAAAAATTAGTATATTTTGTTTATTATTTTCTAAATTGATGACACAAAATTATATGTTGACAAAAATGGAAGCCATTATCTTACCCATTGATTTAGTTCATGTTTTTTGAAATAAATAGAATAGTTTTTCATTTTATACATGAAATAATCAAAACCCATTTACAATATTATTTTGGTAATGGGAAATTAATTTCTCTATAATTAGTTTCTTGAACCTTAATCTCCACTTCAAACATTAAAATGTTATTTATATGTCAGATATTCACATTAATTTATTAAAATAAATTATATTAATAAAATATAATTTATTATTCATGGATTAACTTATTTTAATTATTAAATACTAATTACATTTTTATGATGTCATGAAACATTCGAAAAATTAAAAACAATGTTCTTTCTATTTATTGAAAAAAATATTTTATATTATTCTGAAAATTACACCCTAACCAAACATCAATGTGATGATTTCAAATATAATAGTTATTTTTTGAAAATAATTTTCTAAATATGATAAATTTAACTATTAATTAGAAATAATTTTTTAAAAAATAATATTTATCATGAAATAATAAACATTTTTACCCTTATAGAAATTATAAGTGATGTTATAAAATTATGTTATCACATAAACTTAAATAAATATTTGTTTACATGATTATTTATTTAAAATAATTTTTATTTAAAATATTAATTCAAAATATATATTATCCAAAAAATAATTATATTTAAATTAAATAAAAAATCAATTTATCATATTCATCTTATATTTACGTATATTTCGTGAAATATAATATTAATGAAAAAGTTTTTTAAGAAAATACTATTTTATTTATAAAAAATAAACCTTTGTAATACTAAGGTAAATATAAATAACAACTTATTAATCAAGTGTATTACCTAATAGTAAGGTGTGTGACTGTGGTACTTTCATGGGGCTTCCAAGATAACATTGATCTAGTTGTGATCTACACTTTTATGAAATTATATTGTATTTGATTATTATTAAGGCTTACTTAATTAATCATTACTTGTGTTTGGTTATGGGTGAAACCTGGTGACGCTACCTCCCTCCTAATTTCTAAATGACGGGATTCCAAATCCATGATTATACATGACTATGACATAATTTATCCCTTTTTAATAAATTATCTCTTATCACTAAAAACTATATAAACTAGTTCTAATGGTCATATTTCCCAATACTCATATTGACCAACAATCATACTGACTAATGATCATATTGACCAATGGTCATGTAATGGTGAAATACTGATGGTCATGATAATCATTACACAATATATTTATACTCCACCATTATCATTCATCATCATTCGCAAGTTCACTTATAATTATTCTACACTTCCTTTGAAGATTTTTATCATAATATAACCTCTTCAGTTTATTTTTTAATATGATTATAGAAGAGGATATATAAATTAGATAATTAAATACAAGAAAGTGCACCTTGGGTCATTCATTTTACATTTTCTTTAAATTATTTATATTATTTTGAAATATTACATTCTATATTTATTTATTATATTAAAATTATATTTCTTTTTAAGTTCTTATACTTTTGAACAAAATAAATTATTTAGTTTAAAACATTAGTTTTTTATTATAGAAATATTTGGGCCACTAAATTTTCCAAACCAATTGAATTTTCCCATGAAATTAGTGCCTTTACTTAAAATAAATGGGGAAATGATATTTAATATATTCATCTAGTTCCTAGGTTCGTTCTTTAAACTTTTTATTTCTCCAAAAGATTTCCAGGAGTGGGGTTGTTCTGTTCCTTAACACTTATTCCCTTTCATCATGAATATGGATTAGTTAATCATCAGATGAAAGGAAATATACTAATTATTACCCATTTATATCTAGTATATTTTTTGGGGAAAACATATACTTTCTTACCAGGTAAACATGGAATACATCATGATCATTAGAATTATTTAGAGGTAGTTATAACCAATAGGCATCCACTTCGATACCCATTAGAACCTAAAATGGGATAATATACCTTCAATTTAGTTTACCTTAAATTCTAAATATCATGAACCCATTCCATGGAGATTTTTAGGAATATATGATCCCCTACCTGAAGCTCTATTTTCATTCACTTAATTTCATTTAATCACTTTTTCAACATTTATCTCCCTTTTAATATTTCTGGTGTAACGACCCAAAGTATCATTAATGAAAAATCCCTCTTGATCTAGTTAAATGTCTCTTTATGAAAAATATCTTTATAAGATGTCAACTTCTTTGGTTTTATGTTAAGAATTTTGACTGTTGTTAATATAGCTGTTGAATAGTGATCACATGATTAGTATAAATATTGGACTTTAACAAATCCAATTTACTCACACAAAAGAAGCAATGACCTCATCCAGTAGAATTTCCCCATACAAAGCCCATTTGTCGGAGCTCAGAAAAGAGGTAGAATCTTTGGGCTTCGCCCTTGACCAAGACCAAGCTGAGCTTCATCATGTTAAGCTCGAACATGACCGTCTATAGGAAAAGTGGAAGTTGATTGAAATTACTACTCGAGCGATGTTATCCGAGCCACCCCAAGAGTCTGTCACCATCGCACACCTTACCCTGTGGTCTTATGCGGCTGTTTTATGGGGTTATGTAACAAATAAGTAGTACTATGTTCATGTACATTATTTTTTGTATATAATAATGAATATAATTTCTAGTCATTTTTGATAAATTGTAAATAGTTTTTCATGTACAAATGGTGTTTGTAGTTATTAATTAATTAAGAAATATATTTTATTAAATTAAGGGATTTTTTAATTAAATAATATTTTAATAAAATAATAATATTATTATTAAATTAATATTTGCTAAATATAAATGATCTTATAATTTTATGAAGGCAATTAATATTTTTATTAAGGTTTGAAAGCCATTTCTGTCAAAACCCGTGAATTTTCGATAAATGTCGGTTTTTATTTTAAAAGTGAAAATTAACATATTTAGAAAATTATTTAGATAAAATAAATGTTATTTCTGGAATCAGGACGTCGAAATTATCCAACGGTGAATTTTTCATATTTTTTTGAGACAGTCAAATTTTTGGGTAAAAATTAAATACCATTTAAATATATAATGTGTTTTATGACATCATAATGAACCAATAGTGATGTAATAAAATACTATAAGCTTTATTTTTGGCCAATATATGTTTTACCATTAAAATAAAGTTATTTTGGGTTTGTTTGACTTATTTTTCAATGCATTAATGGACCCCTCAAGACTTATTCAACACTTTGCATTTTTAAATTAATTTCCATGGGAGTGTGACTCACCTCCACATAATCAACCTTATTATTTTAAGATGTTCGGACTTTGGACTTATAAAATAATGTTTTCCTCTTCCCTTTTGCAAAAAAATGGGCAAATACCATGGGATGGTTTTTTTTGGCTTAAATTAATATAAGGGGTCCCAAACCTAAATAATAAAGAATTCCCTAACCTTTCCTATATAAACCCACCCAAGATCCCACTTCCTCATCACACAAATACCTTGAAGTTCGTCCATCCTCTGCCCTACTCTCTCTATAATCCTACCAAGGTGCTCCAAGCTCCCAAGAATCCTCTCACAAGCCTCTCTCTAGCCTTTGGAAGCACACTTCCAAGTAAGGGTTTTTTCTCCCTTTCTCATTTTTGTCCAATTTTCTTTAAGTTGTTTTGACCTTTTAGTTTCAATTATAAATGTTGGGGTATGGTTTCACACCTCCCTCATACTGCCCTATTTATGTTTTAATGATGGGATACCCTTTCTCTCTCATTAAATTCCTCCCATGTACACCCGTTACTATGCCGAAATTCCAAAAGGAACTTCTCTCTCCTCTTTTACATTCAAGAAATACTTTCGTATCATGAATCTAAATTACATTACAATTGTTGGGACATGTGTTTATATGTCCTACTTACTGTCCATTACATGTAAATATTATGAGGAACCCATTTCCCTCTAATCAAACTTTTTTATGAATTCTTATGTCACGCCGTTACACTGCCGAAAACGCACTGATTTTCTAAGCCAATGTCATTGTGTAGTGAATACCGTGTCCATTTCTCCATAAAGTGTATTCACCTTTATGCACATTTACATATTTATTGTAAATTTTCATGTATTAATTCCACATTCCTTTATCATGGAATAAATGATTATGTTTTATGGATCCATGTTTTATGATCCATGTGGCACACTTATGCATGAAATGAAATGTTTAAGAAGGGTGCGCCCTTATAGCGCTTCAATGCATTGGGTAAAGTATAGTATCATGATACGTCATGTGCAATGAGTGTTGACTCATGATAATTCGAGTACAATGAGGGTTTACTCGTGCTTTATGTGAAATGAGTATTTACTCATGCTCTATGTGCAATGGGGTTTGGCTCATGCTAATTCCATGTTAAGCGTTGTTGCCACATTTCCATGTTATGATTATCATGCTTTATCATGTCTTTATGTTCACATTTTTCTTATGCTCTATTGATATGCCTATGGTCTAACATGTATTGTACTTCTCAGGTTATTCCATGTGTAATCCCTTTCTGGGCTTTATAGCTCACCCTTTTCTTATGCATGTCCTCAGGTTATCCCATGCAATGCTAAGTACGAAGGAATGTAGTGGTCATGTAAAGGAAGTTTTCAATAAAGATGTTTTATTTCATGTTTTAAGTTTTTATGTAATGATCCTACGCCCCAAATAAACTAAACCTATCAATATTTTTTGTTGTATCAAGTGAAGTTTTATGTAATAAATCATGTTTTAGTTGTAATAAAAAGCAGGGTTGTCATATTTGGTATCAAAGGATAGGTTTAGTTATTTTGGGGATTAGGAAACCCTAGTAAATCCTTAGATACAAGACTAAGTATAATAATAACATCCCTAAGTTTTGGTAATTACTAAGTAAGTGGTTTATCAAACAAATACATACCTATCTGGATACGAGCAGGTAGAGGCGGCTCTGGCACAGATGTATCCCAGGGGTAAAACCCGAAAACACCTCTTTGAGATAGACTCGAACGGGAACTGGTGCACGACAACGGGACTTACTGTACTCTTGGTTAAGACACTACCAGGGGATATGTTTTGATAAATTCACAAGCTTAGTATGAACCATTATTAAGGTAATGAAAAAATTCCCCTAAGAATATATGTCAGAAAGTAGATCATGAAAAGCCTAGATTGAAGCCTATATACTCATGAGTTAAGGAAATAAAAGATTATTTATAAGTCATAAACTTTTGTCTTTGGATTAACCTTTATGTTTTACCCCTAAATTATCTTTTATTCCAGCCAATGGCTGGTAATAGGAGGACTCGGGCTAACAACCATTATAAAGATCAGTGTGATGACTGTACTAATGAGATACCAAATCAAATGGGAGTGGGAATCGTGAACTTTTTCACGGTTCTCTCTTAGATAATTCAAGTTTTGAATAAAAACACGGGTCAAGAGAAACTTTCAACCCCCCCTAAGAAAGAACAAGTCGCTATCGAGAGCTTCATGAGACAAAGGCATCCTACTTTTAGTGGATCATCCAATCCCACGATCACTGCACAATGGATAAACACCATTGAAAAGATATTCTCCATCCTCCAATTTTCTAAACAAGAGAAGGTTCTCCTAGAGGCTTATTGTATGGAGGGTGAAGCTGATCAATGGTGGACATTGATAAAAAATACGAAGCCTGAGGAGGAGATCAAGGCAATGGAATGGAAGGATTTCCGGAAGATGTTTTTCGATAAATATTTTCCGTGCACCCTCCGGCTTATGATGGAAAGGGACTTCCTTTCCCTCAGGCAAAAAGATGAAGAATATTGTGGAGCATATGAGGCAAAATTCTCAAGTCTTGCACGATACACTTCGGGATTTTTTGTTACCCCCATATTCAAGGTTAACCGCTTCTTTGGTGGGCTGAAGCCTAGCTTTCAGAAAGCATTAGTGATCTGTGACTTCAATAGCTGCGAGGAAATTGTTCGATGTGCCATCAAGGTCGAAATGGAGATCGGGGAATCGCAGGGGTATCATGGGGACAAGAATCATAAGGTGGACTTCAATGCTGGTGGTCCGATGGATAAATCGAACGGTGCTAAGAAGATCCAGCAGCCCACTTTCCAATAGTGCGGAAAGAAGTACCCTAGAAATTGACTTAAGGGGACGAGAAAATGCTTCAGGTGTGGAATAGAAGCGCACCTAGCTGTTAACTGTCGGCAAGAAGGACCCGCATCGATGACAGAGGAGAGGAACGCTCCATTTGAACCTCAACGCATTGTTCAATGCTACAAATGCAAAGAACCGGGTCATTTTGCAAATTAGTGCCCTAATCCAAGGGTTATCGGAGGCAACCAACAACCTCCAAGATAGCAAGGAAGATCTTTTTCCATCACTTCTGCCGAAGTGAACCCCGACAACGAAGTGGTGAGAGGTACGCTAGTTATTCATTCAAGAATAGCGAACGTACTTTCTGATTCAGGTTCTATGCATTCTTTTATATCTCTAAAGTTTAATAGAACAATCACATCACCACCACAAATCATGGAAGTAAAGATGTCGATGAGTACGGAAAATAGGGCAATCATTGCATCCCATGAATATAAGTCGTCCCCTGTTATAATCTGTAGATTGAATTTCCTGGAGAACCTCTTCATACTCCCTCTGGTGGAATTTGATGAAATTCTTGGCATGGATTGTCTTTCCTTATATAGAGCCAACATAAATTGTCGAGAGAGGGAAATCACACTCCATATGGAGAATCGACCCCTGATTCTTTATAAGTCTCAGGAGGAAGATGAATCTCATTTAACTCCATCATCTCAAGCATGAATATTGTTGCCTTATAAGCACGCGTATCTGGCTTAGATGATTGAGTCCAAGGAAGAATCCATCCTTGAAGAAATGCCTATTATGAGGGAATTCACTGAAGTGTTTCCCGAGGAACTACCTGGTCTTCCTCCAAGAAGAGATGTTGAGTTATCAATTGAACTTATACCTGGGGCACTACCAATATCCAAGACTCCATATAGAATGGTTATTGTAGAGCTTTAAGATCTATGAAACAACTACAAGAGAATCTGGATAAAGGGTTTATACGGCCAAATTCTTCACCATGGGGTGCACCAGTCCTCTTCGTCAAGAAGAAGGATGGGTCAATGCGGCTTTGTATCGATTATCGTGAACTTAACAAAATCACGATAAAGAACAAGTATCCTCTCCCAAGAATCGATGACTTGTTTCATCAGTTGCGTGAAGCACAATACTTCTCCAAGTTGGATTTGCGGTCGGGATATTATCATGTAAGGGTGAAGAAGGAAGATGTCCCCAAGACTGCTTTTTCGTACAAGGTACAGGCACTATGAATTCATAGTAATTCCTTTCGAACTCACCAATGATCCTGCAATATTCATGGAATTGATGAATAGAGTCTTTAGATATTACCTTGACAAATTTGTGGTAGTCTTTATAGATGATATTCTAATATACTCCAATACCAAGGAGGATCATAAGGAGTATTTAAGAACTGTAATAGAGACTTTACGCAAGGAGAAGCTCTATGAAAAGTAGAGCAAGTGTGAGTTCTGGTTGAAGGAGGTCTCATTCTTGGGCCATATCATCACAAGCAATGGGATATCTGTGGACCCCTCCAAAATAGATGCAATTGAGGGATGACCGAGGCCAACATCGGTAATGGATATCCGTAGCTTCTTGGGGTTAGCTGGATATTATCGACGATTTTTGAGGAATTTCTCACGATTGTCCAACCCACTTACCAAGCTAACTTGAAAGGGAGTAAAGATTGCATGGAGTGATGAATGTGAAGAAAGATTCAAGGAGTTGAAAAGGTGGCTTATCACTGCGCCCATGCTCACTTTACCCACAAGTGGGGAACTTTTTGTGGTATTCAGTGATGCTTAAAAGAAGGTCTTAGGTTGTGTGCTGATGCAGAATGATAAAGTGATATCCTATGCCTCAAGGCAGTTGGAAATCCATGAGTGAAACTATCCAAAGCATGATCTGGATTTGGCGGCAGTGATCTTTGCCTTGAAAATATGGCGGCATTATCTCTATGGAGAGAAATGTGAGATATATACTGACCACAAGAGTCTTAAATATATATTCACACAGAATGAGATTAATATGCGCCAGAGAATATGGATAGAGCTTATCAAGGATTATGACTATTCAATACATTACCACCCTGGGAAAGCGAACAAGGTGGCAGATGCCCTAAGTAGAAAGGACCCAGCAATTCTATCAATGATGAGAATTGAGAAGGATTCAATCTTCTTAGACTTGATGAAGATGGACGTGGGAATCATAAAGAAGGGAACATCATCAATCCTTTCACAAATTATTGCTCAAACACCTCTTTTGGAAAGGTTAAAGGATACTCAAAAGGATGATGTGGGATTTCAAGAAAAAGTGGAAGCTATCAAAAAAGGGAAATCCTCATAGTTTAATGTTAATGAAGAAGGAATTGTGCGGTTTGGGAAAAGACTATATGTTCCATCAAGTCCGGAGCTGAAGAAGGAACTCTTGGATGATGCACATAGTTCAAATTTCTCTATTCCCTCTGGGAGAAAAAAGATGTATCGAGATCTTCGAGAAAACATTTGGTGGGATAATATGAAGAAGGAGATCATTGAATATACATCAAAGTGACTGGTGTGTCAACAAGTGAAGGAAAAGAGGTAGAAGTCTAAGGGGATGATGAAACAATTGCCCATACCAGAATGTAAATGGGAGAACATCACCATGGACTTTGTCATAGGACTTCCAAGGACATCCAAAGGCAACAATGCAATTTGTGTTATTGTGGATCGTCTTACAAAGACTGCACACTTCATTGCTATTCGGGAGGATTTATCATTGGATCAACTGGCATGGATATATATCAGGGAAGTGGTAAGGTTTCATGGAGTACCACTATCTATTGTGTCTGATCAAGATCCAAGATTCACCTCTATGTTTTGGAAGAGTCTTCAGCATGCTCTAAATACTGAACTGAACTTTAGTGCGGCCTATCATCCTCAAACTAATGGCCAATCCGAGCGGACTATCCAAACACTTGAGGACATGTTGAGAGCATGCTCAATGGACTTTAAAGGAGGATGGGATCAACATATTCCTCTGGTTGAGTTCTCTTATAATAACAGTTTCCACTCAAGCATCCAAATGGCACCATATGAAGCCCTATATGGGAAAAGGTGCAGAACACCAGCATTTTGGGATGAGGTCGGTGAATGTAAGCTACTTGGACAGGAAATGGTCGAATAAATGGTGGAGAAGGTGAAAACCATTCAGCAGCATATCAAGGCAGCCCAGAGTCGACAGAAGAGTTATCCAGATAATCATCGATGAGACCTTGAGTTTAGAGTTGGATACATGGTGTTTCTATGCATATCTCCGTGGAAGAAGGTCATTAGGTTTGTAAAGAAAGGGAAGTTAAGTCCAAGGTACATCGGCCTCTTCGAGATTCGTGATCGTGTCGGGATTGTGGCCTATCTACTAGCACTTCCACCTTCCATGGAAAAAGTACATGATGTATTTCATGTATCCCTCTTAAATAAGTACATACCAAACCCTTCACATGTACTCTCTTCTAATGTGGTACAATTGGAAGATGATCTTTCTTATGAGGAGAAACCAGTGATGATCTTAGATCGTAGAGGAAATGTTCTACAAAATAAGAAAATGCCCCTCATCAAGGTGTTGTGGAGAAACCACATGTTTGAAGAAGCAACCTGGGAATCGAAGGATATGATGATGCTGAGTTACCCAAATTTGTTTTAGTGTGGGAAAAGGAAAATTTCAAGGGTGAAATTTCTTAAGGGGGGAATATTGTAATGACCCAAAGATTCATTAATGAAAAATCCCTCTTGATCTAGATAAATGTCTCTTTATGAAAAATATTTTTATAAGATGTCAACATCATTGGTTTTATGTTAAGAATTTTGACCGTTGTTAATATAGTCGTTGAACAGTGATCACATGATTAAAATAAATATAGGAATTTAACAAATTCAATTTACTCAGACAAAAGAAGTGATGGCCTCATCCAGTAGAATTTCCCTATACGAAGCCCATTTGTCAGAGCTAGGAAAAGAGGTGGCATATTTGAGCTTCGCCCTTGACCAAACCCAAGCTGAGCTTCATCATTTAAAGCTCGAACGTGACCGTCTACGGGAAAAGTGGAAGTTGATTGAAATTACCACTCGAGCGATGTTATCCGAGCCACCCCAAGAGTCTATCACCATCGCACACCTTACCCTTAGATCTTATGCGGCTATTTTAATGGGTTATGTAACAAATAAGTAGTACTATGTTCATGTACATTATTATTTTTATAGAATAATGAATATAATTTCTAGTCTTTTTTGATACATTGAAAATATTTTTTAAGTTCAAATGGTGTTTTTAGATATTATTTAATTAAGACATATATTTTATTAAATTAAGGGATTTTTGAATTAAATAATATTTTAATAAAATAATAATATTATTATTAAATTAATTTTTGTTAAATATAAATGATCTTATCATTTTATGAATGCAATTAAATTTTTTATTAAAGTTTGAAATCCATTTCTGTCAAAACCCGTGACTTTTCGATAAATGTCGGGTTTTATTTTAAAAGTGAAAATTAACATATTTAAAAAATTATTTAGATAAAATAAATGTTATTTCTGGAATCAGGACATCGAAATTATCCAACAGTGAATTTTTCATAATTTTCTGAGACAGTAAAATATTTGGGAAAAAATTAAATAATGTTTAAATATATAATGTGTTTTATGATATCATAATGACCCAATAGTGATGTAATAAAATACTATAAGCTTTATGTTCAGCCAATATATGTTTTACCATTAAAATAAAGTGATTTTGGGTTTGTTTGACTTATTTTTCAAAGCATTAATGGACCCCTCAGGACTTATTCAACACTTTGCCTTTTTAAATTAATTTCCATGGGAGTGTGACTCACCTCCACATAAGAAAACTTATTATTTTAATAATTTCAGACTTTGGCCTTATAAAATAATGTTTTCCTCTTACCTTTTCCAAAAACCATGGGATGGTTTGTGGTTTGGATTAATTTAATATAAGGGGTCCCAAACCTAAATAATAAAACATTCCCTCACCTTTCCTATATAAACCCACCCAAGCTCCCACTTCCTCCTCACTCAAAGCCCTTGAAGTTCGTACATCCTCTGCCCTAATCTCTTTATAATCCTCTCAAGGTGCCCCATGCTCCCAAGAATCCTCTCACAAGCCTCTCTCTAGCCTTTGGAAGCACACTTCCAAGTAAGGGTTTTTTTCTCCCTTTCTCATTTTTGTCCAATTTTCTTTAAGTTGTTTTTCCCTTTTAATTTCAATTATAAATGTTGGGGTATGGTTTCTCACCTCCCTCATACTGCCATATTTATGTTTCAATGATGGGATACCCTTTCTCTCTCACTAAATTCCTCCCATGTACACCCCTTACTATGCCGAAATTCCGAAAGGAACTTCTCTCTCCTCTTTTACAGTCAAGAAATACTTTTGTATCATGAATATAAATTCCATTAAAATTGTTGGGACATGTGTCTATATGACCTCATTACTGTCCATTACATGTAAATAAGATGAGTAACCCCTTTCTCTCTCATCAACCTTTTTTATGAATTCTTATGTCATGCCGGTACACTGCCGAAAACGCACCAATTTTCTAAGCCAATGTCATTGTGTAGTGAATACCATGTCCATTTCTCCATAAAGGCTATTCACCTTTATGCACATTTACATATTGATTTTAAAGTTTCATGTACGAATTCAAAATTCATTTATCATGGAATAAACGATTATGTTTTATGAATCCATGTTTTATGATCCATGTGGCACACTAATGCATGAAATAAAATGTTTAAGCAGGGTGCGCTCTTATAGCGGTCCAATGCAATGGGTAAAGTATAGTATCATGATACGTCATGTACATTGAGTGTTAACTCATGCTAATTCAAGTGCAATGAGGGTTTACTCGTGCTTTATGTACAATGATTATTTACTCATGCTCTATGTGAAATGGGCTTTGGCTCATGCTAATTCCATGTTAAGTGTTGTTGCCACATTTCCATGTTATGATTATCATGCTTTATCATGACTTTATGTTCAAGTTTTTCTTATGATCTATTGATATTCCTATTGTATGACATGTTTTGTACTCCTCATGTTATTCCATGTGTAATCCCTTACTGGGCTTTATAGCTCACCCTTTTCTAATGCATGTCCTCAGGTTATCCCACGCAATGCTAAGTACGAAGGAATGTAGTGGTCATGTAAAAGAATTTTTCAATAAAGATGTTGTATTTCATGTTTTAAGTTTTTATGTAATGATCCTAATCCCCAAATACACTAAACCTCTCGATCTTCTTTGTTGTATCAAGTGATGTTTTATGTAATAAATCATGATTATGTTGTAATAAAAAGCAGGGTGTCATATTTGGATCACTTCTATCTTATTATTAGTGTATTCCAAAATGTGTGGTCCCACAATTTTTATTTTTATAACTCTATCCCAGCATTTTGGAGTTCTACAACTCTTCCTATAGAGTTCATTGTAGGGATTAATTTGAACACTTTAGTAAAAGTTTTTATTATATGTATATTATAAAAGTGAAATATGTTGGTCTCTGCTCCCATTAATATCATGTGATATAGACCTTAACTTGTCTCAAATATGTTTGAATATTACTCTTAAACTGACCACTAGTTTTTGGTTGATAGGATATTATATGTTTTACTTCTATATTCATTGTAATTTTAAGGATCCATTAAAATATATAAGTAATCTATGGATTGCAATATGAAACAAAGAAAATTGGATCCAAATTAAATCTAACCACTTATTGAATATATAGATTAAAAATGCAATAAGGGGATAAATCTTATCATATAGTAGTTAAATATGGTGATTTTTTTAATCTATCAATGATTAACTATATATAATTTTTCCCTGATAGGTCTTATGAAGGCCAATAACAAAGTCCATAGTGATGTTTTCTGAATTCCATATGTGTAGGGGTAGTTATTGAATAAATATTTTGGATAGTTCATTCTCTTCTTTCACTATGGGACACACAAAACATACTATAATAACATCAAAAATCTATCTTTTCATTTTATACAACCAATAATGATCTCATAGATATATATACATTTTCCCTTAGGATATATATAGAACATAGATATATGAGTTTCATCCATTAACTTGTTCATAGTATTTGTAATTAATGGGAAATATAGTTAGGTGTCATACCTAAATACCCCCTCTTGGTTGAAATTTAACATAGTTAAATTCCTATTTGACATAGATTAGATCTCCTTCTATAATATATAGTCACCTATTTATTCTTTATTTATCATATCAAGAACTAATGTTTGGGAAATAAACACAGATATGATTGTTCAAGTCCCTTCCATTGTGAATTCCATTTCCACATTTATAATTTCCTGGATAATTGGATCTCATTTAATACTCATAATTCTATGAACTTTAGAGTCTTTCTAACTCAATAAATCAGTGAATTTTATTTCTTTTCCTTCATGATAATGGATAAAATAAAAATTATTGTTGAGAACCTCAAAAAATATCTTTTTTCTCATATTCTAGTCACATTTTTGTGAATGTAAGGATCATAATATGGTGTTATGTTTATATATTAATCTTATACCCATAAACATAATATCTCAATATCTACATATAAAAGAAAACTATATCTAACTCCACATCAAGGGTTTGATACATCTATTTCTGAAGATTTAACTATCAAGATACATTGGTAATAACCATATCATGTTTCATGAGTATACGTCTAAATAGTTTCAAGGATGCATCACTATAAAAACAAATCCATCCCAATTAAATGATAATCATAGAATAGGATCACTAAACAACATCTTTATTAGTACATTTAAAAATTATTCACACTCCATTTTCTAGATAAATAAACCCCCTTTCGAGTTAAATGGTTTTGTGGATTAAAAATCCATTAATTTTTTCCACAATACATTTATAGAATCCTCCAAGACCATTGAAACTATTAATCTTAAATATTGTTGTGGTTAAAACCACTCCTCTAGAACTATATTATTTATGGGATCGGCCAAAATTACTTCACTTTTAACAGTTTCTCTAAATAATGGAAAATTTTGTACCAAAAATCACATTTTTTAAGTAAAAAAAGTTTTTATTTATTCTATTATAATAATATAACATTTAGGTGATCCTAATTATCCATAGGAATTTTATAATATAATTAATCATGACAAAAAATTACAGGCACAAATTTTCATAGGATTTTCTTAAAGAATATATTCACCAAATACCAAAATATAGAATGATAATTATTCATGAAATAGTTAATTACAATAAAATCATAATATATATATATATTAGAATTATTTCTTTATAATATCATCTTTATTCACCATTGACAGATGATACCCCAATCGGTGGACAATATTAGCAAATAATTGCACCAAAAAATTATAGAAAAATAAACAATCAACCCTTAGAAGAGGAATTTTTTCCAATGAAATCCCATTACGTTCTCCATAATTAATTAATACATACATTGATCTAACCTTTTTTGTTACAAAGGGAACAAGTCCTTCTCAAGGATATACTCCCAGTGAATAAAAACCTTATCTAAAAGATCTTAAGGTTTCATCATTAATTCCTATAATTCAAAATATTCTATTCTATATGTGGTATTTAATATTTTGTTGGATCTTGTTATTACTAAAATTGAAAGCCTAATATCTATTTCTATGAGAGTTATAGTCAATATGTCAGTAAATAAATCAATTTATTCCAAATAAATTGTTACATCTATTATCATTATACTTTCTCTTTATCCTCCTTCTTCACCAATAATTTCATTAAAAAATTGCATATGAGGTGGTTCATATCATAGACTCATATTGTATATCTATCCTTTAAAGATATATGTTGTCATTACATTAAAGAAAATTGATATTTCATTTCTTCAATTTTTGATATTGGAATTATACTTTTAGAACCAATCTATCCCAAGTATTATGTAAAAATCTACCGTTCTAATGGCCACCATGTTTATTGAGATATTTAATTCACCAAATTGTTAGATGAATTTCCATATATAATTGATTGTTGAAAATTATACATATGATTTTAAACCAACAATAATGTTACTTCAAGTATAGGGTTTAATGTGATGTTTTTTAAAATCTTGAATAAAATAAATGAATGTGTAGAATCAGAATAAAAAAATTGACATTATTTTATATCGTGTACAATGAGTTTACCAACCAAAATATCATTAAAATTGTTGAATTTAGTCATTAGTATTACAAAAATTTTGACCTTTATCCTATGTCGTATGCTAATGTTTATGGTTTGTTCCCACTATTATCATCTGATTTGGACACTAATTAAAGAAATTTTCATGACCCCCTCCATTGGAGCATTATATTATCATTTTTACATTCTCTATTTTACATTTTTTTATCGTTATTAATTTGTTGAGAGTTTACATCACCATGAACATTTATAGTTATATGGTAATCACTTGCACACTTTTAATATTTCGAACATCCTTTTAGATAATTCCTCTGATTCTTCTTCCCATAACATCTTGCAAACTAGTAGTATTTATTTCTTCCCATACCTTTAATTTTTAAAATTATTTAAGAAATAAGGATCAAACCTCATCTTATTATAATTCAATCAGAAATTCCACCATGTATCTCCCACATCCATTTCTATATTCATAGCACAAAATATTATTTCCCCATAACTGCCAAAGTCATAGATTCCAATAAATTTCCATACATGAGTTTTTATCCCACAAAATAAAAATAGAATTTTCTTAATAGAATTATTTAAAAAACATGGAATATATCTCACATGCCTTATAAATTTCATATCAAAACTCCCCTTTATTCTTTTTACCTTTATTTATACTCTTTTAATTCCCTTTTCTGTTATTGCATGAAGCATATGAGGAATATACAGGTTTCAGAAGATTTTTTTGATGTCCTATAACTATATAATATTCATAAAACCCTTTTCATTTATTTTCTTAATAAGTTACTAGCTCTAATAAATTTATCCCTCTAATAAATATACTCCCAAAATAACCTTATATTTCTTGGAAAGATAGAGTACATCAAAATTATTTTTTACAATAGTTAACCATTATTCTATTATCACTGTATCAAAGGAATAAAAAAATGAGTTTCATTAAATCATGAAGTATTAGACTACTAGTTAATCATTTCTATGTTAACAATGATACTCTATATGGATTATTATTTTATTCAAGGCCTAAACTATCTAATACACCATAATAATGAATTTTTTAACTCCAGCTTCAATAAAATTTGGAATATCATTGTCACATTATTCATCTTCGAAGTTATTTACCTAATTCATTATATTTAATTATATTTTTATTAAAAAATTAAAACTATGTGGGATATTTTTAACTATTTAAATCTTATAATAATAATTATAATGGAAATTTTAATCCTAAAATTTTCTATTATCACAATTCTGAGATATTATTTTAAAAAAAAATACATTATCAATATATCCATGAAACTTTCTTGTAAAAAGAATGTGATTAACCAATGAATATAATTCAAGAGTGCCAAACTAGGAGTAAATTAAGGACCCATTGTCAACTACTAGTCATAGGTTCAGTTGACACCAAATGATACCTTATGTTGTTATTACCCCAAGTTACAGTTTTTCATAGGCTATATCCATTTTTAGTATCAAAAAAAATATATTATTTTTTCAAACCAATCACATTATACTTTATCAAAATATTTTTTGGGTTTCTTATATTTATACATATTCATATTGTTTATAATAATTTATTAAAATACAAATTTTCATAAATAACTAAATATTTACCATGATACATACTATGGTGGATCTTCTTTTTAACACACAGTTTTTATCATATTCGATAACAAAATATTATATTTATTAGTTATAATTACTTTTAGATGTCTTTTTCATGGAAACTAGTCAGATAATAAATGAATTAAATAAGTAAAACATAATAATACACATAATTTTATCCTTTTTAAAGACTCGATTATTAGTGCATCAAAGTTCACCACATTTCTATTTATTTTATGTTGACATGAATTAATAGAAAACAGTGATCGTGAAGATGAGTAAGGAATAAAAAATTAAAAGGAATATGAGGAATAATCATTGATAAGAAATAACGAATAAGATGAGGGAATAATCATAATTATATGATATGTTACATGTAAATTTTTTCATAACATAAAAATAAGACATTAATAAGATTATCATAAAGGTTTAATACAATGTAATCATCAAACATATAACCAATTTTATTCACTAAGGTATCCAGAAACATTTTACCTATAGAGATTAATTCTTTTCCAAATAAATTAGTGGACTATAATGGAAGACCCATTATATGTATTAAGTATTGTGTTCCACATGTATCATCAATCAAAAAAATGTATTCCATCAAAAGGACATAGAGAATAACGAAAGTTTATTATATAAAATATCTTTTTATATAAGTGATTATGAACTTCAGATTTTCATTATTTTTAACCCGTGAGAATAGAATTTTGGGATTATAAATGAAAACATATAAAAAACTATGTATAAATACATATATATGAATACAATTGAATAAAAATAATTATGGGTATTCATAAAATAAAAATTGAGTTTTAGAAAATCAAAGGATGAATTCAGTAGCTTAAAAGATATAAGAATATTTTTATGGATTGAGATCAATGGGAGAAAATGGAAGTCCCAAAATGATTGGAAAATTTTTTTATAGTAATGGAAATATCATATATTCCTGAGAAAATAATAACATCTAAATTAAAAGATAAAATATAAATGATGTACTTAGATAAAAACAGAGAGTAAGTGTATATCTTACCTTGCATCAAAGCTATAAGGAGCTTGATGAGAATTAATAATAACCATATAAAATAATTTAAAATGATGAATATAGGAAAAATGAGAAGATATTTGATAAATATAGAATCATATTGAATGAAATGTCATAGAGAGGTGGGTATTAAAATAAAAATAACTGGAAGTTTCTATTTTTTTTCTAAATATACGCATCAGAATTTTAGGATGTGGAAAATACAAAACTGTTGGTTTACCCATTGTTTTAACTCATTGTTAGTTATAAAAACTGTAAGAACATGGATTTTTGGAAAAGGTCAAAATCCTAACCCTATTTGAATTTTGACTCCCTTATGAAAAAACTAGAGAAATTGGACAATTATGGGATAAAATTTTGATGTTGGGGAGGTAATGCATGTGTGCATGGTTGGTGCATGGTCTGAACAAACTGTGCGAACAAGTTGTGCGAAGTCTCTTGGTGAGACAGTGGGTGGTATCATACTGAGATGTCGTGGGTATGGATTGCGGTGGGGGAGAGTAAGGGTAGTAGTTATGAACTACCTTTTACTGATTTCTTATCCGCATTGAATATATACTGTTATATATATATATATGGGATGTTTGACTATTTATGTTATTCAGTGGGTTCTTCCTATACGTCTCGATGGAGCGTCGGGCGAGTGAGGATACAGTGCTGTAAGTACAGGATCTGGTTCAGGATTTGGAGCAGGCAGAATAAGAGCTGCGGGTTTAGGCTCAGAGATAGGATTAGGTCTAGGATCCTGTGCAAGTAGGACAACAGTCGGGTTTGCCAGCATTCAGACCATGGCTCGACAAGCAACACCAGAATAGCCTGGTACGTGTCTTACTGGGGATTGACAGAGGTGTGCAGGGTACTGAGCCATCTATGTAATATTTGACATGGGAGATCCAGTCTCAACACCTGCCACTTTTTCTGGATGATGGTGGTCCGCAGGCGGTTGAGAACTAGATAGAGATCATGCAGATGTTCTTCGAGTAGCTTGAGATGCCTCCATGGTGGAGGGCCAGGATGGCTATATACATGCAGAGAGGACCCACAAAGAGATGGTGGTATGTGTAGGTTCAGGCTCGTAGGCATGAGGGACTGGCATGGAAGGACTTTGAGGATAGGTTCTTTGAACACTTTTACCCGAAGACACTGACAGTAGAGAGGGCATGAGAGCTCTTGAGTCTTTAGAAGAGAGACATGTCTGTCATGGACTATGCAGCCACTTTCACTAAGCTGTCTCACATTGCACCTAGTATGGTAAGCAATGACGCAGCTGGGGTGAGGCGCTTCGAGGATGGATTACAACACTCCATTTGGGTCCAGGTGAATATCATCAGTCTGAGTTCTTTTTCAGAGGTGGTGAATGAGGAGCTCATAGTGGAGGGAAACTAGCGGGATAGGCAACTAGTGGGTTAGACGACAACTTCAGGTGAGGGTTCAGAAAACAGGAAGTGAGGACGGGATGAGATTCAGTAGGGAAGTCAGAACAATGAATTAGCTAGAACACCTCATAGAATTTATTCAGTGATCTTTTTTTAGTGTGGACAACTAGGGAATGTTCGGACTCAATGCGATAGGACTCTGAAAGAGTGTCGGTCATGTGGACAGGTCAGGCATCTGGAGGGGTTTTGCAGGCAGCCTTTCCAGACAGCTGGCGAACAAGGACAAGGACAGACTGTAGCATAAGGTTTTGGTTCAGTTTCAGTACCAGGAGAGGGTATCCGAGGTTAAAATACACATTTTGGACGTCACAATGGCAGAGAGATCCAGGTTAGGGGTCAGTAGCCGGTGGCTGGAGCAGCACCGTAGGGGGTCAGTCATCAGGCAGCCGTATTTCAGGCTAGGTGCACATTGTGGTGCTGCCAGAGGCTGAGCTGGCTGGTGAGTCGATGACGGTTAGTGGTACACCACGAGTATAGCCATGATTTCCTTGTTCTCTTTTGGCATTACCTGTAGTGGTATGTCCATTTTGAGTGCATGAGGTGCAAAAGATTTATGTGGACTGACTAGATGCTGGTCAGTGGGTTTGGCGCCATATTAGGTGTGTGATATATTTATATATATGTGTATGAGGTTCCATGGGAATCAGGTCATCGAGGATGTGGGTTACATGAGGTGATAGGAACCAGGTTCGTTTTTACCATCTGTGGGATGTATGACCTCGTGGAGGCGGACACCGATGCGGTGCGGAATACGTTTGGGTGTTAGAAACGACATAGTAGCTCCAATGAGGGGCATGGGTAACGATGCATCACGGGAGGACCTTGAGTCCGAAACACAGTTTTGTGAACCTTTTCTTGTTCTGAGTTTTGTTGGGTTGAGACCAAGTTTGGCAATTCCTAATGTAGGGATCCCCTTAAGGAAGTTTTCTAGAACCTTGTGACTAGGCGAGTCCGGGTTGCTTTGATCAGGGTGGTATATTCGGTGCCATCCCCGGGTTTCGTTTGATAGCTCAGGGACGAGCTATGTTAAGTTGGGGAGATAGTAGGCTCTGCACGGGTAGCACCCAGTTTTTCAGACTATGCGTGATGGCCGTGCAAAGTACCTGGGTGAGGTAGTGGCAACCGGATGGTTGGTGCACGGTTTTCCAAACTGTGTGGGGTAACCGTGCATCCACCTAAAGTTAGGGTTTTTAAGTCCCGGTCTACTCTGGGTTTTCTATTTCCCCCTTATTCTTCCTCCCACTCGTGGTTCACTTGGATGTTCTGATTTTCTAAGGTTGGGGGAGCTCCTTGGATTGTGTTGGAGGAAAATTAAAGGGGATTCTTGGTGGATCGAAGTCGGTTCTTCTCTGGTAAGTCTCTTCTCTTAGATCCTCTTTGGTTTTCTCTAGGACTTCATTTCCCTCCCTCTTACATTCTTAGATCAACAAGGGTTTCATGTAGATGTAGGATTTTTTTGCCTTTGTGTGTTAAAGGTTGAGCATGTTGATGTTAGGGAAGGCTTTTTTAGGAATTTTTGAGGAGGAGTTCACTGGTTTGGAGTATGTTTGGGCGAAGGGTTGATTTAACCAAACCCAAAAGGTAGGTGGCACATACCTCTTTTTTTGTTTTTGTGGTCATTTGGGTAGCACGGACTTCAGCACATTTTTGGGTATTTGAGAGAGACCCTAATTTATCTGCAATTTCACATTTAAACTATTTATTAGACCCGTGTGATTCCTTTAGGTATGCCCTTTACCTATTTTTCTTGAGTGGGGTCGGGCGAAGGGTCGTTGCTCAAATGGGGAATTTTGGCTTGGGGTGCCAAAATGGTATTAATTGATTTTTGTTGTTATAAACTATTGAGTTTAGTTTATTGAACATTAATATGTATTTTAAGATGCCTTAGAGACCTCAGTGTTGGTATGAGACAACACATAGTTAGCGCACTTCAACTGTTGAGTTTTCCTATTTAGAAATAAATCTTTTGATTATGTATGTGAATGTTGATTTCATATTCTGGAACCTTCGGGTTGTGATGGGCATGGCTCGTAAATTTTTGAGTGATGATGATCACAGGTTGGGCTCGGATCGGGTTACTTTGGGTGGTTCTGACCACGAGATTGAGCATCATGGACATCGTCTTGAGGCAGTACGAATGTCAGGTTTGGCATGGCCCAGGTTACTTGGATGGCGATGCCATCAGACTTGAGTGGCATGGTCGTAGGGACACGATGTGTTAGATGTATGGTGGCTTAGGTATTATTTTTGTGATTACCGCTCACCTGGAACTTTGAGTAGTGTGCACACAGAGATACTCCATGATGAGGTGGTTTTGACCACTTGTGTGGGTAAGGGACCCTGTAGATTTGCTTTAGGTACTTTGGTTGGGGGTGCTTGTTGTAGGAATCCATGTGGGAGGTGATGAGCCTCTATGGGACAGATTTGAGGCTATCAGATATGGGGCTGAGACACCCTATGATTTGAGGGCAGGTATTGTTGTCCCTCCAGTTGCTTATTTGAGTGGGGACATTATCGTCCCTCCGGTTACTTGATTTGAGGTTAGGTATCACTGTCCCTCCGGATATTTATTTTAGTGAAACCATCACTGTCCCATCGGTTATATATTTGAGGATAGACATCGCTGTTCTTCCAGGTTACTTCTTGGGTGTGGCTTTGGGAATCGTTAGTTGAGGCATGAGATTTTAGGAGGCCCAAGGTTTTGGGTTACTATTCTTGGGCATGCCTTTGGGATGTCGGTACTTGAGACACGTGGTATCAGGGGGAACATGGTGTCAGGTTACATGATAGAGATTTCGACGTTGTTCGAAGTAGGTGACACTCCATGGTGGCTGCTGAGCACCAGTGGAGTTTGTGTTTATTTGCACATAATACTTTTTATTCTTTTCATTATAAATGCATGCCTACTTAAACACTTATATTAGGTATGCACCATTGGGTGGTATCCTACTGAGATTTTTCTCACACTCTGCACGGGCCCTTCGGTTCGCATGCAGACTTTATGGATTTGCGTGCAGGAAAGTGTCTAGCTTCAGGAGCTGGACTGCATTAGGTGTTGCATGGAGATATATGGACCTTGATGTCTTGCCTTTCTAGAGTTTACTTTTTTTTCTTTCTTTCCTATATCTGCATGCTTGATTGATTTTAGCTACAGTTGGTTAGCCATTGGTGCCCTTTTGTATATTGACTCGCTATGGTTTATTTTTTGTTTGTTTAGTAGTTACAGGTGGTTTTCAGCATGCTATTGGGTTTAGTTCTACTACTATTATTTATATTTATTGCTTTCTCTATTTATTGATATTGAATGTGCTTAAGCTCTACAGGTATGGTTCGAGTTTGCTGAGTCTTTTATTCCACTTCATCTCAACCATTATATTTGGACCAGTACCAATATTATTATCCTATGAGAGGGTATAGCCTCCCCACTATACCTATCAGACCCTTGCTACTGGTCGTTAGCCTTTGGCATTCGGGGAGGTGCGCCTAAGGTAGTAGCACCCAACCTATTTAGCACTGTTCGGGTGGCTGTTTAGTTCTGGGTCGTTTCAAAAACAATTCATGGTATTTTAATTTTATAGATGAGATAATTAAAATCCAATTTTTTAATTTACATTGTCCATGGGAAGGTAATTTTTTCACAAAATAATGTTTTTGTAACCATAATATCAATTTTAGACTTGGAAAATTTATTTATATGATTAAAAGGTATGTTCAAATCATTAAAATAAATTATTTCTATAAAATAACTAATTTTTTGTTATTGATTAACTTATTTTATCTATTACATCATAATTAAATATTTATGAAGTGATAAAATATTCCAAAAAATTGTATAGTGTGTTAAAACAATTCATTAAATAGTAAATTATTTTATAATATTCAAGAAATTTCAACCTAAAATGTTTTACATGATGATTTAAAATATACTATTTATTTTATCAAAATAATTTTATAATTATGATAATACTATCTTCTAAAAAATTCATATTTGATGATAAAATAATAGTTTTAGAACATAATTAAAATTCATGCCGTATTAAAAAATTCTTAGGAAAATATATAATTTTATTTTCATTTATATTTAAATAAATTTTATTTTATAATAAGATTTTTTTAAAATGGGCTTTTTATAAATATTAATTGAAATTGTATTTTTTTTCAAATAATTATATTTTCTTTATATATAAAAAATATTTATCATGTTTATATTATTTTTATGTGTGTTTTGTTAAATAAAATAATAATTAAAAACAGATTTAATATCAATTTTTCTTTTCTAAAAAGAAAAGAAAAGTGTTATAATATTAATGTCTTGATACATAACCCCTTATTACACCAGAAAATTTCATAAGGGTATGGGATTTGATTAGGGTACATTAATGGGGTGGATTAGCTAACACTAATATAGTTGTGATCTCCGCTAACATGAACTTCTCATGTAGTCAATTATGATCAATCTTTACTTGTTGAAGCTCTACTAAGGTTTAGAAAAGAGATATAACTAGTGTATCCCCTCCCTCCCATCTTATGATAAATGGGCTTCACATGTATGATCCTACTATTAAAGGCCATTTTTTATCCCTTATGTATTAATGTTCTCCCATAATTACACATTATATTATCTAATCCCAATGATAATAATTCACAATTATCATATTGATGAATGGTTATATTTACCAATGGTCATATTATAAAACATACAATTAATGGTCGGAATCTAAAAATCACACCTTTCATTACACACTATATATTTATTCCACAATTCTCATACTTCACCATTATATAATTCACTTCTAATGGTTCTACACTATCCTTGGAAATTTATATTATATTATGAACTCCTCTATTTCTTTTTACATTTTTTATAGCTGGGTTGATCTACATCGATGAATTCAAGCCCAAAGAATTTATAGTAGTGGTTTCATTATCCTTTTTGATTTATATCCCATTATTTTTTAGCTATTATATTTAATATTAATGAATTATATGTAATGTAAAAGTCCTTAGATATTTTTATATTATAAAATATAATAAAATATTTTTTTGAAATAAAATTTCTTTTATTAAGGAAATATCTGACCCATTACCTTTCCAATTCCCTTGGCATTAACTATAGTAGTTAGAGGTAGAGCTTGATTGTTTGATGTGTGCATATACTATGAGTTAGTTCTAGGTAAATACCACTCATGTGAATATTTCATATATTCCTGGATACAAGAATATGATATCATTCATAGCGTGGATTAATTTCATTTGGTGCAGGCTATCCTAGATTACATTTGATGGAGTGTGTTGGTTCTCAAAGATTAACATTTTGTATGGGTGTCATCAAATGAAAGTAAAGGATGAGGATAACCTAAATACTACTTTAAAATGTCATTAAATTCATTATTAGTTATTTTAATTTTGTTAAATATTATGGGAGCACCAATTTTATTCAATCAATTAATGTTTTTAGTTTCCATGAGTTTTTGGATTGGGTTGTGGTGGTCTTTAATAAGGCCATCATTGTGTTTTCAGTAACCAATAAGGAGAGTGTAGAGCATCTATGGGACATGTTGGGTGTTCATTGATTTAATCAGTTTTTTAGGTGGATGTTCATCTGTGGGTTATGGTCCCTTAAACTTTATTTCTTTTGGAATAGTATGTCTCAACATGGGGTAGTTATATATCCATTAGAGGCTAAGATGGTGGTTTCATGGGTTTCCCCTAATAATGTTTCATAGGTGTGGAGTTTACATGGATTATATGTATATTATAGGTGGTTAATACCTAAATTCACTATGATTTTTACTCTTATCACATCACTTTCTATGTATAGACTATTTCATGGAGGACATTGAGGATTTAATGGAAACAATGTTTCATGCTATGGTTCTTTATCTTCCAGTGGAGGGCATTATATTTGAGGTTAACTCTGATGATTTTTGTCTTGGTTTGGTTTTCCTATTTATGCACTAGAGGGATGTTATCTCTTGTAATCCACATGATTTAGGATCTAATGAATGTAACTGCACTACCCTTGATCTAAAACATCTTTTACTAGTCTTTTCTTTGATGTTGTGTTAGAATTATCTTATTGGTGAACTTTTTATGATCTTTTTTGATAAAAAATAGTGACGTATGTATTCTCCCAATGAGATTTGAATTTATAGCACTGAATATTTATTGAGTTATTGTATAACTAAGAATTTATTAGTTCATTTTCACATAGTAATGGTAATGTTTTGGTCGATTCCACTTGTAGGAGTAATATAGTGGTGTTGTTCCTAATTATGGAGAATCATAGAGAGTGACAGAATATTCATAGGTGGTGCACATTGTTATGGGATATGTAGATGGTATAGTTTGTTTCTATAAAATAGTTTTTTTATTAATTCTTAGTATACCAAGTAGAGGACTCCTATCATAGGGATTTAGAGGATGATTTTTGGTGTGATATAGTTATTTTTGATGATTCTATTGAGGATTTTCTAATCAAGGATACCAATGGGTCCTATTACATGAGAATATTTTCATTCCTTCAATGATGTATAAGGTGGTTCTATGTGAGACCAACATTTATCCCTTAGTATTATATCCTAGTTAGATAATGTTTTTTCATTCTATAAGAGACATTTTTCTTTTATATGGTCTAAATAAGTGAGTTATAGAGTATGTCACTCGATGCTTCGTCTATAAGAAGGTGATAGATGAGAACCACAATCTTGGTTGTTTTCATCAAAAGCATAATTATTCCTAGTGGAAGTGGGAGAAAATTTTTATAGACATCATCACTAGTCTACCAAGATTATAGGGTGGTTATGATGTTATATGGGTGATCAGGGAATATATAATTATTCCTTATCAATTATTAAAGATAAAGGAGATGATCTCTTTAGAGTTGTTTTCAAGGAAATATTTAGGAAAGATAGTGAGGCTTCACACAGTTCCGAAGATGATCATATCTGATCATAATACTCATTTTACCTTTAGGGATTAGATAATTATCTTCTGTAATTTTGGATATAAAATATTTGTGATCATATTTTAATCTATATATGGATGTTCAAAGAGAGTGGAGTATCCAGACTCTATAAAAAATATTGAACGAGTGCGTTCTCAACATTGGTGGTTTATTAGAGAGGTACCTACCCATAATAGAGTTTTCCTTCAATAATATTTATCACTCCTCAAATTTCATGAATCCATTTGAAGATATGTATGGAAAACATTTCTAGTATCTATTGTACATTAATATGGTTGGAGAGTTAGCTATTCATGGAAAATAATTGGTTCATATAAGGACAGAGAACGAATATGTAAACCATGGTTGAATTATAGTTGTAAAGGATCATCCAAATTATTATGTTAATCATAGGAGGAGGCCTCTCAAGTTTTATTTCAATGGTTAAGTTATTTAGAGTATCTATGCTCGTCATGTAGAGTATTTTTTTAGTAATGTGTGTAATCTTTATCTACATTTTTTTATCACTTTATAGGTGTTGGTTTAGGTTGGATTAAAGGAATGTATTTTTAGAACATTTCATTCAAATGAGCCAGATTCATAATTTCTTCCCTATATCACAACTTCATCCATATATTCAAGATGATTTGGACACCGTTGATTGGGTTGAACAAAATTTGGATAGTGGTTAAACCTTCAAGTACAGGTAATTCATGATTTATGACTATCTAGATATGGTTCTACATGTATATACTATAGGTTTGGTTCATGTCATTTGGTGACATAATGGCCTTAAATATTATTTTTTATCATGTATATTTTCTCTTCCATGTAGATATTCATAAAATTGATATATAATTTTTTTTATCTTAATTAATTTCTGATAAAGGTCATCTTAGATAACATTGACATTATGTTAAAAATACTAAAAATGAAACTTTTTAAAATACACTTTATAACTCAATAAACCTTCTTTAAAAAGTATAATTTTTTTACTCTATATGGCTTGAGTATATTTTCCCATAATCTTATTATGTTTTCATGATTTATCATTACATGTATCTTTCTATCCTCAAAAAAATATTATTATCATTAATATTAGAATTTTTAGTTATGAGTAGTTACAAATAATAAAATATTTTAAAAAAACATATTCTAAATATTTTTTAAATTATTTTTTCACCAATGTTTAAAAAAATTATGGATTTTTATTATTCACTAGGTATATTATCATATGGTATCATCCACATTATTTATCTTTTTTGATATTAATGGTGGTGATTTATGGATGTTTCTATAAAAACAATCTATTTTCCATGGTTTAATTTTTATACTATTATATGAAAACTATTTATTATCATGTATCATTTATTTCATTATTTTAATTATGTTATGGGGGTGCCTGAAATTATATATCCACCCAATGTATTCAGTAATTTTTTATGACTCATGAGCTAAAAGTGTACACATGTAGATAGCTCAATCCCAAAATGGTATATCAATATTTTTTTAATGCCTAAAAGGGTATATGAGAGGTTTTTCCATTCCCAATAGTGTATATGGGTGATTATCCTAAGAATAAGGGGGTAAAAAGAAGGTTGGACTAAGAATAGGAAGGTTTATAGGTGGTTTGGATATGCCTATTATAATATTAATGAGAAGGTGATAATACCTAACATAATATTTCTAAAGAAATTATGATTCAACAAATTTAAGTAATAAACATATATCTTACATTTATGATATTATATCACCACTCGATATTGATTAATGATGAATCCATAAATTTTTGACTCTTGTCATTCATTTTGAAAAATCATTATTCAATGGCACTTTTTTATGTTTTATGACTTATTGGGTGTGATCTCGCATGTTATGACTATATTCTCAAACATTCAATGTAATATTATACATGCTTGTAATAATCAATTGTATCTCCCATGTTTACCCTTAAAAATCATATTAGATCACCCTTTATTATGTTTTTATTTTCTTGGGTTATAAAGAAAGATATTATATACTATATATTTAGAACTCTATCATGTGTGATTTTTTTTGGATTTTTTGAATACATATTATAGAATAAGAAATATGGATATAATAGGAAAAATTTCAATTATATTAGAACGATATTTATTTTAATAAGTAAATTTATTTCTTTGTTATTGATAGCACAAAACATAAAAATGTGTTGGGAATGTAAATGAGTCAAATTTTTTTCTTCATATTTTATTTTTTGAATGGTTATATTTATTTTTCTTTTGTTGGTATCAAATATATGTTTTAAATAATATGATGTTACCACTTGACCTAGGTGTATAAGACATGGGAAATCTCATGTATTCCTTTTCCCATCCATAATAGTTTCATCCAATAATGGAAAAAATAATTAAATTAATAAAACAAATATGATTAAAACAATGGAAACTTTAATGTAGATAAAATTGAGAACTGGCATAATTGGACATATTATATGAAAATTCCAAATATGGATTCCAATCCTTCTATTTTTTATGATTTTTCTAGAACATAATATCTAAGGGTGGGGAAATTTTTTGATTCCTTATCTCTATTTGACTATAATTTTTAGGATGACATGTGGTATATAATAATAATATTGTTCTATGATTTATAAAATAATAATTTAATAAAATAAATTAGAAATTTTTTATATCAAGCTGAAAAGAAATTCATTGGTATCGTATTTAGCTCCATGTCATCCTAAAATAATAATGTAGTTATGTTAAGGTAATCATCAATTTTATGAATTTTTTAGAAAAACCAATCCATCAAAAAATGGAATATCTTCTCATGTTGGCCCTTGTTAATCATGTATTAATGTCTATATATTTTCTCTCATGATTTATTAGGGATTGAGAGACAAAGATATTGTCACAACCCTAAATCCTTTAACCTAGAGTTCATGGTTAATTTATTAGATTATAATAGATACCATGGGTTTAATCATAAATTAATGATAAGTTTAGCTGTATTATAGATACTAATTCAAAAATGATACCCATTTTACATTGAGAATAAAATTTAAAACATAATGAAATAAAATTTTCTTCATCCCTGAAACACACTCAAAGAATTATTCTTCATAGCCTAGGGAAATGAAACAGAATAATGGTGATATAAATTTCTTATTTAATTTACATACATTGAAATATATCTTAATTACAGAAGTAATATTTAATATTCCAAGACAAATAATATAAAAAATTACATTTAATTAATAACATGTGAATGAAATGAATATATGGATAATATCAATAAAAAATATCATGGATAACAATAACTAAATTCTAAATGAGGTAAATGATTAATATTGGTTATCATGATCTTATAAATAATTATTTCCTTACTATTATGTCCTTACACCGTGATGGTTTAATTAATGGGATGTTAGACACTAAAAGAACCTTTAGTTTCACAAACAAATTTGTCTCATGAGAATGATCGATGAATCAAGGGGATATCTATAACTGATCCCCATCCATCAATACATTTCTACTAAATTCCTCATATATTTAATGATTTATTGAATCCATGATCAATATTCTTTATCAACAAATATTCAAATTTAATAAAGACTATGGAATATCAATATTTCCCCCATGAAGTAAAATAACCATAAATATAAAAAACATTATCTATAAATGGTGTATAGTTTATCATTAATCATATCCATGAAAAAAAATGGATGTTTTAGTAAAATTTAATTTTCATTTTTCATAAGAAAATTAATGTTTCATGAGAAGGAGAAAACCCATAATATTTATAATATATTAGAGATGTCTATAGATTCAAAGGAAATAAATTTTTTTAAATAAAATCATGTAATTTGGAGATATAAAGAAAATAGAAGTAAAATATTAAAATAATATTACATTTACGAGTTTTATTTGTAAAATAATTGAAAACATGTAAAAGAAGAAAAATATCATAAAATGGTTATGACAATGGGAATGTTTGTTATTGTCGTATATGATAAAAAACACACATTTAACTTTTATAAAGAATTCAAAAATTAAATATTCCTTTCATACTTTTTACAAATTAAAGGATAAAATAAAATTTCATTATTAAATCATTTGACAAGTTAAAATGACTTTTTTGGTTTTTTAAGAAATATAGGCATGTATGAAAAATATAACTGATCAAAAGAAAAATAAAATCAGGTTTTCTTTTAAATATTTATTTTCATGGTTCAAGCTCAAAATATAAGAATAATTATAAGAAAATGTGGTAACTCATTAAATATATAGAATATAATAAAATTATTGGATCTTATAGATGATACATGAGAGAATTACTTTAGAAAAAATATAAGTTGTCCCAAAAGAATTTATCAATATGAAATAAATACTTTCCATTTTAGATACTATTAAATTGTAAACCCTTGAAATAATAAACCATAATTGAACAATTAATAAAAATTAATAAATATTTATTGATGTTGAATATGTAAAATGGGAAAGAATATAACACACAAAAAAGAGAATATGTGCATAATAAACAAATATGTCTTAATAAAGTCGAAATTGAGACAAAATTCCATTACCTCACACTTCTCATTAGATAATGTTCTTTAAGCTATGAGATAACTGTTTTAAAATTTATTAATTTAGAAAAATTTCTTCATTTTTATAATATCATATATGATATTTTATAACATATTATCACTCATTCATTGAAAACATTATTTATTAATATTGTTTTGGGTGCTAACTTTCCTATTTAATCATTCATGTTTGTCATAAAAGTTTTGATTCTTATGTAGAAGATATTTTTCCATCATATTCATAGTAATAATAATATTATAAGTATTATATTTATTCATTATATACATTTTGTGTAACATTATTTAATGTTGGACTTGGAAAATGAATCACATCTCTTTCTAGTTTGTACAAATGGAACTATTGATAAGGAGAAACTAAGAAGAGATGTGATTCATTTTCCAATATTTTTAAAACATAAAAATTTACATTATTTTTACTACATAAATCATTTAATTAATAAAAACAACTTTTGTAAAATGATTTTTAAAATTATGGACATGGAAGAAAAATATACCCGATTAAAAGAGAAATAACATTATATTTTAATTTAAACATTTATTTTTTTAATTAAATTTTTAAATAAAGGAAAATAAAAATAATATATGGGATATCATTAAATATTTAGAGGATTGGAATGTTATTAGATATTCTGAGGGATAAATTATAATATTTCTTCAATGAAATTTTTTGAAATCACAAAAAAAGTGAAAATGAAGAATAAATTAATACATATTCGATAACTTTTAATATACAAACCCTTAAGAGAATAAAAATGAATTGAAAAAGTATTCCTCATTAAAAAATATTCATTCAGGTTAAATATAACAAAGGTGGAGTATATGGACCCCATAAAAGTGAAGAAGTTTATAATAACAAATATGTCTCAATAGAGTAGAAATCGAGATCAATTTTTTAACATCTCGATTACCTTTAATTGAACATGATTCAACCTCATGTATAGTGGTTTTAAACATGTTATTAACTTATACCATAACTATATTCATATTTATAATATCATATTGGAAACATTCATAATATCTTATGATTCATTCGGTAACATCTTTCATTATTAATATTCTTTTTGTAGTTAACTACCTTGTTTTATCCTTCATGTTTTTCATTAATTTATTGTCCTTAGAAGGTTCTAGAATTGGTTGAAAGGCCTATTAATATTTCTACACACACTTCAAATAATTATCGAGACTTAATGAAAATATTAAGGATCTGGAATCTTGAAGGTTGTTTGTGAATGTTGGTTCAAGAAGGTGATATGCGATGAAGTTCATGAAGTCTTTACAAGCTAATAGAATGTTCTGAGCATCAAGAATGTAATGGAATTTGAAATGGATATGTAATATTCATATAATGATGGAGCATTGTAAAGAAAAGTTGATATTCATGAAAGAAGGTGCTTCATGAAGGCTATTTGAGAATCACAAAATAGGAGCTTTGCAAAGTCAGCGAGCATTGTGAAATTTTTTCCGAAGGCATTGTCGAGTGAATATGTTGTAAGGTGGTATTCATTTATTGGATTAATGTGTAATTTCAATATAGCATCCATATAAGAATATTTATTATTAATTAGAGATGTTTAAGCGACCAAAAAGTCTATAAACTATATTTGAATCCCTTCCAATGGCAGTTTGGAAAGGAAGAGAAAGAAAGTGATCATTTCCACCAGCATTGAGCTAGAGAAAGAGATATATAGAGTAATACTTGGGAATTCAGTGACAAGTCCCCAAACCTTGTAAAGGTAGTGAGCTTGGGTATATATGAGATATATCCTAAACCATCAATGTTGGCATTGAGACTTAGTAAATTTGGTAGAATCAGAACATTGTCGTTGTATATTCCTTAGATGTATCCCATTGAGGGTGAACCAAGTAAAAATAATTATTCCATTATGTTTTCTTTCATGAATTAAATTTAAATAATCATCATCGTATTGTGAAGGAAAAAATAAGACCCACATTAACTCTTATGTGAAAACTAAGAGGCCCTTATAATAAAAATGGTCAACATCTATTTGGGAAGGAAAAATTTAGAAAAGAATATTCAAACCCCAACTTACCCCTCCCCCCCCATCATGGTATCTTGAACTGTTTTGGACCAAGAAATAAGTCTTACATATTCATGAGTGATGTAATAATTTCCCAAATGGATAAAGGGTTAACAAATTGTGTAACACCCTGACTGGACTAACCACAAAAACAGTACTTGGACTAGTTGGACACATGGCCTCAAGTGTGCCTCCCTATACAACAGAGGCTACCGACTAGTAGTGAGAACCTAAAGAGGTGATAGTGGGGAGGTTATTCCCTCATATCAGAATAAAACTATGTTATGATAGATAAATAAACAACAAACAATAATGGAAGTGAAAATAAATAATGATGGAGTAGTGGAAGAAAAATATGAATTAATAATAATTGATCGCCAATGCCATTGTACAGTAATTCATGCTTCTCTATGTGATGATAAATAAAATAAACACTAGACATAAAAAAAATATAAAAATAAAGAAAACAAGTTAAATCCACAAGTGTGATATCCATGAGCATCCCGATCACTAGCTTGGTCGTGTTCTTTTAACTACCATGTACTAGCATACATCCACCAGCCCGAGTCCATGGTCCTACAAATAATATGTCTACCCAGGTACCCCCAGTGCAATGGTGTCCCGATAAGGGTTTTAGATATAAATATTAGAATGTTACCACCATTATGGTCTATAACTGAAATCATCTAGTGATTATAAAGTAAACCAATGTGTAGGTAATATGTATAATGAAGAAAAATGAATAAATACACAACAACCCAATCAGGTTCCTAAATGAAACCTTATAGCTTCTACCTGAATCATCTCACATGTGGAAAATGATAAATGAACAGTAAATATATATATATATACAATCATATATGTATAGTTTACTTATTTGTTTCATCCACCTATATGATCCATGTATGTTCTGATGTAAGTGGACATATACCTGGAAAACTAGGTGTTGGTTGGACCATGGCCTAACTCTGTCATCCAAAACTAGTCCGAATGATCCTATAAGCTCACGAAATATGTTAAATTCGATACATTCTAATAGATTGTGAGAAATCATGAACAGAACTCTTAATTGTTATTGATCCATCATGTCATCATTCTAAATAGGGAGTGTCGCGCCTCATCCCAATGTCCTATTAGTGTCTATGAGGTGATACATCATTACTCAACCACCGATGTAAGAGAGAATTATTTTCCGCCATGCTCAACAAACCCCTTACCATAATTACATGGCACATATCAAGGTATAATCATATTTATAATGTTATCCCCCATTAATTTCCACTAATGTTTTACATTTCATAATCCCATTACCACAAGGAGTAACATTTCAATTATAGTATGTACATAAGAATTAATGGATTTTTGTGGCCCTTAGTGCTTTTATAATTAATTTAAAGCATCCAATTTATCCAAGTAAGGAAACCCATAAATATTATTCAATTAAATTTATATCAAAAAAATAAATTAATGAAAATAAGAAACCAAGAAAAACTATTCAACATAAACTTTCTATTTAGTCTATAAAAACTTAGAAATCCATTTTATGGGTTCATGTTGGAACATAAAAGATACCAAGGATAAATTGGGAAATTACCTACATGGGTAATCCAATTTATAAGGTAAGAAAATCTATTATAATCATTTTGTAATATTTTTCATCTTGATATGAGTGGTCAAGCCATTCAAACTATACAACTATCTAAGAACATATAAGGTGCTTTGGTTTATTAAACCAGTATTTATAAAAGGGGGGATAATACATTAAATAACATCAATGGGTCCATGTACTGACATTACACATATGAAAGACTATCACAAAGGAATATTGAAAACTCATTCCATAGGACGTGCATGATATAAAATAATAAATCAATGCATTTTAGTTTAGAAGACATCAGACCTCATTTGAAAGGTTTTATTATAAAATATGACATTGTTTTTAAGAAAAATGATTTAATAAATTATACTTAACATTTAATTACCTATTATCCATTTATAGTAAAAAATTCAATTAACATAAACTAACTAAATGAAAAAATATATATAATGCCTGACATGTTACATAAGAGGTGATGTTCTCAATTTAACAAAGGTATACACGAGGAAATTCTATTATAATTCCAAGAGGAATGCATAAACAGGGTTCTGGGAAAATAATTCATTTAATTATAAAAGGAAAACCATAGGTGGAACACCCAAGGAGTGTCTGTGATTGAGGATAATATACTATATTTACTTAATAATTTTCAACGAGTGTAATACAAGGAGCATAATACAAATTAGACAAGAGAAAACTTTTTTACATCAATGTGCGATAATTGTTTACCTACGGTAGACCAATCCTACTTAAAAATGATATAAAATTAATGAATAATTTGTAGACCACCTACATTATTATTATGAAATTTCACTCATTCAATATTGAGGTCTGATGTAGTCTGTTTGGGTAGAAATCAAAGAAAATTCATTTTCCCTTAAAATAGGGAAAATGATCTCACACCGTGATAACTAAGTTTAAATGAAACTAAATGATGTAATATTAAAAGGTAATGAAGAGCATACGAAGAGGAATTTATTGGGACCTACAGTTCTTGAATCTAGGTAAGAAAAAAGGAGTTATCAGGATCCCTAGAAATTGGAGGATGAACCCATGGTGTATAGGGGAGATCCTCACATGGTTCGAAGAGATAATGAAAATAATAAAGGGTTTAATTAGGTATATTAAAGGTGGATTCATAATTTCACCCTCCAAACTAGGTCACATGGTTTAGCTGTGTGATTTGGCCAACCCTTGTGCCAACTATGATGCTCATACTTCTTAGGAAACAACCTTGTATAGTTTTCCCGCATGGATACCCTATCCATTTGCTAACCATGTCATGAATAGTGTGAGGGTTCTTTATAAGTGGTACTAACCATGTGGGATAAGATCATAGTTTGGGAAAATCATGTGCAACTCGTGCATGGAACTTATTCTCCTCTAATACAGGTCACATTGTTTGCTACTAGGGGATGCATGGTTTTAGACCAAATATGTGTCATGTCCATCCCTTAAAAACCTAATATTTTATATACCAGAACTCTCAAAAATAAACCGAGACACCCAAGGGAACCATAGAGACTTTACCCTATTCTAAAAAACACATTGATGTGTTCAAACCCTAAAAAATGAGTTCCAAAGATCGATTCAAAGAATGGATCATTTTCTAAACACCAAAATTAAAATTCCCTCAAAATTTTACCTAGATCAAAAAAAGTTCCATTAAAACCCCACCACAATAGAACTTCACATCCTCGAGAATCCATATAGAACAAAAAAACACCACCCAACCTACAAGGGTCATGAAGTCATTTTCAAAAGGTCGTGTAGTGGTTCTAATTTCCCAACACACCAGTAATAATTACATATTCATATAACACTTAATCTATAAAAAACTCAAGAAAATGGTCATTTTCTAACCAAACACTGAAATAGAGATTACCCGATCTCGTTTAACTACATACACGATCACATCATTATCTCTTTAAATATTTTTCTGATAGTTCCCCCCACCTGGGGATTTAACATCATAAGGGGACAATAAAAGTTATAACATGTACCAAAAATGGAATAGATTTTAAATAATTTCCATGTGATTTAATGACTCTCTTGGATTTACTTATTAGAATGGGTTCCATAACATAAACCTCACTATAAAGAAACATTCAAATCATGATTGACCTAACCCAAATTGGTAGAACAAGACTTCCTCAAAGACACTACCGAACCTAAATCCACTCCAACCATAACCTGACTACATACATAAAATGGTTCCTTTTGACTGTAAACATTAGAAAATTAAGAAAAAATTCAATCCACCCCAACTAGATATACTCAAAAATTTCTAGATTATATATCCTATGCGTTTACAAGTAGACCAAAAATTACATCCATCATAAAAATTTTAATTTACCATGATCACATTCATTGATGTTCATACAAGACTTTCGGTGATGTTCCTTAATCAAATCATCACCTAGTTATTTAATCTTCCATGCCTCAGTATGAAAAAATGGGTAATCTTGATCCATCCCACTTGAATCATCACCATTAAAAATGCCTCAATAATTACCACATGTGTAGTGTGTAGCTCTTATAAAGACCACTTTTCAAGGCCAAAAAGTTTTAAAACTGTTGTTCGGAGAGGATACTCAAGAGTAGGGTGAATTGAGATCTAATAAAAATTTCTGTAAAAACATTATAGTTATGAAAATCCCCAATTTAAAAACATCCCAGTTAATTAAAGCATTAGAAACATAAATGTCCAATTAGTCAATTGGTTTCTCAAAGGGTGATTAATTCCTAGATAAATCAGTGTAGATCACCAATTCATCTTTTGAAACAAGTTTAATGAATTAAACAAATACACACACTAACCAAAACTAACTATCAAAGTGTATGAAAAAACAGTTTTATGTTTTAGCAAATATAAGCAGTGGATAAAATCAAAACAGAGTATATGAGGATTTTTAAAACAATGTAAACAAGAGGTTCAGTCTCAAGACGAGACCTAATCCTCTTCACTTGGTGATCACATGCCACCAAGCAGTTTATATTAAAACTTGATACACATCCTATATCAGTCTTTATAATAGTTTTCACAAAATGTCCAGGGAAAATACCCTCTACCACAGTTCTTCATGAGGAAATCAAATAGCATAGACCACACACGGTCTCTTCCACAGTTATATGTGGAAAAAAATTATGAGGTCATGTTTGATGTGAGTTTATCCAGTATCCTTTAGATCAAGTACAGTAGATAATGTGTGATACAAAAAGACAGAAACACTTATCAAAGATGTAAAAGAAAGAAACACAATAGATCAATTATGATGAGAAAGAGTTTAGAAGGATCTATGTGTTTTCAGTTCAACTCTTGACTCCTTGGAATGAGAAATGTTGATGTTCGAGTCAATCTCTGGAAGTTGCTTCCAAAACAGAGTGTCGTAACTTCAGGTTCTAGTATTCAGTGTTACTCATCTGGTGTTTCATCAAGAGTTGATGCACCACAGAATCCATGAATGAATTCATCCCGGAATTATCTTCATAAATCTTGTGGGTCATTTTGTGTTAATGTTGGATGGTTCAGCCTTTTTGATCTGGCGAGTAAGCTCTATCACAATTCTCATGAAATCCTTTCTTTGTGTCTGCGTATAAGTTTCTCTAGTCTCTCTTTAGAGGTCTTTTCCAATTTTATATTTTGAGGTCCTACAATATGAATGAGTAGATCACATGAAATATTTGTCGTACATCATATTGTCCCATGTATTGTCTCCTGAAACATTTGAAATTAGAATTAATTTTTGTCAGAGGCATTTAATTTATCAAATATTACCATTAGAATAATATTGATAAATTGTAAAAGTATGGAAGAGTAAGCATCGGTATACTGGTAACAGAAGCCTTTATATCAGTAGGCTTCAATTGTAGGTGCACATTGGCAATCTCCAATTGTAACCTTCCAACGGTATCCTTCAGCGGTAACCTTTAACAGTAGGCTTACACCGGTGACCATGTAACAATGACCATGTAGCGGTGACCTTGTAAATGTAACCTTGTATCGATGACCTCGAAGTTGTAGCCTTGTATCAGTGACCATGTATTTGTAACCTTGTATCGGTGACAATGTAACGGTGACCTTGTAGATGTAACCTTGTATCGGTGAACTTTTTACTGTAACCTTATAGCAGTGACCTTGTAGCTGTAACCTTGTATCGGTGACCATGTAGCATTAACCTAGTATCCGTGACCCCTGTAATTAGATAAATTCTGCACTGCAAGCTTAACCAATCAAGCAGTGAGATTGAGAGTATATGAATATTAATATATAGGAATAGGAAACATTAATGAAACATAATTAGCATCGAATGAAGACATGATTCTCACTAAAATGAAAAAATGATTTGGGATTATCAAAATATGATTCGGGATTATGAATATATGATTAGGGATTATCAAAATATGATTTAGGATTATCAAAATATGATTTCAGATTATCAAAATATGATTTTGGATTATCAAAATAGGTGAGTCCAACAACCTCCCCCTTTTTGATAATCACAAATTATGTCATTGAATCATTAGATTTAAGAGTTTCATATCAAGGTTAATCACCTCTGCTAATTCCATTGGGATTAGTAGGTGAAAGTGTTGAATATTTTCTCCCCTGTGAATGAATTATCCCCTTTAATATTTTCTCCCCCTTTGTGATTAACAAAAAGCATAGATAACAAAAATAGATAAAAGAGATTGTTTTTATTGATGAAACAGTTGTACAAAAAGGGAAAAAGAATACATCAATCCCTATCATGTATGACAGTCCACACTCAATCCACATCAAATATGACTAATGGAGATTTGTCTTTGGTGGCTAAGGATGTAGGTGTTGATGGTGGAAAGATAGGCCGAGGGATGCTAGTGAGTAAGGTAGGAGGAGCATCCAGCGAGGCATGAGTAGACCAATAGTGGGTAGATCTATGAGGAATCGAGGGGGTCAAGCTTCGGATGGCCTGGGCAGGATTCATCAAAGGAACAACACTAGTGGAACATGAAACAACTAAAGAAGCAAGCAGAGCAGGAGGAACTATGATGGGAGTGCATTCCACATGGAGGAAACGCAATAGAAGATTCTTGAATTCCATAATGATACTGCCACCTTTCTCCATACCAGAAATGAAATCATCTTTATTCTCCATGAATTTTCCAAAGTAAGAGTCAATTCTCAGAGTCTTCTAACATGATCCTTAAAGGCCTGAGTGACAGGTGGAATAGCTAAGTTTTTCAACAGCAACTTGAATTGGTCATCCATCTGATGCTTAGTATAAACCCTTTTGAAGTAAAATTAAACTTGATCCTTGGTGGCCTTATGATCTTGAGCATCTTCCCTTATATAGTCTCTCAAAAACTTAGGAATTTTCATGGTAATGGAAATGACTTGAGAATTTGAGGAACTTCCACCAGAGAACTTTTCCACCTTTTCTCTGACAATGGTCCTCAAAGATTCAATGTCAACTGGAGGAGAAGTTGAAGTGGAAGAAAATGTAGCAAGAGGATCTAGAGAGAATGCCACTGTCTCCTTGAAAGATTTGGTCAAGCCACTGATTAGTCTTTTGACATCATCATCTTTCACTTTCACATGTGTTTCCATAGATTTCTTAAAATCCTCAAACATTGTGACCATTTGCTAAACTATACTTTTAACATATGCTAGGTCTCTGTCCACCAGATTCCTTCAACCCATGTAAGCAACTAATTTGGTAATAGACTATTTTACTAAATCCATAGATTCTGCCAACTCACTAATTTGACTCTGGAATTGCCTTACTTCCTAAAGTAGATGATATTTAATACTAGAGTGAATTTTGGATAAATCAGATGCTAAGTGCTCATGATCTAGAGCAACATCCTTTTACACCTCTGAGGACCTATCTCTAAACACTTCTTGCAAGTCTAATTTCAGGGATTCAAGATCATCCATTCTAACATAGTCTTCAGGGAAAGAGGTTTTAGAGGGAAAAAAGTAAGGTTTGGCATGGAGGGTCTTCTATGGGGCATTTCATCTTCTGAGTCATCATAGTCTAGACACAACACCATAAATCCAAGGTCCTCAGACCAGCCTTCAATCTCATGAAAAATAGAAACTGAGCCTATAACAACAGCTTCCTCCGCCTCTATGGGAGAAATCTCCTGATTGACTATATTCATTTCCTCTAGACCTCCTTGATCAACAACAACATCAAGAAGGTTCACTTCCACTTCCACCTCAAAATCCTCAACTACCTCCAAAATAGGTACATCATCAACTGAATGAGTAGGTTCTTCTTTTCCACTTTCTACTCTTTCTGTATGTCCTATTAGAAGACCAAGACTTAACAATTCCTCTTCATTTTCATTAGTAGCTATCTCAAGGTAAGCATGACTTGGTTCATAGTCCTCATCCTCATCTAAGGTATCTCTAACTTCTCTTAATACAATATCATCCTCTTCTTCTTTATTGGTTTTATTATCACTTTCCCTTAGGACAACATCCCTTTTAGTCAATCTCTTTGGTGGGGTAGGCTCACCAAAGGATGTAGTAGTTCCATGAGGATTAGAGGGAAGGTCAGTGTCACTCCTGTCATCTATAAGAGATTCCCCTCTTCCTTGCACAGTAGAAACTTTCTCTTCTTCTACATCTAAATAAGTAGGCTCTACTTCATCGGGCATAAGACCAGGGTCTCTCTTTTCCTTATGCCTAGTAAGATGAGTCATAGGATTAAAATATTCATACACATTAGCCTTATCATTCACCCATCTCCTAATTCCACGTATTATAGTTAATTTTCATCTGCTTGAAAACCACTTTCGTGATGCAATGGTTATCTTGTACAACAACAATTTCCTCTTTATCTCTAGAAACTCCTTTCACTTTCATCATAAGAGATATCATCTTGGCATGGAATAGGGCATTGGATTTAGAGCTAGGAATGGTCATGTCTTCAAGTTGAATCATCAATATCCTACGTAGGTTAATTTTATTTCCATTCTTCAGCAAATACAGTATGAATATGTCATGATATTTCAAAAGAGCGAAGTCCCCTCTCATGGGAGTAATCAAATGCTGAACAAATTTGAAAATCAGATTATTATCTCGTGCCATTTTAGCCTCAATGAATTTCATAGGAATTCCATTCCCTATCAATTCTGCCAAAGATTCTTCATAGAAAAAGAACTCACTAGTGGGAGGCACCACTCTTGAGTAGAAGTCATAAATTCCTTCATGAAGAATCCTTAACCAATCATCCCACTCAACAGAGGAGAAACTTACATTTACTCTATTTACTCTCAAGGTCCTCGAGTACTCATTCTCAGACTGTAAAAACTTCAGAAACTCATAATGCTCCTTCACCAACATTGGGTTATAGGGTCCATTGTTGTTTGAAAAACATTCAACCCCGCCTTGAGCTTCAAGTGATTTAAGCACTAACGACCGGCTTGAGAACAACCACTGTGAACTAGATTCTTTCTCAGCTAATATCTCCCTCTTAGATAAATGTGGGTTCACCACCTTTTCCACTTTTTGGATACAACTACGTAACTCAGCTCTAGGTCTCTTAGGATCAGGCACATCTCCTTTATCATCAACCATTGGCCTTTTGACTCTTCCCATCGATCATGAGTGGTTTGAGGTTTCATTAGAGGTTTTGTTTTTGAGATTTGAGAGCAAGGGATTCGGGAGAGGGTTTGATGTGGATCGAAATGTGGTATGTTTTTTATTTTTAGAATTTATGGATCAAAAAGAGAAATAGATAAAATAAATAAATAATAGAAGAAAAAAGTTTCAAATTTCGGTTGAGAGCACACAAAACGCAAAGTCCCAAACGTTGAATGTCTATCAGTAAGGAGGTATCTGTAAGGTCTAACAGTGAGGTCCTATCTCTATGTCCAATGATGAGATCCTATCGGTATGTCTAATGGTGAGGTCCAATCGGTAAGTCTAATGAGGAGGTCCTATCGGTATGTCTAACGATGAGGTTTTATCGGTAAGTCTAACAGTGAGGTCCTATCAGAAAGTCTAAAGGTGAGGTCCTATCGGTATGTCTAACCATGAGGTCCGATCAGTAAGTCTAATGGTGAGGTCCTATAGGTAAGCCTAATGGTGAGGTCCAATTGGTAAGTCTAACGGTGAGGTCATATCGGTGAGTCTAATGGTGAGGTCCAATCAGTAAGTCTAACGGTAAGGTCCTATTGGTAAGAGTTTATCATACCTAATTCTTGTCTGATGTAATTTAACCTCTCAAAATTCAAAGGATATGTGAATATATCTTCCAATTTTTGGTTATTACCAATGAATTCAAGAGTTACGTCACCTTTATTAAAATGATTCCTCAAGAAGTGATGTCTTACAACAATATTCTTTGTCCTAGCATGAGATACTGGATTCTTAGACATGTCAATAGCACTTGTGTTGCCACAGTTTATAGAGACATGTTTGAAATTGTATCCATAGTCTACTAATGTGTGTTTCATACACCGAATTTGAGCACAAATACTATTAGGAGCTATATATTCAGCCGCTGTAGTCGATAATGCAACAAAATTCTGTTTCTTACAACACCATGAAACTAAATACTTGCCTAAAATATGACATGTTCAAGAGGTGGTATTTCTATCTAACTTTCAACCAGCAAAGTCAGCATCCAAATAACTTAATAAATCAAATGGTTTTCCTCTTGGATAAAATAGTCCTAAATTTATATTATAATTGAGATATTAAAAAAAACTTTTAAATTCATTTATGTGAGACACTTAGGGATTGGATTCAAATCGAGCACACATTTATACACTGAACATAATATCAGGTCTACTAGTTCTAAGATATGGTAGACTCTCAATCATACCTCTGTAGTTGGTTTCATCCACTAGTTCTCCAGTTTCATTAGCAACCAATTTGAAAGTGGTACTCATAGGTGTATCAATACCTTTACTACTATCCAAACCCATTTTTTTTAAAAGTTAATTATTATATTTATTTTGATTTAAAATAATACCATCTTTGTTTTGAAAAATTTGAAATCCAAGGAAATATTGTAGTTCCCCCCATTAAACTCATTTCAAATTCTTCTTGCATTATTGTTGAAAAATTGGTACAGAAAGAATATTTAGAAGATCAAAAGATAATATCATCTACATAAATTTTAAATATTAATACATATTTGTAAATCCATTTAATAAAGATAGTAGGATCTATTATCCCTTTCATAAAACCTTCTGAAATAAGAAATGACTTATGTCTGTCATACCAAGATCTGACTGCTTGCTTTAGACCATATAAGGCTTTAGATACTTTAAAAACATTAATTTGAAAATGGGGATTTCTGAATCTAGGGGTTGTTTGGAAAATACATCTTCAATTATATATCCATTTAGAATTGCACTTTTGACATCCATTTGAAAATGTTTTAATGTCAGATAATCATCATAAGAAATTAGTATCCTAATGTCTTCTAGTCTAGATACAGGGGAAAATGTTCTCTCATAGTCTACCCCTTTTTATTGACTATATCCCTGGGCAACAAGTCTAGGCTTTTTTCTCACTATATTTCCAGACTCCTCAACTTTGTTCCTAAAAATCCATTTAGTGCCAATTTTCAAAGTGTCATTAGGTCTGTCGACTAATTCCCAAACTTTGTTTCTTTCAAATTGATTTAATTTTCTTGCATATCCATCACCCAAAATTACTCATTGATATAACCATTAATAGTTTTGGATTCAATATATGAAATAAAAGAATTATGTTCAACCTAGTTTCTCATAGAAGCTCATGTTTGTGTCCCTCGATTTAAATCACTTACTATAGAATCTAAAGGATGATTCATGAGAGTTCTAATACCTCTTGAAGGATTTGAACAAGACTCCTCATGGTTTTCTGTTGGGTCAGACTCAACAGGTTCAGATTCTGGAAGATTCCAAGAACTGGTTACATTAACAGGGGATTCACTATCATTATCATTAAGGTCCAGAGTTGACATATCTTCCTCAAGATATTCAAGAAAGTTTTTGGGTTCATGTGGATCAGTCTCATCAAATTTTACATGAACTGACTCTTCCACACATGTGGTTTTCTTATTGAATACTCTATAGGCTTTACATGATATTGAGTAACCGTAGAAGATTCCTTCATCACTTTTTGAATCAAATTTGTCATGATTATTCTTTGTGTTATGGATAAAGATGTTGTAACCAAAAACTATGAATTAGTTAACCTTAGGATTATTATTATTCCTATATCCATAAGGGGTCTTCTTAAGAATTGGTCTAATCAAGACTCTATTGATAATGTAACAAGCTGTATTAACAGCTTCAACCCAAAAGTAAATTGGAAAATCATATTCATTGAGCATTGTCCTCGCAATCTCTTGAACTGTCATATTTTATCTTTATTCGAATCCATTCTGTTGAGGTTTCTGTGGGTAGAGAAGTTGGGACTATATCCATTATGTGAGAAATAAGACTCAAACTCTTGATTCTAAAACTCACGACCATGATCACTTTTCAAGGCCTTGATTCTATGTACACTAAGATTTTATATAGAATTGGAGTATTTATTAAAGTAAGAACAAGATTTAAATTTGTGAGCAAGAAAGTATACCCAAGTGTAGCTAGAAAAATCATCTACAAGAACATAAACAAAGTGCTTTCCTTTTAGACTTGAAACTCTTGATGGTCCAAACAAATCCATGTGATCCAACTCAAGCGGTTGATAAGTATAAACTTCATTCATTGGTTTGAAACAAACTTTGTGTTGCTTTCCCTTTTGACAAGGATTACACACTTTGTTAAGAGGGAATTCCAATTTATGTAAGTCTTTAACTTACACTTTCCTCGTCAGTTTGATAAGTGAGTTCACATTTCAGTGTCCTAGTATTCTGTGGAACAACCAGGATTCCTTATGAAATGCATTTAAACAAGAAACATTTTTCATAGATAAAGAATCTAAATCAACAGCATATACATTCTCATTTCTGAGAGCAGAAAATATTAAATCACTTTTAGAATTAAAAACACTGCAGGAATTATTTTCAAATTTATTATTAAAACCATCATCACACAATTGAGAAATACATAACATATTGTATTTTAACCCATCAAAAAAAGTTATTTTGAAATTAGTACAGTATTAGGGGTACCAATCTAGCATAGGCCAAGGATTTTCTCTTTAGCATTATCACCAAAAGTTACATGTCCACCATCATTATTTATTAGGCTTCGGAAGCATGAGTACTCTCCTTTCATATGTCTTGAAATTCCACTGTCCAAGTACCCCATAGCCTTACAAGAACTCCTTGAGCAATATCCCTACAAAACTGATTAAGCATGGGGTAACTTTGGTACCCATATTTTCTTGGGTCCAGAGAGGTTAGCAAGTAAAACTTTGGGAACCCATCATTTATTCATATATTTTCTATAATCAATAGATATACATTGAGACATAAACACTTTTTTGTTCCTTTAGAGTGTTTTTTTTCATGAAACGGTCCAGAAAATTAACTAGCTATAAATTGTCCAGATTTTGGAACAAATTTAGTTTTAAAGAACCTCCTATATCTTGGTTGATATCCTAGACCAGTTGTATATTTTGCGGTAATATGCTGTCCTAGAAACTGAGTCAAGTTATCTATACATGAAGTAAACTTCTTAATATCTCTCATTAATAGTTCATTGGAAAAATTGAGTTCAGTATTTTCTTTTAACACCTGAGCACATTTTTCTTACTCAATATGAAGACCAAATTTATAATTTACATTTAGAACATGTTGTCTTTTCAATAGTTTATACTTATACTTGAGCTCATCTAAGGTATCCTCAAGAAATCCACAGTATTCAAATAGTTCATCCTTAGTCGTATTTTCATCCTTGTTTTATTCACATGCATTCCCAGAATAATAATCATTAGTCATAGGTTAGTTGTGTGTTTCCTTAGATATTTCTGTCATGAAACAGAAGTTGGTGTGATTTTTCTGTTCACTATCAGAAGCATCAGATCCACTGGAGCTATCTTCTTAGGCAATCCAAGTAGCTTTAATAGCTTTTTTATAACCTTTACCCTTATCTTCATATTTCCGCCTAAATTTCAGCTTGGGGTAGTCTTCCTTCACATGACCTTTTCATTTTCACTCATAGAAGATTATTTCAATTGAATTTTCATTCCATTTTCTGTCTTTATTCCATTTTCCTTTACTATCATAATTTCCCTTGTAGTTTTACTTCCTAAATAATTTCTTCTTTCGGTATAATTTTTCGAATATTCTAGCAAGATGAGCCATCTCCTTATCACTGTCGGATTCTTCACTTGTGGAAGTGTCTGCCAGAGCATGAACTTTTTATCTTTCCATGTTCATTGGTGTAATAGTATTGAATGCTATAGATTTCTTCCTTGGTTCATCATCTACTTCTTGATTCACCTTAAGTTCTTCTTCACACATCATAAGCTTTCTAATTAGTTCCTTCACTGGTAGTTTGCCTATGTCACAAGATTCTCAGATAGAAACAGAAGTCCCTCTCCATCTGTCTGGTAGGCATCGAACCAATCTCATAATCTGGTCATTGTTGTCCACTGGTTTTCCAAGAAGACTCATAGTATTCACTATCTCATTGAACCTGAGATACATATCAGAAATGAGTTCATCAGGCTTCATTTTAAACTTATCATATTAAATAGTGTATGTATTTAATCTCATTTCTTTAACATTGTTTTTTTTGTCATGAGAAATAGCTAATGTATCCCAAATTTCATATGCATTTTTACCAGTAGGTATTCTACTGAATTACTCATCACATAGAGAATAGTATAAAGCATTCATTGCTTTAACGTTATTGTTAAATGTATCTTTGGTCAACTGAGACCATGTGTCTCTAGTAGTAGCAGGTAGTGTATGTTGTTCTTCAATTGTATCCCATATTTCAGGTCCCATTCTTTCTAGATACTTTTTCAATTATAATTTCCATTAAGCATAGTTATTACTATTAAAGAAAGGTCTCCTGTTAGTAGCATCACCCTCAACTCTATTTTCTATAGTTACTTAGAATTTTAAAGAACTAAAAATTTAGATATGACAGAAATTTTAAGATCTTTAAGATACAACTAATATAATAGTTGAAATCAATTTTCACACTGGATAAAAAACCCTCTGATTCCAAATTTTGGTTGGAGTGGATACTCAAGAGGGGGTGAATTGAGTTCCAAATAAAATTTATGTTATTAACTTTATGGTTAAGAAAACCCCTAATTTAAAAATGGCCTAGTTAATTAAAGAAGTAGAAATGTAAATGTTTAATTGGTTAATAGTTTTCTCATAGGGTGATTAATCCTCAGATGAATCAGTTTTGAACACCAATACAAATTTTGAAACAAGTTTACTGAATTAAAAAAATACACACACTTACCAAAACTAACTATCAAAAGGTAAGCAAAAACATTTTTATGTTTTAACAATTATAAGCAGTAGATAAAATCAAAATAGAGTATATGAGGATTTTCACAACAGTATAAACAAGATGATTAGTCTCAAGATAAAACCTAATCCTCTCCCCTTGTTGATCACTTGCCACCATGAATTTTATATTAAAAATTGATACACAGCCTGTATCAGGCTTTACAATAGTTTTCACAAACTTTCCAGGGAACACACCCTCTAACACAGTTCGTCGTGGGAAAAACAAACAACACAAACCACACACGATCTCTTCCGTAGTTATACATTGGAAACAAAAATAAGGTGAAGTTTGATGTGAGGATATCTAGTATCCCCCAGTTCAGGCATAGGAGACAGTGTGTGTTATAAACAGACACACACACTTCTCAAAAATGTACAAGAAAGAAACACAAAAGAGGTGTTGTGATGAGAAAGAGTTTATAAGGATCTATGTGTTTTAAGTTCAGCACTTGACTCCTTGGAATGATAAATGTTTAAGTTCAAGTCAATTTCTGGATGTTGTTTCAAAAACAGAGTGTCGCAACTCCAGGTTCTAGCATTTAGTGTTCTGCTTTGGGTGTTTGATCAAGGGTTGATGCACCACAGAAGGCAGGAATGAATTTATCCCAGAATGATTTTCATGAAACTTGTGGGTCTTTTTGTTTTAAATCTAGATGGTTCAGCCTTTTTGATTGGTCAAGTAGCTCTATCACACTTCTCATGAAACCCTTTCTTTGTGTCCATGTATATGTTTCTCTACTCTCTCTTTAGAGGTCTTTTCCTTTTTTATATTTGAGGTCTGAAAATAAGAATGAGTGGATCACTTGCAATATTTCTTTAACCTCATAATTTCACATGTATTGTCTCCTAAAATTTTAATAATCAGCATTAATAAATGTCAAAGGCATTTAATTTATCAAATATGACTGTTAGAATAATATTGAGAAATTGACAAAGTATAGAAGTGTAAGCATCAATAGACGGGTAACGGTAGCCGTTATATTTCTAGGCTTCAATTGTAGGTGCACATCGTCAATCTCCAACTATAACCTTCCAATGGTATCCTTCAGTGGTAACCTTTAACAGTATTCTTACACCGTTGACCATGTAATAGTGAACATGTAGCGGTGACCTTGTAATTGTAACCTTGTAGTGGTGACCTTGTAGCTATAACCTTGTATTGGAAACCATATAGTTGTATCCTTGTATGAGTGACCATGTAACAGTAACCTTGTAGCTATAACCTTGTATCCCTGACCTTGTAATTTTAACCTTGTAGCAGTGACCTTGTGGTGGTAACCTTGTAGCGGTGACCATGTAGTTGTAACCTTATATCGGCGACCTTGTAGCTGTAACCTTTTATCGGGGACCTCTGTACATAGATAAATTCTGCACAGTAAGATTAACCAATCAAGTAGTGATATTGAGAGTATATTAATATTACTCTATAGGAATATGAAACATTAATGAAACATAATTAGCATATAATGAAGACATGGGTCTCACTTAAATGAAAACAAGATTTGGGATTATTAATATATGATTTGGGATTATCAAAACATGTGAGTCATACAAAAACATTAGCACATCATAAGGACATGTCTCTATTAGTGCAGTAAGAATGATTTTAAAATAGGGTACATGATATTATATTTCATAAGGCTACACTATGAGGGTTTTCATGGTTCCCAAGAGACCTAATAAAATCAAAAGAATAACAATAAAACCACTACTATTCAACTTCTTGAAAGAATATCAGCATCACCTATCGATGAATCATCATTAACCAATCCCAAACCATTACCACCCGAGGCTTTCTAATGATTACTCACAAAAACCAATGATGTTCATCTAAAAGAAACTGTGTTTTCAAAGGATACATATATGGGTAACCACATCAATTTCATACTACCGAGCAAGCACCAAAATATAAATACTATAATAGAAGCGATGTTTCACACCATAGGAGTGTCGTAGTTGTCTAAATAAGAGGTAGAACAACCACTAATAAATAATATATATCTGATTCTCCTTAAAAATAAACAATTTAATCATTTCATACTAAAACCCAAACAAAACTATCTAAGAAGTGAATACACCACATTATATGGAACATCATATCAACCATTGGGACGATCTTGATTGTTTATTACCCAAGTTACTCTACTCCAATTATGACCCAAGAACATACTCAAAACAAATCCTTAACAATTATACAGAACTCAACTAGTTCTTTACATCATTAGATGCTTGATTTTACTATGTAAATCAACATATACGTCCTAAAGATTAATGAAATTGGATGAGACACACTTGATACTGCCCATATATTGTATTCCCTATGAATTTGAGTATTAGTAGGTGAATATAAGAGGTTTAAGAAAGATTCATATTACCTTATATAAACATTTAACATGGATAATGGTAAAACATTTCATCAAGTACTGGGGAAGAACAAATGTCCATGTGGCTTACTAAGTAGATGACTGTTCCCATGGAATGCTTAAACTACTGAAACAGAGAATTACTCGATCCCCAACCCCATAAAAAATACAAGGAAGACATGATCACCCATCTGGACAAGGATTTCATTTGGAAAATTAGAGTCCCACTAGGGATAAGTAAACCTAAATGGAACCAAATTCCGGAAACTCAGGACATTTAGAAAGGAATTTAATCTCTATCTATGATACCTACCTCATGGTACACCCAAACAAGATCATAGGCGTTGACCCTATCACTAGGTCATGCCAACTCGAAGTTCAATAGGCTCAATATCCTACATTTAATCAACTCCTAAAAAAAGAAAGGATTATTAAGAATTATCACATGTATGCTCTAAGGAAACTATAATAGATACTTTAACTACCCTTACATGAGTGTTTGACCAAATAAAACAACAATAGGTTCCATTTTTTAAATTCATTATATTTATTCAAAATAAATTTTTGCACATTTAAAATATTCTAATCATAACCCAATGGTATAGTAGGAGAGTCTTATCAAATATTATTTATAATCATTAAACATTTATTTAAATCCCTTCATATTATGGTAATTTATCATATAAATCATTTTTATGTTATAAAAGATAAGGTGACCTATAGGAGTCCAATTCAGAAACCCGAGTTCATCAGAACGAAACCCAAAAAAGGTTTCTTAATTTATCAAAACATCAAAACACCTGTAGCGGGTTGTCTCATAAGAAACATGCCCCAACTAACCCACCTGTGTCCTGATGTTCTTTTTTTTATTTATTCATATGGGTATTTAATCTTATTTAATATAGGAATGAGGATTTACATTTTACCAATCTCAAATATATAATGGTCATATATATAATGGTTCTTCAATACGGGTGGCTATCTACCAATCCATAAATTTTACTCACACTTAACTGGTGGGAATTTAGCTCCCACTATTCAAAGCCATTCCATTTTAATATTTTAACTTTTAGAAGCCTTTATACATTAAAAATATACTCTATATGTATATACAAACTTAAAATATGGTTAGAGTATATGGGTTCGCTTTTCTTAATCATAAGACACACATACACCTTACAACTAAAAACTAGCTCTCGTTTACATGAAACACATGTATTTATCCCATGAAACCATATATATATATATATATATAACAAATAAAATTCTATCACAAGAAAATAACACAAATAATAATACTAGTTAATAGTAAACATGTCATATAATCCCTTAAACATGTTATCTAAGAAAGCATACCAAACGAAACAAAGACAGGGAATAACACTCAAGCCACAAAATAAAATATGTGGAAAATCCTAAAAATGAAGCTACATGGCATAGAATATGCATGGAATGTGAATTTTTATGTGAATATAACAATTCATGTAATTATACTTCCTTTCTTTACCAGGGTAATGAAAAAATTACATAAATTCCATAAATATATAAGTCATTGAAATTACACCATTCACTCAAGGTTAAATAAAAATAAATTATAATATCAAACAACATGAACAAAAATCCCAACCCTTGGAACTTGTTCATTTCCCCATGGGTAGGGTGATTATTCCCATGCATGAATATTTTCTGAGAACTAACACATTTCAAGTCTCTTATCTACCAATCCTAAAATAGAAATACAAAAAAAAATAGTCTCAAATAACACATTTTAATATCCCAGACCTACTGAACACTAAAAATGTAGTCAGATCGGTGGGTCACATGGCCTCAAGTGTGCCACCCCATATGCCAGAGGCTACTGACTAGTAGAGAGGGTCTAATAATGTCATAGTGGGTGGACTATACCCTCATATCAATGTAATACATCGATATAATAGATAAAGAATCAAAATAAAGTAGTTAAAGTAGTAATAAAGAATAACCAAGAAGTGAATGAATAATATGAATAGAATATAAAAGATATCTAGTGTTAAAGTACAAAAATACAATCATGTCCAAGTGATGATACATAAAAAATTACTAGAAATACAAAATAGTTCCAATAAAAACAAAAGAATTAAAATCTCCATGTTTGATCTCGATGAGAATCCTGAGCTTCATCAAAGTATTGTGCTCCTAACTCTAAGGTACTAGAAAACATCCACAATCAAGGGTCCATGTCCATGTTAATTAAATATCAACTAAGGTACCATAGTGAAATGGGGGAATTTTTAGTGTGTGAGGTATAAATCCCAGTAGGTTACCATCGAGTTTTTTTAATGTTTTCGAGAGAAAAAAATTAAAACATAATTAGTTTAAAATAACAAAAAAATATGTCATAAAGGCAACATCAGTGATTCCGCCTTCAATCCCCCATGCTGCCAGTGACTTAGATTGATGAAAAGAAAAAGGCGGCAGTGGGGGGGTGGGTGTACTGCCTTTCCCTTTTAGGTAATGCAAAAGGCAGCCCCGCCGATGCCGCCTTTGGTCTCACACATAGGCGAAATGTAGCATCGACGATGATGTCGTTGCCTCATCTCCCTATAAAAGGGCATCCCCCCATTATCCTCAATTGATTTTTCCCTCATCTCTCTTAAATCCACTACTTCTCTCTCTAAAAAAACATTTTCCATGTAGTGGAATTTGTGGTCCAAAAGAAGGTTTTTTTTTGCGAGGAATCATTTAAAGTTATGTTTTTATTTAATTAAATGTTTTTATTTATTTAATTGAATTATTTTTAGTTTTAAATATTACATTTTCAAGTAGTTTATTTAGTTTTAAAAAAATTTATTAGGTTGTGTAATTAGTTATATATAGATTGAAAAAATTATCATTAATTGGTATTATTAAATATAGATTAATTATATATTAAGTATATATTAACATAGGATTAACATAGGATTAAGTATTGTGAAACTTTGGTAGCATAAAGACTATGTGGTTATCTAAGAAATAAAATCCCTGTCTAGATACAAAAAAGTGGATATATCTCTGGAGCAGATGTACCTAGGAGTAAATACTCTGACAAGGAGTTTCAGGCTTGACCCAGGGTGTCTTGGTACGCGACAACCGGCCTTGTTGCACTCCTAGTGTGACACTCTAGGGGATATGATTAAGATGATTCATATTTTCATTATAAATTACAAAAATATCTATGAAAAGAAAAATAAAATCAATATATTTATCAATTCTAAAATTATAATTATGATGTTATAGAATGAAATAAGGATAAACTAATTAATGAATGAATGTTATTGTTAGTAATTATAGATGTTATGTATTAAGTAGTTTAATTAGTTATATATATTTTAAAATATTACTTATTATTAGTAATTATTGGATATAGATAAATTAATGATAACATATGATTAAAATGAACACATATGGTTAGTTATATATAATTAAATAATGAATATAATATGATCAATGAATAAACAATAAATAATTAAAGAGTAACTTAATAATGATTAACTAGTTATTAAAGAATTATTGGTTAATTTAAAACTAGACTAATAAAATCAGTTGATAAAATGACAATGACAATTATATAAAATGAAATGGTGAAGAAAATGTTTTAAAATATCAGTATTTTAAAGAATATATTATTTAGAAATTATAGTTCCTTTTAGAAATGATTAATTATTCAATAAATAATAAATAACTTAGGAGTAAAACATGAATCCATATAATGAATAGCTAATGATACTTATCATCATATAAAGTGAAATGAAGAAGAACAAATGCATTAAGTAACACAGGAATGCTTTATGACATAAAATAAATTCATTAACAGTTTTCAATAGAATGAGGTATGGATGAGAGGATCCTCACTTAGTACATGAGGTAAAATTCAGCATATTTGTAATTGGTAGATTAATAACATCTTCAAAGGATATGTACTTAACTTTTAAACATTCCAATGTTTTTGGCCTTCTAATGACATCTAAGATATGTCATTAGATGTTCAAAACCCTTTGAAAGTTCATAAGAGAAGTAAATAATTTAGAGAATGTTAGTAAAATGTTAATAAAAAATAAGTTGTATTTTACTTCATCTGATGTAAGACTCACCTCATCCAAACCACATTCTGTTTAAAAGTTTCAACGAATTTATTGTATTTTATAAATCATTAATGTGTTATTTAATGTGTTTTTTCTTCATCATTTCACTTTATATGATGGAAATTTTTATTTTCTCAATGATAAATACACTAATTTGATGTTTCCTCATCTTTTTACCTCGGTTTCCAAAACATTATGTGACTTATATTCTACTAAAATTTTATATAATGAATCATAACGTTAATAATTAAGTTTATAAAAAGGCATCCTAAAATTACATTCTAATAAATATTATATGGTCAACCATCACTCTTAAGGATTTTTACACTCTCATAATTTTGATGAAAGAAACTTTTTTGACCTTGAGAATCAGTGTTCTTGTGTGTACTCTTATGGGGAGGTCATTCAAACTGATCAATGAGTTTTTTACTGTACACAACTAATAATAGCGGTTAGTACATCTGATTGTGTAGCTATATCAGACCTTCAAGTGATAATTCATGGTTCCATAAATCTTGGACCCGATCAGGAGATCGAGTCTATGAGATATTAACATTTTCAATTCCTGGAAACAGTGTGGCATCTAGCTTGTCCAATGGATGGTGATGCGCAGTGGGTCCACGTAATTAATTTATTTTCTCAATGTTCAGATGGTATCATGAAGGATTTATATGTCGATGTTTCTATAGTACAAAAATAATGTCCAATTTTATGATGACTTAGACATACAAGAGTGATTAAATAGAGTTTGACCCATGAAATTGATCCTATTACAAATGTTGAAGAAGAGGAAAACCTAGATGTTCTCCCAGATATACATGCCAATCCAAATTTCAATGAGGAGATTCATAATGACAGATCAGATAGTGACAAAAATACTAATGAGGAGACAATGAAGCCTTATGGTTTCTATACACACATCCCATCACATCATGTGCCTCATTGAACATATCATGTGAAGAATATTTTGATCTAGTGTACCAAATAGACATCATTGATAATTTTTATGTTTCACCATGTATGAATATTGTGGAGTATCGATATTTCTTGATGCCCGAAGGCCAACCGATAGTGATACCTGCCATCAATTGATAGGATCCTCAATGGAGACCAAAGGCCAGTATGATGCATAATGAGATGGACTGGCCTCAAGATCAAAGGAAGAGTTTTAGATGCACCATACATGATAAAGAAGGTCAAAACTAGAAATGATTCCCTAATTTTGTTGAGTTGAGTGAACTCTCTCTACCACAATGATGTATTGTATTAATTGTGACATTCTCAAATGGTAAATTATATGTTGTTATCTCTTTTTTTGGTTTTATAAACCCCAAAACCCAAAAGAATAACAATTAACCCAAAATTCATAAACCTATAACCCGAACCATAACCCCAAATTTATAAACCTAAACCCTAAATCTAAACCTAAACCATAAACCATAAACCATAAAACCAAAACCCTAAACCAAAATTCATAAAACTGAACCAAAAAACATTACATAAATTAAAAAAACATAGAGACAATAAAATTATGTTCCTTTATTTTTTATTTCAATGAAATATGTTCTTTATAGGTTGAAAAATTATGCTAGTATAGAAAAAAGATTTTTCATTCCATATCCTATAACATTCCATTCCTCAATGAGAGAATCAATGAATATTCTATCATATTCAACAATAAAATTATTTCATTGGGTTCAAATAAATGAGTATAATAATAAATAATAGTGTGACTAACAATGATCATAGTGGGAGAGAACATAATCATGGAAAATCATTCATTGGATGTCTAAATCCTAAAGCCTTATTCAATGAAACCTCAAGTTTATCCTCGGTCATTCATAATTGTTATCAAAACAAGATGAAAATATCCTATACTTGGGATTATTCCCAAGGTTTTCACTAATGTAAGCACATCCTAGTATCTTATGGTTAACTAAACCTTCACCCTATAAAAATTACAATGACAATTAATTTACATACAAAGATATAAATTCTAAGTAGAATAATGTTCAAGAAATAATAGAATGATTTATTCCATAATCATACCAGTCTAGTGGCCCTGGAAACATAAACACAAAAACAACTACTTTATAAAAGATCAAAATAGATAAGAAATGGGTTTTCAATGAAAACCTTATACAATACATTATTCATTCAAAGATAATTTCACTAATAAAATTCTTTCACGAAATATTTCTTGGATAAAAATAGACATGAAAAACAATCATTCCACTTCATAAGTATCAATTACATATTCTTTGCATTAGTGTCTTGGATTATTCTAAGATATATTCCCTTAAAGCTTGTATCAATGTTTTTTCTTCCATAATTATCACATGTGGAGAAATTCTTAAATGTTGTTTTTTCCATTAGACCAAACATGCGCTGTGCAAACTTCTATGATCTTGCTGTATCTTATTTCACATTTATAGACCATCACCTTCTTGTTTCCCCCATTAAAAGGTGGAGACCAGTGACACACACATTCCACTTAATTGAGGGATAAATGAACATCACCCTCCTGGATGTGGAAGTGCTTCTCAGTCATCCTATACAGGGGAGACTCATTGTTGGACCCACTAATGCATCTTGGACAGACCTTTCTCAGAGCATGTTAGTAATTGACATTTTTTCGACTGTAGGGATACAGATAGAGTGTCTATCTCTATTACATGGTTGCAGGAACATATTCCCCATTTACTTGTCGATGCTGATAAAGAAAACTGTGATGAATTATAACTGTGCATATATATTACGGATCATTGGTGGGACCATGTGTACTGATCACTTGGGGATGAAATCGCACATGATGTATCTAATCTTACTAGAAGAATTTGATCAAGACAATATGTACTGCTAGGGATCATCTTTCTTAGAATACACGTACAAATCATTATACAGGCTATCCCACAAGGACCACATAGGTCTCGGGGGATGAATAATCAATATTCAGATGTCGGCATGGGAGCACATCCCTCTATTACTCACTGAACATGCTAGTCTTTCAATCAAGATGGAGGTGCTACATGATGCTCCATGTAGATAATGGTATGATCAGTCATTTTTATTGGTTTCTGATGCTACTTGGGGTTATTGAAATTAGTTTCACATTATTTGTCACTATCGATGACGTATTTTATAGGTTGTGTCAGCGACACTACTTTGTCGCAGTTCTGAGACACCATTTGGGCATATATCGACTCCATTTGGACTGTCTCTTACCTGATCAGGAATGTATATACAATCTATCATTGTCTAAAAATTTAATAGTAGCATCAATTTTTTGTTTTTAGTGAAGAGTTTTTTTAAAAAATTGAAATGTAATTTCAGATATCATGGCTTCCATACTAGAGTATTATGAAGCAGTTTCCAGCATATTTCACTTTGGCCTTGAGGATGCTATCATTGTAGTGCCCCTCATTCACTTCCATATTATTATGTGGCAGCAGCCTGAATGGGTCATGTGTTAATTTTTCCTTGCTCAACATATTTCATTGCCATCAAGAAAGATAGAGGATCTTCATGGGATGAATCTTATATAGAGGAAGGATGAAGACTGACCATAAGTACATGCCTGATATATCAAATATGGGAAAAGACGTGCATAGTTTCATATTCAGGGGGTATATACAAATTAATTTTTTCTTTTGGAGGTGGTTGAGTATGATCCATTGTATAAACTGAATTCTATACTCTATCTTACATGACACATTAGAGATATGAATAGGATGGTAATTAAACAAATTTCCATTAGTTTGTTTATGGAACTATTTTATAATTCAATTTTCATATCTCTACAAGGCAGTCACATACACCAGATTGTTCACCTGAGTGATGAAAAGGAGGAGGGTGACTTCTACTGGGTAGTCGTTCATGCTGCCACACTAGAGGTGAGGGAATATTCATGCACTTTTCGAGAGCATCTTCGAGCGTCCATCCCAGGGAGAGGAGGTTTCTTTCCCCAGAGAAACATCTTGCAGCTACTATTGGTGCTGATAATCCATGACCATGGCAATGTAGATAGCGTCATGTTGCATGTGAGGCCTCACCTATTCCATAGGCAGAGGTTGGCCCTCTAGTAATCCTGGATCCGCAAATTCAGGATGTGCCTCAGGTTTCATGGGATCCATCTTTATTGACAAGATATCCACAATTTTCTCTATCTTGTGGACCAGATCTTTCATACCCTTGGGGTCCATATCCATCACAACCTTGGGATCTAGATCCATCATATCCTTAGGGTCTAGATCCGTCATAGTCTTGGGGTATACCTTCATCAAATGTTGGTTCCCCACTGCAATGATGGCAGGTCTTTTACAACCCCAGTTCGAGAAGGATCCGGGGGTAGTACAAGATTCTATTGACTACTTCTCCCACTGACACACAGATAGGGGAAGTGATAGTCGACTTTCCAGCACCCAAACATCAACCCTCTCTTGGTTATCAAGCTCTACTGCGTACTCGATGCAGACATATTATTCGCATACCACCATGTGGGACAAAATCACCTCACCATAGACAAAGGGATTGACTGTACATGTTATTTTATATTTTTTATGTCTACTGAAATGAAAAAACAATTATTACTATTTTCCATTCTTATGTGATTATCTAGTATTTTAGTTTTCATTTATATTTTAGGCACAACTTATATTTGACAGCTTTCAATGTTATAGGAATAGTTATAAAATTTTAACTAGATAACATTAAATAGTTATAAAATAGACAGTATAAAAAAAATTTAAACAAAATTTTATAGACAACCTAAAAATCTAAAAAGTTGTTGAAAATATATAGTTTTATAAATAAAATAAATAAATAATAATGAAGGAAATGTAAGAAAAGTAACTCAGATGTGAGAGCGAAAATAATTAATATCGGGGAGGATCCAAATCCACCTACATGACTTTGAGATCCTATAAAATATAAACTATAATAACCATATAAAAAATAATTAAAAACACAAATTGTTATTATATATTTAATCAATGTTTAAAATTTAATTAATATCGGTATTATTGATTATATTATATTGGCTAAGAATGGAACGTACTTGAAACATTTTTAAGATTCAAGTAGGTGGATTAGAAAGCTTATAACTTATTTATCATTCACATTTTATAAGAAATTATTCTCATTTTCAACTGATTATTATATTTTTAATCAATGTTTAAAATTTTATTCGTATCGGTCTTATAATTTAATTTATATAGGCTAGTAATATCATGTACATGAAACATTTTTATGTTTCAAGTAGGAGGAGTATAATGCTTATAAATTACTCTTCATCATCATTTTTTATGAAATTATTTTTATTTTTGACTACTTATTATACGTTTACTAAATTTTTAATATTTCATTCATATCGGTCTTAAAGTTTACATATATGCTAGCAAGGGAACATATTTGAAAAAAATTTATGTTTCATGTAGGTGGATTAGAAACTTATAAATTATTATTCATCCACATTTTTTGAGAAATTGTTTTTATTTTTAACTACAATTTATATGTTTAACCAATATATAAAATTTAATTCATATTAGACTTATAGTATATATTATAAAGGCTAGAAAATTTAGGTACTTGAAATATTTTTAGGTTTCATGTTGGTGGATTAGAAATATTATAAATTATTTTTCACCAACATTTTTTAAAAAATTGTTTTTATTTTTGACTACTAGTTATATTTTTAATCCATGTTGAAAATTCCATTTATATAGGTCTTATTGCTTATATTATATTGGTTAGAAAAGGTACATAATTAAAACATTTTTATATTTCATGTAGGTGGATTTGAAACATTATAAATTATTTTTTTCATCAACATTTTTAATAATATTCTTTTTATTTTCGACTACTTGTTATATTTTTAATAAATGTTTAAAATTAAATTCATATAGGTCTTATAATTTATATTATATAGGTTAGAAAAAACACGTACCTGAATAAAAGATAAATTATGTTCAATTATTTTGTTATATAAATATAACCATAAAAAATAATAACAAAACATTAAAATATAAAATATATAAAAATTAATAAATAAAATTGAAGGAAAAATTTACTGTTTATGGGAGAAGGCAGCATCGCCGATGCTGCCTTTAAATCTTATTTTTTAAAAGAAATTAAACTGATGTGGTTTAAAAAAATCTGAAAAGTTTATAAAAACTCACTAACACCCATGTGGTGTAAAAATAAATCTGTTTTGTGAATAGAAAGTATTGTAGTGTGTATGTAATATACATTATTAAAAATGAGTAAATATAGAGGAACCCACTCAGGATCCTAAAGGACACCTGGTGGCTCTTCCTACTTCTGATCAAGGCCAGAAAGAGTTGTTTGGTAAGTAACTAAATATATATTATTAGTATTATTTATATAGTTTAATTATATATTTTATCCACCTATATGAACCCAGTTTGTGTGGATTTAATAGACATATACCTTGAATACAAGTTGTTGGCTAGACTGGGGTGTAACTCAGTCATCCATAACCAGATTGAACGATCCTATAAGATAAATAAATAGGGTAAATGCACTACATTCTAATTTAATGTTAGAATTAGTGATTGAAACTCAGGGTGGTGAATGATCTATTATGTCATCACTCAAAATAGAGAGTTTGGAGCCTCTTCCCTACATCCTACTATTTTCAATGGTGTTAGAAATCCTGACTCAACACCAGATGTAAGGGAGCATGATTTTATGTGATGATCAATAGATCCCATACCATCGTTCCACAACCTATATCAAGGAATAGTCATATTTATAATATTATCCATGAGGAATTTCCTTTCATGATTTACATTTTAATATCCCATTACAATCATGGAATAAAACTTAAATTTTAGAAAATAGATAAGAATTCATGGATCAGCATGGCATTTCTACCCTTTTCAAGTCATTTAAAGCATCTAATTTATCCATGAAAGGAAAACAATCAGGGACATGACATTTCATTAATATCAAAAAAACTCACTTAAAGAAAAAAATACACAATTAATACAAAATTCAACTTAAAAAGTTCTATTTAGTCTATCTAAACATGGAAATTAATTTTATAAGATCATGATGGAACTTAGATGATACCATGGTGAAACTGTGAAATTACCTCAATGGGTAATCCCATTTATAATTAAATCCATGACCTTGAATTTATCTTGTTCCATTATCCATCTAGATAGGAGTGGTTAATCCATTCAATTTTTAAGATTGTCTAAGCACTTAGAAGGTTCTCTGGATAATTAGTCTATCTTATATAAAAATAAGGGTAATCCCTTTAAGAACATAAAAGAGGATATGTAATAACTTTACACATATGAAGCACTATCAAAAAGTCATATGTAAAACTCAATCCATAAGAAAATTATGATATTTATTAACTAATCAATATTTTTTAGTTTAATAGATAGAACACCTCATCCGAGGGGTTTTATTATTAAACCTAGAATTTTTATAAGACAATTAATTTAATCAATTAAGATTCATAATCAAGAATATCTTATCAATTCTCATTAAAAATTAATTTAACATAAACTAACAATAATTTAAAAATTGATATAAGACTCGACACAACACTTGGGATGTGTCATTCTCAATTGAACAATGACCTATAATGGGAAATTATCTTATAATTCCATGTATACCACCAAGAGCATGTTTTGGGAATTTAATTCATTTAATTACAAAGGGAAAATTAAAGTAGGAAAAATAAATGGGTTTTCGTGATCGAGGCTAATAGCTTTTATTTATAGAAAAATTCTCAATGGGTATAATAAAAGGTTTGTAATACAAATTATATTGTAGAAAACATTTTAAAGTCAATGTGTAGAAAATTCTGGTGTGAGGTGAAATGTTTATATTTATAAAATGATGTAAAATTAATTAAAAATACATATATAACCAACATTATTCTTATAATGTCCCACCTCTCCAATAGTGAAGTCTAATTCGTTCTAGTTAGGAAGAAATCGATGAAACATACATTTTCCCTTAAAATAGTAAAAATGAGCTCCCTCTATGATAACTTGGTCAAGGTGAAACTAAATGAGTTTAGTTTAAAAATAAATTAAGATCTTACTAAGAGGAATCTATATATACTGACATCTCTTGAATATGACCATAGATGAATGAGTTATTATGATCCCATTATAGGGAGGAGGAGGAACCACAACGCAAGGGGGAGAGCCACAAATGGTTAGAGGAGAGAAAAAATAGTAAATTATTTAATTAAGTACATATAGTTTATTTATGTAATTTAAATGCTCAAATGGGCCACACATTGTTTTTCCATCGTTTGGAAAAACCATGATCCCACCCTATGAATTATACTGCATAGTACCCCACCTCGCATGGTAAGTCCCGCATGGGTACCCTAATTATCTTCCAGTCGTGCTAGGAATTATGCGAAGGTAATACATAAGTGGAAATAATATTATATTATAGGAACATAGTTTGGGTAAACCCTACATATTGTTTGTGGGGCACTTCCACTTATTTGATACATTCTACAAGGTATTCTGTTGGGGGCTCGTAGGGTTTCGGAAAAAACTGTGGGCATCGTGCAGACCTTCCAAATCGGATTTTTCATATCATGGAACTCCAAAATCGCAATGGAAACATCGGAGGTACCCCTAGTTTATTTATAAATGTTTAAAAACAATACGTTTATTTGTTCCAAATCTTTGAATTGTCTTCTAAATCTTTATTCAAATAATAGTTGGTTCATTAAAAGCCAAAATTAAAATCCCTCAGAATTCAACTTTGCCTCAAAACACAAATAGTTACAAAGTGTATGACATATTAATTTCATTGAGTAAATATTATTTCATAATTATCATATATATTCATTATTTACATCATTATTACAATAAATTTTATTCAATGATGGAAAAAAATCACATCTGTTCACAAGGTGGTAGTCCAATGTACACACAGGCAATGATTTTGTTTCTTATTTGATAAAGAATGATATGGAAAAATATCATGAAATAAAGATGATAACAAATAATTATATATTATTTACTTGTTTTACTATATTTTAATTTTTAATTTTTATTTTTATGTAGTAAAATAAGTAAAAAAGAAAGAGCTTGGTGAAGATAATTACCTTCATTATATAATCCTCCTTGGGATCGCTTATAGAAATCCCTTGGGTGTGTATTTTGGGAAGTCCATAAACTATAAAATGTCAAAAAGGATTTTGGTAAGATATTTTTCTAGTTTTGGTCCATCAAAATTATTTATTGGTGTGATGATCTGAAGGGAAGAGGTTCTCTTTTATTATTGAGGTGAGTGGCACAATTGTAAATTTGTAAACTTTTACAATAATATCTTGTAACATTCTTGAATATATGGAAGAAAAATAGATCATATTAGAATGAGATAAGGGTAAGGTCTAATTACATAAAAAAATAGGGTTTCATAATGGTTAATGTAATTTTGTCCTGAATCCTTATATATTAACCCTTGGTAATCCCGTTTTAACCTTAACAAGGGTAATTAATTTTTTTCAATATTTTAATTTTAATTATGAAAAAATAATTCAACCTTATTAAATAAAAATAATTATGATTATAAAAAATATTTAATATTTTTATTATATTTCCTTCATAGTAGTTGGAGAATTTAATTTAATAATGATCATGTAATTTGTGTCTAAAAACTATTTTTCAAAAACTGAATTTTTCATGCATATGATGATCTTACATTAACATTATGAATAATAATAAATATAATATGGATTTAAAAAAGTGTAGTTAGATATGAAATATATAAATATCATTTAAATTATTCATTATTAAATTTTATTTTATATAATTAAACTTTATAGGCATTATTGATTTTTAAATGTATTCTAAAATTTGTTTTATAAAAAACAACCCTTTTAATCTCTAAATTATCTTAACCATATTTATATAAAAATGATACTAAATATAAGGTTTATTTCAAATATTTTAATATATTATTGTAAGTAAAATAAATAATATTTAAATAATAAATTTTTTATTATTTATAAAATAATATTTTAAAGGGATCTTTTCAAAAATTCATTTGATGTTTATTTCGACCAAGATCATAATAGATATTTATCCTATAAAATTATAATATCTATTCCATAAATTATTAAAATTCACTTAATATTATAATTTTACTACAGTATAATTTTTTCTTATTATAATTTAATCTCATGAGTTAAAATTTATAATCTATAATGGTTCACATTAAATTTTTTACAATGGGTGACAATTCACTTTCCTACTAAATAAAAAATATATTGAGACATATTATGCTTAAAAAATGATCACAAGGGACATTTAACATTTCTCTACACTAAAATTTCCCATTAATCCATCATAATGTGATTATTTAATTAATAGTAAAATGAAAATTTAATTGAGAATACAAGTTTTATCATTCTAGATTAGGTATCCATCATCCAAGAAGAATTATTCAAAACATGTTATGCATTTAAAATAACCAAAATTATTCAAGAAAGCATTATCAATGCGGTATAATTATTTTAAAAATTGAAACAATGGAGTTTAAAATTTAACAAATATATATGTATATATATATACACAATTAAATTTGCTATAATTTCTTCTATACCATTTTTATTATTGATTAAATATGGGAATGACTCGATGAAATTAATTTCTCTAGCATGTATCTTACCTAATGTTATTTGATTTTAATGTATTTAAAATATTTATTATCTGAATTTACCCAAAACTATTTATCGATAAGATAATTTTTTCAGATTTTTTGATACTTTTAAAAAGAATAAAACTCTTTACCATATGTAAAATAATTTAGAGTTACACTATTTAACTTGTCACTTAAAAAACAATATTCATACCATATTTTATGATAAAAACTCAGATATTATTTCATTATATATCACATTTAATTTGGAAGGACATAAACATTTTTTAGATTACAACTAGAGTGGCATGGGTTAGTCTCTTCCTAAGAGCATGGAAACAATTCTCCACATTTGTTCACCATTTTAAAGGAATTTTCTTCTTTTTCAAATCATTCAGGGTTTCCACTAATGTTTTTATTCGCTTTACAAATATAATGGCGAAACTATCAATCTCATTAATACTTCTCATCTGTCCAAAAAAGGTTAGAGTTTGATATTCTTATATGGCTTTGAACATAATAGTGTCCATTAAAACCAAATTTATTACCATTAAAAATCCATGGAAAAAAACTTCATCTAATAAAACATCGCACTTATTTATATTTCCAAAAAAGTTTTTACTTCCTTAAAACCTATATGACATTTCATAAGTGACCCACATGTTCATTCAATGTCTTATTATATACTAAAATTTCATAAAAATAGGAAAACATAAATTTTATGATAAATGAGTGGATTATATAATTCGTTTATTACATTAATGTACTAGGTGAATTAGAGATACCAAAATTCATCACTAACCACTCAAAATGCCTTGTTTTGTTTTAAAATTTTCATTTAAATTATCACCATCATTCATTTTTATTTGTTGATAGACACTTTTCACATAAATTTTAAATAAAAAAATTCATTTAACTCATCTTGAATTTCACCTTACATATGGACAGGATGATGACACCTCATATTATAATATTTATGGCTCTACCATCTATTTAAATTTTCATCATACCATCCTTATTCATCTATTGTATCACTGATACTATATAAGAGATAAATATCTCCCTTACATACCCCATGTCTAATAACTATTTCACGTTCCATTGAATTTATTTGGTTTACTCTCGGTGTTTTTGATATGTTGGATGATTCAAGAGTGATTCTCTTGGTTTCAGATCAATTTGATTCCCAATAACTCTAATCATTGGCAAGCTTGGTGGTACCTCTTCGTGAAACATTGCATTAAATTATATCAATAAAAACATAATATAATGTTTAAAAGGATATGTTTTTTTATTATTAAACATATCCTCCTTATAAATACATGTTTAAATTTTTTTTGAAAATAAATGAATCCTCAAACCTCAAAAAAAAATTTCAACCATGAACTTTTTTCTTCACTATAAAAATATATTCCCACTCCTTCTATATTTTATTTCTATTTATTTTCTTCTCTATTTTTCTCGTATTCCAACATTATTTCCTTTTTATTATTATCTAATTTTTTTATAAACATGCATTTTAATTATCCCTAAATATTATGTATTCTAAATTTTTTTGGGGACATCATGAAAAGGTTTTTAGGTTACCCTTTAGGTATAAATGAAGGATGATTTAGAAAAAAAATTACAAGTGACTCATGTATTGTACTATTTTTTAGTCCAAAATCTTTTAACAATTGGAGTGGGAATTTATTCTTGTAAATAATAAGTCATATTCTCAACTTCTCAACCAACATGGAGGTCACTAAATTTCTATAGCTCCCCCAATCAATGATGAAACTACATACCTTACCATTGATTTGGAAACATGTATGGAAATAATTCCACCCTTGATCCTTTTTTTGGTAATCATTTTATCACTCAAACCACGCATTAATGATGATGATTTCACTATATTACATAAACTCTCAATTATATATTTATGTGGAATACTCTTCCGATTTTATGATCTCTTCATTATTATACCCTTCTACATACTATTGAAGGTTAAAGTGTTATAAATTGGGAATTCAATAGAAATGTAACCCCTTAATTAACTTTTCAAAAACCAAATAACTCATTTCATTGTTTAGTTAAAATCCAAAGTATGTTTTTTAATGGGAATGATTAAATTGTCACCTTTTTAATCGACTAAATCCTAATGATATCATTGTTATATGAAATCCGTATTGAATTTCTCATTATCGGTAAATACATTGTTAGTTTCCTCGTTTTTATTATTCTTTTTATTTTTTTCTCAATCGTTGTGGCTTGGTGGATCATATCTTGTATCTATACATTGAGATACATTATAAACTAATCAAAAATATATTAATTGAGGCCATATAAGGAATATTCCATGGTTTCCCCCAAATCCACCATAATGGTTGATGATATCATAATAGTTTTCATCTACTTGTAATAATCTTGAATAATATTTCTCCCTTGGTAGATGTATTAATGTTATTATAGATAACCCTATGTTAGTGGAATTCAAAAAATAGCTTTCTCATTACAAAATTGATATCATTGTATGTGTCTATGGTATATCTAACATATATATATTCCTTTTCTTTGGAAATATATCCCACAAAATTCTATATGAATGATAAAATTATAGATAAAAAATTAAAATTTTCCCCTTGGAATATGCCTACCATGAAAATTATTTCCCAATATTCATATCTCACTGTATATATGTTTCCATATAAATTATTCATCTAGAAGAGGGAACCCTAACCTTGATGACTCTATGGATTTCATTGGAATATGGTCTCTTTTAGCCTCTTCTATGTTTTTATAACATACTCTTCCTTATTGGGACATCCTCCAAATGATCATAAAAGTTTTCTATCTTACCCTTTGAAATATTGGGGTAAATGGTTGTAGAGTTCACTATGGGATACCATGTATCATACTCAAGCTCGATTGGCCCTCTATATGATTGATCCAGTAAAAATATTCTCTAAATTTTTATCAATGAGTTTCTCAAAATCGACCACTAAATATTTCATTTAGAGTTCTTTAGATTTTAATTATGGGGAAATACATTAGGTTCCTCTATCACTTGCTGGAATAATTAATTTTTAATAATATTATTCAATGATTCAAACCCACATAGTAACAGAAACACATAGAGAAAAAGAGAGAGAGAACATGAAAAATACACACATGCACTCAGACACCCAAGATGTAGACACACTCATATTAATCTATATACACATGTAAGGATACACACACACTCCCCCTCACCCCTATTGAAGGTAGACACACGCCATCAAACACAAAAAATGTACACACTGACACAAATTTACACACTCAAACATGAAATATTACACACTCAGAAACACAATGTCACACACTAAAAAATATTTTTAATCATCTCCATTCTCTGAAAGATTAATTTTAATCCAAATATCATATGAAATTTATTACAATATTTTTTGATATTGTGTGCCACTAATCCATTCCCAACTCATTCTGTGTTTTGATATGGATAAAAAAATCTCATTTTAGAGGAATATTTTTAAAAAAGATATAATGTGGAAAAAATTGTTGAAATATCAGAATAGGTTTGAAAATGGTTAAGGGAAGAAATAAATTGACTTTTTACCAATTTTTTTGAAAGATACAAATATAATGATACCAAGATAAAACTATAGAATATATATTGTATCGTTAGGTGAAAATGAATAATTTTCAGTACATAAATAATAAAGTGTTAGAAATGAGTCCCTAATAATGTTTTGGTTAATTTTATATTTAGTGTCACAAAAAATAATAATTCCTAATGATGGAATGTATAATATTAAAGATTGATATAAATTTTTATTGGTAAATAATTTAAAATATTTTAAAAGAAAGGAAAATTCAGATGTTTCAATGTTGACTTGATATAAGAATTTAAATAATGCACATATAGAACAAATTATATATGTTTCAAAGAAAAGATTTTTTTAATGGGTGGATAATTTGGGGTGATAATAATGTTAATGGATAAATGTAATGGAAATGAAGGTATAAGTTTCTAAAGTTCCAAATGAAGCTCATGTACCAACTAATGTGAGATTCATAGAGTGGTATGATCTTTATGGTGTAAGAATAAGGATTAAATATAATGAGGGGGATAAAAGGAAAGAAATAGTCACCAAAAACTAATACAAGTGATTTTGCATTTATACGATCACCCAAAATACAAGGAATCCTTTCCTTATATTTTTATACTTTGGTTGAGGAATGAATTTGGGGATTTTCGAACATGGATTGAAAATCTATCATATTAATTGAGAAAGGGAGAATACATAAAATCATGGGAAGACAAAAATAATCCTCAAAATTTAGAGAATAAACTCATAGAGTTTCAATGATATAAACATGAATTCCATATATGAACCATGAAATTAGATACTTAACATAAAAGACAGTTACAATGGTTAAGGGTCTAATACCCTAAAGTCATAAATCTTAAATATAATGTTCGCATTAAAAAAACTTGATAAAGTTGAATGATGACATTACAAAATGAAACACATGGTTTTAGACCCTGATTTTTGAATTCAATGAGGTATATTATATATTTTCTGAACATTGGTCATTAATTTATTTCTATAAGCCAGTATACTTGAATTTTTTCTCCCCATGTATGAAATTGGGGATTCTATAATTTTGTTGGGCTTCTACATTTAATGAACCATTTTTCATATAATTTTTTAGTCAAATTGGATCATGAATAAGTGCTATTATGGACCCATGTCCTCTATCCATGCAATGTGAGATTCATTTGGCTTTTAATGCAGTGATATGGGTTCTTATTTTCTCAGGTATCCTTTTAATCCACTCACATACCACTAGTACTTAATAATTAAACTCTCAAACATGAGAAATTTAATAATTGAAATTTATTTGATTCTCATTAATTACCATTACAATAGTTAATGTGAGGTAATATCTACTCAGGATTGCAATTTTTTGATGAAATAGATAGTTGAAATAAAAATAATGAAACCCAATATTTAATTAAATATATGTAAAAGTAGTTATTACATGATTAGTCTCTAAAATCTGTTGAATATTATTCCTAAAATGTATGTAGCTATAAATTCAAGATTTATTAATTGAATAACTATTTTTTTGGAATTCATGTTTCAATAAATAAATATCATGAACTAGTAGGGAGAATCATAGGATAAAAAATATATTATATCATAAAAATCATAAGTTAAATTACTCAAAATACACTCAGCATTACAAAAATATAGTTATAAAATATTTTCAACATCATATTTGTTATCATTAAAAATGGGAATCATTATTACCCAAATTATGAATTCACACTAACAAATAGAAATCCCATAAGTGAATCCAAGTCAACCTCCATGAACAAAATAGAGAAGAATACCATAAATGATAGTTTTATATAATGAATATACATTTGAATATTATTACAGTATATTAATTTTAAATATATATATATATAGGGTCCTGGTATAAGAGATATATTACAGATAATAATGTCAAAAAATTTCATGTTTAAGGTGATAATAATAAGGAATTACATAAGAACAAGTATAATGTTATATTATCTTCCATTCTCTTAAAACTAAATGAATCAATATTATCAAATCTTCTTCAATAACAAAAAATATTCCTTTTATATGACTAATTCTAGTATAATTGATTAATAGAGGTAAAAAATAACTCATAAAAATTTAATAATATTTGGAACAAAATGATATTATACATACTATATATTTCAGTTTAAACTTATCTCTCCCTGAGAACTTTAAAAATGGAAGCCACCAACATCCTTTAAAAATATTATAAAATCATGGTGAAAATAAACACAATAGTAAGTAAAATAACATTTAAAAACAAAAACATAAAGGGTAAAATAAATTATTTCATTGTGAAATATTTAGAACACTGAAATTGATCATTAGAAGAACCTACCTTCACATCAGAATTAGTCATCTAAATATCACCGTAGAAACTTCCTTAAAAACACTAATTGAGTTTCAGATCACTTCCCCTGAAAAATGAAAAACAATGAAATTAAATTTTCATTAACCAAAATGAAAATTAAAAATATAACAAATATAATAAATATCATAACCCATATTCCATCCTTCTAATAGTTATTTTATAGTTATAAATTCATATTATTCATTGATTTAAGGAAAAAAATAACTAATTTATTTGAATAATAATCACCTGAATGGTCCCTAAAATTAAAATACCAAGATGGAACACAAAATTTATTTAATATAATATTCCAATATATAAAATTATCAATCTATTAAAGATAATATCACATTTCATTTAGTTTCTATGTTTTTAAAAATTATACCATATCCTATGTTATTGAGTTGTGGGGTGTTCCAATGATGATACCTCTCCTATAGTCCCACAGTATCCACATTCAACCAAAATACCATATCACACACCTCATCAATTAGTTATCCTAATAAAATCCTCACTTCAACTTTGATATATTTCTCTAGGGTCACCTCTAGAATTCCATTCATTAAAATGGTAAACCCCCTTCAACCAAATATACAAAAATAAAATTGTTTTGATGATTATGATTACAAGAATCCTAAAACTAGAATAGTGGGTGGGTTTTTAGGTATATGAGTAGAGTGTAGAAACCCATATATATATATATGTGGAATTTTCATTCGGAATAAATATTGTGTTTTATTTATAAAATATACTATTTTATAAAACACATGGAATACATAATAATGAAACCAACAATACATTATTTATTTAATATTTAACATTATATTTATAGAATAAATATACCAAAAAATAAAATTAATATATACGGAAAAAAATAGATAAGTAAAAAATGAAATAAATCTAATAAAAACATATGGATCATTTAAATCTCCTAGAAATAACACGCCCATAAAAAATGATGTAAAAAATAATTAGAAATTTAATAGAAATTTTTAAGATCAATAATATAAAACATTTTTGGAAAGTTAATTTGATGATAAAATAAGTGGTTTTATTGGAATTATATAACAAACATTATGATTGGAATAGTTACATGGACATTATGAACAATAACCTGACCATCAAGAATAGTAACATGACCATTAGAATAGTAATCTAAGCATTAGAACTATAACATATAAAATAAAATGTCATAATGATATATAAATCATATTTTACATAAATTAATTATGTATGTATAAATATTATAATTCTAAAAAATAAATATTCAAATTCGAACTCCATGAAAATATTACTACACTTTTTATAAAGATTATTTTAATGAATTTTATCAAAAAAACCATACTTTTTATATTAGTAATTAAAATTATAAAATTTAAAAAATTATTTTTTAAAAATTAATTTCATTATTTTATTAATAAAATTGAAAAATGAAAATGGTTAATTTTTGAAAATTTTCTAAAAAATAATACATTTTAGGTGACTTTAGAAAATATAGTTTTTCAAATACATCATGTTTTACAACATAAAAATTATGTTATAATAACATATAAAAACATAAATTTTTAAATGGACTCAATATTAATTTAATAACACAAAATTTTCTTTTATAAATAATAAATTTAGAATCCAAATCTAAAATCTGATTCCCAATGTCTAAAAATTTATATTATTCTATTAAAAACAGTTTTCATTTTTTTCTTTTCATTTTTAATAAACATATAAATTTTGTTGTATTAAGTTTTAAATGAAAAAAAATAATTTAATTTTGTGAAAATAAGATCCACATTGTTGAAAATTTAAGCATTAGAAGTGGTAATTTTTTAATAATAATTTATTCTATATTTTAACCCAAAAAAACCCCTCTACTCAAATATAAATACCCCCTCTCCCTTCTAATGAAGTATCACTTCCCAAACAAAAATTCAGAACTAAATATCTTCCCAATTATTTACCAACTAATTATTGTTATAAACATAATGTCATTCAAGGTTCATAAAACCCCAATCCTTGAATGATTTAATAAAGGTGTAACTATTCAATGACGAGGTAACATTGTGATTATCTCTTTTCATTTCGTATCTGTCTCTCTTCTATTTTATAGAATCTTCAACTTTGAATTTTTCAATTTTATTAAAATATTAAATATATAATATATATAATATATTAATGTTTTTATACTATATTTTTTACTATTTTAGTCAATTGTTTTTATATACACACTCTCTTCCCCACTTTTGGAATGTACCTTTTAATGTTAATGTTTAAAGATTACCAGATAAAATAAAATGATTTTTTGGATGAAGACTGAAACTAAATAATTTAATTCACATCATCCATCCAAATAATATTTTTATTCAAAGAAAAAAACAGTACAATGAGACATCAAGGAACCCCAGGATTTGGGAGGTCTAAAATAATTAAAACTGAGGGTGTCACCTCCGATCAAGTTAACACCCTCTCGTATCAAGCTATTGATATAGAGGAGACTAATGTTGTTGGAGCTTTGAGTTTCCAAACAATCCATGTGATCCGTGACCCTGTTATCCTCTCACCACATATGGGTCACTTGGATTTTGTTTCCAATATGGGTTTTGTATTTCCGGACAATAAAGGATATGGACCCCAGAATATAACTTTTAACAAGAATAGAGTCATAGAGAATCAAAGATTCTGTCTCCGCCTGAGTAATTTCCACCTTCTCTTAGGTGCAGAGGGTGAGCCCAGTGATCAGGGCCTTAGACTCATCCAAAATGGGTTTCCCATTACCTAAGAAGGATGTAAAATACTACACCACATGTCCCCCCATTGCTATGAACCACTCCCCCTCCTTTCATAACACCCACTATGCATGACCCATCAATATTTAGTTTGAGCCTTGGGCCAGGGGGTTGCCAGCGCACCTAGTTCCCATGTGGCTTACCTAGAGAGGGAGAACTCAAAAGGAATCTGACCTCAAAAAGGTTGTAAGAAAAGGCCTCCCACCAGTCCTTGATTATCAGAGCCCGGTAAGCCAGAAGAAAGCATGTCCTAGAGATAATGGACGTCACCGAAGGAACAAAGGCTTCAAACCGCACCTAGTTTCTGGCTTTCATCATACACTAACATCAAGCACTGAAGATGATTGAGTGAACCATCTATTCCTTCTCCCATCCAGATATGTCATGGAACTATCTCTCCAGAAAGGGGGCAACAGAACACTCCTGAGAAGAGAACTCTGAGAAACCTCCAAAATAGGTCCACACCGCATGAGCCCATTCTCCCACTAAGAACTAGTGCATGGTACCCTCTAACCTCATATTGTTGTAGCAGTGAAACCTTGAAGCCAAAAATAATTCCATAATTTTTGATATTTTCATCAATAGTTAAATAATTGTGTCAAATGCGCCACATGAGGAAGTTGATCTTCGCAAGGATCTTGCGGCACCATAGAGTTCCATTCCAGCCATCCTGAGGATCCTACTCTGAACATAGCTGATGAAAATCATTAAGGGAAATGACCCCCAAATCAGAATAGGTGAAAACACATTTATCCAATTCATAAATGATGTCAATGGACTCTAGAAGAGCATGTTGCTTCTTGCCGAGAACTGCCTTGATGAACATGTGATGTTGGCGATCCTCCTTAATCATGATCAGCAAGGCTGGGCATCTAGGGAAAGAGAGAACTGATCCCACATCTATTTAAATTTTTTGATTAACATAGTATTATTAATAAGGTTTCATAAGCATGATGAAATATAATTGGACATATTCTATGGAAAATATTGATCCCAAATCTTTTCATTTGGGTTATCACCACTTTCTCTATTTCATACAAATGAATTTTTAAAATCAATTCTAAATTACTTTTTCATTTATATCATTTTTATTAGGGGGAACACACGTTCCTACATTTTTAGATGAATTTTATAAAACCACTATCAATTTGGATGAAATAAATGTTTCAAAAAAGTATCTTCCAATATTCTAATATTTATTCTTATTCTCTCAAAAATATATGATCCTTCATTTGATAATACATCAATTTCATATTCAATATAATTTTTCCATTAAACTATTTGTATCATCCTTGTGTATTAATTTATTGATTATTTATAACATCATTTTAGCAGTTGTTCTTTTCCCATGGGTTCATATAATGATTAATAATGATTTATTTTTTCCATTCTATATGGATATAATGATTATAAAATATATTATGATATGATGGGTGGGATTGTAATTATATATCTCTTTAATTATTTGAGAAATGTGATATATCTCAATATATTATGTGTATTGTTAGTGTATTTGATTATATATTTTTTCCAAACTTATATATATTCCTTGTCCACAATGATATGTTGTCTTATTATTATAAAAATTTCACATTTCATGCCTATTTAAAATGATTATTTTAGGATTATAATAAATATAATAATATTATGATATGATAATGATTATTATTCTCACCCATTTACTACTTTGATTCATCAATATTATTCCATTCATATCATTCCTCCCAATACTGGGAATTTATCGCAGCCTTTCGTAGATGTATTTTCATAGGTGATTATATATACTACAAATAGTATGAATGAAAATAGGTGGATTATATAGAATTAATTATATAAAGTTGATTGGATTATGTATGATTATGTTTTACAAACATAATTTTCCCAAAATACTAATTCTTTTGATTCTGGGTTTTATTATTGATATGTTATATATCTTAATTATTGTATATTAATCATGTACAGAATAGGTAGGTGATTGTAGTTTGTATCGAAATAGGGTTTGATTAACTTTTGAATTTTTTTAGTAATATATATCCTAGGATAAACATAAGTATCCCATAAGTGAATAAATTAGAATTGATTTTGACCTGTGAATAATTTATTTACCCATTCTTTATTGAATTATATTTTTTTCACCTTATCTCTTCAAAATATCTATGAAAATATGTTTTAATAAAAGAAAATGGTTAAATTTTCACTTTATATTCAGTTATTTATATGAAATTGTTTATATAATTTTAGTTGTACGCATTCCTTTATATCCTCAATGTTTTATATATCTATTTAATTACCTCATAGAAACCTAAAATTAGAGTTATCTACAATAACACCTAGTTGTGAGTTCATTGTATATGATGTGTTGCACTCTTCTTTAGATAAAATATATGGGGAAATTTTTCTAGTGGATCATTTAATTTTTTTTCATCAATTGGATAGGATGTTATAATAATAATTTATTGGATATAATTGTATAGATATCAAATCAACTTCTGTGAAATTCGAATTGTTTACTATATCCTAATACATAAAAACATCCAATAGATATGGAAATAATATTCTGAATCCCCTTTAGATAATCCTGAAATTGTGTGGTGGTTGATTCCCAATGAAAAATAATATAATTCTAAAATGGTTAAGTCAAAGGAAGTCATCAACCTATTTAAAATTCAAATTTTTATGGATTAACTCTATGTATTTATGAAATAATTTTTTATCCTTCCCATAGATCATGAGGTAGAGTTATCCATAGAATGCATACCAAAATATACAATTATATCCCTGATTTCTTATATGATAGACCCTATAGAAGAAGTAGACATAAATAAGAAACTATAAACTAATTTTCTAATAGTGTTTATAGACTTTAGTTCATCACTATATCATGCACCAATTATATTTGTCAGGAATAATGATGATTCAATGTAGTTTTTCATCCATTATTAGTATCTCAAAAATATCTCTATAAAAGACATGTATCCATTACCAAGGATTCACAAATTAATTAATAAATATAAATAAACTCAATATTTCTCACAGGTGGATATTTTTTATGGGTATATTTTTTTAAATGTGAAGATGAATGAAATTGAAATAAAATATTTATCTCAATGATATGAACAGTATGAGTTCATAGTGATGGTATTTAGACATATAAATTCCCATTAAAAACTTCAAGACAAGATAAATAGGGTGTTTAGATAACACCTTAATAAAATATTAGTGTTCTTTATTGATTATAATCTTATACTCTAAGATAAGGGTGGAACATGAAGTGAATCTTAGGAATAAACTATTGACATTATAGAATTAGAGTTTATTTGCTATGTTCACCATGTGTGACTTTTGGATATAACATGTTAAACATTGGGGATTGTAATAATTAATAAATGAGTTTTTTGATGCTTCTAATATAAATTTATTTGAGGGATATCTCAAAATAATAAATTTAACGATGATCCATATTTTCTTGGATTATACGGGCACTTACAAAAAATTATGAGTAGTTTATAGTTGTTTTATATCCTATTTGAAATTTTAACATTGAAAATAATTAAATTATTCATTATGGAAGAATGAGGAGAGATATTCAAGTAGATCCATAAAAGGTTAATCACTATACTTATAATAACACTACCCACATGTGGAGAAAGTTTTGTGATATGTAGTCTTTCTTCAAAGAGAGGTATGCGTATCATACATAAGAAAAATAATAAAATGATATCTATTCCCTCCTAATAATTTATGATTAATAGGTAAACCAACATGATTCCTGATTTGGAGGTATCAACTATGATCTTTGAAAGAAAGATTTGGAGACTCAACCTCTATAGACATAAATGTGACATATATATATATCGCATGAGATTAAGGTAGATATTTAAACATAAGGAGTTGAAAATGTATCATTGAAAATAGTTAGGGTTCACCAGGGACTATGATTTCTTAATTCACTACCATCTTAGAAAGAAAGATATGGTAACATGTGAAATTAATATAAAATAACATTATACTTAATCATTATTGTGATTTAAAAATACACAATCATTAGAGAAATGATAAAGATATATTTGGAAATCATATGTTATAGAAAAAATTCAACCTTGACAAAATGATTTCCCAACCTTTTATTCAATATAAATTTAAGGATACATAAAGGGATGATTTAAAGCATTAATAAATGTGATGAAAATAAAGGAATGGAAGCTTCTAGGTTTCAATATAAAAAATGATTGATTCATTTAGTTCATATAAATTATTTGTGATCCACCATAACCTTATGTAAATAATGGGTTTTTGGAGGTTGAACATAGCTTATCTTTCACTATACACCATAGAAGTACCAAGATGTATTGATATATTCCTGAAAACTTTAGGTGGGTCAATATAAAGAATGATATATCTGAGTAAACCAAAATGTGGAAAATATTTTAACAAGTCAAAGAAGAGAATACAAATCCATTTTGATGATGTGACTAGTATCCATACCAATATGGAAATGGGATAAAATCACAATAGACATTGTCCAAAGTCTTCCAAGGGAATATAATGGAAAAAAATTCAGTATTGTTTATAGGGGATCAACTCAACAAGACTTCCCACTTCTTCATTATTTTTCTATATTTCCATATTGATCAAAATTCAAAAATATATATAGTGTAAGTGGTGAGGATATATAGGAAACTACATTCAATAATATATAACTAAGATTTATGGTTCACAACTATGTTTGGGAAGAATCATAAAAATGCCCCAATTAAATGGTTAAGAATCAACACAACCTATCACCTTTAAATTTAATGGTCAATCATAGAAGACTATTTGAACATTCAAAGATATTTTAATATCCTTATCGATAGAATTTAAACAAATCATTGATTCATAGATTGAGTTATCTTATAACAATAGTTTATAATCAAGTATTTACCTAGCCCCATATGATTCTCAATTTTGGTGGATATGTATAATAACTTCATATTGGTATGGGGTTGGAGATTAAATGATTATTTCAAAATATATTTTACATGAAATTATAGATAAGGTCTAAGTCACTCAACAACATATTTAAGCTTAAAAATGTTGACATGAGAGCTATGTTAGAAGTCATCTAAGATACCTCGAGAGTTTTTTCTAGATATTATTCCTATAAATATCACTATATAAGAAAATTATATGGTTTTAAAATACTTGAATGATTATACCTAAGTACATTATCTCATTTTATATCATTAATTTTTTAGGGGCTATGATATATAGACTAGAAAATTTTCTCATCCAAGCTCAAATTCATGATGTGTTATGTGTATATCTCATGAAGAAGTACTTGTTGTGTCCCTCACATGAACTAAATATAGAAGTTTTAAAATGTGAGCATGAACTCACTTATGAGGAGTAAATGTTGATGATATTATTCCAAAGAGTAAAATTTCTACGCAATAGGAAAACTCAGCTTATTAAAATTCTTTTGTAAAACTTTAAGTATGAAGAGGAAAAATGGGAATCTAATGAAAGAGTGAAACAAAATTACTATCATCTATTCTCAACTAATTATATGAGTTGAAATTTCAAGGAATAAATTTATAAATGGGGAAATTATGTAATGGCCATACTTTTATATGTTGAATTATCATTTAAAAAACATATTATGTCACATTTTGATATATAATATAGTAAAAAACACAAGAACTGCATATTAATAAAAAAAATAATTTTTTCATTAATTTAGAAAATTACATTAAGAGAATAAATATACCTAAAAACAACAATTAGTATAAGTTTAAAATAATAATAGAAATAAAATATTAATATAATTAGAAAATAAGGGTTACTATGATCTCCTAGAAAAATCACACCCATGAAAAATACTGTAAAAATGAAACAAAAAAACAATAAGGTAATAAGAATTTAAAAAAATATAGAGCCTTGATATTATTTTAAATGAATAATCAAATAATAGGTATTTATAATAATTTTAAAACCAATATGACCACTAAAATAGTAACATTACCTTTAAGAGATGTAATCCGACCATTCGAAATACTAACCTTAACATTAGAACATTAATGTTTCCATAATAATGGTAATTTCACCATTAAAATAATATAATGACATATAAATAATATTTTTTCAAAGTAAATATTTTAAATATAAATTTTACAATTTTAGTAATTAAAATTTTAAATTAAAAACTCAAATAAAATAATAGTGAGATTTTATATAAAGTGTATTTTGATTTATTTAGTTAAAACTAAAATTATTATATTAGTAAATGAACAACACTATGTTTTAATATTATTTTATAAAAAAATGTATGTTTTACAATAATCAAGTTAAAATTTACTATAGTTTATTTTTTAAAAAATATTTTGTGACACATCATTTTTCAGGTGATTTTTTAAAAAATGGTTTTTCAAATACTGCATGGTTTATAAGATTATAAGGATGAAATACCAATATAATAAATATTTAATTTATTATTTCAATAAATAAATAATTAAACAAGATAAATTTTTCAATTAAAAACATTAAAATTTATTTAAAAACCTAAAAAGAAACTTCTAAATTCTATAAAATTAAGCTATGTATTAAATACTATTTTTCATTTTTTCTACATTTCGTTTTTATAAAGTAAAAAATTAGTGGGTATAACTGTATAAAATCTTAAAATGAAGGTAATTTTATTCAAATAAGATTCATAATGTAAATTTAATAATATTAAAAATCTTAATTTTGAAATAATAAATTATTCATTATTTTAATACAAAAATACCCCTCGGCTCAAGTATAAATACAACCTATCTCTTTCTAAGTAAAATCACATCTATTCCACTTAACCTATACCAAGATTTACCTAATTCCCTGTACCATAGTCTCCTTATGAACATAGATATTGTCTCATATCATGAAACCCCATTACTTCCTAGAATTAGAAATGGATTAAATAATTAATGAAGAGCTAACCCAATGATTCCCAATTTTAATTGATTTTTCTATCTTATTCCTTATACTCATCAAATATGCATCATTTTGATATATTCATAAAATATTTAATTTATAATTGTAATACATATTAGTCTTATTATAAAAATATTATAATTATTTTAATCCTCTATAATATATATAATATATGTAAGATCGAAATAGAATATGTAGATACTCAATTACTAGAGGGGGTGAATTGTAGGTAAAAAAAATTCCCCCATTTTAAGCCTAAAAATAAATCTATGATTAACAAATATAAGCAATGTAAATTGAAAAAACCTATTTGGTTCTTAAATAAAGGGATAATTGGATGGGACTCAGACAAATTATAAGAAAATTAAATATAAACATATCAAACTTTAGAAAACTAAAGTAGGTTTTACATAGAGAAAGATTCAACCTTAAAGAGTATAGAATCATATTTATCAGGGTAAAAATAAGTTCAATAAAGTATATGAGTGTTATAATTTCGTTATTTAACAAAATACAGAGGAAATAAAACTTGTAAAAAAGAATGTAAATAAGTAAGAAATATTTTAACCAAAAGAGAAGCTTATCCAACAACCTTGGGTAATGTTCTCTTGATTTGAACTTTCAAGAAAGTATGTCTTACCCACGACAGGGTATTCCCTCGATAAGAATATCATATTATTTCTTATTATCCCCACAATCCCTTAAAGATTAAGTTAGCCAGAACCATTGTCTTCCTATCCCCGGAAGTCATCAAAACATTATGGTAGTTGGTAGCTCTGTATTATTATCTATGTAAGCCCTCAATTTTACTCAACAACAATCTGGGTCACACAATGCTCACTGAACAAGAAGTTTAGAATTGAAAAATATGTTCTAAAATCACACAAGTCACAGGAGTCTTTCTATCTCTATAAATCACTTCACAACATGTATTCTCTTGGATCATCAATAGATTATGAGCTCATTCAAATGTGTTTCTATTTATAAGGACAAAATCAACCGTCTTATCCCTCATCCAACATTCTTATTTTTACTTGAATTTGGGAGGGACCTTTACACATTTTACATAACCAATGGTTAGTTAGAAACATATTGTATGACATAGTTTCATTGTAAAAAACTTGTGTAAGGAAATTTTATCATGTAAGAAAAACATTCTTATGTATAATAAACATAATTAAAATAGGATCTAATAAAATTGGAACAATACATTATGTAAATGATATAACTATAAGTAAAACATTCAATATGATTCTAAAAGAAGTGAAAATTAGAGTAAAAAACATGATATTTGGATTCTAATTTTCAAGGAATTCAGAGTCTGAGTTCTATAGATTTTAGAGTTTGAATACTTAAGAATTCATATTCTGAATTCTATGGAATTCGGAGTCTGAATTGTGAGGAATTTAGAGTTTGAATTTTAACGAATTAGGAGTTTGAACTTCGTAGATTTCATATTCTGAATTTCAGAGAATTTGGATCCTGAATTTCAGATAATTCAGAGTCCAAATTTTAGAGAATTTAGAATCTGAATATCAGAGAATTATGAGTCTGAATTTGAGAGAGTGAAAAGTATGAATTTTAGAGAATTAGAGTCTGAATTTCAAATCATTAAATGTTTGAAAATAGAGAATTCAGATTATGAATTTTAGAGAATTCAGAGTCTAAAAATAGTAAGACTCGGTATCTAAGGAATTGTATGATTCTGAGGTTTTTGATAAGGATCCAAATTATTGGATTAAGAACAAAAAGATATACTTATATTTAGAAGACATTAAATAATACATAGAAAACCAAGGTATTGAAAAAAATTCTTAGAAAAAGGAATTTAAAGTTAAGAATATAGTATTTAGAGAAAGATAATTTTATTTAAGAAAATGTGTTTTGGATTTTCAAAACATGCTGTTATATAATATTAATAAGGAAACCCTATGGAATCAAAACTCTCCTCATTTTTTAACTCACAAAGAGCCTTTCGAAAATTTATATAAGGAATAAGTACTTTTCTTTTTAAACATTAAAAGAAATACTCATCTACCATTTCATAGTACTTATTATTAATATGAAACCCCCCCCCCCCAGGTTTTTAAATCCATGAGGATCATATTCTTGTCTTTTTTAGAGAAGTTACATTTTCTTTCTTGGGAAAATATTGTTTTAGTAGACTCCCACTTACTTAATCTTCCCTTTACAAGTGAATTATCTTTGTTTTTCTTAATATTATTTTGATCATTATTTTCTCCCCATTTGATATTTTCAAAAAGGAAGGGAGTGAATGAAAGAAATTATACTTGTAAGATTATAAATATAAAAGAAATAATAAGAGAAGAAAATTTTAATTATGATGCAAAAAAATGCTTCAAGGAAAAAATATATCAGAAGGTCATAGAGTCAGAAAAATAATTGATTCATATTTTCTTCCATCATGACATTTCTTATGGTAGAATTTAATTTCATCAACTCTTTGGGATCATCCTCATACCTTTTGAGAAACTGATCCATATCCAGATTCTTCTTTTTGAGAGACTTGATTCTTTCTTCATGCGACATTAGAATTTGTGCATGGGACTCTAATACATCTTCTTTATATTTGAGATTGAATTCCAACTCTTTCCTGAGTTCCCTTTCTCTCTTTAATTTTAGTGCAACTGAATTCAACTTACCATGCAAGTATCTTTCCTATTGCACTCAATAATCTATCTTGACATTTAGCTTTTCAGAAAATACTTGTTCTATGTTTTAGGATTGAGTCATATATCTTATCAAAATCATCTTATTTTGAATATTTGAATCCATCATTGATTCTATTATCAACCATAATTATCATAGACCATTTTTTTATTTCTATACATTATCTCATAGAATCATCGTAAACAAATTTAAATATCTTAAAGTCTATTTCATGTTTGATAAACTTTTCCATGAGCATGATTATTGAATATGACTTCTAATTAAAAGAATGGTGAAGTAAATTAAATCCTGAATTTATACCTAAAATTAAAGGAATTGTATTCACTAACACCATCAAGTACTGAACAACACATTCCTGGCCCATCAAAGATGAAGATTCGGAACCTAATTTATTTGCAAGAGAGGAATTAGTTTTTCATCCCTTCAACTTTCCTCTTGGATGTTCCCACAATATGGTTATTATCTTCCACAACTGCAATTCTATTTGGAAAGTCATCAACCATTTTCGTCCCTTTATCATATCTAGAGATTTTCTTTCCAACATTCAGAGTCACATTTTCACTGTCTTAGACATGAATTATCTTATCTTCATCAACATCTTTATTCTTAGCATCTACCTTAATATCATCAGGATGAATAAAATCATGGTTGATGATATCATCATCATAAGGTTTATCAACCTCATCCTATGCATCATCTTTTTCTCTTGAGATATTATTTTTTTATTCAACCTAGGAAGTTCTAATCAATACATATTCTAAATGAATTTCTTCTCATGGTATTCTAATACTTGTTTAATAAAATATTCACTTTTGAAATCTTCTTCTTTTTCTTCGTCAATTTCTTCTTCTTGTAGAACTATTTCTTCTTCCATAATGTGTTACAATATTTAAAATGTATTTCCTCGAGTTTATACTAGAACATACTCTCCTTTAAAGGGTTCTGGTACTTGGATCTATTCAAAAGAATTATTTATATCCATAAGAAGGGTTTGGACAATCCTAGCTTCTGAAATTTTATTCTTCAACATCATCTCTTTTTCTTTCTTTTAATGTTCTTCTATATAATGAATCTTCAAGGACTTTTCTTCAATATGATCTAGACCAAAGCTAGTATCTCCCTTATTTTTCTTATTTTTCTTCTTCTCAATCCACTTTTTTACCACTTCATCAGAAAAAGTAATTTTTTTCAGATTTTGTTCAGCTGACTGTGTTTCTGGAATAGTTTTTTTCTTTGAATTCTAGTTATTTATCATTTATTTTCATTTGGTTTTTCTTAGAAGTCTCTCATACATACCCATTATTGATTAAATACTAAAACTCACTTTTAGAAAGAACATAAAATTATCTCTATTTTTCACCAAAACCAACATTCATCCTTCTAAAAGTATCATCCCTCAATAACATAATCTTTAACGTTCTGAGTTTTCAACTGTAGTGAATTTTAAAATATTCTAAACACATGACATTAATCATTGACAAGATCATAGGGTACATAATAATCTATTACTTAAGGGTTTCATTATTGATATTTCTGATGATATTGAGAAAATACTTGATACGGTTTACCATTCACTGATTCACCAAAATGTTGATCATAAAAATATCACTTTTCATAGGATAGTCCACGTCACCCATTATTGAAATAAAAAATCATCGTAACCACAAATCTAACAACCTGATGTCTGTTATAAGAAGGTTGATATTTGGTGACTTTACTCCCTTGAGACTAAGGCACACAATTTATTTTTTCTTCTCAAAACATCATTCCTTTTCTAGAAGCTTGTGATATAAAAATATTACTCCACCTTGGTATGGAATTCCTTGAATGTTTGAAGCCATGTTGGAGGATAATGAATAATTTTTTCCATTAATCTTGAAGGAAAAATTTCCCTTCCACTTTCTTCCTAGAAAATTATTGAATCATAAAATTATATGAGATGATCAGGATAAACCAGATCATGGTTCTTCAGCTTGCCTACCCATAAACTTTCCCATCCATTCATCTTGATATTCTTCAAGATCAAATAATTATACATAGAAATGAAATTTGGGTTAACCAACAATTATCTATAAATTTTTCAATCCTTGATTTACATGTTTAAATTCATCTGATTATGTGTGGAATCTTCAAGCAACTTCTAGAATGTAAGGAAACTAAAAAAATATGAACTGATTAGTTCAAGGGTGACTGATCTTCATGACAAAAACTCTTGAAAAATATATGTGGGACACGAATACAGGAGGCCTTTATATAAGATTAGAGGTGACGATTCAAATTCCAAATTCCATCCAATGGTTATTATTAGCTTGATATGATTTGACGATTTAGATAAATACCAAAAATAGATTTGGTAGGTTCTGATGTTTTGAGGTTTTTAAAAAATAGAATTTATGGAAAGTGAATCTGATATAGTTTTCTTAAAGCAAGATTAATATACCGAAAAATAAGAAATACAATTATGAATATTTAAATAAGGAAGAAAACATTAGGGTTTCTTAGAATGAATTTTTAGTATTAAAAATGGAATTAATGAAGAACATAGATTCTAGAAAATTTTATTAATAATGTGAAATTTTAGGTTCTAGAAATTTGGGTTCTAAATTTTTTTTAAAAAGAAATTTTATTTAGGATTTTTTTTGAAAAATGTAATTCCCCCAAAAAAAATATTTTCTTAATGTTGGGAGATAGGTTTTAACAAAAAAAAGGTAATATGAACGAATACCTTATTGTTATCATTCATAACATTAGTTTAATGTTTTAAAATCAATCGGTGGGTAAATATTTTGTAAAAATATCAGTAATTTTATATTTCATTCTGATATATTGTAAAATAATATTTCATTTAAGTGTGTGATCCCTAATAAAATGATGCCTAATATATATGTGGTTTTTATGAGAGTTATTTTCAAGGTTTCTACTTAAGGAAATGGAACTTATATTATCACACAATATTTTTTTTTGGAAAAACACATGCCATAGTCTGTGAGTGTTTGTTGTATGCACAACACTTGATCACAACAACATCATGCTACTACATATTTATCTCCAGTAGTGGAAAGTGATTCTATGTGTTCCTTCTATCATGACCATGAAACCAATGAATAAACAAAAAAATGACATGTTCTGGATGTGCATTTCCTATTATTTCTATATCCACCAAAATCAGCGTCTGAAAAAAAATATTAAAACAAAATCATTTCTAGAAGAATAGAAGAGTCTTAAATCCGTGGTTCCCTTTAAATAACAAAGATTTTTTTTATTTTTAAATGAGATTACTTTGGATTAGATTGATATCTTTCACATAAGAATTCTGAAAACATTATGTCTGGATTACTAGACATTATGTATAATAAAATACCAATCATACTTTAAAAGATGATAGATCTACTTGTTTCTTGGATTCATCACAATCAAGAGAAATTGTGGTACCGATTGGAGTAATTATACTTTTAGTGTTTTCATATCCATAATTTTTATGAATATCATTAATATACCTATGTTGAGATATGTAAGTTCATTTTGGTGTTTAAGAAATTTGAAAACCTAAGAAAAATGTTAACTAACCCATCGTACTCATTTCAAACAAATATTTTATGAGATTTAGAAATTAATCAGCTAAAAATTTATGAGTTGATCTGAATATAATTTCATCAACAAAAAATTTAATAATTAAAACATTTTTCTTATCATTATTTATGAAAAGAGTTGGATCAGTAGTTCCTTTATCACATTTTATTTGTAACAAAAATTTTGTATGTCTATCATACCATGCTCTAGGGGCTTGTTTAATTCTATATAAATATTTTGTAATTTTGAAACCATGTTCAGGAAGTTTTTTGTCTTCAAAACCATGAGTTTTTTCAAAAAAACATCCTCTTGAACATATTGATTATAGAAATCAGACTTCATGACTATTTGATTTTATTTAAATTAATGAACGTGGTAAAGGAAATTAGAATATGAATTGATTCATGTCTAGCTACTAGAGCATTTGTTTCTTCATAATCTATTCCATCTTGTTGATTATACCCTTTGAAACTAATCTACCTTTATTTTTACTATGTTTCAATTTTCATAACATTTATTTCTGAAGACCCAGTTTATGCTTATTATATAATTTTCATTATGTCTTTAAACCATGGTCCTAACTTTGTTTCTTTTGAATTCATTTAGATTATCTTTCATGGATTTGACCCAATCATAATCACCTAAAGCTTCATTAGTTATTCTTTGTTCTAGTTGGGAAGTAAACGCTATATATTATTCATCATTTCATAAAGAACATCTAAAACATAAAGGTTGATTTACATCACAAATGATACTATCACTGGGAGGATTTTTATGAAACAACTTATTTGGGTTTTGTTACACCTATTCATCAACATAAGGTATAAAATCATCTGGGGTAAATACTTCAGAAACATTTTCTTCAGTATTTTTCATTAATAGAAGTATTTTCTATACAATATTGATAATAAGTTTCTAAAAACACTTCTGAGGATGTAGGTTTGGGTTGTTTAAAAACAAAAGGATCCATTTCCTCAACTTAAATATGTTCTTTTTCTTCATCACTACATGCATTTTTGTTAAAAAAAAATTAATATTTAAAAGTAGTTGAGTATCCTAAGAAAATTCCTTCATCAGACTTGGGATTAAAATTTTTTATGTTATCTTTAGTATTCAATACAAATACTTTTCATCCAAATACATTGAAGTAAGAAAGTATAGGTTTTCAACTAGTCCACAATTCAAAAGCTGTTTTGTCAAGAAAACATCTGATTAAAGCTCGATTTATCGTATAATAATTATTTCTAATAACTTCTGCCCAGAAATGTGTACCAATAGAATATTCACACAACATAGTTCTATTTATCTCTTTAATAATATTATTTTTTTCATTTAATAATACTATTCCATTGAGGAGTTATTAGTGATGAGAAGTTAGGAGTAATTATTTTCTTACTACAAAATGTTTTAAAATCTGAATTTTGAAATTACACCCCATGATCACTATGAATTGTTATAAATGGGAGGGTTTTCTAATTTTTATCATGGGATATAAAGGATTTAAAATATGAAAAGGTGACATATTTATTTTCTTGAAAATAGACCCAAGTAAATATGGCATAATCATTAACTAAAACTAATATATAGTATTTTCCTTCAATACATCCAGTTTGTATTGGACCAAAAAGATCCATATACACTAGTTTTAATGCATAATAAGTTGAGAATTCACTAATTGATTTAAATCTTTACTTATCATTCATTCTCTATTGATAAGGATCACAATGTTTTTAATATTCAAATTTATGCTTTGGTAGATATGTAACATGTATTTTCATTGAAAGTTTCCATATGTTCTTAAGGTTACATTGTCCTAGTCTTCTATTCCATTTCCAATATTGATCATCCATTGCATTAAGTCAAGGTAGATATTAGCTTTTAAGGACTTCTATGTTTAGTATATAAACATTTTCATGCTAATGGGTAGAATAAATAAACTCTTCCTTGTATTTGTATACTAAGAATTTATAATTTCTATAATTAATAGGGTAAACTTCATCACATAATTGGATTATTATTATAATGTTGTTCTTAATACCTTTAACAAATAAAACATTCAAAATAAATGTTTTTCCAGGAAGAAAAAGTTTACTTATACATGCAATTTCTCGCTGAGAATTATCTCTAAAAGTTACTATTCCTCCTTTATCTTGATAATATTATCAATTAATTTTTTACCCATCTTGTATAGATAACATCAACTATCCATGTACCGTATATTTTTTTCTTTACTTCCTTTATTTTCCTAAATATAAAATAGTTACACTTCAAAAATCAAAACATTATGGGATCCATAAATTTGAGAATTTAAAATCTTAGGAATCCACATTTTCTTTGAAAATTTTGGTTTTTGAAAACCTAAGGATTGGGTTTTTTTAAAAGAAAAATTTTTCTCCCAATTTCTACCAAATTTAAACTTAGTGCCAAATAAAGAACTTTGGGGAATAAAAAAATTATTACTAAAAATAGGTTTTGAATGAGTATAACCAATTCTGGAACTATTCCTTAGATGGAGAATTTGCTAATTAATTTTATCAAATTATTTCCTACTAGATGTAAAATTTTATAAGAGTTTCTTTAGGTAAATAATTTTCTATTTTTGTATAATGAAAAAATTCTTATCCTTAATGTCATTAGTTTTTGAACATGCATTATTCTCTAAAGCATTTTTCATGTAAATAAAATTTTCAAGATTCATTAAATGTTTATCCTTCTCATAATTAACTTCATGAAGGTTTATAGAAACACATTAAAAATCAAAAGTTCTTGGATCAAAATATTTATAATGATCTGATACTTCTTTTGTTGAAAATTGAATTCTAGATTTTTCTTTTTCTAACATTTTTTTATCTTACAATTTATATTCTGAAGATTTTTAGAAAATCTAGAAACATCCTAAAATGAAGGTAACTTATTATCTTATGATGAGGATGATTCATCATCTAAATATTAATAATATTCTTAATTAGTAAATTTAGCATTTAAAGAGATATTGGTCAAGGATTCAATATTGTGTACTTTATCATTAAGACAATTATTTTCATTAGGTACAGCAGCTCTAATTCCCATAACATTCAGACCATAATATTCATATTTTGATGATTCATCTGAAGATTCACCACCACTGTAACTCCAGGTGTCATTATCCTTCATGTCAATCTTAGCCTTAGATATTTAATACTCATTTCTATTTCATTCAGAATTCTTTTCTTTTCTATATTTTTTCTTAAGCATAGAAAAATCTGGCCTGATATGTCCAACCCTTTTGCAATAATAAAATGTTACTTAATAATCTTTCTTGTCCTTTTGATCATTATTCTTATATCTATACTGAAATCGTTCTTCCCCGCAATATTATTCAGCTTTGGAGAATGATTGGACAATTCATTCTCAGACTAATCACTTTCACATGATTTGGATATGGTAATGGTTTTCTTAGATTTATTCATTGTTACTCTTTCTCAAGTCTTTGATTTATATTTAGTAGTGAATACTATGCTTATATTACAATTCTTCTTTTTATTAAAATTTTCATCTCTTTTCATCCTTGATTCATACTGTAGAAGAGTACCAAATAACTCATCAAGAGTAATGTTTGATATTTTTCTGGTCTCATCAATAGCTATAATTTTATATTCTCACTCATTGGGCATGATATCAGTTATCTTGTCCACAAGAGAATTGTTATAAAGGCCTTTCTCTCCCATAGATTGCAGACTATTGAAAGTGGTCATAAATCATTGTTGTACTTTGTAAACATTTTCTCCATAAGAAAATAAGAATCTATGCTATTTATTTCTCAACATAACTCTTCTTGTTTCTATTACATTTGATGTTCCAAATGTGTAACTTCATGTTTCATACAAATATAGCTGAAAACTCCACAAAAATATATCTGATAATATATATTCCCAGTCATAGAACATAAAAAAGTATTATATACCTTGTAATTTAATTGATATTTTTATTTTTGTTGTTTGGTGAATGTTATGACTTCATTATCTAGAATTTTGTAATCATTAGTGAGCATAAAATAATATTCCACTCCAGTGCTAATAAAAATAACATATTGATCCTATCTCTCTAGTTCTCAAAATCATTACCATCAAATATTTGTGGTCTGGTAGGACTATGTTTTTCTATATAACCAACATATATACCTTCCATTCTATTAGAAAAATATCTTTTCCACAAAACCTTATAATTGTAAATTTTTATAAACAATGATAAAAATATTTATGTAAAATATGAGAATGAAAATCCATGCAGAAATTTTAGAGAAAGAAAAAATTGAGAAAGAAAATATATAGGTAAGTATAAGTATCTTAGAGTCCTCATATAATATAAACTTTACGATCAAAATAGAATATATATATGCGAAACTGTAAGAGATGGGGTGAATTGTAGGTTTAAAAACATTCCCCTTTTTAATCCATAAAAAATCTATGTTTAATAAAGTTAAACAATTTAAATTCACAAACCCTCTATTGTTATTACATAAAGGGATAATTGGAAGTGAACATATCCAATTATTAGAAACCTAAACATAAATATGTTTAACATAAGAAAACATAATCAAGTTTTACTTGGATTATGATTCTACCTTAAAGTTTATAGAATCTTATTTTTCCAAGAAAAAATTAGTATAAGAGAGTATATTAATGTTATACATTCTTTATTAAAAAAATACAAAAAAATAAAACTTGTAGAAAAGCATGTAAACCAGTCGGAAATATTTTTAACCAAAGATGTGGGTATCCAAAAACCATTAATAAAGGTCCCTTGATTTATACTTTCAAGAATGTATGTCTTACCCACACTAGGGTAAACCCTTGGTAACAATATCAGAGTCTACCTTTCTATCCCCAAGCCCTTGAACATTAAGTTACTCGGAACCTATGTCTTTCTAACCATGAAAGCCCTTGAACTTTAAGGAAGTTGGCACATCTATCTTTCTATCCCTAGAATCCCTTGGTTGTACTTATAAGCGATCAATGTCTCAAAAAGTAAGATGGACAAGATTTTTACAATTTTACAAGATGTTCATAAATTGCACAAGGACAAAGAGTGTTTATCTCTCTAGAAATCACTTCACAACATGTAATATCTAGGACCATTAATGGATTATGAGCTCATTCAAATGAGATTCTATTTCTAGGACAAAAATTAACGGTCGTCTCCCTCCACCAACGGCTATATTTTACCTTGAATTTTGGAGGAATTTTACATGTGTCACATAACAAATGGTTAGTTAAAAACAGATTGTATGACATCATTTCATTTTATCACAAACATGTGTAAGGAAATTGGTTCATATAAGAAAAAAATCCCTATATTTAAGAAAATTATGTAAAATAGGATCTAATAAAATTGCAACAATATATAAATGAAATGAAATAACTCTAATGAAAACGTATAATTGGATTCTAAAGTAAGTGAAAAATAAAGTAAAAATGATATTTGGATATTTTTTTTCAATGAATTAGGAGTCTAAGTTCTATATATTTAGAAATATAAATTTCAAGGAATTCAGAGACTAAATTTTGAGGAATTCAGAGTCTGGATAATGAAGATTTCAGAGTCTGAATTCTGAGAAATTTAATGATTAAATTCTGCGGAATTTGGAGTGTAAATTCTAAAGAATTCAGAGATAGAATTCTGAGTAATTCAGAGTTATAATTCTGAGGAAATTAGAGTCTTCATTCTGAGTACTTTGGAGTAAAAATTTCAAATAAATTAGAGTCTAAATTTCAAGGAATTCGGAGCCTATATTTTAGAGAATTCAGAGTTTAAATTTCAGAGAATTCAGATTTTGAATTTCAAAGAATTTAGAGTCTAAATATCTGTTAATTAGGAGTCTGAATTTTGGAGAATTCAGATTCTGAAAATAGATAATTTAGAGTATGAATTTTAGATAATTTAGAGTCCCAATTTTAGAGAGTTTAGAGTTTGAATTTTAGAGAATTTATAGTCTCAAAATATAAAATTCAGAGTCTGAATTTCAATGAATCTCGGAGTCTAAAAATAGTAAGTCTTGGTAGCTGAAGAACTATATGATTCTGAGGTTTTTGTTAGGGATCCAATTTTTTGGTTTAGGAAAAAAATGTTATATTGGTTCTGAGAAGACATTAAATAATACATTGAAAATTAAGGTAATGATAAAACTTATCTTAGAAAAACAAAATTCCCATAAAAATATAATTTTTAGGTATAGATAATTTTTCTGTAAGAAATTGCTATTGTATTTTTCTGAACATTAAATAATGGGAAATCCATTACAAAACATTATTGAATTAATAATATATCCACCTTTTATTTCTGATGTCTGATTAATTGTTATTTTCATATTCCAATAAATACATTATCGATGCTTTACTTGTCACCTCCAATATGGAGGGCTAGTAAAAGATAAGTATTATCAATTCATATTAAATTATTATATTTTTAAGTATTTAATTTCACTTAAATATAAATTAAAAATAATATATTTTATGAAATCAAAATAATATATTATAATTTAATGTAAACAAAACATCAAATAATTTTATCCTCAACAAAGACGATTAAAAAATAATACACAATGATTGAAAATAATTGAGGGTGAAAAAATAATCAATTTAACTCACTTATATATTTCAATTTTAATAGAAATTATTTTATTATACATGAATAAAAATGTTATGAAATATAATGGGGCCCAATGTAAAGAGAATATCAAACCCAACTCTATTACTTTGGGTTATCATATCTTTCAAATTATCATAAATATTATTCTTATAAACTTATTCAAAATTCCTTCTTCATTTTTATATTTTCTTTATTCTACTTATATATGTGTTCTCATATCATAAAGATGAATTATACAAAAGATTAATTTTTTATAAATGTTATTTAAATAAAATCTATTTACATATTCCTCAATTTATTCTTCTTCTCTCGAAAAATAATGATATATATTTTACAAAACATCCATTTCATGACCAAAATAATGTTTTACATAGATATTTTGGGATACCCAATGTATATTCATTTACATAAGATTTAAAAACATCACTCTGGAACCCATTATTCTCTATTGTATTCATATCATGTATAAAATGGGTGTGTGTTTTCTATTATAGGTGTAATGTATGATTATGAGTGATATTTTGTGGGTTAGACTAGAATTATGTATCACTTCCATTCATTATGTAATATGACGTGCCTCATAAGATTATATATATTTTTCATAAAGATAATTCTATAATTTTTATAATTTATTAATTGATCATTTTTATACACATTATATGCATGAATATGGTATTAGATTTTTTACAACATATGTATGGAAATTAATAATAATGTTATTTCATTTCATTAATATTAAAATTAATTATTCCACTTTTATTTCATATAATTATTTTATCCTATGTTAGTGATCTTTTTCTTCTGATATTGTGGTTTTTATTATTATCACTCGCATATTACTTTCATTCATGTTTATGTTAATTTAATATTATTCCCCCACTTATACGGATATTATCAAACCCTTAATATGAATTATATATTTAAGAGATTATATATACTAGGTAGAATATAAGTATATTAGGAGGACCATACTGAAATAATTAAATAAAATCTAATGTGTTATGTTGGATTATATTTTAAGAACATAATGTTCATGAGATACTAAACATTTTGATTCTGAGTTTTTCTATTATTGTGTTATTTATCTCTATATTGATTCAGTAATCATGTATAAATGTTTCGGGTCACTATACTATGGATGAGGAAGCATGAGAGAATCCAATGTGAAAACTCATTTGAGGTGGGAGAGATAGGAGGTTTGAGATCTACATATTCTATGATTCTATAATTTCTATAATGTTATGTATTTTTAATAATGGAATTTACATGGTTTTGAACTTATTTTAAATGTAAATTAATGTTACTTTATTATATTATTAAAAAAGTTAGTTTTTCTATATATATAAAAACAAACACATAATGTATTTGTTAATTCATAATAATTTAACAAAATTATATTATAAAAAATATTGCATGTATATTTTTTAAATTTTTTAATGTAACTTTAAATTACGTGATTAAAAACATGTTATTTATATAGTGTATTGAAAATTTTATTTTCCAATATTTAACTTAAAATACATCTAATTATTTGGTGGAGGATCTATTACATTTGTAAATAATAAATTACTAATTGTGACATGAGTTGGATTTTCTCGGATTTGAAAGAAATAGTGTTTTTATATTTTTTAATGCGTTGAGGAACATTATCATGAGTATCAGTATATTTTTATAATAGAGATTATGAGATATTTTAACAGAAGGAATGAATTTAATGAAACCCAAGAAAACATGTATATATTTTACATCATTTCCATAACTAAAAAATTTAAATTATATAATAATCCCAACATGCTGAGTAATTAAAGTCTTAGTGTTTTTGGAGATCAGCTACATTAAAATATTAGACTACAATACTTGTGAATGTTATTCATAAGATCTTCACAATGTAACTTATTATAATTATATAATAATTTAATATTATCCATATAACCTTAGGAATTGAATCATATTAAAGAGGTAAGATCAAATTCTTAATAAGGGAATCATTTCAATGAATAATAAGGGCTAGGCCACAAGCATGTGAGGAAATTATGATATGGGTAGAAATTACTAAAAATAAGATCATGTGATATTAAGACCATAGGTAGGTATTTAAATTGGCATTAAAATTATATCACATATTTTAATTATATAACCATAGTCTTCATTCTTGAAAACATAAAAACAATTTGGAATATCTACGAAAAATGGAACAAACTCGGGATCATAAAAATAAACCAATTTAGAGAAGTATTCATCAAAACCCAATTCCAATATCATAGAAGTAATACGATAATAAATAATGTACCTTTATTTATTGGATCATAACCCATGTCACTCTTTAGTTTTGGAAGACTATTGAGAAAAAAGAAGCATTAGAGGTCTATCAGTTTCAGTCTGTTTTTGTTTCTACTCGCAGACATCCTGGGAAACTTCCCAGGAGATCACACATCTGGGAACTAATCTTAAAAAAGAACATGTAACTGTAAAGATATATTAATGTATTATAAAACAACAAAGTTCAAATTTTTTGAAATATGTATTTACATTTATCTTTTTAAGTATCATTATTCATAGGTTGTTATAGAAACAACCCTCGTAACTCTTCAATGTTAGGAAACAACCCATGTACCACTTTAGAATTTGGTAAAAATCTACATACATTATATATATCAAGTAAATTTAAACATTATACAATTAAGTTGAGGTAAATATAAGACCCTACCCATAACAATCCTTAAATATGTGTTTTATAATATTGAAATCATTTATGACATCAAAAAAACTCTTGAATGAAAAATCATTCTGTAACATTTCCAAAGAGTATCACAAAAATTACTATAAGAAATGGTTTGGTTGATATTAAAAATTAAATCAACCAAATTAATTATTTAAAAATGTAATTTATATGGTAATTTATAAAACATTACCCCAATTGAAAAATATAATTGGGTTTAAATGACCAAAATGGAAATACAACATAAAATAGTCTTTTATAAAATATATGTTAAACTTTCATAACAAGATAAAGCCGCATGTCATTTTATGAAGATGTTATTAAAAGGATAAAATGAATTTATTTTTAAAAAAATTACTTTAAAATAATTATTAAAAAATGGAGAATTTAAAACAATATAATGGTATCCATGGAAATCAGTTTTGGAAAAAAAACATTTGATCGTGGAAAGTAAAAACTTTTTGATATTTTAAAACATCCTTAATAGAAAACTCACATCATAAAAATATTATTAAAATATTATTAAAAATGATAAATGGAAATATGCTATTAAAATGGGTTAGTTTACAATAAGATATAAAATTAATATATTAGATCATTTTTGGAAACGATCTTTAAGGACATGTAAGGGAAATCACCATATGAGTAGGATGAGAATAATAAAAAATATAATATAATTTTATTAAAAATAGACTGATTCAAGGAACTAAATATGTATAAAAACATTTTCCCTATTGATATACATGAGATAATATCAAATTAATTGATAAATATAAAAAATAGATAACTTATATTAACTAGTTTTATGATAAAATTGTATAACTCAAAGAAAAAAGTTTGAGTTACCAAAAATACCATGCGAGAAAAAAAATTAATACTGTAACAAACATTTAAAGATGGGTACAAGTGGTAAAAATATAAAACATGAAATTTATAGATAAAGTAATTCATAATTCATCCATAGGGTCGAATTTAAAAAAACTATATTAAACAATTTAATAAGAACAATCCTAACTCAATGAATGAAAGTTTAGTTAAAAAACACTTACAACTATAGGAGAATTTAAATCAAATATTCATTGAGGGGAGAGATTTATTTTGAATATAAATTAATGTAAATAAAATATATTTTGTGATATGGTATCTTAAATATGATGTATATATACCAAATTAATGAAATTATGTGCGTAATATAAAAAATGTCTCAAAGAAAGTAATTTCATATGAAAACCCTTACCTTATATCATGAATTCTTTGAATGCACTCTAAACATATGTATAATAGAAATAAATACAATATTAACTTAATTTATAACAATTTTCATAACTAAAACTATTATATACTTTATATATAATTAATATATATATCAGTAGTTCTATACATATTTTTCCACATGGAGTGTTTATAATTTTGACTATTTATCCATGATTCATAACATTGGTGTTGGTATCAATTCATCATAAAATGTTAATCGTTACTAGATTATTCAATTTAAAAAAACATATGGTTTATATTTTTTATATGTGTAATAATTTTATTATTTGAGATTTTTTATTATGATCATTAAAGATGAATTTGGAAATAAATTTTTTTGGTGATTCTTATCAAATGAAGGGTGTTTTCATATATAATAATTCTAATATTTACATTAAAATTAAAGAAAAAAATTCATTATTTTATTATTTTTATCATATAATTCTAGAATCTAAAATACCATAGTAATCCATGATATTAATTTATAGTAGTGTTCATGTAGATGGATAAACTAACCTAAATAGGAACATGTTATAAATAATAAATGACTGTGAAGCGATTTATTTGTAATATAATTATACCGTAATAATAATAATTTTTAGTTAATATTAGTGTGTTGAATCCAAATTTTATGTATTTATATTAATAAAACAATTCATATAAATCTCTTACCTTAAATGAAGAGGTCATTTTCCTTTCAATATGTAAATTTCAAAGGGTTAAATTTATAAATATTTTTTATTTATAAAAACATTAATAAGATTTACAATTTATTATACCCAAACCTTAATTATTTCATATAAATAACACATTACCTTCAAAAAAAATTATTTTAACAAACCATGAAAGGTGGTAATCAAAAATAGATCACACTAATCCAGAAAGGAGGTAGTCGGCACATATGCATGGATGATGATTTACTTTTTAAGAAACATGAGAAAGGGTTAATATGGACTATAATTTCAAAATATTTGATAAGTATTAAAAATAATTATTTATAATTAAATTCAATTTTTAACTTACCATGTTAGTCCGTGAAGGAAAAAAATACTTCAATGAGGCGGTAGTCTGCACCTACGCACGATTTAAATTGTTGTTTTTTCTAATGGAATAGAAAAATGTGCATAACGATATTAATATCATAAAAATAACATACCAGTATAATAGTGATACTTATTTTATCATTATAATATGGTTTAATGGAATTGTTTTGAAGAATAAGTTTACATAAAAAAGAAATGATAAAGCAGAAGTTAAAAATATATAACTCAACTATTGGATTATCTCATTTTTGAAGGGGTTTTAACCAAACATGTATGGTGTTTTCAGAATATGAAAACCTATTGAAGGTTTATAATAGTGTTTATGATAGTTTTTTAGGTATTTGGGCCCATCTATGGATGTTATGGTGTGAGATAATTGATGAGAGGAGACCCCTTATAAGTGAAAAGCTATGTATTTTTTGTAAATACCAAAAAATAATAATGTGAAGTCAAACTCAAGTGAAGTTTCACAAAAATTGAAAAATAATGGAGGAGGTAATATATAAGTTTGATAAATCCCTTAATAAAAAATTTATTATCATTTTTTCATATCTATATTATTATATTTTTCCCTTTTATCATATTATCTTTTACTATGGAAGATAGATTTTACCTAAGGTGACATATCCTTTATGACTAGAAACAAAACTAAACATATTATATAATTTAGGAATATTTATTCAAAAATAAAAAATAATTATTATTCTATTATACATCTAAAAGTAATAAAAATTTATTTTTAATATAATAATTATATAATTTATTAAATCATTTTTTTAGTGAATATAACTTCTCTTCTTAAATTTCAAATATAGGTTCCTAAATTAAAGCTAAATATTTTATAATTTTAAATTAAATTAAAAATTACACATCTTGTCAATAAATTGGTTTCATAAATTCCCAATTCATTCTCATATATAGATGATTCTATAAAAGTAACACTATTTATAAAAAAGGTATATTTCACAATTCACCTTAAGAGAATTTAATCTTGAAAAATGAAAAAAATTATAGTAACAATGTAATTTTTGGATGGATAAAAACGGTTAATTACTTTTAAATAACTATAATTATATAATTTATATGATTACTTTTTTAAAAACAACTTAAAATATTTTGAAAAATTATTTTTATAGGGAAATAAACTTTTACATTTCTAAATAGTTTTCGTCTTAATTGTTATGATTTAATAATTAATATTGTATTAAAAATCATTCATATTATAATAAATTAATCCCTTATATTTTAAAATATAAATTCTTATCACATTAATATTATTTAAAAATAAATAAATTTTCTGTATAAAGTGGTTTTTTTAGTATTTTAACCATAGAAATAGATTTAAATTAGTGTTTAAAGAGATCATTATATTACATAAATGTATATTTCATTATAAGGATACTCTAATTAATTCCTAAAATATTCCATGGTAAGGTTTTAATTGTATATCAAAATCATTTTTCCAATTTAGTATAGTGATTTGTGTGGATAATACTACCAAAAACATTGTTTATTTAAGTAAAATATAAGGTGAAATCTCATGTTGTTGTATGTATATTAAGAGAATAAAGGATGGATATAACAACCCTGGCCCCATTATCTTATATATGGTGTTTACTTTATTACAAAGACATCGATACAAGGGGTCTAATCCTAGAGGACCAATCCGTTTAATAGTTTTATAGGGACATATACATATATGATACCCACTTTACTCAAAATAGTGTGATCCATGGGTTAAAACCCACAGTCCCAAAAAAATATTAATAAAAAAATTCTAGAGGACCTAGAAAGTGAAGGAATGAAAAAAAATAAAAGTTGCAGTGCCACCCCTGAAAATATTATGCATCCTTGAAACTCATTAAATGAATTATTCTTCATAACTGTGGGAAAAATAGAGATCTCAAATTCATTGTAATGTTAAATAAAATGGAATATTCAATGATTATATAAGATATTATCAATATGGATAGGTAAATAACTAAAAACACATGTCATTTAATTAATAACATGATCAAAAAATGCATCTAAGGATAACATTAATTAAATATTCTAATGAATAACAGTAACTAAAATTATAATTCCGTAAAATGGTTAATATTGGACATCATAATATGAGACACCATGATTTCTATAACATCAAGACTTTGTGCTATGAATAATTTTTTGATGGTTAGGTATACACTAAAATCCTATTAATTTTTTCTAACTAATTTGTATCATGATACAAGTCGATGCATCATCGGGCTATATATAATTGATCCCCACCTTTCACTAGATGTCCAATGAATTACTTATATATTTACTTATAAATTATATTCATTAAAAATATTTTTGTCAATAAAAATCTATATTAAATACAGAATATGAATAATCAATATTTCACCATTGAATCAAATAACTTTCAAAGTAAAAAACTATATGCAGAAATCATATTGTTGGACTCCTCATGTGTTAATTTTGTTTAATGATCACAAATCTTATTACTGTTAATTAATCTCGATCTACTCATCATGTTTTAATGGTAACAAATATTATGGATTTTAATTACTCGCTTTATTATTTACAAATCTCATGCATGATCACAAATCTCACATATATTATCAAGACTTTATGTTTATGATTCAAGTTCTCTTACTCTCTAATGATTAAACTTAATCCATATTCTGCTTATTACTGTCTAATTTTAAATACAGATATTTGTCTAAGTATGGACTCACCGTGAAGGACTCATTGTGACCCACTCACTATGAAGGACTCACCATGACCCACTCACTGTGAAGGACTCACCATGACCCAGACACTGTGAAGGACTCACCGTGACCCAGACACCGTGAAGGACTCACCCTGACCCAGACACCGTGAAGGAATCACCGTGACCAAGACACCGTGAAGGACTCACCGTGACCCAGACACCGTGAAGCTCATACCGTGAAGCTCATACCGTGAATCTCTTACCATGAAGCTCATACCGTGAAGATCATACTGTGAAGAAGACACTGTTTACATAATCACTGTGACACCATTTCTTAACTTTTTGTCAATATTATTTAAATAATTCTAATGGTCATATTTGATGTTTTTAATTAATTTAATGTTAATTAATGATAGTTGTTGGCATGTCAGGAAACTGTATCTCGTACCAATGAATAGCGAATCATTCCTACTACCAGAACTTGTAGAATATAAGTAATATTGAGATGCAGTACACGTGCAAGCAGTGAAGTGAGAAAAGTGTGACGATATAACAAGAAGAACTTACATACACCCGAGAGCATTATGCTGAACAAGAAAGAGATTGCAAGACTTTTGAAGAACTCTCGTGAATGCAATCCAACACCACTGAAGAACACACGACGAATGAAGAGATCATTTTTTATTCCTGTAGAATACAAGCTGAACTAAGACACGCTTTTTTTCAATAGAAAAAATAGAGTAGGACTTAGAAGCATTCCTGCTAAATCCAACGAGTCCAAAGCCGCTTTGATAATCACTAGAGCTTTCTAAAATTATATCTATTCTCTCTAAGTGATTTATTTATTAACTTTCGAGTAGAGTGGTGTACTCTGTATTTAATATACACACACTGTCTCCTGCAATGAACTGGAGGATATCAAAATCCTCACTCCAAATATCATATCTCTTGTTTACCCATGTCAACTGTGGAAGAGGTCCTTCTGTGGCCTGGTCTTTGTTTTGTTTCCCATGAAGAACAATGGTAGAGGTCCCTGCGTGGCCTGGACAGTTTTGTAAACTATTTTTAACCCCGATCTAGGGTGTGGATTATATTTTTATATAAATTTGAGAGGACTAAGTCTCAGCTTGAGACCGAACCTCTTGTTATATCTGCTGTGCATCTTTTGTTTAATTTTAAAGAATACTACATATATCTTATTTATTCCGCAGCTATTACTTTAAAATAAAAATCTATTTTAAAGGTACTTTAATAGTTAAATTAGGAAGTGTTTTCACTTATTATAAATCAGTAGGCTAGCTTAAAAAGATAGATTGATCTTGCGGTTAAATTAACTGAGACCTAATCAATCTTTGAGAATCTAAGTGAACATTTAAAATCTGTATATATTCACTACAGTTTAACTTGTTTCATAAATGGGGGGATTTCAAATAGACAATATTTTTAATAGAAATTTTAATTGGAACTTAATTCACGCCCCTCTTGAGTATCCACTACGACTAACATTTTGTATCAGACGTTTGTTTTTCTTTAAGGACTTTTGAAATACTCTGTTTTTCATCTGTGATTTTAGTTTCATCTTTAAAGATCTTAAATTTATATTAGTTCTAAATTTTATCTCTTTAAATTATCTTTCTAAAATCTAGCTATGGATAATAGACTATAGGGTGCTGCTACTAACAGGCCACCATTCTTCAATGGTACAAACAATGCTCAGTGGAATCTTAAAATGTAAATTCATTTAGAAAGCATGGGTTTTGATATTTGGACTGCTATAGAGTCTCAATATAAAATTCCAGAAACTGAACAAATAACTTGGGATGAACCTACAAAGACTGCTTACAGTAATAACTGTAAAGCTATGAATTACATGTACTTTGTTCTAGGTGATGAGGAGTTTAATGGAATTTTTTCTTTCAAAACTACTTTTGAAATTTGGGATACTTTGGGTGTTTCTCATGAGGGAACAAACAATGTTAATGAAATGAGATTAAATACTTATATTATTAAATATGATAATTTTAAAATGAAGACTGATGAACCTATTTCTAATATGTATCTCAGGTTTAATGATATATTCAGTACAATGAATTCACCCGGAAAGGCTGTTCCAGCAAAGGAACAAATTATGAGAATCTTGAGATGTTTACCAGACTGATGGAGAGGCACATCTGTTTCAATCAGAGAGTCATGTGACATTGCTGCTCTGCCTGTCAAAGAACTCATTGGTAAGCTCATGATGTATGAGGAAGAACTCAAGGTGAATAAAGAGGAAGATGATGAACCTAAGTGAAAATATTTGGCTTTCAAGACTACTGCTTCAATGAGTAAGGACAAATACAAAGCTCAAATACAAACTGATAGTTCAACCAGTGAAAATTCAGACTCTGATAGTGATGCTAAAATGGCTCAAATAGCCAAAAGGTTTACGAAATTTTATAGGAAGAAGAAATTTTTCAAAAAATCAAATTACAAAGGAAAGTTTGACAACAAGGGACACTGGAAAAATGACTGGAAGAAATCTGATAAAAGTGATGAAGTTGTCTGCTATGAATGAAAAAGAAAAGGACACATTAAAGTGGGCTGGCCAAAGCTAAAATTCAAGAAGAAATGTTATTACAAGGATAGTAAGTACAAAAAGGCAATGAAGGATACCTGGAGTGCTTCTGAAGATAGCACAAGTGAATCTGAAATGTCTGATTCTGAATGAAATCATGCCAACATGTGTTTCATGACAAACACATCGGAGGTAACCATAGATAATCCTGTTTTAAATTCTTATTATTCCGGAGATGATGCAAAATCTGAATCTGATTCTGAAAACATGACTAGTGAGGAATTATTTGAATATTGTAATATGCTGGAAGAGACATGAAATGAGCTTAAGGATAAATACAAATCACTAAAGAAACAACATGCTCTCACTATTATTGTTAAAACCAAACTTACTATTGAAAAAGAGAAAAAAGCTCAACTGTTAAAGGAGAACACTGAACTGAAAATGTCTAATGATCAACATAGAAAAGACATAAAGAAGTTCACAAATGGAAAAGATACACTAACTCAAATTCTAGGAAATAAAGCTGCACCAGAATACACTACTGGAATAGGCTACAAACCTAGACAGAGGCAACTTACTAAGAATAGATTTATTCCAAAATCTGGACAGAATACTGCTAGTTATAGTTCTGGAAATTTATATGCTTCACCTAGTTATTCACATAGTTATAAATGAAATAGAGTTTATCTTTAAAAATATTTTGATTCTGTAAATTATATTAGACCCATAAGTCAAATTTGGGTACCAAAAGTGTTGATTGCTAACCTGTCTGGACCCAAGAAGATCTGGGTACCAAAGTCATTTCCTATCTAAATCTGTTTCGTAGGAAACCTGCTTGAAGTGTTCCCACAAGAAGACATGGTATTTGGATAGTGGATGTTCAAGACATATGTTTGGGGATTACTCATGCTTCAAGAGTTTAATAAAGGTTGATGGAGGTCATGTCACCTTTGGTGATAATTCTAAAGGAATGATCATCGGCCTAGGCCAAATTGGTAACACTGATTCAGTTTTAATTTCTAAAGTTTTGTTTGTTAATGGACATAAATATAATCTGTTAAGTATTTATCAATTATGTGACGATGGTTTTAATGTCAAATTTTAAAATGATTCTTGAAATGTTTTTAACTCTAAAAATGTTTTATTATTTTCTGCTCTACGAAATGAAAATGTTTATGTTATTGATTTATATTCCTTAGCTAAGAAAAATGTTACCTGTTTAAATGCTTTTCATAAAGATTACTGGTTATGGAATAGAAGATTAGGAAATTGCAATATACACTCACTTATAAAACTATCTAGGAAGAACTTAGTTATAGACCTACCTAAACTTTAGTTTCAAAATGACAAAGTTTGTAATCCCTATCAAAAGGGAAAGCAACATAAGGTTTCTTTTAAATCGAAGAAAGAAGTTTCAACTTCTCAACCTCTCGAGTTGGTTTACATGGATTTGTTTGGACAATCTAGAGTTTCTAGCTTAAATGGGAAGCACTATGTCTATGTCCTAGTAGATTACTTTTCTAGATATACTTGGGTATACTTTTTAGCTCACAAAAGTGAAGCTTGTTCTTACTGTGTTAAATACTCCAAATTTGTAGAAAATATCAGTGGATTTAAGATTAAATCCCTAAGAAGTGATCATGGTCGTGAGTTTCAGAATCATGAGTTTGAATCCTACTGCTCACACAATGGCTATAGTCACAATTTCTCTGCCCCTAGGACACCTCAGCAAAATGGTATAGTAGAACGGAGAAATAAAACCCTCCAAGAAATTGCTAGAACTATGCTTAATGAATATGACCTGCCTATTTAATTTTGAGATGAAGCTGTGAATAATGCTTGTTATATTATTAATAGAGTCTTAATTAGACCTGTTCTTAAGAAGACCCTATATAAGTTGTGGAAAAATAGAAAACCTAAAGTTAGTTGCTTTAGAGTCTTTGGATGCAAAGTCTTTGTTCTCAATACAAAAGATAATCTTGATAAGTTTGCTTCTAAGAGTGATGAAGGAATATTTTTAGGATATTCTTTAACCAGAAAAGTCTATAGAGTCTTTAATAAAAGAACCAAGTGTGTGGAAGAATCTGTTCACATCATGTTTGATGAAACTGATCCACATGAGCCTAAAACCTCTCTTGAAAATCTTGAAGAAGATTTATCTGTTCTGGACCTTAATGACAAATCTAATGAACCTACTATAAAGGAAACCAGTTCTGGACTTATCCCAAAATCTGTTCCTAATGAACCTGTACCCAGAGAAGAACCTGAAATTTCTAGTCCTACCTTTACTCGATCAAATAGAATTCTAAAGAATCATCCATTTGATGTGTTGTTGGAAATATTGATAGAGGGAAAAAAACAAGAGCTTCTCTTAGAAATCAGACTGAACATCAATCCTTCTTGTCACAGCTTGAACCTAAAAACATTAATGTTGCTATTAATGATGAATTTGGGGTAATTTCTATTCAAGAAGAACTCAATCAATTTGAAAGAAATAAAGTTTGGAATCTCGTTGAAAGACCTAAGGGCACTTTCACAATAGGCACTAAATAGGTGTTTAGAAATAAAGTAGATTAATCTAGAAACATTGTTAGAAATAAAGCTAGGATAGTTGCACAAGGCTATAGTCAAGAAGAAGGTATTGACTATGAGGAGAATTTTTCTCAAGTAGCCAGATTAGAAGCTATTAAGATTTTACTTGCTTTTGCTGCTCATCTAAATTTCAAACTATATCAAATGGATGTCAAGAGTGAATAATTAAATGGATATATTTCTGAGGATGTTTTCGTTTAAAAACCACCTTGATTCTCACACCCTCATTTTACAAATCATATTTTCAAATTATCAAAAGATTTATATGGTTTAAAGCAAGCTCCAAGAGCTTGGTATGATAGATTAAGTACTTTTCTAATTTCTAAATGTTTTACAAAAGGAATAGATGATCCTAATCTGTTTATAAAATGAATTTCTAAAGATGTTTTAGTTGTAAAAATTTATGTAGATGATATTATTTTTGGATCTTTAAGAAATTCCTTATGTACTGATTTTTCTAAAATGATGCAAAATGAATTTGAAATGAGTTTAATGGGTGAACATAAATTCTTTCTTGGATTTCAAATCTTTCAAAATGATGATGGAATCATTTTAACTCAAAGTAAATATACTAGAGATCTTTTAAAACGTTTTTGATTGGATAGCACAAAGAGTAGTGACACTCCCCTGAGTACCACCTATAAGATGGATCTTGATGAAAATGGTAAATCTGTTTATCAAACCACTTATTGAGTAATGATTGGAATTCTACTCTACCTGACTGCTAGTCATCCTGACATTATTTTTAGTGTGTGTATGTGTGTTGATTTTCAAGAAAACCCTAAAGAGTCACATTTAAATGCTGTAAAGAGAATTTTTAAATACCTCAAGCATACTCCAAATTTAGGACTGTTTTATCCCAAAGGGAACTAATTTGAATTAGTTAGTTATTCTGATGCAGATTTTGCTGGATGTAAGTTAGATAGAAAAAGAACCTCTGGAATGTATCACCTTTTAGGCAAGTCACTAGTATCATGGTGTAGTAAGAAACAAAATTTTGTTGCATTATCTACTGTAGAAGCTGAATACATAGCTGCTGGTAGTTGTAGTGAACAAATTTTGTGGATGAAACACACATTACTTGACTATGGATATCAATTCAGACATGTCCCAATAAATTGTGACAACACAAGTGCTATTAACATTTCTAAGAATCCTGTTTCTCATTATAGGACAAAACATATTGATGTAAGACATCACTTTTTGCGGGATCATTATAAAAAAGGTGATATCACTTTGGAATTCATTGGTACTGAATATCAACTTGCTGATATATTCACTAAACCATTAAATTTTGAAAGATTAGACTACATCATACATGATCTTGGTATGATTAATCATAAGTAAAAAATCCTACTGATCTTAATATTTAATACTTTACTATATTTTAATTTATGGTTTCATGGTCACTGTTTCTACGTTCTTGTTTTATACTCACGGTCTCACCGTCAAGACTTTATGCTCACGGTCTGTCAACTCACTGTCTCACCGTGACTACACAGAATGCTCATTGTCTCACTGTGACGACTACCAACTATCTCACCGTGATGACTAGTTTTCATCACACCATAATGCATACTCACAGTCTCACCGTGAAGATTATTTATATTTTATTTTTAAACCCGCATCGCGGTAATTTTTATTTCACCACTATTTGTTTTCCCGCGTTTTTGTTTTTATGACGTTTGACTTTCCCAAATGATAAAACGCAAGGGTTTCATTCAATTCCTTACCCAAACTCTCTCCTAAACCTTCTCTTCCCTCTCACCTGAACCTCCTGTGAATGCCAAGGATGTAGTGTCCATCTTCACCGTCGTCTGAGAAGCGCCGCTCTAAGAAACAGAAGAGGATACCGAGGATAGCTCCCGAAGGACCTCTGAACCCAAACCTGGTAAGTTGTACAGTTGTACGTGAAAAAGAGGTTTTCCCAGAGTGGTTTCTGTCTAGCAGTTCTTTAGTTTTGAAACTTTTAAGAGAACAAGGATGGCTTGAATGGTTCACTAAATAGAATAGACCGATTTACCCAAGGTTAGTATCTCAATTCTATCAATATGTGAAGTTTTCTTTTGGGTTTGGAGAAAGCTTTATGGTGACCAGCTGGATAAATGGTCAAAAGTGCTCTTTCTCTTCAAGGATGTGGGCAGCATGCCTAGGGATTCCACATGAATGAGTTTGTGAGGATTACCAGAGAAACCCTCCTCCAACAACCGACATCTTTTACCTGGAGAATGGTTTGGAAATCCTGACTAGAAATGGCACCAAGCGAAGGGCCATAGCTGCTGAATTAGATGGGGAGACTAGACTATTGTTCAAATTTTTTCAGAATTTGATTAGCCTGAGAAAAGGAGATTTTTCTGTGATGAAGTATCATGATGTTTTCCTGATTCATCTGTTGAAGAATGGCTATAAGATCAAACTATGAAAGTATGTTATCTACCATATCTATGAGCTGATCAAAGTCACTTCCAAATCCACCTCCTTATTTTACTCAAGGATGATTTCAGCTATATTAGTTTCCAAAGGGATGGTTGGAACAAATGAAGAAAAGTTTTAGGACCTTGATTTCTACCTTTCCACGCCTATCATCAGAAGGATGAAGATTAGTTGGAACCCCTGGAAGAAGCAGTGGGGTGAGGATAATTATCGACTCTATACAAAGTTTAATCCTGTTGACTATCCCAGAAGACCTAAAAATCTATCTGATCCTGGTTTGGAACCACATGAAGTGGCTGAGTATTCAGAAGAAGAAGAAGAAGAGGAAGTAACTGTTGAAGTATCTCCTAGAGAAGAAGCTATAAGACCTCAAATGGAACCAGCTCCTGTTGAAAAATAAGGGATTGTTGTCTCTACTGTTATCCCTACTGAATGACTTCAATAAGAGGAAGTTTCTATTAGTTTGAGAGAATAGGAATCTCCTGCTTCTTGTGTGGATGTAAATCCAGAGGCTCATCCTAATGTTGCAAGGAAGTTGGTTTTTCCTGATTCAGAACAGAAAGTAACCCTATAGGAAGATCCTGTTGAAGGGGATCTTTCTGTGGAAAAAGAAGCAAGTCTGGAAGTTCAACCAGTGGAACAATCGGTTCCTGAGATTATTCACTCTGCTGAAGAGAGGATGGAAATTTCCATTTAGTTGGGAAGGCAAGATTTGGCTGAAGAGATCAAGGATGATCCTGTGGATCTTTTCCATGTTCCTAAGCCTCAAGAATCTGAAAGGGAAGCACAATTTGAGGGGGAGGAACCTCAAAACCTAGAGATTACAGAAGTTGGATCTGCTGAAGCTTCTCAGCCTTCTGTCTCATACTCTGTGCAAACCTGATTTGTTTTCCCAATCATTTATGATTTGGATGAGTCAGAGAATGTATCTACAAATGTAATTGATCTTTCTTCTCTGTTTCAACGAAAATCTATAGCTCATACAGAACCATAACCAGAGCCCCAACCTCAATCTGATCCTGAGATTGAAGATGACTCTGAACCTCAAACAGAATCTGAACCAGTACCTTTACCTACACCCTTACCCGAGCATCACTCATTTGTGAATAAAGATGATCTGAAAGTTTCTGGAAAAACATTGTTAGCTGGAGTTGAGAAAATTCTCTCCACTCAACCTTGTCCAGTGACTCAATTAAGTCAAGAAGATGCATCAATTCTCTTGGAAAATATTATCTTTCATATTCAACCAAGGATGATCCGAGAAATCCAAGAAGTCAGAGTTGAGAATAAGCTTCTGAGTGCTGATGTTGAAAATCTGAAAAATATGATAGTAATTTTGCATAATGAGTTATCTTTGAGATCAGAGCTTGCTCTTGTCTCTGCTCCTGCACCTGTTACTACATCTCCTGAGACATCTGATTCCCTCTTTTCTAGGGAGATTGTGTCTCATGTTCATCCATACATGATTTCTTTTGATGAAAATATTGGAAAAAGACACACCAAGATTCTGGAACAAATGAGAGAGCTTGTGGAAAATCTGAATAAGCTTACAGATGAATAAAATGGATGCCTGCAAAAAGTGTTGAAACAGCTCAATGTTCTAACCGAAGGTGTCAAGGCTTCACCTGCTTCTGGTCAGACCTCCACATCTTCTTTGGATGATTCTATGATGAGATCCATAATCAAGGAAGAACTTCAGAGTGCCTTCAGCGGCTTGGATCTATCTTCTTTGTCATAAGTGATTAAGAACAGTGGTAGAGCATTGGACTTGGTTAGGATTCATTCTAAGATACCCAATGATGCTCAGCAAGAGATCACCAACAAAATAGATCTTTATCTCTCCCATATTTTCTCCAAAAGTGATATGACAAATCACTTTAGATATCTTATTGAAAATTTTAGAATCCCTCCGGTGACTCAAGCTTTTAAAACCCAAGTTCAGAAACTTACAGAGTTCACCAGATTTTTGGACAGATTTATGGAGAATAAGGATGATTCTGAAAAATCTATGCAATATGGTGGTGAAATCATTACTCATTTAATCAATCTTTTGAAGTCGTATCTTCATGTGTAGAGTACTGCTATTGTTGCTCCAGCTGCTGCACCCCTTAGGCCTGGTTTACCTACCATAGCCTCAACTGTCATGTCAGTCAGCCAAACTCTTTCTCAGATCTGGCTAGTCATTCTTGACCAACCTAAGCCTAGATCTTCTACTACTCTTACTTTGGCTCCATATGTGTTTGAAGGTCTACCCTTACCCTCTTTGTCTACCGCATCTATGCCTTTTTCTACTTCAGCACCAGCTCCAGCTGCTGATAAAGGCAAGGAAAAGATTGATCCCTGAAGAGTCTAGCGACTGTTTTCTTTTTGATGGGATTTTATTTCTTGATTACTGTTTGTACTTATCCTATATGTTCTATTCTGAACCCTTTGACTAATGAAAAATGATGAGTTTCATTTCATTTTCTCTACTTTTTGAAAATCCCAAAAGGGGGATGAAAATCTACAAGTATAAATGGGGGAGAGAAACAACAAGTGTCAATTCTATAATGTTTTTTTTACAATTCTAGTATCTTTAATGTTACATTTCATTTATATTATGACTATATCTGATTTGTGATCATCAAAAAGGGGGAGATTGTTGGACTCGTCATGTGTTAATCATGTTTTAATGATCACAAATCTTATTACTATTAATTAATATCGATCTACTCATCATGTTTTAATGGTAAAAAATCTTGTGGATGTTGATGACTCTCTTTATTATTTACAAATCTCATGCATGATCACAAATCTCACATATATTATCAAGCCTTTATTTTTATTATTCATGTTCTCTTACTCTCTAATGATTAAAATTAATCCATATTCTGCTTATTACTATCTCAGTCAAAATACAGATATTTGTCTAAGTATAGACTCACAGTGAAGGACTCACCGTGACCCACTCACCGTGAAGGAATCACCGTGACCCACTCAACGTGAAGGACTCACCGTGACCCAGACACCATGAAGGACTCGGTGTGACCCAGACACCGTGAAGGACGCACCGTGACCCAGACACCATAAAGGACTCACCGTGACCTAGACACCGTGATGCTCATACCATGAACCTCATACCGTGAAGCTCTTACCGTGAAGCTCATACCGTGAAGCTCATACTGTGAAGAAGAAACTGTTTACATAATCATTGGGACACTGTTTCTTAACTTTTGGTCAATATTATTTAAATAATGCTAACGATCATATTTGATGTTTTTAATGCATTTAAAGTTAATTAATCATAGTTGTTGGCATGTCAGGAAACTGTATCTCGTACCTATGAATAGAGAATCATTCCTACTTCCAGAACATGTGGAATATAAGGAAGATTGAGATTTAGTACACGTGCAAGCAGTGAAGCGAGAAAAGTGTGACGATACAACAAGAAGAACTTCCAAAAACCTGAGAGCACTGTGCTGAACAAGAAAGATATTGCAAGACTTTCTAAGAACTCTCAATAATGCAATCCAACACCACTTAAGAACACACGATGAATCAAGAGATCATTTTTCATTCCTGTAGAATACAAGCTGAACTACGACACTCTGTTTTTCAACAGAAAAACTAGATAAGGACTCAGAAGCATTCCTGGTGAATCCAACGAGTCCAGAGCTACTTTGATAATCACTAGAGCTTTCTAAACTCTTATCTATTCTCTCTAAGTGATTTATTTATTAAATTTCGAGCAGTGTGGAATACTCTGTATTTATTATACACACACTGTATCCTGCACTGAACTAGAGGATATCAAAATCCTCACTCCAAATCTCTTATCTCTTGTTTACCCACATCAAATGTGGAAGAGGTCATTGTGTGGCTTGGTCTTTGTTTTATTTCCCACGAAGAACAGTGGTAGAGGTCCCTGCGTTGCCTGGACAGTTTTGTAAACAGTTGTTAACCCCGATCCAGGGTGTGGATCAATTTTTTATATAAATTGGAGTGGACTAAGTCTCATCTTGAGACTGAACCTCTTGTTATATTTGCAGTGCATCTTTTGTTTAAGTTCAATGTATACTACATATATCTTATTTATTCTGCTGCTATTACTTTAAAATACAAACCTATTTTATTGATAATTTGATAGTTAAATTAGCAAGTGTTTACACTTATTGTAAATCAGTAGGTTAGCTTCAAATGTTAGTTTTATCTTTTGGTTAAATTAACTGAGACTTAATCAATCTTTGAGAAGCTAAGTGAACATTTACAATCTGTATAAATTCACTACAGTTTAACTTGTTTCATAAATTGGTGGATTTTAAATAGAAAATATATTTAACAAAGAATTTAATTGGAACTAAATTCCCCCCCCCCCCTCTTGAGTATCCACTCCGACCAACACATATATATTTTTGGAAATAATAATATCCTTGAAACAAATAATATAGATAATTAATAAAAATAAATTTTTAATTATCATAAAAAATGAAATTTTCATCTTAAATTTAATTACAATAAAATTAATAATATATAAAATATTATTATAGATTCATCAGAAATATATGTTTTAAAATAATATCATTTTCATTTGAGAAATAATGAAAATATAAGTAAAATATGAAAAAAATATTTCATTTATGAGTATTATTTATAAAACCACTTAAAACTTATAGATGAATATAGTTATCAATAAATGGATATGGTAGTGGGAAGATCTGTGAACGTTGTAAATGTTAAGAATGTGCATTTTGACATTTTTTAAAGAAATTAAAAAATGAAACATTATAAAAAAATTTAAAGAATACTTTAATACCATTTAAAAATAAATTATATCATAAAATATACGTAATTAATTATTTTATTAATAAAATTTACATTTTTAATACAATTTTGAAAAATATTAACATTGAAGAAAAATATATCCAATTAAAAGATAAATAAAATAATTTTGTTAGTTTAAACATTTATTTTATTGATTCAAGTTCAAAATATTGTAAAATTTGGAAAAACAAATATAGAAAATAAATAAAGAACAATAGTATAAAAAATTATTAATTCATTTAAAGGATAAATTATAAGATTTCTATGACGAAAATACAAGAAATCTCAAAAGAAAGTGGGAATGTAAACTAGAATCTTACCTATTTAGTGACATTTAAATTGTAACCCCTTAAGTTAATAAACATGAATTGAAACATTAATCATCATGAAAAAATATGTATTAATTTTAAATGTGTTAAATGGGCAGTATATATACCACAAAAAATTTAAAATCTTAATAATATCAAATATGTCTCAATTGAGCAGAAATTGAAACGAAACCTCATTACCCAAAGCATCCCTTCAGTTTAACATGATTTATCTTCACATACAATGATAAAAAATATAATAATTTATTCTAGAACTATATTCATATTTATAGTAACATATATAATACTTTTATATCATATCTTCGCTCATTCATAAACAATATTACAATATTAGTATAGTTTCAGTTGATAAATGCCTTGTTTTCCCAAGCATGCTTTTCATGAACGTTACATTTCATAATAAAATTATATATTTACATAATCTATACAATTATATTGAGTTTATTAATATAATATTTATTCATTAGATACGTTTTTAAGGTGATTCATTAAATTAGTACATGGAAGAGGAATTTCATAGCTTCATGGAGACAATAGGCCGTACCTATGCACGAGCAACATTATAATTTTATTAATGAATGAAATAGAATGTAATTTGATGATATTTTAATCTTATAGAATCAATATTATTTTATATTTATCATATATATATTTATTATTCCCCACATTATTTCTATCTATGTCTGTCGGTGATGGAAAAAAATTATATTGGTTCACGAGGATGTAGTCTATCGTACACACAGACCATGGTTGTGTTTCCTATTTTATAGATAAATATTACACCATAAATATAACAAAATATCAGAATATTTTAAATACGTTTGATACTATATTGTAATTATTTAGAGTAAATGAAGGTGGTAAATTAATAAGTAAAAAAGAATGAGTTTTTGTGAACACAATTACCTTCGATTAGAAAACCCTCTTTTAGATATCCTATTAAGGACCCTAGAGATATTTTTTGGGATAAATATAACCAATATAATTGGTATAAAGATATTAATGAGATATATTTTCAGGTATTTTTAGATCTAAATTGATTTATATGTTTGAAGAAGTAAGTGGAGGAGGTACCCTTTTAATAATTATGGTGAGTTGCACACTTTGAATTTCTCAATGTTGTACAATAATGTCATGCCACATTCCTAGAAAATGGATTCAAAAAGGATAATATTAAAATTTAATAAGGTTAATTTATAAAAAAACCATCCAATCGGGTTTTATATAGTTTTTATTTCATTTTTACACTCATATTTATAGATTAATCCCCTGTAAAACATGTTTTAGCCTTAACAACGGTAACTATTTTTTTCTATTTTTACTATGAATTAGGGGAAAAATTAAGTTTAAATTATTTCATATAATTAATTATGATAATTATAAATATTTACTCACAATTATAAAATCAAATTCATAAATTTCTATAAATTGAATATAAACATTACCCTACAAAACGTGGCGATAAAAGATTTTTCATGAAATATAGTTGTCATGAATAAGATGATCTTAAATTAATTATATGACAACTAATATAATATATATGGATTTAAATTAAAATATATTGACTTATAATATATTAATTTCTTAAAGAATATTTACCAATGAATTTTATTTTAATTAATTATAATTGAAAGACATTATCCACATTTTTTAAATACATTTCTTTAAAAAATATCCCTTTTACCTCCAAATGATCGTATCATTATTTATATATAATTTATATTTAATAAATTATTAATTATGTATATTATAATAAAATATAATAATTAAAACTATGAATAGTTAAATGCAACTTTTTCTATTATTTATTATTTATTATATATATGGAAATTTTTTTAAAAATCATTCTTGAATTATTTCGACCAATTAATTTTAAAATATATATTCATCGAATAAAATTATAGTTTTTTACATGAAACATTTAAATGTTAATGTTTTTATGTTATTATTAAAATATAATTGTTATTTTATATAATTAATAATCAAATATAATGGTATAATAATTCAAATCTTAGGAAAATAAACATGTAAAAATTTAATTTTATTTCCAATAATCATGAAACCTGTTGGATGAGTTTATAATAGTCAAAGAAATATGAAATATATATATATCAATATATATTTGAAATTTTTTAAATAAGAACATATATAATATGATGAAATTATATGTTTTGGAAAATATACTAATAGTAAATTATAAAAGGTCCAATTCATATAACATATTTCTCAAATAAACGAGTCTATAATCCTAGTATTGTCCATTGTGTCATGTGTGTTCTTTTTTAGTCTATATCATTTCATCACATTTTCACCATTGATATCAAATAACATTAGATGGTGAAAACAATAATATAGGCTTGGAATTCTTGTTTTAGTTAAACAATCGACCCACTAGTGGTAGAATACTCTCTCCTAAACTAATTAAGAAGGTATAAATTATAAATATCTAAGTGTTCTGAGAATGAGATAATAACCATGAGTGATCTATGTATAAAATTGAATCATAATTAATGGATTCATACCCTTATAAATGTGGGAGAACATAAATATTTATAAAATATTTTAAATGTAAATGAGTAGTATTGAAGTCTCTAGGGATTAGGTGAACATTCATAGAAGTATGGGAAGTGAATAAGTGAAAATTAAATCCTAACATTGTGGGTAGGATATGGTCCTTGTTTACATCCATTATTTCTTATGATATGAATCTATATTCACTTTGATATGGGTTTTTCCACAAAATTAGTGACTAAAATATATTAAAGGATAGTAGCCATAGGTATTGTGGATGCTATATAATTATGTAACCATTACAGTGGATATACTGTTACCGATGTGGGATTAGTGTACTCACCATGTCAATTTGGAGTTAACCCATATTAAGGAAAATCATTTCAAATAGTTGTTCACATGTTTATGCTTGAAAAATTATCTTATCATTGAAGGATAATTTTCCAATCAAGGTAATATAGTAATGTGTCTTTATATATATAATGACTATGTATAAATTCATGTTTGAAATCCATTTGTGTGGGAGATAAATAGAATACAAATTATACATAGTATTTCACCTTGATTCATTACATAAGTTGTATCTTATAGATCATATAACCAATAATTACTTACATAAAAATATTTTTCTATAATTTTATTCTAATTTTAAATTACTATCAAATAATATATAATCAATCACATAATACTTACAAAATATAATCCATGGAAACTCAATTTTTCCACCGTACTCCCATACTAAGTAACCAAAACCTTGAAAAAAATTTACAATGGAATAAATTTAACACATAGTATTTTGAATGGTTTTACTTTATATCGCTATATATATATTATTTATATATATCATTTACATATATAATCTTATGACTTTTCTATATTTATAAATGGTTTTACATAATTTTATTTATACATTTAATTTTTATTAAATATATTAACAATCTTCAATGGTGTTAATTTATAAAACATTATAAAGTTAATGTTTTATGTTTTAAATTCATAATAAATTGTAATTATAAAATTCAAAACATATATATATATATATATATTAATATCATTAAAATGGAATAGGAAAATGTTTCTATAAATGTTTTACAAACATAACAAACATAAATATTACTTTAGAGGATATACAGTGTAATAGATATCCAAACCCACATTTTCAAAAAGAATCAAAATCCTTAGCCCTGTAGATTCTTAACCAAAATCCCAACTATCCATAAATAAATAATCCATAATTATTTGTAGTTTTAAAATTAATTTAACTCTAAATATGTAAAAATAAATATGATAAAACATTACCATTGAATTATCACCAGTAAATCAATGCCCACAATTGAAAAATAAATAAATATTATCTTATAACATAGTTTAAATACATAAATAATTGATTTTAAATTTTATAAAATAATTTTCATCCCTTAATCATATAATATATAAAAATTAAAAATATAGGAAATCTCTATTTATAGGTAAGATAATAAATAAAGAATTCTAAAATTTATATGTGAGATATAATAAACAGGCCATTAAATTTGAATATTATTTTAAAGAAGATTTAGAAATTATTTTTCATAATTTAACCACTATATTTTATATCAATATATCAAAATTAAATTTGGGTGAAAATTTGGGTGAAAATTTGGAATTTTTTAAAAAACATAGATTTTTGGTGAATAGTGAAAATCCTGTTTTTATATAAAACTATCATTTCTTTTAAAAAATGAATTAATTTAAAATTATAATTATTAATTTTAAATTTTATACAGATAAATTAAAAATTATTTAGTTATATTAAATTAAATTAATTACATTTAAATCATATTTTTATAGGATTGAAATACATGTTTATTTATAGGATTAAAAAAGCACTTTTCTTAAACCTGTTTTAAAATTTATTAGTATTATACATTAAAATTAATTAAAATAACCCCTAATGGTAAATTGTTTCAATGAAATTATTATATTCAATATCTCTTTTTGTGAAATTAAATTCCTATAATTAAGGTTACTAGTTATAGGGTTAAAGTGAAATCATATTTTCCTCAAAAATGAATTTATCAGAAAACTGCTTTCCGTCATGCTTGCATGATTTATTTTCAAAAACTAGCCTAGGTACCCGGGTAACATGATTATTGTGATGGCCATGAAATATAAAAAAGGGAGTTTCCAATACCCATGGGTTTGCATCTAGCCCCAGGCGTCATGCACAATGAAGTTTGGAATGAATTTTTATAAAACAAATACGGAAGAAATGTCAAAAATTAGTAGGCGTACAAAGGAATATTTTCTTTGAGTAATGTACTAAAAGTAAAATATGTGTAAAACCTAAATTACTATAAATAAGAACTAGAAAAATAGAAAATCTTCTCATGTCCCATCCAAGATGCAACTCACCAATTCCATGGATCAACAGCTCGAACCACCACTAAGTGACCCTTTTCCCTTGCTCAATCCAAGATTGGGGTAATCTACAAACCCCAAAAGGCACGAGTATGGCGTGAGAAAAATCCATATAATTTTAAACCTATATACTCCATCATAATATTCCAATATACAATTAAAAAAGAAAGTACTTTTAATTTTCTAATAAAGAGGTTTGGAATTTCAAAATAATATTTAAACAAATCATGAGTTAAATTTCAATAGATGGAAACACTTTATCAATTCATTATTCACATTTCAAATTATAGGAATATATTTAAAACAATGAAATTACCTTTAAAAAGAAGGGTTATTTAGGCCAATTTAACTTTTCACAAATGACTTAAATATACACTTTTATATAAAATAATAGATGTAAACAAGAAATCAGGTAAAATAGTTTACAATAATGGCATATATTCATTTGAAATATAATGAGAGACATCATGGTCATACACATAATAAGGTATAACAGTTCTAGGCTAAGGAGAATAAATAGTGTGAAATGAATATATTTATATACACCCCTTTATACCAAGGTCTTCAAGGGCTCATCTCCATCATATTATGGATCTGATGTGATGATAATATGTTTTAGAACGTTGTAAATCATAAAAAAAATTCAAATAACTCACTAACAACATATTTCTTGAATATTATATAATAACAAAAAAACTAAAGGAAATTTATTATAAGACTACTTAAAATTATTTTAAATATTAGTCTCCCTTTCAAATATTCCAATTTTCCCTTTAAAATCCATAACATGTTTTCTTATAAAAAATCATTTTCACCAAGATAAAACCTGATGGTTTCTATCAAAACCATTTTAATCCATTTTCACAATTAGGGATTTTAAACCAATTCACCATTCAATTTCAAAATACAATATCATAATGAAATTCAAAAATTTATTATTCAAACAATTACATCAGTCTCATCACAAACCTTTAATTCTATGGAATTTGGGATTTTGATAGTTTTCCATCCAATCAATTTATCCACAATTAAATTCAACCATTTAATTGAAACAATTTACATAAAATCCATAATTCAAATTTTAATAAACTTTTATAAACACATCACAATTTAATATAATTATGTTTTTTCTAATTTCATACCAATAACACCTTTTTTAAAACCCCTGTTCAATTGAATTGGGTTTTTCTAAAAAACCAATTGAATGAATTTTACCCAATATAAAAACAAAATTTACATCAAAAAATAGAAATTAAACAAATAAAGTTACGTTTATAATATCTGGGCATCATAACAGAACCACCAAACTTGGGATCAATGGAAAAAAAATAACAAAGCCATACCCGGAAAACTCTAACGAAGAATGATGAAAACGAAGATCTATGAATCAAAACATGTTTCAAATCAAACACAGTAGTAATTAGATCCACATAACAATATGGGGATCCATGTAACCCTCTAGAGGAGAAGTGATATCACGGGAAAATGATATCGATATGAGGAAAGTAAACAAATAAAATATTATAGCATGATATTCATGATTTGGATCGCTTCTGGGAGGGATTCAAGGAGATGAAAATTATTTTTGGGATATCCAAAGATGGGAGAAACTAATATTTGGTCTTACTGGTCCATCAATGGCGTAAAATAGGGGTTCAATAAATTCTAATAAATTTTTTTATTAATTAAAATCCTCACCAAACGATTTCCAATGAAAAGGTGCATGGTTTAGACCAACAGTGCGAAAGCCATGCACCTATTATTATTGTAATATATCATTTCTCTATAGAGGGTTCATGGCATGTCTAACCATCCACCGACCATATGAAATCTTATTGCCTTGGGCTGCATGGTTTTCTGTAAAAGGACTCACGGTTCGGGAAAACCAGGCACCAATCATGAAGTAGCCTATAATTTTCCTAAATTTTCAAAATTTCACCCTATGAAACTCTAAAATAAACTCATACAAAGCATATATAAAATAGGGTTTAGGAATACATGAAAAATAGTAATAATTTGTTACAACCTCCATACCATAGAAATATTATGTCCCTAAAAAGCCTTTGAAGAATCTTCCACGATAAAAAGATGATGCCACTTCTCTCTCATTAGTGCCTCCCTCCCCCATGTCTCATCAGAATTAGAACAATGTTTCTAGAGCACATGAACCAAAGGTATCATCCTCCCAAGAAGTATCTTTGTTTCACAAGAAACTATCATAGCTTTCCATTTTGTTGTGAATAAATCAAGATGAACATTAAGATCACACCATCTCGTAACATGTGATCATTCAAATAAATAATTTGATGGTTGAGATACATGGAACATGTTATGTATCAATGTTCGTTGTGGTGGAAGTGCTAAATTTTATGAAACATTCCCCACATTCTCAATAACCACAAAAGGATCCACTGGAAGAGTAGAAAGTTTCCCTTACCTCCCAAACCATTGATGACCCAAACCTGGTAAAAAATTCATGAGTACCTAGTCAACAAATAATAATAGAAAAGGTATAAGGTGAATATTAGTACAAGGATAATATTATATTTGTTTTTCTTACCATTATTTAATGAATTGGATGGGTATTTTATCTCATATCATGCATTGTACTTGGTTCAACCTTGGAAATTTCTCCAATATACAACCAAAACAAAGGAAATTTTCTTGGTTGACCATACAAGGATTCAAGAGGATATATTCTAATAATTAACTGGTAAATATTGTTATAAGGAAACTCAACAAACCACAAATGATCATCCTAGGCCTCACTAAAGTATAGAACACAAGATTAGATAATGTCCTTAGGAATCTTTATAGATTTTTATGTTTGTTCATATGACTATGTATTTTGTGCCATACTCAAACATACAAGATTTCTTAGTGCCAGTTAAAGGAATTTTCAAAAATGAGAAGTGAACTGAGGGTCCCTATAGGAGACAATAATGGATTCAACTCTATGAAAATGAATAATCTCTCAAATGCAAGGATTTCCCAACTCCTCAACTTTTGTTGTATCATGAATGGGTATAATGTGAGCTAATTTAATGAGACGATCAATCACAACCCATATTTCATTCTTATTGATCAGGGAATATAGAAACCCAACCACAAAGTCCATTAAGATCTCAACCAAGGACCAAGTTGGGATAGGAAGTCTTTGTAGAAAACCCGAATGTTTCTTATGCTCATCCTACACCTAATGGAACAAATAAGAGTAATATTCCAACATAGTGATGTCCAATCTCATATGTGGTCACCAGAACTACCGCTGCATGTCATAGAATATCTTCATGTTTCTTGGGTACACATCCCATTAGTAGCTATGGTAGTATCCCCTAAGATCTTTCCTTACCGCTATTGGCACAACAAACATTTCCAACGTATAGAATTTTATCTTCGGAGTAAGTACACTCCCAAACTGTATCCCCACCATAAACAGAGTCTCTAATTCTTTTTAACTCTTCATCAATGTTCTTTTCCTGAATAATCAATTTGATAAGAGAAGATTTCAAATGATTATAGGACAAGAAAACCACATCCCCTATTTCCTAGAATACTATATGAAATTTTGAAAATTAATCCATCATGTTCCACTCATGTGATCATTCATTAACTATCAGGTTTAGAAGTTTCTTGCTCAAATCATAGACAATGTAATTCTTTTTTCTCAATGTATATGAAATGTCAAAATAGAAGGACTATAAGAATTCTACCCAATTCCTATACTGTAGATTTATATATTTTTTAGAGAATATATAACTCGATCTCTTATGGTTTGAAAACACAGTAAACCTTTCTTCGTAAATTTAATGTCACGAAAAATTAAGAGGATGCATCACAACAGCATGTTTTATTTCATGGTTTAGATAATTATTCTCATATAGACTAATAAGACAATATCCATAGGAATATACATGATCTTTATTCAAAAAAACATAGCCCATAATTGAACCTGATGCATCACAGATGGCAATATATCCCTACCCCGCCTCTAGTAGAGTTAACACTAGCACAATAGTCAAAATATGTTTCAGCTTAAAAAAAATAACTCTAATTTTTATCATTACAAAAAAAATAAATCCCTTCAGAGTTAGGGAAGTCATTACGGATGCTGAATTTTAGATATCCTTAAAAAACTAGTGATAATGACATGCAAGACCCAAGAAGCTCCAAATATAAAAAACATTAAATGGTTTATCCCATGTCATAATATATTTTAAATTCACAGGGTCAACTACAATACGATGTTTTGACACTATTTGACACAATAATTCTACTTCCTAAATGTTAAAGCCAAATTTTGATATCTTTTAATAATGTAGGTGATTTATCAGATACTCAAAACTGTTCTTGGATGATTGACATGATCCTCCTAGGATATAGAGTAAACATGGATGTCATCTACAAATACCACCATGATATTATCAAGATACAGGTTGAAAATACTATTAATTCACACAATAACAACTATAGGAATATTGGATTGACCAGAAGGGATAAAAAGTTATTCATAATAGTCACACATGCTCCGAATGGAGGATTTCAGAATGTGAGATTCTTATATCCTCACTTGATTGTAACTAGAGTAAATATCAATCTTCGAGAACCCCTTATCTCTTATCAACTAAACAAATAGATCATAAATCCATGGAAATAGATACATTTATTTTACTTTACTCAATTTTCCTTTTGGTAATAAACATGTATATGAAGTGAACCATCATCATTCATAGATAACAGAACAGACACAACCCAAGGTGACACACTCGGTAATATAAATCATTTCTCAATAAGATCATACAACTGGTTATTGAACTCTTTCATTTCATATATTTTCATGTGGTAGGAGGGAGTAGAAACTGGTTGAGTTCTGAGAATTAAGTCAACGGAGAACTCGACCTTTCTTACAGGTGGAAAACCAGATAAGTCAGAAGGAAACACATTAGGAAAGTAGGAGAAAAATGGAGGGATATCACCGCATAAATATTCCCACTCAAGATAAAATGAAAACACTAGTATTACTTTAATCAACTTTAGATAAGATGTTCTGGACCTATTGGACCTTGGATCCCATTCTCCTTAAAGTATATGAGGCACGTGACAAGGTTTAGTAAAGTAGTTGAAGATAATAATCAATTTAGGATTTATTGGTAACGATCTAATCCATCCTGAATATGACATCAAGAGGATTAATGTTGATAACTAGGAAACTCAAATAAATCTCTCCATGTGATTGATAGAAGAAAAAATATGGACAACCTAGACCTTTCTCTCTCCTCACACTTGGTGGTGTAGTAATTTCTATCACATAAGATAAAAGAGTAATCAAAATATTTATCAGATTAACAATAAATATTGAAATAGATGAATCTGATGAAATAGTGTCAAATAGGTCAATCAACAATGATGAAGCACTAGTAATGGAACCTACCATGATCGAAAGACCCATATCTGTATCATGCGGAGGCTCTTCCACTATGTTAAGTAGCTTCATTATGGATTCCTATGGATGGAACCATTTTATACATGAATAATATTTTTGAATATTATTTTTCGGAGGAGCTGATGGTCTCATTCATCAATGTATATTATAATAGACCTGGAAGAATCTACGTATGTTCCATGAACAGCTAAAGGAGATATATTTCTTAGGTGCCTCAGTGAAAAACCATCCTTAATGTCTTATATTTCCATAATTGTAGTAAATAAAAAAACACTTCATGGTACTAAAGGAGGTCTGGAACAACCCTGCTATTGAGAACATTGAAAAAAATCATCATGCTTTAGTTTTCACTTGGATAAACCCATTATTACATTGGGAAAGAAATAAACTCCTGATAACCCCAAATTTATAGAAATTTCCAAATCTACCATTAGCGATTTATTATGAAAATAAGTAATTGATGGTAACATCATAAAGAAAACCTAAGAATAAACATCCTAATGAATTTCCTTATGAAACCATTGATCCTTCATCTTTTCATTTGATGTAATATCATATGAAAATTTCATGATCTTGGTAAAACAGTTTGCATACTCTGTCATAGTCCTATTAGCCTGATCATGTTTTAAAAACTCAGTGAAATCGGCCAACATAATTTAATATAGATAGAACTGGTTATTGAATATAACCTTGAAGTATTTCCACTCTAATATGTCATGTTTATTTTTCCTCACTATCATTTCTCACCGTCTCCTACTCGGTCCTTCCATCACAAAGGAATAACACTTTACCTTTATTTTTTTGGTTTTTTCGATAACACAAACAAATACTTCACTCTGCTCAACTATTCCATAGCCTCTGGAGAATAATTTGTTCCTTTGAACGATTCTGTCTTGTGAAAAAAAAACTCTTGAGGGAAACTCTTGAAAATGGCCCTATAAGGTTCTATAGCTGGTGTCTGGTCAATAACTGGAGGTGGTTCTTATACCATAACATGGGCAGTGCACCCAATCATCTCTTCCATATTTGGATCTATAATAGTACTCACATTATAAGGTTCTTTGGATGATTCCTCCTGCAATAATATTTGTACGTCTTCTTAGATTCAGGGTTCTACACAACGTCTGCTAAAAAAAGAAGACAATATGTTACACTCAAACTTAGCAACAAGGTAAATTAATCCCAACAGACATAACAATAATATTTTTATATCAATCCGATATAAATTAAAAGTATGTAAAAGACTAGAACTAATCCTCAATATGTCATTCTCTAACCAGAAATGTATAATTAAGGTTCATTATAGTGAGAGATGGCCGGGAAATAAAAAAAATCTACTCCTATGTCCCAATAATATTTAACATTTCATACCGACTTCAAGACAAAAATTTCAACTTGAACCTCTAAGATAACTTTTTCATGAACTAGACCAGGTACCCTAGTAACCCAATAACCAAGCCATCCCTAACATATCTTGAAGGTTGTTTTGTATCCCCATGGGTTGTTGACTAGAACCTACCATTATACACAAATAAGGTGGAAACAAATTTCCCATAGACAATGTTGAATCATGATTAAAAACCAATAATCATAAGGTAGAAACTCTATTGGGAGTAATGTAACAAAATTAAAATCGGTATAAAAACTCAAAGTACTACAAAAAATTACCAAAAATAGGAAAAATTTCTCAAGTCCCAACTCAGACGCAACTCACCAAGTACATGGATCAACAACTAGAACCCCTCCAAATTACATTTTCCCCTTGTTTGATCCTAGAAGGTGGTAATCTACAAACACATGAAGGAAAAAATTGTGGTTTGAGCCAAATCATAATGTGATTTCTCCCAAGGATTCCATAATAATATTCGAATATCAAATTATATATGTGCATTCAATATCTAAATTAATAGGTTTGGAATTTAAAAATCTTGTCTAAAGAAATCATGATTTACATTTCAATGGATTGAAATACTTTATCATTTTATGCTTCACATTTTAAATGATGGAAACACATTTCAATAGGTTGGATTAACTTTAATCTAAGGGGTTCTTTACACAAATGGTACTTTTCTCAAATGTATGAAATAAAAAAATGATATTAAATAGTTGATATAAATTATAAGGAATGTAAAATAGTTTACAAAAATAGAATGTTTTAATTTGAAATAAAATAATCAAGACACAAGGTCATATTCTTTATCATGTATAATAGTTCCAGAATATAGGGACCTGACACTGTGAAACAAATTAAATATACACACATCCCTATGAACCAAGGAAAAATAAGACTCATCACCATCACCCATGGGATGGGATGTGATGTCCTGATATGATGTTTTAGAATGTTTTAAATCATAATTTTCCATCCAGATAACTCACTAACTAGCTTAAGGCATGCATGTTCTCTAATATTATAATGATGGTAAATTTCTTTTAAAACTTCTTAAATTTTAATTAAATCACATTCTCTATTTCAAATATTTCAATTATCTCTTTAAAAACCATTATGGGTTTTCAATAAAAAAATTCCTCTCACAAAGATTAATCCCTGATGTTTCTATCAAAAAAATTAATATATTTTCCTAAATAGGTATTTGTAACGAATTCACTATTAAATCAAATAATCCCATTTCATAATTTAATTCGATAATTTAATTTTGAAACAATTCTATCTATTTTAATGCAAACCTATAATTCAATTGAATTTGGGATATTTACAATTATTCATCAAATAAATTTTTCATCAATTAAATTTTATAATTTAATTTAATAAATTTCCATAAAGATCATAATATAAATTAAAACATTTAAATTTTCACAGACTTCCCTAAACACACCCCAATTCAATGGAATTTGGGTTTTATTAGAAACTAATTGAAATCCATTTAATCAAAATAAAAAATTTATTTTATTATAACAATTTAAATTAAACAAAGAAATGTAGTGTTAATAATATTTTTGGATTGTAACAGAACCACCTACCTTAGGATCAACATATCTCAAATCAATGTTTTACTTGGAAAACTCCAATAAAGAATGAATGAAATGATTATTTATGAATAAAACCTATGATTAGATCCAAAATAGTTATTATTAGATTCACATAACAATATAGGGATCATTGGAACCTGATGGAGGAGAAGAGGGAACCCGAGAGATTGAGATCGGGATGAGAAAACTAAAAAAGATAAAATCAGCCAGAATTCATCGTGCTTCAGGTTACATCTGGGAGGGATCTGGGGGTCAAAAATCTTCTTGGGACCTTCTAGGATGGGATAATCTGATATTAGTTCATACTGGTTCGTCAGGGTCCAAAACGTTGAGTTTATAAGATTTTTATAAAAAATTGGATGACTTAAAAGCCAGTCCTCGTCGTTTCTTAAAAAAAAAGCATAGTTTAGACAAACTATGTGCAAGAAATTTCATATAATAAATGGATAACACAATTTCTCCTAGGAGGGAAAACGATTTGACTAACCATGATCCAACTATATGAAATCCCACTAACCTGGGTTTCATGTTTTCTATGTCAGTTCACACAGTTTGGGCAATGCATGCACCAACCATGGACTAGCCCATAATTTTTCAAATTTTTCAAATTTTCACATTAAGAAACCCCAAATGCAATGAAACCAACGATTGGTAATAAGAGGGGTTAAGAAATACCTAAAAAGAAGAAAAATTATGTTACGTTTATATTAAATAAAATTCATACAACATTATGAATTTGTTTTTATAAAATTAAATCCATATTCGGAATCATAATAATTAATAGTAGGTAATATGGTCAATATAATTTTTGAACAATATAAATAGTAACTATAGTAAATTTTTAATACAATCACCTACGGAAAATAGATTAATTAAGGGTAAAAATAAGTTTTCAAATACTAGATACAATGTATCCCAGATATTATGAATATTTATATTTAATTTTCCATGAAATTATTATTATATTCATTCCTTTTCTTTAAAAAAATATAAATGATTAATAAATAAATTTGTTAAAAATTATATTTTGATATGATAACATAAAAAATGTATTTCATATTAATATGAAATTTAAATTAAAAAATTAATTTTTATGAATTAATTTTTTTTAGATTATTTATATATTAATAAAATATTATTATTAAAATTATTATTAATAAATTTAATTCATAATATTATGATCTCTAATGTAATTTTTATAATTGTTCGAAAACTATTATTATCGAAAAAAACTTAAATTTATCAATAAATTCCAATTCTTTTTTAAATGTTAAAATAAATATATTTATAAAATGATTTTGATAAAATAATTTTTCTGAATCATCAAATCAAAATTATCCAATGGTAAATTTTTCATAATTTTCTGAGTCAAACAAATTTTCAGATAAAAAATAAATACAACATAAATATACAGTGCCTATTATGACATTCTAATGACCCTAAATGAAGTAATAAACACTATATGGGGTATATGTTAACAAATATATTGTTTCCCTTTAAAAGAATTTAATATTTAATATTTTATTAATTTTATAAATCCATTTTGAATCCTCCAACCCTATATTTTATTTTAAGGGTGTAAAATCATTTCATTAAGGACGCGACTTACTTCTAAAAAAACAAGGGTGATATTTTAAAATCTTCTAAATTTTTCCTACTAAAATAATTAAAACCACCACATTTTGATATATATCATGGTAAAAACCATTTTATGTTTTTTTGGTTTTTATTACATTATTATATAGAGTGAAAAACGTATGTTTGAGAAATAATGAAGAATTCCCACATTCATTTCCTATATAAAACCACTAAATATCCCATTTAACATCACTAAAAAACCTTGTATAACATCCATAATATTACCTCATATCTCTAGAGTCCTTGAGGGGTTCTTTCATGCCCTCAATAATCAATTCTAAATCATTTTTAACCACACTCTCAGTGTAATGCATTTTCCTCTCTTTTTTTAATTTAATATTTTTTTTGTGTTTTTCCTCATAATTTCCAATTTTCATAATGATTTATGTTATTAAATATAAACCTTACATTAAATTTTATTTCTGGGAAATATGATACCCCTCTTACTCTCATTAATCCCTCTTATGAAACTTTGCATATATAGTTACCAGGATGAAATTTAATAAGCAATATCCCACTATCCGTTTTATTCTTCTGCCTCTTTTATATGCCTCTTAATTTGTATTTTTTGAATTTTTTTAAATTTCCTTTCATATCCCCAAAAATTTTCATTTGATGTATAAATTATTATATACCCCTTTCACTCTCATTAATCCCTCCCATGAACTGTTATGTCCACCCGTTATAATGCCCAAATTTAGTATGGGATCCTCTCTTTCACCACTTTATTCCAGCATCTTTATTATAATATGCCTTTTATATCCATTTCCTAATGTTGTTAAATGGTCTCCCATATCCCCATTACTTATATTATGATGTATAAATTATGATATACCTCTTTTACACTCATCAACCCCTCCCATGAACATTTAAACTCCCCTTTTTTGCAGTCAAAATTTCACCACAACTTCCCATTCCAAACAATTTTGTAGTGAATACCCATACACATTTCATATCAAATGGAATAACCATTATTCAATTATAATTATTTTTCATTAGACTTAAATGTATGTATTATAAACTTCTTTATCATTTAACAAAATGTGATGAAAAATTATTTCATTTGGTATGATATATGTGGCAGACTTATTCATGAGGAGTAAATGAAAGTGATGGGTGCCCCTAGAAATATATATCACTCCGATGAATTTGAAAATGTTTTAGCCTCATGAGACATCATAAATGGTATTGGGTAGTGAACCTAATCCATCATTGTAGATTCTCTATCTTGATTTCTGGGAAAATATCTTTGACCTCTGTTTATAATGACATGTTTTATGTTGTTTCCATATTTACTATGACGAATTTATATTATCATACTATATCATGCCTTGTAATTTGTGTTTATGATTCTCACCCCTTTTGTATAACTTATATAACTATTTTATAACATGTAATAATTTCTTCATTTTATGCCATGTTTATCACTTATTGGGCTTTATAGCTCACACATTTCTTAGGTATATCCTTAGGTTATCCATTGATGTTCTAATTATGGTGGAAAAATATGAGCATGTTAAAGATGTTTTCAATAATTGTGATGTATTATCAATTTTATCTTGTTTTGTAATGAACCTAACACCCAAAGACACTAGAATTCTCATTCTTCTAGGTTGTATTTTGTGTAATCATATGTAATAAATAAAAAATATATATGTAATAACGTGTAAGATTTTTATAGATATTTTGTGAAAAAATATGAATTGTAATGGGTTATACATCCCATAAATATTATCTCATAATAATAGGTCACAAATTTTAGAATTTTTGTTCTAATAAAAACTATTTGTCCATTTATTACATATATATTAATTTATTTTAATATTAATAAATCGCCTTATAATATACAATTCACCATTCTTCACGACTTTAGTACAATAATTACTTTGAGTATATGTTTCATTGATAAGGTCAATTAGTTCCCCACAATGATGATAACCTTGTAATGTTATAGTGATATTATGAAATATAATTATATGGTTGAATAAAATTTTATTATGGGACACAAATAATGTGAATGTTAGGTGACATTACTTGTAAGTGGATGAGACTTATTCTCCAAAATATTACACATAGTAATCTCTAGGATTGGGGGTTAATAGAATATCTTTTTCTGTTGGAATTCAATACATTTTGGTGTCTTAGGAAATTCATATTTGTGAGAATGAGTAATGGTATATAAAATACTATATAATCATTAATCATGTCTTGACTCATGTACCAAGATGTATTTTTTAAACCATGGTGATAATTGTTATTGGTAAACTTAAATACGTTGGGTGTGTCATGAGTGACATGTTATTAATGGATATGTTGAGGAAGGATTTTTCCTTTCCATCTTTATGGATGTTGATATCTCTTCCCTTTGATTAGAATAGATCCATCACATTAAATTCCATGGTCATGGTAAAACTATTATTTTATTACATAGATTCGGGAAAAGATGTATCGAGCATATATGTTGGTGACGTGAATGTGAAAACTACGTATTGAGATGTTGAGAAAAACATATTCTATTACAAATTGATAGTTCATATGTGTCTTTTGACATCGTGACATTATGTCCTATCATATGGTTTCTTTGACCCATTTCTAGAAACAAAACATTAGGAAATCTCACCTAGCGACAACAAGAATGAATCATTTGAGGTTACACGCTATGTGTGTCGGTTGATCATGATTAAATTATATTTGAATTTAATTTTTTGAATAAATATTATTGTAATGAATCAAGAATAATTTTATTCAAGTTTTATCAATCAAAATTGCTTAGTATGGAGTAAAATATTTAATTAAATACCAATTCATGTATTCAATAAGTGTCATGGATTTTGAATGGAATGAGACCTCAACTAGTGATAAATATTATTTTTTATTTTCTATAAAAAATATTTTTTATTACTCAAGTTGGTGAACATTCCGTAGAAAAATAATATTATTACTATTTAGTGGAATGGGGTTTAACAAACCTTATAATATTATCTATAAGATGGTATGTAATTGAATAATATTTTAACATGAACCCAAGCTTTATAAATAAATGGTTATGTCTAATGTGTAGGGTTAAAATGACAATTGATAATAGATAATCAATGTGTGAAACAAACACTATATATATACGTATATCTTTATTGGATTTCTGATATCCTCATTTTAATAATAATAAAAACTATTTCAATCCTAAAGGATATTGAAGTGATCAAGCTAAAAAAATCAAGAAAATTGATTCGTTGCACTAGCACCCAAAATAATCAATTGGTATTTCATGGTTATTAAATAATAATGGGTAGATCACAATGAGAGTGAATTAAAATTTCAATCCTTATAGAACATAAAAGTTAATTCAAAAGGGTTATAGAAGAAAAAAATTAATAAAATAATGTATCCTATAATATTGTAATATCTTCTTCTGAAAGAAAATAATTAATTATATATTTTACTTGAAATTATCCACTCTCATGGTTTTCGGACACTCTAAATTAAAATAAATTTAATTTTAACACCTAACATATATACTCCCACTATGGCCAAAATCATTATGTGGTACGAAAGCAGGTATGTTTAAAATTTATAATTATATATTTGATTTCTAATCTATATAAGACATAGTGGATAATTTTATGTTTCATTTATTATAAAATATTTAATATTATTGTTTAAATTACAATTCCATTGGCATTATAATTTAATCATTCAAGAATTAAAATTTATTAATTAAAATAATTGATGAAGAATGATTGGACATTTCATTGGAAACTATTGAGATCCATATTAGATAGCATGGGACTACATTTTATGATCTCATAGTACACATCATGTACCTAAGAGAACTACACCTAGATGTGTTGAGGGAATCATGATATTTGAAGAAATAATTAGACATAATTATTTAATTTCACACAACATATAGACCTAGATTACCTGGTACAAAACATATCAGATTAAAAAACATGATACTATCATACACTCCATTTAGTCTACATGGTTTAGAAGTGAAATTAATAAAAACTATGTGATCAAATACATGGTGAAAACTGTGTGAGATTGAAATAATGATACTAATGAAGTAAATTACATATAGATGGCACACATGGAATATATTTCTTTAATTACTATTTCTGAAATACATTCTATGTTCCTCTGTAAGTTGTGAAGATACATTACATGAGATATACATGGCATGTAACTACATTGTACATGTTTTATTTTCACGCTTCCAATGAACTCACTGGTTTTTGATGGATTGTATAGAAACTAAACAAGGGGAACCCACAACATGTAGTATGTTAGAACACACCATGTAGTCCAACCAGCAAACATACCAAATACCAGGGTTCATACCCTAGATACATATAATCCTAGGTACATATCGTGTATATTATAAGCACATTCTGTGTAGTCTGTCAATAATGAAAAAAATTAAAATTACACTAATTATATATATTTTTTATTGTAATTTTTTTATATTGATTAGAACATATTATGATTTAAATTTTAATAATAGTGTTAGTGAAATTAACATGATTAATTAATATATTTTGATAATATTTAATTATTGGTTCTTCTATTTACATTCCATGAATGAAGTTATGATGGGTATCTCCAAAATAATTCAGATGGTCATTGGATGAAATTGAATTAAATAAATAATAAATTTTTTAATGAAATCACATTTATCTTAATAATAAATAATGAATAAGAAAAAAATGATAATTGGTTTTACTTCTATTTAATTTTTGAATGTGTATGACCTTTCAAGATATTGACCAAGAACTATGTTTAAGTTCAATTTATTGTATTTAATTTATTTCATATGTTTGAAATTATTTATTATTAAATTAAATATGATTTCAATTGTTTCATCCCTTTATCCATATTATGTGGGAATTATGTGTCCAATGTTTTATATGTAATTAAACTTAACTAGTCATTTGGTTCCACACACATGCTTGTGATTTGTAAATAAATATAATTAATTAGGTATCCTAATGAGCATAGAAGAGGTTCAATATAAAACTATAATGATTCCACCCCAGACAGACATGTTGAATGCTACAACCTATGCCAATACTAACACATAGAGTTATTCTATTAGACAATAGGTTGATTTATTGTCTGCTCAATTAATAACGTATTAGATAAGATCATGATAGGGTCATTTATTTATATATTAATTTATATCATTTAATTATTTATTTTTTGGAAGTAGATTCATGATCACATAAATAAATGAATTATTTTCGAAACATGAAATTTAAATAAATAGATTATGCATATTTTTTTAATTCAATATGTTTAAATAATTAATTAAAAAAATTATATTATCAAGTCATGTAAATGATAAAAAATATCAAAATTTATTCATAATAAATTAAAACCCCTCTATATAATATTATATCATGCTAAGATATCTAGTACATGATTGGGAATGAAACCATAGATCTGTGTTTTTACATGGAAAAATTCTAGAAACTTTATTTTATCGAGGAGTTATTAAAAACATTTTAGGATGACTTCACCAAATATGTGTTTAATTTAATAGAAAATGTCTATTTAATACAAATTTGGAGGCATGTATTGAGGAAATCCATGTGAGGATTTCAAGACTGAGGAGTCCACTCAATGGATCAAGGATATGCAAGACTATTGTTTACAAAAACCCTTACCATAATACCATAGTATTTGTTTCATGGAAACATTTTTTATCATAAAGAGACAGAAAAATTGATTCATTCCACTATAATTTCTCATGTTATTGGACATATCGAGTTCAATGGAGAGGAATACTAATACATGATATAATATTAGAATATTTAATGAAAAATTTATTTATTATAATTTCCTACATATTTTTTAATCATGAAATAAACTAATAATTTACACTTTTTAATTGTATAAAAAAATGTTAGGTTCCTCATGTAATCTATACTAGAGATTCATTTTGGAGAAAGACCATATCCTAAGTGGAGATAACTTCCAATAGTGGATCAGATGCCTCTGAGTTTTGTTTCACCATAAATGGAAATATTACGTGCTACAATACCCAATGTTTGATCCATATACAAAGGGGAATGTGATTTAAAGTACCTTATCTATGAAATAATTTGAACAGTTATATCAAAATCAATGTTTGAGGTTGTAATCTATTTATAAAAAACTCTTGAAGTCTCATGAAAACATGGATTATTATATAATTATTTTTTACCTCTATAGCCTTTATTATGAGAGATCAAGACATGAACGGTTTTATATTTCCAAAAGAACTCATTAGTTTTAAAATTACAAAGGGTATACACGCTGGGTCTCAACTAGTCAAGATCATTGGATACATTGTGTGCCTAAAAGTTAAAGGTTTTAAACTCATTGGTGAACATCATACTAATCACACTCTTGAATCACCCCTTTATATCTTCCCTGTATTTTTTTAATATGAGGAACATTAATAAGCCCCTCCAAAAACATCTTACTATTCTTCGACATGTAGATTATGAGATTAAGTGTGAAAAGACCTTAGTCCTTATAGTGAAAAAATGTAAATTCTTATAAAAGAGAAATAAAACCAAGGATTCTTATCAATACCTCCCAAAAAGAGTATGTATACGGGGGCAGAACGATAATATGATAATGTTTGTTTTTCATTTGGAATGAAAGGCCAATATAATACAAAATAAACCCAGTTTAAGAAGAATTAGTAAATTTCAGGTTTATTTTTTATCTAGTGGAATTTATAAATTTTACAAATAGGGTGATTTAAAATTCTTTTGGTTATTGAATATGTATTAAAATATAGGAACCATGTAGGTTTATAATAAGTGAAAAAAGAGAAGTAAATATATGATTTTCCAATGAAGATAGACTTTATATAGTATCTATTGATGGATACCACCTAACATTTCCTATGAGATTGATCTTGGTTTTAGGATATTATTATTATGTTTCATAAATTATCAATGCAACTCATGGATTTATCCTCAAACTTAATCAGTGAATAATTATTTTAATATATTACCATTATCTCTTAAAAAAAATAATCGGTTAACTCTATACAATATTTGAAATAACCATATGGTTGACATCCATACCAAATTAAATGGAGGGATATACTGAACCCACATGTATTTAGTTTATAAAGAAACCAACTTTAATCATAATCAATATTCATGAAACATAATATGTTACGTAAAATCTTACATTCAAAAAACATTTCATGAAGAGAACAACTTTTGCATTTTGAAATCACTTATTTAAAATCAATGCCTTTATAAAGAGGAAAATATTAATTGAAAATATAATTAAAAAAGGTTAATAATTATTAAATTAAAATATAATTTATAACAGTGGAAAAATATGCATATTCTATGTAATATAAAATTATTCCTTCAGTACTTTTGTTGGAATAGTCACAATGTACCTTATTTGAAAAAATGACCAAAATATTTCCTTCAAAACATTTTGTAAAATATGAAACATGGGTAAAAATAAAATTAAAAAATAATAGGAGGATTATAATAACATTCTTTAAAACATTATTAGAAAAAATATTTATATAGATATAAAATTGAGTTTAAAAGGGAATCCTTAATATATGATTTTTAAAAGAATGTTCCATATCATGAGGTTGACAAGTCACGTATATTATTATTCTTTAGGAATAATAAAAATTTGTTAGATTATAATCTCTTAAGAAATTATTTAAAGTTAATTGTTACATATTTTTTATTTAATACTATGCTATATTAAATTACTCAATTAATTATGTTCACTTCAGATATTATGATTAAAGTAACTTAATATATCCACAATGACTTGTGTATGTTAACTGGGGTCAAATAAGTCATTATTAAACCATATCTAGAATAATAATAATTAAATAATAATAATTTTATCAATAAATTATAATAATAAATCCAACCATTAAATCTGTTTACAAAAAATGAATTATGATACAATCATAGAGATGATAGGTCATATGTTCGAATGATTAACGTTTCCATTTTTCAATAATAAATATGGAAAGAATGTAAGAATTAATTAATCTTTTTATAATTATATTGATATCATAAATATAATATTACTTATTTAAATATACTTATTTAAATATTTGATGATATTTTTAATGAAAAAATAATTACAATTCCTTATGGAGGTGATAGTCCACATGTATGCACGAACAGTGTTATCACTTTCCAGTTCATGAAAAGGACAAATAATATATATTATATTATCATTACATTATTATAAATAATTAATTAATGTCATAAATATGTGACATAAATCCATCATTATAACCAGTATTGAGAGACACTAAGGAAAAAAATTACATCTATTCCTGGGGCGGAAGCCCGCCATACCCACAATTGATTAACTCCTCTGTAATTTTATAGAGTTTGGAGACATATATTGGTTTTTAAATTAACATAACATAAAATAAAATTTATTATACTGTTTTTATTATTTTATCATTTTTCAAGAAGATATCAAGGTGGTGGAAGGAGATAAAAAACTAAAACATGTAGTTGAAAGCTATACCTCTTCCTTAGAGAACCTTATTTTTTACACATTAAGACCTCTATCATTGGTATTATTACAAAAATAAATTCTCTAGAATGATTTTAGGAAATATTTTTAGGTATTTGGAATTTTAATGGATGAAAAAATTGTTATTAAAGTGTGTAGTAACAAATGAAGATACTCCCTTTTATAGGAGAGGGGGGCCGCACTCTTGGAATTTCTCTAAATATTAAATTAATATAAATAAATTTTAGATTAAAAATAGCTTAAACTTATTTATTTATAATATAGGATGAATATTGGTAAATTTTTTATCATAATATAAAATTTAGAGAATTTATGATAATTTTTTTATGCTTATATTTTGGTAGTAACCCTTGGTTAATCGTTTTTAATCTTATTCTGGCAACTGCATTTTTTATGCATTAATGGTCAATTTACCTACTATAATTGGAAAAATGGACCATTAATAGACCATGTTTAATTTTATAATCTATATAATAGTACATTTTATTAATATAGTATTTCTATGGATTTTATATCATTTAATAAAATATTATTTATTATAATATATCATTAATGCCATTTTTTAGAAATATGGGTTACATTGATTTTAATAATATAAAACTAGGAAAAAATTAATACATCCATATCATGTCATTTCTATTTAAAATAAGTTTGGATGATATTATTTTTCTAAAATTATATTGATTATAATATTTTTTATATCATTTATTTTATTTTTCCACTAGTTTAATAATTACTATGTCATCTTTGTAATATAATTTATGGAAATTATTTATACACTAAAAATTAAAAATAACTTACCATGATTAATATTAGTAATTTATAGTTAAGTTTTTTTATAAGTGACAATATCATTTGTTTAACTATATGTTAAAAATAATATAGTTATTAAAAACAAGAGTGTACATTTTAGACTTTTCTATAAATAAAATAATATATATATCACATTCAAATGGATAAAATTTTCATATATTAATCCTTTGGATTATAATTTATGAATTATAATCATTAAATAAAATTTATAAAAGTGTTACTGTATTTTTATAGTCTTTATCATAACATTTCAGTCCTTAATTACTGGATTTACAATTTTACTGTGGTAACAAAAATTTCTAGTCTTGCTATTCATATTGATCAAAAATAAAGATGAACTATATAATAAATTTTTATCCACTGATTAAAAATGAATAATCCATTATTAATAACTAAAATAAATAAAAGTATAATAATTTTATTTATAATTACACTGGAAAAATGAAACGATAAACTACTTTACATAAAAAATGTCCCTTTTAAAATATAATAAGTTTTTATAATAAATTAATGTATAATATTAATTTAAAAAACAATAATTATAACATTTAAAAAATATATTTAAATTATAAAATAACAAATTATACAATTAATTTCTAAATAATTTATAATAATACACCGTTTAAAAATCAGTATTCTTCACTATTTATTAAAAAGTCAATTTTTTAAAGAATTCCGCCAAAATTATTCCCATGATAATTTTTACATAAAGAATTTTAAAACTAAAATAATTATGTAAAATAAATTTTCTAAAATTTAAAATAAAAAAGTAATTATACTTTTCACTCATAAAAGGCAAAAAACTCATTTTTGATGAATTTTATAAAAAATAATATGATTGTAAAAAAAAGGTTCTTATTTACAAAGAATTAATAAATATAATAAAAATGATTAGAAATATTATATATTTCATAATTCAGTTAATACTATTAATTCTCATGAATTTGGCTATAATTTTATAATAGTCACAATTAAATTATAATAATTAATTTTCTGTTTAACCATGGTGATGCAAATCATGTACTCTATAAGATTTATTTTGGAAATATTACAATATTAAATTCCACCCCATTTAGAAATTATATCTTTTTAATTTGATCTCAAGATAAAAACACATGGGTATGAATTTTCAAAATACATTTGTTAAAATTACAACATCATAAAAGAGGGTTAATAAATTTTCCACTTGAAAAGAGATAAAGGGAATGAATAAAGGTCATTTGAAATAACACATTACTAGGTTTCCATGTAGTATATCATAAGTGTGAAAGGAAATCCTGGGTATGGAAGAGATAACTAACTCTAAAATGCAGATATGGAGTGATAGAGAACATATTTATGAGAATGATAACCATAAAAAAACTATAAATATGTGATGAGATAAAATTTTAGTGATTCCTCAAAAAGAAAATTACACGTATAACATTTTTTCATTAAATATACATTTACTAAATTTTACTATTTATTTTACTTCTTATACTAATAAAATAAACAAAAATACTTACTTGTTACGTAAATTTTAATACTTTAATCAATTTTCATCACAAACTATTCTTTTTTGTTTCAAATCATGAGTATTCAAGAAGAATATTTCATTCCAGAAGCACTAGAATAAAATTATATATATATAAAAATTCACAAAAGTATAATAATATATTCCTCCTATCTTAATCAATTAACCAATACAAAAATGGTTTTCATAAGGTAAAATAATTCCCAAAAACAATTACCATTTAAATAAATAAATAATTAGATTAATCTCCAAAATTCAATAGTAATACCCAATGTCTGACATAGATCAAAATCTAACTATCCATATAATTCAAAAACAAATTGTTGTACACTAATATTGAAACACAAATATTAGAATTATTTGTCCACATACAATTAAAATTTTATTCATACAATAAAAAATATTAATTATATCGTATGAGTCATTAATATCAACCCAAAAATGTTTCAAACTTTGAACATAAAAAGATAATTCATACATTAAACATACTCATCAGGATGTATTTGATATCCCTTTTATCATATAAAATTATACCCAAATTATAGAAAGCAAATGGTCATATCCTCTATGGAATTCCATTTTTTGAGATATTTTGTATAGTTGAAATTTTATAATCAAATTAAAAAGAGATCATGACTGATAAACATTATGGTGAAATGAAAAGGATTCAGATAAGTCAAACAGTTTCTTATAGGTGATTAAAATACTCAAAAGATATCAGAATCATTAAAAATATTTTTAAATAATATTGATAATAAATTCATACATATTAGATAAAAATTTTGTGAAATATTTTTCTCTATCCATCTTGAAAAATGATCCTTAATATTTTTAAAATAAAATTATTGAAATTTGAAATTAATTATTTCATGTTAAAATAAAAATGGTACTTCAAAAGATAATACCCAATGAAAATCTATAATACATTAACTCTAAAATCCATTATACCAAATTTGATGACCCTTAAAAATAAAATCTCCAAAAATATCATTAATATCCTTAAAATCCATCACTTTAAACCAAAAAAGTGGTGTATAAGACTTTGAAATTCTAATCAACCTTAAACATGTAAATCATTCATGTTATCCATAATTACTAAGACAACCTCACATGAAAACATCATAATCTCTAATGTTTTCTCAAAATCCCTTTAATACCAATTATATAGACATAAGAGTAAACATTATATATTTTAGTGAATTAATACTAGAATACACTATATTATCCCAAATAACATTTAGGTTTATAGTTTAAGAGAATTAGTTCATAACTCTTATGTAACATAACCATATTTTACAAAGTGGATAGTTTTGACCATTATCCATTTTTTTATAATATAAAAGCATTAAAATAAGTCATGATTTCGATTCATAATAATTCAACATGACTTTCAAAAATTCATCTTTATTTAACTTACCCATACTTAAAACATATAAGTTTTTTTCAAAATTTGTGTTTAGAACTAAATCTCAATAAGTTACATAAAAAGTTAAAAATAATCCACTATTCTATGAATAATTATAAAAATTTTCTTTTTCAAAATAACAATTGGGTTCAGAATAAACAATTTTCATACCCAAAAATTTATATTCTCTTCCAAAATAAATTTATTAAATAATTTTATTAAAATTATTTAATGAAACATAACCTTGTGAAGGTTTATTTAAAAATATTTAAAATAAAATGAAAACTTTTTCACAAAGATATACTTGTCACTGTGACATATAAAATAACAATCATATATAAATTTGGAGTGACCTTCAAATCTACTCATGGAATAACTTAATGGTTAATATAAAAACATTACCTTATACTAACCATCTTTGATACTCATTAATTGACCCTTACAATTAATCATGGAATAACCAATGAGTATATTCCCATTATCTATTAGGAGAATCTAAATTAGTTAACTCTATCCCAAATTTTGAAAAACTATACAGCTGACCACGTTACCAAATGCATTTGAGGGATATCACTAAACCATCCATAATTAGTTTATAATGATACCCCCATCATCATATAAAATTTATAATAACCATAACATGATATATAAATTCTTTCCTCACAAAATACTTCTTGCAGAAAATAACTTTTCAATTTTGAAAAGACCTATTTAAAAATTAGCACAATTATAAATGAAAAAAAATTATTTTAAAAGTGACTTTTAAATATATATTGTAATCATGAAATTAAATATTAGTCATGATGGTGGGAATATATTTTCGTGCTATATGTGTTAAAGAACTATTCCTTCCATACTTTTGTTAGAAAGGTCACAAATTACCTCTCTTGTAAAAATGATAAAATAATAATCCTTTCAACCTATTTTGTAAAAAGTGAAAAAATATGTAAAAATGAAAAAAAATCATACGAGGATATTAAATAATTTATGATATATATATAATAATAATATGGAATAAATATAGAGTTTCAATGGGGAATTTTAAACTATAATTTTTAAATAAAAGTCCCATACATTGAGTCTGACACATCATTTATGTTATTTTTTATCTTAAATAATAAAAATTTGTTAATTTCTACATGATGAAGAAACAATTATAGGAAAATTATTCAGTAATTTTTTGTTAATATCTTTTTATATACAATTATTCAGTTAATTAAGTTTACTTCGGATACTTTGACGATATTCTTCTTGTATGTTCTAAATGACTTATGTGTGTCGACTATGGTCAAAAAGATAATTATTCCACTATCTATAGAATAATAAAAATGACATAATTATTATTTTTATAAATAAATTAAACTCTCAAATCAACCATTAAATATGGTTATGAAAAAAAACTACATCACAATCATGGAGACGGTATGTCATACATATGTTTGATTAATATACAAATTTTTCAACGGTCATTGTGGAATCAATGTAAGTATTATTTTATCTCTATGGAATGATCATGATGTAATTAATATCATATTACTTATTCAAATGAAATAATTATTATTTTTATACATAAATTAGACTCTTAAATCAACCATTAAATATGGTTATGAATAAATAACAACATCATAATCATGGAGGCGGTATGTCATACGTATGCATGATTAACATTCGAATTTTTAAATGATCATTATGGAATGAATGTAAGTATTATTTTATCTCTATAGAATGATCATGATTTAGTTAATATCATATTACTTATTCAAATATATATATTTATATATATATATATATCATCCATGTGATGTGGTTATGAAAAATGGATCACCTAGATTCTTAGTGGTGGTAGTCCACACGTACACATGAATGATGTTATCATTTTACTATGTCCGAAAAGGTGAGAGAATACATGTTATATTATCTTTACATAATGATAAATATATACTAAATATAATATATATATAAATTAATTCTATCATTATAACCAGTCTTGAGTGTTTGTTACATAAAATGAATTACATCAGTTTGTGAGGTAGTAGACTGTCGTAAACTTGAATGATTAATTCTTCTCCAATTTGATGGAGTTTGGGGATGAAAATATATTTTTACATTAATATTATAAAAAATAATTATAATTAGCATATTGGTTTTATTATTTAATTATTTTTGAATAATATTTGAAGGAGGTGGAAGATGAAACAAACATATAACATGTAGTTGAAAACTATACTTCTTCTTTAGAAAACCAATTTTGTATATCACCTTAAGACCTTTAGGATTGGTATTCTTAAAAACTAAAGCCAATGGAAGGATGTGATGTATAATATGAAGTTTTTTTTCTAATAATGGAAAAACCAAATTGTTCATTATGTTTGAGGTAAATAGAAGAATATATTCCCTTTTAAAAGAGAGGGATCCACAATCTTGGTATTACTTACAATATGAAATTAATATAATTTTTTTAAAATTGAAAAAGGGTAAAAAAACAAATTTATTTATAATATAGTATGATATGGGTCAAAATATCCACATAAAATAAAATTTATATATGTTATGACTATTTTTTATCCTTATCTTTTCGTTTTAACCCTTCGTTAACCCTCTTAAAACGTACCATGACAACAAGATTTTTTATAAATTAATAGTAAATATATATACTATAATTAAAAAAATGATCCATAAATATATCATGTTTAATATTATAAATTTCATTAAAGTCCCATGGATGAATATAATATTTTTATTACTATTATTTAATTTAATAAATTATTTTTTATTTAATATATCATTAATGTCAATGTTTAGGAAAATTCATTTCTTTTATATTCATAAAATTAATACAACAAGTATTTTAAAAAAAACATATTTTAATAAATCTCTAAAATTTCATGTTAATATATAAAATTATTGTATTATATTAATAATATAAAAATAAATTTCTTTTCATATTTTTAGGCTTACATATTATATTTTTCCACTGATTTAATAATTACTAAATCAGTATTATTTAAAAATTTAAGGTAATTATTTCATCACTAAAATTTATAATTAATTATTAGGAGGAAATTAATCATTTATATTTAAAAATAATTTTATGAACCAAACATATCCACAGGTTAACCTTCTGTTAAAAATATTATAGTTATTAAAAACAAGAGTGTGACATTTTTGATACTTCCTGAAATAAAAATGTATAAATGATATAATGAAAACTCAATGAAAAAATATGAATATATTTTACATTTTGATGAATATATATTATTTATAATCATACAATAAAATTTATTCAGGTTTTATGGTAATTTTATATTTTTTATGTTATCATTTTTAACCCTTGATTACCTGATTTTCCCTTTTAATGTGGTAAGAAAAATTAGTAAGGTTACTATTGAATTTGACAAAAAATAAAAAAGAAAATATATTCTATATTTGGACCCTATAATTCTAAATATTGAATAATTTTTTTTGAAAATTCAAAACATGGTAGTGGTGGAATTCAATTTAACATTACACTGAAAAAATGCAATGAAAAATAGTTTCTCATAAAAAAGTTCTTTTAAATATAAAAAATTTTTATAAAAAATTAATGCATAAAATTAATATAAAATTCCATATTTGGATAATGTAAATATAAATGAACAATTTTAGTTACTAATATAATCCAAAATAAAAAAAATTCCTTATAAATAATTTTTATGAAAATACAGTTTAAACTTTTAGGTTTTCACAATTCAATCAAACATCAATATTTTCCTAAAATTATCAAAAAACCATCCTGATATAATTTTGGAATGATGAATTGAAAAAATCAAATTCATTATGCCAATTAAATTTTCAAAAATTCCCAAAAAATTATTTTAATATTTACTGATAAATAGAAATAAAACAGATTTTTTGAAGAAAACACATTTTTGAAGAAATAAATGATTTTCTAAAATTCATGTGATTGATTAAAAAAATTAATTAATTCATTATAAATGAGTATAACCATTATATATTTCATAATGAGGTTAATATAATTCATTCCTACAAATTAAATAGTTATTTTATAATAGTCACATTTATTTATTAATAATTTTTTGTTTATTCAAACTTGATGTTTTGTATATTGTACTCTATAGTCTCTATTATTAAAATCTCCATAAATTACAACACATATTTTCAATGGAAAATGAAGAAATTAAAATTTATTATATATGGTTAATGTCTAAAATAGATTCTTGAATTAGTTCATACTGATGTGTGCGGACCATTTTCGATTTCAAGAAAGGGGTGGGCACTTAAACATCATAAATTTTACAATTTATTTTGTAGATATGGATATGTCAACTTGATGAGGTATAAGATAGATTCAATAGAGATATTTAAGTAAAAAAATATTGATGTTGAGAACTATCTTAGTATGAATAATAAGAAACACAACTAAGAACATGATAGATATTATTTTAATCGAGGATTTATTTTTTATTTATGGGAGTTGGGGATTATATTTAAACTCAATCCACCTTATAAAACTGGTTGGTGGTATATGGGTATTCTAGATGTAACTAGACATTGAAGGGTAGTCAGTAACTAGAAGGTGTGACTGGTTATAAAAGGGTTCAAACCGTGTCTTGGAATTGGTTATGATGAAATTTTTTCCCTAGTAACAATGATGAAATCAATCAAAATTATAGATTAATTTACAAAATTAGATAAATATGATAATTGGAAAATGGATTTCAAAACAAAATTATTTAATATGCTCCTTTATAATTATTTCTCTATGGAACAACCCTAATGATTTGTGGCTCAAAAGTATCTGGTAAAATATTCAAATTGATTATATTCATTTATGGATTAAGTATAACATCTGGGTCTTGTGACATTAATTTTGATGATTCCAAAACAATATTTGATTTCATAAATAAAAAATGTTAGCATTTTCTTAGAGGCATTTTAGTAGTGTGTGCTTATTTTCATAATTGTTTGGGTTGATGACATATTAATTATTGTAAATAAGATACCAATTTTTTCTTCTATTAAGGATTGTATGAGTAATTTCTTATCCATGAAGGAATTTGTTGAGGTATGATATATTCTTGGGATAGATATCCATCATGATATATCCAAGAGGTTTCTTGACCAAACTCAAGGAAAATCTATTAACAATATAGTAAAGATATTTAGAAGAAAAAAATCCATGATGTTATCAATTCCAATGTCACCTTTAATTCATAAATCTAGGTATATATTTCACTAGACACATGAGGATAGTTAATGAATTGAATATATCACATATTCATTGGTGATTGGATTATTCATCCATGTTATTCGATGAAATAATCTATATGTATTTTATGACTCAAGAGTTATAAAAAGATATCAACATAAACCATGTGACCACCATTATATTATAGTCAAGACTATCCTTATGTACCAATTGAATTCTAAGTATATGTTCTTGGTCTATAGAGGATATGATGAACAAGTCATCAGAGGATATAAAGATTCCAGTTTCTAGGCAGGTTAAGATGGACTGAAATCATGAATGGGATACAAAATCATTCTAAATAAAGGAACCTTGAGTTGGAAGATCTCAAATAATGTTATTGTCATTGATTCAATAGTAGATTCCAATTTTAATTCATCCTATAAGGTATAAAAATAAGTAGTATGGATAAGAAAAATCACCCATTCTTATGATCTGGTAACCATCATTATTGATCATATCACTCTATATTTTCATAATACTATAGTGGTGAAACTCACAGAGGATCCAAGGTCATATAAATAGATGAATCATATACATCCAAAATATCATCTATTTTTGTATTTTTCGTAGATAGAATAATTCTGAGTTAGAATAATTTCTATAAAAGACAATGGGGTGTAGCAATTGACTAAAACCTTGACTCTATAAAAACATTATTATTATGTGAGGTGTAGAGAATTGAAATTTATTGGTAGTCATATTAGTCCAGGTTGGAGCTTTTTAGAGTTGTTTTCGAAGGACCAATATTTTTTACATTGATTACATGTATATAAAATAATTTTAATATTACTGAAACAAATTATTATATTGTTTATTTTTATTCATGAATTAATTATAATAATTTCCTATATAACATTTCACATTGATAAGGTTATAGAGGTTCCTTGTTATGATGAGAACATATAAATAATATAATTTTATTATTAAATGTATTTCTATAGTCAGATAACATTCAATGATGGGAAACACAAAATGTGATTTTCATGTGTGATTACTCATAAACAGAAGAGACTTATCCAAAAGATAGAACATGGTAATCACTATGAAAGATGATTGTGTGGACATAGCCACTGAGAAGAATTCATCATGTCTTGTATTCATTATATCTTCCAATCTACAATCCTAGGTAACTATCCACAGAAATTAATTTTATAAATTATTGATTTCATGACTAAATCAAATGGTTATATTTCTTAAACCATTATGATAAAATGTATCTGTGAAGTTTGATATGGTGTGTTCATCACAATTTATGTGTTATTAATGGACATGTTATAGAAGTTTTTATAACTTCTATCATTGTAGAAATTTATATCTCAACCATTTGACTAGAATAGAACCATCACATTAAATTCCATGTCCAGGTTGTAATGACATGTTTATTTCAAAGATTCCATGAATGTAATATTGAGTATATTGTTTCACGAAATGCATTTAAAACCAACTTCATGATATATTGAGATAAAGGAATTATATTATATGGAGAGTGTTCATATGTGGTTTTCCATATTTCAAAACTAATCTACTTCTATTGGGTTCTTTGATCAATTTATAAATAGTAATCAATGTATTTTGGAAATCCCTCCTAATGGCAATGAGAGATAACCATAATGGGTCTAACACAATGTGCTTCTATTGATCTCTTTTAAATTTTATTTGAATTTATTTGTTAGAATAAATATTATTTTAAAAAACATGAAATAATTATATTCAAGTTTTATTGATCTCAAATATTTATTAATGAATATGTTGTTTATTTAAATGTTTATTCAATTATCCAATAAATTTTGAGAAGATTGAATGGAAAATTTCGGGGTCCTGTTATAAATATTAAATTAAAATTTAGTAACATTTTATTTATTATTGTGAAATTTATTATACGTGCCATAAATTCATCATAATAAAATTCTTATTATGTGTCATAGGCATAAATAAATATTACAATACTATTTAAGGTCTAACGAGAAATTAAATAATATTTTACCATAAACCCTAGCTATATAAAAAATGTGGTTATGTATATTTTCTATGGTTAAATTCAAAAAATCAAAATATACAATTGTTTCGCACAATATACATCTCTTTCTCTCCCTCTCTCTCTCTCAATTTCCTCTACTATTCATATCAACAATGAAAACAACTATTTTAACCTTGAAGGGTCTTGTAGTGATGAATATGAACAAAACAAGATAATTGATCCCCTAAGCTTGAACCCGTAAATCAATTGGAATTTCTCAAAGATACAAGAAGCATGTGTGGATAACCACTAGAGGGATTATACATATGAATCCTTAAAAGTCTAATGAAGGTAATTTTAATGGGATTCAAAAGATCATGGATTTCCCCAAAAAAAGGATTCAAAGAAAAGGTAATAATTTCTTCATATATAAATGAATTAATTATATATTTAATGTGTAAAGATCATATCTTTGTGTTTTTGGAAACCCTAAATTAAAAATATTTTAAATTTAATCCCCAAAATAGTTTCTTCCAGTATGTCCAAAACCTTCATGAATTTTTTTATAAATTAAGGAATATTGATAAACATGTCTATATACATTATCTAATGTTAAAAACATATTGTATGAATATCACTCTATGTCGTATGCATTTTTCTTTCCCAATGGTATGTTTTACAAATGTATATGACTCCAAGTTATATATTTATATTTCATTAATCATCATTATATCAAATAAAGTAATATTAAATTATCACAAACTAATTAGAAACTATACTACTTAAAATATATTTTAGATACCAAATTTGTTGACTATATTTTACCTGCGATTATTTTAATTATTTTTAATTAATAGAATTTGAATGTCATAGAGGAATTATGAGAGATCTTTATAGCTCAGTAGAGTCATCTAAAGTAATCATATAGGTATTTTTTAACTGATGAGAAAACCATGTTTAGGAATAAGGGGTGATGTTGTGGTTCTTTATAAAGAGGTAGATATTAGATGGATATTGAAATATTATAGTTATATAGTATTGGTTTATAAATATTTTTTGAAGACAATTTTAGATAAAAAATAATGTGCAATAAAATATTTACCTTCAATTAAAGTGAAATATTTTAGAATCAAAATCCAATAATTTCATAACACATAATATATCATGGTGGCCAGGATGGTTATCCAACAAAAAAAAGTGAATTCATCATTTTCTAGTCATTTTATCCAATGGAAAAAAATTGATGTTATAGGTTGAGTGAAGTATTGATTTTATGGAACTAAAAACATCATGGTTGTGATTTTATATAAAGGAAGTCATAAAAATGTGATCTTTTAAGAAATTAAAAAAGAACATATATAATTTCATTTCATGAATACATTTTACTTGATCAAAATGGTGAAACAAATGTTGTTTTGGAAAAGTAAAAGAATGCCTTAGTAAATTTGAAAACATCATGATGTTCATAAAATTTAATGTATGATATAATTTTAAAGGTGAAATTTGTATATTCTAAAGATTAACGATACCATATGGCATGTGAAGAGAAACTAAACCCTAATAAGGTATAAAAACGTCATGTTATTTAATATTTGAATATAGAAACTCAACCATTTTTGGGTATATCAAGGTTTAAAGTTGTATATTATATGATCCTGTTAAGGGATGAAAATCCATTCCAATAGAGATAGACCATACCATGGTGGGAATTGGTAGGTAACAAAAATTATTTTCATTATATATATGGGATATTTAATATTCATGGGTTATTACATCTAAATTTATGTAAATATGTACTATATGTTTGAAAAATAGTAAGAGGAGGAACGCATGACATCAATTATATAATTGTTTATAATCAACTTATGATTACATAAAATTATCTATATATATATATATATTTTTAGTGAAAAAAAGAATAAATATATAGAGAGAATATAAAAATACAGATATCTAATTTTTTTAGGAACCCAGAAAATAGAAGGGCTATCGATTCAAATAAGTAATTTTTAAAGCTATGTGAGAATTAATGCTTCAAGAATTTTTTATGTGTTGTAAAGAAATTATCTCTGATTTCATATTATTTATAAAAATATACTAAACTATTAATGATGATATGTGGCTTATAATAGAGACTTAATCATTTTAAAACATTTTAATATGTGATATTATTTATTCATATAAGTGAAAGAATCTAGGGATGTTCAAAACATCCAAATGTGTAAGGCAACAATATGGATTCTATTTATGAGGAATAGATGAAATAAAAAATTAATAATATAAATAATACATATATTATTATATAATTTATATATCTTATATTAATGTATCCTCTATAAATCATTTTCTTTCACAATTCTTAATGGTCTTGAATTTGTTCTTAGAGGAGAAATGTCTTTCAAATATATAGAAGTTTATCAAGAAATATTTATTCCTTTTAAATTATTTTCATATTATGAACCCATTTTCACTTCCTTATATATCCTTCTATATCCCAGGTATTATTTCATACAATTCTATACAAATTGTTTAACCTTTATACACATAAATTATTCATGACTAATTAACTAGTCATTACAGAATTAATGTAGATGAAAATTTTAGATTTATAGATGTGTAAACATTACACATATAAAATCATAGATTAAATAGAACCCATATATTTTTACGCATTAATAACATACAAAGGTAGACTAGTTAATATTTTTTCTTACTTCATTTACTAATTTATGGATTAAAATTTATATTTTTCATTAACTTGGTATTTATATATTTTTATATTTAAATTCATTCAATATTTTAATATATATATCATATATATATATATTTACATATGTATTTTTAATTATGTTTGAATATATTTATTTGTATATATATATTTTTTTATGTTCTATAAAATTATTTAAACCATTTTTTATGATTTTGATTTAGCATTTTAATCAATATTAACCCAACAATGAATCTAAAAATTGACTTATATTTGTCCAATATTTTCAAATAAATAATTCCAAATTTGAAAATATTTTCTATATAAACTATTAAAAAATTATATTATTAGATTAATATATGAGTTTAAGTCATATTTATTAAATACATATTAAAATTTTCAGCATAATACATTTTCCCGTGTCTATAAATAATCATTTTAATTTTTATGTGACATCATGTAAGAGAATGAGACATGATTTATCTCGATCATATATTCTCATACATTATATTTATTTATTCCCAAAGGAAAATATATATACTAGTCTAATGTATATTTCATTAACATGTAATTTCTCATTTACACTCAATAAAATGTTATGAGGCTTAAGTTAACCTTTGGGTGTAAAATTTTGTATATGATTTAAACAATATCCTAGAATTATCAAAAACATAAAAAAAGAACATAACATTAAATCACTCCTTGAATGGTGTAGGTTGAAATCTATGGCCTGAATATTATTATATAAAACATACATAAAACATTCTAGCCTAATGACACATTAAGAAAAAACCATTTGAGAAAACACCATGTCACCAATGGGACTATCCATTTGGTGTATTTAAATTTGGACATATCCGATTCAAAAAGGATAACATATAACACATATAGATACTATTTATACCTAAATATATTTTGATAATCATTTACCACATATTCATCAAATAGTTAAAAGTGGATGTTACATGAAGGGTAAAATGTATATAATTTTATAATCCTCCTTATAAGGAATTGGAAGAACAATGAAAAGAGAGTAGACCCAGAGTATAAAGTAGGACTTATATGTATTAATCATAAATTATAATAGGATTACTAATACCATTTATTTTTGGAATCACTATATCCTAAAATTTTAGCAATTAAATTCCATACATTCATTCAATTATCAAACCCAAATGTGGGTAATAATTTCATGCCCAATCCTCGAGTAGAATCTTCAAATTCAATGATAGAGTAATAAAATTAGAAGGTGGTGAGATAATTGTATTAAATAATTTTTCTGGTGAATTATTTTAAAAGGGGGTGTATTATTTTACTACTAAATTAATGGTCAATTAAACCATTTAAAAATATTCTTGTAATGGGATTTCATACAATATAAACCATGATATTAGACTATTATTACATCTATTTTGAAATATATAGATAACCCTTATATTCTTGATATCAACATGGATGAATTAAATTTTTGTTAGTATATTTAGTTTATCCTGTAACTATATATTATATATTAAAAATTCAACTTATATATATATATATTTCATCCTTTTTTGTCTCTTGTGGATAGAGTTCTTATATATAAGTTCTCATTAGTTTCATTCTTGACTATCTATCATTTATTTATTTTCATAACACATAATCCATTATCTATTTTTCTTATGGATATATAATCATTCAAAACATGATGATTGGGGATGTTTACTTAGATATTTCTTAATAGGTATTGGGACTTTTATCATTTCATATCAACACTTACATTCAAAAAATTATGATATATATTTTATGATTTTTTGTTTATACACTTTTCTACTAGATTCTAGGTGACATAAATTCAGTTCATTTTTCTAATAACCAACATATATAGTTCATTTATCGTTATAGATAAATAATATTAATTATTTCAGTTCAAAAATATGACATTATTATCTATTTAGAATTAGTAAAATCAAATATATAAATCATATATTACGAAAAATTCAATTCTTATGAAGAATTTATTAATTTCAAAATCTTTTTACCTCTCACATTGAATTCACTTTATGTTTAAAATTATTATTTATCCCATATATAAAAACTAAATATTCAATTTATTACTACTTCTATTATTCAAAAATGTGGAAAAAAATTACATTAAGAATAAAATGAAAAATATTTCAATTTACAGATTCCCACATCCTATCATAATTTTTTTATTAATTTTATTTTCAGCCATCATTCTCTATTTAAATTTTTATAATGTAACTTTTGAGGGTTTAGTTTAAACCCACAGATGATTCTACCCAAAACTAAATCAACCAGTGGAATGGGTATATTGAATTCGGAAATTCCATGTATGGTAGGACTTTTACAGTTGAGACTTGTGACTTGTGTGATTTGATGCCACATGAAACCTAGAGACAACTCTCCATTGATCAGAATTTTTCATAGTCAAAACCATCACTATCAGAGACATATTAACTAGAGAAAAAATTCACCATTATATATATAGATACAATAAAATCTAACATCCAAACACCGATAATGGAATCATCAAACCATGAATAATTCTAAAACACCAGATACGCTATCACTACTATGTTTCATCTTCATCAACATGAATTCCCATCATAACTAAATAATAAACCACTGCAACAACATTTGAAACTTTCAAATACTTGATCCAAAGACAAATCAAGTACCATAATATGAGATCAAATATGGGGTCTCAAAAGATGGTTTTGATGAAAGATTATAAGAGAGGCATGAATGACATCATAGAGATGAAAAATGAAGGAAAAGTACAGGAAAGCATTATATTATGAGAAAAATAAATGAAGATCCTAAAAACAAGGTAATCCTAAATCAATGATAAAAAATAAACCCCCTATAACCCCAACCCCCATTCCCTACTAAAACATGAACTCACCATAGCACTAAGTCGCAACAAAAACAATGGATAATGATTAGAGCCACTCTGGGAAAGAAGGTCTGACTCCTAGAACCAGTGTAATAACTAAAGACACTACATTAAATGAATATAATAGTGATAAATCTATGTACATCCTAATAAAACATGTCTACTACATGAATATGAAACATATTGATACAAAAGTTAGAGAGAATCATTTCCAAAAAAATAAGATGGAGTAAGAACGTGGAAATGAATGCGTGATGACAAATATGGAGAAATACAATGGATAATACATACTGATGTTAAATAACAACACTACAAGAAAGAACATAAAATATAATATAACCATCTGATACTCAAATCTATTATAGTTAATATTAGAGATAATGGATATATAATTAAACATTAAGTGATGTAAGAGATGATTAAAAACTATATAGAGTATATGACATGAAATTATCATAAAATTACACCATCATATATGTAATATTTATTATTCTTTATTTCTAACCATTTGATTTGTTTTAGTTACATCATTGAATTTTAGTTCAAAATTATTCACAATAGTGGGAAGATTAAAACATTTTGTGTAGGGGTTTTATTTATGGACATTGTTAGTGTTATTTTTTTTCTTATGTTATAGGGTATGAAAAAGGTTCTATGAGTATTTATGTGTATTAAAAGGAGAAGGAGATGGGCATGATTTGAGAAAATGTTAATTATGAGAAATAGGCTTACATTGATACATTTTTAAAAGGATCCAACCATGACATTGAATACATGGAGGGGATTTACCACTATTTTGATGTATGGGATCTACTATACATAGATACTAATGTGGAGAGGAAACTAAAATAAATAAGGTTGTTTTTTATTTCATATGTAATGTTTCCAAAATATTCTTCTATGTTCAATGATTCTAGATAATAAGAACATGGAAGGGAATTAAAAATAGAGTCAAATGAAGTGGCTAATACAAAACCCATCCCAACAGAAAATATATATAAAATAGAGGGCAATGTTTTTTCCAATTACCATGATATAAAATTATTGAAATATTAATAATTTAGATACATTTACCTCCCAATAGCTATATGATAATACCCTTATTTTTTTTAAAATGAAGGATGTTTTATAAGATCTGGCTCAATTAAATATGACAATTCATCCCTTGAGGAATATTTGGATGTGGGAGTAAAGAACCCCATAAATGGTGACATGCTTGTTTTAAGGTGTTATTTGAGTTATAAAATCTAGAAAAACTAGATCAAGAGTTAAGGGATAAAAGAATTATATAAGAAACATCATGAAATATAATGTGTATTCATTGGTTTAATATTGTTGTAGTTTCTAAAATGAATAATGTGGTTTGATGGTTGATAAAATGGTTTTATCTACAACCAAGAATACTAGTCCATTTATGTTTCCATGTTTATATAATAGTGGCGGTGTTAACATTATATGGAAGAAAAATTTCCAATTTATACTACCATGTAATAAGAAAATGGATATTTGAATTTTATCCCATGAATTATAGTTATATATCATCGGGAATTTCATTTTTATATGATAAGAGTATCATAAAAGAATGTTATACAAACCAAAAAAATTTCAAATAAATGGGAGGGTTGTTATTGCTACACCCTTTAGGGTATTATAATATTATGAACACCAAGAAAAGATTGAGAAAGAATTTGACGTGATAGAAATAGAGGTAATAAAAAAAATTAAACAAGTGGAAAATTTGGATTGAAAATAAAATACTATTTTACATCAAAACAAATAAATTTAAATATATAGTTTAAAGTAAGAGTGTTTACAGAAAAGTGTATATTTTTAGGGAAAAAGATATTTAAAGATAAATTCAAAATACTTACATGCTTCTACACAATGGTGAATGTTTTATCATTAAAAAAAATAACCCACTAATTTATTCTAGTTTTATCTCACTGAAGAGTGAATTTATTGATTTATTAATTAAGTATATCCCAAATATATTTCCTCCAATGAGGGGTATTTAGAATTATATTGAAATCCTATAGAGAATAACAATTCGTGATTTGATTGTCTATTAAGAAATCATGTGTTAAAAATAAGTTACACTTGATTATAGTGGATTGGTATGTCTATTATTACATAAATAAATATTTTCTGAAAAAATAATGTCAAGGACCTATACTTTATGTGATCACCATTTCCATGATTTAGAGATGATATATGAAAATTACTACTATATTAAATTACCAATGAGGAATGTTCATTTGAGTTATATTTATAATTTTTCTAGTATTTGTCCAATTGAATTTATTAATTTAAGGATAAATACTTTTCATAAAGGATGGGATGATTTTAATCATGATAGAAATATATATTAAATATTTCAAGGAATAACACACTATACAAAACTCTTTTCATAGCAGTGGTTTTTTTCCAGTAGTTCATTAAATTGACAATTAAAAATTCAAATAATTTAGTGGATGTTTTCTAAAAACTACTGCTTAACATTATATGTTTATTAAAAAATTACTTCTCTATATCCCCAGCCTTATCCCCCCAACCTTAAGACCAATCCACTTCTTTCCCCCCCTCTCTGGTAGTTCTATTTTCCCCGAGCCGCTCAAGAACTCACTAGTTCCCTGATTTCCCATGATCCCATAGAGCGATGCTCTAGTTTCTACTAAGCCCCCCTTCATGAGACTGATCCCCCTGATATCTACCACATGATAGTGTTAAGATCGCCCCTGACCCCCCTGAGTCATCACCCTCTTCCTCATCCCCGTAATTTAAATTATTTTCTTGGAGACTGAGACCTCAACCCCACCATTTATTTCCCCATCTCTTTGATCCATCCCTATCATCCCACATTCTCACCCTTCTCACTCAACCCCCTTCCCCTTTTGATTTTAAATAGTAGTAATCCCTCATTTATTCCTATTTTCTTATCTTCCCTTATTTTCTTTCCCCCATTCTGAATTTTTCATACTCCTAAGAATGTTTGGGTTTTGATAAATGTTCGGGGAAGTTATAATTATGTGGATTTTCAGTTTTCTAGTTAATGGAGTATTTTTTTTCCACTTGTGCAGTCTCCTACTTGTATAAATCATCTAGTTATCTAGGTATATGGGTAATATTCAGGGATCACTTTAGGCTCATTTATTATATTGAATAGGTCATGTGGTTTATGATTAATTGGTTATTATAGGTTTATTATTGAAAAAATATACATTGTGAGTTATTCTTGATGCAATTTTATATATTTAATTTCAATTCTATTCAATATATTTTAGATAGTGTGAAGCATGTTATTTTTATCAATTTCATATGTTAATATTTATTTTTTATTATGGTTGTAATATTTGTAGATAATCATCATGTAGGTAGTTCTTGATTGTTCTATTATAAAAAATGGGGGATATCTTAGATCAATATTCTTTTATACATATATTTATTTTATCCCCCACTTAGACGGTTCAATCCGAATTTTCTGTAGAATCATTCATGTCCCTCTCTACCTATCATTGAGCGGACAGATTCTATAATACTTTTAAGTTCCTCATTAGTAGTTATAAACCCCTATAATTCTAGGGGTTGAATCTGAGGTGATGTGAATATCCTCACTTTAATAATAGTTGGGTCACTTGGGTTGGTATGTTACCTATACATTCTTAGTAAGGTCACCGGTTAAGAGTTATTTTTCTATTTGATGTGAAAAATCTCCCAATTTACATTCCTTAATAAATCACTACATATTATACATCATTACCAATATAATTTATAATTATATAAAAATACTATTAATGATATCATTACATTATAAAAGTAATATAAAAAATAAAAAGTATATCTGTCATATATATTGGGTTTTTTTCAATATTTCTATTCGTTTAATGTTTTTCCACCTAAAGGGATAATCGTTATTATTTAATTATCACTGCCATAATTTATTGTTACATTAGTATGTATACTTAATAATTATGTATTTATTTAAGTTTTTTCTTTTTATTATGATATAACTTATTGACAAAAAATAATCAATACTATAATTTTTTAAAAATCCTGGAATTCATCAAACTATCATTTCGTTTTGTATACTATTTATAATGAAAAGATAAAGAATAATTATAAAAATTATCAGAGTTAATGTAAAGTAACATAAAATATTTATGTTGTAATTTTCTAAAAATTTAGATTCTAATATATATGAATCTGAAGTGTATTGAACAACCTTGTACTTATTAATATGGGAATCTCTCTTGATTGCCACTATTTTTTGAACTTATTTTACTATATTCCAAAATATTCTTTTATTTTTTTATTATTTTATATATATACATTCAATTACTTTTACGTTCATTATATTTTATTTATTCTGTTTACACATTCAATTTTAATTTACTATAATGTTTTATTGGAACTCTCAAATTTCTCATCAAAATCACATTTTCTCTATATCGACTTTTTTTTAAAAAAATTGTTATTTTGTTTTTCATGTGTCATATAGTTATTTATTGATTTTATATGGGAAATTAAATTTCATTTGAAATTTTAAATTTTTTATGCTTTTTATATACAGCCTAAATATGTAAAAAGGTTGTCTTATCAATTCCCATATTAATTATGTTTTAATTAATTTACATGGAATTACATTGAAATGATTGGTTTATATTTATTAAAGAATTTTAAATTATTTATTGTTATTTTAGAATAGATTTTTATGCCCTTTTTATGATATAATGATTTAAATATGGATTTTTTACTTTCATAGATGTGTCGCATGCTTAGACCTTGTGAAAATAGTCAGGTGGCCCTCTTGAAAATGGTTTCCCATGGATTTTATTTTTGTAGAATAATATTATTTCCATCTTTAAATGGTTTAAATTGTTTTGAAGACTTGAAATATATTTAGGTCACGTTCCAAGGGTTTTTTATTATTCCTGATGGCGTTTCTTATGGTAATTAACTATTTAAATGGGTGTTTGACTCCATCTCTATCTTTAAAATGTTTGTGTGTTCTTTTAGAGGCCTGATTTAGGAATTTATATAAATAAACCTATAATATTTATTTATATAGTTTTGAGACCATAAGTCGCATAGTGTTTTAAAACGTTTTATGGGGGTGAATGTTTGGTATTGAAAAAGGGTGTTTGGAACCAATTGACTACCTTTAAAGAAGGGTGTCTTTTCCTCAAAATATATTTTATGGAAATAGTTATATTTATAAAATATTTTTCAATGTTAGGTAAGATAAATGATTTTTAAAAACATTTTAAATGTATTTTTCAAATGGTGTAAAAATTTATTTCCTTATGAAACTCTTTAGGAAAGCCCGATTTTCACATTAAGAAAAGACCTTTTATAAATGTGTGAGACCATCTTGATCCTTATGTTACTATAGATACCACCAGTGAGGTTTGTGATCCCATGAGGGGTGACTCTTATTGATGAATATTTGTTTGTTTCTTAATTATTATAAGGATTTTCTCTTGATTCTATTTTACATAATACTATCCGAGATTGATTTCCTTTTTTACATTGAACTTTTTTGTTGATATATGACTCTTTATATAACTTCACGGGTTGAATTTTTTACACTTCCATTTACTACTTCTCCAACACATAATTACTTCTTTATTTAGTTTTTTATCAATGTATAGGATCATTATAAATTATATGGATAAAATATGGTTCACAATACCGAAGAACACACCTTATTATGGTATGTGTTTGGAGGTGTTTTTAGATTTTTAAATTTTCAATCAATATTTTGATGGGAAAATAAGATGTATATGTCAAAAAATTAAATTTAGATTGTGTTTGAAGATAGATGATGTTTATGAACACTTTATGCTGAAGTAATTCCCTATTAAATAATTGGGTTGGATTTCAAATTAATAATTAAATGTTACAAAAAGATTGATTATTGTTGTAAATCAACCGAACGAGCTCCTAACATCATCGATAATAGTTTAAAAAAATGAAAAACCTTATAAAAGATGAATTCACTATTTTAATAAAATAACATCAAAATAAAAACATATCAGAACAACTAATTGAGTTTGATACAAATATAAACATGAAATGTGATGTTATTGGGTCTATAGGCCAACCAAATTCAGATTGTAACATTTTAGTAGATCCTCTTCTTGATTTTTTGGGGAATAATGGAAGCATGAACTTCACAAAGAGGAAAATGTTTGTTTCATGATTTATTTTATGATGGAAATCAAGAGTTGTATGGTGGATATTAGAAATATTCAAAATATCAATTTATAATGAAGTTTTATCATATCAAATACCTATCCAGTATTACAAATAAGGTTATGTACATGATATTTTAATTTTTGTGTGATGTTTTTACGAAATCTATGATCCCTGCGTATTTTTATGATAAGAAAAAAATTTGTTAACACGCTCGATCTGAATTATCCAAAAATAAATGCTTGTCTCGATGATTGTAAGCTTTATTGGGGTGAACATTCAAGTATACATGATTGTAAAAAATATTCTTCTTCTCAATGAAAGTAAATGGGTGATTTTTGAATTTTCAATCAACATACAACAGTGATAAAGAAAAAAATAACACACCTGATAAGGTTTTTCATTATATCACTTTAAATACTTAAATAAAAAATTATTAATTTTTTTAAACCATTTATCATATGGAGTGGAATTATATTGATAATTACATTGATGGTTTAATGCCATGTCCAAAAGATTCAAAATCATAGAATAAATTTGACTCATTACATCCAGATCTATAATATATTCCTAGGAATGTTTGATTGGGATTCACTAGATATGGATTCATCATCCCATTTGGGATTTTGAGTGCTAGTTATAGAATATGTCGGTTTGTTTTTATTCTGTACAATCTAACTTTGTGGATGTGTATGAAAAAATGTATTTCATAATTTTTAAGATTATTAAGGGAAAAAAAGTTTTGAAATGTTATTTATGTATACTTATAGACTCTAATTTAATAATTGCAGTAGTTATGGGGAAATAGTGTTGAGGATTATGATGTATCTTCTTAAAAAATGTTCAAAATGCATGATACTCTAATGTGAACCATCAGTGACTCTCATGTAATTTGAAACTTATCTGGTTAGAACACGTACATGGGTTTGGATTATCTTGTTTGTAAGATTGATTTTGAGCCTGAGTGAATACCATACATTAAAATATGATGCTTCTAGTTTGATCAAATATTTATCAATTCATCTCATAGATTTTTGTTGAAAATTTTAAAATTCAATTTTTATTATTTAACATAGACCACCTGATAAGTTGAAGGTTCTGAAATATTGGGACAACATGGAAATGTGAAAAAAAATTGGAAATGTGAATCATTTGAATGATAGTGGTAAATGATTTCTAACTGCATAATTAGGTTTAATTGAAATGAAATAATAGAGGGAAAAAGTATATTCTTCAAATATATGAAATTTAAATTGAATTTTTTGCATCTAAATATTGATGTTATTCATATTGAGATTAATGTTTGTAAAAATTTGATCTTCATATTTCTTTATGAGAATGAAAAATTCAAGGACTATCTCAAAGTTCATAATGACTTATAAACAATTAACATAATGTGTGATATTTGGATAGATAATAATTGAATGTATGTTTTGGAAAAAAATAAGTCAAAAAATAGGGATAAAGATACATTCCATGAAATTCTCAATGATTTGAATGTATCTGATCGGTATTCAAGTAAAATATCATGGTATGTAAACTTAAAGCATTAGAAGTTACATAGATTGAAATTAATGATAAACATTTTTTTATAGGAGTTACTACCATTTGAATTTTGTACATTAATTATTAAAATGTTACTCTAGTTCTACTTTAATTTTTCCCATTTTTTAAACAATGGTGTGAGAAATATCTATAACCACCTGATCTTGGAAAAAATTTGGGTAGATTTTGAAATAGAGATGATCATTCCTTTATCATTATTACCAAAAATATTTATTTAATTGTGTATGTGGTTGAGAAAAATAAATTTTCAGGCCCCATACATTATCGATGGATACATCTAATCGAGATGTAATTTATTTGTAATCTTTATCTTCAATAATAAATTATCGAAATTCCATTAAATACATAATTAGGTTTTATTTTTTTTATTTGATAGATATATTCGTCATTTTAAATCATACTTGAAAAATAAAGCTCAACACGATGGCTCTACTTATAAAGGTTACTTAGCATGGGAGTGTATTTCCTTTTGTTATAGATACTTATATAATATTGAGACCCGATTCAATTGAGTTGGATGTGTTTACAGAAAATCAACTCAATATCAACGACATGGGAAATCAAAAATCATTCCTATTATTAGGTAATATGTTGGGATGATCTAAAATGTTACAGTAATCTATATGGAATTATTATTGGAAAAAAGATATGTGATACTGAATACTGAGATAATATATCTTTTTAATAAAGATCTCGAGATACAAACAAGTAAATGAATGAGAATCTAAAAATGAAATGGAAAACATATAATAAACTCAATTAATAATGAGAAAATATAATGGTTTTACCATCATGTATGTTCATAAATATTGATATAAATATGGATATTAGGTTTAAATATATTTTCTAAATATAAAAATTTATATTAATTTTTTACATTATCAATATTGATACTCGGGTTGAGTTGGAATATTTGAAGTTTATATATTAGAGACCTCTAAAACAAGATAGAATAGTAAACACTTATAATGATAATGTATTTATATTTAATATAGTCATTCACGAAGAGTGTTTAAAACAAATAGTAGTTGTATAATCATAATTACCAAATTGTGAAAATATGAAAAGATGACTAACATTATCTAATTTAACCATCATTATAATATTTAAAATGCTTTATTCAAATTAAAGTGGGTCAATATTACTTGAGGTATTACAATATATTCCTTGAAATTTAGTTATGTGAACTGGAATCTCTTGATGTATGTTTGTGATGATGAATTACATGATCAAGATATATTATCACAAAAAACATAAATTTTATATTGTTTAGAAGATTTCATGGATGAAGGGTGGTATATAGTTGTTCACAAGAAATTATACTTGTATGATATGGGTGATGAAGTGTAATATTTATCCTCTAACATTAAATCCCATCAGTAGCATGAAAATAAAATTATTTTTTCATCAAGATATCTAAAATATTAGTCTTCCAATAGTTGATGATGTATATTAAATAATGATAGTGTAGTGAAAAAACATGATTGATGGAAAAAATGATTTTATGTGTAGAAATCCATTAATTTTTCAACCAATTATTTTATATGTGTAGTAATTTATTATCATATAAATATTTTATCATTATTATTATGCATCTGTTATCTTTTCTAATTTTTTTTCAACATGAACATCATGAAATAAATGTTTTAAAGTAAATTTTATTGTATAAAATGTCTATAATTCTAAGAAAGAAGAATTTTATTTTTCCCAATTGACTCTTATTTAATGTTCCCTTTACTATAAAAATAGATTATGATCCATCAATCTCCCTCTCAATAGCTTCTGAGACACCCTCCATCTACCCTTGTCAATGTCTCTCATACCTTCATTCATTCTATCAGTGTCTGGAACACCCTACATCATCATTACATCAGCATCTAAGAAATTTTCTCCCCATTAAGAAGGTTCATATGTTAGGGAACATGCCATCACTCTAGTTTCATTATGATTATGTTGGATGGTGAGAGTCCTATGTACAAATTTTAATGTGAATAATGTTATTTAACTTTTTTATACTAGTAGACAGTTTTTATAAAATATGCACAAATTTTTAATGTGGAGACAAATATGAACAGTTTAGATTTTTATATTCTAAATAGATTGAATCTAGTTACCACGTTTTACTATTATAGGGTCCTAATGGATGATGCCCCCAGATTATTTGGCCAGATTCTAGGCCGACTGGTAGCTAATCTAATTAACTTTCAGATTACCTACATTGATTGTAGCCATATGTCTCAATCTTGAAAAAATTGATGACATTTTTTCCAAGATAAATTTAATTTCAATAAATTATGGTTTAATTGAATTTCATTATGTAATTAAATTCTAATATTTTAAAAATTATTCTCTTTGTACAGATGTTATTCAACATTTCCATTTTTGATCTTATCGCATAAAAGTGTATATTGAAAATTTTGGGTAAGAAAACCAAATATTTTGAATGGATACTATATAATGAGTTTAATGATAAATCATTGACCACTCAGTAATTTTATGATAATATATGTTAAAGGGTAGCTAGAGGACAGTGTAAGGTGTTTGTTGATAGCCTTTATCTTGAGAAGCAGAAGGAATTTTCATATATATTAATCTCATTTTACATATGTAAATTCATATGAAAAGGTGATAAAATTTCATAAATTAAATTTCAAATAGCATGTTATCTATTTTAGGAAGTTCAATGGAAAATACATCATGTTGTGCTAAAACAAATCATCTCCCAAACTGTCGGCTCAAAGATATTTTCTTAAAATAGATTGACTCTTATAATATTTTCATTCATTTAAATATTTATAAGATAACATTATCTATATCATATATTAAATTGGTGATTTATATTAGTTTAATGGAGTCATATAATTTAGGTAACCTAGTATCCAAAATAAAATTGTGGTTGAATGTTCATACAAAATATGATGTGATATATGAGAATGATCCGTACAAATAAGTTAGGGTATTAATTTCTTTCTCATTTGAATAAATTATAATCAGGTATCACTATGTTATTATATATATCTTTAAATATGATTGGTAATTTATTTAAAGGTAAAAATAATAGAACTATAGGATTCTAATCTTGCACAATCCTTCTTAGTATGCTAGTATGATCCATTTGGTCAAGTCCTTGGAATGGAGTATCCAAATCACATTCATGTGACGGGTTTGAAACCATTACCATATGATGTCTTTGGCATGCCCCCGGGGATAATATAAACATCTACTTTTAGTTTTAGTTTCTCATGACCTTGTAATCCTTAGAGGCATATTATTTTAATGGGAATAAATATTTAGGAACAAGAGGATCATATAAGGATTAAATATTCTATGATCATTTATCTATACAAATATTAGATTGAATTATATTAGAAGATGGTTGGATATGTTCAATGTGATATTATGTATATGGATGGTATTAGGTTTTTAAATCACACAACTTCATAATAATTTAGTAAACAAACTTATATTTCTTTTTTGTTTAAATTTAAATATATAAAACTATTAAATTTTTATGAAAATTTTCATACAGGTTCTGATAGAAGTAGGTGGAGAGGGTGAAAAAGATAGTGTTAATCAAAGTTCATTATGTAGTGATTACGGTTTAGTTTTGACTCGGTGATGATGTGTATCAAAACATATGAAATACTAATAGTAACATGGTGATTCAGAAATAATGTTTTGGTTTCTGGTAGGGATATCTATATTTCCATTACATTGTATGAAAATCTTTGTGTTTGGATAATTTTTAAAGTTTTATTCCGAATTTTACCTTATACTATTCATTATTAGGCTCTTTGGGTTTTTATTAGTACTCATTGAAATTAAAACTTTTATTCCTATATTCAAAATCTATATTCTATTTTAACCATTTGATAAATTTATTCGGTTATTCCTTTCACTTGTTAATTCACCAAGTACTACCTGGATAACTAACAAGGCTAATCATCTTGCATTGAGATGACTTACTAGAATTGTTTTTGAATATGAAACATATAGATTGTTATCTTAACTCTCCTCTTAGACAATGGACCTTAAACCATCTTATTCATAGATATAAAGGTTCTATTTGTCTATACAATCATAATAAATCCTCTAACATTAATGTTACCTTAAAACTCAGTTAATGAAATAATTTTTCACAATGATTATATATAATGAGTATCTTTAAATTATTCATTCTACAATATCACTACTGAAAAACTAAACTAAACCAACGGTTTGGAACCATTGTTTTAGGCCTCCAAACCATTGGTATAGCCTATACCAACGGTTTGGAGGATTGTTTGCAAGTAAGCCTAGGGGATAGGTGTATTCCAATGGTTTTTGGAAATCCTTTGGTATAGACCTATACCAATGGTTTTGAAAACCATTCATATAAGTAATATGAAAATCTATACCAACGGTTCCATAAAACCGTTGGTATATGTATTTAAAAAAAACATTTGGTAGGATTTGATCCCAGGACCTCTAGTTTATCATTAAATGACCTAACCAATAACCTAACATGACTTTTGTGACCATAATTTCATAAATATATATATTCATTATGATAATTATTTTAAATATTGATTTATAAAATATTCTCGGTAAGAAGGTTCGATAAAAAATCAAAGGACCTATACCAACGGTTGTAAAAAACGTTGGTATGGATATATACCAATGGTTTTGACAACCGTTGGTATAGATCCTTGATTTTTGGAGGTACATTGGTATATAGGTACCTGTATTAATAGTTTGGCCAAACCATTGGGATAGGTACACACCCTTTCCCAATGGTTTGGCCAAACTATTGGGAAACTGGCCTCAAAGTATTCTTTTCCCAACGGTTTGGCCAAATCGTTGGGAAATCCATATACTTTCCCAAAGATTTGGCCAAACCCTTGGGAAATTCATACTCTTTCGAAACGGTTTCAGAATCCCATTGGGAAAATTCTCCTCAAAAAGGGATTTCCCAACATTTTGGCCAAACCGTTGGGATGGAGGACCTATAACAATGGTTTTTACAACCCGTTGGTATAGAATCATTAGGAAAGGTCAGATTTCCAGTAGTTTATGAAGAATCTACATCATCTTTAGTAATCATTTCTAAATTATTATTCATCATGTAGTATTATTAATGGAATAATATTCTCCCATCGTATTAGCTATAATTTATTATGGATAAACTTGAGATAAATTACATCTCTATTCTCATCAAATACTTGGGAACTCCAAACTACTTAATAGATGTACTCTAAAATACATATTGAGTTAATCAATATTATCTTAATCTTTATAAATAAGAAATATAAGAAATGCAAAGTGTTTTCAATATTTTAACTATATGAATCACTGCTCTCAACAATGATAATTTTCTAATCCACCCTTACATCTCATTTAATGATTATTTAGAGGTTTTCATGTACACTTAAATAAGTTATAAATATGTAATGTTTAATGTGGTAAATTATATATAAAATATATGTAACCTTGTCAAATAAGTGTTTGGATGAAGGATCGCATGACCTTTATTTGTCCCTTTTCACTTTTTCTATCACATTCCCTATATAATTATAATCCTTAAAGATTAAGGAATTGATATATTCATAAATTCTAGTCATTATAATCTTTAAAAGGCCTTTCTTATACCTATTGAATGACACAATTAAATTTTGTAGAAGTGCATTGTCCATATTTCATCACTAAAAATGAAATATAAATTTTTGAATCCTATTATATTAAGATAAATCTTTAATTCCTTCAAATAATGAAGGTATGTAAGTGCGAAATTGATGTTCTTACTTATATGTAATAAATCATTTCCCTTGTTTTTCTATCTTCACATCCTCTTCCATGTTAAATCTGAATTATCTCTTCTATAACATTGAAACAAAATCATTATACTTATATAACAGTGTTATTATAATAAAATCATATTATATGAATTGACATCCACTACAAAGGTGAATAATCATATAAAAAGATATATAACTCATATCAAGGGATCACATGATTTCAATTCTCTTCTCATATAACCCAGACCATCAAAATGTTCATATCTATGGTTGAAATGAATTCTAGAACCAAAACACATAATATTTTTGATAACATATCACATTTACATGATTGAAATGAACACCAAACCACATTTCCACCACTTCTCCCAACATTTTAGGCATCATTATCTAAGCCAATACACACAACCATTCAATAGAATCACATTCTAATGGTTAGAATGCTCACCGAACTAATTTCATAAGGCACCCATATATAAGACAATAATATATTATCTTAAGAAAAAATTATTAACTAACTATTAAAAATGATAATATTAAATATATCAATAAAAAATAAAAGGAAAAGTATTATCACATGTTATAAAGTCACCCAAAATGAAATACTACACAAGATAGGGTAGATACTATCACACACCTTTACTATTTCAAATTACAACTAATTCATAAGGATACCACTAATTTCCCTTTACCTTATCATTATTTAATCTATAAAGGAGGGATTCATGGTTTATAACATAGTTTATTAATCCATGATATGCTTTGAAACACCCCACGTGGGTTCATTTATGTTATTTTTATTTCAAGAGGTTCAAATGAATGGTAATCTATAACCTATACATTATAGTAAAATCAATTGGAAGATTAAATAACATTATTCATATTAATTAATAATTTTTTATTTTAGTTGTTATATAATGTATTTATTGTATTATGGTTTTTTAAAAATTGAACTTGACATTTTTTGATTTTGTTTTTATTACACTAGAATGGTTTGTTTATAATTTTTATAATATAATATCTTTATTTTTGTTCTAGGGATATAGTATCTATAGCTATATTTATTTTTAAAAAGAGATATATAGTTTCATTATAAACCATTTCTATGTATTCCAAATTATTTTTTACTAGTTGCTTAACCTAAAGCTGTATAAACCAAAAATTTGTTTGGCGATGGTTTTTTCTTTTACGTCGGTGGTTTCCCCTCCCAAAAAATACTAACTGGACAGTATTGGTTTAAAAATCTTCTTCATATTTTAATAGATGGTAAACTTCTTCTAAACAAACATTTCAAAACGTTTTCTAGAAACCATTGAAAATGAAAAAAACCAATGCATGGTAGATATTGATTCCACCTTTAGTAGTGGTTTTTGGAAACCATCAAAAAAGCATATGCAAGAGGTCCAACCTAAGTAATCATTTAGGTTTAAAATTTCATTAATTAAGGTGCAAACAAGATTTTAAAATTCAATCCCAATTAGTGCTTGGAATTCCAATCCCAATTAGCCAAATGGATGTTTGAAAATCAATATTAACAATTTAAATTTCAAAGGTGGTGTATAGGTTCTCATATAGTCTTTATTGGGTGATTTATTTTTAAATGGGGTTTTCAAGTTGTCTCTAAATGACTTTGTTAGGTGAGATTTGTGAAAAATCATGGAATACGATTTTTTACTATGGAAAACTAGACATTAGACTACTATACATTCTATTTGGATAAAAATATCTACTTAAATATACTAGTAAAATTAATATGAATGAAATAAATTATTTTAACTATTTGGATTTTATATTTTAATCATGAGTTCTTATATAATTCTATTGATGTATCAAAATATTTTTCATATTGTATTGCATCTTTTCAAATGTGTTCACTGAAACATGTTCACTTAGGGTAATACCATGAAAATATGTTTATTACTCATTTATTCCAACCATAATCCATCCCTTTTTTTCTTTAAGATATCTACGAATTTGGAATAAGATCATTTGAAAAGGTTCTTTGGATATTTCCTCACATGTTTAAGGTCATGAATCACTATATACAAGTGTGTATCTTGTAAAACATGCATCACAATACTTACTTCCATGATGATTATCGAATAAATATAAAACTAGATACTCTAAATCATAAAGTGAATTGTTATCATAGTATAATTTATAAAAGAAAAAATCCATCAACTAGTGATAATGAATGGATTTTGTTCTATAATGTGATCCATGATTAAAAAAATTATCTTGAAAAATCATGTAGTGGTCTCACTCTAGGTGAAAAAATACATCATATCCCACTTATAATAGATCTAATATCAAAATTATCTAATACTAATAGATTGTGTCATAATCTCTTAAGTTTCACATATCATGATGTTGAATATGGTCACCACATTTTTATTGTATAATTCGTTTAGTTAAAATATCCTATAAAATATCAATCCTGAATATATATACATTTTTATGATTTATAATCTAATAAATGAGTTGAAATAATAAAATGATGTGTTGAATAACAAATGAGATTAAGGTTCATTAATTTTTTTGATAAATCCATTATCCAACAATACTAGGGTAAACATCATGTCTGAGACAAAATCATTATCTAAAAATCATCCTATGGGGCATCATGTATTTGTAAAGTATTTTTTTAGTTATATAATAATTAAAATTTCTTCTTTTTTACTTTTACTACTAGAAATTTCTCTATATAAGAAATACAAAAATCTAGATTTTGGTTTTAAATATCATTATGTATCTAAAATATTGCATCATTATAATATTTTACAATGATTTATTTTTAACCATCATATACCAAGAAAAAATACTTTATGTTTTTTTTGTAGATATTGATATTCTTGATAGTGGTTCAAACAAATCATTAATATTTCGTCAAATTTATAGATTGATAAATATCATTTATTGTTAGTATGAATTGTAATGTGTATATTATTGACTATGAGTAGTGAAAATGTATATCAGTTTCATTAATAACCTCAAAAATCAATTTTTATTATACCAATAGGTTCATAATAGCTGGATTAACATGGGGTATGATTTTATGTAGCTGATTGAATTTGGGAGTATCTTTGGCAAGTTGTATTATTTTTTTCCATGGTTAAATTTTTTTCATGGTTATGCATATGTTGGTAATGTAATATTCATATACCATTCACATCCATGAAAAAACAAATCATTTGGAATATTTTTTAATTGTGATATGTTTTAGTGGTAAAATATTAAATAACCTTGCTACCAAATCATGAACATGAATTAAACAACCATGTTTTGACTTTAGAAACCTAAAACACCATTTAAAGATCTTAATTAGAGTGAAATTCACCATTAAACTATTAAGGGTACAAAGCGGTAGCATTGGGTTCACTATTCATAAATTTTATGGATCATATTTTTTTATGGAATTAAGTAATATCTGATCATAGATGACAATTTAAATACCATTGTTTTCATATTTTATGTTTTTATATATTGAACATATATTATAGGGGGAGACTAAATATATGAATATTATAGATTTTGAAATTTATTTTTGGGATGTTTTAGTATTATTTAGAGGATTCCTTCTTATATAATGATTATGTTTTTTAGGAATAAAAGGTGAATGACCTCATAAATTAGTGGAAAAAATATGTTTTTTGAAATGATTTGGATCAATAACTGATGTTGGGTAACATAGAACTCTTATTTTTAATTTTAACTTGTATTTAAAATTCTTTTATAGTCTATGATGACTATTTAATCATGATTTTATTTTTAATATGAATCAATTAATTATTTTATGAAAATGGATGTTTTGATTAAATTAAAATCCTATTTCAAAATTGTATTTTGGGTGTTTTATATAAATTTTCTAAATATTTTCTTATGATATCATTGGATAATTATTAATGATAAATAAGAAACCAAATGTTGTTTTTTAGAAATAATTATTTGATGTTTTATTATAAAGATAATGATCATATGTGCTATTTTGGAAAGGAATATTTGTTATAGTATTATAAAAAGGCGAGTTAGTTGTAGAATTCTGGGGTGGAAACAGAATATATATTAATAAAGAAGAAATTATTCATGATAAATTCTGTAAAATCATTATATTTCTTATATTTCAATGATATATAAAGCATTTTAATGTTGTGGATAATTTATTGCATCATTACATGTGTTAAACTAGGTATAATTAATTTCTTCGGTGAAATTGGTTGCGTAATTTAATTGAAGGGATGTGAAGAGTCGTGTGAGTTATTATTTCGATGTGGTTATATAATATCTTTTAGTGATGTATTTTTGTGTTATTCTCTATATGGTAAACAACCAATACTTAAATTGGATCGAGCATAGTCCAAAATCTATGTTATGTTGGATTATATGTGAAATTAAAAGTTCATATGGATGAATACTTTTTTTTACTTGTGGGATATTTTATTCTGTTTGAACAATTTATTATTTCATGAATTTAATAGATATGTGATTTTAGTCCAATGAGAATATTAATTTGTGATTTTAAATGGATCATGGAGTAACTATAGGGAGAGTGAATTAGGTTACCCTTTTCATTGGATGCTTTTCCATATTAATTATCCCCTTTTTTATATTCAAAAATTATATTGGTTAAGATGTATGGATCTAATTGTACGATCTCAACAACCAAAAAAATATGATATATAATTGTAAAGAATATATTGTCATATGATAATTTTTTACAAGGTTTAGTTCCAATGTGTGTGTGTAATCGTTGTTGTGTTTGGGATTAATTTCAGACATGGGGTATCACTATAATTTGAATTAATTACAAATAATAGTGATTACATCATCCAATCTAAACACATTCAAGGGGTTGGAAGATATAATTATTTTACTATGTTTTTTCTTACAATTCAATGTTTCTATCATCTCATAATATACCCTTGGGAAGGTATCTTCTACTTCCTAATATAGTATCATCCTCGAAAAAATATCTTTATCCTCCCAACATGAATGGATATCATTATAGTGGATAATTATTTTATTCCAGGTTTGTCTTTCTCAAAATTGCAAAAATATCACCTATCTATACAAAGTGTAACTAAACCACTATATTAATATCTTCTTCCAAAATGAATATTCCTTCAATTGGAAAGCAATCCATAGTTGAACTGATTCACACATTGGCCTTATTTTTCTCCTCTTCTCCAAATGATGTGAAAATATTATAAGATAGTATGAAGTTCTTTGTTCCCAATTCATCAAGGAAATTGTAATTGAAGAAAAAATTATAGTTTTCCTCTACTATCAAGTGTCATGTATGATATGGATGTATCATATGACTTATTTTTCCCCTAAATTCCTTTACGTATATATTATACATTTCTAGAAATTCTTTTCAATTTATTTTAAATACTCTATATATTATCTACAGAAATTCATCCTCAAGTTTTTTATCATATCTAAATTCATTATATTAGTTTTATTTTTTTTCTTTCTCATAAGGGGATTAGTTAAGAGTAACCTTGATGTGGGTGGAGCATCAAGGTAAGGTAATTAAGTTCGAAATCAAATAATTTTCATAATATTCTCCATATGCATTGAATATCTTTAGCACTTTAATATAAGGGTCCCCCTTTCTATTAATTTTCATGTTGAATTAATAAATAATTCGCTTAACTATCCCATGCCACATATAATCAATGTTTCATTTAGCCATTTTATTTAATTGTGTTGAGAAGAATATAAAAATTAAATAGAAAGGGGAAAATTAATTTTACATGGCTTACCTACATAGGTTTTTCCACGGATCATCAATTAAAAAAAATGGATCAGCTAAATCATAAGGATAAATAGTTTTTGTTGGGTCAAACTAGGACAATCCATCCTTCTATCATTCTACATAAATGTTTTTTTATTTGGATCACTACCACATCTGTATCACATCCCTCATACATCCCTCTATTTCTCAATTCTAAAAATGAAAAAAATTTTGGAACATTATCTATTAACAATATCACTTATTATTTTTAGATGCACATGGATGTAGATATTGGTGCCTTTGATAACCAATTTCGCTATTACGTCTTGTTGTGAATATCACCATGATCAAAATCTTCTTCCCATGAGAGGTCATATAACCACATTTATTCACATTAAATAATATACTTAGAATTTTTATTATTTTCTACACTGCAATTATATATTCATCTTATTATTATTTTGAAAATTCTTAAATGAGTGTTATGACTCCTTTTCCTTGTTTTTTATTTGATTCAAAATAGCCATTCAATTTCTTTTATATTATTTGAGTTTGTAATAAATACCAATTTTATGATCATAATCTATTCATAATAATTTCTTCAGTTGTATATAAGATATTATAATATACATTCTAGAATATATTTTAAATTATAATTTGAAATTAAAAAAGTAACAAACATCCAAATTATAACTGTAATCTCATCCTTTGGATCATCTTCAAATAAAAAACACCAATGGTATTTAAAATAACATATTTTTAGATGTCTAATAACCACAAAAATCACCTTTGAAAGATATTTCATCAAATACATTTGAACTACCCATATTTCATATTTTAGGACATGATATTTTGCTTCATAGATGAATGATTTTATTATTCTTGAAACTATTTAACTAGTCAACATTTAAATGGCGTTAATAGTACTTCATGTCGTATACCACATATTTAAAGAACAATATAAATTATATCCACAATAGATTTATTCCATGTAATCCTTATTCATAATAATAAATCTTTTAAATAGAGGTAATAAAAACCAATCACAACTCATTCCTGGTGTGACCTATCTGTAATTATGTAAATGATATCTGAAACTCTATAATTGATATTTAAGAACTTCCAGGATTCAAAAACCATCAAAAATGATATATAATTATCTCTTATTTTCAATATTCCATTATATATAAAAAATACATTAAGATGTGAATTTCACATTACACAAAAATATTCATCTTCCAAAGTCATGTCCTTGATATATAATCACATCATGGTGTCACATAGTACATCTCCATAAGTAATTTCATTTCCATTTATTACTTCTAAGACTTCCATAAACTTCATCACAATCCTGTTTCAAATAATACATTAATAACAATTATTCAATATTATTAAATAATACTCCAAGGATAACCACTTTCTTTATCAACTAAATTGTCAAGAATGAAATAAAATAAAATCAATTCATTTTTATATCAACTTATATATTCATCAAATCCAACACAAACCTATAGGAATCTAATAACTATATGTATATAATTCTAATATAAAATAAAATCAATAAATTTTCCATATTAAAATATTGTAATTTCCTTAACTTTTAGTATCAAAATATTCTTCTCAATTTTCTTTGAAAACATTCAATAGGGCTCAATATTTAAAAAATATATTCCATATAATAAAATAACACAACCTCAACTTCTTCATGAAATTAATAGGAAATTATTTGATGTCTGTGTGATGGGAAATTAGCCTGGAATTTTATCTCATACCAAAATGTGAATGACTGTCACTATTTTTCATTGGGATGTATCTAAAATGAAATTCCTACTGTAATGGAATGAACTTCCAAATCTTCTTGTTTCATCATCCCCATATTATCTAAATATAATTCAGGTTTATTAATGAAAAAAAATAAAACAATACAATAAAAAATACAAACAATAAACACCAAAACAATAAATCATGGTTAAGGTGAAAAAGAAAAAATTCAAAGCAAACAAGAAACACCCATTAAAATAAGGTGGGCTCTGGATTGCAAGCAGAAGAAACTAAAAACTGGCCACAGTAAATGAACCGGGTATCGCTCATTCCCTAGCTCTCTGGCCGCCATTGACACCATTGAGGTTCATACTGATTCTCGTAAGAAATTTTCTCCTTAACCCTATTTTTCGATAGGATGCGTCAGTGCCGGTGGTGATCACGACGACCAGATCATATCTGTTTTTGCTGCAACTATAGAAGCTTCCAGCAGCGCAGGCCAACTAATTCCAACCTATAGAAAAAAATAAAAGAAAACCTCTCCAAAGAAGAAAAAAGAATAAAACTAAACAAACAGACCCAAAATAAAAAATCAGAACACAAGGATGAAAAAATCCTTACAAAACAGCCACAAACAGAGATAAAAGGCAGCTTACAAAAGTCTAAAAATTGGAGAATTGTCACGGTCCATTTTATGAAAAGGAAGGAAATTATCAAGAACTTGATCATACAAAACAAAATCAACTCCATTAACACATTTATTTTCCAAGACATCAGCAACAAAATTGGATTCCCTATAAATGTGAGTGATAATATGATTCATGGAAAATATAGTCTCCAAATAATTAATCCAATGATTAGTTAGCATCCAGGACAAGTGAGAAAGACCCATCCTTATGGCAGAAACAACAACAGAAGAATCACTCTCAATCCATAATTTATCCCAACCAAGCTTTACAGCTTGATCTAAAGCAATGATAATGCCAAAAATTTCAGCCTCAAGTGAAGAGGCAAAGCCACAAGGACCATGAGAACAACCATGGACATCCCCTTTTTGTTTCCTGAAAACAGCACCATAACCAGAAATCCCCAGATTACCCCTAGAAGAACCATCTGAATTAACTTTTCACCACCCAAAAAGAGGTTCCTTCTAGAGAACTTTTAAAGTACCATGTGAAGGCTTGAAATTTCCCTTAACACCTATTTGATTCAGAACGGACAAATCATGAACTGAGTTGAAACAAAAATGCATCCTTTAAATATTAGCATTACGTATAGTAGCATGAATAGTTAATAAAACCCCACTTATTGGGATGGCGAATATATCGTGAATCACCTTATTCCGAGTAAACCAAATAAAATGACGGAGTTCTGTAACAGCGACTCCAAAAAGATCCATCAATTGAGGAGAAAGTGAAATAGAATTCTAGCCTTTAAATAAATAATAAATTGAAGACATATTAGGAATAAGGATTTCAAAAATATCAAAAACAACCTTCCTTATTGAAAAGGCATTAACACAACTAAGAAAAAAATTATCAATATCATCCCTATGTTGATGACAAAATGCATATAAAGAACTAAGACATCATCCCCATGTTATCTCTTTATTCTCCATGATATGAATGATTCTCCGTTCTTAAAATACTGGCTTGATAGGAATCTAAAACTCAATCTTCATAACATCATTGTTTTTCCACCATGGTATGTATATGAAATTCTAATATTGAATCATAAGAACTTTTTATTATTATGTTTTTTAGATCATAATATTACTTATTTGTAATAATATAATTTTAATTTCATCTTCAAGAAGAAAAAATTTAAATTTTAATTATTTACATCTAATGAACTCAAATTTTTTAAAAAAGATATTGATTACCTATGATATATTAAATCTTACATACCAGTGTTTAGATTCCAAGGGATTTCCTAAATTCCAATATATTGTTCTCAACGTCCTTTTAGTAATATATTTTTTTCTTTCATTGATTTGAAATAATTCTACTTATGATGTTTTTTTAAAACATGATGACTCATACATAAATTTACATTTTCTTATAAAATGTATTTTAGAAATTTTCCATCAATATACAAATATACTCTTATATAATCTACAAATTAATTTTACATATCAGGGGAATAAATCATCTTTCACTAGACTATATGAGAGTTACTCTTACAAAAAACTCAAATTCATCTTATAGATGTGATATCATTCATATATTATATACTTCTTTTCCAAATTATGTTTACATTCATTCTTAAGGATTGTTTAAACCCAATGTGATAAAAAAATTACACATAACTTCATAATTATATAATTCTTTAAATAGTCTCAACACTTGTTCAAATCTTTTCTAATTATCTATAACTACACCATACCCCCTAAAAAAATCCTACCATCATAATATTCAAATAAATGTTTCTAATTTTTTTGAATACAAAATAATTTTTAGCAATTAAAAATTATTATTGAATTCCTTTTAATGTGTCTTTACTACTTACAAAACTTTATCTCCATCATCAATGATCTTAAAACTTCATCTAGGAGATATTTTTATTAATTAGAATAGTATACATTCTAAAACCACAATGGAATTATATTTAATATTCCATGTAGATTTTGACTATTTGATCACATCTAAATCACAACTTTTAATGTTATGTGATATAGAATTCAACTTCTACTCAAGAATCTTCTATGTTTTTTAAATCATCATCTATGAAACTATTGTGTTATAGAAAATGAAATTAGCAACAATTATTCTTTTTAATCATTAATTATAGTAAAAATAAGTATTCATAAAATGTAAATATTTCTTCCTATAATCCATTCAACCAAGTCTTCCATGAAGTTGTATAATTTTACCATTGTTAAGGTGAATGATTTTATCTTATACATTTAGTTTTAAAAGAAGTAAAACAAGTATATCCATTTAGAAACATATGAATATATCTAATACAAAATTAAAATAATATTTTGTACATATGATCCTATGGATCTCCAAGTTGTATCTCACTCTTCATGTTGTTCATTAATTGGGATATTCCTCATCACCTAACATTAGAATATATTAACATTGCATCATATTAATATATTTACAAAAATATAACCAACACTTCAATATCTAACCAAATCCAATTGGGAACTTTTATCCACCCATTTGTATTATTTGAAGAATCACATTTCAATAATAATATAAATTCTATTCCCCCACTTATTAATAATAAATGAAACATTATAAATTCATGTTATAGTCATAATATACTCTATTTTCAATCAAAAAATAGATATTTAAATTATCCACATGATCCTTCTGGTTTATTGAGACAAAATCCCCAATCCACCTAAGAGAAGGCTGGATTAACAATTTACTTATCAATGTGATTTAATTTAATAAACTATAAGTCAATATTAGTTAACACTATAAAAAACTAGATTCTAGACATTTGAGCAATCCCAAAACAATTCAACATGTGATACTAACACTTTTTTCTCTTTCTGGAGGATAATAAATCAAACATAATAAGAAATTTTATCACATTAAATCAACTCAATAAATATATAATTAATATTCATTTCTTTAAAAATTAGTCCACTTTCAATAAATAAATAGCATATTAACCACTCCCGCATAATGTATCTAATTTGATATGATCAATACAATATTAAAATTGATCATCATACTATAAACCACTATCTTTTATAAGTGATTTATAAAAAAATTAGATTCATAAATTAATATAATTATGGTATTGTTTGTCTTCTAATCTCTCCCTTAAGGGATATAATATAGTATATCATAATAATGTTTAATCTAATAAAATTTAAAATCCCAGAAAACCCAGATAAACCAAAAAATGTTTTGAAGATTAATTAATCTCTCCATGTCGGGTATCTCTACGTGATATTTAATTGTCATAACATTAAATTTTCTATATTTACACTTTATTTTTTATTCTCCATATAGATATAAAAAATAGTTAACATGGTAATAAGGTAAATTCTATCCTATATTCTTAATAGGAGAACCAACATTGTTTTTTTATCAACCTAGAAACACTTTTCTTTTCAATATAAATTTTCACCAAAATTTTACCCTTGATTTTTACAATTTGATCTTTCTAGATTAGCATGGAATTATTTATTTTGATAGTTATGTCTTTATGTGTGTTATTATTTATAATAGGATTCATAAAATCACATATAGATTATGATGATAACAACTTATTCTTTAGTATTTCATCTTGTTCTAATTGGATAACCATACAATCATTTGAGAAAATATTATATTCCTTTACCCACCTAGATAGATTTTAAAGAGATATTGGTTTATAATTTTTTGAATAACCACTCATAAAATTTTATTTCTCCATAAATATGCATTACTTTTTTTCCTTAAGAACATACAGTTTCATCTTATTTTTCATTCTACCGATCCCTTTCCAATTGAAATAGATAAATATTTAGTAATTCTTTTGTTACATAGTCAACCTTATTTATTTTTTAACATGATTAATTTGATAACATTGAGTTACCATTTTTATATAACATTTAAAAATTATCTTCTTAGATTTCTTCCATCAAATTAATTATTTCATTTCATTCTTGGATTGATTCCCTTCTTTATTTCAACTTACTTGTTTCAAATATAATTTTTTTCCTATTTGTAAATGGTATAAGATGTATCCTATTCGAAAAAAGTATAATCATATCTTATTTATTAGTATGAAATCCTTCACATTGTTATTATTTAGATTATATTATTTAACAATCTTATTTTATTTATATCCCACGATAGAATCGCCTTTCCCTTTCATTAATTTATCCATTTATGTAATTTATTCATTGAGGATCTTAGTTATTTATTAGTATAATTTTACCATCACCAGTCACAATAATTACCCATTTAGATTAAAATTTCATAGATGTTGTCACAACATTCAAACCCATTCTTTATTAACAAATTAAACTTCCTTTGAGAACATTTTTGCTGCACAACATATTTTCTTCCAACATTTAATCTGCTACCCACTAAATTATATCCATCTATAATTTCTATATATTGAAATAGTATTAAACTTTAAATTAAATTCTTCAAAAACTAGTAATGGAACCAATAATAGTCTATAAATATTATTTATTTTCATTACCAATAGTGTATACAATTTTTTCAAATTTATATTTTTCATTAGAAACACTATTTTTTAGGCTCCTCTTGGTGAGGTTATTTTCTAATTGTTCTTAACATCCACCGTTGATAATGTGGCAGATTTTTTATCCTCCCATATTAATCTATATTTTTAATTTGAACATATACTAGTAGATAAAACAAAATGAGTTCAAATAGAAATATCTAGGTCATGGGTTACCATCTTCCAATATCTTTTTATGGATTGATCATGATTTCAATTTATTTTTTCCCGCAAATTTGACTATTTTTAGAAATAGGTTGTGTATCCCAAACTCATATGGAATTACTTATCCTATATACTATTTATAAATATTATTATTATGTATTTTCTAGACTTACCAATGTAACTTCTAATTCACAAAATTTCATATTTAAAAATTTCTTCTAATATTCATGTTATTTCACCATATCATCACATTATTTATTTCATTTCTTTTTTTACCGTCTAGTACATGGATAACATTATTAGAAAATTTATCAAATAAAACTACCTCACAAATACTATATTGCTATTATTCTTCCACTAGAAAAAAATAGTCATTGAAAATTTGATGCATATTTTCCTTATCTTTGATGTTTTTAGTGAAAGTGTTATATCTCAATAACTATTTATCCAATACATTCTCAATTTAATAGGATTATTATTCTATATAAGTTTACTCATCCTCTATTAACTTGTTAAAATAAAGTAATTCAATGAAATCTTAAAAAATAAAATCCCGTAAATAATAATAAACAACATAGTAGAGTTCATGTAACACCTCTATTTTAAGGTAATTGTTATGTTATATTAGGTATTTAAAATAATTTTTATAGTTTTATTGAATTCAAGGACATCTAGTAGGATTCTGAATGAAGTTGGGAATGTTTGAAATTTTATAATTGCACCATGACTACCAACTCACTATGGTGGAGGGAGTGGTGTGGCAAGATTGAAGTTGTGAAACACAGGAATTCTAAAAAAACATGAGAGGTAGTGGTAAATCAGTGGCATCGGGTGTGGGATGATAGGGGTGTAATTGGGGAACACTGAATTATATGCATAACCATGTAATGGTACATACTAGGATGGGTCCATAACATCTTTGGTTTTTAAAATAATAGAAAGAGCATTCCCCATGGTGATAAAAGATCAAAGAGCACCATGAGAGTGGTGAACACACCACGTCATGGTTTCAATCAAAAACAATTTTTGGTAGAAGTTTTTACCGCCACTGTTGAGGAATAGGGTTATATGAGTTAATGGTATATTGTGTCCTAGATTGTGGGGGAATAAAATTTTATTTTCAATCTATTTTACCCTGAATTAATATTGATATATTATTCACCAACAAGGATCTTAATTTAGGGTTTCTTAAAGGATATTTTGGTTGAACCTTCCCCCTATCATGACTAGAACCATTGAGTGGTGTGTCGACTACACTAAAGGTTCCCTTTAATCTAGTATCACTAAGGAAACCACACTATGGTGTTTTAAAAAAACCAACCAATATTAGACCCATAATAATTTATACCATGGTGTGGTTTGGTCTCTCTTTTTGTGTTCTATATCTAAACCCCCAATGTTCCATGTCCAAGTACACCAAGTGGCCATGAAATAAGTTCATTGTTTTGATGTTACCAAGTTGCGCAAGTGCACTCCTAGCACACTACTCCATCCACCATGATATATTACTATCTCTGGTGCCCTAAAAAATACTAAACACTCCCAATCTCACCAAGAAACCCAAACAATCTCTCTAAAGCATATTAAACCATAAAAATTTTAAATAATTAATAGAATATTGAATGTACCTCAATCGAAGGGTATTATAGTTCATCAAAAATTTCAATAGACTCGTCCACTTCACAGATTAAACAAGATTCATCAAAAAGATCATTCTAAATTGTTTATCAAAATGAATTAACAATTTTATTATAAGAATGTAATAATATATAATATTTATCATTTATGGATTTTATAAATTTATTTGAATATATTTTTCTCCCATTATTTGTGTTATTGTAAAAAATCACCATTTATTCTATAACGGGAATAAAAATTATATTATCTATTACAATCACTTTTTAACCTTCTTAAATTATGTATTTACTCTAATAAAAAACACTATAAATATAATATTATATCTAATCAATGAAAATTAGATTTGTTCTGATATCACTCGTGAGTCTTAGTGGATCAAGAAATAAGTTGAGAGGGATAATTAGCTATCAATTTTTACTAAATTATATTCTTATTTACTTATCCCCTTATTACAGATAAACCACTATCATAGTTGAGATGTATAGACCTATTAATGAGCTATTAGTATCCAAAACCACATGCAATGTAGTAATAAAGAAGAGATGGTGTCATATATGATTTTAAAAGGGTTTGATCACAGTGTGGATACCTAATCCTTACATTGATAAGGATAATTCTGAGATACAAATTATAATAAAAAATTAAAGATATTAAAAGTTTTGTTAAGGTATCATCAAATTTACAACTTTTAAATGGGGTAAGTAGATATAATAATTTAATCCATTTTTCCCTGGCACGTTAGAGGTGGTTTAGTATCATTATAGACCATTAGGTAGGTAAAATCCTCTTCCCAATGTAGTGTAATCCAAATGAAACCTATTCCTAAAAATTCCTTTTAATAATTTCAAAATCCAAAGTGATAACCATACCAAATCAAAGAATACAAAATAAAAATTTAAATTTCAAAATTAAAATGGAATGAAGAACTCGAACGGTTTGAGAACACAAGTGTGGTGTTCCATCATCACATGCATTCAGTTTTAACAAAACCAAATTCACATCACCATCATCACCATAATACCATAATCATATCACCATAACCTTGGAAATTGATTTTTTTCTGCCTATCACCGGAGCTGGTGACTAGAAAAATGTATCGTAAAAGAATCGTTAAAACTATTCAAAATCATCGATGTTAATCACCCTCATCAAAAATTTGAGCTGAATCCATTTAACAAAAGATTCACATAGATCAATATGACTTAGGATATACCTGGGGTGTTGTTGACCACTTTCCCACAAACCAAAAACCTCATAGAAAATGCTACTCTTAATCTGATTTAAAGATGAGTTGTGTAATGAGATGTTGGGTCCATGCAAAAGTACCATGGTTTTCTCAATAAATCACGTTCATATCAACTACTAAAAACACCATGTTGACCATTCAAAAGAAAAAACTCTTTATGAAATTGATAATGTTGAAGCATACCACAACCATCATTAGACCAACTTCCTTCGATTCATCACAAATTGTAAACAACACCACCACCATAGCCCAAATTTATACCAACATAAGACTCTTCTCTCAAAACATAAATGGATGATCAAACCACAAATTCAAAGGACACTAAGAAACCACCATTGGGAACCATATATGGGTGATATGCTGGAACTAAGATCCAGAACAGTGAGAATAGAGAGGCCTCAATAGAGAAGCATCAACTAAGCCTCCATCCTAGGATAATGAAGCAACCACCATCAAACCTGAAACAACAATAGAGGATAAGAAGAAGAAAATGGGGGGATTCAAAGCTGAAGAAGAGGTGTGTCAGCCTCCCCACCCCTTCCCCCTCCCATTTATGAAACATAATCAATATCCAAAATAGAATGAATATTATCATATAATATCTCTCTAAACATACAATGTTCTTTATCCCAACTTCTGAATATGATATTTAATCTATGTTGGAGGTCAATAGATTACGTAAAGATGATATTTATCCATAATTAATAGTCCTTTGATTTTGAAACTATCATAGTGTCCATCAAAATATATGTCAACCTAATTTGTCATCTCTTCTACTCACATTATGATGATATCATTGGGTATGGATTGGTCATTGATTCCCACATCTTCATAATAATTGATAAATAATAGTATTTCATACCATATTATCATCTAGTTTTTTTTCTATGATATGGATATATAATAGACATTATTCTTATAGTTTTTTCCTTGGTAAAAAAGGTCATCTATTCATTAATATTCATGGACTGCCTCTTTGATATTTTTGATATTCTTTTTTGAATCTCAGTATCAGGTTCTCAATCATAGCCAAATACTTCTACTTCATTATATATATAATTCTAGAAAAAATAACATTATTTTAATTTTAATATTTGATTATAGAAATCTCTTTGACTTTTGGATAAAAAAATTTCTCCTAAATTATAACTCAAATTGATTCATAAGAATCGGTAATTTAATAATCCATGAGATATCATTATAAATCATGACAAGGCCTTATCCATGTAATTTATGAGAAATTATTTCACATATGAATAATAGAATATAATAATAACATGTTATCTAAAACCATGATGTGGTGGATTCTTTAAATTTCTCATATAGAATTATATTAAATGAAACATCTACAGCTGCAGTAATACCTCCATAATTTTATCATTTCCTCACAACCACAACATGTAGTTCTTTCCCATTTTGTAGATATTTATATATTCTAAAAAATAATTTTTGAATTATATCTCATTAATTTATTTCTTAATGGTGTGGTCTAATTCCCTATGCTATACAGATTACCTGTATATCTTGAATCGTAAAAACATTTTATAATTTGGATGCTGAGATCATTATAGAATAGTTTGAAATCATTTAGCATTAATTTACTCTTTTGGAAGTTTAAATTCAAATTATTTATGATATGATTTAGAGATCTCGTATTTTACGAAATATTATTACCATTATTTAAGATATTTTTAAACCTACATGAAGAAATGCAGCCCCTAATGAATTTTCAAAATTCTAATAATTAACCACGGGTGACTGTTATAGAATATAATTTTAATATTAAATTCCCTAGGATGACTTATTACATTACAGTACCTCCAAATTCTAATGGATCATGTCTATCATGTAATTGAACTACATGTATCTAATGCCTTTTCAAAATGTAGCATCGATGTGAAGTGATACTCTTACATAATCTAGATTTGGAGTTTACATTTCACGGTACACAATGATTTTTTGCCAAAATATATAAAAGTTACTCTTATACATGATTTTGATGAATCATAAGCATTAAATAATTTTGGAATATTATTTATATGTGTTATGAAATTAAGTTTACATATAGTCCCAAGGAATATTATCTATCAATGACTTGTGCAATTATCACCATCAAATCCGTAATGATAAAATTATTAAAATAGGATCTAACCTTTTTTACTATCATTTAGGACTATAAAACCACTCTAAAACAACTCAAAACCAATTATAAAACTTCATAAAAGTCACAAAGCATTATTTGTAAATATTTGAATCATAATTTCAAGTCATTTATATCAAATAAAACATTATTATTGAATTATTTTCAATATATCACCACTGTATCAACATATTCACCTATAAAATAATCATTCCTCAATCATCTTATAGTGGATATTTTATATAGTGAACCTATATTCTCATACATAGACATTATAATAATTTTTTGTAAAATTTAATACATTACACAAATACTAAACTGAAGATCATATTATTTTAATGTTTTTGGAATCATGTAATCATAAAAATAAATACATAAGTGAGATACATTATCTCCCAATAGGCTTTTTATGAATACCACCCTTCTTAAACACATCATACATAATAAAAAACTTCATAACCTGGAGAAAGTAAAAATACTACGGGGAGATCTTAGATGCTCTGCAAGGGTAAAAAATCGAGATATGTAAGAATAATCAAGATTATAATGGTATGAGAACATGATAAAAACATTATAGGATCATACCCTTAATATAGAATATAAATATAAATATTTTTTGCATAAATATTTGATTTTTATAAAACATAAATCATCATGGAATTAAGATAATAATACATAAAATCATAAAAATGAATAATACATGGAATTTTTGAAGAAAAATATGTGTATAAATTTTTTTGATAGTTGTCGATGAATAATTACATATAAATATTAGTATAATGGCTTCACTCCCCAAACCATCTTCGAAGTCATGGTTCACTCCCATCACCATCTTAGCAGTCAAGCTTCACTAACAATACCATCTTAGAAAAAACAATTACTGAATTATGTTCATTCCCCATTACAACCACATCTATCCCATGAGATATAAATTATTTCCCAATGAATTGGGGAGAGATTTTGGTCCCATACATCCAATAATAAAATTATACATATTTGTACCATAGGATCATAAACTATCTCATATCATAACCCATGAAATGAAATAAGCATTATAAACATGTAATCATATCATAATATATGGAAAATAGGATGGTTTCATAATCTATTAATCAATGAATAACCCATGAATAAAAGAGGGTTTAGTAAGAATATAACCTATGAAATAAAAACATATTTTAGTAACATATAACTTGATAAAGATCAACGAGCTTCATAAACATAATTCCATCAAAGCATTAACCATTCAGAAAAAAATTATTAATGGAACACTTGGATAATATTAATAAAAAAGCATGAGAAACACCAATTTATTTAATATTGTATGGAAAATAATTTTAATATATATTTCTAAAAACAATTCTTGAGGAAATTATCTTTTCTTCTTTGAATAAAACTTTTTAAATCATAAAACATCTTTGAAAACCTTTATCATTGAGAATAGTTTTTAAAGAATATAATTAAGGTTTGAGAACCAAAAAGGAAATTAAAATCACTTTTACTTGAAAATGGGCCTAAAAGGCATTTTATGGAAATGAAATCATTTTTTAAAATATGGTTTTTTAATAAAAACAAATTTCTGATCGAAGAGGGAAATAATGTAAAAAAAATTAAACATTTTCTTAATTTTATTAAGTACCAAAGAGTATAAGAATGTTACCAATTAATAAAGATATCATGAATAATAGGCGGAGAATAAAATTTATTATTTTTTATGAGATTTGGATTATAAAATTTCATCAATGGAAGCATAATCGTAAACAATATCGATAAACAATGAGATTATATCAATAAAATATTACAATGTTGGTAAATTTGACTCATAATCTACATGATAATAAAATTTCATGAAAAATAAAATCTCATAAAATAATTTTATTCATTATAAAAATTTCCAAGGATAGTTTATACACCACATTAGATAATTCTGGTTCATAACATAACATGTGTCTCATAGAAAAAAAATTGAGACAAAAATTACCATATGATTTGGTAAATTTTAAACCATTAAACCCTTGATATAGAGATCATAAAATAGGTATCTAAATACCCATATATTTAGTTACAAATATAATAGACTAAATTTATGGTCATTATATACACCACAAAAAATAATTAATTGGTAAATAAGACATAAGTCTCCAAGAATTAATAGTAAAATATGAAATTCCCTTACTACTTGAGTAACTTTTGAATCATGATCCACATGAAAGAGTAATATAAATTAACAATTTTAAAATCCTTCAATACATTAAATTCATAATATAACATGTCAAAGGTTCGTATATACACTACATAACTATAATAAGTGGTGAATATGACATATATCTTATGGAAATAAAAGTGAGATGAGAAAACCCATACCTTATGTCTTGAATCCCCTCTTACTCATTTAAACCACCTATATAAAAAATATAAGTTTATCATAAATCTATAAAAAATTGTATTCAAATATATAATTTCATATATTATTTATTTATGAAATTATATTTCTTATTTATAAACAATTCCCTGTAAATATTACGTTTCGGGTAATAATCATTTTGTTTTTCACACATGTTTTGACATATCATTCTTATTCCTCTTAGTTAGATAATGATTTTATTATTTCAATAATATAAAAATTATATAAATAACAGATATATTCATTATATAAATATTTATAATAATATAAAAATTATATTAATAGGAAATGAATTACACTATTTAGGGATATGGTAGGTCATACATACACATGAACAATATTTTTATTTTTGGGTCATATTCTTTAATGAAAGAAAAGAAATTTATATATATATATATCTTAATTATATTAGAATTACTATTTAATATATATCATATATTTATATTAATTCCATTTTTTATACATTACATGTAACGCGTGAATGAATTACATCACTTTGAGGAGGCGGTAGTCCACACTTCAACAAACGATGTTATCATATTCTCAAAAAATTGAAAGAATAAAGGAATGTGTTATGTGATAATTAACGAATTATAAATACATCATAAATTGCATATATCTCACATAAAAACAATAATTCTATCGTTAATACCTTCCATCAAATGTGTTAATAGAAGAATGAAAAACATCAGTTCGCAATGACTTATTCTGTCATACACAAACAATTATTTTACATCCCATTAGATGGGTGTTTGGGTGACTGTAGGTCGAACTACTCAAATAAAAAAATTATTATATTAAGGATGTTTTGGATATTACATAATATAGACATAATAAGAATATATGTGGTGGAGAAAGAAATAAAACAAAAGTTATTATGGAATGATGAAACCTCTTCTTGGGGTGTCTAAGTTTTGTATACACCAAATAGATTCCTTGGTTTTATTTTATTCCCAAATTTATGACTATCAGATGGAGGTATAAAATTTATGAGGATATTTTTTTATGTATTGCCTAATCCAAATGATGTTAGAGGCATGAATAAGTGAGGGGGGTTGTGTTTCCTTTAATTGTGGAGGACATGAATCATTCTAGTAAATATAAAAGTAAAATATTATTGGAAGGTATCCCTAATATAATTTATCTCCAATAACACTACATATTAGGTAAAAGGGATGATGTGAAAAAGATATTTCCATCCTATGGATTTTAGAAAATTTTCTAGGTCATTTAGCCTTTTAATATTAATGTCTAAACACTAAGTAAACTCATCTTTACTTTAATCATTATAATTATGTTTAATTAATTGACATATATATTCATTAAAAACTAATTTTACAATAATTTTCATTACAAATTATTATTATTCAATGTAAGGACCTGACCTAAGTTTCCTAGAGGCAGTGGCTTATTTGATTTCATTTCTATACAAACAAGGAATAAGAATCCTGAAGGGCCATGTAGTTTTGTATTATTGGAAACAAGATACATAAATAAGTTTCACTTTAAAATAAGAAAGGAAATTAAACACTAACATATTCCAATAGAAACATCACATCTCCTAGATTATGCTTGCAATTCATTCATAAATTACTTCTTCAGGTCCTGAGAAAATGAAACTTAAGAAAGTGGTGAGCTCAAATGCTCAGTAAGAGTAAGAAAAATAGCGGAAGATAATATAAACATTAGACATGTTGAATAATTGAAAACACATGCATTTAATAATAAACTTGAATACATTATGGCAGGGATATAAGCTGAGTAAATAATGTCATAATAAGACATAATCATGGGTATTTACTAGTTGAATGACCACATTAAATTTCAATTAATAGCTTCATAATGAGAGAAGTGAATATGCTTTACATTCTGAAACATTTTTTCATGGCCTCAACCAAGATGTCTAATGATTTAGGCATCGGCCGAAATCCATATCACATTGGGAAAGGCCTCAGCCAATTCCACATCTACTTGTCTCATGAGACCTCCTGATCCATCGAGGGGAAATAGCGGGCCCCAACCATCACATTATATGTCCAATGCATTCCACATATGAGCGGGGATAAAAATAAACAACATTTACTTTCATATTGAAACTATCATATGAAATGTAACTATCTCTCCTCAAACATTAAACATAAAACACTCACCATTCAAAATAAAATGGTGAATGGTTTTAGGATAGATCATCCACAATAGAGTTAGTCATAAACCATTAAATAAAATATGGTAGATGACTTCATAAATGATTAAACCCAATAATACCATGTAATCAACAAGAGTGTTGAAATAGATGAAAACACTCTTATAAAATCATTATGGAATTCTAGAGATAAGTACTTTTTTATTTTGAAAAGAAGGGTTCTTTTGTAAAAATATTTGTATAAAACCAGATGTAAAGTAATATATTATTTCATGATAAAATGTGTTTTTTTATAAGAATAATGGTTTCCAAAAATATATTATATTTTTCCTTTTAAAATAGATATGAATTTGAGAAACTCTCTTGTATCAGGCTCGTATTGTTGGAAACAATTTTGAGAACTTATTTTAGAACATATAACTATCAAGAAAAAAGAGAAGTATTCTGGTTGGTGTACATAAATAGAATAATTTCATATAATTTATTAATAGTACATAAAAATACATAATAATTTCATCTAGGAAATTAGATTATAAAAGTAACCCGAACGAAAAATGGAAGTTCGGGTGGAAAACCCTTACCTTAACTCCAAACATGTTATGCTCTTGTACTTAAGCTCATGGAATATGAAATTATAATTTTTAATAACTTATTTCAGAACATATTAGAAATTTATTTAGTTTACCATAATTATGGTTAGTTCTTTTATGTCTTTATTGAGAAGTTATTGTATTGAATTTCATCATTCTAGAGTGTTTGATTCCTTTATTTTCATATTCGGTTCACTTTTTTTTAAGTAATGAAGTTCATGTGGAATGGTTATAAATCTCCAGGATTGGAACTATATATTATTTATGAACATAAATAATTTATAATGGTCATTTCTATCATTTGGTTACATGGAAAGAGGATGAATCGTTAGATGACAACCACTTCGATTATTCATTAGTATTTGGAATAATATGAACCAGTTTTGTCATATAATTTAATTATATGTACATATTCTGGTTCATCAATATTAATTATATTATAATACATATATTATAGTCTATTTAAACCATGAATATGGTTTCATGACCAGTAATGAAGAATAAATTGAAGAACGAAACATCGTCATCCACGAAGGCTATAAATTGAAAACCTCGTGGACGATGATTTCGTTTATAAAAATAAAAAATTGAGGGAGTAAGAATATTTATGATGTTTCTTCCATTCAAAAGATATAATTCCAATATATATATGATACTAGAGTTATCATGATCATTTGGACAGAGGAGTTGAGGTGAGGATGAAAAAATAAGATCAATTGAAATGAAAGCAAATCAAAAAGAAGGATGCATTACCTCTTGAAATAACTTCCTTGAAAAACTTTATAAGGGAAGGGGTTTTGGTCTTTCAGAAAGACCAAAAGCTTCTGGGACGTGGGGAGAGACTAGGGAAGTGTAATTGGGTAGAACATTTAGGAGCATCAAGGATTATATGAGTGAAGAGAAGAGGGAGTGGTGAGGGGTTTTTATAGTGGAGGAGAGGAGTAAATGTTTAATATTTAATTCATTATTTTATTATTTCCCTCAAGACAACCAATAGTGTTGTTTCATGTGACCCCTAATGGTAATGAGTTTTGTGAGTTAAAACCAAGTGGCCATACATCACTTATGATGTCATAATTATTGTATTTAAATGATAATTTGTATATATGCTATTTTATTATATTTCACTATTCATCAAAAATTCAAGAATTTCAAAAAAAATCCCAAATATTAACCACTACCATTTTTCGACGTGTAGAATTCAAAAGTGGAATCCATTTTTCAAAAACAATTTTCTAAATATTATTAATTTAATTTTTAAATAAAGTCATAGTTAATTAGAAAAATAACAATCTTAAAGGTGCATTTAGTTTTATTTCTCATTGAAAAACTAATTAAGATCTCATAATCTTCTTACCTTAAGAAAATAAAATAATATTATTATTTACTATTCATAAGGGTCATATTACTATTCATATTAATATTCATAAGGGTATGTTACTATTCACCAGAATTCAATTTTGTTCTATCAGACTCCAAATAACTTACTGATCACAACTCTAGATGACCATTTTTTGAAATTCAAATCATTAATGTGACAAAAATTATGTTTACATCAATAGGTTATAAAAAAGTGGTGTTTGTAGATACATAGTGATCTATACATTCTATAATAAATATATTTGTAAACTATTGGGTTGTTACCTTATTTCCTCCTCCAGAAATTTCATCCTCAAAATTTGATTTACTTATTTAAAAAAAAAGAGGTACCTTGATCATGGTGTCCATATGAATTCTTCATTATCTTTCTCACGTAAATAAAAGTTCCATGCATTGCAACAATGATTTAGTGATCCTTCAAAATCATTTTTTCCTTCATCCAGATACACCTTGTACAAATTGGGCCATATGAGTGTTCACAGAAAAATAGTTTTGAAAAATAATCATGTATGACATATAATTTTGAAACATCTGATAAAACTTGATTTTTATAAAATCGTCGGACCGAATTTGAGTTGAAACATTCAGTCAATGGTCCTTTTAAAATTCCATAAGTATGTTCTAAAAGACTATATTTTAAAAGAAAATATATATAGGTTTTTCAAGGGTCTCCTTCTTCATCACCTTTTTCAAAGTCATAATATGCTTCAGAATCTCATGATAAGGTAAAATATTTGAAAATGACTTGATAATATTTACCTTTCGTGAAAATATGAGAATATTGAGATAATAGGATTTGATTAAATACAACCCATGATACATGATGGTATCGATGTATAGTGGAGGTGTTTGATATCTCAAACAATTACTTTCAAGTGAGTTGTATGTGGGAAAATGTTTTATAATTTTCGGGACATGACTTTTCAATAATTATTGAAAGCAAGTCACCAGGAAGGGATGGGAATGTCATTTGATATCTTTCTACTTCCATTTGTAACTGACATTCCTTGATCTAAAAATTTATAGACAAGGATTTAACTTAAAGAATAGATATAAACATCAACCAAAAGTTTAATATCCCACTACGTTCTTCACAATTAGTACTCTAATTAGACATATCATTCATAAAACCGTTATTGAATCAGGAATAATTCATGGAAGGAAGATATACCAATGTGAGAAAATGAATCCCGCCCGAGAGTCGCAGACTACGGACGATCCTGGACGAAACCCTAGCACGCTCGCTGGGATCTATGAATCGCGCTCCTTTGCTGATGTTGTTGCCGGTCGGCCCTCTCCTACGGATTCTAGGACCTCTGACTCCATTTCTCCAAAAACTTATAAGCATCGAGGTTTAGCAGCAATTTCATTCTCGACGGAAGAGGTAAATCTACTTTCTACGGACCTGCGTTTTGCTTTAGTTGGTAAATTCTTGAAACGTCGACCCTCATTGCCCTTCCTTCGCAAAACTTTGGAAAGCATTGGATTTACAAATTTTCATATCGGACTTCTGAATTCTTTGCACGTTCTGTTTCGGTTTTCCCTTGACAATGACTACTATAGATTTTGGACCAGAGGTTCGTGGTCTTTTGGGGGTTCTTTCATGAAAGTTTTCAAATGGTCACCTGATTTTGATTTTGATACTGAACCCCCCATCGTCCCTGTTTGGCTTGGCTTCCCGGGTCTGCCTTTGCACCTTTTCAAACACAATGCCTTATTCTCAATTGCTCGACTCTTTGGTCAGCCTCTCAAAATGGATCACGCTACACTAAATTTGACACGCCCCTCGGTTGCAAGGATATGCACAGAAATAGATATCTCTCAAGAGTTGCCTTCGAGATTTTGGATACAAAATGGAGGGTCTGGATTTATACAGACTGTAGTGTTTGAGAATGTCCCAGATTTTTGTAAGAAATGCTTTAAAATTGGTCATCCTACTAAAAGATGTCGGATCGAAATATACCCACCTCACCCACGGACACATTTCAAATCAGTGTGGGTTGAAAAGACTGCTCCAGAAATGCTACCTACTGACCAGATTGGCTTTCCCGCGAATGACTTGATATTCAAGAATAACCCAAGCAATCAACTGGTTAACACCAGTGAAAATGCCAGCCCTCATACTATAGGGGTGGACTCTGTACCTGGAGGTCATGTGTTTAATAAAGTTGGTCATGAGACTAGTGATGCTAAGATTTATCAAGTGAAAAAAGATTTTCATCTAAAAGATATGAAAGTGAAAATCAATGTTGACCCTACCTCAAGTGAAGATGTCACTGAGCTCTCTCCAAAGGCCTATACTAGTCAACAGGAGGGGGAGGGTGAAGCTCAATCTGACACAGATGATCCCATTCAAGATGAGCTTGACAAACCCTGTCAATTGGAGGAAGAATTCCAGAAATCAAGTACTAAGAAAGGGAAGAAGCCGATAATTGATGCAGACAGTTTTATTACTCCGAGTTATAGACACACAATAAAGAGCAAAGATCGCTCCAAAATAGAAAGAACCATTATTACAAGATCCCTTGCTGCACATGCAAAAGAAGAAAATGCTATTCCTCCACAGCCCGTGACAACTGAAATGTCATCTGACTCAGACACAACAGATTCAGAAGCTTCCTCTAGTGAGGATGATGAGAATGACCCTGCATATAGAGATGCTTACGTCATGGAGGAAAAATTGGACTTCTCAAAAGATCTTGATTCGTGGATAGATGAGAATGACAGAACTCCCTTTCGGAAATATAAAAATGGGGACATGACCGCTGACACTTATCTTGAGCTCCGAAAAATAATGTTTATCTTTGTTTGTGAGGAATTTAAGAAGAACCCAAATTTCAATTTCAATGAAATTCCATGGAAATGATTAGTCTATCTTCCCTGGGCATGTTTGGTTTGATGATGCTATTTTCTCCTGCTTGTTTCGGTCTGCTTCATAGAAATTATGTTTTGAAGGGACCTTTATTTCCTGTCTGCTTTTGCTGCTTAGCTCTGGATGGTTGGACCAACTGGAGACACCCACTGCAAATGCCGGGATGGCTCTCTCTTCTAGACTTCCCCAGCTGCAGCCTCTCTGTTTGCATGCCACTAGAATGATGTTGGCTGAATCCCCAGCCTTCTTTATTTCCTTGAGCCATATAATGTTGTTTTCCAGTTCTGATTCTGCTGCTATCTGCCTGCTTTGTAAGTCTATGCTGCTGTCCTTGCCTGCTTTTGGTTTTTGGCATCTCAGGCTGGATGTTTCCGTGGGTTTGAACACCTGGAGGCCCCCCTGCACCATCTGCCGTAGGAGTCCCATCTCTTGCTGAAGACTCTGCCAGTGGTTCTTACCTTGGGGCCCTCGATCATACTCGGTTGCTGCTATCAGGGATCTCATTCACACCGGAAGAGTGGAGATTCTTTTGTGATATATGCTGCTCAAGGAAGGAGAAGGCCAGATGCTTACCATGGGGACACCGGGAGATATTACCCAAGGCTGGAGAAGGCATTCATGCCCATCCGGGGCCTGTGGGGATAAATCACAAGGCATTTATTGGTGGGCTACAACCAAGATGTGCCAAGCAGTGGTGGTGAAACCCACAATCTCCGTATTTTTTGATGACGAAGGCTGGTTTTGATCTTGGATTGCTGCATATTTCTGCTGGTTTGTCTTGTCTTCTTTATTTGTTGTCTCTTTTATTCCCTGCTGGTGTAAGCCATTTACACCTCGAGTCTGTAATGCTACGCTTATTTTTTAATAAATTCCTTTTGGGGCATGAATTGGGAAACCAATTCATGCCTCCATCTTCTTTAAAAAAAATCAACCAAAAGTTTAATGAAAAATCATAATCCTTAAAGGCACCATTCCTAAATAATGGAAACACTAGATTAGGTTACGAATCTAAAACAGAAGGGCACTTAACATAGATTTTCATTCTATGCATAACTACTCTCATAAACATGGTTTCTCTGAGGAAAATTTACATTTTAATCCTTTATAATTTCTTGTAAATAAAATATGATTTATCCTAAGAATATCCCTCGAGAGTGTCGTAACCAAGAGTGCAGCAAGACCCATTGACGTGCACCAGTTCCCATTTGAGTCTAGATCAAAGTGGTATTTTCAGGTTTTACCCCTAGATATATCTGTGCTAGAGCCGCCTCTACCAACTCATATCCAGACAGGTATGTATTTCTTGAAAGATCCACATAATATATTCCATACCAATATACCAAGATTTTATTGTATGTATATCCTCAAAGACTAACTTAGGGACTCTTCCCTAATTCTACATTTTCTAAATCTAGTTTCCAAGTATTCTGCTAAACTTCCTCTGATACTAACTGTAAGGACCCAACCCCAGTTTCTCGGAGCCAGTGCCTTATTTGATTTCATTGGCATACAAAGAAGGAATAAGCATCCAAAAGGACAATGTAGTTTAGTATTTTTGGAAAAAATATATATAAATATGTTCAAATTTATAATAAGAATGGAAATTCAACACTAATGTATTCCACTAGAAACATCATGTCTCCTAGATTACACTTCAAATTCATTCATAAATTACTTCTTCATGTCCTGAAAAAATGAAACATAAGAAAGGGGTGAGCTCAAATGCTCAGAATAAGTAAGCAATACATCGGAAGATAATATAAACATTAGACATGTTGAATAATTGAAAACACTTTCCTTTAATGAAAAACTTGAATACATTATGGCAGGGATATAAACTGAGTAAATAATGCCATAATGAAACATAATCATGGGTATTATAGTAGTCTAATAAACACATGAACATTCAATTACTAGCTTCGTAGTGAGGTAAGTGCATATGTCGGACATTTTGAAACATTTTTTCATGGCCTCGGCCAAGATGTCTGATGATTAAGATCTCAGCTAAAATCAATATCACATTGGGAAAGGCCTCGGCCAATTCCACAACTACATGTCTCATGAGACCAACCGATGCATCAAGGGGATATAGTGGGACCCACTCATCACATAATAAGTCTAATTCATTCCACATATGAGTGGGGATAAACATAAACAACATATACATTCATATTGAAACTATCATATGAAATGTAACTATTTTCCCCAAACATTAAGGATAAAACACTAACAATTTGAAATAATATGGTGAACGGTTTTAGGATAGATCATCCACAATAGAGTTATTCATAAAATATTAAATCAAATATGGTGGATGACTTCATAAATTATTAAACCCAATAATACCATGGAATCAACACGAGTGTTGAATTAGATGAAAACACTCTTATAAAATCATTATGTAATTCTGGAGATAAATACTATTTTATTTTGAAAAGAAGGGTTCTTTTGGAAAAATCATTGTATAAAACCAGAAGATAATTAAGATAGTATTTCATGATAAAATGATTTTTTATAAGGATAATGGTTTCCAAAAATAGACTATAGCTTTCCCTTGAAAATAGATATGAATTTGAGAAATTCCCTTATATCAGGCTCGTATTCTGGGAAACAGTTTTGAGAAGTTCCTTTAAAACATATAACTATCCAGAAAATAGGGAAGGGTTTTGGTTGGTGTACATATATATAATAATTTAATAGAATTTATCAGGAGTACATAACAATACATAATAATTTCATCGAGGAAATTAGAAAATAAAAGTAACTCGAATGAAAGTGGAAGTTCAGGTGGAAAACCCTTACCTTAACTCCAAACGTGTTCTGATATTGTAATTAAGCTCCTGGAATATGAAATTATACTTTTTATTAACTTATTCATAAACATGTTAGACATTTATTTAATTTACCATAATACTTATTAGTTCATTTATGTCTTTATTGATAAGTTATTGTATTGAATTTTGTCGTTTTGGAGTGTTCGTTTCCTTTATTTTCATATTTGGTTCACTTGTTTTTATGTAATGATGTTCATGTGGAATGGTTATAAATCTCCTGTATTGGAATTATATATTATTTATGAACATAAAGAATTTATAATGGTCATTTATATCATTTTGTTACATGGAAAGTGGATGAATCATTAGATGATAACCACTTCGATTATTCGGCGATATTAGGAATATTATGAATTAGTTTTGTAATATATCTTAATTATATGTACATATTCTGGTTCTTGAATATTAATTATCTTATAATAAATATATTATGGTCTGGATCAATAATTAATATGGTTTCATGACTAGTAATGAACAATATATTGAAGAATGAAACTTCATCGTCCACGAAGGCTATAAATTGGAAACCCCATGGACATTGATTTCATTTATAAAAATAAAAGGGTGGGTGTAAGAATATTTATGATGGTTCTTCCATTAACATGATATAATTATAGTTTATATATTATACATGAGTTATCATGATATCTTGGATAGAGGCGGTGAGGTGAGGATAGAAAAAGAAGATAAATTGAAATGAATCCAAATGAAAAATAAGGGTGCTTTACCTCTTCAAATAACTACCTTGAGAAACTCTTTAGGTGAAGGGGTTTTGGTCTTTTGGAATGACCAGAAACTTCTTGGACGCAGGAAGAGACTAGAGATATGTAATTGGGTAGAACTTTGAGGAGCTTCAATGCATAGAGGAGTGAAGATAAGAGGGAGTGGTGAGGGGTTTTTATAGTGGAGGAGAGGAGTAAATTTTGAATATTTAATTCATTATTTTATTATTTCCCTCAAGACTACCAATAGTGTTGTTTCATGTGACCCCTAATGGTAATAAGTGCATGTGATTTTGGACCAAGTGGCCTTATATAACTTATGATGTCATAATTAGTGTATTTAACTGATAATTTTTATATACCGTATTTTATCGTATTTCACTATTCATAAAAAATTCAAGAATTTCATAAAAATCCCAAAAATTTTCCCCTACCATTTTTTGACGTCTAGAATTCAAAAGTTAAATCTATATTTCAAAAACAATTTTATAAATATTATTAATTTAATTTTTAAATATATTCATAGTTAATTGGAAAAATAATAATCTTAAAGGTGAAATTAGTTTTATTTCTCGTTGAAAAACTAATTAAGATCTCATTATCTTCTTTCCTTAAGAAAATAAAATATTATTATTATTTACTATTCATAAGGGTCATATTACTATTCATATTACTATTCATAAGGGTATGTTACTATTCAAAAAAATCATGTTTGTTCTATCAGACTCCAAATGACTTACTGATCACATCTCTAGATGACTATTTTTCAAAATTGAAATCATTAATGTGACAAAAAAAATTTTACTTGATTAGGTTATAACAAAGTGGTGTTTGTAGAGACTTAGTGATCTATGAATTCTATAATAAATATATTGGTAAATTATTGAGGTGTTATTTTCAAAATATTGAATCCTATTTTATAAATTATAAAAATAGAAGTTGCATTAATTTATTTAAGATAAATTCTTCACACGGGATGAGATGACGGGTTTTTAAACTGAAAAAGAATCAAAACTATATCATGTTTTTATATCCAATTTCAATGTGAAATTAGGTATAATTACATAAATTTCCTTAAATGGTGTTTAATATATCTAATTATACTTTTAAAAAAATTAAAATATAATTTAACTATATAGATTATATAGATGAATAATCATTTTTCAATTAAAATTCATTATTTTCACTATTCATCAAAAAATGAATCCTTTTAGAAAAATACCATTATTTTATCATAAGATACTTTTGAAACTATGAATTCAAAAAAGAATTTTATTTTATAAAATTAAATTTATAAAAGTTTCTAAAATTAATTTTAGTATTTTTCATAGAATTACATAAAAAAAGTTCTTTTGAGAAACTAGTATTTATCACAAATATAAATACTTTATTAGAGAATATATGTTTCATTAACATTATTTTTTATTTATTTAAAACAATTATAAATAATTTTTAAAAATTATTTATTACTATTCATGTAACTATGATAATGTATCAGTTATAACTTTCTCTCTTAAGTAACAATAATAATAATAAGTTATTTCATAGAAACTCAATGATGTGTGTAACGCAAGATAATTTGACATTCTGTGTAGAACGAGATTATCTTCTCATAGTGTATAATGAAAGCTTAGCATTTTGTAGATTAAAATTCAATACATCAAAGAAATTTAATTTATTCAAGAAAAAAAGATCATAAAAACTCAGGGTGTTACATTCTTCCCTATATAAAATAAATTTTACCCTCCACATTCATCATTATGATACAAACTTACAAGACGCTTCTGCAACATAATATCATAATGTTTTCATGTATCTTCCTCTAACTGGTGATTTATCTACAAAACATTGTCCATGTGATTGGCCTTTTTTCATATAAAATTCTTTGTATGATCTAAAATTTTAACCAGTTGTTCCTCCAATTAAATATCGTGCTCCATCAGTATGTCCTACGAGTTTAGTATATATGATGGTTTGGGTATGTAATTATTCATTAGTGATGCAAGGAACACATCATGGACTTGAGATATGTTTAGTGGAAGTTCCTTGTGGGAGTATATTGTCCCAATATGATCAATAATTTCAAAGGGTCTGATATACCAAGGCCTTAGTTTCCATTTCTTCCTGAACCTCAGAACCATCTTCTATGGATAGATTTGTACAAACACCTTCTCATGAAAATTAAATTATATATCACATTTATGGTTATCAACATAACTTTTCTTATGACATTTAGCTACCTTTATATGTTTCTAAATTGTTCTAACCTTATCGAACATTTCTTCAATTATCTCATGCCCCAGTAGATTTATTTCTCTAACTTCATTATAGTACATTATAGATCTACATTTCTTTCCATAGAGGAATTCCTAAGGATCCATCTGAATTTATGATTGAAATCAATTATTATAAGAAAATTAAACTAGAGGAAGGTGTTGATCTTAAACACCTTTAAAATACAGAGAAGAAGATCTCAACATATCCTCTAGGGTTCAAATTGGTCTTTTATACTATCCATCTTTATGAGGATAATAAACAGTTCCTAAAAAAATTCTTCATCAACGTCTAGGTGAAGAAATCTCTAGAACATTGAGGTAAACCTTATATACCAATCAGATCTGATAAAATGTGGTACTACATGTTATCTTACAACTTCTTTAATGTATATGCAAGAAATGGGATCCACATAGGGGTCTTCTCAAATATCCATAATGTTTGATGATTTAGTAAGGTTATATACTACCACCCATATAGAATTATTCCCTTTATAGGTTCTAGGGAGTCCAATGAAAAAATAAATAGAGATGTTTTCTCATTTTTATTATGGTATGTGTAATGGATACAAAATCACAGTAGAATTTTTTCTTTCCGCAGTCACTTACTCACATACAAAGCACCAAGATACAAACATTGTGATATCTCTCTTTATTCCATCCCACCAAAATCATTCATTTAAATATCTATACATCTTCATACTTCCATAATGAATAGATAATAAATATCTATGATATTCCTCTAAAAACTCTCTCAAATATGGTATGGAAGGAATTAATACCTTGTTCATGAACTTTACTATTCTATCCTCATCAAGTTTAGACTTAGGAACATTTCTATCCTTCTTTTGAAACACTACATGTTACATTTATGCCTCTTTAATTTTCACTTGGATATATGGCTGAACATTCAATTGAGAAAGATAAGACGTTTCCCTTTCCTTTAGGATTTCCAGGTCTATCCTTTTAATTCTTACAAATATTGGATATTTTTATCATCATAATTGATAGGATATCATGATATTTTTACCTTAAAGAATCATCCACCTTGTTCTGTTTCCCAGAGTGGTGATGTATTAATAATTAATAATCCTTTTTAGATATAACCATCTTTTATGGGGCATGTTCAATTCCTTTTGAGTGAATATATAATTCAAACTTTTATTATCGTTATATCTATCACTCTATTCTCCATTAATATAGTTCCTCTATAGATTTAATGAAACAAATACCACAACTAACTCAAAATCATGAGTTGGGAAATTGTCCCATGAATATTCCATTTTCATGAGGCATGGTCTATAACCATGTTATTCTAAATAATAACACATGTAAATCCATTAATGGATAAAAAACTATAGATTACAAAACCTTCTCTACTAAAACGTAATATAATCACATGTGCACTGGCTATCCTTTGCATTAGTTCCTTGAAATTTTCCTCACATTGATCTATCTATATAAACATGGCACCCTTCCAAGTAATCTTGGTAAGAGGATTAGATAATAAAAAGAAATTATCCAAAAATAATTGATAATATCTATCTAAACTAAGAAAAATAAGGATATCAGTCATTGTGGTTGGTCTAGTCCAATATTCAATATCCTTCTTCATTGATGGATCTATTATTATACCATCTCTTGAGATTTTATGACACAAAAAATGAAAAGTTTTGTAGAAAAAATTCACACTTTATAAATTTTTCTAATAGTTTATTCTTCATTATAGACATTAGTATAATTCTAAATTGGTCTTTATGACCCTCCTTCCTATTTTAATATATAGTAGTATCATCTATAAAGTCTATCACAAATTTATCAAGTTATTATCCAAAAAAATATTCATAAAATTCCTAATAATATCAAGTGAATATTTAAGACCAAAACACATCACTATATATCCATAGTTTTTTTACCTTGTATGGAATTTCATCTTGGGAATATTCTCCTTTACAACCCTCAATTGATTATATATTGAATGATGTTCAATCTTGTAAAAATATTAACCTCTGTGTAGTTGATCAAACAATTCATCAATATAAGGATGATAATACTTCTTTAGAATCATAATCTTGTACAAATACCAATAATCTATACAGGGTCTCATTATCCATATTTCTTTTCGACAAAAGGAATGGTTTCACCCCATGGTGACACACTTCGAAGAATGAATCCCCTGTTAATTTTTTCTTAGACTTTCCACTTCATTCATGGAACTCAACTAGGTCCTTTCAATAGTGATTATTTTAAATTGGTGTGGTACTGGGTATAAGTTCTATTAAGAAATAAACATCATGTTTTGGTGGAAGGCTACGAAAATATTTCACAAATACATCAACAAATTTCTAAAAAATAATTATATAATTGATGTTGAGTTTATATCCAACCATTTGATATAAGAATCCCTTCTGAATGGTAAATAAGACGTATACAATAGATGTGATCTCCATAGGTAGTTAATAATTATCGTCACATTCAAAGATAATCACAGGTTGGTTTGAAATATCAAACATAACATTTATTCCTAAATAATTGATGGGGTTTTATGATAAAAAATCCAACCCATTCCTAACATTACATCAAATTCAATAATAGGAAGAATGAAAATATTTGATGGAACCACATTCTCATAAACATCCACCAGAGGGGAATCATGGAATTGGGATGAAATCATTGTACCACTAGGGTTTTAACTTCTAATTCCACATATAATCATTTAGGTGGAATCATAATAACCTTATAAAAGTTTAAGATATAAAAGAGTGGGTAGATCAAAAATAAAATAACACATTACATGTTCTAGAATTGATGGTAAGTTTTTCTTTCACAACATCTTTATCACACAACTCATCATAAATATTAATCGCATGTGATTTTACCTTTTCCCTCATCTTAAGAGTTTTTACATCAATATTAATTATTAACCTTTTAGTTTTGGAACTGGTTAGCATAATTCCCACTCTCTTTACACTTGAATAACTACTTTGGGGGGTGGTCATTCTGTGTAGTTTTTCCCCATTCTTAATTTTAGATAACTTCATCCCATCACTTTGACAATCAAATTATTGATGACATTCCCTTTCATAAAAAAAATATTTATTGGACCCCTTAAGATAATTTCATCCATGATTAATTCTATAATTATAGCATAAATTAACGATCTTCTTCTTATCTCCATGCTTTTTAGATTTTCATTTGAACTCTATCTTATGTTTCTTATTAAATCCATGAGAACGATACATAACTACAACCTCCATCACAAATGTGATTAAAAAATGTAAAATATATACATAGCTACTAAAGTATCATATGGATAACTCCATTATATGACTTTTCCACTAAAGAATCAATCAACCTTATTTTCGGGATGGATGATAATTACATAATCATACCTCACAATTCTAGTAAAATTTGCTTCATAAGTACCATAAGATTAATCATCCCTTTTCATTAACTCAAGAAACTCCATCTCCATTTTAATATGAATAACCTGAGGAAATTACTTATTAAAGAATAAGATATTCAAATCACCCCTATATATTGACTCAATTTCTTCTTATCTTCTTGTATTCTTGATTAGAGTCAACCAATGACCCACTTATACTTCTAAAAAATGACATACCTAATGAAATTTTCATGTTCAAAACACTAAAGAATGAAAAATATATCTTAAATGGTATTGATCCATTATTTAATAAAAAGTGGATCAGAATACCCATTGAAATTAAGTGGATGTTTCCCCTTAAAGGAGTCAACTGAACGTTGTCCCCTCCTTTTATTACTTGGAAGTTCATCATGATAAATATCTTGACAAAGTTGTGTGATCATAGAAATGATGTTATTCTATATATATCCTATATAATTTTGATACCTAGGACAAAAATCATTTCATTATACATTTCACTCATCATTAATGCATTTATTTTGGGTTTCATCCATTGACTGAAACCAAAAAAACATAGCGGAATAAACAATCATCATAGTGTGAAACCACATAATCATGGAAACCCACTTATAGGATGTCTAAATAATGACACATTTTTCAAACTATGACACCTAAGGTTTATCCTAATTTTTTCATATCCAGTTATATTTAAATTATTCATGTTATTTCATGAAGAGTTTGTGAATTAAAAAGTATATCCCCACAGACTGTCAAATGAGGTGTCTAGTATGGTCGAATATTGTACACTAGTTTCTGGTTGAGTCTAGCTTAATATAGTGTTTTATATTTATTACCCATATGTACATTTGTTTTATATTTACATCTACTTGTAGTATCATTATGTGGATTTATTTCTAGGAAGACACTCTCTCTATCATTTAACAAAATTCCATAAGATTTTATAAAACTTTTCCAAATCCATAGACTTACTCTCAGACATGTCCTTCGGGATCTATCACAAGGTCTTCTCATCCTATTTTCCAAAGGTTAACCAAAAGATATATCTGATACCAACTATAGTGAACATCACTTGTCATATATAGATATTAAATCAATTTTGTAGAACATTTAATACATTACACAAATATATTCCCAAAGACCATATTAGTTTAGTACCTTTAGAAACATGGAAAAATAAACAATGGTACATAAGTGAGATAAATTATCTCCCACTAGGTCCTCCCTGACTAGAACCATTCTTATGAATATTATACATAATAAATATCTTCATAATCGGGGGAAATGAAATATAAAATGGTGTGATCTCAGATAATAAATAATTGTCCAGAGGGGAGATATTTAAGCTTAACTATAAGAATAACGTTGTTAGAACATGATAATAACATTAAAATATTGTAACCTACATATCAAAGATAATAATCAAGAGTAATCGAATAAATATTTTCATTTAATATGACATGAATCATAAGGGAATTAAGATAATAAGACATGAAATGATATCATAGAGAAAAGAAAAGGAATTTTGGTACTCACATATGTATATAAAATTATTTCTAAAGTATTGAATACAAAATTACATGTCCAACTTAGTTTGATGGGTTCACTCCCCAAAACAACTTGGTTGTCATGCTTTACTCCAATGACAATCTTAGTAGTCACGTTTTACTCCTTGGGATATCTTACCTAAAAAAGTCCTTTACATAACTGAGTTTACTCCCCATTCCACCAATGTATAACTCCTAATATATAATATTTTACCCAATTCATTAGAGGTAGATGTAGGTTCCACCTATCTCATAATTAAATCATATATAAGTATTCCAAAATATCAATAACAATCATCATATTATAACCAATTAAATAAATTGGTATCATAAACATGACATCATATCTCAAACAATGGAAATGAGAAAGGTTTCCAAATAATTTCAAAAAAGAATAAACAATGAAAATAAGAATTTCTCACATGAATATAACCTGTGAAATAGAAATGGGTTTCATAAACATATAACCCCTAAAATAGAAAATGGTTTCATAAATATCATGCCATAAAAATAAAAAACCATTCAAATAAATAATATGAATAGAACCCTCGGATAATATTCTAATAAATTAATGAGTAACACTAATGGATGTGATCTTATATGTAGAATAAATTTTAAATATCTTTTTAAAAACATTTCTATATGATAGAACCATTTATTCTTTGAAAAAACTTTTTAAAACATAAAACCTTTTTTAAAACCTTTTTCTTTGAAATAGATTTGAAAACATATAAGGAAGTTTAAAAATCAAAAAAAAAATCCTATAATAATTTTTCCGTGAAAATGACTTTAAAAAATCATTTAATATTTTAATTTTAATGCATGGTTTTTGAGTGAAACGGAATTCTAACCGGAGAGAAAAATAAGATATGACTTTTTTAAAAATACATTTCTAATTATCTTAGGTACTAAAGAGTTTAAAAATGTTACCAATGGATGAAGGTATAATAACTAACCAGATAAGAATATAATTAACGGCTGTTCTTAGGATATAGATCATAATATTTCATCAATAGAAGCATAGCTGTAAACATCCTTGATAAAGATAATATAGTAGCAACAAACTATTACCACATTGGTAACATTGACTCTTAATACCCAAGATATAATAATATTAAATGAAGTATAAAATTTCATGGAATAATCATATTCATTATATAATATTTTAAAGGTAATTATACACTCCTTGTTAAATAATTTAGGTGCATAACATATTATGTGTCTCAAAGAAGGAAAATCGAGAAAAACAATTACCTTACAATTTGGTAACATTTGAACCATAAACCCCATAAAATATAGATCATGAAATGGATTTTTTAAATACCAATAAACTTATTGATAATAATAATATAATACATTTATGGTAATTATATACACCATAAAAAATAAATTAGTGATGAGTAAGTAATAAGTCTTGCATAAATAAACACGAGACTAGAAATCCCCATACTAAATGAGTAACTTTTGAATCATGAGCCATGTGAAAGGGTAACATGAATTAAAACATAAAATAAAATTATATAAAGTAAATTCATGATATAAAATCTCATACGGAAGTATATACACCACAATAAAACAATAAGTGGGGAATACAACACATTTCTCATAATAATAAATGTGAGACGAGAAAACGCTTACCTTAGGCCTTGAATCTCGTCATACTCATTCAAACCTCTGATATAATAAATATAATTTTATTATAAATCTTTTAGAGTATTATATTAATATATATAATTCCATATATGATTTAATTATGTCTTTATATTACACTTTTATAAACAATTCCATGTTAATGTTACGTTTTGTGTCATAAATGCTTTGTTTTCGTACTTGTTTTGAATTATCATTCATATTCCTCTTTCTTAGATCACAATTTACTTATTTATATATTTTAAAACTTGATATAAGAATAATTTATAATTATTATATACATAATTAAAATAATCTACAAAATATATTAATAGTAAATGAATTACACCATTCATGGAGACGGTAGGTCGTGCATACGCATGAACGTTGTTTTCATTTTCAAGTCGTGTTTTTGAAAGAAATATGAGTAATTGATATATCTATATACATATATTATCATTATATAATAATTTTTATAGAATATATATCATATATGTATATTAAAACCATCTTTTTTACATTCCATGTATTGATTAAACAAATCACACCACTTTCTGGATGTAGTAGTGCACACATCCACAAATAAAGTATTGTATTCTAAAAAAATAAGAGGAATGAAGTTATGTGTTATATAATAATTAAAAATTCATAAATAAATAATTAATATTAAATAAATCATATATAAAAATTAAATCCATCATTTATTCCATCCTTGAAAAGTGTCGATGGAATAACGAATGACATTGGTTCGCGAGGCGATAGTCTATCTTACAAACAAATGATGATTGTGTATATCATTTGATAGAAGTGTGTGAGAGTGTAGGTTGAAACCATAACATAAAAAAATATTTTTATATTTAGAATATTGAGTTAATTATGTAATAGATTCAGAATTTTAATATAGGGGGTGTAGAAAAGAATAAAACAAATCTTCCTGTGGAAGGTTGTTGTCTCCTCATTGGGTAACTCCTTTTGGTTTTCACCATAGGGATTCCTTGATAGGATTTATGAAAAAATTCATATATATATAATTAATTATGGTACTAGTTTACGATATATTTTTTGGTTTTTGAAAATAAAAATGGCTTTAGAGTTTTGAAAAAGTGAGGGGTGAGTTCCCTTTTATTGTGGAGGAGTGGAATTCTTGTAAATATAAAAATGTGAACACTATTGATTGATCTCCCTTACATATTATGCCCCAAATAATAGTTCATATTAGATAAAATGGGGGATATTTTATATAAATGTCCATTAAATGTATTTTAGATAAGTTATTAAGTCATTTATCCTCATAAGATTAATGATTAACCACCAAGTAAACCTCTTTTCCCTTAATCGCTATTATTAATTTTAATTAATTTCACTAGTATTTTTAACCAAAAATAATGTTAACTTAATATAAATAATAAATTTTTTTGATTACCACTATATAATTCATTTTTTAAAATTATAAAAACATATGTGGTAGAAATTAATTTAAAATTATTTCTGTGGGCAGGATGAGATGATGGGTTTTAAAAATGAAATATCCCAAAAGTTTGAAATGTTTTTTTATAATATTTAAACCTAAAATTATTTAAAATAACCTAAATTGAATTAATTATTGTATATTTTATATAATTATAGTTTTAATCAAAATTAAAATATAATTTAGCTATATAAATAAATTATATGAAAACTCAATTTTCAATTTTCAATTCTGCAATTTTCACAATTCATTCAAAATTGAAACTTTTCAGAAAAATACCCAAAATTCCCCCTAAGAATATTTTGATATTATAAATTGAAAAATAAAATTTTATAAAATGATATTTATTAAAGTGTCTAAAATTAATATAATTATTATTCCAAGAGTGATATAAAAATAAGTTCTTTTAGGAAAATAGTATTTTTCAAACTAAAGAAAACTTTACCGAAAATGATATAATTCGTTACCAATATGTTTTATTTATATTAAGCCATAGTAAATAATATTTAAAGATTAATTATTAATATTGATATTACTATGATTATAGGACAGTGTATAACTATATCGTTTAAATAATAATAATGATAATATGTTTTTTCATAGAATCATTTTGTTGCGTGTAACGCAAGCTAAGCCGATGATGCTTGTAGAGAAGGAATACAATGTTTTATATTATAATGAAGGTCTAATTTTCTATATCATAAAACACAATACATAAATGACATTTAATTTTATTCAAAATAATGGTTCATAAAAACTTAGGGTGTTACATTTTATATTAATTACAATATTATTACTATTATAATATCCATAAATGGTTTCTTCATATTATATCCAACTTTTAACACATTTATCATAGATCGATAAAAACTCTTAATGTTATATAGTATTGTAGTAAACATCCCATCATGCTTCTTCCAGATAATTAAATCAACCACAATGTATCTATAATTTCATTGATATTTCTCTTATTAGATATTGGACTTTTCAATCATTAATTATAGTCGAGCACAAGAATTATAACATGTAAATACTACATCCTATAATTAGTTCATATTGTTGTTCTATGAATAATCATTCCTTTCCATTATCTTTAGTTCACCTTATTAATTCAAATTTTTTCATTGTGGTAGTCACACATGTATCTCACTTTTCCAACAATTGAATGAATCACTAATACTTAATGGAAAGTAACTTAATTACATATGATCTAGTGGAACTTGAAGATTCACCTAGAACTTCTATATCGATATTCATTGGGATACTCTTCATCATACAAAATAATCAGGTATTGACATAGCATTATATTGATATATCAATAAAATATAATGAAAAGTCCCAACTTAGATTAATGTGTCACTTAGAGGGGGCGGGCGTGAATCAATGATATCTTTATAGTTTTATCTCATCTATATTTTTAAACATCATTCACATCCTATTAAATATATATCACTTTTATTAGAAAAAAATCACACATCTATATGAATAAAAGTATTTGAATGGTTCACTACTCAAAATAGTAATTATGTCCTTATCATGTTTTGGAAACAATCCAATTCCACATAATCCACTCAAAAAATACCCTTTTGTGTGGATACAATAAGTTTGATATAAACTTAAACTCCTCTATCACCATGTTCATTACAAAAATACTTATGCTTCTTCTAGAAAAAATGATGTAATTCCTGCTTGTGTAGCATGTAATGAAATTAGTTGGATCAAAACAAGTAAATGTGATGCCTTATCAACTTATACTTAAATATCATCAAAATAGACTTATTTACTTTTCTACCATGAAGTAGATTATTAATTCACTTTCAGAATTCATACAATGACTCAATCAGATGTATTACTATGATTTCTTTGTCCGATACCTCAATCTAGAAAACATATAGAAAATAATACTTAATAAAAAATTATGAACCACTACTTGTTTCCATGGAAACCTGTGTCTAATGTCTCTGTATAATATTTTAATATTTGATTATTATTCTCCCTTATTCTTATTATTTTTGGAGATGTTACGCATAAAAACTCTATTTGGAAATTCCTCTAGAGTAAAACCATCAAGTCGTTGTCTATCTATTCAAACGTTCGATAGTATAATATAATTTCTTCAAATTATAGGTGAAGAAAATGTGTTATGGGAGGGAACATAGTTTTGTTTTCCTTCTCAACAAAAATTATTTAATTTAAAATTTCATTTTCATTTCAACTAATATTAATCAATTTTTAACTCTTCTCTCTTATTCTCAAAACATATAGAATCTTCTCAAAAATTCCTCAATATTCATAATTTATAAACTTTATTTATAATCATACTATATTTATTACTATTGTCCCAATTATGATGAAAACATATCAGAGATGAAAACTGGTCATTATGATGACCACATGTAAAATAAATAAATGTGTCCTCATTTTGATTCTCAATACCAATTGAAAAATAAATTAAAAGACATTTAAAGAAATCTTCCATTATAAAATTTTCGATTCCATTGGACTTATGTTGTTTTTATTTTTTTCATAAATAAATTCACAATTTCTTAATTTATCATCTCTTATTGGAAGCACTACAACAACAGATTAAAAACCCCTTTTGACAGACACTTCTACAAAAATATTAAAAAAATCATCTTTTCTTCTTTTCCATAGATCGATGATCATATGTCGAATTATTTATCAGTATCTTCATGTGTATGATGGATCAGGCTCTGCTTCACTATTATAAATCAGCATCAATTCCATTCTGATGAGTTAGAACCACTTCGTGACAAAAAATATATTTTTGTTCGTTTTCTCTTGACGTATTTAAAAATAAACATAGAAGATTTCAATTATGAAAATTCTTGACTAAATTTTGGATCTTCTTCTAATTTTTTAGTCTATAAACTCATTGGTTCTTCATTATCTAAAACACATACCTTTATTCTTAATTTATCCATAAAAAATACACATACAAAACAGTATGAAAAAACTTCTTTGCCTCTAATGTATTGGCGGCATACCCCATCTGATGGAATAGTGTTAGTAGCGACTTCAAACATCCATACAATCTTATAAAACTAACTTAAATGAGTAACACGACTTTGTTATTACATTGATAACATTTAATCTCGATATATCATCTTCTAAATGAAATTTTAATGTATTATGACTTTCCATCCTTCCATCACCTTCTTTCATTTCAACCATCCCTCGTTATAATTTATAGCAATTTTTCTCCCCCTAAAATTCATAAGGATTTCATGATAGGTGTTTCAAACAACATATAATGCATGAAAATTACATGATCATTAAATCATTATTAGAGATAGTATGGGTATATTAAAACATTGATACATTTCCTCATACTAATAAAAAATTTATTTTCATACCCAACAGGAGTTTGATGGACAACTTCTTTCTCAAACCATATTTTGAATATAAATCTAAAACTAATCAATGTAGTTATTAAATTTGAATATGATATTCTGATTAATTTTATACATTAAATTATTTTAATTTGATCACTAAAACATAAAATGTAAGGTGATTTCTTTTTTGAAAAAAAAGAAAAACAATCATCATAAACTTCTTCCAGCATTAAAAAACTCTTATTTCCAACATGGTCCCAACAATCTCCCCCTTTATATTTTTTTTGTCAAAAAAATTCATAAATAACTAATATTTGTAATATCAACATATAGATCACTTATCAATAATTATAATCCTTTTTTATTTAACTCATTATAGGAAATAATAATCATTGATAGAAAAACTATGTTATCCAAAATTAGTTCCTCAGAAGTCTTTTTCATCATTCTAAATTTTGTTTACATATTTCTTAAATAATTTATTCATTTCATTCACATGCCTATAAACATAAGTTTCCAATAACCACTCCGAAAAACTATTATAATATTTCACACACATTCATATTAATTTCACAGCATTCCCATTATGGTCAATATATACATGATTCATAATAAGGTTTAACACATATCAAGGGATATAATCATGAAACGTTTAACTCCCTTAAATGAACTATACAAATAATAGATAAGATATGGGATAGAAAAACATACCTAAACCTTGGATAGAAAGAGGTTGGGCACCCGTTTTCAACATCATGTTTAAAATTACTTCCTTCTGTAAAGATTTTTTGAATATTTCAGCAACTTCGTTTGATTTAGAAGCTTTGTTCAGATTTAAATAATTCTACTCCACAAGTTATTTTTTGAAATTTTATTTAATAAAAATATGTTTTTAATGATAATGTTGAACTAAATTTCTTGTGAAGTTTATAGACCTCTTATTACACCAACCTAAGAGAATAAATAGCTTTATATTAGTGAATATATCTTAATAATGAGTGTTCATCCACATAATTTGAGTAGAGCTTGAGTGGAAGTAACATACTCATCTATATCCAACCTAAGAGTTTCTAATAAAAATTTTAGTTTTCCAACTAACATGACTTTTCCCAAAAAAAAACTCCACTAGGCATGGATCTTCTATCATCAACATTTACTTCCCAATAAACATCTGAATAACCAAACAAGTTAATTCTTTCTGATGTTTTTTTAATTAATTCAAAAATATGTTATGTCTTTGATATATCTATGAATTAAATTTCTATCCAATATATTTGATAATTTTAGATCACTTTGGAATATTTCACAAAATGTAATAGCATAAAAAGTGTGCTTCTTTGAAGAAGCCAGATACAAAAAACAACCTATCACCTTTTGAAACACTTTAGAGTCAACATTTTTACCTTATCCATATTTATTTAACTTGGTTCCTATATAAATTAGTGTGGAAAAATGTTTATAATTTTAAATTCCAAACTTCTTAATATGTTATTTATTGTAATTTTATTGAGAAAAAAAAATTATGTTTCTTCTTTTGTAATACTTTTATCCTAGGAAATTATTCATTTCACCCATCATATACATTTCAATAAACTCTTTCATCTATTCAAGAAGCTATTAACATTTTATTTCTTTATTCCAAAGAAGTATTATATAATAAACATATTCAATAAAAATGATGGATATAGCTTAACATTGATTGATGTAAAAATTAATATCAACCCTTCCTTTCATAATGTTCAACTTCCTTGAGAAGGTATCAAAATAATAATACCACAACATTGGAGATTTCTTTATCCCATTCATGGATCTCTTTAACTTACATAAATAAATTTCATCCTTCCCAATAATAAATCCACATGGTTATTAAATATAGTCATTTTCATAAATTACTTCATTCTGGAATTTCAGCATCACATCCAAATGATTAATTTTTTAACTTCATTCTGATGAAATAGAAATAACTATTCTAATTATTTCTAACCAAGAAACTGTAGAAAAAGTCTCATCAAAATTAATTCCTTAACCTATGAAAATCTTTTCACACTAACCTTTATTTTTTTCTTATCACTTCATTATCTTCATTAAATATATTTCATAACACCCAATTTGTACCAATAAAATATTTTCCATTTGGAATAGGAACAAGTTCTCAAGTATCATTATTCTCAAATTTATCCAACTATTTATTAAAATCCGAAATCCATTCTGGATGATCAAAAGCGTCACTAACATATTTATGTTCAACATTTGAATACAAATAAGTATTTATAACATCTTTTTATACTCTTATTGTTTGAAAATTTCTATTTTGATCACAAATAATGTTTTTTGATTCCATATTCTTTCTCTGCATAGGATGAGATATTCGTAATTATTCATCATAATAGGAAATAGTTGAGTCTGATTCTATTTCTTGTGTAGGATCATAATTGTTTGTATCCTTTTTAGATATGTAAATACAAATTCTTTTATCCTATTCCTCTTTCTATTCTTCAAGTGTTCATGAAAAATATTTTATAGATTTTTCAATAACCTTCATAGTAACAAAATCAACTATTTTTAATGTTTCTTTGATAAAAAAATGTATCCTCTTCCTTATAGACAATTTCCATCAACGATTCCATCTTGACATGTCTAATCAAACATTACAAGGTTTCCACCATTGTTCTCTATGATGTAAAGACTCAAAAATACTCGTAATAATTTCAAACATGGAGTTTTATAATTGAAAATTTTATAAGGAGTCATAATAGAACATGGCCTATAGAAGAATCAGTTCTGAATATTAATAGTTATAATCATATTTTTCCTTCAAAAGTAAGGAGAAATTCCAATTTTATGTAACATATAATGCCCAATTTCAACTATGATTCTATTATTCCTTTCATAAAAAGAATTTTTTGTGGTGTGTATTAGGTACTGAACTCATTAAAAATTCTTTATTTCTCCATATAGCTTTTGAACACGTTATTCTTATATTCACCACCATTTTTTATTCCCAAAATTTTCAAAGGATACTCACATTCATTCCCATATTTTATCTTCAAACTTTTAAACATATTCAATGAATCTAACATATGTTTCAAATATATAAAAAATTAATTCTAGTAAAATCATCAATGAAATTAATAAATCACATATCTATAAAAGTAAATTGTTTTCTTATTAGATTTTAAATATCAGAATAAATATGTTACATGGGTTGATTTTAATGAATATCAACATTATTATTCATATATTTTGTTATCATTTCTTTCTAAAAAATTGTGCAACCCCAATATCTTCTTCTTGACAAGTCAAGAATACCACCTACAATATCTCACTTTTATAACAAGATCATGTTTCATTGACACATAGGTACTAAACTTTTTTTAAAAACTAATTTTTTTTATTCATGCTTAAGTATCATTAACTATGACATTTACCAACTTGAAATAAGTTTCCTTTTGTAAGTGGGACTCTTGTAACAACTTTTCTATCTTCCTCTCTATCCATTACAAAAAATATTTTATGAAAAAAAAATATTTCCTTAATTAGAATGTTATAAATAACTTATAATGTTATGTTTCAAACCATAAATAAATAATTGTTTATGAGATTTCAACTTTTATTCCCCAGTGATGGTGGATCCTACACCTTTGAATCTGATAGATTCATCATTTCCAAATGTCACTATTCCTTCTTTGAAATATTCAATGTACATTAATAATTTAAAATCACTTTTCATTTTTGAGTATCACCCACTATATAATAACTATGGTATTTTTGATTTATTACATTTCAGATCAGTCTTTAAAAAAGGTGTTATTTCTTTCCTTTTAACCTTCAACTCAACCAACTTTTCATAATTCTTAAAAAAAATTACGTAGGTCAATAAACAAGACACCCTTTTGAAAAATACATAAGTAATTCACACGTTTCTTAAATAGTTTCCAAAATATAAAACTTATTTTTAAATTTCAACAAATCCTTCTTAGGAATCTTTATTTGAGAGAATAAGATCCCCTTGAAATTTTTCTTCTATAACTCATGGAGTTGTTGTAATATTGTTGGTTAAACAAAAATATATTTTTTCATATACCCAATTCCACCACAATACAAACAGTAACCATAGATCGAATAATTTCATTTCTAACCTCCATAGTATCTGGAGTTGTCAACATGTTTCTCAATAAATATTTTATCTTTGATATTATAAAATTTCTAAGTCCCAACATTTATGTTATCACCCGGAATATTCTTATTCAACTCATATTTTATTTCGGGTATATTATAACTAGTGATAGTAAAAACATATTCAGAGTCAAAAAATTTAAAAACATATTAATTATATAAATTTTTTATTTCCCCACAATACATTATATTCCAATATTTATTATTATTATAGGGAAAAATCAAATTTTTGTTTGGGAATTAAAGGTTATTCTTTTATCCTATTCAGGTTTACCATTTCTAGAACATTCACCAGCTTCAGAGATAGTGTTATTGAAACTAGTAACTCCCTACTCAACATTAAACTGTTTTTGTTGAATAGGATACAACTCTTGCTTCTTATCCTTAAACTTTACTTAAAGATTTTCATTTCGATTTTTTTCCTTCTCAGTATATTTCTTCATGTCAGCAATGTCTTCTAATAGATTGAATTTCTCTTCAAGAAAAGATTTTTTATTTTATTCTTTAGAAGTTTCTGTCATTGACTTATTGATTTAAATTTCAAGTCTTGAAATATTTCTTATAAATTATTTTAATTATCTCTTTATATGAAACTCATACTCATACTCTTATTCTTTAGAACTACTGATTTCAAACACGTCACCATTAAATATTGTAGTGAAATTATTTTCACCATCCATCTCAGTAAATTTTTTATCTTCAACATCACTATATTCATCTCTATTATATTGGTCATGAAGAATATCCTTTTGGATTTGGTAAAAATTTTATCCTTCCCTTTGAAATAATATGTTTCATTATCTCTTTATTTCTTCCAACTTATTCTTTGTGTTTTATCATATTTATCATTATCATCTTCATTCATTCTTTGAGGGAAATTCACAGCATAGTGCCCAACCACTCCGTATTCAAAAAATTTCAATGGAAGCTTCACATTATAAATTTAAGTACCTATTTTCACATTTTTAGTAATCAAGCATAAAAATTCATCGATATTTTTACATACCTCATTTTTGAATTTATAGTCAGAACCTTCTTCGTCTTCAATAATCTTATTACAATTTCTTTTCTTACAAACCATAAATGGTATTTTTCGATGAACATTTGGTTTTAATTTCATAAACTTATCACAACTCATTTTTTATTTAGTGAGTACTATTAAGTCCATCTAAGGATATAGTCTCAAGATATCTATACTATAAAGATTAAAGATTATCATCAAACTTATTAGGAATAATTCTCAAGATATTTTCAAGAATAGTTGAATATTTTATATTTTCACCAAAACATATTATGGTGCATAAAATATCATTTACCCTTGTAAATTAGTCATAAACAAATTCATACTCACCCCTTTTATGATATTTATACTTCAAACTCTATATTTTTAACTTTTCATTAATCAATATAGTATTTACTTCATATATGTTCTTTAAATTTTCTAATATAACATTATTAGTTTAAAACCACTTCAATCTTAGTAATTCTCGTTAAATATGTGGTGAGAGTAATTGATTCTTACCTATTCATTCATTATCATGATTATTTTTATCCACACATGTAAGAGGATTACTTTCAACATGAGGAGACAATCCATCTTTTGAAGCTTCCAAAACATCATGCCAAAGAGTCATAAGATATGGAAACATTCTATCTTTATAGATATAATTGTTCTTCCCATTAAAGATTATAATCACCTTAACATTCACCCAATTCATGTTTTCTATCATGACTTCTCCTAAAAAACTTCAAAAAAGGGTAAACAAATGGAAGATTAACTCTAATACCACTTGAAATGTCTGGAATAGGATTAATGTATCACTAATAGGTGAAGGGTGAGTTAGTGAAATATTTCCCTTTTATGTTATCATTATTTTAAAACAAAATTCACCTCCATTAAAGATATATAACTTTGATGAAAACAAAACAATCACACATCCATAAGATCAAAATTATTTATAAGGTTCACTACTCGACAAGAGTATCTACATCATTTGCATGGTTTTAATATAATCCAATACCACACAATCAACTAGAGAACAATATTTTTTATAGAAAATACAAGTAGGATATACCCTTAAACCAATGTAGAACTATTTTAAACACAACAGTGAATGTTATTTTTTTTAAAAATGACGTGATTCATGTTTTTGTAACAATTAATGAAACATTCAGAAGTTGTTTCAAAATAATTTAATGTGTTTCCTTATAAAATTCCACAGGAATAAATTCAAAACAGAGTTCTTCACATTCATACCAAGTAGCCGGTAAGAACTTCACTTTCTTTACATCATAAAAATTATTAGTCCAATTACTCATTCCGATTCAACTATACAATACCTCCGTAAGGAAAAAAAATAAAAAAATATACTTAAAACAAATATTAAAAATAGTTCTTTCTCTAGAGACATGTATCCAAAGGCATTATCTTATTCCGTAATCTTTGTTTATTATAATTTGTTATTCTTATTCAATTTAGAGATTTGACTAAGGAAAAATCTATCCAAAAACTCTTATGGTGAAAATAAATCAACTCATTATCCATCCCTACGCACATGAACGTTACCTATGTTAGAAGGTATAATGTAATTTCTCTTTTTTATAGGTGCATAAAAAGTTGTTTGGGAGGGAACTTACAGTAATTTTTTCACTCTACCAAATATCTATAACATAAAATTTTATTTCCATTTGGAATACATCTTCAAATTCATTAGTTATTCTCAAATATTTTATATATTTCTCAAAACATAATGAATCATATCTCAACTTCTGAAAACTTCAAAATTATAACACTTCTTTTTCCTGATACCATTTTTATTCCAATATTCATCATTACGATGAAAGTATATCAAAATTGACAAATTTTTATTTTGATAACCACTTACAAAAAAAATGTATCCATCCTTCTAACTATGCTCTATACCAACTTAAAAACACCTAATAAAGCATTCAAATCATTATTCTATAAAAATTTTCATAAGTTCATTATACATATATTTCTTTTATTCTTCCATAAACTATATGAAAAAATTAAAAGGTATCAGTAATTACTTGAATAACTTCAACAAAAGAATAATAACCCCCAAGGAAAAATAATTATAAAAACATTTCACGTAATTATCCTTTTTTAATTTTTCCTCGGATTTATGATCATGCACCTGATGGATTATCGGTGTCAGCATGCTTTTGATGGTGCGGTCTCTACTTCACTCTAATGAGTCAACATCAATTCCATTCTGATGATTCATCACTTCTTCTTGAGAAACAAACAATTCATTTTTTATTTTGATCTTGACCCAATTGAAAATAAACAAAATATAAAACAAATTAATGAAAATGGTCGATTAAATTATTAATATTGTTCTGATTGTTAGGTCTCATATTTCGTCTGATTATTCAATCCCAAAAAATAAAACATTATTTACAAATTATTCCCAATATACTCTATAAACAAAAAAATGAAAAAAAATTCTCCACCTATGATGGATCGTTAGCATACCATGTCTAAGGGATCAGTGTTCTTAGAAACTTTAAACTTCCAAATATTATTCTTCCACAAACTTCATTGTATATCATGAATTTCTCATGATGATGATAAATTTAAATCCTAGAATAGTATTTTATCACTGAAATTGGAAATTATTATGAATTTACATCCTTTACGAACCTTATCTATTTTCAAAAGACCCTCAAACTAATTGAAAGCACTTTTTCCCCCCTTATGTTCTTAAAGTTTGTATCACAAGTTTTTTAGACTACATATGATTTATGAGAACACTAATATCTAAAAATAATCATCAAATTTAATATTTAGACATTCATACTATGATATACTTCTTCATACCAATCAAAATATTATTATTTTTACATAAGGTGAAAAAATGAACATCTTTTTTCCAAAACCTTCTTAAAATAGAATACTAAAACTAATGAACATTCTTATTAAACACACTTTTGAATTTATGATTACATTTCTACCTTTAAATATTTTTTCCCAATAATAAAAACATAAAGATTAATTTGATTTTTTTACTTGAAAAAATAATACCAAAAACATTAGAATCTTCTTCCACTATTCAAAAACAATTCCAAATTCTTCACAATAAATACAACCAATGATTGTACCTCCATCACAATCCAATTAGGTAGTTCAGTATTTCTAGAGAATCAATGTTATTAGAAAGAATTTTTTTAAGTATCCTCTATAATATATATTTTTATAATTATTCCAATTATATTATAATTACATATTGTGATTTAAGGGAGTTTTTTTGGGTGATAAATTGATAGATATGAACTTATATTTGGGATCATATAAATTTTCTATTTTATATATATTTCATTCCAAAAGGAATTAATATGATTTATTTATATTGATATATAAAATTTCATAAGGATGAATTAAATATGTATTGTTTATACTCACTTGTACTTCTATCATTATTATATTTATAAGATCATGTTTTAGATAGTGTTCAACCATGATACATTAGTGTACATAGTTTTTATGTTTTATTAGGGGAGTCTATATTTCCATTTTATATCTATCTCTAGTTTGTTGACGATTGCTAAATTATAATATTTTTATATATAGAATATTTTATCTTGATTATCATGTGTGGTATATCATATATTCTTTTAGATAGTGATGTTTCTATATACATATTATATGTTTTTTTAAGTTCTAATTTTATGTTGGGGTGTGTATTTTATATTCAAATGGATAATTCCACCCATATGATTGAGTTTTATACAATTAGTGTTAATAAATACCCCTTTCTTATTAGAAGAAAGATATAAAGAACTCTATTGTACTCATCATTATATCTTGAGGAGTTTTAATGGGTATAATCATGATGTAATGGTAATAAGGATGAGTTTATATTGAAATGTGGACCAGGTACTCATGCTAATTACATTGGGCTAGTGAGGGAATAATATTATTTAGAAATAGTTATTGAATTAGGAAATGGAAAGTGAATTTTGTATGGGATATAAATATTGGTATGAAATTACTGTATCATATACTACCAACCCATTTTGATACATAAAACAATTTTATTTTTATCATTTCATAGGTTGAATATGTTACTAAAGTTCAAGAATTTACAAATACTTGGTATTAGTGAATCTTTTTATTGATTTTATAATTGTTTTTATGTAACATCCTTATGTAGAACCAATATACAATTTTTTATTTATGAAATCATGTTGAGGGAATGTGAGAAACCCAAAAATATTAAATTTCATACCCAATTCAACCCTCATAATAAATTACCAAACTATTCCATAAAATCTTTAAACCATTTGAATTAATCACCCTATAAAATATCCATATGTAGATATTTCAGAAGGGTTGTAGAAAAAAACCTAATATGGGTTGTTAGACAGTATTCTTAATAGATAGTGAGATTTTTAGGATGACATTATATGAAATTTAATGGTAGAATATGAAAAATTGTGAGTTATATATTTCTGAGCAAAAATATAAGAGTTGAAGATAAGTGGTGGTTCATTACTTTTAGCTGAATTTGGGAGAGGATAATAATTGGATAAAATTTGATATTATTGTTTTAAAATAAGTCGTTAGATAGTAGTTAGTTTTGAGGCTAGTTCAAGGGTGAAATTATATAATTAAATATAATGGTTTATAGATAACTGATTTTATTCAACCTAATATGGGGAAGTCCTAGAGTAAAGATATTTATATTATGATTTTTGTGTCTAGTATATAACCAAATCTATTTTTTACCAGATAAATATTTTTTACTATGGAATTTTCATAAAGTATTGAATCCATATATGTATTTCCAAGTTTACACCATTACACTATAAAATTATTTAACATCGATTATGAAGTCATAAGATATTGAAAATACCTAAATATATAAACACTATATTCAATAGGGAATCCAAAAAATCCTTAAACTAATTTCACATACAGAGATGAACACTCACTTGTTTAGACAGACATGTTTATGACATGTGTATAGACACCAACAAAAACTATTTCTTCAACTATATAGGTATAAAAATTTATAACCTTTTATTTATAATTCATAAAATATAAGTCTTATTTGTAGTTTTTTTATATATTAGTAGTTATTATTCAATTTATATCTGAAAATTTAAAGAGGCCCTGTATGTGTGATATTAGATGCACTATGAATGTTTTTAAAGCCACCTAAGTAAAAATTACGTATTTGAATATGCCCATGGTATTAAAATATATAATAATTGGGAATACCGATAATGAATCTAGTTTTAATGTTTAGATACCTTGAATATTATTGTATATAGATTTAATTTATCTTTTAGTGCTAGCATGGATTTTAGGTGTCATTGGGACCCCAGTATTAAGTAATTAAAATATTGTAAAAATAATATTTAGACCACTCTTTCATATAGGTATAATATTACCTATTTAATGGATTTTTATATTGGGAAACTGAGGCCATATTTTAATGTGGAATGTGCTTTCTATCTAAGGTATGGCCTACGTTTCATTCGCTTCAAATACAGTGATGGTGCATAGTCATGTGTAAATTAAATATATAATTAAATAATTAAATATATTTTAATAATTATATTTTTACCTTGATAAGGCCTATATAAATCTTTTTTACGTTTATTTTCATGGTTATCCATATCACCATGGGTGGTTAGAGGGGATCATCATCAGGGGGAATATTAGTGAATGATGTTGGGATCAAGGATCGGTAATGAATGCATCATAATTTTTAAAATGCATTACTGTTGTGAGATCTTCCATAGAATTTGATCTAATTACAAGGTATAACACTTGTTATTGTTAGATTTAAACAAATATTTTTTTTGTGAACATGGATCAATCTATACTATGTTGACACAATGTTCAGATATCACATGACACTAAAAACTTATTTTTTTCCTAGACTTATGGTATTATTTTCATTACTACAAGGAGTTTCTTTTGAGATATTGATTCTTCTATTTATTCCCTGTGAATAATGGATGAATCATGGATGACCATAATTTATTATTCACTTTCATGGTTTCTTGTAATTCTTGACTCATTCATCATGAGTTCATAACCATTCATCTATTTTAGACAAGTGATTTATTCTAAAATTGAGAAATGAGTCCATATATCATTATTCCGAGTTCAACACTAAGGATCACATTATGGAGGAGGAATCATGGGTAAATTAAAATGATCATATGAATAAGGTATGATATGAATATTTTATAAGGACATAAGATAACGTCAAAAGGGATCATGTGAATGATAAAGATCGGTTTTCCATTTATTGGTGTCTGGAATACATCCATTTTGAAAATATTTGTACTTAGAAAATGATTTTCAAAAATATCTATGTGATATTTTCATGAAAATTTGTGGTTGTTATAACACCGTAATATTTTGAATATAATAATACTATGTTCGTTAGTGTACATGAAACACATCACCACACTTTATTAAAATATTGATATATTATAAAAATATTATTATAACCAACTCTTAGAATTAGTGCGTAGAAATATGAGTAATCACATTATTAATTAAATGTACAATGTTCTTAGTCAATAAAAAATTATTCATTAATTCTTAGTAATTTATATCAAAATTCTTATTAAAGTCATTTTATGCTTCAAAATGTATTTTTTTTAAAAATGGTTTTTATTAAATTTTATGTGTGTGAAATTTTTTATTATTTTTTAAAAAATTTAGAAATTTTATTTTACAAACATAAAAGAAATTTTTGAATCATCAAATAAAAATTATCTTAGTGTAATTTTTTGGTGTTTTTTGGAAAATATATATTTCCCGATGGGTAATGACAAAATCATTTTTTTAATTAAAAAATATATTTTCGTTTCAAGCATGTCCAAATTTCCATTTTTATTAAAATTGTTTTAAAATTTAAATTAGTTACAATATATTATTAATAATAAAATTATTTTTCTTTGAAATCAATTTTATGGTTGAATTTGGTATACTTAGTTCTTTATACATAAATATGTATTTTTTTTGAAGAAAACAATTTTTTTTGTATTTTTTGATTTCATAAAAAATTAATTTCCACCATTTTTTAGATTTAATCTTAACATTTATAACCTATTTTGAATTATGAGGTTCATATTTTATAAATATATCCCTTTTATTTTTGGACAATGTGTGTAGTAATCATAGTAAAATTTTATCAGCTTTGTAAATGTAAAACTAGTATAATCATATTAAAACACTAGGATAAAGAATTTTTATTTCCCTTAATCATTTATTTATCCTATTTTTTGTGTTTAATTAATATATTTACATCCAATTGTATAATATATAGACAATTATTTCTATATTTCTTCGATTATTCCCCTTTTTAATTTTAAAAAATATTAAATAACAAATTTCACTCTCTTGACATTAAAATATATAATATTCTATAATATGGGTAAAAAGATGTTATGTTAGGTTATAAATATTTATTTAAAATATTAATTATTTTATTTATCAGATTAATTTATTTTTATTTTTTATTTTTATAGTAATTACCAAAAATTCCTATGCAACACCGACCGAATATGTATTCAGTTAATAATAAAATAAATTAAATTAATTTAAAAATATTGAAAGGAAAATAATTTTATTGAGTAATAGTGTCAATATAATTTTATAGATGAATATATCATGTAGCTTATTCTTTAAAATATAATTTTCTATTTAAATGTGTTTTTATTTATGTTTTAATAGTCAAACAAAATTAATAGTGTCAAAAATGAAATGAATGACATTTTATGAAAATAATATAATATTAAATTATTTAAAAATAAAATAAATTAAATATGGAAAGTGGAAAAATCTATTGTTTAAATTATCAATCTTTATTAATTTGAGGACCCTTTTTTACTTTATATTTAAAATTATAACCCTTTTAGAGTGAAAAAAGACATTACTGTGGTTAAGGTTAAAATAGGTTAACTAAGTGGTTAAATCAAAAGATAAGGTTTAAAATAAACATTAAACCTATATAAATTCTATTATTTGATGTTACTTCAAAAATATCATTCTTTATATTTACATATAAATTCATTTTGAAGTATTTTATTTGAGAATAAATTTATTATATATTAATATTTTACGAAATTATAAAAGTGTTTTTACCTTTATATATAAAATTGCACTAATCCTCTTATACTTTACATCATGTTGATAATTATATCTCTTCATAAACCTATAAAATTCTATTTTAAACATTCCTATACACTAATTAACGGTTTTTTCTTCTTAAAATACTATTCAATGGTTTGTTAAAAATGTATCTAAATGAGGCATACTGAAGAAGAGGCATTCTTTCTACCTGACCTCTTTCAATTTATTTCTTCTTATAAATTATTTAAATCAATGATATTATTAATAAAATAATAAATTAATTATAGATAATATAAATATTTTTTTTATTAAACAAATTTCATTCACCCTCTTTTCCATCATATAATAATTGAAAGTATTATTCGTGCATACGAATAGATTACCATCGCCACGTAACAATACAATTCATTTTCAGTCACCAAATTTCACGGATGGTTATTATGATGGATTTTAATATTAAATATTATTTTTTTAGAAAAAATATTATTATGATATTATTCTATATCATATACCATCTTAACTTATTGTCCATTAGAAAAGGATGCCATCACTCTTGCATATGATTAGACTACCACCACCGAGAAGCAATGTGATTCATTTTTCATTTCCCCTTTATATGTATGTTAATAAAGATTGATTTAACGAATTTATTAGATTTATCTGATATAATAATTATTAGTTAAATGTAATTAATTATCTAAAATTTTTTTATTCCATCAATCATAATGTAAAAAATAGTGTTCATGCATACGTACGTTCTACTATCACCATTAATTGTTCAATATATTTTTCCATCTAAAACATTTATTGATTACTATAAATATAAATATAATGAATATTTATATCGTTAATATCATTTTTAAAAACATTTATATGATTATACTAGGGGAAACATATAAATATCAATAACAATGAACTATAACATGAATTTATAATGAAGAAGTTATCACCCAGATCAATAATTTTAATAAATTACTATTAACAAATCCTAAAAAGAAGTTATAATAAAATAATATAGTATTTGATATATATGATTTTTTATGTGATACGCATGTATTAAATATATATTTATTATACAGTAGTTTTAAATTCCAACAAAAAATATGACACTTGATGTAATGGATATCCTTCTCACCTTTATTTTTATGAGAAACCTGTCATATTGACAACTTATTTCTTTTATAAGGGGTAAATACTACACATGAATTTATTTTACTCTTATTATCCTGATAATTATTCAGCTTTACATATCGTTCTATTATAATCAATTTTATGAGGTTTTGATTTGAAATTTACAAAAGTTTTAATAGGATTACGTTTCATTCATATTTTAATTCAAAATTGATTATAATTGATTTTTTATTTAGGAAATTATTTTATCCTTTTCTGATAAATCCATTTCATTTTTTCACTTGTAGTTATTTATGAATAATAAATGTATTCCATTAATTTTCCAAACATAATTTACTCAAGATACTAAAATAATTTTTTTAAGAAAACTAATGTTACTCATTTATTTGATAGAAAAACCTTTTTCTTAAATATTTTTGTCTTCTAAAAAATAAGAATGTTTTTAATATTATCATATGATTATTTAAATTAATTTTTACCAATGTTTTAATTTATAATTTTTTCTAAAAAATAATATACATTTCATTTTTTCACGAGTTTCATTTTAAATTTTGTAAATATTTGAATGGAATGATTTCATTTAACTTATATGTCATGAATATAACCTATTGTTTCCATGACTTTTCAATTCATTTAATATTCCATTATAAATTTTTAAGGTTTTTTTCCATGAAAATTCTTTCCATAATATTTTGAAAATTTTTAAATTTTAAATAAGTGATTTCAAAGTGAGAATGTAATATTATTATTGAAATATTCTAGTGATTATTTGTAAGGAATTTTCATCTATAATAACTTATTTTAATGTTATTTTTTTAATATAGATATGATCAAATTATACTGTCATAATTCTTTGATTTTATGGTTGATTATTATCATGGTGAGATGTTTATAAACCCCATATATTTTCTAGTGGATATTTACTGATGAATGTATGAAATGATTATGAAATATCTTCATTACATAGGTTATGATAAGATGATATGATTACTATTTTTTGAACAAGTGGGATAAATAAATATTGTTTTTATTATTTGAAAAATTGTACTAGAATTATATATCCCCATAACTAATTTGGAAATGTTTTGTATCTCATAAGATAACTATGGGAGACACGTAAACGTGCTTGATCTACAATGGTAAAGAGATTGAAATAATTGGTACACTATGGGAAGAAAGCTTATGTGCTTAATAAATAATGTGAAATATGCAATGATTAATGATTTATTATGATATAGAAAATATGTTTTGATGACTAATCCACAATGATTTTATTATCTTGGTAGTTTATCTTGAAATGTTAAATAGATTATATAATTATTAGGGTGCCAGAATTTTGTGACATGAAATTATATTTCATGATTGATTTATGATGATTTCCTATACTTATGAATCATGGAATTTTAAATGATAATTTTTATGTCATGAATTGTGTTCATGATTCATCATATATTAGTTATGAACATTATAAGTTATTTTCATGATCATATACACTTACTATAATCATAATCTTTTATATGATCACCAAATGATATCTCCCATGTTTACCCTTACTGAGAATCTGATCTCTCCATTTTTTATTTTTCATTTCTCTAAGTAATAAAAAAATTGTAATAGAGGGTATGACAATGTGGGAATATCATTATTAGATTTTTTGAAGATCATTTATGAATTAAGCTGATATTGTTTCTTGTCACTAATGAAACTAAAGATTTATGAACCTCATGAATATATTAGTGAAATATAATGGCTCGAGACCTTCACTTCTAAATCTAATGAAAATACATGATTTATATATTTTTATATATATCTAAAAAAACCCTTTATATATATGACGATCTATTCAAGTCTAGATTTTGGAGGATTATGAAATATTTCATAAAATATAACTTACTCTATATAATTTATGAACAAAAAATCTATTTAGCCTTACTCACACTATCTCCTTAAAAAAATCAATATTATAACTTCCTAATATCATATGAAAAAAAAATTAAAAAAATTAGGTCAACAAAAATTTTCGTTGAAAGGGGTTTTTAAAAAAGTGAATAATAATTTAATCAATACTATTTAAAATCTATTTAAAAATTATTTTATTTTATATCATTTATAAAAAATTTGATAATATATTTTCTAAAAATAATATTCCAGAGTTTACATAAAAGTTGAATAGAAAAATACTACTCTAAAAATGATTAATGATATATACATTTTGAAAACCAATTTAATTTTAAAATCAATAACCATTGTAATATGCTTTGGATTTTCCTTTTAAAAAAATTTAAAAATAAAAAATTCTCAGATTAAATTGATACTCGATAAAATTTAAGAAACACATGACGCCATTAGAAATAACACTATTAGAAAAACATACCCTTGAGGCCTTGGAATCACCCCATTACTTTCCAAATCATTTGATGGACAAGTATAGGATTTTATTTTAAGAAAATGTTATTTCTGAACTTATTTTCCCAATTATAATCTATTAAAATCATTTCAGAAACTAATATAATGAATTTCAAGGAAATTAATTTTATATATTTTAGGTTTATACAAAATATATTTCTCATAAAATACAATAAGGGTTAGAATAAATAAAAAAATTTAGACATATTATATAAATTCAAATGTAGTATTTATAAATACATTCAAAATTATTAAAATTAAATGTAATTTTAATGATATAAATAGTGTGTGACCATACCAATATATATATTAAACACCCATTAAATTTAAAATAACAATTATAAATAAAATTATATCTTTAAAATTTCAAAAACACATATAAAATTATTAAAATATATCTTAAATTAATGAATAAAATAGAATAAAAAATTTCTCCATTATATTGGTGTTTTTATCCATAAAATTACATCTTTTCAAAATAAATAATGAATATATATTTAAAAAATAAAATACCCTGTCTAAATTTAAATTTATATAAAATGAATATTTTAAGATTAGAGTTTCTAAAATTAATATAATTTCATTACATAGATTACATGATTTATAAAATCATAAATTGTTTTTTCAATAAAAATGATCCCTCACATTAGAGTTTTAAAAACAATTGATGCAAATTCATTATTTTTATAAATCATTTTATAATATAATCTAGGAATGGAATTAAAAATAGAATCCCCCATATCATAAATTGTAGTAAATCATGAAGGTACACTAGTTTTCCTCACTTCTTCAATTCTTCAATTTTTAGTCTCTCTCTCAAGGAAGGATTTTTATAGCCATATTTTTTCATTGTTTGTATATATATATAATATAAAAGTAAGATTCTAATATGTTCAAATACATATACATAAAAATTTGTGTATATATATATACGGTTGTAATCTTTTCCAAAATAACTAGATATTTATATTTAAATACAACAAATATAAAAATATAATATGTTTATTCAGATGTCAACCATTTAACATTCTATAAACATTCAAATAAAGTGTTTTGGATGTCAATTTCTTATAGAAGTAGATTATATGTGGATTGAGAATATATATATATAGCTTCTCACACTAAATAATATTATAGAATTTTTTAGATTCTTTTGGATTTAATTATGATGGTTACATTCCATTTTATATAATTATTTGACTCATTTTATATTGGTTTGATGGTACATCATTGTGGAGATTCTTTGAAATGGGAAAAATCTTGCCAGAAAAATATAGATTTCTATGCAATAAATAGATTCATTTTTATGTGTAGATTTGAAAAATATTAAATTCAGTTTTTATTCACTATAACCAACAACAAAATTGTAAGAATGATGTTGCAGTAAGAATAAGTCAATATTAATTGTTACAAGAAGGGATTCATAGAATTAATATTTTATATTATTGAATTTTTTGTCATGATAAGTTGAACATGGAAGATCCAAGTCAATTTGGGATGTATTATTTTCATATTTATAGATATAGCATGTTTTTTGGAGTGAGACAAAAAAATGGAATCAAGGTTTCGTCTGGGGTGGATCGAGGATGTAGATGATAATAGAAATCATTGTATGGCTCATGTTCAAAAAATCGGATAGTTTTATATTAACTGGACATCTTATGATGGATTAAAGTGTAATTGATCAATTTTTTTACATTGAATGTCAGTTTATTCAATTTAAAAATAAAAAGAAAAACTTTTGACTAATTTCTTGAGCTTGTAAAGGTGTTTGACAACTGCAACACTACATACACATGCCATCACATAGGAGTGACAAACTGCATGGTTGAACTAGCACTCAATAAACCCCACAAATCCCCTCTCAATGACTAATAAGCACTATTCACCCATTATTCCTCCTTGTGAGGTGCCCATCCCTTCACTTCCAACGTTCAACTGCTTTAGTTGGCCCTCCCAGGCGGGTTGATCCTGCTCTCCATAATATGGTGGTAGGATTAGCCATTTTGGCTTTCCTGGTAGTCATATTTTATTATATAGGTATAATTATATTCATAATAAAATATAGTTTTTTGTGACTTATTTTAATATCCCTAATGATTAAAATGATTGAATGTGTTTGATAGTGTATAAGGCTCACAACGCTGAGCTTAGAGGGATTATGAATTATTATTATTTAGATGTGATCGTTAAAACCAACCCAATAAATTTGATGGAGTAAATAGTATCAATCAAATTTTGAAATATTTATAATTTTATTACTAAATTATATTATCTTAATTTGTAAACAACAACTCATTTCCTTTTATAGTTATTTTATTATTCAAAAATATGTTTTCGTCAAAATTAAGTTTTCTTACATTTTCTAATTAATTTTTGATTTTTTTTAAATTTATTTGGAAAAATGAATTCAATTTTTTGAATTCACCATTTCAAGATTCCGTTCTAATGAATTATTTAATTTTTTGAAAAAAAAGATTGAATTTTTTAATATTGAAAAACACTGATTTTTAATAAAATTTGTATTTTCCTTTAAGTTATTTACCAATTGAAATTATATTTTGGATTAGTTTTGAAATTTAGTTAGTTACTTTTGATTTTTTATATTCGATATTGGTTTTTTAAAATGTATTTTTTACTTTAAATTAGTATATTAACAGTTTATATTTAAAATGTAATTTTCTGGGAGAACTATTTTATATCGTTTGTTTCGATTTAATTTTAATGTATATTATAAAACATATATGTTTTTAATTTTGAAAATTAAATTATATATTTAGAATAAAAAGGTACAAATTTAGTAGATAATTCCATTTTATTTTTTCTATTGTCGATATTAAAAAAAACTATTTTTTACAATGATAAAAGGTAAATTGTGTAATTATTGTTAATAAATAACATGAAAAATACTATAAAATTGCCAATAAATTAACATTAAGATTATTTTAGTATTCTATTTCTTCTATACACAACCAGAATTCAGTTATATGGAATTTGTTTCATTTGAATCATAGTGTATCTTTTGTAATATTTTATTTAAAAAAAGGAAAAGATGTGAGACTCTAATTTTTATTAGTTGTAGTATTTTTTACATAGATATTACAAGATGATGCTTTTTATAAATATTATTTTGTAACAAAAAACCATAGTATTCATCAAGTTAATTTATTTTTAATTTTTTTGATAAAATAATTACCTAAAATTCTTGTACACTGGAGACACTTTAATAATTTAATTATTGGAAAAATAAAATAAATGACATTAAATGTAATAAATGTATTATAATATTAAATAATAAATGTGATACAAGAATTTTATAGTTGACCATAAAATTTAAGGGATAATTCAAAATAATTGGTTCAAATTCAATGTGTTTTATTGATATTATTAAAGCCTAAGTAATTAATAGATTTAAAAAATTACATTAATAACATTTTATAACAAATATTATTTTATTAAATTATATAAATTCATAGAAATATTATATTTATCCAAGTGATTATTATATGTTTTCTAATATATAAAATTTTTTATTTATGGTATTGTTTATTTTTTTATTAATATTTTGACCCTAAAATAGTAAAAACATTGTTATCCAGATAAGTTAAAAAAGGGTTAATGGGGGGTTCAAACCAAAGGATAGGTATAAAAACATAGTAAAAGTATATCTAATTTATCTTTTAATACTTGATATAAGAAAATACTTATAATATTTTCTAAATAAATTAGTTTTTAGCCTTTCTGAATTGAATATCAATTTATATTAATTTAATATTTTGAGTAATTCTAGGAGTGGCCCTCCCTTATCTTATAAATGGGAACCTATTACTCTTAATAATTCACACTTCAAAACAAATTTACGTCATCCAAGAACTAAAAATTTTCATTCCTAGATTTCATCCCCTCATTATAGATTTATTTTTTAGGCATAACACCAACCATATAGGTCTTAAGGTGTTAATCAAATGAGACTTTCCAAAGAATATGTACACTTTTTAACTTCTTGTTTTTTGTATTATTTCTTCTTCAATGTCCAAAAAATATTCTTAAATCCTAAATAAATAATAACTCAGGTGTCTTATTTAAGCTTTATTGTTTTCATTTAAATTTCACGACCTATATCCTCTCTTCTTATATCAAATGAGAAATGAAACTGTCATTTGTGTGCATGGTGGACTACCGCCTCATGAATTGATGTAATCTGTTTTCAATCATCATCTCTCAAAATGGTTATAATGATAGTTTTAATTTATATATAAAATTTTTATGAAATATTTATCATTAAATAAAGATAATATAACACATAATTATATACCTTTCATTCACTATAAAGTAATGATGTCGTTCTTGCGTACGTGTGGACTACCACCTCCACGAATAAATTTCATTCATTTTTAATTACCAGATCACGTGATGATATATATAAGTATATTAAAATAATTAATATTATATTTATGATATTATTAAAATAAATTAAATTAAAAATAATACATACCTCTTTTACGTAATGATCATTGTAAAATGAAAATGTTAGTTATGGGCATGTATGGCCTATCGTCTCTATGGTTGTGACACTGTTCATTTTTCATTAGAATTTATAATGGATTATATTTAAAATTAAAATTAATGTATAGAAATGAAAATATTTCCATGATTATTATTCTTGAGACACTGGAGTCATAAAAACATTGACCAGAGTCCATACACTTAAGTTATTTTGGGCATATGAGCATAATATCATTAAAACATCGGACAAGAACATAAATGATTAAGTAACTATATAAAATTCAATAATAGTGATATAAAATTAATAAAAATAGTTATAAAGGTTCGTAATCAAGTAAATAATTAACCTATGTTTAATATTATGGAATATAAATAATTAATGTGAGGAGTTAGACTCAAGGTACAATACTTTATTGATAAAATATTATGTTAATTCTACCCTTAAAACTCTCTTTTTCCATGAAAAATTTTCTAAAATAAGTTTAAAATAAGATTTTTAGTATAATAATTTTTTTAAAAATTAAATTTTACATATAATTTATTTTTTACAAAAAAAATTTAGAATGGTGATTTTTATAGTTTCTCAAACAAGGTACTTTTTTACAATTCTGTCAAAAGTATAGAAGGAATGTTTTTTTAACTTTTAAAAAATGGTAATATTATCCTACCATCATGAATAATATTTTCGATAAAGTTTCCATTACATGTTGAAAATGATATTTTCAAAAATAATTATTTATAATTTAGTTGATTTTTATATCAGTGATTTTATAATGGAAAAGTTATTTTCTTTAAGAAGTTTTTTTGATGAATCCTTTTATGTATCGTGATATGGTTTTTGGAAATTTTTTAAAATGATAAGAGGTTCCATTATAATCCAAATATGGGTGGGTCTATGATATGACTCCAATTTATTGGTTATGGATCTCAGGCATATGGTTATTCCAAATATAAGAGAGAGTTAACTGGTTTGTTTTATCCTTAGAGATAATTGGAATATATTGTGATGGTTATTCCGTGTTTAACTGTGATTGATAATCCATGTATAGCTTTGATAGTTACTATAAGGTAATTTTTAAAAGTTAAACATTATGTAATTCCATGAGAATGTAATTGGGTTACTCTATTTATATCTACTATTTTTATTCCATATATAATAATGAAAAGTATAACATTATGAAAATGTGTTTATTTGGTTTTAAATTTTCAATGAAAACATTATGATTTTATTTTCCACTATAGATTTACAATGAAATTTTTTGTGAAACATTGAGATAGAGAAAATGAATTCTTGGGTAATAATTGTTTTTATTTCGATCCCAGTTTTTATTATGTGGAAGGTAAATTTTTATAAGTATTCATTTACTTAAGATTGCATTCTTTATTTTATTTTCATAATTATATTTTAGTACTCGTATTCTATTTTCAAAATTATTTTAACAACTTTTAAATATGGGTAATGGAAAATAAGAAACCACGTTGAATTTATTGAATGTTTTTTATAAATGTAAATTATTATTAATTTCAATGGTTTTACATTGTGATAAAATATGTACTGATTATAATGGTGCACCTTTTAATTTATAGGTTTTTATATAAAAATGATATAATAAATCTCTAAATTTCTAATCCTAAAAAAATATTTTGTAATTAAAGTAAGCCAATTATTGTCTGGAGACAATATATTGTTTAATATTTAACTCTAGGTCATTACATATTTTATCAAAGGAATGTTTAAAAAACATTGGAAATTAGGATTTTTCATGTGAGGTTGCCTTAAAAGATATGAATACTATCATGGGGTTACAAGTTTAAGGTTGGTTATAAGATCAACGACTTAGACACCTCTTTTTTATTTATAGTGATGGATTTTTAAGAGTTTAATGATAATTCAGATATTTTATTTAAAATGGTGATTGAATTAGGTAAAATTTATTTGAGGACTAAATTATTATAGTGTTTCTAAGGTTACTATCTTTAAAATGGACTTTTATTTCAACATGATATAATTTATTTCATGTTAAATTGGTGTTTCTTTCTTGTGATTAATGATTTATCATCATTATGAAAGGTAAATTATGTCCCAAAACCTTATTACACCTACAAGATAATTTAATCATCATTATGATGCTAAAATCTCATTAAAATTATTATAAAAGCTTTTTGAACATCCAAATAACCTACAAGAAATGATTTAATTTTCCCAATACATTTTAATTTCTCAAAAATATCTATGGATCATGGAATTTCTTTTAACTTATTTCATAATCTTAATTTATCCAACTCATTCGATAAAGAAAACACCCCTAATGACATGAATATTTCTTTTCTATAGATATGAACTTCGTAGTTTGAGATAAAGGATATATCAACTATATAATGTAATGAAAAAATGTCTATATATAAGGTATGAAATATTTTATTATGATGTACTTATGAATATTTTTGTTTTTATATTGATTAATCATATGGATGAATTTAATATCTTGATATATATATATATATATTATTAAATAATAAGACAACAAATCATGTTTAATTGTTTTAGATGGATGTTGTGTTAAAAATGTGTTTATCATTGACGTTATTATATAATATAACTATATTTAGAATCATGAAAAACATAAAGGATATTCTAAAGTAGGATTTGTTTTCAAAATTTTAAAACCTATTTTTGATGGAATAAAAACCTTTAAAAAGTGGTGCAGTGAAAATGTGATTATTTTTTGTAGATATTTATTGATTTTTGATATATATATGATGTATATGTTACACTTAACTAAAAAATATTAAATATATATATTATTTTTGGAAGAATGAATTCACTTTTTTATAAAACATTCTTATAGATATGGATAATCTTTTGGGTTTATACGATCCTTGATTTTGAGGTAATTATGGTTTATTACAATTGTGGGGATGAAAACAAAATGTATGAGATAACCTTTTAGATTAAAACATTTATATAATTTTTATTAATTTAAAGATGTTTTTATGATTTTTATCATATCTATTGAATTTTTTTAAGGATTATATTAATATAAATTAATAAAAAGGACAACCTATAGATTATGAAACAACCCATCACATACATAAAGGCCATGGGGATAGAACAAAAAATAAAGTGAAAAAGGGTTTCAGCATCGACCAATGGCCTATATGATATCCTTGTTAGTATGGAATTTTTTTAATTTATTTCAGTTATCTAATAGATAATTGTGAATTTTGTTTTTGGAACATATGTTTTATCATATAGACAATGATGGATTGGAAATTTATTTAGTAAATAAGTGATTATATTTAATATTAGAATAATTTTACTATAATTTTGGGGAGAATTATAGGATTATGGTAAATATAATACCTTCCATATTTATTTTATAATTAAAGGATTAATTATCTTGTAGATGAACATATGATTTTATGATGAATTTATGGTTATTCATGTTATTTATATAAATGACTACCATGTCATAGAGATTATTTTATTAGGGAAATTACATTTTTATTATGATACATTAAGATTGATTGGTGTTATATAAAGATAAATATTCAATAGATCTTGGAATATTATGTGATCAAGTCCTTAGGATTTTTGGGTTTCAATCATTATCTACAATATTATTTGGGAAATTTATTATGATTGATGTTGAATATTTGGTATTACTATATTGTTTTTAATATTAAATTATTTTTATTCATACGAATGATTATTATTTTTAAGAATTATCATACCATGTGCTTACCATTTTTGATTGTTTTTAATTCATAAAGACATGATGAATATATTGTTATTATTTTTTGGATTTTTTTATCTATAGAATTTCATTCTACTGATTTAGGCATAAGAAATATTCATCTTGAATACTTATCATTTGGAGTAAAATATTATATTATTATGGTAATTTTTTAAAGGATAAAATTATACTTTTTAAGTAAGTATATTTCCCCAATATATTAATCTAGATGTAGATAGAAATCCTAAACTTTAGGAAATCTTTTTTGAAACAAAAATTTTATATTTTTACTTATCATACCAAGATATAAATGGCATTTTAATCCATCATATATTTATAGTTTTTTAGGGTTAAATTTCTCATTAACATCTTCTCAATAACCCTCTATTAGTCCTTGGAAGTTATGTTTTCTCTCATATCAAAATTTTCACTACCCACATATATTCTAATACTTGGAAATCTACAATTTATTATTCTTGATGACCTTTGTTCTTTCCTTTCTCTCATTTTAAGAAGAATTTTTATTAACCCATTGTACGATGTGGTTTTCCAACAAAGGTATTTTGAAATTTCAAATCCTAGTTAACAAAAATTAGTTACAATTGTGAGAAAACAATTTCAAAAATGGCGGGATTCAATATCCTCATATTTTAAAAACTGAAACAATGTTCAATATCATACAAGATAAAAAAACATTGAGCATAATCAATCCATAAATTATTACTATTTATATGGGACCATTAAAACATAGCTACTAAATTGGTGGGAATGAATAGTATTAACCATATTATGAAATATATATAATGTTACTACTCCTTGATAATGTTTTGAATTTTAAATAAGAAATCATTTTTATTAATTTTTTTATTATATAGAAATATAGTTTCTGGAAAAATGTGTTTTCATGATTTTTATGAGTTGGTATTATAATTATTTTTTTAAAATTTTATTAAAATTATTTCAAAAAATATATATATATTTGAATTTATCATGTCAAAATTCTTTTAATATTAATTTAAAAAAATTAAAAACTTAATATTTTAATGAATAGTGAAAAACACTAACTTGTGTTAAGAATTATATTTTCTTTTTATGTATTTATAATGTAAAATTGTTTTTAGTAATAGTTTTAACATTTAATTGGTTTAAATAATATTTTAATAATTCAATTAATATTTTGGAAATATTTTATAAATTAAATTAATATAAAAAAATTATATTTTAAAAGTTAATTTTTATAAAAAAATGATTTTCATCAATTTTTTTCCTGTTTAATTTAAATTAAAATATTCTACTTATGTGTTTTGCATTTTTAGAAATTAATTCCATATCTATAATCTTTGGGAATATATTTGGTAAATATTTTCCATTTAGTTTTAGTAAATATAAATAACAAGCCTAGTAATTTTTGTTACCATTAGAAAAGGAAAATCCAGTAATTGATGTTAAAAATAGAATGTTAAGTACTATAATATTATCAAAAAACATACCTTATATTTATTTGAATAATTTATTTCATCCATATCCATATGATATTATTTTATATGCAATTTTAATCTATTTATATGAGATTTTGATCATTATAATATTATATTTAATGAAAATTCTAAAATGTCACACTTTTGTTTTCGTAAAATATAATATCTTTATCATAGATATTAACAGATTATATGTTTGGTTATAGTTATTATTTTAAAATTTAATGGATTTGACTTCATCGTGATACTTTTTTTTAATATTTTTATTGATAAAATTATAATCTTAAATGGTTGTAGAATGCAGACACTGTATTTCTTTAATTAATAGAAAAATTAAATAAATTATATAAAATTTATTATAAATATTATAATATTAGATAATTATTGTGATATATTCATTTTTTTGGATTACTATAACCTATTTTTTATTTTTTAAAATCATTTTTTCTAGTTTTATGGGATTTCTTGATATTATTGAATTCAATGTAATGAATTGTTATAAAAATCGACATTAAAACATTTTTTTAATAAATATTATTTTATTTAATGATATTAAATTACCAACAATATTATATTCATCTTATTGACTATTATATGGTCAATCACATCAACCATGGTCCATTTATGGCCCAGTTATCCATTTGTTATAAATAACCTTACCCTTATATAGTAAAAACCTTATTGTCATGATTGGTTTAAAAATGACTAATGAGGGGTTTAAACCAAAATATTAGTATAAAAAATATTAAAAAATATATTATTTTTTGATGATTATATTTATACCCATAATTATAAAAACATAGAAATATAATAATTTGATTCTTTTTTAATTCAATATTAATTTATATTAATTTAATACTTTGATAAATTACAAAAGTGCCCCTCAACACTTATAAAGGGAGCCTCTTATTCTCAATAATTCAAAATTTAGAAACCATTTTGTTTTTTTATTACCTATCCAAATACCCTCCAATAATCCCTACCCTATTTTTAAAGTATTTTTTAGTCATAAACCAACCTTATAGAGCTTAAAGTGTTAATCAATGGGTACTTTCCCAAGATGTTTTTAAATTTTTAATGGTTGTTTTAGTTTTATTTATTCATCAAAAAAATATAAATATTCTTAAAACATGATTATATTATAACACATTTATATTCCATAAAATATGGTGTTTTTATTTTAATATAATAATAAATATCCATCCCCACTTCTATAGAATGGGTAGTGAAACCACTACTCGATTGCATAGAATACTAACACCTCGTAATACAGTTAGATTTGTTTTTCATCATAGTCACTCAAGAAAATTTATCATGACAGATTTAAGCTATATATATGATATTAATGGGAAATTTATAATTCTACAAATTTTATATAACAGTCGTTTTCTTACCATTCAATACACTAGAAAATAAAAATGTCATTTTTCATACTTTTGGACTACCACCTCCCTGAAGTGTTGTATTTTTTTTTGTCACCACATCATAAGAAAAATATATAGAAGAATATTTTTTTAAAAATATGATATATATGATATTATTATAATTAGTTATAGATAAAATAAAGGTTTCCTTCCTTCCTTAATGATTATTCTTAAATAGAAATGTTAATTTTGTCTCCGTGTGGCCTAATGTCTCCATGGTTGTAACATAGTTAATTTTTAATAACCATATTTAATTTATTTCTATTAAATGTATAATTTATTAATAATACATAAAAAATTTCATTTATATTATTCTAGATATTTCAGAATAATTAATACTTTTTCCATAGTTAGCATAACTATGTCATTTTGGACTTATGAACCAAATATCATCAAGACATATGACGTGAACATAAATGATTAATAAACTAGATATAACACAATAATAAGTTATATATGTAGAATAATAAACTGTAAAAAGGCTCTTAAACATTTAAATAATTAAACAAAATTTATTATTTATAATGATATTTAATGCACATGATGAGCCAGACTCAGGGTAGGGGAATTTAAAAAACAGCTATTAATGATTCCCTCATAATCCTTTCTTTATGTTTATATTTTCTTAAAAGAACATTTCAAAGAGGAGTTTAACTATTATATATCAATTTTGAAGTTTTATTTTTACCCATGTTTGAAATTTTTAAAAATGGTTTGAAATAATTGTTTTTTCTATTTTCTCAACGAGGTACTTTGTGACTTTTCCACCGAAACTATGAAAGGAATGCTATTTTTAGTTTATACAACATGAGAGGATTTTTCCATCATCTAGAATAATATTTTATTTTAATTTTAGTTTTAATTTTTTAAATTGTATATTTAAATAAAACTATACTATTTATAATTGAGTATATTTTTAAATCAGTTATTTCAAAATGGAAAAGTTATTTTCCTAAAAAAATTATTTATGATGAAATTTTTTAGGAATCATGTTATTGTATTTGGAAATTTTTTATGATGATGGGTGGTTATATTATAAACCAAATTTAGGTGGATATATTTTATATCTCTAATTAATTGGGAATGGAAGTCGACCATATGGTTATTCCAAATATAGGATACACCAAACCGATTAGGTTTCCCCTAAGAGATAAAGGGGAATATATTATGATAGTTATTATATGATTAACTATGATGGTTAATACATGAGTATATGTGATTGTTACTATAAGTTTTTTTTTGGATTTTGACCATTATGTTATTTCATGGGTATATTTGAATGTTACACCATTTATAACCGTGATGTTTATTCCATATCTAAAAATGAAAATTATGAATTTAAGAAAATGTTTTCATGTGATTTTCAATTTTTCATAGAAACCTATATGATTTTATTTTATCATAGATATTTATAATGAAATGTTTTAAGAAATTTTTTTGGTAGATAATATTGCTTAATTAGTATCAATATGGTTTATTTTAAGCCGAATGTTTATTTTAATAAAGGGAAATTTTTATAAGTATTCCCTGGATGATAGTTTTATTATTTATTATATGTCACTTATTGATCTTTTGTTTCTCATAACATATTTTTAAAATGTTTTACACATTCAGTAAGGATTTTATGGGAAAATTATAATCCATTTTTAAATATTTTATGATTTAATATAAAATGAAAACATTTTTTTCAAAGATTCTATATTGTGGGAAATATGTATACGAAGTGGATGTGTCCACTATATGATTTATTGATTTTTAGGTAAGAATTATTATTTAATTATTTAAAAATATAATCCAAAATGATCTTTTTTATTAAAAGGAACTGAATTAAAGTTTAATCACACTAGATATGTAATGTTTTAGGCATGTTCCTTACACCTACACCTTGTTTAAAATTTTAACCAAACCATACTATTACAAATTGTATTTAACATTATAGGAAAAAAATTATAAATTATAAACTCTATTAACATACGATTTCAAGAATATATATATATATATTTATTTAATTAATTTATAATAATTATTACTATTTAAATAAATATTGTAATAATGATTATTATAATATTAAACACAAATTTATTATTAACAAGTTTATTAATTTAAACTAGTGTCACAAAAGGGTGATGAATATTTTTTATATAAGAATACTATAAAAAATCATAAATAAAGGTACTTGTATGATTTCTTAAGAGTGATATCATAATCAAAACCAAAAAAATAAGATTTTTAAAACAATAAATTTCCATATTAAATTAAATGTTATTTTAAATAATTGAAAAAATTCATTTTTTATACAAAGCATGTTTTGAAAAGAATATTAAGTTTAATTGTCCATAAATATAAAAATTTAATAAAATAAATATATTAAAATTAAAATAAAATATATAAAAATAATTTTAGAACATATACCTATAAATTTATATTTAAAGGTAATTTTATATAATAATTTTTAATTTTTGTAAACTTGTATTTATAAAATTTTAAAATTTGTGAAATAATGTATATTCAAAATATTCTCTTTTTAAATATTAATAGAGGAAAACATCCTGCTTGTTTAATTATTAAAATTTATATATTTAAATTTGATAAAATAATATACTATTTAATTAAAGTTTTATAAGTTATTATTTGAATATCTGAAGAAAAAAAATTTATTATACAAAATTGATAAATTTCATCAAAGACTACATTAAAATTTTTCTCAATTGGTTTTAAATTATAAAATACTCATTTTATTAAACATTAATTTAAATAACTATATACTTAATTTCTAGGATCCTATATTCTTTCCCCCTTAAATGAATTTCATCCCCACTATTCTGTCATCATTTTTAAGGTAATTCTGAAGCAATTTATGAAAACTAGGATTACTAAAATTCTATACTTATAATAGTTCCTTAATTATATTTAACATTAAGAGAAAATTATAAATATTGTCTTATCCTTAACTGAAAGCACCTAATATAGAAATTTATCTAAAGTATCACCTTTGATACAAAGTATAAGAGTCCAAGACCTACAATTTTAAATCTGATGCACAAAACATAGTGTATTTCTGTTTTTTAACAATTTACTAAAATATACAGTCCTCTCCATATTTGGGGATATTTTTTAGTCTAGTTTTTATTGTATTTGTAAAATTTTCTTTTAATATATCAGAGTTTACATAATTTAGTTATTAAACAACTATAAATATCAACTTACCCTAACCCCTTAAATGAAAATAAACACCTTTAAAACATCGAAACATCCTATGATAATAATTTTAAAAACATAGGGTGAGCATTAAATTTCTCAATCAGGGGTTTTAAAACCATTTAAAAATATTTTGATAAATTCTATTCAAAACCTATTTTAAAATAATTTTTTTATATCTATTACATGAAATTTGAAATTATTTTTTCAAAATATAATATTTTAGGGTTTTTAGAAACACTCTATAAGAATGTACTTCTCAAAAAACATTAAAATCTATAACCTTTTTTAAACACCATTTAATATCAAAATAAACAGCCTTTTAATTATACATTCGATTTCCCCTCAAAAATATTTTAAACGTAATATTTTTACTATGGAATAAAATGATATTGGAAAAACCATAAGAAAACAATGAGGACACTAGTGGTATCATTATTAATATAGTACCCCCTTAATGTCAAGGTATCACCCCATTCCTAATCAACTCATTCGATACCCATGTTTCAAAAATTATTTTACAAAAAAATTTATCATGAAATATTTTTTAATTTATAATCCATTAAAAATATTTTAAATACTACATAAATTATTATCAAGGAAATTATTTTTATATTTTTTATGATTTGGGAAAATATATGTTTTAGAAAATATGAAAAGGTTTAAGAGAAATCCATAATTTTAGAAAAAAATTATAAATTCAAAGTAAGTATTATAAAAAAAATGAAAATTATCCAAATAAAATGTAATGTCATTGAAATAAATATTTTATGTATATACATATATAAATATGAAACACCCATAATATATAAAATAACCTTAATGTATAATATGATAAATTTATCATATCCAAAACTTCTTTAAAATTTAATAAAACTCCTCTTAAAAGACTATATAATAGTAGAATAAAATATGTACTCTCATAAAGAAGGGGATTGAATTCACAAAATGAGAGAATATTAAAATAAATTGGGAATGGAAATTTAAAGATAAAAACCCCCCTGTATGATTTAAAATTAATATAAAATGTAACACGTAATGTGGGACTTTTTGAAAATAATAGAATTTCTTTATATATATTAGAATAATTACAAAAGCATAAAATATTTCCTATAAGAATAATCCCATAAATAGGGGTTTTAGATAATAATTAGAGAAAATAAATTCATCATTAAAATTGGTTTTTAGAAAATAATCTTTATATAGAATGTTAATAAAGGAAATCCCCTTACCTTAAATTTCATGTAATTTTAAAGGAAGAATGGTTATACATAATTCTTCAATTATATAATTTTCAAACTCTCCCACTCACTTCCTCTATCTCCCTCTTACTCTCCCCAAACTATAAAACCCAGTTTGGAAATGGAATTAACACAATGAAAGAACGATTTTTAATGACAAATTTCTCACTGTCTGGATATATATAAAATATTAAAGGAGGATCCCAATATTTTAAAATTTATATATATATATATATATATGTGGTTGTAATCACATAAAAAATAAATATATATTTAATGTAACATGCAATAAGAATAAAAATTGTATTATCTATATTCGAATTTAATCTTTTTAACATCCTACAAACATCCATATTATTATTTAAAGGTGTATCTTTCTTACTGAGAAAGATTATATATGTATTTAGAATAAATATTTATATAATTTTTCATCACTGAATAATATCATATAATTTATAAATTATTTTAGATTTAATTATTATTATTATTAAAATATTTTTATATATTTGTTTAATTCATTTTATATTGTTGTGAATGATATTTTTTGTGATGATTCATTGAAACATGAGAAATACCAGTAATTTTTTTCACATTTCAATAATAAAACTAATTTTTTTATATGGTTATATCAAAAATATAAAAGTTAGGATATATTCTCTATAACTAATAAAAAATGGTGAATATGGATTTCGGGAACTGTAGTTAGAGTCGAATTATTATGTGAAGAGTTTTATAGTATTAAAATTTGATAATTTCGATTTTTTTAGAGATGATAAAAAATATAGGATAATATATCTAGTTTAAAAATATTATTTTCATCGTTATAGATGAAGCATGTAATAGGTAGGAAGAATTTTAATGTAATTAAGGGTTCTACTAGGGTGGCTCGAAGTAGAGGACGATGATCAAATTGATCCAATGAATTGGGTTCAATAGATGAGATAAATGTGTTTTAAACTAATATATTTAAGAAAAATGAACAGTTCCCATGAGTGATTGTTCCGAATCGAACATCATTTCATTTTAAAGACTCTTAAAAAAAATCAATTTGTGCCATTGATTTCTCATGATAGAAGAGGAGTTCGACCTCAAAAACATTGCAAACAAATTCCACCACACAACCACACCAACCCGCTCAATTACACTAACATCTAGCACTTCATAAGAATCCTAGGTCCACGACCAAAACACACTATACACACCTTCTTCCTCCTTGTGGGGATATTTTCCCTCCCCTTCCAATGTGAAACTATTTGTGTAGGCCCCCATTTTTGGGTGAAGAATACTCCCCACAATAAGGTTGTAGGGTTATCTCTTATGGATACATATTTGGAATTTATTTAAAATATTTTAATTTTCAAATTAGTTAATAAAATAAAATTATTTTGTACTTACACATTATTTAAAATTTTAACATTATAATATTATTACTAATTATATAAAATATTATTATAAAAAATACTAATGTACGAACAATATTATATTATTATTTCTTGAATAAATATATATATATATATATCATCCTCTAATAATTCTTATTTAAAAAATTATTATTGTAATTACACTTCTTAAAATATTTAACAAAAATATATTAATTCCATTTTAATTAATTTAAAATACTATAGCCAATGGGTGATAAATATTGATTATATAATAATACTATAAACACATATTAAATAAACTCATAAATCTGATTTTTTATGAGATATCATATTCAAAACATACAATATAAGATTTTAGAAAATACGAATTTCCAAAAAAACAGAAATGTTCTTTTGAATAATTAATATTTAATTCTCATTTTTATACAATGTAGTTTTTTCAAATTATAGTTCTTATATCTTTCCATAAATTTACACATTTAATAAAATAAATATATTTTCATTAAAAAAAAATTTATCAAAATATTATTAAAATATATAACTGTAAAATTTCTTATAAATGTACTTTTAAATTATATTTTTATATTAGATATACATTTATTAATATAATATTGTAATTTAATTAAAAAATATATTCAAAATAATAAGTTTTAAATATTAAGAGAAATCATAATTTAGGTTGTTTGACTCCAAATATTTATTATATTTACATTTGAGAAATAAAAATACTATTTAATTAAAAAGGGAATGTTGTATTATTTGAATATTCTAGAATAACAACTTATTTTTATTTTAGAAGATAAAATAATTTAATAAAATATTATATTTAAACTTTTCTCGGTTGGTTTTAAATTATTAAATAATCTCTTTATTTAATATTAAGTACAATAAATATATTCTTAAATTATTTCTTTTTTACATGATATATATTGAAAATTCTTAAACAAGATGTGATATTTAGTTATTAAAATCATTGGTATTTTTTATCAGAGTATATATTTAGGTAATCTTTAATGGTTTTGATTATATAACTTTGGTGACAAACCTTGGGGTAACATTATGTATTGGACAACATCATATAGTTTTTGTAGGGTATATATTATGTAATTTTCATATAATTACAACCATATAAGGATTGTCTAAGTGGATATGGTTCTAGTATAGATTAATCTATGGGTAATAATCATAATATATTTTGGTTGAGTATATCTCAACAATAATTCGGATGTATTATGATTGTGATTTAACTTCACTCTTGGTTTGAAACTTCTTGGGGATGTGTTTGGCTTAACTAACCTTTTCATTATAGATCATTAAGAAGGATTTAAATAAATAATAACCATGAGTGGCCTAAGATAACTATAAGGTTTTTTAAATTTAAATGAATTTGTATTTATTTAGACATATTATAAAAAAATTCTCAAAATTATGTGGTTTTCCCTTATGATTATTATTTCCCTCACTATTGTTTTTTGATTTAGTAAATGGATGAAACTATGAGGAATTGTGTTAACACTGAATGTGATGAATAATAAAATAAATAAATATATGTGAAAACAAGTTAAATGGATAATATAATGTGAATCCTTGTAATTAATCCTAATTACCTATCAATTTATATGAAACAAATCACAACTTTTGTGGGCTTCTTGACACACTGAATAAAAGAAAAATGGATTTCTATATAGATGGTGAAGGGAAGAAAATTTAGTTTCCTACATGTCAAGTATGTAAGAAGAATAAAATATGGTTATTTTTTAAAGTAATGGGATGTTTTTTTGGATGAGGAGAATATGGATATAAAATAATTAATTATTAAGGAAAATGAATATTTTATTTAACAAATTGGATGAGAATAATGGTTTTACTAAGGTATCATCTATGGTAGAATGAATAAAAAGATAAAAATATTATAATTATATAAATTAATGTTCTCATTAGAATGCTAAAATGGATTAAAATGTTTTATGAATAAAGGTTTTACTATTGATGTTGAATAGGCTATGGATGGAAAATTAAGGGATTGTGGTATTAAGGCAATGGAAGATAAATCCTAGATAAATTTTTAAGAAAGTTGTTGAATGATTGAAGTGTTTATATATCGAAATTCAAGAATTTTATTGAAGAATTATGTTATAAATGGTATCATTGTTTTATAAATCATTAAATAATTAAGGATTGTTTTGAAATTGTTTTCTTTAATAATTTTAAAGAATATGCAGAATGGTACTAATGACTTAAAGATGTGATTTAATGTTAAAGTGATATTTTATTTAAAACCACATGATTGAAGGAAAGATAACCCATAATATTATTATAATTTAAAAATATTATGTTTTATTTGATATAAAGTGATTATTGGCAAAGAAAATGGGATAATATTGATGAACATTGAACTGGTTACTATTATTTTTCAAAGTTATTTTTGTATTATTTGATATAATTTACAAAATTTTTTGTAAAATAATCTACAATATATAATTTTATTTATCTAATGATGAAGGATTTAATTTTTTGAGGCATGTACATTTTTAATGTTATTTAATAGTAAATTAGGTTATCCCAAGGTTTCTGAAGAATATATGAACAAGATATTCACAGATTTTGTTGGGGAAATTAAGAGATACTTTATATTATTCAGTTGAATAATTTTATGTTCATATTTAAAATTTAGTGGCCTTATTTCTAAATATGTTCGGTTTTAATATGGTACTGATAATTTTTGAATAATTTTATAGATAAATACTCATGAGATAGTTTATGTTGAACTTTGGTTATTATTGTTTGAGTTTAATGTATTTTTTTCTTATTAGATGTCTTATTCCAATAATTTTGGTTTTGGAAAATATTTAGAGATATAAGGAATGAATTTACATTCATTTATGGATATTATAATCTCTTAAGTATTCATTTTGGTTCTTCATGCGTGAAAAAAAATTCATCTTCATTATTCATTTTATGTGGCATGAGATAAAGTAGAAATTGATTTAAGCACAACCAAATGATTAAATTTTTCTTATGATATTAATTTATTTAAAGTATATAATTTTTTTCATGTTATTTAGTCTGACATAAAAAAAATTCTTCAACATTATGCAAATTATTTTGAAGTAAAATATTATACCTTTACCTTCATTTTGTTTGAATCGATGGTGTTTTCACCCATCACACATTTCTAGTTTTGTGGTTGTTAAATTTATTGAGGCCATGTTCTCCATCATTATGTATTAGACCTTAGGTTTTATTTTTCCCCTCCATGTACATATTTTCAAATCCGTCTATTATGCTCTTATTTGGAATAAATTATTTTTTTTATTCTTAATATAATTTTTATTTCCATTTCCTACTATTGACGAGAAAGGTTTATTAACACTTTTTTTAATGTATTTTCCATAATAGAATTTTTTAATTTATAAAACATGACTATAAATAATAATTTAAAATTTAAATTATGCAATTTTTAAAGGGGATATAATGTTACACTCTATGATTTTAAAAAGAAGAATATTCTTTTCAATAGTATATATAAATTGAAACATTATGTCTTAAGAAAATTGTAATATATTAGAAAATTTATTATTATTATGTAACTATTCAATTAGTGGGTATGAATATGAGAAACAAATAAAAATTAATTTTTTTTCATGATCAATTAAAAATATTTCAATAATTATTAATAAGTAACAACATAATTTTTATTAAAGTCATTTTATGTTTGAAAATAAATTTTCTTCCAAAATTATTTTGACTGAATTTTGCATGTGAGGATATAATAATAAATTTCAGACAGTTTTAAATAATTTTTTTAATAATAAAAATAATTTTATAAATCACTGTTACAAAAAAATTTATGTTTAATTATATTATTCCCATGAAAACATATTATTTTTATTGAATAATGAAAAATAGTTATTCTTATTGAAAACTATATTTTTTATTTAAGTAAGGATAAGGTTCCATTTTGATATTAAATGGTTTAAACGAAAATTTATTTCTATAATATGAAAAATATTCAAATTAATTTTATTTAAGTTAATTTTATGGTTGAATTTGGTATAAAATATTTTTTATACGTAAAAATGAACTTTTATGAAATACTATTTTTGGCTGTATTATCTTTGTCATAAATTAATTTCTTTCAATTATGTAAATTAAATTGTGAAAATTTGATAACATATTTTTAATGTTGAGGCTCAAACTTGGAAAATAGTTTCCATTTTTTTTGGAAAATATGAATATTAACTATAAAGAAACTACATCACCTCAATTAGAGAAAACGTGTAAAATAGGGATAAAATATGGGAAAATTATTTAAAATTTATACAATAGTATAAATTATTCTATTTTAGGGGTGGAGTTCAAAACTTAAAATCAATTTATTTAATATATAGCTAGATGGTTACATATTTCACTGATTTCTGCCATTTAATTTATTTAAGAGAATGATAATTACATTATATCACTCTATTGATATTAATATATCTCATATTTAATCATTTGGGAAAGATAGTTTAGGTAAATTTATAATAACATAGATTAAATATAATGTAATTTTATTTATCTTTAGAAATTATTATTAATTTTTAGTGATTGAATAATAACCCTAAATGCTTGAGCAATACCAATATAACATTTATTCTATTTATAGAAAAAATTGATTTAAATATATTAAAGTTTTATATTATACTGATATATTATTTTTATTGATTTTAAATGTTAATATAACATATTATTTATGTTTTATAATATTTTATTCAAATTAATTCTGTTTCTTGATATATTTAATGTCAAACAAAAGGAATAGTGATAAATATGATGTTAATGATATTTTTTGAAAATAATATTTTATTAAATTGTTTAAAAATTTTAAAAATAATTAAATTTGACAAGTGTGAAAATATATGGTCTAAATTATCATCCCATATCTATTTATGAACCAATTTTTACCTTATATGTAAAATGATAACCAGTAAAGAGTGAAAAATATATTACTACATTTAAGGTTAAAATATGTTAACTAATGGGTTAAACCAAAAAACAAAGTTTAGAATACCACTAAAACATATATAAATTTTATTTTTGGATGAGATTTAAACCATAAAATACTTTATCATTGGATATATATCACTTTGGAAGAATGTTTTTGAAGATAACTATTATATTTTAATATTTTATGAAATTCATAGAGTGCCCCTCCCCTCAGTTATAAAAGGGAACTCAACCATTCTATTATTTAAAACACAATGAGACAAATATCTTACACAAAACCTACAATATTATCTTATACACTTACCTAGTCATTAATTATTGGTTCTTATCTTGTTAAAAGAACATTAAAAGGGTCCTTAGTAAGTGGTCTGAATGAGGCATATCAATGAAGATGGAATTTCCTTATATGACCTCTTTCAATTTATTTCTTCTTAATAATCATATAAATATATGCTATTATTTATAAAAAATATATATTAAGTATACTAAATATACAAATAATTAATTATTATTGCTAAAAACCCATTAATCACCCTTTTTTCATCAATTTGGATTTGAATGTATCACTCATGTGTACATAAGGATCACTGCCTCCACATAGTGATATAATTCATTTTACATCACCATATATAAGGGATAATTATTATGATGGGTTTAATATTCAAATATTATATTTATAAAAAAATTGCGATTTTTTAATTATAATATCACATTAACATTCTTAGGTTCCAATCTATTTAAAAATGATAATGTTGTCCAAATGTATGTGTGGACTATCACCCTAATGTAGTGATCTGATTCATTTGTCATTTCTACTATACATGGATGATAATAAGTATGGATTTGATAAATATATATGATATATATAATATAAAATAATTATTCTGTAATGTTTATTTATTATTTATACATATTTCATTCCATCTATTCAAAAGTGAAAACAGTATTCATGTGTATATACAACCTATCGTCCCAATCAATGCTGTAATTAATTTTTATATCTTTATAATATATGAATAAATGTACATATAAATATATATATATATGATGAATTTATGTGGTGTTAGTATCATTTTGTAAAATATTGAGATGATTTCATCATTATCAATGTCTAAATATCAAGACATTCACACAAAAACAATGATTCAAATTGAAGTAGTTATACTCAAAAATAATGATTTGAATAAATAATTGTAAATAAACATGAGATAAAATGATAGAAGAATATAATATATGGTATGATATATATTATTATGGTTATTTAATAAATATATAATAAATCTATAATTATTATATTGGAGATTCATATGACTGTGAAGAAATATGAGTATTGAGGTAACATATTTATGTCTCACTTTTATTTCTATTAGATACATATTATATCCAACACTAATATATTTTAGTAGGTATATATAAAACCCATGAATTAGTTTAATGATTATTTTTATTAAAATTATTAGTATTTACATATTCCTATAATTTTCTCTCTCTTTTGAGGTTTTAATTTTATGTTTCCCAAAGTGATATTAGGTTTATATTTCAATACTATTATTAATCAGTATTTTTTTTGTTTGAATTTACATTTATGAAAATATATCATCCTCATGTGATAATTTCAATTCATTTTTCATCTCAGATTTTTAATTATAAAGAATACATTTTTACCATTGATTTTCTTCATTTATATTACTCAAGAGATTGAAATAGCAATTTTATTGAAAATGAACAATATTTCTTTCTTGAGTTAAGAAAACTGTTTATTCCATTCCCATATTTTTCAAAAATTGTTTTCATGGATTTTTTATGTTATCCAATGATTTTTTGAATAATTTTCTAAAAATGGTTTAGTTTTTAAAAAGTGGTTTCATAGTAAATATCTTATTGTCTTTCAAATAACGTACATTTTTTCTTTTTATAAAGGTCTGAAAGAATTTATTTCTTATAACTTATATGGAAGAAATTGAACTTTTCGCCATTATGGATGATTAATGATCTAATGATTACATTAAATTATTTCAAGTTTATTTTAAAATAATTTTTTTCCTTATTATTTGAGTAATTTTAAATTTTAAATAAGTGAAGTCAAAGGGAAAATGGTAATATCCCTAAATTTTTAAAGACCTGGAATTTCCATGTAATTTTTTTAATTAAATGGGAATTTTACGAGTCCGTGAAAATCAATGGTGCATTATTTGAAGGCCCGGAGTTCCCGGAATGAATTTCTGAAGTTTTTTTCGGGTATATTCAGTAAACGTACGAGCGGGTTCTTTTAAGTTTTGAACTAGTGCTCGGAAATGAAACTTGATGGAACCGTTGAACTCACAGTGTTGGTATTCACTTAAGGATACTTTTACCTCGACGATAGTTGGTCGAGAGTGGAAGATAATTTTTGGGTTTTTTGTGAAAGAATAATATAAAATAAAAGTTGTGTAACATTTTATTTTATTTTTCTTTAGGATCTCCCATGTGGATGTTGAGAGGTAGGGACCACCTAAACTAAAACCTCTCAACATAGGATATGGTTCTGTGGACCACCTAAGCCGAACCTCCCATGTGGGTTGTGGTGGTGGGGACCACCCGAGACCTAAAACCCCCTTGAACTCCCTATTAAGTGGAGAGAAACCTCTTGAGCTCCCCCACTTAATGATGCCAGCACCCCCCGTAAATTAATTAAGCCATCCCAAAAATTAATTAATTAGTATATATCAAAATTGTGCCAACAAACTAAATAATAGATAACATAATCTATTATTTTGGCTACTTTTTCATTTGGATGTAATAAGGGGACACTCTTGGAAAAAGGGAGAAACTTGGGGTATTGGGAGAAATCTCTCCAACAAAGAATGCCAAAGAATAACACCTAATTTTACTCCAACTTCTTCCTTGGGAAAATTGTTGATGAGTAACGTCTTCAACATCAACGAACTGACGATCAAGGAAATGCCGACGTCACCAATGTTCTTCTTTCCCCAACTACATCGTCTCCTTCCTCGTGACCTCCATCGAAAATCAAACGAGTTAGGGATTTTAATTGTGTATGATCTTTTTCTAATGTTCCTCCCTTCTAAACAAAGATCGTATGTTTTCTTTTACTGAGGGATGAGAATTATCATTGTCGGGGGATTGTAGGGAGGGTGTTTGAATTATTTTCCTGACCTGTTCTTGATATTCTTATGATCCAAGTATTATAGATGATTGCAACCACTCTAATGTGGAGAGTGAGGGCCAAAAAAACATGGCCCATCCTCTCCAAATTTCTTGGGATAATTCTTGTGTTCTTCATGATGGAGGAGGATGACAATCAACCACGACGAAGGAGACAAGGTCAACAGCGCCGCCCCATGGATCTGCCACATGTGGCCTCCGCCCCACGCAGCACTCCGCCACCCACGACCCCTGTGCCCCACGGTGCTCCACCTCCCATGGCATATCGCGCTACCCCGCGGCCCTACAAGATGCCCCATGACCTCGCACAATCTGTGGCCGAGCCGTCCTATACCCCCCGACACCCCCACGGTCGAGCCGCTCTGCAGCCTCAGGTCGTCTGTGGCCGATCCGCCCCACGCCCTTGTGGCACCCCCACGAACTCGCTCCGTATGCAGCTGAAATGCCCGCCAGACATGAGGTCCCGATAGAAACATCCCGCCCTCGTGTCCCCACGGCCTCTGCACAGCTTCTCCATGGCCCCCACGGCCTCGCACAGCCTCTGCTGCCCCCGCGGCCCTCCACGTCCCCTCGTGGCCCTCACGGACTACCGGAACGCCAATTGGGCCGGGCTGAAGACAACATGCTGGGCCACCCAGCAGGCTGGGCCACCCAGCAGGATGGGCCACCCAGCAGGCTGGGCCAGACCCAACGGTTCAGGTCAGGTTAACCCATGTCGGGTCGGCCCTGGCCGGGTCAGGTCGAGACGGACAGGACACGGACCCACTATGACCCATTACGCTCTTTTCGCCATAACATTGGCACCAGACGTCCATTTGAAGAACCATCATTGGCATTGGAAACCTTAGAGTAAGATAGTACCTTTGAGTATACCCCACTGGAGATTTGGATAAAGTTGAAATATGGTCAAGTTTGATCGAGCATGAATCCAACCAGGCCATCAAAACTAAAAGGCTAATAACTCACAGATCGGGCATCTGATTGGCGCCCCGTCTATTTTGTTGAGACCCCTATGACATGGCAGACCTTTGAGATTCTTCTTCATGGGACTCTGTGGTAGTTGGATAATCAACCAGTGCCTTGGGGAGTGGACCTCCCAGAGATGATCAAGCCTAGTGCGGGAACCCAGTAGCTGGTTGTGACGTGAAGAATGAAGAGGGATCCTGTGTGGGTTAGCACCAACTGATCATATGTGGTCCAACACCTAGCAATCCTATGTAGGTCAGCACTGAGGGATCCTCTATGGGTCAGCACCAAGTGATCCTGTGTGGGTCAGCACCAAGCGATCATGTGTGGGTCAACACCTAGCGATCCATTGTGGGTTAGCACCGAGCGATCCTATGTGGGTATACTTCTTAACATAGTAAGATGATCTAGTAGTTACATCTAATCATCTCTACTACTGTAATTAAGTTATACCACATGTGAGCTGTGTTCGTACCTGTGTGGTACTTTCCTTCGTGGTAATACCTCGGTGGTATTTTTTGTGTTGCATACTTGTGTGGTACTTGACTTTGTGGTTTTCCTTCCTTTGTGGAATAGTTGAGCTTTGAGCTTTTGGGTTGGACCCTATTTTCCTCATTATTGAGATGGGTATACTTGATAACTTAGGTATTTGTATGGGCATATACCTAAGAAGGGTTGATAGTTGACTTCATGATTTGAGTTTTATCCTTTGTGGATTTTGTGAGACCTTGAGGGTCTAAGGGTCCCTACTGAGTATCGTTATACTCACCCCTACACAGGCTATACCCGCACCTTATTGTGTTTGGTGCAGACGACGAAAAAGGTTGATCGAGACTGAGGGTACTAGGACTGGACGTTGTCTGGGGGAGGACCTTATGATGAGTCGGTAAACATAAGAGATGGACGAACATGGAGTGCTGAGGAGGCAATCTGTACCTACCCTTCAGGTAGGAACCTTAGAGGAAGACCCGGCAGCTGTCTTCCTTTATTCTCCAGTGTACTTATACTTTCAGTTTCTTGTACTTTCCAGTTGGGCTTGTATTCTAGCCCCTTTTACATATTGTACTTGCTCTATTTACTATTCAGTTGACTTATGTTATTATCTTGTTTTGTCCTTGGTTGAATGTGATTATATATTATAAACGCAATGCCATACCAGTATTAGGGATTACACCTTTCAGTGCTAGTCACTAGCCCCTATCCTATCGATGGCAGGCTTGGGGTAGTTACGACACGGACCTAAGGGGACGGGTCATGAAAAATCGGTATCAGGGGAGTTGGTTCTACCGTAGAACATAGGACTCTGATCTTTTTAACGGCAATAGTGTTGAGTGTAGTGAGTGCTATTATCAGTTTTGGGAATCCAGTGTTGGTGCGCCGAACGACGTATCCATACACCAGGACCCTGACTTCTGATTTCTGACTAAGTGCAAGAAAACACTAATTGCGTGTTTGTTTTGAAGAGTCTTCTTTGTGAACTCTTTGAGTCAGCTCAACAGGTATAACTTATTGACTATGGTGCACCTATTTTTTTCAGGACACCTCCACGAAGACATCTATCTAGGGTTCCGAGTGTTGTACGCACGATAGCCCACCGAGCGATGAGGCCTCGGTGCAGGGCCCTCTTCCAGTGGAGGTACTGGCGGAGGCACTAGTGGTACTATTACCCATTGGCCCACTGATTCCACCAGCCCTAGTAGAAGTTGGTGCATGCCTCTAGAGTGCATTGCAGAAATTCCAGCGCCATTGGCCACCCAGGTTCAGTGGAGAGACAGATCCACAAGTGGCTGAGGATTTGCTAGAGGTTGGGGTGAGAGTTTTCCGACTGGAAGGGACACTTTCTGATCTCATGGTGATCTATGCCGTCGTCCTTCTACAGGCAGAAACATGCAAATGGTGGAGCTTGATGCTCCAAGTTCACGATTAGGTGATGCTTATCTAATCAGACATCGAGAGCCTGTTTCAGGCAGTGTTTTTCCCAGTGGCACTTCGCACAGTGCACATATAGGAGATACTTCATATGCAGCAGGGTAGCATAAATGTGGCTCAGTACTCGACGTGATTCACCGACCACTCAAGCTAATGCACTGATATGGTGTGGGAACTATTCTTCAGGGCTCAGACCTTTGACCAGGGAATCAGGTTAGAGATCAGGGCTTCGATGATCCCACTCAGCATCCCGACACAGGCGGGGGTGTTAGAGAGAGCCATATTAGTGGAAATTTTTCTTGTTAAGCAGTCACCAGCAGCGAGTTCCACCATCAAACATCACATAGTAGAGTCTTCTGCAGCTGGCAGTAGATAGATGTCACAGAGGTTCAAGAGGACCAGACCAACAGGTGGATGACCTCAGGATTCAGGATCGGTTGTGCGGGGAACCCGAGGCTGAACCAGTCATGCTCAGAGCGGGAAGTGTTACACATGCGGTGGGTATGGTCACATGGCTCGTGACTATCTAAACCTCCATACGGATGATCAACATATGTTTCAAAGACCGCCTAGGCAGAAAGAGATATTCGACTGAGGAGGTCCGCAGAGAGCAGGTGGACGTGGTAGAGGAGCAGGTCGTGCAGTTGGCGGTGGGCGATGATTTGATATGTTACCGCCACCACCACCAGGAGGTTCACCCTGCCCGTAGGGAGTAGTTGGATAAGGGAGATCCAAGCTACATGTAGCTGAGGCCTACGATCATGGTGCTCCGGAGATGATACTAGGTACGATCTATGCCAACTCCACCTTATATGTAGTACTTATAGACACAGGTTCCAGTCATTCTTTTATTGCCACTACCCTCGTTCAGAGTTCAGATATTCCGACAAAGCCATTGGCTCGATTCTTATTGTTAGAGACTCCTACAGGAGCTGATTAGATGATTATGAAATGTCAGCGAAAGTGTGAGATTACTCTAGGAGGTGAGAGATTTGGTTGTGATCTCCAAGTAGCGACATTGAGGCCTTACGTCGTCATCTTGGGTATGGAATAATTATCCACAGTCCATGCTCAGACTGGCTATATTAGGTGCAAAGTATAGTGTGTATGCACGTATGGGAACAGGATTACCTTCACTAGTGAGAAGGGTTCCTATGAAGCGCATGATGGACTTATCTGGAGGAGGGTGCAGCCGATCACTCATCAATTAGCTAGTCTTACCCTCAGAGTTGTTGATGTAGATAGTCTGAATTATCCGGTAGTGGTGGACTAGTACGAAAATGTCTTCCCTGATGATGTTTTGGGTCTACCTCCTCGCAGATAGGTGGACTTTTACATAGACTTGTACCCTGGGATAGCACCGATATCTACACCAGCATATCAGATGGCTCCTGCATATCTTCGTGAGCTATAGGTATAACTAGAGGACTTACATGGGAAGGGATTCATTCAGCCCAATGTTTCACCTTGGGTAGACCCAATTTTTCTCGTAAAGAAGGTAGATGGGAGATTGAGGCATTGCGTTGACTATCGATGCCTGAACCAGGTGACTATGAAGAACTGGTACCCACTTCCAAGGTTTGATGACTTCTTTGATCAACTGAAGGGAGCACAGTGTCTCTCGAATATAGACCTCAGATCAAGTTATCACTAGCATAGAGTACGAGACGAGGATGTGCAGAAGATGGATTTTAAATGTCGGTGCGGCCATTATGAGTTCTTGGTTATTCCATTCAGTGTAACAAATGCTCTAGTAGTGTTCATGGGACACATGAATAGGATCATTCATCCATACCTTGATCACTTTGTAGTATTCTTCATCGATGACATTCTGATCTACTCAGCTACATAGGAGGAGCATGCATATCATTTGCAACTAGTTCTAGACACACTCTGATAGCATCTACATTATGGTATTCTCTCGAAGTGCTAATTCCGGATCCGATATGTTCACTTTATGGGACATGTCATATCAGAGGTTGGAGTTGCAGTGGATCTAGCGAAGATTGAGGAGGTACTTGCTTGGAAGCCACCCAGGAGTGTGAAGGAGGTACGGAGTTTCCTGGGTTTGGAGGGATAACATCACAGATTTGTCCCAGATATCACCAAAGTTGTAGCACCATTATCAGCCTTAAAGAAGAAGGGGAAACCCTTCATATTGTCGGAGAGATTCCATCAGAGTTCTTAGAAGATAAGGTAGAGGCTGACTAGTGCCCCCATCTTGAGGCTTCCAGAGAAGGGTGTAGGGTACGTAGTCTACTACGACACATCAGGGACCGGGCTCGGATGTGTCCTGGTGCAGGATAAAGTAGTGATCGCATATGGTTCTCAACAACTGAGACAATATGAGTAGAACTATGCTACCCATGACCTAGAGTAAGCATTAGTGGTCTTCTACTTGAATATGTGGTGGCACTATCTGATGGTAGAACGTTTTATAGTCTACTCGGATCACAAGATTCTTAGGTATATCTTCTCTTAGAAGGACCTGAACCTGAGACATCGATGTTGTCTTGAGTTCATCCAGGACTATGGCTTTGAGATTGTCTATACTCCTGGGAAGGGAACATTGTAGAAGATGCACTCAACAGGAGGTCTTGTATATAGCTGCTAGGCGAGGTGATGGTGTAGGTGCCTGCTTTGCAGATATCCGTTATAGATAGTGATGGAGCAGCATTTCTTCAGTCTCTTACAGTCACTCCCCCACTTCATCAGCGATTCAGGAAGGTACAACGAGGGGACTATTACTGTGAGACACGACGTGCTCAGATATCCACAGGAAAGACACCTGATGGATTTTCTGAATGTGGGGAGCACGTCATCATCTTTAGAGAATGTACAATGGTAACAGTGTCACTTTCAAAGGAAGTGTTGAGTGAGTTCCACACATCCCCTCTAGCGGTACATCCAGGACTAGAGAAGATGTATCAGGATCTCTGACGATAGCACTGGTGGCCAGGAATAAAGAAATCAGTAGCAAAGTTTGTCTCTCGATGCCTCACTTGTCAGTAAATGAAGGCAGAGCATCATGTTCCAGCAGGCTTGGTTCAGCCTTTAGAGGTTCCAGAGTGGAAGTGGAATGGGATATCCATGGAATTCATGATAGGACTTCCACATATGTCAAGATCTCATGACTTGATCTGGGTGATCATCGACCGACTCACCAAGTCAGCCCACTTCCTACCGATCAGAAAGCAGGGTTCAGTAGAGATCTTATGATGCCTCTATGCGCAAGAGATTGTGAGACTACATGGAGTACCCTCGATGATTTTATCTTATCCTCATCAAATTTTACTTCCCAACTATGGAAGGGGTTTTAAGAGGCTTTCTAGACGTAGCTTCGTTTGTGCACCGCCTTTCATCCTCAGACCGATGGCTACAATGAGCGGACCATTCAGAACCTCATGGGCATGTTTCATGCTTGTGTCCTTGACTTTGTTCACAGCTAGGAGGATCACTTGCCTTTGGTGTATTTTGAATAAAACAACATCTAACACTCCACCATTGGGATGGTGCCTTTTGAGGCGTTGTACATGCAACCTTGGAGATCACCTTTGGGCAGGACTGACCCAGTGGAGTCAACACTAGTGAGACCAGAGATGGTACAGGATACCACAGATAAGGTGTAGATAATCCAGGAGCAGATAAAGACGACACAGATCTGGGATAAGTCTTATTCAGACATGATATGGAGACCTCTGGAGTTCAAGGATGGCAACCATGTCTTTCTTTGGGTCTCACCTTGATGAGGTTTGTGGAGATTTGAAAGTGGAAGAAAGTTATCTCTGAGGTTCGTCGGACCTTTTCAGGTCCTTAACAGAGTTAGCGAGGTGGCATACCACTTAACTCTTCAACCTCAGTTACACCGGGTGCATGACGTCTTCCACGTATCCTAGCTGAGGTGATACGTGCATGACCCTTCCCACATCATCGACCATATCGAGCTGGACATTGGGGATAAGGTGATTTTTACGGAGGTTCTAGTGGAGATTGAGGGTTGATAGGAACGGGTACTTCTTGGGCAGTCGGTACCTCTAGTGTCTATACGTTGGCTGCACAAGAACCTTTAGGAGAGAACATGGGAGAGGGAGGCTCAGATTTGTGCTCAGTACCCCCACTTGTTTCCTTAGTTTTAGTTCTATCTTATAGGGATGTAAATCCCTTAGGTGGGGAGAATTTAATGACTCGGAATTTCAATTTGATATTTTTTAAGTAAATGGGAATTTTACTAGTTCGAAAAAATTGATGGGGCGTGACTCCAAGGCCCAATGTTCCCAATATGAATTTCTGAATTTTTTTCGGTGCGTTCAGTAAACGTATGAGTGGGTTTTTTTAACTAGTGAACCAGTTCTCAATATTAAAATATGAGGGAACTGTTGAACTCACAGTGCCATTATTCACTTAATTAGACTTTCACCTCAATGGCAGTTGGTCGAGTTTGAATGATAATTTTTGGGACTTTTGTGAAAGAATAAAATAAAATACAAGTTGTATAATATTTTAGTTTATTTTTCATCAGGATCATCTATTTGGGTTTTGAGATGAGGGGACCACTTGATCTAAAATCTCCCAAAATAGGTTATGGTGGTGGGGACCACCTGATCCTAACCTCCCATGTGGGTTATGATGGTGGGGACCACCCAAGACTTAAAACCTTCTTGAACTCCCTATTAAGTGGGGAGAAACCTCTTGAGCTCCCCCACTTAATTATGGAAACTCTCCCCTTTATTTATGTAATCCAACCCATCAATTAATTAATTAGGCTATTTTGAAAATGTGCCAAAAAACTAAATAATAGATATCATAATCTATTATTTTAGCTAATTTTTCATTTTTATGGAATTGGGGGAAACTCTTGGAAAAAGGGAGAAACTTAGAGAATTAGGAGAAAGCTCTCCAACGAAGAATGCCAAAGAAAAACACTGACTTCAACTTCGACTTCTTCCCCAGGATAATCCTTGTTATGGAACGTCTTCATCATCAATGAAATGATGATTGAGGAAATGCCAACATTACCAAAATCCTTATATCCCCGACGACATCATCTCTATCCTCATGACCTCTGTCAACAATCAAACGAGGTATGGATTTAAATTTTTTATGATCCTTTTCCCATGTTCCTCCATTCTAAACAAAGATCAGATGTTTTCTTTTTCTGCAGGATGGGAATTATCATTGCTTGGGGATTGTAGGGAGAGTGTTTTAATTATTTCCCTTACCCGTTCTTGATATTCTTGTGATTCAAGTATTATTTCTACCTGTAACCACTCTAATGCAGAGAGTACGGGCCAAAAAAACATTGTCCGTCCTCTCCGAATTTCGTGGGATAATTCTTGTATTTTTTGCAATGGAGGAGAATGGATATCAACTACGAAGAAGGCAATAATGCTTCCCCATGGATCTCTCTCACGTGGCCTCTGTGCCCCAGGACGCTCTGCCACCATCTGCCTAGTTGCACCACCCGCATCCATCAGAGCCACCCCGCAGCCTCGCGCCATCCATGGGAAAGCCATTCCGCGCCCTCGCAACACCCATGCGGCTGAGCCTCATCGCGTCCTCGCGCCGTCCGCGGTCGAGCTGCCCCAAAACCTCATGCCATCCGCAACCGAGGAACCCCGTGCCCTCGTGGAACCCCCACAGCCAAGTCGTCTTACGGCCTCGCATTGTCTGCGGCCAAACCACCCCATGGCCTCATAGCCCCCGTGGAATTGTGCAACCCTCATGGCCCCATGGCCTCCGCGCCAACGCTCTGTGGCCCATCGCGGCCATGACGCTTGTCGGACCACCTAGCGGGCTGGGCTATACCCAATGGGCTGGGCCACCCTGCGGGACGGGCTGGACCCATCAGGTCGTGCCGTGTCGACCTAGACCGGGTCGGTTAAGACCTAGACCCACTACAACCTATTACGCTCGTATGGCCAAAACATTGGCACAAGAAGTCTATTTAACGAACCGTCAATGGCATTGGAAACAATGGATAAAGACACTCCCTTTGAGTATACCCCACTGGAGATTTGGATAAAGTAGGAATATAGTCGGGTTGGATCGAGCAAAAATCCAACCAAGCCCTCAGGACTAAAAGGCTAATAACTCACAGACTGTGCGTCTGATTGATGCACCGTCTGTTGTGTTGAGAACCATATGACATAGTGGACCTTTGAGATACTTCTTCGTTGGAATTTGCGGTAGTTGGAGTATCAACCAATTGCTTGGGGAGTGTATCCTCCTGTAGAGGAGCAAGCCTTGTGCGGGAACCCAGTAGCTGGCGTGAAGAATGAAGAGTGATCATGTGTGGGTCAACACTGAGCGATCCTATGTAGGTCAACACCTAGAGATCCTGTATGGGAGAGCACCGAGTGATCATGTGTGGGTCAGAACCTAGTAATCCTCTATGGTTCAGCACCGAGCGATACTGTGTGGGTCAGCACCTAGCGATCCTGTGTTGGTCAGCACTGGGCAACCCTGTGTGGGTATGCCTCTTAACAGAGTAATGTGATTCAGTAGTTACATATAATTATCTCTACTACTATAATTATGCTATACCTATTGTGAGCTGAGTTCATACCTGTGTGGTACTTTCCTTCGTGGTAATAGCTTGTTGGTATTATTTTGTGTGGCGTGCCTATGTGGTACTTGCCTTTGTGGTTTTCCTTCATTTATAGAATAGTTGATCTTTGGGATTTTGGGTTGGACCCTATGTTTCCTCATGATTGAGATGGGAATGCTTGATAACTTAGGTATGTGTATGGGCATATACCTATGTATGGTTGATAGTTGACTTCATACTTTATGTTTTATACTTTGAGGATTTTGTGAGTCTTTGAGGATCGTGGGGTCCCTATTGAGTATCATTATACTAACCCCTGCATGGGCTATGCCCCCACCTTGTTGGGTTTGGTACATACGACAAACATCGTTGATCGAGACTGAGGGTACCAGTACAGGGTAGTGCCCGGAGGAGGGCCTTACGACGAGTCGGTACATGTAGGAGATGAATAGATATGGAGTACTGAGGAGGTGATTTTTACCAAACCTTCAAGTAGGAACCTCAGAGGATGAACCAGTAGTTGTCTTACTTTTTTCTCCTGTTTACTTATACATTCAGTTTCTTGTACTTTCCAGTTGGGATTATATTCTGGCCCCTTTTACTTAATGTACTCACACTGTTTAATATTTATTTTACTTGTGTTTGTATCTTGTTGTGTGCTTGGTTACAAGTGATATCAGGTTATAAAGGCAATGCCTTCCCAGTTTTAGGGATTACGCCTTTCGGTGCTTGTCGCTAGCCCCTGGCCTATGGGAGGCAGGCATGGGGTAGTCACGACACGGGCCTCAGTGGAGGGGTCGTGACAGAATGTTAATTATGTTTTATTGGGGATATTATCAAATGATACCATCCTTATTATTTATCTAGATGGTTTATAGTTATGTCGGTCATATGTTTATGAGCCCGATTTTTATTTCTACGGTTATGCTAATATGAAATAATGAAATGGTTATAAACACAATTTTCAATAAAATGGTTATGATATGATGATATGATGAACTTTTTTTAATATTGTGGAACACAAACATATAGTTTTAATTATGTTACTGGTTAAACTGGACTTTTATAGTCCTCAAATTAACTATGTAATGTTTTATATCTCAAGAGATAACAATGTGAAACAAGTCGATGAGAATGGTTTACTATTTGAAATAGGTAATGATGTCTAATATTTTATGATATTGGAAATAGGTTTTGATTATTAATCCAGAATGATTTTATGGTATTTTTAGTTAACTTTAACATAATAATCGGTTTTTGTACTTATAATGTATCCATAGTTTTTCTGACATTAACTTATGATTCATGTTATATTTGTGATGATTTATTACTCTTACATTTCAAGTATTTTGAACTAATAAATATATATTCCATGAATTATATTTATGATCAAAAATAGATTGTTACAGATATTTTATGTTATGATCACGATCTCATACCCTTATTCTTATCTTATAACTTTAACTGGTCTTCGATTATAATCTGACAGGTTTACCATTATTGATCATATGAGCTCACCCATACATATATTTAATTTCTTTAGATTATAAATAATGTTTTAATGTATGGTATGTCTATATGGGAAGATAATTATGGAAGATGTTGAAGATAATTCATGAAATAAGAAGATATTATATCCAGTATCAAAAGTCACTAAACCTTATAGTACCCAATAATGTAGTTTTGAAATTTATTGAATTTTCATATTAAAGGATATAATATTTATATATTAACAGATTTAGTATTAATATATTTGGTGAATCATTGAGAGGAAAAAAGAACAGTTTATTAAAGTACTCACTACACAGTGTGTCATGAACTGCACTATGCTTCCATCTATCCCGACACCTAATTCAGCCCGTGGCATGGCACAAAAGACATTCTCAGTACCCACGAGATTGAAACTAGTTCCTAAGAATCAAATGAATCATTTTGGAAATATTCATCCACATTAATAATAATCAATATCCATATCCAATAACATTGCAAGAGTTACATCAAGCATCATAAACATAATTCATTAGAACTATGCTAAAAGGGTCATATAAAAGTATTAACTTTATGTTTAAAATTTTATCGAAACCCAAAATGATAAAAATGGGGAGGGTACTTAAAAAATATAAATGATCCTCCATGCAGCATGATGTTAAACACCATCCATGTCACCACAATAAACACCTTCCATGAATGATTATAATAACAAGAGTAACCACCAACACCTAAATTATAATTTTATTTACCTAAATATTTTAACACAGGGTCTCCATCTGCCCATTTTAAATATATTGGTTGTGATATAACATACCCAGTAGGATCCAAACAGGTGTTCCATGAAAATCTATAATATGATAAATAAATGTGTTAGTTTTTAAGAAAAGTAAAAAATTTAGTTTGAAAACACGATTTAACATTGAAAGAATAGTGAATAATGAAACAAAAATATAATTATATAAAAATAAAAGTACAATAATCATGGGAAGCCCCTAAGAAACTTGGTTCTTATGGAACTCGGATACATTTAATCTTAGTGATAAAATATATAAAGATATATTCCCAGCATGACCCATTGGAGGGGATGAACATAAGTTTCAACAGAAAAAGTCATTGTCCATATCATTTAGTCGGTTTTTATCCTAATCTATATAGGGAGACCATACAGAGGTCCTGAAGGATCTCTTAACATACTATTCCATATCTTATTACTTGTTTATACAAGGTTCCCAAGTGATTTGTTCCATTTTCATGCAACAATAATCCCCCTTTTTTCTTCATAAACATACTCATCACCTTCCAGGAATACCATTTACAACCATTTCCATAGGGGTTATACACTTTAAAGGACTAAAAACAACCAAACTTTTGAAATATTTTATTTTACACAAATAATTTAAAAGACATTTATAGATAAAGGCTACAATATTAAAATAATCAAATTACAACACAACATGGAACCACTAACATTTTTCGTCAAAGTCACTTACAACCAGAAGAAAACAGCAATCTTAGAGGTGTGGAGATATTATGGAAGAAAGAACATGCCACCAAAATTAAAAAAACATATGAAATTTTGATTCAGCACACTCTACATCACCAGGACCACCGATGATACGGAATCTCATGAAGGAATGTATAAGATAACATGATAGGAGAGGAGATACTTACTTGAATATTGTCATAAAAATCATTTTGAAATCATCCATGAAATGGATCCTATAGGGATGTTGAGAAGATGGTTGGTGTACCTAGGGATGAGAGAATCAAATGGGGGAAATTATGGGATCAAATTGGTTAATGTCAAGAAAGGGAAAATTAGAAAACAATTTTTTTTTCAAATGTGGCCAGGCCACATGGTTAGGTCACTCAGTTTGTGCTACGTAATTTCAAAAAATGTATATATAGACATGTGGGAATCCAATGCCACTATCCAACCTCATATAGTTTTTTAGAATTGGTTCATGGTTTCTACTAAACATGCACTTATTATTCAACACCCTTTATCCCTCCAAAACTCCTATTTTTCTTGAAAAAGACATAGGAAATCTATAAAATAATGGAAATGAGAAAATAATGTAAAATAAATAAAAATAACACCTTGGGTGTGACATTTCATCCCACCATATAACTTTATACACAGATAAATTAAACTTTTGGTCTGATCAATGAGTAAGGGAACTGCTTCTCAAACCAAGACATCCATTCCCACATATCATGATCATAATTTCAAATATACAACAAGACCCAAAATAATGTACAATATTTCACCTAATGTAAATTTACATGAGAATACATAACCCACACTGGAAGCCATGTTACTGATAGATCAGGTTATAACTTGATCTCTTCCAATCTTAGTAATGAGAGTGGTATGTATTATACCTTTTCACCAGTGATACATGGAGAAAATAATTAATTGATATTAACTCATATAGAAACTAAAAATTGTATTCCAACATACTGATCGTCATGGTAATCATTAAGGGTCTTTCATACCACAGTGTGAGATTCCCCATATTACCAATATGATGATGCCCCAACATATTTTTCATATTTAAAAACAAATGATCACCCACTGATAATTCCAAAGATCAAGGTCAATGTTCACTATAATGAATTTAACCTACCATCAAGTGTTGGTTGGTCATCTAAATATTGTTGGTTGTCTCCTCTATGATACATGGTCTCGTAAGAATTTCTCTCACACTTTCATCAAGAAAAGACAAGACAAACAAGGATGACCACATAACACATTTAATGGATCCATCTTGAGTGAGGATTTTTTAAAAAATTTATATTAAAATTCCACCAAACTGAATTATTGATCCCATGGGACACTAAATTCAAACATTAATAATACCAACATGTCTTCTAGAATCTGGTTCTCCCACTCTGTATGGCCATCCATTTGGGGATGGTATGTCCTTCTAAGAATTATCTTTCATCCCATCAACTTCTGGTTTCCTTCCATGAATAAATAGTTAAAATAGAGTTCCTTATAAACAGTGACAACAAATAGATTACCATACAACATCACAATCTCTTGAACTTATAACCTTGCTATCTATTTTACATTATTCATGTCAATAATCAGGAAGAAAGTTTTGGATGTGGTCTTATGGTTGATAACCAGCCAAATTATGTTCCGTCCCAAGGGTGTATGGACTTACCCAATGATAAAATCCAAGGCTACCTCACCCACATCTTTGTAGGGATGGTAAGAGGAGGAAGTGATTATGAGGGATTATATTGCTCATATTTGACCTACTAACATGTAGAACATCAAGATAAGAAGTCAACTATTCTACATCTCGTACCTGGAAACTATGACTAACATTTTTCATTATAAAATATATTGGGTTTACTAGTATGGTCATCCCACCAAGACTAATGATAATCTTGATACACCACCTTCCTTATTGAAAATGGTATAACAAGGCTTCCCTTGAAGAAGAAAACTCCTTTACGATTCAACTTCCATTCAATATAAACTTTCCACCATGTGGAATCTATGTATATTATTTTCATAAATCATCTATTAGATTCTCATTTTGAATCAGTTCCAAAAGGGAGGGTTTCTACTTCATTTCAACTAAAAATGTACCACTCACCACTCCATTTCCCTATAGGTGCATATAAGTTAAAAAGAACCATTAAAATACATAAATCACTATACTCATTTAGATCCTGATTTTGAAGCATTCTACATATGGAATCAGCGGCTTCATTTCCCTTAACAAGGGTGTATATAATATAGAGGTCAAACACAAAAAGGAATTTGATACATCTTCAATACCTATTGTTAAAATCCATTTAAGAGAATATATTTATCAATATTTTATGGTCTTAGTAGACATTAAAATTCTCCCTGAAAAGATACTGAGACCAGTATATTAGGTAATGAATAAACACTGCAAGTCCATTTCACTAGTAAAAACAATATTATTCAGGTCGTCCTTTTCAGGTCAGTTTTTCATTACCGATATATATAAAAATTTAATATTTCATTATAAAATCAATTATTATATAACCAATTTGATAACGTATTTTATGAAAATTTACACATCAGTTATTATTTAACCAGTATAAAAAAGATGGGTATGTTTCTCTATCATCTAGTTTTTATAATAACCAACATGATAAAGTAATTTTACCCCTTTATCATGTTTTCACATCATGACTGATGTGAAAACATATCTATATCACATTTTTTATTATATTATTGACATTATATACCATTTAAAATTTTATGACTTATCGCTTTGGATCATTTTGATGTTGTTCTCCCTTGGGAAATCCAACTCATCCCCTCACACAGAACCTCTAACCCTTGTCTATTTTATCTGATGGAATTGAATATCAATTTTCCATCTTTATATATTTTCAGGATTCTTTGGCCTCGTTTTTAAACATTTGATCGGCTCCACTCTCAGGTAATCCTCACACATTGATCCTCTTTTTTCGACATTAAATGGCAATGAATACCTAATTTTTTTTATATTTCTTGTCCTCAAATGTTACATTAACATCTTCTTAACCCCTTAGATATCATCAGTCTAATCATTTCTCATTTGAATATAGTATGTTTGTCTCAACACTCACATTACCATCTAGATATACATTAATTATTCCTTGATTTAAGTGAATAAGTATGTGGATTTAATTATATATTAATATTATGTTGTTTCTATTAAATGGAAATTAATTTTAATGAAATTGTTTTATATATTTTTATATTTCATCACATCAAAAATTAATGTATTGAATCTCAAAATGTTTCTTATTTGGATGCTGTTTTTGAATCATTAATTATTTATGCATAAACATCCATATATATAGAAAAATTTTAGTAATATTTAAATGTAATATATAAATAAATATATATCCATACAATTCAATATTAAATATCATCTGACTGTTGTGTATGCATATAAACACTTTTCTTTTGTTGTGAGTATATTTTTATAGGGAAAAATCAAATATTAAATATGCAGTCTCCATATTAGGAATTAATTTTCATATAATGTTGAAATTATTGGTGAATACATAATAGGAATTGTTAATTTTTTCCTTTTAATTTCATTATTATATTTTTATAGATATGTCATAATGGAATTAGAGATGAATCACATAGTATTCACACTGAAAGCATTTTTTTCTAAATAAATTTGGATTTTTATTTTATCAAATGAAATACAATGTAATTATTGAGACCCAAGCTTGACGTGTATGGAAATTACATTTAATTTTCATAATTCTTAATACACGACACAAACAGATGCCCAAAGACCGTATTATTTTAGTGTCTTGGGAAACTTGGAACATCACCTTCTGTCATGGTAAAATATCTCCAACATCTCCCATAATGATATTAGCCTTTATGTTTCCTACCTAAAACCTTTCATTATATCTTGGGGAAAATAAAAAATAAAATTTTTGAGTTAAAATGCTCAGTAAGGTTAAACATGTGAACATAAAACAAACCATAAAAATTTGAACATAAAAACATGAACATAAATATTAGAAATCAAAATCTTGATTCATGAAATAAATCTTGGCAGTACATATGGCATATATCATAAAATATAATTTACCATGATAGATTAGAATTGGAATAAAACATATAATTGTGGAAAACTAATATGCATGTAATATGATTCCCATATTATCCAAGGCATTTCTTCCAACACCATCATAATGGAAAAATTCTATTGTTGAACCGGGTTTACCTGTCGTTCCAACCATGTATTACTGAAATATATTTACTTTTCATTCCATTCATGTCTATCTCATGAGATATAGATCATTACCCAATGCATTGAAGGGAGATATAGGGCCCACCAATATCATAATGAAATTATTCTTATGTATTCAACAAAAATATAAAACATTCGTCATAGCATAACTGAAGAAATAAATTTTTTTCTTTAAACATCATTCCATCATAACATAATCAATATAAAATATCATTCCATTATTAAAACATTCAAATCATTGTAATGATAGGGATATAAACATAACATTATTTAAAGACAATCATATTGGATTGAAAATCATTTTGATAAGACACTTGAACTTAATTCTTGAGGAAAATACCCTACCTTCTTCAAAAACGTTTTGTTTTCTCAAAATTTTGTGCAATTTTAAAAGAAAATAATTTTCTTGAAAATAAAGTCTAAATAGTGTATATAAAGCTTCTTATAAATAATGAATCATGAAATTGTAAAATTAAATTCATGTTGTATAAGTTAAAAAAACATTCCCCTCGTATTTTTGTTAGAAAAGTCAAAAGAACCATGCATGGTAAAGAAAATAAATATTTCTTTCATACTATGTAGTAAAAGTGAAAAAATTGGTAAAAATTACTTTAGAAATAGACAGAAGAAATAAAAAAATTTAGAAAACAAGGAAATGGATGATATACATACCCCAATAAATAATTTTGAATAAACACTCTCAGATAAAAATGATATCTCGAAGTTATCTCTTACCTTATGTCTGATTTCATCTGTATGTGTTCCAAAATCATCTTTTTCATGTATCTCCTTTTGATTTTCACAAATGGTCTCCCTAATATGGATTTAATTATAAAATGTGTCCTCTAGGATGATGGTCGGGATGTTGGTAGATTATTTGAACAGAGTTTGGATGAGCCTAGGGGCTCGAGTGGTGTGTGTTATGTGGGTAGAGGTGGTGGACTTTTATAAGAGAGAGGAGAGGCACTTTAGGTAATTCATAAAATATCAATTTATTATAAATTCAATTTTGAATAAAAATGGTCTACAACTAATTTAATTCTAAGATAATATGAATCTGGTTCCAATACCATTCATCCAATAATTTTTAGACATGTTTTGAATATATGTTTTTATCTTTATTTTTTTGTTTAACCCTTATTTTACCCTTTTTAATCTTATCATGGTATCATATTATTTACACATTGCAGGTTAATTTAATTACCATATCAAGTTAGATGACCCACAAAAAGTTACTCATGACATATTTAGACTAATATTAACTATTTGGATGAATCTTATATTTTTATGAATTTAATATAATTTAATAAACTATTTAATGTTTTAACTTATGAATTATGTCAATTTTGGACACTATTCCTACTAGACTTTTTTAAAAATTAATAACAAGCTAATTACTTTGAAACTAAGGAATTATCGTAAAGATAATATGTGAATATCCCCAAAAACATTTTGTGGTTGAAATCAAAATAACCAAATTGAATTTATTTTACCATTTATAATATTATTTATTTGAAACCTTTAATAATGAAGTAATCATTACATAATCATGGTTTCATTGTTAAATTTATTAATTTAATTTCTAGAAATTATAAATAAACTATCATGATGTAGTAAATATTATTATATTTCAAATGAATATTTAAAGTCTAAATTATTACTTATATAAACTCACCTTAAAATTTTATTAGTAAAAATATATATTTCTGTAATATTTCTCTTTATATTAAATTAATTCTTAAAAAAAGTCATTTTCACACACAAGTGGCTCCATGGGGTCGCAAAATTGACTCAAGGATTCACATAGTCATAAATATCTCATCCAATAGGATTAGGACATGTGTTAGGGTAGTTTAATATCATTATAATTTTATTTTTGTTAACCTTATTTAGCATATTTACCCATTCACCAAGGTAAATAAAATAATTACGGAAGTTACTATTCAAAATGTTCCAAAAATAAAAAGTACATATTAACACAATTTTTAACTTATTATTATAAATATGGAATCTATTTTTTTCAAATTCAAATAAAATTATTTTTAGTAATTAATTTAAAATTAATTTATGTTATAAAATCCAAAAGGCATATTTTTTTAACTAATAACTATCAAAAGATTAACATGTGTTTATGTCCAATTTAAAAGAGAAAATACTTTTAAGGATCAGCATTGGATTAATTGATAAATATATAATCCAATTAAAGTGTAAAACTAATTAATAGATAATCTTAATAAATAAATTAATTTGATGAAAATGCAGTTTTGAATTAAAACGCATTATTTTTCACTATTCATTAAAATTTGATTTTTTTCAGAAAAAAACAAAAAATAAAAAAAATTATATTATTATTATTCACATACAAAAAAGAAGTTTATTTTGTCAAATTTATCTTATAAATGATTCAAAAACTATATTTAAAATGGGTGTTCCATCAAAAGATGGTAAAACTGCATTTTTTTAAAAATACTTTTTTTATCCTAAAAATTGATATTTCCCTCATATCGTGTTCTAGAAAATGTATAAGATGAATGATAATGTTATATATTATTCATAATGTGTTTAATAATTTTTATAATTACTATTTTATATCCCATTAAATAATAATATTTTAGTAATATATCATTTTTTAGTGAAACCTGGTATCACGTACAACGCATGCAATTGAGGAAGGTCGTTCTTGCATGTAACATAAGCCAAGTTAGTGTTTTGTATAGTGAAAGATTAATTTGGTATTTTTTATAACATAATCCCAATATAGTTCATTTTCACATTGAATAAAATATTTACTCATTGTTGCATAAAATAAATTCTATCAAAAAACAAGAAATTGTGTGTAACACTAGCCAAGAATAGTGTTTCATATACTGTAATAAAATACGGTGTTGTGTATAGAGCAAGATAATATTGGTGTAGAATTCAACACAAGGCATCCAAAAAATTAAAAATAATTTATCTCATAAAATATTGGGGTTTTACAGTAATTTGTGCATTACATTCAAATAAAACATGTTGTCATAGAATACAAGTAATATTCATTTCAAAATTTTCATAATACACTAGACATAAATAATAAATTGTATTAATTATATATATATATATATATGTTTGTGTACCACATTATAAATTCATCATTGTGTTTTATGAACTCTACTATATGATTATATTATAGCATGAATTAATGTTTCAACTAAAAATATCGTATTTTTCAGGAAAACATTTTATAAAAAAATTGGTGATAAATATAATAATTTAAATAGAAAATGTGAACATGATTTTGATTCTATTAAATAATATTCAACTTAAATATTCATATAATTTCATTCAGAACGAAATGAAAAATGTGAGAGTGGTTTAACAAAATTTTTTTTTTAAAATTACTTCAGTGCATTTCTTTTTAGGATTTACCAAGTATATTTAAACTTATATTCTTTTATTTTCGAGTATTTATAAATATTCTTTTAAAATATGAAAATATTTGTTTTATATTTAAAAATTGTATTACATTCAAATTATGAAATCTCTGATATAAATATAAAATTGGTTTATCTTGAAAAGAAATAAATTTTTGATATTTTTATAGATAATAATTAGTATAAGTTGTATTATAGAACTTCGAATAATTTATGATTATGAGAATGGTGTTGGTGATTTTTTGGAATTTTCTCAATAAAATGTTCTAAAAATGAGATGTTTTTTCCTTGCCTAATATGTTTAAAACTGAATATGTTTAAAATAAGAGAGATCGATGATCATTTAATTTTTTATGGTTTTAATCCATGTTACAACCCGTGGATTTGGAATGGTAACGAGGTATAATTTTAGATCTCATGACAATTATTATTTATAAGAAAATAAGAATGATAAAATTAAAGAAAGGATTCGTGATATTTAAGTAGACTCAATTTAGAATGAATTAAAAATTAAGCATCAATAGAGAAATGATGAAAACCCATTTTATTCATGTTTAATGCAATTTAATATTTTATCAATATTGTTAAGGTTGATTAAGTTGATGGAAAACATGGATGGAGTGATAAGAGTTTTACATAGTTGTTATAATTTTTGAAAGATATTTACCTAAAGACAATGGCATTAAATACTCCTATTATAAAGAAATTAAAATACTACTCTTGATGGGATAAGGGTATAAAAAATTGCATTCCTTCCTTAATGATTATATGGTATATAGGAAGGGATAATAATTTCTCATAAGGTTTCCTAATTATGTGCTATCACGGTATAAGTTTAAAAAATCACAGGCTGATTTATCATTTTAGAGAACCTTTACAAGGAATTTTGGTATCTTCTAATAATTCCTTGTTCGAAATGATAATTTGAAAAAATAATATAATGTAAAAATGTTAATATGGAATGTATATAAGAAGATATGTGATGAAAAATTACAAATTCTAGAAGATTGTACAAAGTGGAAAAAAGATGGCCACTCATTTACTATATTTGTAAATGAAGTTAGAAATTCAAAAAAGAGACAATGAATAGATGGGATGAATCCATATCAAAGAATTAGTAGAAAAAATATGTTATGGAATGTTTATTTGTTAATTTATAACTTATTATGTGAATTTTTAATGAAGAGAAAATATTTCATGCTGAGTGTAATGTTTTCTTGACAAAAAAGTTAGAAAATGATATTGATTTTTTATTTTCACCATTAAATAATGATTTGAAACTGTTAAGGGAGAAAGGTATAAGGGTTTATGATTTTTATAAATTGGAATATTTTAAGTTCATGCAATGATTATGGTCACTATAAATTAATTTATAACATATGTAAAAATTTTTGGATACACTTTTATGGGGTATAAAGCATGTCGAATTTGTAAAAAAACAAACATCATATTGTCAACTAAATCATGAGAGAAAAAAAAAGTTTACATGGGTCATCGAATGATTTTTACTATGGTTTACTCTTATAAAATATTAAAAGTGTTATTAAATGGATCACATGAATTTGATATTGCTTCAAATCCTTTATCCACTAATCATTATTTTTAGAGTGTGCAAAATAATGATGTGACATTCGAAAAGACACATGAGTATGGTAGTCATAGAAATATTTTGAAGAAATGGACAATATATTTTGAGCTACCATATTATATATATCCTGAGGCCAAGCATAAAATATATTTCATGCATTTTTAGAGGAATATCTATGAAAAATTAATTATAACATTATTAGATATAAAGGGAAAGACTAAAGATGAGTTTAATGAAAGATTGTACTTACTCTCAGTGGGAATACATTTGGAGTTGGCTTCCACCCCTATTAGAAGACAAGCATTCCTTCCCCCAAATTTTAATAAATTATAAAAGAGGTATAAAATTATATTTTTTCAATTTATGAATGATATAAAATGTTCCACATGTTTATTCTTCATGTGTAAAATAAATTTCTATTTTTAAAGGATTTGAAGTTGACAGGTATGAAATATCATTATTTTCACAACATGATGTAACAACTCCTACCAAATTCATTACATGGAATATTTCCCAATTGTGTTAGAATGAAAATCATGAAGGTGTGTTGTTTTCAAAATTATATTTTTAATAAGGTTATTTTTTTGAATTCTTTTAACTCTTTGTAGAACAAAGATGTTTCTATACTTTTCAATGGGAAATGTATTTTCCTCCATATTTTTTTATTTCATGGTTCATTTAACGATTCACATTATGAGATAAATAAATCATTTTATACCTATATACGTATGTTGAATGTTTAATTATTAAAGGTATATGAATATATTTAAGAGTTATGTTAAAAATCTAAATCTACCTCAGGCCTCCATTTTGTGAAATATATTTATGAGGAGGTTATAGAGTCTTGTACAAGCTATTTTTCTACATTGGTGCACATCAGTTTGCCTACATATTACCATAAATGATTTAATTATGTAGGAAAAGGGACTTATGGATTTAATGTCAAATCATTTCCAGGTGAATAGATTAGGAAGGAATATTTATACATCTTTAATAACATATATGATGCATAGAAATATAATAAATTTGCATATTATTGTGTTAAAACAATATTATCCAAAGAAGAAAGATATGTGTGTTTTAAATGAGAATAACAAAACATTTTCCCCATGGTTTAATAAGAAATATTTTGGAAGATTAGATGCATAAGAAACATTGATATGGTTAGTGGGTGTTCTAAGTTTAAATTTGATAACATGATCTAGGTATGGAATTAATGGCTATTCATTTCATATGGAAGGTTAGGATAATAAAAGTGTTGTTCAGAATATTAGTGTATTTTTGTTTGCATAAGAATTTCATTTTTTAGTTCCAAAGACAAAAACCCAATCTCTACATCAACTTCATATTATAGAGTCATCGAAGAAATATGGGATGTTGATTACATTAAATTTCAAGTAACAGTGTTTAACTAAAAATAGTTTATTAGTAACAACAATGTTAGGAATAAGAATTTTTGAATGAAAATAGTTAATCTGAGTAAATTTGAATATAGAGCTGAGCATTTTATAATAGAAAAACATGAAAATAAAATTTTATATTTTCTAGTTCAATATGATATTCATGGGTCTATATTTTTACCAAGAAAAAAATTGTATATTAGTGATGATAAACCTGATGATGATGTTGATAAATGTGATATCCCTACAACTATATAGAAATATTAACAAATAATATAGATATACATATAGTATCCATCGTTTATTCAATATGAATCGATCATGGTGAATGAATTTGGGAAAATATCCCTTTTTTATATTCTTAATATTACAGGTTACGTATGTTTATTTCATGTTTATTTTTTAAATTTCATAAATTGTGATATATTTTAATTTAATTTCATTATTAAAACATTTTTAATAACTGATAAGTTATATTATTTGTTTATATTAGTTTTGTTTTTTCTAATTTACCATGCTTACCCTTACGTAACATATCTATTAATTGATTTCTTTGAAACACAATTATTTTAAATTTAAATTTTTAAATAAAAAACATTACATAAGAGTATATTAAATAAAATGTATTTTTGGTGTACAAGGGATATATCATGTTGGATAATTTTTACTGTTCAAACACCATTTTTAAATTTTTATTCATTTATTTATGTCATTTTATATCTCATTATTATTGTAAGAATTTTATTTCACTATATAAAATACAAATAAAAATGTATTATGTTTAGTTTAGTTTACTTTTTTTATAACTATTCCTTTTTATTCACATTTTCATATAATAGTTGGATTTTTTATATTTTATACTAACTGTTTTTTCGTTGATTTTTAGGATAATGATATATTAAGCATCTGATCCACCACATACTCTTGGATATTATAATATGTGTACCTATGGGAAGGTACTTACACATGCTCTTATTGATGATCCTACTCATCCTTATTTACCTGATCCATCTAATTCCACAAGGGAAATATAGTTTGAATGTTGGTAAATGTCAACCACACATTTACTAAAATAATTATTTTTTTATAGTCAAGAAAAGATGATACACATTGAATTTGAGGATAGTGATATTCCAAGAGGATCAAATTCAAAGAAATAAAATACTTTTGTAGCAATAAAGGCTAAAATCAAAGTTATAATTTTGCTTGATGGTTATTGACGTCTTGAAAATGTGATATTATCACACTTGTGAGTGATTATTTTGGTAAGATCATTTGTTATTATTTTACTTATCTTGAAATATTTATAGTAATATATTTTTACATTTCTTATTAGATGACATATGATATACTTGATACTATAGGATTCAAGAATACATATTTATCATTCGTTGTAAGAAGATGGAGGGATTTTAAATACTCTCTTTCAACACATTTTATTTATTGGGATATACAATATCATAATCCCTTCGATATGTATCTATTAATATATGAATATACCTGAAATAAATTTATTCAAATTAGATGATAAAAATAAATTTTTTGTAAGCACAATGTTTCATTTTAGAAGTTTATTATATTAATTACCATGTTAATAATTTAGTTATTCTTAATTCTTAATTTACAAAAATATAGGAGATCCCATTAATAGATACAATCTAAAAATATATACACTTATACATTATCTTCAAGAGGGAATATGTTATTGGAAGAACAAATGATAGAATAAAAACCATAAAATATGAGAGTTGAGTCTTAAGGGTCTGCAGAGGTTACCCCTCAACTCCCCCTTCCCCCTAGTGGACTAAAAAAATTAAATAGCACTCAAATGATCCAAAAAATTATAATATCATAAGAAACATTCAGTATTTTTAGCTAAAAGGAATTTAAGATGTTTAATTTATATATTTAACTAATTTAGATCAACTATTTATATATTGTGATTTATTTCATATTTTTTTAAATATTATATACAAGATTCTATTTAGGAGAAGAGCACACAAATGATCTTTATAACTAAGGGTATAAATGATGTTTTAGATAAATTATTTGGAAATACTCACAACTCGGATAGTGTATGAGGGTAATTGGTAGGCATATCAGTAAAAAAAATGGTTCCACATTCAAAATCTTCTTTAAGGGATAATTCTAATACAAGAAAATACAATCTTGGGATGCTGAAGAATAGGATTTCCATACGATGGTGGAGGATAGGTGTAACATCCCAGGTAAATAAAGAATATGATATTTTAATATTTATTAATATTTTTGAATTAAATATTAGTTTTAATTTAAATGGGATTCTATGTCTGATGGTGTACCAAATATGCAACAATAAGTTTCTTGGAAATCTTGCGTTGCACACAACGTTGAGTTATACTGAAAAATAATAATATAATGTTATTTTAAATGGTAGTTAATTTATAACCGTTTTATTAGAGGGAATGAATTTAACTAACTACAATATGATTATACATATTTGTAATATTTTCTATATTTATCCAATAAATTTTAGAGGCTTAAAATATGAATGAGTCCAATTTTAAGCACAAATACACTAATATTTGTTAAAAGGATGATTTATCACCTTTTTATTGAGAAACCTTTTTAAATATATTATTTGTTACATTTATATGTTCTATATGACAAAATAATATTCTTTATAATCGGGACATCAAAATTTACTTTCGATGAAATTGTGGTATTTTTCTAATAAAGTTCATTTTTTAATGAATACTAAAAAATACTTCCTTTTAATCTAATTTATTTATATGGTTATATTACCTTTTTAATTGATTTTAATGTTTAATTAGATTATATTTTTACCATTTTATCTAATTTTTTTCATTTGAAGTAATTTTACTTTAAAATTTAACATAAACAGATGTCAATCTTTTGATAGATATTATTTCTAAAAAACACCCTTTTTAGTTTTGACAATGAGTGTTAATTTTAAATTAATTTATACCATTTATGTGTTTTGAATTTATAAAAATATATTTCTTATTTGGAATCATGTGTTTCAAATTGTTCAAATAGGTAACTTTTATTTTTAGTCATTATTAATATTTACTTAATAAAATATTTTATTTGTCATGGTTAAAGGGTAAATCATGTAAATAAACGTGAAAATTAATATTATAATAATATTAAATTATCCTTACACTTGTCCTACCTCTATTCGATGATATAGTTCCGACCATGGGAATCCTTGAGATGATTTGGGGACCTCATTGGGCCACATGGGAGTGATAATTTCCCCTTATATAAATTAATTTAAAGTAAGGAAAAAAATAACATAAACATATATCCTTTCGTAAAACAATTTTATATGGGGTTATATAAGTGGTCTATACAACTATAAATATTAATTAGAAATATATAAATATTTCCTATATCATGGTATATAATTTATAATTTTTATATATTAAATAAATTTACTTATTTATGACATAATGGTGATATAGTAATTACTTCATTAATAAAGGATTCAAAAACTGATATCATAATTATTAAAATAAATTTATTTTTAAAATTTTTAAGCCATCGACGATTTTTATAGATTATTATGAATTTTTATAATTGAATTAATGAAGTTTTTTCGAAAAAATAAAGTTTTTATAGATTTTTTTAATTATTTTGATATGAATAGTTTATAAATTGACATAAACTAGTTTTTAAAACAATTAATATTTTATTAAATGATAAAATAATCCTAAATATTTAATATTTTAATAACTAACATATATTCTATTGAAAATCTACTTAATGATCTATTTTGGGTCTCTTTGAATTTTATTGTAAATATAATTACCGTATATTTTGAATATATAAGAGGACATGCTCAATGTTAAATAAGTTAACAAAGGGTTAAAAAAATATAAGAATTAAAAAATATCCACAACATGTCCAATTATTATTGAATGATTTTATTTCTACTTATATACACCTTATATTATAATTAAATAAGTTTTGGACTTTTTTAAACCAAAAATCATTATATAATAAAATAATAATTTCAAGCATTCCTAAAGAGTTCATCCTCCCTCTTTTAAAAGGCCACCACCTCTAACCCATTACTCACAACTCTAAAGCCCTTGGATCATCCAAAAATTTCCCCAAGAATCCCTAAACATACCTATATTCCTTCTAGAAGCATTACCTTATGCATAAATCACTTCAAGAGAGCCTTTTGGTTCAAACCAAAGGGAGTTACTCGATTTAAAGGTAACATCTTCTCTCAAATTCTTTTCATTTATTTTCCTTTTCCATCCCACTAAACTCTATTTATTCCATTATTTTATAAAAACATCAGTATCTTCAATATTATATGGTGTTTTATGAGAAGGATTAAATCTACACTTACAGACACCCCCATCTAATGGATATGAACATATAGTTTCAGTCGACAATGAACTATTGCATCACGAAATGAGGATTTTTCAATAATCTCCTACTGCCTCTCATGGTGGCCATTAGGATAGAGGTATATTTATATTATATATATATATATATTATATTTATATTTTCTCTATTCTTCTGTAATTTTCAATTATATCATACCTTTATGGATTCCATAATGGATAAATACGATAATTTCATTTGAGGAAGTGCGGACAACTGCCGCCTCAATGTGATATGACTCATTCATGCCAGGCATGGAACATATAGAGAAGGGATTTTATGAAATTATATATTATATTATATTGTAATTATAATATACCTCTATGACATTATGTTTTCATTCCATTAAATACAAAATAGAAATTAAAGTAGCATTTATGCGCACATACGACTTACCATCTCTATTGACGGTGCATTTCATTTCTTATATCTAAATTTTATGCACTATTATAAATAAATATATATACAGGATATATATAATATATATGATATCTAAATAATTTTTATAATTATGGTCAAAATGTAATTTTGACCCCATGGACAACTTGTATTTATATAAAGTTCATTTTTTACTGAAGTGCCAAATATCAACAAAACCCCTGTTATTAACTTAAATGACTGTGTAATTTTTATAACATGGTAATAAGTAATATAAAAGGAATAATAAACAAGGAACATGTTCTTAAAAAATTATAAATTAATTTTTTATTATTATTAAAGATATTAGAGAACAAATAAGTCAAGTCTGATATAGGGTCAGAGAACTTCTTAACCCCATTTTCATTCTGTGGTTTAAACCTCTACTTCTTGATTATGTCCTAATATAAATTTGTGTGGATGTCCTTTGATTGTTTTACACATAATGTACACTTATTTTGGGTGTATTTATATTTTTCACCCATAATTATTTCATTGATTTATCCTTAATCAAATGATACAATTTTAGTAAGGGACTACACCTCAATCTCCTTTGATTAAGGTATATCTTGATATTGTACACCTTTATTATCCTATAAGGTGTATATGCAACCCTTTTGATATTTTATATCATGAATTTATATATTCTCATGATATTTATAGTGTTATTTTATTTTATTATTTAATGTATTTTATTCATGATTTTCTCAAGCGGTAAAGGATTCATTAACTAAAGTATGATTTTAAATGTTTTATAGATTTAATTTTCTAAGTCCTTCTCTTTGATGTACTTGTTTTAGAAATTATATTAAGGATTTATTTATATGAAGATGAGTGTTTTAATGTGCAAAGACCTTTAAAAAGATTCAAAGTGGTATGAGACACTTTGATTCAAAACTCATCTTTTTGAATTTTTTAAATAATCTAATTATATCAATATCTTGGAATTATATATTGTGATTGCAATGTGTAAATGTTATATTTATGTGATGATTGTTTTATGTGTTATGATTATGTTATGGTTCTTCATAATTGTTTACATATATGGGTGGTCTCATGATAAACCTAGGGTGAGTGACTCTGAGATAGCTCTCCAATGCATTAGGTTACGTGACGGAGGTAAACATAAATGTTTCTCCTAGGAGATTTTAGGGAATATATTGTGATGGGTATCCCAGATGGAACTCCCTACATAGTTGTGAATGCTACACCATAAGTATGTTATGGATGCCACAATTTACCTTTATGATTTAATATTTCCATTTGTTATTTATAAATATAATGATTTCATGAGGTATGTTAAAGAACATATTTTTTGTATGTATTGATTGACTAATAAAATATTTCTTTATTTTATAACCCTTACTGAGATTTTTATGCTCATCTCATGTTTTTTAAATTTTTCCCTGGGTATAAGGAAGGGTAAGAGAAAAAAATAATTTAAGATGATCTATATTAAGAAAACTATTCTTGTATTATTTTAAGAGTTTTTCTTTTATGAAAAAAATAGATATTGAGTAGAAGTGTCTACTTTGTAATTTTTTTGAGATGTAATGTAATAGTTATGGCCTAATTCTCTATAACTCTAAACCTAAAAAGATCCTCAATGTGAATTATTAACATAATTCAAGATTGCATAATGTTTAAGGTCGGGTCCTTATAGTTGGTATCAGAGGTTGGTTTTGATAACATTATGAGTTAAGATATTGTTAAATTGATGTCCATAAATTAATTTATGGTAATATTGAAATGATATAGAATTTATAGATTACCATGTTTCTTTGTCAAAGATTTGTTTGTTAAAAATGGGTTTCCCATATTAAAAACATGGAAACTATGTTTGGAAGGCATACAAAGGATAATAACATACCAAATTAGCACCCTGAGATGGTTGGAATCAAAATTGAATATTTTTTTGTTGTGATGGATCTGTTTTCTTCAGTGATAATTGTTGGTTTTCTTTATAGATTATATCTTGGTATATTATAAAAGTCAATAGGAACATGAAAGTCACTCAAGGATTGTTTTAAAAACCTTAAAGTAAAATAATCTATATGGAATGTTTAGTAAGAGTAAATTTTGGTTGCAACAAATTTCATTCCATGATCATATTGTTTTAAAAGAATGAGTAATTGTTGATCCTACTAAAACAAAAGTGGTTGATGAATGGCCAAGACACACAAATATTACTAAGATCTGTAATTTTCTTGGTTTGGAAGGCTCTTATAGAAGTTTTGTTGAAAAATATTCACAGTTATCTAGTCCAATTACTAAGAAAACATGAAATACTATTATGTTCATTTCGACAAAAGATTGTGATGATTGTTTTATGAATTGAAAAGAAGATTCCTGAATGCTCCAATTTCAGAACTGACTTTCTGAAATGGTGAGTTTGTTATCTACAGTAATGCTTTTTTTAAAGGACTTTGTTGTTTCTTAATGCAGAGAGAATAGTTAATTGCTTATGATTCATGTCATTTGAAACCTCATGAGTTAAATTACCCTACACATTATTTGTAATTAGCTGCCCTATTGTTTACTTTAAAAATGTGGCGGCATCATCTATATCGAGTAAAATGTGAAATATATACAGACCAAAAAAATTTGAGGTATATATTCACTTGGAAAAAATTGGACATGAGACATATAATATGGATAGAATTAATCAAGGATTATAATTTCATGATTCATTACCATCCAGGAAAGGAAAATAAAGTGTCTGACACTTTGAGTTGAAAAGGAAATTCTACTTTAACCAGGTTACGTTTGAAACAAGATACTTTGATAAACCGTTATATGAACCTAGGAATATAATTTGTTAGTGCAGAATATTCCTCTATTTTGTTTTAGGATTTAGTACAATCCTCCCTATAAGACAGAATAGAGAAAGCACAGAAATATGACAATGAGTTGCAGAAAAATTTAGAATTGGTTCGGAAGGGTAATTTACCTGATATTAACATTGATAGAAACAATGTTTTGAGATTTGGGAAGATATTATGTGTGCCATTTGATTCATATTTGATTAATGAGTTGATATGTGAAGCTCATAATTCTCTGTTTTCAGTTCATCCTGACAGTACAAAGATGTACAGAGATCTTCGACACTATTAATGGTGGGATTGAATGAAAAGAAATATTGCTGACATTACTATGAAGTGTTTGACTTGTCAATATGTCAAATTAGAGAAGTACTTACCAAAAGTGATGCTTCATCCATTACCGATTCCAGAGTGGAAATAGTAATATATCCATGGACTTCATTGTGGGATTACCAAAGACATCATTAGTTAATAATGAAATCTTGGTTATTGTTGATTGATTGACTAAATTTGTTCATTTTTTTCCTATTTGAGATAATTTGTCTCTAGATCAACATTCTTGGTTGTATATTAAAGAGATATTTAGGTTCCATGGAGTTCTCCTCTCCATTGTATCTTATCATGATCTCATGTGTACTTATAAATTTTCGAAAGGCCTTCAGAAGTTGTTGGGTAATGAATTAAAATTAAAACAGATTTTCATCCTCAATTAGATGGGCATTACGAATGAAAAATTCAAACATTGGAAGATATTCTACATTCTTTCTCAATGGATGACTAGGCAATTTGGGACCAACATCTTTCTTTGGTTGAATTTTCTTATAATAACAGTTTTTATTCCAGTGTCCAGATGACACCATTTGAGGCATTTTATGGAAAGAGATTTCGAACTCTAGATTTTTGGGATGAAGTTGATGGGACCATAATTGGTAGAAGAGATGGCATAGAAAGTTCATTTGATTATGAAGCACATGAAAACAGCTCAGAGCAATCCTAAAGGTCAGGCTGATAACTTTAGGAAGGACCTTTTTTGGGTAGGTGATCATTTCTTTCTCAAAGATTCTCCATGGAAAAGTGTGATGTGTTTTGGAAAAAAAGGAAAGTTGAGTCCAAGGTTGATTGGACCCTATGAAATCCTAGAGAATGTGGGATCGGTTTTCTTCATAGTAGCTTTATTTCCATGTTTATCCTAGGTACACATTGTTTTTCATGTTTCAATGTTGAGAATGCATATACCGAATCCAACTCATGTTTTGAGTCCAGAGGTTGTTCAGTTGGAAGAGAATCTCCCTTATGAGGAACAACCAGTATAGATTCTTCACTGTAGAGAGAAAGTGTTGTGGAATAAGGTAATTCATCAGGTAAAGGTTTTGGGGAAAACTATATGGTTGAAGATAAAATGTGGGAATATAAAAATGATATGAGGGACAAATACCCCCACATATTTGATAAGTGAATAAAATTATGAGGATGCAATTTCCAAAAGGGCGGAAGGATGTAACATATTAGGTAAATAAAGAATATGATATTTTAATATTTATTTATATTTGTGAATTAAATTTTAATTTTACATTAAAGTTTATTCTATGTTCTATGGTGTACCCAATATGCAACAATAGGTTTCTTCGAAATCTTATGTTGCACAAAACGTTGAGTCATACTAAAAAATAATAATATAATATTTTTTTAAATGGTAGTTAACACCTAATTTTTGAATTGGAAGGAATGAACATAACTTTATACACTTTGATTATATAAGTTTTTTATATGTTTTTACATTTATCCAATAAAATTTAGATGCTAAAAATGTGAATGAGTCCAATTTTAAGCACAAATACTCTAATATTGTGTAAAAGGTCGATTTAACACATTTTGATGGAGAACCCTTTTTAAATATAGTTTTTGTCACTTTTATATGTTATATCTGATAAATTAAAATTATTCTTTAGAATTGGGAAATCAAAATTTACTTTTCAGGAAATTTTGGTATTTTTTTTGATATAGTTCATTTTTTAATGAATAGTGAAAAATAATGCATTTTAATTAAAAACTACCTCTTGATCTGATTTAATTATATGGTTAGATTACATTTTTAATTGGTTTTAAAGTGTAATTATATTAAATTTTAACCATTTACCTCAATATTGTTCATTGGATGTAATTTTACTTTGAGATTGAACATAAACAATGGTCAATCTTTTGATAGGTACTATTTCATAAAAACAAGATTTTTGGTTTTGACATCGAGAATTAATTTTAAAATAATTTCATCCACTTATGTGTTTTAAATTTGGAAAAAATGATTTCATATTTGGAATCAAGAGTTCCAAATTTTGTAAATATTTAAATTTTATTTTTATACATTATGAATATTCACTTCAGTAAATATTTTATTTACCATGGTTAAAAGGTAAATCTAGTAAATAAGGGTGAAAATAATATTTGAATAATATTAAATTACACTTAAACTTTTTCTAACCATATTGGATTTGATATTTATAACCATTTTAATCCTTGGATCGATTTTGGGACCCCATGGAGCCACATGGGAGTGATAATGACACTTTATATTAATTAATTTAAAGTAAAGACAAAAATAACATAAACATATATCTTTTGGTAAAACAATTTTATATGGGGTAATATAACTGATCTCTTAAACTATAAATATATATTTGAAAGATAAAATTATTTCCTACATCATGGTATATTATTTATATTTTTTAGACTTTAAATATATAAATTTATTTATGACACAATGCTGGAGATGTCATTGATTCATTAATAAATGACTCAAATAAATGATATCATTATTATTAAGATAAATTTATTTTGAAACATTTTAAGTCATCCATGAATTTTATTGATTAGGTTGAGTTGTTATATTTTAATTATTGAAGGTTGTTTGAAATAATATAGTTATTATAGATTTTGTTTAAATGTCTTGATATGGATAGTTTATAAATTGGCATAAATGAGTTTTTAAAACAATAAATATTTTATTAAATGATAAAATTTTCTTATAAATCTATGATTCAAAAAACTGACATATATAATGTTAAAAATTTCATTAATGATCAATTTTTGGTTGCTTGTAATTCTGTAGAAAATGTATTTACCATATTTTATGAATATATAAGTGGACATTGGGAAAGTTAAATAAGTTAACGAAGGGTTAAATAAAACAATAAGAATTAAAAAATATCCAAAACCTATAAAATTATTATTAGATGATTTTATGTCGACCTATATACACCTTATGTTCTTATTAAATAAGTTTTGGACCTTTAGAAACTGAAAATCATTTTATAATAAAATAAAACTTTCAAACATTCCTAAAGAGCCCCTCCTCCCTCTTATAAAAGGTCGCCACCTCTAACCCATTACGCACAAATCTCAAGCCCCTTGGACTGTCCAAAAACTACTCCAAGAATCCACCATCATCCCTATATTTTTCCTAGAATCCTTACCTTAGGTAAGAAATCACTTCAAGGAAGCATTTTGGTTCAAATCAATGGGTGGTACTCGATTTAAAGGTAACTTCTTCTCTCAAGTTCTTTTCATTTATTTTCCTTCTCAAACCCCCTAAAATCTATTTATTCCATTATTTAATAACAACACTAGTATATTAAATATAATATAATTTTTTATGAGATTAATTAAAACTAAACTCACGCACACCCCCCTCTAATGGATATGAACATATTGTCTCAGTGCATAGTAAACTAATGCATCACGAAACGATGATTGTTCAATTATCTCCTACCACCTCTCTTGGTAGACATTATGATGAAATTATATTTATATGTGATATATATTATATTTATATTATATCTATGCTTTTTTATTTTCAATTTATATCATACCTTTATGGTATCTATAATTAGTAAATACGATAATTTCATTTGAGGAAATGCGGACTACTGCCCCCTCAAAGTGATATGACTCGTTAATGCCATATGTGGAAAGTATAAAGTATAGAGTTAATAAAGTTATATATGATATTATAATAGAATTATAATATACATATGTATCATTAAGATTTAATTCCATTAAATACAAAATATAAATTAAAGTAGCATTCATGTGTATGTACAACTTACCATCTCCATGAACCGTGCATTTCATTTCTTATCTCTAAATGTTATGTAATGTTATAAATACATATATATACTGGATTTATATGATATATCTGATATATATGATATCTAAATCATTAATATCATTATTTAGATATATTAATTTTAATCACATGGACAACTTGTAATTATAATAAGTTTATTTTTTCCCCAAGTACTAAATATCGACTAAACGACCCTTATTAACTTAAATGAATATGTAATGTTTATAACATGGTAATAACTAATATAAAAGGAATAATAAAATTAGAAAATTTTATTAATAAAGTATAAATTAACTGTAGTTTATTTTTCAAGAGATTAAATAACAAATGAGTAAAATTGGACATGAGGTAAGGGAACTTCTTAACCCAATTTCAAATCTTTGGGTTAAACTTATACTTTTTGATTATGTCGTGCTATAAATATGTGTGAATGAACTATGATAGTTTTATACATTATTTCTACTTATATTGTGTGTATTTTTATTGTTCATACATATTTATTTCATTTATTTATCCTTAATAGAATAATACAATCTTTGTAAGTGACTACGTGTCAATATCCCTTGATTGAGGCATATCTTAATATTGTGCACCTTTATTATCCTATAAGGTGTATATAAAGCCCTTTTTGTAATTTTATATAATTAATTTCTATATTCTCGTGAAATTTATTATTTTCATTGATTTTATTCATTAATGTTTTTATTAAATATTTTCTCAAGCGGTAAAAGATTATTTAACTAAAACATCGTTTTCAGTGTTTTAAGGATTTAATTTCCTATGTAATTGTCTTTCATGTACATGTTTAAAAATTATTTTAAGGAATTATTTATATGGACATGAGTGTTTTAATATTGAAAACCCTTTAAAAAAATTTAATGTGGTATGGGAAACTTTGATTCGAAACACTTCTTTTTGAATGTTTTAAATGAACTGATTATTTCAATGATTGAAATGATATCTTGTGATTGCATTGTGGAAATGTAATATTTATGTTATTCTTGTTTTATGTGTTATGATTATGTTATGGTTATTCAACATTGTCTATGTATGTTATTCGCTCTATGATAAACCTAGGTCGAGTGAGCTCGAGATAGTTCTGCAATGCATTGGGTAATGTGGTGGATGTAAAAGTAAATTTTCTCCTAAGAGATTTTAGGGAATATACTCTGATGGGTATTCATAATATAACTCCCTCTATAGATATGAATGAAACAATGTAATTATGTTATAGATTCCATAATTTTCCATTATGATTTATGATTTCTATTTTTTATTCATAAATCATATGATTTTATGTGGAATGTTAAAGAGATAATGTCTTATATGTATTGATAGACTAATAATTTCTTTCTTTCTTTTTATAACAGTTACTATTATTTTTATGCTCAACCCAAGTTTTTTTTTTGAAATTGTTTTATTAGGTTATAAGGCAGGTAGTGTGAAACAAAGAATTCAAGAAGATCTATATCAAGAAAATAATTCTTGTTTTTTATGAGTTTTTATTTTGTGAAAAAATGGATATTGAGTAGAAGTGTCTACTTTTTAATTTTTCTGAGTTTCAATATAGTAGTAATGGCCTAATACTCTAAAACTATAAAACTAAAAAGACCCTCGATGTTAATTATTAACTTAATTCAAGATTACGTAATGTTTATGGCCATGTCCTTATAACAGGATCTGAGTAATAATACAGTAGATGTTTGTAGACATGAAAAGAAAAATTTTGACTGTCGATCCAACTCATACACCTCCACCATAAAATCCCACTCCTCCCACTCATCTTACTCATATATATCCTCTTTTTGACCCCACTTCTTACTATCCTACACCTACACCCCTTCTCCACATCTTCCCAGTTATTGTGAGTTATGATTTTATCATCCCCATCATATCATTGCATATGGGATTACATTTTATATTAGGGATACCATTCATCATAAAAAAATAGAGAAAAATCATTATAGGTTCACAGTACAAGATGTTAACGATTTATTAGAAAAAATACCAAATCCTACATATGAATTGAGTAAAAATGGAAGCAGTATAATCTATTTTTTAGTTTGTACATCTAGAATTGTTTGACATATTACCATATAGGTATGTATATATTTTATCTTTTATTTATAATTTCTATTATTTTTTGTCATTTTAATATATATATATATATATTTATCTAATTTCTTTAAGGAATACTTTTATAGTAACTAATTACTATATATACAATAAAAAATAAAAAGTGTTTTGTGTTCAGATATAGATTTTACAAGTCTTGATAGATTTTCAACATATTCAAATTTTTTATTAGATGTATGTGAGATTCGAGTTGAAGCTATTTTTATGTGTGTGCAATGAATATGGGGATTTTGAAAAGTCATATCATGAATCTTGTTGTTGAATATCAGTTGGGAATCAACATAATGAAATTTTTTCCATGTAAGCCGATTAACAAAATCTATTAGTTTTTTTTTAATTTATTGAAAATTTATAATTGTATTTGATTTGTATTAGGTGTCTTTATAAACATTTTACATAGCATGAAAAGATACTTTTCAATGTTTTTATAGACCCAAATTTTATTTTACCTATACCTATGAAAATGAATAATGAAGAAAGAATACTTTATATCGCTGAAGGATTTAAAAAAGAATGAAATTTTTAAGTGATGGATGTTTCCACATCTTCAAGATTATAAAACATATTTCTAAAAAAGTGTAATATATCACTTAACATATTAAAAACTCGCATTAAATTTTATTATATATCAGTGTTAATTGGATGTTGGGTGTTTTTTTCAGGGGAGAAGATATTGTATTGTCTATGATATATCTATGAAGAAGTGACAGAAAAATTTAAGATTGTATAGACCATGTATGTCTGAATATTTTAATAATTATTTATATTATAATAACTAAAATTTATTTTATTCATATAATTTTCAAATATTTCATGTAATTTATTTAGAGATACGATAATAAATAAGAGAAACAATATCAAATTTTTACAATCAATGGTGAATATTCATTTAAAATTACAAAATTTTTTATATCTTACTTTAATATTTTATTTTGAATTAAATTTTCTTTGAAATAGAGTTTTCATTAAAAAGAAGGTATAAAATAATTTGGATATTATATTTTGATATTTATGTATTAAATATTTTCAACTAGAATAGTTATGAAGTTCTAGAAGTTTAGATTTATTTATAAATTTTTTCCACAATATTTTATTTGTTTTATTTATAATAAAACTTATATTCTTTCATTATTATTATTTTCATTTTGATGACCTATGACTATATAGCGCACTAAAGATGAGACATTTAAAAAATGAATGGGAGAATCATTTTATAGTTTTGATTGTTTTTTATTTTATTTGTAATATACAATATAAATTTGAAAGTTCAATTATAGATGTCTTTTTTCATATGTATTTGTTTTTTTCTTCTGCCATTTCTACTAGTTTTTTATGGTTTTCTACTATGGGGAGGAGGAATAAAAATGAAAAATTTATAAAAGTTTGTTTTTTCATGTCTATTTTTTATATAATAGATGTGAAAAACATATTATCTTGTGGTTTCACATCATTTATCCAATAACTAATTTAAATTTTTTTTATCAAATCAATTATCTGAAACAAAATCTACGAGATAAAAAATTTTCCTTCTCACAATATGGATAAACAACATAAAAAACATAGTGTAAATTGTTTTTCATGATGGTTATTCAATAACTGACATGAAAATATATATATATGGGTCTTTTAACATTAGTTTTTGGACAAATGATATAAAAACTCCAATGTTTATTTATTTACAACATTGGTTTTAATTAAAATACATAAAAATTTATTTGCAATATCGCCTTCAATAACATCACCTAATAACAAAAATGAAATGTAAAAAACTGATGCGAAAAATCATTTCATCAGAAGTGGGTTTTTGGGTTGGGTAATTTATCTCCTCCATTAAGAGTTGGTGGGATCCATATTCCACAACATGGAAACCATGTATGATTATGAAACCCATACTCATACCTAAAGCTTCACAATAGACCACATAACCCTATCCATCATCATATAAAATAATGATATGGGAGGTATCCAAATAAATATTAAGCTCCCTGAAAGATTCCTAGAATATATTACTCCACGAAAACATCACCAATTTCTCGGATAGGTCTATTAATGATGATGAAAGTTGAGAGAATTCTCAAAAAATAGACCTATAAAACCCTATAAAGACTACAAAACATCAAATTTGGAAGAAATTCCTCAAATCATTCCATGACATCAAATACATAACATTATCTAGATTAACTAAAACCCTATGTTTTGAGATTATATTCCCTATAAACATAACTTACCAAATATATGATGTACATTTTGATATTTTATCATAAATACAGTGATCTCACATCATCCTCAAAACATTCCTAAAATGATTCCAATGCCCCTATTCTGACCCCGAGTAAAATAGAATTTCTTCCCAAAAAACCATGGAAAATTATTTTAGGTTCATATGGACCACCTGATTCATCGAATCCATAAAAACCATAGGATAAGTAGTCAATCTAAAATGTCTCACTATATACTCAAAATGGGTGCACATGCGTTATAAAGAGGACATATTAACATCTTCCACTCTCACCCAAGTCTGGTGGCACCCTAAATTGAGTTCAATCGTTCAAAATCACCAATATTCATTTATATATTCAGATATATCAATAATTTGGGGAAAGGGGTATTTATTATTGATGGTTACCAGATTCAATATTTGATAATCGATATGTAGCCAAATGTATATTCCATATTTATAAAGAAAAAACACTAGAGTGGATCATGAAGTGAATTATGAGTTTATGAACCCTCTAGATTCTTTTCATGTAGCTATATCATTAATTAATTTTATTTTTTGTGGCTATGAAAAATTAATGGAGGGATATTGTCAATTTCCCCATTTCTAAATCGATTTTAAACATTACATCTCATTCAAAGGGTAAAACTAATAAAACATTTATGAATACCCTAGGGAACTCACTCACTGTAGAAGGAAATATATTCTATAAGACTTACAATCATCCATCAATAAGTATAATAATACCTATTAGTTAATCTTGATTATCTCCAGAATTAGAATTCTATATTGTCCTGACCTTGAATCACATTCTCCCTAAAAAACTCTAGTGATCCCATCGAGCACAGTAAAAGTCCCCCACTGACAATAACAATTGATTTGTTCCCTAAATTTAATCATCTAGTCTATATATAGTATAATTTCTAATAGTTAAATCTTTAGTATACAACAATACCATTTCATCTCAACCTCTAATAACGATACAGAACAAAACAAGAACTGAACACCCTACTATTTCCTTCTATCTAGAGTTGTAACAACCTCCAAGGCATACAACATAAGATCAGTAGAAAGATTAATTATATTCACAACGAAATAAAATATTAATTATTGATAAGAACCCATATCAAACAAATAATCTACTATGGATGATGAAAAAATAATAATACCTTTTTATATTAGAGGGCCCACATCCAATTCCACTTGTGCCCAATCCATATCATGAAGGTCCCTTGCCTCTTCATGTTCCTTTGTTTGTCTAATATCCTAATGTTATTCCTTAAGCATACTATTCCCAAAATAATATCTATACTTGTTACTATATCCACAAAAATGACACCCCATATCTCTAGATTAATCAGACAGAGTTGATCTTCCCATGGGAAGAATATAGCCTATGTTGCTCTGAGAAGGTGGGAAAACATTAAAACCATTATAGATGTCCCATGATACTGTATAGATAGAACATCCTATGTGGGATTTAGAATTTAGACCACACATGCCCATATCACTCACATGGATGTCACACAACAAATCCACCACCTGTATGTGTTGATTAAGTTTGTCGAGCTAGACACTCGAAGCTTTCTCGAACCGTCTTCCCATGTTATTAATGCTTCCTTTTATTTTTGTATGATCCAATACCACTCTATCTTGGTGTTGTAAGAATACCAAACCATTATAAGATACCTTTCTCATTAATATCCACAATTATATCTCAGTCATCCACCTTATCATAGGTTTCCAAATTTAACATATAGACCTGAGATTAAATATCTATCTATAACTCCCACTTATAACAAGAGCTCAGTCATATTTTAATTGTTAACTTGCTCAAGGGAATACCATATTTTCTCTATGAAGTGATTGGAATACTAAATCACTGAGGAAAATACATATAGAAGGTTTAAAAACTCCTAGTAATTAGAAAGGTCCAATGTTTCAGGATATTACTTATCATATAAAATAGTAATGAAATCCATCCATCCAATCTACTCAAGACACCATGCTAGAACCACTAACTCCCACTACCTACGATTGGGGCCTTCCGATATAAACACTTTAGAATTTACCCTTACAGCATCAGGAGTCCCAACGAAATCGAATATCATCTCAGTATTATCCACCCATCCTTCAAATTATGGGGGATATATGCTTCCCTAGAAGGAATGTGTCTTATGCTTAAGAAACTCTTGACCACTATCCTTTTTTAGATCTTGTTAGACTTCCATAACCTCTGAAGGACTAGATCCCACTCATAAATCTAGGTCTCAAGAAACATGAACCACTACCTATACTAATCTATGAATAGTATCTTATTTAGAAATCTTTTAATAATATTAAAAAGGTTTTACAATAGATATATGTTGAGGCATGATACTTCACAAGTCAAATAACACATGGTAGAAACCATAAGTGCATCAACCCATTAATAATAAAAATTCTTGATATAAAACTCACAAAATTCATAATAAAATCAAAAAAATCAAAAAAAAATTCAAACCACTATGATCTACCTTAGTTCCTATACTTAGTATCCAGTCAGTGCATTACACCTAAAGGTGGGGTTAAATCAATTTCCCAAAATCCCATGTAAACCCAAGGCCAGTCATGAGGTGTGTTGGCCAGACACCCCAACCATAACAAGAACCTCAAGGTAAAACATTTCTATATATTTTCTATCTCAAAAATTCCAAAAAATGGAAAAACCTTCTCTCAAAACACTATTTCATGAATCAGTCAAGGTTATTATCAAACTAAACACCCATACTAGCTCACAGCATGGCCCTAAGGGCGTTCTCAATCCCCATGTGAAGGAAACTAGTGCATGGTCATTGATGAACTCCACATGGAATGATTTAACCATAATAATAACAAAAAATATCCATATCCATAAATAGTCCAACATTTACATAAAACATCAAAACCATCATCCATTACACCTTTTCGAAAACATAAATATACATGTATCAAATTTGAGTTTATAATTGTTACTATAACCAAAATTTTAAAATGGGAATTTGAACAAAAAAATAAGAAAGATACTTCATGTTGAATGATGGATGACACCCACCATGTCACCACCATCAACTCCTTCCGTAATAGATACAATAACCCCGAGAACCCACCAACACCAAAAGAGTAATTTACATTACCTAAATAAGTAAAGTTAATGTCAACATATTCCCATTGGTAATATGTAGGGTGTCAATTTACTTTCCTAATATAATAAAACCAGATGTTCCATTCATATCCATTATAAGATAAATGAAAGTTCATTTTTGAAGGAAATTAAACAATTTATTTTGAAATCTTTATTTAGTAGTGAAATAAAAGTTTACAATACTAGAAAACTTGAAGCACATAAAATTATAGAAAAATAAATAGGGAAATCTCAAATAAGATAGGTTATTTGGTTTATAGGATTCTCTAACTCTTAGTTGTGAAACACATACGTATCCCTTCTCGTTCATGAGTCATTATAGGGGATGAAACCAAGGTATAACAATAATAGTCCATGTCCATGTGTTTCATCATAATTTAGAAAGGGATATTGGGATGAGGCCCTACTGTATTACCAAGTATTCTAGGTTGTTTCATCTCACTTAGGTAACTAGGGTTCCCAAGTGCATTCTTCCACTATTCGAACCACACCAATCCCTGTTTTTATCACAAACTATATCATCACATTCCATGATTAAAATTTACAACCATTTCAATAGGGTTGAAAAAATTAAAATACATACACAACAATACAATTTAAATCACTATTTTTTTGTACACACAAAATTTAGAACTCATTTATAAATAGAGGCAACATCATTTAAATCATCAAATAATATAAAAAATAAACACCTTATACAATTACTTTTAAATCACAACAACATGATTGAAAATCACAAGACAATAGGTTTGGAGATCCTATAAAATAATTAACACACAAAAAAAACCAAACCAAAGACAATAAATTTATATTTAACCCGCACTAGGTCACCCAAACCCTCCAATATAAGTATACATGTGAAATGAGGGAGTATAGAATATTAAGAAAAGATATGAGACACATACTTAATGATTACTAGACAAACGAAGCTCAAATAAACTAATAAATGGATAAAAGAGGGTGGAAGATAATATGTGAGGCACAAATAGAGATGATAGGGTTAAATGGGGGAAATAAGGGGGTGAAATTGGTCAAAATCATGGAGGGTGAAAAGTGTAACAAAAATATAAACTAATAAGGCCTCATTGTTTGGACACACAGTTTGGTAAAACATGAGTCAACCATGTCTGAAAATATATCCCAATATGTGGATACATAATAGTTTTGAATAGGTGTTTTCATAAACCATGTGCATAAATGTGAGGGAATCTAATTCCATTATCCATCCATACCCTGTTTTGCGGGGTTGGTGCACCATTTCTACTAAATGTCAGTGTGACACCTATGTCCGTGTATAAAATCCATTTTTATTTGAAAAACACCCAAGATGTATAAAAATAATAATTTCAAAATAAAAATGTAAAATACCTTTAAAGAACACATTGGGTTTGACATGATTTTCAGTTCAGAATAACACATCCAATGTATTCATTGAGCATAACAGATAGGGTATCTAGATATGTTCGATATCCAATGACATATGATATTATACTATAAAATGTGTTTCCCCTACATTACTACCCGATATATATTTAGTACAGACCCAAGTAACTCTAGTGACATATACATCTTGTGCATTGTGGTTACAAACCATGTACCCATAGAATGTGTCATGGGATGTTGGGGCACACAAATAATAAAAATTTTAATTTTATTCACTTTGTGAACTTTTATCCATGTCATTTCATTAGAATTATATATTCCATGTAGGGATCTATTATGAAATTAGGTGGCTTCTTGATGGAAACATGTTATGTACCAAAGGTAGACACCATGTACCTCTACCAGAACTATCTGATGGACTTAAATCTTTAATATGGCCCATATTTTGACATGCGAATAGATATTTTTATGTTTAATTCTAAATTGGACATCATAGTGTCCTTTTTTGATATTTGATATATAGAAAATTTGGTGTTATTGTCTTTATCCCTCCAGTAAAGTTTGGATTGGGGAAAGGTTTGACAGTAAACATCATAGTAGTGGAGGGGTTGGTACTTCACTAGCACTAGGACCTATCTAGGTGTGGGATCCCCATATAATGTATTTTATAAGAGACAATATTGCACCATGCCTATCGAGGGTGTAGGTACATTATCAATGCATTCAGTACCCCCCCCCCCCATCTAGATCATTGATGGGGTATAAGTCCTCCACTATGTTCAGTACTCCCTTGAATATGGTGTCCATCATAGAGGCATGGGTCCCATACTATAGATATAATGATGTAATGCAGTCTGATATTTCAATTGTATTAGTGATCCTATAAAGAATATAGAAATCATTAAATGGGTCATGTGGAATGAGATCTTACTCTCGGACTCTGGACATTTATTATTCATATATTGGTTCTTCTTTCTTTACCCAATTGGTTGTTCTATTATATAACTCTCCTCTTAATGCTTTTATTCGTTACAATTTTTTCATAATCATACAGGGATAGTATATACTCAACCAAATATTGGTTTTTTTTCAGGTTTCATGTTTTATACAGATGATAAGAAATTTAATGGAGGTTTAAATGGAGTTGGTGCATGAGATGTTAGTGGTACTTGGTGGCGATGTCATTTAGACCATGGTTAAACTCTAGTGTTTTCATATATAGAAAATATTTTTTTTTATTTTTAGGCTTGAAGTATTTCTTGATGTATGGAATTTTATTTCCCCTATTTATTTTTGGTTGTACAGTTTCTTACACTATTGTGTGATGTTATTGGTTCTTCATGAATTTATTTCTCCATTTATTAATTTTCCATATATTAATGGTGTGTGTAGAGGTATTGGTGTGTGTGTGTTGGTGTATTAGAATAATCCCTCTCATATGTTTTTTTATTCTTATACACAACTAGTAACTAGCCCTTGAATTATTAGGTGAGGGATCAGGTGGTACAGTAGACTTTGGATCAGCCAAGGTATAGGCCTAGTAGTTCATGAATTGTGAGAGTAGTATCAAAGAGAGGCTATACTATGGACTTAGTTTATAGGTAGATATGTAAGGAGGATTGGTTTGGGAAATTAGGGAATCCTTTTTGAGGTATCTTAAGATCATCTCTTAGGGAAGGGAACTATGTGATTTTGTGGAATCTAACATATCCCAAAATCATTAATCTAATAACCTGTTTTTAGATTCAATATATCGAGCTAATATTGGTAGGTAAAAATAGAAGCAATGTTATATTGGAATGGTTATGTCATTTCCATTTCCGCTTTGAGTTATTTTCCTAGATATGCTCTATTTACCATTTTCATGTTGTTAAAATTTCAAGATATTTTTATGATGACAACATGGTAGTTTCCTATGAAAAGATTGCAATAATTACTAGTTGAGTTGAAAGGACATAGTTCATGGTCTATTGCTTGAGGTAATCCCTCCTAGTGGATAATAAGTATAACTTCTACCCATTGAGTAGAAAGAAGACCTACCTACATTACATTAGGTGGATACACTACATTAATTCAATTAGTAGATAGTTCTAGTGTCATGGTATAAGGATTGATGTAGAATTAACGCATTTTATGAGTTCTATAGAAAAAGGCCAGCTAGATTTTGGGGAAAGGTGGACCCCCAGGTAGCTAAGGATTGGAAAAAAATAGTATTTTGAGTATTCTGGCTCATAGAGACTATATCTAATCATTTGTTACTAGACTCCACCATTATGTCATAGGATTTTGGTGGATTCTGGTTAATAGGACTATGAAATAGATGATGCATCCCTAGGAGGAGTTTGAATTATTTTTCTATGAGAAATATTTCCAAATGGCCTTGTTGTATTAATGAATTTGGGATTTTATAGAGTAACATTTGAGGATCATACAATTGTGGATAATGTGTCAGGTTCACCAATATTATGTGATAATCCCTTGAAATGGTGAGAGATGGATTCCTCTTTGTATGGAAGATCAAGTGGGGATTTCACAATGGATATTTGAGCTACTAAGGTACCGCTATTAATTACCCCTTATTTTGGGGCTCTAGATTAGTCTTTAGTGACTGAGATATTCTTGGTAGAAGAGTTCTATGTAATTAGATCTTGTGATAAACACCACAAAGAAAAGTCAACAACCAGCATTGTCAGATATCAGGATTCGAACTCATGACAATAAATGAAAACTCTTACTTATATATTGATTCATGGTTCAGTAGCACAGAAGTCCCATCAATTATCTATCCATATATGAGGAAAATGATTCTATAATTGAGAGGATCAGGGTCATCTAAGACCTGATTTATTAAATATACATATGGAAGTACATGGGAAGAAAGTGGATGAACACATGAGGGAGTAACAATGGTATGATTAAGGATCTACATGAGTATATCAGGGTGGCCTCCAGATATGTGGATATAACCAAGGGCTGGTAGAGCCCTTGGAGGAGTTATAGGAGGTTCTCAACACTATTAACTAATTCCACCAATACTACATCTTGGAGTCCCACTATAGCTGTATAGGGAAGATTGTAAAGGGTGTGTAATAATCTTGGTGATGGAGGGATGATAACCAAGTAGTTCAGAAAATTATTCAACAAAGGATTTCTGTATGATCCATATTATCGTTATTTTTGGAAGACACAATATCTATTCATTCTTATGTATCCTTATTTCTCATTTTGAAATGATAGATTCCTACAAATCCTCTAGATAAACCCTTAAATATTAACACTCATATTGTAGTATATATTATAATCACACTCATATACTATTAGTGTGATATATCTCTTGTATGGGATACATTCAATTTTCTTCTCTTAGTGGCTTTGATGATTCTATATGACAAGGTTCTCTTTATGGAGTAGAAATTAAGAACCTGTGGAAAATTTTATTGTATTTTTTAGAAATTACGATGCACCTGAATGGATTCATCCAGATTCTACTTCAATGGAAAGAAATATTTAGATACTAGAAATTCCAGGATCACATAGAGAATTTTGTTGATGATTTTCCATCAGTTCGCTACCATAGACCTTGGTGTAGTTGACAAAGCTAAATTCTAATTCCTACTCATGGTTTGTTAATATATAAACGTATTTACTAAGGATTTACCTATTCTAGCTTATCATTGAGAGATTAATTTCTTTGTTTTCTTTACCTATATGACTTTTTTGATATCTTCAACAATATATCAAATTCCCCCTATTGAAATTATAGAGTAGAGGGTGGAGTTGGTGTATCATCGTAGGAAAGTATTTATTAGACCCAATGTGTCCCCTTGGAAACATTAGTGTTATTCAACAAGAATGAGACTGGGCTCTTTGGGATACGTGTTTAATATCATTTTCTAAAAGAACACACATTAAATATTAAAGAAAACTTTTGATAATTGATGACATAGTGACCCATACTTTTCATATATAAATATTATATCTTTCAGGATAAATATTCAATACATTTTACATATACACACCCATGAACTATAAAGTTTGTGTATTCAGATACTAGCTAAAAAATTATCACATTAAATGAAATATAATCACAATATCCCATAAAGATCTTCCTATATTGTTAAATTTATATAATACATTAATTAATCATTTATATGTGGCTAGGGTAAAGGAAATATAAGAAAGGGTGAGCTTAGAATCTCAGTAATTATAAATATTGTAGATAACATTCGATAATAATATGAAATAATAAGGTGATATTTAGGGTATAAGATCATGAAAAATAAATTGAATGTTTATACCAAATCTATAAATTATCAAAATCTTGATTTAATGAATAAATCATTATCATTAGAAAATGGATTTATCATAATAGTGAGAAATCCTCACAAATCAATCATAAACTGTAAGTTTAGGTCAAAAAAGTTTGTAAAACACATAGGTATTGATACCATTTTAAATTTAAATTAAAACTACATAGAACATCGAACCATAATTTATCTGGTATCAGAAAAAAAATCCCATATCATATTAGATCTATAAACATAACATGTTTCATTTATTTGATCAAGAACATATACTTGTTTCGCATAGTAGATTAAGAACATCGACTTGCTTACTTCAGTTATCAAATGTGATATAATGATTTACCTAATAAATTATAGGGATAAATATTTTGTAACCACCAATCACATAATGAAAACCATATTTATGTGTTCTAAAAGATCATAAAACGATCATCATATCAACATATCATAACCTACTGAAATAAAATACGTTTCATAAAAATTTTAAAAATTCATCATAGCATAACCGATGGAAAATTAATTGGTTTCATAAAATAACATGATTATAATTATATCCCTTATATATGAAATAATATTTATGGTATCACTAGATCATAAAAATAATAAAACATAATTAACATCAATTGACTTTATCGTATATTATAATTCAATTAAAATAATCATTGGAATATTTCTTGAAACAAATACACTTTATAATCTTATATCATTTATTAAAAATGAAAATAACATCCCAATATCTTGGAAAATTTTATTTTAAGGTAATAGTGTAATATTTTTAATGAATCCTATAATTATTGAGTGTTCAAGAATGTGGTAAATTAATATCTTTCTAAGTATGTTGACACAATGATTCCATTCCAATTTTTGGTAAGAAAAGTACCTCATTCAGAAAAAGAAAACAATATTCCATTTATTTTTTTATAAAAATTCACACTTCGGTATAAATTAATTTAAATAATAATTTTATAAACGTACAAAAATTTTGATAAAAAATTTATAGAAAACGTGGAAATGTATGAAAAATGATTTTTGACTGGCTATTAAAACATAGTTAGTTGTACTTACAATTTTTTTCAATATCATGGGAACATAATATGTGAAAAATTAGAGGAAAAAAAGTATTATCCAAATAATAGCAATGTATAATAATATTTAAGATACTTATCTGACAAGAATCATATAATTTATTCAATGGAAATTCAATCATAAACTGATAAATGATTAAAACGTAAATCCCTTACATGAAGTCTCATGTTTCTTTAAATGTTTTAAAACTCATGTATAATACATATTTATTTATTATAAATACAAAATATAACCATAATTAAATATATCAATCCTTTTATTATTTACTTATGGAATATTATCACCATTTTATTAACATTTTTGTAAATCACTCTTTTGGGTGATAACTACTTAGTTTCTCATGAATTTTTCAGTTCTTTTGTCTTGATCATTATACTTTGATCATGGAAAAATAATATAAATAATAGTAATAATGATATATATATATATATATATTATTTTAATTATAAAATATTGAGACAGAAAAATGTATTTCACGGTTCATGGAGATGGTAGAACATATGTATACACGTACAATGATTCCATTTTTCAATGAATAGAATGAATAAAATGTAAATAAAGATTAAAAAATATATATATATTTATTATTATATAATATATATTCATTGAATCAATATTTTTTACAATCTATGTTGGAATAAAATGAAAATAAAAATCAAATCACTTTGTGGATGGGGTAGTTTACACGTACACATGAGGAAAATTGTTATTTTCCAAAGGATGGAAAGGTAAAAATATAGATAAGATATTATAAATAAAACATAATAATTATATCATAAAAAATATATTTATATATTAAATACATTATTATAACCATATATGAAATAAGGTGAGAAAAAAGGAATTATACCGCTATTTGGTGAAATTAATCCCTATATACACATGGGTGATGTTTTCATTTTCCATATAATGTAAAAGAGGTGGAAAACGTTTTTACCATGATCATAATAAAAATTCCATATATTGAATATATTTAATAAATTATATTAAATTTATACCACATATTTTTATGTGGTATAATATGAAATTAAATTGAAAACACTTTCTTAAGAGTTATACCTCTTCGTTGAGAAACCCCCTTTGTTCTACACCTTAAGCTATGAAGGGATGATATTTTTGAAATACCCAAAGATATAGGATGTGATGATAGAGTATAGAGTGATATTTTCTTAAATATTAAAAAATTTAGAAAGATCATCATTATGTGAAGAAAATAGAGAAGGGGTATCATTTTATATAGGATTGAAAGGACACACTTGAAATTAAGAAAAAAATATTATATAATAATTAATTATTTCTTCTGATAAATTATTTTAAGTGACTAGATATTTGAAAAAAATGGGATAATGTCAAAATAACATCATCTAATTAATTTAACACTATTTTTGGTGTCATTTTAAACCCTATCATTTGGTCAACCCCTTGGTTAACCAATTTTTACTTCAATTATAGTAAACCAATTTTAAATATTAAAGGGCTATAATTTTACTTATATTTTAAAAAAATTATCATAAATGGATAAGGGGTGAAGTTATAGACCATATATTATCTACCAAAACCTATTTTAATACATTTTATTAATTTTAAACATTTTAATAAAATATTGTTCTCATAAAATATCATTAACATCATTTTTTACAGTGCTCATATAATTTCACTTTCAATAAATCAAGAAAAATTTGGAATATTAATAAAATCATTAATATAATAAAAATAATGTTATATTTGTCTAAAAAAAGTTTGAAACAAATTTTTTTAGCAAAATTAAATTTAGTTTCACATTTTAAAATAAGATCCAATATTTGTATATTAATTGATTAAATAAAAATTGGTGCTCTAGGGAAATTAAAGTTAATAATTAAAAAAACTGAAAATTAATATTATTTTCTAATATATAAAAAAATTCTCCATATCTTAATGAAACATTTCAAACTGATCATAACAACATTTAACCTTAGTAAAAAATAGAAATATTAAAGTCAATAGTTTGAAATTTTGTAATTATTACTTTCTTAAATTTATAAAATGGTCATATTATAAGAAATATGGATTCAAATTTCCATATATTCAATACTTAGATCTATATATCCAAACACTAATCATCCAATAGGATAATGGAAAACAACTGACAAATTTTAATGTCATATCTCGAAGTTTTAACCATATTTTACACATTTTACCTTTATCGAAGTAAAAGAAATAATTAAAACGATCTATTTAAAAAAATTCAATACACATAATTTAAAATTTTGAATCCATTTTTCACGATTCAAATTCAATAAGTGATAGAAATTTATTTTAAAAATAATTATGCCAAACATTGAGAAATTTGGTTTTGAAAAATATATATTTTTTTGCAAAAAACTAGATATATATTCATATCATATGCCTATAAATAATATCATGTGAGTGTTAAAACACAATATTGAATTCATAATATATAAATTCCATTAATATAATTCAACAATATATTGATCAATTTAATTTATTGAAATAAAATAACATTTTGTGAATAAAAATAGTTATTTGGAGAAACAACATTTTTTTCTTTCAAATGATATTTATTTTAATTTCTAATAAATTGATAAACTATATATTAATTTTATACATGTGAAAACTATAAATTTTTCATAATTCAGTTAGTCCAATATACACTATCTTATCTAGTGACTAAGTGATAACTGACACATTAAATAATATTTTAATGATATATTGTAATTAATATAAGGTTGTTGTTGTGTGAAAAAAAAAGATATCAAAGAAATAAAATTTGTTTATCAAAAAAAATATCAAAAAATCATAAGGTGTAACATTATATCCACCCTTAAAATTAATTTACCCTTTGAAATGATTTCACTTCGATACAAAAAATTGATGAAAAATATGTTTCATCACATCCAAGGGTTCAAAAGTAAATTTATCTACTTTATTGTTCTTATATAGAAAATTGTCCAGGCGAGTTTCCTTGTTTATTATATCTTTCTATATATGATCCATAATATCCATCATTTGTTCCTAATAAGATAGATTTATATCTAGCATTATAACATATGAGTTTAGTACATGTAATGGATCAGGTTTGCACTTCCTCAGGAGACATACATGGAAAACATCCTGAAGTTGAGAGAGATTTATTAGAAGAGACTAATGATGAGATATCATTCCATTGCGATCAATAATATCAAATGGATTAATATATTTAAGGATCTTCATTACCTTATTTACAAATCTCATGACATCTTCTAAGGAGATATTCAAAGGAATACATTATCACAAAAATTAAACTCTAGATCTCACAAACGATTATCATCATACCTTTTCTATAGACTATGAGTTTATCTTATATGATAATTAATGGCATTAAAATTATTTTGAATTTTCTTATATATATCAGGTATTAATATATTTATTTCCCCATGATCATCCCAACACATTTAATTTATACACTTCTTTTCATAGATGGATTTATAAGGATCCATATTAATTCTTGGGTGAATTTATTTTTAGAAAACTTGACTAGATGATAGTGTTGATCCCAAAACCTTTTAAATTCAGGGAAGAAGATGTCAACATATCCTTCTGTGTTTGAATTTTTCCTTTAGACGGATCATCTTCTAATGATAATAATAAATAGTAAAACATAACTCTATACAAATTTTTCTAAACACTTTTCCATAACATTTAGGTAAACATAAAATCCTGATCAGGTACAAAAGAATATGGTACACCAATAAATCTCACCACTTCCATTATGTATAACCTATAAATGAAATAGTGAGAGAAATAAAAAATAATGGAATTGAAGTGTGCTACCTTTGTAAAGGGATTGACTAAACCCAAAGAGAATTTTTCCCTTTATATGTTTTAGGAATTTTCACAACAAAATACATGGTATTGTTTTCCCATTTCCATTTTGGGATGGGTAGTTGTTATAATATTCTCTTATATTTTTATATCATAGCCTTAGATTAATAAAATAATATAAATAAAGATATATACTTTGTAATATCCATTTTTAATGTGTCCAACTAAAAATATTCTTCCTAATGTATATACATCTATTTACTATAAATATGTATCGATAATGATAAATTATAAGCTTTGTCTGCTTATTCTATCATTATTAATAGTATAAAATAGACACATACTATATTCCTAAAGCATAATATTCTATTACTACCATGGTTAAAATTGGGAACATTTATCACTTTCTTCCATATTTATATGTATTCCTTTTACACTATATTAACAATACCATGGATAGATGGTCGAACTTTCCTTTGAGAAAGACAGTTTTTATCCCCATTCGTCAATATTTCAAGTTATATCTTCTAAAAATCAATATATATTGGATATTACTTAATCATCATCAATGATAAACTTCTATGGTCCTTTTAAATCAAACCATCAAAAGCCTTCTTCACCCTCCCAGTGTGGTGATGTATTGAGTATACATAATATTTATTCAACTATAACATCTTATCTAGTGCATGTTCAAAACATTTTTTGTGGTCATATACTTCAAAATATTATGATCCATATATATGTTACAATTTTTATCATAAATACAATTCCTACATATCATCAATTAAAATTTATAACTTCTGACTCCAAATCATGAATTGGTTAAATTATCTCATGTATTTTCAATTATTGTGAGAAATATGCTATCATAATGCCATTGTCCATGAGGAAGCATCCCATACCCTTTATTGATGCATATATATATGTATCGTAAACCATTCTATAAAAAATGTTTTAGTGAGAATAGGCTCACTAACAAGCCATATTATCAGTTTATTAAAATACTATTCTTCTTCATCTATCCACAAGACCTTAACCCCTTCCTATGAAACTTCATTAGGGGAGTATATATTCATGAAAAATAACTTAAAAGTATTGGTCATATCCATCTCACCACAAAAAAACTATGGATTTAAATTACCATGGTATGTCTAGTCCATTGCGGAATAGTTTTGTTCTTTAACTGACCTTCTGGTATACCATCACATGAGAATATATAACCTAGTAATGAAACCTTTTGAAGCCAAAAATTCAAAATTGGTAAATTTCTCATACAAAATTTCCTTCCTCGGGGTTTTTAGCATAATTATGAAATGATCTTCATGATCTTCATTTTTCTTGGAATATATAATATATCACTTATAAAATTTTCCAGAAACTTTTCAAGGGAATATATAAAGAAACTATTTATTAATTCATAATGATAAAATGGACACTAGTAAGTTCAAAGGGAATCAATATAAATTTATAATCTCTATGCCTTTTATGGATGGTTTTATTGAATAAACCCTCCTTAAAAACCCTTAATTTATGATATCTATACCGAATGAAAATTTTAGAAATTTATTGAGATCTAAAATTTTGTTCAAAAAAATCATTGATATAGGGTAGATGTTACTCTTTCTTGATATTTACTGTGTTATGTTCCTATTAATAAATGAAAAGACACATTGAACCATCATTATTATTAAAAATGAATATGTTCACCCCATAGTGATGCACTAGGAAGTATGAATACATTACCAATATTCTCTTAGTGTTATTTGTCTATACATACAACACAATTTGCGTCATTATATAAGGAGTATTTGAAATAGGTGTACCTCCATGTGTGGGTTCAATTGAAAACATGAATTCATGATTCAAAGGAAGACTAGAAAACACTTTATGAAATACATCAACAAAATTAAAAAAAATATAAGTATATTTAATGTTTATTTACATAATATTCATATGATATAAAATATAATTCATTAATATGATTTAATACCCTCATGATAGTAGTAATTTTCATTCAAATTTCAAATTCATCCTTTCAGCTATAACTGACTAGTGATTCATTCAAAATATATAATGTGACTTCCCTTCCTCTAAAATTTATATGGTCTCTACAAAAAATCCAATACATTCCTATAATGACATAAAATTTAAATAAATGTAGAATAATAATATTTATATGAAGCCAATATCAAAAACAATAATTGAATCGGAACTATATACTTGATATATGACAATTGATCCATTAAACATTTTCTGTACTAACTCTATATCTAATAATTAATGATAAGAATTAACTTTCCTAGAGGATTTTCATGATATAATATAATTAATATATCTAATCACAAATAAGATACATCAATATTTGGGAAAACTTGTTACCACCTCGACCTCATTGTCTTAACTTATTTTCCTTAATAAATAAAAAATGATTGAAGTAAGCATAAAAAATCATAACAAAATCATATAATCATGAAAAATCATTCACAATCATTCTAAATCATGAAACCTTCTTCTCAATATACAGAACATTATGTTTCTCCTAGGAAATCCATGGTAATTACCCAACCATTATTATTTTATACTAGACTCAGACTTATCCCTTGGGTATTCACAGAATTTTTATAACCCTAATCTTCAATGATTACGAAACATATCCTCTACAATGAAATATATATGTCCATAATTTTAATGTAAAAAATTACATTTTTTATATGAATATTTAATACATTTCAAAAATACACAACCAGGAACCATAAAGGATTAGTGTCTTTAGAGACTAAATAAAAAATATTCTTTATTTGAAGAAATATATCCAACATCTCTCAAAAAGGTATTCCCACAAATTACTCTTTATAAATATAATCAATAGAAACAATTCTTCATAACATTGGGGAAACATAATAAATGTTGATATCAAATTATCATTAATGGTAAGAAAGGTAGATAACAGTTGACGATCATATAAAATTATATGATATGAATAAGGGTATGAGATCATGAGCACAACTTAAAAAGTTCATATCCAATATATTAAGGATTTTAAGAAATATTCAAGGTGTAAAAATTTATCATTTAAAAATACATGTATCATAATATTAACTAATCATTATATATAAATCATGAACAATAATTTAATTTCATTAAATTATTTCACTGCTAGAGGTATAAAAAAATATCATATATTACGGTTTACTTTTCATACCATAAAATAATTATGAATCATGAATAAATACCTATTTCGTACATTATAATTGATCCATCACCACCACCTACTTCTCATATTAGATCAATCACCTCGACTTATTCTCAAGATTTTTTCAATAACAAGGAATTTTTTCCATAGTTACATTATAAGATATAAAACATTAACCAATGCATTGAAGGGTTATATAATTATGATCCTAGACATTAGATAAGTAAAACCATATATATATATGTTCCAAAAGATCATGAAACAATTATTATATCATCATATTTTTACTAATGAAAGGAAAACATACCCTAAAATTATTTTATAAATTCATCTAGAATAACCCGTGGAAGATAAATTGGTTTCATAAACATATAATAATTACAATCATAATCCATAATATGAATGAATAAATATTTTATCATTGGATTATATTCTTAAAAAACTTAATGAAAATCAAATTATGTTGTTATAGATAAAAATTCCTTTAAAATACAAAATGGAATATTTTTTTATGGAAAATACGATTTTAATTTTAAAATCACTTATTGAAAATATAAAAAATTTAAAAATTTATTTGAAAATAAAAATGGAAACATTTATAAGCTTCCTCAAATCATTGAGTGGTAAATATTTTAAGAAATTCTGTATATGCCATGTGCGTTAAAACCACAATTCCTTTCACATTTTCTGTAAAAAGTCAAAATCACTTTTTCAAATAATTAATAGAATATTCCATTAAAATTTATTTATAAAAGTAAAAAATGTGTAAAAAAACTGTTAAATAATCATATTATAATAGTATAAAATTAAAAAAATAAGAAAACATGGTCATGGAAGAAATGTTATTTTTCACGAGATATTAAAACACAGACATTTTCCTTAAAAATGTTATTTAGATATCTTGAGTAATTAAAGTAAGGATATATAAATTAAAAAATTTAATCTCTGGAAATAACCTATGTCGAGGAAAATAAAATGGATTTACCATATCATAATCATATAATTTTATCAATGTAAATTAAATTATAATTAATCATGATTAAAATAATATTGAATCATAAATCTCATACATGAAGTATCATATTTATTTAGAGGTGTTAGAACTGCCTGTATAATAAATACATATTAATTATAAATTTACTCAAGAACCATAATCATAAATATCATACTGTTTATGATTTACTTATGACATCTTATCACACGTTTATTAATGATTTTCTATTAAAATCATTATTCTTTCTGATAACTGCTTCATTTTTCTTAAACGTTTTGATTTTGTAGTCCTAATCCTTGTAAATTCATAATGGTTCCATTATCTCAAAAAAATTAATAAAATTTTAAATATAATATATATTTATTATATATATATATTCATCCATAAAAGGTATATATAGAAAAATAAATTACACCATTTATCGATATGGTAGGTTATACTAGCGCAAGAATAATGTATCCATTTGTTGACCGATAGAATAAAAATAAGATAAATATTAATTTAAATTTATAGAATAATTATTTTATCACATATATAATATCTTTTTAATAAATAAATTCATTTTACCATCCATGTCAAAATAAAACAAAAAAATGAATCGCATTGCTTCGTGGAGGTGGTAGTTCACACGTATGCTGGAGCGATGTTATCATTTTCCAAATGATTGAAAGTTAAGTAGGTATATCAGATATTATAATTATATAATAATAATAATAATAATTTCATTGGTATAATATATAAATATTAAATCCATCATTATAACAATATATAGAAAATGGTGATGAAAAATAAATTATATCACTATGTGGAGATAATATGTTTTACGTACGCACGAGAAATGTTTTCATTTTCCATATGATGGAAATGTTTTGGAAATTTTTTTACCATAATAATAATAATAAATAAGTTTAATTAATATAATAAATTAATTATTTAATAACGGATATCATATTTTTATATGAGTTTAATAAGAAATAAAATTGAAAACACTCGGTTAATAGATATACCTCTTCCCTAAGAATCCCTTTTGGCATACCCCATTATCCGTGAAGTGATGGTATTTTAGAAATATAAATAATATATATGATTTAGTTTAGTGATATAGCATTCTATCATATTAGGTAATATCATATCTATATGGGTCAGATTATTGTAAAGAAAAGTGAGAATGGGAGACCATTTATAAAATAGGAAAAATTCACACTTGAAATTACTAAAAGGATTAAATAATAATTAACCCATCGTCTATAAAGTTCTGTATAAATGGATACATATTTAAATAAGAAAGGGATAATGTTGAAATAACATAATCCAATGATGTTTATACTTTTTTGTAGTCTTAAAATTTATCTTTTTTTACACCTTATTTGACTAATTTTTACCTTAATTGTGGTAATTAAATTTTCAATATTAAAGGGTTGTAATTTTAATTATATGTTAAAAATTGACACATAACTGTATAATTAATAACCATTTAGATCGTTTAATATCCTTTTTATCCCATTTATTTTTTTTATAATTTCTTAATAATTTAATAAAATATTATTTTCATAAAATATCATTAATTAATTTTATCATTATTAATTTAGTTTGATATTAAATTCAATATGAAAAATTTTGAATTATAATATTATACTTTAACATAGTAGTATTATGATATATATATATTCTTGTAACATAATAATTCATTCCAATTTGATTACCTTTGATATTTTTAAAGTCTGGTATTATATTTTTTTAATAATTCAATAAATACTATATTTGCATTGTGTAAGTACATAATATAATTATTAAATCACTAAAAGATAAAAATAATTTACTTTGAAAAAAATTATTATTCTTTAAAATAAACTTTTAAAACTCAAAATAACCTCTTTTTTATTATTGTAAAAATTTAGTTCTTTTAAAGTCAAGAGAGTTTCATTTTGTATTTATTCTATTAATAAATAAATATAAAGGTAATATTAAAATGAATATGGAACTAAGTGGACATATATTTGAGACATGGATGAAAATGGAATATTTAAACTCATACAATTTGATAAATGAGAGTTTTATATAAATTTTAAAACATTTTCCAAGTTTATAACGCTATTTTACCAGTGTAACACATAATGAGTTGGGAAAATTTTAATATGTTTTTTTCATATTGTTAAAAAGGGTAATATTTACCCAATTATAACCAATATATTCTAAATAATTAATCCATTTTTGAATATAAATTTTATAAATGTGATAAAAATTAATTTTAAGATAAGTGCGTAAAACTTGATGGAATCCTTTTTTAGAAAAATACATTTTATGCATAAAATGAAATATTTATCCTTATATCATGTATAGAAAAAATATCATATGAATGTTAAAATATTTTATTCAATTTATAATATATAAATTATTATAAAAATATTCAATATTTTTGAAAATTTTAATTTATTATAAAAACATTGGATGTATAAAAATAGTTCTTTTGAAAAAACATATATTTTAGTTAAAAATGATTTTTATTTTATTAATAGTTAATTGATAACTAATGGATTCATTTTATATATGTATAAGACAAATTTTTTTTCTAATTTAGTTAGTTCTATTTAGACTCAGCAATCTAACATCTAAGTGATAACTATCAAATTATATTATATTATAATACTATATTAGAGTTTTCATAATCATAGTCTTGCATGTAAATCCTACTATCAATGAAATATAATTTATTTATAGAGAACTATATAATAAAGTCATGGAGTTTTATAAATTAATTCTTTAATTAGATGGGGGTAAAGTGGTTTTCGAATATCAACCTCTGGTCATCTTATCCCTCGACATGAGTACATGAGGAGGAAATACCAAAAATGGCATTCTGATGTTGCTACAATCAATATGAGTTCCTAGTGATTCCATTTAGAATGAAAAATTATCCAAATGTATTCATGGGGTACATTAACTATATATTATTGAATATTCTAGACCAGTTCATGGTGTTCTTAATTGATGAAATCCTTATCGACTCAGCATCAGAGGTCGAGCATGTAGAGAATTTGAAGAAGGTTATGGGCATACTTTCTGTGCATCCACTTTATTAAAAGTTTTCAATGTGTAAATTACATATTAGGTAGGTCAACTTCATGGTAAATTTTATCTCATATAAAGGATTTTTTATTGATATAGTGAATATTATGTCCATAATTTCTTGGGATCCACCCAAGAGTGTGATGGAGGAGTTATGTTTCCTTAGTCTAGTTTGCTATTACTAAATGGTTGTGACAAAATTTTCCCAGATTACATACACTTTAACGATCCTAAATCAAAATGGATAACTTTTTGTGTAGAACATGTTGTGAAAAAAAATCCTTGGAGTTGAAGAAATTTTTGACTAGTGATCCCATAATAATACATCCAGAGGAGGGATTCAAGAATGTGGTGTTGTATGATGCCTATATATTTTTAATCGTTCTAAAGTTGAGTTAGGTAGTTATTGTATATGGGTGTCATAAGTAGATACCATATGAGCATAATTATGCATCCCTTGAGTTAGTGGTTCCAGTTTTGGTGTTTTCTAAAATGTCCTTATGACATTACCATCTTTGTTAGTGGTTTATTTTCCATTAAGATAACAAGAGTCTCAAGAATATATCCAGTCAGATAGATCACTACACGAGATAGAGTAAACGGATTGAGTTTCAATTAGACTATGACTTTAGGGTATTCTATAATCTGGTGAAAGTAAATAAAATGGCAGATACTCCCCCCAAAAAATGTTATTCATAGTTTCTAGGGGATTTATTAGAGCTATTGTACTAATTTTAGTTGTCCTTAGTAGATAAGGGAGGAGAAAATGTATATAACTGATGTTCATGACCACTTGAATTCATTAATATGTAATGGATTACAAACATATGGAAATTATTTCGGGGGTATTTCATGAAAATATGGTTATAGGATATTCTGATGATAAATTCTATAAATGTATGGATCATTAAATCCTCTTCCAAGGATGTATAATGGTTATAGTTGTATAACATGAAGAGTTTTTAAGGCGGTTCATTAAATCCATATTAGTGGTATATCGTGGAATAGAAATATATAACATGGTCTTTTTTGGAGTTTCCATATTATATTAATGATTATGAGTATTGTAGTGTTCATTTCGTGATACCTTACCTATCATTAGGTCACTTTAGAGTGTCAAGATCAAATAGGTTTTTCCCAACCTATCAATGTTCCATATAATAAATTGAATGGTATATTCTTGTGTTGTAATATTATACATCCATGAATGGAATTAGTTTAATATTACATTTGTGTTGTTTTAGGATAACTCGATATGTTAGCTCACTTACTCTCTAATAGTAAGAAGAGTTTGGTAGAAATACATGGATGATAATACCTGCAGAATATCATCTCTCATCTTGGAGTACCCTAGTTTCATTTTTTAAATATGGTTTTAATTTAACATTTTGATTTTGTATTGGATCTTAATAGTTGTTAAGGACTTCTTTATGAATGTCCAAACATTCCACCACCATATAGAGGGTCAGACTGAGTGGACCATTTAGGTTCTTTATGACATTTTGAGTGTTTTTATATTTGTCATTGTCCAAATTAGGTAGTATTTTTTCACTTATATTAGATTTCATACAACAACAAATAACTCAATTATCTAAATAGAACCATTTGAGTCATTTTATAGGTAACCCTACATGTTACACTTGTACTAGTCAAATATGGGAGAGTCACCACTCATGGACCCAATGTTGGTGTTGGTGATGATTGATGATGTCAATGTGAATCAATAAGTGATGAATACAGATAATATATTGAAAAGGTCTTATATGGAACATTATTGGGGACCTTTAGAGTTTTAGTAAAGATACCATATATTCGTAAATGTCTCACCACAACACGAGTTACAATGATTCTTCAAAGTATTAAATCTATCTTTTTGATATATTGGTCCATTATAGATATCTAAATGTGTATTTTTTGTTTCATATCACCAAAAATTTCTCCCATAGTTAGACCAAGTGCATGAAATTATCCATGTGTTTTAGATGAGGAGATACTTGAACGATCTATAACATATTGCTGACTAATGTGAGATATACATTGATGATTGATCCACATTCATTGGTTACCTTGTGGAAATTCAGGATAAACAATATAATACACTTCATGGGAATGTTATCCCCCATATATCTATTTTTTGTAATAAGATAATATTTCTAATTTCATGTGCGTGTGTGATATCTAGAAATGAGTTTAGTACTCCCAAATTTTAAATTAAATTAATTAATTTTGGGAAAAATAGTTAAAGTTGTGGTGGGTTTAATAACTCAAGTTTTTTATATTTACACACTTTGAATATTATTAGGCTTTCCTTATATTTATATGTTGGTGTTGGTTTGGATATTAGGTGTCATTAGGACCCTCATATTGAGTATATAAAATAATATTAAAATTAAATTTAGCCCATATGTGCACATAATGGAATAAATTGGTATCTCATGAATACAGTCTCATGTTGGAAACTAAAATCATAGTTGAATCCTGGATGTTGGTTTTTACTATAGGAGTGACCTAAGTTTCATTCACATCGGACCCTACAATGGTGAGTCATCATGGGTGTATTGGATGGACAATTACACAATTTAATAAATTTTATGGATTATAACTTAACCAACATGAATCCTACAAAAATATTCCTTAACATAATAACAATGTTTAGCTACATAATCTTAGGAGACTAGAGGATAGCCTCATAGTGGAAAGTGTAGGTGGATGAACATGGGATTGAGGGTCGATGAGAAATTCATCAATATTCAAAAATGACAATTCCAATGTTATAAATTCCACAGTGATCGATATGATCCCTAGCTAGGGATCTTTTAATTTTTTTATTTACCCCATTTATAATTTTTTGTAAACATGGATGAATATCTCTTAAGTTGAATCCATATTCAGATATCATATGGCACTATCAACTTATGTTTCACTATTAATTATGTCTTGATATTACATTTACCTTTAATTTTCTTTTGATCTATTTTTATTTGATTCCCCCTTGATCAATATATGAGTCATTCTCATTCATCAAAAAAATTCTGTTTTGTTTTCTTATTTTTCTCTATGGATTTTTGATAATTTCAAAACCATTCTTCAATTTTTGAATAGTTATTTAACCATATATTCATACCAATTAATTGTGAAATGGATCTTTGTTTTTGATTTGATATATAGGATAATTTTTTATAGGTGTAATTATGGGAGATAATGAAATATATGTTTAGGAAGGCACAAAATAAATATCCTATGGTGATAAAATCAAGTTTCAAAATGGATCCTGTGAAAAAAAATAATTTAATTATCTAGTGATTTATTTCGAGAATACAACCAATAGTGAAAATATGAAATTTTTCAACATGGATAACAAGAATATGGGGGATATTTTTTCAAAAAGACTTTGTACATGTTGATTAATTAGTAGGAATATGAGCTCTGTAGAAGAATTCAAAGCACACTATGTGTAATTTGGAAGAAAAAACACTATGTAATCTAAGTGTGTGTAGGATATGATTTTTAGATTAGTGAAATATTACAAAACATGTGAAATTTTACTACACATTTTGTATCCCTAAGATAACTTCTCGAATTATATAGGTAGTAGACACCCCGTAAACCAGATTATCCTACACATCTTGTATACTAAGACCACGCACAATATACTCCTTGTGTGATTCAATGTAGGAAGCTAGGGTATATTCCAAGTACAAATTTGGACCCTAGACACCATGTTCACTCCTCCAAAAATGGTGTTTTTGTACTTATTCATTCTATATTGGGTGAATGTGTAGGATATAGAGACTATTTTATGGAAACACAACAACTATACCTATATAGAAACTGTAACGGGGCCCTAAATCTTCACTCATGTCTATATTTTGACATGTGAATTTCAATTATTAAGTATAATTCCATGTTTAATATTATAGTGGAAATTTTCAATATCCAAGATAAAACATGAGATGGTCTGATTGGGTTTCCCTCATCAAAGATTTTTGGATGATAGCTTGGTTTTTTAATGATCATCATATTAGTGTCAGGGTCAGTGCTCCCTTAGAAGTGAGATTTTTCATGGAATATGTCACACACATCCCATATTCTAGTAGATTTGGTACTCCCCCCCCCCCACACCTATTGTGATGGTCCTCCACGATGGTTATTATTTCCTCTACTGAGATGTCCATCATCAATCTGATTGATGGATTTATATTTCCCCAATTTATTTTGTAAATGTATTACCATACTTTATTATGTGTTTTTAGAGGTTTATAATACATTTATCTCTTAATTTATTAATTTTATACATTATTATAATAATTTTGGATATATGGGGGTGTATACTGGTACATTAGGATAAGGCCTCACATGTGTATGTTATCTATACTCGATGATGGTCACTATCCTTGGTTTTATTGGGAATGAGATTGGATTGGCATTCCTGGCTAACCAACAGCCCAGAAATTGTCCTAGTGGGACTAAGGAATATCATTAATTATCAAAGATGGTATATTATGAGTTATTCTAAGAGATATTCCTCGAACCTAGGGATCATGGGGGACACTTGAGGATGTATTGTTAAATGAAACTTATGTTGGGGTAGAGGATTTAGAATTGGGAAACTTCATGTTATAGAGTTACCTTTCCCATATAAACTATAGGTTATCCAACATACTAAGTATATTTATTCTACAATATATTAAGTACTAATATATAATTTTTTTCCACTCCTTTATCGCCCTTTCATTAGTTCATGGATTATGCTTCATAGAGGATAAACTAATATACAATTGATTTTATCTACCCCAATTAGTGTTCGGTCGAGGTTAGTGAAATTATATCATATGTCTAAAACATTGGAAATAAAATATCAATCAATTTATTATTTTAACGTGATATTTATATAACCATATGATGTTATTTTTAAAATTTAATTTTCCAATTTTTGTGATCCTATATATATTTTTATTGATGTTTGGGTATTATTATTGATCTATAAGGTGACTGTATGATTTTTGATAGTGATTAAGACCATTAAATGGATCTATGATATATATAACCTATCATATTTTAGATGTCTAAATTGATTTCATTTATAGATAAGTATAGAATAAAGAATTTTTTTAGAGTGATAAAAGTATTTGATGATGCCTTTCTTGAGAATTTTTTATCCTTACCAGCTTTGTGTAAGACCAAATTTGTAATAGTGTTAAATTTAGGATTTTAGCATATTTCTATGTTAACTTATAAAAAAATAATAAAGATTGTATATTTATAGTTTAAATTAATTATTAAAAATTTAATTGTTTCATTAAAAATAAATTTCCACTATGTAGAACCCAGTTCTGTGTTCAGAGAGGGATGAAGGTTGAATGAGTTTGTGTAATGACTATCAATGTTTGAATTTGGTGATATCAAAAAAACTCCATTTCTATGTATTGAAGGCATATTTGAATAATTAAATAAATAAATACGGTTTTAGAATATTTCTTTATAGTTTGGGTATCATTAGATTATAATTAAAGTGGATGATATATTAAAAAAAACATAGTGTTTAGATATCACTATGATAATTTGGAATTTTTTGGGACTCCCAATAGAGTTTAAAATATACCATTGTTTTTTATGCAGTTGATACATTATTTTTTATACCTTTATGATTTTTATGATTTTCATTGATAATATGTTGGACTATTCAATTGTATAGGAATCACATGTTGAATATTTGAGGATTATTTTGGGATTTCATTTATAGTATAATATGTATGAGAAAAAATCAAAATGAAATTTTTGTTCAATAGTGGTTTAATTACTACATCATATTTTTTATAAATGGGTTATATATATAGTTGCATTTCTATTGAGGTAGTTATTTATTTAGAGGAACCTAATAATTTGTTTTTGGTGCACATTTTTCTCTTTCTGATAGGTTATCAAAGAATATTTATGACCAAATTTTCTAGGATTACAACCCCTTTAACAACTATAATTAATAAAAAATGGGATTTTATTTAAATGTTATCATACCATACCACTTTTGGTTGTATTATGGAAAATATGATTAGAACCCATGTTCTTCATTTACGTGTAAAATGAGTTATATTTGAGAATTATTGAAATTATTTTAATAATTTTTTCTGATTCATGTTAATGTATGATAAGAAGTCATATATTACAGATATATGTAGTTATGGCCCTAAAATGTAACTTAATTACCCATGAGATTGAACTTATAGCTTTTTATTTTAAAATTATGGATACATTACCTTCTTATATAATTTTTGGTAGTATTTATGAACCACTAATGTTTATGTTATATATTATCACATAGATATTTGAACTTATATCAATAAATATGGATGTAATTCCTATAAAATTATAATTTCAAAAAAAATATAACTTAAACTATTGTAATTTTAAAGTTAATTAATTTTGTAATTATTATTACAGTCATATTTATTTTGAAGAAAGAGATTAATAATGGTTAATATAGAATTTCATGAAATTATATTTGTTCATAGTTGAATGTTAGGGGTGAAAGTCATTTATATCAAATGGTAGTAAATTCTCCTATATTTCAAAAAGTCGAATAACCACATATGAATAACTTTAAGTGAAGTTATTAAGATAATAAAAATCAAATGGATATTATCTTAATGATTTAATAGATAATGATGAACATTACATTTTATCCCATAGGGAGCTAAATTATATCATGCCTTGTATGAAATAGTCATTCATGAGCTTCATATCTCAAATTTAGTGGTAGATTCAGTTTCACAAATATATATTGTACATTAAATAAGTATTTTCAATGGTTAATGATAAGGATAATAATAGTTTATTTTCTATTTTGGTTCCTTGTATCCTATCAAATTAAATAAGAACATCATATTCTAGTAGGTTTACTGAAGACCTGGAATAATCTATACTCAATGTGGGTGGAAATTTCTATAGATTTTATGATAGTATTTAATCATGTTTTGAAAGAGAAATATGTTTTATGTTTCATTTTTACTATATTAATTTATTCATTCTACTTTATTTTGATTACATAAATAATCTAGGTACATTTTAAACCAAAATTTATATGGAGGAGTTGGTAAAGATTCCTAGATTTCCCTATATGACCATCTAAAACAACGATACTAAGATTAAGACATTGTTTTAGATGGGATTTAAATATGTTTCTTTATACCCCAACCATTCCATATAAATTATTCCACTGATATAATTATGTTCGAATCATGATAATGATCCATACCTAAAAAATAATAAATGATCAAGATGGAGTCAAATAAATGATCCTTACCCAATTACATAAGTTTATTACATTAAAAAAAGATTTCATACTTGCTTAAATGTAATTAAATTATATAAACATAGTCACTAGATCAATCCCTTATCCAGATATCACATCCATTGGTTACTCAATATATTAAATCTAACTATGGAATGCCTAAGTGGAATGTTAGGCAGCACTAGGAGTGATTTCCTAACTGAAAAATGATAAAATAATTGGTCTATATTCTAATTTAAGGGAGGTAAAAAAGGAATATATCCTCCAACATTTATTACTCATCGAGATATGTTTTTGAGTCATCATCCAGATAGAGGGTGAAACAATTGTGGGCCTCTCTCTATTTGAATTCACTGAAGCATTGAAATATCTAGATCATTCCTTGGTGGCTTGATTTAAGAATTTCAATAAATCATCTCTAGATTTTTATCATCATGTTAACATAAATTACGTAATATATAGTAATTCAATTTTCATATCTCTGTATGAATGGAACATTGTCATGACCCATCCTCGGGGCCTGTGTAGTGACTACCCCAATCCCGCCTTCAATAGGCCAGGGGTTGGCGACTAGCACCGGAAAGGTGTATCCCTAAAATGGGAAGTAATTGCTTTTAAAACTATACAAACACATAGTCCAAGAACATAAAAAGATGCAACCCTTAAGTAAAACTATAGTAGAAAAAGAGTTTATTGAATGTAAGGAGATGGGATACAAGCCCATCTAAATGATACAACTGCAGCTGAAAAATGGAAATAGCTCATACAATCATCCACCAAGGATCCTACATGACGGGTAGGTACATCTCGTCTCCGCAGCTCTCCAAGTCATCCAGTCCCTATTGTGTACCACCTAGACCTAGTGTAACACCCCAGGTAAATAAAGAATATGACATTTTCATATTTATCCATATTTGTGAATAAAATATTATTATGACTTTAAAGGGGATGCTATGCTCGATGGCGTACCCAACACGCAACAATGAGTTTCTTGGAAATCTTACGTTGCACTCTAATAATAAAATAATATTATTTTAAATGTTAGTTTACATGTGGCCATTGTATTGGCGAGAATGGATAGAAATAACTAAAATATGATTATATATGTTTTTAAATGTTTTTACATTTATCCAATAAAAGATAAAGGCTTAAAATACGGAAAGAATTCAATTTTAGGCCTATATGCCCTAGTTTTCACTAAAGGTTCACTTATCGCCTTTTGATGGCGAACCGTCATGAAATATAGTTTTGTTCACTCTTATAAATTCTATTGGACCAAATAAAACTCTTCTTAAGAATTGGGACATCAAAATTTACTTTGTGTAAATTATTGGTATCTTTCCGATAAAGTTCATTTTTTAATGAATAATGTAAAATGTTGTATTTTAATTCAAAACCACTTTTTAATATAATTTATTTATATGATTAGATTATCTTTTGAATTGGTATTAAAGTGAAATTAGAATATATTTTTACCATTTAATCCAATAGTGGTCGATGGAATTAGTTTCACTTTGAAATCGGACTTAAACTAGTGTCAATCTTTTGATACTTTTTCTTTCATAAAAACACACTTTTTGTTTTGACAAATGGAATTAATTATTAAATTAATTAATGAAACCTATATGATTTGAATTTTTTAAAACAGACATCATTTTTGAATTTGGAATATCAAATATATCTTAGGGTGAATTTTTTGGTAATTTTCTGAAAAACTTCAATTTTTGATGAATAGTGAAACCACTAAGTGGTGCTTATAAAAACTGATTTCCCTTTTAAATGAAATTTTGCCACCTTTTTGTTTTGAATTTAAAAAATCTGACCTAAATGGTTGTCATTAAGAAGTAAAATGTTGTTCAATGGGATTAAAATAATTTTTTGGTGAATAGTAACTTATTAATTTTTTAATCGCGATTAGAGGTAATTAGTGTAGTTTAAGGTAAGAATAATAATTTAATAAACTTAAATGACCTAGACACATATCCTACCCTCATTGGAAGTGTCATGGACGACCAATAATATCCATGGGTCATCTTGGGGACCCCATGGAGCCACTTTGGTTGGAAAATGACATAAATACCTTTTTATTTAATGATAAAGTAAAATTGACACAAACATGAAATGTTTTACTAAAACAATTTTTACATTGGGTTATTAAAGTCATATTTTTTTACTATAAATAGTCATTGGAAAGAGAAAAAGATTTCCTATATCATAGTATTTTTTTTATAATTTTTAGACATTAAATAAATTAAATTATTTATGACATCATGATAATGCAGTGATGACCTCATTATTTAACGATTTAAATAAAATGGAAATATAATGTAATATCTAAGACCTACACATTTCAAAAACCTATTGTATGAGTGTATTTAGAACCCTTATCACCTTATACTAGAAATACATCAATTTGGGACCTTTAAAATCCGAAAATCTTTTGAAAATAAAGTAACATTTTGTAACTTTACAAGAGTGTCCCTCCTCTCCTCTTATAAAAGGCCCCCACCTCTACCTCCTTACCAACACTCCCAAAGCCTTTGGATCGGCCAACCCCTGCCCATTTTGACTCTCCACTTCCCTATCTTACTCCATGAAGCCTCACTTTGGGAAGAAGTCTTCCCAAGGAAGCCTTTGTGATCAAACCAAAGGGCGTTACCCGATTTTCAGGTAATGTCTTCACTTTTGTCCTTTTGTTTTATTTTGCTTCTCCAACCCCCTAAACTCTTTTTATTCATTTATTTTGTAACAAATACAGTATCTTAAATATACTAGGATGTTTTTATAAGAATTATTCGAGCTAAACTTACACACAACTACATCTAATGGTTAAAGAACATACTGTTTCCGTGGATGCTGAATTTCTGCCTCCCGAAACGATGATTGTTCAACATTCTTATAACACCTTCAAAGGTGTCCATTAAGATGAAAATATATTTATATATGATATTTAATATGTTTATGTTTTACTCAAGCTTATGTATTTTTCATTTATGGCATACCTTTATGGTTTCCATTATGGGTAAACATGATATCTTCATTTAAGGAAGTGCGGACTACCGCCCCCTCAAAGTGATTTGATTCGTTAATACCATATGTGGTACGTATAAAGGATATATTTAATGATATTATATATGATACCATACTGTAATTAAAATACTATTATCTATAATTATGTTTTAATTCCATTAAATATGAAATATAAATGGAAGTAGCGTTCATGCGTACGTACGACTTACCGTCTCTATGAACAGTACATTTCATTTCTTATCTCAAAATATTATGTAATATTATAAGTACATATATATAATGGATATATATGTAATATATTACATCTAAATTATGGATATCATTCTTGAATTATAACATATATATCTCTCTCTAATTTTGTTTTAATTCCATTAATATGACAAAAAAATGAAAGTAGCGTTCATGCGTATGTACGGCCTACCGTCTCCATGAACGATGCTTTTTGTTTTTTTATCTCCAAATGATATGGAATAGTATAAAAGGAATATTTACTGGATATATATGATATTTTAATCATTAATACTATACTGGAAATTATTTACTTATAACAACATGGGTAATCTTTTTTCAAACAAGTTCATTTTTGACTCATGTACCAAACATCGGCAAAAACATCTGATATGAACTAACATTATTAAACAATTATTATAACATTATAATATGTGATATGAAATGAATAATAATCTATAAATGAGGTACTTAGGCAATTATTAATTGACCAAAGTTTATTATTCAGTAATATAAAGAAACGAACAAGACAAGTTGGACTTGAGGTAAGGGATCTTACTCCTCTCTTTCTTTTTAAGTACACTCTTTTATTCCATTCCTTCTAAATCTCATCTTTCTTGTTATTGGGATGTTCTTTTATATTAATCTTACTGAAATTTTTATTTTCATATGATGAGTGACCCTATTCTCTCTCATCAATCCATTTTGGGAGTTTTGAGTGGCGTCGTTAGGATGCCGAATTTTCGTAAGAGATCTAACCTCTCTCTCTCTTTTTAAGTACTCTCCTTTATGTCACTTATTTTAAACTCCTCTTTTCTATGTTGGGGGATGTTATTTTATATTCCTCTTTCTATAAACTTCATTTTAATATGATTAGATACCCTATTTGATCTCATCAATCCATTTTTGTATGTTTTATGTGGCGCTGTTAGGCTGCCGAGTTTTCGTAAGGGATTTTTCATCTCACTTTTATTCCCGTGAGATTTATGCTACATTTTCCACAATTTCCTTTGATTGGTGTATGTACTACCCATTATTCTACTATTTGTGTAATATACTTTCGTTTATGGGTATTTACATCAATGATGTATTTACCTTCTTTCATGGGGTGTATGTTTTGAAAGATACCCAAGTCGGTAAGGGAACCTTTCACCCTCCTCTTTTAAAAGACTTCTTTTGTTGGATCTTTTAATTTACATATTTTTATGTTGGGATATGTTCTCATATATCCTTATTGATGTAAATTTTATTTCCAAGTAATGAGATACACTTTTTATCTCTCATGTGACGCCATCAGGCTGTCAAGGGAACTTCTTAACCCAATTTGAATTTCTTTGAGTTCAACATGTAGTCATTTGAATATGTCATCCTTTGAATATGTGTGAATGTACTTTCATTATTTTATACTTAATATCCACTTATATTTGGTGTATTCGTTTGTCACACATAATTATGTAATTGATATATCCTTAAACCAAGGATATCGTCTTTGTATGGGACTTCGTCTCAATCTCCTTTCATTGAGGCATATTTTGTTTTATACTCAACCTTCTTTTATATGGTGTATAAACCCTTTTGACTTTTACGTTTATCCAAAAAGAATCTTTTTTATACGAAGCATTTTACTAAACGATAAAAGGTAATGTTTTTGTCGTACGTATGCGGCGACAATGACTTCTCCACCGCCGTGACCATTATTTGAGTTTCGGCTTCCTCTACAATCCATACCTTTTTTTAAAGAAAAAATAAATACCATCTTTTACTTTTCTTTTATTTTGGTATTGAAAATGGTTTTCATAATGTTTTTATTATATCAATGTTTTGTATTGAAATCTTGTGATTGAAATGTGGAAATGTTATGTTTTATGTGATACGATTATGTTATGGTTCTTGGGAATTATTATGAAGACAGGTGGTTCCGTGATAGACTAAGGGCAGGTGAGCCCGATATAGCTCTCCAATGCATTGGGTAATTCGAAGGAGTGAAACGTTATGGTTTCTACGAATAGATTTAGGGAATATACTGTGATGGGTATTCCAAACGTAACCAAGAGGGTTACTCACTACGTAAGAATGTTATGAATGCCTCAAGTTACCTTTTATGTCTTATGATTTCTATGATTTATTCATGATTTTATGAGGCATGTTAAAGTGCTTATGTTTTATGGGTAAAGTATGATTTCATTCTTATGTATATATGTACTCATGTTTCCTTTCCATATTTTTATATCCCTTACTGAGCTTTTTATGCTCATCCCAAGTTTTTGAAATGTTTTTCACAGGTCAAGGGAAGGGTACATGATGTGATGATAGTGTCAAGGATGTGTCAAGAAAGAATCCATGTTTTATTTTAAATATGTTTCCGTTTAGGGGGAAAATGAATACTGTCTTTTATATAACCACTTTGTTTAAATGTGGAATGTAATACAAGTTTCATGATCTAATTCTCTAAAATTCTAAACCTGAAAAGATCCTCAATGTGTAATCTTATAATAACTCAAGATTAAGTAAGGTTTAAGGCTGGGGCCTTATAGTTGGTATGAGAGGTCGGTTTAGATAACTTTAGAGGTTAGGGTATTCTCTAAGCATATGTGACATTGCCATAATGGTTAGGATTTTAGAAAGAGTCATAGTTTTAGATAAAGTGAATGAGTAAGTATATCTTAGTGTTTACCTTCTTCATTTGTACATGATGGATTTGTTGATATACTCACACTGACCTTTCTGTTTTTAGTGAATGGATGGATCTAGCAGGCACCAAAGATACAACATGTTTGAAAGAAACTGTGGTGGTTCTCTGCTTAAGATACTAGATAAAATGGGGTATTCAATGAGGAAACTCATGGTTGTTCTAAACCAACTATCAAGGAGTCATGATCAACCACTTGAACCTTGGTATGTTCTGTAATGCATCATGTACGAGATAAACAATCGATGTGGAAGTTCAGGTAATAATTATAAAGGTAACCATTAGAGTTTATATGATCCTAACTTTTGAGGAAATTATGGGTTATTATATGTTATTCTGGAAAATGAAAGGCATGAGATAAACTTGAGGTTAAAATATGTTATGACCATTTTTGAAGATTTTATCTCGTTTTGGGGAATGTTTTAAAATTATATAGTTTTAGAAAAAGGACAACACGCAGACTGTGTGACTACCCGTCGCGTCGGACAAAGCTGCGGGAATCAAACCCACAACCAAAGTGTGACGGGTATTTATCGCCTACCACTGGACTACGTGAAGTCCCTGGTTAGTTTGACTGATTCTTTTTAGTTATATGATTTTATGAATTAAGAGTAAGTTGATTTTGGGTTATTTATGAAAATGATTAACCTATCATAGAGGATATGTGATTAGGTTAATTACTTTTCAATACGAGATTTTAAGAGCAACTGATGTTGTTTGGAGATAAATGTTGTGATTTAACTTGGAAAACTATGTGACTAAATCCTTCAAATATTTGGGTTTCAATCTTAGTTTGGTTTACTTTTATGAATTTTATGGACAAATTGATTATAGAATGGTCCTCATTGAACTTTGGGTTTTGTTGGACAAATTTTGGAGATTAAGAATAGATTTTCTTTTTATAAAGGGTTATCCTTTTCTGGATTATCTAATATTGTACTAACCTTTTAGGTTTTGGTTTTGGTTAAAGTCTAAAGACATGGGAAGCATATAGTTCTCTTTGGTGGATTAGGTGATTCTCTAGAAGTTGATTATAGTACTCTTAATGCGAACAAGTCTTCCTAAATACTCATCTTTTGGAAAAAAATATGAGTTTGATTAAGGAATTTAGTAAAAGTTTAAAGTCAACATGATAAGTTATTATGTTTCCTTATGAATAAATTCCTCAATAAAAAGTAACTTAAAACAAAAATGTTGTCTATTAACTTTTCCTACTAGGGAATCGAATACCATTTAACCCATCACAAGTTTGTGATTTTCTTGTGGTTAAATTTCTCCTAAACATGTTTTCTATCACTCTCCATTAGAACATGACCCTAGGTTTTCTCCTCCATGTCCATGTTTTCATACTTGGAATCCTAGTATGGGTTAACTCGGGTGACCTTTGTACTTATCTGTCTTTATTTTAATGTGATTGTTTTACCGACTCTTGTTCCGATGTGGGACTTTCAAGGATGTTTCCAAGCTCAATTTTAAAAATTGCGAGGACGCAATTCCCAAAAGGGGGGAAGGATGTAACACCCTAGGTAAATAAGGAATATGACATTTTCATATTTATCTATATTTGTGAATAAAATATTAATATGACTTTAAAGGGGATGCTATGCTCGATGGCGTACCCAACACGCAACAATGAGTTTCTGGGGAATCTTACGTTGCACTCTAATAATAAAATAATATTATTTTAAATGGTAGTTAACATGTAGCTGTTGTATTGGCGGGAATGGATATAAATAACTAAAATATGATTATATATGTTTTTAAATGTTTTTACATTTATCCAATAAAAGATAAAGGCTTAAAATACAGAAAGAATTCAATTTTAGGCGTATATGACCTAGTTTTCACTAAAGGTTCACTCATCACCTTTTGATGGAGAACCATCATTAAATATAGTTTTGTTCACTCTAATACATTCTATAGGACCAAATAAAACTCTTCTTAAGAATTGGGACATAAAAATTTACTTTGTGTAAATTTTTGGTATCTATCCGATAAAGTTCATTTTTTTATGAATAGTGTAAAATGTTGTATTTTAATTCAAAACCTCTTTTTAATCTAATTTATTTATATGATTAGATTATCTTTTGAATTGGTTTTAAAGTGAAATTAAAATATATTTTTATCATTTAATCAAATAGTGGTCGATGGAATTAATTTCACTTTGAAATCGGACTTAAACTAGTGTTAATCTTTTGATACTTTTTGTTTCATAAAAACACGCTATTTGTTTTGACAACAGGAATTAATTATTAAATTAATTAATGAAACTTATATGTTTTGAATTTTTTAAAATATACATCATTTTTGAATTCGGAATATCAAATATAGCTTAGGGTGAATTTTTGGTAATTTTCTGAAAAACTTCAATTTTTGATGAATAGTGAAACCACTATGTGGTACTTATAAAAACTGATTTTCCATTTAAATGAAATTTTTCCACCTTTTTGTTTTGAATTTCAAAAATCTGACATACATGGTTGTCATTAAGAATTAAAATTTGGTTCAATGGGATTAAAATAATTTTTTGGTGAATAGTAACTTATTAAGTTTTTAATCGCGATTAGAGATAATTAGTGTAGTTTAAGGTAAGAATAATGTTTTAATAAAATTAAATGACCTAGAAACATGTCACACCCTCATTGGATGTGTCATGGCCGACCAAGAAAATCCATGGGTCAACTTGGGGACCCCATGGAGCCACTTTGGTTGGAAAATGACATAAATACCTTTTTATTTAATGATAAAGTAAAAATGACACAAACATGAAATGTTTTACTAAAACAATTTTTACATGGGGTTATACAAGTCATATTTTTGACTATAAATAGTAATTGGAAAGATAAAAAGCTTTCCTACATCATAGTATTTTTTTATAATTTTTAGACATTAAATAAATTAAATTATTTATGACATCATGATGATGCAGCGATGACCTCATTATTTAATGATTTAAATAAAATGGAAAGATAATGTAATATCTAAGACCTACACATGTCCAAAACCAATTGGATGAGTGTATTTCAAACCCTTATCACCTTATCCTCTAAATAAATCAACGTGGGACCTTTAAAATCCGAAACTCTTTTGAAAATAATGTAAAAGTTTGTAACTTTACAAGAGTGCCCCTCCTCTCCTCTTATAAAAGGCCCCCACCTCTACCTCCTTACCCACACTCCCAAAGCCTTTGGCTTGGCCAACCCCTTCCCATTTTGTCTATCCACTTCCCTATCTTACTCCTTGAAGCTTCGCTTTGGGCAGAAGTCTTCCCAAGGAAGCCTTTGAGATCAAACCAAAGGGAGTTACCCGATTTTAAGGTAATGTCTTCACTTGTGTCCTTTTGTTTATTTTGCTTATCCAACCCCCTAAAATCTTTTTATTCATTTATTTTGTAACAAATACAGTATCTTCAATATAATAGGATGTTTTTATAAGAAGGATTCTATCTAAACTTACACACACCTACATCTAATGGTTAAAGAACATACTGTTTCCGTGGATTGCGAATTTCTGCCTCCCGAAACGATGATTGTTCAGCATTCTTCTAACACCTTCAGAGGTGGCCATTAAGATGAAACTATATTTATATATGATATTTAATATGTTTATGTTTTACTTAAGCTTCTGTATTTTTCATTTATGGCGTACCATTATGGTTTCCATTATGGGTAAACGCGATATCTTCATTTAAGGAAGTGCGGACTACCGCCCCCTCAAAGTGATTTGATTCGTTAATACCATATGTGGTACATATAAAGGATATATTTAATGATATTATATATGATAACATAATTTAATTAAAATAATATTATCTATCATTGTGTTTTAATTACATTAAATATGAAATAGAAATGGAAGTAGCGTTCATGCGTACGTACGGCTTACCGTCTCCATGAACGGTACATTTCATTTCTTATCTCAAAATGTTATGTAATATTATATGTACATATATATAATGGATATATATGTAATATATTACATCTAAATTATGGATATCATTCTGGAATTATAACATATATATATCTCTCTCATTTTGTTTTAATTCCATTAATATGACAAAAAAATGAAAGTAGTGTTCATGCGTATGTACGGCCTACCGTCTCCATGAACGGTGCTTTTCGTTTTTTTATCTCCAAATGATATGGAATAGTATAAAATGAATATTTAATGGATATATATGATATTTTAATCATTAATACTATACTTTAAATTATTTACTTATAACTACATGGGCAATCTTTATTCAAACAAGTTCATTTTTGACTCATGTACCAAACATCGGTAAAAACCTCTGATATGAACTAACATTATTAAACAATTATTATAACATTATAATATGTGATATGAACTTAATAATAATCTCTAAAGGAGGTACTTAGGCAATTATTAATTGACCAAAGTTTATTATTCAGGAATATAAAGAAACGAACAAGACAAGTTGGACTTGGGGTAAGGGATCTTACTCTGCTCTTTCTTTTTAAGTACACTCTTTTATGCCATTCCTTTTCAACCTCATCTTTATTGTTATTGGGATGTTATTTTATATTAATCTTACTGTAATTTTTATTTTCATATGATGAGAGACCCTATTCTCTCTCATCAATCCATTTTGGGAGTTTTGAGTGGCACCATTAGGCTGCCGAATTTTCGTAAGAGATCTAACCTCTCTCTTTCTTTTTAAGTACTCTCCTTTATGTCACTTCTTTTAAGCTCCTCTTTGTTATGTTGAGGGATGTTCTTTTATATTCCTCTTTCTATAAACTTCATGTTAATATGATGAGATACCCTATTTTATTTCATCAATCCATTTTTTTTGTTTTATGTGGCGCTGTTAGAATGCCGAGTTTTCGTAAGGGATTTTTCATCTCACTTTTATTCCCGTGAGATTTATGCTACATTTGCCGCAATTTCCTTTGAGTGGTGTATGTACTACCAATTATTATACTATTTGTTTAATATACTTTCATTTATGGGTATTTACATTAATGATGTATTGACCTTCTTTCATGGGGTGTATGTTTTGAAAGATACCCAAGTCGGTAAGGGAACCTTTCACCCTCCTCTTTTTAAAAGACTTCTTTTGTTGGGTCTTTTAGTTTACATATTGTTTTGTTCGGATATGTTCTCATATATCCTTATTGATGTAAATTTTTTGTCCAAGTGATGAGATACACTTTTTATCTCTCATGTGACGCCGTCTAGCTGTCAAGGGAACTTCTTAACCCAATTTCAATTTCTTTGGGTTCAACATGTAGTTATTGAATATGTCATCCTTTGAATATGTGTGAATGACCTTTGATTATTTTACACTTAATATCCACTTATATTTGGTGTATTCATTTGTCACACATAATTATGTAATTGATTTATCCTTAAACCAAGGATATCATCTTTGTATGGGACTTCGTCTCAATCTCCTTTCATTGAGGCATATTTTTTTTATACTCAACCTTCTTTTATATGGTGTATAAACCTATTTGACTTTTACATTTATCCAAAAGGAATATTTTTTATACGAAGCGTTTTACTAAATGACAGAAGGTAATATTTGTGTTGTACGTATGCAGGGACAACGACTTCTCCACCGCCGTGACCATTATTTGAGTTTCGGCTTCCTCTACAAGCCATACCTTTTTTAAAGAAAAATAAATACCATGTTTTACTTTTCTTTTATTTTGGTATTGAAAATGGTTTTCATAATGTTTTTATTATATCAATTTGTTGTATTGAAATCTTGTGATTGAAATGTGGAAATTTTATGTTTTATGTGATACGATTATGTTATGGTTCTTGGGCATTATTATGAAGATGGGTGGTTCCGTGATAGACTAAGGGCGGGTGAGCCCAATATAGCTCTCCAATGCATTGGGTAACATGAAGGAGTGAAACGTTAAGGTTTCTCCAAAGAGATTTAGGGAATATACTGTAATGGGTATTCCAAACGTAACCAAGAGGGTTATTCCCTACGTAATAATGTTATGAATGCCTCAAGTTACCTTTTATGTCTTCTGATTTCTATGATTTATTAATGATTTTATGAGGCATGTTAAAGTGCTTATGTTTTATGGGTAAAGTATGATTTCATTCTTATGTATACATGTACTCATGTTTCCTTTCCATATTTTTATATCCCTTACTGAGCTTTTTATGCTCATCCCAAGTTTTTGAAATGTTTTTCACAGGTCAAGGGAAGGGCACATGATGTGATGATAGTGTCAAGGATGTGTCAAGAAAGAATACATGTTTTATTTTAAATATGTTTCCGTTGATGGGAAGAATGAATACTGTCTTTTATGTAACCACTTTGTTTAAATGTGGAATGTAATGCAAGTTTCATGATCTAATTATCTAAAACTCTAAACCTGAAAAGATCCTCAATGTGTAATCTTGTAATAACTCAAGATTAAGTAAGGTTTAAGGCTGGGGCCTTATACCTAGCTCCCCCAAGTCGCATCCAAATTTCTCTTCGTCTGCATAAGACACAATAAGGTGCGGGTGAATCCCATGTAGGGTTGAGTATAAAAATACCCAGTAGGGACCCCAAAACCCCAGAAGGTGTCTCATAATTCCACAATGGAAAACTAAAAAACATGATCTCAATTACAAAGCACAAACCAAAAGACATAGCTCAAACTAGATATACTCCCCTCATCAACAATAAAACATAAGTCCTCGACCTCAATCCATTTCCAATTTTCCAATGAAGGCTCAGAGCATAACTTAAGGATCAGAAGTACACGCTCCAGGAACTGGTCATCATGATGACACCCGTCTGAGAGATGTACTCCATTGGGTACAACTCAACCATTCTTAATGGAATGTCTGAGAGGACATTCTCCATCAGGAACTTTCTACATGAACTACCTCTAGTGCCCGGCACTAGAGGTCTTGCAGTCACAGTCTTCCACCTGAGGCAAGACCAATGAAAACAAAGCAAAGAGGCCCACTCCTTGACACTGTGTCCTGCAGTCGAGAGAGCTCCAACTCCACTAAAAAACCTGATCCATGTCGATACTCAGAGACTGCGTAGTACTACTCAATATGTGAGGACCCTCACCCTACCCAGTAGGGGATTACAACTCTAGTAGTTTTTTTGTTTTGGGGGACCCGCACCCTAGTACTTCAGGGGGTACTGACATCAGGCTATAGGACTCGAACCCTGGTACGACAGGGGAGTACCCACTCAATATGTGAGGACCCGCACCCTGCCTGGTAGGGAAGTATAACTATGGTAGTTCGTTCACGGTGGGGGACTCGCGCCTTAGTATGTCAGGGGAGTACCAACCCCATGCTAGAGGACTCGCACCCTGGCACGACATGACAGTACCAACTCTATATGTGAGGACCAGTGCCCTACCCGGTAGTGGAGTACAACTCTGGTATCTTATTCGCTATGGGGGACCCGCGCCCTAGGACGTCAGGGTAGTACTGACCCCAAACTCGAGGACCTGCACCCTGGAATGGAAGCGTAGTACCGACTCTTCTGTAGCACTTCATTAGGAGGACCCCCACCTTGGTATGATAGGGGAGTACCTACTCCTAACATAGAAGACCCACATGCATGACTTGGGGAGTCCCGTTTCTATCGTAGCAGAGGAATAAGGATTACCCACGCCTTGAGTCATCACAGGAGTAACCATCCTAACTCTCACTACAAGAAACATAATGGTTATGATCTTCTAGTTATCAGTCATACCTCATCTTCCAATATTTTACACAAGGAAGTAACCCAATGATCTGTCATGTCATAAGGGTTCCAACGCAACAGATGGCACGTCAATCGGTTGGATTCAGGTATGATCTAACCGGGAAAAACTCCAAATTTTTCATTAAGTCAAGTGCACTATCTCAAAAGGATATTATTTCTCCAAGTGTTTTATTATTGAAATTTCTAACCTTATCTATGTTCTTCTTCTAAACCATAAATTTCTATGAATATTATATCAATTAATAATATAATATTTATTTTGAAAACACATTTATGTCAATTTTTACACTATTTAGTAATTGGTTTTTGTGAAAGTCAACAAAACTTAAATACGACAAAAAAATGAATTAAATTAATATTAACATGTCATATTAATGTATAAAATTAGTGGAATGTATCAAAAGTCTCAATTTAAATTTATTTGGATATTTTTAATATCAATTATTTTAATATTTCATTAATAAGGTAATTACTGCATTATCATTATGCCATAAATAAATTTTATTATTTAATGTCTAAAACATATAAATAAAATACAATTATGTAGTATTTATTTTCATATTTCTAATGATTCTTTATAATTGAAATTATCTTATGTATAAACATATATTAAAAAAAAATTTAGTTTTTAAAATTTGAATTTAACACTTTTATCTCTACTTTATATAAAATAATAATAAATTTCCTAATCTAATCCAAGTGGACCAAAGAATAAAATTTTATTCCTAAGGTTGATTTTGGTCAAAATAAACTTATCCAATAAAATTAGAACATGTCTTAGGGTAATTATAATATCATTTTTACCTTTAATTACCTTATTTTCTATTAAGTGTGGAAAATAAACTTCAAAAGATATTATTCGCCAAAAATTATTTTCATCCTATTGTACCATATTTTACTTACGAATTTTAACCATGTCTCTCAGGTATTTTAAATTCAATTCACAAAAGCAGTAAAATTACATTTTATGCAAATTCGTAATCGTTCCTAGAAGGTGGGTAAAAGACATTAAAAAATTCAATAAAATTTTATATATCTAATCTTATTATAAAATGGATCCAATGAATTACATTGAACACATATAGGTATTATGTATCTATTTTGATGTAAAAAATGTAAATAAAATAATTAATTATTTTAATAAAAAGTAGGTTTTAAACAATAACATAATATTTTTCACTATTCATCAAAAATTTAATGCTTTTAGAAAAATATCATAAATTCAGCCTAAGATAATTTTCATATTCAGAATCCAAAAATAAAGTCCATTGTGAACAATAAAATTTATTAAATTTCAAAATGTGGGTATTTCTATTCATAATGGCTAGTTTGATTAATTGTGGTGTGCTAGAACTCGAAGTTGTGTATATCTCAAGATATTGATTTATTCAATGAGAAACGTACCATGAAAGCTTGGGGTGTTACAAACATTCCATAGGATAAGGTTTGGTGACTAGTGCCAAAGGATGTATCCCTAAAACTGGAAGGCATTGCCTTTAAAACGGTAAAAACACATAGTCCAAGAACACAACAAGATGCACCCATGATGTAAAACTGCAGTTGGAAAAGTGTGTATTGGAAGTAAGGGGAGGGAATACAAGGCCAACTGAAAGATACAACCACAAATGAATAAATAGAAACATATATTGTGATCTTCCACCAAGGATCCTACTTGAAGGGTTGGTACAGCTTGTCTCTACAGCTCTCCACATTATCCAATCTCCTCTGTGTATCGCCCGGACCTAGATCCCTCAAGTCTCAGTTAGCTGCTTGTTGTTTGCACAACACACAACAAGGTGTGATCGAATCCCATGAAGGGGTGGGTATAACAATACCCATTAGGGGCCCTGAGACACCAGAAAGTCTCTCAGAACTCAACAAAGGAAAACCAAAAACATGATCTAAATCACAAAGCACCAAAAAAAATACATAGCTCAAACCAGATATACTCCCCATATTCATAAAAAAAATTAAGGCCCTGACCTCAATCGATTTACAATATTTCAAAAGAAGGATCAAAGCATGACTCAAGGTTCAGTAGTATACGCTCCATGAACTGGCCATCCCTGATGGCACCCGTCTGAGATATGTACACCATCAGGTACAACACAACCATTATAAATAGAACATCTGAGAGGACGTTCTCCATCGGGAACTTTCTACTAGAAATTCTTCTAGTGCCTGACTCTAGAGGACTCATAGTCATTGTCTTGAACCGGAGGCAAGACCATGGGAAACCAAGTGAAGAGGCCCACTCCTTGACACTATGTTCTACTATCGAGGGAGCTCCAACTCCCCTAAAAACCCACTCCCCATCGCTACTCAGAGATGGTGGAGTACTACTCCATATGTGGGGACCCGCACACTACCCATTTGAGGAGTACGACTTTGGTAGTTTTTTTGCTATGGGGGACCCACAACCTAGTACTGCAGGGGAGTACTGACCCTAGGATATAGGACCCGCACCCTGGCACAGTAGGGGAGTACCAACTCTAGATGTGAGGACCTGTACCCTACCTGATAGGGGACTAAAAATCTATTAGTTTATTCTCTATAGGGGACATGCACCCTAGTATGTTAGGGGAGTACCAACCCCGGGCTAGAGGACCCACACCCATGCACGACAGGGGAGTACCAACTCTATATGTGAGGACCCACACACTACCTAGTAGGAGAGTACAACTCCGGTAGTTTTTTCATTATGGGAGACTCGCGCCATAGTACGTCAGGGGAGTACTAATCCCAGGATAGAGGACCTGCACCCTGGCACAGTAGAGGAGTATCGACTCTACTGTAGCACTTCATGAAAGGGACATGCACCCTGGGTTGACCGGGGAGTACCTTATCCTAACATAGAGGACCCACACTCATGATGTGGGGAGTCCTGTCTCTATAGGAGCAGATAATTAAGGAATATCTGCACCTTGAATCATCAAGGGAGTAGCCATCCTAACTCTCACTACAAGAAACACCCTAGTTCTTCTCCTCTGGTTATCATTCACACCTCAACTTTTATGAAGTTCCACAATTATGTAACTCAAGGATCCTACATGTCATAAGGGTTCCAACGCAACAGTATGTGCATCAATCGAACACCCGGTCTGTAAGCTACCGGAATTTTAGTGTCGAGGGACCGATTGGATTCAGGTATGACCAACCCGGACAAACTCCAAATTTCACCAAATGTCACATAGGTTATCTCAAAAGGACAGTCTCTCTCCAAGGATCCGAGTGTCGTAGACAATTCGTCAAACGGACGTCCAGTTTGCAAGATACAGCCTTTTAAGCATAACTGGGCCTGAGAGGGGTGTGGGTCCGATCCGACCCAGTCAGACTAACCCTGTGTGACCCAGTATGGGATGACCCTACTTGGTCTGGGTATGACCCTGCCAGACCATACCAGCCTGAGCCATCTTGGTTGAGTTGGGCCGCTATGAGCTCAAAACTCTAGGTTGCATACTGTCTCGGGCCACCGGCTGGCACGACCAATGCGGTGTTGTGCGGTCCGCTGCCCCCGAACATCTCAAATGAGCAGTTCGGCTCCTTTATTGGAGGCGTTGGGTGCCTCCACCTCATCACCCATGGGACCCATAGGGTGATTGTCCCTTGCATCATTGTGGCTTTGATCTGCAACTCCATTTAGCATGACGCGCGACGACACGCCGCCTCCACCTCCACGGTCGGTCGCATCCGGCCGCCTGTCTGACCACCGCGGTGCCGAGAAGTGCCGCTCTTTCACTATGTCTAGCGGCTTCTAGCTACTGCCCTCATCCACCAGGGTGGTCACCAGCATTGGCGCTTTGTCTGTGGGCCACCGGGTGAGCTCTGGTGGTCTGTTCATTCTTCTGGGCGCACCTACGATCTTCTCGGGATGTCGTCGCCATTGTGAGCCTCTCAATTTCAAGATTATGTGAAGTTGGAAGAACCCACCTTCGAATAGCACAATGAAAAACCAGCAGCTGAGGGTTCGAGACTTTTTCATTTGGCTTGTTCCCTCCACGTTATCATTATAACTAGTGGGGGTAATTTATACATCACATTAATATAATGATAACCCCCATTCAAATCCCCTGCAATGAACACCTGAAAATTCAAGAACAAGGAGAAGAAATGTGGGGATTTCTTAAATTAAAAGACAACCTCTACCTCATGAGTCGTTGGGGACGTCATAGTGGTTGATGTAGAATCCCTCTCCAGGGAAGCTGTCGATGTTCGTTGTTGATTCCCCCAACGACATCCAATATTTCGTTCTTCCTTGGTGGAAGACATTACGTTACTTCGCCATAGGTTCCTTGATTGGTGAAACAATGTCAAAACTCCACCCTGAGCCTCACTTAAATAGACGGGGGAAATGGTGATTAATGCACCGTGGAATTAATGAGATTCATTAATTGACATAATTAATGTGCCACATTACTTTCACGAGGGGTGGTTACGCAACCAAAGTGTAACCTGGAATTTAATAACCCATATTAAATGTCTAACCACCTTCGTGGTCCCTACCACTTCTGCTCAACAGGTGGTAGGAAAACAGAAAAAAATAAAAATCTCAATGTTATTTTATTATTTCATTAAAAGTAAAAAAAAAAATAACTTTTTCATCTGACCAACCGCAGTTGAGGTTAATCCTCCCTAAAGCAAATCTCGGTGCTTTGGATTCAATGGTTCCCTAATATTTTTAATCCGAGAACCGGTTCAAAAGATAGAAAATTTCATTCGCACATTTACTTAACGTACCTTAAAAACAGTTCAAAAATTAGTAACAGTCACCATCGACCTGCTCTAGTTGATGTTAGTCTCCTCTTAATGGAAAAAATTCCCAACGAATCTAATAGTACTCTCGGATTTTCAATCCGAGTTACCGTTTATAAGTTAGAGAATTTTACAATAAAATAATTACTACTTAATAATTTTATTTACATCCAAAAACTAACATCCACTATTTTCCTGCACCGGCCAAAGTTAGGATCTATCTAAAAAAATAATACCCTCACGAGTTCAGTACTGGTCTTAGATTTTTAATCTAAGTCACCGTTCAGGAGTTATGATCATTTGAAAAATAAAATAATTTTATTTAATTATTTTACTTACAGTTATGCCATTTTCTAGTTTTCTCACTTGAGGCATGCACCGACTAAACATAAGTCGTGCCTAGGGTAAACCTGTCATCCTGAACGCAATAGTTCCATCATATTTCTAGTTTGGGCACCCATTTAATATTTTTTTTACTTTTTCAGTAAAACCACTCACGCAGCTAGTTTTAACTTAACAACATTCAACAGATCATTCCGGGAACTCTGGGCTTTGGAATTACACGCTGTCAGATTTAACGTTCTCGAAATAATTCTATATAATTAAAAACAATTTATATAGAAATTCAGTGACATTACAACCATGATCATTTGGATCTCCTTTATGGAATATTTTTAGGGAATGGTCATTAGACAATTAATTAATCCCCATATTTCAATTTACTCTAATTATGTGTTATTTTTAATTTCTATTTGAAAAAAATATCCATCCAAATCACATGTCTAGGTTATTTTATACCTTATTTCATTGACTTTTTAGAAACTATTGATATTAAAACTCTATAAAAATTATCTAGGGGAATTTTTTTTGTTCTGATTCTTGAACACACACAGTGAAATATATAATCCCTAAAATAGAATAGGAGTCTAGTGGTGGTGGTTTTTTCATTTGGGGGTGGTTTAACATTTCTCAAAAGGTTTCCATTATGGTTTTATAAAACAGAACTAAATTTTCTATCAGAATTAAACTAGCATTGGTCTTAGTAATTTAATAGAAGTTTCTTGGGAAGTTTTATGAATATTTTTTAAGTGGTGATTATTTTGTATTTTATCATGGTTTTTTCATTTCAGATTAACTGTTGATTTTATAGTTTTTTAAATATATTTTTATTTTATCCCATATATAGTGGTGGATTAAAACACCTCTATATATTTCATTTAAAAATATTTTAGAAGTCCCACCCCATAAAAAAATCATACACATTCAAAACATTAAAATATCTAGGAATAAACCCCAACAATCCAACTATAATTGTTATCTCAATTAAAACATAAAAAAATTAAAATCAAAATACTTACCAAAATAATATTATATACATAATAAAATGTCTCACAAGGATGTATACACAACATTCATCCAAATTCAAAAACATTAGCACCAATGAACCCTAACTAAGAAGCACGATAAAATTGAAAATCTAAGGAATCACCCATAAAAGGTCAAATATAGAAAAAAATATAAATCAATCCTCTTTTTATTTCGTTCTGAAACCATTTCATATCCATTTTATATTCATTTAAAAATGGCACAATATGTCATCTTACTCATGTTATAACCTTATCGAAATCCAATCAAATGTTCTTTAAAAAACAATTTTCTATTTTGATGTACCATTCCAAACCCCATTTTATAGATACGAATTTTACCATTAAAGTATACTTATATCCAATTTACAATTAAAAAATAACATTTTAAAAATAGAAAACATTAACTTTTAAGATCCAATACATGTCTCCAAAAGAATCTATAAAAGGGAATTTGAAACTCATTCGACCAATGCACCATCATCAACTATTTAGTAAGCTATGATTTTAATGTTAATTTTTAGGCCACTACGAGAACATCCCAATATTATGGGGAAACTCACATGATATTGAAAATTTGGAGGCAAAAATAATTATAAAGTCATGTGAATATAAAATCACTATAATAGAAAGATATAGTAATATAATGTACTCCTACATATAAATGGACCATAATAGATCAAATGTAAATGGATATTTAATTAAATCTTGATCAAAAACAAAAAAAACTACAAACAAACAAATAATATAATATTGATAAATACTTAATTAAGTATTCTAATTTTAAAAAAATGAAGATCGAAATTTGAAAATTTCAACAAAAATATCTTTTTAAATTTTTTTAATGATTTTTATACCCATAATAAATGTTTTAAAAATCACTTTTATAAATATAAAACTCCATCATGAGTAATAAAAATTAAAAAATAGATAAGTTTGAATCAGTATAAAATCCTATTCAAATCATAAAAAAAAATAAAATGAACCATTATGCATCATAAAACATTTTATGCATGGAAAAATACAAACATCCCTTTCCTCAAACCAAAACATGGTTTCTCCATCACAGTATCATTGCATTTGTCAATCATCAATTTAGTTACACATCACTATCACAAAATCTAAAGTCAACCCTCATCACTACTTAAACAACTAATATTGACACCATATCATTATTTTTCTCAACTCTATAAAACCAGAACCTATAGGAAAATTTTCTTGAAAATATAACATTGTGGTATATGTAAATTTAAAGTAAAAACAAAAAAATTTGTGTGTAATAAATTATGATAATTATTTTACCTATACACTAAAACCATACATCAACACAATATAACTAAAAACAATAAGTCCTATTCTAATATAAATCAAATAATTCATTCAATAGAGTAATAACCTTCACATCATGCATATGTACAAAGAGATTCATTTTAAAAATATTATAGTTTAACTAACTAATAGAATTAAATTGAGTCATATTTTTTTATAATTACCTTTGTCTTGGAATAAAATACTTCATTCTTATATGATTTGGGAATATGGTGCCAATAAATATATATAATTGAAAGGGTAAGTATCTCATCCACCAACTGGGGTAGAATATTTCCAAATGACCTTGGAATATCATCTATGGTGACCCCATGTATCTTCCTTAGAATCACTGAAATTTAAACAAACAAAAATAACTTCAAAACACATATTTTGAAAACATAATGCAGAAAAATAAAATTTATAAATGATAACTCATACACAATGATAAAAAAATTAAAATAGTTATGATAATGAATGGATTCACATACAAAAAAAATACAAAGTTTAATTTTTCGAAAAGAAAAAAATAAGGCATAAAAATCAATTTAAATATGATAACTTTTTTAGAGTACTAGAAATGTATAACATATAACATAGGTGGATGATAAGTTAATGGATGAATACACTAAAAATAATTTTCTTCCTTAAATAATGTCTTAACTATGCTCTATAATTACGTCAACTACTTAATCCACCCATTCAAAATAAATATTTTCCATAACATGATAAAAAAAAGTCTATTTATTACTATTTATGGGATTCAATATATCATCAAAACATCCAACTCAATTTTATTTTGTCTCAATATCATCATTGTATCTAAAAAAAGGTAGTACACTCCTCTATAAAATAGCCTCTATAAATTTATCCTTCAGGTTGTGTTTCATTTTTCACAAATGATTTCTATTGACTATAGTATTTATGAAATAAAATAAACAAAACATAATTGAGTATTTAATGAAGTTCCATGAATTTTTTACATAATATGAAAAAAAATATCATCTCAATTTGATACATCCATCAATAATGTACGGGACCTTTAAATTTGGTTTCCTAAAAAAATGCATAGTTAAGTGCAACATCATAGTAAAAATGGTTTTTGAAAGACTATATCTATTTCACAAAGTGTTAGTAAAAATCTATCATAATGGATTTCAAGACCAGCTGGATGTAGATTTTTCTCACATAGTTGTATAAATAATGTGAATAATTTGAGTACTACTGAAGTAACATTTTCATGTAATGATGTACACAATTATAATAATAGTAACTTTTGTAACAAAATATTTGACTCGTGAATTTTCATTACAAGTAACCTATTATTCTTTAACTTGATGAACCTTGAAATGTTACTTGAATATCCATTAGATACCTTTAAATGTTTTACAATTTGATGGAATTTATCCTTATCCCTATTTTTTTGAAAAAAAAATTCGGATCATACATTCTATTCTCATCTATCCATAGATCATAACTTATATTCACTATTTAAAAGTAATTTTGATCATTTAAATGGTCCTTTTATTTTCCATGACAATTAAATATTGTAAAGATTAACTTTTCATAAATATTCTTCTCAATGTGCAAAAAATAAAGATTACGATGTAATAAATTAAATTGCCTATAAAGAATTTGGATGGAGATACATTTTTTCATTCATTTTTGTATTATGATTGCAACTAATTATTAAGTTCCAAATAATTTCGTAATATCATTGAAATGATAAACCATCCCAAATTCTATATCAAAATTTCCATGCTAGTTCTATATTTCAGAAAATTTCAAAAACTTTTAGGTGGTCTAAATTTAATAAAACCATTAAATTTTGAATTATTCAATAGAAATCAATGGGATGAATTGATAAATATTTGATGAAACAAGACGTCCCATTTCTTAATTTAAGGTATACTTTTAGGATCAAAATAATAATTATAAATAGAAAAATAAGAACCCATGTAATTTTTCCAACTAAATAAGTTCCCATGTAAAGGTAAGTTGCTAATGGTCCACATCAGAGAAATGTGCATTTTGAACACTATTTAGGAATATGAAACATATGTCTCAACACTTTTGATCAATAACTCTTGTTAGTCCCCAATTATAGGTTCTAAGTATACATCAATATCATTTTTAGGAATTTTTCATATAGGAATAATCATCAAAATGATAGAATATGTTTTTTGTATACACATCCATTGAGGTGAATTTTAATGAATCAAAACAACTAGATAAATGATATAACTGGTTATTATAGACCCAAATGGGTTTAATCCATCATCAAAAAATCCCAAACACACAATAATAAAATCATAGGGAAATTTTGAATGTAATGAATCAAATTTTTTCCATGATTTTGAATCTCTTGGATGTCTCATTATCCCATCATTTTCATTGTTTATCGAATTCTACTTCATATGCTTGATGGTTTTCAATGATATTAATTATATTTACAATTGATTGTTTTATAGGGATGTGACGAAAAAAATTATTGACTTGTAATTTTTAGTTTTATTCATATTTTTATATTGATTCAGACATCCAAAATCATACATTGATAATTATATATAAGAAAATCATTTTTTTATAATACCCTCTGATTGAATCTTCTTTACAATAAAGCATACAATCATTAGGACAAGCATGTATTTTAGTATAATTCATACCAAGATTTTTTAAAAACATTTTTCATATGATAAAAATATGTAGTTATATTATCTCTTGTAAATTCATCATGTAAAAATTCCAATATCATGGACATCGTCTTATTTGAAATTTTGTATATGCATTTTCTATGGTATAACTCCAATAGAAAAGAAAGTTTAGAATATTTTAGAAATCCACTGTACATGTCTTGATAAACATCATAAGCTAAATAATGAAACTCAATTTTCTACTCAGTAAAGCTTTCTCTTATTTAAGTCTTCACAGAATCAAAAGGAGTATCCAATGATATGTTACAATATTGATCTAGTTGTCCTATAGTCACAAAAACATCACTGTTCAAATTACTATTTTTAGCAGACTTAACTGGTTGTTTTGATATATTTTGATATTGATATTTATATATTTCAATTCAAAAATAATCCATTATATGAGTTTTAATTGGATTATATGTTTTTGATGAATTTGAGAGATCATTCTATTTACTAACATTAGTTTTCAAACATTACATAACATTCTATTCTCCATGCTAAATAAAACAAAAATATTGATCAGTGAATTGATTCTATATAAAGTGTTCATAAACATCATCTCTGTTCAACCATATTCTAAATTTTCAAATAGTTCATGGACATATTATGGTCCCCATAATAGGTCAATTGAAAATTTCCAAACTACAAACTCCTTTAAACCCTTAGCTTACTGAGTTGTGTTCTTCGGTAATGTGATCCAAATATTATGAAAAAATGTCAAAATGTGATTACACTTTGTTAAAGAAAATTAAAACACATAATTATTACTAGGTATGAAAAGAGATAATTGGGAGTGAAAAAAAACAAAACCCAAGTAGTTTTAGGAAGATCCATATAAGTACTAAAAATTTCAAAGTAAAAAAACTAAATCAATCATGTATTGTATAAAAAATATTAGAAACTAAAAAAACCGTGAAACCATTAATTTAAAACGTGAATCGTTGGATAAAAACCCTACAATCACTATGTCTAGGTGAACCTAGTAATTCTATGTCACCCTAGAGGTGTATTTATAGGTCTAACTCATCAATAGCTAGAGGGGGTGTCACATAATACATAACTAGCTTTGAAATTGGTGGAGGACCTATTCCTATTAAGGAAAGCCTACCCAAGAACCCATTGTTTCTCATAAGGTTTAACAAAAAAGAACATCTGATAATAAAAAATATTTTTTTACCAATAAATGAAAATGTACCTTTCCAAAATAAATATCAATGCATTTTCACTATCCGACACAAATAATGTAAAGAGAAAAATCATCCTTTTTAAAACAATCCTTGTCTTGAAATTTACACTTTCCATAAAACTCTATTGAAAAAATTTAAAAATTAAAATAATCTGTAAGTACCTATCTAAAATAACGACTACACCTTTATAATTCATTATAAAATTTCCTTTTAAAATTTCCTTAGAAAGTCAATATCAATCATAAAATTTAAACTTTTATATTACATATATCATTATACATGTATACATACATATATACAGATATATCTCCCAATGAATATATTCATATATTCTCGCATCAATATGTTCATAGATACAAATAAGTATATACCCACTTTTACATATTTTTTATCCCTGAACCCAACATTAAACACTCACACATCAATCCTATGTGGATAACGCAAGTATAATATAATTAAACTCAATAAAATAGACCGAATAAAAAAACCCCAATCAAATCAACCTCTTAAACATAAATTAAAATACATATAATCACCTAAATCATTTCAATCAATAATAAAATTATATTCATACATTCATAATACACCAAAAATATTTTATAGAAAAAAGTATAGTCATTATTTAGGTAAAGACACATAATAGGTTAAAATATATAAAACCCCACTTATAAATCAACTATAATTTTTTAATAACCTTATTTAATAAATATAATTAAATTCATTAAACTAAATTAACTGATAAATTTTAATAAAAACTGATATATAAAACCTAAATTTTTTTGGTATTTGAAATAAAATTAAAATCATATAAACACTTACCTATAACTAATTTGATGGTGTGAATCCCTTAAATACACTAAGAGGAGGGTCCTGAGGGGAGATTTCATACCCTAAAAATTGAAACCATAAAATTATAAGAAGTCATATGAGATGGATACTATGTTTGAGAGGGTGAGAAGAGATGGATGGATATATTTATAGCTTAAGGGTGGTAGAGAGAGGTATTAGTGGTGGGGATGTGAGGAGGTAGAGGTGACAGTGAGGGTTCCGAAGAGGGGGTCAGCAACTTGAGCTCAGGTTCAGGGGGCTCGGTGGAGAAGTGGGGACCAGAGGAGGGGGATCTAGATCGTGTGATAAGGGAGAAGGGGGAGCCTATGGGGGGATAGGACTTACAGGGTTCAAGGAGGAGGGTACATGACAAGGGGGAGATAATAAGTGCCTTATTTTAGGAAATAAAATATATTTAGAAACCTTTTTTAAAAACCTTCCACAAAATTTATTCTATTTTTTTAGAATCTATTTAAGACAACACTGATAAATTTTATGTTTAGTGTAACGAATTTTGTTTTATAAATTTTTCATGGAAAATATATCTATGAAACACTCTATGAATTCATAGAATTTAATTATGTGGGATCATTGATATATACAATATATATTGTATGAATCATGTGTTATCTACTATAATTGGTACCTTTTCCCGGTCAGGTTTTGAAATCCTATCATAGAAAATTGAAATTCGATGATTATTTTTAATATATATATTATAGAATTAAATATATAAGATAAAATGTGGTTTTTTGGAAGTAGGTAATGTTAATATATTAGGTTTTTTGGGATGAAAAGGTGTGGAATAATGGGAAATTTGGGAATCATTTTTCATGGTAAATCATAATTCTCCTAGAAAATTTTAGAATGCACAAGATGTAGTGACTATTATACATGAGGGTGATATAAACACCTATATCATGTATAGATAGAAAATATAGGGTTCTATTAAGATATTTTATATTTATGAGGCTGTTTCTCATGTAAAATTTCTAGTAGATGGAGGGGCTTCAACTATCCATGTTCTAAGTGATTATGGTCTTTATTAGATGAAGATAAATATTGGGATGTGATGCCACCATTAAAAAAGAAGGTTGGTTATTACATTATGGATTTTATTTTCATACCTAGTAGAAAAAACTATTATTGAAATAGCGTATGAATATTGTGGAACTATCATGTATAGCAAGAAGAAGAAGATAATTAACAATTTGTTTGTGAAAAAATAAATTGGGGACTTGTAGTCTTCTTAGGATTTATTGGAAGAGTTCTTGAAGGGTCTATTTGATATGACTATAGAGGATAGGTAATACCTTCTTTCTTATCAAGATATGATAGAGATATATAATTGATTTTTACTTTATATTAGGTGTAGGTAGAGGGAAATAGAATTATTGTATTAGGGTATTTTCCATTAACCTCACAAAATAAGACTATGTAGAACCCTAGACTACCCTAAGAAGGGGGTGAATCAGGGTGTGATCATTTTCTCTTCTTTACTGAATCTTGTTCCCATGTTGGTAGGAACATGTTTAAAACTATATTATAGATATGTGCAGTAATTAAAACATTCACATGAAGAAGGAAAACACAATAATTTTTTACTTGGTTCACCGCTAAGGGCTATGTCCAAATACTATAAGCCGACAGGTTTTCGGTCATACCAAATTCTACTAATCTTCACTACTTGTGGATTACAAAGGCTCAGGCACAGTATGTCTGTCCTAAGAACACTTCATTTACAATGGTTTAGGTATATCCCATTATATCCCTCAGATCACTTCTGTTGAATCTCCCTGGCTCACTGCCATGGGAGATGTCTCACTCAGTTTATTAACATGAAGGTCGCTTCAATAGATTGGGATGAAAGTCATTGTATCTCTTTATCACGAGACACTACTTACATCAAAGTCCCTTATTGATGGTCTTATATTTATTTTTATCATTTATGATGTTTTTGTTTTTGTGAACAAACCCTAATTCTGTCAACTGTCTCTGATCTACATATCACGCGTGTTCTACGTAGTAGACTTATTCCATGCACTGCCCCTACTCTGCATACCACACCTTCCCCACATACCATGCCTTCCCCGTATACCATGCTTGCTCTTCCTACCATGCCTACTCTACACACTATACCTTCTTCACATATTGTTCCTGCTCTGCCTAATTTTCCTGCCCTGTGTATGACACCTACTCTACTTATTGTGCCTTCTCCGCACACCGTGCATGTGTACGACCTCCGCACACCGCCTCTAGGTACCATATGTGTGTACCGCCTCCACATACCACCTTCATGTACCACCTATGTGTACCACCTTCACGTAAAGTATGCGCGTACTGCTACCACCTTCCCATACTGCCTACGCATACCTCCTTCACATACTGACTTATCCTACATCAGACTTCTTCTTCAAATTCTGTGAATGATTTCATTTTTCGCATACCACTTTTTCTTACTCAAAAAATCTTCTGCGGACTACTCCTTCCAATTTCGAGAACCTTTTTGTATTTTGATACCACTTGATCCTACACAGAATCTCTTTTGCGTACCACTTCAGAAATTGCCGCATTCTTCCATAATGATGATATTTTCTTATCGAATTATCTCTCTCTTAATGAATGGATTATCACTCCTTATATAGAAAAATAACTCTGCAAGTTTCACTAATCCATTTCACCCAAATTCATAATGTGGGACAAACTTAATCGCATACTAAACTCCATCCTCCTAATGTAACCCTCAACCATGTACTGCGACCATTTGAGGAAATGAAAACCTTCACCATGTATCATGTGTCTGCTAGTCAGTGTATTGCACCTCTTCCACCAATGAAAAGCCATTAAAAGTATTGCAACTCCTTCCACAATGAACCATTTTGGGTATGTGCAACCCATTTGGTGAACCATTCCACATACCTTTCTCGATTACGACATGATTTCACTATGTACCATCACTGCGAACCGTTTTCAGTTCTGCGCACCACTCCGCATACCATTTTCATTGCAAAGTATGTGGCCACAAACCATTCCCAAAACATGGCACACGATTCATGTTCCAAGTTACATGGTTTTCTCCTTTACTGATTTCCTTCACCATTCCACATCTCATTGACTCTTATAGAAAAATACTTCCATTTCCAAAAATAAAATCCCAATTTACCTGTCCAACAATTTGGAAAATAGTAGGAAAATTCATTCAGAAAAAACACCCATGCTAATTCATTATCATCTTTCTTCTTCAACAATCATCTTCTTTCTTTACGATCCTTATCTGTCGTGAAGCCCTTCAACAATAATCTTTCTTCCAGCAATACCAGTATTTCCAGTCAACAATGAATATGACTAGAATCATCTTCTTATCTTTGTATGATTATTCTTAAATCTTGAAATCTCTACATTATCCCCCATGCAATTATGTATGTATCTTCAGGTAAATCTCTAATATGGTTTCATTGTTGTTAAAAATGAATCACCTTTGATACATATATTTTGAACATAAGATCAGTTCATCAATCATCTGAATTATGACTCTCAAAAACATTAGAGTTCTTCTTCATCTCCTTCTTCATTTTGATCTTCACTGAAAAATGTTGTCAACAAATAAAACCATATACACAAAGTGGTCCCGACAATCTCCCCCTTTGTATTTTTATTTCAATACTTTCAAGTTCCCCTCAAATGAATGAGTCAATATCAAAATAAGAATCTTCTCTCTTCCCTTACTTAATTATCTCTTCCAAACATTAATTTCACTTTTCTCCCCCTTATTGAAAAGAAGTAAAATTTATTGGGAAAAGGGTTTCATTCCATACTTGACTAATGTGCAATGAATAATTTCACTCAAAGTCTTCGTGATCAATGATCGATGTAAAAAACAATAGGATTTGATTTTGACAACAAAGTTTTCCATTATCCACTGATTATGATACCTCATGAGATGAGAACTCATTTACTTTGTCATAAATGGATTTTCACTTTCATTATAGGATGATGAATTTGAATGTGATAGGGAATAATCAAACCGAAACTCTTTCACTCACTAGAAAAAACAGATAAAAACATTCAAGTGCAATTGGATGGATAAGTGGAATTGGGAAAATTCAATTATTCTTATGTAACTGATTAATTCAGTTACTCCCCCTTTGTAAAATGATATTTCTTATGAGTAACCAAGGATGATAGATTGAAAAGTGAAATAACCTTTTCAATGACATGTTCTTAAAGAAATTTCAAGATTAATTGAATTAAATACCAACTGAAGGTGATACTGATTGGAATAATAATATTGGAAGCTTCATCATTTGTCTCCCCCTCAAGGGAAAAAATCCTCATCATCTTCATCAAGGGTGATACTTCATCATTTTAATCTTTCAATATAAATTTAAGAATCATCAATGGATGGAAACATCTTCATCTTAGCTATCAAGAGTTGACAGCATTACCTACTTCTCATGTTCTCCCTCTAAGATCATGCTTCACCTTCAATTACCTATGTTATCTGCACAAATATAATACACAAATGATTTTGGTAATAAGGTGGTTCCTCCTTGCTTCATCAATATGAGATTCATGGTTGAGATTCTTTTCTCAACCAAGTTCCTCTGTTTATTCCAGCCTTTATTCTTTCACATCTGAACATATGTTCTGATCCGTGTTGATTTGGCATTAATCTATTGACATTCTCTTCTTCTTTGTGTGGAGAATTGTTATTTTTAACAGTCATCATGAATGATACATTATTACTCCTTTTAAGGACTACTTCATTCTTTGGTATTATAGTTAGATAGCCTTTTGCAATGTGACCAGATTTCATACATATCTCACATAAAACATATTTAATGAATGTTTTTTTGTTTTTACTCTCTCATGAACTTTATCTTCACCACGTGAAAGTTTTAATTTTCCTTTATCACCAAACTTTTCCTTTTCATATTCAAGATTCCTCATTCTTTTCAAATCATCTAGTTAGATGTCGAACATATCATTTGGAACTATTGTAGCTAGTTTGGATCTTCCATACACATTCATCTGACTATCATCCCTCTTAGTTTCTCTTTTGGATGAATTGTCCTTCAATTTCCTCGATCTAAAATCCAGGGTCTTCTTAGCTTTCCTATATGAGATCTTCTAGGGGAATTTTTTGTTCAAATTATTCTTCTATTTTCTTCCCAAGGTAGATTATTCGTACTTAGCCAGCATTAGAGGTCTTTTTTTATTATCAATGATGAATACATGTTAGGATGGATGTGTACCAACATTGTGACCACTTCCACAAAATATGTCACATATGTTATTAAGCATTCCAAATATGTTTGTGGTAAAAATATTCTCCTAGACCAGTGGATTTTGATTCTTCTTCTCTGGATTTCTCTCCCTTGAGTTAGGCTTCCTTTGTGATTTTACATTTTGAGGACTATACCAACATTTTAATGCATAGTTCCCAAATATGTTGTAGCACAAACATTGACACAAAAATCTTGATTTCTTTGTATTATGTTGATGGTCATTCTTCTCAATAAGTTTTTCTCTTTGTGGAAAACCACCTTCCACATTCTTCTTCCTATTCACCCCAGATATGGTGATAGGTAACTCCTCACATTCCTCTCCATACTTGTTTTGATTTTATCTTCCAACATGCACTAATTTTGGGAACATATTTAGAAACATGAATACAAGATGGTTTGGATGGTACCATATTCCTCTATACTTATTTTTTTATATCATTGAATGATTTCATGATCTTCTTATCACATGTTGGAGGCCTCCATCTTTAGGTTCCTCTAGTGAGCATCGTGTAGATACCAACACTATTTCTTGAGATAGATCATCAACAGATATCATGTCCTTCTTATCACATCTTAAAGTTCTTTCAGCTTTAGAATCCTCCAGTGGACATTGACTACTAGTAGAAATTGGTTCCCTCTTTTGTAAAGACTCAATATGTGTCTTCTCAATATTGGTCAACTAAATTTCTAGTACAAGACATTTCATATTGAGGATGGATTTATTATCTTCAATCATAATTATCTTCTCCTCATAGGAATTCTCAATTCTTTCAACTTCAACGTCATGTAACATGACTTTTGTTTGTAAAAAAGAGTCATGTTCTTTATTTTCTTGGAAGTTTCTTCCAAATATAAACTCTTGACATCGTTTCCCTTCTTCATCTCACTACATGTTCATGGATCCGTTCTTCTAGATTATTAAAAACTCTTTCTTGTCTTTCAACTTCATTGAGCCATTTTGATATATTTATTTCATGTCTCCTCCTTGTTTTTTCAAATTCAATAATCTGTCTAGAGGGAATATAACATTATGACACTTTATTTACCAAACCTTCCTCTATATTATTAGCTTCTCCTCCTTATAGTTTAATCTCATCCTGCATACATTGAAATATTCTACAAACCGCAACAACTCTTTCTTCAATAAAATCACATAGATAAGTTCTTAATTTCTCCATATTACATGAAAATAAGAAAGAGGTGTCCTCCTTTCTTTATGTAGAAACCTGATCCACCAGATATTTACTTTCCAAGCCTTGTATTTCTTCATTATTGGAAGGGCATGGAGAACCAAATACATCTTCTTCTTTGGACAAGAGGGAATTCTTCAAATGTCTCTTCTCTTTCTTTTTCCTATTTTTCATCATCTTTTTTGATGTAGACTTTTGCTTAGAGATGAATAAATGTTCATCAAGACTACACTTCATTGTTGACTTATGAAAGAAACGCAAATCATCTTCTGAATAGAATTGACGAAGAGTATCTAATATACTTAAACCTTTTCCCTCTGATACAAATTGCAGGACCTAGGACCACCCTGAGAGGGGGGTGAATCAGGGTGTCATGTTTTTCTCTTCTTTACAGGATTATATTCCCACATTGTTAAGAACTTGTTTAAACCTGTATGATGGATATGTGCAGTAATTAAAACATTCACATGAATAAGGAAAACACTTCAATTTTTTATTTGGTTAACCACTAGGGTCTTTGTCTAAGGAGCATACACTGATAGGTTATCTGTCGTAAAAAATTCCACTAATCTTAACTAACTATGGATTATAAAGGTTTAGGCAAAGTCACTTTTTCCCAGGCACACCGCCTTTACAAAGGTTCAGGGATAGCTGACTTGTTTTCTTGGATCACTTCCATTGACTCCTCCTAGCTCACTACCCTGGGACAGGTCTCACTAAGTTTATCGAATTGAAGGTCACTTCAACAGATTGTCAAGAAATTCTTTTTCTCTGTTTAGCACGAGAGACTACTTGCATCAATGTTCTATATTGATGAATTTTTATATTCAGTTTTTTCCTTTATGATGTTTTCGTTACCGTTAACAGTCCATGATTCTATCTGCTGTATCTGATCTGCATATCATGCATGTTCTTCGTACTACGCCTGCTTTTCATACGAACCCTTCTCCACGTATCGTGCATGCCTCATGTACCGCACATGCACAACTTATCATTCCTGCTCCACCTACTATTCCTGCTCTGCACACTACACTTTCTCCACGTACTACACCTACTCCACGTACTACGCCGCTCCTCTTACTGTGCCTACTCTGCGTACCGTTCCTACTCCGCCTACTATGCCTACTCTACACATCGTGCATGCGTACTACATCTACTTACCGCCTCTGCGTACCACATGCGCGTACCACCTTTATGTATAGCCTTCGCCTACTCCCATCATGTACCACCTTCGTGTACCGCCTTCACGTACTGCCTACATGAACTTCCTTCACAATCCACCTACATGTACCGCCTTTGCGTACTACCACATCCTATAGGAGACTTCTTCTTTAAATTAAGTGAATTATTATTTTTTTGCATATAACTTTTTCTTAAGCATAAAATCTTCTGCAGACTACTCTTTCCAATTTTTTGAACCATTTTTTCTTTCGCATACCACTTTATCCTACGCATAATTTTTCTTACGTACCACTTTCATACTTAGCCGAGTTCTTCCACAGTGATGATATTTTCTTATCGAATTCTCTCTCTCTTAATGATGGGATTATTACTCCTTATATTAGAAAATAATCCTCAAATTTTGTTAATACTTTTTACCTGAATTTTTAATGTTGGAACAACTTCATGGCATACTGATCTCTATCCGCGTACTATGACCCTCAACCATGTACTACGGCCCTTTAGAAAATTTTGAACCTTCACCATGTACCATGTTTCTACCGGTCCACGTACTGCATCTCATCTTCCAATGATGGTCCATTTCGTGTACCCAAACTTCTTCTATGGCGAAACATTTCCAATACCATGACCAATTCTGTGAACCATTCTACATACCTTTTTTCAATTACTTCATGCCTTTATAGCATATTTTTGCTACAAACTGTTTTCTATTATCCACACCACTCCGCATACCATTTTATCTTCAAGGTACGCTACCGCAAACCATTTCTATAATATAGTACATGATACATGTTATAAGGTTCATGGTTTTCTTCCTTTACCGATTTCCTTCGCCATTCCATATATTATTCAATCCTATGAAAAAATCCTTCCATTTACAAAAATAAAATCCTAATTTAGAGGTCCAAAAACTTGGAAAACACTGGGAAACGACATTTGGAAAGAACACCCATCCTAATTTACTGACATATTTCTTCTTTAATAATCATATGCTTACTTCACAAACATTATATGTCGTGAATCCAATCAACAATCATCTGAATTCTAGAAACATCAATCTTTCCATTAAACAATAAATATGATTGGCATAATCTTCTTAGCTTTGTATTATCTTTCAAAAATATTCAAATCTCCACATGATCCCTCATGCATGTATGTAAGCCTCTTCAGGTGACTCTCTGATATAGTTTCATTTTTGTATAAACTTTATCACATTTGATACATGTATTTTGAACTTTAGAGAAGTTCATCAATCATCTAAATCATGACTCTCAATGACCATGGATTTCTTCTTCATCTCCTACTTCATTTTGATCTTCATTGACAACTGTTGAAAAAAAATACAAACTTATACACAAAGTGGTCCCAACAGACTGAAAATCTAAAGGAAATATCTTATATGCCAAAACTAATGCATACAAGTTCATAGTAAAAGGGTGTAGGGTTAAAGGTTCCACACAAAAAATTCATAAACCTAAAATTAAGTTTAACTAGTGACTCAAAACACCATATAAGGTCTAATCATTAGACCATGATCCACATTTTTAACAAACTTACATTAATTAAAATTTCATAGAATAGTAGAGCCTTGAGGATATAATCATTAGTACCCATTTATCATAAATTATTAAAAATATTTATGATCATTTTTGTCGTGATTTTTCTAAATATTGTAAAATAATGAAAATTATTATTATCAATCTATCTCTATCGGAAGATCTCAAATTGTTAGGAGAAATCTACCCCCATTATTTGAGTGATGAATAAAACCAGTAATGTGATTTGAAATTAGATTTTGATGTATAAAAATTGGATGATGAAGGATTATCCATTTAAAATTACCTTTAGGTTGTGTAATTCATAACCTCAATGATTAAAGATAACCTATAAATCGTCATAACTTTGATTTAGATGATATATCATGAAAAATATGAAATATACCTTATGGGTTAAAAATTATTATTGGTGTTGTGAGTCTTGAGTTTGTCTCTACTTTTGTTCCATTGGTTTCCCTTGGTTTGGGCCGTGTGAGGGTTCCCAAAAATCCAAAAAAAAAGTTTTATGTTTTATTTTTAAAAAATATAGTTTGAAGGAATTAGTAGAGGATATTGAGTTTCAAGGCCTAATTCCCCATGTAATAATTAAAAAGTTGTACGACATACTGTGAAACTATTTTTCAGTATTAAAGGCCTAATAAATTTATCCTTGAATGTGGGAAAAAATTGGATAATTATATCACTTATTTAGTCCCAAATATGAATTTTAAAATCCATAACACATGGGTGTATGAATTTGGAATCCCATTCACCTTAGAAAATATTCAAAATCATGACTAGAGACAATGAAGTCAGATTTAAAAATATTTGGAATCAAATTCATGTTCTACTTGTTTGGAATCATTTTATATACATCCATAAACACATGTATTGTGTGATTGTTTTTTATAAATTATTTTTAGATATATTATTTTTTCGATTTAGTGGAAAATAAGTTTAGGGTTTTTGAACTTTTTGGATTTGATCTTTGACTATTAAATTTATATTTTCATATAAATATATATTATCATTTTATTTATATAGAAATGATGTTTCGATTAATTAAATATCTATGATTTTATTCTATCCATTAAGATATTTTTGTTTATCTCACCATTTTTCTAATTTTCTCTTTCCTTTATAATATATATGTTAGATTGGTGATCCAGGATCACAAAGCCCAGAATTTGCACCTTCAACCAAGAATTTCATTATGTGGTTTAGATTTCCCATTCATTTCTAAGTGTTTTTTTCTAATTAGTTGATCATTATAATCTATATAATTAGAGAAGAAATTTTATTTGATAAATCCAAAAACATTTTCCCTCATTTTTTATCATATACTGTGAAGATCAAGCCACTTCTTGTTTCTCTCATCAATTAGTATCCTGCCATAGTTGGGAATGGTATGAATTTATACTTTCCATTATTAAACATATTTTTTTATAATATATTCTATTTCTCTTGTTATACAACCATAAAAAACATTTTTTTTAAACCTCAAGATTTGGTCCTTATTATTGTTTATTTTAATAATTTATATAGCTCCAATTATTTATCCATCTTTTCTTCATATTTTGATTCACTATAGTTGAATTTTATCGTATAGAAAAATGAAAAAACAAAGTATATATGAACCCATAATCTAATGATTTTTTAAAATAGCACATTATAATCCTTTTTTATAGATTCCAAAAAATGATATCTTTTTCAATTCATTAATTTTTTCTTTAAAGTATTTGCATAATTATATATTTTCTACATATTACATCATTATTAAGGATTCTTTTATTTGTCTTTATATAATTTATATTTGGAATAGGATTTTTTATAAATTTTTTACCATTTATAAATATTGGTAAAATACCCAAATTACACTCAAGTACCCTTTTAACTCATCTTAAAACATTTTCCCATTCAAAAAAATATATATTAATTCATTCATCAATACCATAATGGTTGTTAAGGATTGATATAATTTTAGTTTCATGATTAAGGCATTATACTTCGTAAGTTCTTGGAATTTTATTTGAACCCCAAGAATAGAGAGAATAGTGAGGAAAAAATTGTTTGTGCGTCTTTTTATGTTTTTAAGTATATATCCTTACATGCATGCGGATATATTATTGACTGTGTATTTTTGTGATGATATATCTATGCATGTTGGTGTGGACTCTTATGTGTGGTATAGATTGTGTAATTCATAGTGTTTATTTCTACTAGCATATGTATTTGTGTCACTTATCATATTATAATATTCGGAATGAGAATTTCTTTTGATAGGATCAGGGAATTCCAAATTAAAAGTCCTATATTTAAGTATATTTGAAGTATAAGATTTTTTTACACATTCTTATAATATTATTTATAAAATATTGCATAAGATTCATGAGAATATTGATAACATAAATAATCAACAAATATCAAGAAAGGTCCATGGTAATCATTATCATGCTATATCACCATGATATCCCCACATCATAGAGGAATGAATTGAATATTTTGATGATGATATCTAAAAAAATCTATATAAGGGGTAGTTATTAAAATAGACTAGAAGATAAAAATGATTCCATAATAATATGACATCGTTAGTTACATAAAGGTAAAAGTATCATTATTTATTTTGAAAAGTGATCAAAATTTGTACTTAAAGAGGTATATATAGATAGAAATATCATTTTATTTTCATATATATTCTGTGAAGATAATGTGAAACATTCTTAACTTATGTCTTTTTTTGTTTTTTTATTATTTGGTGGTACTATTTACAGAAAGATAGATCTTGATACAGTAGATATTACATTAATACATGGGATGACATGAATTTTGTGGTAAGGAAGTATTTTTTACCATTATATTTCCATATATATCTCTACAACACGTATCAATGTCTTGGATAAGATATTAAATGAATATAATATTTTTAATATGAGCTTTATATTTCCATGGATGAATCTAATATTGAAGTGGAACCATATGTGACCATGAAATGATTTTTCTGTCTAATAAACAAGAAGATTGTTGATCATGCCATAAAAATTGATGAATAAATCCAAATGAGGAGAATCATGAATAAAAATAATACACATTTCACTCCATGGAAAAATTTAATAAATGATATTACATTAATTTAAAATCCAAAATATTTGATTGATCGTATGATATTCATGATAACTTTTCTTCCAAGTAATCCAATATTAATACTACCTAATTTAATAATAGGTATATTTATAGATTAAAATGACAAATAAGGGGTGACACTTGTACTGAGTTCCTAAATATGTAAACCATAACCAGAAACAAATTTATATAATGAGATTCTAATGGAGAAATCAATAATAAAGAAGAAAAAAATAGTATATCTGAGAAATAGGAAATGAAGAATTTAAGGAAGAACATAACCCCCTTATTCCTAGAAAATCATATAGAAAAAAATTATAGTTAATGAAATAAAATAATATAAGAACCTATTACATGAATTTATTTATATCCAATGATAGGTATATAGATTTATCATTGATTAGTGAAGTTGTAGTAGTGGGTTGAGTACTGAGTTTGTGGATATACGTGGACTCCAAACATTTATATTCAAAAATCCATACCAAACATATTGGTTCAATGATTAGGGGGATTTTGAGTAAAAAAAATACGAGAGAGTTTCCTTTTGTATCAATAATTAAAAACGTGAGGTGATGTGAGATTTTGTATCAATAAAAGAATTTCACTTACTTCTAGGTTGATTGTGTCTATATTGTTGAAAATATTAGCATAATAGTTTCTTTAACTATCATTAATTTTTAATTTTAGTGTACCCCATAAACCATATCCCCCTCTCCCCTATTATATTTAGAGAATTAAATCATGTGAAAAAATAAAATAATCAATAAAAATGGGTGAAAAATAAAATAAGGGTGAGAAAAGTGGAAAGAATGAGAATGTAAAGAAAAATATCTAATTTAAAATGTATAGCGGGGAAGAGGAAATTATTAATTAAAAAATTATTATTGAAAAATTAGTATGGTTACTGATTATTTATTTTCTTTGGAAAACTAACTAGTACTTATATACAAAGAAGTGATTCTTGACTCAAAAAAACATCTCACCTCTTATCAAATATATGGTTAAGTATTTATTATCACAGTATGATGATGTGTTTATTGAATTGGTGTCACCTAATTTACTACCTATTAGAGGTATTTAGTATCAACTTGATCTGATACATGATGTATCCCTATCAAATTATTCTATGAATTTCACCTATTTTGATGAGAAATTAGTTAACTAAAAGTAATGTCCATGTGATTTTTGAAATGGGGAAAGTTAAGAGATCCTTATATCTTATGTATCACTTTTACTACGATTGATAAATACAGATATAACATGAATAATGTGTATGAATTATATAAGTAACAATAACTTCACAATCAAGTATCTATATATTATCCCTCAGTTATTTTATAATATTTTTGAATTAAATGGTTCAAATATTTTCTCTAAAAATTTTATATGTGAGGATATGACTATATAATCCTATAAGTGGGGATGAGAGGAAAACTATTTTTTAAAAAAACATGGTTTTAAAAATTTCTAGTTATACCTATTGGTCAAAAAAATGAACCTAGTACATTAAAAATATTGGTGAACCATGTGGTATGATCACACATTAGAAAATTCGATATAATATACTTTGAGGACATCCGTGTGTATATTATAACATTTACTAAACATTTATATTATTTAAGAAGTTTACTATACATATTTATATTAATAAATGTGAATTTTTTGTGTAATTTTTTTATTAGATTTTTTATGAGTGCTGATGTGTTTTAGGTTGAAAATAAGAAAAATAAATCCTTTTTGGAGTGGAAAACTCAACCTCCTTTGAGCATGTAATAATTTTTACATGTTTTCTATTTTTTATAAGTGATTTATAAAGGAATATAAAACATTCAACAAATTATTTAATGACCTAAAAAAGAATATTTTTTCATCTAAATAGGGAAATATTCAAGAGAAGAACATTGATGATCACGAATGATCACGTACATCTAATCAATCATTTTGGTAAGGCTTTGGAAATTGAATATTATTTAAGATATGTTAGCATAGATGGAGTAATGATTCAATAAGGTAATCATATTTCTTATTCATGTGATAATTTAATGTTCCTGAAGATAAATTATCCTACACATAAAAATTAATTTTGTGTATTATTTATAGTCTTTTATACATTTAATCACACCCTTTAGATAAAACAATTCATGATTAATTCTGAACATGAGGAAATTAAAAATATTATTATCCAACATATGTTAAATAAAATAAATTATTGGTTAATATAAATAAAGTAAATATTCCAATATTTTGGAAGGTATAAAAAAGATAAAGGATAATATTGTTTTGGAGTCTCTTTCATAAATATATCACCCTCCATAATTTTTGGATTTTAAAACAATTAGATTTTAAATTATTAAGGTTTTATATTCCATTTATCATTAATTTTTGACACTTTTAGTCATTATTAAAAAATATTTCTGATGAAATTTTTTAATTTACATGATATAAGTTTTTCTAATTGATAATACTTTTATTCCCAATTGCTCAACCCATTTACTTTTATTGAAAGAGTTACATTATGGTGGTCTAATTAGGAATTTATTAATTTAAAAAGAATTCATGTATAACAACTTGTTCCATAATAAAAAAATAAGTTCATGAATTATAAAAAGGTATGAAAGTTATTATATTTACATGATCTTTTATGTTTATATCTTTAGAAAATTAAGAAAACAATTACATTTAAATTTATATTTACACATGATATAAATTTTTTCAACAAAAAGGATTTCAATGTTTAACTCAAGCTTTATTCATGACCCTTTTTAATCATTAATGATGTTTCAGCATTGACCTTTATAAAATTTTAGAAACATCCATAGGCCTTGTGGAAAATATTATGAAATCATGGGATGAGTGACGAAAGGATTACTAAGGAATATAATATGAAATTAATCACATTAGTACATTTGAAAAACATTTGAATCCAAAAGGATGTTTTACTTTTCAAAAAGTAATCTTCGAGATCAAATAATAATTTAATTAATAATGAATCCAATTTCATAGACCAATTTTTTCATAAAACATTTTGTGTCCATGATAAAGGTAAAATCATAACCATTATAGTTTCTTTGTAAAATATAAAAACTCATGAAAATATTTTCCTTAAAAAACCATCCAATATTATATGGACAAAACCAAAAAACTCCATTTAAATAACTGATTAAATCAAAATATTTCAATTAAAATCTCATAAAAATAATTTTAAAACTGTGTAATAATATTATTGCATTATCCTTTCAATCAGCTATACAATAACCCATACACAAACACTTACAATGGAATAACCTTCAGGGTTAATTACACATGTTTCATCCCAAGAACATATCATTTATCGATGCTTTGATGGGATATATCATACCTATACATAATAATATGAAATATAAAATTCCCATAACATGAATAAAACTCAAAAAAATATCACATTTCTATTATAAAACTAATGATTTTTTTCATAAGATCCCGTAATGTGAATCACTTTCTTTTATCAAATAAAAATGAAAAGAAATATCCTTTTCTCTTCAAAACATTTTTAAAAAATCCTAAAAATGTAAAAAATTTATTCTCTTTAAAACCAAATAAACATGTAGATTAATTATGATAATATATAAAGGCTATGATATAGGGAAAATTTAGTCATATGGTAAACATTAAAAAACAAATTTTTTTCACTTTCGAAAAAAAGTAAAAAATAACCCATATGATAAACATTGAATAGATTCCTTTTAAAAAAATTAAATACAGTAAAATTTAGTTACAAATAACCTTTATCATTTTTTAATCATGAAGAGGATCATTCTTGAAATAATTAAGATAACATGAACAAAGATGAAAAATATTTTGGAAGTAATTTATTAAAATAATATTTAAATGAAAAATCTATTACCTCATGTATTTAAACATCAAATATGTCCTATAATTTTATAAATAATAGAATTATATTAATTATATAAAATATTATAATCTTTTTATTAATTTTTTACCTTATTTTAATTTCTTTTATTTCATTTATCGCCATGTTTTAGCTAGTTACTAAATCGATTAATTTCACGTTGGATGTTTTGGGATCATTTGGTCAAAAATAGTTTTTGTGAGATGACCATATTGAAAAGTCTCATGGTTAACTCATATAAATAATATAAAATATGTTATAATTATCTTTTGTGTGCATTAAATATACTTTTTTGACCATTCATGTTAGGAATTAATTAAAAATTAAATGCATCTTCTTATAGAGGTGGTAGTTTGCATGTATACATGAGTGATGTTTAAATTTTTATAATGGATGAAAAGGAAATAAAGTAGGAAAAGGTTTAACTGTATAGAATCAAAAAAATATTATAAATATAATATTTATTCTTTAATATCATACTTATGACTAATCATATGAGTCTAAAATGAAAAATTAATTGTATCGCATCGTGGGGATGGTTGTCAGCATCTATCCACAAAAGTTGTCATTATTTTACAAAATCTAAGAGGGTAATAAGGTTTAAAATATATGAAATTTAAATAATATTAATTATATTAAAAAATATCATCTATATTCATTAAACCAATATTTATAACCATTTGTGAGGGATGGTGATAAAACCGAATCATATCGCTTTATGGAGGTGTTATTCTGTACGTAATAAAAATCGATGTTTTAATTCCCCATAGGAAGGAAAAGTTAAAAGAAATTGTTACATCAACATAATAAATTTTAAATAAATTTAATATACTCATTTCATCATATTATGATGGTTCTAATATATTTTTATGAGGTATGTGAAGTAGAAAACATGAAAAAATTAGATCAAGACTTATACATCCTCTGTTGAAATAAAATAAACCAAAAACCAAAATAAAACATGTGAAAAATTGATTAAAATAGAAGTTACAAAAATAGTTTTTAATAAAACAAGATCATCACTAAGATTATAAAAAATTTAAACACTTGTTTTTGAAATCATTTTTATACTATTACAGGAATTATATTACATCATAAATATATATTTGTTAGAAAAAAGGATTCACAGATTTTTAATTCATTCTTATATCATGATAGTTCCATAAATGTGATCATATTTTTAAAATCTTTATTTTCAACTATTCTCTTAAAAATCACCTATTTCTAAGAAAATATTAAATTAATATTACTAAGATGATTTTTACATGATAATATCATAAATTAAATAAATTAAATAAAATTAAAATTATGATTTTTAATTTTTAATTTCAAATAAAAGTATGTAACACATGAGGCAAAAATTAGAATAAAACTATTTTTCTGATTAGAAAATTACAGAAATTTATAATAGTGAATATAATTTCTAAAGTCTAATCATGATGATTCTCTTATTTTGTACAAAAAAATACATTTTCATATGGTATTTTAAATTTTAAAAAAAAAATCACAAGTAGTTATGTTATTTATTAAATTGTGGCTGATTCTCGTTTCAAGAATAACTTTTTATTAAAGGAGATGAAAATGATAATTTGGATGTTTTTTTTTACCATGACACAATTTCTAGAGCTTGAGTGGGGGTAAAAGGTTTTATACCTTTGTGCTGGATTTATTTCACGTTCCATGTAAGGAAAACCCCGGATTTCCACTACTACACAAAGGTATTCCAAGCAACACACAAGGGTAACACATTTCATTCATGCATTTTGTAAATGTACACTGGGTTTTTCAAGAACTACATAAAGGTTTAAAAGGTTTTGTAAGGGTAAAGTGTTAATTGTATAATGGTAAAGCCTAGTTTTTTACCTCCTGTATAAGGTTGAAAATTTTGTTATTAATGTTGTGTGAGGGTAAGACACGTGATGTGTAAGGGCCATAAAACCTATACAAAAGGGTAACTAATAATTCCTAAAAAAGTGTAATGGCTGTCAGACAACTACATCTATTTCATTTCCTAATACCACCTAGTGGTGCCACTACTTTCTTCCACCGCACGCTACCAAAACATGATACATTCATGAACTACGGTCATTGGTTCATGCTTTCACTATGTGTTTCCACTACCTTTATGTCCAAATTCTAGTGAGTTTTGCTACTATTCATGTGATGCAGCTACTACCTCTACCTATATCAAATGATATCACCTCCAGTAATCACCTACTATTATTGGGTGTTGGACTCCTCATGTGTTAATCATGTTTTAATGATCATAAATATTATTACTGTTAATTAATCTCGATCTACTCATCATGTTTTAATGGTAACAAATCTTATGATGTTTATTACTCTCTTTATTATTTAAAAATTTCATGCATGATCACAAATCTCACATATATTATCAAGCCTTTGTGTTTATGATTCAAGTTCTCTTACTCTCTAATGATTAAACTTAATCCATATTCTGCTTATTACTATCTAAGTCCAAATATAGATATTTGTCTAAGTATGGACTCACCGTGAAGGACTCACCGTGACCCAATCACTGTGAAGGACTCACCATGACCCACTCACCGTGAAGGACTCACCTTGACCCACTCACCGTGAAGGACTCGCCGTGACCCATACACCGTGAAGGACTCACCGTGACCCAGACACCGTGAAGGACTCACCGTGATCCAGATACCGTGAAGCTTATACTGTGAAGCTCATACCTTGAAGCTCATACCGTGAAGCTCATACCGTGAAGCTCATACCGTGAAGCTCATATCGTGATGCTCATACCGTGAAGAAGACACTATTTACATAATCACTATGACACCATTTCTTAACTTTTTTTCAATATTATTCAAATAATGATAACGGTCATATTTGATGTTTTTAATGCATTTAATGTTAATTAATTATAGTTGTTGGCATGTCAGGAAACCGTATCTCATACCTATGAAAAGGGAATCATTCCTACTACCAAAACTTGTGGAATATAAGGAATATTGAGATGTAGTACACATGCATGCAATGAAGCGAGAAAAGTGTGACGATAGAACAAGAAGAACTTACATACACCCGAGAGCACTGTGCTGAACAGGAAAGAGATTGAAAGACTTTCGAAGAAATATCATGAATGAAATCCAACACCACTGAAGAACACATGATGAATAAAGATATCTTTTTCATTCCTGTAGAATACAAGAAGAACTAAGACACTCTGTTTTTCAACAGAAAAACCAGAGGACTCAGAAGCATTCTTGGTGAATCCAACGAGTCCAGAGCTACTTTGATAATCACTAGAGCTTTCTAAACTCTTATCTATTCTCTCTAAGTGATTTATTTATAAACTTTAGAGAAGTGTGGTGTAATATTTATTTCTTATACACACACTATCTCCTACACTGAACTGGAGGATAAGAAAATCCTCACTCTAAATCTCTTATCTCTTGTTTACCCACGTCAACATTGGAAGAGGTCCTTGTGTGGCCTGGTCTTTGTTTTGTTTCCCACGAAGAACAGTGGTAGAGGTCTTTGAGTGGCCTGGATAGTTTTGTAAACTGTTGTTAACCCTAATCCAGGGTGTGTATCAAATTTTTATATAAATTTGAGAGGACTAAGTCTCGGCTTGAGACTGAACCTCTTGTTATATCTGTTGTGCATCTTTTTTTTTAAGTTCAAAGTATACTACATATATATTATTTATTCTATTGCTATTACTTTAAAATACAAAACTATTTTAAAGATACTTTGATAGTTAAATTATAAATTTTTTACATTTATTGTAAATCAGTAGGTTAGCTTCAAAAGTTAGTTTGGTCTTGTGGTTAAATTAACTGAGACCTAATAACTGTTTGAGAAGCTAAGTGAACATTTACAATCTGTATAAATTCACTACAGTTTAACTTGATTTATAAATTGGGGGATTTAAATAGAAAATATTTTAACAGAAATTTTAATTGGAACTCAATTCACCCCCCCCCCCCTCTTGAGTATCCACTCTGACCAACATTTAGTATCAGATGTTTGTTTTTGTTTAAGGACTTTTGAAATACTCTGTTTTCAACTGTGATTTTCGTTTCATCTTTAAAGATATTAATTTTCTGTTAGTTCTAAATTTTATCTCTTTAAATTATCTTTTTAAAATATAGATATGGATAATAGACTAGAGGGTGCTTCTACTAACAGTCCACCATTCTTCAATGGTATAAACTATGCTTAGTGGAAACTTAAAATGAAAATTCATTTAGAAAGCATGGGTTTTGATATCTGGACTGCTATAGAGTCTAAATATAAAATTCTAGAAACTGAACAAACAACTTGGGATGAACCTACAAAGACTGCTTTCAATAATAACTGTAAAGCTATGAATTCCATGTACTGTGCTTTAGGATATGATGAGTTTAACAGAATTTCTTCTTGCAAAACTTCTTTTGAAATTTGGGATACTTTGGGTGTTTCTCATGAGGTAACAACCAATGTTAAAGAAATGAGATTAAATAATTATACTATTAAATATAATAATTTTAAAATGAAGACTGATGAACCTATTTGTGATATATATCTCAGGTTTAATGAGATATTCAATATAATGAATTCACTCAGAAAGGCTGTTCCTGCAAAGGAACAAATTATAAGAATCTTGAGAGGTTTACCAGACCGACGGAAAGGCACATCTGTTTCAATCAGATAGTCATGTGACATTACTGCTCTGCCTGTCAACGAACTCATTATTAAGCTCATGATGTATGAGGAAGAACTCAAGGTGAATAAAGAGTAAGATGATGAACCTAAGAGAAAATATGTGTCTTTCAAGACTACTTCTTCGAAGAGTAAGGACAAAGATAAAGCTCAAATACAAAATGACAGTTCAACCAGTGAAAATTCAGACTCTGATAGTGATGCTGAAATAGTTCAGATAGCTAGAAGGTTTATGAAATTTAATAGGAAGAAGAAATTTTTCAGAAAATCAAATTACAAAGGAATGTATGACAATAAGGGACATTGGAAGAAGGATTAGAAAAATCCCGATAAAAGTGATGAAGTTGTTTGCTATGAGTGCAAAAGAAAAGGACACATTAAAGCGGACTACCCAAATCTAAAATTCAAGAAGAAATGTGATTACAAGGAAAGTATGTACAAAAAGGCTATGAAGACTACCTGGAGTGCTTTTGAAGACATCACAAGTGAATCTGAAATGTCTGATTCTGAAAGAAATCATGCCAACATGTGTATCATGAAAAACACATCTGAGGTAACCTTAGATACTCATGTTTTAAATTCTTATTATTCTGGAGATGATGCAAAATCAGATTCTGATTCTGAAAAAATGACTAGTGAGGAATTATTTGAATATTGTAATATGCTGGAAGACACATGCAATGAACTTAATGATAAATGAAAATCATTAAAGAAATAGCATGCTCTCACTACTATTGTTAAAACCGAACTTACTATTGTTAAAACCGAACTTACTATTGAATAACTGCAAAATGCTCAACTGGTAAAGGAGAATACTGAACTGAAAATGTCTAATGAGAAACATAGAAAAGACTTAGAGAAGTTCACAAATGGAAAAGATACACTAACTCAAATTCTAGGAAAGCAAGTTGCACCAAAATACACTACTGGAATAGGCTACAAACCTGGATAGAGACAACTTACTAAAAATAGATTTATTCCTAAATCTGGACAGAATAATTCTAGTTATAGTTCTGGAAATTTATATGCTTAAACTAGTTATTCACATAGTTATAAATAAAATAGAGTTTATCTTTCAAAATCTTTTGATTCTGTAAATTATATGAGGCCCATAAGACAAATATGGGTACCAAATGTGTTGATTGCTAACCTGTCTGGACCCAAGAAGATTTGGGTACCAAAGTCATTTCCTATCTAAATCTTTTTTGTAGGAAACCTTCTTGAAGAGTTCCCACAAGAAGAAATGGTATTTGGACAGTGGATGTTCAAGACATATGTCTGGGGATTACTCATTATTTAAGAGTTTAATAAAGGTTGATGGAGGTCATGTCACCTTTGGTGATAATTCTAAAGGAAAGATCATTGGCCTAGGACAAATTGGTAAAACTGATTTAGTTTTAATTTCTAAAGTTTTGTTTGTTGATGGACCTAAATATAATCTGTTAAGTATTTCTCAATTATGTGATGATGGTTTTAATTTCAAATTTGAAAATGATTCTTTTAATTTTTTTAATTATAAAAATGTATTAGTATTTTCTGCTCTAAGAAATGAAAATGTTTATGTTGTTGATTTAAATTCCTTAGATAAGAAAAATGTTACCTGTTTAAATGCTTTTCATAAAGTGTCCTGGTTATAGAATAGAAGATTAGGACACTGCAATTTACACTCACTTAGAAAACTAACTAGGAAGAACGTAGTTAGAGACCTACCTAAACTTGAGTTTCCAAATGACAAAGTTTCTAATCCCTGTCAAAAGGGAAAGCAGCGTAAGGTTTCTTTTAAATCAATGAAAGAAGTTTCAACTTCTTAACCTCTCGAGTTGGTTCACATGGATTTGTTTTGACTATCTAGAGTTTCTAGCTTAAATGAGAAGCACTATGTCTATGTTCTAGTAGATGACTTTTCTAAATATACTTGGGTATACTTCTTTGCTCACAAATGTGAAGCTTCTTCTTACTTTGTTAAATACTCCAAATCTGTAGAAAATCTTAGTGGACTTAAGATTAAAACCCTAAGAAGTGATCATGGCCGTGAGTTTGAGAATCATGAGTTTGAATCCTACTGCTCACACAATGTCTATAGTCACAATTTCTCTGCACCTAGGACACCTCAACAATATGGTTTATTAGAAAGGATAAATAGATCCCTGCAAGAAATTGCTAGAACTATGCTTAATGAATATGACCTGCATATCTACTTTTGGGCTGAAGCTGTGAATACAACTTATTATATTATTAATAGAGTCTTAATTAGACCTGTTCTTAAGAAGACCCCATATGAGATGTGGATCAATAGAAAACCTAAAGTTGGTTACTTTAGAGTCTTTGGCTACAAAGTCTTTGTTCTCAGTAAAAAAGATAATCTTGATAAGTTTTCTTCTAAGAGTGATAAAGGAATATTTTTAGGATATTCTTTTACCAGCAATGCCTATAGAGTCTTTAATAAGAGAACCAATTGTGTGGAATAATCTATTCACATCAAGTTTGATGAAACTAATCCACATGAGCCTAAAACCTCTATTGAAAATCATGAAGAAGATTTATCTGTTCTGGACCTTAATGACAAATCTAATGAACCTTCTACAAAGACAACCAATTCTGGACTTATCCCAGAATCTGTTCCTAATGAACCTAAACCTAGAGAAGAACCTGAAATTTCTAGTCCTACCTTTACTAGATCCACTATAATTATAAAGAATCATCCTTTAGATGCTGTTGTAGGAAATCTTGATAAAGGGAAACAGACTAGAGCTTCTCTTAGAAATCAGGATGAACATCCAGCCTTCTTGTCACAGCTTGAACCTAAAAACATTTATGATGCTATTAATGATGAATTTTGGGTAATTTCTATGCAAGAAGAACTCAATCAATTTGAAAGAAATAAAGTTTGAAATCTTGTTGAAAGACCTAAGGAAACATTCACAACAGGCACTAAATGGGTGTTTATAAATAAAGTATATGAATCTGGAAACATAGTTAGAAATAAAGCTAGGCTAGTTGCACAAGGCTATACTCAAGAATAAGGTATTGACTATGAGAAGAATTTTTCTCCAGTAGCCAGATTAGAAGCTATTAGGATTTTACTTGCTTATGCTGCATATCTAAATTTCAAACTAAATCAAATGGATGTCAAGAGTGCATTATTGAATGGGTATATTGCTGAGGATGTTTTTTTGAACAACCACTTGGATTCTCAAAACCTCATTTTCCAAATCATATTTTCAAATTATCAAAAGCATTATATGGTTTTAAGTAAGCTCAAAGAGCTTGGTATGATAGATTAAGTACTTTTCTAATTTCTAAATGTTTTACAAAAGGAATAGCTGATCCTACTCTGTTTATATAACGAATTTCTAAAGATGTTTTAGTTGTACAAATTTATGTAGATGATATTATTTTTGGATCTTCAATAAATTCCATATGCACTGATTTTTCTAAAATGATGCAAAATGAATTTGAAATGAGTTTAATGGGTGAACTTAAATTCTTTCTTGGATTTCAAATCTTTAAAAATGATGATGGAATCATTTTAACTCAAAGTAAATATTCTAGAGATCTTTTAAAACGTTTTGGATTGGATAACACAAAGGGTAGTGACACTCCCATGAGTACCACCTGTAAGATGGATCTTGATGAAAATGGTAAATCTGTTGATCAAACCACTTATAGAGGAATGATTGGAAGTTTACTCTACCTGACTGCTAGTCGTCCTGACATTATTTTTAGTGTGTGTATGTGTGCTCGTTTTCAAGCAAACCCTATAGAGTTGCATTTAAATGCTGTAAAGAGAATTCTCAAATACCTCAAGAATACTCCAAATTTAGGACTGTTCTACCCCAAAGGACAATCATTTGAATTAGTTAGTTATTCTGATGCTGATTTTTCTGGATGTAAGTTAGATAGAAAAAGCACCTCTGGAACGTGTCACCTTTTAGGAAAGTCACTATATCATGGTGTATTAAGAAAAAAAAAATTGTTGCATTATCTACTGCAAAAGCTGAATATATAGCTGCTGGCAGTTGTTGTGCACAAATTTTGTGGATAGAACACACATTACTAGACTATGGATATCAATTCAGACATGTCCCAATAAATTGTTACAACACAAGTGCTATTAACATTTCTAAGAATCCGGTTTCTCATTCTAGTTCAAAACATATTGATGTAAGACATCAATTTTTGAGGGATCATTATCAAAAAGGTGATATCACTTTGGAATTCATTGTTATTGAATATCAACTTGCTGATATATCCACTAAACCATTAAATTATGAATGATTAGACTACATCATACATGATCTTTGTATGATTAATCATAAGTAAAAATCCTACTGATCTTAATGTCTAATACTTTACTATATTTTACTTTACGGTTTCATGGACACTATTTCTAAGTTACTGTTTTATGCTGACGGTCTCACCGTCAAGACTTTATGCTCACGGTCTGTCAACTCACTGTCTCACCATGACTGCACAGAATGCTCACTGTCTCACTGTGACGACTACCAACTGTCTCACTGTGATGACTAGTTTTCATCACACCGTAATGCATACTCACAGTCTCACCATGAATATTATTTATATTTTTTTAACCCGTATCATGGTAATTTTTATTTAACCGCTATTTGTTTTCCCGAGTTTTTGTTTTTATGACGTTTGACATGCCCAAATGATAAAGATCAAGGGTTTCATTCGATTCCTTACCCAAACTCTCTCCTGAACCTTCTCTTTACTCTCGCCCGAACCTTTAGTGAATTCCAAGGATGAAGCATCCATCTTCACCCTCGTCTAAGAAGCACCGCTCTAAAAAATAGAAGAGGATACCGAGGATAGCTCCCGAAGGACCTCTGAACCCAAACCTAGTAATTCGTACAGTTGTACTTGAAAAAGAGGTTTTCCCAGAGTGGTTGTTGTCTAGTAGTTCTTTAGTTTTGAATGTTATAAGAGAACAAGGATGGCTTGAATGGTTCACTAAACAGAATAGACCGATTTTCCCAAGGTTGGTATCTCAATTCTATCAATATGTGAAGTTTTATTTTGAGTTTGGAGAAATCTTTATGGTGACCAGCTTGATAAATGGTCAAAAGTGCTCTTTCTATTCAAGGCTGTGGGCTGCATGCCTAGGGATTCCACATGAAGGAGTTTGTGAGGATTACTAGAGAGACCCTCCACCAACAACCGACATCTTTGACCTGGAGAATGCTTTGGAAATCCTGACTGGAAATGGAACCAAGCAAAGGGACATAGCTGCTGAATTAGATGGGGAGACTATACTACTGTTCAAATTTGTTCAGAATTTTATTAGCCCGAGAAAAGGAGATTTTGTTGTGATGAAGTATCAAGATGTGTTCCTGATTCACCTATTTAAGAATGGCCATAAGGTCAATCTTTGTAAGTATGTTATCAACCATATCTGTGAGCTGATCAAAGTCACTTCCAAATCCACCTCCTTGTTTTACTCAAGGATGATTTCAGCTATGTTAGTTTCCAAAGGGATTGTTGGACCAAATGAAGAAAAGATAGATGACCTTGATTTCTGCCTATCTGTGCCTATCATCTGAAGAATGAAGATTATTTGTAACCCCTGGAAGAAGCAGTGGGTTGAGGATAATGATCAACTTTATAAAAAGTTTAATCCTATTGACTATCCAAGAAGGCCTAAAAATCTATCTGATCCTGGTTTGGAACCAGATGAAGTGGCTGAGTATTTAGAAGAAGAAGAAGAAGAAGAGGATGTAACTGTTGAAGTATCTCCTAGAGAAGAAGCTAGATGACCTCAAATGGAAACAGCTCATATTGAAAAATAAAGGACTATTATCCCTGCTGTTATCCCTACTAAATTACCTCAAGAAGATGAAGTTGTTGTTAGTTTGAGAGAAGAGTAATCTCCTGCTTCTAGTGAGGATGTAAATCCAGAAGCTCATCCTAATGCTGCAAGGAAGTTGGATTCTCCGAATTCAGAACAACATGTAACCTTAGAGGCAGATCCTATTGAAGAGGATCTTTCTATGGAAAATGAATCAAGTCTGGATGTTAAACTAGTGGAAAAATCGGTTCCTGAGATTATTACCTCTATTGAAGAGAGGATGGAAATTGCCTTTCAGCTGGCATGGCAAGAGTTTGCTGAAGAGATCAGGGATGATCCTGTTGATCTTGTCCATGTTTTTGAGCCTCAAGAATCTGAAAGGGAAGCACAATTTGAGGGGAAGGAACCTCAAAACCTTGAGATTACTGAAGATGGATCTGCTGAAGCTTCTCAACCTTATGTCTCATACTCTGTGCACACCAGATTTGTTTTTCCAAGCTTTTATGATGTGGATGAGTCAGAGAAATTATCTACAACAGGAATGGATCTTTCTTCTCTATTTCAACTGAAGTTTGTAGCTTATCTAGAACTAGAACCAGAGCCCCAACCTCAATCTGAGCCTGAGTCTGAAGATGACTATGAACCTCAACCAGAATATGAACCACTACCTTTACCTACACCCTTACCCGAGCATCACTCCTTTGTGACGAAAGATGATCTGAAAGTTTTTGGGGAAACTTTGTTAGCTGGTGTTGAGAAAATTGTCTCCACTCAACCTCATCCAGTGACTCAGTTAAGTCAAGAAGATGCATCAATTATCTTAGAAAATATTATCTTTCATATTCAACCAAGGATGATCCGAGAAATTCAAGAAGTCAGAGTTGAGAATAATCTTCTGAGTGCGGATGTTGCAAATCTGAAAAATATGATAGAAATTTTGCAGAATGAGTTATCTTTAAGATCAGAGCATGCTCCTGTCTCTGCTCCTACACCTCTTGCTGCTTCTCCTGAGACATCTGATTCACTCCTTGATAGGGAGATTGTGTCTCAAGTTCATCCATACCTACTTTCTTTTGTTGAAATGATTGGAAAAATACATACCAAGATGTTGGAACACATGAGAGAGCTTGTGGAAAATCTGAATAAGCTTATAGATGAATACATTGGATGCCTTCAAAAAGTGTTGAAACAGCTCAAAGTTCTAACCGAAGCTGTCAAGGCTTCACCTGCTTCTGGTCCGACCTCCACATCTTATTTGGATGATCTTATGCTGAGATCCATAATCAAGGAAGAACTTCAGAGTGCCTTCAGTGGCTTGGATCTATCTTCATTGTCAGAAGTGATTAAGAATAGTGATAGATCATTGGACATGGTTAGGATTAATTCTAAGATAGACAATGATGCTCAACAAGAGATCACCAAGAAAATAGATCTTTATCTCTCTCGGATTTTCTCTAAAAGTGATATGACAGATCACTTTAGATATCTTGTTGACAATTTTAGAATCCCTCCGGTGACTCAATCTTTTAAATCCCAAGTTCAGAAACTTACAGAGTTCACCATATTGTTGGACAAGTTTATAGAGAATAATGATGATTTTGAAAAGGCTATGCAATATGGTGGTGAAATCATTACTGATTTCATCAATCTTTTGAAGTCGTATCCTCATGTGTAGAGTACTGCTATTGTTGCTCCAGCTACTGCACCCCTTAGACCTGGTTTACCTGCCTTAGCCTCAACTGCCATGTCAGTCAGCCAAGCCCTTTCTCAGATCCGGACAGTCATTCTTGACCAACCTAAGCCTTGATCCTATACTACTCGTACTTTGGTTCCATCTGTGTTTGAAGTTCTACCCTTACCCTCTTTGTCTACCGCATCTATTCCTTCTTCTACTTCAGCACCAGCTCCTGCTGCTGATAAAGGAAAGGAAAAGATAGATCCCTAAAGAGTCCAGTGACTCTTTTCTTTTTTATGGGATTTCATTTCTTGTTTACTATTTTTACTTCTCATGTATGTTCTATTCTGAACCCTTTGTTTAATGAAAAATGTCGAGTTTCATTTCATTTTCTCTACTTTTTGATAATCCCAAAAGGGGGAGAAAATCTACCAGTATAAATGGGGGACACAAACTACAAGTGTCATTTCTATAATGTTTTTTTTCTATGCTAGTATCTTTAATGTTACATTTTATTTATATTATGACTATATCTGATTTGTGATCATCAAAAAGGAGGAGATTGTTGGACTCCTCATGTGTTAATCATGTTCTAATGATCACAAATCTTATTACTGTTAATTAATCTCAATCTACTCATCATGTTTTAATGGTAACAAATCTTATGATGTTAATTACTCTCTTTATTATTTACAAATCTCATTCATGATAACAAATATCACATATATTATCAAGACTTTATGTTTATTATTCATGTTCTCTTACTCTCTAATGATTAAACGTAATCCATATTCTGCATATTAATATCTAAGTCCAACTACAGATATTTGTCTATGTATGGACTCACCGTGAAGGACTCACTGTGACCCACTCACTGTAAAGGACTCACCGTGACCCAGACACCATGAAGGACCCACTGTGACCCAGACACCGTGAAGGACTCACCGTGACCCAGATATAGTGAAGCTCATACCGTGAAGCTCATACCATGAAGCTCATACCTTGATGCTCATACTGTGAAGCTCATACCATGAATCTCATACCATGAAGCTCATATCGTGAATCTCATACCGTGAAGAAGACACTGTTTACATAATCACTGTGACACCGTTTCTTAACATTTTGTCAATCTTATTTAAATAATGCTAACAGTCATATTTGATGTTTCTAATGAATTTAATGTTAATTAATGATAGTTGTTGGCATGTTAGGAAACCGTATGACGTACCTATGAAAAGAAAATCATTCCTACTACTAGAAATTTTGGAATATAAGGAAGATTGAGATACAGTACACGTGCATGCAGTGAAGAAAGAAAAGTGTGACAATACAACAAGTAAAACTTACATACACCCGAGGGAACTGTGCTGAACAAGAAAGAGATTGAAAGACTTTCGAAGAACTCTCGTGAATGAAATCCAACACCACTGAAGAAGACACAAAGAATCAAGAGATCTTTTTCATTCCTGTAGAATACAAGCTGAACTATGACACTCTGTTTTTTAATAGAAAAACCAGAGAAGGACTCAGAAGCATTCATGCTGAATCCAACGAGTCTAGAGCTGCTTTTATAATCACTAGAGATTTCTAAACTCTTATCTATTCTCTCTAAGTGATTTATTTATTAACTTTCGATTGGTGTGGTGTACTCTGTATTTCTTATACACACACTATCTCTTGCACTGAACTAGAGGATATCAAAATCCTCACTCCAAATCTCTTATCTCTTTTTTACCCACATCAACTGTGGAAGAGGTCCTTGTGTGGCTTGGTCTTTGTTTTGTTTTCCACTAAGAACAGTGGTAGAGGTCCCTGCATGGCTGGGATAGTTTCTAAGCTGTTGTTAACCCTGATCCAGGGTGTGGATCAAATTTTTATATAAATTTGAGAGGACTAAGTCTCGGCATGAGACTGAACCTCTTTTTATAGCTGTTGTGCATCTTTTGTTTGTGTTCAAAGTATACTACATATATCTTATTTATTCTGCATCTATTACTCTAAAATAAAAAACTATTTTAAAGCTACTTTGATAGTTAAATTAGCAAGTGTTTACATTTATTGTAAATCAGTAGGTTATCTTAAAAAGTTAGTTTGATCTTGTGGTTAAATTAATGAGACCTAATCAATCGTTGAGAAGCTAAGTGAAAATTTACAATCTATATAAATTCACTACAGTTTAACTTGATTTATAAATTGTGGGATTTTAAATAGACAATATTTTAACAGAATTTTAATTGGAACTCATTTCACCCCCCCTCTTGAGTATCCACTCCGACCAACATTGGGGTACCACAATTATGTGCTACTGCTTCTATGCCTCCTCTACTTTTGAGGTGATTCTGCTAATTCATGGTACTACCACCACTTCATCCCACAACCACTTTTCACCGACACCATATAAGCCACTAGATAAGTCCACCATGGCCACTTTGATAGCTCATGATTAACTTGATTTCACCAATAAATGATCAGATGCCTCCTATTTACAGATTGTAGAGAAAAGAAGCTACAGCTTTCCATATATGATGTTGAGAATTTTCATGGTGTTCCAAGTGATTTTGAATCAAAAATAAAGATAACCATATGATATTGATCACCTTGAAAGTCATGTTGATAATCCATAATGGATATGCATGCATGAATAATGAGAAGATTGAAATATATTCTAATGTCAAGGTTCTGGAAGTGCAGTTTTTAGTGGATGTAAGTACACCAAATGCCCAATCCAATGTCATGTTAGAGACTTTAAGACCATATTTAATGGAAATTCACGTTAAGGATTTTCACATTTGGAGACTCATTTTTAGGATTGTACACCCAACCACAATCACATGTGCTTCAATGAGGTGATGATTTGGATACAAATTGAAAATATATAATTTATCTAAAATGTGGAATTGAGTAAATTGAATCTAGATGAAAGAAGAAGTTGAAAATAGAAAATTATTAACAAGTAAAATCTATTTATCTATCTCATGGATAATTAGACGATAATTTAAAAGATATCTTCATGTTAAATTAAATGAGGAAAAATTTATGGAATGAAAAGAAAAGAAAATTTTGTAGATTTAATTAGTATATTTCAGATTCAAATACTGTACCTTTGGTTGTTTATTGCAAAAAATATTAAAACCATGCTTATATATGGGGATTTGATGAATATCTAGGGAATTATGCCGATTTTTAATTTTCTACTATAGTTTTGTTTTCTATATTTTCCATGTAATCAGAATACATATTCTAATTAATTATTCTTCCATTCTCTCAATATTCCTTTCCATGTCTTATTATTTTATTCTATAATGACCTGACACATCGGGTCTCACCTGGTTAGCAGTAAGCTGAGTGTCACATCCCAAGCCCACCTCCAATAAGAATGAAAATGAAATTGGAGGCCTTATCCTAAAGTACATGTACAAACTCATATAACCAGATCCATGAAATAGCGTAGAGATATAATTAAAGACTAAAATATCTCAACTATGAACCATGCATGAAACAACCTCTAGGAAAATATGTCAAAGTGAACAAAATGTAATATAACAGAAAAAATGTATAAAATACACACCCAAACTGATATGATTTCCCAAAATAAAATAAATATGAAATAGACAATGAATAAAGATATCTCGTCTAACAATATCTAGGTAAAACCACTGAACATGGTCAGCTCTAGGATGATCTATACTCCAATAAAACAAGGATGACCAGTATTGACATCGATCATCTTGTCACCTATATTCCACACAAAATATTTACAAAAAAATCAATGTAAAGATGATTATATACATACCTAGTTGGATTCCATAAAAAATAAAAAAAATTACAAAATAGAAATAGAAGTGATTAGTAAGACTAATAAGAAAGAGGTTAAAGAACCCCGATATTATATATTATTAATCAAACCCAAGAAAAAGCATAAAGGGGATATCCATCTCTACAAATAGCTAAGAAATTTAATTCATCTAAAATCTCCCAAAGTTCCATCTTCAATTCTCAACACCATACATAACCACACACGATTTATAGTAGAGGGACCCACTCCTCACTACACCACTACACATCCAAGGGATCACTATATCATGTGGAATACATTCTCCCCACCAAATCATGATGATGGGGGAGTACCACTCTATAGATAGAGTTCACTCGCCCTTATGACGTTTTGTGGAGTACCGACTCTACCTTTTTAAAGAGTATGAGAGACCCATGACCTAGTGTTATAGTGGAGTACCAACTCAACTTATCTCTAATGATAAAACCCAATCACTACCTTTTTAAAAGCATATATAAATGGAATATTAATGATAATAACACCTTATTTCATAACTACGATTCAATAATTAAGAACACCAATGAATTCTACATAGGAAATTTCTCAACATATCCTACATGCAAGCCTAAAACTAAGTCTTTTTGAAGAAGATACACATGGTATAAGTCGCTATGAAAGTGTATTTGGTTTTTATAGAGTATACATGGAGTTTATTTAGTACCCAAGGTATTAACATGTATTGTTTTTCGTGCCCATATACTCTGGATTAGGCCTATATATTTTGGTTGTGCTCATGTATATTGAATATGGCCAAGTGCTATGGTAATTCTTAGGTTCTGTGTACATGATTTGGTGGTTTGACAATTTCTATGTACTTTATTCATTTCTATTCCCATGTTCTCTAGTCATTCCCGTATACATGTCCATGCTCAGGTAATCTGGTAATTTTCATGCATGTGTACTCTTTTTGTTCCCATATACCTAGTCATGTATTCACCCATTCACCCCTAGTTTAGATGTAAATCCTACATCATCGAATCAAATAGTGTGTGATTAGGATAGATGATATGTGATATTATGTTTACCATGAAATGTTATCCACCAGATAAAGGATCTACATGGTGTTTGTTCATCTGAACTACATGCTACATAATTCAAAAATTTATAATGATGTATGGTCTTCATAAGAGTTCTTAGATCCTTGCTATCTGCCTTTTTCACCAACTTTTGACTGCCCAAAATACACTAAATTTGAAGGGGAACCCACCGATCATAGATTTTTGGTCTCTAGTTCTAGGAAATTGAAATTTTATTCAGCTATGGGATACTCAGCATTCCTAAAATCATTTATTGGGGTCTTGATCCATTATCCCATCACCCGTATCCAAAAAAACCTCATTGCATCCAGAAAACCGATATGTATATCATTTATGCATCCAATATGAATATTTGGGTTCGATTTTTCTCAAATTCAGCTGTAAAATGTTGAATCATGACCCCCTAGGCCAATGATGAAGAACATGAATAAAAGTGGTGGTTAAAACAACAAATAAAAGGTAAGATCATTATACTCCAATGTGAACCCAACCCAAACAAAAAATTTAAAGAATCCAAGGGTGGATATATGGATCAATATATAAATAAATTGTTTGGTTCAAGAACTCAAATTAAATCCAATAATATATGATGAACAAAAAACAATAGAAATAAAAAGTAGATATAAAATTCATTCGTGAAAAAAATATATTCAATAGGTGAAAATAAATGAAATAACATTTTATTCCTCATAAATGGGTCGATAAATGGTGAAGAACACATCCTCTAGTGAATAATGTGATGATCCAAATGTGTTTTTCCTCTGCCTCATGAACTATCATATTCTTTTGTAATCGATCCATGTTCTCAAGATTCCAAGTCCATTGCTCTTCTCCTCCTCCTTAATATATTATTGTTATGTAACTAAACCTATATATTTTTCTTGAGGATACATATATAAAGGGAGTGTATAAATTTTTTCAAATAAATTATTTAAATAAATTATTTATTTATTTCATATAGCAATCCAACCATCATCTTCCCTCATCCAAATTCATGATGTTAGGAAACATTATTTCACCCCAAGCATAAACTCTATGTGCCAAAAAACAATGGTAGTATAATATTTCCCATCTTATGTCATGATAATTGGGAAAACCATTTATTCAAAAAATATTACCACACATACTTTATTATATATTGATATTTTTAATATACTATTTTTTTGGGTACTACGACACAAGAAAAATACCATTTCCAAATAAATATCCAAAAATATACAAAAATAGTTTAGGGGAAAGCACATTATTAACAAATATAAAAAGAGAAACCCATTTTGAACTAGTTTATGGGATAAACCATTACAATCTTGAAGGCCCAAAGGCATATAGACTTAAATTTCAATGGACCGGGAGTCCATTAGTAAAAAACCCATTACAAAACGTATCGCTTAAAGGATTAAAATTTTAAAAAGTCTCTATGTCCTGTAGACCCAAGAACAGAAGTCCCATTATTGGCCCAAGGAGCAGATGATAACCTATAGGCCTACACTATACTCACAACCACACTCCTCTATAACATTGAACTGGATATGTCATGATTCCTTATCCCCACTATGGTTGTATTCCCCAGTAAAAACTAGTTGGAGGAGAAATATCCCCCTTGGAAGATCAAAAGAAACCAACCTCTTGGGAATACAACGTGAATCACCATAGAAAACGACCTGATTATAGCAACACTAGAAACTTAGAGAGGATGTCACATAGACAGGATAAAAAAACAAGTAAACAGGATCTGATGATGAATACAATGTCATGACTAGATCTATACCACACTGAAATTGGTGTCAATGCTATGACCATCTCCATATGATTAATTATTTCATGGTTGGATGCCCATAATTTCAAAAACACCACTTCTTTCATCCCCATCGATATTTTCTAAAGATAAATATGAAGAAATCATCCTTGAAAATAGAGTCCAGTTTTCTATTTCCACACATCAAAAGACTACCCACCCCTCTAATCCTCTAAGAGAACCAAAATAAGACTATTGGATTGATGCTAATTCTAGGATGAAAGAAAGAAACCCTAATGGGGAAATCATAAGAGATATATCTTCTGATAGAACCCCTTTCATCACATCATATCCATATATATTCATATAAATATTTCAAATATCAAACTATCAAAACCAACATCATTACACACACTCTCTCTCTCTCCCACTCCCCCTCTCTCCATCATTGGATTTTTACTTGTGATGATGAGTAATTAAAACAATTAATATATCATGGGAGTAATTTAGTGATTGAACTATATTCTAGGATTATTTCTAATTTTGGATAATCTAAGGATGATCTGTATTGGTTTTACTCCATTTAATTCCCATATAAGGGTTATCCTCCATTTTATATAACCATTCTTCCATGATTGAGTATGTGGATATGCGATAGACATAGTGATTATTGAGTACAGTGAATATTCCCAGTTATTGTAGAATAAGGTGTTCACACATATGAAGGAGTATGTGAATTATGTTAATATTGAAAAACATAATGAAGGATCTCTATGGATGAGTCCTTGGGAGATCTTCAATAATTTTCTAACTGTATTAAATCTATCTTTAACTACATATACATATCTTTCTTTAGTTTTTATTCACACTGTCATTTCCATAATTAATTGTTTCTCATAAAATAATAAAACACAAATAGAAGAATATGTGAACTAGGAATAGTGTGTAATCAACTATAGATCTCCTCATTTGAGACTACCATGTCCATCCATGGTGCTACACCATGAAATGTAAAGTAACTTTTCCACTACCCAATGAAATTAATGTCAAAACATAGTGTTGTTTCTAAAGATACAATCCTAATATTATTAACTATTTCTATTCAGAATTTTTTATAGTTTTTATGGTTTTATAGTAAAAAAATATCTATTTTTTAACATGATATATTAAAATGATTACTATTTTAATCTTTATATTACTCCCAGGACTAACATTAAGAACAAGTAGTTTTACATGATATAAAAAAACATTTTCAATGGATTATAGAGAAGATTCAAGAGATGAATATCCAAATGTAAAAATTATCCTATTATTACTAATAGAAACTTGAACCTCATCAAGTGGTGGAAGATATTTCCCCACTAATTTTTAAAATATAAGAATGTGAGGAGGATGAAATAGGAATGACTAAAGATCCATTACACCCATATAAAATTTATTAAAGGAGATTCAGGATGAATATTTTTTAGATAATTTATATATAAGAGATCAAAAATATTTGAATGAATTATTTAATGAATATGATGTGAAATATGATCTCCTTTTCCTTATAAATGGAAGGTAATAATTACATTTGTACCTATCCCCAGCCTTAGAAGAAGAAGAAATCACTCAATTTGACGAATTTAATGAAATTATATAGGATACAATCAACCTACCTCTACCTACAACAACAAAAATTTATGAGACACATTGCACAAAAGAAGTGGTTTATGCTAAACCAACTCTAGGACATGATCTTTTCTTGAACTCATTACCATTTTATTTTATTGAAAAATAATTCAGTATCACCTCTCATGGTTTTTTGTTTTTCGGTTATTATAAATTAAGTTATTATATAGAAGAAGATAATGAATAGAAATATTCAAATGATAAGAAACATAAAAATCTACTCAAACGTGTTGAACACTTATTGGAGGTAGTAAAAGATAAGGTAAAAGTGGATCTAGATAAGTAAACTGACCCAAAAGATTCTAACATTAATGGGGATGAATTTTATATCAATTTTTCATGCTATAACTTCATTTAAATAAAATTAAATTCTATATTTATATTTTATTATTTCAATAATGAAACAAACCTTATAAAATTACATACATTTAAGAAAAGGATATGTATGAAACATCCAAAATGAATAAAGACCCATAATTTATCATTCCCCTACTATTTATGATATATCACATTTCCATGTGGGTGGATCTGGTGTACTTTATTCATAGGGTTCTCACCAACCATGTATATGGAATTTTATATAGATGAAATAATTATTGGTTATTAATGTAAAAAAACTCCATCCCCTATTGGATTTTGGGTGACAACTATAAATACTCATATTGAGTCAGTCAGAACCCATGGCCCACTTTGGTGATAAAAAACATATATTTATTTTTCTTCTACATTGTTTTGAAGATTTTAGATTTAATATTTTTGGAAGTAGATTTAGGATTATATATTATTATTTTTCCTAATCCCCTTCATTCTCTTTGAACATCAATGAAACATCCTTACACTTTAATGACTAATTTTCCAATATAGGTCCATGATTATGTCATAAGAAACCCAAAAAAATGTCATGAATAAGGGAGAGGATTTTAGATTCACTATAAAGGGTTTTAACTTATTAATTCTTTAACTTTAACTCCCTATAATTTTTGAAAAATTATTTTAACATTTAAACAAGAATCATCATGACTATACTAATACTTTTTTCTTAACTTGACTAATCTAGTGGACAAGAGATTCTTAGGAATCCCATGATGAAATGATCTGAAATTAACTATTAATGAAATTTAATGAGTTATATGTGAAATTGAATAATTTTAGTTAATAATTGATTTTCATTTTATGAATCATAATTTTAGGAAATTTCATGATTCTTTTAAACAAAAATTCCTTACAAATTTCCTACATTGAATTAAAAAAATGTATATTGGTTTCCTATTATTATTCATGCATTAAGTGATTGAATCATGAGGGTATTTATAGACCTAATTAATTACAATTATCTATTGACCATTTTTCTTCACAGATCATGGGACATTCCACCTTCTTGAACTTGTATTGGAACTTTATGAGACCGTGACTTTGAAAAGACACATTTTAAATGATTGAGAATTTTTTACTGATTAATCCTTTATCCTTGAGACTTCATTTTATAATAATACATGTTTGGCCTATAAAATCCATGAATTACAATGATAAGAACGAGACACATTACATGACAATAATGTCCTTCCTTCCCGATATTTTATTTTTTATTATATCCTAACATAGAAGTGTGGGGTTAGGGATGTCATGGTGGAAGGGATATATAGAATTTTATGGAAAAAATGTGTGGGATTTTTATTGGTTATTGTCAAAGGTTTATTCTTTTTCACATTATTTCGTTTCCAATCCTCTTTAAATAATGGAAAAAAATAACAAAAATAACAAAAACAAATTGACTTTGTATAATGAAAAACACCACTATTGGACGGATGCCTTTATCAAGGGGGCTTTGGTGGTGTATTTTTGATTCATTCCATGAATAACTTTTCAAAATGTAATATTAAATATTAAAAACTAGTTATAAAAAGAAAAAAATAAAAAAGAAGAGAAAATTTTAAAGGGTGTACATCATTCATTGAGCTCCTCATTTATCATGAACATTGTTTTGAACCAATAAGATTGGGTAATTTCTTAGAGAAAGAATAATTTCATTGGAGCATTAAATTTTGAATATAATTCATATTGAATAATAGTGATAAACTCCTCTTGATCATCAATGTTTTGAATATCAATACCCACCAACCTAAATCCTTTGAGTGACTAGAATATTAATTTCAATGTCCTGATGATTTCATCTAATTTTTATGGTTACAAAGTGTAGAATGAATGTACATTGCTATCATATAGATTTGGATCATATACACATGGTATGAGAATAACACCACTTGAATTTATATCATGAGTGATGAGGGAATAAAAATTTAACATGATATAAGTCACAACTAAGTATTCTTAATGATTATAAATAATGATATGTGAATTAATTAAAGGATAAGATTCAAAAAATTCCAATGGTAGAAAGTAAAAAATAATGAATTACTTGGTTTCTATGAAAAGTGTGCAGTTAAATTGAAATTATTTTTGGAACATTAAATTTTAGTTTTATAGTGATAATAATTTTTCTTTATTTATTTTAAATATAAATATTGGTGGCATTGGTTCCCTATGAGATTCATTATTGAGATTCATTGCTTGAGGAAAAAAATAGTTTAAGTGTTTGGGTAGTTGATAACTCATAATTCATGACTTTTTCACATTTAAACATTTAATTTTAATCTTTTTTATTTTTTCCAATGTAATTAATTGATTTATTAAAATTTGGGTGATTCTCATTTCTGGTTTAAATTTCAAATAAAATAGATTAAAAAAATTTTGGAATTTTTAGATTACCCATATTCATGGACCAGTGACAATGTAAGTGTAAAATGTTTTCTACCTTTATACATGAAGGATATCAAGTTCCAAATAAGGGTGACATCTAGTTTTCCACTTCTCTAAAATGTAAGTCAATGAATTTTGTAGGATTACCCCATTGATTTCATGCAATCAAGTGCTCTGTAATGGTATAAAAGGATACATAATGTTAAGACAGATGATGCGTAAAGGTAATAATAATATTTTCAAGCTTTGAATAAGTTTACCACAACTTTTCTTATGTTACATACGTGTACAATAAAGGATTCATGAGGTTTGTCAGGACCATACGTAAAGGTAACATAGGGATCATAAATACTTTGTTAGGGTCCCTAGAAACAACGACTACATCAATGACTGCTACCACTGAGCGATATAGCTACCTTATTCTACCATGTTATACTATTGTGATCTTCCATCATTGTTCCATTCTACCATTGAGTGTTTTCACTACCATAGGATCCTACCTCTAGTGAGTTTTGCTAGAATTTATGTTATACTACCATTTCCTCTCCCTCAATCACATGCTACCACTGCTGACCATTTCCCACTTCAAAGGGAGTTCCACCATTACATGATACCACATCCATGCCTCCCCTACCATCATGATTACTTTATTAAGTCATGGTGCTACATCCACTTACTCCCCCAACTATATTCCACCAACACTATATAACCCTTTGCAGAAGACCACCCAGACCACTATGAAAACACATGCTCAACTTTATTTCTCCTCTATTTTATTGGATGACTCATATTAGTAGATTATAAATAAGAGACGCTATAAACTCATTCAAATTAGGTTGATCATATTAATGGAGTAAATACGGATTTTTAAGGCCAAATAGGTGTAACCACATGATGTTGATCACATTTAAATCCATGTATGAAGCTATTTTGATCATCTATAGTGGATGTGAATACATGAAAAAGGAAGAGAATTAAAATCTAACCTATTTCATGGTTTGAGAATTATGTACAAAAATGAATGTATGCACTTCAAATATCCAATAAAATTCCATGTTAAAGACTTAAAGTCCATTTTGAAAGGAAATTTGTGTTAAGGTTTTATACATAGAAGATTCATTTTATTCTCTGGACACCTAACTTCATACCCATGTGATCCAAAGTGTTGTTTAATTGGATACCACCTGGACATAAAATTAATAATTTAAATGGTAGGATTAATGTAAATAGAATCTATATTAAAGATGAAGTTTAAGAAACAAAATTATAGGAAAATAAAAGTCTAATTATCCCTATCTTGTATAATTAGAGGACAATTTATAGTTGATTTTCTCCTAGAATTAATATAGGAAACACTAACCAAATTTTAAGAGAAGAAATGTTCAATTATTTGAAGATACTTTTTGGATTTAAAGACAATGAAATTGGATACTAATGCCTATAAATACTAGAACCGTGTTATTTTAATGGGATCGTTAACTTAACACAGGAATTAAGTTGCTGTTTAATTTTAATATATAGTTTATTTCTCTATATTTTCTATGTAATATCCATGAATATTATAATAAAGTTATCTTACATTATCTCACTCTACTATTTCTCTATATCAATAATTAATTCTCTACATATCTCTCTCTTTCTCCATCCCGAACTCTTTTACTCAAGATCATGAGTAACTAACCCGATGTATACCTTAGTGGAGTAATATAGTTCTTAAACTAGAGTCTTTTTTATTTATTTATTTGGGTTAATCAAAATATGATATTTTATGGTTTTAATCCTCATTTTGGTTATCTAAGGGTTAACTTCTTATTATATAGCCATTCCCCTATGATTGAGGATTTGGATATGCAGTGTACATGGTGATTTTTGAGTAAAATGAATACTCAAAATCGTGGTAGAAGAATGTTTTTATACATATGTTTCTGTGTTTTAATTAACTGGATATTAAATAGGACAATGAAGGTTTTACATATATTAAACCCTCAAGATAACTTATTTTCTTTTCTAATTATATGCATTTTGCCTACATCTTTATATGTTTATATAGTTGTAGTTTTTCATTCCCACTATCTTTTCAATGTTTAATTATTTATAAAAAATTAATAAATTGTCATAATGAAAATAAGTCATCTAGTAGTAGTGTGTGGTCTATTAGGAAGTCCCCCATCGGATATGAAACTAGTTATCCACTTTTCTACACTATGAAAAAAATAAATTATATTACTCACCACCCAAAAAAAGTGTTTCACATTGATATTAATAAGAAATGAAATTGATTTATTATCTTTATTACCCAGGGTGTCACATTCTTTCCCTCGTAAAATGATTTTTTCCTCATAATTTTATTCATTAGTAAACAAGTAGATATACTTTTCTCTAATAAATTTTTTAGATTACACTGTTTCTTCATAAATTATATGGTTCTTCCTTAAAACATTAACCTGATGAGTTACCTTATTCGATAAAACCAACTCTCTTTGATCTAGAACCTAAATTGGCTTCTTTTAATAAGAAATAATCTCTTCCAACTTAATAAAATCATGTCTCAACCCATTGATTATTATGGTATATATTTCCTTAAAAACACTTCAAGCACATAATGTACTTGAGAGAAACATGATTATATAGTTAATCAGTTGGAAAATGATCCATCCTTCTATAGGATTTCATGCATCCCTATAAATCATGTGCATAATTTTCATTTTCTACTAAAAATTTTAACACCTTTCTAGGTTGATATTATAATAAAAAACATGGTCTCTTACCTCAGATGAATAATCTTTTATAAAGTTATCATCATAACACCTATACCTAGACTAAGATAAACTCATATTTATGTTTAGTCATATTTACCTTATCAATTGTCTATGTTATCAACTCTTATCCCAATAACATTCATTATTTGAATTTTTCAAGAAAGTTGTTGTCCGAACCACCCTCCATATTAAGCTGACAATGGTTTCATCTATTTACTTATATTAAATATTTTGTTATATGAAAACCCCCCAAAAATAATTACATTGATCCCAACTTTAATGGCAATCTAGTGAAAATTACATAATCATATCCTCCAATGTTTTAATTGTATTCATTTTCTATCCATCACATTGATGGTGATAATATTTACTGAAACATATCTATGTACCCAGTGAGTTTTGAAATCCTTTCCTAAAATTAGATTTAAATAAGGCATATATATTGGATAAAATAGATAGGGGAACTCCATGTAATCTATCAATATCATTATGATTGAATATAAATTGTTATTACAAATACATAGTATATAAAATTAGATAAAAATGAACCTATTTAATCAAATGAGAAAAAATAACCAAAATCACATTATTACCTTAATGAGAATTTGGTAATCCTTTAATAAAATCCATGTATATATTATATCGTTTCCATTCAGTAGTTGGAAACAATGGAAGTATCCCCTTTTGAAGTTTTCATTCTATATTTACTGAATTTGAAGTTAAACATTTCATGGTGTAATAAGAAATATATTTCTTTGTTTCTTAACATTAATAATATTATCAAATATCTATATCCATATTAGTTCATGAATGATGAATGGAAAATTGAGAGCATTGTGATCTAATCAATAATTCATTATTCAATAAAAAATATATCTGAATGAATAACTTCTAACCAATTCTAATAATATATTTTATTCAATATTAAACTCCTGAAATTTTCCTTCCTTAAAAAAATATCTTTATATTCAAACCATAATCTTCCTTTTAATCCTTCTTATTTTATTCGGATAAGGATGATTTTACTGATGCCTAAATCAAAATAGGAGGTTCAGAATATAAAACATCCATTACAAAATTAATTAAATCATTAAATAAAGGATCATTTTCTATATATAACACTCTTAATGATGAATTATCTTTGAAAATCAAGGTGTCAGAAACCATTTTAGCTTCATCGAGATGATATTTACTCAGGAAATCATAGTCCTTTATCAATTCATGCCATCTTTTTTTCCACTTGTTTAACTCTTTTGGGTGAATTTATACATCACACTTTTATGATCTGTAAATATTTCACATTAAAACCCAATATAGAAGATACTACAATTTTTTTTAAATAAAAAATCAATGTTTTATGCACAATAACATGTGTTAGATAATTATTTTCAGGGAGTATCAGTTGAAATGATGCATATTAAATTACTAGATAATCTTGTATCAAGACACAACCAAGGCACTTCAATGAAGAATAATTATAAATAATAAATACATTATTTCTTGATGGAAAGTATAAAACTAAATATTTTTATATTTTATTTTCAATTTATTAAAATATTTATTTCATTCTTTTATAAAAATGAATTTAACTCCTGTTAGAGTTAACTTTGTTAGTACACTAGATAACTGAGAATGTTTTTTAACAAACCATCAATAGTTGAAACCTAATATAAAAAAAATTGAATCTCAATTACATTTTAATGTCTTTCCCAATCTTCCAACACATTAGTTTTTTCATGATCAGTATTTACTAAATATTTAAAAATAATATTCTACCTGTTAGAAATCTACCCTAATAAGAATTCACATTTTCTAAATTTTTCAGAAAACATTTTCATTTAATGTCTATGGAAAATTATTTAGATATTTCTCACGTGAAATTTAAATTCTAGAATAAACAAGAATATCCGCAATGAATACGATAGTAAAAATATCCAAATAATCACTGAAAAATCAATTTATATCTTCTATAAATACAGTAGGTGTATTTTTAACCCCAAAGTTATAACCACAAATACATTGTGGATATACCGAGAATAAAAAAACCATCCTTATATTGTCTCACACCTTTACATTCATGTGATCATAACCAAATCTAGGTTTTACACTAAAAAAAATACTTAACACCTATGAGATGATTAGATAGGTCATCAATATTTGGAAAAGATACTTTTCTTTTATAGTCATTTTATTATGTGATATATAATCAATGGGAAGCCTCATAAAACAATCCATAATTTTAAATAGTCAACCATGAGAACTCCAATGTGATGTTCTAGGGCAGATGAACCTCGTATCATGTAATTCATGTAACTTATTTTTTAATTTAAATAACTCCATTGGATCGATTTGATATTGAGGTTTTAAAAATGGAATATAATTGGTCGATAAGTGAACCATGAATTCAACCTAAATATTAAAAATAACACCTGGAAGATCATAATTCAATACATCAAATAATTCATTTACCATAGGAAAAAAAATTAAGATAAAAAAATCATTTCTTTTTAATGACATATGCTAGATAACATTCACCCCCATCATTAATTAGATTTTCAGATTCTTGATATGTTATCACATGTATGAACTCATTCATATATATAAATTGAAACTCTATAATATAATTAAATATGACTTCTTAAGATCTAAAATCACCCTTATAATGATATATTGAAATCCAGTCCATACCCAAAATAACATCAATCTCTATTAAGGGTAAGATAGTAATATTTATTGAAAAAATATTTCCACATATAATAATAGGATGGTTCTTATCAATATGTGTTACTTTAATACTTCCACCATGAGTCTTTACAAAATGTTTTGTCTTCATTTATTAAGGTGATATTTTATTTTAATGGGATATTTCCATGAAATTAAAAAAATCAAAATCCATAAATCAAACAACGAACTGGAATAGTTAGAATAAATAAGCAATATACCTGAGACTAGTATATTTGATGTTCCAATGATTAAGGAGGTAGTAGAAAACAATCTTACCATGCCCTTATACTTATGATCTTGATAACCTCTATCCAATATAGTTTTCTTCAGATACACACTTTCAAAGTGTCTAATGTACATATAATTAAATTACTTTACAACTTTATTTTCATCATTAATCTGATCATTACTATTTTTTTGAATTCATGAGACAAATTTTCTATCTTATCACACTGTTAAACCTTTCTAGATATTATAAGACATTCATAAAAATTATTTTTACTACACTTATCATAAGAAACAAGTTTAATTTTCTTACCTTCATATTTCATTGGTGGATTGTTTTCTATTTCATTACAACTATACAGATTCTTATATTTATAGATATAAAAATCTAAAAACATTATCTTCACCTTCTCAAAATATTTTATAATGTCTTCCAAAAACTAAACTCATGATTAACCAAATCCCTTCATAAACATGGTTTCAATAATGAATAAAAAGATGAATTTTACTATAACCATCTAGAATAAAATTAATTTCATAGCTATAAAATATAGTAAAATTTTCTTTATAGGAACAAAATAAGACCTTATCTTTCTTATTCAATTATAAGAATTTACTTTATATTCAATTGAAAGTTAATTTTGGAAATAAATCATGTAAAATATTCTTACTTTTTATCAACCCCATGAAATCAATCTCATGTTTCTACTTGCAATTCTTAACCAATGACCATTAATTATTATTTTCACCTTTATATTTGTAAATTGTTAGAGTTACCATATCATTATCTATACAAGTAGAAGCACAAATTGAGGTTTATCCACAACTCTCTCAAAGGAAATTGATACCCTTTGGGAATCGAAAAGGCAAACAAACTTTAGATTATGTCTCTCCAGTCATCTCTAAAGGTTGTCACTCTTCTGCAAAACCAATTTTGGATAATGATGGATTTCAGATTGTTTCTTACAAGAAGACACTATCCCCGGTTGCTTCCGATATGGCGGTTGAGAAGCCTACTACAGAAGAAAGGATGATTCCAATTAAAACAAATGCTTCTTCTGTCAATGGCAAGGAAGATACAGAGGATAGCTCGGGTTCTGATAGCACTGATGCTGAGACATTGCAAGGAAGGCTTCAAGATCTTGCGAACCGGGCAAATGCTAGCAGAGGGTGATCTAGAGGTTGTGGAAGAGGACGTGAAAGAGCAGAGCTGATTGGTTTCAAAGAAGATGAGAAAATGCTAACTGAGCGTCTACTTAAAAAGGTTATTAAATAGTCATTGTTTTGGGGTTTCCCTATTTTTTTCCCGTACTCTTTTCTTTTATCTGCTTTCTTATTTCTCTTGAATTTAATAAAGGAGGCTTTGCCTTTAAAAGAATATCATTATCTATACATCCCAATACATGAAATAAATTTTCCAAATCAGTAATCCATCAATTAGCTACCAATTAATCTAAAGAGACACTGAATTTTAAAGGGTGTTGTTTTATAAAATTATCCACTATAGACATATTCCTCTGTAGAGATTGTAATATATACCTTACATGGGAAACACTATTAATAGAATGTTTTAATTTAGTTAACACAATCACAAACTAATCAGTTCTATATCTAAGCATTATAGGTTACTAATTTGAAAGGATATTATTATCTTATTGATTTTTAGCATCATTTACTCTATTTCTACTATGTAAATCATTCTAAATATACAAGGATTAAAATAACCAATATGGAAATTCGCAAAATCTATTTATTCATAATATTAACATAAATTTTAATCTAATTTATGTTTATTTTAAAAACATATTAACCACTAATGTTATCTAAATATTTTTTATGATACCAACAATATCCCCTTGTTTCATAAACAACCCATAATTTCTCAATTTATAACTAAGGTTTCACAATCATACATTACCAAGATTTTCATTGTTTATATTTTTAGAGAATTATAAAAACAGTTTTCTAAAAAAAGTCTATATTTACACACAATGTACTTTTTTTCACAAACATTAGTTCTCATGTTTATGCTCATATTTTATCCATGAAACATACACATTATTTAAGATGTGTCTCCATTGAACAAGTTGATATTATTAAACATCTATATACCCTATTAAAGATATATTAAATTCTGTTATGATATGATAAAATCTCAATAAGGGATAAAAAAAAGAATGTAAACACATTCGTCTATTTGAAGAAAAAAAATTAATCCCTAGTGAATTTTACGTCTTAACAAAATAAACAGTATGTCAAAATAATCATTTACTTAATTATATATCTAAATTCAAGGACTAAATTTTCCATTTTAAATTTTTTATCTAGGAATAAGTAAAAAATACTAACCATGATAAGCCTTTAGAATACATAAGAACTCATGAAAACATTTTCCTTGAAAAAACCCTTTCACCTAAAACAAGTCAAAAGAGTTCACAAATCCATTTAATCAACACATGAAATGAAAATATTTCCATTAATAATAGTTTATATAATTTAAAAATCACATTGGAATCTGTGGAAATTATCCTTACAACAAATATTATACGAACCCTTATATGAACCCATATAAAGGAAAAACCATTATGGTTAATTCCATATGTATTCTGTAAGAACCCGGATCTCTTTTCAGGTATGTTTTCCTTTTTTCTAGAGCTTTTGAGAAAAAATGAATTTTCTGGATATTTCAGAAGTACACGATGTGTACTTTCTGAGTACACGCGTGTACTCCTTTCCCGGCTTGAAGCCGCGTGCTGGTCGTGTCTGGGCCACACACACGGTGTGTAAGGCTGAGGTGGAGGCCAGTTATTTCGGAGTACGAAAAAATTGAAGTACACGCCGTGTACTCCAAAAGTACACGCCGTGTACTTTCTTTTTTATTCAAACGGACCGGGGTCACATCTAACCCCCATATTCATCTTCTTCTTCATTTTTCGACCGTCAGGGAGTGACCGTATAGCCGGATCTTCGATGGAAGACCTCTCCGCCATCCGTTCTCCGATTCGAGCACGGTCAGTTGTGTTGGAATCACAGTGGTGAGTTTTTCCTTCTTCTTTAGCCCTATTTCTTGATTCCTCCTGGTTTCCATGTTATCATGGGATGAAATTTTTGTGTTTTTTCTCATATCTACGTCATTGTAAGGGGAATCTGTCGTCAAGGTTCACGTATATCGATCTCCTGGGATCGAGGTAGGTGGTTTGTGCCTTTTTGTAGAATGTCTTTGAGTATTTTGTAAAAATTCCACCAATACCCTTGAACGGGGTATTGCGTGTTTCCTATTTTTCCCTTGTTACTTGCATGCTTTCTTGATTTCTTTTGTAGAGGTTATTGCTTGTGAATAGAGTTAACTGTTTGTGCTCAGATTTCTTTGCCATGATTGCTATGCCTGTTTGGCGTTTTTCCAGTTGCCATGCCTAGTCTTAGGATAGTGGAACTGTTGTTTTATTTTGCTGTTGAGCCTTAGTTAATAGCCAAGTAGTTCTTGAGGTTTACTTGGATGATACACACGCACTGATCATGTTTAGTTATACTCAGGACTGTGAGAACCAAGAGTAGTAGACCAAGGGGAGAATTGACGGAAGGGATTCTCCAGAGTGTCTTTTTAATCACGAAGCGGGACCAAGGGGAGAATTGACGGAAGGGATTCTCCAGAGTGTCTTTAACTATGACGTGGGCCACATGGGGAATTGAAATTGAGTGCTTCCCCAGAGAGCCTTTAGCACGATACGAGACTATAGGGGGAACTGACGGTGAGTGCTTCCCTAGAGAGTCTGCTTAATTACATAGCTGAACCAGAGGGGTGAGACTGTGTGTGCCTCTCATAGGGTTTCTTGTACTTAGAGGATGAACCATAGGGGCTAGATTATGAGAGCTACCCAGAGGGTTACCTGTTTTCTTCTTGTTGTTGACTGCTATACTTGTTAGAACTGTGGATTGTAGCTGTTTGCGCTTTTCTGTTTACTACTTCTTGTTTTATTACTGCCATATAATCATTGACTGTAGGGCACAAATTTTTGGGTAATTTCCTACTGGGATTGTATCTCACACCCTGTTTGGGCCATGCTTTTGGGCCCAATCAGACTATGTTGCTACAGGTATAGACAAGGGAAAGCGCCCTTATACTTTAGGATCTTGACTACACCAGGAGCTGGGTAGCATGGGATCGAGCCGTGGCTCACGATGCTGAGGAGCTTTCTTTGTTTTTCATTTGCACTTGGTTTCAGTTGTATTCCATCATGTTGTTGTCTTTGCTGTTTTCCATAGATACTTGTACCTACTGCATTATTGTCTTCATTATTATATATCTGCATTGCTTCCGATGTTTGTTTTCTATTTTTATGCATGTCGTTTACTGCTTCCGCTGTTTATTGTTGTTTCTTACCTTGTATACCTTACCAAATGATGTCATAATTTCCCCACCGACTCACCAAGGCCCTCGCTTCTAGTCAGCAGCCTCTGGCATTCGGGGAAATGCGCTTGAGGTCATGTGGAAAACCAGGTACGGGGCACCAGTGGAGGGGCTCCGGACTCGGGACATTAAAAAGTGGTATCAGAGGAGTTCTTTTCTATTTCTTTCCTATTTGGAGACTTTAGCTAGGGATAGGACAGATTTTGTACTTGGTATTAGCTGTTCTCGGGAGTAGCTAACCCGTGTACAGGGAAAGGCCATCCTACCTTGTTAATTGCAGTTTACTGGTTTTGAGTTTTATGGTTGATATGTTTTCACCTAGAGTGATTCACATGACTTGTGCGGTTATAGTTTTGATATTTCGGTTCTATTTATGTCGCAACCCAATGATATGAGGGTATTCCATCTGATGCATCATATAGACACTTGTAGGAATCACATGCCATGCATTCTTACCATGCCATCTAGGGTGAATTAGCGATTGCATGCTGTTGTGATAGACTATCTGTAGATTATGCATGCTATTGTGATAGTTTCTTTATAGATTCTCTGCTGTTATGTTAGAAAACTATTTGTTTTGTTCTTTTCTTAAAATGAACACCAAATTTTGGTTCTTGATGTGTTATGGGCCCTCATGGATCAGAATTTGGCATCTTTTCCCCCGTTTTTAGTGTTCTGGAATCCTGTGCAGTTTCTGAGCTACTGCCCATAAAAACCCAGAATACACGGCGTGTACTTTTTGGGCACACTCCGTGTAGTTTTCAGGTTGTGTCATTGACCATGTAAGCATAACACAGTGTCATGGGAGTAACTTCGGGTACATGCTGTGTGAGTTCAGAGCCGTGTACCCGGCCGTGTCACTAACAACATGGGCTGAGGAAGCTCGGGTAGAACACGCCGTGTAGTCTTGTCCATGTGCCCGGCCGTGTCACGAAAAACACGGGCCGGCGTGACCTTCCTTTCCACACACCGTGTTTGTTCGGAACACGCTGTGTAGTCTTGCCCAGGTACCCAGTCGTGTCACGAACAACACGGGACGGTATCGCCTTCGCCTATGCACGTCGTGGTTTTTCGGAACACGCCGTGTAAGGTCCATTCATGTAGACGGTCGTGTACTCATGTCATGAACCAGGCCGGGTCGCCAGCCGACCCAGCGCCCGACCCAGCACATTTTAACTATGCAGATGGTTTTAAAGTAGTGCCTTGATATGAATTTGAGTGAGTTTTGGTGTAAATTTCATAGTGTTAATTTGTAAGTGTTTCACAAATGTTTTTATTGATTTATTCAATTGCGTGTGTGGTGCGAAAGTGGTCTTAAAAAAGATTAAGTCTGTGTTTGATATTTAAAGTGGCTTTTCCTACGTGGAATTGAGTGTCTTTGGGGTGAGGTCTGGTTTTGCATCTTGGGAATGTTTTATTATGTTTTGATTGATTTATTAAATTATCTTGTAGTGCGTTGGTCGTCACATGGTGAGTTTGTGTGGTTGGCAACAAGCGCCTACGTGTATATACATGGGTAGGCATGTATATATATACATATCCTCCTCGCGCATGTTCCCTCATGACGTGGGGAATATGTGCCTGGATCAAAGGATATATATATATATATATTAAAATGTATATGTGTGTAGGTGAAGCGGTCTCAGGCTTCCATCGTCCAGAGCTGCGTGTCTTGAGGTGGGTCCCCTATGCCCTAATCCTTAATTAGAATTTCCATTTTTTCTTGGTGTTCTTTAAATGCATCTTCTGCCTTTATATGAGATGCACAAGCTATATATATGTGTGTATATACATAAATGGTCATGGTTCTTTAAAAGTGGTTTCCTCAATGATTTTATTGTGTAATAAGTATTTCCATTGTTTTTTTTTGATTTAAACATGTTTTATAGATTACTTTTAAATGTATAGTACTGTGGTTGTTTAATTGAACTTTCAAATGGTTTTGGAAACTTAAGCGTTGGGTGACTATGTGTTCAAAATGAAAATTGTTTATTTTGATTAATTAAGCCCGCTTGGCACTTTGAGAATGGTTTGAGAAAGTGAAACAAAACCCCTCTTAATGCATGCCCCGTTGTTGTAGAAACATGATGTGTGTGTTAAGTGTGTGATTTGTGATATGTGCCTAATAAAGAGGCTTATGCGATGTTACGTGACATAAAAAGGGGGATACGCTTAAGGAGGGAGAACGGTGGTGAGAGGTAAAATGGACTTTGGATAAGAAAGTGTTATGTCCTTTATATGTTTTTGATAAAACCTCACCACCCTTTGAAGTAGAACACATGGGAAACCTTGGGTACCTAGGTGGGTGACCAGGACTAGTACGTTAGATGACACGGCAGGGGTTCATCCCAGTTTGTCTAGCAAGATTGACGCAACAACAACACTAACTAAACATATGAATTTCTGAGGGTCGTTGCCTTCTAAGCCACGTTTTCTGAGGGTCGTGGTCTTCTAAGCCTCGTTTCACCGAGGTACGAGGTCTCTAGGTTCCCACTTGTTCTAGATACCTATAGGGATTACCCATGGTGCTCATTTGTGACATACTTCTAGTGATGTAACTTTATTTTCAGTTGTTTCATACTTACTGTCTCATTGTGAAAAACCTCGTTTCAAACTAAACTGCTTTTTTGCAGTTTTAAAAGGTGAATGCACTCTTGGAATCGATTTTTGAAAATATGGTGGAATAAGAAAAATTATTTTCATAAAAATGTCAGCTTGTGATTTGGATTTGAAAAGAAAAAAAAACATTATTTTATTATGTCTTATTTTCAAACTAGCATAATTGGATTTCTTTTAATAGGTAAGGGCATAGGGCGTGGTTATTTCTTGGCTTTCCTACTGAGCATCTCGGTGCCCACGCCTACTTTACTTTTCAGTTTCAGGTTATAGACATGGATCGCTCTTCGAGCGAGTGTGGTTATAAGTTTGGTGGTGACCCATGGGGTCTCTTAGAGGTATGTCTAGTTGCCTATCTTTATTTTATTTCCCGCTGTTAGTGTTTACATGTTTTGTTCTATTTATTTTTGTTTATCTGTCTTTTTATTTTCTGGGCTAAATCATTCCCAACTACATGTTTTGATGCCCGGTACTAGTTTCCAGCCCGTGGGGATCGGGGACGCCCTTCGGTCCATGTCGCGGATCGGGTCAGGCCCCGGGTCGGATGGCGATCTGGCCTAGTTTGTGACAACTCAACAAACACGGACCGCCGAAGCCTTGTCTAGTGCACGCCATGTTCGATTCGAACACGCCATGTAGTCTCAGGTTGAGTCGGACCGTGTGGGTTAGTCATGTATGGAGACTCGGGAAGGGGAATACTTTTCAAGTACGCGTCGTGTGTGGGGGTCAACATGTCATGTAGTTTTAAGTGTACATGAATCGTAGGACAGGAGTACACGCCCATGTCAGTGGTTTAAGTAGACAGGCCGTGTAGTCGTGTTTTGCGATCTTGTGTTTTTTTTCTTTACCCTATTCCCGTTTTGTACTCTTGGTTCTCTGTCCTCGTTGTTCTGATCTAAAGTGTGCTTTTGATCTTTCATAGCTATGTCTCCGAGACGTCCTCCGGTTGTACGTCTGTCATCAGGCAATGATCAGACGCCAGGCAGGGCTGATTAGGGACTTCCTGTCGATCCCCCAGCCGAGCCAGCCAAGGCACCGATTGTCGTACCAGTCACAGGCGTTGATGCGTAGTTCAGGGAAGGTTTCATGAGGATGATGCAGACCATCCAAGGAGAACCGCCTCCTGCCTCATCTATGGCAGACATGACGCGGGTCTTTCAGCAGCAGCATCCTCCCACGTTCTCGGGGGAGGGAGGACCTCAGGTTGCAGAGTCATGGCTGGAAGCCATGCTGACTATATTCGAGCATCTGGACATGCCTCCAGAGAGGCGGGTCAATCTCTCCACCCACATGCTCCGAGACTCCGCCAAGATGTGGTGGGACGTGATCTCACAGGCGGGTCAGCAGTAGGCTATGACTTGGGAGGAGTTCCAGCGCGTGTTTTACAACTACTTTTACCCGGAGACCCTGAGGGCCGATCAAGCCCAGGAGTTCATGAGCTTAGAGCATGGTACTCTATCATTCATGGAGTATTCTACTCGTTTCACTGAGCTGCAGCATTTTACATCTCTCCGGGATGGGACTGGGGTGTTCTTGGTGAGGAAGTTTGAGGATGGACTCAGGCGGGAGATCCACTCGCAGGTGAATATCTTCCAGATGACTTCTATTACTTCCATCGACAACTAGGCACTGATTGCGGAGCGCAATCTGAGAGACTCTAGAGTTGCGAGCCAGGGCGGTTCTGCTTCCATAGATAGCTTTCATTCAGATTACAGCAAGAAGCATCATAGGGAGCCTACGCGCGGTGATTCGAGGAAGCGAGACGCATCATCAGGCATCCAGGTGACATGCTATCAGTGTGGCCAGACAGGGCACACGAGGCCGCAGTGCCAGAGGGACCCAGTGGAATGCCGATCTTGCGGTAAGATGGGTCACCTTCAGCGTTTTTCTAGGTTTTCTCACCTGCAGCAGGTGACCGGGGTAATTCCATGACTCCTCATTCAGGAGAAGCCCCACCAGTCTCTCACCAGTTAGGGAACTGGAGTTCTTTATTCCCTTCGGGCCAAGGTGGAGGTCAAGGTTGTGGCAGTCAGCCACCAGTTCATCAGCACCAGCAGGGAGGTTCAGCTCAAAGTGGTCAGTTAGGGGCATAGGGCCGCGGTGCAGGCCAGTCTTTTGCTATGGAGCAGACTTATCATGAGCAGGATCCCGACCCTTCTACTGTTTGAGGTATGATTTTAGTAGCCTTAGTTTTATCATCAGCCCTTTTTGATACTGGTGCTACGCATAGTTTTATCTCTGTTGCTGTTGTGGAGAGCCTTGGACTCTGCATCTTTTCTTCTGCTGACTCATTGATACTAGACACACCCTTGGGGACAAGGACATCTAGTGTACGCCAGTGTAGAGAGTTCCCTCTCGAGGTTGCAGGGTATTGTTTCTTATGGGATCTTTATGTCCTAGAGATGACAGGCTATAATGTCATTCTCGACATGGACTGGTTGATTCCCTTCCAGGAAGTCGTTGATTGTTATCGCCGCAGAGTCAGTTTCATTTCACTAGAAGGTGAATCATTCCTTCATAGAGGCGAATGGTACATTTGGGCGAGTCGGGAGGGACTTGAGCATCTTGGGCGAGGAGGGCTGACAGCCCAGATTATTAGTCTTTATCTAGATGACCAGGGGACTCCATAGTTGGACTTTCCCCCAGTGGTGGATCGCTTTAGGGATGTCTTTCCAGAGGACTTTTCGGGTTTTCCTCCGGAGCGTGAGGTAGACTTCTCTATTGAGATCGTGCCAGGAGTGGCACCGGTGTCCATTACTTCCTATAGAATGGCAACACCTGAGTTGTAGGAGATCAAGAAGTAGTTGGAGGAGCTACAGGCTAAGGGTTTCATCTGACCCAGTAATTCTCCTTGGGGTTCGCCTGTTCTATTTGCAAAGAAGGAAGACGGAACCCTTCGGCTTTGTGTGGATTATCGGAAGATGAACCAGTTGACGGTCAAGAACTGATATCCATTTCCGCAGATTGATGACCTTTTCGATCAGCTTCGAGGAGCCGGGGTGTTCTCTAAGATCGACTTGAGGTCCGATTATCATCAATTGCGTGTTAGACCATTAGATATACGTCTGACAGCCTTCAAGAGCAGGTACGGTCTTTACGAGTATTCAGTCATGTCGTTCGGCCTCATGAACGCACCTACAGTTTTCATGGCGCTGATAAACCAAGTGTTCCATCCTTACTTGGACTCCTTCGTCGTGGTCTTTGTGTACGATATCTTGGTGTACTCTCAAACTCGACACGACCATGCCACCCATCTTGAGATCATTCTGAGTACACTGAGAGAGCATCGGCTTTATGCTAAACTCTCGAAGTGCCACTTCTGGATGGATCGGATTCACTTCTTGGGTCACGTCATCTCAGAGACATGAGTATTTGTGGACCTAGAGAAAGTGAGAGCTGTAGTATCCTGGGAGAATCCGAATAACATTTTTTAGGTATGGAGCTTCTTAGGGATGGCTGGATACTACAGACGCTTCATTCGAGACTTTTCCCATTTAGCAGCACCTTTGACAGGTCTGACCAAGATGGGGGAGAAGTTCTTATGGTCAGATTCTTGTGAGTCAGCCTTTCAGGAGCTGAAAGGGAGGTTGACGTCAGCATTGATTCTAGTCTTGCCAGAGCCAGGCAAGAGCTACATTGTTTACTTTGATGCTTCGGGTATCGGGCTGGGAGCTGTGCTTATGCAAGAAGATGGAGTCATTGCGTATGGGTCTCGGAAACTGTGGCCACATGAGAGGAACTACCCTAGGAACGATCTGGAGTTGGCAGTTGTTGTTCATGCTTTGCGCTATTGGAGACACTTTCTTTTGGGAGAGCACTTTGTGGTCTTTACTGACCACAAGAGTCTCAAGTATATCTTCACTAAACGTGATCTAAATATGAGGCAGCGTAGGTGGGTTGAGTATATACAGCCTTTTGAATTTGAGCTTGCCAATACGCTGGGAAAGGGCAACGCCGTGGTAGATGCGTTGAGCCGGAGAACTCAAATTCAGGCAGTTCAGGAGGCCAGTAGTGAGTGGCAGTTGATGGCTCTGTTCTCTGAGATGCATCTAGAGGTGCACGACATACAGGGACAGACTTTTCTATCTTCTGTAGCTGTTACCTCCACGCTACTTGACAGGGTACGGATGAGGCAGCTATTAGACTCAGAAGTCTTAGTCTTGTGGGAGAGTGTCTCACGAGAGGACCCTCTTCCTGGATAGACATTGGGCAAGGATGAGATCTTGCGTTTCCAAGGACACGTATGGGTGCCATCAGACATACGCGAGGACCTGATGCGGGATTTCCATTCCTCATTTTTGGCAGTTCATCCTGGCATCACCAAGATGTACCGGGACCTTCATCGTCAATACTGGTGTCCAGGTATGAAGAAGGATGTTGTTGGTTTTGTCTTGAGTTGTTCTACTTGTCAGTAGGTGAAAGCAGAGCATTAATGACCAACAGGCCTTTTACAATAGTTACCCATTCCGGAGTGGAAGTGGAATGATGTTGCGATGGACATCGTGATTGGGTTTCTGAGATCACCTCGAGGGAACGATGTTGTCTGGGTTGTCATCAACAGACTTACGAAGGATGGTAATTTCATGCCAATCAAGGAGACCTTTAGTGTCAAAGATCTGGGACGACTTTACATCATAGAGATCGTTCGTCTGCATGGAGTTATGCGCTCTATTATTTCAGACAGAGATGTGCACTTTACCTCTCGGTTCTGGAAGGGACTTCAGAAGGACTTGGGTACACAGGTACTTTTGAGTACAGCATACCATCCCCATACTGATAGCCAGTCCGAGCGCACGATCCAAGTGCTTGAGGATATGCTCCGAGCTTGCATCCTTGACATTGGCGGTTCTTGAGAGAAGCATATTCCTCTAGTCAAGTTCTCCTACAACAACAGTTTCCATGTGACCATCCTGATGGTGCCATACGAGGCTCTGTACGGTAGGCCATACCAATCACCCTTATGCTGGCTGGAGGCAGGAGAGGTAGATTTGCTGGGACCTCGTCTTGTTCACGAGACTTCAGAGCAGATAGAGCTGATTCGGAAGAGGATGGCTACAACGTAGTCTCGGCAGAAGTCTTATGCTGATCAGCGGAGATGACCTCTGGAGTTCGAGGCTGGTGATCAGGTCTTCTTACGTGTCGCACTGAGGTTGGTACACAAAAGGATTTAGAGACAGGGTAAGCTTTCACCGCGGTACGTCGGGCCGTTTGAGGTCTTGGAGAGAGTGGGGTCGGTTGCCTATCGGTTGTAGCTACCTCAGAGGTATCGGGCCATGCACGACGTCTTCAACGTCTCTCAGCTCCGACGATACTTTTCAAACCCATCTCACGTCTTTCAGCCCGAGGAAGTCGAGCTTGAAGCGGATGCGTCATTCGAGGAGCATCCTATCTGGATTGTCGATCATAGTACAAAGGTTCTCTGTGGGCGGTCTGTTCCTCTAGTACGAGTGCTATGGAAGCACGGGCGAGTATAAGATGAGACCTGGGAGAGGGAGGTTGATGTACGATCGCAATGGCCGGAGCTGTTCGGGGTTTCTCCTTCTTCTCCTCGTTAGGAAATTCAGGGACGAATTTCTTTAAGGGGGGAAGTTTGTAAGAACCCGGATCTCTTTTCAGGTATGTCTTCCTTTTTTCTGGAGTTTTTGAGAAAAAATGATTTTTCTAGAAATTTCAGAAGTACAAGTCGTGTACTCTTTTCCCAGATCGAAGCCGTGTGTGGCCGTTTCCGGGCCACACACACGGTGTGTAAGGTTGAGGTGGAGGCTGGTTATTTCGGAGTACATAAAAATTGAAGTACACGCCGTGTACTCCAAAAGTAAATGTCATGTACTTTCTTTTTTTTCATTAAACGGACCGGGGTTGCGTTTAACCCCCATATTCATATTCTTCTTCAGTTTTCAACCGTCTGGGAGCGACTGTATGGCCATATCTTTGACGGACGACCACCCCTCCGTCTGTTCTCTGATTAGAGCACGGTCATTTGCATTGGAATCATAGCGGTGATTTCTTCCTTCTACTTTATCCTTGTTTCTTGATTCTTCATGGTTTCCATGTTATCATGGGATGAATTTTTTGTGCATTTTCTCATATCTACGTCATTCTAAGGGGAATCTGTCATTGAGGTTCACGTATATCGATATCCTAGGACCGAGGTAGGAGGTTTGTGCCTTTCTGTAGAAAGTCTTTGAGTATTTTGTGTAAATTCCACCAATACCCTTGAACGGGGTATTGCGTGTTTCCTGTTTTGCCCTTGTTGCTTTCCTGCTTGCTTGATTGCATTAGTAGAGGTTATAGCTTGTGATTAGAGTAAACTGTTTGTGCTCAGATTTCTTTTCCATGCTTGCTCTGCCTGTTTGGTGTTTTTCCAGTTTCCATGCCTAGTCGTAGGATAGTGGAACTATTGTTTTATTTTGCTGTTGAGCCTTAGTTGATATCCAAGTAGTTCTTGAGGTTTACTTGGACGATACACACGCACTGAGCATGTTTAGTTATACTCAGGACTGTGAGAACCTAGAGTAGTAGACCAAGGAGAGAATTAACAAAAGGGATTATCCAGAGTGTCTTTTTAATCACGAAGCAGGACCAAGGGGAGAATTGACGGAAGGGATTCTCCAGAGTGTCTTTAACTACGATGCAGGCCACATGGAGAATTGACGTTGAGTGCTTCCCCAGAGATCCTTTAGCACGATACGAGACTATATGGAGAATTGACGGTGAGTGCTTCCCTAGAGAGTCTGCTTAATTACGTAGCTGAACCAGAGGGGTGAGACTGTGTGTGCCTCCCAGAGGATTGCTTGTACTTAGAGGTTGAACCATAGGGGATAGACTATGAGAGCTACCCATAGGGTTACCTGTTTTCTTCTTGTTGTTGACTGCTATACTTGTTAGAACTGTTGATTGTAGCTGTTTGTGCTTTTCTGTTTACTGCTTCTTGTTTTATTACTGCCATGTAATCATTGACTGTTAGGCACAAATCTTTGGGTGATTGCTTACTGGGATTGTATCTCAGACCCTGTTTGGGTGATGCTTTTGGGCCCAAGCAGACTATGTTGCTGCAGGTATAGACAAGGTCAAGCGCCCTTCTACTTCAGGATCTTGACTGCACCAGGAGCTGGGTAGCATGGGACTGAGTCATGGCTCGCGATGCTGAGGAGATTTATTTGTTTTTATTTTTCACTTGGTTTCAGTTGTATTCCAGCACATTGTTGTGTTTTCTATTTTCCATAGATACTTGTACCTGCTGCATTATTGTCATCATTGTTATATATCTGCATTGCTTCCGCTGTTTGGTTTCTGTTGTTATGCATGTTGTTTACTGTTTCCGCTTTTTATTGTTGTTTCTTACCTTGTATACCTTACCGAATGATGGAATAGTTTCTCCACCAACTCACCAAGGCCCTCGCTGCTAATCGAAAGCCTCTGGCGTTCAGGGAAACGCGCTTGAGGTCATGTGGTGAACCGGGTACGGGGCACCAGTGGAGGGGCTCCGGACTCGGGATGTTACATATTCTCTCTAGAGAAGATTACTACTCAATCCATTAGGGGTCTATATTGAACTCACCCATAAATATATATAATCATAAAGTACCATGAAATAAATAAAACATATAAAATATTTCCTTTACATTAAATAACAAATAAAAATTTTCAATACATCCCATAACCATAAGAATTTTCAGTTTTAACATAAAAATGACAAGATAAGTACCTTTATCTTAAAACATTATAAAAATAAAAAGTCAGAAAATAGTTGGATATAGAAATTCATGGAAAACCCATCCATACTTGTATATTACTATTTATAATTAATAATGGCTATAACATTGGAAAAATTCATTCATGTAGCAGACTTTAAAAACATTCCTTGTGCACTTATATAAAGAAATACAGAAATAACCCTTACGGTAAACATTGAAAAGAATCCTTTTAAAAAAATTATAAATAATTTTAAGAGTATTTAAAAATGCACGTTAAAATTATTTTTTTATATCTAATAAAATTCATTTAAATTTACTTATAACATTGACATGGATGAAATATTTTAAAAGATGTTTCTAAATGAAAATAACATACCTCATATCCCGACATGACATATAAATATTTTACTTTAGTGAATAATAAAATTATATTAATTATATAATTTATTCATTAACATTTTATTATCAATTCCCTTATTATTATTCTTTTTATTTAATTTGTTGTCATTTTTTATTTAGTTACTAAATCGATTAGGTAACCATTAGATGTTTTGAGGCCATTCAGTCCAAAACAGATTTAGTATGTTGATAATGGTCAAAGGGGTCTTACATCAATCACATGAAAATCATAAATATGTTATAATTATCTTTTTTATACATTAAAAAAATATTATAGGAAACATTTTAAGGAAATCATAAAAAATAAAATTCATCATTTCATAAATATGGTAGTTCACATGTACAAATGAGTGACGCTTCAATTTTTCTAATGGATTAAAAATAAAGTTGATAATGGTTTAAAATTAATGAATAATAATATTATAAATATAAAATTTATACATTAATTTGATTCTTATGACAAACCATTTGAGTCAGGAGTAAAAAATAAATTATATCGCTTCATAAGTGTGGTGATCTATATGTATGCACGAGTGGCGGTATCATCTTACAATGGATGGGAGGGTATGATGGTAGATAATATCATAATATAATATAATAATTATTATTTTATAAATATAATATATATTAATTAAATTCATTTTTTTATCCAACTATGTGATGTGGTGATGAAAAAATATTCACATCAATTCTTGGGGGTGGTATTCATCACCTATACATGAGATGCTTTTTAAATTAACATTGGATGTCAATGTGGTAGAAAATATATTTTAACTAAACATAATATCTTTTAAGTATTTAAAATATATGTATTTAATTATATTATTATGGTTATAAAATATTTTGAGGAGATAGAAGAAGAAACATAATTGAAAGAATTTTGTTAAGACTTATACCTCATCCATGGATATCTTCCTTTGGCTTACACATTAAGCCTTCAAAAATTAGCCTTTTTTGATAATAGGACATCTAAGATATTGGGAATATGTTTTGGGAGTGATCTGTGAAGATTTAGTTCAAGATAGAGTGATCAATGTTTTCGGATAAGTGGTTATAAAAGGAACTATTTTATAAGTTAATGGTGTGTCACCCATGAAAATATTAAGAAAATTAAAATAAAAAATATTTTGTTCTCCTGTAAAGTGGTTTCATTTAGGTACAATGTCAATGATGGGGTTGTTTATGTTAAATATACACTAAAAAATTAAATATTGAATTTTTTTATTGATATTTAAAGTATTATCTCTTATTTTAACCCCCTTTTCTAACCCTTTTAACCTTTATTGTAATGAAAAAAATTTATCATCACAACTATTAATTACAACAAATAATAAAATTGACCACATTAAAAAATTTGAACGTTAGGATTAAAATTTTTGAAACCATTTTCTAATAATCAATTTCCATAAATCTCAAAACATTACATTTAATATATGTTTACAAAAAGAAATAAAAAATCTTTTTAGAAATTCCTTTTTTAAGTATAAGAATAATTTTACACAACTATAAATATAATATAGATTCTTATTAAATTAATTATATTTTGTTAAATAAAAGAAAACTTATTTTACTTTCAAACCAAAGCATAAAAGATATAAAAATTGTTAATACATGATTAAAATATAACATTTAATATAGTTTTTATTAAAACAAATACATTACAATTATTTCAAAAATGTAAAAAATATATTTATAAGTTCAAAATTTTACATTAAATTTCAATATATTTATTTATATATATATATATCTGTGTGTGTGTGGTAAAGACAAATTGATTAAAAAATTTATTTATAATTATTATGTAATCAAGATTTTATGGAACTGATTGTATTTGTAAAAATTTTATTATCCACTATTCAACAAAAATCGACTATTTCTGAAAAATCAAAATAAAAACAACTCTTAACTAATTTTAATGAATTTATAAAAATAATTTCCCATTTTTTAAAATTTTATATCAAAAATTTATAATTTTAACATTTAAATCATTTCATATAATAAAAGAAAAAATTAGTTAGAATACGACAATTTCTTTTTAAATTGAAAATTTATATGAAATTATTATAGTGAATATGTATTTATAAAATATCTTCACGAATATTACTAAGACATGAAACTGATTTAATATTGACATTGTCTCGGTTTTCATAGAATGTGTTCTTGTTGTGAACTTTAATTTGAAAAGGATATCTAGGGATAGGAAAATATTTTTATGAAATTGTATTATTTTTTATAAATCCAAATATATGGTAAAACCTATAAAATAATCTCTTACTATTTATATTCTTAGTACCCATTTGAAATAATTATATAAATAATTTATTGTGGGGCTACATAGAAATAATAGGGGGAGATTATCTATCATTTTAATATTAATCTTGTTTTTAAACAAGATACATTTTATTCCCTATCAGAAAATTGATAACACTACTACCATTGTTACATAGTTATTTTAAGAAACATCCAATCCTCATGATAACTTGAGGATATGATAAGATCCCAACATAATTAATTAAGGGTCCAATACACCTCATCTTTCATAGAGGTTGTAAATTGACTGTTTATATCTCTTCTTCATGCATAAATGTGAATTTTAAATACCATGACACATTGGTTCATGAATTTAGAATCCCACTCAAGTTATTTAATAACTAAATTCAATGTTGGAATAAAAATTTAAATTTAGTGAGTTGTAGAATCAAAATCATGTCTTATGCGTTTGGAATCATGTGGTACAAATACTTAATGTAAATTAAAAACTGTTTCTTTTTTAATGTGTTAATTGAAGATATAATTTTTCACATTAATTGTACAATTAGATTTAGAATTTATGAATTTTTAGGATTATATCTTTTAATATTATACCATTATTTTCCTCTAAACATTCATTTTCATATCACTTGGATAGAATTGAATATGGAATTATCAAAAAAATAATTGTTTTTTCTGTTCATTATTAGGGTTCTGATTATCTCTCTAATTATATTATTCATTCATTATTTTTTAATATACAAGATAAAACAGTGGTATCATATCTCAAATCCCTTAATTAATTCTTAAGCCCAAGTGTATCATTGTATGGATTGGTTTACCTGCTCATTTCCATGAGTAATATTTTAATTAGTAGGGAACACTCAATTATAACATTTGTTTCTTATTTCAATAAATAATCTCCCAAACCTTATCCCTCATCAATTATATTATTCCTTGAATATTGGTCCACCTAATGTGTCATAAATAATTATTTGAGAGAGGATAATGGTTTCCAAGAGTCGAAATAATTCATATCTTAACTAGAAGAGAAAATTATTAGAATTTGATGTTGATGATCGGGTGTTATTAATTTACTGAACTCATTTTTTAAAATTCAATTAGTTCAAGTCATATGATATAATAATGATATAGATAAGTGTACTAGGGAAATAGAGTCTTAAATGAAAGTTTAGTAAATTTATTTATTTTGATATTTTTATTGGTTTTTGAGTGAATTGTTTATCTTGAATATGGATTTTTTATTGTTTTCTAATGGAATGATATCATTATACCTATTTGGGATGATAATCCCTTAAAAGTAATATATTAGGGTAATTTAAAATTTTGTGGTCATGGACCTTCATTAAAGATTCTTATTATCGTGCATGATAATTATGGTTTGGTATTCTAAAAGATGAAATGTTTTTAGGGGTATTTAATATAAAGATATAGAAATTCCATTTAATGAATTTTTAACATTTTTATGTTATTTATTTGATAAATATTATTTAATTATCAGAATAGCTTCTATAATTATCTTAAATTTGAGTTTTGAGTTTATGATTATGTCAAATATAGTGTTTTACCTTAGGGTATATGTTTGGTGACAAATGATAAGGTTTGGTTATAGTGATTCTAATTATTGAAATAATCAGTATTCCTCAATCGACTTCTCTATGGTGGGTCTACTCGATTTTGGTAATGATAAAATTGGGTTTTTTAATTATAATTTTCTTTTTAATTTTCAATGAAACATCAATTTTTGTTATAATAATGAAAACTGTTTTTCCTTGCAGGATTTTTCTTTCTATGGGTTCCTTATTTTATGGCTCACGGTGTTTATTATTCCTCTATGAAATTTGGTGTATGGGATTTGGTGGGTGGACTAGTTTTCTAGTTTGGTTAAAGATGGTCCAGTAGAAGGTATTCAAGAAATTGATTACCACGATTAGGTTATCTTATTTTTAGTTTTTTTATGATTCCAAGTGATTTGTCTCGTTATCTCCATGAACATTCTGAATCCTCTACATGTCACATTATTTTAATGATATATTGCATCATCATGATCTTCGAAATCTCCCTAACCACTTTCAACCATACATATGTCTCCCTCGCCTATCATTCATGATAGCCCCTATCTCTCTATTTTCTTTTATTTCCTTTTGTAGGCTATGTCGCTTCATTTTCTCAGTTTTTAGTGATCTTTTTTACTTTACTCTCCATTATAAAGAGAATAATATGATATATATAGTGAGATAAGTGATCTATTGATCTCAATACACACCTTCACATCCCTTAATCTGTTCATAGCCTCTCGTATAGAGCTCAGTACTCATGAACTCTTTCTTAACCAAATCAAATTAAATATACAACCCTGGCAATGGTATTTCCCCTTCAGTTGATTTGGGATCTATAATTATGATATTGTTTCTTTTATTTTTCTACTCTGTGTTGTATTTATTTATTTTTTTACAGTCTGGTTCTTGGTTTTTTGTGAATGAGTATGTATAGCTCGAGGGTGTATGTTACCATTTTCAGGTCAGGGTTCACCACTCCTTCATGGAGTGATGACAACCTTTGATCAGATAGATTATACAGTTCACATTCATTTTCTTTCTAGTTTAATTTCTCTATTATATATTGTTCATTTTTTATAATATTAATTATTTTAGGGGTCTTCTTACCATGTAGTTGAACCAAACTAGTCGAAACCACATAATTCCATTGTGTTCATTACAATTACTCATCTATTTTGTTCTCTGTTTGATATTATTACAATGCTTCTCTTTCTTTTTTGGATCTTATATCTTAGTTTAAGATTCATGAATTTGTTCTGGGTTGGTATTTAAGTCTATAAACCCTCACCCAGCCATAAATATTAGTATCCGAGGATTTATTTTGAAGTTAATCATGACTAATGTTAAGTTAGATATTGAAAAGTTTGGTGGAGAAAACGATTTTAACCAATGGGTATGAGGACACTACTAATCCATAATAGATTCACTAATTATCTCTTAAATACAAAGAATCATGTAGTCACTATCTCCATTAACGGAAAGTCTTCCACAACTTATATTGATATTGACACCAACATTAATGATAAATCCCGTTTAATCATATTGTTCACCTTAGAAAAAAATGCATTATGAAAACTCATTCTTGATACTACTTCTAAGGGTATATGTATTAAAATTTAACATTTGTATATTTATAAGTCTCTTATTATCCATTTATATAATAAAATATGATTTTATACCATTATAATGAACCTTGGTTATTCTATTCATTTTATTCTTAATGGCTTTAATAATGTGTTTCTTGAATTTTCTATTATAGATGTTAAAATAATCAATGAATATTATTCCATAATCTTTTTTACTTCCCTTGATGATTACTTTATTTATATAAAATACACTATAATGTATGGTACAGAATCGATCAACATAAAAGTGGTTAAATTATCTATGTTGTCTTAAAAACATCAAACACATGGTTTGAAGGATGATTTCAGTAGAGTAAAATTTTTGACTCAACTAATTCATGTTAATAGTTATATGAAAAATAATAATAAATAATGGAAAGATAAAATTTGGTTTAATAATAATTTGTGTTTTGAGCATGCACAGACCAGCCATATAAAAAGATTTTGTAATGAATTTAAAAATAAATACAGTGTGGCCTAGTCTCATATAATATTCTCTAGGTTTACCACTATGAATGTTCATTAGTTATTTTTTAGCGACCCTTAATTATAATTTTGAATAGGTTCTATAGAGTATTTATTTTTTGATCCAAGGACAAGACCTTCTTGTGTTTCATGGGGAACCTAGTTAGAAGAGATGGTGTGTTCGGGATGGTATAATCTATTTAAGCCTTAGTTGAGATCCTTCTCATGTTGTATTCTTGGTTTTGGTTGGTCTATGGTCTACTTTTTCATACTAGTATAGTATATTGAGATTTTATCTGGATTATTTTTCATGTTCACTATATTTTACCTTTGAGGAAGGTTGTTTATTTATAGGTTTTGGAATGAGTGAGACTACATAATGTTTTTATTAGAATCTTATGTATTGTTTATATAATTTGGTTTACTTCTTTTCTTAGTTTTTGTAATTTTTCTTCTTTTTTAGTTAGTATAATAGTAGTATATAGGTAGAGTGGTTAGAGCATATGCCACTTTAGTAAAATTCATATAGTTATTCATTCTGGTGAATACTTTATAGAAATATTGTTTTTATTTTCAAAATCTAATATAACAAACTAATAGGCTAGGTAAAATAGTTTACAAGAACACTATTTTTAGTAATTTTATTTTATTCTAATACAGTAGATATTTCTTAAAAATTTAGTTTTAAAATTAAAATATTTATTTTAATTTTCCATGATAAATATTATTATTTTTATTATTTTTTAAATTATTATTCATTGTGGAAGTCTATTTTAGGTGGGATCATTATGTCTAGGGTAGTGGCGCTTACTAGGCCTCTATGAAATATAGAATGTTGGATTTGTTGGGTGTATTGTTTGGATGCATTTTTTCTTGGTTATCCTTTGGAAGGACTTCTAGCCATTTATTACTATAATTAAATAGCTCTTGTTTGTAGCTTTTTTGTTTTTTTTATGATTATGAATTATCTATGTCATATACTACCTAACCATTCCACATCTTTTGTAATAAATGTTCGATTCATGATTCATTATACTAGACATATATTTGGGACCTTCCCAGTCACTATAATCTATCAACGCTTATACATTGCCTACTATGCCAGATATCCCATCGCCTAACCATCTCCTCTACTCACCTTTATAAATCTTCATCACTTCGTTTTCTTGGGGTGTAGATATTTTTTTTTCTTTCAAATCCATTATAGAGAGAAAAATTATAGATAGTAGGATAATCATTTTTGATCTCATTCCATGCCATCAGGTTCCATATTCTAGTTATCTTCTGTAGTGGAAATCTTGGTAATCGTGAGCTCAATTTACACTGCATATTCTTCAAGATACAAATCTAGTAGCAGTGTTTCTCATTCCATAGATCTAGGATCTTGACATGAGATATTTTTCGTAATATATATACACTCTAAATTGTATTCATTTCATTTTTTTCATTTTAGGTTTTATTGTATTAGTCCATCCAGATTTAGGGTGTATGTTACCATCTTTATGTTACTATTCATAGTTGGATCATAGAGTGGTCTGGTCCCTATGCTAGGATAGTTTTTATAGTCATGTTCATTTTCAATATGATTTACATTATCTTTTGTATGTTTTATATTTTTATAATAATAATAAATTCTTTGGTGTAATTTCTATGTTATAGGAAAAAACTGTACTAAACAACATAAAACATTTTTGTTCATTACTTTTCTGAATTTTATTTGTCGCTTGTTCATTTTTTTCATATTACTTCTCATTATTATTTTGGTTGAAAGTCATAGTCAATGTTTTTGAAATTATTGTATATTAGGATTTCATTCTATACCTCATCATCCTCCCATAACAGGGTGTCCATAAATTTCATCCTCATTTATTTTCTTCAGTTAGTGCTTCATTTGATGGCGGGGGTGACAATGAAGCTTATAACAGTGGAACTTCACTAGAGGTTCATAGAAATATTATCTTAGTGGTGGATTGGGATTTAGGATTATCTTATTGTACATGGATATTTTAATGGGTTTTGAACTAGTTACATTCATCTCTTTACTAGATTCCTTTAGTGATGGATGTTTTTTTGTTGGTTTTCTGGTGGTGTTTGGGTTTCTTGACTTTTTGTGGTTCAAAAGTGGTGTTGACCTAAAATAGATGGTGATGAATAGTTTATGAATGAGTTGGGGAAGAATAATGATATTTTTTTATGGTAAAATTTAAAAAGACTTTATAAATTATATATACACAAGATATAGTAAATGATTCATTGATATAATCTTGATTGGGTAGAAATAAATTTTGAGGCTGACATGGTTTGGGAATTTAATGGAGGGGATGACTTGAATTACTTGAGTTATTTTCAGGCTATAGGTATATCATTTTATATTTTTATATTTTAGTGATGGTGTTATTCAATTGTCTCCAAATTCACTGAAATGGACACATTAGTTTGATCAAAAAAGATCATACACCCTTGTTACATTGAATTTTAAATGAAACATACTATACATGTTGTTGTGGATTAATGATTAAGGTTTTTAGAAGTGGTAGGTATGTTGGGTTTAATAATGAGTCTCAATTGAAGTGGTTAAAAAAAATTAAAATCATATTCAACACCCAAATTAGTATTTTTCCAAAAAAAAAACTAAACAAATTTGGTTATAGAAAATTAAAGTGTTGGTATATTTGAATTAGAAGAAAGTTAAAATAATTTATATGAATAGATAAAAATTTAAATTCTTGTAAATAAATAATGTTTTAAATATAGTAATTATTTTAAATATCATACAAAAAAGTTATTCATATTTAAACAATCATAACTTTATCTCTGTTTATTCAACAAAAGAATATATTTCATCTACACAATAAGTTATACATAATTAACTTTTATAAAAAAATTAAGAGTTTAAAAAAAATTTACACTTGTGGTGATTGAGTTAAAAAAACTCAATTATAAAATTATAACCCCACCACTCAACTCAACCAAATTCAAATAAAAAAATTATTCTCCTTTCCCTATGTTATTTTTTAGTTTTACAACATTGTGGGTAGAAATAATTAGAATGTAATAGATTTTTTGTTTTTTGTTTTTTTCACACTCTTATAAATAATTAAATATTCATTTACACATGAGATATTTTATACCCTTCTATGTATTTTTTATTCAACTATTAAAAAAATATGGGATGTTTTTATCCCATTGGAATGTTTTATTTTTTAGTTCTATAAAATCGGTGGGAAGTAGGTTGCATGGTTCATTATCAGATTTTATTTTTTGTGTTACTCCAACAGAATGTCATACTTTGATACATGGAGAAATCAATATATACCTTTGATATGAGATGTATTAAATTATTATTTTTAATTTAATTTTTATATATATTATAATTATTTATTAACAATAGTATATGATAGTTTTTTAAGAGAAATATATTGAGAAAAGTGTATACTCACCCCTAATTTTATATATCATATTTATATTTTAAATGAAATTTTGATATTTGTGTTGGTCATTATTTTTTTTAATATGTTGTAGTAAACCAGAGTTGGAGGAAATGGTATAAAATATCTAAACCCACACTCCCTAAAATAAATCTAAAACATAATCACAATAATTCTATATTTGATACCGATAACTGGGATACAATTTTCATCATCCAAAACATAAAACATCCAAGGGATATATAGACCTCTTTTGTACTTAAGGACCTTTTTCTTGTAGAGTTTTCTATAATTAATAAAAATTGTTACATAAAAATATCCATGACATTAAATGATCATTTTCTCACTATAAAAAAATCCCATATTAAGTTTTCTTTATTATTCCTACTCATTATTAAATATTGTGAGAAACATTTTAAAATGTTAAAGGAGCACAAAAAATAAAGTATGTTATGTAGAAAAAAAGAAAATTGGTAGTACATTTCAAAACCATGAGATCATAAAAGCGAGTATTCCTTTAACATAATAAACATCGTTCTTGAATAAAATTATACTTACACCGGAAATTAGCATAACAACCCAAATATTTTTTAATTCAATATAAGAAAACATGATTGAAAAATAAAAAACCCATTTTTTTAGAAAATAATAGAAATCATGAATTTTTTTTTTAAAACAAAACGTTTTACCATGAAATGGTCTAATCATTTCATTAAAACATAAGATCATTAGCTTACCTTGTGAAATCAAATGATTTACCTGAAAACACATTAGCAAGAATAAAAAATTCACATAAGTTTCATGATATATCAACTTCATAAAACCATTAAAATAACCCTTATATGAACATTTACAAGTGGAATATATCTTAAAATCAAATTCCAACATAATTTTCTAGAAAACATAATCATTACCCAATGCATTATAGAGATATATCAGGCTTACCAATCGTAAAATCTATATCAAGCTCACCATCCATTAATAAAAAACATCCAATTACTGTATCATGCAAGAAAAAAAATCTTATATTTACATCATAAAAATAAGAAATAATATCCTTTTAAAACCATAAATTAATCATTTTCAAATTTTGATATCTGCCTTTCCTTGAAAATTATATTTTCAAAACTAAAACCCCAATAACAAATTAAAAGAGTTTTTTTTAAATGTAATATTAAAATGTAATAAAACCAAAAAATAAAAATTGTGGTTGTAGTAAAATTAATTAATGTTGTATACATTCAAATAGAACATTAATATTTGTTTTTTATAATGTTTTGTATAAAATATATTAAAATATTCCTTTTGAAAAAAATTGAAATAAATTACAAGGATAAATTATATTTATTTTATAAATAATTTTTGTTCTTATAAATACATCAATAAAATAATTTTATAAATATGGACATTAGTGAAATTGTTTTCTAAAATATGTCTTTAAAACATTTAAAACATGATTTTAAGGTAAAATGTCCCTTATGAATTCATAACATTTGAAAAAATAAAAAATTGATGGAAATATCTTTGAGTTTATATTTATGAATAATAAAATGACTCTTAAAGGTACTATTATAAAAAATAAAAAATTTAAAAATTTATTGAAAACATTATTGGTATCAAAGAAAGGTAATTTAGAATAAAATCAAAAACCTAAAAAATCATCTCATATTATACATTCTTTAATTCATGAATAATAAATTTATATTAGTATTTCCTTCTTAATAGCCTTTTCCATTTCGATTCCATTATTATTTTCCCATTATATCATTTATGAATATTTTTTATTTGCGTACTTCATCAGTTAATTTTACGTCTGATGTTTTCATGGTATTTAGTTTATATTCCCAACCCAACATTGGTTGGATGAATGTGGTCAAAGATATCATTATTACATCATCTCAAGAATGATAATAATATATAATTATATTTTTTATATAGTAATTATAATTTTAAAACCAACCATCAAGGATGGTTTTGAAAATTTATTATGTTGTAGTCTTATAGACGGTGGGTCGTATGTACACATGAGTAAAATTGTATTTTTTTCATTGAACATGAGAGAGAAGGTAATTATTATTTCATATTTATATTTTTATTAATATATAATAAATATTGTATTATTTATTTAAATAAACATATATATACAGAGTCACTTGATGTGGTGATGAAAAAAAAATCACATCGCTTTGTGGACGTGGTAATCTACACGTACACTTACAATATTATCATTCTTTAAAGGGTATAATGGTACGAAAAAATATTAAATATTATATTTAAATAATTATAATTATGGAATTTATGTATATATTTACATTAGATACATAATTATAACTATCTATAAAAGTTTTTGATTAAAAATAATGTACATCAATTCAAGAGGTGGAAGTTCACTATACATATGAATGATGGTTTCATTTCCCATTTTCTAGAAGAATGAGATGAATTTATTTTATTAGTTTAAAATTAAAAACTCATTATATGAGATATAATAATGTTATTATATAATAATTTCTAGTAGATTTTAGAATGAATTAAAAGATGAAATAAAACTAAAATATTCATTTAAAAGTTGTACCTCTTATTCGGATGGAATTCGTTCATTACACCATAATCTCTATAAGGATGGTATTATTCCTAAATGTGCACTTTTCTCACAAACCATGGATCTGTGAATGAACTTTTTTGTCATTACATTGGATATGTAACTGTGTATGAGGTTGAGTTATGGGCTCTAATTTATACTTTTAAGAATACTATCCAGCACAACTATAATCATATATGGATTGAATCTGACTACCATATGGCTATTGATACTCTAACAGAATGTTCTGGGGATGTGACATTGTGTGTTTTTCTTCATTAGATTATGTGATTTTATTATATGGAGAAAAGGTGGAGGGTTTCTCACATCTACTGGGAGACCAACTATGTTGTGGATAATTTGTCAAATATGGCTATTATTGAGATGAGCTTAATGTGGTCTTTTAGATCTCCTAACTATTGTTCAGCTATGATTGATGCTAATAAGTGGGGTGTTTTACATTCCGGAGTTTTTAATAACACTATGTAATATTAAACCCTTGTAATTTATTTTTTTTATAAAATTTTAGTACTGGGTGTCCTGGACATTTTCACTGAAATCATGTAATAAAATTATGATTATTATAAAATATCATTAATTTTATTTTTGATGAATTCTTCATTTAATTTTACATTAAATTCTTCATTATAAAAAGGAACCTAAATATAATCTATTTCAACATCAATAATATCTATTTTTAACTACAAAATTCATTTTTTCACTAATTAAAGTAGAAACCCAAATTTATAATGTTTTAAAAATTATTTACATTGATTATTCCACTACTTGCACAAGTATTGAGTTAGTATTTTATAAGTGTTTAGGATAGTTATGTAATGACTAAAAATTTTAAATAAATTACCCTAATAAAAATATTTTCATTATAATAAAAATAAATAATAATATTTTTTCAAAAAATATTTTTATCCCTATTTTAACATATAATATAAATTTAAAATCAAGAGACGTACATTTTGTATTTTTATTTACCTAAAATAATATAAAAATCAAAAGTTTTGTTACATGGAAAATAAGGAATTTTTTTAATTATTTGTGATTATGGATAAAATATTATCATATAATGAATTAAATTTCATTATTTGGATGAATTTGAAACATTATCATAGTATTTTTAACCTAATTTACTCATTATACCTTTAATGTGGTAATAAACATTTATTATGGTTACTATTAATAACAAGAAAAATCAAGGGGAGCCATTTATAGAATCTGAACATAATGATTCCATATATGGAATACATTTTTCAATATTAAATCTCTTGAAGTGGTATAAATTTATTCGGGATAAAAATGAAACATCCTATGAAAAAAATTATTTAGAAAAACGCATTTTGATCAAAAAATAGAACTTATAAAAAATCAGGTATAAGATGATTGAAATGTAACTAAATATATTATATATAATTAACAAATAATTATGTTACATAAAGATCAAATTAGTAGAATAATCTTGCATTTTAATGAAAATAAATGTATGTTTTACAAAAAATGTATTTTCACAACTCACTGAAAAAATGTATCTTTTCGATAAATTTCAAACATTCACTCAGTGATAATTTTGAAATTCTTGTTTTAAAATTTAATTTCATTTTTTCAAATAAATTTTCTAGAAATATAATATATTAATTATATTATTTTCTAAAATTTACTTATAAAACCTATTTTTGAGGAGAAATTTATTTCTGAGCCTTAAATTACATTACTAAAAATATAATAATTAATTCATAATAATTATTCTATAAATTTGTTTTAGTTATTAAATTAATAAAAATATTTCATATTTTGGTTATTTTTATTCATACCCATCAATTTATCTGCTAGGTTAAAATGGTCATATTTAAATAATATTGTTCTATGGTTGTTTAAACTTGATATTCCCTGTTAAGTATGTTATCAAACATAATATTCATTATTAAAGTATTATGGTATTAAATTATCTTCTACTTTAATAAATTTCCCCCTAAACATTTTATCTTGGTCTTAGCAATCACGTATTTAATGTTTTAAAATACCGTTTTCGAAACCCCACATCAAAAAAAAGTGTTAATAAGACATTCTTTTTAAGTGGGTGGAAGGGAAATTTAAAGGTCATCTTGGATAACATGTAACTAGTTTTCAAAATAGTAGAACGTTATGGATAAGTGAAAATATATACAAGGAAGAAAAATTAATGTCCAAACAACGATGGATATTGACAAAAAAACATTTATTACAAGAAATTAAATGATCAGGTGAATGTTAATATCTAAAATACCATAAACTAATGTTTTGTGAAAAAGATCCTCAATTCATTGGAAAATAAGGTAATAAGATAACAATATAATTTCATGATAATTTTACTAAATTTGATGTATTCATTAATTTCCAAAATACAAATACCATAATAATAATAAATAATTCATTTAACTCGAAAATTTTCTTAATAACTCCAAAGATTCATGTTATATCATTCCATAAATAAATAATCCAACATCCCATTTAACCTTAATAACCCCACATCAAATAATTATTTACCCTCAAAGCTGATATAATATAACTTAGATTATACCCCCAAAAATTTAGTTGCATTATTTCCCAATAATCTTTCTTTTCAAATCACATATAAAACATAAGGGTTGCATATACCTCAACCTAATGAAACCTCTCCAAAAATAACTTTAATAACCATTATAAATCACTATATAATATTATTATGTAGTGAGCTTCAACAAAATATCATGAACCAAAATTAGATACTAACCATAATGGAAATCCTTACATTGATATTAAATATCCCAAAATATTCACCTTGTTAGTGAATCAATTTTCAACCACCAATATTACATATTTTCCATTACCCAATATAGAATAATTACCTTCAAATCATATAACATAAATCTTCAAAATGGGTTTCTATTAAATTGAAAATAGGATCAATCTTAAACATTATATCTTAGGATAGTATCCAAAAATATTATGTTACCTCATATGAAAATATCATAATCTAAAAATATATCTAAACACTACTCTAACAAATACTATAAAATCCCTAAAACTGCACTCGCAGGACTAGTGTTAAAACATGATATTTATATTTATGGGTATGATACTAATAAATTTCCCATTTTATCTATATAATACATACAACATTAAGCATAAATATTGGGTCACATACATACCCAAGGACCATTTAGGTATATATTTTTATAGAATATGGACAAACTCTTTCACAAAAAGACCCATGTATCTAAGAGATCATTTTTTCACTAAACCCAAAAATTATTTTCCCCTTATTAAGTCATAATAATTATTCCAAATCAACCTTAAAATCATTAAAAAATAATTAAAATTATGGGACGAATACAAAATTTTTAGTAAGGTATATAGATTAAAATAAACCCATTAATATATTTTAAAACATTGAAATCCTAAAATAATTTTTCCCTTTAACATGATTAAATTTGATCTTAAATAATCATTTACATACACAGAAAAGCATATTAATTGGTTAATGTTTTTCATATAACAATTTATATGGAAAAAAGGACAAATAAAAATAATGATTTTTTTTAGAAAATATTTCAAACCATGAAAAACAATTATATAAAAACAAACCTTTTTACCCTAAAATTTAATAATCATTATATTACCTTATATGAAATAAACCAACTTCCATGAAAACATGTTAAAAAGAATAGAAACATCACGTAGGTGTTTTTGTACATCATTTTCCTGGAAACCTTACAATAACACTTAAAAGAACCCTTACATTCTGAATAACCTAAATAGTCAAATTCTAATATAATTATCTAGAGAACATAATCATTACCCAATGCATTAGAGATACATATTGGGATAACCCATCACAATATCCATATCAATCTCACCCATCATTAATAAACAACTAGTACTCTCCTGTGCGAATTCACGGCATTATCAAATCAATTCTTATATTCAATAATAAAATACTGGTTCTCAAAGTTATTACTAAAGAATAAAATTGAATTTATTTAAATCACAAAAATACGGTAAACAATATTGGAATACACATGTGGAGGAACTATTGACACATCATGAAAATAGTAGAAAGCATTAAGGAAAATTTTAAAGGATTGAGAATTTAATTTGAGAAATAAGAATTGAAAAAAAATGAATGAAAGCACATTTCAAATAGCATTCACAAAAACATTCGATCTTACAGTGAAATTAAAACTGATGACAAAAATATTTCTCTCCACTTCATGAAGTTTATTCTCTGTTGACACCACAATCCAAAATAGAAACATGCTTCATTGATAAAATGGTGGAAGATGTTAACCAGTTCAAAATGAAAATAATGTCAACAGCACATAAACCATGATTTTTATGGAAAGTATATGTTGTAATATTTTAAAATAGATGATGTGATTTTTTCTACATGAATTATTTAAGATATATTTCACAATACATGTTTTTTATTCCATAAACTACTAATTGTAATCCTAATATACCATGCCATAATACATAACCATGAAAATTTAAGCATCATCATTAATTAAATTATTTCTGCCATGTTTTATGAAAAAAACATGCCACAAGTTAAAAAGAAACATAAGAATACCAACAAAGAATAAATCTCTATATACAGAAACTATATTCCTATTTTAAATTCATTTTTTAATGAATATGTAATAGAATATTTTCAAAAAATAAGATGTATGAATGTAAGGATAATTAATAAAAAATATCCATGATAAATATGCCAATATTATGGCATATGTTTTCTGCATTCTAAAGTAGGATATCATGGAATGTTCAGATGCTCTAAGAAGTTGCAAATAGAGAAACTTGTTTTGGGAAGAATGTGGTCAAAATTGAAAATGTATTTTAGCTAATGGAAAACTTGGTATAGATAAAACTATCAAATTATCAATGGTAGATATATCTATGACAATGAAGTTTGATGTTAATGAGATTATATTTAAATTAATGGAGCTGAAAATATAGGAAGAAGCGAGTACATGATGTAGTGCTCTAAATAATAAATCATATTTAAAGGCAATATGGATGCATCAGAAATATGTAAGAATGATTTGGTGGTGTTGTAACCATCTAGTTTTGAAGATATCATTTCAATACCAATTAACCATATAATATCAGCCACACTGACTCTTCTCTCTACATACACAAAATATGTATTAGAAAAAATGTTTTGAATCCATATGAAAATATTTAAGATGAATCAGGAAAGAAATTCTGAGTGAAAAAACCTTAACAATTCAATGAATGGCGCACCTTAGAAGCTCTCCAGTGCATAACTTGAGTACCTACATCAGTTATCTTCAAATTATCTCTCCTTAATCTGTTTATTTGATCAATTCTGGGCATCACAGTTGTCAGTAGGCCGGAAAGGTAGATCCTTTCCAAATTCAGTGTAACTGTCAATAGATGTTAAAGGGGTGAGGTAATGGGATGATATAAGAATTAAATGAACTGAAGAGAAACGAATTTATGAAAATTTCCTCAGTTCATGAATATGAAATATTATGAATGTACCACCCAATCTAGGATTCATTCTAGAAATTAATTGAATTTATTGATTATGTAGAAAGTGATTGTGGCAGTGAATAGTAAAATCATTGAAGCAAAAATATGATGTTTAATAGTTGTAAGGATTAAAATAGAACAATCGGGTAGGGTTGAAATAAAACCATAATTCTTGCAATTATAGGGTTTTAATATACCTGCAGTAAATAAAAGATGAGTGGATTTGAAACATTCCATCATCAAGATTGAATTTTAATGAAAATGTATTATTCACTGATAAAAACATGCATATTAACTCATCGGTTTTAAATAGGTATGATGATTAATGTATGGAAATTCATTTGGATAGAGAGAGTTTAACTCCTCTAATTCATTGATTTTGTAAAGAAAAACCTGTAAAACAAAGTACTTACCAATAATGAGTGGTTTGTAATTATGAAAACATGCTCTGATTCTATGATTCAAACAAAATGTAATTAAAGAAAGGCCAAATTAATAAATATTGGGGTATGATAAACTCAAGAAACTTTGAAAAAGTAGAAACTAATATAGATATTCTTCTACTGTGTACAATGCTGCCAAATTATATATACCGTCATGATTGTTTCTCCCCGTGTAGTTTTTATAAAGAATTAATACATGAGTACCATTAAGTGGTTGTTGCACCTGCAACCAAGAAAAGATAATATTTCTTGTGATGAAGTATCCAAACCAATTGCAGAAGGCTTCTTACCAGCAAATGTTTTACCAACACAGCTCCCTGGAATAGTTAAGAACAAAGGCATTAAGGATAAGGTGCATTGGGAGAACATATGAGACTTAAAAAGGGATATAAAATAAAGCTACATTCACAACCTTGGTATCATCAAAACAATAATTTATAATTACAACCTACAAAAGCTCATTTAGTTGCATGTGATTATTCCATGAAAAAGTAGTAACTGATACAGAGATTCTTCTACAGTGTACAATGCTAAAAAATTACATATACCGTTAAGATTGTTGGTCCCCAGTATAGTTTTTATAAGGAATTAATACATTAGTACCATTAAATGGTTGTTGCAGCTACAACCAAGAAAAGAAAATATTTCTTGTGATAAAGTATCCAAACCAAGTGCATAAGGTTCCTTATCGGGCAAATTTTTTACCAACATAACTCCCTGGAATAGTTATGAACAAAGGCATTAAAGACAATGTGCATTGGGGGAATATATGAGACTTCAAAGAAGGACAGAAAATAAAGCTACATTCACAACCATGGTATCGTCAAAACAATAATGTATAATTACAACCTGCAGAAGTTTATTTAGTTGCATGTGATTATTCCATGCATGTTACTATGTGGCATAATTTTTATCAAGCATAAAAGACCTAAAATTCACTTCTATGGAAAATGATCCCTCGAAGTCAAAAAAATAACATTTATGATAAATTCATAAATTAAACAAACCTTGTGTGTTCTAGAAAATCAGATAGAGAACCAATTTGAATCTCCTCTCAAAGAAGTGAATCCCCCTTGTCAATAACAATGAAGAGTATATTGGATGCGTGAAACATATGGTTTGGTAAACTGAAAATAGAAATACCATGTCATGTTGAAATTTTTATCAACACAAATAGAAAATGGCATCACAATGTTACAACTAATTTAAAGAAATACTATAGTAAAAAGAATCTTTGATGTGGTATGTGTTCAGAAATATAATATACCATTATAGTTAGCATTTCCTACTATTTGAACAACATTAGAGTTTTATAAATAGAATTTTATAGGGTAAAAAATATATTAGGAGTTGAAAAATAAAATGAATAAAGAAATGGAAATGGAAATGGATAGGTAGAAGTTGAAGTGTCGACCTTATTTTCAATAACATCACTCAGTTTGCTATCGAGACACTTCTATAGTTACTTCAAATGGAAATGATCAAATCCAAAAGATCATCCCCGTTATTTTTCTATTGTATCTGCTTCCTGGGAATCAACATGGGAAAATCCAGTCAGACCATAGTTAGATTTAGAGATATAATAATGGTTGATAGATATGATTTACATTATACCTATTGAATTAATGCTTAATATGGTAGAGTGATATGAATCTAAAAGAAATGGATGATTACACCAACCTGCACACATGCAACTCAAGAGTGGGTTTTTATAGTTATTCCCGGTTCCCTGATCACAAATCATGACTTTCAAGTATCTATATCATGCTTCATGGATTCCGAAATATAAATAATAGGCCAAGGAGACAAAAAATTAACAATCACATATCACCATTTGTTATTTGACAACTCAAAGAACACAATCAATTGTCTTATTTGAAAACAAAGATAAAACTATTGAACTGCTTCCAAAAACATCAATAATAGACAATATCATGTAAACAATTACATTATATATGGATAATTTCTATCATACAAGGGAGGATGAAAAGAGATGAAGTTCACAGTACATTTAAAAAATGATTATAAACATTCTCACAACCCTATCTAAACAGGTTTCAAAAACAAAAAAAGAATGTTTGAAAACATGAGCATCCATATCCTTTTAAAAGAAATCAATCTGGGAAATGAAAAACATAATTAATGCTTTCCAAGCAAACCTTCTAGTAGGATTCATCCATACCGTCAAGAAGACATTGAGTCTTTTAGCCAATATTTAATCATTGTCAATGTCGTGCCTCCTTAAAAACATAATGATTTCATGTCACATACCTAAGTAGAATAAGTGAAAAAAATTTAAATTTTAATTAACAGAAAAAGATATCAGAACTACCTTGAATCTGTGTTACCAATTCATTCAACAACTGCAGATAATGATGAATAAAACTAAATTAAAGAAGACATGTAAGATCATTATGCACCATTACAATGATCATTCAATGTACAAACAATGTACAAATCATGAGTAACATCAAATTTGGTAGAACATTTATATAACGAAACAACACTAAGACTAAAATCAATATAGTTTAGGAGGCTATTGGTATTTCATCATATGAGAATTTAAATGATAAACATAATTAATGGATTTATCATGATTCAGTTATCCTAAAATATGTACATTTTTTATAGGATATTAAATCCAAGTAAGTCAATGATAAGATCTACCATACCTCATCTGATGGTGTATGATATCTTGCCCAAATACAATTTCTATATGACATGAATTGTGGAGGACGACTCCAGACCTGATTTAGTCACACACACCACTAATATTAGCAAAGATAACAACATCAATTATGTTACGAGAAATAAGGCCTCTTAGTCAAAACCAAATGATATTTATGAGTCGATATCAAAACATAAACAAACCTTGTCTCTTATAGAAACTCTGATAGAGACCTGTTTAAATGAAAACTCAAAAGAAGTGAAAAACCCCTTGGCAATATCAATGAAGAGCATACTGCAGACAATGATGAATAAAACTAAATTAAAGAAGACGTGTATGATCATTACACACCATTACAATGATCATTCAATATACAAACAATGTACATATTGTGAGTAATATCAAATTTGGTAGAAAAGTTAAATAAAGAATCAAAACAGAGCCTAAAATCATTATAGTTTAGGAGTCTATTGGTATTTCATCATAGGAGAATATAAATGATAAAAATAATTAATTGCTTTATCACGATTCAGTGATCCTAAAATCTGTACATTTTTTATGGGATATGAAATCCCAGTAAGTCATTGAGAAGATCTAACATACCTCATCTGATGGTGTATGAGATCTTTCCCAAATACCATTTCTATATGACATGAATTGTGGAGGTCGACTCCAGACTTGATTCGGTCACATACAACACTAATATTAGAAAAGATAACAACATCAACTTTGTTATGAGAAATAAGGCCTCGTAGTGAAAACCAAATGATATTTATGAGTCGATATCAAAACTCAAACAAACCTTGTCTATTCTAGAAACTTAGATAGAAACCTGTTTAATTGCAACCTCAAAGAAGTGAAAACCCCCTGTCAATATCAGTGAACGGCATACTGAATGTGTGAAACATGTGTATTGCTAACCTGAAAATAGAAAAATATATTCTTCGATGCGAACCCATCTCCTGAAGAACAAAATAATGAAAAGACCACTATGCAATTACATATAAAACCATAATAGAGATAGGTTGAGGCCAGACAAAATTTTTGAGGGAACATGAAACATGCTTCATTTGAAGAGGAAGACCTTGAATCACTGTTTAAGTTATCAGTTTCAACCGAGATTGATTAATATGCTTTAATAAATGAATTATGATCATAGGAGATGGGATCTGGAGACCGTCATTACAGTCTTGATAATTATGACCAACAGGAAAAGATTACAAAATGAAAAGTGAAAAAGATTACAAAATTAAAGGTTAAATATGTGCTAAAGGAAATATACTGAAGGCTGAACTAAAATTGTGAGCCCGATGTGGTTACGACACTGAAAATGTAGGGTTACTGTAAGATTAGGAGAAGGGGGAGCACGAGTAGGTTGATGAGGTGTAGGATATAGAGGATCTTGAGGAAGACCTGCTAGAGGTAGAAAAGTTGTAGATGAAGCAAGCAGATGCAGAGGTTCCCTGGAGGCAGACCTGATGGAGGCATACTAGTCGTAGGCGGAGCAGCCGGATGCGTAGGTTCTGGAGGCAGAGGTGAAGCAACGGGATGTGGACAACGTGGTTTTATATAGGATCCCTAGGTAGTTCAGAGTACTGGGAGGTGGAGGAAACGATGGAGTAATTTCAGGTTGTGGATAAGTCGTCGGCGGCGGAGACGAACGTGGAGCACGCGTCGGCGGAGGTGTGGTTGAAGATGAGATCTCAGAAGGGGAGCGGGAGAGGGGGTATCGGATGGCAGTGGGAACCCAAGGTGAACTGAGGAAGAGCCACAGATTCACAAGGGAAATGAGAATGCGGATTCAGGATGCTTGATAATGGATGGAGGAGTATATATTATTAGGTGACGTGTCTTCATAATAAGGTGACACATCAGCTGGAAGAAGCCTGTTTTAGTATAGATAGTAGATATCAAAGATCCATAAAATGCATGAATCCCCAAAAATATTTTATTTTCATCATCAAACTCATAAATATATCCTTTTAAACTCAGAATTAAATCATTTTTAGATATGGATATATTATTTTCCATTAAAATTTAATTTTCAAAGCTAAACTACCCAAAACAAAGGGATATAAGGAATTGCTTTAAATAAAACCCTCTTTTCATATAAAATAACCCAACAATAAAATAATGGTTATGGTGGTGAGAAAACCCATTGATGTCGTATATATTAAAATTGAATATTCTTTTTTTCTTTGGTTAATAACTTCTAAATAAAATATTTAAAAATAAATCATTGGATGAAATTTGAAGAAAAAAAGTCAAAAGTAACATAAAATTTTATTTATAATTCATTTATTTTCATATTAATACATCAATAAAATAATTTTACAAATATTAAAATGGAAGAAAAATATTTTGAAAATAAATCTTTCAATCATTTAAAATAATGTTTCAAGTAAAAGTTTCCAGTACATCTTGATAAATTTTATACCAATAAAACATTTACGGGGATAATATTGCTTGTAATTTTAATAATGATAAAATAAATATATACTGTATTATTATACACCATATAAAATAAAACATTTAGTGAAAATAACATAAGTCTCAAAGAAAAGGAATTGTGACTAGAAATATCTCACCTTAAAAACCATCAAGAATTGTACATTATTTAATTACCAAATAATAAAATTATATTAGTTTTTTAAGTTACCAATAGAAAACCCATATTCGTTGAATTATCATTATCCATTTTAAATAATTAATGGAAATGTTTTATTTAGTTATTTAATCTTATAATTTTATGACAAAACGTATTTACTATGTTTGGTTCATAATCATAAAATAGCATCGGGATGATGAACATGGTCAAAGAGAGAATTATTAAATAATATATAGAATAATTATCATTAAAATAATTATCATTTTCATACATTAATTTTACTTTTAAAAATATCCAGGAAATATGGTTTTGAATAATTAATTATGTTACAATCATTGAGATGGTAGGATATACAAACACAAGATTTACACTTCCAATTTTCAATGAATGTGATGTAATAAAGGTAAGTAATTTTTTATATTTATATAATGATGAATATAACATAAATATAAAAATATGTATTTCAATAAACATATATATACATTCTATGTGATTTATTGATGAAAAATTAATTTCACCGCTCCGTAGAGGTGGTAATACACATGTGCACAAAAAGATGATTTCATTATTCAATTGAAATAATGTTAATAAAAACATAATATATAATATTTATTAATTTATTAATTTTACATAAATATTACATATATACATTAAATTCATTATTATAAGGTAGATAATATAATATTATTATATTTTAGATAATGATTTTATTATATCACAAATTTTATAAAATTATTCAATGTTGTAGAAGAAAAAATAAAACTAAAACAATCTTGTAAAAGTTATGCCTCCTCTTTGGAAAATATATTTTTCATTACATGTTAATCACTATATGGTTATTATTCCCAAAAAAAATAAGAACTATAATATGTGGTTAAGTATTATAGGATGTTTTTTTCAATAGTATTTGCTAAACTAAATATCTCAAAAGGTGTGTTTAAGAGATGAGAGGAGGGGCACTTTTATAAGTGAGAGGAGGGGCAGTATTGGAATTTATTAAAGTGTTATATTATTATAAATTGACTTTTAGGGAAAATTGGAAAAAAAAAATTGATGCACTTATACAATGTTCTGATCAAAGAAACCTGGATTTCCCCGATCACAAGGTTCTGGCTTAATTTGTCAAGGGGATCCCCACCATAGGAATCACTCGGTCTCATCCTGACAATACTCAGAACAAGAAAAGGTTCGCAAACCTATTTCTAGGCTCAAGGTCCTCTCGTGATGAATCATCACACATATGCCTCATTGTCACCCCCCATGCCAGTTCTGAAATCCAACGTATCTTGCACCGCATTGGTGTCTGCCTCCTCGAGGTTCGACATCTCATGGATGCTCAAAACGAACCTCGTGCCTAGCACCTCAAGTAACATGCATCCTCTATGCCTTGATGACCATGGAGCCTCCAGTAACCCGTATATATGATGCCCCGATTCCCATGGATGCTCAAGTAACCCACATCCTCGATGCCTCAATGCGCAAGGCACCTCAAGTAACCCGCATCCTCGATGCCCCTGATTCTATGCTTCTCATATATATATATATATATCACACACCTGATATGGCACCAATCCCACTGACTAGCATCTAGTTAGTCCATAGAGACCATGTTCATCACGTGCACTCAAAATGAACATGCCTCTATAGGTCATACCAGAAGAGAACGAGGAAATAACGGCCACACCCATGGTGTACCTCTAACCATTGTCGGCTCACCAGCCTGCTCAGCCTCTGGAAGCTCCACGGCATGCACCTATCCTAAAACATGACTTCCTGATGCCTGACCTCCCTGTGGTGCTACTCCTGTCATCGGCCACTAACCCCTCAGCTAGATCCCACTGTCTCTGTCATGTCCTCTACATGCAGATGAACCTCATATACCCTCTACTGGTACCGAACCTGAACCAACTCTAGATGCAACCATCTGTCCTGGTCCCTACATGTCGGCTATCTGAGAAGGCTTCCTGTAGAACCTCTCAAGATTCCTGACTTGTACACATGCCTGACACTCCATTGGAGGCCTATCGCACTGGGTCCGAACATGTCTGAGCTACCAACACTAAAAAAACCCAATGAAGAACTGCTACGAGGTGGTCTAGCTAAGCCCTTGGCCTAACTGCTCTATTTTAACTCATCCAATCCTCACTTCCTGTTGTCTGATCCCATACCTGAAGCTGTCGTCCGACCAACATGAAGCATATCCCTCTGCTTTCCCTCCACTATGAGTGCCTAATTCACCGCCTCTGAAAAAGAACCAAGCCTGAAAATATTCACCATGACCTAAATGGCGTGTCATAAGCCATCCTCGATGCAACTCAACCTATTCGTGTCATCACTTACCATACCAGGTAAAAAAAGAGGTAGATCAGTTACAGTAGCTGCATAGTCCATGATAAACATGTCTCCCTGCTGAAGAATGAAGAACTCCCAAGCTCTCTCGGCTCTCAGTGTCTCTGGGTAAAAGTTCTCAGAGAACCTATCCTCACAGTCCTTCTATGCTAGTCCCTCATGCCTGTGAGCCTGAACCTGAACATCCCACCAATGCTTTGCTGGCCCTCACAGCATGTATGTATCCAGCTTGACCCTCTTCCCTAGAGGCATCTCGAGCTTCTTGAAGATCATCTGCATTCTCTCTATCCAGTTCTCAGCCGCCTGCGGACCACCCTCACCCGAAAAAAGAGGCGGGCGCTGCGACTGGAACTCCCACATCAGATATACCATAGATGGCTCTGTAACTTGTGCACCATGGTCGATCTCATACAAGACACGTACCAGGATAGCTCAGAGCTGCTCATCGATCCATGGTCTGAACGCTTCCAAACTCGACTATTGTCCTACCTACACTGAATCCTGAACCTAATCCTGTCCCTGAGCCTATACCTGTGGCTCGTGCTTTGCCTATACAGAATCCTAAACCTAACCCTGCACCTACGGTAATGTATCCTCACTTGCCTAATGCTCTATCGAGATGTATAGGAGGAACCTTTGGAATACCATAAATGGTCAGACAACTCATATATATATATATATATAACAACATATATATTCAATGCCGATAAAGAAAGCAGTACAACACAACACATAACTACTGCACTTACTCTCCCTTATCGCAACCCATTCCCATGGCATCCCGACCTCATGGCCCCCTTACCCACCCTCAACAGAGCCAAGTATCAAATGTACCTCGGGCCATGCCCGTCTTGACATCTATCGTTGCCTCAAAATGACAACCGAGTTTCCCAATCCTGATGATCAAAATCACCTATACTAAAATACTTTCTTGCTCGTACAAGAGCCAGAACCAATTATCCTACCACAAGAAATTCTACAAAAATATGAAGTATGGAATACACATTACGACAAACAAGAAATTATATCAGGAATTTCACCTATTCACATTCCAAAGTATACAAAGCATGGAAATTTGTATTATTCACAAGGAATTATCACTTCACAAATCATACATGCAGTTATGAAATTGAAATACCCTAAAAATGTGCCTACCAAAAGCCAAGAAAACAAGCATGTCCATGCCGATCCAAGGTCTAATTCCTTCTTCCTTACCTCACCGGGTCAAGGATCACATATCACAATCAATAACATCACACACCAAATGAGCCATTGAGGTGGAAATCATATAAATTGTAATCTGATCAAAAAGGAAATGGCAATTTCCACCCGTGAAATCTTGGTCCATCCCTCATACCTAGGGCTGCAGGCACCCAAGCACAAGCTAGAAACCCAATTCTAGTAACAACCTATCTCCAGTCTACCATGTCCCAAATAGTAAAACCAACAGAAATAAAAAAGGGAAGTATTAATATCATTAGTATCCATCAAAACACTGCTACTAAATCCCTATCAATAACTCCTTTGATGCCACTTGGTAATGACCCAAACCCAAGCATCCAACTGAACAGTGCTAAACAGGACAAGTGTTACTACCTTAGGCGCACCTCCCCAAATTCCAAAGGCTTCCGACTAGCAGCGAGGGTCTTATAGGTATAGTGGGGAGTTTATACCCTCTCAAAAGAATATAAAGGTATTATTCTGAGTATAATAATAAAGTTGATGTGGAAAAAACAACTCATCAGACTTGAACCAGACTCGCAGAACGAAATCACATTCAATATCGATAAACAGCGGAAGTAATAAATATAATAGTAGTAGCATAAAGTAAACACAATAACATGCTGAGAACATGGAACAACTACTGAAAAAAAGAAACATGCATCCAAAGTAGATCATACATATCCATATATAAAAGATTCCAATGGCTAAATAACTACAGCTACAAAACAGGTAAGCCTGCTGATACAGAAAATAAAGAAAAACATAGTAAACTCCGTCTAGGTAAGAACTCAAGGTCCATACCATCTTCATCCAAAAGCTAATGTAGCCCAGCTCTTGAAGCTGACCTCTTTCCTTCACATAAATCCATAAAGTCTACATGCCTCCTGAAGGACTCGTGAAGGGTGTGAGACGAATCTCAGTAGGATACCACCCAATGGTGAACACCTAATATAAGTTTTTAAGAAGTCATGCATTTATAAGGAAAATAGTAAACAGTACGATGCACACAGCCAAATACAAAGTCCACTGGTTCTCAACAGCCACCATGGTGTGTCACTTGCATCGCCCAATGCTGAAATCTCTATCATGTAACCTGGTATAATGTGCCCCTGACATCGTGTGTCTATCTGAAGTACTGACGTCCCGAAGGCACGCCCAAGAAAATAGTAACTCGGAAAAGCAGTGATGTCTGTCTGCAAATAAGTAACAGGAGGGACAACAATGTCTGCCCTTAAATAATGTATCCAGAGGGACAACGATGCCTGCCCTCAAATAATTTTCCCGGAGGGACAGTGATGTCTGCCCTCAAATAAAGTACCCGAAGGGACAACGATGTATTCCCTCAAATAACGGTGAGCATATGCCCCCAACCTGATAGCCTCGATGCTATCTTCTTAAGTCTCATCACCTTCCACGTGGCTTCCAATGGAAAGCACCCCCAAACCAATAGTATCTAAACTGCAACTAACGGGGGCCTCTACCCACACGAGTGGTCAAAACCACCTCATCATGCAGTCTCTCTGTGTTCACACTACTCAAAGTTCCAAGTGAGGGGTAATCAACAAAATAGTACCCAAGACACAACATCTCGGACACCTCGTGTCCCTATTACCATGTCACTCAATTCTGATGGCATTGCCATCCCAGTAACCCGGTTCATGCCCAACCTAACAGTCACCCTGCCTCAAGCCGACGTCCATGACACCCAATCCCATGGTCAGAACCACCTAAAGTAACCCGGTCCAATCCCAACCTATGATCAGCATCACTCAAGAATATATGGGCCACACCCAACACAACTGCAAAGTTCCAACATATGAAATTCAGTAATTAAATACATAATCAAAATAATTACTTTTGAATAGGAAAAACAAACTCAAAAGTTTTATTGCACTAACTATGTGTTGTCCCAGACCAACACTGAGGTCTCTAAAGCCTCTAAAAATTAATATTAGTGTTTAATAAACTAAACTCAACAATTTAATAGAATAAAAATAAGTATAACCATTTTAGCATCCCCTGACCGAAAAGCACTGATGAGCAACGACCACTCACCAGGCCCCGCCCAAGCAAAACAGGTAACAGGGAATACTCAAGGTCATCCCATAGGTCAAATAAAAAATTAGTAGGAAATAACAGGTAAAATAAGGTCACACTCAAAATACCCGAAAACGCGCCATAGGCCGAGCCACACAAAAGTCTGCGAAAACACAAAAAGAGGTATGCACCACCTACCTCTTAGGGTTCCGGAAGAAACGACCCACAACAACCACACCCAAATTCGGAAAACGATTTAGAAAAACTGCTCTATATCTCTTTCCCTATCATCCACAGGCCTTAAAATTAACACCCAAGGCAACCCAAACACTAGATCTATGTGCAACAGGTGTAGATCTAGAAAACCGAGGGAGAGGGAAAAGATGACCTATAAGAAAACACAAAGAAACCTAGATGAGAGACTTATTTGAGAAGAACTAGCTTCAATCCAACAAGAAACCCCTTAGATTTTCATCCAAAATGTGTGGGAGAGTCACTCAAACACTTGAGACTTGAAAACCCTGAGAGAGCTTCGAGTGGGAGGAAGAATGAGGGAGGAATAGGAAATCCTGAGTGGCCCATGACTTAAAAACCCAAACATTAAGTGGTCGCATGATTACCCCTAACGGTTTGGAAAACCGTGAACCAACCGTGTAGTTGCTACTGTCTCACCCAGGGACTTCGCACGGCTTTCCCGAATGGGTTTTCAAACCATACGCCGCCCGTGCAGATCCCACTGTCAACGATGCATGATTAACTAGTCCGGCCGCACAGTTTTTTTCGACCATGTGCCAACCGTGCACCCCCTACACGACCTCAAAAACATTAAAAGTTTTTCCCAGAACTCTTCAATTTCTCCAGTTTTCTCTAAAATGAGTCAAAATTTCTAACAAGGTCGAGATTTTGACCCATTCCAAAAACCTGGGTTCTTACATAAATGTATAAGGTATTTCTACCTCTAGGACTCCAGGGCATGTAATTCACTCCTTTATGACCCTATGACATTATGTCACATAATATTTTCTTCTCAATCACATTCAAAAAGATAGAATACTAGAAAATAAAAATATGGAATTGTGAGTTTGTGAGTAAATGGTCTGAAATTATTGGGAAAATTCAGTACCAATAATATTGATTAATTTTCAACTTATATGAATAATTTTCATCTAAATTTGTTATAATATTCTTTAAAATATTATAATTATAGCTCTTTTTATGTTCCAAACATGCATTAAATGGTCAATATTAAGAAAGAAATTGATATTATATTATCATAAAAAATTATACAATAATTGTTAATTAATTTTTATACATATAATTAAATTATATATCATTTAAGTTATAGTTATTCCAAAAATGATCTGATGGTCACTTTTAGAAATATATCTCTTCTCTAAGTTATCACGTGCAATAAATTATTCGAACTGAGAAAAATATATTAAATTATTATAAAATTTTTGGATTTTTTTATTGAATTTGTGAAATATAGAAATATACCATATTTTAATATGATTTTCAATATTTCTTGAATTATTAAAAGTTATTTTTTTGAATTACAATGTAATTAAATAAACTTTTCAAATGATAAATGTTTCTTGAAACTATGATATATTATTTTTACACAACAAAACTATATCTTTTTAAAAAAATGAAGTAATTATATTTTAATGTGACCATTGGGTTTTGATCGTTATATTACCGTTTGAAAATTATGACCATCGGTCAATTATGACCTTTGGAAAAAATAGTCTTAATAATAATTTTAACATTATAATTAATGATAATGATTAATTAATGCAGAAAGAAGAGTCCATGGACTCATCCAGTAGAATAGATCCATATAAATCCCAATTTTGGATCATGGGAAGGATTTATTTTCACAAGCCCATATGGGGATATGTGTCAAGTCAATAGTCACTTAAATTTTAATCCATTTGATTTAATAAAATTTTTATTTCATCGTTTTTGTTTTAATAATTGTTTCGCTTAAAATTTTAAATATAATACAATAAATTAATTTTTTGGATAAAAATTTAAATTTTATGATAGATATAAATTAAAATATTAAACTAAGGTTTTATTAAAATATTATTATAGAAAATCTATAATTAAATTAAAAATGATAAAAATAATTTTTTTAAGTGTCCAAAAGTTTATTATACATTTTACAATGCATCTTTTGTCCGATAATATTTTTAATAAATAGCTATTTTTATAGTTAGAAGATAAATTTATCATTATTATAGATTTATTATGATAAACCAATTTTTATTATTGAATTCAGACTATCGATATTAGGTTAGGTTGAATTTATGATAATTTTATAAAATACATTAGTTTTTTGAGAATAGTAAAAATACAGTGTAAGTTTTTCTATATGTTTAATGTCATCCTAACATTGTACAAATGATTCATTTAAAATTATGGTCAACAATTATGTGTTAAATTTACATAATAGGTGTTACAAGTTTCCAATACAATGTGAAAATACCATGGCAAGACTATGGTTTTACAAAAAAAACTACTAAAGATTCCTTAACAATTAATAAAAACAACTCCCTCGTACTTTCTATTAATACCCATCCATTACATAATTTATATTCATTAAAAATTTGTACTTAATGAATATAGGATTTTTTTTACCTCCCTTGGAGTCCTCCCAATGTTTGCTTAAACCCTCAAGGTCCTGATAATCATGTTTTAGGAGTCATTATTCAAGGTAAGGGAACTCACAACTTCTCTTTCCCGTTTATGTTTTTTATGTGGTATGCATTTCAAATTTACATATCATATTATCATATCCATTTTATACTATAAAATTAATTTTTTATTATTACTTTATTAATAGGATACCCTTTTCACTTTATTAATTTTTTCTAAAACCATGTTTCATACCTATTATACTTTAGAATTTTTGTCTCAAAATTTATCTCTTTTTATCAAGAAATTATTTTATTTAATTTTTTGTGAATACCCAAACTAATTTCTCTTCCAGGGGTATTCACATAGATGTAAAAAAATACCTATTTAATTTTGGGATTAAGTTACATGAAACTTGAAATCCTTTTTCATGTGTTTAAAATGACAAAATGATCTTGTTTTTAAAAACCTTCTAAAACACCATGATTTTGAAATTAAACACATTTATTTCATTCTACATGGGTTATTTATGAGATGTTTTATTAATATATATGTGGTAAACATTTATTAATTCATATTAAGGGTTTTCCATGATATCACTCCAATTCATTGGGTACAAAATTTATTCTCTAAAAATAACATGTTTTATAATACCTTCATGAATAACCTTGTTAATTTTTATCACACCTTAGTGAAAAACATTGGTGATATGCTTATGAATGATTCAATTATTTTTTCTATCCACATTTAAAAGTTGTTTTTCATATTATTATTATTATTATATTCTTCTTAATCATTCATTTATTTACTTCATCAAGTTCTAGCTAATATTCCTCAGGATCACAAGTAAATTGTTTCCCTTGTTTACCCTTACTGGGAATTCTGCTCACCCTTTCCCTTGATGTATGTCCCCGGGTTATGAGATGAAATAAATGTACTTAGGAAGAACCTTTAAAAATCATTTCTAGTGGAATAAAATAATGTTTTATTTTTTCATGTATTATGTACCATATTTCCAAGACAATAAAATTGTAAAGATCCTCTATTTTTTAAAATATAATGAAAAGTTATGTCAAAAATGCACGATTCCATATTTGGTATCAAAGTATGATTTTGTTATTTGGGGAAATTATGATTTGAAAATATTAGTAAGAACAATAGAGAAAATTTTAAATTTCAGAAAACATCATGGTATTTTGGTTAAATATTACATATGTTTCTTCCGAATAAAAAAAATATCTATCTGGATATGATGAAGTTGATGTGGCTCGGGCACAAATGTATCTAGGGGTGAATATGAAAACAACACTTTGAGATATACTCAAATGGGAACTAGGTCACGATAATGGGTCTTGTTGCACTTTTGGTTTGAAAGTCTTGAGGGATATTATTGGTTAATCATAATAATATTATGAACTATTATGAAGAATTTATAGAAAATGTAATATTTTTAATGAATAACAAATTTAATCATGGTGGTTTAAGATATATAATTATTTTAGAGTTATAATATTATTAAAATAAATGAATTTCTCACTACTTTTCTCTTCTTTTAGAAAATGGTAAGAAATAAGATGAACTATGTAAATGGTGAGTGTAATAGACCATGTTCTGACGACCCTTCGATATAAGCCAGAATGGAAACCTTCATGAAGTTGATGAATCAACTAACACATGTTATGGTCAACAACATGAATCAAGCTAAGATACTGGTTTCACTATGAAGAGAACAAATTTTTTTGAATCATTTATGCATCAATAACCACCAAGGGTTAGTGGATTTACTGACCCATTCATTGTGTAATAGTGGATAAGATTTATTGAAATGGTATTTTCTTTAATTCATTGTTCAGAATAAGAAAAATTAACTATAGTTGGATAACGTTTAGGGGGGAAAATATGATAATTGGTGGGAAATAATAAACAATATAAGTCCAAGATGGGGTATTGAATCTTTACAGTGGGAAGCTTTTAGAGTAATATTCTTTAATAAGTATTTCCTTCATTATATGAGAACGAAAATTGGGAGGGAATTCATTGAACTAAAGTATAAGGAGAATAAATATGTTGGTAGTTATGGGATGAAATTCTCAAGAACTTCATGTTATACCTCTTCCTTTTTCATGTATCCTATTGGGAAGGTTGATAGATTTATCTGTGGACTAAGACCACATCTGTAGAATAATTTATTCAACTAAGACTATAAAATCTATAAAAAATCATATGAAGTACTATGAAGGTCGAACATGAGTTTTGTGAGACATAGTGGTATCCCAAATTGAATTAAATGAAGATATCTCTAGATCTAAACCTGGGGAGGAGCTTTGATCAAGGAAGAAGAGGAAATGAATTGAAACATTACACATTTAATAAATGTGGGAAGGAGTATTTGGGTAACTTCCTACTCAGTAGAGGGAAGTGTTATAAGAGTGTATGAAATTTACATATCACTCAAAACTATTGTAGTTAAGTGACACATCAACTTCACAAAACAAGAGACAAAGGGTGGTTAGTGGAGGCCCTACCTGATGTCTAATTATCCATGTGTGGATTTCTTTGGCACTTTTCCAATCACTGTCCAAATATGAGGGTAGTGGATGGGAATCACCATCAACCTCAGTATAGTCCAAGGAAGAAAGGTTATTATTTTTCTATCATGATGTATGAAGTTGAAGCTCCAAATGATGTTGGGGCAGGTACTCTCACTATTCTTTTCTTATTATAAAGTGCTTTTTTGATTCTAGATATATGTATTATTTTACTTCCTCTGAATTTTTAAGAATATAGAATCAAAACCTAAACTTTAAGATGTAGAGTTATCAATCAAGACTCCTAGAGGGATTATCCAAGCATAAAGAGTGTTTAGAAACTCTAATACTCAATTTTTCAAGTATAATCTCATCGAAAATATAGTATTCATTACCATGTTGGAATTTCACATTATACTAGGGATAGACTAGATCTCAACGTATAATGTTAATATCAAATATAGAATCATGGAAATATAAGTAGTCTTGAATGGAAACCCTATATTATTTTCAATGGAGAGATATATCGACCTATGTTTTTTCTAAAAGCCCCACCTGTAGACTTCTTTATGAATATGATCAGTTAATATGAAGAAGTAAATGAAATAATATGATAAGAGAATATCCCCATCATTCAAGAATAGATTGAAATATTTCTTGAAGAATAACCTAGACCTCCCCTTGAAAGAGAGGTATAGTTCCTTATTGAACTCATTCCTATTTCCAAGTCGATATCAAAAACCCCATATTGAATGGAAAATGTGGAGCTAGAGGAATTAAAGAAGAAACATCGAGATCTTTTGGAGAAGGTGTTTATTTGTCCAAGTGTTTCTCCTTTGAGAGAACATATTCACTTTTTTAATAATAATGATGGATCAATGTATTTATGCATTGATTATAGAGAACTTAACTGGATCACATTAAAAAACAAGTACCCCCTTCTAAGAATTGTTGGTTTATTTGACTAGATTCAGGGGGCTCAATTTTTATCCAATATTGATCATATATTTGTTTATAATAAATTGAGGGTGAAGAAAAAATCTATTCCAAAAATGACATCTTATCAAGTTATGGTCATTATGGGTTTGTTTTTATTCATTTTGGATTGATAAATGCACCTATAATTTTTATGGATTCAATTCATATAGTATTTAAAGACTATGTTGAAAACTTTATTGTAGTTTTTATTGAATAAATTTTGATATATTTGAAATTTTTTGAGGAGAATGAGGATCCTCTATGGGTGATACTAAAAAATATAATGAAGGATGGGTTATTTGGAAAGTTCATCAAGTGTGAGTTTTTATTACGGAATGTTTCTTTCTTGGGTAATATTGTAACCAGTGAAAGAATCTTAGTTGACTCTAAAAAGAAAAAGGTTGTGGAGGAGTGGCCTTATCCTACAATAGTAAATGAGATTCATAACTTCCATGGGTTTTTATGATATTATAAGTGGTTTTTGAAAAACATTTCATAACTTTATAATCTAGTGACCAAGTTAAATAAAAAAGAGGATAAGTTAATATGGAAAAAGAAGTGTGAGAAAAGTTTCCAAGAGCTAAAGAATAGATTGATTATTATACCAATGTTAACTCGACCCTCTATCGAAGATGTATTCCTAGTTTTTAGCGATACATGTCTGGAAGGGATTGGGTGGGTCCTCGTGAAAAATGATAAGGTGGTTTCTTATGCATCTCAACAATTAAAGGCTTCTGAGTAAAATTATCTTAATCCTGATTTGGAGAAAATTGTAGCTATGGCGGTGGCAGAATCCTCTGTGTCGCCTCCTCCCCCTCTAATGGGGGGGGGGATCGGCCCTCGTCATCCAGCAAAGGGGGGTCTTCCCCTTTCACCCCCTTCAAGAAGCCCGACTTTCTTCCTTATTTTCCTCAAGTCCCTCTTGGACCTAAGGTTTAGTATTTTCTGGAGGGTTGCCCTAATCTCAAGTTATCAGTCACGGAGTTCTCAGAAACCTCATATCTTCTGAAGAACACTCTAATTTCTAGGTTTTTTCTTGCAGCGACCGTTGGTGTATGCGTTCGATAGGCATGTATTCGATTCTTGTGATTTGCAGGATAGGGTGACAGTGGGCCTCTTGGATTGTCGACAAATTATGATACGCTTCTCCTTAGAAGATGACCTCTTCAAAGCGTGGTCAAGGGCTTCTCGTATCTTCAACGGCTTTCGATTTCCTCTCTTTCGATGGTCCTTCGATTGGCATATGTAGCGCGACCCTTCAACCATAGTGTCTTGGGTAAGTTTCCCAAATCTTCCCCTGCCATTTCAAAATCCTTCAGTTATGCGTATGCTAGAAAATTTGCACGGTAGGTACATGTGTTCGGATAGCCGAATAGAAGATCTTTGTCATCCTATAAATCCATGAATCTGTGTTGAAGTAGATGCTGCAAGGGTGCCTTTTGAATATGTCTGGATCACCGTGGGCAAGGAATACCACTGCAAACAAAGGGTGGTTTTCGAAAACTGGACTGATTTCTGTTCTGGATGCAATCGACGGGGTCACTCGCTAGACGTATGTCGTAGGGGGCTCCAGTGCGCTGGGAGGCAGAGCAGCTATCACGGGAAGGATTTTGGGGGACAAGTAAAGGGAGAGACACTCAAACAGAAGTCTGTCGTGGAGGAAGGTGTTACGGGTGGGGGAGATCCTGCTGGAAGTTTGCAACTGGAGGAGGTTTTGCTTACCAGTCCAGCTACGTGCGAGGGGGAGTTTCTGGCAGGGTCCAGTCGACCCTCTCATTCTCAGTCTCCTATGAAGATGGTTGTGGTGCCTCAGGCCAATCCATCAGTCGATGATGTGTTCAAAATGTGGAGGCAGGATCTGGTTTGCTCTTCAAATGCTCTCGGTATAGAGAAGTGTAGTATAGTGCAACAAGAATTGATTAGCATAGAAATTCAAGAGGCTGGAAGTCAGGAGGCTGTGGTGCAGATGGTGGACAGGAGGGAGAATGATCTGTCCAAGTCATTGGGGCTGGTTTGTGGTTTTTTTCAACCGGAGTTGCAGGGGTCTTCTTTGAAGGAGGAATGGCGATCGGGTAAGGGGAAGATAGGGGTACTACTTCTAGGCTTCCGCTCTTAATTCCCCTAAATAACCAATTCGATAGGCTTGATGAAACAGAATTGATTTCCCCCTTCAGATACTCTTCGGAGGCATTTAGCGGGTGTGATCATGAGTGCAAGGAAGATGAGCACAGCTATTCGGCAGATGAAACTTTGAACCAGAAGACCAGGAGGAGGAAGGGGAGGAAGGACTACTCTTCTCTACCTCCTCCGATAAAGAATCGATCGGCAAAGAAGGTGAGTGAGAAGAGGACGGTGACAGATCCTTTGAGTTACATGAGGACTGGGGAGCAGAATGGTCAGTCCTCAGTTCTGGTTTTAAGTTCTGAGGAAGAAGAGATAGAACATGTCCTTTTTCTCAACGATAATGAGGAGGAAGCTGCAATAATGATGGGAAGGTCTCTAGAGGTTCCCCTTATTTAGGAACAATATTCTTGGATCAATAAACAAGACTCAATTTTGGTAGGAGGATTCAACCACGGGAAGAATAGTGTTGAGGAGTACATCCAGACCTGGGATCAACATGTGTCTGTTTCTGGGAAGTGGATTTTGGAGGACGCAAGCTTCAATTTATCTTCCTTAACATGGAAATTATTTAGGGAAGAAGACTCGGGTAATATTAAATTTATGGTTAGTGACTTAGTTTAAGCTGGTGGTTGTGGTTGACTGATATGAATACTTGGGTCGTGTGAGCTTGCATTGCTTTATATCACTTGTCTCTGAAGTTCTGTTGTTTCTTGGTTTTGTACGCTTCTGGACTGCCCTAGAAGGGGTTTAGAACATCGTGTCTTCTTCAACTCAGGTATCTTGGAACTGAATGCTTGAGAGGGTATCGCTTTGCCATCGGTTCTGTGCCCGTGCTTCTGCACGGGACTGCTTTCCAAGGGGCTGGTGATGATGAAGACTTGTTTTTTGGTTTACTTGCTGGGATGGGGTGGTCTGAGCATTTTTCATTGGTTTTATGTTGTTCTCACTTTTCCCATTAAAAGTTTTTTTATAATAAAAAAAATTAATTTTCAATCAGTAGTTTTTTTTTTCTCGGAAGATATGGATCCACTATAATTTTGGGGATAAATGTGATATATACACAAACCACCAATGTTTTAAGTATATTATCACACAAAAATAATTGAACATGATACAATGGATATATTTTATACTTCTTAAAGTATATTATTGTTCAATTCAATATCACCTTGAAAAAGAAAACAAAGTCATTGATGCCTTAAGTATAAATAGACATGATGTACTATAAATGAATACGATTTAAGGAGATCCTTTATTCAAAGACCGTGTAAAACTAGAAATTGGAATCATTAGGGATGAAAGTACATTTTTAACCCTATCCCAAATGATTTCACAACCGTTATTACTATAAAAGATCAAGAAATATAAAATAGAAGATAATGTGTTACTAAAGAATATAGAGGTTGTGAAGAAAGGGAAGTTTCTGAAGTTCAATTTGATCATGAAGGTGTACTGAAATTTCATTGAAGAATATGTGTTCCATATATTCCAGAAATAAAGAAAGATTTGATGGTTAAATCTCATATATCTACTTTCACTATACATACTAGAAACACTAAAATGTATACAGATATTCATGATTATTATTAGTGGGATAACATGAAAGGGGAAATTGGAGAATACACTAGATGGTTCCTTTTGTGTCAATAAGTGAAGGTAGATCAACAAATACATAAATGAGTATTATAACCACTACCCATTCCCTCATCCAAGTGGTACAATATCACTTTGTTCTTTTTCACTGGCCTCCCAATAACTTCCAGTGAAAATAATAAGATATGGATTATAGTGGACCGTCTCACAAAGACTGTCTATTTTATCTTAATTTTGGTAAGATTTCTCTCTTGACCAACTCGTAAAGATATATGTGAAGAAGGTGGTAAGGCTACATGGAGTTCTAATTTTTATAATATCTGATCATGATCCAAGGTTCACATAAAAAACAAAGAGAATTATTCAAAATGCCCTAATTACCAAATTGAATTCTAATACATCCTATCCCCATAAAACTAATGGTCAATAAGAAAGGACTATTCAGACACTCGAGTACATGCTGAGAACATTCTCTATGGAATTTAAAGATGGATGGGGTCAATATCTCCCATTATTTGAGTTCTCATACAAAAAAACTCTTCAATTCGATTATTCAAATGGCTCCCTATGATGATCTATATGGAAATAAATGTAGAACTCCTACTTTTTGGGATCAAACTAGTCAGATAAACCTTCTAAGGAATGATCTTGTGAAAGAAATGATATAAAAGGTGCATTCCATCAAATGAAACATTAAGGCTACTCAGAGTAAAAAAAGAGATATGCTAACAACCGTCGAAGGGACTTGGAGTTTGATGTTGGTGAAAATTTATCCTTTCAAATTCTCCATGGAAGAGATTTATGGGGTTTGGAATAAAAGGGAAGCTCAACCCTATGTACATTGACCCCTATTAAATCCTTGATCTCATAGATGAAGTGGCCTATCATCTTGAAATTTTTTCAAATCTAACTCATGTTCATGATGTCTTCCATGTATATCTCTTGAAAAAGTACATACCCCACCCTTCACATTTATTGAATCTAGAGATGGTACTACTAGAACATGACCTCTCTTATGAGGAGAAGCCGGTAGAGATCATGGACCGTAGAGACAAGGTTCTACTCAATATGACTACCCTCTTCGTTAAAGTGTTGTGGAGGAATAAAAAATATGAAGATTCCATGTGGGAACCAGAGGAGACAATGAGGAAAAACTACCTGCACCTTTTCTCAACCGGGGGAATGAGTTGAAATTTCGATGATAAAATTTCTCAAGGGGGGAAGAATGTAACAACGCAAAATTTTTGAATAAAAATTGTTTCCTGAAAACATGTGTTATATTATTTTTACACAACAAAACTATGTTAATTTAATAATAATGTAATTATATTTTAATGTGACCATCAGTTTTCAATCATAATATGATAGTTGGTCAATTATGACCATTTCTCAATTATGACTTCTGGAAAATTATGGCTGTTGAAAAAATACTCTTAATAATAATTTTAACATTATAATTAATGATAATAGTTAATTATTGTAGGAAGAATAGTCGATTTTCTCATCCAGTAGATTTTGTGTTGTACGAAGCCCATTTTTCGGAGCATAGGATAGAGGTACCATTACTGGGCTTCACTCTAGACCAAGCCCAATTTCAGCTTCAACATGTTATGCTTGAATGAAATCATATACAGTAGAAGTTCAAGTCAGAAGAGATTGTCACTCAGATGATGTTATCCGAGCCACCCCAAGAGTCTATCACCATGACAAACCATACCCTTAGGTCATATGATGGTGTTATAAGAATTTTTGTGTTAAGTTAGTAGTCATATAAATTGTAATATATTTGTTTTAATAAATTAACTTTCATCATATTCTTTTATAGAATAGTTTTGAATAAAATTGAAATGGAATTTGAAAATTTGATTTTTCAGATAAAAAGTGTACATTTATGAGATTTATAAATTACTATTTTAAACTAAGGTTTTATTAATAATGTTTATTATAATGAAATATTATTATCAAAATACTTTAATGTAATTATAAATAATAACATAATTTTATTTTTTTTATGTGTCAACATTTTTTCTATGAATTTTACTATGTATTTTTTATCCCCTTTTATTTTTAATAAATAAGTATCTAGATAGATAAATATTAAATTTATCATATTTTAAGATATATTGTGATAAAATAAATGTCATTTTTAATTAATAATATCAATATTAGGTTAGGGTGAATTTATGAAAATTTTATAAAATACTTTAGTTTTTCATGAATAGTAAAAATATAGTTTGAGTTTTTCAGTAAGATTAATGATATCATAGCTATGTAATAAAGATTTAATCATTAATTTATGATTATATTAGACTATTATGTTTTAATTTGACTTAATATGTGTCTTAAGTGGAAATAATATGGGAAAATACCATGGGCGAGCCCAAAGTTTTGCAAATACTAATACTGAGTGGTCCTCAGAAATTAATAAAAAACTCCATCACTTTTTCTATTAATACCCACCCATTTATTCATTTCATATAATTAAAAATTCATCCTCCATTATGATCTGATGTTTTTACCTCACATGGTTTCCTCAATCTACCGTGGTCCCAATCTTTGAGTTTTAGGAGTCACTATTCAAGGTAGTGGAACTCTCAACTTCTCTTTTCCTTTCTTGTTTCCTTTTTATGTGGTATGTATTTAAAATATCCATACCATATTATTATGTCCATTTTATCCCATATCTTTACTCTTTTAAGAATAATTTATTAATTTGATACCATTTTTCTCTATCATTTTCATGTTTTTTAAAACAATGTTTTATACCAGTTTTGCTGTAGGATTTTTGTCTCAAAATTTATCTCTTTTTATAAAAACATATTTTATTTTATTTTTAGAAAACCAAAACCTATTTCTTCTCCAAATATATTCACATAGTTGTAAAAATAATCTATTTAATTCTATGATTAACATACATTAAAGCCACATTCAGTTTCCTTGGATTTAAAATGTCAAAAGGATCTTATATCTAAGAAATTTCTAAAACACCATGATTTTGAAATGAAAACCATTTAATTTATTCTTGATGGGTTATTTGAGATACGTTTTATAAAGATATATGTGTCTCATATTAATTAATATTTTTTCTCATAGTGTTTCATTTTTTTAATAATGTTTTGATTAAATTATGGAAATTAAATGTTAGAAGTGGTGGTGATTAAAGAATTGTTATTGACCCGGTGAAGACCCCACTTTGATTATAGATTTTACTAGTTGAAAAGTACTGAATATAATTTTCATTGGTTGGAAATGGTGATCAATGAGATAGTAATATATCATTTCTATGAATATAATGAATTTGTTCTGAAACAAATGTTACTTCGAGAATCATTATTGTTTTATAAAATGAAATTGGATTACATGATTTAACATTACCCATAGTAAATCAGATAATTGTTGAACTGATCCTAAGTCCCATTAAATTTGTCAATTAATGACACACTATGTTACAACTTTTTAATAAGGTCATGCAATAATCTATTTCATGATTAATTTTTAAGATCCATCCAACAGTTTCTGATTGGATGATGCTTGAAAAAATCAGGTGATTGATTGTGCTCATCTTAAATATTTAAAAAAAGTGAAATAAGAGTATTAACATTGGGTACATTGAATAATTTCTTTGCAATTCATATTCCTAAAAGAAAATAATAATAGGGATTGTGATTTAGAAAGAAAAGGATTGGATTTCAACATTGAATTGGCCATGCATTTTATGTTGAATTCTAATTAATCTATACACTTAGGTTTTTACCATAGTGTTTTATATGGGGTATATTTTAAAAAAAGGCCATCCCACTAAGATGACCTGCTGGCCTTGATTGAGGGAACTTGTGGGACACTAGGTCAACCACACCCACGGAAATCTAGCCAAGGCCATCCTATAGGCAGCATGCACAGGTTCGTGGGTATGCCCAAAAGAGGGCACGAGGTCGATTCATTTCATAGCATGGGCCAAAGTCCTGCATTGATTTTAGTCATAGAGCGTGCCCACATAATGGTATGGGGTGGTACTGGGGAGAGGAAGATAATTATAAGCTATTTTTTCTACAGTTTGTATTATAAATAAGCCGCAATAAGTGTCACGTTATGATGTAGGGTGATATTTTTAATGAACAGAGTGATCCTCACTGTCTGATCTGAACATGTATCATTTAAACCATTGATCTAATTAAAAAATGGATAGAATCATGAACATTCTATATGCTTAACTTATTCATCCAGGGCTATCCAATTGATCCCATGTGTCATCTTCTACCTATGAACCACTCGATGCATATCAGTATGTCAAAGACATATTCGTACCTCCATGATCGAACTATGGCAGCCATTTTTTATCTAACCTACTACATGAGGATTGTCTGGATGACATGAGATCATGTATGTGGTAATATTTTCCTGTATATAGAAAAAAATGAAGAACTTGTGTCAGGAAAAATAAAACAAATTTGTCGAGGCCGCACGAAAAATTTGATGATTCGGGGAGATGTTTATCATTAATTCATAAATGAATACACATGAGGACCTAAAAACAAAGATAAATTCAATTTTCATGAAAGAAAAAATATCCCATATTTCTCAGAAAATATCTTACAACGTTTAAATATTTGAAAGAAAATGGTCTCAGTTATTCAAATGGATGATTTAAATGCTGTATCTCTTGGGTGTTCGATGCAGTACAAGGATGTAAACAAAAAAAGGCTATTTTAATATATCAATTTGTTTTGTTCTCTCTTGAGACATTTTGCGAAGAACTGGGTTCTAAATCCAAAAGGGGACAGCGCATTGTACCTTCCTTTTTTGCGCGACACATAGAGAACCCCAAGGCCTTTCTGGTTCATGTTTTTTGCTTGATATATCCAATAAGTAGTCATGAATAAGAAGACTTTCATTAATAGAAGGTAGTGCATATGTTTTTGAGAAAGAAGGAAACATATTTTGTGCACACAAAACATATACCCATTCAGGTTTTTCATGCAAGAGAAAGATGGTTTGAGAATCCTTGATAAAGTGTACACATACACCGCCCCTAGAGAAGAAGAACCCAAGCATAACATCTACCCATTCAGTTTTACAAGTAAGAGGTAGTATGGAATACACCTAAGTGATCTTATCTTGATTTGTGCATAAGAATCATTAATAATGTGATAAGGCATTGAGATACCGAAGACAATAATTTTTGGATGCCTTGCATTTAATGAATAAAGAATAACTAATTAAGATATCAAATCCCAGAAGTTTGGATGCCCTGAAACCCATGCATGAAATGGATTTTTATTGACAGTGAGGCTGGGAAGAATTACAGAATATCTTTTATCTAAGTTGATAGTATTTGAGAATTCAAGAAGACAGACATAGGTGATATTGTGCAAGACCATTATAGCATATTAATATTCTTGAAGAAATTGTTCTAACCACTAAAACACATATAAGTGAGGTTGGGTCTTCATTAGAAGAATAAACAATTTCCTAAGAATTGTTTCACTAAGGCAAGTGATTAGTACAGGTGATCAAAATAATTGATCAAGACCGGCAGACCATATCAAAGGCTATTGAGGAATCTTGAACTGGTATATGGGAAAGTGTGATTCATTAAGATTGTGGGGGTAATATCATCAGATGAATATATAGTGAATCAAATCTTCAAATAAGAAAGGAATCTTCTCTTATAATTCAGGATCAAGATGTATCTTGTTTAATTCAGGAGAAGAAGTCTTCAGTGTGACACTGGAGCAGGTCAGTGAGATTTTGGAAACACTATGAGATGCAGTATAAAGAACCTCAAGTGGGAATCAGGTGATATATAGTTTGACTTTATATTGACCTATATAATTGTTCAACATATTGTAGTTCAGAATCTATATTGGGTAGAATAACCAACAGATCAAGGAGTATGTCTTTGTACTGAACCTTGTAAATCCTTGTGTTTAGTTATTTTAAATTTATAGCATCATTCAATGTAAGGCTGGGAGACATAAGAAGAGTGGATCGAGGCTTTAACTAGCCATATATCTTTATTTGAAAAAATCAATTTGTAAAAAATGTATCACTAATTCACCCCTTCCCCTCTTAGTGATTTCACAATGATTTGGGAATATTAATTGGTATTAGAGCGAGGTTAACTCTAAAGATCAATGGAAGTCCTTATGAAGTGACGATTTCAATAAATGAGTGAGATACCTCAAATGTATATTTATTCCAAGGCTCATAATAATAGGAAGAAGAAACAGTCATGGAAGCTAAAGAATAAGATTTCTAAAAATGTGGAGACACCTTTGACTGAAGGTAATCTAAAAGGTATAGCATGTAATAATTTTTTTTATTATGACTCTTCTAGTGAAGCCTGGTCAATATGTAATTATGGTATATCAATTATTGTTCTTCATTATGAACTAAAATAACATCTGAATAATATCCCTAGAGAAGTGTAAATACATATTTCTATAAGAATCAAGGTTCTTCAGGATTAAAAAATTACAACCGGAAGAAGAAGCCAGTGCCATGGAAGATGCATTGGTCAAAAGTATGGGCATGTCTAACACTCTCACAAAACTTATGAAAGTAAAGGAAGAGACAATTTCTATTTGAAATGAATGATATGTTGACGTTTTTGAAGAATTAAAAGTAAGTATTTATGAGAAATAATTCCTTGATATTGTATTTGTAAAAACATTCCATGCAAATGAAAATTTTCACAATGTTTCTTTGGTTGTCAATGTTTTTCAACTGGAAGACAATACTAACAAGGTAACGGTTCTTGAAATTTATTTTCAAGAATTAATAAAATTTTTTTAAGAAAAAATGATAAATAGGAAGGATAATTGAGAAAGTATGTTGAAATCAGTTGAGGATGGGAAGAACTCTCACAACATGAAGTTGTTAGAGCAGGTGGTGAAATTTAAGAATCACCAATCACCCTAAGCTAGATATTCCCAGACAACTAGATGAAGAGATGTTGCCTCTAATTTTTTCATTGAGGACTATGATTAAAAAAAAGATATTATATCATATTCTAATCCAATGTAAATATCCTTAAAGAAGAAGTTATCCCATAACCGAGTTATTGTTGTTTCTACTAATGCAGTTTCAACTACAAGTACAAGTTCAATGATAAAATCTGGGAAGATCTAGATTGATAAAAATATTTACACATCCATCAAAACATCAATGGTGGATACTGGAATGATTAATAATAATTAATCTTGAAAGGATACTCCAAATAATTAAAGACAACCCCATAAACAACAATACACTAAATCTATCCAAATTGATACCACAATAAAAAGAAGAAGATTTATTGGCAACTATTTGTGTTGTTCGAAGTTTGGGAATCAGTCCAATGGTTGTTTCAATAATGTGTCAGCATATAAAAATTATGTAATACCTACATTCATCGAATGTATATGTGAATAAATGAATAAACCTTCAAATATAAATTAGAGTACACAGATAAAGAATAATCTTTCTATCAAGAACAGATTTGAATATATTTAAGACCTCTATGATAATTGAAAAAAATTTGTCACATTTTTGATAAGTTATAGTTTATTCCAACCATTCATCATACGTATATTTATATTAAAAAATGGCCACAACAATTATAGCATAAAGGAAAAATAGTTGAAAACTCTTCAATTATGAATATATAAAACAATTAAGTCAAGAAAACTATGAAACAATCAATTCCCAAAATGATGCTTAAGCTAGACACCAATAATGTTTCCACTGTGGAAATGAAGTTCATACCACGGATCATTGAAATAAATCTATGGAAATGAATGGAAGAAAGCTGAAATTAATAAAAGAATCAATCAAGGAGAAGATATGATTGATTGAATACATTCCTGAAGATGATTATCATAAGTTTCCTAAGAAAGGTAAATTTAAAGATTTGATAAATCCATGTGGAAGCTCCAGACCAGAATATGATAATAATGGGTGTTTAGTTATCTATCCCAATCAATTGCATGTTTTTAGAGAACTGTAAAAAACTGAAGAATAAGTAATAGATAAATCTATGGAAAATGTTAAACATATCATTCCCCGTGAAAAATAATTCTAATTTTATGATAGTTTTCCAACACATGATAAATCAAGTGTCTCTAAAGTATTGTGTGTAATGTCCAAGTGGATTGTCCATAATTCCAAAAAAGTACAACTATTTTAGCATATCACATAAGGATGTTGAAAATTGATACACATGCACCATTGAAAGCTACTTCACTACTGGAATAAGTAAGGATAAAGATCCACACAACATTAAGGTGGATCGAAGTAAATGGTCCATTATAAAAATGAAAAATCAAATTGTAAAATGGAGAGGAGACACCTGCAGGAAGAGTACCAGGCACATTAGAGCTACATGGAAATGAGTTCTTGGTTGAGAGGCACTTCTCATCCCTATTTATCCTATTAAGAAACTCATATATATTCCATCTTATTCCTATATACCATTATTGTATAATTATTATTATATTTTAGGGAATTGAAGGTTAAGGTTATTCTCAAGATGATAATTGAATGAAAAAATTGGAGAACAAAAATTTGAATTGATTATTCATGATTTTACAAATACATGGAATGTTCCACAAGTGGAAAATAATCCACATGAATATCTTGAAGATTATATGATGAAATATACCTCAACGTTTAATCAAATGGATTTCACCCCCAGAGGGGAAGAAAATATTATGGATTCGAAATCATGTTATATTTCATAAAAAATATACAAATTCATCTAATCACTAGAATTTTAAACGTGAGGTATTCTAATCAAACTTTCATGCCTTGTTATTAATTATAGTTATCATGCCAATTAAGGGGGATTTTTTGATTGATGACAAGATGGGGTAAATGGGGAGATTTATCTTTTAATTTAAATTATTTAAAATCTTTGTTAAATTATGTGAAGGATTTAGCATTTCATGGATAAACTTGATTATTTCTAACCCCTTGGATACGAATTGATACATTCTGAGCATGAATTTACATTCATGGTTATTTATTAATAGCACTGAAAACCTTGTTCATATATATCTTTTTTTCTAATCAGAGTTTGAATAATTAGACATAGAGTTGATTAACAAAAGGGTCATTGCTAAGTGAACCATGTGACATCATCCCTCTCTCAGAAATATTCAATAAGATATAATTTAAAGGGAGGAGAACAAGTTTTTGAATAGTCCCCACTAAACCATTTAATTTGATTTCCAATAATGAGGAGAAAATATTTCCACACATATTGACTCTTATATAGTGTTTTTAGAAGATATTGACAACAAAATATAAAGGGGGAGATTGTTAGGCATAGTGTTGCATTTTTTGTGAATAATGTGGAAATATGTGTATGGTAAATAAATGATTTGATTATTGGTGATTGAAGAATTATTATTAACTCAGTGAAGATGCCACTTTGATTATGGATTTTATTTGTTGACAAGTAATGATAATAATTTTCATTGGTTGGAAATTGTGATTAATGAGATAGGATTATCTCATTCATATCAATATGATTATTATTTTTCAAAACAAATTTTACTTGGAGAATATTTATGGTTTCATAAAATGACATTGGATTTCATGCCTGAACATTCACCATAGTAAATAAGGAGATTGTTGAACTGATCATGTCTTCCAAGACATGTGTCTCTGAATGACACACTTTATTACAAAATTTCAATAAGGATTTTCATTACTTTATTGCATCATGAATTTTAAAGATTTATCCAATGGTTTCTAATTGGATGAAGTTTGAGAAAATAATATGATATATTTTTCTGGTCTTAAATGTTTAAGAGATGTGGAAAAATATTTTTCACATTGGATACAATGAGGAGTTACTTTGAAATTCATATTCCTAAAAGAATACAAGAAAAGGGATGATGATTGAGGATGAAAAAGATTAAATTTCATTGTTGAAGTGGCCATGGATTTCATGTTGAATTCCATTCTATATAAATAGGATTTTACCAAAGTGTTTTATGTGGGGTTTATTTTAAAAATAGTCTAACCCACTAATCTGACCAACCAGCCAACACTAATGTCACGTTTATGACACTAGGTCGACCGCACCCATGGGAAGCTAGCCAAGGCTAGCCCATAGGCAGCATGCCTAAGGTAGTGTGTAAGCCCGTAGGAGCGCACATTTTTGAATTCATGCATATGTGTAGACAAGGACCTGTAAAGTAGTCAGGCATAGAGCATGCCCACAGAATGGTATGGTGTTGTACTGGGGGGGAGGAGAACTTTGAGATGTGTTTTCCATAGTTTGTATTATAAGTTATTTGTAAGAAATGAAATGCTTCAACGTGGGGTGATATTTTTATTGAACAGTGAAATACCTACTATCCCTTCTGATCATGATTCATCTAAATCATTGATTTATTTTTAGATAACACAATGACCATCTGATCTGATCGACTTATCCATCCAAGGCCATCTTATTGATCCCATGCATCGTCTTCTACCTCCAAACCACCCGACGCATATTAGTACACTGTATATGTAGCTTCACATCCATGATCAAACTCTAGAAACCATTTTTTATCTAAACTACTATAGGAGGATCATTTGGATGACCTGAGATCATGCATGAAATTAAATTTTCATGCATGAAACAAAACACGAAGAACTTGTGTTGGCAAAAAAAAAGTTGACGAGGCCACATAGCACATTCAATGATTTGGGGAGATGTTTTTCATGCATTCATAAATTCATGCACCTGAGAACCTCACCACAAAGAATATGATAGTGATCATGAAGGAAAAAATATCCCATATTTAGAGGTGTTTCTCTTACTGTATTTGAATATCTCAAAGTAAAGGTTATCATCTATTTAGAGGGATGATGTAAAAGATATACCTTATAGGAATTGGATTTGGTTAAAGACTGTAATCCCCACTTATATATAAATAGCCCTCAACTGGGGGTTTGGTGTTGAAGATATTGAGATGTCTCTAATTTCCCAAGAAATAGAGCACCACACAACTCATTAGTTTGAGAATGGTTGATATGTTCCACGCATCTCTTTCTTGTATAGGGAAATTATGACGTTCCATGATAATCATATGTGAAGGAGAAGTCTATTTCGAGTGCTTAAATTGTGATTTTCACTCTTGAGGATTTTTTTTGAAGAACTGAGTTGTGAATCCAAAAGGGGATAGTGTGTTGCACCTACCTTGTTTACGTGACAAATCCATAACCACGATTCCTTTCTGGTTCATGTGTTTTTCTTGAGATATACATGAGACCTTCATGAAAAAGAATTATTTCATGCACATAATAAAGTATAGATATTGTCATGGAATAAGGAAACCTATTTTCCACACATAAAACAAATACCCATTCAGGTTTTGCGTGCAAGGGGTCGAAGGTGTGAGAATCCTCGATACAATATACACATTCACTACCCCATTAGAAAAATAACCCAAGTGAAGCATCTACCCAATGGGGTTTTCAAGAAATAGGTGGTAGGAAAAACATCTATGTGATCTTATCTGGATTTGTGCATAAGAATAATAAATAATGAGAGAATGAATTGAGATACCCAATACAAGAAGTTCTAGGTTCCATGCATTTAATGCATAAATCATAATTAATTGAGATATCAAAACCAAGAAGTTTGGATACAATAAAACCCATGCATGAAGTGGATTTGTATTGAGATTTAAGTCAAGTAGAATTACATAAGATTGAATATCTGATTTGATAGTTTTTGAGATTTCTATAAGATAGGCAGAGTTGATATTGTGAAAGATCATTCTTGCAAATTAATATTCTTGAAAAAACTATGTGCACCACTATAACGACCCATAATTTACATACATTGTTATTACATAATAATTGAAGCATACTTATTAAAACATATAACAAAACCCACAATAGGACCGTATAGGTATAGTGACTTTAAAAACTAGGAAACATAAACAACTGGTTCATAAAGCATCTACATTGTCTCCCATTTATTTCATCATATCTAGAATCCCTTTTTGGCACATCCTACTTAATAACCTTCTTCCTGGCTTGGTGAAAAGAAAAAATACAAAATGGTGAGCTCAAATGCTCAGTAAGGGTAAACAAAAGAAATATAAATCACATCATATTCATAAGAACATATCATTTTAGAAATCTTAACCTACAAAAGATATCATAATTTCATAACATGGGATAAATCATAGTAGTAAAATGTAATCCCAATAATCATAACATAAAACAAGAAACTTTTTTTCATACATGCATAATCATAGAGAATCATTTCTTAGTATTCAATACTTATTGCCAAGACTATCCTAGCAGACAAAGTCCATTTTTGAACCGAGTTCACTCCTCATTTCAGTCTTATATCTCTGAACCAGAATAACCTGTAATTCCAGACATGTCTATCTCATGAGATATAAATATTTAACCAATGAATTGGAGGGAGATATAGGTCATACCAATCTCATAATGATACTATTCTTATGTGTTCCACAAGATCACAAATCATACATCATAGCATAACCCATGTAATAAAAATTGGATTCTTAAACATCATGCAATCATAACATAATCCATATAAGATAAAAGGACATCATAAAAATAATTCCATCATAACATAATAAAATCAATGTAAAAATAGGTATAGAAAAAGAACCCTATATTATCATTGATGGAAAATAAATCAGATAAAACACTTGAACTCTATTCTTGAAGAAAATATCCTTTCTACTTCAAAAAATATTTTTCCTTTCTTAACATGTCATACAATTTTAAACTAAGATAATTTGATTAAAATTAAACAAGAATACTTGTAAAGGAGGATTCATGGAAATAATGTTCTAAAAATCCATTCATACCGTATAAGTTAAAGAAAAACATTCTTCTCGTACTTTGGCCGGAAAAGTCAAAAAAGTACCTCGTACTAAAAACGACAAAAGATTCCTTTAATATCTTTTACTAAAAACATTCGAATGGGTAAAATTGGATTTAAACAATTGTAGGAGGACATAAATAATATTACATATTGATGAAACATGGATGTTGAGGATAAATACACCCCAGTAAATACCAAAGTATAAACAATCTCGGATAAAAATGAGATTGTGAGATTTTCCCTTACCTTAGGTCCGATTTTCTTCGTATGTGTCCGAACCTATTGTATAATGATTTAAATAACGTTATTGACTTATTCCATAATCTTAATCATTGTTATGATATCATATATGGTCGTATTCTTAGGTTCGTATTAGTAATATTTCATTGCTACTTGTTATTCGGGTGTTTATTGCTTTTTGTTCTTATGCGTGTTTTGTCGAATAAATTCTTATTCTTATTTTTAGGTTATAGATACCCCATTTCCAGAATGGTATTAGTTTAATATATATAATATTTATTCATTCAATTCATTTATATAATCATTATGCATTGACGATCATGTAGAACGAGTCGCATCACATCGTGGAGACGGTAGGCCGTATGTACGCACATGCGATTATATCGTTCCCATGATCGTGGAATTTTATTGAAGTGTATGTATACTATTTAAGAATCAATATCACTTTACATGAATAATATATATTTATTCTTTACACCATTATACCCATCCAAGTAAGGTGGTGGTGGAAAACAGATTACACCACGACGTGGAGACGATATTTCGTACCTACGCATGCGCGGTGATTTCGTTTTCCGTAGGATGGATAGAAGGGGAAATAGGGATGTTTAATATTTATAATAACATATCAGTATATGAGTGATACTTATGTTATTACTTCATAATAAAACAACTAAATAAGAAGAAGTAGAAGTAGAAATAAAGTTGAAATAATCGGTAACAGACATTACCTCTTATTTGAAGTGCCTCTTCTTAACCTACTCTTACGGCACTAAAAATGGTATTTGAAGAAGACCAGGACTTATAGGATGTTTCTCGGGAAGTTGATAAGGGAAATGGGTAGGATTTTTCCATGATTTAAGTCTTAAAGTTGTGTAAAGAGGAGAGGGAGGAGGTGCCCTTTATAAGGGAGGCGAGGGGCACTTTAGGAAAAAAATAAAATAATATTTTATAATAAAGTCATATTCGATTTATAATGGCTCCAAAGTGACTTATTTCGAAGATAAAGTGGGTATGGGTCTAAATACTTTCAACCAATAGGGTTTAGAAAAGTTTAGGTTACTATTTTAACCTTATCATTTAGATTTAACTCTAAGTTAAATAATTTAACTTTTACCGTGTCTTTTTATTTTCTTACAATACATGGTTAATTAACATACTATAATAAGCCAAAAGAACCCCAGGTGGTTAATTATTAATATATATGACCTTATCTTAGTCATTTGTCCAAACCTTAGATTTTTAGGATTAGAATAACAATTAATAATATAATATTTGTTTTAAAAACTATTTTATGTCAATTTTGACACTATTTGGTAATTGATTTTTGTGAAATCATAACATAATTATTAGTTCTAAAAAAGTTTATTGAATCAACAATAACATGTCATATTAACCTAAAAAATTAGTGGAATTTATAAAAAGTCTAAAATTTCATTTATTTGGTTATTTATAACATTAATTATGTTAATATTTCATTAATAAGGTAATTACTGCATCATCATTCTGTCATAAATAAATTGAATTATATAATCTTTAAAAATTATAAATAAAATAAAATTATGTAGGAAATATTTTTATCTTTCTAATGAATATTTATAGTCGAATTTATCTTATATATAACCCTATATTAAAAACGTTTTAGTTATTAAACATTGATTTTAACTCTTTTAACTCTTCTTTAAATAAAATAATAATAAGTGTCCTAATCTAATCCCAGTGGACCTAAAGGGTAATATTGTATCCCTAAGGTTATTTTTGTGTCGAATTACACTTATCCAATAGAATTAGGATATGTGTTAGGGTAATAATAATATAATTTTTATCCTTAATTACCCTATTTACTTTTAACCGTGGTAAATAAAAGTAAAAATTTACTATTCACCAAAAATTATTTTTATCTTATTGAACCACATTTTACACCTTAATATTAATCGTGTCTCTTGAATTTTCGAAATTCAACTCACAAAAGCGGTAAAATTAAGTTTTATATAATTACAAATGCTCCTAGGAGGTGGGTAAAAGATGGTGAAAAGTTCAATAAAAAAATTTATATTTCTAAATTTATTATAAAATGATTCCAATGAATTACATTGAAATTATATAGGTATTATGTATCAATTTTGACCTAAAATAAATTTAAATAAATAATTTTTTTAATAAAGAGTCATTTTTTAAATAGTAACTTAGTGTTTTCACTATTCATCAAAAATTCAAAGTTTTCAAGAAAATACCAAAAATTCACCCTAGGCTAATTTCAATATTCCGAATCCAAAAATGATGTCCATTTTGAAAGATAAAATTTATAAAATTTAAAAAAGTGGGTATTACTATTCATAACAGCTAGTTATAATAATATTTTAATAGCATGTTGTTGTTTAGTGAAACTCGGTATTGCGTACAACGTAAGCTACTGAGGAAGGTCGCGATTGCATGTAAAGCAAGACAAGCTAGTGTTATGTGTAGTGAAAGATTCCTTTGATGATATATATAACATAAAAACAAAATATTTCTCATAAACATTCCAAGTGTTACATTCTACCCCCCTTAAAAGGAATTTCGCCCTCGAAATTCGTCACTTTCTAACAAACAGATGAGGATACCTCTCCCTCATCATATCCTCAAGCTCCCATGTAGCTTCTTCTAATTAATGCTTCCTCCTTAAAACATTCACCACGCGAGTGGTCTTGTTCCGTAAAATGTTTTCGCTACGATCCAGAATCTCTATATGCTGTTCTTCATAAGAAAGTTCTTGCTCCAGCAGTACAACTTCTTAGATGAGTACATGTGAAGGGTCGGGTATGTACTTTCTCAGGAGAGATACATGGAACACATCGTGAACTTGAGAGAGATTCAGTGGAAGCGCCAATTGGTAAGCTACCTTCCCAACACGATCCATTATTTCAAAAGGACCGATTTACCTATGGCTCAGCTTTCCCTTCTTTCCAAATCTCATTACTCTCTTCTAAGGAGATATTCGTAAGAACACTTTATCACCCACTTCAAACTCTAGGTCTTTTCTTCTGTTGTCGGCATAACTTTTTTGTCGACTCTGAGCTACTCTTATATGTTGTCTAATAGATCGGACCTTTTCTGTCATCTCATCAACAAGATCAGGTCCTAATAGATTTCTTTCCCCAACTTCATCCCAGCAAGTTGGAGTTCAACATTTCTTTCCATAGAGAGCTTTATAAGGAGCCATCTGAATACTGTAGTGAAAGCTATTATTATAAGAAAATTCTAACTAAGGTATGTTTTGATCCCAACCTCCTCTGAAATCCATAGAGCAAGATCTCCACATATCTTCTAGAGTTTGAATTGTCCTCTTAGACAGACCGTCTATCTTAGGATGATAAGCAGTGTTGAAACTCAACTATGTATCCATAGTATGATGAAGACTTCGCCAAAACATTGAGGTAAACCTCGAATCCCGATAAGATATAATGGAAATTGGTACTCCATGAAATCTTACCACTTCCTTTACATATATCCTGGAAAGCTGATCAAGAGAGGAATCCTCCCTGGTAGCAATGAAGTATGCCGACATTGTAAGACGATCAACTTTGACCTAGATAGCATTATTGCCTTTGGATGTTTTATGAAGTCTGGTGACAAAGTCCATAGTGATGTTTTCCCATTTCTATTTGGGTATGGGTAATGGTTGTAACATCCCCTTAGACTTCTGTCTCTCAGCTTTAACTTACTGACAAACCAAGCATCAAGAGACATATTCAAAAACATCTCTTTTCATGTCATCCCACCATATGTACTCTTTTAGGTCCATATACATCTTCGTGCTTCCAGGATGAATATAGAATGAAGAACTATGAGCCTCATCCAGTAGTTCCTTCTTTAATTATTGGATAGGAGGAACACAAACCCGATTCTTGAACCTTATTATCCCATCACAATCAAGGTTGAATTCAGGAACATTTCTCACCTTCTTTTTTGACTCTACATCTTCTTTTTTTGCCTCTTTAATCTTCACATGTATAGATGGTTGAACATTCATTTGAGAAAGATAAGATTTTTCCCCTTCCATTATAATTCCAAGATCCATCCTTTGTAAATCCATAAATATTGGATCTTTTGTGATCCTCATCATGGATAAGATAGCATGGTCTTGTCGACATAATGCATCTGCCACCTTGTTTTCTTTCCCCGGGTGGTAATGAATTGAGCAGTCATAATCCTTAATCCACTCCAACCATCTTCTTTGGTGCATATTCAGCTCCTTTTGTGTGAAAATATACTTTAATCTTTTATGATCATTATAAATATCACACCTTTACCCATAAAGATAATGCCTCCAAATCTTTAATGCAAAGATTACCGCAGCTAACTCCAAATCAGGAGTTGGATAATTTTTCTCATGGATTTTCAACTGTCGTGAGGCATAAGCTATCACCAAATCATTTTTCATGAGAACACACCCCAGTCCCTTCTTGGATGCATCACTATAGATCACAAACCTTTCTCCACTACAAGGAAGTGTGAGCACAGGTGCACTAGATAACCTTCATTTCAACTCCTTGGAATTCTCTTCACACTCCTCCTTCCAAACGAAATTAACTCATTTTCGAGTCAACCTGGTGAGTGGATTAGATAATCATGAAAAATCTTTCACAAAACGTCGATAATATCCATCCAAACCAAGAAAACTTCAGATCTCAGTTACTGTTGTTGGTCTCGACCATCTTTCAATAACCTCTGTTTTTGCTGGATCCATGGATATCCCCTCTCGTGAGATTATGTGACCCAAAAATGAAACTTTTTGAAGACAAAATTCACACTTGGTAAATTTGGCATAAATATTCTCCTTTCTCAGGGTATTCAATACAATTCTCAAGTGATCTTCATGTTCTTCCTTGCTCTTTGAATAGACAAGAATATCGTCTATAAAGACTACCACAAACTGATCAAGGTAGTCTCTAAAGACTCTATTCATTATATCCATGAAGATAGAAGGGGCATTAGTAAGACCAAATGGCATCACTATAAAGTCATAGTGTCCATACCTTGTACAGAAATCCGTCTTTGGTGTATCCTCCCTTTTGACCCTTAATTGATGATACCCTAAATTAAGATCAATCTTGGAAAAGTATTGAGCTCTGCATAGTTGGTCAAATAAGTCATCAATGCATGGGAGAGGATATTTGTTCTTGAAAGTGATCTTGTTAAGTTCTTGATAATCAATGCAGTGTCTCATTGATCCATCTTTATTCTTAACAAACAAAACAGGTGCTCCCCAAGGTGATGCACTAGGGCATATGAATCCCTTATCAAAATTCTCTTGAAGTTTCTTCTTCAATTCCTGAAACTCAATTGGGGCCATTCTAAAAGGTGTCTTTGAAATAGGTAAAGCACCCGGTATGAGTTTTATTGAAAAATCAACTTCAGGATTTCGTGGAAAACCAGGAAATTCCTCTGGAAATACATCATCAATCTCACGTACAATGGGAATATTATTAATCGTGAGTTTCTCTCTTACCATTTGAGATAAATAACCTTTATTTAGTGGAATCAAGACCCCTAGGATGGATGAAATTTCCACTGGAAGGTTATGTTCATCCTTGCATTGATAGACGATCATAGATTGATCTAGAATATGAAATGTGACTTCCCTTCTTTGGAAATTGTTATGAGCTTCATATAGATAAATTCGATCCATGCCAAGAATCACATCAAATTCAACTATAGGAAGGATCACAAGATTTTCAAGCACTTTCCCACAAACTTCAATCGGAGAAGAATTGTAAACTTTTGATGCGATTGTTGTGCCATTAGGGGTTGTCACAGCTAACTCAATATCTAACTTCTAAGGTAATATGGTGATTCCCATATAAAACTCTTCAGAAATAAAAGAGTGGTTGGATCGAGAATCAAATAAAACATTTTCTAATTTAGAGTGGATGGTAAGTGTACCTTTCACCACTTAGTTATCATACTCCACATCACTGATAGAAATTTCATGTGACTTTCATTTTTCTTTAGCCTTAAGAGTTTGTTGACGTCGATCATCATCAACAACCCTTAGATTAGGTAATTGATTGGCATAATGCCCCATTTTCTTGCACTTGTGACATTGAAGTGTAGGAGGTGCACTCTGTGTATCTTTTTCTTTATTCGCATCACTAGAAATCTTCTTCCCATCATTGCAGAAGTCAAATGCCTGATGACCTTCTTTTCCACATTTGAAACATTTAATTTTCCCTTTAAGACAACTCCCTCCATGTTTCCATCCACACTTTGAGCATAAGGGAAAACTAATCTTCTTTTCAGTGTGCTCTTTATATTTCCCTTTGAATTCCATTTTCCTCCTCTTATCAAATGTATATGATTGATGGGTTAATCCAATATCCATCACAACCTTGGGAGCTCATCAAACGATTTCCTTATAGTTATTGAAGTCTCTTATGGATAACTCCATTTGAAAACTTTGTTTTAAGCCACTAAAGAATTGATCGATCTTACTCTAAGGTTGGATAATAATCCTAGAAGAGTACCATGAAAGACTTGTAAAATTTGCTTTATAGGTACCAACAGATTCATCATCCTTTTTCTTTAGTTCAAGAAACTCCTTCTCCATCTTTGTTCGAAGAATATATGGTAAGTACTTATTGAAAATTAAGTTCTTGAACTCATCTCATTCCATAGACTCAATTTCATCTATTTACCTCGTATTCTTGATAAGATTCCACCATTTATCAGATTCACCTTCCAAAATATATACTGCTAAGATGACTTTATCATGTTTAGAACATTGAGGAACTGAAAATATCATTTCAATGGTACTGATCCATGGTTCATCCACTACTGGATCAGTAGACCCAATGAATGAAGGTGAACGCTGCCCCATGAAGGATTCAAATGAATGTTTCTCCTTTATTTTATTTTTTGGAACTACTACATGATTCATATCTTGAGAAATTTGTGTGATCTTGGCTAAAATATTTTTCATTCCAGATCCCATAACGTTTGGTTTCTCAAGGGGATAATCATTCCATTTCATGTCACATTCCACATTAACATGGTTCCTTCGGGTTCCAGCCATTGACTGAAAGCAATAAGAATAGTGTGAAAAACACTAATTATAATAGGAAAACCACATAATCAAGAAGAAAATTTCACAATTAAGGTCTTATAATAGGTTGTTCATGGACATTTCTAAAACACTAAGATTGTGTTCTATGCTTAGACATATCCTTATGGTTCTTACTAAGGCTTTCACATCCTAGTTTCGAAAGGTTAACTATACCCTTCCTCTGATACCAACTATAATGACACATACTTTACATACATTGTTATTACTTCATAATTGAAGCAGAATTATTACAACATATTACAAAACCACAATAGGACCGTATATGTATAGTGTCTTTAGAAACTGGGAAACATAAAAAACTTGTTCATAGAGCATCTACATTGTCTCCCATTTATTTCATCATATCTATAATCCATTTTTGGCATATCTTACTTAATACCCTTCTTCCTGAACTGGGGAAAAGAAAACATACAAAATGGTGAGCTCAAATGCTCAGTAAGGGTAAAGATATTAAATATCAATCACATCATATTCATAAGAACATAACATTTTGGAAATATTAACCTGCAAAAGATATCATAATTTCATAACATGGGATAAATCATAGTAGTAAAATGTAATCCCAATAATCATAACATAAAACATGAAACTTTTTGGCATACACACATAACCATAGAGAATCATTTTTAGTATCCAAGACTCATTTCCAAGACTATCCTAGCAGATAAAGTCCATTTCTGAATTGAGTTCACATCAAGTTTCAGTCCTGTATCACTGAACCGGATTAACCTGTCGTTCCAGCCTTGTCTATCTCATGAGATATAAATGTTTAACCAATGCATTATAGGGAGATATAGGTCCCACACATCTCATAATGATACCATTCTTATGTGTGCCACAAGATCATAAATCATACATCATAGCATAACCCATGTAATAAAAATGGGATTCTTAAACTTCATGCCATCATAACATAATACATATAAGATAAAAGGACATCAGAAAAATAATTCCAACATAACATAATCAAATCAATGTAAAAATCAGGATAGAAACAGAACCTTATATTATCTTAGATGGAAAATAATTTTGATAAAACACTTGAACTCTATTCTTGAAGAAAATGTCCTTTCTACTTCAAAAAAACGTTTTTCCATTCTTAATATGTCATTAAATTTTAAACTAAAAGAAGTTGATTAAAAATAAACTTGAAAACATGTAAAGGAGGATTCATGGAAATAATTTTCTAAAAATACATTCATGTCGTATAAGTTAGAGAAAAACATTCTTCTTGTACTTTGGCCGGAAAAGTCAAAAAAGTACCTCGTACTAAAAACGACAAAAGATTTATTTCATATCATTTACTAAAAACATACCAATGGGTAAAATTTGATTTCAAAAATTTTATGAGGATAGAAATAATATTACATATTGATGGAACATGGATTTGGATGATAAATACACCCCAGTAAATACCAATGTATAAACAATCTTGGATTAAAATGAGATTGTGATATTTTCCCTTACCTTAGGTCCGATTTGCTTCGTACGTGTCTGAACCTCATATATAATGATTTAAATAATGTTATTTACTTATTCCATAATCGTACTCATTGTTATGATATCATATATGGTCATATTCGTAGCTTCGTATTGGTAATATTTCATTGCTACTTGTTATTCGGGTGTGTATTGCTTTTTGTTCTTATGCGTGTTTTGTAACATAAATTCTTATTATTCTTTTTAGATTATAGATACCACATTTCCAGAATGGTATTAGTGTAATATATATCATATTTATTCATTCAATTAATTTATATAATCATTAGGCATTTGAGATCATGTAGAACGAGTCGCATCACATTGTGGAGACGGTAGGTCGTATGTACGCACGAGCGATGATATCCTTCACATGATCGTGGAATTGTATTGAAGTGTATGTATACTATTTTAGAATTAATATCACTTTACAATAATCATATATAGTTATTATTTACACCATTATACCCATCCAAGTAAGGTGGTGGTGGAAAACAGATTACACCCCGGCGTGGAGACGGTATTCCGTACGTACGCACGCGCGGTGATTTCATTTTCTCTAGGATGGATTGTACGTGAAATAGGGTTGTTTCATATTTATAATAACATATCAGTATATGAGTTATTCTGATGTTATTACTTCATAATGAAACAACTAAATAAGAATAAGTATAAGAATAAATAAAGTTGAAAGAATCGGTAACGGACATTACCTCTTCTTTGAAGCACCTCTTCTTAACCTCCTCGTAGGGAACTAAAGATGGTATTTGAAGAATACCAGGACCCCTAGGATGTTTCTAGGGATGTTTAGAAGGGAAATGGGCAGAGTTTGGATGATCTTGAAGGCTCAATGTTTTGTAAAGTGGAGAGCGAGTAGGTTCCCTTTTATATGGGAGGAGAGAGGCACTTTAGGAAAAACTTAAAATATTATTTTATAATAAAGTCATATTCAGTTTATAATCACTACAAAGAGACTTATTTAGAAGATAATGCTGGTATGGGTCGAAAACCTCTCATCCAATAGGTTTTAGACAAGTTTAGGTTACTATTTTAACCTTATCATTTAGATTTAACTCTAAGTTAAATAATTTAACTTTTACAGTGTCTTTTTGTTATCTTACACTATATGGTTAATTAATATACGATAATAAGCCAAAAGAACCCCAAGTGGTTCATTATTAATATATATAACCTTATATAATTTATTTTTCTGAACCTTAGATTTTTAATAATTGAATAACAATTAATAATATAATATTTGTTTTAAAAACTATTTTATGTCAATTTTGACACTATTTGGTAATTGATTTTTTTGAAAATCATAACATCATGATTAGTTCGAACACAGTTAATTAAATAAATACCAACATGTAATATTAACATAAAAAATTAGTTTAATTTATAAAAAGTCTCAAATTACATTTATTTGGGTATTTATAACATTAATTATGTTAATATTTCATCAATAAGGTAATTACTGCATCATCATTGTGTAATAAATAAATTAAAATATTTAATGTTTAAAAATTATAAATAAAATACCATTATGTAGGAAATATATTTATATTTCTAATTAATATTTATAGTCTCATTTATCTTATATATAACCCTGTATTAGAAATGTTGTAGTTATTAAACTTTGATTTTAACTCTTTTAACTCTTCTTTAAATAAAATAATAATAAGTGTCCTAATCTAATCCAAGGGACCTAAAGGGTAATATTTTATCCCTAAGGTTATTTTTGGTCGAATTACACTTATCCAATAGAATTAGTACATGTGATAGGGTAATAATAATATCATTTTTACCCTTAATTACCCTATTTACTTTTAACTGTGGTAAATAAAAGTAAAAAAGTTACTATTCACCAAAAATTAATTTTATCTCATTGAACCACATTTTACTCTTTGATATTAACCGTGTCTCTCGGATTTTTGAAATTAAACTCACAGAAGTGGTAAAATTAAGTTTTATGTATAATTACAAATGCTCCTAGGAGATGGGTAAAGGACGGTGAAAAGTTCAATAAAAAAAATTTTATATATCTAAATTTATTATAAAATGGATCCAATGAATTACATTGAAATTATATAAGTATTATGTGTCAATTTTGACCTAAAATAAATTTAAATACATAATTATTTAAACAAAAAGTTGGTTTCTAAATAGAAACCAAGAGTTTTCACTATTCATCAAAAATTGAGAGTTTTCGGAAAAATACCAAAAAATCACCCTAGGCTAATTTCTATATTCCGAATCCAAAAATGAAGTCCATTTTGAAAGATAAAAATTATAAAATTTCAAAAAGTGGGTATTAATATTCATAATGGCTAGTTTTAATATTATTTTAATAGCATATCATTGTTTAGTGAAACTTCGTATTGCGTACAATGCAAGATATTAAGGAAGGTTGTGATTATGTGTAAAGAAAGCCAAGCTAGTGTTGTGTGTAGTGAAATATTCCTTTGATGATGTATATAACATAAAAAAAAATTCTCATACGAATCTCGGGTGTTACAACCACGTGATCACATATAAGTAAGGTCGAGTCTTCATCAGATGAAAAAATAATTGCTCAAGCATTACTACACTAAGGCAACTTATCAGTATAGGTGATCAGAATAATTGATAAAGGGAAAAATAACTTATCAAAGGATATTGAATATTTTTGAATAGGTACATAGTAAAGTGTGATTCTTCAATCTTGTAGGAAATATCATCAGATTAATCTATAGTGAATCAGATCTTCAAATCAAGGAGGAATATTTTTGTGTGATTTGGGACCAAGAAGTATCTTGTGTGATTTAAGAGAATAAGTCTTCAGTGTGACTTTTGAGATGGCCAGTGTGATTTTGGTAACACTATAAGATGCAATATAATGAATCTCTAGTGGGATTTAAGAGAGATACATTGTGACTCTGTATTGAAAATTTTAATTGTTCATCATATTATAGTGGATAATCTATTTTGGGGAGAAAAATCAACAATGTAAAGAGTAGGTATTTGTACCAAACCTTGTAAATCCTTGTGTTCAGTGCCTTTAAATTTATAGCATCATTTGATTTAAGGCTGAAAGATGCAAGAATATTGGATAGAGGCTTTAACCCTCCATAGAGGTTTAATTAATAAGAATCAATTTGTAAAAATAAAAAATGGATCATTTATTCACACACTCCCCCACTTAGTGATTTCAAAATGATCTGGGCACTTCAAATAAATATTAAGGGTTCACCCTAGTAAAGCTCTAATGCATTGGGTAAAGAATGTAATCTCTAGGGATGAAAAGTTTTATGTTACCTTGGTGAATAACCATGGTAATTTTTATGAAACCTCTGTGAAAAACCTTTGTGACATTCTTGAGAATGCATAAATTAAATTTTGAAGCCATATTTCCACGTTATTATTCATGTTATTATTATTATATACCTATTTATCATTTCTTTGTGTATTTTATAATGTTCTTGCTGATATTACTCATGTTCACAAGTAAATGGTTTCCCCTTTTTAACCATACTGGGCCTTCTGCTCACCCTTTCCTTTGATGTATGTCCCTATGTTTTAAGATGTAATAATTTTAAATAGGAGGAACCATGAATAATCCTTTCAAGTGGAATAAATGAATTTTTTATATTTTCATGTATTATGTAACTTATTTCAAAGACCCTAAGCATTTAAAGATCCTCTGTTTCTAAAATATAATCAGAAGATAGGTAATAAAAAGATGATTTGTTATATAAAACCTCATTATAGGTTCATAAAATACATTAAATGGTCAAAATAGTAAAAAATAGACTATCATTAATATTTAGGAAAGAATAATCAACTGATTTTTAATATATTTAAATAGAATTTCAGCCTAATATGGGATGTTATTATAATCATAAAATGTTTATTTTTTCATTTTAACTCTTTAGTATGTACAAAAGATGTGCCAAATGATCAAAACTAAGCAAAAAATGTGCTCCTTCCTGAAATTTTATGAAAATGATAACGAATTAATTTATTAACTTTAGGAATAGACCTAAAAACTCAAATATTCTATAGCTATAATAATCCTGATTTAATTTTATAATTAAATTATTTTCTATGTATAAAACATTTTTCAAAATAGGGAAATAGTGGAAATGATCTTTGATTTTAATGAGATTCTAAAATAAAGATAATTAATAAATTTCTTATCAATTGAAATAGACCATATATCAATATGGAATTTTTTTAATTTAAAATGATGGTGATTTTTTTATTTATATCTCATTTTTATGTACCAAACATTTTTTAAATAATCATAACATATAATATTGAAGTTCTTATAAAAGTTTAAGAATATAGTCATTTATTAATTTACAATATCATTGAATAAATGACACATCAATTGGAAATGTGTTGTTTTTTATATTATCCAATGTTATTTTTTTAATTATAATATATTTTGATGATTTAATCTCCCATAAAATGATTAAAATAAAATAAACGAGATTATATTATTATAATAATTTATACAAAAATCAATTCAATTTTTTTAAGACTTTAGAAATATATTGGGTTTCGCCCCATCATTCATTCTTCCTAAAATGATCGAGTGTAATATTTTTCATCAAATTTTGTTATTTTTACAAAAAAAAGTTATTTATACATAGTACAAACTAAATGGGTTGTTAGTTGTTATTTTTACTATTTTTGTCTTATATTTTAACATTATACTATGTATATTTTTAATTGTAATTGTATTTTAGAATACATAATAGGATATTTATAGAGCGTGATAAATATTTTATGGTTTTTATTATCAAAATGGTTCGAGGAATGATTTGTTCACCAATCCTATTCCCACTAAAAATTTAATAAAGAAAAAGTGGATTACAATAAAACCACTAGGTGTAAAGAGCTTACACCATCATTATATTGAGGGAGATCAAAAAAATACTTTCTTTTTGGTTAATTATTTATATATCAGTAATTTTTTTATATACTATTTGGAAATTTGATATTATATAAATGTTTTAATCTTATGAATTAGTGATTATAATTTTGGTTTTTCTATTCTTAGATCAAGTAATGTATTATTATGTAAATATTTTATTTGATAAGGTTTCATTAGTAATGTAACACCCAAAGATTCCACGGTACACATTGTAATGGCCCAAACCCTCATTGTCCATCCCTTTTACAAATTCCGGATCCTAAGGGTGGCGCCTCGATGGTAGGATGTCATTTCGGTGTGCAACTGACCGACAGGACATGATCGGTGCGACTGATCAGTGTGTCGCCCATCGGTACGACTGATCGGTGTGTCTCCTATCGGTGTGCCACCGATCCGTGCAACCGATCGGTGTGTCGTCAATCGGTGCGACCGATCGGTGTGTCCCTGATCGGTGGGACCGATCGGTGTCTCCCTGATCGGTGCGACCTATCGGTGTGTCACTGATTGGTGTGACCAATCAGTGTGTCGACAATCGGTATCACACATCCTTATCGAGTTTTTATTCTAAAACTTTTCCCGAAACGCCACTTTGAAGCCTCTTTAACCTTTTGGGAAGTGGTTCAAGGACGTTTTTATCCCCATAATCAATGTTTGAATTCCTAAGAGTGGGGAGACCCTCAATGAACCTAGTTGTGTGTCCGCGTAACGTGTCCCCTCTATTTATATAAAATCCATCAGAGTCACAGCTGTTACCACCTTTTCCTGATGAGTGATATTAAATAAAAATTAATTCAGTTGTGTGTAACCACCCAACCGCGTGGTGAAACCATGATCCGACTTTATATCCATTCAAAATTCCATATCCCGTGACAACTAGATCTCATCCTTATATGGTTGGGGAATTTCATCTTTTTCTTCCTCCTTTCTTCTAGGCTGGTCTTCTTTTATTCCTGGTGCGTTTGGAGTTCCCCTTCCTGAGGCAAGTGGTGCACCTGTGTCGGAGCTTTTCTTCTCACCCTTGGAGTCCCCAACGTTCCTCCCCTGCAAGTCATGCATCCCCCGTTCTTGGCGCATGGAGAAGAACTTAGATCCTTGATCGTCCAATTATGGTTTTTCCTTCATCTCTCCTTGCTGTGTATCATGCGGGATGGGTACGCTACTATTTTTGTGGTACTAGATGAAACCAACCCTTAACAAAGATAATAAACAGACTATTAAAGAATTATGCAGTGCCTTGGACAATTCTGTTTTACTCTTTTATATTGCAATATGTTGTGAGCTGTATGGGCTTGTGCTCACTAAAAATCATGGTCGTTGGTGGTCGTTTCTTGCGCACTAATGATCCCTGGTCTTTTGTGAGGATTAAATGAAAATTACATGGAAATTTGTTAATCACCTAAACTCGGTTGATTAAATGGATGCCCAATGAACATAAATCCTTGTGTGGTCACCCCAGTTAACAAATGGAAAGAAGAACCTAATGAATGATGTGCTTGAACCTAGAAGTTTCCTTAATCTGTTTTGGTAGTAGGTGTATTGTTCTACTTAATGATTATGGGGTGATGTGGATGGGGATGGGATCCTCTGTGGTGGCATGGTTGTTGGTTGTGAATCTAAAGTGGTGTGGGGCTGTATCTCAAGGCTTGGTTTCATTCTAGTACATTGAGGGATCTCATTGATCCCTTTTGTTGTTGTGACTATACAATAAAACCATGTGTGAATGTTTAAATTGTTGTTTGGATGTTTCTCTTTCCCTAGCTTGTGGTTATGCATTTTAGTTTCCCAATAGTGCATAATTCACCTAAATGGGATCACTTTAACATGAAAACAAGAATGAGTTAAATGGGTAATTGGTTTTGGAATTATTTGTAACTTGGTCGTGAGTGTTGTTCCTTTCTTTTATGAATGAATAAAAATAGGGTGTTTGTGCTTAGGTTGGATTTGGAAACCCTAGGTTGGGATGAGTACTTGTTACCTATACAAATAATTGTAGTTCTTATGTTTCTTATTCGTACCCCACCCATGTTGATCAGTTAGTGCCGAACACCCCCATTTCATGGGGGAGGGTGTTTTTTCCAACATTCCTATGAGTGACTGGTTATTAGATCATTTTCTGCTCCCTTTCTTGAATATCCTATGACTCTTTGGGAAGGCTGTGACAGCCTGAGGTCCATTATAGCCCAAGATTCTTCGGACAGGGTAGTTGTGGTAGTTGGCCGAGGTGTGTGCGGGCAGGTTGTTTCCCTTGATTCTTCGGGATGAGGCCTGGGTGTCTTCGGGCATGGCAGTGGTTGTTCTAGCCCAGGTGTTTGCGGGCGTGGTTACGCATGGTGGTTGTGGATCAGGTGTTTGCGGGTGGGATGTGTGGTAGTGGCCCATGTGTTTACCCGTGGGATGTGTGGTAGTGGCCCAAGTGTTTGCGGGCGGCATGTGTGGTAGTGGCCCAGGTGTGTGCGGGCGGGGTTTGGCAGTGGGACTGCGATGAGAATGGCGGGATTAAATCGATGCGTAGGATGTCTTCAATAAAAAGTGGGAAAGTGGCATGGGGTACCCAAACATCGATGTGATATTACTATACATTACATGACTTGCGTTATTTGGGGAGTGTTCCTTGGTGAGGCTCGGGTGAATAGTTTTCCTTGCTAGGTGCTTTGGTTGTCTCTTTTCTCATAGGGAATTAGAATGCCTCCCCACTTGTGCATTAGAGTATTTGGTTTTTCTCTACTGAGTATACTTGTATGCTCACCCTATGTATATAAAACTATTTTCATGTTTCCTGGAAGATTTTAGGGATCATGCAGGGTCATACTAGTTCAGACATTGGGATAGTTGTTGTTGTTGTTTTCATTCTTTTCGTACTTCTTTTAGGTTTTTTTTACTTTTGTATCATTTACTTTTGGAACATGCATATAAGAATGGTTTGTTTTGGATTTACCTATACTTCCACATTTTGTGTTGTTGGGATTTACTATCTTATCTCCTGATCCTATTAAATAAAAAGGGTAATGCCTTCCATCTTGTGTGTGAGTCTATACCCTTGGTGCTAGTCGCCACTCCGGGACCTATTGAAGGCGGGTCTCGGGGGTCATTATCTCTCCTTCAACTTGAAGAGGGAAGGGTCTGGCAACTTGTTATCCCTTCTCTCATCCAGGTGTAGGTGGGTTGTCACAGAATGGTATCAGAGGCTGATGATTGAGAGATTGGATGGAGTCTGGAGTTAGGCACAGTGAAGATTGCATGGGATGGTAGGGAAACAGTCTTGGGTGATCATTGTGCGTGAAATAGGCTAGGAAAGACCTGCTAGGGCATAGGATTTTAGGGCCCCCCATGATCCGATGTAAGGACTCTGGGACAACCGAACGGTCATGTGAGGCTACACTGATTATAGGGTAGAGACCCTAGGGAAGGTACATTCATCATAATGACTTGTGTTCTTATGTTTCATGGGTATTTGGGGATTCAATATGAATAAGAAATCTAAAAAATTTAGGAACAATATTCTACACTACTCGGGCTTATGAATTCATGTTTACCTTGCAGTTATGGAACCTGGGAGACGACCACGAGTAGTGCGGGCGATCAAGGCCACGAAGGTTGACTTGGATGATTGATAGAGGGCTGACCGAGAGGAGGATGATGATCAGTGGTAGAAGACGCTTCGAGCCTTTTAGCGGCAGACCATCGGGAAGTACGAGGGAAGCATCTCATACACGGAGATAGAGAGGTGGCTAGAGGAGCTGGTGATAGCTTTCAGCTTGATCCGAGCTTCGACGGAGTACTGGGTTACTCTGGCTTTGATTCAGATGTGTGGAGGAGTGCGTCAGTGGTAAATTCTTTATCTTGGGGAGGAGAGGGAGGCTAAGGTCACATGGGCTGACTTCAAGAAGGAGTTCCGAGTGTAATTACTCTCTTCTAAGATGAAGGCTGAGAAGAGGCAGGAACTACTCTCCCTCCTGCAAGGGACTATGTCAGTGAGAGAGTTGGGGATCAAGTTCAAGAAACTCCTTTTCATTTCTCTCGACCTCTTCTCGGATGAGGAGTCTCGGGCGAGACATTTGGAGGAGCCACTTCTGCATTCTCTTTAGTATGTTGTTACTCCCTTCGCCCTAACGACGTACTTGGAGGTTCAGAATAATGTTGAAGTGGTGTAAAGGATGCACACACTGGGAGGTGTATCGCGAGTGGGAATCCAGTTGGACTTGTCAAAGGGGAAATCCGTCAGCAGCAGGCCTACAGTGTTAGGGCCCTCTAGGTTTCAACTAGCAGAAAGTAGGCCTCAGCAGCTCCAGTTCCGATCTCCTGGCCCTCGCCCTTTACTTTCGGGCCCAGGGCTGAGATGCTTCATCTGTGGAAGCCATGGGCACCTTCAGAATCAGTGCCCCAACAGAGTGCAGTACGGTATTGGTGGTCAGGTTCAACACCCACCTCATCAGCAGCAGTTTCCAACTAGACCCTTTCAGCAGCAGTAGCAGGGGCAACGAGCTACTGATCCTCCGAGGGTAGGCATCGCAAGAGGAGGCTAACCTCAGGTCTCTCCTTAGGGACTTCGTCCAGAGCATGGTTGGGGAGGTGGATTACATCCAAGATGTAGAGGAACTGGGCCTGGGCAGTTGCACGCCACAAAGGCAGTAGTTCCAGCAGGGCCAAAAGTGTATGTGATGTTGAATTCGGGAGAGACTTGCAACCTGGTGCCCATCCGATTTCGATGGCTCCCTACTGGATGGCAGCTTCTGAGTTATGGGAGTTGCGGATTCAGATTAATGATCTGATGAAGAAGGGTTTTGTTCGACCAAGTGCATCACCATGGGGTGCTCCATTCTTGTTCGCAAAGAAAGAATATGGTGGTATCAAGTTGTGCATAGACTAGAGGAGAATGAATCAGGTTACAGTTAAGAATCGCTACCCTCTTCCAAGGATAGAAAATATCTTTGACCAGTTGAGGGGAGTAGGTTGGTTCTCTAAGATCGATCTGCAGTCTGGATATCACCAACTGATGGTGAAGGAGGGTGACATCTCAAAGACTTCCTTCAATTACAGATATGGGAACTTTGAGTTTGTGGTCATGTCATTCGGTGTCACGAACACTCCAGCTGTGTTCATGGGGCTCATGAACTCCGTCTTTCGGGAATACTTAGATCGGTTTGTAGTCGTTTTTATTGACGACATCCAGATCTACTAAAGATCAAAGGAGGATCACGCTAAGCGCCTGATAATGGTTTTGGAGGTCCTCTGATAGCACCAACTCTATGGGAAGTTGTCCAAGTGAGAGTTCTGGACGTGAGAAGTGCACTTCCTTGGACATGTGGTGTCCGAGTAGGGAATAGCAGTGGATCCATCGAAGGTCAAGGTGGTTGTTTCGTGGGAAGCATGCAAGAAAGTGGTAGAGGTTCGTAGTTTCCTTGGACTAGCGGGCTACTATCAGAGATTTGTGTCCAACTTCTCTTGATTTGCAGCACCTTTGATAACTTTGACCAAGAAGGACCAGGATTTCGTATGGAATGGGCGGTGCGAGGTAGCCTTTAGCTATTTGAAGGAGAAGTTTGTAAGTGACCCAGTTCTGAATTTTCCCAAAGAAGGGGCAGTGTATGAGGTGTTCTGTGATGCTTCAGGACAAGGCATCGGGTTTTTGATGATGCAACGACAAGGGGTTATCTCTTATGGGTCTAGATAGTTACATCCCCATGAGTGTAATTATGCCACCCACGTTCTAGAGCTTGTGGTGGTCGTTTTCGCACTAAAGTTTTGGCAGCATTACATAATCAGGGAGTGCTTTGTGGTCTTCACGGATCACAAAAGCATGAAGTATATCTTCTCCCAGCAGGACCTGAACTTATGGTAGTGAAGGTGGATAGAGTTCCTTCAGGATTACGACTTCGAGATTTCCTACACCTTAGGAAAAGGGAATTTGGTGGCTGATGCCTTAAGTAGGAAGTCGCAGAAGGATGCGGTTCAAGAGTCGGCGGATGCTTGGAAGGCGATGGAGGATTTGGATGGCCTGCACCTGGAGGTAAGGGAGGATGGTGGTAGAGTTCTTCTATTTCAGATGACATTGAAATCCTCTCTCTTACGGTAGGTGGAGGAGTCTCAGTGGTGAGACTTAGAGAGTGAAGTGATGCGCGATCGGGCTAACCAATGAAATGCTCCGGAAGGATGGACAAAGGATGATCAGAATCAGATGTTTTTCAAAGGGGTGATGTTTGTCCCAGAGGCAATGCATGCGAGGGTTCTTGGTGAGTTCCCCAACTCACCCCTAGCGGTGCACCCGGGAGTCTCCAAGATGTACCAGGGCCTGAGAAATAAGTTTTGGTGGCCCAGGGTAAAGAGGGCGGTGGCAGAGTTCGTGGCCAAATGCCTAGTGTGTCTGCAGGTGAAAGATGAACACCATGTTGCAGGAGGTCTGTTACAACCTTTTGATATTATTGAATGGAAGTGGGATGAAATCTATATGGATTTTATCACAAGACTACCTAAGGCTCAAGGAGGATGTGATGCTATCTGGGTAGCGGTGGACCGGTTGAAAAAATCGGCTCACTTTTTGATGATCAAGGAGTCGGGTGCAGTGGATGCCATAACACGGAGATACGTGGATGAGGTTGTGTGGTTGTAGAGAGTTCCTATTTCTATAGTCTCGGATAGGGATGAACGGTTTACCTCATGAGTCTGGAGAGGATTCTAGTATGCTTTTGGCACCCAGATACGTCTAAGCACTGCTTTCCACCCCCAGAAAGATGGACAGACAGAGCGCACCATCCAGACAATGGAGGACATTCTATGGGCATGTATCCTAGACTTTAGGGGATCATGGGTGCGACACTTTCCTCTTTTAGAGTTTTCCTACAATAATAGCTATCACGCTACCATTGGAATGGCTCCATTCAAAGCCTTGTACGGAAGGCCATGCCACTAACCCGTGTGTTGAACTGAGGTTGGGGAAACAATTGTTCTTGGCCCAGAAGTGGTGCAGAGAATGATGGAGAAGGTTCAGCTTATATGGGAGAGTAAAAAGTCATCTCAGGACCAGAAGAATTCATATGCCGATAATAGGAGGAGACCCTTGGATTTTGGGGTCGGGGCCACGTATTCTTGAAGGTCTCCCCTCGGCGTGGGCAATGGAGGTTCGACAGGGGGAGTATGATTTCTCCAAGGTTCATTGGACTATTCAAAGTGTTGTGGTGGGTAGGATAAGTGGCTTATCATCTAGCACTACCACCGCCGCTACTGAGAATACATGATGTCTTCCATGTGTCACAACTCCGATGGTATCTACATGACGATTCAAACATCCTCGACTGGGGAAATATGGACATCAAGGCCAACGTATCTTTTGTGGAAAGACCAATGATGATCGAGGATCATGAGGAGAAGGTGCTCCGTGGATGGACCATTCCTTTAGTTCGTGTGTTGTGGAGACATGGTGGGCTCGAAGAGAGTACCTGGGAACGGAAGGCACAGATGCGCGCCCAATACCCAGAGTTGTTTTGAGTTTTGTCCTGTTTATACTTGTTTGTGATAGAACACTTTACCTTGTTAACTATGGAGTGTATGGTTTTACTTATTCTCTAGATGCATGTGAAAAGTACTAACTGCAGGTAGGGGAGGACCCGATCCCTAATCAAGACGTATTAAGGTTGATGTGATTAAACTCGTGTAGGTGAGTCAGTGGCTCCCAAAGTAGATAGTATCTTGATATGGAGGAAGAAACTCCCTAACCCATATTACTGGAGAGATAGACCCTTTAATGTTGTGTGGTTTCTTAAAGGGGAGGTTTTCCTATATGTCTAAGAGGTTCACTCCTGAGAGGTATCTTTCGGGGTGGTTGTTCGGACCCCCCCCCCCCTTTCTTCGGGTCCAGTTTTGATTCTCGAGGGAGAGAATAATTTGAGAGGTATCTGATGTAATGAACCAGACCCTCATGGTCCATCCCTTTGCCAAATTTCGGATCCTAACGGTGGAGCCTCGGTGGTAGGACGTCATTTCGATGTGCAACCGACCATCGGGACACGATCGGTGTGACCGATCGGTGTGTCACCCATCGGTGCGAATGATCCGTGTGTCATAAATCAGTGTGTCACTGATCGGTGTGTCACCAATCGGTGTGCCACCGGTCAGGGTGTCACCGATCGGGGTAACCGAACGCTGTGTCCGATCGTTGCGACCAATCGGTTTTTTGCCGATCGGTGCGACTGATCAGTGTATCCCCGATCGGTGTGACTAATCAGTGTGTCGTCGATTGGTGTGACTGATCGGTGTGTTGCCGATCGATGCGACTGATCGGTGTGTCGCCAATCGGTGCGACCGATCGGTGTCACACAGCCTTGTCAAATTTTTCTTCTACAACTTTTCCTGTAACGCCACTTTTAAGCTTTTTTATCCTTTTGGGAAGTGGTTCAAGGCCGTTTTTATCCCTATAATCAATGTTTTAATTCCTAAGAGTGGGGAGACCCTCAACTGACCTAGTTTTGGGTCCGCGTAATGTTTCCCCTATGTTTATATAAAATCCTTCAAAGTCACAGTTGTTACCAGATTTTCCCAATGAGAGTTATTAAATAACAATTAAATTAGTCATGTGTAACCAGCCAACCATGTGGTGAAACCACGATCCGACATTATAGCCGTTCAAAATTCCATATCCCGTGACAACCGGATCTCATCCTTATATAGCACGGGAATTTATTCTTCTTCTTCCTCAATTCCACTTGGCTGGTCTCCTTTTCTTCCTATTGCATTTGGAGTTCCCCCTCCCGAGGCATGTTCTATGCATGTGTCAGAGCTTTTATGCTCACCCTTTGAGTCCCCAACGTTCCTCCCCTATAAGTCGGGGATCCCCCATTCATGAAGCATGGAGAAGAACTTCGATCCTTGATCATCCAAGTAGGGTTTTTACTTTGTCTCTATTTGTGTATCATGCAGGATGGGTATAGTACTATTTTAATGGGACTGGATGAAACCAAACCTTAACAAAGATAATAAACAGACTGTTAAAGAATGATGGGGTGTATTTGAAAATTGTGTTGTACTCTTTTATATTACTATATGTTGTGAACTGTATGGGCTTGTGCTCACTAAAAATCATGGTCGTTGGTGGTCTTTTCTTGCGCACTATTGAACCCTTGTCTTTTGTGAGGATTAAATGATTGTAACATGGAAATTGGTTAATCATCTAAACTCGGTTGGTTAAATGGATGCCCAATGAACATAAATCCTTGTGTGGTCACCCCGGTTAACAAACATAAAGAAGAACCTGATGAATGATGTGCTTGACCCTAGATGTTTCCCTACTCTGTTTTGGTAGTTGGTGTGTTGTTCTGCTTAATATTTATAGGGTGATATGGATGGGTATGAGATCCTCTGTAGTGGCATGATTCTTGGTTGTGAATCTGAAGCGGTGTGTGGCAGTATCTTGAGTCTTGGTTTGGTTCCAGTACTTTAACAGATCCCACTGATCCCTTTTGTTATTGTGACTTTACAAGAGAACTGGGTGTGAATGCTTAAATTTTTGTTTGGATGTTTCTCTTTCTCTAGCTTGTATTTATGCCTGTTAGTTGCCCAGTATTTCATAATTCACCTAAATTGGATCACTTGAACATGATAACAAGAATGAGTTAAATGGGGAATTGGTTTTGGAATGAGTTGTAACTTGGTCGTGAGTGTTGTGCCTTTCTTTTATGAATGAATAGAAATAGTGTGTTTGTGCTTAGGTTGGCTTCAGAAACCCTAGGTTGGGATGAGTGCTTGTTACCTATATATATAATTGTAGTTCTTATGTTTCTTATTCGTGCCCCACCCTAGTTGAGCACTTAGTGCCGAACACCCCCACTTATGGGGGATGGTGTTTTTCCCAACATTCCTATGAGTGGCTGGTTATTATCATATTTTATACTCCCTTTATCGAAGACCCTAAGACTCTTCAGGCGGGCTGTGATGGCCTGAGGTCCATTAGAGCCCATGATTCTTCGGGAAGGGTAGCTGTGGTAGTTGGCCAAAGTGTGTGCAGGCAGGTTGTTTCCCAAGAGTCTTTGAGATGATGTCCGAGTGTCTTCGGGCGTGGTAGTGGTTGTTCTAGACCAGGTGTTTGCGGGCGTGGTTACGCGTGGTGGTTGTGGCCCAGGTGTTTTCAAGAGGGATGTGTGGTAGTGGACCAGGTGTTTTCGGGTGGGATGTGTGGTAGTGGCCCAGGTGTGTGCGGGCGGGGTGTGGTAGTGGGACTGCGATGAGAATAGCGGGATTGGTTCGATGCATAGGATGTCTTAAATAACCAGTGGGAAAGTGGTTCGGGGTACCCAAACATTGATTTGCTATTACTATACATTACTTGACTTGTATTATTTAGGGAGTGTGCCCTAGTGAGGCATGGGTGGATAGTTTTCCTTGCTATGTTCTTTGGTAGTCTCTTTTCTCACAGGGCATTAAAATGAATCCCCACTTGTGCATGAGAGTCTTTGGTTTTTTCCTACTGAGTATACTTGTATGCTCACCCTATGCATATAAACCTTTTTTCAGGTTTCCATGAGGATTTCTGGGATCGTGCAGGGTCGTACCAGTTCAGATGTTGGGACAGTTGCTGTTGCTATTTTTCTTTCTTTTGGTACTTCTTTTTGGGGTTTTCATTCACTTTTGTATCATTTAATTTAGGAACATGCATATGAGAATGATTTGTTTTGGATTTACCTATACTTACACTTTTGGTGTTTTTGGGATTTACTATCTTTTCTCCTGATCCTATTAAATAAAAAGTGTAAAGCCTTCCATCTTGGGTGTGATTCTATACCCTTGGTGCTAGTTTCCACTCTAGGACCTATTGAAGGTGGGTCTCGGGGGTCATTATCTCTTCTTCAACTTGAAGAGAGAAGGTTCTGGAAACTTGATGTATCTTCTCTCATCCTGGTGTAGGCAGTTTGTGACACACTTCTCTTTGAATAATAAATAGCCTGTGTTGTATGCTGCTCCGAGTTCTAGCACACCATGACCAATCAAACTAGCCGTTTAAAAAGCTGTTATGAATAGTCACACCCACTTTTTGAAATTTTACAAAATTTATTTCTCAATATGGAATTTATTTTGGGATTCGGAATATCAAAATTAGTATTGGGTAAATTTGTGGTTTTTTCTGAAAACTTTCAATTTTTGATTAATAGTGAAAACCACTGCATTATTGTTTAAAACAGGCTTTATATTTAATTAATTATTTTAAATTTAAATTTATTTTAAATTTAAAATAGATATATAATACTTATATCAGTACAATGTAATTTATTAGAGTCATCTTCTAATAATATTAGATATATGAAATTTTATTGAACTTTTTAACGTCTTTAACCCACCTTCTAGGCATATCCACAAATTTTCATAAAATATAATTTTACCGCTTCTGTGAATTATATTTCAAAAATCTGACACACATAGCTATCATCAGTAAGTAAAATTTAGTACAATAAGATGAAAATAATTTTTATTGAATAGTAACTTTTGATTTTTATTTACCACGGTTAAAAGTAACTTGTGTAATTAAATGTAAAAATGATATTATAATACAATAAAATTACCACAACACATGTCCTGATTCTATTGGATAAATTCAATTCGACCAAAATAAACCTGAGGAAAAAAAATAAAACCCTTTTTGATCCATTTGTGTAATATTAGGACATTTATTATATTTTATTTAAAGAAGAGTTAAAAGTGTTAAATTCAATGTTTAATAAATAAACCATTTTTAATATAGTGTTATACATAAGATATATTCTACTATAAATATTAATTAAAAAGATAAATCTATTTCCTACATTATGGTATTTTATTTATAATTTTTAAACATTAAATAAGGAAATTTATTTATGACACAATAATTATGCAGTAATTACCTTATTAATGAAAGATTAAAATAATTGATAATATAAATATTAAAATAAATGTAAATTGAATCTTTTTATGTCATCAAAGAATTTTCTAGGTTTATATGACATTTTATGGTTGATTAAATATATTTTATTTGAATTAATCACTTTTTTATGTCTTTCACAAAAACAAAATACTAAATAGTGTCAAAATTGACATAAATGAGTTTTTAAAAAAATTAATATTTTATTAAATGATTTAATATTCCTAAAAATATAAGATCCATCTAAAGTTTATTGATAATGTCAGATGTCATTAATTAACCACTTGATTTTATCATGTAATTTTATAGTAACTATAAATATCATGTAGTATAAAATTACAAGAAGACATGGTAAAAGATTAACTATTTAACTAAGAGTTAAATCTAAAAGATAAGTTTTATAAGGTGACCTAAAATAGTCTAAAACCTATTGTATGAGAGTATTTAGGATCATACCCAAATTATCCTAGAAATAATTCCATTTCTAGCTATTATAATCCAAAAATAATTTTATAATAAAATAATATTTCAAGCTTTTCCTAAAGTGGCCCTCACCTATCCTATAAAAGGGTACTTCCCATTATCATAAATTCACACCTCCGAAGCCATTTGGCTCAGCAAAACCCAACCCAAATCTCCTCTCAACGAACCTCACTTCATTATAATTTCCTTAATTTGATCATAAATCCATCTTATGGAGCCCTTTTGTTCAAATCGAAGGGAATCGCCCGAAGAAGAGGTATTTATTTCATCACCTCTTTCAAAGTTATTTTCGTTTTCCACTTCCTCATTCCTTATATTCACCAAAAAAAAGAATAACTCCATAGCCTTATACATACTGTGATGATATAATAAATATGGTACACCATATTTATTATTCTATCCATCCTATGAATGAAAATTTCATCAAACGTGTGTAAGTACGACTTACCATCTCCTTGTCGTGGTATAGTTTGTTATTCAACACTTAATTATTTGTTTGGGTATAATAATAAGTATAATTGATGTAAATAATAAATATAAAATGTTAATTATTGTGTATAAATAATATACCATCCAATTACATATTATTTTTCCATCAATTAAATGATATTGTCACTCATGTGAACGTATGTATTACCATTTCCACGATGCGATGAGATTTTATTACTTGTCTTAACCTTTAAACAATAATTTTCATTTGAAAATAGTAGTTTAAGAAATGATTATCATTATATATATGAATCAAATATATCTTATCCATAAAAATCATTACTTACGTAACAAATCATATAAAGGAAAACGAATCAGTTAACAACTGAAACAATGATACTATTGAAATATTTTTAACCAAGAAATATTAGAGGATCATATATGATATCATATTTATGTATTTGGTTCTTATATAATTTAATAACAATGATTTAAATATTATAATTACTTTTAAAGTACCATCGACTAAATAAAAGTACAAGGTAAGGGTTAATTTTACAATCTCTTTATTGTCCAAGCTTGTTTATACATAAGTATCTACTAGGGCTTCATTCTCATCAACATCCGTGTTTCTTAAAAATGTTTTTCATAAAAAAATTACTATTTCCTTAACTATGGGTTAAATTTATTAATACCCTTGTTTATTTTATATAAAAAAATTTTAATGGAATCTTTTCATCGTTTTCCAGATAAAGTACTTTATGACCTTTTCTACAAATTAGGGAAAGAATGTTTTTTAACTTATACAGTGGGTGAGGCTATTTTTTTCCATTATAACACCTTCAATGATTCCCTTAAAAGAATATATAAATATTTTAAAAATAAATTTTTTCTTTTATAACTATGCCACTTTTAAATGATTTCAATGTAGAAAGAGATATTTCTATCAAATATTTTTTGGATTAATTTCATCTATGTCCACATTTATTGTTTTATTTTATATTTAATTGATGTTTACTTATTATGATACAATATTACAAATTCTATTGATAGTTGTTTGATATGTTTGACTGTGGATGTGATATTTTTATGTCATTCATGGTTTATGGTTAAAATAATAACATTTCATATATAAGTTTAATAAGATTGTTTATGTTATGTTTCACCCTTTTCATCTGAGGAATGCATTGGATGTAGTAAGTGACGGGCCGGGCCTGCTATAGCCCCTCGATGCATCAGTAGGTATGATGAGACAAACTAGTGTATTGGCATGAGGCCTTGAAAAAATTTATATTTAGGGTCTTGTCATGAGGCCTTGAATTTGTGGGTAAGATGTCTAGCATTATGCATTCCAGCATTATAATATTAGCTATTGATATTACATGTGATTATTCGACTAGTAGAATATCCATGTGAATAAGTAAATGGCATTATTTGATTAATTTTTTCATATTATGATGAAGTTTATGTTTAAAATGATTGTGTTTTAGTATTATAAATTGCATTAAATTTTTATACTTATTTATGATAGTTTCCGCTATATTGATATCCTTACTGATCATTTGAGCTCACCCCTTTATTATGTTTTATTTTTTTTTCAGAATGATAAGAAGTATTTTATCACTAACCTATAGGGATAGGATAAGGGACATGAGTGTATTCAAAGGAGACACAATATTTTTTCATTTCACAATGTAATGTAAAACTTATGTATGTATCCTGTACTTCCAAGGCTACTGAACTGATCAGTCTTTTGGGACATCATCTCTTGTGATCATTCCAATGTTATGTAATAATGCACTGACTCTGGGTAACTAGGGTCAGGGCATTACAGTTGATATCAGAGGATGTTTATTACAATACTTGGAAACTAGATTAAGAAAAATATTGATTAGATAACATTACCCTAAGATATACATTGAGGATAAGTATAGAATAACATCAAAAAAATTGGTAATGTAGATATTATGTTGATTTTCAAATTAATTAATTCATATCTAGATACTATAAGTTGACATGGTTTTGGAACAGATGTACCTTGGAGTGAAAACTCGGACAAGGAGTTTCGGGCTTAACCTTGGGTATCCCGGTACAAGACAACGGGCCTTACATCGCACATGGTTTAACACTCCCCGAGGATATGTTTAGAATAATTCAAAATTTCTTTACAAACCATTATGAAGGATGTATGAGTAAATAACCCCCCAAATAAAATATTTTTTATGATTATGGATAATATACATAAATTGTTCAATTTATATTTTGTATTTTAAAAGTATGGAATTATGCACTTTGATTCACAAACTAATATAGTGTATTGAATTGTTTATAAATGTCACCTAGTGGAAAGAATATAAACTACATCAATGCACGTAATTCATGTAGGTATTTCCCTCCTATTGAAGATAATTATAGTGGAGATAGTGAGGCAACAGGTGCTGCATAGCTTATAACCATACTTGGACAACTCACTTAGTTTATGAATAATATCCTTACCCTTATGGAGCACCCTGATTCACAATATAGAGGATCAATATTAGACTACTTCATAAGGAATCAACCACCAACATTCAATTGGACTAAAATTCCATTTGTAGCTGAGAAATGGATAAGTTCCTTAGAAAAAATATTTCATGCTTTAGGGAGTAGAAAAAGGGAAAAAGTTTTCATGGTAGTTTATCACCTCTCAGGTGATGTAAATCAATAGTGGTCATTAATTCAAAACACAAAAGAGGGTGAAGAATTATCAAATATGGAATGGAGGGAGTTTAAAGATTTTTTCATGGAAAAATAGTTTCCTCATGAACATCAATCGGATATGGAAAGGCAGTTTCTGAGTCTAAGTCAATAGGAGGATGAGAATGTAGAAAAGTACAAGGAAAACTTTACCAGGTTAGCAAGGCATGCCGCAGATTATATAAGTAACCCAAGAATTAATATTGACTGGTTCTTTGATGGGCTAAAACCATTTCTCCTTTAATAATTTGTCTCACAATACTTCTCATCATACGAATATATAGTGTCATGTGCTATCAAGACAGAAAAGGAATTATCTATATATTATGACTTCAAAGCGGATCAAGAGAAGAAGAGATCTGTGGAACACATTGAAAAAGGAAATAAGGTGTAAAATGAAAAATCTTGACTTTCAATCCTGTAGTAATTGTGGGAGAAAAACCACGGTACATGCCTAAAGGGTATGGGAGTTTGTTGCATGTGTAGAGAAAAAGGTAACCAAACTTGTGATTGAAAGGGTAAGAAAGATTCTTCCAATGTTCAATGATACAATTTTAAAGATATGGGGAATTATTCAAATTAATTTCCTAAGAGTAAAGGAAACTTACCTCCAAAAAGGGCATGGGAGAAAGGCCAAGCTTATGCGATCACAACTACTGAGGTTGAAGTTCTGAATGACATGGTGGAAGGTACTTTAATCATTTCATCTAAATTATCTAATGATTTATTTGGTTCCGGATCATTTCATTCCTTCATATCTTCCCAGCTTTCCAAGAAAATTAGATATTTCCAATTTGACTTAACAAGGGAGTTTCCAGTTAAAACTCCTAAGGGAGGTACCATAGCAACAATGTTTTTTCTATCAGTTAACATTATGGAATATAAACGTTCATTATCTAATGATCTTATTTTCATAACCATGATTTAATTTTATATAATCCTAGGTATGTATTGGATTTCAGACCATGATGTGAAAAAAAAATTTAAGAAGAAGGAGGTTATAATTTTTTATGATGATAAGAAATCCCTTATATTTAGAGCATAAACATCACCATCTAATTCTCATATAGATCCACCCCCAGTAGCTCTACTAAATTCAATTATTGGGGAGGAAGGTAGTGAAATAAAAATGGGTGAGGAAAAGAGTGTTTAAATAGAGGATGTACCTATTGTGCAAGAATATGTTGATTTATTTCCAGAGGATTTACCTGGACATCCTCCAGAATGAGAAATTGAGTTTTTCATTGACTTAGTTCCTGGTTCAAGGCCCATATCAATGAACCCATGTTGAATTTCCACATTGGAATTAGTATAACTGAAGAAAAAAGTAGAGTAATTGATTAATAAAGGATTTATTCACCCAAGTGTTTCTCCATGGGGATCCCCTGTTGTTTTTATTAAGAAAAAAATTGGATCTATGAGGTTGTGCATTGACTATAGGGAGATCAATGCTATAATAATAAAGAAAAAGTATCCCCTACCTCTAATTGATGATTTATTTGATCAACTTCATAAAGATCAATATTTTTCAAATATTGACCTTTGATCTAGATACCATCATTTGTGGATAAAGAAAGAATGAATTCCAAAGATAGTATTTTGACCCAGGTATTTTCATTATGAGTTTTGAGTATTGCCTTTTGGATAGACTAATTCACCCTTTTTTTCATAGATATAATGAATAGAGTTTTAAAAGGAATATCTTGATGATTTTGTAGTGTTATTTATTGATGATATATTGTTATACTCCAAAATCTACGAAGATCATGAAAATCACTCGTGAACTATTCTGAAAACTCTTATAAGAAATGAATTATATGGGAAGTTTAGCAAATAGGAATTATGGCTCCATTAGATTTATTTTCTTGGACATGTTATATCTAAGGATGAAATATTTGTTCATCCTTCAAATAAAAGGGAAATCCAAGATTGGCCATCACCGACGAGTATAATGAGGCATGCAGTTCTATTGGTTTAGCAGGTTATTATTATCATTTTGTCTATAATTTTTCCCGATTGAGTGACCCATTAAATAAGCTCACACATAAAGGGGTTGAATTTGTTGGGATAAAAGAGCATGAATAATGTTTTAAATATTTGGAGAGATGGTTATCCCATGATCCTATCTTGACACTACCCTCAGGGAATGATGGGTTTTTTATTTATAGTGACGCTTCAAATAAAGGACTTGGTTGTGTACTTATGCATAATGATAGAGTTATTTCTTATGCATCATGGAAGCTAAAAGTTCATGAATAAAACTATCCTACTATTGATCTTCAGTTATCAGCTATAATATTTTTTCTAATGATATGAAGACACTATATATTTGGTGAGAAATGTGATATATATACTGATCAGAAGAGATTGAATTGCATTTTCTCATAGAAAGAACTCAACAAGAGGAATAGGAGATGGCTCGAACTACTCAATGATTATGATTGCACAATACACTACCTCCTATGGAAGGAAAATAAGGTGGAAGATACTTTGATAAGAAATAATCAAGGAGTTTTGAATAAGACTAGAGTTGAAAGGGATCATATATTCATGAATCTAGAAAAGAATGATATGGGAATAATCATGGATGGTGAAACATAAATACTTTTTTGAATGGTTTCCAAACTAACTTTACTGGAAAGGGTAAAAAGTTATCAAACTGATGATGAGGAGTTTCAAAATAAAATTAAAGTTGTTGATGATGGGAGATTGGTTAACATCATATATGAAGATGGAATTTTGAAATTTTAGAAGACGATTTGTCTTCCTAATATACCTATTCTAAAAAGGGAATTGTTGTATGATTCTCATAGCTCCCATTTTTCTATACACCCTGGCAGCACTAAGATGTATAGATATTTGAAGTAACTTTTTGGTGGGACAACATGAAGAGGGAGATTTCTGATTACGTATCAAGATTTATGGTTTGTCAATAGGTGAAGGATTGAAGAAAACATCCTAGAGAAGTCATAAAACCTCTTCCCATACCTTAGTGGAAATGGAATGATATTATGATGGAATTTTTCATGGGGCTACCAAAGAATCCTAGAAGGAATGATGCAATATAGGTCATTGTTGAACGTCTTACAAATTCAGAATGTTTTCTTGCTATAAGAGAAGACTTTCCACTTCAATGTTTGGATAGACTATATATTAATGAAGTTGTAAGACTTCATGGTGTACCCCTATCGGTTGTTTCTGATCATGATCCACATTTTACATCAAGACTCTAGAAAATTCTTTAGAAATACTTAGATACTAAACTTTTTTTGAGCATTGCCTACCACCCTCAAACTGATGGACAATTAGAACAGACTATTCAAACCATATAATATATGTTGAGATCTTGATCACTTGACTTTCAAGGAATGTTGGATGAGTATTTACCTCTGATATAATTTTCCTATGATAATAAATTTCATTCATGTATTCATATGGAACCATATGAAGGTTCATATAGAAATAGATGTCGCACACCATCTTGTTGGGATGATGTTGGTGAAAGAAAACTCATAGTCCTTGAACATACTAATGAAAAAATGGAAATGTGAATATTATCCAAACCCACATCAAAGCAGCTCAAAGTAGGGAAAAGACCTATACCGATAACTGAAGGAAGGATATGGAATTTCAAGTGGGTGATCATGTTTTCTTGAACGTATCGCCATGGAAGGGTGTTATACGATTTGGTAAGAAGGGTAAATTAAGTCCCATGTACATCAAACCTTTCGAAATCTTGGAACTAATTGGAGTCGTAGATTATCGTTTGCCAATGACACCTAGTCTCTCCAAAGTTCATGATGTATTCCATGTATCAATGTTGAGAAAATACATGCCTGACCCAGTGTATATAATCACCTATGAGGAAATAGAATTGGAACCTGATTTGTCTTATTGTGAAGATCCTATCATAATTCTTGATACCACAGAACAAGTTTCGAGAATCTGGATGACTCTTCTGGTAAAAGTTTTTTAGAGAAATCATACCATGGAAGAGGCAGTGTGAGTACCTGAGGAAATTATGATGAAGCACCCGAATCTTTTTATGCAGCAATATTCTAAAAATTTTGATTACGAAATTATTTAAAGGAGGGAAGAATGTAACACTCCAATATTCCACGGTATTCTTCTCTTTGAATAATACAATATCATGTGATGTACGCAGCGCTGAGTTCTAGCACACCACGAACAAAAAAACTAACCATTTAAAAAGAAGTTATGAATTGTAATACCCACTTTTTGAAATTTTAAAAAATTTAATTTTCAAAATTTACTTCATTTATGGATTTAGAATATCAAAAGTATCTTAGAGTGATTTTTTTTAATTTATTTGAAAACATTAAATTTTTGATGAACAGTGAAAAACACTGCATTATTGTTCAAAACCAACTTTTTATTTAAATAATTATTTTTTAATTTAAATTTATTATAAATTAAAAAATAGATACATAATACATATATTATTCCAATGTAATTCATTTGAGTAATTTTATAATAATATTATATATATATATATATAATTTTTTTGAACTTTTTAATGTCTTTAACCCACCTTCTATGCACATTTTCAAATTTGCATAAAATATAATTTTAACCCTTCTGTGAATTTAATTTAAAAAATCAGACACACAAAATTTTCATAAATAAGTAAAATTTTGTTCAGTAAGATGAAAATAATTTTTTCTGAATAGTATCTTTTGATTTTGATTTACCATGGCTAAAAGTAAATTGGGCAATTAAAGGTAAAAATAATATTACAATATCAAAAACTTACCCCAACACAAGTGATAATTCTATTGGATAAGTTTTTTTACAATATAAAACCTTAAGAAAAAAATAACCTTTTTTGATCCATTTGGGTATGATTAGGACATTTATTATATTTTGGTTAAAGAATATTTAAAAGTGTTAAATTCAAACTTTAATAACTAAAACATTTTTAATATAGAGTTATAAATAAGATGAATTAGACTATAAAAATTAATTAGAAATATAAAAACATTTCCTACATCATGGTATTTTATTTATAATTTTTATACACTAAATAACTAAATTTATTTATGAAGCAATGATGATGTAGTAATTACCTTATTAATGAAATATTAAAATAATGGAAAAAATAAATTATAAAATATATTTAAATTGAAAATTCTGATGCCATCCATGAATTTTATAGGTTAATATGAAATGTTTAGTTTGATGTAATTTTTTTTTTGAAGTAATCATTTTGTTATGACTTTTACAAAAACCAAATACTAAATAGTGTCAAAATTGACATAAATAGGTTTTTAAAACAAATACCATTTTATTAAATGATATAATATTCCTAAAAATATAATATTCTGCAAAGAACAAAACTAATGTTAAATATATCATTAATTAACCACTTTAGGTTCTCTTGGAATTTTATAGTAACTATATTAGCCATGTAATATAAAAATACAAGAAAACATGGTAAAAGTTATATGATTTAACTAACAGTTAAATCTAAAAGATAAGGTTAATATGGTGACCTAAACTTTCCTAAAACCTATTTTATGAGTGTATTTAGACCCATCCCCACCTTAGCCTCCAAATAAATTCATTTTTAACTATTATAAACCGAAAATAATTTTAAAATACAATAATATTTCAAGATTCTCCTAAAGTGCCCCTCACCTCTCTTATAAAAGGGTACATCCCATTCCCATATATTCACATTTCAACATCAATTTGGCTTGTCTAAGCCCTGAACAAATCATTTCTCAACTACCCTCAATACATTTTAACATCCTTAAATTGATCATAAATTCATCCGATGGAGCCCTTTTATTCAAATAAAAAGGAAGGACCCGAAGAAGAGGTAATTATTTCATCACATCTTTCAATGTTCTTTTCTTTTTCCACTTCCTCTTTCATTGTTGTCTCCATACCAAAATATTAAATCTAGTACCTTATTTAAACTATTATGTTATTATAAATATTATACAACCATATTCATTATTATATTCATCCTATGAATGACAAAGTCACCATATGTGCATACGTACGGCTTACCGTCTCTAGGTCGTGGTGTAGTTTGTTATTCAACACTTCATTATTTGGATGGGTATAATAATGACTATAATTGGTGTAAATAATAAATATAACATGTTAAGGATTATATATATGTAATATAACATCCAATTACATACGATTTCACCATCAATAGAATGATATTGTCGCTCATGCGTACGTACGACTTACCATCTCCATGATGCGATGAGATTTCATTCCCCATCGTCACCATTAAAGAATAATTTTAATTTGAAAATATTTTTTAAGAACATAAAATCATTATGGATATGAATAAAATACATTGTACACCTAACAAACAAGACTTATGTAAAAAGACATATAAAGAAAAATGAATCAGTTAACACCCAAAACAATGATACTACTGAAATATTATTGACAAAGAAATATTATAGGATCATATATGATATCATATTTTTGTATGTGGTTATTTTATAATTTAATAAAAACGATTTAAATATTATACCAGAGGTTAAAGTACCCTTTACTATAGGAAAGTACAAGGTAAGGGTTCATTTTACAATCTCTTTATTATCCAAGGTTTTTTATACGTAGGTATCTACTGGGACTCCTCTCTCATCCACAATCAGGTTTCTTAAAAATTTATATTAAAACATTTTTAATATTTTATATACTATTGTTTAAAGTCATGTATACCTTTTTTTTTACTTTTTAATAAAAATTTGAATGAAATACTTCCATTTTTTTCTAAAGAAGGTACTTTATGACCTTTTCAAAAAAGTAAGGAAAGAATTTTTTTCTAGCTTATACGGTGAGTGATGTTATTTTCTGCTGTTAAAACACCATAAAATATTCCCTTACAAGCTTATATGAATATTTTCAAAATAAGTTTTTCTTTTATAATTATGAAACTTTTAAATTATTTCAAAGTAGAAAGAGATATTTCTCTGAAATAGTTTTTGGATTGATTTCATCTATGTCAACAAATATTGTTGGATTTTATGTTTAATTATAGATGATTTATTATAATAAAATATTCCATATAGTATTTAGCATTTTATGATATGTTTGACTTTGGATGTTCTATTTTTATTTCATTCATATTTTATAGTTAAAGTATTAACATTTTGTATGTTAGTTTAATACAAATTTTTATGTTATGTTTCACCCTTTTTATATGAGGAATGCATTGATGTAGTATGTGATGGCCTTGACCCGATATAGCCCCTAAATGAATCAGTAGGTATCACAAGACAAAATAGTGTCTCGGAACAGGTCCACAAAAAAATTAATATTTAGGTTCTCGGAACGATGCCCTGAATTTGTGGTTAAGATTTTTGGCATTATGCATTCTATAATTATGAGATTAGCTATTGATATTACATGTGATTATTCAACTAGTAGAATATTAATGTGAATAAGTAAATGGAATTATTTGATTTATCTTAGCCATATTATGCTGAAGTCTATGATTAAAAGTCTTGGGTTTTAGTCTTATACATTTCATCAAATTTTTATTCTTATTTATGATAGTTTCTGCTATATTGATATCCTTATTGACAATTTGAGCTCACCCCTTTAAAATGTTTTATCTTTACTAGGATGTGAATAAGTATATTATGACTGACCTGAAGGGACATGGTAAGGAATATAAGTGTGTTCAAAGGAGACACGTTGTTGTTTTTTTCATTTCATAATGTAATATAAAACTTATGTATGTATCTGGTACTTCCAATACTAAAAAATTGATCATCCTTTCAGGACATGATCTATTGTAATCATGCCAATGTTATGTAATAATGCAATGACTCTGGGTAACTAGGTTCAGAGGCGTTACAAGTAACCTCCATTTTATGGTGTCTGTCATAACTAATTGCTGACACCAAATGGTGGTCGCTAAAGATGTTTCCAATAAACATAAAGTGAATATAATGACCTCGACCCTATTAACCCAGATCTCGTGTCTAAATTATTGCATTATCACAAGATACAAGTGTTCATTTTCAAAAAAGGACCGAACAGTTTACTAGTAATTATGAACCGGATAGTACAAGATTTCCATATTGTATTTGAAAACATAAATTACTACATATTTTTTTGTAAGATCATTATTCCTTTATTAATATCCTTGAATATATTTCATAATACAATTCTTCAATTACTTATAAAGAAAACAAAATAATGTTGGGCATAAATTTTCAATATGGGTTAAGTATGGTGGATGATATCATGAATTAATTAGCATAATTAACATAACAAGTTAAATAACTAAACATACATTACATTTAAATAATTTTACTATCATGGATGGAAAAGGGAAAATCAATATTGAAATGTATATAATTGAACATAAGTTCCATTTAATAAATAAAATTAATTTCATGATTAGATAATTGAAAATCTACATAAAAAGATCAATAATAAATTACACATGCCATCTAATAAAAAACTGAGAATAAAATGCATCCAAAGATAATATCATTGTGAAAATATCTAGGATAGTAATAACTAAATTCTTAATGAATGAAATGATTAATTATTAGACATCGTGATCTCAGTTATCTTGATACCTCTACTATCAAGACCTTTCACAAGCTAGTTTAAAACTCATGTGTAGTTATACAATAGAAACCCATGTAACTAAGGATAGAAAATTGATTCATCTCATGAGACTATATATGAATTGTGTAAATATATATAATCAGTACCCACCCATATATACATGTACAAATTATTCCTCATATATCAAATAATTGATTTAATTCATGGAAAATATGTCTTTTCAACAAATTTTCATTTCTTATAAAAAATGCGGAGTAATAATAATTTCCCCTTCCAATCATATGACTTTTAATGTAAAACAAAATGTATAGAAATGATATAAACTATCTGTAATATATATTAATGAAAATTTTTGTTGATATTTAGGGGATATTTAATGTCCAATGATGAAAATAAAGTTAATATTTAATAGTGAATTTATTGATTAAAAAAATAAAGAAAGGGAATGTCAATACTCTTATTAATCAAACTGATCATAAATGATCTGGATAAATTATTAGTATGGTATAAATTCAACATATCCCCAGTGGATTTTAATTTCAATAAATGGTTTATTTCATTACAAAATATAAATTCAATAAAAATTTCATTAAAACATTTTTGAGGAAAATAACCATCTTACATTGAAAAAATATACTTTCAACTAAAAGTTCAAAAAATATTTTTAAAATAATTTTATTTGAAAATAAAATTTTAATCCTAGAAAAGAAACTTTAAAACATTGAGTTTTCATGAAGGTGGAAAATTCAGTAAATGTTGTTCACATTAAAAAAATATTCTTTTATAATTTTCCTTAAAATCCAGATCGACCTTATTTTGAAAATGACATGAATATTCCATTCAAAATATTTTTAAAAAAATAAATAATATATAAAAAACTCTTTAATAAATTATTTTGAAAAGGATAAATCTATTATTCAATATATTTTTAGAAGACATTGATTTTGATTTAAAATAATTTTCGATTAAAGAGAGAGAAAAAGTCATATCTTCATAGAAACTTTTTCTTGGTTATTTTAAGTTAAAAATAGAAGAATATGGTACTGTTACATTAAATAATAAGGAATAACCAGAGGAAAATAAAATTGAACGTTTTCATAAAAAATTATCAATTAATTTCTATCAATGTAAATTTCGGTAAAAATAATCCTAGTTAAAATGAAATTGTGAAATAAAACCGTACAAAAATCATAACATTGAAGTGAGAAGTAATAAATGAATACATTATGTGTATCAAATTTAAATCCACATAATAAAATTTCATATGAAACAGAATATAGTAAAAAAATCTTGACAAATATAATCTTATAATGTCAAAGAAAATAAAGAAGTAATATAACCCAATGAAAAGAAATTGACTTATGATATTCATTACCACTTGGTAATTTTGAATTCAAATCTATATAGATGAAATAATTCAAATTAAAACATAAAATACAAATAGTTCAGATTAATTTATGGTATTGAATTAAAATCGTTTAGTATATAAACCATATATAAAAAATTATGTGGACAACATTGCAATATGCCTTAATGATGAGAAGTTGAGACAAAATCTCTTACCTCATGCTTCCTTTTGGCTAAATGTTATTTAAACACTTGTATAATGGTTTTAATAATTTTTATAATTTATACTAAAATCATATTAATTTTAATAATATCATATATGATCCTATTAAAACATATTATCGGTTATTTGTTAATAATCATTCATTATTTTCATTGTTTTAGGTGTTATTTTCCTTGTTTTCTCATGCATGTTTTTTCATGAATGCTCATATTATTGTGAATAATATATAGATAAATAAATTACCAAATTATATTAATTTTATAAATATTTTTATTTCATTACATAAAATTTTAGTATCATTATTTAAATTTGAACATGGAGAACATATCACATCACTTCATGGAGACGGTTAGTCGTACATACAGAAGAACGATATTATCATTTCTTTAATTAGTGAAATGGTATGAAGTTGGGTTATATATTAATTTACAAGAATAAATATAATTGCACATATATTTTATAAATTAGTTAAATTTATCTTTATTACCTTACATGTAAATTTATTTAAAAATTGAATTGCATCGTTTCACGAGGTGGTAGCTTACCATGCACATGACCAATGTTATCGTATATTAAATAGATTGAAATTTATGTAAATATATATGATATTAAAAGTATATAAGGATAATAAAAATAAAAATATAATATAAAGGAGTGAAATCCAACAATTTATCCTTCCTTGAAAATTGGTGATGGAAAATTAATTACATCAGTTCGTGAGGTGGTAGTCTTTCATACACATGATTGCTAGTTTTTTTCCCATTTGATGGGATATGGTATAGATATAGGTAATGAACATAACACAATGACATCATATTATATATAATATACTTAGGATATTACATAAAAATTGTTAAATAATATCTTAAGGAGATTGAAGAAGAAAGAAAATAAAAATTCTCATTTTAGAACATTACCTGTTCATCATACAACTTCTTAAGGATTGCACCAAATGAATTATTAGTTTTGATTTATAACCAAAAAATTGATCGAGAATGTTTTTATGGGATTAAGAATTTTATTTATGTAGGTATTGGTAGATCCAAATTTCATTATAATTGTTAATAGGGGAGGATACGGGTGGCCATATATAAGTTGGGGAGAGGAAAAACATGAATTTTTTTAAAAGAATCAATTACATCCACTTTTTTCATTCCAAAAGTATAAAAAATGGGTAATTATAAAATATTATAGTATATAAGGTATACATATGACCATATAATTGTTTTTAGATAATTTTTTAGTTATTTTAAAGCATTTTATTTTATCCCCGGGTGGTAAATTAGTTTTTACCTTAACCGTAGTAATTATTTATTATCATTTTAACTATTCATATTGATTAAAAATTATGTTGAACATATTATATTATATAAATTATTATTATTTAAAATATAAAATCCAATTTTCCAAAATAAATTTAATGAATTGGAAGAATAAAATTAAAAAATATACCCATATACAGGAAAAAATCGGGTTTCCAAAGAGAGAATACTCATAAGTATAAAGGTTTTAATATCAAAATTCAATATAAAATTTAATATAATGACCAAAACTAGTTATATTTTAATATAATTGAACTTATTTTACTATAAAAAATTGAATAAAATTTATCCTTGTAAATTATTTAAATGAAAAGGATGTTTTCAATAAAAAATTAATATTTTTAACTATTCATTAAAAATGATCAATTTCAAAAAAAATACCCTAAGATAATTTTTATTTTCATGTTTAAAAAATGAATTCTATTTTATGAAATTAATTTTATAGATGTGTTAAAAGTTTATTTAAAATTATGTGGTTAATGAATATATAAACTGTATTTTAGAAACATACAATTTTTAAGAAAGCATTTATTTTTCATTAAAATTATACTTATTTTATATCTAATAAATATATAAACATAAATTTAAAAATTTAATTGTCATTATTAATACCCACAGATTTAATGAATATTTTATAATTTTATACTATATTAAGGTTCGTTCAGACTTGGGGTTGCGTGTTCCACAAGGTATTGAAGAGATTGAATTAATTTTAAAATAAATATAACATAAAATTTTAGGGTGTTACATTCTTATATATGATAGCTATTTCATTTAATATATTAAATCAAAACCCATTTTCTTCTTTTAAAATATCAAGGTGTTATATTCTTCCCACCTTAAATAAACTGTTTCCTCACAATTTTAATTTTATCTCAGTAATGAAGGGTTTGAAATTTAAAAATTCCACTATTAAAAACCTTAAAATTATGGTCCTTAAGAATAATCCATAACTAGGATTCCATGTAGGAGAAAATATGTGGGAGTTTAGGATATGGTAATGGAAGAAAAGTTTATATAATTATAGAGAGTGATAGATATCATTGATCATAATAATGTGAATGATCAATGGAAAGTATGAAGACAAAAAAAACCCTAAATATGTGATGATTTAAAAGAAAATTCAAGTCATAGGATATAAATGTAATAGGATAACATTTTTATTTCAAGATCATTTTCCTAATGATGATCAATACTTTTACAATCTATGAATATATTGAAATATACTTACATGATAAATTTCTTTTTGAAAAGCACTATTTGATCCATTGGTATTGTTTTAATAAATTTCTATTTCATAAACTTGTCAAATAAAGTTTTATGATTGAATAACTAAAATTAAATTTTAACAGATCATAATATCTATAAAAGTGTGATGATTATTTCCCCTTGTTTCTAAATATTTTGCAACACTAATATAGTTAGCACAAGTTATCAAATATAATACATTAATCTCTATACCTTGATAGTAACACCATGAGTTCATCATTGATATTTATTAGTTAAATATTTTAAGTAAAAATAATATCATATTCACTAGAACATCACATACTCCAATGGTAGGTGCTATACATCTTCCTTCATTTATAGGTTTAAGTGCCACAGTTTTACTGGACGCCATGTGTTGTCACCCAACATGTAGGTTGATCTTTTTCAAAAACCATATTAACATAATAAAAATTACATTCCCAAATTGTGATAAACCATAATTAACTCTAAATTGAAGATACCTAGACCATAAAGTTTTCCAATAACTTTAAAATTATTCTGAAAAAATTTATGGTAATTCTTCCTTAAATAATATTACTACTAAAACATTTACTAAACTAAGGGGTTTTATTTGTATATAATTTTTCCAAAAATATACTTAATCATGTTATTTTTTTACCACAGTAATTTTCAATGGAATTTGATTAAGATTTTGAAATTATGATCAATCTAAAATTCATAATCCCATGATTTTATCCATAATAATTAAGTTAATCTTACCTGAAGACATATATACTTACAAAGTTAACACAATCCTTTGATATTACATGATTATTATAACCAAAATACCATTAGTGACAAATAAATCTAAAATATAGTTCTTCAATAATTATACATAAATAAGTCAACCCTTTTACTTCAATATAAGTCCTTCCACGGTCTAGGGGTTGACCTTTATAATATTTCAAGAATTTGATAATTCTAGGGGTCCCATCATTTAATAAAAGGAACAATAAATGGATCCCTATGAAGAAATTTATTTATTTCTATCGTAATTTTCATTTTTCCCTAGAAATTATTTTCTTTATTACTCGCTTTTCTACATAGAAAACCTCTTCCCATTCTTTAAGTCACATTCCTAGGTGTTTATTTCCACATTTCTGGCATGAAGTAAATATAACCTTCCTTCATCCATGGTCTCCACAAATCATGCTCGTAGAGAACTCTATCTTTCTCTACTATGGTGAGTTTGGGAGATGGTTAAGGAATAGGTTATTAATCATATTTTGGGATAAGTGATTTGGATTAATCATGATATTATTATCTCTAGTCATCATCCCATTGGGTTTCACATATTCACCACATTGTAGTTCATATTAAATGTTAACACGATTTCTTCAAGATCCATACAATGATGAAAACCAAAAATAATTGTGTGAGAAACAATTATCATAGTGGGAAACCACATAATAATTTATAGGATTTATAAGTCATGATACATTATTTTTATCTAATTTTCCTTTATTTAGCCTAGTTAATTCATATCATCAACTATTCAATTCCATTATAACAGTTTGTAAAGTAAATCTGAATTATCATATGGATATCCCCTAGGCGTTTCAAACTAGGTGGGCGGTAATTTTGGTTTTCATGTACCATGTAATTCTCTATTCAATCCCGAAGTGCCGTTTTCAGAATTATTTCCCTTAGGTACATATATGTTATAACCACGTTCACTTTTAATATCTACACAAGGATGAATTTTTAGGAAAACCATATAATATCTACCTTACCAAATCTTTAGGATGTTCTTCTATACTTATCTTCAATGTTAATAATAGGGTTCTATTCTAAATTCTATGATTTACTAAAAATAGTTCCTAGTTTTTCTACTAAAGTTTCTCTAATACCAACTCTAACAACCCTGACCCTAGTAACTCGGGGCTGGTTTCCACATTATCACATTAAAAATAGATAAAATCATTCACATCCCAAAGGACCAAATAGTTTCGTACTCTTGAGAAACGAGATACTTACATGATTCCAATATTAAATTTGAATACACAAATTACAATATAATTTTTATTTGAGAATATAATTATCCCCATCATCATATCCTTAAATATCTTTCATAGTACACTTCTTGGATCCCTATTAAAGGTAACAAAATAAAGGTTAGATCAAATGATTAGTAAAGATTAAGTATATCAAAATCAATCATTAATCAATAAGAATAATCAAAATGGAAAGGTAAATAATTGAACACATATTCTTTTTAAATATGTTAACAATCATGATTATATAAGGAATAATAAATATAGAAATGTAAATAAACGTTCACACATTTAATTTAATAAATAAATTGAATATCATGATTAGATAATAATAATGGATATCAAAAGGTAAATAACTAAAAACACATACCATTTAATAAATAAATAGACAATGAAATGCATCCCAAGATAATATAATTGTGAAAATCTGAAGGATAGTAATAACTGAATTCTTAATGATAGAAATAATTAATTATTTGATGTCATGATATCAGGCATCACAATACCCCTACAGGAAAGACCACTCATAAGGTGGTCTTAACTGATGGGTAGGGGATGTACATGGATTTCTCTAGTATTTTTTTAATTTTATAACTTAGTTTAAATTAATTAGTTTAACTAATTTTTATATTTTTAGTTAATTTATTATTTTTTTAGTATTTTATATATTTTGATAATTTTTAGTTAATTTATTAACTTATATTAGGAATTTAATATTTTTATTTGTTGCATTATTTTTATAGAGTATAATTAACACTATATTATTATTATTATTAGTTTTCATAATCTTATTTTATATCATTTTATTAATTATTATTAGTTTGTATATATTTTATTTCTCTGGTAGTATTTTATTTTATTTCATTATTTCTTTAGTATTAATAAAATAGTATTTGTTTTCTTTATTATTTTTAAATTTATTGATAGTATTATATTTCAATTACTTGTGCAAAAATATATATATGTGTCTCTATTCTAATTATAATTACATGTGCATATTAATATTTAATTATTGTTATAAATATTATTATTAATATTATTATTTAACTTTATTATAATAGGATTTTATTTTTAATTTGAATTTTGAATTTCAATTTTATTTTGCTTTTTATTTTTGAATCCCCCAACTTTCCCCTCAATTCTTCCCCACTACCCCCAATGGACCCACCCCCTCCACATCTCTCTCTCTCTCTCTCCTTCATTCCCCTCACCAACCCGCCACCCTCCCCCCTTCCTCACCCTCGACGCCCCTCCCATTTCTCCCCACATTCCCATAACACACCTAGCCCCTCCGCTTCCTCTTGCTCACCTTTTTCCCCAAGCACCCCCCACCCCACCCAACCTCCCCTGTCCTCCCTTTCCTCCCTCTCTCCAACCTCCTCTCCATCCCCTTATTCCCCTAGTGTCCCCCTCCCCCCTTGCATTATCCCCCCAAAGCCCACCCACCCCACTCCCTCACCACCCCAACCCTTATTCATCCTACAACCCATCCCCCCTCCCTCCTTCAACACCCCTAGACCACTTTATCTACCTATTCCCTATATATCACACCACCAAACCACCCTTAGCATAAACATACGGTCAAACCAACCTCCTCTGCTGACCAGTACAGTAGTCGGTGACCATGCCTTCTCCATTTAGGGAGCACAGGGTTAGTTTCGTTGTGTCGTCAACATGTAATGATTTTTTCTTTTTCTTGTTGATATTAAGCATGCACAACAAGGGCAAGTGCAGATCTAATTATTCTTTCAACAGTGTGATGGTATGGTCCAACATTGTTATGATATTTATTTATTATTGTACGTGTTGTGTCATCATAGTGGAGGTCTAATTCCATTGGTGTTGGAGTTGTGAGAAAGGTGAAAATGTATGCATGTCATTAATTTATTTCAATGTTTGATTTCCTTTTAAATTAATTATTTTTAATTGAATTTTTATTAAATTAATTATATATGCATTTGAATTAAATTTTATTATGAGTCTACACACATTTTTTTGTGTCCTTTCGTGTGATTCCTAACAAGTGATCATAAGTTAGAGATTATTAATGAATTTATTTTTTTGTAGTTCGGTCACACATGGGAGAGAATCATAAGTCGTTTAAGATCAAATTTTGAAGAAATAAATATATTTACTAAAAAATTAATATTTTTATTCGTATTATCCTTCAAACATGCATGTATGATACTTAATCGATAAACTCATGTGAGAGAACCCAATGTAGGTAGATACTTTGTCATTTCCTAAAAGGGGGCATTATATTTCACCAATTAATTCAGTGTTATAATGACATGAAAATTAATCATTAGGATGATGAATGAAATGTTGTGAAATTTATATGAAAATTATAAAACTATCTGAAATCAAAGAACAATACCTGATCATATTATTATTGAATTTAAAATCAGTGATAATTGAAAAAATAATTATTCAGTAGTTGGAATTGAATAATTGGCGTTGCATGTACCTGAACGGATGTCACAACACTGATACTCCCATCTCCACATGTTTCTTCCATAACTTAATTTAGTTCAATTAGATATTTTTAGTTAAATTAAATAGTCATTTTAAATATTTTTTATTTTTTTTGAAATTTTAGTTTTTAACCACATTGATGATCTTTTACACGTGATCATTATTTACATGTGATATTTTTAATGTCTATTCACATTATATTTGTGGTTTGGCCCTTCTCACTACTTATATAGTGGTCAGTAGGTTATTATATATTTTAAATATAATTTCTTGTGACTCACATACCAAATTTTTGGATCCATTTCTATGGATAATAGTACCGTTATGAGTTTATTAAAGAGAGTGATTTAGGTCAAAATTTTAAGAAAATGTTATTAGAAAATAAAAAAAAATTAGTTTAATGCTCTGGGAATTTTCCATTGTAGATAATTTCAAGACACCCAGAAGTTCATAATGGTGTGGGCCACACCACATAGTTATAACCAGTACCCATCCTACCAACCAATATTTCATGGTATGGAATAAAATCTTACACTACTTAAGATCTCTCCAGGGAATCTTATTCACTTTAATTACATTTATTCAAGTCTGTGTTATGTTTGATATAAGAATGTTTCACCATGTTTTTAAAAAAGAACTTTTACCTCATTTGATCATTTTCAAAGTCAAATAATTCCTGAAAAATTATAACATTATAATTCATGTGTAACAGGTGATTCAATAATTAGAGACGTGTTTTTTCTATCACTAAGACAAATCGTTGGTTTGAACATCAATATAAACATAATGTAATTTTTTTCTATATTAAAGATCTATACATTCAAATAAATCATCTTGTACTACTAGTCACATCACTACCCCTTGATGATCCAATTAAAAATAATCATGTTGAAGAAAGTGTAGAAGAGGTTTCATTTGAACAATATTCAATGTATGATTATAAGGTTGAGACTACATGGATTGATCCTTCTTCTTATCATACCATTAATGATTCCTCTTAATAAAAATTCATTTCTTATAATATAAGAACATTTCCAGAATTTGAGAACTTAGTCTTCAACCCTACTAATTATAATGGTCCCTTAAAAAAATTGATTTTGTGTACTTTTTATCTGAGTTCACAACCCATCCATCCCAAAGTGAAAAGTGACACATACAATGTCTATAAAATTACACCATTTTAGGATAAAGAAGAAATTGAACATAGACCCTTATATACCATGATAGAGTTATAATTGAACAAACACAACATTAATTTCCACATGCAAGTTGATAACACTTAAAATGACCTCAAATCACCTATTTATGAAAATCCTTCTGAGTGTGAAATGTTTTCCAAAATGAAGACATCTGAATCGTATCAAGAGTCTGAAAATTAGTAATCGTAGGTGGAATAGGACAATAATAATTTTTTTAGAAAAAAGGTAGAATGGTATTACCTTGAGGACCTTGAGTTTGTGGTTACAAAAGTTCCAATGAATAAATATGATGAGGGAGGTATATAAGAGAAATTTGGGAAATCTAAAATTCTTGAAATAATGGAGTCACCTAATCAAATTGAGATTTCCCCTATTAATCCATGTATTGACCATGAACTAATTTGGAAACCATTGGATTCCCCTAATCTAGTGGTTTGTTGTAAAAAATGATCATGATAAATCAGCATCCAAAATATTTCATTCAAGTATTTGATGGATATAAGTCGACCACTAAAAGATTCTTGTAAGAGAATTTTACTCTTTTTCACATTCTAATAGGTAACCTTATTGATATTCTTACTAACACCCTTTGAAAAAACTTTAATTTTATAGTGAGTATTTATTCAGAGGATGTTTATTAATTATATTTTAAGTTGTTATATTTTAATTTAATTCCAAGCATCCATTTGACTGTCAATTTTCCATTGAGATATTATGTAGTTTCAGGAAAATTTCATTTTCAATTAATGGATTCCACACACTCATTAATAAATAAGTAGATTCACCGTATAAATTTATATTTGATCTTGGAGGACATTCAATAATGTCTTAATAAAGATAAAGTAAACATAGCACTTTGTGTAAGGAAATCCATCATTTTTTTTACCATTCACTGCATTTACTTTTATTCCATTTAATTTTTTATACATAAATTGTAATGAATTTACCAAAATATATTTTCTCCTAGAAATGTAGTGGATTCGAATTTATAATACATATTTGTATCATCAACATGATTTTGATTATGCTGTGAATTTTTTGATATGATATGGGTATGAGTTTTTTGTGGGTATATTTTATAGGTACATAATTTCTAGAGCTTCATTAGATATAAATATCCTTCCTGTATCTATCTACACTTAATTATAGAATCTTTTTATTTTCTCTTTTATATTATGCTTCCAAAAACACCATGTAAAATAACTAACTAAAAAATTAAAAAGAAAAAAATGGAAAAAAATTAAAAAAACATACATTATTTTCATCACTAAACCCACATAAAAATAACTACATATTTTTACTAACACAGTTAAGAAAGTACCACTTATATGACTAGGAATTTTCATCACATGATTCCAACTTATAATTATTTTATCTTTGATCTCATCACTTATATGATTTCTTATATTATTTCATTCATTGATTTTTTTTTGAAAACTTGTATATTTTTGAGTCACTTATTTTCACTCATGCTCATCTATGTATTCCAACATTATATTTCTATACCTATGACGACTCTGGCCTATTTTACATAATCTCATGTTTCTATTTTTCTTGAGGGAATCTCTTACATGTTATTTATTATACAAAATTCCGTGTTTTCCATTAAAGAAATAAGATTTTTAAAGTTTGCACTAAAATGATTGAGGCATTTGTTTGATTTTTAATCAACGTTGTCCAACAAAACCACCGATACATTTTATGCATCATCTATCCCTTATAATCCATGAAGAACCCTTTTAAGATAATCCCACAATACAAACCCTTATCTACCTATTTCATGAATATTTTCATGATGGTTTCCAATATAATTTTGGGGAGAGATTTATTCATGGAGGTGGTTCTCTAAGGGATAGTGAGGCATTTGATGCAAATGGATTGACATTAACCCTTCATGATTATATGTGTTATATTTCTTATTATACAAATTCATTACACGTATTTAGATATGGGAATTTAGATTATTTTTGGTTCCAACAAAAATTATATATATAGTCATTACACAATAACCTTTACTTTTGGGGATACCTATAAAAGTGATTACTCATTACTCTAAGAGATAGAGAGTTTTCCATTTGACCTACTTTCACTGAGATTCTATAGTGTATTCACTACTTATGTACCTTTTTTTGGGATTTTTTCTTATATATTTTTCTTTGGGTTTGGGAGTTGATAGTCACCATTTTTTATTTCTATACTTTTTGAGTGAGTTGTTTCCCTTAAAATATTGAATTTTTATATAAATAGGAAAAAAAATAGAGTGGGGGAGTGTGAGTTTGAGGAATACATTTTTATTTACCCTTATCATGAATTTAATTCAAGATCCAACCCTTATTTTATCTGAAAATTTTCACATTTGTTTTTTATGACCTACAATCCCTCGCCCTCATATATAATTCAGCCTAATGTTAATCCCTAGAGATTGGTGAAATCATTTGATTTTCACTATTATATATATGAAATTCGTGGAAATTATATGGTAAGAATTCATGTATATGATAATTGAAAAAACCTTTGATCAAATTGTTTGAGTTATGATAGTGATGGTGAGGTGGGTCACATGATACATGAGTATAGATACTAGTTTTGGAAAGACTGTGAGTGGAAAAGAATCTATTTTGGAAAATTTAAATTTTAAAAGATGAATGGTATTTTTCCATGTAAAAGTTATCGAAAAATTTGAACCTATAATTTGGATGTTTTTACTGGGTTAATGGGTCTACTTTTGTATTGTTTCTGATTTTTTCCACAAGATTGATAAATATTAAGTGTGTGGAATTTTATATACATGGATTTTTTGTTTATTTTCAAAATTTTCTAACTTATGATTAATTAATTAATTTAACAAATTTTTATATTTTAAGTTTATTTTTTTAGTTTTTTATTATTTTATATATTTTAATACCTTCAATTAAATATATATATATACTTATATTTTTAATTTAATAATTTTATTTGTTATATTTTATATATATATTATATTTAACACCATATTATTATTATTATCTTTTTTTCTAATTTTATATGATTTCATGTATTAATTTTTGTTAGTACTTATATATTTTAAGTCACTATTAGTATTTTATTTTATTTTATTATTATTATTAGTATTAATAAAATATTATCTTTTTATTATATTATTATTTTTATATTTAATAATATTATTATATTTAATTACTTTTTCATAAATATATATACACATATATATTATTTTTATTATCATTTCATTTTCATGTTAATATTTAATTCTTATTATAATTATTATTATTATTTAACTTTTAGATAATAGGATTTAACATTTTATTTTAATTTTTAATTTAGCTTTTATTTGGTTTTTCATTTTTGAATCCCCCGTTTTCCCTCAACTATTCCATGCACCACTGGCAGACTTACCCCCCATCCCTATCTCTCTCTCCCCTTCCTCCCCCTCACCCACCCCCTACTCTTCTCCTTCCTCCCCCTCACCACCCCACCCCTCCCCTTCTTCCTCCAGTGCACCCCACCCCTCCCTTTCCTCCCAATCACATCGCCATCCCCTCCCCCTACAGTTTTCCCCCAGTTCCCCTCCCCTTCCTCCCCAGCCCCCCTACTTCCCTCACCCCTAGTACCCCAACCCCATTTCAATCTCCCTTAAAAGTATATCACACCACTACACCACCCTCAGCTTTAACACATGGTCGAACTGACCCCCTCCACTAACCAACACAACCACTGGAGACAACGCCTCCTTCATTATAAGAGTACATCATTAGTTAAGGTGTATGATCAACATGAGAAGAGGTTCTCTTTGGATTTCAGATATTGATGATGTATGAAGAGAGTGAGTATAGAACTGGTCATTTTTTGGTGGTATGATAATTTGGTTCAACATTGTAGTGATCGACAGAGTGTCTTTTATTTTTTGATTGTCAACGACGAATTGTGGTGACAATTACGATGAAATAAGCACAGTGATATTTATTTATTATTTTGTGTTTTGTGTCATATTAATAGTGGGTTAATTTAATTGGTGTTAGTGTTTTGATAAATATGATGTTGTATACATGTCTTGAATTTATTTCCATATTTCATTTACTTTTATATTAATTAATTTTAATTACATATTCATTTAATTAATTATATATATATTTGAATTAAATTTCATTTGGAGTATACAGACATGATTTAGTGAACTTTTGTGTGATTCCTAATAAGTAATCACGGGAAGAAGATCAATAATGAATTTATTTGCTTGTAATTTGGTTGTGTAAATCAGTGATTCATAACTCGCGTGAGATCGAATTTTTAATAAATAAGAATTTTAATTGAAAAAAATTATTATTAATATATTTATTCCCCTATAAAATCACATGTTTGATAATTAGTTTATAATCTCATATGAGAGAACATAACAAGGGAAAATAATTTGAATTTCTGAGAAATGGGTAGTTGTATTTCACCATGTGAATATGTTCTACAATGGCATGAAAATTATTCATCTTGATATAGAGTGAAAAAATGGATAATTTTTTTGAAATTTAGAATATTCTTTAACATAAAATAAAGAGAACTGGTAATATTTTGATTGAATTTGGAATTGGTGATAATTGAGAAAATAAATATTCAGATATTGGAATTAAATATATGGCATTACATACACTTGAATGAATATCACTGTTCTGAAACTTCCAACACCCCATGTTTCTTCCAAATCATGATTTAGTTCACTTTGATAGTTTTTTATAATTTACCTAGTCTTTTTTTAATATTTTTTTTGTTTTTATAATTTTTATTTTTTATTTACATAAAAGAACTTTTATACCTGAACATTATTTCCATAAGATATTCCTAGTGTCTACTCGCATTCTCTCTTTGGTTCAAACTGACTCACCTCTTCTACATTAGTTAGTATGATAATAAATATTCCTAATTTCATGGGTTTCAACAAGTGTTTCAGTAGGTATACCCCAAAAACCAATTTAACTAACACTATCCAACTAATTTTTCTCATGATAATACCAATAAATTGAGAAACTATTTATTACTAGGATCCATCTATATCTATATGTCCAACTCATTAAAGATATATTTAATAATAGATTTAATTCTTGAACAATATTCCTTATCAAGAAATTTCAATATCGAGGTAAAATATATATTAACAATAATTTCTCTATCTAATCATGTAACTTTTAATGTAAAGTACCATATGTGTAAATTATATTAGGTTTATGTGAAAAGTACCTAAAATATAAATAATATATATATTTATGGGATATTTATTGTCCAAATATGACAACAAAGTGAAAAATTGGAGGGAAAGAAAATGATCACAAAAATTAATCAAGTAATAAAATGTTAATACATTCCCTAGTCAAACTAATCTTAAACCATCCATATAAATAATAAGTATGGAATTAGTTCCAGATATCCCTAGTCTATCAAAAGTAAAATAAAGGCTCGATGTCATTAATGAATATAAATAAAATAAAATTTTCATTAAAAACATTCTTGTGGGAAAACCTTTTACTATGAAAATATTTTTTTTTAAGTTCACGAGAAAATTTAAAAATAATTTTCATTGAAAATAAACTTTGAAATGTGGAATGAAATATATAATTTATCGAGTTTTCATGATGGAGGGAATTTCAATAGATGTCTTACACATTAAAACATTGATTCTTTCTACATTTCCATTAAAATCCAAAAGGGCCTTATTTTAAAAACAATGGGAATATTCCTTTGACAAAAAATTACAAAAAAATAAAAAAATTTAAAATTTCAATTAATAAATCCTTATGAAAAGGATAGAAAAATTATTTAAAACATTTTTAGAATACAATGATTTTTATGAAAAGTGTCTTTCGACCGAAGAGAAAAATAAACTCAAATTCTAAAAAAATCAGTCATTTTAAATACAAAAGAGAGGAATATGGTACTATTACATGTAAACATGATGAATAACCATAGGAGGAGAAAATTAATGGGGTTTATTAAACAACTATGAAAAACAATTCCTCAATATAAATTTAATTATAAGCAATAACAATTAAAATGAAATTGTGAAATAAACCCTTATAATGATCATAACTGTTTGGGATCAGATCTTTATAGATTTTTTCTTTTATATTTCCAATACTTTTGGTCTTTGTAGGAGGCCCAGAATGAGTTTGGAGGGGTTTTATTATTAAAATATAAAAGCTTTTAGAATACAGGTCATGTAGTGGGGTTTTAGACCGTGTATGTATATTTTCTGTCTTATAAAGTATGTTTCACAGGGTGCTTCAAAACCTATAAATATTCAGTATTAAATGCATCAAATCAGCACATTATTTGAAGAGATCTAAACCCTAGATAATAAACGATGTGTAAGGGTTTCACTCTATGTAAATCCCCAACAAATCACATTTATAATATATTCAATGCATGGTATTTTATTCAAAATATTGTGGTTGTTTCATCTCCAAGTTATCTGGTGACACTTTTCATAGGTGTTTGGGGATTCTTTATATAGGGATAAATCCTTGGATTCCTTCTTTGATTCAGTGAGATCCAAGATGTGTTTTGCCTCTATTTCTTGCAGTTTCTTCTCGCTCATTCTTATTTTTGAATCTTTCTTATTTCCCTGCAATGGAGCTTGATCTCCACTATTCCTAATGGTGTTTTCTTGGTTTTTTTGGTACAGTTGTTCTATGTAATCATTGTATTGATATATATTCTTGTGGGAGAGTTGGTTGGGATCTGAAAAGTTTTTCCATTCACATCAATGTAAAATTAACACCTCTAAGGTAGGGTATTTGTTGCTTGAATATTTGTTTACATGAAATCATAAATTGATCATGGATCATTAATTTGTGTGAAAATGTAATTAGCCTAATAATTCTTTAAAATAGAGTTAGGATTTTCATATTGATCTCATGTTAATGATTTATACCATGATAGTTGGTTTCCTCTTGATTTTCTATAGAGTGTGATATATATTCATTGATTTTTTAGCATGTTTTCTCGGCTTGGAGTAACATGTTGAAATTTGTGAAGGACATAAATATGTAATAAATTGATAAATAATTGGCTTATGAATAATTAAATAATAGGCATACTGTAATATAGTATTTTTTTTGTAATTTTATGCATATCAAATTGATGCATGTGTGTATTTTTAATTTAAAATTATATTTCATGAGATAATAAAATTGTTTAATGAACCAAAAGTATGATAATTGTTGTAAATGGTAATAAAAGAAATGGTAAATGTGAATTTAACTTTACAATCTTTGTTGAAACTAGAATAAATTATAATTACATGATTTTTCTTTGATAGCTTGTTATATCTTAATGCCTTAGGATTCACATAGTTTGGACCTATAAATAATTAATCGGTTATTTTAATATAGAACAAGAAATTTTTGTCTGATAAAGATAATTATTAGGTCCTGAGTCTCACATTTTCCTAATATGGATCATTATCTTATTTTCAAATCCATGAGAGAACAGTTTTGTATGCAGAATAAATTACTCATTTGAGGTCCTAGTTTCCTTGTTGGTTATGCTTTTCTGTTCAAGATCATTTTTTTAAATAGGGTGAGGGGTCCCATATGTGATGTTATCCTGGTGTGGTTGATCCAATGATGGATGATGTGATTTGGGGTAGAGAGGCTCAGATCTGTTGTGGTACCAGTTGATGTCGTTAATGGAAAATATGAATCGGGATAAGCATGTGGGTGTTGGGGATGGATCCAGATATGCTAGAATGGGTTGAGGCTAGGCCCACCTATTGATGTGATGTTTATATATTGGATTCTTATTTATTAATATATTTAATGGTAAATATATAGGTTTCTCCTTTTATACGCATTCCTTTCCCTATTGCATAAGGCAGTTAGATGTGCTAGGTTCCATGTTTTCCTCTTATTGCTAGCTTAGTATGGATTTTATAGAGTACCTATTTTATAAAATGATGTTAATAATGTTAAGTAAATTTTTACTCCATTGGGTTAGTTAAGGTTGGAATTAAAATTCTGAAAGGATGTTAATCTTGATAAACTATGGACTTAGTTCTGAGTATGCCTAGAGGGAATAAAATGGACCCTGATTATTAATGTAATGTGATGTTGAATAATTATAATGGTTAATTAATTTATAATGAATAAATTAAGTAAAATAAATTATAAAATCAAATTAAGTAATTAATATGTATATTTTTAATGTATTTGTGTTGATAGGATATCTAGTCTTAGTAGTGATTATCAGAATTCTGAGTGATGTTAGCTTTAATTTAGTCTAAGAATAGTTTATCCCATAGTTTGTTTGTGATCTATATTATATGATGTATATTATGTGGTTTCATAAGATTCTACACACATACGAGTTAAGGAAATTTACACCTAGTGAAATCCAAGAGGGTGTTTTCGCTAACATCATAGTGGTAGGATAGATGGATGACTACCCCTTCTAGCTCTGGTCTCTTATCATAGTATTTACTTGTGTTGGTATGCACAATGGTTAGTCTTACCGTATATTTGTGTAGAGTGTTGTAGTGTATTTTTGTTATTTTATACACATGTATTACTAGATATAGTATCCAAAGTAATAATATAGGTATGACGTGTATAGGCTATGATGGATTTAGTTACATAGTTTTTGTATGGGATACAATGGCGTTATGTATAATATCTAATGTGTGATAAATGTCATACAGGCTATGGTGGATCCAAAAAATTAATCAGTTACTATATACAGATATGTGGATGGGAAAAAAGTGATGATGTGTTGCACAAGGTTCATTTCATGATTCCTTGACCATGTATTTTCATGTTGGCTTTTTTGGAGAGAGATAGATTAGGACGTACGGATTTGGGGAAGAGCATAAAACCAATGGGGAAGTACGAGTGGGGTACCCTTGGGTTTTCATCATTATATTATACTCCCTATTATATGTGATACTTGGTGAGAATTATCTATGGTGAGGATGGGAACATAGTATACCTATTTAGGTGAGGAGTTAGTTTCACTATTACTCATTATGATTTATAATTCTTTCTTAACCTTTTGTAAGAGATGTTCTAAGGATAATACTACTGAGTATACTATTATTCTCACCCTACATATAGATATATATATACGTTTTTTATGAAATATGAAGCTTTTTGGAGATCGGGATGGATATTAACAGCATGGGGTTTTACAGGAGTTGTTTGGGCTTGGCGGTCGATGTCGTATTTAACTTTTGGAACTTGTATTTTTCCTTTTAGTGGTTTAAGACTTTATGAAATCACATTATTTCACTTGGTTTTTCTATATATATATATATATATGAGTATATGTTGTTTGGTGTATCCTTATTATCAATTTATTTTATATGTTTCTTTTAGAGGGTAATGTCTCCCATATACATGTTTATTATACCATCGATGATTGTCTCTGATCAAGGACCTACTGGAGGCTAGACTTGGGAAGTCACCATATCTCTTCCCTCACTACAGTATCATTATAGGAAAGATTCAAGATAGAGTGGTATCAATGTTTCATTTTGAGTGATAGGATTGTGTTTGGAGTTAGGCACATATGAGGTTTCATGCATTAGTAGGTAAAAGGTATCAGCTAATTTTTGGAAGTGATGTAAAAAAGTAGAGACCAGATGAGACATGGGTATTTAGGGCCCCCTTTTATCTAATGAACAAATATTTATGCTTACTGGTCATACTAAATAATGTGATAATAGTTTCAGTGTATAGGCCTACAAATGATCAAGCATCATTCTTCTTGAACCTGTGTTTGAAATAGGTAGACCATGGGATAGGTTAAAACCTTAAAAAATATAATTAATTAATTAATAAATTAGCGTTAAGTATTTCATATTCATGTTTTTAGATCTCTAACAATTTTTAATTTTTTTAGGAATGGATCTAAGTTGCCATGTTTATCAGGTTCACACCAAATACTTTCATCAGGATATGTCGCCAAATCATCACCGAGTAGAGTTCAATGATGATGAAACTTGTATCAGGGAACTCTGACAGTTTTATTATAAAATCAATAGATATTTAGGGGATTTTTTTTCAGATTCATTCCAAGTAGACTGGTTGGAATTGGTTGAGATAACTTTCATTTTGATCCTTTCTTGGAAGGATAAATGGGTTTTGTTCACTATGATGATTCTGTATAGGGTAGTGTGGTAGTGGTGGTTATTGTTCCTCATGTATTTTGAGGAGTTTACAATCCCATGTGAGGTGGTCTGAAACTAGTTCCCAGTAGAGTTTCCTTCTTTGACTGAAAAGGTGGTAGTTTCCATGATCTTCTTACCCTTATCCATGTGTTTTCTAGCATGAAAGATTTGGAGATCCATTTCAAGGCCTTTCTTTGATATTCTTTATACCGATTTTCAGATGAGGAGGCCATAGTGAGGAATTTTGTAGAGGCTTTGTGTCAAGAGATATAATTTTATCTCACCCCATTTTTGCTAAAGATGTATCTCAGGGTACTGGTAAGAGAATCTTTTATAGAGAGGACACTATTCAGAACTAGGTCATCATGATAAGGGAGTCTTCAGGATTCTTTGTGAAGTATAACTATGGTCTTGAGTTCCCAATTTTTAGTATAGAAGAGTTTTTTTGTTATCTATGTCTAGGTCCTAGTCATCATCATATCATTTCTATGGGGATGGTGGATCTCAAAAATTTTCCAAGGGATCAAATGCATGTTTTTTATATAGAGGTCAAGGTTATAAGTGATGGTAGTATCCAAAATTATGATTAGTCAGCATGCTCTAGGGGTTCTGTTTCATGTTCCTCTATTGAGGGAGTTTCTTCCAAGGAATTAGCAGTACGTTATTCCAATAATAGATTAGTACAGAGGATATTGGAAGTAATATTACAACCTTAAGGATATCCTCTTCCTTCTAGAGATTAATTTGCCCATGGAGATGGTTTTCAGCATGTTTAGTGAGGTATTGTAGTGGTTCATGGTCTAATTAATGCTTTAGTATTGTCAGGGCTAAGTGTACCATAAGTCATTTGAGGTACCCTTTTCTTATTTTATACATAATTTGTTTTATTTAGGATTGACACACTTCTTTATATAATACAGCCTTATCCATGATTTGGGATATAAGGTAGAATGTATTTTGGTTTCTTGGCATTGACTTTGCCAATTAGTGGTCATGTTGGCCTATATGAAGTTTATAGAGAGTGTAACTTAGTTCTAGGGAAGCATCTCTCATAGAGAGATTTTATATATAGATAGATACATCCATATGACATCATCCTCATCATATATTAGTTATATTCGATGAAGTATATTATCAATAGATTCTAGGGGATGTTTTTGTTTTATGATGTTGATGGAGAGTCAAGGGTATTTTTTGGAAAGTGACACCCTCATATGGGCCAGAGTCGTGTTCTTACCTTGTCATATTTTATAGATGAGGTTATGCTACTGTATTTAGAGGTTCAATAGTTGGTGTTTTTTAGGATTTTCAAATAGAAACCAGATTTATTTATAGAATAGTTCATAGTTTTGCCCCCTTAATGGGATATCTTGTTTTAGGTCGATATATAGCTAGGTGTGTCTCCTATAACGATGTATCTATATAGTATGGAACCTTTATATTTTGATAGATGTGATTATAGATTGATGATCTATTGTAAAGAGGTTTTTTTGACTACGTGTGTCACCTTGGGGTGCACTAGTTTTGTTCATGGAAAAGGTCAATGGTAGTTTTTGACTTTGTATCGATTATTATCTCTTGAACCAAGTGTCGGTGAAGAACTATTACCCACTTCCATGGATTAATGATTTATTCAATCAGCAGAAGGGAACAAGTGTTTTCCTGAAGATCAATTTTTGGTTAATATATCATCATATGTGAGTGAAGAATGGGGATATTAAAAAAAATTCCATTGTCTCCATGATCATCATGTGTTAATTATTGATATTCAAATGACTCCATTTTGTTTCTTCCCTAGCTTTGGTTTTGGATTATTAATAATATAAATATTTGATATGTATCTAATGTAAACACACAGATCTATGTAGACCAACCCTTTTCATGTTTATATGGCCTCTGGTGGTAAGATGAGGCCTAGCGTGAGTTGGGATGAGTTATGATGTTAAAATACGGAATCTAGAAGAATACACAGTGTGTAGGCAGTTTTCATGTCATATGTGGGAAGTTGGTGGATTTTTAAGGGTGCTTCATGGGTTTCTTCATGGTGTGAAAATTCGTTGAGGCAATTAATTTTTCAGGGATATCTGAAACCCAATTATTACACGAAGTTTAAGGGTTACACGACATGTAAATCCCATATACAGCACATTTATAAAAGATGTATCACTTATATTTTTCATAAAACCCTATGCACCTCTTGACTCTAGGTGATCTAGTGACCCTTTTCATTGGAATTTGGGAATTCCTTCAATTGGGATATATCATTGGCTTCCATCTTTGATCTGCGGTGATACAAGGTGAGTTCTACCTCTGTTTATTAGGGAATCTTCTCATTTGGTAACATTTTGATCCCATTCTTCATTCCATGACATGGGGCTTTATTAATTCTATTTATAATGATTTTTTTTGGTTATTAGATGGTGAGGTTGTTTTGTGGAATCCTTTGATGAATCAAGCTTCTTAATGGAGTGGTGATTGGGATGCACAACCTTGGTCAATTCTCATACAATGAAAGTTGACTCCTTTAAGGTTGCGAATTCGTTTCATTTCTATTTTTTATGTGAAATCAGAAATTGAGAATGATTTAGAAATTTTTATGGAAATGGAATTAACCTAATAATTATTTAAACCAAAATAAATATTTGGATAGTGATCGCATGTTGGTTCTTTATATTTTGATAGAGATTTTCCACTTTGTTTTCTAGATAGTGTTATATTTATGCCATGTGTTGTTAGCATGTTCTTATGGTTAGAGTAGCATGTTAAAATTGTTAAAAAACATAAATATATAATTAATTAATAATTAATTTGATAAATAATAATTAAATAAGAAGAAAGTTGTAAACTGGTATTTATTTTAATTTTTTATAGATAAAATTTATGCAACTGTGCATGTAAAATTGAAAATAATCTTCCATGAGATGAAAAAAATTCACAATGAACCAGAAGCATGATAATGATTTCTGTTGATAAAAAATCATATTAATTGAGAATTTAACTTCTCTAGATTTTTTGAAACTAGAATAAACAGTAATAGTTAGTTTTTCCTTTTATATCTTGTTGTAGATTGATTCCTTGGGTTTCCCATAGTTAAAATATTTAAATAATGATTCAGTTAATTCAAGATGAAATAAGAACTTATTGTGTGACAAAAATAATTTTTAGGGCCTAATTTTTCGATTTACTTGAGAAGGCCATGTACCTTTTTTGGGGGTCTTGAGCGCTCGGTTCCATGGGAATGATTAATTACTTGTTTTGAGGGACTAGTTTTACTATTGTTTATGCTTGTTTGTTCCTAGTACTTTTGTGATGTGGGGTGGGGAGGCCTAGATGTGATGTCAGTATGTTATGACTAACCTAGGAATGGGTGATGTTATGTTTAGTGGGGAGTCTCGAATGTGATTTTGTATCATTTAACACCTTTAATGGAAAGATGTAGTTGGATATGCATGTGGGTGTTAGGTATGGAACTTGAGAAGATTGAATATGTTGAAGTTGAAATTTACTATTCATTTAATGGTTAAAGAAGGATTATAATTTATGAATTAGTTTAATTGATGATGTTTGCTATTTTGTTTTATTTTCACTCCATTCTCCACTACATGAGGCATCTAGATGTGCTTGGTTTCATGTTATCCCCTTTTGGTAGCTTAGGATGTTTTTTCTAATGTACATGGTTAATGTAATGATGCTAATAATGTTAAATAAATGATTAAACTATTGTAATATTGAGTTATCTAGACCCAACAAGAATAGTAATTTTGATTACCATATCATTTATACAGTTTGATATACATGATGTATACTTACCATTATATTATAGACCTTCATCAATTATAGAAATTTAATTTCTATAGATTAAATTTCATATCAAAACATTATAGTAGATCCCATACTATAATTTGAAACATGAGATACTATTAAATTAATCTTAAACATATGTCATATGGTCTAGATACATCGTACTGAATATTCATATTATATGTTTTACAATATGGTGTTGGGGGATCATAAGAATTGAGACTTCTTCTGATGAAGTTCTCAGTTTTTGATCTCTAGCAGTAAGATCATAAGGATAGACCCACCAATAGAAACACCACATGTTTCAGGATTCATTTTTAGTTCATATCTACAAACATGTGTAATGGTCTCTTACCATGATATAATTATCGATGTGTTCCATTTAATCATGTACTTTGATGTAAGTAAAAAACAACAATAATAAAATCATGGTGTGGTATCTTGTGTTGGGTGCGTCATTGGTTGTATAAAATTGTTTGAATGGTCAGAAAAGTATTTGTCACTTCCAGGTTGAGGAAGTAATTTTTCTTGAGCCTTAATGATTAGGATGGAAGTAAATTTATAAATCCATGGCCATGGAAGTCCAAGGTAAATCCAATCATTTAGATCAACAAATAATAAATTAATAAAGGGTGATTACATGGGTGTCCATCCTTCTTTTTGAGATATTAAACACAAAGAGATTATTTCAAATAGTGTGTGTTCTTAGGTTGGTTGTTATTTCTATGACTGTCCTTATCTATTTACGGGTCATGATGGGTTGATAGATGTCATTCTTGGTTTTTGAATTGTATTCAATGCTATCAATATAATATTCTAGAGGGTCACACACAATAGAAAATTCAAGAATCTTACATATTCAATTGAATAGGTATATAGGAAATGGTGGGCCCTAGCACTGGGTTCTGGGTTTTTTCAAAGGTTATACGATCTAAAAAGAAGTAAATAAATTTATATTATTCAAGTAATAAATAATTTCCATTGAATTTATTTATTACATGAATTTATAATTTTTAAAGTAAATACATGGAAATATTACTTGAATGAATATTAGTTTATAATATTCGAGGATCATTTAATATTTGTGGGAATAACGAGTCTAGTAAATGGATCAATCATTATCATATAATATATTTATTTATATTATAAGAATATTATAATAGTATAAGAGGTTTTAATGAATTAATATATTAGTCATAATATACCATTTATTTAGTGAAAAATAAAAATTTGGGAATTGGGTGTTTATTCCTGATTTTTATTATTTCACTATATATAGAAGAGATAGAGCTATTAAGAATGACTATTAACTTTCTCTATCTCCCTTATTCTCTCTCTCACATTATAGAGAGAGAGGCACTGGATCCAGGCGTTCAGATCGAACTCTCTCTCAAACATCATAAAGAAGGTGATGAGGTGATCACCAGAGCATCTAATGCATCATCAGATCATTGTGATAGAACCTGATATTTGATGAACAATGCTCCTGCATATTTTTGAAGTCTTTGTGGATGATATAGAGGAATTTGTGTTCAGAATATTTGACCAATGATTACTGATAAATATTAGACATCAAGTGAGGAATTGAATCTAAATAAGTATTTTAAGGTTTTATTTTGTGCCTAAAACTCCTCACACAAGACCCTTATAATGATGTTGGGAAGCACCCCTCTGACGACGATGTGTTCATGTCGATTGTCTATGGAAAATGTAAAAATTGCATTTTGGGGGATTCTGATGCATTTATGGTACATTAAATTCATATCATAGGTACATGTAATTATTTTAAGCTAAATTAAATAAAATTTTCATTAAAAATAGTGGAGGGTATCATTTTGGTACCAACACCACTGATGACAGTTCAATACGAACTCGAATGACCAAGTTGCAATCATGAAAAGCTTATAACACATATTGAACATAATTTAGATTTTTAAATTATAGAGTATATATATATATATTTAATATATATCAATTTCTACCCAAAACTATCTGTGATATTGAATTCTGGTGAACTTTTGTATTCCATCCTGTGATCCTGTGGCTAGAATACTCACTGGAAATTTAATTAGTGTTGAAATAAATTCAATATATGATATCATATATTATTATTTTTATCAAACCTATAATTAAGATTTAATAAAAAAATTATGAAGTTTTATATGAGGTTTGGGTGGAATTATTATAAAAATCAAAAGGGGCGTTTGAAAAACAACTTAATGTAAAAATTTTAAATAAAAGGGAAGACCAAAAAGTGGGTCTTCTCTCTAGATGACTTGTGTGCGCCCCCTTAACCTCATCTCCTTTCTTCTTCATGACCCAAATGGAAGACCCCCTTGGTCGTGGCCATCCACCCTAGTCGGTGGAGCACCGACCTCTCACACAGCACCCATTTCCCAACCACTTCCTACCTATTCAATAGAGAGCCGGCATTCGCCGCACTTCGCTCTCATCCGACCGACACCCTTATGGTGACCCACTTCCATCTATGACTCTCCCTTCTCTGGCTGACCACACATCCTGAGTGACCACCTCCCCCGCCATCACTTCGAACCAGGTTGCCCAACCGTTGTTGAACCGGCCTTCTCCTCCACACCGAGCCCCACCTCTCTAACCCATGATGTTATCTTCGGATGCCCTGAAGGAACCACCACCAAGGTCCAATGAATCTTGGAGCATGCCTGACCAATCGTCGATCAGTCCCTTCTTCGCTAAAAAGAAAATAGTTTCCCTGCCACCTCCCATTATTAGATATAGCTAGGATAGAACTTTTTTCCACCACTCAAGGCAAAGCCAGCTCCCACCTTCATGTGCCACCACCCTAGCCATCCTAGTTCTGGATGGATCACCCTCTTTTGCATAGTGGTCAGCAACCAGATCTACCCTCGTGGTACCTCCCTTCTCCATAATCCAGCCACCAATGGCCCTCACTATGAAAACCTAAGTAACTTCGGGAAGATCTGATCCACCATCTACCTATACCGTGGTGGGAGACACCCAATTGGACCACCCCATTCAATGTTGGTGCCACAGATATACCCTCTTCTTGATCATATATGCCCTGAAAGGGGCATCTATTGGATTTTCTAACATAGAAAGGGTCTGGGAAGACCTAACTGGTCCATGATACCCCAACATGGGGACTATATAGCCCAAAATTAGCCTATGAAAGTTCATCCTGACCCAAAAAGGCCATTCTTGGGCTTTTTAGGTCCCAATTAATTTTAATATTAACAAAAATTAATTAATTTAGTTAATTTATTTTTTGTTGTAAATTGAACTAATTTAATATTAATTTTTGGTTTAAAAATTAATTTTATAGTTGTGGGTTAAATTAAATTAATTTTGGTGATAAATTAAATTAATTAATTAATTTAATTGTTTGTTTGAAAATTGAATTATTTTTGTGACCAAATGATAATATTTTTTGAATGAAAATAAGTGTGAATTTTTACTCAACAAAGGTACCTTAGAAATAATTTTAATGCATTATTAGCTTTATTCCTACATTTAATTTTAAATACATGATTTTAATTGATGTAGACTGGCCCTGAGTCATGGAAAAACTAATTCATGATTGGTGATTGTTTTATTTATTTAATTTATTATTGAAATATCTATTTGTAATAAGTAGTTTTATAAATGGTGATCTAGGTGTTGTCTATGTATTTATATTTATAACATCTTTCATTCCCACTTTCTCAATTTTATTTTATACTCTTGATACCCCCTATACTATGTGCGAGTAATCTTGTATAATGATAAAGATGTGAAGTAATGTGCATCACACCATGTTATGGTGACGCACCAGAGAGTAGTTTGACGTTTTGGATGAGAAGGCACTGCAACTCGAGTCATAAGTTGCACGACTCGAAGTTATTACCCCTAGGGTAAAGGATGATACTTTATACACATAATGGATCAACCATTAGTATTTTACCATGGTCATATCATCATTTTATTATTTCATGGTTTAATATTTTATGAATGTGTGGTTTACGCGTGATCAAATAGAATAATAAACAAGTATTCACATATAAAATAAACATGTGATGCTATTAATATTTTCTATTTATTACATGGTTATTTGTGAGTGTAATCACATAGTAAATGATAATTAGATAGAAAATGATTTATTTTCATCACATAAAAAAGGAAAACCCTCAATGAAATATTATGTCATAACGGCCTTCCATCATTCATGTTTTGACAAAATCGGGAGTTTGGGGTGCTCGTTCAGCCATAACTGAGGGTGACTCTTACTATCGAGGGGTTCTTATGAGAGTGGTGGGTTGACGTAAATAAATTTTAATTAATGATTATCCATATCTAAATTTCTATATTTTAGGGTTAAGCATTGATTAAATAATTCTATGATTTTAGAATATGGTGCTTCACTCAATTGATCAAGGAAACATGAGTTAATGTGGTTGGCTAACCAAACACCTACCATTAACCCTTTAAGTAGCGTCGTAACTATAGACTATAGAATATAAGTGGTGGTTCATGGATCCTTTCCACTAGAATACTCTATAGATAGTGTATTTTTATTTTAGCATATAGGGTTCCTAGAATTCAATAAAATATAAGAAGACATTTAATGAATTAATTTATTAATCAAAATACCTAATTTGGTCATCACAAAAGAGCCTCAGTATAGTTAGTGAGAAATCGGCAAGTGAATCCAGGAGACCTGAGTTCAACCCAGGTGAAAACACGTTTTCGGGGGGTACTATAGCAATACTGTAGCTGGCACTATAGCTGACATTGTTTAGTACTATAGCAGTCGAAACTATTCATCTGTTTGGGTTTCGGACCACTGGTTAGGGCCTCGGGTCCTTCAAGGCATTCAGGACACCCAAGGCCTTCGGACCAGTAAGTCTATCAGGCCACCTCAAGGCCTTAAGGCCACCTCAAGGCCATCAGGGCACCTGAAATTATGATTAATGATAAGACAGACTCTATAAGGACCAGACTCCGTATGAGGATTCAGAGTAGGCTCATTCACCATAACAGAAGCTATGTAGTTTTTTCAGAAATATGGGGTTTGGAATTTCCATCCAGACTAGCTTATGTTTGCATGGGAAGCCTATCCTAATAGACATGTGAAGGTGGAGAGTTGATATCACAATGAAGAAGCTGGGAGGAGGATTTCCAAGTATTTTCTGTATGGTTCTTAAGACTTAAAGTTCATGTAATATCTGAGCCCACAGGACTTGTAAGGGTTCCCCCTCATCCCTTTATAGGGGGGTTATCAAAAATCAATAAAGAAAATAAGGCATTTGGGCCAGTCAGGCGGGCTAATTTGGTAATCAAGATTAATAATATCAATCTGATTGAATTTTATTTTTGTAGAAAAATGGAAATTTGTTCCAAAATAAATACTATGATAAATAATAAATAAGGTAAGTTTCCACACTATCATAAGTATCCAATAGTAGTATATTCTCTTTCATAAAATACTACAATGCTGGAAATTCATGGTTTAGGCAACCCCCATACTTATTATGATACCTCAAAAAGAGTGGGTGTAAAATGCTTATAGGAGACTAGCGTGTTAAGAATATGATGGTTGTGACATAATTCTATCACCAACTTCCAATTCTAGTTTTGGTCCCAACATCATTACATGGGTGAAATAACATATAGTCTCATATTCAAGAAGTTTTCATGGAGAAAGTGAAGCAATATATGAATAAGGTGATGATTACACTAGAAATGTCTAGATTGAAATATGGATCATGGTCTTCTAATAGATCCCTCTCTCATATCATTCTCACCAATTTACTCAAGTCTCAATTTAGGTTACAAAATGGAAAATATTGGGTAATTTTTTTCCCTTTTTATATATGGTTCTCCAAATAAATAAAAATATAAAGGAAAAATTAATCTTTATTTTGTATGGATAATGAATTGAAATAAAATGTGAAATAGAAAATGTAATTTTACACTAGAATACCATTATCAACATCCTTTAACACAATGAGGTTTGATATAAAAAGAAAGTTATTTGCTTTTCATATTTTGAGATAAAATAATGGAAGTTTAACGGCAACAAACTAAATTGAATTAGCAAGTACCCACTTCTTCTTTAGGTATATTCATCACATAAAATTAATGTTTCAATCATAATTCTTTGGTATTATATACATTATTCTTATCACATATGTGTATCAAAATAAAATAACCAAGTAAGTATAGAAACATTACTATAAGTAGGGTGTATTCTCCAAGAAACTGATAAAGGGTGATTCCTTGGTTAGCGATGGGAAGTACATGACTTCTATATTTCTAAATGAATGATTCCTGTAAAACTACTAATAGGTATAACAAAAAAATTTATCTCACATGAACTTTCAAAATAAGGAGAAATTATTTCAAGTTCAGGAATGAATGTTGTTTGTGGTGTTCATTACAAAATCAATAGTTCATTGATTGATGAATTATAGGCAATACCAGATGAATATAAAAATGTTAGACATATTTACCAAATTGTGGAAATATAAAACATTGTCAAGAAATACTAAATTAAACAACTAGGATATACCCATTATTGTATTTAGACTCTTTCAAGATAAATACTTTTCTATTATCAACATATATACATATTTTTGGAAAAAAAAGAACCTTTAGTAATAAAGGTAATCCAAAAGGATTTTGGAATTAGTTAAACAAGTTAGCATCAACTATTCCAAGGGTAAGCTAGTGGTAAACATAATTCATTAGATTCCTTTATGTTATTAAGTAATATGAAATTTATATATGATATATGTATGGTTAAGAGATATATGTCTCTTCAGGCTGGAATACAGAAGAATATCTTGACCAACCATTTATCGATCAATGTAATTTAGCGTGGAGTAATTCCTAAATGCACAATACCTTATCTATATCATGAGATTAATGTTAATGAGGAGGATTTATGGTGAATTATTATATGATAAAATAGATCAATAAATATAGGGTGGATAAATTTTTATACATTTATTTTATACAACAGAGGAAATATGTAAGTATTATAAATGTTGCAGCTTGTAGAAACATCTAGTATATTTCAAGATGTGATTTTCAAATAACAGTGATATCCCATTACCCTATGAGAGCTATAATAAAAAGTGGATATGATATGATTTATATTATGATGTAAATCCATTATTTAATTAGGACATGTGTTTGGATGAAATTTTTTTGTTAAGATATAAACAAACTTGTATCAAGTTAAACACAAAGTGAATCTATTTTAATTATCTTAATGGTTTCTTAGAACATTACAAAAATCACTAAGATATGAAAAGTGGTATTAAAGAGATATAATAAATTTATATATAAGGTTCACATCCATATTAGAGATAGTGGGAGCCAAGTTGACTTGGTTTTATTCAATTCCAGAAATGCACATATTGTTAACCTAGAAACTAGTTCCACAAGTGTATGAGGAGAAAGAATGTTCTAGATAAACATACTGCGTAGAAAGGTTAAAAATATAGTGATGGTTTTATACTCACCACATTAGAGGATAAATTAATCATCTAGAATAATAATTCCTACAAGTAAGAAATTTATGGAAAAAATATAAGATTGATAATACCAATTAAAATTCAATAGAGGATTCCATGTATTACAGGTAAATGGGGTTTATTATTTTGAATAATGTGGTGGGTATTCAATTGAGATTATACATGGATGGTACAAGTGGATAGAAAATAATGTTTGATTGGTTATATCAAGTCATTATACCTAAATCTATTATAAATTTACTCATCATATATAATATCTATGATCATGTTATTGAGAATTCAATGTCATGATCACTAATCATGGACGGTGTCTATATAATGAAACTAGAAATGGATCATCATGTAATAGAAGGTTAAAAAAGGTTCCAAGTTACTAAAATCCAATTTATTATTTATGTTAGCTAATGGTTCATAGAATATGCATTTGGAATGAATCATATCTAGGTGTATACTAGAGGCTAGTGGTATAACCATTGTTTTCCATTTAAAATATGTTCAGCAACATATGAAAAAAAGTAATTGGTCTTCAAGTTAGTTAAGACCATATTGAAAGAATCTATTATTTAGTGATTGACTTAAAGTATGAACCTACATTTTAGAGAATAGGATCTAATTAGGTAGATCTAAAGATTTCTTGGACCTATTCAATCATACATATAATGACATTTTACTGAAAAATACATGTTCGAACAATTCAATAAATAATTTTTACCAATGTCACAAGGAATAATATCTTGAGGTTGACATGTATGGGTCATGGGAGGAGATTAAAATGGTGATTTTAAATCCATATTATTTAGTGATGAATAGATCCCATACACCATGATATATACAAAAATTGATATTTTATGGATATAATTTATAGTAGGAAAAATCAGTTATATCCCAGAGCACTACAATCGAATTATTCAGAACTGTCAGATTGTACTTTGGCAAGTACAAAAGGTATGTTCCTTGGATGTGGAAAATAAACAATACTAATTTTTTAGGGGATATAAACTAATTCTGCTTAGATCAATGTGATCTAATATCATTTTTAAGCTAATATGATGAGTAATACTATCTCATATAAGCCAATGGTATCCATACCTAAAAATATCATGTACGTTACAACTTATGGTTCAGCTAAGAAGAAGTTAAATATAATTATTTGTTCCAGTTCTTGGAATATCACCTAGTAAATAAAAAATTATCATGTAAATTATGAAATTCTTACTAGCCAAGATGTCAAGTTATGATAGTGGAAAAAAAGGGATATACTCGGGGATACGATCTCTTGAGAATTTGTAACTCAAGGAGATGTGGTCACATGTAGTAGAATATTTACAAAGTGGAATTAGGGAAGACCCAGCAACTAATGTCAAGACTCAGTAGAAACATGATATTTATCATGTGAGAGATAACAAGTATGGTTAGTAAGTTGTCTTTAGTGCAAGTGGGAGTGTTGTAATAGTGGAATCCCTAGACACAACTTGAATTGTACTTTTGATTACCATATCCTGTATACAGTTATATATACCTGATATTTACTTACCATTATAGTGTATACTTTTTTGCATCCATTATTGAAATGGTAATGTACATAGATTAATTTTCATATAAAAAAGTTATAATAGATCCAAGGTTATAATGTGAACCTTGGGATAATATGACATTAATCATAATCATATTTTATATGGCCTACATACATCATAGTAATTAGACACAGTAGATGTTTTACTATCAAGTGTTAGGGGTTCATAATAATTGAGTCTTCTTCTCATGAAGTTCATACTTGGTGATCTTTTGTATTGATATAATGAAGAAATACCCACTAATATAAACACCACATGTTTCATGTGTAATTGGTAGTCACTATCTATGGACATGTGTAATGGTCTCCTCACTTGATAACAATAACAATGTGTTCCATTTGATTGTGTACTTTCACACATGGACAAAACCATGATAATGAAATAATTGTGAGTTAGCATGTGATGGGTTCATAATTGGGGGTATGACATTAGTTTAATGTTTATGAAATTATTTTTTGATCAAGGTTGAGGAAGTAATATTTCTCGAGCATCGTTGATTAGTATGGTAGTACTTTTTATAAATCCATGTCTATAGTAGTCTAATTTAATTCCATACATTTAGATTGACAAATAATAAATAAATAAAGGCCAATTACATGGGTGTGTGTCCCTCCTTATGAGATATTAAAGAGAAAGAGATTATGTTTCAAAGAGTGAGTTCATAGGTTGGTTATAATTTCTATGACAAGCCAGATTACTTTAGGGGCCATGATGGGTTGCTAAGTCCTACTCTTTTTCTGTGACTAGTATTCACTACGATCAGGTTAAGGGACTAGAGGGTCACACATTATAGCATATCCAAGAATCTTCAATATTCAGTTTAATATGTATATTGGACACATTGGGCCCCACCGCAGGTGTCTAGGTTTAGTCCAAGGTTATATAATCACCAAGGAAATAACTAAATTCATATTATTCAAGTTAATAATAAATGAAATTGAATTTATTTGTTACATGTAATTACAAGTTTTAATGTAAATACATGGAAATATTATTTGAACTGATATTATTTTAAAATATTCAAGGTTTATTTAATATTTGCAGGAACAATGACTCAAGTTAATGGATCAGTTATTATCACATAATATTTTTATTTATATTATAAGAATGTCATATTAATATAAATGGTTTTTATTACACAATAAAATAGTCATGATATACCATTTATTTAGTGAAGAATATATATTCATGTATCGGGCATTTATTCTAAATATTTATTAATTAAATATATATTGAAGAGACAGAGATCATGAGAATTATTATTTCCTCTCTCTATCTCTCTATTATTCTCTGTACCACATTCTAGAGAGATAGGCTCTAGATCCAAAAAATTTTATCGAGATCTCTCTCTCACATAGCATGCAAGGTGATGTGATGATCATTATAGTGTCGAAGGCATCATCTGATCTTTGTGCTAGCACCTAGAATTCATTAAATGCTGCTCTGGTAGATTTTTGAAGCACATTTAGATGATATAGAGGAATATGACTTCAAAGTATTCAATAAATGGTCAATGAAGACAAGAATATGTCGATCGCAGCTTCAGATCTAACCTTGTATTTTATGATTTTATTTTTTTCTTAAAAATCGTTACTCTAGATCCTTGGGGTGATATTGGATAACGCTCTACAAATGACATTTTGTTCTTATCGATCATCGGTGGAGATTTTTTAAAATACCATTTTTTGTTCATTTGTTGTGTGCCTGATACCTTCATAACCCCTATGATTCGCTGATTATGGAATGATAATTCTGAAAGGATGATAATCTTGATAAACCATGGACTTGGTTTGGATTATTCCTTGACTTAATGGACTCTACTCTGATGATTAATGTAATTTAATGTAGAATAATGATAATGGTTAATTTATTTATAATTAATTAAATAATGGAAGGAAATTATAGAATTAAAATAATCAATTAATGTAACGCTTTCAAATTCTTTTATGATGATATGGTATTTGGTCTTAGTAGTGGTTGTCAGTATTTAGAGTAACGTTAGCTATAGTGAAGTCTAATACTAGGTTGTGTCCATAGTGTGGTTGTGAGCTATATGATATCCTCTATATTATGTGATTTCATACAATGAACACCTATAATGTCTAGGGGAACTGACAAAGAATGGAATATGAGAGTGTGTTTTCCCCAAAATCCTAGTTGGAGGATGGCCGGATGGCTACCCACTCTGGCCGAGCTCTCTTCCCTTAGTAATTACTTATACTGTAATGAACTGTGTTTAGTTTTCTTATATATGTGTGTAGAGGGCTGTAATGAGTTGTAGTTATTTCATGCACATGTATTACTGAATATAGTTTCCAAAAGATTGTTATAGGTATGATGTGTATATCCTGTGATGGATTGAGGTACTTACTCGATGTATGGGTTGTAATGGTTTGATGTATAATCACTAATGTATGATACATGTCATATGGGTTGTGGTGGATCCCAGAAATTACATGGTTAATATATATAGATATTTTGATGGGATATTTTGATGATATGATGAACATGGTGCATATTGTGATGCCTTTCCCATGCGTTTTCATATCAGCTTACCTTGGAGAGAGATGAATCCAGACGTGAAACGTTGGGAAATGTAAAAAAAATAGTGTGGGAGATAGATAATGGTACCCTTGATGTTTCATTATTATATTATATGCTCTCTTGTATGAAATACATGGTGAGAGTTACACATAGTGAGGTTGGGAACATGGTATACCTTTTCAGGTGATGAGTTATTTTCCCTATCTTTCAATTTCTTTAGTATGATTTCTGTATCTTTTATATGAGAGGATCTAGGAAGGAACCTACTAATTGTACTATTATTCACACCCTATATATATATATACTATTTTTTAGGTAAGATAGAGCTGGTTGGGGATCAGGATAGATATTACTATATTGGGGTTTTACAGAAGCTATTTTGGATTCATGATCACTATTGTCTTTAGCTTTTAGTACATGTATTTTTCCTTTCATTTGTTTAGTAATGTATGATATCTCAGGTTTGAACTTGTTTTTTACTTATATATAAATATATATACATATATATATATATATATATATGAGAAGGTGTTTTTTGATGTATTTTTCTTAAATCTATCTTCCACATGTTTGTCATAGATAGTAATGCCTCTCATATGCATGTTTATCTTACCATCAATGCAAGTTGCCAACCCATGCCCTACTGAAGTCAAGACTCAGGCAGTCTCATTCTCTCTCCGCTTATTGCGATATCTTTTTGGCGTGGGATTCGTGATATTAATGTTGTAGTGATAACTAATAAATGAATAAATTCTGTGTATCAAATGTAAATATTTATAAACAAAGTTCAAATACAACATATTATTATCAAAATTATTTACACACATAAACTTATAATGTCAAAGAAAATGAATTATTAATATAACCCAATGAAAATAAACTGTGTTATGAAAATCTTTACCACTTGGTAATTTTAAAGTAAAATGTCCTTAGATGAAATTATTAGAAATTAAAACATAATATAACATGAATTATGAATTATTAATGATATTACATGAAAAAGGGCCAGTATATACACTATATAAAAAATTAGTAGGATAACATTACAATATGCCATAATGAAGAGAAATTGAGACGAAGTCCCTTAACTCTTGCTTCCTTTTTTTACATTATTTAACCTCATGTATAATGGTTTTGAGAATTATATTAATTAATAAAAAAAATCATATTTATAATATCATATATGATCTTATTATAACATCTTATCATGCATTTGTTAATAATCATTCATTATTTTCATTGTGTTGGGTGTTAATTTATTTGTATTCTCATGCATGTTTTATCCTTAAAGTTAAAGTTCTTGAAAATAAATTATAGTTTCATAATCTATAGTTGGATATAAATATTATGAATATAATTTTTTTCATTAGATAAATTTTTATAATTGTTATTTAAATTTTAACATGGTGAATGAATCCCATCGCTTCATGGTGATTGTTGGTCATACACTCGCACAAACGACATTATCACTTACATAATGGATGAAAGGGTAAGGAAGAGGGTGATATATTAATTTTATATAATCAATATAATTTCATATATATTAAATAAATTAATTACATTTATCCTTATTACCTTTTATTTAAAGAGTAATTGAAAAAAAACTACAACACATCGTGAGGTGGTAATCCACCATACACATGAGCTATGTTATTGTATATTAAACGGAATGGAAAATAAAAAGGTATATGTGATAGTAAAATTACATAATTATAGTAATATAATATATAAACTATATAAAAGTTAAATCCATCATTATAACCATCCTTGAAATGTGGTTTGGGAAAAAATTTCATCAGTTTGCGAGGTAGTAGTCCGCCGTTCAAACGATCAACAATTCTGTTTCCCATCTGATAGAAGATGAGATTGATATAGGTCATGAAAATAGAATTATATCATCATAGTAAATTTAATATATTTATATTATTATATAATCATGTTATAATTAGATTTTATGGATCTGGAAGAATAAACAAGATAAAAATTATTATTTTAGAATGTTTCCTCTTCTTCGGACAACTTCATAAGGTTTGCACCAAAAACCATCTGAGGTTGGAATTTTGATCAAAACAAGGGGATATAAGATGTTTATATTGGAATAAATAAGTGATATATATATTGATTGGGTGATCCAATTGGATTTTTATGTGAGAAGATAGGTGAGAGGTGGTGGCATTCTTATGTGGGGGAGAGGACAAACATGAAATTATGAAAATAATCAATTACACCCATGTTTTTGTCATCAAGGAAGCCTAAAAATGGTTCATTATCATAACATAGAGATGATGAAATATAAATATGGCCATAAAATAGTTTTTGGATAATTTTTAAATCATTTTTAACCCTTATCTTTTTAGTTTAACACGATGGTAAATCGATTTTTACCTTAACCATGGTAGTTGATTTTTATTACTTTTACAATTAAGAATGGTAAAAAATTAAGTCGACCATATTAGATAATATAAATTATTATAATTCCAAAAACTTAATTCATATTTCTTAAATTCATATAATTTCAAGAATACAATTTAAAATTATAAAGAATGATGCTATGAAAAAATCTGTTCAAAAGAGAACATTCTCACAAGTATAGAAGTTTTTAATATCAAAATTCAATATTAAATGGATTAAAATGACCTAAATTAGTTAAAATTTATAATAATTAATCTAATTTTACTTTAAAATAAATTTTAAATATAATTTAATAATTTCAATTTTTTAATCAAAAAATCATTGTGTGATAATAAATAATAATTTTTCACTATTCATTGAAAAATGATACATTTCAGAAAAATTAAAGAAATTAATCTTTATAAGATTTTGATATTATTATTCAAAAAATTAATTTAATTTATCAAATAACGTTTTTTAGGTAATAAAAATTAATTTTAAATTCTTTTTGTAAAGTGTGACAAAACTACCTTTTAGAAAACACTGTCATTTAGAAAACATTTCATTTTCACTTAAATGGTTTTTATTTTATTTATAATCAGTAGAAAACAAAAAAATTCATAATTTAATTACTTATCTTCATACCATCTAATTTAACATCTAGGTAACAATTGTACACTATATTACGATTCATTTAGACTCGTGTTTGCGTGTTCTGCAAGCTATCAAAGAGATCAGTTTTTTTAAAAATAAATATATCATAAAGTCTTAGGGTGTTCCATTCTTGTCTAATATTGGTTTTCATGTGTCATATATGTTATCAAGTACAATATTCTTCTTTTATAATCTCAGTGTGTTACAATGAACAATGTCTATTGATCATTGGGTTTTTGCTAAAACGAACACTCTCTATCTCACACTATGCAGTTGAAGTATTAAAAGAAAATTTTAATTTTTTATTAATTAATATTTTTTATTTATATATAATAATATAAGTTATTTAATTATTTACCCAAAATTTTAATAAATTTTATTCTCTATAGAGTTTTTGTATTTATAATTTACTATTATTATTATTTATGTTTTATTAACACATTTAATAAAAAATTTATAAAACTTTTATAAAACCTTTATTTATTTACATTAATCATAATGTAATATATATAACTCTCTTTATTATGATTTTGAGGTCTCATTATCTATCCTCAAAGAGTGTATGTGTGTGACTGTGAGTATTTTCCTTATCTTTCCCCTAATCTTAATAATTATACAAACACACACACATACACCCACACATATATATTTAATATAAATATATTTATTTATTCTTAATTATTTTAAATTTATAAACATATAATTTTTTAAAATGAAAATGTTTGTTCGTTTAATTTTTCTATATTAATAAATTATATTCATTATTAAGTGAGTTAGAGGAAAATAATAACAAGAAGAATAAAATTGATAATAATATTCAAGAAAGAATAGGTAAGGGTGAGTGAATTTCTATTTACTCAAAACCAATACCTATATTCAAATTAAAATGATTTTTAGTAATAATAATTTTTTTAGTTACTAATACAATCTCACCATTTTTTTAGTTCATTTTCTGTCTAACCTTTTTGCCTACCACCCAATGTCTCTATTATAATTATGAGAATGGAAGGTTTTATTTATATATGTGATGTTGGTAGTAGTCATGCCATTGGAGATTTCTAATATATTGATTATAATTGAGGATGGACAGAAACTATATATCATAAATAAATTAATAATCTTTGAAATATAACAATATTTTTTAACTGAAATGTATATTTTTTAAAAAAATTTATTAATTTTGTTATTGTAATTATAAACATAAACTAATTTGAATATTTAGTTCATAAAAAATAAAATGTAAAATATCTAGTACGTTTTTTGGTTCTCAGTTATTAAAATTATTGATCAAAACTGACTGATAAAATTTCGGTAATCTTCAAAAGAATATTTTAAAAAAATAGTTCGTTAAGTTATTTTTTATTCAATTTTTGACTAACTGTTCTCTTAATAATTTAATTTTCACACTTAGGTATATGATTTAAAAGGCCATAAATTAGGTTTTAAAATAAATAATAACATGAAATCATAAAGAAACATATTGTAAGAAAAGGGTATTAATATTCACATTTCTTTTAGATAATCAATAATGTATATAGAAAAATTGTGTGATAATAAGCAAATCAATATCATGTCTATGACCATCGGTGTCCATTATCATAGTTTAGGGTAGAGATCACACAATACAAGGACTCATTCACCTATGTGTGGCAATTTTTGTACCATCTATCTTGGTTATGGATATCTATGACCATTGGGAGGATAATGATCAACGGTTGACAAATAATTAAATCTTTATAAATAATTTGTTGTTATACTTGAAATATTATTTAAACTTTATTTATAATATATATATGTATGTATGTATGTATTATTAAATAAAAATTTATAAATAAAAAATAATTATTATGTTATTAAAACAATGAAATTTATATAATATATTATTCTTTATTTTAATTGTGTTTTATTATTATTATATTTATTATTTTAATAGATATCAATTATTAAATATATATATATCTTCATATTTACAATTACATTGAAATATATTTTTATGTGGTCACATATTTAAATGAATCAATCAACTTTAATTTTATTTAAAAGTATATATTATTGAATATATCTTTAAGGCCAAATATTAACACATGAATGATTTATTTTTTGGGAAATATGAATCTTTCAGATATTGCATTAATGATTATTGTTTTAAATATAATTACACTAAAATATCAATCACTAATTTTAGATTATTTGAATCATTTTTTTTCAATAAATCAATAATTTTAAATGATTTTAAGAGTTTAAATGAATATATTTTCATACCAATAAATGATTTGATTTGTGATATTTATATGCGTGTGTTTTAAATTTATTCCTCCATGAATATTCCATTTCTTTGTTGTCTAGTTTATATTTTTTATATGATATCATTTGTTTTTTTTTTGAGTTTAATAAAATATATTTTCTTGAGATCATCAATTTTGTGTTTATTATTCTTTTAAATTTAAAAGTGGTGTGTTTTTTGTAAAAATTTTGGAGTGATATAAATTTATATATATATATATATATATATTGAAAAAATAGATTAGTAGTAGTGTTTTATATTTTTTATATAAACATCACTAAATATATTATTTGTATAGATAATTTTTTTATAATTGGTTTAATGTTATTCAACCATCTAAAAAATTATATTACATAATGATATTCAACCACTATTTAACCCATATTTTTGGTTTGGTAGGATTTTTTTTCAAATGGTTATTTCAAAATGTGTTTAACTGGTCTAAAGTGTTTTAAATAGTTTTTTGAGTGTTTTATATACATTATTTTTGATAATTAAGTAATGTATAACAAATTAATTAAGTAAAGGTAAATTTAGTTGTCTCTCCTACATAGTAAACCACGAGTAAGTTTCATGGTCACATGAACTAACAGTGAACTAAAAATATAAAAGGATAAAACATACTTTGAGTATGATTTAATTCCAGTTGAAGTTATCATGTAAAATTTTATAGGTTTCTATGATTATGATTCAATGAAACTTTGACTGAAATAAATGATCATCAATATGATGGATAATCACTTTATATCACTATTCTTTTTTGATGAACTTGTTTTAAAATTTATATGAAGTAGTCAAAATATTTTTATAAAACTTCATATTGTCATGTGATGAAATAGACATGATTTGAAGGGATTGCATATGTAATTTGTTGTGGTGTTGAAATTTTTAATTACTTTATTAGTATTTTATACTGACATTCAATTGATAAATGATTTTAAATGGGGAATGATCTACTAGTTTTGTAATTGGAATTATATTAATAAAATTTTATAAATAATATTTTTATAATGGGATATGTGATATCTGATACAGTTGTGCTATGATCATGGGAATGTTGTTAACTTGGGAAAACATGAGTTAGATACAACATTCCATAAGTGAATACCATAGAGAATATAACCAAAATATTTATAGGACACACTAAAAAGTCATTCTAAAATTATCAATGGACACATGAAAATAAATTATGATCCAAATATCATGATATGAAGATAATAATTGTGGCTATATTATTATGAAATTGACTATATTGAAAGTTAGTGAACTTGTCATGAAATACAATGCCTCATCGAGCTCAAAGAGACTAGAATAAATCAAATGTGATCTTTTCTGTATGTGATGCATTATCTAATATCCCAATGTTATAGTTAATCTTTCATTAATCAATAATTTATTTTCTCATTAACCATTTTGTTATAATAAGTAAATGTGATTGAATAGGAATAATCCATGAGAAAGGTAGTTAAATGAATTTCGAAAATTTTAATGCAGTGAGACTATGTGAGGAGTGAATTTATGATGTCTATCATTAAGAGTGAATTAATCATTACTATATAAAAAACATGTCATTAATGTGACTAGGATTATCCCCACATAGGAAAATCCAATTAAATTAGTGTTTCTCATTTGAATTATTTATTTTTATTAAAATATAAACCAATTAAAGGGGTGTGTAATGAGATATTTAGTAAAGGGATTAACAATACTATTTTATGTTAAATTTTTTTGATAAATAAGTAATTTCACATTTAAAAACAAATTATCATTATTTTCCTCCTTTGAAGGTGGTTATTTCTTTACTGGACCAAAAAAAATATTACTAGATCCTCCTTGAGAATTCTTTTAAATTTTATTGTATCTATGTTCATTAATGCCTTTTGGAATATAAACCTGGAGTAAATTATAAATGGATTCCAATATTAGCGTATAAAATTTTAAAAAATATATAAATATACCATTGCATTATTTTAGATCATAATAATTAATTTCTATATTCCTATGATTATTAGAGTATCTATCTCTGATGACTCGGGTTTGGTATTATATGAAAAGGATTGAAAGTAATGGGGGTAGATTAAAAAACCAATAGAGTACTTGGAAGACAAATTTCCAATGATTTATAGGAAAATTTAATATTATATAAAACATAAAAATCCATGATTGATATGTCATATTATATATATGAAAGAGACACATAAGTTAGATAATCCAAGTGATAGATTTTAAAAAACAGCTTAAAGATCTAAAAACGTGATCCATATAATCTATTTATTATTTTTTCAATAAGATTATTGATGTTTTTAGGAATATTAGAGTTTTAGGTGAAGATGTATTAGATATTAAATTTGTGAAAGTATTTCATAAAAGATTACATTCATACATGAATTCAGATATATCTATAATAGTTGGATGATATCTTATCATTATATTATTATATATCTTAAAAAACACTCTTGTTTCCTATAAAGTAAGGATAATGGTTTAATCATTAATTTTAAAAATAATATAAAACATGTTTCATTCATGGGTATGAATAAATTTACTATTCAGCATAATTTAGATGGATAAAATAAAGATGTGAAGGAACTTATATTCAATAAGGTGAAAATGGGGAAAACTAAAATTTATGGGGAATCATCCCTTAGTCTGTTTTAACTATATAAAGGTAGTCATTTGACTAAAAATCAACTTTAAATTTTAATTATGAAAAATATGAGACTATAAAGATATGTGCCTAAAAATTATTCAATAGAAAAAATTAAAATAAAAAATCTGCAAATAAATGTAAAAAAACACCATATAAGATACATTATACTAAATGAAAATATTAATACAAATAAAGATGATGGTGAAATTTAGGGTTATAGAAATAATAGATAAAAGTAATAATAATAATTTATTAACAATCCTTATAACTACTATAGAAACTATAAATGATAAAATGTTACAATATTTTTATATTTATCTCTAAGTTTAACATGAAGTAACCCTTGGAGAAATAAATATTCACATAAGAATACCAGAGATGAGAAATAATTTTATGATATAATAGAATAATTATATTAAATAGTAATATTATGAGATTAAATGTTTGGAATAATACTTAAATGAAATGAAATATTAAAAACCAAGTGATGATAATTGTCCAATTTATAAGAAAATAAATGCCAAACAATAATCGAAAGGTACAGATGATTTGACCAAGGTTTTTAATGAAAAATATAGTATAAATAAAATAATTTAAGAATATTTTTTTTATCTAATAATATTATGGAAGATAAGATGTGATATTTTTTTAGTTGTTAAAACATTGAAATTTGGATGTATTCTAGCTAAAAAAATAAAAAATTTAGGGTTCCACTAGAAATATAAATGAATATTAGTTAATAAAAAGATCATAATATGAATTAAATAATGAATTTGGATATTAGTCCAATTAATTTTTGGTAGAGTGTAGTTTAAAATAATAACTTTATGCTATATTTGTTAATTTAAGTGAATCTATTTTTACAATGAAGAATACTAAGGAAATTAGTTATGATAGAAGTTTTTACTATTATAGAATTATTTTAAATACCAATGAATAATATAATATATAATGGATATATGAAGTTTTATACAAATATATAAAACATGGAGTTAATATTCATTATAAATTTAAGAAAATAATTATGTAGTTTTATGGTTAAAAATTATATTATGGAGGCTTCAGTCAAAGGTATTATGATTACGTAAAAATCATAAATTGTGTGAATTCTGTAAGAATATGGTTTCATCATGGTATTGTAATAAAGGGGCCATAATCATGAAAATGGATATCATAAACATAATCCAAATTTAAAATCAGTTTGATATTTTATAAGTTTAATAATTATATAATTTAGGAATATATGGTGAGATCAACACCCATTGACTATGAACAATAAGTGTCATGTAAAGGTAAAAGGTGATAGAAAAAATTCTAATGTGTTTTATGGTTCATTTAAAAAATATTATTGAAAATTCATATGAATTATAAAAACATGATACCCATCACTTATTATTGTTTAGTTTGGAAAGAGATGACCTGGAGTCCCCATCAATGTGGATTTGGTTCGGACCAATGGTTAGTATGATGGGTTCAGTTCTTTCACAATTAATAACATCATGTTGCCATTGTCTTTCTTAACAGAAACTCCCAACGGTTCCTTCATCCCAAACTATATATGTACATGATTTCCAAATTTTGATTGTTAATTGGGGTTTCAGACCCAATGACGCTTGGGGACTCATAATGGTTGAGAGGATGGGAGGTCGGGCTCATAGCACCCTTTTTTGGGGAATTTTTCTCTACTCCAAGACTCTCTTATAGATTTAAGATATGTTCCTGAATCTCATTCTAATTATGATACAGTAAATGTTACCCAAACATAACAATTTATTGGTTAAGTCTCTTTTATGTGAAAAATACAGGGATCTCATCAATGAATCCATCTATATGTATCTATGGTTTTTCATCTATTTTCCTTGTAATGGGTAGCTACTTATGTGTTGAGGCCTTATGACTAGGTACATTATAATTTTCTACCACTTAGGAAGGCATTTAATATTCTGAGGAGGAGCTTGATCTATTATGAGGATTCCTATGTATCATGGTGATTTTAGTAATAAAAACACACATAGTTTTTTAACCCTGTATAGTTTAACATCATATCAAAAGGACATATGTGCAGGCACTTAAGCAACAAATATTTGAGTTCGATTCTTGAGGAGACCAACAATGTATCATAGTTATGTCAGGAATTATAATTATCATAGTTCGATCATGCCCTCGGGACTAGCCCTAATTTATTTTCCTTTATATGAGAGATATTTATATCATACCACTCATCGGGACATAAATAATAAGATTTATCTTACTGGTGTAGATTAAATATTTAAATGATGTGTTCCTTATAAATCCCTAATCACGTATGGTATTTGCATAGTGTGGGAAATAAGGGATAGAAAGTGATCAACCTCATTTAATATAGGTTTAGGTATTATGTACAGAGATAACCTTTGGATGTTAAAATAAAACTCAGTACTCAATAAGGTGTCCAACATATCCTGGTTATGGTAGGAATCAGAGTCATCATAGTTCAATTGATTTCCCAGTCCTCTAAGGGATGAGGTAGAGTGATTAGCCCATGGGAATGATTGGGTCATAATGGTAGAAAAGTCAGAGACATGGGTATTACATAAAATGTATTGTTATTTGATCTCAAACCTTAGGAATGTGTCTTATATATACGAATTATTATAGGATTCAGAGTTATCATAGTTTAGTTGATCGGGGCTTACATGCTGAGATTTCCTTATATGAGGGACGTATCATATTATGTCATTAATCATGGCTTACAGTTTAAGGATTATTTTTTCCTTTATAGATTCTTAATTTTTGGATGACAGGATTATTGAAACTCTCTAATCCCATGTGATTTATGCTAGGTGGGCATGGAAAATGATCGGTATCACTACTTATTGATATAGGTCTTATGAACTGGGACATCACATGGATGGTTAATATAGAGATCCAACCTAGAAGAGGTGTCCTTTATATCCTGGTTTTGGTAGGAATTAGAGTCATGGTAGTTTAGTTTATCAGGGTTTACACACATATGTTTCCCTAATATGAATAGTATATTATGTCATGTTATTTTACAGGGCATACACGCTAACGCTACCCTTTGGTTGATACTTACACATTGATTCCACCGTTTTATCTAGGCTTACAAACCAATGGTGGAAAAAGTTATCTGGCCCTGGAATTCCCTTATTTACTTGTCCTTCTTTCTTGTATGGCATGTGTTGATTATCCATTCGACATGAATTGATTTTCTGATTGACATGTTGAAGTGTATCTTCCTAACACATCAAAAGAAAATTGTATGATTCAATAGACTTTTGCAGAGTATTTCACATAATCAGGATGGAATGTACAAATTTTTTCACATGAACACGCCTGACTAGTTCGTAGGACATCACAACACCCTTTTTGACAGATCATAGAATACATCACATTATCCAAACTAAATTTCCTAGAGGGTTTAACATAATATACCTGACTCTCCAGGGTGTTATCACAAAATTTGTCTACCACACATGGAGGATATTATGAGAGTTAGTATGACATTTCTCGGAGGGTGTCACATCTCCTAGTTGAAATGTCTAGAGGACATCGTGAAGTTGGGATAGTGTGTCTAAGGGACATCACAAGATTTGACTGGCATGCCCGAAGTGTATCACGAGAGTCATTTTACATGCTCGGGTCCTACCGCAATACTTTTGCCGACATATATTGGTGTCCTTATATGGGATGGGAAACATGTATGAATACATTACAAGACTTGTATGGAAATCTTTTGGGGATTCATGAGACTGGGGTGGCAAGGGCATGGGTTGCCATGAGACTTTATTTGAAAAGTCTAGAGGACTTTGCATAATCCAAATAGTATATTAATAAAGCATTGCGAGTTCCATGTGACATGTATTTGTATTTTTGCGTGTCCTAGGTGGTTCATAAGAAGTGTATAAGTATTTACCTATATACTTTTCACAATTTCCCCCCATCTTTTAGACTTTTTATATAATTTTATCACAAATTCTATAGATTTATTCATTGTTAGCATCTATTAAGTCTTGTGTAATCTATCTGATGTGTGGGATGTTCTTTGTGAGTCTTATTAGAAGTAATTTACATGGTCTATAGGGATAATGTGAAGTGCTTATTCATTCCACATGATTGCTCTGGTTTTTCAACGGATCATGCCGGATAGAAAACATCTAGGTCATGAGATCAACCTCTCTAAGAAAACTTCTCGGGTGATTGGATGATAAAAGGTCCAACTTCTCATCTGGGGAGTGGTAGTTCATTTTTCATATAGGTTTGGGTGATTTATAGGCCTCACCACACTATTTGTTCACTAATTTTTTTGGCGCATGTCACATGAATTTTGGATGGAGTTTGGTGGAGAGCCTCGGCATCATGTATCCTCACGAGTCCCTTATGTGGATCACTCTTAGATGATCGCCTAATTTTTAAAGACCATGAGTACATCCCATAAATTACTCATTTATTAGATTATTTATAATTAATTGGGACTCATTTAATTATACATGAATGTCGAATGACTTACAATCTATCATATTTATAAGTCCAAGGTCCTTCACATGATCAGAGTGCCTTCTATGAGGCATTCGAATGAAAATCGAAGCCTTCACCAGAATATTTCATGAGGAAAGGGTGGATTGTTGAGGTGATTCTGTAAAACAAAACTATCTTCTCAAGGGAACTTTCAAGACTATGTTTTGGACTACCTTAGCATGTCATAATAGTTTTATGACTACGAGAGGTTTATACATTTCCCCTCTTTATTTCCCTTATTTATTTTACAAATTATTGGGATACGGAGAGATTGTCTGAGTATTTTCAAAGACAATTAATCTGCATCATATTAATGTGTTTTATGAACAATAGAATATCTATGGAGATTCCCATGAAATTTAGAGAAAATTCCATCCATTTTTTCTTAGGGAGTGAATGGGGGAGTGCAAGGTCAACTAGACATACTTGAGGATTTTCACATGATGAGGATGGCATGTCGTCGGGCTTTCGTGATATGAGTCAAACATGTCATCGGGGTCTCATGGTGTATTTATAATCACCAGTGACATGATGTGTGAAATTAACAACCACTAGAGGATCTCTCCTCCACCCATTTTTTATTTCCTTTGTTTTTTTACAAAGTCTCTGGTTCATGTGAGTTTGTTTGAATGTTTTCAAAGATAACTATTCTCCCCATCGGGGATGTGTTGCCTGGATTTTATGATCACAATAGGCTCACACATTTTGGATATTATTTCTCTATTTTTAAATAACATTTAGAAGGTTTTTTATGAATCCACTGGTTGATAATCCGAGTGTCTTGGGGGAGCTTATCTGGTTATCATTATGTGATGAGAAATTTACTGAGGTTCCATTAAAAGAGAAATAGAATATATCTAGGGGATTCACAGGATATTCGAAAGGCTATGATCTACACATGGTTCCTTCTAGGGACCTTATGATGATCACGTGATCACATATATCTTATAGTTTTATCTTATCTATGAGTCTCAACCACCTTCTACTTCCTTTTATTTTGTGTGGAAAAAAATACTCATAATTAGGTATTTCTTCCTTTATTAATTTTCCAATGATTTTTTTATAGGTATCAAAAAATTATCCCCCCCCCAAGAGTGATTTCAAGTGGTTAAGGGCTCTATTCTGATGATATTAAAGTCTCTCTTGAGTCTTTAGCTCTATCACAAATCAGTGTCTTGGGTGACACTTGGTCTATCCAGTGACACTTGGTGTTTGATGATATTCCTTATAAGTATGGTGATTATGGGTCTATTCATTTCACTAGCTTCTTATTTCTCCATAGTTCTCTCACCTTATTTCCATTGCATTTCTTTATTTATAGACCAGTTTGCAAGACCTGATCACGAGACCTCTTCACAAGCCTTTTTATGTGAGAACTCTTCTTTGAGACCACTTTTTCTTAGGTTCCCAGTCGAACCAACTATGAAATACATTTTGCTAATTTTTTCAACCATGTCCATGGGGATTTTATTTTCTTGAGGGTTTTTTGGTATCTTCTAGATGAATCATATGATCTATTAACTATCATATGGCTTGAATAACTATGTCAAGGGTACACAATAATTAGTTATGGAGGGGTTATGAAGCTTTGTGATGTTGCACTGGTTTATGAAGATCGTGATACCCTGGGGCTTTAGTCGATTCATGCACCCTCTTGGCAATTCATGAATGGATTTTTTTGATTCATGATATACAAATTATGCTTCCAATTTATTCCTTTTCTTTGAAAAGTTTATATTTTATTTGTCCTAAATATTCAACTTACTTTTGTTATTATATCTTAAAAAACTCTCCAAGGTTCATCTACAACATCGAATCAAAGTTCCATGATTTCCAAAAAACACAATGATGACCCTCGATATCACATGCATTCTGATAACGATATTCTAAAGATGTTTCTCTCATCTGAGTTTTAGGATTATCCTCTATCTCATCAGATTCCTATATAAGGGATCAGTTTTTCGGATAATGTTGGCATCCCTCCTTTGCACTGGAAACTTATATCTCATTGTGTGTCAACTTCTTCTCACTATATTCAGATGACAATTGCTGAGGAAGGCCAATTGGTCATAGTTCAAGCACGAGGTTTATCTTATTTGGTGAAAAACTCTCTTAGGTCTGGATGGCTGTGATTTCACTCATCAGCCTATTGCTTAGAATTAATCAAGAATATTTACCTCTTCTTTGAACATCCTAGGAGGTGGATAGATCTTGAAATTGGATATCCATCCTTGTGGTAATTTATTTGATTAAAGGTAATGGACCTTATAGTTCAGGAAAATATATATAGATTTTTATGATCAGTTTTATAGGGCCCATAATTATGAAGGTGTGTGTAATTCCCAAAACAAATTTTTTCACCATCCTGAGAATCTTTGGTAATCGATCATCCATTAGTTACCTAGTACCAAAATATTCCATTTTTCACATAGTTAGGTGGAAATCTTCTTATGGTACATCATCTAACTAGGTGGGATTCTCCTCTTGGAAAGATGAATCATGAGTTCCTCCTTGTGAGAGATGTTTGGGATTATCCCTTGAAGATTATAGTTTTGATGATGTAAATTCTCACCATTGTAATGTAGAAGCTAAAAAAGGAGCAGATGATATACTCACTCATCTCTTTCAATGATTGGATCAATATTTTTCTTCATCATAGTGGGGTTAGGCCAACTACCATATGCCCACATCGGTTCCCTTCCGAGAAGGTATGTGATAGTGCTGGAAAGTATTGGGATAATTTGGATGCCAGGGACAATAATTCATGGGGATAATGAGTGAAATTGAATATCTAAACAAGCCTTAGTTTGTAAGTATTTTGGTCCATGTTTTCGACCAAATGGATTTTCTTGGCTGGGGATGCGCTTTTAGGGATCTGTGTCTGCATGTTAGTGATGGTGGTACAGCTAGTGGAAGGAAAACACCTTAATTTGAATGTTTCATTCCTTGAATTACTTTACTAACTCTAAGGCCACATTCAACAAGGATTCATTCCCTATAGGATTAGTGATCCTTTAATTTTTTTTTCAGAATATGAGAGAATTGACATTATTATGAATACTACAATTCCACTAGGATCTCTGATGCTTTATCTCATCCAAGACGGTTAATATATCTGGGGTTTGAGATATAACTCTAAACCCTAACAAGGTTAGGTATGCATTGATTTGATCTGATATCTTTGAATTTACCCCCTACCATGCACTAATAGGGATGATTATTGATAACGACATTTGTTCCCTTGATTAAAGGTTGTATATAATCTCTCTTAAATATGGGGTTCTAATAGATATGGTGCATGAGTTGATCATATGTGATCCATAAAACCCTTATCTGTTTTCTTTTCATTTTGTCTATACCTAAAGGGTCTATCATCTTCCTTTTTTGGAGTAAGAGGATAGAAAAACCATGGGAACATTCATCAATCTGGATGATCCTGGTACATGAAGATATTGATGTTGAGATAATTCTTAGACCAGTTGATACTCCCACCTTCCTTACCCAAGATTATGCCTATGATTGGGTAACAACTTATTGATATGGTTTGATAAGACATTTTATTCATCATATGGATACTCTTTTATCCTCACTAAACCCTTTGTTTGATACAATGGTGGAGTTGATTGAAAATTTGGGAGAGACTTCAATGAAGATCCATCATCCTGATGATGGGAACTCCAATAGTGGGAGTAAATCCATTTAAAAAATCATCCATATGACACAAGTAATGGTTAATGCCTCCATCGAGGTGGTGGCATGTAGATCCTCCGCTTTGTTTACTTGAAATCTCATTCGACTATTACAGCTTTTGGAGAACCCACCTCGCGAGTCAGAGAAACTCAAACACTATATAAGCTATTCTAGAACTAAATTCAAACCTTGAGTATTGAGACTTATTTGGAAGCATTTTTTGACCAAGGGTAATGCCTTTATTATCTATTTCATAAAATTTGGTGGCATGTGGTTTTGATCAACAACCACTATTTGAAATTATGAAGAAAATTGTCGTGAATCAGTGAGACTTGGACACGAATAAGAGTGACTATCACTATTTTGTAGATGAGGCTCTCCATGATGGGTAGATGCATAAGGATTTGGACACACTAGATAATAGTCACCAGTTTATATTAAATTTATAAGTCTGTATAGATGTATAGACAATGAGAATATGGAGACATGAAGAAATAATACATCACATGAGGTCTGATATATCAATGGCATCATCCTCATTGTAAACTATTCAAAAGTGAGTTGAGAAGCTAAATACTTTCATCGAGACTCTTCATCTCAAGATAGTAGGATGAAAGTTGGTGTGAGTGACAATCTAGTGTTCAGTTGATGATTCCAGTCAAAATATTTCTAACTTTTACAATTCACTAGATTAAATATTTTTATAATTCAATGTACTCTTTGTTTGTTGAGATCCTTAGAGAGACTCCGAAATGAATAGATTCCTGCATTTTTTACACAATAATAGTGAATTAATTTTCTTGAACCATCCATATTGTTGTCCAGTTTTTCTTCCATTCATCATATGCATTACATTTTTCTACTCTCTTGTTGTATCAATCACCAAAAATACCCATACCTTAAAAAATATCAAGTAAACAAGAATTCCTATAATTGAATTTTGAAATTCTAATTGATTATTCTAGAGAAATTCTCATGAATTCTAACCAATATTATATTCTTTATTGATTTTCACATTCTATCTATCTTGAGATCACTTTTTTTGAAAGAGGAAAATGGGTAGAATATATATCCTTGGGGGAGGGTGATCATTGTTTTTGTAGAAGTGATAGGATTATAAGGAATATTTTTTTTTAAGACCACATAATGAACCTTACTAGAATTTTTAGGCTATAAATCTATTTTGTTGTAGTTTTAGGGTCTTTAGGTCAGACCTTCTATGGATGTAGTTTAGGTTCATTTAGATCAGAGCTTCCATCATTTTAATTTAGGGTCTTTTAGGTAGGACCTTATATCGTTTTACTTTAGGGTCACTTATCTCAGACCTCTTATTATTGTAGTTCAGGGCCTTCTAGATCAGAACATATATCATTGAAGTTTAGGTTCTTCTATCTAGGACCTTATATCATTATAGTTTAGGTTATTTTATCTAGAACCTTATATCAATTCATTTTAGGTTCTTTTATCTCGGAACTTACATCATTGTAGTTAAGGGTCTTTTAGCTCATACCTTCTATTGATTTAGTTTAGGATATTTATGTTCTGAAATTATATTACAATAGTTTAGGTTATTTTAGCTTTTTCCTTCTATCACATTAGTTTAGGGTCTTTTAGCTCATACCTTTTATCACTTTTTTATAGGTTCTTTTAGATCAAACATGGTTGATGATAAATTGGTACAGAACATACATGCTATGAATGACCCCAAATAGACCAAGATTTTGGGTTCTTACATGGTGTAACTGAGACTCGTGAGGATAATATATCTTTTCATATAAGGATGAGATTCATATGGTTGGTCAGTCAAAGCCCTTATGTGTTGGTATCATTTCCAATCAGAGTTGCCTCCACTATTTTCCAAGGTTCATGGAAGGATTATGGGGGTAATATCATTTGAGGGTGAAATATTAGGGATGTTAGGTATGTAACATCATGAGATTTTAAAATAAAACACTATGTGATTAAATGAACTATGATATACTATGTGACCATTAAACATAAATTTTCCACTTCTATGTCTTGAATTTCGAAAATCCAACATACACGGTTGCATTCATGGTTTTTTTGGGGGTCTGATGGAAAAAACATATTTTTTGGTGAAAAGTAACTTACCCTTATGAATAGTAATATTACCCTTCTAAATATTAAATAATCCAAAAGAATAGTAACCTCACCCATGAATGCATAAATAAAATTTAGGCATCGTATAAGTGATAATATGACCATAGTAATAGTTTTGGTATTTTTATGAGTCATATATAATTGATTAAAATTAATTAATTAATTTAAAAGAAACATTATTTTACTAAATGGTGTTCAAAAATTATCAATTTTATTTCTCATGGTTTTCAGATAATTTTATAGGACCTTATGTAATTCTTGAAAACATTATAAAATCAGTTATATTTTTAAATTCTGTATTTTTCAAGTAAATTCTGATTTTAATTATAAATTAAATTAATATAATTTAAAAAATTGTTTTTGAAAAATGGATTTCATTTTAGGATTCTAATTGTAAAAAAATGTTTAGGTTGAATTTATAGGATTTTTCTGAAATACTTAAATTTTTTATGAATAGTGAAATACAGAAATTTTCCATATGTATATACATTATAAGTTAAATCCACTATTCCTAGCATCATTGCTAAGGTAATCACCCTTGGTTCGAACTCATATAAACATATTACTATTTTTGGCCATGTATTCTTCATTATTTCTTGTCTTATGGAAAATTAATGAACTAATGATTAAAATATTAAGAAAACCCTCCTACCCTCCACTATAAAAACCACACAAACTACCCTTTTATCTTCACTCCTCTCAAGCCTTGTCCCTTTCATCAATTCTGCTCAAATATCTCCTCCATATTCTCCCTTAATTCCATAATCCCTTTTTCTCCTCATAATACCAAATCCTCCCCCCTTAAGAGTCTCTCTAAGAATATTAATTTAAGAGGTAAATTCCACTTTTCAATTCTTTTACTTTCATTTCAAGTTTATTTGTTTTTTTCTATCCTTACCTACCCTAATCAAAATGTAATTAGAACTCTAGTAACTTATATGTACTAAATTTTTTATGATAATGGAATAATTTATTATTGTCTCTTATTTATCCACTTTAACTATTAGTAAAAACACCATCTGAGATGTGTTAATTTACCACATTCAAAGACGATGGGTTTTCAATTTCTATTGGCATCTTCAGTTATGATCATGAAAACATTATTATGGTTGAACCAAAATATAATATATGTATTATGTATCACTTATTGTTCTGTAATCTTTATGTACTAGTGGTTTTGATATATAAAACAAAATTCATTGTGATCAAAAATCGCCAATTAACCCAAAAGGTTATCACTAAAGATTTATATAATTATTCAATGTTACTCCAAGTAAAAAAAATTAAATTTACAACCTTGTAACCTTATTGATGTTAAATAATAAAGGTAACTCAAATTTTGGAAAACAATCTTTAATTTATATGATTATCCGTTCATGTATATAAGTAAACAGATCATTAAACAAATAGACTCGGACAATGAAATTAAACCTCATAACCAGTCAAAAAGGTTATGAAAGAACTCAAAAACGTTATTCTAAATCCATTACATGTAAAATATGTTATTTAATTATTAATTAACATACATAATTTGATTATTCTGGTCATTAATATCAATTGGAGAACACCATCAAACTTATGTTAAGGAATTCTAACCAAACCTTTATTATTCCATTGGGTTTTTTATACTCTCTTTTTACAAAAATGAAATATTATATTATTTTTATGTACATATTATATTTAATATTTATATTTCCAAAATCATGGATCAAGATCTATTCATCATTCTATTTGTAATTTATACTTGTTTTCAAATGATTCCCTCCTCAATTCTTCTTGATAAGAAATCATGTTTTAAAGGAAATTCACGAATTATTACCCAATTTCAAGTGCAACGTATCATATGTTTTAAGACACCATTGTTTTTATAAAATTACTATTTTTATTATTAAAACCTTTTTGGTTCACTTATGGTTTTATATGGAATAATATTCCCTTTTCAATTTTAAATGCTCTTTAGTATTTTCCTTTAAACTGCACAAAATTGTTTTAATGCTAACATTTCTTAAATACACTTCTTAAATGTTGTAACTTATATTTTCATAACGTACCATTATATATATGTATTTTCCCTTATTAATTTCCATGTATTTTTTAATTTCTTTCTTTCAAGGACACTTGTATAATACGCCCATTTATTATTCTTTATGACATGATTATGATACCCATTTCTTTCCTTGGGTACCCTTATGTTTATGTATGATTGATTATGTATGATTCTATATGTGGAAATCATATTAATGAAAATGTTAATATGGGTGTTCCCATATAATTCTCCAATACATTAGTTAAAGTTGAGTCTCATGAGATTTTAGGTGCAATGTTCTTGGCGGTTAGCTTTGACTCGTGATACCATGTGCAATGGTCTTGGTGGTTAACCTTGACTTGTGATCCTCTATATACAATGAGACTGGACTTATTCTAAAGTCATGTTTTATATTTCATACATGTTACTATGATTATAGGTTTATATGATCCAATGTTATACATGTTATGGTTCCATAAGTTCAATCACGTTTTATACCTGTTTATATCATTATGTCATGTTTCCTAACCAATGTGCTAAAGATTTATTATTATGCTTAATACCTTACTGGGATTTTAGCTCATACCTATGTTCATGTTATCTCTAGGATACCCTCTGAAGATGTATGATCACAATCTAATTTAGGATCTCTTTATGGATATTAAATAAAAATTAGATTTTATGATGTTTGATTATGTACCTAGTATTCCAAGACACTAAAAAATACCATCCTTGGCTTCTAATTTGATGTTTAATTATGGTTAAAATAATTTAATGATATATGTAAAAGGTTTGGGTCTCTATAATTGGTATTAGAGGGTAGTGTATTTATTTTAAAGATTATAAAAATATTCCTTTATTAAGAACCTTAAGAATGAGACTAAGTATAAGATAACACCCCTAATTTTTTTAAGTATAGAGTGTGTGGTTTATCAAGAAAATACATCCATGTTTAAATACAAATAGATAGAGGTGGATCTGGAACATATGTGTCTAAGGGTAAAACCTGAAAACACTTCTTTGATCTAGACTCGAATGACAACTGGTGCATGAAAACGGGCCTTAATGTACTCTAGGTTTGACACTCCCAGAGGATATGCTTTGGTAAATTCATGAGCTTAGTACAAACTATTATTAAGTGAACAAAAAAATCCCATAAGAATATAAGTTAATAAATAGATCATGGATAACCTAGATTAAAAATTATGGAATAACAAGTTAGTACATACTTTACCTTTAAGAGTTTATCCTTTTATTTTTATAGTTTTATATTTATTCTTGTTAGTTATGTATTCAAACCCTCACCTGTTTTAACCTTTTTATGTAAATTGAATGTTCGAGACCGAAATTTATTATGGGGGGGATGTAACATCCTGATATTTTAAAAGTAAACACTATGTTCTTAAATGAACTAATAAATACTATATGACCAGTAAACAAAATGTTTCCACTTCTGTGTCTTGAATTTTGAAAACCTGACATACACAGCTACGTTCAGGGTGTTTTTCAGTCAAATGGAACATTCTTATTTTTTTGGTGAATAGTAACCTACCCTTATGAATAGTGACCTACCCTTATTAACAGTAATTTAACACTTATGAATAGTAAATCTTCCAAAATAATAGTAACCTCGCCCATGAATGTATAAAAAAATTTAAACATCTTATGAGTGATAATATGACTGTAGTAAAAGTATTGGTATTTTAGTAATTCATAAATAATTAATTAAAATTAATTAATTAATTTAAAATAAAATTTATTTTCTGACAAGGTGTTTGTAAAATGAAAATTCAATTTCTTTTGGTTTTAAGATAATTTTATAAGAACTTATGTAATTTTTGAAAACATTATAAAATCAGTTATAGTTTTAAAATCTGTATTTTTCAAGTAAATTATTATTTTAATTAAAAATTAAATTAATCATATTTATAAAATTATTTATGAAAATTTGATTTATATTTTGGATTCTACACATTGAAAAATGGTTAGGGTTATTTTTTTGGGATTTTTTAGGAAATATTTGAATTTTTATAAATACTGAAATACGGTAATTTACTGTATATATACATAATAAGTTAAATGCACATTCCTAGAATCATAACTGAGGTAATCACCCTTGTTTAGAACTAACATTAATATATTAATATTTTTTTCATGTAATCATCACTATTGATTGTCTTATGGAAAAATAATAAACTAATGATTAAAATATTGAGAAAACCCTCTTCCCCTCCACTATAAAAACCACCAACACTCCCCTCTTCTCTTCACTCCTCTCAAGCCTTGTGACCTGCCTAAATTTTTTTCAAATATCTCACCATGATTTTCCTCCATGTTCATCATCCCTTTTTCTCTTAAAAATATGAAATCCCCTTCCTTTAAGAGGCGCTCAAGGAAGATTAATTTAAGAGGTAAATTCATGTTTTCAATTATTTTACTTTGATTTCAAGTTTCATTTTTTTCTTTTATATCCTTACCTATCCTTATAAAAATGTTATGAAAACTACAACATCTTATATTTATTGGAATGTTTTTATGATAATGGAATAATTTATTATTTTATCTCATTTACCCTTTTTTACTAGTAGTAAAAACACCATCTGAGATGTTTTAATTTACCACATTCAAGGACGATGGGTTTTCAATTTCCATTACCAACATCAAATATGGTCATGAAACCATTATTATGGTTGAACTAGACCATGATATATGTATTATTTATTATCTATGGTTCTGGAATCTTTTTTTACACACAGGTTTCATTTATAATACAAAATGTGTTCATTGTGATCAAAAACAGCCAATTAATCCAAAAGGTAATCACTAATGTTTCATATAATAATTCAACTTCACTCCAAGTAAAAAAATTAAATTTACAACCTTTTAACCTTATTTATTCTTAATAAGAAAATTTAAGTCCAATTCTAGAAAACCATCCCCATTTTATATGATTATTCATTCATTTATATAAGTAAACTGATCATGAAACAAACGGACCCGAATAATGAAATTGAACCTCATAACCAATAAAAAAGATTATTAATGTACTCAAAAAGGTTATACAAAATAACTTAAATGTAAAAAAGGTTCTATAATTATTAATTAATTAACCTATTTTTTTATTCAGGTCCTTAATATCAAGTGGATAATACCATCGGACTTAAGGTAAGGGATTCTACCCGAACCTCTATTATTCTTCAAGTTATTCTTACTCTCTTATTACCCAAATGAAATCTTATATTATGTTTATATTCATATTATAATTTATTTTTAAATTTCCAAAATTATGTATCAAGATCCATTCATCATTCTATTTTGGGTTATACATGTTTTTAAATGATTCGCTCCTCAATTCTTCCCGATAAGCAAGCATGTGTTGAAGGAACTTCTTGAATTCTTAACCAATTTCAAGTGCACCCTATAATCTAATTTTAGAAAAAATTGTTTTTATGAAATCATTATTTTTATTATGAAAACATTCTTGGTTCACTTCTTGTAAAAACCAAAGCATCCATGGTAAGCTTCTCTTTGAATAATACAGTAGCGTGTGTTGTACGCAACTTCGAGTTCTAAAACACCACAACCAATCAACTAGCTGTTATGAATAGTAATACCCACTTTTTGAAATTTTATAAATTTTATAGGTCAAAATGGACTTCATTTTTGGATTCATAATGTCGAAATTAGCTTAGGGTGAAATTTTGGTACTTTTCTGATAACTTTCATATTTTGATGAATAATTAAAAATACTAAATTTTTATTAAAAACAACTATTTTAATAGAAATAATTAATAGTGATAAATTATTAATTTGAGTTATTTTAAAGTATATTTAGATTATATTTTAACCATTTAATCCAATTTTGGTCATTGGACATAATTTCACATTTAAACTGGACATAAGAAAGTGTCAATCTTTTGATAGTTATTATTTGTTAAAAACATGCTTTTTGTTTTGACAACGGGAATAAATTTTAAATTAATTTCTATCACTTATGTGTTTTGAATTTAGAAAAATGGATTCCATATTTAGAATTAAGAGGTCCAAATTTTGTAAATAGGTAACTTTTATTTTCAGACATTTTGAATAATTACTTCGGTAAATATTTTATTTACCATGCTTAAAGGGTAAATCCGGTAGATAAGAGTAAAAAAATAAGATTATAATAATACTAAATTACCCTAAAACGAATTATAACCATATTTCTTGATATATTTCAAAACATTATCATATTTGGTTCTATTTTGGGACTCCATGGAGCGACTTGTAAGTTATAATGACACATTATATTAATTAAGTTAAAGTAAATACAAAAATGACATATGCATATATCTTTTAGCAAAACAATTTTTTCATATTGTTATGTATGTTATCCTTTAGAATATGAATATTAATTACAAAGATAAAAATATTTCCTACATAATCATATTTTATTTATAATTTTTATACATTTAATAATTAAATTTATTTATGACACAATGATGATGCAGTATTTTCTTTATTAATGAAGGAATCAAATAATTGGTATTATAAATGTTAAAATAAATACAATTTTAATTTTTTGATGCCATAAAATAATTTTATTGGTAAATATGACATGTTATGATGACATAAATGAATTTTTTTCGAATTAATAAGGTTATTAAGACTCTAAAAAATCAGCTATTAAATGGTGTCAAAATTGACATAAATGTGTTTTTAAAACAAATATTATATTATTAATTGATATAATATTCCTAAAAATAGAAGGTTGGGCAAAAGGACTTATATGATTATAGGTTTGTCATTAATGAACCACTTTGGGTTCTCTTGGTAGTTTATAGTAATTTTATTAACCAAATAATATAAAAATACAAAGAGACATGGTAAATGTCAAACTAATTAACTAAGAGTTAAACCTAAAAGATAAGGTTAATATAGTGACACAAACCTGTATAAAATCTATTGGATGAGTTTTTTTACACCAATAACCACCTTATAATTTAAATAGTCCAGTTTTGAGCCATTAGAAACCAAATATGAATTTATTATAAAATAATACTTTATGTTTTTTCCTAAAAACCCATCCTCCCACTTATAAAGGGACACCACTTCTAACCAATTATTCATACCTTAAATGCCTTTTGGTTCGGCAAAACCATTCCCAAATATCCTCTCAACTTCCCTCACTTCAACCTAGATGCCTTAGTTTGATCATAAAGCCAACCTAAGCATCCCTTTTGATAAAATCAAAACGAAGAACCCGAAAAAGAGGTAATGTTTTCACCACCCTCTTTCAAGTTCCTTTCTTCTTCCACTTCTTCTTTATTTATTATCTCCATTCTAAAATAATAACTCCAGTATCTTATATAAACTGTGATGTTATAATAAATATGGTAAAACCATATTCAGTATTATATCCATCCTTTTAATGACATGTCACCATAAGTGCGTACGTACGGCTTACCGTCTCCACGTCGTGGTGTAATTGTTATTCAAAACATTATTATTTGGATGGGTATGATAATGAAGTTTAATTGAAGTAAATAATAAATTTAACATTATAATGATTCTTTATATATGACATACCATCCAATTATATATTATTTTAATATCAAAAGAATGATATTGTCACTCGTGCGTACGTACGGACTACCGTCTCCCCGAACACGATGAGATTCATTCCCCATCCTATCCATTCAATTCTAATTCTCATTTGATGATTAAGAATAATGTTTAATGACTTTATATCATCCTAGATATGAAGAAGATACAACCTATCCATAACAAACATTGCTTATGTAACGAAACATATAAAAGAAAATGAGTAAGTTAACACCCGAAACGACGATAATACTAAGATATTATTAACAAAGCAATGTTAAAAGATCATATATGATATCATATTAATGTATATGATTATTTTATAATTTAATAACAATTATTTCACTATTATACAGTAGGTTAACCAACCCTAGACCAAGTAAAATTTCAAGGTAAGGGTTTATTTCACAATCTCTTCATTATGCGAGATTGTTTATATGTAATTATCTACTGGGACCTCTTTATCATCCACATCCATGTTTCATAAAAATGTGTTTCAAAACATTCTTACTATTTTATAGACTATGGGTTAAATTCATTTATACACTTTTTTACTTTTATAAGATGTTTATAAATTAATCTTTCAATTGTTTTCCAAATAGGGTCCTTTTTAACCTTTTCAATAGAATTAAGGTAAGAATGTCTATTTTAAACGTATACAACAGGTGTGGCTATTTTCAACCATTATAAAGTCGTCGAAGCGACCATTACAAGCTTATAAGAATATTTTCAAATTAAATGTTTCCTTTTATAATTATGTGAATTTTAATTTATTTAAAAAAAAGAGATATTTCTCTCAAATAGTTTTGTTTCCATCTATGTCAATATCATTTGATGGATTTTAAGCTTATTTGAAGTTGATTTATTCTGATATAAAACAGACATATTGTATTGAAGGTTTTGTGATATGTTTGATTTTGGATGTGTTATTTTTATACCATTCATGTTTTATGGAGAAAATATTGACATTTTGAATGATAGTTTTAATACAAATGTTTATGTTGTGTTTAAACCTGTTCATATGAGGAATGCATTGGACTTAATAAGTGACGGGTGGAGCCCGCTATAGCTCCTCGATGCATCGTTAGGTATCATGAGACAAATTAGTGTCTTGGAACAAGGCCTTGACCAAATCTTATTTTTAGTCTTGTCACTAGGCCTTGACTATGTGGTTATGATAGTATGGCATTATGAATTCCTTCATTATTAAAGTGGTTTTTGATATTGCATGTGATTATTAGATTAGTGGAATATCCATGTGAATAATTAAATGGAATTATTTAATTTTATTTCTGCTATATTATACTGAAGTTCAAGTTTAAAAGGATTTTGTTTTAGTTATACATTGACTTAAATTTTTATGCTTATTTATGAAATTTTTCACTATATTGATATCATTACTGAGCATCTGAGCTCACCCCTTTCAATGTTTTATTTTTCCCAGGTTATAAAGAATTATTTTATAACTAACCTTGTAACGCCCCGACCCCAGCTACCCAGAGTCGGTGCATTACTTCGTAACATTGTCATGATCACAAAAGATCAAGTCTCGAAAGACCGATTAGTTTAGTAGCCTTTGAAACACTAGATACATTCATAATCATTACATTACATCATAAAGTGAAAAACTACAATAACAAAGTCTCCATAGTCCACTCTCATATCCTCTTCTGAAAATCCCTGCAGGTCATTCATAAAATACTTCTTCACATCCTGGAAAATATTAAAACATTGAAAGGGGTGAGCTCAGATTCTCAGTAAGGATAACAATATTGCGGAAGCATTCACAAATAAACATAATCATTTAAGGAAATGTATAAATAAAACAAAAGCCTTTTAAACTTGAACATCAACATAATATGGCAAAAGTAAAATGAGATAATTCCATTTACTTCTTCACATGGATATTCTACTGGTCGAATAATCACATGAAATATCATTAACCACTTTCATAATGATGGAATGCATAATGCCAGACATTCTGAAACATTTTGTCAAGGCCTCGGCCAAGACATCTAAAATGATTAAGGCCTCGGTCAAAACCATAAATCACATTGAGAAAGGTCCTCGGCCAATTCCACGTCTAGTTGTCTCATGAGACCTACCGATGCATCGAGGAGCTATAGCGGGCTCCACCCGTCACTTATTAAGTCCAATGTATTCCTCATATGAATAGGTTTAAACATATCATAAACCATAACATAATCGTATCACATAAAACATGAATAAAGGAAACATAACATTTCCACATTTCAATCACAAGATATCAATACAACACATTTATATAATAAAAACGCTTTCAAAACCATTTTCAATACCAAAATAAAAGAAAAGTATAACATGGTATTTATTTTTCATTAAAAAAAGTATGGCTTGTAGAAGAAGCCGAAACTCAAATAATGGTCACGGCGGCGGAGAGGTCGTTGTCACCGCATATGTACGGAAAGAAAAACATTCCCTTTTTGTCTTTTAGTAAAACACTTCGTATAAAAAAGATTCCTTTTGAATAAATGTAAAAGTCAAAGGGGTTTATACACCGTATAAAAGAAATTTGTGTATAAAACCAAATATGCCTCAATGAAAGGAGATTGAGACGAAGTCCATACAAAGATCATTTTTAAAATAAAATAGATATATTATGTGTATTCACTATAGGTACACATAAAGAAAGTAAAAATACAAAATAAGACATAATAATATCATGACATAATTTGAAAGAAGGAGATTAACCCAAAGAATGGAAGTTGGGTTAAGAAATTCCCTTACCTTGCGTCTTGTCCTGACTCGACCGTTATTTAACCTCCTGAATAATAAACTAGAGTTAATTTATATTTACTTAAGAACCTTTTTTATGTTCATTATTCCTTTTATATCACTTATTACCATGTTATGAACATTATGTAATTATTTAGGTTAATAACGGTCGTTTTGTCGATCTTTGGTACTTGAGTCAATAATAAACTTCTTATAATTACTAGTTGTTCATGTGGTGAAATATCCATTATATCCAGAATTATATTCATGATGTAGTTATCATATATATCATATATATCCAGTATATACATTCATTCATAATATTACGTAACTTTTAGAGGTAAGAAATGAAATACACCGTTCATGGAGACGGTAAGCCGTACGTACGCATGAACGCTACTTTCATTTCTATTTCATATTTAATGGAATGAAAACATAATGATATAAATGTATAATATAATCCCAGTATAATATAGCATATAATATCATTTACTCCATCCTTTATACATCCCACATATGTCATTAACGATTCACATCACTTTGAGGGGGCGGTAGTCCGCACTTCCTAAAATGAAATTATCGCGTTTTACCCATAATGGAAATCATAAATTATGCCATAAATGAGAAATACAGAAGCATAAGTAAAACATAAACATATTATATATCATATAAAAATATAGGGACATCTTAATGGCCACCTTTGAAGGTGTTATATGAGTGTTGAACGATCATCATTTCGTGAGGCAGAAATTCACCATCCACAGAAACCGTATGTTCTTTAACCATTAGCTGTAGGTGTGTGTAAGTGTAGCTCGAGTCCTTCTTATAACAACATCCTATTATATTGAGGATACTGGTGTTGTTACAAAAGAAATGAATAAAAAGATTTTAGGGGGTTGGAGAAGAAAAATAAAACAAAACAACATTAGAGAAGACATTACCTCAAAATCGGGTAACTCTTTTTGATTTGAGCCAAAGGCTTCCTTGGGAAGAGTTATGCCCAAAGTGAGGCTTCTAGGAGTAATATGGGGAAGTTGGGAGAGTATTTGGGCAGAGTTTGGCTGAGCCAAATGGCTTGAAAGTTTGAACGAGGTGGTAGAGGTGGGGGCCTTTTATAAGAGGAGAGGAGGGGCACTCTTGGAAAGTAAGGAGATTTTACATTATTACACAATGCTTTTCGGATTCTAAAGGTCCCACACTTATATAATTCATGTCTAAGGTGATAAGGGTTCTAAATATACCCATCCAATAGTCTTTGGATAGGTGTAAGCCTTGGATTGTACATTATCTTTTCATTTTATTAAAATCGTTAAATAATGAGGTCATTGCTGCATCATAATGATGTCATAAATAATTTAATTTATTTAATGTCTAAAATTTTTAAAAAAATATACTATGATGTAGGAAATCTTTTTATATTTCTAATGACTATTTATAGTCAAAAATATGACTTGTATAACCCCATGTAAAAATTGTTTTAGTAAAACATTTCATGTTTGTGTCATTTTTTACTTTAACATTAAATAAAAGGTATTTCTGTCATTTTCCAACTAAAGTGGCTCCATGGGGTCCCCAAGTTGACCCATGGATTTTCTTGGTCGGCCTTGACTCATCCAATAGGAGTAGGACAAGTTTCAAGCTCATCTCATATTATTAAAACATTATTTTTACCTTAAACTACACTAATTACCTCTAATCGCGATTAAGAACTTAAAAGTTACTATTCACCAAAAATTCTTTTAATTTCATTGAACCACATTTTACTTCTTAATGACAACCATGTATGTCGGATTTTTGAAAATCGAATCATAGAAGTGGTAATATTTCATTTAAACGAAAAATCAGATATTTAACTACCACTTAGTGGTTTCACTATTCATCAAAAATTGAAGTTTTTCAGAACAATGCCAAAATTTCACCCTAAGCTATAATTGATATTCCGAATTCAAAAATTATGTCTATTTTACAATATTCCAAACATATAAGTTGCATTAATTAAATTTATAATTAATTCCCGCAGTCACAACAATAGCGTGTTTTTAAGAAACAATTTATATCAAAAGATTGACAATTGTTTATGTCCAATTTCAATGTTAAATTAATTCTAATGAACACCATTGGATAAAATGGTAAAAATATATTCTAATTATACTTAAAAACCACTCAATAGTATAACTTATCACTATAAATTATTTTGATTAATAAAGTTGTTTTAAGTATTTTTCACTATTCATAAAAATTTGGAAGTTCTCAGAAAATTACAAAAAATTCAACATAGGCTAATTTCAATATTTGGAATACAAAAATGAAGTCCATTTTGAAATATAAAATTTCTATAAATTTAAAAAGTGGTTATTACTATTCATAACGGCTACTTTGATTAGTTGCGGTGTGTTAGAACTCGAAGTTGCGTACAATGCAAGCTATTGAATTATTGAATGAGAAGTGTATCATGGAAGCTCGGGGTGTTACATTCTCCCCTCCTTCAATAAATTGCGTCCTCGCAATTTGAAATTTTTCTTGGAAAATAAAAGGTTGAAAATAGAAAATACCTTTGTGGGAAACCCACATCGGAAATAAGATTAATAAAATTTAGCCTTAATAAGAGGGAAAGGGAAATGAAAAAGTCACCACCCAATTATGATCTCGATTAGGAGAACATTGGTGGCAATTAGAGACATATAATTGGAGTAAAAACGTAAATATTTGTAGGGAGTGATTGAGGTCATCAATCACAATCAACTGTCAAATTGAGGGCCTCAAAGTCTTCAATCTATGTTGATTTAAAATATCATCAGTTCAACAAGACATAAGGTATTAGGATAACATGTTTTTTTGTTTCAATATCCCTTTAGTAAAGTTTAAGAATTAATTTATTCATTTATTAAGAGATAGGTATATATATATTTATGCTTGACAATTAGAGTTTCAACCTTCAACTCATCTTTCACTCAAAAGATAATAGAACTCAAAAATATTATACTTATCCTAATTTTATAAGGTTCCAAATGTTAACACAAACCATTTAGATTAGTAAAATTATTTTGTAACAACCAAAGACTTCCTGTAGGCTAGTGGTAGGAAATAAAGGCCTGTCGCACTATGGTTATGGGTTCGATTCCTGCAACTTTGTCTGACGCGATGGGTTATGCCCCACCCTGCAGGTTGTCCTTTTCCTAAAACTATAGTATTATAATATTCTAAAAATAATCTTCAGAAATGTTTTTACCTTAAACAATACTATCCAAAGATCAACTTAATCCATCCCAACCTTTATAGTTATCCAAAATACCTCTGTCCAAACTTTCTCTAAAAGGTCTCTTAATTCCAAAATCAATTTATCAGATTCCCCAAACAAAGTAAAGATTCTCTTATTGTCACATACTAAAAATATGATTACCTTCATCATATTAAAACCTTACTGAAACAACAAGTACTGCAGTACAATCCTTATATATATATCACATTATTCTAATAACCAGAATATAATCCATGAGTCCATAAGCACCAATACATTAATTATTCCGCTTCAACTGTAGTAACAGCATAAGATTGGCCTTGATCCCTTGGCCTTTTCTGAGGTAAGTTTCCCTGACGCTGAGGACATTCATTTGCATAATGCCCCATTTCCCTACAATTGTAGCATTCAACATTGATAGCCTCTTTCTTTTCCTTGCAATCACGCGCCTGGTGACCTTTTTCACCACATTTATAGAAAACTCCCATTCCTTTTAGGCAAGTACCAGGGTGATTCTTCCCACAATTATCACATAATGGAAAATCCTTCTTTCCCTTTTTCCCTTTATCTGTCTCTTATTCCATCGTTCTCTTCTTCTCTTGCTTTACTTTATTGTCATAAGACTTAGAGAATTCCTTTTCTGTCTTGATAGCACATGAGACAATATCTTCGTATGTTGAGAACGATTGTGATACTAAAGCTCGATGGAGAAATGGTTTTAACCCATCAAAGAAACGATCAATCTTACCTCTTGGGTTACGTATATAATCTGCAGCATACCTCGCCATCCTTGTAAAGTTGGCCTCATACTTTGCAATATTCTTATCCTCCTTTTGTCTCAGACTCAGAAATTGCCTTTCCATATCTGCTTGATGGTCATGAGGAAAGTATTTTTCTAAGAAAAGCTCTTTGAACTCCCTCCATTCCATATTCGATACGTCAACATCTTCCTTTGTATTTTGAATCAATGACCACCATTGATCGGCATCTCCAGTGAGGCGGTAAACTGCCATGATAACCTTCTCCATTTCGCTACTTCCCAAGGTGTGGAATATTTTCTCTAAGGAGTTTATCCATTGCTCAGCTACTAACGGATTTGTACCCCCATTAAATGTTGGTGGTTGTTTCCTCATGAAGCGGTCTAACATTGATCCTCCACGTTGTGGATCAGGGTGATCCATACGAGTAAGGTTATTATTCATAACCTGAGTGAGTTGTCCCAGTATGGTAATAAGTTGATCAGCACCAGTTGTATCTCCAGATCCACAATAATTATCTTGAGCAGGAGGGCAATCCCTACACGGAGTTCGTGCAATGATACGGTTTCCATTCCTTCCACTAGGCGCCATTTCTATACAATGGCATAAACTAGATTAGTTTATGAATCAGAATACATAATTCCATACTTATAAAATACTTAACATAAATTGAACTATTTATGGATATAATCCACAATCATAAAAAGGTTTTCTTTGAGTAAGTATATACTCATAACCGTTCATAGTGGTTTGTAAAGAAAATGAGAATTATCCTAATCACAACTCCCGGGAGTGTCGTAACCAAGAGTGCAGCAAGGCCCGTTGTCGTGCACCAGTTCCCGTTCGAGTCTAGCTCAAAGCGGTGTTTTCGGGTTTTACCCCTAGGTACATCTGTGCCAAATCCGCCTCTACCTGCTCATATCCAGACAGGGATGTATTGCTCGTAAAACTCACAAAATCTCTACAATAACAAAATTCTAGGAAGTTCTTCTATACTAATCCTCAAAGTCTATCTTTGGGCTATGTGCTCTAATCAGAGTTTATCTAAATCTAGCTTCCAAGGTTAGTACTAAACTGCCTCTGATACCAACTGTAACGCCCCGACCCCAGCTACCCAGAGTCAGTGAATTACTTCGTAACATTGGCATGATAACAAAAGATCAAGTCTCGAAAGACCGATTAGTTTAGTATCCTTGGAAACACTAGATACATTCGTAAACATTACATTACATCATAAAGTGAAAAACTACAATAACAAAGTCTCCATAGTCCACTCTCATATCCTCTTCTGACAATCCCTGCAGGTCATTCATAAAATACTTCTTCACAACCTGGAAAATATTAAAACATTGAAAGGGGTGAGCTCAGATGCTCAGTAAGGATAACAATATTGCGGAATCTTTCATAAATAAACATAAACATTTAAGGCAATGTATAACTAAAAAAAAGCCTTTTAAACTTGAACATCAACATAATATGGCAAAAGTAAAATGAGATAATTCCATTTACTTCTTCACATGGATATTCTACTGGTCAAATAATCACATGAAATATCATTAACCACTTTCATAATGATGGAATGCATATTGCCAAACATTCTGAAACATTTTGTCAGGGCCTCGGCCAAGACGTCTAAAATGATTAAGGCCTCGGCCAAAACCATAAATCAAATTGGGAAAGGGCCTCGGCCAATTCCACGTCTAGTTGTCTCAAGAGACCTACCGATGCATCGAGGAGCTATTGTGAGCTCCACCCATCACATATTAAGTCCAATGCATTCCTCATATGAATAGGTTTAAACATATCATAAACCATAACATAATCGTATCACATAAAACATGCATAAAGAAAACATAACATTTCCACATTTCAATCACAAGATATCAATACAACACATTGATATAATAAAAACGCTTTCAAAACCATTTTCAATACCAAAATAAAAGAAAATTATAACATGGTATTTATTTTTCATTAAAAAAAGTATGGCGTGTAGAGGAAGCCGAAACTCAAATAATGGTCACGGCGGTGGAGAGGTCGTTGTCACCGCATATGTATGGAAAGAAAAACATTCCTTTTTTGTCGTTTAGTAAAACTCTTCGTATAAAAAAGATTCCTTTTGAATAAACGTAAAAGTCAAAGGGGTTTATACACCGTTTAAAAGAAATTTGTGTATAAAACCAAATATGCCTCAATGAAAGGAGAATGAGACGAAGTCCTTACAAAGATCATTTTTAAAATAAAATAGATATATTATGTGTATTAACTATAGGTACACATAAAGAAAGTAAAAATACAAAATAATACATAATAATATCATGACATAATTTGAAAGAAGGAGATTAACCCAAAGAATGGAAGTTGGGTTAAGAAATTCGCTTACCTTGCGTCTTGTCCTGAATCGGCCGTTCTTTAACCTCCTGAATAATAAACTAGAGTTAATTTCTATTTACTTAAGAACCTTTTTTATGTTCATTATTCCTTTTATATCACTTATTACCATGTTATGAACATTGTGTAATTATTTAAGTTAATAACGGTCGTTTTGTCGATCTTTGGTACTTGAGTCAATAATAAACTTCTTATAATTACAAGTTGTTCATGTGGTGAAATATCCATTATATCCATAATTATATTCATGATTTAGTTATCATATATATCATATATATCCAGTATATACATTCATTCATAATATTACGTAACATTTAGAGGTAATAAATGAAATGCACCGTTCATGGAGACGGTAAGCCGTACGTACGCATGAACGCTACTTTCATTTCTATTTCGTATTTAATGGAATGAAAACATAATGATATAAATGTATAATATAATCCCAGTATAATATAGAATATAATATCATTTACTCTATCCTTTATAAATCCCACATATGGCATTAACGATTCACATCACTTTGAGGGGGCGGTAGTCCGCACTTCCTAAAATGAAATTATCGCGTTTTACACATAATGGAAATCATAAATTATGCCATAAATGAGAAATACAGAAGCATAATTAAAACATAAAAATATTATATATCATATACAAATATATTGACATCTTAATGTCCACCTTTGAAGGTGTTATATGAGTGTTGAACAATCATCGTTTCGTGAGGCAGAAATTCGCCATCCACAGAAACCGTATGTTCTTTAACCATTAGATGTAGGTGTGTGTAAGTGTATCTCGAATCCTTCTTATAAAAACATCCTATTATATTTAGGATACTGTTGTTGTTACAAAAGAAATGAATAAAAAGAGTTTAGGGGGTTGGAGAAGAAAAATAAAACAAAACAACATTAGAGAAGACATTACCTCAAAATCAGGTGACTCTTTTTGATTTGAGCCAAAGGCTTCCTTGGGAAGAGTTATGCCCAAAGTGAGGCTTCTAGGAGTCATAGGGGTAAGTTGGATGATTATTTGGGCAGATTTTGCCGATCCAAATGGCTTGAAAGTGTGAATGAGGTGGTAGAGGTGGGGGCCTTTTATAAGAGGAGAGGAGGGGCACTCTTGGAAAGTAAGGAAATTTTACATTATTACACAATGCTTTTCGGATTCTAAAGGTCCCACACTTATATAATTCGTGGCTAAGGTGATAAGGGTTCTAAATCTACCCATCCAATAGTCTTTGGATAGGTGTAAGCCTTGGATTGTACATTATCTTTTCATTTTATTAAAATTCTTAAATAATGAGGTCATCGCTGCATCATAATGATGTCATAAATAATTTAATTTATTTAATGTCCAAAAATTATAAAAAAAATACTATGATGTAGGAAATCCTTTTATATTTCCAATGACTATTTATAGTCAAAAATATGAATTTTATAACCCCATGTAAAAATTGTTTTAGTAAAACATTTCATGTTTGTGTCATTTTTTACTTTAACATTAAATAAAAGGTATTTATGTCATTTTCCAACTAAAGTGGCTCCATGGGGTCCCCAAGTTTACCCATGGATTGTCTTGGTCGGCCATGACTCATCCAATAGGAGTAGGACAAGTGTCATGCTCATCTCATATTATTAAAACATTATTTTTACCTTAAACTACACTAATTACCTCTAATCGCGATTAAGAACTTAAAAGTTACTATTCACCAAAAAATTATTTTAATCTCATTGAACCACATTTTACTTCTTAATGACAACCATGTATGTCGGATTTTTGAAAATCAAATCACAGAAGTGGTAATATTTCATTTAAACGAAAAATCAGTTATTTAACTACCACTTAGTGGTTTCACTATTCATCAAAAATTGAAGTTTTTCAGAACAATGCCAAAATTTCACCCTAAGCTATAATTGATATTCCGAATTCAAAAATGATGTCTATTTTACAAAATTCCAAACATATAAGTTGCATTAATTAATTTTATAATTAATTCCCGCTGTCACAACAATAGCGTGTTTTTAAGAAACAATTTATATCAAAAGATTGGCAATTGTTTATGTCCAATTTCAATGTTAAATTAATTCTAATGAACACCATTGGATAAAATGGTAAAAATATATTATAATTATACTTTAAAACCACTCAATAGTATAACTTATCACTATAAATTATTTTGATTAAAAAAGTTGTTTTAAGTATTTTTCACTATTCATAAAAATTTGGAAGTTCTCAGAAAATTACAAAAAATTCAACATAGGCTAATTTCAATAATAGGAATACAAAAATGAAGTCCATTTTGAAATATAAAATTTCTATAAATTTAAAAAGTGGTTATTACTATTCATAACGGCTTCATTGATTAGTTGCGGTGTGTTAGAACTCGAAGTTGCATACAATGCAAGCTATTGAATTATTGAATGAGAAGCGTATCATGGAAGCTCGGGGTGTTACAAACCTATAGGGATTGTCTGTGGGGATATGAGTGTGGTCTATGGAGACGATTTTGTTGTAGTTTTTCAATTTATGTTGTAATCTAAGACTTATGAATGTATCTAGGGTTTCCAAGTCTACTAAACTAATCGGTCTTTCGAGACTTGATCTTTTGTGATCATGCCAATGTTATGTAATAATGCACCGACTCTGGGTAACTGGGATTGGAGCATTACAGTTGGTATTACAGGAAGTTTAGTAAAAACCTTAAAAGATAGATTTAGATAAACTCTAATTAGATCACATAGACCTAAGATAGACTTTGAGGATTAGTATAGAAGAACTTCCTAGAATTTTGGTATTGCAAATATTTAGTGATTTTTCCGAGAAATACATCCCCATATGGATATGAGCAGGTAGAGGTGGCTCTGGCACAGATGTACCTAGGGTTAAAACCCAAAAACACCACTTTGATCTAGACTCCAATAGGAACTGGTGCACGACAACGGGCCTTGCTGCACTCTGGGATACGACACTCCTGGGGGATATGCTTAGGATAATTCAAATTTTCTTTACAAACCATTATAAAGGGTTTATGAGTATATACTTCCTCAATGAAATTTTTTTATGATTATGGATTATATCCATAAACTGTTCAATTTATGTTAAGTGTTTTACAAGTTTGTATTTATGTATTGTGATTCATAAACTAATTTAGTGTATGCCATTTTTTAGAAATGGCACCTAGTGGAAGGAATGGAAACCGTACTAATGCACACAATCCATTTAGGGATTTCCCTCCTGATCAAGATAATTATAGTGGAGCTGGTGATGAAACTAGTGCAAATAAACTTACCACCATACTGGGATAACTCACTCAGGTTATGAATAATAACCTAACCCGAATGGAGCACCATGATCTACAGCATGCAGGATCAATGTTAGATTACTTCATGATGAAACAACCACCAACATTAAATGGTGGTATAAATCCTCTAGTAACTGAACAATGGATAAATTCCTTAGAAAAAATATTCCATGCCTTGGGGATTAGTGAAAGGGAAAAAGTTATCATGGCAGTTTACCACCTCACTGGAGATGCTGATCAATGGCGGTTATTGATTCAAAACACAATGGAAGATGATAAAGTATCAAATATAGAATGTTTGGAGTTTAAAGATATTTTCTTATAAAAATAATTTCCTCATGACAATCGAGTGGATTTGGAAAGACAATTTCTGAGTCTGAGGCAAAAGGAGGATGAGAATGTTGCAAAGTATGAGGCTAACATTACAAGGTTAGCAAGGCATGCTACAGATTATATACATAACCCAAGAAGTAAGATTTATTATTTCATTGATTGGTAAAAACCATTTCTCCGTTGAGCATTAGTCTCAAAATCCTTCTCATCGTATGAGTATATTGTCTCATGTGATATCAAGATAGAAAAGGAATTCTCTAAGTCTTATGACTTTAAAGTAAATCAAGAGAGGAAGAGATATGTTGATCACTCTGGAAATGGAAATAAAGGGAAGAAGGGAAAAGTTTAATATCCATCCTACAGTAAATGTGGGATGAAACACCTCGGGTACTTTTGTGAAGTTAATGGGAGTCTTTTACAAGTGTGGTAAAAAGGGCCACCAAGCTCGTGATTGTAAGGGGAAGAAAGAAGATACTGATGTTCAATGCTACAACTGCAGGGAGATGGGACATTATGCAAATGAATGTCCTAAGTGTCATGGGAACTTACCTCAGAAAAGGACAAGGGATCAATTCCATGCTTATTCAATCACTACTACTATGGTAGAAGCTCTGAAAGACATGGTGGTAGGTAATTTAATGGTTTCCTCAAGTTTATAAAATTCTTTATTTGATTCTGGATCATCACATTGTATCATATCTTCCCTATTTTCTAGGAAAATTAGATATTTTTAATTTGATTTAACAAGGGAGTTGTCATGTAAAACTCCTAAAGGACGTATCATTGCTACAAAGTTCTATGAATCAGTTCCCATTAGAGCATATAAATGTTCTTTATCTGCTGATCTCATCATCATACCTATTATTGAGTTTGATATAATCCTCAGTATGGATTGTATTTCAGACCATGATTTGAAGATTTATTGTAAGAAGAAGTAGGTTCCCATTTTAGATGATGATGATAAAGAACACCTTATCTTTAGAGCAGAATTGTCAACACATAATTCTTATCTAGATCCACCCCTAGTAGCTCAACTATATTCAATTATTAGGGAGGAAGATAATGAAATAATTGTGGGTGAGGAAAGGAATGTTCAAATAGAGGATTTACCTATTGTGAAATAATATATAGATGTGTTTCCGGAAGATTTACCTAGACATCCTCCAGAACGATAAATTGAGTTTTCCATTGATTTAATTCATGGTTCAAGGCCCATATCGAATACCCCTTATAAAATGGAAACTATGGAATTAGTTGGGCTAAAGAAACAACTAGAGTAATTGAGTAATAAGGGATTTATTCTCCCTAGTGTCTCTCAATGGGGATCCACTGTCCATTTTGTTAAGAAGAAAGATATATCTATAGGGTTATGTATCGACTATAGGGAAAATCAATGCTATAACAATAAAGAACAAATATCCCCTACCTTGCATTGATGATTTATTTGACCAACTACATGGAGCTCAATACTTTTCAAAGATTGACCTTTGATCTGGATACCATCAGTTGTGTGTGAAGAATGAATACATTCTAAAGATACCATTTCGAACCAGGTATGGGCATTACGAGTTTACAGTAATGTCGTTTGGATTGACTAATGCACCCTCTGTTTTGATGGATCTAATGAACAGAGTTTTCAAGGAATATCTTAATTTATTTTTTGTGGTATTTATTGATGATATCTTGGTATACTCCAAAAGCTACGGAGATGATGAAAATCTCTTGTTCATTATATTAAAGACTATGAGAAGACATGAATTATATGGGAAGTTTATCAAGTGTGAATTCTGGTTAAGGAGAATTCATTTTATTGGTCATATTGTCTCTAAGGATGGAATCTCTATTGATCCTTCTAAGATAAGAGTAATCCAAGAATGGCCAGAAGCAATGAGTAAAACCATGGTATACAGTTTTATTGGTTTAGCAGGTTATTATCAACGTTTTTTCCAAAATTTTGCTCAATTGGCTAACCCATTAACGAAGCTCACATGTAAAGGGGTTAAATTTTTTTGGACAAAAGGGTGTGAAGAATGTTTCAAAGAACTGAAGAGAAGATTATTCAATGCTCTAATATTGACATTACCATCGGGTAATTATGGGTTTGTTATTTATAGTGATGCTTCAAAGAAAGGACTTGGTTGTATCCTTATGCAGAATGATAGGGTTATTGCCTATGCATCACAACAGCTGAAAATTAATGGGAAAAACTATCCTAATCATGATCTTGAGTTAGCTACTATAATATTTGCTTTGATGATTTGGAGACTCTATCTCTATGGTAAAAATGTGAGATTTATACTGATCATAAGAGTTTGAAGTATATTTTCTCACATAAAGAACTCAATATGAGGCAAAGGAGATGGATTGAACTACTCAAGGATTATGATTTCACAATACACTACCACCCCGAGAAGGCAAATAAGGTGGCATATGCTTTTAGAAGAAAGCATAATGGAGTTTTGAATGTAATGATAACTGAAAGGGATGCTATTTTCATGGATCTAGTGAAGATGGATATGGGAATAACCATGGAAGGTGAAACATCGACAATTTTTCAAATGGTAGCCAAAATATCTTTACCAAAAAGGATAAAGAGTTCTCAGACTGATGACGAAGAATTTCAAAAGAAGACTAAAGCTGTGAATGATGGGAGATTGAGTGACTTTGTGTTTGAAGTTGGAATTTTTAAATTTGATAAGAGACTTTGTGTTCTCGATAAACCTAATCTAAAAAGGGAATTGTTGGATGATGCTCATAGTTCCAATTTCTCTATACACCCAGGGAGTACCAAAATGTATATAGATTTGAAGGAACATTTTTGGTGGGACAACATGAAGAGGTAGATTGCTGATTTTGTGTCAAGATGTATGGTTTGTAAACAAGTGAATGTTGGAAGGCAACAGCCTGGAGGAATCATGCAACCTCTTCCCATACTGGAGTGGAAATGGGATAATATCATGATGGACATTGTAATGGGACTATCAAAGACTCCTATATGGAACGATTCAATATGGTTCATTGTTGATCGTCTTACCAAGCCAACACATTTTCTTCCTATAAGATAAGATCTACCACTTGAATTTCTAGAAAGACTATATATTAATGAAGTTGTGAGACTTCATGGAGTACCCCTATTGATTGTTTCTGATCGTGATCCCCATTTTACATCATGATTCTGGAAAAGACATCAGAAATCCCTGGATACTGAACATCCTTTGAGCATTGCCTACCACCCCCAAACTGATGGACAATCAGTATGGACTATTCAAACCTTAGAAGACATGTTGAGATATTTCTCACATGACTTTCAAGGTATGTGGGATCAATATTTACCTATGGTAGAATTTTCTTATAACAATAGCTTCCATTCAAGTATTCAGATGGCACCGTATGAAGCGTTATACGGAAAGAGATTTCGCACACCAACCTGTTGGGATGATGTTGGTGAAAGGAAACTCGTAGGCCCAGAATTGGTGGAGGAAACGATGCAAAATGTGAAGGTAATCCAAAACCACATCAAAGTAGCTCAAAGTAGGCATAAGATCTATGCTGATAACTGAAGGAAGGAATTGGAATTTCAGGTAGGAGATCATGTTTTCTTGAAGGTATCTCCATGGAAGCGAGTTATAAATTTTGGTAAGAATGGTAAATTGAGTCCCAGGTACATAGGACCTTTCAAAATTCTAGAACAAATTGGGGTTGTAACTTACCATTTGGCAATGTCATCAAGTCTCTCCAAAGTTCACGATGTATTCCACGTATCATTGTTGAGAAAATACATGCCTGACCCAACGCATGTACAAACCAATGAGGAAGTAGAACTGGAACCTGATCTATCTTATTGTTAATATCCCATAAGGATTCTTGATACCATAGAACAAGTGATGAGAAATCGGACGACTCGTCTGGTAAAAGTTCTATGGAGAAACCATAAGATGGAAGAGGCAACGTGGGAACCCGAGGAACTTATGATGAAGAACCACCCGAGTCTTTTCATGCAGTAGTATTCTAAAAATTTCAAAGACAAAATTATTTGAAGGAGAGGAGAATGTAACACCCCAATCTTCTATGGTATGCTTCTCTTTGAATAATATAGTAGCGTGTGTTGTACGCAACTTCGAGTTCTAAAACACTACAACCAATCAACTAGCTGTTATGAATAGTAATTCCCACTTTTTGAAATTTTATACATTTTATCTTTCAAAACGGACTTCATTTTGGGATTTGGAATGTCTAAATTATCTTAGGTTGAAATTTTGGTACTTTTCTGATAACTTTCATATTTTGATGAATAGTGAAAATTAATAAATTTTAATAAAAAAACTTTTTAAATCAAAATATATAATGGTGATAAATTATTCATTTGAGTGATTTTAAAGTATATTTAGATTATATTTTTTACATTTAATCCATTGTTGGTCATTGGACATAATTTCACATTTAAACTGGATATAATAAATTGTCAATCTTTTGATAGTTATTATTTGTTAAAAACACGCTTTTTGTTTTGACAACAGGAATTAATTTTATATCAATTTTTGTCACTTCTGTGTTTTAAATTTAGAAAAATTGATTTCATATTTTGAATCTGGAGGTCCAAATTGTGTTAATATGTAAATTTTATTTTTAGACATTTCGAATAATTACTTCGGTAAATATTTTATTTACTATGGTTAAAGGGTAAATCCGGTAAATAAGGGTAAAAAAATAATATTATAATAATAATAAATTACCCTGAAACGTGTCATAACCCTATTGGTTGATACATGTCCGACCATAGGAATATTTGGGTCGATTTTGAGATCCCATGGAGCCACTTGTAAGTGATAATGACAATTTATATTAATTATGTTAAAGTAAATACAAAAATGACATAAGCATATATATTTTAGTAAAACATTTTTTACATAGGTTTATATATGTTATCATTTCTACTATGAATATTCATTAGAAAGATAAAAATATTTCCCACATAATGGTATTTTATTTATAATTTTTAGAAATTTAATAATTAATTTTATTTATGACACAATGATGATGCAGTATTTTCCTTATTAATGAAAGAATCAAATAATTGGTATTATAAAAGTTAAAATAAATATAATTTGAAATTTATAATTCCATAAACGAATATTATTGGTTAATATTACATGTTATTATTACATAAATGAATTTTTTTAGAATTAATAAAGTTCTTAAGACTTTAACAAAAATCAAATATTAAATAGTGTCAAAATTGACAAAAAAGAGTTTTTAAAAAAAATATTATATTATTAATTGATATAATATTCTTAAAAATATAAGGTTCAGCCAAAGGACTTATATAATTATATTTATGTCATTAATGAACCACTTTGGGTTATCTTGTCAGTTTATAGTAATTTTATTAACCAAATAATATAAAAATACAAAGAGACGTGGTAAATGTCAAACTAATTAACAAAGAGTTAAACCAAAAAGACAAGGTTAATATAGTGACCCAAACCTATCTAAAATATATTGGTTGAGTGTTTTTAGACCCATATCATCCTTATACTTTAAATAATATAGTTTGGAGCCATTAAAAACTGAATATGAATTTATTATAAAATAATACTGTAAGTTCTTCCTGAAGAGCCCCTCCTCCCCCTTATAAAAGGACACCACTTCTAACCAATTCTTCATACCTTCAGAGCCTTTTGGATATGCCAATCCCTGCTCAAATATTCTCTAAACATCCCTCAATTAAACCTATAGGCCTTATTTTGATCAGAAAGCCAACCTATGGAGCCCTTTTGAACAAATCAAAAGGAAGAACTCGAAGAAGAGGTAATGTTTTCACCACCCTCTTTCAAGTTCCTTTCTTCTTCCACTTCTTCTTTCATTGTTATTTCCATTATAAAACAATAACTCTAGTATCTTCTATACAATATTTTGTTATTATAAATATGGTACAACCATATTCAATATTCTATCCATCATTTGAATGACATGTCACTATACGTGCGTACGTACGGCTTACCATCTCAACGTCATGGTGTAATTGTTATTCAAAACATTATTATTTTGATCTGTATGATAATGATGTTTAATTGAAATAAATAATAAATTTAAAATTATAATTATTATGTATATATGATATACCATCCAATTATATATTATTTTAATATCAAAAAATGATATTGTCACTCGTGCTTACGTACGGACTACCGTCTCCATGAACGCGATGAGATTCATTCCCCATCCAATCCATTCAAGTATAATTCTCATTTGATGATTAAAAATAATGTTTAAGGACTTGATATCATCTTGGATATGAATAAGATAAAACCTATCCATAACAAACATGGATTTTTTACTAAAAAATATAAAATAAAATGAGTAAGTTAATACCCAAAATGACGATAATACTAAGATATTATTAACAAAGCAATGTTAAAAGATCATATATGATATCATATTAATGTATATGATTATTGTATAATATAATAACAATTATTTTACCATTATAAAAGAGTTTAACCTACTCTCGACCAAGGAGAAGTGCATGGAAATGGTTTATTTCACAATCTCTTCATTATCCGAGATTGTTTGTACGTAATTATCTACTAGGACCTCTTTATCATCCACATCCATGATTCTAAAAATTGTATTTCAAAACATTATTACTATTTTATAGACTATGGTTTAAATTCATTTATAACCTTTTTTTACTTTTATAAGATGTTTATAAATTAATCTTTCTGTCATTTTCCAAACAAGGTCCTTTTTAACCTTTTCAATAGAATTAAGGTAAGAATGTCTTTTTTTAAATTATACGGCGAGTATAGAAATTTTCCACCATTATAAAATCATCGAAGCTTCCCTTACAAGATTATAAGAATATTTTAAAATTAAATGTTTCCTTTTATAATTATGTCACTTTAAAATTATTTAAAAAAAGAGATATTTCTCTCAAATAGTTTTTTTCACCTCTGTCAACATCCTTTGATAGATTTTAAGCTTATTTGAAGTTGATTTATTATGATACAAAACTTTCATATTGTATTTAAGGTTTTGTGATATGTTTGACTGTGCATTTGTTATTTTTAAACCATCCATGGTTTATGAATAAAGTATTGACATTTCGTATGCTAGTTTTAATACGAATGTTTATGTTATGTTTAAAACTGTTCATGTGAGGAATGCATTGGACATAATAAGTGATGGATGGAGCCCGCTATAGCTCCTTGATGAATAGGTAGGTATCATGAGACAAACTAGTGTCTTGGAACAAGGACTTGAAAAAATCTTATTTGTAATCTTGGCACAAGGCCTTGACTATGTGGTTATGATAGTCTGGCAATATTCATTCCATCATTATTAAAGTGGTTTTTGATATTGCATGTGATTATTCGATTAGTAGAATATCCATGTGAATAAGTAAATGGATTTCATTTTATATCTACCATATTATGCTGAAGTTCATGTTTAAAAGGATTTTTTTTAGTTATACATTGCCTTAAATGTTTATTCTTATTTATGAAAGTTTTCACTATATTGTTATCCTTAATGAGCATCTGAGAACACCACTTTCTATGTTTTATTTTTCCCAGGTTGTGAAGAAGTATTTTAAGATTAACCTGCCGGGATAGTCTGAGGGGATATGAGTTTGGACTATAGAGACTTTTTTGTTGTAGTTTTTCAATTTATGTGGTAATGTAAGACTTATGAATGTAACTAGTGTTTCTAAGGCTACTAAAATAATCGGTCTTTCGAGACTTGATCTTTTGTGATCATGCCAATGTTATGAAATAATGCATCGACTTTGGGTAAATGGGGTCGGAGCAATACACATATAGTTTTATATATAAGATTATGCCCTTTTATATTTTAAGTGATCTTTAGTATTCTCCTTTACACCAAATAAAAATGTTTTAATGATAAAATTTATTAAATAATCTTCTTAACTGTTTTCACTTCTATTTTACATCACTTACCATGATATATTTTTATTTTACCATATTATCTTTACTTTATGTTTTAATTCATTTATTTAATGTACACTTGTATGATACACCCATTTATTATTCTTTATGACATGATTATGATACCCATTTCTTTCCATGGGTATCCTTATGTTTATGTATAATTGATTATGTGTGATTCTATATTTGGAAATAATATTCATGATCATGTTAAGTTGGGTGCACCCAGATATCACTCTAATGTATTGTTTAAAGTTGATTCTCATGAGATGTTATCTTCCATGGTCTTGGTGGATATCCTTGACTCGTGTTTCCATGATAAACGGTCTTAGTGGTAAACCATGAATGGTGATCCTCTATGTGCAATATTCATTGAATCGTACTAAATTCATGATTTATGTTATGACCACATTACTATGATACCATGTTTATGTGATCCAAATTTATACATGTTATGGTTCCATGTGTTCAATTGTGTTGTATGCCTTTTATATCATTATGTCATGCTTCCTAACCACTTTGCTAAATATTTATCCTTATGCTTCATCCCTTTATGGGATTTTAGATCATCACATTGTTCATGGTATCCCCATGTTATCCTATAAAGATGTATGAGCACAAAAAAAGTTAAGATCTCATTAGGTATATTAAATAAAATGTTATTTTTTTGATGTTTGATTGTATACCTAGTCTTCGAAGACATTATAATTTATGATAATTGGATTTTAATTTTATGTTTAATTATGCATAAAATTATGTAATGATATATATAAAAGTTTAGGGTCGTTTTTGTTCAATAAGAGGATGCTCTATTTATTTTTGGATATTAGTAGTATAACACTTTAGTAAGAACCTTAAGGATGAGACTAATTATAAGAAAACACCCCTAATTTTTGGTAAGTATTGACTATGTGGTTTATCAAGAAAATGCATCCCTATCTTGATACATATAAGTAGAGGTGGTAATGTAACATATGTATCTAGGTGTAAAACCCAAAAACGCTTCTTTGAGTGAGACTAGAACCGTAACGTGTACACGAAAATGGGCCTTACTGAACTCTTGGTTTGACACTCCTAAGGAATATGCTTTGGTGAATTCATGATCGTAGTACGAACCATTATTAAGATCACAAGATAGGACATACATTTCTTTATGAGTTTATCCTTTTATGTTTAAAGCTTTCTTTTTTATGCTTATTAGCTAAGTATTCAAACCCTTATATGTTTTATCCTTAGTCTATAAAATGAAATTTTGAGGGTGAAATTTCTTAATGGGCAAAGAATGTAACATCCATAGATTTTAAAATGAATCACTATGTTCCTAAATGAATTAATAAATATTATATGACTATTAAACATAGGTTTTATCACTTATGGTTCTTGAATTTCTAAAATTTTATAAACACAGATGTGTCCAGGGTGTTTTTTTTGGTTATGATGGAACAAACTTATTTTTTGGTGAATAGTAACCTACCATTGTGAATAGTAACCTACCCATATGAATATTAATATAACCATTATGAATAGTAAATTTTTTAATAGAATATTAAACTCACCAATATATGTTTAAATCAAATTTAGGTATCATATAAGTGATAATATGACCATAGTAAAAGTATTTGTATTTTTTGAGTCATAAATAATTTATGAAAATTAATTAATTAATTTAAAATGAAAAATTATTTTCCAAAAAGGTTTTCATAAATTTACAATTTTATTTCAGATCGTTTTAGGATAATTTTATAATACCTTAGGTAATTTTTAAAAAAATTACAAAATCAGTTATAGTTTTTAAATCTTAATTTTTCATGTAAATTATAATTTTAATTAAAAATTAAATTAATCATATTTAATAAATTTATTTTGGAAAATTTTATTTCATTTTTGGATTCTACACATTTGAAAAATGTTTAGGTTATGTTTTTTGGAATTTTTATCAAATACATGAATTTTTATGAATAGTGAAATACGATAATTTACCATATATATATAAATTATAAGTTAAATGATTTATTCCTAGAATAATCATTGAGGTAATCATCCTTGGTTCTACCTTAAATGAACATAATACTATTTTTTAATGTAATAATAATTATTTCTTGTCTTATGTAAAAATAATAAACTATTGATTAAAATATTGAGAAAACTCCTCCTTCCCTCCACTATAAAAACCACCCACACTCCTCTCTTCTCTTCACTCATCCTAATACACGTGTCTTGCATAAAATATACTAAAATATATCCCCAAGATCCTCCTCCACATCCATAATACTTTGGTCTCTTAAAAAGACAAAATCTTCTCCCCTTAAGAGGCTCTCAAGGAAGATTAATTTAATAGGTAAATTCCACTTTTTAATTCTTTTACTTATTTTGAAGTTATTTTGTTTTCTTTTCTATCTGTAACTCTCCTCATCAAAAATGTTATTAAAAATTCAGTACCTTATATTTGCTATAATTTTTATATTATAATGGAATAAGTTATTATCATCTCTCATTTACCCATTTTTCTAGTAGTAAAAACACCATCCAAGATGTGTTAATTTTCCATACTCAAGGACGATGAGTTTCAATTTCCGTTAACGTCTTCAATTATCATCCTGAAACCATTATTATGGTTGAGAAAGACTATGATATATTTATTATGTATCATCTATGGTTCTTTAATCTTTTTTTAAACATGGTTCTGATTTATAAAACAAAATGTGTTCCTTGTGATCAAAAACTACAAATTAACCCAAAAGGTTGTCACTAATGTTTTATATAATGATTCAACTTCACTCCAAGAAACCAAATTCAATATAAAAACTTTTAAACTTATGTATTATAAATAATAAAATATAACTCCAATTATATAAAATCATCCTCATTTTACACGATTATTCATTCATGTATATACGTAAACCAATCATGAAACAAATAGACCCAAATAATGAAATTGAAGCTCATAACCAATAAAAAAGGTTATGAATGAACTCAAAAATTTTATACGAAATCAATTAAATGAAAAATATATTATAGAATTATTAATTAATTAACTTAATTTTATTATTCAAGTCATTAATATCAATTTTTAAACACCATCAGACTTAAGGTAAGGGATTTTACCTAAACCTCCATTATTCCTTCAGATTATTCTTAGTCACTTTGTACCAAAATATAATCCTATATTCAATTTCTGTAAATATAATAATTTCTATTTATATGTCCAAAATCATTCCTCAAGATCTATTCATCTTTCTCTTTTGAGTTTATATATGTTTTTAAATGATTCACTGCTCAATTCTTCCCGATAAGCAATCTCGTTTTAAATGAACTTCCTGAATTCTTAACCAATTTCATGTGCACAATATATTAATTTTTTAGATACGATTGTTTTTATAAAATCATTATTTTTATTTTGAAATCTTTCTTGGTTTACTTCTAGTTTTATATATAATATTACTGCCTTTTCAATTTGAAATTTTCTTTATTATTTTCCTTTAAACCGCACAAAAATTTTTTAATGCTAAATTTTTTTAAATAATATTCTTAAATGTTTTCACTTATATATGAAGTCACATACCATGATATATTACTATTTTACCTTATGAATTTACATGTATATTTTTATTTCTTTCTTTCATGGATGCTTGTTTGATACGCCCATTTATTATACTTTATAAAATTATTATGATACGTATTTCTTTCCATGGGTTCCCTTATGTTTAGGTATGATTGATTGTGTATGATTCTATATGTGTAATGAATATTCATGAACATGTTAATATTGGTGTGCTTATATAGCACTATAATGTATTGGGTAAAGTTGAGTCTCATGAGATGTTATGTGAAACTGTCTTGGCGGTTAGCCTTGACACGTACTACCATGTAAAACGGTCTTGGTGGTTAACCATCACTTGTGCTCCTCTATTTGCAATGAGTCGTGAATCATGATAAATTCCTGATTTATGTTGTTTCCACATTACTATGATCCCATATTTATATGGTCCCATTTTATACATGTTATGGTTCCATGTCTTCAATTATGTTTTATGCCTTTTTATATCATTATATCATGCTTCCCAACCAATATTTTAAATCTTTATTATTATGATTAATCCCTTACTGGGGTTTTAGCTCATCCATTTACTCATGTTATCCCTATGTTATCCTATGTAGATGTATGAGAATAATAGAGTTTGGGATCTCATTATAGAGATTAAACAAAAAGTTGTTCTTATTATGTTTGATTATGTACCTAGTCTTCCAAGACACTAGACTTTACTGTCCTTGGATTGTAATTTGATATTTAATTATGATTAAAATCATGTAATGATATATGTAAAATGATAGGTTCCATATAGGGTATTCCTAGATAGTTTTAATATGAATAATGTAAATAAAAACTTAAAAGTTTATGTCCATGAATATGGGATGGGGAAGACATGTTGGGGATAAATCGTAACACCTTGAGGTTCTAGGTTCTTCCACAGTGTCGGAATCCTCACAAGGATTGAAGATCCTTTCATGAAGGAAAGAGATTCCATTAGTTTATAGGTCAAATAACTTATGTGTCACTAGAATATCCAAGAAAATGTGATATCCACACCTTTCTGACAGCCATGAATGTTATTCAAAGACACAAAAATCCAGATGATGAGGTTAGGTGTGGGAGGAAATATATCCAAGAATGGTTCTCTCACCCTAGGGAATTTTATCCCTTAACTGTGAAGTTTGAGTCCTATGCACTATGTTTTCGAATCACAATTTCTGGCGAATAAAAGTTTGGGGAATGTAGTGTCCCATTCTGGCCTTGATAAAGGGTAAAAAACATGAGGATGTAACATTGAGTATTTTTAATCCTCTTGAATAGTTTGGTATGAAGTGTTGGACTCACATGTTTTCATAATCCCAAATCCTATTTTGATAATCCCAAATCAAGTTTTTATAATCCCAAATCATGTTTTATTTAGGTGATAATTGTGTTTCTCTTACAAGATAATCATTTATGTGAAACTCATGTTTATATCAAAGTGATATCTATGTACTTTTAATCTCATTGCTCTCTTGTTTAAGATCATAGTGTAAAATTTCTCTATGTGAAAAGGTCACTGATGAAAAGGTCACCGATGCAAGGTCACCGATGCAAATGCCACTGATGCAAAGGTCACCGATGCAAAGGCCACTGATACAAAGGTCACCAATGCAAAGGCCACCGATGCAAAGGTAACTGATGGAAAGGGAACCGATGCAAAGGTCACCGATGCAATGGTCACCGATGCAATGGTCACCGATGCAAATTTCACCGATGTAAAGGTCACGGATGCAAAGGTCACTGATGAAAAGGTCACCAATGCAAGGTCACCGATGCAAGGTCACCGATGCAAAGCTACTGTTTGGAAGGTTACCGATGGAGATTTATCGATGGAAGGTTAACATTGGGAAGGTTGCTGATGAATGCTGCTGATGTGCACTTACTATTGAAGAATACCATTGTGAAGGTTATTGTCACCAGTCTACCGATTCTTACACTTACATACTTTGTCAAATTCTTAATATTATTCTAACAGTCATATTTGATAAATTAAATTCTTCTCACATTAATTAATTCTGATTGTATGCATATCAGGAGACCATATCTGGACAGTATGAGGTACGAGAATGATCGCACGTGATGTACTTATTCCTATTGTCAAACCTCAAATATATAAAAGAGAAGAACAAATACGAAAAGGTGTGATGCATGAGTGCCCGAGTCCAGAATCTAATAAAGTGAAGAGAAGTAACAGAGAAGTAGCATATGAAGAAGCTTACATGATATATTAAGGAAGAACAATTCAAAACTTACACTAAGAACCCACAAGACCCACAAATAACTTTTGAAGAAAAACTCTCTTCTACATTTTGTACTTCATCAACTCTCGATCAACACAAGAATCAGAAAACTCATTTTCTAAATGCCAGAACCTGGAGTTGCAACACTCTGTTTTGGTGAAAACTTCCAGAGAAAGAATCAAACATCAAATTCCTCACTTCAAAGAGTCATGATCTGAACTGAAAAAACATAGAGCCTTCTAAACTCAATCTCATCATATTTTCTCAACTATGTTCTTTTGTTTTACATTTCTGAGAAGTGTGTATTTGTGTCATACACACTGTCTCTTGATCTTGAACTAGAGGATACAAAATTCTTCACATAAAACTTCTCTTACTCCTTGTTTTTTCATGTATAATTATGGAAGAGACCATGTGGGGTCTTTGTTATTTTTCATTCCCATGAAGAACTATGGTAGTGGGTGAAAACCCTGAACAGTTTGTGAAAACTATTGTAAAGCCCGATACAGGCTGTGTATCAAGTTTATTAATTTAAACTGCTATGTGGCAGGTGATCACCAAGTGGGGAGGACTAAATCTTTGCTTGATATTGAACCTCTTATTTAACCTTTCTATGAACTATATTTTGTTATACTTTGTTTTATTTATTTTCTGCTGCTTATTTCTAGAACATTAAATTGTTTTTCATTCACTTTGATAGTTAGTTTTGGTAAGTGTGTGTTTGTGTTTTATTCAGTAACCTTGTTTCAAAAGTTGAAGAAGTGTTTTACACTAATTGAACTAAGGACTAATCACCCTTTGAGAAACATGTTGACAAATTAGACATCTATATCTATGCTTCCTTAATTAATTTTTCTGTTTTCAAAATTTAGGGGATCTTTAATATAAAGTATTTAACATAAATTTTAAGTAAGAACTCAATTCACCCCCCCTCCCACTATTGAGATTCCACTCTGACCAACATTTTTTATCAGAGGAATGTTATTTTAGTTTTTATTACTATTAGTTGAATTGTTGTGAAACTTGTCAAATTATTTAACTATGATTTTATTTGTGTATTAAAGATCTTAAATTTTCTGTCATATCTAAATTTTCAGTTCTTTACAATTCTTGTTAACAATGGATAACCAATTTGAGGGTGCTACCACTAACAGGACACCTTTCTTTAATGGAAATAACCATACTCAGTGATAATTAAAAATGAAAATGTATCTAGAGAGCATGGGACATAAAATATGGGACACAATTGAAAAATACATGTATTACCTGCTACTACTGGGGACACGTGGTCTCAGATGACTAAAGTTACATATAATAATAATTATAAAGAAATGAATGCATTGTATTGCTCTCTAGGTGATAAAGAATTCAATAGAATATCTGCCTGTAAAACTGCATATGAAATTTGGGATACTTTAGATGTTTCTCATGAGATAACAACCAATGTTAAAGAAATGATATTTAATACTAATAATATGTAATATGATAATTTTAAGATGAAGACTGATGAGCCTATCTCAAAAATATATCTCAGGTTTAATGAAATAGTTAATACCATGAGTCTTCGTAGAAAATCGGCAGACAGTAAGGATCAGATTATGAGATTAGTTCGATTCCTACATGAAAAATGGTAACATGAACATTCACTCACCTATTATGAGATTAAGAATGGTAACATGGTCATTCCGTTGTAAAATTATGAATAGTATTCTAGTCATTCAATTGTGAAATTATGAATGGTAACACGATCGTTCAATTGAAAAATTATGAATTGTAACATGGCCATTCAGTTGGAAAATGTCAAATGGTAATATGGGAATTCAAGGATAATGTATAAATGTTAACATGGAAAATAAAGTATGAATTAAAGAATGGTACCAATGGAATTCTGAGTTATGATATCCATTGCAAATATTTTAGACTCAGTCATGGTCTAAAGAAGGGATTGAGATATGGGTTTCCATGGGAACACAGGAGTTTATGTGGATAAATAAATATTAATTGATAATGTGATAACTATTTACTTATGAATTGTAATGATTTCTTTTTATAATTATATAAACTATTATTGACTGGATATTGTTTTAGACACCATTGGTGGTGGCCTAATGAGTTTTACCCACACCCTACATGGGCCATATGATCTGTACCGGAACATATTTCATGGTTTTAGGGCGGGATAAAGGAAATGGCCCTACGTTATATGGCTGAGTTGACAGTTGGCACATAATTTATCATGGTATATCTATTGTTATTTTTTATATAGTATTTCAATTTTGGTTAAATTTTGATACTGTTATTGATTTGGTTATAAATAAATTTCATTTTTTATTATTTATTTATTTCCATCGGTGTTTCACTCTAATGAATAGGGTATAGTCTCCAAATGACTAATATTAGACTCGTGCTACTATTCAGCAACCTCTGGCATACAGGGAGGTGTATTTTAGGTCATGTGACCAACCATCTCATGAAACTAATGTGTGGCACTTGGGTCAAGATGTTAAAAAGTGGAATTAGAGTAGTTTTATTTTATTTTTATTTTTTATTACTATTTGGGAAAGGTAAACAAGATACTAGGAAGATTTATTATTTGATTATGAGCTCATTCTTGGGATAATCAAACCCATGTATAAAGGATATCCCAAGTACTCAGGGTGGTATTGTTGTTATTTTTGTTTTCAATTAAAGTTGAATATTATTTCACCTTGGGTGACACAGTTGTAGTGTTATATGATTGTTGTTTCTAATATTTTATGAAAATTAACTCATGGACTAGTATGGAATCATATTCCAGTTTCCATGCATTATACAATGAACTAAATTTTTTTTTGATGTGCATCATTTTAGAAACGTACATGAAAATGGGTTATGGGTATGTTGTTGAACTTGAACTATTTTTTCTTTCTTGTGAAATCAAACTAAAAATGGTTCCAAACATGAAATTGAGAAAGACTCTAAAATGATGCAACCTGAGAATAAATGGGTGTCTAAATAATATATGTGAATAATGATAATGAGTTTAACCATAATGAAAAAATATGTTTAACAAGGTTGAACTAGTTAAATTCACCAGACCTATTTTAGTTCAACCAAACAAACTTTCTAGATTTAGAAAATATGGTTCCAAAAATGAAACTTAAGAAAAGTTTACAAGGAAAAGATTCTACTTTAAAGCGTATAGAGTCTTACTTATCAGAGTATATAAAATTACAATAAAGTGTAAGAAAGTTATAATTTCTTCTTTTATTGAAGTAAATCAGAAATAAACTTGAATCAAAATAATTAACAAGTATGAAATCTTTTACCCAAAATTGTTGGGTATCCAACAACCTTGGATAAAAGTCCCTTGATTTACAGTTTCTTGAAGGTTTGTCTGACCCACACTAGGGTAATCCCTCGATAAGAATATTGGAATTTGTCTTGCTATCCTCGTAACCCCTTGATCTTTAAGGTAGTCAGCACCTCTTTCTTCCTATCCCTGGAAGTCCTAAAACTTTAAGGTAGTCAACACCTGAGTATTCATTTACCTAAAAGCACTCAATGGTACTCAGCAATAATAAGAGTCATAGAAAGTAATTTGAACAAGATGTTTAGAACCACACAAATCATGAGAGTCTCTCTCTCTAGAAATCACTTCAGTAGCATGAAGTCTCTATAGTGATGGAACAATATCGAGCTCATTCAAATGAGCTTCTATTTATATGCACTTATCCAATGGTATGCTCCCTCCTCCAATGGTAATATGTTTCCTTGAATCTTGGAAGTACCTAAACATATATCACTCAAACAATGGTTAGTTAGAAAAAAATTGAACGACATCATTTCATAACTACAACAAGTGTAAGAAAAATAGGTTTTCTTAACCAAATATATTTTTCAGAGTCTAATAAAAAAATATAAAACGAAATCTAACCAAATTAATATTTGGAGTTTATAAGATATGTATATTTGGATTCTATTTTAAACTGAATTTAGAATCTGAATTCTAGTTAATTAGGAGTCTGAAATCTAATGAATTCAGAATATGAATTATAAATAATTCAGAGTTTGTTTTATGAGGAATTAAAATTATGAATTCAGAGGAATTCAGAGTCAGAATTATGTGGAATTCTGAGTATGAATTCTAAGGAGTTTGGATTCTAAATTCTGATGAATTCGGAACCAGAACTTTAGATAATTTGGAATCTGAATTTTAGAGAATTTAGAATCTGAATTTTAAAGAATTTGGAACATGAATTTCATTGAATTTAGAGTTTGAATTTCAGAGAATTCAGAATCTAAATTTCAGAGAATTCAGGACTTGAATTTTAGAGAATTCAGAATCTGAATTTCAGAGAATTTGAAACCTGAATTTTAGATAATTCAAATTCTGAATTTCAGAGAATTCGGAACCTAAATTTTAGATAATTCCAAATCTGAATTTCAAGGAATTCAGAACAATAATATAGAATACTCTATATCCAAGGATTTATATGATTCTGAGGTTTTAGATATGAAACTGATTTTTTCCTTATTAATAAAATGAGTTAGATTTAGAGATACTATAAAAATAACAATGAAAACATGGTAAGAAAAAATTTCTTAGAGAATGAAAATTTTCCTTATTAAGATAATTCATAGGAAAAATATAGTTTTCCTTAATATATAGTTTTTGTTATTTTTAAAATATAAAGTAATGGAAATTTCATAAGGAAACCTTATTGACTGAACAATCTCGACCTTTTTTTAAAGCAAAAACATCCTTATGAAAAAGAATATAAGGTATTAGAATTTTTTGTTATGAACTTGAAAATAAAAACGTAACTCCCTTTACTTGTGAATCATGGTGAATATGACTAACTCACCCTTAGGTTCTGAAATCCATGAAAATCATATTCTTGGCTTCTATAAGGATATTTTTCGTAACTTGCATAAGTAAATCTTCTTTGAGTAAACTCCTCCTTAGATAGACTCCCCCTTACTTAGGGAGTTTTCTTCTTTACTTAGAATTCTTTCTATCATTCCTTTCTCTCCCATTGTGATTTTCAAAAATGAATAAAGATGATGGAAAAAATATGGTACCAAAAATTTTAGTACTATAAAAAAACACATGAAGAACAACCAAAATTTCATTATGATAAGAAAATTTTGTACAAGAAAGGAATTACAACAAAAGATCATATTATAGAAAAATCAACCTTCTTTCTCCTTCGGCATTAACTTATTAACAATGGTTTTTATCTTTTTATGATACTTGTGATCTTCTTCAATGCACTTGAGGAACTGTTCTTGATATTAATTTTTCTTTTCCAAGGCTTTGATCATTTCTTTCAGAGCCATAAGAATTTATGCTTGTGTCTTCAAAATAACTTCTTGCTTACTAAGATTTTCTTTAAACTCAATTCTGAGATCTCTTTCCTTTTTTGAATTCAAAGGAACTCAGTTAAGCTTCCCATTTAGATCTTTGACTTCGTGCTTCTGGGTTATTTGTTTGAGACTAATCTTCTCATCAAAACATGTAGTGAGGTCTCTAATCTTGTTATCTTTAGTATCAAAAGAATCCTTTACATTGTCTTTAAAATCATCAAAGACTCTCAGCTCTTCTATTGTATTTTTTGACCACTTTGTAATTTCGTTACATGACCTATTGTGAGCTTCCTATCCAATTACGAAAGATTTGAAATCGACCTCAGGCCTAAAAAACTTATCCATAAGCATTGAAATTGAATCTGATTTCTGATTAATCGAGGGTTGAAGCATCGGAAACCTCGAGTATATACTGGGAAACAAGGGAATGGTATCAACCAAATTCTTCAACAATTGTACAAAAAAGTCATGTCCTAGAGAAGATGATTCAGAATCATATTTTTTGTTTGGTGAGGATTCACTAGTAGAAATATGGGATTTAACATCAAATTAATAACGTCAGTTTTTATAAACTGACAATGATAGTTTGAGGGATAAATTTTTGGCGTCGGTATTTCGTAAACCGACTCCAAAAATTCTTACGAGCAGTTTTTGGCATCATTGTTTAGTAAAAATTACACCAAAAAATAGAATTTGATAATTTTTTTCATCAGTTTATGTTAAACCCGATGCCAAAAAAGGGTTCTTTTCATTAGTTTTACTAAGAACCGACACCATAGTTCTAATTTTCGGTGTCGGTTTTTTGGAAATCTGACGCCAAAAATAAAAAACTGAATAATTTTGGAATTGGTTTTTACTAAAACCGAGGCAAAAGTAAAAAAAATATTATCGATGTTGGTTTTGAGAAAAACTGACGCGGATTTTTTTTAAGTTTCGGTGTCTGTTTTAGAAAAAATGGACGCAGAATCCATTTAAAAAATGATGGGATTGGGAAACCCTCATCTTCTTCATTCATCAAAACAGAAACCCACAACAGCACCACTCTAGTCACAAAGACTTCAAAGGTTTATTTGTGATCTACAACCACCATTTTTGATGATTTTATTCTATTTTCAAGATCAATGGTCTGATTTCTTAATTATATTCTCTTCTTAAATCTTATACGAATTATTTGTTCTTCGGAATGCTATTTTGAACAACTTTCGACCATGGTTTGATTTTAGGTTATTTTTTATTTTTATTTTTCATTATTACAATCAATTTGTGTCTAGATCTTACAGTGCTTAATTTTACAATGCTTTATATGGATCAATGTTTGGATTGGGGATCTATTTGTGTGTTGAACTCTGAATTTTGTAAGTTTTTTAAATTTTGAAGATAAATCATTGATCATTTACTTTTAATTTTAATGTTCTTTAGATATTAGTTTATAGTTTATTTAAAATGTGTTAGAACATAGTTAATAGTCATCCCTAAGATTTATTAGTCAATGTTCATGATATAGATTGGAGTTGTCTGATTTTAGGTTATGAATTTTATCCAACATTATTTTTATCTGACATTATGTGATTTTAGGTTATGAATTTTTATCTAACATTATGTATAAAAGTATTAGTCAATGTATATGACTAAATTATAACAAAAACTAATTCAATTATTTTTATCTGACATTATTTTTATCTGACATTATGAATAAATGCATTGGTCATTGTTCTTGACCAACTGTATTAGTCAATGTGTTGAATTTTTTTATCTGATATTATTTTTATCTTGACCAAATGGCTAAATAATGTTCTGAAATTATTTTTATTTGACATTATGATTCCTCATAGGGCTGATAAAATACACCTGAGATTGTTGGGGTTTCACCAAATAATCTACGTATATACTCATTAGAACATGGAATGGATTCATAACCACTTATTATTCCTCAAATGATTCTATTGTTCTCATTACTGTAGCAGTACTGTAGCGGTACTGTTGCAGCGGTGGCACTATTCATCAGCGGGTACTGTTGCGGCAGAAGGTACTGTAGCGGCGGCAGGGAACTATAGCGGCGGTAGGGCACTGTAGCGGCGGTGATACTGTGCGGTACTGTAGCAGCAGGTTACTATTCACAGAACAAGAATTGACCTTAGAATTTGGGCCTACGGGCTATGTAATGGGCTACAAGCCCACTCGGCCTTCGGGCTATGTAATGGGTTTCCATCTACCCAGTTAAAAAGAGGACTTTTCTTTGATTTAATAATAAAAATGAGGCTTCAGCCCCAACCTTTTAAAAAAAATAAAATAAAGGAGTATAAGGATTGCTTTCAATAATAATATGAGTATTTAATCTAATTATTATTTCATATTACTAATAATAACTAATTTCTTGCCCTTTAAATTAATGCAATCTTCAATATTTTTGACACATGCAACATCAAAATAATGAAATAACTAAGTTAAATGAACTAAAAAATTTTAGAAGATTTATATTCTAATTCATTTACAATATCAATATAACACGTGTATATAATATGAAAATAAAATGTTTACTATTTGTAAATGTTTTTTATATCTGATGTTTTATATCTGATTATCAATATTTTTTATTAAATGTTTTTATTTTTATAATTTATCTATAACTATATATATATATTTAAATGTTTATAAGTTTTAATATATTCTCCAATTATTTTGTGATATTAGATATTGAATGGATCGTAATTGGATACATTTATGAAGAACCACTAGTGAATATGAAAAAGGAGTTGATGAATTCTTGGAATTTGATAAATGACATCTCCAAAACAATGATTTTATTTTTTATCCATGTGTGAACTGTTTAAATATGAGAATGTTGAACTCCATATAAATCATGGACCACCTCATTTGTTATGGTTTTTTCCTTAATTACACACGTTGGATTTTCCTTGGTGAATGAACTAAAAATTCAATATCCGATGTTGATGAAATTATTCATAATAAGGACAAGGGTCATATTGAAGTATTAATTCATGATTTAGGTGTTTAAACCATAAAAAAATATCAACTGTTGAATGGTTGATATAAATTCTAAGAAACCATTATTCCTTGGTTGCAGTAAATATACAGTGTTATCATCATTTTTTAGATTAGTTAACTTAAAAGGAAAAAATGGGTGGAGTGATAAAATTTTCTCTAGATTACCTGAGCTTTTAAAAGATCTACTTTCAGGAGGCAACGGGCTTCCAGATTCCAAATATGGGGTGAAAAAATATTATGCCCAATGGGATTGGGTTATAAAAAGATACATTCTTTCCCCAATGATTGTTTACTGTATAATAAAGAAAATGAATATTTATCATGTTGTCCTACATGTGGGAAATCATTCTATAAGATAGATGGGAAAGTCAACTCAGATTCATTCTCAGGTGATGTCATCTAACATCATGAAAAATAAAATTTGTACTTTCCAATGATATCATCCAATATTTATTTCATTCAATTCTAATATTTCAATTGTGATTAATTTTTAGGTACCAGAATCAAAACTCATGCTAAATAAATTTGGTACCTTCCAATAATTCCTTGTTTGAAGTGTCTATTTGCAAATTCAATTGATGAAAAAAAATTTAAGATAACATTTAGATGAGCACATATCAGATGGTAACTTACATCACCTTTCCGATTCACCACAGTGGAAGAGTTTTGAAAAAAATATTCATGATTTTGGAAGTGAAGTTAGAAATCTCAAAATGAGATTGTGTACTGATTCAATGAATCCATATCGGAGCCTGAGTTTCCAACATAGTTCATGGCCTATTTTTCTAGTAGTTTAAAACTTGTCCCCGCATTGATGTATAAAGGAAAAATATTTTATGATGAGCTTGATAATTTCTAGACCAAAATAACCAGGAAATGATATTGATGTGTATCTTTAACCATTGATTGATTATTTTGAAATTATATGGGAGGAAGGTGTTAAATTTTTTGATGCATACAAGAAATAGTAATTTCTTTTTCATGCTAAGATAATTTTCACTATAAACTACTTTCCTGCATATAGAAACTTATCATGATATAGTGTTAAGGGACATAAAGCGTGTCCAATTTGTGAATAATAGACTTCATATTATCAATTGCATATTGGAAGAAAGATGGTGTGATGAATAATTTAAAGAATTAAGAGCTCAATCTAGTAGTGGTTCAGAAGAGGTCAAATTTTTCCTATCGTCTCTTCCCACTCACCATAAAAAATATAAATGACCAGGAAAAAGGAAAATGAATATTATCTTATAGAGGAAGCTAAGAAATTAGCTGATATAATTTTAACAAAATATTATTTATTTGTTATCAATTTTTCTATTTTTTAAATTATAAACACTAAAACAACTTTTTTATTTTTCATTTTAGGATGAACATTAAAATCAGAAGACATGGAGATCTTTTATCCTCGAGGGTAAGTTGAACATTCTTGCCACTACTTTGGGAGAGGTAGAACACTACAGCCATGTTAAAGGATAGTAGGCGGGTGTTAGTATTCAGAAGGTTTTTAGTAACAGTAAGCAATCAAGACCCCCAAAAATAAAATACTTAAAAGAAGAGATAAAAGATGTGAATTAGTTTATGGGTGATCAAATTCAAGTAGTAGTGAATAAGGCATTGTTAGAACACATGGAAAGGCAATCACAGTATGTGCAGCCTTCCCAGGTATATTATTTATTTGTCATCAATATTTTTATTTTATAAATTATAAACACTAATATAACTTTTTCATTTTTCAACCTTCCCAACCTGCTCACCCGGACTACCCTACCCAATATGCCTATCATTCCCCGTATGAGCAGCATTCACAAATATATTATTTATTTGTCATCACTTTTTTTATTTTTTAAATTATAAACACTAAAATAACTTTTTCATTTGTTTGTCTTCCCAACTTGCTCACTAGGACTACCCTGTCCCATATGCCTACCCCACCCCATTTGAGCAGCTTTCCCAGGTATATTATTTATTTGTCATCAATTTTTCTATTTTATAAATTATAAACACTAATATAACATCTTCATTTTTTAGCTTTCCCATCATGCCCCATCTTCCTAACCCACCCCATATGAGTAGCCTTCCCAGGTATATTATTTCTTTGTTATCAATTTTTCTATTTTATAAATTATAACCACTAATATAAACTTTTCATTTTTCAGCCTTCCCAGTCTGCTCACCCGGACTACCCTGTCTCATCTGCCTACCCTGGCCCGTATGAGCATCCTTCCCAGATATATTATTTATTTGTTATCAATGTTTCTATTTTATAAATTTTTAACACTGTTATTACATTTTCATTTTTTAGCCTTCCCATCCTTCTCAATCAGACTACCATGCCCCATATGCTTACTTTGATTCTCCACCACCTCGCTTGGACAAAAACATATATTCTTAGTTGTTTTCTTGAGATCCTCACATACATATTGTTGCATTAGGACTCATTCATTTTTTGGGGTGTTATGTATATCACCATCCAATGAAAATAGGTCAGGTTAGAGTATCAGTACTCGATTTCTATATCCTAATGTTCTACTACCACTTCCAACCGTGAAGGTCACCAGAGTTGGCGATTTTGTGGGTCATTTTTTACTTTGTCCAACTAGTTTTATTTTTTATATTTCATATGAGGTATGTGTTTTTTTAATATTAATTACCAATTATTTAAAATTAATTATAATGTTTTCTTACATTTAACTTATATAAGATTATCTGAAAGCAAAATAAGATGCACAAGTGAAACAAAATGTTTAGGAAAAATCAACTTTAGATACTTCGGATATTTCTCATGTGATACAAAGATTATCTTAGGTATCTTCTTCATTGAATTATATCTATGAGTTTTGGATGATGAATGATGTATGTAGAAGATAATATCCATTGATATTACTCAAAGAATATATCATTCATCCAGTAGATTTTGAAGATCTCAGCCTGAATGTGGTGTAGTTGTTTACCATGTAAGTAAATTTAAATTTGAATTAGTATTTCTTTAATAAAAGATTATTTTAATTTGACTAACAATATATTCTTTTTAAATTAGCTATCGAAACCAGATTCTTCTACAATATGAAATTATAAACATTTATAGTTTTATAGATCCGAAATTCATTCCCATATAAGTGAAACATGTGAAGAATCCTTATAGAGTTGCATATATGTGTTAGAGATTATCACATACGAGGATTTAGTGCTGGTTTATGCCATTTCATGATAAGTAATAACAAAAATTATGAACTAATGATCATTATAATGTCATTAATTATTAACTTTTTGTATTTTAGTGGGGCATTGGATGTTAGGTGTATTATTCTCAAGTGAATGCACCGTATATTGGTTTTTCTCTTTATTAGGGAATATTCGTAAAAAAAATCCCACCTTATTATAATGTTATGTTTTTTTTGTTTTTTATAATCTCATTATGTTTTATTATCATTATTTAGATATGTATTATTAGTTAATATATATGACAACTCAGTTCATGGAAAAAATATAATAAAGAATACAAACCAATAAATACGCTGAATAAAATCAAATATGTGGAAGTACATGAAATTGGTTTTTATATTAGAATTTGTTCTGATTTTTTTATATATTAATTTTTAGTAAGAGTTTAGTTTTTTATAACTATAGTTTCATCATCAAAAAGGAAATTTTGATTGTGGTTATTATATTCTATGATTCATGTAATAGATAATCACAACTAGGGAAACTACTGAATTTGATAAGGTTAGTTATATTAATTTTTTTATATTTTCTGCAATATTATTCTATTTTTTATCTCATATCATTTAATGTTTTTTTAGGCATTCAATTATTTACAATATTATTCCCAATATGATATGACTCGTATTAAATCTATTTTTGTGAACTATTTGTTAAGTCTGATTAGGATTTGAGGTATGTATATTATAATATTTATAAATAATATTACATATGGGTTCAAAAACCTAACTCTTTTGATATATTAGGTGTTTGAACCTACTAATAATAAAATTAATTCTTCAAAAATAACCAACAATGATCATGCCATAAATTTTAGGCACATGTATTTTAATTCTACTGTATTTTCAATGTGTTACATTCTCAATTTTCTAAAAGAATTGTAACTTTTGGTGTAGGTTTTTTGTTTATGCTGGGTATATGAAAAAATAAATAATCAATCAATCATGTGATGACAGGCTATGTACTATCCAAGTTGAGATGAACCCATGTTGTACCTGCTACAAATCCATGCCAAAAGGATAAAAAAGACATTAGAAGTGAACAAGAACAATCCAAAAGGGCATTAAATATATTACATGGTATCCTTAAGGCATCGGGTATCGAGTTAGGCCACAATAATGACGAGTGAAAAGGTAATTGATTTCTAGATGAAAATAATTTCTTTCATGGTACTTGGTATTTATAATGAATTGAATTTTAGGTCTAGCCAGAGGCCTATCATAGGTACATCATAGTCATTGTCTCATGTCAGGTCAACCACACTGGTATAATCATATCATGATGGTCCACTTATTCCAACTAATAAATAATGCTTCCTTAGGTATGGTAATATATTCAATAAGAAATATCATTAAAGGAAGAATAATACATGTCATCATAAGATATATTGATGCATTGATCTTTAACTATAATTCATTGAGTTCTCTCAAGTGCCTCTACAATGCCTTTGTCAAATTTTTTATAAAATTTATTAATGCATTAATCATTAAATTTTTTAGTGACTCAAATGTATTGAATAATAAATATTATTTGATTATTGTGTGTGGTGTTTTTTATAGGGGTTTTGATTTTATTAGAATTGTAGTTTTTTAGATTTTTCTAAAAAAAACATAACTTACGGTGTCGGTTATTTAAAAAAATGATGCCGATATTTTTTTAAAAAGGATTTCCTATATTATTTTTGCCTAAAGTCAACACTGTAAACCTGATCTTATTTGATTTTCAGCATCGGTTTTACCTAAAACCAACACCAAAAATCAGTTATCGGCATCGGTTTATTAAATAAACCGACGCCTAAACCCTAAACAAAAATGATTTTCAGCGTCCTTTTTTAGAAAACCGACACCGAAAATACTATTATTTACGTCGCCTTTATATTCTTTTATTAAAAACTGACGTCAATAATAAAAAAACGATTTTAAAATGTGTTTTTTCATTAGTGATTATTTCTTTATCTCTTTATATTTTCTCTTTGACGATCCACCAACATCATTCTTTTCCACCACAGATTTCCTCAGTATATCAACCAACTTCTATTTTTCCTAATCAACTCTCGGAATGATCTATGATTCTTTTGGAGACTCATGTTCACTATCTGATAGCTAAACTGTTTTATCTTCCAGAACATTTTCTTTTTCAGCTTCTTCCACTAGATCATCTGGTTGAACAAAATCATAATTCTTACTTTCATCACCATATAGTTTATTCACTTATTCATGTTATTCATCCTTTTTTCTTGTCAAATAATTTTGGTTTATTTAGCTTGAGAAGTTCGGATTGACAACTTTTTAGAATTACTCTCCTTCTCATGATATTCTTCCACTTGTCTTATCATATCATCGGTATCATCACTTACTTCCTCTTGCACAATTTGTTATTCTTCATCAGGTTATGGAATCACCATCTTCTTTCCTAGAATCACCGAGAGTGATTCTTGCAAAAATGATTCTAGTACATGGACTTGTTCAGAATCTGTTTTAGCAGCCTTGAGAAGATATTGAACAATCTCAACTTTAGATATCTTTTTCTTTTTCTTATTTTCTTTTTCTTGCTTCTCCTGCTCCTCAGCAGGATTAATCTTTAGGGTTTTTGATTCAGCAGGGTCCAAGAAAAAACTAGGCTCCCTTTCCCATTGTTCTTGTATTCTCTCTATTTTGAAACCACATCATCTGGATAAGTCTTTTTCTTCTTAGGTTTTGGAGGTACGGATTGAGTTTTCGGAACTACATGAATTTTTTCTTTCACTTCCAGTTCTTTCACCTTTCTCTTCTTCCAACCTTTCTTGGAAGTCTCATCCACTTCTTGTTTCTTTGATAAGGATTCTATTTTACCTTTAGATAAATCATAAAATTATCTGGATTCACTATGGAATATTACCTTCATTCTTCTGAGGGTGTCATCACTAAGAAACATGACCTTCAAATTCCTTGGCTTAAAACTGCACGGGATTTTAAAAGAATTAAGAGAAAGCAAAATTATCCGAGAGATAATAACTGGATACATAATTATCTAATATTTTCGAATCTCATTCTTGATATTAATAACTATAAGAAAAACGTACATCACTAAATTTATCTTTCTAAGCTTTACTAAGAAATCCAGGACATGGATATCACTGTTTTTCAGGGCATCATTATCACCTTTTCTCGAAATGATAAAAGACTAAACCCATAACTAAAAGATCCAAAAATTTGTATACAGATGATTAATTTTCAGAGTCTTAACCCTTGATAGACCAAGGCATTATATGGCTTTCTCCTTATCAAAAAATCCTGATACATCTGGTAGCTTGTGGGTGCAGAACTCAGCTTCTCCCTCATACAAAATTCCAATTATGTTTGCAGCCTTACTATAAGAAATAGAATAGGTTTTTTCCCTAAATATTAAGGAAAACCTGTCTCTCTCACCTTCATTGAAAATATTACGGACTCATAAAACTCTACCAAAATTTCTAGATAAACCGGATCCTGTACATTCAGTTTGGACATACATAAACTCTTCAAACTATTCAACTTTATTTTCTTTGAAATAAGAGAGTCATACTTTGCATAAAACATCAAATCTACTAACATTTCTCTATAGATCTACCACTCAAAAATTTTGATGACTGATGATATTTCTTTCTTGGGAATAATATTTCGATGACATTCGGAATTGGGAAAACCTAAAAATTTGGAACATACCTTAAGTAAAAAAGCACGGTTTCAACATACTAAGGCTTTAAAAACCAATGTGGTACAACCATCAGGGGGTCTTTATATTGGAATTTGAGGTTATGGTTAATTTTCCCAAAAAGATACAATGGTAGAAACACGCTTTATTAGATCTAATAGTAGAAATGATATCTGAAAAAAAAAATTGGAAGGTTCTGATATTTTGAGGTTTTAAGATAAATATTCGGATTTAAGGAATAGTGAATCCAATTTTTTTAAACAAGATGAAAATACAAACATGTAAAAAATTGATTAAAAATATTTAAGAAAGGAAACATACCTTCTGGAATGCTAGAAAAAATTAGCAGTAATAAAGAAAAATTCTTATTGAAGGACATTAGATTCCGGAAAATAAAATTAAGGAATATTTTTAAAATTAGGAGTTTTTAGAATATATAAAAAACAAATTGACTTCGAAAATTTTTGAATAATAAAAAATGATTTTGAAACATTTTTATTATGAAAATTTTTATTATCAAAAAGATTGATTATAGAAAAAAAATGTTTAAGAAAATTTTGATTAAGAAATATTTTCTAATTAAATTTTTATTAAAGAAAATTTTTGACTAATAAGAAAATGAAATCCCCCTATGAAAAAGAAGTTTTTTACTGTAAGAATTTAGGTTTCAAAAAGATGTTACTATGGAAGATTACCTTAAAGTTATCATTCCTAACTTCTGTTTAATGTTTTCCAATCTATCAGACGGTAAAGATTTTGTAAAAATATCAGCAAAATGATCTTGAATTCTGATAAAATAAGGAATAATATCTTATTTTTGTTTGTGATACCTAAGAAAGTGATGCATAATATATATGTGCTTTTCACAATAATGATGTGCAGGTTTTTTACTTAGGGAAATGGCACTAGTGTTATCACACAATATATGTGTTTTGGTAAAATCATCCTTGGAATTTTGTAATAAGCACTTATCATTCCTAAAATTTACAAGGTAACTTTCATCACATAATTGACTTATTCTAATGAGGTTTTTCTTAAGAACTTTAACAAATAATACATTTGAAATCAATGTTCTTTCAAGAATAACAATGTTACCTATACTAATAATTTATTTCTGAGCATTATCTTTGAAAGTTTCTTTTCCTCCTTTGATATTGATAATATTTTCAAAGAAGTTTTTATTAATAGTCATATTCCAGAAACCTCAACTATCCATGTACCATATATGTTTTTTGGTACTTTTTTAATTTTCCTGAAAATAAGAGTGTTAGACTTTTAGAATCCAAACATTCTTGGTTCTAGAAATTTTAAAATGCAATATTTTAGGAATCCACATTTTCTTAAAAAAATAAGATTTATGAAAACTTATAGACTGGGTTTTATTTAAAGAAATTTTTTTCCCAATGGCCCCCACACTGACATTTACTGCAGAATAGAGCACTTTTAGTAAAAAAATAGTTATTAGTAAAAAATGGTTTAGAATGAGTATAAAAAAATCCAAAACTATTCCTTGGGGAAGAATTTGGGGATACATATTGTCAAAATTTTCCTTACTAGAGGTAATTATTGAAAAACACCTCCTCAAAGAATATATTTCTGAGTTTAGTTTTGTACCAAGTTTTTATACTCAAAAAAATTAGTTTTAGAGTTAGTCTCTAAAATAGTTTTCTTAGAAATTACATTTTCAAGATTTTTAGAAAGTTTATCCTTATCAGAATTAACTTCCTCAAGGTTTTTGGAAATAATTTTAAAATAAAATAATTTCTTATCAATATATTTAGAAATGTTTGATACTTCTTTAGTTAAAATAGAAATTCTAGAATTTTCCTTGTCAAGCTTTTTCATGAGTTTAGAATTTTCCTTCTCAAGGAGTTTAGTAAACCTTGACACTTCTTCATAAGAAGGTAATGTATTAACTTCATTAGTATAAGATTATTCATCTAAAGAATTATAATAATCATTATCATTATAATTTTCATTCAAAGATACATAGTGATAAATTTGGCATTATGTGCGTTGTCCATTGGAAAATGATTTTCAATGGGTAGATTAGCTAGCAGACCAAGATTCTTCTAACCAGAAGATTCATACTCTGACAATTCATCAAAACAATCACCACCACTAGCACTCTAGGTGTCATTGTCTTTCAAAATGTTCTTAGCTTTATCCTTATAGTACTTCATTCTATTTCTCTTAGAATTATTTTCCTTTACATCCTTTTTCTTAAGCATAAGAAAATCCGGCCTAATATGCCCCACTCTTTTTCATTCATAGAAATTAACTTCTGAATATTTCTTGTCTTTTCTTTCTTTATTCTTATATCTATACTGAAAGTCCTTCTTTCTGAATATTGAGTTCATCCTTCGAGCAAGATTATCTAGCTCATTATCAAAATTTTCACTTTCACTAGATTCATATAACAATATGAAATTCTTTGACTTGGATCTTGTAACCCATTCAGGATTCTTGACTTTAGTAGTAGAAAAGGCTACCCTTCCATTTCCATTTTATTTTTATTCATTTTATCATCTCTTTTCGTTCTCATCTCATATTGAATAATAGTTCCAAAAATCTCATCAAGAGTAATTTAAGATACTTTCCTGTTCTCATCAATAGCTATTCTCTTAGATTCCCACTCATTAGGCATGATATCTATAATATTGTAGACAAGAGATTCATCATCTAGACCATCATCACCCATAGATTGTAGGATGTTAACAATATTCATAAACCTTTGTTCCACCTTGCATAGAGTTTCTTTATAAGGAAATAGAAATCCCTAAAATTATTCTCTAAGTATAGCTCTTCTATTTTTAATCGCTTTGGATGCACCAAAATGTGTAACTTTCAATTTCTTCCAGATAAAATTTGTAGCTTTACAAGAAGAAATCTGACTATATCTATTCCTTGTCATGGAACACAACCAAGTTTTACATACCTTGTAGTTTAGTTGATATTCTGACATTTCTTGATGGGTAAAGGTTTTGACTTCCTTGTCTGGAATCTTGTAATCTTCAGTAAGCATTACAAAATTGTTGACTCTCTTATTAATAACAAAAGTCTTCATACAATCTCTCCATTACTCATAATCATTCCCATCAAAAATAGGTGGTCTAGTAGGGTTTATATTATCAATCGAACCAACATTCATTCTTTTCCTTCTATAATAAAATATATTTCCACAAAAACATGTTAATAGTTAAAAAAATTAAACAAGGATATAAATCCCTAAGTAATAAAAATATTTAGAACAATGAAAACTTGAGCAAGAAACATATATGTCAATATAAATATTTCAGATACCTCATATGATACCAATTGTTGGATCAAAATAATGATGTAGATGCTCAATTACAAGAGGGGGTCAATTGTATGTTTAGAAAACTTTTGTTTTTAACCTTCAGGAAAACTATGATTAAAAATGTTAAACTAGGTATATTCACAGGACCTATTTTAGTTATACTAAAACAACTTTCTAGATTCTGGAAATATGGTTCCAGAAATGAAATTTAAAAAAGAATTATGAGGAAAATATCCTAACTTAAAGCATATAAAATTTTACTTATCAGAGTATACAAAAGTACAAGAAAGTATAAGAAATTTTCACTTTCTTCCTTTATCAAAATAAAACAGAAATAAACATGAAACAAAACAAGTAACAAGTATGAAATTTTTTAACCCAAAGAGTAGGGTATCCAACAACCTTCGATAAAGGTCCCTTGATTTATACATTCAAGAATGTTTGTTTTACCCACACCAAGCTAAGACCTTAATAGGAATATCAAAATTTGTCTTGAAATCCCCGTAATCCCCCGATCATTAAGGTAGTCAGCAACTCTGTCTTCATATCCTTGAAGTCCTCGAACTTTAAGGTAGTCGGTACCTCTGTCTTCTTATCCCTTGAAGCCCTAGATGGTACTCAGCAACAATCGGAGTCACACGAAGCAATCTCAACAAGATTTTTGTAACCACAAAAAGCATGAGAGTCTCTATCTCTCTAGAAATAACTTCAATAGAATGTAATCTCTAGAGTGATGGAACCGTATCGAGCTCGTTCAAATGAGATCGTGTTTATAGGCACTTATCCAACGGTCGACTCCCTCCTCCAGTGGTCATATTTTTTATTCATTCTTGGAGGGACCTATACACCAGTCACTTAAACAATGGTTAGTTAGAAACTGATTGTATGACATCATTTCATAACTATAACCAGTGTAAGAAAAATAGGGTTTCTAAACCAAATCTATTTTTCAGAGTCTGAGGAAAAAATATAAATTTTAATATAACCAAATGAATATTCATAGTTTATAAGGTATGGATATTCAGATTCTATTTTACAATGAATTCAGAATCTAATTCTATAGATTTCAGAGTCTGAATTATAATGAATTTGGAATATGAATTCGAAATAATTCAGAGTTTGATTTCTGATGATTCTAAATTCTGAGAAATTCAGAATCTAAATTTTGAGGAATTTAGAGTCTAAATTCTAAGGAATTTGGAATTTGGATTATGAGGAATTTGGAGTCTGAATTCTAAATAATTTAGAACCTGAATATCAGAGAATTCAGAATCTAAATTTTAAAGAATTCAGAATCTGAATTTTAGAGAATTCAAAACCTATATTTTAGAGAATTCAGAATCTAAATTTCAGAGAATTCAAAATATAAATTTCAGAAAATTAAGAACCTGAATTTCAAAGAATTCGGAACTTGAATTTCAGAGTATTTAGAACCTAAATTTCAGAGAATTCGGTATCTTAATTTCAGATAATTTGGAACCAGGATTTCAGAGAATTCAGAATCTAAATTTTAGAGAATTCGGAACCTGAATACAAAATACTCTATATCCTAGGATTTATAGGATTCTGAGGTTTTAGATATGAAACCGGATTTTTCCTTAGTAATAAAATGAGTAAGATTTAGAGATAGTATAAAAATAACAATGAAAACATGGTAAGAAAAAAATTCTTAGAGAATAAAAAGTTTATTTATTAAGATAATTCTTAGGGAAAATATATTTTGCCTTAAGATAGAGTGTTTGTGATTTTTGAAACATAGAGGAATGGAAAATTCATAAGGAAACCTTATTGACTCAACAATATTGTGAGGACCATGTTAAAATTTATACCTAAGTTCCAGTTGCATCACCCTACAACTTTTACTGGAGAGGGTGGAACTAAGAGAGGTGATTTATGGATTGAGTCCATAGATACTATACTTGAACATTTTGAGACTCATATTAAGATGAGATACTAGTTGGATACATATATTCTATGAGGATCAGAAAAGAGGTGGTGGGAATTTAAGGCTCATACTGGAAAGGTTGATGGTATATTATGGATGGACTTCATGGTGAAGTTATTAGAGAAATTATACCAAGAGATAATAATGTAGGATATAGCTTCTAAGTTCATTAGGTTGAATCGGGGGATTATGTCTGTGATGGAATATGTTGGATTCTTTACAGACTTTCAATGATTTTCTTTAGCACTGGAAGGTTATGTGATAGCTATGGAAGGAAAATTCTAGGACAAACATAAATGTGATATTAAGTCCCAAGTTAACATTTTTCTGTTTAATAATTTTTACAAGGTTGTGGATCGAGCTCTCATATATTAGAGGAACCTAAGGGATTATTGTATTTTATAGAAGTTATTTTCTAATTGATGATTAAAAGGTATGTATTTTGAGAGAAGGAGGCATTTTTATGACGGTGTCAGTCAATGGAATTAAAGGAAGAGTGGCTAAGAGGAAGGGTCAACCACTCAGGGCCTTACCTAGATTGTATGCAACCAGTGATTTTGGTATGTCCACTATCATTGATAATATCCCCAACCACTAGTAGAGTTTCAGTCTTATGAAAAAATGGGACATCTATAGAATTTCTATCAGAACTAGTGTCAAACGGTCAGTGAGGATGTATCTATGTATAATTAGAGTATATGGGGGAGCCTTCTACACCATATCAAGATGAAAGATAAAGTTCTACTTTCCAGGGTGGTACAGAAAGTTTACATGTATATTCTAGAAAATAGTTCCTATACTAGTAGGGTGTTGTAGCTCATGGGAGTTATACTACATCATAGGAAAGAGGGGAAGAACAGTTTCATGTAGTGTAGCCTACACTTGTAGATAGAAAGGCTGGACCATCGATAGTGATACATATTATTATTATAGATTCTATATTTTTTGGTGCCTTATTTTTTACTGGTGCATCTAATTCCTTTATATTTACATAAATAGTTAATGTTTTGATCATGGAGGTATAGTTTTTGACCAGGGTATTGAATATAGATACAACTCTAGGGATATGGTCGAGAGACATCTCTTTTTTCAAGGGATGTTCTCTCGGGGTTATAAATTATCTCTTTCTATGGAATATTTAAATTGATCAGATGGAAATATTTGACCTAATTATAGGAATGGATTGGATAATATAATACCAAGTCCAAAAAAAATTTTATCATAGGAGTGACCTTTAAATTTCTTATGGGTAAAAATTATAGTCATCGTGGAAAGTGGGATATCTAGGAAGGCAAAGCCGGGTAAATTACTCAGCAACTAGGATAGCTCACAGACCATGTTACTAGTCTATTTATCGATGATGGAGGTGTAAATAGGAATGTTTTTTCACCTATAGTTTACTGGTTTCAGGATGTTTTTTTATAAAGAATTTTTAGGGTTTCCACCTGAGAGAGATAAGGAATTTCTTATTGAGCTCATATTGTGGGATGAGCCAATTTCTATTCCACCATTTAGAATGGAACTAGTAGATATTCAAGATCTCAAGACTCGTCCAGAGGAGTTATAGGATAAGTAATTTATCTAAGTACATCTTCTTGGGGTTCACCAGTGTTGTTTGATATGAAGGATGACAAGACTATACGTTTATGTTTTAATTACCATATATTGAAATGGATGATAGTGAAGAATTAGTCTCATCTTCGATGTATTGATCATATTTTTGACTTCATGAGAGGATCTTATGTCTTTTATAAGATATAATTGATATTGGGGTACCCTTAGCTTAGTGTTAGTATTTATGATATATCAAGTACGGCTTTTAGAAGTAATTATGGACTTTTTTAGTTCATTTTAATGTTGTTTGGGTTGACGAATGCACAAACAGTGTTTATGGACTTAATGATTAAGAACCTTCTTCCATACCTGGATCAGTTTGTGGTAGTGTTTGTGGATGAAATCTTGGTGTTCTACAAGACTCATAAAGATCATGTCAAACATCTTGAAATATTTCTGAGTAGACTGATAGAGAATATTCTATATGCCAAGATATCTAAGTGTCAGTTTTGTGTTGATAAAGTATATTTATTGGGTCACATAATCTCAAAGGAAGGTGTGTCGGTAGACCTAGATAATTTCTATGTAGTGGTTTCTGGGGAACATCCCAAGAACCTATTAGATGTACATATCTTTCTAGGTTTGAAAAGTTATTATTAGAGATTCATACAATAATTTCCCCATTTGGAAACACCACTTTTGAGATTGACCAAAAAGGGGATAAATTTTGATTAGCATGGATAATGTCATAATGCTTTCCATGAGCTAATGAAGCGCATGACATCGGCACCGATCATGATCCTACCTGAGCCAAGTGAGGAGTGTATGGTGTATTGTGACACTTCTATAATAGGTATTGGAGCATGTTTACTATAGGGAGACCATGTTGGGGAATACGGGTCTCAAAAGTTGATTCGACATAAATAGAACTACCCTACACATGACCTCGAGTTAGAAGTGGTTGTTTGTGATTTTAAGTGTTGGTGACACAATCTATTGGGTGATAAGTTTTCTGTGTATATATGTCAAAATATAATAAATTATATCTTCCCCCAAAAATATTTGAATCTATTCTAGTGGATATGGGTTGAGTATATGTAGTAATCTAATTTCTATCTAGTATATACACCCAAAAAATGAAATAGTGTTTCTGACTCATTGAGTAGGAACACTATGAATTAGACGGCTCATGAGTCTAGTATTGAGTGGAAGATGATAACTTTATTGGATGATATGCACATGGTGGTTCAGGGGAGTCCGAGGAAGATAAATCTTGTATCAGTTTCAGTAGAGTCTGCAATTTTAATACATATTAGGCATAGAAATTATAAGGATCCATATTATTTTACCTTGAGATAAATCATTGAAGGTGTCGAGTTACCATCTGATTGGACCATAGATGAGTACGAGATCATCTATGTCAAGAATTAGGTTCTTATACCAACATTCATGTGAGAGGAACTAATGTGTGTGTTTCATGCCATGAATTGGGTGATACATATAGGTATGACAAAAATGTTATATGGCCTATGTAGATAGTTTTGGTTTCCAGGCATGAAAAAGGAGATAATAGGGTTCGTGAAATGATGTTACACCTGTCATTATATGAAGGCTGAGCATCAACATCCCGGTGATTTATTATAGTAATTGACCATTCTAGAATGGGAGAAGGAAGAGTTTACCATGGACCTTTTGGTGGTTCTTATGAGGATTCCTCATAAGAATAACACTATCTAGGTGATTATTGATAGGTTGAAGAAGGTAGCACATTTCCTTCTTATAAGGGAAACATTTTTAGTGGAGTAGTTAAGAAAAATGTATGTTCGAGAGATCATATATCTACATGGGGTTCCATGGAATATTTTTTCATACCATAACATTCATTTTACTTAAGTCTTCTAAGAGGTTTTACCAGAGGCTCTTGGTATGTAGTATTTGTTGAGTACATCTTTGCACCCACAAACAGATGGGAAGTCAGAGTGTACTATACAAGTGTTTGAGGATAAGTTTAAAGCATGTGTTTTAGACTTATATGGGTCCTAGGAGAATCACTTGGATTTATATTTTTTTAATATAACAATAGTTATCAAGAAGCTATTCAAATGGAACCACACAAGTCTCTTTATGATAGACCATTTAGATTACCTCTATGCTAGATTCAGGAAGATGAGTCAGAGTTGTTGGGAATGAGTATTGTGCTGGAGACATTGGAGTAGGTTCATCTTATTCAAAAGAATATAAATATGGATTAGATTATGAAGAGATCATATTATTATAGACATTGATGGCCTCTAGAGTTTATAGAGGGTGATCATGTATTCCTTTCGGTGTCTCTACGTTTTTGGAACTACAGGATACAGAGATAGGCAAGCTAGTGTTGAGGTTCATTAGATTATTTGAGTTTGTTGAGAGAATCAGATAGGTTGTGTATCTATTGGATATTCCATAGAGATACAGCTCTATACATGATGTTTTCCATTTGTCACAATTTCAATGGTATCACCTCATCCCTTCCTATGTGATTGATGTGGATGATGTTGAGCTTTAGATAGATGCTTCCTTTGAGGAGAATATAATACGTGTGTTGGATCTTGGTGAGAATGTGTTGTGGGGAAAGGCCATTCTGGTAGTTCTTGTATTATGGAAACATGGATGTGTTCAAGAGGAAATTTATGAGATAGAAGTAGATGTGATGGATTAGTGGCCCATTCTTTTTTACTAGAAATCTTAAAGATGCTTGGGAGTACAGCTTGTTGACGATCTGTTATAAAGTGGGGATATTTTAAAACCCCATCATTTTCTGGAGATGTTATGGGATCATTTATAGGAACTATTTTTCCTTTTCATGAGTAATTTTATCTAGGGTTTTACATTGGGGTGTTTTTTGGTGAAAATTTTGAGAAATAAGAAAGAAAGAGTGCAGTGCACAGTTGGTGCATGGTTTTCCCTAACCATACGCCATGGACCAACAAACTGTGAAACCCTAGATAGATTGGTTTTTAATGGTTGGTGTATGGTTTTTCAAACCAGTTACCCTAAAATTACAAATCATGAACCACATTAGAATAGGTCATAGTAAATGTTCACTGTTAGGGAAAACAATGTGCATCATCCCAACAAACCTTGTGTGGGTTTTTAATTCACTATAAATTTTATTTTAAAATTTTCCGACCCACCTTTTTAATCCAAAATTGAGACCCATTCTACCCTAACATTTATTTCACAATTTTAGAGCCTTATTGATATATTAAAATATATTTCGACCTCCCTTCTTCATGATTTGAAGACAAAATTGAATATATTCACCCCTCTGAGTAAGAGGATCTCATCCCATGTACTTTCCCTTCTCTTTCCCATTCTTCTTACATACTTTAAAGGTTGTTCTTACCATTTTTTGGTTGGATATAGATATATTATTGGATTTAGATCTATGGAACGTGGATCTAGCACTATAATTAAGGGGTCTTTATTTGTTGAATATTGGATTTAGGTTTCATAGTCAGATCTTGTGTTATGTCATTATTCTATTCAAATTGGGGATTTTAGTTAGGTGATTTCACATCAACAAAATGGGTTAGGTGTTGTATAATTAAAATCCCAAAGTATTGATTTAAATTACATGTATGTAATTATATTTTTTTTTAGATTTTTATAAATTTAGTTCTTTATTAAATTAATTAATTTGGTGAATTAATTAATTTAGGAAATGTAAAATTAGGGATTTGGAATTATAGATTTTGAATAATTATTTGTCGAATTAATTATGAAATAGTGAGCTAGATTATTTGAGAAAATAAATTTTTTATTTAATTATGATAATTGAGATAAAAGATTTTAATAATTAATTGTTGCATTAATTATATGATATTGAGATAGAAGATTTGAGAAAATTAATTATTTTATTAATTATGAGATATTGAGATTGATGATTTGAATAATTAATTGTTGAATTAAATATGGGAAATTGAGTTTGTGGATATTAATTAATTAATGAATTAATTAATTAATGGGATTCATGCACTTAATTAATCAAGGAATTAATTAAGGGGAATTATGTGATAAACTAATTATTGAATTAGTAATGAGATTGAAAAGATTAATTAATTGTTTAATTAATTAATGATACTAATATGATTAAGTAATTGGTTAATTAATTAATGGGATTGATGTGCTTAAATAATTGGGTAATTAGTTAAGGGGAATTATGCAGTGAACTAATTTTTGAATTAGTAATGAAATTTATGTGGATAACTAATTGTTAAATTTGTTACATGTTGATGAATGGTAACATGGACGATCAGTCATGTATTATATGATTATGAATAGTAACATGGTCATTTAGTTGTGAAATTATTAATGGTAACATAGTCATCCAATTGTAAAATTATGAATGGTAACATGGTCATTCAATTGGGAAATTACAAATGGTAACATGGTCACTCAATTGTGAAATGATGAATGGTAACATGGGTATTTAGGGATAAATTATGAATGGTAACATGAGCATTCGGGTATGAATTAATGAAAGGTAACAATGGAATTATGAGTTATGATATCCCTTGGGAATTGTTCAGACTCTCGTACGGGCAGAAGAAAATATTGAGATACAGGTGTCAATGGGATCCTAGAGGTTTATGGGGTTAAATAAAGATTTATTAATAATGTGATAACAATTTACGTATGCATTATAATTATTTCATTATATAAATCCATACACTATTATTGACTGAATAATATTTTAGACACCCTTGGTGGTGGCATACTGAGTTGTACTCACACCCTACTTGGGTTACCTGATTGGTGCCCAAATAGATTCCATGGTTGTAGGATATGATAATGAAAAGGCCCTTTTTAGATAACTGAGTTGGGATGGAGCATGGATGATGGAATCAGATGTTGGTTGCAAGACGCTTAGAGATTTTTCAGTGTCTATAATTTTGAGTTGCATTTTGACACTTGGAACGTACTTTAGCATGTCAAATATTCTATTAGTTTTGATATTCTATTTCTAGTTTTGGTCATCTTGTGATACTAGTATTGTCCTGGTTATGAATAAATGACATTTTGTAATTGTTTATTTATTTTTGATGGTTTTTTACTCTAATAAAGAGGGTATAGTCTCCACATGAATAATATTATACCCTACCTACTAATCGGAATCCTCTTGTATATATAGAGGCATGCTTCAGGTCATGTGATCGACCAACTCAGGGCACTGGCGTGCAGCACCCAGGTCGGGATGTCACATCCTAAGTGGTAGTGTCATACGAATATGGGCTATTGTAGTAGACTCCCTAAAATCTAGCTATGATGGACCTAAATTGGATTATAGCCTTTCTATGTTGTGAGATAATATTACCTAGGATGATAATAAGTGTTGCATTTTAAGTGGTGGGTAATGATAAATATCAAGGGTCTGAATCTTTAGATGATGCTTCATTATGATATTTCTAGTTATGGTGGATGTTTGTTGTATGGTAGTGGTGGTGTAATTTAAGGAGGACATGTTTCCTAATGGTGGGTACACGACAATATAATAAGAGTCCCTAAGGGTGGTAACCTAGAAAATAGTTTGAGTCCTTGGGGGATAATGATGGGCTAACCTATATATATATATATATATATATATATATTACAAGGGAAATGTGGATGAAAAACTATGTGAAGATAGTTTGGGATGGTCCCCATAGATGAAAAATTATATAGTGTTATTACAGTGAGTCCTATATTATTGGACTCCTAAATGGTTATTGATATTTTGATTGGTTGTGAGTTTTCTTTGATTGAAGTTATTTTATGTGTTCTATGGTGGTAAGTTAAAGTATTATGATCTATGAAATGGATGTGGTTTGGATAATTACTTATAGTAGATTGATGATTGATTGTTTTTATTTTTCATTATAAATATGGATTCATTCAAAAAAATTATTCACATAAACCCATAATTGTTTAAAAAAACATGTAACACCCAGATATTTTAAAGGAAAATTATAGCCGATACTATATATAACACACAACAAAGAGCTTAAACGAACCCCAAAATATTATTATTCAAATAAGGTCATTATAACCTAAATGTAGAATTGGTGGTTATAAATATGGTTAAAACATTTAAAAACATTTATTAAGGTTTTATATAATTTATTTGTAATAAATAAGTACTTTATTTTTATTAAAATCATTTTATACTTCAAATTTATGTTTTTTCAAAAAAAAAAGGATTTACTTTTCATTTTCTATGGGGGAATTATAATTAATATTTTCAACTTATAAAAATTTTATTTTGTAAAATGAAAATAATTTTAGATATCACCATATCAAAATTAAATCATGATGAATTTTTGGGTTTTTTCTTAAAAGATTTATTTTTCATCAAATTATAAAAAATACTGATTTTTCATTGAAAACTATCTTTTTGTGTCAAGTATTTATAAACATCCACTTTATTTTAAATTGGTTTAAGTGTTAAATTAGTTCTATTATATTTTTAGTAATCCAATTTATTTTATTAGAATCAATTTTATTGTATAATTTAGGTTAAAAACATTTATATAAATAATAAGGAATTTTTCTAAAAAAATTGTTTTCTCTTGTATTTGGAATTTTAATAAAAAATTATTTTATGAAAATTATATAAATTGAATGTTGAAAAGTTGATACATGTATTGAATTTTTTTTAAATAGGTCTGTTTTAGTTTTTTTCACAATTAATAGTAACCTTTGTAAATTTTTGTGACCATAATAAGGATAAAATGTGAAAAATAGAGTTTAAAATAACAGATAAGGTCTCAAAATCAACCCAAATCTTTAATTTATCATATTATATGGGTTGATTTTGTCCATTTAAATCCTATTATGAAATTTATTTCCACTTAATTAAATATTTCATTGATTAGGAAAATTATATTAATTCAAGAAAATAATTAATACAGAATGTCTATCTTTTTACTTTAATAAATATAACTTTTTATTATATGGATAAAAATAGGAAAAGTCTATTTATACATATTTAATTTAAATATAAAATAATTTTTTAGTCATTTTAATTTATATCTAATCTTTATTCATTGTATAATTACCTTAAATACTTATAAAATTCTGATATAGTATTTATTCAATTAAAAGAAATATAAAATAAATTATTTTTAAAAACTCTTAAAGTAATATTTTACAGAGTGATTTATAATGACCCAAAAGATTTATTGACATATATATGACATATTAAATTTTTTTTAAAAATATATATTTGAATTAAATATTTTATTTAATGTATTTAATGTCAGATTAAATAAATTATGTCAAAAATTACCTCATTTATATTTTATGAAAAATAATATTTTATTAAGTTATTTAAAAATCATAAAAAAAATTCAGGAGGATAATTAGGAACATATATTGTCTAAAATGGAATAAATAGGAAAATTATGGGTCAATTTTTACCTTATAAGTAAAATTATAACCCTTTTAGAGGTAAAACGGTTTTACCATGGTTAAGGTTAAATAAGTTAATTAATGGGTGAATCCAAAAGGAAAGGTTTAAAATAACAAATAAACCTATCCAAATTTTCTATAATAAAGTTATATAACCCGTATACTATCTTATATTAAAAGTTATTACCACATGATTAGTCAATGAAATTGGAAAATATTAATTCTCAATAACTTAATATTTATGTGTTTCAAAGTTCATAAACATCAATTTTAGTCCAATTTAGAAATTGAACTTCATTTCCCATCATTGTGCAATTCATACTTAAATTGTTAATTTGGGCCCACTCAATAAATTTCTTGTGTAAAATTCATTGTTCATCATTTTAATTTGATATTTTGGTTTATAATTCATCACTTTATTTGGAACCTTTTATCTTTTAGTTCTGATGGATGAATCCCAAGGGAAGATGGATATCTTTGTGCCTGAATGCATATATTTGCTGGAAAAAGCATAATGGGCCTAAAGCCCATCAAACAAATGTGGGGACCACAAAAAAAGCCCAATGAAGCTCCAATATTTACTGTATAAAGATAATAATATGAGGATAATTTTATTCTACTGTGTATGGTAGTAATTCTGAAGTTTTTATAATGATAAAAGGATCTGAAGTTGAGATTTAAATGGTGGGCCCGACCTGAATGCATATAAAGTCGTCCCACCATTTCGACCATAATTTCAAAACGGCTAAGACAAATTTCCTATAAATTTACAAATCATATAGGACATATAGAAGAACATATTTCTCTTCTATGACCCCTATGGATTCAGCCTTTTTCAATTATAAATTCACACGTAAAAACGGTGGATGAATCTGGCTGGTTTTGTGGTCAACTTTGTAACGTCAATTTCCTTTTGATTCTTCACCCTCCTTTTGAATCTATTAATTGTTGGGGGCTAAATTTATTGTTTGGGGGTGGAAATAAGGCTCATAATATGCCTATATAAGGAGTTTGTGGTGAAGGTAATAAGCATCTCATATTTTTATTATCATCTTTTGTTGCTTGTTCCATTGTAAGGTTATGCTTCCAAAGTCCCTTTGTAATGTTTTCCATTTCCATGTAAGTTCTTTTTTGTATCTTTATGTTATTAATCAAATTATTTCTCATATATATTTTTCATTTCTTTTATTTAAACTTCATTATCACAAAGCACAATGATATCTATGTGTTCTGGTGAATTAATTCACACATAGGTGTGAATTTCATTCATGCAGACGGAGGAGCGCTCGTTATTTCCGCAGTTTTAATTTCTTCAATCCAATTCTTGTAAGCCATATTCTTCCCACCATTGAGAGAATAGAATCAATGTAGGGAGAACCCTTTAATGGTTTGATCGTATTAGGATGCAAAGGCTGGATTGAATGTTATTTTATGAACAAATTGATGTTAATTGGCTAATTAATTTAAGACTTCCATTCTTTAGTTATTTCTACTCTTCATCTTCACTATGTTTGAGAACGATAAATTCAAGTACTGAATGACCATATACCTTGTATAGATCATGAATTTTGTTCTCTAAGTGTATAGGGGATTAGCAATTGTGTTTATTAAGAACCAAACTAGAGAATGATAGAAGGTAGTGTTATTTTTTAAGAATGGATTCATCAAGAATTAATAAAACCAAAATTGTCTAATGAAGTAAAATTCATTCAATCCAACCCAAGTATAATTCTAAGATAAACCCATTTTAATTTAATTTAATTCACTTCGGTTTCTTAGGGTTCTTTAAAACCATCCAAAATCAAAACCATGTTGGCCACTTCATATCCCATCCTCCACCAAATCATAGAGTCTCGGGTTACTTCTTCGGTCCCTGTGGATTCGACCCCCTAAATGTACTACATCGACCACTTTTACCAGTAGTGTAAATTTGGGTGCAATAAAATTTTGGCGCTGTTTCCGGGGACCAAGTAATTCACCATAGAACATCTTCCTATTCTCCCTCATTTCTCCTTTATCATCCCCATTTCCCTTCTATTATCCCCTTTCTATTTTTTTGACTCCCAAAAATCACGATTCCAAATTCCCAAATGAATCCAATGGAGTATAATCAACAATATCCATTCACAAACTCATGATGGAATCAATTAGAAAATCTGCATTGGGAATCACCAACCTTTTTTAATTGCTTTGATCAACCTTTGAATGAATACCCCACACCCAATAACATGAATGGTATTTGTAATGATAAATGATTAAATGATCAATTTCCATAACTGTCAAGAATGATTGAAAAGATGAATAATGATGAATTCCATGATGTAAAAAAATCTATCAATCCTAATTCTAAAACATTTCTTGAACATTTGTGTGAAAAAATGGTTAAAATGAAATCAGAAGTCTCATCACTGGGATTAGAAATACAAAGCATTAAGAATTCTGAGGAACCCATTCCCACTCAGGATGTCCTTTCCTCATCACCTATAGAAGAATATTTTATCCTAGAAACCACTCATGAATTAAAAAAAGAACTAACATTTGGATATGGTATGACTAAATAAGATGAATTAAATGTTAAAGGGTCTTTAAATCAGGAGCAAATTAATTTTTTGGATTCACAAGGGAAAAATTAGTCTTCATAGATTGGGTGTTCAGAATATTTCTCCAATAACAATTTTTTAGAATCACCGATCATTGAAAAATTGGGAGATATAATGAATATTGAGTCTATACCCACTCATAAAAATCAAATGGAAAATTTTAGGGATGAATCATCTTTTCTAAAGGAACTAATTCTTTCAATTGTTTTTGAAGAAGTAACAATTTTTTATTCAAATTTTCATTCTTCTTTGGGAGAAACCAATTAAACTGAACTCGAAGATATGATACTTCCTTTCCAACTCAAGAATCCCTCCATTTATGATACCCTAGACCATTCAATTATCATCCATTTTCATCAAGAATTCCAAAAAAGTTGAATCACCCTTGAAATATTAGGAAGGACTCTAGATGAAACTCAATCAACCATTACCAAAATTCCTTGTACTTTCACACTCATTGTTGAACATGGTATTTCACCTGGCACAAATTCTAAAAAAATAATTAATCTCAATCTTGTTTAAGTGGAGAAAAATGGGGTCATAAAAATTTTTAAAGTTAGAATTGGATAAGTTGGGGGGTCTAAGTCATGCTAACGACCTGAAATTAAGCGCTGCATGGGAGGCAACCCAAGATTTTTCATGATTCCATTAAAGTGAATCATCTTTTTTTATTTATTTTTTATTTTTCATTTAAAAAAATTACCATAGTCTGTTGACCTATTCTTATTTTATGATTAAGGATGGGTATGAAAGGGGAGTCCCATATTCATCCGTGTCACGTGGCGTGATCTCTAAGTAATACCTTACCCAGAAATTTTGAAAAGAAGACAATGTATCATCAGTTTATTTTATTTTAATTTTACTTTATTTAGTTTAAAAATATATATATAAAAATAAAAGAGCAGGTCGTAGGTCATGGGGAAAAGCCCGTCACAACCATCCAAGCTGTTGAGACTTGAACCTACGATTGAAGAGAGACTGTGGCATGTGCTATCATCATCAACCACTAGGTGACTTCATTCCAGGATTATCATTTTCAATTTCCTCTTTTAACACCTCTCACATACCCCCTTATATGCTTTCTTTAAACACTGGGGACATTGTTATTCTATTTTGGGGTGAGATGAAATAAAAAATTATTTTTTTTAATAAGAACATGTATAGAAAGAAAATTATCATTAACCTTGAACATGATAACACACATTGAAAACTTTGAAATTTGATATCAATTAATTTTGCATGCTTTAATTCTGATTTTAATGCAAGTTTAAGTTCATGAGCATAGTTTTTGGAAAGTGTGGTTGTTCGATGTGATTTTTCAAAGTTTACATTTTTCATCTTATTAATAAAAATGTCACAATGCACTTCTATTGGATATTGGGTGTAAATTTAATTTCTTGGGTCCCTTTCATTAGATCATAGGGTTTTGGGGTCACTTTTAGTTTAATTTGAGTATCCAAATAAATAAATAAATAATTGAAAAAAATAATGACCACATAGAGCAATGTTTTGTCCAAATGATTGGAGTCCGGCACTTGGGGATCGTTAATCTATAGTTGTCTTTCCTAGAGTTAGGCTTTATATCTCTATTTTAGAGCATGGAATTGATAATATGTGTGGTGTCTGGCACTTGGGGATCGTGACTCCATAGTTGTCTTTCCCAGAGTTAGTCTTTTCATAACTATTATGGTTAAATAAAATAAAATAAAAAATTGGATACTCATTTTAAGTATTAATGTGATTCCCACCTAGTTCTTCCATTTTTCCCCTTGAACAATAAAATGGGCCCCATGTCTTTTGTGATGCACAACACTTTATCATGCTTAATTAAAATTGGATGAGATGTGGCGATGAATTTGAACAAAGGAATGGTCTTGGGATTGAGATATGATTATGGACCTATCTTGTTTTAAATTATTTTGATGGTTTTTATAAATTTTTTGGGTATGAGGTCTTTGGGTGAGCAATGTGTATTAAAATGTTTTTGGAAAAGGGGATTCAAATTTTATATTTCTAATATATTTTTCTCGGCACTAGAAAAACTCAATTTAGGGGTGTGATTAGTCACTGAAATTGGCTAATATTTATTTTTAACATCTTAATATTAATGTTTTTCAATGTACATAAACATCAATTTTAGTCCAATTCAGAAATTGAACTTCATTTCTCATCACTGTGAAATTCATGCTTAAAGTGTCAATTTAGGACCACTCAATACATTTCTTATGAAAAATACATTGTTAATCATTTTAATTTGATATTTTATTTTTTAATTCATCACTTTATTTGGAACATTTTATCTTTTAGGTCCTATGGATGAATCCCAAGGGAATATGGAGATTTTTGTGCCTGAATGCAGAAATTTGCTGAAAAAGCAAAATGGGTCTAAGGCCCATCAAACAAATGTGGGGCCCATAAAACAAGCCCAATGAAGCTCCAATTTTTACATTAAAAAGATAGAAATATGAGTATTGTTTTATTCTACTATGACCAGAGCTAATTCTGATGTTTTCATGATGATAAAGGGATCTAAAGTTGAGATTTAAATGGTGGGTCTAACACTAATGCACATAAAGTCATCCCACCATTTCAACCATAACTTCTAAAAGGCTGCTCCAAAATTCCTAAAATTTCTAAAGCTCATATATTAAAGATGTAATAACATATGTCTCTTTTACGACCCTTACAGATTCGGCCTTACTCAATTAAAAATTCACACCACAAAACGGTGGACGAATCCGGCTGGTTTTGTGGTCAACTTTGTAACGTCAATTTCCTTTTGATTCTTCACCCTCCATTTGACACTTAATTATTGTGGGAATAATTGATTATTGGGGGTGGACATAAGGCTCCTAATATGTCTATATAAGGAGCTGGTGGTGAAGGTAATAATAATCTCATATTTTTCTTATCATCTTTTGTTGCTTGTTTCATTGTAAAGTTATGCTTCCAAAGTCCTTTTCTAATGTTTTCCATTTCCATTTAAGTTATTTTTTGTATATTTATGTTATTAATAAAAAACTTTCTCTTTTAAATTTTCCATATATTTTATTAAAACATCATTATCACAAAGCACAGTTATATCTCTGTGTTGTGGTGAACTAGTTCACACATAGTTGTGAATTTCATTCACGCACATGGAGGAGTGCTCGTTATTTCCACGGTTTTCATTTCTTTAATCCAATTATTGAAATCCATATTCCTCCCACCATTGATAGAATAGCATCAATGGAGGCGCAACCCTTTAATGGTTTGATCGTAGGAGGATAAAAAGTCTGGATTGAATGTTATTTTATGAAGGAATTGTTGTTAATTGGATAATTAATTTAAGACTTCCATTCTTCAGTTATTTCTACTCTTTATCTTCACTGTGTTTGAGCAAGCTAAATTCAAGTACTAAATTACCATATACCTTGGAGAGATCATGAATTTGGTTCTATATGCGTATAGGGCATTAGTGATTGTGTTTAGTAAGCACCAGACCCGAAAATGATAGAAGGTAGTGTTATTTTTGAAGAATGGATTCATCCAGAATTAATAAAACAAAAATTGTCTAAAGAAGTAAAATTCAATCAATCCACCCTGAGTATAATCATAAGATCAACCCATTTTCATTGAATTTAATTCTCTTAGGATTCTTAGTGTTCTTTAAAACCATCCAAAATCAAAACCACGTTGGTCACTTCATAGCCCATCCTCCACCAAATCATAGCATCTCAAGGTTACATCTTCGGTCCTTGTGGATTCGACCCCTAAATGTACTACATCGACCGCTTTTACCAGTAGGGTAAATTTTGGCTCAACCACGACATTGTTACACTCTCTCATGAAAATGAATTTATTATATTTAAATCTTTTTATAAATTCAATATGTGTCCATCTGTTCACTATAAAAGGGTATTTCATGTACTCTATTTTATAAATCTCCTAAATCCTATTATCTAGAAAAAAACCAGAAAAAAACCTATAAACATAATTATTCATGTTATATGGGTGTTGGTATTACTAAAATTCCAACTCTAGGCCTCTTAAGAGATGTTCTAAAGGATCTCTTTCAAAGAAGAGGTAATCATCTTTACCAACTCAATCAAATTTATCTCTTCTTGGAATTTATCTAAATATATTGTAAAAATCATAGAATAATAACTCAAGAATCATAAATATAGTGATACATTTTTATAATTATTATTTTAAAAATATTTTACATCTATTTCTCATCATATGAAAACAAAACATCTCTTGTGCGTGTGTATAATTTCTTGTCTCCACATAGAGGTTTAATTCTATTTTTATATCCAATTTACATGGACGATCAAAAAGATTAAAATAATTAATATATAATATATTTATAAAATTAATATTATTATAAAATTATAATATCATATATAACTTCTTACCTTAAAATTCTTTCGAAAATGATAAAGTGGCTCATGTGTACGTGTGAACTACCACCTCCATAGAGTGATGTGATATATTTTTCATATACACATTAAATGGATGTAATAAGAATATATTTAATGAATAAATATTATATTTATTACATTATTAAAATTTTAGATGTTATGTAACCATGATCAATGTGTGAGGACAAAAATTTACAAACAAAAACATTCCTGAAAAACAAAGCCGTTATCACCCGAAATAGTGATTTTAATAAAGAATTGTTAATAAAGATGTTATCAAAGGTTATAAGTAAATTATGTATGGTATGATATATATTATTTTTTTTGTAATAGAATTATAAAATAAAATATATTTTATACATCAGTTCCAAACACATGCGATGGAAGTCAGACCCTAGGTAAGGGTTGTTCATCTCAAATTGTCTTCTTTGGGGAATATATTATGTTATACACCCAACATATATTATGAGGTTTATATACTACCCATTTCATATTTTATATCATTATTATATTTTTATCCCTGTTATTTAGTGATTTAATTTAATTTATTTTATTCATGGTCGTTATGATTTGAAAGTTACCAAAGTCGTGAGGTTGTATTTCATAATCTCATCACTAATCGAGATTTTTTATGTTTAAGTTTTTGAAGTGGAAATTATTTGATTCTTATAAATTAAAACATATATATTTAATAATCCTATATTTATTTCTATAAATTATATGTTTTTATTTAATTTTCCACTCTTTATGTACTCTTGATCCCCAAATCATGTTTTTAAGGAAAATCAACCTTGTTTTTCTACACGACTGTAAATAGTTTCCTCCCAAATACTTATTTTCCTTAAAATTATTTGGATAATATTTTTAATATTATACAATTATTTATTGGATATATTGTTACCAAATATTTATTTAAAAAAATTGTTTAAATGGAATCATTTTATGTTGTTCTGGAGAAGTTAATTTTTGAATTTTCTTAAAAAAAGTGTGGAAGGAAGGTTTTTTTAACTCATATACCATCAAATTAATTTCTGTACATCATGAACACTCAATTTTTTGAAAAATAATTAAAATATAATAGGTTTACTTTAAAAAAACCTTCATATTGATTAATTTTATATATTTTAAATAAGTGATTTCAAAGTGAAAACGAATATTTTACTCTTGAAATTTTCTAGTGATCTTTTTAAAGTACACTAGTGCAGAAAACGTTTTTTACGTCACCATTTTTTACGTCAGTTATATAAAACCGACGTCATAATATGTAAAACGAGGTTTTTTACGTCGGTTATTTCTTAACCGACGTAAAAACCTGTGTTCGGTACACCTTTAACTTCGGTTATAAAAATAACCGACGTTATTAATCGCGCGCCTTCGTTTTTTACGTCGGTTATTTTTATAACCGACGTAAAAAACGCGGTTTTCGAAGGCCTTTTTACGTCGGTTATTGAATAACCGACGTAACAAACGCGGTTTTTGAAGGCTTTTTTACGTCGGTTATAAAATAACCGACGTAAAAAAATAATCCGCAGATGTTTTTGACGTCGGTTATGGAATAACCGACGTAAAAAAACGCGGATTTTGAGCCCTTTATAACGTCGGTTATAAAATAACCGACGTAAAAAATGAATCGGAGGAAGGTTTTTACGTCGGTTATTGAAATAACCGACGTTATAAATGTTTTTTAAACAATTATCACGTCGGTTATTGAATAACCGACGTGATAACTCATTTAAAAATTTACCCAGACCCGTGGATTGTCATTCGCGAGTTTACCTTCGACAGTCGCGACTCGTCTCTCTCGCGCGTAAACCCGAATCGGCTCGTCCATTTCGTTGGTTTAGATTCGTTTTGCGATCATCGTTTCTCATATTTAATCTCCTCGGATCAATCATCTAAACTCGCAGCACTCAGGTAATCCTCCCACTCGTTCGTTTTTTTTCGCGGATAGTATATATATATGTGTTGTGATTTTTTTGTTGAAACTAGCTAAGATTCTTCGATTGCGAACCCTTTTAACTCGTTTTGGCACCATAATCTTATTTATCATCCCTAGATCTATTTGTTCGACTTGCAATATTGAGTAATTTTATGATTTCACTAATTTTTCATCGTTTTCTATAAATCCCCGAGAGGGTTGGGGCGTGTCCATTTGGATGGGTTGCCCTTTTACAGTTGTTACTACTTTATTCACACACAACCATGGCATAGGTGCATGGATTTGGGGTCGGGGGGAGTCCAGGGGGGTTTACAAGGGGGTGGGTGGGTGTGGGGGCTGTCCAAGGGTGTGGGTGGGTGTTGGGGGGTGTCCAGGGGGGTGTCCAAGGGGGTAGGGGGTGGGGGGTGGTGTTTAAGAGGGGTGAGGGGGCTGTCCAGAGGGTTGGGGGGTGTCCAGGGGGGTGTCCAAGCAGGTCGGGGGTGGGGAGTTGTGTCCAGGAGGGGTGGGGGTGCTTTCTAGAGGGGTCGGGGGCTGTCCAGAGGGGTCGGGGGGTGTCCAAGGTGGTGTCCAAGGGGATGGGTGGGTGTGGGGGGCTGTCCAAGGGGGTGGCGGCCTGTCCAGAGGGGTCGGTGGGGTGTCCAGGGGGGTGTCCAAGGGGGTGAATGGGTGTGGGGGGCTGTCCAAGGGGGTGGATGGGTGTGGGGGGCTGTCCAAGTGGGTGGCGGCCTCTCCAGAGGGTATTTGGGGTTGTCCGGGTGGGTGGGGGGGCTGCCCAGAGGGTTGGGGGATGTCCAGGGGGGTGTCCAAGGGGGTAGGGGGTGGGGGGTGGTGTCCAGGAGGGGTGGGGGGCTGTCCAGAGGGGTCGGGGGCTGTCCAGAGGGTTGGGGGGTGTCCAGGGGGGTGTCCAAGCAGGTCGGGGGTGGGGGGTTGTGTCCAGGAGGGGTGGGGGTGCTTTCTAGAGGGGTCGGGGGCTGTCCAGAGGGGTCGGGGGGTGTCCAGGGTGGTGTCCAAGGGGATGGGTGGGTGTGGGGGGCTGTCCAAGGGAGTGGCGGCCTGTCCAGAGGGGTCGGTGGGGTGTCTAGGGGGGTGTCCAAGGGGGTGGATGGGTGTGGGGGGCTGTCCAAGGGGGTGGATGGGTGTGGGGGGCTGTCCAAGTGGGTGGCGGCCTCTCCAGAGGGTATTTGGGGTTGTTCGGGTGGGTGGGGGGGCTGCCCAGAGGGTTGGGGGATGTCCAGGGGGGTGTCCAAGGGGGTAGGGGTGGGGGGTGGTGTCCAGGAGGGGTGGGGGGCTGTCCAGAGGGGTCGGGGGCTGTCCAGAGGGTTGGGGGGTGTCCAGGGGGGTGTCCAAGCAGGTCGGGGGTGGGGGGTTGTGTCCAGGAGGGGTGGGGGTGCTTTCTAGAGGGGTTGGGGGCTGTCCAGAGGGGTCGGGGGGTGTCCAGGGTGGTGTCCAAGGGGATGGGTGGGTGTGGGGGGCTGTCCAAGGGGGTGGCGGCCTGTCCAGAGGGGTCGGTGGGGTGTCCAGGGGGGTGTCCAAGGGGGTGGATGGGTGTGGGGGGCTGTCCAAGGGGGTGGATGGGTGTGGGGGGCTGTCCAAGTGGGTGGCGGCCTCTCCAGAGGGTATTTGGGGTTGTCCGGGTGGGTGGGGGGGCTGCCCAGAGGGTTGGGGGATGTCCAGGGGGGTGTCCAAGGAGGTAGGGGGTGGGGGTGGTGTCCAGGAGGGGTGGGGGCTGTCCAAGGGTGTGGGTGGGCGTTGGGGGTGTCCAGGGGGGTGTCCAAGGGGGTAGGGGGTGGGGGTGGGGGGCTGTCCAGAGGGTTGGGGGGTGTCCAGGGGGGTGTCCAAGCAGGTCGGGGGTGGGGGTTGTGTCCAGGAGGGGTGGGGGCTGTCCAGAGGGGTCGGGGGGTGTCCAGGGGGGTTTGCACATCGATTTGTTTTATATTTCAAAATTGTTTACATTCAAATTATGATTTTTTTCATATAAACATATATTTGTCTTATCTAAAAAAATATATATATTTTTGCTATTTGTTATAGGTAATAATGAGTCGAAGTTGGATTACGGCACATCGAATGAGCAATGAATATGAGGAAGGTGTTGATGCCTTTTTGGAATTTGCTAAACGAAATGTTCCAAGTAGTGACATTTTTTTCTGTCCATGCCTGAAATTTCTGAATATGAAGAAGTTGAAAAGTAGAGAGATAAAAGATCATCTGATTTGTCATGGTTTCAATCCGAGTTACAACCCTTGGATTTGGCATGGCGAAACTGGACAGAATGTCACTGATGATAATGAATCGCAAGATGGTAACTCCGATGGAATTGAAGAAATGATTCGCGATATTGTAGCAGAACAAATTGAGATAGAACCGACAGTTTCACGTCTATATGGTGATGCCGAAAAACCATTATATCCTGGTTGTACAGATTTTACGGTTTTGTCGGCGGTGTTAAGATTGATTAACCTGAAGGCGAAACATGGATGGAGTGACAGAAGTTTTACAAAGCTGCTACAATTGATTAAAGACATTCTTCCAAAAGATAACGATCTTCCAGATTCACATTATAAGGCCAAAAAAATATTATGCCCGATGGGATTGGGATACAGGAAAATACATGCCTGTCCGAATGACTGCATTATATATAGGAAGGAATATGAATTTCTGAAAGAGTGTCCTAAATGCGGGACATCACGGTATAAGGTGAAAGAAAAATCACAAGCTAATGTAGAGATTACAAAGCTCCCTTCAAAGGTATTTTGGTATCTTTCTATAATTCCTCTTTTCAAACGTTTATTTGCTAATTCACATGATGCAAAAAGGTTAAGATGGCATGCTGATGAGCGGGTATGTGATGGAAAAATACGTCATCCAGCTGATTGTCCACAATGGAAGAAAATTGATGCCCAGTACCCTACATTTGGAAATGAAATTAGAAATCTGAGACTAGGCTTGTGCACAGATGGAATGAATCCATACCGAACCCTCAGTAGCACACATAGTTCATGGCCTGTTTTATTGGTAATTTACAACCTCTCTCCTGAAGTTTGTATGAAGCGCAAATATGTCATGTTGAGTATCATGATCTCTGGTCCAAAGCAACCCGGCAATGATATTGATGTATACTTGTCACCGATGATTGATGATTTGAAACTGTTATGGGCTGATGGTATTAGGGTGTATGATTCTTATAAAATGGAATATTTTCAACTGCATGCAGTGCTTCTATTCACTATAAATGACTTCCCAGCATATGGAAATTTGTCTGGATACAGTGTTAAAGGGCATAAAGCATGTCCAATTTGCGAACAACAGACGTCATATTGTCAATTGCATCATGGGAGGAAAACAGTGTACATGGGTCATCGAAAGTTTTTGCCTATGGATCACCCTTATAGAAGACTAAAAAAGGCATTCAATGGCTCACAAGAATTTGATACTGCTCCTCAACCTTTATCCCCAGAATTGTATTTTGAGAGGGTGAAAAACCTTGATGTGACATTGGGAAAGACACAGAAATCTGGTAATGATAGACATATTTGGAAGAAAAGGTCAATATTTTTTGAGCTACCATATTGGAGGTATCATGAAGTCAAACATAATATTGATGTCATGCATGTGGAGAAGAATATCTGTGATTCTTTGATCGGAACATTGCTAGATATTAAAGGAAAGACAAAATATGGGTTGAATGCAAGGTTAGACCTACTGTCAATGGGAATACGTTTGGAGTTAGCTCCCACTCCTAAAGGAAGACGAACATTTCTTCCCCCGGCTTGTCATACATTATCGAAGAGGGAGAAAAGTAGCTTCTGTCAGTGTCTTCATGATATCAAAGTGCCTCAAGGTTATTCTTCAAATGTAAAAAATTTTGTCTCATTGAAAGACTTGAAGTTGATAGGTATGAAATCACATGATTGTCACGTCATGATGCAACAAATTCTACCAGTTGCACTGCGTGGAATATTGCCCATCCGTGTCAGAAAGACTATAATGAGGTTGTGTTATTTTTTCAATTCAATTTGCAACAAGGCGATTGATGTGAATGCTTTGAACATTTTGGAAAAGGATGCAATTTTTATACTTTGTCATTTGGAAATGTATTTTCCTCCAACTTTTTTTGATATGATGGTGCATTTAATGATTCATCTGGTTCGAGAAATAAGGCTTTGTGGACCTGTATATCTTCGTTGGATGTATCCTTTTGAAAGGTATATGAAAATATTAAAGGGATATGTTAAAAATCCATATCGACCTGAATCCTCCATTATTGAAAAGTATATTTCTGAGGAGGTAGCAGAGTTTTGTACGAGCTACTTGGCTACGGCGCAACACATAGGTTTGCCTCCATCTCGCCATGAACGGGTTAATAATGAGGGAAAGGGGATTCGTGGCTTGAAAGTCAAATCACTGTCAGCTGAACATATGAAGAAGTTAGAATCATACATCTTGAATAACATAGCTGATGTTCAACCGTATATCACATTGCATATTAATGAGTTGAAACAATGTCATCCAAAGAAGAAAGAAATGTGGATTTTGAATGAGCACAACAAAACTTTTTTGCCATGGTTTAAAAAGACCTTGCTTGGTAGATCAGATGTATCAGAGACATTAAAATGGATAGTGGGTGGTCCATCTTTAAATGTGATAACATGGTCCGCTTATGACATTAATGGCTATACATTTCATACGAAAACTCAGGACAACAGAAGTGCAGTTCAGAATAGTGGTGTATTGGTGTTTGTAGAAGCAATGCATTTTTCGAGTGCTAAGGACAGAAACCCAATTTCGGCATCAAGTGCATATTATGGAGTGATTGAAGACATATGGGAGGCTGATTACTTTAAAATTAAATTTCCCGTTTTTAACTGTAAATGGTTTATCGGTAACAACAGTGTCAGACACGATGAATTTGGAATGACACTTGTTAATCTGAATAGATTAAAAGACACGGCTGATTCTTTTATAATGGAAACACATGCCAAACAAATTTTCTATGTAGTAGATCAATCAGATATGCAGTGGGCTGTTGTTTTACAAGGGAAAAACCAATATGTTGGTGAGGATGAATTTGATGAAGATGCTGATTTATGTGAGATCCCTACTTCCATGGAAAGATTAACAGAACATAATGATGAGTATGTTGAAGACATGGTTTGTGCCATAAGGAACGATCACGACGAAGGAACTTGGGAAAACAATCCAACTGTACATTCCTAAAATTACAGGTAACACAAGTTTATTTCTTGTTTACATTTAGTTTTTTCATATAATGTTAGATACTGTAAATTTTTTACTTATTAAAACATGTATCAAACAAAACAATAAAAACCGTAAAGAGGAGAAGTTCTGGGCGCACCGGCTGGCCGGTGGTGGATCACCGGTTGGCCGGTGGTCCAGAACAAAGCTCTGTCTGGTCCACCGGCCGGCCGGTGGTGATCCAACGGCCGGCCGGTGGACCAGACAGAGAGCCTTCCTCTCTGTCTGGATCACCAGCGGCCGGCCGGTGTTGAGCCAGCGGCCGGCCGGTGGTTCAGACAGAGAGGAAGGCTCTCTGTCTGGACCACCGGCCGGCCGCTGGATCACCACCGGCCGGCCGGTGGACCAGACAGAGAGCCTTCCTCTCTGTCTGGATCACCAGTGGCCGGCCGGTGCTGAGCCAGCGGCCGGCCGGTGGTCCAGACAGAGAGGAAGGCGCTCTGTCTGGTCCACCGGCCGGCCGGTGGTGATCCTGCGGCCGGCCGGTGGTCCAGACAGAGGAAGGCTGTCTGGTCCACCGGTCGGCCGGTGGTGACCCAGCGGCCGGCCGGTGGCACCAGGCAGTGGGCAAGTCCACTGCCTGGGTCCTCCGGCCGGCCGGTGAGCTCACACCGGCGGACCGGTGGACTCAGTGAGTCCACTTTTCATCTTTCTTGGGCCAACTCCTTGGAAACCTTTTGCCTGTGTTTACCATGTTTATCATTGTTTAACATGCTTACCATATTACCAATGTTTACTATTATGTAATTTAGTACACTTTTCTATTTGTGAACTAATGTTTGTTTTTTTGATTTGAAGGAAAATGACAGATCAATCAGTTGATCAGCCACATGATTCTGGAGATGAGCATATTGGTCATACATCTGGGGAGGAACATTCACATGCTCCTATTACGAAAAAGAGTTCAAAGGTTGGTAAGCGTGGGTGCACACGTTTACCAAAATTATCACTTGCCCGTACGAAGGAGGAGAGGATAGTCGTGGAGTTTGATGATGATGATCTTCCTAGAGGTCCAAATGCTAATGATTTTAAGGGTTTTGTAGCAACTCAGGCTAAGAGCAAAGTAAACATTCTCTATGATGATTGGAGAAGTGTGGATAAGGCGATAATTTCTCAGCTGTGGGAGACCATTTTGGTAAGATCTTTTGCTATTGTTTGATTGTTCTTTAAATGTTTCTAGTATATATAATATTTTTAACCTCTTTTTTATCAGATGACATTTGATATTCCTGACACTGGAGGAGTCAGGAAGAAATGCTTATCGTTGGCTGCTAGGAGATGGAGGGATTTCAAATCCACCCTCTCATCTGATTTCATTTATGGTCATAGGAGTCGTGAGAATCCATGTCGTATATATCCTTTTATAGATGAAGACACATGGAGACAATTTTTTGAAAGTAGAAGAAAAGAATCATTTTTGGTAAGGGCAATGTAAACTTTTATAAGCTTTCTTATATAAATGATCTTATTATTGTTTTGTTAATGATTACTTATTCTTAATTTACAGCAAACAAGGAAAGCTCATCAAGATATCCAATCTAAAAATGTATACCCTCATAGTTTATCTCGGGGAGGGTATGCATTATTGGAAGAACAAATGATGGCAGAAAAATTTCAACAACTAAGAGCTGAGTCTTCAAGCTCTGGAGAGGTGGCCCCTCCATCCCCTCCATCTAGACATGAGAAATGGAAAAGAGCTCGGAAGGGCAAAAAAGGACAATATCTTTCGGAAGAATCGAGACTCGTAGTTGAGAGGATTGTAAGATATCTATTTTATTTATTTGAGTTTACTATTTTCGTCATATATTTCCAATCATTATAGAAATGTTCAATTAATTATTACAGGACTCTCTTGAGGAGCAGAGTTCACAGGGGACATTTACACCATCTGGGAGGGAAGATATTTTATCTGTGGCATTGGGAAAGCCCGAACATCCTGGCCGTGTAAGAGGATATCCGGCAGGTGTATCGGTAAGAAAAGTGTTGCCACGTTCCTCAACTTCTAACGTTGAGGGAGTTTATAAAAAAAATAGAATCCTTGGAGGCTGAAGTCCATAATATTAATGCGACAATGGAGGACAAGATTAGAGCATCGGTGCAGTTAATGTTTGCAGACTTGCAAAGACAATTTCAGGGTGCAGCTCCCACTCCACCTCTCCCAGTAGCTCCCACTCCCCCACCTCAGCCTGCGGACCCCATTTTTGATCCTCCTCCTCCGCCGCAGCTACCTACTTATTGTGAGTTGTATGTTGATGATCCTCAACATCATATAGTTGCATATGGGATGGTATATTGTATAGGAGATACAGTTCATCATCAACAGTTAGAGGTAGAGAATCAGAGGGTCACTGTACAGGATATTATAGACAGATCAGCTCGGATACCATTACCTACAGATGAGGTGACGACAGTTGGACATAGTATCGGCCATTTTTTACTTTGGCCATCCAGACTTCTTCGACTCATTACCATAGAGGTATGGATGTTATATCTTTTATTTTATATTTTTATTAATGTTTTATCATTTGAAAACTAATATATTTTTCAATTTATTTTTACAGGAATACTTCAAAGGTAAAGAAATACTGTATAGACAACAACAAAGACAGATAGCTATGACATCAGATGCAGATACTAGCAGTCTTGACAAATTGTCAAGATATTCAAATTTGTTGGCGGATCATTATGACTTTACAATGGAAGCTCATGTCTGTGGACGTGAACTATGTGTGGGGATTATGAAAACTGATATCATGGAGTTTGTCACTGGAGATAAGTTGGGCATCAACGTGGTGGAAATTTCTATCATGTAAGTCTTAACACCTTTTCCTTGCGTTATATTTATTAAACATGTATACTTATGTCTGCTTTGTATTAGGTATCTGTATAAAATTTGTGAGAGGAATGAGCTGACAGATGTATATGGATTCGTGGACCCACAATTGATTTCCCCTGAAGCATGTGCATTGGATGAGGAACAAAGAATGCTTTATATTGCTGATAGATTTGAAAAGAATGTAATCACACAGTGTTGGATGATGCCTTTTTGTGAGAGGTATGAAACACATCCCTCTCAAAGAGTTAATTATCTTTTAACATAAAAAACCACTAACGTTAAATTTCCTTTTATCAGGGATCATTGGATGTTAGGGGTTTTTTGCCCTAGGGAGAAAACACTTTATTGGATATGCTCTCTCCATGCTGATGTGCGAGAAAGTTTTAAGAATATATTGGAAACGTAAGTTTCAATTTCACAATAGTTTTATATATTATAATGAATTTTAAATTTACCCCATTCGTATTATTTTCTAACAGGGCATGGGTCCACTTTCGAAAAAGCGCAAAGAAAAGGAATTTCAAGATCAAATATGTACATGCGAAGGTAAATATCCATTTATAATTTGTACATTTTGATTTATTACATAAAAATAATATATTGAATTTACACTCATTCAAACAGAAATGTCATGAGCAACAAGGCATCATCGAATGCGGATATTACATGTTAAGATTTATGTATGAAATAATAACAACTGGGACAGTTTTGAGTTTTGACCTGGTAAGATTTCCTCTTTCTCATAATATTTCAATTTGATTTATTCATTATACACGTTGACTACTATCCTTTTCCTTTGTAGCTTTTTGATGACCCTCAACCCTATACTGCTGAAGATATCAAACACTTACAAGTGGAGTGGTCAAATTATTTTACAGGTTTGATTGACTTTTAGTTGTTTGTAATGTAAAATGTAATTTTGAATATTGTCACTGTAATTGTGTATTTCGTAGTCGTTTAGGTTAGATTTAGTTTTTTTTGAAGTTGACAGTGTAAGTTTTGAATGTTATATAAGTGAATGTTTAATTTTTCTCTACTTCTTGTTTTGGTCTACTGTTGATGGTTTTTCTGGTCTGGATTTTGGTATGGGGGGGAGAGGTTCCAAGGGGGTGGGTGGGTGTTTGGGGGGTGTCCAAGGGATATGGGAGGGGTGTCCAAGGTGTGTTTGGGGCTGTCCTAGGGGTCGGGGGGGTGTAAATGAGGTGGGAGTTCTGTCCAAGGGGCCGGTTGGGTGTAAATGAGGGTGGGGGGGCTGTCCAAGGGGTGGGGGTGTCCAAGGGGTGGGGGGGTGTCCAAGGGATATGGGAGGGGTGTCCAAGGGGTGTTTGGGGCTGTCCAAGGGCTCGGGGGGGTGTCCAAGGGGTCTGGGAGGGCTGTCAAGGTGTGGGGGGGTGTCCAAGGGATATGGGAGGGGTGTCCAAGGGGTGTTTGGGGCTGTCCAAGGGCTCGGGGGGGTGTCCAGGGGTCGGGGGGGTGTCCAAGGGGTCTGGGAGGGCTGTCAAGGTGTGGGGGGGTGTCCAATGGGTGTTTGAGGCTGTACTAGGGGTCTTGGGGGTGTAAATGAGGGTGGGGGGCTGTCCAAGGGGTGGGGGGTGTCCAAGGTGTGGAGGGTGTCCAAGGGATATGGGAGGGGTGTCCAATGGGTGTTTGAGGCTGTACTAGGGGTCGTGGGGGTGTAAATGAGGGTGGGGGGGCTGTCCAAGGGGTGGGGGGTGTCCAAGGGGTGGAGGGTGTCCAAGGGATATGGGAGGGGTGTCCAATGGGTGTTTGAGGCTGTACTAGGGGTCGTGGGGGTGTAAATGAGGGTGGGGGGGCTGTCCAAGGGGTGGGGGGTGTCCAAGGGTTGTGGTGGGGCTCCAATGTGGTGGGGGAGGGCTGGCCAGGTTGTTAGGTGGGTATAGATGAGGGTGGGGTTCAGTTGGGGCTTGGGGGAGGGCTGGCATGGTTATTTTTGTTTGGTTTCTGGTTGCTTTTTGGTGAGAGCAGTGCAATTATTTAAAAAAAAAAATTCTTTCACGTCGGTTATTTTATAACCGACGTGGTAAATAAATCGGTAGGGGTTTATCACGTCGGTTTTTTCTAGAACCGACGTGATAAACCGTTCCCGGGGCTTTTATCACGTCGGTTCTTAATATAACCGACGTGCTAAAAGGCCTGGGAATCGATTTACCACGTCGGTTATTGGATAACCGACGTGCTAAAACGTTTCCCAGGCCTTTTTATCACGTCGGTTATTTAAGAAACCGACGTGATAAAAGGCCAGGGGAAGGGTTTATCACGTCGGTTATGACATAACCGACGTGATAAACGATATCCCAGGCGTTTTATCACGTCGGTTTAGGGAATAACCGACGTGATAAAGCCCCCCCGCGCATATTTATCACGTCGGTTATAATATGAACCGACGTGATAACCACCGTGATGTTAGGGATATTACGTCGGGTTTTAAATAACCGACGTAAAAAACGTTATTTATAACGTCGTCCGTATTAACGTCGCCTAAAAACCGACGTAAATAATAAAAAATAACCGACGTAAAAAATGTTTTCTGCACTAGTGGTATTTTCATCTATGTCAACATCCAATGATGAATATTGTGATTTTATGAGGATATAATCAAAATATACCATTCAAGAGATTTTTATAGATGGTTTATGTTCATATTTTCTGGGGAAAGTATTGAAATTCTGTTTTTTTATTCTTTTAATATTGTCAATTATTTATTTTTAAGGCATGTTGGTTAAGTTGTATTGTTTGTTCACATAATAAATGCATTGGATTTATTATGTTATGGATGGGGGCCATAATTACATGTCCCCTTAATGAATTAGTTGTTCACATGAGTCAAACCAGTTATCTAGCTTTATTAAATGGGGTTTTCATGTATACCCATAGATAAATTAAAATATCTTAGCACAAGGCCTCGATTGAATGTTTCAGATGTCTAACATTATGCATTCCATTATTATAAAATTAGTTATTAATTTCCATGAAATAATTTTTAATAACATCCATTGATATTTTTTAATGCCATGTGATTATGTATATGGCATTATTTGATCTTATAATATGGATTTATTTGATCTTCTTTTACTCCTTCCATGTTATTCTTTTTCTCAAGTTATTGATTAAATGAATTGTATTTTATTTAATTTACCATTACATATTGATTATTCCTTATTTCCTCATTATATTTATGGATGTATATAACCCTTAATGATAATCTGAGATAACTCTTTTTTTGTTTATTTTACCTTGGATATGAAGAAGGAATCATTGAATGAGTTCAAGGATACAGAATATTTACTTTCACTGTGTTTTATATTTTATAATTTAAATTGTAATGTGAGATTCATGTATTATATAGTTTACCAGTACTAATAAACTATTCAATCCTTCATAATGTGATTGATTATATTTAGTGATAATGTAGTAATGCAATCACCATCTCAGGGAAATATGATTGGGGTCATTAGAGTTGGTATGAGACGAATTTTTTTATATATCTTAACAAGTAGATTTTAAAACACATATATTAGGGAACATAATACTATAATTGACATTGATAATAAGTATAACTATAGTATAACACCCTAAATTGTTTCTAAGTTAATGGTTATGTGGTTTTTCATAATGATTATTGTCTCACATATTATGTTTTTTTGTTATAGTAAATGGATGCAACCAGGAGGAATCATGTTATCACAAAATGCAATGGAAAATTAGGTGATTATGAGTAAAAAAAATTGTATTATTAATGGAGTTAAATATACTATTTTCATTCCTAATTACTAATCATGATATATTATTAACAACCTGTGCCTTAACCAACTCTTGGACTCACCAAAGTAGAGAATAATAGATTTTAATGAAATCTTGGGTGGTGGAAAACATGGAGGAAAAAAGATCAATTTAATTAATGTCATAAATATGGAAAGTGGCACCGTATAGAATTTATCAAAGGAATAGGAAGGTTCTTTATTTTTGAAATATAAGGGTATATATCAATGAATTATCAAGGAAAAATGAAGATTTTGTTGGAAAGAACTGAATTTCAACACAAATTACTATTTATATTTCCGCATATTATGTGTGGGAAATATGGGAACTATCAAAGTGAATATGGTAATCCAAGAGTTAACTCATAGATCAAGGAAGGATGAATTATATGATAATAATTTAAGTGTAAATATTTATGTGCTAATGTGTTCGAATAAAGGGATGACTGAAATTGATGAAGTAAATGAGATAGTATAGGTGACCTTGAAATTGGTCAATGATTTGATGAAAAAGTTATTTAGGTCATCATTAATGAAATATTTTTTTGAAATAATAAAATAGTTTTTTATTTTATTTGAGGAATAATTATTGTGTTAATTTTTTGAATAATATATGTTTTGTTGTGGGTTTGACATAAGATTTATAGAAAACCTCATGGGATTATAATATTTTGGTTCCTTTAAGTTCAAAGGAATAAATACCACATTTTAGTTTTTAAGTGATGAAAATTTTAAAATAATTGAATCTTTTACAGGGTTTTTGGAAGGAAACTCTATTAATTTTTAAATAACCATTTTGGTTTAGTATATGATTTTTTATGGTCTATTGGATAATAATATATAAATAATATTGATAGCTAAAAAGTGACTCATTGACAAGGTGGTATTATCAAAGACATTTATGGTAATGCTAAGGGATGCCTATAAAGTTAGTATATAAAATTGATTCATGATAATCTATTGAAGATTACGATATTATAAGATAATGTAGTGATTTATCATGGTGAGTAATGATATTTTTTTAGATTCTTCATTGGGTTGTTTTATATGTAAACATTGGGTTTAACATGTGATATTATTTGGGGAGAACCTAGTAATGTTTTTGTAATATAAGTTAAATGGTATGATATTTCCATTGAGGATAAAGCATTCCTTGATTATGAAGTTATTAAGTTTAATTAGGATTAATGGTTATTTATTTGTGAAATAATATAATATGAACCTTTAGTGTTATTGTGGAAACATTGAAGTAAAATGTGTTATTTATTCATATGAAGGATTACACATTTTGGATATTCTAATAACCTACGGTAAAAAAATCAATTTTAGTTATTATTTAAAGATAGTAGGAATATATTATTTTCCTTTTTTTGGATTATGTGTTCTATTATAAATTTTTCTTAGTTCTTAGGGTATGAAAAATTTATCTTGAATACTCAATATTTGGATAAAAAGATTTGATTATGGTGGAAATTTGTTAATGGATGAAATAATACTTGTCTAATAATAATATTTTATTATATTTTTAGTATAGATGGTAAAATAATTACTCAAATCTAGGAAATGTTTCTTTAATAAAAAATGTTTTCCTATTATATTCATTCTTGATGAATTGGTGATCTTTTTTACAACTTATTGATTTTTTGTTTTTTCATTATTAACATTCCCAAGATTATTCACTTTCTTATGATAAAAATTATCTATCAATATCCATTATTATTTAGAAATTTATATTTTGTTTCAATTCTATATATTCATTTTCCAATAATTTTCTATAATTTAGAAACCTAGTTATGTGTTATTATATATTACTTTCATATTTCCTTTTCCCTGTTTTTTAAGAGGAAGGTTTGTTAACACTTTTTTAGATGTTGGTTTTCCAAAAATTAATTTTCAAGTGTCAAACACATGATTTCTGAGCATAATTTCAAATTATTAGGTTATAATTTCTTTAAGGGGGTAGAATGTTACACCCTAATATTTTAAAATAACACTATGCTTGACAATGTATATGACATGCAACATCGATCTTAAGCGAACTACGAAATATTATAATTAAAATTTAAACACTATAACCTAGTCATTGAATTGGTGGGTATGAATAGGGATAAACACATTATGAAAAAATTGATAAAGGTTTTATATAATGTATTTATAATAAATAAGTACTTAATTTTTATTAAAATTATTTTATAATTCCAAAAAATATTTTCTCCCAAAATAGATTTCATTTGATTTTATTGTGAGTGAATTATAAATAATTTATGTAAATTTTATAAATTATATTTTATAAATTTGAAATAATTTTTCAAATCTAAATATAAAAAAATGAAATGTTATTAAAATTTGGGATTTTTATGAAAAGATTGATATTCTAGTGAATATTGAAAAATTGTGATTATCATTGAAAATAGTATTTTGGTTAAAATATTTTACAAAGGTATATTTTTTTTAAAATTGTTTAAAAGTAAAATTAGTTATCTCATATTATTAATAATAAAATTAATTCAATTGGAATAAATTTTATTATTTAATTTTGTATAAAATCATTTTATGCGTCAAAAATCATTTCTATGGAAAAAAATTATTGTGTTTAACGTTTTAATCTTAATTTTTTTCCACATGTAGAAACAAAATCTTGAAAAATAGATTCCATATTTAGAATCAGTATTTATAAAGAAATTTAAGTACTTAATTTTTATTTTTTTCATTAATAATAGTAACTAGTAAATTTTTGTTATATCTGTAATGGTAAAATTATAAAATATGGTTAAAATCATGAGTTAAAGTCTCAAAATCTTCCCAAAATTTTCTTTTATCTAACTATTCATGTTTACTATTTTCATTTGCATTTAATTATATAATATCTGAATACTTGGTTCCATATTTATTTTATTGGGACCTTTATATTAAATTATGAAAAGAATAAATACAAAGTGTCACTCTCTCTATTTTAATAACATTAAATTTTTTATAATAATACAAATAGGGATAGATTAATTATAATTTATTATCTTATATAAAAAAATTATTTCATTAACGAAATTTATTTCTAATTTTAAATGATTAAATAATTACTCTAAATTCTTACAAAACACTAATACATTATTGATTCAATTAACTATAAAATAATACAAATTATTCCTAAAAACTGTAAAATAATATTTTTTGTGTGAGTTAAAATGACCAAAAAATTGTATAGATAGTTATTAAATTTTATATATGTGTTAAAATTATATATTTTCATTACATTTTTTTATTCATGTAATTAAACTCAAATTGGATGAATAATGTCAAAAAATGAAATTATTGATATTTTATGAAAAGTAATAGTTGATTAAATTATTTTAAAAACATAAAAACATAAAAATATTAAAATTAATATAATATATGTTCTAAAATTTCATACTTTATCCATTTATAGTCCAAATATTACCTTATATGTAAAATTATAACCCTTTAAGAGTGAAAAGGAAATTACCGTAGTTATGGTTAAAATATGTTAACTAAATGGGTTTTAACAAAAAGATAAGGTCTAAAATGACATATAAACCAAAAAAAATTATTTTATGAAGGGTTATAGATCATATCCAATCTTATCTTCCAATTTTTTTCCATATTATTTCACTTTTATATGAAAATAAATGTAATATATTTAAATATTTTAATTAATTTCATGTGTTCCCTTTAGTTCATTATAAAATGGAATTGTATCTCTTCCCTTATATTCACCACCTAGATCATACTATATCAAAAAAAACCTACCAAAAACAATTATAATCTTCCTTATACAAGATTTTGAGGTTATTTCCTTCATAAAATACCAACTCTAGGCCCCTTAAGAGAAGATATAAATGAGCTCCTTCAAACAAGTGGTAATTGTGTTTACCTACAATTTTAAATTTAATTCTTCTTAAAATTAATATGAATATATTGAAATCATCCTAATATAATAAATATATTATAAAAAATATACTTATTTTTTATTATGATTATGGTACAACAATTATTTTCTCTATTTCATCCAATGAAAAAAGAAAAAACTACTTGTGTCTATGTATGGCTTAACGTCTCTATGTACCGGTGTAATTTTTTTCCCTCACCAATTTACATGGATGGTAATAAAGATGTAACAAATGAATTTATATTTTATTTTTGAAATAAATATTTTTATTGATTTATAATATCATATATACATTTTTACTATCCAATCCCTTGGAAAATGATAATGTTTCTCCTGCGTACTTGTGGACTACTAACTCCATAAAGTTATTTGGTATATTTTTCATTTATGATTTACATGGATGGTAATAATGATATATTTAATGAATTTATAAGATATTTATTTCATTATTAAAATTCTATATATGATGGAACCATGATCAAAGTACAAGGAAAAAAACTAACTAACCAAAACATATATGAAAAACAAATTAGTTATCACAAGAAATAATGACTTTAATAAATAATGATTAATAAAGGGGTGATAAGGGATATAATTAAATAATATATGGTATAATATATATTATTATGGTTTTATAATTTCAGTATAATAAATCTATATTTGTTATAATTATGGCTCAAACACTTATAATGGTAGTCAAACTTGAGGTAAGGATTCTATGTCTCAAATTGTCTTCTTTGGGACATATGTTATGTTATACACCTATCTACTTTTATTAGGTGAATATAATTCACATTTTATATGTTATATCATTAATATATTTATATTCATGGCATTTATTGATTGATTTTAATTAATTTCATTCATGGGGTAATGATCGAAAAGTTACCAAAGTTGTAATGGTATATTTCAAAAAATCTCATTATTTTTAGAATGTTTATGATAAAGTATCCCCTAGTATATTTAGTTGATAATTCAATAATAAATCCTATATATTTTATTATCTGATGGTTATTTCTTTAAATTTCATGTTTTCCTAACATTTTCAACTCTTTAAGTTCTCAAGATATCAAAATAATGATTTTATTGAAAACCAGCTTTATTTTTCTACACTATAATGAATATTCATCTCTTATCTCCATTTTTTCAATAAAATAGTTTAAATAATATATTTAATATTATAAAATGATTTATTATATTTATTTTTACCCATGTTTTAATTTAAAAAAATTAAAACGGATCTTCTGGTTGTTTTCCAAATGGGGTACTTTTTGACTTTTCATACAAAATCATGCAAGGATTTTTATCAACTTATATGAAATTAATGGAATTTACCTCCATCATGAACACTCATTATTTTCAACAATTATTTAAATTTTTATAAGGTTAATTTTGAAAATAAAACTATTTCCGTTATATTTGGAAATTCTTTTATTTTAAATAAGTTTTTTTAAATTGAAAAGGGTATCTTACACAAGAAATTTTTGAGTGATATTTTTAATGTATTTTCATCTATTTCAACATAATTAATTTAATATTATTTTTTACTGTGGATATAGTCCAATGATACAGCCCACCATATTTTTAGTGATGGTTTATGTTTAGCATTACTGGGAAATTTTTTAATATTATATAGGCTGGTTATTGTAATAAAGACAATAATTTCTTTTTAGGGAATATTTATTAATTTGTATTATTTATTCATATGATGAATGAATAGAAATTATTAAGTGAGACAAAAAAAATCGGTCTCATGAGACAAACCAATTGTCTATCCTTATTAAAGTGTTTTTTGGTGTATACCTACCCATAGTTTAATGTATCTTTGAATAAGGCCGTGATGTTAAGTTTGAGATGTACGAATTTATAAATTCAACCTTTATAAAATCTATTATTAATTTCCATGAAATTATATTGAAAAATATCCATGGATAAGTTTAAATATCATGTGATTATTTATATGGAATCATTTCATCTTCATTTAATCCTAAAATATTATTATTAATTATCAAGTTGTTGATTAAATGGATTATGTTTTCATATATTTACCTTGACATATTTATTATTCCTTATTTATTTAGGATATTTATTTATTCACATAACCCTTACTGATCATTTGATCTTGCCCTTATTTTGTTTCATTTCCCTAGGATATAAAGAGTAAATATTTTTAATGAGTTCAAGAATGTAAAATATTTACATTCACTGTGTTCTGTATATTATATGTACAATTATAATGTTAGATTTGGGTATTTATCTACTTTACCAATACTACTAAAATATTCAGTTATTCGGGATTTGATTACTTGTATTTAGTGAAAATGTAACAATGTTACCATTGCCTTTAGGTTACTGGGGCTAGGGTCTTTACAAAACTTATTATAAATATTTATATACTCACTATTTATTTATATATAATAGTTTTTAGATTATTTAGGCTTATTTAGTTGTGTTATCAGTTTAACAAATAGATGGACACAGGTGACTTGTTGGTGGAGGTAAATTACATTATACATCACTATTGTAATAGAGTTGATGATAGAAGTTTTATTAGTTTTTTACTTGTGGTTTGGATTTTTATAACATGATAGACACTGATATACATTATTCTTATATTTTGGTTGGGAAACATTTTTATAATATTCATAGTGATTTAAGGTTTTCATTTAAATAAGTTAACTTATTCTATATATGCATAATGATACACCCTTAGTGTTAGTCAATAACTCATAGACTATTAAAAGTGTTCTTTATGGGTAATTATGAAACTCATTGTTAGCATAGTTGGAGTCTTAGAGGGGGAGGGTTAGGAAAAAATTTAGTCAATGTGCTTGTTTTAAGTATGGATTTTAGTGTAGGAACTGGTGAGGATATCATTAGAGGTATTGAAATGATAGTACTTAAATATATTATGTGAATTATTCCAAAGTAACTGAATTGATATAGTGAGGCCCTTGTGATCGAATTTATTTCTATATAGTATATAAATCAATTCCCTAGGAATAGTATAATAAAGACATGGTATTTTATAGGTGTGGATTCATGCATCATGTAGACTCATGTCATGATGTTTTTATGAGTTATGTATTGGGTTAAAGTTCTTGTGGTGGTATATATTCCTTATATATATTATTGGGATGAGGTTATTTTATGTACTAATATATATTCCTATTATAGTATGTCATTGTGGGGATCATTATATGAAGTATTAACAAGAACCTAAGGTTATATGTCGAAGGATACAACTTTAAACTAGTTGTTCTTGAGTACTATAGTTTAAGGTTAGATGAGGATGTCTGAGGTGGGTGGTTACGAGCCAGTTGTGGGGTGGGATAAATTTTATTTGAATCTATTATTTTAATATATAAAACAAAATGGTTTTTCTTTAGGTTAGATTTTTTTACTTTACACATTCATATATGGATTTTTATCAACAGAGGATGATTTTCTCTAACATAAAAATTGACCTTTTGGTGTTCATTAGAGAAATAAAATTTTATTCCGTACAATGGTAGATTGAGATATATAATATAATATATTAGATTGTGAGTCTGATTCTTTGTGAATTTGATTTGGTCATGGAGGGTTTTCTATAAGCGTTTAATGAATATTTTTATTTTTTCTATATAAATTTATATACTTACCTTATAGATGATTGATTCAATTTAGAATTGAGTTATTCTAAAGATATTAAATTATTTCGGTGTTACATTTTCATATTATTCCATTTTATCATTAGGAGTTAAATGTTTATATTGATTAGTTATTATAGTAATGTTTAATTCAACATAGTGTATGTCAATAGGCTAATCCATTCTTGTTCAACAAAAGGTTAATGAGATCTTTAGGTTGTTCATAGATTACCATGGTTTCCCTAGGTGATAGTAAATTATTATTATCTTCTTCCTAAGATTGATGATTTATTTAACTACTTAAAATATGAGATTTTGTTCTTAATGATATATTTATGATCGTATTATCACCAGATTAGGTCTATGTTTCAATAAATTTCTGTGATTTATTTTTGGTGTTGATATAAAAATTTAAAATTTATGGTAATTTCATTTTTAATTAAAAATTCATTGAATGTGTTTATGGGGATTTTGAATAGGACTTTTTATCCCTATCTTTATGATTTTTTGTTAGTGTTCATTGATGATATATTTTTTTATTCACTAATGGAGTAAGATCATACAAATCATCTTAGGATGGTATTAGAGTTACTTAAGGAAAATCAATTGTATGGGAATAAATGTAAGTTTCAATTCTGGATACATTTGTGCATTTTTGGGTAATGTTGATTTATAAAATAGTGTATCATTAAACCCAATAATGATTGAGTTAGTAGATGGGTGGGATCTATCAATGAATGAATCTTATGGAAAAAATTTTCTTATGCTTGAATGGTTATTATATATGGTTTTTAACTATGTTTTCTTGGAATGTAACTCCCTTATCATATTTGATTATGAAAGGTAATTATTTTTCTTAGATTTATAAGTGTAAAAGAACTTTTTAAAGTTCAAAAGATAAATTAATAAGTTTTATATGTTTTTTAATTTATAAATTTATTATTTATAAGGATTTTTTTGATACATCTCAGAAATTATTTAGATATTTCATGATTCTAGAGAGAGATATCATAACTTATAGTCCTAGATAATCATATCCATTTGAATGTAACTATGCTACCCATGATTTGGAACATTCAATTATGGTGTGTGTGTGCCTAATATTTGGAGTAATTATATTTTTATAGATTGATTTAATGCTTGTATTGATCATAAGAGTTTCTGATATATATTTTCATAGTAGGATTCAATTGTTTTGGTAGTGACTGTTTGGGGAATTTATATAAGATTATGAATTCATGATCACATATACCACTATAAAGGGTAATTTTATTAATCATGACTTGATTTAAAAATTATTACAGATATATTTAGTATAGGGATGAGTGGTAATGGAATCAAATTGAGTATTTTTAATCTCCTGATTTTGATTATGATAATATTTATCAGAGGCACTGACTTTATTATATGATGGTTAAATCAATATTGGTGTAGTGTGTATGGGTTCCTTAGTTGGGAGGACATGATGAGGTGTTGTGGAGAGATTGAATTGTAATCTTGATGATTTGGATGGTTGGACTAAGGATATTGAACATCATGTGTTGTTCAATGGGAGGCAATTTATTCCTTTTACTTTATGTGAAATATTTTTTAGAGTATGCATAATTCATATTTAGCAATATATCTCATAATTAAAAAAATATATTATTCATAAAAATTATACTATTAGTTAAAATACTAATATTGCGTTTAGGGGGGTGTGTTTCAACCCTTGGAATCCTCACAGTGTAAGTTGGAGAAAAGTTTATGGATTTTTTGTGGTATTACCCTACACCCTCTAAGGGTTTTATGTTTTGGGGTTTATATTAGATCAGTAGATAAAGCCAAATAATTTCTTATTGATTAAGAAATCAATATATGTATATATTTTAGAAAAATTATTTTATAGCGGTGGAAAATATTATTAGAGTTATAATGATTATAGAATTTGATCATGATTCATGGTTTACATCAGACAAGTGAATAAGATTTTTTATTCTTTTGGTGCCTAGGTTTACCTCATAATTTTATTCCATATATAAAATTTTTCAAGAAATGTGAGTGATACATATGTTATAGGGTATATCAAGGGTTTCTATGTTATATTTTTAAGGATCATGGGAAAATAAATTAAAATTTGTTGAATTTGATTAAAATAAAATTTATCATTCCTCCATTAATATAGAAGCTTATAAGGATATGTATGGGTGGTCATATCATTCATCACTATATTGGGATATGGTTATATAAATGAATATAGTTTTTCTAGAGATGGTGAAACATACGATGAAACATGTGTATGTTATTCAGGATCACACAATTATTGCATAGAGTAGACAAAAATCCTATACATAGCATAGGATAAGACTACTAAAATTTTAATTAGCGACCATGTAACCATACGAGTTACTCCTTGATAGAGAAAAAAATATTTTGTAAAGGAGAATAATATCTCAATAATATTTTTTCTCCACTTGAGGTATTGAAGTATATTTTAGATGTGTCTTATTGGTTGGTGTTACCTCTACTATTAGATAGAGTATTCATGGAATATTTTATGTATCACATTTTTTATAAGTATTATCATGAACCACCAAATAGAATTGTTTTGGGTGATATTGATATCAATGAGGATATAAATATTGTCGAGTATTCAAAGAAAATATAAGACCATGTGGATAAGGTCTTTTATATATGATAAATACCATTTATGTGAGTTTTCTCAAGACATGGTGGTATAGAGGAGAGCATTTAGGATAGATAATTGATGATGTTCATTTAATAACCTAATTCTTTTTGAGATATTTTTAATATATGTTAATATTAAAAAATTTAATGATATAATAAATATTCCCAAAATAAGGATTATGTAATGGAAATGTTTAGGATGTTCTTTCTTCTTTTATGAATATGGTTGAAAATGTATTATGATTAAAAGTTTATAAATGGGTGTGTAATGTTGAGACCCATAAATTTTGTTCATGGGAGTTTTTAAAAATATTAATGTTTTTTAGATATGGAGGGTAAAATGGTAATTTTAGGAATCTGGGAGTGAAATTCAGATTGCATTATTGGACATAGGATATAACATTTTCCCTTAGATACTATTTTTAAATTTTTTTAATGTTCTTGTAATTTCTGTTAAATGATGGGTATTAGTGGAATTAATTTAAATTATTTTTTTATTCAGTAAGTAGTTTTCAATGTATATTTTTTATTAAATAATTAATGGATATATGTGTGATATTTTATGGTACCTATGACATGATAGAGATTGAGGAATTGAATGCTGAATAATTTATTAATACATGGTGATAAATATTGCTCTAGTTAAGGAATTAATAGTATATTTAAATGATAAAGTCAAATAGTAACATTATATGGGAATTATGACATGAAATTGATGGTGGTAGATAATTTTCCATTTTTTGATCTTTTTGTTCATTTAGATAATTTCTTTCATTTTCACTATATTATATTAAGAAAATAATCCTTTGGTTCAGTGTGTTAAGGAAGAATAAATATATTTGGATGAATAGTAGATATAAATGAAAGGGTAATTATGTTCTTGTATTGAAAATCATCATGGAATTGAGGTAGGTGACTCCAAATTATCATACTTTATTTTATTTACATTAACCTATAATGATTTTATTATTCATGATATATAGGTAATTAATAATAATTTGGGATAAATATTATATGGTAAATTTAAAATTTGATCGGGATAAAATTACATTATCAATGTGTTTGATGAATGAGATATTGTTGAAATAATATTCAATCAAAATATTTGAAATGAATTATAAATTTTGATATAGTGAGTTAATTTAGGGAATTAGTAAACAATTGATTGGGAGTTTAGATTTATATTGTAAAATATAATATATCATAATATAATTGAATTGCGGAAAAATATAGTATAAGAATAGTCTAATTAATATCTTGATAGATATTTATAAAAATATTTGATGAAGGTCATTATTATTGATAAGTTTTGATAATGGAATTTTTATGTAATAATTTTTTATGATTATATATGAATTATTTAAGTCTGTGTGTTGAGTTTAGGATTGAATTGATGGTATATTTTGGAAAATACACCATGTTTCATTGATAAAAAATTTATATACATTATCATGGACCCTAAAAATCTCTATAAAAGTTTATAAAAGTGTTTGGGATAACATCAGATAAAGTGGTTGTGAGTTACATGTGGTCTATACCACATTGGTAAGAATTTGTGCCACAATTTAGTAGAGAAAGAATTTTGGAGGTGAGTTTGATTATCCACTTAATGATTCTAATATTCATTGTTAATATATATAATATTCATGTTCTTTATTATTCATTAACACAATTTTAGTGAATTTTACACTTTGAACATTAATTCACATTATGATTGTAATTCCCCCTAAAAATGCAGTATTACATGGTACATTTTTTAACACCTCCTAAAAAAATGGTCTTGATTTTATTTCCATATTTTATTTTTAGGTATCCCATTATATAATGAACAATTAATTATTTTGTAGCACTTGAAGATTCACATTGGAAGACCACCAAAATGGTCTTTCATGCCAACACATTCTAGGAAAATTAAATTGGACATCATCCCAATAAAGGGACTGTAGAGGCCAAGATACAAGCCCAATGATTCTCAAGATTTCACTGAAGATAGAAGACGTCATGTGGAACATTTTATAAAACAGTGACAAGAGATAATTTGGATTTTTTAATGGAGTTCTAGGTGGCTCAACTGAAAGATGAAATTATGGGACAGATTCTGTGGCCCAGGCAAACATCCCAGCAAATTAATCATATCTAAGAAACCACAATTAATTTTGGGCTGAGATTTTACAAAGAGTTAGAAGAAATCTTGAGATTAATTTTTCTCTTATATTAACTACTCTAATTATTCCATCAATAAGGTCATCTAGGTGCCTATGTTCGGTGAATGCAAGATGGATGTAACTTTGGGTCAAGGATGGAAAAGTATCCTCTCCCTTACATTCCACCACCCTAGGCCTACCACCATTAATTGAGGAGACTTGGACAGATGGGGGATCAAACCAAGACTCCCAAAATTCTTATTTAAGGCAGTGGTGTTAGATTATTTAAGGTTCAGGGAGATTTGTTTTCATTGTAATGTTATTATACCGATTATTCTTTGTAACATTCTTCTTTCTCATGTAAGTTGTTTGAATCACCTTAGTTCTTAATAAAATTTATTCATTTTCTATAATTCTATTTTTATTATTATCACTTTCATATCATTACCTTACGTTTTGAATTTATTCACACCATACCTTGTGATATTCCTCACACAACGGTGGAGTGATTGCTTTCTTTTTATTGTTTTTTTACTTCTCAGATTCCTCCCGCATGAGTCTACTTTCGTCTTCCATTGAAACCATAGATTCAGTGGAGGGAGAACTCTTTTATGGGTTGAACCAAGGGAGTAGCAAGGGGATGGATTGGATGTTATTTCTAAATCTCTAAATTTTATTGATTTCTTTTACTTGAGTTTCTTTTACTCAAGTATTTTCTCTCTTCCTCTTCCTTATTGAATTTTATTGCTCCACTTTTATGTTCTAAGAAGATCCTTTATCTTGGAGTGCTCATAAAAATTATCCTAAAAGTATATAAGTTATTAGAATTTGTTTTTGGAAGTGTTTAACCAGTATGTTATGAGTTTAGTTTGAATTAATTAAATTAATCATGCTTGAGTTAATGAAATTGAAATTGTTAAAAAAAAGGGAATTCATCCAATTCACCCAAAGTGATAACCTTGGATCAAATCATTCTTTTAATTTGAACTCACTTAAGTCTCTTAGAGTTCACTTAAACCCATCTAAAATCAACCCAATTTGTCCACTTCATATCCAAAAAGATTCCATAGAATGTACGTGTTTATAGGTTTCTTCTTAGGTCTCTGAGGATTTGACAACCCAAGCTAAACTACTAGCGACCGGTTAAACCTAAAAACTTGGGTAAATTTGGGAGAGACCAAATTTTGGAGCCGTTGCCGAGGACCCAAGTAATTCATCTAAACACCCATTCAATTCTCTCCCATTTCATCTATTCTCATCCAAATTCTCTTATCTTTTCCCTTCCTTGCTTTTTTTCTTTTAGCGCATGTCGGCCTACACTCGTGACCAATCAAACCGTCTAGTTAGGATGGATAGTTCTGGGGTTGGGGAGTCAATAACACCAAGTGAAATCTTTACATTATATCCTAATCATCCTAATAATCTAGAGTCAAAAATTGATCCCATTTAAATGGAAGGTCTTTAAAGAAACTAACTCATAAACCTAGGTGGAACCAAAATATAAATCCAAATGAGGCAACCCCAAACTTGGGAAATGCAGTCGATCGAACCATGAATGCCTACCACACACATTCTTGGACCAATTCCCCCTCATGCATTAGACACAATTCACTAAGAGATTCCAATTAAATCTTTAAAACCCATGCTCTAAACCACTTTCCCACATTCCATGGAATGGAGTCCGAGATGCCCTACCTTCACGTCAAGGAGTTAAATGACATTATAGAAACCATGTGTCCCCCACATCAACTAGAATAAGCTAAGATGAGTCTATTTCATTTTTCTTTAATGGATCGAGCATAAAAATGGTTAAACAATTTGAAACCATCATCCATAAACTCTTGGGACCAATTATAGAGAGAATTCTACAAAAAATACTTTCCCCACCACAAAACAATTTCTCTTAAAAAGATAACCCAAAACTTTTCTGAAAAAGAGGTGGAGTCATTTTATGAAACATTGGAGAGGTTTAAAGACACTCTAAACATGATTCCACACCATGGTTTTTATATTTCTGAACAAGTGATAATTTTCTATGAAGGGTTGGGTCTGGGGAACAACCAATTCCTCGACGTGATGTGTAATGGGACTTTTAAAAACAAATCCATAAATGATGCTTATGAGTATCTGGAAAGCCATTCTGAACAAAACTGAACATGGGGAACTTAATTTTATTCTGAAAATCCATACATAACTAATGTAATTCATACACTTAGGGAAGAGGAAAGCATTAGGGCTAAACTCATATCACTCTATAGAATGGTTGAAGAGATAGACCTTAGGAAAGTCCATGAAATCCAAACTATAGGCCCTGTTTTCACAATTTGGGACAAACATGACCATAAGGTAGACAACTGCCCAACCATTCCATCCATCAAGGTTGTTCTTTTAGAAATACCCCCATTGGAAGTAAATTCTTTGAAAGTTCAAAATCCTCAATACCAAAACACCTGAAACCCAAGGTATAATGACAACCCAGGCTTCTGCTGGAAAGATAACCAATAACCTAGCCAACCACTGGGACAAAATAATTACCCCTATCAGAATAACCAAACCCATAACTAGTTCCAAACCTAACATATCCAATGCCAACATCCACTGGTCCATTTTCAACAAACCATCCCACCTCTAAAATATCCCTCGGGGATAAACCAATCTTCTCAATCACCGACCCAAACTGTTCCACAAATCCTACTGGAACAACTATGAAAACAAATGGAAAGGATGCCCTAAAATAAGAACTTCAAACCATCAACACTGGAAAGACACCCATGCCTACACAAGCCATTCCACAACAAATAGTAAGGGGATAGTCAAGTTCCACGCAAAAAACTCATGAACAACTAAAGGCTGTGACTATTTTAAGAAGAGGTAAATCAATTGAGAAACCTGAACAGCTAATTTAGAACCCATCTGAAGATTCGAACTCAAATGAAAATTAAAATGAACCAAATGATCAAACTGAAAAACTCGATAACATTGTCAAAGAAACATCTCTTCAACAAACAACCTCGTAACTTACACCATTTCCTCAACGCATGAGGGGGAAAACCAATCCTAAATTGAATGAAACATTGAAGAAAATATTCTCACAAGTCAATTTGAAAATTCCACACCTCGATACTATTCAAAAAATTCCTACATACTCAAAACACCTTAAGGACCTATGCACATTTAAAAGGAAATTCTCACATAAGAACCAAGTCCGTCTAGCAGAAAATGTTAGAACAACAATCCAAGGGACCCTAACACCAAAGATAAAAGACTCAGGATGTCATTACATCAATGTTGAACAAGGAGAGAAAAAAGTTTTCAAAGCCTTGTGTGACCTAGGTGCCAGTTTCAATCTCATTTCCTATGTTGTGTACTACCAGTTAGGCCTGGAAGAGGTCCAACCCACATCTATCACACTTCAACTTACTGATCGTAGCATTAAGGTTCCAAAGGGAATTTTAAAGGATGTTCTAGTAAATGTATAAAACTTCATCTACTCTACTGACTTCATTGTAATTGACAAAAATCCTAACTTAGGCAACAAGGAACAAACCCCAATCATCCTTGTTCATCCATTACTTTCTATAATCAACTCTATTATCTTAGTCCGAAATGGGAACATGACCATTACCTTACAAAACATGAGTCTAGACTTGAACATCTATAATGAAAGCTCACAAATATGGGGTGATGAGGAAATTCATGAAGTAAACATGATAGAAAGCGTTGATAATGAATCCATATAACATCAAGGAATATTTTAGGAATGTTTATGTCAGGATGAGATTAATTTCATTTTTTCACATGAAAGAAGTTTATCTCCTTGGATAGAATCACTTTCATATTTATCCTATGATGAAATATTAAAACCAACAATTAGAGAAATCTTTTAGGAAACCATATTGATAGAGACCACTCCAAATTCCTTCCCTAAATCTGATCGATCAAATTTTGTAGATTAAACTTCTACACATGGGGATTCTATTCTATATAAAACTCTAGCAAACAAAATCAATCTTGATCCAATGTCCCAATATTCTATTGATATTCTGTACCAACCTAATCTGGAATTAAAGGAACTTCTTACTACACTCAAGTATGACTTCCTAGGGGAAAATAAAACATATCTTATTGTCATTTCTTCTTCTCATGAATCCAATCATGAGAGTATGCTTCTAGATGTACTTAGGAAACACAAGAAACCCATTGGATGGACCCTGTATGATATTCCTAGGATTGTCCCACTTATCGGGATTTATAAGATTGTTCTGGAATCGATTCAAAGCCATGTTGTCAACCTCAATGGAGACACAATAGTAATCTCATGGATGTAGTGAGAAAAGAACTTATGAAATTGTTAAAATCTAGTATCATATATCCTATAGATGAGAGTGAGTGGGTCATCCCAATCCAAGTGGTTTCAAAAAAAGCTGCAATCACAGTGATAACCAATAAGGATAGAGATATTCTTCCAATAAGGGTGAGTGGTGGTTAGGGAGTTTTCATTGACTATAGGAAGCTAAACTCATTTACCAAGAAGGAGAATTTCCCCTTACCATTTGTTAATCAAGTCCTTGAGAGAGTCATAGGTTATGTCTTCTACTATTTCTTAGATGGTTACTCAGGGTATAATCAAATTGAGGTCTCTGTAGAGGATCAAGGGATGACTAAATTCACATGTCCATTTGGTACCTTTGTATTCAAATGCATGCACTTTGGGTTATGCAATGCCCCTGGAACCTTCCAGTGTTGCATGATGGGAATATTCTCATACATGGTAGGATATTTTTTAGAGGTCTTCATGGATGACTTCTTTGTGTTTGGGGAAACATTTGAGGGATGTCTGAGGAATTTGGAAAGAGTCTTGTCAATATGTGAAGAAAATAATCTAGTCCTAAACTGGTAAAAATGTCATTTCTTGGTTAAATAGAGACTAATCCTTGGCCATCTATTCTCGAGTAGGGGGATTGAATTTGATAAAGCAAAGGTTGACATCATTCATCACCTTCCATCACACAGAACTGTTATGGAAGTGAGGTCTTTCTTAGGACATGCTGGTTTCTATAGAAGATTCATCAGGGACTTTAGTTCAATCTCCCATCCCTTTTGTGTTCTCCTAGTAAAGGATGCTCCATTTGTTTTTATATAAAGCTATGAGGGTTCATTATCAACCCTCAAATCCTCTCTCACATCTCCTCCCATTAGAAAATATTAAAATTGGAACCTTCCAATTGAACTTATGTGTGATGCAAGTGACTTTTCTATAGAAGCTGTGTTAGGATAAAGTTGTGATAAAACTCCTTATGTCATTTCTTATGCAAGAAAATCCTTAAATGATGCTCAAATAAACTACAACACCACTGAGAATGAGTTACTTGTTGTTGTGTTTTCCTTAGAAAATTTTAGGTTCTACCTATTAGTATCCCTTGTCACTGTGTTCACTGACCATTCTGCACTAAAATACCTCTTACCAAAACAATATGTTAAGGATTTACTGATTAGGTGGGTCATTCTATTACAATAATTTTACCTCATAATCAAGGATAAAAAAGGGTGTTGAAAATGTTGTAGTTGATCATCTCTCTGTGATGGAACTAAAATGCAACTCAAATCTCCTTTCTCTGTCTAATTTATTTCCCAATGTGCATCTCTATTCAATGAGTGATTACCCATGGTATGCCGACATAGCCAACTTCTTAGTTATAGAAGTCATTACAAAATTCTTAGGGACTCATGCTCAAAAGAAATTCCTTTATGATGTTAGGAACTATGTGTTTGATGATCCATACCTCTATAAGTTATTCCCGAAGCAAGTCATTAGGAGGTGTGTCCCAGAATCTAAACAGGAGTCTATCTTTAAATTTTATCATAGTGAGGCATGTGGAGGTCACTTTTCCTCTAAAAAAACTTTCTCTAAGGTTATTCAGTGTGGTATCTTCTGAACCACCCTCTCAAGGGACTCCTGAACATTTTGTCAAAGCTATCCTAGGTGTCAAAAAGTAGGGTCCATCATAGAAAGGAATCAAATTCCACTCACTCCAATCTTAGTGGTTGAAATCATTAATTGCTGGGGAATCGATTTCATGGGTCCCTTAAAGAACTCTAGGGGATATCTGTACATCCTTTTAGCTGAAAATTATGTCTCCAAATGGGTTGAGTCCATTCCTAAAAAATACAATGATCATCAAATTGTGATTATATTTCTCAAGGAAAACATCTTATCTAGATTTAGAATTTGTAGGTCTATCATTAGAGATCGTGGAACTCATTTTTGCAATTTTCCTTTCTTAGCACTTGTGGAAAAGTATGGAATTTCTCAAAAAGTGTCCACTTCTTACCACCCATAGGCCAATGGTCAAGCTGAGTTAGCCAATCAAGAAATCAAAGAATTATTGAAAAAATTGTTAATCCATCTATGAAAGGTTGGTTGAGAAAACTCTTAGATGCTCTTCAGTCCAATAGAATGGCATATAAAACCATTTTAGGAATGTACCTATATAGGTTGGTTTATGGTAAAGAATGTCGTTTTCCAGTGGAGATTGAACATAAGGCTTTTTGGGAAATTAATAAAATTAATTACGACCTCTCATTGGATGGAACAAAAACGAGATTTGATCTCAATGAACTTGAGGAAATTAGAATGGAGGCTTATGAAAATTCAAGGATAAATAAATCTAGTGTTCAAGCCTAAAAATCATGAAATATTAAAACCAAACACATTGTACCAGGTAAACCTATTCTTTTGTATAGCTATAAACTTTATTTAAACCCAGAAAAATTGAGGTCCAGATGGTTGGGTCCATACATAGTGTATAAGGTGTACCCCCATAGGGCTGTATAAATTCATGATCCCACCAATGGTCCAACCTTTAATGTTAATGGTCATAGAGTCAAAATATTAATTGAAACATTCCAAAAATATGAAGTAAATGAAGACTTGTGTGAACCAACCTTAGATATGGAAAATACTTAAACAATTAGGGGTCTATATCGAGCTAGTGACCTTACACAAAAGCGTTGCATGGGAGGCAACCCATGGTTTTCATGTTTCCAATATTTTTAAATCGTCATTATTTTTCAAATAGAATTAATGAATCATTTTTATATTTAAAAAAATATATTGTTGACCTGTTCTTCTATTATGAAAATGGATGGGTATGAAAGGAGAGTTCCATATTCATTTTTTTCATGTGGTGAGATCTTTGAGTAATAACTTACACGGAAATTTAAAAAGAAGACAATGTATCATCAGTTCATTTTATTTTTATGTGATTGTAGGTTAAAATAAAAAATATATAATAAAAAAATTAATTGGACATGTCGTTGGTCTTGGGGAAAACCCCGTCACAATCGGCGAAGCCATGGGGACTCAAACCCAGGACCGAAGAAGACAGAGGTGCGCGCTTACCACTGACCCGCGGCTTATAGTGCTACCTTATTCTATAATTTTTATATATATACTTATATTTTACTTTTTTTATTATATGAAGAAATATATATATATATATTGTTTTGTTTTGTTTTTTTGTTTTTGTTTTGTTTTTCCTTTTTCTACTAGGGAAATCTACGAGTGACATGGATATTAAAGTACTAAATTGAAGCAGTAAGAACTTCAACTTCAACCACCATGTGACTTCATTACATGATCCTCATATGGAAAATTCCTTTTAGAAATCATGTCATCTACCTCTACCCCCTTCTCAATTTTATTTTCTTTAAACACAGGGGATAGTGTTATTCTATGTTGGGGAGGTCAAAAATAAAAAAAATAATTAATTTTGTGTGCATAAAAAAATGTGTGGAATGAAAAATTACTTTAACCATGGGCATGATAATACACATTGAACACTTTGAAACTGAATATCAAATAATTTAGCATGCCCTAATTCTAATTTTAGTCAATTTATAATTTCATGAGAAAATATTTTGGAATTTGTGGCTCTCTAATGTGAAATTTCATCGTTTATATTTTCATCAAAATAGAAAAAAGAGATCAAAACACATGTCCTTTGGATAGTGGGGTATTAGTTTGAGTTCATGGGGTCCCCCAAATAAATAGCATAGGTTTCGTGATCATTTTAGTTTTAATATGAGTATTAAAAAAAATAAAAAAATATTCACGTAGAGAAATGAAATGGCCTAATGTGTGTATTTCAGAACATGGGGATCGTGAAACCATAGTTTTCTATCCTAAAGTTAGTAATTTTATCTCTAGTTGTGGTAATTTGACTTTTTTTGACTGATTTAACGTAAGATGATGCCCGAGATTGTGGTCTTCACATGGTTCCCTAAGGTCTTTGAACCTGGGAGTTATCGACAAAGTCTCCCTACTTGGGTTAACTCTATTGAGTGCAATTTCAATTACCATGGAAAAATTGAAAAAAAAACAATAAAAAATAGATATATAAAAAATTTAAAACTCATCTTAATATTGAAATGTTATTACACCTAGCACTTCCACCATTTTTGCCTTAAATAAAAATGAAACCCCATGTCTTTTGTGACACACAACACATCATCACACTTTATTGAAATTGGATGAAATGCGACGATGAATTTGAACAAATGAATGGGTATGGGATTAGGATATTCTTATGAAACAATCTTTTATTAAAATATTTTTATGGGTTTCATGATTATTTGGTATAAGTTTTCTTGGTGATCAATGTTTATTAAAAAGTATTTGGAAAAGGGAATTCGAATTTCATATTGTTGAGATACATTTTTCTCAGGACTAGAAAAACTCAAGTTGGGGGTGTGATTAGCCACTAAATGAAGATAATATTAATTTTTAATATATATAATATTCATGTTCTTTATTATTCATATACACCATATTAGTGCATTTTACACTTTGAACATTAATTAACATTATGATTGTAATTCCCTCTTAAAATGCACTATTAGATGGTACATTTTTGAACACCTCATAAAATAAAAAATATTCTTGATTTTATTTTTATATATTATTTTCCGGAATCCCATTCTATAAGGAATACTTAATGATTTTGGAGCACTTGAATATTCACATTGTATTACCACCAAAATGGGATTTCATCCCAACACATTCTGGGAAAAGTAAAATGGACAACATCAAAATAAAGAGACCGTAGAGGCCAAGATACAAGCCCAATGATTCTCAAAATATTACTAAAGATAGAGGATATAATGGGAAACATTTCATCAAATAGTTGCAAGAGATAATTCGGATTTTCTAATTGAGTTCTAGGGTGCTCAATTAGAAGATGAAATTTTGGGCCAGATTATGTAGCCCAAGCAAACATCCCACCAATTTAATCATATCTCAGAAACCACAAATTATTTTGGGATTAAATTTTACAGAGAGTTATAAGAAATATAGAGATTAATTTTTCTCTTCTATGTAACACTCTAATTATTCCATCTATAAGGTCTTATAAGCGCCACTGTTTGGTGGATGCAATATGGCTGCAACTTTGAGTCAAGGATGTAAAATTCTCATCTCTGATACTTTACACCACCCTAGGCCTACCACCATTAATTGAGGAGACTTGGACAGAATGGGGCTCGACCCAAGGCTCCCAAAATTCCTATTTAATACATTTGTGTTGGAGTATTTAAGGATTGGTGAGCTTTGTTTTTATTGTAATGTTATTATAATTATTTTTCTTTGTAACCTTCTTCATTCTCATGTAAGTTGTTCGAATCACCTTAGTTATTAATAAAATATCTTTATTTTATATTATTATGTTTTTCTTCTTATCACTTTGATACTATTACCTTAAGGTGTGAATTTATTCACATTATACCTTGTGATATTCTTCACACAACAGTGGAGTGATTTCTTTCTTTTAATTGTTTTTTTACATCTCTGATTCCCCCCTCATAAGTCTACTTTCCTCTTCCATTGAAACCCTAGCATTAATGGAGGGATAACTCTTTTATCAGTTGATCCAAGGGAGTAGAAATGGTATGGATTGGATGTTATTTATCAATCTCTAAATGTTATTTATTTTTTTTACTTGAGTTTTTTTATTCAAGGATTTTCTCTCTTTCTTTTCCTTATTCAATTTTATCACCCCACTTTTATATGCTAATAAGATCCTTTACCTTGGAGTGCTCATGAAAATGATCCTACGAGTGTATATGTGATTATCATGTGTTTGTGAATGTGTTTAACCAGTAAGTGATGAGGTTAGTTTTAATTCATTAAATGAATCCTTCTTGAGTTAATGAAATTTAAATTGTTAAAAAAATAGAATTCATCCAATTCACCCCAAGTGATGACCTAATATAAACTAATTATTTTAATTTTAATTCACTTAAGTCTCTTATATTTTACTTAAATCCATCTAAAATAAACCCAATTTGGCCACTTTATATCCAAAAAGAGTCTATAGAATGTACGTGTCTATAGGTTTCTTCTTAGGTCTCTGAGGATTCGACAACCCAAGCTAAACTACAAGCGACCGCTTAAAACTAAAAACTTGGGTAAATTTGGGTGAGACCAGAGTTACATGGGGTAGTTTAAATTTTACATGGGTCATATCACATTGACTTGGGAATATTACACAATGGAATGAGTTTAGGATATATTTATCATTATCCATTTTGTATGACGATTTAGTCCACCTTTTATTAAGTATATAGTGGAGATTATGGGATAATTTTATTTTGGAGATAACACTCAAATTAATTATAAATCTGTAGATAAACATCACATGTGTTGTTAAATGGATGTGTGAATGTGAAAGGGTGTATTTTATAATGATACTTGTGAAAGGACCAATATGATCATTGAGAGGGGTATCTGTGAATCACTGATATTTTATTTTTATGTTTTTCCTTATTATGAAAAAAATCACTTCCTTTTAAAGGGTTATGACTTTTATAAAATAAAATAAATATTTACAAACATAAGAACATAATTATTCATAAGGATCACTACTAAAAAAATTACCTAGTCATTAATATGGTTTGGAAATAATCCAATACAACAAAATCTAGTAGAAAACAATCCTTTTATGAGATTACAGAAAGTAGGGAATATTATTACACTTTCATTGAAATATAATCAATCAATATTTTTTGTTTTTCTCATATATGTAAATAAAGTAACAATATTTTTTAACAACATTAATAAACATTCACCAACATGATTTAGTATATTATCAATGTAATATTTGTAATACCTATGTTATTTTTATTCTTGGAAGAAATGTTTCTTCACTTTCTTACCCAGAGTAGGTATGAGATTATTTAGTCCATTTTACTATCCATGATATAGGTTATTTCAGAAAACTCTATCCAATTTATTTTGGGTAAAGTTATTTTGTTGTCTTCAAGAAGATTGAAACCTTCTAACCCATTTTTTTTCCACTTTCCACTATATTTTATCTATTCGATACCACTAATATGAAAAGTATATATGTCATCCTTCAAGCTATGTAACTTCTAATAATTCAATTGATTAATCTAAAACCAATTAATTTGATCATTTCTACACATTATTTTACTAATGAAAATTATTGTAAAATATCTATCATGTGTATTTGTATCTAATTTTTCTACAAAAATATTATCTGATCATATTTGCAATTATATATAACTTCCTATAACATCTTCACATGTGAATATTGATATTATGTGTTTTTTTGTACACACATTCCTATAGTTTTTCCCATTGGAGAAAATATAGTAACCCAAATTAATTTTTCTTCTTAACTAAGAATTTAATTTTCAATCTTCTTCTCATCTAAAATACACTGGACACTTATGAAATATTCTAGTGTCTTCTTGAAGATTCTAGGAAAACACAATCATCAACACCACTTCTTCAAACAGAATTGGAAACAAAGATAAGTAAATTTCTCATAATTACTTATATTTTCAAGGAAACAAGCTTTGTAATAACATCTCATCATCATAATAATAGAAATTTCGTTATGATATCATTATAAAGATATTCAAATTAGTATAACCTCATACAACTCATCTGTTCAGTAAAACATTGTAATGTATCTTCTTTATTTTGACTTGCATAAAAAAATTTCATCCATTGGTTCTCCACACCAACCTATATCTGATTACCTTTATAAAGAAACATTCATATGATGTCTTCAACCACAACCATTTACCTTTCCAATAGAATACAGATGGTTCATCTAATGAATTTCATCTTTTGGAATCATCTGTTAATCTTTTTATATTGTTCAATGTTTCTTCAGATGGAATATATTAAATGGTATTCTCAAATAATTAGATTTATTCTTCAAAAAAACTTTTTATCAATTGGATTTTATAAGTCTCTTTCAGATGGTACTTTTTAGCACTATAGCTTGCAAAAATTCACAAAAACATTGAGCACAAACATAACCCAACCAACTTACTATCCAAAATAAATTGACCAGTAACATTATAACTTTTATTAGAGGTAAAAAAACTTTAAATTTTATTCTAAATCTCATATTTTATTCATGTAATATCAATAATGGTATAAATGAAGGTTTTGAGATCATTTGGGGATTTCTCAGAGCCCTGAACACTGGTTTTTTTAGAAGTAGATTAAGGTGCATAGATGGTGAATGGTAAGTAGTAATTTTGAGGCTCAACTATTCCACCCACATGATGAGGATAATAGTTTGGTAAGACATCAAGGGAGGCCACATGAATTTGTGAGGAAATTTTGATGTTTCACATAGCTGAAAGGAATGTTTAGTGCATGGTTCATCTAACCATGCCCCTAACCAGGTATGGGGGATTCCTTGGATAGTAAGAATACATGGTATTTGAAATTTTTTTCAAACCGTGTTCCTAGTATTATGAGGTAATTTTTACACTTAGATAGTGGTTCCACTTGGTTAGTGTATGTTTTTGCCAACTGTGCAACCAAACTATGTTCCATTTAAGAATTGGTAAATTTAAATTTTCACCTCTTTTTTTTAGCTCATCTCCCATCCTTTCATCCCTCTCTTCACACACAATAGCCACCCCTCATTGAGATATTTGTTTTCCTTCGATCTATGATTTAAGCCTCATCCCTTATACAATGTATGAATCAAATTTCATCAATTCCATTGAATTCATTTGGATTTTTTTTCAATAATATTTTTCATTCTTTATTTATCACTCTGTATGGTATTCTATGTATATGCAATCTAATATTACCCATTACTAATAAGTTTTTCAATTTCTTAAATTTCTCTTATTTTGGATCAAATAAAAGGATTATATTGTAAAATTCAAGATTTGTATGTATAAGGTATGTGATCTATATTCCTTCCCCTTTAAGTTGTTTTGTTATAAATTTGTAATTGTGTCATGCGCCAAATTTTCCATGCGTCACCCCTTAAATGTGGGATTAAATATAAAATTTATAATTACTAATTTTTTTTAGTCCTTAAGACCTAACTCTATAATTGGTCTTTCTACCATGACACAAACCACCCCTTATGTTGTGTTTAAAATTTCTATAAACGATATGCCTTATTAAGTAATTTAACTACCTTCGGAGGCATGTTGAATTGTCCATTATAAATGAGATTTCTAAATTTAATTAGAATAAATGGTGTGACACACATCTTTTACCATGTTATTGGCTACGTAATTAAACTTACTTATAGACTGTGTGAGTCTCATACCTTTTAAATGAGTTGGTCAAATGACAATAAATTAAATGTATGAATTTCAATAGAAATTTTCTACAAACATGGACCATTTTTAATTATGAATTAACCTATTTTATAAAAATGTAACTGAGATAAATTTGATAATATAATGATTAAATCTATCAAACCATGACAATGAGCCCCTTGAAATCAACAGTGGTTGACAACCCTGGTTTGAATCACCCCTTAGGGTGTGTGATAATAAATTTTTTATATAGTATTTCTTTGATTATGTAGCTAAACAAACTTTAAATATTTGTTTAATTATCAATATTTATTGAATGATTAAATTCATTTTATTTATTTGTGAAACAGTAATGGGTGGCTTATGTTACCCTTTGAATATTATACAATTTTGATTGGGCATCTTTCCTTATATATATAAAATGGAGAGGTGACAATAAATACATTAATGTGTTCCTTGTACACTTATAAGTGAATTATTAAAGGTATTATTGACTTTTATATCATATACATGTTGTTCCTCATTATCTAATTTTAACTATTGGACATGATGTTCCTTATTATTTATAATAATCGGTGGACTTGGCATTCCTCATCATTAATTGAATTTTTTGACATGAAATTCCATGTCATTATTTGAATTTTGGACATAATTTTCCTTATCATTATTTGAATTTTTGGAACTGATGGTACTTTCTATAATATTAATTATAAAACATGATGTTCTATATAATTTTTATAATTGATAGAAATGATGTTCCTTATCATCATTTGAATTGTTGGACATGATTTTCTCTACCATTATTTGTATCATTGGACATGAAGTTCCATTTTTTTATCATCCTTCATTTAAATAGTTGGAATCGATATTCCACATCATAATTATTTTATTATAATTATTATTCATGATGTTACACATTTCATATTGGATAGGGTTAGACCTGACACCCCACGTCCCCTTAGTTAGATGCATGGACTAAATCCCTTAAGTAAAATATGATTCCATTATTTAAAATCTGAAGACCCATATGCTTATTATTATACATGGAAACTTTATTGATATACCATGGATCTCAGATCTATTTATTGTAAATATAAAATCTCATAGGCATTTCAGTTTAGGTTAAAGTAGGTAGATTCTACCGAGTTCCCTAGGAGGAACCTGAGCTGATATGTTTACCATTTATTTCACTAATTTGTTTATTATAACTGCACATGATATAATTTTATATCCATGGACTAGGCTATTAATTAGATGTTGTTGGTAGTGGACTACTGATTTTTCCTCACACCCTATTTATTACATTGATTAATTCTTGGGTTGACATCATGTAAATAGGTAGGTTCAAAGAGAATCATTCAATTTTATATAGTTTACTTTCTATACATGGATAGAGTAATGGAGTAAATGAGTGAAATTGATATGATGATGCTAATGGAGATAATTTTTTTCTTTTCTATTTGTTTTTATCCCTTGTACTCTTATGTATATGATTACACGTATCCCATGATCCCAATTTATATATAGAATCATGGAAATCATCATTTTGTATATGATACTACAATTTTTTTCTTTTATATAAATAAATATTTTTTATTTATGATACTTGCTATTATCATTCACCATTGTGCACCACTCTAAATATAACACCTTGATATTTTAAAATATGATCATTATATTTAATATTATTTATGACATAAAACAACAATCATAGAATGGAATATAAAATCTTTAGATTTTATGATATATTTTTTATAAATAAATTTAATCACTACGATATCTTTCAATGCACAAAACATTGGGATTGAACGAAGTGAGATACTTTATTTAAATATTTTATTATAACATATCCATTAAATTGGAAGGTTTGAATTTTATTAACATAAAAAATAAATGGTTTACATAGGTATAATTTAATTAAAATCAAAATATATTTATTATAGATAAAATTAGAACCATTTGAATGAAAAAGAAATATTTTTTGGAAAACTATAATTTCTTATAAGGCGGTTTAGTCCCTCTTTGCACACATAATTTACAATTAATTTTTAAAAATTATATAAAATTTATTTTAAAAAATAAAAATCACTTTTTAAATACTCATATAAAATTATCTTATGGTAAATTTTTAGGATTTTTTTGAAAAGTTTAATATTTTGATAAGTTGTAAAAATAACTGAATTAAATTTGAAAAAAAACTTTTTCATTTAAATTATTTATAATTTTAAATTATATTTTGAATTTAATTTAATGTAAAACATGTTAAATTTAATATAATTTATTTTAATTTAGGTCTTTATAATAATTTTATATTTAAGTTATATTTAAAAACAGTATATGCTTTTCAACATTTACTCTTTAAAGACCTACTCTCATTGTGTTTCTGGAATTAATTTTAAATTAATTTTTTTTAATTATCTGAATTTTATTTATAAAAATGGATTACATATTTGGAATAAGATTAATTTATATTAACTAATAAGTTTAAATTTATTTTTTCTCCAAAATGAATAGTGGAAACAACAATAATTATTTAACATGGTAAAGGTAAAAATGCATTTACCAGGGGTTAAACTAAAATGATAAAGGTTAAAATGACCTAAAAAATTCTATAAAATCTATTTTTTTGTATATATTTTGACCATATGATTTATAATAGTCAATAATAATCTATTTTTTACCCCTTTTTCATGTTAAAATCATGGGTGTTGTTGTATCATTCTAAAAATTACAAGTGTGCCACTTACCTCACTTATAAAAGGCTTCCCCCTGTACTCTACTCTTCACCCCATAAAACCCTTTTGGATTGGAAATAACTACCAAAATCTCTTTAAATATTCCATCCTCTCATCCTATAATCCTTAATTTGGTCATAAATCCGTCATAGGAAGGATTATTTTGTAAACATGTGTTGGTTACCTGAAGAAGTGGTAATGTTCTTCACTGAGCTTTTTTATTTTATTTTTACTTAAAACTCCTTAAATTCTTATTAAACCATGATATTATAAAAAAACTACTTATCCAAAATATACTGAGATATTTTTATGTTAATTTTATTTCCAAAAACCCTTACCACTTATATAAAATGGGTTACAAAAACATCATTCATGTGTACGGTAGACTACCACCTTGCGAATCGACGTCATTCTTTTTTTCATTACCACCTATAAAAGTTGGGTATGATGATGGATCAAAATTAAATATATTATATTTATAACATAATTATACTTATGGATTAATTATATCATATATACCTTTTTTTACTCTCTATTCTGTAGGGGGTACGATAATGTTTCTTGTGTGTAGAGCGGAATATCTCCTCGTGAAATGATGTGATTCGTCTTTCTCTAATACTTTACAAGGAAGTTTATAAAGATAAATTTAATGAATATATGTGATATAAATGAAATAATTATTATATTAATTATATATGTATCCTTATTAATGATAATATTTCAATTTCATTCTTACTCTGAAAAAGGATAATGTCGCTCATGTACGTGGGGACTACCACCTTCGCGAAGTGATGTGACTCTCTTTCCATCATCACACCACATGGATGATATATATAAGTATATTTAAAAAATAATATGAAATATATATGCTATTATTATCATTATTTAATGATTAAATATTAATTACCCTCTCTCCATAATGATCATTGAAAAATGTAAACGTTACTCGTGAATATGTATAACCTACCATATCCATAATTATAACGTAGTTCATTTTTAATAACCATATTTCATGATTCTTTTTGAAAGTATAATTAATGTATGAATATTATAATTATTAAATTATTATTATTATAAATATGGTTAAATAATTACCACTTAAACCATAGTCAACCTACCAATTTCATTTTTGATACATAAGCCAAATATCACCGAAACAAACGATGTAAACTTAATCAACTATGTAATCATATATAATATGGTATTAAGTTAAATAAAAGGAATAATAAATAGGATTTTTGTAAGAAATTAAATAGTGGACATAATTTTATTATTTAAGAAGATAAATAAGGTATGTGATGAGTCAGACTCAAGGTATTAGTTTGTTGTCTAACTTTTACTTATGTGAGACATACCCCATATTCACCACTTATTTATCTTGTGTGTTTTATATACTTATTTTTGTAGGTTATATACTGAATAAATTTATCTAAATGGTATTTAATGTTTCTTTTAAAGTTATTTATTTTATGGGTTTTATGATTCAAAAGTTAACAAAGTGGTAATTGTTTATTTTATAATCTCATCATTATTTGGGATTGTTTTTTATTTAAGTAAACCTTGGGGGAATAATATGATATTTTTATCATAAAATAAATATATTTTTTCACATATTTTAATTCATTAAATATTTAAAGTAATGTTATCATTTTACTATCTTTTTCAATTAAAATTATTAAGAATATATTTTAAGAAAATATGACTTCACTTTTCTCTTCAGTCAAAAATATTTTTTTCCCAAAATCATGTTTTCAAAAAATGTTTCCAAAAATATATTATAATTATATAAATTTTTTATTAAAAAAATTATTCATGTTTTATTTTAAAAAAATGAAATAAATATTTTTGTTGTTTTATGAATAAAGATCTCTTCTAAATTTTATCCAGTGGAAAAGGAATGTTATTTTTAACTTATAAGACTTGTATAGAATTACCACCATCATAACCATCATTTTTTTAAGATTCCTTCATTAGCTTAAAAGGTTATTTTTGAAGAATTATTTTACCAAATATTATATAAATTCTTATTTTCTACAAATTATTTTATGAGAAAAAAAAATTTATAATATTTTATGAATTTTATAGATTTAAAATAAATATGTTGATTTTAAAAGAATGATTATTTTTCTCAATAAATGTTCCATATGATCTTTAAAAATAATTTTCCATCCAAAAAGTCATTCTTTAATTTTAATTATACTATAATAGAGATATACTCTAATAATAACATCCTCATTATATCTCTAGTTAGTTTATAATCAGTTTGACTTGGGATATACTATGTTGATACAACTCACTTTAGTATGAATGGTTTTTTATTATGTTTATTGACTGGGGGAAGTTTTTACATTTTTCATGATAGTTTAAGAATAATTTCTTGCATTATGTTTCATACCTTTAATATGTGGAATGAAATGGACCTTGTAAGTGATTGGAGGAGCCCACTATATCCCCAAGATGCATTGGTAGGTATCATGAGACAAACTAGATATGGTTTTTTAGGCCTTACCCATTTATATAGATGTATTGACATAAGTATTAATGGTATTAGATTTCTTGTCACATTACTTGATGGGATATTTTAGATGTTTATCATTATGAATTCCATAATTATGAACTAAATTGTTGATATTCTGTATTATTATTCAATTATTTATAATATAAGTGGTTATGTTTCATGCACATGTGATTATTTGTATGGAACTATATGTTTTTCATTTATTCCTTTCATATTATCCTCAATATATTGATGAAATGGAATGTATTTTAGTTATTTACCATGATGTATTTATAATTCATTATTAATTCATATATTAGACTATACTATTACAATTATTGATAGATCACCCCTTTATTTTTTTTATTTTTTCCCAGGATACCAGGAAGTATTTTCTGGTTGATATGCAGGGATAATGTAATCGGTATAATGGAATTATCAAAGAAATTTATTTTTATATTTAATGTTGTAATATGTAAAGTGAATTTCAAGTATGTATATTTTTTACCAATACTAATCAACTATTAGGTCCTCCAGTATTTGATTCATTGTATTTTTTTCCAATGTAATAAAGTAGAAACTGGATCTAGGATACTAGGGTCGGGGTGCTACAATTGGTATCTGAGGAAGTTTAGTAGAAACCTTAGGAAGTACATTTTGGATAATATATATAAGGTAACATAACCCTATGATAAGCATTGGGGATGAGTATAGAAAAAAATCTTAATGTTTTGGTAAGGAATATATTATATAGTTTTTTCTTATAGATACATTTCTGACTGGATACTGCAAGTAGATGTGGTTCTAGCATAGAGGTACCATGGGGTAATAACTCTGAGAAAGCTGTATTGGTATTGTTATGATCATCACCTGGTGTGTGAAAACGAGCCTTACTACAAACTTGGTTTGACATTATTAGTTTTTATTCATAGGATAATTAATAATATATTCAAAAACCACTGTGAAGGATTTGAAAATAAATATATCCCCAAAGAAACTATGTTTATTATTATGAGATTACCAATGCATAAATTTTTAAAATTATGCTATGTTTTCACTAATTTTGGGATTATGAAATATGATTCATTAAATTATGACCTAATATAGTGTATTCTATTTTTTATAAATGATATATAATGAAAGGAATGTGAATCGTATCAATGCACGTACTCTATGTACGGATTACCCTCCTAGGAAAGATAATGGATTTGAGGATGAAGCTACAACTAGAAATAATAAAATTATAACTATATTAGGGTAGATAACATAGGTTTTGTTTGATAACCTTTCCCATATATAGTAGACTATGGATCCACCACAAAGTGTAAAAATGTTATACCTCTTCATGCGCCATCAACCTTCATCATTCAACGGGACTACAAATTCATTTTTACCTGATCAATGGATAAGTTTCTTAGATAAGATATTTATTATTATAAGAAGTATTGAAAAATAGATATTTTTCATGGTATTTTTCATCTCTTAGGAGATGTGGACCAATGGTGGTCATTGATTCAAAACACTAACAATAATGAGGAAGTACTTATGGAGTGGAAGGATTTCAAGTTAATCATTTTGAAAAAATTATTTTCCTCATGAGAAATGAGTGGATAAGGAATGAAAATTATTGAGTCTAAATAGAAATAAGAGGAAATTGTTAATGTATTATGCCATAATTTCATGTTTATAAAGTCATTTTTTAGACTAGAATCTTAATCCAAAGATAAATGTTGATTGTTTCTTTTATGAGATTAATCAAAACCTCTAAATAGAATTAGTATCACAAACATTATCATCATACGAAGACATAGTATCATGCAATATCAAGGAAAAGAAATAATTCTCCAAGTATTATGGATTATAAGGGACTAAAGATAATATTAGTATGTTAGAGAAAAGGATGGATAAAGGGAAGATGGGAAATAAGTATTTTCCATCATGTGATACTAATGGAATCAAACACCTTGGTACATGCTTAAAATGAAAAGAAGTTTTCTTCATGTGTGGTGAAAACATCCACCATGATCATGATTGAAATTATAATAAATAATGTTATAATATGAAATTATTACATAGTAATTATATGGGGGACTATAGAAATGAATTCCCCAAGTGACAAAGTAATATACTATAAAAGGGGCTAATAGGTCAAGTTTAAGCTTATGACATTACTATAGATGATGTGTAATGATTATTGTGATTTTTTATTTGTATCCAAGAAATATGTTCTAAAATTATTTTATTAATTAAAATCTCAAAATGTATAAGGATTGTACTATATTAATGTTTTATTAAGGATTTTAAAGTGTATATTGAACGGTGTTGATGACCAATAAAAATGATTTAGTGGAAATTTTAACTTCATGGAAATCAAAAGATTATGGGAAATATGAACATGAATATGTTCCTAATGTTAATATAATGTTATTGGGATAAGTAGATAATTGATATGGATAAAGTAAATTGGATAATATTGAATACCATGAAACTTATTAATGATATTTTTACTAATTGGTTTACACTATCATTGATAGAGTTTATAACATTTTTTTGATTTAAAGAATATATATAATAATCTACATATTATTTAAGTAATAAGAAATAAATCATGTTTTCAATATGTTTTTATAGTAATTTGGGTTATAACCATGTTTTAAAAGAATACATGATGAAGAAATTCACATGTTTGGTATGTGGTAGTTAAGAGATAATTCATGTTGTTTGGGGGATTAATGATAATTTCATTTTTGAATTTTAGTAACCTTATTTCTAAAGTTATAGTGTAAATCATTTGGAAGGGTCTTAAGGTTTATAATTTATGAAATTGTTTAAGTTTAACTTTGGATGATGTTTTAGAGATTAATGTATTACTTTACCATATAAAGATTTAAGTATATTGGATAACCTATGTTAAACATTTGGTAATAATAATAACTAGGGATAAAAATAATAACTTATCATTCTATTATGGATCTTATGATCCCTCAAAAGAGAGTTATAGTGCTAAAAAAATAAAAAATCATTTATTGATACTCATTTTATAGATTAAGTGATGAATTTGAAATTGATTAAAGCATAACCAAAGTATAAAATTGTTATAATAAAATAAATTTTTATCAAGTAAGTATATTTCCATATATTCTTAGAGAGTAAAAGAATTCCTCAAATCTAGGAAAATGATATTAAAACAAAATGTTATTTTATTACCTTCATTTATAATGAACCGGTTTTCTTTTAAATCATCATAGATTTCTAGTTTTTAAGTCCTTAATGTTCCATTGATCATTTAATTTCATATGATCAATGACCTCTATCATTATCTATAATTATTTATGCTTTTCTCTTATGCCCATATCTTAATTTTCCACCAATGTTATCCTTATTAGAAACCTAGTTATCTATTATTATATATGAACTTTGAATTTTTCTTCTCTCTTATCAAGAGGATCTTTTCTTAACCCTTCTCATGATTTGTAATTTCAATAAGTGTATTTTTAAATGACAAACCCTTTATTACTAAGATCAAAATTGTAATGGGTCAAACCACTCTAGTCCATTCCTTTGCAGGAATATAGTGTTTGAGGTGCTCTAGGAGACCAAGGGGACTTATTCTTAACACATTTCTAGATTTATAGTTCTGTGAAGAGTTTTTTCAATTTTTTTGATAGTGTTTTCAGTGAGACATATGTGAAAAATGTTGTCAGTGAGTCATCTTCAATAATCAGTGAGTCATCTGTTAGTGATTCATATTTAACTATCGATGAGTCATCTATTGGTGAGGCATCTTCATCTATTGGTGAGTCTTCTATTAGTGATTCATCACTAACTGTCGGTGAGTCATTTTCATCTATTATTTTTGGTGAGTCATCTTCATCTGTCAGTGTCGGTGAGTCATCTTCTTATGTCGGTGTTAGTGAGTCATCTTTATCTATTGGTGAGTCGTCTTCATCTATCAATGTAATTGAGTCATATTTATCTTTAGGTGTTGGTGATTCATCTTCATATATTGGTGTGGGTGAGTCATCTTTATCTTTCAGTGAGTCATCTTCATCTATCAGTTTCGGTGAGTCATCTTTTTATTTTAGTAGGTGCTACAGTGTTTCCAGATCAACTAGTAAATAGTGTTTCCATCATCCTACACTTTCACCCATTTGACATTTTCTTTGATGTAAAATGAATTCAAAGCCTTGTTTAAAGGTATTTAAGGATGATTCAGAGCCCATAACTCCTATATTAATTTTCCTAAGGGTATGTGTGTCTTTACTCTGTCAAACACTGTGGGTTATTGCAATCCATCTTTAATAGAAATTCAACGATTTCATGATCTTTGAGTCTCAAATATAATCATTCTAAGTTGAGGGCCTTCCCTTTGTTCATTTATTATCCTTATTCTTGGTATGAGGTGCCAAGAACATTTCATTACAAAAGAGATGTGTGATTTTTATATAGCCTTGGATGGAGTTTTCCCTTCCTACATGCCCTTGTTTTGGTGTAAGTAGCAAGTGTCAACCCATCTTTGATAGAATGTATGCTCTATCTCTGTTCTTATGGGTTCTTTGACATGTTTCCTCCCATTTATTCTTTACATTTTTTGGCATGTGTTCCCTATCTTTCTAATGGACCTTTCTTGGGTGTTGGTTGATGTTATTGTGTCACGGCATCCTCAAGTGGATGCAGCCGTTGCAGGAGAGGTGTTCGTGATCAGTTGTGTTAGCCTGTTCTCGTGCAAAGAATGTCAAAAAGAATTTGAGGTAGGGAATTCATGTCTTATCTATTATTTTACATGATGTAGTATAGTTAGCATTTTTTAGCCACTGGATCACAATGAAATTGACATAATAAATATTTGAACTGGATTAAAAAATTCGAATCGATCATATGTTATTTCTTCATACCGTGATAATAGTTTTCCACTTGATTTCTAGATCATGTGATATCTATTTTTTTGGTTTAAAATTTCATTTTTGATGGAAATTTGTAAGTAACTTAAATCCAATATTAATTGTAGATAAATTGGCTAATGATAAAGAGGTATGTAAATGAATCTTGTTGTTTTTGTAATTTGATGATAACAAATCGGATGCAGTTATATATGTTTAATTGAATCAGTTAATTCAATATGGAAAAAAATACCGATTTTATGATAAAGATAATTCTTATTAGGGTTTTGATTTACCCTATTGCTTGTAAAGCCCAAGATCCTTATGCATTTGAGATGTGAGTGCTCATTGTTTGTAAATGCTGAATGCCTTGTTTAAGCCCAAGAACCCAGTTGTTATGTTGTTTTTCCTACTGTTGTTGTTGTGGTGTGAGCCTGGGATGGTTTAGCCGAGAGGGTTGTTGTGGTATTTGGGTACAGTAGAGACCAGTGGTTGTGGTGGAAACATTTAATGCCTAGAATGGTGAGATGCATTAGTTTATGCATGTGGGTGTTGGGGAGGACACCGACGATGATTAAACATGTTGGATGTGAATGTTGTATGCTTGTTGAATCCTGTTGTTTTTTATCTAATTTACATTCCCCACTTTTTGAAGTAGATGGTCTTTCTTACCCTCATTCCAAAAAAAAGAGAATATGTGTGGGGTATACCACGTGCTTTCTGTGTTTAGATTCTCAAGGGTGGATGGGCCTACGCTCCTTCTATAGGTGGAAAAGACTCAACAGGTAGTTCATCTACTCACTGTGTTGAGTCCCTTGTGTTTGGAAGATTAGAATGTTTTTCTAGAATACCTACAAATATGGAAAAGTTGTAATTTTGTTAATAAATGATTAAATAAATGATTTTAACCCATGGGGTTGGATCTAGTTGGGATGAAATGTTGAGGTTAAAATTTAAAGGAATTGGGGACTTGGTTGGTTATTCCTGGAGGGTGTGGAACTTTATCGCGATTCTAATGAAATATAATTAGGAATTTATAATGGTTAATTAATGGTTAAATAATTAATTAACATAAATTGAAACTGATAAAAATGGATAAAGTAATCTAAGGTATCTCTTTAAATAGTTGTGTGCTTATAGGATACCTAGTCGTAGTAGTGGTAGTTGGGAGTTCGAGAGACGTTAGCTGCAGTTCTATCTAAGACTAGGTTATTCCCATATTGTTGTTGTGAGATAAATTATATCCTATAATTTTTTGTTTCTATACGCTACCCCTCCATATCTGTTATCACGACTGGTACCATGGGGAATTTTGAGCCTTTGGGATGTTTTCCCCAACATTATAGTGGGAGGATGCATGGATGGATACCCCCTTTTCCTACCTCTCTTCTCTTTGTAGTTACTTGTACTGGTATACATGATGGTCAGTTTTCCCCATATATGTGTGTAGAAGGATGTAATGGATTGTGGTTATTCACACACATATATTATAGATATAGTTTCCAATGGACTACTATAGGTGTAACGTGCATAAGTTGTGATGGCTTTAGGATCCCTACTTAGTATATGGGTTGTAATGGCAAGAGTTATAATTCCCGAAGTATGATACATGTTATTTTAGATATGGTGGATACCAGAAACTACTCTTTTACTTCAATTATGTAGATTTGGTTGTTGTGTTTCATGGGGTCCATGTTATGGTGCTTCACCCTGGTGTCTATGGGAAACCCTTTTTGGAGAGAGATTCTTTGGACATGTGATGTTGGGGAAAAGTTCTAACCACTGGGGAAGTGGTAGCAAGGTACCCCCGATATTCTTTTTTATATTATATAATCATGTATTTGATACTTGTTGAGAGTATCCATGGTGAGGCTGGGAACATAGTATACCTTTTTAGGTGATGAGTTAGTTTCACTTTTTGTTCACTGTTCTTTAGTACACTTTATTTACTTTTTCATGAGAGGATCTGGGGAGGATCCTACTAATTATAATATTACACTCACACTAAGTATATATAAACTATTTTTTAGGTCACTTAGATCATGTTGGATATCATGCTATTTACTATTGGTTTGGGGTCGTTGGATCTATTCGTGATTTGTGGTCACTGTTGTTTTACATTCTTTTTGTACTTACAGTTTTCCCCTTCAGTTGTAGTAGTTTTTGTATGACAACATGTATGTGTACTTGAGATTTATTTTATAGTGTAAAATATGGAGGATTTGGTCGGTGTCTCACTTATCTCTCTCTTTCTCATGTGTTCTCTTAGAGGGTAATGCATCCCATTTGTGTATTTACTATACCCTTATTGTTAGTCTCCAACCTGGGGCCTACTAGAGGCTGGAATCGAGGGTCATTATCTCTCTTATCAGATTTCCAGTCCAAGAGGGATATACTTTCTAGGGATGGGGTTATGATAGAGTGGTATCAGAGGTCTGGTTGAGGGATAGGATGGAGTTTGGAGATAAGCACATGTGAGGTTTCATGGGTTGGTAGGAAAATAGCATTAGCTAAGTTTAGAAAGAACTGTAAACATGGGATACCAGCTAAGACATATGTATTTAGGGCCCCATGTGATCTGGTTCATAGACCTTTAAGTTTATAGTGGATACTAAATGAGGTGATACTTGTTATAGGGTATAGACCAATGAAAGGATCATGCATCATTATTCTTTTCAGATGTGTTTTAGTAGGTAAACTTTTGGATAGGTTACCCTAAAATTAATAAAATGAAATAATTAATTAGTTAATGTTGTGTATCCCATATTCCAGGATTAGGAGCTCTAAATATTTTGTATTTTACAGGTACGACTCCATGTCAATTTCTTTATCAGGTTTACGTAGAATATGTTCAATAGGTTGTGTTAGCCTATCGTTGTAGAGAAAAGGTTGATGAAGACGACACATGAATAGGGGATCTCTGAGAGTTTTAGTTACAAATTTTGTAGAAGTGTGACAGATCTATTTGATATTAATTCACAGAAGTATGGTTTGAGTAATTTGAGATAGCCATCAGTTTGATCCATTCTTGGAGGGAGAAATGGGTGTCGTTGGTCGTGACAATGTTGTGTGGGGCATTGAGGTAGTGGTGGTTATTTTTCATCAGGGACCATGAGTAGACATCAGTATTAGGTAAGGAGTTCTAAGAAAAGTTCAAAGTTGAGTTTCTTTGTTCACTCATGAAGATGGTCAATCCCCAAGAGTTACTTACCCCCTCTATAGGGGGCTCCAGTGTGCAAGATTTTGGAATCAATTTTAGTAACCCTTTAAAATATGTTTCTGACCTGTTTCCTAATAAAGAGTCTAAGACGAGGCATTTTGAGGAGTATTTGCATCTGGAGATCTAGTTCCAGGTCACCCTGTTTATGCTAAAGACATATCTCGATGTGCTGGAAAGGGAAGAGGCCATCGAGAGGATGTTAGCCAGAACTGGATCATCATGAGACAGGAGTCGTCAGGATTAGTCAAGAAGAAAAACTATGGTCTGTGGTTCCTAGATTTTAGGGGAAAATGCTTTCTGTTCGGCTAGGGGTAGGTCCTAGCCCTTAGTATCTCATTTCTCTGGGGGTAGTGGCTCTCAGACCTATGCTGGGGGATTAGGTGATTTTTTCTTTTGGAGGATGTGGTCATCAGTATCAAGAGTTCCTGACCTTTATAAGCAGTCAATGTGTGTTAGGTCCTCCTCTTCAAGTTCTTCCATTGATGAAGTTCCAACCGAGGTAGTAGTATAAGGTTTCACTGTATCTGAATTAGCAGGGGATAGATGGGGTAGGAAGAGGACAGCCCTGGGATTCTTCCTATCCTCAGAGAGTAGAGCATGACTGTGATGGTGGTTATCAATAGGGTTAGAGAGACTATGGAGTAGGTTGTGTTCATCTTCATGCTTTAGCATTTCCAGTGTCGGTCAATCCAGACATCATTCGAGGTACCCTTTTCTTGTTTTCTACTTGGGCATATTCCTTGTTCAATTCAAGATCAATGCACTCCTTAATATCATCTACCCTGGTCCATTACTTTGGACTTGAGGTAGAGAGGCTTCCATTTCCCTTGGAATTTACTACACCAGTTAGAGGTTGAGCTAACTTGTTTGAAATATGTAGAGATTGTAAGCTAGTGCTGGGGAAACACCACTCTTGGGGAGATTTCATATGTTTATAGACACAACCATATGATTTCATCATCATCATGGATTGGTTATATTTGGTGCAGGTTATTTTGGATTGCTTCAAGAGGTAGGTGGTGTTCTTTGATGCTGATGGAGAGTCAGTGGTGTTTTTTAGTGAGAGAGACCCTCAGATGGTTTATAGGTGTGTTCTTTATTTATCATTCTTGATGGATAACATGATTCTAATTTAATTGGAGGTCTAGAGGTTGGTGTTTCCCTGGGTCATGTAAGAGTACCCAAATGTCTTTCTAGAAGTGGTTCTATTGTTACCCTCTCGATGGGAGATCAAGATTGGGATCGAGTTATAGTCATACATGTCTCCTATCTTGATGTATTCATATAAGATGGAACCTTATGAGTAGTGGGAGATACGTATATAGATCGATGGTTTCTTATATTGTGGTTTTTTTCGGCCGAGTGTGTCGTTGTGGGGTGCACCTGTATTGTTTGTGAAGAATTATGGTGATAGTTTGTTGTTGTGTACCGATAATCGTCGCTTGAAAAAAATAAAAATGAAGAACTACTATCATCTTCCACATATTTATTATTTATTTGATCAAATGATGGGTGAAATTTGTTTCTTAAAGATCAACTTGCGGTCAGGATATCACTAGATGCATGTGAAGGATGAGAATATCCAGAAGACTTCTTTCCATTATTGCCATGGGAATTACGACTCCGTTGTGATGTTGTTAGGTGTGATAAAATATCTAAATGTGTTCATGGGGTTAATGAAAACTATGTTCCATGAGTTCATAGATAATTTCATGGTGGTATTCATCAATGACATCCTTGTGTACTCTACATCATAGGGGGAACATGTAGATCATCTACATGCTGTTTTGGGAGTTCATAAATGGCAGTAGCTGTTTGGGAAGTTGTTGAAGTGTATGTTTTGGGATCAAGAATTCCATTTCTTGGGGAATGGTGTATCCCAATAGGGAGTAGGTATGGAACCATAAAAGATATAGTAATTTTTGTCTTGGTCATCCCTCAATATAGTGGAGGAGGTGCAAAGTTTCCTTGGTCTTGCAGGCTATTACAGGAGGTTCGTAGCTGATTTATCTAGGGTTGTGACTCGTATGACAGCGTTGACCATAAATGATCAGGAATTCATATGTACTGATCAATGTTAGGAAGCATTCATGTATATGAAAGATAATTTAGTCAGTTATACATTTCTTTGTGTGCCAATATATTGAGTTCAGTTTGACATTTTCTTTGATGCTTCACCTCTAGGGTTAAGATGTGTTCTAATGCAGTAGAGATCAGTCATTTCTTATTGTTCTGAGAATTTACATACCCATGAACATAACTATTCCACCCACAATCTAGAGTTGGTATATGTGGTGTTTTACTTGAATTTGTGGATAAATTACCTCATCGGAGAGCGCTTTGTGGTCTTCACCAATCATAAAATCCCGATGTATGTTTTCTCCCAATGTGAATTGAAATTGTGACAACATTTTTGGATGGAGTTATTATAGGAGTACGATTTTTTAATATAATATAATCCTATTAAGTGGAAGTTTTTAGCCGATGTGTTGAGCAGGAAGTCACGTAGTGATGCAGTGTGTGAATTAGGTGATTCCTGGAGAGTAATGGAAGAACATTCATTATTACATATCGATATGGGAGAAGTTGGGGGCAGAGGTTGTATTTTTTAGATGATGGTGTAGTCATATTTGGTGAATCAAGTGGAAGATTCCTAGTTTGGGTGTCTTGAGGTGGAGTTCTAGAGAGACTGAGTTGTTTGTGGTGAGACCCCTAATGACTGGTCAGAGGATGAAAAATATTGAGTGTTTTTTTTCAAGGGAGGTTTTCTGTTCCTTTAGTGATGCATGAGATAGTTCTTAAAAGAGTTCCATAGTTCTCGTTTAGTAGTAAATCCAAGTGTAACAAAGATTTACCAAGATTTGGAGAGTCAGTTTTTGTGTCTTGGGTTGAGGCATTCAGTTGCAGAGTTTGTGTCTCGATCTTTAGTCTTCCAGAAAGTGAAGGTCGAGCACCGTGTTCCGAATGGGTTGCTCCTGCCATTAGATATTTCTCAATGGAAGTGGGAGGATATCTCAATAGAATTTGTTACCAGTTTACCTCGATCTGAGGGAGGCTATTATACTATATGGGTAGTATTGTATCTTTTAAAAAAATCATCTAAATTTATAGCGATCAAGGAGTCGAGATCAGTTGAGGTTTTGTCAAGGCAGTATCTAGATGAGGTAGTGAGACTCCACAGAGTCCCTAAGACGATTATTTCTGATCAAGATCCCATATTTACTTCTAGTGTGTGGAGTGGTATCCACCATGATTTTAGTTCTTAGCTATTCCTTAGCACTCCTCTTCATCAATATACAGACGGTTAGACAGAGCGGACCATCTAGACTCTTGAAGACATGTTGCGCTCTTGTGTCTTGGATTTTGGAGGTCCGTGGATGAGGCACTTATCCTTGTTAGAGTATGACTAAAACAATAGTTTCTAATCCACCATTGGTATAGATTCATTTTAATCGGTGTATGGCCGACATTTTCATTCTCTATTGTGATGGACTAGGGTTATAGAGTCAACAATTCTCGAGGTGGAATTGGTACAAAATACAACAGAGATGGTTCAAGTGATTCATGAGATGATGAAGGTAGTGCATGATCATCAGAAATCCTATGTCGATCATAGTATGATACCTTTGGAGTTTGAATTTGGGATCATGTGTTTCTAAAGGTGACCCATATCATGGTAAGTGAATGTTTGGTCATTGGAGTAAGCTTTCTCCTTGGTTTGTTAGATATTTTAAAATGTTGGCTCATATTGGAGTCGTGGCATACTGAGTAGCCCTTCACCTAATGATAAGTTGGTTAAATGATGTTTTTCATGTGTTGTAGCTCTGTCTTTAACTTCATGATGACTCTTATGTCATCAATTGGTGTGAGATCAATGTTGACGTTGATGCGACCTTTGAAGAAGGGGCTATCGAGATCTAGGACAACAAGGAGAAGTTGTTATGCAGGCATAATATCCCATTGGTTTGTGTCTTGTGGAGTCATGGTTAAGTGGAGTATAGTAATTGGAAATGTGATTTTCATATACGTGCTAAGTACCCTGACCTATTTGATGTTTAGTTCTTTTCTTGTAATGATGTTCTTTTTTGGGTTATAGAGCTTTCATGTTTATGAGATGGCTTTCTCGTTTTTCTTATTGTGTATTTCTCTCTTTTCAATGGTATCTTTGCCAAGAGAGTAGTTAGGAACTGGTTGTAGTTTTCCACATGGTTTCATGTTGTTCTTTTTAGGAAGTGGTTGAGCTCCTTTGGTGGTGAGAGCCTTGAGAAGTATCTCGAAGGGTGGTTGTTCAACCCCTTCTTTTTTATTTCCTCTCTTAGTTGGTTTTGGATTCTAAAGGATGAGAATGTTTTGATAGGTATTTCATGTAATGGGCCAGAAAACTTCGATCCATTCCATTGCTGAAATTTTTGTTTTTGAGGTGCTCTGGGATACCAGGGTGTCTTATTCCTAATACTTTTCTAAATTTCTAGTTTTGTGAATACTGTTTCTAGTTTTTTGAAAAACAAATTCAGTGAGACAGATGTGAACAATGTTGTTGGTGAGAAAAATGTGAATACTACTGCCGATGGGTTATCTTCATCTTTCAATGAGTCATCTTTAACTATCGGTGAGTCATCTATTAGTGATTCATGTTCAAATATCAGTGATTCATCTGTTGGTGAGTCATCTATTAGTGAGAAATCTTCAACTATAAATGATTCATCTATCGATGAGTCATCTGCATCTATTAGTGTTAGTGAGTCATCTTCATCTATCAGTGTTTGAAATTCATCTTTATCTATCAGTGTCAGTGATTAATCTTCTTCTATCAGTGTCGGTGATTCATCTTCATCTATCGGTGTTGGTGATTCATCTTCATCTATCGGTGATTTATCTTCATCTGTTAGTTTCAGAGAGTCATCTTCATTTGTTAGTATCTGTGATTCATCTTCATATGTCGATGTTGGGGATTTATATTCATCTTCCATTGATTCATCTTCATCTATCAGTGTCGGCGATTCATCTTCACCTATTGATAGGTGCTACAGTGTTTCCAAATCAACTAGTGAACAGCGTTTCTAGCTTCTTATAGTTTCACCCGTTTGACATTTTCTTTTATTTAAAACACATTCAAGTCCTTGTTTTAAGGTATTTAAGGAGGATTCAAATCTCGTAACTCCTATCTTAATTTTCCTAAGGGTCTGGTTGCCTTTAGTCTGTAAAACCACGTGGGTTATTAATATCCATCTTTAATGGAAATTCAACAACTTCGTGATCCATGAGTCCTTCTAAGTCGGGGGGGGGGGGGGGCTTCCCTTCATTCATTTATTCTCCCTCCACATAGCATGAGGTTCCCAGAACATTTCATTCTTGAGGATACATGTGATTTTTTTATATCCTTGGACCAATTTTTTCCTTCATCTACACCCATGTTTTGGTGTAAGTAGAAAATGTTGATCCATCTTCGATAGAAGGTATGTTCTATCTTTTTTATTATGGGTTCTTCGATCTGTTTCCTCCTATTTCTCATCGCCATGTTATGGAACATGTTCTTCATCATTCTAATAAAAATTTATTGAATGTTGGTTGATGTGATTGTGCCACAACATCCTCGGTTGGATGCATCCATTGTGGTAGAGGTGATCGTGATCCATTGTGTTGGCCATTTCTCATGAAAAGAATTTCAAAAAACATTTGAGGTAGAGGATTTGTGGATCTTATATTATTTTACATGCAGTAGTAGAGTTATCATGTTTTATCCACTAGATCAAAATGAAATTAACATGATAAATATTTGAAATGGATTAAATAATTGGAATCAATCATATATTATTTCATTATATCGTGATAAGAGTTTGCCTCTTGATTGCTAGATCAAGTGATATATATGATTTTCGTATTTATAATGTAATTCTTGATTAAAATTGGTGAAGAACATAAAGCTAGGATTAATTGTAGATTAATTGGATAAAGATAATGAGTCATGTAAATAAATCTTATTGTTGTTGTAATTATATTATAATAAAATTGATGTGTATTTATGAATGTTTAATTGAATCGGTTAATTAAATTTGGAATAAAGGACTAGTTTTGTGATAAAGAATAATTTCTTGTAGGGTTCTAAGTTACCCATTTTCATGTAAAGGCCAAGATCCTTATGCTTTGGAGCTTTGAGTGCTTGTTATGTGTGATGGCTAAATGCCTTATTTAGTGCCAATAGCCCAGTTGTTATGTTGGTAGTTTCCTATTTCTATTGTTGTAGTATGAGTCTAGTATGGATGAGCTAGAGGGTTGTTTCATTTTGAGGGGGCAGGGAGGCCTGGTGGTTGTGGTGGTAGAATTTAATGCCTAGAGAAGAGAGATGCAGTGGTTTAGGCATCTGGGTGTTGGGGAGGACACCAGAGATGATGAAATGGGTTGGATGTGAATGGTGGATGCAGTGGTTTTTTTTCTTATCATATTTACTTTACCCAATTCATGAAGTAGATTGTCTTTCCAGGCCTCTTTCCAAAAAAGGTGAAGATGTTTGGTGTATTCCACGTTCTTTCTATATTTATATTCTCATGTCTGGATGGGCCTATGCTCTAGATATAAGTGAAAAATACTATATGGGTAGTTCATCTAATCATCGTGTTGAGCCCCTTGTGTTTGGAATATTATAATTTTTTTCTATAATACCTCAAATTATGGAAAATTGATAATTATATTAATAAATTATTGAATAAATGAAGTTAACCCATGGGGTTGGAGCCTGTTGGGATGCAATGTTGATGTTAAAATTTAAAAGAACTGTGGACTTTTTTGGTTTTGCCTGGATGGAATAAAACATTCTTGTGATGCTAATGAAATGTAATTTAGAATTGATAATGGTTAATTAATGGTTAAATAATTAATTAACATAAAGTGAAACTTATGAAGAAAGGGATAAAGTAATCTAATGTATCTCTTTAAATTTTTGTGTGCTTATAGGATACCTAGTCTTTGTAGTGGCAGTCGGGAGTCCGAGAGACGTTAGATGTAGTTGAGTCTAAGACTAGTTTATTCTCATAGTGCGGTTGTGAGTTATATTATATCTTGTACTTTTTTCTATATTCTAACCCACCCTATCAGTTAGGGCGATGGACACTCTGAGGATTCTGAGCCTTGGGGTGTTTTCCCCATCATTCTGGTGAGAGTATGGATGGATTACTACCCCCTTTGGCCCCATAATCTTCACTTGATAGTTACTTGTTCTAGTAGTAATGATAGTTAGTTTTTCCCATATATGTTTGTAGAGTGCTTTAATGGCTTGTGGTTATTCACACAAATATATTCTTGTTATAGTTTTATATGGACAACTACGGGTGTAGCGTGTATAGGCTGTGATGACTTGAGGATCCTTACTCGGCGTATGGGTTGTAATAGATTGAGGTATAATACACGATGTATGATACACATTATGAAAGTAATGGTGGATCCTAGACCATTCCTAGTTACTTTGGTTACGTGGATGTGGTGGTTTTTTTGGATGAGGCACATGTTGTGGTGCTTCGTCCAGGTGTCTGTGGGCAACCCTTTTTGGATAGAGATGCTCCGGATGTGTGGAATTGCGGAAAATTGGCAAACCAGTGGGGAAGTGGTAGTGGGGTACCTTCAGTATTCTTTATTATATTATATACTCATGTATGTGATACGTGGTGAGAATAGCTATGGTGAGGCTAGGAACATAGTATACCTATTTATGTGAGGAGTTAGTTTCACTTTGTATTCACTATGATTTAGCATGCTTTATTTAATTTTTCATGATTAACTTTAGGGAGGATCCTACTAAATATATTGTTATACTCACCCTACGTATATATAAACTGTTTTTCAGGCCACTTGGACCTGGTTGAACATTAGGCTGGTTACTACTGGCTTAGGGTTGCAGGAGCTGTTCGGGATTCGTGGTCACTGTCGTTTTACTTTCTTTTGGTACTTGTAGTTTTCCCTTTCAATTGTAGTGGTTTCTTAATGACATTATGGATGTGTACTTGGGATTTCTTTTATATTGTAATCTGAGTAGCAGTTGTTCGGTTTCTATCTCATATTTCTCTTTCACATGTGTTCTTTTAGAGGGTAATTCCTCTTATTTGTCTGTTTATTATACCCTCGATTCTAGTTCCCAACCCGGGGCCTACTGGAGGTGGGACTCGGGGGTAATTATCTCCCTTCTCAAATTTTCAGTCTAGTTGGGGTACACTTTGTGGGGATGGGGTCATGACAAAGATAAAATTATAAGTTTGAAATTTATTTAAGGGGGTAGAATGTAAAACCGTGAGATTTTAAAATATGAACATCATATTTGATAAAATTTATGACATGAAAAAACAATATTATAAGGGAATATAACTTCTAGAGACTTTATTATATTTATAAAAAAATAAATCCCATATATAGCTTGTAATCCACACCAAACCGGATTTAAATGAAACAAGAGACATTATTAAAATATTTTTATTATAACCTAGCCATTAAATTGGTGGGTAAGAAAAGTAATAACTCAATTATTAAAATTATATTTTTTACACAAGTAAAAAAATTAATAAAAATGATTTTTATTGATTAAAGATAAAATTATAACAATTTGAAAGAAAAAATAAATGTTTTTTTTAAATGTTATTTTTCTATATGGCGGTTTGGTCATGTTTTGCTCAAATAATTTATAATTATTTTTTAATAAATAATGATAATGAATTTGAAAACGTAAAATAAATTTTTTAAATCCTCATATCAAAATTATCTTATGGTGAATTTTTGGGATTTTTATGAATATTTTTATTTTTATTAATGAATAGTCAATAATGTTGAATTTTAATTAAAAAATATCATTCTTTTTAAATTAATTATAATGTTAAATTGTATTTTTAATTGGTTTTAAAGTAAGATTATTTCAATTTTATATCAATTCATCGAATTCAGAGGATTAAGATCATTTTTATACAGAATTTTCATATAAAAACTTTTTAGAATTTCAAACATTTTATCATTAAAAACAAGATTTCTCATTGATTCTTCATGATTAATTTTAAATTACAAATTTGCAGTTATGTTAATGGAATTTGAAAAAATGTATTCAATATTTTTAATCATAATAATTTATATTATCTAATAATGTAAAAATATTTTTGACTAAATAGAATAGTGAAAACATTAAAAATTATTTATCACGGTTAAGGTAAAAAATGGATTTACTTGGGTTCCAAATAAAAAATAGTTGTTAAAGTGACCTAAAACTTGTCTAACATAATTTTTATTACCACATTTTTACCCTATAATGTTTAATTCTTGATAATTTTTCATTTTAACCCTTTTTTATTTGAAAATTGTTGGTATATATTTTTCTTTCCAAAATTTACATGTGTGCCACTCACCTCATCAATAAAAGACCAGCTACTATAATCTATTAATCACAATATCAAACCCTTTTTCACATAATAACTTCCCAAATTCCCTCATATCATCTTATAATCTGTATATTAGGCATAAATCCAACCTAGAGAGGCTTTTAGTGCAAACCTAAGATGGTTACCCAAAGAAGAGGTAATGTTCTACAACGAGACTTTTTATTTTAATTACCCCTCAACCTTATTAAATTTTTATTAAACCATGATTAGATAATATCTTTATCATATTTCATATAATTATATTTGTTTATGTTAATATCATGACCTAAGACCATCACTACTATAAAATGGGTTCTGAAATCACTATTTGTGCATACGGTAGATGACTACCTCACAAACTGATGTCTTTAATTTTTCCATTACCACCTATCACAGTTTGTTATAGTGATGGATATTGTCAAAACCCAATAAAATATGGGCCCAATATGAAACTACCCCAAGAATTCCTCCATAGGCCTGGCGTTGGTGACTAGCACCGAAGGTATAACAACTCGAGGAGGACTTTTCCTAAACACATGTACACACACACATAGCCACCTCAATGCAAAAGTGTATAGGTAAAAGAAATAAAATATGCAACTAGAATAAAGTAAATTAAACATTCATAGACCTCTAGAAAGTACAATGTATGGTAGTGAAAACTATAGGGTAAAAATGATAAAGTTCATGCCCAAACCAGAAATACATCCAACATAAAAACAACTGGAAAAACAGTCTACTGGGAGACCATAACTCATGAATCCCGACCCTAACCACTATATTCGGTCTGTGCAGCATGTAACCCTATGCACCTCTATATCCATGATCGACATGTCTTTCATCTGAAAAAGACATGAAATGTGTTGGGTGAATCCCATGTATGGGTGAGTATATACATACCTAGTAGGACGCCCCAAAAAGGTGAAGTAGAAGCAGTAAGAGATACAACTGGAAAGAAGTAGTGTAGAACCAAGGTACAATAAAAGTGAACAGAAGAGTACAGCTCCACCCAAAAAAAGATATTCTCATTGAAGGAAACCCAAATGATAGAGTAAGGGGAACTCTATTTCACAACTCATCCTAAGGAAAGTGAGTATCCATCGGTTCCAAGGTAACAACCATCTACGATGTCCCACATCTCATTGTAACTACCTTTGAGGCACAAGTCAAAGGGGCTCAAATCACCACACCATGATTCTATCTAATTTTGGTGGCACTGACTCATCCGCATGGTTTTGGATCATGTCACAAGGATGCGTCTCAGTGTGGATATCACCCCTCTTTCTCATGATCCCTTAGGTAAGAAAAACCTCACCTCATCACTATATTTCACAGATGAGGGTCCTACTCTTGTATTCATCGAGGAAAAAAACTTTCTAGACTCACTAGAGAGTAAACTCATCACTATCATTGGGGAACACCACTTCCCATCCCCGTTAGAGGGTAAGATCAGAACTTTCATTAGAGAATTACACTTCCTAGCTCTGCTAGAGGGTAAACTCAAAACTACCATTGGGGAATGCCACTTCTCAGCCCTGCTGGAGGGTAAGCCCAGAATTACCATTGGGGAAAAGAACTGCCCATCCTAGCTAGAGGGTAATCTCTATACTACTCTAGTGAGCCTGTCTGTATACTATTGTCATCGGGTGTCGTCTTTGTGTGTACCAATATAGAACATTCACATCGTATCTCAAAATCCACTTCTGAGGAAACCATCACTTTCTAGGTGAAAAAACATAGGATAGGAATCTCACGGGACGAAATACGTGTTCAAACAATGAGATATAGGGGTTTAAAGATTTCTCAGTTGATCTCAAGAAGTACATGGTGTGTTAGAGGACTCACACATCTTGTGACCCCTCTTCACTGGCTATCTATTTCTTTGGTCGGACACGAGTTTCATCCCATGAATGGGAACATGCCGTGTATGGGGACTACATAACATGCCTTTTTTATCTGGGGGTTGAGTCATGTTGGTTGGTCATGTTCATGTACTCGGACTCCATGTTTGTGTACTTTGGTACATGTCATGTTGGTCAACATAGGATGTTATCTATGTGTCCAACCCGTGTATGTGTGCTTGGCACATGGTCATGGGCTCCTCTACATGGTTCACCTCACATTTGAAGGTAAAACATGACATTTTAAGGGAATAAATGATGTGTTATTGCTAATTATTTTCAAACCATAGTGTCACCACTGAGGGAGGGCCACATGTTGTGTGTTCTTCATTTAACATGTCATGCTGTCGGGTTTTTTGAAGAAACTCCAGATTTTTGACAAATCTTCACATGTGATTATAATTTGGTCAAACCACTTCAGGACCCACTATGTCTTCCTCATAAACCTTCAGACCTGTCCAAAGAATATGGAAAATTCTTTTCATTCATTGTGAATCAATCTCGACCATTGATGAGGGTTTGACCGGATCTTTCGAGTGTCTTTTGGGTTCATTTCTTTTCATATATCATGAAACCTCTAGATTCTTCATCTTTGTGACATGTAGTTTCTAAAACTATGCCTCGCTTCTGATTTCATCATCATTTAACGAACCTGCCTCAAATCTATCTCCTTTAGGGTGCCCAAACAAGCTCGGGTCGCTTGACAATCTATCTAACTACAATCCATGGGGATTAGATGGTGAAAATTGTGAATAAATGTGAGGTAAAGTCACAAAAACCAAAAGGGGTTAGATCATTGGCAAACAATTATTGGCCTACTAATCATCATTGTGAAATTCCAGTTAGAAAACCCAATAGAGAATTAAAAACCGGTACTCAGGCTCATGAAAAGTTCGAATCCAAAGGCATCGGTCGAAGGAAAGATATTCAACATTCTCAACATTTAATTCAATGTAGAAAACACAAAGAATGAGCCATTCATGGATTCAATCACTCACCATTCATGTAGAAAATGTTTTTCAATGAAGGAGGAGGATCTACTACGCTTTGGTCTGCCTAGATCTAAGGATTTATTGTCGTTCTTCATCAATGGGAAGAGAGGAGAGGATAGAAAAGGGTTTTCGTTGTGGGTGAAACACGATAATGAGAGGGATTTTCAAAAATAATAATTTTTAATCTCAAGTTAGGGTTAAGTATTTATTTTTATTTAATTAATTGGTTTAATTAATTAAATCACATAAAATATATCATCTTCCAATAGGCGAGGGGTCCAAAATCCCCGCACTCACTTTATGTCGCACTTAGGGTAAACACCGCATTACAGAACCAATCGTGGTCTCAGATTTTTTATCCAAGAAACTGTTTAGTAGTTATCCAATTTTATTAACTTAACTGTTCTTTCATAATATAAAATATATTTAAAATTTATCTTGGGAATCCTAGGCCTCGTAATCGCACACCACTTCAGCACCTGGCTCTAGACTAATATTCTGAAATATTTCAATGTCTTATTAGATAAAAACTGGGTCTATAAATTATTACCTCCTTCATTATTTTCATCCCTAGAATGCATACTAAACAAAAAACTCAGGGTAATTAGCTTTCATCTAGCTCCCCATTCCTAGGAACTCTCTTGCACGTTCACATGCAGCCACAAAACATGCATAAGGGGGATGGCTCATCCTCACAGGACCCACTCCTGTCGGTCCTCAGTCACCACTGGGTACTCCAAAAAGGTTGCTCCATCCTCAATTTCAAACTCTCCCTAGTCGATAACATGCATGGGGTCATGCGCATATCTCCTTAGTTGCGACATGTAGATGACACCGTACACCCGCTCTAGTTATGGTGGTAAGGTACGGTGAGAGGAAACCTCATCGATACTCCACATGATCTCAAATGGCTTGATGAAGCTCGGGTATTTCTTACTTCCCTGACTAAACCTCAGAATTAGAAGTCGTGAGGAGACTCTCAAGAAGACATTGTCTCTCTGCTCGAACTTATATGGTCTACGATGTCAATATGCATAGGACTTATGTCTTCTCTGGGTTGTCTTCTTTCGCTCATGAATGATCTCCACCATCTCTATTTTGGCCTTCACTAACTCTAGGACCATGAGAGAGGATTATACTATCTTCATCTAGCATAAGGGAGACCTGTAGGGTCTTCTGTATAGGGCCTCAAAAGGTTTCATGCCGATAGTGGAGGTGTAGCTATTATTGTACATGAACTCCACCAAAGGTAGGTGATCCTCCCAGCTTTGTCTGAAATCTATCACGCACACTCTCAACATGTCATCCAGCTCCTGGATAGTGTGCTTGGAATACCCATTAGTCTGGGGGTGATGGGTTTTACTCATCCGCAGTTGGGTCCCGAATGCCTCCTGCAGGCCCCTCCACAATCATGATGTAAACTGCACATAACGATCGGAGACAATCATGAAGGGTACCCTATGAAGTCAGACAATCTCTCATACATATAGCTACCCCAAACTTTTCACCAAACTCCGATCCATGATGGAAACAAATTGTGCCAATTTCAAGAGTCTGACAACTACCACCTGGATGGTGTCATGGCCCTTCGTTGTGTGTGGATTCCCAGTGATGAATTCCTTGTATATACTATCCCACTTCCATTTAAGGATACCAAGATTCTACAACAAACCTGGTAGAACCTAATGCTCAACCTTCACCTACTGATAGTTAAGGCATCAGGAGATCAACTCAGCTACACTCTGTCTCATTCCAGACCACCAAAACTATCACTGAAGACCCCTGTACATCTTACCCACACCAGGATTTATAAGTAAGAGAGATGTGTGGAACACCCACATCACTTCCTCCCGTATCACTAGTGGAACTATAGTCCCCCCCTAGAATAGGATCTTGTGATTCCCTCCTTCGGAATATCCATTGGGTGCATCACCTGTGGATATCTGATCACAAAGACCATCATAGTCAACATTTCCTAGCTGAGACTCCTTCACATGTTTGAGGAGCATTGGAGTCAATTCCATTGACAGGAGAAAAACTATACCCTACTACTCCACCAGGTTCAGCTATAGGGAGGAAAACTGCTCTGAAGCTTCCTGGTCAAGGCAAGCCTGTGACTTCCTACTAAGGGAATCAACTACAATGTTTCCCTTCCCCGAAGTATAAATGATTTTGAAGTTATTATCTTGTAGGAACTCCAACTATCTTCATTTTCTCATGTTCAAATCTCTCTGAGTGAAGACATACCTGAGACTCTGGTGGTCTGAGTAAACCACAAATCACTCTATTAAAAGGTAGTGCCACCACATCCTTAAAGTAAAGACTAATTACACCAGCTCCCGATCATGTGTTTTATAATTCTTCTCAAGGTGTCTCAACTGCCTTGACCCATGTGTGATGACTATCTGATGTTTCATCAGCACACAATTGAGCCCATCTCATGAGGAATCACAATAAACCATGAACTCAACTCCATCCTCTAGTAGACACAAAACTGGAGCACTCGTCAGTCTCTATCTCTACTCCCCGAAGGCCTTCTCACACTGCTCAAACCAGATAAACATATTCCCTTCCGTGTCAGCGTGGTTAAGGGGGATGAAATTCTAGATAATTCTTCCAAAATTATCTTGTAGTATCCGATCATTCTAATAAATATTTACACCTTTGATGCATTCTTGGGTGGTTCCCAACTATGAGTGGACTCAGCCTTCACTAGATCTATGGCTAAACCATATTTAGAAATTACATGTCCAAGGAAGTGAACTTTCTGTATCAAGTACTGAAATTTTGAGAGATTTTCATAATGTTGGTGCTCTTGAAGAAAATCAAAGACCCTCCTCAAGTGATCTTTATGTTCCTCCTCTTTAGTAGATTAGATGAGTATGTATTCAACAAAAAAAATGAAATAACGATTCAAGTATGGCTAAAATAACTGGTCAATAAAAGCCAAGAATATGGAAGATGAATTTTTCACACTGAAGAGAATCACTAGAAACTTATAGTGTCCATAGCGATACTGAAAGGACAACTTTGGGATATCCACATCATGGACTCATAACTGGTGGTAGCTGGATCTGAGACTGATCTTGGAGAACCATCTTGCACCTCGTAACTAGTGTAAAAGACTTAAATACTTAGAAAATGGTACTTGTTATTTATCATGGCCTGGATCAGGAAAAGATAATCTATGACGAGTCATAAGATCTTGTCTTCCTTCTTTACAAAAAAAATTAGAGCCACCCTGGGGGACACACTTGGTTTGATGAATCCTTTCTTGCAAAGGTCCTATAACTACAAACTCATATCCCAGAGCTCATTGACCACCATTCGATACGTTACGGAAGATATTGAGGCATTCCCTAGTTACAAGTTGATGCAGAACTCCAAATCCTACCTCAGAGGTAGTCCTGGAACGTTTTTAGGAAAGACGTCTATATAATCCTCCACAACTGATGAGATCTAAATCCCTGAAAAGTCTACTATGACAATGTTCATAATCACTAGCTGATGGGTGATAGGTTATGACCTCTTGCTCATAGTTCCCATGGGTCCCTCTATGAGGTCTCTCTCACTAAAAAGGAGAACCTTGTCCCATTATCATGAAGGCATCTAACTGATCTACGATGATAATAAATCTAGGATCAAAAAATGTAAATCCTATCCATGCCCAAAATGACATTATAGGGGTCTATCTTCATGACCAGTATGTCCTATGTGAACCTATATGCTCCAATCAATAGTCCGCATTGTCGGTAGATGGAAGATATGAAAGAAGTGTTCCCAGCAGAAACCTCACGGCATAGCTACTGTGCTAGTGTCTCTACCAAGAGCTCCATCCCCTACACAAAGAGTCAAGAAATAAATGAGTGGATAGAGAATGTGTCTACTAATAATGGGGAAAGATTATTGTAAATACAAATTATACCTTGAATCATCTCATGTTCCATTAGATCAAGAACATCCAAGGTCTGCAGTTGTCCATAGCCCTAAATGACATCTCCCTAAGCCTGATGTGAGCCACCAAGTGGTTGTGGTGATGAGAGTACCTCATATTTTCATCCCCCACCTTCATCTCCTCCCAATTCTCTACCAACTCCACCCCCTGGGGACCTCCCTGTCCTTACCTGGGAAACCCCTGGTCATGGTGCTACCTCTATCATGGCGGTCTTTCTGTTGTCTGCTTAGGATGATTGGTATACCTAATCAAGAAGTCCTAGGGCATGTGACCATACCCATAAAAAGTATAACATCTTACCTACATAGGATACCCTTGGGTTCTACATTGTATCAGACTCGCACGACCACACCCCTGAGTTGATTCATGGAAGGGTATCCCATCCTGGGATCTCTAGTGTATGTCTACTGCTAAAGAAGACTCATCTCTATCGCGGCTACCTATAGTTCCATCTAACTGGAATCCCTATACCAGGAATCTCTCCATCACAAGTTCTTTCTCCAATACCCCATCATTGGTGGGGATGCACAGGGACACTAATCCAGCTCGAATCTCTCTAAGGATCCCCTACTCGAACTTCCATGCATGGAAGTAGTTGTCTCTGACCATAACCAGGGAGTAGCAAGTAAGATCAGTAAACCTTGCTACATACTCCACCACTGACATCCAACCCTACTGCAACTCCAAAGGATCCTAGATCTAAACCAAGTTAAAATAGGAGGGGTAGTACTCCTCATGAAAGAGATGTTGAAATCTATCCCACATGAGCATCACCTCATCACTTATCTGGGTAACTAAGCTCCACCACTGCCCAGCTGCACCATGAAAGACGCTATCTACCAAGGCCACTGTCTGATCTATCAACATATGCACTAGTCTGAACATGCAGACTACTAACTCCAGCCAGTCTTCTACTGTATGAGGATCAGGATCTCTATAGAATCGCAATTGTCACTATCGTTGGAACTCGCGATGTCTACTCAAAGAATGCATGTCCTCAGCCTGTCCTACTAGTACCAATTACTTCTCGATGATTAGATTCCCTACTACATGTCCAACTATAGTAAGGGGGTCACACGATGGTCCCTAAATTTAGGCCTCGTCACTCATCATGTCACCATCATGAACCGGAATAAGAATCCTGGATGGCTACTATCACGGAGGCATTCTGAAAATGGTAAATTAGTACTGCGGTTAAATGAGAATATATATATATATATATATATATATAATGGGGAAATGACTCTAGAAGAATAGTCAGAGACTCAAATACTATATGATGCATGTATCATTATTCCATGAAACCAATGTCTAAGGGTGCATAGTAGATAAACAGGTAATGAGGGTCCTAATGATGGTTGTGTCAGCCGCCACACCAACACTAAACTTCCTAGTCGGAGATCCTCTCTCAAGACATTTTGAAATCATTTCCCTAATCCCAACCCATAATTTTAAGGGGTAACATCTGAAAAATGTCCCAAGGAAAGGACCTATTCTGATACCACTTTGTCATGACCTGACTTAAGTCGGGCTCAAGTCGCAAATACCCCAAGCCCACCTCCATAGGCCATGGGTTGGAAACTAGTATCAATGGCATAAAAACTTGAGGGGGGGCTTTTCATTAATACCTATACACATACACATATCCAACTCAATGAAGATGTGTAGAGGAAAAATAATTAAAAGATGAAACTTCTATAAATTAAATTAAACATGCATAGACCTCTATATAGTACAACGTATGATAGTGAAAAGTAAAGGGTAAAAAGGTAAAAACACATGCCCAAACCAGAAATAAGTACAAACTAAAAACAACTGGAAAAATAGTTTATTTGGGTGAGCCCATATCATAAATCTTGACCCCAAACACCATACGTGGTCCACATAACTCGTCACCCTACCCACCTATGTAGTCACGATCAACATTTCTGTCATCTGCAAACGACACAAAATGTGTTGGGTGAAGCCCATGTCGGGGTGAGTATATACATACCCAGTAGGACACCCCAAAAAGGTTAAGGGGAAGCAGTAAGAGATACAACTTGAAAAAAGCATTGTAAGATCAAGGTATAGTAAAAGTGAATAGAAGTGTACAGATCCACCCAACAATAGATATGTTCATTCAAAGAAACCCAAATGAGAGAGTAAGGGGATCTCCATTTCATATCTCATCCTAAGAAAAGTGATTAGCTATCAGTTCCAAGGTAACAACCATCTACTATGTCCCGTATATCATCATAACTATCTAAGAGGCACAAGTACAAGGGGATTAAATCACTAAACCTTGATATTATACACTTTAGGTGGCACTGACTCACCCACGCGGTTTTAGGTTGTTTCACAAGGAAGCATCTCAGTTGTGAAAGTGACCCTCTTTCTCATTATTCCTTAGATAATAAAAACTACACCTCATCACCTTGGTGCATAGAAAAGGGTCCTACTCTAGTAGTCGTTGAGGAACACCACTTCCTAGCCCCGCTAGTTGGTAAACTCAGCACTATCGTCGAGGAAGGCCACTTTCCAGCCCCACTGGAGAGTAATCCCAGAAATGTCATCGAAGAATGCAACTTCTCCGCCCTGTTAGAGGGTAAACTCGAAAATTTCTTCAGGGAACACCACTTCCCAACCATGCAGGAGGGAAAGTTCGAAATTACCATTGGGGAATGCCACTGCCCAGCCCAGATAGATGGTAATATCGGTAGTGATCTGGTGAGCCTCTCTATATACTACCATCATTAGGTTTAATTTCTTTGCATACCAATCTAGAACATTTACATAAAATATCAAAATCATCTTCTGAAAGAATAATCACATTAAACATGGAAGAATAGTTAGGATAGGCATCTCATAGGCTGAAAGTTGAGTTTAAACAAAAGATATACTGGGTTTTGAAGATCACTCAGTTGAGCTCAAGAAGTGCAAGACATGCTAGGTGACTCAAACGACATGTGTCCCCTCTTCGTCACCCAGATATATATCTTGTTAGACATGGGTTTCATCCCATGTAGGGGAACACACCATGTATGGGGACATCAAAGTGTTCCTTGTTTATCCAAGGGTTGATTCAAGTCAGTTGGACATATCTATGTACTCGACTCCATTTCAATGTACATTGGTACACGGTGTGTTAGTCAACACAGGATGTTTTCCATGTGACCATCCCATGTATGTGTTCTCAACACATGGTTGTGTCCTCCTCTATATGGTTTTCCTCACACATAAAGGTAAACCATGGCATGTTAAGGGAATACACGATGTGTTATTGATAATTTTTTCCAAACCCTAGTGTTGCCATTGAGGGAGGGCTACACACCCTGTGTTCTTCGTTTAACATGGCGTGTAGTCGGATTTTTTGTAGAAACTATAGATCTAAACCAGATCTTCACCCATACTTTGAATTAGATCAAACCACTTTAGTACCTGCCGCATCTTCCTCCAAAACCTTAAAATATGGCTGGAGAATGGGTAAATTCCTTACTATTCATCGTGAATCGATCTCAATCATGGATGAGGGTTTGTTCAGATCTTTTGAGTGCTATCGTGGATTCGTTTCTTTTCAGATCATCACAAAACCTCTATGTTTATTGTATTCGTGTCATCACATATCCAAAACTATGCCTCACTCATGATTTCATCATCATTTGACAAATCCTTCTCGAAACTGTCTCCTCTCGGGTGCCCAAATGATCTTGATTCACCCAAAAATCTATTGAACCGTGATCCATGGGGTTGTGATGGTGACAATTGTGAACAAAGGTGGGGGAAAGGAACCAAAATAAAAAATGGGTCAGATCGTTGTCCAAGAATTCTTGTTCGACTGATCATTATTGTGAAATTTGTGTTAGAACAGCTAGTAAAGAATTGAAAACCAGTAATTAGGCTCATAAAAAGTTCAAAAATAAAGGTTCATGTGGAAGGAAGGAGATTCAATATGATCAACATTTAATTAAAGGTGTAAAATGAAAAGAATGAGTCCTACCTAGATTCAATCGCTTTTCATTGATGTAGAACGCATTTATCAATGAAGAAGGAGGATTTTTTTCACTTTCATCTACCTATATACAAGGATTCATCATCATTCTTCATCAACAGGAGGAGATGAGAGGATAGAAAAGGGTTCTCTTCATTGGAGAAACAAGATAATGAGAGGAATTCTCAAAAATAATAATTTTTTGTCTCAAATTAGGGTTAAGGATTTCCTTTTATTTAATTAATTGGTTTAATTAATTAAATAACTTAAAAGAAATCCTCTTCCAATGAGCAAGGGGTCCAAAATCCCTACACCAACTTACTTTATGATGCGCTTAGGGTAAACATCGTGTTCTGATCCAACTGTGGTATGGGATTTTTGATCTGAGAAACCATGTATGTGTTATAATTTTTTTATTTACTCAATTCCACATGTGTAATATAAAATATATTTGACTTTTATTCTGGACACCCTAGGACTTGGAATCACATGTTGCTTTAGTGTCCGGCTCAGGAATAATATTCAGAAATATTTCAAAGTCTTATTAGACAAAAACTAGGTCTCTACATATATAAAGTATATATATGATATTTATAACTTAATTATAACTTTTAATTCAATATATCATATATACATTTTTTACTTTCCATTCCATATAGGATATGATAACATTTCTCAAGTGTACATCGGACTACCACTTCATAAAATAATGTGATTCACCTTTTACTAACCCTTTACATGGAAGATTATAAGGACATATTTAAGGAATAAACATGATATTAATGACATAATTATCATATTAATTAAATAATTACCATTCTTATTGATAATATATCAATTTCTTTCTTACATTTAAAAATGATTACGTCGATCATGTATGTGTGGACTACCGCCTTCAAGAAGCATTGTGACTCTCTTTTAATCACCACAACAAATTGATGGTATATATAAGTATATATAAATAAATAATAGGGTATATATAAGATATTATTATCATTATATAAATATAAAACATTATCTACCTCTTTCCCATAATGATCATTCAAAAATGGAATCATTTCTTATGCGTATGTATGTCCTACCATCTCCGTGATTGTAATGTAATTTCGTTTTCAACACCATGTTTCATGATTAGTTTTAAAGGTATAATTAACGTATGAATATAATATTTATTTCATTATTGTTATTCTATATTGGTTTAAATAATAACCAATTTGACTATAGTCATCCTACCAAATTCATTCTTAAAACACAATTCAAATATCGTCGAAACATCCGACGCAACCATAATCAACTATATAATCATATATAACATAGTAATAAGTTAAATAAAATGAATAATAACCTTGAAAATATTCATAATAAAATAAATAATTAATATGTATTTATTATTCATGAATATAAATAACATATGTTATGATTCAGACTCACGCTAAGGGTTTCTCATCTCACTTTTTCTTATGTGAGACATATGCCATATTCATCACTTATTTATATTATTTGTTGTGTAAAATAACCTTTTTTATTTTATATAATGAATTATTTTTTCTATATGGTATTTAAAGTTTCATTTAATTTTATTTCTTTCCTTGGGATTATTATTCAAAATTTACCAAAAGTGGTAAGGGTTTATTATGCAATCTCATAATTGTTCAGTATCGTGATTGGTTAAGTCTCCCTTGGGATAATTATTTGATATTTTTCTATATTAAAATAAATTTATTTTATCCTCCTATGTTCATTCATAACCTATTTCAAGTAATAAAACTATTTTCCACTTTTTTAGACTAAAAATGATTAAGAAAATCTAACATTAATTATATATTTAGTCGAAAATCATTTTCCTTCCAAAACCATGTTTATTAAAATATTTTTTATAAAATGTTTTAAATTATCTAAATGATTTATTAAAGAAATTATTACCCATGATTTTTTTTAAATGGTTTTAAAGTAATATTCTTATCATTTCATGAATGAGGAACTATTCTACCCTTCTTACAGTGTAAAAGAAATTGTCTTTTTAACTTATATGGCATGTACAGAATTACCCACTTTCATTATCATAAATTATTTTAATATTACATTAAATTATTAATAGATTATTTTTAAAGAAAATTTTTTCTCAAATATTCTATTGAAAATTATTAAATATATTTTCATAGAAATTTATTTTAAAAATATTTTATGAATTTTATAGTTTTACAATAAAAAGGATGATTTTCAAAGAAAGGCTATTTTCCAAAATAAATGTTCCGAGATATATTTCAAAATAATTTTCTATATAAAAATACATTGTTTTATATTAATTATTCTATAATGGGGCTATGCTCTAATTTTACCATCCTTTTTATTTAATCAGATGGTTTAGGATTAGTTCGAATGGGGATATACTATGTTGATACCATTCAATTAACTCTAAATGGTATATGATTATATTTATTGATAGAGGAAAGTATTTAAATTTTGTATGATAGTATAAATAAAAAATTTTATGTTCATTTTGTTTCACCACATTCATATGAGGAATGCATTGGACCTTGTACGTGACTTTTGGGGCCCATTATAGCCCATCAATGCATTAGTAGGTCTTATAAGACAAAATAGTTATGGTTTTGGATGAAGCATTACCCATTTATATAGAGTTGTTGGAACAAGACTCAATGATAATATATGTCTTGTAAAAATACTCAATAATATGTTTTAGAAGTCCATCATTATGCATTATTTCATTATGAATTCAGTTATTGATATTCTGCATGATTATTTTATTAGTTAGAATATCCTTGGTTAAGTTTCATGACCATGTGATTATTTATATAGAATTATTTGAAGGTAATTTATTCCTACCATATTACTCTAAATTTATTGATTAAATGGAATATGTTTTAGTTATTTATCTTTCCATATTGATTATTATTTATTTATTCATAGCTTTTACTATACACTTACCCTTATTGTGTATCTGAGCTCACTGAATTATTATGTTTTATTTTCCATAAGATACCAGGAATTATTTTTTGATTGATATGATGGAATAATCTATGGGGAATAATGAAATTATCAAATAAAATTTTTCCTCTGTTATTTTTTTAAATTTAATGTGAATTTCAAGTATTTAACTAGTTTACTAATACTATTGTACTATTCAGTCCTTCAAGATGTGATTACTTATATCTTATTCCAATGTAATAAAGTATACATTGGATATGGATACTAGGTTCTGGGTTATATACTTATAAATGGGGTATTGTCTCCCCACTGTACTATTAAATACCCCTGGCGGTAGTTGACATCCTCTAGCGTATGAGGTGGCACGCTTGAGGCCACATGGCCAATAAGGCTGGGGTAATTATGAGGGAACCTAGTATGAGATTCCACAAGTGGTATCATATCTTTACTTTCCATTGTATTACTATTTTGGGATATTATAAAGGACATTAGGAATGTGTCAGAATTTGGTAATGATCATGTTCCCCATAGAAGTTAACACACATATAGAGAAAATCTATGTTTCCTTGTATGGGACTCACTGTTTTGGTTTTTTCATATTACATTTGTACTAATTTAAATGTTGGTTGATACACATTGTTTTTTATATTTTTTATTAATATGGATCCCATTCCTTAACCTTGTAACAGTATCATAAGGAATTATTTTACCAAGCATCATGATAGGCATCGAAGAATTTTATTCCATTAATATTACATCCCATGTTAATTATTATCTTCATTGACTTCATCATTTCATATGTTCTTTTATTTCCATATTTATAAATTGACTAATGTTTTTTTAGGGAAATGTGAAATAATTATTGGTTATTAATGTTTTTCAATCAACCTAAATAGTGTTTTCCCACATAGCTTGATGGTGGAACTTTAATTAACTAATTACGATATATTTGTGCTCTAAAACCTAAATTTCATTGGGTGAAACGTTAGTTGATCACAATTAAATGGATTCCAATTGTGATTTATAAATGTTATAATTTTATAAATTGGTAATGGTGATCCATGAAATCTAATCTCATATATGGACTTGTTACATCCAGAGACCACATGTAAGATTTTGGTTTCTGTTACATAAATTCCAATTATATCATATAAATATTAGGTATTTTTTATGTGGGGATTGTGATTCATCTAACTAAACCATGTTAAAATGAAAAGGTTGTTAAATTATGGCTCATAAATTAATTGGCAACAATTAAATGGGATTCCATTTTGAATTTGTGGAGAATATAATCAGATAAATTTGGAATGGATTCCCATATAACTGAACCCATATTAGCATGATGAGAAAATTATAAGTCACATTTTATTATTCCACATATAACTTTGTACCTAACCCATTGGGGGAATGTTTATGATAAATAATGATTGTTATTTTAAGTGTCGACAATAACTTATACAGTGTTATATATAAATGTATGGAGGTATCTTACCTAATTGTTTCCCAACTTAAATTATGAAAACCTTTTTATGCATTGAGAATTACTAATATGTGGAGATAGTTAATTAATATACCAATTAAAACTTAAATATTTATTTCCTATATTTCTTATAATTTAAACTTTATTTAACTTATCCAGTTGTGAGAACTTATAGGTGAATGAAATGTTTTAGAAAGTGAATTATGTGATAATCTTGCTATAATGTTACATGGCTCCAACTAAATAAAGAGATAATTAAAGTTTTAAAAAAATTACCTTCTAAAGAGTACTTGAAATTGTATATATTTGAGCTTATTTAAATGTTTATAAGTATTATAGACTAATATAATGGTTTTAATAAATACATATAGTGGTGTTAATATCTTAGACCCTTGTGTAAGGGTTAGTTTAATATTGACATGAAAAGTTACTTTGATGGGAATGTGGACACTACAAATAGGTTTCAGGGACCTTTTATGTTGAATTTGACCTAGATGTTTGGTGGTAGAGCCTAGTTACCTTTTATGAATAAATTTAGTTTCAAATTTTATTCATGATGCTTTAGTGAGGGGTTAGCCTCTTATGGTAAGACCCTTGGAAATACAAAACTGAAAGACTTTTGAGCTTAGTTCCTATGCATGTTAAGTGTCATTCCTTGACTATTGAGTTGGATGAGACACTTAGATAATAAAAACATACCCTATTATATGTAGGTGGTTTTCTAGTAAGTTAACCTTGAGGGTGTGTTACCTTATATAGATACGTATTGAGTTTCATCATTTTATCCTTTTTAGGCTCATACTGTGACCCTCTATGGAGAAATTATTTATGAGAATTCTTACAGAGGATCAAGGTGTGGTAACCTGATGCATAGATGGGGATGTCGTTATTCTTATAATGACTGGTTTTACCCTCATATGTAGATGATATCCTTATATACTTCTAGTTTTACCTATTTAGAGACATCTTACAGGTGTGTTATATTTTATGTGATAAAATTAATTATGTGGGATATAGTTATTATACAAGAGACATTGGGACTAGGTGAACTAATCTAGAGGCTCTATTTTAGGTTTTATTTGGATGGATGGGTAGAGAACCTATAGGATATTAGTTATGAATCATACACTAATGAATTAATTGTGTTTGGTTGGATAAAAGAAAACATATTAGAGAGGTTTTCCTAAGATATAAAATTCATTTTAATGGGGTGATAATGGAAGTGCACTCATTTCGACACTAACACATTTAAGGTGCATCAGTTTTGTGATATAGGCATGGTGATGTAATTAGTTTTTGGAAAAAATGCCTTGAGTTCTTGGGTATTGAGACTACATTGGATTGGAAGGAATATTTGGGTTCTTGTCCCAATTGACCAATGGATGTGTGGTTTTCACATGATCTTTAAAACAATATCATGGGATGGGGAGTAATTGATAAAAATGGAACATGTAAGGTGACATATTTTGAAAGATGGTTCCAAGGGAGATCCTATTATGTTATAAATTGACATGCTGAGTATCAAAGTTACTAATGACTTATTGATGGATGAATCATGGTAGTGTGAGTTAGGTCCCAAATTGGGTGGTAATTCATGTTCACCTACTGCATATTTCATGTTTTATTTGTGTTGGTTGCATATGAGAACTTGTTATTATAGAGAGTCAGTGAGCGGTTAGTTGCAGGATAAGGATCAATGGTTTTAGATATGAAACTTGTGGGTAGGGAGACCCAGATCAATAGTTAATTTAAAAAGATTTTCAGTGATGAGTGATATTTTTTAATTAAATTACATTATGTGAGATGGTTGACCCATGAGTAGACCTTGATGGACACTTTTAGGAGATGTGGTGTCAAGGGTTTCTTAAGGTATGATCAGGATTTTATCATGAGAGTGGGGAGAGAAATACACTCTAATTTATGTGATAATACCATAATACTAGTTCATATGCAATCGTACCCTGTGTATTTCCATCGTCTTTATTACACTGGGAGAGTGTTAGTTATACGTCGGGATACTATAATAACTATTCTATCTTGACAGCTCGACTCCATGGGAGTCACACTCGAGGAATGGAATATGATAAGCCATATTTTTTGGATTACACCATTGGATGTTGAGGGTGGTGACCCTTGTTATATTTGGTACTCAAAATACATCATGATAACTATTTATGGAAAGTGTGAACAGGTAATGTTTACGTTATCCCTCTAAAATGTGTAGATTCTTAGCCATGCAAGTCATTATATCTAGGAATGGGTGGAGTATAAGCTATGGTAATTCTAATTTCATTTTTTTAATGATTTTGAGAATTTTCCAAAGATGGGGATTGGTATTTCAGTCACTGGTGGGAAACCTTCTTGTGAGAGGGGTCATTTGAATTTAATATCAACTATGTGATTGTATTTTTGTATCTGATATGTTTTTGGATAAATGAAAAAAATATATATGGATAGAATTATCAGTATATCCTAGGTACATGTTCAAATATGAACTTGGTCGGAGTCCAAATATGGGTGTTATCCCTATGATAGATTTTGATGATCCAAGGGTTTTGGATTGAGTATGTTCCAGTCTTGATGTTGTGGCTTGATGATAGAAATGAACAAGGAATTTTTTCTTTAGGATCGATCGTGAGATTCAGTTACAGAATTCAATGGGCGTGATCATACTCATACAAGGTTTCCTTGGATTGAAGGTATCATGTAATGTAATTATACACATTTTTAGTAGAAGCTGAGCATTTTCAAAAATAGTTATCCAGAGCTATTTTGACTTGTGTTCTTTCAGCTCTTGTATATGGTTGGTGAGAAACTGTGTCATGAATTTTGTTCATAACACCTGGAGATTATAAAAGAAGGAATTTGTGCTTTATGGATCATATAATATATGAAACTATGAATATGTGAGAATTTAACACTCCAATATATTCTGATATATTAATTTTTAAATAAATTCAATCTTTTTGATAACTTATGATGCATGCAACACTTGGTTTAAACAAAACACAATACCGTATTAAAATATTATTATTTGAATGTGACTATTATATCCTATAATTTAAGTCAGGTGTTATGAGTAGTACTAAATAAAATAGGTAAATTATGTTTATTTATTTGTTAGAAATAAAATAAGAATCATTTGAAATAAAAAAAGGTTTTTTGAAAAACTGTATTTTTCTAAAAGATGATTTAGTCAAACTTTGCACACATAAACTAAAATTAATTTTTACAAATTTTAGAAATTTTGTTTGAAAAAATTAAATTTTATTTTGAAATTATCGTATAAAAACTATCTTATGGTGATTTTTGGGATTTCTTTGAAATGTTTTATTTTTCAATGAATTGTGAAAGATATTTATTTTTATTAAAAACTACATTTCTGTTTAAATTAATTACCAAATTAACCTATATTATAAATTGGTTTTAAAATAAATTTAGTTCAATTAGATTAAAATTTAGTTAATATATTTAATTTTGATCAATTTCAAGTGTATTTTTTGGTATTAAAATCCTCTATACTTATGAGAATTTTTTCATTCGAAACCTGATTTTTCATCATGTCTGCGGGTATATTTTAAAATTAGACTCTTCCAATAATATTAGATGAATTTTTAAAAATGTATTTCATATTATTAATCATAAAAATTTATATTATCTAATAAGTTCAATATATTTTTTCCATTATGAATAGTAAAATCAATAAAAAATAATTACTCTAATTAAGGTTAAAACTGATTTACTGGGGGGTTAAACTCAATAGATAAGGGTTAAAATTATATAACAACTTTTTCAAAACACATTACATTGCCCTATTTTGATCCTATAATAAATAAGGTTCAATAATTACTAATTTTATATGCTTTTATCATGATAAAAACGTTTTTGTAATTTATTCTTTTCAAAAAAACATCTATTTGTGTCTTCTCCCCCACTTATAAAAGGCCAATTGCTCTCCTCCCATATTCACACTTTAAAACCATTTGGGTCAACCAATAAGGAAAAAATATCTTCCTTAATGCACTCCAATAATCCAAGATCCCTATTTTTGATCAATTATATAACCTAGGATGGATTTTGGTACAAACCTAAAGAAGTTGTATGGAGAAGAGGTAACATTTTCAAACGAGCATTTATATTTTTTTCTACTTCCACATCCTTAAAATTTAGAAAAATATTATTATAAAATGACATAGGTATCAAAAATACACTAATATGTTATTATTTTATGTTAATTACCTCTAAGAATATCCTCTTCTATAAAATGGGAAACAAAACTGTCAATCGTGTGTACAACACACTACCGCCTCCCAAACTGATGTAAATCATTTTCCATCACCACTATTAAAAGATGGATATAATGATGGATCTAACAAATTTATATGATAATTATGATATAATTATACTTATTTAATTATAAAATCGCATATATATTCTTACATCCCATGTTTTTGAAAATAAGATAATGTCACTAGTGAGTATGGTAGACTACTACCTCGCGAAGCGATGTGATTCATTTTTTCACTTAAGATTTACATAAAATGTAATAAGGATAAATTTAATTAATATATGTGATATATATATAATTATATTAATTATTTAAAATTAACATATCACTCACTTATTTACCTTTTCACTTGTTAATGGAATGATATTGTCCCTCATGTGTATGTATGACCTACCGTCTCCACAAAGCGATGTGATTAATTTTCCATGTCCAACCATTGAGAATGATTCTAAAAATGTACCTAATGATAAAAAAAATATTTATAATATTAATATCATTATATATATTATGATACTATATAATATATCCAAGAATTGGAACTTTAATAACAAAACATGAATAGGGAAACAAGGCAATTGACACCCAAAACAATGAAAATGATGAAATAATATTAACAAACATGGGATAAAAAGTTATAACGAGATCATATATGATATTATAAATATTTATATATTTATTCTATAAATTAATAATATTACTAAAACCATTATACATGTGTTCAATTCATGTTCCACCAAAATGATGTTTGAGGTAAAGGACTTCATCTCAATTTCCCATCACTGAGTAATATTTTAATGTTATGCACTTTATTTCTTTTATATCATGTATATAATTATAATTTTAAATTTAATATACTTATTATATGATAATTGATTTTATTATAAGTTTAAATTTTAATTATTTCAACCAAAGGGATTTGACGTGAATGTTACTAATTGGTAATGAATTTCATAACTCAATTTCTTTTCATTGGGTTATTTTACTTCTTTGTTTTCTTTTATTTTCTAAGATAATTTGGGTAATGAATTTTGAATATATTATTTTTTATTTAAAATTTTATTATGTTTATTTATGTTTGATACACATAATCTATTAATTAGTTAATTCTCACTTCAATGTTATGATCATTGTAAGAGTTTATTTCAAAATCTCATTTTAATTAGGATTATTTATGTATGAATTCCCATTAAAGTAACTTATTTGATCATTGGATAATAAATTGTTTCAATTATATTCTCCTATGGTTATTAATGATGTTTTCATGTAATATTACCATTTTTTTACTCTTTAGTAATTAAAATTATTGATAAAATGTTTTTATGAAAATCTGACTTTATTTCTCTCTTTAGTCTAAAATCATTTTTCATCTAAATATATTTTTCTAAAAATGTTATTTAAAATATTATAAACCTTATCCAAAGGATTTATTAAATAAATTTTTAATCATTTTTTACTTTTTATGAAAAACATTAAATAAATCATCATATCTTTTTCCAAATAAGGTCTGTTTGGAATTTATCGAAAATGTAAAAAGAACTTTTATTTTAATATGCACTACATATATGAAATTTCCCATTATCGTGAAAAATAATTTATTGATAGATTAATTCATATATAAATTTTTATTTAAAAAGGAATTTATTTTCAAAATATTTTGAGACATTTTAAAAAATATATATTTTCAAAGTTAAAAGGTTATTGTTCTTCAAGAATGTTTTTAATTAAATTTTTATTTTATTTTTATTCATAAATTACAACAACTGTTTATTTTAATTATACTCAACTAGGGATATAATGTAATGATTCCATCCTTATTCATTATATGGGTGGTTTATTGTCATTTTGACCAAAGAATGTATTGATTGACTTTCTTGATTCATTTGTGTAGTAATTAAATTTTTATTGAAATATTCACTTTCTAGTGATCGTTGGATATTAAATTTCCCTTAAATATACATATTATTTATCATTGAAATTATTATTTCATAAATTGTATATCATTCTTATATATAATTTTTTACATTTAATGTTATTTTATTGACTAGTGATGTATTGATAAATCCATATCCTTTACTCGATACATGTATTTGTTGATAAGGCATATTGTTAATAAATTTAATAGATTATTAAATATATATGGAATAATTTTAGACACGAATATATTGGTGGGGCCCAGTTATATATAGCCCTTAAATGAATCGATATTATCAATGGATGAATTAATTGGCTAGATTTAGTTAAATGTGTTTCTTATGTATACCTACTAGTTGGTTTTAAACTTTCATGTGAAATTTGTTGACAATAGTGGTATCATGATTTTTGAGATCATAATGCCCAATAACTAAGAATTTACTTCATTAATAATTTAGTTATTATTATCCATGATATTTTTGAAATGATGTTATCTCTTAAAGAATTTCATTCTTAGTTATTGATTAAATGGCGTAGGTTTTCATTTATTTTCCTTTTGATATTGATTATGAAGTATTTATTCATAACAGTCATGTTATTTAAATTGAATGTGTGTGAAATTACTAACCTTACCATATTGATTGTTCCTTTGATAATATTGATATTCACGTTCTTTAAATAGAATGTGTGTTAAGTTATTTACCTTTCCATATTGATTATTCCTTATATGTTCATGATATTCTAGTTTCTTAAATGGGATTTATGTTTAGTTATTTACCTTGACTTATTGATTTTTCTTTATCTATTCATGATAGTCAAGTTATTTAATTGGAATGTTTTTTTATTTACTTACCAATCCATATTGATTATTACTTACTTATTTAGAATAATCAAGTTTTTGATTAAATGACATGATTTTCAGTTACTTTCCTTTATATATTGATTATTCCTTATCTAATCACCACAATAATGTTATTGAATAAGTGGAATGTTTGTTCAGATATTTAAATTTCCATATTATCTATTACTTATTAATTATTCTACATTTACTCATTATATATTTTTCTTTACATAAATCTTACTAATCATTTAATCTCACTTTTATTTTTTCCCTTTTATAGAAATCCAAGAAGTGTACTATGAATGGTATGAATGTATATTATATAGGTAATAATGATATTCTCAAAAAAAAAGGTCATAAATACTGAATTAAAATGTAATATGGTAATAATGTATGTATCTATATTACTAAGACTACTGAACTATTTGGTCCTTCGGGATGTGATTTCTTGGATCATATTCCAATGTAATAAAATAGACATCGAATTAATGTTATGGGGGTCAAGGTATTTACATTTGGTATCATCGGAAGTTTAGTAGAACCCTTGGAAACCAAATTTAGGAAAAAATATATTAGATAATATAATCCTTTTTATTACTTTAATTATAAGTCTAAGTATAAGATATGATCATAAAGTTTTTGTAAGGTAGAGATTATGTGGTTTTCTTATAAATAAATCCATTTCTGGAGACTATATATAGATCTAGTTTTGTAAAATATGTACTTAGGTGTAATAACTCTGAAAAAGGTCTGTCTGGATTTACTCGGATGTTACATAAAACACAAAAATGGTCCTTACTGAGCACCTAATTTGAAACCCTTATGGGATATGATTTAGATAATTGAAATTTTATTCACAAACCATTATGAAATATTTGAATAGATTTATAAAATGAATTAACTTAGATAACACTATAGTGTGTTAGGTCAAAAATATGATGTAATTGTTTAGAAATCCTATAAATGACTATATATTTTTTCTACAACTATTATTGTTACTCAGAAAATGTTTTTTAGTTTTAGTCAATGGCCAGAACCCAAGGAATCATGTTAACCTTAAATATGAAGGAAAATTTTGTGAGTACGAGTAACCAAATGGGATAATGATTTAAGTGAATTATGTCATTATTATGCCTAATTAGTTATCACAAAATATGATTAACTACCTATACCATAAGTAACTACTAGACTCACTAAATAAGAAAATGATATATTTCTCTAAGAGCTTGAATGGTGGAGACCATTGAGGAATGAAGGATCGATTTAATTCATTCCAGAAATATGGAAAGAGTCACTCGGGAAAGTGTGTCAAATGTATGGTAAAATGTTTTGTGTGTGTAAAATAAGTTCATAGAGTAATTAATTATAAATTAAAAATGAATATTATTATTAGAGGAAATAAATTTCATTCTAGGGATTTATTTATAGTTAATTTTATTAAATGTTTAGAACCTATGAATTATCTGAGTCAATTCACTCTTTTAAAGGTTAACCCCTATACCAAGTAAGGACCTCTATTGAAATAAATTGGTCTAAGTATTTATATATTGGTATTTTAAAATTATATTGTAGAATTGTTTTTACCGATGGTATTTTTGTTATATGAATCATGATGTATATAAGGATTATTTTAATTTTTAGAAGAATATATGTCTTCATTTACTTAATAGTTATAGATACCATAATAGGTTTATTTGTTTAATACTGATCATTATTTCAAAGTATTAAACACCTTTTCTTAGGTTTTATGTTATCATGGTCTACTAATATTAATTATATTTTGTTTTAAATTTATCGTAATACAACCCAATAGTTTAGTATATAAAAAATTTATTTGAAGAAAAATGCATTCATATTTTTTTGGGCATGAGATTTAAGGTATTTGTAACCTTTATGTCTTATCTTACATATAATGTTTTAGAAATTTTAGGTCATCAAAATATGGGAGTGTTATAGGTATAATAATAATATAGTTTTTGAAAAGCTACATCTTGTATGATGGGTGACAACCTGTTGCATTCAGAAAGGTAGTGGGGATCAAACCTACAACCAAAGAATATAAGAGACTAGTGCTTACCACTATAATACATGATGTTATATTTAAAATGAATTTTTTTTACTTAAATGAATTGATTAATAAATATTAATGATGAATCAGTGGTGTTACTATTTAGTTTTATAGATTAAAGTATTATATTGGATAACCTTTTCTAAGAATATCAGTTTTGGAAAATATATAGAAATATTCAAAAATAATCAACACTCTTTTTGGTATATTACGATTTGTAAAAAAAATAGTTATTCATGAATAAAAATTAATTTTTTGATATTCATTTATTAGAGCAATAGATAATGTGAAAATTTATAAAAGCACTACCAAAAGAGAAAATCATTATTATGAAATATAAAGATATCAAGTATCTATATTTATTTATGTTAATAGTCAGGATGGTAAAGTAATTCATCAACTATAGGAAAAATGATCCTAGGAAAAAAAATTAATCATATTACCTTCATATCTAATAATTTAAATGTTATTTTAAATCATAAATGATTTATGGTATTTATATCATTAAATTTCAATTTATTATTCACTTTCTTGTCATAAATGATCTTTATGACTGACTATAATTATTATTATTTTCTTTTATGTCCATATCTTCAATTCCCACCAATTTTCTCCTACATGGAAACCAAGTAATGTGTGGTTCTTGATGACCTTCATAGTTAACTTTCACTCGGTTTAAGTGGCTATTTTATTAACTCTCTTTATGATGTGTAAATCCAATAAAAGTATTTCTAAATTTCAAACCCTTGATTACCAAGATCAAGATTAAATTGGGAGGATGAAATTTATTTAAGGGGGTAGAATGTAATAACCTGAGATTTTAAAATAAGAAAATTAGGTTAAATAGATAAAATGACATATTAAACAAATATTATATAATAATTTAACACTCCAGGACTTTATGATATATTTATTTTTAAATAAACTCAATCTCTTTTATAGCTTATGATGCACGCAACATCGGGTTTTAACTAAACACAATACTCTATTAAAATATTATTATTTAAAACATGAATATTATAACCTTTCCATTAAGATAGTGGATATTTATATTAATAAATATGTTATATAAATTATGGATATCTATTTTATTGAAATAAAATAAGAATCATTTAAAAAATAAGAAACGTTTTATAAAAAACAATTTTTTTCTAAAACTGTTTTTAGTCACACTTTAAGCATATAATTTAAAACTAATTTTAACTAATTATATAAATTTCATATGTTAAAATTGAAATATTTTGTTAAATCAACATATCAAAATTATATTATGGTTAATTTTTGGGTTTTTTTGAAATTTTCCATATTTTGATGAATAATAAAAATACAAAGTTTTATTGAAATACTTCTTTTCATTTAAATTATTTTGAAAGTTAATTTTTTTTAATTATTTGTAAAGATAAATTATTTCAATTATGTTGAAATTTTAATTATTTAGTTCATTTTAATCACTTTCATATTGAATTTTTATATTAAAACCTTTTATGCTTATGGGACTTTCCTCTTTGAAAACTTGATTTTTGTTACGGCTATTGGTATAATTTTAAATCAGATTCTTCTACTTATATAAAATGAATTTTGAAAATTTGGTTAAATATTTGGAATTAGAATAATTTATATTATCTAATATTTCAACTTTATTTTTTACCATTATGAATAGTAAAATAAGTAAAAATTAATTATCATGGTTCTGGTAAAAACTAATTTGTTAGTGGATTAAACTAAATAAATAAGGGTAAAAATTACCATACAACATGAAAAACAAAAATTTTATGGAAATATTTCTAACTTATAGTCTCTAATATTAGATAATGACCCATTTTTAAGTCTTTTTCAGGCTAAAAACATGGGTGTAATTGATTCTTTTAAAAATTCCAGGTGTGTCCTCTCCCCCGCTTATAAAAGGCCAACCCCTATCCTCTCACATAAACACTTAAAAATCCATTTGGTTTAGAATAGGACATCACAAATCACTTAAATACACTCATAATATCCTCATGGAAACCATTTTTGGATGATAAATCCATCCTAAGAAGAATTTTGGTGCAATTCTAAAGAAGTTGTTTGAAAACGAAGTAACATTCTTAAATGAACGTTTTTATTTTTTATTCTTCCACCTTCATCAAATATAATTAAAAAATTATTATATTATATCATAAATATAATAATTATACTTATATGTTATTATTTTAAGGTGATGACCTATATCCATCTCTTCTTCCATCATATAGTAAATGAAAATGTCTATCGTGTGTACGATTGATTACTGTCTCGCGAACTGGTGTAATTATTTTTTCAATACCACCATTAAAAAATGAATAGAATGATAGATATAACAAATTTATATGATATTTATTTTATTATTATACTTATATAATTATAATGTCACATATACCATCTTATTTTCCATTCTGTTTAAAATAAGATAATGTTTCTCGTGTTTACGGTGGACAATTGCCAAGCAAAATAATGTGATTCATTTTTCACTTATGCTTTAAATGGAATGTAGTAAGGATATATTTAATGAATATATGTTTTATATATAAAAATATATTGATTATTTAAAATTATTATATTTCTCACATCCTTACCCTTTCACTCGTTAATGGAATTATAATGTCACTCGTGCGTATGTATGATGTATCATCTCCATGAAACAATGTGATTCATTTTCCATGTCCAAATTTAAAAAATTATTATAAAAATGAATGTAGTTAAAAAAACAATATTTATAAAATTAATATAATTATTTATATGATATAACTATATAATATATGTAACAACAAGAACATTCATAACAAAACACACATGCTAAAATAACTAAATTTACCCACAAAACAATAAAAATAATGAAATATTATTAACTATTGAGTGGTAAAATGTTATAGCAGGATCATATGTGATATTATAAATATTAATATTAATCTATTATAAATTAATAACATTCATAAAACAATTATATATGATGTTAAATCATGTTCATCCAAAAGGAATCCTAAGGTAAGGGACTTAATCTCAATTTCCCTAAATTAAGGAATATTGTAATATTATGTACCTAATTTATTTTATCTGGAGTATATACTAACCCTATGACATGTAATATCATGATTAATTAATAAATACTGGTTTCTTAAGTTTCAATTTCAATTATTTTACCGTTGGTTATTTGACTAGAAAGTTATTGAGTCTTAAATAATTTCATAGCTCAATTTCTTTTCATTGGGTTATATTACTTCTTCGTCATATTTAATATTATAAGATTCTGTTTATAATGAGTTTGAATATATTATGATGTATATACGCTTTTTTATTTATATTTATAATTTATACACATAATATATTCATTGGTTAATTCTCACTTCAATATTATGTTCTTGGATAGGGTTTATTTCACAATCTCATTTTAATCGAGATTATTTGTGATTGAGTTTCCACTAAACGAAATTATTTGATAATTGGATAATAAACCCATTTAATTTTATGCTAATTCTTTTATTAATTAATTTTTTAAGTAATATTACCATTTTTCACACTTTGGAACATAAAATTATTGAGAAAATATTTTTAAAAAAATATTGCATTATTTATCTCTTCGATAGAAAATCATTTTTTCATCCAAATCCATGTTTTCTGAAAATGTTTTCAATTTTTTTAAATTACCCAAATTATTTATTCCAAACATATTTACCCATTTTAATATTTTTTTAAAAAAATTAAAGGAATCATCTTTTCAGTTTTTAAATATGGCCTCTTATGCTTTTAACAAAAATGTGAAATGAATTTCAATTTTAACATGTGGAGAATGTATAGAATTTTATCATTGTTATGACCACTCAATGACTTAAATATTCCTTTTATAATTATAAAATTATATTTTAAAATAAAAATAATTTTAAAATATCTTTTTGACTTTTAGTTTCAAAAATATTTTCTAAGTGAAAAGTTTATTTTTCTCAAGAATGTTTTTAATGAAATTTTTTATTGTATTTGTTTTCATCACTAATAATAAACCTTTATTTTACATGTATTCCACTAAAGATATGTTTTATTAAAACCATACATATTATTTCTATATATGTTTTATAATCATTTTGACCAAGTAATGTAATGAAATTCACTCGACTGATCCATTTTTTGAGTCATTATATTTCTCTTGAAATATTCACTTTACTGTGATCATTAGAAAATAAATTTCCCCTAAATATACATACTATTTATCAGTGATATAATTATGTATTAAAACATATATCATTTCTAAAAATGGTGTTTTACATTGAAATTTATTTTATTGATGAAGTAAATATTGATAAATCTATATCTTTTACCCAATACAGATATTTGATGACAAGAAATATTATTCATGAATTAAATTTATTATTCATTATATGAGGATTGAATTGGACATGTAGATATTTTTGTGGTCTGGTTATATATATACCCTTAATTCATAGGTAGTCTCATGAAATAAATTAGTTTGATATACTTAGTTAAAAAAATTTATGGTGTATATATACCCATCAGTTTTATAATTTCTTGTAAAAGGACTTGAAATTAAAGGTACTATTATTCCTAAGATCATGATGTATGATAATTAATCATTTAATTCATTAATAATTTAGTTATTATTATCCATGAAATTTTGATAATGATGCACTGTTGTAATTTTCACCTATACCCATGGTTCAAAACCATGGCTAAAGACCATAAATCTATGGGTATAGGTTATACCCACAGTTTTATTAATTTTCAGGAGTATACCCATCGGTATAGACCTATACCCATGATTTGGTCAAATCGTGGGTTTAGGTATCCTATACCCATGGTTTTTAAACACTTGGTATAATATTTTTTTTGTGCATACCTATACCCATGGTTTGACCAAACCATGGGTATTGGTCATCTATTTAAAAAAACACATGTTGATATTTGATCCTAGCACTTTCCCCTTACAGTCCAGTGACCTTACCACTACTCTATCACACATTTTATATTCTTATATAAAATATATATATATATATATATTCATATATATATATATCCATATATATATATATATTCATATATATATATATCCATATATATATATATATTAAAATATTTGTTTTTGTTTTTATTTTTAAGAAAAAATAATGGGTCAAACTATACCCATGGTTTGGTCAAAATTTGGGTATAGGTCGAAATATTTCTCCCCGTAAAACCTATTTCCATTTTTTAAAAAAACCATGGGTATAGCCCAACCTATACCTGCGGTTTTAGAGAACCATGTGTATAGGTTATTCCCGTAAAAAAATATTTTTCCTATGAATATTATACCCATAGTTATTCAAAAACTGTGGATATAGGGTTGATCTATAAGCATAGTTTTTAGAGAACCGTGGGTATAGGCCTTTCCTACAAAAAAAATCCCATGAAGACTATCCCCACATTTGTCAAAAATCCATGGGTATAGGTCTATTTTCTAGTAGTGATATTTTATTAGGATGAATTTCATTATATGTTATTGATTAAATTGAATTTTTTTAAATTATTTACCTTCACATATTGATTATTCTTTATCTACTCATGATAGTGAAGTTATTTAAATTAAATGTGTGTTCTATTATTTAACTTCCCATATTTATTACTATTTATATATTCATGATATTAAATTTATTTAAATGGATTGGGTGTTTATTTTTTTACCTTTCTATATTTATTATTATTCATTTATTCATTATAGTAAAGTTATTTAAATGGACTGTGTTTTTAGTTATATACTTTTCATGTTTATTATTCATTATCAATTCGTGATAGTCAATTTATTTAAATTGAATATGTGTTAAATTATTTACCTTTCCATATTGAATATCCCTTTTCAATTCATAATAATCTATTTATCTATGAAATTTAATGTGTGTTCAGTTACATAACTTTATTTTTTGATTATTCCATATCTTGTCATGATAGTTAGTTATTGATTAAATGGAATTTGTGTTTAGATATTTACCTTGGAAAATTTATTATGTATTTTTTTTATTCTTCATTTACTCATGAGAGCTTCCACTTCAGGTAACTCTTACTGAGAATTTCATATCACCGTTATTTTTTCCATTCCAAGGAATCCAGGAATTGTATTATGAATGATATTAAAGGATGTTCTATAGGGAATAAATATATTCTCAATAATGAAATATTATGTAGTAATTTTTTTATTCAAATGTAATATAGAAATCAATAATTTTTTTAGTTTACTAAGACTACTAAACTATTGGGTCCTTCAGGATATGGTTCCTTGTATCTTATTCTAATGTAATGTAATAGACATCATCTTGGGTTTACTATCGCCAGGATATTTAAATTTGGAGTTGAGGTGGGTGAATCGTAATGGTCGACTAGGTATTTTCAAGTAAAATCTTGAATGACAAGTATGAACTAGGTCGATTTTTTAAAACATTTCGATCAAATTAAGGACTATGTTTAGTGTCCTCATCTGTAACAAGATATACCAAGCTGAAAAATGTACTTAGAGAATCATTAGGAGCCCATGGGAATATATTTATAGGAAATTACAAGGATGGAATTATCATGGATTAGAATTGGCTATTGAAAGTAAGAAATCATGGTGGTGTCACCATAGGGTAGTTTTTTTATATATGATGATGTGATCATGTCTTGGGTTAAGAAGGATTATTTAGAAACCATCTTAGTGATTTTATTGATTGTTATGATACTTGGTTTAAGTTTTACTGGTTTTGGTTCCATATTCTAAAAATATTTATTATCGGAACATTGATCATTCATAAACACAACACATCTATTTGAGTGAGAATTTATGACCAGAGTAGGTCAGACATTATTTTGAATGTCCAATGAGGATTATTAGGGATAATAAGTTCTAATATGGGGAGATTTTACCATCCTGACTTTTTATAGTGGTATGTATCCTTTACATTTTAGTTTAAACCTCTTATTTTATTCTTTTAATATGGATTAAGGGACCATGAAAGGGTTTAATAGAATTCGGGGCTTTCTAAAGCTCATAGTTATGGTTTTCGGATAAGTATATTGAGGTTCATAGTTAACACATGGTTAGTATTAACTGTGAAGCTCAACCTTATGACCCATATTTGAAAAAACATGGTTTGGTAAACCATACAAGGGAGGATGCATGACCATGTGAGGAACTTCATATGTTTTTTAGAGGAAAAACACATAGTTAGAGCACAGTTTTTCTAGTAGTGTTCCTAACTGGGTGAGGGGGTGGAGTCATTGGACTATGAGCACACACAAGCTACACATGATTTGTTAAATTGTAAAACTAGTCATGTGAGGAGCTGTTCTGCTTAGACTGTGGTTGCACATGGTTGGTGGATGGTTTAGCCAACATGTAGACAACTCGTGTGCCCTTTAAAAATGTATGAATTTCAAATTTTTTCCTCTTTTTATTTAGATCTTATCTCATCCTTCATTTTCCCATTTCACACAAAAATATCCTCTCGCCCTCATTGAGAGATCCCTTTTCCCTCATATTGGGCTTTGACCCTCCTCCCTCATATGATTGGAAAATCAAACACCATCAGTTCCATTTAATTTTCTTTGTATTTTCTTCAATATTATTGCTACATTTAATTTTTATATCATCTTTTGGAATGATAAATCCATGCAAGATAATATTCTCTATTTCTAAAGAGTTTGTACATTTCCTCAATTTATATCATTTTCGGTCAAATCAAAGGCTAAGAATAGACAAGTGAAGATTCATATGTATGTGGTATGTGGTCTATAAGCATTTACCTTTAAGTTTAATTGTTTATAAATGTTTCACCATTCTATTTCATATATTTTCCATGCATTTCCCATTTGATTTAAAATTAATTAAATAAAATTTCAATGTCTAATACTAGTTTTTCCTTGACACATAACTCCATCATCATAGGTTATCTACCTCGACATGAACCACACTTTTGGGTGTGTTATTTAAAATTTATGTAAACTATATTCTTTAATAATTATCTAAAATTCCATTTGACGTATGTTTAACTGACCATTATAAATTATACATCTATATCAAATTAGATTAAATGGTGGGACATTGTACTTGGACCATATGCTTGGGAAAACTAATTAAACTACCTTATAGGGTGTGAGATAACAATAAATTAAATGTGTGAATTAAAATGTTGAATATCTAATTATATGTACCAAGATGAATTATGAATTATCACTGATTCTAGCTCAAATTTACCCAAGAGAAGAAGGTAGGACGGTCCTTGTAGTCTAGCTTGGGTTGTCGAATCCACAGAGACCTAAGAAGTAACCTATAGACATGCACATTCTAAGGACTGTTTTTGGCTATGAAGTGGACAAATTGGGGTTATTTTAGATGGTTTTAAAGGATCAATAACAGATTTAAGAAAATTCAATTTAAAATAATGAGTTGATCCTAGGTTATCGCTTGGGGTGGATTGGACGTATTTCCTTTTCAATGATTTCAATTTCTTATATTTGATATGAGTTCATTTAAGGAGATAAAACAACATCATCACTTACTGGTTTAATTCCTACACCCTTTAATACTAATCACATATACACTTTAAGGATCAAATTTTTGATCACTTCAAGGTAAAGGTTCGTATTAGCACTTGAAGTGTGTGACCTTAATTTCAACAAAGACGATGGAGTTTAAAAATCATAAAATAAAAATCTCAATTAAAGAAGTGATTATACATTAATGGGGTGATAAATAACATCCAATAAATCCCCATGATACTCCCTTGGATCAACCCATAAGTGGGTTTTCCCTCCATTGGTCACATGGTTTCAATGGAAGCGGAAAGTAGACTCATGAGGGAGGAGATGGAGAAGTAAAAAAACACAATAAAATAACAATCACTCCATTGTTGTGTGATAATCTCACAAGGTTTGGTATGAACAAGTTCACACCTTGAACCAACGGTATCAAAGTGATAAGGAGAATAACAGAATAATAAGAGAATAATAACTTTTATTAATAAACACAGATGAATTAAAAAAACTTACATGTGGAAGACAAATTTGAGATAACAAAACCACAACATAACATTATAGTGAAAGAAAGCTCAAAGATTATTAAATCCTCCAACACCACTTCCATAAATAGGAATTTTTGAGCCCTTGGGTAGAGCCTCCAACAGTCCAAGTCTTCTCAATTAATTTTGGTAGTCCATAGGTGGGTGGAAAGTAAGGGAGAGTTGATTTTTCCACCCTTGACCCGAGGTGGCAGCCAGTTTTCCTTCACCGAACAGACACACTTGGAAGACCTTCTAGATGGCCGAATCATAGGGGTCCATAAAATAAAACAATGTATCTCATGATGTCTTATAACCTCCTGTAAAATTTGGGCCCATTTGGATTTGTATATTTGGAGATATGATTAGATTAGTGGGCTGTTTTCTGGGACATAGAATCTGACCCCGAATTTTATCTCTAAATTAGGCCGCCTAAATGACCACCATGGATGCAGAATTAGAATTGTCTAATGAAGATTGATTTGTTCCTATACATTTCTTATATCACCTCACGAAATTTGGTATTAATTGGGCAAGTATGTTGGTTCCCACAATCGAATCAGTGGGCTGGTGTCCAATCTGACTTCTCCAGAATTGTTTCCTTTCATCACAAAATATCCCCATCTTCTTCCATGAATTCTCCATTTATCCCTTAATTAAACATGTTCATATTAAAGTGTAGATCAATTTACCAAAATATCTAATTGAAAAATGGATAATTATATTCTTAAAATCAGATTAATCATTGGGTACTTTAAATGATGTTCAAAAATGTACCACATAATAGTGCATTTTAAGAAGTAATTACAATCATAATATGGAATGATGTTCAAAGTGTAAAATGAACTAAAAGGGTGTTTATGACTAATAAATCACATGAATATTATATAAATTAACAATGAATATTAGTCTCATTTAGTGGATAATCACACCCCCCAACTTGAGTTTTTCTAGTCCCGTGTAAAATATATCTCAACAATATGAAATTTGAATTCCCTTTTCCAAAAACATTTTAATACTCAATGATCACCAGAAACCCTTATACCAACAATCATGAAACCCATCAAAATATTTTCATAAAAGATATTTTCATAAGCAAATCCCAATACCAAGCCCATTCCTTTGTTCAAATTCATTGCCATATTTCATCCAATATCAATTAAGTATGAGGATGTGTTGTGCATCACAATAGACATGGGGGTTCATTTTTATTCAATGGGGGAATGATGTAAGCGCTAGGTGGAATCAAATTTCAATATTAAGATGATTATTCATTTTTTTTTTGTATTTCTATTTTGTTTTTTTTTTGTAATTTTTCTATGGTAATGGAAGTTGCACTCAAAAGAGTCAACCCCTATAGCGAGACTTTGCCGATGACTCCCAGGCTCAAAGACCTTAGGAAACCAAGTGAAGCCCACATAATCGGGAATCATCTCGAGTTAACTTAGTCAAAAACAAATTCAAATTACCAAAAATAGAGATAAAATTACTAACTCTAGGCCAGACAACTATGGAGTCACAATCCCTAAGTGCCGAAAGCCACGCAATAGGTCATTTCATTGCTCTATGCGCAATTTTTTTTTAATTTGAATACTCATATTAAACTAAAATGATCACCAAACATATGCTATTTATATAGGGGACCCCATGAACTCAAACTAATACCCCACTATCCAAAGGATATGTATTGTGATCTTTTTTTATTTGGATGAAAATATAAACAATGACATATCACATTGGATAGCCCCACTTTCCAAAATCTATGCTCATGAAATTATATAAGGATTAAAATCAGAATCAGGGTATTCTAAATTATTTGATATTTAGTTTCAAAGTGTGCAATGTTTATTACCATGTTCAATGTTAAAGGAATTTTTCCTTCCATTTACACAATTTTTTTTTCAAATCATTCATTTTGTTTACACAAAATCATTTTTTTATATCCCCCCCCAACGTAAAATAACATTGTCCCACTGTTTAAAGAAAAGAAAATTTAAAAGGGGGTAGAGGAATAAAATGGAAGTTCAATAAGGAAATTGAAATATTAGGATCATGGAATGAAGTCACCTGGTGGTTAATGTTTGAAGTTCTTGCTGCTCCAATTTAGTACTTTGATATCCATGTTGCTTGCAAAGTTCCCTAGTGGAAAAAGGAAAACAAACAAACAAAACAAAAGAGTATATATATATAAGTAAAATATATAAAATAAAATAAACTGATGATACATTGTCTTCTTTTTAAATTTCTGGGTAAGGTATTACTCAAGGATCACACCATGTGACATGGATGAATATGGTGCTCCCCTTTCATACCAGTCCATACTCATAATAGAAGAAAATGTCAACAGTCTATTTTTTTTTAAATATAAAAATGATTAATTAAAATAAAAATTTTATTAAAACAACATAATGATAGGAAACTTGAAAACCATGGGTTTCCTCCCATGCAGTGCTTTTTTTAACATCGTGAGCTCGACTTGAACCCTAAATCTATCAATTTTTTCATGGTTTATAGGTTGGATCAGTTAACTCAACCTCTATTTCCTGTTTATTGAATGATTCAATGAATGGTTTTAACCATTGACCATTGACCTTGAAAATGTAACCACTTGTAGGATCTTGAATCTCTACTGCCCCATGGGGGTACACATGATGCACTATGAAAGGTCCTGACCATCTAGACCATAACTTTCCTAGGTGTAAATGAAGTTTTGAACTATACAAGAGCACAAGTTTTCCCAGTTCAAAATGTTTGACCTTGATATTCCTAGATTGGTAGTCTTGAACTCTATATTTATTGATCCTTGAATTTTCATAAGCCTCCATCCATAGTTCCTCCAATTCATTGAGATCTAATTTCCTTTTTTTTTCTGGCCAATGAGAGGTCATAATCCATTTTCTTAATTTCCAAAAAGGCCTTATGCTCAATTTCAATAGGTAAATAGCATGCTTTTCCAAAAACCAACCTATATGGTGACATTCCTAGGATAGTCTTGAATGTTGTATGATATTCCCAAAGAGCATACAATAGTTTCTCGGACCAATATTTCCTAGAAGGATTGACAGTTTTCTCAAGAATTTGTTTGATTTCATGATTGGCTAACTCAGATTGACCATTGGTCTGTGGGTGGTAAGCAGTGGACACTTTGTGAGAAATTCCATACTTAGACATGAGTGAAGAGAATGGACGGTTGAGGAAATGGGTTCCCCGATCACTGATTATAGCCCTAGGAATTCCAAATCTAGAGAAGATGTTTTATTTTAGGAATCTAATCACAGTTTGATGATCATTGGACTTAGTGGGAATGGCCTCAACCCATTTTGATACATAATCAATAGCTAAGAGTATGTAGAGGTGTCCCCTAGAGTTTGGGAAGGGACCCATGAAATCGATTCCCCAACAGTCAAAGATTTCAACCACTAAGATGGGAGTGAGTGGAATTTGATTCCTTTTTGTGATGGACCCTACTTGTTGACACCTAGGACAACTTTGACAAACGGAATAGGAGTCCCTTGAGAGGATGGGCCAGAAGAGACCACATTGAATATTCTTAGCAGATGTTTTCTTAGAGGAAAAGTGACCTCCACATGCCTCACTATGACAGAATTTAAGGATGGACTCTTGTTTAAATTCTGGAACACACCTCATAATGACTTGTTCATGGAAGAAGGTATAGAGGTATGGATCATCAAACACATAGTGTCTAACATAAGAAAGTAATTTCCTTCGAGCTTGAGTCCCTAAGAATTTTGGAATTACTCCTATAACTAAGAAGTTGGCTATTTCAGCATACTAAGGGCAGTCACTCACAGAGTATAGGTGTTCATCAGGAAATGAATCAGACATTGAAAGGTGATTTGAGTTGTCTTTGAATTCCATCCTAGAGAGGTGAACAGCTACAACATTTTCAATGCCCTTTTTATCCTTGATTGTGAGATCAAATTCTTGTAAGATAAGGACCCACCTAATTAGTCTAGCCTTGGCATCTTGTTTTTTGGAAGAGGTATGTGCAGAATGGTCAGTGAACAGAGTGATGGGGGATCCTAAGAGGTAGGACCTAAACTTCTCTAAGGAAAACACAATATCAAGCAACTCTTTCTGAGTGGTGGTGTATTTTATTAGGGCATCATTTAAGGATTTTCTTTCATAAGCAATGAAATAAGGATTTTTATCACAATGTTGTCCTAACATAGCTCCTACATCAAAGTCACTGGCATCACACATAAGTTATAAAGGAAGGTTCCAATTTTAAGATTTCATGATTGGGGGAGAGGTGAGAGAGGATTTGAGGGTTGATAATGAACCCTCATAGCTTTCTGTCCAAACAAATGGAGCATCCTTAACTAGGAGAGCACAAAGGGGATGAGAGATTGAACTAAAGTCCTTGATAAATCTTCTATAGAAACCAGTATGTCCTAATAAAGACCTCACTTCCTTGACAGTTTTGGGTGATGCAAGGTGATAAATGATGTTAACCTTGTCTTTATCAACTTCAATCCCCCTACCTGAGACCAGATGGCCTACAACTAGTCCCTCTTTAACCATGAAATGACATTTTTCCAAGTTTAGGACCAGATTTTTTTCTTCACATCTTGACAAGACTCTCTCCACATTCTGCAGACTTCCCTCAAATGAATCCCCAAACATAGAGAAGTCATCCATGAAGACCTCTAGAAAATACCCGACCATGTCTGAGAAGATTCCCATCATGCACCGCTGGAAGGTTCCAGGAGCATTGCATAAACCAAAGGGCATGCGTTTGAAGGCAAAGGTGCCGAATGGACATGTGAATATAGTCTTCCCTTGATCCTCTAGGGAGACCTCAATTTGATTATACCCTGAGTACCCATCTAAGAAACAGTAGAAGGCATGACCTGCCACTCTCTCAATGACTTGGTCAATGAATGGTAAGGTGAAATGGTCCTTCTTGGTGAATGAGTTTAGCTTCCTATAGTCAATTCAGACACTCCATCCACTACTCACCCTTGTTGGAGGAATCTCTCCATCCTCATTGGTTATCACTGTGATTCCAGCCTTTTTTGGAACCAATTGTATTGGGATCACCCATTCACTCTTAGTTATAGGATATATGATACCAGCTTTTAACAATTTTAGAAGTTCTCTCCTTACTACCTTCATGATATTTGGATTGAGTCGTCGTTGAGGTTGACGACATGGCTTTGAATCAGATTCTAGAACTATCCTATGAGTCCCGATAAGTGGGCCAATCCCAGGAATATCAGACAGGGTCCAACCAACGGCTTTCTTATGTTTCCTAAGGACATATAAAAGCATCCTCTCATGATTGGCTTCAAGAGAAGAAGAAATGACAATAGGATGTGTTTGATTGTCCCCTAGGAAAGCATACATGAGTGCAGTGGGAAGTTCCTTCAATTCAAGATCAGGTTGGTTCGGAATTTCAGCAGAAGATTGGGACATTGGATCAAGTTCAATTTCTTTTTTTAGAGTTTCAGATAGGATTGATTCCCCACATGTAGAAGTTTCAGCTACTAGATTGTCTTGATTATATTTAGGGAAGGAAGTTGGAGTGGTCTCCATGAAAGTGGTTTTTTGAAAGGTTTCACTAATTTTTGGACCTAAGACTTCATCATAAGAGCAATTTGAAAATGATTCAAGCCAAGGAGATAAGCTTCCTTCATATGAACAAAGGAAATCAATCTCATCCTGACTTAAACATTCATCAAATATTCCTTAATGTTATATGGATTCATTATCAATTTTTCCTATCATGTTTACTTCATGAATGTCCTCGTCATCCCCTATTTGTGAGCTTTCATTATAGATGTTCAAGTCTAGACTCATGTTCCCAAAGGTGATGGTCATGTTCCCATTTCGGACTCGAATAACATAGTTGATTTTTGAAAGGAATGGACGACCAAGGATGATTGGGGTTTGTTTCTTATTTCCTAAGTTTGGATGGTTGTCAAGGACAATGAAATCAGCAGGGTAGATGAATTTTTCAACCTTTACCAGAACGTCCTTTAAAATCCCCTTTGGAACCCTAATGTTATGATCAGCAAGTTGAAGTGTGATAGATGTGGGTTGGAGCTCTTCTAGGCCTAACTAGCAGTACACAACATATGGTATGAGATTGGCACTAGCACCTAGGTCACACAAGGCCTTGACAACTTTTCTCTCTCCTAGATCAACATTGATGTAAGGGCAACCCGGGTCTTTCAACTTAGGAGGAATGGTCCCTTGAATGGTGGTACTCACATTAGTAGCCAAAAGGACTTGGTTTTTATGTGAAAATTTTCTTTTAAAAGTGCACAGGTCCTTAAGGTACTTTGAGTAGGCAGGTATGGTTTGGATTGCATCGAGAATACGAATGTTTAAATTGACTTGTGAGAATATTTCCCTCAATGTTTCACTCAATTTAGGCTTTGTTTTACCCCTCATGCATTGAGGAAATGGTGCAGGTTGTGGGGTTGTTTGTTGAAGAGTTATTTCTTTGACAATTTTATCGTGTTTTTTAGTTTGATCATTTGGTTCATTTGAATTTTCATCCAAGTTTGAATCTTCAGGTGGGTTCTGAATTAGTTGTTCAAGTTTCTCAATTGATTTCCCACTTCTTAAAATAGTCACAACCTTTAGTTATTCATGAGTTGTTTGAGTACAACTTGACTCTCCCCTTGAAGTTGAGGATGGCATCGCCTGAGTGGGCATGGGTGCCTTTCCAGTTTTGATGGTTTGAAGTTCTTGTTCAAGGGAAGAGACTTCTGAGTTCATCCTTTCCATTTGTTTTCATAGTTGTTCTATTAGGCTTTGTGGAACAATTTTGGTTGGTGCTTGAGAAGATTGGTTTATCCCGGGGGGATATTTTGGAGGTTGGATAGTTTGTTGAAAATGGACCGGTGGATATTGGTATTGGATAGGTTGGGTTTGGAACTGGTTATGGGTTTGGTAGTTCTGATGGGGGTAAGGATTTTTTCCCTGTGGTTGGCTAGGATGTTGGTTATCTTTCCAGCGGAATCCTAGGTGGTTGTTACACATTGGGTTGAAGATATTTTGGTATTGAGGTTTTTGAAAGTTCAAAAAAATTACTTCAACTAGGGGTACTCCTAAAAGAACATCCTTTATGGATGGAATGGTTGGGTAGTTGTCTGTCTTATGGTCATGTTTGTCACAAATTGTGCAAACAAGGTCTACAGTTTGGATTTCATGGGCATTCATAAGGTCTATCTCTTCAACCTTCCTAGAGAGTGCTGCAAGTTTAGCCCTAACGCTTTCCTCTTCTCTAAGTGTATGAATTCGAGTATTTCTTTATGTCTTTTCAGAATAAGGTGAAGTTCCCCATGTTTGGTTTTGTTCATAAAGGCTTTCTAGATACTTATAACCATCATTTGGGGCTTTGTTTTTAAATGATCCATTACACATCATGTCAATGAATTGTTTATTCCCTAGACCCAACCCTTCATAGAAAATTCTCGCTTGTTTAGGAATATAAAAACCATGGTGTGGAACAATGTTTAGAGTGTCTTTGAACCTCTCCCATGTTTCATAGAATGACTCTCCCACTTTTCCAAAAAAGTTTTGAATACTCTTTTTAAGTGCAATTGTTTTGTGGTGGGGAAAGTATTTTTTGTATAATTCTCTTTGTAGTTGGTACCAAGATTTCATGGATGATGGTCTCAAATTGTTTAGCCAATTTTTATCTCGATCCTTTAAAGAAAAAGGAAATATCCTCATCTTAGCTGATTCTAGTTGATGTGGGGGACACATGGTTTCTACAATGTCATTGAACTCCTTAATGTGAAGGTAGGGCATCTCAGACTCCATTCCATGGAATGTGGGAAGATGGTTTAGGACATGAAGTTTAAATATGTAGTTGGCATCTCCTAGGGAATTTTGTCTGATTCAGGAGGGGGCATTGGTCCAAGAAGGTGTGAGGTAGTCATTCATGGTTTGATCAACCGCATTCCCCAAGTTTGGGGCTGCCTCATTTGGGTTTCCATTTCAGTTCCCACCCGGGTTTATGAGTTGGTTTCTTTGAATACCTTCCATTGAAATGGGCTCAAGTTTTGACTCGGGGGTGTTAGTAAGATTACGATCTAATGGAAATAGTTCCCTTTGTGTACTTGACTCCCCAACCCCAGGACTATCCACCCTAACTAGACGGTTCGATTGATCGTGGGTGTAGGCGGACATGCGCCAAAAGGAAAAAAACGAGAAAGGGACAAAGATAAGAGAATTTGGATGAGAAAAGAAGAAATGGGGGAGAATAGAATGGGTATTTATATGACTTACTTGGGTCCCCGGAAACGGTGCCAAAATTTGATTCTCGCTCAAATTTACCCAAGAGAATAAGGTAGGACAGTCCTTGTAGTCTATCTTGGGTTGTCGAATCCACAGAGACCTAAGAAGTAACCTATATACACGCACATTCTAAGGACTGTTTTTGGCTATGAATTGGCCAACATAGGTTTATTTTTGATGGGTTTAAAGGATCACAAACAGATTTAAGAAATTTCATTTTAAAAGAATGAGTTGATCCTAGGTTATCGCTCGGGGTGGATTGGACGTATTTCCTTTTCAATGATTTCAATTTCTTATATTTTAGATGAGTTCATTTAAGGAGATAAAACAACATCATCACTTACTGGTTTAATGCCTACACCCTTTAATACTAATCACTTATACACTTGAAAGATCAAAGTTTTGAGCACTTCAAGGTAAAGGTTCGTATTAGCACTTGAAGTGTGCGACCTTAATTTCAACAAGGAAGATGGAGTTTAAAAATCATCAAATAAAAATCCCAATTAAAGAAGTGATTATAAATTAATGGGGTGATAAATAACATCCAATCCATCCTCTTTCTACTCCCTTGGATCAACCCATAAGTGGGTTATCCCTCCATTGATCTCATGGTTTCAATGGAAGCGGAAAGTAGACTCATGAGGGAGGAGATGGAGAAGTAAAAAACACAATAAAATAAAAATCACTCCATTGTTGTGTGATAATCTCACAAGGTTTGGTATGAACATGTTCACACCTTGAACCAATGGTATCAAAGTGATAAGGAGAATAAAATAATAATAATATAAGAAGAACTTTTATTAAGAAACAAGGATGAATTAAAACAACTTACATGTGGAAGACAAATTTGAGACAACAAAACCGCATCATAACATTACAGTGAAATAAAGCTAAAAGATTATTAAATCCTCAAACACCACTGCCTTAAATAGGAATTTTTTATCCTTTGGGTCAATCCTCCAACAGTCCAAGTCTTCGCAATTAATTTTGGTAGGCCATAGGTGGGTGGAAAGTAAGGGATATTTGATTTTTCCACCCTTGACCCGAGGTGGCAGCCAGCTTTCCTTCACCAAACAGATGCGATTGGAAGACCTTCTATATGGCCGAATAAGAGTAGGACATAGAAGAAGAAAATGGATCTCCGGATGTCTTATAACCTCCTGTAAAATTTGGGACCATTTGGATCTGTATATTCGTAGATATGATTAGATTAGTGGTCTGTTTTTCTAGGCCGCAGAATCTGGCCCAGAATTTTATCTCTAACTTGGGCCGCCTAAATGACCACCATGAAGGCCGAATTAGCATTGGCTCCTCAATAGTGATTTGTTACTATACATGTCTTCTAGCATCTAACGAAATTTGGGATTCATTGGGCCTGTATGGGGGGGGCCCAAATTCGAATTAGTGGGCTGGTTTCCAATCGGACTTCTCCAGAATTGTTTCCTTTCATCACAAAATATCCTCATCTTCTTCCATGAATTCTCCATTGATCCCTGAATTAAACATTTCATATTGAAGTTTAGATCAATTTCACGAAATATCAAATTGAAAAATGGATAATTATATTCCTTAAAATCATAAGAATCATTGGGTACTTTAAATGATGTTCAAAAATGTACCACATAATAGTGCATTTTAAGAAATAATTACAATCATAATGTGAAATGATGTTCAAAGTGTAAAATGAACTAAAATGGTGTTTATGACTAATTAAGCACATGAATATTATATAAATTAACAATTAATATTATCCTCATTTAGTGGCTAATCAATCCCCTTGGATAAATACAAAATTTAATTAAATGTGAGACTCTAGTGATTAAATTTATCGGACCATGACTATGAAACCCTTAACATAAATAGAGATCGATGGCCCTAGTTTTAACCAAAACATAGGGTATGTGATATTAAATATTGTATACGTTCATGTATTTCATATGAAACTAAACACCATTATAAGGTGCCTTAGATTATCAATAATTATTGAATGAATAAATGGAGTTGATTGATCAGTGAAAATAGAATGGTTGGCTTAAGTTCCCCTTTGACTATTGGATATGATGTTTCTTACATTATATAAATTGTTTGGCATGAAGTTCCTTACCATTATTTTAATTTTTAGACATGATTATTCTTCTCATCATTTTAATTTTTTCACATGACTTTCATTATAATTATTATAATTTTTGGACATTGTGTCCCACAACACTTATTGGATTGGGTTGGACTTTATGCTCTACCTCCCATTGGTTTGATGCGTGGGATGATTCCCTTTTTTTAAATATTATTCTATTATTTAATATATGATTCCTAATATGGTTTTCATTCTACATGGACACATTGTGTAACACCCGAGACTTTTATGTGAAATATTTCGTTTTTATGTTATATAAATCATCAAAGGAATCTTTCACTACACACAACACTATCTTGGCTTTCTTTACACGCAACTGCGGCCTTCCTCGATAGCTTGTGTCGTACGCAATACCGAGTTTCACTAAACAATGATATGCTATTAAAATATTATTAAAACTAGCCATTATGAATAGTAATAACCATTTTTTGAAATTTTTTAAATTTTATTTTTCAAAATGGACTTCATTTTTGGATTCGTAATATCGAAATTAGCCTAGGGTGAAATTTTGGTATTTTTCTGAAAACTTTCAATTTTTGATGAATAGTGAAACCACAAAGTGGTAGTTAAAAAAACTGAATTTTTCGTAAAACTTAATTTTACCGCTTATGTGAGTGTAATTTCTAAAATCCAAGAGACACGGTTGATGTCAGTAAGTAAAATGTGGTTCAATGAGATTAAAATAATTTTTTGGTGAATAGTAACTTTTTACTTTTTTTACCACAGTTAAACGTAAATAGGGTAATTAAGGGTAAAAATGATATTATTATTACCCTAACACATGTCCTAATTCTATTGGACAAGTGTAATTCGACCAAAAACAACTTTAGAAATAAAATATGACCATTTAGTCCCACTTGGATTAGATTAGGACATTTATTATTAATTTATTTAAAGAAGGGTTAAAATAGTTAAAATCAAAGTTTAATAAGTAAATCATTTTTAATATGGGGTTATACATAAGATAAATTCGACTATAAATATTCATTATAAAGATAAAAATATTTCCTACATAATGGTATTTTATTTGTAATTTTTTAGACATTAAATAATTTAATTTATTTATGACACAATGATGATGTAGTAATTATCTTATTAATGAAATATTGACATAATTGATGTTAAAAATAACCAAATAAATGTAATTTGAGACTTTTTATGAATTAAACTAATTTTATATTTTAATATTACATGTTAGTATTGATTTAAGTAACTTGGTTCGAACTAATCATTCCGTTATGATTTTCACAAAAATCAATTACTAAATAGTGTCAAAATTGACATAAAATAGTTTTTAAAACAAATATTATATTATTAATTGTTATTTTATTAATAAAAATCTAAGGTTCCTCCAAATGACTTATATAAGGTTATATATTTTAATAATAAACAACTTGGGGTTCGTTTGGCTTGATATAGTAAGTTTATTAACCTTATAGTGTAAGAAAACAAGAAGACACGGTAAAAGTTAAATTATCTAACTTAAAGTTAAATCTAAATTATAAGGTTACAATTGATACCTAAACTTGTCTAAATTCTATTTTATGAGAGTATTTCGACCCATACCCACCTTATCTTCTAAATATATCAATTTGGAGCTATTAAAAACCGAATTTTTCTTTATAATAAAATAATATTTTTAGTTATTCCAAAGGTGCCCCTCTCCTCCCTTATAAAAGGGCACCTCCTCCCCCTCTTCCTCACACCACTTTGAGCCTTCAAGCTCGGCCAACCCCTGCCAATTTATCCTCTCCACTTCTATAGAAACATCCTAGAGGTTCTGGTCTTCTTCAAAGACCTATTTTAGTGCCCTAAAAGGAGGTCTCAAAGAAGCACTTCAAAGAAGAGGTAATGTCCGTTACCGATTCTTTCATCTTTATTTCTTCTTCCACTTCTTCTTATTTAGTTGTTTCATTATGAAGTAATAACATAAGTATCACTAATATACTTATATGTTATTATATTTATGAAACAACCCTATTTCACCATCTATCCATCCTATGGAAAAAGAAATCACCGCGTGTGCGTACGTACGGAATACCGTCTCCACGCCGTGGTGTAATCTATTTTCTGCCACCACCTTATTTGGATGGTTATAATGGTGTAAAGAATGAATATATATGATTATTATAAAGTGATATTGATTCTGAAATATTATAAATACACTCCAATACAATTCCACGATCATAGGAACGATATCATCACTCGTGCGTACGTACGGAATACCGTCTCCACGATGTGATGCGACTCGTTCTACATGATCTTCATTTCATAATGATTATATAAATGAATTGAATGAATTAATATGATATATATTACACTAATATAATTCTGGAAATAAGGCATCTATAACCTAAAGAGAAGAATATGAATTTATTCGACAAAACACGCATAAGAACAAGAAGTAATAAATACCCGAATAACAAGTAGTAATGAAATATTACTAATAAAAAGCTAATAATATGACCATATATGATATCATAACAATAAGTATGATTATGGAATTAGTCAATAACATTATTTAAATCATTATACAGGAGGTTCGGACATTAACGAAGCAAATCGGACCTAAAGTAAGGGAAATGTCACAATCTCATTTTTTATCCGAGATTGTTTATACTTTGGAATTTACTGGGGTTTATTTTATCATCCACATCCATGTTTCCTCAATATTTAATATTTATATCCTTCTAAAATAGTTTATATCCAATTTTACCCTTCAGTGAGTTTTTAGTAAAAGATATGAAAGGAATCTTTTGTCATTTTTCGTACAAGGTACTTTTTGACTTTTCCGACAAAAGTACGAGAAGAATGTTTTTTTAACTTATACGGCATGAATGGATTTTTAAAACATTATTTACAAGAAGCTTCCTTTACAAGTTTTCAAGTTTATTTTTAAACAACTTATTTTAGTTTAAAATTGTGTGATATGTTAAGAAAGGAAAATGTTTTTGAAGTAGAAAGGATATTTTCCTCAATAATGGAGTTCAAGTGTTTTATCAAAATTATTTTCCATCGAAGATAATATAGGGTTCTGTTTCTATCCCTATTATTAAATTGATTTGATTATGTTGTGATGGAATTATTTTTATGAATTCCTTTATCTTATATGAATTATTTGATGATGTCACGATGTTTAAGATTCCCATTTTTATTACATGGGTTATGTAATGATGTATGATTTATGATTTTGTGGCACACATAAGAATGGTATCATTATGAGATGGGTGGGACCTATATCTCCCTCCAATGCATTGGGTAAATATTTTATATCTCATGAGATAGACATGGCTGGAACGGTAGGTTATACCGGTTCAGTGAAACAGGACTGAAACGAGGAGTGAACTCAGTTCAGAAATGGACTTTATCTACTAAGATAGTCTTGGAAATGAGTCTTGACTAATAAGAAATGATTCTCTATGATTATGTGTGTATGCCACAAATTTTCATGTTTTATGTTATGATTATTGGGATTCCATTTCACTACTATGATTTATCCCATGTTATGAGATTATGCTCTCTTTTGCAGGTTAAGATTTCCAAAAGTTATGTTCTTATGAATATGATGTGATTGATATTTATTTTGTTTACCCTTACTGAGCATTTGAGCTCACCCTTTTGTATATTTTCTTTCCCCAGGTCTGGAAGAAGGTTATTAAGTAAGATATTCCAAAAGGGTCTATAGATATGATGAAATAAATGGGAGAAAGTGTAGATGGTTTATGAACCAGTTGTTTATGTTTCCCAGTTTCTAAAGACACTATACCTATACGGTCCTTTCGTGGTTTTGTTATATGTTGTAATAAGTATGCTTCAATTTTGAAGTATTAACAATGTATGTAAATTATGTGTTGTTATAGTTGGTATCAGAGGAAAGGTATAGTCAACCTTTGGAAACTAGGATGTGAAAGCCTTAGTAAGAACCCTAAGGATAAGTCTAAGAATAGAACACAATCTTAGTGTTTTAGAAATGGCCATGAATAACCTAGGATAAGACCTTAAGTGTGAAATTTTATTCTTGATTATGTAGTTTTCCTATTATAATTAGTGTTGCTCACACTATTCTTCTCGGTTTTATTCAATGGCTGGAACCCGAAGGAACCGTGTTAATACGGAATGCGACGGGCAATGCAATGATTGTCCCCCTGAACAACCAAATGTTATGGGAGCTGGAATGCAAAATCTTGTAGCCATGCTCACACAACTTTCTCAAGCTATGAATCATGCAGGACTTCCAAACGAGCAAAGGAAGGAGAAACATTCTGTTGAATCCTTCATGAGACAGCGTCCACCTTCATTCAGCGGGTCTACTGATCCATTAGTTGCTGAACAATGGATTAGTACTACTGAAAAGATATTTTCAGTTCTTCAATGTTCTGAGCATGATAAAGTCATCTTAGCAGTGTATCGTTTGGAAGGTGATACTGATCAATGGTGGAATCTTATTAAGAATACGAGGCAAAGGGATGAAATTGAGTCCATGGAATGTGACGAGTTCAAGAACTTATGTTTCAATAAGTACTTCCCTCGTATTCTCCGAACAAAGATGGAGAAAGAGTTTCTTGAACTGAAGAAAGAGGATGATGAATCTGTTGGTACCTATGAAGCAAATTTTACAAGACTTTCAAGGTAGGCTTCTGGTATTATTATCCAACCTGAGAGTAAGATCGATCGATTCTTTAGTGGCTTAAAACCAAGTCTTCGAAGGGCGTTATCCATAAGGGACTTCAATAGCTACGAGGAAATCGTTCGATGTGCTCTCAAAGTCGAGATGGATATTGTAGTAACCCATCCTTCATATGGGTTTGATAAGAAGAGGAAAATGGAATTCAAAGGAAAATCTAAAGAGCACACTGAAAAGAAGATGAGCTTTCCCTTATGCTCAAAGTGTGGAAAGAAACATGGATGGAGTTTTCTTAAAGGGACATGTAAATGTTTCAAGTGTGTAAAGGAAGGTCATCGGGCATTTGAATGCCGCGATGATGGGATGAAGATGTCTAATGATGTAAACAAAGGAAGGGATACACAGAATTAACCTACTACACTTCAATGTTTCAAGTTCAAGGAGATGGGACATTATGCCAATAAATGACCTAATACAAGGGTTGATGATGAAGGTCGACGTCAACAAACTCTTAAGGCTAAAGAAAAAGGAAAGTCACATGCAATTTCTATCAGCGATGTGGAGTACAATAACGATGTGGTGAAAGGTACACTTACCATCCACTCTAAAGTAGAAAATGTTTTATTTGATTCTGGATCCACCCACTCTTTTATTTCTGAAGAATTTTCTAAGGGTATCACCGTATTACCTCAACAATTAGATGTTGAGTTAGCTATGACAACACCTAATGTCACAACAGTCGCATCAAAAGTTTATAATTATTCTCCGATCGATGTTTGTGGGAAAGTGCTTCCTGTAAATCTAGTGATCCTTCCTATAGTGGAATTTGATGTGATTCTTGGCATGGATTGGATTTCTTTATATGGAGCTCATATCAATTTCCAAATAAGGGAAGTCACATTTCCTATTCCAGATCAATCTATGATCATCTATCAATGCAAGGATGAACATAACCTTCCAGTGGAAATTCCTTCTACCTTATGGGTCTTGATTCCACTAAATGAAGGTTATTTATCTCAAATGGTTGGCGAGAAACTCCTGATTAAGAATATTCCCATTGTACAAGAGTTTTATGATGTCTTTCAGGAGGAATTACCGGGTCTTCCACCAAATCGTGAAGTTGGGTTTTCAATAGAACTCGTACCGGGTGCTTTGCCTATTTCAAAGACACCTTATAGAATGGCCCCAATTGAGTTGCATGAATTGAAGAAGCAACTCCAAGAGAATCTTGATAAGGGATTCATATGCCCTAGTGCATCACCTTGGGGAGCACCTGTTCTATTTGTTAAGAAAAAAGATAGATCAATGAGACTCTGCATTGATTATCGAGAACTTAACAAGATCACTATCAAGAACAAATATCCTCTCCCACGCATTGATGACTTATTTGACCAACTATGCGGAGCTTAATACTTTTCCAAGATTGATCTTCGTTCAGGGTATCATCAATTAAGGGTCAAAAGGGAGGATATACCAAAGACGGCTTTCCGTACAAGGTATGGACACTATGAATTTATAGTGATGCCATTTGGTCTTACTAATGCCCATGTTATCTTCATGGATCTGATGAATAGAGTATTTAGAGACTATCTTGATCAATTTGTGGTAGTCTTTATAGATGATATTCTTGTCTATTCAAAGAGCAAGGAAGAACATGAAGATCACTTGAGAATTATATTGAAGACCCTGAGAAAGGAGAAGCTTTATTCCAAATTTACCAAGTGTGAATTTTGGCTTCAAAAGTTTCATTTTTGGGTCATATAATCTCAAAAGAGGGGATATCTGTGGATCCAGCAAAAACAGAGGTTATCAAAAGATGGTTGAGACCAACAACAGTAACTGAGATCCGAAGATTTCTTGGATTGGCTGGATATTATCGACATTTTGTGAAAGATTTTTCATGATTATCTAATCCACTCACCATGTTGACTCGGAAAGGAGTTAAGTTTGTTTGGACGGAAGAATGTGAAGAGAATTTCAAGGAGTTGAAAAGAAGGTTATCCAGTGCACCTGTGCTCACACTGCCTTGTAGTGGAGAAAGGTTTGTGATCTATAGTGATGCATCCAAAAAGGGATTGGGGTGTGTTATTATGAAAAATGATACGGTGATAGCTTATGCCTCACGACAGTTGAAAATCCATGAGCAAAATTACCCAACACATGATTTGGAGTTAGCTGCGGTAATCTTTGAATTAAAGATTTGGAGACATTATCTTTATGGAGAAAGGTGTGACATTTATACTGATCATAAAATATTAAATTATATTTTCACACAAAAGGAGCTGAATATGCGTCAAAGAAGATGGTTAGAGCTGATTAAGGATTATGACTGCTCAATCCATTACCACCCTGGGAAAGCAAACAAGGTGTAAGATGCATTAAGTCGACAAGACCATGCCAGTTTATCCATGATGAGGATCACAAAAGATCCAATATTTATGGATTTACAAAGGATGGATCTTAGAATTATAATGGAAGGGGGAAAATCTTATCTTTATCAAATAAATGTTCAACCATCTATACATGTGAAGATTAAAGAGGCACAGAAAGAAGATGTCGAGTTACAAAAGAAGGTGAGAAATGTTCCTAAATTCAACCTTGATTGTGATGGGATAATAAAGTTCGGGAATCGGGTTTGTGTTCCTCCCATCCTGGAATTAAAGAAGGAGCTGCTGGATGAGGCTCATAGTTCTTCATTATCTATTCATCCTAGAAGCATGAATATGTATAGGGACCTGAAAGAGTACTTCTAGTGGGATGGCATGAAAAGAGATGTTGCTGAATATGTCTCTCGATGCTTGGTTTGTCAGCAAGTTAAAGCTGAGAGACAGAAGTCTAAGGGGATGTTACAACCATTACCCATACCCGAATGGAAATGGGAAAACATCACTATGGACTTTGTCACAGGACTTCCTAAAACATCCAAATGCAATAATGCTATCTGGGTCATAGTTGATCGTCTTACCAAGTCTACACACTTCATTGCTATTAGAGAGGATTTCTCTCTGGATCAGCTTTCCAGGATATATGTAAAGGAAGTAGTAAGATTTCATGGAGTACCACTTTCTATTATATCTGATCAGGATTCAAGATTTACCTCGAAGTTCTGGGGAAGTATTCAGCAAACTCTGGATACAGAGTTGAGTTTCAGCACTGCTTATCATCCTCATACAGACGGTCAGTCTGAGAGAACAATTCAAACCCTAGAAGATATGTTGAGAGCTTGCTCTATGGATTTCAAAGGTGGTTGGGATCAACACTTACCTTTGGTGGAATTTTCTTATAATAATAGCTTTCACTCGAGTATTCAGATGGCCCCTTATGAAGCTCTCTATGGAAAAGAAAAGCAGGACTCCAACTTGTTGGGATGAAGTTGGGGAAAGAAAGCTGTTAGGACCTGATCTCGTTGATGAAATGGCAGAAAAGGTCAGATCTATTCAACAACACATAAGAGCAGCTCAGAGTCGACAGAAAAGTTATGCCGACAACCGAAGAAAAGACCTAGAGTTTGAATTGGGTGATAAAGTGTTCTTACGAATATCTCCCTGGAAGAGAGTCATGATATTTGGAAAGAAGGAGAAGTTGATCCCTAGATATATCGGTCCTTTCGAAATACTAGATCGTGTTGGGAAGGTAGCTTACTCATTGGAGCTTCCACCAAATCTCTCTCAAGTTCACGATGTGTTCCATGTATCTCTCCTGAGAAAGTACATACCTGATCCTTCACATGTACTTAGCTCAGAAGTTGTACCGCTGGAGCAAGATCTTTCTTATAAAGAACAGCCGATAGAGATTCTGGATCATAGCGAAAAAGTCCTACGAAGCAAGACCACTCGATTGGTAAAAGTTTTATGGAGGAACCACCAATTAGAAGAAGCTACATGGGAGCTTGAGGATATGATGAGGGAGAGGTATCCTCATCTGTTTGTTACAAAGTGACGAATTTTGAGGGCGAAATTCATTTTAAGGGGGGTAGAATGTAACACCCGAGACTTTTATGTGAAATATTTTGTTTTTATGTTATATAAATTTTCAAAGGAATCTTTCACTACACACAACAGTAGCTTGGCTTGCTTTACACGTAATCGCGGCCTTCCTCGATAGCTTGTGTCGTACGCAATACCGAGTTTCACTAAATAATGATATGCTATTAAAATATTATTAAAACTAGCCGTTATGAATAGTAATAACCACTTTTTAAAATTTTATAAATTTTATTTTTCAAAATGGACTTCATTTTTGGATTCGGAATATCAAAATTATCCTAGGGTGAAATTTTGGTATTTTTCTGAAAACATTCAATTTTTGATGAATAGTGAAACCACTAAGTGGTAGTTAAAAAACTGAATTTTTCATAAAAGTTAATTTTACCGCTTCTGTGGGTGGAATTTCGAAAATCCAAGAGACATGGTTGATGTCAGTAAGTAAAATGTGGTTCAATGAGATGAAAATAATTTTTTGGTGAATAGTAACTTTTTACTTTTTTTACCACGGTTAAAAGTAAATAGGGTAATTAAGGGTAAAAATGAAATTAGTATTACCTTAACACATTTCTTAATTTTATTGTACAAGTGTAATTCGACCAAAAACAACCTTAGGAATAAAATATGACCATTTAGTCCCACTTGGATTAGATTAGGACATTTATTATTAATTTATTTAAAGAAGGGTTAAAATAGTTAAAATCAAAGTATAATAAGTAAATCATTTTTAATATGGCATTATAAATAAGAAAAATTCGACTATAAATATTCAATAGAAAGATAAAAATATTTCCTACATAATGGTATTTTATTTGTAATTTTTTAGACATAAATAATTTAATTTATTTATGACACAATGATGATGAAGTAATTATCTTATTAATGCAATATTGACATAATTGATGTTATAAATACCCAAATAAATGTAATTTGAGACTTTTTATGAATTACACTAATTTTCTAGGTTAATATGACATGTTAGTATTGATGTAAGTAACTTGTTTTGAACTAATCATTCTGTTATGATTTTCACAAAAATCAATTACTAAATAGTGTCAAAATTGACATAAAATAGTTTTTAAAAAAATATTATATTATTAATTGTTATTTTATTTCTAAAAATCTAATGTTCGGCCAAATGACTTATATAAGGTTATATATTTTAATAATAAACAACTAGGGGTCCTTTTGGCTTGATATAGTAAGTTTATTTACCTTATAGTGTAAGAAAACAAGAAGACACGGTAAAAGTTAAATTATCTAACATAAAGTTAAATCTAAATGATAAGGTTACAATTGATACCTAAACTTCTATAAATTCTATTGGATGAGAGGATTTCGACCCCTACCCACCTTATCTTCGAAATATATCAATTTGGAGCTATTAAAAACAGAATTTGACTTTATAATAAAATAATATTTTTAGTTATTCCAAAGGTGCCCCTCTCCTCCCTTATAAAAGGGCACCTCCTCCCCCTCTTCCTCACACCACTTTGAGCCTTCAAGCTCGGCCAACCCCTGACAATTTCTCCTCTCCACTTCCCTAGACACATCCTAGAAGTTCTGGTCTTCTTCAAAGACCTATTTTAGTGCCCTAAAAAGGAGTTCTCAAAGAAGCACTTCAAAGAAGAGGTAATGTCCGTTACCGATTCCTTCATCTTTATTTCTTCTTCCACTTCTTCTTCTTTAGTTGTTTAATTATGAAGTAATAACATCAGTATCACTCATATACTGATATGTTATTATAAGTATGAAACAACCCTATTTAACCATATATCCATCCTACGGAAAAAGAAATCACCGCGCGTGCGTACGTACGGAATACCGTCTCCACGCTGTGGTGTAATCTATTTTCTGCCACCACCTTACTTGGATGGGTATAATAGTGTAAAGAATGAATATATATGATTATTATAAAGTGATATTTATTCTGAAATAGTATACATACACTCCAATACAATCCCACGATCATAGGAGTGATATCATCACTCGTGCGTACGTACGGAATACCGTCTCCACGATGTGATGCGACTCGTTCTACATGATCTTCATTTCATAATGATTATATAAATGAATTGAATGAATGAATATGATATATATTACACTAATACCATTCTGGAAAAAATGTATCTATAACCTAAAGAGAATAATAAGAATTTATTCGACAAAACACGCATAAGAACAAAAAGTAATAAACACTCGAATAACAAGTAGTAATGAAATATTACTAATAAGAAGCTAATAATATGACCATATATGATATCATAACAATAATTATGATTCTGTAATAAGTCAATAACATTATTTAAATCATTATACAGGAGGTTCGGACACTTACGAAGCAAATCGGACCTAAGGTAAGGGAAATATCAAAATCTGATTTTTATCCGAGATTGTTTATACTTTGGAATTTACTGGGGTGTATTTTATCATCCACATCCATGTTTCTTAAATATGTAATATTTATATCCTTCTACAATTTTTTATATCCAATTTTACCCTTCGGTGAGTTTTTAGTAAAAGATGTGAAAGGAATCTTTTGTCGTTTTTCGTACGAGGTACTTTTTGACTTTTCCGACAAAAGTACGAGAAGAATGTTTTTTTAACTTATACGGCATGAATGGATTTTTAAAACATTATTTCCAAGAAGCATTTTTTAAAAGTTTTCAAGTTTATTTTTAAACAACTTCTTTTAGTTTAAAATTGTATGACATGTTAATAAAGGAAAATGTTTTTGAAGTAGAAAGGATATTTTCCTCAAGAATGGAGTTCAAGTGTTTTATCAAAATTATTTTCCATCTAAGATAATATAGGGTTCTGTTTCTATCCCTATTATTACATTTATTTTATTATGTTGTGATGGAATTATTTTTATGAATTCCTTTATCTTATATGATTTGTTTGATGATGTCACGATGTTTAAGATTCCCATTTTTATTACATGGGTTATGCGATGATGTATGATTTATGATTTTGTGGCACACATAAGAATGATATCATTATGAGATGGGTGGGACCTATATCTCCCTCCAATTCATTGGGTAAAGATTTTATATCTCATGAGATAAACATGGATGGAACGGTAGGTTATACCAGTTCAGAGAAACAGGACTGAAACGAGGAGTGAACTCAGTTCAGAAATGGACTTTGTCCACTAAGATAGTCTTGGAAATGAGTCTTGACTAATAAGAAATGATTCTCTATGATTATGTGTGTATGCCACAAATTTTTATGTTTTATGTTATGATTATTGGGATTACATTTCACTACTATGATTTATCCCATGTTATGAGATTATGCTCTCTTTTGCAGGTTAAGATTTCCAAAAGTTATGTTCTTATGAATATGATGTGATTGATATTTCTTTTGTTTACCCTTACTGAGCATTTGAGGTCACCCTTTTGTATGTTTTCTTTCCCCAGGTCAGGAAGAAGGTTATTAAGTAATATATTCTAAAAGGGTCTATAGATTTTATGAAATAAATGGGAGACAGTGTAGATGCTTTATGAACTAGTTGTTTATGTTTCCCAGTTTCTAAAGACACTATACCTATACGGTCCTTTGTGGTTTTGTTATATGTTTTAATAATTATGCTTCAATTTTAAAGTATTAACAATGTATGTAAAGTATGGGTCGTTATACATTGGATATATACCATGGGTCCCATGTCTCTTTATAATAAATTTAAATGCTCAGATACGTTCCATATTAGGCTGAAGTAGGTAGAGTCGACTAAGTGTCCCACGAGGAACCTGAGCTGATAGGTTTAACATTAATTTAACTAATTTGAATATTATAAATAAAAATGGTATCATATTATATGAATGAAATATATTATTCATTTGACATTGTTGTTGGTGGCCTGTAGAGTTTTACTCCCACCTAGTTCAGATCGCTAATTGGTACTTAGACAGACATTATGGATACGGGTAGGGTCAAGTCAAAGCACTCTATTTTGGATGTTTAACTTTATATACAAGTATAAATTACTATATTATAGGGAAGATCTTGAGCTCACAATTCAATTGGGGATATGTACTCTTTTATGACTACTTCCATGTTACCATTGATCCCTATCTCTGTATTCCATCATGGACATCATCATTTTGTATAAGAACTGGAAAATGTATTGTATGTTATATTTAATTGGATGATTAACTTATAAATTTTTTATTATTATTACATAATTTAATACACTATATATTATCCCCAATTTATTATTAAAGACCCCTAAATCTAGTCAAAAAATTCTAGCATACATGGACTCATGCTTGAGGCCATGTGACCAACTGGGTTCGATTACTTATGAGTAAACCAAGTCAAGGACATTACATGACTAGTAGTATCAATTTGTAAAGATTAACTTTATTAAATAGTAATATGACCCTTACATAGTGGTGATATTACCCTTATATATCACTTTGAAACATTTATGCAAACCTCTATTCAATAGCTTATTTCTAGTAAAAATGCATGTAACATCATAGTATAAAATTTTATATACAAATTAATTTCTCCCCCTTTATACTCCAGAATGGATCCTGAGATATTTATATACTTAATATGTTAGTTACTTTGATAAAATAAAAGAAATGGTAGGTTTTCATTTATCAAACATTCCACTGAATGGAACTTTATAGACATACCTTAGGTCGATTTCCTCAATCCATTAAACTTATTCTGATAGACTTCATCAAATAAAATTTAGTCGATATTCTTCGTCTAGTCACCTATCTCTATCTAGTAAATTAAGGTAATTTATATACATAACAAAGTTATGTTTATAAATGTTTATCAATAGAATATAACACCTCAACTAATATTTCTTGCAACCAATATCTTTTTAACTTCTTCCAACAACGTGGTCCCAACTATCACCCCTTTGGATTTTTTTAATCAACCAAGAAACATAAATCCGTAAATATTTATAACTCAAAAAATGTATTACATATCAAATAATTATAATCCAACATAAATGAACTTGGTATAAGAAATAAGGATCATTAAACAATAATACCATACTTCCCATAATAAGTGATTTAAGAAATATTTCTTAAACCTATTTAGAAAAATTTTTCTTCCACTTCAAAAATTCAAAATAATCCTATAATAAGAATGTCTCTTTTTTATAATTCAAAAAATTGTGAAAATAGTTCACATATTATAAAATAATATCTTACCCATTTTGATAATTTCACCTAAATATAGGATCTTCCTTACAATGATAAGTACATACCAAAGGTAATATTTATGTTATATCCTTTTATACCCTATGAAAACACTATCAAATGAAAGGATGAGAGAGTTGATAGATTCACATACCTTATACTTGAAGAAAGGGAGATTTCACCCCTATGTTTGACAAGAAATTATGAAATGTTTTCTTAGAAAATATTTTTGTGAATATATTTTCAATTTTCTCCACCATAGGAACAAACTCTAACTTCTGTTTACCCTTTTCTACATGATTCTTTATGAAGTGACACTTCATATCAATGTTCTTTTCAATCTAACACAAAACAAATCTCCTTAAAATAAAACACCATAATATGGGGATCTGATGTAATCTAAAAAAATCCCAATATGTATATATATAACCAAATAGATAAATATTTATGAGATATCATACTTTATTATGAAATTAATTTTATCTTTGTTTTATTTGAGAATTTTTTTGACCATAATATGTGATTATTTTTGTGTACTTTGATGCGTGGATCCTACTACAACAACATTCAAAATATCTATTCTCTATTCTTTTGGATATAAAAATATTCCACCAACTTCCTGAAATTTCTATAATCAACCTCTTTTTCTTATCCATCTATTGAAAACATAGTTCCCATTGAAATATGTGTGAAAATTGATTTGAATATTCCATTCCAAACTCCATCATAAGTTCCTTATCATATTTCTATTTAGTGAGTAAAATATATTTCTTTTTTTTTTAGATTTTAATCCAACAAATTATTTCATTTCTCCCAATATGGACATTTAAAATAACTTTTTCAACTCCTCATAATACTTTTCACTTGTTTGTTTAGAATTTACTACAAATATGATACCTTCAACATAAATCATTAAAATGAGGGAAACCTACAAATTTTCATTTATTTATAGGTTTATATCAACTATTCCTTTCTTGAATTTCAACTTCATTAATAAAGTATAAAATTTTTAATAAGAATATCTTGGATATTTCTTCAACCCATACAAATTATTCTTTAAGTTGGAAAAAATATTCATCTTTATAGAGAATAAATCCATAGAGTTTTTTAATATAAACTTCACCATCAATCTCTCCATTAAGAAAATATTACTTGACATACACATAAAATATTCTATATATTCATTGGGTAGTGATAGTAAGAAAGATTATAACATCATGTAATATTTCCAATATGGAATTTTTTATTTATGCCAATACCTTTAATTTGTCAGTAATTGTAACACCCCGAAATTTTATGAGAAAGAGTCTTTTTAATTTCTTTTATGTCTTATTTTTTATGCTACACTAAGATTATATTGTGCTATACACAACACCATATTAGCTTGTAGTATATGCAACACTATTCTTGGCTTGTGATTCACAAAATTTCACATTCTTTTGAATAAAATTCATTTTACACAACGCTAAGTATAGGTTTTGATCAATGTATAATTGAACTATATTTTGAGTATGTTATACACAACACCAAAGAAAGATTTCCCTACATGTAACCCAGACTTGGATTTCATTACACATAATCAAGACCTTCTTCGATAGCGTGTGTAGAACGCAATACCGAGTTTCACTAAACAAGATAATATTATAATATTATTATGAACTAGCCGGTATGAATAGTAATACCCAATTTTTCAAATTTTATAAATTTTATCTTTCAAAATGGACTTCATTTTTGGATTCGGAATGTTGAAATTAGCCTAGGGTGAATTTTTGGTATTTTTCTGAAAACTTTCAATTTTTAATGAATAGTGAAAACACTAGGTTACTATTTAAAAACCGACTTTTTATTTAAATAAATATTTATTTTATTTAAATTTATTTTAGGTCAAAATTGATACATAATACCTATATAAGTTTAATGTAATTCATTGGAGTAATTTTTTAATAATTTTAGATATATAAAAATTTTCACCGTCTTTTACCTGCCTCCTAGGAGCTTTTTGCAGACATACATAAAACTTAATTTTACCGCTTTTGTGAGTGGAATTTCAAAAATCCGAGAGACACGATTAATATCAAGTAGTATAATTTGGTTCAATAAGATAAAAATAATTTTTGGTGAATAATAACTTTTTACTTTTATTTACCACGGTTAAAAGTAAATAGGGTAATTAAGGGTAAAAAAAGATATTATTATTACCCTAACACATGTCATAATTATATTAGAAAAGTATAATTCGACCAAAAACAACCTTAGGAATATAATATTATCATTTAGGTCCACTTGGATTAGATTAGGACATTTATTATTATTTAATTCAAAGAAGAGTTAAAAGAGTTAAAATCAATGTTTAATAACAAAATCATTTTTAATATAAAGTTATAAATAAGATAAATTTGACTATAAATATTAATTAGAAAGATAAAAATATTTTCTACATAATGGTATTTTATTTATAATTTTTATACATTAAATAATTTATGTTATTTATGACACAATGATGATGCATTAATTACCTTATTAATGAAATATTAAAATAATTGATCTTATAAATACCCAAATAAATGTAATTTCAGAATTTTTATGAATTAAACTAATTTTATAGGTTAATAAGACATGTTGTTATTGATTAAAATAACTTTTTTAGAACTAATCATTCTGTTATGATTTTCACAAAAATCAATTACTAAATAGTGTCAAAATTGACATAAAATAGTTTTTAAAACAAATATTATATTATTAATTGTTATTATATTCTTAAAAATATAAGGTTTGGTAAAATGACTTATATAAGGTTATATATATTAATAATGAACCACTTGGGGTTATTTTGGCTTGTTATAGTAAGTTTATTAACCATATAGTGTATGAAAACAAGAAGACACGGTAAAGGTTAAATTATTTAACTTAGAGTTAAATCTAAATGATAAGGTTAAAATAGTAACATAAACTTTTCTAAAAGCTATTTTTTGAGATTATTTAGACCCATACCAACTTTAGTATCTAAATAAATCAATTTCGAGCTATTATAAACCGAATATGACTTTATTATAAAATAATATTTTAAGTTTTTCCTAAAGTGCCCCTCTCCTCCCTTATAAAAGGGAACCTCCTCCCTCTTCTATTTACACAATTTTGAGCCTTCAAGCTCAGCCAAACCCTGACCATTTCCATTATCAACTTCCCTAGAAACATTATAGAGGTTCTGGTCTCCTCAAAAGACCAACTATAGTGCCTTAATATGAATCTTAACAGAGGTGCATCGAAGAAGAGGTAATCTCTTCTATCGATTCTCGCAAGTTTCTTTCTTCTTCAACTTCTTCTTCTTTAGTTGTTTCATTATAAAGTAATAAAATAAGTATCACTAATATATTGATATATTATTACAAATATAAAACAACCTCATTTCACCTTTTATCCATCCTACGGAAAACGAAATTACCGTGTGTGCGTACGTTCGGAATATCGTCTCCACGTTGTGGTGTAATCTGTTTTTCCACCACCACCTTACCTGGATGGGTATAATGGTGTAAAGAATAACTATATATAGTTATTATAACATCATACTGATTATGATATATCATCCACTCCAATTCAATTCAATAATTATGGGAATGATATCATCACTCGTGCGTACATACGGATTACCGTCTCCACGACGTGATGAGATTCATTCTCCATGTTAACCATTGAAGAATGATTATAAAGTATATATAATGAATAAATATATGACATGATAAAGATATTTTATTTATGTATATATATATATGTGTCATCTACTTACATCCATTCAAGTCAATAAGGAAAGGAAAACATCGTTCATGCGTACATACAGATTACAGTCTCCATGAACGGTGTATTTCATTTCATTTATCTATCTATTATATATATATATATACTGAATATATATGATATATAAATCATTATTTACATTATTTAAGTATGTAAATCATGATATAAGTAATAATAATATCAAGAACAACATGTCCAAACACGTATGAAAAATAAAACAATTTTACCCGAAACGCTGCTTTAACATGGAATTTACAAAAGAACGGGTAATATAAAGTCATAATTGAACTATATATCATATCATAACATTGAATATGATTCTGTAATAAGTAAATGACATTATTTAAATCATTATACAGGAGGTTTAGATACGTACAAATCATATCAGACCTAAGGTAAGGGATAATTATTCCAATCTCGTTCTTATCCGAGATTGTTTATTCGTAAGTATTTACTGGGGTTATATTTTCCATCCATGTCCTTAAAAATGTTTTCCATAAAATGTTTAATGTTTTTTCATGTATTTTTAAAGTCATTTTTACCCCTATTTGACTTTTACATTGTGTTATTGAAGGAATCTTTCTTTGTTTTACCATACGAGGAACTTTTTGACTTTTTCGGAAAAAGTACGAGAAGAATGTTTTTTTCACTTATACGGCATGAAAGGATTTTTATGGTTTCATAACGCCTAATTTTCATGAATATTACTATACAATATTTCATTATTATTTTCAACAAAATACTTTTCTTTTAAAATTACATGGAATTTTGTGAAAATAAATTGATTTTGAAGAAGAAAGATATTTTCCTCAAGAATTCATTTCAAGTGTTTTATGAAAACCATTTTCCATCCAAGATGAAATTATTTCATTTGTGTATGTTTGAAGTATAATGCATCTATGATTTACACGGTTCAAATTTTCTTATGATGAAATGATATCCATTTCTTTTATATGGATTATGTTAGGATGGGATTATGTTTATGAAACCCTTTTTATTCTTTAGGTTATGATGAATGATTTATGTTTATGTTGTGGCACGCGTAAGAATGGTTTTAATATGAGATGGGTGGGACCTATATCTCCCTCCAATGCATTGGGTAAAGATTTATATCTCATGATATAGACATGGCTGGAACGGTAATTTAATCCGGTTCAGTATTACAGGACTGGAACGAGGAGTGAACTCGATTCAGAAAGGGACTTTGTCTACTAAGATGGTATTGGCATCAATGCCTTGGATACTATGGAAATCATAACATGTGATTAATGGTTTCCACATTACATGTTTTATTCCCATGCTATTTTATCATGATTAATGTTTCTTTATGATTTATGCCTTAAGTACTACCATGTTTTATTTCATTGCTCAAAATTTTGATGATTAAACATTATGTTCATGATTTTTTTAAGTTCAAATGTATATGATTTATTTTATTTTCTCCATGCTTACCCTTACTGGGAATTTTGGATCACCCTTTATATGTTTTCTTTTCCCCAAGATTTGAAGAAAGGTTTTAGGTAAGAAAATAGAAGGGGAAGATCTTTATGGGAGATGTCAAAGATCTTTCACCATGATTAGAAGATTATATTCCGAGTTTCCAAAAACACTAAACTATTACGGTCCTTGTGTGTTGGTTTTTGTTATGTATTAAGTATTCTGCAAAAATTAATGTAATGTCCATGTATGTCAAGTATGGGTCTCTATAGTTGGTATCAGAGGGAGGTTTAGTCAACCTTTGGAAACTAGGATGCGAAAACTTTAGTGAGGTCCCTAGAGATATTTCTAAGGTATGCCTAGGGATGTCCCTAAGGTTTAGTATAACTATATGTTATAGTCTTAGATTTATGTTGACGATCATGAATAACCTAGGGTGAACATAAGGTATCATGGATTAAAGAATGTGTGATAAGTTATAAATCCCATAAGTGACTTTTAATGATTATGTGGTTCCTAGTTGTTTTAAATGTTTCTTACACTATGGTTTCTAGTTTTAGTCAATGGAGGAAACGAGAAGGAATTATGTTAACATTGATTCTAATGGAAAAATTGGTGACTATGATCAACGAAATTATGTAACGTCTGGAGAGAAATATATTGTGATTTTGCCGAATTAGTCATCTCGATATATGATTAACAAGGCGAAATTTAGTTGTATTACTAAGTCATCAAATAAGAGGAAGATAAAATTTTATGCATGTACTCATGGTGAGGAGAATAGAGAAATGAAAATTGAGATTTCTAAAGAAGGGAAGAAGAACTTTGAAGAATACCTAAAATGGAGGGGAAGATGTTATCTATGTGGAGAAAAGGTTTATAGAGTGATAGACTATTATTGAGCCCAATGTCTTATATGCGGAGAACATGGGAATTACCCAACTCAATGCCCTAACCTAAGAAGTTACTTCTAAATTGAGGAAGGACCTATTCCATACCAATCATTGAAGAGGATAGATAGAAGGGATTATGTATTGGAATTCAATAATAATGTTGTTGGGGTAATTTTATGGTATATTGAAATATCTGTGTATTGGTCCGTTGTGGTTTTCTATAAGAATATGGTACCGGTAACCATGAAAAGTGATTCAAATATTTTGGAAATTTGATGATATGTGCATAATGAAGGGATAAGGAGAAAATAAATTGTTGGATAGTATTCATGAGCTCATGATTGATATAAGGACTAAGTGATATCATGGTTTGAATATATAGAATTTTTGGGATTTTGGTATGTGGAAAGAGTTAACTTTTGACAACACTCATGTTTTCACTAAGGTTTTATGGTAATTCATGTTTCAAAAGAATACATGATTAAGGTATTCACATGTTTGGAATGTGACCAACAAGATATATCGTATGATATATGGGGGATAAATGATGGTACCCACATGCTCTGTAGATGACATTTCTAGTAATTGTTTTCATTATACTATGATCTTGGACAGAAGTGTTTTAGATAAGCCTAATGATTGGAATGGATTATATTGTACGTAAGTTAGTATTGTTTGAGGACAGAAAGTTTTTCGATATTATTTATGGGATATTATAATAATGTAGTTTTTTAAAAAGGACAACCAGTAGGATGGGTGACAACACGTCGCGTCGGAAAAGGCTGCGGGAATCTAACCCACAACCAAAGTGCGTCAGGCCTTTATCACATACCACTGGCCTACAGGAAGTCCCTGGTTAGTAGAAACTAGTTTTATTTTATTAAGCGGTATGATAGATGAAGTATAAGTGAATTTTTAGAATCATATATGATTATCCTCACCATAGATAGACTTATGTATATTTGATAACTTTTTCTAACCTTTTGTTTGAGACAGATGGAATGACCCATCATTCTATCGCATGATCTTCTAACACTTCATGAAAGACAAATTCAACTTCATTTCATTAAGAGATGAAGTGGAAATTGTTCAAGGCACGAACAACGGTGAGATTATACCAAAATAATGTAAGTATTTCTTCTAATTCAAATTCATCAACTTCAGGGAAATGATCTTGAGAACCAAAAATGTTGTCCTAGTGCCCTTATATCTGATTAATAAGATGGTACCTTAGATCATCACAAATTTATGGCTTTTTGATTGTGTGATTTTTCATAGCCATGTTCTCTACCAGTCTCCATCAGAACTTGATGGTTAGGTTTCTCTTTCATATCCATATTTTCACCTATGTTCTTCTATGTGGAAACCCAGTGATGAGTTAATTTGGGTAACCGATATGTTTCATACTTCACTTTTTAAAATTATGTTTTAGTGTTCCTTTTTACGATGTGGGTTTCTATGAAAGAAACTTTCAATTAGTAAACCATTTATAACCCCGACGAATTTCAAGGGCGAAAATCAATTTAAGGGGGGTAGAATGTAACAGCCCGAAATTTTATGAGAAATATTCTTTTTAATTTCGTTTATGTCTTATTTTTTATGCTACACCAAGATTAGATTGCACTATACGCAACACCATATTAGCTTGTAGTATATGCAACACTATTCTTTGCTTGTGATGCACAAAATTTCAGGTTCTTTTGAATAAAATTCATTTTACACAACGCTAAGTATTGGTTTTGATCAATGTATAATTGAACTATATTTTGAGTATGTTATACGCAACACCAAAGGAAGATTTCCCAACACGCAACCCAGAATTGGCTTGCATTACACGCAATCAAAACCTTCTTCGATAGTGTGTGTAGTACGCAATACCGAGTTTCACTAAACGAGATATTATTATAATATTATTATGAACTTGCCGTTATTAATAGTAATGACCACTTTTTGAAATTTTATAAATTTTTTCTTTCAAAATGGACTTCATTTTTGGATTCGAAATATCGAAATTAGCCTAGGGTAAATTTTTGGTATTTTTCTGAAAACTTTCAATTTTTGATGAATAGTGAAAACACTATGTTACTATTTAAAAACAAACTTTTTATTTAAATAATTATTTATTTTATTTAAATTTTATTTTCAGTCAAAATTGATACATAATACTTATATATGTTCAATGTAATTCATTGGAGTAATTTTATAATAATTTTAGATATATAAAAAATTTTCACCGTCTTTTACCTACCTCCAAGGAGCTTTTTACATACATACATAAAACATAATTTTACTACTTCTGTGAGTGGAATTTCGAAAATCTGAGAGACATGGTTAATATCAAGGAGTAAAATTTGGTTCAATAAGATAAAAATAATTTTTGGTGAATAGTAACTTTTTACTTTTATTTACCACGGTTAAAAGTAAATAGGGTAATTAAGGGTCAAAATGATATTATTATTACCCTAACACATGTCATTATTCTATTGGATAAGTATAATTAGACCAAAAACAACATTTGGAATATAATATTATCATTTAGGTCCACTTGGATTAGATTAGGAAATTTATTATTATTTAATTCAAAGAAGAGTTAAAATCAAAGTTTAATAACTAAAACATTTTTAATATAGGGTTATACCTAAGATAAATTTGACTATAAATATTAATTAAAAATCTAAAAATATTTCCTAATTAATGGTTTTTTTTATAATTTTTAGATATTAAATAATTTATGTTATTTAAGACACAATGATGATGCAGTAATTAAATTATTAATAAAATATTAACATAATTGATGTTATAAATACCGAAATAAATGTAATTTGAGACTTTTTATGAATTCCACTAATTTTATAGGTTAATAAGACATGTTATTATAGATTCAATTAACTTTGTTCGAACTAATCATGTTGTTATGATTTTGAAAAAAAATAAATTACCAAATAGTGTCAAAATTGACATAAAATAGTTTTTAAAAAAAATATTATATTTTTAATTGTTATTATATTCTTAAAAATCTAAGATTCGAAAAAATGACTTAGTTAAGATTATATATATTAATAAAAAACCACTTTGGGTTCTTTTGTCTTGTTATAGTAAGTTTATTAACCATATAGTGTGAGAAAACAAGAAGACACGGTAAAGGTTAAATTATTTAACTTATAGTTAAATCTAAATGATAAGGTTAAAATAGTAACCTAAACTTGTCTAAAACCTATTGTTTGAGAGAATTTTGACCCATCTACACTTTAGATTCTAAATAAATCAATTTAGACCTATTATAAACCGAATATTACTTTATTATAAAATAATATTGTAAGTTTTTTCTAAAGAGCCCCTCTCCACCCTTATAAAAGGGAACCTCCTCCCTCTTTTCTCTACACAATTTTGAGCCTTCAATCTCGGCCAACCCCTGACCATTTCCATTATCAACTTCCCTAGAACTATTATAGAGGTTCTGGTCTCCTCAAAAGACAAACTCTAGTGCCTTAAGAGGAAGCTTAAAAGAGGTGCGTCGAAAAAGAGGTAATCTCTTCTACCGATTCTCTCAAGTTTCTTTCTTCTTCAACTTCTTCTTATTTATTTGTTTCATTACAAAGTAATAACATAAGTATCAATAATATACTTATATTTTATGATAAATATGAAACAACCCCATTTCACCTTCTATCCATCCTACGGAAAATGAAATCACCGTGCGTGCGTACGTACGGAATACCGTCTCCACACAGTGGTGTAATCTATTTTTTCCACCACCACCTTACTTGGATTGGTATAATGGTGTAAAGAATAACTATATATAGTTTTTATAACATCATACTGATTCAGATATATCATCCACTCCAATTAAATTCAATAATTATGGGAATGATATCATCGCTCGTCTGTACGTACGGATTACCGTCTCCACGACGTGATGAGATTCATTCTCCATGTTAACCATTAAAGAATGATTATAAAGTATATATAATGAATAAATATATGACATGATAAAGCTAATGGATTCATGTATATATATATATATATATATATATATATTCATCTATTTACTTCCATTAAAGTCAATAAGGAACAGAAAACAGCGTTCATGCGAACATACGGATTACCGTCTCCATGAACGGTGTATTTCATTTCATTTATCTATCTATTATATATATATATATTTATATACTGTATATATATGATATATAAATCATTATTTACATTATAAAAGTAATTAAATCATGATATAAGTAATAATAATATCAAGAACAACATTTCCAAACACGTACGATAAATAAAACGATTTTACCCGAAACGCTATTTGAACATGGAATTTACAAAAGAACGGGTAATATAAAGTCATAAGTGAACCATATATGACATCATAACAATGAATATGATTCTGTAATAAGTCAATGACATTATTTAAATCATTATACAAGAGTTTCAGATACATACAAATCATATCGGACCTAAGGTAAGGGATAATTAATCCAATCTCGTTCTTATCTGAGGTTGTTTATTCGTAAGTATTTACTGGGGTTATATTTTTCATCCAGTTCCATAAAAATGTTTTTTCATAAAATGTTTAATGTTCTTCCATGTATTTTTAAAGTAATTTTTACCCCTATTTGACTTTTACATTGTGTTATGGAAGGAATCTTTCTTTTGTTTACCATACGAGGAACCTTTTGACTTTTTCGGCAAAAGTACGAGAAGAATGTTTTTTAACTTATATGACATGAAAGGATTTTTACGGTTTCATAATGCCTAAATTTTATGAAGATTATTCTACAAGATTTCAGTATTATTTTCAACAAAATCCTTTTCTTTTAAAATTACATGGCATTTTGTGAAGAGAAATTTATTTTGAAGAATAAAGAATATTTTCCTCAAGAATTCATTTCAAGTGTTTTCTAAAAACCATTTTCCATTCAAGATGAAATTATTACATATGTGTATGTTTGAAGTATAATGTATCTATGATTTTAATGGTTCCAATTTTCTTATGATGAAATGATATCCATTTGTTTTATATGTATTATGTTATGATGTAATGATGTTTATGAAACCCATTTTATTCTTTGGGTTATGATGAATGATTTATGTTTATGTTGTGGAACACGTAAGAATGGTTTCAATATGAGATGGGTGGGACCTATATCTCCCCCCAATTCATTGGGTAAAGATTTATATCTCATGATATAGACTTGGATGTAATGGTAAGTTAATCTGGTTCAGTGTTATAGGACTGGAACGAGGAGTGAACTCGATTCAGAAAGGGACTTTGTCCACTAAGATGGTATTGGTAGTAAGGCCTTGGATACTATGGAAATCATAACATGTGCTTAATGGTTTCCAAAATTACATGTTTTATTCCCATTCTATTTTATCATGATTAATGTTTCTTTTTGATCTATGTCATACTTACTTCCATGTTTTATGTCATTGCTCAAGATTTTGATGTTTAAACATTATGTTCATGTTTTTTTTAAGGTCAAATGTATATGATTTATTTTATTTTCTCAATGCTTACCATTACTGGGCATTTGAGCTCACCCTTTATATGTTTTCTTTTCCCTAGGATTTAAAGAAAGGTTTTAGGTAAGAAAACAAAAGGGGAAGATCTTCATGGGAGATGTCGAAGATCTTTCACCACGATTAGAAGATTATATTCCGAGTTTCCAAAGACACTAAACTATTACGGTCCTTGTGTGTTGGTTTTTATTATGTATTAAGTATTCTGCAAAAATTAATGTAATTTCCATGTACTTTAAGTACGGGTCTCTACAGTAACATTTAAAAATAATTTATTCCTTATTTCTTATAACTTATCCTTCTTCATTCAAATTGTTTATAACACCCATTTTGTATCAATCATATTCTTATTATTTGTTTTGGATAAATTTTATGAAGTATCATTCTTTTTTATCATCTCTATCTCTTCATTCATAGCATTAATCCACTCCTTATGCTTTAAAGCATCATCAACATCTTTGGTTCAACCTATGAGTATAAAGAAGTGTGTGAAATTTTATTTGATGTTCATTTGGTTTGAACCTATCTTTGTTGCTCTAAATTAATTTTTTTAAATTTTTCTTTCTCTCTTAGTATAGGATGAGATGAACAAGATTGTTCTTCATCCCTTTAGATATCTAAGTCAGAGTCTTCATATAAATTATCTTTAATATTATTATTATATTTAAAGACATTTTCATGTTTTAAACAACAACAAAAATATCTTACTTTTCTTCTATATCTTCAAAAAAATTTAAATATTTCTTATTAGTCTATTTAATAAATTTCAAATCCACCAATTAAACCATAATTATTGTTTCATTAGTATAAAACCTATACCCTCTACCATTAAGAGGGTAGCAACGAAAGAATCCATAAAAACCTCTCAAATCAAAAATTCTAATATTCTCACTCATATTTTTTTTAATAAAAGGAATTTGAACCCCATTAGGTCTTTGAAACATGGTGATTATTTGTAATAGATATTTTAAGGAGATATATTAAATTTTATCCTATAAAAACATTAACTATAAATATAAACTTCTTATCAGATATATTTACTCCAAAAATATTATGATGTATCATGATTAAAAAATATAGTTCATAACATTTCCACCAAAATTTGGTTTCTTCTTTCAGAAATATCATTATACTATGGTGTCTATAGTGCATTAAATTCATGATGTATACCATGAATTTTATGAAAATATCTGAACATATAACTTATATATTCATAACTATTATCAATTCTAATTTTGTTTATAGAATTCCCATATTCTTTTTTTAAACATCTCCAAAAACTCTTAAAAATTTAAAGGAAATATGATTTATGTTTCAAAAACATAATACATGTATTGAAAGTAAATTCATAAAAAAATATAAAGTTCTTATTTTTATTTTTTGATTGATTACTCATGGCCCTGAAAATGTAAAAATTTATAAGCTCAAAACTATGAGTGGAATTTATCTCAACATTCATATGTACTAAGTTTGAAATATTCTCTTTTTAAAATATGAAACAAAACAAATATATTTTTCTTTTCATGTCTAAAATATCAAAAATACTTTTTATCTTTTTAATATATCTTATATTCCTTAGACACATGTAAAACCACATTTTATTCACTGGATAATTTTCTTCCATCATGCTCGGATAGCATAAACATTCTTTTTCACTGACTTGGAATAAGTTTACCTTGGGTTTTTGTCATTTCATAACATGTTTTCCATATTTTGCCCTCTTAATAAATATATTTTATTAAAACAAACTTATTTAACTTCACCCAAAAGTTTTTAAACACTTAAAAAATGTGTTTCACCCCATCATTATACATCGCTCTTTTCGAATTTAACTTTTATTCATTAATAATTGTATATAAAATAGAATAAATTCTGAGTGAATCATCATTTCCAAAATTAGTTTTTTTTCTATATAATATTTAAAATTCTATAAATAGTTCATATATATTTTCATATGTTAATAACACCCAATATCTAAAATCCAAGGTTGTAATCATTTAATATATTTAAGAGAAATTTCAGAAACTACTTATTTTTCCATACCATTTCATTATTCTCTACACCATTTGAAATTTTTTATTAAATAATTTTTATTTAAATAATATGATAATATATCCTTTTATATATTTCTAGGTTATTTAAATCTTTTAAAAATAATATAAATGTGTTGAAATCTATTTTTTATATTCCAGATGGATTTCTCAGGTAGTCTATTTTGTGTTGGTTGACTCCCCCTTAAACATTACCTTCAATTTCTATTTATTTTTTTATAGTGTTTTTTTAAACCGACACATCTCCATTATTTTCCCAAAGACTCCATAAAACTATTATTAGGCATATAAATAATATTTATTTCTATAAATTCCATACTACTAGGAGTTTTGAACATGTTTACCATCAAAATTTCTACCTTCCACATTACTACATTCTTACACAATAATGTTTTGGTAACTAACTAAAATTTTATTCTCCATTTCATATTTCTCCTCATCCTCTATGGAGTCCCCAGTACTAGTATATTATAATTCAATCTTTAGAACCATAGAAAATTTTATCTATTCAGCTCTACTATTTTTTCTATATACAAAGTCTTCTTAGTTTAATTTTTCTTTTTAACATATTCATATTTCATAGGTATACACCAATTATAATTTTCACCAACATATATAATTATATTTTGGATGTTTTTAATTCATTTATCATCATTAAAAAAATTTGTTGAGAATATTCTAAATATTACTCCTTTCCCTTCAAATTTTATTCAAGAATGATATTGAGGTTCTTCTTTTCATCAACTAACTTATTTAGATTATAAAACTCTTTTATCAGGTTGAATTTTTCTTCAAAAAAATATTCTTGATTGTTTGTTGAAATATTTCATGTCTTTAAATTTTTTCTTTCCCACTCAAGTATATAATATTTAGGAAACATTATTTTATATATCTTTCTTGCATAAAATATATTTTAGTGTCTTATTTTTCATCTTCAAATCTACTACTTCCATCACTAATGTATTTTCAAACATCCACTTTTTAAATAATAATTTTTTCTATAGAATGATCACTTAAGTCATTAGCTTATTCTTAACTATTATCATTTTCCACACAATTATAAAAATAGTTCCAACTTTTATATTTGGATAAAATCTTATCCTTTCCCTTAAGATAAGTATTGGATTTATTTGTCTTATTCTTTATTGATTTTCTTGAATTTATATCATCTTTATCACATTATTCATTTTTACATTCGATGCGGAAAATTTTATCAAGGTTTCCAAAAGATCTGAATCCAAAACATTTCAGTATTAAATTTTCTTTTATACTTTCATGTTCCTCCTTTTACCTTTTTTGAAAACAAATACATAAATTCCAAAAAAAATTACTAAGCACGACTTGAGTTTTAAAGATACTGAATTATTCTTTGAAAAATTTCTTAGATTTTCCATTCTTTTAATATTTGAGGGAAACTTCTTGTTCAATGTTTTATTTGTTATTTATAACATATTCTCCTTTAATTTCATAAGTGATGAGAGTACGGTGAATTTTATCTATAGATAGAGTTTTGGGATCTCTATCTTCTAATGATGAAATCCTAAAATAAAATTTATGAGTAAGAATTCATAATATATTTTTCAATAATCGTATAATATTTTATAATCTCACTAAGGAATATTATGGTTCTTATAATGACATTCATCCATGTAAATAAATCACTAAAAATCATAATCACCCATCTTATGATCTTCAAAATAATGTATCAATATTTGTAAATTTAGTTTTTTTACTTTATTATTTCCTTCATAGATGTTATTTATCTTTTCCAAAATTTCTATATCCATTACTAATCCTTCAAATTTAATAAAATCTCTTTAATATAGTGATGAAAGTATAAATATTTTGGATCTAACATAATTCTCCAAAAAAAATTATCAGTAGTTATGATGGGAAAATCCTCAGGATGTGGAAAAAAAACATCTATGTATACCTCAATAAATTCATAACCAAGGGATATAAGATTAGGTAAATTTATATATTTATATATATGATAGTTATTTCTATTGAAAATAGAAATCCAATTACTATTCATTGAATTATGAACATACATGGAAACTTATCTTTTCTTCAAACATCTAGAATGATTCAATAAAGGGAACCTTTCACTCTGATTTCTCTAAAAAGGAATAATAGGATCACTGATATAGGGACGAGTTGAATTAGTGATTTTTCTTTTTACATTTTTCATTATTATGTAATCTTCATCACCTCCTATTAAAGATATATTACTTTACTAAAAATAATAACAAATTCACAACCACACGAACAAAAGTATTACTATATTACACTACTTAATAATAGTATATATCCCTTGGCATGGTTTGGAAATAATCTAATACCACACAATCCACATCAAAAAAATCCTTTCATGTGGTATCCACTAGCAAGTAATATCCATACACATTAATTGTACTATAATTAATCAATATTACATGTTCTCATTACACAGTAAAATGATTTAAATAAATTTTATAACAAATTTTAGAAAAATTCACTAATAGGGTTCAACATGATTTCACTATGTTTATTTTAATTTCTACATTATTTCTCTTTTTAAAATGGCTTCTTCATCACTTTATAAACTAGTAGTAGGTAAGAATTTATTTTTTCTATTGTCTTGCCTATCCAATAGGTTGTTTAGGAAAACTCTATCTGGTGCCTCTCTGTTAAATTCTTTCTATTCCTAAATTTATACTTAAACCATTTAAAAAACTATTTTCCCACTCACCACTACATTTTATTCATCTGATACTAATAATATTTAAACTCTGTATGATATCATTTGGTAGATGTAACTTTCAACAAATTGATTATTTCCTTTACAACCACTTCATTAGTTATTTTATGCACAAAATATGAATTATAGAAATAGATGATAAATATCTATTACATATATGTATAATAGATGTTTCTACACATATTATATCTGATCAACTTTCCAATTCTACATCACTTCATTTAACTTCTTTCCATGTGAACAATGATATTATGGGTTTGTTCGTAAAACTATTTATATAGGTTCAATCATGGGAGAAAAGGTGGGAAACCAAATTTATTATCCCCCATAAGGAAGAAATGAATTTTGAATCTCCCTCATATCTAAAATACACTATAATATTCTAAAAAATTCTATATTCTTCCGGAAACATCTAGGTAAACATCTGTATCCACATCCCTTATTCAAAATTCCATAACTTTAAAGTTAAGTAACATCTTTACACCTTATTATCTTTTCAATATAAAATACATTGTACAAAAAACTCACTATCATTACACAATAAATGTATTAATGAGAGGTTTTTAAGTAATATTGAACTATTAAAACTTTATATGACTAATCTTTTCAGTAAAATCTTTTAGTATCTATTTCGTCTGATGACTTGAATCAAGACTCTTCATCCATTGGATCTCTATACTAACCTCATTTTGATTATATTTCTATATAAAGATTCATTAGATAACTTCAAACATAACAAAATATCTTTCTAACATTATATAAATGGTTAATATGATGGATTTCATCAGTTATAATCATCTGATAATCTTTATACAATGTCCAAATGTTCATCTGATAGAGTCTGTCTAATGGAATTCCTAATAAGGTCCCTTCATTTTTTTTAAAGACTTTCTTCTTATCTGTACAATTTTATAATTGTACGTATGATAACACAATATAACTCTAAAGCTTCCAAAGATTCACATAAATGATTATCACATAGCTAATATAGCCAAACCTATGCCTTAAAGCAATTGAACTGGTAATATCAATCTGGTGGCTTGACCTTTATGAAATAGTGAGATGACCCTTACACAAAGGTGGGAAGAGACTTACATAAAATGTCACGAACATTACAAAACATATTATAAAAACTTTATTGAAGTGTAAATATCTTTCTTGTACCTTCTATCTGGTAAAAACTTAAAAAAAATCATAGTATGAGATTTTTATATACAAATGAATTGATCTAAAATTCAATTGAATAATGGATCATGATATATTTTAATACTTGAGATGTTAGGAAATTTTAGAATAGAAAAGAATCTAGAGATTAACATTTATTGAACATTACATTTGAGGGAAATTTTTATAAATACCTTAGGATAATTTTCTCAGCCGTTTTAACCTCATCCAATGGTCTCAGTTTAGTAAACATCAAATGATCTTATCTATCAAGTCACCTGTCTTTATCCAGTTAAGTAAGGAAATCTACATACTTAAAAAAGTTACTTTTATAGATGTTTATCAACAAAGAAAAATGCCTTAACTAAAAATTCCTAAAACTAGTATCTTATTAACTTATTATAATATCTTGGTCCCAATAACTTTGTTTAGATGGGTTTTCTAATATGTAATGTCTAGTGATATAGTTATTAAATTAGTTTATTCCCATGATATAAGGAATGTTTTTGAATCAGGTAATTATTTACTAAAATTTTGATTAAAGTAAACCTTGGTATATGTGTGGTATGAATAAAGGAAATGATTATTTAATCTTAAGTATTGAGTTATTGTTGAACAAGGTGGGGGAATTGTAAATTCTTGTAGAGAAAATATATCCCATAGGATTTTATATGTGGTTGGCCTATGTGGGAGATTAAAATGTTTTTCAGAGGTTTTAATTTATTTAGGGGTGGTTGATGTGTATAGTTATTATATATATTAATTTATAATAGTGATAATTTATGTTAAGGTGGATAGAGTTTCTGAGGGTGGATACTCTGTGATATAGTCAGAAATTTTAATGGTGGACAATAACCTAACAAATACTAGTTTTTGTAGGGTGAGTCCCTAATGGTGCGAACCCAGAAAATAGTGAGAGTTTTTAAGGTTACGCAAAAACAAAACTAATATATATATTTATTATATTTCTTGTGGGTGATGAACAATAATAGAAAATTATGTCAGGGTTCTTATGGGTGGACAACCACATAGATTTATTATAGTGAGGTCCTTACAGGTGGGAAACTACTTGATTTTTAGGATATGCATTGATGATTGTTTTTATTTGATGAATGTTTTTTGATATAATATGTGATAGAAATTGAGTGGATTATGAGGTATGAAATGTAAGTGGTTTAAATATATAGATTCAAGGGATTATTGGATGATTTATTTGTTTTATTAATTCTATACATGGGGTGAATTATGATACTTCATTCACATGAACCCATGAGAGTTCTATGAAGGAACATACAATTTATATGTATATTCTTACCATTTATTTATATATACTATTTTTAGATTATTTTTTAGACTTAATGGTGGTGTTGGGTGACCTTAGTTCAACAAAAATGTGACTTTTTGAAATAATTCGATCACGATACCTCTCTATAGGTATAGAGGATATGATAAAATTATAATTTTTTTTATACTTATAGCTATGGGGTTCACACTTAATCTCATTTTTCCTCATGTGAAGTCCCAACAAGGGATAGTTATGAAAACATGTATCTCTATACATGCTAACAAAATACATATCTTTATAATTCATTAATAATCATACAATCACCTTTTCTAATGAATATAATACAAACATTTGATATGGAACATGTCAATATTATATAGGATAAGATTTACACTATTGATTCATTATGTCAAAATAAATTAAGATACTTGAATGCATAATATTCCATTTATATTATTTGGTGAGCACATAATAATCCACTCAACTATGTATGAACAAATAATTCTTTAATGTTACACATCCCAAGGGCCCAAATGTTATGCCCATTATAAGATGAAAAATCTCATCTTGATTAATCAAACCCCACCAAGTGGTTAGTAATATACTCATGCACCTCAAGATTAGAAAATCCTCAAGGTAAGTATAATAAAGGTATAAAGGTATGAATTTCTCAATATAGTATACCATGCTAACATAATTTAATGAGGATTAATACGAAACATGGATCACGATTATACTAAGGAAATTAGGTATTAAATTATATGTGGTATTCTCAAGTGAGTCAATCATAAAAATAAGTCACACTTATGTCTAATGAGTGAACCCTATATTCCCAAATGATCCCCAACCCACATTAATCATAAAATATTTTCACAACCCATTCTTTTCCATGATGATTATAAACTTGATTTAACTTACCCATATATCTTTAAGAGACTATTTATCATTCAAATACCATGTTATATATGAATTACACATGAATCAATGATAGATTGTAAATTTTATTTTATTTTAAACCTTAACATATTTTATATATTTCATAATATTCATTATAAAAATATACTTAGGATATATAGAATGAAAAAATAGAAAAATTAGTGACAATATCATATATTGTTATTAAAATACCAAATATTCCCTTTTTTATTCATATATTGGTTCTGTAAAAAATGCCATATTGATATATAACACTTACTTTATAAACATCAATCCATATGAAATAGTATTTCATAAACCCTACCACTAAAATCTTTAATTATATAATATAATGAATAATATATTAAAATAATGTTGAATATTTTATTTTTAATTCATTTTTTAACATTTGAACTTCCAATCTAGATTATTCCCTTTATCAAATCAATTTTTAAAATGTACTTGGATTTTATTAATTAAATAAATTCATACTTATAAATTCTATAAGATTCAAATATTGTATTTTTTAAGGAATGATCCTTCTTTTTTGAAAAAATATCTCTTACAAATACATTTTATTTACAAATTTATCCCAAAATCATACCAAGTACATAGAAGAAAATTTTGAAATTGCATAATGAATTACACATGGCTAAAATTATATCCAAAAAAATAAAATTTCCATAATATATTAACATTACTAAGATAAATTATACTCTTATAATTTTATCAGAAATAATATTTCAAAAAAATATTTTCCTGAGAAAAAACTATTTTATGTACCAATGGGATTAACTATTTATTTTCACATAAATATACAATAAATAAATCCTAGTCTATGTCTTTATATTATATTTACTCATATCTAGAGAATAATATTGATATGAAAATATGATTTTATTGAGTAAAATAAGAAAAACTTTCATATTTCTATAAATAATTGGATAAAAAAATTCATTTAGATCTCATCAATACTCTAAATATTCTCATCTATATCTTAATATTTAAATTGTGTTATAGATTGGATTAGAATAATTATTCGATTAATGTATAAAAACACTATTTTTATTTTTAATCACATCACATTTATTATCCTCTAAAACAACATATAATGAGCTATAACTATATAATTTATCAATATATAAAAATCATTCCACTAATATGTGTCATGTCACACATTCCCTAACACTAATGTAGAAACATTCACCACACTTTGAAAAATATAAATATATAACTCTATTTATCCATTTCTATTTATTACAATATATTTATATGTATGCATAATTTTTTAATGTGAAATATGTATCATATACTCATAAATCTGAAATAGTGTAATTTATTTCTATAACATAAACAAATGAAGTGAATTATCTATGATATATTCTTAATTATTATATGTATTTAGGTAAATTTAATTTTCATTTGACAACATTCTTATTGTCTGAAGGATTTAATGCAAAAAATCTATAATAATGGTGGTGAATTAGAGTTTAAAAACATAACTACTAATTTTCAAAACCTCATGTTATATGTTGACCAGTTTTATGAAATTCATATAAATTCAAAGATCATATTAAAAATAGTCTATGGAGTGGAATTATAAATATTTATAAATATAGTAAGAGAAATAGAAATAAGTTTGTAGGAATTTTATAAAAATATTATTAAAGGAATCAAACTATTGTAAATTGAAAATTAATATATAGCAGTAATTCAAAAAAATAGTGAAAATTTTAAAATAATATACTGAGTTCTAATTAAAAAACCAGACACTCCATTAAAAGATACTATAAAACGCACACATTATACTTATAGTTAAAGAATTATATAGAATTAAATTGATTTGTCCACAATTTTTAACTTATTAAACCATATCATCGATTTTAAACCTATCTGAATGACTATATTACGATCCCTAAAATATCTCGACACAACATGTTTGTAACTATATTGTTCTATCCTTGAAAAAAAATCTTTATATCTCTAAAATATTATAATTATATATGATCGATAGAAGATATATTTGAATTTAAATGATGATATCATTACAAAAAATCCTTAAAAATTTATCTCATAGTAAAAACACTCACAATTATTTATATTACACCGATTGGATACTCTTTTTGAAACAATAAATTACACCACTTCAAAATGAATGATGAATTTAATAATGATTTTTTACTTCTTTCATTTTCTTATGAAATTTTATTTGAGTCTTTATTTATACTCAACTTTATAAAAAAAATATAATGGTCATATTTATATAATCATTAGAGTCATTTTTAAATGTATTAACAGCAAATTCACCATCTTCTGATAAACTCGCTATTTTTATTTATTTACTATTAAGTTTATTTGAAACTCCCATAGTTATCTAGAATCATTTCAATGTAATCTATCAAGAATGTTTATACTATAATATTTTTTCAAACATTATTAACTTCTTTGGTATTTTATTCATCAAGAATCCATTCTACACAAAGACAATATCTAAAACAATTCTTAGGTTAAATTATCTTCATATGAAGTGTATTATGATTTATAAAACAAATAAATGAAGTGATTAATTTACTAAATAATCACCACCTTTTTCGAAAGTATAAACACACATTAAAAATTGAAAGGCTAAACTAAAATTTAATAAATACTCCCTATTATTTATAGTCGAATGAATTGAACCTTATTTTTTTCAAAAATAATATAAGATATAATAAATTAATTAGAAATAAATAATATATATTTTGAGATAAATTATTCAATAAAATAAATTAGAAAATTTAATTTCTCAATTTCTCATTAATTACCCCCTTTTGATTTGGAAAAATAAATAAAAATTGAGTAGAGATCATACAATATTACTAAAAATAAATTGATAATATAAAATAACTCATAACATTAAAAACATAAAATAAATTTATTAGAGAATTATAATTATAAATTGTAATTTATTTTCTATTATAAATTATGTATTCATATGTTTTTGTTGTTAAGATATTTCTATAGCTATATATATTCAAAAATCATTTTAACATGGTTGAGTATTAAAATTTTCCAACATAAATTCCATTTCAACCATGATTTCATATTAGAAAAATTCATTTTATATGATGTGTACATATTTTAAAATTTATGTCTTTTAAAAGGATTTGGAATATTATCAATAATTTCTTTATAATATTATACATCTTTCTTCATTAACTATTTTTTATCTTTTCCTTCTTTATGATTATTCCATGATAGTTATTTAGTTAAATTTGATGATCTTACTATTTTGAAGATAGAACTTTTAAATTCAAATATGTGGTTTTGTGATTCTTCTGATAATATCTCCCTTATATACATTCATTGAATCTCATTTTAGTATATAATTAAAGTGTAAAAAAATTGGAAATTTAATGTGACTAAAATCATTGATATTTTATTCCCTATATTGAAATTTTGGATTTATATTAATAAAAAATTTGTCATTTATTATATTATTTTTCCATAATTATTCCCCTGAAAATATATAGCCAAACCATATGTTGTAAAAATTAATTGTATGAATTAAATATATATATCCTTCCTATAAAAATATTGTTTTACTTATGATAAAATTTTAATAAAAAAATTTACACTAAAGAATACCCCTTATAGAAATGAATTCATGAAAATATATACAAAATTATGAGATATTTCATCTCAATAGTATGAATTTTATTATTATATTAATGGATATATTCTAAAATTTAAAATAATTTATATAATTTTTTTAGGTTTTTTCATGAATTTTATCTTTATTGTCTATAAAAAACAATTTTTTTTAGAAAAATCATCACATTCATTGGATATAAAATGAATGAAATAAAAATATACTCACTTGCTCTCAATAATTTTTTCAATTTTATGCTACTGGTTGAACATGAAGTGAATTAAATATAACTTTATGATGTTCATTCTGATATTTTTTATTTTATTTGAATCAATAAAAATTAAATGGTTTTATAAAAATATATGTGAGTTGATCTTTATTTTGTGTAAGCTTTATAAATATATACCTTTTTTGTGTGATCTCTAAGAAAACAGTGTCTTATATCTATGTGTTTTTCTATTAGGTTATGTTTTGGGTTTTTATATAATGAGATAACACTATAATTATCAAAAAGTATTAGAAATTTTAGTGAAACTCAAACAAAATCCATTAGTTTTTGTCTTATGCACAACACATGATCACAATAATTTTTGGCTTCTACTTATATAGGTTCAATAGTGGAAATTACACCAAAATTTTCTTCTTATTAAACAATAAAAAAAAGCTTATCCTATGATATGAAATATTTCATATGTACTCTTTAAATATAATCAATATCCTCTAAATTTAATATCTATGTAACTTTTACTAAAAAAATCATTTACCAAAGAATATAATAAATAATGTTTTGATGTTCCTTTCAGGTAACAAAAAAAATCCTTTTACCACTTTTAAAAATTATTATATTATATTTTATTGAAAACATTCATATAAACATACTAAAAACATAATGTCTTCTTGACTTTTTGTTTGATAAAAAAAATTAATCATACTTCTATATAGTTTTTGATACATCAATTTTCAGATTCATCAAGGTCATGTTTGAAAGAAGTTTCTACCAGATTATTTATACTCAATGCATTGTGAAAATTAAAACTTTTCAGTAAGTATTTGATATATTTAAACTAATTTAAAATAATTCCTATTTATTTTTGAGAAATTTTAAAATAAAAGAAAAAAATTTAGTTTGCCCATTTCAAAATTACTTTCATAAGTTCTGAAAAACTATCAATAATAGATTTTTGATTTGAACCAAAAATAATTTCATTGATATAAATTTGAAAAAAGAAATCTTTATAAACATTATTTATAAAAATTTTCATAACAAAAATTCATTTAATAAAATTATTTTAAAGTAAATATCATGATATTATATCATGCCAAGCTCTTGGGTCTTTTCTAAGTCCAAAGAGTGATTTATTAAGTTTAAATGAATTTATTATATTTATATTTTTTTTAAAGTCAGGAGGTCGTTCAACATAAATATGCTCCTAAGAATATCAAAAAATAAAATCAATTTTATCATCTATTTAAGATTAAGAAAATTTTATATGGGATATAAATGCTAGTAAGATTCAGATATATTTTAATCTTGCTACAAATGAAATGGTTTAACTATAATCAATGGATTCCACTTAAAAATAACCCATATTAAAAATCATAGCTTATTTCTAACAATAGATTCATTTTTATCACATTTTTGTATAAATACATTTTATACAAATTAAGAGATGATAAATAGGTTGTTCAACTAATATGAAAATTTGATTTATTTGAAAGTGATTGAGCTCTTTATGCATAGCCCTTATCTACCTTTCATCACATAAGGCAGCGTTAACTATTTTAGGTTAAAATTTTGAAAATAATGTTTGATGAACACACTAATTTCTTATGTAATTTCTCATTTATACTAGTTGACTTATATCACAAATAATATTTTTGATGGGATAAATCTTTAATATTGCCTAGTTTTTATGTAAAGTATTATGTTTATCATCAATTCATTGATGTTCATCTTTCGTTGAAGTAATTTATAGTTATTTATATCTTGATAGTGTAATTTTTAAAGGATTTATTATCATTATTTATGAATCCACTTTGGGTAAACTAATAGTAATATTTTAAAAAACATCATCCATGGGATAAACTTACAAAAAAAAATTAAAAAATAAAGGAATAGTTTAATCATACTTTAAATGAATTGTTTCTTCAATAAAATTTATTATTTTATTAAAAACTATATATTCCATAATAGTTGTGGATAATGAAATAAAAATTACTTCATCTGCATTACTATAAAATTTAGGTAATTTACCTTTAGCATTAAAGATGAATACACAATACCCAAAGGCAATAAATTAGGAATGTTTGGTATTTTCTTCCATCCACAAATCATAAATATTTTTACTAAGAAAAGGTCTATATAAAACTTGATTTATAGTATAAAAAAATACTTATAGGCTTGGACTAATAAATGTCTAGTAATTTAATACTCATGAATAAATGTACATGTAATTTCTTAAATAAGTATATTTACTTGTTTAATAACACCCATTTTTAGTGTTTTAGTGATGAAAAATTATAAGTATTATCTTTTTTTAAAATGTTTCAAAATATGAGTTTATAAACTCACAATAATGATTAATCAAGATGCTAATCAATGTTATATTTTACTCATATAAAATAAAATCACCAAAAAATACTAAAATAATTTTGAAATTTTGAGTTCATTTGAGAATATATATCCCTATAAATCTAGTGTAATCATAAACCAAAACATACTAATAGTTCTATATACAATTAAATTCAGTTTTTTCAATACCAAATAAATCCATGGGAACTAATAGTAAACCATTGTATGTTGACACATCACATTTAGGTCTAAAACTGGACTTATATTGTATACCAAATTGAAAAGGACCATAGACACTAGTTGAATAAAACTTATGTTTTAACAAATACATAACATGTTATTTTCTAAAAAAATTATAATGTTTATAAGTTACATTGATCTAATCCCCAAATCAAAAACCAATATCAATATTTATTATTACATCAACAAGTTAAATTTTGATGAATTGGGTCTTTTATTTCAAGATTTTATACATTATCATGTATATTGTAAGATATAATAAAATTATCTTCTAAACATTGTACAACACAATTAAAATTCTTGAAGTCCACAAGATAACACTAATCACATAATTTACTAATGTTGATAAGGATTTACTTAATCTCCAAATCATATAATTTTTTTTCAAATTGATATTTTTTCAAGGAAAAATCTTTTCAAATTATAATATTTTATCCCTATGAATTGTATCTAAAAGTGACTCATACTCTGTTAAACTTTTTAAAATTCACTAATTTATACTTTTATCAGGCCACATGATAAGAACAACAACTATCCATGTAATATTTTTATAATAATGTTTTCCCAAAATAGATAATATTGTATTCTTTGTGACTATACTTTCTTAATACCAGTTATGTTAACAAAGAAAAATTTATATAACCACATATAATAAACTATTCTACATTAAATATATTCTTGTAATTTAGAAATATACTCTATATCAAATAAAAAATATTGAACAATATTTGGGGAGAAAATTTATTCCAGTCACCTCCCCTTTGATATTTAGCATTAAGAGTTCAATTTTTGGTACAATATAATTTGATTATAAATGATATTTATTAAAAGTAAAAGGAATTATATTATAAGTTACAGAGGGTTTAACTTTCATATAAATTTTATCAAAATTTTCTTTACCATAAGTAATGTTTGATAAATTTTTCTTCAGACTACTAACTTTGCATTTGATCTTAAAATGATCATATGAATTTTATTTTTATTTAGATTTAGATACTAATTATGATGTATGTTTTAATATAGAAAATTTTATCTTTGAAAATATATTATATGTTTAATATGATTATATTTAATAAAATAATTTTTTTTAATTTATTATTTTCTCTTTAAAGGAGATTAAAAAATCAATCCATTTCATCAATAGTGGTTAAATATTCACCATTTTTCGATGAATTCACTTTTTAATAATTTGATGAAGTAAATTTTTAATCATTATATGAAGAAGGATAATAATATTGAGAGATATAAGTGAATTTAGAATAAATAATTAAATTTTTATAGTTACATAGTTACCTTATGCATTAATTATTTTTCATATTTGAAAACAAATCAATGATTCCCAATATTTTTTGACAATAATTTTCATTATGTTCTAATGAACAATAAAAATATTGATCACCCTCACTTATTATCTAGGTTTAAAAATATTTTCAATCATTCGTTCCATTTATTTTTAGAATATCTATTTGATTTTATATCTTTCATCTTCATTTTTAGACAATATAGTCTGATATGACATGCCTTATTACATTCATAGCATATAGAAGTTGAATACTTGTTCTTATTATGTGTTCCTTTTTTGTCTTTAGAAAGAGTATATTAGAAGTTCTTATCACTAAAAATCTTATTCATCCTTATATCAAGGTGAACATGTGTTTCCCAAAACCCACACTCCCGTATACAGTTCCACAAACACATAATTTAAACACTAGATTTGATACCAATTGTAGTTTCCTAGACATAACTATTCCATAATTATATAAATTAAAGATATTATTGTGTGACATACATTACCAATATCTTTTAGGTTCAGTGATTTAGATAATTAGATAAAATCTTAAACTAATAAATCCCATGTCTTTATAAAATAATGTAATTTTTTAACACTATATAATAAACTACTTGAAACAAAATAAGTATTCAATATCACCCAGAAATCCCAAACAAATTCAATTATTCTAGTCATATCATCAGTTATAATTTTTTTTATAACATGGGGAAATGGAAACATAAGAAGCGATATTCTAAAATTCTTGGTAAGGGAAAAAATTAAATTAAGGAAATAAAGAAATCAAAATTTAATAAATAGTATAGAAGGAATAATTAATCATAATAAATCCACAATGAATTAAAATTTAAAGAATAATATAACTATGGATAACCTTGAAAATAAATATATAATATGGGTAGAAATAACTAAATTCATAATGATGGAATACATAATGTTTTATATTTAGAACTTATTATTAATGCCTCAAATAATAAATCATTATTTTCATCAAGACAACAATCAAGACATCTTTCCGAATTTGGTAAGCATACAATATATACCCAAACATGTTTGTCTCACAATACCTATCGATGTATCAAGGGGCTATATAAAATTGGTACCTACCCATCACTTATTAAGTTCAATTCATTCATCATGTGAGATAATTAGTAAAAAAACAAAATACACTTTTTCAACGATCATCAATATTGTAATAGTATAATATATAATTCCAATATTTTTCCACAATTAAAAAAAATTATAACTTAACCATAACTCATCAAGAGAAAGAATGTGTATAGTTAAATAGTACATAGTCAACTTTACTGATTAATCAATAAAAATACCTATTAAAATAAAAAATATTTTTTTTCAATAGTTCCCCATTCAATAAATGTAAAATAATCCTATATAATAATTCCTCAAGATAAAACTATATAAGAAATATAATATAGACAAGTAAATAAATTCCCCAATAAATCAACATATGATATCTTGTTGAACACTCTTCGATCAAAAAAATATAAAATAAGGTATTTGCAAAGCAACAGAATTTGAAAAAAATTATGTCTGTTCAAAATGGATGATTATAGTATAAAATAGATGTGATAGATCATATCTTGATATAAAATAACATTATTTAATCCATCCATATAAATAAGTTTGACTATTTCTAAAGATCATATCCTTAGTATAACATATGAAACTTGAATGGATATTGACATAGATTAAAAAATTATTGAAAAATAATGCATCAAACGATATCACAAAGGAAGGGATCAAGAATCATATTGTTTGATACTTCAAGTTCAATCCTCCAAATTTTATATGTATATAAATTTAATATATAATAAATCATGTAACATTAATCCTATTATTTTTAATCCTTTTTAATATTAAAATGAAAATGGATGTGAAATCATAAAAGTTATTTTTGAAAAAAAAACATTAAACATTGATGTAAAATAAAAGCATAAATTTTACTTTAAAATTTTACTTTTAAAGTTGTAAAGTGAAAGATTATGAAAATTTTAATTTTAAAATGAATATCCAATAATGGATCCTTGAAAATTATATAATTTTTTCAATAGGAAATGTAAATCCAAAAATTAATCATTCGATAGTGAAAAGAAAGGAACCTTTTAAACACTTTGGTAATACATTTTTGAGAAACCATATATAAAATCTTTGTTTTTACTAAAACATTGTTTTAAAAAATATGAATATAAATTATAATAATAAAATATTCCGGTGGGAGAACCTAATAATAGAATAAATATTATCATGATAAAAATGTTATAGCTCAAAGAAAGGAGAGTTGATCATCCATTATCTCTTATGGGAGAAACACTATATTGGAAAATATATAGTTAACAAGTATTTATGTTTTAGGAATTTATATCCATAAAAAATAATTAGATAATACCAAGTAATACAATAATGGGTATAATTTACCCAACTTATATGAAATAAGTTCTATAGATTATCATAACTCAATGAATGAAAGTTGAGTTACCAAAAATCCTTACTACTGGGGTAATAATTGAATCAATATCCATTTAAAAAAGGAAATATGATTTATATTAGTATATCCAATGAAATTAAAAACATTTATGATAAAAATATATCCATGGGTAGTAAATAAAACATTTAATAATGACATGATTCATAAAATGTATTATATTTCAATAAATTATAATGTCGACCAAGAAAACATTAATATTAATTCCTACAGAGTCTAAACACACTATAACCTCATTTATAAAAAAAATTAAATATATTAATCACCCATTTTAGAAACTTTTTCATGTATAAATAATTTTATAAACTTAATTTATAATTATTCTCTATATATATATATATATTAGTTAGTTATTATCTATTTTTGATATTGAGTGTGGGTATTCTTGATCGTTTTGAACTAGTATCATAATAGTGGAGTTATTTTTTATTTTTCTCTAAAATATCATCATTAAAATATAATAAAAATTAATTTAATAGATGTTTTAAAATTATTTATAATTTCATAATTTAATTTTATAAATGTTTTGGTTACGATCCTTAAAGTTGAATTTGGTGAGGAGAATTATTCAATTATTCATAGTGAATAGGTACCTTTTTCTTAAAAAATGAGTAAAAATTTTATTTTTACAATCCTTAAAAAAATAGAATAAATATTTAATTATTTATAAATTATATTAATATAAATTAAATTCTTATATTCATTCATGATATATATTTATAACATTTTTCAAGTGTGTAGTTAAATAAACCCAAACAAGAACATGCCATAAATAATAGATGATTCTGAAGTGATTTAGTTTTAATATCATTATAATCGAAGAAAAAATATCTTATTTATTGATTATTAGTGTGTTATATCATAATTTTAAATAATTATAATAATAATATAACCCATATAAAGTTATTTAATAGTACTAATAGATATATTTTTTTCTGTTAGAACATTGTTTTGGATAGTTGAATTTACCATGGTTGTTTATTGATCATATTGTTGATAGGTTTTAAAATTTTTCTTTATAAAACCATAATAATTTAATAATAATCATATTTATCCATTAATATCATTCCCATGACCTCATATATAAGGTGTGAATAAAATGAAATTGTAAATCAATCATTCTATGGAGGCGGTAGTCAACACGTATGCATGGATAATGATTTCATTTTCCAAAGAAAGAGGAAAGAAAGTAATATGGTTTATAATATAATAATATAAAATAAATTTTTAAATGAAATATTTAAATATTAAATTTACTATTATGATCATATTTATTTGTTGGTGAAGGAAAATGAACCATGTTGTGTCAAATATGTGGTAGTTTGAACAATGCATGAATGATGATAATGTTTTTATTAAAAGAGAAATAATACGTTTTTAATTATTGTTTCATCATAAGAATAGAATGAAAATATAATAATGGTATTTAAGTTATCATTTTTATTATTTGTAATTTAATATGATGAATAATAACTACACATAATGAAATAGAAATGAGAACGGAACCGTTATAAATTTATAAATTACTTCTTGAATTATCTCCTATTCAAAGGGGATTAACAATTTGAGGGATGGTCTTTTATAAATACCAAAAACATTTGAATATGGATAGGCATTTTTATGAAATTTTTGAGAAATTTTTTTTCTAAACTAAATGGGTTGGGGTGAGAGGGGAAGTGATGAGAGGGGTTTCCTTTTTATTGGTGCAAAGGGATGAGATTATTAAATACCCAAAAAAAATTAATAATGGGAAATCCCTATCAAAGATATTGGATCCAAAATTGATAAATAATAGGGAGAGGAAGTAAATTTTTTATAAAGGCCTCATACAACCATTACTACATATGTTTTAAACATATATTCAACTCATTTACATTATATTTTCTACTTGTACCATTTTAGCTTTTACCGTGGTAACTGGTTTTTTCCTAAGGAGCCTTATCCTCTATTCCCATAAATAAATATGACCTTATTATATAATTTGGACCCACTGATTCAAAATTTTAAATCCATTTTATATGATTCAATTTATTAAAGTTATAAAAATTAATTACAAAATAATAAATATATAATGTATTAAAATCAATTTTTAAGAAAAATATCACTCAAGTTCTAAAATTTTAATTATAGGTTTTAAACCCAATTTTTATATTTCTAAATTAATAATTTCACATGCAAAGATACACATTTTTTTAATAAAATTATTTTAATAAATTTATAATTCAAAATTATAAACTAATAATTCACAAAAGGACACATTATTTATGAAAATATTATTTTTCAATATTCACCTTAATATCAATATTACTATTAAATATATTTTATCATTATTAATCACAAGTTTTTTGGAATAGAAATTCATATTACATAAATAAAATTATTTTGAAAAATAAATTTCCAAGTATAAAATGATCATATTATTTTTTTAAGATATAACAATTGAATTTCATAGGTATTAAAAGTAACAATTATTTTCCTTTAAATAAATATTTTATAAATCATATAATCTTATTTATTACATCTAATTTAACAGCATGGTTATAAAAACAAAAGTCTTTATTAAACATTAATTAATTATTTATTACCTAATAATAAACATAATATAACCTGTTATATTGATAAGTCTAGTGTTTTGGGGTAGATAAGTACATTACACAACAAATTTAAATGTGGGGTACATCGGTATTTTTGAAAAATTCTTTACCATGATCATAATTTTCCATCATTCTTAAAACTACATGGCATAACATAGGAAAAACATAAGAAAGGGGTGATTTATAAAGAACAGTAATGAAATAAGCAAGAAATAACATGAATAAAGTATTACATATTAGAAATTGGTCATTTAAATGGGGAATTAAAGGGGTGATAATCATAAACATTAGAAATGATTCATGATATAGCATGATAACATAAAGTTTATATGGGAATGTGGAAACAACTTTAAACATGACAGCATAAGAATAATTCAAGGTAAACCATAAATAAATAATAAAATAATTTTCTTAAGATAACCTCCCATGCACCAAACCTGTAATACCAAGATGATAAAAAATTACCCAATTAATTAGAGAGCTATATAATCTTGAATGCACCTATCACATTCATATCATTACATGCATAAGTGTGCCACATTTATTATTAAACACATGATGCCTTTTCAGCACATTTTATCCAAAGATTAAGGAATTTGTTATATATACATGGAATAACCTAATAAATTAGGTATATATATGACTAGGTGAATACCCTTTAGTGAAAATGGTTATGGATATACACTTCACAAATTTTTGATATGGAAAATTGAAATAAAATTTTAACAGTATAACGGAAGTACTTAAAGATACATGAAATGGTTTAATGAGAGAGAAATTAGTATCCCATAACTTTGAAGTAAAAATTAAAGTATGAGGGATATGAAATGACATAATAAAAAATGAACATTTTCTAATTAATAGGCATAATAAAAAAATGTTTCTTGAATAAAAACCTTCCATAGAAAAATCGTAGAGTAGTTTTGATAGTATAATGGTGGTAAATTATTAATCATAGGAGGTATTAATGAGAGAAAATGGGTATATCATCACTTGGATGTAATAATAATATTAAAGGGATATAAAGAATCATATCCCATTAATATTAATTCTAAGATAAAAGTACTTAAATAAATAATGTTATTAAATAAAAAGGATAAGGATAGGATCCCTTAATAAATTTGGGCATAGTAACAGCTTTGGAAAATTCTATAATTAGATAAGATAAATGGTATATAATTATTAAGATATTAGTTTTAAAGTATGGGGATATTTATAAAGTCACTAAAACAAAACCAATCGATAATTTAAAGGACAATTACAAAGAAGGTTCTTTAATGGAAAAGAAGAGAGAGAAATCCATTACCTTGAGAGGGTGATTCAAAAATCTGGTGAGAAGATTCTTGGGAGGTTGTGGTAGCTTTGGAGGATTAGATATAGGTGAGGAAATATTAGAGATTTTATCCAAGTTTATTTAGTGAATATTAATGGGATCTTGGGTGGGCTGATATAGGAAAAGATAGGGGAGTACTTTTTTATTTCCAAAACATAGGTTTTAGACTCTATATAATAAAATAATAAAAACCAAAAACTATTGCATTTTTTTAAAATGTTTTCTTATAAATTTAATTGGTTTTAATAATTTAATAATTAAAATGGTATTAATCATTAAAATATTACCCTTGGTGATGTGGAAGTGAGTCATGTTCATAAATAAATGATTTTAAAACCATAAAATACTATATAGGTTTTGGAGGATTCATAAACAATTTATAAAATTAATAAAGAAAACTCAAAAAATATTATTTTAAAGTTTAAACATATATTTTTCATGCATACCCTTTATAAAATTTATTACATCACTTGTGGGTCATTAGGATGTCATAATACACATTGTGTATTTATACATAATTTAATTTTTAACTAAAAATTCGACTGTCTCGAAAAACTATCCAAAATTCACCATTGGATAATTTCAATGTGATGATTCCAAAAATAATATTTATGTTATCAAAAAAAATCTAAATATGTGAATTTTTACTTTTTAAACAAAACTCGACATTTATTGACAAATAATGGTTTTTTTACAATTACAATTTTCAAACCCTTATAACAATTAGATTTTATATTATAAAAATTGTATTATCATTTATAATTAACATAATTTACTGAATAGTATTATTTTATGAAAATTAATTTTTGGTTTAAATTCTTGAATTCATAAAAAAGTAACGCCTTAATTGAAATTTCTTATTACAAAAACAACATAATATGTGTTTTATAGTATCAAAATCTATTTTTTATCAAAATCATTTCTTAATTATTTATAATGAAACAAAATAAATATAATCATTATTATATTTAAATTAAAATATAAATATCCATATTATGAGGGTTATATTGTTTCTAAAATATTTTCATTTTACCATGGTAATAAATATTTACTAGATTTACTATTTGTATTTTCAAAAAATTAAGTTGGACTTATTAACTAATATTAATTATGATTATTACAAATATAGAATCAAATTTATCAAAATAAATTCCTATATAAAGATTAAGTTAATTTAAAATAAATCCCACAAGTGCAATAAAAATAGGTTTTTCAAAAAAATGATTTTTTAAGGAAAATATGATTTTAATTTAACTCCATAACTAATAATTGTCATAGTATGAATTTAAATTTATAATGACAGATATATGACCCAGAAATTTATTTTAATTCATTCCCCATTAGTTGGTATTTTTAATTAATTAAAAAGGATAATCATTATTCATTTTAAAATAGTTTTCAGACAAATATGTTTTCAAGCTTAAAAATAAAGTTATTATAAAATATAGAATAAATATAATATAAATTTAATTAATTAAATTAAGTATAATTGAATAATTATTATTCTACCTTGAAATAAAATTAAAATAATAATGGGACTTCTAAATTACTTATCAAATGAATTGGCAGTTTTACAAAAAAAATGGATATTTTTCTCAATTCACTGAAAAATAGATATTTTCTGAAAAATCAAAAAAATCACCTTAAATTAATTTTAATATGTTCATATAAAAAATTAAGTTAATTTTAACAAATAAATTTTCTAAATTTTCTATCAAATAATTAAAATAGTTATTAAAATGAGTAAATAAAAATCATTTTTGTTGAAAATGCATTTTGAAGACATTACCAAAAATTGAGTGATTATTTAAAAAGGTTTTATGAATACATTTATGCTTAGTAGAAAATAAAATTATATTTCATAAATTATATAATCTTATTCATACCTATAAATTCAATATCTAGGTTATAATTGTTATATTTAAATAATCATTGTTTGCTTGTATTTAGTGTTTCTTATTAAATATGCTATTGAACATAGTTTTCTATTTTAAAATCTCAAGGTGTTAAATACCCCCCCCCCCAATAATAAATTTCATCCTCATTGTTGGAACATTATCTTGGTAATAAATTTTTTGAATCTTGAAAATATATTTATTAAAAACCCACATTGTAAAAAGGATTAATAAAAAATCCACCTGAAAAGAGAGAAAGGGATGTACAAAATTCATCACATAACTAGGTTTAAAAGTATATAAACATTAGTTGGAAGTGAAAATATAGACCTGAAAGAAAAAATTAATTCCCCATAAAAAATAAAGATTCATAGAGAACATGGTTAGGATATATTTAATGACCACAAAACCATAAATTTCTTATGAGTGAATATACAATCAATTCCTAAGAAATGATCATAATATGAAAACATTTTTGTTTCAAGATTATTCTTCTAGAGTTAAGGAAATCATATTCCATCTAGACTAGAAATATAAGATAATATACTTTATTAAAAAGTGTATTTTCATCCTTTAATCAATTTCTACTATAATCACATATATATTTTTTTAAATAACATGTACTAAAGACGAGTTTTTTATGCTTAAATCACTCAAATAATATGTTAATGGATCACATAATCCACCAATTAATAACAAGTTATTCATCATATCTTCAATAAATCCAAAAATTATTAAAAAAATGTAAATAATACTGAATATTAATAGACCATAATACATTAATCTCCCAAATTCTAAAGAATCCAAAAGTTTTAACATAGAACATTCCTTAAAAAACCCTATATCCCAAATAACACCAATAACCTAAAAATAAAATAATGTTTTTAACCTAAAATGTTGTCTCATACTCTTCATATTACACCTCCAGAAACATAATATAATTATTCTTAAATAATTATTTATATTAAAAATAATGGATATACATACCCCAACCCCATAAAATATCTCCTAAAATTTCATTAATCACCTAAAATAAAAAATATAACTTGTAATATGTTTCCCAAAATATATATAATCATTCTTAACTTCCCTCAAATAAATCCCAAAAAGTGGTATCAGTTATTTTAAATATAATATTTGACTTAGAAATTTCATCCCAAGTCTCCCTAGATTTATCCTAACATCAAAACCACATTAAGGGTTATCAATTACTCGATCATGTGTTTTCCAAAAAATCACTTTATCACTAAATCGCTTTTATAGGTTATCGGTACCATTAAACATATGTTTAAAATATTTATAGAAAAACTATTGTGAGAAAATACATATATGTTTCAGGACTATTATATCCAAAATTTAATTAATATACTACTTCTACAACATAATTATCAAATACTAATATATACATGCTTTAATCCTTACACATCAACGATTTCCATATCATAGGTGCCTCTTTATTCAAGGATATAAACATTGGATTAGGGAATTGACTTAGATAATACCCATATTCTATACACATAATATATTGAACAAAAAAGGGTGTCATAGGATTTAATTTATTCCCTTCCATTATACCCTCTTTTTTTACATCAACTTACTACTTTATGCCTTATTTTTTTACACTTACAACACCTTTGAGTTCCTTTTCGGGATTTCCCATGGTGATGTTTCCCAAATTTTTGACATGCAGGTTGAATCTCCTTTCGTTTATCACCTTTATTAGATTAACTTACTTGATATTTTTCCTTCTTATTATTTGATATATTTTTATGTTAAACTATATTCTAGTGGTTAGTTGTGATTTTTGATAGCTGGTTTGGCATAATCAAAATATGTATTAGATGTGATCCCATCATGTTAGGAATATCATTTGAGAAGTCATCACATTTACCATCACATTGTTTGTTGACTTAACTCCTCATATTTCTAATCATTAGACATAATAAAAGGAAAATTAGGGATGAGTGATTTTAAACTATAAAACACATAAAAAATAACCAATAATATTTAAGGGGTCATTTATAAATGAAATGTAATCCTTAGCTTAGGAATTTTTTTGCTTCAATTCTATGTTATCCATTATCTAATTCCTAACAAACACACTTATGGGAATTTATGTTACCTTAATAATGGTTCATAATGAGCATGTGAATTTACCAAATCATATCCCTCAGGATTGTCAAACTAGGTGTGCAGAAAGGGTCATTTTCATGCACCAATTTCGGGTCGAGTCATGCTCAATATGGGGTTTTTTGGGTTTTCACCCCTAGGTATACCTATTATTGATCCACATCCACTAATATTATCCAAACATGAATGTATTTTCTTAAAAACCACTTACACTATAAATTACCAACAAAGTGGGATGCTTTCCTATACTTAGTGTTATTTTTAAGGGTTTCTCTATATTTTTCTACTCCAAATCCAAAAAATAACGTAAATTTCCACTGATGCCAACTATGACAATCCATTTTTTATTAAACATTAACTCGTGAATTATTAAATAATAATAAACTTAAAAAAACCAATAGTCTTTATTATTATAGTGTATATGGGTAATTATGTATATTACATAAAAATATTAAACATGGGGTACATCGGTGTTATTGAAAAACTTCTTTAATATGTTCATAATTTTTCATCATTCTTAAAACAGCATGGGATAACTTGAGGAAAAACATAATAAAGGGTTGAGATATAAATCCCATTAAGGGAATAAAGAAAAAATAACATGAATAAATCATTACATGTTAGACAATATTTATTTAAATTGAGCATAAAAGGGGTGAGAATCATAAACATTAATAAAGAGGAATGATATATCATGATAACATAAAGGTTGTATGGGAATATGGAAACAACTTTAACTATGACATCATAAGCATAAATAAATGTAAAGAAACAAGACATAACAAAATAATGTACTTTGAATAAAATAATTTTCACCATACATGGAATCTCATGAGACTAAAACATTACCCAATTCATTGGAGTGATATGTAATTTTGAGTGCACCCATCACTTTTATATCATGTACATGGATAAGTTTTTCACAAATATAATTCAAAATATGATCATTTTTAAACACATTTAATCAAAATATTAAGGAATATGGGTTATATAAATGGAATTTATAAATTAATGATGTATTTTTATGACTATTTTAATAACATTGAGTAAAACTTAATAAGGTTATACACTTCACAAATGTTTTTCATGGAAAATTGTATTGAAATTTCAGAAGCATAACGATAGTACTTAAAGATTCATAAAATAGTTTAATGAGAGACAAAAGGGTATCACATAAATTGGAATTAAAAATTATAGAATTATTGATATTTAAGAACATAATACATCATGAACATTGTTTAATTAATAGACATAAGATAATCAGGTTTTTTTACAACAAAATGGTATGAAAAAATAACAAGATAATTTCAACAGCATATTAGGGGTACATTATGAATCATTGGAGGGATTAATGGGAGTGAAAGGGATTACCCATAAAATTTAAATAATAATTGTAGTAAAATTTATATATATAATTATATCCCATCAATATTAATTATAATAAAAATTTATTTACATAAATAAATTATTTGGATAAAAAGGAGGAGTGGATCCCTTTCTAATTTTTGGCATAGTAACGGATTAAGTAAATGCTATAATAATGGGGGATAAATGATATCTCATTATTATTATATCAATTGGAAAGTACTGGGTTTATTACAAAGTAATTAAAACAAAACCAATTGATATTCAGAAGTCTAATTACAAAGATGGTGCTTGAATAGAAAAAAGAGAGAGAAATCCCTTACCTTGAGAGAAAGATTCCAAAAACATATGAGGATCTTCTTAAGATCATGGGGGAACCTTTGGAAGACAATAGAAAATGGATGGAAGATTAATTACATGATCTATGATTTCTTATTAAATATTAATGGGATAATGGGTGGGTTTATATAGAAAAATAGAGAGGAGTTCGTTATTATTTCCTAAACGTAGGTTTTGGACTCTATATAATAAAATAATCAGAACTACAAAACTTAACATGGATTTTTCTCATTGTTTATTTAAAATAGTATTTATTTTTATTTTTTTATAAGTTCAAGGGACTAAATCATTAAAACATTACCCTTAGTGATTTGGAAGTTAGTCATGTTTATAATTAAATGATTTTAAAACTGTAAAATATAATATAGATTTTGGAGGATTTATAAAGGATTTATAAGAGTAGTCAATTAACTTCAAAACACTTTATTTTAAAATGGAAACATATATTGAGACATTTATACCATTTAAATAATTTATTACATTTCTTTTGGGTCATTATGATCTCATAATACACAACGTATATTTATACCGTATTTAATTTTTGAATGAAAATTAAATTGTCTCAAAATATTAGTAAAAAATAACTTTTGTGTAATTTTCACATGATTACTACAAAAAAATATTTATTTTCAAAAAATAATTTTCAAAATATTTTAATCTATACTTTTAAAAAAAATCAACCTTTATTGAGAAATTCTTTTTTTACAATAACAATTTTCAAGCCCTTGTAATAATTTCATTTGACGACATATAAATTATATTATCGTTTATAATTAATAAAATTTACTAAATAGTATTATTTATTTAAGATATAATTTATTCTAGAAACTCGTGAATTTATAAAAAATGAATTTCTTAATTGAAATTTCTTTTTAAACAAAAATACAATTTTTGTTTTATCATATCAAAATCTAGTTTTTAATAAAATCATTTAATAGTTTTTTATACATAAAAAAATTATTATTATTATATTGAAATAAAAATATACATATTCATACTATTAGTTTTACTTTGTTTCAATCCCATGTTAAATTATTTTTCCTTTAATTGACCTATTTTACTTTTACCGTGGTAATAAATATTTATTACAGTTACAATTTATATTGTCCAAAAATTAAGTTAAAATTATTAAAAAATATTATTTATTATTATTAAAAATATGGAATCCTTTTTATCAAAATCAATTCATATAGGTGGAATAATTTAATTTAAAATAATACCTATAAGTTTGATAGAAACCTTTTATTTCGAAAAATGTAACTTTCAAGGGAAAATGGTTTTAATTTACCTTTGTAACTAGTAATAATAACTATATAAATTTAAATTAATAATGATAGATATATGAACCATACATTTATTTTAAATAATTTCCCATTATTATTTATTTTTAAATAATTAAATATAAGACACATTATTCATTTTAAAATTATTTTTCGAAAAAATGTGCTTTCAAGCCTAAAAATAAACTTATACTAAAATCTTGTAGAAAGACTATTTAAATGTAATTAATTGTATTAAATATAAATAAACATTTATTGATTTATTTTTAAATTAAATTTAAATAATACTGTTAATTTTAAATTATTGAATTTATCAAAATATATGACAGTTTTCCAAAAAAATGAATTGTTTTTAATATTCACTGAAAATAAATATTTCTCGAAAATTCAAAAAAAAATTCCTGAGTTAATTTTTATATTATGATATAAAAAATTAATTTCATTTTATCAAATAAATTTCATAAATGTTCTATAAAATAATTATAATATTTTTTCCCAAAAGGAAATAAAAATTATTTTTAATGAAAACACATTTTGAAGACAATACTAAAAATTAAGTGATTATTTACTATGAATTTATCAATAAATTTAAGTTGAGAGGGATATATATATATTTCATAAATTATTTAACTATATTTATACCCATAAATTTAATTAAAATAGTTATTTTTTTCTTAGTTTTGGTGTTGTGTATCACATACGCTATCGAACATAGTTTTCTCTTTTAAAAACTCAGAGTTATAATATTTTTAATAGAAAAAAATTATATTTATACTTTTATCTAATTATGTTTATATTTATATTTAATTATTGTTTTTTTCTATGAAGCATGATATTAAACACATTGACTTATTTAAAGGTAATGACATATTAAAATATCAAGGTGTCACATTATCCTCCCTTAAATAAATATTTTCATCATAATTTTAATTATTACTCACTGATGAAAGTAAGTGAGGGTATTCTCAAAATATTTATCATTCAGGTTATAAATTCTTATATGACCCCTACCTTACTCACTTAGTATAGATTAGGTTACTTATCCTTCCTTAAATAGCATTAATCATAAAATCATGTCTATGTACACTCTAATAATACATTCTCTAGTATATAACTTTCCAAAAACCATATAAAACGTTAAGACAATAAAACACCCTAAGATCATATGTTATTCCAAAAAATTACATCCATATATAAAACTAAAATGTATTAATAGTTACTTTATAAGTTCACAAACTAGTAAATATTTATCCTAATCCTATAAATTAGAAAAAATATTCAAAAAATATCATGGATCACATTTTTATAAAATCAATAACCAATCCCAAGGCTAGCAATATTTTCTAACAAACTTTTCTCAAAAATAAATCAACCATTTATTACCTTAAACTAAAGCATATATGAAACCTAAGAGTTGTTTATACCTAAATCATGTATTATCCAAAAGTTATCCCCAAAATATAACCTTGTCATAAAATCACTTTTCACTATTATTGATACCATTTAATATATATTTGAAATTCATTAAATAAAAAACTACTAGATAACAATACTTAATTTTTTCACATAATTATCACAACATTTAGAATATACCAAAATATCATCACTATATATCACTCATTATTAAAAATAGCTATAAATATAAATAAATAATCTCTATTTTGATTTCATCCTCACTACCTTAGATAATACAAGGATACTAACCTTTTATCTCATAACTTGAGTATACCACGATTTTGTGTGATTTATGTATACTGCTTTATTTAATTATAAAACATAATGGTATCTAGATATATACCTTTCTCATTTTCATTTTCATGATCCCATTTAAACAAAATACTAAATCTAAAATGATTAGGATAATATCCAGTAAAATCACAGTAAATGATCATATGAATATTAAAACTCAATCTTCTCTAATAAAACCTTCATTTATTACTTCGATAATTTTATTTCAATCTATTTTTCCTTGATTTATTTTCTTCTATACTTTTTAATACAATCCCTTAAAGTAATTTTTCAAAAAAATATTTTATAATTATTTATAATGATACAAGGAATTTCATCCTAATGGACTAAATACTATATTAGTCTTGTTAAACTAAATACATACTTGGTTTTTGAATTAAATTTGAAAACAAAAAATTACAAGATAATTTTTATTTTGATAATATTTTCATTCCCTCTAATATATCCTTTCAAATAAATCATAGTAAAATTCATGGAATCCTCAGTAAATGGAAAAAATAAGGGTGAGATAAAATTATCAGTATGGGTTAAGTATAGTGGAATCTATCATAAATAAATAGGCATAAAAAATTAGAATGATAAATAACTAAACACACGTGCCATTTTAGTAATTTAACTATCATGATTAGATAAGACATAATCAATATGGCAAGGTAAATGACAAAAGACACATGTCATTTCATCAATAAAATGAGAATGAAAATAATATAGAGATAATATCATTGTAAAAATATTGTGGAAAAAAATAACTAAATTCTCAATAAAATAAATTCTTAATTATTAGATTTCTATGTCTCACTCATCTTGATACCTCTACTATAAAAATATTTCCTCAAGAAAGTTTAAAACAGATGGGTAAGTATACACTAGAAACCAATTTAACTAAGTTTAGAATATTTATTAATCTCATTAGACTACTAATATATAGAGGGATATATATAATTATTCCCCACCCATATCAACATTTTTAAATCATTCCACACATATATAGTAATTGATATAATTAATGAAAAATAAACCATACCATTAAATATATTTATTGAAGAAATAATATAGATTATCAATATTTCCCTAGTTAATCAAATATAATTTAAAGTAAAACAACATATGAATAAATGGGATATGTTTTTAAAAATAATCAAATAAATGATAAATAATTTGGATGCTTAGGTTAAATTTATTGTCTAATGATCACATGAAAGTGAATATTTCATGGATATGTTAATGACTATAAAAATTAATCAAGAAAGGAAATGTTAATACTTTCCTTGGTCAAAATGATCATAAACCATATATAGGGATAATAAGTATGATATCAGTACAACATATACCTAGTGAAGTATATGTAAAAAAAGGTTTCTTTTTTTTAATGAATTTAAATACCATTTAAAAACATTGTTGAGGAAAATATCATTTTCATTTTAAAAATCACCTTTTAAAACAAAAAAGATTAAAAATAATCTTGAAAATAATTTCATTCAAAAATAAAATTTTGTGATTTTAAATTTATCTTTTAAAATTTTGTGTGGTCATGATAGACAGAAATTCTATATATTTAGTACACAATTAAAGAAATATCTTTTTTACTTTTTCTATAAAATAAAAAAAATCCTTATTTTCAAAATAACGTGAATATTTGGTTTAATTTATTCTTTAAAAATATAAAATGTGAAAAAAAATAATAAATCATATATAAAAGGTAAAAATTAATATAGAAATTTTTTTATAAAACCTGGTTTTGGAAGAAAATGGATTTCTGACCAAAGAGAGAAATGAATTCATATTTTCTAAAAAATTATGAATTGTTTTAAGTAACAAAGAATAGAAATAATGGTACTATTATTTGAAAAATTCATGAATAACCACTATAGAATAAAATTAATTTGTTTTATTATAAAATTATTTAATAATTTCATTCAATGGAAACTTCAGTATAAACAATCCTAATTAGAATAAGATTTTGAAATATACACTTACAATGATCATAACATTGAAATGAGAATTAATAAATGGATAGATTATATGTATAAAATATAAATCCACATAGAAAAATTTTAATTACAACAAAAGATAATAAAAAATTATTATATATATTATCTTAGAATATCAAATCCAAAGGATGTAGTAATATAACCCAATCAAAAGAAATGGAGTTATGAAATTCCTTACCACTTGGTAACTTTTATATCAAACCCCCTTAGATGAAATAATTTAAATTAAAACTTAATATACCATGAATTTTTAAAGAATAAAAATATTACATGTTAAAGGTGCATTATATAAACCTTATAAAATAAATTATCTTCATTATAATACAATATTCCTCAATGAAGGGAAATTGAGATGAAGTCCCTTACAAAGATCATATCATAGAACTGGGGATTAAAAAATGAATTGATTATGTGTTTAAAATTTAAATATATATAAATCAAATGGAAATAAAACCTAAAATAATCAAAGTACATTATAAACATAATCTAATCAAGACACAATCAATGAAGTATAAATTTAGCCTAATGAATTGAAATAGAGTTAATAAATCCCTTACCTCGTACTTCCTTTCGATTTAATGTTCATTAAATTTATATATAATTGTTTAAATAATGTTATTAATTTATACCCTAAACCATAAAAATATTTATAATATTATATATTATCATATTATAACATTTTACCACCCTTTTATTAATAATATTTCATTATTTTCACTATTTTGGATGTTAATTTCCTTATTTTTACATCCGTGTTTTATCTTGAAAGATCCAGTTCTTGTAATTATTATATATTTTTATCATATAAATAATAATAATAATGAAATAATTATCATATTTATATATAAATTATTCCTTTAATATCAATCATGAAAGATGGTTTTACGAAATGAAGTATGTTACGCTCATGGGGACGGTAGGTCATACATATGCATGGGTAACATTTCTATTTTCAATAGTCATTATGGAAAGGAGATCAGTAAAATTTTATCTTTAAATAATGATAATAATATCATAAATATAATATAATTTATTTAAATATACATATATATATATATCATACATGTGGTGTGGTGATGAAAAGAGTGTCACATCGCTTCATGAGAGCGGTAGTCAACACGCACATGAATGATGTTATCATCTTTAAGTGATTGAAAATTTAAGAAAGAAAATAATATATTATATTTTAATAATGATAAATATGTTATGAATATTTTAATTATTCCATTTGTATCACATAAATTCATTAACATCATCCTTATTACCTTCAATGTAAAGCATTAGTGAAAAACAAATCACATCGCTTCATGAGGTGGTAGTCGGTCATACGAATGAGTGATGTTATTATATTTGATGTATAATGAAAAATAAAGAACTATATATATGATATAACTACTTTTAATGTATAATTATATAATAAATATCCAATATATACTTTATATCCATCATCTTACCTAACCATGAGAGGTGGTAATGGAAAAACAAATGACATCGGCTCATGAGGTTGTATTCTACCATACACATGATCGATGATTTCGATTCCTAATTGATGTAAGTGAAGATGAATAATTGTTATAGAATCAATATAACAACATTTAATTATATGGTATATATTGGTGTTATTATATTGTAAGTGTTAAGAGAAGCCTTTATTGAGTCTTCTTTTAAGGACCTAAGGGATGGTATTTTGGTTTGACGAGAAGATCTATAATGTTACTAAGTTTATTGGGGACATAATTTTCAGGTTTTGGTCAATACAAATGGATTTTTAGATGTAAATAAGTTAAGTGATGTAGTTCTCTTTTATAAGTGGGGTCAATGATCCCTCTTGGAAATTATTTGTAAATTTCCCAAAAGAATCTAAAATGATAAAGTCATTCGCATATAAAAAAGCTTAATAATGAACCTAGATTCGAAATTGTGAAGTATAATATGGAAATATAGATATAAAATATGTTTTTACAAGTTTTTATGCCATTTTTAACCCTTATCTTCTTAGTTTAACACTATAGTAAACCCATTTTTACATTAATTGCGTTAAATATTATTTGTTGTTTTAAAAATTCATTTGGGTCAAGTTTAAGTTCAAATTAATATATAACATAAATTATTATGATTTAAAATATTAAATACATTTTTTTAAATTCCATTTATATAATTGGATAATTTTAATTTAAAATTAATCATGTAGATGTGATGAGGAAGTAGGTTTTTAAAGAGAAAAATGTTTAAAAGGTTGTAAAGTTTAAATATCAAAATTAAATTTGAAAATTATTTCAATAACCTAAGTCAGATTAATATATATATAATTTAAATAATTTTATTTTAAGATCAATTTAAAAATAATTTCACTTTATATATAATTTAAATGAAAAAATTCATATTTCAATTAAAATTCAATATTTTTCATTATTCATTGAAAAATCAAATATTTCAGAAATATCCCAAATATTCACCCTAAAGTAAATTTTTATATGATGATTTCATAAATGAAGTTTATTTTTTATAATAAAGTTTCAAAAATTTGTAAAAAATAATTTTTAATTGTGTATAGAAAGAGGGAATAAATGATCATTTATAAAAATTCATTTTTTCAGAAAATATTTTTTTTATTTAAATGATTATTATTTTATATCTAATTCATATATAAACATAATTTTCATAATTTTTTTATTATTATTCATAACTAAAAATTTAAAGATTATATTATTACAGTATACAATATTATGGTTCATTTAGAATTGGGTCTGGATGTTCCACAATCTATTGAAGAGATTAAAGTTAAAGAAATATAATTCTTAGGTTGTTTAATATTAGTGTTTTATGTCTCATAAGTTATCAAATACAATTTTATTCTTTTATAATCTAAGTGTGTTACAATCAACTAACCATAAATTAATTTAAACATTTCCATTTTAACTTTATCTCGATAATCAAGGGTTTTATATTTGAAAATAATTTTTTTTGAAAACCCTCATTATAAAAGTAGTTAATAAAACATCATCTATATAAAATATAAAAGGAAATAAAAAGGTTATATGAATAACACATAACTAGGTTTCAATGTTTGAGGACAATGGTAGAATGTGATTATATGTACATGGAATAAAATCACAAATAATTATAGAGAGTGATACAGGTCATTGGTCATAAGAAAATGAATGATCAATGGAAAGTTAAGAACCTAAAAACCATAAATTTTTTATCATTTAAAAAGCCCGTATGTTTCATCGGATATGAATGTAATAGGATAACATTTTTTTTGAAGATCCATTTTCAGATATTGAGGAATTATTTTACAATCTAATAATATAAGTAAATATACTTACTTGATACAATTCTATTTTATAAGCATAATTTCATCCTTCGGATATGCTTCAACCAATTTTTAACTCGTTTCTTAATCTAATAAATGACTATTAAAATTTTAATATTTTATTTCCAAAGAACTAAAATTCACTTTTAGCATATCTTAAGATCCATAAAAGAGTAAAAAGTCCTTCCCCCTATATCAAACTACTTTTCAAAACCAATGTGGTAAGAACAAATTTTCCAGTATAATACATTAATCTATAAATCTTAAGAGTAGCACCACTAGTTCATCACTAATTTTTATTCATCAAATTATTGAACAAAAACAATAACATGTTAACCATTAAAAAATTATACCAGTGGTAGGTACAAAACCCTTATCGTATATTGGTCATGGGTTCAAAACCCTTAGCCTTTGCTACATGCAATGAGATATCCTTTTTTTAGAATATTTGTATTCCCTATATTATGTACTTTTATATAAATTATAATACACTTCATGGAATCCTTGGGAAAGGAAAAAAAATAAAGGTGATCTCAAATTCTCATTAATCAAAAGATACCATGATTCAATAAGAATAAGTGACATAAAAAGGTAAATAACTAAACACACAGTCTATTTAAATAATTTTAATAACATGATTATATAATAAATAATAAATATAAAAAGATAAATAACTAAAAACAAAAATTATTTAATCAATAAACTGAGAATGAAATACATCCATAGAAAATATCAGTGTGAAAATATCATGGATAAAAATAAAAAATTCTCAATGTTGAAAATCTATAATTAATGGATATCGTGATCTGAATGCACCAGATCCTCTGAAGATGGATCCTCAATCTCTTAACTATGAAAAATACCATTGTTAGGGTTTCTCCCGAATTCATGAGTACCCTCAAATTGTGTTTGTCCCATTTTCCTTTATGATTTAAATCATTCTACCCTATTCTCCCTCATTTTATCAGCCTATGTGGATTGATTTTGATCGATAGTGGTTTGTGAGTTTTTTCTCACATCCAAATCATTGAAGTTTGTGAATGTATTCTCTTAAACTTCCCCCATACATTGTGGAATTTTTTCAGCCCCATTGTGTTGTGTTCTCTTAGGTATCGTCAGATCTAGTCTCTTTAGTAGGATTTGAAGAATGAGATTTGTCTTAGTCTCTTCTAAATACTTATGGGATAGTGGCTTGGAGATTGATTAGTGGACTTGTTTTGTTTCCATCACCCTCAGATCTGGATTCATAATTGGGCTAGACCAGAATAGATCTTCTATTATTTTTTGCGTTGGTGGTTTATCTTCTTGATGGTGGATGGTTTTTTCTGAATGATTCTTTAGTGCTCCCCTTACGTCGGTGGAGGTATCCAAGCGTAATTTTCTTCCTTTAAGAGTTGGTTCCTATGGAACTGGTAGCGAGGTGTGGTCTTTAGATCCTTTCACTATCAATGGTTTCTCAGTTGCTTCTAACTTAAGAGGTTGCAGCTGGTTCAAGTCGGTTGGTGGGGTTTCCTTCCTTTATGATGGTTATAGTCTGATTGATGGAAGGTAGAATAGATTGATGGTTTTTTGGGTGTTCTTGTTTCAGATTTAATTTATTTAGATTCTTCAATTATTTTTGGTATTTCTTTCTTCTTTATGTGGTAGCATGCTTGGATGGAATTGGTTTTTCCTCTGTTGCATTTGGTGTGGTGTAGCTTCTTGTAGGATCCATAGAGTGGTCATCCATGAAAGGGGAATGAGTTTTTTAAAACTCATGTTTCATATATTAATTCTTAGAATGATGGATAAGAACCCTACCTGGTTATTTTTCATAGAGTTTTTTATCATGTTTTTATATTGCATCAAGTTGGAATTATGGTTATCCTTGTTGCAATGTTGGGTGGGTGGCTCAAAAGAGAGGTTGGTATTCATCCACCTTCCATCCGGTCATCCCTCCACATTTTTGTGGGTGAGATGGGTTCTCTTCCACATTTTATCACTCCTTTTGGGTCTGTGAAGTGATTATTTATGAATATGGTGTGATTTGAAATCATGATGCACCTCTTGGAATCTCTAGTTTGATTTGGCTCCATGATGTGCCTCTTTGCTGCTCTAATCAGATGGCTTTGTGATGCACTTCTCGACTACTCTGACACGATTTTCATGATGTAGCTTCTTTTTAGGGGGTGACACTTCATCTTGATTGTATTCTTTGGTGCATCGTCTTGAAGGGAGGGTGAAGGAACTTTAATTAACTCTTTCCATGGTATTTGTATCCCTTTGTTCATTTGGGACCTTGTTTGGACTTTCAATTCAATTTTCATGTGTCTTTTTTATGATTAGGTTTTGGGTTCCCTCTTCACTCATTCCTATTAAAAGGGGTTATTTTATTTATTCTTCTTTTAAATATAGTGGTCTTTACCCACAACCTTTAAAAAAATTGATATCATTATCTAATATATCATAATACCTCTACCATCAAGATATGTCATCAACAAAATTTAAAACTGATGGGTGTGTGTACACCATAAACCCATTTAACTTTGGACAGCTAACTAATCCATCTCATTAGACTACCAATGCATCAAGGGGCTTTCTATAACTAATCACAACCCATATATAATTGTCCAAATCATTCCTCATATTTCTAATAATTTATTTAATTCCTGATCAATATTCCTTACCATTAAATATCCATGTTGAAAAAAAATGAATCTGGGTTATCAATATTTGTCCTCTCAATAAAATAACTTTAATACTAAAGTATGTGGAAATAAGATATGGTTTAAGGGATAATAATATAAATGATAAATAATATATATATTTAGTGTAAATTTAGTATCCAATGATCATAGGAATGTGAATATTCCAAGGGAAAGTTAATGATTGCAAAAATGTATCAAGAAAGTTGATTTCAATACATTCCTTGGTCAAAACTACCATAAAACATCTAAATTTATAATAAGGATGGTATCAATACAACATATACCTAGTGTATTATATGTAAAATAATTGTTTTTTGTCTTTTATAAATAGAAATAACATAAAAAATATCTAAAATTGTTATTGAGGAAAGTATCCTTTTGATTTTGAAAATAATCTTTGAAAACTAAAAGTTCAAAAAACATTTTGAAAATAATTTTCTTTTAAAATAACCTTTTAAATTTATAAATTATGATTTAAAATATTGGGTGCTTATTATAGTGGGAAATTATTTGCATGGAGTACACATTAATATAATGATTCTTTTCACTTTTTTTGTAAAATCCAAAATGGTGATTTTTTGAAAACATCATAAATATTCCAGGGAAAAAAATTTTAAAAATTTAAAATGGTTAGTAATTTCTTTAATAAATAATTTGTAAAAATTTAAAAATAGTTTTTAAATCATTTTTTGAAAATATTTTCTTGTAATAAAATAGATTTCTGATCAAATAGAGAAATGATGTCATATTTTATTAAGAACATTTTCTCAATTATTTTAAGTACCAAATAGTGTAAAAAATGAACTATTATTTGAATATTTCGTGAATAACTAGAGGAGAAGAAAATAAAATGGTTTTATTTTAAAAAAATTGAATAATTTTCTTTAATGGAAACATAAGTATAAATAGTCCATATTAAAATGAGATTCTAAAATAAACCCATATAAAGACCATAATGTTGAAGTCTGAATTAAATAGTGATTTAATTATGTGTATCAAATTTAAATCATCATAGAACAAGTGTAATTAAAAAAAATATAATCAAATGTCATTGTACACATAATATTAGAATATCACAGGAAAATGATGAAGTAATATATCCCAATGAAAAGAAATTGAGTTTTCAAATTCCTTACCACTTAGTAACATTTAATTCTAAACCCCTTATATGAAATAATGTAAATAGATACTTAATATTCCATTAATTAATAAGTAATAATGATATTAAATATCAAAGGTGATGTACACTATATAAAATAAATTTAGTGCCTAAAATTTCAATATTCCTCAAAAAAGTGAAATTGAGACAAAGTCCCTTATAAAGATCATATCATAAAAAGTGGGGATTAATCATTGAATTGATTATGTGTATAAAATTTAAATCCACATAAAAAGTTGAAATAAAACATAAAACAATAAAAGTTAATTACACACATAATCTTATAATGACACAATCAATGAAGTATAAGTTTAACCCAATGAATGGAAATTGAGTTAAGAAATCCCTTATATCACACTTCCATTTGGTTGAACATGATTTAAATTCCTATGTAATGGTTTTAATAAATTTATAAATTTATTAAATAACCATAATATTATTTATAATATTATATATTATCTTCTTATAATATTTTACCACTCATTTGTTATATTTTCATTATTTTGGTGGTTGATTGCCTTGTTTTCTCATCTGCGTTTTGTCATGAAAGATACAGTTTTTACAAATATTATATATTTTAATTATTCTTAGGATAGTAATAATAGAATAATTATCATATTTATAAATCATTTATACTTTTAATACCAATCACGGAATATGGAATTGAGATATGAATTATGGTATGATCATAGTGACGGTAGGTCGTACGTATACATGGGTAACATTTCTATTTTTCAATGATCATTATAGAAAGGAGGTAAGTAATATTTTATATTTATATAATTTTTATAATATCATAAATACAAAATTATTTTTTATATATACTTATATATATAATATATGTGGTTTGGTGATGAAGAGACAGTCACATCACTTTGTGAAGGTGGTAGTCCACACGTACACGAATGATGTTTTCATCTATAAGTGAGTGAAAGGTAAGGAAATAAATTTATATATTATCATTTAAAAATTATAAATACTTCATTTAAATCATAATTTTTTCATTTTCATCACATAAATTCATTAACTTTTTCTATATTACCTTCCATGTAAAATGTTAGTGAAAAACAAATCACATCACTTTGTAAGGCATTAGTCTATTGATCACACGAGTGACATTATCATATCCTATTTTGAATATAAATTTAAAAAGTTATATATAACATAATAAATCATTAGTAATAGTTATTTTATAAATATATCATATATACTTTATATCCATCATCATACCCAACTGTGATAGTTGTAAATGTAAAAACAAATGACATCGATTTGTGAGTTGGTAGTCTGCCATACACACAATCGATGATTTTGTTTACTATTTGATACAAGGGGATATGGATAATTATTATGACATAAAAATAATAATATTTCTATATATGGAAAATAGTGGTTTTATTATATTTTAATTTTTATGAAATAATTGGATTTTGAAAAATAAGAAAGAAATCGAAAGATCTTTTTAATGATAATTTCTCTCTCTAAGGGAAACCTCCTTTGGATATCCTAATAATGACCCTAGGGATGGGGTTTGGGGGGACCATTATCTCATTAATGTGACTAATTATATTCTAGAGATAATATTGCATGTTTTGGTCGATCCAAATTTCTTGGAAAGTGTGACGAAGTGAAGGGAGGGAGTTCCCTTTTATAAGTGTGGAAAGGGAACCCTTTGGGAAATTACATGGAAATTTCCCAAAATAATCCAAAATAATAAATTAATATGCATGTAAAAAGATTAAAAATGAAAATATATTCTAAATTTAAAATTATAATGTGGAAATATTTCTAAAAATATGATTTTTACAAGTTTGTATGTCATTTTTAGCCCTTATCTTCTTAGTTTAATCCCATGGTAATCCCATTGTTACCTTAACCAAGATAAATAATTTTCATTTTTTTCACTATTAATTTTATTAAAAAAATATATTTGAACTTATTAGATAATATAAATTATTATTATTCTAAATTTATAATATATTTCAAAATTTTAATTCAAATAAGTGGAAAATTTTAATTTAAAATCAATCATGCATGCGTGACGAGAAAGCGAGTTATGAAAGAGAAAGTGTTCAAAATTTTAAAATATTTTTATATAAAAATTCAATATAAAAAATATTAAAATAAAATAAGTTCGATTAATAAATATATAATTAAAAAATCACTTTAAACCCATTTTAAAATATATTTTAACTTTATAAATATTTTTATCAAAAATTTAGTTTTTAATTAAAATTCAGTTTTTTTCACTATTCATAAAAAGATAAAATATATCAGAAAAATCAGAAAAATTTACCCTAATCCAATTTGATATGATTGATTAAAAATAATTTTTCTAAAATTTTTAAAAATTATTTTTTAATTATGTGAGCAAAGGGTGACAAAGTCATCTTTTAGAAAAAGAGAGTGTTTTTCAAAAAAAATTCATTTCTTTTTCTTTTAAATGATCCTTATTTTATTTCTATTCAATATATAACCAAATTTTTTCTAATTTAATTAATAATATTAATAACTAGAAATTTAGTATCTATTTTATAATCATATATTATATTATGGTTCATTTATACTAAGGTTCTCGTGTTCCGCATGTTATCGAATAGATTAAATTAAATTAAATATAATTCTTGGGTTGTTTAAGCTTAGTGTTTCAAGTCACATATGTTATCAAATACAATGTTCTTGTTTTATAATTTTGGGGTGCTACAATGGAGATTCTGGTTAGTTTATTTCATTGGTGCTATATATAATTGATCACATCCCGATGAACATAATAGTTTTTAGTCTTAGTAAACTAAATACATTTATGATTCACATATTATATTTCAATAAAAAATTTAAACTATATTATTTTTAATATAATTATTCCATCTTGAATTTCCTTTCATATCATTCATGGTACACTTCTTAGATTCTTGAACAAGTAAATAAATGGGTCATCTCAAATACTCTGTAAGAGTTACATAAAGCAGAATCCACCATGAGTAAATGAAGAATAACCAATAAGTCATAATCAATATAGTAAGGTAAATATATGAGTACACCTTACATTTAATCAATAACTTTACTATCATGATTAGATAAGAAATAATTAATATGGTAAGGTAAATAAATAGACATACATTTCATTTAATTAACTTGACCTTAAATAACATATTAAGAAAAATCAACATGGAAATGTAAATAACTAATCACGCAAGCCATTTAATCAATAACTTTACTCTTATGACTATATAATGCATAATTGAAATGGAAAGGTAGATAACTAAAAACATATGTCATTTAATAGATAAATTAAGAATGAAATTTTATCCAGAGATAATACCACCATGAAGATCTCATTGGAAGAAAATTAATGAATTTATAATGAATGAAATGCTTAATTATTAGACATCGTGATCTTAGGCATCATGATAACTCTACTATAAAGACCTTTTATGGGAAAATTTAAAACATATGGGTAAGTATATTCTAGAAACCCATTTAACTATAGTTAGACAACTAATATATCTCATGAGAATACTAATGCTTCAAGGGGATATCTAAAATCAGTCCCTACCCTAAACTGCATATCCAAATCAATCCTCATATATTGAATAATTAATTTTATTCGTGAATCAATATTCCTTATAATCAAATATCTGTATAGAGTAAAGGATTCAAATTTATCAATATTTCCCCAGATAGTCAAATATATTTAAATGTAAACACCATATGAAAAAATGGTATATGTTTTAGATGTTAATTGTATCCTTCATACAATAATTTGGATATTTAAAGAGAAATTTAATGTCAAATGAAACATGATGACAAGAAAATTATTTTTTCAAGATAAGTTAAATAATCACAAAATAAATTAAGATTATATAATAATATTTACCTCTTTGGTAACATTTAATTTGTAACCCCTTGAAGAATAAGCATAAAAAACATTTATAATCATAAATAAATAGGTATTCATGGTAATTAATCAAAGGAGAATTATATATACCATATAAAAGTAAGTGTGTTTATAATAACAAATATTCTCAATGAAATTAAAATTGAGATGAAATCCCATACAATGATCATTTCATTAAAGTGAATATTAATAAATGTATTGATTATTTGTTTAAAATGTAAATAAACATAATAAAAGATCAAATAAAAAATAAAATATATATATATATTAAACACATAATCTTATAATATCAAATACAGTGAATATGTAAGATAAGTGAATGAAAAAAACTAAGTTATGAAATTATGTACCACTTGGTAACATTCAAGTAAAATAAACTTGGAAGAAATAACACAAATTGAAACTTAAAATACCATAAAGTTTGAATTATTCATTATATTACATGTAAAAGGGGATTTACATAAACCATATCATATAAATTATGTGGAAAACAAAAAAAATATGCCTCATTGAAAGGAAATTGAGATAAAGTCTATTACCTCACGCTTCCTTTTGGTTGAACATGATTTTAACTCATATATAATGATTTAACACATGATACTAATTGATAAAAGAACCATATTTATATTTATAATATCATATATGATCCTATAATAATATTTTACCTCATGTTTGTTAATAATATTTCATTATATTATTTATTTGGGATGTTAGTTGTCTTTTTTAATCATGTGTGTTTTATCATGAAGGTTCTAATAATTGTGAATAGTATACTGATCTATTATCTCCAGAATGATAATAATTTTATTAATATCATATTTACCCATTATATAAATTTTTATAATCATTATTTAACTCTATACATGTAAAGTAAATTGCATTTCTTCATGGAAACAGTAGGTTGTACGTACGAATGAGCGATAATGACATTCCCTCAATGAGTGAAAGGGTAAGAAAGTGGATGGTATATTAATTTTAAAAAATAAATATCATTTCATATCTATCACATATATTCATTATATTAATTTTTATTATAATCCTTGTAAACTGAATGTGAAAAATGAATCGCATCGCTTCATGAGGAAGTAATCCAACGTACACACGAGCGACATTGTCGTATTTTTAAATGCAAAGTAAAGTGAAGAGGTATATCTGATATTATAATTAAATAATTAAAATATTATCTAAAATATTATTTATATATATACACATTAAATCCATTATTATATACGATTTTGATATGTATTGATGGAAAAAGAGTTACATCGGTTCTCGAAGAGGTAGTCTGTCGCACACAAAATTGACAACTTCATATCTCATTATATGAATGATAAGATGGATAAATATTATGAAATAAAAATAATAATATCTCATTATATGATATATATTTGTTATATTATATTTTCATTTTTAACACGTAAATTATGGTGTAAAAATAACAAAAGAAAATGAAAGACCTTGGCTTAGATAATTGCCTTCTCTTAGAGAAACCTCTTTTGGATCTCCTCTTATGGTCCCCTGGATTGATCTTGAAGTGCACTGTGTTGCATTTGTTGTCAAGAAGGTATGTTTTTGATCAGAAGATGTCAAAGAATGAATGGATGTCAAGGAGAGTCAATATGTGAATGACAAAGGCTATGATGGTGTTGGTGATGAATGGAGGATGGCCATTGTACTAAGATGCATGTCACTTAGGAGATTCACTAAGTGACATAGGATGTTGTGGTTGAAACATTCTCTATGTATATCAGACGATTGTAGAACTGATCTTAATGCTTCAATACTTGTATCAAGATGATACTAAGTTACACCACTTGAAGAATGGATGATGATGGAGCATCATCATCATATCTGACGATTGTTGAACTGGTCTTTAAGTTCAAAGAACTTGTATCAAGTGGATACAATGTCACAACAATGTTTGAAGACCATGCATTGTATTGACAATGCATGAGGAGATGAAGATGATCCATCCACAACTACTGAGTGGATGAAGTGGATTAAAGATGTCCATGCACTATCTCCTAGTGCATGTGAATGTGAAGAAGATCCAACTTGATCTCTGATTAGATCAATGAAGCACATTTTAGAATCATGTGACTCAGGAGTTCGGTTGATGAAGAAGAAACCTTGGGAATTCACTCCTAAGTAATGAATATATGTTGAGGAGATTTGTGGAATTCTAATGAAGAAGATCCAACTTGATCTCTGATTAGATCAATGAAGAACATTGAAGAATTATGTGATTCAAGAGTTCGGTTGATGAAGAATAAACCTTGGGAATTCACTCCTAAGTAATGAATATATGTTGAGGAGATTTGTGGAATTCTAATGAAGAAGAGAAGGGAAGAAATGAAGAAGAAGAGTTGTGGCATTTGGCATTTGAACTTGGTCACTTTGTTTTTACACAAAGGACTTGTTCTATACTTAAGCAAAAAAGAAGCCACCAAGGGCCAGCCATGGGTTCAACCCCAAGGCACATGTGGGCCTAGGCGCCACGCCCAAGGGGGATCCCATGGAGCAAGCCCAAGGCGACAGGAGGCCACGCGGTGATCAAATCCGCACGGCAGGGGCGCATAGCGCGCGCCCACGAGAGGTAGCATGGGCACCAGTGGCGCGCCCGAGTGGCAGGAGTGGGCGCACAGCGCGCCCGCTAAGAGAACATGGTGCGGGGCGGCACCATGGAGGGAGGAGTTCAACTAAGCATATGGCGGCAGCGCTTGGGTGATGAACCGTGGAAAAACCGGGAGCCGTTTCGATGTGGGACGCGGAAAAATCTCCAGGAGCGGATCCTGGCCGCACGATTGATCGCGCGCCAGATCTCAGCCGCACATCTCATCGCGCCGCTCCAGTTCAGATCCAGGCCGTTGAAGATTATTTGATTTCCTGATCCGACGGCTCCCCGTCCGTCTCCTTCCTCGAGCTCAGCCGAAGGCCACCCGATGTCCCCGCTGAACCAGTGGCGCCTCCGAGCGATGTTTTTGAGTTCCCAGCCACCTTCGATCAAACCGAAGGCTCCATTCGGTTCTTCTGGCCCTACTGAATATATCCATGAATAAAAATGGGCATGCATGCAACATATGGGAGAATTAGAGGTTGGCCAAAGCAACCGGAGGTGCGAGGCCAGGTGATTTATGTTTTGTATGGATTAGCCTAAACTGAAGTCGTGCATGCGTTCTAAGTCGCATGCACATGAAGAAAATAAAAAGCAAACCCGCGGTAGACAGAGAATGAAAACAAAGATTTCAAGAAAATCTTGAAATCCCAGTTATTTCGGGGATTCAAATGTTTATCCACGCGGATTGAACTGCACCTCCTCTGCCTATATAAGGAGAGCCCGAGGCACGGAATTTGTTGCTGATCCTTTGCTGAAAAACTTGGAAGACCCGTGAGTGCCTTTGTGCCTCGCGAAGTAGAAGCCTCGCGCACACTTGCGCGGCTGAAGTCCTGGTGCCACCCAAGGCCCGAAGGTCCCCTACGTGCATCACTTTCACGACAAGAAGAGCTCTCCCTGCCTGCATACTTGTGCGGCAGGAGAAGCTTGCGCACCCAAGGTGTTCTTGCACTCTTGAGGCTTGCACGACCCGAGGCCGCATCACTTGCGCACCCCGCGGTTGGTTGAGCCTTGCACGGATTCCTTGCACTCGAGGCCTTGCACGGCTCTTGTGCCTTGTGCACCTACGCGACAATGGAGTAGAGGAGAGACCGCACCAAGCACTTGCGCGCCTTCATATTGGCAGTGTGTGTTCAATGTGAAGGAGGAAGGCCGAGACATTTTTGTGTGTGCATGCTTGAAGAAACAAGTGTGTGTGCAAGAAGAAGAAGGCCACAACACACCTCGTGTGTGTGCAAAGTGGGAGAACACCCTATGGGCATTGGGTGTGCAAAGAGGAGGATTGTGTGAAAAGTGAAGACCTCACATTGTGCGTGTTTAAGAATTGGAGAAGGTCGTAGCCTTGGGTGTGTGAAAAATGAGGAAGTCTTGCACCTTGTGTATTCAATTTGAAGAACACCCTTAAGAAGAGGAGAGTGGCCAAATCAAGTGTGTGCAAAGTGAAGAAGTTGTGTGTGCAAAGTGAAGAGGCCTAACCTAGGTGTGTGCAAAGTGTACACATTTTGAAGAAGAAAGAAGAGGACATCCACACTAAAGTATAACACACTTTTAATTGTGTGAACAAATTGAACAAAGTGTGTGAGTGAAGAAGGTGTGTGTGCTTAAGGAGAAATTGCACTCTTTGAGTGTTTATCACACCAAGGAAGAGAAGAAGGGGAGTGCATGCTTTCATTCATGCACATGCACACGTGAACAAAGCCAAACTAGCTTGTGTGCATTTGAGTTGTCCCAGACCAAGAGTTCTTGAAGAGAATTGAGAGGCCATGTAGTCAGTGCATGAGGAAGCAGAGATGCCATGCACTCAGTGCATGAAGTTGTGATGAAGTGAGACTAGACCAGACTGAAGTTAAAGATATCCGTTGTCTGAGTATTCAGTAGTTGAAGAGAGAGGCCGGGTCATCCTTAGAAGAAGGTGATAAAGCCCGAGCAAGACGAGAAGACCTGTTCATCACAAGTGAGCAGAGGTACAGAGCAAGGCCAGCAGTCTTTATCCCAGACTGCTGAAGATACTTGAAGAAGATTAAAGTGAAGAAGAGCTACTCGTGTGACTCGAGGAGGCAGGAGAAGCCCCCTGTGAGACTCAGGGTGGAAGAAGTCTTCAGTGGGATTCTGGAGCAGGCCAGTGGGACTCTGGTAACACTGTGGGATGCAGTATAAAGACCCTCCTGTGGGACTCAGGAGAGATACAGTGGGACTCTGTATCGACCATTGTAAGACTAACAGATTATAATGGAAGAAATCATTTTGGGGTGTTTAACCAACATGGAAAGGACATAGGCCTTTGGTGCCGAACCTTGTAAATCCTCGTGTCCTGTGCCTTTACATTTATTGCATCACTCGAGGAAAGGCTGGGAGATACAAGAAGAGTGGATCGAGGCCTTAACAAGCCATAGAGGTTTAATTGATAAAGAATCAATTAGTAAAAAATTTTAAGGGATCACTGATTTACCCCCTCCCCCTGTCAGTGATTCACACTGATCTGGGCACTTCAATTGGTATCAGAGGGGAGGTTGCCTCTAAAAGATCCAAGGGAGTCTTTATGAAGTGCAGATTTGAGGAAATGAGCGACCAGCCTCAAATGGAGATATCTTCCAAGACTCAGAAAAATAGAAATAAGAAACAGGTCAAGAAAATGAAGAAAGCATGTCCTAGCTGTGATGAAGTTGGAACAATGAAAGATCTTCAAAGTGAAATCGAATATCTTCAGAAGACAGTCCCCAAGGAAGTGGCAATGTGTATAGCTACAGGCATCTTTGATCTTCAAGAAGAAAAATTACAGCTAGAAGAAGAAGCCAATACAATGGAAGATCAGTTGGCTAAAAGGGTTGGCATAACCAACACTCTCAGAAAGCTGGTGAAGGCTAAAGATGAAAATATTTCCCTTTGCAATGAAATATTTGAAGACACTGATGAAGAATTGCAAAGAAGCTCTTTTGAGAAAGAAATATTTATGATAATGATCAAAGAAGTTTTCCATGAACTGGAGAAGTTGCACAAAGTGTCAATGAATGTCAGAGATGCTCAACTAGAAGAGAAAGTCAAAAGGGTGAAGGAGCTGGACAATTCATTGCAAGAAATGAAGAAAGTGCATAAAGACTAGTTAGAACAGCTGAAAGAAAATTGGGAAAGAAGGCTAAGAACTGTTGAGGATGAGAAGAACCCCCTTAACATTAAATGTATAGAACTGGAGGTGATATTGAAAAATCAGCAATCACCCAAAGCCATAGCCTCCCAGTCAGCTAAAAGGAGAAATGTTGCTACTCAAGTATGCTTTGAGAAGGATGATTCTAAAAGAAAGACATCCTCTAATGAAAGGGAAACATCTTCTAAAAAGAAGGTACCATCCATACCATCTTGTACTCATGCTTCTAAAAGTGTTTCTATTAAAAGTGCTGGATGGAAGAATGAATCCAAACAAGTATGGATGAAGACAGTGAAGAAAGAATGCTCTCCTGAAACAACACAGCAAGTCAAGAAAAGTACCCAACAATCAGAAGGACTGAAGAGGTCAAGATTTTTGGGTCAGTGTTGGTGTTGTAATAAGTATGGGCACTGTGCAAAGGATTGTTGGTACAATCCACTGAATGTCAAAGCACAAAGGAAGCCCATGCCAAGGGGGAGCAAGCCAGAAGAAAAGAAGCAGCATCCATCGGTCCAGAGACATCTTTTTACTGCAAATAGATTTGGATTACTTGACAACATCTGGGATGATTGAAAAAGTGGTCAAAACAATACATGTCAATCTCCAACTGTATCCAGAGCTTAAAAGAAGAGAAGATCACTGAACCTGGCTAAAATGGAATCCTTGGAAAGCAAGAAGAAAGTTGAAGATTCTCCCAAGAAGGTTTTGAAAAAGGAAAAGAAGTCCTTAGAGTATAAATCCAAGAAGGGTGATGCATCCAGAAGGACCACCAAGAAAACATGCTTCTACTGTGGAAAGAAAGGACACACCATGGATCTTTGTGAACAAGCCATGAAAATCAATAGAAGCAGACTGAACTCACACAGACAATAAATCCAGAAGAATCAAAAGGGATTGATTGAAAACAAGTTTCCTAAGAAAGGTAGCTTGAAAGCATAAAAAGAACCATGTGGAACTTCCAGAACTGAGGCCACACTTCCAAGTGACTTACTTGTCATATGGCCTAATCAGTTGCAACTTTCCAGAGAGCTGCAGAGAGCTGAAGATAAGGCACTGGCAATAGCTAAGGCAAAAGGAAAGAAAAATATTTCACATGCAGATCAAGTTCTGTGTGTGAGGTGTAATCAAGCTGGACATACTAGTGATAAATGCATGATATTCATTCCAGCTCAGAAGGGATTCTTCAAAAGAATGAAGATTGCACCAGGAGACTCTAGTGCTCAGAAGGCACCTAGAAATAGAGGAGTCACACACAAAGAAGTTAAGGAGGTGTTTAGATCCACACCAGCACAAACCTCATTGAAGATCAGATGTGCAAGTGTGAAGAATGGTGAAAATGGGACATCTCGGTTGAGAGAATCTTCTCAACCTTATTGTTCACATTTATGAACCAAAGAGGTTCCATATTATTCCCTAATCACTTGTATTTACATGTGCTAACATTGCAGGGAATTGAAGATGATGATCATTTTCAACTGGAGGATGGTTTGGACAGAATGGAGTGCACCCCTTGAGGGGGAGCCAATCTGAAGAAGATGGGATTCTGAGATTAATACCATCATGAGAAAAGTGAAGGTAATCCAATCATACTTTCATCCCTTGTTTCTTAATTGTATTCATCATGACATTTGCGGGGGAGTATTGATTGAAGACAAATGGTTGAAAGGGGGAGCTTTATCTTTGCACTGAACTTTCTAATGAGTTTTGTGAAGTATGTACAGGATTTAGCAATTTATTGTTATATCTGAAAAATTTCAAACCCCTGGAAGCTAAGCATGATCTCACATGTACAGTGAATATTGGATAGCATTGAGTTCCTTGTTTACATCACTCTTGTTTTCTACACCGGGTTAGCCCACGTAGACTTAGTGATGATCTACTAAAGGTTCTTTGCTAAAGAGAACATGTGACATCATCCCTCTCTTAGTGCTTTTCAAGAAGATGTTATTCGAAGGGAGGAAGAGATATTTTGGAAGAGAGCCACACCACATCTTTGCATTTGATTTCCAATAAGGGGGAGAAAATATTGGCACACATATTGACCCATTCATATGTGTTCTACTGATTGGATTGACAATATGTGCTCTAGTGGTGTTGACAACAAATACAAAGGGGGAGATTGAAGTGCACTATGTTGCATTTGTTGTCAAGAAGGTATGTTGTTGATCAGAAGATGTCAAAGAATGAATGGATGTCAAGGAGAGTCAATATGTGAATGACAAAGGCTGTGATGGTGTTGGTGATGAATGGAGGATGGCCATTGTACTAATATGCATGTCACTTAGGAGATTCACTAAGTGACATAGGATGTTGTGGTTGAAACATTCTCTATGTATATCAGACGTTTGTAGAACTGATCTTAATGCTTCAATACTTGTATCAAGATGATACTAAGTTACACCACTTGAAGAATGGATGATTATGGAGCATCATCATCATATCTGACGATTGTTGAACTGGTCTTTAAGTTCAAAGAACTTGTATCAAGTGGATACAATGTCACAACAATGTTTGAAGACCATGCATTGTATTGACAATGCATGAGGAGATGAAGATGATCCATCCACAACTACTGAGTGGATGAAGTGGATTAAAGATGTCCATGCACTATCTCCTAGTGCATGTGAATGTGAAGAAGATCCAACTTGATCTTTAATTAGATCAATGAAGAACATTGAAGAATTATGTGATTCAGGAGTTCGGTTGATGAAGAAGAAACCTTGGGAATTCACTCCTAAGTAATGAATATATGTTGAGGAGATTTGTGGAATTCTAATGAAAAAGATCCAACTTGATCTTTGATTAGATCAATGAAGAACATTGAAGAATTATGTGATTCATGAGTTCAGTTGATGAAGAAGAAACCTTGGGAATTTACTCCTACGTAATGAATATATTTTGAGGAGATTTGTGGAATTCTAATGAAGAAGAGAAGGGAAGAAATGAAGAAGAAGAGTTGTGGCATTTGGCATTTGAACTTGGTCACTTTGTTTTTACACAAAGGACTTGTTCTATACTTAAGAAAAAAAGAAGCCACCAAGGGCCAGCCACTGGTTCAACCCCAAGGCACATGTGGGCCTAGGCGCCACGCCCATGGGGGATCCCATGGAGCAAGCCCAAGGCGGCAGGAGGCCACGCAGTGATCAAATCCGCGCGGCAGGGGCGCATATCGCACGCCCGCGAGAGGTAGCATGGGCACCAGTGGCGCACCCGAGTGGCAGGAGTGGGCGCACAGCGCGCCCGCTAAGAGAACACGGTGCGGGGCGGCACCGTGGAGGGAGGAGTTCAACTGAGCATATGGCGGCAGCGCTTGGGTGATAAACCGCAGAAAAACTGGGAGCCGTTTCGATGTGGGACGCGGAAAAATATCCAGGAGCAGATCCTGGCCGCACGATTGATCGCGCACCAGATCTCGGCCGCACATCTCATCGCGCCGCTCCCGTTCAGATCCAGGCCGTTGAAGATTATTTGATTGCCTGATCCGACGGCTCCACGTCCGTCTCCTTCCTCGAGCTCAGCCGAAGGCCACCCGACGTCCCCGCTGAACCAGTTGCGCCTCAGAGCGATGTTTTTGAGTTCCCAGCCACCTTCGATCAAACCGAAGGCTCCATTCGGTTCTTCTGGCCCTACTGAATATATCCATGAATAAAAATGGGCATGCATGCAACGTATGGGAGAATTCGAGGTTAGCCAAAGCAACCGGAGGTGCGAGGCCATGTGATTTATGTTTTTTATGGATTAGCCTAAACCGAAGTCGTGCATGCGTTCTAAGTCGCATGCACGTGAAGAAAATAAAAAGCAAACCCGCGGTAGAAAGAGAATGAAAACAAAGATCTCAAGAAAATCTTGAAATCCCGGTTATTTTGGGGATTCAAATGTTTATCCACGCGGATTGAACTGCACCTCCTCTGCCTATATAAGGAGAGCCCGAGGCACAGAATTTGTTGCTGATCCTTTGCTGAAAAACTTGGAAGACCCGTGAGTGCCTTTGTGCCTCGCGAAGTAGAAGCCCTGCGCACACTTGCGCGGCTGAAGTCCCGGTGCCACCCGAGGCCCGAAGGTCCCATGCGCGCATCACTTTCACGACAGGAAGAGCTCTCCCTGACCGCATACTTGCGCGGCAGGAGAAGCTTGCACACCCAAGGTTCTCTTGCACTCTTGAGGCTTGCAGGACCCGAGGCCGCATCACTTGCGCACCCCGCGGTTGGTTGAGCCTTGCACGGCTGCCTTGCACCCGAGGCCTTGCACGGCTCTTGTGCCTTGTGCACCTGCGCGAAAATGGAGTAGAGGAGAGGCCGCACCAAGCACTTGTGCGCCTTCATATTGGCAGTGTGTGTGCAATGTGAAGGAGGAAGGCCGAGACATTTTTGTGTGTGCATGCTTGAAGAAACAAGTGTGTGTGCAAGAAGAAGAAGGCCACAACACACCCCGTGTGTGTTCAAAGTGGGAGAACACCCTACGGGCAGTGGGTGTGCAAAGAGGAGGATTGTGTGCAAAGTGAAGACCTCACATTGTGCGTGTTTAAGAATTGGAGAAGGTCGTAGCCTTGGGTGTGTGCAAAATGAAGAAGGCTTGCACCTTGTGTATGCAATTTGAAGAACACCCTTAAGAAGAGGAGAGTGGCCAAATCAAGTGTGTGAAAAGTGAAGAAGTTGTGTGTGCAAAGTGAAGAGGCCGATCCTAGGTGTGTGCAAAGTGTACACATTTAGAAGAAGAAAGAAGAGGACATCCACACTAAAGTATAACACACTTTTAAGTGTGTGAACAAATTGAACAAAGTGTGTGAGTGAAGAAGGTGTGTGTGCTTAAGGAGAAATTACACTCTTTGAGTGTTTATCACACCTAGGAATAGAAGAAGTGTAGTGCATGCTTGCATTCATGCACATGCACACGTGAACAAAGCCAAACCAGCTTGTGTGCATTTGAGTTGTCCCAGACCAAGAGTTCTTGAAGAGAATTGAGAGGCCATGCAGTCAGTGCATGAGGAAGCAGAGATGCCATGCACTCAGGGCATGAAGTTGTGATGAAGTGAGACTGGACCAGACTGAAGTTAAAGATATAAGTTGTCTGAGTATTCAGTAGTTGAAGAGAGAGGTCGGGTCATCCTTAGAAGAAGGTGATAAAGCCCGAGCAAGACGAGAAGACCTGTTCATCACAAGTGAGCAGAGGTACAGAGCAAGGCCAGCAGTCTTTATCCCAAACTGCTGAAGATACTTGAAGAAGCTTAAAGTGAACAAGAGTTACTCGTGTGACTCGGGGAGCCAGGAGAAGCCCCCTGTGAGACTCAGGGTGGAAGAAGTCTTCAGTGGGATTCTGGAGCAGGCCAGTGGGACTCTGGTAACACTGTGGGACGCAGTATAAAGACCCTCCTGTGGGACTCATGAGAGATACAGTTGGACTCTGTATCGACCATTGTAATACTAACAGATTATAATGGAAGAAACCATGTTGGGGTGTTTAACCAACATGGCAAAGACGTAGGCCTTTGGTGCCGAACCTTGTAAATCCTTGTGTCATGTGCCTTTACATTTACTGCATCACTCGAGGAAAGGCTGAGAGATACAAGAAGAGTGGATTGAGGCCTTAACAAGCCATAGAGGTTTAATTGATAAAGAATCAATTAGTAAAAAGTTTTAAGGGATCACTGATTCACCCCCTCCCCCTCTCAGTGATTCACACTGATCTGGGCACTTCAGATCTTATGGGAAGACCAGAAGATATATAATGTGTCAATTATTTTTTGGGATATGTTTTGGAATATGTTTTTTGAGAATAAGGTCTTGAAAGGTATGAATAAGAGAATGGAAGGAGTGGCCTTTTATTAGTGGGGGAGAGGACACGCATATAATTTTTGTAAAGAATAAATTGCAGCCAAATTTTTGACATCGAAATGCTCCAAAATTATCTTTTATAAAACGGTATAGGTTATATGGTATAAATATATTCATAAAATGGGTGTTGTAAAATTTTTATGTCACTTATAACCCTTATCCTCTTAGTTTAACCCCCGGTAAACCCATTTTTTCATAATTGTGGAAATGAATATATATTGTTATTATAATTCACAATGGTAAAAATTAATTTGAAATTATTAAATAATATTTATTATTTTTATTCAAAATATTAATCCATTTTTCTAAATTCAATTCACATAATTTTTAAAATTTGCCTTAAAATTAAACTCACAAACGTGGTGAAAAATCAGTTTTCCAAAGTGAAAATTTTCAGAAGTTATATAAAGATTAAGTTATCATGATTAAATGAAGAATAGTAAATAAGTAGTAATAAATATTTAAAGTTAAATATCTAAGATAATATTCCATTTAATAAATTATTTAACTATCATGATTATATAAGGAATAATCAATATATAAAGGTAAATAACCGAACACAAATGTCATTTAAATAAATTTTATATCATGAATAGATAAGGAATAATAAAAATGGAAAGATAAATAAATGAAAACACATTATATTTAATAAATAACTTGGATATTATGAATATATATGGAATAATTAATTTTTAAAGTTAAATAAATAAAAACACATGTCATTATTCGATAATCTGAGAATGAAAATTCATCCACAGATAATATCATTATGAGAATATTATAGATAATAATAAGTAAATAATTAATAAATGAAATGATTAATTATTGTAATTCATGATATTAGGAATCATGATACCTATACTATCAAGACCTTTCACATGAAATTTTAAAATTGATGGTAAGGAATACACCAAAAACTCATTTAACTAAGGTTAGCAAACTGATTCATCAAATGAGACTACCTATGAATCATGGGGATATCTATAACTAACACCCACTCATAAATTCATGTCTAAAAAATTCCTCATATATCAAATAATCTATTTAATTTATGAATTAATATTCCTTTTCATTGAATATCTGTATTGAGTAGATAATACAAATTTATCAATATTTCTCCAATTAAACAAATTACTTTCAATGAAAACGTTGTATATAAAAATGGTATGTAATTTAGGAAATAATAATATCCATCATATAATAAAATTTATATTTAATATAAATTCAATTTTCAATTATAATTGGTTATTGTAAATTTATTGTATCAAGATAAGGTAAACAATCACAAAATAAAGAGATATTTTACAATAATATGTACCGCTTTTGTAACATTTAATTTGTAACCTATTGAATATTAAACAAGAAAAAAACATTAATAATAATTAATAAATAGGTATTTATGTTTAATACATAAAATTAGTAGTAATGTTTCCACATAAAAGTGAATATGTGAATATTATCAAATATGCCTTAATGAAATGGAAATTGAGGGGAAATCCAATACAATGATCAAACCGTTGAAGTGAGGATTAATATAGAGAATTACTATGTGTATAAAATGAAAATACACATAATAAAAGTATAAATACATTATAAAATTAAAATATATTAAACATATAATCTTATAATGTCAAATACAACAGAGAAGTAAGTTAACCCAATGAAAAGATATTTAGTTATGAAATTATTTACAACTTGGTAACATTCAATTCAAATTCACTTGCATTAAATAATTCTAATTTAAACTTAAAATAATATTATTTATGAATTATTTATGATATTAGATGTAAAAGGGGAATTATATAAACCATATAATAGAAATTAGGTACATAATAATAAAATATTCCTTAATGAAGGGAAATTGAGATGAATTCCTTTACCTCATGTTTCCTTTTGGTTGAACAAGATTTTACCTAATTTATAATATTTTTCAGAATTTTATTAATTTATAAAAAACCATATTCATATTTATAAAATCATATACTATTCTTTAATAACAATTTACTTCATTTTGTTAATAATATTACTTTATATTTATTGTTTCTGTTTTTAGTTGCCTATTTTTCTCATGAGTGTTTTGTCGTGAAAGTTGCAGTTATTGTTCATAAGATATACATCCATAATATAAAGAATTATATTAATTTTATTAATATCCTATTTACACGTTAAAAAAATTATACATCATTATATGTGGATAGACGTGAAAAAATAATTGTATCACTTCATGGAGACAGTGGGCAGTAATATGGACGAGAAACGATATCATTCCATTAACGAGTGAAAGGATAAGAAATTGGATGGTATATTATTTTTTTATAATAAATATAAAGCCATATATATAACATATATTCAGTATATTTTTCCTTATTATATTCCTTGTAAAGGGTATGTGAAAAATAAAACACATCGCTTCGTGAGGTGGTAGTTTGTCGTACACACGAGTGACATTATCGTATTTTTAAACGACATTGAAATTAAGAATTTATATGTTATATTATTATTCCATAAGTATACTAATATCGTAAATATTATATATATATATACATTAAATACATCATTATATATAATCCTGATATGTTTTGATGGAAAAATAGTTACATCAGTTCTTGAGGAGGTTGTTTGACGTACACATGATCAATAATTTTGTTTCTCATTTGATGGAGGAGGATATGGAAAAATATTATTCTACCAACATAATAAAATCTTAGTATACAAGAGATAATTTTTTATCATATTTTATGTTTTAATACATAATTGAATTTGGAAAAATAAATAAATAAAAGTGATTCATTGAGATAATTACCATCTCTTAGAGAAACATTAGTTTGATCTCCAATTAAAAACCATAAGATTTGTTTTTTTGGAAGAATAGAATATATATAATTTTCAATTGATATTTTTGAGATATTTTTTCATTTTTCTCGTCAAGACAACGGTCTTTATAGGTGTGAATACGTAAAGCGATGGAGTGGACTTTTATAAGCGAGGGAGAGGACACACATGGGATTTGTAAAAAGAATAAAGTGTAACCCTATTTTTAACATGAAATAAAGAAAAAAGGGTAAATTATCCAACATTAGAGGTTATAAGGTCTAAATATGTCCATTGAATTGTATTGGGACAATTTTTAGGTCATTTTAATCAATCTTGTTAGTTTAAATCCTCGGTAAAAACAATTTTATCTTAACTGTGAGAATTGATTTTTAATTATTTTACTCTTAATAATGTTAAAAAATGTAGTTGAACATGTTAAATAATATAAATTATTATTATTAAAAATATATAATCCATTTTAAAAAATTAAATTCATATAATTTATAGAATTAAATTTAAAATTAAACCCACAAATTCAACAAAAAAGATGTTTTCCAAAGTGAAAACATTCAAAAGTTTTAAAAGTTTTTATATAAAAATTAAATATGAAATTAATTGAAATGGCCTAAATTAGTTAATTTTTTATATAATTTAACTAGTTTTACTTTAATACATATTTAAATTTTAATTTAAGATTTTATATATTTTAAACAAAAATTTAATTTTCATTAAAAATTAGTAATTTTCACCACACATCAAAAAAAAATAATCCTTTCAAAACATTAAATAAAATGCACCCAAGGATAATTTTTACATATATATTTAAAAATTAGTATTATTATATCAAATAAATCTTATAAAATTAGTAAAAATGAATTTTAAATTATGTATTCAAAACGTGACTAAACCGACTTTTCGAAAAATACAGTTTTTCAGAAAGTATTATTTTTCTAACAAATGATTATTATTTTATTTATAATTAATAGATAACTACTGGATTTTTTATACATGTTTAAACCATAAAATTTTCATAACTTAGTTATTACTTTTCATACCCACTAATTTAATGGACAGGTTATAATGGTATACTATATTTTAGTTCATTTGGACTCAGGGATTCATGTTCCACAATCTATTAAAGAGATTGAATTTATTTAAAAAATATATCATAAAGTCTCATGATGCAACATTATCATCTAATATATTTTTTAATTTCATATACTATATCTAACAAATATTTATTATTTTATAATATCAGATTATTACAACATTGTAATTATAACATAAATAACACTAATACTTTATCCCATGAAAATAAAATGGATAACAGGATCATAACTCATCCAGAGAAATATATATAGTCCAATTTACAAAGTAATCAATAAACACCCATATTGAGAAAAATAATATGTAGATTTTCAATATTTTCCAAATTGATAAATGGAAAATATTACTAGGTAAGTATCCCTCAAGATAAAACCATATAGAGTAATGGTATATGGTAAAGTAAATAATTTCTCAAATCAATTGACATATAGAATGTAGGTGAACACTCTTCAATATAAATAATAGAAAACTAGGTATTCAAAAAGAAATACTTGGGAAGAAAATTTCTTTCTATTTATAGTGGATGACTAGGAAAGACAAAGGAAATGATGGATCATATCAATAATAGAAAAAACGTGTACATAATCCATCTAGATAAATAAGGTGGATTGTTTCAAAAGAACATATCATTGGTGTCATAAAAGGAAACTTATAAGGATGTTGACATAGATTAAAAATTCCCCTACAAAAGAATGCTTCAAACAATATCATAGAAAAGGGATCAAGAATATAATTTTAAGATACGAAAAGTTCAATCCCTTTTATTATAAATATATATATACATTAAAGAATAAATAAGTTGATATAAATAACACGATTGTAAATACTTTTGAATATGAAAATGAAAATGGAGGTGAAAATTTAAGAGATTTCAGAAAACATTTTTAACATTAATGTAAAATAAAAACTTACATGTTACATTAAAAAGTAACTTTAGAATAGGTTAAGTGAAATATAATGAAAAATTTTACTTTTAAAAGGATTATCTAATAATGGATCCATGAAAATAAATTTAATTTTTCTATAAGACATATTTATCCAATGAAAAAACACTTGATACTGAAATCAAAGGAACATTTTTAATTATTTGAAAATACCTTTATTAAAATCACATATAGTATACATTTATTTTTTATTAAAACATAATTTCCCAAAACAAGAATATAAAATACCATAATGAAATATTTGGGTTGGATAACCCAAGTCTCTAAGAAAAATGTTTGATATAAACCTTTTATAACTCAAAGAAAATAGATTTGAGCTATCAATATCCATTATGGGAAATAAAATCTATAATATAAGATATATTCCACAATTATTTATGTTATAGGAATATAAATTCACAAAAAAATTGTGAGAGAATGATAAAAAATATAATCAGGTATAGAATTTACCAAAATTGAATAAAATAAGTTCAAGAGTATGAAATTAGAGTTACTAAAAAACCATAATACTGGGGTAACCATTCAATCAATATGAATTTTAAGGAGGTATATCATTTGGAATATTATATCCTATAAAATATAAATTTATGATAAAAATACATCCATGGTCATTAAATATTTATATACATATAACATAGTGCGCAATTTGTAATTTTTCTCAAAGAACAATAATTGAGAAAAAAATTGTTACATTAATTACTTCTGAGTTAAAATACACTCTGACCTCAAATATAAAAATATTTAACATCTCAATTACCCATTTAAAACCATTTTTAATATCTATAACCTTTTATAATATTAATTTATATTTTTTCTTAATATGTATATTAGTTTTTCATTATCTATTTTCAATATCAACTTTAAGTAATCATGATTGTTTGAAACTAGTTTGGTAATAATGGTGTTGTTATTTATTATTATCCAAAATTAAATCATTAAAAGATCATAAAATGTAATAAAATTGGTTTTTATAATAATTTTTAATGTTATAATTTAATTTTTTTGATTTTTTAATATGATCGTTAAAGATGATTTTTTTAATGGGCATGTTTCAATGATTCTTAGTGAATAAAGATTGTTTTCTTAAATAATGAGTTAAATTTTAATATTAACATTATAGAAATAACTCATTATTTAATCATTTATATCACATATTATCATAAATTAAATTATAATAGTCATTTATGATATAAATTTATAGCATTGTTCAAGTATGTGGTTAAACAAACCCAAACAAAATCATACTAGAATTAATGAATGATAATGAAATGATTTTGTTTTCTAATATAATTATAATAGAATAATAATAATCTTATTTAGGGTTCATTATTGAGTACTATAATAATTTTAAAGTAGTATAAGAATAATATAACCTATATAATGTTGTTTCATAGTGTGATGAAATCATATTTTTCTCTTAAAATGTTGTCTGAGACGGTTGAATTTACAATCAATGTTGATTTGTCAAATTGTTTATAGGGTGTAAACTTTTTCTTTAAAAAAATTAATAATTTAATAAGAATCATATTTATCTATTAAACTCGTTATCATGACCAGCCATTTAAGGTGATGATGAAAATAAAAATAGAAACAAATCGTTCCATGGAGGCAACACACATTATCATGGTTAATGATTTCATTTTCCAAATAACTAGAAAAAAGAGTAATATGGTTTGTCATTTCAAAATATAAATTATGTCATAAAAATCATACTTACATATTAATTTACCTATTAGGACTATAATTTTATTATGGATAAGGAAAACAAAACAGGTTGTGTCATGGAGGAGGTAGTCTGCATAACGCACAAATAACAGTTTCTTTTTTCTTAATTAGTTAATTATTGTACCATCATTATATAAAAAATACAGCATAATAAAAATACAGATGTTATAATTTTAATTTTGTTTAATGTAATTTAATTAATAAAAATTTCACATATATTAATAGAAATGAGAAAGGAATGGTTATAAATTTATATCTAACTTCTTGTATTATCTTCTATGCAAAGGGATTAAGCATTTTAGGGATGGTATTTTGAGAATACCATAAACACTTGAAGGTGGATTGGAATGTTTATGATAGTTTTGGGTAGAGTTTGGGTTGAAATTTTTGGGTTTTATTTTTCATGGATGTAAGGGGATGAGTTCACCGTTTATTAGTGTAAAGGGATGACATTTTTGTTTATACAAAAAAAACTTTTTAACAATGGGATTTCACTCTCAAGTAAAGTGGAAAAATTAATAAATAATAGATATGGGAAGAGATAAGGTTGATAAAGGTAATATAAAAGCTTTATAACACATGTTTTAAACATTTTTTCAACTCATTACCATTAGATTTTTAACATTTACAATTTTAGCTTTTACTATGGTAACTATTTTTTACGTCAGGTAACTTATCCTTTATGAAGAAAAATAAAATGGACATTATTATATAATTGCTGACAAATTAATCCATATTTTAAATCAATTTCATTTTTTAAAATTTCTAAAATTTATTAAAATTAATTTTAAAATATTAAATGTATAACATACTGCAAAAAAATTTAGAAAAATATCAATTATGTTCTAAAATGTTTATTATAGTTTTTCAAACCAAATTAGATATTTTTAATTTTATAATTTCACTTTTAAAATTCATATTTTTTCAAGAAAATATTTTTCAAAAAATTCTAAATCATGCATATAAACTAATAGTTCAATATAAAAGTCATAATATTTTTTAAAACAGTATATTCCACCATTCACCTCAAAATAAATCATTATTAAAAAATCCTTAAAATATATTTAAAAATAATATTGACATTATAATAAAAAAATAATTCTACAAAATTTAAATTATAAAATTAGATATTTAAATTTTTAATGAAAATCATATATAATGAAAAATCCATTTTTATAAGAATGTATTTTTTTATAATATTAACCATTCTCATTCATATTTAAAATAATTTAATAATTATATTAATATTAATAAATTATTCATATAAAATTTATTTTTTCATCATTAATCACAAGTTTCTTAGAATATAAATGAATATTTCATATAAAAATATTAAGAAAAATACATTTATAAGAATAATGTGGTTTTATTATTTGTTTTAACTATATCAATTTAATTTCATAGGTATTCAAAGTAACCATTATGTTACACTGTATACATATTTTAAAAATAAGATACTCCTATTTTTTCCATTAATTTAACAACTAGGTTATAGTATCCATTCTTAATATTTATATTTTTATCTAAGTATATTATTGTTTCATTTAAGTTTGGTGTTACATGTTGAGTAAGATATCAATCACATTAAGTTATTTTAATATAATCATATATTAAAATAATAGGGTATTATAGAGAAGGATCATTTATATTATCTTCTAAAATACCCCATTGTGAATTTGTAAACTTATTCCTAGAATCATGAGATTTAGAAGTATTAACACCTAAAGTAAGAGTACCAGAAATAAATAAAAATGATACTCCATTTTCCCCTTCTCTTTTTATCATCTTTCTTTAGTATGCATTCATATTGAATTTATGTGAAAATTAAGTCATCCAATTATAACTTAGTCAAAGTTTTAGTTTCATCTTGGGGTTTACTTTTTGATTTCAACTCCTTTGACTTTATATCAATTATATTTTCTATATGTTATTCTTTCAATAACTCTTTCACTCTCAAAGAATTTAAACTATTTACAATAATTATAAAATTTTGATTCATTTGTGTTACTATTTCACAAGTTATAAAATAAAAATCTTAATAAACCTCCCTCAACATAGCTCTTCAAGTCTCAAAAACATTGGTAGTTCCAAACTGAGTAGTTTCCAATTTCTTCCAATTGTTTTTTTCTATTTCACAAGATGAAATATATCTATAAATGTTCATATTCATAGAACATTATGGAGTATTGTGAACATTATGGTTCACTTGTTACTCTATATTTTCCTCTCATGAAAAATAGAAAAAAATTATTTTCTAGAACATTATAGCTCCCAATCATCATAAGAAACTTTTCAACTATTTTATTAATGATATAAAACATCATATGATCATTCCAGTATTCATAATATATATATATAATAGGTTATCTAGTTGGATTTAAACTTTCAACTTTTCCTACTCTAAACTTGATCATTGAAAAAAAATATGTTCAATTCCAACATAGTTTTTCTAAATAAACTGACCTGAAAATATGATGAAATAATGAGAAATTAATATTAGCTCAGAATCAAGTAGAGACTTTATTAGATATAAAATGGTGACCTAAGGATTTAATGGAAGAAATTTTCAATAGGGATGAATTTTAGATTAAAAAATATAACTAAAAACATTTCAACCCTTAATTTTTTTGTTGAATTATTTTAAGAAATTATAATCATTTCATATATCATAGTAAAAGTAGTGAATGGAGTATAAATATAAAATATAATAAATACAATAATAATAATGGAAATATAATTTTCATATGTGTATAGAAAATTATTGAAGTTATAAAACCATCATGATTTAAAAATTTAATCAGTGGTATTTTAAAATTAATATAGAAAAATATAAAAATAATACACAGAGTATTGAATAAAAAACAAAAAAAATAATTTAAAAGTTTATTATCAAATATCATGCTTTAAAATTAGTGTTATGGAATTCTATAGACTTGACATTAGGTGTCCCAAATTTTTAACCTATAGAATGGTATCCATGATTTTTAACCTATCAGAAGGTTTTTCATTCTTTCCCCAGAAACTCATGACTTAACATATCAATAGTTGAAGTGTTATTGACCTAAAAACTCTTTATTACTATCCCTATAATCCAAAAATATTTTAGGATCAGTATAAAAACAATAATAATATAAAAATGAAGATTTTTACAAAATGGCCTCATGTGATGTAACTTATAGTAAAAACACACAGAAAGAAAAATATTACACTAATCAGAAGTTGTCTTGGAAATAAGAAATTGAAAAACATAAAAATGACCCAAAAAAATTGAATTATCTATTATTATTGATAATTTTCATTTAATTCTCTAATTATGATTCTATTTTTAGACAATGTTGTAACAAAATCTAATTTAGAATTTCTACAATCTTCAAATTCATTTGTAACTGTATCAATAGTAGACTCGCCATATTCTAATGTACCCAACACTTTGCTTTATCTATGGATGAGTTAATCCTAGACTTCTACAGTTACCTGTAATCCATTCCATGTAATCTAAAATTAATGTTTTACTAGTGGATTTTTTCAAACATTATTAAATTATCTGGTATTTCAGTTACTAAAAAAACATTCTACCTAAACACAATAATTAAAAACAAATATCATGTTAACATAAGTTTATATACAGTTTATTGTGATTTCAAAACAAATAATTCAAGTGAATAAATTACTCAAAACTTATTAAAAGTTAAATGTAAACCTCCTTGGTGACACCTCATTTTATTTTTTAATTAATTGGCATATTTTTAAAATATTTGGATGATTTTTTTTAGAAAAATATTTTAAGTTCATTAATTTAAATAATTATTGTAATATTAGATATTGAACATATGATTTCATTCTCTAAAAACCACATCATATTTTTAATAAAATGTAGACTTATTAAATTCATTATTCAATAATTAAAAAATAATTAATGAAACATCACCATAAATGATTACAAAATTAATTATATAACCAAATTCAGAATGAAAAGTGACCCCAATATTTCCCAATAATTTATATAACCAATAATATTGATTACATGAGCAAAAAGAAGTTTATTATATCTTCTTTAATTGAAATAATTCTTTCCAAACTTCATACCTCTCATTAATTTATTTCTCTTAATAAAACATCTCTTGTTTATCTATCATATCTTATGCTTTATTAAAATATATAATTCATGAAAAAAAACTTTTCATATTTCATATATATTATATAGAAGCTTTATATATTATGATATAACCATTTTATATTATTTAAAATCATATATTTTAATAATTTTTTTAATACAAACATATTTAGACTTAGATCTCATCATTTAAAATAAAATTTTATAGTGAAGGATATAAATAAGGCATTAAATTATGAAAAAATCAAAAATAAAATTATATTTACGAACCATTTATAAATTTGAATATAAATATTTTATAATACCATGTGTTTATAATTTATAAATTTACTACATACCCAATCCTATTAACTATGATATAGATGACTGGAAATGATATCTTATTTCAAAAATATATATAATGTAAAATTATAATGTATAACACATATATTAATACACACAGTCATTTTTAACGCATCATAATAATTACATGTATTAATAATTATTTCAATTAGAAGAATCTATATCTTTATGTCCCTCATAACAATATCCCAAAACACATAATATTCTCTATGTTGTGCATTACATTTTCAAAATAACACTGTGACATTATAACTTTATAGTTTTGAATAAATAACCTAGATATATTATAGAAAATAATATATAATATCTCTATCGGTGATATCATGATCAATGGTCTATATTATCCCACTTGATATTTTAACCAGTAATATCCCTATATCCTTTATTGTGGTATTGAGTGTTCTTCATATTTTCATAATTTATATTAAAATTCATTTTTTTTAAACTTCACATGATTTGTCTCTAACACTAATGATGATACAAGATTTAATGATTCTAAATTCCATAAAAACTAAAAAACAAAATCTCATATTTATCCATTATATGTTTCAAATAAATATAAAAACAAGGAACATTCCTAAAATCTATTGATCAAACCCTATTATTCAATCAATTTGATGATTATTCCATAGAAATAAACAAATTAATCTTACATCCACTAGAAATCCACTACTATATAAATTATAGATCAAATCCTAAAAACCTCATCGTTGTTAACAATGTGTTATCAACATTAAATTAAAATGAAATAGAGAACATAATAGATTCACCTAAATATTATTTCACAAATATATCTTAAAAAATTCCCAATATTTTACTTTGTATCATTTTTTAATAAATGAATAAATCCCTAATGAGATGTATCATCAAACAATTCATAATCCTTTGTTGGATTAATACAATACATTAATTCAAAACTAACAAAAATAAATGAATAAATATCTGATGATTTTTATCATAAAACAATTCATAAGCCTTCGATGAATAAGTAAAATACATTAATTCAAAACTAACATATTCTATAATCAAGTATCCTTTAAGTGTTTACAATTTAAAAACATAAACATCATGTTAAAACTTATTTAATAAAAAAAATTAATTTGGTGTTGGATAATTAATATTATTATCTTATATGTAATATGAATATATATAAGGGAAGTAGTGTGAGGTCCCATGGGATATCATATATTTCATAATTCAATATGTCATATCGCATCATGTGATATCCCATAATTCATGGCATAACTATTTATATCATATGAAATTATATTACCCATATCAGTCATTGTGATATGGAATTATGAGTATATATATATTTAAGTGCTATAATTTTTTTTCAAGTATTATGAAGTAAGTTTCATATGTATACTGATTAAGATACATTTTTACATAGATGATGAAATCAAATTTGAGAATAAGAATTATGAATCTTATATAGTATAGTTAAACATTATTCCTTGATATCTGAAAATGATAATGATTTATAAAATATAATTTTATTTCAATGAAGTATGGATTTAATGTTTTTTATTTTAATTATGTCAATGTATTATTTGGTTATTTATGTAATTTAAATGAAAACATTAATTTTTTTGAAAGGGAATAATTTTTTAAAAAACAATTACTATAAACATATTTTTAATTTTATTCATTAGTTTACTAAAATTTTTGGTGTTGGTTAAATATTTCAAGTGGGTGTTGATATGCTTAAAACTATGTTGTGTAAATAATCTATAAATATTAATTTTGAGTTAAAGAATATTGATAATTATAGGAGTATGGTTAGAATTTAATTTTTTTTAAATAATTTTTTAGATTTCTATAGATAATGGATATTAATTTAGTTCCATATTTTGGTTATTTTTTATTTATAAATTTTATAATATTCATTCATGTGCATATACATGTTATTATATAATATTTTTTTCATTTTTTAATAAATATTATTTTTTAATATAATTCTAAACCTAAAAAGGATAAATATGATTGTCATTTTTTATTAATTTTATTAAGGATATTATAAAAAGTAAATGATTAATACTTCACATTATATTTCAAGGAAATATTTTGAAAATTTTAAAAATATTATAATTGATAAAAAATAAATGGTTTGAAATGTTATATAGAAATTTCTATTAATATAAATTCTCATAAATAACCTTTATTTGAATTTGATTCTTATAATAATTATTTTAAAATAATGTGTATATTATTTTAATATTATATTCATGTTTCTTATTTCTACCAACTATAATTCTCTATATTTGGGATGTACTTTAAGTTTTTAATTTTTATTCAATATTGGATGTAACATTGATTTTTTGAGGGAGTAAATGGATTTTTTTGGTTGAATTCATGAAATTTATGTAAAGATAGCCTCTAATGTGTATTTTTATTACAAATTTTGATGAAGAATAAGGTTATTTCATTTGGGTTTAGTTTTTTCAAGAATATGTATTTTAAGATAAAATGATATATTTTTTTAGCAAAGATGTGTGGTGTGATACATAGTCCTAAAGATTGTGCAACCAGACCATACATCATGATTTTTAAGGGATTGATAAATTCATGGCCACCTTTATATTGCTTGATATAGTGAATTTTAACCATGTATTCTAGGTTCAATTGAAGTAAATTCATTTTCATAAAGACACTCTTAAAAGTTTTAGAATAATACCATTTAATTGGTATTAAGTTATACAAGTTCACCTCAAACCACCTAAAACATCTCAAAACCACTGCATTCTTTCCCAAATCATCTTGTTCATTTTTATGATATTTTAGGGTGATTTTAAAATTCCCTCGTCCTATATTTCATATAATTATGAGTCCAAAATTAAGTTTTTTAAATAAAATACTAGAAAATATGTAGATATACTTTCCCTCTATTGAATTAACTTATTCACATTCTAATATTAGAACATGAAGATTCCAACTCTACGGATCAGAGGGATTAAATATTAATTTATCATTCATATTTTTTATATTTGAGATATTAATTCTACTATGAAATTATGTATATTATTTTTCTATGATTTTGGAAATACATGTGTAAGAATGTGGCCTCAATACCTTTTATGTGATGGGAAAATCTAATATAGTTTTTAATCTTATTATTTACTTAAATTGGGTGGTTTATATAAATCATCATTTTTTTTAAAAAAATTACAGGAATTTTTTTCTCAAAATTGAGGATTTTTATATCCAACAATGTTTTATATTTAAAATATATATTTTCAAAGAAATTAACTTGATTTCATATTTGACAGATATTTAATTAGGTTTTAATTTTTTAGTGAATATTTTGGGGAAACTGAATTTTCTATGAATATAAGTTTTTTGAAAATTACCTAAAAAGGCGTTAGATTTTAAATTTTAAATTTGATTTAATTAATTTCAGGATTATTTCACAGGTGTGTGGATAGGTGAGAAATTAAATTTTATATGATTTTTTTAAAAAAAATAAATGATTTATTCCTGGTAAAGTGTATACTAATAGAGCAACATTATGTAGATAATTAGTTGCGATAATGGGGGTTGAATGGTGATATTTCACTCCATTTTTAGTAAGTGGTATGGTTTTGAATTTGAAGTGCAAACAAGTAAAACAACATTTCAAAAAAAATATGAAAAGGAAGATTTGATTCTGGTGGGGAAGGTAATAAATCATTATAAATATATAACTTTCATTGATTTTATTGGTTTATTCTTGTTTTTTACGTGTCATAATTTGGTTTTTTGGATATGAGGAGTTTCCATTATATTTTCATAAATAGTTTTTTTCCATTGATTGTATAAAAAGGATATTTCTTATATTTTATAAAAAATAGAATAATTTCAAGATTGATTTTTTATGAAGAAAACATGGTTTATCAACTGTTTTTGAAATCAAGGTTCTGATTTTTGATATATTAATAATATAAATTTTTAAATGAATGGTTATCTTATTTTGATAACTTTGTTATAAAAATGTTAATATAAATCTATTATTTTAGTTAAAAATATACTGATTTATCAATGATGATTATCATTTTATTTTTGGATTTCTCATGCATGGAATCATATTAGATTCATTAGGTATACACGTTGACGACATGTAGAAGTTATTGTTCTTTATATTGGAAAGAGAAGACTCTATTCATTATATTGGGTGAATAATTGATCTCTGTTTGAGATATAAAAGAAAGTATTAGTGGATCAGTGTCTGATTTTCATTATTTTGTGACAATAAGAGTCTTTTTTCATTAAAAATTAGATGTGTAAAAAAAATTATTTATGTCGTGAATTTTTTATTAAATAGTTTTTATTTAAGGATAATTTACATTTACATCAATATTTTTGTTTTATGGTTTACGGGAAAATAATTCAAAAAACATTAATTATTATCCTTAACTGCTTATTATAGTGTTTGAAGACCAAGAAGTACACATGAGACCATGTGGTATCCCAACCCAAGTTTCAGGATTTAGGGTCTAGGTTTGGGGTCTTACTATAGGGACCAGGCCTTAAAACATTACATAATCTTGAATTAAATGAATAATCATCATTGAGGATATTTTTAGGTTTAGATTTTTAGAGAATTAGGACATAACTATTACATCTCAAAAGATTACAAAGTATACACTTCTACTTAGTTTCCATTTTTTCATAAAATAAAAACCCTTAAAAAGAAACATGTCTAGGTCCATGTTTTAGACAGCATGTATTTCCTTGATCCCATCCTTGACCCTATTCATCTTTAAGTCATGTGGGAAACATTTCAAAAACATGGGATGAGTATAAAAAGCTCAGTAAGGGATATAAAAATATGAAAAGAAAACATTAGTCCATGTATACATAAGAATCAATGAAATCGTACTTTACTCATAAAACATATTCACTTCAACAAACCTCATGAAATCATAAGACTTATGAATAACTAAAAGAAATCATAATACATAAAGGTAACTTGAGGCATTCATAACATTTTTACGTAGGGAGTAACCCTCATGGTTACATTTGAAATACCCATCATAGTATATTCCCTAAATCTCTTTGGAGAAACCTTTGCATTTAACTCCTTCACGTTACCCAATGCATTAGAGAGATATCTCGGGCTCACCCACTCTTATTTTATCATAGAACCACCTGACTTCATAAACAATACCCAAGAACTATAACATAAACATAACACATAACTTAAGCATAAAGGAAAGATAACATTCCCACATTGTAATAACAATATAACTATTTAAGATACTGAAATAATAAATCCATTCTAAAAACAATTTTCAAAACCAAAATATGTAAAAAGAGTATATGGTATTTATTTTCCTTTTAAAAACATTACATCTTGTTAAGGAAGCCAAAGACCAAATAATACTCGAGGCGGTGGAAAAGGTCGTTGTCACTGCTTACGTAAAAAAAAGAAACATTCCTTTTAGTTGTTTAGTAAAATGATTCGTAGAGAAAATATTACCTTTAAATGAAATGAAAAGTCAAAAGGGTTTTATACACCGTATAAAATAATTTCCTGTATAAATCAAAGGATGCCTCAATAAAAGGAGATTGAGACGAAGTCCCTTATAAAGACGGTATCCTTGGATTAAGGATAAATCAATGACATAATTATGTGTGACAAATATAAATACACCCAATATAAGTGGATATTAAGTGTTAAACAAACATAGGTCCTTCACACATATTCACATCACGACATAATCAAGAAGTAGAGGTTTAACCCAAAGAATTGAAATTGGGTAAAGAAGTTTCCTTATAAAAATTTGACAGCCTAACCGCGTCACTTTAAAATTCAGAAAATGAGTTGATGAGAGATAAAAAGGGTATCTCATCACTTGGATATAAAATTTACAGCAATAAGTATATATAAGAACATATCCCAACATAAGAATATGTAAAATAAAATACCTAACAAAAATAATTCTTTTAAAAAGAGGAGGGTGAAAGGCTCCCTTATCGATTTGGGTAACTTTCAAAACGTACACCCCATGACAGAAGGATCATACAATGAAGATGTAAATACCCATAAATTAAATTATATTACACAAATAATACAATCATGGGCAGTACACACACCACACAAAAGTAAATAGTGGCAAATGTAGCATGAATCTCACGGGAATAAAAGTGAGTTGAAAAACCTCTTACCTCGTTGTAATCAATTGAGTCATACAACCAAAAGATAATAAACACCAAATTAATCACATTATACCGTGAATATAAATAGAATCCTGATAATATATATATGAAATGGCAGTACAAAATACACCACATGCAACAAATAAGTGGCGAACAATGTAAATCTCACGGAATTGAAAGTGAGATAAGAAATCCCCTTACCTCAAGTCCGACTTGTCTAGTTCATTTCTTTATATTCTTGAATAATAAACTTAGTTAAATTTATAATTGATTAAGTAATTCCTTTAAATTTTATTATTCAATTCATATCACATATTATCATGTTATAATAATTAGTTAATTATGTGATTTCATATCATACGTTTTGTCGATGTTCGGTACATGAGTCAAAAATGAACTTGTTTGAAAAGAATTGCCCATGTAGTTATAAGTACATCATCTCCAAAATGGTATTAATGATTTATATATCATATATATCTAGTATATATTCATTTTATACTATTCCATAACATTTGGAGATAAAAAATGAAATGCACCGTTCATGGAGATGGTAGGTCGTACGTACGCATGAATGCTACTTTCATTTCTTTGTTATATTAAAGGAATTAAGACAAAATGAGACATGTATATATTATAATTCCAGTATAATATATATGTTATATATGTAACATAATTTCATCAATTACATTATTTATAAACTCCAAGTTTGGAATGATCGAGTCACATCACTTGAGGGGGCGGTAGTCCACATTTCCTCAGATGAAATTATCGCACTTCCATAACATGAAAAGCATAACAATGTGATTTAATAATAAAATTCAAAAGAATATAGAAAAAATAAACACCATATATATCATATATAAATAAATTGATATCATAATGGCCACCATGAAAGGTGCTAAAATAATATTGAACTATCATCATTTCGTGAGGCAGTAATTCGCCACCCACAGAAACAGTATGTTCTTTAACCATTAGACGGAGTTGTGTGTAAGTGTAGGTAGAATCCTTATCATAACAACATAATACTACATTTAGGATAATTTTTTTATTATGTTATGAAATAATAATACGATATTGTTGATTGAAGAAGTAAAATAGAAGGAAGAAACTCGAGAGAAGACATTACCTCTAAATTGGGTAACTCTTTTTGATTTGAGCCAAAGGCTTACTTGGAAGGACTTATGCCCAATCTGAGGCTTCTACAAGTAAGAGAGGGATGTGGAGAGATAATAATAGTAGAGGTTGGACTAGACAAGGGCTTGAGAGGTGTGGGTAGTGTGATAGAGGTGGGGGCCTTTTATAAGAGGGAGGAGGGTCACTTTTGTAAAGTCTTGAAATGTTACTTTATTATAAAGTTATTTTCAGATTTTAATGGTCCCACAATGATATATTTTGAGGATAAGGTTATAATGGTTTGAAATCCACCCATCCAATAGGTTTTAGACAAGTATATAAAAATTCTAAATAAAATATCATGATATAGAAAATATTTTTATCTTTAAAATGAATTTTTATAGTCTAAGAGATCATTTATTTAAACAAAATTAAATATTTTTTACTTAGGATATACAAACCTTTGTTATATTTCTCATCTTTTTAAAAATAATGTCATAAATGTCACTATCACACCCATGTGACTACATGGGCCCTAAAGTTTGGTAAAAATCTTCCAATGGTGGGAAATGACTCAACCAAGAGGATTTGGACACATGTTTGGGTCATTTTATATTATTATGATATTATTTTATTACCCTTAACTACCCGATTACTAATTAATCATGATAATTAAAGATAATTGTCGTCATTACTATTCATAATGTCCAAAAACAAAAGAGTCTTAATTGCATAATTAGGACCTTATGATTCAAAATATGGAATCCATTTTACCAAATTCCAAACACAGAAATTACAGTAATTAATTTAAAAATAATTCCCGTTGTCAAAACAAAAGACGGGTTTTTAAGATGTAAAATATATCAAAAGATTGATTTGATTTTATATCCAATTTAATAGTGAAATTACATCCAATGACAAAAATTGTATTAAATTATAAAAATATAATTAAATTACACCTTAAAAAAATTAAAATGACAATCTATCTATATAAATAAATTGGATGAAAAGGTAGTTTTGAATTAAAATGCTGTATTTTTCACTATTCATTAAAAAATGAGCATTATTAGAAAAATACCAAAAATCCACCCTAAGCTGTATTTGATATTACAAATTCAAAAATTATTTCCATTTTACCAAATTCAAAACCTAGAAGTTTCATGAATAAATTATATATTTAATTCCCACTGTCAAAACAAATAGCTTGTTTTTAAGAAACAATATCTATCAAAATATTGACACTTGTTTATGTCCATTTTCAATGAAAAATTAATTCTAATTACCACCATTGGATTAAATAGAATACATATATTATAATTACACTTTAAAACCAATTAAAAATATAATTTAACCATAGAAATAAATTAGATTAAAAGGTTGTTTTGAACTAAAATACAACATTTTTCACTATTCATTAAAAAATGAACTTTATCAGAATAACAAAAAATTACACAAAGTAAATTTTGATGTTTAGATTATAAAGAAGGATTTTATGTTGTCAAATATAACATATAAAATTGACAAAAATCAGTTTTAAAAAGGGTTTTCCATCAAAAGGCGGTTAATCGACCTTTTAAAGAACATTAGAATATTTATGCTTAAAATCGAATTCTTTTCTTATTTTAAGACTCTAACTTTTATTGGATAAATGTAAAAATATTTATCAAACATATATAATAATTTTGTAGTTATTTCTGTTCATTCCCTCCATTACAAGGACTAGGCATTAACTACCATTTAAAATAATATTATTATATTATTAGTGTGCAACGTAAGATTTCAATGAAACTCGTTGTTGCGTACTTGTTATGCCATCGAACATAGCATTATTTTTAAAGTAATATTAACATTTTATTTAAAAATATTAATAAATATGAAAATATCATATTATTTTTTTACCCAGGATGTTACATCCTTCCCCCCTTTTGGGAATTGCGTCCTCGCAATTTTAAAATTTGACTCAGAAACTTCATTGAAAGCCCCACATCAGAAAAATAGTAAATTAAACTATCACATTAAAAGAAAGAAAGAAAGGTAAAAAGGTCACCTGAGACAACATATACTAGGATTCCATGAAAACATGGATATGGAAGAGAAAACAAAGGGTCAAGTTCTGATAGAGAGTGATAGAAAACATGTTTAGGAGAAAGTTAACCACCAGAAAATCACAAAGTTGTGATTGGTTAAACAGTATTTGATTCCCGAGTAGGAAAAGTTAACAGAAAACATTTGTTTTAAGTTACTTTTCATTGAGGAATTTATTTATGATCTTAAATAAATCATAAGTAAATATACTTACTTGTCATGTAGACTTTCATCTCTTACTATATTTCTTACACAAACTCATATTTTCTCCAAAATATGAGTATTTAGGATGAATTTTTCACATTAAGAGCACTATAATCAACTTCTTGAGAATCACCTAATCCACAAAAAATGAACTATATATTTCCCATGTCTTTAGACCTTAACCAAAACCAACATTTTTATTACAAGATTAGATAATCCCCAAAAAGGATAATCTTTTACAAAAAGAAAAACTACTCTTAATCTCCAAAAAAAGGACCCAAGGTTCAAGAAAGACCATTAAATAAATAGTTATCCATAAAATTATTCAAAGTAATCCAAAATAATATTGAAACCCAAATCTCTTAAGGATTTAATCACATAGTCTTCCAAGGTAAATCTTAACATTTATCTCTAAATAACATTAGTTACTCTTAAAGTCTCATACTGAAAAGTAATTAACCTAATCACATATCCTCCATGATAGTTTAATCATTTCCCAAAAACCAACTTATTCTTGATTCATTAGATCATCTATCTAAAAATAATTAGTCATACTAACCAGGGACTTCATGTACTCCAGTGGTAGGCAATAAATACCATTCGCACTTTGGTTGTGGGTTTGATTCCCACAGCTTCGTCCGACGCGATGGGTTGCCACACGGTTTGCGTGTTGTCCCTTTTTAAAAACTACATAATTTTATAACATTCCCAAAAAGAGATAAATTCATCAAAAATAACCATAACATAATTTAAGAATGAAGGTTATCTAATAACTTTCTTTTTCATCCCAAAATATATTAACCAGTAATTGCCTCAAATTCAAGGATCATATAAACCCAAATGGTTCTTTATAACTATATCCAGAAAAGAAAAGATAATTATTCCTTGAAAAAAAAATCATATATCAAACATCAGGGTTACACATACTATAAAAAGTCTTGTAATGTAATATCATCATCAAAAGAGCCTTAATACTTTTAAGAATTTCATCATCCTAAAATCTACCATAATTCTTGAATCCCTTATATGTTGACTTCTTACTCATTCAACATTCTTCATGATCGATTAACCATTCCTTTCTAAATTATTCTAAAATACTTCTTTCCTACAAACAAAATCATGAATCATATCCAAATATTCGTTAATAAGAAAACATATGTTAAGAAATAATCCATACCTTTCATTGTTCATTATTAGTTTATTCATCCTCAATCGGAATGGAATTAGGTATTGGTAAATGAATATTTTTATGATCTTGGTGATCCAATTCCCGAAACTTCTTCATAGGACATGTGTTTTCATAATGACCATGCACACCACATTTAAAACATTCAATTGATCCTTCAAAAAGAACTTATTTCCCTTTCCTAGAGTCAACTAGATGCTTCCTTTCTCCATGGCATGTTCTTGGTTTATGACCTTAATTTCCACATCTATAGCATCTTTCATTCCCTTTGAAACATTTTCCTAGGTGTTTCTTTCCACATCATTGAAACATAAGTTTTTAAACACACTTACCTTTATGATTATTACCTGAACTTCTGTAAGGATTTGTTTCTCGCATATATGATTCCTTATAAAAATCACTAAGGTTCAGGTGATCAATTATGACTCTATATAGTTGGTTGAGAATAACTACAAGAGTTCTCATTATAGATCCCATATCATTCAGTTTCTCGTTCAGAAAATCGTCACAGTTTTCATCACATCCATTATTACTTTGGTGCCTATTAGATCCAGCCATTTACTAAAACAAAAAATGGCAGTGTGAGTATATCAGTAAAATCATCATATAATACTAAGATATAATTATTCATGTTATCTTAAACTCATTAAATTTATCTAAGAAAACTACGACTCTTTATGAAATCCTAACCATTATGGTAATGTTACTTAAGCTTAAAGAATACCCTAACCTCTAAAGTTATCTAAACTGACCTTTGATACCAACTATAAGAACCTGTCCTTAAAACATTACACAATCTTGAATTAAATGAATAATTCTCATTTAGGATATTTTCAGGTTTAGATTTTTAGAGAATTAGGACCTAACTATTACATCTCAAAAGATTACAAAGTAGACACTTCTACTCAGTTTCCATTTTTTTGCATAAAATAAAAACTCTTAAAAAGAAACATGTCTAGGTGCATGTTTTAGACAGCATTTCTTTCCTTGATCCCATCCTTGACCCTATTTATCTTTAAGTCCTGTGGGAAACATTTCAAAAACTTGGGATGTGAATAAAAATCTTAGTAAGGGATATAAAAATATGGAAAGAAAACATTAGTCCATGTATACATAAGAATCAATGAAATCATACTTTACTCATAAAACATAATCACTTTAACATACGTCATGAAATCATAATATTTATGAATTAATCATAGAAATCATAAGACATAAAGGTAACTTGAGGCATTCATAACATTCTTACGTAGGGAGTAACCCTCATGGTTACATTTGGAATACCCATCACAGTATATTCCCTAAATATTTTCGGAGAAACCTTAGCATTTAACTCCTTTTCATTACCCAATGCATTAGAGATCTATCTCAGGCTCACTCGCCCTTAGTTTATCACGGAATCACCCGACTTCATAAACAATGCACATGAACCATAACATAAACATAACACATAACATAGGCATAAAGGAAAGATAACATTCCAACATTGCAATAACAATATAACTTTTTAAGATATTGAAATAATAAATCAATTCTTAAAACCATTTTCAATACCAAAATACATAAAAAGAGTACATGGTATTTATTTTTCTTTTAAAAACATTATGTCTTGTTAAAGAATCCAAAGACCAGATAATACTCACGATGGTGGAAAAGGTTGTTGTCACCGCTTACGCAAAAAAAAAAGAAACATTCCTTTTTGTCGTTTAGTAAAACGCTTCATAGAGAAAAGATTCACATTGAATGAAATGAAAAGTAAAAAGGGTTTTATACACCGTATAAAATAAATTCATGTATAAATCAAAGTATGCCTCAATAAAAGGAGATTGAGATTAAGTACCTTATAAAGACGGTATCCTTTGATTATGGATAAATCAATGACAAAATTATGTGTGAAAAATATAAATACACCCAATATAAGTGGATATTAATTGTAAAACAAACATAGGTACTTGAAAAATATTCATAGCATAACATAATCAATAAGTATAGGTTTAACCCAAATAATTGAAATTAGGTAAAGAAGTTCCCTTTCAGAAATTTGACAGCCTAATGGCGTCACTTTAAAATTTAAAAAATGATTTGATGAGAGATAAAAAGGGTATCTCATCACTTGGACATAAAATTTACAGAAATAAGGATATATTATAACATATACCAACATAATAATATGTAAATTAAAAGACCTAACAAAAAAGAAGTCTTTTAAAAAGAGGAGGGTGAAAGGTTCCCTTACCGATTTGGGTAACTTTGGAAACGTACACCCCATGACAGAAGGATCATACAATGAAGATGTAAATACCCATAAATTAAATTATATTACACAAAGAATATAATTATGGGTAGTACACACACCACACAAAAGGTAATAGTGGAAAATGTAGCATGAATCTCACGGGAATAAAAGTGAGATGAAAAACCCCTTACCTCGTTGTAATCAATCAAGTCGTATGACAAAAATATAATAAACACCATGTGAATCACATAATACCATGAATATAAATATAATCATGATAATATATCTGAAATTTCAGTACACAATAGACCACATGTAACAAATAAGTGGCGAATAATGGAAATCTCATGGAATTAAAAGTGAGATAAGAAATCCCCTTACCTCAAGTCTGACTTGTCTTGTTCGTTTCTTTATATTCCATAATAATAAACTTAGTTAAATTTATAATTTCTTAAGGACTTCCTTTAAAGTTTATTATTCAATTCATATCACATATTATCATGTTATAATAATTAGTTTATTATGTGAGTTCATATCATACGTTTTGTCGATGTTCGGTACATGAGTCAAAAATGAACTTGTTTGAAAAGAATTGCCCATGTAGTTATAATTACATCATCTTCATAATTTTATTAATTATTTAAATATCATATATATCCAGTATATATTAATTTTATACTATTCCATAACATTTGAGGATAAAAAATGAAATGCACCGTTCATGGAGACGGTAGGCCGTACGTACGCATGAACGCTACTTTCATTTCTTTGTCATATTAAAAGAATTAAAAATAAATGATACATATATATATTATAATTAAATTATAATATATATGTTATATAGGTAACATAATTTCATTAATTACATTCATTTTAAATTCCATTTTTGGCATGAACGAGTCACATCACTTGAGGGGGCGGTAGTCCACAGTTCCTCAGATGAAATTATCGTGGTTCCACAACATGAAAAGCATAACGATGTGATTTAAAAATTAAAATAAAAATTTTATAGAAAATATAAATACTATATATATAATATATAAATATAGTGACCTCATAATGTCCACCATGAATGGTGTTAAAAGAATATTGAACAATCATTGTTTCTTGAGGTAGTAATTCGCCACCCACAGAAACAGTATGTTCTTTAACCATTAGACAGAGGTGTGTGTAAGTGAAGGTAGAATACATATCATAAAAATATCCTAGTATATTGAGGATAATATTTTTATAATGGGATCAAATTATAAGAAGATACTGGTGAGTGAAGAAGGAAAATTAAAGGAAGAAACTCGAGAGAATACATTACCTCTAAATCGGGTAACTCTTTTTGGTTTGAGCCAAAGGCTTCCTTGGAAAGACTTATGCCCAAACTGAGGCTTCTAAGAGTAAGAGAGGGATTTTGATAGATAATATGAGTATAGTTTGGACTAGCCAAGGGCTTTATATGTGTGGGTAAGGGGGTAGAGGTGGGGGCCTTTTATAAGAGGGGGAGGGTCACTTTTGAAAAGTATTGAAATGTTACATTATTATGAAGTGATTTTCGGATTTTAAAGGTCCCACAATGATATATTTTGAGGATAAGGTGATAAGGGTTCGAAATACACCCATAAAATATGTTTTCAACAAGTTTAAGTCTTATATTTTACCTTATCTTTTCATTTTATTTAAATTGTTCATTAATGAGGTAATCACTGCATCATTATGGTGCCACAAATAAATTTATTTATTTAAGGTCTAAAAATTATAAAAAAATACCATTATGTAGGAAATATTTTTATATTTCCCATTATTGTTTATAGTATAATAGATCATTTATGTAAACAAAATTAAAATTGTTTTAATGAGGATATACAAACCTTTGTTATATTTCTCTTCTTTTTAAAAATAATGTCATAAATGTCACTATCACACCCATGTGACTCCATGGGCCCTCAAGTTTGGTAAAAATATTCCTATGGTCGTACATGAATCCAAAAAAGAGGATTTGGACACATGGTGGGGTCATTTTATATTATTATGATATTATTTTATTACCCTTAACTACCCGATCACTAATTAATCATGATAATTAAAGATAATTGTCGTCGTTTTTATTCATAATGTCCAAAAACAAAAGATTATTAATTAGATAATTTGGACATTATAATCCCAAATATTGAATCCATTTTACCAAATTCCAAACACAGAAATTGAAGTAATTAATTTAAAAATAATTCTTGTTGTCAAAACCAATGACGGGTTTTTAAGATGTAAAATCTATCAAAAGATTGATTTGTTTTTACATACAATTTAAATGTGAAATTACATCCAATGACCAAAATTTTATTAAATGATAAAAAAATAATAAAATTACACCTTTAAACCAATTAAAATGACAATATAACTATATAAATAAATTGGCTGAAAAGGCAGTTTTAAATTAAAATGTTGTATTTTTCACTATCCATTAAAAAATAAACATTATCAGAAAAATTACGAAAATTAACCCTAATATATATTTGATATTCCAAATTAAAAAATTATTTCCATTTTACCAAATTCAAAACATATAAGTTTCGTTAATAAATTATATATTTAATTCCTACTGTCAAAACAAATAGTGTGTTTTTAAGAAACAATATCTATCAAAATATTGACCCTTGTTTATATCCATTTTCAAATTGAAATTAATTATAATGACCACCATTGGATTAAATGGTAAAAATATATTTTAATTAAACTTTAAAAACAATTAAAAATATAATCTAACCATATAAATAAATTTTATTAAAAGCCGGTTTTGAACTAAAATATAACATTTTCACTATTCATTAAAAAAAATAAACTTTATCAGAATAACAAAAATTTACAAAAAGTAAATTTTGATGTCCCGATTCTAAAGAAGGATTTTATTTTGTCAAATATAACATATAAAATTGAAAAAAAGTAGTTTTAAAAAGGGTTCTTCATCAAATGGTGGTTAATCAACCTTTTAAAGAATATTAGAATATTTATGCTTAAAATCGAATTCTTTTCTTATTTTAAGCCTATAAATTTTCTTGGATAAATGTAAAAATATTTAACAAAAATATATAATCATTTTGTATATAGTTCTGTTCATTCCCTCCATTACAACGGATAGGCGTTAACTACCATTTAAAATAATATTATTATATTATTAGTGTGAAACGTACGATTTCAAAGAAACTCATTGTTGCGTACTGGGTATGCCATCGAACATAGCATTCCCTTTAAAGTAATATTAACATTTTATTCACAAATATTAATAAATATTAAATTTTCATATTCTTTATTTACCCAGGATGTTACACTTACAAAATGAAATCAAAGAAATGTTTTATATTGGGTCTTGATATATCTGATAAAAATGAATAATATGATTTTTGGGAAATGAAATATACCCATAAAAAGTAGTAATTAACCTTTTTTATAGTGTAATTTGAGTTATCATTTTTTTAGGTATAACTGGAGATTTTTTATGACCTATAAGTAATGTTATTGAATAGTTTTGTAATAAAAATCATGTATATATGTAGTGTAATAAAATGAAAAACTGTTAAATAAAATCAAACAAGATATAAATCAATAAGATGCAATGGAAAATTAAAAAATAAATTGTATCTCACTATCCATGTCAATTATTATCTAACAGTGAGTCTTATTAGGTTCATTTAATTGTAAATAAAAGATTACATATTCTAAAGGTATCTAAAAACTACTAAAATCATCAATTGCTTTGACAATACTACTTTTACTTCAAAAGTATACTTGAACATCCTTTATTTGGGTAAATAAAAAGAATATATTATGGAGATTTTTTATGTCTATAATTATATCTAGTGTATACAAATGAGGTTTGTGAGTCCAAATTATAGAACTCTATCATTGAAAGAAAGATCATATTGGAGTCTTGGTGTTTCATACATTATGAAACAACACACCGTTTATTTTAACCATTGAAACTCATCACATCATTTAGATCATTAATTATATGATAATTAAAAACATTTAATAATTATTAACCTATATAAAAGATTTCAATTTTTTTTAATAAGTCAAAATTTTAATTTAATCATCATAGGAGAGTCAGTTTGTTGATATCGCATATTGTTTCTACATAAGTTCCAAGAAGTTTCTTTATGAACGATTAGTAATGAAAACCAGGATATGGTAACTCTCTCCATGTTCTTGTTTTATTCATTGGTACAAATTTCCCATAATCTTCAACTTAACCTAAATCCTTAATGTACTTTTGTAATACTTTACAACTATTTTTAAACCCATATAAACACTTTTGGACATGATTATCAAATAAACATTTTCAAAATTTGGAAAAATATTTTGTTTCCAAATTAATCAATATTCCAAGACCTATTATGTAAACCTATGAGTTTTGGAATTTTTTCTATTAAATAGTAGTATGTCAAAATATAAACATACACATGATAAAATTTATCATTTTATATTTTATTAATTCTTATATAATTCATTTTTCTAATACTTTGTGCGACCACTATACATGAAACATGTCAATCGAGTATTGGAAATATTATACATTCATTATTTTCAAAAATAAACTAACCAATTTAAATGAATAAAACTCATATAATTTATCTAAGTACTGGATCAAATAACAATTCACCCAAATAAACATGGAAATGGATATCCTTTTTCTAATTTAATGAAGGACCCAAATATCATACTTTTCATGTAAGAAAAAAATCTCAACTTTGTTAAACTTTTCCAACAACATCATCAGCAACAAACCCAACTAACCATGATTTTCTCAACATAAAGGCTATCATAAAAAAGGTATCAATGTATAAAGGTTATTGTGTCAAATATCTTGTCAACCTCTAGTATTGTGGATTCATATCAAGAACACACCCTTAAGTATATCAATGATAAAATTAGATTCCACTATTTATATAAAATATGTATCACACCTCAATTGAATGATAAATTGATATTTCTTTTATTTTGAACCTATGATACATTTACAATGATAATAATCCTATGAGATATTTTATGTAATGTTTATTCTCCATGCTATAACTCTTTAGTACTTTACTGATATATGTGTTTTAACTTAGTCTAAGTGACATATTTGATACATTTTCTAAAGTTATTCATACCCTATTTGTTGACACATAGGTTATGGTAATAATAAATAGATTTTATTTCTTAGAAATATTTATTATGATATTTTATGCACTCATATTCACTATACTAATTTTAAGTAATTTTTCTGTTGAAAAATAAATATATTTTTATAATAATTTTTTTATGAATTATATGATTTTATTTAAAAGTAAAATTTATAAAATTTATTAATTTAATTTTATAAAATTGAATTAATTTTTTATATAATCATATAAAACTTATATTAAATTTATTTTATTATATTTTTATGAAAAATATTGATTCTTTGTGAATAGTGAAACATGCAGATTTTTATAAAAACTATTATTTCATTCAACTATTTAAAAAGTATAATTCAAAATTATATTTATTTTAAAGAAAAATTCATCCCATTTGTTAAAAAATAATCCAATTAAGTATATAGTAATAATAATTATTAATGATTTTGGTATATAATCATTTCTATGTTTAAAACTGGTATTTTTCTAAAATAATTTTGTTGAATTTTTCATCCTTATATTAAATAAATTTCTGAAAATTTTATATATTGAATATTAAAAAATTTATTTACTATTTGTAATCGAGTGGTTTAAATTTATTAGTGAGGTTAATTTAATTTTTGTCACAATTAGTAGTAACCATGGTAAATTATTATCCCCATTATAAAGGGTAAAATAGGTTAATTAAGGTTGAAACTAAATGATAAGGTCATATGATCTTATATTTAATCTTACTGGGTGATATTATTTCTACTATTATCACCTTATTTTAAATAATGAATTATTTAGTTCCACATTCCCATGAGTGATTCATTTATAATATTTAAAAGTTAATAATAATTACAAAAGTGTGACACCCATAACTTATAAAAGGGAACCCACTATCCTTTTTTCACATACATTGGTCAATTTTTCTTGAAAAACCCCATCCAAATACATTTCCAAAATCCCTCCCCATATAAGGCTTAATTTATAAGTTAAATGAGGTTTGTAAAAGAAGAGGTATAACTCTTAACTGAGTGTTTTCTTGTTTATTTCCTCTTCTACCTGCTTCAAATATTCCAAATCCACCCTGATATAAAAAAATAATTTTATTTTTATATAGTGAAATTTTATTATATTTATATAAAAACCCTTTTTCATAACTTTTCCCATCCTATGAGAATTTAAAACTTCACTCATGTGTATATGTGGACAACCACCCCCACCAAGTGATGTGTTTCATTATTCATCACCTACTCATAACACCTGTTAAAACAATGGATATATATATATATATATATATTATGAAAAAAATATGATTCTATAAATCTAATATATTAATTTCCTTCTTTCCCTTCCATCTATTGGAAAATGATAATTTTACTAGTATGTACATGTGGACTACCACCTACATAAAGCCACGTGATTTATTTTTCATTACCGTTGTGGTTGGTCATAATGTTCGAACTAATGAATAAATATGAAATATATAAAATATGTATGATTTTTTAAAATTTAAATATTACTTAATTTATTTCTTTTTCACCGATTAGAAAAATGAAAATTTTGTTCATTCGTACATAGAGGCTACCATCTCAATAAAATGTTGTGCTTCATTTTTCATGACCGCCTTAAATGGATGATGATAAAATTATATTTAATATATAAACATGATAATTACGACAAGGTTATGTTTCTATATATTATAGAATAATTAAACATTTAACCACAGTTAATGCACTGATGTTATTTTTAGGTTATAAACAGAATGACCACAAAAAAACCAATGTGAACTTAACCATTTTAGTAACTAAATAAAATATAGTAATAAATGAAAAAAATGAAAAATGATAATGGAAGGAACATAAAATGTTTTCTAATAAATGAACTAAATAATATAATTTTATTTTCATGGATTCATAAAATGTAAGAATCTAGGCGGGACTTAAGGTAAGATATTTTTATTTTAAGCCTTATTTAAAATTATCTCTTCAAATCATTCTCCTCCATATCCATAATCCTAAAAATATTAAAAGAATATTTTTTATACATAAATGATTATTAATATTCATTTTTAAAATATATATATATAGTAAAATTTTTTAATAAGTAATCTTTTTAACATTTACCATACGAGTGATTTTTGACTTTTTTTACTAAAGTGCACAAAAATGTTTTTTTTAAATTATACGGATTGATATAATTTTTAAGTCATAATGTTTTTTATTAGTTTTAAATTAGAAACTAAAATTATTCATGGTTTTTCAAAAAATATCACATTCCCATTATTCTGGGAATATTTCACTTAAAGATTTTTTAAAATAAAATCATTTTCCTCATTATTTTTATTTAAAAATATAAATTTATTTTAACTATGGATTTAAATGAGTTTTTTAATGGTTTTATGATAAAAAATTGAATGATTAAAAAAAATATTAATTATAAAATTATTGAAAATTATATATGATGATGGGTGATATCGATATAAATCATGATGATGAGTGATCTTAGTATATATCTCTAATGTATTAGGTAATTATTAGTTTTTGAAAGTGATAAATTAGGGATATAACATGATTGGTTTCTCTTTTATATCTAATTTAAACTCAGTTATTTTTTGTACATGTTGAACATTAATTATTATGTGTTATGAATATTATGATCTAAAAAAACTTATTTTTTTGTTTTCAAATAGTTTTTATATATTTTGATTTCGGGAGGAAAGAAAGGCTTATGAACTTTTAAATGTGAATGGTTTTTTTTCAATGGAATTTTTTCTTGATTTCTCATATTTATCATATTTACTTAATGATATTTTTTTATTTTAATGAATTTTAAAGGTTTTATTTAGGAAAATTTTTATTTTATCATGTTTATCTGTTTAATTTATGGGAGACAAAAAGTATGCATTGTTGAAAATTAAACTTCTATATGTGATCATTTTTTTAATACATTAAAACTCTAAACATAAAAGATATGGGAAATATAATAATGTGAAACACTTATAATAAATCATGTAATTATTATTTTATTAATAGGTGTGGCATTATAGTTGGTATTAAAGGAAAGTTTTAGATAACACTAATGGTCATAAGGATGTTAAAATAGGATTTTAATATATCCAAATTTATGGTTACATTATCATGGGATTTATTTTTGAAAAATTACTTGTTTCTTCATCTAATATGGGACTATTTATAATGTTTTTCCACATTATAAATAGGTCAGTTGAAGTAGGAAGACATCAAAGGAATAATAAACTATTGAATAAGTAACCTAGAATAGTTAGAATAGATTAGTTTTTAGTAGTGTTAATCCATTTGATGCATGTTATTAATATTTTCACCCCATAAAAGAGTGATTAAATTATCTATAGAGGAACATGACTATAATGGATCATTTCATGACACATCAGCCTCCATTTTTTGGTGATTTGTTAAACCTAGTGAAATATAAAGGATGGATAAATTCATTGGATAATATATTTGAATTTTTTTATGTACAAAAAATAAAAAGGTAAATATTTCTATTTATTATTTTTAAGGTGAAGTTAATATATAGTGGTATATGATTCAAAATAATAAATAAAAATATTATATAGATTATATAGAGTTGATGGTCTTTAAATATATTTTTTTGAGCTGTATTTTCAAAATATTATTTGAATTATAATAGAGTGGTAATTTCTAGAGTTTATGAGAAAGGAAAATTCTTTTTGCACTTATGAATAAATATTTATCCAAATTAATATGGTATTTATAGGATTTAATTCTAGATAATGAGAGTAAAATTCATAGAATATACATAGTTCTAAAACCCAGTTTATAAAGAGTGTTGGCCACTTTTAATTTAAAATTTATAAAGAGAATGTTCATTGTGTTGAGAAATTATAGATTGAATTTTTTGACACTTATGTACTTTATAAAAATAAAGGTAAGAATAAATCAAGGTTTATAGAAATGGGGAAGCATTAAACGAATAAATCTAGAGGTAATCCCTCCAAATTTTTTGGATTTAGTAAAAGTAAGTTTATAGAATGATTGATATGATTGGTAAAATTTTATAGATGTGGAAAGATTCATTATTGAGCTCATGATTATATAGAAAAGAATTATTTTCATAATATTAATGGGAAAAAAAATACTCAACCTGTAATGATATGTTTTAGTTGCAATGAGTCAGTCCATTATGCAAAGGAATGTTCGACGTTTGTTACATAAGGTGATAATTATCATGAAAGAAAGTATAAATGTGGGAGAAAAATATTTATCTTCTATTATTTTATATTCTATACCATTAAATAATGTTTTAAAAGGTACATTATTTTTTTATTCAAATTAATCTAATGTATTATTTTATTTTGGTTCCACATATTCTTCTATTTTTGGGAAATTAACAAGTATAATAGAAATAACATCTCAAGAAATGAAGTTATGATTTTAGGTAAAAAAATCATAGGGTTAGTAATAAGGTAATAAAAATTTAATATAATATTCCAGTTATCATCTTTTGAATGGTTTTTTCTCACAAACATTGATATATTTTCCATTATTGGGTTTGATGTTATTCTAGGTATGTATTGGATATTAGTTTATCAATATAAGATTATAGACACTTTAAAAACCAATAATTACAAGATTTATAACAAGTGTTACACATTTTTATATTTATATAATCTTTTTAGTTTATAGTTTTTGATAATTTGTTAAAAACACTACATTATAGAGTGGACACCTTCACACAGTATAAATTTTTCCATAAAATTAAGCTTTAAGTTTACACCCTTGTTTCATAAAAAAAACTTCTTCTTTATTTATGATGATCCACCATAGAGAAAATATTGACCTTTATAAAATTTATACTCATACATAGATTCTATTAAGGAAATTTGAAAACATGGGATGGAAGAAACAAATATAATTAAGGGATATAAAAATAAAACAATTTCATTAGTCCAATAAAAAATAATAAAACCTGTGAGTATGTTTACATTTTTCAAAATAAAAATTTGAAAAAATATATATAACATTTATTTAAGTGAAAATAAATATTTTCACAAATAAAAACCTTGAAATACATTATAAAGAATTTTAAACCCCATGAAGTCATCCTTGGGAATTTTTGAACTCATGAAAACCATTATTTAAAAAAACAAACCCATTACCTTTAATTTTTCCTTATCTCATGGAATCAAAATATTTCCATAAAACCATTTCTTGAATAATAATATAGGTTACTTGGAGAATCATATTCATAACTTGTGTTTAGTCATGTTTTACCCATGTCAAAATAATTGAGTCTAGTTAATCCCATATGAGTAATCATCCCTATTATCTACCCCCCCCCCCCCCCCTCACCATCAAAGACTACATCATTACCCAATGCATTAGAGTGAAATATTAGGCTCACCCATTATCATATATAATTATAAATTAATATATCTTGAAAAGAATATTTCACATTTTTACCATAAAACCCTTTAAAAAATCATTTGAACCCATAATAAAAACACTTTCCATTTTCATATATTCATATGGAGAAGTATCATTTTTCATTAAAAACTCTTTAAAATGAAGCATTTATAGAAGAGTGGTAATATCATATTATTTTAAATAAAATTTTAAGTTATTGGAATGTTGATAATGAATAATTAATAAGAAAATTGGAAAATGTGGTTTAGTCATATACATTAAAAAATATTATTTTGTACTTTTGTAAAAAGTCAAAAATAACGTATATGGAAAACATTGGAAAGATTTCATTTTTTAACATTTGTAAGGAAATTAATATATATTATATGATTTATTTTATATACCTATTAATAATAAATAATAATAATATTTAAACATTTAAAGAAAAATTGATAAGTTGGAGAAAGAGTTTAAATCATTTTGAACAATCTTTTAATGGAAAATACCTTACCCCGAAGCCTGAATGATTTCGTTTGTATGTATAAACTCTAGAGTATTAAAATTCTATTAGTTTTATTATTAATTAAAAAATCATGTTAAATAAATTATAATTATTCCCTTTATTCCATTATTAAGCATGTTTTATTTAGTTATAAAAATGGTTTTGTTCTTGTTGGATGTTTTTAGGATGCTCAATTTATAACCTCAAAAATAACATCAGTGCATTGGATGTGGTCAAAGTGGTTATGGTTAAAATAAATTTTTAATATCAAAAATGTTATAATTATAATATTTATACATGTTATGCACTTTTAAAACCAACCTTGTTATAAATTCATGAAAAATTAACCAATTTGTTTCATAGAGATTATAGTATGTGCATACACATGAACGATATTTTAATTTTTTTATATAGGTTTGAAAATAGATAATATAGATAATATTTAGTTTCATAGAATAAAAAATATTATATAAATTTCATATTTATTTATTATATCATTTAATATCCCTATTATTGTATGGTGGAGATGAAAAATGAATAACTTTGCTTTGTAGAGGTGGTAGTCCACACATATGCACGAGCGCATTATTGTTTTCTAACAGATGGTAGGGTAAGAATGTATGTACTATATTATCTATATATAATAATATTTATATCATAAATATCATAAATATTCATTTTAAAATTTATTTTAACCACTCATATGATCTGGTGATGAAAAATGAAACACATCGCTTCATAGAGGTTCTAGTCCACATGTACCAACAAAAGGTGTTTTTAGTTCCCATTTTATAGAAATAGGGTTTAAAAAGGTTTAAACCATAATAATTATAATATATTATTTTATGTAATATTTTTTTTTTATTAAAACATGGTTAAGTAATATTTTATGGAGGTAGAATATGAAATAAACATGAAAATACCCAGTCAAGAGTCATACCTCTTCTTTGGGAAACCTCCTTTGGCTTGTACCTTAAACCCTCTGGTTTTGATTTTTTAGTGAATCCTTGACCTATATAATGTGTGAAGAGATTTTGGGGAGATATAATTTTAGTTATTAGCTAAAATATAATGATAAAAAATGTGATAAAGAGAGTATATTAGGTTATCTCTTATAAGCTAGGGGAGTGGAACACTTGTAATTACTCAGTGTATTAAAAAATATTAAGTCACACTCATTATAAATTGGAACTTAAACAACCCAAATCTTAATATAAGGTGAAAAGAAACGAATTAATATCATAAAAAAATATTTAAGATGAAATTTTTATCCTTATCAAAATGTATATACATTAATTAACTTGATTTACCTTTTACCGTAGTGACACATTTTTACCGTGGATACTATTCATGATTACAAAAAATAAAATCGTCATCACTATTAAAAATTAATATCCCAACTAAAATATTAAATCTATTTTTCATGACTTGATATTCATAACTATTAGAAATTAATTTTAATACAAGTGATCAAAACACAATGAAAAATGCTTTTTAGAATTGTGCATTTTTTAAGCATAAAAATTTACTTATACCAAAACCAAATATAATTTTGATTCCAATGGAATTATTTAGATAATTTTTAATCAAATATATTTTAGGTTAATTTAAAAAAATTATTATATAATGTGTTTTGTAAATTTCTTCATTTAATGAAATGAAATGACAGTTTTTTGAAAAGAATTATTTTTCAATAATCACACAAAAACCAGTCTTTTAAAAATAAAAAATAAACCATAATATATATTAAATATATTAATTAAAAAAATTAATTCCTTTTTATCAAATTTAAATTAAAAAATAAATAAATTTATTTTTTAAATAAAACCATGTAATTCGTTGAAAAACAATGTATTATAATAATATTATTCTTTTTCAATTGACTCATAATTTTATTCATTACCTAAAAAGTGTGGGTATTTTTACCTCATATAATTTTTTGATTCCCATGTTTCTTCCTTAATCATGTGACTATTCATTAAAATATTAAAATAAAAATAACTTTATTTTACTGTACCTAATCTCTATGATCTAAAATATAAACTGAATTTTCTTTATAATAAATTTTCTCCAATAATTGTACCATTTCAGGGCTAAAAACATGAGATGAATCATGTATTTATTTCATTAAAAATTAAACACATCATGAACCTAGGATAAACTATTAGGTAAGGCTACCCAATAAGTAATGATCCCACTTTTTCTAAAATTTCATAGTTTATAATGAACGGAGTATGTAACTTTCCCTTTTTACCAAAATGTATTAAAATTTTCTATTGTGATACTTTGAAAAAAACATGATATACTGCATTAAATTAGATATCATTCCTCTATTTATCAACATATCTTTTCTTTGTACTCTATGTTTCCATCATATAATGATGAATCATCATTACCTTCTCAACCATATTTTCTACCAATTATTTTCCAAAAAAAATATCCATTTATAGAATTCATCCCAGTATAATGGTCTTTGACAACATTTTTAATATAATTCCTCAAATAGTTCCATCTATTTACTAGAGTGAAAATTTTTATTATAGGAAAATTATATTAGTTAAAGATTTTTATCCTAACATCCCTAATTATCCAATGATAAATATTGAAGAATATCCTACAAAATCTTAATTTTTCACTCTAATTGTCCATCATATTAATGATGAAAGGTTGTGATGAAATATAATTCATTACCCAATGTATTTTAAATTCATCTCAAAAAATTTATAATAAATATAATATCATTATTAGATATAATAAAGAGAGTTACCCCATCTAATATTACTTTTTCTTTAATATAAATTCTAGTAATTTTATCTAAAGATGTAATATCTCAAATGGGAATAAAATGTTCTAATATGGTGAAACAATAAACTATAACACAAATAAAATTATTTCCTCTGGACTTATTTTTTAACCCCACCATAAAATCCATGGATATATTCTCCCATTTACGTATAGGCACCATAAAAGGATGAAGAATCTCCTTTGTTAGTTGTCTCAAAACATTAACCTTTTTACATGTTCAACATTTTATGATAAAATTAGAAATATATTTCTACATGACTTCTTACCAATAATATTTCTTAACGTATCTCTAAATCTAAATATTTCCATGATTAAAATAAAATCATGAGTTATAAGATTCACCCAAAATTATTTCTTTACCTATGAATCACTTGGTACCCACATCCTCTTTCTAAACCTCACAACACCTTCATTTTAGCATTAAAGTTGGGGAATTTTCGTTATTTAATCAATTTTCCCTTTCATGTAAGACAATATCTTCCATATGAGACTTCAAAATTATTTCATCCAAGGATGACATTATTGACACTATACCGAAAAACAAGAAGTTCATGCATGCATAAATTTTAGTCTAACATTCATTAAATAATAAACTAAAGGATCATGTTTCAAAAGTATCATGATTAATGATACATTACGTTTTTGACTTAAGGAATCAAATTATATTTTTTATTTTCTTGGATGATAGTTAATAGTTAAATCATAATACCTTATGAGTTCCAATTATCTTCTTTGTATATTTGTTAACCGTTTTTTAGTAAATATATAATTTAAACTTTTATTATCATTATATATTTCACATTTTACACCATATAAAAAATTCCTCCAAATTTTTAAAGTAAAAAAACAATCATTGTATTCTTAGGATCATTCATGGGGTAATTCATCTCATGGATTTTGAATTGACGTGAAGATTATGAAATCACCTAATAATCTTATTTTAAGATAGAACTAAGTACCTTAAATGAAGAATCATTATAAATAAGAAATTCACCATTTCCTTTTAGCAAGGATAAAATGGATTATTAAACATTCTTATTTTATGTTTATAAAATTCGTTTGTCCATAGGAATTTAACTCCTTTATGAGTTAACTAATTTAGTGGGATATATAACAGAGAAACTTTCTCAAAAAAACTATCAGTAGTAACCCAAAAATTGAATAAAATTTTGAAACTTAAGGACATTTTTGAATCTAGACCATTCTTCCACAAATTTATTTTTATTAAGATAAATAGTTTTTCTATCCATATAATTAATATTCCCATGAAAATATATATTTTTTATCCAATACTCACATTTAATGAATTTTCTACGCAAATTTTTTCTTTAAAGGTTTAGAAATAAATCCTTCAATGTTTTTCATATTCCTCATAACTCATAGAATAAACTAAAATGTCATAAATAAAAACTACTATAAATTTATCTAAATAATATTGTAAAAATTTATGCATGTGATTCATAAATATAGTAGGTGGATTTTTTTACCCAAATGAAATAAAAAATCATAATTTCCATAACTAGTATAGAACACTATCCTCAAAATGTATTCCTCCTTAACCTTTATATGTTGATACCCAGCCCTGATATCAATTTTTGAAAAAATACCAAGTACCTAGACACTGATCAAACAAGTCATCCCCAAGAAGATTTATTAGGGTGGATGATACCCTTATAATGAAACTCATTAAACTTGTTTTTCAATTATAATAACTCAATTGAAGACATTTGATAAGGAGGATTTGAAATTATCTGAGAATCAGACACTAAGTAAATAGATAAATCCACATCTTGATCACGAATAACTCTAGGAAAATTCCCAAAAAAAAATACATCCTTGTATTAATTCATAATTAAATCAATTTCATCTATTTCAAAAATATTATCAAGATAACATTAACTCCTATATTTAATTATCTTCTCTCCTTCTTAATATGTTATAAAATCTATGAACTCATTCTTATACATGAATTGAAAATAACTTTGAAAATTGAGTATGACTTCTTTAGATCTATATTCTATATTAACATGATAAACTAAAATCCAATATATACCCATAATAACAAAAATGATATAATGGGAAAGGAAATATGTTTTTAGGAAAAACTAGTCCATATAGAATAATATAAAGATTCTTATAAATTCTTGTTGCCTTAATACTACCCCACATGAGTTTTTATTAGATTTTTTTAATTCATTTCATGATATTTTATTTCCAATTTACATAAAATTTTTATAGAGATAAAATAATGTGTGGATCCTGAATCAAATAAAATTTTTTTATAATCTTAATAAATAAGTAATATACCTTGAACCACTTCGTTTAATGGTCTAATATCTATCATCATTATTAAAAAATACCTTTCTACACATTTATTATTTTTATATTGCTGATTATAACCATTAGTAAATAACTTTGGTCATGAATTAGTGTAGTCACCTCACTCATTACAACTAAAACGTATCACTTATAGTTGACTATTTGTTTTCTTAGTTCTAGTCTGATTGGAACTCTTTTCTTTGTAGTGACAATCCAAATGACTAATATTTCCACATTAGTAACTCTTTCATGATCCTATAAAAAATTATTTAAAATATATTTTAAAATATTTGGATCAATTTAGGGGATTATGTTTATATTTATTGGTTGAATACTTTTTTTCTTTCTACCATGATCATTTATTAATTTTGTTCTCCTGAAGTATATATATTTCAGAAAAATAAATTTCTACTTTCTTGACATGAATAATAACTTCCTCATAACATTTAAATTCATAATATTCCAACTCAATTCAAATACTAAGTTGTTAACCTTTTTTAAATCTATAAATTTTACTCTCACAGCCCAGAATAAAATTTGGTGCATACCTAGCCAATTTGGTAAAATTTTCCTCATAAGTAGTCACTGAGTCTTATTAATTTTTATTTACCTATTTTTTCCATTCTAAGATAGTAAAATTAGGAAAATAATTCTCAATAAGGTTATTTTTAAATATTTTCCACTATATGGAAACAATCTCATCCTTTTACTTAGTATTTGATAATCATTGATCGGATTCACCTTCAAAATGATAAATAAATAGATTTTCCTTTTAATTTTTTATACATCCAAAATGATAAAATATTTTTTCCACAGAATTTATCCATCCACAACTTTAGCTAGGTATGAGGAACCACCAAATTTTATAGGGTGTTGTTTTATGAAATGTTTCACAATAGAAATTTTAGTCTTTGGAAAATTTTGTCACTCTCATTTATGGGTGCCACTGTAAATATTCTATTTTAATTAATTCAATACTTTCAAAATATTCTATATTCCAATTATTCTAGGTTGTTAATTCCAAAGTTTAATATTTCATTCATTTTTTTCACCTCATCTACACAATTTATTATATGGAAAATAATTCTGAATAGACATGGATAAGATAAATAAACATGGAAATCATAAAAATATTTCTTGTGATAATAAGAACATAAATTAGTCCCTATTTGAAGTATTTATTAATATTATCATAACCTTTAAAGGTATCTAAACCTTTTCTCTTATAAAAATTATAATGACCTATAATATAATCAAACCATAATTATATTATTTCCAACAAGGGTTCCACTTTCATACATTTCTAGTATCTTTTTAGTTCAGAGTTTGAGAGAATTAGGTAAAAATTTACATAAGAAATTAGACACATTCAGACAGTATACATTTTTTCTTAAAAAATAGAGCTTTAATTTTAAACCCCTTTTCTATCTAAAAAATCTTTTTTTGTGATGAGTCTCCATAGAGGAAATCATAAAATTCATAAAATTTTGAATCATCCTTAGATCCATTAAAATTATTTGAAATCATGTTATAAATAATGAAAATCTTAGTAAGGGATATAAATATTAAATAATATAATTAGTTCATGAAAAATATAAAATCCTAAGAGGAAAATTATCTTTTTTACAATAAAACTTTGAGAAAATAAATAAAAAATATACCCCAGTGAAAATAAAAATTTCTTAAATAAAACCCTTGAAACCCATTATAAAGAATAGTAAAAACCATGAAGAAATCCTATTTAATTTATGAAATCGTGGAAACATTCCTTTAAAATATAAATATTTCACATTTAATCATTATTTGTCATAATAAAAAAAATATTTAAATATAATCCCTTTTTTCAAGCCTAATATAGGTAAATTTTAGAATTATATTTATAACTCTTGATTATTCATGTTTAAACCATGTTATAATCACTAATTTAAATTAAATTATATAGGAGTAACCATCCTAGTTATCTCCCTCATTTTCTCCTTTGAACACTACATCATTACCCAATGTGTTAGAGAGCTATATTAGGATCACCCATTATCATGAGCTATATCAGGCTCACTCATCATCATCTATAATTATAAATTACCATATCATGAACAAAAAAATAATATTGTATTTTTTCATCATAAAAATTTTTAAAACTAGTTTTAACTCATAAAAACACATTCCATATTAACATAATCATCAGGAGAAATATCATTTTTTCCAAAATTTTAAAAAATGAAAATTCCTAGAATATCAAGGATTTGATATCATTTGAAATCCAATTTTACATTTTAGAGTAAGTTTGATAAAAAATAATAAATATGACATCAAAAATGGTATTCAAACCATATACATGAAAAAAACCCATTTTTACTTTTGTAAAAACTCCAAAATAACCCATATAGAAAACAGTTGAAATATTTATTTTGTATACCATTGTAAAGAAATTAATATATTTGAAAATAAAATTTATAAATGTTTCAATCATAAATCATAAATTTCTTTAAACAATTAAAATAACATGAATATAAAGTCAAAATATTTTAAAATATTCAAAATAATATTTTAAGGAAAATCCCATTCCTTGAGTCCCATATTTTTTTAATCATTTGTATACCCTCCTAGGTAATAAAATAATATTAATTTTACAATTTCTTAATAAAATTTTTCATGTTCATTCTATAATCATTATTCACTTTATTTTATTTTTATCAGGTTTTATTTAGTCACTAAAATGGTTTTGCTCACGTCAGATATTTTGAGGATGTTTGACTTATAACCTCAAAATAATATTTATACATTTATTATGGGTCAAAGTTTTACAGTTACATTGACATAAAAATATTAAAAAAATTATATTTATACATTATAATTACTTTTAAAACAAACCATTTATGGTGGTCAAAAAAAATGAACCACATTGTTTGATGGAAACGGTGGTCCATAAATACACATGAATGAAATTTTCATTTTCAATGGGTGTAAAATAGATAAAATAAATAATATTTTAATTTTTCATAATAATAAATTTTTTATACATGTTTTATTTATTCATTATTTATATTCTTATATCCATCCTTATAAGGTGGACATGAAAGATGAATCACATCGACTGGTGTTAACATTTTTTAATTGATGGTTGGGTTAGAAGATGTGTAATTTATTATAATTATATAATCCTAATTGTGTTATAAATATCATTTATATTCATATGTATCAACATTTTAACTATCCATATGATCAATTAATTAAAAAAACATATCCCTTCATGGTAGTAGTAGTCCACACGTACACACAAGTGATATTTTCCTTTTCCATGGAACATAAAAGGATATGAAAATGGATTTTACCATAATAATAATAAAATTTAAATATATATAATATACTAAATTTTTTATTTCATCATGTTCAAAGTTTATTTTAAGGAGGTAGAATATGAAATAAACTTGAAAACACTAGGTTAAGAGTTATATCTCTTCTTGGGTTAACCGCCTTTGGATAAAACCTTACACCTTCTATGTTTGGAATTTTTGTGATACCATGGCTTATAGAACATAGGGTGGGGTTTTTAGGAAATATTTTGGTAGTAATTGTCTAAAATATAGTGCTCAAAATTCATAAGGAAGGGTGGAGCTTATTTTCCCTTTTATAAGGAGGGGAGTGACACACTAGTACTTATTCAATGTTTTAAAATAATATTAAGACACTCTCAAGGTAAATTGGAACTTAAACAACTAAAATTAGAATATAATATGATAAGGGTTTAAATATACTCATATAATAATATTTAATATAAATTTTTTTGCCATCATCTCAAATAATTTACCATAATTAACCTGATATACTCATTATCATAGTGACACATTTTTACCATGATTTTTATTCCTAGTGACCAAAAATGAAATTAAAATAATTAGTATATTTAAAACACTTATTTACAAATATTTAATTCATTTTTAAATATTAAATTTTTAGAAGTTTCAAAAATTAATTTTAATATATGTGTGTAAAACACAATGATTTTTTTTAGAAATTTGTGTTTTAAGCATAAAATTGAACTTATACCAAAATAATATATAACGTTAATTTCTAGGTAATTATTTATTTAATTTTTAATAGAATGGATATTATGTTAATTTAAAACCATTTACAATACATAATAATAATTTTAAATTACTTTATACGAATAAATGAAATGATGGTTTTGAGAAAATATTTTTTCTATTATTCACACAATAACCAAATTTTCAGAAAAATCATAAAAATCCACCCTATGATATATTCAATATGATTATTATAAAAATTAATTCATTATTATCAAATTAAAATTAAAAAAATAAAAATAATTAATTTTTAAATAAAACCATGTAATAAATGGAAAAAAAATTATTAAAAAAACTATTCCTTTTGGATTGAACAATTATTTATTCATTTATAAAACTATGATGAATAAAAAACCATAAAATTAATACTTATAAATCATAATATTAATATATTTCTTGGAATACATTTTTTATTACAATTATATATTATAAAGTTAAACAATTAATAATCTATTTTCAAAATGAGTTTCATTTTAAATATAAGAGTGAATTTATTCCTTTTATAACATATCAATAATATTTGAAAATAATTAAATTTGGCTGTGATAGTTATCTTTCAAATATTACTAAAATGGAATAAAATTATTTAAAATAGTTATGTATTGATAGTAAATAAATATATTGATTTATTTCTTGATGATTTCCATTGTATTAGTCTTGATCCCAAGGTTAAATTTAGTATAAACTTAATTCATGATCCAAATAAAATTTCAAAAACACCTTATATAATGGATCCAATAAAAAATATGAAATTAAAAATACAGTTAAAAAAGTCTCTTGATAAAGTTTTACCCTTCAACCCTTAAAATGGGTGTTATTTAAAATCAAATAAAAAGAAGTATTTCAGTCCATTCGGGTCATAAGGGTTTCATTCATCCCAGCAACTAACCTTGGGGTTCTCTTATTTTGTTTGTTGAAATGAAGGATAGTTCAATAAGAATTTTTATTTCTTATATTGAAAAATATAACAAATTAATTAATAATAATTATATATTACCTCATATAAATGACTTGTTTTATTTACTCCAGGGTGCTTAGTATTTTTCAAAAATTAATCTCAGGTCTGGGTATCACCAGCTATAAGTTAAAGTGGATAATATTTTGATAATGGTATTTTATACTATATATGTTTATAGGATTTTGTGGTTATTACTTTTTGTTTAAAGAATACACTTGTTTTATTTATATATCTTATGAATAGAGTTCAACATGAGTATTTGGATAAATTTATAGTGGTTATCATCGATGAAATTTTGGTTTATTCAAAAAGATATGAGGAACAAGAGAAAAATATAAGTATTGTTCTACATATATTAAAATAAAATAAATTGTATGAAAAATTTATCAAATTTGAATTTTGGATACAATAGATTTCATTCCGTGTTAAAAAATTTATAAATACGACATAACTACTAATAATGATAAAACTAATAAGGTGGAAGAGTTTCCAAGACCCAAAAATATCATTAAGATACAAACTTTTCTAGGATTAGTGGGTTACAACCTATGGGTTGTTAAACAATTCTCTTAGTTATCTAGAACTATAACTATGTTAACTCAAAATGGAGTTATATTTATCTAGATAATGGAATTTGATTAATGTGTTAAGAAATTGAGAATAATATTGGTTAATGATTCAGTGTTATATTTTATATCTATAAATTATGAGTTTGTTATTTACAATAATGATTATTTTATTATACATGGTTGTGTCTTGGTGTAAGATGATCATTTAATTGTATATACATCATGAAAATTGAAACTCTATAAGTATAATTACTCTACACATGGTATTTATCTTACAATGGTGGTTTTGAATTTAAAAAATTTCTTCCATATTTTATATGGGGTAAAACATGAAACATATACTAGACAAAAAAGTTAAAAGTATGTATTCACATTAAAAGAGTTAAACATGAGGAAGACAAGATGGTATAAACATATAAAGGATTATGATTTTAAAATTCACTATTAAACAGGTAAAGTAAATAGGGATTTTAATGCCTTGAGTTGAAAATATAATATAGATTTTACCATTCTATATTTTTAATGTGATCCTTTTTTAATTATTTAATTAATGTTATCCAATAAATTGTGTATGCAGGAATACACTCTATTTTGGTTTAGGTATCTATGTAGTCATATTTTTCGAGCAGTATTAATAATGCACAAAAATAATATCATGATTAGAAAGAAATGGTATATTTTTTCAAGAAGAGAATTTTTCCTAAATTTGACTTTGAAAAATAAGGTTTTATAATATTTGGAAAGAGGTTGTTTATTCCAAGTGATTTTTATTTGAAGAAGGAATTGTTTAGTTAATATAATAGCTTTGCATTTTCGATTTATCTAGGAAACTCTAAAATATATAGATACCTTTAGGAATATTATTAATGAGTTAATGAATAGTATATTATTGATTTTAATATGAAATTTTTTGACTTTTCAATAGGTTAAATCTGAGAAACAACTATTGAAGGAGATTTTTCAACCTTTTTTAGTGCCTAAATGAAAATAGTAGAATATATCAATTGATTTGTTGGTGGGATTACCAAAAAAATATCATGGTAATAATATGATTTTATTTATTATTGATAATTTAACTAAATATATGTATTTTCTTCATTTTCAATATACTGTATATATGGATCAACCTACTAGATTTTATTTTAATGATATTTTTAGATTATAATGAGTACCTCTCTCTATAATATCTAATCATGAACCTAGATTTACCTCAAATTTTTAGAAAATAAATAAAAATTCATTAGGTATAGAATTAAATTTTTGTATAAAGTTTTATCTTAAATATGATGTACATTTATAAATAATGAATAAAATTTTAGAATATATGATTCTTACTTTATCAATAGTTTATCATATAAGTTGGGACCATCACCATTCATTGGTGTATTTTTATTATAATAATAATTTTCATTCTATTATATATATGAAAACATTTGAGGAATATTATATAAAGTAATTTAAAACTAATGTATGTTGGGATGTATTATTTGAAATAATTTATTTTGAACAATAATTGGAAGAAGAGATGGTTAAGAATGTAAAGATGATCCATCGCCATATGAGCGAAGATCAAAGAAGGAAGAAAATTAATATTGGTAACTAGGGGAGAGATATCTCATTTTGGGAAGAATATCAATTTTTTTAAATTATCTACTCATAAATTTAATACCTATAGATTTTGAAATCACAATACATTCAATAACTTACATGACACAAAACACCGAGCTTTAATGATTGTGAAATATTATTATTTAAATAAGATTATTATAATCTAGCCATTGAATTGGAGGGTATGAATAGGAGTAACCGCATATTTAAATATAAATATATATAACGGTCTTAATAAATATAAATATATCAGTAAAATTTTTGAAATAAGAAATAATTTTTTAATAAAGTCGTTTTGTGCTTTAAAAATATTTTTTCTTTAAAATTTATTTTTATAGCTTTTTATGAGAGAGTATTATAGTTAATTTATACCAATTTTTTATTTTTTATTTGATAAAAAGTATATCATTTTTTAAATAATCATATGAAAATTATCTTAGGGTGAAAATATGGAATTTTTATGAAAAGATTGATTTTTTAGTGATTAGTGAAAAAATAATAATTTTATGGAAAACCGCCTTTTCTGATAAAGTATTTAAAAAATAATTGTTTTTTAACTTAATTTAAAATTTAATAAGTTATTTTTTACTATAAATAATCTAATTAATTTCATTATAATTCTCATTTTCATTACTTTTTATATAAAAAAATTATACTTAAAATTCATTTTTCATTAAAAATCATTTTTATTGATGTTATTCGTGTTTATTTTTAAATTTTTTTATCCCACACAAACAAAATTGATTTTATAAAATTTATCCCATATTTTTAATTGATACGTTTAAATTTGGTAATTTGGCCCATTTTATTTTTGGTCATTATGAATAGTAACTTTGGTAAATATTTTTCACCTTGATAATTGTAAATCAGGTAATTAAGGCTAAAAAATATGTGATAAGGCTTTAAAAATCTATCAAAAATCTATATTATTTATTTTATTTGAGTTTACTTTGATAATTATTATCCAATATTTTATGATATGACAACTTGGTGGCATTTAAATTTGATAATGACCTTAATATTATTTAAAGTAAAGAATAAATACAAACTATCGTACTCTTTGTTTTAATATCTATAATATTATTCCATTGGTATAAAAATAGGTAATGTTTAGTTATAAATGGTAATTTAAAATATTAATTAATTTTTTCATGGCAATTTTTCTAAATTTATATTTATGGATTATTCACCTAAAGTGATTATGCAATGCTAACACAATTCAAGTTCAAGTAATAGAAAAATAAAGTAAAATATTTTAAGAAAAAAAATTAAAGTAATAAAATACTGATGAATTATTATGTTACATGATTTTTTGAGACATATATTCTTTATTTTTATTTTTTAAAATTTTATATTATAATTACATTATTATCATGATTTTTTTAAATGTCAAATTATGGGCATAGTCCTTAGAACAACTTTAATGATATTTTGTGTTAAATAATATTTTATTAAATGATAAAAAATTCATAAAAATATTATTATTGAAAACATTATAGGTATATGGTATTTAATTTCAACAATTTTCAATTTATGGGTCACTTTTCCTTTTGTAGTAAACTTTCCAACCCCTAAAGAGTAAAAAATATGATATTGTGGTATTCATCAAAATTGTTAATATGGGGTTAAAACTAAGAGATAAGAATTAAATAATCACCTAAAATTTTATAAAAAATATTTTATTATATGATTTAGAGTTAATCTCATAATATATTTGAAATATATCAAATTTTTTCCACTTTTCTTCAAAAATTAATTTATATTAATTACTATATTAAGTAATTTTAAGGGTTCCTTTTCCCTCACTTATAAAATGGAACTTTATATACTCTATTCCACACATATTTTGAGCATTAAATCTCATCCAATTCCTACCCAAATACTTCACCAACAATCTTATACATGAATTGGTTCTTCTTGTTTCATAAAAAGACCAACCTAAAAGCCTTAAGGTGTAATCCAAATATGGTTTTTTGAAGAATAGGTATACCTCATAAATGAGAATTTTTATTTCACTTTTTCTTCTACATATTTAAAATATTACTAAACCTTCATAATATATTGACATATTTAAATAAACTATACTAATATATTTTTAGGACAATGGTAAAACACTTTTTAATCTTATTTTCCATCAAATGGGGAAAAACGTGTTTTGTGTGTATGTGTGGACTACCACCTCCATGAAGTGGTGTGTTTCATTTTCCATTTCTTCCCCATATTGATGTTTATAATGATTTATTTAATGTATATATAATATATTCATGAAATAATCATCATTTTTTAAACATATTATTTTATTTTGTTTCTTTATTTTCCATCCAATGAAATGTAAAAACATCGATGGTGTGTACATGTGGACTACCACCTGATGAGCAGATGTAATTTTGAATTTCATATATTCTTTTATGGTTGAATCTAAAATTTTATTTTATTTATAAAAATGACAATTAATTTATTATTATTATTCTAGATATTATTTAATTATTACTTATTTTACCTTAGACAATATACCAAATTTCTTTTGCAATTATGAATCGAATGTATTCAAAATACCTAAAATATATTTAACCAATTAATTAATTAAATATTGAATTAAAATAAATATAATATTTATTGGATAAAAAACTTATAAAATATTTATACACAATTAAATAATTAATATAAGTATATTATATAGAATTTGAAGTACATATATAGCAATTTGGGACTTGAGGTAAGGTGTTTCTTAACTCAATTTCGTTTCATTAGGTTACAACACTTTATTATTTACTTTCCTATTCCATGATTAGATGTGAATTAATCTATAAATTTTTTATATCATATTTAAACTTTTTTTATAATTATTTAAAAATGTTCACATAATCACTTCATGGATTTCTTATCACTTTAAAATTTATGATCTTTTCAAGGGTTTTCTTTATCTCGATCTCATTTTCTTAAGACATGTTTTAGGTCATTCACCGTGATTTCTTTGTATTGTGTACATAATTACACATGAATTTTTTATAGGTATTAATTCATTTAATTCATGGTATTTATAGATTCATATCATATTCTTACTTTCAATGACATTTGATTTGATAGTTACCAAAGTGATAAAGGATTTATTTTACAATCGAATTTTTTTATGATTATTTATATTCAAGGATCCTTTTAGTAAAATTGATTTATATTAATTTATTTAACCACATAAAATTTATTATCCTCTATTTATTCATGATATTCTCATGTTTTATTAAAATATTTATCTTTTTTCTACTTAAGATAATTGAGAAAATGTTGGTAAAGAAAAGTCAACCTTATTTCCTCTTATGTATATGAACTTATTCTTCCATTTCTATACTCTTGAAAAAAATTAAGAAAGTTATTACTTTTACTTGAAATTTTTTAAAAATTTTATTTTTAAAATATTTTACTATATGTAAAACGGTTTAAAATGGAATCATTACAAAAAATTCAAACATATCATTTTTGACATTTTATAAAAGTGTGAAAAGAATGCTTTATTTAAATGTATGCAGCATGAATAGTTTTTTCACCATCATGACACTTATTTTCATTAAAGAAACATTTAAAATTTTCTATGGTTATTTAAAAATAAAACCCATTTCTAAATATTTTGAAAGTTTTTAGTTTTAAAGGTAACAAAAGAAAATGTTGTTTTCCCCTATTTTCTTATAAATATTTTAAATGTTCTATTAATGGTATTTTCCTTTATGTAAACATAATTTAATGATTCCTCTTCTTTAACTAGAATATGAACTTATAATACCAACCATATTCATTCAATGGATGACTTGTGATGATTGTTTTAAATATATTATCATGAAACTCATTTCTTTTTCATGGGCATCTCAAAATATTAAAAAATATAGGTTTTTTATAAATCTTGATTATAAAAATAAAAGATTTCTTATGTTATATTCATGGATTTTAGTTAGAATTTATTGATGATTGTGAGTTATCCTGAAATAACTCATTATTATGGGTGAGATCCACATTTATTATATAATGGGTGATCTTGATTTAGCTATATAATTCATTGGGTAATGTTCTTCTCATTTAAAGGTAAGAATGTGGGAGTTAATCAAGGGGGTTCCTCTAATGTATTTAACTGATATCCATTAATTTTTTACATGATTGAACATGGGTGATGAAGATAATGTTCCAAAATACCAACACATTTTCTCTATGATTTCTATAATTTTTTAATGGCTACATTGATCAATATTGACATCACATGGCTTATAATTATTGATTCTTATCACTCTTGACCTTTTTAAAAAATTATTTCATGTAACATGTTTAATAATCCAATTTTTTATGGGACTGAATTCTCTTATGTAATTATCATACACTTGTAATATGTTCTCATAACCTTATTCTCATCATGTTCCCACTAAATATATCCAATTTTTAATTCTTATCATTACCCTTCCTAAGAATTTTAGTTCACCATTCTTTTATTTTCAATTTCCCCAGGTTATGAAGAATGATATTAAATTAATTTTTTCTATAATGGTTTAATTTGTGAAAAAAATTACGTGAGGTATTGAATAATTATTGTGAAATAAGAAAAAAATTAGATATAAGGAAAAAATTTCACTTGAGGACATGGGTATTGTTATGTAAGCTTTTTTCCTAATTCTCTAAAACCCTAAACCTAAAAGGTCTTTGGGTATGTAAGTCATCCAATATTTTTTTTGATGTTTTATTTTTTAGATGGATATAATTAGGACATTATTATATTATAAAATTGATAAATTTAATGATTATATATTTATAACCATATATAGAAGTGTGGATATAAGGTTGTTATAGTTTGTATTAGAGAAGGGATTAAATAATTTTGGAGATTATGATGTTTTCATGTGAGGTTAATTTAATAGTTATCGATATCATATTGGGTTTATATTTTTAAGGATTATTATAAATTCAAAAGAATAAACACACATTTTTAGGTTTTAATTGATGATATTTTAATGTGATTGATGATATTTTAGGTTACTTTTTATTTTGATGACGTATATGTGACACTTAGGTTTAATGTGAAGGATTACTTGGGAAGAATGTCGTAACATTTTTTAATATGTAAGATGAATGGTGTGAGACAACATTTGAGGTTAATATATAATATAATTTTGAGTTTATTGATGATAATTATGATATTGTGTTATTTATATATGTAATGATCCAAGTTGAACCTTCGGTGTTATTATGGAAATTTTTGATTTAAATGTATTATTTATTTATATGAAGATTTATTCATTTTGGGTATTATCTTACCTTATGATAACTATTTTATATTTATGGAAAATAATAAGATTATCATTTTATCCTTTTCTAGATCATATGATCCATTAAAATTTAATTTCATTGGCATAATAAATATTCATCATAGAAACTCATCGAATAGAATATGTGATGAAATAGAGGTGGAAACTTTCTAAAATGCACAACCAAAGGTTGAAATTGCGTTTATATATTTGAAGAAATCAATTAAGTATATTTTCTCATGTTCTATATCTTAACAGTAAAAGGATCCACCACTTTTAGATAAATTATCTTGAAAATAAAAAATATTTTTCATTCTTAAAATAATTTTTGAGGAATTGATGGTATTTTTAAAACCACATTAGATTATAGTTTTATAGTCATTAACATTCTCATGATCATTCACTTTATTATGATAAAAGTTATCTATAAATATTAAACATTATTTAGAAATTCATTTTCTCTTCCATGTATATATTTTATCTTCCTAAAAATATTCTCCTATTTGAAAGCCTAGTTGTGTGTTATTCCAGATGAACTTCATATTTCCCTTTCCCCCTTTTCAAAATGATGTTTTATTAACCCTTTTTATAATGTTAGTTTTCAATAAAGGGATCTTTCAATATTGAACACTTGAATTACCAAGATCGAGATAAAATTTTGAGTGTTAAATTTATTTAAGATGGGATAATGAAATACCCCCAAATTTTAAAATAACACTATGTTCGATAACGTACATGACACAAAACACTTTTCTTTAAAGACTAAAAAATATTATTATTTAAACATGACAGTTATAACCTAATCATTAAAATATGTGGTATGAATATAAGTAACCATGTTATGATATATATATATATATAATGTTCATACTCAATAAAAATGTCTTGATAAAATTCTTAAGAAATAAGAAGTCGATTTTTAGTAGTCATTTTATGCTTCAAAAATAAGTTTTCTTAAAAAATGTTTTATATTTATTATTGTGAGTGTATATTATAATTAGTTTTTTACACTTTTATAAATTTTATTTTATAAAAAGTTTATAATTTTTTAATCTAAATATCAAAATTATCTTTGGGTGAAATTTTGGTATTTTTCTTAAAAGACAAATTTTATAGTGAATACTGAAATAATACATATTAATAGAAAATTTCCTTTTTCATTAAAGTATTTACACACTAAAAAATGTAATTTAGTGATTTATTATGACAAAAATAGCTAATATAGCGATGTTTCTTACAAACATTGGTAATTTAGCGACATTTCATGAAAACCATCGCTAAATTAGTAATGTTTTTCATGAAACTTCTCTAGAAATATATATATTTATATAGCTCATTTACCTGCATCGATATAAATATACATTTAGTTTTATATATATTAATATATATAAACACGAACACATATATATTTATATATACATAAACACACACACATATATATATATAAAATATTTTTATATTTATATATAAAAATATATATTTTTTTAAAAAAATCTCTCATTTTTTTAAAAATGATTCTATTTTAGTGATATTTTTACTAGTATTTTAAAACATTTCTAATTATATATATATATAATTATAATTATATATATGTCTATATACACATATATATTAATGCCCACACACAAATATATATATATATATATATATATAAACACACACACACATATATATATATACATGTATATATATATATAATATAAACATATATATATATATATATATATATTAATATAAGCATATGATATATATAAAATATAGACATATATATAAACATAACATATAAACATAAAATATTAACATATATATATATTTAATATAAACATATATATATATATAAACAAAAAATATAAACATACATATACATAAAATATAAACATATGAACATATACAAACATATATATAATATAAAATGTAAATATATATATATATATAATATAAACATATATGTAAAATATAAACATATATATAATATAATATAAACTTACATATATATTAATATATGTCTATTAATATATAAAATTATGTATAAATATATAATATTGATTTTTTAAATACTAACACACATATATTAACATATATAAATATAGTCACATATATATAAAAATATATATATTCATATATATAGAAACACACACACATATAAATATATATATATATACGCACACATATATTTATATAATATATATATTAAATTTAGTCTAGTTTTTAATAAAACGTGTCTATTTAAGTGAAATTTTTATTAGTGTTTTAAAATGTGTCTAATTCTCTCTATATGTAATTATAATTATATATATTTACTCACACACACACATATATATATAAACATATATATATATATATAAAATAAACCCATATATATATAATATAAATATATAAATAAAAATAAAATATAAACATATAAATAAACATAAAATATATATATATATATAATATAATGTATATAATATATATATATATATATTATATAAACATATATATATGTATAATATAAAATATAAACACATATATATAATATAATTTAAACATAAAACTTAAAATTTAAAATATTAACAAATATATATATAAATATTAATATATAAATATGTATAAAATGTTAATTTTTTTAAATACTAAATTTTATTTATATATATAAATAAAATAAAATACAATAAAATATTGAAAGTTAATGAGGATGAGTTGGTTTTTTCTCCAAGCCTACATGTAGGCATTCGTTATTCAAATCCCTTCGGTGGGTATATTTCCATGCGTGAATTGTTGGGTTTGTTGTGGAAATGTCACGTATGGGTTTGGTTAGGGTGGTGTACTAGGATGAACAAATTGTGTGGAATGGGGAGGGGAAATGTACTTGGATGAAAGTGGTGGGGTGGGGAACAGGAGGGAACTGGAAAGGTGAGTACTAGGATGAATGGGACGGGTGTTAAATGGATAGCCAATTTTGAAGGTGATATTTTTTCATTTTAAAAACAAGATTCAAAAACATAATAATAAATTTAAAAACAAATTAAAATTAAAATTTTCAAAAAAAAACAAATTACTAATGTTAAAAACATTGGTAAGTGAGGTTTCATTAACTGATGTTTATTTGCTGACATTTCCAAAAAAACGTCAATAAACAAGGTGCCTCTAAATAGCGACACTTATAAACATCACTAAATTAGTGACTCTTATTTATCGACGTTTATAAAAAATATCATAAAATTAGGTGTCACTAAATAGCGACGTTTATAAACATCGCTAAATTAGTGATGCTTATTTATCGATATTTATAAAAAATATCATAAAATTAGGTGTCACTAAATACCTATATTTATAACCATCGCTAATTTAGTGACACCTAATTTAACAAATTTTTTCAGAAATGTTAGTAAATAAATTAGAGACATATATAAACGTCGTTAATGAAAAAAATGTCACTAATTAGTGTTTTTTGTAGTGACATAGTAAAATTTTGTAATGAATTTATTTTAAATGTTAATTATTTAATTTTGTTTAAAATTAATACCATTAATTTTATTATAATCAATATTATGGTTTATTTTGGTATTAAAACATTTTTATACTAAACATTCATTTTTCCTAAAAAATCGTTTTTCATCATGTTTTACAAGTTTATTTAAATAATAATTTTTCCACTTAAATGAAATAAAATTTATAAAATTTATTCCATATTTGGATATAGGAGGTTCAAATTTTTTAATTTTATCCCTTTTATTTTTAATCATGGTGAATATTAATCATGATTAATATTTGTCACCTCGATAAGTATAAATTAGGTAATTAAGGTTAAAAATAATATGATAATAATTTATAAATAATTCTAAATCCTAAATTATTTATATTGGATGAGTTTATTTCAAATATCATAATAAAAAATTCAAATATAAGGAAACTTGGTTCCATTTATCTTTGATAATGTCATTAATAATATTTTAAGTAAAAATAAATACAAAATGTCACTCTCTTTATTTTAATATCTCTAATATTTTTTAGAGGGATAAAAAGTTGTAATGCTCGGTTATAAATGAATATTTTAAATATGAATTATTTTTTATCATGGTAATTTATTTTTAATTTTTATTTATATAATAATTACCTTAAGTGGTTATGCAATGCTGACAAGATGTGTGTTCAGTTAATAGAAAAATCAAGTAAATGATTTAAAAAACACTAAAAGTAATAAAATTTGGATGAATTATTGTGTTACATAAATTTTTTATATAAATATAATTTATTATTTATGTTTTAAATTTTTATATTCAAGTTTCATTTCTATATTGTTCTTTTAAAGTCAAATTATGTTAATAGTCCCAAAAAATGACATTAATGGTGTTTTATGTTAAAAAATATTTTAATAATTGATTTAAAATTAAAAAAAATATTATATTTGACCAAGGTAAACGGTTTTTTATGATAATATCAATAATTTTTCATTTATGGGTAACTTTTACTTTGATAGTAACATTCTTCATCCTTAAAGAGTAAAAACCTTTGAGATCATGCTAATCATCAAAATGGTTAAAATGGGGTTAAAAGTAAGAGATAAAGTTTAAAACATAACCTAAATCTATATAAAATTTATTTTATTTTATTTTTTAGATACATTCTCATAATATATTTATAATATATCAATTTGGTTCCACTTTCCCATGAAAATTAATTTATTTTAATTTAATACTTTAAGTAATTCCAAGGGTGCCACTTCACTCACTTATAAAATGGAACATTCTCTTCTCTCATCCTCACACATTTGGAGCACTATATCTTAGAAAATAACCACCAAAATACCTTACCAATATTTATATCCATGATCTCTAGGAAATAGATTCCTAAAAATATTAACCTATAAGTCTTAATTTGTAACCTAAAAGAGGTTTTCCGAAGAAGATAAATAACTCTTAACTGAGTGTTTTCATTTTACTTCTTCTTCTAACTTTTCAAAATCTTATTAAAAATTGATGATATAGTAAAATAAGAAAAGAAAAAATGTTTAAATTTTATTATGACTATGTTTTAACCATTTTTTATCTCTCTTTCCATAAAATAGGGAATAAAACATCATTTGTGTGTACATGTAGACTACCACCTTTATAGATAGGTGTTTTTTCCATCACCATCTCTCATTGATAATTATAATGATATGTTTAATGTATATATATTATATTAATGACTTGGAAATTATTTTTTAAGGATGATATATTATTTTATTTCTTTATTTTTCATCCAAATAAAAGTAAAAAACATCACTCATGTGTACATGTGGACTACCGCAATGCGAGCTGATGGGTTTTGTTTTATATAACCACTTATCCTGAATGATTTTAAAATTGTATTTAAAATATGAAAAATATAATTTTTTATGATTATTACTCTACATATTATTTAAAAATTAACACTTTCACCATGTTCAACATACTGAAGTCATTTTACAATTATAAAGTGAACATCTTCAAAACACCTAATGTGGACTTAACTGTTTAAGTAATTAAATATGTCATTGAAATAAATGAAATAAATGGATAATTAATAAGGGAATTAAATTATAAAATTTTATTAAACTAGTTAATAATTAATATAATTTTATTATATAGTATTTAAAGGAAATACATAGCATTTTGGGGATCGAGGTAAGGTGTTTCTTAACTCAATTTCATTTCATTAGGTTATAACACTACTTTATTGACTTTGTTATACCATGGGTTTGTGTGAATTTAACTATGAGTTAATTTATAATGTATATAAAATAGTTTAATATTTATTTTAATATTTGGACATAAATAATTAATGTATTTATTATCACTTAAAATGCTATGATCTTTATAAGGGGTTTCTTTGTTTCAATCTCATTTTCATTAGACTTGTTAAATATCATGCACCCGGATTTCTTTGTATGGTGCACTTACTACCCCATGAATGAATTTGTATATATTCAATTATTAAATTAATGGTATTTATATATCCATATCATATACTTTATTTAAAATAATTTTTATTTGAAATTTACCAATGCAGTAAAGGATTTATGTTAAAATCTCATTTATTTTCAGGATTGTTTATGACCAAGGATTATTTAGGATAAATTGTATGATCTTAATTTAATGAACCAAATTTATATTCTTATAATATATTTATTCATAATATTTTCAATTATTAATATCATTTTTCTCTTTTTGGTACTTAAAATGATCGAGAAAAATTTGTTAAAGAAAAACCAACATTATTTCTTCTTTAGTCAATGAACTTTTTCTTATTTGTTAATAATCTTAAAAATTATATTTTAAAATATCATAAATATAGTTTAAATGTTTTTAAAAGTCCATTTTAACTTATTTTTAATTTATTTACAATTTTTTAAAAAGTATTATTTCTCAAAAAATTCAAGTAATTCATTTTTAACTTTTTATAAAAGTGTGAAAATAATGAATACTTTTAACATATATGATATGAACATATTTTCCTACCATAATTAACATTAATTGATTTTATTATTACTTTTAATTTTTCAATGATTATTTTGAAATAAAATAGTTTTATCAATATTGTGTGAATTTTAAATTTTAATAGGTACCAAAAGAAATGGGTATTTCCCCTTTTTTTAAGAAATGTTTAAAATGTTTTTTTAAAAGTATTTTGACCTATTTTAGTATAATTTAATGATTATTTTTATTCACTATGAATATTATCTTATGATACCATCCATATTTTTTCTCTATATTTTTTATTATTACTACTTTAAAGAGATTACTATGGAAACCATTGCTTTTCCATTGGTAACTGCAACTATAAAGGAATAAAAGTAGTTTTTAAATGTTTGAAGATGAAAATGAAGGGTTTAATATGTTATATTAATGTATGGTACTTGGTAATTATTTTCTATCATAAGTGAACCTAATATATCTCATAATGATGAGGGAGCCCGATATAGTATATATGATGTGCGATCTTGATATAGATCTCCAATTAATTAGGTAATTTTCCTTATCTTTAAAGAAAATAAAGTGGGATTCAACTGGGGTGGCTTCTCATATGGATTTAACTGGGACCCTATTAGTTTTTATATGAGTTAACATGGGTTATGAAGATAATTTTTCAAGACACCATCACATTTTCTCAATTATTTCTATGAGTTTTTAATGGTTCCTTTGATTAAGATTCACGTCACATGGATATGAATTATTGATTCCTATGATTGTTTCCATTGTTAAATAAATATTTCATGAATAATTTTAATTATATATGTTTTTATGGTTATGAATTATATTATTTAATTCTCATTCTCTTTTAATATGTACTCATACCCATATGCTCAACTTTTTCTCACATAAGATATTCAATTTTTGATTCCAATGTTTACCCTTATTGATCATTTAAATTTCCCTTATTATTTTTTCAATTCCCATAAGTTATGGAGAATTATCTTTAATTATTTATGTATAGAAATATTTAATTTGTGATAAATTTTATGGGATATATTGAAGACTTATTGTGAAATAAAAAATCAGAGTATAGTAGGAAAAATTCTCACTTAAGGATATGGGTATTATTATATTAGATTTTGTCCTAATTCTATAAAAATATAACTCAAAAAGGTCCATCATTATTTAAGTGATATAATTTACTATTTTATGTTGTATATTTTAAATGGATAAAATTGGGTTTCATTTATCAATATCAAATCCAAAAATGTAAAGATTATGTTTTTAGCATTAGATATAGAAGTGAATGTTCAGAGATCTTATAATAAAACTATTATGTGTTTTTCTAGGAATGAGAAATTAAGTCCTTGGCATATTGTTAAAAATAAAATTATATAAAATTTTGGATCACTTTTATGTAGAGTGTAATTACCATCCTGTTTATCCCAGGTACATGATATGCTTCATGTTTCATTGTAAATGAAATATGTACCTAATGAATCTCATGTGTTTATCCTAGAAGTGGTTTAGTTTGAAGAGAATATTTTTTATGAGAAAAATCTATTTCATATTATATATCATAGAGAGTAGGATTTTCAAATAAGGTGACTTGTATTGTATAATTTTTATAGAAAGGCTATATGATTGAAGAAGCAACATTATGTAGGAAAATACCATCACCTATTAAGTAAAGAATAAATTTTTGAGGGTGAACTTTCATAAAGGGAAGATAATGTGAAAACTTGGGTAATTTTAATAATTAATAAATTTCATATCTTAGTAATATTCATAATTAGATTTTATGTAGTCATTTTCACTAACTGATTTTAAATAATTTTTTGGTTGAAAAATAAATAACTTTTTTTAACAAAATTGATTTTCATGGATTATATAGTCTTATTTAAAAGTAAAATATTAAAATTTTAAAAATTTAATTTGATAAATGGAATTCAATTTTTATATAATATTATAAAATTTATCTTTTGTTGAATTTTTTGGATTTTTCTAAAAATATTTATTTTTGTTTTAATTGTGAAAAAATATTGTTTTTTATAAAACAAATTCATTTCTATTCAAGTGTTTAAATAGTAAAATTCAGTTTTAGTTTATTTTTAAAATAAAATTAGTTCCATTTTAAAAATATTAATCCAATTAATTCCTTAAGAATCATAATTATATGTGAATTTTTATAAAATAATTTTTATCCTTAAAATGAGTATTTTTATTAAAATTATTTTTCATTGTGTTTTATGTTATAATAATAAAATTATTTTCTTATAATTTTACAAATTTAATATTGATAAATGGATTTCATATTCAGAATCAAGTTTTTCAAATTTATTAATTATTTCAATTTCTTTTATGGGTCATAATGAATAGTAAGCATGGTAAATTGTATCACCACAGTAAAGGGTATAATAGGTTAATTAATGTTAAAATTAAGTGTTAAGGTCACAAGATCTTATCCTTAATCTTATTATATGATATTATTTTAACCCTTTTCACCTTATATTTAAACTTTAATTGATTTAAAACTACTTTACCTTGTGTAATACATTAATAATATTAAAAAATTAATAATACTTTAATGACTACCACTCCCAATACATATAAGAGGGAACCATTATACTCTCTTTTTCACACAATTTAAGATATTTAACTTGATCAATACCTATCCAAATACCTTTATAATACTCTCACACCTTATATTTCCTATTTTCAACAAATAATCAATCCTAAAATTCTTAAGGTGTAAGTTAAAATAGTTTTTCCAAAGAAGGGGTAAAACTTTTAACTAAGTGTTTTCTTATTTATTTCTTATTTTACCTCCTTCAAATCAGTTGAACCCAATTGAATTGAATTTTATTTGTTTCTAATAAAGGGTCAATATGTGATGGATATTATAAAACAAGATAATAGGAGAAGCATGGAAAAGTACTACTCTATATATCAAGTTTGATAATTGTGAAACTATTCTTTAAACCTAATGACTTGTGTCAGTTACACTAGAAGAGTACACAATGTATACAACATTTAAAAGAAGGAAAAACAGCATTAAAGTAGTCATTTTCATTGGTAATTTTATGTCCATGAAAAATTTTATTTTTCATGACGATGAATTAGATAAATAATCTTCAGAATACATAAGGAGAAAGAAAAGCTTATTTCAGATTGAAGGGATTTGGAATTTATTATTAAATTCTAAAATAAAAGGAATATGGGAATTATAAAGGCATTTGTTGGTTTTATAATTCACACTTATTAATTATACTAAGAATTCTTATTAGCCCTTTAAAAATTGTGATTTATCCTATAACTAACCAAGGATTCCCTCAACCATATGTGGGACCCAATGTGTCAACCACATGGGAGATGATATACCTATCCAACCAAGGGTGGCATGTAAGGTGATAACTGATAAGAAGTGGGAAGGTGTGAACACATAAAGGTGAATGTATCCCATAGTTTTTGTACCATGGTGTGAATAGGAAGAGAGTGGGTTAGACCTCCCCATGTAAGTGTGTTCTATATATCTAGGTGATGACCCTAGTGTTGCAGCTTGAGTAGATAGTGTCTTAGAATCATTTATTAACCACACCTAAATTTTGGTTTAGGTCAATGTGGGATCTTGTATTGTTTTAAATTATATATTCACCTTAAAAATTTATGGATAAAATGTTTTCCATCTAATAAAGTTGATCTACATTGTATGATCTCTTCTAGCACTATCATATTCAACCTTTATCTTCATCATAGGGTTGTACATTATATTTCTTCATGTTGGGGCATCCATGATCATGAGGATCTTGATATTGTTTTATGTTTGGGTTCTTAAGAAAAATAATCCAATTTTATATGTATAAAATATTTATCTAGCATGCATGTGTCTTTTTGAAGGTTTTTCATTTGGACAAATAAAAATGAACCTCTAAAATGCCATATGATATGCATGGAAGAATTTATCTTATAAAAATAAGGAATAATGTGATCATTTTCATATAAATTATAGATTTTCCTATAAAGTAAAAAATCAATGATAATAATAGAGAATACAACACTTTTATCATTATCACAAATTTTTGAATAACCTAATAACTTCAAGAGGTTTTAATGGTCCTTGACATGGTTTAAAATGTGTATTAAATGAATCATTTTTATCAGAGGAGAGTCAGTGTATCCTCCACTCTAAATAACAATCAATTGATATTGAGATATGATGTTATCATATGACCTTTTTAAGAGATCCTATCTTTAAAATAAAATAGACCATATCTACATGCTTCCAATGCATGCAGGTTAGAAGAAACATCATGCTTCATTCTTGAAAATAAAAAGGTTTCCATAAGCTTTTTTGGTCAAGAATTTGTGATTCTGTGGACACTCTATTTATGTTAAACACACTCATAGTGTTCCAAAAATAATCATGTTCCACAAACTAGTGGATATATGCTCATTATGTTTCAAGAAAGAGAATGAAAAACAAGACACCAAATATACATACTATTATGAAAAGTATCCTTGTTGTTTTCATAAAGTTCTTATGTGAATAACATGCATGAGGTGTAATGGAAACAATGAGGTAGTTTGTGGGATTGGGTTTTAAAAATAGTGTTGTGGATGTGTGAGGCTTTCATTAAGAAGTATATTGCATGAGGTAGGAAGACAGTGAATGTACACATGCATGACACACATCAATTTAGGAGAAATTGAGATAACCAAAACTCAATATTTAGAAACACATAAAACAATAAACCAAAGAATATTGTGTGCTAGGTTTTTCAATAAGTGGTAAATGAAATTCATGTCTATAGTGGATTTTAAAAATTGAGTGAATCAATAAAAAATATCCATGTAATTCTAGGCCTTCATTAATCTTAATAAATAATTCTTTCTTTAATAGTGAAAAGAACATGTGATAATAAATTTCATGTAATTAAAAGAAAACATGAGTTTGAAATATATTATTTTATAGGTTGAAATGAGCTAGAATTATTAGTGCAGTTGTGAGTTAATTAAATTGTGTTTTCAGTTTTGTAGAGTTGATCATAGAAAAATAATATTGAAATTTTTGTAAATATTGCTACTGTAAATTAGATGATCTTGATATTTTATTAAGTATTAGAAGCCAATAAGTTTGGATAATTGAATGTGATAAGGTCCATTATTTTATCAGAACAATAATTAATTGAGTGGAATTTAAACATAATAAGGCTAATGTGAAAAATACATCTCTAGGCCGAATAAGTTGAAGACCTACTCACAGGAGGTTGTAAAGACCATTAAAAACTGATGAGATTTTAGTATAAGAAACCAAATATTTTTTGGAGATATCTCAACTACTAGGATTCATTATAAATAACACTGGTGGGATTCTAGTCAAAATATACAGTCGAGAGATGGACTACAGTAATCATTAGTGATTATTAATTATAAGAGTTTTTATGTTAGACATTTAGAGAGATTTTCTATACTTGTAATCACTTTTATTATTACTAGTGGATAATATGTGTCTCAGATCATTCAAAACATAGTAAGGATATATTCAACCACATTATGGATGAAACTTGTAAAAATCCTTGTGTGATTTTTAATTCTATTATTTATTTTTATATGGTAGAGTTGATACTCTAAATAATTATTGATTAATATCTTAATTGATCATGGTGGTTGATTTGAAAAAAATTGTAAAAAGAGAATCATTTATTACCCCCCCCCCCCTATTAGTGATATATTTAAACCTAGTATCTGTAAAATAATCTTTACTAATGTTGTTATAATCAAAATAGTATCTTATATATGCTTAAATTTTATTATGCTTATGGCATAACCCTTATTCATCTATTTTCTCATCCTATGGGACTGAAAAAGTTTCCCATGCGTGCATGTAGACTTTCACCTCCACAAAATGAAGTCTTTCATTTTTTATCACCATCACATATTACTGGTTAAAATTATAGATAAAATAAATATATATAAAATTTATAAAATAATTAAGTTTATAAAAATATAATATATTACTTACCTTTTTACCCTTTCATCCTTTTGAAAACAATAGTGTCTCCCATGCATACGAGTGGACTACCACCACCATGAAGCGATGTGATTAATTTTTCATTAATTCTTTAGATGGATGTTCATAAGAATGTAAATAACGAATAAATATGACATATATAAAAAATTTATTATTTTTTAAAAGTAAAATATCATCTAATTAATTTCTTTTCCACCCAATAGAAAAATGAAAATGTTATTCATACGTATATATGGGCTACCATCTCTATAAAATTATGTGCTCCATTTTCATGATATCCTTACATAGATGATTATAAAATAATGTTACTATATAAAAATGATATGTATAACATTTTTAATATTTTATATATGATGTAATAATTAAACCTTTGACTGTGGACAATGTAACAATATTATTTTGAAGTTATAACCCGAATGACCCCAAAACGACCAACATGAAATTAACCATTTTAGTAAATAAATAAAACATTGTAATAAATAAAATAAAAGGAATAGTGATAATGTGATAAAAATGAAATTGTTATTAACAAAGTAAATAACTATTATAATTTTATTATTCTAGAGTTAGAGGATGTATGAAGCTAGACAAAACTTATGATTATGGATTTTTCTTTAAAAACTTGTTTTAAAGTATTCCATTCAAATCCTTCTCCCCCATATCCATGTTATTAAAAATGTTCTAAGAATGTTATTATTTATACAAAAATAATTGTTAGAGTTTATTTTCAACTACTTTTTACTTTATTTAAAAAAATAAAAATGAATCTTTTTAATATTTACTGTATGGTTGAGCGTAATATATCTCTCTAATATATTGGGTAATTATTAGTATTTGAAGGAAAAAAATGAGGGAGATAACCCTATAGGTTAATCCTATGGATTTTAGTGGGACTTAGTTATTTCCAAAAAAAATTAAACATGAGTGAACACAAGTTATTAATATGACACTCTAAGATATATATCTCATTTTTATTAATTATTTTTATAGAAATATTTTCATTTCATGTTGAAATAATTGTTTATCAAATTTTAAAAATATATTGTTTTATTCATTGTATATTTTCATGATTTCTAATATTACATATGTTCCCATCATAATTTTTTATAATTATAATGGGGTTTAATGGTTTTATTTGACTAAATTTTGATTTTGTCTACTAGATATGTTTAACTTATGTTTTGAAAATTTTATTGTGATGGAGGAAAAAAATTTCATGGGTTCTCAGGTTTTTCATTGAACTAATATGATTAATTTATTTTTATATACCACACCAAGATTTTTATTTATAATCCCATGTTCTTAAATATTTCTCATAGGATCTAAGGATGTTTAAGGACTATATATAGGTCAATGTTTCTACTATGGTGACTCATATTAAAAGAAGAATATGTGTCTTGAATGAAACAAAGTTGTAAATAGAAGTACCTATTTTTCTAGAAAAAATCACTTTTCAGAAATTTAAACTTAATGTAATGGTTTTTATTAATTTTATAAAAAAATAATATAAAAAATCACAGAAATGAAAATAAGTAAAACTTATATTTTAAATCATGTAATTCTGGGTTGATTTTGACATGAGGTGTTATACAAATGTATACCACATCACCCATTTCTATCATCAAGAGTCACCTTATAAACCATACCTTAATAGAATATAAATTTCGGAAGTTATTTTATATTAATAGTATTTTATCTATACAAAATATAAGTTTTACCAAATTTCCCCAAATAACTTTCTTGTGTACATAAGAATTATATAGGTTGTTGATGAAACCAAAATCTTTGATTGTATCATCGAACCAGGTGTTCCATCAGTATGGATATTATTACAATACATAAATATATCATAATAACAATAATTACTTTTAAATATAATTCAAGCCATCATAAACTTAAAGTTATACCATATATATCCCCTCTACTAAATTCAAACAACACCAAAATTAGTGTTTAGTAGTGGTTTTTTAGCATCGGTTTAATAAACCGCTGACAAATATTTTTTAAATAATTTAATGGAAGTTTGTTAAAAACCACTGCTAAAACTTTCATTTCTTTAAAAATCCATGCACTTCTCTCCCGAAATCCACACTCCTGGGACCCCTATGACCCCAAAACCCCTGTAGCCCTTCCCTTCCTACGCCTTGTCACTGGTCTCGATCATCATTGTCCTTCATTGTGCCTCACTGCTGATCCCGATCCTCACCGCTTCTCGTCGTTGGTCCAGAGCCTCAAATCCCCTCTATTATAAGATTTTTTATATTTATGAAGATGATTTTTGAGGTTATTTAAATATATATATTCAAATAATTTCTTTTATAATCTTTGTGTGATAGTTCTCGAGATTCAAATAGAAATTTTTTTACTCTAATTATAATGACCAAACTATATTATTTCAAGATTATCATTTTGAATAGTTTCAAATATGGAGATCATTTTGTTAGTGATTTTTATAGACTTTATAATTTTTAATATTGAAAAATATCATCATGGTATTTTGATATTTAAATAGGATGAAATTATTTTAAGAATAGCATTTTATGGGGAATTAAGTAAGACTAGAAATGTAAAATTGATTATTAAATCATATGTACATCAAGTTCTTAAACTAGGTGATAGATTGATTTTATTTTGAATATTATGAAATCTCAAATAGAATATCTATCTTTTTTTTGAATCATGCCAGAGAGAATGAAAGAAATTTTCATTTCTAATTTGGACACCATTGTAAACCAGATGGATCCAGTATCAAGAAAGGGAGGAGACTTTTTTATTGGGGAATGGATTTACTGTAAAGATGATACATACCCTACTATAATCACTTTATTATATTATTGATATTTCTATGTCTTAAAATTATCGTGGGCATAGTATGGAAAAAGTCACTCACATCAGGGGTGAACCTTGTGAAAAACTTTTGTGCCTTATGTTCGTGTTTTTTTTTGCAAACGGGTAAGTAATAGTTTTAAATGTCAAGGGTTTCTTGACTTTAACCAGTTAAATATGGTTATTTATAAATAAAATTATAAAGTCTTAGTAATATTAATTCAAACCCCTTCATAGTATTACATATCAGATCACCTAGGAACATTAGGTAATTGGGATAAAAACCTTGGAGAAAACCCTTACTTCTATAGAGCTAGCATAAGTGTATGAAGGAAGAATTTTATACTCAAATTTATTTGTATTAATTTCAACCAAATTATTTTTTTCAAAATTTATAATATAGATGGAGGAAAGAGATTCACATATAGGAATGCTCCATTTGGTGGATAAAATAGTCAATGTTATGATTATTCGTATGTTAAAAAAACTTCTTGGGTGATAATATTGAAAAGATCAGGGTTTTATTAACACAATGACTCAAGTTATGGATAATAACCATAACCATATGGAAATTCCTACTTCATCATGGAATTGACCTAAGGAAATGAACTATTTTATCTTGTGGGCCCATGAATCTACTTATAGTTTAATAGTGGTTATCATCATTGGAAAAGATATTTAATATAGGGTAACACTATGAACAATAGAATCTTTTTTAAACAATTTATCATCCGGAATGAAATTTTGGTAAATTGTGTGCATTAATAAATAATATAAATAATGAATAAGACATTTAATCTAAGTTATGGTGTGATTTCATGAGGTTGTTCCTTGAGAAATACTTCCCTAAAAATATAAAAAACAATATGATATGAAAATTCCTTGAACTAAAGTAGAAGAATAATGTATCCACTATAATATATGAAGTTATCTTTACTCTATTAGAAAGGTAGTACTTTGTATTTTTTTTATTGATCTAGAATGTAATATGGATAGATTTTATAATAGATTAAATCCAAGTCTTTATAATACATTAGAAATCTAGGAGGTCAATAGTTATAAATGAATTTTATGTTATACTAGAAAGAGGTAAATATAGTTAATTGAATAGTGAATGATCTTGGAGTATTTGATAATATGTTTAAAGTTGAGAACCATACTGTAATTTCATATAATAGAGAGGGAGAAAGGAAGAAGTTTTAGTATCCCACATGTAATAAACTAACCCAAGCTTCCCCCTCCAAATCCATGATTCATCCCACTAAAAGGCCTAAAGTGAAATCTTGATCACCACGGGATAGAAATTAGTTCATGATAATCAAACATACTCCAATGTCCCGAAGGCCTTAATTTTTTTATTGATTTTGATAATCCACTTTTCAAGGGGTGTGGTGGAACCCTTACAAGGCCCGTAAGAATAAGTATTACATGGCCTGTAGGCCTTAGAGAAATTCATTTCCCGTAGGCTTCAAACGTTACATACAACCCAGAATAACTACTTGGAACTGTTCCTCCCTATCATCTTCATCATGAAATCAGATCTCCACCTTCGCATGGCTGTTCGGCTAGGCTTTCCCATGCATGCACAGGCTTGTTCCGATGGCAGGGGCCATACCCTCTCATTCTTGAAATCCGTTTAGCTTTTTCTATGTTGAAATCTCCTTGCTCATCCTCCTTCTGAAGCTTGTACCTTGTAGGATGCCTGGTTTTCATCTGCACTTAAGGTGGCCAGAAGGCCTTGTGGTGGCCCGAAGGCCTTACTGACCCAAAGTCTTGGGTGTCCTGAAGGCCTTAAAGGACTCGGTGACCAAATCAGTGGCCTGAAGGCCCAAACAGGGGAATATTTCTGGCTGCTACAGTGCCAAACAATGCCTGCTATAGTTCCCGATATAGTACCTGCTACAGTACTACTATAGGACCCTGAAAATTAGCCTCTACCTATATTTTATCCTGGGTCTCTTGGATGCACTTAAAAAGTCCTCACCAACTAGGCTGAGGATCATGTTCAATGAGAATCAAACATACTCTATTGCAAAGATTTCACCTAATAAAATATAATACAAGACAAGTGGGTTCCACCCCAAAACTCAGAATATCCTTCCATTAAATTGGTGGGTCATACATATATGATAAGAAGTTTTTCAATAACATAGAACCAAATATGGCATAGAAATTCAAAACCAAATGTAAACAACAAGGCCAATTCAAATATAAAACAACATGTATATAAATAATTCTAAAAGAAATTAAGTAATGTGATGGTAAGCCTATTAGGCTGAATATACATGAGATACCAAAATAAACAACAAAAAATAACCAAAACATGAACCGTTATAACTCATCACTATGTCAATAAGGGGTATCTACCACCTATCCACCTCCTACAAAACCCAAAAAAAATATACAATAAACTCACTACCTCATAGGGGATCCTTTCCATTAATCGAGTAAAATAATACAAAATCTATATACACCATAAGGGTGGCTATAGGGTGTGAGTAAAACAATCCCCATAATATTAAACCACTTGTTGTAACACCCTATTCTAACTTTTATGTGTATAAATTTATTATATTATATATTATCTTAAGTTTAAAGTTTTTTGGGATTAAAAATATAATCAATTTGATACTTTTCCAGGATGTAAGGATTTCACATGGTTTTGTAAACCATGAAAGTAAACCGGGTAGGTAAACAATGAAACCTGATCAAAAAGGGGAACTGTTTTTATTTTTTTTAATTATTTTTTCCTTAACTATATTCCCACCTTTGAACTGAGAGTTCAAGATACCTATCCCTACCAACTCTCTCCCTCTCTTATCCTTCCATAATGTAATATAGGTGATTTATCAGTGGTTTCTCATTAAAATCATAAAGTGAGGGTCTCTTCACTCTTATCGTTACTCTCTTTATTTCTTCCTTGGTTCTCACATCTTCTCTAACCCTAGAAGCCATGGTGTTTGAACCTCATGTTTAGGGATGTCTTAAATGGGGGTTTTTGTTTTCTAGGTATTTTTAAGTTCCTCGTGTGACCTCATATTCTATTATTCATTGAAGTTGATGTGATTTTTTCATTGATGTAGGTGTCTCCATACCCTTCCTTTTATTTGGGAGTTATTTTAATGATTGTATTTTTAAACTTGTTTTTATTAACTAGAAAACTAATTTATAAGAAACTTGTAATGGTTTTATCATGTAAAAACACTACTTTCCCATTTCTTCCTTAGGGAAAAATCAAAGGAATTCATAATGATAAGGTATTTTAATTTCAAATGTATTTATATGAATGTTTCATGTTTGATAAAATTCCAATGATGCTTTTCTCTAAAATAAATGAATTACACATGAGGTTTTTAACTAAATTGATTTATAATGGTAGGTACTTCATAGCTCAAGTATTTTACTTACCTGAAAAGAATGTTCTTTTTTATGGGAATGTATTATTAACCGTATTTATTGATTGTGATTTTAATTTTATATTTCTTGTATATTCTTTGGATTTCATATTTTTTGGGTTTTAAATGTAAAATGAAGAATTAGGAAACACCCATGTGTAGAATATCAATAGATTTCTAAATAATGTTATCCATTTGTGTTTTTCCTATAAATAGAAAATAAGGAAAGAAGTGGATAAATAATAAGAAAGGCATTTAGAACTTTATGGATTCATTATGCTGATTTTTTTAGGCTTTTCTAGTTTCCCTATATATTTTTATTTTGTATCAATTAAAGAAGGTTCGAAGTTTACAACACTAAACCAGTTTCTTCATTGACATATTCAAATAATCCAAATAGTTTTATTATTTTTCAAAATATTCTATTATTCTTCTTTTACAAATGGTTATACGTACATTTAAAATTTATTGTATGTTTATTTAATATATTCATATTTTTTGAACTAGTATATATGATTCTCTTTTCCTGTTTAGTAATAGTAATGTGTTTTAGTTTTTTTTCATAATGTGTAGGTACATTTTGATATATATGTATAAAATATAGATCACATTACCGAGGAACACACCTCATTATGCTAAGGGTTTGGAGGATTTTTTAGATTTTTTAATTTCTAATCGATCTGTTGATGGGAGAATAAGATTTACATGTCTAAAATGTAAATATAGAATATGTTTGAAGAGATATTAATATTATGAACATTTGATATTGAAGCAATTACCTAATCATTATTTATGTTGTATTTAGAACAGAGAATCAAACATTACATAAATTTTGATCACTGATGTCAATCCACTAAATGAGCACCCAACTTCATCAAAAATGGAAAATGAAATGAAAAACCTTATAAATGATGCATTCAGAATTTCAAGACACCAACATCAATATAAAAACATATCATAACAACTAGTTGAGGGTGATACAAATTGAAATGTGACAAGTGATATTTTTGAGACTGTAAGACAACCAGATCAAGATTGTAACATATTATTGGATCCTCCTCTTGATTCTGCAGAGACTAATGTAAAAGAAAACTTTACTGAGCAAACAGATGCATTTCATGGTTTAATTGATGATGGAAATCAAGAGTTGTATAATGGATATTTTAAATATTCAAAACTTTATTTTATGTTGAAGTTGTACCATATCAAATGCTTATGTGGAATTAAAAATAATGTGATGTCCTTGATATTAGAATTATTGCGTGAATCATTTCAAGAAGCAAATATCCCTAAGTCCTTTTTATGATATGAATAAAGTTGTTAATAAGATTGGTCTGAATTATACTAAAATTCTTGTGTGTCCAAATGATTGTATGCTTTATTGGGGAGAGGATTCAAGTAAACAGGATTGCAAGAAATGTTCTTCTTCTGGATGGTAGTATATGGGAGATGTTGGAAGTCTGAATCAAAATAATACCATAATGAAGAATAAAATGAACACACCTACAATGGTTTTTCATTACTTTCCTTTAAATCCTTGATTGAAAAGATTATTCATGTCATCAAAAACCACCAAACACATAAAGTGACATTCTGTATATAATAACAATGATGGGTTAATGCGACATCCAAGAGAATCACAATCATGGAATACATTTGATTCATTAAATTTAGATTTATGATCTATTCCTAGGAATGTTTGATTGGGATTAGTTGTCGATGGATTCAACCCATTTGGGACTTTGAGTACCAGTTACAGAATTTGGTTAGTTGTTTTGATCCCTTACAATCTACCTCTGTGGATGTGTATGCAATAAACATATTTTATCATTTTGATTATTATTCCTGGAAAAAAATTCTTGGAAATGATATTGATGTATAATTTCAGCCTTTAATTGAAGAATTACATTAGTTATGTAGTAACAGTGTTGAGACATATGATGCACCTTCTAGAACAATGTTCAATATGCAAGATGCTTTAATTTAGACCGTTAGTGACTTCTATAGACTTGGTAATTTATCTGGTTAGAACACTTACATAATTTTGGTTTTTTCTATTTGTAACCTTGATTTTGAATCTGAGTGGCTACCTTATAGTATAAAATTTTGCTTCTTGTTTCATTGAAGATTTCTCAATGCATCTCATAGATTGTGGATGAACAATTAAAAATTCAATGGTTTCATTGATAGTAGAGCACCTCCAAAGTTGTTAATGGGTTCTGAAATATTGACACAAGTTGGACATATTGAAGAAAAATTAGAGAAGGTGCGTCATTTGAATGGTAGTGGGAAATGAGTTCGAAGTGCATCATCAATTGAAATAGGAACGCAACAATGGAAGAAAAAAAGTATATTATTCAAACTTCTGTATTGGGAATTTAATTTGTTGCAGAATAATCTTTATGTGATGCATATTGAGAAGAATGTTTGTGAAAATTTGATCTTCACAATACTTAATGAGTATGGAATGTCGAAGTATCATCTCAATACTCAGAAATACATACAAGAAATGAAAATAAATTATGATATCTGGACAGATGAGAATGTAAAGTATGATCCAAAAAAATTTTAAATGAAAAATAGGGATAAAGATACATTCCTTAAAATTTTAAAATATGTGAAGGTATCTGATGGGTATTCAAATAACATCTCAAGGTGTATTTACTTAAAGAATCATAGGTTATATGGATTGAAAATCCACGATTCACATATTTTGTTATAGTAGTTAATTCCATTGGAATTGCGTAGATTATTACCTAAAAAGGTTACTATTGTTGTTCTCAAATTATGCACATTTTTCAGAAAACTATGTTTGAAAACTCTACATCCATTTCAACTTGACAACCTTAAGGAGAGATTTGTATTGACACTTTGTGCAATGTATATGATCTTTCCTCCATTGTCTTTTACTGTCATGATGCATTTAACTATACATTCGGTTGAGAAAGTGTAATTAGAAGGCCTCGTACATTATCGATGGATGTATCCAATTGAGAAGTGCTCTATTTATTTGTATTTTGTTTCATTAAACAATTCTTGGCACTTCATTAAATATATAATTATGTTTTTTTAAATTTTAATTTACATATATCTTGGGAATTTTAAATCATACGTGAAAAATAAATCTCAACCTGAATACTCTATTTCTGAAGGCTATTTGGTAGAGGACTATCTTAACTTTTGTTCTAGATACTTGGATGATATTGAGACAAGATTAAATTGAGTTGGACGTGTTAACAACACATCAAAACAATTTGAAACACATGAGAAATCAAAAATCTTTCCTTCTATAGGCTGATCAGTTGAGAGGAGCTCAAATGTTACACTAATAGAAATAAAATTATTACAGACATGTAGATATGTTCTTCTGAATAGTAAAATTTCATATCCATTTATTAAATATTTGAGGATACAAATAAAGATACTAATAAGAGGAAGAACATGAAATGAGAAATATATAAGAAAATTTTTTAATAAAGATATTATATAATGGTTTGCACAAGGTGTAAGTTTATAAATATTTAAATCAATATGGATATTATGTTGATACATCTATTTTTTAAATCTAATAATGTGTATTAATTTTTCAGATTGTGAATACTTATACTTGAGAAGATTTTTTAGAATATTTGAAGTTCCTTCCTCAAAGTCCTCTAAAAAAATTATAAAGTTTGACGCTTACAATGTGAATGGCATTAGATTCCGTAAATTTGATCAGGAAGAGGGTTTGAAAACATAGAATAGTTAAATATTTACATTTTCTAAAGTGAAATACAATGAAAAATTTATTGATATTATCAAATTAAACTACCACCGACATTTTTTAGTTGTTTTATTCAAATTCAATTGGGTGGATATTATCAGGGGTGATAAAATAGATTAACTACAATTTACTTCTGTGAATTTCTCTTGCTTGATGGATGTTGGTGACCGTGAACTGTATAATTCATATATCATATCGTCATAAGAAAAAAATGGTATATTATGTGAAAGATGTCATGTTTTAAGGGTGTAGTGTAGTTTCTCATGTAAAACAAAGAGACTTGTATGATATGGGAAATGAAGTGGAATATTTGACCTATGACATTGAATCCCATCAGCAATAACAAACGAACTTATTTTTCCATCATGATATTGAAAAATTTAGTCTTGAAAGAGTGGATGAAGTAGGTGAAGTAATAATGGAGTAGGAAACCAAAATGGTTGAAGGGGAAAATTATTGTATGTGAATTTATCCCTTCATTTATCAACAACTTATGTCATTTGTGCAGTCAGTCATTATCATTGTTATGTATATTTTGTTTGTTTATACTTTGCATCTGTTATAATTTCTATTTTTTTGTCTATATTAATTTTTCAAAATATATGTTTTGAACCTAATTTTATTTGATTAAATGATAGGAATGTTGAGGAATCATTATACTCACACTGCGGGGTCAAATAATATTTCTAGAAGCCGATCGACTCTGTTGATATTTTCATTAGTTTAAATATTTATTATAAAATGTTATCTGTTTAACATATTAAATTGTTGATTTATATTTGTATAATGCAGTTACGAATTTTAGGCCACCAAGCATCCTGAAAAGAAGTGTGGTTGAATGTTCATAAAAAATATAATGGGAGTTTTTTTAATGAGATTACCAAATAATTTTGGGTATGAATTCATTTTTCATTATGATAAATTATTATTAGTTGTCATTGTGTTAACATATATTGCTTCTAATATGACTGATATATGATTTATAGGTAAAAATTAAAACAAATATGGGATGTTAATCCCACAAAGTCCTACTCTGTCTCCCAGGATGACCTAGTTGGTAATTTCATTAGGAAGAAGCATCTTGGTCGAGTGCGCAGTTGGGTTTGGGACTATTACCATCTGAGGTATTTGGTAGACAAACAAGGATTCCAAGTGATGAATGGTGGTGATAAGTTAAATCACACAAATTCAAAATCATTTATTTCACAAGTTTTATTGATTTTATGTTTAAATAAAAATATACAACATTGTTTAATTTTCAATATAATTGTCTTACAGGTGCTGGTAGTAGGAAGTATAGATGGAGATGAATAGGGTGAATATCAAAGTTCATCATTGGGAAATGATTAGTGGAGAGTGTTTGTTCATGTCTCAGTACATCCAATGTGGGTATTTTTTATATTTTTCTTATATTTTAGATGGGATCGGAACAACGGGTTCCCCATTTATGTGTTGTATAACTATGTGTCTATATGTTGTGTTTCAACTGGCTATAGAGATTGAAATTTATATATGATCATATATGATGTTTAGTTTTTTGTCTCTCTTTTACATATAGGTTAATTCCTTTAATGTGTTGTGTTTTGTTCGATTCTTTCAATGTATTGAGAAATGTATTATTTCCTTCATTATGTTGTTTTCCTTGGTCAATGCATTGATTCTTGACATTTTGGTGTGAATCAATGTATGTTGATTTTTTTAGTTTTAATATGTTTTCCTTGTACGTTGATGATATATTTTATGATATGGTAAAATTTTCATTATCACTATTTTGTTTTTCTAGCTGTAGGTTCTGGGGTTGCAGAACCCGCAGCTTGTTTTTTTTAATTCATGATATAACGGTGGTTTAAACCGTAGCTAGATATAGATTTTTTTTCACAGAAGCTTAAACCGCTACTATATTATGGTATTTTTTAGTGGAGGTGATTAAAACTACCACTAAATATGAAAATATTTTTCTTAGCATAGGTTTTATCCATATTAGTGGTGGTGTTTTTTAGTAAAAAAGGCCAGAATCTATAGGTTGTTGAAAACTTATGCTAAATCCCAGTTATTTTTTTAAGCAAAAACTACCGCTAAAACAAATAAAATTGTCGCTAAATATGTCTTCTATTACACTTTCTAGAAACTGCTACTAAATGGAAGAAACCTCCACATGTTGATTTCTGAAACCAATTTTAGCGACATATTCTTGAAACCATCACAGAACTATATAGAGTGGTTTAAACGGCTGCAATATATAAAAAATTGATGTTATACGGTCAGTTTGTTGTAGTGTCATGATAATAAAATCAATTTTAAAATTAGCTTGATATATCTCAAAATCATAATGAGATGTTTTTTAAGGTAATATCTAAATATAATTTATCATGACAACTAGTGAAAAGTTCTCTTCATAGTTAATTCCATTAATTAGTTTCTAATCATTTCCCTTTAATATATATTTATAGATAGAAACTCTACCATCCATGGTAGTTTTTTTGTATAAAACCCACTTGTACCCTTTGGGTGTCACCCCTTTAGCTACACCTATAAAATTTTACACATATTTAGTGTTTATAGAGTATATATTAGATCCCATTAATTATAAGAATTTATCATAATTAAAAAATTTAATAGACTCTGCATAGGTAGTGGGTTTATAATATATAAGACTTAATTCATCATTATTTTCTATAGGAAACTTATATATATTAGGATTTTAATAAATCATACCTAATGTTTTATATTCTTATATTACATATGTTAGTTTAATTTTCACAATAACTTATTGAGCTATATCAATTTCTATCTAAGGAAATATTTTATTATAAGGATTTTAAACTTCTTTAAGGTCAATTTTTCTCCCATTTAAACCTTTAATTATTGTTTCTTCTCATGAAATATAGGAAATTGATCCATAAAAAATTTATGTTCAACAGGATTATAAAAATAATTTCTCATTGTTTCCTTGGGATAACCAAAAAAATTATCAAATTTAAGGATAATTATTTAAAAATTGAAACCTCATATGTATGCCTCGCAACAAAATCCTCATAAAATATAAATTGGGATAACTCTCAATCCATACACTCTATATTTTTTTATGAATATGTTATATGGGGTTTTTTTAATATAAAATACAATACTTATATATAATATAACTAAAATTATATAGAAATGTCACATTGTATAATCATTGATTGAACCATGTCAAATATTTTATGCTAAATTTTTTCAGAAACACCATTCTATTGATATCCTCTAGGGGGAATGAGTTTTCAAACAATTCTACAATATCTCATATGATCAATAAATTATTAGGTTAAGTATTAACTATCTTGATCTAATTGGATAATCTTAATACTTTTACCTAGTTGAATTTATAATTTTTTTCTAAATTTATTTACCTTTTTAATGGTTTAAACCTTATATATCAATAAAAACATATAACCATATTGAATAAAATAATCTATAAAGATTATGAAGTGCTCATACACACCATTTTCTGGAACATTCACTAGTCTACAAACACCACTATATAAAAAGATCTTATAGTACACTAAATCTATCACATTTTCCATTAGAATTCAGTTGGTAATTTTTCATAATAAAAAGGATTCATAATTTTTAATTGATTCTTAATTTAATGAGACTAATAATCCATCACCTTAGATATATTATATATATTTCTCATTTATATTCATAAAGTGATAATTCCAAGGATTAGTGGTGTTAAAACAAACGTTGACCTTTTTATCATGAATACTATATATAATATTATCCATATCCATAATATAAAGGATACTCGTCATATTAAAAATAATATAAAAAAATTTATTCATGTATGTATAAGAAGTTATATTCTTAATCATGAATGAAAATCCTTTATTATTAAAACAATATATAGAAACCAAATTCCAATTTATGTTAGTATTATATTAAATATTTTCAATTAGAGAACCAAACCACTCGGTAGAATGATATCATAAATGATGAACTTTAAATTGTAAACGTATCCCCATTTTCAGCACATATATCTACTTATCTTCCCATAAATTCTCTTTAAATTAGGAGTCTTATCTTATCAATATAAATATGTGATGCACACATAGTATATAATACACATGATTCAAAATTAGAGAATTTTATTTTTGTAACATTCATACATGCATGATAAAAATTCTTCTCCTAGTGAACACTTCTCAACCTTGATATAGACAAATTAAAATATATTTCTAACCTATAAAATATCATAAAATTATGTTCATGATGCATTCCATAATCTTTAACAAGACATTTATTTGGGTTATTATCATGATTTATATTATTTAAATAATAAATTTTATTGATTTTAATTCCACTTAAATGATTAACCTATACATCATATCTATTTTTTCAGCCATGTTTCATATTTTAGTACGATTTGGTTTAAATTTAGTATTTATCCCATTGGATATCTATTTGGGTAGTCCATAATTCTAATAATATTTCATATGATTCTTGTATATATGAGGGGATAAAACCATTCCCAAATAAAAAATACTAATGAACATAAATTTATTTCTTTGATATTTAAAATATTGTGGTCTCCTAATTTAGTAAAATCCAAGGATTTAAATGGGTTATGGTTACCACACTTTTAGAGTTATCTACATCCTTCTTGACTTAAAAAAGATAGTCCAATGGGTTTTATTTTTATAACCAATTGTATATGCATATTATTCATATCATATGTAATTATTTTATCCCATGAAACATTTAGATCAAATAAAATCCCTATATGTATTCATGCTTGTAGATATTTATTTTCTAAATAATATTCCACCAACAAAAATAATATGTTCTAAACATATTAATATAAAACTTCTTATAAAACTCATAATATTATTATACACCTGACAATAAAATTCAATTTTAACTATACATATTTAAATATGTTCCATGTATAAGTTACATGAAACCCTTTTATGTAAAGTCTTAAAATCATAACAAAATACCCAAAAGAGTAATAATGATGTGATAGGTAACCAGCCCCAATTTTTCTTAGACAAGGCCTAATCCCCCTAGCTATTGTGATGTTTAATCTAATGTCCCACTATCATTGGATCAATACTCTTGATATATCTCAATTATAATAAAACCCTAGCATCTAATATGTATAAATCATTATAAACCCTTATTATTGAATTCTTAACTATAATATAAAATCCTATTATTAGTTAAAAAAAGACAAAATATTTAATGTTTCACCTAAAATATAACCCAAAAATTAATGGCATGGAAATTATAAGAAGGTATTTAAAAAATAAAAGTAATTAACACATCATTTATAAAATAAATTTATGGAAATATTAAATAATTATTTCATAAATAATAGAAAAATTAATATATTTTAAATGAGATATAAAAACATCATAAAATTATAAATTATATCAAAAATAACTTTTGATATAGTATAAGTTAAGTACATTAGACACAGCCCCTTCGATTCTGCATCAATTAAGGCTTTGAGATAATTTTTTCATTTTATAAAAACTAAAACAAAAAAACCATAACATGGTTTCACTAGACAAGTAATTTTGGAAAGTGAATCACAAAAAGGTCCGACCTTGAACCATAACATAGTTTACTAGAATAAGGTATTTTTATTCTATGGTCATATCATAAACCATTTCTTATAAAAAATTACAATGATGTGGTTTATCCTCATGGAAATTCTATTTCCATAATAATATAATATTTTGGTCTGGAACCATCACATTGAAATTTTAAAAAATGATACATTTTTAATGATTATAAACCCATGTAATTTTTTTAAAAAAATTATTTTTTGAATTTTTCAATAAACCATGATATTTTTTTATAAACCATTAAAATTATTAAAAAAATTCTATAAATCATGATTTGGTTTTATAACTATTGTCATTGTTCTATAAAAATTCCAAAAAATATTTTTTTTCATATTATAGATTCTTCATAAAAAATGTATCTAATACTAATAAAATGCTTTATGGGAAATATCTATATCTATATATAGTGGAATAATAAACAAAACCTATGAAAAAACATCTCAATGATAGGGAACAACAATATGAAATAAAATATATAAACAAAATAATACCACACTATCCATGCCAAATCATTACCAATAATGATTTTGATCAAGTTCCATCTATAGCAAGGAATGGGTACATGCCTCTTAGGGTATCCACTGACCACATAAATCATAAAATCATTTGATAAGAATATTTCTATTAAAAAAAATTATTGGAACCTGTTTTGAAAATATGAATAAAGGTGGAGATTAAAGAGAGTTTCAACTTTGAGAATAATATCCAATATAACTGAATGTGGTCAGTAATAATGATATGATTATTAATGTGTGTTATAAAAAACCTTTAAATAGTGTCTTAGAACCTTCTTTGAAATTTTTTTTGGAACCAACCATTTAATTTTTACAAGTATAACTCTTTTCAATAGTTACCTTATTAATGATGTGACTGTTAAAATTTTTTAATAAATAATAACCTTTCCACATATCATCATAGGATATGTCAATAATATGAATGAGAATAATAACCATAATAGGAGTCACATTAATTATATCCCATGTCACATCAATTTAATAACTATGAAAATATTTTAGGAACCAGGATCAAATAGATATCACCACATGGTGACTCTCACCATATTATATTTTTTTTTATTGCATATTTTCAATAGGTATTTCTTCCATATAATACCATGATGGGTCCAAACACAAAGAGTTCCTGAATTATGCCAGGCATGGTAAATATTTCACCACATTTTTACAATTTTAGATAAAATATTTTCTTCATTGAAAGGTATTTTAAATTAATAAATGGTATGTGGTTTTTCAATGTTTATTTTGTAATATATTTCATGAAAACTTGTTTGAATTATTCTGATAAAGAGGTTGATAATTTGTTTAGTTAAATAAAACAAAATATGAATCCACCTAGACATAGTCAAAAGTGAGTTTTTTTATATTGAATTATATATTTGTTATATGGTTTTGAAATAATTTTTTATGTGCTATAGAAATATGCCACCAAGAATAATTCTAGTTAGATGAGTGAGAGGAGTGGTGGAAATTACTCCTATGGATCCTTGGATAGTGAGTGTGATTATACATGTTATCCATGTGATTAAAAGATATGATAATTATGATAATTATGATAATCCAATGGAGATAGGATAGATATTAAAGTTGCAAAATAATAATCCACTATAATTTAGAGTTGATTTGGGGTTGAATAATGTGGTAGAGAAGTTTTAATATATAAACCATGTCTTCCAGTTTTTATAGATTTATAATACCTTGAAGGTTGAAAATAGATCTAATCTTTTGGAGGGACTAACTAATAAGTGGGGGGATTAATTTTAATAGGTAGATATGTAATAGGATATTAAAAGTAAGGAATTACAAAATATTTTTAATGATCAATTTTTTTTGTAAGATTTGAATCTTTCTTGATTTTGAGGGTTTCTAGAATTTGGGTAAGATAACATAGTCATTTTAAAATATTCATTGAAAATGTTTGATATTATGAAATATGTACCAAATTTTTTTATGAATTCACACCTCATGTTATAGAGGTTCAATATGTGTCTTTAATTATAGATTTTGTAAAAGATTTCATACGAAAGCTACTTACCTATATATATATTATATATTTTAGCTATAGTAGATAAATATATAGAAGATAGAAAAAATTTTGATGTGTTTCTTCCTTGGAAAAGTGGGAAATGAAACTATTCATTTATCAAAAGATGTAAAAAATGGACATTTATGGGAAATCAAAAAAAAATTTGCAACACCCTGACATTTTAGAACATATTTTTCTTTAAATAAAATATAAGAGTTAAGAATCTTTTTTACATGCAACCCAAATTATATATAAACGATGATATAGTTAACCATTATAAACTGGTAATTAAATCATAATTTATGAATATAAATAACTAAATTTTGAAAAATATGAACAAAGGTTTCAAATAATTTAAATGTATTTTTTAATTTATAATAAATAAGTACTCAAGTTTCTATAAAATTATTTTATACTTAAAAATGGTTTTCATTAAATTTTACAGGCAAGTAAATTATAATTATTTCAAAAAAAATAGAAATATTATTTAAGGAAATTAATATTATTTTTTAAATAATCATTTCAATATTATCTTAGTGTGAATTTTTATGGGATTTCTAAAATGATTTATTTTGTAATGAATAGTGAAAAATACTGATTTTTGTAAAAAAATATCGTTTACTTTAAACTAAAATTATCATTATGTTTTAAAATTGATATTAAAGTAACAAAATAATAATTTAATAAGAAATAATCTAATTAATTACATAATAATAATCATTATAACTTATTTTGATATAAGTTCATTTTTGGGCTTAAAACACATTTTTTATAAAAATATTTTTTTTTAAGAAATGTTTTTTATCTTAATAAATTAAATTAATATATTATTATTAATGATTTTAATGAAATTTATATATTATATATTCAAAAATATATTTTTATATTTATTTTATGGGTTTTCATGGATATAAATGTAAGTAAAATATTTTTTATGTTTAAAGATCCATTTTTCTAAAACTAGTTTTCATTACGGGTTAAAAACTTATTTAAAATAAAATTATATCACTTATATAAATTAAATCTATTCAAAATGATTAGATAATTTTAATAATCAAAATTAATATAATCTAATATAGTAAAATTAATATTTTATCATAGTGAATAGTAGAAAAAGTGAAATTTGGGTACCATAATTATCGTTAAGATGGGTTTACCGAGGTGGGGTTTAGAATAGAAGATAAGGGTTGGATTTACACCCAAACATGTATAATTAATAATTTTTTATTATATTTCAACTATATATAATAATAAATTCTAATAATATTCCATTTGGAGCAGCTTTCCCATGAAAGTGACCATATATAATTGAAATATTTTAAGAAATTCCATGTGTGTCCCCCCCCCCCTCACTTATAAAATGGAACCACTCCTTGTCCCTTATGCACACCATTTTATCCTTATATATTAGAAAATACTTTCTAAAAATACCCAAAACCATACAGATCTTTATCCTAGATCTTATAGACTTCTCTTAATATCAACCTTCAAGGATTGAGGTGTAAGCTGAAGGTGGTCTCCCAAAGAAGAGGTGTAAATATTAACCAAGTTCTATCAATTTTATTTCTTATTATACCTTATTTAAAATAATTTTATCCACAAATAATTATACATATAGTGTCATAAATATACTTATATTTTATTATTATTATCTAAAAACTATTTTCCAACACTTCTCCATCAAGTGTGAGATGAAAGTATCGCTCATGCTTACATGTGGACTACGCCTCCACATAGCGATACAATTCATTTTCCATCACCATAATTTATTGATGGTTATTTTAATGGGTTAAATTTTTTATATGAAATTTCTCACATTATTATTCTTTTATAATTATAATATAATTTCTACCTTTTTACCTTCTAATCTATTGTTAAACGATAATGTCGCTTGTACGTACGTGTGGACTACCACCTCTACAAAGTGACGTGATTTGTTTATCATTTCCAGTTTTTTTATTGTAACAAGGATATATTTTAAGATAATATATAAATTTTATGATATAATAATTATTATATAACATTTAATTATCATTTACCTTTATTTCAGTCCATCAAACAAAAAGTGTAAACATAACTCGTGTGTGTACAGTTAACCATCTCCATGAAGTGATGTAATTTTTTTTATCTCTAATTAATATTAATTGTTATAAATATGTTTATAATAAATATATATGATATTTATATCATTATTAAAAAAATTATATGGAGGAACCATGATCAGAGTACAGGGACCATAACTACCGGACTAAAACATACATGAAAAACGAAGTAATTATCACCTGAAATATAGAATTTAATAGTGAATTGTTAATAAAAAGGTGTTGAAATGATATAAAAGGATCATATATGATATTATATGTATTAATATTATTATTTTATATAATTATAATAAATAAAAATCTATTATACATGAATTTATAGTTCTTATGAATCAAGTTAAATATAAGGTATTGGTTTCCCCTCAGTTTCTATTCATTAAGACATGTTTTAATGTTATGCACTAATTTCTTATTTATATGCAATATATACTACCCAATATTGTATTTATAATAATAAATAATTTAATTAAAGGTATTTATAAAACTATATTATTTTTAAAATCATACCATGAATCTCGATTAAAAAATTTATAAAGTTATAATGGTTCTTCATCTCAATTGTGTTTCATTGATACATGTTTGATGTTATGCACATATTTAGGTTTATGAGGTGTATATACAAATAATTTTAAATTTTATACCATGTTTCGTTATTAGTTCATGGTATATGAAGTTAAAATTTAAATTGTTTCATCTGATATGTTTCAAATCCAATGTTACCAAAGTTTTAAGGGTTAATCATCTCAAATTGTCTTCTTTGGGACATATGTTATGATATACACCTATATTATTTTATGAGGTGTATCTAATTACCCTTTGATATTTTATATCAATAATATATTTATGTTTATGTTATTAAATTTTTCATTTGATTTTATTTATCTCATGGGGGTTATGAATCAAAAGTTACCAAAGAAGTAAGGATTTTACATTACAAACTCATTTTTACTATGATTGTTTATATAGAATTTCCAATGATAAAATTATATGATATCACTCTCAAGTATTAATTATTTTCTTCTACTATGGTTATTTTTTAATTATACATGTTTTCATTTTACTTTCCTCTCTTTAATCACTAAAGAGACCAAAATAATGTTTCAAAGTAAAACATACTGTATTTCTCTCTTTAGTTGAAAATATATTCTTCCAAGACCATGTTTAATTTAAAAAAATGAAGAATGATTTTACTATTCTAAAAAGATTTAATAAATTAATTTTTACCCATGTTTGAATTTTTATAAAAAAATATAAAGGAATCATATTTTTAATTTCAAAATGAGGTACTTTTAAATTTTTATTGAAAATGTGAAATAAATTTGTGTTTTAACATAGATTCATGAAAAATTGTTCATGCTATCATAGATACTATTTTCCATGAATCTTCTTATATATGTTTCCTTAGTTGTTTTTAAAGAAAATATTTTCCTTAATATTTTGTAAATTTTTAGATTTTAAATAAGTGGTTTTAAAATTAAAAGGGTATTTTCTTTAAGAAATGTTATAGTAATTTTTTAATGATACTTTTCATCTATAAAAACATCCTTTGATGTTTCTTAAATTTTACTTGGGGTATGATTCAAAGTTATCATTTTTTATTATTTTTATGTATTATTTTTATGATGATAAAATTTTTACAAAACACATTATATTTTCATTGGTTAATATTTGATTTAATTATAAATTATTTCATATTCTTATGGAATACATATAAATCAATAATGTTTATGTATTGGGTGGTTATATTATAAAAAAAGGATATGTGGATACATTATACACCAAGGATGAGTGGCTCTACTATATCCTTCCAATACATTAGGTAAAGAAGGATATATATTGAGGTATTAAGGACTTTCATGGGGAGTGAACCTGGTTTAGTAAGGGAATTTTTCTAATAAGATAGACTTCAGAATGAACCTTGACTGCGGAAATGATGGAATGGGGAGTGAACTCAATCTACTATGATAGTATTAGAAGTGATCCTTGACTAATTAAATTATATTATATATTTATTTATATTCCAACAAATTATTTTTTTTATTACGATTTGTTCTCATGGATTATTATTTATTATTGATGATTTCACGCTCTTATGTCTTGTGTATTTTGAATGATAAAAATTTATATCTTGTATATGATTTAATTTTGATAAAAATAATTTTATAACATCCATGTTATTTTCTTATGATCATTGATTTAGATCAGTTATATTTACCCTTACAGAACATCTAAGCTCACCCTTTCATTTGTTTCCCTTCCATGGGTTATGAAGAAAGGTTTAAAGTATTATATTTCTAAGAAAGGTACTAGTTTTGAACAACTAAGTGGGAAATTATATATGAAATTTTATATACTAGTTTCTTATGTATATAACTTTTATGTACTAGTTTTTTATGTATATAAGTTTCCAAATACACTAAACCTTAATGGTTCTCGCATGAATCGTATTGATATGTAATGAATATTCTGCTAATAAGATATAGTATTTATATGTGAAAAGTATGGGTCAATATAGTTGGTATCAATGAAAGGTTTAGTAAATTTTGGAAACTATGATAGGAAAACATTATTTATAAACCTTATGATAATCTTAAGTATATGATAACATCCTAACATTTTGATAATGTATAGATTATGTGGTTTTCTTAGAAAAAACATCCTTGTCTAGATATTACAAGTTGATGTGGTTTTAGAAAAAATTAATCCATGGTTAATAACCCTAAAAATAGTTGTCCTATTAAATCTTGAACATAATTCTAGTGTATAGTGAATGGGCCCTTACTACCCACTGATTTTGACACTCATGGGGGATAGTCTTAGGTTAACTCCCATTTTCATTATAAACAATTATGAAGGATTTGGATATATAATGACAATAGATAACCTAGGTTAAACCTAAGTTTTATATCTTGAAATGATTTTTTAATGTTTTAGATATCCTATGAAGGATTTCTCAGGATTATATGATTACTCATTACTATTTATTAGAGCGTGATTTTCGTTTTTGTCAATAGTTGGAACCAAGAGGAACCGTTTTAATGCTAAATGTGATGGAAGCTTCAATGATTGTCCTTATTAGAAACTAAATGATATAAGAGATGGAATATAGAATTGTTTCATTGTTACTAACTATATATATCATAATATGATTAATAACTTGAATATAGGTGAGTTTATGAATAACCCAAATAATAGAAAAATAGAGTTTCATGAAGAACATGGAGGAAAGAATATTTATCTTCCTATAGGTCAAGAATGTGGGAAGAATAACCTATTGAAATATTACAAAGGAATGAGAAGATGTTTTGGGTGTGCAAAATAAGAACATATATAAATTAATTTCTAATTAAAATGTGAAATGTTTGGTTAACACAACATATGGGAATGATGGTTTCCATAAGGTATCAGATGTGGTGTCACGAACCAACTCGGGTCGACCCTAAACTGGTCACCCGAGCCGATCCACGACAAGGCCTGAGTGGCGTTCCTGATCTCCCCAGACTGGCGACAAGCTCCACGGCATTGACAGAGTGAAAATGGGAATCTTTTCTCCCAATATAAATAAATAAAAGTAGATGAAATAATAAAGAACATCTCAAAATAAATAAACCAAATAAAGTGACTAAATAAGAAATGATGAAAATAAAAATAACTGAATGGGAAAACACAATCTCCATGTGACCCCAAAGGTCACTCCCTAACTCAATTATCAAGCATCTCCCAAGGTGAGCGCACCCAAGCTAGAGCATGTACAAGAACTAAAAACAAAAAATAACTATAGGCGTGAGTCTTAAAACTCAGTAGGTAAGCCCGATATACTATATCCCAATGCACTACCTTTAAAAAATAAGAAACATCAATTCTAAGTTTTAACTACAATATATTAAAGTATGAATTTATAAAATTTTACTTACAAATGTAAAAAATTGTTTTCCTTAATCATTTAAAAAAATAGATTCTAACCTTATGTTCTATTATTCTACTTCAAGGGGAAAATGATGATTTAATTTGAAACCTGCACTAAAGAGTTTAAAACACATTTGTTTTTTTAAAAAAATATTTTTCATAAGAGTTAGAAAACCGAAGCATCACTTTCCATGAAAAACACCACTCAAGAGTACCAAGGTATTCATATAGAAAGGTAAATGTAAATAGGTAAGCAAGTATCTCAACAACAATTCAAACATCTAAAAGCCACTAGACATAGGTGAACCTATGAGATCGAGAATAATCCAGACGACACTAATTCCTGCAACCCCATCTATAGTAGTATTCTATATATGATGAAATATAACACTATAAACGCTCAACCACCATTTCTCATGATAGGATTAGGGAAAATCTCATAGCAAAGAACCCAAACACGTACTCCTACTATGGACCACTGGTCAGTACCATAACCTACCAGTGCAACACTCATCTTAGACAATTCTATCAATATACCAGATTCGTATGTCGCATGTGAAAAAGGAGTTGAGCCAACAGATGTTGTCTAGAATCAAATCACAGCCTATATTTATAATAATAATCATAGGAGGTCTCACCCTGAGTCTCCCCAAGGATTTACCTCATGCCTTAAATTCAATCGATTACTAAGGGTTCCCAACTAAGGGAACCCATATAATGGAATGCAGAAATTCCATTACAAGGATGTCTCAACCATACCATGTAAACAAGGGATGAGGAAAGCCCAATGGGGTTTTATGAAAAACACATTTCATCATTTTTTTAAAGTGGCCAGTCGAGCCCTTAAACATTTCATAAAACAAAGCTTTATAAATAATACGATCCAATTTTCAAAAAAGGCGAAAACACACCAATTCCACCCAAAGAACTTATAAAAAGAAAAACCCCTTATAAAACATTTCCATCACAATTTAAACCAAGATCCTTTCATATGAAAAATCCAAATGGGCTATGACTCAATATCACGAGACAAACTAATTTTAAAAGATAAACTAATTTTAAAAGACAAATTAATTAAAAAACAAAAATGAACTTCCATTAGCATAAAATTTTCGAAAAATATCTTTCAAGAAACCTCAAAAAAAACATTTAAAATTCCAAAAACTTTTTAAAAAATCACACTATAATTTCAGTGTCACAAAACAATTCTGATGGCCAATGGGGAAATTTTTTCAAACATGTGGTGTGCGCTAATTTAGCAGAACAAACCAAATTATCAAAAAACATGCCTTAAAACATTATTTTCACACTAAATTCTTAACCAAGAGGGTTCTCAACTATAATTTTCATGAATATAAGTAGAAAAAATCATAAAATTAATGATTCTTAAATTTAGAAGGTCAGTGTATAGGAAACCAATCTCAAGACCAAGATGGAATGGAAAGATGTAGGTCTGAAGCCACACGGGAAGGTCCAAATCCCTACAAAATAAACACTACAGAATAAAAATAAAATAATATCCTATATTCAAGTAATAGAAACCAAAAAGTGTGAAGAAAATGTACTGGTGAAGGGTCGCAATGGCTGCACGCACCGAGCGGGGAAGTCACGGTGCCGGTTGGACTCGCTGTAAAAGGGGGCATCGGCCAGACCGATGCTGGAAAGGTGTGCACCGGTAGGGGAAGCACCGTCAAGAAGAAGGGCCACATTGAAGTCTGGTTGGGGGGAAGAGGTGGTTGGATGAGAGGGGTGGTGGTAGTTTTCTGTGACGGGAGGTGGTCAAAAGGCAGTCGAGAGATTGGTGGTGGGTGGCCTGCTCTCACACAACAAAGGGAAAGTGTTGGGGGTGTCTCATCGGTAGAAGCAGGACTGAGGGGGTCGATGCTGTAATGGGAAAGAGTTCTGGGCCACGCGCGTTGCAGTTGCAGCGAGGGAGGGGGATGCGCAGGGCTGGAGCAGGGCACTGGGGTACGCTGCAAGGGAGGGAACCGAGGGCCAGAGCGGGGTGTTGGTGTGCACTGCAAGGGAGGGAGCCGAGGGCTAGAGTATGGTAGAGAGGCACTGCTCGTGCCAAATTGAGGGAGGCACTGGGGGCCCTTCTTGCACCTCACACACAGAGAGAAGGGGGGATTATAGAGAGGAAGGTACTGGGAACCCTAAAAAAAGGGGTGCAACAAATCTAAAAAACATTTGAATTAAATTTAAATGAAATTGTTAGAAAGATAACAAAATTAATAATACCTTGATAATAATAATAATAATAATAATAAATAATCATCATCATCGAAATAATAATAATACAACAATAAAATAATTCTTAAAAAAAATTATTTAACATTTATTTTAATTGTAATATTTATAATAACAATTATAATAATGAATAATAATAAAATTAACAATTTTAATTTTCACCTAAAATTAAAACAATAAAATTATAAATAATAATAATACTTAATAGTCATACTATTTTTATTATTTATAAAATTCAACAATACAATTCTAAATAATAATAATGAATTTAATACTAACAGTAAAAAATATAAATGACAGAATAATTAACATTCACTTTAAATCAAAAAAATTACTCAGAATAATTATACTGATAAATACTCATAATAATTATAATTTGAATAATGTAATTATTATTAAATATTATAATTTCATTACTCATTTTAATTTTTCGAAGACAAACGGGTCACACAGTTATTTGTAAAAAGTCGCGTGGTATCATGCTCTGTCCATGCACACAACAATTTTGAACCTAAAACATGCACTTTTTAACATAAAATCAAAAAAAATAGTCCAGGACTCAACCCAAACCCCAAAAAATAATTTATGTCCAAATAAATAATAAAATAAAATAATCACATAGGTTGGGGTGTAACAATTCTTCCCACCATAACGCTTTCTACCCCCAGAAAGCCACAACACTATCCCACTGATCGATCAATACCTAAGGATTCTACATAAACACAATCCAACCGCTTAATCCAAGGACATTCCATTGAAAACTAATGTCACTAAACCTTATTTATCGAAATAGATCACCAGCAGAGGGGAGGCCTGAACGGACCCCCCACCATAAGAACTCAACTAGCATCCGATAACGACTTAAGAGAATACCCAAACCGACCCATGGTGGGTCTCCCCATCAAAAAGAACCACCCTACAAGCGACCAAATGGAAATCCAACTTAGACCTGGACCGGGTCTTACCCCAGCTAAAAGGAGTACAACATGAACACTTAAACCATCTACTCTTGTTTTACCTAAGGATGAATAAAAACCAAGACCTCACCCGATTCACATGGGAGGTCCACGCAAGGACAATGATCGGTAACTCGCATCCAAAAAGGCACCATTACTGACATTTCATGAGGGATAAGTCCATCACGCTCTTTGAGACCAAAGGGAATTTGCAATGATGGGGAAACCACAACATAAAGGCTAAAATTATCTCACCGCATGACAAAGGCACAACCTTAACCAAACTCCTTAAACCTCTGAGGTTCCTAACTACAGGCCAGCTTCACTCTGAGGCCTTTTAGCTGGAGCTCTAATGGATGAAGTGTCTTCTTTCTTTTATCAAGGTTTTGATAATCCTAATAAGAAACATACATCTTTTGATTTGAAAAATTAAAAGGAAAGAATTTTTAAATAAAAACCACACTGACATTGAAAACTGGATCTCATCAAAAGACCCATGACATTATCATACATTTCAAATCCAAAAACACCATTAGTACAACTGCCATGATAAAAGATCCATTACACTAGAAGGAAATCTACAAAAGAAACTTTAAACAAAAACCCAATAACACATCACTTCTGAGAAATTTTTTCATGATGATTTTTAGCAACACCCCGATAGAATCGCCGCAAGTAACCTAAGCTTCCACAAGCCTGGCAAGGTTTCAGAGCATTTATACACGATGTCTTTTTGTAACCTGGCTTGCCACACTGATAACACATAAGGATATCTTGCTCAAAAGAGGTTGATGAAAGATCCCTAGGCCTTTTGATTCTATGACTTTCTTCATCCACTTTTAATCGCTTCCTCATTTCCTTTCCAGAATCCTCACCACTACTCCTATGAATTTAAGGAAGGAGGAATACTTGGAGTACTCAGACCATCATGGCTTTGACATTAAAATATTTTCTCACCATAATGGAAAACGATTTTTGGTTGGACACTAACACCTTTGACTGCAAATTGTGACAAAGAACCTCCTAAAAATGATGAGCCTTCAAGGATTCATCTGCGGCATACCCTGAATCATAAGGGACTATTTCCAAAAAGCACTATAAATACTCCAACATTGATCTATCACCCTACTACATACAACACATCTTCATCCCCTTTATCACCCTTTCATTCTTAGATAAATACTGACGAATGAGAAAATCATGGAAAAACTCCCAAGTAAGCTCTTGATGGGGATTGTTCCAAGACACTGACTTCCACCACATCCACGATGAACCTTCAAGAATGAAGGTTGAAAACATTACCTTCAGCGAATTGGGAAACTCAATGAGGTTAAAGTCCCTTTGAATATTCCACATTAAATCTTCCGCTACAGAAGGGTCTTCTTGTCCATAAAAGAGAGGTGGATATAGATTTTGAAACTCAAGCATAAAATCCTTAGGTTAATCAACCGCACTACAATCACCCATCGAAGATTCAAGGGGAAAACCACTAGACAAGAGAATTCAATAACCCAATCAAGGCCAACTCAATAAATAAAATCCTCAAGATAAAACACCGCATAGGTGAAAATATCTAAACATAAGAAAACAAGCTATTATAACATAAAAACTTCCCTTTTTGAAAACATCTTTAATTTAAAACAAGCTTAGTGGGTTAAACCCTCACCATTTGTATTCTTTAGAGTCTCACTCACATGCATGTTTCCATGCCACCCCAGGAATCCATTCACTATACCAGACATCTGTTCATATTCCAACACACCACTATGCATGTGATCACCCCTAAGAACATCACGTCAAGAGAAAAATAATTTATTTTCCAAAAACAAGTCATTCATCCCATTTTTTTAAAATAATCCAAAAATTAAACATGTCATTTCAAACCACCATTTTTTTTTCAAAAATCAATTTTTTTCTGATTTAAAAAACTTCTAGAAGTCAAAAGAGACACAAAATAACTCAAAAAGGGAACTAGTATCAGTGGGTCACTTGACCATATGGTTGGATACCATATTCCAAATACACCACCGACACGGAGATCTTTTTAAGACAATGCTCCAAGCTTCACATGACTTTCTAAGTCTTTCATATCATGAGGACTATTAGAACAACTCCCTTTAATATATCCCAATCACAAAACATATCCTAAAAACCCAAAGAAACTAATTAAATAGAACTTCTCATGGAAACATGAGGATCAGAACGAGCAAGAGTTCGCGACGCTCTTCCCAAACCTACCCCTCGAGTCTCAACAATCCAACTCCGTCTACCTTGACATTCCAAAATAAAAAAGGAAGCTTTGAAAAGTTAGGTCCACTAAGATTTTAAATTCTCTGATATAATTTTCTCATGAACCAACCCTAGTCGACCCTGAACCGATCACCCGAGCCAATCCACGGCAGGACTTGAGAGGTGTTCCCGATCTGGGCTAGCAACAAGCGCAAGGGCATCGACAGACTTACAATGGGAAAATTTTATCCCAATATAAAAAAATAAAAGTATAGGAAATAATAAAGAAAATATAATAATAAATAAACCAAATAAAGTGACTAAACAATAACTGAAGAAAGTAAAACTAACCGAATGGGAAAACACTATCTCTATGTGACCCCACAGGTCACTCCCCAACTCAATGATCAAGCCTCGCCCAAGGAGAGAGTACCCAAGTTGGAGCCTGAACAAGAACTAAAAACAAAAAATAACTATAGGAATGATTATTAAAACCCATTATTCTAGCCCGATATACTATTTCCAATGCACTACCTTTAAAAATTAAGAAACATCAATTCTAAGTTTCAACTATAATATATTAAAGTATGAATTTCTACAATTTTTACATAAAAACAAAGTAAAAACCATTTACCATAATCATTTGAAAACCAAATTCTAACCTTAAGTGTTACCATGCTACTTAAAGGGGAAAGTGATGATTTAATTTCAAACTCGCACTAAAGAGTTTAAAACCCTTCTGATTTTAAAAAAACAATTTTAATATGATTTAGTAAACTAAAGAATCACTTTTCTTGAAAAACACCACTCAAGAGTACCAAGGTAGTCATATAGAAAGGGAAATGTAAATATGTATGCAAGTATCTCAATAACAGTTCAACCAGCTAAAACCCACTAGACATAGGCGAACCCATGAGATCAAGAATAATACAGATGACACTAATACATGAAACCCCATCTATAGTAGCATTCCACATACGATGAAATATAATGATCTAAATTCTCATCCACCAATTATTAGTACAGGTTAAGGTAAAATCTTATATAAATAAACCCAAACACATCTGCCTACTATGGTCCACTGGTTGGTATTATAACCTACAAGTGCAGTACTCATCTCAGACAATTATCTCAATATGATAGGTCTGTATGTCGCAAGTAAAAAAGGAGGTGATCCAATAAATGTTTTCGAGCATCAAATCACAACCTATATTTATAGTAATAATCATATTAGGTCTCACCCTGAGTCTCCCCAATGATTTCTCTCATGCATTAAATTCAATAGATTACCAAGGGTTCCTAACCAAGGGACCCATATTATGGTACCCGAGATTTCCATTCTGAGGACATCCCAACCATCCCATGTCAATAAGGCACGAGGAACACCCAACAGGGTTTTATGACAGACACTTTTCATCTTTTTTTTAAAGTGGCCAAGTAAGTCCTTAAACATATCATAAAACCAATATTTATTAATAACACGATTAAATTTTAAAAATAGAACACAATACACCAATTCCACACAAAGAACTTATAAAAATAAAACCCCTTTATAAAACATTTTCATCACACTTTAAACCAATACCCTTTCACATGAAAAATTCAAATGGTCTATGACTCAATATCACCAGAAAAAATAATTTTAAAAGAAAAACTAATAAAAAAACAAAGTGCACTCCCTTTAGCATAAAAATGTGTAAAAATACCTTTCAAGAAAACTCAAACCAACATTTCAAATTCCAAAAACTTGTTAACGAAACCAAAATATATTTTTAATGTAAAAAAACAATCTTGAAGGCCAACCGTGCAATTTTTTCAAACATGTGGTGTGTTCTAATTTATCATAACAAAAACATTATCAAAAACCAAGCCTTAAAAACTTATCTACACACCAAACTCTTAACTAATAGGGTACTCAACTGTATTTTTCATGAATATAAGTGGAAGAAAAAAAATCAATGATTCTTAAATTTAGAAGGTCAACGCACGGAAAACCTACATCGAGACCAAGATGAAATGGAAAGACGCACGTCCGAAACCATATAGCAAAGTCCAACGCCCTACAAAATAAACACTAAATACTCAAAACATAATAATACCCTCAATTAGAGTAAGAAAAACCAAACAGGGGGAAGAAAACACACTGGTGAAGGGTCGTAATGGTTGCGTGCGCTGAGCGGGAAGGTCGTGATGCCAGTTGGACTCTCCAAAAAAGGGGGTTCTAGCCAAACCGATGTTGGCCGGGCGTGTGCTAGTAGGGGAGGCACTGTCAAGGAGAAGGGCTACATGGAAGGCTGGTCAGGATGTGGAGGTGGTTTGAGGGTAGGTGTTGTGGTAGGTTTTCATGGTGGGAGGCGGTCGGAAGGCCGGTGGCGCAGCACGTGATAGGGAAGCGGCAGGGAGGCCAGTAGAGGGTAGCCTAATCACACGTAGAAAAGGGAAAGCGTCGGGCAGGGTGGCTGGCCTACTTTCATGCAACAAAGGGAAAGTGTTAGGGGGTGTCGCGCTGGGAGAAGCAGGACCAAGAGGGGTCGACACCAAAACAGGAAGGAGGTCGGGTCCACATTCACCGAAGTTGCAGTGAGCAAGGGTGATGTGTAGAGATGGAGTGGGGAGATGGGGCATACTGCAAGGGGGAGATGAGGGACAGAGCAGGGCGCTGGGGTGCACATCAAGGGAGGGAGTCGAGGGCTGGAGTGGGGTGGAGAGGTGCTTCTTGCACAAAACAGATGGAGGTTCTTGGGGGCCCTGCTTGCACTGCACACACAGAGAGAAGAGGGGTTGGAGAGAGGGAGGTGTTGGGAACCATAAAAAGAGGGGGTGCAACAATTCTAAAAAAACATTTAAATTAAATTCAAAATAAAATGTTAGAAAGCTAACAAAAGTAATAATACCTTGATAATAATAATAATAATAATAATCATCATCATCATCATAATCATAATAATAATCATTATACAACAATAAACAAATTCCTAAAAATTGTTTTAATTAACATTAATTTTAATTGTAATATTTATAATCAAAATAATAATAATGCATAATAATAAAATTAACAATTTTATTTTTCACCTAAAATTAAAATAATAAAATTATAAATAACCAAAATATTTAATAGTCATACAAGTTATATTATTTATAAAAAAATAATATGATTCTAAATAATTATAGTGATTTTAATAGTAATAAAAAAATTATAAATGATACAGTAATTAACATTTTCTTTAAATAAAAAAAAATTACCCAGAATAATTATACTGAAAAATAATCATAATAATTATAATGTGAGTATTGTAATTATTATTAAATATTTTAATTTTATTACTCATTTTAATTTTTTGAAGATGAACGGGTCGTGTAGTTGTTTGTGTGAAGTTGCGCGGTATTGCGCTCTACCCATGCACCCGACGACGTCAAACCTAAAATGCACACTTTTTAACATAAACTCAAAAAAATAGCCCGAGACTCAATCTAAATCCGAAAAAAATAATTTAAGGCCAAATAAATAATAAAATAAAATAATCACATGGGTTGGTGTGTGACATAAGGTTAAATGTTTTAAATTTTTAAAGTATGGGAATTATGGAAATCAGTATCCCAGGGGGAATCTCTAAAGAGGACCAGTAAGTTCTTAAGAGTAAAAGTTTTAAATTTTATGATGAAGATATTTATAATGGAATTTGATAGTAAGGAAGTATTAAGGAGTATAATGAATAATCCTAGAAAAAGTGGAATGTTTAATGTATGTATTTATTGGGATTTAATAAGTATGTTCTAGAAGTGTTTTCCAAATGATATTATGGTTATAAGAATCATGAAACATATAATGATTGTTCAATAGTATTTTTACTTTAAAGATTTGAAAGAATATGTAGAAAGGTACCAATAAACTAGAATTTTTTTAGTATTAAGGTGATATTATTGGAAAACAGGCAATTGAGGGATAAATAACCCTTAATATGTGCCTGAGATTGAGAAAATAATTTTTATTTTCTATAAAAAGATAATTGAAGTAAATTGGATAGTGATTTTGAAATTAATTGGTGATTTGAGGACAAATTTATTTATGTCATCATTGATGGACTTTATATCAGTTTTGGATTTATGGAATATATTCGATAATCATTGATTTTATTTGAGGCGTAAGGACAGAGTTAATTTTTTGAATTATATATGTTTTATTTAATGTTTTATGGGGATTTAGGTTATTATCATGTTTTAGGAGAATATATGACTATGGTATTCATATTTTTGGTATATGACATTAAGAGATAATTTATGTAGTTTAGGGATTGAAGTTAAATTGATTTTGGAACTTCTGTGTCCTTTTTTTGAAATTTTGGGTTTTGAATTTGGTGAGACATGTTTTTTAGGTGTCTTAAGGTTAACTATTTATGGAATGGTTTAAGTTTAAATATGTGTTTTGTTGTTGAGGTTTTATATTAACGTAGTACTTAATCATATGAGGATATGTCCATATTATATAAAGTGTGTCAACCATTTTTAGTAACTATTTAGGCAAAAATGAATGAATTTTTAATTATTTTATGGATAATATGATTTGTTAAAGGTTAATTTTATTTCTTTGGGACTAAAAAAATTATTTTGAATATTCGTTTATTCGAGTAGGATATTAGATTGGGGTGGAAATTTATCGAAGCACAACTAAAGGAAGAAATTATTTTTATTATAGGGACCCATAATTTTAATACCTATATATTACATGTTGATATACGAATATCTATTATATTTTATATATACAATCCTGGGGACTGTAAAGGTTTAGTGTTTTCTGAGAAAAGATACACAATCGTATTATTTCTTGAAAGATATTTAATATATCCCACAAATATCTCCCAATATAGTACTCTTCTTAGATATACCATACTTAAAAGAAACCTTTATAACCTAGGGAAAGAAAACTTTTGAATGGGTGAGTTTAAATGCTCTGTAAGGGTAAACAAGGGAGATATCAATGATCACTTAAGCATAACATGAGAATAATGGTATAAGAACATGATCTTAGAATTGTAAAACCACGCCCTATATATCATAGATCATAATATTGAGCCATGCAATAAATCTTGAAAATCCATAATACATGAATTATAAAAGAATAAAATAAAATGATCTATGAGATAATAACCTAGACATAGGAATGTGGAAAATACAATCTTATAACATTGCTAATGTTTATAAATAGAAACAGGTCCACTCATTAAGTAAATAACATGAAATTATTCCCTTTAATAAACTTATGTACATGAACCAATTCTACACATAATTATATGGACAAGAAATCTAGGTCCATGCATAAACTTATAAACACAAAAACTAGGTCTACACATATTCCTATGGACATGAAAACCAGGTCCACACATAAAATTGTAAACATGAAATCAATTTCACACATAATATATTTATATCATGAGTTATTTGTATTTACCCAATGCATTATAGGTTTCTAGAAAATCCACCCATCACATAATCATAATCCATTCATATATTTTCCATGAGATCATGAAAACCTTTAACATTCCATCAGAACCTAACTCATAGAAAAGAAAACATGTATTATAAATATATTTTAATCATAATAATAACCCATCATAGAAATTATAAATATAGAGTCATGGGATCATATTCCTAATAAATCATAATTTGCATCAAAGGTTTTTATCTTGGATGAAAATTTCCTTTAAATATCACTAGATCGTTTCTTGAGGAAAATAGTGTATTAACTTTAAAAAACATTTTTAAAATATAAAAACTTACCAAATATTAAGGAAAAAAAATTATTTGAAAATAATCTTGTAAGAATTTAAATGAATATTAAAATAATTTAGTTTTCATGATAGTGGGAAATTTTGTTAATGTCGTGCACATTAAAACAAAGATTTTATTTGCATTTTCTATAAAAAGTCAAAAGTTACTCATTTATAAAATGAAAAGATTATTACTTTTAGACCATTTTTAAAAAATCATAAATCATGGATAAAAATTTATTTAAAACATAAGATAATATTAAAAACATTATTGAAATTATTTTTAGAAAACATGGATCTGGAATAAAAGTATTTTTACAGAAGAGAAAAATAAAGTCGGTTTTTTATTAAAAGTATTATTTCAGTCTATTGAGTTATTAAAGAGATGAAAAATGAAAGGAAAACGTGAAATATCTAAAACTAATTATATTATAAGAAAATTAATTAGATTATTGAGAGATAGATTAGGAAATTTAATCATTGTAAACTTAATCATAAATAATCCCAATAGACAATGATATTGTAACATAAAACTCTCACCACATTGATAACTTTTGAATTATAATCCCTATGAAAGAATAGCTTTAAATGAAACATTAAATAACATTAAAATATGAAGAATTGTGATATAAAATGTAAAAGGTGTAGTATATACACATCATAAAATAAATAGTTTCATAACATCAAATATGTCTCAATGATACAATATTGATATGAAGAACACTTACTACATTGGTAATATTTGAATCAAAACCATATAAAAAATATAACCTTATATAGAATTTTAAATCCCAATAATTTTCATGAAAATATTCATAAAATACATTAATGGGGTTTATATACACCACATAAAGGAAACACATGGTGAATAATGCATGTGTCTCATATAAATAAAAGTGATATGAGGAATCCCCTTATATCAAGTTTTAATTGCTTCAAATGGTCTCTAACTTCATGTATAATAAATTTAAATATATTATAATTATATATATGAATATTTTAAATACTTATAATGTCACATATAATCCACATATTATATTTTAACAACCATTTTTTAATAATTTTTAATTAAAATCATTATTTCTAGGTGTTAACTATTTTGTTCTTCATGAAACTTTTTGTTTAGTAGTTCTAGTCCTTATACTTTGATAATGGTTAAATAATCAACATAATTATGATAATGATATAAATATAAAATATATTCATTATATATATAATTCAATTCATCCATAAATGGTAGAGATAGAAAAATGAATTACACCGTTCATGAAGATGGTAAGCCTTATGTATGCATGACCCTAGTTTTTATTATTTGACAGATGGAATGAAAGAAAGGTAAATAATAATTAACCTTTAAAAATAATTACTATATAATATATAATATATTTATACATTAAACCAATCCTTATTATCATCCACGTAAAATAGAAATGAAAATAAAATAACATCTCTTTGTGGAGCACTACTACAAAACTGGGTTTATCCAATGCTAGGGATTTAACAGTGCTAGATAAAAGTGTTGTTAAACCTCATTTTTTAGCACTAGAAAAATAACTATTAAAGTGGACCCTTAACCATTTCTTGTAAAAAAGCGATGATAGAGCCCCCCCCCCCCAATCAGCGCTAGTAAAAAAGCACTGATATAAAGGGACCTTTATATGCACTTCTAGAAAAGCACTGATGGAGGGTACATTTTATAAAAATATTTAAATATAATATATAAATATATTTATATATTTATATTTTTAAAAACATAATATATATTTTTTAAATATGTTTTAGATATGGATAAATAGGTAATTACATATAATATATAAGATATTTAGTGAAAATGGATAATTAAATATTAAAATAATAATAATTAATAATATTCTAATTATTATTGAGTAATAGTCATTTAAGAACTATTTGAAAATAAAAAAAAAAATAATAATAAAAGTTCTAAAATAAGTTGAAAACGCAAATCGAACTTCAAACAACCATGACTTTTGATATGGGTGCCGGTTTGGGCTCTACCACATATCAAATTAAATCATGTAATGATCTCTATTCCGTATTAACCTAGGGGGGCCAGTCACTATTTGTTGAGGCAAAAAAAGTCCTAGAAGGCCTCCAAAACTAAGTTTTTAGTCAGATTACCCAAATTTTTTAATATTCAATGGATTTTTAGCTTTATTTAAAGGGGGTATTTTTCCCTTTTTCAGTGAAGACTAAATTTATTCTTACATATTACATTCATATTAATATTATTGCATTGAAATTTTACCATTTTTATAATTTAATATTATTTAAAATAAAATATATAATAGTATATACATATTTTTTATATATTCACACATAAAAATTTAATTTTATAAACAAATAATTAAACATATTTACATATAAAATATATTTCTCAATATATAAACCTCATCTAAATAAAAACTAATATTTATTTTATTTAAAATAAAAATTTATGAATATTTATATACCTATACAATTAAAATATATATATATTATATATATATACAAATATATATTTGTGGGTATTGACAAACATATATTTATTTATCTATATATTCTAATATATGTATATAAATATTAATATATAATATATGTAAATATATATATATACTTGTATAATTATATTTATAGATGCATATATATATATATAAATTATATTTGTATGTTTGTATGTATTTATAAACACACACATACACGTACAAAAAAACATATTTTATATATGTATTTATATATATATACATATATATAAATATATGGATAAAAAATGTAACAAAATATATATCAATATATTGATATATCATAAAATGTTAAACAAAACAATATAGGGTAGTGGAAAAGGTGATGGGGGATAAGTTGGAGGTCTCGGGTTTGAAACTTTCTGGAGGTAGGGGTGTACGTGGGAGGGTGGGATTTTCTAAAGTATTGATAAAGGGGTGGGGGAAGCACTGATAAAGGTGGGGAAGAACTAATAAAGGGAGGGAATAAGAAAAAAATAATATCCTCTTTATCATTGGGGACTTTATTAGTGCTTTTTTAGCACTGTTAATGGGGGAATTTGATAGCTTTAAAAAAACTGCTAAAAGTGGCCTTTAACAGTAATAAAAAAAGAACTGATAAAGTCCCCCTTTATTACAACTTTTTTACCATTTTTAAAGGGGTCCTTTATCAGTTATTTTTATGATAGTTGTTAAAGCTAACCCTTTAACATCACATACATTATCACAATTTAATATCACTGATAAATACCTTTTACTAGCGATATTAAAGGCCCGATTTGAAGTAGTAAAAGTGGTATTCCACATGTACAAACAAGAAAAATTATCATTTTCCAATGAATTGGTAGGTAAGAAGGTAGATATGATCTTATAATTATATAAATATAATTATATCATTAACATTATATATAAAAATTAAACTAGTTATAATAACTATCCATAAAATTTGGTGACAAGAAGTGAATTTTATCATTACATGGAGGTGGTTGTCCAAAAGTACAAATGATCAATACTTCACCTTCCCATTTGATGGAATAGAGGGTGGATAATGGAAGTTAAATAATCATAATAAATTTTAAATGTATTTATTTTTCTTAACTTATTATTTTATGATTAATAACATAGATTTAGAGGTGGTATAATAAGAAACAAATTAAAATAGGTCAGGTAATATGATTACCTCTTCTTCAGTAGTCCTTATTTAGATAACTTCTAAAGGATATTTGTAATTTTCATTTAACAAGGCCAAAACCAATAATTATTTTCTAGGGTAGAATAAAAGATAATTTTTTAGGGTATGGTTAAGATATATGTATCAAATTATGTTAGTAAGGTAGGATAAGAGGCAACCTTTTATTAGTGAGGGGAGGGGTACTCTTGAAATACATAAAGTATTAAATAAATATAAATTAATTTTCTTATTAAAAAGGATAAAAATTGATATACTTAGAATATATGGTGATAATGAGTCTAAATGATCTAATATAATAATATTTTTATAAGTTTAGGTGATCTTTTCACCCCCTATATCTTTTTTTAACCCCATTTTACCCCTTTTCATAGTTAGCATCATATCAAAGTTTTTTTAATCTTTATGGGTCAATTATGATACCATAAAAAAAGAAAAGTGACCCATAAATGGATCATTGATAATATTTTAAACCACATATAATTCACTTTAAAGAATAATATTTTTTATGAATTATAAATCATTTAATAAATTATTTTTTATTATAAAATATCATTAATGTTATTTTTATACTATTCACTTACTTTGACATTAATGTCATAATGTAGTTTTTTAATTCTATTATAACCTTTCACACATCCCTAATATGTTATATATATCTAAAAAATAGTGTAACATAATAATTCAACAAAATTATATTACTTTTAATATTTTTAAAAATAATTTATTTTATTTTTCTATTAATTGCATAAAGAATGTGTCAATGTTGTGTAACAATTTAAGGAAATTATTAAATCACTACAAATTTAAAAAAAATATGATAAAAAAATTAATTCATATTTCAAATAAAAAATTATAACTGAACTTATCCTCTTTTGATCCTTATATAAAAAAATTAGATATATCAAAGTCAAGAGTGTGAAATTTTGTATTTATTCTTTTATTAAAAAAATATAAAGGTCATATTAAAAAAGAAATCTCAAAAATTAGCCTTAAATTAGATACTTGGATATAAATGGACAAACTCCACTAATCTAATAGGATAAAGGTATGTTTTAGAGAAATTCTAAAGCCTTATCACCTAGTTTTTCCCTTATTTTACATTTTTTCCCTTATCTGGGTGACAAATATTTACCAAGGTTACAATTCATAATGACGAAAAATAAAAGGGACATATTTAAAAAATTATCCTCATAATTAAAAATATGGAATAAATTTTTCAGAATTTAATTCACATAAGGTTAAATTTTAATTTAAAATTAAACATAGAAAACTTGATCAAGAGAAGTTTTTCGAAAAAAATGTTTTCTGAATTTTAAATAATTCTCATAAAAATCAAACATAAAATTAATTCCAATGACCTTATTTTATTCTTCATAATATTAATGAAAAAAAATTTCTTTTAAAACTGTTTTCAAACAAATTTTAACTTTTTAAATTCTTTAATAAAAAAGTTAATTTTCAATAAAAAAATAATATTTTTCACTGTTAATCGAAAACACATTCATTTCCGAAAATTATCAAAAATTCACTATAAGATAGTTTTGAAATACTTATATAAAAAAATTACTTCACTTTTAAAAAAATATAAAATTGGAATAAATTGATTTTAATTTTCACACCCAAACTGTAATAAAAATTATTTTTGAATAAAATCCATTTTTAAAGTATAAAATGACTTCACTAAAAATTGAGTGCTTATTTCTTAATTACTAATCAAAAATTTCATATTTATTAAGAACTATATACATTTATTTCTTTATTTAGTCACTCAAATTAATACCCAATAATCCAACGACAATTTTATTATAGGATTTTTATAATATATCACAAGTCTATTAAATCCTGGTGTTGCATGTTAAGAAAGTTATCGAGCTTAATATTATTTTAACTAAATTTTTAGGGTGTTAAATTCTCCCCCACACCAAATAAATTTTTCTCTCGTAATTTTATCTTTTATATCAAAGGTTTAATAATTGAAAATACCTTTATTGAATACCCACATCATACAGAGGGATAATAAAATAGAAGTGGGAAGAATAAAGGTGACCTGAAATAACGAATAATCAGGTTTCAGATAAGAAGAACATTAGTGGGAAGGTATATTATAGAGTGCATGATAAAACCACCACACAATAACTAATAGAGAGTGATATAGAACATGGTAATGACAAAGATTAAGACCCCAAAACCATAAATAAGTGAGGGTTAAAAAGGACATAAATTCATTGGAAATGCAAGTGAATTTTTTATTCTAAAGAAAATTTCCTGAGGTTATGGAATTATTTTACTATCAAGATAGAAAACACGATGAAATTTACATACTTGATTTCCTTCCATTTCATAATATCAATTTCAACCTTTGGTTATAATTCATTAAATTTTCACTTCATCTCTTATTCTAAAAAATTAATATTCAATTTCAATTTTTCATTCTTGAAGCACTAAAATTAACTTTTAGTATATCATAAGATTCATAAAAGAATGAAAAGTCATTATTTTTTCTCTAAATATTTTAAAATTCCAAAATGGTAATTATAAAATATCTAAAATGCATAAATATAATACATCAATCTCTAAAACCTCAACAACAATACCTAAAGTTCGAATTAATCCATTCCATAAATAGTTATCCTTAATAATCCTAATAAATATGTCTGACCAAATTCAATACCCAAAAATAGTAAAGTTTTAATCAAACATTTATCCCCAGACAACATAAAGCATATCTCAATGTCACATACCAAACATTTCAATACCTTGATCATATATTCTTTTAAAACATACTACCAACATGAATCACCATTAAACCTCAATGAAATCATAAATTATTGAATATATTCCATAAATCAAAAAATGAAATAAAATACATCAAAGGTGACCTAAATCACCTCTCGATTAAATCACTATCCAATTTCAAGTTTACTAATAATATTCCATTTACTTCATTAATTTCAATCACCTCTTTAACCCAAAAAAATCATTACTAACTAAGCATTATGAACATTTAAAAGGGTTATGTCTCCATTAATCATGTGTTCTCAAAAAAATCACCTTACCACTAAATCATTTTTTTTATTATTGGTACCATTCGATATATGATTTAAAATTCTTACATAAAAACAAATATAGAATAATCCTTATATGTTTTCTTATTATTATAACAATAATATCGTAATTGCATAATCTTAATACCTAAACACTTAAATCATTCCACTTAATTGATTTTACATAACATAGGTACTTTCTTGGTCTAGGATTTAATTATTTTATTGGGGAATTGATTGGGATAATTCTAAAATTCCCTATAAATAATACATTTAACTATAAATAGTTTCTTAGGATGAGCTTCATATCCCTCCATTGAACTCTTAATTTTTTATGAGTAATTAATTCCTTTTTTCCATCATTTCCACACAGAAAACATCTTCTCATTCCTTTGATTAATTTATATAAGTGCTTCTTATTGTATACCTTAAATGTAGAAAATTAAATATTCTTCATTCAATTTTCTTCAAGAAACTCCACATTTCTCTTATTATGTGTGTTATGAATATAACCCAAGTTAGTATTGTTAATCATATAATGAGATAGTTTATTATGAATAATCACAAGGTTTCATATTCTATATCATGTATCACTTTGTTTCTCGTAAAAAAAATCATTCAATTTTCCTTCACATTCTATTTTAACATATTTCCTACTAGTTCCAGCTATTGTATAAAACCAAATATCATAGTGTGAGAATATATATTCATCATGATAAATCATCAAAAAATTATTGGATATATAAATAATGCACGTTAATTACACTTTATGATGCCTTAGGTTTAACATATGTCATAAGTGGTCATTATTTATTCAAATGTTTCATAATTTTTTATAAATAATATGTGAATTGACACAAACATATCGCCTAAGAGTGTCAAACCAAGAGTGCGGTAAGGAAAAACTCATGATGCACCCTAATTATGGTCAAGATATACTCGACCAACTCTTTATGTGGTTAATAACACTAGATGAATCTATACCAAAACCACATCCATATGGATTAATTACTAGGAAACCCACATAATATCTTCCTTGCCAAAACATTAGGATGTTATCCTATTCATAGACTTATGCCTAGGGTTTTCACTAAATTTATCTAATACTAATCTCGAATGATTGAATAAACCCTCCTTTTATACCAACTATAGTGACCAATAATATTCACACATAGATATTTCATCTTAATATATTAATATTCAATATATTTTGTAAATACACACCATGGAGTGTGAATGTTTAGTGTCATTATATACTAGATACACAATCTTCTTATTTAATGAAATATATTAAAAATCAACCACAAAGATCTTCCCATGTATTGCTCTTCTTAAATATACCCTACTTAAAACCTTTCATCATAACCTTATGAAAATAAATATAAGAAAGGGTGATATCATATGCTCAGTATGTGTAAAAAATAGAGATATTAATAAGCACTTAAGAATAACATGAGCATAAGGGTGTGATAAAATGAGTATAAAATTTGAAAAATTTATCTTTTGTATCATAGTTTAAAATATTGATTCATGTAAAAAATCATGGTAGTTTATAATAAATGAATCATAAATTAATCAAAAAACATTATCTATGAGAGCATAACATAGATATAGGAATATGGGAAAACATATTCATATAAAATTGTGAATGTGTATAAATAGAAATAGTTTCACTCGTTAAGTTAAGTAAATGAAATAAATACCCCATATAAACTTATTGACATGAAACCAGGACCATGAATAATCTTATGTACATGAAAACCATCTCTATGTGTAAATTTATAGACAAGATAACTAGTTCGACACATAATCCTATGGACATTAAAACTAGGTCCATGTATAAATTTATAAACATGAAATTAGGTTCAGACATAACATATTGTCTCATGAGTTATCCATAACTACCCAATGTATCAGAGTGTTTTAATGAACCCACCTATCACATAATCCTAATCCATTCATATGTTCCCTATAAGATCATGAAAACATTTATAAATTCATCATGACTTAACCCATGGGAAAGAAAACGGGTTTCATAAAAATCTTTTCATGATGATCATAAACCATCCAAAGAAAGAATGAGGATAGTTTCATAGTATCATATCCTCAGTGAATCATAAGTAACATAAAATTATGACATCTTAGTCAAAAAATTCCTTTAAATATCATTAAAACATTTCTTATAGAAAGTACCCTTTTCACTTTGAAATAAATTAAAAACAAAAAAAAACCTAAATATTATGGAAAAAAATAATTAAAAATAACCTTAGAAACATAAAATTGAATCTAAAAATAATTAAGTAGTAATTACAATGGAAAATTACATTCAATTCATGTATGTTAAAACAAATATTCATTTCACATTTTCAATAAAAATTCAAAAGTACATAATTTGGAAAATTAAAAGAAGATTCCATTTAAAAAAAATTAAAAATTAAATCATGGGTAAAAATGAATATAAATAATCATATAATAATATTTAAAAAATTATTGAAAATAATTTTATAAAATATGTATATATAAGAAAAATTATTTCTTATCGAAGTGGTAAATAAAGTTGGTTTTTTTAAAAAAACATTCTTTCATTATATTGTGTTCTTAAAGGGATTAAAAATTAAATTAAAATATCTTATAACTATAAATAACCCTAATGGAAGAAAATTCATGAGATTATTAAGATATAGATCATAAAATTACATCTTCAAAAACTTAATCATAAAAAACCTTATGAAAAATGAAATGTTAACATTAAAACCAAACCACTTTGGTAAATTTTTAACCATAAGTATCATGAAGAAATAAATTAAAATGAAACTTTAAATATCATGAAAATAATTATAATAATGATATAACATGTAAAAGTGGAAGTATATATACCTCATAAACATAAATAGGTTCATAACATCAAACATGTTTCAATGATACGATATTGAGATGAAGAACCCTTGCCGCTTTGGTAATATTTGAATCAAAAAATCATCAGAAAAATATCCTTATATGGGTTAGTAAATACCTCTAATTTTTATAAAAAATAATAAAATACATTCCTGGTAAGTATATACACCACACAATGTAAACAAGTGGTGAATATAGAATGTGTCTCAAAGAAATAAAAGTGATATGAGAAATCTCCTTACTTCAAGTTTGACTTCTTAAAAAGTGATCTAACCTCCTATATAATATATTAAATTTTATTATAATTATATATAATAATAATTTAAATACTTAAAATTTCATATATTGACCATTTATAATATTTCAACACCCATTTATTTATAATTCCTTATTAAAATCATTGTTTTTGGGTGTTAATTGTTTCATTTTTCATGAGAATTTTGGTTTGATAGTTCTGATCCTAATAATTTGATCATGGTTCCTTAATATATATAATTTTAATAATGAATTAAATTTAATATATATTCATTATATATGTTATTAGATTCATCTATAATAGGTAGATATAGAAAAATCAATTAAGCCATTCATGGAGATGGTAGATCATACATGCGTGTGAACACTATTTTCTCTTTTGGACAAATGGAATGAAAGAATGATACATAAAAATTAAACTTTAAATAATAATTATTATAATATATATATATATATATATATATATTAATTTTTTTTATTACCATCCAAGTAAAATATAAATTAAAATCAAATCACACTGCTTCAAGGTGTTGTTAGTCAACATATATTCATGGGTGACATTATCATTTTCCAATGGATGGGAAGATAAGAAGGTAGATATAATATTAAAATTTTAAAATAATAATTATTTCATACATATAATATATAAACATTAAACCCATCATAATAATAATCCATGAAATATGGTGATGGAAAATTAATTATATCACTATGTGGAGGCGGTAATCCACACGTATGCATGAGAGATACTTCCACTTCCCTTTGATAAAATAGAAAGTTTATAATGAAGTTTAAATAATAATAATAATAATTAATTATATTTATGATATATTATTTGTAATTTTATGATGAATACCATATATTTTGAGGAGTTAGAAGAGGAAATAATTTCAAAGAGAGTGGGTAAGATGATTGGCTCTTCTTCGGTTGGCCTCTTAAATATCCTTTCTTAAAGAGTCTTGGAATGGTCTCTTTAAGGATAAAAGAACCTCAAAATAATAGATAAAGAAATTAACAATATAAATGGTCTTGGTTTGTTAATATATATGGATCAAGGGTGAGATGAAGTGAGGAGAAGATCTTCTCTTTTATAAGTGATGAGACATGAACTCTTAGAATTACTAAAAGTATTAAATCATTATAAATTAATTTCATGTTAAAATGAATCAAAATAGATATATTTATAATATATTATTTGTATATTTTTATATAAACTCATAAAAAAATTACAAGTTTATATGATTTTTTCAAGCTCGTATCGTTGTTCTAACTCTTCATTGCACCTTTTGAAAAGTAACACAATATAATTTTTTTTGAACTATAAAATCAATAATCATAGAAAAAATATAAGTGACCCATAAATGAACCCTGTCAGATATTTTAAATCATATAAAATTCACTTATATTATGATAAGTTTTTTTATGAATTTGAAATCATTTAATAAAATATTTTTTATTATAAAATATCATTCGTGTCATTTTTAGAACTATTCATTTACATTGAATTTAAAGTCATTGAGATAGTTATGTAATTATAATATAAACCTTTATCACATTTATATTATATTATATTTATCTAAAAATCCATATAACACCATAATTCACCCAAATTTTAGTACATTTAATATTGTTAAAAATAATTTACTTTATTTTTCTATTAATTGAATAAATACATTTTAAGTGTTTAATAAGCATTTAAGGTCATTATTCAAACACTAATAACTATAAATAAATTAATATTATTGTTTTTTATTAAATATGGCATGTAATGAGTTTCACTTGTTGTGTTACCATTGTCACTTTTCCATGAAAGTCTCAATGGTTCCCCCATCTGTAGCTGGCTAGAGACCTGCTTTCCAAAGGCTAGTGGTTGTCTCAGTTTTTAAGCCCAAAAACTCTTAGGGACTCATATCAGTCGACGGGATGGGAGGTCAGGCTCATCTCACCCTTTTGGGGGGAATTTTATCAAAATTTGGGAGTCACTTGTAAATTTATGATATGCTTGTGAATCTCTTCTTAATCCCTATGTGGGACCGATTACCCTAATAAGAAATTATGTGTTAATTTCATTTTTTTTATATGTGAAAGGACTAGGACATCTTTAGTGAATCCATATATATGTATCTAAGGTTATTCATCACTCTCTGGTAATAGTAAGTTTCTTATATGTGGAAGACATATAACTAAGTGATTCAGAACATGATCCCATATGAGGAGGTGATAAATATTCTAAGGATAGGATTAAGCCATTATGAGGTGTCATGAGTATCTTGGTTATTGAAAGAATCAAAATCCATGTAGTCCATTTAACCTGTGCATTTTAACATCATATAGAAGGACTTATATGGGTGACCTAGGACACCTTTAATCTCAGGTCCTATAGGGATGTCCTACGTATCCTAAATATAATGAGAATCAGAATTGTCATAATTCATTACTTCAGAAATTATATATCGGAGTTTCTTGTGTAATTATAGAGACTCGTGGTGCATATGACATGATTACCACAACTCCCTAGGATCATTTGAGCCATGCTCGGTGTGACAAACAAGGGATAGCAAGTAACCATTGTTATTTCTTTAAGTAAGGGACTTAGATACTAGGATCGCCTTGACTGATCAATATGGAGCTCGAACCTTGGAGAGAGGTAGATTATGTATACTGAGTATGGTAGGAATCAGATTCATCATAGTTCTATTTATGATGGGTAATACACACTAACATTACCCTGTATTATATAGATTTATGACTCCAGTGAGGTGTTCGTTGCATCCCCCTAAGCCCATGTGATTCAGGATCAGGATGAGAAACAAGGGAGATAATATGATCAGCCTCATGGAATATGGGTATGGAAATTTTAAATTATAATATTCCTTGGGTTGTTTGGTATAGATCTTGGCCCTTAGGGAGGCATCCTATATATCCTGGTTATGTTAGGAATCATATTTCTCATAGTTCATTTTATGATGGTGATTACACACTACGGTTTTCCTATGCCATTATAGGGGTTCTATAGGGAATATTTTATGACCACTGAAGCTCCCTAAGCCCATGTGATCCATGCTCATTTGTGATAAACAATGGATATAAAGTAATCTATGTCATAATTTGGACATGGGACTCATATTTTGGTCCCGCCATGGATGACCAATATGGAGCTCAGACCTTAGGGGGAGGTGGCGTACATATCTTGAATATTATAGGAATTTGAGTCGTCATAGTTCCCTTTATGTCGAGGCTTATACACTAAGTTTTCCCTATTGATCAGGGATTACATGATGAGATAGATGGCATTGTCAAATCTTGGGATGCCCTGGTGATCTAGCCTTCATATCTGGAAGACATTTCAAAACTCAGTTGGCATATCCTATGGGTTATCACATGACCTAGCATGACACATATGGATGTTGTCGTGGGAGTCAGAGTGTCATATCCCAAGAGGTGTCATGTGTCTTGGCTGATATGTCTGGAGGTCATTGCAATTCTTAGCTGACATGAGTAGAGGGTGTCACAGGGGCTTGGTTTTCATGTCCAGATGCTTTCATGAGACTCGAATGATGTGAGTAGGCACTATTATATGAGTCAGGTGATGTGTCTGGTGGGTGTCGCAAGTCCTGGGTGATAGACCCATAGGGTTCACAAGATCGAAGTGGCAACCCTGGGGCACTGTATGATGTGCCCTAACATGTCTGGAAGACTTCGTATGTCCCAAATAACATGCCAAAGGGGTGTCACAAAATCTGGTCAACATGCCCTGGTGCTATTGTGTGTCTCTTTATGACACATGTGAATCACCTGAGGTGTATCGATCATGTCTCTCTCTTAATCCTTCTTCCTCTGATCCTGGTTCTAAACCATGTATTTTGAATGCCTTGGTTTCATTTATTGTCAATTTCTTTGAGTCTCGCGTGATTTGAAGTACATACGGTATATTCCTTGCATTTTCTACTAGAATTTATTTACGTGATCTATGAGTTATCATGTGAATCACTTTATATCTAGCGCATGAATAGTCCCACAGCCCACTGGTATATTACCTGATGGAAAGTTGGTTGGTCACATGATCATTTTCCCTAAGAAGTCTATAGAAGTCGATCTAATCCTGTAGAGCATGGATGTCTAGTCAATCAAAAACCCCACCCTTTATTCATGTTGGGGTGGGGACTTTATATGAATTTTTACCACTGATACTCACTAGTTTTTGTGGCATATATAGAGAAAATTCAGGCTGGAGTCAATGAAGGGGTCGAGTGCTGTGCAGTTTTGTGAGTCTCTGTCATGGACTGCTTCAAGCATGTTGCCTGATTTTCAGCAATCGCGAGTCTCCTTTTTCAATGCATCCTTTATCTTATTATTTTATGTTATCTAAGACTTTTTTGATTATTCATTTTTGACAAAGGACTTTCATGTTGTTATGCTGATATTTCTGAGCACCTTCAAAAGATTCAAATGCATGTTGGAAGACACTTGTGAGACCTTGGGTGACTTGTCCTGGGGTCTCACGGGACAACGCCATGGGTGCACCGGGCACATATCATTCCTTTAATAAACTATGAGTACCTCTCACCCCATCCCTTTTAATCCCTTTTATTCGATTTAACAAAGGTTTTGAGTCATGCGAGATTTCATGTGTGTTGTTGATGGTATTTATTCTATTTTTTGGATATGCATTGTGTGACCAATATGGGTCACATGGGGGTGAATGATCATTCCATGTCCATAAGATGAGGATAAAAAGACAAAGGACTTCCGCGAGACAAGGTTTTCATGTTGTCGAGGTCTCACGATACCTTATGGGTCATCAGGGGTGCGTCGCATGTCTTTCAGCAACCGTGAACCCCTCTTACCTCCTCACTTTTTGTATTCTTTGTTTTATTTTACAAAGGTCAGGGATCATGCGAGTTGGTACAAGTAGAATCTATGATTTTTACTAGATTTTTGGATTATTTATCTCTTGACCAATATGGACCATATGGAAAGTGTGCAAGCATGTAGTGGATAGGTCTATGTGTCTATCCTTAGAGCATAGTGGGTTTTCCTGGACATGTCTAAGGACTTCTGTGCAGTGAGGATGACAAACCAGAGGGTTTATAAAAGGTGAGGTATACATGTCACTAAGGTCTTGCAGTGTCTCTTGGAACACTCAAGTTTCGTGTCTCATGTATTTCAATGACCACGAACCACTCTCACATCCTTCCCTTTATATCCTTCATTTTATGTGGTGAATGCTCAGAGGTCATGTGAGATTTATTAAATATCACCAAGGTATTTTATTCTTATTAATGATGACCTAGTTCATGAGCTTCATGACCATTGGGGGTATCTTCCTTTAGAATCTCATTCCTCTTTATTCTCAAAATGATTTTTGATGGTTTTCATGAACTTTTCAAAGACAAACCATGTAGCCTAGGGGAAATCATTTGGTTGTTTGGGGGGGGGGCCTTTGAAATAGTAGGTAGGTTTGTTAAAGATGGCTCCATGGGACTATCTGTGGGTGATGCACCATGTGTGGGGACTTCACATGACCTTGAAATGGTCATGCGATCACGAGTCTCTCAGAGGCTTCATGAATCTTCAACCATCCCCTTCTTCCTTTATTTTGTGGAGAAAATAATACCAAAATTCAGGTATTTTCTCCTTTTGTGATTTTATCAGTGCTTATTTTGTGGGTGTTATTAAATTCTCTCCTTTTAGATAGATGTATGATGGGATAAGTACTCAATTATGAGGAAAACAAATGTCTTCTATTACCTTTGATGATGTTGCGAACTGGATCTTTAGGTGATATTTGGTCTACCAGGAGACCTTTGGTATTCCATGAACTACCAACATATAGGGGGGGTGGAGGATAATTCATTCCACCATCCGCCTATCCTCATACCTCTCCCGATATTGTTTCTTTGTGATTTAGATTAAGATCTTTTAGCTCATACCATCTGTTTCTTTAGTTTAATGTCTTTTATCTTAGACCATTTTTTGATTTAGTTTAAGGTCTTATAACTTAGACCATCTATTGCCTTAGTTTAAGGTATTCTATCTCAGACCATCTATTTCTTTAGTTTATGGTATTTTATCTTAGACCATCTATTTCTTTAGTTTAATTTCTTTTAGCTCAAACCATTTATTTCTTTAGTTTAAGGTATTTTAGCCCAGACTATATATTGCTTTAGTTTATGTTCTTTTAGCTCAGACCATTTGTTCCTCTAGTTTATGGTCTTTTATCTTAGATTATATGTTTATTTAGTTTAAGGTCTTTTATCTTAGACCATCTATTGCTTTAGTTTAAGGTATTTTAGCTCATACCATCTACTTATTTAGTTTAAGGTCTTTTAGCTTGAACCATCTGTTACTTTAGTTTAAGTTATTTTAGATCAGACCATTTGTTTCTTTAGTTTAAGGTCTTTTATCTTAGACCATATATTTCTTTAGATTATGTTCTTTTATATCAGACTATTTATTTGAGCATGGGATAAAATATAGACATGTCAATAGTGACCTAAAACACTCTAAGGTGATGGATCCTACTATGTTGTTTGTTAAGGATCATGAGGATCAGAATTCCCTTTTTCCAGAGTTTCATACTTGGTTGATGGTCATAGGTGCATATACAAGAGGTAGGGGCATGAATTCATATCCAATCCAAGGGGTCCCTTGAATATGGGTATCTTTTCCAAGGGATAAGTAAGATCTATAGAAGTAATATAGATGAGGTTGGAATACTAGGGATAAAACCCCACCTGGGTAGTTAGGGTATGGATGACGTAAATCATAACATGGGAGTTTGAGTCCATGAATATGAGATGGTGTAGACATTTTGGGTATTTCCCTTGAAATTCTGAAATTCTAGGTTCCGTTGTGGTGTGGAAAAGGCTCACAAGGAATGAAGATCCTTTCTAGAAAGGAGAAGATGCATTGAGTTGGTGGGTAAAGGCCCTTTATGCATCAGTATCATGCCAAATGAAAGATGATATCCACTTATTTCCAAGGGTTATGGAATATTTTTAAAGACTAAAACATCTATATGATCAAGTTGGATATGGGGAGAAAGCTATCCAGGAAGGGTTCTGGAACCCTATGGCAGTTAGATCTTAAAATGAAGCTTGATCTCTGTGCTATTTGGTTTTGAATCATGATACATTGGACATCAAAGTTTAAGAAATGAAGCTCCACAGTCTAACCTTGAGTAAGGGTTTATAACATAGTGACGTAACATCGAGGATATTGAATCCTATTGGACAGTTTGGTACAGGGATTGTAAATCATGATCTAGAGTGCTCAAGTCCGAAAAATGGTATGAGATAATCATACATGAATTAGTTCAATTACATTGGGGTGTTGAGTGTTATTGTGATGATGTTATGGCTTACAAGAATTGTAATGTCCTTTTTCAGAGTGACACATTTTTGTTTACAGCCATAAGCGCATATACAGAAGCCATGAGCATGAATGCATAGTCAAGAAAAGGGTCCTTGAAGCCAGATATCCTTTATAAGGGCCATGGAAGGTTATGATAATTCAAGGAACCCCAATTCATGATGTGTGGTTCGCAGAAGAGGTAAAATACAAGGATTTTTTGAATTCCCTAATGGTTATGTCACCGCCTAGCGAACATATTCTCATGGCAAGGAGGTGTGACAAATATTTCCCTAACTTTTTCCTGGACTGGGGGGTTTAGTGAGAATAGCCCAGCTTTTAATAGATTTAAAGACCCTGTGAACTTTTAAACTTTTATGTTTGTTCCCTAATTTCTTCCTAAACTCTGAGGATGAAGATTTTAGAAGGTGGGGACTCAACTTTTGCTCAAGTCTCCCTTTGTGGGTTTTTCTCCTAACAAGTTTTTGTGTCTCTTTTGTTGGTAGTTTAAGGTATTCTTATTTAGACCACTATGGGATAAAGTTTAAGTTATTACATCTTTACCAAAGAATATAAAGTTTGTGTTCATGACTTACATGTACCTAACATCAAGGATTTGACACAAGAGGTTAAGTAGGATACCTAGGTTTAAGAGCGCTCCAACTTATTCTCATGCATGGAAGGGAAATGACGTAAATCACATCTCGAGTTTCTCAGGTCATGAGTAATGACAAGTTACAGTCATACAAGGAGTGGTTCAGACACATTGGGGTGTTGAGTATTGTTGTGATGATGTTAGGGATCATGATAATTGGAATGTCCTTTTTCAAGGTAATTCATTTGGTTGACATCCATAGGAGCATATGCAGGATCCATGGGCATGCACGCATAGTCAAGAAAAGGGTCCTTGAAGGTGGATATTCTTTCCAAGGGCCATGGAATATTGAAGGTGGTCTGATATGCTCAAGACATGAAGTGTGGTATATGGACTTGAGGTGCTCTTAAAGGATAGTGGAAGCGCCCCATACTCTAGTTGACTAAGGTAAGTCTCTTGTGATCCATTGATGAGGTGTGAAAAATGAAAGATAGTCTGCATAGTTTATTTTCATGTAGTGGGGATGTGTTTGTGTCCATTTAGTTTAACATCATGTAGTAAGGACATGCTTCCATGAAATTTTACATCATGTGGTAAGGACGTAGGAACCATCATGAAAGGTGGTAAGGTTTTAGTTGGTCCTGAAGAAGGGAACTTGTTCGTCACTAAGTATCCCATGAAAATGAGAATCAAGACACACATAGTTTTGGATGGTCGTGTAGTTTAATATCTTTTGTTAAGGAAAAACTCTATATAGTTAAACATTATGTGGTCAGGATGAAATTTTCTATGCAACTTAATGTCATGCGGCAAGGATGATGCGGCAAAGTTTAGTGTCATATCACAAGGACATGTGCGGACAGTTTTGGGTCATGTGGGCCAGACCGTAAGGTGGATTTCTTAATGTGGGGGTGCGTGGTGTGGTTCCATGAAGCAATATGATGTTAATGAGGACCAAAAAAGTTTCAACCATACCATTCACCTTTCTAAGTGGACTCAGGTCAAAGGGACAAAAAGGCTTATGGTTTTGGATGAGCCCAAAGATGAAATTTCCGGGTGTCACTATGTATCTCATAAAGATGAGAATCAATCCACACATAGTTTTGGAAAATGAAATAATTTACATAAGTATGACCCATATTTAGAGGTGGGAATTATTTTTTTCTGACAATTGTAGTTGGTCTTAGTATTGTAGATCCGGGCGTCACTATGTATCATGTATGGGTAGGAATCAAGATACACATAGTTCTTGAAGTTCTATGTAGATTAATATCATGCGGTGAGGATGAAGGTGGATCGCCATGAATATGTGGGGACATCTTGGTTGGTCCCAAGGATAGAAGCATGGGTGTCACTGCATATCTCATGGGGATGAGAATCAAATGACATGTATTTCTTAGAGGACCATGCAATTTAATGTCGTGCAGCAAGGACATCGACCATGTAGTTTAACGTCATGAAATAAGGACTTGTGGAATGCCTTTATGGTATTTAATTCAGGATCATAATAGACCTGTTATGCACCTTTATGTCTTTCTTGTGAGGGTAAGTCCCTACCGTAATTCCTAATCTCATGGGATTCATGATCGTTGTGAGAAACAAGGATCAGCATGGGTTCCCCTACAGTATAGAGTCAAAAGAGTGGTATAACGTGGGAATTTTGTATGATGTGGTGGTTGAACCAATATATAGGATCAAGACGTACCTACATATCTCATTGGGAATGATAATCAAGTTGTATGTATTTCTTGAGGAAACCGTGTAGTTTAACATCATGTGGATAGGATGATGGATTACCCAATGTGATGGGGAAGGGGAGTTATGGACTCGTGTAGTTTCATGTCATGCAGTAAAGACATTGGCCATTCAATTTAATGTCTTGTGGTAAGGATAGATTCTGTATAGTTTATTTTTATGTGGTCAGGGTGATACATTCCATGTATTTTAATTCCATGTGGCAAGGATGAGTTGTTCCACACAGTTTAATGTCATTCGGTAAGGAAGAATGATGGGGATTACTCTGATGTGGAATCCCTTTTACTTAATATCTTATGCAAAGTATTTCATGAGAAATATCACATTTTTCGGTGGTGTGACATGCTCCCCATCCATGGTGTCCAGTTAATAGGATTTATTATGATAGACCTTATGTATGATATAAGGTCCTTCCCACTTAGGATCTAATTTCATGAGCTTCTTTCTCAATATCATCAGGGTTTTGAGATCCAAAACCAGTTGTATCATAAGGAATGAGTGGAGGTGAACATTTTTATTAAAATCTCATGCAATCTGATTCTGGTGGACTTTGAAGTTGTGCAGCGTGTGCAACCATTTCTCATCTAAATTTTCCAACTCATCCATCTATTTATGATATTCTTCATCATTTAAGAGTTATCCGTAACTGGATATTCAAAGTGAGGGAAGATGAACTTCTATGGGAAACACTACCTTGGTCCCATACACCAGTGAGTATGGTGTTTCTTGTGTAGCAGTACATGTGGTGGTATGATATGCTCATAAATCATGGAGGGGTTTATCTAGACAAGACTTATTATCCTTGTTCACCATTTCTAAAGTATGTTTGATATGGTCTTATTAAATACCTCTATCTATCCATTTTTCGTTTCATGATATCCAAACGATTGATTGGACTCAATGTTGTAATCCTGGTAAAGCTTCTTCAACTCTATGGAACAAAATTTGGTGTCATTTTCCATCAATATTGTGTGAGGGACTACAAACCTGGTGATGATATGGGACTTCATATAGTTGATGATATTCTTCTTCCTAACTTCCTTGAGGGGTATCACCTCATCCCATTTAGAAAATAAGTCAGTGGCAGTAAGGATATACTTGAACTAATTAGATATGGCTAGGGGATATGTCCCCACAACATTAATCCCCAAAACAGAAAATGGAAAATAATTTTTAGAGGTATGCAGCAATTCTAGGGGATGATGGATGAAGTTTTCATGGATCTGGAATGCATGAAATTTCTTGGTGAATTCCGCACAGTCTTGTATCATTGTTTTCTACTAATATCCCAACCTTCTGATTTTGTGGGTGAGTCTAGTTCCAGGTTGATGGGATCTATAATAGCTTGTGTGGACTTCCTCCATGACATAGATAACTTCCCATTATACTATGTACCCAAGGATAATTCCATCAAATCCACACTTATATAGTATTTTTTTCATTTGGTCCATCATGTAGAGTGAAAGTCATTTCCTAACACCGAATTTATTCCCTTATGAAACGATCTGTTGGGATTGTCTCATTTTGAAGATAACTGATTATGGGAACCACCCATCTAGGGGTGATCATTGGTTAATCACTCTCTAGTGTGGTTTTGACCTGATTGATCTCTTCCATGTCGCATATGGTGACTAATGAAACCATTCTTCCATGTTTAATACAAAAGTTTTCTTTCTCCTAATAAAGGTCGACCAGGATGGTAGCTGCATTGGCCAGTGTTTGGAATGAGCTTTCTATGATCAGGAAACATAATGTAAGGTGTGATCAAAGGGGAATTATGCCATCAATTTCCTGATATAGCCTATCAGGGGGTCTAGTTATTTATTTTTAATGTAATATTTACCATTGATATTCTTTATCACTGGTTCCAAGTCTCATTTGATATTCAGGTAGGCTATGTGAAGCTATAGGGCTAGTTCCAATCCAGTATGAGGATTTGGTATTCTTCCTCATTATTTCTACAGCCTTCGGATAGTGAGAAAGAGTTGGGAAAAATTGATCTATTTGTGGAGACAAATATGATCCCTATACTATCCCGATTGAGCTTTGGGTTCTCTATTATGGTACCTAAAAGACTCTGGGAGGCACTATCAAAGTACATATCCCATTTGAGGAAGTGTCATGGGCATAAAAGACCTCTTCATTGGGGAGTTCGGTGTCTTCCTGTGTATTTTCCAAGGCAGGGTGTGTTGTGAGGAACTTAGTTGGGGATTTCCCTCTCACTGACTTTTGTGACATAAACCAAATTTCATATTGTTGAAGAATAAATTTCCATTGATCCAAGTGCCTAGTTAACATGGGGTGGTCAAGGATGTACTTGGGGGAGTCAATATGATAGACTAAGTGGACCTTATGGTGCTTCAAGTAAGGCCTCAGATTTTTCACTACAAATATGAGTGAAAGGTAGTTCTTTTTGAGATCATAATATCTAGTCTCAGTACCTATCATGGTCAAGATAAGTTAATAGCCTATTATTTCTTACTGCGTCATTTTTATATGCTAGGAGGTCACCCGGTGAGCATTCCATAGGAGACACATATAATATGAGTGGTCTCCCTTCCACTAGAGGCATCAATACCAGTGGGTATAATAAATATTATTTGAGTATTTCAAAGAATTTATGAAAATCATCATCCCATTAGTAGGAGAAACCATTCTTCATTAACCTGCTGATGGGGAGATCCTTTTTGGCCAGGTTGGCTATGAATCACTTAATGTAGGCAAGGTTCCCTTAGAGTCCCCTTAGTTCTTTCAGGTTCTTGGGGTTGAAATTTACAAAATCACACTAGTATTCTCTAGGTCAACCTCAATGTCACGGTGGTGTAACATAAAGGTAAGGAACATTCTTGATGTTACCCCAAAGGCACATTTTAGTGGATTCATCTTTATATTATGTTGTTGCAACTTATCTAATATTTCTCTGAGATTCGTGAGGTGATCACATCACTATTAGGATTTACCAAACCAAGTATTCGACATAACACTCTACTATCCTTCCCAATAATCACTTAAAGATGTGATGCATGGTGTGATGATTTGTGGAACCTACATTATTTAATCCAAATGTAATTACATGATAGTAGAATATCCCTTGATTTACTTTGAACGAAGTGGCTTTTCCATCCTCAGGATCCATCTTGATTTGATTGTACCCTGAGTACCCATCCATGAAGGAAGGGGCCCAGAATCTACCAGTTTCATTGATCAATAGTTATGTGATTGATAATGGGAATTTTTCCTTTGAGAAATTACAATTATGGTCTATGAATTCAATTCCGGACCTAATATACCCATTCTTCATCTTGATTGGGATGATGTTGGCAATCCATCTCAGGTATTGAACTTCTCAGACAAAGTTGGATTTCATCAACTTATTGACTTCCACATATAAATTGGTGGAATGGAAGGGGTGTATCCTCTTGGATACTATATGTTGAGTCAATAAGGTTTTCCTTATGAATTTTCTATTCCTTCTTGTTTTGAAAATCACAAACACCTTATACTTAAGAAAATCTATATTTTACTTCTCTAAGGAAAATTTTCTTCCTTAAGGAAATTTACCCTAACCTTGTTTTCCTTATACATATCAATATTTTTCTTAAGTATAAAAATAGGAATCATACCTAAAAACTCGGAATCATATAACACTTAGATATAAATCATTCTATTTTAGGATCCGAATTTTGGATGTGAACTGAAATGAAGTTCCACTCTGAATTCTGGATGTGAACTTTAATGAAGTTCCACTCCGAATTCTGGATGTGAACTGTAATGAAGTTCCACTCTGAATTCTAGATGTGAACTGTAATGAAGTTCCACTCTAAATTCTGTATGGGAACTGTAATGAAGTTCTACTCCAAATTCTGGATACGAACTCTCATATAGTTCGACTCCGAATTATGGATGTGAACTGAAATGAAGTTCCACTCCGAATTATGGATGTGAAATGTAATGAAGTTATACTCCGAATTCTGGATACGAACTCTCATATAGTTCGACTCCGAATTCTGGATACGAACTCTCATATAGTTCGACTCTGAATTCTGGATATGAACTCTCATATAGTTCGACTCCGAATTTTGGATACAAACTCTCATATAGTTCCACTCCGAATTCTGGACTCTGAATTTTTATTAGTTTGACTCTGAACTTTTATTAGTTCAACTCCGAACTTTTATAAGTTTGACTCTGAACTTTTATAAGTTTGACTCCGAACTTTTATAAGTCCAACTCCGAACTATTATAAGTCCAACTCCGAACTTTTATAAGTTTGACTCTGAACTTTTACTAGTTCAACTCCGAACTTTTATGAGTTCGACTTCGAACCTTTATGAGTTCGACTCCGAAATTTTACTACAAGTTCGACTCCGAACTCTATAAGTTCAGATTCTAAACTCTGGTGAAACCAGACTCTGAATTTCCTTAGAAATTCAGACTCCAGATTTCTACAGGATTCAGGTTCTGAATTACCATAAAACAGAATATGAATATCCTTTTATTATAGACTCCAAATTTCATTTTGGTTACACTATGAACTTTTATTTGCTTACACTCCAAACTTCAGTTTTTCTTATTCTTACACTTGTCTCATTATAAAACGATGCCATGCTTTCAGTTACACATGCTTTGTTATAAAATGATATCATCCATTCTATTTCTAACTAACCATTGGTTGAGTAACACATGTACAGGTCCCTCTGAAATTTAAGGAAAATATGACCGTTGGAGGATGGAGTTGACCATTCCAAATGGGCCTATAAATAGGAGCTCATTTGAAAGATCTCACAACAACTACTACTGAAGTTGATCACTCTAGAGGCCACACGTTGTTAAGGTGATTTCTAGAGAGAGAATATTTTCATGCATTGTGCGTACTGAACTGCTCATTCAGAGTGCTTCGTGTGACTCCGAATGTTGGTGATTACATTCGAGGGCTTCCGGGGATTGGAAGACAGAGGTGCCGACTACCTTAAAGTTGAGGGCTTCCTTACTAAGGAAGACAGAGGTTCCAACAACCTTAAAGTTGAGGGCTTGCGGGGATAGCAAGACAGAGACTCTGATATTCGTATTGAGTGATTACCCTGGTGTGGGTAAGACAGACTTTCTTGAAAGTATAAATCAAGGGACCTTTATCCAAGGTTGTTGGATACCCTTCTCTCTGGGTTAAAAAATTTATATCTTGTTACTTGTAGTTTTACTACTTGTTTTACACTACATTTTGTATTGTAAGGAAAGTATAACCTTCTTATATTTCCTTACACTTGTACTCTGATTAATTTAGATTTTATACGCTATAATGTAGAATCTCATATTGTAAACTTTGGTTAAGTTTCAATTTCCAGATCCATATTTCCGGAACCAGTTTTTCGAAATCACTTTCTAAATTTAAGCAAGTACATAGAACTAGAAGTTTGTAACTTCATACCCTATACCAATACTACAATTGGTGTTAGAGGTGTTGTGAATTTTCTTAGTTTAACTTTGTTAAACGTAGATCTTTCCTTGTTTAAAGAAATTTTTAAAGTGTAAAATTCACCCCCCCCCCTCTTGTATATTGTGCATCTACGTCATTATTTCGATCCTACAATTGGTATTAGAGGAGGTCTTTGAAATACTTATACTCACATATAATTTTTTCTTGCTCAATTTTTCATTGTTCTATATTTTCCTTGCTTAGGAATATTTTCCTTGAATCCGAACTTTTGTTATTAACAAGTTTCTATGTAGAAAGATTTCTTAAGGATGGCAGGTTTAAATGTTGGTTCCATCGACAACCCAAATCCGACAAGACCACCAATTTTTATGGCAATGAATATGAATATTGGAGAGATTGAATGAAGACTTTCGTTATCAATACTGGAGTAGATAATTTTTTTATCCTCACTGGAGGTTATAAAATTCCTGATAAGGAAGTCAGTGCTTTCACAAACCAAGAGAAGCATGATTATCAATTAAACTATAAGGTACGCAATACTCTACTATGTTCAATGACTAGGAACATATATACCCAAATTTATTCATGTGAAACAGCTAACTGTATATGGAAGAAACTAGAGGTTACTCATTTTGGTACATCTAAAGTTATAGAAACTAGAAGAGCTATGTTGAGAGTAGAATATTGTGGTTTTAACTTTCCTTATGGAGAAACTATAAGCAAAGTGAAACAAAGGTTTATGACTATCGTGAATAGCTTACAATCTATGGGAGAAAAAGGTCTGGATGTTGAAGCTCTTGTGGATAAGATTATAGATATTATGCCCAATGAATGGGAATCCAAGATAACAGCTATTGATGAGAATAGGAAGGTTACTCAAATTTCCTTAGATGAACTGTTTGGAAATCTTCTCCAACATGAAACAAGAATGAAGAAGGATGCTGACAACATCAAAAAGAAGAATGGGAATGGTACTGTTGCTTTTACTACAATTTCAAATCACATTAAAGAAAAGAATCCTGAGAGAGTAACTAGATCCAAGTCTAAGAAGGTTACTATCCAATCCAAATCTAGTGAGAGTGAAGTCTCAGAGAATGAGTTAGAAAATCTTGCTCAAATAATGAACAAGGTAGTTGGTCAAAAAAATTTCCAATCCAGGTATAAGAAGAAGGACAGGAAAGATAAGAAATATTTAGAGGTCACATGCTATGAATGCAAGAGAATTGGACACATACGACCTGATTTTCCTATGCTTAAAAAGAAAGAAATAAAAGATAGGAATTCTGAAAGGAACGGGAAGAAGTTCTATAAAGCTAAAGCTAAGAAAAGTCTAAAAGCTAATACATCTTGGAGTACTAGCTATGGAGACTCTTCAGAAAGTGAATCTTCAGAATATGATTCATCGGCTCAGAAGAATATGGGATTCATTTCTAATACTTCTTTTCCACATACATGTCTTATGGCCATGGTACGCTCTTCTGAGGCTTTAACAAATCTATCTCTTGATAAGAATTACTATTCCAAAAATAGTACTTCAAATGAAGATACTTTATCCTCAGAAAATGAAGAACCATCATATGAAGAAGTATCTAGATTTTCCAAGTTACTTATGAAAAAAAATTGTAAAATTTCTAAGAAATTAGACAAGGAAAATACTAGGGAAGAAATTCTTACAAAATAGATTTCATATCTTTCTTCCGATCTTAAAGATAAAGAAGTGATTTTAGAAAAACAATCTAAAGACCTTGAGAAGGCAAATTATGATAAGGAAGAACTTTCTAAAGATCTTAAGAATTCCATTTCAAAAATAAAAATTTTTGAGGGAAAATATAACTCTAAGGAAATGATTCCTGGGGATAGGAATTTAGTCATTAGACTAAAATCTGAAAATTTTTCCCTAAAGAAGCTCCTTGAAAAATTTACCTCTGGGAAGGAAAATTTTGACAAGATTTATTCTCAAATCAAACCTAAAGGAAACACTATTGGAGTAGGTTATACTCACCAAAAATCAGTTTTTAAAAACAACTATTTGGTTCCTTCTAGAGACCCTTCTTTCACTAAGTGTCAAAGTGGTAAGCATTGGAAGAAAAAATGTTCTTTGAATAAAGTTCAATCTCTTGGGTTTCATAAAGCAGATTTCTCTAAAAAAATTTGGATACCCAAAATTTTGTTATCTGAAAATCTTGGATCCAAACAAGTTTGGATTCCGAAAGTCTAATTCTTTTCTTATTTTTAGGAAATTAAAGGAAGTACCAACAACAATACTTGGTACATGGATAGTGGATGTTCCCGGCATATGAATGGTAACAAAACCTATTTCGAAAATATTATCAATACGAAAGGAGGAAAAGTAACTTTCGGAGATAATGCTCAGGGAGAAATTGTTAGTATATGTAATATTGTTCTTCTTGGTAAAACTTTGATTTCAAATGTTTTGTTTGTTAAGGGTCCCAAGCACAAACTCATTAGAATAAGTCAATTATGTGATGAAGGATACCTTGTGAATTTTAGGAATGATAAGTTCTTAGCACACAATTACAAGGAAGAGTTTATTCTCTCTGCCCATAGGCAAGAGAATGTTTAGACTTTGAACTTAGAAGACCTTAGGAGCCAAGACTTACCTTGACTTAGTGCAATAGAAGATCATTCTTGGTTATGGCATATAAGGTTAGGTCACTGTAACCTTAGGAACCTATGAAAACTCTCTAAGAAAGGTTTAGTTAAGGATCTACCGGAGCTTAGATTTGATTCTTCTAAAGTTTTTGATCCTTGTCAATATGGTAAGCAACATAAATCTAGTTTTAAATCAATCGATGAAGTCTCAAAAACTGATGCATTATAGTTGGTGCACATGGATCTTTTTGTTCCAACACAAACTGGAAGCATTGGAGGAAAATATTATGTGTTTGTTCTAGTTGATGATTACACTATATTTACATGGGTCTACTTTCTAGCAAAGAAGTATGAAGCCTTTTATTATTTAAAAAGTTTTAGAGCCCAAGTTAAAAATGAAAAAAACCTTCCATTGAAAACTATTCATAGTGATCATGGAGGAGAATTTCAAAATTCTGATTTTGAAACCTTTTGTAGTAAAAAAGGTATTACTCACAACTTTTCAGCACCTAGAACTACTCAACAAAATGGTTTGGTTGAAAGAAGAAATAGAATTCTTCAAGAAATAACTAGAACCATGTTGAGTGAATATTTTATAGCTATACATTTCTGGGCTGAAGCTGTAAGTACTTCTTGTTATACTATAAATCAAGTTTTTATTAGACCTTTTCTTAATAATACTCCTTATGAGTTATGGAATGGTAGAAAACCTAGACTTTCCTACTTCAAGGTTTTTAGTTTCAAGGTATTTATCCTGAATACTAAAGATAATCTACACAAATTCGCAACAAAACCTGAAGAAGGAATTTTTTTAGGTTACTCCACAACTTCTAAGTCTTATAGATTTTTCAACAAAAACACTTGTATTGTTGAAGAAACAGTGCATGTAAAATTTGATTTGTCTGATCCTTCTATTTTTAAACCATTCCAACCTACATCTTCAGATGTGTTTTCAAAAACAGATTATCAACCTTTGATAGAAGATCCTTCTGATAAAGAAAATGTTCAAGAAGACACTTCTGAAACATTTACCCCAGAAGACTTTCTACCCTATATTGATAAACAGGTTTTACAAAACCCAACACAGGTGTTTCTTAAGAATCATCCCAGTGATAGTATCATTGGTGATGTGAATCAACCTGAAAGGACTAGAAGTTCCTTAAGGAATGAAGTAGAACATCTAGAATTTCTTTCCCAATTGGAACCAAAAAGCACTGATGAAGCTTTAGGTGATGATGATTGGATAAAACCATGCAAGATAACACACACTCACAGATTATGGATGCAACACACACTCACAGATTATGGCTTGAGTTTTACTAAAACTCAAATTTTTTGTGATAACACAAGTGCCATTTCCCTTAGTAAAAACCTTGCACATCACTCTCGTGTAAAGAACATAGATATTAGAAATCACTTTCTTAGGGATCACGCACTTAAAGGAGATATCATTCTTCAGTTTATCGGAACGCAAGATCAACTTGCTGACATTTTCACAAAGTCTTTACCCTCCGATAGATTTGAATACATTAAACAGAAGTTAGGAATGATAACCGTAAGTTAATACTTCTTCATTAACTTCTTGTTGAATAATTATCCTTACAGTAATAAACTCTTTTTCATAGGGGGAGTACATTTTCTTGATAGTGTAACCAAAATTTTCATAGTCCTTTTTTAAAAAAATGTCTTGGTAACCAAAAATTTTAGTAGTCAGATTTTTTTCAACTTTTGAAACAAAATTTTTCGTAACAAGTTTTTCAAAATTTCCAGAACTAAAATTTTCATAATGGAAATTTCCAGAACTGAATCTTTCATAACGGAAATTTCTGAAACTGAAATTTTCGTAATGAAATTTTCCAGAATAGAAATTTTCAGAATGATAATTTTCATACCGAGTTTTTCATACTGAGAATTTTCGTACTGAGTTTTTTGAACTGAGTTTTTCATAATAATAATTTTCGTAATGAGAATTTTTGTACTGAGATTTTTCGTACTGTGAATTTTCGTAATGAGAATTTTTGTACTAAGAATTTTTGTACTAAGTTTTTCGTAATGAGTTGTTTGTAATGATTTTTTCGTAGGAAAAATTATCTTCAAGAAGAATATTATCTATTATGAATAAAACTTCCTAGAAAATCTGAAAGGTATGATTTCCTTTCTAAAGTTTTTGTAGTCATATTTTGTTTGCTGGTATTTTCCTATGAATTCTAAAATTTCTCAGATTCTAGTTTTCTCAAATCCGATTGTTTTTCTTAAAAAACTTCAAAAGATCAAATTCATGATTTCTTTGCGGTTATGTTTTCAACTGTCAGATCAGATCAAAAGGTTTTTCAACCATTAGATGGTTTTTGGAAGATAAAAAAGTCAACTCCATCGCCTATATAAAGGGGACCCCTAAGGGTCATCCCACATCGGTTTTTTAAAGCTTTCGCGTCTCGAAGCCCTGACTCTCTTCTTAAGGACCGTTCTGATCATTCTTAAGCCCATTCCGAATCTTCCAGAACTCTCCATTCTGAATGTCTGTTGAAGCTACATCTCAAGATTTGTCTACCTCAAAGCCAATCTCAAAGTGGTTAGTTTACAGGGAGAGGTTAATACATCTGAGCTTCTTCAAGTATTATTCTCTTATAACTAAGAATATCAAATTGAATGGCTGGGAGGATGTTCGCCTATCGAAGCCAGAGAAACAGGATCCAGTTTTTACAGAGTTTCTCATTGAGTTCTATGAGTCTATTTCCTTCCTTGAGGAAGATGGCAGAGACTTTTTCTCTTTCAAGTCTTATGGGAAGACTTACAAATTATCTTACACCAAGGATGCAAGCTTGGTGGGTTTAAAGTATGAGGGTGAAGCTGAGTTTTGTTCACACAAGATTCCGGATGAGCAAGGAAGTTTCAACAAAGTGAAGGCTTTGAAATGTCTTGGACTTACAGATTCCAAGACTGCTAAGATTGCTCATCTCACTCCAAATAATCAGATTCTACAGCTGTGGTTATAAGTTTTTCTCGTACTAAGAAGGGGTGATAAGGATAACCTGAAGAAGAGTGATATTTACGTCTTAGATTTCTTGGTAAATCTATGGAAGATAAATCTGATGAGGCATATTTTTATTACAGTTAAGAATATCAAAGAAGGGAATCTGAAAGCTCATATCATAATGTATCTAGCCCTGATTTCTAAACTTATCATCAGATGTCTTAACTCATTCAAAGTTTCTTGCACTTCCAAGAAAATAAATTGCAAGGTAATGTTAGTAAGTGATGATACATTAAAGATGATGAATATGGGTTTTTCTGATGAATCTAGAAAATTATATCCTTTACCAAAAGAGGAGGCTAAGACCATTTTGGAAAATGTGGAGAAGGCTGAACCAGTGAAGAAAGTTACAAAGAATAGGAAGCTTAAAGAAGTGGTTGATGAAGAAAAAACTCCCAAATTAAAGGAAACCCAATCCGCACCACCCAAGCCAAAAAAAGCCTACCCAAATGAAGTGGCTGCTATGTGGAGGGAAGACAAGGAGAAGAGAAAAGAAGGGGATCCACAGTTCGGATTGGACCCTGTTGAGGCTAAGGCCTTAAAAGAGAGAGCTGCTGATGAGTTAGAATAACAAGAAAAAGAGAAGAAAATGAAAAAGAAGATGTCTGAAGCTGAGCTTGTACAATCTCTGTTGAGAGATACTGAAATATCCTCTGAGAAAATTCCCATTCTGGAAACCTTTGAAGTCCAACCATTACCAGAGACTCCAGCAAATAACTACATCACTCCGGAAAAGCTTAAAGAAAAAGAATTTGTTGAAAGAGAAGAAGAAGAAGAAGAAGGAAGTGATAATCTTTATGACTTGATCAAACAAGTAGAATATTATCAAGAAAAAGCTGAATCAGCAAAATTAGTCACTCCGGGAAAGGTAGTTGAGAAAGAAAGTAGAAAAGATGATGATAAGAAAGAGAAAGAGGAATAAAATTTTTTGTATGATGAGGAAGAATCCTATGAGAATAATTATCTTGAGGAAGGAATAGAGAAGGAGAAAATAGATAAAGACCAGATTGTTCAGCTATCAGAAAGTGAGGAAGAATCTCTAGATGATCAACCTATTCTAAAAACTGATAAGGGTAAGCAAGTTCTCATGGATACACCAACAAAAGATATCTTCAGGAAGAAAGAGGTTGGTGGTTCTTCTAAAAATAAGCTGGTAAAAATTGAAGAAGAAGAATATCCAAGTAAATTATCTGATTCGGAGTCATCAGCACATGGTCATGACTTTGTTTTTGAATCTTTGAAAAAGCTGGTGGACACCATTTCGATATTTCCCACTATAGATTCCAGATGCCAGATGCTACAACATAGTTTGAATCAGAAATCGGAATCAGTATCCATGGTGATGGATAAGTGTGTGAAAATTGAAGTTGACCACAAAAATTTCCTTATCAACTATGATGTACACAGGAAATAATGAAGAAAAATCACTTTATGGTCTAAGAAAATTGAAGAAGACGTGGCTGACTTTGATCACTTTTAGAATGAGGTAAAAGATTCCTTTAACACCGAGGATAACAAGATTAATAATCTTCAGGATGAGATGGTCATTGAACAAAGTTCTTAGAGTCAACAAGTGAAGGAACTATATGATAAGGTAAACTCTCTTGCTCAAAATTTTATAAGGGATAGAGATCTCCAGATTGAGCTTGAGAAAAGACTTTAAAATCAAGATGAGTTGGTGAGGAAGCAGGAAGAGGCCATGAAGGCTCAGGCAGAAGCTTTGAAAGCTCAAGATGAAAGGATAAAATCTTTGGAGAGGCAAGATAAAGAAGATCAAAGAGATTTGAAGAAACTGAAAACCTTGTTGAAGAAGCTTATTCTGAAGGAAAATGAGGACAAATAGACAAATCCAATCTTTTGTTTCATTTGGTTTTCCTTGTAAATTTTTTTTATCTCTAATGAAAATTTGGTTGGTTATATCTTGTTATATACTAATGTTTTAGGTACCATATTTTCTTTTCCATTCCCTTAAATTCTTTTTGAAAATCACAAAGGGGGAGAAGGAAAAAAGAACTACTTAAAAGGGGAGAAGGAAAAAATTTAAATGGAGAAGGAAAAATTTCTAACTGAAATATCCTTAAAGAAAGGGGGAGCTCATCATTATGAAGTTTTTCATTCCCATGATAATGAAAACTCCACTCCAGAAATTCATAATACAATCCTTAGAGTTTCAATGCCTAAGGGAGAGTTAGTTGTATTCACCATCATCCATGAACAAAGGAAGATAAGTTTTAATTTCAAAGTCTAATGAAATTTTTCAAAGTCCTTATATTCTTTATCGTAAGGATGTTTGTGCTTTCTAAAAAGGTGGAGATTGTTGAGTCAATAAGGATTTCCTTATGAATTTTCCATTCCTTCTTGTTTTGAAAATCACAAACACCTTATACTTAAGAAAATATATATTTTACTTTTCTAAGGAAAATTTTCTTCCTTAAGGAAATTTACCCTAACCTCGTTTTCCTTATACATATCAACATTTTTCTTAAGTATAAAAATCAGAATCATACCTAAAACCTCAGAATCATATAATACTTAGATATGAAGCATTCTTTTTTAGGATTCGAATTCTGGATGTGAACTGAAATGAAGTTTCACTTCGAATTCTGGATGTGAACTGTAATGAAGTTCCACACCGAATTCTATATGTGAACTGTAATGAAGTTCCACTCCGAATTCTAGATGTGAACTGTAATGAAGTTCCACTCCGAATTCTGTATGGGAACTGTAATGAAGATATACTCCAAATTCTGGATATGAACTCTCATATAGTTCAACTCTGAATTCTAGATGTGAACTAAAATGAAGTTCCACTTCGAATTCTGGATGTGAACAGTAATGAAGTTCTACTCCGAATTCTGGATACGAACTCTCACATAGTTCGACTCCGAATTCTGGATATGAACTCTCTTATAGTTTGACTTCGAATTCTGGATATGAACTCTCATATAGTTTGACTCCAAATTCTGGATACGAACTCTCATATAGTTCCTCTCTGAATTCTGGACTCCGAACATTTATTAGTTCTACTCCGAACTTTTATTAGTTCGACTCCGAACTTTTATAAGTTCAACTCTAAACTTTTATAAGTTCGACTCTGAACTTTTATAAGTTTGACTCCAAACTTTTACTAGTTCGACTTAGAACTTTTATGAGTTCGACTCCGAAACTTTATGAGTTCGACTCCGAACTTTTACTACAAGTTTGACTCTGAACTCTGTAAGTTCATATTCTGAACTCTGGTGAAACCAGACTCCTAATTTCCTTAGAAATTCAGACTCTAGATTTCTACAGAATTCATGTTCTGAATTCCCATAAAACAGAATCCGGATATCCTTTTATTATAGACTCCTAATTTCATTTTGGTTACACTCCAAACATTTATTTGCTTACACTCCGAACTTCAGTTTTTCTTATGCTTACACTTGTATCATTATAAAACGATGTCGTGCTTTCAGTTACACATGCTTTGTTATAAAACAATGTCGTCCATTCTGTTTCTAACTAACCATTGGTTGAGTAACACATGTATAGGTCCCTCTGAAATTTAAGGAAAATATGACCGTTGGAGGAGAGAGCCGACCGTTCCAACCGAGTCTCTAAATAGGAGCTCATTTGAAATATCTCATAACAACTACTACTGAAGTTTATCACTCTAAAGACCACATGATGTTAAGGTGATTTCTAGAGAGAGAATATTTTCATGCCTTTTGCGTACTAAAATGATCATTCAGATTGCTTCGTGTGACTCCGAATATTGGTGATTACATTTGAGGGCTTATAGGGATAGGAAGACAGAGGTTCCGACTACCTTGAAGTTCGAGGGCTTCTGGGGATAGGAAGACAGAGGTGCCGACTACCTTAAAGTTGATGGATTCCTTGCTAAGGAAGATAGAGGTTCCAACTACCTTGAAGTTAAGGGCTTGCGGGGATAGTAAGACAGAGACTCTGATCTTCATATAGAGGGATTACCCTGGTGTGGGTAAGACTGAATTACTTGAAAGTATAAATCAAGGGACCTTTATCCAAGGTTGTTCGATACCCTTCACTTTGGGTTAAAAGATTTATATCCTGTTTCTTATAGTTTTACTACTTTTTTCCGCTTCATTTTGTATTGTAAGGAAAGTATAACCTTCTTATATTTCCTTACACTTGTACTCTAATTAATTTAGATTATATATTCTATAAGGTAGAATCTCATATTGTAAACTTTGGTTAAGTTTCAATTTCCAGGTCCATATTTTCGGAATCACCTTCCAGATTTAAGCAAGTACATAGAACTAGAAGTTTGTAACTTCATACCCTATACCAATCCTACAATTGGTGTTAGAGGTGTTGTGAATTTTCTTAGTTTAACTTTGTTAAACTTAGATCTTTCCTTGTTTAAAGAAATTTTTAAAGTGTACAATTCACCCCCCCCCCCTCTTGTATATAGAGCATCTACATCATTATTTCGATCATGAACTTTATTGAATCCTTGATGCTCATCGAGCAGTCTGTGATGGTGCATATCCACATATGGGTTCAATCTTGGATTTCCTATATAGTTCTAGGAAAACACATATCGGTGCTTCTTTAGAAATGCAATGTACATCTCTTTCTCTTTGAGAAACATAAAATCACTAATCAAGGTAGGTTGTGGGTCTTCTTATGTACCTAGACATAACTGCTTAATCTCATATATGGTAGTAGATACACCTTCCTCAAATGATGGAGGGGTGTTTCTAATATCGTCCTCATCCATTTATGAGTCTATCGAGATGTATTTAGGTGAATGTGGTAGTCTGGGGGCCTCACTATTGGTATCAAGGTGAGGGAGGCCATTAGAAGAGATAACACCCTTTCCTACTATCTGGGTTGTAGTAGAGAGATGTTGGAGATGATTTTTGCTCAGGACAGAAGAGGTTTGTACCTCTGGGGTCGGATCTGCTACTTTTACCATGTTTATAGGGAGCACATAGTCATCATCGAGCATTCTCCAAGGATTCACAGGGGTGGTCCCTAATCCATTGGGGGTTGTAACCTATATATCATCATCCTCTATTGGTTTCTTTTCTTTTTTTCTTATGAAAGTATTATTTGGAATATGTGGCTCTAAAAGTCTCAAGGGGAGCATTTTCACCATTTAGTATGTCAATATTTCTATTGATGGGGTACTTAAGACATTGATGGAATTTTGATGGTATCGCGAGGTGGCTATGGAGCCTGGGCCTTCTAAGAAGGACATTATATGTGGTATCCTACTAGATAACCATGAACTTGGCATCAGATGTGAGCTCCCCAAATTGGTATTCGAGTTTAATCTTTCCTATCGGTCTCTGCGCATACTTTTTGTATCCCTAGATGGTCATCTTTGTTGGGGATAAGTCCCCTTTGCTATGCCCCAGTCATCAAAGGGTCCATACTGGGATAAGATTGATCCCTAATTCAATATTAATCAGTACCCTTTGAACTTTGACATTATTGAGCCTACCTAAAATGTATAAGGGTTTGATGTTCCCCTAGATAGCCTCCTATTAATCTTGATAATTGAATGAGATAGTGACATGATAGGACATAGTCTCCACTCAATATACCTCAGAGGCAGGGACTTCTTTCTTGAATTCCAGTGGTCTCTAGAGGGCCTTAGTGAGTACCTCCCTAAGTTCTTCTGACAGGCGGAGTGCATCCAAGATTGAGATCTTGTCTGGGAATGCAAATAACTATTTCAAAACATCATATTTTTTAATTATAGGTCAATGTTTCCTGATATGGGGATGCTCCTGGGCATGTGGTTTAGGAGCTGGAGCATTTGAGGAAAATAGACCTTGTGCTTATGTTGAGGTTGAGGGGTGATCTACTGATAGTGGAGTAGGCTTCTAAAACCTTACATATTATCTGGGTTGATCATATTGGACCTCTGATATGTGATCATGCAATACAATTGGATGCAGGTGACTACTGGAGGGATCTGAGGAACCTCCTCGGCTCCTTTGGGCCTACTAGAGCATTTTCCCATGAGTATCGACTACATATATGTCCTCTATGGGGACATGACAAGAATATTGAGTCTGACCACATTCATTTTTCCCCTTATACCCTTGGTTCTAGTGCATGCTTCCTCTCATTCCTTGGTTATATGTAAAAAACCAGTTTTGGGTGCATACTCATCGTTAGAGAATGGGTTTTTCAAGTGCATTGTGTTGATAGAACCAAATATGAGCTCCTTGTCCGATGACGGTTCTATCTTGTGGGGTGGATCCCATGATATCGATGTCGCAGGGAAGAAATCATAGAGGGTTAATGCCTACTTTAGAGGATAATATAAATCTTCCTATTCTACTTTATTCCACCATTGGTGGTCACTCCCACCTTTGGGAGGTGCATTTGATGCCTCTTTCTTGGGTGGTGGAGCTACTGTTATCCTACGTAATTATGCTCTCAGAGTGGAATGAACTCAATCAACTATCTTCTGAACTATCCAATTGTTGAATTTTCATACATTTCTAGTTGGTACCTCTTTCCAATCATCCTATTCTTTTGGTTAGACCATGATTATGCAAGCTAGTTTCTTTGTGGAATTATCCAGAACTACTTTCCCTGAATCGATCATGCCTTGAAGGATGTCTTTGAAGACAAAACAATTATGGATAATATGACCCAGTCTTCTTTAGAAAGGGAAATAATCATGCCAATTGATGAGGTTAACCTCATCAGGCTTCCTAGGTTGAGGAAGTGTGAGCATATTATTGTCCATGTCTTCCAAGAAATAATTGGGGAACAATTCATTCCAGAAGGAGTACACCTTATTCATCTGTTATTCAAATCCCAGATGACCTTGATTTCTCTGTACTTCTGGACGAGTGTGATTATTTGGTTTTCACCACTCGATAGGAGGTATTGGGCAGTTTGGGTCCTGCTTGCGCATCTGGATAGGTGTCACTACTATCTTGAGAGTGATAGCTACAGTTTCATTCTGGCTGGCCTTTTTCCCTATGTCGCAGGCATGATTCGCGCTTTGGATCAGCTATGCTGAATATAATATTCAAGGTGTTGTGATGTTTCATCTAATTTTTCAAATCCACCTAGATATTTAATTGGAATTAGGGGTGTATACAACTCATCCCTAATATTTTCATCACAAAGTTCTAGCAGCTTCTCTTGTGAGAGAATGATGTTGAGTGAATAGGTCAAACCTTTCCACCTTATTAGGAAATCAGAAACCTACTCATTTTCATGTTGTTTGTAGTTTTTCAGGTCAAATATAATTTTCTTCCTCAGGGTAGAACTAAATTGGTAAAGTAATTGATGATTAAGGTGTTCCCATCCTGACATAGATTCTACTGGTAGACTACTATACCAAATGAATGTTGGTCCTATCAGAGTCTATACATAACACCTTAGCTTGGTTGCCTCATGTTGATCTTGAGGGCCCATCATCGGTATGCATTGGGACATGAAGTGTGTGTGATGTTGTTCATGGTCACCTACTCTATCAAAGTTATAAAATGTGGGATTTCTAAAGTTGGGTAAAGTTGGAGTATCATCCACCCATTCGGGATATGGATTCCTTTCAGGCTGCACAGGTTCACGCCGCCCCTCCATGGTTTCCATTTGAGTAGTCAGGGACTCGATGATGTTGAGGAGATCCTGGGGTACTTTTTCCTAGACCATCTCCTACACAGGGGGAGCTGGAGGGGGTTGATGATGTGACCCCATATTTATCTCTTTTTGATTTTCAATTCATCCTAGGAATTAATGGTTATCCTAGAGGGGAAGAGGTTGTTGCCGCATTTGAGGTAATTCATGATCATTTTCAACTTACTCATGCATGTGGGATAGTTTCCTAGACCCAAATCCAATCTGATATTCAGAATCTTACCTTTATGATAGATCAACTTCAGGAGGAATAATATTTTCTTCTTCTTAGAGATGAAACCCCATGGGAATATTTCCCCTCAATAACTCCCCATTAAGTTGTCAAAGAGCTTGTATTTCACTCTCATATTGTGACAATCAGTCCTCTAGGGAAGGAACCTCGCTCCACCTTAGATGTAATTGAAATGTGTCTATACCCTTCCCCTTGGCAGCATTTTATCATGGAGGTGGCAACTCAATATTCATAATTTCTATGTTTTGGAGTCGTCTTTGGTTCTTGGTGAACGCAGCCTCATTTGGTGTATTCAAGTCACACTCCTCCTGAGGTATGTTTTCCATGTCGTGGCCTCCTGTATTTTTGTGTTGATTGGTATCTACCATGTTGACAGTGACGAAATTCACATAGGAATATTGGAAAATGGTGATTGTTCCATTGCTTTTGATGCAACGGGATGATTCTGCACCACTTTCATCAGGGTCATTATTTGAACCCTTGGCTTTATTGTGTATTTTTGTATTGCGACCCTGGCAGGGCTTAACCATCCTCAATGTGTGTTCCTCTCACTTATATTAATGAATAGATATCATGAGGGAGTTTCTAGTTGTGGATTCCAAATGGGACCCAACCAGTAGAGGTGTGTCTTGTAGTAGGTGGGATGTTGACCATTGATTCATTAATCCCAATCTAGAGAAGACTGATTCCCTCTACAGTGGTGATGATGATGAAAGTTCCCCCATCTGTGTGGGGTTGGGGTCATTCAGGGCCATAGTTGGAAATGATTAGTTCAATTGTGGAGGATTCAATGCCTCTATTTGGGGATTTTACGACTCCTGAGATGGACATGAAGATATAAATTCCTCTGGCCTAGTGGGGTGGGTTTTTTATGGAATCACTAATGATGATTCTAGGGTCCTCTCAGGGGATGATGAACCGGGGGATGGAGATCGAGACATAAATTCCCCATCCCAGTAGGCTAGGGTTCACTTTTAGCTGCTACCAATGTATCCAAACTATTCTCAAGAATTTATGATTGTAGAGGTGGAGGTGGTGGTAGATATTCTCCCAGCCCAGAGGGCTGGGCCTACTCCTATATGGATGATACCATAGCTGCAATAGAGACCCGCTTGATGTGGGTCAATTGTTCTTGTATAGGATTTGGGTATGATAGCGACCCATGATGGGAATCATTTCTCATGAGAAGTTTTCTGGGTGATCGCAAATTTAGTCTCTATGTTTGAAATCTATTCTTATTGTTTCAAGGGTCCCAGTTTGAAGGCTTGTTGCATATCCTCCCTCGCTATCTTTAATGTCTGGAAACTATTGGATCAGAGTCATTCTATTGTAGTGACCAACTGGTATGAGTGTTTCCCAGTCCCCTAATCTCTCCATAGGATATAACGTTGTAGGATTCCAAATCTGAAGGGATCTATTGTTCCAAGGGAGAAGAAAAGTGTAACACACCATACTATTACCATCCTCGAATTTGTATGCCTGACATAGCTTTGAAGATCAGCTACCGAAGCATCGTTATGAAATGTCAGTAAGCATGTTGCAGGTTTGTGCTATGATTTTTTGGTTTTGGATCCCAGGCCATGGAGATAGCAGCTAGGTTGAGCTAGAAATAGTGTGTCCTGATTGTCTAAAGGTGATACTTTTATCCAACATAAGGTAGATATCGATCCTTTAGTTTTTGATGAGTATCCCACATATTGTAGCATATGTAAGGAATACACTCTTTTTCTAGGTTGTCTAGGATCTCATAGCTAGAATTAGTGAGGGGACAGAACATGATGGGGAGGTTATTTCTAGATAACTTTCTCTATATGCCAATGTTATCCTCCTCCTTATCAAAATTACATGCCTCCACTTATTTATACCATAGAATATGGCTCTAATGGTCGTCTGTTGATGGGAATGGAGTGTTTTGATGGGTAACCATATATGGTTGACCTCAGTGTTTCAAGCACCTCTCTGTACGAAGGTTTCAGATTTTGGTTCACCTCTCTATATAGAGGTTTTTGAAAAATGGGAGGATTTACTTTCCTATGGGAGATATCATCATGGGGAGGTTAACCATGGTGGATTTCAATAGTAGAGTCCCTGCGATTCATCTCCACACTACTACGATGAGGACTATCATGGTAATGGACATCTCATTATTCTGCTTCGATAGAAGATTTGATGGAACCTTGTGGCATTGATAATGTGTCTAGAACAAACCCAAGGACACTGTAATTGAAAAAATTAGGGTTATGGTCTATGTTCTCCATCATGGTCAAAATATGTCAACCTACCTTTTGTGATTTTATAGGAATATGAGCCTACTGTGTGATAGTTTCCAGAATTTAGATATAACCGTCAGGTTCTGTGGGAGTATGAGCCCACTAATGAGAAGATATTTGAATATTATGATATGTTGTCTCATTATTGATAGGTATATGAGCCCATCATGAGGCATATTCCATTCTCAGTTGGTGATACTCAGTCAAGATAGGAGTATGAGCCCAATCTTGTGCCTTTGGGATATTCCACTTGCCTTTCATGGAAGGAGTATGAGCCTTCTCTAAGGCATGTTCTTCTCTCACTTGGTTGGCCCCAATTGGATCATGAATATGAGTTCAGTGTGAATATTCATTCCCCATCTGAATATACAGACAGACCTCTGGAATAGTAGAAGGAATATGATACTTCCCCTTTGTTGCCTTGGAATGATGTTGGCACAATAATTCGTTGGCATAACTACAAATATTATCCTGACATTGATGATCTATCAGGATATGCAAGATGAATCCATTAAAATGAATATGAACCTATCCTGAGGTTTATTCTATTCCCACTTGGTCATCCACGGCCATAACAGGGATATACATCGAATCCTAGGCCTTTGGAGTATATCGTCGGACTTCTTCGACATGTACGTTCCCTTATCATGAGGAATGTGCTACTCTCACCTGGTTGGTCATGGTTATTATGGGTATATGATCCTGATCCAATGTCCCACCCTTCATAAGAATATGTCAATAATCCTCCTGGGTAATAGCAATAGTGTGTGCCTGCTCTGATACAGTCGCTTGTTCACGATGATCAAAGTGTTGGGTTTCCCTAGCTGTAGGGATAGAAGTATGCGCATTTCACATCATCTGAAATAGTTTCGGAATATGTCAAATGATTTCTTTAGCTATTGCTAAAATGTATTGGCATTTTAGAAAAGTTTGGGCAGGGATATGAGACTACAAATTTTCTATCTCCATGATGAACTAGAAAATGTATTCTATTAAAGTGGGGATATAAACCCACTTATGTCCTCATGCCATTGGAGTATGCCAATGGGATTTATATACAAGGTTAGTAATATGATCCTCCTCCATGTTCTCTACAGTAATATGCCCACAAAGTTGTTCAGATAGAGATGAGATATGAGCCTCCTAGCAGGTCCCTACCTGATTATATAAGTAATCATCATCGGTGGGAGTAGGGATATGTGACTTATATGGAATATCTGACACCTTTATTCTCTGATGAGTTTTCTTTATAACCCATTCAGGAGAATTATAAGGAATTATGTGTCAGATGTCACCCTCATCAAGTGACTTAGGGGTACCGGAGGGATGATGTCGGTGACAGCGATTAACAGGATCCCTCCTGGGTGGCTTCTGAACCTGAAGGGAGTCGTATCCAGCTTCTTGGTCCACCTTCCTCGGATATGGAAGGTGGCAGTTATCTCACTCTGGGGATAAGCTCCTGAATCTGTTGGTTGTGGTGATGAGAGCCACGGGTTTAGCAATAGCCTTTCTATGGCGATGTGGACTCACCGACCATGACGTCTGGAGGAATTCATGAGTAGCCTTCATGGTAGGGATAATACCATATAGGTGGTACTATTGAACCATTGTATTTACACCCTATTTTTGGAGTTTCTATGTAGGTGAGACTGTTTTATGATCTTTGAAAGTTGCAGTTACGGATCATTTTCTGGAACAGATGTTGGATGGTGATGACATCCTCTTGAATTAGGCTGTTAAAGTAGTATCTTCAATTATGAAAGGGATAAAGAACAAGGTTACTTATTAGTGTAGTATCTTAGGCATAATATTCTCAATCAGATATACTTGGTTAACTCATTTGTTCTTCTATTCCTGATTTGGCCATTCCACTCATTTGGACTTATCAAAATGAGGAAGGAAATATGAGAACCCTGACTGTAGAGGAGCATTTGTAAGATTATTCTAGACTTATTGATTTTTTATGTATAGGGTTTTCAAAACAAAGTTTCCTAACTCATTATAACCCAATCGCTTTTTCATTAGAGAGAATTCACATTAGGTTCAGCATTTTTGTTTCATTATGAAATATAGTGTGGAATGCATTTTGATTGTCACGTTACTATTATCACTTTTCCTTGAAACTCACAATGGTTCCCCCATCTGTATCTGGGTACAGACCTACTTTCCCAAGGCTGGTGGTCTTCTAGGTTTTTAGGCCCAACGACTCTTAGGAACTCACATTGGTTGAGATGATGGGAGTTCGAGCTCATCGTACCCTTTTAGGGGGAATTATTTTCTACTCTAGTACTCTCTTATAGATTTAAGATATTCTCTTGAATCTCTTCTTAGTCTCGACGCGAGATCAGTTACCCTAACAAATGATTATGGGTTAATCTCTTTTTTCCATATAAAAAAGACCAGGACTTCTTTAGTGAATCCATATGTATGTATCTGAGGTTCTTCATCACTCTACAGTAACAAGCGGTTGCTTATATGCAGAATCCATATAACTAAGATCTTTGGAACATGCTCCCATATGAGGAGGCAATCAACATTCTAAGGATGAGATTGAGCCATTATAAGGTTTCCTATGTATCTTAGTTATTTCGGGAATCAAAACCCACGTAGTTCATTTAACCCATGCAGTTTAACGTCATGAGAAAAGACTTATATGGGTTCCCTAGGAAACCTTCAAGCTCAAGTCTCAGAGGGACTTCCTACATGTCCCAAATATAGTGAGAATCATAGTTTCCATAGTTTATTCCTGTAGTACTTATATATTGGAGTTTTCTGTGCTATTATAGAGAATCATGATGTTGATGATTACCGAAACTCTCTAAGATTACGTGAGCTGTGCTTAGTGTGATAAGCAATGGATAGAAAGTGAATAATTTTATTGCTTTGATTAAGGGACTTAGATGATGGGATCTCCCTGAAAAATCAATACAGAGCTCAAACCCCAGAGAGAGCTAGCCTACATATCATGAGTATGGTAGGAATAAGAGTCGTCGCAGTTCCATTTATGTTGGGGATTACACATTAAGGTTTCCCTAGATAATGGAGACGTTTGATGCTAGTGAGGTGTTTGTTTCATCCCTCTAAGCCCATGTGATCCATGATCAGGGTGAGAAATAAGGGGGAGAATATGTTCAACCTCTTGGAATATGGGTATGGGACTTTTATATTCAAACACTCCTTGGGGTATTTGATATAGATATCAAGCCTTAGGGAGTCGTCCTACGTATCCTGGTTATAGAAGGATTCAGAGTTCTCTTAATTCATTTTATGTTGGGTATTACACACTAAAGTTTCTGTATACCATTGTAGGGTTTTATAGGGTGGATTTTATAACCATTTAAACTCCCTAATCCCACGTGATCCACGCTCATTTATGAGAACAAGGTATAGATTTTAATCAATGTCATTGCTTTGGACAATGGACTCATATGTTGGTCCCTCCATGGATGATAAATATGGACCTCATACCTCAGGGAGAAGTGGACTACATATCCTGAATATGATAGGAATTAGATCCATCATAGTTCCCTTTATTCCTGGAATTATACACTGAGGTTTATCTATTGATCGGGGCTTACATGTTGAGGACAGACAGTATTGTCAAATCCTAGGATTCCCTGGTGATCTAGAATTCTTGTATGAAATATTTCGGAAGACCTATTTTACATGACCTGGGGGTTATTACATGACCTGGCTTAACATATATGGATGGTGTCGTTGGAGTTAGGGTTGTACAACCAAAGAGGTGTCGCGTGTCTCAGATGACATGTCTGGAGGGCATCGTGAGTCTCAATTGACATGAGTAGATGGTGTCATGAGGGCTTGGTTTTTAGGCCTAGATGCTTCCATGAGACTCGGCTGATGTGATTAGGCACCATTACATGAGTTAGGAAATGTTTTAAAAGGGTTCTGTAAGTCCTGGGTGATAGACCTAGAGGGTTTACAAGATCGAAGTGGAACTCACTAGAGTACTATATGATGTGCCCTGACATGTCTATAAGACTTCACGTGTCCCAAATGACATGCTGAAGGGGTGTCATGAAATCTAGGTAGTGTTCCCTGGTGCTATCACATGTCTTCATGTGAAACACGTGAATCTCATGAGGGTAGGTGATCATGTCTTTCTCTAAGACTTCTACCTATGATCTTGGTTCTAACCCTTTTATTATGAATTCCTTGGTTTCATTTAGAGTCAATTTCTTTCAGTCTCACATGATTTAGAGGACATGTGGTATGTTCTTCACATGTCTTTTTGGAAGCCCTTCGCATGAGCTATGAGTGATCACATGGAGCACTTTATGTATATCACATGACTACTCTAGCTTCCCACCAGTATATTAGCTGATGGAAATCTAGTTGGTTGCATGACTGGTTTCCCCAGGAAATCCACTTAAGTAGAGATCCAAATCATGTAGAGCCTAAGAATCCATTCGATTGAAAATATCACCATTTATTTTTTTTTGGGTGGGTAATTTATAGGCATTTCTTCCCCTTATAATTTTTAGTTTGTGCAGTGTATCTGGAGAAAGTCCAAGACAGATTCGACGAAGGGGTCTAGCACTACTTGGTTTTGCAGGTCTCTATCTTGAACTAATTCAAGCGCATCACCTGATTTTCCACGATTGTGAGTATCCTTCGTCAATGAATCTTTTATCTAATTATTTCTAATTATCTAATACTTGTTCGATCATGCAGTTTTGTCGAAGGACGTCCATGTTATTTTTCAAACATATCCTAGTGCCTTCCCAAGATTCAAATTCCTATGGGAAGACACTTATGATACCTTGGGTGACTTCTCCTAGGGTCTCACAGGACTACGTTATGGGTGTGTTGGGAATGTCACATGCCTTTCAGCCACAGTGAGTAACTCTCGCCTCCTCCATTTTAATCCGCTTTATTCAATGTAACAAAGGTTGGGAGTCATGCAATATTGCATTTGTGTTTTCAATGGTATTTATTCTATTATTTATATATATATATAATGTGACCAATTTGTTTCATACAGGGCTGCATGATCATTCCATGTCCTGAAGAAAAAGATGACAAGCCAATGGGATTCTAGAAGACAAGTCGGGCATGTCACAGAGGGCTCATGGTTCCTTGTGGGTCATCAGAAGTGTGTCGCATGTCTTTCTACAACTGCTAACCCCTCTCACCTCCTCCCTTTTTTTCTTATTTGTTTTATTTTACAAATTTGATAGATCATGTGAGTTGACACGAGTAGTATCTATAATTTTTCTCAATTTTTAGATGATGTATCACTTTACCAATATGAATCATATGGAGAGTGTGTAATCATATAGTGGATAAGTCTATCCATCTATCCTTAGAATGTCGTGGGGTTTCCTGTAATTGTTTTAGGACTTCCATACAGCGATTCTGACAAACTAGAGGGTTTTTGTGAGTCGAGGCAGACATTTCACTAATGTCTTGAAGCGTCTCACATATCACTTGGGTAGTGTGTCGAATATCTTTCAATGACCGCGAACCCCTCTACCCTCTTCATTTTATCTCCTTCATTTTATGTAGTGTAGGCATGGAGGTCAAGCGAGATTGATTATATATCACTTAGGGATTTTATTCTTCTTAATGATGACCTGTTACATGATATTCATGACCATTGGGGGTATATTTTTTTAGAATGTCATCCCTCATTATTCTCAAAGTATTTTTTACAGTTTTTCAGTCACTTTCTAATGACAAACCATGCAGCCTATGGGCACTCATTTGGTTATCTAAGTGGCTTAATAAGAGAATGTAGGTTTGTTAAAGAGGACTCTACAGGACTTGTCGTGGGTGATGCACCATGCTTGGGGCCTTTGTGTGACCTTAAAATGGTCACACGATTGTGATTCCCTCAGAGGATTCACGAATCTTCGACCATCCCTTTCTTCCTTACTTTCATAGGTAAAATAATACGCGTATTCAGGTATTTCTTCCATTTGTGATCTTTTTGGTGCTTATTTAGTGGAAAACAACAATGATAAAAAAAAAACTATTCATATTTATAATAAATATTTATAACCAAACTTACCCACTTTTTATACTTATGTAAAAAAATAGATATATTAAAGTCAAGAGAGTAACATTTTGTATTTATTCTTTTCTTAAAATAATATAAATGTTGTTGTAGGGTCCTGAAAACTTCTCAAAGGAAATTAAATACTCCCACAAGCACTTTGAAAAAGGAAGAAATAATTCCTATAGGTCCAGCAAAGCAAATGGATGAAAATTGAATTTCAAACTTGGGAATAAACTTGAAGAAGTTGAATATCTCAAGAGTTATAAGTGATCCATGTACCACCACTGGTAAGGGTTCACGGAATGCATGAATCAAGAACCACCAGTACGCAGAAGGACCCACGAGTTGTTATCCCCCATAGTGATGTCCAGCAAACCTAGGAAGTCACAAACCACATCGTTAGTAGAATCAAGTCCACAAAGGCTATTTGCATACTGTCCTAAGAACTCAGAAGTTCTTGGATGAACCAAATCAGTAAGGTTTTGTGAACCATGACTCAATCGTAACCTCCGCACACCCTGGTTGACCGAGTCTTCCATGGATTGAGATATCTCTCTATAGGCTTCCGCAAATGGTTTTGTATGCCAATAGATATGATTTTCACCAATTCTCTATAAAAAGTATCACATGAGGAAGAAGAAGATGATGGATGAAGAAAGCACGGAGGAGATCCTAGAGATTAGAAGATAGAATTGGAGAGGATTCTAGCTTTGGTTTTGAATCATCAATGAAGTTCAAATCGGTAACCATGTTTTCGCAGGTATAACCAGCCGCAAACTATAAAAATAAGGAAATTAATAATAATTGGTAAAACACAAACCTAATTGGTTTCATCAAAAACGAAAAATTCCCCATTGATTAACTCCCTACGAATGAAAGGTTCTAGGACCCTCCTTGAATACGGTTTTCCATATAGTGTATTGCTATGCGGATCGAACCATGTGACGTGTACTGCGACATTATACGGATGGAACCTAAATGGGTGTGGCAGACCACATTCAGGACCATGTACCACTTCAGTATGTGGTGGTTCATACCCATTCTCATGTACTACTTCAGTATGCAGATGAACCCTCTACCTGCATACCACTATGGTATGTGAATCCCCCCCATCCCGCATGAGAAAACAGTACACAGAATGGGGTGTCTTCGGGTATCCTTCCCTCCATCTCTAATCTCACCCCTCCATTACCGTCCAATCCTCCACAACTCCTCTGTGAACCAATCCACGGGCATCAGGCCTAAGTCTCCTCCAAATCCACTGGACCCATATGATCAGGTCATCGGGCGCATCAGCGCACCCATTTGAGTCTACATACCCATGGTAAGAGGAGTCATGAAGGTTGTCCCCACAATGGTTCGGACTCCATGGATATCTGTAAGTATACATTCCCATGGTAACTCAGAGTCCAACCTTGGGATGCTAACATGAACCTCCCCATTCTAGGGATTAAGGGAGATCACTTTATTTTCCATTCAATGAGGAATAGTGATCAATTTAAGGAGTCCTGATCACTTCTCCTTTTGGCGAGAGGCAACATGTGTCTCCTTTCCCAAAGCCTATTCTAGGGAACTCCCACTGAGGTAAGTCTCTAACCTTCTGGGATCCGAGCCACATGACCCCCTATGTCATCCCACATTGAAGGGTTCATTGATCCACACCCACTCTCACTATCTCCTTATCTTCTTATGCCATAGGCCTGCCCTCTCCCATCAACGGGAGAGAAGTTATGTGGTTGGTTGAATCTATCACACCCTCTTGTTTTTCACACTGAGTATCACTCACGTGGGCTTAGAGATTTGTGATGATTACAACATCTACACAACCAGCCCATTCTGAACTATGAGAAATCTAATTCCTATTCAAACTAGTATATTTAGGATGCCTTCTTGAAGGTTTCTCTTATAAAAGGGTTCACCCAATAATGTTCCTCTAAAATGGGAAGCTTCCATGCATAAGCCCCAACCCATTTTGAATAATGAGAACTCTGATTCTTGTTCAAACTAGGATATGTAGGACACCTTATTAATGGAAATATCTCAAAAGGGTGACCTTCCGAAAGTGTTTACTCAATCATATTTCCCTCAAATGGGAAGCTTCCATGTGTAAGCCCCAACCAATAATGAACTATGTGGGCTCTGATTCCTCTTCTGAGGATACGTAGGAAGCCCGTATCATGGGTTTGATCCCAACATCAAGCCATCTTCTATCCCCATGGATGATGATAAACTCTAGAGTGCCGTATTTCATGGCTTAAGTCAGTATTGCCTCTATAGTATCAAATCCATGTATGTCCATGATGATCCTGCAAACCAGGGGTAGCTTGTGGATACACTCTTTGGGAATAAACCAAGGATTAATGAACATATAAACATGACATAAATCTATAAGAGAGTCCCAGAATAGGCAACAATCCCCCCCCTAAAGGGTGTGATGAGCTCGGCCTCCCATCCTCTCGACCAATGGAGTCCTTAAGTGTCATTAGATAAATCTTTATCCAATGAGCACTTGCCTTTGTAAAGAAGGTACATGAATCTTGGATACTAGGGTTATTGGGTGTTTCTGTCTCCACAAATAAACTTGTTGGAGACCATCCAAGGAAGTAATATCCTAAGAGGACCGATTTCACAAATACTTAACCCCATGCAATCACCGGCTGGGACCATTTGAAAGTGGCGTCTCCTTCATAATGTGGAAGGCATAAACTACCCATTCTCCATGGGGTTAATCTGATCCCCCCTAAAGGATAACAATGTGGATCAGGTCGAAAAATATATATAGCGACATGAAAGTATCTATAATAATGGATGAATGCTTATCACCCGTCGTACTATTATATTCATTTTCCCCTAAACCCATAAATGCACCGCCTTAGAGGAAAAACAAAAAAGGTGAACCCAACATAAATTCTCAACCAAGGTGGTGGTTCTACCTGACTTAAGCCCCTTCACCTCAAAAAAAAGGTGGAGGGGGGAAAGATGATCATAAAATATGCATATGTTTAAGAGATGCTACTTTGATGGGGTTTTATTGTCTATATATGTCATATATATATTGCAGGTTTCCACATAGCAACCTTCTATCCAAATGGAATCCCAAAAATCAATGCAGACACACACCTCAGCAATCCCATATGCATTCAGGGCCCTGATGAAGAGAATGACCACCTCTCCTACCCAGCATCTTCAACGCTGGGTATCCAACACGTTGATTAAAGATTACCACTGAAATGGAACACTCCCTACAGTGGAGGTTGCAAGACAAGCCCTACAGTCTAAAAAATATCACCAACTGCCCCCTCAGCCGCGGCTGGTACCCCAGCACATGGTAACCCCGGTGGTTGTTTCGAACCATTTTGAGAGCCTGTCCCTAGAGCATGACAACAAGTACCTCCCTTATCTTAGGGAGACAGATGAATTTGATGTTGATGACTTCATCTCAGCTACACAGGGGTACTACTCATGGTCCCTTACTAGAGAGAGTCACCGCCAACACCAGGTGACCAAGTATCCTCACTCTGAAGAGGATCTTATGCCGAGAGAACCTGCTAAATTCCAGAAGACACAGGCCCCTCGGGCTGCCCGCCACGGGAGGAAAACATATAATCAGAAATAGGCTATCACCTTGATTCCTGAGAAGAAACTTTTTTGTACAAACGATGTGGCATTCAATGGGAAAACATACAACACTTCCCCCACCACTCAAGCCCGCCATATAAATAGGGTGGAACAATAAGAGAACATGCATATTCCTTCCAGTTCTCTCTAGTCCAATCGTGTAGACATTGTGGAAAATTACAGGTAGATGCAGATATCTGCCGATTCACAAGAATCCAGTCATCCAAATAGGACAGAAAACAGCTACAGAAAATCACAAATACCTGTTGATGCATATCAAGCCTGCAATCCAAATACAGTGGTATGAAAATATGAGTAAATTAAAATTCCTGCAGATGAATAAAAATCCCATGAGACAAATACAGTGGCAACTAGAAGAGACAACTGGTGGTAGACTCATTTCTTTTTCCCAGCACAGGAGAACTTCTAGTATCTACTGGAAACCTACAGAGGAACATAGTAGGCACTAACTCTTACTCTGACATCGGAATGGGACTTCATACCCATTCCATCCAAATATGTATCACATAAAATCTTGGAAATGATGAAATATCAGACGTCGATTCCAGACCATATCCTCTAAACATGGGAAGATATCATTACATCAGTGGAAAAGTTGAGGAACCACGCATACAACCCAGCTTCCTAGAATGGAGTGACTTTCTCACAAAATGGGTTAGTCACTCTAGATAAGTTATGTATCCCTTCTCCATTCCATGAGGTTCAACGACAATATCTTGTGATACACAGACAACTGGATCTGGAACAAATACATATTCCAATTGGGGGACATCATTCCAACGTGGTGGTTGCTCCAGGGTAGGCATATATCCCTTACAAAACCTATAATATCCATCAGTGTACTAGGTGACATCATGGGACCCAACAAGATAGGGAACCATATTTGAAGGCCATTACAAACATCAAATGGCCCTGATTACCCACAAGATAGCACCCAAAAATGAAATGCATCAAAGGAAACTGGAAAATGAAAAGCACATAAATGATCTTACTCTACTAGAAACTGGATTTCTTGATGCCCTTGAACATATACCAAAAAAGGATCAAGACCCTATTAATCCATTACCAAATTATGGAAGTGGTAGTAGCAGTTGTGAATGCCCTCCCCACAATGTTGCTACTAGTAGCTCTGAAGGTCCTCCCTCGAGCACCCATGGGGGCTTACTCCGTGGGCTAGGAATGATCAATCACGAGGGCCTATATCCTGATGTGTGTTAGGGTAACTCTCCCCTTGACCTAAAGATCAGAAAAAAAGAAGATCCTCCCCTTGTTATTGTCCACCCTGATGTCGAGTCATGATGGTAGCATTCACCATGATGGCAGTCATTGCAAAGGCCCTCCCCACAATGGAAGTTGTTGTAAAGGTCCTCCCCATAGTAACATAAAGTAATGAGATGGTATTCCCCTCATTGAAGTATATCCTAAAGGCCCTCCTTGAGATGTACACTACAAAAATTCTCCCTGCATCTAGATATCAAGTTGTGATACTAGTCCTCGCCATCAAATTAGTCATCGAGAAGATCCTCCGCTCAGTGACATCAAGTAGCAGGAAGGTCCTCCTCACATTGTAACCCACCCTGAAGGTCCACCTTACGATATATACCATAGGGACACTCCCTGTGGTTGGGAATCAAGTTGCAATGGTATCCCCCACCATTTTAGAACCAATTACAAATTTCCTCTCCGCAATCAAAATTCATACTAGAAAAAATGTCCTCCCCTTTCCAGAACAAATGTGAGAAATCCTTCCTATGTTGAGGCACTTAGAAATATGGAGTCATAAATATTAGAAACTCTGTCTATGAAGAGGGATATACTTTATCAACTAGAGGATGGTCCAGGGCCACGCTCCTCTTCCTATCCACCCCCACGCAGTTCACATATCAATAAGGCTCCCACTAGCCTGGTTGCTTGGAACGAAATTATTATGAAGCAGTCAAGATGGGAATATCAAGTAGAGGAGTTCCCAAAATAACAATTGCAGGATATGTTTCTCATGATAATACAACTAGATAAGGATAATATACCAGTTATGTATTGTCCCACAACCACTTCTCATTTTGACATACCGAGGGATTTGTCTGAGGAATGTATGCATAACATTCGCCTCAATATCTGGATGACTCTTCACCATCTAAAAGAAAATTTATTTCTATATGAAGGGTATGCAGACCATGTCAACATATTAGGAGATCTTTTCCATATAATCTACCTGGAATCCCCCCCCATCTGCATGGAAGCCATGTTCAGAAAGGCGAAAGAAAAACCTTGAACTAGCTTTCCTCCACACACTGCACAAGTTGTGTTGTCGCATTGGCGATGCCCCATCTGGGGTTCATATTAAGGTATGGGGAGAACATGGAGCTCTACACTTCAACCCACATCATGTCTAGTAGATCTCATTGGAAATAAAATCTTTTAATGTCATTACCCAAAGCCAGAAATCAAATGAAATCTTTGCTCATGAAAGATGGAATACTCAACAAAAACTGGACCAGAGTAAGTCTCAAAAGCATCAGGCCCGATGAGATCAACTCATTGAAACAATTATGATCTAGGAAACCAATAACATCCAGTAGGATTCCCTCTTAAGTTAATCTAACCAGCAAGCAGTGCTCATGTCTTCGAAATCCAATAAATCCCATGTGGATCCAGCTCTATACTCAGCTCACACTCGCATGGGAGAGAATGAGATTAAAAAGGTGGCATTATCGGTAGCTACTGCCGTAATACGGTAATAGCCTCAGCCTGCAGGGATAGTGGAATTTCTAACTCAAAATTCTCCCGTAATACCAAAAAATCCAGGCCGTAGTGCATCAGAAGAATAATGGGAGCAACCCCAACCCGTAGGGTTGGGGACATTTTTACCTCAAGTTCCCACACAGTGGACATCTGTCTTCTCTAATTTGGGAAGAATGATGAGAAGAGTGGTTACTTGTTCCACTATATCTCATGGTCCATACCCTCCGAGATGAAGCACATTACGAGGTCAGATTAGGGCTTCCTTTAAATCAATTTTCTCTAAGAAACCTGAAGAATACCACAAAATGGAAGGAGAAAGTACAACAAATGACGTATAAAGATTTTCTACCATTCAGTGCCAGGTAAACCACCCCCAATGTGGTATGCATCAGTGAACATGGTAAAATTCAACCCCAAGTATCTCATAGGAAATGATACAAAAGAAGAGGACACAAGAGAAGATGGTTCCCTACCGGAGGCATCCCGCACCGAGCCTGATGGTGTGCATACCTAGAACCATAGTGTTGTTCTAAATTAGGGCACCCCCTCAGTTAATCTATCATTACCTCTCACATGAATCCCAAACAAGGAGAAGAATGAATCCCATGTCATCTATGACCCACCTCCTCCTCCCCCAGAGAATTTTTCCCTCACTCTCGAAGAAATATTCTCTAATTAAGATGAAGAAATGAAAGAGCTCAGGCAAATCAATGTCGAGTTGCGTTGATGGAGCTATCATGCCAGATGTGTTCCTAAATAAGAACATCAATAGGTGTTCCTAGAAGAGGTGCCCCTACCATAGGCACTCATCCTAATAAATGAAGTTAATCTTGGATGCCCAACCAATTCAGCACTAGGACCATCAACCTACTTAAATCTAGCCCTGGAAGGATGTCAAGACTTCCCTCCACTAGGAAAGTAGCCAGAGTATATTTAGGAAAACCTGCAAAGTATACCCCTGGTTGGGTATCCACCCCAAATTCCAGTTGTGTCGACATGTCCATATTTTCCCCCTACTACACCCTCCCAAGATCAAGTCAGAAAGGATATGCATCAAGGGATATTGAATACTATCGAGCAATTTATAGTTTGACTAGAATCCACAGAATGGTGGTTCACTCCGATACAACCAGAGCACAAACACTACCCTAATTGGGTGAGCAACGTTTAGCCACTGCCAAACTTTGGGAACACCCTATTCCCAGTGTTCAATGGTTTGGGAGACCCGAAACAACACTTAATTCACTATGCCTCTTATGATGATTCCATGATGGGCACCCCAGAGCAGCAAGAAGCGGTGAAAATCGGGTGCTTCATGAGAACCCTGTAGGTTTTAGCCTTCATATGGTATATTATCTTTTCAGCTAACTCAATCAAAGTTTGGGAGGACCTCCGATGAAATTTTCTCTTCCAATTTAGTTCAGCATTGCCTAAGACAACGATCAGTGATCTCATGAACTTCTAGTAGTGAGAGAATGAAAGAGTTTCATACATCATTTCTATATGGAAAGTCCTGACTTACTCCCTGAACCAGCTTCTCCCCTAGGATTAAATGCTCACTATGTGCATCAATAACCTCTGTGATGAATTGCGAACACCGCTCATCCCAGTGAAGTATGCAAGTGTTTTATTATATTTCTCTGCCATTTCCCAAAGGATATAAGACTTCTTAAAGTGTATCAATCTCAAGTCTCGGGTGGCTCCATCAGTCCTTGGAAAAATAATGGGAAAATATGAAGTAGTTTTTTTCACGTTGAATCCTCCATCGGCACCTACTCTAGTTGCAAAGCCTCCACCAAATTGTGTGAGACCCCTGGACACCAAACACCACCCCCAACTTGTCAATATTAGAAAAGGGGTGCTAAAATAAATCAGTTCAAGGAACGAAGAAATAAATTATACTCATTCCAAGATAACCAAGTCTGTGGATACTTTATAGCCTCCTTGAATTGAAACTTGATCTAGCTACTAGAGCCAAAGTGAGATGATATTGTGGGTCTCAATGACCGTACAAATTATTTTCCCTATCACCAAATATTGGGGCACACCATCCAGGAGTGCTTCAGCTTCATGGATATCCTGAAAAAGATGGTGGATTCTGAACATGTCAAGTTGGGTCCACCTCCAGCACAAGTGGTGTATGTCTCCACCTTAGACCAAAGAGAGTAAGAGGAATGGAAAGCAGTCACCTTCAAAAATAGGAAAAAAATTGATTGTTTGAAGACTTAGAAAATAGTCAACTAAACTCACAGAATCTTCTAAGAAAAGTTGAATCAAACAATTGTTCCCTCAATAGATCCTGATATGACATAGCCATCATCCTCAGCCCAGTTTTTTGTTCAAATTGATTATGAAATCAAACTCACACCAAAATAGCTTACAACACTTTTCACACTTCTTTAACACTTCAAAAAATCCTTTAAAATTTTATAAAACATTTCCAAGGTAGTGAAAATAACATAACATCCAAAAAAAATGTCACATAATACTCCTTTCACAAATAAATCATTTTTCACATCACACCCTCACAAAACAGCCCACACCACGTTCACATCTCTTTCGCACTTTAGTAAATCCTTCAAACATTTTTATAAAACATTTCCAAGATGGCACACATCATAAAACAGCCCCTTTAACATTTAAAATGTACCATTTAAAAATATAAACACTCCAAAATAGTTTTCCAATATGGTTTCACCTCTTACATAAATCATTAAACCATACAAATCTTTCATAAAACAATTCTAAAGAGTATACCCAAAATTTACTCATAAAACCCATTTCAAAACCATATTTCAAGGAAAAACCCTACCAAAGAAGAATTGGAAGCCCTTTCAAAATTTACTAAACCTTTCTAAAGTACTATAAAATCACCTCAAATTATACCACAAAAGATACACATGAAAAACAGACATTTTCATAAACCCCTTCAAAAATTACAACAAAGTTATACTCATAAAACCCAATCAAAATCCCCCTTACAAGGACCACATGACACTAAGGAAATAACAAACCAGAATTTGTAGACCCTTATAGAAAATAATAAATTAATTTTACATTTTATAAAACTACCACAAAAGGTACCACATGAGTTACATTTGAAAAGTACACAATTTCAAACAAAAATGACACTATAAAACTCAATGTTTAACCAAATCCATCAAAAATAGTTTTTTCACCACCCGAAATAGATTATAAATATGATAAATTAATAAACCAAGAAATATAACTCATTATAAAATGGTTATGCATGGAATCACCTAATTTTTGAGTCAAAACCCTTGAATCTTTGTGTGAAACCTCAATCACACCTCTGCTGCAACACAAGGGATTGAAAACCAACCTAAAACCTCAATATTAGACCAATAACTTCAAAAGAAAACCCTCAGTAAGAATCCCTAGTTTTTGGACAAGAGTAACTTCAAAAAGAGTGGAAGAAAACCAAAAGAAATGGAATAAAACAAAGATATAATGCTTTACTTATATGATTTTGATGTTTCCCCCATAAGATCTCCCTTCAAAGATAAGTTCAAAGGGAGGGGAGAGACCTTAGAAGCTAGACATGAAGTTAGGGCACGAAATGAGGATGAATGGGGTGGATTTTTTTTTATTCCGAAAGGGAAAAATGAAAATTTCAAAATTATTTTTAATGACCTGGACATACCTGCACGATTTCGAACCGTGCGACCAAACCGTGCGGCCTGTTCTAGCCACCCAAAAAGTTATGTTTTTCCTCCAATTCCAAGGGGGTCCAAGGGGGAAACCAAGGGGTAAAGATATTCCAAGGATAGGGGAGAAAATTTCCCAAAATAAATCACTCTTTCTAACCCAAAACTCATCCAAAACAGGGTTACAAACTACCTCAACAACTTACCCCACAAGTGGTGCCACTATGAGTATCACTAAACCAAATCCAAATCACCACAACCTAATACCAAAATTTTGACAAAAAAGGAGGAAAAGTACCATTAAATACCCCCAAGACCAAGTACATAGATCAAGAACACAAGAGACACCAAAATTTCAAACCCAGAACACCTGTAAATCAAGACAAAGCTAAGAACTGAAAGAAAATTTGAACCAAAGCATGGAATTGAAAATCTAGGTGTGACAATATTCTACTTGTGAACTTTTCTTATTATGCTAAAAATGCCTTCATCTAGTTTTTCTAACATAATACTTGAATTACTCCCACCATACGTTATGTTGACTTAGGTGAAAACATTTAACAATGCTTCAAACAAATATATTTTCCATAGAATGTTGATAATTTAATGATAAACCCCTTGTGTTGATAAAAATATCACAAAAATTTTACAAAAAGGCAACATATAATTTTTAATATATATAATGTGGATGATTTAATAATAAATTATCTACAAAAATATATGAAAAATATATGAAAAATATTTTTTGTTAAAAATTTATTAATAAAATAGCCTCATAACCTTTATAAAAACTTAATAATTGATTTTAAATATATATATTTTGGCATATAAATGATACATTTTGTCGTACCATGTATACAAATAAATGTTATACATGTATTAATACATGTTAAATATCTATGTTTTGTGCTAAATGTGTTAAAAAGTAACAAATAATAATAATACAATACTCAAATAAATTTTGATCAGTTATAAATCATTTATTAGAAACATTTTAAATGTTTATAAAATTATATCTTGTGTGAATATATTAATTATTCAACACTATAAAATATATTTTCTGTAAATATATTAACCATAAATTTTATTTTTTGAAAAAAAATTAAGTCATGGAACATGTTCCCTTCCAAAACAAAGAACATGATCTTTGACGTCGAAGAAGGACAGTTTAGTGAAAAAATAAAATATAATTGTAAACACATAGTAATTGAAAAAAATTATACCATTCAGTAAATGAGTATCAAATAAGTGATTTATTAATAGATTACCATTACAAATAATGATAAACATATAATCATCGTCAATATTATAACATAAAAATAATAATTTATTATAAATATAAATTATTATTAACTATGAATATAGATAATGATATGTATAAAATTAAATAAAAAATCACATTTGTAGATGATACTAAACTTAACAAGTATGAGGGAATGGAAAAATTGCTCAAAATATAGATATAACATAACAAGTTCATGACACTAACTATAATAATAATGAAGATAAACTTACATTGACTTTGTAGTTAAAATTACAATGACCATATAAATATATTAGTAGTGATCGTACAGTTTAAATATATCTATAGTGGTCTTGTATTTATAATTGAAAGGTTGAATTGAATTACATAATTTATATATTTATAACTATATGGTCATTTTGAATATTTTAAAAAACATTATGTAGATAAAAAATGAAATTGAAAAAATATTGTAAATAAAATTAATAAAAAAATATTTAATAAAAAATAAACAAAAAATATTATTTTAAAAACTAATAATGATAAATGATAATATTATTAAAAATTCTAAAATAGAAAAACGATTTAATTATTATTAATTAATTAACTATAAAAAAATTAAAAAAAGTCCCATAAATCTACTAAAAAATTTGTATATATATATAAATTCTTTTAAAAAACATTTTAAATAAAAATAATAATTAATTTATCAATTTAAAACCAAAAAAATCATAAAATAAAGTATAAAAATAATAAATAAATTTTAATATCTATAATATTATGATAATAATAATATGAATTTGGAATACAGGTTATTTTTTAAGGGATGTCAAGATATCAATCCATGGTTTATAAAATCCTGGTATAACATAGTGTACTACTTTTGTATGGGGAAAACATGCCATGGGGTAAGTGAAATAGTATTAGATATGGGACACATGAAATCATTCATATAATATTCTGAACCATCGATATAAAGATATAAGATATTTTCTATAAATGGAGTTGTGTGAATGAATAAAATAGGGATTACATAAAAAGAATACAATTTTAGAAATGAAATTCCTCAAAGAGATTATGATTTAAAGGATGATAATTATAAATATTATATATAGTTAAATATTATACTAATATTTTAAAGGAATTAATCAATTTAAATTATAATTTATTTTGATAATGTATGATAGTTCACCAAAATATAAGTGATGGACATTATGCCAAGAGAGAGGGTGAATCATTATAAAATAGTATTATCAGTGATATCAGTCTTTCATGTAAGATAATAAGTGATCTATTATTTCACATCAGATTATCCTCCATATTATAGTTAATCTAATTAAACATATTGGGTTATTTTTTACTTTATTTACTTTGATTGCATACAATAATGAGGTTTTATATAAAGAAAAGTTCTAAAAATCTTGGAATCATATCCATTAAGGTAAATACAGTATGAAAGTAATTTAAACTCATTATACCATGATTTAACTCCTATCATAGTATCGCATTATCCCTATGTACCTAACATTTAATTTAATAATTAAGAATATTCTAATCAATATAAAAATTCTGTAGCATAAAAAAAAATTGATCTTGAGTGTAAATGGTCAAACATTTATCCACTAAATGTAAGTAAACTCATATTCTGATTATTGTTCATCATTTAGTATTGTACACCTTGATTATAAATTTAACATGTAGCATATTTATTTGTGATCTCTATCTCTCTCATATATTCCTCCCTAATCCCCCTCCCACACCCTTTCTCAGCTAAAGACTCTTTTAATATTCTCATAAATTATTTTCAATAATATTTTCTAACATAAAGGATTTAAAAAATACCACTTTTCATATGAAAGGAAACATATATATATATTTAATATCCTTTTTCATTTTAGATTATTTTAATCATTGATCTAATGTCTATTTTAGTCCTTTAATAACAACATTAATTACACTAAATTTTATATAAATATTCGATTACATATCCTTTAATTACTATCAATCATGATATAAAAAATGTGAATAATTTCTATTTATATCTATATTAATATCTATTTATTTAGGATATTTTTTTAAAAAAATTCATTTAATTTTAATTTCAAATTTTACCTATGTGATCTAATTAATATTTAATTCTATTAATACCAATTCATACACCATTAATAGCAAGGGGATTTTTTCAAAATTAATGTTTTTGAATTTAGTAATTATCTTTGACAAACACTACCAAAGCTACAGGGAACCCTTTATACTCTACTAGGTACCCATTGTAAAGAATTTATATTTATTCAACTTTTATTTCTCTCATTGAAAGCTTGAAAGATCCTATTTGGAACCTAGTAGTTTCTAATAGAGGACACATAGTCTTTATCTCTTGTATTTGATACCCCATACACCATAGTGGGTACCTTATAGCACTCTTACCCTTTTTTCATCTCTAATATTCTTCAAAAAACTTCACATGACCTATAAATTTGTTTTAATTTATTTATAATAATTTTAACTTGGGTGGTTTTATGATAGTAAATTTTAAAAATTCACATGAAGAATCAAACATAACCATTCTATAAGATCTTACCAATAAGAGATTTTGAATAAAGTAAACTAAAATAAATAATATACCGCCTCTTTTATATTTATATGAACTTATTCATAAATAGTTACTTGATTTATATCTCTTACCAATTTACTAAGAACTCTTTTCCATGAAAATATCTATTGAATTTGTATATCTTTAAATGATTTAGAATTATTTATCTCAAATACATGATATCATGGTACCTTAGATTAAATAAAAGATAAAATGAAATTATTTAGATCATTTTAAGTTTAGAAAAATTAGGAATCACACACACCTTTATTATTGGTTTGATCAATTTAGTGGATCATTTTCACTTCAAATTACTATATTTTGATAATTAAAAAATTATTATTTTATTCCCTCAAACATTTTTATTGAAATAAAAAAAATATTATTTGAAGTATTAACTACCTGTATAATAAAATATTAATGTTAATTGTGTTTAGTGTCAACTTAATTATTCTTAATGTTTATCTTGTGACTCATGAACTGATTTTGGATAAAATTACACTTCAATATGAGTTGAAAAATCACTCATACACTAAGCTGATTTACTAAATTTTTTCTAAGTAGTAGATGACACTTACATATATCCTTACATGGATCCTTATGTGATTTCTTATTATTATTTGAAATCTTCCTATGTGACCTCTTATGCTTATCTCAAACAATATTTATCCTTATTTTAATACAAACATACATGAAATCACTCTTCCATGGAATTAATTATCTTAAAAAACTCTCTATCATACAATATTTTTCTTTCTTACATTTTTAATATCTTATGTATTAAGTGTATTATATAATAATTCCTATATAATAATAATTCTTTTCATATGAAATTTTTGTCTTATAAAAAGTATGTATCTTATAAAAACTATATACTTACATAAATCTCTTTACATAGAGTATATACTTACATGATTATCCTTACATTAACTATATCCTTATATGAACAATTTTCTTATGTGAATTGTATTCTCACATGATTGTTCATGATTTAATATATCATTATGTAGAATTTCCCATTATTTTTTACTCATATGTAGATATAACTCATATATAAAAACATCTATACATATAATGAATCTTAATTGGATTATATTTTTAAAATTTCTTATTTTAGTTTTTTATTTATGTATGATATATTTTGTATTATAAATTTTAAAATCCAAAAATTACTTGGAAGATTAAAGGTTATATCACATGATTTATCTGTGAATTTTAATGTTATTAAAGATTGTTTATATGAAGTATTAATATCATGACTTTTTCAAATGAGTCACACCTATAAGGAAGTAAGTTGAGTGTGACACCCCATGCCCACCTCCAAAAGGCAAGGGGCTAGTGACTAGAATTGAGTAGGTATATCACACACATCGGTGGACTTGGTCTAAAGTACTTGTACACATTAACACATATCCCTACACAAATATAATGTGTAAAGTATAAAAAATTATACCAAAAAATGCATTCATACAACTAAACCCATGTAATATTATGATAAAGATTACAGAAATGGAAAGGTACAAATACAAGCCCACTATAACTGTAAAAGTGTATAACCTACTAACAAAAGGTCAACTACTATCAAAATTAAACTCATGGAACTATTTATGGTACATCTATTGAAAATAAAATTCACCTCCTCCTAGTCCACAAAGGACTCTTTTAAAAGGTATATCATCTTCAAAAGAGATGATATATATGGGAAGAGCTCATGCATGGGTGTGTATATACATGCCTAATAGGACACCCTAAAAACACAAAACACAAAGCATCAAGAAAGATAGTTAGCTAAAAAACACAATGTTTAGTCAATCAGAAGGAAATAAAATTACCCATTTATGCTCATAAATAGACACTAAGTCTCAAAGTAAGGAAATATCTTCACTTTCATCCTAGGATTCCTGCTCAAATCTCAAGGTTCACATTGATCTAAGGGAACTAACTTCTAGAGTCTCATTGTTATTGATGGAAGTTATACAAGAGGATTCACTCACTAGGACTTTCAATTTACGGTAATAAATAGTCTTATAATACATTTATATATAGTTATGGGATCACACCTGGGTATTATGGGGGATACCAAACCCTATCTGGGATAATACACTACGAAGGGTATCACACACCCTAGATTTCATAAACAGGATACCTGACCCAACCTAGGGAATAATAATAGAGGATTTCACTATAAGAAACACTAAGGGATTCCATAATATATCAAAAAAATAACTTTTAGAGTAGATTTAGGGCTCCCAACTTACCTTTAAAGGGGCACACAGAGTGTATAAGGGATACATGACATGTCCTGCTAAGCTCGGTCATGTCTGTGTCTATGTACTTGTACTCCGGATAGGGCTTATGTACTCTGTTCATTCCCATGTTCATTGGTCATGTTTCTATCCATGTAAAAAAGGGTACATATCGATTTACTAGATTTGGGTCACATGGAATGTGGTGAGGTCACATGACCATGTGATATTTATCATTATGTATAAACCCTAGCCTCTATGAATGGGGGTCCACACAACGTGTGTTATTCTAAACTACATATTGTGTATATACATATTTTCTAGAAAATAAATATCTCTCATAATTCTATGCTCCTACTTCCATTTCTGATTCTATCATGATCTTCACCATAGAACTCATAACTGGTTTGACCAATCCTGCAACATCATCAGTTCCTAGATTTTGGTCACCCATTAGCTAGATTCTGGTCACCCATTTGCAAGGAATCTTCCACCATCATGATCATGATGAAACCACATGGTCCATATCATTAAATATCCATCACCCACACTATATTTATACCTCAATCATCATCATCACTCCCTCTTAATTCCTTTAATATCAAATCTAAACTCATAATAACAATTTTTTGCATCAAATATCGATTGCATGATGATTAGTTCCCATGTATAATCGAACCTTGGGACAAATAAAATACTGGTGATGAACATTTAAATAATGGATGGATAAAATCATGAAACCCAAATGTGAGAAATGAACACTGACCATTGTTTGGGTTGGCCTCATCCCATTAATGTAGAAATCATAAAAAAAAAGTCGGATAATCAAGAATCAAATAATTAATAATTCAAGGAATTAAAATTAAACAATGATAATCCAATAAAAAATGTTCTATGAATCAATTTCTTAAATAATTAATTGTAATTTCTCATGAAGAAAACAACAATGAGGATTGAAGCAATAAAAAAAATTCCTACATTGATATAAAATAAATCATTAATGAAGAAAAAATTTGCATCATTTTCATTGGAAAGATTTGAGAACTCTATTGATGAATTTTTTCTCATATGAGAGACTGTGGAAAATTCATTATGTCCATCATTATCTTCACCAATCATCCTAATCACACCTAAAATATATTCCTACTATAGTCCTCCTCCAGTTTTTTGGTTTATGTAGATAACCATAGACAATTTCATAATAGGGATGTAATTAGATAGTTTTCAATGTTTGGACTTTTAATTAGATAATTAATTAATTAATGTAATTAATTTATATTATCTTATTTATGTTGGAAACTATACTCTATTAGAATATCTATTTCAACCAAAATTATATTGTTCCTAGGGTAAAAACCACATTCTAAATTTAATGGAGGTCTTGATATTCTTATATAAGACACTATTCAAAATATATTACATTATTTCATACAATGATGTGAGGAAGATATATTATAATTAATATTTTTAATATATTCATATTGAGGCTCTATAGGGACCTAAATTTCACACTAAAGATACACTTAATTTTAAAAATATTCTATAAAATATTAAACTGTTACATGGGAAAAACAGATCCATTACATTCTCCCCAACTTAGGTATTTTCATCCCGAAAAAAAACATCCCCTAAAAATGATGAGGGTACTGATATCATATCTGGTTCTCTTACTCCTATGTTCTCTAAAAATATTCTCTTAATGCTAACAAACATACAACAAGGGAATCACTCAACCATGAATATTTTTCTCCTTCTAACCCTCGATGTCCATCAGGTACTCTGATAATGTTTATCCATCCTCAATTTATTACCCACCTTAGTCAATAACATATTATGGGTCATGAATATGTATCCTTTTCTATGAAATTTGAAATTTTATATGCACACATTCTAACTGTAATGGTAAGGCTAAGAATTATTCCACCTTGCGAACCTTGTGTAGTATCTAGAAAGAGGATATAAATCTCAGAGATAGCTTTCCACCTCATCCAAATATCTAAAATCTTTATTGAGGTGAGACCTTTATGAACACATGGTATCCCTCATATAACTCTAAATGACACCATTATCATTCCACATGGGAAATATGACGACTCTAGTTAGTCCACATTCACTTCTGGATGATCTAAACCTTCTCTGTCTTTGCTATCACCAACTTGGTGCCTATAAGATCTATCTCCCCTAGATGTGACTAGAATTTTCATGGCCTATAGTGTATCCCATTTAATACCTAAAGTGATTCCATACTAATGGTGTAGTGGTAGCTATTTTTATATTTAATCATCACCAAGGGTTGATGATCCTCCTTATTGTGTCCAAAATCCAACACACAAGCTGGAAAAATGTCCTCTAAAACCTAAATAGTTCACTCTATCTATCCTTTTTCTAGGGGTGGAATAACTTGATCAATTGAAAATGAGCCCCAAATTCCTCTTATAATCCTCTCCATAATCGTGACATGAAGCGATGTAATGACCTGGAATTTTATCATTGTAATTTCCTTTCTATTTATATAATTATTTCATATTTAGTAATATAGTATTATATAATTCATATGATCCACATGATAGAATCTACATAATTTTATTATATGAATTTTAAAAATATATTTAGAGAATAAATATATCAATAATAATTGAAAATATTACATTGAGAAAAAAAATAAAAAAAAATATAACTATAATATCAAAATTTGGATATGCTCGATCAACCAGAATAACCATGCTTGCGATCAATATAGTAAAAATGAAATAAAATATTAGTAATGAAATATTCATATTAAAAAATAAAATATATATAACCTTTATAGAACATATAATTTAATCAATAATGAATAAATAATAGGTATTTATATAAAGTATGGAACCCATATGACCATTACAAATTTTATTGTTTGAATAATAATATGACCATTGGAAATAATATCCTAAACATTAGAATATTATCCTTACAAATTTAAGTTTAAAATAATATTTATGTATCTTATAAAATGAAAATATGACATATTTTTATCATTATGCAAGTAGATATATGTTTTGAAAATGATAAAATAAGTGTTTGTATTTTTGTAAAACATAAATGTTTTATTTTCATTTTTATAAAAATTAAAAAAAATTAAAAAAAAATATTTTCATAAAATGGGTTTATAAATTAATATTATGTTTTATTATAATGTTAATTAATTTTTTAAGATCATAAGTAATTTTTCAAAGCGTCAGAAAAATGATCAACATATTCAAATTGGTATTTTTCAAATAAATAAGGATTTTAGTTAAAAATTAAATTTCTCATACATTTAAAATTATTTTCATATAATGGAATTCATTTTTATAATCTAATAATCAATAAATTGTTAGTTTAAATTTTTGGTATTTTTCTAAAATTGTTGAATTTTTAGTGAATAGTAAAATATAGCGAAATATAGTAATTTTAATTATAAAATAAATACATGAATTTTTTAATCATGGATGATATAAAAACCACTTATTTTAAATTAACACATACCATTTAATTTATATAATAAAAAAATCAGCACTATTTGTATTCTTGATCCCAAATAATAAACTAATAAATATAATATTCTAAAACACCCCTCTCCTCCTCTTAGAAATACCACCCCTAAACACCTCTTCTCCTCACACCTTATAAGACTTGGAGTTTTCCCAAAATCTACCAAAATATCTTCTAAATTATATCCCACATCCTTATAAGACTTTTTCTCATAAAAATTCCAATCCAATGGGCCTTAGGTGGAATCCCAAGTGGTGACATCCAACAGAGAAGGTATACCCACAACTGAGTTTTTTTCTTCCTCCTCATCCTCCAAAACAATTCCATTGAATGTATAATAATAAATCTAGTACCATATATATTTTTTTTTAATTAATATATATCATTTATCCTATTCTCTTCTCCTCTTATTCAAAAAACCAAAACATCGTTTAATAATATCAGTTCATCACCTTCGTGGATGATGGGTTCTTATTTTTTATTACCATGTTAATGAAAGGATTAAATACAATTATAATGATTTAAGGTGACCTAAATATGTATATTATATATATTTTCACATTTTTGGAATGAATATATAGTCATGATATTAAATTAAATAAAACTATTTTGTGATGGTCAGTAAAACCACCTTATAAACTAACAGTATAACATTAATGTTTATACTAAATGAATCACCCCTATGTCAAAACCCATAAGGATATTTGGGTATATTTAAATTTATTTAAGAACGTGAATACCATTTAATTTAAATATTTTATTTTTATTCCTTTTTTATAATAATGTCAATAATTATCCATAAGTGATCTGACCATGGAACCATGAAACAAACACCACCGAAATAGTGAAATTAAACCTTATATCTCACTATAATGGTTATAAATAAACATAAAATAATTATATAAAATAAATAATAGATATAAAATCTTCATAAATATTTAATTAATGAATCTAATTTGATTATATATATATGTTATGTTCAAGTTTATAATGATTCTAGAATATAAAGTAAGGGATCTCTCCGAAAAAACCTATTTTCTTTGGGATATGATTTCTCTCTAATTTAACCTACTCATATCTCTGTATTATTCTAATTTAATTATTTTATAATATTTATATATATCCTATACATATATACCTAGTTATTTTCAATTTTACTTGACGATGATATACATGTTTTAAAGGTTCTCTTCTCAATTTCATTCGATAAGAAAACCTAATTTGAGGGAACTTCTTTGTTTATTTCTTAATTTCTATTACCACACCATGAAATTATTTAAACCAACCTTGGTTTATAAAATTTTTCATTATAATATGGAAAACCTTTTTTATTACAGTTTTTAGGAAAATTAATATTCTATATCCCCTCTTTAATGATTTTTTACCCTTTACCCTAAAACCCCACTTAAGTGGTACATTTCCAAAGTTACCAATCAACCCTTTTCCTCATATTCATAACATTTGGACATGAATTTTCATGATCTATGATTATTTTTACCAATGAATATTGAGGAATGTTTTAATCCATTATTTCATGGAATCCTTTATGATACATAATTTGGTTATGTGATAAGACATGATTACGCAACCCATTTCATTCCATGTGTAATTCTTATGTTTACGGTTTACATATGATTTCCATTTTTGAAACACATAAGAATGTACATGTTATGATGGGTATACCTACACTAATACAAAAAAGCCTTTAACATTTCTAAAAATAGCCCTTATGTGATGTAACAACACACTGTAGCACCAAAAAAATAGAAAAATAAAGTAGTAATACATAATTTAAATCAAATAAAATTTACAACATAAATACAAGAAAAAAATCTATATTATAGAAATTTAAAACATTGTTTTATACAACTACATGAGTAGGTATAAATTATTACATACATTCAAAAAAACTAATATTCCTTTGCCTTTTCCCACTGACATTGGCTCATGCTATTGCCAAAAAAACCACCCCTACTCAAGAAAAATAATGCACCTTTATAAGAAAACAATTATTATGTGGGTAATAATTTAAATAAATAAATTAAATAGAAATTTTTAATTTTAAACTAAACTTTGATTCATACCAGGAAAACTATGTATTGGATTGAGTTGTGGTTGAATCTTGTAGATCACACCATTTCTTGTTCATATTCAAGCATTCTCTTTATAAAAATTTACTAAATATGTGTAATATAAAAATGAAAAGGTAAATTAATTAAGTAAAGAAAGATATAATGTTGAGAAAACAATCTAGGATCATTTTCTTAGTTTTGGCGATGTGGTGTGTGTTTTAAACTAAAATGGAACTTATATATTAAAAAGTCATACTTGGAGTCATACCGGTCACACCATGAATTATATTGAGGTGAGGTTGATTCCTACACATCCAAAATGACTTATGGATCATTTTCCTAAAGTATTAAAACAATATGAATGTGTTTTCTCAATTTTGAGTACATTACTTTTCTTTTTTTCTAAAATGACATTTTAAACTAAAAACATGCACTTTGAGTCATATCAGTCGCATCATGTGTCAGTTTGACATGATACTGATTCATAGACATCATAAACAACTTATGAATATTTTCCCAAAATTATTAAGGCAATACAAGCATGTTTGATCAGTTTTCAATAAGTGACACTTTTTGAACTAAAATGTCAATTTTAAACTAATAACAGACACTTTGAGTCATACAGGGCACATCGTATATTGTATTGAGTTGAGGGTAATTCCTACACATCAAAAATGTCTTAGGGATCATTTTACTAAATAATCAAAATAATATGAATGCATTTTCTTGGTTCTGAGTGTGTCAGTTGTCTTTTTCCTAAAATTAATGTCAATTTTAAATAAAAAGACACACTTGGAGTCATATCGGTCATACGTTGCATCTTATTGAGGTGAAGGTGATTCATACACATCCTAAATGACTTATGTATCATTTTTATAAAGTATAAAAAAATTAATTTGTTTTATTGGTTTTGAGTATGTCACTTTTATTTTTTACTAAAATTCCATTTTAAACTGGAAAAAATCACTTTTAGCCATACCTATCACATTGTGTGTCAGTTTGATATGAGACTAATTCACACATGTCATAAATGTCTTATAAATTGTTTTACTAAATTATGAAGAAAATATGATTGTGTTTTCTTGGTTTTTAGTGAGTGACACTTTTTGAACTAAAATTTCAATTTTAAACTAATAACGAGAACTTTGAGTCATACTAGGAAAATTGTGTATCCAATTAAGGTGAATTTGATTTATACATGTCAAAAATTAATTGTGGATCATTTTCCTAAAGTATAAAAACAATTTTATTTCATTTTATTGGTTTTGATAATGGTAGTTTTCTTTTTTTATTAAAATTAATGTTAATTTTAAATAAAAAGATACACTTAGAGTCATACTGGTCACACCATGTGTCAGATTAAGGTGAGTCTTATTACTACCCTTCATAAATAACTTATGGATTTTTTCTATAAAGTATTAAAATAATATGAATGTTTTCCTCATTTTTGAGTATGTCACTTGTCCTTTTTACTAAAATATCATTTTAAACTGGAAACACACACTTGGATTCATACTGATCACATCACGTATTGGTTTGATGTGATAATAATTCCTATATATCACAAATTACTTATGAATAATTTTCCTAAATTATTAATACATTTAGAGTGAATTTTCCCAATTTTCATTGAGTGGCGCATTTTGAACTAAAATGTCAATTTTTAAACTGATAAAGGACACTTTGAGTCATACCGTCCACATCATGTATCATATTGAGTTTTGTATGATTTCTACACATAAAAATGACTTATAGATAATTTTCATAAAGTATAAAAATAATTTTAATGAATTTTATTGTTTTTTATTATGTCAATAGACTTTTTTACTAAAATTAATATCAATTTTAAATAAAAAGATGCACTTAGAGTCATATAGGTCATATTGTGCATCATATTGAAGTGAGGATAATTCCTAAACATAATAAATTACTTATGAATCATTTTCCTAAAGTAACAAAACAATCCAAATGTGTTGGCTTGATTTTTATTATGTCAGTTTTTATTTTTACTAAAATTAATGTCACTTTTAAATAAAAAGACATACTTTGAGTCATACTGATCACACCATGTGTTAGATTAAGGTGAAAATAAATACTACATATCCCAAATTACTTATGGATCATTGTAATAAAGTATCAAAATAATTGGAACTACTAATGTTACCACGCTTTCCATTTGCTTTCTTTTTTAAACTACCAACACTACACATTAAGTTGATGTTCTTAGCTGGAAAAAATTTCTTGTTGTTAAAAACTATAATATTAAAAGAATATTATATGCCTGTTATATCATGAGACATCGCCACAAACTTAAGTGTCAAAGGATATTCCTTTAATATTTTAGTTCTCAACAACAATAAAGGTTTTTCAGCTAAGAACATTGACTCAATATACAGTGTTGGTAGTTCAATAAAGAAATTAAATAGAGATCATGGTAACATTAGAAGAAAGTAACATGCTATATATTTTGTGGATTATTATAGATATTTGAAATTAAAATATGACTTATAAAAAGGTCTAGAAAAAAAATAACTATTACATAAAAATGATAAGGAAATTAACGTAAAAATAGTAGATAAAATAAAGACAACATAAATTAAATAAGTATTAAGAATTCACCTTTTCATGATGATTGTATAAATTCATGACCCATTTTCTTATTTTCATTATCTTAGTTAGAGCCTCAAATTCTAATATCTCACAAGCATGATCATCTTTAAACAAACCACCCTAACTCGAAAAAAACAATCCACCTATATAAGAAAATAATTCTTATGTGATTAATAATAAAAATAAATAAATTAAACATAACTATGAAATAATACATTAATTCTATAGAAAATTATTTTACAGTGAAAATATCTATATTACCTATGTGATTGAGAAGAGGTAGCGTCATTTCTCTTCCAACAAAGGCAGTAGAGGTAACTTTCACTACTGGAAAAACGGCCTATACCCACGGTTCAAAACTGTGGGTATAGCCACCAAAACCGTGGGTATAGACTATACCCACGGTTTTGGGAACCGTGGGCTGGAACGACGTCGGTATAGGTCCCCAGCCTATACCCACGGTTTTCAAAAATCGTGGGTATAGGTGTCATGCCACCGTGTCACCAAAACATATCCAATTGCCACAGTGTCAACGGCTTTTACCCACGGTTTCAAAACAGTGGGTATAGGTCCTAAAATAATGCAGGCGCTGAGTTTCAATCCCGCAACCTCTTTGCTACAAACATTGCATCTAACCACTACCCTAACTTCACCTATATGTATATATATATATATATATTTAGTTAAATATAGTTATAAAAACCATGGGTATAGAGGGAAGAACCGTGGGTATAGGGTTCCCACCAAAAAAAATTCCTTCCCGCGGAAAAAAAAATTCCCACGCACACAAAATTGACCTATACCCACAGTTTTTCATAACCATGGGTATAGGTATTTTATCCCAGACCTATCCCCACGGTTTTCCCCAAAACCGTGGGGATAGGGACCCCTATGCCCATGGTTTTGGGAAACCGTGGGTATAGGTGACTTTTCAGGACCTATCCCCACGGTTTTCCAAAACCGTGGGGATAGAGCCCCCTATTCCCACGGTTTTGGAAAACTGTGGGTATAGGTCATGAAAATTCACCTATACCCATGGTTTTCTAAAACCGTGGGGATAGGTCCATTTTCCAGTAATGTTTTAGAAAAGTGATAAATGTCAACACTATAGAAGTGAAAATATTTTGAGGGAGAATAAGTCTATTGAAGTTTTTGTGTATAAAGGCATGAAATATGGACATAAATCTTCTAAAATAAAAAAACTCTACAATTAATAATTAAAATTAAGTCAATGTTTTATTATTTAATTTTTTGGTAAAACATAGAAAGTATATCATAACATTACCTTAAATCTTTCCAAAGTGTTCCTTCATTATAGTCTGTTCTTTTATGGGATTTATAACATCATCATGTGAAGAAGACATTGTTTAGATTATGTTAATTAAATAGAGAAAAAATAATATTACGAGGAAAACATATTATATTAAAAAACACTTTTACCTTCTCATTGAAATATATTTCTTTTTTGTAAGTGTTTTAGGGATTTGGATCCTCTTTCGAGAATCCAAATCCCCTATTTATGGTCCCCTATAACATACAATAAATTTTCTAAATTGGTATTAGAATGAACTAATTGTGATATCCTAATGAAAGAGACATCCTCGATTGAATTTTCATTTGACATAATAATTCTTTTAAATACCTACAGAACAATTTAAAAATTATTATTTTTTGGATATGAGACATAAAATACTTACACCGCTTGTTATTTTATTATGAATGGATCATATTTTTTCCCTTAAATACTAAAATTCACCTTCATGAATCCCATTTCATCAACTTTGATTTCACTCCTATTGTTAACCCATTTTCAACAAAAAATCGACACTTTAAGTATTTTATAATAAAAATTGTATATTTGTTCAATAATACCAAAATATGATATATTTTTATAAATTGGATTTCAATCCTTAAACCAGATATGTACATCACTTCTACCATATGTGTAACTCCACTATTTTTCATCATACTCTATTCATAATTTTTTATTCATAGAAAGTATAACCATTGATTATAAAACTATTGTAAGATATAACATTTTCATCCAGTCCCCTGGATAGCCATCAAATTCATTCGGCAATTGAATTTGGATTTTTAGATAACTACTTTAAAATTTGATCTTAGAACCATCCTCTAAACTTTTGATTATGTGTATTTGATATCCATCCTTCAACCCTTGATCGATTAAAATCTCTAAGAATTCATTTATAGGCTTCAATGTATAGATCAACATATTCATTGTTATGTAAAATGTATAGGTGTTCTTTCCCCTTCTCTATGATGGTAAATGTAAAAACTTCTCTTCTAGAAATCCCTTATCTCATAAGGTGTTTGTTGTGACGAAACTTTGGGAGACCAATGCTATCAATATATGATAGGTAATTGGTAGAGAATTCAACAATTTCTTGAACATTATATCATTATTCAATACAACCTTCTATCTGACTTTGATTCTTGACATACCCTTTCAAAATATGCATATATCATTCAATGGGTTACATCCATCTATAATGTATATGACCACATATTTGAAACTCACTAACTAATTGAACCATATGGTGGACCATTATATCAAATAATTATAGTGGTAAGAACATATCTAATTCACATAATATGACTATGACCTCATTATTCATGATTTGAAACTTCATCGGGTCTATAACTTTATTGCATATGGATTATAAAAATAAACATATTCTAGTTAATATATGTCATAAATTTTTTTGCAGAATGAAATATAAAGAAATAGGTATCAAATCTTACATCAAAACATGACCGTCATGTTATTTTAGTCCTTGTAACATCAAATTAGTCAAACACACAACATTATTCATATTTGATTAATTCCCTCTAGAACTTTTTCACTATTAAGGAAAAGGAAAAATTGAAATTTTTCCTGGATGGATAGAGTGTAAGCTGCTAGAGGAAGAAAATATCAACCCTTACCCTTCATCAGTGTCAACTCTTCCCTTATCCTCATGTCAATCATGTCCAACCTAGCCTTGATTCCATATTTCATTTTTTCAAAACATTTAGTAATTTTCCAATAACAATATCAAATAAATTTTTTTCTATATACATGACATCAATAAAATTCCTAATGTACATAAAATTCAAATATATTAATTCAAAAAAAATTGATCTCTTCTTCCAACCTGATTTGGTAAGGTTTTTCGGAAAAAAATTACCGAAAATAGTGTTAATATCTTTTACTTTATCGAATAGTTGATCACCCATTAGTGGAGACAATTTTGTACCTTGTTCAAAATTTCCATCGAATGTTGTCATCTAGGATCAGTATTTATGTCTTTGAGTTAAAAAAAATTATATTTCTTAAAAACATAGTCTTTGAGGAATGTTTCAACAAAACTGAGTGTATGCATTATTCAAAAATGGGACACCCCAACATTCCTTTAATTTTATAACCTAATAAATTTTCTTAAGAAGGAAAGTCATTTATCATTCCATAAAATATGTCCCTCAATGTGAATTCTTCGCTTCTATGAGTATCATACATTTTAACACTTGTATCCCACATAAATTTTATATCTTCAATAAATGGAGCTAAATAAACATCAATATCATTACTGGGTTTCCTTGGTATATATATAAGCATAGAAAACATAATGTATTTGTGCTTCATGCATAAACATGGAGGAAATTTATAATTTTCCAAGATGATGTTCCATATACTATAATTACTAATATGTACACCAAAAGTATTTATTCCATCTATAGATAATGCAAGATGAAAGTTTCTCAGCTTATTTTCAAATTCAAGATACTCATAATCAATTTTCTTCTACTGAGGAGAATCTGCTGGATGAAGTAGGTTCTCATCTTTAATTATTGTATCTACATGCCATGTAAATTGTCTCATGGTTTCTCGACATCCATATAGTCTTATAAACCATGTAATTATAGGAAAGTAGCATTAAAATTTTAATGACTTGATTCATTTTTCTTATATCGATCCGCACCACACTTTGGTAATTTTATGAGTGATTCATAATCCTTATAAAAAGTATGAAATAATTTTGAAAATAATATATTTTTTAGAGATAATTCCCATTGAACATAGCATTTGGTTTGTCGTCATATTTTCTCTATGGAAGTTCATTTTCTTCTAGAATCATATCATTCAAAATAAAAATTGGTTCTATAAAGTTGGTGTCACTCTATCCACTATTAGAATTCAAATCATATAACTTCAATACAGCTAAAAATGTTGTGTATTTATTATAACTAGTATATAGTGTTCTCTTAGAATATCTATTTAAATTCTCAAAAAACTTTGGACAATCACAAAGTTCATATTCAGTTTCCATTATCATTTCTTTTATACAATCTCTATCATTATTTATACTAGTATTCATATCAAATGATCCATAAATCGAAGTATCATCCCAATTGGTGTGCATGTTCAGTTTTTTCCCATGTTTAGTCTAACATTTATGGATTTAAAATATTCCATGAAAAATAAAATTTTCTTCCAACTATTCTGGACTAATTTTTCGTTAATAACAATAACATAAACACTAATGAAGGATTTGAGAAGTGTTGTATATATGATATTTTGAAAACACGATGAACTATTTAACTCCATATTCATACTCTTTTATCAAATGATTAGCATGAATCCATTTTTTATTCATATACATCCTATTAAGTTCATAAAATATTTATTTTTTATAATAAATAAGTAAATACAAATAATATATTTATTATCAAAGGTGAAAGTTAAAGATAATTTTAATAAGGCGAACCCAACATTTGATTGTTTCAAATAATTTTAGTATACTTTTAAGGAAATAGGTAATTGAATTTAAGAAAATAATTACTCCACTATGGTATGTATTATCCTCTAAATTCATCCAAAGGTTAAAGGTATATACAATTATCATTCTCGTCAACTTTATCTCCCAAACAGTTATTATTTCATTTTTTGCTTGAGACTAATCCTCTGTATCTTATGGAAAAGAAACATAAAAAACATTTCCATGAGATAAACATAAAATAGATGGGGGATGAGTCTCAAACAACAAATTGAAATAATAACTACTTAGGATATGAAGCTGATGAGGATGATATTTCTACTCCATTGTGTTTTCTAAAAGGGTTAATGCCTCCCATTTGTGAGAATTATACCATTGTCACTAGTTATTAACTTGTGGACTTTTTAAGGTGATATTTGGGGGCAATGCACATTCTTTTATGTGATTCAAGGGGTCTTGGTGAGGACATGTTATCATATATAAATCCTTAGATCCCCTATAAATTCTATATTTATAAGAGAAATCCCACTTTTAATACTTTCAATCCTCTAACTAAGACTAGTCCTGCCTCTATTAAAATGAGTCATTAAGTATTTATTAAATCCCCTAAACAAATGAAAATATAAAATAGGAAATTAATGAGTAATAAGAAACACAAATAAGATAAACAAGAATAATAAACTCTCATTCCATCCACTAGAAGACATAAAAATGTATTGATAAAACATTTTAATAAATAAAGAGTTATTCCATAAACATATATGGTAATCATAGATTCATAGGGATCGAACCAATACATGTAGACATAAAATGATGAATACCTAAAAATATTGTCTAATAATTATTCCAATATATATAGAATTTGATAACCTATATTCTATTTTTTGGAACAAGTGATGTATCAACTTAAGGAATTATTACATTTAATATTAATGTTATATAAAATATCATTAATCTCCATAACTTCTCTTAATAAATATTTTCACCTTAATAATTGATATTTTATTGAATAAAAATAATTATAAACTCTAAAAATATTCTAGGGTTCTTGAATATGCCTCTTTATAATCATACTAATGAAGAATAATATATAATAATAAAATGAAAAATTAGTCCGAAAAATAAATAAATCGATACAACCAAATAAAAAATATAAAAAATTAGTCACATTATATAATCGATCAATATTAAATGTGGAGTAAGTTAAAAAAATATATACATGTAAACAATTGTAAATGAAGCATATGTAATCTTGGGAAATTCCTAAACATCCTGTGAGGTGACTCTAGACATACTTGGGTTGGAACCACCTATAAGCATGATGATGAGTTCTTATGTTTATAACCTACCAGAGACCCACAACTAGCCTACCTTGTTAAACTCTCATATGGACTTTGATATAAGTGGGGATCCATAAAATCTAATTGGGGCTACATTATAACTATCTCTCACCCCTCAGTAGGATGCATATTATCCCTATTATGATAGTAATGGGAGGTATGGTCTCCTTTTCAAAAAACATATCAATCGAAAATCAATATAACCCAAACATGTCTATTTAAACATCCTTCCAACACCCATCAATACGATCATTGTATTTAAAAGAAAAAAATATTACCTCATCAAAAGTAATATATACATCTTCTATAGATAGTGATAATTTTTTTATAAAAACCATTTCATGGTACCAATAAGGTCATAACACTTGATACAACTACTAATTTTCAACAAAAAAAATTCTTTATTTAAATATTATTCAAAATAAAAAAGTGAGAATCAAAGTAATTTTAAAAAGTTAAAAACATGCCTCAAAGTCATAATTTTTAAAAACACACATTAATAGTCTCTCTTGGAAATAATTTTTGAAACAAAGAAAAAAATTATCTTCTGTCTTATTGAATGAATCCTATCAATATTTCATATGAATACATACTTACATATACACATGAAATAATGTGCTGATATATATATATATATATATCTCTGTGTGTGTGTAAGTTTAAAAATTCATATATATATATATATGGATGTTCATATAGTATATCAAGAAAAAAACAAATAAATAAAATTCAGAACATAAAATAAAAATCTCCACGTAATACCACTGAAGCTTCAAAATAAAAAAAAACCCAAATACATTGCACCTTAATTTCAATAAATAATTACATGAAATAAATTTCAATTTATTAATTAAAAACCATTGGTGGAATTTTAACAAAAAATTTATATATGTTATTTACATGGAAAAAGGTTCAAAAAAATTAAAATTAATATGCTACAAGGACAAAATCAGTGTGTGGAATTTTTAGTACGTTAGAAAGAAGCAAGAAAATCCCTTAAAGGGTCAATAAAAACACAAAATCATAGAAACCCCTAATTAGAAATTCATTTTATAAGGGAAAGTAGCGATGGATGATGAATAGAAAGAGATAATGAACATAAAAACCCAAAAATATGTTTCCGAACAAGCAATCAATGAGTGAGAAGGAGAAAATAGCATACCTTGGATTGAAGCTTTGAATCATCTGAGAGAAAATAGAGATATCTCCAAACCTTAGATTCATTCGAGCCTTGTATTTTTTTTACCCTTGAGTCATTCAAACCTTGGATTCGAGCCTTGGAATTGTTTAAGCCTTGATTCGAGCCTTGATTCAAGCTTAATTCGATGAGGAGGAGTGTCTGCAGCAAGTGACTTCTACAGAAAGCTTCAAATATTGTGACCAGTTCACGACTAGTTGGGGTTCTTTAAATAGATCAGGGACAATTTTATCAGTGCTTCCCAAAAAGCATAGATAAATATCCCTTTTATCAACACTAAATTAATAAGCACAGATAAAAGGAATCATTATCAATGCTTTTTTAGCAATGATAAAGGATTTATGATTATAATTATAAATAAAAAATTATGTAAATATATTTATATAATTAAATATATATTTAATAAATATATATAAATTTAAATATAGTAAACATATTCATTAGTAAAATATATTAATTATAATTTTATAATTATTTAAGTATATAATTATTTATTTATAATTATATGAATACCATTTTTAAAAATAATATTTATGTATTTATGTATTTATATCATTATATATATTTATATATTTATATATTTATATATTTATATCATTATATATATTTATATATTTATATCATTGTATATATTTATTTAATTACATATATATATTTATTTATATATATATTTAATAAATATATATAAATATTTATATTTAGTAAATATATATATAAATATAAATATAGTAAATATATTCATTATTTAAATAAATTTATTATAATTTTATAATTATTTAAATATATATAATTATTTATTTATAATTATATAAATACTTTTAAAAAATTATTTACTTATAAATAAAAAAATATAAAAGTATAAATATAGTAAATATACATTTATAAATATATTTATTTAAATATATATTTTTTATAAATATTTATTTACAAATATATTTTTAACAATATTAATGAATATATAATCTTAAATTCATGCATGTTAAAAATGAGTGAAATTGAATAATTAAAAATTAGTACACTTTAACAATATCAAAAAAATGGATAATTTTTATTTATTAAATATAAATTATTAAAAAAATATGGATATATATTTAAATAAAGATGAATACATATTGAAAATATTAAGACATAGTAAATTAATATATATAAATAAATAATAGAAAATTATTAAATTTCCAAAAAAATAAAAAATAATTAAAAATATTAAAAATGATATAATACCTGATTATAATAATATTAAAAATAAATAAATAAAATATACTGATTAAATACTTAATATATATTAAATATATCATGTTGTATTGAAATTATAAAATTAATATTAAATTTGAATAAATTACATAAATATTAGATGTATGTGTTTCTATATAAGATTTCATTAATTAAGTAAATATTTGTGTGTGTGTGTGTTAAATGCATTAATTGTGTATATGTATGTGAAATAAATGTAACACACATTTGATATATGTTAAATTGAAAAATAAAATTACATTCTATTATGTCCATTACTCAATGCAATTAGTCAGTATTTTTAATTATAATAATTTTTATTTATAAATCATTCTACACTAAATATATGACTTATTTAATATAAAGAATCAATATTCTGTATTATATAAATCATATTTTAGGAAATATATATGAATATATTTCAATATTAAATGTAGTAATGAATAATTATGTATAAAAACCATTAAAAATAAATAATACATTAATATGTTTTTAATTATTACATTTTATTCATTTTTATATTTATATTTAATATATATTATTTATTATTATTTATAATTAATATATATATATATATAATTAAACTTATTTATCTTTTATTAATAATCATTTCATTAATAATTGTTTTAATAATTTTATAATTTATTCTTTTTTTTTCTTTTTTATTTAATTATTAGATTTTATCCATTTTTATTTTTTTAATTATTAAAATTTATTCATTTTTAAATTTTTTTTCAATTATTATGATTTATTCATTTTATATATCTATATTTAATATTTTATTTATTAATATTTATAATCTATATATATGTTTATTAAATTTATTCATTTTTATCAATAATTATTTAATTAATAAAATGCTTAATATTTTTCTTAATTTACTAATTTTTAATTTTTATTTATTTAATTATTTCATTTTATTCATTTTATATATCTATATATTTAATACATATACTTTATTAGTATTTATAATTTATATGTATATATATTAAATTTATTCATTTTTATCGATAATTATTTAATTAACAAAAATTTTAATACTTTTTTTAATTTACTCGTTTATAATTTTTGTTTTTTTAATTATTTCATTTTATTTGGGACTTTTATCGGTGCTGATAATAAATCATTGATAAAAGGTACCCATTATCAGCGCTAAAAGTAAAGCGTCGATTTAGGGTACCCTTTATCTACACTAAAAAAAAGCACTGATAAAGGGTATCGTTTATCAACACTAAAAAACATTAATAAAAGGTACCCTTTATCAATGCTTCTTTCATGCACTGATAAAGGTCAGCGCTGTTAAATTCCTATAATGTAGTAATGTTAGTTAGTGCTCTAATGCATTGGGTAATGTTTATCTCTCTTGATATAATATGTATAGGACTAGTGAGTAAACCTAATCCATTATGGGACTCTATCTGTCATTCGATGTTTTCTTAGAAGTTATCCTTGACTTATGCTTATGTTATGTTTTATGTTTTTTTCACATTCCTATGATTCCATGATCTTATGATTCCATATTATTTATGTCATTATCCTATATTATTATTCATGATTCTTATCTTTTATAACATCTTGTTATGCCTTTCAACTCATATGTTATGCTTCATTATCACGATTTTTCCCTTACTAAGATTTTTAACTCATCCCTTTTGTTTATGTATTAACCATGTTATACATTTTTGTTATAAGGGATCAAAGGTATTTTGTAGCTTATTATGGATATTAAAATTAAGTACATTTTACTTTATTTTCATCTTCATGTATTATGTACATAATTCTCTAAAGGCACTAGGCTTCTTAGTTTTGGATTATGTATATTGGATATTTATGTTAAAAATTATGTAATAATATGTGTCAAATGCTTGGGTTGATATAGTTGGTATCCGAGAAATTTTTATTTATTTTTGGAGATTAGGGCTTGAATACCTTTGTAAAATCCCAAAGGATAATTATATGTATAGGAAGATATCCAGAAATTTTGGAGAATTATAGAGCGAGTGGTTTTTAAGAAATGACATCCCAATATGGATGCTAAAAGTGGATGTGGATCAAGTATAGTTTATACCTATGGTAGTATCACAAAAAAGGGTGGATTGTGAATTAAATTGAACGTCAACTAGTGTATGACAATAAGGGTTTTCTTCACACCTGGTTTGAAACTCCCATGGATATGATTTGAAAATTTCAAAAAAATTATGAACTTTTCTAAAGGGATTGAATAGATTGATATTTCATAAAATAAAATAGAAAAATTAGAAATGATAAACTATATTGAAACCCAAATACACATAAGTTAGGTTATATTTGTCATTTATATGTTATTCCTTCTATGTTCATATTTTACCTTTTTATATGATATTTGTTTTGAGTATTCTCATCCCTACGTTTATTCCGGATATAGTAAATGACTATAAATATAATAAAATAGTGAAAGGGGTTCTAATTATCCATTCATGAGCTTAAAATTTCATATATGAATATAGTTTTAAAAATTATTTCATATGTTTCAAGTTTAGTTGAACTATTCAAAAACCATCTCAAGACATAGACGTTATTCTATCTGTGAGAACTAAAAACTAAGAAATTATTGCTTTCCAAGTATATAACTCATCCCTAGTCAATTCTTGCAGACTAAATCTCCAAAAAAATATACATACTTTAGTAGAATTTTATGTTATATTGTTAATGGATTGGTTATCCATATATAAATCCAACATCATCTTTCAATAAAGGGAGATCACTCTTCACATCCAGAGACATACTCATGTTTTTTACAAGTTTAAAGAGGAGTATGAATCTCATTTGGAATCTTCTTTTCAAACATGGTTATTATTTCCTTATGAATAAGAATATCTATCTCAAATAATAGAGAAAAAGGAGATAATCAAGATTTAATAATTTTCTATTGTGAGGGATTATGCTGATTTTTTTCCTGAAGAGTTTTATGACCTTCCTCTTAACTAAGAGGTTAATTTATCAATTGAACTTATACCTAGATCCCTACCCATATCCATTTATCCCTATAGAATAGCCTCTATTTATTTGGAATAATGAAAGAAATAGTTTTAAGAGAATATCTAAATGGGTTTTATATACCTGAGTGCTTCACTATGGGGTTAACCAGTCCTCTTCATCAAGAAAAAGGATAGGTCAATGTGCCTCTGCATTGATTATCATGAATTAAAATAAATCATGATAAAAAACATGTATCCACTTCCATGTATTTATTTTTTGTTCAATAAATTATATGGATCCCCATTATTCTATAAGGTGGACCATTGGTCGAGATATCACTAATTGAAGGTGAGGAAGGAATATATCCCTAAGACCATATTTTGGACAATGTATGGACACTAAGAGTTTATAGTGATGACCTTCAAAATAACTAATGCTACAAAAATATTCATCAAATTAATGAATAGAGTATTTAGAGATTACCTCAACAAATTTTTGGTAGTCTTTATTGATGATATTCTGATATACTCCACGAGTAAGGAGGATAATTTGAATATTGTGCTAAAGACTTTGTGAAAGGGGAAGTTGTATGTTATGTATAGTAAATGTGAATTCTAGATGGTTGAAGTTTCAATATTGGGGTATGTTATCACTACAAAAGGGACATAAATGGACCCTTTTAAGATAAAAGAAATTGAGGAGTGGCTCAAACTAGCATCTATAATAGAGATATATGGTTTACATAGACTATCTGGGTATTAATGATGATTTTTGACAAAATTATCATTATTTTCAAACTCACTAACCAATCAAATTTGAAAGGGAGTAAAGTTTTTCTTGACTAATGAATGTGGAGAGATCTTCAGGGAATTGAAAAAAATAATATCACTACACCAGTACATAGACTACCCTGGGTAATTTTTCATGATATATAATGATGATTCAAAGAAGGTATTGGGTTTTTTACTTATGAAAAATGATAAATTGATGGTCTAAAATTAAAAGAAGTTTAAATTTCATGAGAAGAACTACCCAACACATGATCTAGAGTAAGATATAGTAATATTCTCATTGGATATTCAATGGAATTATCTATATGGGAAAAGTGTGAAACATATATGGATCATAATATCCTCAAGTATATATTCACATAGAAGGAGCTTAATATGTTCCAACGAAGATGGTTAGATCTAATCAAGGATTATGAATTCTCAATCAACTAAAATCCTTTGAAATAAAATAAAGTGGATGGTTCTCTAAGAAAAAAAGGATCTTACAGCCCTATCAATGATAATAATTGAGATGGATTTGATCATCTTATACATGCAAAGGATGGACATGGGAATCATAAAGGATGGAACATCATCATTATTTTTCTAAAAAGATTACTCAACCTTACCTTCTAGATAATATAAAGGATCTCAACTATTTTATGTGAATGTGAATAAAAATGTGGAATAGAAAAATGAAAATCCTAAAAGTTAAAAAATGATGAATAAGGAATTTTAATATTTGGGTCAAGACTATGTATACCTTTAAATCCTAATAAAAATAATGATTTTTTGAATAATCCACATAGATAAACCTTCTCCATCCACTTATAGAGCACAAATATGTATCAAGATCTCTAAAAAACTATTGGTGAGACAATGTGAAGATGGAGATGTCATGATATGAAATAAAGTTCCTAATATGTTAGTAGGTGAAGGTGGAAAGAAAAAAATCAAAGGGGTGACACTACAACATAAATCGCCTTTAGCGGTAGTTTATTAAAAACTACCCCTAAACCCACCATTTTTTTTACAGTGGCAACGCTTCCCCCCACCCCACCCGACCTCGACCCCCCTTCTCCCCCCGACCCCCGCAACGCCATCTTCTACCCCCAACATTAACCCAAGATTGTCTCCCCCCCATGCCACCGGTAACCTCGCCACCCATAAGTGTGCCCCGTCGCCCGTCGCCGCCGACCCGCCGAAGCCCTAGCTCACCTCCTAGGTATGGTTTCAAACATTATCACTTTTCCACCCTATAATATTTGTTTTAAATATTAATAAATTACACTTGTAATTTTATCCCATCCCAATGGAGATGATTTGGTACATACAAGTATTCTGCTGCATAGAATAGAGGGAGTGTTTATTCCACCACTACAAATGATACATGTATTATATAAGGAAATGATAAAACACATTCTCTATTACATTAGAAATAATTTTAAGTGGAATTATAATGGTAATTAGTAAACTTAAAACATTCATGTATCATAGGATATATGATAAACATAATATCATCCCCCATAAACTTGAAAATTGTTTATAACATGATATAAAAATGAGAACATAAAGATCATATAATATTCTAAATCTTGGGATGTGAAAATAATCATGGATGACTAATATAGTAGTTGATGACCTTAAAATAGTGTGTGAAAAGTAATTTGGACTAGCCAGTTTTTGACAAGAGTGTTGTGGAACCCTATGTGATTGTTTGCAAGGTGGGGTGAGGAATCAAGGTTCTTTCCAAATTTATTTTTTCATTACTTTAAATATTTAACCCTCATCAGTCATCAAATATTATTCTTGTGTGAGTAAAATCATGATTAATCTGGCACTTTTTTGTTATTTACATTGAATTTCAAAAAACAATATGGACCTTAATGCACAGAAAAACATAAGGTTTTATTTACTTATTTCACATGCACTAGGTTTCATCTTAATGGAACACACATGATGAAGTTTAAATATAAAATAATTCCCTATCAAATAATTTTTCTATTAGATATAAATATTTTAGTTGTGTCCACTACATTCTAAGGAACACTTCCTTTATAATTATTTGGTTTTTAATCAATGGTCACCCATGTAAAACTCCATTTTCTTCATTCTACACACACTGATTCAAAAAAAATTGGTTTATACAATTGTATTTCTCTTCTAGATTAGTATAGAAATCTAAATTTTTGTACTTATTTAATCCCAGGTTTTATGTGGTGTCGATCTTGATGTTTTAGTGCACTTCTTCTTTAAAGACAAATGATATCATCTTCTTGATGAGAAAGTTGATTAATTTAACTCCACATAATGAAAACAACAACAATATAAAACTCCATATAACGAATAATTATATCAATAAAATTATCTTATTATGCTCTATTTTAATCACAATCAACTAGATTAATAATTGTAACTCCATAAACAATAAAACTTTATCCTCAAACACCTCATTATGGAACTTTAAAGTTGGTTGAATCTTACTTATTTATTTTCAATCCTGATTTTTGTGGTATGTTCTTCCATTTATAGGTTGCCATTGTGGTTCGGATTCATTTGGTTTCAATAATGGTCATCTATGATCAAGATCTTAATTTACCTCCCAATTGTACAAGATTTTGTAGCATTATTTTTTTCATTATTTTTTCTACACAGTAATTTTTATCCTTAGATGGAAGGTCAGATATAAAGAATGATATAAATTCTAATGGATGTATTGAAGATGTTTATTCTTGATTTTATAGGTTCTTAGGTGAATCATTTCCCTTTGGTTGAATTTTACTATGATAATAACTATTTATTAACCATTGGTAAAAATCCATTTAAAGAATCGTATGAGTGTTCTTACATATCTCTATTGTGTTGAAACGAGGTTAGAAAGTTAATTAATCTTGGACCAAATTTTGTGAAGATAATGATAAAGAAGGTGTAGTTTTTTGATGAGTGAATAAAATATGCTCAAGACCATCATGTGATAGACCCAGGTATAGAGTTGTTTAAGTGAGATGAGTTTGAACCAGTGAACAGTAATTCATTTCTCTTTTTATGATTTCTTGCAAAATAAACCTAATTTACCTATTAGAGTGAGAAAACTCACTGCTTAACACACACACACTATGGAAACAAAATATAAAAATACACTTGATATATAAGTTTCACCATCCAAATTGATAATTTAACCCTTGGCATGATCCAAAATCACCTAAGCCTATACGATCCACTAGAATCACCATAATGGATTCAATGAGAAGGGTATATATTTAACTTGTATTATAACATTAACAAAAATTTAATCACCCAAAATATCTCATTATTTTCTTCACTATCATGCTAAGACAGTCCACACTAGGACCAAGAGAAACAAATAAGACAACCCAACCTCTATATTTCAAAGAAGACATAGATTTTTCATATCCTTGTTATTCCACTTATACCTACCCACCAATGGGTCAAATATACATTGTATACTTACATGTATAATTAAATAAAGTTCCACTTTAAAGTAATAGTTTGTTTCCATTTCATATTCCTAACTTCTATGCAATTATTATATGATTTATCAAGCCCTTACCTTAGTGATATCAAAGTTATGGAATCATTAGTTTGTCCTTCTGTTTTAGTGGAGCATGACATACAAAAAACTACAAGGATGGGATCCTTATTCTCATCTTCTTTTATGGATATTTTTAATTTGAATCCTTTGGTTTTCTAGTGGGTGATTTAACATATGTATTTATATAGTAAAATATTATGTAACATATTTATATATTTTTCAACTAGTATATATGAATCTCTTTCCTTATTTAGTAGTAACTATGATTTTTAATTTTTTTTTTAATATTGTGTAGGAACATTGTGATATACATGGATAAAAGATGGATTACATTACCGAGGAACACACCTCAGTATGTTAAGGGTTTGAAGGAGTTTTTATATTTTTCAATTTCCAATCGATCCGTTGAAGGAATAATAAGATGTCCATGTCCTAAATGTAAATTTAGAATATGGTTGAAGAGAGATGAAGTTTATGAACATTAAATACTGAAGCAATTCCCTAATCAATATTTTTTTTGAATTTGTCATGGAAAATCAAACATTATAGAAAGGTTGAGCACTTATGTTAATCCGCATAATCAGCTCCCAACTTCATCGACAATGGAAAATGAAATGAAAAACGTCATAAATGATGAATTCAGCACTTCAATACACCACTATCAACATCAAAACATAACAGAACAACCATATGAGGATTCTACAAATTCCAATGTGACAAGTGATGTTTTTGAGACTATAATAGAACCAGATCAAGATTGTAACATATCATTACATCCTCCTCTTGATTCTGTGGAGACAAATGTAAGAGATAACTTTACTGAGGAAAATATGTTTCATGATTTAGTTGACGATGGTAATATAGAGTTGTATAGTGGATGTTTGAAATATTAAAAGCTTTATTTTCTATTGAAGTTGTACTATATCAAATTTCTATGTGGAATTACAAATAATGCAATGTCCATGATATTATAATTGTTGTGTGATGCATTTCCTGAAGCAAAAATCCCTGAGTCTTTTTATGATATGAAAAAAGTTGTTAACATGCTTGGTCTGAATTATAAAAAAATACATGTGTATCCCAATGATTGTATGCTTTATTAGAGAGAGGATTCAAGTCGACAGAATTGCAAAAAATGCTCTTCTTCTAAATGTTAATGGGTGATGTTGGAAGTTTGAATCAACATAATTTCATGAAGAAGAAGAAATATAACATACCTACAAAGGTTTTGTGTTACTTTCCTTTAAAGCCTCGATTGCAAAGATTATTCATGTCATCAAAAATCATCGAACACATGAAGTGGCATTCTGTAGATAATAACAATGATGGGTTAATGATACATCCACGAGATTTACAATCATGTAAGACATTTGATTAATTACATCCAGATTTCTCAGCTGATCCTAGGAATGTTTGATTGGGATTGGCTGGAAATGGATTCAACCCATTTGGGACTTTGAGTACCAGTTATAGCATTTAGCCAGTTGTTTTGATCCATTACAATATGCCTCTTTGGATGTGTATGAAACAAACATATTTTATCATTTCGATGATTATTCCTGGAAAACAAATGCTTGGAAATGATATTGATGTATACTTACAGCCTTTTATTGAAGAATTATAGGAGTTATGGAGCAATGGTGTTGAGACATTTGATGCTTCTTTTAAAACAATGTTCAAAATTCATGCTGCTTTAATGTGGACCATTAGTGAGTTCCCTGGGCTTGGGAATTTATCTTCTTGTAACATTTCCATGGGTTTGTCTTTTCCTATTTGTAACTTTTATTTTGAGCCCAAATAGCTACCTCGTAGTATAAAATGGTGTTTCTTGTGCCATCAAATATTTCTCGATGCATCTCATAGATTTCGGCTAAACAGATCAAAATTAAACGATTTCATTGATCATAGATCACCTCCAAAGTTGTTAACTAGTTCTGAAATATTGAAACCACTTGAAAATGTTGAAACCAAATTTAGGAAGTTTCATCATTTGAATGATAGTGGGAAACGAGTTAGAAGTGCATTTTCAAGTGAAATCAGAATGCAAAAATGGAATAAAAAAGTATATTTTTCAAACTTCCGTATTGGGAATTTAATTTCTTATGGAATAATCTTGATGTGATGCATATTGAGAAGAATATATATGAAAATTTTATTTTCACATTGCTTAATGAGCATAGAAAGTCGAAGGATCATCTCAATGCTCGTAAATACTTACAAGTAATGAACATAAAACATGATCTCTGGCCAGATGAGAATGAAAAGTATGCTTCGACAATTTTTGCAATGAAAAATAGGGATAAAGATACATTTCTTCATTTTTTAAAGAATGTGAAGGTATCTGATGGGTATTCAAGTAACATCGTGATCTGTGTTGACATGAAGAATCATAAGTTACATGGATTGAAAAGTCACGATTCACATATTTTGTTACAATAGTTAATACCATTGGCATTGAGTACATTATTACCTGAAAACCCTACTGCAATTGTACTCCAATTCTACACATTTTTCAGACATCAGTGTGAGAAATCTCTACATAAATTTCATCTTGACAACCTCCAGGATAGTTTTTTATTGACCCTTTGTGCAATGGAAATGATCTTTCCTCTATTTTTGTTTATTTTCATGATGCATTTAACTGTGCATTTGGTTGAGGAAGCTAAATTAGGAGACCCATTCATTATCGATGGATATATCCAATTGATAGGTACTTTATTTATATGTTTTTACGTTAAGTAAAAAATTTTGGAACTTAATTAAATGAATAATTATGTTTATTTTATTTCACAGATATATTGGGCATTTTAAATCATACGTGAGAAATAAATCTCAACCATAATTCTCTATTGTTGAAGGCTATTTGGATGAGAAGTGTCTTACCTTTTGTTCTAGATACTTGGATGATATTGAGACAAGATTTAATCGAGTTGGATGCATTAACAACACATCGAATCAATCTCAAATACATCAGAAATCAAAAATATTTTCTACTATTGGCTGATCAGTTGGGAGGGCCTGAAATGTGACACTGATATAATTGGAATTATTACAAGCACATAGATATGTGCTGCTGAATAGTGAAATTGAAAATCCATTTATTAAATATTTTAGGATACAAATAAAGAGATAAATGAGAGGCTTAACACGAAATGAGAAAGATATAACGAAATATGTTAATAAAGATCTTGTGGAATGGTTTGCACGATGTGTAAGTTCATAAATACTGCAATTAATATTAATATTAGTTCAACACATATATTTTGTAAATATAATAAAGTATATTAATTTTTTTAGATCATGAATACTGATACTTGAGCAGAGTTGTCAGAAGATTTGAATTTTCTTGCTCAAGGTCCTCTAAAACAAGTTAGAAAGTTCGACTCCTATAAAGTGAATGGCTTTAGATTTTGTACAGTCAATTGAGAAAGGGGTTTGAAAACACAGAATAGTGGTCTATTTACATTTTTTGAAGTGGGATACTATGGAAATTTGACTAATATTATTGAATTAAACTACCGTGGGCATTTTTTTAATTGTTTTATTCAAATGTAATTGGGTTGATATTATCAGAGGTGTTAAAAGAGATTCCTTGCAATTTACTTCTGTGAACTTCTCTCACTTGATGGATGTTGATGATCGTGAACTGCATGATCCATATATCTTATCATTACAAGAAAAACTGGTATATTATGTGAATGATGTTTTTGATGAAGGGTGGAGTGTAGTTTCTCATGTAATACAAAGATATTTGTATGATATGGGTGATGAAGTGAAAGATTTGACCTCTGAAATTGAATCTCATCAACAAAAAGAAGCAGAATTATTTTTCCATTATGATATTGAAAATATTAGTCTAGTAAGGATGAATGAAGTGGATTAAGTAATGGAGTAGGAAACCAACATGATTTAAGGGGAAAATGATTGTATGTATAGTTATTTATTCATTCAGAAACCACTTATTTCATTTGTGTAGTCATTCATTATCATTGTTATGTATATTTTATTTTTTAGTATTGGGAATCTATTATCATTTTTAATTTTTTTTGCATATTTTTTTTGAAATATATGTTCTAAACTTAATTTTATTTGATTAAATGACAGGAATGACAAGGAGGAAGCAATATGCTATTTCATCCACTACTGTGATAGATGACGATCCATCTGTCTCCCACCCTATGTCATCTGAGCTACCAGCTACCTACCCCCTACACCATCTCCCCCTACACCATCTCGCACACCCTCGGTGAGAATACCTTTAGAAGCTGAGTCGTCGAATCCCCCTTCAGCAGCCTCAGCAGCGGGGTGGTGGCGTGCCACTTCTAGTTCATCACGGGCATACTGGAGGGTCACTATTATAGGTACAAATTTTAATATAAATAAATTTATTGAAAATTTTTTATACTAATTGTTTGTTCATTAAAGATAAAAAAATGAAACTGTGGAGAAAAATATAAAAAGTAAAGATGTGTGGAATATGAATGGAGAGAATATATTTATCGCATTTGATTCATACGGGGTCCCTACGGATGACATCGCGGGATTACTTGGCCAAATTCTAGGCTAGCTGGCAGCAGATCCCATTTCCCTTCCTATTTCTTATGATTATTGGAGACATATTCCTCCAAGTTGGAAAAATGAAGTTTTCTATTCCAAAATAAAGGTAATTTTAATACATTATGGTTTAATTTAATGTCATGTTATTAATATGTTAAAAATGAATTTTTGTATACAGATGTTTTTCCATTTTACAGTTGCTGATGTGATAGAACGAAAGTGGACGTTGAAAAATCTTGGTAAGAAATAGAAAAGCATAAAATGCAGATTGTGGAGTAATGTAAATGATACTTCGTTGACCGTCCAACAAATGTACGAGAAGCTACCCAATGGGGTACCTAAAGAAAAGTGGAATGTTTTTGTTGACAGACATCGTGATGAGAAGCAGATGGTATTTAAATATATATTATTATATTAACCTCATTTTACATTTATACATGTATATTAAGAGGAGATGACATTAAATACATTACTATTAAATTATATTTTATTTATTTCAGTATCTCTCAAGAAATAATGCATCAAGCCGGGCTAAGCAAATCATCCCTCACACTGCGGGGTCAAAATGATTTTCTAAAAGCCGATTGACTATGGTAATATTTTCATTAGTTTAAATATTTATAAGAAAATATTATCTATTTAATATATTAAACTATTGATTTATTGTTGTTTAATGCAATCACAGATTTTAGGGCATGAAGCATCCCAAACTGATGTGTGGTTGGATGTTCACAAAAAATCTGATGGAATTTTTGTTAATGATCCTGCTAAAGAATTTGGGGTATGAACTCATTTTTTCATTACAATAACTTATTATCAGTTTTAAAAATGTTAATATATATTGATATTTGATTTATAGGTAAAATTTAAAGAAATATGGGATTCCAATCCGAGGCAGTCATACTCAGTCTCCCAGTATGACCCGGTTGTTAAAGTTCTTGGGAAGGGGAATCCTGGTAGAGTGTGTGGGATGGGTTTGGGACCCGTAGAATTTTAGGTCTTTGGAAGGCCATCGGGGATTGAAGCTGCATCTACTACTAGTTGTAGTTAGTCCATACCAAAAGATGCTCAGAGAGAGATTGTTTCCCTACGAAACATATTTCAAGACCAGGGGGATCAAATATCCGCTTTGTAGAAAGTGTTGACTGATATACATCAGTAGATGAGAAGATATCCCCCCAGTGGTATTGCATCGACTGGTGGTGAGCAGGTAAATCACAAAAATTCAAAATCATTTAGTTTGAAAACTTTTATTGGTTTTATGTTTAAATATAAATATGCAACAATTTTTAATTTTCAATATAATGTTCTTACAGGTGGTAGTAGGAAGTGGAGATGGAGGTGGAGAGGGTGATGATATATGTTCATCATCAGACATTGATTATTAGTATTGTTGATATGTGGACAAATATTGATAGTCGGTTTGTATATGTATCATGTGTGTCACATAGTTTCCTCTAAACATTTTCAGGACCTAACATTTTCTTGATTTCTCATGTTTCCTTGTATGTATTTTATTGATTTCTGATGTTTCCTTTTATGTATTCATTTCTCAAGTGTGGTATGCACCATATATATCAACTCTTTATTATGATGATTCATTTTTCCTAAATTCATTTTTTCATTATAATAACTTATCCTGTATTTTCTAGCCCAATGCATTAACCACTACATTTCCATTTCTAAGAAGCACATATTAGTTATGCTCTTGTATCAATCCCTAGGGATGAGAATGTGAGTCTCGCTAACATGTTTAAGATAGATCACCCTTTAGTGTGGAATAATCCTAGTATCCAAAATTTCAAAAAATAGTTGGAATATATAGACACTGATACGAGATTAGGGGAAATTTTGCTACACTGTTTGAAATGGGGGTTTCCCACCATTTCCAAAGTGGACTCCAAGAACAGTTAGGTAGTGTGAATGACAGTGTCCATTATCTCAGTAGGCATGACCTGCCGATGGAAAACTCCCAGTAGATTCTGTAGAACCCCCTACCCTATAAAAATGTTAAATATACTACATTATCAGTTACTTACTGTTCATAACATCAACTACCCTATCATAAATAATTTATTATAAGAATCCATATTTCTTGATAGAATATATCAACCCCCTTCACGAGACACTATTCCCTTTGAAGGAATGTTCCTAATCAATTATATTATATTTCGCACATTAAAATAACTTGGATGCATAATGGGAGTTACAATATATTATGAGCCAGATTCCATTCCTTATAAGGAAACCACACTAAAGACTCCTTGTCCAAATAAATCACATGAGTGAAACAAATATGATACTTGAACCTGATCCATCACCCTTAAAAATTAGTAACCCTTATCCATGGGAGAGATGATTTTACCTTTTTTCTATCTTTAGTGTCAATTATAATAATTCCACATGGAATGACCCAAGTGAGAGGTAATTTTACCTAATTCCTATGTTGTGTTTCATTTATAATAATTCCACATGGAACACCAACATAAATTAATCCTAAGAAATATTACCACATAATTATTCCCATGACAAAGGGTCTACCACTAACATACTACACCCCACATCTTTTGAGTAAATAAGGAATAAATAAATAACCACCCAATAATGTTTCTAAAGGACTGTAGGAGGGTTTAAATTTATCAACACATATATAGAATAGAAATCTAAATAGTTAGTATATATATAGTAGTAATATATATAGTTTATATATATTTCATCCACCTATATTGTTAAGGTATGTGAAGATGTATGTGGCCATATACTTATAATAATACTGATGAATAGACCATGTCATAACTCAGACATCCCTAATTAGTCTAACGAGCCTATGTTCTCATGTAATTGGGTACATGCCCTATATCCCAATAGAGTGAGAGACGCCATGAAACAACACATGGGATGTTGAGTGCGCCATCAGGTCAAAATTCTAGTCATGGAATGTGGTGAGTAAATCACAATACTTATATAGTAACAATTTTTTTGATACGCCTTGCTCAACACTTGATGTAAGGAATTGTGATATCTCCTTGCTCAACAATATCATACCATCATACCACAACCTCTATAAATTCATATATTAAATATAACTAGCAAGTGTAATTACCTCAAATCCATCTCTTCTATCTACACCATATACATAATAAAGGCATAATAATTTGTTTCATAATAGATAAATAATAACCTCTTATTCATGTCTTTATCCATATTCAATTCCCATTTAAAATATTACAGTTCGTATGAAGTATTTTATAAAGCATAAATCAAGAGCATGACATTACAATCACTTGGGGTCATTCCAATTAAAACTAATTGATTTATTTTAAGAAAGTAAACCCATCATTAATTATTCATTTCACATTATTAATTAAATTTAACTCATTCAAATCATTAAAACATGGGAAACCCATATATAATCTCAATAGAGTCACTTAGATGGTGACATGTTAATCTAGTAAATTTCCCACTTTAGAAATTCCAACTATAAGTGGTCCAAACACCTAAGGGGTACCTTGGGTTCTATCAAATAATCATATATAAAGGGATATTACATTATTGAACAATTCTAGAAGATATGTGGTGGTACCAACATTTGAAAAAAATCATATTGTCCCATTTCACCTAGATTACCTAATGGGTGACCATATAAGTTGCACACAACATGTGACCATCCAATCAAGGATCAACTAGTAGATATGAGTCTAAAATAGTAAATTTTAAATATATAAATTCACCACTACATTTTATTGGATACTAGGATTATGTCATTTGATATATTTATTTTCATTCCATTGCTCACTGAATGATGCATTTGGTTGTGATTAGAATCTCTTTTCATATTGATTGTAGTATGTATTATGTTGGTGTTTTGGTATTCTTGGAATGTTTTTTTTCAGGTAACTGGTACAGGGGCTCCAAAATTGGTTCTTTTTTTTAATCTGATCTTTAGCGGTGGTTTTAACCGCTTCTAAATGTTTATATTTTTTCTATTAGCGGCAGTTTTAACCGCCGCTACAGTCTTAAATTTAGTGACGGTTTTAACCACTGCTATAGTGGCACATCTTCTGCACATTTTCTTGGCGGTTATATTGTTTATCGTGGTGGTTTTCCCCTGTAGAGAATTACTTCTTTTAGCAGTGGTTTTAACCGCCTCTAAAAAAAGTAATCCCCTGCTCAGAGAAACCGCCGTGATAAACAATATAACTATCGTGAAAATACACCCACTATGAAGGTTCCCATAAACCGTCGCTAAACCTCTTTAACTACCACAAATAGTTTCCTGACATGCAATTTAGTGGTGGTTTTTGGAAACCTCCATAGAAGAATATAGAGACGGTTTAAACCGCCGCCATATCCATAAAAAAACACCGTGAAATTGAAATTTTTCTATAGTGTGATTCAAACATTACATGTACTTACATGAAAATGGAAAAACATCACCATAGAATCTTTCACCAGTATTCTAAATAAATTTATATGAAATAATTATATGTTTGTGTTGGATCAACTTAAAAACTACTCATTTTATTACAATTTGATAGGACTTATCACTCGATGAACTTTCAAATAAATATATGAGAGATTTTATGAGGCTTCTTGGAATAAAACTATCAATTGTATTTGATCTAGATCCAAGAGTCTCTCTATGTTATAGAATATTATAAAACCTTCTCTAAGAAATGAGTTGAAATTTAGTGTGACATATCACCCACAAACTGTTAGCCTATCTTTCCGAATAATCCAGACACTTTAGTGCATGTTGAGGGAATACTAAGGACTTTAAAGAAGTATTAGATCAATATATTTATCTACTCAACTTCTCCTACAGTAATAGATTTCACTCAATAATTCAAATGGATCCATATAAATCCCTTTTATGGGAAGATATGTAGAACACATATGTGTTGGGATTAAGTTATTGAACCCAATTTTTTGGACCTAAAACTGTCAAAGAAATGGTAGAAATTGTTAAAACCATTCAAAGACAAATCAGGGTTTCCCAAAGTTAACAAATTAGATATGATGATAAAAATATTTGAGACATAGATTCTAAAGTTGGATATAATGTGTTCCTCGGCATATCTCTATAGAATAGTGTCATGAGATTGGGTAATAAGGGAAAGCTAAGTCCTAAGAATATTAATCCCTTTGATATTCTTGATCAAATTGAAGATGTGCCTATTTACTAACACTATCACCAACCATATATCATGTACATGAAATGTTATATGTATCCCTATTGAGAAAGTAAATACTATATTCCTCACATGTACTTAATTCTGAGGTGGTAAAGCTAGAAAAATAATCTTTATTATCATGGGAAATCAGTGCAAATCATAGACTGTAGTGACAAAGATATATGAAACAAGACAACTCACCTAGAAAAAGTACTATAAAGGAACCATAAGTATAAGGATGTGACATGGGAACCAAGGGAAGCAATTAAGTAGATGTACCATCATATATTTTCAGCTTAGTGGGTGAAACTAAATTTCTAGGATGAAATTTCTTAAGGGAGAAAGAATGTAATGACCCAGAATTTTATCAATGGTATTTCCCTTCTGATTATTTAATAGTGTCATATTTAGAAGTATAGTATTATAAATGGTGAATGCAACACATTATAGAAAAAAATATATTATATTAATTTGAAAATTATATTTAGAAAATAAATATATCCATAAGAATTGGAAATATTATAATGGGGTAAAAATAGAATATAATAAAACTGAAAAACGAAATTTTGGATCTTCTTGATCTACCATAATAACTACACTCATGAAAAGAACTATATAAATGAAATATTATATTATTAATGAAATACTAATCTTGAATATGAAAATATATATAACTTTGAGATAAAATAGAATTGAATAAAGGATGGATAAAATATGTCATATTTATAAATATTAGAAAACCCATATGACTGTTACAAATCTCACCATTAGAATAGTAATCTGACCAATATGAATAATAATAGGGTTGTTAAAATAGTATCCTCACCCTTGGAAGTGTAAAATAATGTTTAGGTATCTTATAAAATGAAAATATGACATATTTATTTCATTATACCGATAAATAAATGTTTTGAAAATGATAAAATGATTGTTTGTATTTTTGTAAAACATAATTTTTTTATTTCTATTTTTATAACAAATATAATATTTTAAAAGAATTTTTTTTCCATAAAATGGGTTTATAAATTAATAATAAGTTGTATTATAATTATAATATAATTTTTTTAGACCATAATTAATTTTTTAATGTCTTAGAAAAATGATCATAATATTAAAATTAGTATTTTTAAAGTAAATAATTATTTTATTAAATAAATTATAATATTTAGAAGATTATTTTCCTAAAATTGGATTCATTTTCTAAATCTACTAATTTAAAAATGTTTATATTCAGTTTTTGATATTTTTCTAAAATAGTTGATTTTTTGTGAATAGTAAAATATTGCAAAATATGTTAATTTACATTATAAGTTAAATACACGAATTTATGATTCATGGATTATCTAGGAACACATTCACATGATCCATTAAATTTATATAGTCACAATAATCATCATTATTGGTAGCCTTGATTGAAAAATAATAAGCTAATGAATATAATATTCAAAAACACTCATATCCTCCCCTTATAAAATCACTCCTCACAACCCCTTCTCCTAACCCATTTTGAGAGTTTGGGATTACCCAAAATCTAAAGAAAATATCTCTTAATCTATCCCACATATCCTTAGAAGCATTGCTATCATAAAAACACAAATCCAAGGCACCTTAAGTTGAAACCTAATAGGAGATATGTAACAACCCAAAGTTTCATTAATGGAAAATCCCTCTTGATCTTATTAAATGTCTCTTTATATAAAATGTTTTTATAAAATTTCAACGTCATTGGTTTTATGATAAGAATTGTGACCGTTACTTTTATAGTAGTTGAACAGTGATCACATGATTAGTATAAATATAGGGCTTTAACACATCTAATTTTACTTAGACAAAGGAAGCGATGGCCTCATCTAGTAGAATTGACCCATACGAAGCCCATTTATCGGAGCTCGGAAAAGAGTTGGTGTCCTTGGGCTTCGCTCTTGACTAAGCCCAAGCTGAGATTCACCATGTCAAGCTCGAATGGGACTGTCTACGGGAGAAGTGGAAGTTGATAGAAATTACCACTCGAGCGATGTTATCCGAGCCACCCCAAGAGTCTGTCACCATCACACACCTTACCCTTAGGTATTATGCGGCTGTTTTAAGAGGTTATGTAACTAATCGATAGTACTATGTTCATGTACATTATTTTTGTATATAATAATGAATATAATTTCTTGTCATTATTGATACATTGTAAATAGTTTTTAAAGTACAAATGGTGTTTTTAGTTATTATTTAATTAAGATATATATTTTATTAAATTAAGGGATTTTTGAATTAAATAATATTTTAATAAAATATTATTATTATTATTATTAGATTAATTTTATTATATATAAATGATCATATAATTGTATGAATGCAATTATAATTTTTATTAAGGTTTGAAAGCCCTTTTTGTCAAAACCCGTGAATTTTTGATAAATGACGGTTTTTATTTTAAAAGTGAAAATTCACATATTTAGAAAATTATTTAGATAAAATAAATGTTATCTTTGGAATCAGGATGTCGAAATTATCCAACGGTGAATTTTTCATAATTTTTTGAGACAGTCAAATTTTTGAGTAAAAATTAAATACTGTTTAAATATATAATGTGTTTTATGACATCATAATGACCCAATAGTGATGTAATAAAATACTATAATATTTATGTTCGGCCAATAATTGTTTTAAAATTAAAATAATGTGATTTTGGTTTTGTTTGGATTACTTTTGAAAGCATTAATGGACCCCTCAAGACTTATTAAACACCTTGTCTTTTTAAATTAATTTCCATGGGAGTGTGACTCACCTCCACATAAGCAACCCTAATATTTTAAGAATTTCGGACCTTGTCCTTATAAAATATATTTTTCCTATTCCTTTTTCCAAAAACCATGGTCAAAAACCATGGGATGGTTTGTGGTTTGGATTAATTTAATATAAGGGTTCTCAAACCTAAATAATAAAGAATTCCCTCACCTTTCCTATATAAACCCACCCAAACTCCCACTTCCTCCTCACTCAAAGCATTTGGAGTTCGTCCAACCTCTGCCCTACTCCCTCTATAATCCTCCCAAGGTTCCCCAATCTCCCAAGAAGCCTCTCACAAGCCTCTCTCTAGCCTTTGGAAGCACACTTCCAAGTAAGGGTTTTTTCTTCCTTTCTCATTTTTGTCCAATTTTCTTTAAGTTGTTTTTCTCTTTTAATTTCAATCATAAATTTTGGGGTATTGTTTCTCACCTCCCTCATACTGCCCTATTTATGTTTGAATTATGGGAGACCCTTTCTCTCTCATTAAATTCCTCCCATGTACACCCGTTACTATGCCACAATTCTGAAAGGAACTTCTCTCTCCTCATTTCCATTCAAGCAATACTTTTGTATAATGAACCTAAATTCGATTAAAATTATTTGGACATGTATATATATTACCTACTTACTTTCCATTACATTTAAATATGATGAGGAACCCCTTTCTCTCTCATCATCCTTTTTTATGAATTCTTACGTCCCGCCGTTACGCTGCTGAAATCGCACCGATTTTCTAAGCCAATGCCATTGTGTAGTGAATATCATGCCCATTTATCCATCAAGGGTGTTCAATTTTATGCACATTTACTTATTGATTATAAAGTTTCATGTATTAATTTCACATTCCTTTATCATGGAATAAATAATTATGTTTTATGAATCCATGTTTTATGATCCATGTGGCACACTTATGCATGAAATGAAATGTTTAAGAAGGGTGCGCCCTTATAGCGCTCCAATGCATTGGGTAAAGTATAGTATCATGATACGTCATGTGAAATGAGTGTTGAATCATGATAATTAAATTTCAACAAGGTTTTACTCATGCTTTATGTGCAATGAGGATTTACTCGTGCTCCATGTGCAATGAGCCTTGGCTCATGCTAATTCCATGTTAAGTGTTGTTGCCACATTTCCATGTTATGATTATCATGATTTATCATGCCTTTATGTTCATGTTTATCTTATGCTCTATTGATATTCCTATTTCCTAAAATGTATTTTAATCCTCATGTTATTCCATGTGTACTCCCTTACTGGGCTTTATAGCTCACCCTTTTCTTATGCATGTCCTCAGGTTATCCCATGCAATGCTAAGTACGAAAGAATGTAGTGGTCTTGTAAAGGAAGTTTTCAATAAAGATGTTGTATTTCATTTTTTAAGATTTTATGTAATGATCCTAAGCCCCAAAGACACTAAACCTCATGATATTATTTGTTATATCAAGTGAAGTTGTATGTAATAAATCATGTTTAAGTTTGTAATAAAAGTAGGGTTGTGATAGTTGGTATCAGAGGATAGGCTTGGTTATTTTTGGGATTAGGATTAGAAAACCCTAGTAAAGCCTTAGTGACAAGACTAAGTACAATATAAATGTCCCTTAGTTTTGGTGAGTATTTAGTAAGTGGTTTATCAAGAAAATACATCCCTGTCTGGATACGAGCAGGTAGAGGCGGCTCTGGCACAGATGTATCCTAGGGGTAAAACCCGAAAACACCGCTTTGAGCTAGAATTCAATGGGAACTGGTGTACGACAACGGGCCTTGCTGCACTCTTGGTTACGACACTCACGGGGGATATGTTTTGATAAATTCACAAGCTTATTATGAACCCTTATTAAGGGAATTAAAAAATTCCCCTAAGAATATATGTTAGAAAGTAGATCATGAAATTCCTAGATTGAAGCCTATAGACTCATGAGTTAAGGAAATGAAAGATTATTTATAAGTTATCAACTTTTGTCTTTGGATTACCCTTTATGTGTTACCCCTAACATTCCTTTTATTCCAGCCAATGGCCGGTAATAGGAGGACTCGGGCTAACAACCGATGTGAAGATCAGTGTGATGACTGTACTAATGAGATGCCCAATCCAATGGGAGCAGGAATCGCGAACTTTGTCATGCTTCTCTCTCAGCTAACTCAAGTTTTGAATAGAAACACAGGTCAAGAGGAACGTCCAAAACCCCTAAGAAAGTACAAGTCACTATCGAGAGATTCATGAGACAAAAGCCTCCTACTTTTAGTGGATCATCTGATCCCATGATCGCTGAACAATGGATCAACTCCATTGAAAAGATCTACTCCATCCTTCAATGTTCTGAACAAGAGAAGGTTCTCCTGGCAGCTTATCGTATGGAGGGTGAAGCTGATCAATGGTGGACGTTGATCAAAAATACTAATCCTGAGGAAGAGATCAAGGCATTGGAATGGAAGGATTTTTGGAAGATGTTTTTCGATAAATATTTTCCACCCACCCTCCGTCTTAAGATGGAAAGGGACTTCCTTTCCCTCAAGCAAAAAGGTGAAGAATCTGTTAGAGCGTACGAGGAAAACTTTACAAGGCTTGCACGATACGCTTCCGGATTTGCCGTTACCCCCGAATGCAAGGTTGACCACTTCTTTGGTGGGCTGAAGCCTAGCCTGTGGAAAGTATTAGCGATCCATGACTTCGACAGCTATGAGGAAATTGTCCGATGTGCCCTCAAGGTCAAAATGGAGATTGGAGAATCACAGGGGTATCATGGGGATAAGAAGCGTAAGGTGGACTTCAACGCTGGTGGGCTGATGGATAAATCCAACGGTGCTAAGAAGATCCAGCACCCCACTTGAAAAAAGTGCGGAAAGAAGCACCCTGGAAATTGCCTTAAGGGGGCAAGGAAATGCTTCAGGTGTGGAGTATAAGGGCACCTAGCTATTAACTGTCAGCAAGAAAGACCCGCGGCTGTGACAGAGGAGAGGAATTCTCCGTTCGAACCTCAACGCGTTGTTCAATGCTAAAAATGAAAAGAACCGGGTCATTTTGCAAATCAGTGCCCTAATCCAAGGGTTTTCGGAGACAACCAACATCCTCCAAGGCAGTAAGGAAGAGCTTTTTCCATCACTTCTGCCGAAGTGAACCCCAACAACGAAGTGGGGACAGGTACGCTAGTTATTCATTCAAGAATAGTGAACGTAATTTTTTATTCAGGTTCTACGCATTCTTTTATATCTCGAAAGTTTATTAGAACAATCCCAGCACCACCACAAATCATGGAAGTGAGGATGTCGGTGAGTACAGAAAATAGGGCAATCATTTAATCCCATGAATATAAGTCCTCCCCTGTTATAATCTCTGGATTGAATTTCCCAGCGAACCTCGTCATACTCCCTCTGGTGGAATTTGATGCAATTCTTGGCATGGATTGGATTTCCTTATATAGATCCAACATAAATTGTCGGGAGAGGGAAATCATACTCTATATGGAGAATCGACCCCCGATTCTTTACAAGTGTCAGGAGGAAGATGAATCTCATTTAGCTCCATCATCTCAAGCATGGATATTACTGCCTTATGAGCACGCGTATCTGGATAGATGATTGAGTCCAAGGAAGAAACCATCCTTAAATTAATGCCTATTGTGAGGGAATTCGCTGAAGTGTTTCCCGAGGAACTGCCTGGTCTTCCTCATATAAGGGATGTTGAATTCTCAATTGAACTTATACCTGGGGCTTTACCAATATCCAAGACTCCATATAGAATGACTGTTTTATATAGCATCCCGCCATTTTACAACATAAACTTTCATTACATTACACAAAACTGAGGATCTTTAAGGTCTAGTGTCTTGGAAACCATGAACATAATACATGAAAACAGCATAAAATATTCTTATTAAACACTTGAAAGGCATCTCCTTAAGTTCATTCTAGGTTCATTACTGCATCTCATAACCTGGGGACATACATCAAAAGAAAGGGTGAGCAGAAGGCCCAGTAAGGGAAACAAGAGGAACATTTTACATGTGAACTTGAGATACTTCAATAAGGACATGAAAAGAACTTTAAGGCATGAGAAAGAAATCATGAGGCATTTCATAATAAAAATAAAATTTTCCATAACTTGAAGATGTGGCTACATCATATAACATAGAAAATCATGAACATATCACCAAGTTCCATCCCCAAGGTGTCATTTGAAAATTACCAAGGTCATTCACCAAGGTATCGTGAAAATTGTAATCTCTAGTGGTTACATCATTACCCAATGCATTGGAGCGCTATCAGGGCGCACCCTTAAATTTGCCTTTATTATCATGTGAGCCACATATATCATCATCAAAAATTTCATAAATAACCCACATAGCATAAAATAAATGGGTTTTATTTCATAATCATAACGTTTTAAAAACTGCTTTAAAGACATGATCTTTACGTCACTTTAAACCCACGGAAAGGGAAAGCGGGTCTCATGTATGTAAATACCAGAATTTAAAATAGAAAATTTTGATATATATGTGAATACCCTTGTAGAAATAAGAGCTTTGAGTATTCACTTTATAACATAAAATAATTTTGAGAAAAGAGGGAGAGGCATTTTGAGACGAAAATTCTGCAGCATAACGGCTATGTTTTGGGGTTTTAGAAAACATTGAAAAGAGAGGGGACATGGGTCACCCACTCATAAATGATCCATAAAACAGTAGGGGACAGAATAAGAAGGATATATGGACATGGTAATGAAATTTGAAGGACATACCATTTGAAATGAAAAACATGGAAGGAAGACAAAAATTAGATTTCTCTTATGAAAATTCGGCAGCCTAACGGCGTCACTTAAACTTCAATAAAAAAGAATTGACAAGATCAAATAGGTTCCCTCATCATATGATCATAAGAGATCAGTATGATAGATATAGAGATCATACCCCAACATAATAAAAAGGAACTTGAAAGACTTGACATGAAAGTAGAACTTTGAAAAGAATGAGAAGGGTGAAAGAATCCCTTAAAAATTCGGCAGCCTAACGGCGTCACTTAAACTTCAATAAAAAAGAATTGACAAGATCAAATAGGGTCCCTCATCATATGATCATAAGAGATCAGTATGATAGATATAGAGATCATACCCCAACATAATAAAAAGGAACTTGAAAGACTTGACATGAAAGTAGAACTTTGAAAAGAATGAGAAGGGTGAAAGAATCCCTTAAAAATTCGGCAGCCTAACGGCGTCACTTAAACTTTCATAAAATGAAATGATGAGAGTAAGAGGGGATCTCTCATCATATAAACATGAAAGGGCAGTAAGAGGAATATAAAAGAACATCCTCTCACATAAAAATATGGAGCATAAAAGGAATGACATAAAAGAGATTACATGAAAAGAAAGAGAGGGGTCAGATCCCTTACCTTAAAACGTGACTCTTGAAACTCAAAGGATTGGACCTTGAGGGCTTGGGGGCACCTTGGAAGGACTCTTTGGGAGGTAAGAAGACCATAACTTCGTTGGGGGAGAGTTGGGAGTGAAAACTAAAGGAGGAAAGGGTGGGTATTTATAGGGAAAGTGAGGGGACAAAGCATTAATGGCCAAGGGACACCTCACATGTGCTTTTCTCAAACCCATGTGCTCTCCCTTGGCATTTATCATGGAGTTAGGCCACATGGGGCCCCCAAAACAATAATTCATCACCCTTGGCCGGCCAACCCTCAAAAGATCTCATGACATCATCATGACACCGTTATGATGTCATTAAACATACTGAAACCCTAAAACTGTATTTTTACTATTCACTGAAAATTCAACTTTCTCAGAAAAATCCCAAAATTTCACATTAACCAAATATCAATGCTCTGATTTCAAAAATGAAATCCATTTTATAAAAATAATTTTCTAAATATTTTTAATTTAATTTTTAAATAAAAACTCTATTCATCGAAAATTCGTTTTTTTTCAGAAAAATCCCCAAAAATTACCTTAACATAATATCGATGCTCTGAGTTCAAAAATAAAGTCATTTTTATAAAAATAATTTTCTAATTATTTTTAATTAAATTTTTAATTAAAAAACACTATTCATCCGAAAAAACTAATACTTGAATAATAATTTATGAAACCATTATTTAACCATTTTATTGAATCACATTACTTAATAAAGGTGCCTAGATTATTTTAAAACTTTCTTTAAGTGAGATTACTAATCCATTTGGTCACCTTACTAATCCTAAGCGTAAAATCACTATTCATAATTTACTATTCATCAAAAATTAAGTTGATCTTATTAGACTCCAAATTTTGTACTGAACATAATTGTAGAAGACCATTTTTGGAAAATCATTACACATTTTTAATTATTTAAGGTTTACATAAACATTTTTAAAATATCCTTTTTCTAAAATTCATAAAAAATATGCATACTATATTTATCCGGTCATTTAAAAATTCATAAACTTCATCATAAGAAGAAATCCCAATTTTTATTTAAAACAAGGATTACACAAGGTAGTTACGGTCTCGTTACATAGCCTCTTATAATACCAGCATAGGACCTAAGAGTAAGGTGTGCTAGGGTGATAGAATCTTGGGGCGGCTCAGTCAACATTGCCCGAGTAGTAATTTCTATCAGTTTGAACTTCTCACGAAGGCGATTCTGTTCCAGCTTCACATGATGAAGTTCGGCTTGGATTTGATCCAGAGCAAAGCCCAATGGTGCTACCTCCTTCCCAAGCTCTGTTAGATGGGCTTCAATCGGTCCAAGACTACTAGGTGAGGCCATAGAATCTTCTTTCTATAATAATTAACCAATATTACTTGTATTTAGAGACAATAATCAAAACATTTTGTTCACAGCGGTCATATTGACCGATGGTCATATAACAGTCAGAACCCAATGGTCTCATTTTAATTATAATCATGTTTATCAAATAAAACATTTTTGTTGAGTGTAAAAATAAAATAAAATAACACATGAAATTAGGGAACAAGATTTATTCAAAATTTCGGGTCGTTACATTGTAGATCTTTAAGAGCTGATGAAACAACTACAAGATAATCTGGATAAAGGGTTTATACGCCCAAGTGCTTCACCATGGGGTACACTAGTCCTCTTCGTCAATAAGAAGGATGGGTCAATGTGGCTTTGCATCGATTATCGTGAACTTAACAAAATCACGATAAATAACAAGTATCCTCTCCCAAGAATTGATGACTTGTTTGATCAGCTTTGTGGAGCACAATACTTCTCCAAGGTAGATTTGCAGTCGGGATATTATCAAGTAAGGGTGAAGAAGGAAGATGTCCCCAAGACTACTTTTCGTACAAGATAGGGGCACTATGAATTCATAGTAATGCCTTTCGGACTCACTAATGCTCCAGCAATCTTCATGGACTTAATGAATAGCGTCTTTAGAGATTACCTAGACAAATTTGTGGTAGTTTTTATAGATGATATTCTAATATACTCCAAAACCAAGGAGGATCATGAGGAGCATTTAAGAACTGTACTGGAGACTTTGCGCAAGGAAAAGCTCAATGAAAAGTACAGAAAGTGTGAGTTCTGGTTGAAGGAGGTCTCATTCTTGGGTCATATCATCACAAGCAATGGGATATCTGTGGATCCCTCCAAAATAGATGCAATTGAGGGATGGCTGAGGCCAACATCGGTAACAGATATCCGTAGCTTCTTGGGGTTAGCTGGATATTATCGACGATTTGTGAGAAATTTATCACGATTGTCCAACCCTCTTACCAAGCTAACTAGAAATGGAGTAAAGTTTTCTTGGAGTGATGAATGTGAAGAAAGATTCAAGGAGTTTAAAAGGAGTCTTATCACTGCGCCCGTGCTCACTTTACCCACAAGTGGGGAACTTTCTGTGGTATTTAGTTATGCTTCTAAGAAGGTCTTAGGATGTGTGCTGATGCAGAATGATAAAGTGATATCCTATGCCTCAAGGCAGTTGAAAATCCATGAGTGAAACTATCCAACACATGATCTGGAGTTGGCGGCAGTGATCTTTGCCTTGAAAATATGGTAGCATTATCTCTATGGAGAGAAATGTGAGATATATACTGACCACAAGAGTCTTAAATATATATTCACACAGAAAGAGCTTAATATGCTCCAGAGAAGATGGATAGATCTCATCAAGGATTATGACTGTTCAATCCATTACTACCCTGGGAAAGCGAAGAAGGTGGTAGATTCCCTAAGTAGAAAGGATCCAGCGATTCTATCAATGATGAGAATTTATAAGGATCCAATCTTCTTAGACTTGATAAAGATGGACATGGGAATCATAGAGAAGGGAACATCATCAATCCTTTCACAAATTATTGCTCAACCATCTCTTTTGTAAATGTTAAAGGATGCTCAAAAGGATAATGTGGGAATTCAAGAAAAAGTGGAAGCTATCGAAAAATGGAAATCCTCGGAGTTTAATGTTAATGAAGAAGGAATTGTGCAGTTTGGGAAAAGACTATGTGTTCCATCAAGTCCGGAGCTGAAGAAGGAACTTCTGGATGATGCACATAGTTCAAATTTCTCTATTCACCCAGGGAGCACAAAGATGTATCGATATATCCAAGAAAACTTTTGGTGGGATAATATTAAGAAGGATATTGCTGAATATACATCAAAGTGTCTGGTGTGTCAGCAAGTGAAGACAGAGAGGTAGAAGTCTAAGGGGATGATGAAACCATTGCCCATACCAGAATGGAAATGGAAGAAAATCACCATGGACTTTGTCACCGGACTTCCAAGGACATCCAAAGGCAACAATGCAATCTGGGTTTTTGTGGATCTTCTTAAAAAGACCACACACTTCATTTCCATTCATGAGGATTTCTCATTGGATCAACTGGAACAGATATATATCAGGGAAGTGGTAAGGTTGCATGGAGTACCACTATCTATTGTGTCTAACTGAGATCCAAGATTCACCTCTAAGTTTAGGAAGAGTCTTCAACATGCTCTAAATACTGAACTGAACTTTAGTACAGCCTATCATCCTCAAACTGATGGCCAATCCGAGCGGACTATCCAAACACTTGAGGATATGTTGAGAGCGTGCTCAATGGACTTTAAAGGGGGATGGGATCAAAATCTTCCTCTGGTTGAGTTCTCTTATAATAACAGTTTCCACTCGAGTATCCAAATGTCACTATATGAAGCCCTGTATGGGAAAATGTGTAAAACACCGGCATGTTGGGATGAGGTCAGTGAACGTAAGCTGCTTGGAAAAGAAATGGTCGAGGAAATGGTGGAGAAGGTGAAAACCATTCAGCAGCATATCAAGGTAGTCCAGAGTCGACAGAAGAGTTATGCAGATAATCGTCGACGAGACCTTGAGTTTAAAGTTGGAGACGTGGTTTTTATACACATATCTCCGTGGAATAAGGTCATGAGGTTTGGAAATAAAGAGAAGTTAAGTCCAAGGTACATCGGCCCCTTCGAGATTCTTGATCATGTCGGGGCTGTGGCCTATCGACTAGCACTTCCGCCTACTATGTCCAAAGTACATGATGTCTTTCATGTATCCCTCTTAAGGAAGTACATACTGAACCCTTCACATGTACTCTCTTATGAGGTGGTACAATTGGAAGACGATCTTTCTTATGAGGAGAAACCAGTGAAGATCTTAGATCGTAGAGAAAAAGTTCTACGAAATAAGACAATGCCCCTCATCAAGGTGTCGTGAAGAAACCACAAGTTTGAAGAAGTGACTTGGGAATTGGAGGAAATGATGAAGCTAAGTTACCCACATCTGTTTTAGTGTGGGAAAAGGAAAATTTCAAGGGCGAATTTTCTTAAGGGGGGAATATTGTAACGACCCAAAGTTTCATTAATGGAAAATCCCTCTTGATCTTATTAAATGTATCTTTATATAAAATGTTTTTATAAAATGTCAACTTCATTGGTTTTATGATAAGAATTGTGACCGTTAATTTTATAGTCGTTGAACAGTGATCACATGATTAGTATAAATATAGGGCTTTAACACATCCAATTTTACTTAGACAAAGGAAGCGATGGCCTCATCTAGTAGAATTTCCCCATAAGAAGCCCATTTATCGGAGCTCGGAAAAGAGGTGGTGTCCTTGGGCTTCGCTCATGACCAAGCCCAAGCTAAGCTTCACCATGTCAAGCTCAAACGGGACCGTCTACGGGAGAAGTGGAAGTTGATAGAAATTACCACTCGAGCGATGTTATCTGAGCCACCACAAGAATATGTCACCATCGTACACCTTACCCTTAGGTCTCATGTGGCTGTTTTAAGGGGTTATGTAACTAATCGATAGTACTATGTTCATGTACATTATTTTTGTATATAATAATGAATATAATTTCTTGTCATTATTGATACATTGTAAACAGTTTTTAAAGTAAAAATGGTGTTTTTAGTTATTATTTAATTAAGAAATATATTTTATTAAATTAAGGTATTTTTGAATTAAATAATATTTTAATAAAATATTATTATTATTATTATTAGATTAATTTTATTATATATAAATGATCATATAATTGTATGAATGGAATTATAATTTTTATTAAGGTTTGAAAGCCATTTTTGTCAAAACCCGTGAATTTTCGATAAATGTCGGTTTTTATTTTAAAAGTGAAAATTCACATATTTAGAAAATTATTTAGATAAAATAAATTTTATTTTTGGAATCATGATGTTGAAATTATCCAACGGTGAATTTTTCATAATTTTATAAGACAGACAAATTTTTGATTAAAAATTAAATACCGTTTAAATATATAATGTGTTTTATGACATCATAATGACCCAATAGTGATGTAATAAAATACTATAATCTTTATGTTCGGCCAATATATGTTTTAAAATTAAAATAATGTGATTTTCTTTTTGTTTGGTTTACTTTTCAAAGCATTAATGGACCCCTCAAGACTTATTAAACACCTTGTCTTTTTAAATTAATTTCCATGGGAGTGTGACTCACCTCCACATATTCAACCCTAATATTTTAAGAAGTTCGGACCTTGGCCTTATAAAATATTTTTTTCCTCTTCCCTTTTCCAAAAACCATTGGCAAAAACCATGGTATGGTTTGTGTTTTGGATTAATTTAATATAAGGGGTCCCAAACCTAAATAATAAAGAATTCCCTCACCTTTCCTATATAAACCCACCCAAGCTACCACTTCCTCCTCACTCAAAGCCTTTGGAGTTCGTCCAAAATCTGCCCTACTCTCTCTAGAATCCTCCCAAGGTGCCCCAATCTCCCAAGAAGCCTCTCTCTGTCCTTTGGAAGCACACTTCCAAGTAAGGGTTTTTTCTTCCTTTCTCATTTTTGTCCAATTTTCGTTAAGTTGTTTTCCCTTTTAATTTAAATTATAAATGTTGAGGTATGGTTTCTCACCTCCCTCATACTACCCTCTTTATGTTTGAATTATGGGATACCCTTTATCTCTCATTAAATTCTTCCCATGTACACCCGTTACTATGCCGAAATTCCGAAAGGAACTTCTCTCTCCTCAATTACATTCAAGCAATACTTTTGTATCATGAACCTAAATTCCATTAAAATTATTGGGATATGTATCTATATTACCTCCTTACTTTACATTACATGTAAATATGATGAGGAACCCCTTTCTCTCTCATCAACATTTTTTATGAAATCTTACGTCCCGTCGTTACGCTGCCGAAATCGCACCGATTTTCTAAGCCAATGCCATTGTGTAGTGAATACCATGCCCATTTCTCCATCAAGGGTGTTCACTTTTATGCACATTTACTTATTTATTATAAAGTTTCATATATTAATTCCATATTCCTTTATCATGGAATAAATTATTATGTTTTATGAATCCATGTTTTATAATCCATGTGGCACACTTATGCATGAAATGAAATGTTTAAGAAGGGTGTGCCCTTATAGCGCTCAAATGCATTGGGTAAAGTATAGTATCATGATACATCATGTGCAATGAGTGTTGACTCATGCTAATTAAATTGCAACGAGGGTTTACTCGTTCTTTATGTGCAATGAGGATTTACTCATGCTCCATGTGCAATGAGCCTTGGCTCATGCTAATTCCATGTTAAGTGTTGTTGCCACATTTCCATGTAATGATTATCATTCTTTATCATTTCTTTATGTTCATGTTTCTCTTATGCTCTATTGATATGCCTATTGCCTAACATGTATTTTACTCCTCATGTTATTCCATGTGTACTCCCTTACTGGGCTTTATAGCTCACCATTTTCTTATGCATGTCCTCAGGTTATCCCATGCAATGCTAAGTACGAAGGAATGTAGTGGTCGTGTAAAGGAAGTTTTCAATAAAGATGTTGTATTTCATGTTTTAAGTTTTTATATAATGATCCTAATTCCCAAAGTCACTAATCCTCTAGATCTTCTTTGTTGTATCAAGTGAAGTTTTATGTAATAAATCATGTTTAAGTTTGTAATAAAAGTAGGGTTGTTATAAGATATCCAAAGGAGAAGGTAATACCCGCAACTGAGTCTTCTATTTTTTCTTCCTCCACGTCCTCTAAAAAAATTCCATTATACATAAAATAATAAATCAAGTATCATATATATGTTTTAATACTATTTTTTTATATAATTTCTATCATCCATCCTCTTCTCTTCTCCTCCTAATTTAGAAACCAAAACAACATCCATATTATGTTGGTTCGCCGCCTTTATGGGTGATGATTTTTTGTTTTTCAGTACAGCTTTCATGGAAGGTTTACATTCAATTATAATGGTTTAAAATAAAATAAATTTATATTTTATATTTATATATTTATATATTTGTTTTAAACTCTCGAGTGAATATATATTCATAATAATAAATAAAATGAAACTAGTTTTGTATGGTCGATAAAATCACATAAATGAACTAATCGTACAAGACTACAAAATCAGGTATTTACAAGGGGGAAATTGTGATTGGAAGTTACCCCATCAAAAATACTCTCCAAACATCCACTATTTACAATGGATGATTTATTCCATCACAAATATTCATCATTTGTGACGAAATAAATCATTCATCGAAAATACTTTTGGTGGGACTTCCCACTGCCCAATGTGAAGAGAAGTAGTGATGGGTATTTGTGATGCACTTCTATATTCGTTACAAATAGTTTTCAGCTAGGAAGTATTTTTAATGGGAATTAATTCTCGTTACAAGTAGTTTTTCATAATTAAAATTAAAATATAACTGTGTGCACCCCTTTCTTCCTCTCCATCCTCTTCCCCTCCTCCCAAACCACTGCAACACCTGACGGCCCGATCACCCCATTCCACCCCACTCTGATGTACTATATTACAACAGATTTCTCATAGATCCACCTTCAAATTGACTTGGTACGGATTCCACTTGTCTCATTTTTCATTAATTTTACATTTTATTCATTTTATTACATGATTTACAAACCCTGAGTTTAGAAAATTATCTGATTATCATTCTTTATTTGGTATTTAGGATTACTATAAATTTATTATTCTCTATTTTCATGTTAATTAGGTTCGTATGAGTTATTTCAACAGATTTTTAGGTATTTTTTTCATTTTTTAATTTGGATATATTTATGTGTGTGTGTTAACATGTGAATATATATATATATAAGTTTTTTTAAAAATGTGTATGGTTTTATGTGTGTGTGTGTGTGTCAGTATGTATATATTTTTGTATCTATGTATATATAAATTTGATATGTATATTTGTTTAAAAAATTCCAGAATATATTTAATGTACTTATATTAATTAATAAATATTGTAATATATATATATAAACATTTTAAAAAAAATATGTGAGGTCTTTAATATATATGTATATATATATATAAACGTTTAAGGTTTTTAATATATATATTAATATATATGTATGTATGTATGTATGTATGTATGTATATTAACATGTGAATATATATATATATATAAATGTTTTAAAAAACATGTAATGTTTTTGATACACACACACATATAAACGTTTTAAAAAAATGTATAAGGTTTTTGATATGTATATATGTGTGTCTGTGTGTGTGTGTGTGTCTATATATATGGATCTGATATGTATATTTGTTTAAAAAAATATACAAAAATATATTTGATTAAGAAATCGTGTAATATATATATATATATAAACGCTTTAAACAAACCAGTAAGTTTTATTATAGAGAGAGAGAGAGATAAAGAGAGAGACAGATTTGATATGTATATTTATTTTTAAAATAGTCAAAATATATTTTATGTATTTATATTAATTAAGAAATCGTGATATATATATATAATAATTATAAAAAATGTAATAATAATTGACATAATTAATAATAAACATTAAATAATTCATAATAATTCATAATTAATTAGTCATTATTATTAATAAATAGTAATATTAGCATTAAATTACAAAATATTGATAATAATTTGAAAATTTGAGGAAATTGTGAAAATTAGTAAAAATTTGTAAAAGAAAAAATATGAAATAGTAGTGATAGTTAAAAATTCGTAATATTTACTATAAATTCTGTTTTAAAAAATAAATAATTAGTATTACTTAACAAATAATTTTATCAACTAGTAAAAATAAAAAAATGTAATAAATATGAAATTTTTTGTTAAACCTTGCAAAAAATATAAAAAAATTTAAATATTAGAAATTACTAATAATTTGTGTAAATGTTGAATTATTTAAAATAATTTTTATTAATAATTTGTATAAATGCTTTAATATGTATATATATATAATCTTAATAAAATATTAAAAATGATACACTCACATATGATGTTATCAAACATCCAATGTGAACAAATGCTATGTCACACCTAGGGTAAACCCAGTATCCCCAATCTAACGGTGGTCTCATATTTCTGATATGATAAACTGTTATATAGGTACTTTAATTTTTTATAAAAAAATATAATAAAAATATTGAATGTAATTACCATCGTGTATGATTTTACCAGACTCTCGGCACGCAAAAATGTTATGTTGTGTCTAGGGTAAACCCCACATCCCAGACCTAATGGTGGTCTTTTTTTCATATGATACATATTTTGGGAGATTATTTAAATTTTATAAGAAATTATAATAAAAATATTTAATGAATTACTCTCGTGTGAAATATAACCAAACACTCAATGCATACAAATGTTATTTCGTGCCTTGAGTAACCCCTAAAATTCCAGACCTAACAGTGATCTCAAATTTCCTATATGATACACCATTCAAGAGATGCTTCAATTTTTTGAAAAAAAAATATAATAAAAAATTAAAAGAGTTTCCATTGTGTGTGATGTTACTAAACTCTCTATACGCACAAATGTTATGTTGCGCATAGGGTAAACCCCACATCCCAAACATAACGGGGGTCCCATATTTTCCATATGAGACACCATTCAGGAGATATTATATTATTTATGAAAATAGTGTGTGTGTTATATAATATATTTAATATTTATATTCTATCTGTGTTGATCCTCAACAGGACTCAGAATCTAATGATACTCAGCCCCTCACTCCGATCATATTCCATAGAATATTTTAAGGTGTTAAAACATAATAATAATTTCCAATTATTCAAAATAATCAACAATAATTATTCTTATTTTTGTTTTTTTTAGATAACTATGAACTCAGGAAGTAGACGTCTGTTTCTATTACGTGATCATGATTGGATAAATCATCGTAAAAATATCAATGGATCTGGTATAAATCTTATCTACATTGAAGGTGTTAAAACATTTATATCATTTTCATCATCAAATTAAGATTTTTTTCTGATGGAATAATTAAATGTCCATATCAAAAATGCGATCTTAGAAGTTTCAAAATGTTTGACATTGTTGGACTTCATCTATTACATTTTTTTGGAAAGATTGTATTTTTTAGTATCAACATGGTGAAAAAAATCAATAGAAAATAAAAAATGGTTTCGGATCCATTATTTCATAATTTAGTACATTTGGATGTTGGTCCGTCTATTCCAAAAATAACAACTCAAAATGATATTCAAAATCTTGAATTAGAACATTATAAATTTTACAATTTGTTGAAATCAGGTGAGGAGGCCTTATATTAAGGATACCAGATGAGAAAACGTGAAGTTATTACCAAATTTATGGCTATTAAATTTGATTTTGGAATGTCAAATAGTTGTTATAGTCAGATATTATTATTGGTTAAATCATTTTGTCTGAAGGAAATACATTATCTATAAGTTTCTATGAAAGTAAGAGGTTTGTTCATAATTTTTTTTAGTTATTAAAATATTTGTGCATACTCAAATGACTATATATTATATTATGGTGATTATGAATCCTTAGTAAATTTTCCAACATGTAGAAAATTAAGGTATAAAGAGGTGAAATAAGGAAAGTCTATATTTTCTATGAAACAATTGAGGTATTTTAAAATTACACCTCATTTATAGTGTTTATTTATGTCTCACAACTCAGTTTCTTTGATGACATGGAATAAATAAAACATTTCCATCAGTAACAGATAAAATCATCCTTGTGATGGTGATTCATGGAAAAATATTGATCAGATACAACATTCTTTTGCATCAGAACCTCATAACATATGGTTGTATCTTTCTACTGATAGTTTTTTTCCATTTGGAACTTACGGTGGTCAATATTCTTGTTAGACTATTTGTATTACTCCAAACAATTTATCTCCTTGGCTTCTGATGAAGGAACCATATATATATTTGGTGTTATTAATTTCAGGACATCCAAAGAATAATCACTACGATAAAATAGCCCTTTAATAGCATTTTCCTTTATCAAAGCTATAAAAAAACACTAATTAAGGTTCCCTTTATTAGTGCTAAAACATGTGCTAATAAACGGAACCTTTTATTAGCACTTTTTTTAGCACTGATAAAAGTTCCCCTTTATCTGCGCTTTTTTTACCACTAATAAAGGATACACTTGATCAATGCTTTATTTTTAATGTTAATAAAGGGTACCCTTTATCAGCACTTTATTTTTAGCACTAAATAAAGGAATCCTTTATCATCACTTTTTTAGCACTGATAAAGTTCCAAATAAAATTAAATAATTAGATAAATAAAAAATAAAAATGAGTTTATTAAAAAAAATATTAAAAATTTTATTAATTAAATAATTATTAATAAACATGAATAAATTGATTAAACTATATATAAATTATAATTAATAATAAATAGTATATATTGAATATATATATTTACATAAAATTAAAATTAAACAATTAAAAATTAAAAATTGATAAATTGAGAAAAATATTTAAAAAAATTATTAATTAAATAATTATTGATAATGTTTATAAATATTATATATTAAATATATATATATATATAAATGTATATAAATATGATTTATACAATACAAAATATTTATACTTTACATTAAATAGTAATATATTAAGTGAATAATGGTTTATAATTAAAAATTAATATAAATTAAAAATATTGACTAATTGCATTGAGTAACAGACATGATTGAATATTGTTTGATTTTTCAATTAAACCTAGATCAAATGTGTGTTATATTAATTTCACATATACATAATTAATGCATTTTTATATGCAACTCACACACACAAATATTTATCTAATTAGTGAAATCTTATATAGAAAAACATAAACCTAATATTTATGTAATTTATTCAAATTTAGTATTCATTTTATAATTTCATTATAACATGATACATTTAATATATCATGTATTTAATCATGGTAAATTTTATTTATTTATTTTTAATTTTATTACAATTAGGTATTAATTCATTTTTAATATGTTTTATTTTTTATTTTTTATTTTTTATTTTTATTTTTATTTTTTATTTTTTTGGGAATTTAATCAATATCAATTATTATATATATTTATTTATTTATTTATTATGTTTTAAAATTTTCAATATATATTTATCTTTATTTCAATATATATCCATATTTTTTTAATAATTTATATTTAATTAATAAAAATTAACCATTTTTTCAATATTGTTAAAGTGTACTCATTTTTAATTACTCAATTTCACTCATTTTTAACATGAATTCACTTAAGATTAAATATTCATTAATAATGTTAACAGTTTATTTTTTAAAAAAATATTTATAAATAAATTTATTATATATACTAAAGAGTGTGCATCTTCATCCATGTGTCTCAACAATAGTGCTCTCCACCAACGTGTCACTCCCTCTACTATTGAGCTATTAATCTACCCTTTCATCACCCATAACTCTCCCTATCCTCCATTACATCATTTTCCCAGCCTCTTTCCCCATGCCTGCCTCCTCCTCCCCATCTACACCTCTAGCACTACCTCCCTATCTCCACCTCCTCGCTTTCAACTCCTTATTGCAATGTTCATCGCCTATTATTTCATTCCTCCATCACACCCCCCACAACCCTAATCCCTATATCCTCCACCTCTCCTCCTCTCCATATCCTACTCGTCGCCTCTACCAGCGCCTCCACCTCGCCTCCCCACCTCCACGAATCCCTTTCTCTACCACACATCCCCACTTCAGCCACACATGACTGCCTCGCCACCATGAATCCTCGTTTATACTTAACCTTCCCCTTATCTACCTTGCCACCTCTTCTTATGCCTCCCCCTCACTGCCAATTTCATGTTTCCTCCACCTCCTTTTCCCTTTCCCCCTCACCTCCTTTTCCCCACCCCTTCTATATTCCATCATCCAACCCCTCGGCTCCGTTTAAAACCCACAGGGCAAGGGTGCAGGCAACCATGGTAGTAGTCTCCACTGCTTTGTAATCCATCCTCTATTCAAGAACTACAAATAACACTGTAACTAGAGTTTCATATTCATATAAAGTCGCTTGTTGTAACTGGATTTATTCTTGCAACATCTTCTAGAAAACCTTTAAAGAAATTTCCTAGAGATAAATTATTGAAATATGAGTTAATCGTCGTTCAATGTGTCAAATTTTTCTGCTGATTTACTTCATTTATTTTTTGTAATTTGTATAATGGTGGGTGTAAGAGTAGGGGGTGGTTATAATTATTGTTCTTTATGTTGATCTTTATAAAGACTAAATGTTTCAATGTTAGTATTACCTATGTTTAGTTTTTTATAGCCAAAGGAGCATGTGATTGTGTTTATTAGCATAACCAATTCAATGTCTTTTATATATTACTACCTTTAAATCTCTTGAGACATGTTCATCTTAATATCATGCAATGTATTTGATTTGGTTTGTATTCTGTTTGGATGTAAGATTGTCGTCTTAACATTTTGATAAGGGGTTTGGTGTTGGGGTTAATAATTGGTTGGTTCACTTCAAGGTTAGCGTGTTCTATAAAATTGACACAACCAAAAATATTCTACTATATGTTGATAATTTAATGTATTATGATCCTGAATTTGATAACCAAATATATTTGTTCATGTGCGCGTGTGTGTGCATGTGTGAGAAAGATATATGGAGGAAGAGAGAGAGAGAGAGAGTTTTTCACTTTAAATGACATTATATGATATTTTTCACTATGAATTACTGGCTACCAAACTGAACATGAAAAAAAAATTGGCTAATCAGTTGAGTGAAATATTTTTTCACTTCAAATGAAATTATGTGATATTTTTTTAGCTCAATAATAATTTCTTAACCAATTATTGGAAGCAAAAAATTATGGATGGATATTTTTGTATTGATTGTATCATTTCTCTTTAATTTATTTTTATAATTTTAAGTTGGTACTAGTGTTATTTTTGATTAGTCTACAACTATAACATTCCTTTGGGTTTCTTATTAGGTAGGAGGATTGTGTAACAATGTCACAACTTTCCTTGAATGTAAGAAAACTCGATTAGGTTCATCAAAGCAAATTGAAAAGTAAGTTTCTTTCTTTGAGATTTTCAGAAACTAGAAATAATTTAACCCAGGTTATACCTTATCATTAATGGTTTATTATTTAATTATATTCTTAGTGATAAAATGGGATTTGGATGGAAAACAAATGAAAAATAAATAAATATTTCCTAGGGAATGTTTCTCAATGCATGGTTATCATTAGGGATGACCATTGAATTTTTTTTACTTATTTTACATGCCCTAGATTCTGATGGACCCTTATGCTCTGTTTAGTTTCCTTATTTTGAATTTTAAAAAATATAAATGAATATATGTTTAGTTATGTGAATAAAAATAATTAAATAAAATGAAAATAAAATAAGATATTTTTTAGAAAAAAATGTTTTAAATTTCTCAAGAAAATGAAAAACACTTGGAAAAATAGTTGTCATTTCTTTTACTTCCTTTCACTCTACAAAAAATTTTGTAATGCATTTTGTAAAAAAATTATAAAATGAAAATAAATCATGTTTTTATGGACCATATGTAGACTTAGGTTCTTCAAGACCTTGGTTTCTAATAATATTAATCTTTATTTCAATATCTAGATTTCTTCAAATGAAACAGGATTAATGTTACATATTATGTTGGGGAATCTTTCATTGGTACTGTGGAAGCAGTAGATCCAGTTAAGTTCTTTAAATTTCATAAAAATATATTAAGTTTCCAATTTTATTTTATTATCATTTAATAAATATGGATGAACTTCATCAGGTCACTAATCCTCACTTTAGAGGGGAAGGAATTTTCCAAGATGTGATAGATGATCTAAAGGAAAAGGTAATGATAAATGATAAAAATTTAAATTCATTTAATTATCTGTTGATGTTTTTTCATTTCCTATATATTTTTTTTCATTTTATTCACTTATAAGAATCTATAATGGTAGGCTATAATTTTTTGTTGTTCATCTGGTGTATTGGATTCCATTTTTCATTGTTATAGATTTAAATCTCTTTGTCCTGTGTCTACAAAAGTAAAATGCCTTATTAATACCAATTTCTTTATCAATGTGTAAATTATTTATGCAATAATCTACTCAGAAATTTTATCTAATGCTCATCTAGTTTTTGTGCAATGAAAATTTTCAAGTGAATAGCTATGGTAACTAGTTTATATATTCAAGAATGAAATTTAAGTGATTCTTAAATGGTAAATTGGTAGTTTTACTATTCCAAATTTCAATGGATATTTTCCAAATATTGTCTTATATATTCTATAATTGTCCTGTATGGGATGAAATTGATGTTCAATTTTGGAATTCTATTCGTGGAAAATTCCAAATTCTGGTGATTTATGTGTAACCAATGCTCATCTACTTTATTATTCATATTACATATATTTAGTTCTACTATACAAACAACTTATATTTAAAAACTATGTAATAATTTTTCAAGTATTTTTATATTCTTGATCTTCAATTTCAGGTGAACACTGATATCATCTTCCTAACTTATTAATCTGACATTAATGTCATTTGGAACTGCATATTCGACTCCACTAATATTTTGTGTCAATAATTAGATGATACTTGATATTGGTAGATATTTAGAGGTAACTATTATCTTCATTAAGTTTTCAATTCTTACAAAAAATTAACAGTCTACAATTGTTTTTCCTTCCATTTTTAACATATCTTACTTTTCTATAACATCTTTCAAACAATATCAAAAGTACTAACTACTACAAACTGGTGAAGTCATGACATAAGGTTCTATTTCATGACTGCAAAAAATTATTTCTCAATAATTATTTTGAAACTACTTATTAAAATATTGTATAGAATAGTACACATTTTATTTTGACACTACAGAAAAGTATACAGTTTATATTTATTCATGATTTTTTTTAACACTAAATTCTAATACCATCACAATATAGCTTATATTTAAACTGTATTGTGATTATATTTATACATGAAAATTTATGAATAACATCAACCTATAATTTTAAGTATATAGTATTATGTTTCAATAATTGAAAATGTATGTAGATGAAATAAGAAAATGAAACTTTTTGAAAATAAATAAATAGTCATAATTTTTTATTTTTTTATAAAATAACATCAATCTGTAATGTACCATTATTAAATTTATTGTACTTTTTTATAAATTTTTATAGCTACAGTGAACCCATGATAATTTTGTATCTCAGTAATTTTGTTTCACTAAAAAATAGAAAATTATTTATTCAGTTTCATTATAAAAATAATTTGTTATTCGTTAAAAAATATGTAGATATTAAAAGGAGACTACATGTTTTTACAGAAATAACAAATTTCATTTATTCGTTGTACAATAAAAAAACTGCAACAACGACCTTAAATATTACAAGTTTTATAATTTTCAAAATCTTAATCATGTATAGTTATAAAATCATATATCAGTAACCTTCAATCTTACAGGTATTCTACTCATATTCTTTTAATTTTTTTGAAATTCTTATTTTTTTTTATTAATTTGTTTTAACTAAGTAAAAATATGTTTTACATTTTAATTTGATCATCATATTTTTTAAATACTAAAAATCTATACTTTAATTCTCTATGTATTGATAAATGTTTTAATTGTTTTGTTAAGGATTTTTTTCCCTGAATTTTATTTCATTTCCCCCATACAATTCATTTTTTCACCACATTTCCCTATATTTTATTTCATTATTTCACTGTATTTCCCCCTATATATCATTTCTTTGACTGAATTTACACCCACATTTCCTTATATGTTTTTACTCTATTTTTGAATCTATCTATTTTTTCACTACATTCCCCTTTTAATTTTTTAAATAGAACAAATTCATCTTATCCAAAAGTTTTTAGAGGTTAGTAAAATTTGTGCTAGTACAAAGTCAAATAATAAGTGCTTGATGGACCATAAGGTATTAAATCACACACACACACTAATCCATTATTTATTTTGTTGGTGAGATATAACTTCTATCATCGAGTATAAAATATCTATGGGATAATTTTATAGAATTGAATGTATCGAGATAAAAAATTTTGGCTTCTGTTGGACCTGATTCTCTTTGTTCAAACATATTTTAGATTGGTCGTCTAACTATAATATATGGGGGATGTATATCATTCCATGTTCCATTAAATAAATTTCTAATGAAACTATAATTTTCAATTCATTTTAACATTTTTTGAATGAGATGTCTCTTTATAATTTTCTCATTAACATTATTGAGGAAGTTTATCTGATAGTGTACATTCTATTTTTAATGTAAGTTAATATTTATATATATTGAAGATTTTTTCATCTATAGGCTCTCATCGTAAATAATTTTATTTTCTTTATAGATGTATCAGTGTTTCACATACTTTATGTAAAGATTAAATATCAATTTGTTAATGTTCTATGATGTTGTGACTTTTCTATGCATGATTATGGTTATAAATAGGTAATTTTTATTACTTTTAGGTGAGGACCTCCTATACCTGTCAACCTATAAAGGTTTTTGCATATGTTCAAAACTTTTTTTTCAATTGAGGGCCTCTTAAACAGAAATTTATGGTTTTCAAGTCACTGATTGAAGTTCTTCACTATTTTTAAAAACTAAAATTGAAGATTCAATTTCACATATATTTTTTGCTCTAAATATGTAGTTTTCAAAAATGATATCATGAAGACCAATGTTTTTTTCAAAAATAAAAGTTTAATAACACATTTTTTAACATTTTTATATCCCATTTCATAAATTTTTAGTTCTAAATTGTTTCTTCAAAAAAAATATAGTATGATATTATTTGATCACTCAATGTGTAGATATATGGCCAGAGTTACAATAGTTCATCCAAAATTTATGAAGATTAGTTGTGAAATTATTATCATTCTTTCATTCCCAAACCAATGAGATTTATATATAATTAAATGGTTTTGATTGTGATTTTCTTGTTTTTCAAATATCATATCATCAAAACTAGTCAAATGTTTGTTTATACAAATTTCATACAGTTTTCTTTTGAATCTTTTTTCAAAAACCGCACATTAATTTACTCCTTTGAAATCATTTTTTATATGAAATTTCATACATGATTAATTTTAAATTAAAGAATCAAAAACTATTTATTATTTCATTACATATATAAACATGTGCTTTTCAAGAGGTGCTATTATATCAAGTTCACATATTGAATGGTATCAAATGTTTAATTTCAATACTTTAAAATGTTTATATGTTGTAATAGTATTATATAACTTAGGTTTGTAAGAATTAAAGTACTTTCATTAGTCAATAACTTCAATTAAATTACTCTGATGATAGTCTATGAACTGTATATTATGATTATAGTCTATTAAATTTGATATGTGGAGAGGAATTAAACTAGATAATATGATTATAAAATAAGTGTGACATGCCTACTGTATGATGTATGTTTTGGTAGTGTTTTTTTTATTTTTTTATCAGATTTATTCAAATTCATAGCATTGTTAAACAATGTAAAGATGGTTATTTTATATAAACATAAGTTCCATGACAACCAACTAATGTTCTTATAAGAATTTATAGTGTTCTATTAATAATTCTTAGATCATGTTTCTATTTATTCTTGTTGTTTTTAGCTACTATATATTTTATTCTCTATATGTAAAACTAAATTAAAATAAATTGGTTATTACAATATGGGAATTATAATTGTTTTTTACGAATAATTTGTGATGAATGATCCCATCCTTGGTATAGAAGGCTTCAATGCCTCGATGCCTTCTCCAAAGATTCCATTAAACTTTGAGGAATAATATAATTAATATATGTGTATCCTCTAAGTTGATTAGATACTATAAATGACTTGATTTCATTATTGATAACATTTATATGGTTTGAAATAATTTTATAAAAATAGGATAGAGGCCTAGGATATAGAGATAGTCGATGTTGGAGATAGTAGAAAAGATGATACTATGAAGAATGGTGAGACAATGATACTTTTGTGCCTATTATGAATGTTTTATTTTAGTTTTGATGAGCCTGAGTATGATGAAATAAATTTTGTTTAATGATTTTTATTCAATTCCTATGTGTGAAGATCATAAGTTTAATCTTTTTTGTCATTAATATGTAATTTTAAAGTTAATGAAGGCAAGATGCTTGAAAAAAAATGCATGTGTGAGTTGAAAACGATGATTTCTAATGGTGTTCAGAGTGATCAAAGTCGCAAGAGTTGAACTGATTATAATAGAAGACTGGTTGATGATGGTCAAATTTTTTCAATAAATAATGGATATTGATAAAGTATATGGATGAAGTTATTAGCTGAAACTAAATTAAATATATTCTTGATATTTTTTTATTTTATAATATCCATGTATGAATAACAAAAGGTAGATATTTGACTAACACTAAGAAGGAGCTCTCAAATTTATTCCCTTGATGTGTTTACTGAAATTATTTAATACAAATTTGACGATCGAAAAATACATTGAAGTGGATTTATCTACTTGAAGGTACCAAGTTGAAGAGTGTTCATATATTAGAAGAGAGATGCTTGCTTTTTAAAAATAATTTGAAAAATAATTTCTATATGAAACTACATAATGAATTAACCATCCTAAATATAAAAATATATGAAATAAAATTATTTTTAGACTTTAACTATAGTATTATAGGTTATTTTTAGACTTTAACTATAGATTAATATAGGTTATACTTTAACTATATATAATTATAGAGTAATACAGGTTATTCATAAAAATAACCTATTTTAGACTTTAACTTCCACTCAATTTGTATTAGTTTATCTTTTTTGTATTTCAAATATTTACTTTATAATTTTAAAAAAAACCATAGCATGATTTTTAGTTACATATTCACTCCCTAATTACTGTATGATATTGTGTTACTAAATGACTATAGAGTACTACAAGTTATTACCATTGTGCTTGGTTTGAGTCTCCCCTACTTCCTGCATGTGTGTGTTTGTGTGTTTATTTTTAACTATGTAGTTCTCCTTCCTCGATCATTTGTAATATAGTTCATATTTTAATAGAATTTATAATTGGGAAGATATTATGATATATTCATATCACACTATAGAATGTAATAACCTGTAGTAAAAATTAAAACCCGAAATAAAATTTCATATATTAATGAAATAATGCAATTGCATACAATAATGCAATAACCTACAAAGTATATCTTGAGTAAAGAAATTGCATAATATTGTTGACACCATAATACATTAATGTAATAACTTTTAGTACTCTATTGTAATTGATTAATTCAATTGTATATAGTAATTAGGGAGTGAATATGTAACTAAAATGTATGTCATTACTATATGTAACTAAAATTACCTATATACCGTTACTGTAAAATTATTTTTAAGAACTTTGACATCATAATATAGTAATTCAAAAACCTATAGTACTCTATAGTCATTGAGTAATGCAATTTCATATAGTAATTAGAGTGTGGATATGTAACTAAAATTAAATATTTTAGTGATGTACTATAGGTTATTGCACACAGTAATGAAATAAATTGAAGTGCAATTTCATAATATAGTCATGTATCACTATAAAAGACTTCATAATATCTTGTAGTTGTAATTTTTTTCAGATTCTAAAATATCTTCCAATGAAAAAAAATCTTATATATATTATGATTTCTCACAAAAATATATAAAAACATGTGGTCTTCTTTACAATTTTCATAAGATTTTTGTGAGACATTGTAATATCTATAAGATTGGAAATTGTTGGAAAAATAAATTCATGTTATAAATTCTCAATTTCTTTATAATATGAACTATATTTTTATTGTCATGTTTGTTTCTTACAAAGTAAAAAAATTGAATTGTGGGTCCATAAATTTCCCAATCTTATTCCTCCAATAATCTTCACTATGGTTCTTCTGGTTAGCCATTGTAAATGTCTCACATTCTCATCCTTTTAGAAATATTAATTTTTCAATAATTGGTTACCATAGTAGTTTACACTGACACAATTACTTGTTTCTCTTTATTCAATCATTTTTTTTGGGTTTTATTATACCTATTTCTATTTGTAAAAATTTTATGCTATCTATATTATAGTACTAAGTATTGAAATTATATCTTTTTTGAAATTCAGACTTTAGAAAAAAATTGAGATGATTGGTTGGAAATAATTGGTTAATTTTTACCTGAATAGGTGCGTAGACAGTTTTAAGCATACAAGTATTTGAACAAAAGACGATGATTGGAAGACAATCTGGTAGGATTTAGCAGTTTCAGACTCGCTGTAAGTAAACATAGGGTGTTTTGGGGCATTGGAAGATAGATCCCTATATGAGGACCTCCAACAAGTATAAATTCTATTATAATGGATCATGTGGTTTCTCCTCAATCTCTTTCACTCATTATTATGGTATTTCTATAAACTTATTCAACACTAAGATAACTTGTCTATAAAATTTAAATTAATTCAAAGGTATTACTTTCATACTCACAGTTAAAATTTTTAATATTAATTAATAATAATAAAACATCTCTAAAAAATATATACACCTTTTTCATTTTATCAGTCTTTATATTTCAATAGACTATTACTTTTATCTCATTTCAATCCTACATTCACCACTTTGTCAAAAATATATTCATACGTTATATACTGCATGCAATTATAGTATGCATTCTTTTGACTAGTTATTTAGTATTCCACCCATTTCTCTTCTACATTAACAAATTCCATATAGTATTATGCATATAGTATGGATACATTGTTTGAAATCACATAAATATGTATGCATACTTTATGCATACATTGATTTAATTTATATACACATGTTCACATAAATGCACATCTTTGGTTATATAGAATTATTCCAATTACACATGTCACCACCATCCTTCACTCCATTTCCATGTATCACAAGCAGCCCACTCACTTCATTTCGTTATCCAATTTCCTCCCTCTCCCAACAAGTGACATGGATTCCATAAATGATCACCATAATTTTTTGACTATGTGTATGAAAAATTGTAATTAAATGATCATGCCATGAAAATGCACAGGTTGGGTACTAGTATATTTATAAATGTATATTACTATATTTATATATTTATATATTTATAATTATAAATAAATATTATTTTATTAAAAATTATTTATATAATTATAAATAAATAGTTATATATATTTAAATAATTATAAATTTATTTAAATAATGAATATATTTACTATATTTATATTTATATTTATTAATTAAATATATATATATATATATATAATTATATAAATATATATAATGATATAAATATTATTATTTTTAAAATTATTTATATAATTATAAATAAATAATTTTATATTTAAATAATAATAAAATTATAAGAAATATATTTAAATAAATAATATATTTACTTTATTTATATTTATATATATTTATTAAATATATATAATTATATAAATATATTTACAAAAACATATTTATAATTATAATTATAAATCCTTTATCAGTGCTTAAGTAATAAAGTATGTAGCTAAGTTTATATATAAATACTCTGTAGTGCTCTAATGAATTGGGTAATGTTTATGTCTCATGAGATGATATGTATGGGATTAGGGAGTATACCTAATACATATTGGGACACTGTCTACCATGTGATGTTGTCTTGGTAGTTATTATTGGATTATTTTTATGTCATTTTTTATATTTTTTCCACTTTCCTATGTTTCTATGATCTTATGATTCCATATTCTTTATGTCATGCTACCATATGATTATTCGTAAGCCTTTTATTTTATGATATCATGTTATGACTTTTGACACGTATATTACGCTCTGTTATCACACTTATTTCCTTACTAAGATTTTTAGCTCATCCCTTTTATTTATGTATTCCCTAGTTTATCCTACAATGTTCTTGGAGATCAATTGGATTTGGGAGTTAATTATAGGTATTATAAAAAAAATTCATTTCATCTTTATGTTTTATGTACCTAGTATTCCAAACACACCAGGAATCTCGATCTTTGGGATTCATCTATTGGATATTTATGATAAAAATTAAGTAAAAATATGTGTAAAATGATAGGGTATTTATATTTGAGCATCTTGGTCTAAAACTATTATGGAGGGAACTTTATGAATTTGTCTTATCTTTGTAAAATATAGGTATCCCAAACTATCTACTAAACCCCACCCACATATATCCAGTAAGTGGGCAGACTTGTTGAGTCAGTCTATGATCACCTAGATAGTGCCATGGCCTTTAGATAATAATGGAATTCCTATAAAAAAATCCACCAAGATACCATCCCACATATACTATGGAATGTCAAGGAGTTGGGATAAACTCGTTAGATCTTATTTCTCAGCCTTTTGTATCTAGGAAGTGAGGTATCGAGAGATGAATTTAATAACACCCCTCTCCATCTCTAGCCACCAGAAATAACATTGAAAGTCCTAGTAAATATTTGACACTCTGGGATTTACTACTAAGGGAATATATGAAATTACCATAGAATCTACCCTCATAGTGTGTCTAGTACCATCATCAATCATTGGAATAGAATGATGTGTTCCTCACCTTTATAAATTACTTCATGAGCATGCCTAGTAGATATGTGGTCATGCAATACCACATAATTGATATCACCAAGCCATGTATCCCTAACACATTGAATAAGTGTAGGGGTAAAACACTATAAAAAATAGGTCTTACCAGTGGTTTAAGTGAATCACCACAAAATATTTTAAAAAACCCAAATTTGACCCCCCCCCCCTCCCCCACCCATTTCTCCTCAAGCCCGCTCCACCCCTTATCATCTACCACCACTCACCGCCTGTTGCCCCTCACTACCCACCACCCCCTCAACGTAACTTTCTGCATCCCCCCCCCTATCCTCAATCTTGCACCACCCCTTCCCATCGCCACCCCTCGCCACTCTCCGCCCCTCACTGCTCTCTTCTCACTGCCCCCTCACCATCTCTCACTGCCCCTCACTACCCTTCGACCCCCTTAACCCTGAGCCCCCACTCCCCCCTTTTTCCTAGATTTAGCACCATCACATCCCCTCGCCACCCCTAGCCATCCCTCTCTACCCCTCAGTGTCTCTCCCTAACCCCCCCCCCCCCCCTCAAGCCCTCACTACCCCTTCCCCGATCCATCACGCTTTTCATCTATTGTCACCCCTCACTGTCACTCTCTAGTATGTGGTTTAATATATTTTTTTTAGTTCCATAATCATGATTTATTACATTAGTTTATTTATTATTTTCTTGAATATTAAATTTTGTTTATTATTTATTATTAAATAGTGATAGTAATACGGTGAGTTTTCTTTGTTTTTCATGCGATAAATTGTGTTTTTTCTTTACAAATATAGTAATCTAATTTTAAAATAATCATGGAGACATTTCTCTTGACTAAATGTAATTTTATTATGAAATAATTGTTTTTGTTACTAGAAATGATTTATGTGGTGTTAAAAAAATTGAGTTATATGGTTTTGATTGTTTTTCCCAAAATATCAAGATTTTTTTATTACTATCAATATTGTGAGTGTTTGTTAATATCAGGAATTGTTATGGTTTGTTTATTAATTTAATTATTATGAGGTGTTATCAAGAATTGATTGGATAAATTTATATATTAAGAGGTTTTTTTATATTTCAATAATTATTTAAGGGGAGATATAAATATTGATTTTTTTATTAATATTAAGAAGTGTTTTGAATAATATCAATAATTGTTTTTTAGGGTGTTTATTAATTTTATTGAAATAGTGGATGGTTTCTTTAAAATTTCATAGAGAGAAAATATAGTTATGATTGTAGACATAATATCATAATGGATTGTCTCAAACTGAAATTTATTCTTGAGATAAACTTTGGTTAGAACTCCAATTATTTTAAAATATTTATTTGGCGTTATGTTGAATCAAGGCCCAAACCTAGTCAATGATGAAGTTGGGTGATGTGTAATTTTGATTGTACTTTTTTGATTACTTTTTTGTATCTTTATATTTGAATTTATAAGGAGAATAGTGACAATCCAATACCTATGGATAAAATTTGGATTAATTTACCTCAATATAAACCTCAGTATTTCAAGGGTTTGGAATAATTTTTAGATTTTTCAATTGTAAACCGATCAGTGTATGGTAGAATAAAATATTTGTGCCCTAATTTTTAATTCAAGTGATTATTGAATATAAACAAATTATATGATCATTTGATATTGAAATAGTTTCCTACTCGATGTGTATTTTGGATTTGGAATGGTGAATCAAATATTATAGAGAGTCAAAAAAAATGACAATACTGTCAACAAAACACAGTGACCCAGAAGAGGAGAATTCAGTTTTAAATTTGTTAAATTATGCATTTGTTTTTGAAGAATACAATGTCCAATGTTTAATTGATCAAAAAACCTTTAGTTTATCCTAATAAGGTTAATCTTTCTCAAAACTTTAGTGACCAAAAAAATGAGTTTTATGAATTAGTTGAATACAAACAACAAGAACTGTATGATGGGTGTTCCAGGTATTCAAAGTTGTCTTTTATAATTAAGTTGTATCGTATCAATTTTATCTATGGAATTAATAAAAAATAAATGTCCATGATTTTAGAGTTTCTTTATGATGAATCCATTGAAGCTAATATTCTTTCATCATTCTATGAGATGAAGAAAGTAATTAACAATCATGGACTTGATTATACAAAGATGAATGCATGTCCTAATTATTGTATGCTTTAATGGGGATAAGAGTCTGATAAATAAGAATGCATAATATTTCATACAAGTAGATGTAGGTAAATGAAAAACAATGAGAGTATAAATCAATGCAACCTCATGAAGAAATAGAAGAAGAAAACTCTTGAAAAGGTATTGCGTTACTTTCCTCTGAAACCATGCTTACAAAGATTATTCATATCATCTAAGACTATATATGACATGAAGTGGCATTCTTAGGTTAATAACGATGGCTTTATGAGACATCCAAAACATTCAACATCATGGAAGATGTTTGATTATCTATATCCAGATTTTTCTTTAAGATCCTAAGAATATACATTTGGGATTGCCTTCTGATGGTTTTAACCCTTTTAGTACTTTAATTACTAATTATAGTATTTGTGTAGTTGTTTTGATCCCCTATAATCTACCTCCATGGATGTGTATGAATAAAAATTATTTCATTATTTTTATGATTATTCCTATAAATCAAATGCATGGAAATGACATTGATGTATAACTTCAAACTCTAATCAGAGAATAGTAAGAATTATGGGATGATGGCATGGAAACATATGATACTTCAATAAGATAACTATAAAAAATTCATGCTTCTTTAATGTGTAAAATTAGTTACTTTCAAAGACTTATAAATTTATCTTGTTGGAAAAATCATACTGGTTTGGGTTGTCTAGTTTTTAATTTTGATTTTGAACCTCAATGATTACCTTATAGCATAAAATGGAATTTTATGTGTTATCATAAATTTATTGATTCTTCTCATAAATTTAGATTTAACAAGACACATTTCAATAGAGATATTAAAATGAAAAAGTCATCGAAGGTTTTATCAGGTTTATAAATCTTGGGACATTTAATGAATGTCACTGAATAATTTGTAAATTTTCATTAGTTTAAATAAAGGGAAAAGGGGTACGAGGTACAGTATCTGAAGCAGCTATAACATAGCAATGAAAGAAAAAGGGTATATTTTTTAAACTTATTTATTGGGAGTTTAATTTGACATGTCATAATCTTGATGTAATTCATATTGATAAGAATGTTTGTGATAGTGTAATTTTTACATTGCTTAATGATTAGGGTAAGTTGAAGGATCACCTTAATGCTCATAAGGATTTTGAGTAAATAAATATAAAGCATAGTTTGTGGTAAAATGAGAATGGAAAGTATCATTTGGCTATTTTTACAATGAAAATCATGAGAAAGATGTATTCCTTCGAACTTTAAAGAATTTAAAAGTACCAGATGGATATTCAAGTAACATATCAAAGTGCATTGAATTAAAACATTGAAAGTTACATGGATTGAAAAGTCATGACTCGCATATTTTTATGGAGTTGTTGTTGTCATTGGTATTTTATAATACGTTAAATGAAAAAGTAATTGTGGTTATAGTTGATTTTTGTACCTTTTTCAGAGATCTTTGTGAAAAACTCAAAATATAATTGAGCTTGATAAGCTTCAAGAAAGAATTTTTTTGACACTTTTTCATTTAGATATTTTATTTCCCCATTCATTCTTCACAATAATGAATCATTTGACTATTCATTTAGTTGAAGAAACTAAACTTGGTGGACTGGTACACTATCAATGGATGTATCCAATTGAGAGGTATGTTGATATTATTTTGATTTTCATTGGTGAATTATATTTTATCAAATCATTGTATAAAAAAACATTTATATGTTTATTTTTTTTTCATCAGGTATTTAGGTCACTTGAAATCATATATGAGGAATAAATTTCAACTAGAAGGATCTATTTCTAAAATTTAAAAAGATAAAGAGTGTTTGAACTTTTGTTCTATGTAACATCCTACCCCATCCCATTGGCTTGAGAGTGAGGGGTAATAGTACTTGGCCTTAAGCGACATTCCCAAGATGCCAAAGGCTTACAATAAATTCTGAAGGCTTTGAGGATAAAGTGGGGAATGATTTTCCCTTAAGAAAAAACCAATTAAACCATCCACAAACTATATGATGCATTTCAAACAAACAATCAACTCATACATTACCAAAACACAACCAACTAATCCATAATGATCCCACATTCCAAAACAACCAAAAACAATATCAAAGTACTATGTAGAAGACTAAATAAGAGACCCAAAATAAACCAATACACACTCCAAAACTCCACACCAAGCTCCATGCTCTAAGTACCACCACATCTCCCAAGCATCACCATGAGCCACTAGCAATGAGATGCTTTACCTTTACCTATGTCCCAGAATATGACATCTGCAAAAGCCCCCAAGTTCTAAAGCAAGGGGTGAGTACCAATACTCAGTAGGTTTTCCCCAAATTATTTCCCCACACACACCACTAGGATGAAACCGTTATCACATTTATATAAAACAGATATATATAAAACATTCAATAGTATAACAACTTGAAACATTCCAAACATACCCTTACCAAGCCATGAAAACCCAAGGAAATCCACAACCATGCCATAATCTAGATCCCCATCACGCATTAGCACAAAAATTCCATCTTTGAAAAGCAACACACAATAAAGAAACCAATACGGTGGGACTTCCGCCCATCACGTTCACCCCACTCTCAACTAGCGGTACTTCCTGACCACTACCCATAATGGTGGTTCTTCCGACCACTATCCATCACCTTTTATAGTGAGACTTCCATCCCACTTCCATAATGGTGGTTCTTTTAACCATTATCCATCACCTTTTATAGTGAGACTTCCCACCCACTTCCACATAACCAACATAATCCATAACACTCAATCAACCAATAAGCATAAATCACCAAGGCCACACAATAAGCACACGGCCATTTCCAACACATGCCAATTCACTTCAATAAATCACTCATTTATTTAAACAAAACTTAAATTGTTTTCCATGCCAAACCACATTTCAATAAAACAAAATATTTATTGAAAACCATTTTCATCAACCATTTTCCCAAATCAATCTCGGCAACCCATTTTAAAATCTCCATTTTAAAATCCACAACAAGAGCATTTCACCACAAATCCCTCTTTTTTCCAAAAATCCCCAAAACATCACCAAGGGATTTCCAAAAAAATTTCACAACAAAAAAACAATTAATTTTAATCAAAACAAATTAATTTTAACCAAGATTCAAGTTCTATCAAAGTGGGGTTTAGAGAGAATCCACCTACCTTTAGGGTTCTGATGAATTCTACCTATAAGCAACCACACCCCAAATCCAGCGAATGCACCACCAAAATCACTCTAGATCACCTTACCTAGGAGAAACCACCATAAACCACCTTGAAACCCCTTTAAATCACTAAAAAATTGAGTGGAAGAGCCCCTCCAACCCTTGAGAACCGAAAATCTTGAGTGAGGCATGAGTGGGAGAAGATTTGGAGTGAAATGAGGCACCCCTGAGGGAGCCCAAATTTAAAAACTTCATCTTTAAGTGGTCGCATGGTTAGTCCGTACGGTTTGGAAAACTGTGCGCTAACCGTGTACACGCCACTGTCTCAAGAAAAAGGGTTTGTATGGTTGCCTCGCATGGTTTTTCAAATCGTCTGCAGGCCGTGTGAAGCCCACTGTCTCCCCCTGCACGGTTTCCTGGAGAACTCTCATGGTTTTCCCTAACCATTCTCAAACTGTGCGCCCTTATAAAAGCCTCCAAACGTATTCAAAACCATTCCAAACTCTCCCAACCACTTCCCAACTCATCTCAAGCACTTTAAACACATAAAAAGGCTACATACCACAAACAGGGGGTGCTATATTCTCCCCACCATTGGACTTTCCATCCTTGGAAGGTAGGAAACCATTGCTTTACCGAAAGAGAACGAGCCATTGCTCTTCCATCTCTTTTTCCTGCTCCCATGTCTCCTCTTGAATTCGACCATGATACCAAAAAAACATGAACTAAATCAATTCTTTTACCACGCAAGACTTTCTCTTTCTTATCCACAATCTACATTGGCACGTGCACCAAGGAAGAATCCCATTCTAGCTCAACATGATCTCAATGAATCACATGGTCACGATCTGGCTGATACTTTTCAACTACAACACATGAAACACAATGTGCACCACATTAAACCGTGGTGGAAAATCTAAACAATAATCCACCTCTTCAATCTTATCATGTATCTCAAAAGGCCTAATATACCTCAGAGATAACTTACCCTCCTTCCCAAATCGATGATGTCCCAACCTAGGAGAGATTCTCAAAAATACATAATCACATACCTCGAACGACAACGGTCATCAATGATGGTCCGCATATTATTTCTGATAAATTTGAGCCATCTACATCCTCTTCCTAATCAACTTGATTTTTTCCATAGTTTCTTAGACAAGGCTTGGTTCAATCGTCGAACTCTCACCTGTTTTCACACAACATAGTAGAGAATGAAAAGGATGCCCATAAAAAGCCTCAAATGGAGCCATATGTATTGAATCTTGATAACTGTTATTGTAGGAGAACTCCACCAATGGTAAGTACTCCTCCCATGAACCAGAAAAAACCATCACACAAGCCCTTAACATATCCTTCAAGGTTTGTATCGTCCTCTCGGATTTCCCATTCGTCTAAGGATGATACGCCATGCTCATAGTCAACTATGTTCCAAGTGCTTGCTGTATGGATTTCCAGAAATGATATGTGAACCTTGGATATCTATCTGATACAATAAAAATTGGAACACCATGCCTCTTTACCACCTCCCATATATAGATTTTGGATAGATCCCTCACTATATGATATTCACGAATCGGGATGAAATGGGCCGACTTTGTGAGCTGATCCAAAATCGCCCATATGGCATTGTGTTTTCATACTGTTCTTGGGAGACCCATCACAAAATCCATTGTTATTTTCTCCCATTTCCACACTAGGATAGGTAAAGACTGCAACATGCCTGCTGGCCACTGATGCTCTTCCTTGACTTGCTGACAAGTCAAGCATCTCAAAAAAAACTAATCCACGTCCCTTTTCATACCATCCCACCAAAACTGCGCCTTCAATGCCTTATAAATTCTCTAAATTCTAGGATAGAAATCCCACCTGGAATGATGATAAGCCCTGAGAAGTTCCTCCTGACAACCCACCGATACCACCATCCAATTCCAAAATCACAATACTGAATTCCCATTCAGTTCTCATTTCTCAATGGTCTCCCCACCATTGAGTTTAAACCTCATCACCGCACATTCAGAATCATATTCTTGTGCCTCTTTTACCAAACCAACTAAGTTACAAACCAACGAAACTATGAAGAAAACTGCTCTGTCACCCCGGTCCTCACATTCCAACTGCATGTAGGCTTTGACCGACATCAACTACCACTGATCTGATGCATGTTTAACCACTTGAGCATATGATCTTCTACTTAATGCATCCGCCAAAGAATTTCATTTATTCGGTGTGTACATTAAGTCGAAATTAACCATTTGGAGATATTCCATCCACATCCTTTTCCTCATGTTCAAATCTATTTGTGAGAAGATATGCTTTAAGCTCTTGTGATAGGTAAACACTGTAAATTTCTCACCAAAGAGATAATGGCACCACATCTTTAAAGCATGAACCACATCTTCCAACTCCAAATAATGTGTTGGATAGTTCTTATCATGAAACCTCAACTGTCATGATCCATATGCAACTACATGATCCCTCTGCATGAGAACACACCCCAACCCTGATCCCAATGTGTCACAATACACCACATACCCTTTCCCTAGTTCTAGAAAAACCAATATTGGTGCTGATGTAAGGAGACCCTTTATCTCTTCAAAACATTTATGAAACTTCCCATCCCATTGAAATGGGACATTCTTCCTTGTAAAATCTATCATCGGTGAATCCAATCATGAAAAATCATGAACAAAACGTTGATAATACCCAGCTAGACCAAGGAAGATTCATATCTTGAAAACATTCTTTGGTGGTTGTCATGAGATAACAGCCTCTATATTTTCCAGATCAACTAAAATACCCCTCTCAGAAATAAAATGTCCTAGGAAAAGAACCTTCTATATCCAAAAGTCACACTTTGAAAATTTTCTACGTAAAGACCCAGAAATTTCAAGGAAAATTTTTTCTTAAATACTTTGGAATTTTACAAGTCTGCGGTTTCTGACAGCACCTGATTCTGAGGGCCGGTGTTCCCAGAATCAATTTCTGAAGTTTTGTTTGGGTACATTCAGTAAACGTACGTGTAGGTTTTTATATCTTTTGAACCAGTGCTCATAATTGAAATATGAGGGCACTGATGAACTCACAGCACCGGTTTTCACTTAAGGGGACATTTACCATAGTTGCGTTTTCTCGGGAGGAGAAGTTAATTTTTGGGGATTTATATTAAATTAAATAAAATTGTTGTACACGATTTTATTGTTTAAGAGTTGGTTATTTCTTACAAGGGGGAGTTGGACATGGGGCTCACACCTATATAACCTCCCATGAAAGTATAACGTGTGGTGGGGCCCACACGAGCCCCTAACCCTTAAACTCCCCATTAACTCCCCTTCATTTAATTTGACTACTCCCCTCTTTTAATGGGAACTCTTCACCTCCTCTTAATTAATGCCAACAAATATGATTAATTAAATGCCACATTTAATTAATCCTTTAATTCATTTGAACCAATTTGAATGGCATGGATACTCTATTAAAATTGGGGTAGCTTTTATAATATTTTGGCTTGGAAAATATTTCAGTGGAGAAACCTCTGGAGAATTAGAAGAAGGTGTTCCTCTCTCAATGAAGAACATTGTTCTTCGACGAAGAATTTCTACGATGAAGAACGCAAAGTCACCAATGAAGTTTCTTCTTCGAATGCACCCCGATGTCAACGAAATCGATGTCCTTTTTCCGCGATGCCTGACCTCTGCGACGGTTGACTTCCACGACTCATTGACGTGCTCCGCTCTTGAAAATGAGGTAGGGGTTTTGTATAATTTATAAGTGAATAAATTATCTCGTTTGTGTAGAATTCTCTATAATGTCTTCGGCCAACTGTTACCGCCTTACGCGGAGGGCACGGGCTGAACGAACACGGCCCGACGACCCTCCGATGATCCTTGTTCTTATTCATGATAGATGCAGAGATGGAAGAGGCAGTGATGATCAGAGGGAGCGGTGGCCGTGTGTCGGCCTCATAGAGAAGAACCGTGGCCCGCATCCGCCGGCCGGCTAAAGTCGGTCGGGCCGAAGGAACCGCAGTGCCACGAGGGCGTCGCGCTGCGGAGGACCGCGGCCCGCGCTCTGTGGGCCACTTCGGCAGTGAACCGGTTGGCCGCCTGCTGGCCGGGTAGAAGGAGGTCACGGCACCCGTAGGTGCCACGTGGGAGAAATGTGGCCCGCCCGTGCAGGCCGTTCGTGCCGGGAAGACCGGCCGGCTTCGGCCGGCCAGACAGGAGGGGCGGCGCTGCTCGACACCGCCGGTTCGGGAAACCAAGGGGGCTGCACCCCTTGCACCACTCGGCCAGCTGGGCCAAGTCGCGGCTGGCCGCGGGCCGGGTCACGCCACGCCGAGCCGAGCCGCGCCATGCCGGGCTGGGTCGCGCCCCGCCGGGCCGGGCTGCGCCACGCCGGGTCGGGCTGTGCCCTGCCGGGCTGGGCCACGCCCCTCCAGGCTAGGTCAGGCCATGCTCCATTGGGTTGGTCCGACCCCCCTTCCGGGTCAAACCCGCCGAACCAGGTCGGGCCGACCCGCCAGCCCACTAGGCTTGACGGGTCGGGCCTGTTTCACTTAAACGTGAATAACTTTAAGACTCCACGTCTGATCGACGCACCGTCTGCGGCACTAGGATCCTCATGATGAGATGGTCCTTTTCCGATACTCTAAGTATGTTTTGGATGACTTTGGAAAATGGCTGGGTTTGGAACGATCGTACTTCCAACCGGGCCCTTAGAATGGAAAAGCCAATATCTCTCAGACCGGGCATCCGATTGATGCACCGTCTGTTGCGTTGGGTTCATTTTTACAAGAAGGAACTTTGGGATACATCAACTCTGGACTTCATGATAGTTTATGTATCGAACCCTTGGCTCGAGGAGCGAACCCTCCTGGAATCAAGCGTGCTGTGTGCGAAAACACTAGAGCTGGCTGCGACTGCGATGACTACCGTACTGGAATCCTTCATGGGTTCGACGACGACGAAGACTGTACTGGAATCATCTGTGGGTTTGAAAATGATGACTGCTATACTTGTATCCTAAGTGGGTCCGACAGTTTGACTTCTGTACTAGTATCCTGAGTGGGTCCGACAGAGTATCTGGTCTAGTATCCTATGTGGGTCTGACAGCTTAGCTGTTCTGGTATCCTACATGGGTCCGATAGCTTAGATGAATCAATGACTACATATGATCATCTCTATCTCTATACAAAAGATGTATACCTGTGTGATTTGAGTCTTGACTTTCAATCATTATCATCGATGTGATTGACTTTCTTTCCTGTGTGGACTGAGTTGTGCTTGGGCTCGAGAGTTGGAGCCGAACTGAGATTGATAACTTAGGTGTATGTATGGGCATATGCCTAAGTAGAGTTGGTTGATACTTCGTGATTGTATCTTTCTTCTGTGGTTTGTCCTTCGTGGATTCTGGGAGACCTTCGGGGGTCTCAGGGTCCCTACTGAGTATCGTATACTCACCCATACACGGGTTATGCCTGCACTACATTGTGTTGGATGTAGACGACGGGCAGCACTGATCGAGGTGGAGGCTTGGAGAGCAGGATAGTACCCGGAGGTGGACCACTTGGCGAGATGTACACGGAGTGGACGGTCGGACCCGAGGTGCTGAGGAGGTCATCTGTACCCACCCTTCAGGTGGGATTCCCGTAGGACAACTCAGTGGTTTTTGTTTTACTTTACTGCAGTTGTGCTAGCTTTTCAGTTGTACTATACTTACTGTTGGGCTTATATTTCCGACCCCTTTCCTTTTAGCACTTACTTTTGTATTCAGTATTAATTAGCGTTTTCTTATGTTGTGTACTCTGTTGTGTTTCTTTAATTTTATAAAGGCAATGCCTTCCCTTTTTATCGGGATTTACGTCTTTGGTGCTAGTTGCCAGCCCCTGGCCTATGGAAGGTGGGCTTGGGGTAGTCATAGCATGGGCCCCGAGGATGGGTCGTGACAAATTGGTATCAGAGGAGTCATTTCTACCGCATAACTTAGGACTCTGATCTATCTTACTATGATACAATATTGTTAAGATTATTGAGTGTGGTTTTCAGTCTAGGGAGTCCAGTGTAGGTGCGGCGGCCAACATATCCATACACCAGGACCCTGACCTCTGATTTCCGACTCAGTGCATGAAAACGCTGATTGCGTGTGTGTTTCCTTTGAAGATTTTTATTGTGATTACTTTGTGTCATATCACCATCTATACTGTTTTAATCATGGTGAACCTATTTCTTTTTAGGATGGCCCCACAAAGGCAGCCAGCTAGGGTTCCGAGTTACGTACGAGATGGTAGCCCACCGAGCGATGAGGCCTCGGTGCAGGGCCCCGTCACAGCGGAGGCACCTGCGATACCACTACCCGCTGGGCCACCAATACCACCAGCCCTAGCAGCAGAGAGTGCATGCCGCCTGAGTGCGGTGCATGAGTTCCAACGATAGAGGCCGCCCAGGTTTCGCGGAGAGAAGGACCCACAGGTAGCTGAGTACTGGATGGAGGTTGTCTTCATAGTTTTCAAATTGGTAGGGACACCAGCCGACCTTATGGTGATCCTTGTTGCGAGTCTCTTGCACGTAGCAGCAGGTAGATGGTGGAGCCTGATGCTCTAGGTGCATGAAGAGGAATCTTTACTATGGATAGACTTAGAGAGTCTCTTCTGCTCGGAGTTTGTTCTAGCCACCATTTGTGCGGTGTGGATTCAGGAGTTACTACATCTGCAGCAGGGCAGCATGTCAGTAGCTCAGTACTCAGCGAGGTTCACCGACCTCTCATGCTACTCCACGGATATGGTATGGGACCCTTTATTTAGGGCCCGGACCTTTTATCAGGGACTCAGACATGAGATTCGGGCATCAATGATTCCCCTCAGCATTCTGACGCAGGTGGGGGTGCTAGAGAGAGCCCTTCTAGTGGAGAGATTTCTCACTGAGCAGTCACCAGCGGCGAGACCCACTACAGGGCGACACGTAGTGGAGTCTTCTATAGCTGGAAGTAGGTAGATGACACAGAGGTACAAGCGGACCAGGCCATCAGGTGGGCGACCTCAGGATACAGGTTCGGTTGTTCGGGGCACACGAAACAGATCCAGCTATATGAGGAGCAGGCAGTGCTATGCATGCGGTGGGCAGGGTCATATGGCTCGGGATTGCTCGAACCACCATGCGGACGAGTAGAAGACAGTAGAGGGACCTTCCAGGCAGAGGCAGAGGTTTGACCATGGTGGTCCTCTGGGATCAGGCATACGAGGCAGAGGAGCTAGCCGAGCAGCAGGTGGTGGATGAAATTTTGAGACTCTACTACCACCACCACCAGGAGGTCCACCCCGACCACAGGGAGCTAGCGGACAGAGGTGGGCTCAGCTCCAGGAAATCAAGGCCTACGACCACGGCGAACCTGAGATGATTCGAGGTACTATCTATGTCTACTCCACCCTTGATGTAGTACTTATAGACATAGGAGCGAGTCATTATTTTATTTCTACTGCCCTTGTACGGAGCTCGGAGATTCCTACAGAGTCGTTGGCTCGATACTTACGGCTAGAGACTCCTATGGGAGAAGACTCGATGATTATGCACTGGTGACGGTAGTGTGAGCTTACTCTAGGAGTCTATATCTTCGTCTGGGATCTTCTTGTAGCGGCGTTGAGGCCTTACAATGTCATCTTGGGTAGGGACTGGTTATCTACAGTCCATACTCATATCGACTGTATTAGGTGCAAAGTGTGGTGTGTCCGCACAGATGGGACCAGGTTCACCTTCACCAGCGAGAAGGGAGCCTATGCAGCACAGGATAGACTTTCGTAGAGGAGAGGGCAGCCGATCACACATCAGTTGTCTAGTCTCATCCTCAGAGTGGTTGATGTGCGAAGTCCGAGTTTTCCTGTTGTGGGGGATCAGTATGCGGATGTTTTTCCTGATGATGTTCCAGTACTACCTCCTCACAGAGAGGTAGACTTCTACATATACCTATACCCTGGGACAGCACCAATATCTACACCAGCATATCGGACGGCCCCCGCCAAGCTTCGTGAGCTACGGGTATAGCTGGAGGACTTGCAGGGGAAGAGATTTACCCAACCCAATGTTTCACTCTGGGAATCTCCGATTTTGTTCTCCAATAAGGCGGATGGGAGCTTGAAACTGTGTGTTGACTACTGTCGCCTGAATCAGGTGACCATGAAGAACAAGTACCCACTCTCGAGGATTGACGACCTCTTTGATCAGCTCAAGGTATCATGATGGTTCTCAAAGATAGACATCAGGTCGGGCTATCACCAGCTTAGAGTTCAAGATGAGGATGTGCAGAAGATGGCCTTTAGGTGTCGGTATGGCCACTACAAGTTCTTGGTTATACTTTTCAGTGTAACCAACACTCTAGCAGTGTTCATGAGTCTCATGAACAGAATCTTCCAGCCTTACCTCGATCGATTTTTCATAGTCTTCATCTAAGACATACTAATTTACTCGACTACTGAGGAGAAGCACGCCTACCACTTGCGGGTTGTACTGGATACACTCTGAGATCACCAGCTTTATGGTAAGCTCTCGAAGTGCCAGTTCTGGATTCAAGAGGTTCACTTCTTGGGAAACGTCATCTCAGAGGCTGGGGTAGCAGTGGATCCAGCGAAGATCGAGGCATTTCTTGCTTGGGATCCACCCAAGAGTGTGATGGAGGTGCGGAGTTTCCTAGGTCTGGCTGGTTACTATCGTATATTTGTGGCAAACTTATCCAGAGTTTCAGCACTGATTTCAGCATTAATAAAGAAGGGGAAACCCTTCGTGTGGTCAGAGAGATTTCAGCAGAGCTTTCAGGAGCTGAGGAAGAGGTTGACCAGTGTGCCCATCTTGAGGCTACTGGAGGAGGGCGTTGGGTACGTAGTTTACTGCAATGCATTAGAGACCGGACTAGGGTTTGTTCTGATGTAGGAGTGAGCGGTGATCACGTACGGTTCATGGTAGTTGAGGCAGCATGAGCAGAACTACGCAACCCATGACCTGGAGTTATCAGCAGTGGTCTTCACCTTAAAGATGTGGCAGCACTATCTAATGGGTGAGCACTTTACAGTCTACTCTGACCACTAGAGTCTCAGGTACATCTTCTCGCATAAGGACCTGAACCTGAGATAGTGACGTTGGCTTGAGTTCCTCCAGGAATAGGACTTTGAGATATTCTATACTTCTGGGAAGGGGAATGTTGTAGTATATTATCTCAGTAGAAGATCGGGCATTCAGCTGCTGGGAGAGGCGATGGAGCAGCTAGCTGCGTTGTAGATATACTTTGTGGATAGAGATGGAGCAGCCTTTCTTTAGTCTCTCACAGTCACTCCTTCCCTTCTTCAACGAGTCATAGAGGCACAGCGTGGGGACGTTGACTGTGAGAGGCGGCGTGCTCAGATATCCATAGGGCAGGCGCCTGATGGATTTTCTGAAGGGGGGGAGCACACCATTCTCTTCAGGGGACATACCATAGTACCAGTTGCATTACAGAAGGAGGTACTGAGGGAGTTCCACAATTCCCCTCTAGCGGTACATCCAGGAGTGGTGAATATGTATTAGGACCTCATACGACAACACTGGTAGTCGGGTATGAAGAAGGAAGTAGTAGAGTTCGTTTCATGATGCCTCACTTATCAGCAAGTGAAGGAAGAGCACCAGGTACTAGCAGGATTGGTACAACCCTTAGAGGTTCTGGAGTGGAAGTGGGATGGAATATCCATTGATTTTGTGATGGGGCTTCCACGTACATCCCGAGGACATGACTCTATCTGGGTGATTGTTGACCGACTCACCAAGTCGGTCCACTTCCTACCAATCAGAGAGTAGGGATCAGTAGAGATCTTGGGACGCCTCTACATACAGGAGATCGTACGGCTTCATTGTGTTCCATCGACTATCGTCTCCAATCAAGATACTCGTTTCACTTCCCATCTATGGAAGGTATTGCAAGAGGCTTTTGGGATGCAGCTCCGCTTGAGCACCGCCTTCCATCCTCAGACGGATGGTCAGACTGAGAGGACCATTCAGACTCTCGAGCACATGGTCCGTGCATGTGTCCTTGACTTTGGTCATAGCTGGGAGGATCACTTACCCTTGGTGGAGTTTTTGTACAACAACAGCTATCACTCCACCATCAGGATAGACCCTTACGAGGCACTGTACGGACGACCTTGCAGATCACCTCTATGCTGGACTAACCCAGGGGAGTCAGCACTTGTAGGACCAGAGATGGTTCAGGCTATGATGGAGAAGGTTCAGATCATCCAGGAGCAGATGAAGAATGCATAGAGTAGATAGAAGTCCTATGCTGATAGGAGATGGAGACCACTGGAGTTCGAGGTGGTGACCACGTCTTCCTACGGGTCTCACCTCGATGAGGTCTATGGATATTTGGCCGGGGTGGAAAGTTATCTCTGCATTTCATCAGACCTTTCCAGGTCCTTAACAGAGTAGGCGAGGTGTCTTATCGCCTGGCCCTTCCACTTCAGTTGTACTGGGTGCATGACGTCTTCCACGTATCTCAGTTGAGGAGATACGTGCATGGCCCGTCTCACATCATCGACCATGGGGAGCTAGATATAGTGACGGGGCGACATTCACAGAGGTCCTGGTGGAGATCGAGGATCGATAGAAGTGGGTCTTACATGAACGGTTGATTCCTCTGGTGCGCGTTCGCTGGCAGCACGGGAACCTCTAGGAGAGCACATAGGAGTGGGAGGCTCAGATGCGTGCTCAGTACCCTCATTTGTTTCCCTAGTGTGTTTTGTAGCTTTAAGAGGACGTAAATCCCTGATGTGGGGGTAATGTAAAGACCCGGAAATTTCAAGGAAAATTTTTTCTTAAATACTTTGTAATTTTACGAGTCTGTGGTTTCTAACAGCACCTGATTCTGAGGCCTGGTATGCCTGAAATAAATTTCTAAAGTTTTGTTCAGGTACGTTCAGTAAACATACGTGTGGGTTTTTCTATCTTTTGAACCAGTGCTTGGAATTGAAATCTGAGGGCACTGATGAACTCGCAGCACCGGTATTCACTTAAGGGGACCTTTACCGCAATTGTGTTTGCTCGGGAGGAGAAGTTAATTTTTGGGGATTTATATTAAATAAAATAAAATTGTTATACACAATTTTATTATTTAAGAGTTGGTTATTTCCTACAAGGGGAGTTGGAGGTGGGGCCCACACCTACATAACCTCCCATGAGAGGATAATGTGTGGTGGGGCTCACACGATCCCCTAAACCTTAAACTCCCCATTAACTCCCCTTCATTTAATTTGAAAACTCCCCTCTTTTAATGTGAACTCTTCACCTCCTCTTAATTAATTCCAACAACTAGGATTAATTAAATGCCACATTTAATTAATATTTTAATTCATTTGAACCAATTTGAATGGCATGGCTACTCTATTAAAATTGGGGTAGCTTTTATAATATTTTGTCTTGGCAAATATTTCAGTGGAGAAACCTCTGGAGAGTTAGAAGAAGGTGTTCCTCTCTCGATGAAGAACACCATTCTTAAATGAAGAATATCTCTGACGAAGAATGCGAAGTCACCAACGACGCTTCTTCTTCGGATGCACCCCGACGTCAACGAAATCGACGCCCTTTTTCTGTGACGCCTGACCTCCGCGATGCTTGACTTCCACGACTCATTGACGTGCTCCACTCTTGAGATCGAGGTAGGGGTTTTGTATAATTTATAAGTGAATAAATTATCTCATTTGTGTTCAATTCTCTATAATGTCTTCGGCCAACTACTACCACCTTACGAGGAGGGCATGGACTGAACGAACACGGCCCGACGACCCTCTGATGATCCTTGTTCTTATTCACGATGGAGGCGGAGATAGAAGAGGCGGCGACGACCGGAGGGAGCGGCGGTCGTGTGCCGACCGCGTAGAGAAGAACCATGGCCCGCATCCGTGGGCCGCTTGGCCGAAGAAGAACTGGCCGGCTAAAGTCGGTCGGGCCAAAGGAATTGCAGCACCACGAGGGCGCTGCACTGCGGAGGACCGTGACCCGCGCTCCATGGGCCACTTCGGCGGCGAACCGGCCAGCCGCCTGCTGGCCAGGTTGAACGAGGTCGCGGCACCCGTAGGTGTCGTGCGGGAGAATCGTAGCCTGCCTATGCAGGCCGCTTGCGCCGGGAATACTAGCCGGCTTCGGCCAGCCAGATAGGAGGGGCGGCGCCGCTCGGCACCGTCGGTTCGGGAAACCGGGGGGGCCAAGCTGGGCCGGGCCGCGCCCCACCGGGCCGGTCCGTGCTCTACCAGGCTGGGCTGATCCCCCTGCTGGGTGGGACCCGCCGAACCAGGTCGGGCCGACCCGCCAACCCACTAGGCTTGACGGGCTGGGCCCGTTTTACTTAAACATGAATAAATTTAAGACCGTGCGTCTGATCGACGTGCCATATGGGGCACTGGGATCCTCGTGATGAGATGGTCCTTTTGCGATACTCTAAGTGATTTTTGTATGAATTCGGAAAATGGCCGGTTTTGGAACGAGCGTAATTCCAACCGGGCCCCTAGAATGAAAAGGCCAATATCTCTCAGACCTGGCGTCCGATTGACACGACGTCTATTTCGTTGGGTTCCTTTTGACGAGACGGAACTTCGGGATACATCAACTCTAGACTTAGTGATAGTTGATGTATCGACCCCTTGGATCAAGAAGCGGACCCTCTCGGAATCGAGCGTTCTGTGTGCGAAAACCCTAGAGCTGGTTGTGACTGCAACGACTACCGTACCGGAATCCTCTGTGGGTTCGACGATGATGACGACTGTACTGGAATCCACCGAGGTTTCGATAGTGATGACTACTGTACTTGTATCCTAAGTGGGTCCAAAAGTTTGACTTCTGTACTAGTATCCTGAGTGGGTCTGACAGAGTAGATGTTCTAGTATCCTACGTAGGTCCGACAGCTTAGCTGGTCTAGTATCCTACGTGGGTCCGACAGCTTAGATGAATCAGTGACTACATCTGATCATCTCTATCTCTATATGAAAGATGTATACCTCTGTGAGATGAGTCTTGAATTTCAATCATTATCATTGATGTGATTGGCTTGCTTTCCTGTGTGGACTGTGTTGTGCTTGAGCTCGAGAGTTGGAGCCGAACTGAGATTGATAACTTAGGTATATGTATGGGAATATACATAAGTAGAGTTGGTTGATACTTTGTGATTGTATATTTCTTCTTTTGTTTGTCCTTCGTGGATTCTGGGAGACCTTCAGGGGTCTCGGGGTCCCTACTGAGTATCGTATACTCACCCCTGCATAGGCTATGCATGTACTATGTTGTGTTGTATGCAGACGATGGACAGCACTGATCGAGGTGAAGGCTTGAGGAGCTGGAAGGTACCCAGAGGTGGACCACTTAGCGAGACGTACACGGAGTGGACGGTCAGACCCGAGGTGCTGAGGAGGTCATCTGTACCCACCCTTCAGGTGGGATTCCCGGAGGACGACTCAGTGGTTTTTGTTTTACTTTACTGCAGTTGTACTAGATTTTCAGTTGTACTGTACTTACTTTTGGGCTTGTATTTCCCGCCCCTTTCCTTTCATCACTTACTTTTGTATTCGGTATTACTTAGTGTTTTCTTCTGTTGCGTACTCTGTTGTGTTTCTTTACTTTAGTAAAGGTAATGTCTTCCCTTTTTATCAGGATTTACACCTTTGGTGCTAGTCGCCAGCCCCTGGCCTATGGAAGGTGGGCTTGGGGTAGTCATGGCACAGGCCCTGAGGATGGGTCATGACATTATATACAACCACTGATCCCTCAAGATCCCCAAAATTTTCGCCAAGTGCTACTCATGATCTACCCTTGTCCCCAAATACACCAGTCTATCATCCAGAAATACCACCACAAAAGAATATGGATATCTCTAAAATATCTGATTCATCAATTCCATGAAGACTGCTAGTGCATTCATTATACCAAAGGGAATAACTGCATACTCGTAATGGCCATATTTACTTCTAAAAGTTGTTTTCAAGATATCCTCCTTCCTCACCTACAATTGGTGATACCCTGACCTCAATTAAATCTTGGAAAAACCACTGAGCTCCCCTAAACTGGTCAAACAAATAATTAATGCATGGAAGTGGATATCGGTTCTTTATCATAACCTGATTAAGTCTACAATAATCAACATACATCCACAAGGTTCCATCCACATTTTTAACAAACAAAACTAGTGCTGCCCATGGAGACATGCTAGGATAGATTAACCCTTTGTTTTCTAACTCTTCCAACTGATCCTTTAATTCCCGCAATTACGTTGGTGTCATTCGGTAAAATGGAAGTGAGATAGGACTTGTCCCCATAAGGAGATCAATATTAAACTCCACTTCTCTCACTGATGGTAACCATGAGAATTCTTCAGGAAAAACATCCATAAACTGATCCACAACTACTAGATGAACACTTTTCTCAACACCTTCCATCGATGCCAATGAAAAAACCTATAATTAATACAATATCGTGCCAAAAGTTGGTTCCAACCAATTTGTTGAACTCATATTTGCACTCTTCTCCCCTCTAAATAGATGTCTAAGGCCATTCTCCATCACAAAACTCATCTTTCATGCATAGAAATCAATGTGGGACTTAAACGTTTCCAAAAAATCCATTCCCAGGATTATTTCAAATCATCCATCTCAAGCATTGATAAATACCACATCAATTCAATGTCATCCACAACTAAACAACATGCTCGACATAAGAAGGCTTGACACTCTCTTTGACCCAGAGGAATTTGTAGGTTCAAAATAGAACGCATCATTTTTATGTGTAAATCCAACAGATCAATGATGCGAGAAGCAAGAAAATAATGGGAATCACCCATATCAAACAACACTTTCATCAATGTAGAATTTAAAAGAACTATACCTCGCACCATGGATGGCCCTGAATGATCATCCATCACAACTTATTCAGCTCCAAACAACTTCTTTCTTGCTACACTTTGTTCCTTGCCTCCCTGCTGAGACTTTTCCTGAGGATTCGTTGTGTTCCCAGAATCGCCATGATAGACTCGGCTCTACTGAAGAGGCGTATACCACTGACCTCATCCTGTTGATTCATACAACCCCTGTGACCCCAGAGGAGTGTCACAGACACCCAGCCTCAGAGCATTCCAAAAATACCGCTGAAGGTGCCCCATCTGCTTACAATTATGACATGCTCGAGGCTATGTTATAAAATCTCGCTTGATGTGGCACATAGAACCACACTAAAAACATCTTAGCTTTCATTGAGGCTTCAGAGGAAGATTCACCGATACTGTAGTTAGATTCTGAGTCATACTCCCACCCTGGAAACAAGTGTCCCTCTTCTACTTGAACCCAGTGTTCAAGTTCCCACTATTCCCCATGGTTACTAATACACTTACTCCGCTCTCAGCCCCCAAGAGATCTCTTTCATCAACTGATTCTCTATTCACCATATCCATATAATCATCTATACACATCACTGCTATCTTGGACCGAATGTCCTACCTCAAACCATCTTCGAAGATACGAGCTTTCAACGATGTACTACCCACCACCTCGGGTAAAAACCTCACTAAGTTCATAAACATAGCTGCATACTCTATTACCGAAAGGATCTATTGTTTCAAATGGAAGAAATCTATTATGCGCTGAATTTTGAATGTATGAGGGTAGAATGGTTTGTCAAACAATTCCTCAAATCCATCTCATGTCATACCTTGGTCTGTTCCAGCTTGGACTGCCAACTCCCACCACTGAAGGAAAATATCTTCCAACATATACGTGGACAAATTCACTTTCAACTCTATCGGTGTTCCCAATAATTCGAAGATCTTGTTCATTCTATTCAACCATGCTTCTACCCTTTCTGGCTCCAAATCACCCCTGAAGATGGGTGGATTCTGCTTTTGAAACTGAACTGCATGATCCATATGCCTTGGTTTATCCACTTTATTTCCACTTTCCACAGCTTGGAAAGCTTTCACTATACTTTTCACTAACTACTATTTCACCTTAGGCTCAAGTGAAACCACATTTTCAGCAGCCTCCTCCGATTGGTCCCTATGACGCCTACCTGGTGCCATTTCTATCAATACAAAAACAACCATAAGTAATTCTTTTTAGCAATACATGATTCACAAATTCTAGTTCAATTACACTACAACTATCACAACTAGGCTTTCCACAAGTTCACATTCTCCATATTGCTCTATTTTGAAAAAAAATCACCATGTTTTAAAAATCAACCTATTTTCAAAATACCACCAGTTTCCATGTTTCAAATCCTTCCGTTTTGAAACCCAATACGGATTTTCAAAATCAACATATCAATACCACACCATAGATCATTATACCCTAATGAAATATGCATCCTAGTGGGAACTCATTTCTATCATGCATTCCATGCTCATCTCATTGGCTACACCCATGACAATGAGATATCCAATGCCTATAAGTTTCTTCAACCACTTATGTAACCAACTCCCTGGTAACTTGAAGTTCAACATAAAAGGGTTAGTTGTATCCTTTTATGCTATACATTCCAAGTTCCAACAATCCTACACCTTGATACCATCCTGACTCAAGGAATAGGCCAAGAATGAATGTCAACACCAAGACCAATGATCAACACTAAGGATCGAACAACTGCACTCACTTGAAAGATAAGGACCGAACAAAATGATACCACTTGTAGCATCCTGCCCCATCCCATTGGCTTGAGAGGGCAGGGGAATGCGACCTGGCCTTAAGATACATTTCCAAGACACCAAAGGCTGGTAATAAATGTCGAGGGATTCAAGAATAAAGTGGAGAATGATTTTTCCTTAAGAAAAAACCAACCAAACCATCCACAAACTATATGATGCATTTCAAACAAAAAACAAACTCATACATTACCAAAATACAACCAAATAATCCATAATTATCCCACATTCCAAAACAACCAAACACAATATCAGAGTACTATGCGGAAGACTAAACAAGAGACCCAAAATAAATCAAGACACACTCCATAGCTCCACACCAAGCTCCGTGCTCCAAGCACCACCACATCTCCCAAGCATCACCATGACCCACTAGAAATGAGATGTTTTACCTTTACCTATGTCCCAGAATATGACATCTTCAAAATCACCCAAGTGCCAAAGCAGGGGGAGAGTACTAATACTCAGTAGGTTTTCCCCAAATGACTTCCCTATACATGCCACTAGGATGAAACCATCAGAACATTTATGTAAAACAGATATATATAAAACATTCAATAGTGCAACAACTTACAACATGCCAAACATACCCTTACCAAGCCATGAAAAACCATGGAAAGCCACAACCATGCCATAAGCCATATCCCCATTACGCATTAGCACATCAATTCCATCTTTTCAAAGAGACACACAACAAAGAAACCATTACAGTGGGACTTCTTCCCATCTTTTTAATCACATTCTCAACTAGCAGTACTTTCCGACCACTACCCATAATGGTGGTTCTTCCGACCACTATCCATCACCTCTTATAGTGAGACTTCCACCCCACTTCCATAATAGTGGTTCTTATGAGCACTATCCATCACCTTTTATAGTGAGACTTCCTACCCACTTCCACACAACTAACACAGTCCATAACACTCAATCAACCAACAATAACAAAGCACCAAGGCCACACAATAAGCACACATCCATTTCCAACACATGCCAATTCACTTCAATAAATCACCCATTTATTTAAACCACCCTTAAATCATTTTCCATGCCAAAATACATTTCAATAAAACAACATCTTTATTGAAAACCATTTTCATCAACCATTTTCCAAAATCAATCCTAGAAACCCATTTTAAAATCTTCATTTTAAAATCCACAACAAGATCATTTCACCACAAAGCCCCCTTTTTCCCAAAAATCCCCAAAACATCACCAAGGGATTCCCAACCAATTTCACACATCAAAAACACAATTAATTTTAAGAAAAAAAATTAATTTTAACCAATCTTAAAGTTTTAGCAATGTGGAGTCGAGAGAGAAGCCACCTATCTTTAGGATTCTGGCGAATTCAACCCACAAGCAACCACACCCCAAATTCAGCAAACACACCACCGAAATCGCTCTAGTTTCCCTTCACCAGTAGAAACCACCTTAAAACCACCTTGAAACCCCTTCAAATAGCTTCCAAAATGAGTGGAAGATCCCCTCCAACCCTTGAGAACTGAAAATACCGAGTGAGGATTGAGTGGGAGAAGATTTGGAGTGAAATGAGGCACCCCCTAGGGAGCCCAAATTTAAAAACCCCATCTTTAAGTGGTCGCGCGGTTAGTGTGCACGGTTTGGAAAACCGTGCACTAACCCTGCGCATGACACTATCTTGAGAGAAAGGGTATTCACGGTTTCCTCACACGATTTGGAAAAATGTGAAAAGGCTGTGTGAATCCCACTGTCTCCCCCTACACAGTTTCCTGTAGAACCCGCACGGTTTTCCCTAACCATGCTCAAATCGTGCACCCTTAGAAAAGCCTCCAAACTTATTCAAAACCATTCCAAACTCTACCAAACTCTTCCCAACTCATCTCAAGCACTTTAAAAACATAAAAAGGCATAAAAAAGGCTACATGCCTCAAAATGGGGATGCTATATTCTAGGTATTTGGATGGGATTGAGACTAGATCCAGTCATGTTGGAAGTGATGACAACATATCCACTAATTCTCATTCTGAAAATCAATCATCATCATTTCAAACTATTAGATGACTAATTAGAAAGGAGTCAAATTTTACACTGACTAAATTGGAGTTTCTATAAGCGCATAGATTTGTGCTACTCAATAGTGTTATTGCAGATCCATTTATTAAAGAATTTTGACTACAAACATAGAGGTGAATCCAAGGAAGGCTAAGAGATTTGTTGACAAAAATATTCATGGATTCAGGTTTCATACAATTTATCATGAATATGACTTGAAAAATCAAAATAGTGGTGTATTTACATTTACATATGTGGGATACTATGGGAAGTCGAATGATATAATTGAATTAAACAATCATGGACAATTTTCAGTTGTCTTATTAAAATTCAAGTGGGTCAACATTGATAGGGGTATAATGAAAGATTTGTTACATTTTACTTTTTTCAAATTATCTAGGTTGATGGATATTTGTGAGAATGTAGAGAATGATCCATTTATATTGACTTCATAAGTAAAGATGGATTATTATGTGGATAATTAAATACATGAAGGTTTGAGTGTTGTTGTACACTTAAAGCAGAGAGACTTATATGATATGGGTGATGATGATCAATTGGTGCTTTGTGATAGTGGACCACATCAACCACAAAAGATGGAATAGTTTTTTCCTCACAATATTGAAATAGTAGATTTTGCAAGAGAGGGTCAAAATGAAGGTCTTGTCACAATGGAGGTTGATAACAATAAAGATAATGAAGATGAAGTTAATTGAATGTATAAATTGGTAATGAAAATATATTTCGATTTATTATTGATAATTTTTTCATACATATATACATTGTTCTAGTTTTTTTGTGAAAGTATTTTAGTTTTTCATTTTTTAGACATTTAATATAGCTTAAAATTTTGAAATAAATGAATACTGAGGACAAAAAAATTAGGATCCTAGTCAATCATCATCTCGAAGCATGCCACCACTACCATTATCTTCTATAGATCCAAGTGATTCCATTATACCCAAGACTACTAGCGATCCAGTTATTTCCCTATATTTCGTTGGTAGCCCATTGCCTAATTCACCTCTAGTTATGGAGCAGTTATTCACCCCTCCATCTAAGGGATATTTGTGAGTTACCATTACTGGTATGTATGTAATTTTTCAAAAAAAAAATTATATCATTTATTAATTTTTTAATGTGTTTTTCAAAAATATAAAGAAAACCATAAAAGGGATACAAATATGAACACATAATATGTATGGGGCCTGATGTAATTCGAGATTATCATTAAATTTTATATGTTTATGGTGCCTATTGATGGCAATACTAGAATATATGGGTAGATTCTTGGGTGGCTTTCTTACGAGATAGTGATCTTTCCCATTAATTATAAATATTGGAGGAATATTTCTACAGCTTGGGAAAATGTGGTATTTTATAATCAAGTAAAGCTAATATTAATTTAATATTCATTGATAAATAATTTAAAACACATGAGTAAAATTCTTTAATATACTTATTAAGTGTTATGCTTAATACACATGGATTTTGAAAATTTTGGGCAAGAAATAGAGTGATTTAAAATGTATATTATGGCATGATTTTAATGATAATTCTTTAATCTCGTGATAGATGTATGAGAAAGTTTTTTAAGGAATTTCTCGTGAGTAATGGAAGATCTTTTTTGATATCAATAGAGATGTATCTCATGAGGTAATTGAATATTTTATAGTATATTAATAACATAAACATAATAAAATTATAATTTTTATTAATGTTGTTATTTTTTGTAGTAATTATCTAAAAAATATCATGAATTATGAGAATAAAATCATTCCTCGCATCATTGGGTCTCAGAGTTTTTCGAGAAAAAAATCAATTTTGGTTTTTATTTTATTCATTATTATTTATATCATTTTATTATAACTCAAGGTTTTTTATAACTTGTTTATATTTTTTTATAAATTCTAATGAATTAGTTCACTCTATTGGCCAAACAGATATGTGATTTAAAGTGCGTAGGAAACCTGATGGCAGTTTTGTAAATGACCCTACCAAAGGAATTGGGGTAAGTACTTTTCATTACCATTTCACATTATTTCATTACTATAAAAAGATAATAAAGAAAAATATATTATAAGAAAAAACAATCCTTAAACCCAATTAAATGGGGTCAACTACATAGATCAAACAATGTCAATTTGGCATCGTTTGATATATCTAGATGGCCCCAATTAATTGGGTTTAAGAATGTTTGTTGTTATAATATAATCTTTATTATTATGATCTTATAGTAATGAAATAACAATAAATAGTAATGAAAAATTTATTGATTAGATAATATTATGAAGTTCAGGTATTTTAAAAAATCATTGTTAATATTTTTGTATTAACAAGTTAAAATTGAAGAATTATAGGATGTGAACCCTTCACAATCATCATCATTTTCCTAGAATGATGAAGTTGGAATAATTTTAGGGAAGGAGCATCCTTAACATGTATGGTGGATGGGTTCTAGGCCTACTCCATCAGCTGACTTTGATAGGGTGGCTTCATCCATTACTACAACACCTAGTGGGGGTTCAATTAGTGTCATTGGTCGGGAATCATAAAGATAAATTGCAATATTGTAATAAAATTTACAAGAAAAAGACTCTTATAGGAAAACATAGGATCAGTGGTGGTCTCAAATAGAAAATGATTTAGTTTATGTATTTCAGTGGATGACTGGCATGATCCCTAAGGAAATTGCAGCCATATAGATCATCCCACTAAGGTAAATTTTAAATTCTATAAATCATTCACACATTTCCATAGAACATATACAACATACATAAATAAAACTAAAGTGAAACTTTTATATATAAAACACACATTTCGAGTTACACTGACTACAACTTGTGTTGGATAAACATTTGGTTAATTCCTAAAAATTAAAAATGAATTAAAGATTATTATCCATAAGTTTCAAAATGATATGAGCTTTTTTGCTTGGTTTTGACTCGGTAAACACTACTTAAAGGTAAAAAAGCCTTTAAAAATAAGTTTCAGGGAATAAAAAATAGAAAAATGATATTGTAATTCCTTGAAATCAGGGTACAATAACGATATATTTAATTGTGAAATGTAGGAATCGACAAAACATGATTCCAAAGTTTGGTTTTCTTAGGATGGTTGTAAATGTGTTTTTAGTGTTTTAAAATAATAAAACATGCATGAAACATTCAAAACGATATAAAACAATCTCATATTGATGTGGAATCATGGGACAACCATATTTGAGTTATTTTTTGACATATATTCATAGAAAACATGTCAATACGACATGTGGTGTGGTTGGAATGATTTAGTAAACACTTCTTAAAGGTATAAAAGTCTTTAAAAAAAGTGTCATGGGGGTCAAAACCAGGAAAATTATGTTGGATTTCCCTTAAATTTGGGGAAATAACCCTATATTTAATTATGAAATATAGGAACCAACAACATTTCATTTCAAATTATAGTTTTCCCAAGATGGTCGTAAAGGCATTTTTAGTGTTTTAAAACACTAAAATGTGTATATAATGGTCAAACCCATAGAAAAAGACCTTATATTGATGTGAAAACATGGAAAAACCACTATTGAGTTATTTTTGACATGCACACATAGACAACATGTCAATCTGATATGTGGTGTGGTCGGAATTACTTGGTAAACACTTCTTAAAGGTATAAAAGCCTTTAAAAACAAGTTTTGGGGGTAAAACCCAAGAAAATGATTTAGGATTTTCCTAAAATAAAGGTAAAATTACTATATATTTAATTGTAAAATTTTTTAACTGATGGAATGTCATTCCAACTTATGGTTTTCCCAGGATGGTCATAAATGCATTTTTAGTGTTTTAAAACACTAAAACATGCATGGAATGGTAAAAATCATAGAAAATAGCCTAATATTGAAGTAAAATAATGGTAAATCCACCAATAAGTTTTTTATATGTATGTGCTGACAACATGGAAATCTGACGTGCGGTGTGGTTAGAATGACTTAGTAAACACTTATTAAAGGTAAAAAGGTCTTTTGAAACAAGGTTAGGGGTAAAAACCAAGAAAACAATGTTGGATTGCCTATAAATTAGGGGTAAAGACATTAGGTTTACTTTTGAAATATATGAACTAACATAACGTCATTCTGAGTTACGGTTTCCTAGGATAGTCGTAAATGTGTTTTTAGTGTTTTAAAACAGTAAAACATGCGTGGAACTGTCAAAATGATAGAAAAGGAACTCATATTGATGTGAAATAATGGAAAAACTACCTATGAGTTATTTTTTATGTGTATACATTGAAAAAACATAAATCTGAGATGCGGTGCGGTCAGAATGACTTAGTAAACACTTCTTAAAGGTACAAAAGCCTTTAAAAATAAGTATTGGGGGTCAAAACTAGGAAAATAGTGCTGGATTTCCCTAAAATCATGGGGAAATGATTTTAGAATTAATTTTGAAATTTGGGAACTAATGGGACATCATTCTGAATTATAGTTTTCCTGGGATGTCCATAAATGTGTTTTTAGTGTTTTAAAATAATAAAACATGTGCTGAATGATCAAAACCATATAAAAAAACCACAGATTGACATAGAATCATGGGAAACCAACTTAATAGTTATTTTTGACATGTATGCATAGAAAACATGTCAATTATACATGAAATGTGGTCAGAATTACTTGGTAAACACTTCTTAAAGGTAAAAACCCTTTAAAACAAATGTCGGGGGATCAAAACAAGGAAAACAATGCCAGATTGACCTAAAATCATAGGAAAATGACTGTATATTGAATTCTAAAATGTAGGAACTTACGGAATGTCATTCCATATTACGGTTTTCACGATATGTCTTTAAACATGGGTTTGGTGTTTTAAAACACTAAAAATTGTGTGGAATGGTCAAAATAATAGTAAATGACCACATATTGATTTGGAATCATGCTAAAACCACCACTGAGTTATTGTTGACATGTACATGTAGACAACACATCAATCCAACATATGGTGTGTTCAGAATGACTCAGTAAAGACTTATTAAAGATACAAAAGCCTTTAAAAACAAGTATTGGGGGTTAGAACTAGGAAACAAATGTCTGATTACCCTAAAATCCATGGGGGAAAATCATAGATTTAATTTTGAAATATAGGAATTGACTTCATGTCATTCTAAATTACATTTTTTTCAGAATGGCCATAAATGTATTTTCTGTGTTTTAAAACACTAAAACATGCATGTAATGGTAAAAACCATAGAAAACGACCAAAAATTGATGTGAAGTCCTGGGAACACCACTAATAAGTTATTTTTTATGTGTGCACATAAAAAAACATCAATATAACGTGTTATGTGGTCATAATTACTCATTAAACACTTCTTAAAGGTATAGAATCCTTTCAAAACAAGTGTCGTTGGGTCAAACCCAAGAAAAAAATTTCAGATTACCCTAAAATTATATGATAATTACCATAGATTGAATTGTAAAATGTAGGAACCGACAACATGTCATTTTGAATTATAGTTTTCTCAGAATGTCTGTAAATGGGTTTTTAGTGTTTTTAAACACTTAAACATGTATAGAATGGTAAAATGGTATAAAAAGGCCTCATATTTATGTGAAATCATGGGACAACCACCTCTATGTTATTTTTGACATGTACGTGTAGAAAACATGTCAATATGATGTGTGGTGTGGTTGGAATAACTCAGTAAACACTTCTTTAAGGTACAAAAGCCTTTAAAAACATGTATCAGGGTGGGGAACTAGGAAAACAAAATTTTATTATCTTGAAATAAGTGGAAAATGATCATAGATTAAATTTTTAAATGTTGGAACCAACGTCACGTCATTCCGAATTACGGTTTTTCTGGGATGTTCGTAAATGCATTTTTAGTGTTTTAAAACACTAAAACATGCATGGAATAGTCAAAACCATAGAGAACATCCTCAGATTTACATGGAATCATTGTAAAACCACCGTTGATTTGTTTTTCAAATATAGGACAAGCTTTGATATCAAAGTCTTTTAAAAAAAATATTAAGTAAATTTCAAGCACACCGCACGTTGATTTAAAAATTAATTGGAATATTTATTTATACCTTTTCATTTTCAAGTGTTGAATCATATCTTAAATAGGTAATTTTATGTTTTAAAAGTTTTTTTCATTATATATTATTTTTTTATGTTATAATTTCTTCTATTTGATTAAAAAATAACAAATTTTATGTGCAACATTCTGAATATATTTTGTGTCTTTTCTCTTTCGCATTTATTTTATTAAATGTTCAGGTTTTCATTGTAGGTGGAATATGTAGATAGTAGGTAAGAGGTTGACCATTCTGATCCATTACATTCTTCATAAGGTAGTCGTGATGGTTCTTAGTTTCTATGGTATGTTTAAATTTTACCAATTATTCTACTATAATTCATATGTATTATGTTTAGTTTTATTTTTTTTCTTTTTTATTATAGTTGATGATATAATGTGGTCAGTTTCAGTTTATCAGATGATATGAAGGCAGACATATACATTGGAGGTCATGATGTGGACGTATATTGGGAATGGGTTGTTGTTGGACATATTTTATATGTATATATTGATGACTTGGGTATTGGTTGACAGATGTATGGGTTGACTGAGACTAAGATTTTGATTATTGTGGATGTTTTTATATATGACTATGGATGTATGAAATATATATTATGGGTTTATCATACATTAATTTCTTAGTTTATTTCATGTTAGTTTTTTTATATTTACAATTTTTTATTAAATATTTAAAAAAATATGATTTAGCGGTGGTTTTTAGTTACTCTCACTAAATACATAAATTAAAATATATTTATCAGTGGTTAGTTTAATTTTATTTATATTCCCCTTGGATATTTGTTTTATAAAAAAACCCACTAAATAAACAAGAAACCACTACTGAATTCTCTAAAAAATACACATCACAAAACCACTATGAAATTAAAGAAATCATCACTAAAATACTAGAGACTATGAAATACGCAACAATTTTAATAACCACCATTATATTATTAGGTGAAAGTTTAAAACACCACCATTACATGAAAAAACCACCACTAATTACCTTTTTTATAGTAAAATCATCAACTATAAGCATGTTGCACCATCCTCATCCACCAGGGATAACTACAATGAGGCCAAATAATCTAATTACTAAACCAATAACTATGAAATAGATTCCCTGCTAATAGAATATATTTCCACGTTCCCCTTACCAGGAGTAGAAACTATCTTAAAGTCATAACCCTGCAGAAAATCCTTCCATCACCTCTACCTCAAATTAAGATATTTATGTGAATAGATATACATTTGAATATTATGGTTAGAAAAAGATGAATTATTCCATGAGATAGTGTTTCCTATACATTAGGGTAAAGACCAGTGTTAATAGCTCCAAGTTGTGGTTCACATAGTCCTACACATGATATATCTACTATTGGGACCAATAACCAATCAACGAATGTCTCTGTATCAAAGTACATATAAGCCCATCTCTAAAGTCATCTAAGAACACCATATACTAAACACCCGCATATGGAAGTATCGAGAGGGGGTTCTTGTCAACCTATGACATGGCTCCTGGGAAGTTGTCTAACACTTCTATATCCATATGAAAGGTTTCCCCTTTCGACTTAAAGTAGTAAAAGGTTCCATGATCAAGGATAAATCTAGAATGAATCTCATATAATATCCTGCCAAACTCAGGATGCTCTACACCTCAATCACACACATGAGAGTCTCCTCAGCTAGTAGTACATAAATATTGGTGGGGTCCACTATTACTCCCACTCAGGAGATGGAATGTCCTAAGAAGTGGACCTATCAAATAAAAAACTGACACTTTCAAAGCTTCCCATAAATCTGGTTCTCTCATAGTATGCTAAGAACCATCCTTAAATGTCTCACGTGCTCCTCCTATGACACTAAGTACACAATGATGTCATCAATGAAGACTGCCATGAACCAGTACAAGAAGGGATGAATGATCTAGTTCATGAGTCCCATGAATTCTACTAGGGAGTTTTACATATCAAAGGGAATCACCATGTACTCATAGTGACCATAGTGTCACCAGAACACCATCTTCAGTATATCCTCCTTGTGAACTCAAAACTAGTGATAAACCAACCTAAGGTCAATTATCAATAACCAACTCTCCCCTTTATATTTGTTGAAGACGTCATCAATTCTCTAGAGTGAATACCATTTCATGATGGTCACCTAGTTCAGACAATGATAGTTTACAAATAACCCCAATCTCTCATCTACCATCTTGGAGAACAATACTGGGGAATATTGGGGGACACATTGGGTATAAAAAAATATCTTCCTATAAAAATCCTCTAATTTAACCTTCACCGCTCAAATCTTTATGGGGTCCATCCGATATACTTGCATAGATATTGGGGAAGTCCTGATCGCACAGTGATATAACATAATTTATCACCCTTATACTTTTGTATTACATTGTTTATGGATTTTATCATCCCATTATTAAATCCTTTTTCACTCAATATTCGTTTTGAATTCATTTGTTGAAAACATGCTTAAAAGATGCAATTTCAGAATAAACCAATTTGACATCAGTTCACTATTTCTATAATATCATTAACTAAACTAATTAAAATGTTAAAATTCATTTTTGTAGGATTCTATGGTCATTGTGATTTAATTCATTGAACTGGGACAAAGGTTGAATGTAAGAATAAGGTCCCAAACGTGTCCAACAAGTGAAGACATTTTGGGCAGTCCATATTAGACCACCATTCTGTATTTGGGCCATAACTCGGGATTCATACCTTCATTTTGTATGATTATAACTCCATTTTACATCCCATATATCCAGTGGATTTCATGAAAATTGAACGTGTTTTGGTCAGTCAACCATCCGGATAAAGATGGAGTAAAAATTCTACCATGAATAGTGACCTAGCCCCTTAGATACTTGACGATTTTTTATGGAAATTTTGATTTAATTGTCCATAAAATCACTCCTCCCCATAATTATATGATTTTTTATGAATAGGGGTAAAGATGGGTTGAATTTAAGAGCTCTCTTCATCCATTTTATTCCTATTCTTCATCGTGTGCTTCTATATTTTATAGTGATCAATTTGGGGGTGTTCTTTGTTATAATCCTGAGATCCATGCTTGTAATATTTGTAAGGTAATTGAATTTATAGGTTTTTTGAAAAAATTTATTCATTTCTACCTTCTTAATTTGTGTTTATTCTGGTATGATCAAATACAAATCAATGGAACAAGAATCCTCATGGTTCCATGCATAACCCAGATCTTGTGATGATTTGAGTGTGGTTGCCTCTTTTCTCACCCCTTCCCTTTCATGAGTGTATGAATGGATTATATCAGTTGATAAATTCTAGGCTCTTGAACCCATGAATATTCATGTTCTTTTATTGTTTAATATTTTATCATTGAAAAAAATTTGTTCATCTCATCACGCTCTTGATGTGATCCCTTGATTGAGTTCTGTTTTTACATCGATTCAAGTTTGTTGATTTTGAGATGTTGCCAATAATAAATATTATTGATAAATTAAATACTAGGTGGTAACCTAGTAATTAATCACATAACATACTAGTTTCATCATGTATAAATTAAGTAATCAATGATCTTTCCCATTCCCTTGAGAGCGATGACGGATTGAGCATCAAGGGACACTTACCTGGGTTGATCATGATTTCTCTATCCAGTTTCTCTCACTTAGTAATATAGTTTTAATTTATGTTTCTAAATAAAAAAAATCAAGTTTTATAAAACCTCATTCCCCTTTTAATTTCAAAATAAAAACCCACTTTTAAAATTAATGATTTAAGTCTCTATCGAAAGACGACTTAGGGTTGCTGTTATACCGTAGAAATTCTAGTTAAAAATAAATATCTAATTCGATGCTCTTGTCAACAGGATCAAATTTTGGAATCATTTCTGGGGATCTAATATTATTTTTTCCCTTTTACTCTTTTATTTTCTTTTTTTTTACTCATTTAAATATCCCCCTTCCCATTTGATTGTTTTTGTTCTGGTTTTTTTAATTTTTGTTTGTTTTCGTGTGTTCTTCCTCTCTTTCTATCTCTCTCTCTTCTTCTTATATCTCTATAATTCTATAATATAGAATTTTATTTTATTTTATTTTATATTAATTATTTTTATTTTATCCATCATCCATAATAAAATAAAAAAAATAAAAAAAATAAAACAAAACAAAATAAATAAATTTCACATGTAATTTGCATGACCCGATCAGGAAAAGAAAAATAGTTTAAAATAGAACCTAAAATTGAAAAGACACTTAACTCACAAATTATTTCATCCAAAGTATGAAAAATAGGTTAACATATAGGAAATCATTTTTAAACATCAAGTGGTCCTACACCAATCAAAAATTGAACCAAATCAAACCCTAGAAATCATGGCTATAAATAATCAAACTTTAAAAGAACCAGCCACCCCAAATGTGGAGTACCAACCTGTATACATCCAATATCCTAAGGAAGAATCCAACTTTAAGATATACCAGGCCTCACCCACCTTCTTCCCAAATTCTATTGTCTTCCTAGTGAGGACCCTCATAAGAATATCAAGGAGTTTCACAGAGTGTGTTCTGCCATGAAACCCCAAAATGTGTCTGAGAACCTCATTAGGTTTAGGGTTTTCCCTTTCTCCCTTGACGGTGTAGCCAAAGACTGGCTATACTATATACCTACCACAATTGGGGTATGGAATGACTTGAAAAGACTCTTTTTAGATATGTTCTTCCCTACCTCCTGAATTATATCAATTAGGAAAGAAATTTGTGGCCTTAGGCAATCACAATGAGAGACCCTTCATGAATACTAGGAGAGATTCAAAATACTTTTCTCAAGATTATCCCACCACCAGATTAGTAAAAAAATGTTAATCCAATACTTCTATTAGATAATTATCCCCATGGATCATTTAATGATTAATACTGCAGCTAGTGGTTCCCAATTTGATAAAAATCCTTCCACCACTCATTACATAATAGCCAACATGGCTCAAAATGCAGAACAATTTGGTATATGAGAAATTGCACCCACTCATGGAGTTCATTAGGTAAGTCATTCATCCTTAGAAAAAAAGGTATATAATAAACTTGATGGTATGCATACCCTTTTAAGGCAATTATATCAAGAACAATGTAACTCACACTCTTCTTCAATTCCATTACATTGTGTAATTTGTTTTAAAAATAATCATTTTTTGACCAGAGCCCACAACTTCAAGATTCACCTGAGTCTTGTGTAGTGGTGTTCCCAGGGCTTCCATTCCAATAAGAATCTCCCTTAAAGAAAGATCCATTTGGGCCAAATCCAAACCTTGAGTGGAAATCACAACCATAGTATCGACAAGGAGGAAACTCAAGCTACCCCAAGCAGAATTGGTATCAACAAGGACAAGGTATGAAAGCTTCTTATCCTTCACCTTCTCGAAAAAATCCTTCTACTCTTCTGAAATCTAAACCAAGCCTTGAGAATATAGTGAACAAAATGGAAACCCAGGACCTCCAGTTCTGATAGACCATGCAATCATCTATTCAAGACCTACAAACTCAAGTGGGATAATTGTAAAACACCATCAGTGATATTAAGATGCAAGGTTATGGAAAAATACCATCCCAACTTGTTCCTATTCCAAAATACAAAGGTAATTTTTGTGAAATAAAACTTTATAGTGGTAAATTGGTTTCTTTTTTAAAATATTCAACCCAACAGATATGTCCCCATCTTGAAAACTCTATTTCCCAACCCTCAAATTTATCATGTAAAGAAAAAAAAGACAAAAAGGGTAATAAAATTATCATTGAGGACTCAAATGAACAATCCATTCCTCTTCTTTTCCCTCAAAGACTCTCTAAATATAAGGAAAATTTTGATAATTGGATTGATAAATAAATAATAGATATATTTAAAAAGGTTCAAGTTAGAATTTCTTTATTGGTTATAGTTGAAAATATTCCTCATTTTTCCAAATTTCTTAAAGAACTTTTCACCCATAGATGGAGGCTGAAGGGTAATGAGAGAGTCAACCTAGGGAAGACTGTCTTAGCCTTGATTCAACCAAAAATTCCAACCCAATGAAAGGATCTGGTCACTTTCATAATACCTTGTACTATAGGGGGGGAATTCTTTTTAGATTCTATGTTATATTTAGGTGCTTCTATTAATGTATTTCCTCACTTTGTGTATACTTCCCTACAAGTTAGAGAGCTTCAACCGATAAGAATTGTCATGAAACATTCCAACTAGAGCACTATACACCCAATGGGAGTGATTGAGGATGTCCTTATAAGAGTGAAGAATCTCATATTCCCCGATGATTTATACATTCTTAATATGGAAGATACTTGAACCCAAGGAAATGATCATCTCATACTTAGAAGGCCATTCCTTAAAACAGCAAATATGATCATCAATGTTCACAATGATATGATTTCCATGGAGTTAGGTGGGGAAAAGGTGAGTTTTAACATCCTTGATGCTTTGAAACACCCCGTTGAAGAGAACTCCACTCTTCCTTCATATTCAATGAAAGTTCTCTCTAGTAATACACACACACACAAAATTATCTCCTCAACCCATACTCTGGCTCATTTTCCTCTTCTTCACCCTTGGATGATTTGAGTTTTGATTCATGTTTTGAGTGTTTTTTGGGTTCTAAAAAATGTAATTTTTTTTCTTTAATTGATGAGTGTGTTCATTATGAGGTACCCATGACCATCTATGATTCTAAAAATCTCATTTCCATAGATTTTATTTCCTTAGAGAATAAACATGAGTAGATAGACAGTTTTATGGACCACACTCCCCCTAAATCCCCACCCTCAATCCAAAACCAACAATGTTATAATTAAAACCACTCCCTTCTAATTTAAAATATGCATATCATGAGGGTATTGAACAATTTACCATAATTATTGACAATAACCTCTCTCCATAATAGGAATCGAAACTAATTGACCTTTTGAGAGAGTGTAAAAAAGAAATAGGATGGAGATTGGAAGATATTTATGGGATTATCCCATCTATTTGAATGCACCATATACTTTTGGATGATTAGGCTAAGCCCATAAGACAATCTCAATGCTGGTTGAATCCCACTCTCCTTGAAGTTGTAAAATTGGAAGTCAGTAAATTACTTGTTGTTGGGATCATTTATCCTATATCTAATAGTAAATGGGTTAGCCCAGTACAAATTGTGCCTAAAAACTAGAATAATGGTTCTTTCAAATGAACAGGATGAATTAGTCTCAACATGTGTGAAAAAAAATTGGCGAGTCTGTATTGACTACTGTCAACTGAATCAAGATACTTGGAAGGATCAATTTCCTCTACCTTTCATTGACCAAACGTTAGAAATATTGGCTGGTAAGTCCCATTATTTATTTATTGATGGTTATTCAAGTTATTTCCAAATCTATATAGCCCCTAAGGATCAATAAAGGACAACATTTACCTATCCATTCAGCACATTTTCATACAAAAGGATTCCTTTTGGTCTATGTAATGATCCTGGTACTTTTCAGTGATTTATGTTGAGTTGTTTTTTTTAGTACCTTGAGAATTGTATGGAAGTATTTATGGATGATTTCATATTATATGGATCTTTTTTATGACTGTTTGGCACACCTGGGTTTTGTCCTCTGTCATTGTATTTAAAAAGATCTTATATTAAATTATGAGAAATGTCATTTCATGGTTAAGTAGGGTATGGTTCTGGGGAATATTATTTCTAATGAGGGAATTTGAGTGAATAAATAAAAAATTGAATTAATATAAACCCTTCCATATCCATTTTTTTTTTGTGAGGTGCGGTCATTCTTGGTTCATGCTGGTTTTTACTGCTGATTCATTAAAGACTTTAGTAAGATTACACTTCCCTTGTATCGATTGTTGCAAAAGGATTCTAAACTTGTTTTTGATAAAAATTGTGAGGATGCTTTTATTTCACTAAATATGAATCTCACATCACCTCTAATCATCCAACCACTAATATGGGATCTCCCATTCGAACTTATGGGTTATTCCTCTAACTTTGCAGTTGGGGAAGTTTTATTAAAAAGGGTTGAGAAGGCTCCTCATGTCACTATGTATGCCTCACGTACCCTTGACCCTACCTAGGTAAACTGTAAAACCACTAAAAAATATCTCCTTTATATTGTTTTTACCTTGGAAAAATTTTGTTCATATCTTCTTGGGTCAAAAGTAATTATGTTTTCTAACCATGTTTCCCTTTGTTTTATCCTAAAGAAACCTAAAGCTAAGCCCCACCTCGTACAGTGGATGTTTCTCCTCCATGAGTTTGAACTTGAGATTAGATATAATAGGGGAGTGGAAAATGTTGTATCTGACCACATAAGTATTATTTCCCCACCACTGAACCACCATGTTGAATCATCCCTCCTCATTGGATAATTATTCCCTCATGAGAACCTTTGTGATGTTGTGGACCTTACCCCATGGTATGTGTACATTGTGAATTTTCTAGTAATATATAGGGTCTACAATGATTTAATAACTTCACAATCCTAGAGACTTAAGAATGATTATAGGTGGTACATTTTGGATGACCCATATTTGTGGAGAATTTATAGTGATCAAGTTGTTCGTTGGTGTTTCATTGACCATGAGTTCACCTCTATTTTGACCTTCTTCCACACTTTGGATTATGGGGGACACTTTGGCTCTAAACATATAGCTAGAAATTTTCTTGACTCAGAACTTTGTTATACAAATTTTTATAGGGATTATCATTTATTTTACAAGTCATGTATTCATTATCAATTCATAGAGAATATCTCCAAGAGGAATGAAATTCCCCAACAGCCCATGTTATTCTGTGAAATCATTGATTCATGGGGCATTGAATTCATAGGGAATTTTCCTAATTCATTTTTCTTTGTGTACATATTATTGGTTGTGGACTATGTATCTAAATGGGTGGAAGAAAAGGCTTCTAGGACTAATGACTCTCAAGTGGTTGTTGATTTTGTGAGTTCCTATATTTTCATTAGGTTTGGTTTTTCGAGAATCATCATTAGTGATCAGAGTTCACATTTTTACAGTCACACCATGAAAATTTTCCTTTATAAGTATGGAGTTTTTTATAAAGTCTCCACAGAATATCATCCTCAAACTAACAAACAAGCAGAAATATAAAATCAGGAAGTTAAGAGGATCTTGGAAAAAATGGTACAACCCAATAGGAAAGATTGGATTTGGCGCTTGGATGATGCACTTTGGGCATACCATATAGATTTTAAAACCCAAATCATAATGTCACTATATTGGATTGTGTTTGTAAAGGCTTATCACCTCACAGTGGAGGTATAACATCGTGCATATTGGGATGTTAAACAATGTAATATGAATCTTTCAGATGCAGGTGAGCATAGGAAGTTGTAGATTCAAGAGTTGGAATAAATTTGACATGATGCATATGAGAACTCCTAGATATATAAAGAGAAGACAAATTCTATCCATGATAGCATGATTCATCAGCAGAAGTTCCATATTGGTGATAATATCCTCATGTACAATTCTAGGCAAAAGCTCTACTTAGGTAAGCTTTGTTCCTGATGGCTCGGTCCTTATACAGTTACTAATGTTTACCATTTTGTTGATATACAGGTTTTGCATTAGAAGAGTGGATAGATGTTTACTATTAATGGGAAGAGGCTTAAACACTTCTATGAGGATTTTCCAAAGCATCTCATGGAGGAAATCCAACTAATGGATGCCACATATGACACCACTTATAAGGTTGTCCCTTCTCCCTACCTTTATTTACTTTTCTATTTATTTAAAATATTTTCATTAAGGATAATGTAATTTTTAGGTGTGGGGGATGGTGACATGTCATAGTTAGGATTAAAAAAATGAAAAAAACAAAAACAAAACAAAAAAATGTGTTTTTATTTTTGATTTCTTTTTCTTTATTTTGTGTGTTTAAATAAAAATTGATCTTAAAAAGAATATCTAAAATCATTTTTCATGCTTGAGACTATTGTGTGTAAAATTCTGCTATTTTTAAAAAAATGTTTTTCAAATGAATGTTGATATGTAATATTTTTCTATAATTTTTATTTTCAAATCATTATTAGGTTTTTAATGGATTTTTGAAACCTATGCCTCATTAGCACTGACCAATATTTTAATCTCTTACCTGAGAGATATTCTAAGCCCTTTGTTGTATATTCTTCCTTTTAATCGCTTTCTTGAGAGTCTCGAGTCATGTAGAGAAACTAGAACTTCCCTTGATTCTATTTGAAGCCATAATATTCAAAGTTTTCTACACTCATGATAGAGTACATCATTAATTGAAAATCCATTTGTTCAATTAACCTCTATTTTTGGAAACCTTGACATTTTAACCTTCTTAAGCCTTAGATACCATGAAATACCTATTAGGTAGATACATTACAAACCAATTTATCCCTAACTACCCATCTCTTGTGTACATTCTAGTTTTATTTTCAGAAAGTGTGGGGGAGAGGCTATTTCCATGGGAATTATCAAGAAATAATCATTATTATGGGTTGATAGAAAGGGTGCCTATATTTTTTTTGGGAAGTGGGTCTACAAATCATATTATATCATTTTGTTATAAATTTTTCACTCTTTATCTCCAAAAAAACTGTATATAAAAAAATATAGTTCTATACATCAAAAAAACAGAATAAAAGAAAAAAATAGAGAAAAGAGGTTTTTTACTCATTATTATTCACTTTTTGGTTGTAACCCACAAAAAAGTAACAAAGGGGGGAGTTATTTGTAAGTGATACACTCTGTTAGGGGTTTAGTGAGTAAATTCAGATTAATCACTTCTCTTTTTCTTTAGAATTTTTAAACATAAAATCCTACCAACCCTTGAACATTAGAAAAACCTGTTAGAAGTCTTATTGAGTATAATACTAGTTTATGTTGGTAGAGAACTTAGAATCTTGGAAATAATATGGTAAGATCACGTGAACTCTAGGAAAATAGTATAACTCCACTTTAATATGTTCTTTTAGTGTAAAGGGAAAATTTCTAAGTGAGGTAGGTTGTGACATGTTGCATGGGTAAAAAAATTAAGCAGAAAAAATTTTAATGTGAGAGAAGAAAAATGATAGGAAATTTGATTCCATAAACAATACGTGATGAATTTCATTTCAAAATAATCTTGGAAGTTTTCACACCTTTTATTTAGGAATAGTGCATGATTAAAATTTTAGACTTTAACCAGGAGTACAAAGTTTTAGGTGTGGGAGTTTGATCGCACAATGATATATTATATTTTATCACCCTTATACTTGTGTATTACATTTTTTATAGATTTGATCATCCCATTATTAAATCCTTTTTCACTCAATATATTTTTTGAATTATTTTGTTGAAAACATGCTTAAAAGATGCAATTTCACAATGGCCCAATTTGACATCAGTTCACTATTTCTATAATACCATTAACTACACTAATCCAAATGTTGAAATTACTTTTTTTAGGATTATATAGTCATGGGGATTAAATTCATCTAACTATTCCAAATAATTAATGCGAGCAGAAGGGGCCCAAATGTGGACAACAAGTTAAGACATTCTGGGCGGGCTAGATTGGACCACCCTTCTTAATTTTGACCATAACTTGGGCTTTGGACCTTCATTTGGTCTGATTCTACATCTATTGTATAGATAACTCTAAGTCCCACATATACACCGAATTTCATGAAAATTGAACACGTTTTGGTCAATCAACGATCCAGATAAAAATGTATTAAAAAGTCTTCCATGAATAGTGACATATCCCCTTAGATACTTGACCACTTTTTGTGGATAGTTTGATGTAATTGTCCATAAAATCACTCATATCCCTCATTATATGATGTTTCATGACCATGGGTGAAGGTGGGAAAAATTGGAGATCTATCTTCATCCATTTTATTTTTCTTCTTCATCATGTGCTTCTAAATTTCATAGTGATCAATTTGGCGGTGTTCTTGGTTTTAATCCTAAACTTCATGCTTGTAATATTTTTAAGGTAATTGAATTTCTCAGTTTGTTATCAATTTTTCTTAATTTCTACCTTCTTATTTTTTTTATTCTATTATGATCAAATACAAATAAAAGGAACAAGAATCCTCATGCTTCCATGCATAACCCGAATCTTGTGATGATTTGAGTGTGGTTATCTCTTTTCTCACCCCTTCATTTTCATGAGTGTGATAATGGATTATGTCGGTTGATAAATTAAAGGAGATTGAACCCTTGAATATGAATGTTCTTGTTTTGTGTAATATTTTATCATTGACACAAATCGAGTCATCTCATCACGTTGTTGATGTGATGTCTTGATTGAGTTCTGTATTTACATCGATTCAAGTTTTTTGATTTTGAGAAGTTATTGAAAATCAATATCGTTGATCGATCAAATCTTAGGTGGTTACCTAGTAAGTACTCACATAACATACTGTTTTAAGTGTGTATAAATCAAGGAATCAATGATCCTTCTCATTCCCTTGAGAGCAATGATGGATTGAGCATCAAGGGACACTTACCAGGGTTGATCATGATTTCTCCATCCAGTTTCTCTCACTTAGTAATATAGTTTCAATTTCTATTTATAAATCAAAAAAAATACAAGTTTTATAAAATACCATTCCCATTTTAATTTCAAAATCAAAACCCTATTTTCAAATTAATGATCTAAGGCTCCGTCGAGATACGACTTAGGGTTGCTGCTATACTGTAGAAGTTCTAGTTAAAAATAAACATCTAATTTGATGTGTTCAACAACATGATCAAGTCCCTGTATGGAGATCTATATAGAAGTAAATAACTATGTAGGGATTTAAAACTAACACTTTATTAATAAATACATCATCATACACATCCACCACTATAGAAAACTAAAATCTCATAGAATTTTCATCTCTAAGGGTCATATTAGCCAACTGACGAGTAATCATTTTTATCATCCAGTGTACGATACCATCCTATAATGATTGGTATTCCTTCTCTCCATCAAAGGAAAATATCAACCCATCAACTCAGATTCATTTAATCCCCTACCTAAATAATCCAATTCGTACATGAACCATAGAGATCCATTCCATACCTAGAATGATGTCACATGGACTCATTGCGACTATTAAAAGTTTCCATTTGAAGATTTCTCCTCCATGTGTAAGGTCACACTCTCCAAAGAAGTGTGTGATAACTGAATCTTCCCATGTGGGATTCTCTAAGTGAAAATTTCTAGAAAAGGGATCGAATGGAATCCCCATATCTCAAACAAAGTTCACAGCATGGAAAGAGTGGCATGTGCCTATTTCTAACAAAACTGTATCTAAAGTACATAAGACATATATTACACCTCAAATAATACCCAGAGCCTCTAAGTTATAATCCTAAAATACCTAAATCTTTCCATGATCCTGACCATGAGCTCCCTAAGTATAGCAGGGACCAACAATAGGTGGTGTAGATAGTAACAAATCATAACATCAACCACCACCCACTACTATCACAACTCTTATACCACTTCTATCACCCTAAAAACATCCATGATCAAGACACTTCCTCTACCTAGGGGTTCCATCGACTATCTCCCTATCTGCTTCATGGCAGGTTTGTAAATCCTATGCAATATGATTTCACCCATCAAAAGTGAAACATCGTATCCCCCTAGGATGGATAGAACCTCCCTATGAGCCTTGAGCGGTTGAACCAATATCCTGAGACTACTTATTAATATGCCTCATGAACTTAGATCCCTAAGTTTTATATTCAATACTAGTTATTGATGTATCAGCTCCTGGGTTCCAACTTCTATAAGCAAATATCTGTAAATAATTAGATGGGAAACTCTCCCTGAGAAAGGTATACTCTAGCACTCCAATGTAGGAAGGGATGCTCAGAGATACCTCTCTATCCAAGATATATTAGTGAATTCCATGCCCAAATATCCATTCTTGAAATTATCGATAATGAACTATATTCATAGATTACCATGAGATTTAGTGAACCTCGATACATGATTTTTATTGACATTCTTCACCACTAGATCTCTAGAAGCTCCTAGATATGAACCTCCCGTGAGGTCACTAGATAAAATTTCTCTATGAATAGGCATTAAAACTTTTTACAAGAAAGATTCTCCTCATAATGCATCAAATTCACTGAGATCTACCATCACATTGTTGGATTATGGAGAAGCATCACTATTAGGAACACCGTCTGATCGGGAGAGTTCCTGACAAGTTGGAAAAATTTCCCAACTATCTAAAGTTGGTCATCTAGTACCTGGGGTCTAGATCACCCCAAAACCTGAGTGGTATCTAAATATAGAACTCATTAGTTGCACTTAGCCTATGCATGGAATCTTCTAGTACTACTAGAATAAATAACTACTCAATGATTTGAGGTAATATTGGAAAACTACACAGATGAACCTCCTCCTGCAGTATTCCTTGGACTAAATCCTCGTCATAAATAAATTCATCATTATGATCTTATTGGGGAATCCTAATTTGATATCATCATGGAGGAATCATGAAATATTCATAAAAATCTATGGTCAAAGAGTATAACTAGGGAGGTGTCTCAAAAAGGATATGGAAGCAAAACACATTCCTATATGATGCATCTACAAATGTTTTCCATAAAATTAGTGCCTAAATGTATTGAGAAAACAAGTAGGTTATCAAAGTCCTAGTGATTGGATTCATTGGTTAATTAATCATCACTCAATTCCCTATCCTGATAGCTAAACTCAAGACACTTTAACACTACTTCCCTAGTTCCTAAACCAATCCTCATAACTAGACTATCTACAAACTCTAGTCTTAAGATATCTGTAACATCCCAGGTAAATAAAGAAATATGAAATTTTCATATTTATTAATATTTGTGAATTAAATATTAATTTTACCTTAAATGTGTTTCTATGTTCAATGGCATACCTGATACGCAACAACGGGTTTCTTTGAAATCTTACGTTGCACAATAATAAAATAATAATATTATTTTAAATGGTAGTTAACGCCTAGCCGTTGTATTGGAGGGAATGAATAGAACTAACTAAAATATGATTATACATGTTTGTTAAATGTTTTTACATTTATCCAATAAATTTTATAGGCTTAAAATGTGAATGAATCTAATTTTAAGCATAATTTACTTTAAATGGTTGATTTACCGCCTTTTGATGGCGGACCCTATTTAAATCTAGTTTTGGTCACTTTTATATGTTCTATTTGACCAAATAAAATTATTATTTATAATCAGGATATCAAAATTTACTTTGGGTAAATTTTTGGTATTTTTCTGATAAAAGTTATTTTTTTAATGAATAGTGGAAAATACTATATTTTAATTCAAAATTGCATTTTAATCTAATTTATTTATATGGTTAGATTATATTTTTAATTTTTTTTAAAGTTTAATTAGATTATATTTTTACCATTTAATCAAATTTTTGTCATTTTAATTAATTTCACTTTGAAATTGGACATAAAAAAGTGTCAATCTTTTGATAGTCAATATTTCTTAAAAACACGCTTTTTGTTTTAACAGCAGGAATTAATTTTAAATTAATTTCTTCCACTTCTGTGTTTTGAACTTGGAAAAATGGATTTAATATTTGTAATTATAAGTTCCAAATTATTTAAAAAGGTAAATTTTATTTTTAGTCATTATGAATATTTACATTAGTAAATATTTTATTTACCATGGTTAAAGGGTCAATCTAGTAAATAAGGGTAAAAAAATATTACTATAATAATATAAAATTACCCTAACATGTGTCCTAATCCTATTGGTTGATAAAATTACAACCATGAGTATCCTTGGGTAGATTTTTGGACACCATTGGGCTACTTGGGAGTGATAATGACACTTTATTTTAATTAACTTAAAGTAAATACAAAAATGACATAAACAAATATCTTTTAGTAAATTAATTTTTACATAGGGTTATATAAGTTATATTTTCGACTATAAATATTATTTGGAAATATAAAAATATTTCATACATCATTTGATTTTTTTTATAATTTTTATACATCAAATAAATAAAATTATTTATGACATAATAATGATGCAGTGTTTACCTCATTAATAATTGATTTAAATAAATAAGATTATAAAGATTAAAATAATATTCAGAACCTGACCAATTATTATTGGATGATTTTATTTCGACCATGAGTCATCTTATCTTCTACTTTAATTAGTTTTGGACCTTTAGAAACTGAAAATCATTATATAATAAAATAATATTTTCACACTTTCCTAAAGAGCCCCTCCTCCCCCTTATAAAAATCTTTCACCTCTAACCCATTCCTCACACTTCACAAGCCCCTTGGATCATCCAAACCCTACCCAAATAAGCTCTCAATATCCCTCTCTTCCACCTATAATCCTTACCTTACACATAATGCACTTAAATAATTCCTTTTGGTTCAAACCAAATGGACTTTCCCGAATTAAAGGTAACAATTTCTCTTAAATTATTTTGTTTTATTTTGTTTTATTTTACTTATCCAACCCCCTAAAATCTTTTTATTACTTTATTTTATAAAAAATACAGCATCCTAAATATACTAGGTTTTTGTTATGATAATGATTCTAACTACACTTACACACACCTCCGTCTAATGGGTAAAGAACATACTGTTTCTGTGGACGACGAACAACTGCCTCACGAAACGATGATTGTTCAAATATCTCCAAATGCCTATCATGGTGGAAATTATGATGAAAATGTATTTATATATTATATATATTATATTTATATTGTTTCTATGCTTATTTATTTTTCATTTATATAATACCTTTATGGTTTCCAAGTGGGTAAATACGATAATCTCATTTGAGAAAGTGCAGACTACCGCCCCCTCAAAGTGATATGACTCGTTCATGCCTTATGTGGAACATATAAAGGGTAGAGTTAATGAAATTATATATGATATTATACTGGAATTATAATAAACTTATGTATCATTTAGTATTCATTCCATTACAATATGAAATAGAAATGGAAGTAGCGTTCATACGTACGTACGGCTTACCATCTCTATGAACCGTGCATTTCATTTCTTATCTCCAAATGTTATGTACTATTATAAATACATGTATATACTGTATATATATGATATATATGATATTTAAATCATGAATATCATTATGGATATAATGAACTTTTTACCACATGAACAACTTGTAATTATAAGAAGCCCATTTTTGACTCAAGTACCAAATATTGACAAAATGACCATTATTAACTTAAATGATTACATAATGTTTATAACATGGTAATAATTGATATAAAAGGAATAATAAAATTGAGAAATGTTCTTAAGCACATAGAAATTAAATTTAGTTTATTATTCAGGAGATTAATGAATAAACAGGTCAAGTCATACATGAGGTAAGGGACTTCGTCTCAATCTCCTTTCATTAAGGCATGTTTTGTTTTAATACACAACTTTCATTTATATGATATACAAACACCTTTTAATTTTCATTTCATTCAAAGAGAATCTTTTTCTACGAAGTGTTTTACTAAACGACAAAAAAGAATGTTTCTTTGAACATAAGTGGTGACAACGACCTTCAGTCGCCATGAGTATTATTTGATATTTAGCTTCCTTAACAAGCCATAATTTTTTTAAAAGGAAAATAAATACCATATAAACTTTTAAATATTTTGGTATTGAATATGGTTTTGATAAAATATTTGTTATATCAATATATTTAAGAAATATATTGTGATTGAAATGTGGAAATGTTTTCATTCCTTTATATTTGTTGTATGTGTTATGATGTTATAATGGTACTTGGAAATTTGACAGGTGGTTACGTGATAAACCAAATGACGGGTGGTGTCATGATAAACCAAGATGGGTGGTTACATTATAACCTCCAATGCATTGGGTATGGAATTCGGTCGTATGGCTATTCCATTTAGTGATATTTGTGGAATTTGACAATATGGTTATTCCATTTAAGTATGTTTATGTCCCAAATTACCTTTATATGTTATGTGTTATTTATATGGGTTTTATGGTAATTTTTTGGTTAAAAATTGTAAGAAATGATCTTTTATTCAGTGAAGAGTATTTACTACTTCATAAAGGTGAAAAGTATCACTTATGATAAAGTATTCATGGTTTACTTGTTGTTTTGAAAAACTAACATTTTTCCTTATTTGTGTATCCCTTACTGAGCTTTTTATGCTCATCCCAAGTTTTTGAAATGTTTTTCATAGGATATAAATTGGAATAGGGTCAAGGATGAGATCAAGGAAAAGTCATGTTTTCTAAAACCTGGAACTAGACATGAATATTTTTTTAAGAATTTTTGTTTTGAGAAAAAAATGGAAACATGTTAGATGTATGTAATATTCAAGTTGTTATGTATATGTTATGACCGAATTCTCTAAATCTCTAAACCTGAAAAGATCCTCAATGTGAATTATTAACTTAATTCAAGAATATGCAATGTTTAAGGTCGGGTAATTATAGTTGGTATCAGAGGTCAGTTTAGATAACTTTAGGAGTTAGTGTATTGTTAAATTAATATCCATAAATAAATTTATGACAAGATTGAAGTGATATAGCATTTACAGATTACCATGTTTTTTATCTTAATATATTTCTGTGTTTGGAATGGTTTTCCACAGAGGAAACAGGGCAGTTATGTTGGGACGACATCAGAAGGAAGACAACCTTCCAAATCAGTAACCTGAGATGGTCGGAATCAGAACTGAACAATTTGTTGCAGTGATGGCATAGTTGACTCAGGTTAAAAATGGTGGTGGTATCCATGCACGAGATAATCCAGATATATCACAGTTGAACATGTCAGTAGTGGAGAATTTCATGAGGCAATATCCTCCATCATTCATAGGATCATCTGACCCTGTGCTAGCTGAAGGGTGGATCAAAGCATTGGAGAAAATTTTTGATGTCATAGGGTGTTCAGAACATCAAAAGGTTAGTCTTGTCATTTTGAAGGTGAAGATGATCAGTGGTGGTCGATGGTGAAAAATATCAAGGATAGTGAGGATATTAATGCTCTTGATTGGGTTGAATTCAAAGGTATTCTCCTTGAGAAATATTTTCCTAAGGTGATTCAACTTAGGATGGAAAAAAAATTCTTGGAATTGAGGCAGGAGGATGACTCAGTGGTTGGTTATGAAATAAAGTTCACTCGACTGGAAAGGTATGCTCCAAATTTCATCTGAGATCTTGATAGTAAGGTAAATAGATTTTACTCAGGAATGAAGTCTTGATATCGAAGATCATTAGCCTCTCGTGAGTTCAAAAGTTATGAAAAACTTGTTCGATGTGCGAAGAAGGTGGAAATGGAGTTTGTCGATGATCAGGTGTTCTTTGATAAACAACAGAATAAGAGGTCCAGTTGGCAGGGAAAGGGAAAGAATTCATCAAATAAGCCTAGAGGTAAGAAAACTAAATATCCATCTTGTGAGAAGTGTGGTAAAAATAATCCTATAGAATGTTTATAAAAGTCTGTAAAGTGCTTCTAGTGTATTAATTCTGGTCATATTGCTCTTAACTATAAGTAAGATGATCAAGTAGGCAATGAAAAGCTCACGGTAAGATGTTTTAAGTGCAATGAAGTGGTTCATTATGAAAATGAGTGTCCAGTGAAGAACTCAACTAAGGGAAAGTAACCAGACTACAACAGAAAGGGGTTGTGAAGTCCTTTGCAACTACTTCAGTAGATGTTGGGCCATAAAATAAAGTAATATCAGGTACACTATTTGTTTGTACAGATTATTCCAATGTGTTGTTTGATTCAGGGTCTATACATTCTTTCATTTATGAGAAGTTTTCTAGTGAATTTGGAATTCCATATCAAGATATGAATCCTGAACTTATGGTAAAAACACCTGGAGTAAATGTTGAGACAAAAATAAATTATAACAACCTTCATGTCCTTGTGTGAAGAAAGAATCTACTTTCAAACCTTATTGTTTTACCTCTAGTAGAGTTTGATGTTATATTGGGTGTGGATTGGATTTCTGTTTATCATGCTAATATTGACTGTAGAGCTAAAGAGGTTTCTTTTCAAAAATATTTTCAGTTTGTGTACAAGAATGAACCCTTACTTTTGATAACATATCAGGAAGCTGAGAAACTAGTAAAATATGGAAATGAATGTTACCTTGCGCATATTATTGAAAACAAAAAAAACTATTCATATTAATGATGTGCCAGTGGTAATTGAGTATCTTGATTTTTTTCCTAATGATTTGCCTGGTATTATACCTGATAGGGAAGTTGAATTTATTGTTGACTTAGTTCATGATGCTAATCCAATTTCAAAACCCCCTTATTGAATGGCTCAAATTGAACTTTTAGAGTTAAAGAAACAATTTCAGGAGTTATTAGATAAAGGTTTCATTCGACCCAGCACATCACTATGGGGTGCTCCTGTCTTATTTGTTAAAAAGAAATATGATTCAATGAGACTTTGCATTGATTATAGAGCATTGAATAACATCATTATTAAGAACAAGTATCCCTTTACTCATATCGATGATTTTTTTGATCAGCTCTAGGGAGCTCAGTATTTTTTGAAGATTGACTTGAGGTCGGGGTACCATCAGTTGAAAGTAAAGGAAGCAGACATTCCAAATATCGCATTTCGTACTAGATATGGCCATTATGAATTTGTAGTTATGCCATTTGGGTTAACCAATGCACCTGCTGTATTCATGGATCTTATGAATATAATTTTCTGTGAGTTCTTGGATAAGTTTGTGATTGTGTTCAATGATGATATTTTGGTTTATTCTAAAATTAAAGAGAAACATGAAATACATTTAAGGGTTGTCTTGAAAACCTTAAAAGAAAAGAAACTATTTGGGAAATTCAGCAAGTGTGAGTTTTGGTTACAATAAATTTCTTTCCTTGGTCACATTGTTTCAAAAAAATGTCATAACCGTTGATCCTGATAAAACAAAAGTTGTTGAAGAATGGCCAAGACCCACAAATATAACTAAGATCTATAGTTTTCTAGGTTTGGCAGGTTATTACCGGAGGTTTGTTGATAATTTTTCACGGTTATCTAGCCCAATGACTAAGTTAACTCGAAAATGTATTAATTTCATTTGGATAAAAGAAGGTGATGATTGTTTTCAAGAATTGAAAAGAAGATTGGTGAATTCTCTAGTTTTGGCACTTCCTTCCAGAAATGGTGAGTTTGTAATTTATAATGATGCTTCATTAAAAGGACTTGGTTGTGTCCTTATGCAGAATGATCAGGTAATTTCTTATGCTTCACGTTAGTTGAAACCTCAAGAGTTAAATTACCCTACACATGATTTTGAATTAGATGCAGTTGTTTTTTCTTTAAAAATTTGGAGGCATCATTTGTATGGAGTAAAATGTGAAATATATACTAACCACAAAAGTTTGAAGTATATATTCACTTAGAAATAATTAAACATGAGATAGAGGAGATAGTTGGAATTAATCAAGGATTATGATTGAACGATCCTTTACCATCTGAGAAAAGCAAATAAAGTGGTTGATGCTTTGAGTCGAAAAAGTAATGCTTCATTAACCATGATACGTTTGGAACGAGATTCTTTGGTTTTTGATTTGATGAACTTTGTCATAGAAGTTTTTGATGCAGAAAATTCTCCTATTTTGTTTTAGGTGTCAGTGAAATCATCTTTATCGGACAGAATAAAGCAAGCACAGAAGGAAGATAGTGAGTTACAAAAAAAGGTAGAGTTGGTTCAGAAGGGTAAGTTTCCTGATTTTAACTTTGATAGTGATTGTGTTTTGATATTTAGAAAGAGATTATGTGTGGATTTTGATTCACAGTTGAAGAATGAGTTGTTATGTGAAGTTCTTAGTTCCCTGTTTTCAGTTTATCCTTGTAGTATTATGATGTATAGAGATCTTCAAGAGTATTACTTATAACAACCCTTCTCTTTTATTACACAATTAAACATAATTTATTACATAAACTTCACTTGATACAACATAGAAGATCGAGAGGCTTAGTGTCTTTAGGGATTAGGATCATTACATAACAAATTAAAACATGAAATACAACATCCTTATTTAAACCTTCCTTTACATGACCACTACATTCCCTAGTACTTAGCTTTGCATGGGATAATCTGAGGACATGCATAAGAAAAGGGTGAGCTATAAAGACCAGTAAGGGAATAAACATGGAATAACACGAGGAATAAAATACATGTTAGACAATATGCATCTCAAAAGAGCACAAGGGAAGTATAAACTTAAAGTCATGATAAAGCATGATAATCATAACATGGAAATGTGGCAACAACACTTAACATGGAATTAGCATGAGCCAAGGCTCATTGCACATAGAGCATGAGTAAACCCTCATTGCACATGAAGCGTGAGTAAACCCTCGTTGAACTTGTATTAGCATGCGTAAACACCCATTTCACATAAATTATTATGATACTATACTTTACCCAATGCATTGGAGCGCTATCAGGGTGCATCCTTCTTAAACATTTCATTTCATGCATAAGTGTGCCACATGGATCATAAAACATTGAAGCATTCAACATAATATTTTATTCCATGATAAAAAAATGTAGAATACATACATGAAACTATTTAAAAAATAATTAAATATGCATAAAGTTGAATACCCTTTATAGAGAAATGGGCATGGTATTCACTACACAATGACTTTGGCTTGGAAAAGCGCGGTGCAATTTCGGCAGCGTAACGACGTGACATAAGAACTCATAAAATTGGTTGATGAGAGAGGGGGGGTATCTCATCATATTTACATGACATGGATAGTAAGGGCTTCATATAGATAAATGTCTTAACAAATTTAATGGAATTTAGATTCATGATACAAAATAATTTCTTGAATGTAAATGAGGAGAGGGAAATTCCTTTCGAAATTTCGGCATAGTAACGGGTGTGCATGGGAGGATTTTAATGAGAGATAAAGGGGTATCAAATCATTCAAACATAAATAGGGAAATATGGTGGAGGTTAAAAACCATACCCCAACAATTATAATTGAAATTAAAAGGGCATAACAACTTAAAGAAAATTGGACAAAAATAAGAAAGGAAGAAAAAACCCTTACATGGAAGTATGCTTCCAAAGGCTTTAGAGAGGCTTCTTGGAAGCTTAGGGAACCTTGGGGGGATTATATAGAGAGGAGGGCAGAAGTTGGATGAACTTAAAAGGATTTTAGTGAAGAGGAAGTGGGAGCTTGCGTGGGTTTATATAGGAAAGGTTAGGGAATTATTTACTATTTAGGTTTGGGACCCTCACATTAAACTAATCCAAAACACAAACCATCCCCTGGTTTTTGCCCATGGTTTCTGGAAAAGGGAAGTGGAAAACAATATTTTATAAAGCCAAAGTCCAAAATTCTTAAAATAATGTGGTTGCTTATATGGAGGTGTGTCACACTTCCAAGAAAAACAATTTAAAAAGGCAAGATGTTTAATAAGTCTTGAAGGGTCCATTAATGCTTTGTAAAATATGTCAAACAAGCCCAAAATCACATTATTTTAATGGTAAAACATATATTGGCCGAACATAAGGCTTTAATTATTTTATTACATCACTATTGGGTCATTATGATGTCATAAAACATATTATATATTTAAACGGTATTTAATTTTTAACCAAAAATTTGACTATCTCAGAAAATTATGAAAAATTCACTGTTGGATAATTTAGACATCCTGATTCCATAAATAATATTCATTTTATCTAAATAATTTTCTAAATATTTTAATTTTCACTTTTAAAATAAAAGCCGACATTTATCAAAAATTCATGGGTTTTGACAAAAATGGCTTTCAAACCTTAATAAAAATTACAATTGCATTCATAAAATTACACGATAATTTATATTTAATAAAAATTAATTTAATAATAATAATATTTTATTAAAAATTTATTTAATTCAAAAATCCATTAATTCATCAAAATAGATTTCTTAGTTGAACATTAACTAAAAATACTATTTGTGCTTTAAAACTATTTACAAAGTAACAATAATAAAATGAAATTATATTCATTATTATATAAAAAAACAATTTAAATAAACATAGTACTATGGTATTGTTAAATAACCCCCTAAAACACCCCGCATAAGACCTAAGGGTGAGGTGCGCGATGGTGACAGACTCTTGGGGTGGCTCGGACAACATTGCACATGTGGTGATCTCTATCAACTTCCACTTCTCCCGTAGATGGTTTTGTTCAAGCTTAACCTTTTTAAGCTTAGATTGGGCTTCGTCAAGAGTGAATTCCAATGGCGCCACCTCCTTTCAGAGCTCTGACAAATGGGCTTTGTATGGATCGATTCTACTAGATGAGGCCATTGCTTCCTTTGTCTGAGTAAATTAGATTGTTAAAGCCCATATTTATACTAATCATGTGATCACTGTTCAATAGCTATATTAGCAATGGTCACAATTCTTGAAGGTATTTTAAGATATAAAAACATAAAACAAAATAAGTGCATATGTTTTATGACCATTTCACATAATAAGGCATTTAATTAGATTAAGAGGGATTTTCATTAACCAAAGTTTGGGTCATTACAATCTTCCCCCCTTAAGAAATTTCACCCTCAAAATTTCATTATACATTTTAGGCCAAAAATAGATGCAGGTAATTTTCCTTAATTGATTCCTACAGTTCCCATGTTGCTTCTTCGTACTTATGGTTTCACCAAAGTACCTTGACCAGATGAGTAGTCTTGTTACATAGAACTTTGTCTCTACAATCCAAGATCTTCATTGTCTGCTCCTCATAGGAAAGATCATCCTCCAACTATACCACCTCGAAAGAGAGTGCATGTGAAGGGTCTGGTATGTACTTCTTTAAGAGGGATACATGAAAGACATCATGTAATTTGGCCATGGTAGGTGGAAGTGCTAATCGATAGGCCACAACCCCAACACGATCAAGAATCTTGAAGGGGCCGATGTACCTTGGACTTAACTTCCCTTTATTTCCAAACCTCATGACCTTGTTCCATGGAGATATGTGTAGAAATACCATGTCTCTAACTTTAAACTCAAGTTCTCGTCGACGGTTATCTGCATAACTCTTTTTTTGACTCTAGGCTGCCTTGATATGGTGCTGAATGGTTTTCACCTTCACCATTTCTTCGACCATTTCTGGTCCAAGCAGCTTACGCTCACCGACCTCATCCCAACACACTGGTGTTCTGCACCTTTTCCCATAAAGGGCTTCATATGGTGCCATTTGGATGCTCGATTGGAAATTGTTGTTATATGAGAACTCAAATAGAGGAAGATGTTGATCTCATCCTCCTTTGAAGCCCATTAGGCACGCTCTCAACATGTCCTCAAGTGTTTGTATAGTCCGCTTGGATTGGCCATCATTTTTAGGATGATAAGCTATACTGAAGTTCAGTTCAGTACTCAGAGCATGTTAAAGACTCTTCCAAAACTTAGAGGTGAATCATGGATCTCGATCGGACATGATAGATAGTAGTACTCCATAAATATTTACCACTTCCCTGATATATATTTGTGCCAGTTGATCCAATAAGAAATCCTCCTGAATAGCAATAAAGTGTGAAACTTTTATAAGATGATCCACAACAACCCAGATTGCATTGTTTCCCTTGGTTGTCTTTGGAAGTCTAGTGACAAAGTCTACGGTGATGTTATCCCATTTCCATTCTAGTATGGGCAATGGTTACATCATCCCCTTAGACTTATTCCACTCTGCCTTCACTTGCTGACATACCAGACACTTTGATGTATATTCGGCAATCTCCCTTTTCATATTGTCCCACCAAAAGTTTTCTTGGAAATCTCGGTACATCATTGTGATCCCTAGGTGGATAGAGAAGGTAGAGCTATGTGTATCATTCAATAGCTCCTTATTTATCTCTTGATCGGATAGTACACATAATCATATCCCAAATCTTACAACTCTTTCCTCATAAATTTTGAAATAAAAGGATTTCCCATTTCTAATAGCTCCCACCCTTTTCTGAATTTCAACATCTTTTCTTTGAGCATCCTTTATTCTCTACGAGAGGGATGGTTGAGCAATCATTTGAGAAATGATTGATTATATTCCTCCCTTAAGGATTACCATGTCCATCCTTTTAAAATCTAATAAGATCGGATCCTTTTCAATTCTCATCATTGATAAACATGCAGGATCCTTTCTACTTAGAGCATCTTCCACCTTGTTTGTCTTTCCGAGATGGTAGTGGATTGAGCAGTCATATTCTTTGATCAGATCTAACCATCTTCGTTGGTTCATGTTCAACTCTTTTTATGTTAATATATTCTTGAGACTTTTGTGGTCTGTATATATTTCACACTTCTCCCCAAAGAGATAATACCGCCAAATTTTCAAAGATAAGATCACTGTAGCCAACTCGAGGTCATGTGTTGGATAGTTCTGTTTATGAAATTTCAATTTCCTTGAAGCATAGGCAATAACTTTTTCATTTTGCATCAACACACATCCCATTCCCTTCTTCAAAGGATCACTACCAAAAAAAAGTTCTCCACTTGTAGGTAAAGTGAGAATAAGTGAAGTGATAAGCCTCCTTTTAACTCCTTGAAGCTTTCTTTGCATTCATAACTCCAAGAAAACTTTATTCCCTTCCTAGTTAGCTTGGTAAGAGGGTTGTACAATCGTGAGAATTTTCTCACAAATCGTCGATAATATCCAACTAACCCCAAGAAGCTACGGATATCTGTTACCTATGTTGGCCTCATCCATCCCTCTATTGCAGCTGTCTTTGAGGGATCCACAGATATCCCATTGCTTGTGATGATATGGCCCAATAATGAGACCTACTTCAACCAGATCTCACACTTTTTGTACTTTTCATAGAGCTTCTCCTTACTCAAGGTCTCTAGTATAGTTCTTAGATGCTCCTCATGATCCTCCTTGGTTTTGGAGTATATCATAATATCATCTATAAAGACTACCAAAAATTTTTCGAGTTAATCTCTAAAGACTCTATTCATCAAGTCCATGAATATTTTTAGATAATTAGTGAGTCCGAAAGGCATTACTATGAATTCATAGTGCCCGTATCTTGTACAAAAATCATTCTTGGGGATATCTTCCTTCTTCACCCTTACTTGATAATATCTCGACCGCAAATACACCTTGAAGAAGTATTGTGCTCTACGTAGCTGATCAAACAAGTCATTAATTCATGGGAGAGGATAACTTTTCTTTATCGTGATTTTGTTGAGATCGCGATAATCGATGCAAAGGCGCATTGACCCATCCTTCTTCTTGATGAAGAGGACTGGTGCACCCCATGGTGAAGCACTTGGGTGTATAAAACATTTATCTAGATTCTCCTATAGTTGTTTCTTTAGCTCCTCAAGCTCCACAACATCCATTATATACAAAGTCTTGGATATTGGCAATGCCCTGGGTATAAGTCCAATTGATAATTCAACATCTCTTCTAGGAGGAAGACTAGAAAATTCCTCGAGAAACACTTCATCAAATTCCCTCACATTAGGCATGTCCTCTAGGATGGTTGCCTCCTTAGACTTAGTCATCTAAGCTAGATACGCATGCTCATAGGGAAGTAATGTCCATGCTTGAGATTGTGGAGCTAAAGAAGATACATCTTCCTCCTTGCACTTGTAAAGAATCGGGGGTCGATTCTCCACATGGAGAGTGATTTCAATCTCACGACAATTTATGTTGGATATATATAAGGAAAGTCAATCCATGCCAAGAATTGCATAAAATTTCACCAGAGGAAGTATGATGAGGTTCACTGGGAAGTTCAATCCACAGATTATGACAGGGGAGGAGTTATATTCATGGGATGCAATGATTTCCCCATTTTCCATACTCACTGACATCTTTATTTCCATGATTTTTGGTGGTGCTGGGATTGTTCTACTAAACTTTAGAGATATAAAAGAATGCATAGAACCTGAATCAAAAAGTACGTTCACTATTATTGAATGAATAACTAGCGTACCTGTCACCACATCGTTTTTCAGCTCCACCTCAGTGGTAGTGATAGCATAAGCCCTTCCTTGTTGCTTCAGAGGTTGTTGTTGGTTTCCTCCGATAACCCTCGGCTTAGGGCAATTTTTTTTCATAATGCCCAGGCTCCCTGCAGTTGTAACACTGCATTGTTGGATGAGTGTTGATCTGAACCTTCTTTTCTTCTTCAACATTATCAGGATTTGTCATATCCTATCGGTAGTTCTTGGATAGATGACCAAACTTTCTGCATTTGAATCAATTCCTAGTTCCCTTGATACAGTTATCAGGATGTTTCTTCCCACAATTTTTGCAAGGGAAAAAGTTAGGCTTCTTTCCATCATGGGATTTTTTTGATGAACCACCCATGTTGTTCTCTATTTTTCACTTGTTGTAATTGGTCCCATGAGGCCACTGGGAGTCTCCAATCTCCATTTCAACCTTTAGGGCACAACGAACAATATCCTCATAATTGTCAAAGTCTCGAATTGCCAACGCTTTTCGTAGACTCGGCTTTAGTCTACTAAAGAATCCATCCACCTTGCTCTCGGTGTTCATGACAAAGCCTGAGGCATACCTTGCAAGCCTTGTAAAGTTTGCTTCATACGCCCCGATGGACTCATCTTCCTTCTGCTTGAGTTCGGGGAACTCTCTTTCCATCTTGATATGGAGGGTTCGAGGAAAATATTTGTTGCAAAACATCCTCTTGAATTCCTCTTAATTAATGGTATCAATTTCCTCTAGGGACTTTGTATGCTTGATCAGTGTCTACCACTGATCATCTTCCCCATAAAAACGATAGACCACCAGTACAAATTTTTCTTCTTCAGAGCACTGGAGGATGAAGAATATCCTCTCAATAGAGTTAATCCATTGTTCCACAAGGAGGGGATCGAAAGATCTGCTAAACATGGGAGGCCTTTTCCAAATAAAAGATTCTATGACAACTTGATCCTTTTGTGGAGGAGGAAGGAGTTCCACATGATTCAAGTTATTATTCATAACTCAAGATATCTAATCAAGTACTGTCATGAAGTTATGAGAACTTTCTACCATCATATCAGGCATATCATTAGGGAAATCTTCACATTTCCTATCACATTGGTTGTTGGAATGTGTCCTTATATTTCTCTCCATTAACTAAGAAAAAGGATGTATAATTAGAGGTCTTGAATACTTAGAAAAAAATGGAACTTTGAACCTAAAAGTATAAACTTATAAAGAAAAATTATATCCTATATTGTGATCTATGTTATCCTCAATATATTTCTTAACTTATATTCTTATGGAATTTTTTTTATCCCTCAATAACAGTTTGTACTAAGCTCATGAATCTACCAAATCATATCCCTCGGGAATGTTGTAACCAAGAGTGTAGCAAGGCCCGTTGTCATGCACTAGTTCCTATTCGAGTCTAGCTCAAAGCAGTGTTTTCGGGTTTTACCCCTAGGATACATTTGTGCCAGATCCGCCTATACCTGCTCATATCCAAACAGGGATGTATTTGCTTGATAAACCACTTACTCAATACTCACCAAAACATAGGTATGTTTTTATTAGTCTTTTCTCTAAGGATTCCCTAGGGTTTTATAATCCTAATCCCAAAAATAACTAAACCTATCCTATGATACCAACTATAACAACCCTCATCTTTTATTACACAATTAAACATAATTTATTACATAAACTTCACTTGATACAACATAGAATATCGAGAGGTTTAATGTATTTGGGGATTAGTATCATTACATAATAACTTAAAACATGAAATACAACATCCTTATTGAAAACTTTTTTTACATGACCACTATATTCCCTCATACATAGCATTGTATGGGATAACCTGGGGACATGAATAATAAAAGGGTGAGCTATAAAGACCAGTAAGGGAATAAACATGGAATAACATGAGAAATACAATACATGTTAGATAATAGGCATATCAATAAAGCAAAAGGGAAGCGTAAACTTAAAGGCATGATAAAGCATGATAATCATAACATGGAAATGTGGCAACAACACTTAACATGGAATTAGCATGAGCCAAGGCTCATTGCACATAGAGCATGAGTAAACCCTCATTGCACATGAATCACGAGTAAACACCCATTTCACATAACTTGTCATGATATTATACTTTACCCAATGCATTGGAGCACTATCAGGGCGCACCCTTCATAAACATTTCATTTCATGCATAAGTGTGTCACATGGATCATAAAACATTGAATAATTCAACATAATATTTTATTCCATGATGAACGAATGTGGAATAAATAAATGAAACTCTTTAAACAATAAGTAAATGTGCATAAAGGTGAATACCCTTGATAGAGAAATGGGCATGGTATTCACTACAAAATGACTTTGGCTTGGAAAAGTGCGGTGCAATTTTGGAAGCGTAACGACGTGACATAAGAAAACATAAAAATGGTTGATGAGAGAGGGAGGGGTGTCTCATAATATTTACATGACATGGATAGTAATGGGTTCATATAGATACATTTCCCAACAAATGTAATGTAATTTAGATTCATGATACAAAAGAATTTCTTGAATGTAAATGAGGAGAGGGAAAATCCTTTCTGAATTTCGGCATAGTAACAGGTGTCCATGGGAGGATTTTAATGAGAGAGAAAGGGGTATCCCATCATTAAAACATAAAGAGGGTAGTATGGGGGAGGTTAGAAACCATACCCCAACATTTATAATTGAAATTAAAAGGTCATAACAACTTAAAGAAAATTGGAAAAAAATGAGAAAAGAAGAAAAAACCCTTACATGGAAGTATGCTTCTAAAGGCTCGAGAGAGGCTTGAGAGAGGCTTATTGGAAGCTTGGGGCACCTTGGGAGGATTATAGAGAGAGGAGGGTAGAGGTTTGAATAACTTCAAAGGCTTTGAGTGAGGAAGAAGTGGGATCTTGTGTGGGTTTATATAGGAAAGGTGAGGGAATTCTTTATCATTTAGGTTTGGGACCCTCACATTAAACTAATCCAAAACACAAACCATACCATGGTTTTTGCCCATGGTTTTTTGGAAAATGGAAATTTAAAACAATATTTTATAATTCCAAAGTCCAAACTTCTTAAAATAATGGGTTTGCTTATGTGTAGGTGAGTCACACTCTCAAGGAAAACAATTTAAAAAGGCAAGATGTTTAATAAGCCTTGAAGGGTCCATTAATGCTTTGTAAAATATGTAAAACAAACCCAAAATCACATTATTTTAATGTTAAAACATATATTGGCCGAACATAAGGCTTATAGTATTTTATTACAACACTATTGGGTCATTATGATGTCATAAAACATGTTATATTTTTAAACGGTATTTAATTTTTAACAAAAAATTTGACTATCTCAGAAAATTATGAAAAATTCACCGTTGTATAATTTCGACGTCCTGATTCTAGAAATAATATTCATTTTATCTAAATAATTTTATAAATATATTAATTTTCACTTTTAAAATAAAAACTGACATTTATCAAAAATTCATGGGTTTTGACAAAAATGGCTTTCAAACCTTAATAAAAATTACAATTGCATTCATAAAATTACAGGATCATTTATATTTAATAAAAATTAATTTAATAATAATAATAATATTTTATTAAAAAATTATTTAATTCAAAAATCCATTAATTAATCAAAATAGATTTCTTAGTTGAACATTAATTAAAATACTATTTGTGCTTTAAAACTATTTACAAGGTAACAATAATAAAATGAAAGTATATTAATTATTATATACAAAAATAATGTACATAAACATAGTAATAGGGTCTTGTTAAATGACCCCTTAAAACACCTGCATAAGACCGAAGGGTGAGGTGCGCAATGGTGACAGACTCTTGGGGTGGCTCGGACAACATTTCACGTGTGGTGATCTCTATCAACTTCCACTTCTCTCATAGACGGTTCCATTTGAGCTTAACCTATTGAAGCTCGGATTGGGATTGGTCAAGAGTGAAGCTCAATGATGCCACCTCCTTTCCGAGCTCCAAAAAATGGGCTTCGTATGGAGAAATTTTACTGGATGAGGCCATCACTTCCTTTGTCTGAGTAAATTAGATTGTTAAATCCCATATTTATACTAATCATGTGATCACTATTCAATGGCTATATTAGAAATGGTCACAATTATTAAAGGTATTTTAAGATCCAAAAACATAAAACAAAAGAAGTGCATATGTTGTATGACCATTTCACATATTAAGGAATTTAATTAGATTAAGAGGGATTTTCATTAACCAAAGTTTGGGTCGTTACATTACTAGTGGGATAGAATGAAAAGAGATATTGTTGATTTTACTGTGAAGTGTTTGACTTGTAAGTAGGTTAAAGCAGAGCGGCAGTTACCTAAATGGATGCTTCAGTATTTACCAGTTCCAGAGTGGAAATGTGAAAATATATCCATGGAATTCATTATGGGATTACCAAAGACATCTTGAGGTAACAATGTAATCTGGGTTATTGTTGATCGATTGACTAAATCTGCTCATTTCATTCCTATTCAAGATACTTTGTCTCTAGGTCAAATTTATCGGTTGTATGTTAAAGATATAGTCATGTTTCATAGTGTTCCCCTCTCCATTGTATCTAACTATGATCATAGGTTTACTTCTAGCTTTTGGAAAGTCCTTCAAAAGTCTTTGGGTACTGAATTAAATTTTATTACAGCTTTTCATCCGCAATCAGATGGGAAGTCAGAATGAACAATTCAGACCTTGGAGGATATGTTACATGCTTGTTCACTAGATTACCAGGGAATTTGGGACCAACATATTTCTTTGGTTGAATTTTCTTATAATAACAGCTTTCATTACAGTATAAAAATGGCTCTATTTAAAGCATTATATGGAAAGCGTTTTCGAACTCCATCTTTTTGGGATGAAGTATGTGAAAGGAAGATAATGGGACAAGAATTGGTATAAGAGATGGCAGAGAAAGTTTAGTTGATTTAGAAGCACATGAGAACAGCTCAGAGCAGGAAGAAACGTTATGCGGATAACCGGAGGAAGGATATCTCTTTCGAGGTAGGTGATCATGTCTTTCTCAAAGTTTCTCCAGGGAAAAGTGTGATGCATTTTGGTAAGAAAGGAAAGTTAAGTCTGAGGTTCATTAGACCTTATGAAATCCTAGAAAGATTGGGATATGTTGCCTAAAGAGTGGCTTTACCTCTAATTTTATCCCAGGTACACAATGTTTTTCATGTTTCAATATTGAGAAAGTATATTCCAGATCCCTCTCATGTTTTGAGCCCAGAGGTGGTTTAGTTGGAAAAGAATCTCTCTTATGAGGAACAGCCAGTCTAGATTCTTGACTAAAGAGAACAAGTATTGAGGAATAAGTTAATTCACTAGGTAAAGGTTTTGTGAAAAAACCATATGGTTGAAGAGGCAATGTGGGAATATGAAAATTCTATGAGGGATAAATACCCCCATTTATTTGATAAGTGAATAAAATTGCGAGGACGCAATTTCCAAAAGGGGGGAAGGATGTAACATCTCAGGTAAATAAAGAAATATGACATTTTCATATTTATTAATATTTTAGAATTAATTATTAATTTTACCTTAAATGGGTTTCTATGTTCGATGGCGTACCCGATACGCAACAACAGGTTTCTTTGAAATCTTATGTTGCATAATAATAATATAATATTATTATTTTAAATGGTAGTTAATGCCTAGTCTTTGTATTGGTGTAAATGAATAGAACTAACTACAATATGATTATACATGTTTGTTAAATGTTTTTATATTTATCCAAAAAAAATAGAGGCTTAAAATGTGAATGAATCTAATTTTAAGCATAATTTACTTTAAAAGGTTGATTTACCGCCTTTTGATTGTGAACCCTCTTTAAATCTAGTTTTGGTAACTTTTATATGTTCTATTTGACCAAATAAAATTCTTATTTAGAATCGGGATATCAAAATTTACTTTGGGTAAATTTTTGGTATTTTTCTGATAAAATTTATTTCTTTAATGAATAGTGGAAAATACTGTATTTTAATTCAAAATTGCCTTTTAATATAATTTATTTATATGGTTAGATTATCTTTTTAATTGGTTTTAAAGTGTAATTAGATTATATTTTTACCATTTAATCCAATTTTGTCATTGGAATTAATTTTACTTTGAAATTGGACATAAACAAGTGCCAACCTTTTGATAGTTAATATTTCTTAAAAACACCCTTTTTATTTTAACAGCGGGAATTAATTTTAAATTAATTTCTGCCACTTCTGTGTTTTGAATTTGAAAAAATGGATTCCATATTTGGAATCATGAGGTTTAAATTTTGTAAATAGGTAACTTTTATTTTTATACATTATGAATATTTACATCAGTAAATATTTTATTTACATTGGTTAAAGGGTAAATCAGGTAAATAAGGGTAAACAAATATTACTATAATAATATAAAATTACCCTAACATGTGTCCTAATACTATTGTTTGATACACTTCCAACCATGATCATCCTTGGGTATATTTTGGGACCCCATGGGGCCACATGGGAGTGATAATGATACTCTATTTTAATTAACTTAAAGTAAAGACAAAAAAGACAGAAAAAATATCTGTTAGTAAATTAATTTTTACATAGGGTTATATAAGTTATATTTTAGACTATAAATATTATTTTGAAAGATAAAAATATTTCCTAAATCATGGTATTTTTTTATAATTTTTAGACATCAAATAAATAAAATTATTTATGACATAATAATGATGCATGTTTACCTCATTAATAATTGATTTAAATAAATAAGATTATAAAGATTAAAATAATATCCAAAACCTGAAAAATTCTTATTGGATGATTTTATTTCAACCATTATTCATCTTATATTTGAATGTAATTAGTTTTGGACCTTTATAAACCGAAAATCATTATATAATAAAATTATATTTTCACACTTTCTTAAAGAGCCCCTCCTTCCCCTTATAAAAAGCTCTCACCTCTAACCCATTCTTCACACTTCACAAGACTCTTGGATCATCCAAACCCTGCCCAAATAAGCTCTAAAGATCTATCTCTTCCACCTATAATCATTACCTTAGGCATAAGGCACTTCAATAAGTCCTTTTGGTTCAAACCAAAGGGAGTTACCCGAATTAAAGGTAACAGTTTCTCTTAAATTATTTTGTTTTATTTTGTTTTATTTTACTTATACAACCCCCTAAACTCTTTTTATTAATTTATTTATAACAAAACCAGTATAATTAATATATTAGTTTGTTTTTATAAGAATTATTTGAACTGCACTTACACACACCTCCGTCTAATGGGTAAAGAACATACTGTTTCTGTGGACAGCGAACTACTGTCTCACGAAACGATGATTGTTCAAATATCTCCAACCACCTATCATGGTGTCCATTATGATGAAACTATATTTATATATGATATATATTATATTTATATTTTTTCTATTCTTCTGTATTTTTTATTTATAGAATACCTTTATGGTTTTCATAGTGGGTAAATACGATAATCTCATTTGAGGAAGTGTGGACTACCGCCCACTCAAAGTGATATGACTCGTTCATGACTTATGTGGAACGCATAAAGGGTAGAGTTAATGAAATTATATATGATATTATAGTTTAATTATAATATAATTATTTATCATTAATTTGTCATTTCATTACAATATGAAATAGAAATGGAAGTGGTGTTCATGTGTACGTACGGCTTACCATCTCCATGAACGGTGCATTTCATTTCTTATCTCCAAATGTTATGTACTATTATAAATACATGTATATAATAGATATATATGATATATATGATATCTAAATCATGAATATCATTATGGATATAATGAACCTTTTACCACATGAACAAATTTTAATTATAAGAAGTCCATTTTTGACTCAAGTACCAAATATCGAAAAAAATTGACATTATTAACTTAAATGATTACATAATGTTTATAACATGGTAATAATTGATATAAAAGGAACAATAAACTTAAAAAAGGTTCTTAAGCAAGAATAAATTAACTTTATTTTATTATTCAGGAGATTAAATAATGAACGGGTCAAGTCGCACACGAGGTAAGGGACTTCGTCTCAATCTCCTTTCATTGAGGCATATTTTATTTTAATACACGACTTTATTTTATATGTTGTATAAACACATTTTAATTTTTATTTAATTAAAATGGAATATTTTTCTATGAAGCATTTTACTAAACGAAAAAAAAAATAATGTTTCCTTTAACGTAAGCGGTGACAACGACCTTCAGCTGCCGCGAGTATTATTTGATCTTTGGCTTCCTTAACAAGCCGTAATTTTTTTAAAAGGAAAATAAATACCATATAATCTTTTATGTATTTTGGTATTAAAAATGGTTTTAATAAAGGATTTTTTATGTCAATATATTTAAGCAATATATTGTGATTGAAATGTGGAAATTTTTTCATTCCTTTATATTTGTTGTATGTGTTATGATGTTATAATAGTACTTGGACATTTGAAGGGTGGTTACATGATAAACCAAATAAAGGGTGGTACCGTGATAAACCATGATGGGTGGTTACGTTATAACCTCCAATGCATTGGGTATGGAATTCGGTCGTATGGCTATTCCATTTAGTGATATTTGTGGAAGTGGACCGTATGATTATTCCATTTAAGTATGTTTATGTACCAAGTTACCTTTATATGTTATGTGTTATTTATATGGTTTTTATGGTAATATTTAGGTTACAAAAGGGTAATAAATGATATTTTATTTAGTGAAGAGTATTTACTACATAATAAAGGTGAAAAGTATCACTTATGATAAAGTATTCATGGTTTACTTGTTGTTTTGAAAAACTAACAGTTTTCCTTCTTTGTGTATCACTTACTGAGATTTTTATGCTCATCCCAAGTTTTTGAAATGTTTTTAACAGGACCTAAAGTGAAATAGGTCAAGGATGAGATCAAGGAAAAGTCATGCTGTCTAAACCTAGAACTAGACATGATGCTTTTTTTCAAGAATTTTTATTTTGAGAAAAAATGGAAATAGGGTAGATGTGTGTAATATTCAAGTTGTTATGTATATGTTATGACCTAATTCTCTAAAGATATAAACCTGAAAAGATTCTCAATGTGAATTATTAACTTAATTCAAGAATATTAAATATTTAAGGCTAGGTCCTTATAATATCATATGCTCTTATACCACTCTATCATGACCTGGACCACTAGGGCCCTCACGGACAGTAGTAAACTAAGTGTGACACCCAAATCCTACCTCCAACAATCCATGGGATGGTAACTAGTGATGATTAGTCATATCACACACATGATAGGCCTTATCCTTAGGTACCTACACAAACACACACATCTCTATACACCAGTATAATGTATAAAGGATAAACCACTGGTACAAAAATTCATTCATACAACTAATCCCACGTCAGAGTATAAAAATACTGTGAAAAAGAAAAGGTAAAAATACAAGCCCATCATAATAGTAAAAGTGACCAACATTATAAAAAAAGGGGACTACTATTAAGATGCAAATCCATTATTATTCTACGATCTTTCTAGAATAACTAAACTCCAACTACTCATTTTCTTCTATGGACTTTTTCTAAAGTCCCACAATCTTTATAAGATATGACATGTGAGGGAATAGCTGATGTAGGGGTGATTATAAACATAACCAATAGAAAACCCTGAAAACATTAAACACAAAGAATCAAGAGATTGAGTCAGCAAAAAATCATAAAGGTTACTCAATAAGAAGGAAAAGAAATAACCCAGATATTTTCAATGATAGAAACCAAGTCTCAAAGTAAGGAAATGTCCTCCCTATAAGCCTAGGATTCCTTCTCAAATATCAAGGGTAACATTCATCAAAGGTAACTCACTTATCAAGTCACATTGATACTGATGACACTCATCTAATAGGTTACACTCACCAAGCCTTTATGTTCATGGTAATAACTGGAACCCATTAGATTTCGATACACATATAGAGGATCATGCTCAGGGCCTATGGGGGATACCTAACCCTATATGAGATAATATACTAATAATCGGATCGCATTACCTGGATGTTAGAAATGGTATTCCTAACCCAACCTAGGGAAGAATGATAGAGGATCCCACACTGAACCACATAGAGGGATGCCTTACTCTATCTAGAACTAACCTGTAGAGGGGATCCCTCTTTCATACATAGGATGGGATGTCACAGTATACCTTCTTAGAGATGAACCAATAGAATTCACCCACAATGATATGGAAGATAAAATGAGGGGATTAAGGGATCAAAATTTCCCTACAAATGGTACATGATGTTTATAAGGGAATCACAGTGTTCCCCACTAAGCTCAGTCCTTTACGTGTTCATGTCTGTATACTTTAACTCATATTTATGTACTATGGATGTGCATATATACATTGGTCGTGTTTGTATATGTGTACTTAGGATTACATGATAATTTTCCATCTTCAACGCACATGGTGTGTGGTCTATTAATATTCTTGTGTGATATTTATCTTTATGCATAAACCTTAGCTACATTAGAAGGGGGTCCATGTGGAATGTGTTTTTTTGAACTATATACCATGTATATTAGGATTTTCTAGTAATTAATATCTCTCACACATCTTCTCCTATGGAATTTATTCCACCATTTCTTCTATAATTTTCACCATAGAACTTTAATCTATTTTGACTAAACCTACAACATCATTAGTGTCTAGATTCTAATCGCCCATTAGCTGGAAATATCATGTCGTCATGATCCTGAAGAAATTGCACAATCCTTCTTATGAAATATTCATCACCTACACCATCATCATACATCCATCATCATCATCACACCTCCATCATACCTTTAATAATTAATTTTAACTCAAGTAATGCAACACCCCTGTATATTTAAATAAGGGTATTTTGTTTGATAGTGTACACAACCTGCAACGCTGAGTCTAAATGAACCATAATATAATATACAATTATAACCTAGCCATTAAATTGGTGGGTATGAATGGGAATAACTAAATTATGAAAATTATATGGTTTACATATTTATAAAATATATTCATTTTATATTAGTGAATTATAAATAAAAATAAAAACATTTTAAAGTAAAAGAAATGTTTTTTTTGGAAAAAAAAATGTCTGTAAAATGTTCTTTTATCTTAATAAAGTAAATTAGAAATTATCGGTGAATGATTTTAATGAAATTTATATTTTATATTTTCAACCAATTTTTTTTAATATTCATATATTATTTTTTAGGCATTGGATAAGAATAAATCTAGTTTTATGCTTAAAAATGTATTTTTCTAAAAAGTGGTTTTTATCACGTGTTGCATGCTTATTTTAAAATTAATATCTACCAATTATATAAACTGAATAAAATAAAATTTATTCCATATTTTGAATCAAAATGTTCAAATTTTATAAGTAGGTCCCTTTTATTTGTAGCCAATATGAATAGTGACTGTAGTAAAATTTATCATTGAGGTAAAGGGTAATTCAGATTAATCTAGGTTAAAACTAAGTGATAAGGTCATAATATTTCAAATAAATTTTTATTAGATGAATTTAACTCAACAATTATCACCTTATTATATAAATTTATTTTTTAATGGAAAATTTTTCATTAAAATGACCAATATACCATTTAAATCAAAGAAAGTTAGAAAATGTCACTCTCTTAGTTTTAAATATCTATTATATGTTCATATAAAGAAAAAATAAATTTATGAATGAATATAAATATTAATTTTAGATTAATAATATTATTTTCATTATGAGAATTTATTTCAATTTTTATTAATTATATAATTACCTTAAATTCTAATGCAACGTTGACACGTTATTTCTTCAATTAATAAAATAATAATAAATGATTTTAAAAATATTAGAAGTAATATAATTTTAATGATTTATAGTGTTACATTAATTTTATAGATTAATATGATATATTATTTTTGTTTTAATTTATTATATTCTAATTCCATTTTTTCTTTTTTTCTTTTAAGTTAAATTAAATGAATAGTTTCAAAATTGACGTTAATGACATTTTATCAAATTAATATTTTATTGAATTATTTAAAAATCATTAAAAATTTAAAGAGGACAAGGAAGAAAATATATTGTCTAATATTTCATATATTTTCCATTTTTATCCAATTTACACCTTATATGTAAAATTTTAACCCTTTAAGAGTGAAAGAGCCATTATTGTGATTAATGTGAAAATGTGTTATTTAAGGGGTTAAACGAAAATATAAGGTATAAAATACCACTTAAACATATAAATTTTTTATTTATTGGTGGATTTTAGTTCCCATAATACCTTATATTTTAACCAATTTCTATTTTAAATCATTTTTCTAGAGAATGACTTTATTATATTATTTTATTTTTTGAAATTCTAGATGTTTCCCTCAACTCAATTATAAAAGGGAACCTAATCCCTCACTTATTTAAAAAAATATATGCCATTTATATCCACATTAAACTATAAAAATACCTTTTAAACTTAATTGTACACATTATATAGGTTATTTTCTTCCCAAAAGACCATCCCTAGAGTTCTTATGAGGAGATCTAAAGGAGTTCATTCAAAGATGAGGTAATCACCTTAATCGACCACTTTCTTTTTAATTCTTATTTTACCTCTTATAAATATATTTTATTTATAATAAAATAATAAATTCATTATCCCCAATATAATTATATTTTATTATTATTAAATAACCATTATCCATCCTTTTCCCATCAAATATAAAGTGAAATTATGTTTGTGTGTGCGTACAACTTGTCATCTCCACATAGTAATACAATTCATTATTCATCACCATATTTTATGGATGGATATTAGGATAAGTTTAATATTTATATATTATATTTATGACATAATTATGCTTCTATAATGGTAATATAATGTCTACCATATTACCCTTCAATCCATTGGAAAACGATAACATTGCTAGTGCGTATATGTGGACTACCAGCTCCACAAAGCGATGTGGTTTGTTATTTATTTCCTTTTACTTAGATGTAAATAATGATAGATTTAATTAATATGTATGATATATATTATATAATAATTATAATATAATTTTTAATTATTATTTAACTTTATTTCCTTCCATCCATTTAAAAATGAAAACAGTCTTCATTTGTATGTACAACCTACCGTCTCCTTGAACAATATAATTCATTTTTCTATCTATAACTTTTATGAATGACTATAAAAATGAATATAATTAACATATATTATTTTTATATAATTATTAAAATTATATATATTGAGAAATAATGATCAAATTACAAGTAATGAAACTAAAGAACCAAAACATTCATGAAAAATAAAGTAGTTATCGCCTTGAATAGTTATTTAATAAATAATTGTTAATAAATGGGTGATGAAATATTATAATTAAATAATATATGTTAATATATATTTTATTATGGTTTTGTAATAGATTTATAATAAATCTATATTTATTATATAGGAGGTTCAGACACATACAAAATAAATTGAACTTGAAGTAAGGGTTCCTCATCTAAATTTTGTTTCGTTGAGACATATTTGATGTTATACACCAATTTATGTTGATGAGGTGTCTATAATTATCCATTGAAATTTTATGTCATGAATATATTTATATCCATGTTATATAAATTTTCATTTGATTTTATTCTTTTATGGGTATTATGATTCAAAATTTACCAAAGTGGTAAGGGTTTATTTCACAATCTCAACGTTATTCTGGATTATTTATGTTAAAGTCTCCACTGGGACTATTATTTGATCTTTCTATATTAAACCCAATATATTTTATTCTTATCAAGTTATTTATATAAAATACTTTTTTTCCTTATATTTTACAAAAATTAGGTACTCAAGATACTGAAGATATGTTTTTATGAAAATCAACTTTATTTCTATTTTTAGTCAAACAACCTTTTTCTTCCATATCCATGTTTTATAGAAATATTTTAAATATGATTTTAATTATTATAATATGATGTTTTAAATTAATTTTTACCCATATTTTAATTCTTAAAAAAAATATTTAAAATAATCTTCTTATCATTTTCTGAATGAGGTACTTTTTTACTTTTTATAAAAATATAAAAGGAATGTTTTCTTTTAACTTATACAATATGAATAGAATTTCCTACTATCATGAATACTCAATTATTTTAAAATTAATTTATAAGTATACACATTTACTTTCATTTAAAATTTTTTCTTAATATTTTTTAAAAAATTGAATTTAAATAAATTATTTCAAAGTGGAGTGGGTATTTTCTTCAATAAATTTTCCAATGATCTTTTAAAACTATTTTCATCAATGTAAATATATTTGGTTGAATATTATGATTTACTAAAGTTAAACTATTTTTATAGAATCCACCTTATTTATCTATACTATTTATGATCATATTGACTAGGGAAATTATTGATATTCTATGTAATAGTTCTTCCAATATGGATAGTTATTGATTTTTAAGATATGTTGATTAAGTTTTGTTTTTTATTCATATAATGAATACGTTATAATTTTTAAGTGACAGGTAGGGATCAGAATTATATATCCCCTAAATGAATCAGTAGGTCTCATGATACAAACTTATTAGGTTTTGGATGATGTCTTACCTATTTATGTAGATGTCCTCATATAAGGCCTTGAAGGTATTTTCAGAAGTCTTGGAACAAGGCCTTAATGGTAAAGTTTTTTATGTTTTACATTATGAAATCCATCATTATGAAATAATTTATTAATTTCAATGTAATTATTTTATTCATTATGATATCAATGGATAAGTTTCTAGCTATTGTGATTATTTATATAGAATTATTTGATCATCATTTATTCTTTCCATATTATTCTTTCCTTGTTAACTTATGTCATACACTTACCCTTACTGAGCATGTGAGTTCACACCTTTATTATGTTTTCTTTTCCCATGATGCTAGGAAGTGTATTATGATTTTCATGCAGGGATATAATAAAGGAAATAATGGTTTTCTAAATTAATATACTATATCATATTTTGTTTTTTAAATTTAATTTTAGATTCATGTTTGTATCTAGTTTTCTAAGACTAATAAACTATTTGATCATTTTTTATGTGATCACTTGTATCTATTATCAAGATAATAAATTAAACACTAACTCTAGGTGACTAGGGTCATAGACATTATAGTTGGTATCAGAACCAAGTTTAGTAGAAACTTTGGGAACTAGATTTTGAAAAACATAGATTAGGGAACATAAACCTAAGACTAATTTTGAGGATAAGTCTAAGTATGGGATAACAACCTAAAAAATTAAGGTGTAGGTTATGTTATTTCACACTATGATTATTGTTTTTCATACTATGGTTTTTGGTTTTAGTCAATGGCTGGAACTAGGAAAAATATTTTTAACACTAAATGTGATGGAAAATATAGGGATTATAAGCAAAAAAATAGGAATATTATTAGAGTGAAAGATATTGTGATTATTCCCAATAACTTATCACAATATATGATTAAAAACTTTCACCATAAACAACTCTCATACTCTCAAAATAATAGAAGGATAAAGTTTTTTGAAACCTTGGTTAGTGGAGACCACAGAGGAAGGAAGGATAAATTTACTTCATGTCAGAAATATGGAAAGTGACACCTAAGATAATGTCTGGGGGAATAGGAAAATGTTTGATGTTTGGAAAAGAAGGTAATAGATTAATAAATTGTTGAATAAAAATAAAGAGTGAAATAAAAGGAAATATATTTCATCCTACGACACCATTTATACTTCAATGTCTATGTGTGGGGAATATAGACATTATATGAGCCAATGTACTAATCTAGGGATTAACAACTAGAAAAAAGAGGATCTTATGTTATTTAAATGGTTAAATTATAAGTATTTTAGTGTTTATGAATTTGGATGTGATAATTATTTTGTATAAGTATAAGAATCATGAAACATCTAAGGAATGTTCCACAGTAGATCTTCTTTTTGGATTTTGAAACATATGTTGAAAGGTACTGATAACCAAGAAAATTCTTTTAGTGGTAATGTTGTGACTAACATTTATAAAGAAAATTAGATAATTTGGTGACCTTTAAATTGGTTAGTTATTTGAAGAAAAGGTGATTTAGGTCATCCTTGATGAAGTTTATTGTATTTATGGAAATAGTTTTTTATTTTAGGTGATGAGATTTTAAGGCTACTAATGATATTTTTGGGGGACATATTATTAGGTTGAGATATATGTAATCCTTAGGGTTAACATGAATGATTATTTCAGAATAATTATATTACATTTTTTGAGTATATTCATAAAACTTTTGCAAATGTTATAGGAATTATTTTAATGTTTTTTCAATAAAAAGACAACCCAAAGGTTGGGATATAAACTGTTATATCCGGAAAGGCCATGGGTCTTAAACCTGCAACTGAAGAGTGATAAGAGTGTAGCACCTACCACTGGCCTGTGTGATTTCATGGTTAGTATAAACATTTTTTTACATAAATTATTTGACCAATTATGATTAATTTTATTTTCAGAACATCTATTTCATCATATAGATAACCATGGGATTGAGAAGAGAATTGGGGATTAAGTGATTATTAATATTTCAAAAAAAAATTACTATTTTAGGATCCTTATATGATTAAGGTCAACATAAAATTATGCGATTTTATTTAATGAATAAAGGATGAATTATCTTTTATAATCATATATGATTTTAATGTGGATTTATGGTGATATAGGTTATTTATGGAAATGATTAGCATATTTTGGAGATTATATGATAAAGGCATGTTTTTTTGGGTATATGAATTTATGAGTGACTAGTGTTGGTTAGAGATTAATGTTAAATTAATCTTTAAAGAATATGTGACCAAATCCTTATGATTTTTGGGTTTTAAACTTAGTTGATAATATTTTGAAGAATTTTTAATTTATTTATTTATCAAAGATCTATGTTGATATTTGGGTTTTATTGGTGAGTCTTTGGAGATTAATGTTATATTTCTTCATATGAAGGTTTATTCTTTTATGGAATTATTTTAACTTATGCTAACTATTTTGGTTTTGGTTAATGTATAAATATAGGAGGAATATATTATTATCATTTTTTGGATTATGTGAACCCTTATAAGTTGATTGCAGTGCTTCAGGCATAAAAAATCATATTGGATAGTCATTTATTAGAGTAAGATATGAAGTGAAATTTGATCGAATCACAACCAAAGGATGAATTTGTGCTTATTAAATAGAAAAATATTATGTAATTTAATTTCTTTATTTTCTTAGTCTTGATGGTAAAGTAAGTCCTCGTTCTAGGAAAATTATCTTGTAATAAAAATGTTATTTTATTACAATCATTTACAATGAATTGATGGTCTTTTCACTCATCATAGATTTATGGTTTTATGTATATTAACTTTCTCCTAAAAATATTCTATATCACTCTATATTAGTCATTGGGTGTTAGTTTTCCCTTCCATGTCCATATTTTCATTTCCCAATAATGTTTTCCAATTTGGAAATCTAGTTATGTATTATTTAATATGACCTTCATATTTCCCTTTCCCTCTTTTCAAGAAGAAGTTTTATTAAACCATTTTTACAATCTGAGATTTCAAAAAAGTTATTTTTAGATGTATGACCTTTTATTATCGAGTTCAAGTTCAAATTTCAAGGATTAAATTTATTAAAGGGGGAGTATAATGTAACACTCTGATATTTTTAAAGAAGGATATTATGTTCGATAGTTTACTTAACACACAACACTAAGTCTAAATGAACCATAATATAGTATAAACTATCCATTAAATTGGTGGGTATGAATAGTGAAAACTAAATTATGAAATGTATATAGTTTATAAATTTATAAAATAAATTAATTGTTTATAAATTAATTGTAAATAAAAATAAAAAACATTTGAAAGTAAAAGAGATGTTTTTTAAACAAAAATTGTTTTCATAATGTGATTTTATCATAATAAATTGAATTAGACCCTATTAGTGAATGATTTTAATGAAATTTATATATTATATATTCAAAAAAATTAACAATCATATATATTTTTTATGCATGAGATAATAATAAATCCAGTTTTATACTTAAAAATGTATATTTTCTCAAATGCAGTTTTTGTTGTGTTTCTTATGCTTATATTAATATTAATTTTTAAAAATTATATAAATTAAATTTGATAAAATAGATCCAATATTTTTAATATTTTGGTTCATATTTGTTAAATAGGCCTCTTTTATTTTTAGTCAATATGAATAGTAACTGTGGAATATTTTATACATTCGGTAAAGGGTAAATCAGGTTAATCATGGTTAAAATTAATTGATAAGGTCATAATATTTCATATTAATTATTATTGGATGAAGATAATTATACCCTAATAATATTATTCTGGAAATTAATTTTTTTAATGGACACTTTTCCATGAAAATTACCAATATTATATTTAAATCAAGGAAAGTTACAAAATGTCACTCTATTAGTTCTAAATATATATTATGTGATAATATATAGAAAAAAACAAGTTATTGATGAATATAAATGTCTATTTTTATATTAATAATATTATTTTCATTATGTAAATTTATTTATAATTTTTATTTTTTATATAATTACCTTAAATGTTTATGCAACACTGACGTAATATTCATTCAATTAATAAAAAATATAATAAATGATTTTAAAAATATTAAAAGTAATATAATTTGAGTGATTTATAGTATTCCAAGAATTTTATAGATTAATATGACATATTATTTTTGTGTTAAAGGATTATACCCGAATTTCAACTTTTTCTTTCTATCTTTTAAGTCAAATTAAATGAATAGTGTAAAAATTGTCATTAATGATAATTTATCAACTTAATATTTTATTAAATTTTTAGAGATCATAAAAATATTTAAAGTAGTAAAGGAGGATAATATATGGTCTAAATTTAATCAATTTTCTATTTTTGATCCTATTTTATACTTATATTTAATATTATAACCCTTTAAGAGTGAAAAATTCATTATCACGGTTAATGTTAAAATAGTTTAATTAAGGAGTTAAACCAAAAGGTATGGTTTAAAACACCACATAAACTTGTCTAAATTTTATTTTTTTATGGAATTAAACCCCATAATATCTTATATTCTAATACCCAGCCTTTTGGAATCATTTTCTATATAATTACTTAATTATATTTTAATTTTTTTGAGATTTCTAAAAGTGCTCCTCACCTCAATTATAAAAGGGAACTTCATCCCGCACTAATTTACACCACTTTTATCCATATATATAGACCATAACCTAAAAAAATCATTTCTAAACTTCCTTATACATATTATAGAGGTTATATTATTCCCAAAATGTCAATCCTAGGGTCCTTAATAGGATTTGTAAAGAAGTTCTTTTGAAGAAGAGGTAATCACCTTAATCCATCACTTTCTTATTACTTATTTTTCTACCTCATATAAAGAAATTTTATTTATCATAAAATAAAAACATTAGAATCCTAAATATACTTAAATATTAATATGATTATTAAAGCACCATTATCCATCAAATATAAAGTGAAATTATCGCTCGTGTGTACGTACGGCTTACCGTCTCCATGTAGTGATATAATTCACATTTCATCACCATATTTTATAGATGTAATATTTATATATGATATTTATAACATAATTATTATTTATAAATAATATTATCATATCTACCATCTTACCTTCCAATACATTGGAAAATAATAATGTCGTTCATGCGTATGTGTGGACTACCACCTCTACGAAGCGATGTGATTTTTTTTATCCATTTTGCATGGATGGTAATAAGGATATATTAAATGAATATATATTATCTATATTATATAATAATTATTTTTTATATTTGACTTATTATTTACCTTTCTTTTATTCCATCTATCAAAAAATGAAAACAGAGTTCATGAGTATATATAGCTTATCGTCTCTATGAACGGTGTCATCCATTTTTATATCTATAAAATTTATGGATGACTCTAAATATAAATATAATGAATATATATTACATTTTATATCATTATTAAAATTATTTATATGAAAAAACCATTATCAAAGTACAAGGACTGAAACCACCGAACTAAAACATACATGAAAAACAAAGTAGTTATCACTCAAAATAATGATTTATTAAATAATTATTAATAAATGGGTGATAAAGGGTTATAAGTAGATAATATATGGTATGATATATATGATTATGGTTATATAATATATGTATAAAAAATATATTTTTATTATACATGAGGTTCAGATACATATGAAAGAAATCAGACCTGAGGTAAGGGTTTCTCTTCCCAATTTTGATTCGTTAAGACATATTTGATGTTATGACCCAATTGATGTTGATGAGGTGTATATATTGATCATTTGAAATTTTATATCATGAATCCATTTATATTAATGTTATTTAATGTTTCATTTTAATTTATTTTTTTATGGGTATTATGATTCAAAAGTTACCAAAGGGGTAAGTGTTTATTTCATAATCTGATCGTTATTTGGGATTGATTATATTACAGTCTCTAGTGGGAGTATTATTTGATCTCTATATATTAATTTAAATATATTTTATTATTATATTCTTATTTTATAAAAATACATTTTTTCCTTTCATTTTTCTCAGCATAAGTACTTAAGAGACCGAAAATATTTTTTAAGGATAATAGACTTTATTTATCTCTTCGGTCAAAAGACCTTTTTTTCCATATACGTATTTTCTAAAAATGCTTTAAATATGGTTTCTAATATTATCCTATAATTTTTTAATGTCATTTATATCCATGTTTTACTTTTTAAAAAATTCTTTAAAAGGAATCTTCTTGTCATTTTTTGAATGAGGTGCTTATTAATTTTTTACAAAAATGTGAAAGGAATGTTTTTTTAAATTATATAAAATGAATAAAATTTCTTACCATATTAAAGAATCAATTAATTTAAACCTTATTTAAATTTTTAAAAGGTTCCTTTAAAATAAAATTTTTTCCTTAATATTTGGGAAATATTTTTTTCTTTAAATATGTGATTTTAATGTGAAGCAGGTATTTTACTTAGGAAACATTCTAGTGATCTTTGGAATGTATTTTCATCTATATCAACGTCCTTTTTTTGAATATTATTATTTAAAAAAGTTATAATATTATGATATTATCCATTATATTTCTCTGTATGATTCATAATAATCTTGACTAGGGAATGTATTGATATTTTGTATACTAGTTATTCTAATATGTACAGTTATTTATATTTTAAGCATGTTGATTAAGTGATTTTGTTTATTCAAATGTTAAATGAATTGGAATTATTAATTGGAATGTGGGGCCTAGAATTACATAGCCCTGAAATGCATCGGTAGGTCTCATGATATAAATAATATTGGGTTTTGGCTGAGGCCTTACCCATTTAATTAGATGTCTTGGAACAAGGCCTTAATGATATTTTCAGATATCTTGGAACAAGGCCTCAATGATAAGTTTTAGATGTCTAAAATTATAAATTACATCCTTATGAAATCAGTTATTGATGTCCATGTGATTATTTTCTTTGTTATGATAATCATGGATAAATTTCTATCTCAATTTATTTTTTATATGGAATTATTTTTTCATCATTTATTCTTTCCATATTATTCTTCTCTTATTAGCTTCCCATGTATGTATACCCTTACTGAGCATATGATCTCACCCCTTTCTTATGTTTTCTTTTTCGAGAATGCTATAAAGTGTATTGTTAATGTTATATAGTGATATATTAAATTAAATAATAGTATTCTCAAATAAAATACTATATTGTATTTTATATTTTTAAATGTGAATTGAGATTCAAGTATGTATCTAGTTTTAAAAGACTACTAAACTATTCAGTCCTTTGAGATACAATCACTTGTATCTATTAACAATGTAATAAAGTAACCACCCAATCTAGGTTACTAGGTTCAGTGTATTTATATGTAATAACTTGGATTTTCTCCAGATTTTTTTTATAAATTAATTAGGAAAATTCTGAGACCAGGTGTTGAGATGACGTGAGATTTTGAGGTCTGGTGTGCCCATAATGATATGGTGAAAAATGTTAAATTTTTAATAAAGTGCACAGAATGTTTTTCTGTAAATAAAGAATAAATTTTGAATGGTTTCTCGAATCATAAATATAAGGGAACCATTGAGATCAGAGCAGTGGTTTTACCCTCGGCGCGACTTAACATTATTCAGCACGGGTCTTCAGTGGAAAAACCCAAAAAGGGCATAATCGTAAATAAATTTATTAAATAAAATTATTTTTTAAGAAAAATCCTAATAACTCATAAAAATTAACTCGGATTGAAAATCCAAGACCATCATTGAGTTCGTAAGAGATTGGTTTCCTTAGGTGAGGCCTAACATCGACCAACGCTGTCACGAACCAGCCCGAGTCGACCCTAAACCGGTCACCCAGGCCAGCCCACGACAAGTCTCGAGAGGCGTTCCCGATCCTACCGGGATGGATACAAGCACCAAGGGCATCAATATAGTACACAAGGGAATGATTTCACCCATATATAAACAATCAAACAAACCCTGGAAAGAAATGGACAGCCCAAAATACATTTATATAGAAATTGAACTAGACATTATTTGTACAAGAAACTGAAAGTACAACTAAAACAACAACTCAACTGACCAAAATTGATAAACAACTAACTCCATGTGACCCCTTTGGTCACTATCCAACACAATTATCACACGTCACCCAAGGCGATCGAACTCAATCTAAAACCTGCACAAGGGCTAAAAACAGAAGAAGACTATAGGCGTGAGTATTAAAACTCAGTAGGTTAGCCTGATATTCTATTACCAATGCACATAATTTAAAATAAAAGAAACATAAATTTAAAGTTTTAAATACAAATATAAAGGTTTTTTTCCAAATGATGTCTCATGCAACAAAAAATTTTACCAGACAAAAACATGCATGTTTTATAAACAAGAATGCTAGTAACAATTTTCAAAAAGGCGCAACATCAAAATGAAAATAGTTTTCAAGAGGGATTATTTAAATAATTTACACTTTTAAATAAATAAAACACACTACTAAATTCATCAACCAAACACACCGTATGCCGATGGTGAGTACAAAATAGCCAATGAGCACAACTCACGGGAACACCCCTATGCACTAGTTAGTTGTGAGCCACAGGTACCTCGTATCTCTGTGAAAGTAACCATAATAAATATCCATTATCATGTACATGAGCCACTAGTATAGATAATACCCATAACCTAGTGGTCCCCCAATAACATCATCATCATAGTTTAGTTAGTTTTGTCACCGTTAATCTTGCTACGTGAAACAGGGGTCAAACCCCACGGGATCACTAGCATACTAGTACATGTCTGCCCACCTAGATACTTGGGATTCCCTTTAGTGCTCAATCAAGTTAGACATATTATAAAATACACTTTTCAAATGAAAATTCCATTATCAAACCATAAACACACAAACATCCTGCAAAAAATTCTTCACATATCTTTCACGAATCAATAAACCACTAAAAAGTTTCGTAAAACAATTCCAAGGAGTATAACGAGGCCTTGCACATAAAATCCATTCAAAAATGCTATATTAAGGCCACAAACCCAAAAATAAAATAAAAAAATTGATTTTTAATCCCCAAAACCAACTAATAAATCAATTTTATGGACAATAAAATGGCCCCAAAAGATAGAACATGAAATACACATGAAAACCATTTTTACAAAAAAATGCCAAACTGCCCTTTAAGCCTTTCACAAAACTAACATTTCACCAAGGTATGTATTTAAATTTTATTAAGGAGTTGTATACACACTATTTAAATCAGAAAACCATATTCATAAATCCCTTAAAACACTCAGGTTACATATTCAAAACACAACAATTTTCATAAGGATGTGAAACGGACCATTTTCCGACAACTCGGGCCAAAAAATGTTGTAAACCAAAACCCATTTGTTTGTAAAACCAAATCCAAATTGAAAATTCATATAAGAACCCAAAAATACCATTTATCATTCTTACAATTCATTTATAAATCTAAACAAATAATTTTTAAATCACACATAACACATAAAAGCCAACCAGGCAATTTACCAATCACATGACATGCCCTTTTTAAACAAAACAATTTATTTTAAGAACCCGGAAAGGAGTAAAACCCCAATTTCATGCAATATTTTATTAGAGATACTGTAACATGTTCAAAATTCCATAAAATAGGTTCTAAACCTCAAAAAACAATTGTGAAAGATAGCATAACATTTAAACAAACACTTGGTGTGCACTTTTATGACAAAACAACACTACCTTTCACAAAACAAGGCTTAAACAACCATTTTTTCACACCAAGAAAATTATCCAAAGGCTGAAAAAAAATAAACATATATATAATATGTGAAAAATAATAAAATGATGAAACTTAAATGATAAAGGCATGTACAAGGGATATCCCACTACTACAAACATGGCCTTTATCAGCACTAAAAATGGCCTTTATCAGCGCTAGAAAAGCGCTGATAAAGACAGCGTAGATAAAGGGGGGGACCCCTTTATCAGCGCTCCGAAAAGCGCTGATAAAAGGGGTCCTTTATCAGCGCTAAAAAAAGCGCTGATAAAGGGGTCCTATATCAGCTCTTCCTTTATCAGCGCTTTCGTTTTAGCGCTGATAAAAGTTAAAAAAATTAAAAAAAATTAAAAAAAATTAAAAAAAATTAAAAAATACTGCCAATCGGGGGGGATTTTATAGCGCTTGAACCCCCCCCCCCCCTTTTACAGTGCTTTTCGGCCCCTATACAACACCTCACGCACCCCACGCACCCCCCTCCACCCTTTAACAGCGCTTGCTTCAATATTCCCCATGCGCGCGCACCCCTGCCTCCACTAGGATTTGAACTCGAGACCTCCCCCCTGCGCGCCTAAGCCCTTACCACTACTCTATTTTGATTTTCTTTCCAATTCATGATATCTATATATATATATATATATTTATATATTTAGTTATATTTATTCGTATAGTAATATATATTTGTATTAATATATATATATTGTTATATTATAATATATATAGTAATATTAATATATATATATAGTGGTATTAATATATATATATATATATATATATATAGTTATATTTATTCGTATAGTAATATATATTTATATTAATATATATATATATAGTTATATTAACATATATATAGTTATATTAACATATATATAGTTATATGAATATATATTTATATAGTTATATTAATATATATATAGTGATATTAATATATATATTTATGGTAATATTAATATATATATTTATATTAATACTAATATATATATATGTAGTTATATTAATATATATATAGTTATTAGATTAATATATATATAGTTAGATTAATATATATATATAGTTAGATTAATATATATATATAGTTAGATTAATATATAGGTATATAAATATTCATATATTGGTATTTTAAATAAAATGGATATTAGTTATTATTTAGATAAAGCTAATATATTTTATATGTAAATATGTTTAATTATTTATTTAAAAAATTTAATTTTTAGGTGCGAATATATAAAAAATATGTACATATAGTTATATATTTGATTATAAATAGCAGTTCATTATAAAAAAGGATGAAATTTCAAAGACATAATATCAATATGAATGTAATACCTTGGAATAAATTTAGTCCCCTCCAAGAAAAGCCAATAATACCCCCTTAAACGAGTTTGAAAATCCACAAAATGATAAAAAAATCTGGGTACCCCGGCAAAAAACTCAGTTTTGGAGGCCTTCTGGGCCTTTTTTGGCCTAAAAAAATGCTTGACCAAGGTCCCCCTAGGTTACAGCGATGTAGAGCTCGTCGCAGGCTTCAATTTGATATGTGGTAGAGCTCAAACGGACACCCGGATCAAAAGTTATGGTCGTTTGAAGTTTGAGTTGCATTTTCGACATATTTTGGATCTTTTTTTAATTTTTTTAATTTTTTTAGTCCTCAAATTATTATTAAATGACTATTACTCCATAATTATTATCAAAATATTAATTAAAAATATTTTTTTAATTTTTTAAGAAGTCATTTTCACTAAATATCTTATATATTAAGTATAATAAGTGTAAATGTACATTTATACTTATCTAAAATATATTTAAAAATTATATATTATATTTATATAACAATATAACTATATTTATATATTAATATATTAATATATTTTTAATTTTTTTTTGAAGCCGACCCTTTATCAGCGCTAAAAAAAGCACTGATAAATGCCCCCCTTTATCAGCGCTACTAAACAAGTGCTGATAAAGGGGGGCCCTTTATCAGCGCTAACTAAAGCGCTGATAAAGGGGGGTCCCTTTATCGGCGCTGCGAAAAACTGTTTTTGTGGTAGTGTCCTACCTCAAATTCTTGGCGTAATGGAAACGCACACCCAATATCATCATCTGAGGGTTTACAATCTGTAAACCTATGATGACCAGCCCCAAAAGAAAAAAAACCCATAAAAATCATGGTATAACAGAAAACTAGGTCTATCATGACTAGGGGAGATTATAAAACCAATAAATAATGAAAGGAGGAAGAAGAGGGAGGATAAAGGAGAAGGAATCTCACCTTTTCAACTAGAAAACTCTTCATATTAAATTAGATATGCACCCTTAGAGAAAATGGAATGGGTTGAAACTTCTTGGAGAGGCTCCTAAGGTCCGGAAGAACTAGGGAAAAAATATTTGTGGGAAAAAGAGCACGAATTGAATAATTTATGTATGAAACAATTTACCTTCTCAATTCTAGATGATTTGAGGAAACCTGAGAACTTTTACCCTAATATTCGATTCAAATGAGCTTCAAAGAGGTAAAATCGATAATGGGGGTGAGTCTAGGTATTTTTTCTTCTAGTGGGAGGTAGAATAACAAAAAAATATTAAAAAATGAAAAAGATATAAAAGAAACAAATTATTTTTTTAAAACTGGAAATGAGCCCACAGGCTGGCCCAATACCTAAATAAGTAACCCAAATTCACCATGATTATGAATTATTAAGAGGTAAAAAATAATATGGAGCTTTGAATATTTCAGTGGAGGAAAAGTATGAAGTTTAATTGGTGAAAAATGATGAAATACAAAGGATTTATAAAAGAAACAAATTTGGTTTTTAAAACTTTAAATGGGCTCATGGTTGGCCCAAATCATGAAGTAACCACCCTCTCTCCAAAAACTCCTAAACAAACAATGGGGAACCCAAATTAGGGTGATTGGACATATATGGTAGTTAAAAACTCAAAATTAATCTCACCCAACACCCAAGAAAAAGGATCAGTATTTTCAATGAACCGAATCAAAACCATGACATGAAAAGAAAAAAATGGGTGTGACAATTTTCCCCACCATTAAAGTTTTCCGCCCCCGGAAATCCATAACACTTTTCAACTGACAGAACAACACCTAAGGATTACTTATCAATATAATACAGCCTCTAAATATAAGGAAATATCATTCATAATAATGTAACTTAATACTCTTTCCCAAACAAAACACCAACTCATAACCACTTCTAGAGAATCAACGGAAAGATCAAGCCACCACCTCTAAAACCAAGCTAAGAACTAGATTGTTGGGCATTCTCCCAATGAACCCAATGATCACCCAAACCATAGTTCACTCAAAAAATAAAATGACTTGGGGTGGAGTCTGTAATGGGTTCCCCACCATTAAATCACAACTATCATCCGATAAATCCTAAAGGAAAGATCTTTGAGACCCGTAGTGGGTCTCCCCACCATTAGAGACCAACTAGAAATGAACAAAAAAAAAGAATTCAAAATGAACTAGAATTGGGCCTCACCTGAACAGGACCACCAAAACTCCCCCAAAACAACCTATAAACCCAAGTTAATAGGGTTACAACATGAACATCTAAACCACCCACTCCTGAATGGAGGGGATAAGAACTGGGCAACACTTTCGGCATTGATCCAGACCCCCACCACTCAGGGAGGGGAGGGAAGGGGACCCAATAATTAGGCCAATGAAACCAAAAAAGAAACAAAGTAACTACCCAACACTCTCCACCTATGAACAAGTAACACCAAGACCGCACCCAATTTTCACAGGAGGTCCACACAGGGACATTGATCAAAAACCCACATCCATGAAGGCATAACCATAGACACTGTGTGAGGGTTAAGTCCACCACGCTTGTTATGAAAAAGGGAAATTCACAGTAATGAGAAACCACAATAGATAAATAGAAACTACCGTACCAAAATGGTGGAGGTAGGAGCCTTGTCAAGCTCCCCACACCTCTATAGATTTCCTGAATGCATGAAAAGATTCACTCTGAGGCCTATGGTTGGAGCCCTAAATCTTGAAGCATCTGCTGCACCACAGTCAAGTGCTAAGGATCACACCACTCAAAAAAACTCACTTGCTTAAAAAACACATTCATCTAAATAGGAACTCATAGATACATATCAAAGTTCTATCACACTCCGAATGAGGAGCATAATGGACAATGAATACAGCGAAACACATCAATATCATCGGACACAACTGCTATGTCCAAAAGAATTATCACGACCTGTAATCACTTTAAATAGATCCCAAACAGATCTTTATTTCAACTAATGGGATGAAGAATTTATTTGAGGATGTGGATCTATCTTTTGAAACATGATAAATAATCCTTAGGTTTATCAATTGGAAATCTTGCGAACATAGAACTATCTGTGGTCACATCACAACATCCAACACATATTTAGAAACCCACTAAACATTACTCCAAAAAAGAGCCACCAACAAGATATCATCTCGAGATACAATAAGAGTATGACTTATAGATCACAAGGAATCTTACTGAATAAAAAAATTCTTATAAGACATAGAAAAAACTATCCACAAAACCATTGTTTTATAAACATATGCCACAATTTTTCAGCTCAAAACATTTTTGAAAAACAAACTAATTTGGTGGGTTTCCACATTCACCAATGGTGTTTCATCAAGTCTCACCCACATGCACATTTCCATGCCACCCAGGCACCCAACCACCATGCCATATAGTCCATCCTTCCAGATATCAATGAAACCATGCATATGAGCACCCATGAAAACACCAAAGTCCAAAGCAAAACAACATCATTCCAAAAAAACATGTACCTTCTAAAGGAACACTAACCACCAAGTCAAAAACCCTTTCCATATTTCACAGAACAAAACACACTTCTTCAAGAAACATTTTCTTAAAAAACAAACCCCTTTTCATTTTTAACAACTTTTAAAACAACCAAGCTACTCCAAAAAACCACTTCCCATTTTCTGAAATTCAGCAAGGTATATTTTCATAATCTGATGTCCATTGAGACCAATACCCTTTCTAGGAAAACACCAACCACTCAAAACAAATTTCCAAAAATAATTTATCAGATTCAAACACTTTTCAACATCCCAAAACACCCCATTTAAAACAAAGATTCAGAATCACCTTAAAATTATTCACACTTTCAAAACATTTTATTCTAACAAACCACAAGTTTAGATTATAGATAATCCAATCCCATTAAATCATTTCCACTTCCTCCCATTCTTATATTTAATTTTTGAAAACCCCTTTTTCCACTTTACAAAATCCAACCCTTACTTTAAAACCCATTTCCAAAATTCTCACACAGGGATTTTCAAAACAAAAATTCAGAATTCAAGAAAGGTCTAAGAGACCCAAAAAAGGTAACTAGTGTCAGTGGGTGACTTGACCATATGGTTGGAAGACATATGTCAAACACAACACCAACATAGATAGACTTATTAGGACCATGCCCTAGCTCCACATGGCTTTCCAGGACCTGCGAGCTCACGAATTCCATTATTCAGACTCCCCTTGTCATATCCCAACACCAAACAATCAACAAGAACAAAGAACACTAATAAAACTAGACTTCTCATGGAAACCCGAGGATCAGAATGAGAAAGAGTTCACGATGCTCTTCCCACAATTACCCCTCAAGTCCCAACAATCCTAATCCATCTACCTTGAAATACCCCAAATAACAAGGGTGCTCTAAAAATAAAGGTCTTCTAAGATTTGACCTCCTCTGATACCATTTTGTAACAAACCAGCCCGAGTCGACCCTGAACCGGTCACCCAGGCCAGCCCGCGACAAGTCCCGAGAGGTGTTCCAGATCCTCCCGGGATGGCGACAAGCACTAAGGGAATCAATAGAGTACCCAAGGGAATGATTTAGCCCATATATAAATAATCAAAAAAATAGTGGAAAGAAATGGATAGCCCAAAAATACATTTATATAAAAATTGAACTGAACATTATTTGTTCAAGAAACTGAAAGTACAACTAAACCAACAACTCTACTGACCAAACCTGATAACCAACTAACTCCATGTGACCCCGTTGGTCACTCTCCAACACAGTGATCACATGTCACCCAAGGCAATCTAACTCAAGATGAAACCTGTACAAGGGATAAAAACAGAATAATACTATAGACGTGAGTATTAAAACTCAGTAGGTTAGCCCGATATTCTATTCCCAATGCACATCCTTTAAAATAAAAGAAACATAAATTTCAAGTTTTAAATAAAAATATAAAGGTATGTTTTCCAAATGAGGTCTCATGCTATAAAAAATTACCAGACAAAAACATGCATGTTTTATAAACAAGAATGATAGTAACAAATTTCAAAAAGGTGAAACATCAAAATGAAAATAGTTTTCAAGAGGGATGATTTAAAGAATTTACACTTTTAAATAAATCACACACACTGCTGAATTCATCAACTAAACACATCATATGCTGATGGTGAGTACAAAATAGCCAATGAGCACAACTCACGGGAACACCCCTAGGCACTAGTTAGTTGTGAGCCCCAGGTACCTCATATCTTGGTGAAAGTAACCATAATAAATATTCATTCTCATGAACACGATACACTAGTAGAGATAATACCCATAACCTAGTGGTCCTACAACAATGTCATCATCATAGTTTAGTTAGTGTTGTCATCATCAATCTTGTTACGTGAAATAGGGGTCAAACCTCATGGGATCGCTAGTATACTAGTACACGTCCGCCCACCTAGATACCCGAGATTCCCTTTAATGATAAGTCAAGTTACACATATCATAAAATATAATTTCCATATCAAAATTCCATTATCAAACCATAAACACACAAACAGCTCGCAAACATGCTTCACATATCTTTCACGAATCAATAAACCAGTAAAAAGTTTCGTAAAACAATTTCAAGGAGTATAACGAGGCCTTGCACATAAAATCCATTCAAAAATGCTCTTTTAAGGCAAAAAACCCACCAATAACATAAAAAATCATATTTGGAATCCCCAAAACTAATTAATAAATCAATTTCATGGACAATAAAATGGCCCCAAAAGATAGAATATGAAATACACATGGAAACCATTTTTACAAAAAAAAAAATACAAAACGGGCCTTTAAGCCTTTCTCAAAACTAACATTTGACCAAGGTATGCATTTCACTTTTATTAAGGAGGTGTATACACACCATTTACAGCAGAAAACCACATTTATAAATTCATTAAAACACTTAGGTTACATATTTAAAACACAACCATTTTCATAAGGATGTGAAACGACCCATTTTCTGACAACTCGGGCCAAAACATGTTGTAAATCAAAACCCATTTGTTTGTAAAACCAAATACAAATTGGAAAGCCATATAAGGACCCAAAAATACCATTTATAATTCTTAAAATTAATTTATAAATCCAAACAAATAATTTTTAAATCAAACATAACACATAAAATCCAACTGGGAAAATTACCAAACACATGACATGCCCTTTTTAAACAAAATAATTTATTTTAAGCACTTGAAAAGGAATAAAACAACAATTTCATGCCATATTTTATTTGAGATACTGTAACATGTTCGAAATATCATAAAACGGGTTCTAAACTTTGAAAAACAGTTGCAAAAGATAGCAGAACATTTAAACAAACACTTGGTGTGCACTTTTATGACAAAACAACACTACCTTTCACAAAACAAGGCTTAAACAACCATTTTTTACACCAAGAAAATTATCCAAAGACTGAAAAATAATAATAAACATATATATCATATTTTAAAAATAATAAAATGATGAAAATTAAATGATAAAGTCATGTACAAGGGATATCTTACCTCAAATCCTTGGCGCAATGGAAATGCACACCCAATATCACCATCCGAGAGTTTATAATCCCTAAACCTATGATGACCATCCCCAAACAAACAAAACCCCCATAAAAATCATGGGATAACAGAACCCTAGGTCTATAATTACTAAGGGAGATTATAAAACCAAGAAATAATGAAAGGAGGAAGAAGAGGGAGGATAAAGGAGAAGGGATCTCACCTTTTCAATTAGAAAACTCTTTGTCTTCCATTAGATCTGCACCCTTAGAGAAAAGGTAATGAGTTGGAACTTCTTGGAGAGGCTCCTAAGGTCCGTAAATACCAGGTAAAGAATATTTTTGGGAAAAGAAGCAGGAATTGAATGATTTATTTATGAAACAATTTACCTTCTTAATTCTGGATGATTTGAGGAAACCTGAGAACTTTCGCCCTAATATTCAATTTAAATGAGATCTAAAGAGGTAAACTAGATAATTAGGGTGAGGCTAGGTATTTTTGGCTTATAGTGAGAGGTAAAATCACCGAAAAATATTAAAAAATAAAAAATATCTAAAAGAAAAAAATTATTTTTCTAAAATTGGAAATGGGCCCACGAGCTAGCCCAATACCTAAATAAGTAACCCAAATTTACCATGGTTGTGAATTCTTAAGGGGTCCAAAATGATATAGAGGTTTGAATATGTCAGTGGAGGCAAAGTATGAAGTTGAATGGGTGAAAAATTTTGAAATACAAAGGAGATATAAAAGAAACAAATTTGTTTTTAAAACTGGAAATGGGCTCACGGTTGGCCCAAATCATGAAGTTACCACCCTCTCTGCAAAAACTCCTAAACAAGAAATGGGGAACCCAAATTAGGGTGATTGGAGATATATGGTAGTTTAAAACTCAAAATTAATCTCACCCGACACCCAAGAAAAGGATCGGTATTTTCAATGAACCGGATCAAAACCATGACATGAAAAGAAAAAAAATGGGTGTGACAGGCGCAGATCGAGTGAGAAATGTTAGAAATTAGATGTAACCGTCATTAAAATATTTTTAATAAAAATATTTTATTTGATTCTGCATTGGTTTCTTTTAATTATAGTTTTTGTCAGAAATCTAGGGTAATCTCTATAGCCCTGGAGTTTCCCTGTGCTAGAGAGAAGAAGGCTCTCCCAGCGATTTGGCGAACCAAGATCAGAAATATGATCAGAGCATGACAAATCAAAGAATTTCAGTGGTTCAAGGATCGAAAACGACACAAAATTTCATTCTTCGTCAATGATTGATCCAACCTAAAGGCATGATTTTGATCTCTTTGTGATTTCTTGTCCCTTATTAGATTCAAATGGCGAACATGAACCAACCCACAAACAGGTTGATCTGTAGTTCGATCATTCTCGTAGGATGGATAATTTTTATAGGGATTAAAGGGATATTAGATCTTTGTGAATATCAATTGATTGTTCTTCATTAAACCTTCTAACATGAACGGATCAAGGCCGACACAAACAAGGCCAAGATTCGTCCAATTGGGCGTTTGTGTGCTTTGTCTTTTCCCCCCAATCTTAACGTTCCTCGTTCCTCATAAATTATGATCATAGAATTGTTACGCCTTCGATTCATGGCACAATGATTGGGGATTCGGTCCCATGGCAGCTCAAGGTGGTGGTTGGTGGTGGCGTCTCCGACCGATTCAGGCGGAGCGCGATAGGGCAAGGCCACCGGCGGGGCGGAGGCAGCACCGGCTCGGTAGGGGTGGCTGGCCCAGGGGGCATAATAGGAATGGGACACCGGAAGGGATTCTAGCGGTGGTGGTGAAACACAGTCCAGGCGGGATCGCGTCGGACGGAGCCCGCAATGACAGAGGTCATAGGCGGAGACTAGGGGTCACAGTGGCTGCAGCTGGGACATAGCTCGGAGTCACGTTGGACGGAGGACCCCACGGCGACGTAGACCGCGGGACTAGGCATAGGAGGCGGGTTGGCCGTATGAAACTCAATCAGGTTCCACATTGACCGGGGGAGCTGGCTGACCACGCAGTTGGGCGACTGCGTAGACCAAAGGGATGTGGACAGGGCAGGCCGCGTCCAACGGAGTGAAGCTGACCCACGTGACGCGGACCGGGCTGGAGAACCGAACCGCTCCGGCGGCCCGGTGGCCCAATGGGCTGGGCCCGTCAGGCCGGCCCAAACCAACCGAGTCGGGTCAGTTCAGACCCAAACTGGACCAGACCCCTTTTCCTAAATTGATCGTATCTTTCAAACAGGAGGTTAGTTTGATGAGCCGTCTGTGGCGTTGGGACCCTTGCGATGAGATGGTACTTTTAAGATACTCTAAGTGAGTTTTTGTGGGAGTTGGCATACATCCTAATGGATCGAGGAGTAGGTCCTCCCAGAACAAGCGCACTACGAACGGAATCCTACGCTCAACTGTGACTGTGTGATCTTGGTGACTATGTGACTTGGGGGCTGCTTGACCCATCAACACTCCATGCGCTATCGACGCTTCATGTGCCATCGACACTCTGTGCACCATCGACTCCCCAGGCACCATCGCCACCCCGGGCACCATCGACGCTCCGTGTATCATTGACACTTCTTGTGTCATGAAGACTAAGAGACCTATGGACTACAACTAGAAATAATTCTCTTCGTGCTTTAGACTTATACCTTTGTGATCTGACTTTACTTCGTGTGTTTCCTCTATGGTGTACATCATGTGTTTCCTTTGTGGTGTACTTCATGTGTTTCTTTTATGGTGTACTTCGTGTTTTTCCTTTGTGGTGTACTTTTTGTGTTTCTTTTGTGGATTGCTTCGTGTATTTCTTAGTGGTATTTCCTGTGTGGTTTTGGAGTGTCCTACTGAGTATTGTTTTACTCACCCCTGCACAGGCTTTGTCCGCATGTGTCGTGTCTTCTACAAACGATCGACGCTTTGACAGAATTCTAGGTGGACCAGGACCAGGTGGTGCTTAGAGGGACCAGACAGATGTATTGTGCTCCTACGACTTCAGGCAGTTGTCTTACACCTACCCTTTAGGTAGGGTTTTCTGTGGATGAGTTTCAAGAACTTGTGCATTCACTTGACAAACTCTTTCTTTTGGTGGGTTTGTATTCTGGTCCTTTTTACTTTTCTGTTTTCCTACTGTCGTACTTTGTGGTTGGTATCTTAGTGTATGCATGCATTGTTTACTTAGTGTTTTTACATTTCAGCATTTTAGACTTGGAGATGTGTATGTGTGTACAAGTAATTAGGCAAATGCCTCCCATTTGTGGGATATGTCTACTCGGTGCTAGTCATCAACCCCTATCCTATCGGAGGTGGGCTTGGGGTAGTCACAGCATGGGCCCCTCTAGGACGGGTTGTGACATTACATGTAATGATCCATTGTGCCAATAATCAATTTCACAATGATAAGTTCCCGAGTATAGTAGAACCATCAGTCAAACAAAATGTCGATGATGAACATTCGAAGAATGGTGGGAGAAAATCACAAAACACAAATGTAAGAAATGAGCATCGACCATTTTTATGTCACGGACCCTATCCCCAATGGTGCCCCTCTTAAGATGGAAATGAGAAAAGGGATATAATGATGCCTGAAACCAACATCCAATAGGCCACAGATTGGTGACTGGCACTGAGGTTATAACATACACACAGATGGGAGTCATTACCCACTGAGATTTGAAAAGTATGTGATAAGATGCGAACAACTGCCAAAAACCATCTTCTCATAACAGAAGAAGAAGTAATCCCAAAACATGGTATGAATGTAATGACATACAAATGAAACAACGAAAAAATAGTAAAAATGATCCCCGACAGTGGCCACAAAGCTCCAACAAGTCCAGAACAACTCCTTGGACTAGAAAATTCAATCTCGAACACCAACTAGTTCCAACTGACCTAAAAAATAGTTTATATATACATAGGGTGAGCATAACATGTATACTCAGTATGATAGTCCATATAACCTCTCGTGCACAATGTCAAATAAACATACTGAAGCCCGGTGAGTAAAATAATTAAACCAACTGGTCACCTAAAAAGGTTTGTTATTCTTTTCCCATCCTCACTATCGTTATATCTCACTGTTTATCACTTACAGGAGATCATATAATATAAGAACAAAAGAGGGTACCTCTATACCGCTTCCCCACTAGTTTTCTTCTCTACCTCTACATCTCACATCCTGTGTTATCTCTCTCCAAAAGCCAACTCGATGACACCTCAGCTAAAGTAAGCCAGCCCCGAAGACACCTGAGCTAAAGTATCATTCACCTCATGCCTCACATCATTCCATCATCCCTCCACAAATCCATATAGTAACCAAGTATTTTCTGAGAGACACTATAGCTCATACTTCATGTATTGTACCTCAATCCATCACAAACCATACATAACATACCTATAATAACCATTATGATGTTATATCTAGAGATGTGTGTGTGTAAAATAACCACAATCTATTACATCCCTCTACACACATATATGGGGAAAGATAACCACCGTGCATACCAGTACATAACACTACCAGGAGAAGAGATTGGGGTTAGAGGGGGTAGTCTAACATCCATTCCTCGCCAACCTGGATGTTGGGGAAAACTCACACCTAAAGTCCACTGGGAGTCAGTTGCCCTAGCAACACAGGTGGGGTGGCATATGAAATAACAAAACATATAGATTGGGGTTAGAGGGGGTAGTCTAACATCCATTCCTCCCCTGTCGGACGTCTTGCCGACTTTTCCTCCCCCAAAGGTCGTTGCTCCTCCGCTGGTCCCAACTCGTCCCTCTGCCCTCGGCCCGCCAGATCCAGTGGTTCCGAATGATCCTCCGCCTTTCAGTGCAGCCTCGGACCGACAAACGTTGAGGGATGTTCTCCTTCGTCCCGCGCCTTCCCGTTCTTCTATTCCTGAAATCCTGCTAAGCAGCTTGCAGTCGTCATCCGTCGCTGGAGCCCCGGTGGTTGATTTTCCAACAGAAGCCTTCGAATCGGCTGTGGGTTTTCATCGTTGGACCTTGGTCGCTCGTTTTGGAGCGGATCAGCCCCCTTTGGCCCTCTTCTAGAACTTCGTATCCTCTTGGGGTCTTGATGCACCAGCGAGGGTCTCTGTTTTGAACCGCAAAGCATTCTGCGTTGTTTTGGCCTCGCGCGAAGACTTTGTGAAAGCCTGGTCCCAGAGCCCGCGTTCTATCGGCAAATGGCGTTTCAACCTTTTTCGGGTGGTCCGCCCACTTTTGAGGTAGGCGATTCCGCCAATTAGAATTGTTTGATGAATTAATTTGCGCGCTTAATTAAATTAGCATGTTATTTAAATTATTTGTTTGGTGCAAAGTTTGTTTTTAGCATTTGTTGAGTTGCTTCGCTTATTTGAGTGTAGTTTTGTGGTAAAACATTGTTGTGCACCATACGAATGTTCTATTAATTGTGTAACTGATTTATTAAATGATTTTTGTGCTGCAAATATATATATTTAGAGTTTGTTATGCGTTGATGTGAATTTGATCATAAAAGTGTTTTTTAGGGGTTTAAGTTGGTTTCGTGTGTTTAAAGTCGCGTTACGCTTTTCAAAAAAAAATTCGTAAAGTTTTAAATGGTTTATTAAATAATTTTGAGGCTTTGAGTTTGGTTTTGAAAATGTGTTTAGGCACACACGCTTTAAATGTATATTTCATCGTGTTGTGCGCTTTTGTCTGGTTTTGCAAGTGTTTTATTGAAATGGGTCGTTGGCTTGACGTCGTTTGGTTTTGTTAACACTTTGCGGATTTTTAAAGTGGCCTAATAAATAATGTTGATGGTGTGAGTTGTGTTTCGAAAATGTGTCGAGGTGGTTCTTTCGCGTTGTTTGCTTGTTTGGATTGTTTTAAGTCCGTGTTTGTGTGATTTTAGTTTTATGCGTTTATTGCAGCGCGTTGGCGGGATAACCCCGCGTTACCACAATCATCGGTTTGTGTGTGCTTGTGCGCCTATGCGAGGCGTGTCGCGTTATTGCGTTGTCGCGTTCGAGCTGCGAGTCGAGGTAGGTTCCCATTGAACTGCTTTTTAAAATTTAAGTTACTTTATTTCTTTCTGTTTGTGCACACTAATTGTTCAAATTAAATATTTTATTAATTTTAATAAATGTGAGATAATATAAGATAATTAATTTTTAATATAAGACAATTAATTTTTAAATGATTATTTGGTGTAAAAAAAGAGCCGTTTATTTTATACACGACACTTGAAACATTTTCTTGACGAGCGGACACTCAGTATTGAAAGAATGCCCGTTTGACCTTTAAACATAATTTACGGAATTTCAAATGTAGTTATGGTTTTAATGATAAATGATTTCTTCTCAAGCATGAACAAGCGTTTTGGTTCTTTTTAGAGTAGTGATTGTGAAATGTATTTAATGCCCGTTTGGTACTTTATGACAAAGCGATGAAAATGTTTAGATAAAAACCCTCCTAGGACAACTCTCCTGCCTTGGTTACAATTGATTGTTTGGGAGGCCGCACTTAGAGGTTCCTGGGTACTTGAGTAGTTTAAAGGTAAAATGTTGTTCCATGGAGTGGCTCAGGGTGATGCCTGTTGTGCTTTATATATATATATATATATGATTGGATTCTCGGTTGGCGTCGGTTGACTCACCCCCTTTTTAAACACTTGAGACATGAGAATCTGACATATTGAGAGAATATTCTAAGAATGATTGCTACACTGGTAGGTTATGGTACTGATCAGTGACCCATAGTAGGTGGATATATTGAGTTTATTACTATGAGATTTGCCCTCGACCTTCCCGAGAGAGGATGGTCGAGCGTATTGTGCGTTTTGATTTCATCGTGACATGTCAACGAGGATGATTTCTCATGTATTAGTGTCTTCTGGTTTATTCTCGATCTCTTAGGTTCACCCATGTCTGTGACTTTTCAGTTACTTGCTGTGATGAATATGGTACTTGTATATATTTTCTTTTCATTGCCCTTACCGTGTAACTACTGTAGCGTTTTCATATGTAGTGTTTTTACTAGAAAGTGATGTGTGATTTTAAAGTGGTTTATGAAAACTGTTTTCAAATAAAAGTGTTTTATACTTTTTGTGCAAATTGAAAATGTAAACATCACTTCCCCTTTGAAAAATGCTAATATCTCACGAAAAGAATGACTTGAGTTTTTGAGAAATGAATAGGGGCAATGACTCGTACTTTGTTTTTGAGTAACATGTAGAAAACCATACTTTTATAAATTGTAGTCCAAACTTGAAATGGTGTTTCTTTTATTTTAAAGGTAGTGCATTGGGAATAGATATCGGGCTTGCCTACTGAGTTTTAATACTCATGCCTATAGTGTTTTCTTGTTTTTAGTTCTGTTGCAGGTTCTAGCTTCAGTTGTTCGCCTTGAGCGACGTTGGTTGTGGTATTGGAGAGTGACCCACGGGGTCACGTGGAGTTTTGGTCGTGGTCAGGTTAGTAGCGTTGTTGGTTGTTCTTTGTTTATTCGCTTTTGTTCCATTTATTTTCCGCTGCTTAGTTTTTTTCTTTTGGGCCAAATCGTTCCCACCTGTTAAATTTTGATGTCCGACACTAGTTGTCAGCCCGTGGGGATCGGGAACGCCCCTCGAGCCATGTCGCGGGCCGGCTTGGGTGATCGGTTCAGGGTCGACCCGGGTTGGTTCGTGACAAGTGCCCAAGTATCAAAAAGTAAAGTTGTGAACGATTTACCCAAGTGTATATAAAATGTAAAACAACCAACAAAATAAACTAAACCAAAACTGAAAGTTACAACCAAATAGGCCTTTAACAAAAACTAGAATCTGAGTTACATATGTAAACTAAAACCCAAACAGAAACTACCACTAGGTAGGGTGACTAAAAACCAACTCAAAAACCACCATCTGACTAGAGGACACCACCCTCATTTCATCTCCACAATGTCACACCAAGGACAGCTAGCAACCCGAACCACCGTCTCCAAAATCCTTACCCTTACCTGCATCACACATAACCAAATCTACTTACATCGAAAGGTGTAAGTAGGGCGTGAGCTAACGCCCAATAGGATGCCACTGAGAAAAGATTTCACGTATAAATATTAAATGACAAATACAGTTACAAGTTTAACAAACGAAATGAAATAAATGCTTAAACAATTTTAATGAAAATAATTTTAAGGAAGACAAGTTTAAAAGGAATGCAGTTTTTAAATAAACACTTTTGTTGTCATAGTGTCTCAAATGTCACATCGTATGCCGATGGTGAGCGCAAAGTAATCAAGAGCACCAACTATGGGAGATGCCCTACAGGTACTAGCAAATTGTGGGACCCTAGAAGCTCGTGTTTCATTGAAAAGTGATATAAGAACCACAATAACCTGTGTTCTCGTGCACGAGTCACTAGTAGGGAACACACCCATAACCTAGTTGTCTCTAATCATCATCCAAATGTTTAGTTAGTGTTGTAGTCGTTAATCCAGCTATGTGAAACCGAACCAATGTCACTTCCGTATCACTATCACACTAGTCATAATCCACCCACCTAGTCCTCGGGCTTCCCATTTGTGCTCAAAATGTTCCAAGTCCATATCACATGTCATAATTAAAATAAACCAACAAACGAGGTGCTACCTATACCCAATACCACACTTGCACACACAAATTTCATTTTGAAATAACACGCACAACAGAAACCTCTCAAACCTTAATCATCGTCACTTACACAATTAAATAAACCAATTGCACAGTTAAAAAGACCATTTCCACAATTAAACAAACCATTAGAAAATTTATTAAACAATTTTCAAAATGTGTCGCATGACTCAAAATACCAAAACTCACTCAAAACTTCTTTTATAACCAAACACACACTGACGCCACACCAAAACGCAAACTACAGCCCTTGCACATTTTAACAAACCCTTGCACATTTTAACAACAAACTGCCCAATTTATCAAACACTAATAAATAGTTCAACATGGGTTTTCACAGAGAAATGCACTCATATTGCATAAATGTGCTACTAACAAAACAAATGCACATTAAATCTCAAATAAACCCAATTTCAAACCTTACAAACTAATTAATAAATATGCCAAATTAATTAAATAAACAACTCAATTCCTCAAGCAATACTTATATGCGAAATCACCTAGCTCGGTGTAGGAAAACTTCGGAATTTGGTGTGCAAAATCCACCGCACGCCAACCGCACCTCAAACGACATAATTAGACCCTAAAATCAGAACATCGAGCCATTTATATCATAATTGAACCAACCACAACATAAAACCCTAACTCGACTACCTACCAATGGAAGAAACAACCAACCGAAGAAGAGCACACCCACGACGAGGGTGCGGGAAGCTAGCCGAGTGAGATGGGGGGTGCCAGAAGGGGAGTCGCGCCGATCGAGAAGGGTGGCCAAGGGGAGGAGAAAGGAGCATGATTTAGGGTTAGGGTGAAGGTGTAGTGTGATAAGGGAGTGGGGAAGGAAGAGAGGAGAGGGGGAAAAAGAGAGAAAAGAAAGAAAGAAAAAGAAAATAAAAAAGGGATAAATACCCTAGAAAAAAATTAAATCCACTTAATTATAATAATAATAATTAGTAATAATAATATAAATAATAATGTTGATAATTTTTCATAGTAATGACAATGGCTTAATAATAAAATAACCGAATTAAAATATTATGAAAATAATAATAATATTGACTTAATAAAATATTAACAATAATTACAATATTAATAATGTTAATAATAATAACTTAATTAATGTAATAATAATAACAATAACCTACTTAAACAATATTATTACTACTATTATTAAAACAATCTTTAATTCACTTTATTTTCCTTATTTAATTTTGTGCTCACTTAATCAATCATCCCATAATTAGTTTATTAGTTAATTATAATAATTTTTTTGAATGTCGGGTAGGCTGCATGGTAACTCGGCGAAGTCGCATTGATTCGGTCGTGCCCTACCCGGACGCCAGACATTGTCACGGTTAAAACATGCATTTATCAGCGAAAACATCAAAAACTCAACTGGGTCTCGACCTGAACCTCAACAAAAGTTTTAAAGCCAGATAAAATTATAAGATAAAAATAAAAATAAAATTATTACTGAAGTCCAAAGTCTGGGTGTGACGATATTTCACATACAACACTCCTATTCAAGAAATTAAATAAAAATGAATTAAAAATCATGTTGGATGAACTTAAAAAAGATTTAAATCCACATGTATTGGAAACTTTATCTAAATAAATTAAATAATTCTCACATTTTATTTTCGAGTTTCATATAGGAGATATTAACTTTCCAACTTACGATGAAGAAATCCAAGAGGTTGAGGATGAACTATATGAACATTCACTTCCCGATGTGATTGATTTTTCCATGGTCATGGAGGAAGAACAAGGGCTTCCAACTGAATTGTTTCAGGTGGATTTTGACCATTTTGACCATTCATTTTTAGATCACTTTGAATCTGGAATTTTAATTGAATCCCCTAGTTGTTGCATTGTAGAAAATCCACCCTCTTCACTAGCTTAGGAAGAATTGGGTTGTGTTGAGGAATGTATTTATTTTGGTGAGTAAAAGGAGGAGCTTGAGCAAGATCTTGGCACAATCTTTATAGAGGAACATTTGGAGCTCGATATAGAAGATGATACTGCACAATTTTTAGTTGAAGTTTTTTTTTGTTTTTTACCGAGGTTGTCTCTAGAAGAAATGGAGAGACTCAAGGATAGCTCTCATGGAAAAGAAGAGGGGGGGGTTACATTATTTCTCCATCCCCAACTGATAAGATGAACTTCAACATGTGGGGACTGGCTTCATTATATTATTTCAAAGGGGACCCCCATAAATAAGTGAAGCTAGAGAGCTAAGAGAAAGAAAAGATGTGGTGGTTCTTACCACACAAGCCTCATCCACTGATGGATTGGGGATGGACAAAAGGATTTCTAGGTGCAGACAATATAAAAAGAAGAACCTATTGGGGGGTTTAATCCAAGACTTCCTTTCCCTTTCCTTCACCTTTTCTTTACTTTCAATTATAGTTTTTAAATTTCAATAAAAATTTGAAATCTACTTGTTTTTCTTGTTGAAAATAAAGTGGACATAGTTGTGTACATGACTTTTTAAGCCTATCCACAAGAAACTTAGTTCCTTTTCACCACTAAATTCTTTAGGGGATTCTCTCCATCATTTTGAGTAGATATTTCACAATGTCCATTATCAAATGGAGTTACAAGCTGCAAAATATTGGATCAACACCTTCGAATCTTAAACTCTGGTTCTATTTTGTTTGAACTGATTTTTTCTAAGATCTAATGTCAATCTGATTCCATTTTTAAATGAGCTTCTAAATTAGCTAGAGGAGCTTTCTCAAATAACAGAAGGGGTGTATTCAAATCTTTGTAAAGAAGAATAAAGATTCTAATTGAGGGAGTTTTTGAGTTTAAATTTCTTCTCACATTTACATGAATTCTAAATCTGTTATTGCTGCCGACTTGGTCTTTGAATTGTTTTGAGAAAATGAATAAGAAATAAATTTTTCATGCTGAAATTATTACTAAAAGAAGTTGGTTATATTGAGATCAAGTTGGCTGATGAAGTTTTTGGATGAATGAAGTATTGTCTTTTGTTGTAAAGGAAGTTTGAGAAGAAAGGAAGTCACTTTACTTTGTATAAGTGGGTGAGGAAAATCATGAAAGTTACAATACTTTCCACAGTAAATCTGACGATACTTTGTTGATATGTATTTCACAAACATCATAAGTTGTTTGGAGAACTTGTGATGCAAGATTTATGAAGGAAAGGAGGATAAAACATGCGGTTAATCAACATGGTTGGTCTTGCAGAAGAAGGTGTCTAAGGTGGTGCAGTTTCTTAGTGTTTGCCAAATTTTTGGGGTCCAAAATTTGGAGTTGGGCTAGCATTGCGAAAAATGGATTTCCTTGAATATCTCATCAAAATATTGAAAAGGCATGAATTTAGTGAAGATGAGCTTCATGATGTAGATTTCGTGAATACATGAAGAATGTTGACGGTGTTATTCGCAATTACGATGAGATCTACGAATTGCAAAGAGAAGAAGCATTGCGGAGAGCTCTGCAGTGCAAAGGAACAAAGATCATTGCGGGTGAGAAATATGGCGTAGAGAAAGAAGGAGCATTGCGACGGTGCAAAGGATTTGACGGAATGCTTCGCGATTACGACGAGCTTTGCGAATCCAGAAAATAGCCACGGTGCTTCACGAAACAGAGTGAATTTCGGCGGAAATTTCAGAGCTCTGCGATTTGGTGCTGACATGGCACTGAGGTGGCTGAATGGTTCTGAAGTCGGGTGGGAAATGCATATAAATAGGCTCCTACCCCCTCGAGAAAAGTAGATAGACTTAACGAGAATTTTAGAGCCCTCAAATTGCGAAGAAGGTTCGCAGAGAAAGTGAGCTCTGCGAAGGCAGTAAGCTCCGCGAAGGAACAGAGCTTCACGACGAGCCATTGATCTTTTTGAAAGAAATGAACTTCGAAAAGAACAATCTATGCTCCGTAAAATAGTGAGCTCTACGATCTAGTGAACTTTGCGAACTAGAGAGCTTTGCGAATTAGAGTGCTCTGTGAAGCTGGGAGCTTCGCGAAGGAGCTCTGCGAAGGAGCTCCGCGAGCTGAAGATTTGAGTACCCAAATTAAGTGAGAAGTGATTTCAAGTGAATCAAGATATGACTGGGGTATAGGACTAAGTATTATTATGAAGTCCAGGGAGTTCCTATCAGCTTCTGGATAGGAAAGAGAAGAGTTGTTTTCTAAAATCATATTTGTGAAGGTTTATCAAGAAGCACAAAGATATTGCATTACCCTATTTGTGTTAAAAGGGTTCACACACACTTGAGGATTATCTCCCAAGTGCTACACGAGTGTAAGGGTATATCCTACTTGTTGTATTCCACATCAAATGATTGTTTTCTAGTGGATTTTGTGGCACTGGATTATTTCTGTACCATACCAAGGACGTAGCTACTCTTGTTGAGTAGTGAACCTTATAAATCTTGTGTTCCTGTGGTTGTGTGTGTTCACCAGGGAAAGAACTCTTTAACAGGAGGATAATGTTGTTTCAAAAAGAAAGGAAACATAAAAGAAAAAGATATCACTGATTCACTCCCTCCCCCTCTCTGTGATACTTGGATCATGACTGAGTAACTTTAATTGGTATCAGAGGGACAAGTTCCCTTCGTTTGTTCTTTACTGAAGTTTTGAAGAGAAGTTTTGATTGAGAATCTGAATTGCGTGAACAGTAAGGGGATTCCGATATTTGATGGGAAGAATTATCATATCTGGAAAGATAGAATGATGTCTTATCTTAGTCTCTTGGATATGAAGTTCTTGAAACTACAACATGTGGATTTCTTGCTATTGATGACAAGGTTCCTCTTACTCCTACCGATAAGAAGAATCTTGAGAATGATGCAAGATCTAAAAATGCATTACTCTCATCTCTTTCTGAGAGTGAATTTTTAAGAGTGAAAGGTGTTGCTACAGCCAAAGGAATCTGGAAAAAACTTAAAAACATCTATGAAGGAAATACAAAAGTGAAGAAGGCAAAACATCAAATCTGGAGGCTGAAGTATGAAGACTTAAATATAGGTGAGTATGAATCAGTTGGGGACTTCTTTACCAGGATAAATGACATTATCAGTACAATCAAATGTCTTGGTGAAAAGTTGGAGGATTCTGCAGTTGTTGAAAAGATCTTGAGAATTCTTCCTGACAAATTTTATGTTAAAGTTTCATCACTGGAAGACAGAGACCCTGAAATATTATCTCTAGATGATTTGCATAGCACTCTCATCACATATGAAATGAGAAGGGAGAATACTATGAAGAGCAAAGAAAAAGCTGATAGAGAAATGTCTTTCAAGGCTGCAAAGAAAAAGAAGTCGAAGAAAAATCTTATTGAAGATGAAGTTGGTGAATCCGACTCTGAAAATGAGGTATATCAAAATTTTGATGAAATTTTATCCTTGTTTTCTAAAAATGTGAAAAGAGGCATAGGGAAATATAAAGGGAAAATCCATTTGAAATGTTTTGAATGTGGAGTCGTTGGCCACTTTGTGGCCAATTGCCCTAAAAACGGGAAAGATGAATACAGTGATGAAGAAGACAGAAGACCAAGGAGGTCATGGAAGAGATAGGGTAACAAAGATAAATATTCTCGGAGAGACAAGGATAAAAAGTTATTCAAATAAAAAAGAAGAATCTTTTTGTCAAAAAATGAAGAAGATGATGATAGCGAGACTGAATCTAAAAAAGCTGTTGCTAAGAAAGCTAGAGGGAGTACATTTTTTGCAATAGTGAATAATGAAGATTATGATAACGGTAGTACTGAAGAAGAGGAAACTCAACTTGAATAGTATCTGAAAGAAGAGCTGAAAGAGTGTTTGAGAAAGATCAGAAGGCTTGAGAAGAAAAACAGGAAATTGACAAATGAAAACTTTTCATCAAATGACCAAGAATGTTTTTCTGATAAGAAAGAAAAATTCGAAAAGGAGATTGATAATCTGAAAAATTCTTTGAGAGTGAACAGAATCGTAATGATCACCTGGAAGTAAAGCTGAAGGCAAAAGAAGATGAGTTGGAACTTGCCCAATATAAACTTTCTAAAGCTGAGGAAAGGAACATAAGGTTCAAAAACTCTGTTACAGAAGATGGTGGAAGTTCTTCTAAAAATGAACCTAAGAAGGATCAACAAAAGTTACCTTCAAAGGTTGAAATGAAAGATGGAACTGATTCTGATAAGAACAATGCTGGAAAGGTTACATATGTGGTAAAAGTTAGCAATACTAAAAAATTAGAAGCATCTAAAAATCCTGAGTTGAGAAAGATTTCTACTACTTCTGGTTCTGGTAAGTCTGAACAGAAATCTAATCAGAATAAGAAAGTTACAACTGAAAATATAATGGTCGATGGTCAGCGGAGTTTTGATAAGAAGATTGTTGAGAAGCATGTTCACAACTCCGGTCAATATGGAAGTTTCAGAGGGAAATATTCGTTCTATAGCTACTACTGGTATTGTGGTGGATTTAGACATGTGGAAAATATGTGTTGGTTCAACCAACAACATCACTATTATTCCACAAGCTTTGAAAGACAAGGATTGAGGGGGATACAATCTTTTCAAAAGAAAAAACCTCAAAAGAAAGTCTAGAAAACATTTGAGAAGGTTGGTGTAAAGTTGAGAATAGGTTCCAACCACTGGAAACTATCTATGAAAGATGTGATAGATCTGGAAATCTTGCTAAGGGTTTCATGATTGTGTTACCAGAATAAGAAAAGTTATTTAAAAATTCCCAGAAGCTAGAGATTTTAAATTCTATGAAAGACAGATCTGGTAGGTCTGAAAAGAAAGAGTGTTTGGTTGTCTGGCCAGAACACATGGACTTGGCTAGGAGATTAGAAGAAGCACATCAAAAACTGGAAGAAAAGGATGAACAAAAAATTCTTGTTGAAACTGCTTTGAAAGCTATGAAAGTAGAACGACCATGGATCCTTGATAGTGTTTGTTCATCTCATATGACATGAAACTTAAAGCTGTTAAAGAATGTGAAATATTTCAAAGAAGGAACAATGACATTTGGAAACGATAAATCCCTAAGGATCAAAGGTGTTGGATCGATCATCATTGGAAAAGAAAAGATGAAATCCAGGAAAACACTATATGTTGATGGGATGAAACACAACCTGCTAAGTGTTAGGTTTCGGGGCCCGCAGCGGAAGCCGGTAGGCCGATGATTTTAAAATTTTTGTCAGCGGATCGACGATACTTGTCGACGCCGACGATCCGAGCCCCGGAGAGGTCCGGGGATGTCGCGTAAATTGTTAAGAGCACAAAACATAAACATAATACATACCATTCCAAATCTGAAAGGCGCGCTCGACTGCAACTTGTCGTTGGCGATCACTGCTTGAAGAATCCATAGCAGGATCCCTCTAGATCATTCACACGCGCTTCAAAAACCGTTGGAACATCGATCATCGAACTCCAGGTGCTAGCACGACGATCTGACGATGCTTTCGACGTCCCGCTGATCATCACATCGAGATGCCTTCGATGCTTGAGGAAGATCTTGATCTGAACTCGATCAACAACTTCTCTCTCTAGGAAGCGGGAGGAGAGAGAGGCTCTCAATTTTCATTTCATTTCATGAATGAATAGTGGAATGACCACACATGAGAGAGAGCCCTCCCTTGTATTTATAGTGATGTTGAGAAATACCCGGTTGGGTTCCCCGACCCCCGTTTATTTCAACATTCACTAAATAAATAATTTTGACGAACTAAACTGCGTCAATATTATTTATTATTTTATCACGTACTTGTAATATATATAAAATATATTACGTGATAAAAACCGAGCCATTTAACTCGGCTCGCTGTCCCGCTTAATATTAAACGAACCTTGAATATTAAAATAATATTCGTTCGATTAATATTTTCTCATATTTACTAAACTTGTAAATACATTAAATAAATTCAATCCCAAATATTCATAACTTGAATATTAATGAATTTATTTAATTCTTTTGGTGATCGATAACTTGGACAACACTCAGACCTCATGGCGGGTCCCTCTATGTCCATATACCTATTCAACTGAATAGGGCGGATTCTTGAATACGCTATTGTGTGTGACCCTCTACGCCCTTATCTCAATAGCAGTGAATAAATCCACAAATCAAGAGCGGAGTCTAGCAACCCATCATGACTCTTAAAGAGATAAGGACAATCATAGCAACGACTACCAACCTACGAACACTGATTGTGTACTATAATCTCTTTGTCATTAAATATCTCATAAAGAAGGACGCATACTTGTGTCATCGCTCTCTTCTTGCTTTATTATTTGTTGATCTATTCGGATGGATTTGCCTTTCTACTGCTTTGGTCAAAGACTTATGAAGACAACACCATCCTGATCAACCAGGCCTGAGATATACAACTTTCTAAACTTGAAAGCAACAAATCCTTTCTTAACCATTCAGCCAATGTCATACCACTAATGACGCACCCAACACAAGCTACCTCGCCACGATTTCAATACCATGGTTTTCGCCTTGCATCAAAGTACGTAATCAAATGGTACACATTGGTAATGATCTCAAGTTAGAATACCAATACACATGTCCGTAGATAGGAACAACCAATGACACCCAAAACATGTGGTGTTCCTATTAGCGGGTCTGTCCTCATGATCTCACTACTATAGATCCCCAAATGTGAACTTCATGAGAAGAAGTTTCAATGCTCATGAGCCCCCAACACCTGATAGTCAAACATCTACTGTGTCAAGCTAGCAAGATGTATCTAGACTATAAAACATATATTTAAGATTAATGTCATAGTATCTCGAGGTTCTCATTATAGCCTGAGATCTACTATAATCTTTCGATATGACAATTTAATTATTGAACATTACCATTATTATAGTGGATGCAGAAAAGTCTATACTATATTGGTAAGATGACATCATGTATAACTAACTGTACACATGATATGGTAATCAAAAGTACTGCATAGTTGGGTCTAGGGCACCCACTATTTCAACATTCCCAGTTGCACTAGATCCAACTTGATAACCAAACTTGTTAGCTACTTACATGATAAAGATCATGCTTCTACTGAGTAATGGCTTTAACTTCTGGTCTTGCCACGTTTTTGCCGCGTGGCATATCTGCTGTATGCGACCTCATCTCCTTGAGAAAAAAATCTCAAGATAAGGTATCCCTGAGTATATCACTTTTGTCCATTGTCATAACCTGACAACTTGGCTAGTAAGAATATCATAATTTACATTATGATACTTTTTTTCTCACTAGGTGCGAATCCAAGAACTGGAATGTTCTCAGATGCAATTTTAGTATCCCTTAGAAGGGATTGACAAACTTCAGCCTCAGACATTTTCTTCTTTAAGCTTCTTCTCTTTGGCTTGCTTCTCAAGCTTTTCAGCAGTCTTTTCTTTTAGAGCCTTGTCTTCTGCAGGGTCTAAATCAAACTGTGGCTCTCCTTGCTTCCGATTCTTTTTATCCTCCTTCCATTTGGCTACTACGTCATCCGGATATGCTTTCTGCTTCTTGGGCTTTGGAGATGCGGTTTGAGCTTCCTTATCTTTAGGGGTTTCACCTTCAGCTTCTACTTCCTTCAATTTTCTTCTTTCCATCCTTCTTCGACAGTTCAACCTCTTCTGCAATTTTCGGAACGACTTCTGCTTCTTCCACTGGTAGATCATAAAACTCTCCTGACTCCTTAGAAAAACCAACATTCATTCTTTTCAAAGTGTCATCACTAACTAACATAACTTTTCAATTCCTCGGCTTGGAACAACAAGGAATCTTGAAGGACTCAAGACACCGAACAATCAACTTGGAGAGTAGGGAAGGATAAATAATTATATGTGCTCTCAAATTCCCATTCTTGATATTCTCTATCGTAATGAGAATATGCTTCATCAGATTGATCTTCCTTAGATTTATCAAAAAATCCAAGATATACATATCACTTTTCTTCAGCGTGTCCTTGTCACCCTTTCTCGGTACGATAAAACCTTGAATCCATAACTCAAGGATCCGATTTTTGGTAGAAAAGTGAGCAATTTTCAAAGTCTTGACATCTGTAAGTCCAAGACACTCCATAGCTTTCACTTTGATAAAACTTCCTTGAACATCTGACAGCTTGTGGGAACAGAACTCTACTTCTCCTTCATAGGACAGCTCTACCAAGCTAGCAACCTTGGTATAAGAAAGTGCATAAGTTTTACCATAAATCTTGAATGAAAACTTATCTCTCCCTTCTTGCTTAAAGAAACAAACCGATGCATAAAATTCAATGAGTAGATCCGGATACACAACATCCTGAGCTCCTGTCTTTGATATGGATACACTCTCTCATCCATTAAGCTTGATATTCTTTGAAATAATAAAATCATACTTGTTGAAGAATTTTGGGTCCACCAACCTCTCCTTGTAAACTTGCCACTCCGCAATCGGCTTGACAGAAGACATCTCTTGAGAATGAACTTCACCAGAAATTCGGAATTGAGAAGCCTTTGAAAATCCGAAACGGGCTTTTGAAGTGGGGTAGAGCTTCGACACACAAAAGCTTGAAAACCGACGTGGGACAACCATCGGGGGTCCCCTTTTATAGGTGTTTGAAGAAACGGTTCATCTTCCTATCTGAATCTAATGGCTGGGAATTCTTCTAATCAGATCTGACGGTTGAAATAATAGCCGCAAGGAAAATTTGGTAGGATCTGATCTTTTGAGGTTTTTAAAGGAAAACATTCGGATTTAAGGAAACTAGAATCCGAAAAATTTAAAACACAAAAGAGAATACCAGCAAGTAAATGTTGACTACAAAAACATAAGAAAGAAATCATACCTTTCGGATTACCAGAAAGATTATTCGTAATAGGTAATATTCTACTTGAAGAACTAAAAAAAACTACGAAAACCTCCAATACGAAAATTTCCATTACGTAAATTTCAAGTACGAAAAACTTCATTACGAAAAATATGAAAAACTTCATTACGAAAAATATGAAAAACTTTATTATGAAAAATATGAAAAAATTCATTACAAAAAATATGAAAAGCTTCATTATAAAAAATATGAAAAACTTCAATACGAAAAATATGAAAAACTTCATTACGAAAAATATGAAAAACTTCATTACGAAAAATATGAAAAACTTCATTACGAAAAATATGAAAAAATTCATTACGAAAAATATGAAAAACACTATCAATGAAATGTACTCCCCTTATGAAAATGAGTTTATTACTGTAAGGAGATTGATTCAAAAGATAGTTGACAAGAAAAATTACCTTACGGTTATCATTCCTAACTTCTGTTTAATGTATTCAAATCTATCGGAGGGTAAAGATTTTGTGAAAATATCAGCAAGTTGATCTTGCGTTCCGATAAATTGAAGAATGATATCTCCTTTTTGTGTGTGATCCCTAAGAAAGTGATGCCTAATATCTATGTGCTTTGCACGAGAGTGATGTGCAGAGTTTTTACTAAGGGCAATGACAATTGTATTATCACACATAATTTGTGTTTTGATAAAACTCATACCATAGTCTGTGAGTGTGTGTTGCATCTACAACACTTGAGCACAACAACTTCAAACTGCTACATATTCAGCTTCAGCAGTGGAAAGGGCTACTGAGTGTTGCTTCTTGCAAGACCAAGAAACTAATGAATCTCCTAAGAAATGACAAGTTCCAGATGTACTCTTTCTATCCATTTTACATCCACCAAAGTCAGCATCTGAAAAACTTTTCAAAACAAAATCATTTTCAGAAGTATATATGAGTCCTAAATCCACAGTTCCCTTTAAGTAGCGAAAAAATCTTTTCACTGCCTGTAAATGAGATTCCTTAGGATTGGATTGATATCTTGCACATAAGCATATTGAAAACATCAAGTCTGGACGATTAGCTGTCAAGTATAGTAAATATCCTATCATACCTCTAAAAGATGTTTGATCTACTGGTTTTCCAACTTCATCAAGATCAAGAGTGTTTGAGGTACCAATGAGAGTACTTATACTTTTAGTGTTGTCATATCCATACTTTTTGAGAAGATCTTTAATATACTTATGTTGGGATATATAGATTCCTTTTGGTTTTTGAAAAATTTGAAAACCAAGGAAAAATGTTAACTCACCCATCATACTCATTTCAAACTCAGATTTCATTAGATTCGCAAAAGAATCAGTTAAATATTGCTGAGTTGAACCAAATATAATGTCATCAACATAAATTTGAACAATCAAAACATTTTTCTTATCTTTCTTTATAAAAAGGGTTGGATCTGCATTTCCCTTAACATAATTATTTTGAAGCAAAAATTCTGTAAGTCTATCATACCAGGCTCGAAGGGCTTTCTTAAGTCCATACAAAGCTTTGGTAAGTCTAAAAATGTGATTAGGATGTTTTGTATCTTCAAAACTAGGAGGTTGTTCAACAAAAACTTCCTCTTGAACATAACCGTTAAGGAAAGCACATTTTACATCCATTTGAAAAAGTTTAAAATTAAAGAATGCTGCAAAGACAAGTAAGATACGAATAGATTCAAGTCTAGCGACTAGAGCATATATTTCTTCATAGTCTATTATCTCTTATTGATTATAACCTTTAACAACTAATCTAGCTTTATTTCTAACTATGATTCCATTTTCATCACACTTATTTCTAAAACCCCATTTTACTTCAATTACAGAAGTTTCCTTAGGTCTTTCAACCAAGGTCCAGACATTATTCCTTTCAAATTCGTTTAGTTCATCTTGCATAGCTCTTATCCAATCATCATCACCTAAAGCTTCATCAGTGCTTTTTGGTTCTAATTGGGAAACAAATGTTAGATGTTTTACTTCATTTCTTAAGGAACTTCTAGTCCTTACAGGTTGATTTACATCACCAATGATACTATCACTAGGATGATTCTTAAGAAACAACTGATTTGGGTTTTGTAAAACCTGTTCATCAACGTAGGGTATGAAATCTTCTGGGGTAAATACTTCAGAAACATTTTCATGGGCATTTTCCTTATCAGAAGGATCTTCTAACAAAGGTTGATAATCAGTTTTTGAAAACACATCCGAAGATGTAGGTTGGGGTTGTTTAAAAACAAAAGGACCAGTTTCATCAAATTTCACATGTACTGTCTCTTCAATAGTACAAATGTTTTTATTGAAAACTCTATAAGCCTTAGAAGTTGTGGAGTAGCCTAGAAAAATTCATTCATTAGATTTTGGTGCGAATTTGTGTAGATTATCTTTAGTATTCAGGATGAATACCTTGCAACCAAAAACCTTGAAGTAGGAAAGTCTATGTTTTCTACCATTCCATAACTCATAAGGAGTTTTATTAAGAAAATGTCTAATTAAAACTAGATTTATAGTATAACAAGCAGTACTTACAGCTTCAGCCCAAAAATGTTTGGCTATAGAATACTCACTCAACATGGTTCTTGTTATCTCTTGAAGAATTCTATTTCTTCTTTCAACAACACCATTTTGTTGAGGTGTTCTAGGTGTTGAGAAGTTTTGAGTAATGCTTTTTCTACTACAAAAAGTTTCAAAATCAGAATTTTGAAATTCTCCTCCACGATCACTATGAATGGTTTTCAATGGAAGATTTTTCTCATTTTTAACTTGGGCTCTAAAACTTTTGAAATAAGAAAAAGCTTCAGATTTCTTAGCTAGAAAATGGACCCACGTAAATCTAGTGTAATCATCAACTAAAACAAATACATAATACTTGCCCCTGATGCTTCCAGTTTGTGTTGGACCAAAGAGATCCATATGCACTAACTGTAATGCTTCAGTAGTTGAGACTTTACCGACTGATTTAAAACTAGATTTATGTTGCTTTCCATATTGACAAGGATCACAAAATTTTGAAGAATCAAATCTAAGCTCCGGTAGATCCTTAACTAATCCTTTCTTAGAAAGTTTGCATAAGTTCCTAAGGTTACAGTGTCCTAGCCTTCTATGCCATAACCAAGAATGATCCTCTATTGCACTAAGGCAAGGTAGATCTTGGCTTCTAAGGTCTTCTAAATTTAGTGTGTAAACATTCTCTTGCCTATGGGCAGAAAGAATAAACTCTTCCTTGGAATTGTATACTAAGCACTTATCATTCTTAAAATTCACAAGCTAACCTTCATCACATAATTGACATATGCTAACGAGGTTGTGCTTAAGACCCTTAACGAATAAAACATTTGAAATCAAAGTTTTTCTAAGTAGAACAATGTTACCTATACCAATAATTTCTTCCTGAGCAGTTATTTTTCCTCCTTTCGTCTTGATAATCTTTTCAAAATAGTTTTTGTTACCAGTCATATACCGGGAACATCCACTATCCATGTACCATCTATTGTTGTTGGTACCTTCTTTATTTTCCTAAAAATAAGAAAAAAATTAGGTTTTCGGAATCCAAACTTGCTTGGATCCGGGAATCTCAGAAATCAAAATTTTAGGCACCCACATCTTCTTAGAAAAATAGGCTTTATGAAATCATAAAGACTGGGTTTTGTTTAGGGAACAATTTTTTTGCCCAATGCCCACCACACTGACACTTAGTACAGAATGGATCACTTTGAGGAACAAAATAATTGTTATTAAAAATCGGTTTAGAACCAGTATAACCAAAACCAGAACTATTCCATAATGGTCGGATTTGAGAATACATTTTATCAAAATTTTCCGTACCTAAGGTAAAGTTTGACAAACACTTTCTCAAGGAAAATATTTCGGATTTCAGTTTAATAACCACGTTTTTATCTTCTAAAACATTTGTTTTTGAACTAGAGTTAGGCTCGAAAATATTTTTCTTAGAAATTACATTTTCTAGATCTTTAGAAAGTTTATTCTTCTTAGAATTTACTTCCTCAAGATTTTTTGAAATACTTTCAAATTCAACATTTTTCTTATCAAGATCTTTAGAAAGATATGACATTTCCTTAGTAAGAATAGTATTCCTAGAATTTGCCTTATCAAGTTTTTTAATGAGTTTTGAGTTCTCAATTTCAAGGAGTTTGGAAAACCTAGAAACTTCTTCATAGGAAGGTAAAGTATTATCTTCATCAGAAGATGATTCTTCATCAGAAGAGTCATAATATTTACTATTATTAGCGTTCAGAGATATATTGGTCATAGATTCAGCATTGTGTACCTTAGCCATAAAGCAATGATTGTCAATAGGTAGTTTGGCTATTAGAACAAGATTCTTCTGTCCAGAAGATTCATAATCCGAAGATTCATCTGAAGAGTCTCCACCACTGACACTCCAGGTGTCGTTAGCTTTCAAGACTTTCTTAGCTTTAGCCTTGTAACACTTCTTTCTGTTTCTCTCAGAATTCTTTTCCTTTCTTTCTTTTCTCTTAAGCATAGGACAATCAAGTCTTATATGTCCAGCTCTCTTGCATTCATAACATGTAACTTCTGAATCTTTTTTGTCTTTTCTTTCCTTTTTCTTATATCTGGATTGAAAGTTCCTCTATCCAACAATCTTGTTCATCCTTCGATCAAGATTGACAAATTCATTCTCTGAGGATTCACTTCCACTAGATTCGGATTGAATAACAACCTTCTTAGATTTTGATCTAGTAACCCTCTCAGGAGTCTTGACTTTCATATGATTAGAAGTTGTAGTAAAAGAAACACTTCCATTTCTATTCTTCTTCTTTACATTATCAGCATCTCTCTTTATTCTAGTCTCATGTTGGAGAAGAGTTCCAAAGAGTTCATCAAGAGTAATCTGAGTAAACTTTCTGTTTTCATCTATAGCTGTCCTCTTGGATTCCCATTCACTGGGCATGATGTCTATGATCTTATCAACAAACGCTTCATCATCTAATCTCTTTTCTCCCATAGACTGTAAGCTATTCACAATATTCATAAACCTATACTGCACCTTACATATGGGTTCTCCATAAGGAAAGCAGAAACCATGATATTCAGCTTTAAGCACGACTCTTCTTGTTTCAATAACTTTGGAAGTACCAAAGTGAGTAACTTCAAGTTTCTTCCATATAGAATTTGTTGCTTCACAAGATGATATTTGACTATATATATTTATAGTCATGGAACAAAGCAAAGTATTGCATACCTTATAATTCAATTGATACTCATGATTTTCTTGATTTGTGAAGGCACTAACTTCTTTTTCAGAGATTTTGTATCCTCCAGTAAACATAACAAAATTATCAACTCCAGTATTGATAATGAATATCTTCATTTGATCTCTCTAATATTCATAATCATTTCCATCAAAGATAGGTGGTCTAGTTGGATTGAGATTGTCTATGGATCCGACATTGATTCTTGCCATCTTGAAGAAAGCTCTTTCCACAAAATCTTGTTAATAGAAAAAGTTTGTAAAAAAGGAAAATATTGCTCATCAAGGAAAATATAGAACAAGAGTATCTCTAAGAAAAAATGAATCTGAACTATACGAGTCCGAAAAAAACTAATTCCGGAAAAGAATGAGATGAAATCTCTTCTGAATCTAATCGTGAGATTAATTCAGATTGAACCAAACTTTGAAACCAATTGTTGAATTGGTTCAGAGTATGAGGTTTCCAAACCTCTTGTTGAGTCAATAAAGTTTCCTTATGACTTTACGATTCCTCTTGTTTTGAAAATCACAAACACCTTATCTCAAGGCAAATTTCATTTTACCTTGTGTTTTACTTATATAAGGAAAAATTTCCTTTCCCAAGGAAATTTATCCTTACCATGTTCATTGTTCATATCATAATTTTTCTAAGTGTAAAATTTGGTTTATAACCAAAACCTCAGAATCTTATAAATACCTAGATAAGAAGCATTCTGTTTTAGAATCCAAATTCTCAGAATTCTGATTACGAATTCTGGTTAGGAACTATTCTGAAGTTCCGACTCCGAATTCTGATTACGAATTCTGGATACGAACTCTTCTGAGTTTTGACTCCGAATTTTGAATACAAATTCTGGTTACGAACTATTCTGAAGTTCTGACTCCGAATTCTGATTACGAATTCTAGATACGAACTCTTCTGAGTTCTGACTCTAAATTCTGAATACGAATTCTGGTTATGAACTTTTCCAATTTCTGACTTTGAGTTCTTTGAATACAGACTCCAAACTCCTATGAGTTCTGACTCCGAATTCTCATGAACTCTGACTCCGAACTTTGTAAGTTCTGGTTCCGAATTCTTGTGAATCCAGATTCCAAATTTCCTTGAAATTCAGACTCCAGAATTCTATAGAGTTCAGGTTCTGAATTCCTAGAAAACAGAATCCGAATATCCTTGTATTATAGACTCTGAATTCAATTTTGGTTAGACTCTGAACTTTCATTTTTTTCTTACATTCCGAATATTGCATTTTAGTTATGTAACCATATTTTTGCTTATACTTGTTTTGTTATAAAACTATGTTGTGTCTTCAGTTACCAATTAACCATTGTTTGAGTGACACGTGTATAGGTCCCTCTGAAATTCAACGAAAAATATGACCGTTGGAGGAGGGAGCCGACTGTTGAAGTCGTGCCTATAAATAGGAGCTCATTTGAAAGAGCCCTATACTGTTCTATGACTCTAGAGATGACATGCTGTTGAAGTGATTTCTAGAGAGAGAATCTCATGCTTAGTGCGTACTGAACTTCTTGTTCAGATTTGCTTTGTGCGACTCTGATTGTTGCTGTGTACAATCGAGGGATTTCGGGGATTGGAAGACAAATGTGCCGACTACCTTGAAGTTGAGGGCTTGCGGAGATAGTTAGACAAACTTCGATCTTTGTATCGAGGGCTTACCCTGGTGTGGGTAAGACATAATTTCTTGAAAGTATAAATTAAGGGACCTTTATCCAAGGTTGTTGGATACCCTTCTCTTTGGGTTAAAAGATTTACTACTTGTTACTTGTTTTGTTACAAGTTTTCTGCTGCATTTGTTTTGTTGAGGATAGTATAACTATCATATACTTCCTTATATATGTACTCTGATTTTGTAAGATTCTATACGCTTTAAGGTAGAATCTTTGTTGTTGTAAACTTTTATTAGGTTTCACTTTCCGAAACCATCTTTCCGGATTCACTTTCTCGGAATCATATTTCTGGATTCTAGCAAGTGTGTAGAACTAGAGGTTTTGTGAATCATCTTGTTTAACCTTGTTAAAAATAACTATCTTTAAAAGTTCTAAATGAATTTTTAAAAGTATACAATTCATCCCCTCTTGTATTTTGAGTATCATTAGATACTACATATAGTATCTCTATTATTTCGATCCTACATTTGGTATTATAGAGTATATCATACTCACATACCATCTCAACACTTTATGCACAATAGAGTTAACAATCGCTCAAAAAGACCCTTGGAACTCATACATTCTGATATCTGTGGACCAATGAGCAATCAATCTTTAAATGGAGATCATTGATGACTTTACTCACATTACCTGTGTTAAATGTTTAAGAGTTTCAGGAGGAAAGCAGAGAAGGAATGTGAGTATTCAGTGAAGAAGTTGAGAACTGATAATGGTGGTGAGTATAAGAATGAAGAGTTTGAAAGTTATTTTGAGAAGAATGGAATTCGGCATGAGTTCAATTCACCATACACACCTCAACAAAATGGGGTTACTGGAAGAAAGAATAGAAGTCTAGTGGAAATGGGGAGAACTATGTTACTTGAACATAGTCTTTCTCATTATTATTGGAGGCAAGCCATGAGCACTGTTGTGTATAATCAGAACCGATGTTTCTATAGGCCAAACTCAGATATGAATCAATACGAAATTATCTATGAAAAAACTCCAAGTATGAAACACTTAAGAGTTTTTGGGAGTCCATGCATTATAAATAAGAAAGGTGGAAACCTTGGAAAGTTTGAGCAAAGAGGAGATGCTGATTTTTTTTTGTCTATGCTTAAGAAGGAATATGATATAGATGTATCAACAAAGAAACAGGAAGAATTATTGATTCTGCAGATGTGAAAGTTGTTGAAAATGTTGAGAAAGAAAAGCAGTCATATGCTGATGTGGAAGTTGAGTAGGATAAAGAAGATTTTTTTAACAATTCTGATAATGCTGCAGACTGTGTTAGTCCCACTCAAGGAGAGGGATCAGATTTAGAAATCTGAAGTGACAATGATGAAATTTGACCACCTCATCCTAGTCTAAGGAAACAAGTGTAGGCTCAAAACATTATAGGAGGTCAACATCAGAGGGTTCAAACAAGAAGAACAACGAATGCTATTACACACACTTCTCTCTATTCGAAAGTTGAACCGAATGATGTAAATGAAGCATTTGAGCATCCAGAATGGGTTTAGGCTATGAATGAAGAGCTTGATCAGATAGAAAAAAAATGATACTTGGGAACTTGTACCCAAGTCGGAAAACAAGAACATTATTGGTACAAAGTGGGTTTTCTGAAACAAGCTGAATGAAGAAGGTGAAGTGATAAGAAACAAAGCAAGATTGGTTTGCAAAGGGTATTCACAAATCGAAGGCATTGATTTTGATGAAACCTTTACTCTGGTGGCAAGGTTAGAAACAATCAGAATCTTTCTTTCTATTGATATACAATAATGTTACAAAATCTTTCAAATGGATGTAAAATCCGCATTCTTGAATGGCGATCTTGATGAGGAAGTTTACATTAATCAACCTTGTGGATTTGTTATTGGGAGGGATGAAAGTTATGTGTGCAGGTTGAAGAAGGCTTTGTATGGGATAAAACAGGCTCTGAGAGTACGGTATTCTAAATTGGATACTTCCTTGAAGAAGATGAATTTCAAAAAAGGTAGAGTTGACAACAATCTTTGCATCAAGGAATGTCAGGAGTTTTCTCTCATCGTAATTGTTTATGTCGATGACATTATCTTTGCTGGAAACGATGAAAGATCGTGTGAAAGATTTTCTGAGGAGATGAAGAAGTCATTTGAGATGTCCATGCTGGAAGAAATGAAATACTTTCTTGGGTTGCAAATTTTACAAAAGAGGAACCACATTTTTATTTCTCAAGAAAAGTATGCTAAGGAACTTATGAAGAAGTTTGGAATGGAAAATTCGAAACCAGTGTCCACACCGATTTCAATGGGAACCAAGTTGTCTAAAGACGGAGAAGGCAAAGAAGTTTATCATAAAGAGTTTTAAAAGCTGATTGGAAGTCTGTTATATTTAACTGCCTCAAGACCCGACATCGTATATGCTGTTACCTTTTGTGCAAGATTTCAGAGTGCTCCTAAAGAATCACATTTGATTGCTGAAAAAAAAATCTTAGATATATCAAAGGCACAATTTTTTTTGGAATCAGGTATGATGGCTCAAAACATATTGATCTATTCGGGTATTCATATGCTGATTGGGTAGGAAACGTTGATGATAGAAGATCCACATCTGGTGGAGTTTTTTTTTGAGAAAAGTTGTGTTAGGTGGCATAAAAAGAAACAAAATTCAGTAACTCTTAGCACAACTGAAGCTAAGTACGCTGTTGTTACTCAAGCTGCTACCCAACTCATGTGGATGAAGACTCAGTTGGAAGATCTACTTGTTGAAGTAAAGCTACCTTTGCTCTTGATTTGTGATAATTAGAGTGCAATCAATCTTACGAGGAATCCGATACAACATTCTTGTTCAAAACATATTGACATAAAGCACCACTTCATCAAAGAGCAGGTGAGGAAGAATGAATTGAGGCTGTAGTATGTTCTTACATCGGAACAAGTTGCAGACATATTGATATGACACCGTATGGGCGTGCGGTATCTGTTGGAGAAAATGCGGAAACACAAGTGTGGGAAGTGGGAGAAATGAAAATTAAATGAAGTACGAAAGAAATAAAAGGGGAAGAAGGATGATCAATTAGGACCCCAAGGAGACGTGTCCCTTGAAACTCTAATTATAAAGCGCCACAAAGGTTGATCATTCCTTTGATGAGCCTTACTTTCATTCACCTAAGAACACAAGAAACACAAGCATAATAATGCTAGAAACTCTCAAATTCGAAATTAACCTTCAAGGGGTACAATGAGGTGGCTATTTATATCCAAATGAGAGGAATACATGTCAAACAACCTATCACACAAAAGTCCAAAGCCTATCCCACGAATTTGATTTTGTTTACACATGGCCATGGCTTTAGGGGACAAGATATCTCCAAATAAGACTTTTTGGAACCACCCCAAAAGACTTTGAAGATTCCCACCATGACTTTGGAGATAAGGGCCCCACCACTTTTGAGTTTGGAGATTTCCTTCATGCAAGTGGATTAAATTTCGTGGAAGCATATGGTGGGCCTTTTCGGTTTACTTTTGGGCTTTAATAAGTGTGATTAAAGGCCCATTTGTCCCTCCCATGCATGCATGTTGGGCCTCCACTTGTAGATTTAAAGTAGGGCCATGTAAAACATATTTAATTCTACTCATTCCACCTCTTGTAACTGGGCCACAAATCCCATGCAATGGGACTTGTGCATTTTATGCTCCATCCACCACTCATGCAATGATCGCTCTCAAATCCCCGATGCATATGCCCGCCATGATTCTCATCATTCCCTCCATCTTCAAAAAGATTCGTCCTCTAATCTGCATATTCAAAGGGAGCAAGATTAGTAACATTAATGCTAACAATCTCATTTGCATACCTTTCAGGTAAGTTAGTCTTGTAGGAATTGTCCTTGATCTTCTCTAAAACATGGAAATGACTATCTCTTTGATGCATGGTATTTGACTTTATTTGTTCTGAAAACCTTCCTTGTAGCAGGAATTTCCATTCCAAACCACCTGGATCAAATGGAAATTGTTTCCAACACTTCTTTTCTTGACCATCATATTCCTGCAATAAAGGCACAACACAAGAGGGAAAATAATGGTGAATTTTGTTAGTTGCAAGATAAGCATCCTTACTAATGAGTGAAAACACTTCTCCGCTCAATAAAAAACATTCCACCTCACTTTTTCCACAAAATAAACTCACCTTTCGCTCAACACTCCTGCTTTCAACTCTTTGATTTCTCTTATTTCTTTTTATGTCACTCATCGCTCCTTTTTCACTCTCAATTTTTCCACTCTTCTTATTTTCTCTATTTTTTTTCTCTCTTTTCTTTTTCCCTCAACTCATCACACTCTTTTTTATCACTCTCATTTTTACATTTCCCATGTCTTCTTTCACTCTTTTCTTTTCTCTTTTTGTATTCTTCCTCTATCCTCACTTGATCTCCATATGCTTGTATGGGACCGAGCAGAGATAAAACAATCTTTCCACCACTGAAAATAATGGAGAAACAGTTAGCATGGCCATTATATATAATCCTCTGATCAAACTGCCATGTCCTTCCAAGTAGTAACTGTTCAGCGTGTATTGGAGAAACATCACAAAGTAGCTTATCATGATATTTTCCTATGGAAAAAGAAACTATGGACCCTTTTGTGACTTTCACTTCTCCATTATCATTCAATCACTACAACCTATAAGGTATAAGGTTCTTTAAAGTTGGAAAATTCAACTTCTCCATCAATAAGTTATTGGCCACATTAGAACAACTTCCACTCTCCATGATAATACTACATACCTTCTCTTTGATGTGGCATCTCATATGAAAAATGTGCTCACACTGCTCCTCACCATAATCATCTTTTGGTTGAATGTTTAGAGCTCTTCTTGCCACAAATTCATCTTTATGTATGGGTTCTTCAACTTCCACATCTGAACACTTTTCCAATGGAGGCATTTCATCCTCACCAAAGATCTCGCTATGGGTGTCTCCGTTATCCAAAACATTCAACGTCCTTTTGTTTGGGCATTGAGAGATGATATGTCCATGTCCCTCGCACTTAAAACACTTAATATCACAAAATTTAGAATGCAAATTTGTGTCACTTTTTCCTTTCAAATCAGAAGTGAAAAAAATTGTTTTTGGCCACTTCTCTTTGTTTTGGTACAAATTCTAAATCCCTTGGTTTTGTTTCATTCCATATAGAAGTCAATTTTGGCTCTTTTCTATCATCTTTCCAAAAATTAAGGGAACTTACTTGACTCCTTCGAGAATATAGTTGTTTTTCTACCTTCACCACCTTATGAAGCAACTCCTCCATGTCAATGTAGGTTTGAGGTTCCACCACATCTCAAATTTTAGGATGCAATCCATTGATGAACCTCTCTATTGTGGTGTCTTGATCCTCCTCTAAATTGGATCGAATCATTGACATCTTCATTTCTGTGTAGCACTCCTCCACACACATGGATCCTTGCACAAGCCTTTGAAACTTCAAATGTAAATCTCTGTAGTAATGACTATAAATGTACCTCTTGTGCATTACTAACTTCATTTCTTCCCAAGTTTGAATTGGCCTTTCTCCGTTCCGTCGCCGACTCACTTGTAATTGATCCCACCAAACACTTGCATAATCATTGAACCCAAGCGATGCCAACTTTACCTTCTTCTCCTCTGGGTAATTGTGAAATCCAAACACATGTTCAACCTTCCGCTCCCACTCCAAATAAAGTTTCGGGTCACTCTTCCCTTGAAAGGATGGAAGTGTCATTTTGATACTTCCCAAGTCATTTTCTCTTCTAGCACCATGTTTCCTTTGCCTACGAAATGATTTTTCAAAACCAAAGTTTGCATCCTCACCTTCATCAAATTTTTTCCTTCGCGGTGCCCTTGAAGTCGAGGACTTTTTCAAATCATCCAACCTAGCATTCAACCTTGTACATTGGTAAGTAAAATATTTCATGAATAACTTGATTTCCATCTCATTTCTTTCACCTTCACTCGCCATTTTTTTTTAAATCCTCACACAATCTTTCTCTCTTTTGTTTTATCTCTCAAAAGGTTCCTCACACTTTCTAGCACAACAACTTGTTTCCTACAAGTGTTCTTAAATAGAATAAAGAAGACAATTAATAAGAAGTAATCAACTCAGGGAAAACTTTAAAAATCTGAAATTTTAAATGGTTTTGAATCAATGGAGTCCAAGAAAAAAAGGGAGGTAAAGAGAAATGAGAGAAAGTGTTATGGTTTAAGGTTGTATATGGATGAAAGAAAGAAGTTGGAATAGAAATATTGGAGTAGAAATTCACTGAATTTGTGCTAATAGGCCACACAATGGGCAATAAATTTCAGCAGTTTTTTGTTTGTTTTTTTTGCTTTTATTTTTTCTTTTTTTGCTGCTCTTTTTTTAAAATAATTCAACCAAGAGAGAGTGCACAAAGATTTGATGTTGGTGTGTGGCTTGCAAAAATATGAAAAGCACAAATCCAATCAAAAAGATTCCAAAAGGACGAGGAATGAAATTTCTAGAATTTCTGGAATTTCTATAAGACAATATCTTTCAAATGGCAGCTTCAAATTCAATTGGAATTCTGTCTTGGAGATTGTTATATTTCACAAATGTGAATCTGTAACACAAATTGATTCAGCTGTATATCCAAATATATATGTCGGATTTCAGTGTTTCCAAATCTAGAAGAAAGATGAGATTATGAACTATTGAAATGACATATTATACGTCCAGAAACTCAAATAAAAAGCAGAATAAAATCCTGAAGAAATTTGCGTCTAGAATTGATGATGGCAGAAAATGGAAGAAGGGGAAGAAAAAAAAGATGGGAGAAATAGAAAAATAAAAGAACTTGGTTTCTGTTGCCTTCCTCTGATACCAAATGATATGATACCGTATGGGCGTGCGGTATCTGTTGGCGAAAATGCGGAAACACAAGTGTGGGAAGTGGGAGAAATGAAAATTAAATGAAGTGAGGAAGAAATAAAAGGGGAAGAGGGATGATCAATTAGGACCCTAAGGAGACTTGCCCCTTGAAACTCTAATTATAAAGTGCCACAAAGGTTGATCATTCCTTTGATGAGCCTTACTTGCATTCACCTAAAAACACAAGAAACACAAGTATAATAATGCTAGAAACTCTCAAATTCGAAATTAACCTTCAAGGGGTACAACGAGGTGGCTATTTATAGCCAAATTAGAGGAATACATCTCAAACAACCTATCCCACAAAAGTATAAAGTCTATCCCACGAATTTGACTTTGTTTACACATGTTCATGGCTTTAGGGGAAAAGATATCTCCAAATAAGACTTTTTGGAACCACCCCAAAGACTTTGAAAATTCCCACCATGACTTTGGAGATAAGGGTCCCACCACTTTTGAGTCTGAAGATTTCCTTCATGCAAGTGGATTAAATTTTGTGGAAGCATATGGTGGGCCTTTTAGGTTCACTTTTGGGCTTTAATAAGTGTGATTAAAGACCCATTTTCTCCAATGATGAGAATCATGACGGGCATATGCATCGAAGATTTAAGAGCGATCGTGGCATGAGTGGTGGATGGAGCATAAAATGCATAAGTCCCATTGCATGGGATTTGTGGCCCAATTACAAGAGGTGGAATGAGGAGAATTAAAGATGTTTTACATGACCCTACTTTAAATCTACAAGTGGAGGCCTAACATGCATGCATGAGAGGAGAAAATGGGCCTTTAATCACACTTATTAAAGCCCAAAAGTGAACCTAAAAGGCCCACCATATGCTTCTATGAAATTTAATCCACTTGCATGAAGGAAATCTTCAAACTCAAAAGTGGTGAGCCCCTTGTCTCCAAAGTCATGGTGGGAATCTTCAAAGTCTTTGGGGGTGGTTCCAAAAAGTCTTATTTGCAGATATCTTGTCCCCTAAAGCCATGGACATGTGTAAAAAAAGTCAAATTCATGGAATAAGATTTAGAATTTTGTGGGATAAGTTGTTTGACATGTATTCCTCTCATTTGGATATAAATAGCCACCTCATTGTACCCCTTGAAGGTTAATTTCAAATTTGAGAGTTTCTAGCATTATTATGCTTGTGTTTCTTGTGTTCTTGGGTGAATGCAAGTAAGGCTCATCAAAGGAATCCGATACAAGGAATCCAATACAACATTATCGTTCAAAACACATTGACATAAAGTACCACTTCATCAAAGAGTAGGTGGGGAAGAATGAATTGAGGCTGTAGTATGTTCTTACATCAGAACAAGTTGCAGACATATTCACAAAACCTTTACCGTAGGAACCATTTGCTAAATTGAGTTTGAACATGGGCGTCCAACCTCCTTCTCATCAAGGTTGTGGTACATGTATCTATTATCTCTCTCATCTTTCATTTGGATAATGTTGTCAAGTGGGAGAATTTTCATAAATCTATCCTTATGGAGGCATGCATAAAGGGGGAGTTTTGGGTAAGCTGTGAATTCAACATGAATTTTGACGAAGTGAAGAAGCCTGAGGAGGAAATGATGTTGCAATTTGGTTTCATAGTCGCTACTTTTGGACAACATTGTCTTGCTGTTAATAATTCTTGTTTCCTACAATGAGTTAGCTCACGTGGGCTTAGAATTGTTGATAACTGCCCCATTGCTCGAGGTTTCAAAGTTTAGTGATTTATGAATCTTGGTTGACAACAAAATCCAAAGGGGGAGATTGTTGGGACCAAGTTGGATGATGAAGTTTTTAGATGAATGAAGTATTGTCTTTTGTTGTTAAGGAGGTTTGAGAAGAAAGGAGCTCACTTCACTTTGTATAAGTGGGTGAAGAAAGACATGAAAGTTACAATACTTTCCATGGTAAATTTGATGATACTTTGCTGATCTGTATTTCACAAAGATCATAAGTTGTTTAGAGAACTTGTGATGCAAGATTTATGAAGGAAAGTGAGAGAAAACATGCGGTCAATCAGCATGGTTGGTCTTGCAGAAGCAGGTGTCTAAGTGGTGCAGTTTCACAGTGTTTGCCAAATTTTTGGGATCCAAAATTTGGAGTTAGGCTAGCATTGTGAAAAGTGGATTTTCTTGAAGATCTCATCAAAATATGGCAAATGCATGAAATTCGTGAATATGAGATTCATGAAGTAGATTTCGTGAAGACATGAAGAATGTTGACGGTGTTCTTCGTGATTACGACGAGCTCTGCGAATTGTGAAGAGAAGAAGCATTATAGAGAGCTCTACGACGCAAAGGAATAAAGAGCATTGCAGGTGAGCAATGTGGTGCAGAGAAAGAAGGAGCATCACGATGGCGCAAATTATTTGACGAAATGCTTCGTGATTACGGTGAGCTTTGCGTATATGGAAAATAGACATGGTGCTTCGCAAAATAGAGTGAATTTCGACAAAAATTTCAGAGCTCTGTGATTTGGTGCTGACGTGGCGCTGAGGTGGATGGAAGGTTCTGGAGTTGGTGGGAAACGCCTATAAATAGGCCCCTACCCCCTTGAGAAAAGTAGAGAGACTTAACGAGAATTTTAGAGCTCTCAAATTGCGAAGAATGTTCGCGGAGAAAGTGAACTCTGCGAAGGTAGTAAGCTCCACGAAGGAACGGAGCTTCGCGACGAGCCATTGAGCTTTGCGAAAGAAGTGAACTTTGCAAAGACTAATATGTGATTCGCAAAATAGTAAGCTCTGCGATCTAGTGAGCTTTGCAAACTAGAGAGCTTTGCGAACTCGAGTGCTCGACGAAGCTGGGAGCTTTGCGAAGGAGCTCTGCGAGCTGAAGATTTGAGTACCCAAATTAAGTGAGAAGTGATTTCAAGTGAATCAAGATATGACTGGGGTATAAGACTAAGTATTATTACCAATTTCAGGGAGTTTCTATCAGCTTCTGGATAGGAAAGATAAGAGTTGTTTTCAAAGATCATATTTGTGAAGGTTTGCCAAGAAACACATAGATATTGCATTACCCTATTTGTGCTAAGAGGGTGCACACACACTTGAGGATTATCTCCCAAGTGCTACACGAGTGTAAGGGTATATCCTACTCGTTGTATTCCACATCAAAGGATTGTTTTCTAGTGGATTGTGTGGTAATGAATTATTTCTGTACCATACCAAGGACGTAGCTACTCTTGTTGAGTAGTAAACCTTGTAAATCTTGTGTTCTTGTGGTTGTGTGTGTTTAGTAGAGAAAGAACTCTTTAATAGGAGGTGAATGTTGTTTTTAAAAAAACATAAAAGAAAACGATATCACTGATTCACCCCTCCTCCCTCTCAGTGATACTTGGATTCTGACTGGGTAACTTCAGGTTATTGTTATTAAAATATTTTTTTTGGATTGTGTATTAGTGATGAATATTTTCTACTTTTCTGGAAATTTTTCTACACACACATTCTTGAAATGCACTAATATAAAAAACTTATCCTTGAGATGATTTTTTTAAATTTGGAACTAGTAGTGAACTTCTTTTCATGCTTTGTGTTATTATTTATTTTTATTGCGTGGTAAAAAAATCATTGAACTTTCTTGTAACTCTATGAACATGTTTTTAATATACCGAATTGCAAAATATTTTTGGGTGTTAAATTGAATTTACATGTTTTATCCACCTAAGATTCAATATTAAGGAAAATGTTGAGTTTATGTGTGGGGGAGAAGGTATTTCAATGTGCTAAAATATACCACAACGTGGTTCCCTCAAAAACCCATATTTTTTTTTCTAATTTGATTTTTTCTCAAGTTTAAATGAATCATTTTCAGTGGATTCAATTTTTTCCAAAGTTTGAGTGTCTTGTAGCCACTTTAAAGAGGTTAATTCTATATTACCCCTTAGATTTAGTCAAGTGATTCATTTTTCATTATCCTCTTGAAAAGTGGTGGACTTTGGTAAAGGATTTGTGTGAGTGTTTTAAAATTATCAATGTCTTTAAATTTTTGGAATTGAATTTAAACTCAAAAGATATTCATTCAAATGAATTATTAAATGAAAATCCAAATCCATGACGAACTAATTATTTTATTATTTAAGATGATGAATGAGTTATTTATACTCCATTTAAATTATTAAGTTTTCTCATCAAAGCAGAATGTCTAATTTATTTTGTTTTATAATTTATGTGAGTATGTTCTCTTGGAGGTAAAAAGAAGTTTAAACTTTTAGTTGGATGCAAATTGAAATGTGTTTAATCTTAATTCAAATATTTAGGATCAATTATTTTTTGTAAAACTGGGATGAGTTTTGCACTAAGAATAGTTAGCTTCTCGAGGGTAAATATATTCAAGAAGAAAATCTAAGAGGAAAATCATTTTAAAAACCAATTTTTTGTAGTCATTTAAAATTTAAAATTTAAAATTTATTTATTTTTGTTAAGTTTAAAAGGCGGGATACAGCTGTGAAAGGGGCACACGATGCAAGGTCATCGGAGATTCGAGATTAATACAGATCCGAGCTCGATAAGCCTATGTTTGGTCATGATTTAGTAAAAGAAAAGAAATGATTTCCTAATTTATAAAAGAAAAGAAAAGAAAAGAAATGATTTTCATTTCTCTTCATTTTTTTTGGATGTGAAATTTAGTAAAAGAAAAGAAATGATTGCAATTTCTCTCTATCTTGTTTGGTGACAATTATTAAAAGAAAAGAAATGTTTTGGAAATATGACAAAAATAACCCTTATTACAAAATATAGTTTTCTAATACTCAATTATTCCAAATAAAAAAATATTATGATTTTAAATTGTATATTTGATTTTCAAATATATATATATATATATATTATAAATATATATATAATTATAAATATATATATTTATAAATATCTTTATATATATATATATATTTATTTTTAAATATATTTATTCATATATAATTTTATAAATATGCATTCATAAATATATATATTTACAAAATAAATTTACAAATATATAAATATATATATTTTTAATATATTAGATATATATTTATAAATATCTTTATATAAATATCTTTATATAAATATATTTATAAATATCTTTATATAAATATATTTATAAATATATATACAACAAAATTAAATTTGAAATTATTACCTGATTATTATTTCGGATGAGTTTGAGTAATGTTCATAGAAAATATTGTTTTTTCAATACTTAATTATTCCAAATAATAATATATTATAATTTTAAATTGAATCTTTGATTTTTATATCATATCAATTATATACATTTAATTTTGAAAAATACATTAGCAATGATTTATTTTTGATTTTTATATCATGCGAATTATATACACAATAATTTTGATTTCAATCAATCATTATTTTTCATGTCATCAAAATTAGGTAAACATTATTAATTCAAAATAATTAATAATTCAAAATTATTAATTCAAAAATATTAACTCAAAAGTTTTTATAAATTATTTATACAAATTATTAATTCAAGATAATCAAAATTATTTATAATCAAAATTAACTATAATCAAAATTAACTATAATCAAAATTATTTATAATTGTTTGATTTTATTACATAAAAATTAAGTTGAGGTTATAAGAAAATTATCTACAAATTATTTTCAACAAAATATTTATATAAAAATACTAATTTTTATTATTAATAATCACAATGATGATAATTTATATAAATACTAATTCAATAAAATGTTATGTAAAATAAAACAACCATAGGGGCATGGTAGGAAATTAAAAAATCGTATGATGCACTATGCGCATTTCTTTCCAAATCACCCCACTTTTGGGGTGATTGTAAAACTTCAGTTGGGGAGAAATATTTCTCCCCGTTTCTCCCCACCTGATATTTCCCTCCCCAGCTTTGCTCCAACCAAATGACAGAAATCCGTTTCAATCACCCCAAATCTTTTCTTTCCCCCCCAAATCACCCGTTCCAAACGAGCTGTAAATGTTGAAGAACACTTGGCGCCATCTATGTCATCGAATCGAAGCCGAACTGCTGTTGAAATTCCCTTAGAATTGAGATCAAGAGCCTACAATGCTAGATCTGAATCAAGTCCGACGAGCTTGAGTTTTGGAATCGAACCAAGAACCGGTCGAACCAATTGTTGATGAAGAATCCCAGATTCGAGAAGTCGATGTGGATTCCACTGCCGTTGATGGCCTCCACTGCGAATCTAGGTTTGAAGATGCCACCAGAAGCCGAGCGTGATGAAGAAGGATCTAAGAAGACGAAAGCGAGGTCACCATCTGAATCTTCTTAGATCTGATTCTATTAGTTCCTCCTACATATGAACTCGCAGCCAGATGAAGAATGTTTAGGTTTCAGATGAGCCTTGCTTGTGAGAGTCCGATTATCGGGATCTGAGCTCGGACATGATCTTGAAAAAGAAGACTTAATCGAATCTCGACTGGTCGAATGAAGCTAAGAGAATTAGATCTAAGAAGACGAACTCACCTTTCCAAGGATCGTCATTGCCGACGTCGCGGACGAGATCCATCCGAGCCACCACCGCTGTCGGCAGAATTTTCTCTGGCCAACACCGCCCCGCCCCCCTCCACTTTGTCAAAGGGGGTGGGTTGGATTAGTGTTTGGTGGCCAAACCCCCACCAAATATTCAGCGGGAGAAGGCATCATGAAGGGGTGAGGAGGCCTATAAAAGGAGCTCTCCCCTATTCCAAAATCATCCCACCATCACATTCATCCAGTTTATCTCATCTGGTTCTATTTGAGCGGTATTTAGTGAGGCAGTTTTCCCCTTTATTCAAGAGAGAATATTACGAGGGTTTTCTCCTTGTAATAGTGAGGGAGTGTGTACCCACTTTTACCCCATAGTGATTCTTCTATTTGCCCATGGGTTTTTACCCCTTCCATTTGGGGGTTTTTCTACGTTACATCTGGTGTCCCTTTTATTTCAGCTTTTTTCACTTTATTTTATCTCGTGATTATCGCTACACTGGTGGGCCAATCATTTACGATCCCAACAAGTGGTATTAGAGGGAAGGTTCTGGCCTGGTGTTGTTCACGTTTTTGGGTATTTATAAATCTCGTAAATTTGAGTATGCTCTGTGATTGCAACTTCAGTTGATCTGTCACATCAGAAAAAATTATTGAGATTATTAAATTCACCATTGTGAAACGCAGGAGGTTCTGGATTGACATCGTGTCTAGATGGCGACAAAATTCGAGATCGAAAAATTCAATGGGAATACTTTTTCGTTGTGGAAAATGAAGATGCAGGCAGTGCTGCGGAAGGATAATTGCCTACTAGTAATTGGAAAAAAGCCGGCGGGTGTGACAGAGGAGAAATGGAAAGATATGGACGGTAATGCTATTGCCAACATCCATTTGGCTTTGGCAGACGGGGTCCTATCAAGCATTGTGGAGAAAAAGACAACAAATGAAATATGAGATACTCTGATGAAGCTATATGAGGCCAAGTCACTGCACAACAAAATTTTTCTAAAGAGAAAATTGTACACTCTTCGGATGGTGGAGTCGTCATCGGTGACCGACCACATCAACAATCTTAATACCTTGTTCGCTCAGCTCACAGCATTGGGCTATAAGATTGTGGATACTGAACGTGCGGAGATTCTACTCCAGAGTTTTCCAGATTCGTATGACCAACTCATCATCAACCTCACCAACACTATCCTAACAGATATACTGCTCTTTAATGATGTTGCAGCCGCGGTTCTCGAAGAAGAAAGTCGGCGCAAGAACAAAGAGGACAAACAGACAACTTTGCACCAAGCAGAGGCTCTGTCAATGGAGAGAGGAAGGATGATGGAGCGTGCTTCCAGTGGGAGCCAAAATCATGGCAGGTCCAAATCGAGGAGTAAGAAGAAGAATGTCACATGTTTCAATTATGGCAAGAAGTGGCACATCAAGAAGGATTGTTGGAATAGGAAGAGTAGTGAAAAGATCTCTCAGGGAAATGTTGTGAGTACTTCTGGAAGTGGAGATATACTAGTCAGTGAAGCGGCAACGACTAATGGAAGCAGGCAGCATCTCGACGATGCATGGATTATCGACTTAGGAGCAACATGGCACATGACGTCTCAATGAGAATGGTTTGACCAATATGAAACCATCCCGGAAGGACTTGTGTACATGAGGAACGATCACACTCTGAAGATCGTTGGAGTCGGTACCATCAAACTAAAGATGCATGATGGAATAGTACGGACTGTCCAAGGAGTACGTTATGTGAAGGTTCTGAAGAAGAACATATTGTCTTTGGGACAATTTGATGACATCGGATGCAAGACTTGCACCGAGAATGGAGTGATGAGAATCGTGAAGGGCCCGCTTGTGGTAATGAAGGCGGAGAAGATCTCAAAGAACCTGTACGTGCTTATGGGTGAAACATATAAGGAGGCAGAGATAGTTGTTGCATCAACTACCTCGACAGAAGCATTGACGACGTTATGGCATCGAAAGCTTGGACATATGTCAGAACGAGGCCTGAAGATTCTTGTGGATCAGAAGTTGCTGCCTGGGCTGACAAAGGTATCCTTACCATTTTGTGAGCATTGTGTTTTGAGCAAGCAACACAGGTTAAAGTTCGGGATGTCAACAACAAGAAGTCAGGAGATCTTGGAGTTGATCCATTCTGATGTTTGGAAAGCACCAGTTATATCCCTAGGAGGAGCAAGGTAATTTGTATCATTCATTGATGATTATTCCAGGAGATGTTGGGTGTACCCAATCAAAAGGAAGATAAATGTTTTTGAAGTCTTCAAAACATTCAAAGCACAGAAGGAGCTTGACTCTGGAAAGAAGATCAAGTGTCTGAGGACAGACAATGGTGGAGAATATACAAGTGAGGAGTTTGATACTTTTTGTCAACAAGAAGGGATCAAGAGACAGTTCATGGTGCCTTACACTGCTCAGCAGAATGGAGTGACATAACGGATGAACAGAACCCTATTGGATAGAACAAGGGGCGATGCTGAAGACTGCAGGTATTGCCAAAACTTTTTGGGCAGAAGCAGTGAATATCGCCTGTTATGTGATCAACCGATCTCCTTCAATGGTGATTGAGCTGAAGACATCGATGGAGATGTGGACTGGTAAACCCACTGACTATTCCCGATTACATACTTTTGGAAGTCCTATATATGCAATGTTTAATGACCATGAAAGATCGAAGTTGGATTCGAGATCCATGAAATGTATCTCCTTGGGGTACGCTGATGGTGTGAAGGGGTATCGTTTGTGGGATCCCACTGCCCACAAATTTATCATAAGCAGAGATGTCTTTTTTGCAGAAGACAAGGTGCAAATGACAACTGATCAAGACATGGAGAAGGAGAATACATAAACTACAACAGTCGAAGTAGAGGACAAATCCAAGGAAGAACCAGTTTCCTTTGAGGCATTACCAGAGCACGATGATCAAGTACCGGTTGAGTCTGGACCACGACGGTCAACTCGGGAGAAAAGAGCACCAGTATGACACTCTGACTATGTCACTGAGAGCAATATTGCGTATTGCTTATTGACGAAGGATGAAGAGCCATCTTGTTTTGTGGAGGCGACCCGGATTCCAGATGTATCCTCATGGATGGCGGCGATGCAGGTGGAACTTGAAGCCCTGCATATGAACAAGACTTGGGATCTTGTTCCATTACCTCGTAGAAGGAATGCTATCGGAAACAAATGAGTCTTTAAGATCAAGCGGGATAGAAAGGACCACGTGGAAAGATATCGTGCAAGATTGGTGGTCAAAGGATTTTCTCAAAAGGAAGATATTGATTTCAATGAAATATTTTCTCCTGTTGTTAGACTGACGACTGTTCGGATAGTTCTGGAGATGTGTGCAACATATAGTTTACATCTAGAGCAGCTGCATGTGAAGACTACTTTCCTCCATGGTGATCTTGATGAAGAGATCTGTATGCTCCAACTGGAAGGTTTTTCAGAAGAAGGTAAAGAGAACTTGGTTTGCATGTTGAAAAAATCTCTGTACGGTCTCAAACAGGCGCCGAGGTGTTGGTACAAGAGTTTTGATTCCTATATCACGATCCTTGGATACGGCAGACTTCATTCAGATTCTTGTGCATATTTCAAGGGTTCAGATGGTAATGATTTCATCATTCTTCTGTTGTATGTGGATGACATGTTGGTTACAAGCCCCAACAATGATCAGATCTAGTAGATGAAGGCACAATTGGCTAGGGAGTTTGATATGAAGGACTTGGGACTAGCAAACAAGATTCTTGGGATGCAGATTTACCGAGACAGATATAATGGGAAGATTTGGCTATCACAGAAGAGTTACTTACAGAGAGTCTTGAAACGCTTCAACATGCAAGACTGTAAGCCAATCTCTACCCCTCTTCCCGTTAATTTCAAGTTATCCTCCACGATGAGTCCTAGTAGGGAAGCAGAGAGGATGGAAATGTCTCGAGTACCGTATGCATCAGCAGTGGGTAGTCTAATGTTCACTATGGTTTGTACTAGACTAGACATTGCACATGCAGTGAGAGCAGTTAGTCGGCACATGGAGAATCCAGGAGGCGAGCATTGGAGCACAATGAAGAGGATCCTGAGATACATCAAGGAGACCTTAGATGTTGCATTATGTTATGGAGGATCAAATTTTGCTGTCAGAGGATATGTTGATTCAGATTTTGCAGGTGATTCTGACCGGAGGAAATCCACTACCAGTTATGTGTTTACTCTTGCAGGAGGAGTTGTGAGCTGGATTTCAAAGTTACAGTCATTTGTGGCTTTATCCACGATAGAGGCAGAATACATGGCAGCTACACATGCTTGCAAAGAGGCGATTTGGATGAGAAGGTTGTTGGAGGAGCTCGGGCACAGACAGACGCAGATTCCATTGTTTTGTGACAGTCAGAGCGCCTTGCACATTGTAAGAAATCCATCTTTTCATTCCTGGACGAAGCATATTGGAGTATAGTATCACTTTGTCCGAGATGTGGTGGAGGAAGGAAGTGTGGACATGCAGAAGATTTACACTAAAGAAAATATGGCAGATTTCCTGACGAAGGCGATTAACTCTAATAAGTTCAGATGGTGCAGATCCTCGAGTGGCCTTGCAGATATTTGAGCAACATGGTTTGATAGATAGAAAGGATGTGGAGATGTGATTGGTTTACAATCAAATCTCCAAGTGGGAGATGTGTCGGCAGAATTTTCTCTGGACAGCACCGCCCCCCCACTTTATCAAAGGGGGTGGGCTGGGTTGGTGTTTGGTGGCCAAACCCCAACCAAATATTCAGTGGGAGAAGGCAACATGAAGGGCTGAGGAGGCCTATAAAAGGAGGCTCTCCACTCTTCCAAAATCATCCCATCATCACATTCATCCGATTTATCTCATCTGGTTCTATTCGAGCGGTATTTAGTGAGACAGTTTTACCCTTTATTCAAGAGAGAATAATACGAGAGTTTTCTCCTTGTAATAGTGAGGGAGTGTGTACCCATTTTTACCCCATAGTAATCCTTCTATTTGCCCGTGATTTTTTACCCCTTTCATTTGGGGGTTTTTCCACGTTACATCTGGTGTCCCTTTTATTTCCGCATTTTGCACTTTATTTTATCTCGTGATTATCGCTGCACCGGTGGGCCAATCATTTACGATCCCAACAACCGCGGGTTCACTCGATGCCATCATTGACCAATCCAAAACCGAACGCCGATAGTCCTATTTACCATGATTGAAGACGAGATCTGTCCACATTGAAGAACATTCGAGGACCGATTTGCGCTCGAGGTAGTTGGATGATGAATTCGATGAACAATATGCTTGATTGAAACTGGGATCTAATCCCGTCACTGTGACTGGTATGAAGTCTGAACTCCATTGAGTTATGTTGGAAAACAAATTTGATTATGGATACTAACCAAGAAATTCCATTGAGCCAAACGAACCGAGCTGACCATGGTCAAGATGAGTGGCATGATGATTGAGGTTGTCGATTTAATTTGTGATAGGAGATCTCTGGTCCTGAAGTTAATGAGCCTAAGGACAAATTCTAGAGGATTTTTTTATTCTATGTTTGAAGGTTCAATCTGTTAAAGTTAATGGGTGTCTTGATTCTCCATTTTTATGGTTGTCGGATTGGGTTGTTTGCAAATGAGGTGCTTGATGCAATACCTTAGTGAAGAAGGCTAAACCCAATCTGAGATTTTTGGTGAGTTTTTGTCCATATGACTGGATAGGTGAGGAGTTATTTAGCCACTAAGTGACTAGTTAGAGACTAGACAAGATGATACTAAGGCTACTCATGTTTGAAATCATATTTAAAGATACGAAGATGAACCCAGCAGAAACTTGGTATTTCAAAGAGGGGAATCAGTTGTGTGCGGTAAAAGATATTGAAGCTACTTCCATGATGGACATATATTTTGCTAAAACATATTGATGTTTAGGTTGAGTAGTAGAGGCATGCTGAAATCTAGTTGTTGATAAAAATACATAATTTTCTGATCGATAAGCTAGTTAGAAGAGAAAAAATTAAAAAAATAATAATAAATAATTAAAAGAATGATTGTTTTCTAGAATTAATTGATGACAGACTGACTGGTAACAAAAAAAAGTAGTATGGGAGTTTTTCTGTTCTGATAGTGCGGTGAAAAAGAGAAGATTTTTTTTCTTCATCTTGGATGTCACGAAACTGATGCGGGAATTTGAGGTTGTGAATTTGTCTAAGAATTTTAGTGGATTTCTAGACATAGAGGACATTCAAATTCTGAAAAAATTCTACAGACATCAACTCATTTTTCACAATATCAGAGCAAAGTGACAGAGAGCAGAGCTGGAAGATTTTCCGGCGAGCTTGAAGAAGTTCTGATTCTGATCTTGGAGCTGAAGATGGAAGGACTTGTTCCGTGAACATGATTAGCTGAATATTCTTGTGGGTGTACTTTGTGTTTTTCTCTGGTGATTTTATTCCGATCTTTTATATTTTCTTTCAAACGGTAATTTTTTTCCCTAAAATTGTGACTTGAATAATTGATTGATCTTTGATAATTGTTTTCTTCTTTCATTTCATTTGATTTTCTCTTCCACTCTTTAACCGATACATTGCTGATCGACATGTGTTTTTCATCAGGTGGGGTGTTACGACCCCCTCCCTTCAAAGATACCTCTCCTGGGCTGACAATGAAGAACGTGAGATGATGACTCCCGAGTCCCGCCTCTAGTAGGCCACGTGGTGGCGACCAATACCAAGAGTATACAAATCTCACAAAATGGGAGGCATTGCCCTTTTTTTATATTAAACAAGATCGGGAGAGAAGGTGTATCAACCTCAAAACAACTCCAAGACATATATAAAAGAAAGAAAAAATTCATCTCACATGCATGTTTAAAATAAAACCGTTACAAATGAAATAAAGCTCCAAAGTACTAAAAGTAAGGCTAGGCAGTGACAAACTGTCAAGATTCGAACTAGTAAAGTCCAACACGGTTTGCGAAGTCCTCCTGGAAACCTGAAAACAATTTTTATATACGTAGGGTGAGCATACAAGTATACTCAGTAGGAAAACCCAAATCTCTCATGCACACGTTAAAGGAAGCATACTAATACCCCTATGAGAAAACAGTAAAACCAAACAACACCTAACAAGGTATACTAGCCATCACATCCTCAACAAGGCATGCTCACCAAGTAACGCAAGTAAAGTAATATAGTAAACATATCGATGATTTGGGTATCCTGCATCACTAACCCCTAGTATAGCCACTCTTGCCTAACGGAAAACGTCCTCACGCTCCCACCTCTTCCGAAAGAACCACGTCAAAACCCACACGCACACACCTGGGTCCCACAAACCGCATCTCATCCTGTCACCTGAGCTCGAGTCACATCACATCCCGCCCGCAGACACCTAGGCCCCACAAACCACATCACATCCCACCCACAAACACTTGTGCCACAAACCGCATCTCATCCCGCCCACAGACACCTGGGCCATGAATCACATCTCATCCCACCCGCAGACACCTGGGCCACAAACCATATCTCAACCCGCCCGTAGACACCTAGGCCACAAACCACATCTCATCCCGAAGACACATGGGAAAATACAACATATCTCATCCTGAAGACACCTAGGAAAACACAACTCACCCGCACACACCTGGGCCTCACAAACCACAACCTGCCCGAAGAATCATGGGCTATCTCTGCCTTGAAAAGGGAGTAGGGAAGAGTGAGTGACCAACCATCCATCCATCCTCCCACCATGATGTTTGGAAAGACCCCCCCCCCCCCCCCCGTGATGATGGGGGTGTTCGACACATAGTGCTCAACTAGGGTGAGGTGTGTATAGAAAACACATGGAAAATACACGTATATACATATATGATACCAAACATCATGCCCATCCTACGAGTTCTCAAACAAACAACCAGCTCTCAACATTGCCAACCTTGTTGCTACCTCTAAATGCACAACACCACACATCAAACCACAACCCAATTCAAGTTTCCAACCAATTTAATTATCCATTACCATTCTTCATTCACAGTTCATTTATTCATTCCTCTATCCAAACTAATCCATGCCAGTCTCAAACTTTATTAATCAATTATTTATCCATCTATTCCATTATTATTTGGGCAACTACCAAGCACAACACATAACAAGCAACACGGAAAAAGTTAAACATGGAGAAACTCTGGATGAATTACCCATACCAACCAAAACAAGTCCCCAACTCTCAACCACATCCAACAACAAAACATAGCACAACTCGATAGAAGCCCCGCTGCAAAACACTCCTCATCCATTCCACAAACAAACAATCTCTCAACCTGAGATTCAATTACATAGACAAGTTGCTATATCGTCTACAAGTTCATCCATAACACTGCCCAAACCAACCCACAACACATACCCGTGCTTTACAACCATACCACAACACAAACCAGAGCAAACCCACACGTCACAACATAGCCACTTCACCTCTCATCGGCCCCGCACACACAACCTCAACTATCCCACACAACACATCTCCCCACATGCCAAAACACAACAGAATTTTGGATTTAGTAAGACATTCCTTATTTAATTTCTCTTGTTAATTCAAGGGTTATCATAAAAACTAGGTAATCTTGGGGAATCCGTTTATTAGAAAAGTGTATGTGATTTACCAATTTCCATATATATGTGTTCAACATGAACCAAACAACATGAAATCCATTTAGTGCGCAAACAAAGCCACCAACAACCACCATTTTCAGCAGGGCATTCAGCCCATATAATCACAACATTACAATCAATATCAAGGCTGTAAAAAGCATGCAAACAAAACCCATTGTCCCTTTGAAATTCAATTATCTGATTCTTTATCTTCGATTAAGTCGACGCAACTATAATCCAAGGGTGGAAAAAGCAAAACCCCTCCTACATGTTGCACAATAAAGAGAAATAAGGGAAATCTTACCTCGAAGGGGTGTCAATGTTCTTCACACGAGAACAGATCACGTAATGGTCCTCTGGTTACCTATCTGGTAAGATCTGCATCCATCCGAGGACGCCGCAACACCACCGCACCAACAACAACTGAGAGAGATCCCATTAGGAATCATGGATAAGCACACGCCATTGCACGATGAGGAGATATAGGAAAGAACAAGACCAAACAAAGGGAGACTACTAGAAAAATGAAGGGAGAACATACCTTGGATCACCAAAGATTGCCAACGAATGATCACTAAGATCAACAAATCAAAGAGGGAGGAAGAGAGTTCAAATAACTCCTTGAGGTGCCTAAGGTTCGTCTGGAATGAGAGAGATTACCGCAGTCGTAGGATTTGTGAAAACCCGAGTGGTTAGAATGTTTTAAAACATTACAACATCAGGGTATTACACAACGTCTAATCCCCTTTCACGTTGTGTAATACCTCGAGGTCTACTTCCTCCGAAAAACACACCGCCTCTCGATTTTAATTTTATTTTTTAGACCTTGAAGTATTTTACGCCGTGAATCCCTTATTCACGTTGTGTAAAAGTTTTCATGTCGTGAAGCTTTCTAGGAAAAGCCGCAAAACCAAACTTCACGTCGTAAAATCAAGTTACATGATGTGTAACCTCCCTACATCTAGCTTTGAACAAATGAACTTCTCTAAACTCCCTCTGAGTCTCCTCCAAGCACTTCTAATGACCAAACTCACAAAGTAACAGACCGAGAAGGCACATACCATTAAATTAGATACCTCTCAAATGATTCTCACCCTCGAGAATCCAAAACCAAGCCTAGAAGAAAGAGGGGGTACAGACAACCACCTTGTGAGATACCTCTTAAGGATCTCGCTATACTTGAAACACCGCTACCAACATCAAAGTTCAATGATAAACCACCATGTGTTGTTCGAAAGTTGGAGTAAAACCTCGACATCCAAGAACACCCCCTCCGAAATTTGCCAACCCAATCGACCAGAAGACGCACCACACAAGCACAACAACCATGGCATCCTGAACACACGAAACATGTAATTATGTTTTCTGTGTCAAGATACTATCTGCTCTAGGTGGCACTGACTTGCCCACACGGGTTTAATCACATCGTAGTTAATGAATCTCGATTAGGAATATGATCCTCCCCTTTTCACATATCAGGACTTCGTCATACATTGCACCACACACATGTCAACCCAAGGGAAAAAAACTTATTTCATAAAACAAAGTTCAAACAATACATAAAAAACAAAGACAGAATAAGGAAAAACTCAACAAAAATCTGGGTAATGGGCACAAATTCACGTTTCTCATTCCCAAGTACTCTCTTCCAGGCCACCTTGCCTTCACAAAACGCGAACCAAAGGAATAGTCTGCCCACACAACACCTTCTCCCAAAGACATTGGATCTCTATTGGATGCTCCACGTATGTCGTGCCGTCTTTGATATCCAACTCTCCCCAGCCAATGACATGAGAGTCGTCATGAAGATACTGATGAAGTTGAGAGACGTGAACAAAATCGTGGATCATCTCTAACTGCAGTGGTAGTGCCAACTGGTATGCGACCTCACCAACTCGTCCTAACACCTTGAAGGGTCCGACGAACCTGGGAGAAAGCTTACTCCCCCTGCCAAACCTCCGCTACCCACGTCGAGGGGAAACCTTCAAAAACATTTAGTCCCTAACCTTGAACTCTAAGGGCATCCTCCTGTGATCGACATAAGTTTTTTTCTAGTCCTGCACCACTTTCATCCTCTCATGAAAGAGATGAACCTTCTCTGGCATGCTCTGCACTACCTTGGGACTAAGGACAACTGTCTCCCCAACTTCTGTCCAGCATAAGGGTGAACGAAATAGTCTTCCATACAAATCTTCAAACGGAGCCATTCCAATGGAAGAGTGATAACTGTTATTATAAGAAAACTTGACCAAGGGTAAGTGTTGCATCCAAGATCCACTAAAGTTCAAGCCGCACGCTTGCAGCATATCCTCCAGCGTTTGGATAGTCCGTTCTTTCTGCCCATCTGTCTGAGGGTGGAAGGTAGTGCTGAGGCGTAACTGGGTGTCAAAATCATGCTAAAATTCCCTCCAGACTCACGAGGTAAACATGTATCTCGATTTAAGACAATGGATCTCAGAACTCCATGCAACCATACCACCTCATCTACATACTTCTATGCCAAAGCATCCACTGCACCCGACTCCTTAATCGCTAAGAAGTGAGCCGATTTAATCAGTCGATCCACTATCAACTAGATAACATCATAGCCTCCCTGAACCTTGGGTAAACCTGTGACAAAATCCATTGAGATTTCACCCCACTTCCACTCAGGAACATCCAAGGGTTGCAACAAACCACCAGGAACACGGTGCTCAGACTTCACCTACTGGAAGACCAAGCATCTTGCCACAAACTCTACTACTACCCACTTCATCTCGGGCCACCAAAAATGCATCTTCAAGCCACGATACATCTTATAAATTCCTAGGTGTACCACTAAAGGTAAGTTATAAAACTCACAAATAACTCCCTCATGCATTGCTACTGGAACAAACAACCTCCTGCGAAACAACATCTGATTCTGACCATATTACGACCATCCCTCTAGGGCATCACCATGGCCAACATGATCATGCAACACCTCTTCCTTTGAGTCTCCCCACTGATACTCCTCCACCTACCACATCAGAGAAGACCGCACCATTATCTGAAACAAGTATCCTCTACCGCTGTCTGCCCTTACATCTAAGTGAAAGACTACCAACTCCTCCATTACCTTCCAAGTGTCCAAAGATTCTTGAACAACCTCCTTCTATGACTTTCTGATCAAAGCATCGACCACAAAATTCCACCTTCCTAAGGTGTAGGAGATCTCAAAATCATAGTCCTAAAGAAACTCCATCCACCTCCGATATCGTAAGTTCAGATCTCACTGGAAAAAATATACCTCAAACTCTTGTGATCCGTGATGACCATAAAGCTCTCCCTAATGAGTTAATGCTGCCACAAATTCAGCGCAAACATGACCACTCCTAGCTTTAGATCATGGGTGGAATAGTTACATTCGTGGGGACGTAACTACCTAGACCCATAAGAGATCACTGCCCGTTGCTACATTAATACACATCCCAAGCCCATATAGGAAGTATCACAAAACACCTCAAACATCACCCCTTCCTCTGGAAACCAAAGCGCTGGAGCACCGACCAACTTCCCCTTTAGATAGTTGAATGCTGCTTGCCACTGCTCGCTCCACACAAAAGCTTAGTCTTTTCTGGTCAGAGCTGTCAACAAAGATGAAACTCAAGAGAATTTGGGTACAAACCTCCAATAATAGCCCATATGACCAAGAAAACTGTGAACCTATGCCACATTTTTGGGTGATTCCCAAGAAAAAATTGCTTCAACCTTTGATGGGTCTACTACCACGCCTAGTTGAGACACCACATGATTGTAGAAATTCACTTATCGTGTCTAGAAATTTCACTTGGACAACTTTCTATAGAGCTGGCGGCGTCGAAGAAACTGTAGAATGATTCTGAGATGCTCAATGCGCTCCTCCTCTGACTTCGAGTAGATCTGGATATCATCGATGAACATGAAGAATAATCGGTCTAGGAACTCATAGAAAATGGAGTTCATGATCCCCATGGACACATATGGTGCGTTCATAACACCAAATAGAATGACTACGAACTCGAAGCGCCCATACCTACATCTGAATGCAGTCTTCAGGATATCATCCTCCTTCACCCTCAACTAGTGATATACAGACCATAAATCGATATTAAAAAACCAACTTGTCCCTCTTAGTTGTTCGAAAAGATCATCTATTCTTGGAAGAGGGTAACAGTTCTTGACTGTCACCTGATTCAGCCTCTTGAAGTCTATGCACAACCACAGACCACTATCCTCCTTCTTTGTGAACAACACTAGAGCACCCCACGGTGACACACTAGGCTAGATAAACCCCTTCTTCATCAGGTCATCAATCTGAATCCCCAACTCTCATAACTTAGAAGGTTCCATCCGATAAGGAGACATCGAAATCCAACAAGCATCGAGCTGCAAGTATATCCCAAACTCAACATCATGTTGAGGGGGTAGAGTCGCAACCTAACAAAGAGATAAGGGGACCCACACACTGACTACCCACATGACAACTCCACTCGCCAATGAAAGCCATATGCTGGCCATCTACATCTGAAAACACAACTCTTCTTTAGAAGCAGTTGATAAAAGTGCGCACATAACACAACCAATCGATGTTGATAATGACATCGTATGGTTGAATTTGTAGCAAGAATAGATCCCCATAAGAATAATGTGGCCCCACCATCAGTCTACATCCATGTCACACATCAAACAAGATGGTTTGGACTCCAACCGGCGTACTCAACACCAGGGGAACGAGAAGCCTCTCTACGTATAATCCTAGAGAATAGTCTAGAGCGGGTGCAACAAAGGAGTGCTAAGCTCCTGAATCAATCAAGAAACAAGCAAGGGTACTGAACAAATCGATCGTACCTCTGACGATCTATGGACCTACTGGAACTACTTCTTTCTACGACATGAAACTGACCACACCTATCTCCTTTTCCCCTCTACTGATGACCACCTACATGACCATGCTCGGGTTGAGGTCCCTGAGGAACACCCTAAGGTTGGTCCTTACCTTCTCTATCTCCCCTCGGTGGAGCATGAGCCTACTGCCCCTACTGCTGAAACTGCCTGGCCGACAACTACTGCTGAGGCTGATGCTGAACCTATCCACCTCCACCATACTAAGCTCAAACGACCACTGAAAACTGGATTAAGATATCCATGGAACCCATAGATAAAACACCGCGGTCCCAAATTCATGGGAAAGGTATGGGAATCGCTAGCGCTAGAAGCTCAGAAAGGGAGATGCTAGATTCAGCTCCCCACAAGCTGAAACCTTGAAGGCCCTGGTTCTTGAAACCTATTATTGGAAACCTTGCCTCTAGAAGAACCCTACTAGTTCCCCTCTTATGGTAGACCTCCTCATGAGTGCATTTTCTCAATCACCTCTACCTTCTTCTGAACTTCTAAGTATGTCAGTAATGTAAAGGGGGGTAACCGTGTATTGGATAGAAGGACGAAGTGCCTCCTGTAGGTGTATCACACGAGACTCCTCATCCAGAAAAGGATGGGGGGAAAATGAAGGAGATCCTTAAACTTAATCCCCATCTCCCATACCAAAATACTTCCATACTGGAGGGAGAGTAACTCCTGCCTCTTCTCAACCTTCATGGTTGATGAAAGGAATTTTACTTGGAACTCCTCAAAATTGATCCACAGAATGTCGTCCTCCTTCCTCTCCCCCAAGAACAATGTACACCACTAACGCGTATCTCCCTGCATTTGACTCACTACAAAAGGAACCCAGTACTCCTTCAAAGCCCAGATCAAACTAAAGGTGATCTCAAGCTCCTCGTGCCAGCTCTCTATCTCCATGTCCGAAACACTACCCTCGTACTTTCCCAAGGCCTACCGCTGGAAAGAATGTAACATTCTCTACCACTGGTCATCCTACTCTACTGGATCAACCCTCCACTAATCAACTGGATCGGTCTACTGAGCCTCAACCGCCTGAGCCACATACAGATGACGACCGGGTGCCATAGCTAAAAAGGTAAACAATAAATTCCTAATCCTGAGTAGTATGGAATTTTATTTAAGATTCATTTTAACTCATTTAACTCATTTCTTTATCAATTTCAAATTCCACAAAACAACCCAAATTAGACAAGAACACAAGTCATTATGATGCATGCACCTTTCCTAGGGTCTCTATCCTACAAATGGTGTATCCTCACTTAGTCGTTCGGTAGACCTAAAGTCCTTGCATTGGATCATGGGACCCCCTAAAATTCCGTGTCTTAATAGGTTTTCCCTGGACTATGTCATGCACCGAGGTCACCTGACACCGTTTTCCTACTAACCCATGACATCCTCACTATGCCTAACTCCAAACTCCATCCTATATCTCAACCATCACCTATGATACCATTTTTTCATGATCCCCTCCCTCCAAAGATACCCCTCCTAAGATGGAAATAAAGAAAGAGAGATGATGACCCCTCGAGTCCCACCTCTAGTAGGCTCTGGGGTGGCGATGAGCACCAAGGGTATACAAATCTTACAAAATGGGAGGCATTAACCTATTTTATAGTAAACAAGATCGGGATACAAGATGTATCTACCTCAAAACAACTGAAATACATATATAAAATAAATCCAAAATCCACCCCATTTGCATGTTTAAAATAAAACTGTTACAAATGAAATAAAGCTCCAAAGTAAGTAACAGAAGTATGGCTAGGCAATGACACAATAATTGTCAAGATCTGAGCTAGTAAAGTCTAGAATAGTTCGCGAAGTCCTCTCGAAAACCTGAAAAAAAGTTTTTATATACATAGGGTGAGCATACAAGTATACTCATTAGGAAAACCCAAGTCACTCGTGTACACGTGAAAGGAAGCATACTAATTCCCCTGTGAGAAAACAATAGAACCAAACAACACCTAACGAGGTATACTAGCCATACCATACTCACCAAGTCATGGTCACCAAGTAACGCAAGTTAAGTAAAGTAATATAGTAAGCACATCGATGATTTGGGTGCCCCGCACCACTTCCCACTGGTTTAGCCTCTATTTCCTAAAGAAAAATGTCCTCATGCTCCCACCTATTCTGAAAGAACCATGTCACTACCTACCCACACACATCTGGTCCCCACAAACCACATCTCACCCCATCACCTGAGTCCGAGTCACATCACATCCCACTCGCAGACACCTGGTCCCCACAAACCACATCACATCTCACCCACAGACACCTGGGCCACAAACTATATCACATCCCACCCATAGAAACTTGGTCCACAAACCACATCTCATCTCGCCCATAGACACTTAGGCCACAAACCACATCTCATCGAGCTTGTAGACACCTCAGCTACAAACCACATCTCACCCAACCCGCAGACACCTGGGCCACAAACCACATCTCATCCCAAAAACACTGAGAAAATCACAACACATCTCATCCCAAAGACACTTGGGAAAGAAAAACTTGCTCACACACACTTGGTCCTCACAAACCACAACATGCCAGAAGAATATTGGGCTATCTCTGCCTGGAAGAGGGAGCAAGGAAGAGTTGGTGGCCATCCATCCATCCTCCCACCAGGATGTTTGGGAAAGACACCCTTCCCCATGACGATGGGGGTGTTCAGAACATAATTCTCAACTAGGGTGGGGTTCATATAAAAACACAAGGAAAATATAAGTATATAAATATATGATACCAAACAATCATGCGCATCCTATGGGTCCTTAAACAAACAACCAACTCTTAACATTGCCAACCTTACTGCTACCTCTAAATGCGCAACACCACACATAAAACCAAAACCTAATTCAAGTTTCCAACCAATTTAATTAGTCATATTATTCTTTATTCACAGTTCATTCATTCATTCATTTAACCAAACCAATCCAATCCAATCTCAAAATTTATTAATCAATTATTTATCCATCTATTTCAGTACTATCCAGGAAACTACCAAGCACAATACATAACAAGCAACACAACAAAAGTAAAACATGGAGAAACTCTGGGCGAATTACCTACATGAACCAAAACAAGTCCCCAACTCTCAACCACATCAACAACACAACATAGCACAACCTGATCGCAGCCCCGCTGCGCAACACTTCTCATCCATTCCACAAACAAACAATCTCTCGACCTAAGATTCCATTACATAGCCAAGTTGATGTATCATCTACAAGTTCATCCACAAAACCTCCCAAACCAACCCATAACATGTATCTGTGCTTCACAACCAGACCACATCACAAACCAGAGAAAACCCGCACATCTAAACATAGCCACTTCACCTCCCATCGGTCCTGCACACACAACCACGACTATCATACACAACACATCACCCCACACATCAAATCATAACACAATTATGGATTTAGAAAGGCATTCCTTATTTAATTTCACTTGTTAATTCAGGTGTAATCACAAAAAACCGGGTAATACTGGGGCATCCGTTTATTAGCCAAGTGTATGTGATTTACTAATTTCCATATTTATGTGTTTAATATGAACCAAACAACATGAAATCCATTTACTATGCAAACAAATCCACCAATAGCCACCATTTTATGCGGGGCGTTCAACCCGTATAATCACAACATTACAATCAATAACAAGGCTATAAAAATCATGCAAATAAAACCCATTTCCCCTTTCAAATTCAATTATCCATTTATTTGTCTTTGATTAAGTCGAAGAAACTATAATCCAAGGGTAAAAAAAGTAAAACCCCTCCCGCATGTTTCACAATAAAGAGAAACAAGGGAAATCCTTCCTCGAAGGGGTGTAAACGCTCTTCACATGAGAACGGATCACATAAAGGTCCTCCGGTTACCTATCCCGCAAGATCTGCATCCATCTGAGGAATCCACGACACCAATGAACCAACAAAAACCAAGAGAGACCCCATTAGGAATCACAGATAAGCACACGCCATAGCATGACGAGGAGATATGAAAGAGAATGAGACCAAACTGAGGGAGACTGCTAGAAAAATGAAGGGAGAACGTACCTTGAATCACCAAGGATTACCAAAGAATGATCACTGAGATCAAAAGATCAAAGAGGGAGGAAGTGGGTTTGAATAAATCCTTGGGGCGCCTAGGGTTTATCTGGAATTAGAGAGATTGCTGCAGTTAGGATTTGTGAAAACTTGAGCGGCTATAATGTTTTAAAACATTGCAGCATCGGGGTAATACATGACGTGTAATCCCCTTTCATGTCGTGTAATTCCTTAAGTTATAATTCTTCCAAAAAACACATCACCTATCGATTTTAATTTTATTTTTTAGAACCTAAAGTATTTCACACCGTGAATCCCTCGTTCACACTATGTAAAAGTTTTCACGTCGTGAAGCTTTCCAGGACAAGCTGCGAAACCAAACTTCACACCGTGAAATCAAGTTACACAATGTATAACCTCCATGCATCCGGTTTTCAAGAACTGAACTTCTCTAAACTCCCTCCGAGCCTCCTCTAAGCACTTCCAAAAACCAAAATCAGAAAGCAATGGACGGAGAAGGTATGAACCATTACATGGGGATTGTTAAGTTAGTTTTATTAAAATTTTGTCTGTCAATTATTTTTGTTGGAGCTTCTCAATTATCAATCGAGAATCATGTGCACAACATAATTTCAATTCTATCATGGTGTATAATGATTGTTGAATACTACAACTGAATCATGATGAAAGGAGGTCGATGACTGAGATCTCAGTCACTGGCTTCGACTTCTTGAACTTAATGAGATACAAAATTTAGATATTTCAGACTGTGTGTTGAGAGATTTTATGGAATGAAATCTTTCATGGAAATGAAGAATGGATGAATCAGTATAATCCCTAGGTAAAACCATCGAATATTTTCTAACTTCTCTCCACCTTTCAATCCACTATTTGTTTTCTTCTATTTAATTTCCTATCAGTTTTGTTTAGAAAATTAGGATAATTTCATTTTTTTCTTATAAATTTCTATTATAAATATTTTAGTTAGAAAATAATAAGTAATAAAATTGTGACAAAGAAGCTCCTCAAATTCTGTCTCGTTGGGAGGCAACCCTAGTTGATTTTAAATAGCAGTAGTTAGAAGATAAAAATATTGAAGAGGGATTAAAATGACTAGAAAAGACTTTCATTAGGGTCACTCATCCCTAAAGAAATGATTTAAGAAATCATCAAATTCACATTAAATTCTTTAATTATTTGATTAATTTAACAATTAATCATAGAAACTCTAGACTTATAAATTTCCATGTATAAATATTATTTATTTAATCAGGTGTTCCACCTTAAGCTTCTTTTTCATTTATCAAAAATCTCAACGATTATAATTTCAATATACCTCTTTGAATATAATAAAATTATTACTTGATCTAAGTTGTTATCAAATTTACAAGCATATCAACCTTTCTTAACTACTATAATAATAGATAGCACACTATCAAGTAAATCTTAGAGGTAATAAATATATTTCAAAATCATACAATCACTTATCTCAAATATTTAAAAACATCAATATAAATATTCCCACAAGAGATAATATTTCCACTTCAATAATTTATTACAAACATGTGATGATAATCACTAAGAATGAATAATGTTTTACACATTCATTAATATTATTTAACAAAAAAGTAACAAGAATAATACATGTACTAATCTACCTTTCAATTTTCTAATAAATAAAATTATAAAATAATTCTAATCAATGTTATTTAAGTAGTTTGACACCCTGGAATGCTATCACTTTGATTTAATAAAATATTAATTAGTCAATGACATGCTATTATCCATTTCCCTCACTTGTATGATTTCTAGAATAATTATATTTAATCTATAACATGAAAATACTTATTTAATCTTCTTTCGATAATCTTATAGACTATCAAACATTGTTATCCACTGCATGTCATAAACCATCAATCACCATTTTTGAAATTAATATCAACAATATTTTTTTCAAGAATCGATTTCAGTATTCTAAGATAACTTATCATCAACATGAAATATTATTTCTAAATCAATTCTTGAAATTAAAAAAAGTCAAGAATTATCTTTAAGCAGTTTGCTTCTATTTTAGTGCTTGAAATGAAAATAACATATTAATTCTATTGCATTAAATTCTAGTATTTTCATAAGAAACATTATAATATTTAAATTAAACTTCCATTCAAAATTATGGAATTAATAATGTTCCATTATCATTAAAATAATTACACAACATACATTTCATCCTCCTCTTTTATAATTTCTAGATTATCACATATTCATTCTTCATTTGATTATTTTTGTCCAGATTATTATCTGATTATGGTTAACTATATTTTTCTAAACAAAATAGTATAAAGGATAAAAATTTCATCCAATCACTATATAATAATAAAGAGAATTCACAGATCCCCAACCTAATATTTTTCTCTTACAAATCGCTGAACCCAAAATAGGGGACATATGAAGATTTCTTCATTCTAGAAGCACAGGCTTGGTGCAAGAGGGAGAAACTTGGATCAACTATAAATAGATTTTCATGTTTCTCTAGGAGTCTTTAGATAATCCAAACTCAAGAAAAAAGAATGACCTGAAGGGGGAGATCTGGTATTTTAGAATACAAAGATATAGCCACCACATGGATATTAAATCTATATTTAATTAGTTCCCAACTAATGCCCCACACAACCAATTCATAACACCTCAAATTATAAATATCCAAAAGATCATATTGAAAATTATTTATCAAGTCAACAACCACTAATTTCCACATTAAATTCCTTCATTTATGTTAAAACATGTTATAAGAGGTTTTGGGAAGTAAAATATGATTTTTTTAGAATTTTCTTCTACCAAGACGTGATATATACCCATTGTTTAAGGGTAACACAACTTTACTCTTCATGTATTGTTACCTTTACACATGTTTTGAAAAATCCAAGGTACTTTTATGTGAGATTTAGGATTCACGGGTTACCCTTACACGATTGAGGATCTACCTCACATGGGCTTGAGGGAGCTCACCTAACCTTTATGGGGTTCCTGTGTCACCCTTATACAGTCTTAATAAACTCAAAACTACCCTTACATTTGTTGAATTTTACCCGTATGCGAGTCAATACCCTTATGTAAGATAAGGAAACTCAGTTATACCCTTATGTTGCTTATGAGATGACCCTTATGTGACTCCACCCTCATGAAATTACCCTTATGTAGCCATGAGGATTTCAACACAACATTTATGAAACTATGGGTATATTCATGCAGAACACAATATGTAACAAAATGATATTTATAATATATTTATCCTTAAATAAATTTAATTCTTTCGATAGCTTGTGATACACACAACCCTGAGTTTAAATGAACTGTAATGATGTATACAATTATTTTCTAGGCATTAGATTAGTGGGTAAGAATAAAAATAACCAAATTATTAAAAATTTATAGTTTACACATGTATAAAATGAATTCATTGGTTACCAATTGATTAGAAATGGAAATAAAAATCATTTGAAAGTAAAAGAGATGTTTTAATGAAAAAATTATTTTATGCATGCATTGTGTTTTTAAGATAAATTATTCAATATTGGTGAATTATTTTAATGAAATTTATATTATATATATATATATTAAATTTAATGTTTTAACATTTATCTAATGATTCTAATAATGGGATAAGAATAAATCTAGGTTTTTCTTAAAAATGTATTTATCTAAAAAATAGTCTTTGTCACATTTTTCACAATTATTTTAAAATTAATTTCTTTAATTTATAGAAAATGAATATTAAAAAATGGATTCCATATTTGGAATCAGGAAGATCAAATTTTTTAAATAGGTCTTTTTTATTTTTTTCTATTATTAATAGTAACCATAATAATTTTTTTCCACCTTAATAAGGGTAAACAAAAAAAATATGGTTAACACTTTTGGATAAGGCTTTAAATTTCTTATAACACTTTTATTTATCCAATTGGATGAGTATATTTTGATCGTTTCTATCCAATTCTCAAATATATGGCCACTTTGTGCCATTTTCTTTGATTATGACCTTTATATTAAATTAAGAAAAGAATAAATACAAAATGTAACTCTCTTGACTTTAATATCTCTAAAATTTTTATATAAGGATATAAAGATGATAAGTTTAGTAATAAGTATTTATTTAAAATATTAATTATTTTTAATCATAGTAATTTATTTTTAAGTTTTATTGGTTGAATAATTACCATAAATGTTTATGTAACATTGAAGTAATATTTTTTCAATTAATAGAAAAAGAAAATAAATGATTTAAAAAATATTAAAAGTAATAAAATTTGGATTAATTATTGTTTTCCACAAGTTTTGATGATAAATATAACATATTAAAGACGTGTAAAAATTTTATATTTGAATTCCATTACTTTCATATTATTTTTAAAGTCAAATTATTTGAATAGTTATTAAAATGACATTAATAGTATTTTATGATAAAAATATTTTATTAAATTATTTAAAAATATTATAAATCATGAAGTAGGACATATAGGATTATAAAGGTCCTAAAATTTCATCCATTTTTCATTTATGAGTCAATTTTTACCTTATATGTAAAATTATAACCCTTTAGTATTAAAAGTCATTACCACAATTAAAATTAAACTGGTCAACTAATGGTTTAAACCAAAAGATGAGGTTTAAAATGACACCAAAACCTATCTAAATTTCATCTTATGATGATATTTATAAATTATACTATTTTTATATGAATCTCTATCCATTTGAAGCATTTTTATTGAGAATGGATAAATTATATTATAATATTTTTTATAATTCCAAATGCTTCCTTTCCCTCCCTTATAAATGGACACACCTTCTCTCTTTTATTTAAAACACATTGAGACATCTATCTTGGTCAATCCATACTCTAATACCATCCAATATTTATTAAACACATCCTATAGTTTCTTGTATTTCTAAAAGACCATCTTTTGAAGGCTTAAGGTGTAATCCAAAGAAGGTTTCTCAACGATGAGGTATAACTCTTAACCGTGCATATTCAATTTTATTTATTATAATATTTACTATTAATATATGGTATCCATTATAAAATAATGAATTAAGTATATTAAATATATTGAATTTTTATTATGATGATAAAAAAATACATTTTCCACCATCTTCTCATCCATTGGAAAATGACAACATTGCTCATGCGTATGTGTGAACTGCCACCTCCATGAAGTGATGTGATTCATTTTTTCACTTTTGATTTACATGGATTGAAACAAGGAAAAATTTAATGAAAATACAAGATACATATTTTATAATAATTATTTTCTTAAGTTTAATTATAATTCAAATTTCATTCGTTCCATTCGTCAAAGAGTGAAAACAATGTTTATGCATACATATGCCATACCTTCTCCATAAATGGTGTAATTCATTTTTCTATCTTTACATTTTATAAATGAATCTAAATATAAATATAATTAATATATATGATATTTATATCATGTTTAATGTTATCAAGATGATAGAACATTGATCAAATTATAAGGACTGAGACTACCGAACTGAAACATGCATGAAAAATGAAGAAGTTGTTCTCTTGAACAGTGATTATAATTAAAAAATTAATTAATGGGTAATAATATGTTACAAGTAAATTGTATGTGGTATGAAATATTTGATTAATTTTATTTAATACATGTATAATAAATCTAAATTTATTATATAGGAGGTTCAAACACATATGAAAAACCATCGGACATGATATAAGAGATTTTTGTTTCAATCATATTTTAATCAGGACTGTTTATGCTTGAATTTTCATTGATAAAATTATATGATCCATATATGATAAATACCTTTAATTTTATTCTCATCAGGTTACTTCTAGTTATTTTATTTTTTCCTTTTATTTTCCTTTCTTTATGAACTCAAGATACTAAAAGAATGTTTTTAAGGAAAACCGACATTGTCTCTCTATTTAGTCAAAAATCATTTTTCTTCCATATCCAGGTTTTCTATAAAATGTTTTTTAAAATGGTTTAATATTCTCCTATGATTATTTAAATTCATTTTTACCAATGTTTTAATTTTATTAAAATGTTTCAATGGAATATTCATGTATTTTTATGAATGAAGTAATTTTTAATTTTTTATTGAAAATGTGAAAGGAATCTTTGTTTTAACATACTCAACATGAATCAAATTTCCTATAATCATGAACGCTCAATGACTTAAATATTACTTTATAAGTTTCCATGGATCTCTTCAAATAAAATGTTTTCCTTAATATTTTGGATATATTTTTATCTTAAATAAGTGATTTCAAAATGAAATGTGTATTTTCCTTAGGAAATATTCCAGAGATTCTTTTAAAGGAATTTTCATTTATGATAACATCCATTGATCTTAGTTCTATTTTATTGAGGATATGATACAATGATACCATCATTATTATTTCTTTGGATATTTTATTATTATTATTATGATATGTTTATAAAACCTGTCAATTTTTCATGGGTTATGCTATGGGTTATTCTATGTTTATAAAAATGTTAATTTATAAAATGTTTATAAAACCTGTTTTCTTTGAACAAGTTATGATATAATGATATGATGAATGTTTTATGATCTTGGGGCACATATATGTATAGTTTTAATTATTTTATAGGTGGACCCAAAATTATATATCCCTCCAATTTATTAGGTAATTTTTTATATATCATGAGATAATTATGGGAAACAAGTTGTTGTTCTTGATCTTCTATGGGAAACAAGTCGATGTGCTTGGTACAATATAGTAAATAGGTTTATGTTATTAATACAATGTAAAAAAGGGGATGATTATTGATCCATTATGATTTGGAAAACATGTTATGATTTCTTATCTATTATGATTTGGTGGTTGCTGTAGTCAACCTTGACATATGAAATGGTCTATATTCCTATGTTAGTTCCACCCTTTTATGACATGAAATTATGGTTCATGATTGATTTATAACGATTTATCACTCTTATGATCCATGTATTTTTAAATGATAATGTTTTATGTTGGGAATCATGTTTACAATATAGGATATATTTGTTATAAAATTTGTAAGTAATATTCATGTTCTTATACCCATATACTAATATTATTCTTTCATATGATCATCAATTAATATATCCTCTGTTTACCTTTATCGTGCATATAAGATCACCCTTTCTTATGTTTTCTTTCCCTAGGTTATAAAGAAAGATTTATATAGGGAACATGTATAAAGATTAGTATATGAGAAGATATTTATGGGATATGTTTAAGATCTTTCATGAAATAAGATGGTTATGTTTATAGTATCCAAATACATTAAACCATTATGGTCCTTGAGTGTGTTTTTGTGTAATATATTGAATATTAATCTAAAAATATGTAATATTTATGTATGAAAAGTATGGGCCTCTATAGTCAGTATCAAAGGACAATTTTAGTCGTTATTTGGTGATTAGGATTAGAGAACGTTGGTGAATACCCTAGGGATAAGTATAAGTATATGATAACATTAAAAAGTTTTGGTAATAACCATGGGTAACCTAGGTGAAACCAAAGGTTCCATAGATTGAGAAAAAGGTATCATGTTATAGTTATCTTATGAATGAATTTCATGATTATATGATGGATCACCATGATTAATGTTTTTTTATGACCACTCAATCCATTTTAGTTTTATTATGGGATTGAGGAAAGAATGTTGAAGTTGAGGTGGTAATAGGCATGCTCAAATATTGAAGTTCACTATTTGAGCTTAGTTATATGAATTCATTTACATTAGGAAAAGTCTAAAGGAATGTTAATTCATATCCTTAGTGATTAGATGTTGAGTTAGTGGTGAAAACTCTTCATGGTATGATGATCATATCTCAAGTCTATAGTTCCTCTCCGGTTGAAGTTTGTGGGAATGTTATTTATAAAAATATAGAGATTCTCCCTTAAGTTAAATTTGATGTGATTATAGAAATGGATTTATTTATTTATATGGATCCCATATAAATTTATGAGAAAGGGAAGTTACATTTAAAATACAAAAAGAACATATGACTATTTATTGGTGTGAGGATGAATAAGAACATCTAATGGAAATTACTTCTATCTTGTGGGTCTTAATTCGTATCCATAAAGGGTATCTATATTAGATGGTTGTGTAGAAACTCAACATTGATGATAAATATATTAGACAAGAGTTTTTAGATGTATTTATAGAATATTTTTTTAGTCTTCTTATGAATTGGGAAGCTGAGTTTTCAATATAACTCATACTTGGTGCTACACCTATTTCAAAGAATCCTTAAAGAATGGACGCAATTGAGTTGCATGAATTGAAGAAGAAACTATAAAAGAATATTGATAAGGGATTCATGCACCCAAGCATGTCACCATGGGGTGAGACTATTATTTTTTAAGAAGAAATATGGGTCCATGCGTCTTTGCATTGATTATCGGGAACTTAACATGATCATTATCAAGAAAAAGTATCCTATACCCCATATCAATGATTTTATTGATGAATTAAAAGAAGGTCAATAATTTTACAATATTATACTTCATTTGTATTTAATAAATTAAGTATTAAGATAGAGGATATACCCAATACATCCTTCCATATGAGATATGGTCATTATGAATTTATTGTGATGCCATTTCAACATACCAATTCCCTTGATATATTCATAAATTTAATGAGTAGAGTCTTTAGAGATTATATTAATTAGTTTTTGTTAGTATTTATATATTATATTCTTATATACTAAATGAGTAAGTAAGAGCATGAAGATAATTTTATAATTATTCTGAAGATCCCGAGGAAGGAGGAGTTGTATGTAAAATTTACCAAGTGTGAATTTTGGCTTCATAAAGTTTCATTATTGGGTTATATAATCTAAAGTGAGAGTATATCATTGGATCCTTCAAAGAAATCAGTTATTCAACAATGGCCTAAACCAACCATGGTAACCAAAATCCATATTTTTCTTTTCTTTAATAGATATTATTGATGCTTTGTGAGATATTTCTCATGAATATCTAATCCACTCACCAGGTTAACTCAGAAGGGGGTTAAGTTCTTATGGACATATGACTATGAAGATAATTTCAAGGAACTAAATATAAGGTTGTTTAATGCACTTGTGTTCATAATAACTTGTAGCAGAGAAGTGATTTTGTTCTTATAGTGATACATAAAAAAAGGGATTGGAATGTATACTTATGTAGGATGATATGGTTACAACATACCTCTTACACTAATTGAAAATAAATGAGAAAAATTATCTGAGAATTATTTGGAGCTATTAGTGGTAATTTTTGCATTGAAGATATAAATGAATTATATTTATGGTGAATATTATAAAATATACATATAACATAAAAGTTTGAAGTATATCTCAACAAATAAAGAGATGAATATGAACTAGAGAATATGGTTGGAGTTGATTAAAGATTATGACTGCTCAATACATTACCACATAGGGAAAGAAAAAAAGGTGGATGATTCTTTGAGTTGAAAGGATCATGAAATATTATCTATGATGAGGATTGAAAGCGATTCAATAATTATGGTTTTTTAGATTATAGAAATTGAAATCCCAAGGAAAGGGGAAAGATCCTATCTTTCTCAGATTGGAGTTCAACCATCTATCCATGTGAGGATTAAAGAGGCACAGATGAAAGATGTAGAACTATAAAATAAAGTGAGAAATTTTACCAAGTTTAACCTTGATTATGATGGAATGATAAGGTTTATGAACCATGTATGTGTTCTATCTATACCATATTTTAAGAACGAGTTGTTTGATGAATCTCATAGTTCATTATTATCAATACATCCTAGAATTTCAAAGATTTATAGAGATCTGAATGAATATTTCAAGTAGGAAAACATTAAAAGGTATATTTTAGAGTATGTATCTTGATTCATGGTATTTCAGTATATTAAGTATTAGATACATAAGTCTAATGGGATTCTATAACCATTACCCATACCTAAATGGAAATGGGAAAACATTACTATAGATTTTGTTGTTGGACTCCCCAAAACATCTAAAGGGAAAAATGTTTTTTGGATCGTAGTCAATCACCTTAAAAATTCATCACAATTTATTTCCATCAGATAATATTTTTCTCTTGATTAGATTTCTAGATTATACATTAATGAAGCGGTGATATTTCATGGAGTGCTACATTCTATTGTATTTGATCAAGATCTGAGGTTTACCTAAAAGTTCAAGAAAAGTTTCCCGAAGGATCTGAATATAGAGTTAAGTTTCAGTGCTTCTTATCATCCTAAGATAGATGGTCAGTATAAGATAACCATTAAAACCTTAGAGTATATATTGAGATCCTATTCTATGAAATTCAAAGGTGGTTGAGATTAATACCTTCCTCTAGTTGAGTTTTCTTACAAAATTTTCTTTCACTCACGGATTAATATAGATCTTTATGAATCCCTATAATGTAGTTAGTGTGTAACTCGAACAAGTTTGGATGAAGTTAGAGAAATAATGTTATTAGGACCTGATCTAGTTGAATAAATGGTAGAAAAAGTCAGATCTATTCAACAAAGCATAAGAGTACCTCAGTGTGGATAAAAATGTTATACTGATAATCGTCGATGAGATATGGAGTTCAATGTTAGTGAAAAGGTATTCATATAAATATATACATGGAAGAAGGTTATTATATTTAAAAATAATAGAAAGTTGAGACTTAAATATATTGGTCCCTCTGAAATTCTTGATTGTATTGGGATGAAAGCTTATTATTTGGAAATTCCACTAAATCTCTCTCAAGTTCATGATGTGTTCCATTATCTCTTATGAGGAAGTAAATACATGTTCCTTAAAATATAAATAAATCAGAGTTTATACCAATAAAAAAATATCTCTCTTATGATGAATAACCTATGTATATTCTAGATCATAGAGAAAGAGTTCTACAAAATAAGACTACACACCTGGTCAAAGTTTTTTTAGCAAAACCATAAATTTGAGGAAGTTACTTAGGAACCCAATGATGTGATGAAAAATGGATATCATCAATTGTTTGTATCAAAGTGATGGATTTTTTATGGTAAAATCCATTTTAAGGGTGGTAGAATGTAACACCCTCAGATTTTATGATATATTTCTCTTTAAATAAATTTAATTTTTCTTCGATAGCTTGCAATACACGCAACCTTGAGTTTATATTAACTATAATGAAGTGTACAGTTATTACTTAACCATTGGATTATTGGGTTTGATTCAAAATAATTAAATTATTAAAAATATATGGTTTACACATGTATAATAAGAATTCATTGGTTATCAATTGATTATAAATGGAAATAAAAATCAATTGATAGTAAAAGGGATGTTTTAAAAAAACTATTTTTGTGCATGAAATGTATTTTTATATTAAATTAATCCCTATTGGTGAATGATTTTAATAAAAGTATATATTATATATTTAATAATTTTTTTAACATTCATATAATGTTTTTATAGATAAGGGATAAGAATAAATCTAGTTTTATGCTTAAAAATGTATCTTTGTCAAAAACAATTTCCATCATGTTTTCCCATATTTTATTTTGAAATGAATTTAAACCAATTATAGAAAATATATATTTAAAAATGGATTACATATTTATAATTATTAGGATCAAATTTGTTAAATAGGTATCCTTTATTTTTTTTTTCATTATGAATCGTAACCATAATAAATTTTTGTCACACCAGTGAGGGTAAAATGGGTAAAATAGTGTTAAAATTTCAAGATGAGGATTTATAATTTCTCTAAAACATACCTTATATCCTATTGTATGATTTGAGTTCTGGAATTTACATTAAATTCTTGAATATATGGCCACTTGGTTCCATTTTTATTTGATTATTACCTTTATATTAAATTAGGAAAAGAATAAATACAAAATGTCACCCTCCTAACTTTAGCATCTCTAAATTTTTTACATAAGAATGAAAAGATGATAAGTTAAATTCTAAATGTTTATTTAAAAGATACTTTATTTTTTTTTATCATAGTAATTTATTTTTAATTTTTATTGATTGAATAAATACCTTAAAGCTTATGCAATACTGACATAGTATTTATTCAATTAATAGAAAAACAAAATAAACGATATTAAAAATATTAAATGTAATAAAATTTGGATTAATTATTGTGTTATAGGAATATAATATATAAATATAACATATTAGAGATGTGTTAAAGGTTTATATTCTAATTGAATTGATGTTATTTATTTTTCAAAGTCAAATTATGTGAATAGTCTTTAAAATGACATTAATAATATTTTTTGATAAAAATATTTTATTAAATTATATAAAAATCATAAAAATATTGAAATAGGAAAATTAGGATGATAAAGGGTCCAAATTTTAATCTATTGGTCAATCATGATTCAATTTTCACCTTATAACTAAAATTATAACCCTTTAATATTAAAAATGTCATTACCACAGTTAAGATTTAAATGGTTAACTAATGGGTTAAGCTGAAAGATAATGTTTAAAATGACACTAAAAACTATCTAAATTTCATTGGATGATTATTTTTGGACCTTATAATATTTTTATTAAAATATCTATCCATTCGGAATTATTTTTCTTGAGAATGACTTAATTATATTTTAATCTTTTTAGTAATTCCATGTGTGTCCTTTCCCTCTCTTATAAAAGGACACCCCTTCTCTTTTTTATTTACACCACATTGATCCAAATGGATCTTCCATTCCCTTAAAATATGTCATAATATATTAATTCACTACATCCTAGATCTTTTGGTCTTTCCAAAATACTATCCTTTCAAGCCTTAAAGTGTAATCCAAATAAGTTTTCTCAACGAAGTGGTATATCTCTTAACTGAGAATTTTTTATTTTATTTATTATTATACCTCTAATGAACCTATATAATACATTATAAAATAATGAATTCAGTATATTAAACATTATTAATTTTTATTATGATGATTTAACTTCCATTATTTATATTTTTCCCATCTGTTGGAAAGCTATAACATCGCTCGTGTGTATGTGCGGACTACCACATCCACGAAGCAATGTGATTCATTTTTTGCTCAAGATTTCCATGAATGGAAATGAGGATATATTTAATTAATATGTATTATATATATGATATAAAAATTATTTTATAAATATTAATTATTATTTACCTTTCTTTTATTCTATTTGTCGAAGAGTGAAAAAGATGTTCATACATACATACAGCCTACCGTCTTCATGAACGATGTAATTCATTTTTCTATATCTAAAATTTATGGATGGATATAAATATATATATTGAATATATGTTATATTTATATCATGATTAAAATTCTAGATATTATGGAACCTTGATCAATATAAAAGGATAGGGACATCCGAACTTAAACATGCTTAAAAAATGATACAGTTATCACACTGAATAATGATTTTAAAAACAAATTATTAATAAAAAGACGATAATATGTTATAATAACAGTGTATATTCCATGATATATATGATTATGGTTCTAAAATACATGAATAATAAATATATATTTATTATAAAGTATTTTTTAATGCATATGAATAAATACAAGACATGAGGTAATAGATTTTTGTTTCAATCCCATTTTTAATTGGGATTGTTTATGCTTGAATTTCTAATGGGAAAATTATATGATACATATATGATAAATCCCATTAATTTTATTATAATATAATTATTTCTAGATATTAAAATTTTTCCATTCATTTTCACCCCTTTATGAACTCAAGATACTGAAAGAATGTTTACAAGAAAAACTGTCCTTTTTTTCTCCTCTGTCGAAAATCATTTTTCTTCCATGTCCATGTTTTCTCTAATTTATTTTCAAAAGTGTTTTACTATTATTATATTATTATTAAAATTCATGTTTACCCATGTTTTTATTTTATAATTTTTTTAATAGAATCTTAGTTTCATTTTCTGAATGAAGTACTTTTGACTTTTTATCAAAAATGTGAAAGAGATATTTATCTTAACGTACTTAGAAAGAATAGAATTTCCCATATTCATGAATGATCAATGATTTAGTTATTAATTTATAAGTTTATATTGTTCTTTTCAAATAATATTTTTCTATATTTTTTTGAAATATTTGGATTTTAAATAAGTGATTTTAAAATGAAAAGGGTATTTTACTCAGGAAATATTCCGGTGATTATTTTAATGAAATTATCAGCTATGATAACATCCTTTTATTTTAGTTATGTTTTACTAGGGATATGATATAATAATACCATAATTATTCTTTCTCTAGATGGTTTATGATTATGAGGATATGATGTTTATGAAACCTATTAGTTTTCCTAGGGTTATGAAATTATGAATATATTAAATGTTTATAAAACATATTTTCTTTTCAAGGGTTATGATATGATGATTTTATTAATGTTTTATATTCTTGTGTAACACATGTGTATGGTTTTTATAATGTGATGATATGTACTAGATTTATATATTTCTCCAATGAATTGGGTAATGTTTTATATCTTATGATATAATTATGTGAAACAATTCAATGTTCTTGATCCACTATGGGAAACAAGTCAATGTGCTTGATAAACTATGAGAAAAAGTTGGTGTTCTTGATCAACAATGGGAAACAAGTGATGATGTCTAATCCATTATGATATATGAACTAGATGTTGATGCTTGATATGTTATGATTTCATGGTAATGTTAGTTAACCATGACCTATGAAATAGTTTCTATACCTATGATGGCGCCACACTTTTATGACATGAACTTATGGTTCATGATTGATTTATTATGATTTATTAATATTATGATTCATTCATTTTGAAATGAAAATTTTTTATGTCATGAATTATGTATATGATCCATGATATAGAGGGTATGAAATTTGTAAGTTATATTCATGATCTCATACCCTTTTGCTTATCTTATTCTTTCATATTATCATACATCGATATATCCCATGTTTACACATACTAATCATTTGATCATACACTTTCTCATATTTCCTTTCCTCGTGTTATTAAGAAAGGTTTATGTAGGGTATTTCTATATAGAGTACTATGTGGGAAGATCATTACGGGAGATGATGGATATCTTTCATTAAATAAGAAGATTATGTATCTAGTATCTCAATACACTAAACCTTTATGGTCCTCTGGTGCATATTTTTAAAATGTATTGAATATTCATATAGAAAGATGTAATATTTATGTATGAAAATTATGGGTCTCTATAGTTGGTATCAGAGGACATGTTTAGTCAATATTTGGATATTTGTATTGAATAAATTGTGTGAAAACCCTAGGTATAAGTCTATATATATGATAAAATTATAAATATTTAGTAATAACCATGGATATCCTAAGTTAAACCAAATATTCCACAAATTAAGAAGAAGGTGTCCTGATTTAGACATCCTATGAATGATTTTCATGATTATAGGATTAATCACTATGATTAATGATGTTTAATGGCTATGAAAACCATTTTGGTTTTAGTATGGGATTGAAGACAGAATGATGAAGATAATTTAGTAATAGATATGCTAAAATATTAAAGTAAACTATTTGGTCTTATTTACAATAATTCCATTATATCAGAAAAAGTCTTAAGGAATGTTAATTCATATCCTCAATGATTAGATATTGAGTTAGCAGTGAAAACTACTCAGGGTATCATGGTCGCATATCAAGTCTATAGTACCTCTTCGATTGATGTTTGTGGGAAAGTGCTTCCTATAAATCTCATGAATCTCCTTTTAGTTAAATTTGGTGTTATTATAGGCTTGGATTGAATTTATACCTATAGATCCTATATCATTTACATATGAAGGGAAGTCACATTTCTTATTCGGAATGAACCTATGATCATTTCTCTATACGAGGATGAATACAAACTTACATTGGAAATTACTTCTATCCTATGGGTATTAATTCATCTCCCTGAATTCTATAAATATCATATGGTTAGGTAGAAACTAAATATTGATGATATTCCAATTGTATGCGAGTTTTTTGATATATTTTCCAAAGAGTTTCCCAATCATCCTCTGAATCCTCGTGTTGAGTTTTTAATAGTAATCATACATGGTGCTACACCTATTTCTATCACTCCTTATAGAATGGAACCAATTTATTTGTAGGAAATAAAGAAAAAAATCCAATAGAATATTGATAAGGGAATCACACTCCCTAGTGCATCTACATACGATACACCTATTATTTTTGTTTAAAAGAAAGTGGTTCAATGCTTCTTTCTATTGATTATCGATAACTTAACAAGATCACTATCAAGAACAAGTAACCTCAACCCCATATTGATGATTTTTTTGATCAATTAAAAGGAGTTCAACATCTTCATAAGATTTAACTTCATTATGGATATCATCAATTGATAGTAAAGAATGAGGATATACCAAATACAACCTTCCGTATAAGGTATGAGAATTATGAATTTATTGTGATGTCATTTAGACTTACTAATTCCCCTATTATCTTCATGGATTTAATTAATAGATTATTTAGAGATTACTTTGTTCAATTTGTGTTAGTATTTATAGATGATATAATTATATACTCAATGAGTAAGGAAGAGAATGAAGATCATTTCATAATTGTGATGAAGACCCCGAGGAAGGAGTTATATGCAAAATTTACATAGTGTGAATTTTTTCTTCAAAAATTATCATTCTTAGGTAATATAACCTAATGTGATGGTATATCAACGGATCCTTTAGATACATAATTTATTGATTAATGGACTAGACCAACCATAGTAATTGATATGCATAGTTTTCTTTGGTTGGCTGGATATTACCGATGCTTTGTGAGAGATTTCTCATGACTATATAATATTATCACCAAGTTAACTCAAAATGGGGTTAAATTCTTATAGAAAAATGAATGTGAAGATAATTTCAAGAAATTGAAGAGAAGGTTGACCAATGAAGCTTTACTATAACTACCATTTAGTGGAGAAGGGTTTGTGATATATAGCGATTCATCAAAGAAGGGGCTGGGATGTGTCCTCATACATAATGATATGGAGATCACATATTCCTCATTCCAACTAAAAATAAATGAGAAAATTTACCGAACTCATGATTTAGAGCTAGAAGTTGTAAAATTTCCATTGAATATATGGATGAAATATATTTATGGTGAAATTTTTGACATATTTATAGACCAGAAAAGTTTGAAGTATATCTTCATATAGAAAGAGATGAATATGCGCCAGAGAAGATGGTTGGATTTGATTAATGTTTATGACTTCTCAATACATTACCACTCTAGGAAATAAAATAAGGTGGAAGATTCTTGGAGTCAAAATGATCATGCAAGCTTATCTATGATAAGGATTTAAAGAGATCCAATACTTATGGATTTTTAGAATAAGGAACTTGGAATCCTGAGGAAAGGGGACATATCCTATCTTTTTTAGATGAATGTTAAACTATATATCTATACGAGGATTAAATAGGCACCAAGGGAAGATATAGACCTATAGAATAAAGTGATAAATGTTCCCGATTTAAACCATGGTTATGATGGAATTACAAGGTTTATGAATCATGTATGTGTTCCATCCATACAAGATTGGAAAAAGGATCTACTCAATGAATCTCATAGTTCATCATTCTCAATACATTCGAGAAGTAAAAATATTTATAAAGATATGGAATAATATTTCTGGTGGGGAAAAATGAAAAGTGATATTTTAGAGTATATATATCTATTCATGTTATATCATCATGTTAAGGTTGAGATATATAATTCTAAGGTGATGTTACAACCTTTAATTATACCTGAATTAAAATGAGAGAGAATTAAATTGGATTTCATTCTCTAACTCCCCAAAACAAATAAAGGGAACAACGATGTTTGGGTTTTAGTTGATTTCCTTGCAAAGTTAGCACACATTATTTCCACTATAGAATATTTATCTATTGATAAGATTTCTAGGTTATACATTATCTAAGTTGTGAGATTTCATGGAGTACTACATTCTATTATATATGATAATGATCTAAGGTGTACCTCTAAGCTCTAGAGAAGTATTCAACAGGATCTGAATACAGAGTTAAGTTTTAGTAATTATTATCATACTCAGATAGATGGTCATTCTAAGATAAAAATTAAGACCCTAGAGGACATGTTGAAATACTATTCTATTAAATTTAAACATGGTTGTTATCAACACCTTCCTTTAGTTGAGTAATCTTACAAAAATACCCTTCACTTTAGAATTAATATGGCTCTTTATGAATCCCTATATAGAAGAAAGTGTATAACTCCAACTTATTGGTATGAATATGGAAAAAGTGAGCTATTGGTACATGATCTATCCTAGGAAATGGTTGAGAAATTCAAAGATATTCCGCAACACATATGAGTAGCTCAAAGTTGATTGAAATTCTATACCAACAATTGTTATTGAGATCTAGTGTTTGATGTTGGTGAAAAGTTATTCCTATGAATATCTACTTGGAATAAGGTTATGGGATTTTAAAATAATGGGAAGACGATCCCTATATATATTTTTCCCTTTGAAATTAATGATCGTATTGGGACAATAGTTTATCATTTAGAACTTCTACCAAATCACTCTCAAGTTCATGATGTGTTCTATGTATATCTCTTATAGAAGTACATACTTGATTGTTCACATTTAATGAACTAAAAGGTCATGCCACCAGAGAAATATCTCCTATATGAGTAAAAACCAATAAAGATTCTAGATCTTATAGAGAAAGTGATATGAAGCAAGAAAACACACGTGGTCAAAGTTTTAGGGTAAAACCATAAATTAGAGGAAGATACTTGGGTACCTGAGAATTTGATGAAACAAAAATATAATCAAGTGTTTGTATCATTGTGATGGAATTTCTAGGTTTAAATTCATTTTAATAGGGGAAGAATATAACACCATGAGATGTTATGATATATTTCTCTTTAATTAAATTTAATTTCTTAGATATCTTGCGATACATGAAATCCCAAGTTTAAATGAACCATAATGAAGTATACAATTATCTCCAAGATGTTAGAATTGATGGTAGGAATATGACACATTAAATTATAAATTATTTATATTTTAAAAATGTAAAAAATTAATTCATTGGTTATCAATTTATTAGAAATGAAAATAAATGATATTTTAAAGTAAAATGGATTTTTCTTCTTCTAAAAAAATACTTTTATGCTTTAAATGCATGTTTATCTTAAACTAATCACTATTTGAGATTGATTTTAATTAAATTTTTATATTTAATATTTAATAATTTTTTTAACATTCATCTAATTTTTTTCTAGTCATGGGATAAAAATAAATATATTTTTATTCTTAAAAATGCAGTTTTCTAAAAATAGTTTTTGTCACATTTTTTACATTTATTTTATAATATTTTTTTATTAATAGAAATTGAATATTGAAAAATGAATTTTTTATTTGTAATTAAGAGGATAAAATTTGTTATATATTTCACTTTCATTTTTGGTTATTATTAACAGTAACCATTGTAAATTTTTGTCACTTCGGTAATGGTAAAATAGTTAAAATAGGGTTTTAAAATAATGGGATAAGGATTTATAATTTCTCTAAAACCTGACTTTACCCTATTGGATGATTTGAGTTAATACATTTTCATATAAGTATATTATATATGGCCACTTGTATCTATTTTTCTTTGATCATGACCTTCATATTAAATTAAGAAAATAATAAATACAAAATGTCACTCTCTTGACTTTAATATATATAAATTTTTTACATAAGGATAAATAGTGGATAAGTTAATTTATTAATATTTATTTAAAATATAAATTAATTTTTAATATCATATTAATTTTTTTGTAAATTTTAGTGACATAATAATTACCTTAAATGCTTACGTAATGATGACACAATAATTACTCAATTAGCAGAAAAATAAAATAAATTATTTTTAAAATATTAAATCTAATAAAATATGGACTAAATATTATGTTACAAGAATTTTTTAGATAAATATAACATATTATAGATGTTTGAAATTTTTATATTCCAATTCCATTACCATCATGTTGTTTTCAAAGTCAAATTATGGTAATAGTTTTTAAAATGACATTAATAGTATTTTATGATAAAACTATTTTGTTAAATTATTTAAAAATCATAAATATCTTAAAATAGGACAAGTAGGATGATAAAGGATCTAAAATTTAATCCATGGATCATTTATGATTTTATTTTCACCTTATACATAAAATTATAACCCTTTAATATTTAGAAATTCATTATCACAATTAAGATTAAATAGGTCAACTAATGGGTTGAAACAAAAGATACAATTTAAAATGAAACCAAAACATATATAAACTTACTTGTATGATGATATTTTGAACTTATACCCTTTTATTCAAATATATGTCTATTTGGAATCATTTTACTTGATAATGTCTTAATAATATTTTAATCATTTTAGTAATTCCAAGTGTGTCCTTTCCCATCCTTATAAAAGGAAACCCCTTCTCTCTTTCCTTTACACCACATTGAGCTATATATCTTAGTTAATACCTATTCTAATATTATCATAGATCACTTCACCACATACTATAAATATTTTATTTCCAAAATATCATCCTCTAAAGGCTTAACGTGTAATCCAATGGAGATTTTTGAATGAAGAGGTATAACTCTAAACCAAGCATTTTCAATTTTATTTCTTATTATACCTCCTATGAATATATGATATCCATTATAAAATAATTACTTAATTACTATCAATAAAATTATTTTTTATCATTATGATGGAAGAAAGCATTATCCATATTCCTCCCATCTGTTGGAAAATGATAACGTCGCTCATGCATAAGTGTGGAATTCCATCTCCACAAAGCGATGTGATTTGTTTTTCACTTTTGATTTATATGGATGGTAATAAGGATAAGATTAATGAATATATATATGATATATATTATATTATAATTATTCTATTATGGTGAATTATTATTTACCTTTATTTTGTTTCATCCTCCCCGGAGTGAAAACAATGTTAATGCGTATGTACAGCCTACCGTCTCCATGAACAGTGTAATTTATTTTTCCATCTCTACCTTTTATGGATGAATCTATCTATATATATAAGGAATGTATATGATATTTATATTATTATTAAGATTATTGATATTATGTAATTACAAGGATCAGGATTTCCAAATTGAAACATGCATGAAAAATGAAGCAGTTATCTCACAGAAAAATGATTTTAATAAAAAATTGTTAATAAATCGGAGATAAGGTGTTATAAGTAAATTTTATATGATATGATATATATGAGTACGCTTATGAAATAAATTTATAATAAATCTATTTTTATTATGAATAAGGTTCTAATGTTTATTAATAAAGACGAGACTTGATGTATGTGATTTATCATTCAATCCCATTTTAATCAGGATTATTTATGCTTAAATTTATATGAGGAAATTATATGATCCTTATATGATAAATCCCTTTATTTTTAGTCTAACCTAGTTAATACAAGATATTATTATTTTTTATTTCATTTTACTATCTTTATGACCTCCAGAGACTGAAAGAACTATTTTATGGAAAATTGACCTTATTTCTCTCTTTGGATAAAAATCCTTTTTCTTACATTTCAATGATTTCACTAAAATGATTTCAATTTTTTTATTATTATCCTATTATTATTTAAATTAATTTTACCATGTTTTAATTTTATAATTTTTTTTTCAAATGAATCTTCTTATCATTTTCCGAATGAGTAACTTTTTAATTTTTTACCAAATATGTAAAAGGAATATTTATTTTAACATACCCAGTATTAACTGAATATCCTTCCATCATGAACACCCAATTATTTAATGATCACATTAAAAGTTTCATTGATTTTTTAAAGAAAAAATTTTCCTCAATATTTTGGAAATATTTTTATTTTAAATAAGTGATTTGAAAATGAAAAGGGAATTTTACTCAGGAAATATTCTAGTGATTATTTTAATAGAATTTTCATATGATAACATACTTTGGGGTCAATTATGTTTTACTTGGAATATAATCTAATGACACCATCCTTATTATTTCCCTAGATGGTTTATGATTATGATGATGATATTTTTACGAAACCCATTAATTTTTTATAGTTATGCTATGATGGATTTATGAAATGTTTATAAAACCTATTTTCTTTGCATGGGTTATGATATGATGATATTATGCATGTTTTATGATACTTTGGTACACATATGTATGGTTTTAATTATGATTTAGGTGGGCTTAAAATTATCTATCCCTCTAATGCATTGGGAAATGTTTTATATCTCATTAGATAATTGTGATTTACTTGATACACTATGGGAAAGAAATCATTGTGCTTAATCTATTATGGGATTCAAGTCAAAATTCTTTATCCACTATGGGAAACATGTGATGATCTATGATCTGTTATGATATGGGAAACATGTGTCAATACCCGATCCTTTATGATTTGATGATCTTGGTAGTTAACCATGACATATTATATGGTTTCAATACCTATGATGGTGCCACACTTTTATGACATGAACTTATGGTTCATGACTGATTTATGATGATTTCTCACTCTTATAATTCATGTCTTTTGAGATGATAATGTTTTATATCTCAACGCATTTTTACAATCCATAATATATTTGGTATGAACTTTATAATTTATATTCATTTTCCCATAGCCTTATGAATATCATATTCTTTTATATGATCATTGATTGAAATCTCCCACAATTAACCTTACCGAGCATCTAATCTCACTCTTTCTTATATTTCCTTTCCCCAAGTTATGAAAAATGTTTATATTGGGTATGTCTATGAAGAGTACTATGTGGTAAGATATTTATGGGATATGTTGAAGATCCTACATGAAATAAGATTATTTTGTATCTAGTATCCAAAAGTACTAAACCTTTATGGCCTACATGCATGTATTTGTGGAATGTATTGAATATTCATCTAAAATGATGTAATATCTATGAATGAAAAGTATGAGTCACTATATGGGAGATCCTTGTTTCCCTTACGTGAATCTCATCTTACCCTTAACTGGGTATTAGGAAACTAAGTCTAACTTTACATGAGCTTGGAATGATCTTTATACAGTGCATATAAATTCCAAGTAAATTTTATGTAGGGTTAGAAAAGGTCTTCCTACCTGTAAAGATCTGAATTTTTTCATGTATTTTTTAAATATATGGAATTATTACGAGTCTGTGAAAATTGACAGCGTGTGATTCTGAGGACCGGTGTGCCCAGAATGAATTTATGAACTTTTTTTAAGGTACGTTCACTAAATGCGTGGATGTCGTTTTCTATCTTTTGAACCGGTGCTCGGATTAAAAATACGAGGGCACCATTGAATCCACAGTGCCATAATTTTCTTAAGGGAGGATTCACTTCGACCATAGAAGGTTGGGAGAAAAATATAGTTTTCAGAAATTTAAGAGAATAATAAAATAACAAAGTTAATTTATTTTTCTTTCTCCTTTCCTCCAACAGACGAGCGGCGGTGTCAAGACCAACGACAAGTCAAGCCATTAAATGGCTTGAATCCTCTTTATTCTTATAACCACACTGTTGGAATTAGGAAGGTTCCTTAATTAGATAAACCCCATTAATTCCACATGCGTTACTCACCCTCCCCCTCTCCTATTTTTATGGAGCTCATGGTAGAATGTTGGAACGACTTCACCAAGCGACAAAGATATGGCAAAGTACCATGATGCCAACCACTTGGAGGATAAGACCGGTTCCAGCGAGAAGTGACGAGCACCACTGAATCATGGACCGAAGACAACGACGAAGGGGGGTTCCATCGATTGTCATCAGCAAATGAATCTTCCAGGTAGGGAATTTATTTTGAAGTTGTCTTTGATGAATTAAATATCTCTCCTGCTTGATATCATGTAACACGGAGGGCATGGGCCAAACGAACAAGGCCTAGACCCTCCGCCGCTTCGTTTTTGATGTGAACTTCTAGGAACGATTTCCAACTCAATGACAACATGAAATAGTAGGTCACACTATAATGGATATAGTGTGAGAGAGCCGTAGGCGTAGATGACACCAAGAATGGACACCAGAGCATGCCCGGTGACCCTCGGAAGAAACCGCCGGTGCACCATGTAGGCAGCCGACCGTGACCGGAGAAGACACACGGAAACCGACCATGGGCGGTGGAAGGAGGAGCGAGATGGCGGGACGCGATGGATGACACGAGACAGCCGCATGGGACAAGGGCGACACCCGCAGGTGCCACCGGCGGAAGCGGCTGCGGCCAGAAGGCTGCGATAGGAAGGTGCGACATGGCCCGCGCTGCGTTAGTGAAACGCTGGTCGGCCAAATGGCCGAATGATAATTACTGTGGGGCAGCGCCCCACTGGTTGGTGAATGACCCCGCAAGCATGGGGACAGCGGACACAACGGTTTGCCTCCGGGTGGACTGAGCCAGTGCGGGCTAGCCAAGTGGACCGGACCCACCCAGCGGGCCACCGCGAGTGGGCTGAGCCCCACCCAACGGGCCGGGCCAACCACATCCCAGGCCCAAAAACCGAACCGAGCCAAAACTGATGGGTCAGACCTAGTGAAATGGGACGACCCTTTATGGGCCGAACCCGAGCGGGTTCAGGTAGACCCCGGGACTCGTTGCGTCGGGCCGGTCTGACCGAGTCGGACCGGCCCCAGACCCAACCGGTCCCCAGATAAATAAGCGCCCGTAACTGATGAATCAGGTGTCTGATTGATAAAACTCCAGTGGAATTGGGACCCCTTTTGGGAAGCAGTCCCTTTGACATATTCTGGTGGGCCCGACCGAGCTGGGCTGAACCGAGGTGTGATCACCCCCGTTTCACAGAAAGGGATGCAACTAACAGACTAGGCGTCCAGTTGATGTGCCATCTATTGTGTTGGAACCCTTAGGACAAGACGTTCCTTTTGAAATAATCCATGATAGTTTTAAAGAAATTTAGAGTATGGCCGGGTTGGATCAACTCCAAATCCAACCGAGCCCTCGTCACTAAAATGCCAATAACTTAAAGATCAAGTGTCCGGTTGACGCGCTGTCTTTTTTTCCTTGGGACCCTTATGACGTGACATATCATAAGGTTACCTCTTCGTGGGACTTCGTGTCGGTTGAAATATGACCGATGGCTTGAGGAGAAGTTCTCCCAGAATGAAGTGTGTTATGGGCGGGAATCTAGTGGCTGGCAGTGAGGTGGAGGTTGGAGACAAATCATACGGAGGTTAGTACCGAGTGATCTTGTATGGGTTAGCACCTAGAGATCCTGTGTGGATACACAACTAACGACCCTATGTGGATCAATACCTTACGACCCGACAAAGACTATCCTTAGAGCAACCTGTCATAGATCAATGACATACCGATTCTGTATGGGTCAGCGCTCAGCAATCCTGTGTGGGTCAATGCATACCGATCCTATGTGGGTCAGATCCTGTGTGGGTCATTGCGGGGGTTAGTACCTATCAACTCCAGGTAGGTTAGATCCTGTGTGGGTAATTGCGGGGGTTAATACCTATCGATCTTGTGTGGGTCAGACTCTGTATGGTCAGCAATAGTGCCTCTTGACAGAATAAGATGATCTATCTTTGCGACTAATCATATGTACTTCTATACTTCACTAATACCTAGTTTTAGCTGAGACTCTATTTGAGCTATGTCTATTTCTTTGCACTTTGTGATTGAGATCATGATTTTTGGTTTGACTTTGTGGAATTTTGTGAGACCTTCGAGGGTCTTGGGGTCCCCACTGAGTATTGTTATACTCACCCCTGCACGGGCTTTGCCCACACCTTGTTGTGTTTTGTGCAGGCGAAGAGCAGCTAGGATGAGGCTTGAGGGAGCCAGGACCGGGTGGTATGTGAAAGAGACAGGCTGACGTGGAGTGCCGTGGAGACGATCTGCACGTACCCTTCAGGTAGGATCCTCGGTGGACGATCCAGGAGCTGTTTTCTCTTTTTAGTTGTACTTGTACTTTTCAGTTGGACTTGTATTCCGACTCCTTTTACTTTCAGTACCCTTTTACTACAATATTTTACTCCGTGGTTGCTTCTTGTTGTGTTCTTAGATTGTGTATTCGTACAGGTTTAAAGGAAATGCCTTCCCGATATAAGGATACACCTTTTGGTGCTAGTTGCCATCCCCTGGCCTATGGAAGATGAGCTTAGGGTAGTCACAGCACGGGCCCCGGGGGACTGGTCATGATAGAGTGGTATCAGAGGAGTCGGTTCTACTGAAGAAATAGGACTCTGATATTATTTTTAATAGAGAAATAGTGTTAAGTTTTTTGAGTGTGGTTTTCAGTTTGGGGAATCCGGTGTTGGTGCAGCGACCGACGTATCCATACACAAGGACCCTGAATTCTGATTTCCAACTCGGTGCATGAAAACACTGATTGCGTGTGTTTTGGAAGTGTTTTTACTTTTGATCTCTTTGAGTCAGCTCACCAGGTATAACTTTTGACTGTGGTGCACCTGTTTTCTTCAGGATGCCTCCACATAGACAACCAGTCAGGATTCCCGAGAGAGTACACGATGACGGCCCACAGAGCCATTAGCCCTCGGTGAAGGGCCCTCTTACGGAGTTAGCACCTTCATTTGGTGTACTAGTAGCACCACTACCCGTTGGGCAGCCGTTGCCACTAACCCCACCAGCATATGGTGCACGCCGACTGAGCACATTTCATGAGTTTTAGAGGCAGAGACCTCCGAGGTTCCAAGGCGAGATGGATCCGCAGGCGGCTGAGGACTGGCTGGAGGCCGTGGTCAGTGTTTTTCACCTAGTTGGGACACCAGTCGACTTGATGGTGATCCTAGCTGCCAGTATTTTCCAGGGAGCAGTAGGGAGATGGTGGAGCCTGATGCTCCAGACGCACGATGAGGAGACCCTCACCTGAGCAGATTTCGAGGGCCTCTTCAGGGTAGAGTTCGTCCCAGTGAATCTATGCTCTATACCTATTCAGGATCTCCTACACTTACAGCAGGATAACCTGACCGTGGCCCAGTACTCGGCGAGGTTCACCGACCTCTCACGCTACTCTACTGACATGGTGTGAGGCCCTTTCTTCAGGGCCTAGACCTTCGAACAGGGACTCCGATGGGAGATCATAGCTTCGATGGTATCTCTCAGCATCCCGATGCATGATAGAGTGCTAGAGAGAGCACTCTTGGTGGAAAGATTCCTTGCAGAGCAGACACCAACAATGAGACCCACCATCAGGCGATACGTATTAGAGTCCTCTGTGGATGGTAGTAGGCAGATGACACAGAGGTCCAAGCAGACCAGACCTTTTTATGGACGACCCCAGGATGCAGGGTCGGAGGTGCAGAGCTTGCGAGGCAGATGAGGTCAGCTGGGAGGCAGAGTGTGCTTCACGTGCGGTGGGCATGGCCACATGGCTCGCGAATGCCTGACATGTTGTACCGACGATCAATAGATGGTCAAGGGACCGCCGAGGCAGAGGCAGATATTAGAGTGAGGTGGTCCATAGGGAGGCAGACGTGGCAGAGGAGCAAGCCATGCAGTAGGCAGTGGGTGATGATTTGAGGTTCTACCAGCACCACCACCAGGTGGTCCACCCCGACCACATGGAGCAGGTGGACATGAGTGAGCACAACTACATGCCATAGAGGCCTACAAACACAGTGCTCCAGAGATGATTATAGGTACGATCTGTGTCTATTCCACCCTAGATATAGCACTTATAGACACAGGTGCCAGTCACTCTTTCATTTCCACGACACTCGTTCGGAGCTCAAAGATTCCGGTGGAGCCGTTGGCTAGATACTTACGATTAGAGACTCCCACAGAAGAAGATTCGATGATTACACACTAGTACCAGTAGCGTGAGATTACTCTAGAAGTCGAGAGATTCAACTGAGATCTTCTAGTAGCAACATCGAGGCATTACAACGTCATCTTGGGTATGGAATGGTTATCCACAGTCCATGCTTAGATTGACTGTATTAGGTGCAAAGTGCGGTGTATCCATGAATATGGGACTAGGTTTTCCTTCACCAAAGAGAAGGGAACCTTTGTAGAATAGGATGGAATTACCCAGAGGAGAGTGTAGTCGATCAAAAATCAGTTGGCTAGCCTTACCCTCGGAGCAGTTGATGTTGAGAGTCTGAGCTATCCTGTAGTGGTGGACCAGTATGCCGATGTCTTATCTGATGATGATTCGAGACTACCTCCTCACAGAGAGGTGTACTTCTACATCAACCTGTACCTCAAGATGAAACCAATATATACTACAGCATATCGGATAGCTCCCATGGAGCTTCGTGAGTTACAGGTACAGCTGGAGGACTTGCAGAGGAAGAGGTTCATAAGGCCCAGTGTTTCTCCATGGGTAACCCTGATTTTGTTCACCAAGAAGGAAGATGAGAGTTGAGGCTCTGTGTGGAATATCGATGCTTGAACCTAGTGATCATGAAGAATAAGTATCCAGTTCTGAGGATTGATGATCTTTTCGATCAGCTGAAGGGAGATCGTTGGTTTTCGAAGATAGACCTCAGATCAGGCTATCATCAGCTCAGGATACGAGATGGGGATGTGCAGAAGACAACCTTTAGATGTCGGTATGGCCACTATTATTTCTTGTTTATGCCATTCAGTGTGACCAATTCCCCTGCAGTGTTCATGAGACTCATGAATAGAATTTTCCATCCATACCTCGACCGCTTTATGGTGGTATTCATCGACGACATCATGGTGTACTCAACGACGGAGGAGGAGCATGCCTATCATCTGCAGATAGTTTTGGATACACTCCAAGAGCACCAGATTTATGGTAAAATCTTGAAGTTCTAGTTTTGGATACGGGAGGTCCACTTTCTGGGACACGTTATCTTGGAGGCTGGAGTTGCAGTGGATCCAGCGAAGATAGAGGCTGTGCTTTCTTGGGAGCCACCCAAGAGTGTGATCGTGGTGCAGAGTTTCTTAGGGTTGGCTGGGTACTACCGGAGATTCGTACCTGACTTTTCCAGAGTTGCAACACCCTTGTCAACATTGATGAAGAAGGGACAACCCTCTGTATGGACGGAGAGATGTTAGCAGAGTTTTCAGGAGCTGAGACAAAGACTAAATAGTTCCCCATTTTAAGGCTACCAGAAGAGGGCATTGGGTATGTAGTCTACTGTGACGCGTCAGGGAAGGGACTTGGATGTGTCCTAATATAGGAGCGAGCAATGATCGCTTATGGCTCATGGAAGTTGAGACAACATGAGCAGAACTACGCTACCTATGAGCTAGAGTTAGAAGTAGTGGTCTTTGCGCTAAAGATGTGGCGATACTACTTGATGGGTGAACATTTTACAATCTACTCTAATCACAAGAGCCTTAAGTATATATTCTCACAGAAGGAAATGAACCTGAGACAAGGATGATGGTTAGTGTTCCTCCAGAACTATGAATTTGAGATAGTATACACTCTTGAGAAGGAGAACGTAGTGGAAGACACACTCAACAGGAGGTCTGGTTTACAACTGTTGAGTGAGGCAATAGAGAAGCTAGCCGTATTGTAGATATCCATTGTGGATAGAGATGAGGTATCCTACCTCCAGTCTATGACTATAACTCCCCCACTTCTTCAACGATTTCGGGAGGCACAACTTGGGGACATTGACTGCGAGACTCGACGTGCTCAGATATCCATAGGACATACACCTGATAGATTTTCTGAAGGTGGGGAGAACATCATCCTCTTCAGAGGATACATCATGGTCCTGATGGAACTACAGGAGGAGGTGTTGATGGAGTTCCATACGTCCCCTCTGGCAGTATATCCTGGCATGGTGAAGATGTACTAGGACCTATGGCATTAACACTGGTGGACAGGGATAAAGAAGGTAGTGGAAGGGTTTGTTTCACGATGCCTCACTTGTCAGCAAGTGAAGGCCAAGCATCAGGTTCCAGTAGGATTAATGCAGTCACTAGAGGTACAGGGGTGGAAGTGGGATGATATCTCCATGGAATTTGTGACAGGGCTACCATGGACATCCAGGGCACATGATTCCATCTGGGTGATTGTTGACCGAATCACCAAGTTGGACCACTTCCTACCCATCCAAGAGAATGGATCAGTAGAGGGCTTAGTATGCCTCTACGTACAAGAGATTTTATGGCTTCATGGGGTGTCATCGATGATAGTATCTGCCCGTAAAACATGTTTTACATCCCAGTTGTGGAAGGTATTATAGGAGGCATTCAGAACTCAACTACATTTGAGCACTACCTTTCTTCCACAGATGGATGGTTAGACAGAGCAGACCATTCAGACACTGGAGGACATGCTTCGTGCTTGCGTCCTAGATTTTGGCCACAGTTGGGAGGATCACTTTCCCTTGGTGGAGTTCACATATAACAACAGTTATCACTCCACCATTGGTATGACACCGTTTGAGGCCTTGTATGATCGACCATGAAGATCACCTATATGCTGGACAGACCCAGGGGAGTCAGCACTTGTAGGTCCAGAGTTGGTACAGGCTACCACTGAGAAGGTGCAGATCATCCAGGAGCAGATGAAGACTGCACATAGTAGACATAAGTCTTATGCTAACATGAGACACAGACCTTTGGAGTTCGAGGAGGGAGACCATGTCTTCCTATGAGTCTCACCTCGACGAGGTTTGCAGGGATTTGGCCAAGGTGGCAGGCTATCTTTGAGGTTCATCAGACCCTTTCAGGTTCTCAGCAGAGTTGGCAATGTGGCTTATCACCTAGCTCTTCCCCTACAGATGCATCAGGTGCATGACGTTTTCCACATGTCACAGTTGAGAAATTACGTGCATGATCCATCACACGTTATTGATTGGGGCGAGCTGGACATTGATGATGAGGTGAATTTTACGAAGGTTCTAGTGGAGATTGAGGATCAATAGGAGCGGGTCCTTCGTGGACGATTGATACCTCTAGTGCACGTTCAATGGCATCATGGGGACCTCCAGGAGAGTACATGGGAGCAGTAGGATTAGATTTGTGCATAGTACCCCCATTTGTTTCCTTAGTCTATGTTGTGGCTTTCCGGGATGAAAGACCCTAAGGTGGGGAGAATGTAATGACCTAGATTTTTTCATGTAATTTTTTTAAATATATGGAATTATTACGAGTCTGTAAAAATTGACGGTGCCTAATTTCAAGGCCTGGTGTGCCTGGAATTAAATTTTGAACTTTTTTTAAGGTACATTCAGTAAACGCGCATGCGTCATTTTCTATCTTTTGAACCAGTGCTCGGATTAAAAATCTAATGGCACCATTGAATCCACTGCGCTAATATTCGCTTAAGGGAGGATTCACTTTGACCACAAAAGTTTAGGAGAAAAAGATAGTTTTTAGACATTTAAGAGAATAATAAAATAACAAAGTTATTTTATTTTTCTTTCTCCTTTCCTCTAATGGATGAGCGGAAGTGGAAGGACCAACAACAAGTCAAGCCATTAAATGGCTTGAATCATCTTTATTTTTGTAACTGCACCGTTGGAATTAGAAAGGTTCCTTATTTAAATGAACACCATTAATTCCACGTGCATTACTCACCCTCCCCCTCTCCTATTTATATGGAGATCAGGGTAGAGTGTTGGAACGACTTCACCAAGTGAGGAAGCTATGGAAAAGTACCACGATGCCAACCACTTGGAGGATGAGACCAGTTCCAGCGAGCGATGATGAGTGCCACCGAATCACGAACTGACGACAATGACGAAGGGGGGTTCCATCGATCCTCACCAGTGAAAGACTCTTTCAGGTATGGAGTTTATCTATAAGTTGTCTTTGATGAATTAAATCTTTCTCCCGCTTGATATCATGTAATACGGAGTGTGCGGGCCAAACAAACAAGGCTCAGACCCTTCGCCGCTTCATTATTGATGTGAAATTCAGGGAACAATTTCCAAATTGACGAAAACAGGAAATAACGGGTCATGCTATGATGACGACAATGCGGGAGAGACGTAGGCGCAGAAGACACCAAGAATAGACACCAGAACATGTCCGATGACCCACAAAAGAAACCACCGATGCACCATGTCGGCGGCGGCCAGCATTGGCAGAAGAAGACCCATGATAACTGACCGTGGGTGGTGGAAGGCGGCGTGTGACGGTGCGCCGAGTGGCCAAAAGTGGTTAGCCCGAGCCAGCCGCGTGGGACAAGGGCGGCGCCCACAGGCGCCGCGGGTGGGAGTGGCCGCGACCTGCAGGCTACGACCGAAAGGTGGGATATGGCTTGTGCCACGCTGCATTGGCGAAACCCCGGTCAGCCAAATGGCTGACTGTTAATTGCGGTGGGGCAGCGCCCCATCGGCTGGTGAATGGCCCTGCAAGCACGGGGCCAGCGGGATACAATGGTCTGCCTCCAGAAAAACTGAGCTGGTACAGGCCGACCAAGAAAACTGGACCTGCGGCCCGACAGTCTATCGCGGGTGGGCCAAGCCCCACCCGGTGGGTCGGGCCAACCGCGACCCGAGCCCGTGAACCAAACTAGGTTGACCCCGACGGGCCGGACCCAGTGAACCGGGCCAAACCTTTATGGGCCAGACTTGGGCGGGGTCAGGTAGACCCTGGGACCTGTTGCGTCGGGCCGGTCTGACTGAGTTGGATCGGGCCCTAACCCAACCAGTCCCTGAATAAATAAACGCACATAACTGAAAAATAGAGTGTCCGATTGACATGCTGTCAGTGGCGTTGGAACCCATTTTGGGAAGTGGTCCCTTTGGCATATTCTGGCAGGCCCGACTGAGTCAGGCCAGACCAAGGTGCGATCACCCCCGTTTCACGGAAAGGGATGCAACTAACAGACTGAACATCGGATTGATGCGCCGTCTATTGTGTTATAACCCTTAGGACAAGGCGGTCCTTTTGAAATTATCTATGAGAGTTTTGGATAAAGTTGGAGTACGACCGGGTTGGATCGACTCCAAATCTAACCGGGCCCTCGGCACTAAAATGCTAATAACTTAAAGACCGGGCATCCGGTTGACGCGCCATCTTTTTCATTGGGACCCTTATGACGTGACAGATATCAGGTTACTTCTTCATGGGACTTTGTGATGGTTGAAATAGGACCGATGGTTTGAGGAGCGGTTCTTTCAGAACCAAGCATGCTATGAGCGAGAATCCAGTGGCTGGCACTGAGGTGGAGGTTGGAGAAAAATCATACAGAGGTTAGTACCGAGCAATCCTGTGTGGGTCAGCACCTATCGATCCTGTATGGATCAGCACCTAGAAACCCTGTGTGGATCAGCACATCATGACCCAACGAGGACCAGCCTTAGAGCGGCCCATCATGGATCAACGACATACCAATCCTATGTGGGTCAGCGCTCAGTGATCCTATGTGGGTCAGCGCTCAGCGATCCTCTGTGGGTCAGCGCATACTGATCCTATATGGATAAGATCCTGTGTGGGTCATTGCGGGGGTTTGCACCTATCGACTCTAGGCGGGGCAGATCATGTGTGGGTCATTACGGGAGTTAATGCCTATCGATCCTATGTGGGTCAGACTCCACATGGTTAGCAATAGTGCCTCTTGACAGAATAAGATGATATAGCTTCGCGACTAATCATTTGTACTTCTATACTTCACTAATACCTGGTTTGATCTGATACTCTGCTTGAGATGTCTCTATTGCTTTGCACTTTGTGATTGAGATCATGCTTTGTAGTTTGCCTTTGTGGAATTCTGTGAGACCTTTAGGGGTCTTGGGGTCCCTACTGAGTATTGTTATACTCACCCCTGCACGGGCTTCGCCCTCACCTTATTGTGTTTTTTGTAGACGATGAGTAGCTGGGATGAGGCTTGAGTGTGCTAGGACCAAGCGGTACGTGGAGGATATGGGATGATGTGGAGTGTTGTGGAGACGATCTGTACCTACCCTTTAGGTAGGATCCTCGGTGGACAATCCAAGAGCTATTTTCTCTTTTCAGTTGGGCTTGTATTACGACCCTTTTAATTTAAATACCCATTTTACTACATCATTTTACTTCGTGGTTGCCTCTTGTTGTGTTCTTAGATTGTGTGTTTGTATAGGTTTAAAGGAAAAACCTTCCTGATATAAGGATATGCCTTTTGGTGCTAGTCTCCAACCCCTAGCCTATGGAATGCGGGCTTGGGGTAGTGACAACACGGGCCCTGGGGGACGGGTCGTGACACTACCCTTACACAAACTTTTAAAAATTGGTGTTAACCTTATACAGAGGCATGGTCATGAGTAAGGGTAATAATAACCTTAAAATATTAAACATAAATATATAAAAACAAAAAAATAATTATGAAAAAGATTCATAATCACTTCCAAAATTCTAAAACACTTTTAAATATTTTAGAATCATTTTAAAACGTAAAAATTAATTTTCAAATAAAATTTTAACACTTTAAAATTAGTTATTTAACTTTTAAAACACTATTAATACTCTTTAGAAATTAAAAAATAATTCTAAAAAAACATCCAAAATTTATGAAATTTTTACCAAACCTTTGGGCACCTCAAAACAATAAAGGAAGGGCTTGATAAAATATGGACCCTCACAATAGATACCTATCAAACAATTCTCACTATACAGAAGTAAAAAATAGGGAAGGAGAGGGAAGGTATGGGGAATAAATTAATAATCCCATGAGATACCTCTCAAGGTTATCTCTATATTTGGAACAAAACAACCATTAGAGGAACAAAGTGTATAGCTACACAACCCTTTAAAAAAATATCTCGAGGGAGATAACTCTCAAATAGAAGAAAGGCCATTAATAAAACATTGCATCAAGAGGAGAATCAATCTCACATATCAACACGAGATCAACTAATTCATTCCTAAAAAATAAAGAATTAATCAACTTTGGAATTTTGAGCACACATCAGTGACTCTCATTCTCAAGTACACTCACATCAAAGGCCATACAAATTTTCATAACAAACACATTAAGAAATGAATATCAATAAAACAAAATTATATAATTAAACAATTTCCAATAAATAAATTCAAATTAATTTAAATATAAATGATAGATCTTAATTTTCATCTATCATCCTTTAATAATTTAATTCAGAAATATTTTAAACTTACCTTACATGACATTTCTTGAATAAAGTAGACTGACATTCTTGCATAACAATTTATTGACATATTTATGTATTTTACATAAAACATTTCAATATTACATATTGTTTAAGGTGATGATAAAAATAAAAACATGTTTTCCAAAATATTCTTTTCTTTTTAGACATGCATCCAAACATTTCACAATAAAACTCATTAAATTTCAAAACATGATGATAAAAAATATTCACCAAGTGTCTTGTGTTTATAATTTATCAGTTTAAGAAATATTTAAATGAAACACCTTTTAATTATTCTTTATAATATTTTTATCATGATATTATTTGAGAGAACAATTTAAATACCTTTTAATTCCTAAATTTATAATAAATACAAGTTTCATGGAAGAATTGTAGTTTTTTATTTAAGAAAACTTTTTTTCAAAATTTTTTCATCCAAGAGGGTCTCACTGAATATTTTTATATATCATGAAGGAAACATAAAAATATGAAATAATTAAGGAAAAATTTTCTTTTCCAAAAACATTTCATATTTAACATGAGTTCTGTGATAACTCACGTACATGAGAAAGTTACACGCTTTCAACAATTTCTTTTTATTCATCTAACACAGATCTTTCATGATTTTTAGAAAATTAATATTAATACACTTAACTTAAAAACTTGTAGAACTCAAATTTGAACTATGAAATGAATTAAAAAAATAAATTAGGTTTAAAGTATCCACTTTATCCAAATTTAATTTTTTTCATGTTTGCTAATAAATATTTATTCATAAGGGGAACACTCATGAAAACGCTATGAAGGATATAATGTCCTATTTATTGTAAGTCTATTCCATTAAATTAAAGAGTTATATATCAATTTCATATGAAATTATCAATAATCACATGTTCCTAGATCAACAAAGATTCTATAAGAATATAAATCAAAGGAACCCATCCACCATACCATGATATTAAATGATTTAGGCATCACTAACTCACATGAATTTTTTTTAAAAAGTCTTAATATAATTAATCTTGATATGTGAAGTGTCCCATATCTTTATATGCTATAGGATATATCATATATAAACAGTAAAAGAGAAATCCAATCCATATATATTTTCACACCGGGCCACAACCATATCATAAACAAGGTCACACACACAAACCACATCATACAAGAATTTTAATTCAAAACAGAGTGACTAATTAATCTAACACTAGGAAGAAATACATTAAATAAAACTTAAATTTTTTCCCTTTCTTGAACCAGGCTCATATCATCTAGAATGAGTGAAGAGTATATTTATTAAACATAGGAATTCATACAATAATTCATTCCCTCAAACCAAATTTCCACCACACTGGGCATGAGAAAAGAGTAAAGGATGCACATGATGATAAACCCCCATAGGATAAATAATATCTTGAGGACATATTAATAGAATGGTTTGAATAGGGTTAGAGAAACCCTTTCCCTGAACCAAATATATATATCAACACCAAACCTGATAAATTAGTTATACTTACCATATATGGAGGCAATTAGGTGTGAGTTGGAAACTAAAATGATAAAGTGGTACAAAAATCATGGATCATAGATTCAATTGGTGAGTTTTAAAATATTTAATGAGTATATATCCCTAAACTCAGTCCAAATGGATATAAATAGAAGAATGATGATAATATTTTTCATTCACTTCAATATTTTAACAATAAAATGGGTTCAGGGATTATAAGGTAATTCAATGGTTTCACTACATATCAAGAGTATATCTTAGAAATCCCAATGTAAAGGAGATGAATCACTAGCTGAAAATATTCCTTTACAGTCAAAGAAAGAAAATCTATCTTAAATATGACCTTAAAAATCCCACATAAAACATCCAACTCTTCATAAACCTTGAGAAATAAGAACTACCACTTTCAAGATAACTTATGTAGAAACATCATAGAAAAAGAAACCAAATTCTCTCTCTAAGAATGATTCAAACCAAAGGATATAATCACCTAATCCAATGAAACCTCTATACCATGATCCAAAATGGATACCTCAGAGTTCTATAGACTATGACACTTGAACTCTGTAATTATCCTCCTTTGAGAATTTTTGTAATAAACATCCACTCTAAAATGATTTTCTAACACATATAGATGAATTTATTCAGAAAAAACCTGACATTGGCATTGAATTGGAGCCACTTATCAAAAATAAAAATCATTAGAGACTCCTAACCTAGAAAAATTGTAATTTTAAGGTTAATTAGTTACTTTATTTTAAACTTTTTTTGTCCATATACCTAGTTCAAAGACAGGAACATACAAGCATGATTCATGATCCTTTCCAAGGTCGCTACCTTGAAAACAACATCACTTCACTTAGCATGGTTAGTAAACTTGAATTTCCTTGTGTTAGATCTTAGGGGTGCCTAAAATACCATGTTCTAGTTGGTCTGTATTGTTTATAACACACACTAAGTTTCACTAAAACTATTTCCCTACTAATATATGAATCCTCACTAGTAATTAACACCAAAATCCATCCTATCTTACCTCTGATACCACTCAATCATGACCCCTCCCCCCAAAGGTACCCCTCCTGGGCTAGAAATGAGAGAAGGGATATAAATATGACTGAATCCCACCACCAATATTCCACAAGTTAGAGACTATAACACAGGGTATAACATACACATGTTTAGGAGGAATTACCCTATAAGAATTGAAAAGTAAGATATAATATATGAAAAAGAACCAAACAACTCCTTTAAATAACAAAAGAATAATAAATCCCAATACATGATATTAATATAATGACATACAACTGAAATAACAAAAAAATAGTAGAACATATCCTCAATAGTGACCATGAAGCTCCAACATCTCCTGAATAACTCCTCAAACTAGAAAATTCCATTTGATCACCAACTAGATCTTACTAATCTAAAAAATAATCTATATATACATATAGAGAGAATAACATGTATTTTTAGTAGTTTTACCCCTGAAACCTCTCATGAAAAATGTGAAATGTCCATACTAAATCTCAGTGAGTAAACAAATGAAACCAACTTGTGGCCTAAATATTTTTAATATTATGTTCTTATCCTCACCATGGATATCTCTCAACAAGTTTCACATATAAGAGATCATACAATATAATAAATAAAGATGGTACCCCACTACCACTTCCCCACTATTTTTTCGCTCTTCCCCAACATCGCACATCCTAATCTCTCTCTCTCTAAAATTTAGTATGAATAAACCTGGGATAAAGTAATGCAGTTTCAAGAAAACTGGGATAAATTATTATTCACCCCATGCATTAAATAATTACATCATCCAATCCACATCTCTATATAGTTTTCAAGTAGTTTCTGAGAGCCACCACCACTGTACATTGGTATTATACCTCAATCCATCAAAAGACATCCCCAAAATACATATAATAACCATTAGAATACTATATGTAGATATATATATGTGTGTGAAATAAAAAAAATCCATTACATCCCTCTATACACACATATGGGGAAATATAAACATCATGCATTCCAGTACATAATGCTACTAGGATAAGAGGGAGGGTCAGAGGGGGTAGTTATCGATTCATTCCTAACCAACTTGAATATTGGAGAAAACACCCTCCGATAGTCCACTAGGTATCCGTATACCTATCCACATGGGTGGGGTACCATATGAAATAAAAAAACATATAGTATATATATACGTCTCAAAACTAAACTAAGGTAACCTACCTAGCATTAAACTCATTTTCGCTAACATCACATTAGTCTCCCGACCACCAGTACTAAAGCCTAGGTACTGAATAAATATAAAAGCAACAAAATTCATTTTATTTAATCAATTAACTAACTATTAATTAATTATTACTTTTATCATTTCTAATATTAACATTAGAATATTTTAATCCAAAATTCCATTAACATTATAAATTATTTTCGTGTATTCTCAAGTATTTCATCCTCTTAAAGTAAGTATCAAGAACCAAACCCATTATTTCATTAATTTATTTACCATTTCATAAACTTCTGGTTACTCTAGAAATCATCCCAAGATACCATATAAAATATGCACCATTATTTCATAACGTCAATCTGATTCCTGTAGTTGGAAACAAAAAATATAAAAACATTCAACCATCTATCCATTAAACCAATAGATTTATTACTAAGAAAGTATCCCATATTTCATCACAGTAAAAATTGGAAAGCCAAACTTCAACCTATTCTATCAGTCCATGTGCCATCTCTAGAACCACTTCACATAATAACATATATGTAATCCCATGGAAACATCATATTCATTATAATAGGCACCTCATTCCACCATTATATCCTTAGGAATCCCTTCCCATATCATTACCATAACTAGCACCCCATGCTACCATCACATCCTTGGGAATACCCCCAATTATTTTAACCACATAAGGTTAATATTCAATCATATCAATGATCTAAATACATAGAAATTAAATAAATATTTAAATATATTATTCCATATATAATTTCTAGGAAACTATAGCCAAATAAAACAAGGAATTCCATCCTTAATCAAACAACATCGGGCGCGCTTAGTCCAAAATTAATGATTGAAGAAATCATTAAATACTCATTACCAAAATTAATTATATGATTAATTTAAAAATTAATCTTAGCATATTCAACCATATATATTTATATGTCCAAATATTATTTATTTAATCTTCCATTCCACCTTAGACAACTTTCTCATTTATCAATAATCCTGATGATTATTATTTCAACATGCCTCTTTTAATATAATAAAACCATTACTATAATTACGTTGTTATCATATTTCCAAACATATCAACCATGATTAATGAATATAATAATATATAGCACACTATTTAGTAAATATTATAGGAAATAAATATATTTCAAAAGGATGTGATCAAACATCCCCAATATTTAAAAACAAGAATCTAAATATTCCCACATGTGATAATATTTACACTTAAAGAATTTATTACAAACATGTGATAGTAATATATATAAATGAATAAATTTCTAAACATACATTAATATTATTTATAAAAATAATAACAAGAATAATAAACATGATAATCTCTATTTCAATTTTCTAATAAACAGTATTATCAAAAAATTATCATAAAAGTTATTTAAGTAGTTTGACACCATGAAATGCTATCATTTTTATGTAATAAAATATTAATTATAAAAGGCATTATATTATCAATTTCTCTCTACTAAATAATTTCTAGAATAATTATCTTTAACCTATAACATGTAAAAACTTATTTCCTCTTCTTTGAATAATCTATTATCAAACATTATTATCTAGTACCTATAATAAATCATCAATCACCATTGTTGAAATCATAGTCAGTAATATTTATTTCAAGAAGAAATTTTCATATTTTAATATAATATTATTTATCCTCAGCATGAAATATTATTTATAAATTAATTATGGAAATTAAAAAATATCAATTCAAATATTTTCTTCAGGAAATAAACTTTTATTTCGTTGATTGAAATAATATTAACATATTAATTCTATTACATGAAATTATAGTATTGTTAGAAGGAATATTATATTGTATTAATTAATCTTCTATTAATAATTTTGGAATTAATAATATTCCATTATCATTAAGATATTTATAGAAAACTCATTTCATCATCCTCTTTTATAATTTCCATATTATCACATATTCATTCTTCCTATGATATTATTTTCTTAGATTATTATCTAATTATGGTTAATCACATTAATAAAAAAGGAGTCTAATGAATGATACTTTCACACTTGAATAATATAAAAATAAGGATAAGTCTTAGATTCCCTACCTAGTGTTCTTCTTTTTCAAATCACTGCACACAAAATAGGGTAGAGAGAATGATTTCTTCAGTCTGGAAACATATCCTTAGTGAATTAGAGAGAAAATAGGATCAATTTTAGATAGAATTTCTTTAATCCTGATGTGGCTTGAGATCAACTGGACTCGAGAAGGAATAATGACTTGAAGTGGGAGATATTTTATTTTCTAATACACAGATATAGTCTCCATGTAGATATTAAATCTATAATTAATTAGTTCCCAACTAATTCCTGACACAACCCATTTATAACTCCTAAAAATATAAAAAGTAAAAATATCACATTTATAACTCTTACCTAAGTTTAAAACCATATATTTCCATATTTACATTAAAAACACATTATAGGAGGTTATGAGAAATAAAACCATATTTTTTTTGGAAATTTTTTCTACCCATACACGAGACATACCCTTAGTCTAAGGGCAACACAACTTTACCCTTATGTGTCTTATTATCTTTACACAGTATTTTAAAAAATCAAAGTCCCATTATGTGAGCTTTAAGATTCACGAGTTACCCTTACACTAATGGGGATTATAGTTTTTCAAGATCTTAAAGAAGATTAGCTGACATTTATAAAGATCCTATGTTCCCCTTACATATACTTAACAAACTCATAACTACCCTTATACTATTGAATCTTACCCTTACATGAGTCGGTCCCCTTACACTAGATAAGGAAACTCTATTATACCCTTACACAACTTATGAAATAACCCTTATAAAACTCCAACCTCATGAAAATACCCTTACAAATCCTTAAATATTTCCTCACTACTTTTATGAAACTAGGGGTACCATTACACAACACATGGGAGATCCATATTACCCTTATGAGAAGCTCAGTTTATCCTTAAATGGGTATTGGGAAAGATAGTCTACCCTTACATGAGTTGGTAATAACCTTTATTCAGTGAATATAAGGTCCAGGTTACCTTTACATAGGGTTAGAAAAAGGACTCCCTACCCTTATAAAACCATTTTAAAATAGGTGATACCCTTATTTAGAATCAATTTGATGTGTAAAGGTAAGAATAACATTAAAAATATTAAATTTCTATTTACAAAATCTTGTAAGTAATTATGAAAAATAATTATCATTTCTTCCAAAATTTTAAATCATATCAAAAAATTTTAGAATAATTTTAAAACATCCAAATTAATTTCCAAATAAAATTTTAACAATTTTAAGTTACTTAAATTTTAAAACACTTTTAAAAACTCTTTATAAATTTAAAAATAATTCAAAAAAAACTTCCAAAATTTATGAAATTACTTCCAAACCTATGGACACCCCCCCAAAATAAGGGATCGATAAAATCTAGAACACTCCAATTTAGGTTCGACTCAGTCGGTTGATGGAGAAATTTCCAAATGGGGATGATAATCAAGAATCAAACTATTATTAATTCTAGGACTTAAATGTAAATAATTATAAACAAAAAAATTACATGTGAATTAATTTCTAAATGAATTAATTCATGTTCATCATGAAGAAAAAAATAATGTGGATGAAACCAACAAAACAAAAATCTTTTTTCGATACCATATTGATAACTAATGAAGAATGATTATATGTCATTTTAATTGGCAAGATATAATAATTCAATTAATTAATTCATCCTCACATGAGAGACTTCTAATGTATTCATTGCATTCATCGTCATCTCTACCAATCTCCCTAATCACACCCGATGACTCTCCCTATTGTATTCCTCCTCCAATATCTTAGGTTTATATGGATAAACCTATATATTTTCATAAAAAAGAAATAAATAGAGAGTTTTATTGGTTTATAAATTTAGTTAGATAATAAATTATTAAATTAATTTAATTCATTTATTTTTGTATAATTTATGCTAGGAACTACACTATAATGGAATGCCCAACATCAACCAAACTCAATTCATGTCTATGGAAAAACTACATTACAGATTTGATGGTGGTCTTAGTGTTACCATTTTATACACCGTTCAAGATATATTCCATTATTTTAGAAAAATACTTACTTTAAAATATCATATTTAATATTTTTAATATATCCATATCAAGGCTCCATGAGCCTTGAAATTTTGTGTCGAATCCATGCCTAACTTAGAAAATATTCTATAAAATAGTACAAATTGTTACAAAGAAAAAAACAACTATTACAATTAATTAATATGTTTATTATTTATTCAGGTATCATTATAACATGTTTTGATGCATATAATGTTGTTTTTATTTTGTATAAAATAGATAACATTTAAAAGGAAAATGCATGTTAATATCATTATTTCTCATTTATTATAGAAATAAATATGAATAAATTTCTAATAAATTAACATGAATCGTAGAACAACTTTGAATTAGTTCATTGGTTTCACATGCACAGCTACAACATCCAGAAGATTAAAAGTTTGTCTGAATACACTAAATATTTTTGAAGGTGTTGTGCATAATTAAACTCAATAAATAGAGTTTTACATAACCAAAAAATGTGTTTATGTAGAGGTAGATGACACATTAATTTGGTGAGATCAAAAAAACTATACAATCTGAAAAACATAGGAATGATACCTACTATGTTGTTGTATACATTTTTGATCACAACTACTATGATATTTATAAAGTAAATAAATGTTATGGACATAAATTCTAAAGTGACATAATTCAACATCAACACTCAATCTCTCAACAGTTAAATCTAGTTATCTGGTTCTATATTTTTACTATCTTTTTGGTTTATGAATTCCATTAAAAAGTGGTTCCTTACTATCAAGTTATACTACCTATCAATAGGAATGTTTTAGGTTGCATCTCTAGGTAAAAAAAATGTTTCTTGGGTTTTTCCTCTATGTAGAAAAATGAATGTTCTTAGTTTGTGACTCTAGGTAGAAAAAGAAATGGATTTTTAGGTTGTACCTCTAGATTAAAAAATTTAGGATTTTTTTGTGACTCAAGGTTTGAAAGAGTATATGTTAGATCAATTTGATTAGAACTATTATAAAAACACTTGTATTCTTAATTTAACTTACGATTCATAATTAATTAAAATTTTATATAATATTAAAATTTTATAAATTGGTCAACTTCCCCTTATTAAATATTACACCAGATTATAAACAGGACCATACAATCAGTATAAAAAATTGGAACATGAAAGGATTATTAGAAATATTTTATATATCACTTTGTTTTTCACCACACCCTTAACTTAACTGTATATGGGAAAGATAAATTTGAGATTCAAGAAAAAATTTCTAATGATTGATGGATTCCTCAAAGACCACCATTTTTTTATTTAAATGAAAATTCATATTGGAAGGTTGGGATGAAAGAATTCCTTAAGATGTTAAGTATCGATCATTGGACCATAATAGTATAACTATAAACATTACCTAAGATTGAGATAAAGACCTTGACTAGCAACGATGTTGTTACTTATGTATTAAAATAAATGGTAATTAATATTTTATATTATTCAATTGAATAGAATGGGTTTAATAATATATCTACAAAAAAAAGCTAATGATATATTGAGACACATTATGGAATTGATAAGAAAAAAAGAAAAAATATTGAATTTATTAGTTATAGATATAATGGGTGAATAAGAGGCTACTAATAATATGTTCAATAGATTTAATAACAATATAAATAGAATAATTTATTTAAGTGAAATATCAAATAAAAATTTTCTATTTTAAAGAGTTATTAGATCCTTATATAAGAAATGGAATGCTAATGAGGTCACTATAAATGAATGTAATAACTTTAAATAATATACTCTTGATGAAATCATTGGATTATTATTAAAATATAAAGTAGAAAATTATAATATTTTTGATGAAGAGAATACTAAGAAAAAAGGAATTGCATTTAAATATGTGAATGTTACTTCTTACACATCATATTTTTAGGTATAGGGAAATGATAGTGACTTAATAGCTCATGTTTTCAAAGGAGTGTACAAATTAAAAAAGTAAATTCAATAAGGAATGAAATAGATTATAATATAGATTGTCATAGATAAAAACAATGAAGAAATTTTATTTTAAAGGACTTTTAATAAGTAACCTGTTATGAAAGTAGGAGAAAAGGACATATCAATACTGAATATCTAAAATTAAATAAAGAAAGAAAGAACCTAAAGCTAAATAAGAAAGGAAAATTCCCTTGTATATGGATAGATATATTCATAGGACTTAGATTCTAGTGAAGAATATAGTTCTAATAAGACTTAGAAAATATATTATTAGTGGATTCATTAAATCATATTAGTGATTTTGATGATGTATGTAATTAATTTAGTTTAGAAATCCCATCGATTAATGAACTGTATGATGAAATAGAGAGGTTAAAATATAAAATTATTAAAATTTTAGATATATATATGGAAATAATGAATAAGCATAAGAAACTTAAAAAAACAAGAATACTCTTGAAGAAAATGAAATGATAAATAATACTACTTATTTAACTAATAATAAAATCTATGTGTATTTTTTAGATTAACCTAAAAGAAAACTCTAAACATTGGTATTATCATTCTAAAAATAATGAGATTGAAGAAAGAATATTTAAATCTATTTTAGATGAAAATAATAAGCTAAAAAAATGAACTTGAAATATTAAAGGAAGATCTATCCAAGTTTGTTCAAGGAAAGGAATGTTATGAAAAAATGTTAAGAATAAAAAAAATAAATAATAATAAAAATAGTACTTGATATGATATTCAATTACCTAAAATATAAAAGACATTATTTATTAAATTTTCAAAAGTAAGTGTGTCTACAACCAATTATTTCAGTTGTATGATGAAAAAAATTTATGCAATCTAGTGTTCTTTAAATTTACAGAATCTCTTCGACTTACCAAATACTTTTTTTATAAATCAATATATTTAATATTTCTTATGAATAAATGTTTTAAATGTGTTAGGATTCCTAAATTTTTTTTTCTAATCTGGTTGGATCCAAATAATTATGGGTACCAAAATTGTATTTTTACTAAATTTGTTGGTTTTTTCCTTTGGAGTTTTAAAATGGAAATATAGTATATGAATAGTGGATTATCTCAAAACATTATAAAAGATTCATCTAATTTTTTATATTTCAATAAATTTGAATGAGGTATTATAATTTTTTTTGAAAACTCAAACTGTAAAGCAAATTTTTTTTCATAGGTTGGTATTTTTTATTATGTTATCATTTCTAAAATATTATGTTTTAAAGGTTTTAAAAATATTTTGATTTTTATTTCATAATTATGTGATGATGGAATGTTTTAAAAATGTAAAAATGATAAGTTAATTATTTTTAAGGATGAATCTATCTTGTTTTTTTCCAATCCAAAATAAAATAGATATTCTATCAAAATTTATGAACCAACTGAGAAAAATTTCAATCATTTTAATGGTGTACAATTTTAAAAATTTATGGTATACGAGGCTTATTATACCACCCCAGTCCCTTACTCTTAGATATGGTGATAAAAATAATTTCTTTAAAAACTATATTTGAAAAAATATTAGAATAACCTATCTTTATTTCACATCATTTACATAAGCTAAACATTATATCTCATGAATAATCTTAGAATCCCAGAAACATAATGTTGTAGTGTCTTTGAGGACTATCCACATAAGTAAATAATTTTACAAAAATTGTGAATATTTATCCATAATTAAGCCTCAAAATAATCCGTTATAGACTTTCCATAAATTATTCTAATCTTTCTAATTTGGGAAATTGAAACATTAGAAATGGGTGGGCTCAACAACTATGTAATAAAAAACACATCAACTTGCCATCAAGGGTTATATCATAAGTACGAGTGACAATATAATTATGATAGAAATATATTATTAAAAATAACATTGATTAATAAAATTTATCCATCATCATCATCCAACGGCCCGAAGGCCTTCAATTTTTTTCTTATAAGATAAGGCCCCCTTTTAAGTGATGAAGGGGGTGGAAACCCAATGAAATCATGGACATAGGAAAATTACACGTGAAGGAAGAAAGAGTAAAACCAAGATAACAACACTAAACTGCTCCTCCCCAACAATTGAACTTGAAGTCCCTCTTCATTGTTGCAAGGTAATTCGGAAAGCAAGTGTCCTGAGTCAAATCTCAGGCCCGATCCGATGGCTGACGCCATACCCTCTCAAACAACCAAATCCAAAAAACACTGCAAAGATGAATTGCCAGCTCTGAAACCCCCATGGAGTCAATTCATGAAGTCGAGTCCAGATCACAAACTTCCCACCTTAGAAAACCAAACCTCCCCTTACCAGCAGGACTCACAAAGCCTTACACCATTTCGAGAGAACATAATCAAAATCCTTCAACAAGCAGTCATCCTGGACCAGCCCTAACAACCACCTCAGACCCATCACCGCAACCACAGATGACTGGAAGACAATCCAAAGAGCATGAGTTCAATCCACCGTCACCTAGGACTGGATGTCCCAACCCCACGCCAAGGGACTATCACCAATGAGGGAAACTGGATCATCCTGGAACAAAAACGCCACTCTGGGAATGGATCTGATCTGATCAGAACTGCAGAAACACCCTCACCAGACTCCGGCTAAGCCTCACAGTGATAAGGGCAAGAAGGGCCATCACGACGAATCAGAGCAACAAAACGAGATCCAACCAGATAGCAAATTCACCACAAATCCAAAAGAAACGCATGAAAAAACCACAGAATAAGAACCAGAAAAACCTCCCCCTCTGTATAACTAAAGATAATGCCCTGGACCACACCATAGAGACCTAGAAACAGAACCTCTCGCTGGATGCGCCGAACAAACTGAACCCGCCGATTGGGGCCACACCAAGCCTCAACGCCGTCAAAGGAAGAAGACCACACTGGGCCAAGCGCCAAAGCTCCACCGAGAAGTGGTGTAGCCGACCCACATCGAGGACCGCCAAGCACCGCCAAGATGAGACTCCTCCTCACAAGCTTCGTCACGACAGAAGAACCCAAGATGAGCCACCGCCGAAGCTCCACTGGGATGCGAAGTCGCCGCACAAGCCGATCCAAACACCGGAACACCACCGAGAGGTGACGATGCCGCACAAGCAGCAACGCAATGCAGAGTCCCAAACAGAGCCAACCGCTGAAGCTCCACCGATATGCGACGCCGCTGCCCGCACCGAGACAGATCGACAACCGTCACGAGAAGATCCCATCCCGAAGGGGGAGGGAGGCAAGTGCGGGAAGAAACCCTAGATCCACGGGAGATGGGAGACCACGCCGCTCCGAGTCTAGGATAGACCTAAACTATATATTAATAAAATTGATCCATAATCCATGATATTAAGGTGCATAAACTCAAAACTACAAACATATTAAGTGGAATAAGAGTGTGGAAACCCGAGATAATAAAAAAAATCCATAGTGTATAATCAATGGCATAAATATATATCATTTCATGAGGATAAATCATAACAGTATACATTTTCACTAACATAGGTGTACAAATCATAAAATTGTTGTGCGGGAGTCACTTAATGTTTCCCATATCATGATGCAATAGGAATCACTACTTGATTCCCATAGTGGATTAAGAATCATTATCTAACTCCCATAACATAGTAGAGCATCATCACTTCTTTAATCCCTTAGAGGATAAAGCATATATACTCGATTCCCATAATTATCACCTGAGATATAAATCCTTAACCAATGAATTAATGGGTGATATAGAACCCCACCCATCATTACCCATATATATATATATATGTATATGTATATGTGTGTGTGTGTTCCATTATAACATTAAAATACTTATACTTAAAACATTACTTAATTAACCTATGGAAAAGATACAAGTTTCTTGAAAAAAAAATTCCTAGAACATTTTATAAGTTATCCAGAGAATGAAGATAGATGGGTATATATAAATATATCATATGTCACATGAGGATCCTCAAAGGATATTGATATAAATTAAAAACATTTTTTTTATATTATTAGTAAAATCACTTTGAAAAAAATGAAATATACTTTTTTGAAATGATTTAAAACTTCCTAAAATGTTCTCCTTAAAATGAAATAATTTTATCATGATTTTTTTAAATTGCTCTTTAAAATTAAAAAAGTGTTTTTGGGAATTTTTTTGAAAAAATATATAATTTCAAAAACATTCTTTAAGAAAACATAAAAACACTAAAGAAATCATTCATAAAAACTCAAGCCTTTAAAATATATTTTTAAATCATAAATTATTTTTTAAAATTGAACTTTTACTTTTTAATTTTTTTCTTTATTTCCTTTAATTTATAAAATAAATATAAATTAAAATAATTTAGAAAATAATTTTAAATCATGGAAAGAAATATTCATACATAATAATACTCATATAGTGAAGGAAACCATAAAATAAATTCTTTAAGGTGTTTTTACCATAATAATAAAAGATGATGTTATGGGTCACATTCAAAAATCATTTTTCAAAAATTTGAAGTGATTTTTTCAGAATTTTGTACTTTTAAAAACGATATTCAATAATTTATCATTGTAAAACACATAAGTGTTTTGTAAATAGAATGCGGAGTAGAAGATAAAAAATTAAAACTTGAAAGGGAAATCCTATTTAATATTTTAAAATAACATGATTAAAAACCCAAATCATAAAAATAATCATTAATAACAATTTTTAAAAGAGTTAAATATATTTTTACTAGTCATCAAAAATAAAACATTTTTAGATTTCAAAAATAATAAAAGAGAACATTATCCGGAATATTGAATATGGATATAAAAGAAAAATTATTTATTAAGATATGATGAGAATCATTTTTAACATCATCGAATTTTGTGAAGAAAGAAACCCATCAATTTAATTCACCAAAAAAAAGGAGAATAAGAATTATAGTATCATTATATAATAGGATGAAACCATCTCGTAAAACCATAGTCAAAGAGTAATAACTATGACTTAGGAAAACAATTTGAGTCAAGAAAAAACCCTTACATCGTTGTTATATTCCAAATTAAAAACTTATGAAATGTATAACATGATATGGATTTGTCAATCCATTATATTTCTTGAAAAATAAAGATAAAATAAAACCATGGCCAATATATACACTATAAAAAGGATTTTTTTGAATATGCATCATATCTCAATGAAGCAAAATTTTGATTAAAAAAACCCTCAACTTGTATTCCCACTTATTTTATCACTTCACTAGACTCATGTATAATAAACATAACTATATTAATATCCTATTTAAGAGAAAAAATTAAAATATATTTCCTTTTATATACTTCTTTTATAATCAACTATTACAAGTTTATTATTCATTTATAGTTTATTTTCATTATCAGGTGTTAGAACTTATGATTGTTTTATTTCGTACAAGTACTATGGTGAAAGGGTCGATTCATACATATTGGTTAAAAATTATTCTTTCATATATTATTCAATATAATATAATCATTGTTTTTTAAATTATTCCTAATTTCTCATTTTCATTAGTTAACATACACTGTTAATATTTTGTGAAAATGGAAATCGTGATAAACTACTTTTAGCATGTTTAATGATCAAAAGGGTAAATATCAATAAATATGTTAAATATTAATAAAAAATTTATAAATTCATTAAAACAACTTAAATACATCATTATTACATGATATTACCATTATGTAATATTCATAAATCATTCATGATATAAACATTGTAATATCATTCACGTAAGTGGTAAAACCAAACCAAACATGAGCATGTTATAATGATTTAATGAGCATGGATTTACTTTCTTGTAATGATAATATAAATTCTAAAAAAGAATAAATATGTCATAAATTTCATAGATCATCATTAAATTTATTCTTATACCCATCCATGAAGGATGGTAATGAAAAATGATGTTTATCATTCGTGGAGGCGGTAGTCTGCACGTATGCATGATTAAAATTTCCATTTTTCAATGAATGGGAAAGAGTTAAGGTATATGATAAATTATCATTTTAGAATCATAATTATGACATAAGAAATAAATTCATTGAATCAACCCTTGTTACCATTCATTATAGGAAATGATGAAAAATGAACTATATCACTTTATTGTGGTAATAATCCACACTTACACATGATTATTTTTTTTCATTAGTGGTTGTAAAGGATTGAATAATACTAGTTTAATTTTATTAGGGGTGATAGACGTCACGACCCGTCCTCGGGGCCGGTGCTGTGACTACCCCAAGCCCGCCTTCCATAGGCCAGGGGCTGGCAACTAGCACCAAAGGCGTAAATCCTGATAAAAGGGAAGACATTGCCTTTATAGAAGTAAAAAAAACAAAACAGAGTATGCAAAAGTAGTAAACACTAGGTAGAACTGAATACAAATGAGTGTGCCAGAAAGAAAATGGGCCAGTATACAAACCCAACTGTAAAGTATAGTACAACTAAAAACCTAATACAACTGCAGTAAAGTAAAACAGCAACCACTGAGTCGTCCTCTGGGAATCCCACCTGAAGGTTGGGTACAGATGGCCTCCCCAGCACCTCGGGTCCGGCCATCCGCTCCGTATATGTCTCGCGAAGTAGTCCACCTCCGGGTACTGTGTAGCTCTACAAGCCTCCACCTCAATCACTGCTATCCGTCGTCTGCATCCAACACAACATAGTGCGGGCATAGCCCGTGCAGGGGTGAGTATATGATACTCAGTAGGGACCCTGAGACCCTCAAGGTCTCCCAAAATCCAATAAGGATAAACCAAAAAGTATGAAATCAATGGATAACCATTACTTAGGTATATGCCCATACATATACCTAAGTTATTAAGTAACCCATTCAATCAAGAGGAAAACACAAAGGTCATTGAATCAGCTCAAACCAGGATTTTATTCATGATGTCAAAACCACAGTTGTTGGAGAAATCCTCCTCTGTCGAGCACAGTAGTCCTGTCACGACTCTGAGGTGCTACTCACTAACCTTAGACTGCTAAGGTACTCCTCCTGTCGAGTACCGCGGGTCTGCAGCCTAACACAGTAGCGCTCCCCGCCATGGGTCTGCCACCTCACACAGTACCGCTCCCCCTGATAGCCTACAGAGGTACTCCTCCTATCGAGTACCACGGGTATGCCGCCTCACATAGTAGCGCTCTTCTTCCATGGGTCTGCCACCTCACACAGTAGTGCTTCCCACTGGGCTAGTCAAGTCACTCCGAAACAAATCAGACAAGCAGTAATCAGGTCTCAGCCAGCTACTAGGTCTCCGTACTTCGTATGCTCGTCTCTGGGAGGATCTGCTCCAGAAGCTACTGGTTGATAATCCAAGTGTCACGAAGTCCCAAGAAGAAGTATCTCAAAGGTCTACCACGTCATAGGGGTCTCAACGCAACAGATGACGCGTCAATCGGACGCCCGATCTGAAAGTTATTGGCTTTTCCGTTCCAGGGGCCTGGTTGGTTTTAAGCTAAAACCAAATCGACCGTACTCCAAATGCATCCAAACCTCAAGTGGAGTATACCAAAAGAACCATCTCATCAAAAGGAACCCAACGCGAGAGATGGAGCATAAATCGGGCGCCCGGTCTGAGAGTTATTCGCCTTTTAGTTCTGGGGTTCAGTTGGATTCGTGATCAATCCAACATGACCATACTCCATCTCAACCCAAATCTCCAGTGGGGTATACTCAAGGCACCATCTCTCTCCAAGGATTACAGCACTGATGATGGTTTGTCAAACGGACGCTCGGTGCCAAATTTATGGAGGTTTGTGCAGGGGCGCATGGTTTGCGCATGGTCTAAACAAACCGTGCGGCTAGGCCGTGCAAAGTCTCTGGGTGAGATAGTGGCTACCGCACGGTTGGCGCACGGTTTTCCAAACCGTGCGGCCAAACCATGCGAAGTCCCCAGGTGGGATAGTGGCTACCGCACGGTTGGCATACAGTTTTCTAAACTGTGCGGCCAAGCCGTGCGGCCACTTAAAACTAGGGTTTTAAGCCCCGGGCCACTAGGGATTTCTCATCTTTTCCCCATTCTTCCTCCTACTCGTACCTTATGCGGAAAATCCAGTTTTTAGAGGTTGGGGGAGCTCCTTATCTCTTTTTGAAGGCACATCTAAGGGGTTTCCTGGTGGATCAAAGGGGATTCTCCATTCATCACCCAAATGAAAAGCCGCCACCTTTCATCGTGATGAACACACCATTCAAGAAGAACTGCGGAGGGGTCGGGCCATCTTTGTTTGGCCCGCACAATTTCGTGTTAGAGCGGTAGCAAGCGGGTCATCAAGTTCATAAATCAAGAATCTTCAAACATTACAATTTAATACGAATCATGGATCAACTCATTTTGGTTGATCCACATCCGCCATGCTTTCCAAGAATGAGGAAATTAAACAAGAGAATTTGAGAATTCAAATAATAACCCCCTACCTCGATTTCAAGAGCGGAGCTCGTCAATGAGTCACGGAAGACAAGCGTTGTGGAGGTAGGGCATCGTGAAAGAAGGGCATCGATTCTGTTGACATCGGAGTGCGCCCGAAGAAGAAGCGTCATTGGTGACTTCGTTTTCTTCATCGGAGATATTATTCATCGAGAGAAGAACAATGTTCTTCTATTTCTCCAGAGCTCTCCCAAAATTCTTTCAACACAACGAATGCCAAACTAAAATAATATCTAAGGCTATTATTTTTTTCACACATGAATTTTCAAAATTCAAACACTATAATTAATTAATTGAAGGGTTCAATTCATTAATTAAAAGTTTTGGCAAAAAAATTAATGGGATAGAGAGGGAGGTGAAGAGATCACATTGATTAAGGGGAGAGTTGTCAAATTAATTAAAGGGAGGTGTTAATGGGGAGTTGAGGGGAGGTGATATGTTAGGGATCGTGTGGCCCCCACCTCACAAATATCCTCTCATGAGAGGTTATGTGGATGTGGGACCCACCAATAACTTCCCCTTGTTGGATATAACTACCCAAGATAAATAAAATTGTTTATAACAATTTTATTTAACTTTTTTTATTAAACCATAAAAATTAACTTTTCCTCCCGAGCAAACGCAACTGCGGTAAAGGTCCCCTTAAGAAAATACCGGCACTGCGAGTTCATCGGTGTCCTCAGATTTTAATTCCGAGCAACGGTTCAAAAGATAGAAATACCCACACGTACGTTCACTGAATGTACCCAAACAAAACTTCAAAAATTGATTTTGGGCACACCGGGCTTCAGAGTCAAGTGCCGTCAGAAACCGAGAACTCATAAAATTCCAAAGAATTAAAAAAAAATTCCTTGAAATTTCCAGGTCTTTAGATTACCCCCATATTAGGGATTTAAGTCCTCGTAAAGCTACAACACACACTAGGAAAACAAAAGAGGTACTGAACACGCATCTGAGCCTCCTGCTCCCAAGTGCTATCTTGGAGGTTCCCGTGCTGCCAGTGAATGCATACCAGAGGAATCGACCATCCACGTAGGAACCACTCCTGTCGATCCTTGATCTCCACCAGATCCTCCATGAAGGTTTCCCCGTCATCGATGTCCAGCTCCCCACGGTCGATGATGTGGGACGGGTCGTGCACGTATCTCCTCAACTGAGATACGTGGAAGACGTCATGCACCCGGTGCAACTGAGGTGGAAGGTCCAGGCGGTAGGCCACCTCACAAACTTTCCTGAAGAATTGGAGGAGTGACTGCAAATAGGCTGCACCATCCCTATCCACAAAGGATATTAGCAACGCAGCCAGCTGCTCCGTCACCTCTTCTAGCAGTTGAATGCCTGAACTCCTACTGAGAGCATCCGCTACTAAGTTTCCCTTTCCAGGAGTATAGAATATCTCGAAGTCATAGTCCTGGAGGAACTCAAGGCATCGCCGCTATCTCAGGTTCAGGTCCTTCTGAGAGAAGATACACCTGAGACTATTGAGATTAGAGTAAACTGTAAATGTTTCGCTGAACGAACTATGGGTGTGACTAGCCATTTGTAAAGAATTTGACTATACCCTTTTTCCCTTACGTCCTACAAGAGCTGCTAAGATTTCTCCTTTATCGAAAAGAGAAATCTGGTCTCATCCCCTGGATGAACCACATCATTTTTCTAATACAGTCAATCCTAACATGAATGGTACCAATTCATGTCAAGGACGACGTCGTAAGACCTCGAACCTACTACCAAGAGATCCAACTATAACTCTCACCTCCAAGGGTTGAGTCACACTGTCGGCATCAGTGTGTGATCACTGGGTCTTCTCCAGTAGAAATATCTAAAGTGAGGGTCAAGTCAATGGTTTTAACCGGGAATTCTTAGTATTAACCACACAAAAAGGAAAGAAAACGTCACAAGGACAAGTGCCTTTTATTACTGTAGCTCAAAGTACAAAGACAAAAATCAACCACAAACAACGACATCAACGAAGCTAGAAGCATCATGAACAAAGACCTCAATACCTGGAACTAGTCCCGCTCCTGTCCACCTGCTTCCGGAGCTCCATAGTCATATGCTTCAGCTGCCTGAAGTTGTGCTCTCCCCTGTCCACCCATTCCCAGTGGTCGAGGTGGACCTCCTAGTGGTGGTGGTGAAAACACCTCGAAGCGTCGTCCACCACCAGCTGCACGGCCAACTCCTATGCCACGGTCACCTGCTCCTTGCGGTCCATCACGATCGAACCTCTAACTCTACCTGGGAGGTCCTTCATCTATCTACTGATCATCCGAGCGGCGGGTCAGACAGTCATAATTCATGTGACCCTGTCCGCCGCATGAGTAACACTGCCTGACAGGTCTGGATCTGTCTCCACTATGGGTGCCCCGCACTACCGACCTTGAGTCATGCGGTCGACCACCTGTGGGTCTGGTCCTCTTGGACTCCTGTGTCATCTGTCTACTGCCAGCTGCAGAAGACTCCACTGCATGCCGACCAGTAGTGGGTCCCACTGCTGTAGATTTCTCAGCAAGGAAACTCTCCACTAAGAGGGCTCGCTCCAACACCCCTGTCTGCGTCAGGATTCTATGAGAGATAACTGAAGCTCTAATCTCTCGCCTGAGTCCCCGCTCAAAGGTCTGGGCCCTGAAGAACGGGTCCCATACCATATCAGTGGAGTAGCGTGAGAGGTCAGTGAACTTCGCCGAGTACTGTGCCACTGTCATGCTACCCTGCTGTAGATGCAGTAACTCATGTATCCACACCACTCGAAGGGTGGCTGGTACAAACTCCACCCGGAACAGGCTCTAGAAGTCTACCCATAGATTTGTCTCCTCGTCGTGCATCTGGAGCATCAGACTCCACCATCTGCCTGCTGCTGCCTGTAGGAGGCTGGCAGCAAGGATCGCCATGAATTCTGCTGGTGTCCCTACTAGCCTGAAAACTCTCACCAAAGCCTCCATCTAATCCTCAGCCTCCTGTGGGTCCATCTCTCCCCGGAACCTGGGTGGCCTCTGGCGTTGGAACTCGTGCAGCGCGCTCAAGTATCGTGCATCGCCTACTGTTGGGGCTGGTGGCATCGGTGGCCCAATGGGTGGTTATAACGACCCATACTTTACATACATTGTTAGTACTTCAAAATTGAAGTACACTTATTACAACATATAACAAAACCATGAAAGGAACGTATAGGTATAGTGTCTTTAGAAACTGGGAAACATAAACAACTGGTTCATAAAGCGTCTACACTGCCTCCCATTTATTTCATCATATCTATAGTCCCTTTTGGCATATCTTACTTAATAACCTTCTTCCTGACCTGGGGAAAGAAAACATACAAAAGGGTGAGTTCAAATTCTTAGTAAGGGTAAACAAAAGAAATATCAATCACATCATATTCATAAGAACATAACATTTTGGAAATCTTACCCTACAAAAGAGATCATAATTTCATAACATGGGATAAATCATGGTAGTGAAACCTAATCACAATAATCATAACTTAAAACATGAAGCTTTGTGGCATACACACATAATCATAGAGAATCATTTCTTATTAGTCAAGACTCATTGCCAAGACTATCTTAGTGGAAAAAGTCCATTTCTGAACTAAGTTCATTCCTCATTTCAGTCCTGTTTCACTGAACCGGTTTATCCTGTCATTACAGCCATGTCTATCTCATGAGATATAAAATCTTTACCCAATGCATTGGAGGGAGATATAGGTCCCACCCATCTCATAATGATACCATTCTTATGTGTTCCACAAAATCATAAATCATACATCATTGCATAACCCATGTAATAAAAATGGGATTATTAAACATCGTGACATTATAAAACAATTCATATAGGATAAAAAAATTCATAAAAATAATTCCATCACAACATAATCAAATCAATGTAATAATAGATATAGAAACAGAACCCTATATTATCTTAGATGGAAAATAATTTTGATAAAACACTTGAACTCCATTCTTGAGGAAAATATCATTTCTACTTTAAAATTTTTTTTCCTTTCTTAACATGTCATACAATTTTAAACTAAAATAAGTTGATTAAAAATAAACTTGAAAAATGGTAAAGGAAGCTTCTTGGAAATAATGTTTTAAAAAAATCCATTCATGCCGTATAAGTTAAAAAAAACATTCTTCCCGTACTTTTGTCGGAAAAGTCAAAAAGTACCTCATACAAAAAACAACAAAAGATTCCCTTCATATCTTTTACTAAAAACTCACCGAAGGGTAAAATTAGATTTAAACAATTTTAGGTGGATGGAAATAATATTACATATTGAGGAAACATGGATGTGGATGATAAAATACACCCCAGTAAATTCCAAAGTATAAACAATCTTGGATAAAAATGAGATTGAGATATTTCCCTTACCTTAGGTCTGATTTGCTTCGTAAGTGTCTGAACCTCCTGTATAATGATTTAAATAATGTCATTGACTTATTCCAGAATCATACTCATTGTTATGATATCATATATGGTCATATTCTTAGCTTATTATTAGTAATATTTCATTGCTACTTGTTATTCGGGTGTTTATTACTTTTTGTTCTTATGCGTGTTTTGTTGAATAAATTCTTATTCTTCTTTTTAGGTTATAGATAACTCATTTCCAGAATGGTATTAGTGTAATATATATCATATTTATTCCCTCAATTAATTTATGTAATCATTATGCAATGAAAATCATGTAGAACGAGTCGCATCACATCATGGAGACAGTATTCCGTACGTACGCATGAGCGATGATATCGTTCCCATGATCATGGAATTGTATTGGAGTGTATGTATACTATTTCAGAATAAATATCACTTTACAATAATCATATATATTAATTATTTACACCATTATACCCATCCAAGTAAGGTGGTGGTGGAAAATAGATTACACCACGGCGTGGAGACGGTATTCCGTACGTACGCGCGGGCGGTGATTTCATTTTCCGTATGATGGATAGATGGTGAAATAGGGTTGTTTCATACTTATAATAATATATCAGTATATGAGTGATACTGATGTTATTAATTCATAATGAAACAACTAAAGAAGAAGAAGTGGAAGAAGAAATAATGTTGAAAGAATCGGTAACAGACATTACCTCTTCTTTGAAGCGCTTCTTTGAGACCTCCTTTTAGGGCACTAAAATTGATCTTTGAAGAAGACCAGGACCTCTAGGATGTTTCTAGGGAAGTGTAGAGGATAAATTGGCAGGGGTTGGCCGAGCTTGAAGGCTCAAAGTGGTGTGAGGAAGAGAGGGAGGAGGTGCCCTTTTATAAGGGAGGAGAGGGGCACCTTTGAAAAAACTAAAAATATTATTTTATTATAAAGCCATATTCGGTTTTAAATAGGTCCAAATTGATTTATTGAGAAGCTAAGGTGGGGATGGGTCGAAATAATCTCATCCAATAGAATTTGGACAAGTTTATTTTACTACTTTAACCTTATCATTTAGATTTAACTTTAAGTTAGATAATTTTACTTTTACCGTGTCTTTTTGTGTTCTTACACTATAAGGTTAATAAAATTACTATAACAAGACAAACGAATCTGAAGTTGTTTATTATTAATATATATAACCTTATCTAAGTCATTTGGCCGAACCTTAGATTTTTAAGAATAAAATAACAATTAATAATATAATATTTGTTTTAAAAACTATTTTATGTCAATTTTGACACTATTTAGTAATTGATTTTTGTAAAAATCATAACAGAATGATTAGTTCTAAAAAAGTTAATTAAATCAATAATAACATGTCATATTGACCTAGAAAATTAGTGAAATTTATAAAAAGTCTCAAATTACATTTATTTGGGTATTTATAACATCAATTATGTCAATATTTCATTAATAAGATAATTACTGCATCATCGTTGTGTCATAAATAAATTAAATTATTTAATGTCTAAAAATTACAAATAAAATACCATTATGTAGGAAATCATTTTAGCTTTCTAATTAATATTTATTGTCGAATTTATCTTATGTATAACCATATATTAAAAATTATTGACTTATGAAACTTTGATTTTAACTATTTTAACCCTTCTTTAAATAAATTTATAATAAATGTCCTAATCTAATCCAAGTGGGCCTAAATGGTCATATTTTATTCCTAAGGTTGATTTTGGTAGAATTACACTTATCCAATTGAATTAGGACATGTGTTAGGGTAATAATAATATCATTTTTACCCTTAATTACCCTATTTACTTTTAACCGTGGTAAATAAAAGTAAAAAGTTACTATTTACCAAAAATTATTTTCATCTCATTGAACCACATTTTACTTACTGACATCAACCGTGTCTCTTGGATTTTTTAAATTCCACTCACAGAAGCGGTAAAATTAAGTTTTATGTAAATTTGCAAATTCTCCTAGGAGGTGGGTAAAAGACGGTGAAAAGTTCAATAAAATTTTTATATATCTAAAATTATTATAAAATTACTCCAATGAATTAAATTGAACTTATATAGGTATTATGTATCAATTTTGACCTAAAATAAATTTAAATAAAATAAATAATTATTTAAATAAAAATTCCGTTTTTAAATAGTAACCCAGTGTTTTCACTATTCATCAAAAATTGAAAGTTTCCAGAAAAATACCAAAATTTCACCCTAGGATATTTTCGATATTCCGAATCCAAAAATGAAGTCCATTTTGAAAAATAAAATTTAAAAATTTTCAAAAAGTGGTTATTACTATTCATAACGTTTAGTTTTAATAATATTTTAATAGCATATCGTTGTTTAGTGAAACTCGGTATTGCGTACGATGCAAGCTATCAAGGAAGGTCGCGATTGCGTGTAAAGCAATCCAAGCTAGTTTTGTGTGTAGTGAAAGATTTCTTTGATGATTTATATAAAATAAAAACAAAATATTTCTTATAAAAGTCTCGGGTGTTACATTCTACCCCCCTTAAAATGAATTTCGCCCTTGAAATTTGTCACTTGTAACAAACAAATGAGGATACCTCTCCCTCATCATATCCTCAAGCTCCCATATAGCTTCTTCTAATTGGTGGTTCCTCCATAAAACTTTCACCAAGCGAGTGGTCTTGTTCCGTAGGACTTTTTCACTACGATCGAGAATCTCTATCGGCTGTTCTTCATAAGAAAGATCTTGTTCCAGTGGTACAACTTCTGAGCTGAGTACATGTGAAGGATCAGGTATGTACTTTCTCAGAAGAGATACATGGAACACATCGTGAACTTGAGAGAGATTCGGTGGAAGCGCCAATCGGTAAGCTACCTTCCCAACACGATCCAGTATTTCGAAAGGACTGATATACCTAGGGCTCAACTTTCCCTTCTTTCCAAATCTCATTACTCTTTTCCAAGGAGATATTCATAAGAACACTTTATCACCCACTTCAAACTCTAAGTCTTTTCTTCGGTTATCGACATAACTTTTTTGTCGACCTTGAGCTGCTCTTATGTGTTGTTGAATAGATCAGACCTTTTCTGCCATCGCATTAACAAGATCAGGTCCTAATAGCTTTATTTCCCTAACTTCATCCTAGCAAGTTGGAGTCCTGCATTTCTTTCCAAAGAGAGATTCATAAGGAGCCATTTGAATATTGGAGTGAAAGCTATTATTTTAAAAAAATTCCACCAAATGTAGGTGTTGATCCCAACCACCTTTGAAATCCATAGAGAAAGCTCTCAACATATCTTCTAGAGTTTGAATTGTCCTCTCAGACTGACCGTCTGTCTGAGGATGATAAGCAGTGCTGAAACTCAACTCTGTATTCAGAGGATGCTGAAGACTTCGCCAGAACTTTGAGGTAAACCTCGGATCCCGATCAGATATAATAGAAAGTGGTACTCCATGCAATCTTACCACTTCCTTTACATATATCCTGGAAAGCTGATCCAGAGAGAAATCCTCTCTAATAGCAATGAAGTGTGCAGACTTTGTAAGACGATCAACTATGACCCAGATAGCATTATTACCTTTGGATGTTTTAGGAAGTCCTGTGACAAAGTCCATAGTGATGTTTTCCCATTTGCATTCGGGTATGAGTAATGGTTGTAACATCCCCTTAGACTTCTGTCTCTCAGCTTTAACATGCTGACAAACCAAGCATCGAGAGACATATTCAGCAACATCTCCTTTCATGCCATCCCACCAGAAGTACTCTTTCAGGTCTCTATACATCTTCATGCTTCCAGGATGAATAGAGAATGAAGAACTATGAGCCTCATCCAGCAGCTCCTTATTTAATTCGGGGATGGGAGGAACACAAACCCAATTCCTGAACTTTATTGTCCCATCACAATCAAGGTTGAATTCAGGAACATTTCTCACCTTCTTTTGTAACTCTACATCTTCTTTCTGTGCCTCTTTAATCTTACCATGTATAGATGGTTGTACATTCATTTGAGAAAGATATGATTTTCCCCTTTCATTATAATTCCAAGATCCATCCTTTGTAAATCCATAAATATTGGATCTTTTGTGATCCTCATCATGGATAAACTAGCATGGTCTTGTCGACTTAATGCATCTGCCACCTTGTTTGCTTTCCCAGGGTGGTAATGAATTGAGCAGTCGTAATCCTTAATCAGCTCCAACCATCTTCTTTGGCGCATATTCAGCTCCTTTTGTGTGAAAATATACTTTAAACTTGTATGATCAGTATAAATGTCACAACTTTCTCCATAAAGATAATGCCTCCAAATCTTTAATGCAAAGATTACCGCAGCTAACTCCAAATCATGAGTTGGGTAATTTTTCTCATGGATTTTCAACTATCGTGAGGCATAAGCTATCACCATATCATTTTTCATAAGAACACACCCCAATCCCTTCTTGGATGCATCACTATAGATCACAAACCTTTCTCCACTACAACGCAGTGTGAGCACAGGTGCACTGGATAACCTTCTTTTCAACTCCTTGAAATTCTCTTCACATTCCTCTGTCCAAACAAACTTAACTCCTTTCCGAGTCAATTTGGTGAGTGGATTAGATAATTGTGAAAAATCTTTCACAAAACGTCGATAATATCCAGCCAAACCAAGAAAACTTCGGATCTCAGTTACTGTTGTTGGTCTTGACCATCTTTCGATAACCTCTGTTTTTGCTGGATCCACAGATATCCCCTCTTTTGAGATTATATGACCCAAAAATGAAACTTTTTGAAGCCAAAATTCACACTTGGTAAATTTAGCATAAAGCTTCTCCTTTCTCAGGGTCTTCAATATAATTCTCAAGTGATCTTCATGTTCTTACTTTCTCTTTGAATATACAAGAATATCGTCTATAAAGACTACCAAAAACTGATCAAGATAGTCTCTAAAGACTCTATTCATCATATCCATGAAGATAGCAGGGGCATTAGTAAGACCAAATGGCATCACTATAAATTCATAGTGTCCATACCTTGTACGGAAAGACATCTTTGGTATATCCTCCCTTTTGACCCTTAATTGATGATACCCTGAACGAAGATCAATCTTGGAAAAGTATTGAGCTCCGCGTAGTTGGTCAAACAAGTCGTCAATGCGTAGGAGAGGATATTTTTTCTTGATAGTGATCTTGTTAACTTCTCGATAATCAATGCAGAGTCTCATTGATCCATCTTTCTTCTTAACAAATAGAACAGGTGCTCCCTAAGGTGGCACACTAGGGCGTATGAACCCCTTTTCAAGATTCTCTTGGAGTTGCTTCTTCAATTCCTACAACTCAATTGGGGCCATTCTATAAGGTGTCTTTGAAATAGGTAAAGCAACCGGTATGAGTTCTATTGAAAACTCAACTTCACGATTTGGTGGAAGGCCCGACAATTCCTCTGGAAATACATCATCAAACTCCCGTACAATGGGAATATTCTTAATTGTGAGTTTCTCATCAACCATTTGAGATAAATAACCTTCATTTAGTGAAATCAATACTCATAAGATGGAAGAAATTTCCACTGGAAGGTTATGTTCATCCTTGCATCGATAAACGATCAAAGATTGATCTGTAATATGAAATGTGACTTCCCTTCTTTGGAAATTGATATGAGCTCCATATATAGAAAGCCAATCCATGCCAAGAATCACATCAAATTCCACTATAGGGAGGATCACAAGATTTGCAGGAATCACTTTCCCACAAACTTCAATCGGAGAAGAATTATAAACTTTTGATGCGACTGTTGTGCCATTAGGGGTTGTCACAGTTAACTCAACATCTAATTGTTGAGGTAATATGGTGATACCCTTAGAGAATTCTTCAGAAATAAAGGAGTGGGTGGATCCAAAATCAAATAAAACATTTTCTACTTTAGAGTGGATGGTATGTGTACCTTTCACCACTTCATTATCGTACTCCACATCGTGGATAGAAATTGCATGTGACTTTCCTTTGTCTTTAGCCTTAAGAGTTTGTTGATGTCAATCATCAACAACAACCCTTTTATTAGGGAATTGATTGGCATAATTCCCCATTTCCTTGCACTTGTAACATTGAAGTGTAGGAGGTGCATTCTGTGTAGCCTTTTCATTGTTCGCATCACTAGACATCTTCTTCCCATCATTGTGGAATTCAAATGCCCGATGACCTTCCTTTCCACATTTGAAACATTTACTTGTCCCTTTAAGACAACTCCCTCCATGTTTCTTTCCACACCTTGAGCATAAGGGAAAACTCATCTTCTTTTCAGTGTGCTCTTTAGATTTTCCTTTGAATTCCATTTTCCTCTTCTTATCAAACCCATATGACTGATGGGTTACTCCAATCTCCATCTCAACTTTGAGAGCACATCGAACGATTTCCTCATAGCTATTGAAGTCCCTTATGGCTGACGCCCTTCGAAGACTTGGTTTTAAGCCAATAAAGAATCGATCAATCTTACTCTCAGGTTGGATAATAATACCAGAAGTGTACCTTGCAAGTCTTGTAAAATTTGCTTCATAGGTACCAACAGATTCATCATCCTTTTGCTTTAGTTCAAGAAACCCCTTCTCCATATTTGTTCGGAGAATACGAGGGAAGTACTTATTGAAAAATAAGTTCTTGAACTCGTCCCATTCCATGGACTCAATTTCATATCTTGGCCTCGTATTCTTGATAAGATTCCACCATTGATCATCATCACCTTCCAAATGATACACTGCTAAGATGACTTTATCATGTTCAGAACATTGAAGAACTGAAAATATCTTTTCAGTAGCACTAATCCATTGTTCAGTAACTAATGGATCAGTAGACCCGCTGAATGAAGGTGGACGTTGTCTCATGAAGGATTCAACAGAATGTTGCTCCTTCCTTTGCTCGTTTGGAAGTCCTGCATGATTCATAGCTTGAGAAAGTTGTGTGAGCATGGCTACAAGATTTTTCATTCCAGCTCCAATAACGTTTGGTTGCTCAGGGGGAAAATCATTGCATTTCCCGTCGCATTCCGCATTAACACGATTCCTTTGGGTTCCAGCCATTGACTAAAACCAAGAAGAATAGTGTGAGAAACACAAATTATAATAGGAAAACCACATAATCAAGAATAAAATTTCAAACTTAAGGTCTTATCCGAGGTTATTCATGGCCATTTCTAAAACACTAAGATTGTGTTCTATGCTTAGACTTCTCCTTAGGAATCTTACTAAGGCTTTCACATCCCAGTTTCCAAAGGTTGACTATACCTTTCCTCTGATACCAATTATAACAACCCATACTTTACATACATTGTTAGTACTTAAAAATTGAAGTACACTTATTACAACATATAACAAAACCATGAAAGGACCGTATAGGTATAGTGTCTTTAGAAACTGGGAAACATAAACAACTGGTTCATAAAGCGTCTACACTGCCTCCCATTTATTTCATCATATCTATAGTCCCTTTTGGAATATCTTACTTAATAACCTTCTTCCTGACCTGGGGAAAGAAAACATACAAAAGGGTGAGCTCAAATGCTCAGTAAGGGTAAAGAAAAGAAATATCAATCACATCATATTCATTAGAACATAACATTTTGGAAATCTTAGCCTGCAAAAGAGATCATAATTTCATAACATGGGATAAATCATGGTAGTGAAACGTAATCACAATAATCATAACTTAAAACATGATGCTTTGTGGCATACACACATAATCATAAAGAATAATTTCTTATTAGTCAAGACTCATTGAAAAGACTATCTTAGTGGACAAAGTCCATTTCTGAACCGAGTTCATTCCTTGTTTCAGTCTTGTTTCACAGAATCGGTTTAACCTGCCGTTCCAGCCATGTCTATCTCATGAGATATAAAATCTTTACCCAATGCATTGGAGGGAGATATAGGTCCCACCCATCCCATAATGATACCATTCTTATGTCTGCCACAAAATCATAAATCATACATCATTGCATAACCCATGTAATAAAAATGGGATTCTTAAACATCGTGACATCATAAAACAATTCATATAGGATAAAGGAATTCATAAAAATAATTCCATCACAACATAATCAAATCAATGTAATAATAGGGATAGAAACAGAACCCTATATTATCTTAGATGGAAAATAATTTTGATAAAACACTTGAACTCCATTCTTGAGGAAAATATCCTTTTGACTTTAAAAACATTTTTCCTTTTTTAACATGTCATACAATTTTAAACTAAAAGAAGTTGATTAAAAATAAAATTGAAAATTTTTAAAGGAATATTCTTGGAAATAATGTTTTAAAAAAATCCATTCATGCCGTATAAGTTAAAAAAACATTCTTCTCGTACTTTTGTCGGAAAAGTCAAAAAGTACCTCGTACGAAAAATGACAAAAGATTCCTTTCATATCTTTTACTAAAAACTCACCGAAGGGTAAAATTGGATTTAAAAAATTTTAGGTGGATGGAAATAATATTACATATTGAGGAAACATGGATGTGGATGATAAAATACACCCCAGTAAATTCCAAAGTATAAACAATCTCGGATAAAAATGAGATTGTGATATTTCCCTTACCTTAAGTCCGATTTGCTTCGTAAGTATCCGAACCTTCTGTATAATGATTTAAATAATGTCATTGACTTATTCCCGAATCATACTCATTGTTATGATATCATATATGGTCATATTCTTATCTTATTATTAGTAACATTTCATTGCTACTTGTTATTCGGGTGTTTATTACTTTTTGTTCTTATGCGTGTTTTGTCGAATAAATTCTTATTCTTCTTTTTAGGTTATAGATACCTCATTTCCAGAATGGTATTAGTGTAATATTTATCATATTTATTCACTCAATTCATTTATGTAATCATTATTCAATGAAAATCATGTAGAACGAGTCGCATCACATCGTGGAGTCGGTATTCTGTACGTACGCACGAGCGATGATATCATTCCCATGATCATGGAATTGTATTGGAGTGTATGTATACTATTTCAGAATCAATATCACCTTACAATAATCATATATATTCATTCTATAAACCATTATACCCTTCCAAGTAAGGTGGCGGTGGAAAATAGATTACACCACGGCGTGGAGAGGTATTCCGTACGTACGCACGCACGGTGATTTCGTTTTCCGTAGGATGGATAGATAGTGAAATAGGGTTATTTAATAAATATAATAAAATATCAGTATATTATTGATACTTATATTATTAATTCATAATGAAACAACTAAAGAAGAAGAAGTGGAAGAAGAAATAAAGTTGAAAGAATCGGTAACAGACATTATCTCTTCTTTGAAGCGCTTCTTTGAGACCTCCTTTTAGGGCACTAAATTTGTCTTTGAAAAATACCAGGACCTCTAGGATGTTTCTATGGAAGTGGATAGGAGAAATTGGTAGGGTTTGTCCGAGCTTGACGGCTCAAAGTGGTGTGAGGAAGAGAGGGAGGAGGTGCCCTTTTATAAGGGAGGAGAGGTGCACCTTTGGAAAAACTAAAAATGTTATTTTATTATAAAGCCATATTCGGTTTTAAATAGCTCCAAATTGATTTATTGTGAAGCTAAGGTGGGGATGGGTCGAAATCCTCTCATCCAATAGAATTTGGACAAGTTTAGTTTACTATTTTAACCTTATCATTTAGATTTATCTTTAAGTTAGATAATTTTACTTTTACCGTGTCTTTTTGTGTTCTTACACTATAAGGTTAATAAACTTACTATAACAAGACAAAAGAACCCCAAGTTGTTTATTATTAATATATATAACCTTATATAAGTCATTTGGCCGAACCTTAGATTTTTAGGAATAAAATAACAATTAATAATATAATATTTGTTTTAAAAACTATTTTATGTCAATTTTGACACTATTTAGTAATTGATTTTTGTAAAAATCATAACAGAATGATTAGTTCGAAAATAGTTAATTAAATCAATACTAACATGTCATATTAACCTATAAAATTAGTTGAATTCATAAAAAGTCTCAAATTACATTTATTTGGGTATTTATAACATCAATTATGTCAATATTTCATTAATAAGATAATTTCTGCATCATGATTGTGTCATAATGAAATTAAATTATTTAATGTCTAAAAATTAAAATTAAAATACAATTATGTAGGAAATCTTTTTATATTTCTAATGAATATTTATAGTCGAATTTATATTACGTATAACCCTATATTAAAAATTATTTACTTATTAAACTTTGATTTTAACTATTTTAACCATTCTTTAAATAAATTAATAATAAATGTCCTAATCTAATTCAAGTGGGCCTAAATGGTCATATTTTATTCCTAAGGTTGATTTTCATCGAATTACACTTATCCAATAGAATTAGGACATGTGTTAGGGTAATAATAATATCTTTTTTACCCTTAATTACCCTATTTACTTTTAACCGTGGTAAATAAAAGTAAAAAGTTACTATTCACCAAAAATTATTTTCATCTCATTGAACCACATTTTACTTACTGACATCAACCATGTCTCTCGGATTTTTGAAATTCCACTCACAGAAGCGATAAAATTAAGTTTTATGTAAATCTGCAAATTCTCCTAGGAGGTGGGTAAAAGACGGTGAAAAGTTCAATAAAATTTTTATATATCTAAAATTATTATAAAATTACTCCAATGAATTACATTGAACTTATATAGGTATTATGTATCAATTTTGACCTAAAATAAATTTAAATAAAATAAATAATTATTTAAATAAAAAGTTGGTTTTTAAATAGTAACCCATTATTTTCACTATTCATCAAAAATTGAAAGTTTCCAGAAAATACCAAAATTTCACCCTAGGCTAATTTCGATATTCCGAATCCAAAAATGAAGTCCATTTTGAAAAATAAAATTTAAAAAATTTCAAAAAGTGGTTATTACTATTCATAACGGCTAGTTTTAATAATATTTTAATAGCATATCGTTGTTTAGTGAAACTCGGTATTGCGTACGACGCAAGCTATCAAGGAAGGTCACGATTGCGTGTAAAGCAAGCCAAGCTAGTGTTGTGTGTAGTGAAAGATTCCTTTGATGATTTATATAAAATAAAAACAAAATATTTCTTATAAAAGTCTCGGGTGTTACAGTGGTAGTACTGCTGGTGCCTCCGCTGGTGCCTCAACTGGAAGAGGGCCCTGTACTGAGACCTCGTCACTCGACAGGCTGTCTGTACGTACAACTCTTGGGGCCCTAGTCGTTCGTCTGTGGGGAGGCATCCTGAAAGAAACAGATTATACACGGTCAAAGATTATAGCCGGTGAGCTGACCTGGTTTGAGCTGACTTAAGGAAAACTTTTGAAAACACACACGCAATCAGTGTTACATGCACTGAGTCGGAAATCAGAAGTCGGGGTCCTGGTGTATGGATACTGTTTCGGTGCGGATGTGCGTCGGGTTACGCTGTTCCGCCAGGACGCGTTCGCGCGTGCACCCGTCGACCCGAGGGGATGGGCGCGCGCGGCTTGTGGTCCCGCAGTCCCGCTTTCCAAGGGAGGGCGGCATCCGTCCCTTATTCAGGGGCGTCTGCTCCTTGATCGAAACCGGGATGATGGGATGTCGGCTCCTCCTTCCGTGGACGTCTCCTCGGAACTCGTCGCCTAATCCGGGTCTCCCTCATAGATTTAAGAATGTTTGTGAATCTCGTTCCCGGTGCCATATCTTCATGGACACCGGTTAATTACGCTGCTTCCGCCCGGACGCTCTAAGGAGTCTGGTCGGGGCAGCAACCTGCGGTGAGGAGACCGGGTGGCTCCGGGTGTCGGGGGCGTGTCTTAACACTGCGCCTCTGCATGTCTGCCTTCCGTCCCTAATAGGGCTTCTCGAAGGCGTGATGGCCTGAGGCATCCCGCACTTGGCGCGGGGGACTGTGTTACCTGAGGTTTTCCTCAGCTTCCCATGTTTAACACGGGGTATGCCGCGAGTTTAACGTCCAGCGGGGACGGCATCGGACTGATCAACACGAGGAGTGGATCAGATGACAGAACCCCTTGCGGGGAACCTCCGACGCTGGGGCCAGCACATGGGCGGCTTCCCGAGTGAAGTGGAGTGGAGTGAAATGGCATGACCCCACCGGGATGTGGCGGCCCGGGTAAGGATCAGGGTGGATGATGGAGTGAAGAGCTTGGACCCCGTAGGGGCTTCCTACGTACCGTGCGTTAGCGCGGATCAAAGTCAGCGTAGTTCGGGTGTACAGTTTAACGTCATGCTGGACGTCGGCAAGCCGACTCACAAAGAGATCGAGGCCGCCGGGCGGAGGATTGAACCGAACCACCTCGCACGGAGGGGGATGGAACAGCCGGGTGGATCACAGTTTTACGTCATGCTGGACGTTAGCAAGCCGACTCACGAAGAGATCGAGGCGGTGGGGAAGCACAATGGAGATACACACGTGCAGTCCCCCACAGAGGCGGATTCATAGGTGAATCAACGCAAGTGTGAACCCGGGAGGGGTTCACCGATGGACGAACCGACGTAAATACGACCGGGACGACCAGGTGGCGGGCTTGAACCTCGGAGAGGCTTCCTACGTACCTTGTTTAGAAGACAGGGATCAAAGTCCACGTAGTTCGTTCTGTTTGTAACACTCTACCCCCGTGGGCGAAGGCCACTCCATGAATCATCCCTAAAGAGGGGCAACCCCGTCATCCCTGCAGAGACGAGCGGGTGGGGGCCACATCCAAACCGGGGGGACCCTGCGTGCGGGGCACGGGATCGGGTGATGCGGGCGGTTTAACATCTTGCCGGACGAAATACAGTTTAACGTCGTGTGTTGAAGACGAAGATGCTTGGCAGTTTAACGTCTTGCAGCGCGGACGATGTGCAGTTTAACGTCGTGCGGGACGTATGCTGAACAGTTTAACGTCTTGTAGCTCGGACGAAGTACAGTTTAACGTCGTGCGGGACGTATGCAGTTTAACGTCGTGCAGGACGTATGCAGTTTAACGTCGTGCAGGACGTATGCAGTTTAACGTCGTGCAGGACGTTAAAGCCGCCGATAGGTTCGTGTCACTTCGCGCAAGCCTAGGGGGGGCCGCACGGGAAGACGACGCACGGTGCGGGCACCCGGGATGAGGGTCATCGGGCGCCACGCAGGCGGGTACCCAAAGGGGGTCAAAGGGGGCGACCCTGGCGGTTTGCGCGCAAAAGAGGAGCTTTGCGCGCAATACCACGGGTCGGCGCGCAAATGGGCGGGCTGGCGCGCAATTGGGCCAGCACTTTGCGCGTGGATGATCGGGATTGCGCGCACCGGGATTCAGATAGCGCACGGGGGCAACGACTCATTCTTTAAGTGAAGGTTTATTCAATGGAAAGGAGCCAAAGGGATTCCGCGCGAAGGCGAACCCCGAGGCTTTCTTGCGCGAAAGAAAAGAGGTTACCTGAAGATCGGCATTGCGCGCGGAAGGGGTCGGATTGCGCGCACGAGAGACCTTTCGAATTTCGGCAACCTTTAAAACGTCAGGGGTCGCCTTATATTTATAGGCAACCCCGGGCGCGGAATCCGGTTCGCGGGCGCGGAATTCTCGGCGCGGGCGCGGAATCGGGCCCGACGCGCAAGGGAGTCGCGCGGGCCAGAGGCGCGCAAAATTGCGCGCCGGCCCGGCGCATTGCGCGCATCCCGGGAGGTTTGCGCGCGGCTCATCAACTTTGCGCGCGGATCTCCAAAATTCCGCGCAAGGCTTCCGGGCCCTCCGAAACATGCTTCCGACTCCAAATAGGACCTCGCTTTCCGCATCCGGAGCTTTGTTTGGGAACAACGGACTTTTCCGGCGTCTACAGATACGTCAGCCGCCCGCACCAACACTAGACTCCTTGAACTGAAAACCACACTTATTACCTTTAACACTATTGCTTCACAGAAATAAAAATATCAAATTCCTAAGTTCTGCGGTAGAAACAACATCCTCTGATACCAATTAGTCACGACCCGTCCTCGGGGTCCGTGTTGTGACTACCCCAAGCCCACCTTCCATAGGCCAGGGGATGACGACCAACACCAAAGGTGTAAATCCTAATAAAAGGGAAGATATTGCCTTTATAGAAGTAAAAAAACACAACAGAGAATGCAACAGAAGTAAACACTAAGTAGAACTGAATACAAAAGAGTGTACCAGAAAGAAAATGGGATAGTATACAAACCCAAATGTAAAGTACAGTACAACTGAAAAGCTAGTACAACTGCAGTAAAGTAAAACAAAAACCATTGATTCATCCTCTGGGAATATTACCTAAAGGGTGGGTACAAATGGCCTCCTCTGCACCTCGGGTCCGGCTGTCCACTTCGTGTACGTCTCACCAAGTGGTCCACCTCCGGGTACCGTCCAGATCCAGAAGCCTCCACCTCGATCAGTGCGGTCGATCATCTGCATCCAACACAACGTAGTGCGGGCATAGCCCGTGCAGGGGTGAGTATACGATACTCAGTAGGGACCCTGAGACCCTCAAGGTTTCCCAAAATCCAACAAGGATAAACCACAAAGTATGAAATCAATGGATAACCATTACTTAGGTATATGCCTATATATATACCTAAGTTATCAAGTAACCCATCTCAATCAAGTGGAAAACACAAAGGTCATTGACTCAGCTCAAACCGGGATTTTATTCATGATGTCGAAACCACGGTTATTGGAGAAATCCTCCTCTTTCGAGAACAGTAGTCCTGTCGCGACTCCGAGGTGCTACTCACTAACCTTAGACTGTTGAGGTACTCCTCCCGTTGAGTACCGCGGGTCTGCCGCCTCACACAGTAGCGCTCCCCGCCATGGGTCTACCGCCTCACACAGTAGCGCTCCCCCTAATAGCCTACAGAGGTAATCCTCCTGTCGAGTACCGCGGGTTTGCCGCCTCACATAGTAGCACTCCTCTGCCATCGGTCTGCCACCTCACATAGTAGTGCTCCCCACTGGGCTAGTCAAGTCACTCCAAAACGAATCGGACAAGTAGTCATCAGGTCTCAGCCAGTTGCTAGGTCTCCGTACTCCGTATGCTCATCTCTGGGAGGATCCACTCCATGAGATACTAGTCAATACTCCAAGTTTCATGAAGTCCCACAAAGAAGTATCTCAAAGGTCCGCCATGTCATAGGGGTCTCAACGCAACAGAAGGCGCGTCAATCGGACGCCTGGTATGAAAGTTATTGGTTTTTCTGTTCGAGGGGCCCGGTTGGTTTTTAAGCTAAAACCAACTCGAATGTACTCCAACTGCATCCAAACCTCAATTGGAGTATGCCAAAAGAATAGTCTCATCAAAAATAACCCAACGCGACAGACAACGCATAAATCTAGCGCCCGATTTGAGAGTTATTCGGCTTTTAGTTCCGGGGTTCAGTGGGATTCGTGATCGATCCAACATGACCATACTCCATCTCAACCCAAATCTTCAATGGGGTATACTCAAGGTACCATCTCTCTCCAAGGATTCCAGTGCCACTGACGGTTCGTCAAACGGACGCCCGATGCCAAAGTTATGGAGGTTTGTGCAGGGGCGTAGGGTTTGCGCATGGTTTGCGCATGGTCTAAACAAACCATGCGACCAGGTCGTGCAAAGTCTCTGGGTGAAACAGTGGCTACCACACGGTTGGCACACGGTTTTCCAAACCATGCGGCCAAACTGTTCAAAGTCCCCAGGTGGGATAGTGGCTACTACACGGTTGGCGCATGGTTTTCCAAACCGTGCGGCCAAGCCATGCGGCCACTTAAAACAGGGGTTTTAAGTCCTAAGATACTTGGGATTTCCCATATTTTCCCCGTTCTTCCTCCCACTCGTACCTTATGCGGAAAATCCAGTTTTAAGAGGTTGGGGGTGCTCCTTAGCTCTTTTTAGAGGCACATCGAAGGGGTTTCTTGGTGGATCAAAGGGGATTCTCCATTTGTCACGCCAATGAAAATCCACCACCTTTCATCGTGATGAACACACCATTCAAGAAGAACTGCAGAGGGGTCGGGCCATCATTGTTTGGCCCACACCATTCTGTGTTAGAGCGGTAGCAAGCGGCTCATCAAGTTCATAAATCAAGAATCTTCAAACATTACAATTTAAAATGAATTGTAGATCAACTCGTTTTGGTTGATCCACGTCCGCCATGCTTTCCAAGAATGAGGAAATTAAATGAGAGAATTTGAGAATTCAAATAATAACCCCCTACCTTGATTTCAAGAGCGGAGCACATCAACGAGTCGTGGAAGACAAGCGTCGTAGAGGTTGGGCATCGCAGAAGAAGGACGTCGATTCCGTTGACGTTGGAGTACGCCCAAAGAAAAAGCGTCATTGGTGACTTTGTGTTCTTCGTCAGAGATATTCTTCATCGGGAGAAGAACAGTGTTCTTCTATTTCTCCAGAGCTCTCTCAAAATTCTCTCAACACAACGAATGCGAAACTAAAATAATAGTTAAGGCTATTATTTTATTCACACATGAATTTTCAAAATTCAAACACTATAATTAATTAATTGAAGGGTTCAATTCATTAATTAAAAGTGTTGGCAAAAAAATTAATGGGAGAGAGAGGGAGGTGAAGAGATCACATTAATTAAGGAGAGAGTTGTCAAATTAATTAAAGGGAGGTGTTAATGGGGAGTTTAGGGGAGGTGATAAGTTAGGGATCGTGTGGGCCCCACCTCAGAAATATCCTCTCATGAGAGGTTATGTGGATGTGGGCCCCACCAATAACTTCCCCTTGTAGGATATAACTACCCAAGATAAATAAAATTGTTCACAACAATTTTATTTAACTTTTTTTATTAAACCCCAAAAATTAACTTCTCCTCCCGAGAAAACGAAACTGCGATAAAGGTCCCCTTAAGTGAATACCGGCGCTGCGAGTTCATCGGTGTCCTTGGATTTCAATTTCGAGCACCGGTTCAGAAGATAGAAAAACCCACACGCACGTTCACTGAACATCCTCGATCAAAACTTCAGAAATTGATTCCGGGCACACCGGGCCTCGGAATCAAGTGCCGTCAGAAATTATAGACTCGTAACATTCCAAAGAATTTTGAAAAAAAAATTCCTTGAAATTTTTTGGTCTTTAAAATAGAAGTATTTTTTAATAAGAATATCAATAAGAAAAGACCAATGAGTAAGAAATACTCACATTGAGAACTTGAGATCTATCTTGGAAATATCTTTGAAAATAGAGAAATTATTATAAATAATTTAGACTATAGGATTATGAATATGAGAGGAGATTATATAAGAATAAAATATCATAGTTTCAAAAAGAAATTATAAGGAATATTTTTATCATGAAGTGGGGGAAGTGATCCCCTTTCATAAGTGAATAGAAGGGTGATTTTGGAAGTACCCACTACATTTCAATAATGGTATGTCACTATTTTAGGGTTAAAGGATACCAAAAGATTAAAAATAATGAATTAAAGGGTTATATAAGGTAGATAAATACTCTACCATTAATTTTCATATAAGTTTTATAAAATTTTTAAGTCATTTACCGCTTGTTTTTTACATTTTACCATTTTTGTTTTTTCTTGGTAACTAGTTTTCACAAAAGTAATATACATTTCATTAAAAACATAATGTGACCATTATTACTCATTTCTTTCATTATTAACAAAAATTTAGGATCTATATAATCTGATTTAATTTCTAAATAACATAAAATTAACTTTAAATAAAAATATTTAATAAATTGAAAAACTATTTTATAGAAAAGTGTTTTTTATCATCAAGTGTTCATAATACAATTTAGTATTGATTAAAAATTTAATTAGTGTAAATATATTTATATATAAGTTTAAAAATTCTATTTGATTAATTTTTTAGAATATATAAATTTATTTTATTAGATAAAAGTTACACAATATTAATAAAACAATTCTTTGAAAATTACCCTTTCACCATTATCTTGGTTATTAACTTTAATCACAGTAATAATAATTTTATGGATAAAAATGAAAATGAATTTGTTAAATAATATGAAAATGTTGATCTATAATATAAAATAATTTACCTTATATTTACTTTATATAATTGAAGAAAACTTATTTTTAATATTAAAAAATTAAAATAATTTTTGAAGAAAAATATTACTGAGTTTTTTGAAACATTAAACACGAGTTTTATAAATTAAACATAGTATTTTTTAACGTTATATTTTAATTTATAAATTTATATATTTTTATATAAAAAATGTTTCAAAACTATTTAATTCATTTTTTATTATTAAAATTTCATAAAAGTGATAGTATAAAATATCAGTATTTTTTACTATTCTAAAAATCAATTATTTTAGAAAAATCACAACACTTCAACCTAAAATAAATTTAAAAATATTAATTAAAAAATTAAGTTCATATTAGAAAATTAAAATTTTAAAATTTATAAAAATATAATTTAAATGAAAATACAAAATATAAATAAAAACCAATTTTATTGAAAATTTTCATTTTAAAAATTTAAGTGCTCTTAATACTATTTTTTATTAATTTCTAATTGATTACAATATTTATTTTTTTATTATAATTTTTATTTTTGTTAAATTTTCTTAACAATATTCATTTAAAATGTAAGAGCTTTTTTTAGTATGGTGTTGCGTTTGAAAAAATCTATCTATTCAATGTTTATTTAAAGGAAAATATGTTCCTAAATCTTATGGTGTTTTATTATCCCCCCTTAAATAAATTTCATCCTAATTTTTTTAATTATCTTTCACTAATATAATAAGATAAGGGATCCATATAAAACTAAATTCATATTTTATAATGATATATCAACCTCACAATCTTAGACACTAAGAGATTCATCATTTCCACATAATAGAAATGTTTTATGATTTTTACTTTATTATGAGAATTTTAAACCAACAATGCTTCCTTAGTTGGTTATAATAATTTTTAAGGACATGCCTTTTTTCATGATCCTATTTTCAACAACATTCTAAAACCAAAATGGTTATGATAATTTTCAATAAAATTTGATTAAATGTTCAAATGAATATGAAAACTCAAACCTAATATGTATTCTCAAATATAACCTTCATTTAAACCAATAATACTTGTATTTAAACCATGACATAATTAGATAAACCTAACCTAGTTTGTCCATGTTCATATTCATATTAGGATTACTAACCTAACTCATCCTCTATTTCCAATATACTTAAATCCTACACAATGATTTATAAATACAATATGAACCAAATCATATCCCCTGGGAGTTTCTACATAGGTGTGTAGTCTTAGGCCTTGTCATAATGCATGGAGTGAAGATAGAGTTGATACTCAACCATCCATTTTCAGGATGATTACCCCTAGGTGCATCAGTTCCAAAACTATATCCACTTTCTAGTTTTAGACAGGGATGTAATTTCTAAGAAAACCACACACCTAAAACATCACCAAAATTACATGATGTTATCTTATACCTAGGCTCATACCTAGGGTTTTTATTAAATTTATCTAAGAATAATCCATAATAATTACTAAAATAATTCTAAAAATTAACTAAACCCTACTTTAATACCAACTATAGTGCCCAATACATGCATATTTGAATATTGTTCTAAAAATACTTTCTTTAAACACTGTCTTTGATACAAAGTGAGACAAACCTATCTTTATTTTACATCATTTACATAAGTTATACATTACATCTCACAAATAATCGTACAATCCCGAAAATTTAAAGGGTTAGCATCTTTGGAGACTCGCTACATAAGAAACTCATTTTACAACAAATGTGATTATTTCTCCATAATTGAGCCACACTAGAATGACTTATAGACTTCCCATAGGTTATACTCATATTTATAACCTAGGAAATAGAAACATAATAAAGGGTTGAACTCAAACACTCAGTAAGGGAAAACTCTTCAATATGTCATCAAGGGTTAGATTATAAGCATGTGAGACAGAATGAGAAAAGGATAAATATCTTATTAAAAAAACATGGAAAAATAAGAGTTTTTCATTAGTAACAATTGTACTATGGGTAATCTAAAAATAGAAAACATATATAATGAAATAATAGTGTATTAACATGATACAATAAACATGATCCATATATAATAATAATAGGATTAAAGTTATGGGATTTCATATATAAGAATCATAATAGTAAATTATGAACGTAATATATACATAGAAATCATAAAATAATAGAGTGGGAATCACTACCCACTTACCATAACATGGTTAAGTGGGAATCAATACCTTATTATAATAGGGGAGAAGGAATAACTACTCGATACCTATCAAAATTATTGCGTAGGCATCACCACTTGATTCTAATAACACAGTGGAGTAAAAATCACTTCCTAATTCCCATATTGGAATGAGAATCAATAATCAAGTCAAACAATTATCTCATGAGATATAAATACTTAACCAATGCATTGGAGGGTGATATAGTTCCTCACCCATCATCGTGTTGTGCTTCTCACCACTATTTGATTTTAATGAGAACAAACATTGCTAAAGTGTTTAAATTTATCATTTATGTGATGTACATTTATCCTTGATTACATATTGTTAGAACCACTCAAATTATCCTTGGAAATATCTCAATGGAAGTATTTAATCCTTAAAAAATTCTAGAAGATCCATGGCGGCCCATTAAAGGAAGTTGGGTAGCCACTTCATGAAGGTAATGGATCTAGGTAGCACCTTCCATCCTATATAGTTGCACCGACCAACATGTGGATTTCCTATAACCTCCACTAGCCATCATGAACCCACTGACTACGTAGTAGAGGAGATTCATATAGACGATGATGATAGACAATGATACATTTGAGTATAAGATTCCATTATATAGTAGGTGGCGGTGCACCATCTAGTTAGTGGAAGTTGTAAGTACACATAAATTATAAGAAACCCCACCGGCTACCTGGTAGACTCTACTAGGTACCCAGTGGAATCATGCTAGAAGCTCCAAACCTAGATTTTAATGTGGTAAAAATATGTTTTACATATATGAATTTGACTTAAATACCTTATAATTATTATATAAAATTACCAAAGGTATTTGGTACCATAAGTATAGATTTTCTATGGCCTTGGAAATCAACAACAACTAACTTTCTCATCTGATCTTGAATGATAATGTGCTAAATTTCTCAGTTGATCTCAAATTTCTCTCTTTAAATATCATATTCCTCTTTATATATTTTGTTCTAAAGTTTTAATATTATTTCACTCTCCCCTAATATTCTCATTTTATTCTAGTGTTTATCATATTCTTTGTGGGAATCGAGAGAAAGATACAATGTATTTGCTTCTTACCAATCTTCTCATCCTTACCCTTTATTATATATTTAGTTAGCACAACCATTAACATGAGGGACACTGGTTTTCTTTCCATTCCTTTAATAAGTCAAGAATTTGTTTTCTAGATGGTTCAATATTTCCCATTAAAGATATAGTGTCTATTGTAATCCCATTTTCAAGTTACAACCTAAAAATCAAGGAATAGTTTTTCTATCTTGGTAACCATTAAATCTGAGGGACTAATAAATCCAATCATAAATAAATTAAGGTGGTAGACATAATTGACCTTTTTAGATATATTTCTCAGCTTTCTTACCAAATATGTTGTCTTATTTACTTTTTATAATTTTATTTTTATATCACCTTCAATTATTCATTATTTTTTAATCCATCAATTAATTAAAAATCACTTAATCATTTCTATATTCAAATATATTTATCATTTAAAAATGCCCTCTGTTTTTATTCCACTTATTTTATTTATTTATTTTCTTTCATATTTTTTCTTTTATTTATTGTTTTAATCATTCATAAATAAGTTTTTAAATAAGGGTTTCTTTCCTTTAAAATTTTAAATGGAAATTCACCCCCTCTTTCCATTTTAACAATCCACAACATATATTTGGTATCAAAGAGGTATTTATTTTTTATTTACATTTTTTTTTATTTTTTTAAAAAAAATTCAATATATTTATCTAGTTTTAAAATAATGTTATCTTTTTTAGATAGATTTTTCAAACACTCGTGGTGGTCTAGAAGGGAAATCCTTAGGTTGTGCTCCATTTTTTATGGTATTAAGTATGGTTATTGGAAAAATCACATGTCTACTTTTCATATATTTATTAGTTATCCTATTTATAATATTTCTGTACATGGTTATACTCCTGCAACTGAAAAATAAGATAAATAGACCCTTGGTGATATATTTGTTTTTGAAATAGACTATAAAGCTATGAATGCCTAGTATTACAATTTACAACAAAATTAATTTAATAATATTTCTATATGAAAAATGGATTATGAAATTTGAAAAAATTAATAAGTATCGCATGAAGTATATAAAAAAGTCAAAGATACCAGTTTATATATGTTTAGACATTAATTTTAAAGTTTCTCTATGCATCCTAGAGAATCTATCACTAAATTTTTTACATGATTTATGGATATTTTTAATGGGTGAAAATATATTAGTGATTGTATTTCTAAATAAAATGCTGTAAATAATGTACATTTGGTGTTACTAAGTAATTTGGAACCTAATGTCATCGAAATTCAAGAAGCTAAAGATGTGAAAAACATAGAAATTGAGGAACGCATTGGATATATCATGACCTATGATATTACAATGATAAGGCTAGATGAAATGAAAGATAAGGAGGTTAAAGAAACTAAAAATAATATTGCTTTCAATTATATCAACAATAAATATTCAAAATAGGAATCCAAAATAGGCTAAATTGATAAAAGGGAAAAAATTAAATGGATAAGAAAAGATCTACTCAATGATTTAAAAAGGAAAATAAAGAAATGGAAGTTAAATTATTTAGTTGGAAAAATAATGTCCACATCAAGCTAGATTTTCCCATAAGAAAATAATTTTAAAATAGATGAATCAAACTAAGAAATCTTTAAAGGTATCAACTTAAAGTAAGAGAAAAGATTCAATTTCAACATATGAATGAAGTGATGAAAGTCCCATGTGCTTAATGGAAAATGTCGAGGTATGTGATGAAGTAAATTATGCATATTACAGTTTTTATTATTCCACATCTTTTACCTCTTTTTTATTCTATAAATACCATATATTTTTAATAAATCAAATTACCAATTGTTTTTATGAATATTTTTCCAAATTCAAATATCATAAAAATAATTTAAATTAAGTTGTTTTTGAAAAAGATTAACTTTTAAGAGAGAAAAATGATTTAGTTTTAAAATTAAAATAAAGACCAATTTTTTAAAATTGTTAATTTAAAATTAAGGATCATAAAATTTATCTTTATCATTTTAATAAAGTGGAATAAACTTTAAATAAATTTTTGGATCTCAATATGTTGTCAAAATTAATATTTTGGATTGGTTGTTCAAAACAATCATAATTTAAATAACTATTCTAAAAATATTACCTTTTTAAATTTAATTTCTCAAAATAAATTTTTTATTTATTATAAATAATTCCATCATTATGTTTTTGAATGAAATTTGAAAAATTATTGATATTTTAAACCAATGGTAATTCATCTCTATTCTTAAATTTAAAATGAAAAAACTTATTCTAAACATGTTTGGATTCTAAAATATCTATTGGATAACTTATGTAAATTAAATATATGGGTACTAAAAGCTATAATTTATTAATATTTTGTAAAAAAGGAAAAAAACCTGAAAAATTAAATCGTATATGGATAGTGGGTAATCAAGGAATATTTTTAGTGGTCCTTGCTAATTTAATCATCTTGAGGACATTGAAGTAAGACATGTCACATTTAGAGATGATCAAAAGGTAAAATTATATTTATTAGTATGACTGGTTTCTATAAATATTATTTAATTAAATATGTTTTATTTTTTGAAGGCTTGAAGCATAATTTACTAATTATTTTTCAAATATGTGATATTGGTTTCAAAATTAGTTATCAAAATGATTTTTGTAATGTTTTTAATTCTAAAGAAAATATTTTATCTACCACATCCTGATTTAAAAATGTTTAAATTATTGATTTAAAATCTATTACAAGTCAAAATATTTTGTGTTCAAGTGAAAAAGATAATTATTCTTGAATTTGGAATCAGTAGCCATTTCAGTATAATATTCACTCTCTTGTCAACCTCAACCATAACCGTCTAGTACAAGATTTACCAAAATTTAATTTTATAGTTAACTTAATTTATGAGCCTTACAAACTTTAAAATGAATGAAAATACTCTTTATAATATAAAAAACTATTCTAAATCATTATAACTAGTCCACTTTGACCTTTTTGGACCAAATCATGTTGCTAGTATCATAGGTAAAAATTACACCTTTATAATTATCGATAAATTTACTAGATTTTTCATGATTTATCTTCATATATCATAAGGACGAGGCTTGTAATATCTTTATCAAAATTTTAAGGAATGATGAAAATAAAAAAGGCTACAGACTCTTTGGCCATAAAAGTGACCATGGTGGAGAATTTGATAAAAAAATACTTTGATGAGTTTTGTTCTTCTTAGATTTATCATAATTCTTTTTCATCTCCAATAACACCTCAATAAAATGGGGTTATCAAAATAATGAACTGGAGCCTCCTAGAAATGTATAAGACTCTCATAAATGAGTTTTCCCTACAAAAATTATTTTAGTTCATGGTGGTCAGTAACACATGATTTTTCATTAACTATGTCCTCATGAGATTCATCTTCAAAAAAACTCCTTATGAAATTTAGAAAGGTGAAATTTTAAATGTGGGATTCTTTAGAGTCCATGGTTTTAAATGCTTTATCCTTAATAGCAAGGATAATCATGGAAAGAATGTACCTAAATATAATGAAGGAATATTACTTGGGTACCCAAACTCATGTAAATCCTTCTATGTATTCAATAAGAGGATAACGACCCTATAAGATTCAATTCACATCAAATTTTATAATAATCTTCCTAAATTACATGCACATTGTGATGATGATGTTGACCATCCTAGTGTAACCATTCCTAAAAGTAAATATTATAATCTAATTAAAGATTATATATAACCCCCTCCTCTCGTTTAACCAAGTCTTGGATTCAATCTAAAGTAATTACTTTTGATAATGTTATTTGTGAACTACAATATGGAACTCTTACTAGAAGTTCAGTTTTAAATGATTCTGAATACCATGATTTTCTCTCTCACCATGAACATAATTCCCTTAATTATTCTTTTAAGGAATATAATTGGATAATTTCAAATATAGAGGAGTTATACCAATTTAAAAGGAAAACATTTGGACTCTTATGGAATATTTGGATAATCATACTATTATTTACACTAAGTGGGTTTTTTCAAAACAAACTTGATGAGCAAAGAAATGTTATCCATAGGAAGGATCAAATTGTTGTTAAAGGATATAATAAATAAGGAGGTATTAATTATTGTGAAACATTTACTCCCATAGAATGTCTCAAATATATTAGAATCTTATTTTCATTCTCTACTCATTTTAATTTCTAACTTTTTAAAATTGATGTCATAAGTGATTTTCTAAATGGTTTTATTTATGATTGTTTTTAGAAAAACCACCCTGTTTTGAAAATACTAAATTTATAAATTCTATTTTAAAGTTAACCAATGGTCTATATGGTTTAAAAAAATACCTTCAGGCATGATAAAATAGCTTAAATAAATTTATTTTATCAAATGATTTCAAAACGGGAAATTCCAATTCCACCATTTTTATCAAAACTTTTTCAATTGATTTATTAATCATTAAAATATATGATGATGATGTTATTTTATTTTTAATTAAAGAAACTATGTGAAATGAATTTTATGATTTAATAAATAATTAGTTTAAAATGTTTTTTATGGGAGAACTGAAATTCTTACCTGGTTTTTAAATTTCCAAAAATTCTAATATAACCATTTTAAACTAATGTAATTACACTAATTAACTTCAAAATAAGTTTGGAATGGGCCATCGTAAATAAATTTTAACTCTCATGAGTAAAACATATAATCTAATTTTGGATGAATCTAGTCTATCATTATATAATAAGCTTTATATAAATATGATTTGAGGTCAAATTTACCTCACAATGACCTAGCCATACATCACATTTGTTGTATGCATTTGTACTCATTTTCAATCCAATATAAAGGAATCCCAATTTTAAATACCTCAAAAAAATTTGTTATTTAAAAGGAAATAAAAAACTTGGATTATTTTATTCTAAGGAATCCTCTTTATAATATTCTTATTTTTATAATGTTTACTTTGGTGGATGCCAACTAGTTAGAAGAAGTACTTGTGGAACTTTTCAACTAATTAGAAAACCCCTTGTTTATTAGATTAGTAAGAAGATATTTTTTTCTCATTCAATAGTTGAAGTGGAATACATAACCATTGGGATTTGTTAGGCCCAACTTATATGGATGAAACATACTCTCATAAAATCTAGTATAATATACTCTTTTATCCCTATCTTGTTTGACAACACTAGTAAATTGGTATCTCTAATAATCCTATCCAGCACTCTCATACTAATCACATTTAATTTATATAACACTTTCTATGAGATGTGTTTCAAAATGGTGATATCATTCTTGACATTATTTGCATAAACCACCAACATTCTAATATCTTCACTAAACCCCTTCCTATTGATCACTTTGACTTCATAATTAGTGATTTTGGAATGATTAGAATTTCATCATTATCTCTTTATCACTTGGAAGCTTTATATTTTTTCAATTTTTTTAAATTTTATTTTCCAAAATAGTTATCAAATTAAAAAAAATGCTTTAATCTTTTTCTTAATTTTGGAAAAATAAAGTGAGTATGATATTACAAGAAAAACATTCTTTTCTAAATACAAACAAGTGTATGTGGTTCTAGAACAGATTATCCTAGGGATTTATCCCTAAAAGAGTTGATTGGGTTTTTTAAACCTTTCTCCATCCTGGGAATGGTGAGTGGGCATTTACTGAACACCTGTTTTGACACTCCAATGTAATTTTCTAATATTTTTTAATATAATATTTAGTAAAACAAAGAGATGGAATGATTTTTTTAAATTTTATTTCTTTATTTTATTTATATTTAGTTTCTATGATCCCTTTAAACTTTCTTGACTAATTAATTAATGGGGATATAATATTTTTAATACTGAAATTATCCTAGAAGAGACTTTTTCTTTTTCAAAATCAGTCTATAAAAATATTTTTTTTAGTTTTTTTAAAAAACTATTTTGAAAGTTTTATTTAACTCTTGATTATGTTTTCAATAAAAATGTTTTTGAGCATATCTATTTCATATTTTTTATTTTTTAAAACTATTTTCAATTTTTTTTCAATCTCTCAAAAAATCATTAATGACGATAAAAGTAGTTTTTAAATTTTTCTCTTTATTTTCTAACCCTATTTTTAACTCTTTTTTGATAATCTCAAAGGGGGTCATATTTTAGAGTTTGTTTTAATTTTTATAAAATGTTATAAAAAATGGGGGATATATTTTTTCTCTGTTTTTCAAAGGAGTATAAAATCTTGGTATCTCAGTATGATAGAAATTATTTCTCTTTATCTAGTTAATTTTTTTTCAATTTAATTTTTATTTATGTTTTTGTAATCATAAAAATGGACATATTTTTGTGCTTCTCATAATTATTTTATTTAAATTGTTACAAATACTATTAAAGTGTTTAAATTTTCATTTAAGTGATTTGAAACTAACCTTGATGTCATCTTGTTAGAACCCCTCCAAGGATAATTAGACATATCTTAAAGGAAGTGCTGAAGCCTTTAAAAATGAAATAGAATCCATAGAGGATCATTAAAGGAAGGTGGGAAGCCACTTTTTGTTTGGAATGGCATAAGGTGGTATCTGGTAGCCGGTGCAATACCACACACAAACCGGTGGCATGCCTTGGACCTCCTTCAGCCAACAAGACCCCGCCAACTATATAGTAGAGGAGTATTAGATAGCCAGTGTTGCTGGATAGTGGAACCTTCAAGAAAAATATTCCATCAACCATCCCATGGAGGTGCACTGGTCAATCAGCAGAAGAAAGTAGTGTACACCAAGTACCAGTAACCCCACCAGCCTCCCACTAGAGTGTACATGGTAATAGGCAGTGTTAGTATAGAGTCTTAGACCGAGATTTTAATGAGGTCAAAATACATTTAACTTGAATGAATTCAACTTAAAGACCCTCTAAGTACTTCATAAAAATTACTAAAATTATTTTATCTAATAAATATAGATTTTGGATGGCCTTGTAAATCAATAACAACGCACTTTCTCGTCCAATCTCTAACACAAATGTTCCAAATTGCTCAATTTATAAAAAATATCCCTCTTTATAAATCCTCTTACTCTTTCTAGAGTGTTTTAAAAAGTTTAAATATTATTTAAATCTCTTCTAATATTCTCATACTCTCCCAGTTTTCATCATATTCTTTGAGATAATCATGGCCAATATACAAAGTGGTTGCTTTTTGGAAATATTCTTATCCTTACACTTTATTCTATATCTAGTGCTCTTTACCATTAAAGTGAGGGACTATAATTTTATTGTCATTTCGTTAATAAGGAAAGTTAATTTTCTTTTTGTGATTTCTAAATTTATTATTAATGATCTAGTGTTTATTGTAATTCTGGTTTGTTACTAAAACATAAAAATAAATGGATAGTTTTGGTATCATGGATACCATTAATGCCAAGCGACTAATAAATAAATCCTAAAGATATTGAAGTGGTATAAATAGTGGATCTTTTTTAATCTATTTTTAATATTCCATACTTATTATATTGTCTCATTTACTTTCTATAGTTTTATTTATTTAATTCTTTCAATTATTAATTATTTTTTTAATCCATAAATTAATTCATAATCTCTTAAACATTTTTATATTTGAATTTAATTATCATTTGAAAACTCCCTTTATTTTTATTAAATTTTTTATTTTATTTTTTCACTTCTATATTTTATTCTTTTTTATATTTATTTAATATTTTATAAATAAGGTTTTAATATTAGATTAGTTTCCTTTAAATTTTTAAAGGGAAATTCTCCCCCTCTTTCCATTTTATTCATCTCCGACCTACACATCATACATTAATATGTCCACCATTAGAACATGGAAATATTCTAAATTAAAATTCCGATTAATTAACCCATGTAAAAGAGATGGTTTTCATAAAAAAAACATTCATAGAAAATTTCTTAATCTATCCAGATAAATAAGATGAATAATGGAATAAAAAAATCCCCAATATAATCTAAGGATTAACAAAGGATGTTTACATAGATGAGAAACACCCTTGAATGATTATTAGATAAATCAATTTGAATAACAAGAATAAATTCCCCTATTTTAAATGAATTAAAACTCCATAAAATGTTCTTTTTAAAATTAAATGCATTCATCTTGATAAAATATTTTAAAAATTAACCATTAAAACTGAAAATGGGTTTTCAAAAAAAAATTATGAGGACGATTAATTTAAATAAATTATTTTAGATGATATAAAAACACTTCAAGACTTTTTTATTAAAAACACAAGCCATTAAAATCATTCTTGAAATCATAAATTTCTTTTTAAAATAAAAATTTTACTTTTGCAAGTAATAATTCACTTCCTTTTCAAAATCATTAATAATTAAAATTACTGTAAAACCATTTAAAAAATAGAAAGGAATATTCATTAAAAATAATTCTCATATGTTGAAAGAAACATTAAAATATATATATTTTTTAAAAAGTGTTTTTTCCATAGTAAAAAATAATTAATATATAAATCAATTCAAAATCCATTTTTTAAAAGGTAAATCTAAAACTTTTTAAAACTTTATAATAAAAAGGATATTATATAATAGATCCTTAAACAAGTATTTAGGGTGTTTTAAATTAACTATGGAGTGAAAGATACAAATATGAACATGAAAGAGAAAACCATTTTAACATTTTAAAATACCTTTATTGAAAACCCACATTGTAAAAAGGGTGATAAATCATCATTTAGAAAATTGGAAATGAAATTTTTGATAATCACCACAAATAAAACATATTGGGATTTCATAAATAATAAATAATAACATTAACCAGAAGATTGAATATAAATATGGAATAAAATGCTCCTATTTGGATAGTATGGGAATCATTATTAATATTGACAACTTTTATAAATAAATAAATCCGTCAATTTAATTCCATAGAAAATAAGGATAAAATATATTATAATTTAATCACATAATAGAATAAAAAAATATTATAAAACCCTATTCAAATAGGAATAACTATGACCCAAGGCAAGAATTTGAGTGAAGAAAAACCCCGTACATCATCGTTATATTTCTAATTGAAAGCCCAAGAAATTTATAACATGATATGGATGTTGAAATTCCATATATTTTATTGAAAATTAAGATTAAATAAATCTATGGCTAATAAATAAATAAAAAATGGAAACAAGTGTTGAATACACAATGTATCTCAATGAAGTAAAATTGAGATGCAAGAACCCTTACCCTGTATTATTTATTATTTAATCACCCTTATAACATACTATATGAATTATTGTGCTTTAATCAAGGGAATTTGATAGTATTTTATTTTTTAATCTTTTATCTAGTGGTTATATCAAATAATTTTGTTTTCTTGATCTTTTTATAATAGTTTTAGAAATGTGTTTTCACATGAATTGATCTTTAAATATACTTTAAAGGAATGTGATTTAATTTTGAAAAGTTAAATGTCAATTTTTTATTGATAATTGTTCTTGAAATTAGTTATACTGTTAATTTAAAAAATTCAAGGCAAAATTTATTTTTTAAAGATTAGGTGGGTAAGACCTTTTATAAAATATTTTGAATGTTTTTAGTTATTTAAGTGATTAAATAAAAAATATTTGGTTGGTTTACCAAATTTAATTTAACATACTTAATTATTAAAAAATGATCCAAAGGCATGATTGGAACTTTTAATGGATTATTTGAAAAATGAAAACCCATAGAAGATTAACCTTTTTATGTAACTAAAACTCATGGTTGTTTTAGATTCCATGGGATAACTACCACTTTAGTGGTTGTTATTTTGTTTTGAATGAAAATTCATGGTTGTTTTGGATGCCATGAGATATTTACCCCTATAGTGGTAGATATATTATATTATATGAAAACTCATGGATGTATTGGATTACATTAGATATCTATTCATGTAGTGGTATTTATATTATATTATTAAACTTGGACAAAGAGAATGTTCCTATGTGGGTGTTAACAGGTATAACTGAGAAAAATAAATTAATAGTTTTTTTCTAATATGATTATATGGTATTCTTATTACTTTTAAATTCTCACCTCCTTTTGTATGTCATGGGAAGAAATGGTTTTCTAGGTTGAAGTTCTAGATACACATGTGAAATAGTTTAGAATTATGCTTTAGATATTGGTCCTAGGTGGGACTTAGGTCAATTTATGGAATGTTTCCCCTTTATTAGGCGAGGAAGGGTGGGATCGAGGGTTAAATAAGGGTTGATTGAAGTGTAGTTATTTTTTGGCACGTGGAATTTTCAACATTGATGATCATATCATATCAATACTATATTTTTCCCCTTTGGAACCTAGGATTCAATGTAAATGTTATATATATATATATTCCTAATTATTTTTACTTAGAAATTTATAGATATTTTTCATCATTTTTCAAGATTTTATCTTAAACTAATTTAAATAAAATTTATGAATGTTTTCATTTTAAGAATTTAAATTTTGGTATTATTTTTAAAGAACCTCAGACTTTTTAAAATGGTGTGTTTTCAAGGAAAACTTCTTAATACTTGTTTTAATGAATGAAATCTAGAAAAATTATTTTTATATACTTATTTTCAATCTTGAATGAAATATATTTTCTTTTAAAATGTTATGCTTTGGGATATTGAGTGGAGACTTATTGGGATTTTTTTCTTATGCATATATACTATAGTTTATCTAGATTCTTGGATGTGGTAACAATTCATGGCCATCTTGGTTCAGGTTAATAGAGGTTCAAATGGAGTTATCCATTTTCTTAAGGATATTGGTAAGTGGATTTTTTTATTTATTTATACCTATTTTCTGTTGTATCAGCCACTAGACTTTTATTTTAGGATATTTCATTTATGATGATTTATGTATTATATTTGATTTCTTTATTACTATCTTTGTAATTTACTCTTCTTCGAATTATTTTTGTTTATTGGCTAAAATAATTCCCAATGAATTTATGTTGATTCCCAAGAACTAGTTTCTATCCCATGGGGATTGAGAATTCCATTCAGGAATTATCATGGGATGGATATAGAACTCGGTTTAGGGGTTTACTAGGTTGGTTCATGAAAAATATGGTATCATATGTAAATGTTTGTCTTATTACATGGGGAATTTCAATAGATGGGAGATATAATTGTTAGAATTTAGGAGGTAGATTTGGAATACGTGCTTTATTACCATCTTTTGTGATAATACTAGAGTTTCCAAGGTTTCCTGGAATATGTTTGTCTTATGATATAACTTGGTTCTCGATTGTTTTGAGAATTTTGGTGTTTATGTTTTTTTTATTTGTGAGATATAATAGAAATAGGTATAATCCCAGGGGCATGAAGTATCTGTATCGGGTTTCCTAGATTTGACCTTGGTTGCTCGCTTTAGTCATCGAAGGCATTTGGTTGATGAGTTACATCACTTTGTGTTCAGTAACTGGGATATGAAAGACCATGTGGTTATAGGGATCATTGATAATCATCACCTGATGATTCAATTTTCTTCGGAGGAAGACTTAATTTTCACATGGTCCAGAGCTCCTCGCAGATGAAACAGATGAAAATTTTTCCTTCTCCGATGGTCGTTTGACCTTTGTATGAATCGAGATACTCCTTTAGTAGCGACCTGGGTAAGCCTACCTCATCTTCCTTTTACTTTTCAAAACCCATCGATAATTTGTATTTTAGGGAACCTGGTCGGTCGATTTCTATATTCTGATGCTCGCACATCCTCAGTGAGTCATCCGATTAATCCGTGTTTTTGTGTTGAGGTGGATGCTTTGAAGCCAGCGGTTGATTGGATTTGGATTACTGTTGGCGAGGAGTTCCAATGGAGGCAAGATATGGTGTTTGAATATTTGGTTGAATACTACTCGATATGTTGTCTCTTGGTTCATATGGTTGGTCACTGTCTTCGTGGATCCCGGAACAGAAGGTCAGATACTTCAATAAAGAGGCCTGGTAGGGTATCTGGTCAGGTAAAGATGTGAAATGATGCTGTTAATCATGGCACTACTGATGGATTTGGTGGTTTATATTTGGGAAGGAAGGCATGGGAATCCTCTAACCCAACTGTTGCTGCGGTGTTTGACAAATTTAAGCAAGATATTCTCTTGAATACTGGTGTGAATCATATTGATATGGACAAAGCTGGTCCAGGTAATGGAATTGGAGGCAGTTTGGGAGTGCCTGGTCCTTCAGAGGATGCATTGCATCACGAGGAAGATCGATTTGATCAGTGTGTTGGAGGAAGGGAAGACAATGGGCTGATCAAAGCCAGTGATGCTGGGCAGAAGGAGGGAGAGCTAGCATTGAGCTCAGTCTGTGATGGGAAATCCCATGATGCACTTTATGTTTGTCCAACTGTTAAGGAGATTCATTTGCATCCGAATTCTGATGGTGGTTTGCATATCACAATTGACACTTGTAACCGATTTCATGAATTGGGTCATGATGAGATGAATGAGAGCTCTCAAATGAATAAAGTCAACAACATGAAGCTTGTTGTAGAGGATACAATGAGGAAGGAGGTGGATGATGGTCATGATTTTGTAGAGCCTCCATAGTGTTTGGCTATGATTGATCCTAATGTATTATATGAGCAGGAACAGAGTATGATTTATGATTTCCAAGCTGTGCTCATCACTAGAAAATGGGGGGAAGTCTTGGAGAGTGACAAAGAAAATTATAATGCTTTGGTCAAGCCTTCCTTTAGTGATGTTGTCAAGGATGGGAAGAAGAAATCTGGAAATGAGGAACCTCTCCTAGCTAAAAGAAGACCAAGGAAGGATTATTCAGATATTCCAAAGCTGGTTTCAACTAAGTCCTATATCAAGAAATCCTCTAGGGATTTGATATCATTAGAGAAACTGAATCTTAGACGGTAGTATGCTAAGGTCCTAAAACACTACGAAAGCTCAGAATGGGAATCAGCTACTGCGGAGGAAGTCATCTATCATGGGTGTGGTGACGGGTATTAATTGTATGACATGTAAATGGTTTTTCTAGTTTTTGTTCTTATTTACCATACTTTTCCTTTCTTAATAAACGGTTAGATGCTTTGCCTCTGACTGATATTTTCTAGTATCATGAGTATACATTATCTTGAATTATTTTTTATTTTTTTAATTAGAGACATTTCCATTTTTCATATGGTTAGTTTACTATGGACCTTGGTATCTAGTGATTGTTTGTGTTTTTTGGAGTTAAATGTAAATGGAAATTTTAAATTAGAAGTTCTATATTTTTTTAAAAGGACCAATTTTTTTTAATTTTTTTGGGTAATAATTTTAAAAATGTTTTATCCCAGGTTGAAATTCAGTTTTGAAAATTTTCCAAAAATGTTTTGAATTTGAAATGATATATGGTTTTTGGAACTGTGGATAAGATTTTTTAGATTAAAAAAGATGATTAGTTTTTGGAAGTTGGTTAATTCCTTTTAGAAAAGGAATATTGTTAATATTTATCAATATTTTAAAAGTATTTTTATAAATTTTAATTTGAATTTTAAAGAGTGAGTTTAACTTGGAGATTCCTTTTAGATAGATGGTTTTTGACTAATTAAGTGATAAAAAAGTTTTACCGAAAGCCTCAAACATGTATAAAATGGTTTCATAAATAATAAAGGTTACCTTTTCTTGAAATTAATTTCATAAAATCTTTTATGTAAAAACATTGATTTAAGGAAATGATGTTTTTTCTTCTTCTGAAACTTTTTTTTAAAACCCTCTTGGGTTAAAGAGGTGAATTTATTTCACTTATTAAAATAAATAAATATTTGTATTTATTAGTTTATAATTTTATTAAAGTTGGATTAGAAAATTTATTTAAATTGTGGTTATGAGATTAAATATTTATTTATGCTTTATTTCATGGGGTTTTACTTTTTTACTTTATCTTGATGATTTTTTAATTTCTTTTTTTAGAGTACACTTCTATTAAAATTTAAATGGACTCTTTGTTTAATTAGGATATTTTTGGGACTGTTGTTCCACCTTCTCCTATCTTTGAGCATGGTTTTATTCATCTATTTCCCCATCCTAAAGATTTCATTCAATAGTTTTGAAACCTTGATCCTCCTCATTTCATTGAGAAAAATGATTCTAAAGATGAATTGGTTTGGCTATTGAGGACCGAGTAGATTTTCATTTAGATCGATCTTCCTAAATCTCATGAGGTTAATTTTTCATCCTTTATTATATATGGATCAAGTTGGAATTGGTGGAAGTCTTCCATCCAAAATAATCCACAGAAGGATCATTATGGGAATATTTCATATTGTGGTTCATTTAATATTTATTTTTCAAATACGGTGAAGGTGTTGAAGGATATGGAATTTTATAGAATCCAATAAGGAAATAAAATAGTGTTAGAGTATGAACATCATTTTATTGAGTTGGTTCCATATATTTCAGATATGGTTTCAGATAATTCATTAATTTATTTACGTTTTAGTAAAGTTCTTCAACTCAACATATCATTGAAAATGACTTACCTAAAAATCAAATTTTATTAAGCAGTGGTGAGGTAATCTATGAAAGTTAAAAGTATAACTTGTAGGATCACCAGTGATGTTGGAGGTTTCTTTTATTACTAGGTGTGGTAGATTAATATCCATCAAGGGGAAAATGAAATGTGCCAAGTTAGACCTTAAGGATAATGGTATAAAAAGACCATATTTTTTATCATCACTGGATTTTTCCAGAAGTAAGAACATCATTTGATATAATTATGGTAAGTAGGGGCATAATAAAGCTTCTTGTTAGAGCATTATTAAGGTCTTTCATGCTTGCAACTTTCTGGGAAATCTACAAAGGTTCTTCAGATGTGTTTCTCATAAAAAAGATGGAGTGAAATCTACCCCTTCTAAAGATCCTTTGACTCAACTCATTGACCCCGATGAAATATTGAATAATTTTTGAGTTTTTGTTTTGATATATTTTAGTTCTCCTTGTTAAAATTGTCATTTTAAGAGTGGTATTTTGGTTGTTCTAATTTTATTTGCGGGGTTGTTTTTAAGTTTCCAGTTTCATTGTCAGTGTCTATCATGGTGATGTCAAGATATAGTTTCTATAGATCTATGTGTGATATTTATCTCATCTTGTGATCATATTCTTTTTATGAATAAAAATTGATGAGTTTGATTGTGAGTTAAATTCATTATGGTGGAGAAAAACCCCATAATTGATTTTCCATGTCAAAAGGATGTCTCCACTTGAATTAATATCATTTTTTTTCAGTTTGGTAATAAGAAATACATGAATCCTTGGGATATGAAAACCTTTAAGGTAAATTGTATTTAATTTTTTCTCTTGATTATACCTTGTGGTATATGGGGTATTATGGGAATGCATATCCCTTGGAGATTGTTTTGTTTCTCTTTTAGTACGATGTGGGCCTTATGATGGTACCTTTCCTTTTAACAGGTAGACATAGAAATATTTAGGTTGGTCTTGGGGAAACCAGGAATTGATGTTTGTTGTTCTATTATTTTTTATAAGATTCATTTGGATTTGTTGTTCCATATTCATGATCTTGGGTTACCCCTACTTGAACTAAGGCTAGACTATGTGGTTCTTGTTGAATCATGATTCAATTTTTATGCATTTTCAATTTTTCTCTATTATCCTCTTGCATAAATTTTTGGTTTCTTTAATTTAGGTGGTAATCTTTTTTGGGTCACTTATTTTAGTTTGATGTCTAAGGATTATCATGTGTGGTGCTTTTGACGTTTCATTAGGATATTGATGGTTAAATTTATTTATGATAGAGTTGTTAAGGATCAATCATCTAGTTTATGAAGGATGATCTGTTAGTGAATTTTATTTGGATAATTTTTATCTTTCTTTAGTTTTCTCTTTTTTAGTTCTTTGGGATAACATATAATTTTTTGAGGGAACAATGATTTAATGGAATTATAATATGTTGGGGAGACAACCACTCATGAGCTTCTCATGTTGAAGATTTTTATTTTTCAGTTTCTGTATATGAGAGTTAAATGTTGGGAGTTTCTTGGGTTTTGGACCAGTGTTTGGGTTTGGAAGTGTATCCTTGGTTGTATTTTTCCTCATGAGATATAAATTTAAACATCCTCATAATCAACCATTGTTCTTGAGAAATTATAGTGATATAAAGTGATATAATGGAGCTATATTTCATATATTGGTTTTAATTTCATGAATAAATGTTCATTAATTTTGTATATATTTTTTTCAGGATTCTTTTTTTTCCATTCTTGTTGATTTTTTGGAATGTTTTTGTTTTTTTGGGCATGTGTATGATTTGTTTATTTCTAGGGGAAACTGTGAAACAATCCATAGAAATGGTGTGCCTTTTTTTGGTTTGGGACAATGATTTTTCACATGGCTGGCATACAATTAGTCAAACCATGTGACCAAACTATACAACTTCTATAGTATATAAAACTAAGCACAAAGTTTATGAAACCCTATATCCAAACCAAAAAACAATTAATTAATATTAAAATTAATTTTAAAAACTTATACACCTTCCGTTGACCTCATTATTTCTCATACGACTTATACTCTTGACCCTAAGGCTTACTATTATTGATTTTGGAGATCTAATCCCTTTGAGTGGGTGATTTTGATGGATCATGAGGCATTGGATCTTGAAAATAAAAGGCACTAATCCATTATTTGATGTCCTTAATCATTCTTCAAGATATCATCTCTTTTGATATGAAATAATAAAATATAAGGGATGTTATGGATAGATCTATGGGTTATAACTTTATCTAATGATATTTCTTATGGTTTGGTTGAAGGTAGAGGAAGAGGAACTAGATATACCATTATATTTCGGTGAGTATTTGAGTTTTTTCTTGGAATGTGATTTCCTAGTTCTCTATTGCTCCATGGTTCATTAAAGTTGAGTTTCATAATTTGATTTTCATAGCATATAGAACTAAGCGTGCAATATTATGCATGATTATTTTAATATAAAACATATTTTTTATGCAAGTTAAATGTTTATTATTACTGGTATTTAATTTTTTCTATAATTTATTATAAGACACAACAATTTTTTGGAGAAAAAACAAAAATAAATAAATAATCAGGTTGAAGAAACTTAATTCCATGTCATGAAGTGGTGCAATGTGACATTATATTTTTGAAGGTATATTAATACCGTAGTAGAGTCAAGGACATTTGAAGGGCCAAGTATAAGGATTAAAATTGAAGAAATGGGATAAAAATGAAAAAATAGATGGAAAAGACCAACTCATGTCATGAAAATAATTCACGATGTGAAACATGAAGTATTTTAGAACATTAATTCAATATATGAGAAGTTTATCCCACATACATTACATTTCATAAAAACTTTTCATGATGTGAAAAATCACGAAGGGATCAAAATTATCCGTTTTGATGGAAATATAACAGTGGATGACCAATAACAATCCAAGCCAAACAATTACCATTTATGATGCCATTTAGGACAATATGAGAACCTGGAAACCCTATAAATACAAGGCTAGGTCAGTGGAGAAGGTATCAACTCCTAAAGATCCACAACTACATTATGCTACAAGTATATTTCTACTAGGTTTTTCCCTTTTATTTTAAATTCCCTTTATGATGTAATTCATAATAATATTTTTAATTCAAGTTTTTCCAATTTGTTCTTTCATACCTCTATCAATTCCAACCATAATATCATTCCCTCTCTTTCCCCTCTTTCCATTGTGATCTCTTTTCACTTTGAAAGGGAAAGTGATAACCCGAGGCTTGGACTTGGATGAGGTTTTATAGAATTCTTAATTATTTCACTTTAAATTATTGAATGATATGATTATTTTATTTGTGGAGAAAGTGAAACACATTGGTGCGACGAAAATACACCATGACATAAATATCGAATCCATTCTTACTTTTTACCAAATGAGGTGAACCTTTGTTGCATCGAAGTAGATTCCTAGGTAAGAAAAAGTCCCACTAAAGGTAGATATTATCAATCCTTTTACTATGAAATAGGAGTTTCAAATTGAATGTAAACATAACAAAAATAATGAAATAACCCATGTAGCCAACCCTAGGGCATAAATCATTCTTCCCTAATTTCATTCTATTTTTATCTGCATGAATTTATGTTTTATTTTTTTCATTTCATTGTTATTTCAAAAAACCAAAAAAAATATTTTAATAAATAATAAAAACAAAAAAAATAATTAGATTATGTGTAATTGAATTAGTGATTGAACCGAATGTGATGCTCAACAAGTGAGATGACCCTGGTTAGCCACTATGCTGTAGTAGTAAAACATAAAAATTTATCTTTTACCATACCATATGATATGTGTGCATCAAAATTGGTTCTGTTTCTTGAAATAAAATCTGTTATATCATTCACTTATTTCCAATTTCTATTTTTTTAAATAATTACATTTTTTTATAAAAATATCAATTAATTTTTTTTAACTCACCACTGTCTATGGAGGATGTTGTTTCTATTATTGTGATACATGTGATATTATTTTGGAAATTAAATAATGGTGAGATGTCATTAAAATAATTCATAGCTATCCTGAGGGAGTACACGAACAATTTTTTTTAAAGCCATGGCTTGAGTGCTACCTAATTCCTCCCATTACATTCTATAATTTTATCAAGTGGACAAGGTCAAAGTAGAGTCCCACTTGGTCTTTGCAAATTTTAATTAATAAATTTAAGAGGTTGAGGCCACACTTGAAGAGTACCTACAACCCAACCATCTGGTTATCTAGATTATAGAATACCATAAAGATCTAGAGAGTAAAGATAAAGACTCACATGCTGATAAGAATATAGAAATAGTTTCAGATTGATTTTGGAGTGAATTGGATGACGATAAAATAAAATGAGATCTCCTTGTTTATAAAGAAGAAAAATTATCACCCTTACACCTCTCTCTATCCTTAAGAAAATAAGAAACTATCAATGTGGTGTAATTTTAAGAGAGGATGGTGGATCCGGACTACAAGTCTCCACCTTGTACCATTCAACTCCAAGAGTTTATTTCCACTAAAGAAGGAGTGAAAGCTGACCAAATCAGGGATTTAACTCATCTTGATATCTTTCCCTTCCAATTTCATTGAAACTGAATTGCATACCACTTCCTACTATTTTTATTTTTCATATTCATACAACAATTATATTTACCTGGAGGAAGATGATGAAAAGGAAGATGCACCTGCTAAGGAAAATATGGATGTCCCTAATGATGCTGAACATTTTTTAGAGGAAGACCATTAATGGGATATAAGTGGCTCTACCTAAAGAACCAGATATACAATCTACCTTTAAATAGTGTAATATTTTTATAAAAATTCATAAAATTTAAATTTTATTCAAATTAAATTAACTACTAACTTTCCCTTTTTGTATTCTTTTCATGTATCATATCTTGTGAAAGCATTGTACAATGAAAAAATGGTTGAAAAGTAGAGACCAATGAGGATGAGGATCTATAATTTATCCTACCCCTACCAAGAAATATGTACCTTATTGATAAGGTTATGAATCTAGTGTACTCTATTAATGGATTCCTCCTCAACAAAGAAAAATAAGTTCATACTGGGAAGAACAACATGTGGTGGTTCAAGTCTAAGAAACTCCACACACCATTAGACTACACATGATATTTTGTAACACCCCGAGATTTTATGAAAAATATTCTTTTTAATTTCATTAATGTCTTGTGTTGTACGCTACAACAAAAGGAGCTTTCACAACACGCATCATTGACTTGCCGTGCATTACACGCAATCACGACCTTCCTCGATAGCGTGTGTAGTACGCAATACCGAGTTTCACTAAACAACGATATGCTATTAAAATATTATAACAACTTTTTTTAAATTTTAGTTTTCAAAATGGACTTCATTTTTGGATTCGTAATATCAAAATTATCTTAGGGAGAAATTTTGGTACTTTTCGGATAACTTTCATATTTTGATGAATAGTGAAAATTACTAAATTGTAATTAAAAACAACTTTTTCAATCGAAATAATTAATAGTGATAAGTTATTAATTTGAGTGGTTTTAAAATATATTTAGAATATATTTTTACAATTTAATAAAATGTTGGTCATTGGATGTAATTTCACATTTAAACCAGACATAAACAAGTGTCAATCTTTTGATAGTTATTATCTCTTAAAAACATGCTATTTGTTTTGATGACGGGATTAAAATTTTAAATTAATTAATGAAACTGATATGTTTTGAATTTGCTAAAGTAGACATCATTTTTGAATTCATAATATCAAATATAGCTTAGGCCTAATTTTTGGTATTTTTCTGGAAACATTCATTTTTTGATGAATAGTGAAACCACTAAGTGGTAGTTAAAAAAATGAATTTTTCATAAAACTTATTTTTACCACTTCTGTGAGTGGAATTTCAAAAATCCGAGAGACACGGTTGATTTCAGTAAGTAAAATGTGGTTCAATGAGATGAAAATAATTTTTGGTGAATAGTAAATTTTTACTTTTTTTACCACGGTTAAAAGTAAATAGGGTAATTAAGGGTAAAAATGATATTATTATTACCCTAACACATGTCCTAATTCTATTGGATAAGTGTAATTCGACCAAAAACAACCTTAGGAATAAAATATTACCATTTAGGCCCACTTGAATTAGATTAGGACATTTATTATTAATTTATTTAAAGAAGGTTTAAAATAGTTAAAATCAACGTTTAATAAGAAAATAATTTTTAATATAGGGTTATACATAAGATACATTCGACTATAAATTTTCATTAGAAATCTAAAAAGATTTCCTACATAAGGATATTTTATTTGTAATTTTTAGACATTAAATAATTTAATTTATTTATGACACAAAGATGATGCAATAATTATCTTATTAATGAAATATTGACATAATTGATGTTATAAATACCCAAATAAATTTAATTTGAGACTTTTTATGAATTCCAATATTTTTATAGGTTAATAGGACATGTTAGTATTGATTTAATTAACTTTTTTTGAAATAATCATTCTGTTATAAATTTCACAAAAATCAATTACTAAATAGTATCAAAATTGACATAAAATAGTTTTTAAAAAAAATATTATATTATTGATTGTTATTTTATTCCTAAAAATATAAGGTTCAGGAAAGATACTTATATCATGATAGGTGTATCATTAATGGAACACTTGGGGATCGCTTGGATGTATATGGTATGTTTATTAACTATATAATATAAAAATACAAAGTGACATGGTAAATGTCAATCTAATTAACTAAGAGTTAAAACTAAAAGATAAGGTTAATATAATGACCTAAACTTGTGTAAATTCTATTGAATGGGAGGATTTCTACCCATCCCCACCTTAGCTTCGAAATAAATCGATTTGGAGCTATTTAAAACCGAATTTGGCTTTATAATAAAATAATATTTTTAGTTATTCCAAAGGTGCCCCTCTCCTCCCTTATAAAAGGGCACCTCCTCCCTCTCTTCCTCACACCACTTTGAGCCTTCAAGCTCGGCCAAACCATGCCAAATTCTCTTCTCCACTTCCCTAGAAACATCCTAGAGGTCCTGGTATTCTTCAAAGACCAATTTTAGTTCCCTAAGAGGAAGACTCAAAGAGGCGCTTCAAAGAAGAGGTAATGTCTGTTACCGATTCTTTCATCTTTATTTCTTCTTCCACTTCTTCTTCTTAGGTTGTTTCATTATGAAGTAATAACATAAGTATAAATAATATACAGATATGTTATTATAATTATGAAACAACCTTATTTCACTATCTATCCATCCTATGGAAAACGAAATCACCGCACGTGCGTACGTACGGAATACCGTCTCCACGCCGTGGTGTATCTATTTTCCACCACCACCTTACATGGATGGGTATAATGGTGTAAATAATAACTATATATGATTATTGTAAATTGATATTGATTCTGAAATAGTATACATACACTCCAATACAATTCCATGATCATGAGAACGATATCATCGCTCGTGCGTACGTACGGACTACCGTCTCCACGACGCGATGAGATTCATTCTCCACGTTAACCATTCATGAATGATTATAAAGTATATATAATAAGTAATCATGAAATATATGACATAATAATGATACTGGATTTATGTGTATATATATGTATGTCATCTACTTAATTCCATTCAACTCAATAAGGAAAAGAAAACAGTGTTCATGCGTACGTACGGTCTACCGTCTCCATGAACGGTGTATTTCTTTCCATTTACTGATCTATTATATATATATATATATATTATGAATATATATTATATATAAATCATGTTTTATATTCTGGAATTAAGCAATCATGATCTAAGTAATCATATGAATAATTACAAGTCAAAACACGGACGACAAATGAAACGATTTTACCCAAAACGCTCTTTAACATGGAATTTACAACATAACGGGTAATATAAAGCCATAAGTGAACCATATATGATATCATAGCAATGAGTATGATTCTGGAATAAGTCAATGACATTATTTAAATCATTATACAGGAGGTTCGGACACTTACGAAGCAAATCGGACCTAAGGTAAGGGAAATATCACAATCTCATTTTTATCCAAGATTGTTTACACTTCAGAAATTACTGGGGTGTATTTTATCATCCACATCCATGTTTCCTAAATATGTAATATTATTTCCATACACCTACAATTGTTTAAATCCAATTTTACTCTTTGGTAAGTTTTTAGTAAAAGATATGAATGGAATCTTTTGTCGTTTTTCGTACGAAGTACTTTTTGACTTTTCCAAAAAAAGTACGGGAAGAATGTTTTTTTAACTTATACGGCATGAAAGGATTTTTACGGTTTTATAAAGCCATATTTTCATGAAGCTTCCTCAAAAATATTTCATGACTATTTTCAAGAAAATCCTTTTCTTTTAAAAATTCATGACATTTTGTAAAAAGAAAATGATTTTAAAAAAGAAAGGATATTTTCCTCAAGAATTCATTTGAAGTGTTTTATCAAAACCATTTTCCATCTAAAATGAAATTATTTCATATGTGTATATTTTAAGTATAATGTCTCTTTTATTTACATGGTTTCACTTTTCTTTTTATGAAATTATATCCATTTGTTTTATATGGATTATGAAATGATGGGATGATGTTTATGAAACCCATTTTATTCTTTGGGTTATGATGAATGTTTTAAGTTTATTTTGTGGCCCAAGTAAGAATGATTTCACTATGAGATGGGTGGGACCTATATCTCCCTCCAATGCATTGGGTAAAGATTTATATCTCATGAGATAGACATGGATGGAACGGAAAGTTAAACCGGTTCAGTAATACAGGACTGGAACGAGGAGTGAACTCGATTCAGAAAGGGACTTTGTCCACTAAGATGGTCTTGGCAGCAATGCTTTGGATACTATGGAAATCATATCATGTGCTTAATGGTTTCCACAATTACATGTTTTATTCCCATGATATTTTATCATTCTTAATGTTTCATTATGATCTATGCCTTGCGTACTTCCATGTTTTATGTCATTGCTCAAGCTTTTGATGTTTAAACATTATGTTCATGTTTTTAAGTTCAAATGTATATGGTCTGTTTTATTTTATCCATGCTTACACTTACTGAGCATTTAAGCTCACCCTTTTTATGTTTTCTTTTTCCCTAGGATATAAGGAAAGGTTTTAGGTAAGAAAAAAAGGGGGAATATCTTTATGGGAGATGTTGAATATCTTTCACCACGATTAGAAGATTACATTCCAAGTTTCCAAAGACACTAAACTATAACGGTCCTTGTGTGTCTGTTTTTTTATGTATTAAGTATTTCGCTAAAGTAATGTGATGTCCATGTACGTTAATCTTTGGGTCTCTACAGTTGGTATCAGAGGAAAGGTTTAGTCAACCTTTGGAAACTAGGATGCGAAAACATTAGTGAGATCCCTAGAGATATTTCTAAGGTATGTCTAGGGATGTCCCTAAGGATAAGTATACGTATAAGATATGGTCCTAGAACAACGGTAACGATCTTAGAATTTAACCTAAGATGTTAGATATTGAGATTACTCCCCATTTACTATGTTGCTTTCCCTAGCATGGTTTTTTCCTCTCACAGTATTCTTTTTGGGTTTTAGAAAATGGCTGGAAACAGGAAGATTCATGATAATAGAGGATATGACGGACAATGGAATGATATTATTCATGAGAAACCAAATGAAATGGGATTTGGAAGTCCAAACATCGTTATTATGCCTAATCAGCAATCCCATAATATGATCAATAATATCAACTTTGGTAAGTTTCCCAACTCAGATAATAAGAGAAAGATGGAGTTTCATGATGATCATAGAGGAAAGAAAGTTCAATTTACCTCATGTAAATCATGTGGGAAGGGGCATCGAGGAGATTGTTTCAAGGGAACTGGAAGATGCGTTGGGTGTGGAAAAGAAGGACACAAAGCCAGTAAGTGCAAAGGAAAAGTTTCAGTTAACACCATGGACGAGGATAATGGTATTTCTACGACATCAACAATGGTTAAATGTTTTAAATTTGGAATGTACGGGCATTATGAAAACCAATTCCCTTAGGTAAAGTCTCATAAAGAGAATCAGTACGGTCGTATGGGTAGTATTTATGTTGATGATGATGAAGAGACTACAAATGATATGTGAGATGAATGAATTGTTGTAGCTGGGTCAATGGTTTAAGAAGGTAGTGGAATGATTACATGTTTATCAAGTGTAATGTTGTATAAGTAATCTCATGGTACTATGGAATAAAGAGACATCTAAGGATTGTTACACTGTTTTCTTTCCAAAGTTCTGAAAGTGTATGATTAATGGTATTAGTAACCATGAAAGGTTATTCAGATATTTTTGGAAAATAGATGATATGCGCATAATGAAGGGATAAGGAGAAAATTAAATGTTTGATAGTATTCATGAGCTCATGACTGATATAAGGAGAAGGTTATATCATGGTTTGAGTATATAGAATTTTTGGATTTTGTTATGTGGAAAGAGTTAACGTTTGACAGCATTCATGTTTTCACAAAGGTTCAATGGGTATTCATTTTTTCAAGAGAATACATGATTAAGGTATTCATATGATTGGAATGTGACCAACAATATATATATGGGGGATAAATGATGGTATTCACATGCTTGGTTGATGACATTTAAAGTAATCATTTTCTTTATACTATGAGCTTGGACCAAATTATTTTAGATAAGCCTAAAGATTGGAATGGATTATGTTGGACATATGCTTGTATTGTTTAAGGATAGAACTTTTTTCGATATTACTGATGGGATTTTATAGTAATGTAGTTTTAGAAAAAGGACAACCTGCAGGACGGGCGACATCCCATCGCGTCGGACAAGGCTGTGGGAATCGAACCCACAACCGAAGTGCGACTGTCCTTTATCGCCTACCACTAGCCTACAGGAAGTCCCTATTTAGTAGAAACTTGTTTTATTATATTAAGCAGTATAATATAAGAAGTATAAGTCCATTTTAGGAACCATATATGATTAATCTCACTATAAATGGACTTATGTATTTTTTGATAACTTTTCTAACCTTTTGTTTGAGACAGATGGAATGACCAATCATTCTATCACATGATCTTCTAACACATCACGAATGAAAAATTCAACTTCATTTCTTTAAGATATGAAGTGTAAATTTTCCAAAGAACGACCAATGGTGAGACTATACCAAAATCACAAAAGTATTTCTTCTAATTCCAATTTCATCAACATTAGGGAAATGATCTTGAAAACCAAAAATATTGTCCTATTGCTCTTATATCTAATAAGTTAGATGGTACCTTAGATCATCACAAATCTATGGCTTTGTGATTGTTGGCTTTTTCATAGCCATGTTCTCTACCACTCTCTATCAGAACATGATGGTTAGATTTCTCTTCCATATCCATATTTTCACCTATGTTCTCCTATGTGGAAACCCAGTGATTAGTTAATTTGGGTAACCATTACGTTTCATACATTAGTTTTTAAAGCCATGTTTTGGTATTCCTTTTTACGATGTGGGTTTATATTAAAAAAACTTTCGAGTAGTAAACTATTTACAACCCCGACGAATTTCGAGGGCGAAATTCATTTTAAGGGGGGTAGAATGTAACACCCCGAGATTTTATGAAAAATATTCTTTTTAATTTAATTAATGTCTTGGGTTGTATGCTACAACAAAAGGACCTTGCACAACGCGCATCATTGACTTGCCTTGCATTACATGCAATCGTGACCTTCCTCGATAGCGTGTGTAGTACGAAATACCGAGTTTCACTAAACAACGATATGCTATTAAAATATTATAACAACTTTTTTTAAATTTTCGTTTTCAAAATGGACTTCATTTTTGGATTCTGAATATCAAAATTATCTTAGGGAGAAATTTTGGTACTTTTCGGATAACTTTCATATTTTGATGAATAGTGAAAATTACTAAATTGTAATTAAAAACAACTTTTTCAATCGAAATAATTAATAGTGATAAGTTATTAATTTGAGTGGTTTTAAAATATATTTAGAATATATTTTTACAATTTAATACAATGTTGGTCATTGGATGTAATTTCACATTTAAACCAGACATAAACAAGTGTCAATCTTTTGATAGTTATTATCTCTTAAAAACATGCTATTTGTTTTGACGACAGGATTAAATTTTTAAATTAATTAATGCAATTGATATGTTTTGAATTTGGTAAAACAGACATCATTTTTGAATTCATAATATCAAATATATCTTAGGCCTAATTTTTGGTATTTTTCTAGAAACTTTCATTTTTTGATGAATAGTGAAACCACTAAGTGGTAGTTAAAAAAACTGAATTTTTCATAAAACTTATTTTTACCGCTTCTGTGAGTGGAATTTAAAAAATCCGAGAGACACGGTTGATTTCAGTAAGTAAAATGTGGTTCAATGAGATGAAAATAATTTTTGGTGAATAGTAACTTTTTACTTTTTTTTGCCACAGTTAAAAGTAAATAGGGTAATTAAGGGTAAAAATGATATTATTATTACCCTAACACATGTCCTAATTCAATTGGATAAGTGTAATTCGACCAAAAACAACCTTAGGAATAAAATATGACCATTTAGGCCCACTTGGATTAGATTAGGACATTTATTATTAATTTATTTAAAGAAGGTTTAAAATATTTAAAATCAACGTTTAATAAGAAAATAATTTTTAATATAGGGTTATACATAAGATAAATTCGACTATAAATATTCATTAGAAAGCTAAAAATATTTTCTACATAAGGATATTTTATTTGTAATTTTTAGACATTAAATAATTTAATTTAATTACGACACAAAGATGATGCAGTAATTATCTTATTAATAAAATATTGACATAATTGATGTTATAAATACCCAAATAAATGTAATTTGAGACTCTTTATGAATTCCAATAGTTTTATAGGTTAATAGGACATGTTATTATTTATTTAATTAACTTTTTTTGAAATAATCATTCTGTTATAAATTTTACAAAAATCAATTACTAAATAGTGTCAAAATTGACATAAAATAGTTGTTAAACCAAATATTATATTATTGATTGTTATTTTATTCCTAAAAATCTAAGGTTCGGCCAAGATACTTATATCATGATAGGTGTATCATTAATGGACCACTTGGGGGGTCTCTTGTATGTATATGGTAAGTTTATTAACTATATAATATAAAAATACAAAGTGACATGGTAAATGTCAATCTAATTAACTAAGAGTTAAAACTAAAAGATAAGGTTAATATAATGACCTAAACTTGTCTAAATTCTATTGGATGGGAGGATTTAGACCCATCCCCACCTTATCTTCGAAATAAATCGATTTGGAGCTATTTAAAACCGAATTTGGCTTTATAATAAAATAATATTTTTAGTTATTCCAAAGGTGCCCCTCTCCTCCCTTATAAAAGGGAACCTCCTCCCTCTCTTCCTCACACCACTTTGAGCCTTCAAGCTCGGCCAACCCCTGCCAAATTATCTTCTCCACTTCCCTAGAAACATCCTAGAGGTCTTGGTCTTCTTCAAAGACCAATTCTAGTTCCCTAAGAGGAAGACTCAAAGAGGAGCTTCAAAGAAGAGGTAATGTCCGTTACCGATTCTTTCATCTTTATTTCTTCTTCCACTTCTTCTTCTTAGGTTGTTTCATTATGAAGTAATAACATCAGTATCACTCATATACGGATATGTTATTATAAGTATGAAACAACCTTATTTCACCATCTATCCATCCTACGGAAAATGAAATCACCGCGCGTGCGTACGTACGGAATACCGTCTCCACGCCGTGGTGTAATCTATTTTCCACCACCACCTTATATGGATGGGTATAATGGTGTACATAATAACTATATATGATTATTTTAAAGTGATATTGATTCTGAAATAGTATACATACACTCCAATACAATTCCATGATCATGAGAACGATATCATCACTCGTGCGTACGTACGGACTACCGTCTCCATGACGCGATGAGATTCATTCTCCACGTTAACCATTCATGAATGATTATAAAGTATATATAATAAGTAATCATGAAATATATGACATAATAATTATACTGGATTTATGTGTATATATATGTATGTCATCTACTTAATTCCATTCAACTCAATAAGGAAAAGAAAATAGCATTCATGCATACGTACGGTCTACCGTCTCCATGAACGGTGTATTTCTTTCCATTTACTGATCTATTATATATATATATATTATGAATATATATTATATATAAATCATGTTTTATATTCTGGAATTAAGCAATCATGATCTAAGTAATCATATGAATAATTACAAGTCAAAACACGGACGACAAATGAAACGATTTTACCCAAAATGCTCTTTAACATGGAATTTACAACATAACGGGTAATATAAAGCCATAAGTGAACCATATATGATATCATAGCAATGAGTATGATTCTGGAATAAGTCAATGACATTATTTAAATCATTATACAGGAGGTTCGGACACTTACAAAGCAAATTGGACATAAGGTAAGGGAAATATCACAATCTCATTTTTATCCGAGATTGTTTACACTTCAGAAATTACTGGGGTGTATTTTATCATCCACATCCATGTTTCCTAAATATGTAATATTATTTCCATCCACCTATAATTGTTTAAATCCAATTTTACCCTTTGGTAAGTTTTTATTAAAAGATATTAATGGAATCTTTTGTCGTTTTTCGTACGAGGTACTTTTTGACTTTTCCGACAAAAGTACGAGAAGAATGTTTTTTTTAAATTATACGGCATGAAAGGATTTTTACGGTTTTATAATGCCATATTTTCATGAAGCTTCCTAAAAAATATTTCATGACTATTTTCAAGAAAATCCTTTTCTTTTAAAAATTCATGACATTTTTTAAAAAGAAAATGATTTTAAAGAAGAAAGGATATTTTCCTCAAGAATTCATTTCAAGTGTTTTATCAAAACCATTTTCCATCTAAAATGAAATTATTTCATATGTGTATGTTTTAAGTATAATGTATCTTTTATTTACAGGGTTTCAATTTTCTTATTATGAAATTATATCCATTTGTTTTATATGGATTATGAAATGATGGGATGATGTTTATGAAACCCATTTTATTCTTTGGGTTATGATGAATGTTTTAAGTTTATTTTGTGGCACAAGTAAGAATGATTTCACTATGAGATGGGTGGGACATATATCTCCCTCCAATGCATTGGGTAAAGATTTATATCTCATGAGATAGAAATGTCTGGAAGGGAAAGTTAAACTGGTTCAGTAATACAGGACTGGAATGAGGAGTGAACTCGATTCAGAAAGGGACTTTGTCCACTAAGATGGTCTTGGCAGCAATGCCTTGGCTACTATGGAAATCATATCATGTGCTTAATGGTTTCCAAAATTACATGTTTTATTCCCATGCTATTTTATCATTCTTAATGTTTCATTATGATCTATGCCTTGCGTACTTCCTTGTTTTATGCCATTGCTCAAGCTTTTGATGTTTAAACATTATGTTCATGTTTTTAAGTTCAAATGTATATGGTATGTTTTATTTTATCCATGCTTACCCTTATTGAGCATTTGAGCTCACCCTTTTTATGTTTTCTTTTTCCCCAGGATATAAATAAAGGTTTTAGGTAAGAAAAAAAAGGGGGAAGATCTTTATGGGAGATGTTGAAGATCTTTCACCACGATTAGAAGATTACATTCCAAATTTCCAAAGACACTAAACTATTACGGTCCTTATGTGTCTGTTTTTGTTATGTATTAAGTATTCCGCTAAAGTAATGTAATGTCCATGTATATTAAGCTTCGGGTATCTACATATTTGGTACTTCACTTCCAGAGGTATTCAAAACCCATAACTCACTTTGGGTATTAAACCAAGATTTATCCCCTCTTTCATTTATTTTCCTTCTATGTATTTAGTTTTCAATTTCAATTTCAATTCTTTTTTTAATAATAAATAAGGGTGTAGCCATATATCCCTTTATCTCATTGATCTTAATTTAACATGGAACTTGTACTTACAAGATTTATTTTATATTCTAAGACCATTATAGTATAAGGAATCATTAGGAAACTGGAGAAACTGGATACAATTCACACTGTAAATTGAATTCACTTCATGATAGGGATTTATGATATTAACTACTACAAAATTTAATGGGAACCAAGAAACCCAAATGAAACTTCATTGTAAGGGTAGTATGGGTTTCAATTCCTTAATTTATGTTATTGTCATAATTTTAATTTTTTATTAGATTTAAAATAAAAATTTCATTCCCCACTCGAACCCTTTTACTCTAGTGTTGATCTAGGAGATATAAGATACTTAGGATAATCATTACTCAATGTTTTAATTTTCACCATTGAACTAATTAGATGAGTGAAATTTTAAAATTAATGTGAAAGGTTAAGAATGAGGGGATGAATTTGAAAATCATGATTTTTAGTAATTATTTGATAATTATAGATGAAATTATTATTAGATTTGGTATGTTTTGAATTTCTTATATTAATATGGATTATTTTTTTCTTTTAATAATTTCTATGAATAATTGTCCCCAACTATATGTTATCATTATTTTAAAAAAATTTGAATGAAATATTTCAAATCCTTTCTTTAGTATATTTCTTAAGAGACCAGGGCATGTTTTCCTCTAGAACTTTTTTAGTATATTATGGAATATTTGACTAAACAGAATCAATTTTTACATGATTGATTTTTTTATTGATTATCCATTTATCCTTGGACCCACCATGAAATCAATATTAATTTTTCTATTAGAATCAATGAATGAACTTGTTAGGAAATGAGTTGTGTTACAAGACTATTATATTCACTCCTACTCCAATCACTGAATATTTTATGATATTTAAAGACTAATTGTTGTGGAGTAGTTTTACATGGTATTTATGGATGTAATTAATTTTACTAGGGGGTTTCATGAGATCTATTAAAGACCAAGTTTTCATTGTACATTATTATTCACCTATGTTTCTTATAAAATGATAATAAAAAAAATAAAAAATTGAAAAATGGGTTGTGTATTTTAAGGATAAAAATTTACCATTTCTAGGCTGATGACCTTAGGATCATTTTTGGTTAAGTGGTGGATGAAATATTGATCTTAAGAATAAATTTCAAAAAATTAAAAAAATAGATAAAAAGAAAAATAAAACATAAAATAAAGGAAAAGATAGGGAAATTCATTAATTATGTTGATTATTATCCTATGCCTACTATGAGATTTGGGGGTTGGAAGATGACATTTTTATTGGAGTATTTAATTGAGCTTATATTTTTATATCATGTAGTATTCTTTAGAGTCAAGCATCATTTTTTAGATTTATTTTTAAACACCAATACCTACCAAACTTAAGCTAAAAATCATTTTAACCTTAATTCAAAGACCCCATGATGAATTTTTATTTCTGTATTTAATCGGTGGAGATGTTATATGATTTATTGTAATATCTCAAACCAGTTGAATACTAAACCAATAGTCAGACCAGTCACCACATGACCTCAAGTGTGCCTCCCATATGCTTGATGCTGTTGACTAGAATTGAGGGTCTAATAATGGTATGGTGGGGAGACTATACCCTCATAATTTGAGTAGAACAATGATATATTATAAAATAAATAAAAGACTACAATGGAATTAGTTATAAATGAGAAACAAATAGTATAAGAATAAACATGATAATTGAGTAAAAGTGGCCAAGGAAAATATACAATGATTCATGAATGTACAGATGAAACTAAAATTAAAACAAGGAAAGATAAAATAGGAATCATAATACAATAAAATGAATAAAATATAGAAAAAATTTTCTAAGGGAAGTCTCCACAAGAATTATGAGTACTAGATCAGTATCGTGCTCTTAAATCCCATCTATTAACGTAACAACATGATAAATAATTCACGGGCCTGCGAATAAGAGGATTTTCTCAGGTACCCCTGTGCAACGGTGGCTCAAGTAGGGTGTGATATATACACAGTAGGTCATCACCGATAGTATCTAAAGCAAAATCCATCTCGTGTATATAAAATAAGTAGTGTTCATGTAAAACAAACGTAAATTAGTAATGAAAAATAAATAAATAACCAATTTAGGATTAGGTTACCCAAAGACACTTGTCCCAACCATACATGTTTTGGCCTAAAATAGAAATGTTTAAACCATGGGTGACCTATAAAAATGAGATATGGGGGAAAAGATAAAAAAATATCATAAGAATAGTATCATGAGATGGACCAAACCCAATCATGTGATTTGGATTAGTGGATGCATCCCTTGAGTAAAAAATTTTTATCATCCACCTTTATTATATAAGTAAATTCCAAAATTAAATAGGTAGAATCCCAGGCCCATCCGTGGAGAAAATTAACATTGAACCCGTGTATCATACCAAGAGCTCTATAAATTCTCACTGCCATTGCATTCCATCCAATTTATTCCATAAATATCCTCTCAAGTATTATTCTCATCCTAATGTGAGAAAATGACCTCTAAGCCCGTACTAGGTATCATCATATAGGGGACCGAGTCTCACTCATGGACTGGTTTAACCATATAGTCACTAAGCCTATCCAAGGTGTGTCCCTTAGGGAACCATAATCACTCATTCTAAGGTAAATAGGATGCAAAATGTGCCCATATTGGTGTACCAGTATCACCCTCAACATACACAAAATCTATCAGTGAAGTCGACAATAAGCACGATGATCCCTTACATAATGTGCCATGGATGGAAATCCAAGTATCGCTCATGATGTTCACAATTAAATAAATCAGTTATATTAAATTATAAAAATTCCATGATAGTAAACATTACATAGCATGGGATAAGGTTACTTCAAGAGAGCCATGTGCTCAAGCATGTCACATTGCATCTCAAAACAAATAATTAATAAGGCCATCACATTAAACCATAATCAAGAAGTTACATCATACGTATCACTTTTCAAATTTGAAGATATTTCACCCCATCAAGGAGTTTTATTGAAAAAATGATTTATAATAAATTATTACAAATCATCTTAAGAAACTTAGTTCTACCATGAAGTAATAGAAACCCACATTAATGGTAGTTTTAAAATGGGTGAGCATATCAATCCAAAATATTAATAAAAAACACACCCAAAAAGGGTGGTGTCAATGAGGTATATAGATATTAAGGTAAAATAAACAAACCCATCCTAAAGGGGTGATTCAGGTTGAGTTTGTGACCTCCAACCACAAAATGAGGGTCTAAACATGTCATAATATAGTCTAAGAAATTTAATTAAACCAATTCTTAAATTAGGAGCAACACCGAGTGAGTGCGGCACGTGGAACATGATAGAATTTTATAAAAGAAACAATAATTAATGGAAAAGATATATACCACCTAACTCAAGCTTAGGATGACCCACATGTCAAATAGAAAGGATTTATTTGGTCTAGTTTGAGATAAATAAAAGAAATGGATGAAATCTCTAAAAATAGGGATAATTAGGTCACACCAAAATAACATAGAAAGAGAGAACACAAATGAAGAACAAAAGAAATAGGAGTTGTAAAATTACTTAGATGATTCCAAAACACCTGATAATGATTGAATTTGAGGATGTATGAGGGAGATATCCTCATACCTAGAGGAGGAGAAGAAGGGACCATAGAGGAGGGAGAAGAAAGGAGGAGGAAAAAGAAATAAGTAGGTAGGTAAAAAATTGGAAATTCACCCATTTAATGAAGTGTATGGTTTATCTGCATAGTTGGATAAACTGTGCACCAAACATTCTTGTGCAGCTACCTAAGGAGGGAGATCGCACGATTTGATAAACCATGAAAACAACATGAATTTACCCTTTGTTCAAAAACATTAGCAAGACACATGGCCATGATACTCCTCTCACACGGTTAGACCAAATAGTGCATCACCGCCTCTTCTACTGAACCATGCCACAAAATGTCTTCTAAGGGTAGCACAGTTTCTAAAAAAACATGTTCTCTACCTGCTTCTTCTTTAAAGTAGGATTTCATGCCCCATCACTCCCAAATATTGATGAAACACTCAAGGGACCCCTCATGCCTCAATATAATTCTAAAAAAAACACTTTAAGTGTTCCAAATCTTGTAATTATATTCTGAAGATTGGTTTACACAATAGACCATCCACCAGATGATAAAATTCAAATTCTTTTAGAATTTCATCTGGTCCCAAAAGATAGTATGGTATAATATCCCCATCTCAAAACTTCTCATCCCTGATAGGACTTATTGAAATTAAGAGAACATCACTCTACCTACTCAATCTATTAAGTATTGTTCAAATGGATACATTCTGCTTCCAAACACCCAACACACCTTCAAGCATCACCTTAACATATGGTCTATAAGCCATATAATCTCAAGGCAATACTTATTTTTCCAAAATAATACACCAAGACAGTGCATAAACAATACCGTATTACCTGATACATGATCACATCATCATCTTCTTCACCACTCAGTTCTATCATTTGTAAGTCCAAAACCGAGTCACGGTATTCCACCAATGGAACTATAGATTTAAGCATGCCTTTAGCACTTAAAAGGTGCATTTGGTATGATTATCATCTTAAATTATCAGTCAAATCCCAATCAACCTTATATTCCTAGTTGAGATGAACTTTCATGGAAGGTATTGGATGAAAATCACCACACTTGCCTCGACTCGACAATGTGCCATTAAGCAGTTCCTCACCAACCATACACAACAAGAGAGAGGGATAACTAGTCAAACCATATTTGGTTGACTTCCCTCAAAACACATGGCTTAGAAAAATGATTCATTTGAAAATATAGGCTTAATTCCTTTAGATGGAGGAAACACAAAATTTTCTCTCAGCATGCTCACTGAGGCCTGTAATCGGATTCTGGAAATGCATTTAACCAAAATGTCTATTTAAGCTATCATGCCTCAACACGACCATGGGAGTATACCCAACCTTCCACACTTGGATTGATACCCTTTTTAAAAAACTCATCTGATATCATCTAAGGTTTGGTGTAGTCTTAAAATCATTAAAAGGAGTCCAAGGATCTCACTCTAGGAAAACCATACTCTTAGATTTACAAGAGAGACATCGATACCCAGCCGAACGTCCACATACCAAGAACACTGACCAAGTACAAAGTGGAATCCACCTAGAAATCATGTCAAAGGAAAAAAATGGTGTCCATGAGTTTTTCCATAGAGTTCCTACTTGGAAACCTAGTTATCACTCAAGACTAACCATGCCTCTAAGGAAAGCTGCACTTCTAGAGTAAAACTTTGATGGAGTTCACCTACCAAGATCAACAACATTTAAAATTTAGAGTGGCATATAAATAATGATCTCTTAGTGTACCTAGATAATGTTAAGATGGGAGAAATTATAATCTATAAAATAAGATCACACTAATAGGATTTAAAAAATTTATAAAAGGACCCAAGAAACTTATTCTACCTCAAGATGAAGTGCTTGGTATAGTTCCAAACCAACTGTAAACCAACTACAGAAAGGAATAGATGGCGAACCATCACTGGGAAACTTTTTTTAAAGGAAGCTTGGATTCAAATATCTACTCATCTCCAACCTTACCATGAAAGCTTCAACACCCAAGGAATCCCATGGTAACTCAAGAAAAAACACCAAAGTTCATCTTTGTCTAGTGGTGTTTACAAATGTTGAATGCACAACCAATCACCCCATCACCATGGTGCCTTGAAAGCACCGACATGATTCAAAACTCACCAGCCTCAAAGGAAACCAAGAGAATCGCTGACCATTTCAAGCCAATACTTCTAGGTTGTGTTCCATCTACTTGGACGAACACACATTACCTAAATTGATGCAATTCTACCCACCTTATGAGTTTACTTATCATTGGATTTACCAAATAAGGGGATTTATTCCCTGAAGAAATCTCTATCGACCACTGAACACGAGTCTTAGAGGTGTCCATCACACTTTAAAAATTGTTAACCCAAAGGAATGATAGACTACCCTCTTACTAGTGTATTAGGATATATCTTACTTTGGACATACTCATGACACTCCTCCTGAGTTACATCCATGAACTCCCTACCATTTGGTGTAAGATTCAAAAAATCGTATCTAGTAGTTTCATAACACCTGGTCCTATTAGAACATAATCCTGAGCATTAGGAAAAGTTTTATTTCATCAAATACTCAGGTCACTCTACTCTGGAGATGACTTGGGAACATAATGCAATAGATCAAGTCTTACATGATTACTGCTGAACACAAATGGTTCACTATCCCATTTTAGAAACTCCATGGGTACTACGTGTACCAACATATATTACCACGAGATTACGTGAGAAAACAACACATACTTGATACTATCCATAGTCTTGTTGTCCCTATGCATTCAAGTATATGATAGACCATATAGAAAAGTAGATTAAATTTGTACTATCCCATATGACTGTAAAACAGACTGAAAACCTCCCAAGTCATCTAACAATGATAAGGGAAGGGAAATAGGATCACAAGATATACAAGGCACTGACCATGCCCTAGGCATGTCTTACCCATTAAAACTGAGCATTAAATAATGCTCATGCCTATAACAAGGAGACCTATAAGGGACAATGAAACTTGATTGACACCATTAGCTAAAAATCTAAAAAACATTCAACCATGTTTCAAGGTTCTAAGGGTGCTACCCACTACATCCTAGTCCCTTACCTAAACACAATGTTTTGACTCTATAAGAGAGTAATACCTAGAAATATCACTAGGATTAAGGGTCTATCATTTTGGTTCAAGTTATAAAAAGGAAAGGGCCCATGGGTAACACTCACATTCCCATTTTAAGACAACTAATCAAAGAACACTGAACTACCCTTATATGAGGTTTAGATTAAGAAAACTACCTAAGGTTCCATTTTAAGGCATTAAACTAAAAATTATTAATTCTATAAAAATTTCAAGGTTTAGTTTTAAATAAAAACTAGTACCATTCATAAGGAAACAACATATGATACATTGTTTGGATAAGGATGTAAAAAAAATCAAGCAAGTTATATTAAACTTCCTTTTAAAAATTAATTATTTGATTAACATCCCATCACAATTAGAATATTATTTATATAATACCCCATTTTAAACACCATTCATTTATTTACAAGATTTCACAATTGTATTAGTTATAGAAAATGTGAATTTAAATCTATAGTGGAAAACAACCTGTAGGTTGTAATTGGAATTTTAATTAACCAAGGACTCATTTAAATATAGATCAAGGTATATTTAGGGTATTTTATTAATTAAAGAGTTAATGGTGAAGTAAGATTCCACCATACAATCATATGTAAAACCATATAAATGATTGAATAAACTTTAAATGAACATCACAACATGGAATAAGTATACCCCCATAGGGTTAAACACTAAGGCATATCAAAAGAAAAGGTAACATATGAGGGTACCGTTAATCCATTTTAGGCTCAACTAAAAGCAACCCTATTTTATCTATACATTAAAATTTTCAAAACACCCTTTAGGGTTTATTCATAAGAATAAGCACCATGACTGACCTACTTAGGTATAGTCATGTATATCCAAAAATAAACATGACCCAAATGACCTACTTGGGTATAGTTATGAATTTAGGTAGTTGGTCATCTAGGTTATCATGCCCAAGGAATAAAATTACAGGCGCTTATAAAGAAAAAAATCATTTTAAAATCATAATTTAATTGTGTTCATATTTATAAAATAGTTTTTATATATATATATAGTATACTCATAAAGATGGTTTATTATATTTGTTACCATTTTCCAATTTATTAAGCACCCATAAACTTTATAAATTACAAATTGGATCCCATTTAATCGCAAACCATAAAGATGGTTTGATGCTGGAATTTTATTTAACTCACCTTTGTATCATAATTACATTAAGGGAAAAGGTCACAAGTAATAAATAAAATTAATTTTTTTTATTAAGAACTAAATCATGATAATATTACATAGAAAACTATTATGTAAGTGGGAAAGCACCCGACCATGGAATATAAGCAAGGTAATTAAATCACAAAAGAATGTTGTACAAAAATGTGCTAAATTAAAACACACATAATATTTTACAAAAAGGATGAAATTGAATTACCTAAGAATATATCAAACTAGGCATGTTATTAACATTCCTAACATAGAATAAAAGGCATGATAATAAAACACATAAGGAATATCAATAAATTTCAAATAACCTATAAATGCAATCTATATGGAATGGAATATGCATGGAAGGTAAGTTCCTATGTTCCTATGATGGTGAATTTAATGCTTCTTCCTTGAAACACTAGGCTAAGGGTAAACATTAAAATATCATAAATTAGTAAGTAGTAGAAAGTACACAAATCACCCATAGTGAGATCACAATCAACTATAATAGCAAAAAACATGAACAATAATTCAATCCATGGCCACTCAAACTTTTCCCCATATAGGGGTTAATCAATCCCAGGAAAGAATATTTACTAAGAACTAACACATTCCTATTATCTTATCAACCGACCTAAAATAGTAACACAAAGAAAAAGAGCCTTTGATACCACTTTGTAACATCCCGTCTCGAATTACTACAAAAATGGAAGTTAGAAGGGTTAACACATAGCCTCCAGAATTCATCCCCATATAAAAGAGGATACCAACTAGAATTGAGGGTATAATGATGGTACAATGGAGAGACTATACCCTCATTATCAAAGTAACATAGTAGTATATCATAAAGTAAATAACATACAATAGTGGAAGCAGTTATAAATGGGAAACAAACAGTGGAATAATAAATATGATAACTAAGTAAAAGTGGCCAAGGAAAAATATATAATGATGAATGCATGTCCAAATTAAACTACAAGAATAAACATGATGGATGCAACACGCAACACAATATAATAAAATGAATAAAAGATAGAATAAATTCCTTGAGGGAAATATCCATGAGAATCCTAAGTAATAGCTCAGTACCATTCTCCTAACTATCAGCTATAAGCATAACAACACAAGAAATAATTAATTTGGATACAAACAAGAGGATCTTATTGGGTACCCAGTGCAATGGCGGCCATAATAGGGTGTGAGATATACTCAGTAGTTCACCACCAACAGTGTCTAAAGCATAATCCAAACTGTGCATATAAAATAACAAGTGTGCATGTAAAAAAAGTAATCCAGCAATGAGAAATAAATAAATGAACAAGTTAGGCTTAGGTTCCCTAAGTACACCTTGACAAAATACACTTACTTCAACCTAATATGGAAATTTCTAAACCATGGGAAACCTGTACAAATGAGATATGGGGCAAAAGATAACAAAAAATCATAAAATTGGTCTCATGAGATGGATCAAACCCAAGAATGTGATATGGATTTATAGATGCATCCCTTGGGTAAAAAAATTTGTACTATCATTCTATAATATAAAATTAAATACCAAAATTAAATAAGCATCATCCTAGAACCATCCAAGGGAAACCTTAACATGGAACCCATGTGTTGCAACCAGAGTTCCATAAAAGTTCACTATTGTTAGAGTCTATCCAATATGATTTATGAATAGCCTTGAAAGTATCACTCCTGGCCTAATGTGAGACAACGACCTCTAATATAGTACAAGGGATCATGATGTAGGGGATCAAGTATCATTCATGGTTTGGTTTAACCATATAGAAACTGATTCCATTCAAGGTGTCTCCCCTAGAGAATTGACATCGATTTTGCTGAGGTAAGGAGGATGTGCAATGAGCCTTTCCCATCATACTAGTATCACCCTTATCATATAAACAATCTATCATCGAAGTTGATGATAAGAATGCTGAGACCATCCTTTAAATTCCATGGAAGGAAATCCAAGTATTTCTCATAGTGTTCATAATTCACTTAATCTGTTATATTAAATAATAAAAAGGTCATGAAAGTAGACAATCCATAGCATGGGACAAGGGTAATTCAATAGACCCACATGCTCAAGCATGACATATCACATATAAAATAATAATAATTATTTAATCACATTCAACCATAATGAAGAAGTAATATAATATGTTTCACTTTTCCAATTTAAAGACAACACACCACATCGAGGGGTTTTATTAGAAAATGTAATTTATAAGAAATTAATTCAATTTATCTTAGGTAATTTAGTTTTACCATGAGGAAACACGAAACCCACTTTAAGTTTTCTTTTACAACCAGTAATATTCTCAGTTAAAAATATAAATAAAAAACACACTCAAATGGGGTGGCATCAATGTGGTAGATAATTATTAATGTAAACTAAATAAACCCACCCTAAAGGGGTGTCCTGAGTTGATTTTTTATGTCCAACTACAACGATAAGAATCTATACACATCATAATGTGGTCTAAGAAATTCAATTAATCCAATTATTAAATTTGGAATAACACCAGGTGAGTCTGGTGCATGGAACACAAGTAAAATTTATAAAATAAATTAAACTAAATAGAACATATATAGACCACCCACATCATTCTTATTATGACCCACACATCCAATATTGATGCTTAATTTGGTCTGGTTCGAGAGAAATTGAATAAATGGATGAACTCCATGAAAATTGGGAGAATTAGGTCACACAAAAGCATAGAGGGAGAGAAGATAAATGAAGAACTAAATCAAGAGGATTCATAGAATTATTGATATGATTTCAATTAACCTAATGATTCTCGAATTAGAGGCCATATGAGGGAGATCTCATTATACCGAGATGAGGATAAGAGAGGCCCATGGAGAAGGCTGCCTCACACGAAGGAGGAAGAAGAAAGGAGGAGAAAAAAAATAATGAGGAAGGGGAGAAACAAAACATTAACCCCTTTAATTAGGTTCATGGTTTTGTCACATGGTTGGATAAACCATGTTCCAATCATGCTTGTGTTTCTACCTAAGGAGGGAGGTCACACAGTTTATACACACGGTTTGGGAAATAATGTGAAAACTATGTGTTTCCCATCTATCCAAAAAACTAAATCAATCCCCACATCTATGTCTATATTCCCACATAGTTAGACTAAACCATGTGGAACCTATTTTCCCATAGGAACATGCCACATGATTTATTCAAAGGGTTTCATGGTTTTTAGAAAACCATGTGGCTTTCCTACTTCTTCTTTAAAGAGAACTTTTAGGCCCTAAAACTCCCGAATATTGAAGAAAAACCCAAGGGACCCCTAGATACCAAAAAAAATATAGAAACATCACTTTTATGCATTCCAAATCTAAAAATTCCATTTTGAAGCTCAATTTACAAAAATGATCATCCACCAAATGAAAATGTTCAAATTCCTTTTGAATTTCATCCAGTCTAAAAACGTGGGATGCTACACTTAAAATACTATGGTAAGTAAAATTTAATTAAGGTATGAGCACAATTCTAATTACATTTATTACCTAGAGAGATGAGTAAAAAATAATTCAATGTGAGGTAAATTGCAAGTGGCATGGACATTAATGATGAATTGGAAAATTAAAGCCAATGAGAGGAAAACATTGTTAATTTGGAACCAACAATGTAAAATACATGATTCAATTATTTATTTTAAGAACGAGGAGTTGAAGGAATTATTTTGTGTGAAATTTTAAATTTTATTTTCCATTATCAAACAAATTTTTTGTTTCTATTGAAATTTTAATATTATTATAATGAAATTTCTTTGAAATGTTGAAAATTCTAAGTGTGGTGGAATTGTTAGAGATTTTTTTTCATTATTATTTTAATATAAAACATATTGTTTATGATTTTTAAATGATTATTATTTTTAGTATTTAATTTATGATGTGATTTATTATAGGATGCCTCCATTTTTTAGAAAATGAAAGAAAATAAAGAAATAATCATGTAGAAGAAACTTCACACTGTGCTGCAAAGCGACGCCACATGGCACTAGATTTTTTAAGTTAAAATGATGTTGTAGCGGAGTCAAGGACATGTAAATGATGAAGTACAAGGATAAAAACTTAATAACTTGGATAAAAATGCAAAAACGTTTCTATAAAACACCAATTCACATTGTGAAAATCATTCATGATGTGAAACATTAAGGATTTCAGAACCTAAATGAATACTGTGAGAAGTTCATCCCCATAAATTACACATCATGGGCCCTATTCACAACGTGAAAAGTCATGATAGGTTCAAGATCATCAGTTCTGAAAAACATTAATAGAGGAATTTTTTTTGATGATCTGGTCCCACAAAGACCCATTTATAATTCCATTTATGACAGAATGAGCACCTGGAATCCCTATAAATACAAGGATAGGTCAGAGGAGAAGGGATCGGTTCTTGAGGATCCACCACTACACTTTTCTATAGGGATTTTTCGTATAGGGTATTTTTTTCCTTTTATTTTCAATTCTATTTTCAATGTAATTCATATGCATATTTTTAATTCAAGTGTTTCCCCTTTGTTCTTCCATCCATTATTTTCTTCCAAGCCAAATCTTATTCTCTCTCTTTCCTCTCTTTCTGATGTGAATCTTTTAACTTTTCAATAGAAAGGGATTAAGTTGAGGCTTGGGATTGGGGGAGATTTTATGGTTTTATTAATTATTTCACATTAAATTCCTAAATAATATGATTCTTTTTGTGGTAGATGAGAGTGAATGAATGGGTTTAGTGAAAGTCCACCACAACATGAATCTTGAATCCATTTCCGCTTTCTACTAAAGGAGGTGAAACTTTGTTTCATTTAGTAATATTACTATGTAGACAAAATTCCCACTCAAATTATAGAATATAAATCCTTTTACAATGTAATTAAAACAAAAAAATGAATTAGATTATGTGTAATAGAAGTAGTGATTCAACCGACTGTGACACTCCACAAAGGAGATGAACCTGATTATCCTCTGTGTTGTATTAGGAAAACATAAAAATTTAACTATTTTAACACCCTATGATAGGTGTGAATAAAGAAATTTCTTGCATCCTAGGTCCCCTATTTTAGTTCATATTATAGATACCATTCGGTTGTTGGAAATTACAAGTGTTTGAGGAAGGTGTCTCATTCATATCCCTTTAAAATTGAATCTATAATTACTTTTACTTTCATCATGAGAAATTGATTGCATTTTATTGTTTACTATTACATATATTAGTTATATCAATGAATAATGTTTTATTAATATTTTTATAAAAATTAGGAAAGGGGGTTTTTCACATGAATTGACCTTTAAAACTGTTTTAAAGGAATTATATTTCATTTTAGAAATTTTAATTCTCGGTAGGATCTTGATAATTATTATGAAAACATTTTATGATGTTAATTTAAAAAATAATGGGAAACATATTATTTTATAAATATTGGGTGTGTTAGTCCTTTTTTCATTTTTTAATGTTTGTAATTATTGAAGTGATTAAACATAGAATATGAAATTTGGTTTACGTAAGAGATTTTCATTACCTTCATTTTTAAAGAATGATCCCAAGTCCTGATTGGAACTTTTAATGATTTATTTGGAAAATGAAAACCCATAGGAAATGCCCCATTATATGTAATAGAAACCCATGCTTGTTTTGAATTCCATGGGATAACTATCCCATTTGTGGTAGTTATATTACTTTAAATGGAAACTCGAGATTGTTTTGGACACTATGGAATGAATAAACCTATAGTGGTTGTTATATAGTATTATATGAAAATTCATAGTTGTCTTGGATATTACGAGATAACTACCACTATTTTGATTTTTATATTATATTTTCACACTTGTATGGAGGGTATGTTCCTATATTTGTGTTCAAAGGTGTGAGAAAGATAAATAAATGAACTATTTTTTAATACAATTATAGAATATTCTTATTACATTGAAATAATCAACTACTTATGTTTTTCATAGAAAGAATGTGTTTTTAGGTGGGAATTCTAAGAACAATTGTTCACCATTTTTAAATTATACTTCGGCTAGAGGCCCCACGTGGGACTTAGGTCAACCTATAGGATGTTTCCCATAAGTTATTCCAATTAGGGTAATAATGAGTGTTAGTGAAGGGTCAATTTTTTGTAGGGTACACGGTCATCATACAGGGTTAGAAAAGCTGTGTGGCAGCCATAAAAGTTGATCTATATTTTTTACAGTGCTAGTTGGAATGGTTAGCAGATGATTTATCAAACCATGTAGACCAACCATGTAGTTCCTAGTTTCTCATCAGTGAGGAGTACACATTTAGGACATGGTTTGGAAAATTATTGTTCTAAACTGAACACAGTTCCAAGATTGTTTTGGGTTTTCCCAAAATACCATTTCTGATTTTATAATCCAAATGGGGTGTTTTTTCTTTATTCAGTCAGCACACACCTGAGGGCTTAGGTATTGAACCCCCTTGATCCTCCTTTTTATTTTATATGGATTTTTTGCCAAGTTTTTAGTGTTATTCAAGAGTTAAAAACCTTTCTTAACATCCTCTTCATTTATCTTTTATTTCCTTCATTTTATTAGCCTGATTATCCCCTAAAAGAGCCGTAATTTATGGGTGTAATGATTTGTGCTTCGGTTCTTGATGCTATAGTGTGTGAATCATGTATTGGTTCTTGTTCTTATCATTTCCAAAGGTTTTATCAATTCTGAACATAGTTTGAGGTAAGTGGATTGATGATTTTGATTTTTCTTCACTCTCCATATATGCTTGAGTTTTCTAAATGTGTTTTCTCAAAAAATTTAGTGGTTTTATGGGTTTATAAATCTATTTTCAAAGTACTTGATTTTGTTAATTTATTTTAAAGGATATATGCATATTCTACATATTTGATAAAATTCCTTAATGGGGTTCAAGTAGGTCTTGATTATTTTAATTAATGAAATTTTATTTATAATTCTTATTAATGATTTAATCAAGTGTTTGAAGTATTGTTTAATTTTGTTTCAAATTTATTGTTAAATTTTAGTTTTTTAACCTGCTGATGCCCTTTTGTGTTCATAAATGGTTTGAACTATGTTTATCCTTAGTTAACTTAACATTTACTATGAACATGGGTATATATATACATGTGGATAAAGACCCATATATGTATGTGTATACATATATATATTGTTGTATGGATTTATATATGTATAAGTTCATAGGATACCTTTTTATAATCTTTGGTTTTGAAAATGTCTTTGTTTTTTAAAATGTGTATTAAAAAGGTGATTTATAAATTATACCTTATTAATAAAACACATAGACTCGTTTATCACTTTAAAAATAGTTTTAAAATAGAATTTCTTGAAAAATGATTTTCCAAGGGTTTTGAGAAGATATTACGATTTTCTAATTCTAAAGGACTAGTTATTACTTTGGGATGTTTTCATTAAAGTGTAAACCTAAATGGAATCCCTACACATTAAGAACATATTTTGTATGGTTAGTCTAGGGAGGTGGGATAAGAAAATAGTGTTTGGTTTGTGTTGATTCTTTATTGATACATCTTACGTGTCAGCTACCCCAACTCCCATGCTAATTATCATTATGGGTTCCTAGAAAACTTAGTGAGGGTCAATATATGGTTACTATTTAGTCTTGATAAGATGGTCTAGATCCACTATAGTGTTTGATATCATGTGGAAGTTTAAACAGTGAGGCTAATTAAGGGTAATCCAGTTGGTTATTTGACATAGGGATGCATTGATTGGATAGATTATAGCTCCACCAAATTACATCTATGATCACATCAAGAGATGTTTAGGAATCACCCATGATTATCTATCCTTTATTGTTTATTTATTATTGTACTTGGTTACACCACTGCTGTAACACCCTGATATTTTATGAGAAGTATATTTTTTTATGTTATACGAATCTTTCACGGCACACAACAGTAGCTTGGCTTGCGTTACACACAATCGCGACCTTCCTCGATAGCGTGTGTAGTACACAATAACGAGTTCCACTAAACAACGATATATTATTATAATATTATAAATTATCCGTTATGAATAGTATTAACTGAATTTTAAATTTTATAACATTATTATTCATCTTACATATTTTCTAGAACATGTTATGAGAACAAAATAAATTTTTCGGGTAAAATAAGTATTTTTCAAAAAATGCAGTTTTGCCGCCTTTTGATGGTGCACCCACTTTAAATCTAGTTTTTGACATGTTTACAAGTTCAATTTTAAAAAATAAAATTCTTCTTTGGAATCAGGATATAAAAATTTACTTTGGATTAATTTTTCATATTATTCTGATAACTTTCATATTTTAATGAATAGTAAAAACACGCTATATTTTAATTAAAAACAACTTTTTTCATCATAATAATTTATATGGTTAAATTATAATATTTAATGGGTTTAAAGTATAAATAGAATATATTTTTACCATTTAATATAATTTATGTCATTAGAATTAATTTTACATTGAATTCATAGGTAAAAACATTTTAATCTTTGGTAATGTTTTAACTTTTAAAAACCCATTTTCTTAACAACGAGATTAATTTTAAATTAATTACTGCAACTTCTATGTTTTGAATTTTGAAAAATGGATTCCATATTTGGATTAATTGGGTCCAAATTATGTTAATAGGTTACTTTTATTTTTTTTGAGATTATGAATAGTAACTACGACAATTTTTATTTACTGCAGTTAAAGGTAAATTGGGTAATTAAGGGTAAATATAAGATTATAAAATTACCCTAACACTTTCCAAAATAATATTGGATGAATAAAATTCGACCCATATCACCTAAGGGTAGGACTAGATTCATTTCATGGACTTTTGACCATGAAATAATATAATTATTATTAAAACCAAAGAAAGTGACAACATGTCACTCTCTTAAATCTTATAAATATAATAATTTTAATTTAGTGATAAACTACATGAAACTTCGAACAGGAATAGTCTCCAGAAATATAATAAAATTATCTACATCATATAAATTTATTTAAAATTTTTAGGTATTAAATAATTATCATTAATTATGACACAATAGTGATGTTGAAATTATTTTATTGATTGAAATATCAAATAAATGATTTTAAAAGTATTAAAATATATATTATATAAACTATTTAATGTTCTCCACTAATTTTATAGATACAAATGACATGTTATGAATCTATTAAATATTTTAGTTCGAACATATCTTCTGTATATATTTTATTTAAACTCAAATAAATTAATAGTGTCAAAATTGACACTATTGTTAATTTATAGAAATTACATATTATAAATTTGTTTAAAAATCACAAAAATATTTAAAAATTGTAAATTAAAATATATATGGTAGAAAATTTAATAAATTTTACAATTATGGAAAATTCACAACATATATGTAATTATTTATAATGATTTAAAATTTAGAATATTATTACCACAAATAAAATTAAATAGATTATATAAGGATGAATCATGATGATAATGTTTAAAATAAATTCCCAAATTGTCTAAATTTTATTGGCTAATGAGATTACAACCCTATCTCATATAATTTTCGTATTTTATTCATTTTTTTAGGTTTTTAAGTGGGGTTGGAATTTATTATAAATTAATATTTCTTATAATTCCAAAGGTGCCCCTCTCCTCCCTTATAAAAGGGAACCTCCTCCCTCTCCTCCTAAAACCACATTGAGCCTTCAAGCTCGGCCAAACCCTAAAAATATATCTTCTCCACTTCCCTAGAAACATCATAGAGGTCCTGGTTTACTTCAAAGACCAATCTTAGTTCCCTAAGAGGAGGTTTCAAAGAGGCGTGTCGAAGAAGTGGTAATATCCGTTACCAATTCTTTCAAATTTATTTCTTCTTATAATTTTTCTTCTTTAGTTGTTTAATTATGAAGAAATAACATAATTATAACTCATATAATTATATGTTATTATAAATATGAAACAACCCTATTTAACCTTCTATCCATCCTACGGAAAATGAAATCACCGCGCGTGCGTACGTACGGAATACCGTCTCTACGCCATGGTGTAATCTGTTTTCCACCACCACCTTACTTAGATGGTTATAATGGTGTAAATAATAACTATATATGATTATTTTAAAATGATATTTATTCTGAAATAGTATACATACACTTCAATACAATTCCACGATCCTGGGAACGATATCATTGCTCGTGCGTACGTACGGCCTACCGTCTCCACGATGTGATGCGACTCTTTCTACATGATATTCATTAAATAATGATTATATAAATGAATTTAATGAGTAAATATGATATATATTACACTAATACCATTCTGTAAATGTGGTATCTATAACCTAAAAATAAGAATAAGAATTTATTCGACAAAACACGCATAAGAACAAAAAGCAATAAATACCCGAATAACAAGTAGCAATGAAATACTACTAATACGAATCTAAGAATATGACCATATATGATATCATAACAATGAGTATGATTCTGTAATAAGTTTATAACATTATTTAAATCATTATAAAAGAGGTTTGGACACATACCAAGCAAATCGGACCTAAGGTAAGGGAAAATCTCGCAATCTCATTTTTATCCGAGATTGTTTATACTTCAGAAATTACTGGGGAATATTTATCATCCACATCCATGTTTCCTCAATATGTAATATTATTTAGATCTTCCTACAATTCGTTAAATCCAATTTTACCCTTCGGTGAGTTTTTAGTAAAAGATATGAAAGTAATCTTTTGTCGTTTTTTGTACGAGGTACTTTTTGACTTTTCCGGCCAAAGTACGAGAAGAATGTTTTTTAACTTATACAGCATGAATAGATTTTTAGAAAATTATTTCCATGAAGATTACTTTACAAGTTTTCAATTTTATTTTTAATGAACTTATTTTAGTTTAAAATTGTATGACATGTTAAGAAAGGAAAATTGTTTTTGAAGTAGAAAAGATATTTTCTTCAAGAATGGAGTTCAAGTGTTTTATTAAAATTATTTTCCATCTAAGATAATATAGGGTTCTGTTTCTATCCCTATTTTTACATTGATTTGATTATGTTATGGTGGAATTAATTTTATGATGTCCTTTTATCTTATATGAATCATGTTTTGATGGCATGATGTTTAAGAATCCCATTTTTATTACATGGGTTATGCTATGTTGTATGATTTTTTTGATTTTGTGGAATACATAAGAATGGTTTCATTATTAGATGGGTGGGACCTATATCTCCGTCCAATGCATTGGGTAAAGATTTATATCTCATGAGATAGACATGGATGGAACGACAAGTTAATCCGGTTCAGTGATACAGGACTGGAACGAGGAGTGAACTCGGTTCAGTAATGGAATTTTTCCGCTATGATAGTCTTGGCAATGAGTCTTGACTAAAATGAAACGATTTTCTATGATTATGTGTGTATGGAACAAAGTTTCATGTTTTAAGTTATGATTATTTGGGATTACTTTTCATTACTATGATTTATCCCAAGACATGATATTACGACCTCTTTTGCAGGTCAAGATTTTCAAAATGTTATGTTCTTATGAATATGATATGACTGATATTTCTTTTGTTTACCCTTATTGAGCATTTGAGATCACCCTTTTGTATGTTTTCTTTTCCCTAGGTCAAGAAGAAGGATATTATGTAATATATGCCAAAAAGGGAATCTAGATACGATGAAATAAAAGGGAGACAATGTAGTTGATTTTATGAACCAGTTGTTTATGTTTCCCAGTTTCTAAAGACACTATACCTATACGGTCCTTTCATGGTTTTGTTATATGTTGTAATAAGTATGCTTCAACTCTGAAGTAATAACAATGTATGTAAAGTAGGGATCGTTATAGTTGGTATCAAAGGAAAGGTATAGTCAACCTTTGGAAAATAGGATGTGAAATCCCTAGTAAGAACCATAAGGATATGTCCAAGCATAGAACACAATATTAGTGTTTTAGAAATGGACATGAACAACTTATGATAAGACCTTAAGTGTGAAATTTTATTCTTGATTATGTGGTTTTCCTATTATAATTAGTGTTTCTCACACCATTCTTCTTGGTTTTAGTCAATGGATGGAACCCGAAGGAACCGTGTTAATATGGAATGCGACGGGCAATGCAATGATTGTCCCCCTGAGCAACTAAACGTTATGGGAGCTAGAATGAAAAATCTTATAGACATGCTCCCGCAAATTTCTCAAGCTATGAACCATGCAGGACTTCCAAATGAGAAAAGGAAGGAGAAACATTCTGTTGAATCCTTCATGAGGCAACGTCCACCTTCATTCAGCGTGTCTTTTTATCCATTAGTGGCTGAACAATGGATTAGTACCACTGAAAAGATATTTTCAGTTCTACAATGTTCTGAACATGATAAATTCATCTTAGTAGTATATCGTTTGGAAGGTGAAGATGATCAATGGCGGAATATTATTAAGAATATGAGGAAAAGGGATGAAATTGAGTCCATGGAATGGGACGAGTTCAAGAACTTATTTTTCAATAAGTACTTCCCTCGTATTCTTCGAACAAATATGGAGAAGGAGTTTCTTGAAATAAAGAAAAAGGATGATGAATCTGTTGGTATCTACGAAGAAAATTTTACAAGGCTTGCAAGGTACGCTTCTGGGATTATTATCCAACCTGAGAGTAAGATCGATCGATTCTTTAGTGGCTTAAAACAAAGTCTTCGAAGGGCATTAGCCATAAGGGACTTCAATAGCTACAAGTAAATTGTTTGATGTTCTCTCAAGGTTGAGATGGAGATTGGAGTAACCCATCAGTCATATGGGTTTGATAAGAAGAGGAAAATGTAATTCAAAGTGAAATCTAAAGACCACACTGAAAAGAAGATGAGTTTTATTTTATGCTCAAATTGTGGAAAGAGACATGTAGGTAATTGTCTTAAAGGTACAAGTAAATGTTTCAAATGTAGAAAGGAAGGTCATCGGGCATTTGAATGCCGCAATGATGGGAAGAAGATGTCTAGTGATTCGAACAAAGAAAATGATACACAGAGTGCACCTCCTACAATTCAATGTTACAAGTGCAAGGAAATGGGGAATTATGCTAATCAATGCCATAATCCAAGGGTTTTTGATGATGATCGACGTCAACAAACCCTTAAGGCTAAAGAAAAAGGAAATTCACATACAATTTCTATCAGCGATGTGGAGTACGATAACGAAGTGGTGAAATGTGTACTTACCATCCACTCTAAAGTATCAAATGTTTTATTTGATTCTAGATCCACCCACTCTTTTATTTCTGAAGAATTTTCTAAGGGTATCACCGTATTACCTCAACAATTAGATGTTGAGTTAGCTATGACAACCCCTAATGGCACAAAAGTCACATAAAAAGTTTACAATTCTTATCCGATTGAAGTTTGTGGGAAAGTGCTTCCTGCAAATCTTGTGATCCTTCCTATAGTGGAATTTGATGTGATTCTTAGCATGGATTGAATTTATTTATATAGAGATCATATCAATTTCCAAAGAAGGGAAGTCACATTTCATATTCCAGATCAATCTATGATCGTCTATTGATTCAAGGATGAACAAAACCTTATAGTGGAAATTTCATCCATCCTATGGGTCTTGATTCCACTAAATGAAGGTTATTTATCTCAAATGGTAAGATGAAAGATGGATCAATGAGACTATGCATTGATTATTGAGAACTTAACAAGATCACTATCAAGAACAAATATCCTCTCCCACGCATTGATGACTTATTTGACCAACTACGCAGAGCTCAATACTTTTCCAAGATTGATCTTCGTTCAGGGTATCATCAATTAAGGGTCAAAAGGGAGGATATACCAAAGACGACTTTCCGTACAAGGTATGGACACTATGAATTTATAGTGATGCCATTTGGTCTTACTAATTCCCCTGTTATCTTCATGGATCTAATGAATAGAGTCTTTAGAGACTATCTTGATCAGTTTGTGGTAGCTTTATAAACGATATTCTTATCTATTCAACGAGCAAGGAAGAACATGAAGATCACTTGATAATTGTATTAAAGACCCTAAGAAAGGAGAATCTTTATGCCAAATTTCCCATGTGTGAATTTTGGCATCAAAAAGTTTCATTATTGGGTCACATAATCTCAAAAGAGGGGATATATGTAGATCCATCAAAAACAGAGGTTATCGAAAGATGATCGAGACCAACAACAATAACTGAGATCCTAAGTTTTCTTGGTTTGGATAGATATTATCGACATTTTTTGAAAGATTTTTCACGATTATCTAATCCACTCACCTGGTTGACTCGAAAAGGAGTTAATTTCGTGTGGATGGAGGAGTGTGAAGAGAATCTCAAGGAGTTGAAAAGAAGGTTATTCAGTGCACCTATGCTCACACTACCTTGTAGTGGAGAAAGGTTTATGATCTACAGTGATGCATCCAAGAAAGGATTGGGGTGTGTTCTCATGAAAAACGATATGGTGATAGCTTATGCCTCATGACAGTTAAAAATCCATGAGCAAAATTACCCAACTCATGATGTAGAGTTAGCTGCGGTAATCTTTGCATTAAAGATTTGGAGGCATTACCTTTATGGTGAAAGGTGTGATATTTATACTGATCATAAAAGTTTAAAGTATATTTTCACACAAAAGGAGCTGAATATGTGCCAAATAAGATGGTTGGAGTTGATTAAGGATTATGACTGCTCAATTCATTATCACCCTGGGAAAGAAAACAAGGTGGCAGATGCATTAAGTCGACAAGACCATGCTAGCTTACCCATGATGAGGATCACAAAAGATCCAATATTTATGGATTTATAAAGGATGGATCTTGGAATTATAATGGAATGGGAAAAATATTATCTTTCTCAAATGAATGTTCAACCGTCTATACATGTGAAGATTAAAGTGGCACAAAAAGAAGATATTGAGTTACAAAAGAAGGTGAGATATGTTCCTGAATTCAACCTTGATTATGATGGGATAATAAGGTTCAAGAATCGGGTTTGTGTTCCTCCCATCCCAGAATTTAAGAAGGAGCTACTGGATGAGGCTCATAGTTCTTCATTCTCTATTCATCCTGGAAGCACAAAGATGTATAGGGACCTAAAAGAGTACTTTTGGTGGGATGACATAAAAAGAGATGTTGCTGAATATGTCTATTGATGCTTGGTTTGTCAGCAAGTTAAAGCTGAGAGACAGAAGTCTAAAGGGATGTTACAACCATTACCCATACCAGAATGGAAATGGGAAAACATCACTATGGAATTTGTCACTGGACTTCCTAAAACAGCCAAAGTCAATAATGCTATCTGGGTTATAGTTGATCGTCTTACAAAGTCGACACACTTCATTGCTATTAGGGAAGATTTCTCTCTAGATAATCTTGCCAGGATATCTGTAAAGGAAGTGGTAAGATTTCATGGAGTACCACTTTCCATTATATCTAATCGGGATCCGAGGTTTACCTCGAAATTCTGGCGAAGTCTTCAGCATACTCTAGATACAGAGTTGAGTTTCAGCACTGCTTATCATCCTCAAACAGACAGTCAGTCTAAGAGGACAATTCAAACTCTAGAAGACATGTTAAGATCTTGCTCTATGGATTTCAAAGGTGGTTGGGATCAACACCTACCTTTGGTGGAATTTTCCTATAATAATAGCTTTCACTCCAGTATTCAGATGGCTCATTATGAAGCTATCTATGAAAAGAAATGCCGAACTCCAACTTTCTGGGATGAAGTTGGGGAAAGAAAGCTATTAGGACATGATCTTGTTGATGAGATTGCAGAAAAAGTCCGATCTATTCAACAACACATAAGAGCAGCTCAGATTCGACAAAAAAGTTATGCAGAAAACCGAAGAAAAGACCTAGAGTTTGAAGTGGGTGACAATGTGTTCTTACGAATATCTCCCTAAAAGTGAGTAATGAGATTTGGGAAGAAGGGAAAGCTGAGCCCTAGGTATATCGGTCCTTTCGAAATACTGGATTGTGTTGGGAAGGTAGCTTACCAATTGGTTCTTCCACCAAATCTCTCTCAAGTTCATGATGTGTTCCACGTATCTCTCCTGATAAAGTACATACCTGGTCCTTCACATGTACTCATCTCAGAAGTTGTACCACTGGAGCAAGATCATTCTTATGAAGTATAGCCGATAGAGATTCTGGATCATAGTGAAAAAGTTCTACGGAACAAGACCACTCGTTTGGTGAAAGTTTTATAGAGGAACCACCAATTAGAAGAAGCTACATGGGAGCTTGAGAATATGATGAGGGAGAGGTATCCTCATCTGTTTGTTACGAAGTGACGAATTTCGAGGGAGAAATTCATTTTAAGGGGGATAGAATCTAACACTCTGATATTTTATGAGTAGTATATTTTTTTATGTCATACGAATCTTTCACGGCACACAACACTAGCTTGTCTTGCGTTACACGCAATCGCGACCTTCCTCGATAGCGTGTGTAGTACACAATACCGAGTTCCACTAAACAACGATATATTATTATAATATTATAAACTAGCCATTATGAATAGTATTAACTGAATTTTAAATTTTATTACATTGTTATTCATCTTACATATTTTCTAGAACATGTTATGAGAACAAAAAAAAATTTTCGGGTAAAATAAGTATTTTTAAAAAAATGCAGTTTTGCCGCCTTTTGATGGCGTACCCACTTTAAATCTAGTTTTTGACATGTTTACAAGTTCAATTTGACAGAATAAAATTTTTATTTGGAATCAGGATATAAAAATTTACTTTGGATAAAATTTTAATATTATTCTGATAACTTTCATATTTTAATGAATAGTAAAAACATGCTATATTTTAATTAAAAACAACTTTTTTCATCGCAATAATTTATATGGTTAAATTATAATATTTAATGGTTTTAAAGTATAAATATAATATATTTTTACCATTTAATATAATTTATTTCAATATCATTAATTTTAAATTGAATTCATAGGTAAAAACATTTCAATCTTTGGCAATGTTTTAACTTTTAAAAACCCGTTTGCTTAACAACGGGATTAATTTTAAATTAATTACTACAACTTCTATGTTTTTAATTTTGAAAAATGGATTCCATATTTGGATTCAGTGGGTCCAAATTATGTTAATAGGTTACTTTTATTTTTTTAGATTATGAATAGTAACTACGGTAATTTTTATTTACTGTAGTTAAAGGTAAATCGGGTAATTAAGGGTAAATATAAGATTATAAAATTACCCTAACACTTTGAAAAATCCTATTGGATGAATAAAAGTCGACCCATATCACCTAAGGGTTGGACTAGATTCATTTCATAGACTTTTGACCATGAAATAATATAATTATTATTAAAACCAAAGAAAGTGACAACATGTCACTCTCTTAAATCTTATAAGTATAATAATTTTAATTTAGTGATAAAATTAATGAAACATAGAACAATAATAGTCTCCATAAATATAATAAAATTATCTACATCAAATGAATTTATTTATAATTTTTAGGGATTAAATAATTATCATATATTATGACACAATAGTGATGTTGAAATTATTTTATTGATTGAAATATCAAATAAATGATTTTAAAAGTATTAAAATAAATATTATATGAATTATTTAATGTTCTCCACTAATTTTATATATAAAAATGACATGTTATGAATCTATGCAATATTTTATTTCGAACATATCTTCTGTATATATTTTATTTAAACTCAAATAAATGAATAGTTTCAAAATTGACAGTATTGTTAATTTATAGAAATTACATATTATAAAATTGTTTAAAAATAACAAAAATATTTAAAAATTGTAAATTAAAATATATATTGTAGAAAATTTAATAAAGTTTACAATTATGGAAAATTCACAACATATACGGAATTATTTATAATGATTTAAAATTTAGAATATTATTACCACATATAAAATTAAATAGATTATATAAGGATAAATCATGTTGATAATGTTTAAAATAAATTCCCAACTTGTCTAAATTTTAATGGCTGATGAGATTACAACCCTATCTCATCTACGCTTCGTATTTGAATCATTTTTGGAGGTTTTTAAGTGGGGTTGGAATTTATTATAAATTAATATTTTTTATAATTCCAAAGGTGCCCCTCTCCTCCCTTATAAAAGGGAACCTCCTCCCTCTCCTAATCACACCACTTTTAGCCTTAAAGCTCGGAAAACCCTTGCCAATATATCTTCTCCACTTCCCTAGAAACATCCTAGAGGTCCTGGTCTACTTCAAAGACCAATCTTAGTGCCCTAGGAGGAGGTTTCAAAGAGGCATGTCGAAGAAGAGGTAATATCTGTTACCAATTCTTTAAAATTTATTTCTTCTTCTAATTATTCTTCTTTAGTTGTTTCATTATGAAGTAATAACATCAGTATCACTCATATACTGATATGTTATTATAAATATGAAACAACCCTATTTCACCTTCTATCCATCCTACAGAAAATGAAATCACCGTGCATGCGTACGTACGGAATACCGTCTCCACGCCGTGGTGTAATCTGTTTTCCACCACCACCTTACTTGGATGGTTATAATGGTGTAAATAATAACTATATATGATTATTGTAAAATTATATTTATTCTGAAATAGTATACATACACTTCAATACAATTCCACGATCATGGGAATGATATCATCGCTCGTGCGTACGTACGGCCTACCGTCTCCACGATGTGATACGACTCTTTCTACATGATCTTACTTGAATAATGATTATATAAACGAATTGAATGAGTAAATATGATATATATTACACTAATACCATTATGGAAATGAGGTATCTATAACCTAAAAATAAGAATAAGAATTTATTCGACAAAACACGCATAAGAACAAAAAGCAATAAACACCTGAATAACAAGTAGCAATGAAATACTACTAATATGATTCTAATAATATGACCATATATGATATCATAACAATGAGTATGATTCTAGAATAAGTAAATAACATTATTTAAATCATTATACAGGAGGTTCGGACACATACCAAGCAAATCGGACCTAAGGTAAGGGAAAATCTCGCAATCTCATTTTTATCCGAGATTGTTTATACTTCAGAAATTACTGGGGAATATTTATCATCCACATCCATTTTTCATCAATATGTAATATTATTTCTATCTTCCTATAATTTTTTAAATCCAATTTTACCCTTCAGTGAGTTTTTAGTAAAATATATGAAAGAAATATTTTGTCGTTTTTAGTATGAGGTACTTTTTGACTTTTCCGGCCAAAGTACGAGAAGAATGTTTTTTTAACTTATACAGCATGAATGGATTTTTAGAACATTATTTCCATGAAGCTTACTTTAAAATTTTTCAAGTTTATTTTTAATCAACTTATTTTAGTTTAAAATTGTATGACATGTTAAGAAAGGAAAAATGTTTTTGAAGTAGAAAGGATATTTTCCTCAAGAATGGAGTGCAAGTGTTTTATCAAAATTATTTTCCATCTAAGATAATACAGGGTTCTGTTTATATCCCTATTTTTACATTGATTTGATTATGTTATGATGGAATTAATTTTATGGTGTCCTTTTATCTTATATGGATCATGTTTTGATGGCATGATGTTTAAGAATCCCATTTTTATTACATGGGTTAAGCTATAATGTATGATTTTTTTGATTTTGTGGAACACATAAGAATGGTTTCATTATGAGATGGGTGGGACCTATATCTACCTCCAATGCATTGGGTAAAGATTTATATCTCATGAGATAGACATGACTGGAACAACAAGTTAATCCGGTTCAGTGATACATGACTGGAACGAGGAGTGAACTCGGTTCAGTAATGGACTTTGTCCAATATAGTAGTCTTGGCAATGAGTCTTGACTAAAATGAAATGATTTTCTATGATTATGTGTGTATGCCACAAAGTTTCATGTTTTAGGTTATGATTATTTGGGATTACTTTTCATTACTATGATTTATCCCCTGACATGATATTACAACCTCTTTTTCAGGTTAAGATTTTCAAAATTTTATGTTCTTATGAATATGATATGACTGATATTTCTTTTGTTTACCCTTATTGAGAATTTGAGCTCGCCCTTTTGTATGTTTTATTTTCCTCAGGTCAGGAAGAAAGATATTAATTAGGATATGCCAAAAAGGGCCTTTAGATATGATAAAATAAACAGGAGACAATGTAGTTGATTTTATGGACTAGTTGTTTATGTTTCCCAGTTTCTAAAGACACTATACCTATATGGTCCTTTAATGGTTTTGTTATATGTTGTAATAAGTATGCTTCAACTGTGATGTAATAATAATATATGTAAAGTAGGGGTCGTTATAACTGCTTCTCAATTTTAAGGTTCCATTATGACATAATCCCTTGGTTACACTCAATTAATATGTTCTTAATTCTATTTTTTTTTTCATACATTGAGTTACCTTGATGTGATATTAGTGTCTATTTAATAGTGGATTTCAAATGATATATTTTAAAATTAAAGGTTTTGAAAATATTCTAAAAGTTTATTAAGACACATTTGGTTTCAAAGGTGGTTTTCTTAGAAAATATCATGATTGGATTTTCTTAAAGGAATAAAAATTTATATCCATCTACATTTAAAACTATAACTGATGGTCTGTTGTATAAAAATTTGATTCATGTAATCTATGGTGATTAAATACTAAGCTTATTTATGTTCACACCCTACTTGTTCAACTTATAATCTCCAGGCCTGATTTTGTTTTATCAGTTCAGTTTTCATTTTAGATTTCTCTTAGAGTGAGTGTTTTTTTGGATGGATAGTGACTAAGAGGTCACATGGATATTATGTTGGGTTCTTGGTTTCATTTTAGTTTTTATTTTTTTACCATATATGTATTGGCCCAGTCGACCTCTATTCTTATTGATCCTACTTTGTCCCACTATAGTTATTTATTTATGTTCAGTTGATTTAGTATTCTAGTTAATCTATGTTACTCTTTTTAAATTTTATATGTATCTATTTGTGTTTGTTGACAAATAATGGTTGACCAGTGTCTCCATGGGGCATGTCAGAATTTCCATAGGTATTAATTTGTGGTTAAATCATTATTAATTAGGTGAAATTATCACCTAATGATTTATTTCCATGACTTTTATGATTTTCATCATACCGAGGGGATTATGGATGCCTCTTGGGTTAGTAGTGAGTCATGTTGGGTAATAGTTTAGATGTAAGACCATGTTGGTTAGATATAAATAGTATTAGAGAATTAGGTTCCTTAAATACATAATTTCTTAGAGAACCCTTTATTAATTTGAATTTATGATATATTGGATGTAGAACTATCAAGACTCAAGAGTTAAGAGTGGGAAGAGTGTCGTGGGTTCTTACTCATCCTCATCCACAAGTTTTTGTGGGTTTAGGGAATTGAGTCTTGAGTTTTGATCATTATTTATAGTTTTTTATTGTATATTTGCTCATTTTTATGTTATTTGAGATTATATTGATGTTATATGGGTGTTTTGGAGATTTACCATGTTTTGGTGGTTAAGGAGAGGGAATAATCAAAGGAAAATGGTTACCCAACATAGTCTAGGAAACCATTAATAGACAATGATGATAGATTTTTTACCTTCCAATGGAATTATATGAAATTAGTGCATAATCCACCAAACCATACATCCAAACATGAAACTACCACTAACCTCCCTTGAAATTTTACATTGAATTATTTTTGAGCCCATTTAATTTATGTTATTTTTACATGTTATTAAGATGGTTTAAAGGGTATTTTCATGGTTTTAAATGAAAATTAGTTTTTTTATGTTTTTTTCAAATTGAAGTCTTGTTTCAGGGTGAAAGTGGAGGTTATATTATACAATTTTTAAGGGTGTATTTTGAAATTAAATGAAGTGAATTTGAGGTTGAGGAACTATGAATGTTTCAAATGAATAACTTGTGTGGTTTTTAGATAGATTTAAGGGGTAAATTAATTATTTATAAATTTAAGTGTAAAATTTAAAGTGGGTTTCAAGTAATTTTTGAAATTTTAAAATTTTAAAATTTTAAAATTTGAAATGTGATGTTTTAAATGGAATAAAGAGGGAAGGTTTTGAAATTATTTTTTCGGATTTGTTTATTTCCTTTATGGAATTATTTTTTTGAGTTATAGTTTTTTTAATCATGGTATGATTTATGATTGGTTCATTGTTGATTAGTTCTTGGGTTTTTCCTATTATTTAGAGTAATCATCCCATAAGAGTTCCAAAAGTTCACAAGTATTCAAGAGTATGTTGTATAGTTGATAAAACCACTAAGACTAATAATATAATGGTGGATTTATTTTTCTCTCCAAATTTTCCTATACTTTTAGGTGAATAAGATCCTCTAGAGGTGGTAGAGTAGATTGAGAAAGTTAAGGAAGTATTTTTATATTTTTTAACTTATGATATTAGGTAAAGATCTATTCTAGGTTCATTTGAAGGGATGAGTTTGGATTTTTGTATAATGGTTATCCCAAATCATTTTTGATTTGGGATTATGTGTGAGTTATTTAAGGACACATTCATTCAATGATTTATTCCTAAGGATTTTAAAATGAGTTAGGTTGAAGAGCTCATGGGTCTTCGACAAGGTCAATAGATGGTGAAGGAGTGTATCATCAATTTTGATGTCATGGTTTCTTTTTCTTATTAGATCATGATAAAATATTCATTAATGGAATACATATTTCCAAATTCCATTTATTTATATCTCAGTTTTAGAGTTCTTTCATTTGATATTATTTGGTGTAAGGACCTAGTAGATGATTATTATCTACTAGAGATGGGTTTTTATAGGTCTATCCATGATATTTGGTGGATCTATCATTATTAGGGATAATAAAGGTTCCCGATCTTATGGGATTCAAATACTAGAGGAACCTATTTTGGGAGATATTTATTTTTTTTGTCTCCACTACCTCATAGTAGAATCATTGTCCCCTATGATTCTAGTGCAGTCATTTTGTCCACTTTAAGTGCTATTTATCTAATGTTCCAAAGATATATCACTATTGTGGATGTTTCAGATACCATAACAAGTTCTATAAGTAGAATAATCTCTAGGGAAATAATCCTTATCAAACTCAAGATCCTGATAGTTGTCTATGAATATTTTAAGGTATTTAGATTTTCCCTTGTTTTTTCCTTTCTTGTTATATCTTTTTCTTAATTTTGGACTTTAGTGTGTGTTTTTAGAATTACCAGTGTTCTATTCTCATTTAATTAATGATAATTTTCCATTGAGTAGTTTATTATTGTTCCTCTATTTGGTTATGTTTCTTGAGTCTCCTAGATTATGACCTTAAGCAGTGCTTCCTTATTATTTTATAAGTCCACCATGTTAAAAAATTCATAAATGTTGGGGAACCCACTATGGGTATCCACATATTATTCTATTGTATAGTTTAGTTAAGTGTGGTTTTTTATATATATACTTGATTACAATGGTTTTAATTTATTTAGTGAGTTTTTTGGTAGTTCAATTAGAGTGTTTATTATATTTTCAATCAATGAACTTGAGTTGTTATTCATTATTTAGAAATCAGTGGATTTATAGTAGAAGAAAGCATTATATTGGGGAGAATTTTCACACCTTTAACTCAAATAACATTTTTACTTTATTATTTATTTTATATTTGGTATTTTACTTAGGTTTTGAGCCACTGATCTGGTGGGAATTTTTGAGTTTTTGGAATTTTTTGTAGGGTACATGGTCAGTCCATATAGTTAGAAAAAAAATGTGGAAAACTTTTGAGTCGATCTTAATTTTTGAAATAGATACTTGGTATAGATAGTGAATGGTTTTTCATACCATAAAAAAACCATCAGAACCTAGTTTCTCTCTAGTAATGAGCACACAGTTGGAGCAGAGATTACTGAAATATGTGGTCAAACCATACACAGTTCCAAGAACATAAATTTTGTAGGTGTTCCAAAAATACCATTTTCATTTGAGACCATATATGGGGATTTATCCCCCTATTCGATCATGGAACACCATGGGGCCTAGGTATTGATCCCCCTCACTCCTCCCTTTGATTTTGGATAGATTTCACGCATAGTTGTTGGGATTATTCTAGTGGTAATCCACTTTCTTTCTCTTCTATTACTTTATTCTTTAGTTCCTTCCACTATTTGGATTTATTATCTCTTAGATGAACCTTAAATTAGGGATCATATTATTTTTTGTTCAGTTCTTGATTCTATTATGTGAGAATCATGTCTCAGGTTATGTTTTTCCAATTTCGAAAGGTTTTATTGAATTCTCACCCAATTTAAGTAGGAGGTTCCATGATTTTTATTTTTCTTCACACGTCTTATATAATTGATATTTGAAAATTTTTCCCTTAAAATTTTGGTTGTTTCAATGGTCTATAAAGTTCTTATAAATTAATTTTCAAATCACTTGATTTTTTTGATTTATTTCAAATCATATAGACAGATTCCTTATGTTTGATAAAATTACTAAATTGATTTTAAGTGGGTTTTGATTGTTTAAATTGATGAGGTTGGATTTATAAGGACTAAATATAATTGTATCATGGGTTTTCCATATTTTTTAATTTTTTTTCTCAATTATTATGTAATTTTAGTGATTTACCTTGTTGAACCCATTTAGTTTTGATAAATGTTTTGAATTATGTTTCTCTATGGTTACCTTAGAACTTATTATGAACATGAGTATATATATACACACATGTGGTTAAGAACCCATATATGTATGCATATTAACACATTTATTGGTGTATGTATATATATGAAAAGTTTATAAGATTCCTCCTTTATAAACTTTGGTTTTGAAAATGTCTTGGGTTTTACATTTTCTCTAAAAAGTTGATTTGTAAACAAGCCCTTCTTAATAAAACTCCAAGGACCCTTTGAAACTTTATAATTAGTTTTCAAATGTATTTTCTTTAAAAATGGGTTTTGAATGGATTTCATAATATGTTACTATTTTCTAATGGTTAATTCTTAGTTGGTAACTTGAAAAGTTTTATTGAAAGTGTGTAGCTCCATAGAAGACACTCACTTTAGGGTAAAGTGTTTCATGGTTTTTAGGGAGGAGGGATGTGAAAATGGTGTCTAGTTTGTGTAAATTATTGATTGAGAAATTTTAGGTGTTGGATACCCCACCTACCATGCTTATAATCATCATTGGATCCAAGAATTCTTAGTAAGGGTCAAAAGATGGTTACTATTTAGTCCCAATTAGATAAACTAGATCATTTGTGGTGTTAGAGACCATGGGTGAGTCCTATTGGGGAGGATAATTGAGGGTAATCCAATTTGTTATTGACATATAGATTCATTAATGAGCCTAATTATAGTTCCAACTGAGTAAATCTAGGGGCGACTAACGGTATTTTTAGGAATTTCCCAGGATTAGATATTCTTTATTGTTTCTTTCTTATTGTACTTGGAAAAGACCAAGACTATTTTTTCTTAAAGAAATAAAAATTAATCATCTATATATATTTCAAACAATAATTTATGGTCATTTTTTAAAAAATTAAATGAATATAATCTTATATGATTTCCTATTGAGATTAGTTATGCTCACACATTACACATGTGACTCAGTGTCAGTAGACCAGAGATTATTTTTATATTCTAGGTATCATTTTGGATATCTCCTAGAGATAATAGTTTGATAGATAGTTGGTGAACAAGAGTTCACCCAGATATAATTTCGAGTGCCTAGTTTCAATTTAGTTTTTATTTTGTAACATAAATGTATTAGACCAGTCAACCACCAATATTTTTGATCATGATTGGTCATGCTATAGTAATTTATTTATGTTTAGTTGATTATGTATCATGGTTATGTTGTGTTTCTATATTTAAATTTTATTTTTATATGTTACTATTTGTTGACATGTCATAAATGTCTAATGTATGTATGGGTCATAGTAGAATTTCTAGAGGAATTATTCTGCGATAAAATCACATTTATTGGGTGAAATCATCCCTAATGATTTATTATTATGTATTCTATGGTTTTAATATCCTTTTGGGGATAGGGTATTCCCCTTGGGTTATTGGAGAGTTGGTTTAATTTCCATTTTGGATGGAATCCCAGGCTGGTTCATTATAATGATGATATATGTAACGACCCAAACTTTTATTAATGAAAATTCCTCTTGATTTGATTAAATGTATTATTATGTAAAATGTTTATATAAAACATATGAACTTATTTGGTTTTATGTTTTTTTATTCTAAAATACCATTGAAATTTTTTACCATTGCTAATATAGCCGTTGAACATTGACCACATGATTAGTATAAATATAGGGCTTTAGCAAATCCAATTTACTCAGACAAAGGAAGCAATAGCCTAATCCAGTATAATTTCTCTATATGAATCCCATTTTTCCGAGATCGAAAAGGATATGGAATCACTGGGCTTAACTCTTGACCAATCCTAAGTCATGTTTCAACACATTAAGCTTGAACAAAACTTCTTATGGGAGAAGTGGAAGTTTATAGAGATTAACACCCGAGAAATGTTATCTGAGTCACCCCAATAGTCTATCACCAATCCACACCTTACCCTTAGGACTTATGCGAGTGTTATAAGGGGTTATGTAACATGACCCTAGCACTATGATTATGTACATTGTTTTTGTATAAGTAATATTCATTTATTTTATCATTGTTACTTTGTAAATGGTTTTTAAAGCACAAATAGAATTTTTAGTTAATATTAAATTATGAAATCTATTTTGATGAATTAATGGATTTTTAAATTGAATAATATTTTAATAAAATATTATTACTAAATTAATTTTTATTAAATGTAAATGATCATATAATTTTTATGTATACAACTATAATTTTTATTAAGGTCTGAAAGCTGTTTTTGTGAAAACCCATGAATTTTCGATAAAGGTAAGATTTTATTTTAAAAGTAAAAATTCACATATTTATAAAATTATTTAGATAAAATGAATATTATTTTTGGAATCAAGATGTTGAAATAAGACAATGGTGAATTTTTCATATGTTTATGAAATAATCAAATTTTTGGGTAAAAATTAAATACCATTTAAATATATAATGTGTTTTATAACATCATAATGACCAAATAGTGATGTAATAAAATACTATAAAAGGAATGTTTGCCCAATATATTTTTTAACATTAAAATAATGTGATTTTAGATTTGTTTTATTTATTTTACAAAGCCTTAGAAGACCCTCCAAGACTTATAAAACATTTTAACATTTTAAAATGATTTCTTTGAGAGTGTGACTCACCTCCACATAAGAAATCCTAATATTTTAATAAGTTCATCCATTAGCCTTATAAAATAATATTTTCACTCCCCTTTGGAAAAAACCATGGTAAAAAACCATGGGATGGTTTGTGGTTTTGATTAGTTTTATGTGCAGTGTCCATAACCTAAATAATAAAGAATTCCCCCCCTTTTCCTATATAAACCCGCCTGAGCTCCCACTTATCTTCACTCAAAACTTTTGGATCTTGAAAAAAACCTTCCCTACTATTTCTAGAATCCTCACAAGGGGACCCAAGCTCCCAATAATCCTCTCTCAAGCCACTCCCAAGACTTTGGGATCACACTTCCATGTAAAGTATTTCTTCCTTTCTATTTTTTGTCCAAATTTATTTATATTGTTATACCATTTTTTTCAATTAAAAATGTTGAGGTATGATTTCTCAACTCTCCCATATTTCCCTATTTATTTTTTGAATGACTAGAGACCTATTTATCTCTCATTAATTCCTTCCATGCACACCCGTTACCATGCTGAAATTCCGGAAGGAATTTCTTTCTTCTCATTTACATTCAAGAAATTATTTCAATTTATGCATCTAAATTCCATTTTTAACGCCCCGACCCTAGTTACCCAGAGTTGGTGAATTATTACATAACATTGGCATGATCACAAGAAATATCAAATTTCTAAAGACCGATTGGTTTAGTAGCCTTGGAAACACTAGATATATTCATAAAGTTTTACATTACATCATAAAGTGAAAAACTACTACAACAACATATTGTCTCCAAAGTACACACTATTAACCCCTCATAATATCCCTTCAGGTCATTCATAATTTACTTCTTCACTTCCTGGGAAAAATAAAACATAGAAAAGGGGTGAGCTCAAATGCCCAGTAAGGATAACAATATAGCGGAAACTTTCATACATAAGAATAAACATTTAAGGCAATGTATAACTAAAACAAAAGCCTTTCAAACTTGAACTTTCAACATGGTATGGCATAAATAAAATAAAATATTTCCATTTACTTATTCACATGGATATTCTACTAATCGAATAATCACATGCAAAATCAATAACCACTTTCATAATGATGGAATGCATAATGCCAGACTATCATAACCACATAGCCAAGGCCTCGTGCCAAGACTACAAATAAGATTTTGTCAAGGCCTTGTGCCAAGACACTAGTTTGTCTCATGAGACCTACCGATGCATCGAGGAGCTATAGCGGTATCCACCCGTCACATATTAAGTCCAATGCATTCCCATATGAAAAGGTTTAAACATAACATAAACATTCGTATTAAAACTAGCATACGAAATGTCAATAATTTCACCATAAACTATGAATGGTATAAAAATAGCACATCCACAGTCAAACATATCATAAAACATTCAATACAATATAGAAGTTTTGTATCATAATAAATCAACTTCAAATAAGCGTAAAATCCATCAAAGGATGTTGACATAGATGAAATCAAAACACTTTTTAGAGAAATATCTCTTTCAATTTTTGAAATCATTTAAGAGCCATATAAAATAAAACATTTTCTTTGAAAATATCCTTATAAGCTTGTAAGGAAAGCTTTGAAGATTTAATAACGGCGGAAAATAACCGCACCCGCCGTATAAGTTAAAAAAACATTCTTACCTTAATTCTGTCGAAAAGGTTAAAAAGGACCTTATTTTGAAAACGACGGAAAGATTCCTCTTATAAAAATTAAAAAAAGGGTATAAATGACTTTAACCCATATTCTTGTAAATAATAAAAATGTTTTGAAATACATTTTTAAGAAAACATGGATGTGGATGGTAAAGAGATCCCAGTAGATTATTACATATAAACAACCTCAGATAATGAAGAGATTGTGAAATAACCCTTACCTTGCACTTTTCCTTGGTTGGGGTAGGTTAACCTCCTGTATAATGGTGAAATAATTGTTATTAAATTATACAAGAATCATATATATTAATATGATATCATATATGATCTTTTAATATTGATTTGATAATAATATCTTAGTATTATTGTTGTTTCGGGTGTTAACTTACTTGTTTTCTTTTATATGTTTTGTTACGCAAGCCATGTTTGTAATGGATAGGTTGTATATTATTCATATCCAGAATGATATCAAGTCCTTAAACATCATTTTTAAATCATCAAATGATAATTATACTTGAATGGATACGATGGAGAATGAATCTTATCGCGTTCGTGGAGACGGTAGTCCGTACATACGCACGAGCGACAATATCATTCTTTTGATATTAAAATAATATATAAATGTATGGTATATCATATATACAGAATAATTAACATGTTATATTTATTATTTACATGAGTTACACATCATTATTATACCCATCCAAATAATAATATATTGAAGAACAATTACACCACGACGTGGAGACGGTAAGCCGTACGTACGCAAGTATGGTGACATGTTATTCAAAGGGTGGATAGAATACTGAATATGGTTGTACCATATTTATAATAACATCACAGTATATGTGAGATACTGGAGTTATTATTTTAGAATGGTAAGAACAAAGAAAGAAGAAGTGGAAGAATAAAGGAACTTGAAAAGGGGTGGTGAAAACATTACCTCTTCTTCTGGTTCTTCCTTTTGATTTGATCAAAAGGGCTCCTTAGGATGGCTTTCTGATCAAACTAAGGCCTCTAGGTTTTAGTGAGGGATGTTGGGAGAGTATTTGGGCAGAGTTTGGCCGAACCAAAAGGCTTTTAAGGTGTGAAGAAATGAGAAGGAGGAGTGCCCTTTTATAAGAGGGGTGAGGGGCACCTTTGGAAAAGCTAGAAATATTAATTTATAATAAATTCATATTCGGTTTCTAATGGCTCCAAAGTTGATTATTCAAAGGTTAATGTGGGGATAGATCTAAAACCACTTGAAAAATATAATTTAGACAGGTTTGGGTACTTATATTAACCTTATCTTTAAGTATTAACTCTAAGTTAATTAGTTTCACTTTTATAATGTCTCTTTGTATTTTTATATAATATGGTTAATAAACTTACTATATACATCTAAGAGACCCCCAAGTGGTCCATTAATGATGAACCTATCATGATATAAGTCTCTTGGCTGAACTTTAGATTTTTAGGAATTTAATATCAATTAATAATATAATATTTGTTTTAAGAACTCTTTTATGTATATTTTGACACTATTCAATAGTTGATTTTTGTGAAACTCATAACAGATTGATTACTTCGAAAAAAGTTAATTAAATAAATACTAATATATCATATTATCCTAGAAAATTAGTTTAATTCATTAAAAGTTTCATATTATATTTATTTGGGTATATATAATATCAATTATTATAAATTTTCACTATTATAGTAAATAATTCATCATCATTGTGTCATAAATAAATTAAATTATTTAATGTCTAAAAATTATAAATAAAATATAATTATGTATGAAATTTCTTTATATTTCTAATTAATATTTATAATCTAAAATCCAACATATATAACCCTATGTAAAAATTGTTTTTCTAAAAGATATATGCTTGTGTCATTTTTGTATTCATTTTAACTTAATTAAAATAAAGTGTCCCTATCACCTACAAGTGGCACCATGAGGTCCCAAAATCGACCCAAAGATGCCTATGGTCGAAAATGTATCAACCAATAAGGCTAGGACACATTTTAGGGTAATTTAGAATTATTATAATATTATTTGTTAACCCTTATTTAATGGATTTACCCTTAACCATGGTAAATAAAATATTTACCGCAGTAATTATTCAAAATGTCTAAAAATAAAAGTTACCTATTTACACAATTTGAACATCCTGATTCCAAATATGGAATCCATTTTTCTAAATTCAAAACACAGAAGTGGCAGAAATTAATTTAAAATTAATTCCCGCTGTCAAAACAAAAAGCGTGTTTTTAAGAGATAATAACTATCAAAAGATTGACACTTGTTTATGTTCGGTTTAATTGTAAAATTATGTCCAATGACCAAAATTCTATTAAATGGTAAAAATATATTCTAAATATACTTTAAAACCACTCAAATTCATAATTTATCACTATTAATTATTTTGATTAAAAAAGTTGTTTTTAATTAAAATTTAGTAATTTTCACTATTCATCAAAATATGAAAGTTATCCGAAATGTACCAAAATTCCACCTTAGGCTAAATTCGATATTCTGAATTCAAAAATGAAGTCCATTTTAAAATATAAAATATATATAATTTCAAAAAGTAGGTATTACTATTCATAACGGCTAGTTTGATTGGTTATGGTGTGTTAGAACTCGGTGTTGTGTACAACACACGCTATCACATTATTCAAAGAGAAGCGTACCGTAGAAGCTTGGGGTGTTACATTCTCCCCTCCTTCAAATAATTTCGTCCTCTAAATTTCTAGAATACTTATCACATGAAAAGACTCGGGTGATTCTTCATCATAAGTTCCTCGGGTTCCCACGTTGCATCTTCCATCTTATGGTTTCTCCACAAAACTTTTACCAGACGCGTCGTCCGGTTTCTCAGCACTTGTTCTCTCGCATCAAGAATCTTGACGGGCTCTTCTCAATAAGACAGATTGGGTTGCAGTTCTAACTCCTCGTAGGTGAGTACATGCATTGGGTCAGGCATGTATTTCCTCAACAGAGATACGTGGAACACATCGTGAACTTTGGAGAGACTTGGCGGCATTGCCAATCGGTAAGCTACAGCCCCAATTCGTTCAAGAATTTCGAAAGGTCTGATGTACCTGGGACTCAATTTACCTTTCTTACCAAAACGCATGACTCCCTTCCATGGAGATACCTTCAGAAAAACATGATCACCGACTTGAAATTCCAAATCCTTCCTTCGATTATCGGCATAGCTCTTCTGCCTACTTTGAGCTGCTTTGATGTGATTTTGGATTACCTTCACCTTTTCCACCGTTTCCTCCACCAGTTCTGGGCCTACAAGTTTTCTTTCACCGACGTCATCCTAACAGGTTGGTGTACGACATCTCTTTCCGTATAACGCTTCATATGGTGCCATCTGAATACTCGAATGGAAGCTATTGTTATAGGAAAATTCTACCAGAGGTAAATATTGATCCCACATACCCTGAAAGTCAAGTGAGCAAGATCTCAACATGTCTTCTAAGGTTTGAATAGTTCGTTCTGATTGTCCATCTATCTGAGGGTGGTAAGCAGTGCTCAAAAGAAGTTCAGTATCCAGGGATTTCTGAAGGCTTTTCCAAAATCTTGAAGTAAAACGGGGATCACGATCAGAAACAATCGATAGAGGTACTCCATGAAGTCTCACAACTTCATTAATATATAGTCTTGCTAGACGTTCCAGGGGTATATCTTCTCTTATAGAAAGAAAATGTGCTGACTTGGTAAGACGATCAACAATAACCCATATTGCATCGTTCCTTCTAGGAGTCTTTGGTAGCCCCATGACAAAGTCCATCGTAATATTGTCCCATTTCCACTCCGGTATGGGAAGAGGTTGCATGACTCCTCCAGGTTGTTGCCTTCCAGCTTTCACTTGCTGACAAACCATACATCTTGACACAAAATCAGCAATCTCCCTCTTCATGTTGTCCCACCAAAAATTTTCCTTCAAATCTGTATACATTTTGGTGCTCCCAGGGTTTATAGAGAAATTGGAACTATGAGCATCTTCCAGCAATTCCCTTTTTAGATCAGGTATATCGGGAACACAAAGTCTCTTCCCAAATTTCAAAATTCCATCTTCATATACAAAGTCTCTCAATCTCCCATCATTCACAGATTTAATCTTCTTTTGAAATTCTTCATCATCGGTCTGATAACTCTTAATCCTTTCTAGTAAAGATGGTTTGGCAACCATTTGAAAAAGCATTGATGTTTCACCTTCCCTGGTTATTCCCATGTCCATCTTCACTAGATCCAAGAAAATTGGATCCCTTTCAATTATCATATTGTTCAAAACTCCATGGTCTTTTCTACTCAAAGCATCTGCCACCTTGTTTGCTTTCCCCTGGTGATAGTGTATCGTACAATCATAATCCTTGAGTAATTCAAGCCATCTCCTTTGCCTCATGTTGAGTTCTTTTTGTGAGAAGATATACTTCAAACTCTTGTGATCAGTATAAATCTCACATTTTTCACCATAGAGGTAGTGCCTCCATATCTTCAAAGAAAAGATCACAGCTGCTAACTCGAGATCATGAGTATGATAGTTTTGTTCATGAATTTTCAACTGTCGTGATGCATAGGCAATAACTCTATCATTCTGCATAAGGACACAACCAAGTCCTTTCTTTGATGCATCACTATAACTAATGAACCCATCATTCCCCGATGGTAGAGTCAATATAGGAGCATTGACTAATCTTCTCTTCAGTTCTTCGAAACATTCTTCACACTCTTTTGTCCAAACAAATTTAACCCCTTTACGTGTGAGCTTCGTTAATGGGTTAGCCAATCGGGAAAAATTCTGGACGAAACGTCGATAATAACCTGCCAAACCAATAAAACTACGTACCTCAGTTATACTCGTAGGTTCTGGCCATTCTTGGATTGCCTTGGTCTTATAAGGATCAACAGAGATTCCATCTTTAGAGACAATATGGCCAAGAAAAGAAATCTCCTGAAGCCAGAATTCACACTTGCTAAACTTCCCATATAATTCATGCCTCCTCAGAGTCTTCAAGATAATGCGCAAGTTATTTTCATGATCTTCGTAGGTTTTGGAGTATACCAAGATATCATCAATAAATACCACCACAAATTCATCGAGATACTCCTTGAAAACTCTATTCATCAGATCCATGAATACAGAGGGTGCATTAGTCAATCCAAACGGCATTACAGTAAACTCGTAATGCCCGTACCTGGTTCGAAATGCTGTCTTCGGAATGTATTCCTTCTTCACACACAACTGATGGTATCCAGATCGAAGGTCAATCTTTGAAAAGTATTGAGCTCCATGCAGTTGGTCAAATAAATCATCAATGCGTGGTAGGGGATACTTGTTATTTATCGTTATAGCATTGATCTCCCTGTAGTCGATACATAACCTCATAGATCCATCTTTCTTTTTAACAAAAAGAACAGGGGCTCCCCATGGAGAAACACTAGGGTGAATAAATCCTTTATTACTCAATTCTTCTAGTTGTTTCTTTAGTTCAACTAATTCTACAGTGGCCATTCTATAAGGGGTCTTCGATATAGGCCTTGATCCATGAATTAAATCAATGGAAAACTCAACTTCTCGTTCTGGAGGATGTCCAGGTAAATCTTCCGGAAATACATCTACAAATTCTTTCACAACAGGTACATCCTCTATTTGAACATTCCTTTCCTCACCCACAGTTATTTCATTCTCTTCCTCCCCAATAATTGAATTTAGTTGAGCTACTGGGGGTGGATCTAAATAAGAATTAGGTGGTGATGATTCTTCTCTAAAGATAAGGTGTTCCTTATCATTATCATCAAGAATCGTAACCTCTTTCTTCTTACAATAAATATTCTCATCATAGTCCGAAAGCCAGTCCATACCGAGGATTATATCAAACTCAATCATAGGTATGACGATGAGATCAGCAGATAAAGAACATTTATGTGCTCTAATGGGGACTGATTCGCAAAACTTTGTTGCAATGATACTTCCCTTAGGAGTTTTAACTGACAACTCCCTTGTTAAATCAAATTGGAAATTCCTAATTTTCTTAGCAAACTGGGAAGATATGAAACAATGCGATGATCCAGAATCAAATAATGCATTTGCTAAACTTGAGGAAACCATTAAATTACCTGCCACCACGTCTTTCGGAGCTTCTACCTCAGCAGTAGTGATAGCATAAGCTTGGCCTTGATCCCTTGGCCTTTTCTGAGGTAAGTTCTCCTGATGCTTAGGACATTCATTTTCATAATGCCCCATCTCCCTAAAATTGTAGCACTGAACGTTGGTAGCTTCCTTCTTCCCCTTGAAATCATGAGCTTGGTGGCCTTTTTCACCACATTTGTAACAGACGCCCATTCCCTTCAAGAAAGTACCAGGGTGTTTCTTCCCACATTTACCACAGGATGGATATTCAACCTTTCCCTTCTTCCCATTATTTCCATTAGCAGATTGATCAGCAGGTCTCTTCTTCTCTTGCTTTGCTTTAAATTCATAAGACTTAGAGAATTCCTTTTCAGTCTTGATAGCACATGAGACAATGTCTTCGTATGACGAGAAGGATTGTGAGACTAATGCTCGACGGAGAAATGGTTTTAACCAATAAAAGAAACGATCAATCTTACTTCTTTGGTTACGTATATAATCCCCAGCGTACCTTGCTAACCTTGTAAAGTTAGCCTCATACTTTGTGACATTCTCATCCTCCTTCTGTCTCAGACTTAGAAATTGCCTTTCCATATCTGCTCGATGGTCGTGAGGAAAGTATTTTTCTAAAAACAGATCTTTGAACTCCCTCCATTCCATATTTGATACTTCATCATCTTCCTTCGTATTTTGAATCAATGACCACCATTGATCAGCATCTCCAGTGAGGCGGTAAACTGCCATGATAACTTTTTCCCTTTCACTGCTCCCCAAAGCCTGAAATATTTTCTCTAGGGAAAATATCCATTGCTCAGCTACTAAGGGGTTTGTACTCCCATTGAACGTTGGTGGTTGTTGCCTCATGAATCGATCTAACATTGATCCTCCACGTTGCGGATCAGGGTGCTCCATACGGGTAAGGTTATTATTCATAACCTGAGTGAGTTGTCCCAGTATGGTGATTAGCTGATCGGCACCAGTTGCATCACCAGCTCCACTATAATTATCTTGAGCAAAAGGGAAATCCCTACATGGAGTGCGTGCATTGATACGGTTTCCATTTCTTCCACTAGGCGCCATTTCTAAACAATGGCATAAACTAGATCTGTTTATGAATCAAAATACTTATAAAACACTTAACATGAATTGAACTATTTATGGATATAATCCATAATCATAAGAATGTTTTCTTTGAGGAAGTATATACTCATAATCCCTTCAAAATGATTTGTAAAGAAAATGAGAGTTATCTTAAGCATATCCCCCGGGAGTGTCGTAACCAAGAGTGCAGCAAGGCCCGTTGTCGTGCACCAGTTCCCGTTCGAGTCTAGCTCAAAGCGGTGTTTTCGGGTTTTACCCCTAGGTACATCTGTGCCAGAGCCGCCTCTACCTTCTCGTATCCAGACAGGGATGTATTGCTCGGAAAACTCACAAAATCTCTACAATACCAAAATTCTAGGAAGTTCTTCTATACTAATCCTCAAAGTTCATCTTAGGTCTACATGCTCTAATCAGAGTTTATCTAAATCTAGCTTCTAAGGTTTGTACTAAACTTCCTTTGATACCAACTGTAACGCCCCGACCCTAGTTACCCAGAGTCGGTGCATTATTACATAACATTGGCATGATCACAAGAAAGATCAAATTTCGAAAGACCGATTGGTTTAGTAGCCTTGGAAACACTAGATATATTAATAAAGTTTTACATTACATCATAAAGTGAAAAACTACTAAAACATCATATTGTCTCCAAAGTACACACTATTAACCCCTCATAATATCCCTGCAGGTCATTCATAATTTACTTCTTCACTTCCTGGGAAAAATAAAACATAGAAAAGGGGTGAGCTCAAATGCTCAGTAAGGATAACAATATAGCGGAAACTTTCATACATAAGAATAAACATTTAAGGCAATGTATAACTAAAACAAAAGCCTTTCAAACATGAACTTTCAACATGGTATGGCATAAATAAAATAAAATATTTCCATTTACTTATTCACATGGATATTCTACTAATCGAATAATCACATGCCAAATCAATAACCACTTTCATAATGATGGAATGCATAATGCCAGACTATCATAACCACATAGCCAAGGCCTCATGCCAAGACTACAAATAAGATTTTTTCAAGGCCTTGTGCCAAGACACTAGTTTGTCTCATGAGACCTACCGATGCATTGAGGAGCTATAGCGGGCTCCACCCGTCACATATTAAGTCCAATGCATTCCCATATGAAAAGGTTTAAACATAACATAAACATTCGTATTAAAACTAGCATACGAAATGTTAATAATTTCACCATAAACTATGAATGGTATAAAAATAGCACATCCACAGTCAAACATATCACAAAACATTCAATACAATATATAAGTTTTGTATCATAATAAATCAACTTCAAATAAGCGTAAAATCCATCAAAGGGTGTTGACACAGATGAAATCAAAACACTTTTTAGAGAAATATCTCTTTCAATTTTTGAAATCATTTAAGATCCATATAAAATAAAACATTTTATTTGAAAATATTCTTATAAGCTTGTAAGGAAAGCTTTGAAGATTTTATAACGGTGGAAAATAACCGCACCCGCCGTATAAGTTAAAAAAAACATTCTTACCTTAATTCTGTCGAAAAGGTTAAAAAGGACCTTGTTTTGAAAATGACGGAAAGATTCCTCTTATAAAAAGTCAAAAAAGGGTATAAATGACTTTAACCCATATTCTTGTAAATAATAAAAATGTTTTGAAATACATTTTTAAGAAAACATGGATGTGGATGGTAAAGAGATCCCAGTAGATTATTACATATAAACAACCTCGGATAATGAAGAGATTGTGAAATAACCCTTACCTTGAACTTTTCCTTGGTTGGGGTAGGTTAACCTCCTGTATAATGGTGAAATAATTGTTATTAAATTATACAAGAATCATATATATTAATATGATATCATATATGATCTTTTAATATTGATTTGATAATAATATCTTAGTATTATCGTTGTTTTGGGTGTTAACTTACTTGTTTTCTTTTATATGTTTTGTTACGTAAGCCATGTTTGTAATGGATAGGTTGTATATTATTCATATCCATAATGATATAAAGTCCTTAAACATCATTTTTAAATCATCAAATGATAATTATACTTGAATGGATACGATGGAGAATGAATCTTATCGCGTTCGTGGAGACGGTAGTCCGTACGTACGCACGAGTGACAATATCATTCTTTTGATATTAAAATAATATATAAATGGATGGAATATCATATATACAGAATCATTAACATGTTATATTTATTATTTACATGAGTTACACATCATTATTATACCCATCAAAATAATAATATATTGAATAACAATTACACCACGACGTGGAGACGGTAAGCCGTACGTACGCACGTATGGTGACATGTTATTCAAAGGGTGGATAGAATACTGAATATGGTTGTACCATATTTATAATAACATCATAGTATATGTGAGATACTGGAGTTATTATTTTATAATGGTAAGAACAAAGAAAGAAGAAGTGGAAGAAGAAAGGAACTTGAAAAGGGGTGGTGAAAACATTACCTCTTCTTCGGGTTCTTCCTTTTGATTTGATCAAAAGGGATCCTTAGGTTGGATTTCTTATCAAACTAAGGCCTCTAGGTTGTAGTGAGGGATGTTGGGAGATTATTTGGGTAGAGTTTGGCCGAACCAGAAGGCTTTTAAGGTGTGAAGAAATGAGAAGGAGGAGTGCCCTTTTATAAGAGGGGTGAGGGGCACCTTTGGAAAAGCTAGAAATATTAATTTATAATAAATTCATATTCGGTTTCTAATGGCTCCAAAGTTGATTATTCAAAGGTTAAGGTGGGGATAGGTCGAAAACCGCTCAACCAATAGAATTTAGACAGGTTTGGGTACTTATATTAACCTTATCTTTAAGTATTAACTCTAAGTTAATTAGTTTCACTTTTACAATGTCTCTTTGTATTTTTATATAATATGGTTAATAAACTTACTATATATATCCAAGAGACCCCCAAGTGGTCCATTAATGATGAACCTATCATGATATAAGTCTCTTGGCTGAACTTTAGATTTTTAGGAATTTAATATCAATTAATAATATAATATTTGTTTTAAGAACTCTTTTATGTCAATTTTGACACTATTCAATAGTTGATTTTTTTGAAACTCATAACAGATTTATTACTTCAAAAAAAGTTAATTAAATAAATTCTAATATATCATATTATCCTAGAAAATTAGTTTAATTCATTAAAAGTTTCATGTTATATTTATTTGGGTATTTATAATATCAATTATTTTCATTTTTCACTATTATAGTAAATAATTCATCATCATTGTTTCATAAAAAATTAAATTATTTAATGTCTAAAAATTATAAATAAAATATCATTATGTAGGCAATTTCTTTATCTTTCTAATGAATATTTATAATCTAAAATCCAACATATATAAACCTGTGTAAAAATTGTTTTTTTAAAAGATATATGCTTGTGTCATTTTTGTATTCATTTTAACTTAATTAAAATAAAGTGTCCCTATCACCTACAAGTGGCACCATGAGGTCCCAAAATCGACCCAAAGATGCCTATGGTCGAACATGTATCAACCAATAAGGCTAGGACACGTTTTAGGGTAATTTAGTATTATTATAATATTATTTTTTAACCCTTATTTACTGGATTTACCCTTAACCATGGTAAATAAAATATTTACCGCAGTAATTATTCAAAATGTCTAAAAATAAAAGTTACCTATTTACAAAATTTGAACATCCTGATTCCAAATATGGAATCCAGTTTTCTAAATTCAAAACACATAAGTGGCAGAAATTAATTTAAAATTAATTCCCGCTGTCAAAACAAAAAGCGTGTTTTTAAGAGATAATAACTATCAAAAGATTGACACTTGTTTATGTTTGGTTTAATTGTAAAATTATGTCCAATGACCAAAATTATATTAAATGGTAAAAATATATTCTAAATATACTTTAAAACCACTCAAATTCATAATTTATCACTATTAATTATTTTGATTAAAAAAGTTTTTTTTAATTAAAATTTAGTAATTTTCACTATTCATCAAAATATGAAAGTTATCCGAAATGTACCAAAATTTTACCTTAGGCTAAATTCGATATTCCGAATTCAAAAATGAAGTCCATTTTAAAATATAAAATATATATAATTTCAAAAAGTAGGTATTACTATTCATAACGGCTAGTTTGATTGGTTATGGTGTGTTAGAACTCGGTGTTGCGTACAACACACGCTATCACATTATTCAAAGAGAAGCGTACCGTAGAAGCTTGGGGTTTTAAACCATTACATATGTTGGGACATGTATCTATATGAACCCATTACTATCAATTTTATGTAAATATGATGATATACTCCTTTCTCTCTCATCAACCATTTTTATGAATTCTTATGTTACACTGTTATGCTGCGGAAATTGCACCTCGATTCTCCAAGACAAAGTTATTATATAGTGAATACCATGCCCATTTCTATATCAAGGGTATTAACCTTAATATACAATTACTTATTGATTAAATAGTTTCATGTATTAATTCCACATTCATTGATCATGGAATAAATGATTACGTTTAATGAATCCATGTTGTATGATCTCTGTGGCACACTTATGCATGAAATGAAATGATTAAGAAGGGTGCACCCTGATATTGCTCCAATGTATTGGGTAAATATTAGTATCATGATACGTTAAGTGCAATGAGGGTTTACTCATGATAATTCAAGTTCAAAAAGGGTTTAATCATGCTCCATGTGCAATGAGTCATGGATCATGTTAATATCATGTTAAATGTTGTTAACACATTTCCAAGCTATGATAATCATACTATATCATGCCTTTATATTAATGTTTCTCTTGTGCTCCATTGATATAACTATTGTATAATATGCACTATATTATTCATTTCATGCCTTTTTTACTTCCTTACTGGCATTTATAACTCACATTTTTCTTATGCATGTCCTCAGGTTATCCCATGCAATGCTAAGTACGAAGAAATGTTGTGGTAATGTAAAAAAAGTTTTCAATAAAGATGTTGTGTTATATGTTCTAAGTTGTTATGTAATATCCCTAATTTCCCAAGACACTATACCTCTTAATCCTCAGAGTTGTCTTAAGCTCAAGTTTGTGTAATAAATCATGTTTAAGTGTGTAATAAAGATCAAGGTTGTTATAGTTGGTATTAGAGGATATGTTTAGTTGTTTTTGGGATTAGGATTAGAAAAACCTAGTGAAAGCCTTAGGATAAGACTAAGTATAATAAAAAAATCCCTAAATTTTGTTGAGTATTTAGTAAGTTCTTTCTCGATCAAATACATCCCTGTCTAGATATGATCAGGTAGAGGTGGATCGGAATCATATATATCTAGGGGTAAAACCTGAAAACACCGCTTTGAGCTAGAATTGAATGAGAATTGGTGCACAAAAACAGGCCTTGTTGCACTCTTGGTTACGACACTCCCAGGGGATATGCTTTGGTAAACTCATAAGCTTAGTATGAACCATTATTAAGGGAATTAAAAAAATTCCCCTAATAATATATGTTGGGAATTAGATCATGGATAACATAGATGAATTAAGAAAATAAATGTAATTAATAAGTTATCATTTTTTTATTGGATTACTGTTTTTGTGTTACCGCTAACTTTCCTTTTATTCCAGCCAATGGCCAGTAATAGGAGGACATAGGCTAACAACCGATGCAAAGATCAATTTGATGACCCTTCTACTGAGATGCCCAATCCGATGGGAGTGGGAATCACAAACTTTTTCACGATAATATCTCAGTTAACTCAAGTTTTGAATAGAAACATGAGTCAAGAGGAACGTTTAACCCCCTAATAAAGAAAAAGTCGCAATAGATAGCTTCATAAGACAAATGCCTCCTACTTTTAATGGATCATTCGATCCCTCAATTTCTGAACAATGGATCAAATCCATTGAAAAGATATTCTCCATTCGTCAATGTTCTGAATAAGAGAAGGTTCTTATGGATGCTTATTGTATGGAGGGTGAAGCTGATCAATGGTGGACATTGATAAAAAATACAAAGCTTGAGGATGAGATCAAGGCATTGAAAATGAAGGGTTTCCAAATTTTTTTGATAAATATTTTCCACACACCATCCAACATAAGATGGAAAGGGACATCCTTTCCCTCAGAAAAAAAGATAATGAATCCATCAGAACATATGAGGAAAACTTCATAAGGATTGAACGATATGCCTCCGGCTTTGTCGTTACCCCCGAATGCAAGGTTGAACGCTTCTTTGGTGGGATAAAACCTAGCCTATGGAATGTCCTGACAATCTGCGACTTTGATAGCTATGAAGAAATTGTTTGATGTTCCCTCGAAGGTTAAATGGAGATCGATGAATGTTAGGGGTATCATGGGGATAATAAGCGAAAAGTGGAATTTAATTCTAGTGGTCTTATAGATAAATTCAACGGTGATATGAAATTCTAGAACCCCACTTGCCAAATGTGCAGAAAGAAGCACCCTAGAAATTTCTTGAAGGGGACAAGGAAATGATTTAGGTATGGAAGAGAAGGGCACCTAGATATTAACTATCAATAAAAAAACCCACTGCTGCGATAGAGGAGAGGAACACTTTGTTCTAACCTCAACGCATTGTTCATTGCTTCTACTTCAAATAACCAAGGCACTATGAAAACTAGTACCCTAATCCAAGGGATTTCGGAGGCAAACAATAACCTACACGGTAGAAAGGATGAGATTTTTTCCATCACTACTGACAAAGTGAACCCCAACAACTAATTGGTGATAGGTAAGCTAGTTATTATTTAAATAATAGAAAACATACTTTCTGATTTTGGTTCTACACATTATTTTATATCCCAAAATTTTAGTAGAACTATTACAACACCACCACAAATCATGGAAGTAGAGATGGCGTGAGAACCGAAAATGGGGAAATTATTACATCCCATGAATATAACTTTTCCCCTGTCACAATCTGTGGTTTGAACTTCCCAACAAACCTTTTCATACTCCCTATAGTGGAATTTGATGAAATTATTGGCATGGATTAGATTTCCTTATATAGATCCAACATAAATTTCTGTGAGAGGGAAATCACTCTCCATATGGATAATTGACCCCCAATTCTATACAAGTACAAGGAGAAGGATGAATCTTCTTAGCACCATCATCTCAATTGTGGATATTACTGCCCTATGAGCACACATATCTTGCTTAGATGAATGAGTCAAGGGAGGAAACCATCCTTGAAGACATTCCTATTATGAGGGAATTCAATGAAGTGGAATTTCTTGGTTTTCCTCCTAGAAGAGATTTTGAATTTTTGATTGATATTATAGCAGGGGCTTTTCCAATATTCAAGAATCCGTATAGAATTGTTGTTTTGGAGCTTGAGGAGCTAAAAAAACAACTATAGGAGAATTTTTGTAACGACCCAATGTTTTTAATGGAAATTCCCTTCTTATAAATATTCAATAAAATCACATAATAATGAACTACTAAGTGATAAGTGACCTTTAAACATAAGTTTGTCACTTCTGTGTTTGAAATTTTAAAAATCTAACATACACGGTTGTGTTCAATATTTTTTTTGGAGTCTAATAAAACAAAAATAATTCTTAGTGAATAGTAAGCTACCCTAATGAATAGTAACATACCCTTATGAATAGTAATATACCCTAATGAATAGTAACCTCACCTATGATGGTATAAAAATAATATTCAAGTTGGAAGTAAAATATACCTATGTTTTAGAATGAGTTAATTCATGTTTTAAATCTGGTTTTTGATAATAAAATATGATTTTAATTAAATATTAGAATAATCATATTTTGAAAATTATTTTTGAAAAATGGATTTCATTTTTGGATTCTAAACGTCAAAAAATGGTTAGGGTAAATTTTTGAGATTTTTCTGAAATACTTGAATTTTTGATGAATAGTAAAATACAGCAATTTACCGTATATATACATTATAAGTTAAATAAATTATTCGTTGAATCATGGATGATTTCACCACCCATGGTTCGAATTCACATGACCCATTTACTATTCTTGGTCATTGAATAATTTCTATTATTTTTCTTGGGAAGAAATAATAAATTAATGATTATTATATTATGAAATCCCCCCCTCCTCCACTATAAAACCCCCCTTCACTCCCTCTTCTCTCCACTCCTCTCAAGCTCCAAGACTTCTCTAAATTATGCCCAAACCTCTCCAAAAGGTCCTCCCCCATTTTAAAAAGCTCTCATCCTCCTCAAAATACCAAAACCTCTCCCCTTAAGAGGTTCTCAAAGGAGGAAGTCTCAAGAGGTAAATTCCTCTTCCCAAATTTCTTCTTTTCTTTTAAGTTCTTTTCTTTTTTATTTTATTTCCTCACCTCCCTTCACCATAATAGTATGATAAATCTAGTAACGTAAATGTACTGGAATGTCTTCATTCTAGTGGTATATTTCATTATCTTATCTCCTTTCCCCACCCTTTTATTTGAAATAAATCAAAGCACCGTTTGAGATGTGCTAATTTAGCACATTCAAGGACAACAGTTTATCAATTTATATTATTATCTTTAATTATGGTCATGAAACCATTTGTGTTATGGTTGAAATAGATTATTATATATGTAATATATCATTTTTTTGGTTCTGTAATCTTTTGGTAGAAAAGGAATTATGTTATAAATCAAAACACATTCTTTGTAATCAAACCCACCGAATAATGAAAACGGTTATCACTAAGGTTATATATGTAATAATTCAACATCACTATAAGTAACCTAATTAAAGTTAAAACCATTTAATCTCCTGGATATGAACTAAATAATATAACTTCAATTATGGAAAACCACTTTCATCTAGCATATAATCCAAACTTGAATATATGTGAACCGATCTTTAAAGCCAAGTAAACAAATGAGCTCGAACAATGAAATCGAGCCTTATAACTAATAAAAAAGGATCTGAATGAACTAAAAAGGGTTATAATAAATAAATTACATATAGAAGATTTTTTTGACTTATGAATTAATAATCCTATTTTTTTTATTCAGGTCATTAATAACAAGTGGAGAACACCACCAGATTTAAGGTGAGGGATCCTCCCCTTTTCTCTCTTAATCAAGATTGTCCTCTACACTTTTCCATTTTATGTGTACTAGGAAATGATGGGGTATGTTTAAGAACCTCCCCATACTTCCTTCTGGATTTATAAGTGATGAGAAAACCCATTTCTCTCTCATCAATCCCTTTTGGTCACAATCGACACCATGCCGATAAAATCATAACGAATTCTACCCGAACCTTCTTTGTTCTTTAGGGTTGCCTTATATTTTTTTTTTCAAAATGGTGTTATATTATCTGTCTATGTGAGTCTTATGACTTTTGGTTAGTTTTACAAGATTCTTATATCAAGACCCTTTCATCACATTCTTTCGGGGATATACATGATTTTGAAATATTCCCTCCTTAGAACTTTCCGATAACCCAAACTGTTTTAAGGGGACTTCCCACATTCTTACCCAAATTTCAAGTGAAATCTATCCTATGTTTTAAAACACAATTGTATTTATAAAATCATTTTTTTTATTATGAAAACCTTCTTGGTTCAATTCTGGTTTTATATAAAAGAATGTCTTATTTTCTATTTGAAAATCTCTAGAGTGTTTTCTTTAAAATCGCACAAAAATGTTTTAATGCTAATGTTTCTAAAATACATTTTTTATTTTTTCTCACTTATATTTGACACAAATTACCATGTTATATTCTGATTTTACCCTATTAATGTCCATGTATGTTCTAATCCCTTCCTTTCATGGACAATTTCGTGATACGCCCATTGGATGTGTTTTGTCTCATGATTGTGGTACCCAATTCTTTCCATGGGTAACCTTATGTTTATGTATGGTTGATTATGTATGATTATTTATGTGGAAATATTATTTATGTGGCATGAATATTCATGAATATGTTGAGATGGGTGTTCCAAGATAGCGCTCCAATTCATTGGGTAAGGTTAAGTCTCATGAGATGCGATGTGAAACGAGATTGACAGTTAGCCTTGACCTGTACTAAAATGGGAAACAGGATTGGCGGTTAGCCTTGACCCATACTAAAGATATGATTTAAGATTCTACCACATTTATATGATTCCATGTTTATATGATCCCATTCTTATATTAAATTATTATATAAGTTTCATACTTTGGATATCATTATGTCATGCCTCTTAATTCATGTGCTTGAGGTGTATCCTTATGTTCATTCCCCTATTGGGCATTTTTAGCTCATCCCTTTGTTCATGTGTTCCCCAGGGTACCCTATGCAGATGTAAGAGCTCAAAGAAAGTTAGAATCTCTTTATGGAGATTAAATAAAGATGTGTTTTTTAGCCCCATATTTTATGTTATATGTACCTAGTCTTCCAAGACACTAGACTTAACGATCCTTGGCTTGTACTCTGATGGTTATTTATGCTTGAAATAATGAAATGTTTTATGTAAAAGGCTTGGGTCACTATAGTTGGTATCATAGGATGGTCTAGTTATTTTTGGACATTAGGAATAGAGCACATTAGTGAGAACCTTAAGGATGAGACCAGGTATAAGAAAACAGTCCTAAATTTTGGTGAGTATAGAGTAAGTGGTTTATCGAGAAAATACATCCCTCTCTGGATATGATCAGGTAGAGGTGGCTCTGGTATAGATGTATCTAGGGGTAAAACTCAAAAACACCGCTTCAAGCTAGACTCGAACGGGAACTGGTACACGACAATGATCCTTGCTGCACTCTTGGTTATGACCCTCCCGGGGGATATGATTTGGTAGAATCAAAATCTTAGTACAAACCATTATTAAGGGACAAAAAGAAGCCCATGAGAATAGAATTTAATAAATAGATTGAGGATAACCTAGATATAAAACTAAAGAGTCAAAAATCAGGATATAATTTTTCTTTATGAGTTCATACTTTTATGTCCAAAGTTTCTTTTTATGATCAATAGATAAGTATTCAAGACCTCTAATTGTACATTCTTTTTCTAAGTTAATTGCGGGAAATAGAAGAATATATTCCAACAACCAATGTGAGAGGCAATGTGATGATTGCCCTAATGACATGCCTGATGTGACGGAAGCGGGTACTCAAAAATTCAGGGCAGTACTTGCTCAGCTGGCTCGAGTTATGAATAATAACTTGAATCAGGTGTAATGTCCCCCTCCTCCAAGGAAAGAGCAAGTTGTCGTAGAATCCTTCATGCGTCAAAGGCCTCCCATGTTTAGCGGGTCTTCTGATCCCCTCTTCGCAGAACAATGGATTAACTCCATTGAAAAGATTTATTATGTCCTCCAGTGCTTGAAAGAAGAGAAAGTTGTACTAGAAGTCTATCGTTTTGATGGGGAAGCTGATCAGTGGTGGACACTTATCCAGAATACGATGTCCCAAGAGGAAATTGATTCCATAGATTGGGAGTAATTCAAGAGGATTTTTTTAACAAATATTTTCCTCAAACCCTATGTCTCAAGATGGGAAGAGAGTTCATTGGACTCAAGAAGAAGGAAGATGAGTCCATCGGGGCATATGAAGCGAACTTTACAAGGCTTTCAAGGTACGCCTCTGGCTTTTTCATGAACACTGAAAGCAAGGTGGATTGCTTCTTTAGCGGACTAAAGCCGAGTCTATGAAAAGTGTTGGCAATTCGAGACTTCGATAGCTATGAGAAGATTTTCCATTGTGCCCTAAAGGTTGAAATGGAGATTGGAGACTCTCAGTGGTCTCATGGGCCTAGTGACAAGAAGCGAAAAATGGAGAACAACATGGGTGGTTGATCAAACAAATCCCATGATGGAAAGAAGCCTCACTTTCCCCTTTGCAAGAATTATAGGAAGAAGCATCTTAGTGACTATATCAAGGGAACCAAGAATTGATTCAAATGAAGAAATTTTGGTCACCTGGACAAGAAATTCCAGAGGGATATGATAAATCCTGCTAATGTTGAAGAAGAACGAAAGGTTCAGATCAACACTCAGCCTGCAGTGCAGTGTTTTAACTACAAGGAGCTTGGGAATTATGCAAACAATTTCCCTAAGTTGAGGGTTGTTGGAGGCAATCAACAACAAACTCCAAGGAAACTAGGAAGGGATTATGATATCACTACTGCTGAGGTGGAGCCAGAAAACGATGTGGTGATAGGTACTCTAGTTATTAATTCCAGAATGGAGAACGTACTATTTGATTCTAGTTCTACGCATTCTTTCATATCATGCAAGTTTAGTAAAACTATTCAAACACCACCTCACAATTTCGAGGAAAAGTTATCTGTGAGAGAAGCTAATGGGGCAATTATTGCATCCATGGTTATTATTGCATCCATGGTTTATAACTCCCCCCCGGTTAATGTTTGTGGATTGAACCTCCCAGAAAATCTTTTCATACTTCCTTTAGTGGAGTTTGATGCTATCTTGGGCATGGATTGGCTATCTTTGTACAAGGACAACATCAATTGCTGGGAAAGGGAGATTAATCTTCACATCTCGAATCACCTTCCAATTCTTTACAAGTGCAAGGAGGAAGATGAGTCTCCTTTAGAATCTTTGTCTCAAGTTTGGATATTGCTTCCTTATGGGCATGCATACCTAGCTAAAATGATTGAGACAAAGGAGAGAATCATGCTTGAAGACATGCCCATCGTGAGGGATTACACTGATGTATTCCCCGAAGAGTTTCCCGGTCTTCCTCTTGACCGAGAGGTTGAGTTCTCAATTGAACTTATCCTTGGATCTCTGCCAATCTCAGATACACCTTACAGAATGGCCACCTTAGAGCTATAATAGCTGAAGAAGTAGTTATAGGAGAATATAGAGAAGGGTTTTATATGCCTGAGTGCTTCACCGTGGGGTGCTCCAGTCCTCTTCATCAAGAATAAGGATGGATCAATGTGCCTCTGTATTGATTATCTTGTGCTCAATAAAATCACTATAAAGAACAAGTATCCCATTCCACGGATAGATGACTTGTTCGATCAGCTTTGTGGGGCCAGTTATTTCTCTAAGGTGGACCTTCGGCCGAGATATCACCAACTAAAGGTGAGGAAGGAAGATATTCCCAAGACTACCTTTCAAATGAGGTATGGACACTATGAGTTCATAGTGATGCCCTTCGGACTCATTAATACTCCAGAAATTTTCATGGATTTAATGAATAGAGTCTTTATAGATTACCTCGACAAATTTTTGGTGGTCTTTATTGATGATATTCTGATATACTCCAAGAGCAAGGAGGAACATGAGGAGCTTTTGGGAACTGTGTTAAAGAATTTGAGAAGGGAGAAGTTGTATGAAAAGTATAGTAAATGTGAGTTATGTATGGAGGAAGTATCATTATTGGGGCATGTTATCACCAGGAAAGGGATATCTATAGACCCTTCTAAGATGAAGGCAATTGAAGAGTGTCCGAGGCCAACTTCTGTAACGGAGATCCGCAATCCTTTTAGGTCTAGCTGGGTATTATCGACGATTCCTGAAGAAATTTTCATGATTATCAAACCCAATGACCAAGCTGAGATGGAAGGGAGTATAGTTCATCTGGACATAGGAATGTGAAGACTGTTTCAGAGAGTTGAAAAAGAGGCCTATCACTGCGCCAGTACTCACACTCCCTTCAAGTGGAGAACTCTTTGTGTTTTATAGTGATGCTTCTAAGAGAGTCTTAGGCTGTGTGATAATGAACAATGATAAAGTTATAGCCTATGCCTCAAGGCAGCTGAAAATCCATGATAAAAACTATCCCACGCATGATCTAGAGTTGGCGGCTGTGATCTTTTCATTGAAAATCTGGCGGCATTATCTCTACGGGGAAACATGTGAGATATATACTGACCACAAGAGTCTCAAATATATATTCACATAGAAAGAGATTAATATGCGCAAACAATGATGGATAGATCTCATCAAGTATTTTGACTGCTCAATCCAATACCATCCCGGTAAGGCAAACAAGGTGGCAGATGCTATAAGTAGAAATGATCCCGCATCTTTATCAATGAAGAGAATTGAAAAGGATCTGATTTCCTAGATTTGTAAAGGATGGACATGGGAATCATTAAGGTAGGAACATCATCAATCCTTTCACAAATGATTTCTCAACCACCCCTCAGGGAGAAAATAAAGGTTTCTCAAATAAAGGATGTGTAAATTCAAAAAAGGGTGGAAGTTGTTAAAAATGGGAAATCCTCCGATTTCAAAGTTGATGAGGAAGGAGTTGTAAGAATTGGGACACGATTATGTGTACCATCTGATCCAGAGATAAAAAAGGAGCTATTGAATGATGAAAATAACTCAACCTTCTCTATACATCCTGGGAGTACCAAAATGTACCGTGATCTCTGAGAACACTTCTGGTGGGATAACATGAAGAATAAAATTGAGGAATATATATCAAGGTGCTTGGTATGTTAGAAAGTTAAAGCTGAGAGACAAAAGTCCAAAGTTATGATGCAGCCATTGCCTATACCCATGTGGAAATGAGAAAATTTTACTATAAACTTTGTCATGGGTCTCTTGAAGACGTTGAAAGGAAATAATGCGATATGGGTTGTGGTTGACTGACTCACCAAGACATCCAATTTCATCGCTATTCGGTAAGATCTCTCACTTGAACAATATGCAAATTTATATGTGAAGGAAGTGGTGAGACTACATGGTGTTCCAATCCCAATTGTCTCTGACCGTGATCCAAGGTTCACATCTAAATTCTGGAGGAGCCTTCAACATTCTTTGAGTAATGAATTAAATTTCAGCACGGCCTATCACCCCTAAACTGATTTCCAGTCTGGAAGAACTATTCAGACACTTGAAGATATTCTTAGAGCCTGATCTCTATAATTCAAAGGTGGATGGGATCAGCATATCCCATTGGTTGAGTTCTCATACAACAACAACTTCCACTCGAGTATTTAGATGGCTCCATATGAAGCTATATATGGAAAGCGATGTAGAACTCCAACCGGTTGGGATGAAGTTGGAGAAAGAAAGCTTCTTGGACCCAATATTGTTCAAGAGATGACATAGAAGGTTCAAGTCATCCAAAAACACATCAAAGCTGCTCAAAGTTGGCAAAAGAGCTTTGCTGACAACCGTCGAAGGGACTTGGAGTTTGACGTTGGAGATAAAGTCTTCCTTCAAATATCTCCATGGAAGAGAGTCATGTGATCCGGGAAAAAAGGGAAGCTAAGCCCAAGGTATATTGGCCCCTTTGAGATCCTTGACCACATAGGAGCCGTGGCCTATCGGCTTGAATTTCCACTGAATATGGATCGAGTTCATGATGTTTTGAATGTATCACTCTTGAGGAGGTACATACCTGATCCCTCACATGAACTAAACTCAGAGGTAGTGCAGTTGGAAGATGATCTCTCCTATGAGGAGCATCCAGTAAAGATTCTTGATCAGAGAGATAAGGTTCTATGAAAAAAGGCAACCCATCTTGTCAAAGTGTAGTGGAGGAACCATATGTTTGAGGAAGAAACATGGGAGTTGGAGGAAGCAATGAAGGGAAATTACCCAAATCTGTTTTTGGCCTAAAATGTAAAATGAAATTTCAAGGGCGAAGTTTCATAAGGGGGGAAGAATGTAACGACCCAATGTTTTTAATGGAAATTACCTTCTTATAGATATGCCATAAAATCACATAATAATGAACTACTAAGTGATAAATGATCTTTAAACATAATTTTGTCACTTCTTTATTTGGAATTTTGAAAACCTGACATACCCGGTTGTGTTCAAGATGTTTTTTGTAGTCTAATAAAATAAAAATAATTGTTGGTGAATAGTAACCTACCCTAATGAATATTAACAAACCCTTATTAATAGTGATATAACCTAATGAATAGTAACCTCACCTATTATTGTATAAAAACAATATTCAAGTTGGAAGTACAATATACCTATGTTTTAGAATGAGTTAATTCATGTTTTAAATCTGGCTTTTGATAATAAAATATTATTTTAATTAAATATTAAAATAATCATATTTAGAAAATTATTTTTGAAAAATTTACTTCATTTTTGGATTTTAAACGTCAAAAAATGGTTAGGGTGATTTTTTGAGATTTTTCGGAAATACTTGAATTTTTGATGAATAGTAAAATATGGTAATTTACCATATATATACATTATAAGATAAATAAAATATTACTAGCATCATGGATGATGTCACCACCCATGGTTCGAATTCACATGAACCATTTACTATTCTTTGTCATGGAATACTTACTATTATTTTTCTTGGGAATAAATAATAAATTAATGATTATTGTATTATGAAATCCCTCCACTCCTCCACTATAAAAACCCCCTTCAATCCCTCTTCTCTCCACTCCTCTCAAGCTCCAAGACTTCTCTAAATTCTACCCAAATATCTCCCCAAGGTCCTCCCACATGTCCAAAAGCTCTCAGCCTCCTCAAAATACCAAAACCTATCCCATTAAGATGTTCTCAAAGGAGGAAGTCTCAAGAGGCAAATTCCTATTCCCAAATTTCTTCTTATCTTTTAAGTTCTTTTCTTCTTTATTTTCTATCCTCACCTCAATTCACCATAATAGTATGATAAATCCAATAACATACATGTACTGTAATGTCTTCATGCTAGTGGTTTATTTCATTATCTTCTCCCCTTTCCCCACCCTTTTATTTGAAAGAAATGAAAGCACTGTTTGAGATGTGCTAATTTAGCACATTCAAGGACAACGATTTATCAATTTATATTATTATCTTTAATTATGGTAATGAAACCATTTGTGTTATGGTTGAAAAATATTATTATATATTTAATATATCCTTTTATTGGTCATGTAATCTTTTGGTACAAAGGAAATTACGTTATAAATCAAAACACATTCTTTGTAATCAAACCCACCGAATAACGAAAACAGTTATCACTAAGGTTATATGTGTAATAATTCAACATCACTCTAAGTAAAATAATTAAAGTTAAAACCATGTAATATTCTGGATATGAACTAAAGAATCTAACTTCAATTACGGAAAGCCACTTTCATCTAGCATATAATCCAAACTTGAATATAAGTGAATCGATCTTTAAAAGCCACGTAAACAAATGTGCTCAAACAATGAAATTGAACCTTATAACTAATAAAAAAGGCTTTGAATGAACTAAAAATGGTTATAATAAATAAATTACATATATAAGAGGTTATTTACTTATGAATTAATAATCCTAATTTTTTTATTCAGGTCATTAATAACAAGTGGAGAACACCACCAGATTTAAGGTGAGGGATCCTCCCATTTTCTCTCTTAATCAAGATTGTCCTCTACACTTTTCCATTTTATGTGTACTAGGAAATGATGGGGTATGTTTAAGAACCTCCCCCATAATTACTTCTAGATTTATAAGTGATGAGAAACCCCATTTCTCTCTCATCAATCCCTCTCGGTCACAACCGGCACCATGCTGATAAAATCATAACGAATTATACCTGAACCTTCTTTGTTCTTTCGGGTTGCCTTATATTTCTTTCAAAATGGTGTTATATTATCTGTCCATGTGAGTCTTATGAATTCTGGTTATTTGTACAAGATTCTTATATCAACACCCTTTCATCACATTCTTTTAGGGATATACATGATTTTGAATTATTCCCTCCTTAGAACTTTCCAATAAGCCAACCGGTTTTAAGGGGACTTCCCACATTCTTACCCAAATTTCAAGTGCACTCTATCCTATGTTTTAAAACACCATTGTATTTATAAAATCAGTATTTTTATTATGAAAAACTTCTTGGTTCAATTATGGTTTTATATAAAATAATGTCCTCTTTTCTATTTGAAAAGCTCTAGAGTGTTTTCCTTAAAACCGCACAAAAATGTTTTAATGCTAATGTTTCTAAAATACATTTTTATATGTTCTCACTTATATTTGACACAACTTAACATGTTATATGCCTATTTTACCCTATTAATGTCTATGTATGTTCTAATCCCTTCCTTTCTTGGACACTTTCGTGATACGCCCATTGGATATGTTTTGTGTCATGATTGTGGTACCCAATTCTTTCCATGGGTAACCTTATGTTTATGTATGGTTGATTATGTATGATTATTTATGTGGAATGATTATTTATGTGGCATGAATATTGATGAATATGTTGAGATGGGTGTGCCCAGATAGCGCTCTAATGCATTGGGTAAGGTTAAGTCTCACGAGATGCGATGTGAAACGGGATTGGTAGTTAGCCTTGACCCGTACTAAAATGGGAAATGGGATTGGCGGTTAGCCTTGACCTGTACCAAAGATATGATTTATTATTCTACCACATTTATATGATTCCTTGTTTATATGATCCCATTCTTATATTAAATTATTTCATAAGTTTCATGCTTTGGATATCATTATGTCATGCCTCTTAATTCATGTGCTTGAGGTGTATCCTTATGTTCATTCCCTTATTGGGCATTTTTAGCTCATCCCTTTGTTCATGTGTTCCCTAAGGTACCCTATACAGATGTAAGAGCTCAAATAAAGTTAGAATATGTTTATGGAGATTAAATAAATAAGTGTTTTTTAGCCCCATGTTTTATGTTATATGTACCTAGTCTTCCAAGAAACTAGACTTAACGATCCTTGGATTGTACTATGATGGTTATTTATGCTTTAAATAATGAAATGTTTTATGTAAAAGGCTTGGGTCTCTATAGTTGGTTTCATAGGATGGTCTAGTTATTTTTGGACATTAGGAATAGAGAAAATTAGTGAGAACCTTAAGGATGAGACCAGGTATAAGAAAATAGTCCTAAATTTTGGTGAGTATAGAGTAAGTGGTTTATCGATAAAATAAATACCTCTCTGGATACAAGCAGGTAGAGGCTGCTTTGGAATAGATGTATCTAGGGGTAAAACTCAAAAACACCGCTTCGAGATAGACTCGAACAGGAACTGGTGCACAACAACGAGCCTTGCTGCACTCTTGGTTTTGACACTCTCGGGGGATATGCTTTGGTAGATTCACAAGATTAGTACAAACCATTATTAAGGGACAAAAAAAAGCCCATGAGAATAGAAGTTAATAAATAGATCGAGGATAACCTAGATATAAACCTAAGGAATCACAAATCAGGATATACATTTTCTTTATGAGTTCATAATTTTATGTTCAAAGTTTCTTTTTATGCTCAATAGATAAGTATTCAAGACCTCTAATTATATGTTCTTTTTCTAAGTTAATGGAGGGAAATAGAAGAACTTGTTCCAACAACCAATGTGATAGGCAATGTGATGATTTACCTAATGACATGCCTAATGTGACGGAAGTGGGTACTCAAAAATTCAGGGAAGTACTTGCTCAGCTGGCTCGAGTTATGAATAATAACTTGAATCAGGTGTAATGTCCCCCTCCTCCAAGGAAAGAGCAAGTTGCCATATAATCCTTCATGTGGCAAAGGCCTCCCATGTTTAGCGGGTCTTCTGATCCCCTCCTCGTAGAACAATGGATTAACTCCATTGAAAAGATTTTCTCTGTCCTCCAGTGCTTGAAAGAAGAGAAAGTTGTACTAGAAGTCTATCGTTTTGATAGGGAAGCTGATCAGTGGTGGACACTGATCAAGAATACGAAGTCCCAAGAAGAAATTGATTCCATATATTGGGATTAATTCAAGAGAATTTTTTTAACAAATATTTTCCTCAAACCCTATGTCTCAAGATGGAAAAAGAATTCCTTGGACTCAAGCAGAAGGAAGATGAGTCCATTGGGGCGTATGAAGGGAACTTTACAAGGATTTCAAGGTATGTCTTTGGCTTTGTCATGAACACTGAAAGCAAGGTGGATTGCTTATTTAGCAGTCTAAAGCCAAGTCTATGAAAAGTGTTGGTGATTCAAGACTTCGACAGCTATGAGAAGATTGTCCATTGTGCCCTCAAGGTTGAAATGGAGATTGGAGACTATCAGTGGTATCATGGGCCTAGTGACAAGAAGCAGAAAATGGAGAACAACATGGGTGGTTCATCAAACAAATCCCATGATGGAAAGAAGCCTCACTTTCCTCTTTGAAAGAATTGTGAGAAGAAGCATCTTGGTGACTATCTCAAGGGAACCGGGAATTGATTCAAATGCAGAAAGTTTGGTCACCTAGCCAAGAACTGCCGGAGGGATATGAGAAATCCTGCTAATGTTGAATAAGAACGAAAGGTTCAGATCAACACTCAGCCTATAGTGCAGTGTTTTAACTTCAAGGAGCTTGGGAATTATGCGAACAATTTCCCTAAGTTGAGGGTTGTTGGAGGCAATCAGCAACAACCTCCAAGGCAACAAGGAAGGGCTTATGCTATCACTACTGCTGAGGTGGAGCCGAAAAACGATGTGGTGATAGGTACTCTTTTTATTCATTCAATAATAGTGAACGTACTATTTAATTCTAGTTCTACGCATTCTTTCATATCATGCAAGTTTAGTAAAACTATTCAAACACCACCTCAAAATTTGGAGGAAATTTTATCTGTGAGAACAACGAATGGGGAAATTATTGCATCCATGGTTTATAACTCCTCCTCGGTTAATGTTTGTGGACTGAAACTCCCATAAAATCTTGTCATACTTCCTTTAGTGGAGTTTGATTCTATCTTGGGAATGGATTGGATATCTTTTTACAAGGACCACATCAATTGTCTGGAAAGGGAGATTAATCTTCACATCCCAAATCACCCTCCGATTCTTTACAAGTTCAAGGAGGAAGATGAGTCTCCTTTAGAATCTTCATCTCAAGTTTGGATATTGCTTCCTTATGAGCATGCATACCTAGCTAAAATGATTGAGACAAAGGAGAGAATCATGCTTGAAGACATGCCCGTCGTGAGGGATTACACTCATGTATTCCCCGAAGAGTTGCCTGGCCTTCCTCCTGACCGAGAGGTTGAGTTATCAATTGAACTTATCCTTGGATCTCTGCCAATCTCAAAGAAACCTTACATAATGACCACCTTAGAGCTAGAAGAGCTGAAGAAGTAGTTATGGGAGAATATGTAGAAGGGTTTTATATGCCTGAGTGCTTCACCATGGGGTGCTCCAGTCCTCTTCATCAAGAAGAAGGATGGATCAATGTGCCTCTACATTTATTATTTTGATCTCAATAAAATCACTATAAAGAACTAGTATCCCCTTCCACGGATAGATGAATTGTTCGTTCATCTTCGTGGGGACAGTTATTTCTGTAAGGTGGACCTTCGGTCGAGATATCACCAACTAAAGGTGAGGAAGGAAGATATTCCCAAGACTTCCTTTAGATCGAGGTATGGACACTATGAGTTCATATTGATGCCCTTCGAACTCACTAATGCTCCAGAAATTTTCATGGATTTAATGAATAGAGTCTTTAGAGATTACCTCGAAAAATTTGTGGTGGTCTTTTTTGATGATATTCTGATATACTCCAAGAGCTTGGAGGATCATGAGGAGCATTTGGGAACTGTTTTAAAGACTTTTCGAAGGGATAAGTTGTATGAAAAGTACAATAAATGTGAGTTCTAGATAGAGGAAGTATCATTATTGGGGCATGTTATCACCAGGAAAGGGATATCTATGGACTCTTCTAAGACGAAGGCAATTGAAGAGTGTCCGAGGCCAACTTCTGTAATGGTGATCCACAATCCTTTTAGGACTAGTTGGGTATTATCGACGATTCCTGAAGAACTTTTCATGATTGTCAAACCCAATGACCAAGATGACATGGAAGGGAGTATAGTTCACCTGGACACAAGAATGTGAAGACTGTTTCAGGGAGTTGAAAAAGAGGCTTATCACTGCGCCGGTACTCACACTCCCTTCAAGTGGAGAACTCTTTGTGGTGTATAGTGATTCTTCTAAGAGAGGCTTAGGATGTGTGATAATGCACAATGATAAAGTGATAGCCTATGCCTCAAGGAAGCTGAAAATCCATGAGAAAAACTATCCCACGCATGATCTGGAGTTGGTGGCTGTGATCTTTTCATTGAAAATCTGGCGGCATTATCTCTACGGGGAAAAATGTGAGATATATACAGACCACAAGAGTCTCAAATATATATTCACATAGAAAGAGATTAATATGAGCCAACAAAGATGGATAGATCTCATCAAGGATTATGACTGCTCAATCCACTACCATCTCGGTAAGGCAAACAAGGTGGCAGATGTTCTAAGTAGAAAGGATCCCGCATCTTTATCAATGAAGAGAATTGAAAAGGATCCGATCTTCCTGGATTTGTAAAGGATGGATATGGGAATCATTAAGGTAGGAACATCATCAATTTTTAATCAAATGATTTCTCAACCATCCCTCATGGAGAAAATAAAGGTTTCTCAAAGAAAGGATGTGGAAATTCAAAAAAGGGTGGAAGTTGTTAAAAATGGGAAATCCTCCGATTTCAAAGTTGATGAGGAAGGAGTTTTAAGATTTGGGACATGATTATGTGTACCATCTGATCCAGAGAAAAAGAAGGAGATATTGAATGATGCACATAGCTCGACCTTATCTATCCATCCTGGGAGTACCAAAATGTACCGTGATCTCCGAGAACACTTCTGGTGGGATAACATGAAGAAGGAGATTGAGGAATATATATCAAGGTGCTTGGTATGTCAGCAAGTTAAAGCTGAGAGAAAAAAGTCCAAAGGTATGATGCAGCCATTGCCTATACCCATCTGGAAATGGAAAAATGTTACTATAGACTTTTTCACGGGTCTCCCGAAGACTTCGAAAGGATATAATGCGATATGGGTTGTGGTTGACCGACTCACCAAGACATCCCATTTCATCGCTATTCGGTAGGATCTCTCGCTTGAACAACTTGCAAAGTTATATGTAAAGGAAGTGGTGAGACTGCATGGTGTTCCACTCTCAATTGTCTCTGACTGTGATCCAAGGTTCACATCTAAATTCTGGAGGAGCCTTCAACATTCTTTGAGTAATGAATTAAATTTCAGCATAGCCTATCACCCCCAAACTGATGACCAGTCTGTAAGAACTATTCAGACGCTTGGAGATATGCTTAGAGCCTGATCTCTAGAATTCTAAGGTGGATGGGATCAACATATCCCATTGGTTGAGTTCTCATACAACAACAACTTCCACTTGAGTATTCATATGGCTCCATATGAAGCTATATATGGAAAGTGATGTAGAACTCCAACCTATTGGGATGAAGTTGGAGAAAGAAAGCTACTTGGACCCAATATTGTTCAAGAGATGACAGAGGAGGTTCAAGTCATCCAGAAACACATCAAAGCTGCTCAAAGTCAGCAAAAGAGCTTTGCTGACAACCGTCAAAGGGACTTGGAGTTCGACGTTGGAGATAAAGTCTTCCTTCAAATATCTCCATGGAAGAGAGTCATGTGATTCGAGAAGAAAGGGAAGCTAAGCCCAAGGTATATTGAACGCTTTGAGATCCTTGACTGCATAGGATCCATAGCCTATCGGCTTGAATTTCCACCGAATATGGATCTAGTTCATGATGTTTTCAATGTATCACTCTTGAGGAGGTACATACCTGATCCCTCACATGTACTAAACTCAGAGGTGGTGCAGTTGGAAGATGATCTCTCTTATGAGTAGCATCCAGTAAAGATTCTGGATCGGAGAGATAAGGTTCTACGCAAAAAAGGCAACCCATCTTGTCAAAGTGTTATGGAGGAACCATAAGTTTGAGGAATAAACTTGGGAGCTGAAGGAAGCAATGAAGGAAAAGTACCCAAATCTGTTTTTGGCCTAGAATGTAAAATGAAATTTCTAGGGAGAAGTTTCATAAGGGGGAAAGAATGTAACGACCCAATGTTTTTAATGGAAATTACCTTCTTATAGATATGCCATAAAATCACATAATAATGAACTACTAAGTGATAAATGACCTTTAAACATAATTTTTTCACTTCTTTATTTAGAATTTTGAAAACCTGACATACTCGGTTATGTTCAAGATGTTTTTTGGAGTCTAATAAAATAAAAATAATTTTTGGTGAATTGTAACCTACCCTAATGAATATTAACATACCCTTATTAATAGTGATATACCCTAATGAATAGTAACCTCACCTATGATAGTATAAAAACAATATTCAAGTTGGAAGTACAATATACCTATGTTTTAGAATGAGTTAATTCATGTTTTAAATCTGGCTTTTGATAATAAAATATTATTTTAATTAAATATTAAAATAATCATATTTAGATTATTATTTTTGAAAAATGGACTTCATTTTTGGATTCTAAACGTCGAAAATGGTTAGGGTGATTTTTTGAGATTTTTCGGAAATACTTGAATTTTTGATGAATAGTAAAATACGGTAATTTACCGTATATATACATTATAAGATAAATAAACTATTCCTAGAATCATGGATGATGTCACCACCCATGGTTCGAATTCACATGAACCATTTACTATTCTTGGTCATGGAATACTAACTATTATTTTTCTTGGGAGTAAATAATAAATTAATGATTATTGTATTATGAAATCCCTCCGCTCCTCCACTATAAAAACCCCCTTCACTCCCTCTTCTCTTCACTCCTCTCAAGCTCCAAGACTTTGCTAAATTCTACCTAAATATCTCTCCAAGGTCCTCCCCCACTTCGAAAAGCTCTCATCCTCCTCAAAATACCAAAACCTATCCCATTAAGAGGTTCTCAAAGGAGGAAGTCTCAAGAGGCAAATTCCTATTCCCAAATTTCTTCTTATTTTTTAAGTTCTTTTCTTCTTTATTTTCTTTCCTCACCTCCCTTCACCATAATAGTATGATAAATCCAATAACATAAATGTACTGTAATTTCTTCATGCTAGTGGTATATTTCATTATCTTCTCCCCTTTCCCCACACTTTTATTTGAAAGAAATGAAAGCACTGTTTGAGATGTGCTAATTTAGCACATTCAAGGACAACGGTTTATCAATTTATATTATTATCTTTAATTATGGTAATGAAACCATTTGTGTTATGGTTGAAACATATTATTATATATTTAATATATCCTTTTATTAGTAGTGTAATCTTTTGGTACAAAGAAAATTACATTATAAATGAAAACACGTTCTTTGTAATCAAACCCAACGAATAACGAAAACGGTTATCACTAAGGTTATATGTGTAATAATTCAACATCACTCTAAGTAAAATAATTAAAGTTAAAACCATGTAATATCCTGGATATGAACTAAATAATATAACTTTAATTATGGAAAACCACTTTCATCTAGCATATAATCTAAACTTGAATATAAGTGAACCGATCTGTAAAGAAACGTAAACAAATGATCTAGAACAACGAAATTGAACCTTATAACTAATAAAAAAGGATTTGAATGAACTAAAAGGGGTTATAATAAAAAAATTACATATATAAGAGGTTATTTAATTATGAATTAATAATCCTAATTTTTTTATTCAGGTCATTAATAACAAGTGGAGAACACCACCAGATTTAAGGTGAGGGATCCTCCCCTTTTCTCTCTTAATCAAGATTGTCCTCTACACTTTTACATTTTATGTGTACTAGAAAATGATGGGGTATGTTTAAGAACCTCCCCCATACTTCCTTCTGGATTTATAAGTTATGAGAAACCCCATTTCTCTCTCATCAATCCCTCTTGGTCACAACCGACACCATGCCGATAAAATCATAACGAATTCTACCCGAACCTTCTTTGTTCTTTCGAGTGGCCTTATATTTCTTTCAAAATGGTGTTATATTATCTGTCTATGTGAGTCTTATGATTTCTGGTTATTTTTAAAAGATTCTTATATCATGAACCTTTCATCACATTCTTTCGGGGATATACATGATTTTGAAATATTCCCTCCTTAGAACTTTCCGATAAGCCAACCTGTTTTAAGGGGACTTCCCACATTCTTACCCAAATTTCAAGTGCACTCTATCCTATGTTTTAGAACACCATTGTATTTATAAAATCAGTATTTTTATTATGAAAACCTTCTTGGTTCAATTCTAGTTTTATATAAAAGAATGTATTCTTTTCTATTTGAAAATCTCTAGAGTGTTTTCCTTAAAACCGCACAAAAATGTTTTAATGCTAATGTTTTTAAAATACATTTTTTATATGTTCTCACTTATATTTGACACAAATTACCATGTTATATGCCTATTTTACCCTATAAATGTCCATGTATGTTCTAATCCCTTCCTTTCTTGGACACTTTCATGATACGCCCATTGGATATGTTTTGTGTCATTATTGTGGTACCCAATTATTTCCATAGGTAACCTTATGTTTATGTATGGTTGATTATGTATGATTATTTATGTTGCAAGATTATTCATGTGGCATGAATATTCATGAATACGTTGAGATGGGTGTGCCCAAATAGCACTCCAATGCATTGGGTAAGGTTAAGTCTCATGAGATGCGATGTGAAACGGGATTGGCAGTTAGCCTTGACCCATACTAAAATGGGAAACGGGATTGGCGGTTAGCCTTGACCTGTACTAAAGATATGACTCGAGTTCATGATGTTTTCAATGTATCACTCTTGAGGAGGTACATACCTGATCTCTCACATTTACTAAACTCAGAGGTGGTGCAGTTGGAAGATGATCTCTCCTATGAGGAGCATTCAGTAAAGATTCGGGATCAGAGAGATAAGGTTCTACCTAAAAAGGCAACCCATCTTGTCAATGTGTTGTGGAGGAACCATAAGTTTGAGTAAGAAACATGGGAGCTGGAGGAAGCAATGAAGGAAAAGTACCCACATCTATTTTTGGCCTAGAATGTAAAATGAAATTTTGAGGGCGAAATTTCATAAGGGGGGAAGAATGTAACAACCCGTTGTTTTTAATGGAAATTTCCTTCTTATAAATATGCCATAAAATCACATAATAATGAACTACAAAGTGATAAGTGACCTTTAAACATAATTTTTTCTCTTCTGTATTTGGAATTTTGAAAACCTGACATACACGGTTGTGTTCAAGATGTTTTTTGGAGTCTAATAAAACAAAAATAATTTTTGTTGAATAGTAATCTACCATAATGAATAGTAACATACCCTTATTAATAGTGATATACCCTAATGAATAGTAAACTCACCTATTATAGTATAAAAATAATATTCAAGTTGGAAGTACAATATACCTATGTTTTAGAATGAGTTAATTCATGTTTTAAATCTGGCTTTTGATAATAAAATATGATTTTAATTAAATATTAAAATAATCATATTTAGAAAATTATTTTTGAAAAATGGACTTCATTTTTGGATTCTACACGTTGAAAAATGGTTAGGGTGAATTTTTGAGATTTTTCGGAAATACTTGTATTTTTGATGAAGAGTAAAATACGGTAATTTACCATATATATACATTATAAGATAAATAAACTATTCCTAGCATCATGGATGATGTCACCACCCATGGTTCGAATTCAAATGAACCATTTACTATTCTTGGTCATGGAATACTTACTATTATTTTTCTTGGGAATAAATAATAAATTAATGATTATTGTATTATGAAATCCCTCCGCTCCTCCACTATAAAACCCCCTTCACTCCCTCTTCTCTCCACTCCTCTAAAGCTCTAAGACTTCTCTAAATTCTGCCCAAATCTCTCCCCAAGGTCCTCCCCCACGTCTAAAAGCTCTCAGCCTCCTCAAAATACCAAAACCTCTCCCATTAAGAGGTTCTCAAAGGAGGAAGTCTCAAGAGGAAAATTCCTATTCCCAAATTTCATCTTATCTTTTAAGTTCTTTTCTTCTTTATTTTCTTTCCTCACCTACCATCACCATAATAGTATGATAAATCCAATAACATACATGTACTTTAATTTCTTCATGCTAGTGGTATATTTCATTATCTTCTCCCCTTTCCCCACCATTTTATTTGAAAGAAATGAAAGCACTGTTTGAGATGTGCTAATTTAGCACATTCAAGGACAATGATTTATCAATTTCTATTATTATCTTTAATTCTGGTAATGAAACCATTTTTTTTATTGTTGAAAAATATTATTATATATTTAATATATCCTTTTTTTGGTTTTTTAATCTTTTGGTTAAAAAGGAATTACGTTATAAATCAAAACACATTCTTTGTAATCAAACCCACCGAATAATAAAAACGGTTATCACTAAGGTTATATATGTAATAATTCAACATCACTCTAAGTAAAATAATTAAAGTTAAAACCATGTAATATCCTGAATATGAACTAAATAATATAACTTCAATTCTGGAAAACCACTTTCATCTAGCATATAATCCAAACATGAATATAAGTGAACCGATCTTTAAAGCCACGTAAACAAATGAGCTCGAAAAATGAAATTGAACCTTATAACTAATCAAAAAGGCTTTGAATGAACTAAAAAGGGTTATAATAAATAAATTACATATGTAATATGTTATTTAATTATTAATTAATAATCCTAATTTGTTTATTCAGGTCATTAATAACAAGTGGAGAACACCACCAGATTTAAGGTAAGAGATCCTCCCCTTTTCTCTCTTAATCAAGATTGTCTTATATACTTTTCCTTTTTATGTGTACTAGGAAATTATGGGGTATGTTTAAGAACCTACCCCATACTTTCTTCTGGATTTATAAGTGATTAGAAACCTCATTTCTCTCTCATCAATCCCTCTTGGTGACACCAGACACCATGCCGATAAAATCATAATGAATTCTACCCGAACCTTCTTTGTTCTTTCGAGTTGACTTATCTTTCTTTAAAAATGGTGTTATATTATCTATCTATGTGAGTATTATGAATTATGGTTAGTTTTAACAGATTCTTATATCAAGAACCTTTCATCACATTCTTTCGGGGATATACATGATTTTGAAAGATTCCCTCCTTAGAACTTTCCAATAAGCCAACCTGTTTTAAGGGGACTTCCCAAATTCTTACCCAAATTTCAAGTTCACTCTATCCTATATTTTAAAACACCATTTTATTTATAAAATAAGTATTTTTATTAAGAAAACATTCTTTGTTCAATTCTGGTTTTATATAAAAGAATGTCCACTTTTCTATTTGAAAAGCTCTAGAGTGTTTTCCTTAAAACCGCACAAAAATGTTTTAATGCTAATATTTCTAAAATACATTTTGTATATGTTGTCACTTATATTTGACACCACTTACCATGTTATATGCATATTTTACCCTATCAATGTTCATGTATGTTCTAATCCCTTCCTTTCATGGAAACTTTCATGATACGCCCATTGGATATGTTTTGCATCATGATTGTGGTACCCAATTCTTTCCATGGGTAACCTTATGTTTATGTATGGTTGTTTATGTATGATTATTTATGTGGAAATATTATTTATGTGGCATGAATATTCATGAATATGTTGAGATGGGTGCACCCAGATAGCGTTCCAATTCATTGGGTAAGGTTAAGTCTCATGAGATGCGATGTGAAATGGGATTGGCGGTTAGCCTTGACCCGTACTAAAATGGGAAACGGGATTGGCGGTTAGCCATGACCTGTACCAAAGATATGATTTAAGATTATGCCTCATTTATATGATTCCATGTTTATATGATCCCATGCTTATATTAAATTATTTCATAAGTTTCATGCTTTGGATATCATTATGTCATGCCTCTTAATTCAGGTGCTTGATGTGTATCCTTATGTTCATTTGCTTACTGGGCATTTTTAGCTCATCCCCTTGTTCATGTGTTCCACAGGGTACCCTATGCAGATGTAAGAGCTCAAAGGAAGTTATAATATCATTATGGAGATTAAATAAAGAAGTGTTTTTCCCCATGTTTTATGTTATATGTACCTAGTCTTCCAAGACACTAGAATTAACAATCCTTGGCTTGTACTCTGATGGTTATTTATACTTGAAATAATGAAATGTTTTATGTAAAATTCTTGGGTCGCTATAATCTAGATAAAGGGTTTATATGCCCAAGTGATTTACCATGGGATTCACTAGTCCTCTTTTTCAATAATAAGGATGGTTCAATTCACCTTTTCATTTATTATTGTGAGCTCAACAATATCACGATAAAGAACAAGTATCCTCTGCCATGAATTGATGACTTGTTCGATCAACTATGTGGAGCAAAATACTTTTCCAAGGTGGATCTACAGTAGGGATATTTCTAAGTAAGGGTGAAGAAGAAGGATATCCCCAAGACTACTTTTCATATAAGATATAGGAACTATGAATTCCAAGTAATTCCTTTCAGACTCAGTAATGCTACAACAATATTCATGGAATTGATGAATAGAGTCTTTAGAGATTACCTAGAAAAATTTGTGGTAGTCTTTATAGAAAATATTTTAATATACTCCAAAACCAAGAAGGATCATTAGGAGTATCTATGAACTATACTAGAGACCTTGTGAAAGTAGAATCTCTATGAAAAATACAGAAAGTGTGAGTTTTGGTTGAAGTAAGTATCATGATTGGGTCAAATCATCCTAAGAAATGGGATATTTTTGGATCCCTCTAAAACAACTGCAATTGAGGGATGTCCAAGGCCAACATTGGTGACGGATATCCATAGCTTCCTTGGGTTAGCTGGATATTATCGCTGATTTTTGAGAAATTTATCTAAATCATAAAACCCTATTACGAGGCTAACCCAGAAGGGAGTCAAGTTTGATTGGAATGATGAATGCGAAGATAACTTCAAGGAGTTGAAAAGGAGGCTTATCACTGCACCCATTATCACACTACCCATAAGTGGAGAACATTTTTTGGTATTTAGTGACGCTTTAAATAAGGGCATGGGATGTGTGTTGATGCATAATGACAAAGTAATTGCCTATAATTCAAGGTAATTGAAAGTTCATGAGAAAAACTATCCAACACATGATCTGGAGTTGGTTGCAGTTCTTCGCTTTAAAAATTTGGTGGCATTACCTATTTGGGGAGAAGTGTGAAATATATACAGATCACAATATCCTCAAGTATATATTCACACAGAAAGAGGTTAACATGTGCCAATGAATATGGTTAGAGCTGATCAAAGACTATGATTGCTCAATCCATTACCACCCTGGGAAAGCGAACAAGGTGGCCGATTCTCTAAGTAGAAAGAACCTAGTGATTCTATTATTAATGAGAATTTCAAAAGATCCAATCTTCTTATATTTGATGAAGATGAACATGGGAATCATAAAGAAGGTAACATCATCAATCCTTTCACAAATTATTGATCAATATTCTCTTTTGGAAAGGTTAAAGGATGCTCAAAAGGATGATGTAGGAATTTAGAAGAAAGTAGAAAATATCAGAAAGAGGAAACCCTTGGATTTCAATGTTAATGAAGAAGGAATTGTGAGATTTGGGACAATAATATTTGTTCCATAAAATTCAGAGTTAAAGAATGAACTTTTGGATGATGCACATAGTTAAAATTTCTCCATCCACCTAGGAAACACAAAGATGTATCAAGATATCTGAGAGCATTATTTGTGGGATAACATGAATAAGGAGATCACTGAGTATACATAAAAGTGCCTGGTATGTCTGAAAGTGAAGGATGACAGACAAAAGTCTAAGGGGATGATGAAACAAATAACCATACCAATGTAGAAATGGGAGAACATCACCATGGACTTTGTCACCGGACTTCTGAAGACATCCAAAGGAAACAATTCTATTTGGGTTTTTTGTGGATCATCTTACAAAGATTTCACACTTCATTGCAATTCAGGAAGATTTCTCATTGGATCAACTGGAATGGATATACATCAATGAAGTGGCAAGGTTGTATGGAGTTCCACTATCTATTTTATTCAATTGAGATCCAAGATTCATATCTAAGTTCTAGAAGAGTCTTCAACATGATCTAAATACTGATATGAACTTTAGTAAATATTATCATCCTCAAATTGATGGCTAATCTGAGCGGACTATCCAAACACTTGAGGACATGTTGAGGTCATGTTCTATAGATTTCAAATGAGGATGATATCAACATATTCCTCTGGTTGAGTTCTCTTACAACAACAGTTTCCACTCAAGCATCCAAATAACTCCTTATGAAGCCTTGTATGAGAAGAGGTGAATAACACCGACATGTTGGGATGAAGTTGGGGAGTGAAAACTCTTGGGTTCAAAAATGGTCGAAGAAATGGTGGAGAAGGTTAAGACCATCCAGCATCAAATTAAAGCTACACATAGTAGACAAAAGAGCTATGCTAATAATCATCAAAAAGACCAAGAGTTTGATGTTGGAGACATTGTATTCCTTCGCATATCACTATGGAAGAGAGTTATGATATTTGGGAAGAAGGGAAAGCATAGTCCAAGGTATATCAACCCTTTTGAGATCCTTGATCATATTGGAGTAGTGGACTATTGACTAGCACTCCCACTGAACCTATGTCAATTACTTGATGTATTCCATGCATCACTCTTGAAAAAGTACGTACCTAACCCATCACATGTACTCAATCCAGAGGTGGTACCATTGGAGAATGACCTCTCCTATGAAGAGAAGCCGGTGATGATCTTAGATCATAGGGAAAAATTTCTATGAAATAAGACAATTTACCTCATCAAAGTGTTGTGGAGAAACCACAAGTTTGAATAAGCCAAGCGGTAATTAGAGGAAGTGATGAATCAGAGTTACCCTTATCTATTCGATGGTGCTGAAAACTAGGGTTCATATCGGCCACCCCCATGGCACTAAAAACTAGGGTTTTGATCCATGATTGTCCCTCACTTCATCGGCTAGTCTCTGGTGTTGAGACCGTCAGATGGGACTAGGGATGAGCATTGTGAGGTCCTGGCGGTTACTGTGGTTTCATCTGAGAACATTCTCCCCGTGAGGAATGGTACTCAATGAACAGGAGTTGGAGATGGGGGAAGAGTGGTCTCAACATATGCTTCATGTGATGCATCTGAGAGCCTTGGATCTCAGTGTAATGATGGACAAAATCTACCTATTGAAATTTCTGGACGACCCACAAGGGTTTTGAGCTCCTCTGATGGGACTTGAGCAGAGTGTGAGGTTACGATGGCTATTTCAGGTTCGTATAAATGTTCTTCACCTGTGAGGAGTAGTCCTCAGTGAGTGGGAGTTGAAGATTGGAAGAGAGTTTCTCCATCTTCAAAGTTGGTTTCACATGATGCATTTGAGAGACTTGGACCTCAATGTGAAGGTGGGTAGAGTAATTCTGTTGATATTGCGGGTTGAACTGCAAGGTTTTCTATTAATGTGCCTGAAAGGACTGGATTGCATCGTGAGTATGGGTGTAGTTGTTCTGTTGAAGTTGCGGATCTTAAGGTGCCTCAAACTGCTCCAACGATCCATACCCATGGTTTTCTAGATGAGGGTTCTTCAACTAATCATTCTTTTTCAAGATTAAAACTAGTTATGGATTCTTCCATTTGATGAAAAGGGAGTATTGCGCATATTAAATATGATATTGACGTGGTATCAGAGTGACTTAAAATGGGTGAGTTATCAATTATTTCTCACTTATTTCTTCCTAAAGGTACTCAACCACTAAAAATAGATGATCTTAAGGTGAGGATTTTGTCAATTTGGGGTTTTTAATCTTGGAAGTGTGTATCGCTAGGACAAGGATATTTATATATGATCTTCCATTTGAAATAATTGAAAGTATGAGCCTGGGGATTCGGTTCAATAGCTCTCAAACCTGGGATTATTCATTTGTGTGAATGAGATAAAAAATTCAATCCCTTTGAAGTTGGTAACTCCACTAATCAAATTTGGGTCCGATTTTATGGTTTAAACTAGATTCTTCGGAATCCAAAAATCTTGTATTATATTTCCCTATCTATCGGTATCCTGATCAAAATTGACAAGGAAACCGAAGTATCTCATTTTGGGAACTTTTGTAGATTCTTGGTTGAAGTCGAACTGGGGTCTACTCTTGTTGACAAGGTAATTATTGAAACTGATGATGATATTATTGAGTTGAAGATCATTTATGAAAAAATGCACAAATTATGTAAGGAATGCAGTGTTATTTTCCATGAATCATCTACCTGTAGGCACTCTATAGTTTGTAGCTCTTGGGCTTTGCATGGACATGACGTGAGTAAGTGTCTCAAAAAGTGAAAAACTCATGCTCAGAAAGCTGATGTTCTTCTTCAGTTGTAGAATCATGTTTGTAAAAGTGATGACAGACTAGGCATTGAATAGAAGACAGAGGTCCATAGTGTTTTTCCTAAAATGGGAGATCATCCAAATGCCTGCACCTATGAAAAGAAGATCAAATCTTGGGCTTCTATCTTTTCCGAAGAGATGAATGTTCACATAGATGATACTTGTAATATAAGAAAATGTGAAATATTGCAGCATGATCAGTCTTGTTTTCCTTATATAGATGATGAATTAATGGCCGATCAAGTGAATAAAGAAGGAGTCTAGTTAGAGGTGGGTCACCAGCTCTCACAAGAAAGGATAGTTGCTTCAGGTAACCAGAAAGGTAAAAATATCTTAGAATATGACTATACAGTCTTTTATAAATCTTCAAATCTAGTTGTGGATAGTAAAGGATTTCAGATGGTTTTCTACAAGAAGACAAAATCCTGGGTTCCCACTATAGTGGTGGTTGATCATTTGATTGCAGGTAACACTGCCACTCTATCTGAGCAGCATATAAGTGACATTGAGATGCATGATTCAACTCTAATCTCTCATAATGAGAAAAACCACTAGGAGATTGTGGAACCAGTAGAAGCAATGACCGTTGAGGTAATGGTGATTCCTCTGACAGGAGACACTTCTCTTGACAAATGTGAGAAATAACCAGAAGACATCTCTGATTCTGAATGCTCTGATGCAGAGAGGCATTTAAAAAGGCTTAAATATCTTCCTTCAAGTAGGGGGAAATCAAGATGTTAGGGGTGAAGTCTTGGAAGGGTTGACTGAAATTCTTTTTGGGATGAAAAAACGAGGCTAGGTGTATGACTATTGAAAAAGATCGATAAGTAGTTACTACTTTGGGTTTTGCCTTGTTTTTCTGTACTCCTCTTGGCCACTATCTTTTACTTTATTTTAATAAGAGGCCCAGCCTCCATATTTCTCCAAAAAGTTACCCTTATCTATTTTAGTGTGCGAAAAGGAAATTTCTAGGGTGAAATTTCTTAATATGGGAAGATTGTAACGATCCAAACTTTTATTGATGAAAATTTCTATTGATGTGATTAAATGTATTATTATGTAAAATGATTATATGAAATATATGCACTTCCTTGGTTTTATGTTTTTGGTTTGAAAATAATTTTGAGAATTATTAACATTACTAATATAGCTGTTGAATAGTGACCACATGATTAGTATAAATATAGGGCTTTAACAAATCCAATTTACTCAGACAAAGGAAGTGATGGCCTCATCCAATAGAATTTCTCCATACGAAGCCCATTTTTTGGAGCTCGAAAAGGAGGTGTCATCACTGGGATTTTCTCTTGACCAATCTCAATCCGAGCTTCAACATGTTAAGCTTGAACATAACCACCTACATGAAAAGTGAAAGTTAATAGATATTACCACCCGAGCGAAGTTATCTGATCCACCCCAAGAGTTTTTCACCATCACACACCTTACCATTAGGTCTTATGTGGGTGTTATAACTGGTTATGTAACAATACCCAAGCACTGTGATTATGTACATTATTTTTTATAAAGAATATACAGTCATTTTATCATTGTTACTTTGTAAATGGTTTTTGAATCACAAATAGTATTTTTAGTTAATATTCAATTAAGAAATCTATTTTGATGAATTAATGGATTTTTGAATTAAATAATATTTTAATAAAATATTATTACTAAATTAATTTTTATTAAATTTAAATGATCGTATAATTTTTATGAATACAACTGTAATTTTTATTAAGGTCTGAAATCTGTTTTTGTCAAAACCCACAAATTTTCGATAAAGGTCAGTTTTTATTTTAAAAGTAAAAAATCACATATTTAGAAAATTATATAGATAAAATGAATATTATTTTTGGGATTTGGATGTCTAAATTATTCAACAATGAATTTTTCCTAATTTTCTGTGATAGTCGAATTTTTCGGTAAAAATTAAATACCGATTAAATATATAATGTATTTTATGATATAATAATGAACCAATAGTGATGTAATAAAAAAATATAAAAGGTATTTTTATCCAATATATGTTTTAAATTTAAAATAATGTGATTTTAGATATGTTTGTTTTATTTTACAAAGCCCTAGAGGACCCTCTAAGACTTATAAAACATTTTAACATTTTCAAATGATTTCCTTGAGAGTGTGACTCACCTCCACATAAGCATGACTAATATTTTAATAATTTCTGAAATTTTCGTTTTAAAATAATATTTTTCACTTCCCTTTGGAAGATAACATCGTAAAAACCATGGTATGGTTTGTGGTTTTGATTAGTTTAATGTGTAGTGTCCAAAACCTAAATAATGAATATTTCCCTCTCTTTTCCTATATAAACCCACCCAAAATCCCACTTATCTTTACTAAAAACCTTTTGAGATCGACCAAAACCTTCAAAACTCTCTCTATAATCCTCCCAAGTCTCCCCAAGCTCCCAAGAATCCTCTCGCAGGCCTCTCCCAAGCCTTTGGGATCACACTTCCAAGTAAAGGATTTCTTCCCTTATATTTTTTTTTCCAAAATTCATTATATTGTTATACCATTGTTTTTTAATTAAAATTGTTTGGGTATGACTTTTCACCTCCCCCATAATTCCCTCCTTATGTTTTAATTATGATAGACCTCTTTCTCTCCCATTAATGCCCCCCATGAACTCCCGTTACCATGCCAAAATTCAGTAAGGAATTTCTCTCTTCTTTTTACATTCAAAAAATTATTTTAAATTATGCATCTAAATTCCATTAAATATGTTGGGAAATGTATATATATGACCCTCTTACTTTCTATTTCATTTAAATATTATGATATATCCATTTCTCTCTCACCAACCATTTTTATTAATTCTTATGTATATATATGACCCTCTTACTTTATGAACATTTACTTATTGATTAAATATATTAATGTATTAATTAAAAATTCCTTTATCTTGGAATAAATGACGATGCTTAATGAATCCATGTTGTATGATCTTTGTGGAACACTTATGCATGAAATGAAATGATTAAGACAGGTGCATCCTGATAGCACTCCAATGCATTGGGTAAAGATTAGTATCATGATATTTCAAGTTAAATGAGGTTTTACTCATGATAATTCAAGTTCAATGAGGGTTTACTCATGGTCCATGTGTAATGATCCTTGGATCATGCTAATATCATGTTAAATGTTGTTGCCGCATTTCCAAGCTATGATAATCATGCTATATCATGACTTTATGTTCATGTTTCTATTGTGATCAATTGATATGCCTATTATCTAAAATTTAATATATTCTTCATGTTATTCCTTATTTACTCCCTTACCAGGCTTTATAGCTTACTCTTTTTTAATGCATGTCCTTAGGTTATCCCATGGAATGCTAAGTATGAAAGAATGTTGTGGGCATGTAAAAGAAGTTTTGAATAAATATATTGGGTTTTATATTCTAAGTTGTTATGTAATGTCCCTAATTTCCCAAGACACTAGACCTATCAATCCTTGGAGTTGTATTAAGTGAAAGTTTATGTAATAAATCATGTTTAAGTGTGCAATAAAGAGAAGGTTTGTTATAGTTTCTATCAGCAGATAGATTTAGTTATTTTTGGGATTAGGATTAGAAAATCCTAGTGAAAGCCTTAGGGATAAGACTAAGTATAATAAAAACATCCCTAAATTTTGGTGAGTATTGAGTTACTGTTTTATCAAGAAAATTCATCCTTGTCTGGATAAAAGCAGGTAGAGATTGATTTGGGACAGATGTATCTAGGTGTAAAACCAGAAAACACCGCTTTGAGCTAGACTCAAACGAGAATTGGTGTATGAAAACAGGCCTTGTTGCACTCTTGGTTATGACACTTTTAGGGTATATACTTTGGTAAATTCATAAGATTATTATGAACCATTATTAAGGGAATTAGAAAAATTCCCCTTAGAATATATGTTGGGAAGTAGATCATTGATAACATAGAAAAGTTAAGGAAATAAATGAAATTTATAAGTTATCCCTTTTTTTCATTGGATTCCCCTTTATGTGTTACCTATAACTTTCTTTTTATTATATCCAATGGCCGTTAATATGAGGACTCAGGCTAACAACCGATGTGAAGATCAATGTGATGACTGTTCTAATGAGATACCCAATCTGATGGGAGCATGAATCACAATATTTGTCATAATACTCTCTCAGTTAACTTGAGTTTTGAATAGAAAAATGGGTCAAGTGGAACGTTCAACCCCCCCTAATAAATAACAAGTCACAATTGAGAGCTTAATAAGACAAAGGTCTCCTACTTTTAATGGATCGACTGATCCCTCAATTTCCAAACAATGGATCAACTCTATTGAAAAGATATTCTTCATCCTTCAACATTCCAAAAATGAGAAGGTTCTTCTGGCTACTTATTTTATGGAGGGTGAAGTTGAACAATTGTGGAAATTGATCAAAAATATAAAGCCTGAGGAACAGATTGAGGTGTTGGAATGGAAGGATTTTTGTAAAATGTTTTTTGAAAAATATTTTTTGTGCACCCTTCGACTTAAGATGGAAAGGGACTTCCTTGTCCTCAAGAAAAAAGATGAAAAATCCATCAAATCGTCTAAGGAAAACTTCACAAGTATTGAAGGATATTCCTTTGGATTTGTCGTTAACCCTGAATGCATGGTTGACTGCTTCTTTGGTGAGATAAAACATAACCTACGGAAAGCCCTGCCAATCCGCGATTTTGATAGATTTGAGAAAATTGTCCGATGTGCCATCAAAGTCGAAATAGAAATTGTAAAGTCTCTAGGGTATCATAGGGATAAGAAGCAGAAAGTGGAATTTAATTTTGGTGGTCTGATGGATAAATCCAATGGTGCTATGAAATTTTTTCACACCACTTGCCAAAGGTGTATAAAAAAGAACCCCGAAAATTGCCTGAAGGGGATGAGGAAATGCTTTAGGTGTGGAAGATAAGGGCACCTAGCTGTTAACTATCAACAAGAAAAACCCAATAATATGACAGGGGAGAGGAACGATCCGTTTTACCCTCAATGCATTATTCATTGCTTCAACTAAAAATAACCATGGCAATTTTCAAACAAGTTCCCTAAGCCAATTATTTTCAAAGGCAACCAACAGCCTCCAAGGCAGCAAGGGTGAGATTTTGCTATCACAACCGTCGAAGAGAACTCTGAAAATTAAGTGGTGACAGGTAAGCTAGTTATTCATTCAATAATAGTGAACATAATTATTTATTCTGGATTTATACATTATTTTATATCCTGAAAGTTTAGTAGAACTATCCTAACACCACCACAAATCATAGAAGTAGAGATGTCGATGATAATGACAAATGGGGAAATCATCGCATCCCATGAATATAACTCCTCCCCTATCACAATTTATGGTTTTAACTTCCCAGTGAACATCTTCATTCCCCATATAGTAGAATTTGATGCAATTTTTGGCATGATTTAATTTCTTTATATAGATCCAACATAAATTACCGTGAGAGGGAAATCACTCTCTATATGGAGAATCGACCCCTGATTCGGTACAAGTGCAAGGAGGAGGATGAATATTATTTATCACCATAATCTCAAGAATGGATATTAATACCCTATAAGCACATGTATCTTTCTCATATGATTGAGTCTAAGGAAGAAACCATCCTTGAAGACATGAATATTGTGACGAAATTTGCTAAAGTGTTTTCTAAGGAATTTCCTGGTCTTCCTCCTAGAATAGATGTTGAATTCTCAATTGATCTTATACCTGGGCATTTTACAATATCCAAGAATCTATATAGAATGGATTTTTTAGAGTTTGAGGAGATGAGGAAACAACTAAAAGAGAATCTGGATAAAGGTTTTATATGCCCAAGTGCTTCACCATGGGGTCTACCAGTCCTCTTCATCAAGAAGAAGGATGGGTCAATGTGCCTTTGCATTGATTATCATGAGCTCAATAAAATAACCATAAAGAACAAGTATCCTCTTCCATGAATTGATGACTTGTTCAATCAGCTATGTGGAGCAAAATAATTCTATAAGGTGGATCTGTGGTCAGAATATTACCAAGTAAGGGTGAAGAAGGAGGATATACCCAAGACTACTTTTCGTACAAGATAAAGGAATTATGAATTCAATTTAATGACTTTTGGACTCACTAATGCTCCAACTATCTTCATGGACTTGATGAATAGAGTATTTAGATATTACCTTGAAAAATTTGGGGGTAGTTTTTATAGAAAATATTCTAATACACTTCAAAACTAATAAGGAGCATGCAGAGAATCTAATAACTATACTAGAGACCTTGAGAAAGGATAATCTCTATGAAAAGTACAACAAGTGTGAGTTTTTGATGAAGTAAGTATCATTCCTGGTTCATATCATCACAAGAAATGGGATATCTATGGATCCCTCCAATATAGCTGCAATTGAGGGATGGAAAAGGCCAACATCAGTGACAGATATCCGTAGCTTCCTTGGGTTAGCTAGATATTATCGCCGATTTGTGAGAAATTTATCACAATTGTCAAACTCTCTTACCAAGATAACCTAGAAGGGATTAAAGTTTTCTTGGAATGATGAATGTGAAGATAGAATCAAGGAGTTGAAAAGGAGGCTTATCACTGTGCTCGTTCTCACACTACCCACAAGTGGATAACTTATTTTTGGTATTCAGTGATGCTTCAAAGAAGGGCCTAGGCTATGTGTTGATGAAAAATGACAAAGTCATTGACTATGATTCAAGGAAATTGAAATTTAATGAGTAAAACTATTCAACACATGATCTATAGTTGGATGTAGTAATCTTTTCTTTCAAAATTTGGCGGTATTACCTATTGAGGAGAAGTTTGAAATATATACAGATCACAAAAGCATTAAGTATATATTCACACAGAAAGAGTTGAAAATGCACCAATGAAGATGGTTAGATCTGATCAAAGACTATGATTGCTCAATCCATTACCTCCTTGGAAAAGAGAACAAGGTGGAAGATTCTATAAGTAGAAAGGACCCATCGATTATATCATTGGTGAGAATTGGAAAGGATCCAATCTTCTTAGATTTGATGATGATGGACCTAGGAATCATAAATAAGGGAACAACATCAATCCTTTCACAAATGATTTCTCAACCATCTATTTTGGAAAGGTTAAAGGATGATCAATAGGATGACATGGGAATTCAGAAGAAAGTAGAAACTATCAAAAAGGGGAAATCCTTGGATTTCAATGTTAATGAAGAAGGAATTGTGAGATTTGGGACAAGACTATGTGTTCTATCAAATCCAGAGTAAAATAATGGAATTTTGGATGATGCACATAGTTCAAATTTATCCATCAGCCCAGGAAACACAAATTGTATCAAGATATCCTATAACATTATTGGTGTGGTAACATGAAGAAGGATATTACTGAGTATACATAAAAGTTCTTGGTATATCAGAAAGTAAAGGATGAGAGGAAAAATTCAAAGTGGATGATGCAACCATTACCCATACAAACGTAGAGATGGGAGAACATCACCATGTAATTTTTCACCAGACATCTAAAGACATCCAGAAGAAACAATGCTATCGGGGTTTTTGAGGATCATCTTACAAATATTGCACACTTCATTACAATTCAGGAGGATTTCAAATTGGATCAACTGGCAAAGATATAAATCAGAGAAGTGGTAAGGCTATATAGAGTTCTACTATCGATTGTATCCGATCAAGATACAAGATTCACCTCTAAGTTCTGGAAGAGTTTTCAACATGCTCTGAATACTGAGATGAAATTCAGTACAACTTATCATCCTCAAACTGATGTCCAATATGAGCGGATAATCCAAACACTTAAGGACATGTTGAGAGCATGATAAATGGACTTAAAAGGAGGATGAGATCAAAATATTCCTCTGGTTGTGTTATCTTACAATAACATTTTCCACTCAAGCATCCAAATCGCTCTTTATGAAGCCCTGTATGGGAAGAGTTTCAAAACACTGGCATGTTGGGATGAAATTGGGGAGTGAAAACTCCTAGGTCCAAAAATGGTCGAAGAAATGGTGGAGAAGGATAAGACCATCCAATGACACATTAATGTTGCTCAGAGTTGACAAAAGTTCTATGTTGATAATCTTCGACAAGACCTTGAGTTTGATGTTGGAGACATGGTATTCCTACGCATATCATTGTGGAAGAGAGTTATGATATTTGGTAACAAGGGAAAGCTTACTCCAAGGTACATCGACCCTTTTGAGATCCTTGATCTCATTGGAGTTGTGGCCTATCGACTATCACTACCACTGAACCTATCTCAAGTACATGATGTATTCTATGTATCTCTCTTGAGGTAGTACATACCTAACCCATCGCATGTACTCAATATAGAGGTGGTACCATTGGAGAATGAACTCTCCTATGAAGAGAAGCCAGTGCTGATCTTATATCATGGAGAAAAAGTTCTACGAAATAAGATAATACGGCTCATCAAAGTGTTGTGGAGAAACCAAAAGTTTGATGAAGCAATGTGGGAATCAAAGGAAGTGATGAAGCAGAGTTACCCTCATATATTTTAGTATGGGAAAAAGAAATTTTTTGGGTGAAATTTCTTAAGGGGGGAGATTATAATGACACAAACTTTTATTAATGAAAATTCCTCTTGATCTAATTAAATGTCTTATTATGTAAAATGGTTATATAAAACATATAAATTTCCTTGGTTTTTTGTTTTTTATTTTCAAATACCATTGATAATTTTTACCATTGCTAATATAGTTGTTGAACAGTAACCACATAATTAGTATAAATATAGGGCTTTAATAAATAAAATTTACTTAGACAAGGAAGTGATGGACTCATATAGTAGAATTTATCTATACGAAGCCCATTTTTTGAAGCTCGAAAAGGAGGTGGTTTCACTGGGATTCGCTCTTGAGCAAGCCCAAGATGAGCTTCAACATGTTAATATTGAATAGAACCTCTTACAGAAGAAGTGAAAGTCAGTAGAGATTACCACCCAAATGATGTTATGCGATCCACCCCAAGAGTCTGTCACAATAGAACACCTTACCCTTAGGTATTATGTGGGTGTTATGTAACAAGACCCTATAACTATGATTATGTAAATTATTTTTGTATAAATAACATACAATCATTTTATCATTGTTACTTTGTAAATGGTTTTTGAAGAAAAACTAGTATTTTTAGTTAATATTAAATTAAGAAATATATTTTCATGAATTAATTGATTTTTTAATTAAAAAATATTTTAATAAAATATTATTACTAAAATAATTTTTATTAAATGTAAATTATCATATATTTTTTATGAATACTACTGTAATTTTTATTAAGGTATGAAAGTTATTTTTGTCAAAACCCATGAATTTTTGAAGTCAAGTTATCAAAATTATCCAATGGTGAATTTTTCATAATTTTCTGAGATAGTCAAATTTTTGGGTAAAAATTAAATACCATTTAGATATATAATGTGTTTTATGACATCATAATGACCCAATACTGATGTAATAAAATAATATAAAATGGATGTTATTCCAATATAAGTTTTAACTTTAAAATAATTTGATTTATTTTACAAAGCCTTAGCGGACCCTCCAAGACTTATAAAACATTTTAACATTTTAAAATGATTTCCTTGAGAGTGTGACTCACCTCCACATAAGCAAGCCTAATATTTTAATAATTTCGTCCATTGGCCTTATAAAATAATGTTTATCACTCCCCTTTTTAAAAAATCATGGGAAAAATCCATGGTATGTTTTGTGGTTTTCATTAGTTTAATGTGTAGTGTCTAAAATCTAAATAATAAAGAATTCCATCCTTTTTCCTATATAAACCCACCCGAGATCCTACTTATCATCACTAAAAACATTTGGATCTCGACCAAAACCTGACCTAATCTCTCTATAATCTTCCCAAGGATCCCCAATCTCCCAATAAGCTTCTCTCAAGCCTCTTCCAAGCCTTTGGGATCACACTTCCAAGTAAGGGATTTCTTCTTTTTTATTTTTTGTCCAAATTTCTTTATATTGTTATTCCCCTTTTTCAATTAAAAACGTTGGGGTATGATTTCTAAACTCCCCATACTTACCTAAATATGTTTTAATGATGAGATAAATCTTTATATCTCATTAATTCTTCTCATGAACACCTATTACAATGCCAAACTCCGTAAGGTATTTCTCTCTTCTCATTTACATTCAAGAAATTATTTTAAATTATGCATCTAAACTACATTATATATGTTGGGAAATGTATCTATATGACCCCCTTAATTTCAATTTCATGTAAATGTGATGAGATACCTATTTATATCTCATATACCATTTTTATGAATTCTTATGTCATGCCGTTATACTGACGAAATTGCACCGCGATTCTCCAAGCCAAAGTCATTGTGTAGTGAATACCATGCCCATTTCTCTATCAACATTATTCACATTTATGCACATTTACTTATTGATTAAATAGTTTAATGTATGAATTAAAAACTTTTTTATTGTGTAATAAATGATTATTTTTAATGAATCCATGTTGTATGATCTTTGTGGCACACTTATGCATGAAATGAAAGGATTAAGAAGGGTGCGCCCTAATAGTGCTATAATGCATTTGGTAATGATTAGTATTATGATATGTCAAGTGAAATGATGTTTTACTCATGATAATTCAATTTAAATGAGGGTTTACTAATTATACATGTGCAATGAGAGTTGGACCATTCTAATATCATGTTAAATGTTGTTTCCATATTTCCAAGATATGATAATCATGCTATATCATGCCTTTATGTTCATGTTTCCCTTGTGCTCTATTGATATGCCTATTGTATAACATGTACTATATTATTCATGATATGTCTTGTTTACTCCCTTACTGGGATTTATATATCACCCTTTTTTATGCATGTCCTCAAGTTATCCCATGCAATGCTAAGTACGAAGGAATGTTGTGGTCATGTAAAATAAGTTTTCAATAAAGATGTTGTGTTTTATGTTCTAAGTTGTTATGTAATGTCCCTAATTTCCTAAGACACTAGACCCCTAGATACTTGAGGTTGTCTTAAGTGAAAGTTTATGTAATAAATCATGTTTAATTTCATAATAAAAATAATATTTTTCATAATATATATATATATTTTTTGAAGTATAGTGAATTGGAAATTTTTTGAGACGTGTTTTTCTTTATTTCAAGATATTCTATAAAAATTATTTAACTAAAATTTATGATTTTTTTGTTAAAATAATATAAATTAGGGTTTTATTTATAAATATCCTCAAATTTTATAAAATGGGTTGTTTTCATGGAAAAATTCTTGTTACTTGTTTTGAATAAGGAAATCTAGAAAACCTATTTTTATATCCATATTTTCAAACTTGCATAAAATATATTTTCTTTTAAAGGTTTATGATTTGGGATGGATGGTGGAAAAATAATTTTTTAACTAAAACCTATATATTATAGCTTGTTTGATCAGTTGGATGTAGTGGATGTTCATCGACCTATTAGTTCAATTTGATGGAGGTGAAAGTGGAGTTATTCATTTTCAAAAGGATATTTTGCAGTGGTCTAATTTTATTTATTTATATTTATTGTTTTTTTATCAACCATAATACTTTTATTTTCACATCATTTATTTATGATTATTTTTTATTTTATTTTAGTTCATTATTACTTCTATATTTATTTATTCTTCTTATTCTTATTTATTTTTTTGTTGGGAAAAATCATTCCCAATAAACCCCTACTGATGCTCAGGAACTTATCGCTAGCCTGTGGGGATTGGGAACACCATTTATGTCTAAATATGGGCCTAATTTGGTACCTAATTTAAGAGTGACCTAGGTTAATTAATGAAAAAATTCATTCTTATAGGAATACATGAAGGCAAGTAATGGCATTTTAAATTCATTATTCATGGAGACGGTAGTTCGCGCATGCACATAATTAACATTTACTTTTCTCAATGAATGGGATACAATGAAGTTTTATGATAAATTATCATTCAAGAATAATAATTTTTTCATATTCAATACATTAATTCAAAAAATTAAACCTTGTACCACCTATTATAGGAAATGATGAAAAATGAACCACATCGCTTCATGGATGTGGTAGTTCGCATGTACACATGATCGATGTAATTTTATTTTTATTTGTGGATTTAAAGGATTAAATAACTATTGATACATTAATATAATAACCTTATAGAATATTAATAATACTAATTTAATTATGTTATTGTTTCTATAAAAAGTTTTTTGGTGGAAGATTAAGAAGAAAAGACAAATGAGTAAAAAATACTCACATTTAAAACATGAGATTTATCTTAGAAATATCATTGGAAATTGGGGCCTTTGGATAAATAATTGAGACAATAATATTATGAAAGTGTGAGGGTATTCAAGAAAGATAAAAATTAAATATTATCAAGAGGAAATCTGAAGTAATATGTGTATCATGAAGTGGTGGAATCCATGATCTTTCATAAGTGAAGAGATGGATAATTTTGGAATTACCCATTGCATTTCAATAGTGGTATGTAACTATTCAAGGGTAAAAGACAAAAATAATTTTAAAATAATATATTTTTGGGTGAGATAAGGTTGATAAATCCCATAAAATTCATTTTTTAGATGCTTTAAACATGTTTTAGGTCTTTTACCACTTGTTTTTTACATTTTTACATTTTTATTTTTACCTTGGTAAATAGTTTTTACCCAAGTAATCAATATTTTATTAAATATATATTTTAATCCACAATATCAAATTTAGGTATTCTAAATATAAATTTAGGCTCCATATAATCTCAATAAATTTTTAAATAATAAAAAATCGACTTCAAAACTAAAACATTTAATATATAGAAAATCTGTTAAGTGTTTTAAATATTATGTAGTTTTGACTACCATTTGAATGATTGTTAATATATTTTTATATATTAGTTTAAAAATTATTTTATAATCAATTCTAAGAATTGATTAATTTGTTTTATTAGATAAAATTACAGAATTTTAATAAAACAATTCTTTGAAAATTACAATTTCGCCGTTGTCTAGGTAAATAACATTATTCTAAGTGATCATAATTTAAAAAAATGAAATCAAACTTATTACATAATATGAACATGTTGGTATAAAATATAAAATTAATTTTTTAGGAATTAATTTATACTATTGATGAAAAATATTTTTTAATATAATTGAATAATTCTTTTTAAAGTAAACTATTATTTATGTAACCAAAATGTTAAATATGGATTTTATAAATTAAATATATAATTTTTATTTCTTTTATTTCAATTTATTAATATTTTTTTTTTGTAGAAAAAATGTTTCAAAATTTTTTTTAGTCATTCATGCATTATAATAATGTTATAAAAGTAATGGTATTAACAAAATAAGTATTTTTTTACTATTCACCCAAAATTCAATTATTTTAGAAAAATATCAAAACTTAACCTTAATATAATTTTGAAATATTTAATTCAATAATGAATTTAATTTTTTAGAATTCAAAATATAAAATTATAAATTAAACTTTTAAATGAAAATAAAATATATAAAGAAAATAATTTTTATTGAAAATTTTCCTTTTAGAACATTAATTTTTCTTTTCTAATTGATTATAATATTTTTATATTTAATATAGATATTATTATTATTATTAAATTTTCATAGTCATATTCATATAATATTTAATCTCTTAGTTCAGTGTAGCATGTAAAAAAATCTATTGATACAATGTTTATTTCTAGGAAAATATATTTCAAAATCTCAGGGAGATTTGACAATTTTAGGCTGATATACAAGCTATCCAAATATGGACAAGTTCCATAGATACCTAAATTAAAACTAGATAATGACTTGTTTTTTGAATCTTACATAAAAGGTAAACCATATAAAGATATTTTCAAATATATAAATGATGCTCAAATTGTATTTCCTCTAAAAATTATTCATTTTAACATATTCAGAACTATAAATTTTTTAATATTAATGATAAAATTTATGTTTTTATAATAGTGTAAAAATTTAGTATATTTACATTGTTTTATTTTATATATCATAAATTTAAAACTAGTTAAAAAATTTCTACTAATTGTAAGTTAGTTTAAAATAAAAAAGGATACTTAATTTTATTTATTATAAGTGATAAAGGGGATAGTTTGTGAATCTTGAATTTAAAAGATTTTTTGAGGAAAATTGATATCCTAATAATTTTTTAGACTCTAGATCACCCTATCCAAATGTATTAGTTTAATGGAAAAATAGTACCATACAATAAATGAGTAAAACCATGTTAAATAAATTCAAAATAACTAGATATTTTCATGATTAAGATGTAAATAAATCTTTTTATTTTTCTCATAAAATTATTTTGAGATCTATGTTGTATAAAAATAATTATAAAAATTTTAAGGTAATAAAACATATTGTTGGATATTTAGATTTTTTAGTTTCAGGGTTTATATTCTTTAAACTAAATGTTTCATAGATAAATTTGATGCAAAATCAGATACATGGATATTTTTTGGATATTCAAATACTATAAAATATTATATAATTTATAACAATATAATTATGGTAATTAAAGAGTCTATACATGTTAAAACTGATGAAAACACTTTGAAATAGAATAATGATGATTTAGATAGCCTTGAAGAAGATTTTAGAGATATTTATTTTTTAGATAATGAACATTAAAATGAAAATTCAAATGTCAAGGAGTAGAGTCACTCTCATGAAAAGTTTTATAAATCTCATAAATATAATAATATAGATAAAGTTATAAGAAATTTTAATTAATGATTGAAAACTATAAATTAATTTAAAAAATTATTTTTTCATTTTAAATTAATTTATTAATTTATTTTTATATATATTTCTGAAGCATATAATGATTCAAAGTGGATAAAATCCAAGAAAGATAATGTATAGTAGTTTTATAGAAATAAATTTTAGACTTTAGTTAAACCCCGTATTGATCAATAAGTAATTTTTATTAGATATAACTTTAGATTAAAATTTCATTAATATGGAAATGTTATTATAAATGAGGTGAGATTATTTATACAAGGTTATTTTCAAAATTTATTTATAATTTTTTTAAAATAAAAAGTGGATCCAACTTCATATATCAAGAAAAATTCTAAATATATTTTTATTTTATGGATTTTTTTTGATGTTTTATTTTTGGATCATTAAGTGAAAAACATTGAAAATATTTTTTTGATTTATTGAAAATTGAATTTTACATGAGTCTTATAGTTGAATTAAAAATATTTATAGTACTTCCAGTTTTTCTAATGGATGATGTAATTTTTATAAATCAATCTATTTATGATAAAGAGTTAGTTAATATTTTTGGTATTCACTCAAATAAATACCTAAAAAACCCTATGATTACTTCTAGTTAATCGAGTGTTGAAAAGTTTGGAAAATTAGTGGATAATAAATTTTTTGGTGGTATGATTGATATTTAATATATTTAAACACTTATAGATTTTATTTAATGTTTAGTGTTTGTATATATACTATATTTCATAGTGACCCTAAATAAATTCACTTAAAACTGTTAAAATAATTATAAGATATGATAAAGGCTCTATAAACCATTGTTTATTTTATATTGTAAGCACATGTTTTGAATTAGAAAATTTATTTACATTCTAATTTTAGTGGATATTTAATATATATAAAAAGTTAAAGTGGAATGAATTAATTTTTAGATAAAATATTAGACTCTTAGGTTTTAAAGAAATATCTTTATATTTATTTATCAACTGTTGAAGTAGAATATATAAATTTTGTAAGTTTTCAGGATCAATATCTATGGATTAAGAAAAATTTTACTTATTTTGAAATTTATTTTGATAATTTTCCTATTATATGGGACAATTCATTAACTATTGTTATTTTTAAGAATCCTTTACAACAATTTATAACAAAAATTATTGAAGTTAAATGTCATTTTATAAAAGATCATGTTCAAAAGGAATAAATCTATTTGTAATATGTTCTAATTGATGATAAACTAAAAGATATATTCACTGAACCTTTAGATGTATCAATATTTAAGAAAATTATGTTAGAACTTAGTATGAGGAATATATGAATTAATTATGTTACATATAGTGGAGAATAATATCTTAAATGGGTTTTATATATCTTTTAAAAAATATATTTGTGGAAAGTACGTTTTCATACAATATTTAGTGTCCTTCTTGAAGTCTAAAAACATTTCACCACTATAATCCAACATTATGTCAACTCTATTTGTTTTTAATCCATAAATTTTGTGACATGATGTTATATTTTATAGATAAGCATGCCTAATCTTCTATAATTTTATTTTCTATTAACATATAATTAAATATATTATTTATTTATTAATAGTGAGAATATAAATTGATTATATTTTTTTATTTACTACTATATTTAATCACTCTTAATTACTATTATAGTTAAATGATTATATCAACTTGTCTTCATTTCTTATTATATATTTAAAGGCCTTTTATAGGGGAATTCTCACTTCTTTATGAAAAAGGTTTTTAAAAATAGGCACACCACATTTTTGAAAAAATATATACCCATTGTTGAAGATGATACTATTTAAGGAAGGGGAAAATATTGTATTAATCAAGAGTTTTATTACTTTATTGTTCTTATTCTTTAGTTTTTAACTATTTATAAGGATGTATAAAATTTTTTGGGAGATATTATATTTTAATTTCTACTTGATAATTCTATAACTAAAATACTTTTAAATCTATTTTAATTTTTTTTTACTTTTTAAATATAAAAGGAAATGATTAATTTTTTTATTTTCAAAACGGGAGTAAACTAACTTGATTTAATTAAAATTTAGTATGCTAATATTTTTTTTGATAAAATTATTTTTAATATGTGGGAGGTGGTGATTTATTTTAATTAAACTTTTTGGAAGTGAAGTTTTTTAAGAAGATCTTTTCCACTTCACTTAATTATGTTTTGATAATTACAAAATTCTTATTTTACTCAAACTAGCATGGATTTTTAAATTAAATGAAGAGTTTTACTTATTTTAATCATTCTATGGATGTAGTAGAAAATATTAATTCAATTTTTTTGTGTTTTTATTCAATTATTATTCACATTCATCATATAAAATATGAAGAGATTTTGGGAAAAAATAAAAATAAATATGAGTTAAAGAATGAATCATATATTGAAAATTTTAACGAATTTTATTTCAAAGTGTCAGAAAAATCATTCATAGATCCTTATGTGGATCCTTACATTATTTTTTATTCCTATGTGAACTATTATATATATCTCTACATTTTTTATCCATATGTGAATTCATTCTTATGTGAAAACACTCTTATATAGAATTTCTTGTCATATGAAAATTTCTATCATATGATATTTTTATATCTTATAATTTGTATATCTTATGCATTAATTGTATCATAAGATAATTCTTATCATACAAATTTTTTATTTTATGAAAACTAAGTATCTTATGAAAACTATATGCTTATGAGAATCTCTATGCATGGAGTATATGATTACATAGTTTTCCTTATTGGATCTATATCCTTTCATGAAACATATGCTTACATAAAATATAATGAAATGTTATAGTTTATGCTTGTATATATCATTACATAGATTTAACTTACATGATTTTATCATACATAGATATCACCTATATGTATATCAACTTATAGAATGACTCTCACGTTGATAATATTTGTCCAATTTCAATTATTTTAAATTACATTTACAGAATATGTATTATATATTATGTATTTAGTAATTAAACAATAACTTCTATTATCTATAATAAAAGCCGCGACTCCCCTTCCACATGTATGCCTCCATCCTACAACTCTCCCCGTTTCCTTCCAATCCCATGAAACCCATTTTCTCTATAATTATGTTCTTCCCCATGAAACACATTTTTGATACACTACTCAAATATCCCAAAACCCTACTCTTTTGATTAATTCATCTCCCTCACCTTCTCCTCAATCTTATCCCCATTTCCCTCTCCTTATCCCCACCTATATAAACCATCTGTTATCCCTTACTTCTTATCTTCTCCCTTGATTCCTCTATCTTCTATCATGCTCATCCCACTCAAAGTTGAAACCCTAAGTTAATTCTCTTCTTCCTTCTGATTCTGCAATTCCATATTTGGCTCCCCTCCTCCCCGTTAATGATTAAAGGCTTGGAATTTGGTCCTATCACCCTCTATTTCATCCTTCTCTTCCTTTTTCTCTACCTCCACCTCCCATTTCATCTCTATCTCTAATATCCTCTTATCCCGTTCCAGTTCCATCTTTGACTCCACCTAGAGCTTCTGAGTTCCATTAAATATCGGTGTCTCTAGGTATTATACATGTCTATATTTTATTTCATTTTTTTATGCATTTTATTTCATCTATGAATTTTAATTTTGAATAAAATAGACTTTTCTAGATGCATTTCTTTATACCTCTTTTCAAGTATGAATTTATTGATTATGGTTTCTCTATTTTTCTATGATAGTTATATAGATGACGGGATAACTAGGGTTTTGAGCTTTTATTTTCCAATTAGTGTATCTAACAGAAAGCAGTTGTTGATTTTTGACTGTTTGTATTTATTAACATTGTAATTTCAAGCCTTATTAATGCATTGGATTTATTTGATAATCATTGTTTGACCAATATTATTTTTTAATATTATTATTTATAATGTTTTTCTATTTAAATATTATGAGGGTAGTTTCTTTTAATGTTTTCAGTTGGATAATTCCATTTTATAATATTCATTATATAATTGTAATATTATTTCTTTAGAGTGTTGAACACTTTTCCCCACAAATTTTTTATTTTATATGTATTTTCACTGATTTTTCACTATTGTTATGATTTTAGGAGCATCAAGTGTTTTTTACATTGAGATAGCCCATGCTTTTTTCTCACATATTTAATTTTCATTTTTGGTTTTAATCCTCATTTTTTTTAATTTTTTTCATATTTTTGATGCAAAGGGATCTAAGATTGAAAAGTATTACTCCCATATATAGATGGAATTTTGAGGATTAAATGGTTACAATCATCCAATCCACAGCTCGAATACATGTTACATCTAATTATGATCAGACCCTTCATGGATCAATATATTTTGTTTTTTCATAGTTTCAAATTTCCTACATTATTATGTGGTTATCAAATTTTTTCTTTAAAGTCCTGAACACTATTTCCCCATAATTGTTGTTTTAGATATGGGTTTTGATTGATTTCTCATTATTGTTATTTTAGGGGCATCAAGTGTTTTTGGCATTGAAATATCCCATGTTATTACAATTTTTGGTGTCTTTGTTGTGATGGAGATTCAATAATTGGTTAATTGAATTTGGGTCAGAAACAAAATTCTCAGTACATGATTATTATATTAATTTTATTACACAATAAAATCTAATTTATTTTAGCTTCATCTCTAATATTTTTTCCTAAAATAATGATGTTAAATAATTATTCTAATTTACGTTATTGTTATTATTATTTAAATTCCATTTAATTTATCTCATTTATTAGGTTTCAATTTTTTAACGCATGGTTGTATAACTAGTTGTATTTATAAATACTTTCACATTAGTATAATTCGGTTTTATGTAAACTATAGTATAATATAATTTTTATATATTAATTTGTAATGAATACTATAATTGGTCTTATGAATCATGTAGAACTTATATGAAGAATATAGAGCATCATGATGATAATATTTACTATAAAAATTGAAATTTGTCTCCATCATGCACAATTATAAGGTTATTCTTCCCTGTTTTGAAGTATTTGAGGTAACATAAGTTAATGATATTTACTAGAATTTATTTCCTTAAACTTTTTATGATTTCTCATTAATTTTTTTATTCTATATATTTTGAGTGCAATTAATGTTGATAAATCATCGTGGAAGAACATCACTTATTTTGTTCTACATATAGGTGATGCAGTTTATATAAAAAATAGAATTTTAAATAATATAATGTTTTCTTTAGTTATCCAATTATTTAAAGTTTATTTGTTAGATTGACTTACATTCAACTCATTATTAAATTTCAGTTCTATACCATGCATAAGACTTATGAGTTCAAATTCCCGCATGAACTATATATTTTGAAAGGAAAAAAATTCTACTATCCATAAAAATTTTATATTAAAATATATTAGACCACCATTGAGCCTTTGATAAGAATATAGGTATAATTTTGTCCATTTTTGAAATTCAAGGGATTCTCATGGACTTATAGAAATAGTTTTACTATAACTAAGTAATATTTTTATTTATAGTCACATTTTCTTTTATATTTCTCATAGTTCTAACCACAATAAGTAGTATTATGGTATATTTTAATTCCAACTAGTTACACATAATTAATGGAACATTATGTTACAATAGAAGAGTTTTAGAATCCATGAGTTTAGTTATCCAAATTGGAACCCCTATGGTATAAACCTGAGCTTTTAGTTATTTTAAATATTTAAAAAATATATTATTCATTCTATAGTTCATGGATTAGTCTATATGTTGGCTCCTCCACTACTCATATCCCCCTCCCTTTTTATCCTTTATTTTTAATTCTTAAAGCCTTAGCATCTGTTCTTATGATCCTATATTGAATCCTCCTTCGCTTATGCCTCCACCTCCACCTTCTATTTCATCTCTATATCCCATTTCCACCTATCCCATTCCAGTTCTATCCTCTCATCCACCTGACACTTTTGAGTTCCATTAAATTGTAGTGTATCTAGGTATTATACATGTCTGTATTTTAATTCATTTTTGATACATTTTATTGTGTATATGACTTTTAATTTTGACTAAAATTGAATTTTCAGGATGAATTGTTTGATACCTCTTTTCTTAGATGCATTTATTGATTATAATTTCTCTATTTTGTCCATAATAGTTATATAGATGATGAGATAAATATGTTTTTATCTTTGATTAGAAAATTGGTGTCTCTAATGGAAAGAAGTTATCGATTTTTGACCTTTTCTATTTATTAACACTATAATTTTAAGGATTATTAATGTATTGGATTTATTTGATAAACATTGTTTAACCAATATTATTTTTTAATCTTGTTGTTTAAATTTTTTTTATGTTCAAATGTTATTAGGGTAGTTTCTTTTAATATTTTAAATTTGATACTACCCTTTTAGATTTGTAATTATATAATTTTATATTGTTCTTTTAGAGTATTGAACACTTTTTTCCCATAAATGTTGTATTCAATGTGTATTTTCACTGATTACTCACTATTGTTGTGATTTTAGGATCATCAAGTGTTTTTTACATTGAAATAACCCATGTTCTTCTTTTCATCACATCTTGAAATTTCGTTTTTAGTTTTAATTCTCTATTTTATTAATTTTTTTCGTATTTTTGATGCCCATGGATCAATTAAAAGAAAATTTTATTCCCATATATAGATGGAATTTTTGGTATTAAATGGTATCAATCATCCAATGCATAGCCTGCATCCATATTACAGGAAAGTAAGATCAGACCCTTCATGGTTCAATATATTTTGTTTTTTTATAGTTTTAAATTTTCTATCTTATTATGTGGTTGTCATATTATTTATTTAATTCTGTGAACACTATTTCTCTATAAATGTTTTTTTAGATATGTATTTTGATTGATTTTTCATTGTTTTTACTTTAGGGGCATCAAGTTTTGTTGGCATTGAAATAACCCATGTTATTACATTTTATGGTTGTAATGGAGATTCAATAATTGGTTACTTGAATTGGGGTTAGAAATAAAATTCTCAGTACATGGTTGTTATATTAATTTTATTACACAATCAAATCCTATTTATTTTAATGACTTCTCTAATATTTATTTTTGTAAAACAATGATGTTAAATAATTATTCTAATTAACATGATTGTTAATATTGTTTTAATTACATTTAATTTATCTCATCTATTATGTTTCAACTTTTTAAAGCATGGTTGTGCATCTACTTGTTTTTATAAATCATTTCACATTAATATAATTACATTTTATATGAACTGTAGTATAATATACTATTTATATATTAATTTACAATTAATAATATAATTGGTCGTATGGATCATGTAAAACTTATATGGAGAATATACAACAACATGATGATAATATTTACTATAAAAATGGAAATATGGATCCATCATGCACAATTAAAATGTTATTATCCACTATTTTAAAGTATTTGAAGTTACATAAGTTCATCATATTAACCAGAATTAATTTCCCCAAAATTTTTTATGATTTGTTAATACTTTTTTTAATCTGTATATTTTGATTGAAATTAATGTTGATAAATCATAGTAGAAGAATATATGTTATTTTATTCAACATATAGGTGATTCAGTTTGTATAAAAAATGGACTTTAAAATAATAGAAAGTTTGGTTCATGTAATTACTTAATTCAAACTTCTTTATTAGACTGAATTACATTCAACTAAATCTTAAATTTCACTTCTATATCATGAATAATACTTATGAGTTCAAATTACCTCAGAAAATATATATTTTTAAAGAAAAAAAATTATATTGTCAATATAAATTTCATATTACAATATATTAGACCACTTCCAAGCATTTGATGAGAAGACATATATATATATGTTTTTCATTTCAAAAACTCAACAAATTATCATGGTATTTTTTAAATAGTTTGACTATAACTAGATAGTATTGTTATTTATAATCACATTTTCTTATATATTTTTCATATATCTCACCATAATAAGTAGTATTGTGATATATTTTAATTATTAGTAGGTGTACGTCATTAATGGAACATCATGTTACAATAGAGGAGTTGTAGAATCCATGAGTTTAGTTATCTAGATTGGAACCTATATAGTATGAACCATGGATTTTTGTTCTTTAATATGATTTAAAAATATATTATTCATTCTATAGTTCATGTCTCAAGTCCATGTGTTACCTCCACTAATCACCTCCCCATCACTTTTTATTGTTTATTTTTAAATCTCAATTCTTTATCATCATGTCCTATCATCCTCTATTGCATTCTCCTATGAGTTTGCCTCCACCACCACCTCCCATTTCATCTTTGTCTCCCATATCCACCTATCATGTTCTAGTTACATCTTCGCCTCCACCTAAAAATTTCAGTATCCATTAAATTTTTATGTCTCCAGTTATTATAGATGTATGTATTTTATTTCATTTTTTGATGCATTTTATTTCAGCTGTGACTTTTAATTTTGACTAAAATTGAATTTTCTAGATGCATTGCTTGATACCACCTTTGTTGGATGCATTGATTGATTATGATTTTTCTATTTTTCCCCTGATAGTTATACATATGATGAGATAACCAGGGTTTTAAGCTTTTATTATCCAATTGGTGTCTCTAATGGTAAGAATTTATTGAGTTTTGACTATTTCTATTTATTAACATTGTAATTTCAATACTTATGAATGTATTGGATTTATTTGATAAATATAGTTGGACCATTATTACTATTTTTTACTCTTGTTTTTTGAAATGTATTTTTTGTTTAAATATTAGGAGGGTAGTTTCTTTTAATGTTTTCAGTTTTATACTACTATTTTAGATTTTTCATTTTATAATTTTTGTATTGTTTCTTTAGAGTATTGAACACTTTTTCCCCATAAATGTTGTATTCGATGTGTATTTTCACTGATTTATCACTGTTGTTGTGAATTTAGGAGTATCAAGTATTTTTTACATTGAAATAACCCATGTTCCTTTTTTTCCTTGCATTTTTAATTTTTTTTGGTTTTAATACTCATTTTTTAAAATTTTTCATATTTTTGATGCACAAGGATCTAAAATAGAAAATTTTTATTCCCACATATAGATGTAATTTTGGGTATTAAATGGTGTAAATAATCCAATCCACAAACTGAATCTATGTTATAGGAAAGTAAGATTAGACCCTTTATGGGTCAATATATTTTATTTTTTCATACTTTCAAATTTCCTATCTTATTATGTGGTTTTCAAATTGTTTCTTTAAAGTATTGAACCCTATTTCCCATTAAATTTTATTTTATATATATATTTTTACTAATTTATCACTATTGTGATTTTAGGGGAATTGATTCTTTTTGGCATTAAAAAATTCCATGTTATTACACTATTTGGTGTCTATGTTGTAATGGAGATTCAATAATTGGTTACTATAATTGGGGTCAGAAAAAAATTCATAATATATGTTTTTTATGTTAATTTTATTAAACAATCAAATCCCATTTACTTTAATTACTTCTCTATTATTTGTTTTACTAAAACAATGATGTTAAATAATTCTTCTAGTAAATGTGGTTATTAACAATGTTGAAATTCCATTTAAATTATCTCATTTATTATATTTAAAAATTTTAAAGTATGGTTGTAAAGATACATGTATTGATAAATCCTTTCACATTAATATAATTATGTTTTACATAAACTATAGTATAATATACTATTAATATATTAATTTATAATGAATACTATAATTGGTATTATGAATCATGTTGATCTTATTTGAAGAATATACAACATCATGATGACAATATTTACTATAAAATATGAAATGTGGCTCCATTATGAACAATTGAAAGGTTATTCTCCACTTTTTTGAAGTATTTGAAGTAAAATAAGTGCATCATATTAACTATAATTTATTTCCTCAATTTTTTTTCTAATTTGTTACGAATTTTTTAATCTATAGATTTTGAGTGAAATTAATATTGAAAAATCATAGTGGAATAATATCGGTTATTTTTTTAAACATATAGGTGATGCAGTATGTATAAAAAACCGACTTTCAAACAATATAATGTTTGTTTCAAGTAACTAATTATTTATTGTTTCCTTATTAGAATGAATTACTTTTAAATCATTATTAAATTTCAGTTCTATATCATGCATGAGACTTATGGGTTCAAATTCTCTCATGAACTGTATATTTTGAAGGAAAAAACAGTTTTACTATCAATATAAATTTCATATTATAATATATTAGACCACCACCAAGCATTTGATTTGAAGACATGTAGAATATTTTTAATTTCTAAAATTAAAGGGTTTATCATGGACTTATAAAAAATTGTATGACTATAACTAGGTTTAATTGTTATTTATAATCATATTTGATTATATATTTTTCATAGATATAACTACAATAAGTAGTAATATGGTAGCGTTTATTTATTACAAGTTGAACATCGTTAATGGAACATTATGTTACAATAGTGGAGTTGTATAATCCATGAGTTTTGTTATCCAGATTGGAATCCCTGTGGTATGCACCTGGGATTTTAGTTCATTCATTTACTTAAAAGATATATTATTCATTCTATAGTTCATGGCTCAAGTTCATGTTTTAGCTCCTCCATATCTCATCTCCCCCTCCCCTTTTTATCCTTTATTCTTAACTCTCAAAGTTTTAACATCATGTCATATCATCCCCTTTTTCATCCTCATCCACCTCCTCCTCTGCCTCCACCTCCCGCTTCATCTTCATCTTCTATCTCCACCTATTCCTTTCCAGTTTCATCTCCACCACCATCTGGCACTTTCAGGTGCCATTAAATTTCAGTTTATCTAGGTATTATAAATGTATATATTTTATTTCATTTTTATTCTACATTTTATTTTATATGTGACTTTTAATTTTGGCTAAAATTGAATTTTCTGGATTCATTTCTTGATACCACTTTTCATTGATGCATTTCTTGATTATTATTTATTTTTCCCTAATAGTTATATAGATGACTACATAACCAAGTATTTGAGATTTTATTATCCAATTGGTGTCTCTAACGGAAAAAATTTGTTGAGTTTTTACTTTTTATATTTATTGACACTATAATTTCAAGCCTTATTAACATATTGGATTTATTTGATAAACATTTTTTGACCAATTTTTTTAATCTTATTTTTTACAAAGTGTATTTATGTTTAAATAATAGGAGGGTAGATTCTTTTAATGTTTTCAATTTGATACTACCATTTTATATTTGTCATTATATATATTTTATATTATTTCTTTAGAGTATTGAACACTATTTCTCCATAAATATTGTATTCGATGTGTATTTTCACTTATTTCTCAATGTTGTTGTGATTTTAGGAGTATCAACTGTTTTTTACATTGAAATAACCCATGTTATTTCTTTACTCGCATCTTTAAATTTATATTTTGGTTTTAATCCTCATTTTTTAAAATTATTTTCATATTTTTGATGCATAGGGAACTAAGAATAATTTTTTTATTCCCATATATAGATGTAATTTTGTGTATTAAATAGTGTAAATCATCCAATCCACAGCCTGAATCCATGTTATATGCAAGTAAGATCAGAACCTTCATGGTTCAATATATTTTGTTTTTTCATAGTTTCAAATTTCCTATATTATCATGTGGTTGTCATATTGTTTCTTTAATGTCTTGAACTCTGTTTCCCCATAATTTTTTGTTTAGATATGGATTTTCACTGATTTTTAACAATTGTGATTTTAGGGTCATCAAGTGTTTTCGTAATTGAAATATCCCATGTTATTACACTTTGTGGATTCCATGTTGTGATAGAGATTCAATAATTGGAAACTAACATTGGGTCCAGAAAAAAAATTCTCTTAACATGATTGTTATATTAATTTTCTTACAGAATCAAATCTCATGTATTTTAACTACTTCTATAACTTTTTTTTACAAAAAAAATGATGTTAAATAATTCTTATAGTTAACATGATAGTTAATATTGATGAAATTACATTTAATTTATCTTATTTATTATGTTTCAAAATTTTAAAGCATGGTTGTACAACTACTTGTATTTATAAATCTATTCACATTAATATAATTATATTTTACATAAACTATAATATAATATACTATTTTTATATTAATTTGCAATTAATACTATAATTGGTATTATAAATCATGTAGAACTTATACGAGGAATATACTGCATCATGATGATAATATTTAATATAATAGGTGAAATGTGGATACATCCCACACAATTTCAAGGTTATTCTACACTTTTTTAAAGTATTTTAAGTGACATAAGTGCATCATATTATCAAGAATTTATTTCTTCAATTTTTTTTGAGTTTTTACTAATTTTTTAATATGTAGATTTTTAGTGAAATTAATATTGATAAATCATAGTGGAAATATATCAGTTATTTTTTTGGACATATAGGTGATGATGTTTTTATAAAAAATTACTTTCAGACAATAGAAATCTTTCTTCAGTTAACTACTTATATCACATTTTTTTATTAGACTTACTTTTAACTCATTCTTAATTCTTAGTTTTATATCATGCATGAGACTTATGAGTTCAAATTCCTTCTTGAAATATATATCTTTATCCAAAAACAATTATATTATCATAGAAATTTCATATTATAATATATTATAATGTCGTTAATCCTTTGATAATAATACCTATTGTATTTTGTTCATTTATAAAATTAAAGGTATTATCATGGACTTTTGGAAATAGTTTGACTATAACCAGGTAATATTGTTATTTATAATCATATTTTTTATATATTTTTCATAGATGTGACCCCAATAAGTAGTATTATGGTATCTATTAATTCTTAATAAGTGCACTTAATTAATGGAATATCATGTTACAATAGTGTATTTGTAGAATCCATGAGTCCAATTATCCATATTGGAACCCCTATGGTATGAACATGGGATTTTAGTTCTTTCATTTACTTCAAAAATATATTATTCATTCTATAGTGCGTGGCTCAAGTCCATGTGTTATCTCCTCCACTTCTCATCTACCCCTACTTTTTTATCCTTTATTTTTAATATTGATTATGAAAGTTCATGTTAGTACTATATTCTTAATTATTATCCCTATGTTGTGTTTTCCCCTATATTGGATCATTATTTGGTCTCTAAGGGAAGTTTCAGTCACTTAGGTAACTTTATACCTAAGAAAGTTCCTTTTCTGCTATAAAATAGTAGGTGCATATTATTTAGAAAATGAAAAATTTATTTATAGAACATCTACATGCGATTTGCTTTATCTAATGAAGTATCTTTTATGACTTTGATTTTTGAAAAGTTTTGTTTTTATAGTTTTGTTCATAAGGTCTATTTATTGATGAAATAACATTCAGTGGTAAATGTTGATTTACTTATGTGATTTACTATATTAAATTTTGTTATTATGATGAAAAATATTATACCCTAAATAACCTAAGTTATAGTATATTTTGATTTTGATAGTCAATCAAAACAATATAATATAAATCTGAAGAAAATTTTGACCAGTAGATCAAATTAAAATCAATAGTTCTGATTATTTTTTTAGTCAATATGATTGTAGAATTTCTCCATTTGTTAAAAAAATTCAATCATGTATTTATTATTTTTAAAAACACACTTTATGTAGTTGATTTATTTTATGTAAATTCATGGAATCTATGATTGATTATAGAATATAAATCGATACAAGGCTGTTGCTGCTTATATGAAATGATCCCTACTATCTAATCCTATAACATGAGCAAGACCCTAGGTCAGAATTTCTTTTATCATAATTTTAACTATACATTTAAAAATTTCAAACTATGAATTAATATAAAAATAAATATTTAATTCTTAGCATGTGACTATAAAAATATATAATTAATCAGATTATATAAGTCTAAAAAAATCTATATTTTTCAATTGTATTTCTATAATGTTACATATTTACTATAAATATTAATTAGGCATAATAAGAATATTTGAACATAGCTACTTTTTTCAGATTTACTATAGTAAATCTATAGAAAATCTATAAACTAAAAAATATAGTAAATATTTAGTTTGAAAAATCTACTACTTAAGTTAATTTTAAGTATATAAATTTACTATAGTAAATATATAGTTTTAAATTTTTTTATATATTCAATAGAGTAAATATTTATTTTTTAGTTTTATTTAATCCATATTTTATATTAATCCATAAAAAGATTAAATATATATATTTTTAGTTGGATTCTCATGTATTTTCAATGCATATAACAAAAAATTATGACCAAATATTTAACTATTTAATACTGGTTGTAGGGTACTCTAAATATAAATTTATTAAAGATTCATTGAATTATAATCTTATTTTTTTTATATTATGTGTTATTATGTCACACGTTTCTTTATAATAAAACATCTTAAATCAAATAATTTTTATCCTCTCTTAAAAATTTTTATTTCAAAGTGGGTATCTATTATAAATTTTTCTTTACTTCTATCAATTTCAAATGAATCTTATCATATTTAATATTCAATTTCTTTCTTACTGGCCTATCTTAAAACCATTTGAATATGTTTTGAAGGTTGATATGTATAATCAATACTGGTTTCCTGCAGGCTTAGTAGAATTAGTTGTGGTTGAACTTATTGCATGGGTCCTTGTTTGGTGACCTTTTATTTTTCATGTGAACAATGATGGTATTTACAAGCATGTAAATCTAGGATGTTTTGTGAAAATACATTGTACAGATTTATCTCCTATACAATATTTTATGTACGTTTAAAAATTCCCTTTTCTATTTTCACATGTTATTCATTTTCAATTTAATGCAATTCATTATATCAAATATTGAATTAAATTCATACTTTACATTAATATTGTTTAAAAAATGAATGTATGCCTTCTCTTTTAGTAATTATTTGTTGTTGTAAAGAACCCACAAGTCATGCTTACTATGCTATTAGGATTCATATATTTTTTACCTTTTAACATTATAAATACATACTATATTTTAATTACATAACTTATTCCTCAACTATTCAGAAAAATAAATTTAAAACAATTTACATTAAATAACACATGTGTTATAAATCCATGTATCAGAAACAATTCTTATAAAAAATTACCTTCTATAACATCTTGTTCATTTCATGGGGGTGAATACTAGTGACATATTAAGGGTTGTATCAAATTAATTATAAAGTAATTTCAATGTTATTGAACCTTGTTTATATATAGTATTAATTACTATGTTTACTATTATTTCATTATTATTCAATGAGTTTTTCTATATTAAATTTTGTATTTATTTTTCAAATTATTGAGAACATTGAAAAATAAATACCATGTGAATATTATCATTCCTAATTTATGAGATAAATACATGTGAACCATTATCTATGAAATCATAATAAATCATCAAACAACTCTAAAGTGGTTTTCTATTTTTAGATAAACTATTGTAAGATATAAAAGATTTAGAGGTGTTGTATATGTTCTAAATATTTTTAATGTTATTGTGCATAAATAAAATCTTTAAATAAAGTTCCATATAACCAATGAAAAGTTTCAATGTGGAAGTATAATATACACGAACATTGGGGATCACAACTCACTATCAATCATGAAAAACATAGGTGCACTAACAAATATGGTTCTATAAAAATTTGTGATTATTGGTGATGTGATCATTACAAAGGACTTTAACATGTTGAACTTGATTACTGAAGGGATATAAAGCACCTCGACCATCAATCTCCTATCATTGAATTTGGTTATGTGGTTTTATATTTTTTCCTATTTTTATGTGAATAATTTTTAGTTTATACTTTTATATTTAAAATTAGGGACATAGTGTTTGGTTATACTTCCCATCAAAAGTTATTTCTTGGGTGGTTCCTCCTTGTGGAAGAAAGGTAGGTTTTTGGGTTGTGCCTCTAGAAAGAAAATGGTGGGTCCTTGATTGAAGCATAAAATTAAAAAATAAATGAAGACTCTTTGAGTTGTTACTCAAGGTAGAAAAGGGCTGGATATTTGTTTTGTGACTCCATATGTGAAAAAATTAGTTTTAACTAGTTTTCACTCCACTTCAAAAGTTATGTTACAATATATTGGGTTCTATACTCTCATGTAGAGAGTGTGAAGAGTATATATAGTATCACATTGATCCAAACTACTATAAAAGTACTTATGCTATTATTTTATTTTTCCATGGTTAATTAATTAACCTTTGATATAATATTAAAATTTTATAAATTTGGAAATTCACCCTCCTATTGACCATTAAACCATTTTATAACTAGTATAAAACATGATCAACTATATATAGGCACCCATGGATGCTCTAAGGACTGAGTAAAGGATTAATAATTTAATGATGAAACTAAAAATTAAAATCCTTATAAAATATATTTTATTAGTAATATCAAAATAATCATAAATGTTAAATGTTTAAACATTCATTATGTTGTGTAAAATATTCACCTAAATAATATCTAGCAATTATTTGAATTAACATTTTATAGATTATGTTGAGAAAAGTGGAAGTGATTTGTGATGTACCATATCACATCACACTTCATGGATATCAGTCTAAGTGATACAAATAAATCATATTGAATAAGTTCCCATATCACATATAGTGATATGACCCATATCATTGTCTATAATATAGGTTTTTAGTGTATATACATTTTTTAATCTCTCACTTGAACTAAATATTCTCATAATTTTGTATAAATTACACTATAATACATTATATGTAATAACATTTTTTACCATGACCAAAAGTGTAATGTTCCAAAAAATTTATTTTTAGAGTTTTTGAATTACTGAGGAAATTTTAATAATTTCACACTTGAAAAGAAAAATAATAATTTTAACCTTGTAAATGACCCTATAATTTCTTTTAAATTATTCTATTAAAATTTTAATAGGGTATTTACTTTGGGTTTAAGTTTGACATAAATTTCAAGATTTTTGAATTATGGTGTATTAAATAATTAATTATTCATATATTCAAAAGTTTTTATTCATATTTTTTAATTTTTATGGAAAAATGTTTAATTATTATGTAATAATATACTAGAAAATTCTTCTAATTACACCCTCAATCCTAGGACATGATGCTTTACTTAGTGTATATGATTGGTAGGATCTGGAGCACCATGAATTTTAACACATTTTTTAAATTAATTTTTTAATTATGGTGTGATGTATTAATATTTAATTATCTTAAATTGTAGCTTCTATTATATATTTTTCATTCATAGGTCATATTTTTTTATAGATATCGAGGAGTTTTTCTCCATAGATTCACTGTCTATAAATGTCTAACCAAGTTGTATGAAATCCTAATAGGTTCTTCTTGGAATAATTGATCCCAGAAGTGGAATATGTAGTAAACCAATCATTTAAAAATGTTCCAGGTGGCATTATAATCACGTGTTTTATTATGCTACTTCACTTTAGACGATGACCTCTATTGGTGGTGACTCATTTTCCTTATGGAAGTAGTGACTTTTAATATATCTCAATGTGAAATTTTTATTTACCTATTAGTGAGAAGGTGTTACAACCTTCTTTTTATGTACTTTCTCCAGTTGGATATTTCCTCATCAAGTTTTATATTCCCCCCTGGATGGACTTCTTAGATATGGTGGCCACCACTTGATTGAAATATAACTTACCACATCATCATATTCGATGACCATTCCCAAATAGGGTTCCAAGATATTCATTCTATCCTGGTAGTGGTATTACTCTCACATGTCCTTATATGTTGTTTTTACAGGGTTTTAGATTTCAAGGAGTTTTCTTTTTGGACTTTTCTTTAGACAAGAACAGTTTAGATATTTTGGGATAACCTTTGGTGTGGGCCTTTTTGTTATGGTTTTATATCTCAATAAAAAAGTTAATTTAAAAATGAATATCAATTCATTTCATACAATATAAAACCAATAGAAAAGTGAAAATATAATCATAAATCCTAATATCTCCTATATACCTCAAGAAAGGTATAATACAATCCATCTATGATAATAATTCCTCTTTGTCAAAATCTTGGGTCGTCCAACAGCACCACAAAATTTTTCTATATAATCTAAAAAATAGTATATATAAAACATGGGTGATTACATAAATATAATCAGTAGGACCCTTCCTTGAATTATAATTTGTCTCTGTAAATGAATCATACAAATATATCTATGTATGGGAAAAAATAAAAAAAATATTAAATCAATTATATTACACAAAAATTTACAACCCAATATTATCCCTATGATATTACTTAATCAAATCACTTTATAAACCAAAAAACCCACCCTATCATCACATAACCACCACTATAATAACAATACCCACCCATCCATATCCAAGAAATAAGAAACTATCCACCTATAGTAAACATACTATAATATTATAATGTAGTTGTAAGGTTCCCGTGGGAGGTGGTTGATGATTTTGGAGATACCCATCCAAAATTGAATTGAAAAAGGGTGAGTTATGATTTTTTATAAATTGAGACATCATCAATGTTACATTTATCTTACCTTGAAAGTTTTAGTACTCTAATAAATGCAATTCCATAAGTTTTCGTTGTGTTTAGATAACCTTCACATTTTAAGAATACTCAAACTTAATTCTTGAGACAAATCATCCATGAATTTTAGAAATTTTTTCAGGTTGTATTTATTAACAACATGCTCATGGATAATTGATTTCTATTTGGGGCTGAGTAGAATACAAAGGAATAAGTTTTTTTGAGGTGTATCTCTCTATAATGTGGTAAAATTATAAAATGGATGTTTTTGATGAGATAAATTGTATTGAAAAGTTTTAAATAAAAAAATTTCATTTTAGTATCCATTTTAGTTATATGGGTCATAAACCTTGAATTGGATTATTATAAATTACTATAAGGGAAAGATTTTTCTCATGTTGATCTAGTAGAAAAAGTCAAGGAATAAAAAAAATAGAATTTTTTATCATCCTTTTGTTATGGGTAGTCATGAAAATACAGATGGGGAGATTGGTCATATCATTGAGATCACCTGTAGAAACAAAAGAAGGATATGAGAACTCACCCTAGGGAACCCACTTCAAAATAGGCATGTCATATCCTATTGTGCTTTCAAAGAGAACTATGTACCATGATTTTAAGAGAATGTCCATATGGGTTTTTTGTTTTAGTCAAGAAATAATGATTCTTATTCTATAGTGTAACCAAGGAAGTTGTTATTGTGTTAGAAGTTTTACTTTTAAATTTTACATTCCTCTTGTTTTTGAAATTAGAAACTCTTTATTAAAAATATGTTTACTGAATTTTTTTGTCTAAATTATTTTAGATTTTTTTTGTAGAAAACATTATATTATACCATACTTAGAATAATCTCTTAAGTATTATGAGTATAAACTTTATATTATTCATTAGGATTATGGTAATGAGTATGTATCTGATTAACCAGACTCACTCCTATCAATACTAGATGTTAGAATTTATATCATGACTATTGTAATGAAAAAGTCATAACAATCATATTAATACCAATATTGATAACATCATATTTACACTCATAAATATTATCATAATGATAATTGTTAAAAAGTCCATCATACTGACTTAAGTTTATAATTGTGTTCAAAAGATTTTTTCAAATATAAGGAAAATATTTTACACTGTAATGGTGTAAATAAATACGATGTCATACATTTAGAAATGCCAGATTATTATGAGATATCAAGTTCTAGATGTTCAAATCATCATGACAAAATCAGAAAAATATGACCGTTGGGAGAGAAATTTGACTGTTGGGAAGATGCCTATAAATAACAGGTCAGTTGAAGAGTTTGGAGCTGAAAGATGCTGATTAATGATTGATTCATTTGAAATTTCTCATTTTATGATATTTCTGAAATTTTTTTAGTATTAGTGTCTTGTTCCTCATATTTATAATTTTTTAGAGTTTTTTAGTTATATGGAAACCTTATTAGGTTGTCTCCTTAAGAAAGTTTTCATCGTAATATCTATTCGATCATCATAATGATTGAGGGATTCTAGGGATTGAAATTCAGAGAATCTAATCCATCAGATCGAGGGATACCAGGGCTAGGTAGATAAAGAATATAATCATCATATCAGGGGATTATAGGGATAGGAATATAGAGCCATTTAGACCATCGTACAAAGTCTTTCTGTGGTAAGGGAAAACAAACATTCTTGTAAGTATAAAACAAGGGATACCTATAGTACAAGTTATAGACTACCTTTATCTTAAGGTTAAAAGATTTGTTCTTTTTAATATTTTGAAATTCATTTTTTTGTATTCTATTATATTACTTTTTACTTAAAAGTTTTTATATTTCCACAATACATATAAATTTAAAGTGAAACATCATACTATTATTTCAATTATGATTGTTTTATCTATATTAATTTGATTACGATAATAAAAATACATTTGAATTAATCATATACATATTGATTAATATTCTTATACTTTGATTAATAAAATTCACATTGAATCTGATATTTTACACTCTGATTTAATCATATTGATTCTAATTATGATTTTGTGATTAGACCAAGGATCAATTTCAATAAACCAACTTTAAGAGGATTTGATTTTGTTTATTTTAATTCTGTTAAACTATGTTTTTTAAACTACAATTCAACCCCTCTTGTAAGTTATCTATTAATAATATTTTTACAATCCTAATCATTTTTATTTCTGTAATACTAATCCAAAAGTTAGTATAAGTGAAGGTTTAAACTTCTTCTATATTTTTTTGTGTTTTTACTTTCTTTGCTATTGCAAGTTGCTGATGTTTTGTTATAAAATTTATATTTATAAAAATTTTATTACACTAATGTGTTTTGTGGAAAAGTATATTTGTATTTGTTTTATAGAGGGAATGAATTAATATCAGATCCATAGATAAACGGAATCCTAACTGACCTTCTATTTTTGATGGTGCTAACTATGGGTACTAGAGAGATATGATGAAGAATTTTTTATGAACAATGGAGTTGGTAACTTTGTTATATTGACTGGAGATTATAAAATTCCTGATAAGAATGTTACATCATTTACTCATCAAGAAAAATTGGAATATCAGTTGAAATATATATCAAGAAACACTTTTTTATTTTCAATGATGAGAATCATATATATTCAAATATCATCTGGTGAAGCTGCCAAAAATATCTGGAAAAATCTTGAAGTCACACATTTTGGAACATCTTAATTGGTTGAAACTAGAAGATAAATGTTAAGAGTAAATTATTAAGCATTTGATATTATTCCTGGTGAATTAGTTTATAATATTCTATATAGATTCATGATGTTTATTAACATCTTACAATATATTTTATAGAAAGGTGTTGTTTATGAGATACTTGTTTAGAAGATAATTGATGTTATTCCCAATGAATGAGACTTTAAGAGAACTATTGTTGAGGAGAGAAGTAATTTGAACAATATAACTCTTAATGATCTTATTGGAACCGTTATGTAGTGTGATAAAATATTTAAAAGTGGTGATGAGAGATAGAAAAACAAAAATGGTGGTGTTTACTTTGCTTCAACTTTAACCTTGACTTCTAAAGTACAATCTCTTGAGAAAGTTATTAAATACTCAAGAAATAAAAACGTTTTTTTTAAATCCTATTCAAGTACTTCTGAAAATTCTAAAAATGAATTAGCTAACCACACATGAATGATGAACTAGATTGTTGGAAAGAATGATTTTAAATATTTTCAAAATAAAATTCATAAGGAAAGAGGTGATAAGAAAGATGAAGTTACATGATATGAATGTAAGAAAGTTGGACACATCAGAATATATTTTCCAAATTTGAAGCTGAAATACATAAAGGATAATAAATTATAAAGGAATGTAAAAAATTATTTCAAATAAAAAGGTGAGAAAGTGCTAATAGCTACTGAAACATGGAGTTTTATTGGAGGTGATTCTTTAGTGAATTATTTAGACAATGATAGTTCAGGTCAGAGGAACATATGAATTTATACTAAAGTACCCCTTGAAAATCAATTTATTATCGCTAATGTATGAGTTGTTGATAACCTTACTAACATGTCTTTAAGTGAAAAATATCCCGATGAAAAAATTTATATATCTTCAGATGAAGAAACTTCCTCATCCGGTGAAGATAATACTTTACCTTATTATGAATATGTTTCTTGATTTTCTAAACTTTTATAAAATGAAAACTGTAAATTTTTTAAAAACCTTGATAATTATAAGGCTAAAATTGCTACGTGTGATTCAAGAATAGATTTTTTCACAAATGAAATATTAGATCATCAAAAATATATTGATGATACTATTTATGATAAGAAAAATATTTCTAAAGATCTTGAAAAGTAATTTCTAGGAAAAATATTTTATAGAATAAACTAAAATTGAAATACAATACTAATGTGGGTAAATATTTAGTTATAAAACTAAAGTTTGAAATCTCAAGTTTGAGGAAACTTATAGAATTTTACCATGAGAAAGGAATATTTTTATAAAAGTTATAAAAAAATCTATCCTCATGGTAATGTTTTCAGAATGGGTTTTACTTATAAAAGACCTATTTTTAGTAACAATTACATTGTTCCTAAAAATTACCCTTTTAGTAATAAATGTAAAAGCATAGGTAATTTAAAAAATAATTGTTCCTTAAATAAAGTTTAATCACTATGTTTTCATAAATCATATTTTTAAAAATAAATTAAATCTTCCTAAAATAAAATGAGATAAATGTGGTTACCCAAGATTTTGTTTTATAATAATACTGAACCTAGGAAGGTTTGGGTGCTGAGATTATAATATTTATGTTTTTATGAAAATAAATTAAGAATGATCAAAAAGAATACATGGTACATAGACAGTGGATGCTCTAGGAATATGAATAGGAACAAATACTTTTTCGAAAAGAAAATCAAGATGAATGGTGGACAAGTTTCTTTCGAAGATAATGCTCAAGGATAGATTATGAGTATAGGTAATATTGTTATTCTTGGTAAATAAATTATTTCATATGTTTTGTTTTTTAAAGTTATTAAGAAAAACCTTATAATCATAAGACAATTATGTTATTAAGGATAACTTGTGAAATTTATAAATTAGAAATTCATAGTACATAGTATCAAGGATGAATTTATTCTTTGTGCCGATCAATATGATAATTTTTATAGACTTAACTCAGAAGATATCAGGATCCATAAATTACCTTACCATAGTGTTATGAAATATCAATCTTGGTTATTGAATATAAGGTTATGAGACTATAACCTTATAAACTTATCTAAGTTGTCTAAAAAAGTACTTGTTAAGGATCTACTTGAACTTAGTTTTTATTCTTCAAAAGTATGAGACCCTTTTCAATATGGTAGGAAACATAAGTAAAGTTTTAAATATATTACTGAAGTATCAACTTATGATAACCTATATTTAGTGCACATGGACTTATTTGGTACTAAAAAAATTGGAATTATTGGGGGAAAATACTATGTATATTTCATGGTTGATGATTACACTAGATATACATGGGTTTATTTTTTCACAATGAATTCCAAAAACTTTTTTTATTTTAAAACTTTTGTAGCCAAATTTAAAAATGGGAAAAACCTTCCCTTGATAATTTTTCATTGCGATCATGGTCGAGAATTTGTAAATTTTGAATTTGAAACATTCTGTAGTAAGAAAGGTATAAAACATAACTTTTCAGCTCCTATAACTCCTTAGTAAAATTTTTTAGTTAAAAGAAGAAATAAAATTACTCAAGAAATATCAAGAACCATGTTGAGTTTATACTCAATTTCTAAACATTTTTGGGATGAAGCAGTTATTACTTCCTGCTATACTATAAATCAAAACCCTTTATATATAAAACTTTTTATGAGTTTTATAAAGGAATAAAACAAAAAGTTTCTTACTTCAATGTTTTTTGTTGCAAAGTATTAATTCTAAATATGAAATACAAATTACATAAATTTGAACCCAAATCTCATGAAGGTGAATTTTTAGGTTATTTCAATAATTTTAAGGCTTATAGTGTTTTTAATAAAAAAGATTGTACTATTGAGAAATAATTTCATGATAAGTTTGATAAAACAAACCCTTTTGTTTTTAAACAACAGCAAACAACATCCTCAGATGTTATTTCTAAAATTAATTTTTAGCATTTGTTAAAAAAGATCTTCTCATAAGGATGTAACCCAATAAACTATTTTTGATGTTATTATCAAGAATATTTTCTATCTATTGTTGAAGACCAAAGTTTTCAAAGACCAAAAAGTCAGTTGTTTCTAAGGAATCATCATAGTGATAATATCTTTAGTGATGTTGATCAACTAGTTAGGAATAGAATTTACTTAAGGAATGAAATTAAACATCTAAACTTATTATCCCAATTTGAGCCTAAGAATCTTAAGAAGTATATAGATGATAAGAATTGGATTAAGGTTATGTAAGATGATCTTAATGAATTTGAGAGGAAAAAATTCTAGACTTTAGTTGAATGAACTAAAGAAACTTATATAATTTTAGTAAAATTGGTTTTTAGAAACAAATGTTATGAAAGTGAAATTATTGTTAGAAATAAATCTAGACTTGTTGCTAATTTTTATAATCAACAAGAATACATAGACTATAAAGAAACCTATGCACCTGTAGCTCGACATGAATCTATTCATATTCTTATTGAATTTGTAGCATTATTTAATTTCAAACTTTTTCAAATTGATGTGAAATGTGATTTTATTGAAAGTTTATGTTAAACAATCCTCTAGTTTTGAAAATAAAAAACATAATTAATATGTTTATAAACATACCAAATCTTTAAATGGAATTAAACAAGCCCCTAAATCTTAGTATGTGTAAGATCCTGAGTTTTTCTTCAGTTAGGAATATTTATTTTTGGGCTAAATGTTGTTTGATTTCCTCTTTGTCTTATACCCTAAGTTAGGACATGGGTCAGTTGGGTTGTTTTTGGGAAAAAAGGGAAAACTGGATGAAGTATGTCTTTAGGCTAGGTATACATCGTGTACTTGGACTACACATCATGTACTCCCAGTACACATCATGTAATAGACAATCATTATGTGTATCCTTTCTGGTTTATGGAAAAATAGGGTAGTACACACCATGTATTTGGCCTACACATCATGTACATGCTCATTGGGGTTTTTAAAAATATAGGTTATAGCCTCTTATTTTTCTTACATAAAATATTTTCCTCTCTTTTTTGAAGCCTAAAAACCATCTAAAATGGTTTTTTAGATCTAGATGCTATATGGGATCTGATTCGAGTGTGGTTTGTCTCATTGGAACCATATCTATAAATAATCGATTTATTTTTATTTATTCTAGGTTCATCAGAACAACTACTATGCTATTTGGATTTAGACTCATATGTCCTAATATCCCATTCTTCATGTGTTCTTCATATTTATCCTAAATTAAGAAAAATCCGGACTTGATACTAGATGATCTCTCAACTAATGAGGTGATGTATGTGGTATATACTTTCTTTCATATTCTCATGTGCTTTTCATGTGTTCGAACTTTTCACCATCCATCAGACTTTCGGATGATGCCTCATTTTTGAGGGAGTTGCTTGTAGTAGCTATAGTCAAAGATGGTGAGGATGCCTATAGGTTCCGTTTCGGTGCAATGTCACTCGTTTCTCGATTCAAGGTCACCCATGGGGCGTACCTTTAAGAAGTACCTTATTTATACTAGTTCTAACCACCCAAGAAGTGTGTTCCTATGCTTTCCTAGTTAGAGGAACCATGTTAATGCCTTAATGAGTTGAATAGTTTTCTTAGGAGATGTGCGACCTCATTTCTTAGTAATATCTCGATATTCCACACTTGTTTAATTTAACTGGGATTATTAAATGGATAATATGGGTGGGTATACCTATAAAAATGATTAATGTCATTTCAAATGGATTATATGGGAGGGTAGGCCCATATTATTTATAGTTGATAAATGGTTATCATGAGTGGGTATACTCATGGATTTTTCATGTTTAGGTGAGTGGGTATACTCACTTGGAATGAATTTTTAAATTAAATGATTTAAATTGAATGGTTTGATATATTCCATGGAATGATTTGCATGGATCTGGAATGCGGTAGTGGACACCTTGGGTTTACTCTACCCCTTGGGTCTTAATTCCATGGGATACCTCAGGCCTTAATACCCCATGGATCTGGATTTCTTTGTCTCATGAAGTAAATGACATTTACACGATCCTAGGACCTCAACTAGTGCCTAGAATGACTGGGACGCCCATTGGAATCAATGTGGATGCCTTAGATGAGATCCTAGGATTCCACCCTTTGGGGTCTAGATATATTACATGGTTTCCCTAGTACAAGACACCTTGGTTCCAGCCCTTGGGGTATACCTTTCACTATATAGCGTGACCATGGAATTATACTTTTAACTATATGATGTAGCTATGGGATTCGCTTGAATTATTTATATAGCATGGATAGGGTTATATGATACATATAGATGTATGGCATGGCCGTGTGACTTGTTTACTTTTTCTTATAACTGCCTTATTAGGATCTATCTCTTTTGTAGGTAGCCTTGAGGGCTGTTTAGTTTATCTTATTGTAGTAGACTTATGACATGGTCTTACAAAATTGTTTTTATATTTTCTATACACCTGCTAGAACTTTCTATATTATTGTTAAAATGGTATAGACCTGGGTGGTTTCCTACTGGGATGTTTATCCCACACCCTGTTTGTGCCTCCTTGGGGAGCCAAATAGATTATACAGTTGCAAGTAGGAAAGTTCACTGGTACAGTTTATTGACTGTGGCTTTGAAGCAGGGGAGCATAGGACCAAGCCGAGGCTTGTGATGTTGAGATACCTTTTTGTCCTATTTTTCTTTTTGGGATACTTGTACTGTATTTTATTTCCATGTACTGTTCTGGATGCTGTCTATATACTTGTATCATCATTATTATTTTGTATATGAGACACTTCTAGTTATTGATATGTATTCTTGTCTTGTCTTAGTTTCAGTTGGATGCTATTTATTTATCTTCTGTTATTTATTGTATGTTTTACTTCCACTATGATACTTTGGTAATGAGGGAAGAGTCTCCCCACTGACACACCTTGGCCCCAACTACTAGTCTGTAGCCTCTAGAGTTTGGGGAGATGCACTTGAGGCCATGTGGCCTACCAAGCTCGGGGCACCATAGGGTGGCATCCAGGTTTGGGATGTTAAAAAGTGGTATCAAATGAGTTTTTTTCTTTCTGATTTTCCTTATTTTTTGGTGACAATAGACAGAGATAAGAAGGAAATGGAGTTTGGTAATAAACTATGCCCAAGAGTAGTTACCCTGTCCATAGGGAAAAGCCAAATTTCCTCGAATGGATTTATGTTTTTTTTTGTATTTTTATGATTACAGTTGATATGATTTAACAATTGGGTGACACACTTGATTTATGATGTTACTATTGATGCAGTTGTGGGTTCTATTTCTATTTCAACCTGATGAGATGAGGGTATGCCATCTCATGCATCATATATACAGTTGTTAGAATCACATGCCATGAGATATGCCATTGCATCTAGGATTCATTAGATATTTCAGGCTATTGTGATAGTTGATGTGATAGTTTTGCCTGCTGTTGTGTTAGTTTTAGTGTAGTGGATAAAGGAGTGACATCGTATTTCAATACATAAGGAGTATGGTCCCTTATGGATTGGGAAATGACATACCAATGAAATGAAAGTACTAAAATAAATTTTATATGTATGGATTATATGGGCATCAAAATTTGGTTCATGAGGTGTTATGGCCCCTCAAGGATCAGAATTTGGTGGATCATTGGTTAAATACTTTGAACAAGTGAATGCTAAATGAAAATGTAATGGAAACTAGAATGGATGGATAAATACTTGACTTAGATCCATATTTTGATTATGAAAGAGGCATAGTTTCAAGTGGTTTTATGGATGTTCTTTATAAATTCTTGGACTTAGGAGAAGGTTGTGGGTTTAATTGGTTTCTAAGAGTCTTTTGATATGTCATGTGCTTTGAGTTGTGTTCTTTGATGTTTTTATTTTCTAAGGAATGTGTTTTTCATTGTAGAGACATGCCACTATGACGACCTCCAGTGGTACACCGTGAGATAGGTGATGACCATACTTCAAATATGATAGGACAAGAGATACTAGTTGATCCTCCTTTAGTGCCAGTTGTAGCACCAGGATCTATTCTGGAAACAGGTGTTAAGGCATAGTTCCTCAAGGGGTTTCTTTATTATATACAGATGTTTTAGGAAGCACCACAACTATCCTTGACTATGGATGAGCTGACATGGGTGTTCTAGAAGTAGTATCCTCCCATGTTTTTGGGGTATGGTGGACTACAGGTTTTAGATATGTGTCTAGAGACCACGTTAGAGATTTTTTAGCATATGAAGATGCCTCTGGAGTGGAGGGTTAAGATCACGGGTTATATGCTACATGGAGCAGAAAGTGATGGTGAGACATTTTAAACCAAGATGATGAGCTACAGTACATGGGTTGGGTTGAATTCCAAACCCATTTCCTTGACTACTTTTACCCCGTGACTTTTTGAGCAGAGAAGGATAGTGAGTTCATGAATCTAGAGTAGGTCATAATGATAGTTATGGAATAATCAACACACATTATAAAGATGTAGCATTTTTCACCGATGTATATTATAGATGAGTTGTCAAGGGAAAGACTCTTTGAGGAAGGTCTAAAACATGCTATCAAATATCAAGTCAACATTTTCAAGTTGTCTTCTATCATTGATATTGTGAATTAGGATCTAATTATAGAGCGTAACCGGAGGGAAGATGGGGGTATAGAACCTAGTAGTTTTTTTTCTCAGCCCAGTGGATCTACATCTTTGGTAGGAAGCTCCGTTTCGAGGATTTCCATGAGTTCATTGCTAGTCAGGCCTGGGTGCATCCAACATGGTGTTTTTCTATTAGTGTGGTAGGGGTGGACACATGAAAAATTAGTGTGACTACAAACCATTCGAGTGTTGAGATTGTGATAGGATGGGGTACATGAAGCGGTTTTGTAGGACCTTCCCTCCAACTACGAGTGGTAGGGGGTCCGTTTTGACATCCGGTTCAGGATTTGGTTCTTCAGCTCTGCATTAGGCTAGGAGCTGGTGCAATGAAGGATGGTCAGGGAGAGGTAGTGGTGGTCATGGCTAGGGTAGACAGACACTTGAATCTCAGAGATAGTAGGGTGGATTAGCTTAGGGTATTGAGGAAGGGTCATAAGGCTATGATACATGCCAGACTTATGCAGTGCAACAGACCCAACAGGAGAAGGATCCTGGACCATCTACAGTTAGAGGTATGATCTTAGTATCTTATACTATTTCATATTCTCTTTTTGATATAGGTATATCACACAATTTTATATCTACACGGGTGGTGAAAATTCTTGAGCTGGTAGTTTTACTCCCTAAGGGAATTTTGATGCTATACACACTGTTGGGAGTCAGAACGAGTGATGTGCGCCAATGTATGGAGTTTCCCCTTGAGGCCGGAGGGTGTCACTTCATATGAGATCTGTTTTTCCTCATGACGATAGGTTTTGGATTCATTCTTGGGATGGACTGACTCATGGTTTATCGAGCGTACGTTGACTGCTATTTCCAGAGGGTGACTTTCACATCACCAGATGGTGAAGTGATTATTCACAAGGGTGAATGATATTTCTATGAGAGAAGATCTGGACCCGAGCATTATGGGCTGAGCGGGATAAAAGACTATATTTCTAGTTTGTTTCTGTATGACCAGGGATCGATTTAGGTTGAATTTACTCCAATAGTTGAGCCCTTTAGGGATTCTTTCATGATGAATTTTCTAGGTTACCTACAAATAGAGGTGAAGTTATCCATTTATCTACTACTAATATCTACATTGGTATCCATTCCTCCTTACAAGATTGCTACGATGGAGTTACAGGAGCTCAAGAGGTAGCTGGAGGATTTGACGGTGAAGGGGTTTATTCGACCCAATACTTGTTCGTGGGGTTCGCTAGTCCTTTTTTCCAAAAAGGTGAATGGAACTCTTAGGCTATGCATGGATTATTGGAAACTAAACCATATTATGGTTAAAAATTGATATCCTTTTCCATAAATATATGATCTATTTGATCATCTTTTAGGATCTCAAGTGTTATCGAAGATTGAATTGAGGTCTGGATATCACTAGGTACATGTTCGACCTACGTACATACCTCGCACAAACTTTTGTAGAAGGTATGGTTTATATGAGTATTTGGTTATATGTTTAGATCACACAAATGTGCCACTAGTTTTACTGGTGCTGATGAACTGAGTGTTCTATCCTTGGATTCTTTTGTGGTGGTTTTCATGGATGATATTTCAGTGTATTCTCATAATCGACATGACCATGCCAACCATTTTAATATCATTTCGAATACACTGAGATAAAATTAGTTATATTCTAAGATCTCAAAGTGACACTTTTGGATGGATTAGATTCACTTCCTAGGTCACATCATCCTGAAGATAGGAGTGTTAGTGAACCTAGAGAAGGTGAGAGTAGTAGTTTCCTAGGAACAAAACAAGAAATATTTTGACATATAGAGTTTCTTTGGGATAACTGGTTACTATAATCATTTTATGTATGACTTAGTATGCTTAGTAGTGCTATTGAAGGGCTTGAATAAGAAGGGAGTGAAGATTTTTTGGTTAGAATCTTACGATACAACCACTTAGGAGATGAAAGGGAGGTTGAAATCAACACTAGTCCTAATAATGACAGAGTAGGGAAAGAGTTACGTGGTTTAATGTGATGCTTCAGGTATTGTGTTGGGATTAATAATGATGCAGGGAGATCAATTCGTGGCATATGGGTCTCGGTAGCTGAGGCCTCACAAGAGGAATTACCCTACACATGATCTTGAGTTAGCTGTAGTTATTCACGAATTGTGCTGTTAGAGGCACTATTTACTGGGAGATCATTTTGTGGTGTTTTGAGGTAGTGAATGTGGGTGGAGTACCTATAGTCTTTAGACTTAGAGCTTGCCTATATGCATGGTAAGGAGAATTTAGTGGCCGATGAACTGAGTAGGAGGACTCAGATACAAGTTGTACAACTTGCTTGAAGTGAGTGGCAGCTTATCGTATTTTTCTTTGAGATTCATCTGGAGGTTCACAATAGATAGGGGAAGACTTATCTATCATCCTTAGCTATGACCTCTACCTTATTGGACAGAGTTAGGATGAGGCGGCTATCAGATTCATAAGGCCAAGTTCTATGGGAGTGTGTGGAAGGTGAGGACCCTTCTCCTAGATGGACTATATGTGACGATGGGGTCCTGCATATCCATAGATGTGTTTGGGTTCTAGTGGATATACATGAGGAGTTTATGCAGGAGTTTCATGCTTCATCTAGGGTAGTGTATTCCGAAGTCACCAAGATGTACCGTGACATGCGTCGTCAGTATTGGTGGCCAAGTATGAAGCATAAGGTGGCTAGTTTTGTTACGAGGTGTTCCACCTATCAGTAGGTGAAGGAAGAACATCAATGACCATCTGGGAATTTACATTAGTTACCTATTCTGAATTGGAAATGGGATAATGTTGAAATGGATTTCATAACTGGTTTTCTGAGGTATCCTTGAGGTAATGATGCTGCATGGGTTGTTTCTGACATTCTTACAAAGGTCGCTCATTTATTACCAATCAAGGAGACCTTCAGTGTAGATGAGCTCAAAATTTTGTATATATGAGAGGTAGTACGACTTCATGGGGTCTCACACACTATCATTTCAGATAGGTATACCTAGTATACATCTCGTTTTTGGAAGATTTTTCAAAGGGTGCTAGGTATAAAGTTTCTTCTAATCACAACATACCACCCTCATACTGATGGCATGTCAGAGCATACAATACAGGTGCTCAAGGACGTGCTATGAGCATGCATCCTAGATTTTGGGAGCTCTTGGGAGATGCGCATTCCCCTGGATGAATTAACCTACAATAAAAGTTATCAGGTGACGATAGATATGGAACCTTACAAGGATTTATACGGTAGTCTATTATGATCACCCCTATGCTAGTTAGAGGTAGGATAGGTAGATTTACTGGGATCGTGTCTCATATAGGAGACTTCTGAATAGGTCCTGTTGATACAAAAGAAAATGGATACTACAAAGTCTCATTAGAAATCATATGCCGATCACCGCAAATGACCTCTTGAGTTCGAGGTCGGGGATCAGGTTTTCTTGCATGTTTCACCGAGGTTGGGGCATATGTTGATCAGAAGACAAGGTAATATTTCACAGAGATACTTCAAGCCATTTGATATTATGGAGAGAGTCAGGTCAGTTGAATATCAGTTTTAGTTACCTTAGAGATATCGATCCATGCATGAAGTCTTCCACATATCTCAGCTGTGCAACTATCACTCAGACCCGTCTCACATTTTTTATCCAGAGGAGGTTGAGATTGAGGTTGATGCATCCTTTGAGGCATCTGATTTGTATCGTTGATAGGAGAATGAAGGTTCTCTAAGGCTGATCAATTCCTCTAGTACAAGTGATATGGAAGCATGACTGTTTATATGACAGGACTTGGCAGAGGGAGGCTGATGTACAAGATCAGTGGCTATAGTTGTTTTCATATGAATCTTGACCACACTTCAGAGAGAAATTTAGAAAAACATTTCTATAAGGGGGGAAGAATGTAAGATCTTGTGTTTTTCTTGAGGTATAGATATTTACTTTTAGGTTAAATATTGTTTACTTTCCTTTTTTGTTTTATACCCTAAGTCAGGTCGTGGTCCGGTTGTGTTTTTTTTGGGATATAAAAGGGAAAAAGGCTAAAGGATGGTTGTTGGCTAGGTAAACACTGTGTACTTGGCCTACATGTCGTGTACTCTCAGTGAACGTCGTGTACTGGACCATCATGAGGTGTATCCTTTCTGGTTCATAAAAAAATAGGTTAGCACATGTCGGGTACTTGGACTACACGTCATGTACCTTATTGTCTGGGTTTTTAAAAAGAGTGGAAATAGCCTCTGATTTTTCTTACGTAAAATCTTTTTATCTCATTTTTAAAACAAAAAAACATATAAAATTGTTTTTCAGATCTAGAAGCCATATGGACTCCGATTTGAGTGTGTTTTGTCTAGTTAGAACCTCATCATTAAGAACTCGATTTATTTTTAGTCATTCTTGATTCTTCAGAATAACAACTATTCTATTTGGATTTAGGCTCATATGACCTAATATCCTGTTCTTCATCCGCTATTCAGATTTCTCCTAAACTAGGATGAATCAGGACTTGATACTAGATGAGATCCCTACTACCTAGGTGAGGTAGGTGGTCTATAATTTATTTTTTATTTTTGGGTGCTTTTTGGGCATTCAGCCTTTTCTCCTTCCGTCAGAATTTCTAGAGAGGCCTCTTTTTTAGAGAGTTTCTTGTAGTAGCTATAGTTAGACCTAGTGAGGATGACCATAAGTTCCATTTATTTGTGTTTTCACTTTTTTCTCGATTAAAGGTCACCCATGGGGTATGCCTTTAGGAAATTCCTTGTTTATACCTATTTAAACCACCCAAGGGGTGTGTGCTTGTGATTTCCTTGTAAGAGGAAGCCTGTTAATGCATCAATGAGTTGAATAATTTTCTTAGGAGATGTTCTGCCTCATTTCTTAGTAATATTTAGATATTCCATGATTTCTTAATTTAATTAGGAATATTAAATAGATAATATGGGTGGTTATACCTATATAAATTATTAATGGAATGTTAAATGGATTATATGGAAGGTAGGCCCATATGATTTGTAGTTGATAAGTGGTTAGAATAAGTGGGTATAATCATGGATTTTTCATGTTTAGGTGAGTGGGTATACTCACTTGGAATGAGTGTTTAAATTTAATGCTTTAAATTGAATGGTTTGATAGATATTATGGACTACTCTTCATGGATTTAGAATGCGGTGGTGGATGCCTTGGGTTGAATCTGCTCCTTGGGTCTTCATTTCATGGGATGACTCAAGCCTTGCTAACTCATGGATCCTTCTTGCTTGGTCTCATGTAGGACATTACATTACCATGATTCTAGGACCCCAAACATTATCAAGACTGAGTTTCCACTAGGAAGACCATGGGAATCGATGCAGATGCCTTGGACGAGCTTCTTGGATCCGAACCTTTGTGATCTAGATATATTAAATGAATTCCCTAGTACATGACACCTTGGATATGGCCATTGGGGTCTACTACTCACTATATGGCATGGCCGTGGAATTATACTTTTCACCATACAGTGTGGCCATGGGATTCACTTGACTTATTTATATAGTGTGGTTGTGGTTTACATGGCATAGATGGATGCACAGTGTGGATGTGTGACTTGTTTACTATTGATTATAGTTTCCTTGTTAGGAGATAAATCTTTTATAGGTATCACTGAGAGATATTTTGTTTTTCTTATTGCAGTAGACTTATGATATGGGAATACACACTTTCTTTACTGTTTTCTTTACACCTGTTAGCAATTTGTATATTGATGTTATAACAGTATTGAACTAGGTGGTTCCCTAATGGGATATCTATCTCACACCTTGTTTGGGACTCCTTGGGGACCAAAACAGATTATATGGTTGTAGGTAATGATAGGGGAAAGATCCTTGGTACAGGTTTTTGACTATGTCTTTGGATCAAGGGAGCATAAGACCAACCTAAGGCTTGCGTTGCTAGGATACATTTTTGGTCTTTTGTTCTTTTTGGGATACTTGTTATAAGGCCCCAGCCTTAAACCTTACTTAATCTTGAGTTATTACAAGATTACATATTGAGGATCTTTTTGGGTTTAGAGTTTTAGAGAATTAGATCATAAAACTTGCATTACATTCCACATATAAACAAAGTGGTTACATAAAGATAGTATTCTTCATTCCCGTCAATGGAAACATATTTAAAATAAAACATGGATTCTTTCTTGACACTTCCTTGACACTATCATCATATCATGTACCTTTCCCTTGACCTGTGAAAAACATTTCAAAAAAACTTGGGATGAGCATAAAAAGCTCAGTAAGGGATATGAAAATATGGAAAGGAAACATGGGTACATATATACATAAGAATGAAATCATACTTTACCCATAAAACATAAGCACTTTAACATACCTTATCAAATCATGAATAAATCATATAAATCATAAGACATAAAGGTAACTTGAGACATTCATAACATTCTTACGTAGGGAGTAACCCTCTTGGTTACATTTGGAATACCCATCACAGTATATTCCCTAAATCTCTTTGGAGAAACCTTAACGTTACACTCCTTCACGTTACCCAATGCATTGGAGAGCTATATCGGGCTCACCCGCCCTTAGTTTATCACGGAACCACCCGTCTTCATAATAATGCCCAAGAACCTCAACATAATCGTATCACATAAAACATGCATAAAGGAAACATAACATTACCACCTTTCAATCACAAGATATCAATACAACACATTGATATAAAAATGTTATAAAAACCATTTTCAATACCAAAATAAAAGAAAAGTAAAAAATTGTATTTATTTTTCTTTTCAAAAGAAGGTATGGCTTGTAGAGGAAGCCAAAACTCAAATAACGGTCATGGCAGCGGAGAAGTCATTGTCACCGCATACGTACGACAAAAACATTCCCTTTTGTCGTTTAGTAAATGCTTCGTATAAAAAGATTCCTTTTGAATAAACATAAAAGTAAAAGGGGTTTATACACCATATAAAATAAGGTTGTGTATAAAACAAAATATGCCTCAATGAAAGGAGATTGAGACGAAGTCCCATACCTCAGGTCCGACTTGACTCGTTCGTTCTTTAATGTCATGAATAATAAACCTGAGTTAATTTCTACTTGTTTAAGAACCTTTTTCAAGTTCATTATTCCTTTTATATCACTTATTTCCATGTCATGAACACTATGTAATTATTTAAGTTAATAACGGTCGTTTTAACGATCATTGGTACTTGAGTAAAAAATAAGCCCTTTATAATTACAAGTTGTTCATGTATCCATTATATCCAGAATGGTATTCATGATGTAGATATCATATATGTCATATATATCCAGTACATTCATGCATTTATAATATTACATAATCATTTAAAGGTAAGAAATGAAATGCACCGTTCATGGAGACGGTAAGCCGTACGTACGCATGAACGCTACTTTCATTTCTATTTCATATTTTATAGAATTGAATCATAATTATATAAATGTATATTATAATTCCAGTATAATATCATATATAATATCATAGTTCCATCCTTTATACGTCCCACATATGGTATTTAATGAATCAAATCACTTTGAGGGGGTGGTAGTCCGCACTTCCTTAAATGAAGATATCGCGTTTACCCATAATGGAAACCATAAAGGTATGCCCAAAATAAAAAATACAGAAGCTTAAGGAAAACATAAAAATATTATATATCATATATAAATATATTGTCATCTTAATGGCCACCTTTGAAGGTGTTAAAGGAATGTTGAACAATCATCGTTTCGGGAGGCATAAATTCACCATCCACGGAAACCGTATGTTCTTTAACCATTAGATGTAGGTGTGTGTAATTGTATCTTGAATCATTCTTATAACAAAATACTAGTATATTGAATATACTGGAGTTGTTACAAAATAAATAAATAAAAAGAGTTTAGGGGGCTGGAGAAGCAAAATAAAACAAAAGGACTCAAGTGAAGACATTACCTTAAAATCGGGTAACTCCCTTTGGTTTGAGCTCAAAGGCTTCCTTGGGAAGTCTTCTGCCCAAAGTGAGGCTTCAAGGAGTAAGAGAGGGAAGTGGAGAGACAAAATGGGCTGGGTTTGGTCGAGACAAATGCTTTGGGAGTGTGGGTAAGGAGGTAGAGGTGGGGGTCTTTTATAAGAGGAGAGGAGGGGCACTCTTAGGAAGTAAAGAAATATTACTTTATTTGAAAATGAGTTTCGGATTTAAATGGTCCCACATTGATATAATTCAAGGATAATGTGATAAGGGTTCTAAATCCACCCATCAAATAGGTTTTGGACATGTTTAGGTCATAGATTTTACTTTATCTTTTCATTTTATTTAAATTCTTTATTATTGAGGTAATCGCTACATCATTATGATGTCATAAATAAATTTATTTATATAATGTCAAAAAATTATAGAAAAAATACTATGATGTAGAAAATCTTTTTATCTTTCCAATGAATATTTATAGTCAAAATTATGACTTGTATAACCCCATTTAAAAATTGTTTTCGTAAAACATATTATGTTTGTGTCACTTTTACTTTTACATTAAATAAAAAGTTATTTATGTCATTTCCCAACCAAAGTGGCTCCATGGGGTCCCCAGTTTGACCCATGGCTTGTATTGGTCGGCCATGACACATCCAATAAGGTTAGGACATGTGTCTAGGTCATTTCATATTATTAAATCATTATTTTTACCTTAAACTACACTAATTACCACTAATCGCGATTAAAAACTTAATAAGTTACTATTCACCAAAAATTTATTTTAATCTCATTGAACCAAATTTTACTTATTAATGAAAACCATGTATGTCGGATTTTTGAAAATCAAATCACAGAAGTGACAAAGTTTCATTTAAACGAAAAATCAGTTTCTTTAACTACCACTTAGTGATTTCACTATTCATCAAAAATTGAAGTTTTTCAGAAAAATCCCAAAAATTCACCCTAAGCTATATTTGATATTACAAATTAAAAAATGAATTCCATTTTACAAAATTAAAAATATATAAGTCACATTAATTAATTTAATAATTAATTCCTGCTGTCAGAGCAAATAGCGTGTTTTTATGAAACAATAAGTATCAAAAGATTGGCACTAGTTTAAGTCTGATTTCAAAGTGAAATTAATTCCAATGACCACTATTGGATTTAATGGTAAAAATATATTCTAATTTCACTTTAAAACCAATTCAAAAGATAATCTAATCATATAAATAAATTATATTAAAAAGAGGTTTTGAATTAAAATACAACATTTTACACTATTCATTAAAAAAATGAACTTTATCAGAAAGATACCAAAAATTTACACAAAGTAAATTTTGATGTCCCAATCATAAAGAATAAGTTTATTTTGAAAAACATAGCTTATAAAATTGTCAAAAGATAGATTTAAAAATGGTTTGCCATCAAAAGGCAGTAAAACAATCTTTTAAAAATATTAGTGTATTCCATGCTTAAGATTGGATTTATTTTCATTTTAAGCCTCTAAAACACTATCTAGTTCATTAATAGACATAGATAAAAATATCTATTATTCATTACTTACTTGGGATGTTACATCCTTCCCCCCTTTAGAAAATTGCGTCCCCACAATTTATTTACTTATCGAATAAATGGGGGTACTTATCCCTCATTGCATTTTCAGATTCCCATGTTGCCTCTTCAATCATGTGGTTTTTCCACAAAACCTTTACCTGATTAATAACCTTATTCCGTAACACTTGCTCCCTGTGGTCAAGAATCTGGACCGGTTGTTCCTCATAAGATAGGTTCTCTTCCAGCTGAACTACCTCTGGACTCAAAACATGAGATGGATCTGGCATATACTTTCTCAACATCAAAATGTGAAAACCATTGTGTACCTGAGATAAACTCGGAGGTAAAGCCACCCGGTAAGCAACTGATCCAACTCTCTCCAGAATTTCATATGGTCCAATGAACCTTGGACTTAGCTTTCCTTTCTTACCAAATCGCATCACACTTTTCCATGGTGATACTTTGAGAAAAATATGATCACCTACCTCAAAAGATAGATCCTTCCTCCTGTTGTCTGCATAACTCTTCTGCCTACTCTGAGCTGTTCTCATGTGCTTCTGAATCAGCTGAACTTTTTCTGCCATATCTTCTACCAATTCTGGTCCCATCAACTTCCTTTCACCCACTTCATCCCAGAAAGCTAGAGTTCGACACCACTTCCCATATAATGCCTAGAATGGTTCCATCTGTATACTGGAATGAAAACTGTTATTATATGAAAATTCAACCAAAGAAAGATGTTGGTCCCAACTTCCCTAATAATCTATAGAGAAAGAACGTAGCATATCCTCCAAGGTCTGAATTGTTCGTTCTGACTGCCCATCTGATTGAGGATGAAAAGCTGTACTAAAATTTAATTTAGTACCCAACGACTTCTGAAGGCCTTTCCAAAAGTTAGAAGTAAACCTGGGATCACGGTCAGATACAATGGAGAGAGGAACTCCATGGAACCTGACTACCTCTTTAAGATACAAACGGGAAAGTTGATCCAGGGAAAAAGTATCTCGTATAGCAAGGAAATGAGCAGACTTGGTCAAGCGATCAACAATAACCCAGATTGCATTATTACCTCGAGATGTCTTCGGTAATCCCACAACAAAGTCCATGGAAATATTCTCCCATTTCCACTCTGGCACTGGTAGAGGCCGAAGCATCCCTTTCGGTAACTGCCGCTCTGCTTTAACCTGTTGACAAGTCAAACACTTCACAGTAAAGTCAACAATATCTCTTTTCATTCCATCCCACCAGCAATACTCCCGCAGATCTCTATACATCTTAGTACTGCCTGGATGAACTGAAAACGGAGAACTATGAGCTTCACATAACAACTATCTCTTCAACTGTGAATCACAAGGCACACACAATCTCTTCCCAAATCTCAAAACACAATCATTATCAATGTTGAATTCAGCCAACTTACCTTTCTGAACCAGCTCTACCTTTTTCTGCAACTCACTGTCTTGCTTCTGTGCTTGCTTGATTCTATCTGATAGAGATGATCTCACTAATTCCTAAAACAAAACAGAAGAACTTCCTGCACCAACAACTTCTATGCCAAAGTTCATCAAATCCTTAACCAAAGGATCACGTTCCAAACGCAACATTGCTAATGAAGCATTACTTTTTCGACTCAAAGCATCAGCCACTTTATTTGCTTTTCCCGGATGGTAATGAATTGTACAATCATAATCCTTGATTAATTCTAGCCATCTCCTTTGTCTCATGTTCAATTATTTCTGAGTGAATATATACTTTAAACTTTTGTGATCAGTATATATTTCACACTTTACTCCATACAAGTGATGCCTCCAAATTTTTAAAGAAAAAACAACAGCAGCTAATTCCAAATCATGTGTAGGGTAATTTACCTCATGAGTTTTCAACTGTCGTGAAGCATAAGAAATTACCTGATCATTCTGCATTAGGACAAAACCAAGTCCTTTCAATGAAGCATCACTGTATATAACAAACTCACCATTCCTGGAAGGTAGTGCCAAAACTGGAGCATTCACCAATCTTCTTTTCAATTCCTGAAAACAATCATCACATTATTTTGTCCAGATAAACTTAACACCCTTCCGAGTTAGCTTAGTCATTGGACTAGATAATCATGAAAAATTTCTAACAAACCTTCGGTAATAGCCTGACAAACCAAGGAATCTACGAATCTTAGTTACATTTGTGGGTCTTGGCCATTATTCAATAACCTTTGTTTTTGCAGGATCAACAGTTATCCCATCTTTAGAAACAATATGACCAAGGAAAGAAATTTGTTGCAACCAAAACTCACACTTGCTGAATTTTCCATACAGTTTATTTTCTTTTAAGGTTTGCAAGATAACCCTTAAATGTCTTTCATGATCCTCTTTACTTTTAGAAAACACCAAAATATCATCAATGAAAACTACCACAAAATTATCCAAGAACTCATGGAAAATTCTATTCATTAAGTCCATGAATACAGCAGGTGAATTGGTTAGCCCAAAAGGCATTACTACAAATTCATAATGGCCATATCTCGTACGGAACACGGTCTTCGGAATATCTGCCTCCTTTACCTTCAGCTGATGGTACCCCGATCTCAAGTCAATATTTGAAAAAAACTGATCTCCCTGGAGATGATCAAACAAATCATCGATATGAGGCAAAAGATATTTGTTCTTAACAGTGATATTATTCAAGGCCCTATAATCAATGCAATGTCTCATAGAACCATCTTTCTTTTTAACAAATAAAACAGGAGCACCCCAAGGTGATGTGATAGGTCGAATGAAACCTTTCTCTAATAAATCTTGTAATTGCTCCTTCAACTCTAAAAGTTCAATTTGAGCCATTCGATAAGGGGGTTTTGAAATTGGCTTAGCATCAGGAACTAAGTCAATAGTAAACTCAACTTCCCGATCTGGTATTATTCCAGGCAACTCATCCGGAAAAACATCAGGATACTCATTTACCACTGGCACATCATTAATCTGAACAGTTCCTTTATTTTCAACGATGTGTGCAAGGTAACATTCATTTCCATCTTTTACAAGTTTCTTGGCCTCTTGATAAGTTATGAACAGTAAGGGTTCATTCTTGTACACAAACTGAAAGTATTTCTGAAAATAAACTTCTTTAGCTCTACAATCAATCTTATCATGGTAAATAGAGAGCCAATCCATACCCAGGATAACATCAAACTCTACTAGAGGTAGAACAATAAGGTTTGCAAGTAGGTTCTTTTCACAGATAAAGATAGGAAGATTCTTATAAATTCTTTTTGCCTCAACCTTTCCCCCAGGTGTTTTTACCAAAAGTTCAGGAGTCATTTCTTGAGATGGTATTCCCATTTTACTAGAAAAGGTTTCAGAGATGAAAGAATGTGTAGACCCCGAATCAAACAACACACTGGAATAATCTGAAAAAACAAAAAAAAGTACCTGATACAACTTGATTTGATGGCCCGACGTCTGCCGAAGTAGTTGCAAAAGATTTCACCACCCCTTTCTGCTTGTAGTCTAACTGCTTCCCATCACTCAAGATCTTTGTCGGACACTCGTTTTCATAGTGACCCATCTGATTGCACTTATAACATTTCACTAACTGTAAATCAAATTTTGTCTTACCATCACCCTGATCATTTTCAGTGCAATCACGAGCCTTATGTCCCATCTTACCACATCGGTAGAACTTTCCAGAATTCAGAAGACATTCCCTCGCATGCCTTTTTCCACATTTATCGCAAACTGGAAACTTAGTTTTCTTAACATAAGACTTTTTTGAAGAATTCTTACCTTTCTCCTGCCACCTCGGTCTCTTCTTCTGCTGGGTGTTATAGAACACTTGGTCATCGGCAAACTCCATTTCCACCTTCTCATCACATCGAACAAGATTTTCATAACTTTTAAACTCACAAAAAGATAATGCCCTTCAATATTTTGGCATTAATCCGGAGTAAAAAACGATTGATTTTACTATCAAGGTCTCGGATAAAATTTGGAGCATACCTTGCCAATCGAGTGAACCTTTCTTCATAGGTATCCACTGAGTCTTCCTCTTACCTCAATTCCAAGAATTGCTTTTCCATCCTACGTCGAACATCCTTAGGAAAATACTTCTCAAGAAACATACCTTTGAATTCATCCCAGTCGAGAGCATCAATCTCATCAGCGTCCCTGATATTTTTAACCATCGACCACCACTGATCTGCCTCACCCTCCAAACGGTAAATAGCAAGACTAACCTTTTGATTGTCTGAACACCCCATGACATCGAAAATCTTCTCCAGTGCTTTAATCCACCCTTCAGCTAACACAGGGTCAGATGATCCTCTGAATGATGGGGGATGTTGCCTCATGAAATGTTCCACCACCGACATGTTCCTCTGCGGTTGATCTGACTGATCTCGTGCATGGATACCACCACCATTTATATCCTGAGTCAACTGTTCCATCACCGAAACAAACTGTTCAGTTCCAATTCCAACCATCTCGGGATTCTGATTCGGAAGGTTATTTCCTTCTGTATGCCTTCCTAGCACTGCTTCCCTCTTTCCTCTACGGAAAACCATACTGAAAAAATATGTCTTAGATGAAGCAACATGGTAATCTTCAAATGCTATATCAATTCAAAAAAAATATTTTTGGATAATCATTTAATAGAATTCTAACTCCTAAAGTTATCTAAACCGACCATTGATACCAACTATAAGGCCCCAACCTTAAACCATAATTAATCTTGAGTTATTATAAGATTACACATTGAGGATCTTTTCGGGTTTAGAGTTTTAGAGAATTAGATCATAAAACTTGCATTACATTCCACATATAAACAAAGTGGTTACATAAAGATAGTATTCTTCATTCACATAAATGGAAACATATTTAAAATAAAACATGGATTCTTTCTTGACACTTCCTTGACACTACCATCATATCATGTACCTTTCCCTTGACATGTGAAAAACATTTCAAAAAAACTTGGGATGGGCATAAAAAGCTCAGTAAGGGATATGAAAATATGGAAAGCAAACATGGGTACATATATACATAAGAATGAAATCATACTTTACCCATAAAACATAAGCACTTTAACATACCTTATCAAATCATGAATAAATCATAGAAATCATAAGACATAAAGGTAACTTGAGGCATTCATAACATTCTTACGTAGGGAGTAACCCTCTTGGTTACGTTTGGAATACCCATCACAGTATAATCCCTAAATCTCTTCTGAGAAACCTTAAAGTTACACTCCTTAGCGTTACCCAATGCATTGGAGAGCTATATCGGGCTCACCCGCCCTTATTTTATCACGGAACCACCCGTCTTCATAATAATGCCCAAGAACCTCAACATAATCGTATCACATAAAACATGCATAAAGGAAACATGACATTCCCACCTTTCAATCATAAGATATCAATAAAACACATTGATATAAAAACGTTATGAAAACCATTTTCAATACCAAAATAAAAGAAAAGTAAAACATGGTATTTATTTTTCTTTTAAAAAGAAGGTATGGCTTGTAGAGGAAGCCGAAACTCAAATAACGGTCACGACGGCGGAGAAGTCGTTGTCGCCGCATACGTACGACAAAAACATTACCTTTTGTCATTTAGTAAACGCTTCGTATAAAAATATTCCTTTTGAATAAACGTAAAAGTCAAAGGGGTTTATACACCGTATAAAAGAAGGTTGTGTATAAAACAAAATATGCCTCAATGAAAGGAGATTGAGACGAAGTCCCATACCTCGGGTCCGACTTGACTCAGTCGTTCTTTAATGTCCTGAATAATAAACTTGAGTTAATTTCTACTTGTTTAAGAACCTTTTTCAAGTTCATTATTCCTTTTATATCACTTATTTTAATGTCATGAACACTATGTAATTATTTAAGTTAATAACGGTCGTTTTAACGATCATTGGTACTTGAGTCAAAAATAAGCCCTTTATAATTACAAGTTGTTCATGTATCCATTATATCCAGAATGATATTCATGATGTAGATATCATATATGTCATATATATCCAGTACATGCATGCATTTATAATATTACATAATCATTTAAAGGTAAGAAATGAAATGCACCGTTCATGGAGACGGTAAGCCGTACGTACGCATGAACGCTACTTTCATTTCTATTTCGTATTTTATAGAATGGAATCATAATTATATAAAGGTATATTATAATTCCAGTATAATATCATATATAATATCATAGTTCCATCCTTTATACGTCCCACATATGGTATTTAACGAATCAAATCACTTTGAGGGGGCGGTAGTCCGCACTTCCGTAAATGAAGATATCGCGTTTACCCATAATGGAAACCATAAAGGTATGCCCAAAATGAAAAATAAAGAAGCTTAAGGAAAACATAAACATATTATATATCATATATAAATATAGTGTCATCTTAATGGCCACCTTTGAAGGTGTTAAAGGAATGTTGAACAATCATCATTTCGGGAGGCATAAATTCACCATCCACGGAAACCATATGTTCTTTAAACATTAGATGTAGGTGTGTGTAAGTTTAGATTGAATACTTATTATAACAACATCATAGTATATTGAAGATACTGGAGTTGTTACAAAAGAAATAAATAAAAATAGTTTAGGGGGTTAGAGAAGCAAAATAAAACAAAAGGACTCAAGTGAAGACATTACCTTAAAATCGGGTAACTCCCTTTGGTTTGAGCTCAAAGGCTTCCTTGGGAAGTCTTCTGCCCAAATTGAGGCTTCAAGGAGTAAGAGAGGGAAGTGGAGAGACAAAATGGGCAGGGGTTGGCCGAGCCAAATGCTTTGGGAGTGTGGGTAAGGAGGTAGAGGTGGGGGCCTTTTATAAGAGGAGAGGAGGGGCACTCTTGGAAAGTAAAGAAATATTACTTTATTTGAAAATTAGTTTCGGATTTAAATGGTCCCACATTGATATAATTCGAGGATAAGGTGATAATGGTTCTAAATCCACCCATCCAATAGGTTTTGGACATGTTTAGGTCATAGATTTTACATTATCTTTTCATTTTATTTAAATCCTTTATTATTGAGGTAATCGCTACATCATTATGATGTCATAAATACATTTATTTATATAATGTCAAAAAATTATAAAAAAACTACTATGATGTAGGAAATCTTTTTATATTTCCAATGAATATTTATAGTCAAAATTCTGACTTGTATAACCCCATTTAAAAATTGTTTTCGTAAAACATTTTATGTTTGTGTCATTTTTACTTTTACATTAAATAAAAAGTTATTTATGTCATTTCCCAACCAAATTGGCTCCATGGGGTCCCCAAGTTGACCCATGGCTTGTATTTGTCGGCCATGACACATCCAATAAGTCTAGGACATGTTTCTAGGTCATTTCATATTATTAAAGCATTATTTTTACCTTAAACTACACTAATTACCACTAATCGCGATTAAAAACTTAATAAGTTACTATTCACCAAAAAATTATTTTAATCTCATTGAACCACATTTTACTTCTTAATGACAACCATTTATGTCGGATTTTTGAAAATCAAATCACAGAAGTGACAAAGTTTCATTTAAATGAAAAACCAGTTTCTTTAACTACCACTTAGTGATTTCACTATTCATCAAAAATTGAAGTTTTTCAGAAAAATACCAAAAATTCACCCTAAGATATATTTGATATTCCGAATTCAAAAATGAAGTCCGTTTTACAAAATTCAAAACATATAAGTCACATTAATTAATTTAATAATTAATTCCCGCTGTCAGAGCAAATAGCGTGTTTTTATGAAACAATAAGTATCAAAGGATTGACACTAGTTTAAGTCTGATTTCAAAGTGAAATTAATTACAAAGACCACTATTGGATTTAATGGTAAAAATATATTATAATTTCACTTTAAAAACAATTCCAAAGATAATCTAATCATATAAATAAATTTGATTAAAAAGAGTTTTTGAATTAAAATACAACATTTTACACTATTCATTAAAAAAATGAACTTTATCAGAAAGATTCCAAAAATTTACACAAAGTAAATTTTGATGTCCCAATCATAAAGAATAAGTTTATTTTGAAAAACATAGCTTATAAAATTGTCAAAATATAGATTTAAAAATGGTTTTCCATCAAAAGGCAGTAAAACAATCTTTTAAAAATAATAGTGTATTCCATGCTTAAGATTGGATTTATTTTCATTTTAAGCCTCTAAAACACTATCTAGTTCATTAATAGACATAGATAAAAATATCTATTATTCATTACTTACTTGGGATGTTACACTTGTACTATATTGTATTTCCATGTACTATTAAGGATACTTTATAGGTACTTGTATCATCAATATAATTTTTTATATGAGACACTTATAGTTATTGATATGTATTCTTATCTTGTCATACTTCTAGTTGAATTCTGTTTATTTATATTCATCTATTTATTGTATGTTTGACGTATGCTGTGATATTCTGGCAACGAGGGAATAATCTCCCCACTAACTCACCTATGACCTTGCTTCTATTTAGTAGCCTCTAAAATTTGGGGAGATTCACTTGAGGCCATGTGGCCAATCAGGCCCAGGGCACCATAAGGTGGCATCTGGGTCCAGAACATTACAGTATGATAGGTTGACAATATTTTTGATACAATTTTTTTAAGGGAGTTAATGATCCGAATATTTTTATAAAATAAGTTAATAAAAATGTCATGATTGTTTAAATATATTTTTATGAAATCATATTTGGATCAAATTAAAAATCCTTAAAGTATTCCTTTTCGGGTCTTATTAAATTTGAGTTTAAAGTGAGTATAATGGGTGAGTTAAAATATTTTCTTAGTTTTTCATTTTCGAAAAAAAACTAAAATGAATTTTTTTTATCTAAACATAAGTATATAAAATATATTCTTAAAAAATTTTGATATGAAAATACTAAAATTATTAAAACTCCCATCGGTACCTCAAATACTGATGAGGTTAGGAAACCATTTGATTAAGTATTTTAGAGGAATGATAAAAAGTTTCTTTACTTAACTGATAATCATCTAGATTTAATGTATTATATATGAATATATGTATGATATCATGAAAATTCAAAGGAATCCCATTTAAAATATGTAAAATGAATTTTTCGTTATCTTAAGGGAACTATGGAATTAATACTTTTCTATTCTTATGGAAGTGTTTTTGAACTAAAAAGATTTTCAGATATTGAATTTGGTTGTTTTAGAATATATAGGAAAATAAAATACATTACTTGTAATTTCTTAGGAGATTATTTAGTTTCTTGGTCTTACAAGAAACAACACTCAGTAGCACTTTTCACTGCTGAAGCTGAATATAGAGCAATTGTAAGTTTTTGTGCTCAAGTGTTGTCAATGAAACACACACTCACTGACTATGGAATGATTTTTACTAAAACTAAAATACTTTTTGATAACACAAGTTCCATTGACTTAAGTAAAACCCATCACATCCCTCACATGCTAATCACATAGATATAAGACACCATTTCTTTTGGGATCACACACTTAAAAGTGATATTATTTTACAATTCATTAGAATGTAAGAAAAACATGCTAATATTTTCACAAAACCTCTTCCTTTAGATATATTTGAATATATTAAATAGAAGCATGGAATGATCAACTTAAAGTAATCATTCATATCCACCTCTTGTTTACCCATCTTCTTAAATTAAGTTACTCTTTTTCATAAGGGGAGTATATATGTTTATTTTTTTACAAAAACTTTTAGTTTTCAAAATTTTAAATTTTCAATATTTTTCATCATAATGAGTTTTTTGGACTCACATTTCATTATAAAATTTTCTAAGTCAGAATCATCGGAAGGATTTCCAGAATCATAAAATAAAATAAAATATCTAGACTTGTTTAAAAATAAAAAATAAAATTTTTTGACACAAATTTTTTAATAAAATTTTTTGAATTAAAAATTATATTTATTTGTTTTCTATTTAAAATTTTGGTATTTTTTAATAAAAACTATCTTAATCTCATTATTTTACATAAACATGAATAATATATTATTCATACCAATGGATTTCTTCACCCCAAAAGGTATTCCTTAATTTTTTTTATTTTTACACTATCCCATTATGATTAATAGTTTTATTTTTTTTGTAATAATTTTATGTTTTATATATAATTTTTATTTGTTTTTAATTTTTTTTAAATTGGATTCATAATCAATCCGATAAATTTTTTAAAACCACGAGAGTTCAAAATTTATTAAATTTGTTTTCAAATCAATAACAACCATTAGATCAGATTGGTTTTATTCTCAATTGTTGGATTTTTTTTTGGAAGATCAACTGATACCCCAAGACCCTATATAAAGGAGAGAGACCCCTCATCACACATTGTTTATCTCAGGATTTTTTTCCTGAGTTGTTTCTACCTTTATATTTCTTACTCTGATAAAGTTTTATTTCTATTTGATCTGCCGACATCGATTCTGGTCTGATGAAATCTACTTAAGATGATAAGAAATGATATGTTTTTAGGGAAAGGTTAGTTTAAAGATATTTATATGAAACATATGATTCAACTTTAAAGAATATTATATAATTCTAAGGATGAAAGTTTATATGTGTTGAAAAAGTTGATGAGGATTCTGATGTATTTTATCCTGATCTTGTAAAAGATTTTTATACTTCCATTTTTCATTGAATTAGGAAGACTAAAATTTTATTTTTCTATGTATGAAAAATGTTATTAGTTTTGATATAAGAAAGTTGTGTGTTTGGTAGGAGTACCATCAGGAGGAGACACACATTTTCCTTCATACAAATTACCTAATGAGCTTGGTATATTTAATAGGAATAAGAAAAAAGATTCATTATTTGATTATTATGATAAGGTAATTAATTTTACCTACATTACACTATATAATCAAGTTGTATCCCTATGGATACAAGGATACCTCCTTTTAGGGAAAGAGGACCATGACATAATAAAATATTTTGATGTTTTTTGGATTTTCTTGTAAATATGAGGAAGATAGATTTAGAGAGTTTCATTTTCTTAACCCTGAAAAATATCAGGCCCAGATCAATAAAGTAAAATATCATCCGAGTCCCAGCCTTATTAAGTAATTTGGTTGTTGGGTTTTTGATTTTTTTTCAAAGTTGAAAATAAGTCAGCTCTGATGGGAGAAAATATCTCATTCAGAAGTGATGATATGATGAAAATAATGAAGTTATTTATTGATGATAAATCCAAATAAAATTGGTGGTGCAACATTTAATGTAGAACCTTCCAAGAAATTAATAAAGGCTCAAAAGAAAAAGACAAGTAAAGTTGAAACTTCTCCACCAAAGAAGAAAAAGAAACAAAAGAGAGTTCTTGATGAAGTTATATATTAATGGATGAAAAAGAAATACGAAAGGAAACATAGAGATCCAGTAATCATAATAGACCCTACTAAGGCCAATTACTTGAGAATTTATGCTATCGATACACATTAGGAAGAAGAAAAGAAGAAAAATCAAAATAAAAAAGTTGATAGATGCTCAACTTTGTGAGAATCTATTTAAAGGTATTGAGATAGCCTTTTGAAATGTTTTCCAACTTCCCACACTGATCATGTTAATCTTGATGCTAGATTACCATTTCAAGAAACATATATTATACATGCTGAAATTCCACCAGTTCTTGATAAATGGAAAGTAATGGTTGTTATAGATTAATTAGTACCACCAGTAAAAGAAAAAGAATCATAATCAGAAGAAAATATTTATAGGGATGATAAGAAACAATTAGGAAAAAATTAAGAAGAAGAAGTGAGTGACTATAAAGAAATTTAAGAAGAAGTAGAAGAAAAAGAGGAATTGAATGAGGAAGTTGAGGAAGAGAAAGATAATTGAGATGAAGAGAATAGAGAGGATGAAAATGAAGAGGAAGATAAAAATGAGAAAACTCAATATGAAAAATCATCGGAAGAATAATTATTAGATTTACCCTCCAAAGATGATAAAGAATAGAAACCAATAAGTTCTAAATAATAATCTTTAGAAAAAATAAGCACATTAATCATCTAAGAAGGTTAGATATGGTCAAAATTAAAAGAAAAAGTCTAATGATAAAACCAAAAATTTGGATATCATGAAAATTTATAATGATAATTTTTCTGGAAAAAAAGTTTCTAAAAAAATTGTGCAATTGGTTTCAAATAAGGAAAAGAAGAAAAGAAAGGAATATAAAATTAGAACAAGATGAATTAAACCTTCCTAGGTGCAACTAAAACAATCAGACTCAATCAGAACAATTGCTTTTGAAGGATTTGATTAAATTATTTGTTCTTTTAAAAGTCTTGAAAGAACAATTCCACATTTTTTTACCTTTGAATATTGGTTTTAGTTGATTCAAGAAAGTTTGAATGAGAAATGGGAAGTAATAAGAGTTTTAATAGAAAAATTTATTCATCTTTAGGCTCAGTTGAAAGTTTATCAATAAAGTTCCTAAACTCATAGAAAGTCATGTAATAAAATGGTGAAGTGGTCACATCAAGTTGATAGTGATATTAAGTTTCATGATGATAATTATGATGATATAAATAAGATTATGAATGAATCTACCAAATATTTCAATTAGTTTTAAAAATTCATGGATGATAGGGTAAGGTTTGTGGAATAGTTTAGGTATACAACATATAATCATGTTGAGGAAGTAAATGCTCTAAAGGGAAAGATCAGATATATGTAGTTATAATTGATCAAACTCAAATATTCCGAAGAGGAAATTAACATATTAAAGAATTAAAATAAATAATTTTCTAAAAAATTTAGATTCATGAAGAGAAGGTGGAGAAGTTGGAGCATTCATGAATATGAATTCATTTTCGAGAACTTTGATGAAGAAAGACTATTTTTTTCATGAATTCTCAATTGTATCTATTTTTGAAAAACATTTGAAAAAATTTATAATATATGAATGAATTTATCTTTTCATCCAATTCCTATTTGTTTTAATATTTTCCAATTTCAATTGGTTGAATGTTCTTTATTTTGTTGATGAAAATCTAGTTCATTATATTATTTCGTATGTTTGTTTATCTGTCTAAATTTTCAAGAATCTTCAAAAATTACTCCCCATTCCTTTATGAAAATAAAAAGGGGATAATTTTATAGAAAGGGGGATTTTTTAAATGAATTTATGTTTTTATAAATGTATAAATTCTTATGGTGAATAAGTTTTTAAAAAAGGGAGATATTTATTTAAAAGGGTGAATATGATCCTCAGATGAAGATATTATCCTAAAGGAGAGTTCATAATATTCATACATCATAATCTACATCGTATTCAGAAGAGTTATAAACTCAGGGGGAGTTAGGGTTTCAAAAAAAATTTAAATATGAAGTACTCAAAATAAATGTAATGTAATTTTTCGAAGATATTTTTTATTTAAGTCTTTTAGTTTTTTCTTTCCAAAAATGGGGAGATTGTTGAGTCAGTAGTTTTACATTTTACTTTTCCATTTCCTTTTTTGGGAATCAAAAAACATTTCTTAAAAACACGTTTACTCATTTTTTTGTCCAAAGTGTTTTAGAATTTTTTTAGAAAACATTATATTCTACCATACTTAGAATAATATCTTAAGTATTACGAGTATAGACTTTATATTCTTCATTATGATCATCGTAATGAGTATGTATATGATTAATCAGACTCAATATTATTAGTACTAGAATTTATAATTTATATCATGAATTTCATAATGATAAATCCATAACAATCGAACTGATTGTAGTACTAATAAAATCACATTGACACTCATAAATATTATCATAATGAAAATTGTAAGGAATTAAACCAGAAGAATGTATGTTTATAATCATATTTGGAAGTATTTTTTATAATTTAAGGAAAATATTTTACATTGTAATGATGTAAATCAATAAGATATCGAACATTCAGTTATGGTAGATTATTATGAGCTTTCCAGTGCTAGGTGTCAAAGTTATTGCAACAAAATAGGAGAAATATGATTATTGGGAGAGAAATATGACCATTAGGAAAATGATTATAAATACTATTTCATTTGAAGAGTTTAAAGATGATAGCTACTAATTGATTGTTGATTCATTTTCAATTTCTCATTTTGTGAGAGTGATGAATATTTATTAGTGTTAAAAAAAATTTCCTAGTATTTTTAATTGTTTAGAGTTTTGTAGTTCTAGGGAAACCTTTTCAGGTTGTCTCCTTATGAACGTTTTCAATGAAATATGTGTTTGATCATCATAAAAATTAAGGGTCTTTATGTATAGAAAGATATAGAATATGATCGATCAGATTGAGGGCTACTGGGGATAGGTAGATAGAGAATCTGATCATTATATCAAGTTATTTTGAGGATAAGAATCTAGATCTATTCTAATCAACGTATGGAGGGATTTACTTTATAAGGGAAGAAAAAAATTATTTTAAGTATAAAATAGGGGATACCTTTAGTATGGGTTATAAACTACCTTATCTTAAGGGTAAAAGAGTTATTCTTTTTAATAGATTAAAAGTCATTATTTCATTTTTATGCTATTGTATTACATGTTTCTTATAAGTTTTTATATTTCCACCAAACATATAATAAAAATTGAAACATTGTATTCATCTTTCTATTCTAATTTTTTATTTGTATTAATCTGATTATGATAATAACAATACATTTTAATTAATCATATCCATTTCAATTAAAATTATTTTACTTAGATTAATCAAATTCATATTGAATCCAATATTTTAAACTCTAATTTAATCATATTGATTATGATTATTATTATGTGATAGGATTGAGGACCATGTCCGATAAACCAACTTTAAGAGAATTTTGGTTTGTTTAGTTTATTTATTTTAAACTAGGTTTTTTAAAATACAATTCTCCCATATCTTGTAAGTAAGACATTAGGAATATTCTTACAATTCTAATCAGTATTATTTATTTACTAATGATCCAACAGTTATGCAGTGGATTTGAAGATAGACCATGAGGAGATGAGAAAGGAAACATAATTTTTTGTGGGTGTTTTGATTTGTAATGGAGGACCTATTTGGCATGGTCAACTAGATTATTCCATTGTATTAAAATTCAATATATATCTTCAAAGTTTAAATTTATTAATTAAACTAGATATATAAGAATGATATATAGGTTAGAAAATAGGATTTATCTTGAATCATCACCAAAATGGGTGTGGTGGACACCTCTATGTCATTCCATGTACATAGTTGAGGTCATCAATTTCTTCAGGGTCATTGGAATCATCAACATTATTGGTTTCATCAGTGTCATTAGGGATAATGAAAAGGAGGTTATACTCTAAAATACCCAAAAAATAATTCTAGAGATATTTTGTATGGTATAAAACAGAATAAAAATGGTGCACACAATATCCAAATTCTAAAGGAATTTGAGGTATGAGATATAGAGATTGACTGACTTATTGATGCTTGTCTTTATTTCCTTTATTCAATGTTTAGGGCCATATTCTATCCCCATTCATTTTTATTATAGATAATAAAATAATAAAATTGGTTGTGGGATTGGAAAAACTAGACACTAAGGGTTATTCACTTGATAATAAGGCTATAGGAACATTATAAAGCCCTTATGTTATTTTTTTCATTTCTTTCTCCTTATTTCATCAATGCATCATCATGTTTGAGATATAATATCACTAGAGGATGATATAGAAACATTTCTTGAGAGTTTTTGTTTTATTAAGAACTGATTCATACCCCACCCTCAATGATGACATACTCTCACTTGGACCTATCTGTTGGTATCAAAGTTATCTTGTAGTAGTTCTTGGTACATTAAAATATATATGAGTTTGTTCATTAATGCTTATATTATTTAATTTATAATATCCTTGGATGATATGGATTGCATAAAAATTAATGGAGTTCCTATGTTTTATGATAAGTTATCCCATATATGTAATGATAAGATAGTTCTATATCTTACTTATCTTAGCTACCATGTTCTTGAAATCACCAATGATGGTATAAATATTCTTAAAATTATGATGACCTATAATTTTTGGGGAAAGAGGAAAATAAAATTCAATGGAATATCTTATAATGAATTAATTAATTTTTTTTATAAAAGGATTTGTCACAAGCTGTGTTGGGATGAAGATATTTTAAAGAAGATCTAAGATGTTAAGATGGTGTTTGATAGGCTTGTTATGAAAGGAGAAGGTTTTTTATTAAATGTATTGTATTTTTTCCCAAAATAAAATCTCCTTAAATTGATAATATTTCTAAAAAATTCCATCATATGGATTTGGTTTCCATATTAAGTGGATCAATTCCTTCAAATGAAGGTTACCGGTCTGAGTTTCTTGGCCTGATTTTTTTAATGTTTATCCTACAATTATTACAAGTTCTAATAGAAATAGTGTTTGATACAATAAATCTGGTGATATTTTCTTTGTTCTCAATATTTGTAATATCATGACCACTAGAAGTTTTCATGATCCATAAGTAAGTTGTAAGGAGGAGAAAATCATTTGTATAACGTTTATTCTACAAATATATTTGGTGTTCACTAGATAGAGGCAGTCAGAAAAAGGTGCTTGTGTAAGGGTAGAGAGAGGCTTCATGTAAGGGTTACCCCCATTACATAATCCTTAGTCCACCAGTCTGATATTTCCAGATAAAGGATTTGATTTGTAGGGATTATTTTATAATATTATAAAATTTTACTTTCTAATTTTCAATGCCTCTAATGTTTTTGTGTTATTATGGTTGGAATATTTATTATAAAACATCATCTGATGAAATTTTATAATATCATCAGTCTATGACCGATGGATGAACTATTTTCATGGTTTTCTAAAAGATGGATGTTTAATTTTGTATAATTTCCATTAGTTAGATGTTGGAAAGCTAAGGTAACCTTGAAAGAGTTTTGATGAAAATTATCGAATGGAGGAAGTTATTACAAGAAGACATATAACATGTTCCTACTAAGTTAATGAATCACTAGATGGAGGTACACCATACAGAAGTGATACTACATAGTTTTATCAGAGAGATGAGTGTGTGGTTAAGGAATTACATAAAAGAATGCAGATTCTGGAAGTTTTCCTATAAGCTTCAAGAACAATATATTATCCTTTAGAAGTGTCCTAAAAATATCAAGTGATCCAGTGATTCCAAATTTAATCTTATATTTAGTGAAAAAAATGAATTTGGGTTTCTATTTTTTTTCTATAAAGTGAATATATAATTAGGGGGTACAAGTATAATATGTATGTAATACACTATTCACATATAAATAATTTAGTTGAATCATTGAATAATTATAAATTTTATTGGAAATAATTTTTGAAGAAATATTTGATAGATAATTAGTGGATGGGGACTTACGATTATTTGGTATCAGATATTCATTGTATAGAAATGATCAGATAAATAGGATAAAAATGAAACAATTGAATTTTTGAATTGGAATCAATCAAAGGATATAAAATAGAGTTTTCTATATAGAGGTACTAGATAGAAAGAATGATGAGGTGATCAGACATACAACATGGCAAAAGTGTTATTAGTCTAAAACAAGGCACTAGACAGACCCATCATATGGACAACCATCACACTAAAGGGAGTTATTTTTTTCTAAGAAAAAAATTTAAGAATAAGTAATTTAAAGTTGATAAATTGTGAATAAATATCAATGATAATTGTCACGAACCAGCCTGAGTCGACCCCGAACCGGTCACCTAGGCCAGCCCGCGACAAGTCCCAAGAAGCATTCCCGATCCTCCCGGGATGGTGACAAGCACCAAGGGCATCAACAGAGTACACAAGGGAACGATTTCTCCCATATATAAATAATCAAACAAACAGAGTAAATAAACGGACAACCCAAAATGAATTTATATAAAAATTGAACTAAATATTATTTATACAAGAAACTAAATGTAGAAAAAAACCAACAACTCAACTGAACAATCCCGAAGACCAACTAAATCCATGTGACACTTCTGGTCACTCTCCAACACAATGATCAAATTCTCCCAAGGTGATCGAACTAATGATGAAACCTGCACAAGGGCTAAAAGAAGAAGAATACTATAGGCGTGAGTATTAAAACTCAGTAGGTTAGCCCGATATTTTATTCCCAATGCACATTCCTTTAAAATAAAAGAAACATCAATTTATAGTTTTAAATTAAAGATATGAAAGTATGGTTTTCAAATGAGGTTCCATGGTATAATAATTATCAGACAAAAACATGCATGTTTAATAAACAAAAATGCAAGTAACAATTCTTTTCAAAGAGGCGCAACTTAAAAATGAAAATAGTTTTCAAGAGGGCTGATTTAAAGAATTTTAAATTTTAAATAAATAACACATACTACTGAATTTACCAACCAAACACACTGTATGCCGATGGTGAGTACAAAATAGCCAATGAGCACTAGTCACGGGAATACCCCTAGGCACTAGTTAGTTGTGAGCCCCAGGTACCTCGTATCTCAGTGAAAGTAACCATAATAAATATCTGTTCTCATGCATGAGCCACTAGTAGGGAACATACCCATAAACTAGTGGTCCCCAATCATCATCATCATCATAGTTTAGTTAGTTTTGTCATCGTCAAACTTGCTACGTGAAACAGAGGTCAACCCCCACAGAATCACTAGCATACTAGTACACGTCCGCCCACCTAGATACCTGGGATTCCCTTTAGTGCTCAATCAAGTTACACATATTATCAAATACACATTTAACATCCACATTCCATTCCAAAACCATAAAAACACAAACATCCCATAATCTTTCTTCACATTTCTTAAACTAATCAACGAACCGCTACATATTTTGGTATAACAATTTCATGAAGTGTATTGAGGCTTTGCACATAAAACTCTTTCTAATACACTCTTTAAATTATAAAAACACATAAAAACCAAACCAAATCATATCTGGCATCCTAATAAAAATTTAATAAAATCATTTAATGGTACATAAAACAATCCTAATTGCACAACTTGTCATATACAAGTAAAACACTCCTTCATTTCTAGGAAATGCCAAACGGGCCTTTAAACATTTTCTCAAAACTAACCTTTGACGAAGGTATGCATTTTAATTTTAATAAGGATCTGTATAAACACCATTTACAGCAGCAAACCACATTCATAAATATCTTATAATACTCAGGTTACATATTCAAAAGACAACCATTTTCATAAAGATGTGAAACGGTCCATTTTTGGGTAACTCAGGCCAAAATATGTTGTAAATCAAAACCCACTTATTTGTAAAAAAAATCCAAATTGTAAATCCATATAAGTACCCAAAAATACCATTTATCATTATTCCAATTCATTTTTAAATCCAAACAAATAACTTTTAAATCACACATCACACATAAAAGCCAACATGACAATTTACCAAACACATGACATGCCCTTTTTAAACAAAAAAATTTATTTTAAGTACATGATAAGGAATAAAATACCAATTGAATTCCATATTTTCATTCAAGATACTGTAACATGTTAAAAATACCATAAACAAGATTATAAACCTCACAAAATATTTTCAAAAGATAACGAAACATTTAAACAAACACTTGTTGAGCACTTTTATGAAAAAACAACACTACCTTTCACAAAACAATGATTAAACAACCACTTTGGACACCAAGAAAATTATCCAAAGGCTTAAAAACAATAATGAACATTTATATCAGTTTAGTAAAATATTAAAATGATGAAACTTGAATGATAAAAGCATGTGCAAGGGATATCCTACCTCAAATCTTTGGCGTAATTGAAACGCACACCCCAAATCACCCGCCGCGGGTTTATAAACCCTAAAACTATAAATACCAGACCTAAACAAACAGAAAACCCATAAAAACATGTTATAACAAAACCCTAGGTCTATAAATACTAGGGCACAATATAAATCAAAGAAATAATGAAAGGAGGGGGAAGAGGAAGGAGAAAGAAGAATGAATCTCACCTTTCACCCTAGAAAACTCTTCGTTTTCCATTAGATCTCAACCCTAGAGAAAGAGGAATGACTTTAAAATTCTTGGAGAGACTCTTAAGTTCTGGAAGAACCAGGGAAAGAAAATTTGTCTCCAAAAGAGTACGAATTGATTGATTTATGAATGATACAATTTACCTTGTCAATTCTGGATGATTTGAGGTATGCTAAGAATTTTCGCCCTAATCCGCGACCCATATGAGCTCAAAAGAGGTAAAATAGATTATGAGGGTTAGTATAGGGTTATTTTATTCTAGGGGGAGGAGGAATCACCAAAAAATATTAAAAAATGAAAAAGATATAAATGAAACAAATTTGTTTTTTAAAACAGGAAATGGGCCCATGGGCTGGCCCAATACCTAAATAAGTAACCCAAATTCACCCTTATTATGAATTTATAATGGGTCCAAAATGATAAATAAGCTTTAATATATCAGTATAGGACAAGTGGGAAGTTTAATGGGTGAAAAAGGATGAAAAAAAGAGTTATAAAAGAAACAAATTCGGTTTTTAAAACTAGGAATAAGCTCACGGTTGGCCCAAATCATGAAGTAACCACCCTTTCTTCAAAAACTACTAAACAAACAATGGGGATACCAAATTAGGGTGGTTATACATATATGAAACTTCAAAAATCAGGATTAATATCACAAAGTACCCATGAAAAGGATCAGGATTTCCAATGGACCGGATCAATACAAAGACAAAAAAAACCGTGTGTGATAATTCTCCCCACCATTAAAGCTTTCCGCCCCCGAAAAGCCATAACACTTTACGGCTGAAAAAAAACAACACCTAAGGATTCCATAACAAAATAATCCAACCTCTAAAGATAACGAGATATCAATCACCAAAAATGCAACTTAATACTCTTGCCTACACAAAACACAACTCACAACCACGTCTGGAGAATCAACGGAAAGATGAAGCCACCACCTCCACAACCAAGCCAAGAACCCGATTGTTGAGCCTCCTCTCAATGAACCCAACCATCACCCAAACCAAAGAGAACTCAAAAAAACAAAATATTCCAAGGGAGTCCAGAATGGACTCCCCATCATTAAGAATCAACTAGCACTAGAAATGTTCATAGGATGGAAATCCAGGAGACCCATGGTGGGTCTCCCCACCATTAGAAACCAACTAGCAACGAACAGAAAAGAATTAAACATGAGCTAGAATTGGGCCTCACTCACACAAGCCCATAAAAACCCTCCTAAAAAACCTACTATACCAAGATAATAGGGTTACAACATGAACATATTAACCACCCACTCCTGAACAGAGGGGATAAGAACTTGGCCAACACATTCATCACAGTTCTGGACCCCTGCCACTTAGGGATGAGAGGGAAGGGGACCCAATAATTTGGCCACTGAAACCACAAACTAAACAAAGAAACTACCCAAAAATCTCCACCTATTAATAGGTAATACCAAGACTACACCTTATTTTTTTCAAGCGGTCCACACAGGGACATTGATTGAAAACCCACATCCATGAAGGAATAACCATAGACACTATGTGAGGGGTTAAGTCCACCACGCTTGTTGAGACAAAGGGAAATTCACAGAAATGAGGAACCGAAACATTGAAATAGAAACTAACTTACCAAAACAGAGGAGTACGGATCCTAATCGAGCACTCCACATCTTTGTCGATTTCCTGACTGCGTGAAAATCTTCACTCCAAGGCCTATGGCTGGAGCACTGATTCTTGAAGCATTTTCTGCACCGCAGTCAGGTGATAAGGATCACACCACTCAAAAAAAACCTCACTTGAACACAAAACAAAAATCTTCATCTAAATAGGAACTCATAGATACATATCAAAATTCTATCTCACTCCAAACGAGGGGAAGAATGGACAAGGAATACGACGAAACACATTAACATCACCAAACACAACTGCTCTGTCCAAAATAATTATCACGACCTAAAATCACTTTTAATAGATCCCAAATAGCTCTCTATTCCAACAAACAGGTTGAGGCATCATCAAAATAGGTGGATAAAAAATTTGAAAGGAATCCTTAGGTTGATTAGCAGGAACGATTTCTAACGGAGAACTATCCATGGACACATCACAATATCAAACACATCTTTAGAAACCCAATGAAAATTACTCAAAAACTGAGCCACCAATAAGATCTCATCTCTAGATAGAACAAGATTATGAATTATAGATCACATGGAAGCTAACCAAGTAAACAAATCTTCTAAGTCGTAGAAAAATCAAGCCACATAACCATTTGTTTTTTTAAAAAAAGCCCCAATTTTCAGCTCAACACAATTTTGAAAAAATCAAACTAACTTGGTGGGCTTCCACATTTACCAATGGTGTTTCATGAAGTCTCGCCCAAATGCACATTTCCATGCCACCCTAGGCACCCAACCACCATACCATATAGTCCATCCTTCTAGGTATAAATAAAAACATGCATGTGAGCACCCATGAAAACACCAAAGGCTAAAACAAAACAACATCATTAAAAAAATTACCATCATATGGAACACCAACCAACAAGTCAAAAAAAACTTTTTCATATTTCACAAATAAAACCACAATTAATTAAGAGCCATTTTCTTAAATACCTACCCCTTTTCATTTTTAATTTTTTTTAAATAACCAAGCCACTCCAAACAACCCCTTCCCATTATTTTTAAAAAAAATCAGCAATGTATATTTTCATAATCCGAGTTCCATTGAGACCAATAACGTTTCTAGTAAAACACCAACCGATCAAAACTAATTTCCAAAACTAATTTATCCGATTCAAAAACTTTATAACATCCCAAAATACCCCATTTAAAACAAATATCCAGAATCACCTTAAAATGAATCACAATTTGAAAACATTTTTCTTCAACAAACCACAAGTTTAGATTATGGATAATCTAATCCCTTTAAATCATTTCCACTTCACTCCATTTTTAAAAAAAACACAACCTTCCAAAACCATTCTAATATTTAATTTTTGAAAACCCCCTTTTTCAATTTTCAAAATCTAATCCTTCATTTAAAACCCATTTCCACAATTCTCACACAAGGATTTTAAAAACAAAAATTTAGAATTCAAGAAAGGTTCAAGAGACCCAAAAAAAGGAACTAGAATCAGTGGGTGACTTGACCATATGGTTGGCAGCTATATGACAAAAACAAAACCAACACAGAGAGACTTATTAGGGCCATTACCCAGCTCCACATGGCTTTCCAGGCCCTGTGAGCTCACGGAGGCCATTAGTCAGACTCCCCTTATCATATCCCAACCCCAAAAAATCAACAAGAACAAAGGACACTAATAAAACTGGACTCTCATGGAAACCTGAGGATTAGAACAAGAAAGAGTTCGCGATGATCTTCTTGCACTTACCCCCAAAGTCCCACCAATCCTACTCCATCTACCTTGAAATCCCCAAAACAACAAGGGCGCTCTAAAAAGAAAGGTTTTCTAAGAGCCAACCTCCTTTGATACCATTTTGTCACGAACCAGCCCGAGTCGACCCTGAACCTGTCACCCAGGCCAGCCCACGACAAGTCCCGAGAGGCGTTCCTGATCCTCCTAGGATGGTGACAAGCACCGAGGGCATTAATAGAGTACACAAGGGAACGATTTCGCCCATATATAAACAATAAAACAAACAGCGGAAATAAACGGACAGCCCAAAATGAATTTATATAAAAATTGAACTACATATTATTTGTACAAGAAACTAAATGTAGAAAAAAACCAACAACTCAACTGAACAATCCCGATGACCAACTAAATCCATGTAAATCTTCTGGTCACTCTCCAAAACAATGATCAAAGTCTCCCAAGGTGATCTAACTAATGATGAAACCTGCACAAGGGCTAAAAAAAGAAGAATACTATAGGCGTGAGTATTAAAACTCAGTAGGTTAGCCCGATATTCTATTCCCAATGCACATTCCTTTAAAATAAAAGAAACATCAATTTATAGTTTTAAATTAAAGATATGAAAGTATGGTTTTCAAATGAGGTTCCATGCTATAATAATTATCAGACAAAAACATGCATGTTTAATAAACAAAAATGCAAGTAATAATTCTTTTCAAAGAGGTGCAACTTCAAAATGAAAATAGTTTTCAAGGGGGCTGCTTTAAAGAATTTTAACTTTTAAATAAATAACACATACTACTGAATTTACCAACCAAACACACTTTATGCCGATGGAGAGTACAAAATAGCTAATGAGCACTAGTCACGGGAATACCCCTAGGCACTAGTTAGTTGTGAGCCCCAGGTACCTCGTATCTCAGTGAAAGTAACCATAATAAATATATGTTCTCGTGAACGAGCCACTAGTAGGGAACATAACCATAACCTAGTGTTCCCCAATCATCATCATCATCATAGTTTAGTTGGTGTTGTCATCGTCAAACTTTCTACATGAAACAGAGGCCAACCCCCACAGAATCACTAGCATACTAGTACACGTCCGCCCACCTAGATACCCGAGATTCCCTTTAGTGCTCAATCAAGTTACACATATTATCAAATACACATTTCACATCCACATTACATTACAAAACCATAAAAACACAAACAACCAATTATCTTTCTTTACATTTCTTAAACTAATCAATGAACCGCTAAATATTTTGGTAAAATAATTTCATGAAGTGTATTGAGGCTTTGCACATAAAACTCTTTCAAAAACACTCTTGAAATTATAAAAACACATAAAAACCAAACCAAATAATATTTGTCATCCCAATAAAAATTTAATAAAATCATTTAATGGACCATAAAACAATCCCAATTGCACAACATGTCATATACAAGTAAAACACTCCTTCATTTATAGGAAATGCCAAACGGGCCTTTAAACATTTTCTCAAAACTAACCTTTGACGAAGGTATGAATTTTAATTTTATTAAGGATCTTTATAAACACCATTTACAGTAGAAAAAAACATTCACAAATCTCTTATCATACTCAGGTTACATATTCAAAACACAACCATTTTCATAAAGATGTGAAACGCTCCATTTTTGGGCAACTCGGGCCAAAATATGTTGTAAATCAAAACCAACTTGTTTGTAAAAACAAATCCAAATTGGAAATCCATATAACTACCCAAAAATACCATTTATCGTTCTTCCAATTCCTTTATAAATCCAAACAAATAACTTTTAAATCACACATCACACATAAAATCCAACAGGGCAATTTACCGAACACATGACATACCCTTTTTAAACAAAACAATTTATTTTAAGTACATAAAAAGGAATAAAACACCAATTGAATGCCATATTTTCATTCAAGATACTGTAACATGTTAAAAATACCATAAAACAGATTATAAAACTCACAAAATATTTGCAAAAGATAAAGGAACATTTAAACAAACACTTGTTGAGCACTTTCATGACAAAACAACACTACCTTTCACAAAATAATGATTAAACAACCACTTTGGACACCAAGAAAATTATCCAAAGGATTAAAAACAATAATGAACATTTATATAAGTTTATGAAAATATTAAAATGATGAAACTTGAATGATAAAGGCATGTGCAAGGCATATCCTACCTCAAATCTTTGGCGTAATTGAAATGCACACCCCAAATCACCCACCGCGGGTTTATAAACCCTAAAACTATAAATACCAGACCTAAACAAACAGAAACCCCATAAAAAAACATTTTATAACAAAAACCTAGGTCGATCAATACTATGGGACAATATAAATCAAAGAAATAATGAAAGGAGGGGGAAGAGGAAGGAGAAAGGAGAAGGAATCTCACCTTTCACCCTAGAAAACTCTTCGTCTTCCATTAGATATGAAACCATAGAGGAAAGGGAATGACTTGAAAATTCTTGGAGAGACTCATAAGGTCTGGAATAACCAGGGAAAGAAAATTGGTGGCCAAAAGAGTACGAATTGATTGATTTATGAATGATACAATTTACCGTGTCAATTCTGGAAGATTTGAGGTATCTTAAGAATTTTCGCCGTAATCCGCGACCCATATGAGCTCCAAAGAGGTAAAATAGGTTATGAGGGTTAGGATAGGGTTATTGGATTTGAGGGGTATGTGGAATCACCGAAAAATATTAAAAAATGAAAAATATATAAATGAAACTAATTTGTTTTTTAAAACAGGAAATAGGCCCATGGGCTGGCCCAATACCTAAATAAGTAACCCAAATTAACCCTGCTTATGAATTTATAATGGGTCCAAAATGATAAATAAGTTTTAATATATCAGTATAGGACAGGTGGAAAGTTTAATGGGTGAAAAAGGATGAAAAACAAGAGTTATAAAGGAAACAAATTCGGTTTTTAAAACTGGGAATGGGCTCACGGTTGGCCCAAATCATGAAGTAACCACCCTTTCTTCAAAAACTACTAAACAAACAATGGGGATCCCAAATTAGGGTGGTTAGACATATATGAAACTTCAAAACTCAGGATTCATATCACCAAGTACCCATTAAAAGGATCAGGATTTCCAATGGACCGTATCAATACAAAGACAAAAAAAACCGTGTGTGACAATAATAGTAACAATATAATGAATCATATTGGTAAAGGTTCTTAGAATTTTTATGAAAATATTTTATATACCATTTACATATGAAAGGTGGATATGAAAAATTAATTGATTATAATATAATTTAAGTGTAAGGATATTATTTTATTTCTATAAACACATACGAAGGATTGATTTATAGTGAATTGTGTAGTATTTGATTATTTTCAATATTTGATAAAGACTAGCTACTATAATTGAGTAGTGAACCTTATATTCTTGTTTTTAACAAATTAATATCACTTTAATAGGAGAAAAAATTTATTTTTAAGAAAAAAAACATATAAATAAAATATTACTAATTTATCCCCTCCCCCTCTTAGTGATTATATTGTTCCTGATTGTTACTTTCATGTTTTGGTGATAAAAAATGAATGGAATATAGAGAAAACTATATGATATATTTGAGAGAGAGAAAAATGTTAATAACTTCCAGTTATAAACATCTAGACTCAGTTTGAATACTTTCTAAAGTGAGAAGATGAATTGATGGATACATTTTATACTAAGTTAAAAAATCATAATATTGACTTAAATATATAGAGAAATTTATAAATATTCAACTTTGGAAAAAAATTGATCACAAACCTCTCATATAAATTTGCTGTGAAAATTTTTGTCCTTGAGGATCAAGTCTTGGATGAGCTGACCATCAATAAGCTAAAAAAATCTTGATAGCCTATGAGATGAGTAGAGGAACAAGATTAAAGAGAACCAAATAATCGAGGAAGGACAACATGTTAAAAAATTTAAAAGCATTGAAAAATATTGAATCAAAGAAGTCTCATGTGGTGGAAATTGATTTTGAAGATGATTCCATAGATTTAGATGTGTTATTTTTTTTAAATGGGATATAATGAGGGAAGGATAAATATAAGGGTAAATATGATATGTTTCTAAATAACTATTAGAATTTAATCATTATAGTTAAATAATTATAAAAATAATCTCCCATTATTTATAATATATAAAACCAAAAACATTAATATATAAATGAATAATATACTATATAAATTATATCATTGATAACTTTTCTATTTTCTTTAATCAATGATGCCTGATGAAAATCCTTTATAGGTAGCCAAAGGACTTCCAGCATTATCGTGTATCCACAGGTTTAAATTATCACCTAACATTTGGGTGGGATTCTTCATCTCACCAAATCATGCTAGTGCCTCCCTAGGTAAAGTATAAATATTAAAAGATCTTTGAGAGAGGGATAGAATTTGTAGTTTCTAAGGCATTTAAAGACTCACACCATTCTCATGGAATAATATCCTTTTACAATCCCTCAAGAATGATTCTAGAGTAAAACATGAATGCAATCAAATTTTTTATAACATATGAGTGAATAAGTTTTTTTTACAACTATTATAACCCTCATACATGAAAAATCTCCTAATATATCACATTATGAAACATTAAATCATTGATATATTTTATGTAGGAGATATAAATGTTAACCATTAAATATTTGGTTGTGTTGGTGTATAATAGGAAAATAAGTCAAATAATAAAGTATTATTCTATATAAATAACTTCCCTTATGATTTTCTCAATTATATAGTATGATTGGTCAATGAAATGATATGTAATATATATTTCATTCCTTACGATATACTCATATATTCACCTATAATATGTCCAAATACATCACATGCATAATGGATATAGGGAATATCTTCTTTAATGTTCCACTTACACTAAAGTCACATAGTCTTTGTGTCATATCACCTAATATTTTATCATTTTTTATAACTTATGAAACCATATTCAAAAATCATTTTTTATATATTCTAATACATTTTTGGAAATCTATCATCAAACTCATCGAGCATCACATCATATGTAATACCTTGTGGATATATATACAAATATCATTTTCAATAAAATATAAAACAATTTTAGATAATATAATTGAGTAAAAATAAATCCATATTAATTTAACCAAATTTTTTGACCCCATGATACTTTTAGTTTTGTAAAAAAATAAGAATTCATAAATTCATAAATGTAAGAAAAATTTGGCATTTAGAAAAAAATAAATGTTACTCAAGCTAAAATGGGATCTAGTGTGATCTCTATTATACATAATTATTTTTATACCTTTTCTCACCATCTACATCATATAAAAGTATGCATATTCATATGAACCCTCTAACAAATACATCATGTTACCATGGGACACATGGAATTTCAATCCCACATATCATCCTTATATGTTCCCGATTCATTGAGTATAAACAAATCAGGTTATTGAATACATCAAACATCATTCATCCTTCTGGATGAGCACATCAAATTTACCTGATACCATAAATATGAAAATAAATTATCCTATTTGGTTATGGTTATACCCTCCCTTAGTACACATCAATCAAGAGCCTATATGCCTTAATCTCTATCCGATAGGAAAAATCCCATCTTGATTAAGCTCCAACTGATGACATGATCAACAACATACCCAAACACCCCTAATTATTTTAGCCTAAAGTCCTGTGTAAGAAATTTATCAAAGCTTTAAGGTTCTATTGATTGTTATCCCACTAATCTCAAGTATTATGGAAATATAAATATGAACTATTCACCCCAAGAATACCAAATACAGTGTATGACACTCAATGTGGTATACTTCATGGGTCATCTAGTGTAGAAAACATGTTTTATACCTCATTATTATATTATATATCCCAATAAAAGAATAATATTCATGAAAACCATCATATTTTTTCACAACCTATAATACTCCATGAAACAAATCAGTTATAGGTAACTCAAATTCATACTTTGGGTTGTTTATTGTCATTTCACCTCAAGATAATGTTTTACCAACATGAAATAATGAAAACGTAGTGATTTAATTTTGTAGAATATGATACATTTTGTATTCGTAAACCCCTTATATTATTTTAACAAAACTATAAGTAAGTTATTGTTTCATTATATCATATATAATAGACTTCCAGATGAGTATTATGTTTTCTATAATTTTATTGTTTTGTTAAACTCATTACATCTATATATAATTCCTACCACATATCTATATATACATCTGATAAAACCCTCCCACTAAAATCTTTAGTGATAAATATATATGAATAATTTTTTTTAATAATAGTGAGACATAGGAATCATATTCATAAAGTTTAACTCCTTGATCATATTATGAAAAATATTTATGTTCATAACATCCAATGTTAAGATGTTAATGAATTATATTATATACTTAAAACTATTCTTTATTTCATCATCATCATAATTCATGGAACTATATTCCAACAAAAATTCCTTGAAATATTATATTAATTAATGTAAATATTTACCTTAAAATTTTAGTGACATACCCTAAACCTTTTAGGATATTAACTTTAATTCAATTTACATTTTTACTGGAACAATATTATATCAGTTAACATTGAAATTCTCAATGTCAAATCATACTTCCACTTGTCTATTAGACACTGTATTCTATTCATAATATCATTATAGGACACAAAAAAACATTTATATAGGGAAATTTTTTTATATGTGGGAATATTTAACATATAAATTTTTATATCTTTATCATATATTTTATACTATTTTTTTGGAGAATTATTTTGAAACTAAGATTATTATTTATAAAATGTAACTAAAGGGAAGTGGGATCAAATAAATATTATTTTAACAAGCATCGAATAAACTCTTTGAAAAAGATAAAACTCATTTTATCCTTATCTTCAATTCAAGTATATAATATAATTTTATGAATCATAAATCATGTGTATCAAATTTATCATCTCAAAATTTCCAAAACAAATCTTTATTAAAAAACAAATTATATTCTAATATATTATAATTGAAATGACTATACTCATACTTTATTAATATATATATGCACTTTATATATACATTTTCATTCAATTTCATTTTTTTAAAAGGTTGGGGCCAAAGCCTCATTTTTATCATTAAATCAAAGCAAAGTCCTCTTTTAACTGGGTAGAGGGAAACCCATTACACAGCCCAAAGGCCCAGTGGGCTTGTAGCCCATTACATAGCCCATAGGCCCAAATTATAAGGCCAATTCACATTATTATATACTTAATTTTTTTAATATATAAATTTGGTATCATATACACTTCAATATTGAAGAATTTATTTTTTTAACACCCGTACCAAACATAGAGATTCCAAGGATTTTCCCAAACCTCTTCAGGTATCACAAAAAATTCCATCATATGGAAAAATATCCTGACACCCTGACTTTACCTTTAGGTTCCAATAACCATTATTGACTATTATAAAGAAACATTATTTGACTCTCAAACATTTTATTATTCTTCTATTTTGAACATTTACCCACTTGTACAATTGATATAGTACTAAAACCTAGACATATCATTCCTTGTTTTATATCATCAATACTTTGAGAAAATAGAGTAAACATTTATTGAATATATTCAAATTATCAAAAAAAATTCAATACTAGTAATACAATAAAATAATTAACCAAAATACGATTTATATAAAACCTCATATCTCTCCAAGTTAACAGCACACAAAATCATATTGAGTATATGAGTGGATACTAAATTTCATTAGTTCATTTTTCATATAATTCTTTTAAAACCAGTATTAAATAATTAAATTATTCTTATAAGAATATAAATTCAATCATTTAAGATATTAAACATTAGGTTACATAAGAAGGTATTACTCTATCACATATAATTCTTCTTCTATATTAATAAATAATCTAATGTTTTGTGCTTGACACAAAAGGTCACTCTCTGTACTCTCCGTGGAGGGAGCTCTCTGCCATCATCTCCTCCATTCCTCTAGGGTTTCAGTTTTCACCCACGACATCTACCCTTATCTCTCGGCTTTGTCCACTCTTCGTCTCCCCTCTCCTCAGGTGCTTGCCATTATGGGATTTCTTTGCGGTTCGCTTGTTTCTTCCATCGAAGGTATGTGTTTTGGACGCCCTCTGTTTCCTTAACCTACTCTGGCCTTAAGTTCCTTCACGCCTCTCCAGGTCGGGGATGGTGTGGAGTTTTCCTAAGGCTTTGGGATTGTAGTTTGGTGGACGATGGGTTTCTAGATGCTTCCCGAGTCGGTCTTCTCCTCGGTCGCCCCAACCAGCTCTGACCTAGGGTTCCACTGCTTCTCTCCAGGTTGGAGTTGGAGTGATGGGTATACAGGGTTTTGGGCATATGGTTTGCAGCTTCTGAGGTTCCTTTTTTTGGGTTTCTTCCCCGAGCTTCTTCATGGTTCATTCCCACCCCTTTTCAGGGTTTTCTCCGGTTTTGTGTTGGTCTTATTTCTCATTGGTGGTTTTTATTATCGTTAGTGGTCTCATTTAATGGTGCTGGTTGGTTGTGGTGGGACGTCGTGTTTGTGGTTTCTGTTGATTTCGTCGTTCTGTTGGGTTAGGTTTTTGACTCTGACAGTGTTTTGCAGTGTTATGGTTGTCGTTTATGACTACAAGTTCATGATACAGTCGAAGGTCCAATCGACGACGAGTGCAGGCGGTCGGCGTAAGAGAAGAGACAAGCAGTGTTGAGGTGTGGAAGAATAAGACCTTGGTAATGTGTTGACATGAAATGGTTAATGGTTATGCTGTTTGGTGGGGTTTCTATGCTGGTTTGTAGATAATGGTTATCAACGACAGTGGTTATGGTGATCAGAGTTCCTGTTTCTTCCGGCGGGTCATGTATCCAGAGGCAGCGGTGTGGTGGATGAGTTGCTGGCCGGGGACATCAACGGGATAGAGACGTGCGGTTCGAGCTCCGGCGTGATGATAACGGTAGTTGGAGTTGATACGACTGAGCCAGCGATATGATTATGGGGGTGAGTTGTTTGAGGGATTGGTTTCACAGGCCGCTCAGCAGTACATGGTTCATTTGATAGCTTTTTGAATTTGATTTTTAATTTTGAAAATCTTGGGCAGGTTCTTGAAGGTTGTTTGGGTGGTGATGTTTTTTTTGTGGATGGGTTGAATCTGGAGGGAATATGTTAGGTTCACACTTACCCTAAAAGTGTCATTATAAAATATAAAAAAAATGGATTGTGTGTTGTAATGTTTTGTGCTAGTTTAAGAAGTTTCTTATATTAAGATCCTATATTTCAAGGATTTATCTCAAAGTAATTTTTGATTATTATGATGACATTTATCTATAATAGAACCTTTGATCATAAGAGTATACTATTTTACATTTAATAATTTAATAAGTATTTTATTAATTGCTCTCCCAAAAAATGATGTCCCCTTTTAAAATCATTATATCCATTAATGTATAAAGATCCATATTTCACTATACAAGGTGTCAACCCACTTAGTAATTTACATAGGTAATTATATAAATCATATCATATATGAATCTTGGATGGTTTAGAAGAAAACAATTTGTCTAATTCATTATATTGAAAGACTAAACACTATTTTTTTTGGTATCCATCCCAATGGTTTCCCATCTATGTGAAACCCAAAGAAAATGACAAAAATAAGGTACCTAAATATTTGGTTCACCTAATTACTTTCTTTCATTACATAAGATAGTATAGGGGCACCATACATTGACATAAAATTCATGGTAAAATGATCATGGGCATGTAAAGTGTTCACATTAAAATGAATCTAAAATTTATTATTTTAAAGGTTATTTTTTTCGCACAATATTATATCATGTTTCCCATTTACATGTTTGTGTTCATATAATGTTTTAGTATGGAATCTTATTCCTTTCTCCAAATTAATATATTCAAACTATATTGATGTGTAACTAATTAGACAACCCATATCTTGGGTTACTAAAAAAATTAAAATCCAATTATATTTATACACATAAAAAAATTCATATCATGCATATGGTACTTGAAACCCTATAATGTGAATGATTAAAATCATATAAACCTATAATATCCATAAGACTAACCTGAGATAGAAATATAACTTACCCCCAATTTTCTAAACATTCTATAAGCCTCTATACCAGTGAGTTATCTGGCCCAAAGTCTCTTTACCCAAGGATAATGTACTCAACAGAGACATGAGTTCCATTAGAATTTTAAAATCTAATATGTAAAAATACTAATTAACTAATTAGATGAAGCTCATAGCCCAAAACAAGCTAAGGTAAAGGTAAAAGTAAACTAAACCAATTATCATACCAAACACAAATATTCTTAGATTCATTTACAAAAATTCATAAAACCCATTTAATAATTTTAAATAATGAATATGTCTTTTGATAACATGATAATTATATTTTTAAAAATATAGGGAATAAATTAAATAAATGAAAAACTAATAAATTTAAACTTAAGATAAAATATTTAAAAAAAATTATAAATAAATAAGTTATAAAAACCTTATAATTCATTATAGATATTCCATAATTATACAAATATAACTATTTTATATTTATTCCCAATATAAACTCTTTTATATAATTCATTATATTTTATTTACTTTAAATATATGATATTTATAATATAAACATTATACATATGAACTATTCATATATATCATGTCAAAATAGAAAATATCACATATATATTATCTCATCCATGATTATATTTGTAACACCCTAGAAGTCATAACACTTATAACTTGTTTTACACATAACACTGAATGAAGGTGAACCACGTAATAATTTTAATATTATTTTTGTAACATAGTTTTTGAATTAGTAAGTATAAATAGAAGTAATAATAATATGAAAATCATTATAAAAATTATAATAAATGGAATCAAGTATTAAAATTCTTCCTTATGAGGCTCCTTTTTGAGTTTGGGAAGGGGGTAACTTATCTAGGGTTTTCCCTCAATAAAGTGCAAGCTAAAATCCAAAAAGTGTAGCTTGAGAAAAATCATCCAAGAGAAAAGTTCAATATCATGTAAATAACTTTAAGATCTATCCTATATAAATCTTCACCCATAATAACCATAACTACTTACCTCATACTTATGTCTTATGCATATATTTTATGGGTTTATATAACTAGAATTTCTGTTGATATAAACTTGTAATTATAAATTTAGTAAATTATTTATATATCACATGGATTTATATAAATTTCATATTTATAATTTTAAATAATAATAATGGTTATTTTTAATAAAAATTTATAAAATATTTAATTAATATTGCTAAATAACTAAAAAATATTTGTTATGCTTAAAATGTATTTTACTAAATATTTACCTTTTATGAATTATAAATGATTATATTAAAATTAATTTTTATCAACACTAGAATTTGATTCTAATTGGATGATTTGAAAATTTTAATAATCATATCAATAAAATTCCATAAGGGAATTATTATTATTAATATAAAAATGAGTTACCAAAGTATATATTATTCGATTTGGTAAAACATTTATTTTTCAAATAATTTCTTTTATAAAATTTGCATAATTTTTATATAAATAAAATAAATTAAAATAGTTTAAATAATGAATCTATTGTTATTTTTATAAATATATAAAATATATTAAAACTCATTTAATCATTAATTGATATGAAATTTGGTTATGAACACAAAAATGGTAAAAATTTATTTTTATATAAAAACAATTTTTCTATATATTATATACTTTTATTTAAAAGTTATTTTTTTTATATTTAAAAATTGAATAATGTTAAATGGATTCAAAATCCAGAATCCACATGTTTAGATTTTTAAATAGGGGTTATATTATATATTTAGTAAAAAATAATTAATATGGTTAATTTTAATCATGATTATTAAGCGTAAAATTGATTAACATAAAGTGGTGTCATTTTTAACAAATTAACATTAAAAAAACATATAGAAGAAATTGGATTGGGTAGAAATTCAAAACTACACATATCACTAAAATTTACTCACCTAACTGACCTAACTCTCATAAAATTCCATTCTTACCCCTCACATATCATTCAATTTGAAGGAAAAGTCCCTCATTTTCTCCTATAAAAGGTGCTCACTTCCACTCACATCAAGAGACACCACTAATTAGAAATTTTCTTAAAACGATTCTCATTATACCTTCCTTATAATCTTTTTAAACTTTTATAATCCATTTATTAGAATAAAGTGGACCAATTCCTCTAATTGCATGATGTATTTTTTGGACAAGAATGAAATCCTCAACGCGAGTAACATCTACCCCCTAGTCTTTTATTCTATACCATTATCATCCATCCTCCTAGAAAACTATTCTAAAAATATTAATATAATGAACAAATTATCATTAGTATACTCAAATGTTATTATATTCATTTTATTACCATCATCCATTCCCCCATCAAATATTTTAAAAATGAAAACATCATCCATGCGTAACTGAAAAATATCATCTCTATAAATGATGAGTTTAGTTTATCATAAATTATATGGATTGTTATAAGATTGTATTTATTGAATAATTATATATATATATATATTACATAATTATGGTTTTGAAAATATAATCTATTTTCTACCTTCCTCATATTAAATGGAAAATTAAAATTTTGTCCGCGTGAATGTGTGGGATACCACTTCCAAGAAACGATGTAGTTCATATTTCATCACCACCCTAAATGGATGGTTAAAGGAATATAATTAATGAATAAATATGATATTATTATGTAAAAAATATTTTTTGTTTTTAAAATTTAATATTAATATTAAACTTATTAATTAAGACACCACATTTCATTCCCTAAAAAATTACTAAAACTAGCTCATGTCCGATTTCATCCTCACAAATCATTACTAAAGATATCATAGAATGAAAATATATAATTATAAATCATTAGGTTACATTTATTATATAATCCTGAATAATATAGTAATAATGAAATTTGTATCAATGAATGAAGATTGATATCGACACTATGAAACTTATATGAAACGATCGTGGATACTAACACTCGATGATGAAAATAAAAAATAACTTGATAATGAAGGAATATTAAATTATGACAATTAAAGTTTATAATAGGTAATAAATAATGATATTTTTTTTAAAATTAAGTTTTTAATATACTTATTTTTTTATATAGAAGGTTAATGCACTTTCACAGTAGTCAAGAGTTAATGCAAGGGCTTCTCATATAATTTTTTTTTCATTGATACATATTCAATATTCACCACTTTTTTCATTTTTTCTGGGGTATATAATTTACTATGTATTCCTATTATCATTAATTTCATAAAATTCATATTAATAATAAATTCATCTCATGTTCTATCTTTTATGGCCTTTGGATTTAAAATATTTCAAAGTTGTAATGGTTTTTTCCACAATTCCACTTTATTGAGGCATGATTTCATATTTTATGCCTATCCTTATTTGATATAGAGTAATTACTACACTATTGAATTATTTTATGATAAATAATATTAAATAATATGACCAAAAATTATATTTTACAATCTCCCTTTCATGTTATTTTAATTCACACATCACCTAAGTTGTAAGGGACTTTGCTAACTCAACATTGTTTCTTGGAGTTTTTATGGTTTATTCTTGAACTATAATATTCTAAGTCCCATAAATTATTTTATTTAATTTTTCATATGATATACCATCTGATATATATTAAGAAAATGGAATTTTTAATTCAATATTCTTTGTTTATTAATTTCATTATCATAAAATTATAATGTTGTTAAAAATAATTCACATCCTCTTTAATGAATATTTTTATTCTATATCTACACACTTTCCATCAACATTTTTTTCAATTTCTTTTTTAAAATAAAAATTATTATTATCTCATGTGAAATTATTATCTCTATTTACATCATTTCAAAATAATGTTTTATTATCATTTTTCATATTGTGTGTTTTCAATAATGGTATTTTAAAATATTCAAAAATAATTTTATTTTTATGATTTTATATTCTATCTTCTACTCCAAATTTTCAATGGAAACCCTTTATATATATTTAAAGTATCCATTATTGGGATTTTTTATAAAGTGGTGTTTTAAAGATATTTTTTTGTGACCTTTTTTAAAATGATTTTTTAAAGGGCCCCGTAACATCTTCTCTTTATGACAATGTTAACATGTGTTTTCTAAAATCTATTTTTATAGATTATATATCATTTTACACTCAAAATATAAAATATATATTTCCTTTAGAGTTATTCTAAATGAATTAACCTCTAAATTCACTCATAATACTTTTCTTTTTGGGGGTTAAACTCATGGTATCAAAAAAACTAATTATTGATCCCTTTTTATGTGATATTGTTCAAAGTTTCTTCGTAGGATTGTGTTTTTCATTTATGTTGAAATCTATAGAAGTTATTATATTTAATTTTTGATATGAATTAATAATACAAGAAAACTTATTTATCGATATGGATAATGATTATATTCTTCCATTCATAGATTGGGGAATGTATTAGAATGATCTATGTTTATTATTTTGATACAAACGTTTATTTATTACTAGGGAAAGTTGATTATATATTTTATTGATATTCATTTCATTCATATTGTGAATAAAGTGGAATTGAATAATTGGTGGGTGGGTGTAATAATAATATTATCACTTGATGCATCGAAATGTCTCATGAGAAAAATTTGTTTCGGTATTTTAGTGTATGCCTTCCCATTTAATAATATTTCCTTAACATGGGATCCAAAAGATAAGATCAAAATATATTCGGAATGAGGAATTTATAGTAAGATTATAATTTCTTATAATGTGGCATTGATGTTAATATCATAATATCTAGGAATATGTTCTAGAAAATAAGATCACAATGTCTTTGTTTGAAGCATTAATAGTAATATTGCAATGTCTTATATTATACATTTCACCATAATGAAATATTTTACTTTTATCCATGTGATTAATTATATCGTTATGAAAACCATATATTTATTCTAAGATAATGTGATTAGTTATATGAAATTATTTGATTCTAATTTATTCATACCATATTCATTTATGCAATGATGATTATTTGATAGATTATAATATACACTACACCTTATAGAGAATTTAATCTCACCTTTTTTGTGTTTCTATTTCCAAATTATTTTAAATAATAGTATTTCATATAATATTCCTAGATAAGTTTAATGTATATATAATGTTTTGGAATATTTTGAATACTTAGTGTTCTATAATAAATTCCAATTATAATTAGAGAATTTCCACTATATGGGATATATATTGGTTTTTTAGTTAAAGGTTTTTTTATCCTTCTAAAACTCTAAACCTAAAAGGTTATTGGCATGTAAGTGACTTAATTTTTGTTGTTGATATTGCAATTATGAATGGTTAAGTTTGGCCCTATTTATTTTATTTCAATGTTGGTATGTAATGTATATGATTATTAAAACCTAATTTAGGAGTTTGGGTTTATGGATCTAAGGTTGGAATAAAATCATGGTTTAGAAAATTGTAGTTTTTTGGAAGAGTACACGGTTGGGGTATATGAATACCTTAGGGTTGGTATGTGATTTTGAGTCAAAACAATTCTAATTATTTTTGGAAATAATAATATATTTTAGGCATATACATTATTAAGATATATTTATTTTTTGTATATTATTTTATTTTGTTTGTGGATAAGGATTATGTTAAATTCAGGGAGGATTGGTTTCCAAGAATTTTAGTTTTAGGATATAGTAAGAAAGATCTTGATTCTATTATTATTAAAAACTAGGATGAGAATATATTAGTGTAAACCATAGGGATAAATATAAATATACAAAAACCTCATAAAATTATGTTATATTATAGAGTGTATTATTTTAAAAAATGAAATCTCTAGATAGACACAAACAAGTGGGTACATGCTATAAACCAGATACATCATAGGGTAATAACCATGAAAAAGGTTAGTTGTGTAATAAATAGATGTTCACTTAGTGTAAAATAAGTGTACCTAATTTAACACTTGATTTTACACTCTGGGGGAGGATTTTCTTTGGTTTATCATATTATCTTTATGAATCATTATGAATGATTACAATATATTTTGAGGATTTATACCTTTTTATATTAGAAAAACTAAAGAAACCATTATATATATATTAGTTTGAAATTATAGTTTCATAGTATGAGATAACTTATGATTCATTTATCATATTAATAAAATTTCTTATTATGTTATTATCTTATATTATTATAACCATTTTGTTTTTAGTATTCAGATGAAATCTGGATCTTGAAAATGAAGTTATAAAACATATGTATCTAGAAATCCCTATGTCTTATAGACAATTAAAGAAGCATATTTTGAATAAATTATTGTAAAAAATATGTACATATCTATATTAAGAGGTATAAGATGGTTTTATAGTATTACCCTTAGATATTCAGGTTTATATATCATTAAAAATTGTATAATAAGTTATGTATATCCTATAGACACCCTTACCTTTTTTTATCAGTCAGTGATAATTAAATTTTCAAGGACACAATTTATTTTAGGAGTATAATTTAACACCCCAAAAATTATAATACTTATACATTTTTTTGAATGTATCACTAAAAAAAAGTGTAATACCCATGGGTCTTTAAATTAAAACTATTTTTGATATCATACATGATACACAACACTACGTTTTAATAACTGAAAAATATTGTTATTTAATATTACTATTAAAACCTAGCTGTTGAATTGGTGGGTGTGAATAAGAGTAAAAAAATTATGGAATATATATATATATATATAATTTTTTTATCCAATAAACATTTATTGATTAATTATTTGTAATTAAACACTAATTTTTGATTAATGTCATTTTATGCTTCAAAAATATGTTTTCTTTAAAAATGGTTTGAATTTATTTTTGTGAGAGAATATTATAATTAATTTCTTACACTATAATAAATTGTATTTGATAAATATAAAATTATTTTTTAAATAATAATATCAAAGTTATCCTAGAATGAAATTTTGGTATTTTTTGAAAAGATAAAATTTTCAATGAATAGTGAAAAAATTATAGAAAATTGTATTTTCCATTCAATTATTTAAAAAGACCCATTTTGTTTTAAATTGTTTTTAAAATTTAATTAGTTCCTTTTTATTAAAAATAATCCAGTTAATGTAATTTTAATTGAAATTACAATATTTTTTTTATGAAAACATTTCTTATACTTAAAATCCATTTGTATAGAAAATTGTTTTTCATCAGGTTTTGGGGTTTATTTTAAATTTAATTTCTACCAATTATAGGAATTGAATTTGAGAAAAATTATTTCATCTTTTTAATCACAATTTCAAAGCATTATAAATTGTTTTAAATTATTTTTTCTATAATGAATAGTAACCGTGGTCAAATCTATCACCACTGTAAAAAAGTAAATTGGGTTAACTAATGTTAAAAATAATTTTAAAAGGATATAAAATCCCCATAAGACATAATTTTAATTTTTTAGGAGTGTATTTAAACAAAATCCTTCATATATTCCAAAATATGGAATTTTCATGGCCTTTTTCTCTGATAAAGGCCTTTATATTATTCTTAGTAAAGAATAATTCTAAAATATAAATTTATTTATTTTAATATCTCTAATATGTTTTCACAAGTATAAAAATAATTCATGAAAAGATATAAATGTAATTTTTTAGTATGATTTTTTATATTATGTTAATTTATTATAATTTTTTGTGGTAAAATAATTACATTAAATGCTTACATGGCGTTGATATAGTGCTTGTGCAAGGAGTATAAAAATAAAATAAATGATTTTAAAAACTATAAAAGTAATATTGTTTTTATTATTTATGGTTTTACATGAATTTTTAAGATAAATATTCTGTATTGTTGATGTTTTAAAAGTTTCTATTTGAAATAAATTTAAATATTTGTATTTTTTATTGTTTAATTATGTAAATAATCCTAAAAATAAATTTAATAGTATTTTATGTTAAATAATATTTTAATAAATGATTTAAAATTTATAAAACTCTTATCCTTGGACAATTGAAGTAGATATGGTCAATAATATAAACCATTATCCAATTATGGGTAAATTTTCCTTTTATTATAATTTTCAAGACCACTAAAAAGTAGCAAACATTTTAATCAATGTAATCATTAAAAGGGTTAATAGGAGGTTAAAACTAAGATATAAATGATATAACATCACATAAACTTGTAAAACTTTTATCAGATAAAAGTGTTTCAACTTATCTAAAATATATCATAAAAAAGATATCAATTTTTATCCACTTGAACATGAAAATTAATTTATAAAACTTCAATACTTTAAGTGATTCTAAGGGTACGCGACCCCCACCATAATAAAGGAACACAACCTATCCTCCCATCCTCACACTTCATGATCCATGTTTCTTGACCAATATCTTATATAATAAATTTACAACATTATTTATAACTTCTTAGAGGTCTTGGTATAACCAAATTACCAACCTTGATGTCTTAAATGTAAGTTGAAGGTGGTCATATAGAGGAGGTAATCATCTTAACTGAGAGTTTTCATTTTACTTATTCTTCTAAATCCATAAAATTATCATAAAATATGATGATATGATGACATACATATCTAAAATATACTTAAATTTTATTATTTATATGGTAAAACCTTTTTTTATATCCTTTTCCATTCTGTAGGGTGAAAAAACATTATATGTGCGTATGTGTGAAATTCCACCTCCATGAAGTGATTTGTTTTATTTTCCATAACCACCACTTATAGCTAGTTTTAATGATATATCTAATATATAGATATATATATGTATATATGATATTAAATAAATAATTATCATTATTTAAAGGTATTATATCATCTATTTCCTTACCCATCCATCCATTATAAAAATATAACGACGTTCATGTGTATGTCGGATTACCACATCCACCAAGAGGCATGATTTTTTTTTTCATGTACAACTTTAATGGATGGTAATAAAATTGTATTAATGTATATAAATGTTAATTATTTCATGATTAATATTTTTGTGAAAATGTAACAATGACCCCTTTTACCAAAAATCAACCTACCAAAGTCATTTTTTAATTATGAACCAAACATCCTCAAAATACCCAACATAGACTTAACCGATTAATTAATTAAATATTTCATTGAAATAGATGAAATAAATGGTTTAATGATAAATTATTAAACTAGTAAAAGTTTCTTAAATAATTAAGTAATTAATATATTTTTAATATATAAGAGTTAAAGTATATACTTAGCATATTTGGATCGCAGGTAAGGGGTTTCTTAACTCAATTTCCTTTCATTGGGTTATAACACTTCGTCATTGACATTTTTATTCCATGATTATGTGTGAATTGAGTTATAAATTTTTATTTATTTATTTATACTTCTTTATATGGATTTATATATGTACACTTAATTAGTTCATGGATTAATTATCACTTTAAATGTTATGATCTTTGAAAGGTTTTTTTGTCTCAAAATCATTTTCTTGAGACATGTTTCATATCATGCCTCATGATTTTTATAGTGTACTAACTTCCAAATGAATGATTTGTTACATATTCATTCATTTAATTCATGGGACTAATATAAAAATTTCATATTAATTATTTCAAATACTATTTATTTGAAAGTTACCAAAGCAGTAAAGGATTTATGATATAATCTTATTTCTTTCCATTTTCATTTATGTTCAAGGTTCTTTTGGGGAAAAATTTATGATATTAGTTTAACAAACCAAATATATATTCTTACACTATGGTTATTATTATATTTACCTAATTTACTTTTATTTACCACTCTTTGGTACTTAATGATATCAAAATAAAATTTTAAGGAAAACTAACCATATTACTCTTTTTGGTCAGGGCACTTTTCTATTTCATATCCATGATCTTAAAAATGTATTAAATAATGTTATTTTCTAGGAATAAATAATTATTTTAAGTTATTTTCAATAGTATTTTACTTTCTTTAAAAATTTTAAATATGGATATTTTTATCATATTTAAAATAGGATACTTTTTCTTTTTATCAGAAGTGTGATCATGGGTATTTATTTTAACATTTACCCAATGAATAGATTTTTTCTTTATCAAAACTATTAATTTATTTGAATTTTCCTTCATAATTTTCCATGGATGTTTTTGAATAAAACTTTTTCCCCAGTTATATTGTAATTTTTATTTAAGAAATTATCAAAATAAAATTCTAATTTTCTTATTTTAAAATAAATGAAATTAATATTATTTTAAATGTATTTTTCAACTATGGAAACATCCTTTATTGTTTTAGAATGATACAATGGGGATATGATCCAATTATACCATCCTTATTATTTCTCAGTATATAGTATGGTTTTTTAAAGAGATTTTCATGTAACCCATTACTTTTCCATGGGTTTATCAAGCCAAAAAGAAATAATGGTTGTTTTAAAGGGTGTTATGGTGAAAAGAGAAATATTATTATTGTTTTTTCATGTAACACCCCAAGCTTCCACGGTACGTTTCCCTTCGAATAATGCAATAGCGTGTGTTGTACGCAACCTCGAGCTCTAACACACACCACAACTAATTAAACTAGCTGTTGTGCATAGTAATACCTACTTTTTGAAATTTTATAAATTTTATTTATCAAAATGGACTTCATTTTTGGATTCGGAATATCGAAATTAGCCTATGTTGAATTTTTGGTATTTTTCTGAGAACTTCTAATTTTTTATGAATAGTGAAAAATACTTAAAAACAACTTTTTTAATCAAAATAATTTATAGTGATAAATTATACTATTTAGTGGTTTTAGATTATAATTAGTATATATTTTTTACCATTTTATCCAATGGTGGTCATTAGAATTAATTTCACTTTGAAATTGGACATAAACAATTGTCAATCTTTTGATATATATTGTTTCTTAAAAACACGCTATTTGTTGTGATAACGGGAATTAATTATAAAATTAATTAATGAAACTTATATGTTTGGAATTTTGTAAAATGGACATCATTTTTGAATTCGGAATATCAATTATATCTTAGGGTGAAATTTTGGCATTGTTCTGAAAAACTTCAATTTTTGATGAATAGTGAAACCATTAAGTGGTAGTTAAATAACTGATTTTTCGTTTAAATGAAATATTACCACTTCTGTGTTTTGAATTTCAAAAATCCGACATACATGGTTGTCATTAGGATGTAAAATGTGGTTCAATGGGATTAAAATAATTTTTTGGTGAATAGTAACTTTTAAGTTTAATTAATCGCGATTAAAGGTAATTAGTGAAATTTAAGGTAAAAATGATATTATAAAAATATGAAAATACCCTTACACTTGTACTACCCCTATTGTATGAGTAATGGACGACCAAGAAAATCCATGGGTCAACTTGGGGACCCCATGGAGCCACTTTAGTTGGAAAATGACATAAATACCTTTTATTTAATGTTAAAGTAAAAAAATGACACAAACATGAAATGTTTTACTAAAACATTTTTTACATGGGGTTATACAAGTCATATTTTTGACTATAAATATTCATTAGAAAGATAAAAAGATTTCCTACATCATAGTATTTTTTTTATAAATTTTAGACATTAAAGAAATTAAATTATTTATGACATCATTATGATGCAGCGATGACCTCATTATTTAACGATTTTAATAAAATGAAAAGATAATGTAAAATACAAGGCTTAAACTTTTCCAAAGACTATTGGATGGGTAGATTTCGAACCCTTATAACCTTAGCCACGAATTATATAAGTGTGGGACCTTTAGAATCCGAAAAGCATTGTATAATAATGTAACATTTCAATCATTCCAAAAGAGCCCCTCCTCTTCTCTTATAAAAGGCCCCCCACCTCTACCACCTTATTCACACTTTCAAGCCTTTTGGTTCGGCCAAACTCTGCCCAAGTACTCTCCCAACTTCTCTCCCTTCATCCTAGAAGCTTTACTTTAGTCATAAATCCATTCTAAGGAGTCCTTTTGATCAAATCAAAAGGAAGAACCCGAAGAAGAGGTAACGTTTTCATCACCCTCTTTCAAGTTTCTTTCTTTTTCCACTCCCTCTTTGTTCATTATTTCAATTCTAAAATTATAACTTCAGTATCTTCTATATACTGTGATGTTATTATAAATATGGAACAACCATATTCAGTATTCTACCCATCATTTGAATGACATGTCACCATACGTGCGTACGTACGGCTTACCGTCTCCACGTCGTGGTGTAATTGTTATTCAATATATTATAATTTAGATGGGTATAATAATGATATGCAATTCATGTAAATAATAAATATAACATGATAATTATTCCTTATATATGATATACTATCCAATTATATATTATTTTAATATCAAAATAATGATATTGTCCCTCGTGCGTACGTACGGACTACCGTCTCCATGAACGCGCTGAGATTCATTCTCCGTCGTATCCATTCAAGTATAATTATCATTTGATGATTTAAAAATAATGTTTAAGGACATGATATCATTCTGGATATGAATAATATACAACCTATCCATGAAAGACACAACTTACGTAACAAAACATATAAAAGAAAACGAGTAAGTTAACACCCGAAACAACGATAAATCTAAGATATTGTTAACAAAGTAATGTTAAAAGATCATATATGATATCATATGAGTGTATATGATTCTTGTATAATTTAATAACAATTATTTCACCATTATACAGGAGGTTAACCTACCCCAACCAAGGAAAAGTACAAGGCAAGGGTTTACTTCACAACCTCTTCATTATCCAAGGTTGTTTATACATAATTATCTACTGGGACCTCGTTATCATCCACATCCATGTTTCTTTAAAATGTCTTTCAAAACATTATTACTATTAAATGGAAAATGGGTTAAAGTCATTTATACCCTTATAAGTTTTTTAAAGGAATCTTACAATCGTTTTCCAAACAATGTACTTTTTGACCTTTTTGACAAATTTAAGGTAAGAATGTTTTTTTAACTTATACGGCGGGTGCGGCTATTTTCCGCCATTATAACTTCTTCGAAGCTTCCCTTACAAGCTTATAAGAATATTTTCAAAGTAAATGTATTATTTTATAATTATGGTACTTTTAAATGATTTCAAAAAAGAGAGATATTTCTCTCAAATAGCTTTGATTTCATCCATGTCAACATCCTTTGATGGGTTTTAAGTTTAATTGAAATTGATTTATGATACAAAACTTCCATTGAACATTTTGTGAAATATTTGACTGTGGAGGTGTTATTTTTATACCAACCATAGTTTATGGAGAAATTGTTGACATTTCGTATGCTAGTTTTAATACGAATATTTATGTTATGTTTAAACCTATTCATATGAGGAATGTATTGGACTTAATAAGTGATGGGTGGAGCCCGCTATAGCTCCTCGATGCATCGGTAGGTATCATGAGACAACTAGACGTGGAATTGGCCGAGGCCCTTTCCCAATTTGATTTATGGTTTTGGCCGAGGCCTTAATCATTTTAGACGTCTTGGCCGAGGCCTTGAAAAAATGTTTCAGAATGTCTGGCATTATACATTCCCTCATTATGAAAGTGGTTATTGATATTTCATGTGATTATTTGTCTAGTAATATATCCATGTGAGTAAGTAATGGAATTATTTTATTTTACTTTTGCCATATTATGTTGAAGTTCAAGTTCAATAAGGCTTTTGTTTTAGTTATACATTGCCTTAAATGCTTATGTTTTCTTATGAAAGTTTCCGCTATATTGTTATCCTTACGGAGCATTTGAGCTCACCCCTTTCAATGTTTTATTTTTCCCAGGATGTGAAGAAGTGTATTATGACTGACTTGCAAGAATAGTCAGTGAGGATATGAGTGTGGACTAGGGAGACCATGCTATTTTAGTTTTCATTTTTATGATGTAATGTAATGTTTACGAATGTATCTAGTGTTTCCAAGGCTACTGAACTAATCGGTCTTTTGAGACTTGATCTTTTGTGATCATGCCAATGTTATGTAATAATGCACCGACTCTAGGTAACTGGGGTCGGGGCGTTACAGTTGGTATCAGAGGAAGTTTAGTACAAACCTTGGAAGCTAGATTTAGACAAACTCTGATTAGATCACGTAGACCTAAGATGAACTTTGGGGATTAGTATAGAAGAACTTCCTAAAATTTTGGTATTGTAGAGATTTTGTGAGTTTTCCGAGCAATACATCCCTGTCTGGATATGAACAGGTAGAGGTGGATCTGGGACAGATGTACCTAGAGGTAAAACCCGAAAACACCGCTTTGAGCTAGACTCGAACGGGAACTGGTGCACGACAACGGGCCTTGCTGCACTCTTGGTTATGACACTCCTGGGGGATATGATTAGGATAATTCCCATTTTCTTTAAAAACCACTATGAAGGGTTACGAGTATATACTTCCTCAAAGAAAACATTTTTATAATTATGGATTATATCCATAATTAGTTCAATTTATGTTAAGTGTTTTACAAGTATGGAATTATGTATTTTGATTCATAAACTAATCTAGTTTATGCCATTATTTAGAAATGGCGCCTAGTGGAAGGAATGGAAACCGTATCAATGCATGCACTCCGTGTAGGGATTGCCCTCCTGCTCAAGATAATTATGGTGGAGCTAGTGATACAACTGGTGCTGATCAGCTTCTCACCGTACTGGGAAAACTCACGCAGGTTATGAATAATAACCTTACTCGTATGGAGCACCCTGATCCGCAACGTGGAGGATCAATTCTAGACCGTTTCATGAGGCAACAACCACCAACCTTCAATGGGAGTACAAATCCTATAGTAGCTGAGCAATGGATAAATTACTTAGAGAAAATATTCCATGCCTTGGGGAGTAGTGAAAGGGAGAAAGTTGTCATGGCAGTTTACCGCCTCACTGGAGATGCCGATCAATGGTGGTCACTAATTCAAAACACAAAGGAAGATGATGAATTAACAAACATGGAATGGCAGGAGTTCAAAGAGCTGTTCTTAGAAAAATACTTTCCTCGAGACCATCGAGCGGATATGGAAAGGAAATTTCTGAGTCTGAGGAAGAAGGAGGATGAGAATGTCGCAAAGTATGAGGCTAACTTTACAAGGTTAGCGAGTTATGCTGCAGATTACATACGTAACCCAAGAAGTAAGACTGATTGTTTCTTTGATGGGTTAAAACAATTTCTCCGTCTAGCTTTAGTATCACAAACCTTCTCTTCATACTAAGGTATTATCTCGTGCGCTATCAAGACGGAAAAGTAATTCTCTAAGTCTTATGACTTTAAATCAAAGCAAGATAAGAAGAGATCCGCTGAAAACTCTGGGAAAGGAAATAAGGAAACAGGGAAGAAGGGTAGAAATGAATTTCCACCCTGTGATAATTGTGGTAGGAAGCACCCTGGTGCCTGTCTAAAAGGAAAAGGAGTGTGTTACAAGTGTGGTGAAAAAGGCCACCAAGCTCATGAATGCAAGGGAAAGAAAGCGGTTGTCAACGTGGAATGCTATAATTGTAGAGAGAAGGGACATTATGCAAATGAATGTCCTAAGCGTCAGGGGAACTTACCTCAGAAGAGGCCAAGGGATCAGGGCCAGGCTTATTCTATCTCTACTGCTGAGGTGGAAGCTCCGAAAGACGTGGTGGCAGGTAATTTAATGGTTTCCTCAAGTTTAGAAAATGCATTATTTGATTCTGGATCATCGCATTGTTTCATATCTTCCCAGTTTGCTAAGAAAATTAGATATTTCCAATTTGATTTAACAAGGGAGTTGTCGGTCAAAACCCCTAAGGGAAGTATTGTTGCAACAAAGTTTTGTCGATTAGTTCCCATTAGAGCACCTAAATGTTCTTTACCTGCTGATCTCATCGTCTTACCCATGATTGAATTTGATATAATCCTCGGTATGGATTGGCTTTCGGACCATGATGCAAAAATTTATTGTAAGAGGAAAGAGGTTACGATTCTTGATGATGATGATAAGGAACACCTTATCTTTAGATCAGAATCGTCGCCACATAATTCTTATCTAGATCCACCCCCAGTAGCTCAACTAAATTCAATTATTGGGGAGGAAGAGAAGGAAATTACTGAGGGTGAGGAAAGTAATATTCAAATAGAGGATGTACCTATTGTGAGAGAATATGTTGATGTGTTTCCGGAAGATTTACCTGGACATCCTCCAGAACGAGAAGTTGAGTTTTCCATTGATTTAATTCCTGGATCAAGGCCCATATCGAAGACCCCTTATAGAATGGCCACTGTGGAATTAGTTGAACTAAAGAAACAACTAGAGGAATTGAGTAATAAAGGATTTATTCGCCCTAGTGTTTCTCCTTGGGGATCCCCTGTTCTTTTTGTTAAGAATAAAGATGGATCTATGAGGTTGTGCATCGACTATAGGGAGATCAATGCTATAATAATAAAGAACAAGTATCCCCTACCTCGCATTGATGATTTGTTTGACCAACTGCCTGGAGCTCAATAATTTTCAAAGATTGACCTTCGGTCTGGATACCATCAGTTGTGTGTGAAGAAGGAAGACGTTCCAAATACAGCATTTCGAACAAGGTACAGGCATTACGAGTTTACAGTAATGCCTTTTGGATTGACTAATGCACCCTCTGTTTTCATGGATCTAATGAATAGAGTTTTCAAGGAATATCTTGATGACTTTGTAGTGGTATTTATTGATGATATCTTGGTATACTCCAAAAGCCACGAAGATCATGAACATCACTTACGCATTATCCTGAAGACTCTTAGAAGACATGAATTATATGGGAAATTTAGCAAGTGTGAATTTTGGCTTCAGGAGATTTCTTTTCTTGGCCATATTGTCTCTAAGGATGGAATTTCCGTTGATCCTTCTAAAACCAAGGCAATCCAAGAATGGCCTGCACCGAAAAGTATAACTGAGGTATGCAGTTTTATTGGTTTAGCAGGTTATTATCGACGTTTCGTCCATAATTTTTCCAGATTGGATAACCCATTGACAAAGCTCACACGTAAAGGGATTAAATTTGTCTGTACAAAAGAGTGTGAAGAATGTTTTGAAGAACTGAAGAGAAGATTAGTCAACGCCCCTGTATTGACTCTACCATCGGGGAATGATGGGTTTGTTATTTATAGTGATGCATCGAAGAAAGGACTTGGTTGTGTCCTTATGCAGAATGATAAGGTTATTGCCTATGCATCACGGCAGCTAAAAATTCATGAGAAAAACTATCCTACTCATGATCTTGAGTTAGCAGCTGTGATATTTGCTTTAAAGATATGGAGACATTACCTCTATGGTGAAAATTGTGAGATTTATACTGATCACAAGAGTTTGAAGTATATTTTCTCACAAAAAGAACTCAACATGAGGCAAAGGCGATGGCTTGAACTACTCAAGGATTATGATTGCACGATACATTATCACCCGGGGAAGGCAAAAAAGGTGGCAGATGCTTTGAGTAGAAAAGACCATGGAGTTTTGAATGTGATGAGAATTGAAAGGGATCCAATTTTCATGGATCTAGTGAAGATGGACATGGGAATAACTAGGGAAGGTGAAACATCAATGATTTTTCAAATGGTTGCCAAACCATCATTACTATAAAGGATTAAGAGTTCTCAGACCGATGATGAAGAATTTCAGAAGAAGATTAAAGATGTGAATGATGGAAGATTGAGGGACTTTGTGTATAAGGATGGAATTTTGAAATTCGGGAAGAGACTTTGTGTTCCCGATATACCTGATCTAAAAAGGGAATTGCTGGATGATGCTCATAGTTCCAATTTCTCTATACACCCTGGGAGAACCAAAATGTATAGAGATTTGAAGGAACATTTTTGGTGGGACAATATGAAGAGGGAGATTGCTGATTTTGTGTCGAGGTGTATGGTTTTTCAACAAGTGAAAGCTGTAAGGCAACATCCTGGTGGAGTATTGCAACCTCTTCCCATACCTGAGTGGAAATGGGATAATATTACGATGGACTTTGTCATGGGACTACCAAAGACTCCTAGAAGGAATGATGCAATATGGGTCATTGTTGATCATCTTACTAAGTCAGCACATTTTCTGGCTATACAGGAGGATCTACCACTTGAACGTCTAGCAAGACTATATATTAATGAAGTTGTAAGACTTCATGGAGTACCCCTATCGATTGTTTCTGATCGTGATCCTTGTTTTACTTCAAGATTCTGGAAAAGTCTTCAAAAGGCCTTGGATACTGAATTTCATTTGAGCACTGCCTATCACCCTCAAACAGATGGACAATCAGAACAGACTATTCAAACCTTAGAAGACATGTTGAGATCATTCTCTCTTCACTTTCAGGGTATGTGGGATCAATATTTACCACTGGTAGAATTTTCCTATAACAATAGCTTCCATTCAAGCATTCAGATGGCACCTTATGAAGCGTTATACGGAAAGAGATGTCGTACACCAACCTATTGGGATGACGTTGGTGAAAGAAAACTTGTGGGACCAGAACTGGTGGAAGAAACAATGGAAAAGGTGAAGGTAATCCAAAACCACATCAAAGAAGCTCAAAGTAGGCAGAAGAGCTATGCCGATAACAGAAGAAAGGTTTTGGAATTTCAGGTGGGAGATCATGTTTTCCTAAAGGTATCTCCATGGAAGGGAGTTATACGTTTTGGTAAGAAGGGTAAGTTGAGTCCCAGGTACATCGGACCTTTAGAAATTCTAGATCGTATTGGGGCTGTAGCTTATCATTTGGCGATGCCGCCAAATCTCTCCAAAGTTCATGATGTTTTCCACATATCGCTATTGTGAAAATACATGCCCGACCCAACACATGTACTTACCTATGAGGATTTAGAACTGGAACCCGATCTATCTTATTGCGAAGAGCCCATCAGAATTCTTGATGTGAGGGAGCAGGTGCTGAGAAACCGGACGACTCGTCTGGTAAAGGTTTTGTGGAGAAATCATAAAATGGAAGAGGCAACGTGGGAACCTGAGGAACTTATGATGAAGAACCACCCGAGTCTTTTTATGCAGTAATACCCTAGAAATTGCGAGGACGCAATTATTTGAAGGAGGGGAGAATGTAACACCCCAAGCTTCCACGGTACGTTTCTCTTCGAATAATGCAATAGCGTGTGTTGTACGCAACCTCGAGCTCTAACACACACCACAACTAATTAAACTAGCCGTTGTGAATAGTAATACCTACTTTTTGAAATTTTATAAATTTTATTTATCAAAATGGACTTCATTTTTGGATTCGGAATATCGAAATTAGCCTATGTTGAATTTTTGGTATTTTTCTGAGAACTTCTAATTTTTTATGAATAGTGAAAAATACTTAAAAACAAATTTTTTAATCAAAATAATTTATAGTGATAAATTATACTATTTAGTGGTTTTAGAGTATAATTAGTATATATTTTTACCATTTTATCCAATGGTGGTCATTATAATTAATTTCACTTTGAAATTGGACATAAACAATTGTCAATCATTTGATATATATTGTTTTTTAAAAACACGCTATTTGTTGTGACAGCGGGAATTAATTATAAAATTAATTAATGCAACTTATATGTTTGGAATTTTGTAAAATGGACATGATTTTTGAATTTGGAATATCAATTATAGCTTAGGGTGAAATTTTGGCATTGTTCTGAAAAACTTCAATTTTTGATGAATAGTGAAACCACAAAGTGGTAGTTAAATAACTGATTTTTCGTTTAAATGAAATATTACCACTTCTGTGTTTTGAATTTCAAAAATCCGACATACATGGTTGTCATTAGGATGTAAAATGTGGTTCAATGGGATTAAAATAATTTTTTGGTGAATAGTAACTTTTAAGTTTAATTAATCGCGATTAAAGGTAATTAGTGAAATTTAAGGTAAAAATGATATTATAAAAATATGAAAATACCCTTACACTTGTCCTACCCCTATTTTATGAGTAATGGTCGACCAAGAAAATCCATGGGTCAACTTGGGGACCCCATGGAGCCACTTTAGTTGGAAAATGACATAAATACCTTTTATTTAATGTTAAAGTAAAAAAATGACACAAACATGAAATGTTTTACTAAAACAATTTTTACATGGGGTTATACAAGTCATATTTTTGACTATAAATAGTCATTGGAAAGATAAAAAGATTTCCTACATCATAGTATTTTTATTTATAATTTTTAGACATTAAATAAATTAAATTATTTATGACATCATTACGATGCAGCGATGACCTCATTATTTAACGATTTTAATAAAATGAAAAGATAATGTAAAATCCAAGGCTTACACTTGTCCAAAGACTATTTGATGGGTAGATTTCGAACCCTTATCACCTTAGACACTAATTATATAAGTGTGGGACCTTTAGAATCCGAAAAGAATTGTATAATAATGTAACATTTCAATCTTTCCAAAAGAGCCCCTCCTCTCCTCTTATAAAAGGCCCCCACCTCTACCACCTTATTCACACTTTCAAGACTTTTGGTTCGGCCAACCTCTGCCCAAATACTCTCCCAACTTCTCTCCCTTAATCCTAGAAGCTTTACTTTAGTCAGAAAGCCATCCTAAGGAGTCCTTTTGATCAAATCAAAAGGAAGAACCAGAAGAAGAGGTAACGTTTTCATCACCCTCTTTCAAGTTTCTTTCTTCTTCCACTCCCTCTTTGTTTATTATTTCTATTCTAAAATTATAACTCCAGTATCTTCTATATACTGTGATGTTATTATAAATATGGAATAACCATATTCAGTATTCTACCCATCATTTGAATGACATGTCACCATACCCGCGTACGTATGGCTTACCGTCTCCACGTCGTGGTGTAATTGTTATTCAATATATTATTATTTAGATGGGTATAATAATGATATGTAATTCATGTAAATAATAAATATAACATGATAATTATTTTGTATATATGATATACTATCCAATTATATATTATTTTAATATCAAAATAATGATATTGTCGCTTGTGCGTACGTACGAACTACCGTCTCCACGAACGCGATGAGATTCATTCTCCGTCGTATCCATTCAAGTATAATTATCATTTTATGATTTAAAAATAATGTCTAAGGACATGATATCATTCTGGATATGAATAAGATACAACCTATCCATGAAAGAGACGACTTATGTAACAAAACATATAAAAGAAAACGAGTAAGTTAACACCCGAAACAACGATAAATCTAAGATATTGTTAACAAAGCAATGTTAAAAGATCATATATGATATCATATGAATGTATATGATTCTTGTATAATTTAATAACAATTATTTCAACATTATACAGGAGGTTAACCTACCCCAACCAAGGAAAAGTACAAGGTAAGGGTTTACTTCACAACCACTTCATTATCCAAGGATGTTTATACATAATTATCTACTGGGACCTCGTTATCATCCACATCCATGTTTCTTAAAAATATCTTTCAAAACATTTTTAATATTAAATGGAAAATGGGTTAAAGTCATTTATACCCTTATAATTTTTTTAAAGGAATCTTACCGTCGTTTTCCAAACAATGTACTTTTTGACCTTTTTGACAAATTTAAGGTAAGAATGTTTTTTTAACTTATACGGTGGGTGCGGCTATTTTCTGCCATTATAACTTCGTCGAAGCTTCTCTTACATGCTTATAAGAATATTTTCATAGTAAATGTATTATTTTATAATTATGGGACTTTTAAATGATTTCAAAAAAGAGAGATATTTCTCTCAAATAGCTTTGATTTCATCCATGTCAACATCCTTTGATGGGTTTTAAGTTTAATTGAAATTGATTTATTATACAAAACTTCCATTGAACATTTTGTGAAATATTTGACTATGGAGGTGTTATTTTTATACCAACCATAGTTTATGGAGAAATTGTTGACATTTCATATGCTAGTTTTAATACGAATATTTATGTTATGTTTAAACCTATTCATATGAGGAATGTATTGGACTTAATAAGTGACGGGTGGAGCCCGCTATAGCTCCTCGATGCATCGGTAGGTCTCATGAGACTACTAGATGTGGAATTGGCCGAGGCCCTTTCCCAATTTGATTTATTGTTTTGGCCGAGGCCTTAATCATTTTAGACGTCTTGGCCGAGGCCTTGACAAAATGTTTCAGAATGTATGGCATTATACATTACCTCATTATGAAAGTGGTTATTGATATTTCATGAGATTATTCGTCTAGTAGAATATCCATGTGAGTAAGTAATGACATTATTTTATTTTAATTTTTCCATATTATGCTGAAGTTCAAGTTCAATAAGGCTTTTGTTTTAGTTATACATTGCCTTAAATGCTTATGTTTTCTTATGAAAGTTTCCGCTATATTGTTATCCTTACGGAGCATTTGAGCTCACCCCTTTCAATGTTTTATTTTTCCCAGGATGTGAAGAAGTGTATTATGACTGACTTGCAAGAATAGTCAGTGAGGATATGAGTGTGGACTAGGGAGACCATGTTATTGTAGTTTTCATTTTTTATGATGTAATGTAATGTTTACGAATGTATCTAGTGTTTCCAAGGCTACTAAACTAATCGGTCTTTCGAGACTTGATCTTTTGTGATCATGCCAATGTTATGTAATAATGCAACGACTCTAGGTAACTGTGGTCGGGGCGTTACATTTAATTATATTATACTTATACATATAAAAGAATTATTAATGGGTGGTTCCATTATAAATAGAGGACACTTGGTGGCATTATAAACCATGAATGCATTGTTTCGTTATAAACCAAGGAGGAGTGGGTCCTTTATCACCCTCCATTTATTTGGGTAAAGTTAAAAAGAATAAAAATACATTTTCAGAACACATAATTTTATAAAAAAATAATTTTAAAACCTGTTAACATCACTTGTAAAATCATATAGAACTTTAAATGCTATGATAAACTATATGATACACCTAAAATCTTCCAAATTAAGGGATTTAATAATGTTAAAAGGTGGATTATATGGTGCACCCAAAATTACCAAATATGAAATGTCTTGTTGTATGTATAAATAAAACCTACATCAGAAAGAATGAATAATAATATGAGAAGAACATGGAAGAGCTAGACCAGACCTTTGTGAGGTCTTCCTCCATTGTGAACTAAATAACCAAAGGCTTTGAATAAAAAAGATAGACCTACTCATGATTTTGAAACCCCCAAGAACTATCAAAATGATTGAAAAAATCATCAATCAATGGATGTTTGAAAGTAAATCAAGTTACCAAAGAAAAATATAGTGACAAAGAAGGCTTTAAAACTTTAAAAGGGGATATTTCAGACAACAAGATACCATTAGAAGATCTTAAAACCTTTTCTTTCAACTAAATGGTTAGAATATACATATCAAAACACACATATATTTTATATAATGATAAATAATGTAGGATACCATTCCCCAATGATGGAGGGAAAGGATAATAGAATGGTCTCTCATCCACTAGAGGAGGTGGAGGGGATGCCACCTTCTCCATTACTGGCTTGGTCATGCCAAATGGGAGAGTATCAAAGATTGATGATTTTTTGGTGGTACCATCCCTTGGTAAAAACCCCCACCCATGTTTCTTATATATTTAATTAATAAATAAAATAATAATAATTTATTAATATTTTTATTACTCTTAAATTTTAATTCATCACTATATTTTTATATGATTTTAGATGGAAAATTTAGTTGTGATTTTGCGATCTTAATACTGAGATAAATTATTCAAGACCCATATATGATAGTTAATTTAAATCCTTTATATGGGAATTGGTCTCATAACATGACCCCTTCTTTTCCATTGTTTATAAAATATATATTTCTCAAATTTTGTACATTTTTGGAAAATAAATAGTTAATTTTAATCAATTTTCCTTATAACTCATGATGAAGATAACTTACATCTCAATAGATTCCATTTAATAGGAGAATTTGGTATTTTAAATTTTTGGACATCATATTTGATGGTGACCCAACGCATAAATTTGTAAAAGTTACTATTTGAATTTGTTTTATGAGTAGATCATGATTGTTACCTCTATTAGTAAATTTAGAGCTCTTTAAATTAAAAAATTGATAAAATAAGTTTTGTATTGATTTGGATAGATGCGCTCCTAAAAAAATCATTGTGATGAATATATGGATTATGTATAATTATTATGTGTATATAGTTCTTCATGGAGGTGTCTTCTTATGTGGAGGTTAGTGTTGTGAATACAGGAATAAGTATAATAACCATGTAATAAATTTGATTTGTATGATAAAGAAATATATATTTTGATTATGAAATTAATGACATGGATTGTATATTAATGATGGTTCTTGTATAGTGGTTTTAGTGATGAGTTATGGAAGTAGCTTGGTTGTGGGAACTAGATAATTTTGGACATTATTTATTATATATATGATGTTATTTCAATGAAAAGTATGCCATGTTCACACAACCATCAACTATGAGATGTTTTCTCATGTAGGACCTTACATTCATATTAGTGGCCAGATCAACTATATGGCTAGACTTTTATACCCTTTTTTCATGAACTAACTCTAAGTCACCTTTTAACTAGGCACCCAAACTGGACCATGACATACCCAAGGTGCATTCTCGATCTCCCCAGGTTAGAAACTAGTTCAAATTAACTAAATAATATCTTTATAGAATTAGTTAACCTAATAAAAAATAATTATCAAGGATATAAACCCAACCAAAATTATTGTATGGTACGTCCATAAATTGTATTACTATGAAAAATAGATAATAAAGTATAAAATCAGAAAAATAAAAATAAGAGATAATAACTCATAAGAATATAATAGAACATAAATAAAATAAAATAAAATTTGGCTCCATCATATAATGGGAATGATTAATTTTCTGATACAACAATGGTGAAAAAATAAAACCAAAAAATCTATATTAATCTCTATGCGACCTCCAAGGCCACCCTTTGTCATCAAAACTATCATTCTCTAAGAGAGATCCCAAAATAGTACCTAAAACTACAAAATAACTTCAGTATATCGTATCCAATCATCATAATTAGAGTTTGATCATAAAACATCCCATTCAGTAATAACTATAGAGTCTATTCATTTTCTTTTTGAAAACAACCTACACATGATAGTTTAAAAATATAGGTTGAAAATAGTGTTTTCTCATTAAAGAGAAATAAACATCAGTATTTCTAAAAAATTAATCTTTTAAACTCAAAAATGTTTTAAATAAATATTTATAACTATTTTTTTTAATTTTGGACACACCTTTTAATATCCAATTTTAAAACACCCTTTAAAACCAAATAATAAATAGGACTGATGGAACCAAAAAGGGAAAACAATCAACAAGATAAATAAACCAAACCAATAAAACTGTAATATAAATTTTAAATAGTTTAAGGAAAAAATAATACTAAAACAGTAATGTAAGGACCTAATTTTTCACTATGTATTTTTTTAAATAAATATTTTGTTAATATCATGTTTAATACACAATAAAAAACCCTAACAGACCTCAATTTGTTTTAAAATAAATATTGACCAAATTCTCTATAAATGATTATTGATGGACACTAACCATAATAAGGATTGGGGAGAGACCCTCTAATGCAAGGAGCTACCTGCAAAAATAAATTTTTTCTTGTGGAAGATCAAACACCATGTGTTTTTAACTGATTACAATGTGAAGCACATATGTATCAATCGGGTTTCTATGTGTGCTTGTGACAAGAATCATCAGGAAGAAAATTTAGATAACTTATTTTTAATTGAGAATGGGTGCACACACTTTGAAGGTCCTTCAGTGGTCTTATAGGCATTTTCTCAAGGGAGTATATGAACACCTCCTTTTTCACACTTTGCCTCTAGGGAGTTAACAACTTTGATATTAAAAGTAAATCTAGAACTATCATTCTTATGGATGGTTGATGGTGTTTATGAAAAGCATGGAATAAAGCCTGATTTGAAGGGACAAACTCTTCTGAATCTGTTATCATCTTCATGAATAGAATCCTATTTGCAGACCTGATACACTTGATAAAAAACTAAGCAGATGCTCTATATATTAGATATATAAATATCTGTAGTGGTCTATAGTCCATGGTTTAGAATATGCGTCAGGATCACTGGGTTCATTGGATCCCCCACACCACTGACCGAAATATCAATATGGACGGGTCCTATAATATGGTCATTATGCGGGGAGAAGGTCTCATGTGTGGCCCTAAAGGATCTATTATCCTCACATTTATGGCATCCTTCAGTGTTAGAGACTCCCTGCTGGAAGAATCCCGTACAATTTATAATGGTTTGTGCCTTTGTAAAAAGATAATAATAGTGCTTATGGCGGTTGAAACTGAATCCAATACAATCCATGTTTCTCTACATGGATTTAGAACCACCCTCTGGTCGATAATATACCTTATGTAAAGATGTAGAGAGATCATTTCAAGACAAATTCATATACTTAATATGTGGAGAGAGGGGGAAAAGTTGATGACTACCTAGATTTTGTTGTATCTAATACAACTCATGGAGGAGTGGTTATTTTTTCTAGCATGTGGCAATTTCCCCCATAAGGAATTGATTTCATTAGAGGGGATTCCCTCAGGCTCCATCAATTTCATCCCCCATGTCACCCTATCCCATGTATCCCTTTAATATCTTTTTGGAAACACCACTTTTAAACTATAAATAATATATTTAAAGATATTGGTTGGAGAAAGAAAATATGTATGATTTGAATTATTTTTAGAATAATACTTAATATACAAAAAATGATTTTCAATAAAAACCAGTTTTCCACAATATTATTATTATTTTAAAGTTAAATTTTTAAATTTTAGAATGTGAATTTCTAAAATTTAAAATCATTTTTAGAAATAAACTAACAATATTAACTTAATATTTTTTTCACTAAAAAAGATTTATTTTTAGGAGAATAGTGAAAAAGTACTATTTTTAAAAATAACATGACATTTATGAATTTAGCAGTATATAAGTATGATTTTTAAATTCATGAAACCATTTTCTAAAAAAAACATGTATTTTTTAATTTAAAATATAATTATAAAAAACATTTGTAAACGCATGTTTAGCATTTTATAACATAGTTTATATTTTTTTTAAATTATTTTTAATATATTATACATTTAATATTTTAAAATTAATTTTTGTCGTCACATCCAAGAAATTATAATCTTAGTTAAATTTTATCAAAATATTTTTTAGGAAGTTTAATTTATAATTTAAAACAAACTAAGTTGATTTTAATATTTTAAGAGATAATTTTCTTTAATCAAAATAAATTTTGGATATAAATTATGTTAAAATAATGATATAATTAAACTAGGAAAAAATATATTAAGCAATGATAAAATTAATAAAAAAAATGGTTATTCAAAAAAATATAACATTAATAAAATTAATTAAACTCCTTAAAAATTAATAAATATTAATAATTAATTTATATAAATTAATTTTAACAAGTAATTTTATAAAATAATTGTATACAAAATTTATAATTGACATAATAATATATATTGATTATTTGACATATGTTATTAAAAGAAAAATTATAAATTATGAATTTATAAATTATGAAAATACTTACATATTTTTAATTTATGTTTTAAGTTTCTAATTTGAAATGTTATGGTAATATTTAAATTATTTTTTTATATATTATAAATATTGAATATTTACATCAATATATATATGAAATTGTAAATATTTGAAATGAAGAAAATTTTGAAGGAAGAATATTAATAAAATTTCTTTAAAAAATGATTTGTAATTTTGAATGCTTAAATTCATATAAAATTTTGAATTAAAGGTAATAATAAAAATATTAATAATAATAGTAATAATTAAAGTAAATACATATTATTTAAAATATTATTATTTTCAAGGTAATATATATTTATGAATTTGTTTATAAAATTTTGAAATTATAAATAAATAATAAAAGAATATGAGTATTAAAGGTAATATAATTATAAAATATTTTTAAGGAAATATATTTTAGTAATTAAAAATATATAATTTTTTATGAATATATTAAAATAGTAAATTATGATAATTAAAAAAAATAAATTTATTATCAAATTATAAAATCATAATTATAAAATAAGAATATTATTAATTTGTGTGTATATATATATAATTATGATAATATTAAATTAATAATTAAATAATGGTGAAAACACGAATATTATTAAAAATTTAGTAATAATAATAAAATTGTATAGCGGTGTTGAAATGCTGAAGTCAAAATCATAATAGGAGAAATATAATTGAGGGTTTCAGGAAGCCAAGCAGTGAACCCAGTCTCAAACACAATTGGGTTCAGTCGAGCTTCATCTAGAATGGTGGTCTTGACCACAAATGAGGATTCAAGCCAAGATGGAAGAGATCAGATGGTAGTAAGGGAGACCAAGTGAGGTTCAACCACACAGTGGTTTCGATCTTTGATGAAGAGATCGATTGAGAATGAAAATCTTGTCATTGTCCTCTTGTATATCATTATATAGATATTCTAAGGTTGGTTGTGCTTTTAGTTTTGGTGGCCAATTATTCCTCCCAAGTTATTTTTTTGATTTAGTAGTGACTTGTTCATCATCAATCTAGATTCTTCTTCCTCAACCCTCATATGATTGTCCTATATTTTTCATTTTCCAGTATATTTATTTTGGTTCATTCAAATTATTTACCTAATCTTTGAATGGTTGTGGGTTAATAACACATTTATTATATTGGTGTAAAAAATATAATCTGATCTTCCTAAAGAATACTCTACTATATAATCTCAATAGATTATAAAATACATATATTTTTAATCGACAACTGTATGAATTTCATCTGATTTTGGATTTATATTCATTGTTTTCTTTCTTTAGATTAGCTAATTGCCGAAATATATATACAATATTTATTCTTGTTCGGTAAGCTAGGGAACAACTTTTTAAATCCTTAACAAACTATCATTGTAAGGATATGCATTCAAATCCATATTTTTCATCAGATTATGATTTGAATATATATATATATATATACCAATGTATGTATATAGTAATGTTATGGTTATAAATATAAGAGGTTTCTTCTTATCAATGTATTTATATAGTAATGTTATGTAACCATAGAGAAAAAGAGACATAGATAAGTGAGAGAGAGAGAATCCAAAGATATAAAATAAAATAACACTAACAATTTTCATTCTTCAATTAATAAGAGAAAAGGGGGATTATTTTTCAATGCTATAAGTATTTTATTCTAAGGCTACTCTTCTTTCCCTCCGACCCAAGAACAAGAATCCCTCCTCCATCCTCTAGTACCACCTGATTAGTATGTGAAAGATCAGCTAAAACCTTCTTTCTTGCATCATCAATACCATGCTGGTTGCCCATCTCCCCAATGTGTCTTCAAAGAGAAGCACATTTTTGTTAAAGGTTTCACCATTCAGGGCGTTATTGCGCTTTCCCAAGAGATGTCTCATTATCTTAAACAAAAGACTAGAGGATCTAATATGTCCATTAAACTGGATATGTCCAAGGACCATGATTGTGTTTAGTAGAGCTTTATCAAAAACTTACTTTCAGGTATGGGTTTCTCCTCTACCTTCACTGACCTCATATTCTGCTGCTGCAGTTCCTCCTGTCTGGCAGTTAATTTCATGGGTAAGACTCACAACTTCTTCAAAGAGACCCCTGGACTGAGGCAGGGTGATCCAATCTCCCCTAGCCTTTTCATTACCATGTATGTATTCCTCAACCTCATCATCCACGAAATCCTTAACCGAGGGGGGGTTTAGCCTTTCCGTATGAAGGGGAATCTTCCTACCGTTTCTCACCTCATGTACGCAGATAATACTCTATTTGTTTCTCAAAGACAATAAGAGGTCCACCCATGGTATGGTACAAGTGTTTCAAATTTACTATAAGTGGAGCAACCAAGTCATAAACCCATCCAAAAGTGTGGTTTTCCTCTCCAAACAATGCCCTCCTAGTCAGGTGGCCAGGAACTTTAACACCATGTCTATGCAATGTGGTAACCTGCTAATGTTATATTTGGGCACCCCAATCTCTTCATGCCGGCTTCAGATCAGAGACTTAGACAGTATAGTTTCCAATATTGCAGATTGATTCTTCAATTAGAAGAATAAATTTCTTTCCTTCAGAGGCCGCATTGCTCTCGTCAACAGCATCCTCCTAGTCATTTGGTGTATGCCCTGTCTTCTATCATGGACCCAAAAGGTTTCATCAGAATTATTGACAAGATTTTTCCCACATTTTCTGGGATGCTCGTGCAGATGGGAAATTCCACTGGGTGGCCTAAGAGAAGATGTAAAATCCCACTAGGGAAGGCAAGATCAATGTGTGTAACATGGAATACACTCTATTTTATAGGCATACAAGGCTGTCCTGGGATATTCATGAACGTCACACACACTGGGGTAAAATTATCAGTGGGACTCTAGAGTGAAAATCAACAATGGATATGAGCCACATGCATCCTTTCTCTCGATTATACTTCCCATTTTCTTTTCCCTACATCCTTTGTCCCGTTGGATCATCGGGGAGGGGTTAGTGTCCTTCTGGCACCAAAATTGGTTGGGATCGTGTCTCGATTTCCCTAGGTGTCCTGCCTTCACAATCAATTTCATGGAAGCCATCATATACCCCAAGTTCAACAAGGAGGTCCTCGATGATGACCAGAAACATTCCTTTCATCTTATCGAAACCTCCATAGACCTAGATCACTGTGTGTTCACTCTCACCAGCTCAGGGGCCTTCTCAAGTAGTATTTTTCATCGTTCCTTGGACCCTTAGGTGTAGGAGGATTTCTAGAATGAGGCCTTGTAGACTAAAAATATTATTATGATGATTAATTGTTCTATGCAGAGGATCCAAAATTTCATTGTTCCTACCAATGAGAATGTTAGAAAATAAGGCATTCCCCTGGTCTCCCACTACTCATGCTGTAAACTTTACAAGGAAGAGAGCATCAACCATATCTTTTTTGAGGGCGAATGGGCATAGGAGGTTTGGTTATTCTTCATCAAATTTACTACTTTCTCCTCTAGGACCTCCCCCGAAGTTCCCTTCCTGGACCTTTGGTTTCACAACTCAAGTGAAAAAGGACTGGAGAGACAGGCCCACATCCTGATTCTCCATGCTGGCATTTGGTGCCTTTGGCATGCCCGTAACAAAGCTCTCCATGAAGGGGACTCTTCCTCCGAGAAGGTAATCATCGCGAGGACTTGGAGGCATTTCATAGACTTGGTCAGGTGATTTTACTCTTGGAGGGACACCCCTTAGTTGTCCATCTTACAGTCACATTCCAAGTCCCATGCCTATAGGGGCACTCCAAGGGGTTCTTGGGTTCTCTAGACTCCTCCGCGTTGGGGCCTGAAACTTAACACCAACGGTTCCTACATATTTGGGACCATGAGAGGATGTGGTTTAGTCTACAATCATAGTGTCATGGTTGTGTTATCTTTCATGGATTTCTTCCGCCCCAACTCTCCCCTTCAAACGAAGGCTCTTACCTTCCTCACTGACCTCTCCCTCTCCCAACAGGGAGGTATTACCATTGGGGAAGATGAAACTGACTCCCTGATCCTCTAGAACTCATTGTGGATTGCTTCCAACCCACCCCAGTCAATCACTTATGTTATCAAAAAGTTTCGTGCGTTGATATCCAATAGTGTTTGTCTGAGGCACACGTGGGAGGAAGGTAACATGGCGGCTGATCATCTGGCATCCCTCGCGGGACAAGGCTCTAGTGTATCTTATTTTTATAGCTTGAATTTTCTCAAAATGTAGGGTGTAAACATCATTAGGGGGGACACTCTTGGCCTCCACTTTTTCAAACCCCCTTAGGCCCCAGATTCCTTGCTTGTCCCTCTTGTTGTTTTTCTGGTTTTCCTTTCAAATAAATAAATAATGATTATGATGATAAGTATTTTATTCTAAAAAACAATTTATTTATTTCAAAATTAAATAATCCTTATCAAAACCCTTTTGTTTTTCAATGGATCTGTATAATTTATAAAATTATGTTTAGAAAAAATTTCTTTTTTGGAATGAGAAATAAATGTTTCAAAATTCTTCTACCATGTTCGATTAATATTTCGAACTTATATATTTTCCAAAATTATATTATATGAGAAATTTCTTTGTCTAAATCCTTATTTATTTTCTTATTTTATGTTTAAATAAATTTTATTTATTTTTAAGACCCTCTACATATAGGAAATTTATTTTAATTTCCATATTCAAAGTTATAATGTTTTCTGAATATGGTTAAAATGATAAATTTAATCATTTTATGTGTGCAATGTTATGTTATTTAGTAAATTTCTTCAGTATTAGTATATATGGTCATATACTATGATTATAAATGACATATTATGAAAGAAGTTGTTTTAATTTCAAGGTGTTTAGATATATTATCTATATATTTTATTGAAATGTCATGCATTTTTAATTCAAGATTTTTTTTAATTTTAGAACATTTTTAAATAAGTCATTTGAATTTAAATATTATTTTAGAATTATAGTGTTCTCATATGTATATTAAAAAAAGTTATTTATTAAATCTTTAATGTTCTAAAATTATTTTGGATTTTGAAAGTAATTCAAGTATATATTTTGGAAAGGTTTTTAATGGGTTATTTATGAGAAAGATTGATCTTCAATTTTTTTCTTAAAATAAAAACTAGAACTTTTATGTCAAATGAAATGTTAAGGGGTGTGGAGTGAAACCATCGCCTTAAGGGGATGTTTTCCAACAAGTGATATTACTATGTGGCCTCATTGGTTTTATAATATCCATCAAGTATCATAATAATCCATTAAAGAATTATTATTTTTGAATGATTTTCTTGGAGAAATACAATTGTTTTCAAAGAGAATTTTAAAAATAATTTTCAAAATGATAAGTATTTTTGAATTGTATTTTATATATCAGGAATCTATATTTGAAATATAATGTTTTAAAAGATTTTTTTTAAAATAATTTTTGATAAAATAATTTTTTCACTAGTTTCAAAACCCCTTACTGGGAAATTATATACCTATCCCATGTTTTAAAAAAAAATTCCCAGGTCCTTTAGATGTTCTATAAAGGATGAATTCATTTAATGAGTCATCACACACAAAGTGAATTAGTTATTTTATTTTATTTTTGTAAAAAAAATGATAAATTGTATAGTTTTTTCTAATTACCCATAACCTAGACCATAAAAGGTCCTCTATTTTAAAAATCACTATTTTTTCAAGTTATTGTTTATGAAAAGAATTTACATTATGTTTTAGTGTTGAATCTTGAAGCAAGGGTTCATGATGTTAAATTTACCACGTATAAAAATTAAATAAAATAATATTAATGCCAAATTTGGAATTAGTATATCAAAATTATTTAACAATTTCCATTTTAATTTTGTAAATAAAGGTTAAATTAAATTACGTAAAAAATAGTTACCATGGAAGAAGTTAAAATGGTAAAAGATATATAATTTAATGGTAATGAGTTAAAGATTTGTTTAAAACATGTGTTGGAATTGGTAGTTGACAAATTTATCAATATTATCCCTTAAACTCTATTATTTCCCAATTTTGGATCTATATTCTTTGAGAGTTACTTCCCATTATTAAATTTTTTTCCATATTTACAAAAGTTCCATTCATTTTCACTTATAAAAGGGGAACTCTTATCCTCACTTCCCATTACAATAAAACTCAATTAGTTCTACCAAAAATCTACAAAAAACTCTCTTAAAAATTACTAGCACATCTCAAGAGGTTTGGGTCTTATAAAAACCACCCCTCAAATTCTTTATCCCCTATGTAAAAGATATAACCAAAGAAGCGAGGTATACATTTTTAACCGCTACTTTCCCATTTAAATTTTTATGGTCACTTATTCTTCCTAAAAATCAATTTCACTATATTAAGAGGAGAAAATTAATATCATTTGTATTTTTTTATTTTATTATAAATATGTTTCCAGTATTAACTATCTTTCCTTTTTTCCTATAAGTAAAATGAAATAGTCATTCATTAATTTTGTCGACTACTTCCTACACGACACAAAATGTTTTTACCATCAGTACCTTAAAAAACATGTATTCATAGTAAATTTAATATATTAGTATAATATTTATGAAATTTTTTATATTTTTAAATGATAAACCATATTACTCATTTTACACATTCTGTATAAAAAAAATCAACATCTACTTGTACGTATGGTATGCTGCCTCTATGAAATGATTGACTTCCATTTTTCTTTTCATAACCACATTAAATTTATGGTAATGAGAATATGTTTAGTGAATAAATATTACATTATGAAATTTTTTAATGTTATTTAGAGAAAAATTGGACAACCTATTTACAATATGAGGAATAAACAACCATTTCAAATTCAACTATCCAAAATAGCGCCCTAAGAGAAAAAATGATTTCTCAATACTATGAAATTAATTCATATAGGTTATATTATTATATCAAATATTTAAAACTCTAATATATCACACAAATAATTATTAAATAAGATTATAAATATTTTTTATGAGGATATTACAACTAAATCACCTCATAATCACCCATTAATGATACTTTATTCTTTTTTGGGTTATTCTAACCACCTACTTGAACAATGATATAAATATATATAATAGATTGTTATGAAAAATTAGTATAAATTAATATATTATATATTTAGTTATTAAATATTTAATTTTTATGGAATGTTAATATAAAAATATAACTCATAATTTAAAAATCGTCCAATATTTTCTAAGAATAATTTAAACATGCGCATCACCAAAATAATTTTAGAAACAATAATAAAAAATCCCATAGAATGAAATCATAACATTATAAATAATTTAAAAAATTATTCAAATTTCCTTGTAATATTTTATAATGATTAAATTTGTAGCAATAATGAAGAATGACACTGCTATTACGAAACTATTTAATAATGATTAAGATTTACCACACATGATATTGAAAATAGGTAAAAAATAACTAATACAAGTGTACAAACTAAATATAAATATGGGGTATAATAATTAATTATTATGAATATAGTTCCAAAATGAGTGATTATTATATTTAATTTTTTTATACATGAGGTTATATCAAAATTCTACTGAGAAGGAATTGAGGTAAGGCGTTCTTTGTCTCAAATTTAATTTCCTGAGACATATTTCATATTGTAAACCATGATATCACTACTATAGTTTGATCGCATCCAAATTAATTTATTAATTTATTAATTTTGTTTTAATATTCATATAATTTTATATTTTAAATTTAAATCTATTTAGAATATGTTAAAGTTGAAAATGGGGTTTTGATTAAAAATTTATTCAAACAGTTAGGGTTTCATTTTCAATCATAGTTCAAGTCAAGATTATTTTAAAAGATAGTGCATCTAGGTAATTTGTGTAATGTATAAAACCTATAATCATTTTATTTTTATTTTAATGGGGATTTACATGTATCCTCAAAATTTCATTTCACATTAACTCATATTTTACACAAACTATTTCTTTTAAGTGAAAATGACTTCATTTTTCTTCTTTGTTGGCAGAATCCCTTTTTACATAACCATATTCATTGGATGAATTTGAAAGATTGATTATACATTCATAAATAATTTATTGTGGTCATTTTATACTACATTACCTTCTATTAAAATATTTAAATAAATTTTAATGTTTTTATGGGCTGTTTCCATCAAAATGTGAAAATATTATCTTTTTAACTTTTACGTGAGAATACATTATTCCACCACCTTTATCGTTTTATATGCAGTTTTATTTTAATGTTTTCATGTTTTATAAAATTAATTATGTAACAACACATAAAATAATTTCTATTAATAATATAAGGACTCTTATTTTATAATGATAGTTTCACTATGAGTGTATATAAATCCTATTACATTTCATAAGAACATTAAACATCATGTATTGATTTAAACTACTAAAACTATGACCAGTAAAGGAATATTAACATATAGGAATTATAAATTTAATAAAAATAAACTCCATAGGATTAAATTCCCCCATAAATATCCCTCCCACCATAAATAATGTAAAAAGAATAACAAGCATTTGTAAAACAATAGAAATTATGAAAGGATTTACAAGATCCTTTGTAATTAGTGAATGATAAAGAGAAAATGATGGTGAATTTATAGAGAAATATGGTTGTTCGACATTTTAAAAATTATAAAACACATTAGATGAAAATTTTAACCATTAATTAATAAGATAGTTTCTCATTATTATTATTAGTTATGAATATTCAATAAAGAGAATAATGGGATTATGAAGGAAGAAACCAAAATTATATTGTTGGAAATTATAAATATCATTTAAATTACATTTAAATTTTGTTTTATGAATTTTTTTTAAATAAATTTTATTTTCATGAAATAATATTATAAAATACTTTTAAAATGATAATATAAATTAATACATTTTTATAACAGTTAGAACATTTACTATGTCATAAAAACTATAAATTTTCAATATATAAGGATTTTATTTAAAAGTTAAAACTATCATATCTAGAGAATTATTTTTATAAAGTAAATATAATTTTTGGACTCATTATATCATAATTAAGTTATGGTGTTTTTTGATAATTTTATGAAAAATATGATTTTTTGGTGAAAAAGTGGAAATTACCATTTTACGAGTATTGTGATTTATGGCATTATTATGATGCGAGCATGCTTAAAAAAATTATTAAAAATTTTATTCAAGAAAATTTTGATTTAATAATTATAAAAAATAAATTTAAGATATTATTTTATATTTATAAATTTATTATTTAGATTTTGGAACCAAAAATTGGATTTTAGAGATTAAAATTACTTTGAGATTTAGTGCATCAAATGGGTTGGTAGGAAGGTGTTTTTTTAATTGGGAATTATTTTAATGTCAAAAAACTATATATAAATAATTAATAATCCATAAAATTAGTTATAATGGATTTCATCAAAAACTAGTTAGTTTATATAATAAAATAACCAATATTTTAACTCTTAAAACCACCGTACAAAAGTATAAATAAGCACCCTTTCTACCATTAATCTCCACTAAAAACCAATTGAGCATGAATTTACACTACCTATAACTTTTTCAATCTATAATAATATGTCCCTAGTCCTATAATGAGTATCTATATAGCTCTAAGAAGCATCCTCTCAGTGTAAGAATTATCTTCTTTCACTTTTCAATTCATTTGAATCTTTTATATAAGCCTTTTGATTCTCAATTTTTTTGATATGACATGTTTATAAACACCACCATTATTGTGAATATTATGTATTGTTGATGATATACTTCATTTATCTCTTATTAAACCCATTTCAAGATCCATTTTTCATACACGTTATGCTGGAGAAATCAACCCTTATTTTTCTAAACTATATTTTCCTATCATAAATACCCAAACCTTTCTTCATTCAAGGGTATTCATTTAAATTTATTAATTAAATATTTATTGGGTAAATTTATCTCTAAAACCCACATTCCCTAGTCATGAAATATAAATTATATGTACTTATGATTCTTGATCTATGTGGCACACATAATATTAGACATATGAAGGGTGCGCCCTGATAACACTTCAATGCATTAGGTAAAGAAGTAATATCTATGGATGTCATGTTCATAGTACCTTGAAATAATTTCTTGTTAATTTTTTACGATAGATTGGTCAAATTACATGGTAACTTGTTACATGACAACTTAGTGTTGAGATTTGGTGATTTTTGTATGAATTTCTCTTGTTTATGTTGTATCTACATTTCCATGTTATACCTCACGTACTTATGTTCATGCACTTAAGTTATTCCTAAATTTATTATATATATTTTACTATAATATTATCCATTTTTCACATATGATATTATCTTAAATTATTTATCCCTTACTCGGATTTATTCCCACCCCTTTCACTTGATAAATTTCCCCAAGAAATCCAATGTTGTGGGATGATCTAGGATGGGATAGTAAATAGTCCTTTCAAGAGTTAATTTTTTATATGTTTTCTATTATATACCATGTATTTCATGTATTATATACCTATTTTCTAAGACACTAAACCTATAAATTTCTATTTAAGTTAATTGTGTGATATTTTTTGAAGGAATTATGGTTAAAATCTTGTAATAAAAGGTAGGTCACCATAAATTATTTTCCCCTAGTTTTATAAAATATTTTTTTAACATTTTCAAAATATCAAGAATATTAATTATTTATGAATTATTTTTTCTAAAAATTTTAAAAAGTGTTTTTCATTGATTTTATTTTTCTTTGATATATGTTATACCTTATTAGGGTAATTCTTCAAATAATACCATCCATATTAGTTCTCTAGATGGATCAGCAATATCCTTCTCTTTTGGAAGAATGATCTATCATTACATTTATATTTTCTAATAATACACTATTTATAATACTAAATTTTTACATAAATAATTTCCTTTGTGAATAACCTATTTTTAATTTCTTTATTAAAGGGTTGTCACTAAGATTTCATTTAATGATTGATTGGGGAAGTTATTATCGTAACTTCATACCCCTTATCTATGAGGTGTAAATACCATAATATTTATTATATTAATTTAATGTTATTTTCATAGAAATTTACATTATTTCATTACACACCCATTTATTTTCCATGATTTTATTATTTTTTTATTATTGATGAAATTATTAATGATTTCTCTAGGTGATTCCATTTTAAATAGATATGTAACCCATTTTTTTACATGAGTTTTTTTATGATGTGTTTAATGAAACCAAATTTATTTCCATGGATTTATTACACTATAAAATTTTGAGGATATTTATATAAAATTTTTATGAACCCCACTTTATTTTTCTAGGTTCTTTATGATGTGATTTGTTAATTTTTTTCAAGTGGCACATGTAAGTATGGTTGAATGATGGGTGGGATCCTATATCACCCTCTAATAAATTGGTTAAAACTTTATATCACATAAGATATGTATTTTTTAGTACATTTTAGTTTCTCATAAGTTTGTGAGATGACGGTGTTTCACATGAAATTAATATTTACCTATACTAATGTTTGTTATTTATTTGAAAGATATCACATTTTTATACTAATTCACATTCTTATGTTATGCTCAGATGAATGATTTTTATTTACTCATTCAGGTATTATGTTATGAAAAGATTTATTCCATGATGTATAATCTATGATTGGTTGGGTATAAGTTTACAATGTATCTTGATTAAACCCATACACTCATCTGATACTCACAAATTATATTCAATTATTGTCTCTTATGTATACCCTTACTAATAATCAGATCTCACCCCTTTCTTATGTTTTAATTTCCTTGGGTTATGAAGATAGAAAAAGTATGAAGTTTATTATTATGTAGAAAATTTGGGGGAGATATTAAAGACTCATTATGGATTAATTAGTTTCATTTATAATAGAAAAAATGTCCAATTGATACAAATAACATGGGTTTTGTTAGGTAATGTTTTCTTATAAATCTCTAAAATTCTAAACCTAAAATGTCATTGGAATATATTGTAATGAAATATTTGATTCATGTTATGTGGATGAGATGGTCATGTCTATGGACTAAAATAATTAATAAATATCATGAAATATAATAAATGAAATAAGTGTATTATATGGAATACAATAAAAGATAGTTAATCATGGGAAATTCTTAAACATCTAGTAAGGATACCCATGATGTACTCGAATTGGATCCATATTCAAGAATATCAACACATTACTATATCTATAACCTACCTAATTATATAACCTATCCTCATTGGTGGAACTTCCCTATGTCCTTTCAAAAAATAATATATATTCTATCTATCAGGACTAGATATTAACCATGTATCATCCCTCAATAATACTCCAAGGATCCCCATGATGATAATAATGTGAGGTGAGATACATTTTTCATAAAAAAAACTAATGAAGAATAAAAATAAAATAAACACATTTACTCATCCCAATTCCCAAACACATCCATGAAAACCCCTCTCTAAAATAAACTAACAAAATCTCACCATAATCGTAAGGGGTATGGATTCTATGGAGGTTCATAATTTAAAGAAACTTTTTAAAAGTACCAATCATGCCTTAAAATTTAAAATTAGAAATAATTTTATAATAAGAAATAAATTCCTTTAAAATTCATTCAAAATCCAAAAATTAGATTCAACTTCTTCCTCAATGTTCCAAATAGGCCTTTATGTCATGATTTTGAAAACACCATTAAAAAATATCTTTTAGAAAAATATTTTGGAAATCATGAGAGAATTTGAGAACTAAATATTGAAAGAAGTCATCATATAAAATTTCTATATATATATATATATATTTACACACACAAACACATAAATATATTTTTAAAACACACACATAAAATGATATATACACACCCACACACATTTATAATGGATTTCAAGGAACAAATAATGAGTCATAACTCGAATCACTCAACCAAATGTAAGAACCCCTATATAAATCCACCAAAAACCTCAAATTCATAAATGCACAACCAAACCACAATTCAACCTCAAGATAAAATTTACACAAAATTATTAATGGTAATCCATCATTTAAAATTTCCTAAATTCTTTAAAGAAATAATCTTAGGAATTTTTTGAAATACATAGCTTATATGTACTTTCAAAAAAAAGACATAGGCATTGAAATACTTGAAAATAATTTCTAATCAAAAATTTATCCCAAATATATTTTAAAATTAATCTATAGATTCAACTGTAAGATAAATATATTTAAAATGAATTTTAAAAACTCTAATCATATATTGGTGTACTATAGAAAAGAGTAGTACAAAAACACCTACATTAATACATGTGTAGATATAATTAGATGTTTAAATATAGAAGTATGACATAAAACATGATCTGTATAAACTAACATCAGATCCATGACATATTAGTACCTACCCTTACCCTAGGGTTCATCTAAAGAGACACCAAGGAAATTAGAAGGTTGAAAAAAAGCGATAGAGGAATATGAGAAAGATACCCAACATTATAATAGATGGAAGGGAGGATGTTCCCTATATAAAATCTCTATTTGTTTCCATGTAATATTTTCAAATATGTATAGTAACATTTTTTAGACCAGGAAATGAGATGACATATGATTCTGAGGCCTGGTGAGAACAGAATTAATTTTTTGAAATGTATTAAATATATTAATTTCACACATGCACAATTTTCCTAAAAAATTAGAATAAATCTTAAATGGGGACTCATATTGAAAATTTTAAGCCCCCATTTCTTTCAGAGAATAGGTTTTACCCTAGGTGTGACATAACCTTGAAGCACATTGGGTGTTCTTGTTGAGTGTAGTCATGAGAAAATTGGTAAATAAAAAAAATAATTTATTTATTTAATTTAAATTTCTTCTATATAACCTAATGAAATCAATAAATACATTTTTATGGAAAAATACTATGGTAAGACACATAACCATGAATATTTTATAGATAGAATTGGATGGTTTTCTTGAAAAAATGACAACAAAATAATGGGCTATTAATTAGAATGAAATATAATTTAAGGATTTCTTTAAAGAAAATGATGCAGATTAATTATTCACCCACTTTTGATCCAAATAGAGGTAGGATGTTTGTTTTATGTGGATTTATCCCTATTTTATTTTTACTATGAAGAATTCAAATCAATCAAAAGATAAATTGATTCTTAGATCGAGCATATTTTAGGTATAAGTTAAATTTATCTAGTATTGGGGATTGATTATTTTTATCTCTTTGTTCTCCATTCTAATAGAAAATAATAAGGCCAAAATGGACATTCGCCAAGGTACATTCCTCGTGTTTGTGTTTTATGCATTTCTTCCCACTTTATTTAATCATTCATCTTCGGTTTTTAATTTGGACAGTGGTTTAAAAATTAACTAGTAATAAATCATTTCACACCTGTTTCGTGGTGCAACGGATTGATACCACATATCTGAGTTTAGATTGATGATGGAATTAAGATACGATGATGGAATTGTACTAGATTGGAGTTCTTTGTGCATGTTATGATGAGTGGTGACCAAGAGATGTCACATATGGTTTCACCATACGAATCAGATGTCAAGATTCTAGTGAGCAGACGATGGTGTGGATCAGTTAGGATAGATCCACCACCTCTGGTGAGTTCAGTGGTGGAAAATATAAATGGTAGTAGTAGAAGAGTAAACCACCTGAATATTCCAAAGTTATAGAAAATCCGGATATACTCATCATGTAATTCGGTGATACACTCTATGTGGGGCCCTGGCTACAACGCTAGGGTTTCCGTATAATAGATACGTATTACACATCTTGTAACACATGTCACATGGCATGTGACCTGACCTAGTGACTCAATATGTACTCTAGGATTACACGGCTAGGAACATGGATAAGAACATGGAAAGGCACTAGTAAGACACGTGGCCAGGCACACAACCAGGCTAGGAGTACATGAGCAGAGCTGTGTACTTGGACATGAACAAGTACACAAGAATGAATGAGTGTGCATAAAAAAAGACACATGCATGGGTTTTCATACATAGGTAGACCCAATGCTGAAGAAAAATTCCATTTTCCTATAGTGCACTCCCTGTACAATTTCAATAATGGATCAGATTCCTTGTTCCCTTCATCATGGAAAATTTTCATTGGGGTGTTCTCCCTTGATCTTTTCCCTGATAGTTTAGTACAAAATTACATCATATTCATAGGATGGTGATCCCCTCTAAGGGACTTCAATATTGGATATAGTTATTAGAATCCCTCCATGAGTCTCAGATTGAGATCATCTATGATCATCATTTTCCCTAAGTGGGTTTCTCAGAATCATTGTGACTAACACTACATGAGCATTGATCCCCTAATTAGTTGGTTAATCTATATTAAGTTATTGGTATACACTATGGCCCTAGGTTTGATCCCCATATGTGTATCAATATCTTCATAATTCAAGCACATGGCGAGACCTGACAAGTACGATATATTAGACGGATGGCATCAGTGCTATCTGAATTGTGCAGTGTGTTCTCCTAGATGGGTGTTATATGGATCCTCTGAGTAGGAATCCTATGATGGAAATATAGTTGTGACCTTACCTTGAGATAGTGTGTATACTATGAATATATCTAGATGTTCTTGTTATGTATCTTGTTGAAATATCCTGGTGATGAGCTGACTATTATTATTTATGCTTTATGCTTAATGATTTTAGGGTGTTAAACTGGGTATTTTTATACTCACTTATGCATGAAATCTACCCACACCTGTCATTTCTTATGAATATGATCAACCATTCAATGGGGTTCTCAATGGTATAGGAGTTTACATAGCTTATATTTGGGATATACATATTGTGGTTTGTACCAGGAGTAACATCTAACTGTAGTCAACTCTTACTATTAGGTTGGGATTCTTTATAGTTTTTGGTGGGCTTATATTTGAACATTATCACTTTCAAGTTTTTATTATAATATGATTGCGGGATTTAGATGTGTTCATGAATTTAAAATCTATTATATTATACATTCCAACATTTTATAGGCTTGTATATGTATGTTTTCATACATGTACCATAGGATAAGGCCAAACATGTGAGTGTTATGAATACTCATCACTAGTCTCTAGTCCTTGGCCTATTGGAGACGAGTTTGGGGAAGTCACAGTTGACTTATTTTTGGACAAGAAAAACACTGTGTTTTGGGTCATGATTGAGTTTTATCAAAGGTATGTTCCATATTAGGATAATAGTTTTGTAGTTTTTCTAGAAGTGTGATTGGTTTATGTTTTTTGGAATTATTTTTAAGTGTTTTGAGGTTTGATCTTAGGTAATGGAATTCAGTGTTGGTGCGGGGCCTGATGTATTCATTCACAAGAACTTTTACTCCCTCTTTGTTAACTTGTTACATGTAGGCACAAGTTGTGGGGAAAAACATTGGAACATGAATCATATTGGAATGGGTTGTGGTTTCCATGTCATTCTTGAGTCAGCTCTTCAGAAATACTCATTGACCATGGTACATATTTTTTATTTCAGGATGCCTCCAAGATGTTTCCTAGAAAGGATTCATCATCAGGATGATGAGGATGATCTACTTAGAAATGAGGTTACAATATAGGGAATTATTCATGAGGTGTTACCTCTTGGTGGTGAACTAGTATTACCACCTCCTATTAATAAGAATATGATATTGAAATTACTAGTAGATGAGGATCATAGGATGAGTGTGCTTCATGAGTTTCAGAAATAGTGATACCTCAAGTTCTAAGGAGATACATAATCCCAAGCGGCTAAGGACTGGATTTAAGTGGTGATGAAATTATTTATTCTCATTATGACACCTATTGTTTATATTTTGGTCCTCATAGTGAGCCTTATCCATGACCATGTAGGATAATGGTGGGGCTTAGTGACTTAGCTGTATAATGAGGATACTCTAGCATAGTCATTGTTAAAGTTACTTTTAAGAGATATGTTTTCTCTAGCTATATTGAGGTTTCTGCACATACAAGTGATTCTACAGCTTCAACAGGGAAGTATGATTGTGGCTGACTATTCATCGAGGTTCACTAACCTCTCTCAGTACTCGATGGATAAGGTATGTGATTAGTTCTTTCAGGATTTTACCTTTGAGTGAGTTTTATGCATAGAGATCAGAACCAACGTGATACCTATATGAATTCATACCTATGAAAGGGTGTTGGAGTGTGATTTAGTATCTGAGAGTTTCTTGGATGATCAGACGTAGGATGTTGGTGCCAGAAGTGGGCGCATGAGAGCTGAGAATTTGACAGTAGGAAATCAATGACATACACGAGGACCTTTACATGTGATCTATTTCAGGAGGTGATCCCAAGATAGAGGGTCTATTCTTCAGGGATGATAGGATGGATCTAGTCAGCCTATAGAGAGGTGGTGTTATTCTTGTGATGGTTGGAGACATTTTTCATAATATTTTCTGACCCAAAATATGGATGATAGAGAGGCCGAAAATAGTCCACCTAGAAATGGGTAGTGGAAAGTACAGGTAGGTCTGTAGGGTGAAGGATATGGCAGAGGATCTAGGAGAGTAGCTGGACATGGAATACATTTTGAGTTATTACCACCACCACCCTCAGGTGGTCCCCACCTAGATTAGGGAGCTGGTGATTAGGGTAAAGGGTAGTTATAGGCGGTTGAGGATTATAACTCAGAGGATTTAGGGATGATACGAGGTATGATCTTGGTATTATATACTTTAACTATAGTATTTAGAGACATGGTTGTGAGAAAATCCTTTATTTTCACTACTTTGGTTAGAGACTTTGAGATTATAGTTGATCCCTTGTCTTGAACCTTGAACATGGAGAATATTATTGGAGGAAACTTAGTGATCACACAATTATTTCAATGTTGTGACTTGACTCTTGGAGGTGAGAGTTTCTTTTTGGGTCTCTTTATAAAGACAATGAGGCCTTATAAAATTTTATTAGGTATAGATTGTTTATCTACAGTTAATTTGTAGATATACCATTTTAGACTGAGGATGTAGTGTGTCCAAAATGATGTGATGAGATCTTTTTTTATGGATGAAAAGGAAACTCAGGAAGAGTAGGATGGGCTCATACATAGGAGGGTTTTCCCATTACCCACCATTTGGCTAGGATGACCCTTGTTGTAGTGGATGTTAAGATCTTATAGTTTTTTATAGTGGTAGTGGAGTACGAGGATGTATTTCCTAAATATTTTACAAGACTAACTCCCCATTAATAGATATAATTCTACATTGATATACACCCCATGATGATCTTGATATATATGCGAACATATTAGAGGGATCTTGAAGATCTTTTTGAACTAAGGGTGCACTAGAGGGATTACAAAGGAAAGGATTTGTTAGGGCTAGTGTTTCACCGAGGGCATCCCCAATGTTATTTTCCAAGAGAGGAGATTGAAGCTTGAGGTTGTGTATGGATTATCATCATCCAAATTAGGTGACCATCATGAACAAGTATCCACTACCAAGTATTGATGACCTCTTCGATTAGTTGAGAGGGGAATGATGGTTCTCAAAGATTGACCTCAGATTAGGCTATCATTGGCTAAGTTTATGGGTTGAGGTTATATAGAAGATGGATTTACAATGTTTTTATGGTCCCTATTAGTACATGGTGATTCTGTTTGGAATTAATAACACCCCATAAATCTTAATGGGACTCATTAACCATATATTTCATCCTTTATTAGACCAGTTTTGGTAATCTTCATTGATGATACCCTATTGCAATTCGTGTCTGAGGAGGAGTAGGCGAGTCACTTAAAGATAGTCATAGATATACTTCTAGAGAACTAGATTTATTAGAAGCACTCTAACTTCAAGTTCTAAATTCACGGGGTCTACTTTTTGAGACATGTTATCTCGGAAAAGGGTATGGTAGTGGACCCAACAAAGGTTAAGGAAGTGTTTGCTTCAGATCCACCTAAGAGGATGACATAGGTGCATAGCTTCCTTAGGATGGAAGGATACTATTTGATATTTGAACCTGATTTCTCAAGGATATCAACTCCCTTGATGGATTTGAACCAAAATTAGTAGCCTTTCATTGGGATAGAGACATGCTAGCTAGATTTCCAGGAGATGAGGCAGAGATTGATGAGCACTCCTATCATGATATTTCTAGGAGAGGGGATCAAGTACATATTGTTGTACAATTCATCTAGGACCTGACCTGACTATTTTATAATGAAAAGGTAGGTGATAATTGCCTATGGTTCACATTAATTGAGATCAAACGAGAAGTACTAAGTGACCTAATATCTTGATCTAGAAATGGTAGTCTTCAAAGTAAATGTATGGAGAAACTACCTTATAGGTGAGTGATTTATCATCTATTCTGACTATAAGATTCAAAATATATCTTCTCTCAAAAGGATCATAATTTAATACTATGGTGATGACTATAGTTCATATAGGATTATGAATTCATGAATGTCTATAATCCTAGGGAGGGGAATGTAATAGCATTTTTTCTTAGTAAGAGATCTTGTTTGCGCACATGAGCCTCAGCCCAGTTGGTGAGGTCTCTTTAAGTGCATCCACGAGACCCAGGTTCAAAACTAGGAGGAGGCATAATTTTGGGTACTGTAGAAATACTGTAGCAGGCATTATAGAAGTTACTGTAGAAAGTACTCTTCGGTACTGTAGCAGCCAGAACTATTCACCTTGGGTCAACGGTTTGGGCTTAGAGTCCTTAAGGCCTTCGAGCCACCCAAGCCTTCAGGTCAGTAAGGCTTTCAGGTCACCTCATGGCCTTTGTACCAACTCAAGGCCTTCAGGGCCACTTGATTTACAGTTGCTCCAACAAATTCTATAAGGAACAGCTCCATAGGAGGAAAGAGAAGGGAATATTCACCAAAGAAGGGATAAACAGACTTAGGAAAATTGAGAGGGTATGAAATTTTCCATAGGTTCCACACCTGTGAAACAATGCACGTGGACATACTAGCCGGACAATCATGCAAAGGTTGAGAGCTGATAATGATGTAGATGTTGGGGAGGAGCAGTTTCAAGTAGTCATAGTCTGTATGTTTTCTTTAAGACCTACGGGTCATGTAATGTCTTGAAGCCTATGGGAAATGTAATTCCTAAGCCTACAGGCCTTGTAAGGGTTCCCCATAATCCCTTTAAAGAGGGGTTATCAGAAAACCAATAAAAAAGAAGGCCTTGAGGCCATTATTCAAGAGTTCTTGTTCGCAGCTACAGATCAAATATTTAAAGCAGTTGACCTCATCATAGTTATTCTCAGTGGTTGGGATGGTGATTCTCACCTCTAGTAAATAGTTTTTACCCCATCACTTCTACCATGAGTTGGGGGTACTCAACATGAAGATATTGACTGTGAGACCCAACATAATCAGATATCTATTTGACATGATCATGATGAATTTTATGATGGTGGTGAACATTTCATTCTCATTAGAGGATGAAAAATGGTACCAATGATGTTTCTGGAGGATATTCTGAGGGTGTTTCATACAACTCCTTTGGAAGTAAATACTTTTTTTAGAAGATATACGTAGACCTCCAACATATGTTTTGGTGCCCAAGGATAAAGAAAAAAGTTTTAGATTTTGTCTCTCGAGGCCTTACTTTTCAGTAAGTAAAGGTTGAGAACCATCTTCTAGTAGGTTTATCTCAACTCCTTGAGGTCATATAATGGGAATGAGATGAGATATCTATGGAATTCATGATGGGGTTACCATGTATGTCTAAAATACATGATGAAATATGGGTGATTATATAATGAATTACCAAGTTGGACCACTTCCAAGCTATCACAGAGAATAGTTTAGTAGAGGTATTGGGACAAATTTACATGTAGGAGATATTCTGGATCCATGGAACTCCCTCAATGATCATTTATAATCATGATTCTTGCTTCACATCTAAGTTATAGAATGGATTGTAATAATCCTTTGAGAATCAGATGTGTTTGAGCATGGATTTTCACCCCTAGACTGATGGCCAGAATGATTAAACCATTTAGGTATTGGAGGACATGATGAAGGATTGCATGTTAGAAATTTTATGTAGTTGGTATGATCACCTAACATTGGTGGAGTTTTTATGCAATAAAATCTACCATTCCTTCATCAATATGGAACTTTTTGAGGCCATGTAACAGTGACCCTGTAGGTCACCACCATGTTGGAATGACCTAAGATATTTATCACTTATGGGAATAGAGTTGGTGGGATCCATGACAAAGAAGGTGCAGAAAATCCAAAAGTATATAAAGACTACAATGGGCCATCATAAGTCTTATGTGGAGGAGGCCTTTGGAGTTCATGTAGGGAGACCATGTGTTCATGTAGGTCTCACCTCGATGTGGGCTATGAAGGTTTGGATAGAGTGTAAAGTTATCTTGAAGATTCATTATCCATTTATAGACACTATGTAGAGTCGAAAAGGTGGTGTACAACTTGGATATACCCTTGAAGTTGAACCAGGTACACAACGTCTTCTATGTATCACAGTTGACGAGGTACATGCATGACCCCTTGCATGTTATCAACTGGGGAGATCTAGACATCAAGGATGAATATACTTTTGAAGAGTACCTGATAGATATTGAGGATCTATAGTAGAATATCCTATGTGGGTGAGATGTTAATTTATTACATAATTAGTCTTATCCTGGGAATATTTAGGAGAGTACCCAGGAGAGGGAGGCCTAGATGCATTCTCAGTACCCATATATTTTTTTGTAGTATTTTGTTTTCCTTTCTAGGAAAAATATACCTAAGATGGGGATAATTTAACATATCTATTTTTTTAAAGTTTTCAATATATCTAGTAATATTTTCAATACCAGGAAATGAGACAGCACATGATTCTGAGGCCAGGAGATCCCAAAATTGATGTTTGAAATATATTAAATATATTAATTACACACACATGTAGTTTTAATAAAAAAGTGGAATAACTCCCATATGGGGACTCTAATTGGGAATCTAATTCTAAATCTGAGATTAAATCATGGTTTTTACCCTAGGTGTGATATATCCTTGAAGTGCGTCATATGTCTGGGTTGAGCATAGTCACAAGAGGATTAGTAAAGAAATAAAATAAATTCTTTATTTTATTTAATTTTCTTCACCATAACCTAATGTGGTCTATATATGTATGTTTATAGAAAAATATTATGGTAATATAAATAAAAAAATAGATTTAAGAGAGATCATTAGATGATCATTCTGTAAAGAATGAAAATAGGATCATGGATCATGGATCTTCAATCAGTACACAACATAATTTGAGGATCTCGACAATGATAATGATGTAGATTCATTCTTCTCTGGTGATTGATCCAAATCAAGATAGGAATTTTTTTTGTGGATTTATTCCTAATTGATTTTTTATGATGAACTTGAATGGATCAACTAACAAATTGATTCATGGATTGAGCATATTTTGGGAATGGGTTATATTTACCTAGAATTAGGGATTTCTATAATTGATTATTTATATATCTTAATTTTTCATTTTAATGGTAAAAATCAAGGCCAACATGAACATCATATGAGGTGTGTTCCTCATGTTTTTGTTTTGTGAATTTTCTTCCTTTCTTCATTCATTCATCACTAAAGTTTGATTTGGTTGGTGGTTCAACAAATACATAGTAATAAATCGTTGAACACCCATTTATTGGCATAATAAATTGATATTGTAGATCCGATTTTAGATTGATTAGGGAGGAAAGAAACAATGAAGTATTGATTCAAAATTAGAGTAATTTGTGTGGGTTCTGATGTGTGGAAAATGATAGAGGTAAAGTATGGTTTTTCTGTGTGAATCAGATGGATGGAGTTTGGTGAGAAGGATTTCTAAAGGATCGGTTAGGCTAGATCCTCCACCTCCAGCATGTTTAGTGGTGTAAAATAAAGATGAAAATGGTGGAATAGGAAATTAAATAAAGATCTGTGGGTTCTGGAAAATACTGATATACACGGTTTTTAATTCAATGATACACACAATGTGGGGTCCTATCTATGGATATAGTTTTTCCACAGAGTATATAAGTATAACATGATGTGTAACCCAACCTGGAGAATCATTGTGTACTCTTGGAGTATACAACCATACACATGTTTAGGCTAGAATTACACCAGAAGATCCATATACTCAGAGACATCCAAGTTCATGGGCACGTCTAGGTGTACATGTACACAAGCTTGGACCATGATACATGAGTAGAATCAATGCTAAAGAGACATTCCATGTACTTATAGTACACACCATGTACTTTTTCAAATATGGTTTTGTGCCCTTGTTCCCTTCAACTTGGAAACTTTTCATTAGTGTGAATTCCCTTAATCATTTATATAAGGTTTAGTATGGATTCACATCCTATGCATAGTATAGTAACCCACTTTGAGTAACTTCAGTCTAGGATGGATTTGTTATAATCCCATTGTGAGGCCCAAAGTGAGATCATCTATCACCATATTTTTCACAAGGTGGAGTTCTCAAAATCATCATGACTAACACTAAATGTGATTCGATCCCCTATGTAGTGGGTTAATCCAAATTGGCTTGTTGGTATACCCCATGGCCCTGGATTGAACCCCATCTCTGTATCGATATTTTTAGACTTATAGTGCATAATGCTTATGGAGAGACATGATGAGAACAACATGTCAGATGGAAACTGTCAGTGTAATCTAACTTATAGAGTGTGTCCCCTCAGATGAGTGTTATATGGAACCATCAAGCAAGAATCGTTGGATTGAAATATGGTTTTGAAATTACCTTGATACTGTGTGTCTACTATGAGTATATCTGGATGTTCTTGTTATGTATGTTGTTGAAATACCCTGATAATGAGCTGACTGCTATTCTTGATGCTTTATGCCTAGTGATTTCAGTGTGTCCTACTGGGTATTTTTATACTCACCCCTATATGGTATTTACCATAATTTGTCCCATATTATATAGAAATTTGGTTTTTCAATGGGGTTATTGATATACTAGGAGCAGATGGAGGATATATTTGGGATAAATAGTCTATGGTTCATACCATGAGTCATATTTGAATGTAGTCCCCTCTTTATATTAGGATGGGATTCTTTACTATTTTTGGTGGGATTTTATTTGACCTTGATCACATTACATTATTTTTTTGTACTATGATTGTGGGGTTTAGATGTGTGAATGTATTTTTTATTAGTTTTATTTTACATTTTAGTATTGTATGGTCTTGGAGATTTGTGTGTATGTACATCTATATTAGGTTAAGGCTTACCATGTGAATGTTATGCCTTCCTGGAACTGGTTTTCAGCCCCTGGACTATTCGAGGTGAGTTTTGGGTAGTCACACTTGGAATATTTCTAGATAATAGGGCCTAGGTGTGTTAGGTTGTGACACCTTGTATCCCTCATAGTATACTTTGACCAAGTGGGATGAGGAGAGGCCAAATTTTGTGTTTATTTTAGGAGGGGTGCAATAGGAATTTATATTTTTAATGCTACTTGGTAAGTCATATAGTTTGGACACATGATTTACAAAACCATGTTACAACTATGTTCCCCTTAATAGTCATTACTAGAAGGTTACATAGTTTAGATGCATGGATTTAGGAAACCATTAACCAAGTGTGCAAAATGTTCTTATCCAAAACAACATACCTCTAAAATGGTTTATGTATGGTTCCCTATAATCTTGATAAAGTTTTTAACCATACATATATTCCATAAATATAAGTCATATGGCTTCCACTAAATCCACATGATTTTTCACCAATCGTATATTACTCATGCATGGTAAACCTTATAAGAAAAAATATAACTGAAAACCTCCTCTATATAAGTATAATTGAATGGTTTAAACTAAAATATTCACATAAAACTATGTTTCATAAGGGGATTTCATAAATTTCATCCAAAAGACTTTCAAAACTATGTGCTAAATGTGAAAAGACTATGCAATAGATGGAAAAAATCTTTCAAATTAAAACTATTAGGTTTTAATTATAAAATTTAAACCAAAAATTCAAAAGTAAATATTATAAATTAATAAGTAAAAAGTTAATATTTAAATCAAAGGTCATGGTGTGATAATTATCCCCATAGTTTATGCCCCTATAAAGAAATATTTTTTCAAATATAGAAAAGAGTTACAAGGACTTTCAAACTGGAAGGAATAAATTTCTCAAATGATAATCTTTAAACCAATCCAAAACCAACAGAAACTTCCCCACATAGTATGAATCCCAACTCCAAAATCAACACCCAACACATCTATGGGGGGACTAAAAGGTTGATACCTAAAATGTGTCTCCCCCCCATTTAAGGATTTAGTCAGTATGGTGGTTCATCAAGAAAAGTCACTTGAGGGGTCCACCTCCAAAAATGACTATGAATTCCAATAAAAAGAACTAAAATGGATCACCCGATGAAAATAACATATGTAATTCATCAAAAAATTTATCTCTACAAACAAAAATAAGATATAAAGTCTCCTAGAATAATATCTATAGAGAAATGATATGCAAAGAAGTAGGAAATAAAAACAAGACAGGAAAAGAAACTAAGGGGTAACTAAAAATTTAAAATCCAGTAAGGATTTGATTTTCTTCTACTATGATCCCAACCCATATAATTTATAAAGGTTCCCCAGTCAAAAAAAAATTATTTATATAACTTGAAAAATATTTCTTGATATTCTTGAACTAACCATACTATAAGAACACAAGGTAATTCTTTCATTTATAAGAAGTAATAAATAAAGTTCACAACTCCTCTAAATGGGGTTCCTCTATATTCCACTCCACATTGGATGGGGAAACAAAATTAGTATTGAATGAAAAAAGGATGCCACCAATCATCGATTTCAACCTAAAAACCAACACAGCTAGGAATAAATCCTCCACTATGTCCTAAAAAACCATCCTAGATGATAGAACCTAATCAATGAGATCATAGAAAAGATCCTTCAATAAAATATGATACCTCAATGAATCACTAGAAACCATCTCTAAAGAAAAATTAATTAGATTAATGAAGTGTTCAACACGCTCCTTCATCATTCATTGTCTTTAATTAACAACTATAAGCTCTTCTATTACCTTCACCTTCACCTCCATAGAAAGAAACCACTAATAAAACGTGGCTTTAAATAATTCCCATGTAATCCCATCTTTTAATGAGGATGGAACAAGGACCTTGAACTGATCCACACCTAATCCCGTGAACAAACTAAAAATAGTTCTTACTTTAACTATTTTTTGTTTTACTAGGTATGTAATGATTCCATTAATTCCCTCTAGATAATAGGTAGTCTCTAGCAGACCTAGATCACCCTAAAACACATGGAATAACTAATAAGAGCCTAAATCAACCACACTACTGATTGTTTGGGTAGATTAGACTATTGTAATAAAGATATAAAAACTCTGGGTGATAGAACTCTTACGATACTTCCTGATTTTTTTGGGAGTCATACTCTTAATAAAATAGAAAAATAAGACTCAATAAATATCAACATCATCTCAAAGAAAACCCATCCAAAAATGAATAATCAGCTCAGAACAATAATCTAAAGGATAAATCAAAATTACGATCCAAAGAACCACAATAGAAAATAAACCAAAAAAACCTTTTTAAATTCATAAATTTTTAATTACTAAAATATAATGTTATTTTTAATTAATTTATCATCATATAACCCCTTTATCATTTTTTGAAATCCATATCGTTTTTCATTTCATTTTAAAACCAATCATCGTATTAATTAACAAAAACCCAAAACCCAATTAGTAATATCACATAATGAAAAAACCTTCATAGGATGGACTAATTGTTGTGTATGACTTGGAAACATGATTTAAAAGACCATATGTAAATCATGAAACTACTATCGGTAATCATTTCAAATCCTTCACTCTTTCTCCACATGGTTTACTAGTTCATGAAATCTCTATACATAATTCCAATTCAAATATCATTGTAATATCTCTAAACATATAAATAATTTGAATTTAAAATACCATAACCCTAAACCAAAATACACAAGAAACCAATTGAATACTTATTAAAAAATACTTACAACTCAACATAGCTCGGTAAATTAAGGCTCATAATGAATAAAATATTGGTAGACTCTTACCGATTCTACCTATCATGTTTTGGAAGTCCTATATTCTATCTACTAGAAACACCAAATAAAAATGGGTTCTCTAAAACCTAGGATCTATTAAGATTCTTGGATGTGATACCGTTATATCACAAACCAACTCTAGGGCACCCCTAGATCAGGCATCCTAACTGGCCTATGACATACCTAAGGAACATTCTCAATTATCTTGGGCTAAAACTAGTGAAAGGGAACTAAATAAGAGCTCATGGGAATGTATTATCCTAATAAACAATCATTAAAAAGTATTATAACCTAATAATATTTTAGACATAGTATTTCCATATATTATATTTCCATGAAAATTGAAATAAGAAGGAAAAAAAATAATTGGCTAGAAAGGTGATAACATCACATAAACATCCAAATAAACCTAAATAAAATAAACTGAAATGAGGTCCCAATATACAATAAAAGGTAAAATTGGATGATATATTTGTGGTACATAAACTAAAAAAATTGAGGTAGTATCCTTATATACTATATGGCCACCCTCTATCCTCAAAACCATATCTCTTAAAGAGTGATCCAAAACTAAACTTGAACATGAAAAGTAGCTCGACTCCACCGATGTTGGGTGGCACATGTAGGGTTTGGGAATAAAAAACTATGTATGTAAGCACTATAGAGTACATGAATTTATTTTCTGAAAAAACTCATACTTGCTAGTTTGAAAATATAGGTAGAACATATAGATTTATCTTTAAAGGGAAACAAAATATAATATTTATCATAAATAAATCATTAATACTCAAACCATGCTTTAAATAAACATTTCAAACTTTATTTTAAATTTTGAATTCACCATTAAAATAATATTTTAAAACCCTATTTAATTCAATATAAATAATATGTCAGAAGAAACCAAAGATAAAAAAATCCATTAGATAAATAAACCAGACTAATAAAGAAGTAATATAAATACATAATAGGTCAAAGAAAAAATAATACTAAAATAGTAATAAATACAATGAATGATCAAAAATAAAATAAGTGCAGTATAAGGGAAAAATAATAGATAGGAATCCATGGGAAATTCCTAAACATCTAGTGAGGTAACCCTATATGTAGTAAGACTGCACCCATTTGTTATCCTATCAATGAATTCATATATCTATGACAAAATGGCTTCTCTAAGCTAGAATCACCCATGGAACTCTCCTCTGTCTCCTGATACCATAGCGGATCCATTCCATCTAATATATACTAAAAGGACACAAACCTAAAGGATGATAACCCAAAACAAATTATACACACCCTAATATCACAATTGATGGAATATTAGGAACAAAACTAACCCTAGGGTTCAGTTAAAGTGGATTCAAGGTAAAATCAATGAATAATTAAAGAGATAAATGATGTGGATAAGACCTTTCTTTGAGAGAATGACTAAAAAATAAATATAAAGAGCCCAAAAAATACTAATGGAAGGAAGTGGGAGGAGTAATAGAGCCCCCTTTATGAGCCTTAGCTGATTAGGAAGAGGGGAGATTGAATTGGGGTTTTAGTTTATGAGGGGAAGAATAAGAATTTCAATTTTTCATGAAATAGGGTAAGTCACATAGTATAGCCACATGGTTTACCAGTCATTATGACAACCATGAACCCCTCACTAGACTCACCTATAGGTCTTCACGATTTGGTTTCAATGTTTGGGAAACTATACACCAACTATGACAAATATATATATAAAAAATTATAGAATTCTAATATGTTTTCCACATGGTTACCCCAAACAATATACAAGTCATGCACTAGAAAACTCTCACATAATGTTAGTTTTCATGTTTTCCACTAAATTCATATAGTTTATCAAAAACCATGTTCTACCTATGTGGGATTATCCATAGAATAATAAAGTGAACTAAAATCCTTCTCTCTACAGGGGTACCTACATATTTTACACTGAACCATGCACATTAAACCATGTTCCATTGGGGGATTTTGTAACGGTCATCCAAATAGTTTTCTAAACCATGTAGTAATTGTGAAAGGATCATGAAACAAAATAAAAAAACCATAAAAAACAAATCATTGGCTCAAAACTTATAATTTAATCCTAAAACTCAATGAAAATATTAAAAATTAATAAATAAAAATTAACATGGAAATAAAATGTTAGGGTGTTACAATTTCTCACCCCAATGAGTGGTATAACTATATGAATATTAGTTATTTTATCACTCTAATATGGAATTATTTTTTATATTTAAGTATTATAATAATAGGTGGGATATAAGATATTAAAAATTATATATAAGAATACTAGATGGTGGGAGTTTGTTTGTGGGGGCCCTGTTATATTGTGAAAGCATGCGTTATATTATATATACATTGTTACTTATTGAGTGATTCTTATAGTGAAATTGGGAATATAATAATTCATTAAACTAGACCCATGAATAATTAATCATGGACTTATATAATGATATAGGCTTTTGTGTAGTATCAGATAAGACTTAAGGAGAGTATAATTCACTAGTTGATGTTTTTCTCAATTTACCCTTGGTGGTATTAGTTAGTAAGGATTTGACTATGTATTATAATTTTATACTTTTATTATTATATATAAATGATATTTAATTGGTAATATATCTAAATGGGATAGTTTACTAAGTAAGTGGATAAATTTTCCTCTACTTTTACATGTAGGATTAAGGGTCATGTTTGTAGAGTTATCAAACAATGTAAGATTGATGAACTTGATAGATAGCAGGAGTATGATGTCTTGGGATTGTTTATTATAATAATAAGGGATATGAATTTTTGGGTTTTTTTATTTTAGGCGTTAACAATTATTTTTTCATAGTTGTATCGATATTTTATTTTGGATATTCTATTTGATATTAGTGTATTATATATTATTTATGATATAATTTGATCATGGATCCCTATTATTCTTAGTTTAGTGGGTTTAATTTTACATTATAACCTATTCTTATGTTCTATAAAGGGTAATTACTACTATTTATGAGATTTATACCATTGGTGATAGTCACTAAACCTTGAACTATTAAATATAGGATTTGGGAGTCACACTCAGTAACATATCTGACTCAAGTGGGGTTTTGGTAGAACTAGTTCATTATAGAGTGTTATTGAAACATTTAGTTGAGTCCCAGGCTGGAATTTTGAAGTTAGAAACATGTGAGGTGTTGGATGGTTTGGAAAAACTATGTAAATTGTGTTACATGTATTAGAGTTTTGTCTGATAGGCCAGATAATCTAGTATAAGTTATAGTGGTCGATATATTACTATTCTAGGATTCTGATTGCCTACTGACTAACTCGAGTACATAAATAATTTATTTTATGGAATAATAATATAAGTATATGTATCATAGAGTGGTTAAAGGAGGATATAAACCTTATTTATTATAACAGGGAAACAATGTAACATCCTGAAAATTTCCATGTATTTGTTTTTAAATTATATGGATTAATTCAAAACTAGGTGCTGAGATGAAACATGATTCTGAGGCCCAGTGTTCCTGGAATAATTTTTTGAATTTTTTTATAGCACACGCGTGTGGTTTTGGTAACATCTAAACTAGTGCCCAGATAAAAAATCTAAGGGCACCGTTGTGTCAAGAACAGTGAATTTTCCTTAAGAAGTTCTTATCCTCAACTGGTGTAGGTCGAGGGTAAAAGTTATTTTTTTTGGATTTTTAAAGAAAAAAATAAAATAAACTTAACAAAGTTTTTTATTCAAAATGACTCACTGCAACTCAATGACAATTCATATGTTTTATTTCCTAAATGAAACAACACAATGACACTGTGAATCAGTGTAACAGAAATGATGAAACACGTTTCCTCCATTTAATGGATTATTAGGGATATGAGATTAGGAGATGATACTAGAGTTTTCTTTGAATCTTTAAAGGAATTTCATTGGAAAATGATGAGCGACGATGAACGACTGATCTCCAACGACAATGAACACCCCCTACTCTTTCAATAATATCACTAATAATGACGGATTCAGGATCAAGGATCAAAGAACGAAGGTAGTGATGCTCCATTATTAACCATTGATCAATCTAGTCCTTGAGGTAAGGGTTTATTTCTATGTTATTTCTTTCTTCCAACATTATTTTATTTGAGTGATGAACACGGATCAACCCATGAACAGGTTGACCTACAGATTGATTGTGTATGTGGGATGGTTTTGATTGTGGGTATTTGAATTTGGGTCATCCATGTTTTGATGAGATCCATGCTTAGAGTTATTAATCACCCTGATTTCAATTCTAATGTTGATAGATCAGGGACAACACGAAAAAGGCCCAGATCCATCCATTTTGCATGTTATTATGTTCTTCCCATTTCTAACTGTGCAACGATCTAGGCCACCAGCTCGATGAATGATGATGATGAAAATCTTCCATCCCAGAGGGACCGTAGTGGAGAATTATCCTATAGAAGGAGGCTGTGATATATGGAGGCACTAGGTGGTTGGCTGCCAGCATGAGAGTTGACGGTGGCGAATGGCCACAACCAGAAGGGCCGTGATAGTTATGGAAGGCTGTAAACAGGTGGGTCGTGGTGGAGGCGAAGTTTTTCGGATCAAAGTCTGTTGGTGGAGAAACCCACAATAACCACTGCAGACACTGAGACGGGGCTGCCAGTAGGAAGGCTGCATCACACAGCCGGGAACTACGATCCAGCAAGATTGCAAAGGAGGACCCACGACCTTAGCTGTAGGTGGGGCATGTGACGGATGACCATGTTCTTCAGGTGGGGACACAACGCCCGATGCTTCCTGGGTGGAGCAACTGATCCACTCTAGCAGGCCGGGATGGGCAGGCGGGCTGACATCAGGCTGAGTTAGACCAGAACCAGACCTAACCAACCCCTTTTCACTAAAACTCCCATAACTCTCAAACCATATGTCTAATTGAGGATCCATTTATTTCATTGGGACCCTTGTGATGTGGTGTTAATTTTGAGATACTCTAAGTGGGTATTCATAGAATTAGACATATGGACTTTGGATTGAAGAGTAGGTTCTCCCATAATAAGCACGCTACGAGAGGGAATGTTGTGGCTGGTTGTGATGATAATACTATGACTATGGGTTTATGTGATTCAACGAGTCTAAGTGACTCAGTGGGTCTGAGTGACTCGGTAGGTATAAGTGACTTTGTGGGTCTAAGTGATTTAGCAGGTCTAAGTGGCTCAATGGGTCTAAGTGACTCAATAGTACTTGGTGTTCTGTGATACGTCTGATAGTCTTTCTTTTCATACTTTAAATTTATACTTGTGTGATATGACAAAAATTCATGTGTACTTTCCTTTGTGTTCTTTATTTTGTGGTCATTCCTTTGTGGTATTTTCTTTGTGGTCTTACCTTTGTGGTTTGAGGTCCTTACTGAGTACTGTATTACTCACCCCTGCATGGGACTTTCCCGCATGTGTCGTGTCATGTGTAGATGAACAATTCTTTGAAATAGATCTTGGTGGTCTAGGACTACGTGGTGCTCAGTGATATCTAATAGAAAATGCATACTTCTATGGCTACAGGTAGTGACCCTTCACCTACCCTTCAGGTAAGGTTTTCTGCTGATGAGCTATCAGCGACTGGTGTACTCATTTGTTTATAGCTTTCCTTTTTTTGGGCTTGTATACTGGCCCCTTTAAATTCAGTTTTTTACTGTTACTCTCAGTGGTTATCTTAGTGGAATGCACGGTTTACTCATTGTTTAATTTTCATCATTTTTTTTGATTTGTAGCTATGTGCATGTTTATAGGTTTAAAGGAAATGCCTCCCATTTGTGAGATATTATACTCGACGCTAGTCGCCATCCCTTGTCCTATTGGAGGCGAGATTGGGGTAGTCACAACATGGAACCACTGGGAAGGGTTCTGACATAGTGATATCAGAGCGGTTTGGTTCCGTAGCGGGACCGAGAGTCTATGAGATTAGTTTGTGGTACATTGTTAAGTGTTTTGAGTTAGGATTTTTGGATAGGGACTTCAATGTTGCTGCAACAGATGATGTATCCATACACCAGGACTATGGAAACCTGTTTTCCAAATCGATACATGGAAAAATTAGTTATAGAGAAATAAATGGTATATGAATCATACAGTATTTTGAGCATGTTCCTTTTCCCTTCTTAAGTCATCTCACTAGGTAAATTCTATTGATCATGTTTCAACTTGATCTGTTCTAGGATACCTCCATGTAGACAGCCAACCAAGATTCCATTGCATGACCATGAGGATGGTACATCTAGAAATGAGGCATCAGTACAGGGACCAATACCAAAGGTATCCCCACTGGGTGGTGCACCAGTGTTACCACTACCCGTCGATCAAAAATTACTACCAGTGCTACTGATAGAGGATGAACGTAGGCTTAGTGCATTACATGATTTCCAGAGGTAGATACCTCCCAAGTTCAGGGGTGAGACGGACCACTAGGTGTATGAGGATTGGATTGATGCAATTACATGAGTCTTCTATCTAGTGAGGACACCTCTCGACTAGATGGCAGTCTTAGCCACGGACCTTCTTCAGGGATTGGTGGGGAGATGAAAGAGTTTGATGATCTAGACGCATGGTGAAGTGGCCCTCACTTGGACATAATTGAGCACCTCTTCAAAGAGGAGTTTTTTCCAACGACTTTATGCTCTGTTCATAAATAGAAGCTACCGCACCTACAGAAGAGTAACATGATAGTAGCAGAGTACTCAGAGAGATTCACCAAGCTTTCTCACTACTCTAAATACATGGTGCAAGAACCGTTCTTCAGGGATCATGATTTTTATTAGGGACTACTTTGGGATATCAGGGCATCCATGGTGTCTTTTATCATCCCTACTCAGGATGGTGTGTTGGAGAGATCTCTACTTGTGGAGAGATTCTAGGTAGAGTAGCTGCCAGTAGCAAGAGCTACCAGTAGACACTAGGTAGTAGAGTCTTCAACAGTGGGTAACATGCAATAGAAATAGGGACCCAAGTGGGTTAATCCTTTTAGGGGATGAACATAGGATATAGGGTCAGTGGTATGAGGATCCTAGTGCATACAGAGTCAATATAAGAGGAGGTTTTTCTACTCATGTTGTGGTTATGGGCACATGACTCGTGATTTCCCGACTCGCTGTACAGATAACCAGTAGATGGTTGAGGTACTACTGAGGTAGAGGCAGAGGGTCGAGAAAGGTAATTTGCAGGGTGGTGAACGTGGTGGGGAGTAGGAAGAGTGGAATATGGTGGTTGGAGGTTTGAGGTACCACCACCACCACCCCCAGGTGGTCTTCCACGAGCTCCGGGAGTCGGTGGATTGGGGCGGGACCAACTTCAGGCGATAGAGGCCTATGATCCCGACAATCTAGAGATGATTATAGGTATGATATATATCTTATACAAAATATATACAGTTATTATAAAAATAGGTTCTAGTGACTCTTTCCTTACCACATACCTTGTTCAAAGCTCGGAGATTCCATTGGAGCTATTGGATCGATCCTTACACTTAGAGACTCCTATGGGAGGAGATTCAATGATCACACACTGGTGCTGGAAGTGTGAGCTTAATCTTGGAGGTAAGATCTTTGGCTGTAATCTCCTAGTAGTGGCATCTAGGTCTTAGGAAGTCCTTCTAGGTATGGACTGGTTATCCAATTTCCATGCTCAGATTGACTATTTTAGGCACATAGTGTGGTGTGTCTGTAGAGATGGGACCATGTTTTCCTTTATCAGTGAAAATGGAATGCTTGTTTCACACGACATACTTTCTCAAAGGAGGGTGTAGGCAATCACTCACTAGTTGGCTAGCCTTACCCATGGTGCGGTGGATGAGAGGAGTCCTCAATTTCTTGCAGTGGTGGATGAGTGTGAGGAAATATTCCATGAGGATGTTTTGGGATCACCTCCTCACATAAAGGTTGACTTATGCATTGATATGTACCCTAGGATGACATTGATAACCACAAAAGCATATTGGATGGCTCCCACAGAGCTTCGTGTGTTGAGGGTACACCTAGATGATCTACAGAGAAAGGGCTTCGTGATGCCTAGTGTTTCACCTTGGGCAGCCCCAGTTCTATTTTCCAATAAGGAAGATGAGAGATTGAGACTGTATTTGGACTACCGGTTCCTAAATAAAGTGACCGTGAAGAAAAAGTATTTACTATCGAGAATCGATGACCTCTTCGACCAACTAAAGGGAGAGAGGTGGTTCATGAAGATAGAACTCAAATCTGGCTATCATCAGCTTCGTGTACGGGATGAGGATGTAATAAAGAAAGAATTTAGAGGTTAGTATAGACACTATGAGTTCTTGGTGATTTTATTTGGCATGACCAATTCACCAATGGTGTTCATGGGACTCATTAACAATATCTTCTATCCTTACCTTGACCGGTTCATCGTGGTCTTCATTGGCAACATCCTAGTGTCCTCGATGTCTGAGGAGTAGCATGTGACATACATAAGGATGGTCCTAGATACACTCCTAGAGAACTAGATTTATAGAAATATATCAATGTGTTAGTTATGAATTTAGGAAGTCCACTTTCTGGGACATGTCATTTTAGAGGCTGGAGTTGCAGTGGATCTAGCGAAGTTAGAGGTAGTGCTTTCTTGGGTTCCACCAAGGAGCGTGACCGAGGTGAGAAGTTTCTTGGGTTTGGCTGGATATTACAAGAGGTTTGTGCCCAAATTTTCTAGGGTATCATTACCCTTATCATCATTAATAGAGAAGAGAAAAACCATTACCTGTATAGAGAAGTTTCAATAGAGTTTCTAGGAGTTGAGGTAGATATTGACGAGTGCCCCCATCTTGAGACTGCCAGATGAGGGAATTGGGTATGTAGTGTTATGCGATGCATCAAGGACTGGCCTGGGTTATGTACTGGTGTAGGGGAAAGAGGTAATTAACTACGGTTCACAGTAATTGAGGCAGTATGATAAGAACTACATGAACCAAGATCTTGAGCTAGTAATAGTGGTCTTTGCTTTGAAGATGTGTTGGCACTACTTGATTGGTGAGTAGATTGCTCTCTACTCTGACCATAGAAGCCTAAAGTATATTTTTTCTTAGAAGGAACTGAACGTGAGGTAGCAGCAGTGGCTAGAGTTCCTCCAGGATTATGACTTTGAGATAGTCTATACTATTGGGAAGGGGAACATGGTGGTAAACACACTCAGTGGAAGATTCGGCTTGCAATTGTCGAGTGAGGTGTCATAGCAGTTAGCCACGATGCATATATCCTTCATGGATGGTGACATAGCTTCTTACCTCTAGTCGATGGTTATCACTCCCCCAAACTTATAGTGATTTAGGGGATCACCACTTTGGGATTTCAATTAAGAGACCCAATGTGCTCAGTTATCCACTGGGCAAGCCCCTATTGGATATTTGATAGGCGGGGAGCATGTCATCTTTTTTAGAGGGCGTACCATTGTACCAGTGACGTTGCAAGATGAGGTTATAAGGGAGTTACACTCCTCCCTTTTGGATGTACATCCAAGTGTCCAAAAGATATATCGGGTTTTCTGACGTCATTTTTGGTGGCCGGGGATGAAGAAAGCAGTGAAATAGTTCATTTATCAGTGCCTCACTTTTCCATAAGTGAAGGCAGGGCATTAAGTTCCATCAAGGTTGAATCAACCACTCGAGTTACCTAAGTGGAAGTGGGGTGGTATATTGATGGAATTTTTTATAGGTTTACCACACACAACCAGGGGGATGATACTATTTGGGTGATTTTAGACCGAATCACCAAGTCGACCCACTTCCTAGCCATCTGGGAGTAGTGTTCAATAGAGATATTGGGAAACAGATACGTTCAAGAGATAGTTAGGCTTCATGGGGTGCCTTTGAACATCATTTCAGACCAAGATGATCTCTTTACATCCCAACTATGGGGGGATTAAAATGTTTTCTCAGGAATCAATTGCGCTTGAGTACAGTGTTTCATCCCCAGACAGAGAAGACTATCCAGGTTTTAGAGGACATGCTTCATGCTTGCATCCTAGAATTTGGTCACAATTGGGAGGACCACCTACCACTGATGGATTTTATGTACAAAAATATATAACAATCCACCATTAGTATGGAATTGTTTGAGTCATTGTATGAGTGACCATCCAGGTCACCACTATACTGGAAAGACCTAGGGAACTCAACACTCATGGGTCTAGTGTTGGTACAGGATACCACCAAGAAGGTATAGATCAACTAGGAGTGGATGAGGAAAACCAAGAGAAGGACGAAATCATATGATGATAGTATTTAGAGGCCCTTGGAGTTAAAGGTGGGATACCATGTGTTTATTCAGGTATTACCTCGATGTGGGTTGCAGAGATTTGGCTGGGGAGGCAGGTTGTCTCTAAGATTCATCAGCCCTTTCCAGATTCTGAGTAGAGTTGGTGAGGTGGCGTACCACCTAGCCCTTCACCCACAAATGCATCAGGTTCATGATGTCTTTCACATGTCATATATGAGGAGGTACGTGCATGATCCATCACATGTCATCGACTAGGGTGATCTAGACATTGATGATGGGGTGACGTTTGCAGAGTTCCCAGTGAAGATAGAGGATCGATAGGAGTGAGTCCTTCGTGGATGGTCGATTCCTTTGGTGTGAATTCAGTGATAACATGGGAATCACTAGGAGAACACTTGGGAGCGGGATTCTCAGATTCGTGCTTAGTATCCCCATTTATTTTTTATCCCTTCTTTTGGATTTGGGGGACATAAATCCCTAAGGTTGGGATAATGTAATGTCCATTAAATTTACATGTATTTTTTTAAATTATGGGGATTAATTAGAAACTAGGTGCTGAGATGACACATGATTATGAGGAATGGGTTTCTTGGAATAATTGTTTGAACTTTTTTTATGGCACATGTGCATGATTTTGGTAAAATATAAACCATTTCCTAGATTAAAAAACTGGGGCCACCGTTGTGTCTGGAATAATGAATTTTCCTTAGGAAGGACCTAAACTTGACTGGAATGGGTCAAGGGTAAAAGTTATTTTTGGGTGTTTTAAAGAAAAAAATAAAATAAACTTAAGAAAATTTATTTTATTCAAAATGTATCGATGCAATACAGCAACGAGTCAACTGTTTCATTTCATAAATGAGACAATGTCATGATGTTGAAACTCAGTGAAATAGAAACACTGAAAAACATTTCCTCCATTTAATGGATTATCAGGGATACCTGGTCAGGAGAGGATTCTGGAGTTTTCTCTGAATCTTTTAAGGAATTTAGTTAGAAAATGACGAGTGGTGATGAATGAAGGATCACCAATGATAACAAATACCCCATCCTATTTAAAGGATTTCACCAACAATTATGGATTCCAGATCGAGGATTGATGAACTATGGCCATGCAACTCCGATATTCCCCAGCGATCGATCCAATCATGGAGGTAGGGGTTTATTTCTAAGTGATTTCTTTCTTCCCCCGTTCTTTGATTTGAGTAATGAATACAGATAATCCCACAAACAGGTTGACCCAAAGATCCATAACGTATGCGGGATGGTTTTTATTACAGGGATTTTAATTTTGGGCATTCATGTTTTGATGAGATCCATGATTAGAGTCATTAATCTTCCCCCTAATTTCAATTCTAATGCAGATGGATCAAGGCCAACATGAACAAGGCCCAGATCCATCCATTCTGAGCATTCTTGTGTTCTTCCCGTTTCTCAGGACGTAATGATCTAGGCTGCCAGCTCGACGGCCAGTGGTGACAGTAATCTGTGGTCTAGGGGGGACCATAGTGGTGAATCAGCCCATGGCGATGGCGAGGGTCACTAGCTCAATGGTCGGTGGTGGAGGAACCCAAGGAAACCACCACTAGAGGCGAGCATGGGTCGTCGTTCGGCGGCCGACGATGGGCCGTGGCGGATACAGCGGGCGGGCCACGTCACATAGCCATGAACCGTAGTCCCGAGGGACTACGATAGAGAACCTATGGTGGATGTCCGTGTTGTACATAACGACCATCCGTGTTTGTTAGGCTGGGACGTGATGTCCGTTGCGTCCTTGGTGGAGCAACCGACCGTCTCCTGTGGGCTGGGTTGGGCATGTTGGCTGGAACTGGGCTGGGCCCAGTCAGTTCGAGATAGGCCCAATGGTCTGGGTCGATCCGGTAGGTTGGGTGAATAGTACCTAGGCCGGGTTGAGTCTGTTTGAATGGGTCAGACTGGACCCAGACCCAATCGACCCTTTTTTACTAAAACACCCATAACTCTAAAACTGTACGTCTTATTGACGAGCCATTTGCATCCTTGAGACCCTCGCAATGAGGTGGTAAATTTGAGACACTCTAAGTGGGTATTTGTGGATTTCAACATATGAACATTGTCTTGAGGGTTAGGTTCTCTTAGAACAAGCACGCTACGAGCGGGAATCCTGTGGCTAGTTGTGACGAGAATACTATGACTATAGGTCTAAGTGACTTAACGGGTCTAAGTGACTCAGTGGGTATAAGTGAGTCAGTGGGTCTAAGTGAGTCAGTGGGTCTAAGTGACTCAACAGTACTAGGTGTTCTGTGATACATCTGATAATATTTATCTTCATAATTTAGATTTATATGTGTGTGAGCTGAAAATGCTTCGTGTGCACTTTCCTTTATGGTATTGCCTTTTTGGTATTTTCATTTTGGTCTTTCCTTTGTGGTATTTACTTTTTGGTCATACCTTTGTGGTTTGGGCTCCTTTCTGAGTACTATTTCACACACCCCTACACGACCCTTTCCTGCATGTGTCATGTCTTGTTTGGATGACCAAAACTTTGATAGAGACCTTGGTTGTCCATGACCAAGTGGTGCTCAGTGAGATCTGATAGATGAGACATACTTCTATGGATACAGGCAGTGGCCCTTCACCTACCCTTCGGTTAGGTTTTTCAACTGATGATCTATCAGTTGATGGTGTACTCGTTTGTTTACATATTTCCTTTTATTGGTTTTGTATACTGGACCCTTTAATTTTAGTTTCATACTATTACTATAAATGGTTGTCTTAGTGACATACATGGTTTACTTAGTGTTTAATTTTCATCATTTTTGGGATTGCAGTTGTGTGCATGCATACAGGTTTAAATGCATTGCCTTCCATTTGTGAGATAGGCCTACTCGGTGCTAGTCACCAACCCCTATCCTATTATAGGTGGGCTTGGGGTAGTTGGAATATGGGGCTCACTAGGACGGGTCATGGAAAACAATTCTAGGGGTGGAAAATTGCAACATTCCATTGATATGTTCTAAAATTATTACTTAATTATTTTTTAAATTTTTCGATATTTGTGGATTATTTTGAATGTGATACTATATATACGAGAAAATATATATGTGAAGATATATGATTAGCATGAATGAGTCTATGATTATCAAAGTCCCAATCATTATTGACCAAGTGGGTAATCACTACAAAAATTGTAATTTAGCGATGTTTTTAGGGATATTTTTTAAAAACATCTCTAATTTTTAAATTTAGCAACATTTTTCAAGAAATGTCCCTAATATAGAAATGTTTCCTGAAAACATCACTAATTTAGCAGTGTTTTCTGAAAAATAGTGCTAATTTAGGGATGTTTCTTAAAGAACATAGCTAATTTAGCGACGTTTCCTAAAATACATCGCTAAATTATAGGCATTTCCTAAAAATCACTAAATTAATGACATTTTCTAAAAATGTTGCTAAATTATCGACGTTTTTGGAAAAACCTCACTAAATTATTGACGGTTCCTGAAAATGAAGCTAAAGTTTGGATGTTTTCTAGAATCTTTACTAATTTAGCGATGTTTTTTAGGAAACGTCGCTAAATTAGCAATGTTTTTCAGGAAGCGTCGCTAAAAATATATATATTTATATAGCTCATTATTTACCCGCATCGATGTAAATAAATATAATATATATATATATATATAAACACAAACACATATATATATATATATAAACACACACACACACACACACACATATATATAAATATATATATGTGTGTGTGTGTGTGTATTTATATATTAAAACACACATATATTTTAAATTTAGTATCATTTTTAAGAAAACGTGGATGTTTTAGTAACATTTTTATCATTTTTTTTAAAACATGGCTAATTATATATATATATATATATGTATGTATGTATGTATGTATACATACACATATATATTTACACACACACAAAAATTTATATATAAACACACACACACACACAGATATATATATATATATATATATATATATATTAAAATAAACACATGATATATAAAAAATATAAACATATAATATATAAAGAATATAAACACACACACACACACAAATATAATATAAACATATATATAAACCTAAAATATAAACATATATATATATATATAATATAAACATATAAACATATAAACATATATATATATATATATAAACATAAAATATAAACATATGTATATATATATAATAATATAAAATATAAACACACACACACACACAAATATATATATATATATATATATATATATAATATAAACACACACACATATAATATAACATATAAACATATATATATATATATATATACATATATAATATAAACATATAAACATATATGTAGAATATAAACATATATATATATACACAATATAATATAAACTTATATATATAAACATAAAATAAAAAATAAAAAATGAAACATATAAAAACATATGTGTATATATATATATTAATATATGTATATTAATAAATAAAAAATATATATATATGTAATATATAATTTTTAAAATATTGAAAAATATTTATAAACATATATAAACACACACATATATTTAGATATATATATATGTATATTAATATATATAAACAAAGACACATATATAAACATACACACACATATATATATATATATAAACATATATATATATAAACATATATATATACATATAAACACACACACACACAGATATATATATATATATATAAACTGATATATATATATATATATATCTATATACATATAAAAAACACACACACACACATATATATGTACATATATTTATATATATAAAAAATAAATATTTTAATTTTAGTCACATTTTTAAGAAAACATGGCTAATTTAGCAACATTTTTATCAGTGTTTTAAGACGTAGCTATTTTAGTGACAGTTTTATCAGTGTTTTCAATCACGACTAATTATATATATATATAATTATAATGATAATTATTATTTTGTATACATACACATATATATTTATACACACAAACACACACACAAGCACATATATATATAAACAAATATACATATTAATATAAACATATAAATATATATAAACACAAACATATATATATAACATAAATATCTATATAAACATAAAATATAAACATATGTATATACTATATAATATAAAACATAAGTACATAGGAACACACACACACACACACATATATATATAATTAAATATTATGGAGGCAATAGGGTTTGGGAGCTCTCATCGGTGCACTAATGGCAGTGTTGCTTCTTTCCTCTAGGTTTCATCACTCAAGATGGGCATCAGATCCAATGCTTCTTCCATTACACACTTCCTTGGCAACGTGATTCTGACTGGAGTTGGTCTAGATGATGTGTATCAATAGGAGCTTGTGATTGAGGAGGAGTGTCAATTTTCTTCTACTTTTCTTTCTCAGTCGATCTCGGTTTTTCCCAGATTTGGAAAGGATACAACATAGACTGGTGTGCGTCAATATGTGGATGCTCTTAGTAGTTTGAATGTGCATCGATTAGATGATATGGTGGATCCAAGTCAACTTGGATCTAGCGTGATGTGTCGACCAGTACTATCCTCGACTGGTGTGTGTCTAGTGGATGCACTCGGGAATGTGAATCGATCAGGACTGTAAGAACCCAGACCTTCTTTTCAGGTATGTTTTTCCTTTTTCTAGAGCTTTTGAGAAAGGAGGAGCTTCTGCAAATTTTTTAAGTAAACGCCGTGTACTTTATGAGTACATGCTGTGTACTTTATTGCCGCAGAAGACTGTGTGCTGGCCATGTCATGGCCACACACACGGTCAGGTGGGGGGATGTGGAGGCCGCTTAAAGCAGAGTACAGAAACAGTAAGTACATGCCATGTACTCCAAAAGTACACGTTGTGTATTTTGTTTTTTTTCATTAAACACACCGAGGTCACTTTCTATGGACATAACCATCTTGTTTTAGGTTCTGTTCGTCTGAGAGAACTCGTACGACCATGGATCTTCGATGAACCCCCAAGACTCCATCCATCCTACAAATCGAACTCGGTCGGTTGCGTTGGAATAGCATCGGTGAGTTCTCTCTTCTCCTATAACATCGTTTTTCCAATTTCTCCTCTTTTGTGAGTTATCGTGGGTTGAGAGTTTTGTGAGTTTTCTTAGATCTACAGCATTATAAAGAGATTAAAGCCTTTTGATTCAAGTATAATGATCTCCTAACCCCGAGGTAGGTGGTTTGTCTCTTTCCATTCAAAGTCTTTGAGTATTATGTGCAAATTCCACCAATAACCTTGAACAGGGAATTGCGTGTTTACTTTTTTACCCTTTTTGTTTTCCTGCCATGCCTATATTCCCATGTAGAGGTAATTTGGATATGAATTGGGTTGATTTCTATGCTTTGGATGTGTTTTTCCCATGTATTGTTCTCTTTACGACCATTTGGTCATGTTTTTCCTTTGGCTGCCTTGCATGTTTTCCATGCCTGTTGTTGTAGGGTGGAGAGTTGTATTCTAACATGCTTGTTATGATGTAGACTGTTTAGCCAAGTACTTCTGTAGGATTACTTTGGGTACTTTACACTGCTATTCTAGTTGACCTACACAGGGCCGCGAGAACCTTGTGTAGTAAGCTATAAGGGGGGATTGACCGAGTGAGAATCCTCAGAGAGCCAAGAACCACCTGGGGCTATAAGGGGAATTGACCGAGTGTGCTTTCTTAGAGAGTCCTTGATTACTTTAGACTATAAGGGTATTGACTATGTGAGCTTCCTTAGAGAGTCTTTGTTTGAATTGAACGACCTGGTCTATAAGGGTAATTGACCGAGTGAGCTTCCTCAGAGAGTCCTAGACCTCGGGGCTATAAGGGGAATTGACATGTGAGCTTCCTCAGAGAGTCCTCGACTACCTTAGACTATGTGGGGAATGGACTATGTGATCTTCCTTATAGAGTCTTTATTTACTTAGAATATACGGGGAATGGACTGTGTGAGCTTCCTCAGAGAGTCTTGCTTTACCTTTGACTATGAGGGGATAGACTGTGAGCACTTCCTCCAAGAGTATTATTAAATTAATATGACATAACTAGAGGGGTTGGGCTGTGTGTACTACCCTGAGGGTTGTATTTACTTCTTAGATAGGACCAGAGGGGATGGCTGCGAGTACTTCCCAGAGGGTTACCTGTTTAAGATTGAGTTGTTGTTTCACTGCTACTTGATATTGAACTATGGATTGTTTACTACTGAGCACTTTCCTTTTTACTGCTTTCTATCCTTTTACCTGCCATATTTTCACTGACTATTAGGCACAAATTTTCGGGTGATTGCCTATTGGGATTTAGTCCCACACCCTGTTTGGGCCATGCTTTTTGTCCCAAATAGATTACATTGCTGCAGGGTAAAGCACCCTTCGACTTTAGATACTTTATTACTTTGGGTCTGGAGAGCATGGGACCAAGCCGAGTCTTGCGATGCTGAGGATTTTCTCATCCGTTTTATTTTTTTTACTTTGGTTTACTACTATATTCAGCATTGTGACTTGTTTGGCTATTTTCCTTGAAATATATGTATCATGAATCATTATATATATATATATATATATGCTTCAGTTGTTTCTTTATCAATCTTCCACTATTACTATTGTTTGGTATTATTACTGCTTCCGCTATTATATATCTGTTTATTTTTGTTGTGTACTCTATGAATGAGGTCATAGTTTCCCCAATATCACACACAAGGCCCTCGCTGCTAGTCGGAAGCCTCTGGCGTTTGAGGAAATGCGCTTGAGGCCATGTGACCAACCAGATACGGGGCGCATCTGGGTGGATTCCGAAACTGGGATGTTACAAAGTTGTATCAAAGGATTTCTTTTCACTTGATTTACTGTTTGGAGCCTTTGTCTAGGGATAGGATAGAATAGGTACTTGGTAATGAGTTGTTCCCAGGAGTAGCTAACCCGTGTACAGGGAAAATCCAATATACCTCGTTAATTGCAATTTTTTTGGTTTTTCAATTATTACAGTTGATTTGATTTCACATTGAGTGATTCACATGATTTGTGCTATTATTTTTGACTTTATTCAGGTTATATTTATGTTTCAACCTGATGATATGAGGGTATTCCATCTCATTCATCATACAAGAACTTGCTAGAAATGACATGTCATGCATTCTTGCCATTCCATATAGGATTCATTAGAGATTTCATGTTGTTGTGATAGATGTTGTGTATAATATGCATGCTTTTTTAATAGATTATTTGATAAAGATACCTATTGTTTGATAGGGAATTTTTGTGTAGTGATTTGTTTTGATGAACGCCAAACTATGGTTCTTGAGGTGTTATGGGACCTCATGGACCGGAATCTGGTGGATAATCACTTTTTTACTTGTTATAATTTGTATAATATTCCAAGATTTGATTCATGGGGAGTATGGGCCCTGACGGATCATAATTTAGCACTTTGAATGCCCATTTCAGTGTTTTTCTGGGCTCTGGAGTAGTTTCTGAGGCTTAATGTCTGAAAAAACCCAGAATACAGGCCGTGTAGTTTTGAGTACACGCCATGTGTTCTTATGTTCAGGAAAAAACCGTTTTTCTTAAGTACACACCATGTACTTTATGTACACACAGTGTAGTCTCTAACCGTGTCGTAGGCCGTGTGGGAAGAGACATGAGAAGGGAAAAGTCTGGTGAAAAAACATCGTGTCCACGCTGAACACGTCATGTAGTATAATCCTAGGAACCCAGCCATGTAGCTAACAACATGGTTCGTTGGAGTCTCTTCTTATACACACCGTGTCCATATTGAACACGCTGTGTAGTCTGACTCAGGTACCCAGCCGTGTCATGAACAAACACGGGTTGGTGTTCTCCTTTCACATACACATCGTGTTAGGATTATACATGCCGCGTAGTCTGACCTCAGTACCCAGACGTGTCACGAACAACATGGGTCGGTGTTATCCTTTCTTAGTACACGCCGTGTTTGTTTGGAACACGCTGTGTAGTGTAACCTGGGTACACATGCCATGTCACTAACAACACAGGCCAGTGAAGCTTGTCCAGTACACGCCGTGTCCACCTTGAACACGCCGTGTAGTCTTGTCTTGGGAGAGCCATGTGGCTTAACTGTGTAGAAGGAACCAGGATGGGAAAGAGGATTCAAGTACATGCTGTGTTTTTGGAGAACATGCCATGTGTTTGGGGTGTTACATGACCTGTTGGGGAAGAAGTACACGCCCATGTGAATGACTTCAGGGAACACGCCTTGTAGGAAATGTACATGTCGTGTAGTCATTATTTATAAAACTTGAGTTATTTCTTCCTCATGTTCCCTTATTACACTCATTGTTTTCAGTCTCTGATATCTTGATCCAAGGTGTGCGCTTGACCTTGAAGAGTCTTGCCCCTGAGACGTCCTCTGGTTGTCCACCAGTTTCAGGGCAATGATCAGATGCCTGATATGGAAGATCAGGGACTTCCTGTAGATCCTCCTGTTGTGACAGCCCTAGAACTAGCAGTTATACCAGTTGCAGGAACTGATGCACAGTTTAGGGAGGGTTTTCTTAGGATGATGCAGAACTTCTAGGGAGCGTTTCCCCTTTCCACGTCGATGGAAGATTTGATGTAGGTTTTCCAGCAGCAACATCCTCCCACCTTCTCGGGTGAAGGAGGACCACAGGCTGCAGATTTGTGGCTCGAAGCCACGCTGACAATCATCAAGCATCTCGAGGTACCACCAGAGAGGAGGGTGAATCTCATGACCTACATGCTCTGAGACTCTGCCAAGAGGTGGTGGGATGTAATCTCTCAGGTGGGGTGCCACCCGAATATGGATTGGGAGGAGTTCCAGCATATATTTTATGATTACTTCTACCCGGAGACCTTGAGGGCTGATTGAGCCCAGGAGTTCATGAGCCTGGAGCAGGGTACTATTTCTGTGATGGAGTATTCCTCTCGCTTCACAAAGATGTAGCGTTTCACAGCTATTCTAGCAGGTTATGATTTATTCCTGGCTAGGAATTTTGAGGATGGCCTCAGGCAGGAGATCCGTTCCTAGGTGAACATCTTTAGGTTGACTTCGATATCCTCTATTGTCAACCAGGCGCTGATTACGGATCACAATATGAGGGATTCTGGAGCTGTGAGCTAGGTCGGTTTGACATTCAGAGTTAGTATTCATCCAGCTGATAGCAGGAAGTGTCGTAGGGAGACTACACGGGGAGATTAGAGTAGGTGGGATGAATCTTCTGGTATCCAGGTGGTGTGCTACCAGTGTGATAGAAGCAGGCAAACAAGGCCACATTTCCCTAGTGTAATGACCCAAAGTTTTCAATAGAAAATTCCCTTCTTATATCTATGTCATAAAAACACAAAATAATGAACTACTAAGTGATAAGTGACCTTTAAACATAATTTTTTCACCCCTATGTTTGGAATTTTAAAAATCCAACATTCACGGTTGTGTTCAAGATAGTTTTTGGAGTCCAATGAAACAAAAAAAAATTTGGTGAATAGTAACCTACCCTTATGAATAGTAACATGACCCTTATGAATAGTAAATAAGAGGAACATTAACTATGAATAATAAAATAAAATTTAGACATTATAGAAAGTGGTAATTTGACCTTAGTAAACATTTTTGGTATTTTATAAGTGATAAATAAATAATTATAATTAATTAATTAATTTAAATGAATATTTATTTTCATGAAATATATTAATAAATTATTGAATCAATGTCTAATAGTTTTTAGATAATTTTATAAGACCCTAAGTAATTTTTGAAAGAACTGAAAATCAGTTTTAATTTTAAAAACTGTTTTTTAAGTAAATTATGATTTTAATTAAATATTAAATTAATAATATTTAGAAAATTATTTTTCAAAAATGGACATCATTTTTGGATTCTACACGTCGAAAAATGGTAGGGGTAAATTTTTGGGTTTATTCTGAAATACTTCAATTTTCGGGTGAATAGTAAAAAAATACAGTTTTTCGCATAATCGGTGTACACTAAATTGCATCATTAATGATGTAATGATGACATAAACATTATAGAAATTTTGATTCGGCAAAAACATATTAAATTTCATAAATTTTTCCTTGAAATACAATAAATCCAATTCTCAAACCTAGAAAGAACTTTCCAAAGCCTAAAGTCAAAAGGTGATTTCTTAAAGTGTCTTTTTCTCTTTCTTTCACTTTCCTTTTAATAAATTAATGAATTCGACTTATAAAGAAGAGTTAAAGCCTAAAAATAATTCTATTATATTAATATATGATTTAGGATGTCAAAAAACTACTATTACAAGTCTAACTGATGATATATTATTTTATTTAATATTTTATACCAAAAACACCTCCCTCCTCATGTATAAATAAGCCCTCCCCATCCTCTTGCCAAACCACACCTTTTAAGCTTCAAGAATTGTCTAAGATCTGCCCAATCATCTTCCCTAGCCTCTTCCCCACATCCAAGAGCTTCTGGTCTCATCAAAAGACCATGCTTGGGCCCTTATGGAGGTTCTCAAGTGAAGGATTCAAGAGGTAATTTCCCTCCCTCTTCTCCTTAAATTTCCTTTCAAATTCAAGTTCCTTTCTTGATCTCTCCCCACCTATCTTCATACAAATTGTTTTTTAACTCCAGTATTATAAATATAATGTAATATTATGATTATAATGGTATATTATATCACCCCAAACCCTTTCCCTCTTTCTTTTATATTATTAAAGAGAACGTTGTTCATGAGGTGTTAAATTTATCACCTTCAAAAACGACATGTTCTCTTCTTACATTTCTACCTTCAAATATGGTCATAAAACTTTTTTTATGGTTGAACCAGAATATGTTATATGTATTATGTTCTATTTTAAGTTCGGGAAATAACCTATGGCCATATTACTAAGTGAAAAGTTAAAATGAGTTCGTTGTGATCCAAAAACCGCTCAAATTAACCCAAATAATCTTCATTTAATTCTTATCTAATGATTCGTCCACATGGATCTAATATAACTCATTATAATATCATTAAAGCTTATGTAATATCATTAATTACAAGTAATATCAGTTCTGGATGTTTACCCATGATCTACCCAAACATCAATTTAAGAATACAAGTGGACCGCTCAAGAAAACCATAAAAACGAACATCCCCGATCAATGTTTTTAAACTCTATAAGTCATCCAAAGGAACATAATATGAAATAATGAAACCAGAATAAACCCTATTATTGTATAAAAGGTTCTGGAATTTCTAATTAATGAATATAATGTCATTATACAGGACATTAAAGAGAAGGAGGCATTCGAGTACAAGGTAAGGGGAAATCTCGAACCCAATTTTCTTCCTTCGGGTTCTCCCTCTTTCACTCCATTTTTGATATGGTTACTCCTCAAAGGTCTTTTGTTCATCTTTTCCTTTAATTTTCTGGGATATAAATTTTTGTCGCTGGTTTTTATGTCCATCAAAATGTTTTCCAAAAGAACTCTTCTTTCAAGATCTCACCTTTTATCTCTCATTCAAGGTTGATGGTTCTTATATCAAGTATGTTGTTCCCTCTTTCTTTTGGGAACCCAAAGCTTATGAATGTGTTATTATGATATGAAACCCATTACTTTCCATGGGTTATTTATGTACATGTTTGATATGTGTTCTATGTGGCAAGCATGATAATGATAATGTTATGATGTGACAGGTGCGCCCGGAATTATATAGCGCAATATGAATGTTTAAATGTGACGGGTGCACCTGGAATTATATAGAGCTCCAATGCATTGGGTAAAGTGATGAATCTCATGAGTAAATGTGAAATTATGCGTGAACATGATGCTAGATTTTTTCACAAGTATGTGTGGTAGTTAACCACTAAGACATGATGTTTCATTTTTATGCTTTGCCACATTTCAAGTTTATTGTTTATGCTCCTCTCATGTTCAAGATATTTTTCCTATGTCATGATTATGCTCACCCCATGCTATATTGTTCTTATCTATCCTCTTACTGGGAATTTAGCTCACCCCTTTTGATGTATATCCTCAGGTGGCTACATGTACTAAGGAGAGGACAAGTGCTACTAAGAAGCTATAGAAGAAGAGATTAAATGAATTTTTATGCTTGATGTTGTACTTGTTATGTGTAGTACTAGTTTGCCCAAGACACTAAACCTCTGGATCCTCCATGTGTAATACTATTATGTTTTTTATCTTTGAAATGATGTAATAGTAATGTAAGAAAAGTCCGGGTCACTATATTTGGTATCAGAGGAAAGGTTTAGTTAATTTGGGAATTAGGATTAGTGAACCCTAAAGAAAACCTCTAGCATGAGACTAAGTACAAATATGCACACAATGATATTTACCTAGGGATCCCATATGTTATGTTTTTGGTTAAAAGAAAAAGTTATTCATGACTTGTTTACTTATGTTTTGTTCTAACCTTTTCTATTTTAGAAAATTGTGGGAACCAGGAGGAATCAAGCCAACAACTCTTGCGAAGGCCAATGCAGCGATTGCCCGAACGACATCCCCAATGATTTTGGAGGTGGAGTTCAAAACTTCATGGCGATGCTTACCCAATTATCTAGAGTTATGAATAATAACCATAATAATGGGGAACGTCCTCCTTCACCAAAGAGAGAGCAACTAACTATAGAATGTTTTATGTGGCAACGACCATCGACATTTTGTGGATCTTCCGATCCACTAGTTGCGGAATAGTGGGTCAACTCCATGGAGAAGATCTTTTCTGTTCTTCACTGTTCCGAGAAAGAGAAGGTGACTCTAGCCGTTTATCGTCTAGATGGAGAAGCTGATCAATGGTGGGCTTTGATTAAGAACACCAAGCCAAGGGAGGAAATTGAAGGGATGGAATGGGAAGTCTTTAAGATAATGTTTCTTAATAATTACTTCCCAAGAACTCTTCACACGAAGATGAAGAGAGAATTCATAGAGCTCAAGAAAAAATAAGGAGAATCTGTCACAACCTATGAAGCAAATTTCACAAGTCTCGCAAGGTATGCTTCGGGTTTTGTTATCAACAATGATAGAAAAATTGATAGATTCTTTAGTGAATTAAAACACCATCTTCGAAAAGCTCTTGCAATTCGAGACTTTGGGAGTTATGAAGAAGTTTTTCGGTGTTCTCTCAAAGTGGAGATGGAGTTTGGAGAATGGTCCCATGGCTATAGTGATAAGAAAAGAAAGATGGAGTTTCAAGCCAGTGGATCTAGTGATAAAGATGGGAAGAAAACACAACGACCCACATGCCAAAAATGTGGGAAGTTGCACAATGAGAACTGCCTCAAAGGTATGGAGAAATGCTTTAAGTGTGGGAAGGAAGGACACCAAGCTCACGAGTGTCGAAAAGACATGAAAAGGAAGGATAATGTAGCCGATGAAAGGAGAGAACCACTCGTGGTTCAATGCTACAACTGTAGGGAGCTAGGGCACTATTCAAACCAGTGGACTAAACCTCGAGCTCTCGAGGGTAATCAGCGCCAACAACCACCAAAGCCAAAGGAACAAGGGAAGGCTTATGCCATCACTACTGCGGAGGTGGAACATGATAATGAAGTCATACAAGGTACACTTCCTATTCACTCAAGAATGGAAAAAGTCTTATTTGATTCTAGTTCTACGCATTCCTTTATATCTTGAAAGTTTTCTAGAACTATAGAATCGAAGCCCCGAAACCTTGAAGTAGAGATATCTGTAAAAACACCAAGTGGTGCAATCATTGCAACCCAAGTTTTTGATTCTTCTCATTTTGACGTATGTGGGAAGATTCTTTCGGAAAATCTCGTAATACTTCCCTTGGTGGAATTCGATGCTATAATGGGAATGGATTGGCTCTCATTATATAGAGCACATATCAACTGTCAGGAAAATAAAATATATTTTCATATTCCGAACCATACCATGCTCCTCTACAAATGCAAGGAAGATCATGAATATCCTTTGAAAAATCCTTCAATGGTGTGGGTGATGATTCCCTATGAAGAAGCATACCTCGCCCAAATGTTTGAGTCAAAGGAAAGTTCCAACCTTGAGGAAATGCCCATCGTAAGGGAATACAACGATGTATTTCCCGAAGAGTTACCCGAAATTCCCCTGGATCGTGAGGTAGAGTTCTGAATTGAACTCATACCTGGAGCTACTCCAATCTCGAAGTGCCCCTATAGGATGGCTCCTATCGAACTGGAGGAGTTAAAGAAGCAGCTGTAAGAGAATCTGGACAAAGGGTTCATACGCCCTAGTGCATCACCTTGGGGTGCGCCAATGCTCTTTGTGAAGAAGAAGGATGGTACCATGCGGCTGTGTATCGATTATCGGGAACTCAACAAGATCACCATAAAGAACAAGTATCCTCTCCCAAGGATTGATGACTTGTTCGACCAGTTAAGAGGAGCTCAATACTTCTCAAAGGTGGATCTTCGTTCTGGATATCATCAAGTAAAGGTGAAGAAGGAAGATATTCAGAAGACTACCTTCCATACAAGGTATGGGCACTATGAGTTTTTTGTGATGCCCTTCGGACTTACTAATTCCCCTGCAGTCTTCATGGATTTGATGAATAGAGTCTTTAGACATTACCTCGACAAATTTGTGGTAGTTTTTATCGATGATATTATCATCTACTCCAAGATCAAGGAGGAACATGAAGAACATCTAAGACTTGTGTTGGCGACATTGAGAAAGGAGAAGTTGTACGCCAAGTTCAGCAAGTGTGACTTTTGGATGAATCAAGTCACGTTCTTGGGACATGTGATCACAAGCGAGGGAATTTCTGTGGACCCTTCAAAGAAAAAGGCGATTGAAGAATGGCCCAGGCCCTCTAGTGTCACAGAAATCCGTAGTTTTCTTGGATTAGCTGGGTACTACTGAAGTTTTGTGAGAAACTTCTCACGATTGTCAAGCCTGCTAACTAAGTTAACAAGGAAATGGGTGAAGTATGTATGGATGGAAGAATGTGAGGGAAGCATCAAGGAGCTAAAGAGAAGGCTGATCACTGCACCTGTACTCACACTACCGAAAAGTGGAGAAAGTTTTGTGATATACATTGATGCATCAAAGAAAGGCTTGGGTTGTGTACTCATGAATAATGATAATGTGATAGCCTATGCCTCACGACAGTTGAAGATCCATGAGAAGAACTACCCAACACATGATATAGAGCTGGCAGCCGTGATTTTTTCCTTGAAAATCTGGCGACACTACCTTTATGGTGAGAAGTGTGACATATACACCGACCACAAGAGCCTAAAGTATATATTCACACAAAAGGAGCTCACCATGCGTCAAAGGAGATGGTTAGGGATAATCAATGATTACGATTGCTTAATTCACTATCATCCTGGAATGGCGAACAAGGTAGCTGATGCTCTAAGTAGGAAAGAACCTGCTACTCTATCCATGTTGAGGATTGAGAAAGACCCTATCTTCTTGGATATGCAAAGGATGGATTTGGGAATCGTAAGGGTAGGGGATACATCCTAACTTGCCCAAATGATTGCACAACCATCCATCCAAGAGAAGATTAAGGAAGCACAAAGGGATGATGTGGAGATACAAAAGAGGGTGAATGAAGTAAGGGAGGGGAAGCTGCAAGAGTTCCATATCGACGATGATGGTGTGATTCGGTTTGGAACACGACTTTGTGTGCCTTCATCACCCAGGATAAAGAAGGAGCTATTGGATAATGCACATAGCTCAACTTTCTCTATCCATCCTGGAAGTACCAAGATATATCGTGATCTCTGAGAACACTTCTGGTGGGATAACATGAATAAGGAGATTGTGGAATATATATCAAGGTGCTTGGTATGTCAGCAAGTTAAAGCTGAGCGACAAAAGTCCAAAGGTATGATGCAGCCATTGCCTATACCCATGTGGAAATTGGAAAATGTTACTATGGACTTTGTCACGGGTCTCCCGAATACGTCAAAGGGGAATAATGCGATATGGGTTGTGTTTGACCGACTCACCAAGACTGCCCATTTTATCGCTATTCGGGAAGACCTCTCACTTGAACAACTTGCAAGGATATATGTGAAGGAAGTAGTGAGATTGCACGATGTTCCTCTCTAGATTGTCTCTGACTGTGATCCAAGGTTCACATCTAAATTCTGGAGGAGCCTTCAACATGCTTTGAGTACTGAATTAAATTTCAGCACGGCCTATCACCCCCAAACTGATGGCCAGTCTGAAAGGACTATTCAGACACTTGAAGATATGCTAAGAGCATGCTCTCTAGAATTCAAAGGTGGATGGGATCATCACCTCCCATTGGTTGAGTTCTCATACAACAATAGCTTCCACTCGAGTATTCAGATGGCTCCGTATGAAGCTCTCTATGGGAAGCGATGTAGAACTCCAACCTGTTGGGATGAAGTTAGAGAACGAAAGCTACTTGGTCCCGATCTTATTCAAGAGATGACAGAGAAGGTTCAAGTCATCCAGAAACATATCAAAGCTGCTCAAAGTCAGCAAAAGAGCTATGATGACAATCATCGAAGGGACTTGGAGTTTGACGTTGGAGATAAAGTTTTCCTTCGAATATCTCCATGGAAGAGAGTCATGAGATTCGGGAAGAAAGGGAAGCTAAGCCCAAGGTACATTGGCCCCTTTGAGATCCTTGATCGTATAGGAGCCGTGGCCTATCGTCTGGAACTTCCACCGAATATGGCTCAAGTTCATGACGTGTTTCACATATCACTACTGAGGAAGTACATTTCAGACCCCTCACATGTACTAAACTCAGAGGTGGTACAGCTGGAAGATGATCTCTCCTATGAGGAGCAGCCGGTAAAAATTCTGGACCGAAGTGATAAGGTTCTACGCAACAAGACAACCCGCCTTGTCAAAGTGTTGTGGAGGAACCAAAAGTTTGAGGAAGCAACTTGGGAACCGGAAGAGGCAATGAAGGAGAAGTACCCTCACCTGTTTTTGTAAAGTGAAATTTCGAGGGTGAAATTTCTTAAGGGGGGAAGAATGTAATGACCCAAAGTTTTCAATGGAAAATTCCCTTCTTATATCTATGTCATAAAAACACAAAATAATGAACTACTAAGTTATAAGTGACCTTTAAACATAATTTTTTCACCCCTATGTTTGGAATTTTAAAAATCCAACATTCACGGTTGTGTTCAAGATAGTTTTTGGAGTCCAATGAAACAAAAATAATTTTTGGTGAATAGTAACCTACCCTTATGAATAGTAACACGACCCTTATGAATATTAAATAAGAGGAACATTAACTATGATTAATAAAATAAAATTTAGACATCATAGAAAGTGGTAATTTTACCTTAGTAAACATTTTTGGTATTTTATAAGTCATAAATAATTAATTATAATTAATTTATTAATTTAAATGAATATTTATTTTCCTGAAATATATTCATAAATTATTGAATCAATGTCTAATAGTTTTTAGATAATTTTATAAGACCCTAAGTAATTTTTAAAAGAACTGCAAAATCAGTTTTAATTTTAAAAACTGTTTTTTTAAGTAAATTATGATTTTAATTAAATATTAAATTAATAATATTTAGAAATTTTTTTTTGAAAAATGGTCATCATTTTTGGATTCTACACGTTGAAAAATGGCAGGGGTAAATTTTTGGGTTTATTCTGAAATACTTCAATTTTCAGGTGAATAGTAAAAAAATACAGTTTTTCGCATAATCGGTGTACACTAAATTGCGTCATTAATGATGTAATGATGAAATAAACATTCTAGAACTTTAGTTTCGGCCAAAACATATTAAATTTCATAAATTTTTCCTTGAAATAAAATAAATCCAATTCTCAAACCTAGAAAGAACTTTCCAAAGCCTAAAGTCAAAAGGTGATTTCTTAAAGTGTCTTTTTCCCTTTCTTTTACTTTCCTTTTAATAAATTAATGAATTCGACTTATAAAGAAGAGTTAAAGCATAAAAAGAATTCTATTATATTAATATATGATTTAGGATTTCAAAAAACTACTATTACAAGTCTAACTTATGATATATTATTTTATTTAATATTTTATACCAAAAACACCTCCCTCCTCATGTATAAATAAGCCCTCCCCCTCCTCTTGCCAAACCACACCTTTTAAGCTTCAATAATTGTCTAATCTCTGCCCAATCATCTTCCCTAGCCCCTTCCCCACGTCCAAGAACTTCTGGTCTCATAAAAAGACCAAGCTTAGTCCCTTAAGGAGGTTCTCAAGTGAAGGATTCAAGAGGTAATTTCCCTCCCTCTTCTCCTTAAATTTCCTTTCAAGTTCAAGTTCCTTTCTTGATCTCTCCCCACCTATCTTCATCCAAATTGTTTTGTAACTCCAGTATTATACATATAATGTAATATTATGATTATAATGGTATATTATATCACCCCAAACCCTTTCCCTCTTTCTTTTGTATTATTAAAGAGAACGTTGTTCATGAGGTGTTAAATTTATCACCTTAAAAAACGACATGGTCTCTTCTTCCATTTCTACCTTCAAATCTAGTCATAAAACTGTTTTTATGGTTGAACCAGAATCTGTTATATGTATTATGTTATAATTTAAGTTCTGTAAATAACCTATGGACATATTACTAAGTGAAAAGTTAAAATGAGTTCGTTGTGATCCAAAAACCGCTCAAATTAACCCAAATAATCTTCATTTAATTCTTATCTAATGATTCGTCCACATGGATCTAATATAACTCATTATAATATCATTCAAGCTTCTGTAATATCATTAATTACATGTAATATCAGTTCTGGATGTTTACCCATGATCTACCCAAACATCAATTTAAGAATACAAGTGGACCACTCAAGAAAACCATAAAAACGAACATCCCTGATCAATGTTTTTAAACTCTATAAGTCATCCAAAGGAACATAATTTGAAATAATGAAACCAGAATGCACCCTATTAATGTATAAAAGGTTCTGGAATTTCTAATTAATGAATATAATGTCATTATACAGGACATTAAAGAGAAGGAGGCATTCGAGTACAAGGTAAGGGGAAATCTCGAACCCAATTTTCTTCCTTCGGGTCCTCCCTCTTTCACTCCATTTTTGATATGGTTACTCCTCAAAGGTATTTTGTTCATCTTTTCATTTACTTTTTTGGTATATACATGTTTTTCACTGGTTTTTATGTCCATCAAAATGTTTTCCAAAAGAACTCTTCTTTCAAGATCTCACCTTTTATCTCTCATTCAAGGTTGATGGTTCTTATATCAAGTATGTTGTTCCCTCTTTCTTTTGGGAACCCAAAGATTATGAATGTATTATTATGAGATGAAACCCATTCCTTTCCATGGGTTATTTATGTACATGTTTGATATGTGTTCTATGTGGCAAGCATGATCATGATAATGTTATGATGTGACGGGTGCGCCCGGAATTATATAGCGCAATATGAATGTCTAAATGTGACGGGTGCGCCCGAAATTATATAGCGCTCCAATGCATTGGGTAAAGTGATGAATCTCATGAGTAAATGTGAAATGATGCGTGAACATGATGCTAGATTTTTTCACAAGTATGTGTGGTAGTTAACCACTAATACATGATGTTTCATTTTTATGCTTTGCCACATTTCAAGTTTATTGTTTATGCTCCTCTCATGTTCAAGATCTTTTTTCTATGTCATGATGATGCTCACCCCATGCTATACTGTTCTTATCTATCCTCTTACTGGGCATTTATCTCACCCCTTTTGATGTATATCCTCAGGTGGCTACATGTACTAAGGAGAGGACAAGTGCTACTAAGAAGCTATAGAAGAAGAGATTAAATGAATTTTTATGCTTGATGTTGTACTTGTTATGTGTATTCCTAGTTTTCCCCAGACACTAAACCTCTGGATCCTCCATGTGTAATACTATTATGTTGTTTATATTTGAAATGATGTAACAGTAATGTAAGAGAAGTCCGGGTCGCTATATAGAGTCACAGTGGAGTGCCGATATTGTGACACGATGGGTCACCTTCAGAGCTTTTGTCAGTTCTTCTCACCAGTAGCTTGTGGCATGGGTTCTTATATGACTCCTTATTCAGGAGCAACACCACTAGCTTCTCACCAGTCTGGGAACTGGAGTTCTTCTGGCTGTTCGGGTCGAGGTGGAGTTCGTGGCCGTGGTAGACAGTCGCCCGATTTTCTGCAAAATTAGGGTGGATCAGCTCCAAGTGGTTAGGCAGGGTCACAGGGTTGTGGTACATGCCAGAATTTTGCATTGGAGCAGACCCAGCAGGAGAAGGATCTCGGACCTTCTACCGTTCGAGGTACGATCTTAGTAGCCTCAGTTTTGTCTTCTGCTCTTTTTGATACACGGGCTTCCCATATCTTCATATCTATTTCTATCGTGTAGAGACTTGGTCTCTATATCTTTTCATCCATTTATATCTTGAAGTTATATACATAGTTGTGGACTAGGACATCTTGTGTACGTCAGTGCAAGGAGTTCCCTCTAGAAGTTGTTGGGTGTTACTTTCTATGGAACCTCTGTGTCCTAGAGATGACAGACTGTGATTTCATTCTCGGGATGTATTGGTTGGTTCCCTTACAGGAAGTCATTGACTGTTATCACTGTAGGGTGATCTTCATATCACCATAGGGTGGATATTTTCTTCATAGAGGTGAGTGGGATGTCCAGGTGAGTAGAGCAGGACCTGAGCATCATGGGCTAGGAGGAGTTACAGCTCAGATTTCTAGTCTTTATCTGGATGACTAGGGGACTTCACAGATGGACTTTTTCCTAGTGGTGGATCGTTTCATGGAAGTCTTTCCAGAGGACTTTTTAGGTTTTCCTCTAAAGCGTGAAGTAGAATTTTTTATTAAGCTTGTGCCAGGAGCAGCACCAGTGTCTATTACTCCTTATAGGATGGCTAAACCTGAGTTGCAGGATCTCAAGGAGCAGTTGGAAGAATTGAAGGCAAAGGGTTTAATCAGACCCAATAATTCTCCTTGGGGTTATCCTATCCTATTTACGAAGAAGGCAGACGGTACCCTTAGGCTTTTTTTGGATTATTGGAAGCTGAACCAGTTGACGGTAAAGAACCGATATCCCTTGCTCGGGATTGATGATCTCTTTGATCAGCTTCGAGAAGCCCGAGTATTCTCAAAGATCTACTTGAGGTCCGGTTATCATCAGTTGCTCATTAGACCATCAGATATACCTCTTATAACCTTCAGGAGTAGGTATGGTCTATAAGAGTACTTAGTTATGCAGTTCGGTCTCATGAACACGCCTACAGTTTTCATGGCACTGATGAAATGAGTGTTACATCCTTACTTGGATTCCTTCATAGTGGTCTTTGTGGATGATATCTTGGTGTACTCTCAGACTCAACACGACCATTCCACACATCTTGAGATCATTTTGATTACACTGAGGGAGCATTAGTTATATGCTAAGCTCTCAAAGTGCCACTTTTGGATAGACCATACTCACTTCTTGGGTCACGTTATTTCAAAGACAAGAGTATCAATAGAACCAAAGAAAGTGAGAGCTGTAGTTTCTTGGGAGTAGCCGAAGAACATATTTGAGGTGTGGAGTTTTCTAGGGATGGCTGGATACTAGAAACATTTTATATTGGACTTTTTATACTTAGCATCACCACTGAAATGTCTGACCAAGAATGGTGCGAAGTTCTTATGGTCAGATTCTTGTGATTCAACCTTTCAGGAGCTGAATGGGAGGTTGACTTTAGCACCAATACTAGTCTTTCTAGATCTAGGAAAGAGCTATACCATTTAATATGATGCGTCAGGTATCGGGATGATTGCTTATTCAGGGAGATGCATTCATTGCGTACAGGTCTTGACAGTTGAGGCCACATGAGAGGAATTACCCGACGCATGATCTGGAGTTGGCATCTATTGTTCATTCCTTACTCTATTGGAGACACTATCTTCTGGGATAGAACCTTTTGGTTTTCACTGACCAAAAGAGTCTCAAGTACATTTCCACTCAGTGTGATCTAAATTTGAGACAGCGGAGGTGGGTTGAGTACCTATAGTCCTTTGACTTTGAGCTTTCATATACGCCTAGGAAAGGCAACGTAGTGGCTAATGTGTTGAGCAGAAGGACTCATATACAAGCAGTTTAGGAGGCCAACAGTGAGTGTCAGCTTATGGATCTGTTCTTTGAGATGCATTTGGAGGTGTGAAACAGACAGGGGCAGACTTTCTTATCTTCTATAGCTATTACCTCTACCCTTCTTTATCGAGTATGAATAAGGCAGATATTAGATTATGAAGGCCTAGTCCTACGGGAAAGCGTGTTAGGAGAGGACCCTATTCCTGGGTGGACCATAGGTGATGATGAAATCTTGCGTTTCCAGGGATGCGTATGGGTTCCAATAGATATACGCGAGGAGCTGATGTGGGATATTCATTCCTCAGTTTGAGCAGTTCATCCTGGAATCACCAAGATGTATCATGATCTGCACCATTAGTATTGGTGGATAGGTATGAAGAGGGACTTTTCTGGGTTCTTCATGAGGTGTTCCACTTGTCATTAGGTGAAGGTAGAGCATCATCGACCAGCAGGGATTTTACAGCAGTTACCCATTCCTGAGTGGAAGTGGAATGACATCACGATGGACTTCGTGACCAGTTTACCATGGCCGCCTTGAGGGAATGACACAGTTTGGGTTGTCATTGACATACTAATGAAGGTTTATCACTTCCTGCCAATCAAAGAGACCTTCAGTGTTGATGAGCTGGGGAGGTTGTACATCGGAGATATTGTACGTCAGCATGGAGTTCCACACTCCATTGTTTTAGACAGAGATTCCCATTTTACTTCTCGGGTTTGATAGAGGCTTCAAAAGGCTTTGGGTACACATTTATTTTTGAGTATAGCTTACCACCCCCATATAGATGGCCAGTCCGAGCATACGATTCATGTGCTTGAGGACATGATCTGAGCATGAATCTGTATTTTCGAGGTTCTTTGGAGAATCATATACCTCTTGTAGAGTTTTCCTACAATAATATTTTTTAAGAAACTATCCAGATGGAACCTTATGAGGCTTTGTACGGTAGTCCATGCCGATCAACCTTATGTTGGTTGGAGGTAGGAGAGGCAGCTTTGTTGGGACCTCATCTTGTTCAGGAGACCACAAAGTAGATAGAGCTGATTTGGAAGAGGATGGCTACTACATAGTCTCATCAAAAATCTTATGTTGATCAATGGAGACAACCTCTAGAGTTTGAGGTCGGGGATCAGGTTTTCCTACAAGTCACACCGAGGTTGGGACACGAGAGGATCAGGAGATAGGTCAAGATTTCGTCAAGATACGTCGGGCTGTTTGAGGTGGTGGAGAGAGTTGGGCCGGTGACCTATCAGTTGTAGTTACCTTAGAGGTACCGGGCTATGCATGACGTTTTTCACGTTTCTAAGCTCTGGCATTACTTTTCAGACCCATATCATGTATTTCAACTTGAGGAGGTTGATATTGAAGTGGATATGTCTTTTGAAGAGCATCCTATTCGGATTGTGGATCATAGTAAAAAGGTTCTCTATGTCCGGTCTGTTCCCTTGGTACGAGTTCTATGGAAGCACGGGCGGGTGCAGGACGAGACTTGGGAGAGGGAGGCTGATATATGATCATAGTGGCCGGAGTTGTTCGAGGTTTCTTCTTCTACGTCATTCTAGGGAAATTTGTGGATGAATTTCTTTAAGGGGGGAATTTTGTAAGAACCCATACATTCTTTTCTGGTATGCTTTTCCTTTTTATAGAGTTTTTGAGAAAAGAGGAGCTTCTGGAAATTTTTCATGTACACGCTGTGTACTTTATGAGTACACGTTGTGTACTTCATTTCCGCAGGAGGCCGTGTGCTAGCCGTGTCATGGCCACACACAAGGTCATGTGGGGTGATGTGGAGGCTGCTTAAAGCAGAGTACGGAAAAAATAAGTACACGCTGTGTACTCCAAAAGTACACACCGTGTATTTTCTTTTTTTCATTAAACGCACCAGGGTCATGTCCGACAGACAAAACCATCTTCTTTTAGGTCTCGTTCATCCGAGAGAACCCGTACAGCCACAGATCTTCAACGAACCCCCAAACCTTCGTTCATCTTCCGAATCAAACTCTTTCGGTTGCATTGGAATTGCATCGGTGAGTTCTCTCTTCTCCTAGAGCGTAGTTTTCCAATTTATCCTCTTTTGTGAGTTATCGTAGGATGAGAGTTTTGTGCGTTTTATTAGATATATGGAGTTATAAAGAGATTAAATCCTCGTGATTCAATTATATTGATCTCCTAACCCCGAGGTAGGTGGTTTGTGTCTTTCCGTTCGAAGTCTTTGAGTGTTATGTGCAAATTCCACCAATACCCTAGAACAGGGTATTGCGTGTTTAACATTTTACCCATGTTGTTTTCCTACCATAGTTTTATGCCTATGTAGAGGTAATTTGGATATTAATTGGGTTGATTTATATGTTTTGGATGTGTTTTTCCCATGCATTGTTCTGTTTACGACCGTTTGGTCCTATTTAGACTTTGGCTACCTTGCCTGTTTTTGATGCCTGTTTTTGTAGGGTGGAGATTTGTATTCTGACATGCTTGTTATGATGTAGACTGTTTAGCCAAGTAGTTATATTGGTTTAATTTAGATACTTTACACTGCTATGCTCGTTGACCTACACAAGACTGTGAGAACCTGGTGTAGTGGCCTATAAGGGGGGATTGACTGAGTGAGCATCCTCAGAGAGCCTAAAACCAGCTAGGTCTATAAGGGGAATTGATCGAGTGTGCTTCCTCAGAGAGTACTTGATTAGTTTAGACTATAAAGGGATTGACTGCGTGAGCTTCCTCAGAGAGTCTTTATTTGAATTGAACTACCTGGGCTATAAGGGTAATTAACTGAGTGAGATTCCTCAGAGAGTCCTAGACCTTGGGGATATAAGGGGAATTGACATGTGAGCTTCCTCAGAGAGTCCATGACTACCTTATACTATACGGGGAATGGACTGTGTGAGCTTCCTCAAAGAGTCTTGATTTACCTAGACTATACGGGGAATGGACTGAGTGAGCTTCCTTAGAGAGTCTTGCTTCACCTTTGATTATGAGGGGATAGACTATGAGTGCTTCCTTCGAGAGTCTTATTAAATTTCTATGATAGAACCAGAGGGGTTGGGCTGTGTGTACTACCCAGAGGGTTGTATGTAATTCTTAGATAGAACCAGATGGGATGGCTGTGAGTACTTCTCAGAGGGTTACCTGTTTGATATTTAGCTGTTGTTTCACTACTACTTGATATAGAACTGTGGATTGTTTACTGCTGAGCGCTTTCCTATTTACTGTTTTCTGTACTTTTTACCTGCCATATATTCACCGACTATTAGGCACAGATCTTCAGATGGTTTCCTACTGTGATTTAGTCTCACACCCTATTTGGTACATGATTTTGGGCCCAAATAGATTATATTCTTGCCGGTATAGACAAGTGAAAGCACGATTTGACTTCAGGTACAAGATTAATTTGGGGCTGGAGAACATGGGTCCAAACCGAGGCTTGAGATGCTGAGGAGTTGCTCATCTATTTTCCTTTTCTACTTTGGTTTAGTACTATATTCAACATTGTGACTTGTTTGGATGTTTTCCTAGACATATATGTGTCATGAATCGTTATATATATATATATGCTCCAGTTTTTTCTTTATCATTCTTCTGTTGTTATTGTTGTTTGGTATTATTACTACTTCCACTATTGTATATCTGTTTATTTCCACTGTGTACTCTACCAATGAGGGAATAGTTTCCCCACTATCACACCCAATTCCCTCACTGCTAGTCGATAGCCTTTGGCATTCGGGGAAATGTGCTTGAGGCCATGTGACCAACCAGGTACAGGGCGCCTCTAGGCGGCTTCCAAAACCGGGACGTTACAAGGACTGGCGTTTCTTAGATCTGTAGTGGATGTGCATTGACTAGCATCAGCTCCGATTGGTTCACATAGATCTGTAGAAGATATTGGTGTAAGATCGAACATGCTTAAGGATTCCAGTTTTAGGAAAATTATCCGAAAGGGATCAGTGGTTCACATTGAGGAAAATCAAGTTACATTTACAGAGCAGATTGAAATGGGGAAAACATCCCTAATTGCGTGACTTGTTTTTTCTAAGGGTGAAAAGCCATAGAAGTTTGATGATTTGATCTAACAGATTTCTTTCTTTTGGGGATTCTCTATTTGGAGGTGTGTTTCCCTTGGTAGGGGTTTTTTCATTTCATTTTTTCTTCTAATGAGGATATGAATTACGTGTGGAGCATTGGTTCTATACTTTTAAAGCCTAGTTGGATGCATTTTCATGAGTGGTCAATGGAATTCAATGTGTCATAGGCGAGGAACGTGTTTGCACAGGTTTGGATTCATCTTCTCAAGCTCAACTGGATCCTACATCACCTGAATATTCTTCGTGATACTTATATATCAATTGAGACTCCTATTCAATTTGTCAATGATAAAGAGCAGGTTCACTTTGGCCACTTTTCTAGGATTCTGGGGGAGATCAATTTTTATTCTACCATGATTGATAATATTTTTCTTTCCACTCCTATAGATGACTTTTACATTGATTTTGAGTATGAAAAGAAACCATTTTTTAATCTATGTTTGGTTGTTGGTAACTTGTTGACTTCTTTTTAAAGGAAATATTCCTGTGAAAAGTGTGGAATGAGGAGGCACCTCACTGGCCACTACCGAAGGAAAGTTACTATGAAGAGCGAAACCTTATCAAAACCCAATGATCTTACTTGGACTAAGTCCAGTGGTGATGTTAGGGTTTCTGATAAAGGAAACACATGTCTTGGCAAGGGGATTATGGATGTGCAAAATCTTTTTGGGATAGTTAGTGGACCTTCTAATTGGGTAGATATTATGGAGATACGAGATGACGTTATATAGAAAGATGATCAGATCTTTATTGTTCATCCCCTCTCTCTCAGGGATGCTCTAATATCAAATTTGGAGATTCATGGTGTAAGTAATTTGAATTATGGTAAGGATGGAATGCAGGGGAGTGGTGGAGTCCTAAGGGGGACTCGATACTCTGATCAGGTGCATTGCGAGCTTGGTTCTTCTGAGAAGGTGTTTGGACATAGTTTCCCCCTAGGTACGATTCAGGGTTCTATAGAGGTGCTAGTGGTTTCCCATCACAATATTATTTTAGGCTCAAATCATGATCTATATGATAGATAATAGGATCATGTTGATGTTGTTAATGATTCAGATGAATCAGAGTAGCTTGAAGATTCTATTCAATCTGATGTGGATAGGGAATTGACACACAAACAAGCCTTGACTTCCTCTAGTAGGAAGGGTAAAGCTTCATTCACTGCATATTATTGTGGAAAATCCCCTCCACTGTTAGAGAGGTACAAGTTGGTAGGGGTTTGGAATCAATCCAAGACTTGGCAGGGAGTTCGTCATCCAAAAAGTTGTGGATGAGGATGTGGTAGTGATGATTGGGTTGGTGGGCGTGGTCAAGTGTCCACCAGGTCTTCTTCTAAAGGGATCACTCTGGAGAAGTAAAAGATTAGGGAGAAGTACTATGTGATCTCCAGTCAAAGAAGCACATAGTCATAATGGGAATTTTCTGATGATGGTGCTGATTCTGGTCCTAATAATGATCATTTTATGGATGTGTAGTTTTCTTTTTTGGATGAGGGAATGCCCTTGTTTGACCCTGTCCACCCTCTTTTCTATTTCATTTTTACTTTTCTAATAATTTTTTTAGGATCAGGATTGCCTACATCCTGAATGTTTTGATTATATATTATATTTATATATATATATGTGTGTGTGTGTGTGTGTGTGTAATATAAAATAAATATATAAATATATATAATATACAATAAACAAAAAATCTAAAATCTAAAATATAATAACATATATACATTTATTAATATATGTATACTAATATATATATATATATAATTAATTTTTTACTTACTAAAATGTATTTATACATATAAATACAATATAATAGAGTTAAATATTAAAAGTATTCATAGGTGAGTTGGTTTGTTCTTCTGAAATGAAATTAGTGATCCATGTATTTATCAAACCAACTCACCTAGTGACACCTCACATAAATCTCAATTTATGTATAGTTAAAGGGAGGTTGATAAGAGGAGGATAATAGAAAGGAATAATGGTCACTATATATTGAATCAAAAAACCTATCAATCATTATTAAATCTATCAGTCATGGAATGTAATTATATATAATATTTTATTATTAAATAATTATTAATTTATAAAAAAACTAAAATATTTAACTAATTCTTTTAGAGTTATTTACTATTTTCTATGGGTAAAATAACTAGGTTATAGTTTGGTTGTCATATAATTATCCAATTCAAGAACTAATGTTTAAATATGAGAAATAAAAATTTATAGTTAATTTCAAATTCTTAAAAATTATATAAATTTCTATCATTTAACTAATTAATGATATTAAAATTCCAAATATAGTTAATATGTAACAACACAACACAATATTAAAGGGCCCAAATTCATTGAAACAAATTTCAAACTATTGATAAGGGTCACCCATGACTATTGAGTCCTGGTGTGATAACCTGGTGTGATAACCTAGTGTGGCCTATAAGAATTAGAAAAATAGAGGAGGATGAGTGATTGGGGTTAGGGGTAGGATAATTATCTTACATAAATGTGAACCAAGTTCTATGATGTTCAATATCCATAACATAAAGTTGAATTGATAGAAGGGATGAGGTTTTTTAATTGAATATTTAGGAGGCATATTTATTGATAAATTCCATTGAACTCTAAAGAAGAATATGATGTCAGTTAACAATGGTTTCTAGGTGTTTTGTTAGGTAAAGATAGTGTCAAGTTGTTGTGATGACCTATGTGGGATTCATATAGTGGTGCTTGTTTTGAGTTATAATCTTTTGGAAATAAGATGATATCTATTTTTGTTAAATAATTTTATTATATTTTTTGAGCAATCATATTTTAAAAATATTGAATCAACTAGGTTAATGAACGTTTTTAGGGATAGTTAGGTTGAGGATCTCATACATCAATTGTTAAAGGGAAAAAATAAATTAAAAAAATGGTTGGGGGAGCAAGACCTCTAACAAGGTATCGAGTTGGAATGGTTGTAGGTTGTAAAATAGGCAAAAATCTATGAATTTAATAATATAATTATCTATTTAGGGTAAAATTTATAGATAATACCCCCACACTTACATAGGGTCCTATTAGAAAAACACCCCACCCATAAGGGATAAACCACATCCAATTACACCATTTTATTTTAATAAGTTGGAAGGTCTATACACTAAGGCCAAATGACTATTCAAAAGGTCTAGAGGCCTTAAAAATATGTCCCAATAGGCCTTTTGAATAGTTTTTTTGAGCTACTAAAATTTTTCCTACTATAGTGCTTCTAAAATACATTAAGAATTTCTTTTTTTACTAGGCTTGAACCCTAGTTTCTTCGAAATCCGCACCAAATCCTTAATAATAATAATAATAATAATAATAATAATAATAATAATAATTACTACTGTTATAAATGGTGATTTAAATTTATATAGGGAAATTAATCCAAAATATATCTTAATAAGTTACAAGAGTATGAAAATAAAATATTTACAATGATCCCTTTCAAAAATGATAATAATTTCATTAGTCATACCATAAAGAAAAATAAAACCATTACAATAAACAAAAATTTTTGTTAGAAAATATGAAATAAATTTTTTTCCATATATATATGGGAGATCACATAATTATTAGAGTTTAAGTACTCTAAAAATCTTACCCATTACAGTAGTATCCAAAAAGAAAGATTCAAAAGGCTAATCCTAATATAAATCACTTGACACATGAAATCACACTTTAAATAATGATAACACCAATTCATCTGCACCAAAAACAATAAGGAAATTATAACCTGTTTAATCTCCACTTAAAGAGTATGAGAAACACCATAGAATTTTTATAAACTTTCCATCACCTACCCATCATGGTCCTTGAAAAAACACCACAATTATTCAGCCTTGGATTCACCTTTAATGTTCCATAGTTATTTATTTTGATCCAACCTATGAGTGTAAATTTCCATATAACCTTTATAGAACCAAAAATATTCTCATAATTCCCAGAAATACCAACTCATTTTGTGATAGTGAATTCATGAATTGAGTCGTTACAATTTTTTTAGAGTTAACATCACTGTTAATAGTGATGAAAAAGACCCAAATATCCCAAAATGTGAATAATTTTTCCTCATAGATGATGTCACTATAGTTTATATAAATAAAATAGAAATATTCTGGAGATTAGCATGAAACATGTTTTAAATTAGTGGATAATCCATAGTTCTAGTACTATAAGTGTCCAATACAAGACAAGTACTAACCTATTACCATGGGAAATCAAAAATATCAAAAGGAACTTCCTAGATTAATTTAGAAATTATTTATTTATGAAAAATATTCTCCACATCATCCAATTAATTACATAATAAGACATATATAGATAAAATATGAATACCAAAAATTTCATGAAAATCAGCAGAAAGAAGTTTTTTTTGAAGGATTCTTCAAGGGAACAAAAAAAATAAAATAATTGATCTTTTAATTGTTGTTTTATTGGAATAAAAATGAATCAAACTTAATATTTATTTTATTATAATATAACCTAATTGTGATAATGGAACTATAAACATGTGCTTAGATAAACACATTATTTTTTGGAAGGAAGATGTGGTCACTAATGAGGTTATTAATATTTGAAGTAATATTATCCAAAAGAATGAGTATTTTTTCCTTGATGGATATATGAAGATATATAATAGATTATAAAATATCAACTAGTTTAATGAGAGTGGTTTTTAACCAATTATCATTCCATAATTTGGGATTTTATTACTTGGAGACTATCTATCTAAATTCAAGTATACAGAAGAAATAAACCCTTTGTGTATGACAACCCAAGGATTCAAGATAATATAAGCTTACAAATTTCAATCTCTAAATAAATATATCACTCATGAAAGAAAAGGTTCCTGATTTTCCTTGATATATCTTCTGAATGAAATGATCCTAAAAAGATTCATTAAATTTATTGAGGTTATTGATACCCAAACTACTAACATGTATTGGTTTACAACATAATTTCTAAGGAAATGTGACCATACTTTTCCTAAAAATATTTACACTCCAAAAATAATTCTTCATGAGAGAGATAATCCATTGAATCTAATCACATGACATTTATAAACCATAAAAGACTAAAAAATTGGGAGATAATCAATAACATAACAAGACTAATTCTCCTAGCCACAGATAGGGACTTTTCTTTCCCTGAAGAAAGTTCACATTTAATATTAGAGACAATATCAGAAAATAATGAACTTTGGTATTATGTAAAAACATAGAACCACCAAGATACTTAAAATAAAGTGACCCCTATCAGATATTACAATTTCTCAACATAATCAATTTCCTAGAGTAAGTGAATCCCTTACCAAAATATAGGAATTTCTTATCCCAACTAAGCCCAAGCTAGAGTCTTTTTCCTATTGTGCGAAGTGGTTTTTAATAGTTTGGATTTTTATATTATTCACATGAAAAAAAATATTTTCATTAACATAAAATAAATGAGAAGGGTTATCCAAACCTATTTCAACCTATATGAATTTTATCCTTCAATAATTAACAAACTTATGGATGAATCTACTAAGACATTATTCAATAATCATAAATATGATAGACAAGGGTTAACGTTTCTTCACACCCCTAATAAAGTGATATTATGCTCTAGAGACCCATTAATGAGAACTAATATTTTGATATATTCAAAAATAGTCCTAAACAAGTTAATAAAAATACTATTAAATCCAAAATGATGAAGAATTTTAAATATGAAGTCCTAGTTCATGGTACAAAAAATGATATTTACATCAAGTTTTGGGGTAATATTACCACACCCAGTGATATTCATTTTATGATTGAAACATTCTAATATAGTGATGAGGCAGTCCTGAATATTCATTCCATTGATAAAATAATAATGCACTACTAGAATTTCGGATATTTGTGACCGGATATTTACAACGAGATCCCGTCACAAAAACTCTTTTGTGACGGGGTCCCATCGTAAATAGCCCGTTACAGAAAATGTCGTCGTAATTAGTGTTTTTTGCGATGAGCCTGTCGCAAAAAATACTACTTGTGACGGGAAGCAGTCCTGTCGCAAATAGATGTACGATTAAATACATTATATATACAGGAACCTTTCGCGACGAGCCCATCATAAAAAGTATTTGCGATGGGACGTCGACCCATCACAAATAGATTATATGTTATAAACATATTATGACGGGCCCGTCGTAACAAAATTATTGTGACGGTAAATCACCCCTTCGTAAAAACCTTTAATATATATATATATATATATAATCTATTTGTGACGGACCCCCATCACAATAGGTCCCATCACAAATACGTAATAAAATAAAAAATAATAATATAATTATGATTAATGAAAAAAATAATATTAATATTATTAAAATAATAGAAAAATAAAAAATATTATAATTCCCAATATTTTAAAATACTTAATAAAATAAGAAAAAATAAAAAAATTATGATTCATGAAAAAAATAATATTAATATTATTAAAATAAAAAAATAAAATAATAATAAAATTCTCAATATTCAGAACAAAATATAAAAAAATATAAAAAAACGATAAATTATTATTATCATTATTATTATTATTAAAATAAACAGACATTAAAAAATATAATACTAATAATAAATATTAAAATATTAAAATATTAAAAATAAAAAAAATTCAATATTTGCACTAATATAAAAGACAAAAACTATAAATAGTTCATATTACAACAAATGTTCTATTAAAATGTTCTTAAGAGAACAAAAAAATCACTAGAGGGATGGTCTTCTAGATGAGCTAGAGGAGCTGGAGGAGATGGTGGAGGAAACATCATCCCTAAACTAAGAGTCAGACGACGCCTGTAGTCCATCTACTCGTGTTGCTGCTACTACCATCGACGCATGTCCTCCTCGTATTGTTGTTGCTGCTTCCATTGATGCATGTCCTCCTCGTGCTACTTCTGCTGCTGCTACTAACACATCTCTTCCTGCTGCTTCTGCAAACTCTCTATAATCTCAGTTTGAGCTTGCAACTGCTCCTGATACTACAATCCATAAGATGATGCCTCTCCATGAGCTCCTCTCGAGCTGGACGCTGACATCACAAAAGTACCATAATAAGTTCCAGGAGTCAAATGAGAGCCAATACCAACTACTCATCCCTTCTCGAAGGCATACTGGGGGGCCTGCATTCATGCCGCCTCATCGAAATAGTTGGCACTAGTCTGATCAGCCGTCTCGGCCTGACTCTCAACCCATGTCTGAGAGGTCATGGCCTCATATAAATCCTTCAGTTTCAATTTGAAATTAAAATATTGAAAATATTATATTTAGTTAATTTTCAAACTAAAAAAGAATTAATACTGACCACAATCTGACGATGGCTATCACCTTTAATCTCTCCAGTGGTTGTATCACTGTACATCCTCTAATAAATGTCGTACTCTATAATATCGGGATGCTCGACTACCTATATGAATATAAAATAAACTATTTATATGTAATGTTATATAAAATATTTATAAAAGATACTTAACAGATGCTCTCTATACGTACTGAATGTACGACCACTAGCTCGATCTGTCACCTCCTATCTCCCCCAGTTCTGTCGACCTAATAAAGATCTCCTCTGAAACCCACAACTCAACCAGTGTGAACATAATCAATCGCAAAAGAGAGATGAAATGTACTCGGGTCGGTGGGCTCTACATGGCACATCAAATACTGTCTCTCCTGCTTTCTTAACGATTGTCCTCAAATTGTAAAAAAATTGATGGAAATGCTCACGCATAGACACCTCCCATGCCTTTTGGATAGCGCCACACAAGCTATCATAGATGAGATACCATAAACTGTAAAAATAATTTATAATATCAATTTATTAATGAAATAAATTTATAAATAAATATTATTTATTTACATACCAGCCAATGATTGAACATTACAAGCTTCACATCAATGGGAATCTGTTCCCATATGATCCATGGATGAGAAAAATAATTACGCAAGATAGCGCTCCCCTATCCAACAACTACATGTGCAAAACTATGAAAAAGAACAAATAATCAAACAATTAGTATATAAATAAATTAATGAAAGCTAACTAAAATACACAGGTTACCATACCTCTGCATGCATGGATCAAAATCAATACATGTACATTGCTCAGGGATAGGGCCAGGAATCATCAGTTATGCAAGACCACACCCCCTCAACGTACCCCCTGAACCGCCAGAAGCCAAAGGGCCAGATGATCCCAAATCCTCATCATCCAAAGGTATCTTAGCCTCCTCTAACTCACGATATAGATCAGGGTCCATCTTAAACATAAAATGATTGTTGTTAGCAGATAGTTGAAAATAACTATTACATATAGATATATATTAGTTATCATTATAACCAGCAATTAACTATGTCAATGTTGGCCTTCATCATCATCTTTATATATGACGATGTAAATGTCTTCATATTCATCATCAGCATCATCAATATCCATATGAGTTTCAATTTCATCATCTCTTTCTATTTCAAATTCATTTTTAACATCATTAACATCATCATCAATATCAACCATTAATTGTGGGGTGTCATCATCGATATTCATGTCTCTTTGTGAAAATGATGGATTTTGAGTAGTCTATTGAAAAATTTTAATTCCTTGTACTTCATAAAAACTACATTCAGTTTGAGTAAACTAATTTTACTAAGATTTCATTTTTATTATGCTCCAAGAATCACTCAGGTCTCTTGAAGTACCACAATACTTTGCGTAATATATTTGATGTGTCTGTTAATCTAGTAAAAATGGTTCATTTACTCTAAGAAGAATTTATATTTAATATCGATGATTCCATGAATCAGATTGACACACAAGCATCTCTCAGTATCTAACCACCAACATTTAAACATTGTTATGTAATTTTTCCCTAGATAACACAGTTCAAAAATTTCATCCAGCATGCCATAAAAGTCAACTTCAGTTTCTCTATGATGAGATCCTCTCAAGAAAACTCTATTGTTCATTGTTTTTTTATTCTCCATATGTATGTGTATCAAATAAAAAACCATTCACCACATATGTATTGTAAGATTTAACCATTTTGGAGGGTGGTTTACTCAACATACATAGTCGCTTATCAATTTTATCAGTATTTTGATACTTCAGAAAATTTTTAATTCAATTATCAATATAATAAATCATAAACTCAATTGACAAGTTAAACCATAAATAATTTATGTCACTACTTTTTGAAACCATTGATAATGTTATTTATTGGCATTCTTCAGGAGCAGCTGCTATAATTTGTGGAAGCTGTTTCTTAATATGATTATTATATAACCTACAAATAAAATAAGTTTACTTACTGTAACATAAATTATAGAATAAGTGATAGAAGAACTCATAGTACAAATGATTTCATTTCTTCACAGTTGAGTAGAACATATGTATGAGCTTTGTGATGTTCATCATCTAAAAGCCATCCTTCATGAACTCCACCTAATCCAAGCTCCGTCTGATTAAAAACTGATAATTGATTTTCCATTTCATCATCAACATTACCCTCATTCTATCCCATGATTTTGTGTTTTGAGGGATATTCAGATTAAAAATAATGAGAGCAGAAAAAAGAAAATTTCTCTTTCAAATAAGCTTCAGTAATTGAGCCATCAACTGATGATTTATTATGTACTATTTTCTACAATTTTTTCATGCATCTCTTGAATGGGTATATCCATCGAAATTATACCAGACCTCCACATTTATCTTCATGTGGAAAATGTAATTTTAGATGTTCCATTGAGTCAAATAAAGCTTACATAAAGATTTTTTCAAGTTTACATATAATTACAACAACATATTCTTCCAGTTTACTTAGTTCATCATAGTTTGTTGTCGCCACAAAAATGTTTTGAAAAAATATGATATGTCTGTTATCGAATCCCCAATCACAGAATTTAACAAACCTGTAAATCCAATCGGCATAAGTCTTTCCATTATAACATGACAATAATGATTTTTTAATCCAGTAATATGACAATTCATAACACATTTTCCCAAATTGGAAGCATAGCCATATGAAAGTCTCAAATTTGTAATACACTAAAAAAAATAATAATCGACTATATTTGGAAAGTGTATAAACTTTTTTTGGCTTCATTAAACTATGTGATCTGACATTTTGAAATAGTTTAAGTTCCGGTCATCTGAAAATTTGGGAAAGATCTAATCGTGCGTTTACATTATCTTTGGTCTTACCTAGTGTATCCAAAAATGGATGAAATAAATTATCAAAATAGTTCTTCTCAATATGCATGACATATAACATGTGGTAGACCAACAAATCAGAACTGTAATGACCCAAAGTTTCACTAATAGAAATCCCTCTTGATCTAGTTAAATGTCTCTTTATGTAAAATGTTTACATAAAATGTCAACTTATTTGGTTTTATGTTAAGAATTATGACCGTTACTTTTATATCCGTTGAACAGTGATCAAATGATTAGTATAAATATAGGGCTTTAACAAATCCAATTTACTCAGACAAAGGAAGTGATGGACTCATCTAGTAGAATTGATCTATAAGAAGCCCATCTGTCAGAGCTCGGAAATGAGGTGGCGTCATTGGGCTTCTCTCTTAACCAAGCCTAAGCTGAGATTCATCATGTCAAGCTCGAACGTGACCGTCTATGGGAAAAGTGGAAGTTGATAGAAATTACCACTTGAGCGATGTTATCCGAGCCACCCTAAGAGTCTGTCACCATTGCACACCTTACCCTTAGCTCTTATGCGGCTTTTTTAAGGGGTTATGTAACAAATCTCTAGTACTATGTTCATTTACATTATGTTTTTTTGTATATAATAATGAATATACTTTCTTGTCATTATTGACACATTGAAAATAGTTTTTAATGTAAAAATCGTGTTTTTAGTTATTATTTAATTAAGAATTCTATTTTATTAAATTAAGGTATTTTTGAATTAAATGATATTTTAATAAAATATTATTATTATTAAATTAATTTTTATTAAATATATATGATATTATTATTTTATGAATGCAATTGTAATTTTTATTAAGGTTTGAAATCCATTTTTTGTCAAAACTAGTGAATTTTCGATAAATGTAAGTTTTTATTTTAAAAGTGAAAATTAACATATTTAGAAAATTATTTAGATAAAATAAATGTTATTTCTGTAATCAAGACGTTGAAATTATCCAATGGTGAATTTTTCATAATTTTCCGAGACAGTCAATTTTTTTGGGTAAAAATTAAATACTGTTTAAATATATAATGTGTTTTATGACATCATAATGACCCAATAGTGATTTAATAAAATACCATAAGCTTTATGTTAGTCCAATATATGTTTTAAAATTAAAATAATGTGATTTTGGGTTTGTTTGAATTACTTTTCAAAGCATTAATGGACCCTTCAAGACTTATTAAACACCTTGTCTTTTTAAATTGTTTTCCATGGGAGTGTGACTCACCTCCACATAAGCAACCCTATTATTTTAAGAAGTTTGGAATTTGGGCTTATAAAATATTTTTTTCCTATACCCTTTTCCAAAAACCATGGGCAAAAACCATGGGCTCGTTTATGGTTTGGACTAATTTAATATAAGTTGTCCCAAACCTAAATAATAAATAATTCCCTCACCATTCCTATATAAACCCACCCAAGATCCCACTTCCTCCTCACTCAAAGCCTTTTTAGTTAGTCCAATATATGAACTACTCTCTATAGAATCCTCTCAAGGTGCTCCAAGCTCCCAAGAAGCCTCTCTCGAGCCCCTCTCAAGCCTTTAGAAGCACACTTCCAAGTAAGGGTTTTTTCTTCCTTTCTCATTTTTGTCCAATTTTCTTTAAGTTGTTTTTCTATTTTAATTTTAATTATGAATGTTGGTGTATGGTTTCTCACCTCCATCATACTCATATTTTTATGTTTGAATGATGGGATACCCCTTTCTCTCTCATTAAATTCCTCCCATGTACACCCGTTACAATGCCGAAATTCCAAAAGGAACTTCTCTCTCCTCTTTTACATTCAAGCAATAATTTTGTATCATGAAACTAAATTATATTACAATTGTTGGGATGTGTATCTATATGAACTACTTACTTTCCATTACATGTAAATATTATGAGGAACCCATTTCTCTCTTATCAACCATTTTTATGAATTCTTATGTCACGCCGTTACACTGCCGAAATCGCACCGATTTTCTAAGCCAATGTCATTGTGTAGTGAATACCATGCCCATTTCTCCATCAAGGGTATTCACATTTATGTACATTTACTTATTTATTATAAGGTTTCATGTATGAATTCCATATTTCTTTATCATGGAATAAATGATTATGTTTTATGAATCCATGTTTTATGATCCATGTGGCACACTTATGCATGAAATGAAATGTTTAAGAAGGGTGCGCCCTTATAGCACTCCAATGCATTGGGTAAAGTATAGTATCATGATACATCATGTAAAATTAGTTTTGAATCATGCTAATTCATGTGCAACGAGGGTTTACTCGTGCTTCATGTGCAATGAGGATTTACTCATGATCTATGTGCAATGATCCTTGGCTTATGCTAATTCCATGTTAAGTGTTGTTGCCACATTTCCATGTTATGATTATCATGATTTATCCTTCCTTTATGTTAATGTTTCTATTGTTCTCTATTGATATTCCTATTTTCTAACATGTATTTTACTCCTAATGTATTCTATGTTTATTCCCTTACTGGACTTTGTAGCTCACCGCTTTTTTTATGCATGTCCTCAGGTTATCCCATGCAATGCTAAGTATGAGGGAATGTAGTGGTCATGTAAAGGAAGTTTTCAATAAAGATGTTATACTTCATGTTTTAAGGTGTTATGTAATGATCCTAATCCCCAAAGACACTATACCTCTTGATGATCCTTGTTGTATCAAGTGAATGGTTTATGTAATAAATCATTTTTATGTTTATAATAAAATTAGGGTTATCATAGTTGGTATCATAGGATAGGTTTAGTTATTTTTGGGATTAGGATTAGAAAACCATAATAAAGCCTTAGAGACAAGACTAAGTATAATAAAAACATCCCCAAGTTTTGGTAAGTACTGAGTAAGTGGTTTATCAAGAAAATACATCCCTGTCTGGATACGAGCAGGTAGATGTGGCTCTGGCACAGATGTATCCTTGGGGTAAAACCCGAAAACACCGCTTTGATCTAGAATCGAACGAGAACCGGTGCACGACAAAGGTCCTTGCTGCACTCTTGGTTACAACACTCCCGGGGGATATGTTTTGATAAATTCACAAGCTTAGTATGAACCCTTTTTAAGGGAATTAAAAAAAATTCCCCTAAGAATATATGTCAGAAAGTAGAACATGAAAAGACTAGATTGAATCCTATAGACTCATGAGTTAAGGAAATAAAAGTTTATTTATAATTCATCAACTTTTGTCTTTGGATTACCCTTTATGTGTTACCCCCTAACTTTCCTTTTATTCCATCCAATGGCTGGTAATAGGAGGACTCGGGCTAACAACTGATGTGAAGATCAGTGTGATGACTGTACTAATGAGATGCCCAATCCAATGGGAGAGGGAATCGCGAACTCTGTCACATTTCTCTCTCAGCTAACTCAAGATTTGAATAGAAACACGGGTCAAGAATAACGTTCAACCCCCCCTAAGAAAGAACAAGTCGCTATCGAGAGCTTCATGAGACAAATGCCTTCTACTTTTAGTGGATCATCCGATCCCACGATCGCTGAACAATAGATTAACTCCATTGGAAAGATCTTCTCCATCCTTCAATTTTATGAACAAGAGAAGGTTCTTCTGCCGGCTTATCGTATGGAGGGTGAATCTGATCAATGGTAGACGTTGATCAAAAATAAGAAGCTTGAGGAGGAGATCGAGGCATTGGAATGAAAGGATTTCTGGAAGATATTTTTCGATAAATATTTTCCGCGCACCCTCTGGATTAAGATGGAAAGGGACTTCCTTTCCCTCAAACAAAAAGAAGAAGAATATGTTGGAGCGTACAAGGAAAAATTCACAAGGATTGCACAATACGCTTCCGACTTTGTCATTACCCCCTAATGCAAGGTTGACCGCTTCTTTGGTGGGTTGAAGCCTAGCCTGCGGAAAGCATTAGCGATCCGTGACTTCGACAGCTATGAGGAAATTGTTCGATGTACCCTCAAGGTCAAAATGGAAATCAGGGAATCATAGGGGTATCATGGGGACAATAAGCATAAGGTGGACTTTAATTCTGGCGGTCTGATGGATAAATCGAACGGTGCTAAGAATATCCAGCACCCCACTTTCCAAAAGTGCAGAAAGAAGCACCCTGGAAATTGCCTCAAGGGGATGAGGAAATAATTTAGGTGTAGAAGAGAAGGGCACCTAGCTGTTAACTGTCGGCTAGAAAGACCCACGACTACGAAAGAGGAGAGGAACACTCTGTTCAAACCTCAACGCATTTTTCATTACTACAACTTCAAAGAACCGGGGCATTTTTCAAATCAGTGCCGTAAACCAAGGGTTTTCGGAGGCAACCAACAACCTCCAAGGCAGCAAGGAAGAGATTTTTCCATCACTTATGTAGAAGTTAACCCCGACAATAAAGTGGTGACAAGTATTATAGTTATTCATTCAAGAATAGTGAATGTACTTTTTGATTCAGGTTGTACGCATTATTTTATATCTATAATGTTTAGTAGAACAATCTCAACACCACCACAAATCAGGGAAGTGATGATGTCGGTGAGTACGAAAAATGGCGAAATAATTGCATCCCAAGAATATAAGTCCTCCCCTGTTATAATCTATGGATTGAATTTCCCAGCGAACCTCGTCATACTCCCTCTGGTGGAATTTGATGCAATTCTTGGCATGGATTGGATTTCCTTATATAGATCCAACAAAAATTTTCGAGAGAGGGAAATCACACTCCATATAGAGAATCGACCCCCGATTCTTTACAAGTGTAAGGAAGAAGATGAATCTCCTTTAGATCCATCATCTCAAGAATGGATATTACTGCCCTATAAGAATGCGTATCTGGCTCAGATGATTGAGTCGAAGGAAGAAACCATCCTTGAAGAAATGCCTATTGTGAGGGAATTCGCTGAAGTGTTTCCTGAGGAACTGCCTGGTCTTCCTCCTAGAAGAGATGTTGAATTATCAATTGAACATATACCTGGGGTGCTACCAATATCTAAGACTCCATATAGAATGGCCGTCGTGGAGCATGAAGAGATGAAGAAACAACTACAGGAGAATCTGGATAAAGGGTTTATACGCCCAAGCGATTCACCATGGGGTTCACGAGTCCTCTTCATCAAGAAGAAGGATGGGTCAATGCGGCTTTTCATCGATTATCGTGAACTTAAAAAAATCACGATAAATAAAAAGTATCCTCTGCCACAGATCGATGACTTGTTTGATCAGCTGTGTGGAGCACAATAATTATCCAAGGTAGATTTGCGGCCGGGATATTATCAAGTAAGGGTGAAGAAGGAAGATGTCCCCAAGACTACTTTTCGTACAAGATACAGGAACTATGAATTCATAGTAATGCCTTTCAGACTCACCAATGCTCCAGCAAGCTTCGTGGACTTGATGAATAGAGTCTTTAGAGATTACCTAGACAAATTTTTGGTAGTCTTTATAAATGATATTATAATATACTCCAAAACCAAGGAGGATCATGAGGAGCATTTAAGAACTGTACTAGATACTTTGTGCAAGGATAAGCTATATGAAAAGTACAACAAGTGTGAGTTCTGGTTGAAGGAGGTCTCATTATTGGTCTATATCATCACAAGAAATGGTATATCTGAGGATCCCTCCAAAACAGATGCAATTGAGGGATGGGAGAGGCCAACATCAGTAACAGATATTCGTAGCTTCTTAGGGTTAGCTGGATATTATTGATGATTTGTGAGAAATTTCTCAGGATTTTCCAAACTTCTTACCAAGCTAACTCTAAAGGGATTAAAGTTTTCTTGGAGTGATGAATGTGAAGAAATATTCAAGGAGTTGAAAAGGAGGCTTATCACTGCTCCCATGCTCACTTTACCCACAAGTGGGGAATGTTTTGTGGTATTCAGTGATGCTTCGAAGAAGGGCTTAGGCTGTGTTCTGATACAGAATGATAAAGGGATATCATATGCCTCAAAAAAGTTGAAAATCCATGAGAAAAACTATCCAATGCCTGATCTGGAGTTGGCGGCGGTGATCTTTTCCTTGAAAATCTGGCGGCATCATCTCTATGGGGATAAATGTGAGATATATACTGACCACAAGAGTCTTAAATATATATTCACACAGAAAGAGCTTAATATGCGCCAGAGAAGATGGATGGAGCTCATCAAGGATTATGACTGTTCAATACATTACCACCCTAGGAAAGCAAACAAGGTGGAAGATGCCCTAAGTAGAAAGGACCCAACAATTCTATCAATGATGAGAATTGAGAAGGAACCAATCTTCTTAGACTTGATGAAGATAGACATGGGAATCATAAATAATGGGACATCATCAATCCTTTCACAAAATATTTCTCAACCGTATCTTTTGGAAAGGTTAAAGGATGCTCAAAAGGATGATGTGGGAATCCAAGAAAAAGTGGAAGCTATCAAAAAGGGTAAATCCTCAGAGTTTAATGTTAATGAAGAAGGAATTGTGCGATTTGGGAAAATACTATGTGTTCCATCAAGTCCGGAGCTAAAGAAGGAACTTTTGGATGATGCACATAGTTCAAATTTTTCTATTCACCCAGGGAGCACAAAGATGTATCGAGATCTCCGAGAAAACTTTTGGTGGGATAATATGAAAAAGGAGATCGCTGAATATACATCAAAGTGCCTAGTGTGCCAGTAAGTAAAGGAAAAGAGGCAGAAGTCTAAGGGGATGATGCAACCATTGCCCATACCAGAATAGAAATGGGAGAACATCACCAAGGACTTTTTCACCGGACTTCCAAGGACATCCAAAGGCAACAATACAATCTGGGTTGTTGTGGATCATCTTACAAAGGCTGCACACTTCATTTCTATTTGGGAGGATTTCTCATTGGATCAACTGGCACAGATATATATCAAGGAATTGGTAAAACTGCATGGAGTACCACTATCTTTTGTGTCAAACCGAGATCCAAGATTCACCTCTATGTTTTGGATGAGCCTTCAACATGCTCTGGATACTGAACTGAACCTCAGTACATCCTATCATCCTCAAACTGATGGCCAATCCGAGAGGACTATCCAAACACTTGAGGACATGTTGAGAGCATTCTCAATGGACTATAAAGGAGGATGGGATCAACATCTTCCTCTGGTTGAGTTCTCTTATAATAATAATTTCCACTCGAGTATCCAAATGGCAGCATATGAAGCCCTGTATGGGAAAAGGTGCAGAACACTGACATGTTGGGATGAGGTCGCTGAATGTAAGATGCTTGGACCAGAAATGGTCGAGGAAATGGTGGAGAAGGTGAAAACCATTCAACAGCATATCATGGCATCCCAGAGTCGACAGAAGAGTTATGCAGATAATTGCCGACGAGACCTTGCGTTTAAAGTTGGAGACATGGTTTTTCTACGCATATCTCCATGGAAGAAAATCATGAGGTTTGGAAAGAAAGGGAAGTTAAGTCCAAGGTACATCGGCCCCTTTGAGATTCTTGATAGTGTCGGGGCTTTGGCCTATTGACTAGCACTTCCACCTACCATGGCCAAATTACATGATGACTTTCATGTATCCCTCTTAAGGAAGTACATACCGGACCCTTCAGATGTACTCTCTTCTGAGGTGGTACAGTTGGAGGATGATCTTTCTTATGAGGAGAAACCAGTTAAGATCTTAGATCGTAGAGAAAAAGTTCTATGAAATAAGACAATGCCCCTCATCAAGGTGTTGTGGAAAAACCACAAGTTTGAAGAAGAAACTTGGGAATCAGAGGAAATGATGAAGCTGATTTACCCACATTTTTTTAGTGTGGGAAAAAGGAAATTTCTAGGGAGAAATTTCTTAAGGGGGGAATATTGTAACGACCCAAAGTTTCACAAATGCAAATCCCTCTTGATCTAGTTAAATGTCTCTTTATGTAAAATGTTTATATAAAATGTCAACTTCTTTGGTTTTATGTTAAGAATTGAGACCGTTGCTTTTATAGCCGTTGAATAGTAATCAAAGGATTAGTATAAATATAGGGCTTTAACAAATCCAATTTACCCAGACAAAGGAAGCGATGGCCTCATCAAGTAGAATTTCTCTATACGAAGCCCATTTGTCAGAGCATGGAAAAGAGGTGGCATATTTGGGCTTCGCTCTTGACCAAGGGAAAGATGAGCTTCATCATTTCAAGCTCGAACATGACCGTCTATGGGAAAGTGGAAGTTGATAGAAATTACCACTCGAGCGATGTTATCTGAGCCACCTCCAGAGTCTGTCACCATCGCATACCTTACCCTTAGGTATTATGCGGCTGTTTTAAGGGGTTATGTAACAAATCTCTATTACTATGTTCATGTACATTATATTTTTTATATATAATAATGAATATACTTTCTTTTCATTATTGACACATTGTAAATAGTTTTTAATGTACAAATAGCGTTTTTAGTTATTATTTAATTAAGAATTATATTTTATTAAATTAAGGGATTTTTGAATTAAATAATATTTTAATAAATTATTATTATTATTATTAAATTAATTTTTATTAAATATAAATGATCTTATTATTTTATGAATGCAATTGTAATTTTTATTAAGGTTTGAAAGCCATTTTTGTCAAAACCCGTGAATTTTTTATAAATGTTGATTTTTATTTTAAAAGCGAAAATTAACATATTTAAAAAAATATTTAGATAAAATAAATGTTATTTATGTAATCAGGACGTCGAAATTATCCAACGGTGAATTTTTTATAATTTTCTAAGTCAATCAATTTTTTGGGTAAAAATTAAATACTGTTTAAATATATAATGTGTTTTATGACATCATAATGACCCAATAGTGATGTTATAAAATACTATAATCTTTATGTTCAGACAATATATGTTCTAAAATTAAAATAATCTGATTTTGGGTTTGTTTTAATTACTTTTCAAAGCATTAATGGACCCTTCAAGACTTATTAAACACCTTGTCTTTTTCAATTGTTTTCCATGGGATTGTGACTCACCTCCACATAATCAAACCTATTATTTTAAGAATTTCGGACTTTTTCCTTATAAAATATTGTTTTCCTATTCCCTTTTCCAAAAACCATGGGCAAAAACCATGGGATGGTTTGTGGTTTGGACTAATTTAATATAAGGGGTCTCAAACCTAAATAATAAAGAATTCCCTCACCTTTCCTATATAAACCCACCCAAGCTCCCACTTCCTCCTCATTCAAATCCTTAAAAGTTCATCAAATATCTGACCTACTCTCTCTATAATCCTTTGAAGGTGCCCCAATCTCCCAATAAGCCTCTCTCAAGCCTCTCTCAAGCCTTTGGAAGCACACTTCCAAGTAAAGGTTTTTTCTTCCTTTCTCATTTTTGTCCAATTTTATTTAAGTTGTTTTTCCCTTTTAATTTCAATTATGAATATTGGGGTATGGTTTCTCACCTCCCTCATACTTTCCTATTTATGTTTTAATGATGGGATACCCCTTTCTCTCTCATTAAATTCCTCCCATGTACACCCGTTACTATGCTGAAATTCTGAAAGGAACTTCTCTCTCCTCTTTTACATTCAAGAAATAATTTTGTATCATGAATCTAAATTACATTAAAATTATTGGGATGTGTATATATATGAACTCATTACTCTCCATTAAATGTAAATATTATGAGAAAATCTTTTCTATCTCATCAACCATTTTTATGAATTCTTATGTCACGCCGTTACGCTGCCGAAATCGCATTGATTTTCTAAGCCAATGTCATTGTGTAGTGAATACCATGCCCATTTCTCCATCAAGGGTATTCACCTTTATGAACATTTACTTATTGATTATAAAGTTTCATGTATGAATTCCACATTCCTTTATCGTGGAATAAATGATTATGTTTTATGAATCCATTTTTTATGATCCATTTGGCACACTTATGCATGAAATGAAATGTTTAAGAAGGGTGCGCCCTTATAGCGCTTCAATGCATTGGGTAAAGTATAGTATCATGATATATCATGTGCAATGAGTGTTTAATCATGATAATTCAAGTGAAACAAACGTTTACTCGTGCTTCATGTGCAATGAGGATTTACTGATGCTCTCTGTGAAATGAGCCTTGGATCATGCTAATTCCATGTTAAGTGTTGTTGCCACATTTCCATGTTATGATTATCATGCTTTATCCTGCCTTTATGTTCATGTTTCTCTTGTGCTCTATTGATATGCCTATTGTATAACATGTATTTTAATCCTCATTTATTCCATGTTTATCCCCTTACTGGGCTTTATAGCTCACCCCTTTTTTACGCATGTCCTCAGGTTATCCCATGTAATGCTAAGTACGAGGGAATGTAGTGGTCATGTAAAGGAAGTTTTCAATAAAGATGTTTTACTTCATGTTTTAAGTTGTTATATAATGATCCTAAGCCCCAAAGACACTAGACCTCTCGACCATCCTTGTTGTATCAAGTGAATGGTTTATGTAATAAATCATGTTTAAGTTTGTAATAAAAGTAGGGTTATCATAAGACCAATATGGAAGATCCCAATTTTTTTTCTGTTTTATCCAATTATGTTCTTTCCCAAAGCCATGAATTTTATGTTGGTTTAATGTTGGCCCAAATGTGATGGAAGATAATGAAAATAAAACTAATTTTAACTCTTTACCTGAGATCATTTTTAGAGGTTCATCTCTTTGAATTGTGACTTTTCTGAAATGAAATTTGTTCCTCCGAAAAGGATGACCAGTTGGAAGAAATCTGTAATGACAGTCAAAATAGAAAGCTTTTTTCCATTGATGAGAATAAAGGCTTTGTTTTCTTTCATACAGTAAGGATATGATTTTAGATCATGTGTACTCCATCCAAATAACATTCCATATGTCGGGATGTCACTAATAGTCCACATCAATGAAAATTTTAATATGAAATTTTGTTTCATAGAAACATAATATGTACTAACACCATTAATCCATAATGAATTTTACTCACCAATCAATGGGTTCAAATAAACATCAATATTCTTTTTCAGATGTCCTGAGATTAAAAAGGTTAAAAAGATATAGGGCTCCATCACCAACATCTGTGGAGGTAAATTGTACAGAGTTATAAAGACAAGAAAACATGATTACTAACTAATATAAGAACCAAAAGGACATAAACTATCAGTATAAAGACTCAATCACATGTTTCGGGCTTCTAAAGAAAAAGACGAATGAATTTGGTAAAAATGTTTCAATGAATCACCATCATATGGATGATTCAATTTTTTATCATTTGAAATATAGATTTTGTGCCATGACATCATTGACGATGTGTTTTGAGACATAAATAAATGCTGCAACCTCGGTGTAAGGGGGAAATATCTCAACTGTTTTATAGGAATCGTTCCAAACTTCCCCGGTTGAGATTCTTTATACCTCAATTATCCACGTGTGGGAAAACTATCCAACGACTCATTTTCACCAGAATATAAGATGTAATCATTTTCACATGCATGAATCTTCCGATAACTAAGACCCAGATTACAAACTTGCCTCTTGCTCTCATAGTAATTCACAGAAAACACATTTCCTTCAGGTAATAGTGTTTTAACCAAATAAAATATCTAATCAAAATAGTTGTTTGACATTGCATTATCTGATTTAATAACCATAAATTTTATAGCCTCTTCTAATTTTTTTTATCTTGCAACGAGTTTATAATGCATCCTTAACAGACCTCAATAACTCATAAAATTCAGATGGTGACAACTTAGGTGTTAAATCAATATCATCATGAGTTTCATTTTGTTGAACAGATGGACCTGCAACATCATGTACTAAATTTTGAAACCGTGATGGATCCAGAATCAAGTTATTAGTATCTTCTCTAGAACTACGTTCACCATGTTGATACAAAAAAACATAATCTGGTCTAAAACTAAGCCTCAAGAGATGTTCTCCAACCTTGTCAAATGTGTCAAACGTTCTCAGAGAATTTTTTTTACAAGGACACTTTATTGTGACTTCTGAAAAAATTATTATTTTGATGATACAAATTATAATAAAGCTTCAACACTCTCAATATATACAGGATTTAAACCAGAACCATTTGGATTTTGTGCTGATTTATCCAAGCATGATCATATAATAATGACTGTTGTCGACATCCTTATTCAATATTTTTCTACAAAATATAAAATCATTACTATTTTTGAATAATTTTAAATTAGAAAAATACTATCTGAAAAAAGAAGTTAAATAATTACAACTACTTCTTAATAATTATCTTTAATTATGGGTGACATAATTTCCAGTGGATTGATGGATACTCTTTTGTCAGAGGGATCATTTACTTGCAAATTTTTCACACTGAAATCACAATGAAGAATCTTCTCGGAGGTACGCATATTCATTCTCGTGCATACGAGAATGTATAAGCGTTCCTCTGAGCGGATTCTTCATTAAAATTTCAGTTTGAGAAAGATGCAAGTAAATGAGCCGTTAGAGAAAAGAGCCCCTTTTTTGTCGATGAATCATCTTCTTGCAACTATCACTATCTAGAAACATAATGAAAAATGTGGTCCTACGAATGCATATTCAAACTCGTGCATACGAGATTGGATATGCATACGTAGAAGCATACTTTTCAAAATGTTTTGAGTCGGTGAGAGTTAAAAGGAGAAGAGTCATCGAGAAAAAAATTAACGCAAGTCCACTAGAAATTATGCCAAGTTATTACAATTTATTACAAGTTATTACAATTTATTACAATTTATTACAATTTATTTTATTCTTAATTATTCTTAATTAATCCTAATTAATTTTAATTAATCCTAATTATCACTAATTATTACTAATTAATTCTAATTAATCATAATTATGATGTTTACTGCTATTAACTACTAATTAGTGCTATTTACTGCTATTTAATCCTAATTAGTACTAATTAATGCTAATTATTGCTAATTACTACTAATTAGTGATAATTATTGCTAATTACTACTAATTACAGCTAATTAGTGCTAATTATTTTAAATTATTCCTAATTATTCCTAATTATTTCTAATTATTGCTAATTATTGCTAATTATTGCTAATTATTGCTAATTATTGCTAGTTATTGATAATTATTTCTAATTATTGCTATTTATTCCTAATTATTGATACTCATTTCTAATTATTGCTAATAATTGCTAATTATTTCTAATTATTGCTAATTATTTCTAATTATTGCTAATTATTCCTAATTATTGCTAATTATTGTTATTTATTGATATTTGTTTCTATTTGTTTCTATTTATTGATAATTATTCTTAATTATTCATAATTATTCCTAATTATTCGTAATTATTCCTAATTATTACTATTTATTACTAATTATTACTAATTATTACTAATTATTACTAATTATTACTAATTATTACTATTTATTACTAATTATTACTAATTATTACCATTTATTACTATTTATTACTAATTATTACTAATTATTACTAATTATTACTAATTATTACTAATTATTACTATTTATTACTACTTATTACTAAATACAACTAATTATTACTAATTATTACTAGTTATTACTAATTATTAAAAATTATCACTATTTAGTACTATTTATTACTAATTACTACTAATTATTACTAATTATTACTAATTATTACTAATTATTACTAATTATTACTAATTATTACTAATTATTACTAATTATTACTATTTATTACTAATTATTACTATTTATTACAAATTATTACAAATTATTACTAATTATTACTAATTATTTCTAATTAGCACTAATTACTACTAATTATTACTAATTAATACAAATTAGTACTATTTATTACTAATTATTACTATTTATTTCTATTTATTACTAATTATTACTATTTATTCCAAATTATTACTAATTATTACTATTTATTACTATTTATTACTAATTATTACTATTTATTGCGATTCATTAGTATTTATTACTATTTATTACTAATTATTTCTAATTATTGCTAATTATTGCTAATTATTGCTAATTATTGCTAATTATTGCTAATTATTTCTATTTATTGTTAATTATTTCTAATTATTTCTAATTATTTCTATTTATTACTACTTATTACTATTTATTGCTATTTATTGTTAATTATTGCTATTTATTATTATTTATTTCTATTTATTGCTATTTATTGCTATTTATTGCTATTTATTGCTATTTATTACTATTTATTTCTATTTATTCCTATTTATTCCTATTTATTACTATTTATTCCTATTTATTACTAATTATTACTAATTATTGCTAATTATTTATATTTATTTCTATTTATTGCTATTTTTTGCTATTTTTTGAATTTTTTTGCAATTGTTTGCTATTTATTACTATTTATTCCTATTTATTCATAATTATTGCTAATTATTGCTAATTATTCTTAATTATTCCTAATTATTCCTAATTATTGCTATTTATTACTAATTATTACTATTTATTACTAATTCTTTCTAATTATTACTAAATATTACTAATTATTACTAATTATTCCTATTTATTCCTATTTATTGGTATTTATTGCTATTTATTCGTATTTATTCGTATTTATTGGTATTTATTGGTATTTATTGGTATTTATTCGTATTTATTTGTATTCATTCCTAATTATTACTAATTAATCCTAATTATTACTAATTATTACTTTTTATTACTAATTATTACTAATTATTACTAGCTATTACTATTTATTATTAATTATTACTAATTATTTTTATTTATTACTAATTATTACTAATTATTACTAATTATTACTATTTATTACGGATGACAAAAAAATTTAAATCAAAATTAATTAGAACTAATCAACAATAATTAAAATTAATTTAAAAAAATGAAATAAATACTAAATTAAATAAAACATATATACCTTTAAAATTGATCTCTTAAAATTGTAGATGGCTTCACTACTTCTTCGTAAAAAAAACTAACTCTAAAAAAATTTCACTCAAAAATTAGAGTTTAGAGAATCAGAGGAAGAAGAAATTCAGGAGGAGGGAAGAAAAAACGGATGAGGGGGGGGGGGGTATATATGTTAGATTAGTTGCGATGTGACTATTTACGACAGGAATCCCGTCGCTAAACGTACTTATTGCGACGAGTCCCATCGCAAATACCTTCGGCCGCATTAATTACGATCAGCGGTTAAGAGGTTATTTGTGACGGGGTCCATCGCAAAAAGTAACATGCCGACACACTATTTGCGACATGACAACATCCCATCACAAATAGGTTTTTACCGCCGCCAGTTATTTGCGACGGGGGATCCCCCCGTCGCAACTATGTCTTACCGCCTACCGACATTTGCAACGGGCGATGCCTACCCGTCGTAAATTCCCTTTCGCACGGTTTGGTGCGCAAACCGCGCCAATCCACGCGTATGTTTTTTGCGATGGGTTCCTATTCCCGTCGCAAATAGTCCGTCGCAAAAAATGATTTTTCTCGTAGTAATGATTCTTTGAAATATTTTTTTTCTCACATTAGTAAGGATCATATTATGAAGTTTAAAAATAATTTTGAAGGTAGATATTTCTAGGGAAATAGGTATAAAGAGGAAAAATTCAATACATTTTTCCAACATGGGGATCATGGTCAATAATGGAGAGTTGATATACCTAGGGAGAAGTCCATTTTGAATGAAGTATTGAATAAGAATAACTACATCCAAATGTATCACCTCCAAAAACCCTTAAAGAAAAGAATATAGTAAAGTTATCATTCCAAAATAACATACTGAGTAATAGATGAAGACTTCCTACTTAATCTCAGTATACTATGGGACACAGGTAAAAAGATAGTTCTCAGATTCAATGATAAATTATGGAATGAAATCATCCACCATTTAAGAAGAAATTAATGTGTCTGTAGGGAATATATTTTTGATAAAATCGAACAATATATTTCTCCAGTTCTAGCCCATCTTAAATATTATTATCATCAATTATTATGTTGGAGGGAGGCATGGGAACATTCATATATTTATTAATTTTTTTAAAAAAGGACGTGTTTATAAAAACTTAATTAACCCACATCACCCCAAATGTTTCCCTTTGCATGTTAGTCTTAATTTTCATTAGATATTTTAATTTTTTGATGTTATCCACTCTAAAATTGAAGCTAGTATTATCAAAATAAAAAATTGGTGGTGAAATATTTAATATTTTAGAGAATACTTTCCAATAAGTATATTTAATTATCCATGGATCCAAATAAATTCTTACTTAATTAGCTAAATCTACCCTTTAAGGGCTTCAATTTCACCATGGAAACATAAATATCACTTTTATAGTCAATAGAATTTCAAATATTGGATTCAATGTCCTTATAGTCATATTGCATATCCTATGAATTATAAATCTAAAAAGGAAACTCCCTTGTTTTCCAGATAACCAAGATGGAGAGATGGTTAGAGTTATAACTAGTTAGTTTATTACGATTCATGGAATTATATAAATCTAGAGCTAGAAAATTAATAAAATCCCTATCCATCATTATGTCGACCAACTTATTAATAGACCTTCTATATGAAGTGTATATTCCCCCTGTAAAGCTAGATTATAAAATTTTATTATTTTCAAAGCACAATTTAAACTCCTTATAAGAAATAAGGGAATAATAAAAGATAATTTTCTCATCTATTCCCATGATAGAGTTGAAGTCAGCAAGTATTACCTAAGGACAACAAATGGGCTGGTTAAGATAATCAATTTCCTATTAAAGTGACATTATATCTTGATATATAATATTAAAAAAATGGGCAACAAAGAAGATTTCCTATGTATTAAAAATCATATGGGACTATCTGATTGAAAACATTAAATGAAAAAATGTCATCCAAAGAGTTGTTGACAAACACCAAAAGAGTTTAAACTATAACACTACGAATGTTGACACCCATGAGAGAGTGGCCCATTATTTCCAAACCAATGAAATTAGATTTTAAATGATTCATAGGATCAAAAACAACATCAGGATTATTATTTTACATCAAAAATAAATATTTCTAGGGATCTTGTATTCTCAATATTATCTAAACCCATATTGATTCTATAATAAAAGATTCATTTTTAATTGGATACCTTTTTTCTTTATTCGATCATATCTATTTTCATATTTTGGTCTAATAGTATTATTTAATGAATTAACATATCCTTTATGAGGATAGTCATTAGATTTTCATTATTAATCCTTCCTTTGACCGACTTAGATTTAGATAGACATTTCGAGCCACACCTATCTTTATTGACCACATTATCACTAATCCTCAAATTCACTATATCCTCAGAGGAAACAGATGGCATAAATATTTCTGCAGTGTCATTTGGGTTGTGTCGAACAATTTTTGTTGTAGTTGTGTCATGTATTCTACTATCATGAACATCATTTTCAATCCTTTGTTCCACTTCTACTTTTAAATACCAATCCATGTTTCATTAGTACTCATATCCATTGTATAATTATAGAAAATATATATAATGGGAGAGGTCTAAATTTTATTTTTACAATCTCTATTTGAAATGATTGCAGTTTTTGTAAGATTATTCATGTTTTGATTATCAACTTCAAGACTCTAGTTAGATTTATCTTCATCCTCATCCATATTACTCTACCAAATATTTAAAATCTTAGTAGTATCAAAGAAATGAATATCCATGTTCGTAGTATTTTCCCAAAAATCCAACACATACTAAGATTCCATTAGCCTCAATAAATAAAGGGAATTCCGTTTCTTGATACCATTATTAACTATGACATAGTCACTTTGAATACAAGTGGTTTCAATAATGGATTCCATATTTACTTGTTTGGATGCATCCACTTTTTTATAATTAGTACATCCTTTTGGGTTTTCTTTTCCAAATTGCATTCATGATTTTTTATCATTAACATCCTTAGGTCACACAAACTTATGAATTTCCTTACTTTTGGAAATTGAGTGACCCATGATTTAACAAATGTTACAAATGGGGGGAATATACTCATATTGTAGTTTTATTTTAAACTTAGACCCATTATCATTAAGGTTAATTAATTTATGAATGGCAGAGTCAAAGTTTTCATCTAAAATGACCCTTGAATAATATCCCAATTATCCTTCCATATTGTTTTTGTTAATCTTTAAGGAAATCCCAACATAAGATGGAATGTCCTTCAAGATTGTTGGATGAAAAAACACCCAACTCAAACCATGCAGCCTCATCCAAATCTAGGAATTATATTTCACCAGAGTGAATGGGTTAATGTTTATATCAAATTTAGATAATAATATAATCCTTGGATTGAGTTTGAATTCCCTATTTTTTTAGACCCTATTAATAACTTATCATGACCTAAATGGTTGGTGTTAAAAACTATTTCCTATAGAGAACATCTTATAATTCTAAATTCCATAATAATGAGATAATTTTTCCTTCAAATCCATCATAAAACATAGAATTTTACCTTTTATGATGTTTTGATCATAAAATAATGATAAATTATTCAAGACCAAATATGACACGTAATTTTAATATATATAATGGGATATAAGTTTTCCACTTGACCCTTTCCTATCAAAAGTTTCTAAAATGAACAATTTTCATTTATTATCCATTTTTGAAAATGAATAGTAAATTTTGATGAATTTACTTATATATAATATTGATGATAATTTTGAGGTTAACAATGTTTGATTAAATATTAAATTTATATTTTTAAACTATCATATGTTTAGTTTGATGACGTCTCAATACTGAAATAATCAAAAGTACCTATTTAACTCATTTCTTTTATTAGAGAGTAATGGTTTCCTAATTTGTGATATTAGATCTGAAAATACGATGAGATTTAGAAAATAAGTTTTTTACATGTTTGCTTGTGTGGGTTTCCCAATGAATTCCATAATGATCATATTGCACAAGGAGAATATGGTTGTATACATGATCATCTATATTTTTTTTAAACAAAGGTTGATTTTTTTATTTATTATCAATTTGAATGTGTTATATGAGATTGGAAGTTATTTTGGTGGATTTTGTAGATTGGAGATGTTGGAGAAGAATAGAATTAGTTCCAAAGTATTTGTTATTCAATCTAGTTTTGAGAAGTATTTAAATATTTTTGGTTTTGGAATATGGAATTATACTTTCTTCAAGACTCACTAAGATTATCCTACAGAGAAGTTAAGTTTCCTAAGAATTATATGAAGTTCATATGATTTTTTATGAAGATCATATGAATTGGAAGATTTATTTATGTTTTTTTTATTTTTATAACAATTTTGGGAATTTTATAAGGATTTATACATTTTAGTAATACTTAGTAAAAATATCATAAGATATTGATATTTCTTTTAAGGATTAATAGGAACAATATTTGGAAAAGGTATTAAACTATACTTAGGTGTATAAGAATATTTTATGGGAAATAATAATAAATCATGGTGGTAATTTACAAAAATATCATTATAACTTATAAATACATCTCAGTGGGATTTTGTAAGAGTTTATTTGGAACCATAAGACCTTTAACATTTTTGAAAAGTGGAAAAGTAATGAGGTACATTAGGGGACATAAGAGTTTGAGGAGGTTTCTTTGGGATTTTATACTAGTTTTATATCCTAAAACTCATTATCTTTCCATTATAAATAAGTTAATATCAAGATTAAAATATAATTATGTTGTTTTATATATAGTTATTTTTAATTCTAGGATAATTTTTTTTAGTTTTGTATCTTAATAAAAGTCATGATAAAAATCAGTGATTCATGCCACATGTGAGAATATGTGTACACTTATTAATTATGGTGAATTATGAATAACTCTATCAAAAAAAAGAATACACCGATGGATTTTATGAGAAAGATAAGACCATGATTTATAGGGATTATTACAATGATAATGGATCTTTAAAATAAACGATTATGTGGTATGGGATTTATTGAATTTTAATATTCATATTATGGAAATTATATTTCACAAAATATGAGAGAGAATATTATTATGGGTTTCAAGTGGATTTTCATATTTAAAAAAATGGAAAATATCTTAGGATTTAAAAATAGAATAAAAATAAGTGAAAGGACATTGTTTACTCTTCTAACATGAAAAAAATATAAGAATAGAATCATTGAAAACTATGAACAAGAAGAAAAACGAAAATACTGAGAGATATTAAATTTAATAAGAAGAAGAGAAGGATTAAAGAAATAAAATCCATTCTATTTTAGTTTTCATTTTTATTCTTGAATGATGCTGTTGAAACTTATGTGTTGTGTTATTTTGTGAATCCATGATTCAAGTAGTGCATAAGAGATCAAGAGGAGGGAGTAGACCTAGGATTGGTAGTAAACCCTTCCAAAACCTTTGTAGTCATAGTAGTAAATAATATTACATCTTGGTATGTCAATACCATATTGATATATTCTATTTGGAATTGACCTTAACGGTTAACTATATAAAACTCGATATCCTTACATTTATTTCATGCATTTGATTATTGAATGTTTGTTTGAAATATCAATAGATTCATAACATTCTTACTAAAATGAGATAAATATAAAAAATTTGAAAGGTGAAGTCACTCTCTAATTCACCCATCCCATATTAGGGAGTTTTGGGTTGCGATTGTCACATGTTTTATAAATTTCTCATGTTTCAAGAGGTGAATATATTTATCAAGATTAATCTCTAATAGAGATTACAGTGAATGAAAATTAAGTATAATTATTTAATGAGTGAAGTTATAAAATTTTGAAGAATATATGATGTCACATTAATGATATCTCAAAATAAAATTTCTCTCTATATTTATTTATGTAGATTAATTAAATTATGTTTTAAAATTATCTATGATGGAAGAACAAAAGAAGTTTATCTATATTAACTATAAAAATTAAAATGATTTATTTAATGCTCTATCAAATCATATTTTTATGGAAGTGATGAGTTTCACTACTACCATGGCTAAGTGGGATAAATTGAACAATATCTCTGAATTTTAAATAAATTTTAAGTAATAAAATATTTATGTTTTACAAAATAGGTATGAGGGATTAAAAATGCATCCTGATGAAAATATTGATGGGTTATTAAATACAATTATTGAGTTATTTCAAGATATTTTTGGTTTTATGAAATAAATTAAAGATCCAAATTTTATAAAGAAAATACTTAGGAGAATTCACCTCTCTATAAACTAAAGGTGTCAAATATTAAAGAATGAAATCTAGTCAAGTTATCACTGGATGACTTGTACTATAGTTTGGTGGTATATGAATTCATTTTAAACCTAAGGGAAAAAATAGAAAAAATAGTATGGATATGGAATTAAAATTTATAAAGAACCTGTATGTACAAATAAGTTAGTGAGGAGACAGATATTGAGGATGAGTTTTTTATTTGGTGGAAATTAATTTCAAAAGGGGTAAAGGAAGATTTGAAGGTAAGCTAATGCTGTATTTTTTTCAGTGTGTTGATGTTGGAAACATCATGTATATATTTCATAAAATGTTTTTTGGATATGAAGAAGAAACTAATATTATAAAAAAGATAAGATATAGGTTTTCCTCGTGAAGATACTTAATGAACGGAAGCTCTTAAACAAAGAATGTTAAAAGGAATATCCTTGTGAGGAATAGAGAATAAGATGATAAAGATTACAAGGAATAAGAATAAAATGAGTTTATGTTAGAAAGAGGATTCTATGATGGACACTGTTGAAAAAGAGAAATGTGAAGTATATAATCATCAAGGGCCTAAGGTCACGGTTGGCTTTAATGTTGAATTACAAGGATATATTGAAGAGCATGATTTTCAAAGAAGGTGGAATATTATTTTTTTTTCAAAAATAATATTGATAATATGTTGATTATATTGAAGCTAAATTTCATTGATTATATGAATTGTTGGAAGATAAAAAATCTAGTCACACAAGTGTGGGAGATTTAGTTGGAAACAATGTAAATAATTGAAGAAAATGTTAAATAAACTGATGATCTAAGTGCCTGAATAAAGGATAATTTATTCTTTAGAAGATGATGTTGTCAACCTAAAAGTAAATTTAAAAAGTAAATTAAATTCCAATTAATCAAATAAGAATCTATAGTTTTGAAGGTTCTTTTATGAAAAATTATTAGAAAAACTAAATGAGGCTTGGATGGAGTTGGGAAACTTTTGGATGAACAACGACCTATGTGAAAGATAAAGAGTGGAATTGGTTGTGAGTTCAAGACCTAAAAGGATAATATATCATTTTTATGAAATAAGGAGAAGAAAAAAATAGAGAAAAACTTTATTTATTCAAAATTGTTCATTAATATCAAAACTACACAATGTCAGCAGACATGTAGAGGAGTGGAAGTGTTAAATTATTCCCAATTATAAAATAATAGTTCAGTTTATTTATTTTTCACATGATGATACATTTCCTAGAGGATAAAATCTATTTAAGGTGATAATAATGAAATATAAATAAAAGGATTCATATGTATTATTTAGACTATTCTAAATTTGAGCATAACGTCACTAATCATAGGCATGGAGGAGATAGAAATATATGCACTAAATATAAAATTCATATAGATGGTACATAATATAATATAATTTCCATGAGAAATAAATTTTATCCATTAGAATAAAGTTTATTTTAAAATACAACCTATATCGAAGATAAAAACCATGTACACCCTAAAATCCCAATTTGATTTGGACTCTTTTTGGAAGAAATAAGGATGAGAGATAAGGTTAATTTTTAAGAAGTTTCACTCAAAGAAACTAAAATAAACATCAATTACATCCTAAATAATGGGTTATCATCCCAAATTAATAATTTTTTTTTGAAGAATGTGAAGAAAAGATTTGAAGGTAATACATGATTTTAAAATGATGGTAATCTAAAAAGAAAAAGAACTAGAAAAAAAAACTACCCAAAGAAGTGATCAAGAACAACAATGTTCTTGTGATAAATGGGTTGAGGGATAATGTTTTGAGTTTTATTCAATATTGTGAATTAGTTACTAGGTTAATTTTAATCTAAAGGTATGTTTATTAAAATGTAAAACTAAAAAATAACTCATTAAAGTATGGATAATTAGAAGAAATATGATTCAAGTTGGAAACAATGAGAATATATGTTTTCCTATCTTGAAAAAGAAAATAGTTTGTGGAATTGTATATTGGGTCATATTTACCAGAAAAGAAGATAGAATTTATCCAATAATAAGGTAGTAGTGGACATCATAAATTTAAATAATGATAAAGAGAAAACATGGAATGCATGCATGATAGGTAAGATAGCATGTAACCCTTACCAGTAGAAGAAGAAATGAGTTTCCAACTTGTTTGACGCAGTACATATGGATATATGTGGCCTAATGAATATATATATAATTATAGGAGAAAAATATTCTATATGCTTCATTAATGATTAAAATATAATGGAATATGTAACATTCATGAAAATTAAGATAAATGTGACATGTTGTATGAAGAGATACATAAAGAGAGTGGATAATGAAAATAGTCATACCATATAAGCCATTCAATCATAAAATTGAATTAAATCTAAGTCCATTTAATTAGAGAATTATGTTTAAAAACAATTTAATAAGAAATATTTATCCTAAATTAAAAAGACATAATAAAATTTAGTGGTTGAACATAGAAATTGAACAGTAAAAAAATAGTTAAGACACTACTCATTAAAATTATTGTATCATGATTTTATTGGAAAGGTGTTGTTCTGGTTGTTTTGTAAAATCAAAATGGGGATTTTCAAATCCATGTATAGGATTAAACTTCCTAGAAGAATTATAATAAGAGAAATCCATTGTATAATTATTTTTGAGTTTTTGGTGGCGAGTGTTACATGAAAATAGTGAAGAAAACTAGGGTAAATATGGCGATGAAACATATGAAGGGGTATTTTTTATATACTATATGAAGAGAGAGTTTTATAAGTTCCTTAACAAAAGGCATGTAAAAATTTATAAAAACCATGATGTTAATGTTATAAAATATACATTAGGTAATTTTTTTTGAATCTCCTTTATGAATGAGTTGTGTGAAGAAGATGATAAAGTAGAAACAAATATATAAAATATTCAATATTTGTCAAAATATAAAGGAATATAAGTTGAATCTACAGAATTTTTTTTGGTTAAAAAAAGTGAGCCTATATCTTCGATAAGGAATAAGAGGATTGTCTTGAACTAACCCAGATAACTCATTTAAATGGTACCTGATCTGATCTAAAAATGACCCAAAGGGAATTCCCAACCCTAATGGGATCATAACTAGCACCATGACATCGATAAAAGTAAAAAGGGAATTATTTTTACACAAGAGTTACAAGTCAAAGTATTGGATTGAATAGTGGAACAATAAAACTATCAGTATGAAAAGCACTCCATAGAAGAAAAAGGGTTTACAATAGCCTAATATAAGTCTCAATGATAGAAAAATAACACAACATAACTGGTGGATCAAAAAATCCGTCATGTGCTTCCAAATCTTGAAGGTCCTTCCAGTTAGGGACACACTCTATCTCCAATTGGTGCTTATTATTTACCTCGAACTAGAATAAGAGAATCTACAAATGATCTAATATAGAGGTACGATGTGAGATACAAGACAAATATTATTTCACCAAATCATTTCATATGGATTCCATATCACATAAACCATTTATGATTAATGTAAATAAAATATGGCTTGGAAATATTTTCACAGTTCATAAGAAAACATTATTGATGAAACATTTCCAATGAATATTAGAAAATAGTGAAAATAGTTTTTCCATCAATAAATCATAATAAATAAACCTTTAAAAATATACATGAACAAAATAGTTATCAAAATAGAACATGAAAAATCATTTCCATCAAAATAAAGACGAGTAAAAAATTTATATCATAAGGCATGTAAAACAATTTCTAATCATAGAACCGTGTTTAAGATACCTAATAATTAGAAAATATAAGGATTGTCACATATCCTTGTGAAATATGGCTTGAAATATTCACAAGGAACATCCCTAAGGAAGATAAGGATAATATTCTAAAAGACTAATCTCCATTCCCACAAGTAGTTTTAGTTTCATTTTCATCATCAATCCACTTTTAGTAAGAGATAATACATGCCTATCATGTAGTATTTCCAGTCAACTATCCACTATCCAATGTGATTTAGTAAAAATCAATAAATTTACAATGGAATTTAATTAGTTCAAAAACCATTTCAATAATCATTTCATTCTACCCCAATTCATGTTTCAAAACTTCATTTCATTTGAAAATACCAAACACAAATGGTTTTTATCAAAAAATAATTTAGTTATTTTAAAATATAACACCAAATGGTTTTTATCATAATTCATGACATTCTTTTCAAAATCCAGCATCCAATGGTTTTCATCAAAACTCTTTCCATTATTTTGAAAACCCAAAATCAAATGGGTTTTATCAAAATATATAAAAATATAATATTTCAATTTATGATCATATCATACCATTTGTTTCCATAAAAATACTTTATAGATTCATAATTTCAATTTAAGAAGACTTTTTTTGGAAACCAAAAATAAAATTCAATCAAGAATATTTCATCACACACCATTCCATATAATGTCCATTTATCAATCAACCAACTCATGATTTATAAATCTATTTGAAAACAAATTTAAAATATAAGCATCAAATGTTTCAAATAATAGTAATAGATTCTAAAACCATCTACCTTGATAATGATTTCAAAATACCCTGTAAATAGGTTCCCAAGAGGAAATAGGTTGTGCCTTTGGATATCTGAGAAGCTCCACAGTGTAGGACTGGCATTTCAACATAGATGTGTACAATAGTCACCCACCACAGTGTAGGGTAGAATACCACAATATAGTAGGGTACTAAAAGAGACTACCATAGTGTTGGATAAATGGTTGGGGTGTGGAAATCATCACATTATGACCCCTATGACACAAATATGGAGAATTCAGTGCCAAACCATATTGACACTCAAACTTATTTTTTGCATATTATAAGCACTGTGGCATATAGACAGATCTACCATAGTCCTTAATATTTTTTGAACCATTGAGTGAATGGGATTATTAGGTATTTTATGTGTTTGATTCTAGTTTTAAAACCCCTCACAGGAGACCTAAAAAACTGAAATGAATATAGTTAATTAAATAAAAAATGTATCCCTAAATTTATTTTATAAAAATGTAATAAAATGTATAACCCCCAAAGACCAAACGTTAAAACAAATACCTGAAACTGATGTTTAACATCTTGTACGATGTGTTTTAGGACACCACAATATAGACCTACCCTCCACAAAAAAGGATATGGTGTAATTTCTGTCTTCATGGTCACTATGTTAATTCATCCCCTCTGTGGCATGGCCTCAACCCCTACAGTGCCACTATAGTGTTGGAACTACCTCCATGGTGTAGAAAACCCCTCTATGATGTGGTCTTGCATGATGTGGTGTGTTATAAATTATATTGGTAGGATGTTTCCACACACACACACACACACACACACACACACATATATATATATATATTATTTTATAAGACTTTTGAATCATATAAGACCTTACACAAACATGGATCAACTGAAAAAATGAGGAGAAGAAAGAAAAATCTCAAGAATAAAAGAATATAGATAAAATAAAATGTTGGGATGTTATAATTCTCCCCACCATAACATCATTATGGAACGATAAAGTATTTCAGGAATAATCTAGATCAAAGAGTTGAGTCCATGTTCTCTCACCAATGATTCACACTCCAAAGTATCATTTTAATCAATGACATACTTCCATAACACCATAATCAAGGTTACAAATTTCCCATAAAAAACAATGTCTCCTGAATAAATCAGGATCCACATCCAAATTATCCTATAATAAGAAATGAGATAGATCAATGATATATTTCCTGATCCGTGACACATGGAACACACTATGGATAGATGTAAACAATGGGGGAAAATAAAAATTATATTCCAAATTACCAAAAACTTCAATAACCTCAAAAGGTCCCACTTATCTTGAATCTAACATTCACTATTTCCCAATCCACCAGTGACCTAAACATTTGAAAACTTCTAGGGGTCAACAAAGATCAGTATAAAATTTTTAATGGATCTATTCCATTAACATTATTTGATGGATCAACTTAATCTTAACCATTATCTCATGAACCAAACTGGGTCCTACATGGTAAGCTTCAACAACCTCAGACTAACAAAGTGGATATTTTCATGGATGACCATACAAATCCTCAAAGGGCTATATCAGGATGGATGAATGGTAGATTTTATTGCATACAATCTTGACCATCACCAAATGGTTATCCCAGGATCCTCCAATGGTAAGGACACCTACTCATAGCATGTCCTCAAGAATCTGAATTGCCCATTCTACCTTACCATCAATTTGAGGATTGTATGTCATGCTCAAATTTACTTAGGATCCCATTGCCTCCTGCAGGACACTCCAAAAGTGATAATTGAACTGAGGATCCATATCGAAAATCATTGTATATGTAACTCCATAAAATATCATGATTTTATAGACATAAAATATTCCCAGGTTCTCATCCTCAATGGCATGACAAATCGGAATGGAGTGATCTGATTTGGCCAATCAGTCAGTCACCACCCATATTACATTCTTACCTTGAGTTTTATGTGGAGTATAAATAAAAGTTCATAGATATCTCATATCAAATCCAAGTCAGCACTATAATCTGCTGATGAAAACATGATGGATTTTTATGTCCAACCTTTACCTATTGATAGATATAAAATCTAAAAATAAAATCAGCACTGTATTTTTTCATACCAGGTGACCAAAAATGTTGCCTCATGTCATAAAACATCTTTTTGGTTCCAATCTGTAAAAATTACTAGGAGTTATAAAAATAACCCATTAAAAGCTTCCTCAAAGTTATATAAATGACATAACATCTTTGAAAACATGTAATACCCTTGGACAATAAATACCACTCACCAATGGTATCCCCAACATAAATAGGATCTCTAATTTCCTAGAACTCATCATCAAACATCTATTCCCAGAGAACCATCTTGAGTAATGTTTAATTCAATTGAACATTCAATAAAGTAATCATGATATTATACTCCTAGACTCTCAAATTTATATGAGAAATTAGGGTTATCAACTTCTACACCTTATAAGATTATATCATATCTAGGGGTGAAATTTTCCTACACATGGCATTGGAAATGAAATTCTTTTTAACAGAAATGTAGGCAATGTTGAAATCACAATCATGTTAGTACTATACCCACCATATCTTCCAAAGGTTAAAATATTATTGAGATAATATATAACTCAAGTTTTTATGATCATAGTATATGGTAATCCTTTTTACAAGATGGTGATTTTGCCAAATCTTCAAAGAATGAATCATGATTGTGAGTTCATGATCTTTCATGGGATAGTTATTTTCATGAGGAATAATATGACATTGACCATATTATACCACATGATCATCATATATAATAAAATCACGAAAACATAAACCCTATATATTATAGGATACCACATGAATGAATTCTTAAAGAGTAAAAAATGAGAGATGAAGTCAGCCGATGCTTCACCTCATTAAAGGAAACCTAAAATTTCAATCCTAATTGAACATTACTCCCTTCCAAGTAATAGATTTTGTTGAAGAATTAAACATAGTGAAATACTTCACAAAATAGAAAAGTAAATTACTAGGACTAAGAATATATGAATCCTGATGAAGTTTCATGGTTCCTTCTATGTCCAAATAAATTTCACCTTCTTTGGATCAACTAAAAAACCATGTTAGGAAACCATATTAACCAAGAATTTTACTTCCCACATATAGAAGTTTAATTTATAAATTTTAAAATAAAGTTTATTATTTCTAAATATATATAATACTTCTCTCAAATGTCAAACATAGTCCTCTTTAACAATAGATTAAACAAATATGCTATCCTAGAAAACCATAATAAAGGAATCAAGCTACTCCTAGAAAATATACTTAATTAATTTCATAGACACTTCATAAGAAATAGTTAAACCAAAAGTCAAAAATAGGTACTCATAATGGACATAACTACTTCAAAAGTAAATCTTTGGAATTTTAGAATCCTTGATAATAAGATGATGATAACTAGAATGAAGATAAATCTTGGGAAAAAACTTCAATTCTTTCAGCTGGTTAAAAAAATCATCAATATGAAGAAATAAATACTTATTCCTAATTGTAACCTAATTGAGCCTTTGATAGAAAACACAAATATAATGGGTCCCACTATATTTATTATAAACAATAATCGGTTCTACCCAAGGAGAAACACTGGATCATATAATTCCTCAGGAAAACATATCATCTAATTAATTTTTCATATCTATAAGTTCCTTTGGTTCCATATGGTTGGAGGAAATATAGATAGGTAGTGTACATTGTACCAAGTCTACAAAAAATCCTACCTATTTTACAAAGTAAAACCATATAATTAATATGGAAAAATTCTAGAAAATCAATAACTATTGGAGTAAGTACACCAACTGATGGTTCATACTCTAGCCTAAAGAAATACCCAAATTTAATCCTACCTAAATCTAGAAGGGGAGGTCTATGTCGACACAAAATTGGGTCCCTTTATCCCTGAAACACAAGATTCACTCTATTGTTGTCAATAAAGAAAAATTCACATTGTTAACATTTGATATGAGATTTATGGGTGATCAACCAATCCATCCCAAGAATGAAATCCATAAGTTTCATATCTAGAAAAAAAAATTCTAATGCATGATCAACTTATAAATAAAGGTAAAGAATAAGATGTGAATCAGAGACCCTTATTTTTAATCATCCTAAGACATTCATAAATATCCAAAATATAAGGTATGAAATATTTAGTAATATTTAACAATTCTTTAATATGGGTGGATAAAATTGAATGAGATGAACTAGTATCAAATAAAGTATATATCAATGATGAAGTAATGATAATGATTCATCTCACTCTAGTAGGGACCATATCATCTTCCAATAAAGATTCATTCATTTTATAAAGAAGATATACTCTTGATTTTTGTGAATAAAACCCATTTGTTATTGAAGAATATGAATTTTATATTGTTCTATTTTGTACTATCGATCTCACACAGCTATGTAGAGTAGTAAAAACAAGAAATAACCTCTTAAAATGCATTTAGTATCTACAAGAGCTATAATTATTTGATTCATAAAATAAATAAATATGTTCCCCCAATATTACCCCATTTATAACAAGTAGAGGACCTTTACTAAACACTGTATATGAGTTAGAAAAGATCTAATACTGAAATCTACCACCATAGTTTCTACCATGAGACTAATAATACTTTAATTTCCCTTTAAATAAACAACTAAAACTAAAACTAGGAGTAGAAGAAAATCCCATAATCTATGACTTCTTATCCATATCCATATCCACCATTAAAGATCTATCTAGAACATCAACATAAGAGGTGATTGTTAGTATAAAGACATGAGATCAATTATCTTGGTAGATACCCATATCAAATCCTTAGGCTTTTAGCTTCTCATTTGATACCACCTCAGATGAGAATTAAAAAATATTGAAAAAGTGATTAGAATATAGAGTAATATTGTGACTAAATTTCTTTAGTTTAAAGAAATTTATTGATTTATCCAACTCCACCGCCTCTAGATAAAACTTATTTATTAATAGATATCTAAAGTCTTTCCACCCCAAGACCAAATTATTCTATATCTCAACTATTGAGTTTCACCCCCTTATGCTAGGACCTTCAAGATTGAAGGAAGAATATATCACCTTAAGAGTATTAGTTTTATCCAAAAATCAAAGAGATTCTAAAATATATTTAACCAATCCTTCACCTCTTAAGGATTGTTGGTAACTAGGAAAGGTAAAGGTTTGAGGTGAAGAAAATCTGAGGAATGATATATGTTATCACCCCTACATTGTAAAACCTCTATATCTTAATCAAAAATAGGTAATTCTATCACTTCAATATCTTGGACCACATGTACAATAAACACTACCAGGTTTTTATCAACTGGAGGGTTCAATTTATCTGGTTCATCAGTAACAGCCTCTTGAGGTCTATTAAAATGTCTTCTTAGGGTCATGGTTCTACAAAAAATCAAGGGAAACATTAGTCAAGAGACAAGAGATCATCAAATCTATAAATATGGAATACATTGGGATTTAAAAAACTCAAATCAAATATGGGAAAAGTCTAGAATCAATAGATTCAATCTTCTTCCATGATACTTTCCCCAACAATACTAGTAACTTAATACTCATTACAATGACATATTACCAAACACTCATGCATAACATACCCATTATGTCCCAAAAATCATGTCCCAAACCACATTTTGACATTCAAGTGGAGATTCAACCACCTTTGATACTAATTTTTCAACAATAAATCTAGATAAATTACTAAAATAGTACCTGATCTGATCTTTACATGACATGAAGGTAGTTACTAATCCCCATGGGATGGCGATAAGTACCATGGAATCAATAAAATAAAAGAAGGAATGATTTCACTATAAGAGTTACAAGTTAAACAAAATAAGTGGTTAACAAAACAATAAATTTGTTATTATGAAAAACACTCGATAAGATAAAAAGGGTCAACAACACCATAATGAAAGTCTCAAATATGAAAAAAAAACATGGCATAAGTGGTCTATCACAGACTCTATAATGTGATAACCACCCAGAAAGTTTCCACCGGTCATGTAAACCCTCCATCTACAAGTGGTGTATTTCATTTACATATAACTAGAATAAGAAAATCTATAATTTCCCGAAGTCAAAAGTAGGGTGTGAGATACAAGCCTAGTTGGACTTTAATAAATAATTTCATAAGTATTCTATATTAGATAAGATGTTTTTTTCTTATTTTAAAAAAATCATTCTGTGGAAAAAATTTATAGTTCATATCAAAAAATGACTAAAGAAATATTTATAATGACCATTAAAAAACATTTAAAATAGTTTTTCCATCAAAGAAAGAATAATAAAGTATCTTGGTCACACATTCATGAATAAAAAAATTACCAAAAGATCCCATGAATAAGAATTTATATAAAAACTAAAATGAGTAAAAAATTTATATAATAAGGCTTGGAAAATCATTTTCTATCATTGTACCATGGTTAATATACCAAAGTGTTGGATATACAAGGATTCTTACACTTTTTTTGTGAAAAAATGACATTCAATGTGCACAAGTAACATCCCTAAGGATGAAAAGAAGATGATACTTAAGGAATAATACTCATTCCCATAATTATTTTTAGTTTCATTGTCACTATTAATACACATCCAGGTAAAGATAATACATTACTAGTGTTTGTTCTTCCCACTCAACTACCCATTTTACTATGTTCTACAAGGTAAAAATAAAATTTTCCACGGTTCTATCATGGGTTCAAAAACCTTAGCAATCATAATTTCATTAAGCCCCAAATCATGTTTCAAAGCATGAATTTCATTTAAAAAACCTACCTCAAATGGGTTTTTATAAAAAATACCTTAAATTGTTTTTTTAAAACATATCATTTTTACAAAATCCAACATCAAATATTTTTTATAAATATTCATTCCATTATTTTAAAAAACTAACATTAAATGGTTTTCATTAAAATTCATTACATTATTTTATAAAATGATCATAAAATGTGTTTATAAAAAATACATCAAAATATCAAATTTCAATTCATGGACATCTCATTCCTTTAGTTTTTCTAAAAATCCATTCCATATTCATAATTTCAATTCAATAACACATTTCCTTAAAACCAACAACAAAATTCCATTGATATTTTTTCATAACACACCATTCCTTTTCAAGTTGATTTATAAAAAACCCAACTCAAGATTTAGAAATTTATCTAAAAAGGAATTTAAAAAATAATTATAAAAGTAATGAAATAATAAGATTAGATTCCAACACCACCTAACTGACATAAAATTAATTTTTTATTATTAAAACACTTTTGAGGAAACGTGAGAAACCATGAAATACAACACCACCACTTAGCAACCAAAATAGAAAACTCAAAACTTACACAGGATCGGATCCTCCCCAGTAGTTACACCATATTGAAGCCTTCAAAAAAATGACCCTTAGAAAATAGTCTCGTGCAGATGTTCACGGGCATGCAACCGATGGAAAAGACATGCCCTCTCAGCGACCAATACGAATAGCCAGCTCTGATGAAGAATTCATGCTTTGATCCTCATCTAGAGCGACTCCACATGTAGTGATGAGTGTAAGAACTAGGAATTAATCATGAAAATCCAAAGAACTGAACTTAACATAGGTACGACACGTACTTACACAAAAAAAACAACTAAACCCAACTAGAAAACTTAGACAAAATCATAAAAGAGTAACTTCAGATTTATAGATTCCACCACTGTAAACAATTTCCATGATAAAGATAAAACTCGAGTGTCTAGTATCTTTATCATTAGCTTTTCAAACTCAGATGAAATATGGTCCTAGGAATGGATGTACTCATCCACACAGATATTCTTCTTATTAAAGCCCCCTATCAAGATGAGGTCATGATTTTCAATCCAAGAGTATTTCTCCTCATTGAGGGAAACTCTAAGGTACCTCCCCATAATCTTAGATTCCTTCTATTCATTGGAATTCAGCACTGAGACCTTCTCGGTTAATACTTAATCAGAACTTAAAATAAGATCCAAGGAGTGGTCGCCCTGGTCCCTGCTCTCTTATGATTTGGGGTTTCAATGGTTATATTATTGTCTGTTAGGTTTTTTGACAAATGGGTCTCCAACGGAGGAGGTAGCAATGAGTAATCCTTCCACCCTTTTTCTCCTACTACACCTTCTACTCTTCAGACTTGATGTTTCATCTGCCGAGTGGTTGGGTTCACTCTTATTGGGTTTCATAACCTATCCCTCATCCCTATTATCAGTAATATCAGAATCAGATCGCGCATCAACCTCTAAGAGTCCTTCAAACTAGCTGCTCAAGTGGACTGGGGTCTGGGTCAACTAATCCGAACCCCCTACATCCTTTCCTCTATTTAAAACTATCATGCCCACAATAGATCCATAATTCCCCTTCCCCCCATCACCACTACCTAGATTTAACACCTCAGAACATGAGATAGTCGAAACTACCTACTCACTATCCATCATCTCTTCCAAGGACTCATCCCTCTCATTACTATGAAATTCCATTTGAACATCTTCATGATGAGACACTCCCTTGCCTCCCCACAAACTATGGCTAGAAGGACCCGTGAGGTATTCCATTAGCCTACTAAACACATCAGACACTCACAGGTTCATATTCTCTCCCAAGGACTTCTTTCCCACCTCAGAACCCGAAGTAACCTCCTCCTCCACAATTCAGTCCACTGAAGCACTGCCAGGTTGTTCCTACACCGACCGCAACTCACCCGTCCAAGCCACAACCTCCTTTTTAATTAAACTCCCACCTTTAGTTTGAGGCAACATTTTGGAATTCTCATCAACCCACACATACACTATTTTACCCCTGTCCCGACCCCTCAAATCCTATTTTCTCCGATCAGAAGCCCATGACATAAGAGGTTCAACACGCAGTTGTGCCATTGGAATGCACTACAATGTGTTTCTCGCCTGGGGAGCCTGGTTTCCATCCGCTACTTTCCTTGCCTGCTCTGGCTCCTTCCCCTTACGTTCACCCCACCTGAAGACATCGCTCAAATGACCCAGCCGATGACAAAAAGGGAAGAAATCCACCCACTACTCAAAGATCACTGGTTGCCTACATCTGACCTCCTCACCAGCTTCAATCCACACAAAATCCACCTGTTCTTTTAAAACATATACCTCCATACACTTGTGGGAATTGAACCGATGACAAACCGTAGTAGTATGAGAATCCACACATAGGAATTGGCCAACCAAATTACCAAACATATAAAGAATTGTAGGGTTTTGGAATGGAAGAGTAAGTTGAGGAAGACTTACCCAAACAAGAACCGTAGAGGAATCACAATTCAGATATAAATAATAGCTCCACTGAGACAGGTAAAATCCACATCCACACACCTCATGGGAGAAAAGTCTAGAGCATGAACACGATCTTACTATGAAGAACATCGCACCATAATATGTCTTCTATCAAACAGAATGACAATCGTTCGATCTTGCACCTCCCAAAAATTGAAGATGAACCTATCAAAGACATCCACTGAAGGCCTCCTGTTCATGAATCTTACAACCAAAGTGAGATTAAGAAGACTCTCCACTTCCATAAACTCTAAAGATGATAATGGAATCATGGGAGTGCCATCATAGAAACCAGGGACCTTTAGGTCTAGAATAACCAAGGAGTGCCTCTAGAAAGCAGTGAATCTCCACTACATAAAAAAGGTGTTGTGGCATTGAGGTGTACATTAGTCAACCACCACGATTAGAGTGGAACACCATGACATAATGGGGAATTTTAAGAGACCACTATTGTGTGGGATTTAAGGATACAACGTGGAATGAATCATAATAGGCCCGTTATGGTATAAAGAGGGATACTGTGGTGCAGAACCACACTAACACACAAACTGTTACAACGTAAAAAGATAATTTCAATGTGTAGTGGGATCTAGAGCATTACTTCAAGGTTTTGGAACTAAAAAGTGAAGAGGATTACCAGGAATTTATATATTTTGGTTCCTGTTGAAAACCCCCTAATAAGATACCTCAAACACTAAAATGAACACTCTTAATTAAAAGAAAAAATGGATCCCAAAATTAGTTTCATAATATCCTAATGAAAGGAACAACCCTTAAAGACTGAATGTATGACCAACTACCTAAAAATTACACCAAAATCCTATACAAAATGTCCTAAGACACCACAGAATAGCCCTTCCCTATATGGTGAAGTCTACATTACAATCCCCATGGTCAAGGTCACTACAACACAACTATCCCCTATAAAGCATAACCTAAACCCCTATATAACCACTATGGTGTACGCACTACCTCCATAGTACAGTTAGCCCCTCCATGTCATGGTCTTGAATGTTTTAATGTGGTACCACCTATTTTGGTAGGAAGTTTCCAAAAATTTAAATTCAAGGAAAAATAAGATTTTTAAAGCCTGTAAGCCCTTACATGATTATGTACCAAATCAAAAACAAGGACAAGAATAAAAGAAAATCTCATAAATTGAAAAATAATCCTAAAATAAAAATATATTATATTAAAAATATGGAAATTGACCCATAAAATATCATTATACACATAATTAAACTGACTCAAATAAGAAAAATAAGGTCATCAATCATGTTTATCTACCATCCATAGTAAAGTCTACATAATTCTTTGAAGATGTAATTGATGAACCATATGTCAAATACATGAATGAGGACATAGATCATTTTGATAATAATAAAGTGTCAGACCAAGTGGAGAGACCAAAACATCATAACATGATTATAACTAAATATTTTTTCTAGAATAAATTTGTCGAGAAAGATATTGTAGTTCACAATAAATTTTGGATTTTAAGTAAAGGTTAGGATCAAGTGTAAGGAGTTGGTGTGGAGGAGAATTTTTTATCATGGGATCAACTTGATCCAATATTTTTATTTATGTCATTTTAAATAAAAAGAAGCTACTAAATATTTCAGAAGATTTCAAAAATGGATTTCTTAAATGGAGTTCTTAAGGAATAAGTTTAGATAGATTTGTCTATGGTTTTATTGATTTGGATTTACGATAATAAATTTTTTTAAATGAAGAAGGTGTTATATGGATTAAAATAAGAACCCCATGTAAGGTATACACAACTTGAATCATATATAAATAACATAAAGTTTAAAATAAGAGGTTGAAATCATATTTTTTAGGTAAAAATTTTATAAGAAAGAATAGTATATGGTTTTAGTGTATGTAGATAATTTTTTTGGAATAACAAACAATAAATAAATTGACAAATTTTTTTATTAGGGATTTAATACTTTTAAATTTCAATGATTAGAGAGGATACCTAATTTCTGAGGGTACTGGTGATTCAGAAAGAGAGATATACATTTATCTCATAGGAAAAGTATTTGTCTATGATGCTTAAAAAACTTATTTTCATGATTCAAATCGAATTTCGACCACTATTTCAATTTTAACCAAGCCTAAGAAGCATGAGGATGGAAAGATAACAGATCCTACTCTTTATAGAATAATTATTATAAGTTTTCTGTATTAAAAAAAACCCTATCTTGATATATATATTATGCTACTATTTTGGTAGATATGTTTTCATTAAATCCCAAATAAAAAGACATGGAATCAATGAGGAGGATCATGAGATACATTTGGGTACTCTTACTTATGTATTACTATTTAAATATGATAAGGATTATAGGATTTTATCCTTATATGATTCTAAATGTCCAAGTGATGTGGTTGATAGAAAATACATAAGTAGAGGTTCATTTTTCATTGGTAATAAGTGTGTGGTCTGGATGATATAAAATAAATAAAGTACATCATTTAGTTTAGGCGAGGTGGAATACATTGGTGATAAAATCGAATGCACACAACATCAGTGGATGAGGAAGTGGCTGAAATATCTTGGTAAAGTAGTGAAATCTCACATAGTTATCTTCTCTGATAACAAGAGTAACATTAAACTAGTTAAAAATATAGTATAAATATATCAGACTAGGAACATTAATACCAAATATCATTTTATTAAATATAAGTCAAGTAAGGTGTTGCAAAAATGGTGTATATTGGGATCAATTAACAAGTAGATGATATAGGAAGAAAACCCTTGGTCACATAGGTTTTTGGGAGATATTTGTTTAAACTTGGAGTTCAAATACCTCTTTCAAACTAAAAAGGTTTGATAGTTTTCCCCTCTCACCATTTTATATCCTATTGCACTCTTGTGGTTATATTTTGATGATAGTACTTATATTATATTATATGTATCAAGAAAGGGGTAGATACTATCCATAGGAAATTCTAGAGGGAAAGTGAAAATCTTCCTATATTCCAAGGAAAACATTTCCCGAGTAACATATTCTAATATTTCCTATACTTATCTATGGATCATATAGTCATAGAGAGTATATTGATGATGCATTTATCAATATTCACCATGATTAAAGAGATGTTTTATATGAATTAGTTCTGTAAGAATACATTACTATGGATTTCATTATAAATTGATGAGAATAGAAATAGGGAATACTAAAAATACATGGAGTGAAAGAATGATAGCATGAGAATGTTAAGTAATTACATACAATTTATAAAAAAAATCTAAAGTTGGAAAATTTTGGAACCAAGTCTAATTCTAATGGATTTTTTCACAATTGAAATTTAATACGGGATCGTAGAAGTTATTCTAGTGGATTATATGAACTTTATATGTCAAAAATTGGTACTAAAAATTAGTTATGAATTTAGTTTTTTTAAATCTTGAGTCATAATTATGTTTGGGGAAGGATTTTGGGCAGTTGGTTGTATAAAGAGGCCATCGGCTAGCCGGTGCTGGCTGGTAGAACACCTGCAAGTCTACAGGTTCCATAAGCCAATTGGTAGAGTGTATGGGGGTGGAGGAAATATATTTTCATCCATAAAATAAATGGTGTAATACCTGTATGTGTAGTCATTCTTCTTGTAACCATCGTCCAGATGGCGAGGCCAAGAGAATCACTAGTGACATAGCTGGACTTGCATTTTGGCATGGGATTAAATTTTTTAGCTGAAATTAACCACTTATCTAATTAATTAACCTTTAAATATAACTCTATTTTTATTGTTTTAAACGATATAAAATAATATTTTTGTCTTTCTACTTATCCCCAATGGAAAATCTTTATGATGGTTGAGTCTTGGTTCTCTATTGATCATAATTGGGTGATTTATGCCCACTTTATTCTATTTCTTCTCTTCTTCTCTATGTGTTTACTTTTATTTGAGACTAGATCACTATATCTATAATGGAAATTGATAATTGAAATTTTTTCTATTAGATCTAGGTTCTATAGAATCTGTTCTCTCTCTCTCTCCCATCACTATTCTACAAGGCAATGAGGTTTTATTTATGTTTGGGTTTTGTGTCTCTATCCTATGGTCGAACACTTGGCATGCCTTATGTTCTTATGATTCTCTTTGGTTTTGATAAATTAAATTATAATTTTAATTTCATGAGATGTGAATTGATCATTTTGGTCAATGTAATTTCTAAAAAAATTGGGTTTTAATGTAAAATATTTGAGAAACATTTTAATTTTTTGTTAATTTTTTCAAAGATGATTTTAAAAGGGAAACAATTTTTCAATCATGAAAACTATATAGTATCTCTATCGAAATGTTTTTATGAAAATGTTTCCAATGATTTGAAATGGATTTTTCCTTTTAATTTTTTTATAAAGCTTGTTTTTTCCTTGAATATAATGATGATGTAATATCACATTGGGATACCTTTGGTTATGAGGTAAAACTAAACAAGGATGAGCCCTAGTAGAGTTGTCTATCACTAGGGTTGGTTCCCTTGATGAAATGGAGGCTCTAGTATGGCCTTTACGAGGGACTAAGGTTCTTGGAATTTACAATTCACATATGTTATCTTGTGTTTCTTTGTTTTTAATAGTGGTTTTATTCCATTCACCCTTTTATCATAGATTTCCTTCTTTGGATACCTTGATGTTACATTACATGTATGATATTTCGTTATGATTGTTTTCCCACTTGATATTGATATGTATATTAATTATTAAAATCATTTTTTTATGAAAAAAGAAATATGATTTGTCATATTTCTATATTTATTTTATCCTGACATGATTTTTAACATAATGTAATGAATTTGAAATGAAAAAAAAATATGGTTTATAAATGGTAAATAATTTCATTTGATTTTTTTAGAAATCATTTTTATTCAATAACTAATGGATTCATGTGGTTAGACATTGAATGGATTCTTGGTTTTATCCTACTAGGCTCTTTAGGTTACACCCAAATTTTTACTTTGGGTGTTTTTATCATTGGTTTTATTGAATAATTTTAAAGGGATGAGTGTTATGTAGAGAAAAAATTTTCTATAGGATGTTTCTTTTCAGGTTGGGTTGGGATGATAGGGACATATGATCATAAGGAGATGGTCCAGATATTGGATGTGATATTTTTGGATTGTTTTTTTGATATGTGATATATTATGGGTATTTATTGTGATAATTCATTTTATTCTATAATATCATACATTTTTAGTGTGAAATCATTCTCATATATTCTTTATATGATACCCAGATGCTTTTCGCCAGCTCATAGTGATCGAGAATGAACATCGGGCTTTGTGGTGGGTTGATTCAGGTAATGTAATGGGTTATCCTAGTTTGGAATATTATTTGAGAGGCTAGTTAAGACTAGAATTAGTTCTGAATAATTTATTATTAAGTCTGTTTTTGACTAGTATTAGACTATTTTTTCTAAGATGTATTTCATAAGACTTTCTTTTAGACATTGCATGACTTATCTTGAATAAAATTTATTATTCACAAGACATTTTTGATGTTTGTAATAATTTTTTCTAAATCATATAATACCTTTTGAGGATTTTATAAGTTTTTTTGGGATTTTTATAAGACTTATAGAAAATTTTTATGGTTTTATGCATTCTAGAGAAACTTGGTGAAAATATCATAAGACTTTAATAGTTCTCATAGGACCTTATATACTTGATATTTTGTAAAGGAAGATAATTTTCCTTCATCTAGGAAATTATAAGACTTCTTAGTGGGACTTCATAATATTTCTTATTGGGACTTCATAAGACATCTCAATGTGAATTTTAAATACATTTTGCAACTTTTGAATATTTTTTCCTTTTTGAAAAGTAGCAAAGTATCAAGGTACCCTGTGGCATGTAAGACTTGGATGATGTTTTCATGGAAGGATTTATACCAATTTTTGATCTTAAAACCAATGATCATTCAAATATTAATAATTTTATTACATTATTGATGTTTATTTAAAGTGATAGGATTATGTAGTATCGTTTTTGGTGTTAACTAAAGCCACACATCAAATTAGTGATTTTTGTCACCTATGAACATACATGGAAACTTATTAATCATGGTATAACATTAATAACTCTACTAAATATAATAAGCATACTCTTAGATTTTTTTTGGAAAAAGTATAATGTGATTTATTATAAGAACATGAAGATTATATACAAGTAAAATAAAGTATTACATGGAACTAGAATCATGAAATTTTTATATTCAAATTATAGAAATTATCTTATGTGGGATATGAGAGAGAATATTATTGTATTTAATTGGGGATATTAATATTTTAAAATACAAAAACTATCTTTAACATTATTAAATAAGAATAAGATAATGAGAAAGTCTATAACTATTACCAAAATCATTGAAAAAGTTTTAGAAGAGAAGTAGTGAAAAATGTGAATCAGATGAAGAAGAAACGTACATGAAGATATGAAATTGAAGAAGAATAGAAAGAGAAATGAGACGACACCCTTTAAATTTTTGTGTTTATCTTTATTCTTGAACAATGTTATAGCAACCTTAATATTATGTTCTTTTGTAAATTCTTGATAAATAATTGAATGGGATATGAGGAAGAGTGAGTGTACCTATGATTGGTATTAAGCCATTCATAAACCTTTATAACCATTATAGTGGATAATGTTACATATTGGTACATCAAAACCCTATCAAATTACTCTTCTTGAACTATACATTATAATTTAACCAATGTAGAGACCTTTTTTTTTTCTATTATGACATTTATATATATCTAGAAATATTTCCAAATCCAAGTGATGAGACAGAGTGCAATTCCAAGACCCAGTGTGCATGGAATTAATTTTATAAAAATATTAAATACATTTTATATTACACACACATAGTTTAAGAAAATGATCACTCTTTAATGAAGCCTCATATTAGAAATATGAGACCCCATTTGAGTATGTAAAGTGATATTTACTCTATGTGTGACCTAATGTTAGTCAGTGTGGGGTGTTCGGATATAAGGACTATTGGCGGGTGCATTTAAATTAAATTAATTTTTTTAATTATTTATTTTAAATCAACTAATCGTAAAACTTCTACAAATAATCTATTATGGTGGATCTCTATGGTTAGCCACGTAACCATAGGATCAATTAGAGGATCTTATACCACCCTTTTTGGTGAATCAAGAATGGTAAATCAATCAAAAACTAGATCTAGGCGAATCGGAGCACAGTGAACGCAACAGATCTTCCTCCATCATTGGCAAGTATGTTCTCCATCATGAAAAAAATACAAATATCGAGTTAGGAATTTTCACATTTTGGATTCTTCCCTGTATTATTAAAACATTTTCCATGATCAATTCCTTGTATTTGATAGATGTTTATTATGATCATTTATATAATCTAGTGTATCAGTTTAAAATTGTTTTTCAATTTATTCCATTTTTCTCACCCAGGGCATCCAATATGTTTCTATTGGCCAAGAATTATTGGAAAATTATTTATTCACCATTGTTTTTGTGGTTTCCCCTATTTTTCCTCATATTATTTTCTATAGACCTATGAGGCCACAATTTGACATTTCAAGGTGGGATCGAGCTTGATCAATCCCATAGATTCATAAAGGATTAACGTGTGGTGGATGGTTTTGAAATCTAAGGAAGAAATGGGAAAAATTATGGGATCTGGGTGATTGTTTTATGGATTTTATATCCAATAGAAATATGGTAATGGTATAGGAGGTGAATAAGGCACATACATGCATTGGATGGACCATCAGAGATCAGATTTCTGGCCAATGGATGGCCCGAATCGATGAATGAAGGCTTACCCTACATTTTTAAATGATATAAGGCATGGTTTGACACAGAGGTCATGGATTAGAGATTCTCAAGGTAGATTTGTGTTTTTTAAACCTAAATATAAACTGTGTAGTCTTATGAGAACATAAAGCATAACCCCAGGCTTTAAAGGCTAGGGTTTTCATGTGAGTTAAATATCACCCGCTATGTGGGACACCCACACACCATGTGACTAATTGCTAGAAACCCAACATATACTCTGGGAGTACACAAGCATGGGAATGTCCAAGAAAATGCTATGTACTGGCACACAATTAGGTACATGGATACCACTGGGTACACAGACATATCCAGGAGCTTGGGAAGGACCCTGAGTGGATGATGCATGCCGTGTAATCCCTTTACATGTTGTGTAGGGATACATGGGAAGAGAGATACGTACTGATAGGGACATGGTGATACAATAGGGTTGGACCATACACCACATGTTTCCCCTTACATTCCATGTACCATTTTATTTTAGGAAACTTCTACCTCTCGTATCTCCTATATTGGGACTTAGATTTTGTCCCATGAGTTGACAATCCTAACTGTTTTTCCTTATAGAACGTGGCAGTGGAATTCATAGTGGATTTGGAGATAAAATTTGAGATTTTGTGTGTGTGGTGATTCTTTAAAGGGAAATTGATGATGATAGTGATAAGACATGACCATCAGAGTGGAGCCCTCCTATTGGAATAGGGCATGGGTCCTCTACCTATAAAGTGGAACCCTCTTATAGAGTCAGATCATGGGTCCTATGCTTATTGACAACTAGAGTGGAACCCCCCATGCATAGTTAGGGCATGATTCATCTATCTTTGTAGCGTTATAGTGGAACCCTCCTACAAAGTTATGGCATTGGTTATCTACCACTAGAGTGGAAGCCACCTACGGAGTCAGGGCATGGGTCCTCTACCACTAGAGTGGAACCCTATCATGGATATAGGTCATGGGTCATCCTTCTATCTACCACTACAGTGAAATCCTTCTACTTAATTAGGGAATGGGTCCACTACCATTATAGTGGAACCCTACAATCGAGTCAGGGAATGGGTCCTCTACCCATAGAGTGGAACCCTCCTGTTGGGACAAGGCATGATTCCTTTATATATTTATTAAGTAGAATCCTCTCATTATAATAGGAAATGGGTCCTCTATATATCTATATAGTGGAAACCTCCTGTTGTACCTAGGAATGGGTCCTCTGCCTAGATATTGTTCCCCTTGACTGTACAACATAGTGATGAGGTGTGGCTTGGATTTGATGTTTCTTCAAACAGATGCTTGAGATACTAGGCATCATTGTTGGACCCTTTGGAACTATTGTCACTCAATCCTGTGATGCGTTGTTAGATATATATCCCCTTTATCTCTCATCTTGGTTTCTTTTATGGGAATAAATTTCTATCCTTTTTGTTAGATTTTGTTACTCTCTTTCTATGTGTTGAGTTTTCTATTCCTATCATGTATCTTACTGCCCCCCTTCATCTTTCAAGGCATCCTACAAGGTATATATATAATCACCCTTTCGTGGGATTTTCCTGGAGTTATTGTGTCTTATGTAGAAAATGGATAGGTCGACATCGATTACAGAGGATCATAAGGATACCCTAGCCCATTTGAACATGCATAGTGGTCGAAGCTTGGATATCTAGAGTTAGGCTCTCATAGCTTCTACTTTTCTAGTTTTTTCATATTGGGAAATATTTTTGGATGGGTAATTATTTTTTCCTTTTTATTTTTAGATTATTATTCCAAACTCTTATATTCTCTATAGGTTGTTTCATGCATGGATATTACTCTAGATGTTAATGTATTTTATTTTTATTCTTCTTCACTTATGCATGGAGATGGTAGTGTGTGTGTGAATATATGTACTCTAACAAAAGAACTCCCATATTTTTTATTACTTTAGACACATGTCTCCAGCCCTTGGCCAATGGAGGCAGGCTTGGGGTAGTTGCTGATCGAGCCCTATTAGGTTGGTTCATGACAGATTAGTATCAGAGCAGTTCATTCCATGGGACTGTTCATGAAGTAGCCCCCTTATGATAATTTTTTTAGGATTTATGGATACAATGTAAAAGTATTTTGAGAGTGGATTTTAGGCTATATAATCCTGTGTTGGTGTAGTGACCAATGTATCCTTTCATTAGGACCTTGAAAAACTTCTTGTCAACTTAACATACAAAGACATTGGATGCAGGGAACTTTGGTACATACATCATATATGATTTAATATTTTTAATATTCTTATTAATTTATCTTCTCATATATATATGATCATTTGACCATAGTATGTCTTGATTAAATTCTGAGGATGCCTTCGTGAATACATCAAGCTAGGTTACTAATTATAGACCATGACAATGTTTCGTTGAGTGACGAGGATGTAGATCAAGGGTCATCCCATGGGTTCTTTCCTCTAAGTTTAAAGGTAGAATCACCCCACCATTAGGGTAACGGATATTACCAATATAGATAGTTGATGATGTGTGTAGTATTAGTGTACTCCATGAGTTCTAGCAGTAGAGGCCACTTAGGTTCCGTGGCGAGCTAGATCCCCAATAATTAAGGGACTATTTAGAGTTCGTTATATGAGTTTTTAGGCTTATCTATACCCCAACTGATCATGTGGTTATAATGGAATCCAACCTTTTCCATGGAGAAGATGGGTTCTGGTGGAGCCTAGTTTCATAGATGCACAAGGAGTCGTCACTCTCATGGACTGATTTCTAGCAACTATTCCATGTGGAGTACGACCCTCATTCTTGCAGTCTATTTAGATTTAAGATATTTTTTAGATTAAAAACGGAGGGATGATAGTTTAAGAGTGTGACTAAAGGTTCAATGAACTCACAAAATACTCCCTTGACATGATTCTAGATGACTATATCATGGTGTAGAAGTTTGATTAGGGTCTATGTAGAGATATCCATACTAGTGTAGTAACCCTGTGAATTACCACATATTCCAGCATATTGGAGCAGGATTTAGTGATGGATATTTTTTTATCATAGGTAATCTATGTAGCTAGATATATAAGTGTTCTTCATAGGGTTGTTTTGTCTATAGAAACTAGAAGGCACCAGTCAATAGGATATTGGCATATGAGATCATTTCATGTCATAAATTAGGCATGTGACTGCATGGAATAGGGACCCGAGATGGTAATAGGGAAGCCTAGAGAGGGGAAGTGTTATGAATGTGATGGAAGAGGTCACATGGAACATTATTTCCTGACCTAACATGATGAGAAGGGTAATAAGATTACAGATGGTCCACCATGGTAGAAGCGACACCAGGATTACACATCTTCTAGGTGAGGGAAGGGTGTACCCTAGGGGGGTGGAGTTCTAATGGGAGTAGGAGGGGATCCTAGAGGAGGAGATATGGGCGGTGGATGATTTTATGATATCCTTACACCACCAACACCACCAGGCATCCCATGTTAGGTTAGGGAGATGGTGGTCAGGGCTGCATATAGTAGTAGAATATGGATGTGTAAGACCAATCAAAACATGAGATGATTAGAGGTACAATGTGTGTTTATTATACTCTTGATTCAGCACTATTATAAATAGGTTCAATTCATTCCTTCATCTCTTTATTGCTGGTGTGATAACTAGAGCTCATAGTTGAGGGTTTTGAATAACAACTTTTTCTTAAGGTTCCTATGGGGAAAACTTCTTCTATATCATTGATCTACTAGAAGTGTGAGATATCTCTTGAAAAATAGGGGTTCTTGTGGGAAATTTTGGTGATCATGACGAGAATATATGATACCATCTTGGTTATAGATTGGTCTTCCATGGATCGAGCCTAGATTGGCTGTCATTGCAGACATGTCAGATTCCTTCACACTAATGGCACGAGATTATCCTTTGTGGGTGAGAGATATCTCATTGTGGGATGAGTGGGTTTTGAGAGAAGTATTATATATCCCATCACCAAATTAGTTGGAGAGTGTATCCCTTAGTGTATTAGGATCTTAAGGAATATTTATTCCTTCATTCATGGAGGATTTTATGCATGCCTTCCCTGAGGACATTGTAGGACTACCTCCTAGAAGGGAGATGGATTTTTCATCAAATTACTCCCCAGGACCACCCCAAAATATTATGTGGCATATAATATGGACTATTTCAATCTCCAAGAGATGATAGTGTAGTTTGAGGACCTTTTTAGATAAGGGTTTTATTAGACCTAGTGTTCCCCTTGGGAAGCTTAGGTGTTGTTCTTGAAAAAGGCCGACAATAGTGTATAACTTTGTGTGGATTATTGTCTACTTAATCAGGACACGATAAAGAAAATATACCCCTTTTGAGGATTGTAGACCTCTTTGATCAGTTGTGAGGTGTGATATGGTTCTCTAATATTGATCTCAATTCTGGATACCACTAGTTGATATTTCTCAAGGTACATATTTTAAAGCGAGAATTCTAATGTCACTATAAACACTATGAGTTTCTAATGATGCCTTTTGTGTGGAGAATTCCCAAGATGTGTTTATGGATATGATAAAATAGATCTTCTAGCCATTATTGGACCAAATTTTTTCTACCTTCATCAATGAAATAATCATATACTATATGTTAGTGGAGGATTATGCAAAAACCTTCAGGATGGTTCTAGACTTACTTTAGGTGCACTAGCTTATGGTAAGCTCTTGATGTTCCAGTTATAGATATTCGAGGTTCAATTCTTGAGGCATGTCATTTAAAGCATAGATTAGCTACGGACCCAGTGAAATCAATGTAGTTATTTCTTGGGAACCACCTAAGAGTGTGTCAGAGGTGTGGTGTTTTCTCGGATTGTTAGGGTACTACCAGTGGTTTCTGATAGCCTTCTCTAGAATTGCATCCCCTTTGAAAACCATGATGTAGAAAAGATATCCATTTACCTATACTGAGAAGTTCAATATATCCTTTGAGGAGTTGAGGGTGATCCTAATGAGTGATTCTATTTTGAGACTACCGTAGGAGGGAATGGAGTGCATAATATATTTTTATGTGTCTCGATATGGGATCAATAAAATTTCAATATAGAGATATGAAGTTATTGCATATGGGTGAAGGAAGTTTTGGACCAAAAAATAGAACAAAAAGACTCATGATCTAGAGTTGGAAGTGGTAGTATTTACTCTAATTATGTGTATGCACTATCTTCTATGAGATCTCTTTTTTGTTTACCCAGACTATTAGAGTCTCAGGTATGTCTTCACATAGAGAGACATGAACCTTAGATAGATGATTTGGTTGGATTTCCTATAAGAATATGAATTTGAGATTGTCTAAACTATAGGGATGAGAAATTTGGGGGTATATTTCCTTATTATAAAGTCCTAGGATTGCTTGGTAGATGAGGTGTATGAGCTGCTAGATTTCTTGCAGCTTCAACTAGTTTAGGAGGATGATGCATATTTTCTTCAATTGCTGGTATTGAATCCTACACTCCTACATTGTGTGAGGGAGTCCCAGTAGGGGTACATTGACTATGAGGTATTTTCTGACTATATATCCTTAGGATACTCACCAAATGATTTTTTGAAGGAGGGAATTATGTCATCCTTTTATAGGGACAAATGGTGGTCCTAGTCATGATGTGGGGGGAGTTGATGAGAGAGTTTCATGATTCTACTTTGGTTTTACATCCTGATGTAGTGAATATTTATAAATACCTTTAGTGGTAGTTTTGGTGGGCATGCATGAGATGGAGTGTGGATGAGTTCATCTCTAAATGTATAACCTATCAGCAGGAGAAGGCTAAGCACTAGGTTCCAGTAGTTTTGTTGCAGCCTCTTGAAATCCCACAGTTGAAATGGGATGGTATATCTATGGACATTGTGAAATGTATTTCTTGTATATATAGAGTATATGATTCTATCTAGGTGATAGTTTACTGAATTAAAATGTTTATACACTTCCTTTATATCAGGGAAAATAGTTTGGGAAAGTTGTGCATATGAGAGATCATTCTCCTTTATGGGGTTCCCTCGACTATTTTCTCCAACTGAGATGTATGGTTCATGTCACAGTTTTGGAGAGGCTATTATGAGCCATTTAGGACCCATATGATGATGATCATATCATTTTATCCCCATAAATATAGGTATATTGAGTGCACTATCCAAGTTCTAGAGGATATGCTGAGGGCTTTCATGTTATACTTTGAATTGTGCTGGGAGGATCACATTACCTTAGTAGAGTTTGCCTACAATAATAGATACCACTCTACTATCAGCATGAAAACTTTTGAGACCCTATACAGAAGACCCTAAAGGTCACCCTTATCAGGGATTGAGATTAGAGAGGCATATCTTATTGGTCCAAAGATAGTGTAGGCAATGACAATGAAGGTCTAGGGCATCCGTGAGTAAATGTGGACAATATAGAGTATGTATAAATATTATACCGATCGATTTTTTAGGCCTTTGGAGTTCAAGGATGGAGATCAAATTTCCCTAAGAGTTTATCCAAAATGTGGATTGTAATGATTCAGTTGAGGATGAAATCTATACATGAGGTTCATTTGTCCATTCAAGATCTTATAGAGGTTTGGTGAGTTTTTTACCACCTCTGATTACCCCCATAGTTAGAGAAGGTAAAATATGTATTCCATGTGTCAATGATGAGGAGATACGTGCATGACCCCAAGCACAAGATTGAACGGGGGAGATGAACATTGAGGATGGATCCACTTATGAGGATAAACTATTGTAGATCAAGGATTGATAGGAGAGGACCCTTTGTGGATGGACTATTACTCTAGTTTTTTTGGGTTGGTAGCATGGGAACATATAGGAGAGTTCCTGGGAGTGTGACAATAATATGCATGCATAATATCCCGATCTTTATGTTAATTTTTTTCTTTTCTAGAATGAAAATATTGAAGGAGGGAATAATGTATATATACTTTTTGTTCCTTATAAGACTTTGAATTATATCTAAAAATATTTATAGAGCCAGGTGCTGAGATAGTGCGTAACTACAAGGCTTGGTATGCCTAGAATTAATTTTATAAAAATATTAAATATATTTTATATTACACACACATAGTGTTCACAAAAATGGGATAACTCTTAAATGGAGTCTTTTATATGAAATATGAGACAACATTTGAGTCCAAAATGTGAGTTTTACACCTAGGTGGAACCTAAAGTTGGTCGTTATGGGGAATTCAGATATAGAAATCATTGTTGGGTGCGTTTAAATTAAATTAATTGATTAATTTAATTATTTAATTTAAATGAACTAATCCTAAAATATCTAAAAATTAGATGTTTTTGTATATTTATAGGGTAATCCACAACACCCTATGATCATTGATAGGATATTATACCACCCCCATTAGAGAATAAATACTAATCAATTGATCAACAACAAATTCCAAGTGAATCAGATCATGGAAAATGCAACTGAACTTTCTAATTAATTGATGAGTTCATTTTTCATCATCAAATGATCTAATCTTGAGGTAGGAGTCATATTTTGTGAATTATTCCTCATATGATTAAAATAATGAGCATGATAAATTCCTTGTATTTGATATAATTTTATTATGAGACTTTTCATGATCTTATGTATCAGTTTCAAATTTTTTATTTAATTTATGCCATGTTTCTATCCCCAGGCATCACAATCTGTATATGTTGGCCAAGAATTCTTGGAAAATTATTATTAAACCTTTTTTATTTTCCCCTACTGTTCTTCCTGTTCTTCAATGTGGACCTACGGGTCCATGGTTTGACATTTTTGAATAGGATTGAGATCGATCAAACCCATGGATTCATGAAATATTCACTTGCAGAAGACAACTTTTCAATCTAAGGATAAAAGGAGATGAATTTTGGGATTTGGGTGACTGTTTCATGGAATGTACATCTGAATATGGGATGGAATGGTTGGGACGTGAGGCACGTACAAACTTTAGATGGACCACTAGAGATCTAATTTCTATCCACCGAAGGGACATAATTGATGAACATAGGATTCTACTTCATTTTTACTGAACTTGTGGTGTGATTCAATACAAAGAGAATGAATCAGAGATGCATAGATCATATCTAGGATTCTGTGAAAACCCTGACTAAAAGTCCTATAGTCTAAAGAACACACAATGTGAAATCTCCCCATTGTGGTGACTAGGGTTTTTGGGCGAGTTACATATAACATGTCATGTGGGACCCCCAAAAACCATGTGAATCAGTGATGAAAACTAAACATGAACTCAGGTAGTACATGATCATGAACATGGATAGGTCTGAACCATGTTTTATCACATGAATCGATACATAGGAACATCCAAGTACACAGACAAGACCAAGATCATGGGAAGGATCTCGAGGGGACGATGCATACCATGTAGTCTCTTACATGCTGTGTAAGGATACATGGGTAGAGAGCCATATATTGACAGGGACTTGGCCAAGCCATAAGGTGGGACCACAAACTGTGTGGGTCCTGTTACATGAGGCATATCCTTATTTTTAGGAATCTTATACCTCTCTTATCTCCTTGACTTGGACTTGAATTTTGGCCTATGAGTATCCTATATTGAGTTTTTTAATTTATAATGCAATGGTGTCCTTCACAGTGGATTTGGAGATAAGATGCAAGAAATTTCATGATTGGTTCTTCTTTAAGAGGCACTCGGTGTTGGCATTGATCAGACCAGCTCATCAGAGTGGAACCCTCCTATTTGGACAAGGCTTGGGTCCTCTACCTATAGATTGGAACCATTATAAGGAGTAAGGTAATGAGTCCTCTATCCATATACCAAAATAGAGTAAACCTCCTATGATGTTAGGGAATGGGACCTCAATATATCCACAACTAGAGTGGATCCCAACTATGGAGTTAGGGCATGGGTCCTCTACCACTAGAGTGGAACTCTCCTGCAGATCCAAGTAAAGGGTCCACTATCTATATACCACTAGAGTGAAACCCACATTTAGAGTCTAGGAATGGGTTCTATACCATTTTAGTGAAACCCTTTTATGGATTCAGGGCATGGGTCTTCTTTCCATAGAGTGAAAACCTTCTGGTGGGATAGGTAATGGTTCCTCTATCTATCTACCGAGTGGTAAAATCCTTTTAGGACAGGTCATGGGTCCTCTATATATATACTATATAAAAACCTCCTGTCATACCAGGGAATGGGTCCTTTACCTAGATATTATTCCCCTTGACTGTGAGGTATAATGGAGAGGTGTGTCATGGCTTGGATGTTTCTTCAGAGAGATGCATGAGATGATGGGCATCACTGATGGTCCCTTTTGAACAATTGTAACTATTTCCTAGGATGGTATGTGAGATGGAGATACACTTTCTCTCAAATATGGGTTTATTTTATGATAATATATATATATATATATATTTGTATTCTTGTTTTTTTATTTTATCACTCACTTACTATGGTTTGAATTGTCTATTCCAACTGTGTATCTTAATACACCCCCTTAAGCTTTCAGGGCATCCTACTAGGTATGTATATACTCACCCCTATAAGGTATTTTCAAACTTGTGTCATGTATTATACATAGTATGGATTGGTAGACTATAATTATAATGGATTATAGGGATAACCTGGTGCATTTGACCATGCATGGTGGTTAGAACATAAAGATCTAGAGTGGGGTTCTATTAAATTTTACTTTCCCAGTTTTATCTGGTTGGGACTTCATTCAATTTGGGAGTGTATTTTTCCCATTTTATTTTCTGATTGCACTATCATACTCTTGTATTCTCTATAGTTTATTTCATGCATGGATATTACTCTATATGTTAATATCTTTTTATTTCATTCCTCTACACTTCTGCATGGATATGGTCATGTGTGTGTATATAGGTACTCTAGGCAAGGGCCTCCCATATTATCCATTACTTTCAGTATATATTTCTCTCCCCTAGCATGTGAAAGTGGGCTTGTGGTAGTTGTGGCTTGAGCCCCATTGGGTTAGGTCATGAAAAAGTAAAACTATCCTTACATTAATTTATTTCTATTATTTTATTATTGAATATTTTTTGAAAAAGTACATATATTCGTTCCACTATTTATAATAGGAGTGAGAGATCTAAAAAATGAAAAATGAAGAAACACCATAACTCACCCTCCCCTATTTTATTTTGTTAGCTTATGTTCTCAATAATAATTACAATGAATCATCTCAATCAATAATTTATGTTTATATTATGATTTAAATATGTTTTTCATAATAGTGGGTGATAGAGAAACCTTGGTGATTATTTTTAGAGGATAAATGATCGTTTGTGAATTAAGATTATTATTACAGTTAATGTGAATAATCAATAGTATGGTACCATTATTCTCCTTATATCTAAATTATGGAATCTCCATGGATATGAATTTAACTTGATATATTAAGTATTTTGATGTTAATGTGGTGATGATTCACACTTATGATATAATTCAACTTGATATGGATTATATAATCATGTGTGGAGCCTTGATATTATAGAAATTGTCATTATATTATAATCTCATAATTATTTATATATTGGATGGTACTATACTTGATGTTTGGTTTGTTTTTATGTTGGTATTTACTAATGTTTCACTGGGTAACCATGTCAAGAGAAAAAACTGTGTCGAAAATTGGATTGAAATATTATGGACATGTTTTTTATTAGTAATGGATTAAAATGTATATATATACTCCCTATATAATCATTATGATGGGTATGTGTATTATGTATGATAGGGATGTGTATATTGTTCTTACTAAATGTGTCTTCTTAGGTAGAGGTTAGTGTTGTGATTAATGACCTGATAAGATTTACCATGTGATAGTTATGAGTTGATAGATAATGATATAAATATCATGATAATGTCATTGAGAGAATGAATAATATGTTAATGATGATGATTTTGTGGATGTTCCAATGATGAATTATGTTAGTATCTTGATTATGAATATAAGATTATGTGAGATATTTCATACAATATTTTTGATGTTATTTCAACAAAGGGAGTACCATTCGCTACCCAAAAACCACATGGGGTTGCAATATTGGGTGAGAACAATGATTTTAATTAGCCAATTATACTTTCAGAGAGGAAAATTTATTAGTTAATGTTTGATCTATTTTACACTTGGGTGGTTTTTTTCAATGATTACATGACTATGTATTATTATTCTGTCCATTTGATTATTATTAATAAATTATATTTACTTGGTTATTTATAATTAGGTTATATACTATAGAGTATGTGGATATACCCACCCCAAAATTTATGTATTCTTTATAATTCCTTGTTACTTGAGTTATTGGGAGGAGTTATCTTAATTATCATGGTGGATAGTAGGATCATGGTGTTTTGAGATTAATTAGTGCTCCATTATTTTGTAGGAGTTATTTTTTTATCATCATGTTTGAGGTTGACACTTATCTCACCATAGTTATACCTATATTTTATTTTTTATATTTTTTATGAAATTTATATATTATACCTATTTATCATGTCATTTGATCAATTATTCTTTATTGTCTGTGGTTTTTTTATTTGTGTTGTACCGCATAATCATCTTCTTTGTTCTTTAGATGGTAATGCCTTCTATTTTTGATAGTTATAAACTTTGTGCTAGTCTCTAACCCATGTCCTATTGGATTTGGGCTTCAAAAATTACACTTGATTACTTTATCAACATAGGTGGGGTTATTCTTAAATCAATTATTGATACAAAAATATTTTGGAAGTAACTATAAAACATTTTTAGATAATCTATTATATTAACTCTCATAGTTTGTGACAAAAACTCTACTAAAACAAATCCTCATTCACACTATCATTTTTGTAAGACTATGATCCTTTTTAGTATTAAGAAAAGATTATAAATTCATAATTCAATAGCATATGTAAAGAGTGGCCTTTAGAAAAATAATATTGATACTTAAGTTATAAATAGATCTGGCATGATCTCCCTCAAACACATATATCTCCAAATAAGTTTCTAATAAAAGCATTTAAAATATATTTCAAAATTATCCAATATCATTTTCCATGACATGAAGTATAACCACGAGACATGAAACATGTTAATATCTTGTAGTAAAAATCATACATTATTTATTCTAAAAGAAATGAATTGAAAAAATTGATTAATACCTCATATATTAATCACAAAAATGAGTAAATAACATTCCAATTATATAAATAGACAAGTACATCATGTTTCACTGAACTAGGTTTGATCATAAAATTTCCCCGTCCATCTCATTGAGGTCCCAGAAGTCATATCTATCTTAAAGATGGTAAAATATACTCTTATTTGAGAAAAACCCACCATATGTTCAAAAACATACCCAACCACCCCAAATTATCTCAGTCTCAAGGATATTATAGGAATGGTATCCATGTTTGGGGGTTCACATATAGGATAACTTATTAACTTCATGTAATGGGAATTATTATAATACCAATCCACCAAAAATACCAATGAAATTTTGTATGAAATTATATGATGTATATTAAGTGGACCAGTAAAAAAATCACACTTGTGTCTCATGAGAGAGTTATGTATCTCCATACGAGTCCCTACATTATTGATCTTAGTATATCTTCATAACTCATGCCTTTATTTGTTGATCATGAACCAGAGATAATATAGATATTTATCTCTAAGGGGTTATTTATCATTATACTCTCATGTTATAAATAAAACAAATGAATAAGTGATATGATATAAATTTTTTTATATTAAATAATTTATTTTTATAATCTCAATCATTTTGAATATATCATGAAAAATACATCTATAAAAATTTCACTCTTGCAACATCCTAATATATAAATTTCTTTAATAATTTTTGTTGTTGTTTTTATTGGTTCATTAATGTTAGATAACAATAACATTTTCCCCATCACCTTAAAATTATCTTTTACTTCAATAAATAACTATATAAAATATCCATCCTTATACTAAACTTTTTAGTAAGATAAAATATTGGAATAAATAATATTTTAAAATGGTTATATTAGTATTCTGAATTTTTATGTTCAAAAAATGAATATTCTATCTAAATAACTTTGAATCATAATATATAATATTTTATTTTTTTATTTAAAAATATATAATGTTTTTAACTTTATTATGATTATTATCAAATATATACTATGTTGGAGACCAATTGTAATAAAAACACTATAATTATTATAATAATCTATTATTTTACTAGTATATATTGAAAATTGTTGTTATGTACCTAGGAAATGAATATGAAATTCTACTTTCAATTAATTTATTCTCTTATAAATCAATATTTTTATAATATTTATTTAAACTTCCCAAATATGTATATTAACTACCATTAATCTATTAAAAATAATTTTTCTCCAAATATTTTATTTTAGGAGACAAACCATTTCTAAATTGAATAAAATAACTCTTTTTTTAATATCATTTTTAGTAAACAAATTCAAAAACACATATTATTTGATAATATAATAAAATATTGTATTTGTATCTAGATAAATACATATTAAATAGAATTTCAAATATAAAACATTTTCAAATTTTGATAAATATATATTAATAAATTATTTTTATTTTTATCTCAAAAAAATTCCTTATACTTTACCCATATATTACATTAAAAACCATAATCTAGTATAGATTAAAAAATAAACAATGTGTATGAGTCATCAACCATCCTATTCATAAAAAATTGACTTTTTTTCTTAAAGTTTTTTTATCATTGTACTCTTAATGATAAAATATTCAATACACATCCCATGATTTGTCAATCTATATGTATATTCTTAGATATTACTAGTTTGGATTTTATGAAATTCTAGGGTTCTTTTATTTATTTCAGGCCTAAGGGAGGAAATTATCATTTTAAACCTAGAAAAAACCCATAATAAAAATTTTTATGGTATTATTGAGTTTAAAAAATAGTGTTTACCTTTGGGTTGATGTTCTACATGAAACAACAGAGTCACATGATTCAAAATATTAATTAAATTTAATTATTTCATTAATTAAATGAGGTTAATGTTGTTATTTTTTTTTTAAAATAGACATATCATAAATACTATAACTTCAATTGTGATTTTTTATTTAGTAGTGCTCAAGACATAGTTTTTCATTTCATACTAACATAATTTATTATCAAGGTCTATGCCCTACCTAACCTCATTTTCTCTTTTAAGTAATTAATTGACATGAATAACCCTCATTATTGTATTCTTAGATGTGACCCTAATAATATTATATTGAATAATAAGAGTAAAGGTGGCCCCACCTTGAGGTAGAAAATTTTGACTATATTTATTAATTTTCAAATTTTTCTTAAATTTATTACAGTTTAATGGTGATTAGGGATTTTGAATTAATTATTATTTTTTATTTTTAAAATCCATGATATTTTATACTAAAATAGATGAATAATGAATGATGTTTTTCAAATAAATCATCACCTCCACTTCCTTGGTTTATCTAGTGGCCATATCTGAGGAACATTATAGGATTTATTTGTGAAATCCACTATTCCTTTGTATCACCAAAACTAAGGCATGGTTATAATATCTCTAACTGGATCAGCCAAGATATCCCTAATCTTACTATGCGATATGAACTTAGGATATCCTTCCCATTCACCAGAGGCTACCAAATCATAGTGAGGGATATCAATAAGGTAGAGAAACTACATACTCTATTAGATAATTGTAAATAATAGAATATTAAAGATAAACTATCATCCACAATTTAGATGTATAATAAATACATTACAACAATCAGCTAATTATAAACAAAATATATCACATGTAATATAAAAATATAAAATCAACTATAATTTCATACAAATAATACATATAGAGACAATATCACTAAAAGTAAAAATCATATAAAATGATTTCCAAAATAAAAAAATGGATACATAAAGAAAAATTAGGTTTTAGTCTTTGTTTAGTTTTTTCTCTCACTCCTTTTATCACTTGATTGTATACATGATAAAATTAGTGAGAGAAAAATGGATACTGAAGGTATTAAATGAAAAATGAGGAACTAAAAATTCCCCCCACAAATTAAGGTATTGAGGTCCCACCAGAATGGTTGCAGGCCATCATAATCTTGTTTTACACCACAAAACCCTCAGTAGTAGGGATAAACCCCCCTTCCTTGACCACTAAAAATTTGATGTCTTCCCAAAGTGATTATGATGGAAAACTACTATACATGATGATTTTTTACACCCAACACAGTTTCTCAATTCTCAATCCAAAACATATTTTTTCAATGTAAAATACATAAAAGGTCAATATATATATAAATTGAGAATAATTAATATAATTTGATACCTCCTTGAATACGACTTTTAAAATATTTGTGGTTGTATTTGTAAAGTATAATGAATGGTGGCGTTTCTTTTGAGTTTTTACACATATTTGGAGGATATATGATGGATGGGGACTAATGATATTTACACTCATTAGTTGGGGGGAAATGAATTGAGTGGTGAAGACTCAATGAGGAGTTCTCCATACATGAAATGTTTGGAATATAGAAGGTTTTATTAATTTTTATAGATGATAAAAAAAAGGTTTTATAGAGTTAATGGTTAGGGGTGACACGTATTGGTTGTTAGATAAACAAAATTCACTCAAATTCCCTTAGTTAGTAATACTTGGTCATGTTACATGAGTTGTGAATGTAGTAGGATTCACATCACCAACTGGTGATGTGGGTGATTTCTATAAGGTGATCTATGCTCAAGACCCACAATAAAAGATTTACTGAGATAGGTTTCATTGGTTTGGTTGGGTTAAGTGGGTCTACAGTAGCTAATCTTTAATATTTTGTCAAGCAGGTCATGTGAAATGTGAATTCAGGTTATGTGGTTCTGACTCGACTCAAAAAATAAACCTTAAAGAACTTGTATTATATATACTTAGGCCATGTCCATATCATGTAATTCTACTACATGGTGATTTTTTCAATGACTACCACATGTCCCCTACAATGATTTAAAAATAAAAAAATGTACATAATTTTTCATTAGTTTCCATTTTTGAAAAATAAATGGATAATTTGTTTTTGTAATTTTTGGTATTATAAATTATTTTTCATTGAGATTACTAATAAACAAGAATAAGAAATACAAGGGATTTTTTTTTTTATTATTTCATAAGTAGCATGGAATGGTTCCTTGCATAGGTAATTTTGAGCTCATAAGATAATGGTATTTATAGAATAATAATTAGACATGAGGGTATGTGTGTAGAGTTTAATGACTTATGCGATGATTCTAATGCATGATGGGCTATTTTATGGGAGTCACTAGATAGGGGAATTTATATAATTATGTTAAGAAATTGATTAATAAATATAACAAGGTGGTTAAATACAATGATTTTATATAATGGGTTTTAATTATTTTTGGTAGTTTTATTCCCTTAATGTTTGATTTTTTATTACCAAATAGAATTATTTTTAGCCTACATACCTAGGATATAATATGTGGATGGTTTATCCATATAAGTGTCTACCTAGGAATATGGTAGTGGTGTGATGTGACATTTGGAATTTTTTATAGAGTTTTACTTGGTATATTATTCAGATACCTATTCAATAGGAGTGTCAACACCTCATGAGTATAGAGAGTTAATAGATGATGAAACTAATTTGAATGCTATGTAGTGACATTGACTATGAAGATAGTTTGTTGAGAATAATGATTATATTAAATTTGTGATGTTTTATTATTTTAGTGATCAAATAAGGGAATATTATTGTATGAGTTATTGAATATTATATTTTAATGTTATTTTAGTAGTGAGTGTACCATTCTATAAGAAAATAACTACCAAATGTGGTTTCCACTAGTGTGATCCAACATCTAGTTAGCACTTGAAAACTGGATAGACATCTTAGTGGTTTTCTCTCCTTCACCATCCACTGATTTGGGTACATATATATTTGATTATTTTTATGGATATGTAATGGTTATAATAATGAGATAAAAATAAAGTGTTATAAATTGTATGTTATAATGTACTGGCTAGTTAGAGTTATCTTATAGGGTCTATTTCTATATCTTAGGAGATTTGATTATATTATATATACCTATTTAATTGATAATTAAATTTTTAGTGATATTGGGCCATTATTTATCATATGGTATATACATTAATAGATTTTCAACCAATTTATAGGATCATGCATTTCCCAAGATAATATTTAGACCTAGTTCGTAAATGAAAAAAATTAAATTTTCAGATCATTGTTATATACCATAATTACAATTCTTTTATTATTATACATACAAAATATAAATTTTAAGGATTGAGTTAGTATAGGACTTTAGTAGTGTTGGTTTAGTTTGTGGGTGTTAATTAGTGATTTTAATTAGTTTTTTCTATCCTATAAAACTAATCTATTTCATTTCAGTTCAATTCATTAATTTTATACTATTATGATATTATTCAATTATAAATTCTTATAATTTTTTTGTTTATGGTTTTTATATTTTATTTATATAGATTTGGTATATTCTCTAATTTTTACTTCATTCTATTTGAGTATTAAATAACTTCCACACTAGTCATCAACCCTTGTCCTATTGTAAGTGGGATTTGGGCGACACTCTAATTCTCATCACTAGTTCAGGGAGGGGTATCAATAGGGATAAGAAATCTTAGAGTGTTATTATATATTTTTATATAAATATAAGTTATATTTTTTTTAATAATATGATAAGTTCATGAGAATTTTATGAGGTAAAAGTACCATTAAACTTAGTATAATAATTAGTTTAAGGATCCAAAATACAGATTTATGTGGTTTCTTCACTTTTATACATGGTCCTTGATCATCTATTAATTATTACTTGGTGTAAAGAATAAATTATATATTTTATATTTTTGGTATGGGATCACATATCATATAGTTACATTAGTTCATGATAATACTAATGTTGATTTGAGAATGGTGGTCTACATGAGGTGATCTAATGTAATAAAAATTCTGTTTTCATATATATTTATTTAACTAAGATTATATTGATCAAAATATTTTCTATTTTACCATATATATGCCATCTAGATATCATCATGGATATGAGATCAAGGAGAATTAAGCTATGGACAAGCATAAATGGTTTTAGGTAGAGGTTCTAGATAAGAAGCAAATGTGGGTTATCACATTGTATAATTTTTAGTAACAAATATTTTTGAGGTATGAATCCTCATTACCTAATATAGAGATGAATAATTAAATAAATAAGGTAAATATTAGTTTTTAAAAAGTTTTGACACTAAATATCCATTAAGTACCATTAATGGTTAGATTATTATAGGTGATAAATCTACAGTGGTGGGTGATCTACGATAGGGATTGGAGAGAGTCTATTATTTAATAGGATTATTTTAGGGGTATATATTAGGGGATGGTTTCTCTCATTGAACATGGGATAAATCAGTAGGATTTATTTATTATTTAGATGAATAGTTCTATAATTCATGAGTTTAGATTAATATTCCCGGTATTGTAACGTGATTCAATGGATATTCCATCAGATGATGATTTGAAGGAAATCCACTTTGTGGGGGTATTATGACAATAGATACAAAGATATATTGGGATATTTAATATGATGACTTATATTAAAGTGTTTTATTGGAAAAACATTATTGAGAGCTTGATATACATGACTAGTTTTTTAGGACGATGGTCCAACCGATCATTAGATGGAGTAAAGTTGAGTGTTACAAATTCTTCTCCACATATGTTTTAATTTGTTATGTTATGATATGAATTTTTTTCAATATTTATCCCAACATTTGGGAGCATGATTTTTTTGGAAATTAAGATGATATTAGGGGCCCATTTTTATACTTATAAAAAAGAGATCATCTTTGGGGGATGTGTTTAACTATCGTGGGTGAGTAAAGGTGGCCAGAGTGAGGTGTGATGGTATATGTGCCTCAAAATTATTTTTACTATCCTATAATATAATGTTAGTAATGGTAACCATTATAACAATAAATTTTCCCTCATCAATAGAAGTAGTTTTTGTGATTTTTGGAACTTTAGTAGTATCAAAATTCATTCAAATAGTCATTGTATGGTAGAGATAGTGAGGCCAAGTAGGCATCCCCCATCACCTTTACATCCTTATAATTTGTAGGAAAGAATACATGTCATAAAGGGTGAGTAGTTAGTCAAGTTTGGATTCTAGTGGAATCTGTAGTTTATATGGATGGTAAAAAGGTAGTGATAGTTATAATATATGTTAATTGTATGATTGTTTCCATATTAGTATATAGAAGGGGTTCCGACTCTTTAATAGTTCCCACTTTTATTATATCATTGGATAATTTTATTCAAGAGGTTACAAATATCCCTAGTTTTATTAACACCTATAATTGGATGTTTAACATTGATAGAGATATTCTAAAGTTTTGAGTTAGAAATTGGTTAGGATTACATATCATGGGATTTTATTCTACTATAGATTATTTAATAATATTTATTTAATGGGATATACTAGATATTTTATATGTGAACTTTTATATATTTTTATCTACGTAGAGTTATCTTAGTGAGACCCAAAAAAAATCACACATAGATATTACATTATTTTTGATGAATAATTATTATAGTAAATAGTGACATGCCTGAGGATGGTAATATTTTATTGCCTTTGAAAAAATTAAATAAAAAACAACTGGTCTATAGGTAAACTAAATCACCTCCTACTACGATCTTCATAACTAGAACTCTTCTTAGACCTATCATAAGTAAAAAATTTCTTTATAACCTTGGAAAAGGAAACATAATAAAGGGTGAGCTAATATTATCAATAAGGGTAAACAACGAAGATATGTAAGTATAACATGAACATAAGGGTATGAGAAAATGAGCACAACATTTTAAAACAACACCCTATATATCAAATATCATAATCTAGAGTCATGGAATAAATATTTGAAGTTAAAAATAAATTTATCATAATGGAATAAAATAACATGATCCATGAGAGCATAACATTAGAATGAGACATAGGTTTTTGGAATACACATAATCATATAAAATCATTTCCATATTAGTCAAGGATAATTTATAAGGATATCATACTGAAATTGGTTCATTCCTAAAACCATCATAGTAGTAAAGTTTCACTCCTAATACCATAATAGTAAAAAAAGTCCCTTACTAAACTTCATTCACTATCCATCCAATTCCTATTTATCTCATTAGATTAAAATCTTTACCCAATTCATTGGAGGGAGATATAGGTCCCACCCATCACATAATGATAATAAAACATATGTGTTTCAAAAGACCATAAAATATTCATCATATAATAACCCATGAAATAGAATGGTCTTCATGAAAATTTAATATTATCATAACCTAATAAAATTAGACCAAATTCATAATAATTTCTTCATCTCATCATTGTATTACCTGTGAAAACTGAAGCAAGTTTTAGAAAATTTTTACCATGGTATAACCATGGAAGAGAAATGGGTTTCATAAACATCATGACATCATAAACATAAAAACATACAGATAATGAATAATAATGTTATCTATAGATCGTATCTTTAGTAAGGTATTTTTAAAAACCATGGATGTTATCTTATATAGAAAATGACTTTGATTTATCATTTAAAAAATTTCTTGAGGAAAATAACGTTTCATGTTTTGAAAAACACTTTTTAAAAATTCAAAAAATTTGAAATTATTTTTATATAAAAATAAACTTGAAAACATATAATTGATTCTTCAAAGAAAATAATGGTCATTATGACTATAAGTTTTGTTCATGTTGTACATGTTAAAATAAATATTCGTTTAAAATTTTTGGAAAAATATAAACAAGAATTTTTTGGAAACCAACATGAAGATTAATTTAATTTTTTTTAAAAACTGTAAAAAATGGGTAAAAATATATACAAATAATAATAGGTGAATATTAAAACATTTTTTAAAATATTATTATAAATATGGTTTTGTAAGAGAATAATATATTTCCAACTAAAGAGAGAAATAAAGTCATATTTTCAAAAAAAAAATTATCAATTATTTTAAGTACCAAAAATTAGAAAAAGGTACTACTAATTGAAAATATCTTGAATAAAAATAGGAGAATACAATTAATGGGTTTATTTAGAGATATACCATAATATTCTATCATTTTAAACATAATCATAAACAATCCTGATAATGTATGAGATTATAATATAAAATCATTACCACTTTGGTAACATTGAATTGTAAGCCCCATGAAGTAATAACATAAAATGAAACAAATAGTATCCTGAGGATAAATAAATTCATGATATTATATGTCAATGAGGCTGTATATACACATATTGAAAGAATATAGGTTCATATCATAATGCACATCTCAAAAAGGAAAATTGAGACAAAATCCATTACCTTAAGTCTTAAATTCCATTATACATATTCAAAACTCATGAATAATAAATATTAGTTTATTATTCATATATTATAGAAAAATATTTATATATATCATACCATATATGATTTTATTATGACCTTTTATTACCTTTTTATTAACAATTTCTTGTTAAAGTTACGTTTTAGGTAATAACCATTTTGTTTTTCATATATGTTTTGATTTTTTGTTTTTTACTCCTAATTTGTTACCAATTTCATCATATACAAAATATTAACCATGATATAAATATCATATATATTTTTTATATATGTATTTATATTAATCCATAATATTTAGTGATAGAAAATTAAATACATCATTTCTGGAGATAGTAGGTCATACGAAAGAATGAACGATATTTCAATTTTCTTCTTAGATTGAAATAAATAAAGGTAAATAATATATTATAACTCCATAATATTTTTTATGTTATATAAATCACATATGTTCATTTAACTCATTCTTATTAAAATTCATTTAAATCGTGAATGAATAACAATTATTTTCGAGGTAGTAGTCTTCCGTACACACGAGCGACATTATCATATTACCACAAAATTGAGAGTATGCATCTATATGGGATATAATAATTCCAAAAATATAATAATATAATAATTATCATATATAAATATTAATTCCATCATTATTTCTTTCCATGATAGGTGGTAATGAAAAAATGAATGACATCAGTTCACAAGATGATAGTCCACCGTATACATGAATGATGATTTCATTTCCCATTTGATGGAAGTGGAGATGATTGTGTGTAATTCCATTAAAATAACAAAATATTATTATATGTAATATACTGATGTTATAATATTCTATTGGTATAATATTATTTTAATGAGGTGGAAGAAGAAATAATAAAAAAATTCTTATTGATGAACGTTACCTCTTATTTAGGTATCCTTCTACGGTTTGCACAAAAATATTTCCTAGGTTAAATTTATGTCACAAATAAGGATTCTAGGATGAGAGGGGGAAGTTATAAATGGATTTTTTAAGTAATTGGATGAACTAAAAAGGGTTTCAAGGTGTGAAGGGGGGAGGATAATGGTTGTCCTTCTATAAGTGAGGTGAGTGGCACAATTGTAATTTTTTGAATGAAAGAATTCCACCATCTTTCTTCACGTCACAAGGTTCCAAAATTTTACCATTATAAATAATTGAATATATAAGTTCAAAATATGTCCATTAAATAGTTTTTTACACGTTTTAGGTTATTTTAATGGTTATATTTTTAGTTTAACCCTAGATAAATCCATTTTAACCTTAACCACTATAAATTTTATTCACTCTTTTTACTATTCATTTTTGGTAAAAATATATGTTGAAATTATTTGATAATATAAATTATTTTGATTTTAAATATGGAATTTTTTTTTCATATTCCATACATGGAAGTTGAAAATTTTAATTTAAAAATAATCCTGTGGACATAATGAAAAAGAAGATTTTTATAGAGAGAAATGTTCAAAGGTTTGAAATGTTTTTTTATCAAAATTCAATATAAAATTGTTTAAATTAATAGAAATTGGTTAATAGATATATTATTGATCTAATTTTATATAAAACCAATTTAAAATATAATATAATATTATAAATAATTTAAATTAAAAGGCATTTTTCAATTAAAATTTAGTATTTTTCACTATTCATAAAAAAATAAAACTTTTCATAAAAATCCAAAAAATTCACACTTAGATAATTATAAAATAATGAATTAAAAAATTTATTTTATTTTATAAAATTAATTTTATAATTGTGTGAAAAATAAATTTATTAATTTTCACAAAAACAAATATAAATTATTTTTTTGGAAAATAATATTTTCAAAATATATAAATACTTTACTGAAATTGAATATATTTTTTATAAATATGTTTAATTTTTATAAAATGATTATAATCAATATTTTAAAATTATTTATTAATATTAATATAACGAAGTTTAATGGATAGGCTATAATAACCGTGTTTAAATAAATATATTAATTATATATTGTGGTTTTGTTAAAACTTAGTGTCGTGTGTAACACAAGATAAACCAGTGTTGTGTGTATCATGATCTTAACTTTGAGTTTCATGTAACACAATATATCCAAGAAATTTAATTTATTCTAAAAAATAATAATTCATAAAAACTTAGTGTGTCACATTCTACACCCCTTAAAATGAATTTCTCCCTCAAAATTCATCACTCTCATACAATGAAATAAGGATACATCTACGACAACATTTCCTTAAGTTCCTATGTAGCTTTTTAAAACTGTTTTTCCCACAAAACATTAACTAGCTGAGTGATTTTGTTTCATAGAACATTCTATGTATAATCCAGACTCCCCACTGGTTGTTCCTCGTACGAAATATCTTGCTACAATTATGTTACCTATGAGTTCAGTATATGTGAAGGGTCAATTATATACTTACTTCATATAGATACATGGAACATATCTTGGACTTGATATTGGATTGGTGGAAGTTACAAGAGATAATCTACAATCCTGATATGGCCAAGAACTTCAAAGGGACCGATATACCTAGTAGTCGGTTTGTCTTTCTTCCCGAATCTCATAACCTTATTCCATGGAGAAATTACTTAAAAAAATCTTGTCACAAAATTCAAATTATAGATCATTCTGGTGATTATTAGTATAAATTTTATTCCAACTATGAGATGCCTTGATGTGTTTCGAAATGGATCTAACTTTCACTACCATTTCTTTATCTCTCTCAAGTCCTAATTGATTTCTTTCTCTAACTTCATTATAGTAATTTTGAGCTCTAAATTTCTTTACATAGAGGGATTTATAATGAGTCATATGAATGTTTGAGTGAAATATATTATTCTAAGAAAACTCAACTAGAGGAAGTTATTGTTCCCGACTTCTTTTAAAATGAAACAAACAAGATCTCAATATATCCTCTAGGGTTTGAGTTGTTCTCTTAGATATAATGTCTGTTTAGGGATGATACACAATGGTAAAACTCAACTTTGTATCAAGATATTATTAAATAATTCACCATAACTTTTAGATAAAACTCAGATCTTGATCATTCCATCATGATCAATATTAATCTTTGGAACATTTCTAACCATCTTTTAGAGCTCCAAATCATCTTTTCTTAACTCTTTAATATTTAAATAGTTAGATGTCTGAACATTAAATTGAGAAAAATTATATTTTACCCTTCCTTCATGATATCTATATCCATCCTTTTCAAATATATAAATATTTTATCTTTTATAATCCTCATCATGGATAAGATAGCATGATCCTTTTGACTTAAGGCATCAACCTCCTTGTTTTCTTTTCTAGGGTGGTAATGTATTGATCAGTCATAATATTTAATCAGCTCTAACCACCTTCTTTGGTGTATATTCTACACATTCTATATGAATATATACATTAAAATTTTTTGATCGGTATTTATATATCACTTTTCTCCATGAAGACAATTCCTCCATATCTTTAATATAAAAATTACCAGAACTAACTCCATACCATGAGTTGGAAAATATTTCTCATGAATCTTCAATTTTCACGAGGCATAAGATATAACCATGTCATTATGCATAAGAAAACCTAAAAATACCATCTTGGATGCATCACAATTGATTAGAAACCCTTCTCTACTATAAGGTAATATAATAATAGGTTCACTAACTAATCTTCTATTCAGTTCTATGAAATTTTCCTCAACCTCATTTTTCCAATTGAACTTGGATCTATTACGAGTTAAAATGGTTATAGGATTAGATATTCATGAGAAATTATCCATAAACCATTAATAATATCTAGATAAACCAATAATACTATGGATCTTAGTCACCATGGTTATTCTGGGAAAACATTTAGTATCCTTCATATTTGATAGATTTTACAATACACCCTCTCTTAAGATCATGTGACCAAAAAATGAATCATTATATAGCCAAAATTTAAACTTTGTAAATTTTTTATATATTTTATCCTTTCTTATGATCTTTAGTACTATTATTAATTGGTCTTCATGATATTCTTTTATCATTGAATAGATAAGAATATCTTCTATAATAAATTCCAAAAATGGATCAAGGTAATCTCTAAATACACTCGTCATTAAATCTATAAAGATAGTGGTGGAATTAGTATCACCGAATGATGTCACTATATATTCATAGTTTCTATAGATTGTAAAAAAATCCATCTTGGTTATATCCTACTTCTTGACACTCAATTGATGATATCCAAAATAAAGGTCAAACATGGAAAAGTATTGAGATCTATGTAGTTGATCAAACAGGTCATCAATAGGGGAAGTGGATACTTTTGATTAATTTTGAACTTGTTTATATCCTGATAATCAATACAAAGTCACATAGATCTATATTTTCTTTAAGAATAATAATTGGTGTACCTAAATCAACACACTTGGCTAAATGAATCCCTTTTCAATGTATTCTTACAGTTTCTTATTCAATTCTTGTAACTAAATTAGTGCCATTCTATAGTGAGTCTTTGAAATTGGTATGGAACCAAAAAAGAGTTATATTGAGAACTCAACTTCCAATTTTTGTGAAATGTTAGGAAAATATTCTAAAAAAGCATCAAAATATTCCCAAAAATTAGTCACATCATTGATGTTAAGTTTCTCCCCAACCATTTGAGATAAACACCCATTCTGAATGGGAATCAAGACCCATACAATAGATGTGATCTACAAAAAAATTTCATTCTTATCATTGCATTAATATATGATCATAGGTTGGTTTTTAATTATTAAATGTATCTTCCCATCCTAAAAAAATTAATGTAAAATTTACATAGATAAATCCAATCCATGCTCATGATGACATCAAATTTAACCAGAAGAAGAATGGAAATATTTGAAAGAAGCATATTCCCACCAATGCCAACTGGGGAGGAATCAAATAATTAAGTTGGAATCATCATACCATTATGGGTTTTTAATGCTTATTCTATAAATAACTGTTTGGGTTTCATATTGATACCCTTATAAAATTATTTAGATATTAATTAATGGTACATATAAATTAAAATAACACATTAGTAGTTCTAGAGTGGATGTTAAGTGTACCTTTCACCATGCCGTTATCACACCCCTCATTAAAAATAGTGAGCACATGATATTTAACTTTTTATATCTTATTAAGAGGTTTCTAATGTAGATCATCATCATTAAACTTCATATTTGGGTATTGGTTAGCATAGTGCCTATACTCCTTGCATTTAAAACACAGGAGAGTGGGTGGTGCGTTTTTTTAGCTTTCTATCTATCCAAATTATAAGCTAAATTCTTCCCATTAATTCATAAATCAAGTCCCCGATGACCATCCATTCCACACAGAAAACATTTACTATCCCCCTTAAGAGAGTTTACTCCATGATTTTTTCACACACTTTAAGGATAGAGGAAATATCATATTTTTCTCTCTATGGTTCTTATATTTTTCATTGAATTCCATTTTTCTATTCTTATAAAAACCATGAGATTGATATGTAACTTGAACCTATATTTACACATTTATAGAACATAAAACAATATCTTCCTAGCTAATGAAGTCTCATATAGATGAATCTATTCAGATACTTTGTTTAACCCACTTAATAACTGATCATCTTTACTTTTAGGTTGGATGATAAACCAGATGTGTACATCATAGGTCATGTAAAATTTTCCTCTTATGTACCAATATATTAATCATACTTTTTATTTTGATCAAGGAACTCTGTGTCCATATCTGTATAAAGAACATGAGGAAAATACTTATTTAAAAATATGTTCATGACATTTTCCCAATCCATGGATTCAATTTCATCATGTTACCATGTATTCTTGATAATATTCCATTATTGATCTGATTCACCTTACAAATGATAGAAAAACAAAATGAAATTTTCAGGATCTGAACTCTGGAGAATGGAAAATATCTTTTTAGTGATACTAATAAATCATTCAAAAACTAGTAGATTAGAGGACTCACAAAAATTAGGTAGACGTTGACTCATTAAGGACTCAACAAAATGTTAGTCCTTACTCTATTTTTTTGGAATTACGACATGATTCATAGAATATGAAAGTTGTGTGAACTGGGAAAAGAGTTTTTTAATTATAAATCCCATAACATTTGGATACTCAGGAGGATAATCACTTCATTTTCCATCACACTCATAATTAGAATGACTCCTTCGGGTTCCATCCTTTGACTAAAACCAAAAACCATATTGTAAGAAACAATAATCATGATGGATAACCACATAATAATGAAAAATCACATATTGGATGTATAAATCATGACACATTATTTAATATATGGAAAATTATTATGGTTCATAATATGTTTTTTAATTTCCAAATCATATCCCCCTATAGTGTCAAACTAGGTGTGCAACATGGCTTGTGATTGTTCATCATGTGATGATTGAGTCTAGATAAATTGATCCATTTTAGAGTTATTACCTCTAGGTACCTACGTGACAGAGATACATCCTTTTTTAGTATCTAGATAGGGATTTAATTTCTTGTAAACTAATTTCTCTACCCTTTACCATAATTCCATGAAAATTTTCAATACTTTGACTCATACTTAGAATTATCCTAAGATACGTACTTAGGGACCTTACTTTGTTTTTACCATCCTATTTTCTGAAATTTAACTAAACATACCATATGGTAATAACCCATCTTTATCAAACATAGATATTACGACATTTTTTATGAATATTCATTACATTATACAAACACACATATGGGGAACATAATATTTTAGCATCATTGAAAACATGGAAACCCAAAAAACTAGTCCATAGGTAAACTATAGCATCTCCCAATATGATATTCATAACTAGAACCCTAATTATGCATATCATATCAAATACATTTCTTTATAACCTGGGGAACTGAAACATAAGAAAGGTTGAGCTTAGATGAACAGTAATGGTAAACAAGGGAGATATGTGTGAATACTATAAATGTAATTGTTTGATAACATGAGAATCACATTTTAAAATAATACCCTATATATAAAATATCACATTATTGAGTCTTGGAATAAATATTTCGACTTCATAAGATATGAATCATAATGGAATCAAAGAACATGATCCATGAGAGCATAAAATTGGAAATATACATATATTTTTGGCATACAAATAATCATTTAAATTCATTTCCATAGTTGTCAAGGCATACTATCAAGGCTATCATATAAGAATCAGCTCACTCCAAAAACCATTATAGTAGTCAAGGTTCCCTCCCAAGACCATCATGGAGGAAAAATTCCCTCACTGAACTAGCTTCACTCCCTATTCTACTCCTATTTATGTCATGAGATACAAATCTTTACCCAATACATTGGAGTGATATATATGTCCCATCGATCACATAAAGAAAATCATCCATATTTGTGTCACAAGATTATAAAACAATAATCATATAATAACCCATGAAATTACAATGGGATTCAAAAAAATTTCATCACGTCATGACTAGTGGAAAATAAACAGGTTTCATAATCATTTCATCATTTCATCATTTCATGACTCATGAAAAAAGAAGCGGTTTCATAATAATTTTATCATGGTATAACCTGTGGAAGAGAAATGGGTTTCATAAACATCAGACCATTATAAAAATAAACCATTTAGATAAATAATAATAATATTATCCTTGGACCATATCCTTATTAATTCATAGGTAACATCAATATATGATTTCTTATATGAAATGCGATTTTGGTCGATTATTTAAAAAAATTATTGAGGAAATATCCTCTATTCTCTAAATAATGATTTAAATTTTTTTTTTGAAAAACTATTTATTTGAAAATAAAATTGAAAAATTATAAATTAATCTTAAAATAAAATAATTTTCATTATTACAAGATTTTTTGTTCATGTTGTACATGTTAAAACAAATATTCCATTAAAAATTTTGGTAAAATCCAAATGGGTGTTGTTTGGAAAAGGACATAAATATTCCTTTAATTTTTTTAAAAAAAATTAAAACATGGGAGAAATTGTCCTTTTAAAATCATTGGTTGATAATAAAATATTTTTGAATACATTTTTAGAAAACATGGTATTAGAAGAAAATAGATTTCCGACTGAAGAGAGAAATAATGTCGGATTATCTTAAAAACACTTTCTCGATTATTTTAAGTACCAAAGAGTGGGAAAATGGTACTTTTTATTGGAAATATAATAAATAAACATATGAGAAAAAAATTCATTAGTTTATTTATAGATTGATCATAATATATTATCATTATAAACATAATAAAAAACAACCATGATAAACAATGAGATAGTAACATAAAATCATTACCACTTTGGTAACATTGAATCATAAGAACCATGAATGAATAACATAAAATGGCACTTAAAATATAATGATAATAAATAAATTCATGAAATTACATGTCAAAGGGTCTGTATATACACCTCATGAATGAATATTTGTGCATAACTTAAGCTACGTATAAAATAAGGCAAATTGAGACAAAAATCTCTTACCTTAAGTCTTGACTTACATCGTGCATGCTCAAGCATACTATATAATAAATATAATTTTATTATGAATAAATTATTGAAAAATATTTATATATATCATCACATATATTATATTATTATGATCTTTTATTACTTTTTGATTAATAATTCCATGTTAAAGTTATGTTTCTGGTAATAACTGCTTTGTTTTTTATATATGTTTTGATTTATTATTTTTTTCCTATTAATTTGATCATGATCTAATAATATAATTTTTTTAACCATGGTATAAATATCATATAAATTCAGTATATATTTATTTATAGTAATCCATAAAATTTAGTGATTGATAAGGAAATACACCGTTCATAAAGACAAAAGGTTGTACATACACATGAACATTATTTCCATTTTCCTATTGGATTTTAATAAATAAAATAAATGATATATTATCATCAAATAATCATTTTTATGTTATATATATCACATATTTTCATTAAAACCATCTTTATTGTCTTCCACAAAATGTGTGAATGAATCACAATACTTCACATGGCGATAGTCTGCCGTATACAAGAGCGATGTTATCACATTCCAAAAAAATGGATAGAATGACTGTATTTGTGATATAATAATTCAATAAATATGATAATATCATAAATTTAAAATATAAATAAAAAATCAATCATTTTTTATATCATTGAGAGGTAGTAATGTAGAAAATAATGACATCAGTTCATGAGGTGGTAGTCCACCGTACACCTGAATGACAATTTCATAACCCATTTGATGAAGTTAGAGATGGTTTTGGGTCATTCCAAAAACCTAATAAAATTAAAAATTATGTAAAATAATTAGTTTAGTATATAATAATGGTATAATAATAATATAAGTATGTGGATTAATAAATAAAAAAACACTCATTGATGAACCTTACCTCTTCTTCATGTATCCTCCCTCGTTTTTCACAAAATATTTCCTAGGTTATATTTATGTCCAAAATAAGGATTTTAATATAATAGTAGGGACGTTTTTAATTTATTTGGTTTGGTCTTTACTAAACAAAAAATAGTTTTAAGGTGTGAAGATGAGAGGATAAGGGGTGACCTTTTATAAGTGAGGTGAGTGACACACTTGTAATTTTTTGAAATAACGAAATCCACCGACATTTTATTCATGTAAAAAGTCTCCAATAATATAAAAACATCTAGAATAGAATATATAAGGTATTATCTTCCAATAAAATGTGTATTTTATTTTATTTTTGGTTATTTTAAGCCCATATATTTTTATTTTAACCCCCCTAGTAAACCCATTTTTACCTTTACCGCGGTATATAATTTTTACTATTTTTAATATTAATTTTGATAAAAAATAAAGATGAAATTATTATATAATATAAATTTTTATGATTATAAATATGAAATCCATTTTCTTAAATTCCATTCATATAAGTATAAAATTCTAATTTAAAATTAATCTTGCAGACATGATGACGAATATGGGTTTTAAAGAAAAAATGTTCCAAAGTTTGAAATATTTTTATATTAAAATTAAAAATAAAATCGATTAAATTGATCTAAATTGTATTTATTGATATATATAATTGAAATAATTTTAATTTTAAAACAATTTAAAATATAATATAAAATTAAAAATAATTTAACAAAAAGGCATTTTTCAATTAAAATTCATTATTTTGCACTATTCATTAAAAACTGAAACTTTTCAGAAAAATCCAAAAATATCACCTTAAGATATTTTTGACATGTTGATTTTAAAATATGGGTTTATTTTATAAAATTAATTTTTTAAAATTGTGAAAAATTAAATTTATTAATGACGACAAATAGAAATAAAAAGCATTTTTTTGAGAAAATAGTATTTTCAAAACATATAAAGACTTAACCTAAAATTGAGTACTTTTTATAAAACCTTTATTATTAATATTTTAAAATAATTTATTAATATTCATATCACTATGTTTAATAACAAGTTCATAATGTTCTCATTTAAATAACTTTGTCAATATTATATTGTGGTTTAGTTAAAACATACTATCACATGTAACGAAAGCTAACCTAGTGTTTCATATAGCACAAGATTAACTTGGTGCTCTGTGTAATTCAAGATATCAATAGAATTTAATTTTATTTAAAAAATAACAATTAAAAAACTTCATTGTGTTACATATCTTCTTCACTCTAAAAGGTTATCACATTCTTTTCATTTGAGGGAGGGATACACAATTTTGATATCATGGGATTAGGACTAAATATTTTTATTTATCATTTGTGAGGCTAATATTATATGTGATACAATTATAAGAGGAGGATTTTTTAGATTCAAATTATGTTTTCATGTAGGTGTTGAGTCTAGATTCTCAGTATGAGGTAGATTTTAATAGATAACTATATCCATGTAAGAAAACATTCTCCTTTTTCCTTATACCAAATGAAACCTTATCGATTTTTGAGGAGAGGATTTAGAACAACGATTTATTGACTAGAGGATTTCTTTGAAATCGTTTGACCCATTAGGATGCATCTATTTTGTTCTTTAAGAATATTAATTATAGGTTGAGACTTTACAGTGATTGTCCTCAACTGTACCTAGTAATGGTGAAGAACCATTACCCCCTACCATGGATTGATGATCACTTTGTTGAGTTAAGTGGGGAAATATAATTTTTGAAGATCAATTTGTAAAACAATTATCATCAGTTCAAGATTTATAAGGAGTAAAATTTAAGGACATAATTCTGATAGAGATATAGAAACTATGAGTATATTAAAGGATTAGTTAATGCTCTAAAAATATTTTAGGATTGATGTATTAGATTATATAGAGTTATATAGACTAGTTTATTATCATATTTAGGGAAATATTAATATATTTAATGTTATAAGAAGAGAATACTGAGAACATAATTTTTTTATAGTTTTTTGTGTCTGAATGAGTTGTAAAATAATTTTAAAGTGCTATAGGTAGATATGTTAGGTTGAATTTGGATGATATGTTTTATTTGAGAGTAGTATCTTCTTAGATTTAAAAAATATAGAAAGTGTGATCTTAGAGGAATCCAAATAAATGGTTGAAGGATTGAAATTTTCTTGGATGGTTAGGTAATTAATGGAGCCTCATGTTTAGATTATTATATTTTTCTATCTATTTTTATCTTTGATGAAGAATGTTATAGTAGTTATTTATTTTTAGAATCTTGAGCTGAAGTTATAGTGTTTGAACAAAAGATAGAGTAGTGTAATAATTTTGCAGTTTTTGAATGAAGGATTCCCCTTTGATGTGTATAATAATGTATTATATCAAAGTTTGGGTTTTTTATTTATGTAAGAGTGAGTGGTTATTTCCTAAAAGTCTAAATAGTTATAACCTATTGAGAACAACAATAAAACCCACAACTAGGAGATAGAAAACTTGGTTTCTTTCATTGAAGTTATTGAGGAATTATCTTCTTGGTTAGTATTTTATAGTATTCATAGATCATAAGATCATAAGCTAAATATTTTCCTAGGGAGGATAAAACTTAAGGTAGAGGAGGTAGAGAAAGTTCCTTATGGACTATGAATTTTAGGTTTTATATACATCAAGGAAGGCTAACATGGTTACTGATTCCTTGAGTATCATATCATATATTGATTTTTCTTGGGTGGAAAATGATGAGCAGAATATGATAGAGCAGTTAAAAGATTTTAATCTTTATTTGGTTATAGTTTATAGTTGAGCTTTATTATTTTGGATATCTATTTCATATTACTATAGGATATAGTTGTAGAGTCTCAATTGGGTGATATAGAGAGGGGGAGTGTGGAACAATCATATTATTCATGGATATTCCTCTAATGGATGATCAAATGATATAAATCAAAAAATTAAATTCAAAGGTGAAATGTTTTATTCTTTAGAATATTTGAAAATAGGTCCTACATGAATTTTATTATTCACATTTGTATCTATTTGAAATATTTGGGAAGATATAATATTCGTTGAAGTTGAAATTTTTATAGTCTATTTTTAATAGATCAATATATATGTTTGTGGAATGATTCTTTACCTATTAATAGGTAAAGTCCAAGCATCATGCCCCTATTATGTTATTGTATCCATTAGATAATCTTTAGTAAAAGTGTTATGAAATATCTATATAATTTTTGACTGTGTTTCCTCACACGCCTGAGGGTCAAGATGTTATCTTGGTAGTGGTTGATTGACGAATGATATAAACACATTTAATTCTGCTTAGTATATAGAGTTCAAGGGTTTCCTTAGCATAAATATATATCTTATACGTGTTTAAGTTCCATGGATTCCCTTGATCAATTATATATGGCCATGATATTAAATTTATATCAAGTATATGGAGTGAGTTGAAATGTAATTGTTAAAACTAATTGTTAATGATAACTACATTTCACCTATAAATTAATAGTCTAACTAAAATAACTATTTAGAATCTTCATGAATTTTGTATGGTCGTGTATTATAAAATTTGGTTGCTTATGGGAAAATAATCTACCTTTTTAGAGTTTTTCTACAAAAAATACTACCATACATCCATTAATAAGGCATAGTATGAGTAAATTTATATATGAAATTGTCACTCCTCATTATTATTGGTAGATGTTTGGGTGTAAACTATTCTTTTAACTGAAGTTGTAAAAATTATTAAAAGGTGGGTTTAGCTAATTAGTGAATCATAAGTGTAGTCCAAAGAAATAAGATATTGTATATAGACTATAAGAAGAGACCTTTTTTGTTTATGGTAGGTGATCATATCTTTCAATGAGGTATCTTATCAAATAGAACTATTTATGTTGATATAATTGATGCATGATTTCTTATGGGTATCATAGTTGATTAAGTATTTCCTTGGTCTAACCCATGTGATTTATTAGGGTAAGTTGGAGTTAAATATGAATTCAACATTAATAAATCATCTATCTGGTATATAGAATCATAGAGTAGTTCGAGTAAGGGAATATCATTTCCTTGGTTTGAGTATTCCAGAGGCACAAAGGTGAATGGGACCATCTGGGTGAGAAAGTTCGATATGTAGTCACAATACCACGATATATTTTAAAGATATTTCGATTATATTGATATATATGAGTTTGATATGTTATTCAAGATAGTTTCTTATAGTAGAGAATATGGTTTTTATTTTATGTTTAGAAAATTATATTCTTTAAATTATGGATAGATATTTTTTAGAATATTTATCTCCTATGAATATTAATATATTGAGGTAGTGTATGTTCCAATCAGAAATATTTTTATATTATATGTATGTACATTATTATTTTGAAGTATGAAAATATTTAAAGTTTTATAGACTTAAAAATTCATAGTTTAGTGTTCAAAAAATCCAAATTTCATTTCAATAATTTCACTCCCTAAAGATATAATGGTAATTTAATCCTTATATACAATTACTAATAGATTTTTTATGGTTCTATTGAGTTTTCAAAATGTCATTTCCCTTTAGTGTGATTTTATCAGGAAATAGAGGAGTTTTAAAATTTTTGTATTTTTTATTTTGAATTATTTAATTTATATTATGAATCACTTAATATTATTCGATTTTAATGAAAAACAATTATATCTTATAAACTATATATTGGATTAAAAATCAATTGATATAGTACTTATCTACATGTAATTGTTAAATTAATAGTAACATAATTTAATGTCATACTCTAGGCCTGACCTTGGCCTATTTTTATCTTTAAATAAATAATTAACATGATAAACCCTTATTATGATGTTATTAAAGGTGAAAATCATAAAATTATTTTCTCAAAGAACCTAGCTAAGGATATTCTCCTTTAAGATAGGAAATTCAATTCAACATCATCAAATTTCATTCATTCATCTAATTACATACATTTTAATGATTATTGTAGTTTTTAAATTAAATTGTTCTATTTGGTTTCTAAAAGCCCATTAATTTTTTATCTTTAAATAGATGAACACAAATGTTTGACCATATGTACAACCATTTCTTCCAGTTCCACTACTTATGCCACAACTATATAAGAGAATGAAATTACCATCGGTATATAGAAACAATTCCATCGGGGCATGGTGGTGTTCATATTTTAATGTATTAATAAGAGAGTGATTATGAAAAAATTTGATGTGGTTTTGAAGGATATATAATATAAGCGGAACTTGATATGTTTAGATCCATTGGATAAGGGTAGAACTGAGTATTAAAATATCGAGGAGGAGGCCATTAGACCTGTGATATATGATATTGAAAACATAAAAAGACCATAGGTAAGATAAAAGATCAGGTTTTCAAGGGTATAATGGTAATTAGTTATGGGTATAGGCTACTAGATAAGGAAACCCTATGATTATATGTACTTGGTTTGTTAGACTCAGTCAAGTTGAAAAATTCATGCAGATAATAGACCCCATATCACTAGCTATAAATATGGGCAGTTTATAGTTGGTGGGACATCCACACAGCCTATTGTCTCATCTTATCCATTCCAATATATACCACGTATTCTAAACTATGTTTCTTGTTATGATAAAAACATGATTATTTGTTTTAGAAGTTTAGTTAAAATGATAAACCGAGTTAGGTGAGAAAACCCAATTGGATGAATATTTTCTAGGACGTGTGTACCATATTCACCCAAGCCCCATCCACTTTATAGAATATTTTCATATTTTTATTATTATTAATCAATTTATACTAAAAAATCCTATTAATTTTTATAAAAATATAAAAATGAATGAATTTTTTGTACACATGCCTAAAAGTCACCCTCTCATAGCATGCTTCCAGATGATTCACCTTCATTTTTCACTACCTAAACCTCTAGATTTATCTAAAAATGTAAAAATACAATGATTTTATGGTCATTATATGTTTCCGAAAAATAAATTTTTATTTCTCTCATTTTACATTATAGATTATGATGGTGATATTTTAGAGTCAAACTTATATCTTTCAAAGGTTGTTTTAGTAAACTTAAAAAACTGCGAACTCAGATTAATGGTGAATCAGCTTGTAAAAATTACAAGGGAACTATATTTTCAATTTTAATGAGTATAATGAAATAGTAAAATCCGTTGAGTGATTTAGAGCTCCTATGATTGTAATATTTCTAATTTTTTTATGAATTTCTGTGTGCCTAGTCTGATGAATTTTAGGATGATTCTGATGCAAATTGGATTTTTTAAAAGTCACCAAAAGATAGGGAAATGTTTATGACGATTCAAAGAGATTTATGATGAAATACAATAAGGTTTTTTGATTACTTGGTTCAATATAATGATTTATTTCAATTCTTATTAGTTTTATTCCAAAAATTCATGGTATATTATTAATTAAATATTCCTATCTTAGTTTCTGTGAAAGAATTTTACATATAAATGGTTCATCCTTAGAGGTGTCTCCTTAGGTAAAGGGCACTATTTTCATTTGATTTTTAGATAGTCATAAGGTCTAGTTTACCTTATATATTATTTGAATACCTTGTCAGCATGAGTGTTGTAACCTTATGAGTATAGTGAGATATTTGATGGTAAAGATGAAGTGGATTATATGATAATGAAATTAAAGATAGTAAATATATATTTATTATGGTGATTAAATAAATTTAATGTTTTTTGATCATGTTAATGATTTGATTATGGGTGTTTGATTTTGTGAGTCATTTATTATTATATTTTGAGGTAATTTCTTGGATAAGAATACCATTTTCAATACAACCAATTATTTGGTATAATTTACTTAGGTGTAACCCAATATTCATTTAGCATGTGATAACTATATGTCTAAATTAGTGGTATTACCTTATTTAGCAAACCAATTTGTATATGTAGAGGTTCAGTTATTATTATAGATATTTTTAGAAAGTGGTTATGATAGTATCTAAGAAGTATAATGTCTGATGCTTTGGGATATAGGGTACTAGATGTTGGATATGGGTTTATGACTGTATTTACATTATTTTTATGGAATTAATTATAATAAATATAATTTTTTATTTTATGACTGTGCTTATTGGTGTTGTTGGTTCTATATTTCTTTGATGTTATAGTCACTAAGAGGTGTTCAATCAATACTTTGGATAAAGTGTCACCCTGGTTGATATTTAGAAAAATATCACCAATAGGTTAAATTAAATAGTGACTTCATACCTTTTTTACCATAAATATAGTGTTCTTATCATTGATCAAGCATGATATTGATGTTTTGAATTAATAATTTTGGGGAATTATAACTGAGTATGCAGATATCCTCACCCATAATTTTACAAACTTTTTTATGAATGTTTTTTAGAGTATATAAGAAATTTTAGATTATTTCATGGATATTTTTAGATATTTTAATTAGAAATTTCGTCAATATATAATAGAGGTAAATCAGGTGTTGGTTTTTTCATTTTTTATTTTGTCATTGTTTTTATGAAAAGTTTTATAATATTTTATTTGTTACCTAAAATTCAAAAAAATTATTTTTATTTGATATATGTTCATCATAAATTATTATAATTATTAATGGTTTGCAGTTTCCATATTCTTAATAGAGTGTTCTAATTTTTTTCATAGGGAAATATGTTCCATTTTATTGTGAAAAAAAAATCTATTCTAGTAGCCATCCTCTTGATTATTAAAATAATCTTAAGGCGATACTCTAATTCCCATCACTGGTCCAGTGATGGATATATCTTTAATACCTGGAGATGAAGTTGTACATATATTTACTTATACTAAAATAGAATCTATTATTTTATTTTTAATAAAACTTTTGTATCTCACCATAAAATTTTTACTTATTTCTAAACATCATTGCATATTCACAATAATGAATATATGATCTATATCATTTAAAAAAAAATAAACAATTTCTTTATTTAAATAACATAAATAAATGAAGTCTAATATTCATATATCTCTCTATTATCCTTTAGGTAATTAGGGAGATTATGTTTCCAATATTTTATATTTCCCTAATAAAAACATTATCTATCCTCTATAATATATCCTTTATGTTTTAGAAAATCAAGTATGTTTCTAGAAACTATAAAAATCTTTTTGTCCTACTCTTAAATAATATTTTCTTCCTTATTATTATGGATTATAATAATGGATACTGATATAGATCCTCTCATTTCATGTTTAAGAGCCCTCAATATATTATGTATATTGGTAAATGTTTTATTTTTTTAAAAGGTTGGGGCTGAAGCCTCCTTTTTATTATTAAATCAAAGCAAAGTCCTCTTTTAACTCGGTAGAGGGAAACCCATTACATAGCCTGAAGGCCCAGTGGTCTTGTAGCCCATTACATAGCCCGTAGGCCCAAATTCAAAGGCTAATTCAAATTCTATGAATAGTAACCTACTGCTACAGTACCACACATTATCGCCGCCACTACAGTGCCATGTCGCCGCTACAGTGCCTTGCTGCAGCTACAGTACCCGTTGATAAACAGTGTCGCCGCTGCTACAGTGCCGCTACAGTACTGCTATAGTGCCCTGTGCCCCATGGGTTTTGAACCCCCATTATCCATATAGTATTACAGGGTGCTTACCACTAATCCAAACCCCAACTACATTGGGAAATTTTTTTTATAGTCATTCACATTATAATTAATAATGATTTGATAAAATTTATCTAACTGAAGAACCCATATAATTATTAAGGAAGTGTTTTATTTGCTTCAGCTATGAGTGAAGTTCATGGGAAGGTATTGAGAATGTTTTTGAGATTTTAAACATTTCTTTTATGTGATTTGATAAGTATTTTATTGTTTGAGATTTTCTGGAGTTGAGTAAATTTTTTTGGAAAATAAATCTTGGTTGAATTTTTTTAGAGAATTTGGAAAATTAGTGAATAGTACTATAATATGTAACATTCTCTAGATGATATGTTCAAAAATAAGATAATCACACTATGATAAAAATCATTTTTATATTGTACGTAATATATAATAAGTGATGCATACTATATTATAGTGAACATATATGATATATGTTGAAGTTTGGGTAGAAATTCATCAAAGGAAAGACCACAATGTGATATGTAATATATTTAAATAATGTCAAATATATTTTTTCAATGTATAATATTTTATTATTGGTATGTAATATAATTTTGAGTGAAATTTAGTAATGTAACATAAATACTATGATAATTAAGATATTATAGCTGATATGGAAGATATGATCCACTATACATAATATTTATTCCATAATAAATCAGATGCTATAAATAATATAAAAGATATTATTGTTGATACATAAGATTTATCTATTCCCAAAAATATTGAGATTTCTGAAATAATTATTTAGTAAGAAAATTAAATTATATGATGATTTAATGATCTTTAAATCATAAATATTATATTATTGGGTGATTATAGTAATGATTCAAGTTTAGATTCTTTGAGAATGAAGGTTGTGTCATAGATAACGTGGTTACACCATAGTCGTGCAAGTCAAGAGAAGAGAAGAGAATACTAAAAAAGTATCAAGGGTAACTGAATGTGAATTAATTTAGAATATTACATACTTATTATTCTATGATTTTCAAATACAATTATTTGAAAATCATCAATGATTTTTGAAGTTGGTGTAATTACTGGAAGATTATCTTGGATATTTTAAATGAGTAAATATGGGTACTTTTTTAAATTTAGTGTTGGGGATTTTGGGGAGTGAACCCATGTGGATGGTTGATAATTAAAATATATTGAATATTATATATATAAATCCAAATTATCATTTAGAGGGAGGATATCATATGGAATGATCTTGATAAAATTATTTGGGAGAATATTTCAGAATTCATCGAGTTCTTAATTTTCTAGAATTATAATTTTTTTAAATTCACAAGGTATATGGAAAAGAAAAAAGAAAAATATTATGTGAGTTGGGGTGTTGATAAATTAATTTTTTTAGTGATAATAAAAAAATTAAAAATATATTTTTATTGAGTTCAAGACTAGTTATATGATACATCATGCTAAATATTCTATGTTTTAATATATTGATAACATATAAGATTGATTTTTTTGACAGTTCTAAAGTCATAAAGAAGATAATTTAATTTATATAGAAATATAATAAATATTGAAGGTGATATTATTGGTTATATTTTGAATTATTATTGTAAACTAGTGGAAACTAGTATAAATAATAGTTCCGATTTTGATATATCAAGAGATATATATTATAATCACATTTTATATTAGTGATAAAATTTGTGTCTTGGACTCTACCTAACAATAGAAAGTATATAGTAACATAAATTAGGGTAAATCAATAAAAAAACTATTTGATTTATTTATTATTCATTATATTTTGTATGTGGTTGATTGGATTTTGATCTTAGTTGATCATAGAGAATGATTTCTAATATTGGAGGAATTGTATAAAAAAGTAACATTGATTTAAACTCCCCCACCTTGCACCCTCAGTGTTACATAACTGATTACTTGGAAATTTCAAGTGGTATCAAATCTAATTTGGGCTCCTCCTGAGTGATATTCTTGTGTTTGAAATTTAAGATAGAGTGTTAGTGTTTTTTCAACATCATAGGTTTTCCATCATTCAGTGGAAATAATTATCATGGATAGAATAATATAAATATTTATTATCATATTTGTCTTTTAATGGATGGTATTGATGTTGTTATAGTGGGGTTTACATCATCTAATAGGTATGATCCTATGAAGGTTTAAAATAAAAAAATTTGAAGTTTGATGGAAATGTAAGGAATAAAATTATTATGACCTTATCTAATGGATTTTATATGAACAGAATGGGACTCAAAAATTTCAAAGAGATATGGGATAATTTTTAAAATATTTTTAAATTAAATTTCATTTTGAAAGAACATAAAATTCATATTTTTAGAGTAATGTTTTTTGATATTATAGTGGATGGTGATGAGACTATTGACGAATACTTCACAATAGTGAATGAAATTTTTAGAAACATATAAGGTTTTGGTGACACATTGTAAGATTCAATCTCTCTCAAACTCATTTCTTAATAAACACAATTTTGAGGTTGAGTGTGAACCCGTAAAAATAAAACAACCTAGAAAACACACTCATTTAAATTAAATTTTGGGATATATTAAAAATTTAAAAATCAATTTTAATACAAGAAGAATAAAAATCCGGACTAAGATTGATTTAAAATTAAAAATAAAAGAAAATACTAGAGAGGGATGATTATATAAATGATGCATTCCTATGTTTCTACAAAGAACAAGAATCTTTGACCTAGGGGAAAACTTGATCCAAGATCATCCATGTGATTTCTTTTGAAAAAGATTCATGTCCACCGAATATCCTTGAAATCATCACTATCACATTCACCATTCCCAGATCTTTGTATAACTCAATCCACGTTCCATCAACATTGTGCACATAAGACCATCTCTGGTTGCCTCAAGAACTACTATCTCCAAAAAAAAATTTCCACAAGGAAACAATAATCACACATTAAATAAAAAACTAGAAAACATCAATATAGATACTACTTGAAGCCTCCAACAAACTAGAGACCCTATACAAAACTGCTTTACCGAATCACTGTCATCATCAATGAATAGAGGAGCTCGAGAATCAACAACACCGATATACATATCACTAATTGTAAAAAAATAGAAATATAGAACACCACTAAAAAAGAACCAAATTCCAGGCCCAAACCACCCATAGTGAAACTCTAAATGATGAAAAAGCATAGGCACGTGACATACATGGGATAGATTAGAGAAAAAAAGACCAACCAAAGAAGGGATTGATGAAAAAACCTAGGGATTTCTCTGACCTCAACTTCCATCACATTCCTAAACAACTATAAACCTCACCACCCATATCCATGATTGGTAAAATATCAAAGGACTCGATAAAAAAATTATAGTGGGATAATAAAAAAGTGTAGTGAGAATCATAATATATACACAAAGTTCCGATCAAACAATAAACCTAGATAATACCACTAATAAAATCATTTATTATGAAAATCCCAATAAACCATAGAATCATCACATATAACTGAATATGGTGGTCTCATGTGACATGTTTGGAGGAAATATAAGTAGTAAAGGAGATGGAAATCAATAAACAATAAATGGTAATATTAAAAAAAAATCAATAGTTTTGAAAACAAAAGTATTGAGAAGGGATATCACATTGGTAGGATAAAAAACATATCACGCCAAAGGGGATTGTCTGTGGGAAAGGTGATAAAGTGTTATAACACATGGAGGATAAAATCTTGTTTTATTATGTGGATAGGATAGTTAGGTAGAAATATAGCCATTTCCACCATTTGAATATTCAATCATTTTCTAGATTTGATGAGAAACTTCCCCTAAAAATTCAATGAAATTGTTTCTTCTCTAGAGGATAGGTACCAATTTTTTATTGATTAAACAAATGATTTTCTTATTTAATATTTAATAATAAGGGATTATTTTTTTAAGTTAAATGTTAAATAAGATAAGAAACTTTCATTTAAATCACTGAAATATATCAACCTCAATGGGAATAATAATTAATCATTCTTAGAATATACATCCAACGAAGATAGATATAAAGATCATGAGATATTATTGTATCTTATTTAAAAAAACTCATAATAAGAAGAGGGAAAAAAGGTAATATTACTCTAAAATAATTTTATTATTCTATAATTGGGAATTTTGTATATTATTATCGAAAGAAAGGGACTGATGGAATTGGTTATAATGAGTCCAACAAATTTGTTCCAAACAATAAATGGCTAAAACAAAAAAGTTTGATATTGGAAAAAATAATTTCCCAAAAAGTATGAGAGGTAATATTATGTTAAAAGAATATTAAGATAAAGACTCATAAAATATAGTGATTAAAAATATGAATTTAGAACTATAATACACAAAACCTTTGTGGATTATTTTAAATAACATCAATTCACTTCAAGAAGTGATGAGGAGTAATAATTTAGATACATTAGAAATATGTTTAAAGCAAAACATGAATATTTTATTGAGGAAATACCAATATTAGGAAAATTATTGGAATACATTATAATTAAAATAATTTGATGATTAATTACTTAAAAAAATAATGAATACATTAAAAAATTAATAATATCTAGGAGAGAATTTCTGAATAATATAAAAATTTGAAAGATCGTAATGTGAAATTTGTTGTAAATGAAGAAGAGTTGAGTTAAAAAACATATTTGTCTATTTAAGAAGAAAATGCATTGATTAAGATAAGATAATATTATAATAAACAATTGTATGTTTAACGAGAATAATCAAAAATATTTTGTTAATACCATCCAAAAAAGAAGGTATAAACTACTCTTATTTATTCCATGGTTAACAGATTGGATCCACCTAACAATATAAGTCCAAAAACCAAAAATGGAATTGTATGGAATAAGTAAAATCATGAGAACTTCAATTATAAATCATGTAATTTTGGGAGTTATTTGATATGAGATATTTCAAAAATAAAAAATAAAAATGTAGTGTGTAATGTACCTAGACAATAAGAATATTTTCATATAAAGAATTATCATTCTTATAGATTATCATGTTTTAATAGATACTATCAGTGTTGTGGACTGTATGAGAATAAATCATCTGTTTTCTAGTATATAATTTCATTTCTATTTTGTAAGAGAAGGTAATAATTTTAATGGATTAATTTTAGGAGGATGAGAAAAAAATATGAGATTAAGAAAGTTATAGATAAAATTTTATCAAGTCTTTCCAAATTAAAGAGATTTTATTTCATAAAAGAAATTTTTGGAAGATGGGATGGAGATGATAATTTTAAATAATTTTGTATGACATCACTTCCAGGAAAAACACTACAAGCTATAGTAGTTGAGAAATTTCATAAGAGGGATAAGGGAGAGATGTTACTTCTTATTGAATTGAATATTCAATAAATAAATATATATAAGCTATAAATACTTGATAGTGGTTATTTATCTTAGATGATAAGAAAATAATTCATGATGAATATGTAAGTTCATAATAGAGGTTTAGTTACTTTTGGAAATGAGAGAACCATGAAAATAATAGGAGGTAGTAAAATAGAAATGGACACCCATAAAATGAAATCCATTGAAGTTCATTTAATGGGTAATCTCAAAGAAATTTTTTGAGCCATATAAATCTTTTTGAAGATGTGATTTTTATATAAGGACTAAATTAATCGTTTAATACTTAAATAGAGGATGATTTTTCACAAAGGTAGAAATAATCAATGTTTTTTTTTCAAATTAAGAATTCAGAAGATACTTGTCATTTGAGTTCAAAATAAGAGAATAAACTATATAATATAACAATTATACATCATGGAAAATTTTTTTTATAAAAATTTAGATATTTAAATTGGTAAAATACTTACATCAAATAAATATATAAATAAATGATATTTTTGAAACATGTCGAAAAGGAAAAATGATACAAGGAAATCACCAGGGAGTGGAAATTCTATTCACTATGCCACATGAATTCATTTCTAAAATTTATGTGGGGAAATGATACATAAATCATTAAGAGGTGAATATTATTTAGTCACTTTAATTAACTATTTTACATTAACAACTAATGTGATTTTTATGGATCACAAATCAGGAGCAATGTTGTTGATCAAAATTTATAGAATATATGTTGAGAAAGAGTTAGAAATATAAATCAAGAAGTTAAGAGCTGGTAATAAAATGTATAAAAATAAAAACTCATTAAAATAATATATTTTTATGAAAGGGATAAATAATAAATATATTAATCCATATACACCTTAACAAAATAGATTTGAAGAGATGAAAAATAGTATATTGGATGAGATAGAAATAACCATGCTAATAGAATTCATTATTTCAAAATTTTCTTGGAGAGAATATGAAAAAAAACTGTTCAAATTCAAAATAGGTTCTTTTTAATGATTTAATACAATATAAACGTTTATAAGATGTGGTTCAAGAAGTGTTGAACTCTTAATTACTTAAATTTGTTTCACACCGATGCATTATGAAGGTTAAAAATTTTGATCTAGAGAAATTTCCTAAGAAAGTTGAGGAATTATTATTTATTGGTTATTTATATAATGGGAGAGAATTCATGTTCTATAATAAAAGGATAAAAATTATCGTGGAAAGTTATGATGTGAATATTATTAAAAATAATCTATTTTTTTGGTAAATAAAGAAATTTTGAAAATATAAAAGTGGATAATATGAATATTTCATGAAAAGTGACATAGGAATAAGTTAAAAATGAATTAGATAATACCGATATTAATTAAAATTAGACTAGTGATGATTAATATGTTGTTGAATATGAGAAATTAAAATATAAAGTGTTGAAAAATCATTTGAAACATTAAATTATGAATGGAAATTAGAATGAACTAGTTCATAACAAAATAATACTAAGGTGTAAACACCAAAAAATATTGTTTCACAAGTTAATCCATAAATATTTATTCAGGATATTGTGATTAAATAATAGATAAATGAAATTAATGTGGTTTTGTATTATATTTAAAGTAATTATACAAAAGATCATGTACCAAGACTAAAATGGAAGAATCTCGTAAAAACCAAGAAGGTGTTCAGAAAAAATATATTTTATATTGGTTATGTTTCAATAAACAATGCTAGATTAGTTTTCAAAGGATACTCTTTGTTAAAAAGATTTTATTTTTAAAATCCATTTTATTCTATTTCAATATATGAATCCATAAAAATATTCTATGTTATTGAAGCTCACAGACATTATAAAATCTATCAAATGGATGTGAAGTCTACATTCATGAATCAAAAAATTGAAGAAGAAGTTTATGTTGAACAAAATGAATGTTTTTTCTGGAGAATTATTGAACTTTGGTTTGTATATTGAATAAATACCCATAAGGGAGAAAATAATCCCACAATGTCCGGTATGTAAAGTTAGATGACAACCTAAGATAGAGGTAAAGTTTGGTAAAGGGAAATTGTATACCATTATTTATGTGAATAATATGAGTCCATATACTATTATTATCATTTTTTATATTGATTAATTATTTTTATAAGAGAAAAAAGTTTTATTGTAATGATTTTACAAGGAAAATTAATAGATGGTGTTAATTTTTTATTCTTGTAGAGATGAGTTTCTTCCTTAGATAACAAGTTGTTCAAAAAATTTATTTTTTTATCCAAGGAAAAATATTCCAAGAAATTAATAATGATGTTTTTAATAGAATATTATAAAGTGGTGTACACACTAATGATAGTTAGAGCAAAGCTATAAAAGTATGATGTATAGTAGATTGAGAATCAAGAAGAATTCAGAAACTAGAGTGGATGTTTTCTTTATCTCACAACTTCTATAACTAAAATTATTTATATAATAAAAATTGGTACTAGGTATCAATGTAACAAAAATTAATCAAGATTGATGGATGAAAAAAGATTTATCAAATAATTCAAAGGGACCTTAAACTATGGGTTTATGTAAATAGGTGTTATGAATATTAAATTCATATGATACATTGATATTGATTGAGATGGATATTATAATGAAAATAAATCAACATTAAGTGGTATAATATTTTTGGGAGAAACTTATATGAGTTAGAATTGAAATAATAAAAATCCAATGACTTTATTCACTATGTAGGTTGAGTATGTGATTGTAACACATTCATGTACATAAATGATTAGGATAAAAGAGAAATTAGAATACTTGAAAGTGATAATGAATAATCTATTAAGAATTTTATATGATAATCAGAGTGAAATTTATCATTCCAATAATCCTCTAAAAAATATATATCTAAACACATTGAAATTAGTTATCATTTTATTAAATATAAATTTGTAACCAAATATGTGAGGGTATGATATATTCTTTTAAGGTATTAAATTGTTAATATTTTCACAATGAACATGCTAAAGGATATATTTGAAGTATTTATATTAAATATTAATATTTTGCCTTTCCCTCTCACTTGAGAAATTTTGGGTACACCCCACATTACTTTAGGTTCTATTCTTAATAGAGGATAGAGGTAAAAAAACTCTTGTTACCTTAATTTTAAACTAATGAAATTTTTATTAGAAAAATGAGGATAAATGAGTTGTTTTATTAAGGGGGAGTGCATCAAAATCCCTATAAAATAATTTCTTATCATCGAGGAATCAAATTTTATCAAAACATTAGTTTATCTAGTAGTGTAATGTTAGGTCATTTATCTTTGAGAAAATGGATTATTTGATGTAATTTGGTTTGAGTTGACAGGAAATCCCAAGGGGGGGGGCTATTTAGAAATTAATGTAATTATTAAGGAACAATTTTAATTATTTTAAACTTCGAGTAAATCATATTAGAGGGTATTGATAATGTTTTTGATCTGTTAAACATGTCTTTTATTTATTTTGAGTCGAATTTGATTAGATGAGGTTTCTTTAAATTGAGTTTAAAATCACACAAAAGAATTTTGGATCATAATTTTTTTGAATAATTTTTTCAAATTATTTCAGTATACTATAATATTTATCATTATTTGGGTGATATGTTAAGAAATGTAATAACATCACAGTGATAAATAAATTTTCTTAAATGGTATGTAATATTTTTTGGTTGATTTATAGTATATTTGTGTTTATATGAAACATATTATTCTACATTTAGAATATATTTGTTTAAGTTCATAAAAAATGAAAATAAAGAAATACCAACTATGGTAAGTAAGATATTTCAAGAATATGAAATATTTCATAGTAAATACATAATATTTCATAGGTGGTATATAATATATTTTAGATATAAATTAGGTAAGGTGTTAGATATACTATAACACATAAGATACTTTTGATGATATAGAAGATATGCTGCAAAATATGTAATATTTCATTGATAATTTGAAATATGATATAGAATATACACATTAAATTTTTTATGATACATATGGTTTAGTTGTATTAAAAAATATGAGATTTCTAAAGGATGTATTCAAATTGAGAATTAAATAGAATGATTCTTTATAGATATTCAAGTAAAAAATATCATGATATTTTTGGATTGAAGTTGGGATTCAAGATGAGATACTTTGTAAAATAATGTTGTTCAATAATGATGATTCTCATGCCACAATATTTCATACATATAGGGAATAAGACAATATTAAGATGAGTATTAATGGGAATCAAATGATAATTTATTAATAATATCACTGCCTAATTATTCTATAATTTTATAATATAAATATTTTAAATTCGTGAATGATGAAAAAGATGTAGAATATCATTTTGATCAAGTTTAATATGTATGTGAAGGTACTTTTGGAAATTTAGTGTTGAGTATTTTAGGTAGAAAACACATGTTTATAATTAAAATCAATTATGTATCATGGAAATAAATCTACATGATCAGTTTGAGGGAGAAGCTCATGTGGACTAATCTTGAGAACATTAGTTGATGAAAATTATTGGAATTAATTTAGATCCTAATTTTCTATGATTTTTAATTATTTTTTAATTAATAAAGTTTATTGAAAATATTAAAGAAAAAGATGAGATAGGTTGAGATTTTGAACACATTTCAAAATCTGAGTGAGAATTATCATAGGGTGAGGAGATTAAATGAAGTTCAAGACTAAAAATATGATACAAACTACAAAATATTACTTACATCAATATCTTGATAATGAGTAAGACTAAATGTTATTGAATATTTTTAATTCTTGAAGAATATATTTTGATTGGTGTTGAACCATTCTATAAATTGTTTTTGATCTTATTGGTTCTACATAGAATTATTTTTTAAATTGGTAAGAGAAAATATAAATAACAGTAGGGAGACTAGGATATTGAAAAATATCAATTATAATTACAAATGGTATTCATGATAAAATTTATGTATCATATTTGAAACTAACACAATAAATATGTAGTCACCCACCTTGGAGGAAAACATTGTAAAAATCATATGTGGTCTATTTCTCATTCTTAAAATTTTTTATATAGGTAAGAGATAGTAAAATTTATTGGATCATGATATAAACTTATAATAGAGGTTAATCAGTATTATGGAGAAATTATAAAATAAAGTAACAGCAATTCACCCCCTTCTCTATGTTATAAAAGTTATTACCTAGTAATTTCACCAAAAATTATTTTAAGGTAAAGTTTTTATCCAAATCTAACTTAAGTGGTGATCCAAATATTACTAAAAAAATTGTGAAACTAGTCCTATTGAGTTCATTAGTTGAAACTAAAGTCCCATATATCATCTTACATAAAACAATCTTTCAAAAACTCACACATTTCATGCATTTATTGTTCCCAATATATCATCTTTAGGTTATCTATCACCCCATAGGTAACCGTGTTCTCATTTTCCTTTTGTAACATTAGAGCCACATAAATATTCATAAGTTTAGAGATATCAATTTATTCCTTATTATTATTACTATAAGAATATTTCAGTTATAAATTGGATTCATCAACATTTATTATTTTATGAATCAACTTCACTTATATGTAAATATTTTCTCCTTTCATGAGAATAATTCTCAGGTTTTGATACCAAATGAGAAAAAAAGAATCCTTTAGTTTTTTATCTAAAATTGATCTTAAAGATAGATTATAAGTTATTTTATTTCCATTTTTAATCTTTCATTATTTATATGAATATAAATTTTTAAAAGCTTCCAATAAGGAATTTTTTTGAATATACACACGCTAAAATAATAATGCATTGCACTTTATTTATTATTGAGATAAGATTTATAATTCACTATGATTAGGTTTATCTTTAGTGTTTCTATCATTTCATAACTATTTTGGTATACCATTATGTCAATTATATCACATATAACTCTTGTGTTGTTGAGTTGACTAAAAACTACCAAAATTTCTCGAAAAATAACCAAAACATATTTATTATAGTTACTTAAATTCTTGGTTTATGTAGTTAAGTGAAACACAAAATTTAAAATAAAATACAGTCATCTAACATTCATGGTTGTCCATTTCCTAAACACATTATATAATATAAACCATGACCACATGAAATTTAGTGCCATTAATATTGACCAATCATTTTTTCAGTGGGTCTTTATATTCAAAGCAATCAAATACCTTCATATTTTAAGTGTCTTTATGTTATCTAACCATATATGTTTATATAAATATCATGTATATTTATCTCATGATTTCCCTTTATGTGTGAATGATTCTAATTGATTTAATTTATTCATATTTTTTTAATCAACATGTACCAATCATATTAATAAATAAATATTTATAAAATAAATTATTTATATTACACATCGATAATATAATTTAATTATACTATTCAATATATATCTGTATGGGTTACATAAAAGTGGTATAATTTTTTAGTGTAATTTATTATAAAAATAATAATCCTAAATATTACAAAAGATAATGTTTAGTGAAAAAAGAGTTTAACCATATATTTATAAATATCCTTTCAATCCACATTGTTAGATCCATATGGTATTACGGTAAAGAAAATATTTTTAAATTATCCCATAAAAAATATCAGAGTAGAAAAATATAGAATATGGGGATAAAATAGAAACAATTTAACACATGTTATGAAATGAGATGAATATAAATGTATTGAAATTTAGAAAAATAATAATAAAAGTAAATAGTGATGAAAAAAATATATTTTTTAGTGATTTAGATTAACTAACCTTACTCCACTATTCACATCCAAAAATATAGAGAGATATGGTTTCTACTAATTGTGAATATCATTTTTAGAGATTCTTAGCTGATAAAAAAATAAAATACAATTTTCACACCTTAATACATAACCCATTACCTATTTGAAAAGTCACAACAACCATAACTTTCTCTACTTATAGAAAAATATAAAACTACCATATATTGAATAGGAAAAACAAAAACATTCTTTTAGGTATGAGGAACAACCAACATTACCTTTAAAATATATTCTAATTCTAAAGGTGGAAGAATGAAAATTTTGTTATAAAAAAGAGTAAAAACAAATATAGGGTAATATAATTACGAATAAGGGTTAATTTATAGTGAAAACAAAAATAATTTATGATCATGAAATATTCTTAGTGAAATTTTAATCATAAAACTTCTTTTTTTGAATTAAAACTATCAAGTATATGACATTAGTTAGAATCTCATATATATCAACTCATTGATCATTATAATAATCTCATATTTCTGTTATCTATATCCATAATTTAATGCATCTTGTGTTTAAATAAAAAAACTCCCCAATGACTAATTTTTTTTGAAATAGTCACAAGATATTTATATAATTAAATTTTATAGGTGATGATGATTATGATTAATAAATTCAGGTTTCATAATTTTCATTTTTATCTATAAACCAACTTTAGAAACAATCTAAATAGGTCATTCAAAATATTTAAATAAAAATACAATATTATCATTAAAATCATTATTACATGGGTGGATCCATTTATATGTATTCATTTATGAAATCCTATAATCCAATATCATATCTTCTCTATGTTGTTTTTACTCTATCCTTGAAAAAACTTACATCCTTATCACAATCTATGTCTTCTTAATGTATAAAATTATATAATTAGAAATTTTTATATTATATTTTCATGTTTTTCACAAATATATTATTTTCTCTATCATGTCATTTTTAAATTCACTATTAGTGAACTAACAATATACTATTATTATGATTCATGCAAGAAATATATCATCTAAATGTTTTCTTTCATGGATTATTCATTAACTTCTTCATACTGATCTATATTCATTCAACTCTTGTATTACTTTACTAAACTCAAATATACTTCATAAAAAAATGAAAAAAAATATGGATGTGCATTTCCAGTTCATATAGAATTGTTTTAGTAAGTGAAATAAATAAAATAATGATTTTAATGAAATTTAACCTCAAAAAGTCTTAAAATTTCAATGGATAAAAGTTTTAAATTTTATGCCCAATGTGTCATTTCAAAAGTTCAATATCAGAAAACTTAAAGTAGTTTCAGATCAATTTTTAAATGTTAAAAATATGGATCCATCCTTTGATATAATTTAATAATATTTATATATTTTATAACGTTTCTAAAAAAATGAAAGAAAACTCAACATATCTTTTGTTATGATAATAAAATAGTTCATAACCTAAATTAAGAACAAAATTTTTATACATGAAAAACTTTTAGTGATTTTAGGGAATTTTAAAATACCTAAATGATTGATTTTAATTTTTTTGTAAATTTTTTTTAAAATTAATTCATTATATTTCCAAAAACACAAATATCATCCAATTATAATATATCTATCTCAACTAATATAAAATCTGACATCTCACCCTTGCATGACTATGCCAATGAGATGAAACTTCACATAGCCTCAAGAATGCTTTTCAGTCCCTAAGATATTGCTATAAGAATCGAGGGTTTATAAATATCACATAGAAAAATATTTAACCTCTAATAGACTATGAAAATTTAAGTTCATTGTAAATAATAAAATATAAATAATCAATGGAAATAAATGATAATAAGAAAAAATATGTCAAGATACCATCCTAGAAATTCCCATATGTATTATATATCCATATAAAACCTAAAATTAAATCTAAATTACCATAACATGACTATTAAAATTAAAATGAATCTAAAAGTTATGTGAGTTATTATGAAATTTTTAGCCTTTGGGATTTTATTAAATGGGAAATATATACAATTTTAAGAGAATTAAGTAATTAAAGTGATGGCCTTTTTTGAATTTTTTATTCTGGTCGAGGTGTTTGTTTTTTATTTTCATACTTCCATTGACATTTTTATCTTTTTGGTTGGAGTATTGAATTTTCTAGATAGGGGTTGAGGTTTAATAGGTAATTCAAACTTTTTAGGATGGTTGTTTTGGAGTCTCACCTACTACTAATGGCTATAAATGTCATTGGGCACCCAGTGAGCTAGGTAGAGGCTAGGGTACCCAGGTCATGACAATGAATACCTAATGGCGTCTAGTTGGTACAAAATTAGATAAGGTAGTTTTCCCATTTAAAAATTGAATTATAATCCTTTCACTCAAATTTTTTTACTCCCCAAAGCGTATCCTTAGACCCCATAACCTATTTTCCACCCATGAGATCCTCTATATTTTATTATTCCCTTTATCTTCTATCATGATTCCAAAATTATTCAAGGTGAAATCTCCGATGGATTTTAGGTACCCCTTCATACTTATATCATCTCTCCTTCATTCTTATTATCTTCCATGGTTTGTTTTTTTATTTTTATTTATCTATAACATGGTGAAATAAATTCTAATGAAGGGTGATCTTTTAAAGACCCGTAAAATTCAAGGGAATTTTTTTTCTTAATTTTCTTTGGGATTTTACAAGAACGCAGTTTCTGACGGCACCTGATTCCGAGGCCCGGTGTGCCCGGAAATCATTTTACAAAGTTTAGCTCAGGTACATTTAGTGAACGAATGAGCGTGTTTTCCTAAATTTTGAACCAGTGCCCAGAATCGAATTCTGAGGGCACCGATGGAATCGCAGTGCCGGTAATTTTTTAAGAACACCTTTTCCGGAGTTGCGTTTTCCCGGGTGAGGTTATTAATAATTTGGGTTAACTAAAGAATAAAATAAAATATTGTGCAACAGATTTTATTTTTATTCTAAGTAGTGTTAACCTCGGCATGGTGGTTGGAGTGGGACCCACTGGTATCCTAACTCTTAGGTAGGATATTAGTGAGGTGGGGCCCACACGATCCCCACCCCCTTTAATTTCCTTTTACCTCCCACGTCCATTTAATTTGGTAACTCACCCGCACCCCCCTGTTAAATGCCCAGTCAACTCTCGCGTTTAATTGAATTATTAAACGCCTCATTAATTGGTCAACGCATGTTAATTAGACCATGTTTTAATTTTGAATTTCAATTAAGGGTAGGTATGAGAAATAAAATAAGCCAACGCCTTATTTTATTGTTGTTGTTTCGTTGTCCAAGAAGGATTGGGAGGAATTGCTCAAAGCCTTTGAGTCTTCATCTTCTTCTTTGAAGAACGCGAAGAACGATGAAGAACGCTGGCCTCCGATGAAAGACGACAAAGAACGCTAGTTCCCCTGATTGATGACGCGACACCGTATACTACGATGCTGACGATCATCCTTCCACGACGCCGTCTTCCGCGACATCCGTTCCCCTCGACGAACCATCGTTCAACAACGCTTGAGGTAGGGGTTAATTTTTTTGCCCGTGAATTATTTTCCTTTCTGCTCATCGACTTCTATTTGGGCCACCTGTTATCATAATAACGGGAGGAGGTCGGAACACACGAACATGGATGACCCTCCTCCCCCTTTGATGATTGTACTTGTTGCGGCACAGGAAAAGGTGGCGCGATGCAACGACACCGTGCGGAAATAATGAAGAATGGGCGAAGAAGCGCGACACCGTCGCACCGTGCCGTTGTGGCGATTTGAAGGCTCCACAGTTTGTTTAATTGACGGTAGAATAACGGGTGATGACGGAACGGGCTACAGAGGTGGTTTGATGATTCCACAGTATAGTACGAGACCCGAGATGAACGTTGGCGTAGACCAAATTGAAAACAGATCACCGGATCAACTCCGGTGGCCCGCAGGCTACACCGGCGGCGCGACTCACCGACGTGGCGGCGACGACGTCCCGGCGCACCGCCAGGAGGGTCTGTCGCGGCTGAATCCACGCCGGAAGGCGACCGGTATCGCGGCCACGCTGGACCGAGGGAGACGCGGCACTGGGCCATGTCCGCTGGCAAGGAGTGGCCCCCACGCGGGGGTCGCAGCTTCAATCAAGGGGGCAGCCTCCCCCTTTGCGTGCTCGCTCGGCCAGCGCCGAGCCGCCCCGGGCCGGACCGACCGTACCGAGCCGGGCCACGCCAGCTGGGCCGGGCTGCGCCCTAATAGGCCGTACCGGGACCTGGTTCGGGTGGACCCGGTTCGGGCCGACCCAGTGGGTCTTGGGCCGGGTCGGTCCGGGCCCAAAACCCCCTTTTTCCGGACAGTTCCGTTCAAACACCCGTATCTTGGGCTACGAACCTCCGATCTATGCACCATAAATTGTGATATGATCCTTGGATCGATACAGTCGTTTTGGTATATTACACTCAAGGTTTTGGAGAACTTTGGATATGGCCGGGTTGGTTCGAACACGAAACCAACTGGGCCCTCCGAGCAAAAACACTTATAACTTGAGCTCCGGACGTCTGATTGACGTACCGTCGACTTTGTTGGATTTATCTTAGTGAGAAGGAACTTTTGGCTTACTCCGCTCGAGGTTTGGACGTAGTTGGAGTGCGATCGGGGTGGTTTTTACTTAAAAACCAACCGGGCCCCTCGAACGGGAAAGCCAATAACACTCAGACCGGGCGTCCGATTGACGCGCCGTCTGTCACTTTGAGTTCCTCTTGTTGAGACGAAAATTTGAGTTACATCAACTCCGGTCTACGTGTCAGTTGACGTATCCACCCCCTTGGATCGTGGAGCGGACCCTCCCGGAACGAGCATGCTGTGTGTGGGAACCCTAGAGCTGGCTGCGACTGCGACGATGAAGACCGTACTAAAATCCTATATGGGTTCGACTACGATGAAGACTGCACTAAAATCCTATGTGGGTTCGGAAGTGATGAAGAACGTACTGAAATATTATGTGGGTTCGACGGCGAGGAAGACTACACTGAAATCCTATGTGAAATCCTATGTGGGTTCGGCAATGATGAAGACCGTACTTAAATCCTATGTGGGTTCGATGGCGATGAATACTGCACTGAAATCCTATGTGGGTTCGGCAGTGATGAAGACCATACTGAAATCCTATGTGGGTTCGATGGTGATGAAGACTGCACTGAAATCCTATGTGGGTTCGACAGCGATGAAGACCGTACTGAAATCCTATGTGGGTTCGACAGCGATGAAGACTGCACTGAAATTCTATGTGGGTTCGACAGCTTGGCTAGTTTAGTATCTTATGTGGGTCCCGGCTTAGATGAATCAGTGGCTATATCTGATCACCTCTATCACCGAAGAAGTATACCTGTGTGAGTTGAGTCTTGACTTTCAATCATTATCTTCGATATGATTGACTTTCTTTCCTATATGGATTGAGTTGTGCTTTCCTGTGTGGATTGGGTTTTACTCCTATGGGGACGTGATCAAACTTGGGCTCGGATGTTGGAGCCAAACTGAAAATGATGTCTTAGGTATATGTATGGGCATATACCTAAGTAGTTTTGGTTGTTACTTCGTGATTGTATCTTTCCTTTGTAGATTATCCTTGTGGATTTTGGGAGACCTTCGGGGGTCTCGGGGTCTCTACAGAGTAGTCTATACTCACCCCTGCACGGGCTATGCCCGCACTACGTTGTGTTGGATGCAGACGATGGATAACGCTGATCATGGTTGAGGCTAGTGGAGCAGTCGGTACCTAGAGGTGGACCACTGGGTGGGACGTACACGGAGCAGACGGTAGGACCCAAGTATATGAGGAGGCTATCTGTACCCACCCTTCAGGTGGGACTTCCAGTGGATGGCTCGACCTTGCTGCTTTACTTTCAGTTGTTGTACTTTCTTTCCAGTTGTACTTTACTTTCAGTTTGAGTTCGTATTCTGGCCCAATTAATTTTCCACACTACTTTTTGTACCCTGTTTTACATAGTGTTTACTTCTGCTTGCTTACTCTGTGGTGTTTGTTTACTTTATAAAGGCAATGCCTTCCCCTTTTTTTCTGGATTTATGCCTTGGTGCTAGTCGCCAGCCCCTCGCCTAAGGGAGGCGGGCTTGGGGTAGTCATGACACGAGTTCCAAGGACGGGTCATGACAATTTGGTATCAAAGGAGTTCGGTTCTACTACAGAACTCTGGACTCCGATCTTTCTTCTATGTGAAGAAATAGTGTTAAGGGTATTGAGTATGGTTATCATTCCAGGGAGTCCAGTGTTGGTGCGGTGGCCGACGTATCTGTACACCAGGACCCTGACTTCTAATTTCCGACTCAATGCACGAAAACATTGATTGCATGTGTGTTTCAAAAGTTTTCTTTGTGATTACCATGTGTCAGCTCACCAGTTATACTGTGTGACCGTGGCGTACCTGTTTCTTTTCAGGATGGCCCCACAATGACAGCCAGCTAGTGTTCCAAGTATTGTGCGAGACGACAGCCCACCGAGCGACGAGTCCTCGGTGCAGGGCCATTTGACAGCGGAGGCACCGACATTACCTATACCTGCCGAGCCACCGATGCTACCAGCCCCAACCGCTGATAGTGTACGTCACGTTAGTGCGTTGCATGAGTTTCAGCGTTAGAGACCGCCCAGGTTCTGCGGGGAGATGGACCCTCAGGCAGCCGAGGATTGGCTGGAGGCAGTTGTGAAAGTTTCCAGGTTAGTGGGGACACCAACTGACCTCATGGTGATCCTCCCAGTGAGCCTCCTGCATGCGGCAGTAGGCAGATGGTGGAGCTTGATGCTCCAGGTGCACAACGATGCATCACTCCTCTAGACGGACTTTGAGAGCCTCTTACGCTCAATGTTCATCCCAACCACCCTCCGTGCGGTGCATCCAGGAGCTTCTACAGCTGCGACAGGGCAGCATGACGGTCGCCCAGTACTCAGTGAGATTTACCGATCTCTCGCGCTATTCGACGGTCATGGTACGAGACCCATTATTCTGGGTCTAGACCTTCGAGAAGGGACTGAGGCATGAGATCAGGGCATTGATGATCTCTCTCAGAATTCCGACACAGGCAGGAGTACTGGAGCAGGCTCTTCTCATAGAGGGATTTCTTGTCGAGCCTACTCCAGCAGCGAGACCTACCACAGGGTGGCACGTAGCAGAGTCGTTTGCAGCTGGCAGTCGATGGATGTCACAGTGGTCCAGGCGGACCGGACCATCAGGCAGACGACCTCAGGACACTAGCTCAGAGGTGCGGAGCACAGGGCGTAGAGCCAGCCTTCCAAGGAGTAGGCAGTGTTACGCATGCGGCGGGCAGGGCCACATGGCTCATGACTGCCCGACCCACCATGCAGAGGAGTAGCAGACGGTTTAGGGGCCACCCAGGCAGAGGCAGAGGGTCAACCGTGGCGGTCCGCCAAGAGCAGATGGACGAGGCAGGGGAGTTGGCCGAGTAGCAGGTGGTGGGAGACGCTTTGAGGCTTTACCACCACCACCACCAGGAGGTCCACCCCGACCACAGGGAGCTGGCAGGCAGAGACAGGCTCGGCTTCAGGCAGCGGAGGCCTATGGCCACAGCGTGCCAGAGATGATTCGAGGTACTATCTGTGTCTACTCCACCCTTGCCGCAGTTCTTATAGACACAGGAGAAAGTCATTCCTTTATTGCTGCTGCCCTTTTTCGGAGCTTGGAGATTCCGATGGAGCCGTTGGCTCGATCCTTACGGCTAGAGACTCCTACGGGAGCAGACTCGACGATTACGCACTGGTGCCGGTAGTGTGAGCTTACTCTAGGAGGCGAGAGCTTCAGCTGGGATATTCTTGTAGCAGCGTCGAGGCCTTACGACGTCATCTTGAGCATGGATTGGTTATCAATAGTCCATGCTCAGAACGAATATATTAGGCGCATGGTGCAGTGTGTTCGCACCGATGGGAGCAGGTTCACCTTCACCGGCGAGAAGGGAGACTTTGCAGCGCAGGATGGACTCACGTAGAGGAGAGGAAACCCCATCAATCATCAGTTGGCTAGCCTCATCCTAGGAGCAGTTGACGTGCAGAGTCCTAGTTTTCCTGTAGTGGTGGATCAATATGCGGACGTTTTCCCTGATGACGTTGCAGGACTACCTCCTCATAGAGAGGTAGACTTTTATATTGACCTATACCCCGGGACAGCCCTGATATCCACTCCAACATATCGGATGGCCCCCACTAAGCTTCAATAGATACATGTACAGTTGGAGGACTTGCAGGGAAATGGATTCATCCATCCCAGTGTTTCACCCTGGGCTTCCCCAATATTGTTCACCAAGAAGGCGGACGGGAGCTTGCGACTTTGTGTCGACTATCGTCGCCTAAACCAGGTGACAATGAGGAACAATTATCTGCTACCGAGGATTTAAGACCTCTTCAATCAGCTCAAGGGATCACAGTGGTTCTTGAAGATAGACCTTAGATCAGGCTATCATCAGCTCAGAGTTCGGGATGAGGACATACAGAAGACGACCTTCAGATGTCGGTATGGCCACTATGAGTTCTTGGTTATTCCCTTCAGCGTATGGAACGCTCCAGCAGTGTTCATGGGTCTCATGAAAAGGATCATTCAGCCATACCTCAATTGATTTGTCGTGGTCTTCATCGATGAAATTTTGATATAATCGACCAATGAGGAGGAGCACGCCTACCAATTGCGGGTTGTACTAGACACATCCGAGGGCACCAGCTTTATGGAAAGCCATCGAAGTTTCAGTTCTGGTTACGTGAGGTCCGCTTCTTGGGACACGTCATATCTGAGGTGGGAGTTGCGGTAGATCCTGTGAAGATCGAGGCAGTGCTAGCTTGGGAGCCACCCGAGAGCATGACGGAGGTGCGGAGTTTCTTGGGGCTAGCTGGGTACTACCGGAGGTTTGTTCCAGACTTCTCCAGAGTTGCGTCACCACTCTCAGCTTTGATGAAGAAGGGGAAACCCTTCGTGTGGTCCGACAGATGTCAGCAGAGCTTCCAGGAGTTGAGACAGATATTGACTAGTGCACCTATCTTGAGGCTATCAGAGGAGGGAGTAGGGTACGTAGTCTACTGCGATGAATTAGGGACCAGACTCGGATGTGTCCTAATACAGGAGTGGGAAGTGATTGCCTATGGATCACGTCAGTTGAGGAAAATGAGCAGAACTATGCTTCCCATGACCTGGAGTTAGTAGCAGTGGTCTTCGCTCTGAAGATGTGGCGACACTATCTGATGGGCGAGCGCTTTACAGTCTACTCTGACCACCAGAGTCTTGGGTACATCTTCTCGCAGAAGGACCTGAATCTGAGACAGCGGCGATGGCTCGAGTTCCTCCAAGACTATGACTTTGAGATAGTCTATACTCTTGGAAAGGGGAACGTAGTAGCTGATGCTCTCAGTAGGAGGATGGGAATTCAGCTACTCGGGCAGGCAACAGAGTAACTAGCTACTTTGCAGACATCCTTCATGGATAGAGATGGAACAGCCTTTCTTCAGTCACTCACAGTCACTCCTCCACTACTGCAGTGGGTCAGAGAGGCACAGCATGGGGATGTTGACTGTGAGATGCGGCGTGCGCAGATATCCTCAGGACATGCACTTGATGGATTCTCTATAGGAGTAGAGCACGATGTCCTTTTCAGAGGACATACCATGGTACCTGTTTCTTTACAGGAGGAGGTTCTGAGAGAGTTTCAAACTTCCCCTTTAGCGGTACATCCAAGAGTGGCGAAGATGTACCAGGATCTCAGATGATAGCACTGGTGGCCGGGTATGAAGAAGGCTGTGGCGGAGTTTGTTTCTCGATACCTCACCTGCCAGCAAGTGAAGGTAGAGAACCAGGTACCAGCAGGCTTGGTACAGCCCTTGGAGGTCCCGTAGTGGAAGTGTGATGGGATATCTATGGATTTAGTGACTGTACTTCCACGTACTTCCAGAGGTCATGACTCCATTTGGGTGATTGTATACCGACTCACCAAGTCAGCTCACTTCTTACCCATTAGAGAGCAGGGCTCAGTATAGAGCTTGGGACGTCTCTATGTTCAATATATTGTACGACTTCATGGTGTGCCATCATCTATCATCTCCAATTGAGATTCTCATTTTACCTCCCGGCATTGGAAGGGGTTGCAGGAGGCATTCGGGATGCAGCTACATCTGAGCACCACCTTTCACCCTCAGACGGATGGTCAGACGGAGAGGATCATTCAAACTCTTGAGGACATGCTCTGTGCATGTGTACTTGACTTTGGTCGCAGTTGGGAGGACCACCTACCCTTGATGGAGTTCACGTACAACAATAGCTACCACTCCACCATTGAGATGGAACCATACGAGGCATTATACGGCTGACCCTGCAGATCACCTCTGTGCTGGACAAACCCTGGGGAGTCAGCACTTGTGGGACCGGAGATAGTCCAGGCCATGACAGAGAAGGTCCAGGTCATCCAAGAGCGAATGAAGACATCTCAGTGCTGGCAGAAGTCTTATGATGATAGGAGGCGGAGGCCACTGGAGTTCGAGGATGGCGACCACGTCTTCTTTCGGGTCACACCTCGACGTGAGTTACAGAGATTTGGACGATGTGGCAAGTTATCTCCGCGCTTCATCGGACCATTCTAGGTCCTCAGCAGGATAGGCGAGGTGGATTATCGCCTAGCTCTACCACCTCAGTTGCACTGGGTGCACGACATCTTCCACGTATCTCAACTGAGGAGATATGTGCATGACCCGACGCATATCATCGACCATGGGGAGCTGGACATTGACGATTGGGTGACTTTTGCAGAGGTCCCGATAGAGATCGAGGATCGATAGGAGCACGTCCGACGTGGATGGTTGATACCTCTAGTTCACATCAGATGGAAGCACGGAAACCTCCATGAGATCACTTGGGAGTGGGAGGCTCAGATGCGTGCATAGTACCCACATTTGTTCTCCTAGTTTATGATGTATCTTTACGGGGACGTAAATCCCTGAGGTAGGAGTAATTTAAAGACCCATAAAATTAAAGGGAAATTTTTTTTCTTAATTTTCTTTGGGATTTTACAAGAACGCAGTTTCTGACGGCACCAGATTCCGAGGCCCGGTGTGCCCAGAATCATTTTCCAAAGTTTAGCTCGGGTAAGTTCAGTGAACGAACGAGTGAGTTTTCCTAACTTTTGGACCAGTGCTCGAAATCAAATTCTGAGGGCACTGATGGAATCGCAGTGCTGATAATTTCTTAAGAACACCTTTTCCAGAGTAGAGTTTGCTCGGGTGAGGTTATTAATAATTTGGGTTAACTAAAGAATAAAATAAAATATTGTGCAACAGATTTTTTTTTATTATAAGTAGTGTTAACCTAGGCATGGTGGTTGGAGTGGGACCCACTGGTATCCTAACTCCTAGGTAGGATATTAGTGAGGTGGGGCCCACACGAGCCTTACCCCCTTTAATTTCCTTTTACCTCCCACGTGCATTTAATTTGGTTACTCACAGCACCCCCATCTTAAATGCCAAGTCAAATCTCGAGTTTAATTGAATTATTAAACGCCTCATTAATTGTTCAGCGCACGTTAATTAAACCATGTTTTAATTTTGAATTTCAATTAAGGGTTGTCATGAGAAAAAAAATAAGGCAACGCCTTATTTTATTGTTGTTGTTTCGTTGTGCGAGAAGGATTGGGAGGAATTGCTCAAAGCCTTTGAGTCTTCATCTTCTTCGTTGAAGAACGTGAAGAACGACGAAGAATGCCAACCTCCGACATAAGACAATGAAGAACACTAGTTCCCTGGATCGACAACACGACGCCGTGTACCGCGACGCCAACGATCCTTTTTTCGCGACGTCCCTTCCCTGCGACGAACCATCTTTCAACAATGCTTGAGGTAGGGGTTAATTGTTTTGACCGTGAATTATTTTCCTTGTCGTTCATCGACTTCAATTTGGGCCGCCTGTTGTCATAATAACAGGAGGAGGTCGGACCGCACGAACACGGTCGACCCTCCTCCCCCTTTGATGATTATACTTGTTGCGGCACAGGCAAAGGTGGCGCGGTGCAACTGCACCACGCGGAAACAATGAAGAATGGGTGAAGAATCACGGCGCCGTCGTGCCGTGCCGTTGCGGCGATTCAAAGGCTCCATAATTTGTTTAATTGACGGCGGATCGACGGGCGATGACCGAATGGGCCGCAGAGGCAGTTCGATGATTCTGCAGTAAAGTACGAGACCCGAGATGAACGCCGGCGCAGAACGAATTCAAAATGGACCACCGGAGCAAATCCGGTGGCCTGCGGACTACACCGGCGGCGCGGGTCACCGGCGGCCGGAGGCGGGGGCCGACATCGGCCGGCCGCCTGGAGGCGGCGACATCCAGGCGTGAAGCCAGGAGGGTCCGCCGCGGCTGAAGCCACTGCGGCAGGAGATCGGTCCTGTGGCCACACGGGACTGAGGGAGACGCGGCGTTGGGCCACGTCCGCGGGCAAGGAGCGGCCCCCACGTGGGGGCCGCAGCTTCAATCAAGGGGGCAGCCGCCCCCTTTGCGCGCTCGCTCGGCCAGCGTCGAGCCGCGCTGGGTCGGACCGGCCGCGCCGGGCCGCGCCGCGCCAGCCGGGCCAGGCCGGGTCGACCTGTCCGGGCCACGCCCTAATGGGCCAGACCCGAACCCGGTTCAGGTCGACCCAGTTTGGGCCGACCCGGGGGGTCTTGGGCCGGGTCGGTTTGGGCCCAAAACCCTCTTTTTCCGGACAGTTCTGTTCAAACGCCAGTATCTTGGGCTACAAACCTCTGATCGATGCACTATCAATTGAAATAGGATCCATGGATAGTGGCGGTCATTTCAGTATATTAAACTCAAGGTTTCGAAGAACTTTGTGTATGGCCGGGTTGGTTTGAACACAAAACCAACCGGGCCCTCGGAGCGGAAATGCTTCTAACTTGAGATCCAGGTGTCCAATTGACGTGCCGTCGACTTTGTTGGATTCCTATTATTGAGACGAAACTTTTGGCTTACTCTGATCAAGGTTTGGACACAGTTGGAGTGCATTCAGGTTGTTTTTGACTTAAAAGCCAACCGGGCCCCTGGAATGGGAAAGCCTATAACACTTAGACCGGGCGTCCGATTGACGCACTATCTCTCACGTTGATTTCCTCTTGTCGAGACGGAACTCTGAGATACATCAACTCCGGACTACTTGTTAGTGGATGTATCGACGCCCTTGTATCGTGGAGAAGACCCTCACGGAACGAGCATGCTGTGTGCGGGAACCCTAGAGCTGGCTGCGACTGCGACGATGACGACCGTACTGAAATCCTATGTGGGTTCAACGATGATGAAGACTACACTGAAATCCTATGTGGGTTCAACAGCGATGAAGACCGTACTAAAATCCTATGTGGGTTCAATGACGATGAAGACTGCACTGAAATCCTATGTGTGTATGGTAGCGATGAAGACCGTACTGAAATCCTATGTGGGTTCGGCAGCGATGAACACCGTACTGAAATCCTATGTGGGTTCGACGACGATGAAGACTGCACTGAAATCCTGTGTGGGTTTGGCAGCGATGAAGACCATACTGAAATCTTATGTGGGTTCGACGGCGATGAAGACTGCACTGAAATCCTATGTGGGTTCAGCAGCGATGAAGACCATACTGAAATCCTTTGTGGGTTCGACGGCGATGAAGACGACATTAAAATCCTATGTGGGTTCAACAGCGATGAAGACCATACTGAAATCCTATGTGGGTTCGACGACGATGAAGACTGCACTGAAATCCTATGTGGGTTCGGCAGCTTGGCTGGTTTAGTATCCTATGTGGGTCCCAGCTTAGATGAATCGGTGGCTATATCTGATCACCTCTATCACCGAAGAAGTATACCTGTATGAGCTGAGTCTTGACTTTCAATAATTATTTTCGATATTATTGACTTGCTATTCTATGTGGATTGATTTGTGATTTCCTGTGTGTATTGGGTTATACTCCTATGGGGACGTGATCGAACTTGGGCTCGGATGTTGGGTCCAAACTGGAAATGATGAATTAGGTATATGTATGGGCATATACCTAAGTAGTTTTGGTTGTTACTTCGTGATTGTATCTTTCCTTTGTGGATTATCCTTATGGATTTTGGGAGACCTTCGGGGGTATCGGGGTCCCTATAGAGTAGCGTATACTCACCCCTGCACGATCTATGCCCGTACTACGTTGTGTTGGATGCAGATGCTGCTAGCACTGATCGTGGTCGAGGCTAGTGGAGCAGTCAGTACCTGGAGGTGGACCACTGGGCGGGACGTACACGGAGCGGACTGCTGGACCCGAGGAGCTGAGGAGGCTATCTTTACCCACCCTTCAGGTAGGACTTCTAGTGGATGGCTCGATGTTGCTGCTTTAATTTCAGTTGCTGTTCTTTCTTTCTAGTTATACTTTACTTTCAGTTTGGGTTTGTATTCTGGCCCACTTACTTTTCTGCACTACGTTTTGTACCCAGTTTTACCTCGTGTTTACTTCTGCTATCTTACTCTGTGGTGTTTGTTTACTTTATAAAGGCAATTCCTTCCCCTTTTTGTCTGGATTTACACCTTGGTGCTAGTCGCCAGCCCCTGGCCTATGGGAGGCGGGATTGGGGTAGTCACGACACGAGTTTCGGGGATGGGTCGTGACAGATCTTCTTTTTTCACCTAAAGTGATCCTATATATATTTCATTATTTTTATTGATTACTGTTTGTTTTAAAAGATACTAGGATGAAATATACTCTTAGGGTTTTTGATTTCAAAAGGGAATTAAGTCTTGTAACATTGGCCCTATTAAGGTTTTTTTGATTATAGTGATGGAATAAATTATAGAGTTATCGTTCTAGGTTTTTTTGTGGTTCAATGTTCTTTACTTATTATGATTATTGAACAGAACTAGACTTCTCATATATATATACATTACTTATTTTAGACTATTATTATTTACATTAAAAAAACACGCGCATGAGGATCATAATGGGTTAGTTCCTTTATAAATAGATATACAATATTCTTATTTAGTGAAAGTTATTCATCATCTCATAGAAATATATTCCCCTTTGGTACTATTTATAAAAATACCCTAATTAAAAACTTTATTCATAAACTAGGAAAGGAAACATAAGAAAGGGTGAGATAAGATTCTTAGTAAGGGTAAACATGAGAAAATATTAACATAACATGAGAATTAGGGTATGAGAACATGAAAATATAATTTGATAAACCAATCCCTACATATCATAGATCATAAACTGGAGTCATGAAATATATCATTTCAATTCATAAGTCTGAATCATAATGGAATCAAAGAACATGAGACATGAGAACATAACATTGGAATACAATATAGGCTTATAGAATGCACATAATATTATAAAATTGTAAAAATCTATAAACAGAAACAAGTCCACTAATTAAGTTAAATATATTAAATAAGGCCCACACATAAACTTAAGGGAATTAAATCAGGTCCCCACATATCCTTATGGACAAGAACATATGGTCCATAAATAATATTGTGAACATGGTTTCAGGTTCATGAATCACATTGTGAACATTCTACCAGGTTAAAGCATAACATTGTGAACATGTAATTAGGTTCATGAATAACATTATAAAAATTTAAGCAGGTTTACATATAACATATTTACTCCTTTATTATACAAATTTACCCAATACTTTGGAGGGATATATAGGTTCCACTCACCACATAATGAAAATCCTACATATGTGTGAAACAAGATCTTGAAAAAATCATCATATTAGAACCCAAGAAAATAAATGGGTTTTATAAAAATTTCATTATGAAATATCATGTGCCAAATAAATAGATTTTAGAAACATTTTGTTATTTCATCAAAGCATAAACTATGGAAAAAAGAAGTGGGTTTCGTAATCATTTTATCATTTTATAACCCGTGGAAGAGAAATAGGTTTTATAAGAATATTTTCATCATAAATATAAATCACCTAGAGAAATAATTGGAATACTACCCTGGGATCACATCTGATGTAAAGTAGAAGTAACATTAAAGGATATCTTCTTAGATAGAACATTATTTTGAATGATCCCTTAGAATAGTTCTTGGGGAATATAAATTTTCTTTAAAAATAACTTTTAAAAAAAATTAATTATTTTTTTTGTAAATAGTTTTATTTGAAAATAAATATAAAAATATAAAAATTATTCTTTAAAAAATTATTTGGTCATGACAGCATGAGATTTCGTACATTCCATACATGTTAAAATAAAGATTCCTTTCACATTTTTGGTAAAATATAAAAAATAATTTGTTGGAAACCAACATGAATATTCCTTTCAAAAAATTACATAAAAATTAAAACATGGATAAAAATTATTTAATAACTTATTTTGGTTATTTTAAACCATTTTTGAAATAATTTTCAGAAAACATGTATATGAAATAAAAAATGTTTTCAACTGAAGGGAGAAATAATGACGATTTTCTTTAAAAAAATATTTTGGAATCCTAAGTATACAAAGTGATGAAAATTAAGGGAAAATATTTATCTCAAGTAATTTTTATAGTATAATAAAACTCATGTCTTTTTTGAGAGATAGATCATAATATTTTTTCTTTAGGAGTATAAACATAAACAATCCTAATAAATGATGAGATTGTATCGTAAAACCAATACCACTTTGGTAACATTAAATAATAATATCCATTAAATAATAAAATAGAATAAAAAAATATCATGAAAATAAATAAATTCATGATATTTCATTTTAAAGGATCTATATATACACCTCATAAAAGAATATAGGTACATAACAAGACATATGTCTCAAAGAAGAAAAATTGAGACAAAAATCTACGACCACTTTAGTAACTATTGAACAATAAACACCATCAAAGTGAGATACTAAAATGGATATTCATATCATCATAATTTTAATGAGAAACATCATAAAATAAATTCATGGGAATTATATACACCATAGAAAAATAATTTGTGGTTAATATAGACTGTGTCTCATAGAAGTAAAAAAGTGAGATGGAAATCCATTACCTTAAGCCTCGACATCCTTCATAAAAGTTTGAAAGAAATATTTAATAAATATATGTTTATTAAATATATATTAAAGAGGCATATTTACTTCTATAATACCATATATTATTTTATTATGACCTTTTATTACACATTTATTATAAATACCTTGTAAAAATCACGTGTCAGGTAACAAATGTTTGGTTTTTCGTGTATGTTTGGATTTTTTATTTTCAGTTCTCTTAATTTGATAATGTTTAAATAATATAAATATTCGTAAACATTATATAAATATAATATATATAGTTGTATATTTATTTACCGTAATCCATAAGTATTTTAGATAGAAAATAAAATACACTATTCATGGAGATGGTATGCCGTACACATGTATAAACACTGTTTCCATTTTCTCGATTGATGAAATGAAAGAATGATAAATAATATTTTATAGTTAAAAAAATATTATTATGTCATATATATCACATGTTTTTATTTGAACCTATTCTTATTACCTTCCATGTAAAGCATATGTGAATAAATAATTACATCACTTCGTGAGGCGGTACTCCACCGTACACACATGCAACATTATTGTATCCCCCATATAATGTAATATAAGAAAGGTATATATGATGAAATATTTAAAAAAGTGTATTTATGTAAAAAATATGATATATATACATTATATGCATCATCTTACGAAACCATGAGAGTTATTGATGGAAAATACGTCACATTGGTTCGGGAGGAGGTAGTCCACCGTACACACAAGCGATGTTATTGTTTCCCCTTTGAGGGAGGAAGAGATGGATGTAGGTCATGAACATAGTAAAATAACATCTAAGTATATTAATGTTACTATATTTATTATAATATCATGGTTTAAAATAATTTAAGTAGGTGAATAAAAAATAAAATAAAATTCCAGGTAAGGGATGTTAACCCTTCTTCGAAAAAAATTCACTTGGTTTGCACAAAAATCATTCCAAGGATTGATTTATGACAAAAAAATAATTCTAGGATTATATGATGGAATTAAGTAAGGTATTTTTCTGGTATTTTTCTAACTTAAGGGTTTTTGATGTGTCAAGAGAAAATTAGAGTGGCTGGCCTTTTATAAGTGAAGTGAATGTCAAACTAATAATTTTTTAAAAGAAAAATGTGTACCAACGTTTTTCACATTCCAAAAGGGTGAAAATGGTAAATTATAGAAACTTAGAGGTGTTAAGGTATATATATGGATATAAAATGTTTTTTTACAACTTTATTTGTCATTTTATAACTTATCATTTTTGTTTAACCCTCTGGTAAACCCATTTTAACAATAACCATGACAATTAAACTTTAATGCTTTTACTACTCATAATGGTAAAAATTTATTTTAACTTAGTAGAAAATATAAATTATTATGATAAAAAATTTTGAATCCATTTTTCCAAATTTTGAATTCATTTTTCCAAATTACATTCCCCTAATTGGGAAATTTTAATTTAAAATTAATCCTATAGATGCGATAAAAAAACAATTTTCCAAAGAGAAACGTTTCAATAGTGTGAAAAGTTTTTAATTAAAAATTCAATATTAAATTGATTAAAATGAACTAAATTTCATTAATTGATATATAATTAATCTAATTTTAATTTTGAAACAAGATTAATAAAATTTTTAATTTTTTAAAAGCTGCCAATGAAAGAGACAAATCGTAATAAAAATAATTATTTTTCACTATTCACTGAAAGAATTTATCTTTTCAGAAAATTATCAACAATTCACTCCATGATAAATTTCACATTATGATTTTAAAAACGAATTTTAATTTTTCAAGTCTTTTTTTTAATTTTTAAAAAGTAATTTTGAAATAAATTTTCAAAATATGACAACACTTCTTTTTAGAAAAATATAGTTTTAAGCATAAAACTGGATTTATTCTTATCTCTTGTCTAGAAAACTAATAATATGAATGTTAAATTTAATATTTAATATATAATATGTCATTTTAATTAACTGTTTTTTATTAAAAGTTATTTTTTAATTTATTAAGGTAAAATATGTTTTTTGTGAATAAAAACATATTTTTCATAACAGTATTTTCTTTATTTTCAAATGGGTTTTATTTTCATTTATAATTAATTTCCCAGAAAATAATTAATTATTTAATTTTTTTTAAAAAAATAGAATTTTAAAATTTAGTTAATCCTATTTACACACATCATTCCTATGGATAGGTGATAACTATCATATTAATTTATAATATTTTAATGGTATATCTTGTTTTATTAAGACTCTGTGTTGTGTGTAATGTAAGATAAACTCAGTGTTGCATGTAAGGAAACCTAAAAATGATGTTGCATGTAATGAAAGATAATCTTGGTGTTACAATAAATTCATTACAAATTCAATGTTTCCTATAATGTAAAATATCAAAAAATATAAAGTTTATTTGAAAAAAAAAAATATTTCAAAAAATATCAAGGTGTCACATTCTACCCCCCCCCCCAACAGTAAAATTAATTTCTCTCTCGAAATTTATCACTTTGGTACCAAAAAATGAAGGTAATTATTCCTCATTATATCCTATGGTTCCCATGTATCTTCCTTAATCTTGGGTTTTCTCCATAAAACATTGACCATGAGAGTTGTATTGTTTTGTAGAACTTTTCCTCATCCAAAATGTCCATCGATTGTTCCTCATAAGAAATATTACACTCTAGCGGTACAAATAATGAGTTCAATACATGTGATAGATTAGGTATATACTTCTTCATTAGATATACATAGAACACATCATGGACTTTAGATTTGTTTTTTGGAAGTTCTAAGCGATAATATAAGGTCTCGATATGATCAAAATTTTCAAAGGGACTGATGTAATTAGGGCTTAGTTTTCCCTTATTTATTCCACAAAGAAATTCATAAAAAAAATTCTAAACAATTTAAAATTCTAGATCACATCGATGATTATTATCATAACATTTCTATGAAATTTGGTTATCCCATACATGTGATGAATGGTACTAAACTTATTTTCCATTTCAACATCTAGCTTAGTTCCTAATAGCTTCCTTTATAAAACTTCTTTCCATTACATTGGAGTTCAACACTTATTTCCACAAAGGAATTCATATGGGGCCATCTGAATTCTTGTGTGAATGTTATTATTGAATAATAACTCAACTAGAAGAAGGTGTTAATCACAAACACCTTTGAAATCCATTGAAAAAGATCTTACCATATCTTTTAGTGATTGAATTGTTCTTTCATAATTTACATCTATCTAAGGATGAAACAGAGTGATTAAATTCAAATTCATATAAAGAAATTTATAAATACTTTTCCAAAAAATTAAGGTAAAATTTGGATCCTAATGAGATACAATTGAATTTGGTACTCAATGCAATCTTACCACTTATTTCATGCATATTTTGGTAGGTGGATCCAGAGATAAATCTTCTTTGACAGAAAATAATTATGCTGATTTCATAAGGTGATTGACTACAACCCATAATTACCTTGACACCCAAGATAAGATAAACGCTAAAGGTTGTCATTACCTTTAATCATATGTCAAAAAAGTGTAAATCCAATCCCAAACTTTGTCACTAAAACATATACAAAACTAATGGATTATATTTCCATAAATATCTCCTCAAATATCGTCAATCTAGATAAACTACCATCATATAAAACCTCAAAATGGGTGTCAATTAAATTTAACTTGTGATCAAACTTAAACTCATAAACTCTTGATGGTAACTGTAACTCTTATGTTAATCTTACATGGATACATATACACTTACAAAATTTAATTCACCCTTTATTCCTTATATAATATATTTTATTATAAAAAAACATTTTCATTGAAAAAATGGGTTCTTCCTTTAATGACTGAAATTCAAATGTGATTTCACTATTGAAGAATCCATGTATAGGGAGATAATCGCATGAAACTTCACTAAAGGATAAATAATATGATTTTCATAGGGATAATTCATACAAAAATAAAACATGAAATTCATAGTTATGGAGGGAGGATAAGTGTGCCCTAATTATAATGATTCACTTCCATTACGGTTTCATAATATTTTATTGTTTACTTTATCTTTAGAGGTTTTGGTGGATTATCATCACCATTAGCCCTTGGATTGGGGAATTGGTTCACATAATTCCAAAACTACATTTCAATTTAGAAACAAGAGTGTGGGTGGTGAATTATTTTGATATCACTCTCCATTCATTTTATTTACTATACTATTATCATCACTTCTACAATCTTTTACGCAATGTTTAGGATTCCCACACTTTAACACCCAATTATTCCTTTCATGCATTAACCCGAGTTCTTCTTACCACATTTCTAGCATATAGGTGACTGAAATTTTATTCCACCATTTGATATATTCATGATCTAATTAATCTTGATATTTTTTTATTATCAAAACGATGGGAATAGTTTGAATATCCAAATTCTATTTCTACCTTTAGCGAACATAAAAGGAAATATTTTTAGATACTAAAGTCTCTTATAGTCAATTAATTTTGAATACATGGTCTTAATCCACCAAATAATTGATCACATTTTATTTTTTGACTAATTATTAAACCAAATTAATCAATTCAAGTCTTATAAAATTAGATTCATATATACTAATATATTAACCGTCCTTCTATTTGAGTTTAAGAAATTCCTTCTCCATCATTGTTTATAAAATATGAGAGAAGTAATTATTAAAATATAGCATCTTAAAGTCACCCCATTCCATAGAATCAATTACCTCTACTTGAAACACATTCTTAATAAGGTTTCACCATCAATCTACTTTTCTTACAAAATGATAGAGAGTAAAAATGAATTTTATATGTTCTGTATACTAGATAATGGAAAATATCTTCTCAGTGGAACACATCTATCACTAAAAAACTAGTGGATAAGTGGACCCACAAAAATAGTGTGGAAATTTCTTCATGAAGGAATCAACAAAACGTTGTTCCCTCATTTTTCAGTTTGGAAGTTCAGCATGATTCATAGAATAAGAAAGTTGTATGAGAATAACAATGAGGTTTTTAATTTCATATCCCATAACATTTGGTTTCTTAGAAGTAAAATAATTCTAGTTTTCATTTCATTCATCATTAAGATGATTCTTTCAGGTACTATCCATTTACTGAAACTAGAAATCATAGTTTCAGAAAGATTAATCATAATGTAAATCCACATAATCAAAAAATATCATTCCTAGGATGTATGAATCATGAAACCTTATTTTCAATATTTGAAACCATAGGATTAACCACGGGAATTCATGGTCATTATTCAAATACTTCATGATGTTTCATAAAGATTTTTCAATTTAAAAAACATATCCCTCAGGAGTGTCAAATCATGTGTTCAAAAAAGTCTGTTGTCATGCACTAGGTGATGATCGTGTCTAGCTCAATGCACCCCTTTTTAGGGTTATTACCCCTAGGTTCCTCTGTACTAGAGAAAATTACTCATTTAGTATCAATACATGGTTGTACTTTTTTTGAGAATACTTTCTTTATCCTTTAAAAAAATTCATAGACATTTTCCTCTACTTTTACTCATCCTTATACATATCCTTAGGAATATAACTATTTTTTTTCTAAACCTATTTTCTAATGGTTAAACAAAACCTCCCTTTGATAAAAACTGTAGAGACCTATAATTCCCATACATATATATTACAACATTTAGATGAATATTAATTACATTACATAAACACACACTCGATGATACTAATAATGTACTGCCTTTGGAGACAAGGTACACGATCTTATTATTTAATGAAATATCATCAACATATCCCATAAAAATATTGTCCTTTTTTACTATCTATAAATATACCATCTATAAAACCTTTATTTATAACCTAGGAATGGAAATATAAGAAAGGGTGAGCCCGTATGTTCATTATGGTTAAATATGAGAAAATATCAATATGACATGCGAATATGAGTATGAGAACATGAGAATAACATTTGGAAAACTATACCCTACATATCAAAGGCCATGAACTTGGGTGATGAAATAAATCATGGAATTTTATAACATATGAATCACAATGGATTCAAATAACATGATCCCTAAGAAAATAACAATGGAAGAAGACATAGATTTATAGCATAAAAAAATTATATAACATTTTGAACATGTATAAATAGAAATAATTTCTCTCATTATGTGAAGGAAATAAAATATGATCTCATAGAAACTTATATAAATAAAAGCAGTTCTACACCAAACCTTATGGATATGAAATATAGGTCTACACATAACACTATGAACACATAACCTGGTTAACACATAACATTGTGAACACGTCATTAGGTTAACATATAACTTTTTTAACATGTAATTAGTTTCACACATAATGTTTTGAACATGTAATTGGGTTTACACATAACATATTTACTCATGAGTTATCCATTTTACCCAATGAATTGGATGGAGATACAGGTCCCAACCATCACATAATGTAAATAATACATATGTGTTCCACAAGATCATGAAACATTCATCATATCACAACCAATGTAATGAAATTATATTCATAATCGTTTAATCATAACATAAAATGTGGAAAAGAAATATATTTTTTAATTATTTCATCAGTTGTTAAAATCATAAAAGAAGCGGGTTTCATAATAATTTTATCATCATATAAATAGTAGAAGATAAATAGGTTTTATAAACATCTTTTCATCATAAAAATATACCATCTAGAGAAATAATTAGAATGGTATCCTTGGATCATATCCCCAATAAAGCATCAATAACATAAAATTATGTCTTCTTAGTTGGATAATTATTTTGAAAGATCACATGGTACATTTCTTCTGGAAAATAAATTTTCATTGAAAATAAATTTTTAAAAGTAAATATTCATAAAATATTTTGAAAACAATATTCATTGAAGATAAACTTGAAACCTTACAAAGGATACATCCTATTTGTCTTATTTATTGAAGGAATCATAGTTATCGTAGTTCAATCACACTCTTGGGACTTGCCTCATGTTAGATTCCATTATATGAGGGAGCACATATCATGACACTCATTGGGGATTACATACCAGCATTTCCTTGTATAATGTAGATTCATGATGACAAGGAGGTGTTAACTATGACACCCTAAGACCATATGTGCCATGCTTGGTGTGGGAAACAAGGGGGGATAGATTATCAACATTATGTAATATAGATATGGGACTTGTGTACTAGGACAATCCTTGTGGTGTTTGATATAGAGATTGGGACTTTATAAGGTTTCCTACGTATCTTGAGTATGATAGGAATCAGAGTCATCATAGTTTAGTCGATTTCCTAGTCTGCCAAGGGATGAGTTAGAGTGATCAACCCATCAAAATGACTGGGTACTTATGTTTGAAATATTAGAGACATGGGGTTTCCATCTATATTGATGTTTATTTGAGATTGATCCTTTAATAAGCCACCTACGTATCTTGGCTACAGGAGGTTTTAGAGTTATCATAATTTAGTTGATTAGAAATTACATACTGATGTTTCCCATTGGTTGGGGCATATCATATTATGCTACTGGTTTATGCTTATGCCCTGAAGTTACCCTTGCCTTTGCAGAGGTTTTTAACACAAAGGATATTATTATTGAAACTCCCTAAGACCATGTGATCTATGCTCAGGGTGAGAAATAAGGGATGAAAAATGATCAATTTCATTGCTTTATGAATGTGTGACTTACGTATTAAGATGAACCTATGAATATTTGATATAGATCTCAAGCCTCAGGGATATTTCCTATGCATCCTAGTTATTTTCAAGAATTAGAGTTGTTTTATTCTCTTTATTGGTGCTTACACTCTATGGTTTCCCTATATCCAGAGCATATTATATAATTCCATTGACCGAGGATTATAGAATGAAATTTCCCTTACCCTTATAGAGGATTATAAAAAAAATGATATGATTATTGCAAATCTATAAGCCCATGTGAGTTATGCTTAGTGTGAGAAAAAAGGGATGGAAAATGATCAATTTCATTTCTTTGTAAATGTGGGACTTATGTATTAGAATAGACCTATGGAGATTTGATATGGAGATCAGGCCTCAGGGAGGTTTCCTATGTATCGTTGTTATTTTTAGGAATCATAGTTCTTGTAGTTCCCTTGATTGGGGATTACACTCTAAGGTTTACCTATAGTCTAGGATTACACACTGAGGGTAGAAAAGGTTATATATCCTTTGTATTCCCTTTGGTGTATTCTTCTTGCCTATGTGACATGTATTGATTTTCCACTTGACACACCTCAGTTTCTTTCCAAGTATGCCAAAGAGTGTCTGCCTAATGTAAACTGGGGAACTGTATGATCTAGTTGTCTTTTACATAGGACTTTTTCTATCCTGGATGGAATGACTAAGGGATATTTCATGATCAAGATTGGGTTACCGAGAAGATGTCTCATGATCAAGATGACTTGACCTGGTGTCACTGTGAGAGCCGGATGACACATATAGAATGTGTCATGAGATTCAGTATGACATGTCTTATAGGGTGTCTTATGTCTTGACTAACATCCCTAGAGGGCATCACAAGTCTCATCTGACTCACTCACAAGACCTTACAAGAGATTCCTTGATAAGGAAATGTGAAACCAAAAGACTTGGATGACATGATCAAGAATCATTATATGATTTAGGAGATTTATCCAAAAGATGTCACAAGTCTTAAGTGAAAATCCATGGGGAATTTCCCAAGACTATGTATGTCTGGGAAAACTATAGGACCCACTTCTGATATTTATGGAAGATTTTTCATAACCAAAATATGATGCTAAAGGGGCATCACAAGATCTGGGAGACATGTCACAATGTTGTCACATGTCTTGGAAAATTATCACGAAGCACATGGAGTTTGGTGAAATTATTTTTGGTTTAAGTATTACACCTTTAATATTTTTTATTATATTGGGAATGCCTTATATTCATTCAATTTTGGTCAATTTTGAGTCTTGTGTGATCTAGCAAGTGTGCGGTATGTTATTCACATATCCTAACAGAGATCTTTCGTGTGATCCATGAATGATCACACAAAGTTCATTATGACTGGTGCATGATTACTCTGGTTGTTCTCTAGTATATTACTTGAAAAAATATTGGATGATCATTTTATTTATTTCTATGAGAATTTTTTTATGGTACTTGGGTGTAAATCCAACCTTTCGCACTAGATAATTCCTCTTTCTCATTTTTTTTGAGGTCATGGTGGGGAATTTATAGGCCTTTCTAGCCTGATTGTTCACCTATTTTCACTATGTATCTAGTGAGAATCTAAGATAGAGTCGGCGAAGGGCTCTAGAACCATGCATCATTGCAAGTATTTTCCATGGATCATTCAGAGTGCACCTCCTGATTTTTAGTGGCCATGAGTCCCTCCCACCAACCCTTCCTATTTTGGATTATGGTCAATTAATGAGGATTTTTTTGACAAATGAGATAATTCCAAAGGGATTCCATTTTATTATATTAAAAAGTCCAAAGGACTTCTACAAAATCAAGGTGCCCAGTGAGAGGTGTCCACAAGATGCTCAATGCCTTTCCAGGCTTGTCTATGAGTCTCATGAGACCATGCTACAGACTTCCTTTGCATGTCACAAGAACTTTATGACCATGAGTGATATCACCTCTTTCCTTTTTATGAACTTTATTTTATTTTACAAATGTAATTTTTATGGGTTTTGTTGATGAAATTTTCTCTATTTTTTGGTGATGCGTCGCCTGACCAATATGGGTCATATGGGGGTTTGTGATCATTACATGGATAAAATTATCCATTTTAACCTTGGAGATATGAAGGGGTCATGCACTTCGACTTGGACACACCCAAGGCCTTCCGCATAATGAGGGTGATATGTCAATCAGATTTTGAGAGGTGAGGCAGACATGTAAGTAAGAACTCATGATGTATTGTTGATTGTCAAGGGTGCATCACATGTCTTTAACAACCACAAGTATCTCCCACCTCCTATCCTTTTATCTCATTTGTTTTGTTTTTAAGTGGTTTGCGATTCATGATATTTTTCTTTAATTTTTCCATGGAAAAATATTCTTCTCTTTTTTGATGAGCCACATGATATTTATGACCACTAGGGGTTTCCACCTTTTGAATATCTTTATCTGATTTTCAGAGGATTTTAGATGTTTGGTTATGATCTTGACAATGAAAAACTCTGTGACCTGAGAGAACATGTTCAGTCGTTTCCGCACATTCATTGGTTGCTCAAAGATCCTTCGAAAGATAAAGAAGTCTTGTCAAAAGGGGTTCCATGGTATCCTCTACCATTTATGCACTGCTTGCAGGGACATCACATGACCGTATATTGGTCACACAATTGCGAGTCCCTTGGAGGCTCGTGGGATTCTTAGTTCACAGTTGACTTCTCACTCCTTTTATTTATGGGGGAAAATTATACCCATATTTATGTATTCATTCCTTTGTGATTTTCATACGTTTTTTTGGTAGGAATCAAAAAATTACACCCTAAGGAGCGAATCTGGAGGGGACGAGGGCTCAGTTCTGATGAAATTTGATGTCCATTTGAAGTATTATAATTAAACATCATATTATGCATTGGCTAATGCTTATAAGCGGTTCAAATAATTGACAACCTTAGTCAAGACTCTCTTTCCTGGAGTGGAAGTAGAATAGGTAGAGGGAGTGGAACTCTAGTTCTTTATCAATGCTTCTCATTAGAGTATCTTTGACCTTGTCGGTTTATCTGATCGAATTTTTTCATTGTTCGACCTTTTTAATGAATCACATTTATTTCATAAATTTTAAGAGACTAAAAAATGTGGAGATTCCTCCACCTTTTTTCACAATATAAATGGATTTTCTAATCTTTGAAATTTTTTTCTAGTTACTTTTCAACTATGATATGCATATCATATTATTTCTCTGATATTATGTGAACCACCAATGATACTCATCCTTAATATAAAATCAAGTAAACCTAAATTTCTTGGATCTAGAGATTTGTTTCAGGAAGAACTCATGAATGGACACTAACATTTCATCCTTTATTGATGAGTTTATTCTAGTTATCTTGAGATCACTCGACTGGAATAAGAATAAATGGGTAGAATATATGTCCTAGAGGGATATTAATCTATTTTTTCTAAATCTTATAGTCTTAGTGAGCAAGGATTGAATTTTCTAAGGTTGTATAGAGAGCCTTACAGGACCTTGCAGACTGAATTTCTACCCTGCTGTAGTTTAGGTTCTTTTATCTCTAACCTAATATTGGTTTACTTTATGGTATTTTAGCTCGGTCTTAATATTACTTTAGTTTAGGGTCATTTTATCTCAAACTTAACATTTGTTTTGTTTAGGTTCTTCTATATCGGACTAGATGTTTCTATAGTTTATGTTATTTTTAGATCAGACCTGATATTGATTTTTTTAGGGTCTTTGATCTCGGACCTTTAGTGTACTATAGTTTTAGGTCTTCTAGATCAGACATTTTATGTTTTTTAGTTTGAGGTATTCTAGTTCAGAACTTTTAGATGATATGTAGATTAAATTCTTACTACTAGGATTTTATGGAATATGGAGTTGGCAGACTAGGGATGACTCAAAAAAATATTGGGTACCAAGTTCCACCGTGTTTTCATCAGGTCTCACAAGGTTTGGAGTTATTTTCTTACAAGAAGTATATGACATTAGTTGGTGGGTTAAGTCCCCTATGCATCGATATTATGACCAAGAAAAAAAATAGTCTCCACTCCTTTCCTAAGGATATGAAATATTTATGAAGGTAACATGTTCGAGGGATAAATAATAGGGAATCTAGGCCCACCTAGGTAGTTAGAATATGGGTGTTGTAATTCATAATCCAAAATTATGAGCCATGTAATGTGGGATGGGGTAGACATGCCAGGTATGTCTCTTAAAAATATGAGATGTCACATTCTTACAAGGTATCACTAAGGCTCACAAAAATTAAGAAGACCTTTAAACTGGGACAAGATGTCTCTGGTCGATGGGTCTGAGCCCCTCTGTGTCAATATCCTGGCAGAACTAAGAGATATATTTTCCTTTCCAAGGGATACGAAATATTTGTAAAGACCCAGGTGTCTAGATAATGAAGTAGGGTATGGAAAAAAGGATATCTAGGAAGGGTTCTTCCACCCTTGGTAAATTTAGTGCTAATTAAAAACCTCGATCCCTACACCTTATGGTTTATAATCATGAGGTGTGGGACATCAAAGGTTTGGGAATGGAGTGTTTCATACCAACTTTGATAAAGGGTACAAGACACGGTGACATAACATTGAGGGTGTCTAGTCTACTTGAATAGTCTGGTACAAAGATTGTAAATCATATTTAAAATTGTTCAGGCAAGGATTAAGGATACAAGACAATAATTCTATGGATAACATAAAAAAAAATGGGGTTCTAAGTTCCGTCATGGTGATTCCAGGCTCAAGAGGATCAGAAATCCCTTTATACTGGGCAAAGATGTCACTCATCGATGGGTTTATGCCATTATGTATCAATATAATGGTCAAGAAGAGATATCTCTTTTATTTTTTAGGGGCTATGAAATGTTTTTGATAACCCAAGACACTATAAATCAAGAAGTTTGATTTATAGAAAATTTATTATCCGAGAAGGGTTTTAACACCCTTAAAGTTATGCCACGACTTAACTAACATATTCTCACGGTGAGGAAAGGTGACAAATCATTGTTCTAAATTTTTCCTTGAACGGGGGGGGGGGGGTCCAATGATCATATATTTTATTTTATTATAGATATAAATTAAGCCCGATGATATTTATTCCTTTTATTTGTGCCCAATGTTTTTCTTGAACACTAGAGATGAAGAGTTTAGCGAGAGAACACTTCAATTTTACTTTGGATTCCCTTTGTTGGTTTTAAAATTAGAAAGTTTTGTTTATATTTCCCTAACATATTAAGGTATTATGATTTATAACATTATAGGATAGATTTTAGGGTCATACATGTTTGAGTAAAGTGTGGGAAGTTTAAGTTCACAACACTTATAGACCTAATATGGGAGATGTTACACAAAATCCTAATTAGAATTACCAATGTAAAAAGTAGTTAATCATACTTATGAGTGAGAGGATAAAGTGTTTTAAATCTCAAATCAAGGTTATCATTTCATTAGTGATGATATGGAACAATAATTATGGGGATAACCTAAAAAAATGGGGTGCGAGGTTCCACCTTGGTGACACCAGGACCATGAGAATTATAAATACCTTTATACTAGGCCAAGATGTATCTAGTTGGTGGGTCTAAGCTCTTATGCATCGATAGAATGGTCAATAAGAGAGATCTCTTTTCTTTTTCAATGGAAATTAATGGTTTTCATAACCGGATTCTCTCAATACATGAAGTATGGTGTATGGATTAAGGTTCTTAAAAATTTGATGGAAGCACCCCATTCTATGGTTGACTAGGGTAAGGATATTGTGGTACATTGATAATGAAGATGATGGGTGATGGTTTTCTTTATTTAACATCATGTAAAGGGGAAATACTTTCATTTGTGTAGTTTAACGTTATGCGGTAAGGATGTTTTCCCTTTAGTTTAATAGTACGTGGTATGGACGTATTCTCGTGCAGTTTATCATCATACAGTAAGGATGTACTTTCATAAAATTTAACATTATGCGGTAAGGATTTGAGAACTGTCAGGAAAAGGGGAATGGTGGCTAAAACAAAGGGTGGAAATTTCGGTGTCACTACATATCATGTGTCAACAAGAATCAAGCCACACATAGTTCTTGTAATCCCATGTAGTTTTTCATGATACAGGAAAGATGTAGATAAACTGATGTGAAAATGAGGAAATTTTGCAGATGGTCCCAAGGGTGGAAACTTGGGAATCACTATGTATCCCACTGTGATGGTAATCAATCCATACATAGTTCATAAATGATAAATACTCTACGTAGGTCTGACCCTTATGTAGAGGTGGGAATTATTTCTGTTGACTATTCTAGTTAGGCCCAGGATTAAAGATATAAGAGTCACTACATATCCTATGAGGACAGAAATAAAGCTACATGTAGTTCTTGAAATTCCACGTAGTTCAACTTCAGGAAATTAGGAATAAGGTGAACTAAATTGAATAAATGGAAATGTTCTGGTTGGGCATAAGGATGGAAGTCTGGGCATCACTATGTATCTCCTGATAATTAGAATCAAACCACACATAGTTCTTGATAAAGTTCATTACATATGTCTATCCCATATGAAAAGGGGGATATTTATATTTATATTTTATAACTATGATTATATTTGAAAATTCAGGCATCACTATGTATCCTCTGAGGTTATAAATCAAGTCACACAAAGTTAATGAATAAGAAACTCTATCTTCGCAAGTATTGCCCATACAAAGAAGTGGGAATTGTTTTTGTTGATTTTCATAGTTAAAACCATGATTGGAGATTCATGTGTCACTGCATATCATGTTTCAATAAGAATCAAGCTACATGTAGTTGTCAAGGAACAATGCAGTTTTAATGTTTTGTAGAAAGGAAGAAAATGGACCACCGTGAAAGAGTGGTGGTGTTGCGGATGAGCACAAGGGTGGAAGCCTGAGAGTTGCTACATATCTAATGAGGATGGGAATTAATACACACATTGTTATAGAGAAACCATGCAGTTTAACATCATGTGGAAAGTAGATTGACCATACATTTTAATATCACGCAGAAAAGACTCATGGTGTGCCATTTATGGTCTTACATTCAGGACCGAGACAGACCTGTTGTGTGATTTAATTCCTTTCTCTTGAGGATAATCCCTTCCTACAATTCCTAAGATCATGTGAGCTATGATCTATTTGATAATCAAGGAATATCATGGGTTTCCCCACAATTTAGAGAAAGTTTAGGGCACAACAAGTGCATTTTGTATAATGTAGTGGTAAGACCAACATATAGGATCGAGGCATCCCAACGTACCTCATTGGAAATGAGAATCAATCCATATGAAGTTCTAGAAGGGCCATGCAGTTTAACATCACGTGGTAAAGAGGTGGGTGACTCGACATGAATAAAGAAGGTTTTTATGGATCCGTGATGTTTAGTGAAATGTGGTAAGGATGGGGGTCACCTGATGTGAAGGATCATTGTGGCTGCACCCAAAACTAAAGGTTCAGGCTTCACTATGTATAATTTGATGACATGAATAGATTCATATGTAGTTCTTGATGAACCATTTAGTTTAACATCATAAATCTAGGACATATACAATGTAGTTTTACTGTAATGTCATTAGGTTGGTTTTTTATAGTTTAACCTCATGTAACCAGGATGAATTTGTGCAGTTTAATGTCATGTAACTAGAACGAATGACAAGACTTACACTGATGTGGTCTCCCTTATGCTGATAGCTATGAAAAGTGTTTTCTGATAAACATTTCATTGGAGGGTGGTGTGACACACTCCCCATCCATTATGGCCAATGAGTAATCCCTATTGTGATAGACCTTACGTATGGTGTAAGGTCCCTCCCATTGGCGTTCTAGCTTTGTGGGATTCTTTCTTTGTATCATTGGGGTTCTAAGGACCGACAATAATCCCCATTGGAGGAATGAGAGAAGGTGAACCATTTTATTGAAGGCTCATTTATTATGATTCTGGTGGAACTCAAGGTTGTGCAGTGTTCCCAACCTATTCGTAGCAAGTCATTTCAATTCAAAAAACCATTTTTTCAATTTTTCATAATATAAGAGTTTCCCAAAATGAATATTTTGAGTGAGGGAATCTTGAATTCTATGGGTAACACTAACTTAGTCCCGTAAACAAAGGAGTATGGATTTTCTTGTGTAGCAGTACACATGGTGTTATGGTAGTCCCATAGACCATGGAAGAGTTTTTTAGCCAAGATTTCTTATCTGTATTCATTATATTTTGGAGTATATTTGATAGAGTCTTATTGAAGGCCTCTATCTGTCCATTTTTAACTTTATAATAGTGAGATGAGTGATTGGACTCGATATTGTACCCCAAGTAGAGTTTCTTAAACTTGGTATAATAGAATTTGGTGTTTTTGTATATCAATATTTTGTGAGGGACCTCAAACCTTGTGATGATATGATAATTTATGAAGTTGATGATGTTATTCATCTAGACTTCCTTGAGGGGTATTGCCTCATCCCATTTGGAAAAGAAGTTGGTATCAATGAGGAAGTACTTGAACTGCTTAGCTATGGTTGGGGGATATGGTCCCATAGTTTCCATCCCACAAATGCCAAAAATCCAAGAATATTTAGAAGTATGAAGAAATTATATGCATTTATGGATGAAGTTTTCATGCATTTGGAATGCATGACATTTCTTAGTTAATTCCACATAGACCTATATCATGGTTTTCCAGTAATATCATAACATTTATATTTGGTGGGAGATCCTAGTCCCATATTTATGTGTGTCACAAGATCACGCATTGAATTCTTCCATGATATCAGAAATATCTCATTACTCTATAAATATGAGGAGGATCCCATCAAAGCTGTTCTTATAGAGGGGTTTCTTCTCATTCGATACATCTTGTAGGGTAATGTTCACTAAACGATGCCAAATTTTTTCCCTTCTCTCTTTATCTATTGGGAGACTCCCATTTTGTAGATAATGGGAACCATCCATCCAGGAATGATCATTGGTGCATCATGCTCTGGGGTGGTATTGACCTAATTTATCTCTTCCATTTCACATGCAACGATCACCGATACCATTCATCGATATGTGATACAGAAGATTGCTTCTTCCTGATTAGTATCGACTGAGACAGTGGATGAATTGTCCAATATTTTTGTGAAAGAATTCTGTGATCAGGGAACATGATGTAACTTGGGCTCAAAATGGATCTTTGTAATTAGTCCTCTGATATAGCCAGTTAGAGGGCTCAATTCTTCTTTTTTGATGCTATATTCACCATTTATATTGTTTATCACTAACTCTAAATTACCTTTGATGTTCTAGTAGGCTATTTATATCTATAGGTCCGATTCCAAGACAACAATGAGGTATTGGTACTCTTCCTCGTTATTTGTGAAACCTTCAAATAGTGATAAATAGTAGGGAAAAACTTCATTGTTAAGAGTGAAAAATATGACCCATAAGACAACCTGATTGGACCTTAGGTTTTCCATCCTTGTACCAATAGGACTTCATGAGGTTCCATAAAAATACATCTCCCATTTTTGGGGAGTGTCATGGGTATATAAGACCTCTTCATTTGGAAGCTAAGTGTCTTCCAACATATATTCCATGGAGTGTCTTTGGAATAGAATACCTCTTCATCTGGAAGCTTAGTGTCTTCGAGCATATTTTCTGGAGAATTATGTTCTATAAGTAATCTGGACTAGGCATTTAATTTCATTTATTTCTTTGATACAAACAAAATTTTGTATTTCTGAAGGATGAATGCCCATTGGGCCATGTTCCTGATCATCATTAGACGACCAAGGATGTACTTGAGAGGATCGATTCAAGAGACTAGTCGGACTTCATGGTGTTGAAAGAAATGCGCCATATTTTGAAATGTGAAGATGCATGAAGGGTATTTATACTCAACATTAGAGTATCAGGTATAAGTACCTAATTCAGTTTAATTGAGGTATTTTAGGTTATTCTTACTTTCAGCATCATTCTTTTGTGCGAGGAGGGAACCCAATGAGTATTCCCTGGTAGCCACATATAAGATGGATGGGACCCCTTATATTAGAGGAATCATAACCGATTGGTGAAGGATGAATTTATTGATACTCTCAAAGTCTTATTTATAGACATCATTCCATTGATAAACGATTACATTTTTTATTGTCCTGGTAAAGGGGAGAGCATTTCCGAGTAGATGGGAAATGAATCAGTGAATGTAAGAAATGTTCACATAGAGCCCCCACAAATTTATGAGATTTATAGGGGTGATATTTATAAGATAGAACTAGTCTTCTCTGAGTTGACCTCAATGCCACAGTAGAATATCACAAACCTAAGGAACTTCTCCGATGTTATCCCAAATTCACATTTTTGCAGATTTATCTTCAGACTATAATGTCGCAGCTTGCCAAATTTTTTTTTGTGGTCTGTGAAGTTATCATATTTATATTAGGATTTAACCACCAGGTCATCGAAATAACATTTGAAAAAATTTCCCAATAATTGATTAAAGATATTATTCATGGCCTATTGATATGTGGCCCCAACATTTTTCAAGACAAGGGGTGTGACCTGATAGAAAAAATCCTTTGAGGCACTATGAATGTATTGGATTATTTATCCTTCAGGGGAATCTTTATCTGATTATTCCTTGAGTACCCATCCATGAAAGAATGGGCTTGGAATCTAATAGTTATATCTATCACGATTTATGTGATTGGAAATGATAAATTCTCCTTTGGGAAATTCTAATTAAGGTCTTTGAAGTGAATGTAGACCCTAATTTCACTATTCTTATTCTTGATAAGGATGATTTTGGAAAGCCATTTCAGGTATTGCACTTCTCTGGAAAAGTTGGATTTAATCAAATTGTCTACATTACCTCTACATTGGTGGAATGAGAGGGGTGAATTCTTATGACTACCTACTTGAAGCCTCAATGCTCATATGGTATCCTGATTTGGTGCATAGACATATCTGGATTTAGTTTGGGAATTTCTATGAGGTTCCAAGAAAACATATATAAGTGCTTCTTAAAAAATTCCATTTACATCTCTTTCTCTTCAAGGGGAATGGTTTCACTAATCAGTATAGGATGTGGGTCTTCCTTTGTTCTTGAATTTATCTTCATGATTTCATCGATGGTGGTGGGAACACCTTCCTTGAATGCTGGAGGGGTGCTCCTGAGGTCATCCTCATCTACTTCCATCTTTGATTCTGTGGGTACATTTTCTAATAGAGATAGAAATATGGGGGATTCTATGTCATTATCAGGGTTTGAGAGGCCATGATAAGAGACATCATCATTCCTTGTTAACTAAGTCATTGTAGATAGGTGTAGAAACTGATAGTCTATGATGTTCTCATTGGGGACAAGTGGTGAATGGACCTATGTGATTATATCTATGACTACATCCAGGTTTATGGGGAGAATATAGTCACTGTCACTCAAACTTTAGGGATTTACATGGGTGACCCCCAAGCCATTGGGTGCTGAAACCTGTATATCATCACCCATCACTGGTTATTTGCCTCCCTTTTTGTATAAATCAGCTTCAGTATATACGGCCCCATGAGTCTCAAAGGGGGAACTATCACCATTTAGTATACCAAAGTTTCCATTAATGGTATACTTCAGACATTTATGGAATATTGAATGTATAACCTTATGTCTGTAGATCTAGGGCCTTCCGAGATGAAAATTGTGTGCACTATCTTGCTGGATTACCATAAACTCAACGTCTAATATAAGATCCCCAAACTGGGATTCAAGATTGATCTTCATGAGAAGACTTTCCTCAAACTTATTATACCCTTGTATGGTCATCTTAGTTGGACAAAAATCCACTTCTCCTTATCCTAAATGTCGTAGGTTTTGGATTGGGATAATATTGATCCCCGAAGAATTACAAATCAGATCTCTTTGAATGTTGACATTATTAAGTCCTCCCGAGACATATAGGGGTATGATGATCCCTTGAAGGGATTTTTCCTAATATTTATTAGTGAATGATATGGAAACATTATATTCTAATGAAATTTTCATATCTATATAGACCTTTAATACAAAAACATCTGTCAAAAACTCTTATAGGTTTTGGATGGCTTCAACAAATACCACCATGAGTTATTTTGAAATATAGAGTGCATCGAGGACTGAGAAATTGGATGGGACAACCACCAACTATGTTACAATTTCATACTTTTGTGCCAAAGGTTAGTGCTTCTTAATATGGGTTTTCTTCTGGGCATGCGGTCCAAGAGTAGTGGAATTTTAAGTGGGAAGACATTGTATTTGTGAAGAAGTATATAGAATATCTACTACCAGTGGTTCATGTTGCACTGAACCTCCATGTTTTCTGGTCTGATTGGGATGAGCCCCCTTCAATGTTGTCATACAAGAAAATTGGGAACATATAGCTACAAGAGGGTTCTAAGACACCTTCATGCCCTTATTGGGATCACTAGAGTGCCTTCCCATGAGTCTCAACTTCATATTCATTCTCCCTAGGGAAATGTCTAGAATATTGGGTCTGACCACACCCACGCTATCATTTGTACCCCCAGTTCTTACACATACGACCTCATGTTCCTCAGTTATGTGTAGGAAATTAATATTCAAGGGCCTTCCCTTCATTGAAGAAGGGGTCTGTCAAGTTTACCACATTGACAGGGACAAAGATGAGCTCTTATTCTAATGAAGATCCTATTTGGTGAGGAAGTTCCCATGTTTTGGATGTTGCAGGAAAGAAATTAATGAGATTTAATGATCACTTTAGGGAAGAATTTGATTACCACCCTTATATTTCCTTCTACTTCTTATGGTCACACACACCTCTAAGAGGTATATTTCATGTTCCATCCTTGGATGGTTGAGATATTGTGGGTCTCCACAACTATTCTTTTAGAGTGGAATGAGATCAATCAATTTTTCATGGAGTCATAAAGCTGTTAAATTTTTGTGCACGCCTGGTGGGGACCTTATTCCAATCACCCAATTATTCTGGTTGGATCACAATTTTTCAGGACACATACTCTGGGGAGTTGTCTAACCCCAAATGTCTTGAATTGATCATGTCTTGAAGGACGAATTTGAAGTAGTAGCAGTTCTGGATATTATAACCCAACATTATGTGGAAAGGGAAATAATAGGGATAATCGGTGAGTTTGAACTAATCAATCCTCCTGGGTTGTGGAAGTGTGACCAGGTTATCATTCATGGCTATTAAAAAATAATTGGGGGCATTTTCATCCTGGAAAAATTATGCCTTACTAACCCGTTATTCAAATCATGGGTGACCCGGATTTCTCTTCACATATAGACAAGGGAGATTATGTTGTGTTTTCCACATGATAGGAGGTGATGGGTGGTTTGGGGCCTTCTTAGGTGTTTTGAAGGGCATTGATGTTGGGTTGAAAGTGAAAGATATGGCTTCAAATTTTCCTGGACTTTTTACCTATGTGGTGGGCATGAGTCGAGTTTTAGATCAGATCTGTTGAATAGATTCTTCCAAACATTGGGAAGTTTTAGAAAACTTAGGGAATCCACATGGATATTTCATTTGAATTAGAGGTGTCAGAAACTCATTCTTAATATTTTCAACATATAGTTCCAACAGTTTCTATTGTGAGAGGGGGATGCTGAGTGAGTAGTTTAAACCATTCCACCATTCTATGAAGTCAGAACCCCATTCATTTTTGTTTTTCTTGTATTTAATTAGGTAAAAAAATAATTTTCTTTATTAATGTAGAATTTTATTGAAAAATTATTTGATGATGAAGGTCATCCCATCCTTAAATAGATCCAACTGGTATACTTCTATACCAAAAAAAGGTTGACCCTATCAGAGTCTGTCCAAAATACTTAGTTTTTTCGCCTCCTATTGATCTTGAGTGCCTATTGTCAACCCACATCAAGATAAAAAGTGTGTGAGATGTTTTTTGAGGTCACCCACATTGTCAAAGGAAAGAAGGTAGGATTTTCAAAACTAGGTGGATGCAAAGTATCATCCACCCAATTGGGATATGTATTTCTTTCAGTCTGCATAGGTCTGTGTTTCCCTTCTATGGTTTTCATTCAAGTAGACACAGAATAGATGATGTTAAGGAGCTCCAGGGTAACCATTTCCCAATCCATCTCCCATTTTTAGGGAGTGGGTGGGAAATTTTGAGGAGGACACACTTTTATCTCCCACTTATTTTTGATTCATCCTAATAATGATTGGTTATCCTGACGAGGGAGAGGTTGTCGCCACAATGGAATGAAGTCCTGATCATTTTTGGATTACTCATTTTTGTAGACTGGTTGGCTAGATCCAGAGCCAATATGATCCTCAGATACCACTCTTGCTGGTGAACTGTCTATGGGAGGAAGAATATTCATCTCTACCTCAATATAATACCCAGTGAGAATATTACCCTTGAGTAGCTACATGTTGAGATGTTTGAGAGTTTGTATCTCACTCTCATATTGTGATAGTTGTTCCTATTAGGAAGTAACCTCCAATATTTTTGGTGGAAACTGGGATTTAGTCAAATCCTTCCTTTTTTACTTTGGCAGTATTCTTCTATGGAGGTGGAAACTCGGTATTTGGAGGTTCCAGGTTTTGGTTCCATCTTTGGTTCTGAGAGCGAGCAACCTCATTTGGTGTATCCAAATCACCCTACTATAGGGGAATGTTTTCTATGTTGTGACCCTATTCATTTTTTCCTTGTTCCACAACATCTTTCATGTTAATGGTGACAACATTCACAAAGAAATAATGGGAAATGGTGGTTGTGCCATTACTTTCAACACAACCGGCTGGTAATGCACTATCTTCTTTAAGGTCATTATTAAAACCCTTGGCCATATTGGGTTGATTTTTCTTATAAACCTGGTGGGGTATGATTTTATTCACCATATGTTCCTTCTTTTTTGGTCTATGAATAATTACTCTGAGGTGGTTTCTTGTTTTGGTTTCCGAACGGGCCCTGACCACTAGGGGTTTGTCTTGTAGTGTGAGGAGATGGTGGAATGTCAATTGTTGAATGACTTGTCCCAACCTTGAGATGAATTATTTATTCTGTGGTGATGAAGATGATGAAAATTTGACCATCCTTGTGTTTTGGGGGTCATTTGGGGCCACAATTGTCATTGATTGGTCCAGTTATTGAAGATGAAATGGCTCCAATTGGGGATTTGATGACTCGTGGGACACACATGTAGGTATAAAGTCTCCCTACCCAATGAGGTGAGGTTGATCTGGAATCACCACTGATGTATCCAAGTTTATCCATGTAGATGATGAACATTGTGATGGTTATTGAGATACAAATGACCATAGCCTAGTAGGATGGGGTTTTCTTACAGTTGTTGTTGATGTGTCCCAAATTCTCTCGTGAATGATGATCAAGAGGTAGAGGGGGTGGTAAATATTCCTCTTCCTTGGAGGGCTAGTTCGGTTCCTAGATGGATGAAATGTGATATTAAATTAGGTCCCTTTTGATGAAGGCATATTTGTTCTTGTGTAGGATGTGGATGGGATGGCAGCCCACGATGAGAACCATTACTTACGGGAAGTTGTCCGAGTGATCGAAACTTTGGTATTAATGTTCGAAATTCATTCCTATTTCTTTGAGAGTCCCAGTTTGAAATATTTTTGGCTATAATCTCTCTCCATCTATAATTTTTGAGTACATTTAGAGTGTATTCATTCCATTTTAGAGACCAACTGGCCCGAGCGTTACAGGGTCCCCTGATCTCTCCAGAGGCTATAACAATACATGGTGTCTTATCTGAGGCGTTCTTCTATTCTAGGGGGAGGAAAAGTGTAATTATAAATAATATAACCATAATAAAATAATAATGCATGATGTGGCCTTATATATCAACTTCCAAAGAGTTGTGATGTAATGGAGACAAGCATATTGTAGGTTCGCACTGTGTTATCCGGTTTTGGTTCCCAGACCATGGAGATAACAACCAGGTCTAGCTAAAAACAAATTATCTTGATGGTCTGAAGGTGACCCTCGTACCCTGGGTAAGAAAGGTGTCTAGACTTCAGCTGCTGATGTGTATCCCACATATTTTGGAATTTTAATGGAATGTACTCATTTTCTAAATCGTCTGGGATATCATAGCTCAATGTTTTGTGGGGCTAGAACATGATGGGGAGGTTGCTTCCATCTAACTATCTTCATATGTCGATGTCAGCCTTCTCTTTATTAGAGTTACATAAATCCATCTAGCCATACCATGAAAGATGATTCTGAAGGTCACCTACTGAAGAGAGTGGAGTGCTGCTGGAGGTTGATGGGGAACTGTAGACCGCTGAGCCCGATGTTTTGAGCACCTCTCTATATGAAGGTGTCAGTACTTGGGTTACATATATTTATGGAGGTGTCTCGGAAAGGGGATTATTTCCTTGTATGTGATAGATAATTATTTGGGGAGGTTAACCATGGTGGATGTCAAGATTGGATTCATTGTAATCCATATCCACACTACTACAGGGAGGACTATCATGGTAATGAATACCTTCTTCTTCTACTTCAATAAAAGAGTTGAAAAACCTTTTTGGTTTTGAGAATATCTCTCGAATGAACTCAAGGAAAATAAAATTAAGCAGAAAAGGAACAAATTCCATGTTCGGCATCATGGTCATAATATTCCAACATTCCTTTTGGAATCATGCATGGGTATGTTCCAACTATACGATAGTTTCTAGAACATTTTTATAATAGTTTGGTTTTACGGGAGTATGATCCCACAACTGAGGAGATGCCAAAATATTATGATGATCTATCTCATTATTAACATGAATATGAGTCTGTCCTAAGGCATGTTACATTCTAACATGGCTAGCGTTGGCCAAAATGGGAATATGATCCCTATTTTATGCCTTTGGGATATTCTACTGGTCTTTCTTGGTAGGAATATGAGCCTATCTCGAGGCATGTGCCACTCTCACATGGTGGGACCTGGTTATATCCAGAATATGATCCTAGTCCAAATATGTACTCCCTACTGGAATATGCTTATGAACATATGAAATGGGAGAAGGAATATGAGCCTCCTCCTATATTACCTTGCAATGATGCTGGAATAATCATTCATCGGTGGAAGTAAGAATATGCACCTGGCTACCATGATCTCCTAGAATATGCCAAGAAGATTCATTGATAGGAATGTGAGCCTATCTCAAGGATTGTTTCATTCTCACTTGGTTATCCTCCACTATAATGGGGATATATACTCGATCCTAGGCCTTTGGAGTATGCCACTAGACATATTCGATATAAATACGAGCCTATCCTGAGGTATGTTACCCTCTTACATAGTGAGCCCTGAACATAATGAGGATATGAGCCTGATCATACTCCTTTGGAATACACCACCAAACATCTTTGATAGGCATGTGTCTTTATCCTAAGGCATGTTCCGCTCTCACATGGTGAGCCCTAGTTTGAATGAGAATATGAGCCCAGCCTGACACCTCACCCTTTATCAAAATATGAATATAATATACTTGTTTGGGAGCAAGAATGTTCACGTAATTCAGTAAAACAACTTGTTCTAGTTGATCAGAGTTTTGTCCTATCATGGTTATAGGGATAGGAGAATGCACTTTACCCTTTATCTACAATATTTATAGAATATGCCAGTGGAGTTGTTCATCCATTTCTAAATTATATTGGTGTTTTAGCAATTTGTGTGTAGGAATATAAGCCTTGAAATTTTTCATATCCATTATATACTAGAATTTGTCATTGATTGAAGAGGGAATATGTTCCCACTTCTTTCCTCCATGTTCCACAAGAATATGCCCATGGTCTTCATGCATAAGAGTAAGAATATGATCCTCCCCATGCCCATTATGGGAATATGACCGGAGACTTATTCTAAATGAGTAGGGATATAAGATTTCTTGATGGTTTATGACTGAATATGTCGAAAACCATCATCAGTTGGAGTAGGGATATAAGCCCTCCCCTAGATATCATGCACCTTCCTCCCATGATGAGCATTACTTGTTTCCTATGCATGGGTTTCATAGGTGAAAATGTGTCATATGGTACCTCCAGCAGGTGACTGGTGGGTACTGGTGGGATGATGTTGGTGACAATGATTAGAAGGAGCCCTCTTGGAAAGCTCTTGAACCATAATGGAGTCATATTTTTATTACTAGTCCACCTTCATCAGATATGGAAGATGACAGTTGTCGCGCTCTGGAGATAAGCTCCCAAAGATGTTTTTTGTGGTGACGAGTTCCACTAGCTTAGTTATAACTTTTCTCGGATGATGTAGAATCACTAGTATCTATGATTGGAGAACTTTATGGGTAGCTTCGATGGTCGAGATTGTACAATATCGATGGTACTCATAGACCATCATATTTTCCACCTATCGTTGGAGTTGTTGAGTATGTGAGGTTTATTTATGACCCACATGGGTTTCCATGGATGATGATTTACCATAGAAAATGCTGAATGATGAAGACATTATCTCGAATCAGGATGTTGGGAGTAGTATCTGCAATTACATAAATGACAAAGAATAATGTTACCAATTAGTGCATTATCTTAGTCATAGTATGCACAATCAGATATTCATGGTTTATTGAATTGTTCTTTTATTCCTAATTCATCTATTTCACTCATTTGGACTTGTAAAAAAGAGGATGGAATTACGAGAACCATGGTTATAGAGAATCATTTTCAAAATCATGTCAGTCTTACTACTTTGTTTGTATAGGTTTTGCAAAACAAAGTGGTATTAAACATTATTCACCGATCTTTCTTTAATTATAGACTTCATGTCAGGCTCCATCTATATTTTCATATGGGGAAAATGGAATGACCTAATTGACAATAACTGATCATTTTTTATTAGATATATTCATGTTTGGTTCGCCATTTTTGTTTCATCGGATTTTAAGGTGTGGAAATGGTTTTTCTTGAAGGTTTGATTTTGGGGGGATATATTGTGCACAATCATTAATGTCAGGATACCGTTTTCAGTTATCCTATAAATTTATAATAATTCCCACATAGATATCTAGGTATAGACATACTTTCCAAAGAGTGGAGGTCATCTAGGTTTTCAGGCCCAACACCTCTTGGGTACTTACATTGTTCGAGAGGATAGTTGGGAATTCTTTTAACACCCTTTTGAGGGGAATTATTTCCTACTCTAGAAAACTATTGTAGATTTAATATATATTTTCAAATATCTTCTTAATCCTAATATGAGACCAATTAATCTGACAAAATTATTTGCAGGTTAATTCTCCTATAAAAAAAGAAAAAAAATATCATTGATGAACAATGAAAAGTGTAGTCTCATTAATGAATCCATCTATATGTATTTTTGGTTCTCCATCAATTTACCTAACGACAGATAGTTGATTTATATGATTAATCCATATAACTAGATTATTTTGAATATGCCGCCACATAGGGAGGAAATGTATATTCTGAGGAGGGGATTTAGCCATTATGAGGTTTCCTACATATCTTGATTATTGCAAGAATCAAAAAAGATGTAGTTCATTAACCCCATCTAGTTTAACGTCATGCAGAGATGATATATGTGTGGGTAATAAGACACCAAATATTTGAGCTCCTATCTCAAGGAGATTTCTTACATATCCTAGTGATGGTAGGGATTAGAGTTACCATTGTTAAATCATGCCCTTGAGATAGGCCTTAATGTATATCCTCTTATATGAGGGGTGTTCATATCATGCCACTCATCAAGGATTACATAATGGGATTATCCTAGTTGGTGAATATTCTTGATGTCAATGAGGTGTTCATTGTGACACCCTAAGACCATGTGAGCTATGATCGGTGTGAGAAACAAGGGGGAATAGATTATTAACCTTACGATGTACAGATGTGGGACTTGTGTATTGGGAAAATCCTTGGGGTGTTTGATATAGAGCTCAAGCCTTGATAAGGTGTCTTATATATCCTAAGTATAAACGGAATCAGAGTCATCATAGTTTAGTTGATTTCCCATCCCACCAAGGGATAGGGTCGAGTGATCAACCCATGGGAATGATTTGGTCTTTATTTTTGAAATATCAGGGACACAGGGTTTCCATCAATTTGGATGGTTATTTGAGCTTAGGAATTTAAGAAGGAATCCTATATATAATGGTTATAACATGAATAATATATATCATATTTCAATTTATTGGGGATTACATGCTAATTTTACCATTTATTTGAGGTATATCATATTTTTCCACTGGTAATGGCTTACACACTAATGTTTACCTTTCCTTTTTTGAGGCTTATAACACAAATGATATGATTATTGAAACACCCTAAGACAATGTGAGATATGCTTGGGGTGAGAAAAAAGGGATGAAAATTGATCAATTTCACTATTGTGTGGATGTAAGACTTATGTATTAAAAAATACCTATGAATATTTGATTTGAAGATTGAGCCTTGTGGAGATTTTCTACATATCCTGATTATTTATAGAAATCAAAGTTGTCATAGTTAACTTTTTTGGGGCTTACACTATTGGGTTTCCTTGTAGATGGGGCATATCATATTATTTCATTGGTTGGGGATTACACACTATTAGTTCCTTTTCATTTTTAGATGATTATAACAAAAATCATATAATTATTGAAAATCTATAAGCCCACATGATCTATGATCGGTGTGATAAACAAGGGATTGAAAATGATAAATTTCATTAATTTATGAATGTAGGAAATATGTATTAGAATTACCGTATGAATATTTGATACGGAGATCGGGCCTCAGTGAGGTTTCTTATGTATCATAATTGTTTGTAGTAATCATAATTGTCGTAGTTTCCTTGATTAGGGATTATACTATGAGGTTTCCATGTGGATGGGGATTACACACCAAGGGTGGAAATGGTTATCTAGCTATGGGATGCCATTTGGTCTAGTATCCTTGCTAGTATGACATGTGTTTATTGTCCACTTGGAACGCCTTGGTTTCTTTCCTAGTATGTTTAAGAGTGTCTTCCTGACTTAAACTAGGGAAACATATGATCCAGTTGGATTGTATATAGGACTTTACATATTTTGGATGGAATTCCTGAAGAATATTTCAATATCAAGATTGGATTTCCTAGAAGATGTTGCAAGATCCAAATGACTTGCCCTAATTTCATCGTGGGAGTCGACTAAAACATATGGAAGGTGTCACGTGATTCAGTATGAACTTTCTTAGAGGGAGTCACGTGACTTGGATGAAATCCTTGGAGATCATTATGATTCATAGATGACTTGATCAGAAGACCTCATGGGAGATGCCTTGACATGGAAAATCATAACCACATGACTTAGAAGAAATGATTAGGCATTGTTATATGAGTCAAATGATTTATCTGAAGAAAATTATAAGAATTGGGAGATAAGTCTATGGAGAATTTCATGAGACTAAGGTGGTATTATTGGGAATACCATAGGCCCATCTTCAAACATGTTCATAATTATTAACATAACCCGAATAACATGCTTAAGGGGCATCAAGTGATCTAGGTGACATGTACAAATGCTATCATGTGCCTTGGATAATTATCACGAAGTGCATGAATGTCAGAGAACATGATTTTGATTTAAGTATTACCATTTTAATCTTTGTTCTTATATTTTTAATTCCTTAAATTCATTCAATTTCACTCTATTTTGAGTCTTGTGTGATCTAGTGGGTGTGCAGGATGTTCTTCGAATATCCTCCTTGATACCCATTGCATAACCCATTAATGATCACATGAAGTTATTTATTCTTGGGGCATGATTACTCTGTTTTTTCACTAGAATATTACTTTATATAATACAAGTTAGTCGCACAATCATATGCTCCAATAAATTCTCTTTGGTACTTGGGTGTAAAGAAAATATTTTACACTAAAGAGTTACTCTTTCTCTATTTTTGAGGTCATGGTGGGGAATTTATAGGCCTCACCACTCCAATTTTTCATTGGTTTTAATGTCTTATCTGGTGTGTATCCAGGATGGAGTTGGTGACGGTATTTATAACCATGTTTCTTCTTGAGTATTTATCATGAATCCTTTCAAAGGAACCTCCTAATTTTTAGCGATCACAAGTCCCTTCCGTCAACACTTCCTTGATTGGAATAATGGACAATTAATGAGGAGTGTGTTGAATCATTATGGAATGAAAAAAATACTTCCATTTTATCAAATTAATCTATACAAAGGCATTCCATGAAATCAAGATGCCCACTGAGAGCTGCCCATGAGATTCTTGATCCTTTTCCTAGCTTGTCTGGGAGTCTCGCAAGACCATGATGCAGACTTCCTTAGCATGTTTCAAGTGATTTACGATCATGATATCTCTTCCATCCTTCCTTGTTATCCCATTTTTTTTATTTTAAAAGTTCATATATTATGTGAGTTTTCATTGGTGTTATTGGGGAAATTTTCTCTATTTTTGGTGATGCATCGCATGACCAATGTGGGTCATATGGGGATTTGTGATCATTTCATGGATACACATATTTTTTTATTCTTGGAGAGAAAAATGGGTCCCGTAAAACTTCTTGGACACACCAATGGCCTACCATATATTGTGGGTGACATGTCAATGGGATTTCTTGAGGTGAGGTGGACATGTCACCAGGAACTCACGGTGTCTTACGTAATGTGAGGGGTGTGTTACATGTCTTTAAAAGACCATGAGTATCTCCAACTTTCTCCCATTTTATCAACTTTTTTTTTATTTTTCAGAGGTTTGAGATTCATGAGAAATTTCTTGAATGTTTATTGGGGAAAATATTATTACCTTTTTTGATAAACTATGTGATCTTTATGATAATTTTGAGTTCCGCATTTTGCATATATTTCTATGATTTTCAAATGATTTTGGGATGGTTTGCCGGGTGCTTTCCAATGAAAAACTATGTGATCTAGGGGGACTCCTTTGGTTGTCTCAATGTGGCCAATGGTCTCCTAGAGATCCTTAAAAAGAGTAGGAAGACTTTTACAAGGGGGTTTTGTGGGATCCACTGTATTTTATGCGCTGATTTTGGGGACTTCTCCTAACCTTAAGATAGTCACGTGATCACGAGTCCATAGGAGGCTCACGCGATTAGCTGGTATTAGCCTCCTCATTTATTTTCTTTTCTAAGAAAAAATATACCCATATTAAGGTATTTATTCCTTTTTTATATTTTTGATTTTTATTTGGTGGGATTAAACATGTTCATAACAGGACATATGTCTCAAATAAAGCGAATTGATAAAAAAAACCCTTACCACTTTGGTAAAATTTGAACCATAAACCCCATAAAATACATATAATAAAATTCATATGTAAATACATATAAAATTCAGGATAACTATAATAAGATACATTCATTGGAATTATATGCACCATATAAGATATATAGGTGGTGAAAATTAAATGTGTCTCATAGAAGTAAAAAGTGAGATGAAAATACCTTACCATAAGTCTCGACATCTGTCATACATGTTTCAAACTACCATATAAATAATATAAGTAATTTATAAATATATTAATAAATCATAAATAAATAAATATATATATCATACCATATATGATTTACTTATGAATTTTTATTAACTATTTTATTGATAATTCCTTGTTGAAATCACGTTTCGGGCAACAACTGTATTGTTTTTCATGTATGTTTTCATTTGTTATTTTCGGTCCTCATAATTTGATCATGGTTATGTAATCTATAAAATTTTAACCAGGATATAAATATCGCATATATTTATTATATATTTATTTAGATTAATTAATAAAAGTTAGATATAGAAAATTAAATACACCATTCATAGAGACGGTAGGTCGTACGTGCGCATGAACACAGTTTCCATTTTTCTAGATGGATGAAATAAAATAAAGGTAAATAATATATTACTATTAAAAATATTTTTTATTTCATTTATATAATATATTTTTATTTAAAAATATCCTTTTTACCTTCCATGTAAATCGTATATGAAGGACGAATCACATCATTTCATGAGCTGGTAGTCTCTCATACACACAATCGACATTATCATATCCCCCATACAATGGAAAGTAAAAAAGGTATAAATGATTACATATTTATAGAAGTATATTTATGTTAAAGAAATCATATACATACATTATATCCATCATCATACCCAAACTTTATATGTGTTTAAGGAAAACATGTCATATTAGTCTGCGAGTTGGTAGTCCACCGTACACACAAGTGACGTTGTTGTTTCCCATTTGAGGGAGGATGATATGTATGTAGATCATGAACATATTATAATAACATATAATTATATGGAAAACATTTAGGTTATTATATTATCATTATTTAATAATAATTTAATGAGTTGTATGAGAAAATAAAATAAAACTCTCGGTAAGGTATGTTGCTACTTCTTTTGAAAACTCCTTTCGGTTTGCACTAAAAGAATTACTAGGTCTATTTTTTGAATAAAATGAGGTTTCTAGAATGATATTATGTAATTAATAAATTTATTTTTGAATTTATTGGCTAAACCAAAAGAGTTTTAATGTGTGAAGTTAATTGGAGATGATGTGTACTTTTATAGGTGAGGTGAGTGACACACATGTAATTTTTGAAAAAAAGGTGTACCCACATTTTTCACATTCCAAAAGGATAAAGAATTGTCATTTATATAAAATCATAGGTTATAATGACTAAATATGGATATATAATTGGTTTTGTACATGTTTTCAGGTCATTTTACCCCTTATGTTTTAAGTTTAACCTCCAATAAACCCATTTTTACCTTAACTACAGTAATTTATTTTTACCACCTTTATAATTTACTATGTTGAAAAATTAAGTTGACCTTTTTATAAATTATAAATTATTCTGATTCCAATTATTGAACCCAATTTTTCAAATTCCATTCATATATGTGGATTCATTTTAAATTAATGTTACAGACATGATGAAAAAGTTGTTTTCTGAAGAGAAAAGTTTAAAAACATTTAAATATTTTTAGATTAAAATTAAATATAAAATTGATTATAATAAATTAAATTAAATTAATATATATATATTTATATTAACTAATATTTATTTCAAAATAATATTAAAATTATTTTGATGTTTTAAAACACTTTTAATGAAAATATGATTCTTAGTACAAACCATTATTTTTCACTATTCACTGAAAAATTTATAGTTTTAAAAAATTATCAAAAATTCATTCCATTATTTTGGAATTAAAATTTAAAATATAAATTTTATTTTTTTAGATAATTGTTTTAAATTAAAAAAAATTAATTTAAAATAAGTGCAAAAATAGAGGACAAACCTGCTTTTAGAAAACAAATTCAAGCGTAAAATTAGATTTATTATTATATTTTTTCTAGATAAAACATAAGATGAATGTAAAAAATTTTATTGAATATATTATATATAAATTTATTTATAATAATTTTAAAAAAAAAATTATTTAATTTATTTGGATAAAACACTTTTTTTGCGCATAAAAATAGTTTTTTTTCAGAAAAACATTTCATTTGTTTTCAAATGGTTTTATTTTCATTTATAATTAATTAGTCATCAAATAATTACTGATATTTGCATGTGTAAAAAATATATTTTCATAATTTAGATAGTATTATTTAGACCTTCCATTCAAATGGCTAGGTGATAAGTATCTTGTTAAATAATAAAATTTTAATAGTATGTCAGGTTTCATTAAAACTCAATTTTTCATATAACACAAGATAAAATAAGTTTTGTGTGTAACACAAGATAAAATCAATGTTGTGTATATTGAAAGAAAAACTTTTTGTTTCATGTAACATAAGATAAACTAAATGTTGCGTATACCATAAAATATCAAAAAGATAAAGTTAATTTGAAACAAAATTCACAAAATCTCAGGGAATTACAATTATACAGTTTAAGTTATTTATCTAATATAATTTAAAATAATATATTCATATGGACCATTTGGTGACTTGTTTAGGATTTATTGATGTTCATTAGATATAAATCCTCTCTACTATTTAAGTAAGATATTCCTTAGCCCTTCTGTGAATTTATAAGCTATTCCTGGGACATGCCCACCAAAATATTTTCCTAAGTTGAAAATAAATCTTACACATTAATTTTAATAAAAAAATCAATTTTTCTCTAGTTAAATTATTATATCATGTGTAAAAATTTAATATGATTACTTATAGAGTTAATAATAGGTCTTCAAACCACTTTTTAAACATATGATTTATGGATTTTGATCGAACATTGTTTCTATAAATACTTATTATAAAAATATCCATTGTTTATATTATGTGCTAATTTTTTTCTACTTTATAAAACTTTTAAATAATTATACATTAACTTTTATTTATAGATCCACATTCTTGGGAATTTTCTTGTTTTTATAAGATATATTTGTGCCTACCTATTAATTTATTCCATACTTGGAAATGCTATGTAATGTTAAATTTATAGTGATACATTAAAAAGGTGGATAATACTATGATGACTTGTATTATAGTTTTCATTAAGACATTCCTATGATTTTGCGATGAATAATTTTCCTATAGTTATTTTTGGTATTCCTTGGTATGGATTTATCATTTTCCGTGGTTGTGATCACATCCTTTTTCTTAGCCTGAATGAGTTATAAGTCAACGGTTCAACTTAACATGGTTAATAGTTTCATTGGTAGAGATATAATGGTTGGGAAGGTTTGGTGTAAAGAAGTGTCCAGTGTGGATAAAATATTATTTTTATAAACTAGGTTTTCATTAAATTAAAACTGATATTTTCAATAACTAATACATAAACCTTTTTTAGGAATTATCTATACTTGTACCAGCTAAAATATAATTCTTTAAGTATTAGGTTTAATTTTTTTAAACCAACACATTCCTTGAGAAAAATGTATAATTTCAATATTTTAAAAAACCCTATCTTAATTAATAATAAAATGTATCTTGTTTGATTTAATAATGATAAGGACTAAATTTTATACTATTTACTAATATAATTCTTGAAAGTATATTTTTCTGTAAAATTTTATATATAATGTTTAATACCTTGATTTATATTTAACATTTTTTATTAAAATGGTTATCTCTCATAAAAATAATTTCAAAAATGGAAATCGTGTTTTGGAAAGAAGTTACTTTTAATATAGTGTTTTAATATAAATTTTATACAATTTTTTACACCATATTGGGTCTAATTCTTATAAAATTTGATTACATCCAAATACATTGAAAAATTTCTAACTTCATTATCCATAGTGCACACATAAGACCTCCTTATTCAAAATAAAATGATTTTTGGAAATGAAGTAATAAAATGTAGAATATAAATCATGCCATAGTTTTGTTTGGGTTTAGATTTCTCATATTATACTTATCACTTTGTGTTATTATTGACTTATATCTTGTATATTTATTTGGAATTTATATTATAGAATTATTATAATGTGAATTCTTTATTCTATGTTAATTTTCTAGCTTATATAAAATATAACATTATGTAAAACATTTTATATTCATAATAATGATCATTTTTATTCATTATTTAAAAATGGAGCATGATAATTATTTGATATTTTTTGAGAATTCATGTATGAGATATATGTATGTCTATTATTATTATCATAAACTATGAAAGAAGCTATGAAAGGATCGAGTCAACTGATAGATGTATGGTATGGAATTGTAATGGATTTATTATCACATGTGAGACTCGATGGGATATGATCATGGTTTTTAACTCTATTATTCCCATCATACAATTCCCAAATGTAAATAATTCAATATTTTTTTAACACTTGTATACACCTTCCCCTTTCAACAAAACAAAGGTTCCCCCTTGATTACTATCATCTAGGTTCCATGGGGTGACAATGAAAGGAATTAATCAATGAAACATCCATAAATATTTGATTTATATACTAGGTGTTAACCTACAGAAATTATGTTAGGTATGGACCATCCTAGTATTGGGAGTTAATATTCATAGATTACTATGGATTCTTGAGTTTCACCACTATTAGTTGATAGTTATATCATGTTTTTTACTACTCAAACTACTTATATATATATATATATATATATAAGCATGTGTGTGTTAATGAGTATATATTTCCATGAATACACCTAGTTTTTCACAACTATTTTGGGTCTTTTTGGTGGCACTCTATTCTTTATTTTTATACTCACACTTTTCATGGTCACTATAGTGTACATACATTTTTTTCAACTGTATTCTATGTATGTGGGAGTCCCTTTGGTCTTGGGTTCCATTAATGTTTTGTACTTGGGTAAAGTATCTTGAATTTATTTACATATGTGTGGATTTTATATATTTAACACCCCATTATTAAAAATTATATATTTTATTTCCTTTATAACCTAATAAATTTTATAGATTGTGACGTACGCAACACCAAACAAAAAAATGAACCACAAAATAATATATTGCTATTATAAAGTAGTTGTGTAATTGGTGAGTAATAATATATATATGAAATAATTATAAAATATATGAATATATAAAAATAATTTTCTATATCAATGCTAAGGCATTGATAAATTAAATTATTGTTTCTAAATAAGTGAAAAGATTGATTTATTCTCTAAAATATAACCATTCTAAAAATTGAATTTATATGTGTTTTTTATGAAAATAAGTAATTAATGGATAAAATATATTTTTGATGTGAATAATATTTAAACAAAAATTTGATTATCAATTAGTAGGATATAATAATTGTAATAACAAAATTTTTAAAAAAAATATTATTTTCCTATGAAAATTGTTTTCATTATATTTTTGTGTAATTATTTAAAATTTAAATTATAAAATTCTAAAATTATAAAAAAATTTATTTGGTAAAATAAAATTCATTTATGGATTCATAATTATAATATTATCTTAATATTAACTTTTGATACTTTTCTGAAATAGAGGATTTTTAGTGAATAGTAAATAACATAGTTTTTTACCAATACAATAAATTTTATAAATTTATAATTATATACCTAATATCTAGATGTTTTTAAAACCATTTAATTTATAAAATATGAATTTAATTAGTAATATAATAAATTTTAAAATATCATTATGAATTTACAAAACCCATGTTTAACATTTTATGTATATTTCACTCTAAAAACTGATTTATTTCCTAATGTTAATTTTTTTTCATCACCTATAGAAATTAAATATATTAAAATAGGTTTAATATTTTATATAAATGTGATTATATTATATAATAATTTAATTTTCATTTTTTACATAAAATTTTTATTACTATGATTAAAGTTAATGACAATGATAATGGTAAATCAATTATTTTCAAGGAATTGTTTTACTAGCATCGTGTGTTTTTTAGCTAAAAAATTATATTGATATACTTTAAATAATAAATACAGTATAATTTTTAAAATACATAGATAATTATATTAACTCTCATCTAACTGGTAATCAATTCCATCTAATATTAAACACACATAATGGTTAAATCATCTTTTTTCTATAAAAAATCATTTTTCTATATATAAAATTTTTTAATTTAAAATTCAGTTTTATATTATTTATAAATTTAATTATGATTAATTTATGTTATATTTGATTTCATAAAAATTAAATTTGGTAAGATATATAATTTTATATTTTTATTAAAACATGTGTTACTTGGGTAAAAACCGGTTACCCTTGTAGAAACAAAAATGGAAAAAGTGAAAATATAAGAGTAAATGACTTCGAAATGTTCATAAAATGTGTAAAAAAAATTATGTGAGGACTTATATATCCAATATCACCCCAAAATCAATCATTTTTTTCTTTTTGAACCATTAAACCTAGATAGTGTCATTCTTTTATTAAAAAATAATGGGTACTCACAAATGTTCCCCTTTCGTCACTTATAAATGGGAGACTTCCACACCATAATTAAATTACCATTATATTGAATTTATTCTTGAAACTCTTAATTTTTTATACTACTATAAATATCATTTAATTTAAAAACCCCATGATCTAAATTATTTATCCCAATACCTTCATTTACAAGGATACTTGCATGAGAAATTTCAAGGCCCTAAAGTGGGTATTACTTAATTCTTATCATTTTTTTCTTTTTATTTTCCTTCAAAAACTATAGTGAAATAGATATATAGTTACCTAATTATCATTAGTATAATTGATTTTAATTATATTAAATTAGAAACCATTATTTATTCCTCCCTAAACACATATAAAAACAAAATAATGCCAATAATTCATTTTTCAGAATACCAACTCCACAAAATAACGTTGTTTTTTTTATTTTTTTCATATTGGATTTATTATTTATAAAAAATAGTTAAAAAATGATTAACCAGGATAAAAAATCTAAAAAATGTCATTATTATTCAATTATAATGATATTATACACATCCTTTACCATACTAACTCATCGAGATATATCGTGTTCATGTTTGGAGTTTATTTAACCTCTTAGTTGAAGAATTATATAAAGCTATATCATGGTTGAATATGGTAATGTGAATATTAATGTTATTATAAATTTATAATAAAAATAATTGTAATTATATGTTTCTAATAAATTTTATATTATGTATTTAACTTATTATTTACTCTATAATCTTTAATCTATGAAATTACCAAAATAAGATACCACCAATTCAATTTTTATGCAAACATAACAATAAACTATATAATAAATAAATATAATATGACAATAAATGCTATATATCAAATTAAATATTGATTAACAAGTTTTTTATTATGGTATCTAATAATCTGAATTTTATTTTTTAGGAACTTAAGCACATGTACAAAAAAATAAGGACGAAGGTAAGGGTTTGTGATAAATAAATGTTCTTCCACTGAGTTGAAAACTTTCATATTGATACTCAATTGTTCCAATCCTGATTTATTCAACATAACAAATAATTTTTATTTATTTAATCATTATTTTATAAGGGTCTAAAATTATTCCTTACAACTTAATTATCAAATTATTCTTACATCAATGATTATGTTACTTGTAAGGGTTATTTGCCTCAAATTTCATCTCTTTGAGACATGTTTATGTTATATTAATTGTTCTCTATTATATGGTGTACTCACTGATCCTTTTATATTTTATATAAATGTATTCTCTATATTAATGTTATTTAATGTTTTATTTGATTTTATATCCTTTAAGGGTGTTTGATTCAAAAGTTTCTAAATATGTAAGTGTTATCTTTCTCTATTTTCAATTCCATGATTCATGTTTGATATTATGTACCATCTTTTACTTTATATAGCATATTCACTAAAGTATTTTATTAATGTATAATTAATATCCTTAATTTAATTATATTTTACTTTTATGTTATCCCTCTCATGTTATTTTTATTCTTATGTTTACATTACTATAACACCCAAGTGTTTTAGAATACATTTATCTTTAAATAAATTTTATTTCTTTTACAGCTTGTATAACACGCAATATCAAGTTTAAATGAAAAGTGATATACTATGAAAATTTAATTATTTAAATGATACCTATCCATTGAATAAGTGGTTATGAATATTCTTAACCATATTGTAATATATATATATAATAGTTGTACTAAATATAAATTTATTGATTAATTATTACGAAATAAGCACCCAATTTTTTATGAAGCCATTTTATGCTTTAAAAAAGAATTTTCTTCTAAAAAAGTTCTTCATTAAATTTAGTGTATGTAAACTATAATTCATTTATTAAAATTTTATAAATAATATTTTATAAAGATAAAATATTTTTTAAAAAAATAATATGAAAATTAACATACATTAATTTTTTGGATTTTTCTGATATGTTTCATTTTTTATCAAATAGTGAAAAATAAAGATATTTCAAATGAAATAATTTATTTTCACTAAATCAAGTAATTTAAAAGTTCTATTATAAAATTTATTGGTTCTTAAATTGAAATATAAACTATTAAATTTATAATAATATAATTTATTCCGTTTGAATTCGCAATATTCATGATTTTGATATAAGTAAATTTTTAGGCTGAAAAACACATTTGTACAAAAACTTTTTTTTCATTACATTTAATGTATATATATTAAAATTGTTTTTATTATACTTTGATAGTTTTAATATTGAGAAATATATACCATATTTAAAATCCATTGGTTCAAATTTGGTAAATATTTCCCTTTTAGTTTTGGTCATTATGAATGGTAACCTTGATAAACATTTGTCACCTAGGTAAGAGTAAAACAGGTAAAACATAGATAAAACATTAGAATGTGGAATTAATTTTTATTCTTTTAAAACTTACCATTTTCATATTTTATAAGTTTTTTTTCTACCATTTATATCAAATTCTAAAATATATTTCCACTTGGTTCTATATATCTTCGATTATGTCCATTATATTAATTTAAAAAAGAATAAATACAAAATGTTACTCTCTTGATTTTAATATCCATTAAATTTTCACATAAAGATAAAAAGATGGTAAATTTATTTATAGATTTTTATTTGAAAGAAAAATTATCGTTTTTATCCTATTAAATTATTTATAATTTTTATTAATTGAATAATTATATTAAATGCTTAATCAATTCCAACACAATATTTTTTCAATTAATAAAAAATTAAAACAAATGATTTTGAAAATATTAAAAGTATTAAATTTTTTATGAATAATATTTTCCCAATAATTTTATAGATTTATATAAAATATTATAGTTTTTTCAAATGTTTATATTTGAATATTATTATTACCATATTGTATTTAAAGCGAAATTAAATAAATAGTGTAAAAAATGACTTTAATGATATTTCATGAAAGTAATATTTTATTAAATTATATAAAATCATGAAAATATTTCAAGCAGAAAAATAGGATTATAAATATTATAGAATTTAATACCTTGAATATTTATGAGATAATTGTAACAGTATTTATGAAATTATAACCCTTTAATAGAAAAACATTTGTTACTGTGGTTAAAGTACAAAATAGTTAACGAAGGGGTTAATAAAAAATACAAGGTTTAAAAGGACACCAAACAAAATATAAATTTCATTGTTTGATTATGTTTATACTTTTTTAATGTTTTTATTTAAATATCCTTACATTTAGAATCTCTTGGATTGAGAATGGATTAATTATATTATAATTGTTTTAGAAATATAATGTATGTCCCTTCCCTTACTTATAAATTGATACAATATATCATATCTTATCAATACTTCATGAGCCTTATATATCAAAAAAACTAAAAATATACCTTTAAAAATTACTTACCCACTTCTAGTGATTATTGTCTTTCCAACATACCATCCTTTGAGGGATTAACGTATAAGTCAAAGGTGGTTCCTCAACGAAGAGGTATAACTCTTAGCTGAGAACTTTCAATTTTAATCTTAATATAATTACATTAAATATGTTATAACCAATATAAAATAATAAATTCAGTATAATAAATATAATTAAATGTTATTATTATTATTTAAAAACGAATTTTCTCTCTATTTCCATCTTATGGAAAACAAAAACATCACTAGTGTGTATATATTACTTACCGTATCCATGTAGCGGTGTAAACCATTTTTAATAACCATTTTACTTGGATGGTTATAAATATGAAACTAATGTTTATATATGATATTTATAAAATTATAATGATTCTATAATTATAATTTCACATCTAATTTCTTACCATCCATCTATTGGAAAATAATGTCACTTGTGTGTACGTGTGGACTACATACTCCATGAGGTGATGTAATATTTTTGTTTTACACATAAATTGGATGGTAATAATGATAGATTTAATTAATATATATTATATAATAATTATTTATTTAAAGTGATTTATTATTTAGATTTATTTCATTATGTCTATAGAAAATTGAAAATAGTGTTCATGTGTACGTACGACCTACCATATCCATGAACAGTGTAATTCGTTTTTATAACTCTATCCTGCTATGATGACTATATATATATATATTTAAAATATGTTATATTTATATCATTATTGAAATTATGGATATGATGAAACCATGATCAAAGTACATGTATTGAAAGTATTGAATAGAATCTTTCATGAAAAATCAAACAGTTAACCCCCAAAATGATGATTTGGAAAAGAAATTATTGATAAATGGGTGTTGAAATTTTATAAGTGAATCATATGTGATATTATAATTATTATCATGAATCATTTATATAATAATAATTTATTTAAAATTATTATACTAGTGGTTATAATACCTTAAATTAAATTCAAACTCTAGGTAAGAGATTTTTAGTTTCACCTTTATTTATAAGAGACATATGTCATATTGAATGATTGTTTCTTTGGTGTGGTGCATATACTAACACTTAAAATTTTATATCATGAATATAATTATATTTATTATATTTAATGTTTAATTTTATGCTATTATTTCATCCGGCTTAAAATTCAAAGGTTACCAATGTGGTAATAGTTTTACATTATAATATCAATGTTTATCGGGATTGTTTATGATTATATTTTTGATGATGAGATATTATAATATACCTATCAATAAAATCATGAATTTTATTATCATATTTTTATTTCGATATATTAAATTTTTTTATTTCATTTTAATCTCTTTATGTAATCAAGATATTAAATGAATATTTTTTGGAAAATTGACTTCATTTCCCTCTTTGGTTAAAAAAACATTTTTGTTCAATATAATTGTTTTCATAAAGTATTTTAATGAATTTTTTAAATATTTTCCTATGATTTTTCAAATTCATGTTTGTCCATGATTGAATTTTTTAATTTATGGTTTAAAAGGAATCTTTTTTTTTGTTTTCCAAATTATGTACATTTTTAGTTTGTTTCAATTATATGAAAGAAATGTTTTCTTTTAACTTATACAGAATGAATGAAATTCCAAACCATCCAAAACACCCAATTATTTTATTATTCCTATAAAATTTTACAATGAAATTTTGAAATAAAATTTTATCTTTAACATTTTTATAGTTTTTAGATTATAAATATGTTATTTCAAAATTAAAAGCGTTCTTTACTCAATTAATGTTCCAAGTGATATTTTAAAGGAATTTTCATATATAATGAAATGAATTGATGTAAATTAATTTTTAATGGTTATTTGATCTGATGATACCATCCTTATTCATTACATGTATGGTTTATGAATATGGTTACAATATGTTTAATAAATCTGTTTATTTTTCACATGTTAGGCTATGATGAAATGATGAAATGATTATGAGACACATTTATTTTTCATGGGTTATGATATGATGAATATATTATGATATTATTGAACACATAAATATTATTTTCATTATGTTATGGGTGGTGTACATAGAGGAACAAGCCTTTTACACATATTATAACATAACTTAAGCATAATTATCCATATAATACAAACCATGGATCAAAATGTCTAGTGTCTTTGGAAGACTAGGTACATAATTAGAAAACATAAAACTAGAATAAAAAATAATTTTATTTATCTCCATAATGATATCCAAACTCTCTTTGAGATCCTATAAAAACATAGGATAACCTAGGGAATCTATAAACAAAATGAATGAGCTAAAAATCACAATAAGGGAATAAACCTGGAAATAAAGAATAATACATGAGTTATAAGGCATAACATGATATCAAAAAAGGCATGGATCATGAATAAACATATAGAAGAATAAAATATAGAAAATGGAATCATATGATCATGTAAATATTGGAATATGGTAGCAACATATAACATTATAAAAACATGAGTCAAAGCTAATTGTTAATTCTACATGACATGGTAGACAAAGTTCCATAACGGATTAGGTTTACTCTCAAATACCATTCAAGATATCTCTTGAGACTAAAAATTACCCAATTCATCATATTTCTATTTGGGTGAACCAATCATAACATGTTCATGTATACGTGTGTCACATAAAGTAATCAAATATAATGAATAAACACAATGGTTACCCATGGAAAGAAATGGGTTTCATAATCATGTCATAAGGCAAAATAAAGGGGCGTATCACAATGGTATCTATGAAAGAAGGAATTAAATAATTTCAAGATAATAATTAAGTAAAAAAATAATAATATATCATAAATAATTTTGTCTTACTGAATTGAATACATGAAAAATTGTTTAGCAAACATTAGCAATGATCCACTTTGGTGTTATTTAAGGAAAAACATTAACGATACATTTAAGAGGACAAAGGAATAATGGTTTGTATAAAACAAAAAAATAACTAACAAATTTTTTCTCGATAAGATTCGAATTTTTTTTAAAAAAAAATTGGTAATTTAAAATAGTTAATAGTGTTTACTTGAAAATGGTTAAGAAATAGAGTTGTTCCCCTTAATTTGGCTTTTTTATTGAGAGGAATTAAGAAGGTAACCCATTAAAAATTTATTTACCCATAAAAAGTGATGAATTTAACAAGATAAATATGTTTATAACATACACATAGAATTTAGATGAATTATATAGGAATAACGATGAAAAAAATTGGGGTAAAGAGAGAGAAAGTGTAACCTAAAGGAAATAATGGAGGTTTGGAGAGATCCCTACCTTATGTACGAATTCATTCTCAACATGAAATTAATGTCCTAGATAATAAAATTATATTAATTAATTAATGAAATAAAAACATTTTTTTCATGATTTATATTTATTATAATTTTATAAAGTTCATTTATAACCATTGGATGAGTTATAATGTTCAATTTCATCATTTTTTATGTGTTTGTTTTCATGTATTCATGGCTATTTTAATTATGTATAATTATGAATTTTATTTTAAAATGGTAATAATTCTACATAAGTGAAATTATATGGTATTAATGCAATTATTTAATTTTAAATGGTCCCAAATATCATTTATTTCTAGTATCAGTACGATTCATTTGATAAAACGTTAATGATAAATGTTTTGTTTATTTTGGAGGATTTTCGATCATTATGATCTAGTTTTGTATTATACAGTATTATGTCTAAATATTAGTTTCAAAACATGAAAAAAGTTATAATATACCTATTAAAATTTGGTTTAACCATAATAATGGTTTTATGATCATCCTTGAAGGCATTAATGATAAATGAAAATTCATTATCCATGAAGACAGTTAACCACTATACTTTGGACAACAGTTTCATTTTTTTAAATATGAGTAGATAAGAAAAGGGGGGTTGATAATATATTCCCTTAGAAATATAAAATTATGATATATACATGATACAGAAGTTATTCTGATTTTATGGATTAAGGAGGTGAGTAGACGGTCGAATATGAAATGAACCTAAAAGAGATGGTTTGAGAAAGTTACCTCTTGAACATCTCTTCCTTGATGGACCCCTTATGGAACTTTGAATTGGTATTTTATTGAGAAAATCATATATCTTATGTGTTAATAGTATTTTGAAGGTAATTTTGAAGAATATTGACAAGCTACTAGGATTTTAAGGTGTTGGGAGAAGGGGTGGTGTGGGGCGATATTTATAGGTTGAGAGAGGGGTGTTTTGATTATTATATTCATTTGTTAATTATTTTGGATAAGTATTGTGAATATTGTCGGTTCCTATGAATAAATAATGTAAATGGTTAAGGATATTTTTAACCAAGGGGTGCTTAAATCATCAATGACAACAAAATTCATGTATTTGACCTATAATTTTTAATACAGTAAACTATTATATTTCACTATCCACAAAATTCAAATATTTTATAAAAATCCAAAACATTCACCCAAATAATTTTTTGAAGTGTAGATTTAAAATATGAAATCAATTTTATGGAAATAATTTTATATATTTTATAAATATACTTTTAAAATAAAATCATCATTTATTCAAAAAAAATACCTCTTTTAATATTATAATTGATTTTTTGACCATATTAAAAATTAATTAAGGTCGCATAAATTTATATTTTAATTATAAGAATACATAATATTAATTTATGTATCTATTTTATAAAAATAGATTTTATTTTAAATCATTATATTAATTAAAAATTATAAATAAACATTTACATTTTACAAAAATACCAACACCTAAGTTATCATTTTAAAAAAATATTTAATTATAAAATGATATAAATATATCATTTTTTATTTATAATATACCTAAGTTTTATTTTATACTTTCATAGTTGAGGTTACTATTCTAACAACCAGATTACTATTCCTAATGGTCAAATTTCTATTTCAAAGGATAGATTATTAATGGCCATATAGGTTCTGTAATTTCTATAAATTTCACTTATTTTATTCATTACTCATTCAATCCTACTTTCAATTGAGGTTGTTTATATTCATCTTCCAAATGAATATTATATTATTAGAATTATTTTTTATTTCTACAGCTTCTTTCATGAGTACATTCATTCTAGTGGATCAAGAAGTCCAAATTTTCCCATTCCTATTATCTTATTTAAAATTTATTATCCTGCTATAATATTTGGAATTATTATTTATTTTAATTGATGAATAACATATCATTCCTAATTTATGATAATAATGTCTATATTTTTTTCTTTATGTGATGTATGACATAATTATAAGAAGGTAATTCCATTGAAAAAATATAGTTTGTTATATTATTCCCCCGTTATGAAATTTTACCTTGGAAATTTCATTTTACATACTAAGATGAATACACATGAGGGTACTTATCCTTAATTTATTCCTCTAGTTTCCAAGTCACCTATTTATATTTATGGTTTCTCTATAGTACTTTGACCAGGTTAGTGGTCTTGTTATATAGAAGTTTTTCTCTACTATCCAAAATATTCACCGGATGCTCCTCATATGAGAGATCATTCTCCATATATACCACATATGAATTTAGTTTATGCGAGGGATATGGTATGTACTTACTTGAGATGGATATGTGGAATAAATCATGTACTCCAGACATGGTTGGTGGAAGTACTAGTCCATATGCCACACTACTGACCCGATCAAGAATCTCGAATGGTTCGATGTACCTGGGACTTGGCTTTAATTTCTTCCAAAATCTCATGATGCTTTTCCATAGAGATTTACATAGGAATAACTAATCACCAACCTAAAATTTTATGTATCATTAATGATTATCTACATAGATCTTCTATCAAATTTGGGCATCCTAGATATGGTGATGGATGGTCTTCACATTTTCTTCCATTTCCTCAACCATTTCAGGTCAAACCAGCTTATGTTCACCAACGACATCCCAAAATGTAGGTGTTAAACATATTTTTCCATAAAGGGATTCATATAGATCCATTTGGATACTTGAGTGAAAAATATTGCTGTAAGGGAACTCAACCAGATGAATATGTTGATCCCATCCCCCTTTTAAGTCCATTGAGCATGCTCTCAAGATGTCTTTTAGTGTCTGAATAGTCTGATTATATTGGCCATAAGTTTGGGTGTGATAAGCCATAAAAAAGATCAACTCAATCTTTAGATCATGTTGGATAATTTTCTAGAACATAGAGTTAAATATTATTTCACAATTGGATATAATTGATAATGGAACTCTATGCTTCCTCACCACTTCTATGATATATATCTATTCCATTTTTTCAAGTGGTAAGTCCTCTCAAATCACAATAAAGTGACTAGTTTTTTTTAATATGATCCATAATGAACCATATATCATTATTTACTATGAATTTCTTTAGAAGTTCAGTGAAAAATTCTATATTAAATTTTCCCCACATCTATGTAGGTATGGGTAATGGTTTCATCATACCCTTAGAAATTTTCCTCATTTCCATAACTTTCTAACATACCAATCACTTTTATGTATATCAAGCGATCACCTTCTTCATATTATCCCACCAATAGTGCTCTTGGAGATCTCAATACATCTTTGTGTTCCCTAGGTGAATAGAGAAGGTTTATCTATTTGAATCATTTATAAGATCTATTTTTATATCTATATTGGATGGTACATATAATCATAACCCAAAAATTACAAATCCTTCCTCAATAATTTTTAACTTTGAGGATTTCCCGATTCTTATAGTTGTCACATTTTTCTAAATTTCCACATCATCTCTTTGATTATCATTTATCTTCTATAAAAGGGATGGTTTAGTAATAATTTTATAATGGAATGATGTTTTAAATTCATTTATGATTTCCATGTCCATAATTTTAAAGTATAAGAAGACTGTATATTTCACAATTATAATAATTTATAATGTTATAGGATCTTTTCTACTTAAAAATATTTCTACTTTATTATATTAACTTGGATGATAGTGGATTGATCAGTCATAATCCTTGATGAAATATAACCATATTAATTTTTTCATATTAATATCCTTCTATGTGAATATATATTTTAGTCACTTGTGATTAGTATATATCATAAACTTCCTACCATAGAGATAATGCCACCAAATTTTTAATGCGAAGATCACAACTACCAACTCCAAATCATGCACGGGATAGTATTTCTTGGGAAAATTCAGATGCATTAAGGAATATTATATTAATTTATAATAATACATAATTAAAAAACCTAATATATTCTTTTATGCATCATGGTATACCACAAAGTGTTCCCCACTTTTCGATAGTATAAGTACTGATGCAGTGATAAGTCTCCTTTTCAACTATTTGAAGTCATATCCTCATTGACTTGTTCACAAAAAAATTACTACCTTATATTTCATCTTATTTAGTGTGATGTAAAATCATGAGAAGTTACTCACAAATCATTTTTAATACCTAGATAGACCAAGGAAACTATAGATCTCCGTTACAAATTCTGGTCTGGGCCACCCCTCAATTGCCTTTATTTTAGAAGGGTTCATAGATATTTCATTGAGGGTTATAACATGACCTAATAATCATACTTACTCCATACATAACTCACATTTACTATAATTTCCATGTAGTTTAATACTATAAAAAGATTTTAAAATAGTATAAAAATACTCTTCATGTTCTTCTATTCTCATTGAGTATATCACAATATCATCTATAATGACTAAAACATTTTTTTGAGTTAATATCTAAAGACTCAATTCATTAAGTCCAAGAAAATTTATGGATAATTAATGATTTTAAAGGGAATCATATGAAATCATAGTGTCCATAAATCATTTGAAATCCAGTCTTGGGAATATATTCCTTCCTCACCATTAGTAGGTTATATCCCGAACAAAGGTCCATCTAAGAGAAATACCTGACCCCGCATATTTGATCAAACAAGTCATATATACGTGGTAGGAGATACTTGTTATTTATTATTGAGAACATGATAATCAATGAATATGAACATTCATCCATCCTTCTTCCTTATGAAGAGGGCTGGAACACCCCATGGTGAAGCACTCGGGCATATAAAACCCCTGTCCAGATTCTTTTGTAATTGATTCTTTAGTTCCTCCAACTCAATGGTGTCCATAATTTAAGGAGTATTTTATATGTGAAAATATATAGGTATAAATTTAATTGAGAACTCAACCTCTTATTCAAGAGGAATACTGTGTAATTATTTAGGGAACACAATAATATAGTACCTCATAATGGACATGTCTTTGAGAATGATCTTCTCTTTGTCTCAATAATCTGAAATATATATTATTTCTCGTAAGGCAATAATATCCACAACAGAGATGATTATTATAAATAATATTCATCCCCCTACATACACTTTTATATAATTAGGTGATTCCTCGGTATATGAAGAGTGATTTCCCTTTCCTAAAAATTTATGTTGGATTTTTATAAAGATTGCCAATCCATTACAAATATAACATAAAACTCCACCAAAATAAGTAATAAGGTATTTTTTGGGTGGTTCAGTCCACAAAAATTATACAAAAAAGAGTTATATACTTTTTAAGTAATAATTTCCCCATTTACTATCCTCATAGATAACTCAGCCTTTATATTTTGAGTGGGTGTTTGAATATTTATACTAAACTAGAAAGATATAAAATAATATGTAGAACCAGAATCAAATATTACATTCAATAATCTTCAATTAATTTCTAGCATACCTATCATCAAATCATATTCGGAATCCACCTCATTAGTAGTGATAACATATTCCCTTCTTTACTACCTCAAAGATTTTCTTTGTTGATTGTCTCCGATAACCCTTGGATTAGAGAATTGGCTTGCATAATTACCATGTTCCTTATAGTTTAAACACTAAAATATAGTCTAATAGTTGATATAAACCATTCATTATTCATCTAGATCAGTTGGATTCATCAAATCCTCTCAGAAATAATTAGTCTGATGCCCATCTCTTCCACATTTTAATCATCTCTTAGTTCCATTTAGATAGTTCCCAGGATGCTTCTTCCTACACTTTTTACATGCAGGATGTTGAGTTTTATTTCATTAATGGGAATTATCTCTTTTTCCTCCTATATTAAACTCTATTTTACCTATTTTTATCTATGATACCACGAGACCACTGAGAATATCTAGTCTCTATTTCAGCCATAAGAGAACATGGGACAATATCCTAATAGATGTAAAAGTCTCAAATCACCAAGGATTTTCATAGACTCATCTTTAATCATCTAAAGAAGTTATCTTAATTGATTTAAGTGTTCATGAAAAATCTAGATTCATATAATCCAATCCTTTAAAAAAATTTCTCATACACCCAGATATATTCATCTTCTTTTTTCTTTATTCTGGGCCTCTCCCTCTCTATATTAAGATGAATTGTTTATGGACAATATTTATTGAAGAATATTTTCTTGAATCCTTATAAATCCATAAAATAAATTTTCTCCTTATATTTCGTGTTTTTATCAGTTTCCACCACTACTCAGATTACCTATAAAAATGATAAACTACTAGTATGAATTTCTCTTATTATGAGAATTTAAGGACCTAGAATATATTCCCATTAGAGTTAATCCATTATTCCTCAATGAAGGGATCATAATATGAACTAAATATAGGAGTCCATTGTTTCATACTAAATTTTATTACAACATGATCTTTATTAGGAGAATGAGGTAATTCCACACAATTCATGTTATTATTCATAAATCGAGCCAATTGATCAATTACTTTCATAAATTTCTGGGCTCCTGTTCATATCAGGTTTGGAATCTCATATGGGAAATAATCACATTTACTATCACATTTATTGTTTACATGGGTTATATTATTTCCCACTATTAAAAAAGAAAATAAATAAAATTCAATTAGGTGGTTTTAATACTTACCTAACAAGCATATAAAAATGAAACTATGAACATAGAAGGAATAACTTATAAATGAAAATTATATCATAAGTTATGATTCCTTATGTTTCAATGTAGCTTATCCATGGTGGTAGAGTAATTCTTAAGGTTCATAATAAAGTTTTCTAGTCCAAATCCAAAAAAATAACTATATTGTTCTATAATACCAACTATATAGATATAATCCTTTTACACATATAATTACATGATTTTAAGCATAATTACCCATGTAATACAAACAATGGATCAAAAAGTATAATGTATTTGTAAGATAAGGTACCTAATTAGAAAACATGAAACTAGAATAAAACATAATTTTATTTATCTTCCCAATGATCTCATAACTCTGTTCTTCTACTATAACTACATTGGATAACTCATGAAATACATAAAAAAATGGATGAGCTAAAAAACATAGTATGGGAATAAACATTGAAATAAATAAAAGCACACGAGTTAACAGGAATAACATAATAACATAAAAGGCATGGATTGTGAATAAATATATATAATCATTACACATTAAACATAGAATAATATGATTGTGGAAATATGGGAATGTGGTAGAAACATACAAAAATAAATAAACATGATTAAAAGCTAACTTCCAAGACTATATCACTTGGTAGAAAAAGTCTCATAATATATTAGGTTTATTACCTAATCCCATGCATGGATTATCATGATACTGAATATTACCGAATTAATTGGAGCACTATTTGGGTGCACCAATCATAACAAGTTCATGCATATGTGTTCCATATAAAATAATAAAACATAAGGAATAAACACAAGGTTTACCAATAGAAAAATGGGTTCATAATTATGTCATAAAGAAAAACCAAAGTGTGTATCATAATAGTATCCGTGAATGAAAGAATTAAATATTTTTTGGACAATAATGAATTAAAAATTAATAAATATCATGAATTATTATTTCCAAATAAATAGAAAACATGAAAAAGTGTGTTTAGTAAACTTTATAAATGATCCACTTTAGTACATTTTAACCAAAAATATTAAAAAGACTTTTAAGAGGAAAAACGAATAATTGTTTTTCATAAAACAACAAATTAGATAAAATAGTTCTTCATGATAAAATGTGGTATTTTAGAAAAAAACTTTGGTGTATTAAGGCAATTTATAGAGTGAACTTGAAAATGGGAAAGGATTGGAGAAGTTCACATTAATTAGGCTTGCTTATCGCGAGGAATTGAAAAGGGATCCTTTCAAAACATGTATTTACACATAAATTTAGGATGAATTTACCTAGATAAAAATATGTGGAACATATAAACATAATTTAGTTGAATTATATAATAAAAATTAATAAATACATTGGGGTAAATATAGAGAAAGAAAAACCCAATGAAAAAATTGAGTTTTAGAGAGATCCCTAACCTTATGTATGAATGGTTTTTTCACTTGCTCTAAATTTCATTTACAATAAAATTATATTCATTAATTACTTAATTTAAAAATATTATACATTTAATTGATTTATTATAATTTTATTAAATTCATTTATAACTATTTTTATGAGTTATAATGTTCAATTTCAACATTCTAGAATGTCCATTTTCATGGTTTCATAGTCAGTTTACTTGTGTATAATTATAGAAGTTCATTTAAAATCTGAATAATTATAAAGAAGTGAAATTATTTGTTATTAATAAACTTAAAATAGTTAAATGTTCCCATATATCATTTCATTTGGGTATGAGTATGATTCATTTGATAAAACGTTAATGATAAATGTTTAATTTATTTTGGCAGTTTTTCAATCATCACAAATTAATTTATTTTAATTTAATATTATGTATATATATTAGTTTTAGAACAAAAAAAGTTATAATATTAATATTATAATATATTTTAACCATAATAATGGTTTTATGTCCATCCTATAAGGCAGTAATGAAAAAATAATTATTATTTTCCATAGAGATGGTTAACCACCATAATTTGGACAACAGTTTCATTTGTTTGAATAAAAGGAGATGAGAAATAGGGAGGATTGAAGATATTACATAATAAATATAAAACTATAGAATATAAATGATAATATAGTTATTATTCTTTTTTTGATAAATGAGGTTAGGAGAGGGGAGAAGAAGAAATGAAATTAAAGGAGATGGTTTGAGAAAGCTACCTCTTCAATATCTCATCCTTAACGGACCCCTTAAGGAACCTCGAATTGGTCTTTTTTGGATAATAAAAGACATTTCACATGGTTGAGAGGATTTTTAATTTAATTTGGAATAATATTTATAGGATTAAAGGTTCATAACATGTGAAGATAAGGGGTGGTGAGGGGTGGTATTTATTGGGGGAGGAGAGGGGTGTTTTTAATTATTATATTCATTAGTTATTATTTTGGATCAATACTATGAATCGTGTTGATCCGTATGAATAAATATAGTAAATGGTTCAATTTATTTAGAAAAAATGGGTTCTTACATCATATATTACTAAAAAATTCATGTATCTGTCTTAAAATGTTAAATACTGCAAATTACCATATTTCACTATTCACAAAATTCAACTATTTTAGAAAAAATAAAAAATTAAACCTAATAATTTTTTTGATGTGTATATTTCAAAATTGGAATCCATTTTATTGAAATAATAATTTTAAATATGATAAATTTAACTTTTAAATATAATCATCATTTATTCAAAAAATAATGATTTTAATATTATAATATATTTTTTACCCTTTGAAAAATTAATTAAGGTCACATAAAATTTTATTATAATTAGAAGAGAACATAATATTAATTTATGAATCTATTTTTTTAAAATTTATTTTCTTTTAAATCATTATATTAATTATAAAATTGTTAATAAACATTTACATTTTACAAATATTCTAACACTTAATTTATCAATTTTAAATCATTTATTTACTTATAACATAATATAAATATATAATTTATTTTTATTCATAAGATAACTAAATTTTATTTTATAATTTCAAAGGTTAGGTTACTATTCTAACATATAGACTACTATTGTTAATGGTCAAATTACTATTGAAAAGGTTAGATTTATAATGGTCATATACGTTCCTTAATTAATATAAATACCACTTATTTCATTCATTATTTCTTAAATTATAATTTCTCACAAGGTTATATATTTTCATCTAAAATATAAATATTATATTATTAACATTATGTTTTCTTTCTACATCTTTGTTCATGAGTTTGGTCATTCTAATGGATCGAGTAGATCCAAAATTTCCCATTATTATTATCTTATTTTCCTATTTGTTGTCCTAGTGTAATATTTTGAATTACTATTGGTTTATTTGATAAATAATGAATCATTATTCATTTATGAAAATAATTTTTTTATTAGGTTCTCTATGTGATTTATGAATTAATTACTATAATGAAATTCCTTTAATAAAAATATGGGTAATTACTATGCCAGAATTTTTTACCCTCCACTACTTCGTGTAAAAATGAATAACTCATGAGTTAATTATGTTATACATGATACTTTTTTAATATTCATAATTTTATTTGTAAACATGGAATTTATATCCATAATTTAATTCATGGGCTTCGTTTCCTGTCCATATGTTTATGCATGGACCTGATTTTATTTCTATAATTAATGCATGGACCTGGAAACATGTCCAGAGGTTTATGTGAGGTCCTGATTTCAAGTCTATATGTTTTTGTGTGGTCTATATTTCATCTCCTTAACAATATTAGTGGACCTATTTCTATTTAAACATGCTCAAAATGTTATAAGATTGTGTTTCTTTCATTTTCATGTGCCAATGGTATACTCTCATGTCTCATGTTTATTGATTCCTTTATAACTCATGTCTTATAAACTGTCAGGATTTATGTCATCAATCATGATTATGATCTATGATATGTTATGTATGGTTTTTCAAATTTTAATATCATGTTATCATACCCATATGAACTTTTTGTGCTTAATTGATCTTCAATATCTCCCTTCATTATAGTTACTGAGCATTTGTGCTCTCACATTCTTATGTTTCTTTTCCCCATGCCAGAAAGAATATTTTATGTAGTGTATGTATAATAAGAGTACTACATGGGAAGATCATTATGGGTGATGTGGAATATATTTCATAAAATAAGAATATTATGTATCTAGTCTCTAAAGACACTGATTGTTTATTATTATTTTGTGGATCATAATGTAATATATTTAATATTAATCAAAAAACTGTAATATTTCTATGTGAAAAGTATGGGTCATTATAATTTCTATTATAGTTGGGTTTAGTTAATATTTAGTAACTAGTATTTTATAATTTTTTTAAAATAATGGGGATAATTATATGAATATAATTACACCCTAATGTTATGATAAGGAAGATATTATGTTATTTTCCAAACAATAAATCATTATATGGATACTATAAGTAGATTTGGTTTTAGAAAATATGAATGTAAGGGTTAAACCCACAAAATTGTTGGTTGGGTATATTTGATCCATCATTCTAGTGCATAGTGAGTGTGCCCTTATCATGAACATAGTTTGACACTCCTAGGGGGATTTTCATACATTACTTTACATTTTATCTAAGATCCATTATAAATGATTTTAATAAGATATTGATCATGTATGATCTAGTATAAATCTATGGTATCATATTTTTAAAGGATGGTGTTGGGATTTAGATATCCTATAAATTATTTATTATTATTTTGTGGCTTTAAACTGTGGTTACTGTATCTCAAACTGAGTTTTTTAGTTTTATTTAATGACTTGAGACAATAGGATTTATGTTAATTATAAATGTTATGGATAATAGTATGGATTTTATTATTAGAAACAATGTGAAATGGGATATAGAATAAAAAACTTGTGGTTATTCATAATCAATTGTCTCATTATATAATTAATAAACTCAATTTGGTTTATTTTTCTAACACACATAATAATAGAAAAATAAACTTTTATGGATCTTCACGTGTTAATGACCATCAAGGAAAGAATATTCAATTTTTTCCTAAAAAAATGTTGGAAGAAGCTCATAGGAGAATGTATCAAAGGAAGGAGAGATGTGTATATGTGGAAATAAAGGTCATAGAGACATGAATTTTCTAGTATTTCAATGTCTTATATGTGGGGAACATGGGAATTATTTGATTTAACTCCCTAATCCAAGATTGTTACTCCTATAATGAAGAAATACATATTCCATGTCAATCATTGAAGTGGAAGGATTGAAGTGATTATGTATTTGGATTTATTAATCATGTGGTAAATTTATTATATTAAGGATATTCTATTTATAATAATCTTGAAACATCTCATGATTTTTATGCATAAGTTTTTCTTTAATGATTTTCAAGAATATTTTGAATAGTACTGATGACATAGAAAAGTGATTTTGGTAATGTGATATTTTATGGAATAATGCATGATTTATGGAAATATAACCCTAAATATATTCATTACACTGAGATAATAATGTTTAATAGAGATAAATGGATAATTGATATTGATAAAGTAAATGGGATAGTATTGGTGACCTTGGAAATGATTTGATAAAAAAGTGGTTTATGTTATATTTGATATAGTTTATAGAATTATTGGATTTATAAAATAAATTAAATAATTTATTTTTTTCATTTAAGAAATTTTGGGAGAGTTAATTTATGAAATCATGTATGTCTTTATTGAGGTTTTATGGTAATTTGGGTTATTAACATTTTTTAGGATAATATATGATCAAGGTAATCACATATTTGGTATGTAACATTAAGAGATACTCTATGTTGTTTAAGTGATTAATGTTAAGTTGATTTTGGTTTTTATTGACCTTATTTCTAAATTTATGGATTTTGAATTTATTTAGTCATATTTGATTGAGTGTAAAGGTTAAAAATTTGAGGAATTGTTTAAGTTGAGCTTTGGGAATTATTGTTGAGGATATAGAGATTAATGTATGATATATCTGTATTGGATAACCTATGATAACATTATTTTATGGTAAATATATAGAGACATGAGTAATGAATTGTTATTCTTTTTTTGGATTTTATGATTCCTTAAATGTTAATTTTTCTGATTTAGGCATTAAAAATTCAACTTTATTTCATGGAGTAAGAGATGAAGTTGAAATTTATCAAATCATAGACAAAGGATGAAATCATGCTTATGAAATTAAAGTAAGTATATTTTACCATGTTATCTGTCTTGATACTAAAATAATCGCTCATGTTTTAGAAAAATATCTTGAAATAACTTTTCGATCCCTTTTCCTTCATTTCTAATAAATCAGTGGTCCTTTCACCCATCACAAATTTATGATTTCGAGGTCGTTAAATTTCTCATAACCATCTTATCTATCACTCTCCATTAGTCATTGGACATTAGATGTTTCCTTTATGCCTATATTTTAACATCAACCGATTTTATTCTTATCTGGGAACTCAATAATTTTTTATTTCAGACATCCATTGTGTTTTCCACTTTCCCTTTTTAAAGGAAGTATTATTATCCCTCTGTATGATATGGATTTTCGAAAAAAAAATTTATACATTAAACCTTTGATTACCAGGAAAAAATTGTGAGGGTAGAATTTATTTAATAGGGTAGAATGAAACACCAAAATATTTTATAATATATTTATTTTTAAATAAATTTGATTTCTTTGATAGCTTGTGTTACATCCAACACCGAGTTTAAAATAAATGTGATATACAAATAAAAAATTATTATATAAATGTGATATATCCATTGAATTGGCAGATATAAATTTGAGTAACCACATTATGAAATATAATTATATGCTTCCATCATAATCCAAATGTATTTATTAATTCTTAGTAAATAAGCACTAAATTTTTAGTGAAGTCAGTTTATGCTTCAAAAATACATTTTTATTTCATTTTTCAATGAATAATGAAAATACTGATATTTTAAATATTATCATTTCATTTCAATAAATAATATAATTTAAAATATCCTTTATAATTTGGATTTGGTATTAAATTAAAATATGAAACTTTTGATTTATAATAATATATCATTTTTCATTTCAATCAGTAATATTCATGATTATAATATAAGATAATTTTTATGCTTAAAAATGATTTTTTTAAATTTTTTTTTTCATTACATTTTAAAATTATAAATATAAATTTATTTATTTCTAATATAGTGATTTAATCTTGATAAAAGCTTAATTATTGGGTTCAAATTTTTTAAATAGGCCCCTTTTAATTTTGGTCATTATGAACAGTAACCTTGATAACTATTTGTCACAAGGGTAAGGGTAAAATGGGTAAAAAAAATTAAAACATTAGGATAAGGATTTAAAATTTCAATAACAATTGTCATTGTCCAATTTTATTAATTTAGTCTGGCCATTTATATTCAAGTGTCAAATACATGGTCAGTATTTTTCATATTTTGTTGATTATGACCTTTATATTATGTTAATAAATGAATAAATACAATATGTCACTCTCTTGAAATTAATAGATCTAATTTTTTTTACATAAGAATAAAAAGAGATAAATTAGGTTATAATTTTTTATTTTAAATTTAAATAATTTTTTCTATCATATTAATTTATTTAAAATATTTTTAATTTAATAACCACCTTAAATTCTAATGAAATTTCGTCACATTATTTATTTAATTAATACAAAAATAAAATAAATGATATCGAAATTTTAGAAGTATTAAAAATTGGGTGAATAACTATGTTAGATATATTTAATAGATTTATATAACTCATTGAGGTTTCTAAAGATTTATATTTGAATTACAATGTTTTCATGTTGTATTTAAAGTCAAATTAAATGAATAATGTCAAAAAAATGACATTAATGATATTTTATGTTAAATAATAATTTATTAAAATATTTAAAAAATCAAAAACAAAATTCAAGAGGAAAATTATGATTTTATATGGCCTAAAATTACATCCCTTAGCCATTTATGATATAATTTTAACCTGATAAGAAAAACTATAACATGTTAATATTAAAAAAGTTGTAAATGTGGTTATGGGTTAAAATGGTTAAATAAGGGGTTAATATAAATGATAAGGATTAAAATGATGCTGAAAAATGGAATAAATTTATTTTTTTTGATTATATTTAGACCTTATAATATTTATCAACTAATATTTGATCATTTTGAGTCATTTTTCTTGAGAATTACATAATTATATTTTAATAATTTTTGTAATTTGATATGTGCCCTTTCCCTCCATTATTATAGGATGTTAATTGTCTTATCTTCTACAGTCTTTGTTATCCCTATATTTTAGAATATCCTTACCATAATACCTTTCTATCTTCTTACCCATGTATTATATCAAATTTAGTTTCCAAAAGACTATCTTATTAGGGATTATAGAATAGGTCAAAACATATTTTCAACAAATAGGTATAACTCTTAAGTGAGTACATTTGATTTTATTTAATATTTAAATTGATATAAATATATTTTATCCACAATAAAATAAAAAATAAATCTTAATAAATATAATTAAATTTTATAATTATTATGTGATAACCATTTTTTCTTCTCTTTCCATCATACATAAAATGAAAACATCGCTCGTGCGTACGTATGGTTTACCATCTCTACATTGTGGTGTCATTCGTTTTTCCTCAAAATTTAACTTGGATGGTTATAAATATTTAAATTATGTTTATATATTATATTTGTTAAATTATCAACATTTTTAATTATAATATCACATTTATCTTCTTAATTTTGAATCCATTGGAAAACAATAACATCACCCTTGCTTATGTGTGAACTATGACCTCCATGAAGGAATGTGATTTATGTTTCATTTTAATTTTAATTGGATTTTAATAAGAATAGATTTAATAAAAAATATATATATACATATATATATATATAGTAATTATTTAGGAAATTTAAATTATTATTTATTTTATTTCATTTCGTCACTCGAAAAATGAAAACAACGTTTATGCGTACATACGTCCAACCATCTCCATGAAAGTTGTAATTAATTTCTATATCTCTATAGTTTATGTATTAATATAAATTTAAATATATAAGAAAAACAAATTATTTTAATATAATTATTAAAATTATATATTTTATGGAACCACGATCCAAGAACATGGACCCAAACTACCAAACAAAAATTCCTTTGAAAAATGAAATAATTAACACCCAGAAATAATGATTTTAATAAGGAATTCTTGATAAATGAATGATAAATTTAATAAAACAATAATATATGATATTATAAGTATGATCATGACTCTATAATATAAGTATAAATTATTAAAAAAAATTATAAAAGAGGTTAGAGCTCCCTCAACAAAAGGTAAACTCTAGGTAAGAGATTTCTAATCTCACTTATATTTTAGGGATACATATGCTACATTTACCACTCATTTATTTTGTGTGATATATATACAATGAATTTTAAAATATATATATTGAATCTCATTATATTCAGGATATTTTAAGTTTCATTTGATATTATTATTTCAATGGGATTATGATTCATAATTTATCAAAGATGTAAGGGTTTTGTGTGAAAAGCTTATTTTTTACAGGGATTGATTGTGATTAAGTCTTAGATGGTGAAATATAATGATATTATTATCAATAAATTAATTTATTTTATTATCCTTTAGTAATTTATAGATATTACATGTTTCCTTTCATTTTCCTCTCCCCAAGTACTCAAGACATCGAAACTATATTTTTAATGAAAATAAAATTTATTTTTCTCTTCAATTGAAAAAATATTATCCTTCCATATATATCTTTTTTAAAAAATGTCTAGAATTTTTTAAATATTATTCAATGATTTTTAAATTCATTTTTATTCATGATTTAATTTTTATAATACTTTTTAAAGAAATATTCCTTTCATTTTTCAAATGAGGTTATTTTTGGCTTTTTTTACAAATGTGAAAGGAATGTTTTCTTTTAGTATATATAGTATGAATGTAATTTCCCAACATATTTACAACTCAAGTATTTTAATATTCCTTTAAAATTTTCCAAGGTTTTTTTAACAATTTTTTTAATAATTGGAATATTTAAATAAATTAATTAAGTTATTTCAATGTGAAAAGTGTATTTTCTTTAGGAAATGTTCCAAGTGATGTTTAAATGAATTTTCAACTTTGATAAAATCCTTTGATGTTACTTAAGTTTTACTAGTGATATGATCCAATAATACCATAGTTATTAATTTTATATTTGTTTTATTATTATGGTTACTATATGTTTATGAAACCCATTTCATTTATATGGGTTATTCTATGATGAAAGGTTGAAATGTTTATGAAACATTTTCCTTTTCACAGTCTGTGTTATGAAGAATGTTTTATAATCTTATAGAACACATATGTATTAATTTAATTATGTCATGGGTGGGTCTGGAATTATATACCCTACAATGAATTTGGTAATGATAGATAAATAATAAGTTAATTATGTTATGTGAGAACCAGTTTTCATGTTTAATATTTTATATATAGACCTAGATTTCATGTCCATAAATACATGTGTATACTTGGTTTCATGTCCATAAGTTTATGCATGGAACCGATTTCATGTCTATAAGTTTCTAAATAGACATGTTTTAGTGTCTATAATAATATATGAGGACCTGGTTTCATGTAGATAAGTTTATATTAGGGCCTGAGTTCATGTCTATAAGTTCATGTGACAGTTTGATTTAATTTACATAAATTAATGATTAGACATGTTTCTATTTAAACATGTTCACAATATTATAATATTTTGTTATTTATATATTATTTTTCTAATGGTATTCCATCATAGCTCATGTTCATTGATTCTTTTATAATTTATTCCTTATCAACAACAAAGATTTATTTCATGGAACATGATTATGACCTATGATATTCTGGGTGTTCTTTTTCAAATGTTAAACTCATGTTATCATACTATTATTCTCTTTTTATGATTAATTAATCATTTAAACATCTGTTTTTTACCCTTAAAAGGTTTCTGAGCTCACCCCTTCTTATATGTCCTTTCTCTATGTCTGAAAAATGGTTTAATTAGGGTATGTATAAGATGATTACTATATGGGAATATTTTTATGGTAGATACTAAATATTTTTCATGAAATAAGAATATTATGTATCTCATATATAAATATAATAAACCTATATGATTCTGGAATGGATCATAGTTTTATGAATTGAATATTCGCCTAATAATATGTAATATTTAAGTGTTAAATGTATGGGTAATTATAATTATCATATTTGTGTTTACAATTCAATTTTGTTTCCTTGGGATATGATTTGTATTCTTTACATGTTTATTTTTTGTAGTGTTTATTTTGTCCAATGATTACTTTTTAAATCCACTCATACAATTTTCTTATGGTGAGTAAACTTATAGAAATCCATCACTTCTTTTATCTTTCAAAATCATCCACGATTATATTTGTTATTTTTCTTCCAATTTTTTTCCTCTATAAATAACATATTTTTCATTTCATTATTTGAAGGTAATTCACCTAGATAGATACAAGTCAATTTATTGGAGAAATTATTGACTTTACCATATATCATTACTCCATATGATGTTATTTTGTGGGATGATTAAATAGAAATATATTTAATGTATTAATTGGGAAAATATTTACAACCCATATACATGTTATTTCATTATAGATTATTAATAATTACTATATCTTTTTGGTCATTTATAGTATAGTTTATTCATTCCTACAAAAAATTAATTCAATGGAAATAATTAGTGATGGGTGTGGACCAATATTGACATCCCCTCAATGCATTGATAGGTCTCCTAAGAAAAACTAGCTTAGGTATATTGGTATATGCCTACCCAAAATACAATATTTCTTAAACGTAGGGCCTTGATGGTAAGATCATGATGTCTAATATCTTGATATCATACCATATAGAATGTAATTATCTATATTGAATTTTTTATATCTGCTCTAAGGAATTATTCATTGTTATTCATGCATTTATTTATTGATATACCAACCAAAGATATGTTATGCTCCCAATTTCTTTTGATTATGGAATTATTTTGATTATATATTCCTTCAATATTATTAATTCTCATCTCATTATCACTTATTAATTTTTATTTTTATCTCATATGTTTTTCTTTAGTGATATTTTGAGCTCACCCCTTTTTATGTTTCCATTTTCCCGTTATATAAATCAAAATATTACACATGATATATCTAACAAAATAAAAAGTGGGGAGAATTTTTTGGGATATTTTGAATAATTATTATGGATTATGTAGTTTCTTTTATATCATAAAAAAGATGTCCATTTGATAATATATTCATGTAATTTTTACGAAAAATGATTGTTTAAACCCTCTAAAACTCTAAACCTAAAAGGTACTTCATATGTAAGTGAAACGTTATCTGTTAGTGATATTGAAATTATTGATGGTTAAACTTTGGTTTCTTGGGTTCATTTTCAAGTCGATACATAAAGAATTTATTTATGGGATCTAGATTTTAGAGTGTGTATCTATGGTGTCATAGTTGGTATCAAATGATGGTCTATATAACTTTTGGGGTTTGGATGTTATTTGAGGATAATTTATGGTCTATAAGTTGAAGTTGATCATAATTTCAAAAGAACAAATAACATTTTAGGTTATTTTAGGTAATATTTAATATTTTTTGGATTGGGATGATAGAAATTTAGTGAAAACCCTAGGGATATATCTAAAAGATAATTATATGTGTAGAATAATGTCATACAGTTTTGGGAAAGTAGATATTTTGTGTGTTTCTAAAAATTACATCACTATCTAGATATTATCTAGTGTGTGCGGCCTGGTACAAATGAATATAGGGGCAATCACCAAGAAATAGGTCAGTTCAACATTGACTCAATCATTACTTGGTGCACGATGAGGGTTCCAAAGACAGGACACCTCTCCAAATAATCATGGTGGATATGATTTGGTTGATCAAATTTTATTCACAATAAATTATGAAGGATTAATTATGTAAAGTAATTAGATTAAGGAATATGAGTGAACTCAACCTAATGAAACCTATATTTAATTGAGAGTGATTTTGGTTGAAAAAAATATAATGTAATTTTTTAAAGCGTTATATATTTTTGAATTTGAATATACCCAGTAAATACCATAAAATAATTATATTTTGATATTCATCACACATAATTAGCTATTTTTGGTTTTATTAGTGGGTGGGTTTTGAATGAACCATGTTAACAATGAATTTCATGGAAAATTTGGTGATTTACCCAATGAGAAACCTATCTAAATAAGTGCTAGATTGATAAATATTATGATTTGGAAAAACCAGTTAACATGAATTATGATTAACAATTTGAACATATTTGAATCAAAAAATACTTCAAAGAAGAGAAAGGTGGAGTCTCATGGAAGTTCGCTAACAAATATGATGGATGAAATAAGATTCAATTTGTTCATGTTAATAATGTGGGATGAATTACCTCAGGAATTTCTTAAAGGGAAAAAAAATTCACTGTTAGTGTGAAAATAAATTTTAAAAACCTCATGAATACAATGGAAATAGAGAATATAAAAAAATTAATTACTTTAATTGCAAAGAAATTGGGCACTATGAAAATAAATTCCTAAATCCAATGGACAAAGGGGAAAATGGTCACTAGAACCCACCTAGACTGTGAAAAACAATTAAAATCCAATGAAACCACTACTATTGAAGAGTATTGTGATTATTCACTCTAAACTTTATAATTTCATATGAAATGTTTTTTTAAAAAAAAATTGGATATTTATTTATAAAAAAACTTACTGTATAATTATTATTAAATCTTTTCAATGTTTGTGGAATGTTATTTCTTACAGATCAAGGGTTTCCCCATAATTTAATGTTGTATCAGAAAATTATTTTCTCTCTTTGAAAAGACATTATATCAATATTTATATTGGATAATATTGTTACATATCCTAAATAAAACCATCATACTTTATCATTGTTTAGTGTGAACTTCATCTTGAAATTACTTATCATATTGGTCTTGATAGCCAACGATGAGTTTCTCAGTATCTAAAATAGTAATTTTGATATATCATTAGAAAATATACCTTGTATATTATATTTTTTTACTGATACAATCAACTTTTTTCCTCATAGAAATATAATTATAAGATATGAGGATGCAATTTATTTTTGGGGGATAATGTAACACCCAAGATTAAATATTATATATTTTATTTCTTTTAATACCTATTGTGTTTAATAAGTTGTGATACACAGAACACCAAACCAAAATGAATCATGGAACAATATATGACTTCTAAAATGTACCTGTATAATTTTCAGGTAAAAAAATATTTAATCAAATTATGAAATATATATATATATAAAATTAAAGGTTATTATCAATTCTAAGTCATTGATAAATTAAATTAGTGTAGTTAAATAACTAATAACACATATTTATTCTATAAAAAGTAGCATTTCCAAAAATTAAATTATCATATTAATTTTTTTAAAAATACTCTATAGATAACATATAGTGTTCATATGAATACTATTTTAAAACCAACTTGGTTAGTAATTGATAGTAAATAATAAAAATAATAGTTACCCTTTAAAAAAAGTTATTTTCTTATGAAAAAAGTTTTCATAATATTTTATTTTTATTATTTAAAAGTTAAATCCTCAAATTTTAGATTCTTAATCTGATATGTTAAAATAATTTTTATATTCTTAATGTTAATATTATATTAAGATTATTTTTTTGTATTTAATTTATTTTTTTTATTTTTGGTTTAATATAGAAAAACATAATTTTTACCAATGTTGTAACTTTTATGACTTTATAATTATATTATCAAGGCCAAGATGTCTGTAAAAACTTTTAATAGATAAAATATTTATTTAAGGAGAAATAATATAAATTTACAAATACCATTCTTAATTTATAAAATCATTGTTTAACATTTTATGAACAAAAGTAATATTTTACTCCAAAAACTGATTTATTTGCTTATATTAACAACTTAGTTTACATAAACTAGTGAAATGAAATATATAAAAATGGATTTCATATTTTATATCAACATGTTCATATTATTTCAGAATGTCAGTTTAATTTTTTCCAATAAAAACATGATTACAATGATTAAAGTTAATGATTGTGATCAAGGTGAAACTGTTATTTTAAAATAATTGTTTTATTGAAGATGTGTAATTTTTTTCTAAAAGATAAATTTATTTATTTTATATAAGGAATAAAATATTATTTTTAAATAAATAAATAATTAAATTAACACACATTTAATGGGTAATCAATACTAAATAATATTAGGAGCATAAAAAGTTAAAAACATCATTTTCCTATAGAAAATAGTTTTCTCTATAAATTTTTTTTTAATTTAAAATTTATCTATTATTTATAAATTTAATTAAATTAAATGGATATTAAATTTAGGTTCATCACACTAAAATTTGGTAATGTTGATTATTTTATATTAATATTAAAACATCATATACCTGAGTAAAAATTAGATACCCTAATAAAAATATATGGTAAAGTTAAAGATATATGAGTAAATAAATTCAAAAAGTTTTTGTAATGAATCACATTTTCCTTATATTATTTTTGGACATTATAGAGAATATTTTTGAGACCGAGAGCTAATATGTTGTGTGATCTTGAGACCTAGTGTGCTCGGAATAAATATTTGAAATATATTAAATATATTAAATAAAATGTGTGTCTAGTTTTTCAAGTGAAATAACATCTAAATGGGGGACCAGATCAGAAATATGAGGGAAACATTAAATTCAAAATTGATTTTACCTAAGGTGTGACATAACCTTTATCAGAGCGAGGTGTTTTTGAAAAATTTGTCATGGAAGAAAATGGATGAAATAAATAAATAAATAAATATGTTTTTTTTTGTTTTTGAGGCATCTAATTTTTTTTCAATAAATACATGGTTATAGATTTTGTCTTAGGTTTGGATGATAATCTATGGAGACCTAGAGACCATTGTAGAAGAGTGTTCTTAGAGAACAACAACAGATCCATACCGAATCGAGGGTCGTTGCACAAATGGAGTTCATGGATCTCATCAACAAAGACAGTGAATAGTATTTATTATTAAATAATAAATATAAACTTTGATCAGGATGTTTTATTTGATAATTTCTATCCCATTCATTTATCCTTGTCAAAAGTGGATCAATTCCACAAACAGAATTGAATCACACATCCACAGTAGATTAAATTGATGGGTTTTATTTGTTCGTTGACTTTATTTTCCCTCTTAATTAATCAATTTATATTAAAATGGATAAAGGAAAAATGTAAAAGGATACGGTTCATTCATCATGTTTTAGGGAATGTTTTTTTCTCACATATATCTTTGCATGTTCATCATAGTAATTCTTTTTTTCCCTTGGTTTAACGAATACCCGATATTTGATCATTACGCGATCATACTCCCATGCAATGGATCAATACCATGGGTGTAGTTCATGATCGAGGGTGATATTGTGGTGTGATAATAGAGGAGGATGGTAAAAGGTGGATCAGATTTATTTTTGAGTTTTTTTCTTCCCAGTTATGATGCATGATTATAGATGGCTTGACATGGTGTTGTCTGAGTAAGTTCAAGTCTGGATTCCAACGATTGATGATGGAAAGGGTCGACTAACCCTAGGTCTATAGGTTCTATTGAGGGTAGTGGCTCTAGTGATTCACGAGACAATGTGGAGGAATATTATTACTTATTTGAAAAATATCAATAAATACAACATGTATTTCGGGATTACATGCCTTGTGGGGACCCCTAGCTGTGGCACTAGGGATTTGGATGGAGTTAAATATCACATGACGTGTGAAATGTTCACATGTCATGTGACCCCTCCATGATAGATTAATTTGTACATAAAAGGGTACATAGGCAAAGATAATAGGACATGAACAATGGAATACCATGTACTTAGACATGGACATGATCTAGTGTACACGAAAATCCTATGTATACATGGTCATAGCCAGGTAAAATGGGAAGGGTGTTGAGAATCCTCTACATTCCATGATTGTCACTCACATTCCATGTATGTTTATTTTTACATGCCATGTGGGGAAGCACCACACAGGTAGATCTAAGTTGAGCAAGGCACACTGTTTATTCTAATTACATGCTTTGTTCTCCCTTAGAGGATACTTAGAGCCAATCACCTCTTCATTTTAGACTAGTTCTGGTTGAGTAGGTTTCCCATTGGTCCTTTACCTTGATGGTATAATGTGTAATTACATCCATATCTTAGGATTATGGTCTCCTCTAGATGATGAATCCCATATTGAGTATGTGTCATCCATCTGTGAGACTTGAGTGAGATCCTCTATCATCATTACACCATAGGTGGTGTATTCAGAATAAGCATGACCTCATTGAGTAATTAGTTGATCCCTTATCTAGCAGGATGTATCGGTATGGTTTACGGTATCATTGTAATATGATCCCATATGTAACATGTTGACCCAAATTGGGATTTTGGTGTCCCCCAGTAGTTAAGGTCATGACCCTCTATATGTGTATTAAGATATTCTATGATCAGTGAGTTTATTATGCAGGGAACAATGATCTTTACCCCTTGAATGATTTTATTAGGTGATGGTATGGATTGTGGAGCAGATTCTCCCAGAACAATATTTTCTTTGAGTAGAATCCTATGGCTAGTAGTTGGTTGTGACCTCTTATTGGTGTGGTGTCCTTCCTGGGTATATGTAGGTGTTTTCTCTTATAAATTTATTGTTATATCATATTACTGACCTGTATACACTTTATTCTTCAAGTTTAGTGTTTAGAGGCATTTTACTAGGTATTTTTATACTCACCGCTACATGAGATATTCCTACTCATGTCATGTCTTATACAGACATCGACCCTTTTGATAGTGTCCTAGGAGGATGTGTAGTAGGTGAAGTGTATCTTGATCTAAAAAGATTGTTTTTTTCTAGGATATTTCAGTTGATCATAGTCGTTTCCCCTGGATTAGGTTGGACACTTTACATTTTTTTGGTTGGGCTTGTATTTGGCCCCGTTTTCACTTTTAGTACTTTACTATCTGACTGGGGTTGTGGGATTATAAATGTATGCATGAATTGGTTTCACTTGTTTTCCATTTCAGCATTTTTTGGGCTCAGATATGTGTGTGGGTGTATATATAGGTACATGAGTCTAATTCCTCCCATGTGTGGGATTTTACTACTTAACACTAGTTTCCATCCCCTAACCAATTAGATGCGTGGTTGTGGCAGTCACGAGATGAAACCCGAAGGTTCAAGTCATGATAGAGTGTAATCAATGTGAGTTTATACCTAATAACTTTATTATGTGAGTTTTGACTTGGAAAGCAGTGTTTAGTGTTTGAAGATCATATTTCAGGCTAGAGACACCAGTTTCGGTGCGACGATCAAGGTATCCATAGACTAGGACTCTTATCACCTACCTTTCAACTTGGTACATGTAGAAATTTGTTATATAAAAAACATTGGTACATGAATCATAGAAGAATGGGTTGTGATTTCCATCTCCTTTTAGATTAGTCTCTTTATATATACACCTTAACTATGGTACATATTATTTATTTTAGGATGCTTCCATGGAAATAGCCACCCAGGATTCCACTACGCAGTCACGATGATGATCCACTGAGTGACAAGAAATCATTACATGGGCCTATAGTGGAGATTCACCTTCAAATGGTTTACCAGCTTTACCACCACCCTTTGAGTAGTAGCTAGAACTTGTAGTTCCAACTAAGGATAAACACAGTATGGGTACACTACACGAGTTACAGAGGCAGTCATCTTCCATGTTTTAGAATGAGTGACACCCCCAGGTGTATAAGGCCTGGCAATAAGCAGTCTCTCAAGTTTTCAAACTTGTGAGGAATCCTGCACAACAAGTGGTGGTCGCCACAAAAAGGACTATTTAGGGATCTTCTATATGATGGTGGAGCTTATTGACTCAGTCACATGAAGATAAATCTCTGTCTTGGTTAAAATTTGAGCATCTCTCTAGGGAATAATTCGGTCTAACCACGTTGTAATCAGTGTTCATAAAAGATATTCTGCATCTATAGTAGACCAGATCGATTATGGTGGTGTAATTAGATAATATTATAGGTCTCTCATGAAACTTTAATGGATGTGGTTGAATATCTTCTCTTTAGAGAGTAAAACATTGATCATTTCTTATATTGGGACTTTAGGGATTCGGGGGTATCCTCTTTCATTCCTACATCTAATGTGGTTCTTTATTGGGCCTTGGTGGTGGAGAGATTCATAGGAGATAAAATATAGACAATGGGTGCTAGTTTCTAGAACCCAAAATCTGATACATCAGCAGTAGGTAGCCTATGACAGTCACTAGGATCAAAAAGTTTCATATGATTTAGGAGGATATCATATGAAACATGGTTATCCATATAGGGCTCTTAGGATGGCTCGAATCAGCCAAGGGAGAGGCGGTTTTTCTCCTACGATGGTCGGGGACATCTAGCTTAGTATTTTTTTTACCGATCAAACAATTGACCAAGAGACAGCCGAGGGACCTCCAAGATAGATTAATAGTCATGATAAGGGTGGTAATTAGGGTAGAATATGAGGAATAGGGTCTAGAAGAGTGGTATGAGGTGTTTGGAGGATTTAATTATTACCACCACTTCCCCCAAGTGGTCCACCCCAAGGTCATGGAGTTGGTGTTCAGGGATGAGATCGACTATAGGCCATAGATTTTTATGACCCAGAGGCCTTAGGGATGATACAAGGTATTTTTTTTCTTTTATAAATTTGATAAAGTATTGAAAGAAATAGGTGTGAGTCATTCCTTCCTTTCCACTTCTCTAGTTTGAGACCTAGAGATTCTGGTTGAGCCACTAGATCGACCCTTGCAGTTAGAGACTTTGACAGGAAATGACTCAACAATTTCACACTTATTCCAAAAGTGTGATCTAATAATAAGAGTAAAGAGTTTTGTATGTTATCACTTTCTTGTAGTTATGAGGCCTTAACACATCATATTAGTTATGCATTTCCTATCTACATTTCCTTCCTATATCTATTTTTATAGGTGTAGGATGTGGTGTATCCTTGGTGATAGAACAAGGTTTTCATTTGTGGGTGAAAAGGAAACCTTTGTAGAGAAGGATGAGCTCAGGCAAAGGGTAATGCATCTGATTACTCACTATTTGGCTAGAATGACAATTATAGTAGTGGATTCTATGGGATACTATTTCCATGTAGTGGTGGCAGAGTATGGGGATGCCATTCTAAAGGACATACCAGGTTTACCTCCTTGCACTGAGAAAGACTTCTATAATTTCTTGAACCATGGAAAAATCCCAATATCTCTCCTAGTATATTGTATGTATTTCAATGAGCTTACTAATCTAAGGGTGGAGTTGGAGGACTTGCATGAGAATGGATTTGTCAGACCCATTGTTTACACCTGGGAAACCATAGTGTTTTTCGCCAAGACGGTGGATGGGAGAATGTGGTTCTGCATGGATTATAGGTTCTTGAACCAAGTGGCCTTGAGGAGTAAGTATCCACTATTAAGGATCGAATCCCTATTAGATCAGTAGAGAAGTACACAATGGTTCTCGAGTATCGACGTAATATTAGGCTATAACCAACTATGAGTATGGGAAGAGGATATACCAAAGACGACATTAATATGTCACTACAATCACTTTGAGTACTTGGTGATTCTATTATGATTGATTAACGTCCCAAAAATGTTCATGGGAAACATTAAACTAATATTCCAACATTTATCGTACTGATTTATGGTGGTATTCATCAATGGAATCCTAGATTACTCGGCGTCTGAGGAGGAGTACACAAGACATTTTAGGATGGTCATGGACACTCTCTGAGAGAACTAGATTTATGGGAATCTCCCAAGGTCATAGTTATGGATTTGAGAGGTCCACTTCCTAGGAAAAATAAACTTAGAGGTAGGAGTAGTAGTGAACCTAGTGAAGGTTGAGGTAGTTCTTTCTTAGGAGGCACCAAAGTGTGTTACTGAGGTGTGGAGTTTCCTTTGGTTGGTAAGGTAATATCATAGGTTTGTACCAGATTTATCTAGAGTGGTAGAACTATTGATAATGTTGACCTGGAAAGGTTATAATTCATGAATATGGAAAGGTTCTAGTAGTTATTTTAAAATATGAGGCATATTTTGATGACCGCTCCCATATTGAGATATATAAAGGAGAGTTTCAAGAATGTGGTGTTTTGTGATGCATCATAGACCGAACTTGGTTGTGTTCTGATGTATATATAGAAAATTATTTCATATAGTTTATATCATTTAATCAAAATGAGTAGAACTATGTGACCCATGATCTTGAGTTATAATCAGTATTATTCATACTAAATATATGGCAAGACTAATTGACAGGAGAGTGGTTTATCTTCTAATCTTACCACTAGAGTCTCAAGTACATATTATCTTAGAAGGATCATAACTTTAGATAGAGGAAATGGACACAATTCTTCAAGGACTATAACTTTGATATTTTCTATACTTCTGGGAAGGGGAACTTGGTGGCAGACACTCTCAATAAGAGATCTTATTGTCAGTTGTTGTCCATGGCATCAGAGGTGTTATCCTCATTGTAAATGTCCATAGTAGGCAAGGATAGTTCTTTATATCTTTAGTATATGGTTATCACCCCACTAATTTTACAATGTTTTATGGATGATCATCATGAAGATTCAAACTATGAGACCTTACATACTCAGAAATCCATTGGATGTACACCTGATGGATATTTTGAAATTGGGGAGAACACTATCCATTTCAAAGGGTACATGATGGTAGCTTTGATGTTGTTGACGAGTTGATGTTGGAGTTTCAAACACCCCATTTAGTAGTATATCCAGGTATGGAAAAGATGAACAAGGACCATCGATGTTAGTTTTGGTGGAAAATCATGAAGAATGGAGTTCATATTTTGTCTGTCAATGCCTCACTTATCAGAAATTGAAGGATGGTCACCATGTTCCGGTGGGTTTAGTTCAACCAATTGAGGTTCCATAGTGGAAGTGGGATAGGATATCCATGGAATTCATGATGAGGTTACCATATATGTCCAGGGTACATGATTCCATCTAGGTGATTGTAGACTGACTCACCAAGTAATCCCACTTCCATTACATTAGAGAAGAGAGTTAATTAGAGAGCATAAGATGCCTCTACATTTAGGAGATATTCTGACTCCATGGAGTTCCCTAGATGATCATTTCAGACCATGAAACTCACTTCAAATCATGATTATGGAATGTTTTGAAGGATTCCTTCAAGAATCAGTTACCCTTGAGCATGGAGTTTCACCCCTAGACTGATGTCCCGACTGATCAAACCATTCAAGACTATGAGGGCATGTTACATGCTTTCATGTTGGACTTTGTCCTTAGTTGGGAGAATCATCTACCCAAGTTGGAGTTTGTGTACAACAACAGTAACCATTCCACCATTAGTATAGAAACATTCTAGGATTTGTACAGGAAACCCTATAGGCCACCACTTTATATTGGATTGATCCAAACGAGTTAGTAATAAGAGACCAAAGTTTGTGTAAGCTACTAAAGAGAAGTTGTAGATCATCTGGGAGAAAATGAGGACTATATAGATCTGACATAAGTCTTCTGCTGACTGACAATAGATACCTATAGAGTTTTAGGAGGGATACCGTGTGTTCTTGAGGGTCTCAATTCCATATGTATTATGTATATTTGGTTAGGGTGACAAGTAATCTTTGAGATTTATTGGTCCTTTACAGATACTATATAGAGTTGGTGAGGTGGATTACCAGTTATCCTTAATAACGCTACTAGACCTGGTACATGACACCTTTTATATATTTCAGCTAAGGAGACATGTGCATGATCTATCACATGTTATCTATTGGGGTGAGATGGAAATTGATGATGGAAATACCTTTTTTGAGTACCCAATGGAGATTGAGGATTGGTAGGAGAGGATTTTTTATGGGTGATCAGTTCCCTTAGTTTGTTTCTGGTGGCTGCACGAGAATCTTCATGAGATCACCTGGGAGAGGGAGACCTAGATGTGAGCCTTGTACCATAAAATTTTTTAGTAGTTTTTTTTATTTTTGGGATGAAAATTCCCATGGATGAGATAATGTAATGACTTGTATTTTATAGGTTTTATTTTTTGATATTATACGAAATATCTTTGATTCCTATCAATGAGATGGTGTGTGATTCCAAGGTCCAGTGTGCCTGGAATAAATGTTTGAAATATATTAAATAACACATGTGAACATTAATCTAAAAAATTAGAATAAATCTTGAATGGGGGCCTAAATCATAAATCTATGGGAACCATTGAGTTCAAGACATGGGTTTTTCCCTAGGCATCACATAAATTCTTTTAGTGTGTGGATTTTTTGAAAATGTTATTGTGGGTGAACATGAATAAAATAAATTAATTAATTTAGTTGTTTTTTACAAAGTGATTGAGTTGTCTATAAATCTAAGGTTAAATATTTTTTCACAGGGTTGGCCACTAAACCGTGGATACCTACAAACCATTGGAAAAGTGTATTCTTGAAAAACGATGATAGATTGAGATAGAATCAAGGATTTTTGATCAATTTGAGTTCATGGATCTCATTAATGATGTCAGTACACAACTATTATTCATCAATGATCTATAAAAACTATAGTTTGGATGTTTGATTTTAGAATTTACATCATGTTATTTTACCACATTCAATAGAAGATCAATTTCACAAACCAAATTTATTCATGCTTCAATGATAGATTAAATTTATGGAAGTTATGATCATTTTTCATCATCATTTGTTTATTTCTATGAAAAATGATCGAGGTTGAATGAACAAGAACATAGTTCATTCCTCATGTTTTATGGCTTGTGGTTTTATCTCTTGTTTCTTCACATGTTCATCATAAGAATTTATTTTGACATGTGGTTCAAAGAGTACTCAGTATTTGATCTTTGAATGAACACTATTTGGTGAAAAAGATCATTAACACATGTGTGGTTCATGGACTAGGGTGTGATCGAGGTGTGTTGAAGGAAGAGGATGATCAGAGGCTGATCAAATGGATTTTTGTGTTCTTTTCTACCCAGTTTTTAGGCACAAGGACATATGTCTCAACAAGGTGTTTTCTGAGTAGATCTGAGTTTTCATTCTGGTGATAGACGATATAAGGAGTCGAAGGACCCTAGATATAAAGGTTTCAGTGAGGGTGGTGGAACTATAAATACATAGAACAAAATGGTGGAAGATCCTAAAAGATTTGGAAAATACCAATAAACGCAATGTGTATTTTGGGATTACACGCCATGTAGAACCCCCTGGATATGGATCTAGGGTTTCTGATGGAGTTAAGTATCACACACCATATGACATGGTCACACACTATGATACCCCTCTATGACAGCTCAGTGTGTACCTCGCAGGGTATACGGAAACAATGAAGAGTAAACAGGAAGGATAATACTATTTACTTAGAAACAAACACAACTCATTGTACAGGACATGGCTATATGAACATGGGAATATCTTGGAGGCATGGGTAGGGTGTTTATAAACACCTACACACTATTTGTGTCACTCACATGATGTGTATATTGAGGTTTACATGTCGTGTGGGGAAACACCACACATGAAGACCTAGGTTGATCAAGGCATGTTGTGTACTCTACATACACATCATGTACTCCCTTAGATACATCTTTAATCCCTTCATCTCATTAGTTTAGACTAGTTTTGGTTGAGTGTTTTTTCCCTTATTCATTTCCCTTGAGGTTAAATTTTTTCATTACATCCACATATCAGGATTGTGATTCGCTCTAGAGGATGAATCCTAGATTGAGTTCACCGGATCCCTCTATGAGACTAAAGAGAGATCCTATAACATATTTAAACCCTATGTGGGTTTTGTCAAATTAACATGACCTCCTTGTGCAGGGTATGGATCCTCCATCTTGAATGTTGCATTGGTATGGTTTTTGGTATTATTTGAATGTGATCCCCTACATAGTAGGTTGATCTATGTTGGGTTCATGGTGTCCCCCAACTATTCTAGGCGTGACCCCCAATCTAAGTATCAAGATCTTCTAAGACCAGTGATATTTCATGGTTGAGGCCAAATGATCTTTACCTCTTTAATGGGTGTCTCTAATGATGGAGTCACTCATTAAGTATATTCTCTTAGAATAACAATTTTTTCTAGAAGAATCATGTGGATGGAAATTGGTTGGGACCGCCTGGTGGTGCGATGTGCATATAGATTATATCTAGTTGTTTTCTATTATAAATTGATTATCATATATTTTTATTGAGCTTAATATACTTTATTATTTTTGTTTAGTGTTAATAATGTGTCCTATTGGGTTTTGTTATACTGACTCTCCATGTGATCTTTCTGTATGTGTCATATCTTATGCTGACTATGACCCTTTTGATGGCGTCCTAGGGGGACGTGGAGCAAGTGGAGTGTATCACATGCTAGAATTACCAAGTTATTTTCTAGAAGATTTAATTTGATTTTATTCCTCACCCTTGGAGCATATTGGACTCTCTACATTTTTTGGTTGGGCTTGTTTTTGGCCCCTTTTTTGCTTTCAGTACTTTACTGTCATACTATGGTTACATGGTTACAGATTCATGCATGTAGTGGGTTTAATTTTTCTTTCATTTTATAATTTTATAGGCTTGTATATGTGTGTGTGGATAGAGGTACATTAGGATAATGCCTCCCATTTGTGGTATATGCATACTCGGTGCTAGGAATCTGCCCCTAGAGTATTGAAGGTAGACTTGGGGTAGTCACAAGTTAGGCATCGATGGGTCGGGTCATGAAATGTTATAAAAAAATTCAAAATAACTTTTTGTGAATGTTTTGATCCAAAATCAGTAGAAACTCCATAATTTATCACCTTTATAACCATGGTCCCATGAATAGTGTCATTCTATTATTGAAAATAATTAGGTGTTCACAAAAGCGTCATTTTCTTCACTTATAAATGGGGAGACTTCCACCCATTCATGCAATAAAAATTACTTCAAATTTATTCCTTAAAATTAGGAATGTTTATCCTCCTATAAAGATCTATAAATTTATATTCATATGGTTTAAATTATATATCCTCCACCCATCATTTATGAGGAAACTTCTAAGAGAATGTTCAAGGTACCTAAATGAGTATTACTTAATCCTCGTCTATTTCTTATTATTATACCCCTTAAGAACCTAGCCCATCCATAGTAATATAATTACCTCGGTATCATTAGTATATTTATGTGTAGTTATATTAACAAAAAAATATATTTATTCCTTCTTAATGACATAGTAAAATAAATAAACAATGATAGTTCTTTGTGCAGACTACCACCTCCATATCAAAACATATTTTTTAATTTATCCATTTTTGTTTTCATTATTTATAAAAAAGAATAAAATATTATTGAAAAAATTATAAAATATATATAATTTCATTATTATTATATTATAATGATAATATACAATTCATGTATCATACTAACCCAACGAGATATTACGTGGTCATGATTCGGGTTGGTTTTACCAACTACATGAAAAATGATATAAAACTCTATCATGTCAGGACATGAGAAAATAAATACTAATATTAGTATAATTTAATATGAAAATAATTATTTTTATGGTTCTATAAATGTTATTTTATGAATTTAACTTATTATTAAAAAACTGTCTTTGATTGTTAAAATTATAGAAAAAAGCCAATAATGATTCAATTTCCATGCAAACATTAGAAAAAACTATATAATAAATAATTAGAATATGATAATAAATAGTCTATTTAAATTTAAATATAGATTAATAATGTTACTAAAAATGTACGTATAAACCTTAATTTTATTATCCATGATGTTAGGCTCATGCACATAATGAATCAGGTTCAAGGTAAGAGTTTGTGCTAACTCAATTTTATTCCATTGATATAAAAACATTGTTATTGAAAATATATTGTCCCAAGCATAATTTATTATATATAATTAATAATTTTAATTAACATTCATCTTTATTTGATTTGGTTTTAAAATTATTTCTTATAACCAAATTATATAATGATTCTTACCTCAACAATTATGTTATTTATAAAGTTTCTTTGTCTCAAATTTCAATTCCTCAAAACATTCTTGTGTTATACATCACTTTATATATTTTATAGTGTTATTAATTCCCTGTTAATATTTTATATCATTATTATATAACTATCCATGGTATTTAATTTTTCATTTGAAATTATATTCTTGAAGGGGGTTTGATTAGAATGTTTCTAAATCTGTAACGGTTATTTGGATATATTTTGAATTCTATGAGATATGTTTGATATTATGCATCATATCTTTTATATGATGTATCCAGTATAATATTTTTTTAAAAAATAATTAATATCCTTAATTTCATTATATTTTAACTTCATGGTATCCCTCTCATTTTATTTTGATTCTAATGTTAGAATTACCATATTGGTGTGTGCGTATCAATATTGTTTCATTGAGAGATGATTTGAATTCACCGATTTCATATTTTTTTGGTCCATTTGTTGGTAATTTTTTAATTTTAAAATCCATTCATATTATTTTTTTCTTATGGAGTAAAATTTTATAAATACATCCCTATCTTTTTCAATAAAAATTTTCTTATGTTATAGGCATGTTTTTTCTTCAAATTCTTTTTCTCTATGAATACCCTTTTCCATTTTTCTATTTGAAAGGTAATTCACCTAGAATTATTTAAATAAATTTATTTGGTAAATTATTTAATTAACCATATATAATTACTCTATATGGTGTTAGTTTGAATAAATCATACATTGAAAAATATTCCATTTATTTATTTGGGAAATATTGATAATTCATATACATGTTATTTCATTGTGAGTGTTTATTGATTACTAAGAAATATTGGTTATGTATTATATAGTTTATTCATTACATAGTATGATTAATGCATTAGAATTAATTAAAATTATGCTATTCCTTTTATAGATATACCCTCAATGCATCGGTAGGTCTCATTAGACAAACTATATTAGGTATTTTGGTGTATGCCTACCTATGAAAAAATATTTCCTAAACACAGGGACTTTATGTTAAGATCAAGATGTCTAAGATCATTATTTATTATATTAGGGAATAGAATTATCTATTATAAATGATTAATTTCATCACTAAGGAATCACTTATTTTTATCCATGCATTTATTATTTGATATTCAAGCCATGAATATGTAATTATCAGAGTTTCTTCTTATTATGGAATTTTTTATTATTATATATTCCTATAATGTTATGTATTTTCATGTCATGGTCACTTATAATATTTGATTATTATCTAGTATGATTATAATTATATATTTTTTTATCTCACCCTTTTTTATGTTTTTATTTATTTAGTTTTTTAATCAATTTATTACACATGATATGTCTAGAAGAATAGATTGTGTTGATAATTTTTTCGGATATTTAGGATACTTATTATGTATTAAGTAGTTTCTTGTATATTGGACATAAATTTAAACTTCATGAGATATATATAGTATTTATTAGTTAATTTTTTTTCATAAATCTCTTAATCTCTTAATTTAAAAGGTCTACAAGATGTATGCGACTTGATATTTTTCCATGATATTTTAATTATTGATGGTAAAAATGATTTTGTTCGAGTTCATTTCCATTATGGTGTGTAAATAATGTATTTATGTGAACTATATCTAGTATTTTGGGTCCAGAGTGTCAAAATTGGTATCAAAGTATGGTTAAATAAATATAGAGATTAAGATTTTCATTGATGTATTTTAAGGGTTGATATGTTTCAATTTATAATTATTTAAAAGGAATAAATTACCCTTTTATTTAATAGAGGTAATATTGAATATTTTAGGGATTTGGATTAGATAATTTTATTTAAATCCCTAGGGATATGTATAAGTGATAATTCTTTATTTATGAAAAAATAACAAAATTTTAGAAAAGTAGAGATTGTGTGGTTAACTAGAAATTATACACCTCTCTAGATACAAGAAAGTGGATGGGATCATGGTTCATATGTGACTAGAGTTAATCACCCTAATAAGGGATAGTCAACCATTGAATTGATCTTCAATCAAAGCATGATGAGTGGGACTAAGAGTAAAAACCTAGAAAAAAACACTCAGGGTATAATATTTAGTTAATCACATTCTCTTTACAATCCATTATGAAGGATTTATTATGTTAGAGAATTAGGTTAAAGAAAATGAGGGGAATAAACCTAATAAGCCTAGATTGATCCAAGAGTGATTTTGGTTGATTTTGGTGTTGAGATACATTCTTTATGAATAGTTGAGTAAGATGCATCTAGTTTGGAGAAAATCCAAGCCAAAAATCCCCAAGACTCTCTTAAAAGGATGATTTATGATTCCTAACTTCTTCCTGAACTTAAAGGAGATCCTAAGTGAGAATCACATTCATGAATGTGTAGAGCATTGATGATGTCCTCCATAAGTTCAATGTTACTTCATGACTGCATGAAGGATTGGAAATGTTATTCATGATTCTGAATCCTCTTCGCGGTCATGTGAAGGATTAACATAGTTATTTGTGAGTCCTACAGAGCTACGCTTGTTCATGAAACTCACATATTTATTGACAAACTACTTCCTAGATTCATGAGACCCTGTGCCTATAAATACCCACCTCCTTACAATATTTAATAATGGTTATCTTAACATATCAAATTCCAAATTTCTCTTAATTCATGAAGAACTTGGGCATCGAAAACCAAACCAAAAATGAATCATCCAAGGTACCTAGGATTCATGAAAAAACCTCTTGTGTGTTCTTTAAAGCCTTCACCTCTAGTGGGGATTCTTTTCATGAAGTCATATTACCTTCTCAAAGGAAGAAGATACATGGGGGAACTTTAGGTTTTTTGAATCATTAATCCTTTATAAAGCACTCCTTTCCTGACCCAGGAAATAATCATGAGGATGGGTCACCCTATTTTGCGAATCCTACTCCTTCATGAAGCCACTAACCATTGAGAATCACGTGATCTGCACAAATCATCTTTCTACAAGGCCCTATGCTTCATGAATCCCCTCTCATGGTCCTGTACATTCTGTATCACTAATCATGATACCTCTTTATGAAGGTTGAGTTCTCAAATCCTTCACACCCATCCAAGATTAGTTCAGCTACACCACAAGTCCCTATGTGATGTATGGCACCTATTCCTATGTCCCACACCACTTCAAGTGTGGCCCAAGATTCACACGTGCCTTTTTTCTTCTCATCATAAGCATGATAACAAATTTTTATTATCATCACATGTACACTAATGTTGATATCATGATCAAGCACTCATCCACACCGTCATACCCTAGAATTTCCAAATTCATACCCCTCCCAAAGGTGCATGTGTGACAATTATATAAGCCCAAGGGCTGAGGGGTGAGTCCCCCATGTCCATGATGCAGGACACAAAACTTCCTAAAAAATCCTTAGAAAATAAAGTATAAATTTAGTCTTACTTGATGTGATAAACTCAATATACCCATTTTTGATTATCATGGGATGCCACCCTCTCCCACCATAGTGAATAAGCCTCCTATTCTGGGTAATTTCCATGTGTAATCCCTACACCCATTGTTTCATAAGCACAAGATGGTACATGTATGAATCACATAAAATGAGATTCTTTTCACATGGAATAAGATCCCACACACATTTAATTACATCATACTTGGGAATATTCCACACATTATCCCCACAACATCTCTTGTTTTCTCTTCTTTCACAAAACGAGTTTCAAATATACTGTTTCCTCTTGTTTTTTACACCAACCAAGGCTGACATGGGCTTAGAGGTTTGTAGGGAACTTGAAATCTTCCCAATAATGATATGGGATTATCTTATGCATATTACCTAATCGTACTTATCCTATTTGGGTCACTTATACATGTAATTTGAAACAACATCCTTGATACTCCATAACAGCAAACGGAATGCACATACACATAAGCACCAACCTTATGCCCCCTTAAAATGGACCTATAACAGCGTTGTCATGAAACATAAAATTTATTATGTTTTTAAAGTTTATTTATAGTCTATGGAAGACCCTATGTCGTCTCTAAAGGGGTTTAGGATGTCTAAAGTTTGTATTTTTAATAAAGATTACTAAAAGAAGGGTGGTTTTGAAAACTATTTTTAAAAAATAAAATGTCTTATTTAAAGAGTTTAATAGTTAATTAATAAAAGCGGTGTTTTAAGAATTATGAGAAAGGAGATAATTTCAAGTTCACTACACATCTTCGATAGGTTATTTTTCTAAAAATTCACATGGTTTTGTTTAATTCTTTTGTTGAGGGTTGTTAATATATAAATTCCCCTCTTACCCCTTAAAACGATGAATAAAGAAGAAACCCTTGAAAAAAAATTATGTTATTAAGGTTTGGTCCCCAATAATAGAATAATGTATACCAAATAATACATAAATCTTATATATGTGTGAGTGATAAATGATTCATGTGTTGTCCAATCGACAAAAAATAATATTACCACTTGAAATATCAACCCAATCAGTGTTGAAATAAAAATAATTTCACATAATTATTTGAAAATAAATGAAATTAGGGGAGAATCATGTCAAGATAATAAATAAGAGAAATTTTTAAAACAAAAATTACACAAAACTAGTAGAAGAAAATGTCGTGGAAATCCCTATCAAGTGTGTGTATCTCCCTATAAATGATCATCCAATGTTTAGATCAACATCGAGAGGAGGATGAGTCTTGGGTGGAACTTCACCTTCATCCTTGACCCCCTAGGAGGATAGAGGCCTATAGAACATCTTGGATGAGGATAAAAACCCTTTAGGACTCTAAAATGGTAGATATTTTCTTCTGGTTCAAAATTGTTAAAGAAGAACCCATGGATTCATTTTATTGGAAAAGTGGAATGTTATTTTGGGAAGACATATTTACTAAAACAACATGTAACTTGGTTTTGACCTCCATATAGTCTTATCATGCTTTGGAGAAAATTAATTTTTTTTTATCACCTCCTCCTAACTATCTACACCAAAAGTTTGGCTTCATTTAGAAACATACATCATGAGATATGTAAATATCACAACACACAACTTTTAAAATCATGCATATTCAGTGGGCTGGAAAGATCTAGTCAGTTGGGCTACATAATGGCCGAATTGGGCTTGGTTGTCTTAATAAGAGCTATAACCCATTGAATTTTAGACACAACCACAAAATATCCTCCCATTTGGAGGTAGTTAATTTTAGTAACATTCACAATAGTGGAAAAGTGTTCATGGATCCCATGAAAAATGGCCCCATTTTTTTCCCACCTCATTATAGGCCCTTGAAATCACCTCCACCTACAATGAAATTATAAAAACAAGTAAAATTACCCTTTTTAATAGCAATTAAAACAATATAACTGACGCAAACATGAAGTGAAATTTTTATGATAATTGGAATTTACAATACAAAATCTGTTTAATTCAGTGGAATAATGGGTGAAAATGAATAGTGAATCATGGCGTGATCACACCACCACACCTAAACATTTTTACTATTGGGAAAATTCATATTTCAAAAAATTATGCATGTAGATATTTACATCTTCATAAATATTGGACATTTACTATATAGTTAATTCCCAATAGAAATGTGATCAAAGAAAAAATCACACCGAGGAGTTATTATCAATGATTATATAAAAATACTTCTCAAATTTTTTATCAGAATAAAACTCCAAGAGATACATGATACCAGTAAAATAAAATAATTCATAATTTAATCATGCCACTAATTCTATGTGTGTGTGTTTGAAAACCATTTCATGCCATTCTTTCTAGTTTCTATCGAGTAAAGGTAACTTATTATTACAAATTTCTTCTTACAACATCCTTTCCACTGAACCTCACCTATATCCATTGAAATAAAATTTCAAGACCCACTCACTTAAGCATTCCCAGAAGTCAAACCATAAGCTCCCAACCTATATATCCCTATATGTTGTACATGTCATCACTCCACTCAATTTTTTCAATAGTTTAACTTGGAACAAATATCACACTCATCTCTCAACCAATGTTTGATCTTTTCAATACACTAATTATAATAGTTATAATAAGATCAAAAGTCAAGGAAGGGTTTTTTCGACCTGGCCAAGGATTTTTTTTTTGTTTTTTATAGAGTATAATAGTCGGATAATAGGAACACATACATAAGTAAATTTGGTAAAATAATGAAATAGACCAGATAAGGAATGAATGTATGGAAAAATCATTTTTGGAATGTAGAGAAAAATTAACCTAACATATATTTATATTCTATTAAGGTATATATTTTCACACTTCATGGTTGGGTGTAAAGGTGTGTAGAGAAATTATGTAACACAATTTTCCCTTAAAATACTCATATAAAGGGTACCAATATTCTCAAAGGTTTCAAAATTGCACAACCATTTATATCATCGAAAAAAAACCAAATTTCAAAATAAAGTCACACCAAAATATTTAATTCTTGCTGAAATGCACATTTCATCAAAAAAATTGAATGTTAAAACAATATGAAATATAGAAATCCCACATTTATTTTCAATAACTTCCCTGATTAAATGGGAATTATTTTCTATGATAACATGGGAATCAAAAAGTTAACATTTTGGCAGAAATGTAGGGGGGAATAGGGGAGGAAAGTGACAATACTATATAGTAAGTGAAACATATAAAACAAGAAAGATGATGAAAATTCCTAACTAACCCAAGAATATACCCATCCCCCCACACCTAAAGTGTACAATGTCCTCGGTGTAATTATATAGAATGTGGGAAGGAAGGATAAAATGTAGTTGGTGTCATTCATAGATTGATTCTTGAACTTGGAGTTCCTCCATCAAGGTCTCTATAATGTACCTATGGAAGTGCTTCAGCCGCTACCTATTGATAATGATGTTTTCTTGGTTTCATCATTTTGAATGTGAAAAACACCAAATAGAGAGACATTAGTAACAATTTATGGTCTAAACCAGCAGGAATGATTCTTACATGGATGCAACTTCAGCCATGAATTATAGAGGAGGACCTTCTTCACATTGTGGAACTAATGATAAAGGATGAGACGATCATGGGAAGCCTTGGGTCGATCCTTATAAATCTAAGAGTTATCATATGAATCTCTTTTCATTTCCTCCATATCTTAAATCTGAAACTTCTTTTAAGAACATACACCAAAAAGATTAAAATTTCATCATTTGATGGCTTAGTAGGCCTGGTGTTCAATCTCAATAGAGAGGTGACAAGACATTAAAAACACAAGCCAATAGGGTGACATTCGAATGGGAGTTTTGAAATTAGTAGGACCATAATGAATCATTGAGTCGAAGACTCCAATATTTTTTGTTGGTTTGAACTATTTTTCATGAATTTGTTTAACCTCTCTATTTGACACCTCATATTGACCATTGGTTTGTGGGTGATAAGTAGTAGGAACTTGATTCCCAACCCCATACTGGCGCAAAAGTGATTGCATTATTCGGTTAAAAAAATTAGAACCCTGTTCGAGGATGATGAACATGGTAATCAAAAACCACCAAAATTTTGGATGTTCAAAAATTCCAAAATTACCTTAGAATCATCAATCATTGTAGATCGTGCCTCTACCCAATTTGAAACATAATCCACTACCAAAATAATTTAATGGTTCCTAAATAAATTTGGGAATTTTATCATAATTTCAATGCCCGGAACATCAAAAATGTCATGGAAGAGAAAGTATTACTATGGAATTTAATTTCTTTAAGAAACATTCTACATTATTTGGTAGCGATGATAAGATTTAAAAAAATTATGGGCATCCTAAAAAAGTGTTGTCCTGAAGAGACAAGAATCAATGACCTTACGATCAGCCTAATTGGGAACAAAGTGGCTCCCACAAGCAAGAGTGTGGAACTACCTAAGGACAGACTAAAACTCACTATCGGGGTCACAATGCTTGAGGACTTGATCACTACATGTGTGCCAAAGGTAGGGTTCATCTCAAATGTACCAAAGAGACTCATGTTTTAGGTGGTCGACCTTGTTTTTTATGAAATCTATAGGAATGAAATATGCTATAAAATAATTTACAATTTCAGCATACCAACGAATATAATCTTGCACTCGATACAATTGATCATCTGAAAACATATCAATTATGGGAATACAGGGGGATAAGTTAATTACTTAGGATGGGTGGATCCTACTTCTATGGTCAGTAAACACATTCTCTCCTCCTTTTTTTCTCTCTAATTTCTATATTGAATTAATAAAAAAGGATTATCTAGATAATCAGACTTGGTTTGGATTCTGGTTTCTTAAGAAGATATATAAGGGATACATGATTAGATAACATAATGAATTTGGACCCTAAAAGACATGACATGAATTTATCCAAAGAAAACACAATGACAATAAATTATTTTTCAGTTATGGTGTAATTTTCTTGGGCAGAGTCTAGTGTACATGTGGCATATGCAATGACATGTGGAGCTCTATTGACCCTTTGTGATAAGACTACCCCAACTACATAGTTAGAGGAATCATAAATGAAATCAAATGGAAAATCCCTCCATGGTGGATAGATTATCTAGGGTAACATGATATTCCATTTTAACTTATTAAATTCTTCCTTACATTCTTTATCAAAAACAAATTCTGTTTCATTATGGAGAAATCAAGAGGTGTAGGGGGTGAAATTTTACAAAATTCACAAATGAAACAGTGGTAAAATCCAGCATGAACTAGGAAAGACTACATATCACATATATTTTTGGATAATGGTAAGGAAGAAATGAAATCCACTTTTGATATATCAAATTGTATACTATCTCTAGAAATGACATGTCCCAATACTATAACTTTTCTCACAATGAAATGGAATTTATTATAATTTAATACTAGATTATTTTCAATACAAAAATGTAGGACTGAAGCAAGAGTACTCAAATTTGCATCAAAAGAGGAGCGAAAAATAGTGAAATCATACATGAACACTTCCACGAAATACTCCAAGTAATATGAAAGAATACTAACCATGAATCTTTGTAAATTACTTAGAGCATTGCATATAACAAATTGAATCCTTCTATATGTAAATCTACCCAATGGTCAAGTAAAGTATGTATTTTCATAATCTTCAGGGGGAATATGGATATGAAAGTATCCAAAATACCCATCAGGAAAAAAGTAATGGTACTTCTCTACTTGCCTCTCTAGAGTTTGGTCAATGAATGTAAATGGGAAATGTTTCTTCTTAATGTGTTGTTTTAGTTGGAATTAGTCTACACAGACACACAAACTATTCTACACACAAGTCAGAACCAATTCATTAGAATCATTTTTTATTACTATAAGACTTGTTTTTTAGGAACCACATGCACTAGACTATCCCATTTCTTATGAGAGATGGGGTAAATGATTCCGGCATCCAATAACTTTGTTACCTCATTTTTACAACATGTAGGAGGTTTGGGTTCAGTCTACATTGTGGTTGCCTCACTATTTTAGCCTCATCATTTTAAAATATATGATGTTTTCAATTTGACGGGATAATACTAGGAATTTTAGCAAGTTTCCATCCCAAATCATGTTTATACTCCCTCAAAAGTTTGATAAGTCCCAATTCATTCTCGAAAGGGATTGAAATAGAAATGATGACAGGCAGCTCGTTTACGTTCTCAAGATAGGAATATTTTAAATCTTGAGGCAGTTACTTTAGCTCTAGTTTAGTGGGATTTTGGATTGATGGGAGTGTGTGTGAAAGTTATAGGTCACTAATCTCATATACCTATTCAATGGTATCATCCTCATATGAGGAGTGATATTTTACAATCTTGGCAGTATCATCGATTGTCATGTGATCATCAGTGTTCAAGAAATCATCAATTAATAAAAATGAATGACACTTTTCTAGATAGGTACAATATTCAACGCATTATTAATTAAATAATATTCAATAAATGATGAAAAATAATATAGGGAATTGGAGGAAAGAAAAGAAGATTTTTTAACAAAAGAGAGTACATCTATAGAGTTAACGTAGAGAGAGAAAAATGATCTAATGAGGGCTACTTCATGGAATCAAGGATGTTGAAGTGGATAAGGTCACCAACAAACTCCATAGATAATATACCATTATAAACACTAATTATGGTTTTGGAAATTTTCAGGAAAGTTCTCCCCAATATAATTGGGGCATGTCTATTTATCATATCATCTTCCATTTTAATCACATAAAAATCAGTAGGAAAATATAATTTTTTACCCTCATAAAAAAATACTATAACACACCAATGGGGTGTGGAATACTCTAGTTTTCAAGTTGAACAAAAATTCTTATGTTCTTTAATTATCTAACATAAAATGAAGAGTAAATTGAGTGAGGCTTCACATTTATAGAGGCAGATAAATAAATCATAGAATTGGAAAAGGAATACTCCCCTATGGTGCGTTGAATTGAGAATGTTCTCGGATCATTGGATTTGGTGGGAATTGATGGATATATAAATGATGAGATGTTCCTCCCCAATATCAAATTCTCATCACCTATAAGTCTTTTTTGGTGTGTCCACATCTCCTTTAGAAACTTGGCATATATTGTAATTTTCTTCACGACATTGATCAAATGGATTTTAACCTGTACTTTTTTAAAATTTTCCAATATTTCTTTATCGAGTTCAGTTTCCTTTTGTTTTATTGATTGGTATCCCTTTTGGGAAACGGAAGAGGAATGGTTAGGCTAGGTGACTCATCAATAGACTTACTCTTTCCTTTGAAAGGGCTTCTCTCAATACATGGGTTTTCAATATTTGGACTAATTTCAATAGTTTCGATGGTGTTTTCCTTGGGAGGGGATGACTCTAATAGATGATTAATTTGGATTTTTAGTTTTTTCCACTCCTAATGGAGATTTCAGTAACATTTCCCTTATCCCAAGGGTTAACTATTGGTTGACAAGGTAATTTAACCGACTAACGACTTTGAATTTCCCCCACATAGTTAGTGAGTCATCCTAATTAGGTTTTTAGTTATTGTATTGATACATGTGTGTTTTTTTGGAATTGTATATTGTTGGTGGCCATTTGTTTCATCATATATTATTTTCTAGGATCATGTTTTAGAGGGATTGGTTGGAATGGCCTTTGTGGTGGTTGGGTATTTCTAGGTGTTGGTGGTTGACAACTCCACACTGGTTTATTACATGGTTGTTGAGGTTGGTTTAAAATACCCCTTTCTTATAGGCTTGGTTGTCTTTCAAACCAAGGTTGGATGGATAGTATGGTTCTTTCTTAATGGTTGGTTATAGGGGAGAACTAGAAATATTGAATCACAAATCTCTGAATTTTCTCTCAGTTGGGGGTATTGGTCCGAGTAGTAGGTGTCAGAAGAATATATACAACAATCTATGGGAGGAGGAGATTGGGATTTTCCATGGAAAAGATTATGTTTTCGAAGAAGGGTACTTACCTCTTAAAACTTAATTTTCACCTTCTTCTCTAATTTAGTACTTTTCACCTCATGGAAACCTTGAATGGGTACACTAGACATTGAACCGAATTGTTGAGTGTTTTGTGACATGTTATCAATCAAGGTCCTTTCATAAATTGGGGTTTTTTCAAATAGTGCACCACCTACAATAGCATCAATTATATTTTAATCAATAGAAATTCAACCTTCATAAAAATACCGAATTAAAAGTTGATCACTTATTTGGTGGTGTGGATAGCTCAAAGATAACCTCTTAAATATCTCCCAATACTCATGAAGTGTGTCCACTTAAGATTTTCTTATCCCACAAATTTCTTTCCTTATTGTTGTGGTTTGAGAGGATGAGAATTATTTTTCAGGAAAAAGGAATTTCACGTATGTCCAACCTATAATTGGTGAATTAACATAATACATCCAATATTTCATAGTTTCTTCTAATGAAAATAGGAATGATTTGAGATTTACTTGTTATTAATCAACATTATAAGGTTTTAATGTAGAAAAAATAGTATGAAATTCTTTTAAATACTTATGTGTATCTTCTCGAGAGAGTCCATGAAATCTTGGCAATAAGTAAATTGGACCGGATTTTAGTTCAAAATTAGGTTCCTCTCATTATATTTGAATATAAGTGGGTTGGATATCAACATCTGGTGAGGTTAGTTATTTTAATGTATAGTTATTTTCATCCATGTTATGAAATTTTATTTTATTTTTGATGTTGGCTCAAGATTAATAAGATAAAAGATCAATTATTGTGTTGATGTTTTGTGTGTCATCCTTCAAAGGGTACTCTTGTGCATCTTGGTGTCACTGATGTGTGATCCTATCCAGTTTGGTTTTGAAAGGTAGTTAATCTACTTGAGTATAATGAATCATGTAAAAAAACTACACAACAATGATAACATAACACAAAAATATAGGTTATGGTATAAGATAAGACTAATAAATATTGATAAAATTTACAAACAAGTTTTCAAAAACACACACTAAAAAGAAAAGCACTCCCTGAAAATGGTGCCATAACTTGACAACATTATCATGACACATCAAATTGATTATGTTTTTAAAGTTTATTTATAGTCTATGGAAGATCCAAGGTCTTCTATCAAGTATCATTGGGTGTTTAAAGTGTGTACTTTTAATAAATATTACTAAAAGAGGGGGGTGATTTTGAAAACTGTTCAAAAAAATAAAATAACATAATTAAAGAGTTTAATAGTTTATTAATAAAGGCATTGTTTTAAGAATTATGAGAGAAGGATATAATTTGAAGTTCCCTCCACATCTTGGATAGTTTATTTTTATTAATATTTCACATGGTTTTGTTTAACTCTTTGGTTGAGGGTTTTCAAGATCTTGATTCCCATCTTACCCCTTAAAACGATGGACAAAGAAGAAATCCTTGACAAAAGAAGTGTGTTTTTAAGTTTTGGTTCTAAATCATAGAAAAATGGATACCAAATCATACTGAAATCATATATATGTGTGAGAGATAAATAATTATTTTTTTTCTCATTGGAACAACCAAAGAGTTCTACTTTAAATCTCAACTCAATTAGTGTTGATAGAAAAAGAATTTCACTTAATTATATCAAAAGAAATGAAATCAGGGATAAGAATGTCAAGATAATAAATAAGTGAAATATTTAACAAACAAATTAATAAAAACTAGTAGAATAACATGTTTCGTAACTCCCTCCCAAGTGTATGTAACTCCCTCAAAATTATCGTCCACCTTTCAGCTCGTTATCGAGAGGAGGAGGAGGCTCGGGTGGAACATTACCTTAATCATTGACCCCTTATGAGGATAGGGGCCTCCAAATCTTCTTGGATGAGGAGAGGAATCCTTTGGGTATCCAAAATAGAGTATATTTTTTTATGGTTCTAACTTTTAAATGAGAATTCCAAGGTTCCATTTTATAATCAATGTGAAAGGTGGTTTTGGGAACACATATTTCCTAAAACAAATTTTTACATGGTTTTGACCTCCAGATAGTCTTATATCTCCATGGAGAAAATTTGAAAGATGTATCCCCACCTTCTGAATATCTCCACTAAATGTTTGGATACATTTAGGCACCTAAATCTTGCGATATGTACAGATCACATCACACTACTTTTGACTTCATGCAGATTCGGTGTTCTGTATAGATTAGGTAGTTTGGGCCACTTAATGGGTGAATTAGGCTTGGATGTATTAATAATAGTTTTATAACATTAAATTTAGACCAGAACAAAAAATATAATGCCATTTGGATGCATGTAAATTTTGTAACATTCACAAAAGTGGATAGGTGTTCATGGATCCTATGTAATTTTGGCCCATTTTTATTCCACTTCATCCTAGGCCCTCCAAATCACCTACACCCACAATGAAATTATAAAAACAAGTGAAATTAACCTTTTTAATAGTGATTAAAAATATAATAATTGATTGAAACCTGAAGTGAAATTTTATATAATAAATGGAATTTATAATACAAAATCAGTTTAATTCAGTGGTGTAAAGGTTGAAAATGAATAGTGAAACACAGTGTAATAAACCCACTCCTTAGGAATAAGCCCCATACATTTATAAAATACATGGTATTTTATTCTCACCAAGTGGGATATTTAGGAATCCCCTATGAGCTATAAATAAAAAAATCCACTTTCATCCTTGTCTTATTTGGACCACATCCCATGTATGATCATCCCACTTGCCTGGGGGACCACATATCCTCCAGGTTTATTGGGAATCTCAATGTGTAAGACCAAAATCAACTCCAACCAAGAGAAATACTATTGTGAAGGGAATATTTCATGAATAAAACTCACACAAACCCTCATAAATTTTCCATTCCCTACATGAGCATCCTTACCGTGTGAAGCTAAATAGCATGGACCTGTCTGGTCACGCAACCTTAAAACTATAGAATCAAACTATGTAAGTCTTGATCCATGAACTATAAACATAGTAAGTAGTATTCCTATATGAGGTTCAATCCCAACCAATGGTAAACCTACGTTCCCTCCCCCTAGGGGTTCACATTCTTGATCCACCTTCAGGGGTGTTTTGGTCAATGTTCACGATGTGACATATTCCATTTATGGGAAAAACCTCCTAAATCCTTCTCCAGGGGGAATTATAATATATCCTTTTTATAGGTGTGACATATTAATTTTATGGGACACACATACTTGATTCACTCCAATAGGTAATCCTGATCCATCCATAGGTAAAATTCCATGTGTGATGTCATCCATCCTGTGGGAAAAATTACTCAATCTGCCTCCATGAAGAGTCCTAGTCAATCCTACAACCCTAGATGACATTATACTTGTGAGCCTAATAAGTTACACCATGATAAACATGGTATTTCTAAGTTGAAATCCTTGGAAGATATGTGCCTGTAGTGCCAGCTACCTCATGCTAAACATGGGATGTCTGAGATAAAATACTTTGAAGATATGCACCTTCGATGTTAGATACCTCATGAGTGACACGTGATTTCTTGGGTTCAATGCCTAAGATGCATCAATGAGATGACCTACTCTGAGTAAGAAAACTGGTGACCAATGTTCCTACTGTCTAAACATGGTATCGATTCCTAACATGACTACTCTCCCGATTGAAGGTCTCTTCCTTGTCAAGACCCATTGGAATTTTCATAAAGAAGTATAGTAATTAACCGACATCCACAAACCGATGGAATTGGGAATGATTTCCATGAACATGACTTAACTATTTGATAGAGACTCAGACTAGGTGATGAGTTACAAGGAGAAATTAATGAAAGAAGAAACCAACATCCCATCAACCCATTTCAATCAAGGAGAATACATCACCATTTAAAGTGATGAAAGATTCATAACTTTGGAAATTGGGAAAATGGGGAAACAAAATTTCATGCTAGTGTATATTCAACACACAGTGGTGACACTCCGCAAATAAATATTCTGAAAAAAAAGTTGAACGTGATGTGAGAATCTTCCCTTCAACATGGAGACTAGTAGCATTCAATACATCATTAGATTAAAATGTCACTGGATACAGTTATCTGGAACTAGGAACCACCAAGAGAATAGTGGTCCTGATATGGAACTCACCAGAAGTTGGGCTTGTTAAATTTTGGGATTTCTAGTGTGTAACATTATTAGAATGAATCTCTATCTCTAACCATGTCTTATTGGACAATGTTAGGGCATTAATAAATTATTTTATTATATATGTAATAATAGCCGAATCCTTTAACTTTGTAGGACCCAAGCTGTAGGAATCCAGCCACCCAAAGCCCTCATACAAAGGGGAAGGAGAAATTTTAACAAAGCAATACTGCATGACTCCCCCTCCGCCATGACCTACACTACGACTATATATACCAAAAACCCACACCTCATATCATCCATATAAATCATATAAAGGTAAGTGATGGACACCCTCATGTGCTGGTATGAGTGGGAGGGAGTAATTCCTATGAGGGATTGGATTGTCGGGACCTAGAAACTTCAATGCCTCATTGAGACCGTCACCCCCAAGGGTCATGCAGGGAGCAAGTTCTCCCCAATTCAATAGTGAAACTCTTCAAGAGAATCTCCCTAGAGAGATATTATGAATCTCTCCCCTATGATGATGAGGTGGGGGATTACCAAGTTATAATGGTTGTGACTATCGCCTGGGACCCTCCAAGAAGGGATCCCACCAGGACTTGTCAGCACCAAAAACGATCGATACTCTAGGATGAAGAGAAAGTCTATACAAATGCTGTTCCGAACCCATTCTGGACTACCCGACATTGATGTTGGGAACATGCCTTGGAGAATGATCTTCATTGGGAATCATCATCTAAAAATCTTGTGGACCATGAACCCACTACCATATTATGATATATTCCCACGATAGATGAATAAGGATCTTTCCACACCTGTTTGGGATCAAGACCTCAGCCACCCCATAGACAGGATTGGTTGACTCTCTCAATTGCTCACCCTACCAACAACCATTATAGGACAACCCATGATGACGAGTTTCAATGTGTAGGTCCTCCCATTCTATTACAAACTCAAGAAGAGGTCCTCCCCACTCTTTTACTCAATGGGATAGTCCTCATCACACCATTCCCAGTTCAAGATAAGCTCCTCCCCAATTTGAAAAGCAGTACAAAGGCCCTCCTCATCCCGATACCACCAGTTCTTCCCGTGTCACAACCCATCAATGTGACAATCCAACTCACCCCATTCTTGGATTAAGAGGAGGTAATCCCTACTCCAATACCAATAAAATAAAAGGTACTAACCACTTCACTAATGATAAACACAGAGTCCCTCCACTTTCTATCACCACCAACTAATGCGAAGTACCTCTCTATTTCACAACCAACCAGAGTAGAGGTACTCCCCACCCCTTCAGTAGTCGACATGAAGGTCATCCCCATGCTTCAACAAGCACACATTTAGGTCCTCCCCATGTCCATTTTGATAAGTATGAAGGTCCTTCTCATGCTACATCCCATTATTATGGAGGTTCTCCCCATGAAATTACTACCAATAAGTATGATGGTCCTCCCCATGTTTTTGTAGACCAAATCAGAGGTTATCCCTACTTCATAAACCACCAGAGTAGAGGTCCTCCCCACTCCCACCATAATAAAATTGGTGGTCCTCCCCAATCTGAAAACAACCAATACGAATGTCCTCCCCACATCCCAACTAATCAAAGTGGAGGTACTCCCTAAAATACCACCCACTATCATAGAGGTTCTCCTTATGATGAATAATTCTCCTTCCCTGAAGAACTTTCCCGAGGAAGAAGAAAGAACCACCATAGCCAAAAAAAAATTAATGTAAGCACCAAGTCATTGTAAATCCCTTTCTCTTCTTAGATTCCAATGTAGAATGAAATTTGATGATAGAACCTTCACCCCAGTCATCAATATCACTGTCTGGGGTAGGAACCCGATATGTGAACTTCATAATCTCGAATGGTGAGATTCAAAGGATCCCCAAATCTCTTCGTAGGTACCTGAAAGTGGATGAAGATTTATCTCCCTTCAAGGGGATCATGGTTAAACCATCCTTATAATCTCTAGTTTCTATCGCTACCTCTAATTGCGATCACATAGAGCTATTTTGGAATGGGATAGATGAAGAGTATCTAGTTGAGTCACCAAAGATAATTTCTACCCTTGATCATGAGGTATTGGTGAACACCCAATCCTATAAGGATTTAATGATGAGGTTGGAACTACCCTTGATATGTGAACTAGTGTATAGAGAACAATCGAATCACACAAAAACTCATCCACTGGACAACAAACTGCCACACCGATCAGTATCACTATCACAACCAATCTCTTGGCCATATTTTATTAAATCATGGTCCAAACAAGAGCAGGGACCCAATTATGAGCAGGAAATCCTATGGGAGACTCTGGATTCTATTCAGTTTTAAGAGATATTCTCAACAAATGAAGCTTCCAAGATTGATATTCTAGAGTACCTCACCGATTATCAGATTGCGTGCTTCTGTAAGACTATCTGGATGATGTTTTTTTCACCTATGTGACCATCAGTTGGTCTACCCAAGAAGCTGGGAGCACTTCGAAGATGTTGTTTACTAGTCTGATATGGTTGAGTTGGTAGCACTCCCATTGGATTAATATCCTACGTGGCTTGAATACGGCCAGACCCTCTAATAGATATGTGTCATGGTATTCATAATGGTTTGCAGAATCATGGAAGATGCATCCCCACATTTGCAGATCCAAGGATAGAGATATTATAATCCTTTCCACTTCATCCCTATACTACGACAATTGGGCCTACCTATCAATATTCAGGATATTCCTCTTGGTTTCATTAAAATGAATATGATTTTTACCAAGATATCTAAGCAAAAGGGCACTAATATAGGGTTTGATAGAGAAAACCCACTCCTGGGGAAGAACAGTATCAAACATACCCTCATACAGGTGTCCACACTCATTGGAAAAGGTAGGAACTCGACCTGGGATATAGCTTTCCATCATCACCCACTAGTTAGAATACAAAAATGGAAATGGACATCTCAAGCCTTCTGATCCACCTGATGTTGTATAGAAGATATAGGCCTATCCTAGAGTCTCCCCTTGCTCTAACAGACAGGAGATCAAAAAAGGATCATCATTGATCTCCATAATGAGTGATTCTCAGACTATGGTGTTCATCAACATGATCCTATTACTACTACACTAGGGTAATATGGGTATCCACAATTACTCCTTGGTCAGTTAATCATAGTTGAGCCTGGTGATCCCACGCATCCCAATAGAGTAGGGGTGAGAGATTATGAGAAAACGACCATGATATGAGCCACCAAACCTACCCGAGTAGCATGAAAATATTCCTAAGGACCCATATCATGATTCTCCATGAGTATCTAAGACTTACTATCATGTTTATGATCATGTAAACTCATTTGTGGTTAGGAATCCATGCTAATACACGGAGACTCACCATGACGATTTTATAGCCTCTCTCACTACTCTCCTAGAATCCCTTTAGATGTGATATATGGGAATCACATCGGATAAAAAGACATATCTAAAATGGTTTGATGACATAAAATAACCCCTTCAATTTTGGTAACCCCAGTATCACACTTTTCAATGGGATGGGTTACCCGATGTAGCATCTGGTCCACTTCATCTCAAGGTGAGGTCCCATGTTGGGAGCCCCAGAGCAGTAGGAGGCCTCTAATTTCTGATGTTTTGTAAAGAAATTGTAAGGCCCTATATTTATATGGTACAATAAATTTTCTATTAAGTGAATAACTGGTTGGGAAGACCTCCAAATATAGCGTCTCTACAGTTTCAGTTCCACCATGCACAAGACAAGCATTTCATACCTCTTCAAGTAAAAGAAAATACTTGATGATAACATCAAAAACTTTTTTCCCAATATAAGGGACTTACGTATTCACTCGACATGTCATTGAACCAAGAACTATAGCTGATTATGTGTATGAGGAACACCATGAATGAGATGGTCCCTACCCTAACCAATCAGAACATCCTAGGAGAGTTCTGGGATTTCTATGATAAGGCCTAGCACATGGAGGAAGCCTTGTAGAAAGACAACCAGGAAAGTCCATTACCTCTTCTATCTCCTATAAGAAGAGATTATTAGGCATATAATACCACTTTTTTACAAGTTTAGGTCCCCAAACTACTAGAATTGTTGTGAAAAAGCCTCACTAAGTGCAACATTGCAAAGAGAATGCGGATCTGACCCCTCATTAGATTTCAGCCCCTTCGGAGGTTAGTTTTCTAGTGTTCCCTTCTAGGACAGGAGAAACCAAACCTATTAATATATGTATGAATGTGTTCCTAATTATTTCCTTAGTTCCCTAGAACATGGGATTATAAAGATTCTAGAGTGAAATAATCCCAACAAAACTGAGATTACTGATCATCCTGACCATTTCCCTTACCACATGATCCTTGAATATAATATCAAATAATGATATATGTTCAAGGATTAGATTTAGGAATATGTGAAAAAAGTCTGGACCTATTGGGAAATGTACTAGAAGAGGTGGTGCAAATCTCTGATGAGATCGATTGTGAAAGTGGTGGTTTGGGTGAATGGAAACAGGTTTCCAACCACAAGGATCAAAATTATGATGTCTGGATGGCCCGTAGAGCAATCACCCACACCCACATTATCATATTTTCCCACTAAGGATGACCTAAACCTCTTAAAGTCACTTCTCCTTCCCCTAATGATGCTTTTCCATCCGTATCGTAGACTTCTATGTCTCAGAAGTGTAGGCTCCGATGGTACAACTAAAAGAAAAGTGCTATACCGGTTAAAAATTCATCTCACACCCTTGGTGACATCACGACTCTAGAGTTTGGAATCACTCCCAGAGACCACACATAATTTTAGTATCCTTTAATGATGACCATGATTATTCCTCTATGAATAAAATTGATTTTTTATATCCTTTACTAGTTCTTTATTAAGAGTAATACCAAAAATTCCATCCAAGTGCCTCAGGATGACATTATCAAAGGAATGGCCAAGGACATGTGAATCACCAGAATGCTTCCAGTGATTCCTCGGAAGATTTACATGCTAACAAGACTAGATAGTAGGTTCTACAGAGAGTTCAGTAGGCACAATCTTTCCATCCTTCTTTGTTAGACATTCCACCATAGTTGACCATGAAAACTAACTATGCATACTAATCGCAACCACATTGTAATCAGTCATGTCCATCCAAATCTAGGCCCCAGCCAGAAAATATTTAGCTAGTGGTGGTTCTGGGGGATTTATATGATGAGCATCAAAACTTTTCTAACACCGGCCAGAATACAGTGATTCATCCTGTAGTTCCCACCATGCCTTCTTCCAAATGGAAACCACTTGTGGGAATAAATTTTTGTATGGTATAGATGTACAATGTACTTAATAAACTTTCCAGCATACCCACAAAGCTCTAGATTCTAAATTACATCCAAATTTTAGAAGATATGTGAGAATCTATCATAGATTCCATTAAAATACCTCTCTAATTTGAAGTAGAGGTAACAACCATAGAATCCTACTATATAGAGGAGGTTGGGAATGCCGAATGTCAAGCCATCATTTCTTTCTCCTAAATTGATGAAGGCTCCCTTTTATAGGTTCACATCCACCCATTGAAAATCATTGACCAATTCAATGGTGTGGAGGTAAGTCATTGACAAGTCGACACAGTTTTAAAGATCAATCTCATCCTGACTAGGGTTTTAATAGGTTGGGAATGACTGAAGTAGATTTGGGTCCCCCTAATCTGAATATTCATAGTTATTACTGGACCAAGTAGAGACCATGTGGCCGGATGTTTTAAGACCTTGTTTAGTGGCTTGATAAAAAATTCCAAATTCATAGTTTTCTCATAGTATACCACATACAATGCATTAAAAGGAAGGTCATGGGTTCATCTGAATGTAAAAATATCCTACACGCATCAACAATTCCTCATGTACTCCCTAAATGGTCGATAAGGTATTCTTAAAAGTGACACATCTTCCTCATAATCCTATGAATTATGCTATAATGATGCCTACTATTACAAAAATAAGGATAAATAGGTTCATATTAATGATGTTGAGCACACCACCATTACAGAAAGTTCATGTGAAGACATGGATGATGCTTATATCCTCCCAATTCACCGATTGAAATCCACAATGACAGACATGGGATATTTCATTGTCATTTCTGAGAAGAGAGGACTCCATGTATCAAAGAACAAGGAAAATTGAAATATTACCTCATAATCCTACAAAGGTTCGGCCCAAGAAATACCAGAATCCCCTACCCTTGTGAGGTACCAATATGTTCACCCCATGGATACCATTGTAAATCATACTCATGTGTTCCTCTGAAAATGGTTTAATCGATAGAAGACAACCCACCACCATTGAATTTACATCAATCATTGACCCTTTAGTCGAAGTCTTTATGGTATTGGAATGATAGTCTCTATCGAGATAATTTTAGTAGAGTAGGAGTCTCCTAGTGGGGATTGCACATCTTATGAACTTAGAACCAACATTACTTTATAATTATTTAGTTAGGATAAACCATCTACTCCCACTGATTCCACTTCCTCAGATGATGAATATGATTAAAAATATGAGACTCCAACATTCGAATATAGAATCTCCCCCACTGTCGATGAGTTGGTATAGGTGAACCTTGGTACTGAGGATGATCCGAATCCAATTTTGATTAGTGCAGTCATGCCTCCATATGAACAATAATAATATGTTTGTTTCTTGAAGAAATTTCATGATTTATTCACTTGGAGTTATGAAGAGATTCCAAGAATTAACCCTTAGTTCATCGTCCACCATCTTGGTCTCCTAATGAGTCATCATGGTTTTAAGCAACCTTCTATGAAAATTTATCCTTCTCAAGGTGCTATGGTTGAGAATGATTTTGATAAGATTATCAAGTCCAAATTCTTCATGGAGATTTAGTCCCCCCATGTGTCTATATAACATCATCCTATCAAGAAGAACAATGAAGAAATCAGAGTCTATATTAATTTATAGGTCTTTAACCACCATTACTCAAAGAATGATTTTCTCCTTCGAGTGCCAACACTATTGATCGATGACACAACTAGGTTTTAGGATATCCCCTTCATGGATGGATACTCTGAATATAATAAAAAAGGATGGACCCTAAATATGAGGAGTAAACTAACTTCATATCACTATAAGGAACCATATGCTATCAGGTAAATCATTATGATTTGAATCATTTAAAAACCACATATCAGTGATCCATACACCACATCTTCAAACTGATCATCAGGATGCTAGTAGAATGATATGTGGATGATTTGGTGGTCAAATACAACTAGTGTTAAGACCATCTTATAGATCTTGAGAAATTTTTCAGCTTTTTCCGCTCTTGGAATTTGAAGATGAACCAATTGAAGTGTTTATTATGGGTTAACTATAAGACATTTCACGGTTTTGTCATCATATATAGAGGTATTGATATTGACCTAAAGAATATCATGGCCATCAGCTATATTTCTCATATGAAAAACCTTTTGGAGATCCAATGCCTTCAAGAGAAATTTTCTTACATGCACAGATTCATCACGAATCTGGCCAGAAAGAGAAATCCTTTTTCCAAGTTCATGAAAAAAGGTAAAATATACTAGTGGGATGAGGAGTTCTAGACCTAATTTGTGTAAATCAAGAATTATCTACTACAACCTATGATTCTAATGCCACCCATATCTATGAATCCTCTAGTCCTCTATGTGACCACCCTCAAATGATACATTAGTTACCTCCTCACTCATAATAACATAGAGGGGAGAGAAAGCAATTTATACTATCTTAGTTATATTCTCTTAGACAACGAGGATGGATAATCTCATATTTTGAAGAGCTACCTCATGTTTGATTTCCCAGTGATAAAGTTGTGGCATTTCTTATAGTATCATCAGACTCAACAAGTCTCCCATGTGGACCCACTAAAGTATATCATGTATCTCCCAATAATGAAAGGATACTTGGCACACTAGTTAGTGACCCTTTAGTATTTTGAAATCAATTTCATTACACATAAGGACATCAAGAGTTAGGTGTTGGAAAACATTCTTGATTCCCATCTGGCCCTCGAAGAGATTCCCTTGGATGTTGAATTCGTAGATAAGGCCATCCTATTAGTATATCATGATTTTCCATTCTATTATATGTACTTTGATGGTGCCCCATGAATCCAAAATGATATAAGGATCAAAGAACCTAATATCAATAGAGTAGGTTTGGGGATCGTTTTAAATTCCCCAACATAGGCTATTCTTTTCTACTATTTCCTATTGTCATAAGGATAAAACAACAACGAGGAAGAGTATTAGGCTCTCATTACTAGTCTTGAGCTGGCCCTTGAGATTTATTTTCCTCACTTTTATGTGATGGGAGACCCTAAATTAGTCATAAAAAAAGATCAGTGGTGAATAAATCATTAGGAATCCAAATATCAAGGCCTAGATCAAGCTCACTCGCTAGATGGTGGATTAGTTCCCTTATCAGCTAGAGTTGAATTATGTTCCCCAGTCTCAGAATAGTCAAGCCGATACGTTGGCCAGTCTAGCCACATAACTTGTAGAGTTTGACTAGGACAGTCTATTCATTCATGTGTCTCATCGGGGAATCATTTATCCTATAATTCTAAATGATTATGGAAGTCAATAGGTAAACCAGATGACTACCAGTACTTATACATCAGGACATTCATATCCCCCTACTGTGGAAGAAAAATTTGATTGTACAACTCTTTTCATTGAGTACCTCTAGCATGGTACTGTCCTATCATATCATGTCAAACACGAGTGATTCAATTAGTGCATAGATAAATTCATCAACTAGAGTTGGCCTAACCTTGATAAGTCTCTCTAAAGATGTGGGTTTGATGAAATTATCCTTTGTTGAATATATGGGGTTGAGATTCCCCATGTCATTTAAGAAGTTCAGGTTGGTTCTTTTGGTTATCATCAGGTAGGGTTTAAGTTCTCCCACCAGATTCGTAGGTTAGTTTACTTATATCATTCCGTGGTACACAACTACATTGATTTCTCTAAGTGGGGTTGTGATTTCCACATCCATGAAAACTATTTTTCATCGACCTTTAGAGCCCCGTCATACTACCAAGTTTTTTTTTCATTTACATTCTAGGGGATTGATGCTCTGGTACCATATCCTCCTACAAAAACATTCCAATGAAAGTTATTTATGACCATAACATATTTCTTTTCCAAGTTGTAAGAAGTGACTCCTCTTAAGTAGTTCAAGGCCTAATTAGTGGTTGAATTCATAATCTCCTGTATCATCCATCAATTCAGAGTCCCTCACCCCATTCTCAAGGAAAATCGCATTAACTTCTAGGATGATGAGATAAATAAGTTATGCAAAAACTATAGTACTGGTCCAACTATACTTCCCGCTATCATGCATAGGCATATGGATAGATCGAGGTGTTTAAAACCCATATCCAACATTCTCTAGAAGATAGTGGTCCAAAATAGGAAGCGTCTTCCAGACACACTCACCAACACTCTCTAAGATTATCAGAAAATAACCTAAAATTCCACCTAGGTGACTCCATATTCCCTATTGTATAGAACCGAGGCAGGCTATCCCATTCAGATTTAGCTTCCATCGCTCGGAAGAGAAATATATGATCAGAAGATGCTAGACATGATGAAATAAGTCCATTTAACTAAGCCTGAATCCCTTGACGATAATAGAGTCTAGGAATTTCATAATCCAGAGAGGTACTAGAACAATATAGTGAAGGAATTCAATAAAAATGTTATCCTTTTCTCCTTCTATATAGGATGACACAATACCAGATATCATAAATCCAATGATACTTGTTAGGAAACCACCAAAGATGGAGCCCAAATGAGAAGTACCTTAAATCATTCACAAGGTCTATCCTAATGGCACACACTCTTTGATCAATATGTATATATAGGGCATTACTCCTCTAACCAATTCCATGTTTTTCAAGTAGTACATCACATAAGGACCAACCAACGTACTAGTAACATGATGTTAAAATGTATAATGTTCTATCATCCTAGTTACAAGACATTAAACTACACACCCATTGTTGTATGAGCTGTATAAATTTAAAATACAAAGAATTATCATCATGACGAGTGAAATTAAACTATGTAGCATTGGTGGTCCTCATTGTAGGACCTTAAAAGTGAAATTAGAAATCCTCATTTTCTGACCATAAAATGAACATACCGACATCCAATCTGCATGATGATAAACTACATAGAACTATCATCATGTCCATATGAATATTAACTACACAACACAATAATTTTATCACCTAAGTGGAAATCATAATTGGAATTAGTCATCTACCATTCCATATTTCAAAACTATGTATAGCTTGATTTCAGACCACAATGGATATGTAGCAGCACCTGTATTTTACATCTTGGTTGATCCACCCCCCAAATGCCCCTACCTATGCAAGGATTAGACATAAATAGGGATGTTTCCATCAATAAATATGAATATATTGATTCTTTCCCTTATAGGATATGTAGCGACGCTTGGACTTCTCATCTATGAGCTGAGCCGCAAATTCAGAAACCCCCCTTCTCCCTCAGACCCCATTTTTGGCATGTTGGGTCTACATGGTCCCCACTCACATTGTGTATTTCTTATATCCATTACATATAAGTCCCCATAGGTCTAATCCAAGTCCATGTATCATGACTTAAAACTCTATAAAATACTCCTTATGAATGTGTATGTGGTAAATGGGCCTTTTCAATCCTCATTCATGATGTATTTTTCATTCCGCCGTGTTATAAATATCCCTTTTTGAGTGATAACCCCATTGATCAAAATCCATGACCATAAAATAAGAGATGGTGGTCCAGAAAACCTGACCTTAAATTGTTCACACCAAGTCCAAGCAATAAGTAATTAAATTGTGTGTAGGAATCTCCCAGGGAATGTGTCATACAACATGGGACTCCTTGGTCCTCATTTATTCTAGGTTACTATTTTTATGCCGCACATGTCCCTTGTAGTTGGTATTCACCCCTCACTATAGGTGGTATTTCCTTTGAGGGTTTTCATGTGGTGTCAGGCCTCTTTGTCTCTTGTTCACATCGGGTATGTGAGGATTCCTCACAATAAATACCCATTTGAGACATTCTTCCATTATGATACAAACTACATGAACTTAAACTAGGAGTTAATGTCCTCAAAAAATGGAATTAATTTACAATCCCAATATGAACATGTTTGGGATTCCTCACAATAATGATGGGATGCCTCAGTTCCCTCGTCAGAGAAGATTTCCTTCATTAACTTAGGTCTCTCACCACAAAGTGTTCCAAAACTATGTGCAACTTGATTCACATCCTTATGGGATACATAGCAATAGCTATACATTTTTTTCTGAAGCCCAAGAACAAAATCATCAAAATTAATATCCTTGGAATTAGTTATGGTCTTGTAATTAAAACCTAAACTATATGATGTCCATTTCATGGTATATATGTGGTGCGTGAGCCTCTTTACCTCTATCAGGTCACATAGATTCCTTGGAAATCATCCTTTCCCGATCCATTTTTCATGAATTTAAAATGATATCCCCTATAGTCTATAATGTATGACTTTAAACTATTTTCAACCAACATGATGATCGTTTCATGTGGTGTAGATCCTCCTTGGATCACTAACATCATTTGTAAACTCTTTCACCACATAAACACCCGTGAATGCCCTTTCTTTCTATGGTCAGATATCCATGATCTCAAAATGAGAGCCTATATTCCAAGTATTATGACTCTAAAATATATAAAAGTCCCCTTCGGAATATGTATTGTGTTGTTACACCTCCTAGGTCCTCATTCATGTTGGGTTTGTTATTTCACAAATCAACGTATATCTACATGAGCCACTTTCCCTTTTCTTGGTCTGAGCTTTAAGGCCCTAAACTAATAACCCTCATATAGTCCAAATTCAATGAACATAAAATAAGAACCCCAATGGTATGAACTCTATGACCTTAAATTGGGATCACAAGTCCAAGAATCATGACATTAAATTATGTGTAGGCCTTCTTAGGAAAGTATGATGTGGAATTATCCCTACTAGGCCCTAATTCACGTCGGGTTTGTCACTCCACTATGCCACCTTTCCCATTTTAGGAAGACCCTCCTCCATGGTCCAAACTCTCTAACCTTAAACTGAGAACCCATAGTCTAAGAGAAACAACATTAAACTATTAAAAATAGGTATAATAATTATGATGTTAAAATTTTTGAACCCCCTACCGTTTGATTTCTACGACTTTAAAAAACAAATCCTAACATCCTTAATGGAGGACATTAAACTAAAACCCTATCCCATAAAAACATGGATGCCTCTAATTTTATAATAAGAGATGTTTTTTACTCCATTTTATACAAGGATTACTCCTACAATAGGTATGATATGGTTAAAAAATGTTACCCCATGCTTGAAGCATGGGATGACTCATGATAACCATGGGGTGAATCAGTTCCATCACTAGAGAGGATCACCCCTATTGACATCGGTCCTTCATCACACAGTTTTCTAAAACTATGTTTGGATTGATTCCCATCCTTATGGGATATGTATCAATGCCCAAATTTTTTGTATTTGGGCCCAACAACAAATCCAAAATTTTCCCCCTTTAACCCCATTATGGTTTAGGTGTTATGACATTAAACTATATGAATTTCATCTTAAGGTGTGTATGTGGCACATGGATATTCTTGGACTCATTAACATTGGTTTGTACCTCTTTTGTTTCATACATACCCTTGAAATTGTTTTCCTATATCCCAAATGACATGACTCTAAACTATCCGTCATGGTCCAAACCTTATGACCTTAATCTAAGGGCTCATAGTTTGATCTATAAGACCTGAAACTAGTATCCATGGTCCCTGAAATATGACTTGAAAGTATTTTCAAAACCTGGTTTGCAATCCCACTTTTTGATATTCCCTATTCCGCACTTTGAGTTATTTTTATTTTTATTTCCATCAACTTTCATATCCAGATGGACCCCCTAATAGTGATGGTCTCATTCCATTTTTTGATAAACTCATATCCTAGTCCAACACCCTAATGGATCTGCAACATAAAACAATGGATCCTATCAAAAATTGATCCTACATTTTCTTACCCAATTTTTTAACTTGTACAGTTGTGGTCCCTATGTTTCGAACATGGTCAACAGTCAGTCAATTCTTTCCAGTCTCCCCTTTATCCATGTATGTAATGCATAGATTTACCTCCATTCCTCTTCCCCTTATCTTAGTGGATTTCTCAACCCTGTATCTCTTCACTCTCGAAGTGAATATCCAAATGACAGGAAAATCCCTTTACTATTCCTTTTTTTTCCACACAAATATTGACTCACATGAGATTAGGAGTTCTCGTAGTGTGTATACCAATGTAGTCAAAATGCATAAAGAATCCTCTATTCAAAAATTCATGATCATAAACTCAGAGTTAATATCCTAGAATCATAAATTTAAAATGAATGTGGGTTGTTTTCCCTGGGATATGTTGTGTAGAGTTTGGGTCTCCATGGACCTCATTTACATTGGGTTTTCCACTCTTTCAAACTACATATGTCTGTTTTTGATATCGAACCCATGGTACATACAATAAGAACATAAAATGTGTGCAATGTCCCAATAAAATGATGTTAAAATATTATATGCATCCTAATCACAAAGCATTATATTGTATAATTCCTCATCCTTACCATATGACATTAAACTTCATGTCCAATGTCCTCACTATACGACGTAAAACAACTTATTTATCATCCTTTTTGTACAGTGTAAAACTGAAGGGAATATTAGGCCCTTTCTTGAGACCCCTTCCTTCAATGCTAATCATATTCCATATCACTCATGTTCCTTCAAACATTTCATGGCATTCGAGATGAAACTCTCTTTGGAAAATTATTTTGACCCTTGTTCAGACCAATACGCTTACACTAGTGTTCTCTATTGCATGGTGGAGTAATTTCCAGAGTGTTGGATTCCAATCAAACATTATATCACTCCATTACCACACATTGTGTGACCCTTATTTGGATCCTTATCCTATTCCACATCTAAAGGGACCCCCCTAATGTCTTGGTCTCATTCCATTATTGGCTCACCAACTATCCTAGGACAACACCCAGGAAAAATTTGAAAGAAATTTTGAGACCTGTTCTATTTTTTAAACATATCCCGCGGTTAACCCTCATTTGTTTTCCCCCTTGTAGGCTAACAATAAGGATGATATGTTTTCCGAACATGTTCAAAAACTCTTCTATATTTTTATACCACTCTCATTTCATTCTATATTTTTGGCATTGTGAATCAAAATTACCATTCCCCTTTGTTTGGATCGAATCTAACACCCATGGGGTTAAACCGTTCTTGCACTAGAGCATGCTATAAAAGAAGTTGGATTTTTATAAGAGCCCTATTCTCCATCCATAGCTTCTCTCGGTTCGAGAACACAGAGTGTTCAATCAAAAATAGTTTACCCCATGAGTTCAATGATTTTCCAACACTCTTATATTTAGAGAAATCACATGTTCGTACCTTATTTCTCATACTAGGGCATGCTTCACATGAGATTAGGGGTTGGTTGTTAGTTGTATTAGAAATATGATCAAATTAAGACAATAGAGAATGTATTTTTTGGGATAATACACATGAAAAAAAATGTTTCAGAGGGTTATCCACATATCATATCCTCTCCCTTAAGCAAATGTGCCTCTACAGCTCTGCCTTAGTGATCAAGCAATCAATCACAACCAGCTTCTGCCGATTGATCTTGAAGGCCTGATGACACACTATCTAATATTCCTTCTCCTCATCATACTTGGAGTGAATTTTTTTGGACCTGATGCACTATGAGTCCTTCTCCGCCTGACACTTAACCTTCCTTCTCTATCTCATCTTCCTTGGCCTCATATGCTAATAGTTGAACCTGTTGAAGTTGGTGCCCTAGAAACCAACTTATTTATACATTATGATAAATCTGTATTTATTGGATGAATATTAATAATCTTATAATCACACCATGATTGTTCTTCTACATGAAATAGTAAGTGATAATGTCTTAGGAATAGGTATTGCATTAAAAGGTCATTGTGGATCCCTACTGTGATGAGAACCTAGAAGTTCCATGAAACTATTATTTAATATATATTATATGGCCGGATGATATAATTTTAAGGGATAAAAAGGATACAAGATATCAGGGGTGGGGACTCATGAATCTTTGAGGCTCCTTCTCATGGTTTTCACACTTAGTAATATTTAGGAGGATATTATGAGAACAGGACCCGCCAGAAGGAAATCCACATTCATAAGTTTCATTAGATGTTCCTATCTATGGACAAGTGTATTGTTCTATATACATTATGATTATTATTAATGGGTATTATGACTCATGCACTTATACATATTAACGAAAAATGTGATGAAATATGTTCGTGGAGAGTTAGGATTTGTTGGCTTCCTCACGAGTAATACTGCATTAATGTATAATGCGAGAAATGATTTGTTACTTATACGGATGTAGATATTACATGCCATTTTATGGAAATGATATAGCCTTACAAAATCCATTCCCATGGTTTTATCTAGGAAAGTTCAATTTTGGGAATTCAAAGAATAAAAAATCAAGCACATGAGTAGATGGCACTTTCATGTAACCCTCTTGATTGGAGATATCAGGACAAAGAGATTATATTACATGGTAAGCATTTGTATGAGGTGACATATCGTTGCGACATTAACTTCTTTCTCTAGGTTTCTTTGACCCATTTCTAGATAGTAATCTTTGATATTAGGTAAGCCTTCTTAATTCCAATGAGAAAGAGGCCTAGAGGGTCAGACACTAAGTGTATCCAATATCTCAATAAAATATTTTATTATTTATCAAGTTGAATAAATATTATACGTAATTGTAGTTTAATAATTATTCAGGTATTCCTGATCATATTTATATCATCACTAGTTATTTGAGAGAATATATTGTGGTCAAAATATTTATTTATCATCAAATAATGTAGTTATATTTATTTAATAAATAAATAGTCATTATTCAAGGCCTGAAAAATATTGAGGATTGGTGGACCCAATTATGGGTATGGTGAAAAATAATATTAAATATTATTTGGTTAAATAATATTTAAATATGACATGAAAGTTTAGAACATGTCATGAATATAATATCATTACTATTATTATTTGACATCGGGTTTCACATGTAATAGTAAAATAAGTAACAACACTTGTGCTAATTATTTATTAATATCATTTGACATAAATTCCCTATTATGTTATTATTATCTAATTAGCCAAGGGTTCATTCCACCAACTAACCAATGGTTGTGTGCACAACATCCTTGGAGAAAAGTCTCGATCCTCTATAACTTTTCCTCTCCAATAACACTCTCAATAATGAGAGAGATCCTCCTCCACCGGATCTTGGAGAATTCTTTGGAAGTGATTCTCAAGGTGATCAAAGGCAGACATCACAAGAGAAATGATCTTCCGTACTAGCACCCTTAGAATCCTTCAGCGATGTACAAAGATACGTGGAGAACATTTGGATTGCCACTAGAGGAATTCTATCTTTGGATTCTACATTGCAATGAATCCACACCACAGACCCGTGGTCGAAGGCATCAACGAATAAAGAATCAACCTATAGGTAATTATTTAATTTAATTAAATAATTATAAAAAAATATATCAATCATCTCTTCTTAGTTTTGTGTTCCCTCCTTTATCTTTTATCTTTGATACAATTTTGTTGATACTAGCTTTTATCGTCATATTGATACAGGATTAATCATCGATCATGGAAATTTTCAAAGTTGGTTACATTCCCATCACATGATTCCACTAAGCCCAGAACATAAAAGTGGTATTAGAGGGGGTCTTATTTTCATTTATAATTTTTTAAATAATTTATTGATGATTTACGCTTTAATAATTTAGTTTTTAGAATTCATTTTTAATCGTTCTTGTAATATGAATTTCAAGATCTAATCTTCCACTTTTGTTTTTCGTAGATCTAATAAAAATGAATAATTTTTGGATTAAAATTACATCAAGGATCTCATCTAGAGAACCTGATGATTCTGTCCAGGTAACACGTCTTTACATTCTATTTATTTAGAATTACACACCGTGTAATCTTCCACAAACATCGTGTAATCTAGATTACATACTTTGTAGTTTTGTTCAACATTCCTAGAGAAATTCAAAAATTACTCAATTTAAGTGAATTAATGAAACAAGGTGTAGTTAATTTTTACACCACATGTTGACCAGGACAGAATGACAAACAGTCAGTCGGACTAGATGCCATGTGACCCACTAGACATGGTACGTATCCCCTTCAGGTCAGGGTCAAGTCGTTTATCCCATACACAACTTGCCCAGCTGGTGACCATGTAATACGGAGTCTACACAGTTTGTGGGTCACTAGACATGCCGTGTACTCTGAAGTTTTATGATGTACACCTCACATGCCATTTCCCCAGGCATGTACTTCAGATGGATGGTGTAGAAGGGTACATTCCATGTAGTCAGATCTACACACCGTGTACTATTTCCATATTACGCAGATTTAAAATTTTATTATTATATTATATAACCCTTGAGACTTTTACCTTAATGTGTGAATAAATCTAGGACACTACATGTGATAGGTGTTTGATATATATATATATATCTGTGTGTGTGTGTGTGTGTGTGTGTTTAATTAACATATGTGTAATGTTCAGAGATCTACAAATCATGTATGAGTTGTATTACAATTATAATTCTGTGTGCATGCTACATATCACAAAGAATAAAGCGTATACAAGTATAAATACATGTTGGGTAGTTTTGGATGTGTATTTATCAGGTTTCCTCCAAGGTACTAGTTATGTACAAGGTTATGGATGAGAATCTCTAGAAAATTTAGAAAAGGATTATGATTAAAATGATTGATTAATTAGACATAATTATTAATCAATTCAAGCATAATTTATCATAATAATAACGATTAAATATTTGAATGATAATTTTATTAAATGAGTAATTCATTGAAAGTATGTGGATGATCATGATCTAGACCAGACCATTGTATGTGATTAATTCCCTTTTAATATGTTTATTAAATTAATTTTTTTGTCCTGCGTGCCTTCTTCTCATTAATATATAGGGCTTGTGTGCCCATGTTTTCTTTTATATAAATTCCATTTTACCCCTAACCTACGTGTGAGTTAAAATAATATGTAATGGATGGAGATCCCATGCTAGTGGAGGTGGTTCAAGTTAGGAGCTGAGGCGAAACTAATCCAAGGGGATACAAAGGTGGATATGTGGAAAGTTATAAACACAAAACAGAAACGGTTAAAGGTGTTTCTCACCTAGGCCAGGGTTAGTTTAACAACCACTAGATAAATTGACCAATCAGTAAAGATCATGATCATACCCTTTATTTATTTCTTCCAATCGTATGGTTATTTATTTTGGATGTTTGATGCGATCACATAATTAATTAACTAACAAGCATACAATATAGAACTAAAATAAAAATGGATTATGTGTTAATATTATCTATAAATTTTTAATCAATTAATTATATCCCACATACTATTAATGAGAATGTTAAAAAATAATAAGTGTCAATTTATACACAAAGGATAGAAATCCCTCAATTAGATATTATGTTGGTATATCCTTCCATTACTTCGATATGAATCGAACTATAGGTCAAAGATCTTGACCAAACCTAGTTGGGGTGCTTTAAATTATTAGGGAATTCTAATTTAAATATTTGGGTTTACATTAATTATTTTTCATCAAGGGTTGATTTCCCTAGCAGGACGTGGTGTAACTGAGAGGAAAAGGTTGAGGAAATCCAAAATTAAGGATTTCAGGATTGGGGAGTCCACTCAACAGATCAAGGAGATGTGAGTCAATGAAATTGGCATTTATAATTCCCACCTAAAACCTTTAAAGTTTCATTACCAACCTTATTTGTGGTAATTTGAAGTGAAATATGGATCGTTGCTGCTAGAATGTCCAAGAAACAAGTTATTCTGAAGCCAAAAGGGATGGATATTGGGTTTTGAAAAAATAGCGGGAGACTAATAGATATTAATTTATTTATTTGCATATATTTATCAAGATATAGTACTAAAACTTTTTTCATCTTATTTTTAGAGAAAATATCAAAAATTACATCGAACATATCATTGTGATTCATACCCGAGAAGAAAAAAATTCTCACCAGCACTAATATCTTGGAGTGGAAAAGGTGTCTTCTGGTTATCCTTCTCCATGAGAGGAAACATTATGTGCTGGAAGAGCCTTTACCAATTGCACCTAGAAATGAGGCGAGTGATGAGGTACTATCTATGTACGAGAAACATATGAATGATGTTATAGATATTCAGTGCATCATGCTATCATCTATAACTAATGAGATCTTGAAGAAACATGAAGAAATGGATGCTTATATAATGATGTATCACCTTCAGGATCTCTATCAACAGAAGACAATACTGTTGAGGTATGTGATCTGCAATGCTTTTTTCACTAATAATCTTGGAGAATCTGCGCCAGCTGGACCACATTTAGTCAATCTTATTGGATACATTGAGTATTTCGACATTGCATGGATTAAATTCTCGAATGAGTATTAAACAGATATCATTCTATCATTACTTTCCAAGGCCTTATCTGGTTTTATAGTGAATTATAATATGATAAATATTGAGATCATCTTATTAGAACTTTTGACCCTTGTTTTCCAAGTGTATAAGGACATGGGTCATGAAAAACCCACAACCTTATGGTGAATAGGAAGAGGAAGGAAAAGAAAAAGGGGCCTAAGATTTATAAATTGTATAAAGCTTCTGTGCACCGTCTGAAAAAGAATAAGAAGATCCAAAGGCAGGGAATAGAAAAGGATGTAGTATGCTTTGCATGTGCCAAGTTAGGCCACTGGAAGAGGAACTACACCTAGAGGTAAGGGGAAGCCAAAGGTGTAATCATTATCGAGTGAAATCCTTCCATTTATACACATTGGGTATTAGATTCAGCTTGTGGTGCTCACATCTGTATTCAAATACAAGAACCAAGTAGATTTCAAAAAATTGATAGAGGAGAGGTGGATCTCCAAGATGTCAATGGAGTGAGGATGGATTCTATTTACATGGGTGACTACCACCTCACATTGCTGATGAGAATGATTTTGGTTTTACATTGTCGTTATTGTGTACCTAGTGTTACAGAGAACATAATTTCTATATCGAGTTTAGATATAGATGGATTTATTTTCATGTTTGGAAATAAATGTTGTTAATTTCACAAAGAAAACATACGTTTTGGAATAAAACATTTAAATAATGGTTTGTATGTATTAAAATATGTGAACTATGTGTTGTAAATTGATAATGAACCAAGTTCACAAGACTCATACAACACCCAGTTGTGGAATCACTGCCTTGATTATGTAAATGAGAAGTGCCTAACAAAGCTCTATCAAGATGGTTATTTAGACTCTTTTGAGATAAAAACAATTATTAGATGTCACACTTGTTTATAGGGTAAAATGAACAAACCACCATTTGGTGGACATGGTGAAAGGGATTCAGAGCTTCTAAGATTGGTACACACTGATGTGTGTAGACCATTTATAGTAGAATCTAGAGGCGGATATTCATACTTCATTGATTTTACTAATGACTTGAATAGATATGACTATGTCAACTTAATGAGGTATAAGTCCAAGTCCTTTTAGAAATTCAAGGAGTTCAAGAATGAAGTATAGAATCATCTTGGTAAGAAGATAAAGAAGCTTTGATCGGATCGAGGTGTAGAATATATTAACCAAGAGTTCAATGACCTTTTATGGGAGTCTGGGACTCTATCTAAACACCCCCACCTTATACACCATAGTGGAATGGTGTTAGTGAAATGATGAACTATAACTTATTAGACACATTATGGTCGATGAAGAGTCAGACAGATATTCCATTATCCTTTTGGGGATATTCATTGAAAACTATAGAATTCACATTAAACCAAGTACCAAAAAAAGGAAAAAATGGTATTCCCTTCAAGATATGAAGTGGAAAGAAACCCACTTTGTTTCATACACATGTATGGGGATGAAAGACATTTATTAAAGCTTTCTCTGAAAAAAACAGTCACCCCAGGGCATGAAGTGTATCTTTTTCAGGTATCCCAAGGAAAAAAATGGATACTACATACACAACCACTCATAAAAAAAGGTGACTATTTCCAGAAATTCCATCCTTCTTAAGAGGGAGGACATCCTCAAAAAGCATAGTGGGATAATGATTTAGTTAAGTGAAGTTGATTGTCAATATAAACAAAAGTTTGGTATATGAAAAAGTTTCATAGGCCCCCATGGAATTGGTAGTTCCTGAAACACAAGTACTGTGTAGGATTAAAAGAGAGGTAAGGGAAACAGAGATATATGAGTTCCTTGTCACCAAGTATAGTGACTCATTATTGTTGGACAATGATGAACCTATCTCTTATAAGGAAAGAGTAGAGAGATCTACAATATGGATAGAATCTATGAATTCTGAGATTGATTCCATGTATCAAAACCAAGTTTGGGATATGGTTGATGCTTTAATTGATGTAAACACTATTGGGTGTAAATGGTTATTCAAGAAGAAATTGGACATGAAAGGTCAAGTTCGTACCTATAATGAAAGTCTAGTGGCTAAAGGTTTTAAACAACATCATATAATTGATTATGATGAAACATTTTCTATAGTTTCTAGGTTTAAATACATAAGAATCATAATTTCCATAACAACATTCCTTGACTATGAGATTTTACATATGGTTGTCAAAACTGAATTATTTAATGGTAAAATTTAGGAAGATGTCAATATGAGAAAACCAGAAGGGTTTGTGACACCAGGTGATGCAAAAAGGGAATGAAAGTTGCAGAGATCCATTTATGGATTAATGCAAGCATCCAGATCATGGAATATTCAATTCAATGAATCCATAATAAAAGTTGGTTTCATTAATAATAAATTTGATCCATGTGTTTAAAAGCAGTTTAGTAGAAATGTGGTTGTTATCCTAGTAGTGTATGTTGATGACATATTGCTTATTGGAAACGAAATACCAATCTTGCAGTCAGTTAAGGACTGGTTGAAAAAGTGATTCTCCATTAAGGACATAGGTGAATCAACCTACATTCTAGGGATCAAGATCATTCTTTATAGATCCAAGTGTATTCTTGGACTATGTCAAAGTACATACACAAACCAAATACTAAAGATATTTAGTATGTAATAATCCAAGAGTGGATTAGTTCCAGTGTCACATGGTATAGATATTTTCAATAAAATGTGTCCTTAGACACAACATGGGAAACATAGGATGAGTAATATTCCATATGATTCAATGATATGATCTATCATGTATTCCATGTTATATACAATACTTGATGTTGCCTATGCACTGATCATGGTAGGAAGATATCAGGAAGAACCAGGAGACCAAATTGGAAAACTATCAAGACTATCCTTAAGTATCTGAGAAGAACTAAGGATATGTTCCTAGTGTATAAATGAGATTAAGAGCTTGTCATCAGAGGGTATATTGATTCCAATTTTCAGGCAGATTAGAATGATCTGAAGTTGTAATCAGTATATGTTTTCTATCTCAATAGAGGATCTTTGAGCTAGAAAATCTCAAAGTAGCCAGTTATCACTGATTCTACAGCGGAGTATGAATATATATTGGATTTTGATGCTGCCAAGGAATCCATATGGATTCTAAATGTTATCTAAGAGATTTATGTGGTACCTAACAGTAAGGATCCCATTACATTTTATTGTGATAATACTAGAGCTGTAACTCTTGGAAAGGATCCAAGGTCACAACAAAAAACAAAGAACATACTCTGAAAGTATCATCTCTTAAGGGATTTCTATCAAAAAAGTTACGTTTTAGTGAGAACAATGTCCATGGAAGAGAATTTGGTAGATCCCTTGACTAAAGGTCTATCTTATAATAAGCATAAATATTTTGTGAATGCTAGCAGATAGAAGGATATTAACAGTTGGATCTGGTGCAAGTGGGAGTCTGTTAGAGTTGGTTCCTTAGAAACCAAATTCATTGTACTTTATAATAATACTATATTCATTGGATGAATATTAATTAACTTCTTATCACATCATGATTGGAATTTTGTGTGACATTGTATATGATAATGTCTTAAGAATAGCTGTCACACTAAAAGGTTATAGCGGATCCCTGCTATGATGAGAACCTAGAAGTTCTATGATACTATTCTTTAATATATTTTCAATGGTCAGACGATATCATTTGAAGGGAAAAAATGATACAGGCTATCAGGGATGGCGACTCATGAAACATTGGGGCACCTTTTCATGGTGTTCACCCTTGGTAATGTCCAGGAGGATATTATGAGAACAAGACCCGCCAGTAAGAAATCCTCATTCATAAGTGTCATTGGTTATTTCTATCTATAGATGTGTGTATTGTCCTTAGACTATAATATTATTATTAATGTGTATTATGACTCGTTCAATTAGATGTATTAATGAAAACCGTGGCGACAGGTGTTTGTGGTGTGGTAGGATGTGTTGGGTGCGTCATGAGTAATACTAAAATAATGAATAATGCAAGAAAGGATTTGTCACTTATATAGAAGTAGATATATCTATCCGATTTATGTAAATGATATATCATAACTAAATCCATGGGCATGGTATTCCCTTGGCATGTTTAATTCAAGGAAATCAAAGAATGAGAAATCAAGAACATTGGTTGATGACACTTGCATGCAACCTACTTGATTTGAGATATCAAGACAAAGGGATTATATTACCCGATAAGAATTCATATGAGGTGAAATGTCATTGAAAAATTAACTTATTTCTCTTATATTCCTTGACCCATTGCTAAAAAGTAATCCTAGACTTTAGGCAAGCCTGCTTAATGCTAATGGGAAAGAGGCCTAAAGGTTCACACACTAAGTGTATCCAGCATCTCAGTTAAATAATTTATGTTTTAACACATTGAATAAATATTATTCATAGTTATGGTTTAATAATTATTCAAGTATTCCTGATCACATTTATCTCATTTCTAGTTATTTGAGAGAATATATTGCAAACAGAATATTTATTTATTGGAGAATAATGCAGTTATATTTATTTAATAAATAAATAGTCATAATTCAAGGCCCAGAAAATATTGAGGAGGATTGGAGATCACGTTATGGGTCTAGTGAGAAATAATATTTCATATTATTTGGTTATATAATATTTAAATATGACATTCTAGTTAAGCACATGTCATAGAAATAATAGCATTTCTATTATTATTTGACACGGGGTTTTACATGGAATAATAAAATAAGTAACTGAACTTGTGAAAATTATTTATTATTACCCAGTGAATTAAATTCCATGTTATGTTATTATTATCTAATTTTAAAAGGGGTCATTCAACTGGATAACCAATGGTTTTGTACACAAAATCCTTGGAGAAATGATCTTAATCCTAAATAACTCTTGCCTATCCAAGAATGGTCTCAAGAATGAGAGAGATCCTCCTCTATCAGATCTAGGAGAACTCTTTGAAATAAACTCTCAAGGTGATCAAAGGCGGGCATCGCAAGTGAAAGGATCTTCAACGCTAACACTCAAAGTCTCCTTCAGCCATGTCTGAAGATACGTGGAGCACGTGAGGATCACCTCTATAGTAATCATATCTTTGGATTCTACATCAAAATGAAGTTGCACCTCAGACCTATGGTCAAATGCATCAACGAAGAAATAATCACATTAGAGATAATTATTTAATTAAATTAAATTAATTATTAACAAAATATGTCAAAACCATATTCTTAGTTATGTGTTCTCTCCTTTTTTTATTTATCTTTTATTCAATTTCATTCATACTAGAGTTTATTATCATATTGATCCTGTATTAATCATCGATCATGTCATTTTGCAAAGTTGGGTACATGCCCATCCTATGCTTCCATTGTTCCCAGAACCTACAAGACCCTCATACTATTAATGATATATTCCTGAGTAGCAGAGGCCATCATAATATCTTGTTCTATCCCCTCTAGGATTGAAATATTTCTCTAGATTTCTAAAGAACATGTAAATCCTAAGACTTTTGTTTCCACTAAGCCAGGTCAAGCTCCAACCCTTCCATGCATGGTTTGTTGACAAGAAAGTCATGTTTCAGTGTGTGAAAAGTGATTGAATCCATTCCATTAGTCCCTATAATGAAAAAACAATATAAGCGATATCCCAACCATTGTGGAAGTTCAACTATCTAAATGAGAGTGATGAAATTCTACACATTCATCAAATCCTTGCAGTGAACATCCTAGTTATCCTCAGAAACGTCTAGGCTATAATCCTCAAAATCTTTAGGTGGTTCTACATCATAAGGATAAAATATAACCAATATGTTTTCGATTGGGTCCTCAAGTTTTATATATTCAAGCATTAGCGACTGGATGATTATCCTAGGGGAAAATTCCTCATTAGTCTCTCAGCCGGTGGAAAAATATTCTGCTTCACCTGTAGGCATCATAGAGGTTGGCATCATTCCCCCCCTTCCCTTGGTTACTCCCACTAGTATAACGACCCAAGTTCGACCTCTTCAGTCACCACAAGTGGATATTTTTGGGAATGCAAGCCCAATGAAGCCTCTCAAGTCACTTCAGCTATTGATTATATCACATATTCTACTATTATAGTTTTAGCTATAACATCCATTTTTAGTTATTCTACTACCACATGATTCACCACTACGACTCTATCAGGTAGCCTAATTGTGGGATCTATCTCAAAACCTTCCATGGGAACTCTGGTTCTAGTCGCCACTTTATATGTCACCTCTTTTCAATGCTCAGCTACCATGAATTGTTTAGCGAGTCTTGTTGTGGGACTTTCCTTGACCCCCTCCACTGAGGGCGCGATCTCAGCAGTTCTCTATGGGGGTGTGTCTGCGTTTGGCCAGACCTCCACATCCCCCCTTATGTCTCTTCTGGGAGGATATACTCCACCATATTCACTTTATACTTCATAGACACTACCTTAGAATTAGGTTACAATGATTTATCTCCCACAACCATAATGTTAGGGAGGATCCTCACAGTCGCCTCTTTATGGGTTGAGGTTCCCTCACCCTCCAATTGAGGTCTATCATGGACTTCCCCATATTCAGTACTTGATGATTCCTACATAAGGTAATAGAGGATCCTAAAATGATATTAGATATTTAATGTTGTTTAGGAGCATGCCAATATTAGTAATTTTACCTAGTAAGTAGCAAGATCATAGTATGTGTCTCAGATCCAGTAGGCGTCCTGCACCTAGGAGTCCTCCGATTATTCAGCTTCAACCGTAAATGCACATCTCAAAATGGTGTATAGAGGGGAATATATTTCCAAAAGCATCCTCACCCAACCAGTCAAGGGATGTGCATTTCCCTAAAAGTAGACTACATCTTCAATCTCTACCATTTTCCGCATCTCTTTGGTATGAGGAGCATAGAAAACTACCTTTTCATGGCCCAACCTACTGAGGAATATCTTATTAGTAATAAGATACTTCCACACCCCATGAGGAGTGGTGATCATCTTGTTAATTCCCCTGACCTCTTAGTCATTAGGATACAAATAATCACTGGGAACATTCAGGCAATGTTCTTATTTCTATGTACCTTGAACATGAACCATCGAGTGTTCCCCAAAAGATCTACCTACATAATCCCATATATTACCCATGAGTCTTGGGATTGGTGCTATTTCTTCCCCTACATATCCTACTTATTCAAGCCCATAAATTTTTGGACTTACTGTTATTTTCCTTCCCACTAGACTAGGTCCACGACCATGATGCTCTTTATCCACTTTTTGTCCCTGACCCCATGGTAGAGGATCCCTCCCTTCATCAGCTTGAATGTCCCACCTCCTAAGTATTACCTCAGGATAATAATTTGCCCATATTTGCACATATTCTTGAGTAATCATTTATATAGAAGTGGGTGGTGGTAAATTTTCATCATCTTTCCATATTCATTCATGAACATTAATATATTATGTATTATTTCAGATTATGATTCAAAAGATTACTAATGCAATTAGGTATTTTTGTCTAGATATACCATCTTTCAGAAATATTTATAATATTTACCTATCATATTTTATGAGGTGTATATATAGACGTATATACATGTAGTACCATGAATTTATTTATTCTCATGGAATTCTAATTTTTACATAATATTATTCTTTCATGGGGTTTATGATTCAATATTAACAAAGTGGTTAGAGTTTTATGTTACAGTCTCATCATCTATCTGGATTGTTTATGATCATGCTTCCAATGATTTAATATTATGATATATCTCTCAAGAAAATCCGGAATTTTCTTATCCTCTAATTATTTTCTGAGAATACATATTGTCACTTCATTTTCCTCTACATATGGACTCATGAATCAAATAAAATATTTTTAATGTAAAAATAATTTATTTCTCTCTTTGGTCGAGAAAATATTTTTCCTTCATATTAATGTGTTATAAAGACGTTTAAAAAATATTTTAACAATATCCAAAGGTTTTATTAAAATAATTTTTTACCATTTTTTTAAATTTCTTTAAAGGAATCTTCATCTTGTTTTATAAAACATGACTCGTTTGGATTTTAAAAAAAATGTGAAAGGAATACTTATTTTAACATATATGGAATGAATGGTATTTTCCACTTTAATGAAGAATAAATATTTTAAAGATTAATTTATATATTTCATATTTTATTTTAAAAAAAAGTGTTAATTTTTTTATGTTGTTTTAAATTTTGTTTCCAAAGTTGAAAGACTATTTTCTTCAAGAAATGTTCTAAGTGATTTAAAAAAACATTTCCATCTAAGATAACATACTTTGATGTTACATAATATTTAATGGAGATATGATCCAATGATACCATATTTATTATTTATTTGGATGGTTTATGATTATTAAGATAATATTTTTATGATGCCCATTTCATTCCATGAGTTATACTATAATGAAATTTTTGTGGAAATAGACCCATTTTCTTGGTTTAGGATTTGAATAATGTTTTACGATCTTATAAAACACATATATATGAATTATGAGACTTGTGGGACCTATTTCTACCACTAATTCATTAGGTAAATATAGAAAAATCAAGAGTAAATATGATATGCAGAAACCTTATTACATGTTAACAATGTTATGCATGAACCTAATGGCACATTCACAATGTTATGCCTGAACATGTTAACAATGTTATGCATAAACCTAATGAAATGTTCACAATTTTAGGCATGAACATGATTATATGTTCACATTGTTATGCGTAGACTTGGTTTTCATGTCTATGAGGTTTTGAATGGTCCTGGTTTCTTGTAAATAAGTTTATTCAGGGGATTGATTTCATGTCCTTAACTTAATGAGTGGGCATGATTTTATTTATACATGTTCACAATGTTATAATCATATTTGTATTCCATAAATATATGTCTTATTGCTATGTTATGTTCTCATGGAATATATTATTTGATTCTATTATGATTCATGTCTTTTGAACTTCCATGATTTATTCCATAACTCAAGTTTATGATCTATGATATGAAGGTTATTGTTTTTTAAATTTTATTCTCATGTCCTCAAACCCTTATGCTCATGTAATATTTATATCTCCCTTATTTACCCATACTGAGTATCTAAGATCACCATTTATTATGTTTCCCTCCCTAAAATATAAATAAAGGTTTTGGTAGGGAATTTATAAGTCGAGTAATATATGAAAAGATTATTGTTCAATATGTTGAAGGACTTATATGAAATATGAAGATTGTGTTTCTAGTCTCTAAAGACACTAACCTATTACAGTCTTCGAGAATGTTTTTATAAAATGTATTGAATATTCATATAAGAATATGTTATATTTATATATTAAGATCCTTATTACTTATAATTGGTACCAGAGTAAAGGTTTAGTTAATATTTGGATATTAGGATTATAAAAACTTTAGGGATATCCCTAGGGATATTCAGAAGGACATGTCTAGAGATATGTCTTGGGATATCTATAAGGATAAGTGTAAGGATGAGTCAATGTATAGTAAAGTCTCATGGAATTTTGGTAAAAGATAGATAGAGTGGTTTCCAAGAAATTACATCCTTATCTGAATATTGTAAATGGATGTAGATATGGAAGAGACATACCTAGGGATATTAACTTCAAAAAGGTCACTTTGAGTTGAACTCGATTTTCACCTGGTACATGAAAACAAGCCTTACTGCACACCTAGTTTGATACACCTGGTGGATATGGATTGGAAATTCACAAAATACTTATGAACCATCATGAGAGATTTTTATGACCATTAATGACCTATGTTAAGCTTAAGGTGTCATAGATTGAAAATAAGGTGTCATGATTTAGGTTTCATATAAGTGATTTTTCATGATTGTGTGGTTTACCACTATGAATATTATTACTCTCACTATTTTTTTAAATTTTAGTAAATGGTGGAACTATAATGAACTAGATAAATGTTGAATTTGATAGATAATGTGATGATGATCAACCAAATGGGATGATGAATTGAGTAAAGGATATCTTGATTATACGTAATTAGATATAATGATATAAATAACAATTTTCATATTAACCAACTCTCAGACTCAACAAAGAAGAGAATTATAGAGTTTTTTTGATAGTTTTGGTGGTGGAGGCCATAGAGGAAAGAAGATTCATATTTCAATATGTCAAAAATGTGGGATGAAGTAATAAAAGAATTTTATTCAAGGAATGAGATGATGTTTTATGTGTGGAGTATATGGATACATAGTAAGTGATTTACAAGGGAAAAATGAAAAGATAAGATAACAAAAATAACGAGAATAATGGTTTCCGTATGACATCATAAATGGTAGAATGTTAAAAATATAGAATGTATAATATTTATACAAATAAATTTCCTAGGCTGAAATATCAGGAAAAAGATCATAAAATTAGTACAAGTAAAGGTTTATTGTTGATGATGAAGAGAATACAAATGAAATATGAATGGAATGAGGTGTTAAAGAATTACATGATGAATCATAGTTAATGGTTAAATAATGATGTAGAATAATTAAAGTGTTTATGTATTTTAATTTTAGAGTTATAAAATTTGTAAGGATGGTTTAGTATATGTTTTTCATTATGGATTTCCAAGAATATGTTGAATGGTTCTGATGACCTAGAGATGTGATTTAATGTAAATGTGTTATTTTATAGAAAATTAATTATTAAGGAAATATAAACCTTAATTTTTTCTTAATGTTGAGATCATAATGTTGGGATAAAGCGATGAAAATATGAATAAAGTAAATTAGACAATATTTACAACCTTGGAACTGATTAATGATTGGTGGACAAAGCATTTTATGTTATCATTGATGGAGTTTACAATAATATTGGATGAATAAATATATTCAATTATATATGGTTTTATTTATGAAATGAGGAAGTATGTATGTCTCATTATGATTTTATGGTAATTATAGATATTACTATGTTTTAAGAAAATATATGACTAAGGTATTCACATATTTGGTATATGAAAATTAAGAGGTACTTTATAGTAGTTTGGGGATTAATGTTAAGTTTATTTTGGGAAATTTTGCGAGCTTATTTATAAATTTTTAATTTTGGAAGGTTCATAAGGATAATCATTTAGGGAATGGTTTATGTTTAAATTTGGATGAAGTTTTATAGATTACTTTATTGTGTCACTGTATAAATATTTATTCATACTAGTTAACATGCTCTAAAAATTTATTTTTTTGATAATAATTTGAGATATAAGGGAAGAATTATCATTATTTTATGGATATTATTATCTATTAGTGATTAAGAAATTAAAAATTCATCTCTTAGAGTAAGATATGAAGTAAAAATTGATCAAGTCACAACCAAAGGATGAGATTTTTCTTATGAAATATAATGAAGACATGTAAGAATATATTGTAATGAAAGTTCCCCAACATTAGGTAAATGATCTTGATATTAAATTTTATCCAATTAAAATTATTTATGATGATGTCAATGAATTTTTTCACAACTATTTGGTTTATTGTTTTGTGGTGTTTATTTTCACATGATCATTCAATTTCTTATTATCACTGATCTCTATCACTCTATATCATTTTTTAGACATTAAACTTTTTTTTTCAAAGTCAAAATCTCCACTTCCCACCAATTTTTACATATTTATAAACCTATTATATGTTAATCTACATAAACTTTTCACTTCCATTTATCTCTTTTTAAGAGGAAGTTTAATAAACCCGTTTTACAATGTGTGTTTCCTGGTAGGGATTTTCAAAAATTAAACCCTTGTTTAAAGTGAACAAGTTCAAATTGTGAGGATATATTTTACATAAGAGGGGTAGAATGTAACACTATGATATTTTGGGAAATTTTATTCCAAATAAATGTAATCATTTTTATATTTTTTGTTACATGAAATTCTGATTTTTGTTTTCATTACACACAACACATATTTGGGATTGCATTACATTAATTACCGACTTTAAACAAAACCTAACATACTATTAAACTATTATTATTTAATTTGATAGTAATTAACTTGCCATTATAATAGCATCTATGTATAAGATTTAGTAAATTATGAAAATATAGGGTTTACACTTGTATATATAATGAATTATTTAGTGAAAAAATAATTATAAATGAAAATAAAAACCATTTGAAAATAATGGAATTCTTTTTCTAAAAAACCATTTTTATACGCACAAATGTGTTTTTCATAAATAAATTAAAAATTATTATTTTTGAATTATTTTAATGAAATTTATATATTATATATACAATAACTTTTTTAACATTCATCTTATATGCTTTCTAAATAATAGATAAGAATAAATCCAATTTATCACTTAAAAATGATTTTTTTTAAAATGAAGTTCTATTGCATTTTTCACATTTATTATAAAATTAAAGTTTTATTATTATAGAAAATTTATTTGAAAAAAAAATTATTTTTTAAACCTTCATTTCAAAATTACCTTATTGTGAACTTTTGATAATTTTCATAAAAGATAAATTCTTTGATAATTATTAGAAAATACTGGTTTTTATTAAGAATTGTAATATATTTTTAAGCATGTTAAAAGTAAAAAATATTTATAGATAGTTTTAAAAGTAAAAAAAGTTAAATAATATATTTATAAATGCAATTTATTTCATTGTAATAAATTTTATATTGAATTTTTATAATTTTTTTAAACTTTTGGAACATTTCTCTTTCGAAAACTGTTATTTCTCTACATCTTCAAGATTAATTTTAAATTATAATATTCTAATTATAGGAATAAAATATGGAAAATGGATTAAAATTTGGGAATCGTCGTAATTTATATTATCTAATAAGGTGAAGTTAAATTTTGACCATAATGAATAGTAAAAATAGTAAAAATTAATTAATGAAATTAATGTTATAATGGGTTTAGAAGGGGTTAAAATAAAAATATAAGGGTTAAAATGACCTAGAAATATGTCCAAAACCCCTTTTATGGCCATAATTTTACCTTATAACCTCTAAGGTTTGATAATGGACCATTTTTCAAGCATTTTGGCATGTAAAAAATGATGGTACACTGTAACACCCTAAGATTTTGTGGAATATTTTTTCCCAAAAAATTTAATGTTTTTAATATTTTTTATTATGTGAAACATTTATTTTAGCTTGTGTTACTCACAATATTGATTTTATCTAGTGTTACATGCAAAACCACATTTAAATGAAATGTGACATATGATAAAAATATTATTACTTAATATAATAGTTATCACCTAGCAGTTGGAATGGGGATTATAAAAAAGATTAACTAAATTATTAGAATTTATGGTCTATACATGTATATAAACAGAATTATTTGGAAACTAATTAATGAGAAAATAAAATAAATACTATTTGAATATAAAATAAATCTTCTTCTAAAAAGCTATTTTTATACACACAAATGCATTTTACCTCAATAAACTAAGAAAATCACTTTTGGAGAATTATTTTAATGAAATTTATATATATTTTTATAAAATAAAATATTTAAAATTCATCTTATTTTATTTCTAGAAAAGAGATAATAATAAATCCAATTTCATGGTGAAAAACATTATTGTACTAATAACAGTTTTTTTGCCTATTGTGAACTTATTTTAAAAATAATTTTTCACACTTTTAGAATATTTATTTGAAAAATTATATTTCATTTTTGAAATAATAATGATAAAATTATCTTAGGGTTATTTTTTACAATTTTTCTGAGAAGATAAATTTTTTGATGAATAGTGAAAAATACTTAGTTTTATTAAGAGTTGTCATTTATTTTAAGGGTTTTAAATACGAAAAAATTGTTCAAAGATGGTTTAAAAAAAAATTAGTTCAATTGTATATCTCTTAATACAATTTAGGTAATTTTAATCATTATTTAATTTAATTTATATATAATTTTGTTTTATCTTTTGAACATTTTATATTCGAAAACCAGCTTTCTTATCGCATCTATGGGATTATTTTTAATTTTTTTCTAATTCATTGAATTTAAGTTGTAAAAATTGTTTCCATATTTATAATAATAATTATTTATATTATATAATAATCTCTAATTAATTTTTTATGATAATAAATAGTAATAACATTAAAAATTATTTATTACGGTTAATGTAAAAATGGGTTTATCAGGGTTTAAAATAAAATGATAGGGTTTCAAAAATCACCAAAAACATTTAAAACGCCTAGTTTTTGGCCATATTTGACCTCACCTCTTCTAGTTTTTATCTGTTCTCACCTTTTCTCCTTCTGGCATGTGAAAAATGTGGGTAGACCACTTTCTTTTCAAAAACTACAAGTGTATCACTCACCTCACTTGTAAAATGCAACCCCATATCCTCTAAAATTAAATTATAAAAAACCATTTTTTATGAAATTATTTGTAAAAATGAATTTTTTACTTATCTACTCTCACTATATATTCCTTTTTTTGGTCAGAAATCCAACCTTCTATGCCTTTTGGTGCAAACCGAAAGAAGTCTGAAAAAGAGGTAACGTCCTTAATAAAGTGTTTTATTTTGTTTCATCCTAAAAATACTTCAAATATTGTTAAACCATGATGATATAATAACCTTATTATATAAAATATAATTACATATTTTTATTGTTATTCCATAACTTGAATCTTTCTCCTCTACCATCAGATAGGTTACAAAATCATCATTCGTGTGTACGACGGACTACCACCTCGCAAACCAATGTTATTATTTTTTAATAAACACATCTCAAGGAGGGATATAATTATGGATTTATTATTTTTATATATTATATTTATAATATCATTATTATTTTTAATCCTTATATCACATGTTCCTTCTTAATTTCTCTTTATCTGGAATAAGATAATATCGTTCATGTGTATGGGAGACTACCACCTCGTGAAGTGATGTGATTTTTTCGTGGTTTACATTTATGATAATAATGATAAGTTTATAAAAATATCTGATATATATGAAAAAAACTATTTCTTAATGGTAATATATAATTTATCTTTGTTCCTTTCATTCTATGAGAAAAATGGAAACCATATTTATGCGTACATACGATCTATCATCTTCACAAAGATTATTTCATTTTCTATATATAACTTTTATGGATCACTCTATAAATTTTTTTAACAGTAATATATTTTATTATATCATCCATAAAATTATGGAGATTATGTTACCATGATAAAAGTAATAGTACTAAAAATAAAAATTCAAAACAAACCTGAAAAACAAAGCAGTTATTGCCTGCAATGTGACCACGACATGGAATTGTTAATAAACAAGTAATAAAAGGTCATAAGTAAATAATATATGGTATTATACATATAATTGTGGTTCTTTGATTAATTTATAGTAAATTTTTATTTATTATACAGGTAGATTAAATGTGTATGAAATAATTTGAGGCTTCTTGTAAGATATTTTTGTCTCACTTTTTACTTCTGCGAGACACATGATATATTCACCAACTATTTCTTTTATGTAGTGTAAATACATCCAATGAATGTATTTTATTATTATTCCCCTAAGAATTATTATTATTTTCATATCCATTTTATGATCTCTATTTCATGGGTATTACGATTCAATGTCACTAATGTGGCAAGGGTTTTATGTTACAATCTCATCGTTTATCAAGATTATTCATGATAATGGTTCAAATGATGAAATATTATGATATATATCTAAATAATATATTTTATTTTATTTTAATCTATTTTTTTCATAATAATTAATTTTTTTCATTCATTTTCCTCTCTTTATTTACTCAAGAGTTTAAAAGAATGTTTTTAAGAGAAAGCATCTTTATTTGTCTCTTCTGTTGAAAATAATTTTTCTCCTAAACAATTTTCTCTAAAAATTTTCCCAAAAATGTTTTTAAATTTTATAAAATTATTAATTTAAAACATTTTCACACCTTTTTAATTTTTTAAAAATTTCTTTGAATGGAATATTTAGGCTGTTTTCCAAACAATGCCCATTTAGATTTTACAAAACAATGTAAAGGGATATTTATTTTAATATGTACATCTTGAATGATATTTTAGGCCATCATGAACGCATGATTTTTTTAAAGAATCATTTATAATATTAAATGTTAATTTTCAAAGAAAATGATTCCCAAAATGTTTTATGATTTTTTAGTTTTAAAAAAAGATCTTAAAAATTGAAAGATTATTTTTCTCAACAAAGGTTTTAAATGTTTTTTGAAGACTCCTTTATACATTTCCAATGTTATTTTTAAAGAAAAGGATTATAAAAATGTTTTATATTTTAAAACGTGTTATTCAATGTGTAAGGGATATATTTCTCAATAAATATTACAAGTGATCTTTTAAAATTGTTTTCCATATAAGATGACATCCTTTGATGTTACTTATGATTTATTGGGGATACGATTGAATTAAACCATCATTATGTTTTCTAGGGATGATTAATATTCACCTTGATGAAATTTTTATGAACCTTGTTTATTTTTCATGGGTTATTCTATGTTTAATGGATGAATTTCATTTCAGTCCCATTTTTTTACATACTTTATGATGTGCTTATATGATGATTGTTTTATGATATTGTGGAGCACATAAGTGTGGTTTTCATTATGAGATGGGTGAGACCTATATCTATTTCCATTTAATTAGGTAAATATTTATAACTCATGATATAAAAATGGGAAACAAGTGGATTGGATTGATCTATTATGATAAAAAGGTGACTCCTGATCCACTATGGGAAACAAGTGCGTCTTGATAAACTATATGAAATAGGTGTGTCCTAATCTATAATTGGAAACAAGATATAAGTAATGTCCCACCATGTTGATGGTATTAATATTTAAACTTAACATATGAAATGGTTTTCTATATTTACGATGGTGACACACATTTATGACACGATATTATGGTTTATGATAATTTTTTGATGATTCCTCACTCTTATGGAATATAATTTCATAAATTATAAACTTGTATGTTGTGATTCATTTCTATGATCTATTATAGGTTAGGTATAAACATTGTAGGTTATGTTTATGATCACATACCATTATGGATATATTTGTCTTTCATATGATCACTATTTCCATCTATAATGTTCACCCTTACTGAGCATATGATCTCACTCTTTCATATGTTCCCATCTCTAGGTTATGAATAAAGGATAAAGTAGGGTTTTCCTAATGGGAGTAATTTTGAGATGATATTTAAGGGAAATGTTTAATATAATTAATGGAATAAGAATATTGTGTTTCTAGTCTCAAAATACACTAAAGTATTATGGTCATTGGGAATGATTTTATGAAATTTATTGAATATTCATCTAAAAAGATGTGATATTTACATATGAAAAGCTTGGATGTCTATAGTTGGTATCATAAGAGAGGTTTAGTTAGAATTTGTAAATTATGATTTGAAAAAATTGGTGAGATCCTTTAGGATATTTATGTGGGTAAATATGAGGATATGTCTAAGAATGAGGAAAATATTGGAAAATTTTCATGAATTTTAGTAAAGGATGGAGCGAGTGGTTTCCAATAAATTACATCATTTTCTGGATACTTCAAGTTTATATGGATCTAGAACAAAGTTACATATGGGTAATAGCTCTAAAAATGTCACATTTAGATGGAATCGATCATCACCTGGTGCATGAAAATGAGTTATTTTTGCACAATTAGATTGACACTCTTGAGGGATATACATTATAAATTCATAAAATATTTATGAACCATCATGAAGGATCTAAATAAATAATGAATATGAATTACTTAGGATAGGCCTGAGGTATCATAGATTGAAAATAAGGTTTCATGATTTAGACATTTTATAATAATGTTTTCATTATTATGTGGTTCCCCAATACTATTATTATTACTCATTATATGATTTTTGGTTTTAGTCAGTGGTGAGAACCAGAAGTAACTGGATCAATGTTGAATGTGATATAAAATTTGTTGATGAGAAAAAAATTGGATGAAAAAAATAGTGAAGGATATTTTGATTATTCCTAATCATTCATCATGGTATACTATTAACAACTTACACTATTACCAACTCTCATACTCACCAAAGAAGATAAGGATATATTTTTGTTGAGAGTTTGAGTGGAATGGACCATAAAGAAAAGATTATTTGGATTCCTATATATCAATAATTTTAGAAGATTCATCCAAGAGGATGTCATAGATGAATGATTATATGTTTTGATTGTGGAAAATAAGGATATAAAGAAGGTAACTATATAAGAAAAATTAAATGTTTAGTTAATTAAATGGGTTAAAATAATGGCCTACCTAATATATCATCGATGATTGAATTTTTAAAATTTAGAAATAATGGGAATCATGAAAATAGATGTCCAAATAGGAATGTTAAGAATTTTGTTATGTGTTTTTGGAATTTTTTAATGGTTTCTAGGTTGATTTTTTTAATAAAATCTCTAAAAGGAAGAAGGGCCCTAGCAGTATTTCAGAAAAAATAAAAAAAATAGTTTTATTATACAAGTTTTTATATTTATTAATATTATAGGTTTGTATATTATCATATATATATATATATATATATTATTTTGTATAGAATTATGTCGTTAATATCTTAAAGTGAAAATACTCTTTTTTTAATAAATAGCTTTTGTCACATCTAGATGAGATTTTAATTATTAAATTTACGATTATTTTATTTTCAATTATGTTTTATTTTCAATAAGGTTCCCAGATGTATCATTACTTTATAATATAACTAATCTAATCATTTTTTTCCTATTTATCTTGTTAGAAATCACTTATACATGGTTTTATTCTACATTTTGTTTAGTCAAACACTAATTTTTCCTCATTATTACAATACTATAATATTATTATAAATTATAAATAAATATATTATAAATATATATAGATATATTGTTTTGTTATATACTTACTATAATGTTTTCCTTTAATATTTCAATTCATTTGTTTCAATGAAACTCATATGAAAGAAACATGTGAGTTGAATGAAGGACATGTGAACTGTTGATTTTTTATACATCCACCATTTCTATAGGACTATAATTTATCTTATCTTGAAATAATTTTTTATTATTTATGGGGATATTGTTATGTTATATTACTCGCTTTTTATATTTTGTTAGTAAGCCTATTCTATAGAATCAGAATTTACTAGTAAATGTTTGATCTCAAGTAGAATGTATTAATTTTAGCAGAGCTAAATATATTGGGTTATTTTGAATCTATAGTGTTGTAAATTCATAAATATTTTATTTAAAATTAATTATAGTATCAAAATTTATTAATGTTTTAATCCATTATAATGGTATTTATAATTTTTTTACACTCCTTTAATTTTTAATTAATTATTATTTTTGTGAAATTATTTTTATTTTGAAAAAATTATTAGATGCATAAGATATGTTTCAAATTTTAGTTATATTGTTTTTTTATATTTTATAAGATTTCAAAGTTTTTTACTTTAAATTTAATAAGTTTTCCTATGTTTTAAGTAGTATACTATTAAATATTATAAAACATAAACTGTGACTAAAATACAAATATAAATTGAAATAGTGGTTAAACATGTTAAAATGGTTGATAGTAAAAATAATTTATTCATTTTAATTTATAGAAAACATATAATTGAATGAGTGAAATCAATTTCTATGGTGAAGTTCGATACCACATGGTGGTCTGTGAATGGAATGATCATATCAAGATCTCTGAGCTCCGTGCTGGGTGGATTTTGATGACCTAGAGAGAGTTGATCCTCAGGCATTGGAACCTTGACCATCAGATGCTCATTCTATGTCTAAATAGGAGGAGGTTTCTACTAAATATCATCTTGCGCACATGATCCTTCTCCCACCATGGTAGTAAAAATACCCACCATCATCACATGGGGGGACCACATAGGCTGTGAAGGATCTAGAACGGAAGCTAGAGGCATGATAAATGACCCCTGATGGAAGGTTATATAACCTTCCCATAGAGAAAAATATTGATATCCAACCAATACAAATGGATCTCATACCACCTGATGCACATCCCCCATCAGCTGAGGCTGGAATTCTAGAGGGATGACCTCGGTTTGTGGAACAAGTGAGGCCTCACAAGCAGCATAACATGGTCTATGTCATCATCATTGTGGCTTCTCTGCATTAGTAGTTACTAGAGGAAGTTTCTAAATAGGAACCTATAATCCAAGGGTAGGAACGTCATCTCCCTAGGGTGGACGATCGAAGATACTATCATTAACCACATGAAAATTAGACATCATCCCCAAAATTGCAGCATGGATTGCTACAAAGATAGAATCATCATCCTACTCTGGATCACTCATGCGGAAAATATTCTATGCACGAGTATTCCATAAAGATATTCAAAATTAATTAGAAAATATTATAACAAAAAACAACATAAATTTATTGACTTACCATATCATGAATCCTTCTTCCATGTCATATAAAATATAATATCAACTTCAGTATCTACTATGGACCATACTCGACCTGCTGTGATAGATGGAATCACTTCATAGGTACACCAAGGATATGAAGAAATTCCTGTCTTCCCTAGAGGTCAAGATACTAGGAATATTGTTTGCAACATTTAACATCCTGCCTCCCCATTATCTTTAAATCATGAAGATCCTATAACTATATCAATGGTAATGTAATGCAATGTATAGATCCAAATTGGAACATGAATCTATTATGATGGTGCCACTCAATAATATTAAAGTGAATGAGTTGTACTAAAACCATAGAATCATGAAGTATAAGAGTGAATTATGAAGGCAACTATTCTAATGAACAACAATATGGAATCTATTAAATTTAAAATGACATGTGATATTTTTAAAAAATATTTGTTATTAAAAACAAAAAATGATGATACAATGAAATTTTTTAGTCCATGAAAGATTGTATATACTTACTTTGGTGGGTAGGGAACTGTCCAAAATAAGCTAGTATGCACCCAAATGGTTTGTTGGAGCACTGAAGAAGCTGTGTTTTTGACTCCATCTATAATATAAAACATAGAAAGTAATAAATAATAAGAAATTAAATTCAATAACATCAACTAGCATCAAAAACCAATAGAGATGAGTGATCATACTAGCATCCACACAGAGCATCATGAAACACCTCTATAGGAAGGAACTGACTAATAATATCATGGAAGAGTGAGGGGATACGCTTTTATTCCCACATATAAATAAGGATGACACATCCTCCAAGATCCATGTGATCATAGAGTCATGACATGCATAACGCTCTATAAGTGTAAGCCAAGCTCGAAAGTCATGGCCTAATAAAAGTCCTCTAGTTTCCCCAAATACATCCTGTGCACATGCATACCATAGTGATAAGTGAAAAGTGTCCCTCCAAATATCTATAATATATATGCATTGGTATTAAACATGAAAGTATTCTTGTTAGTTCTATTGAGTATTTGTAAAAAGTGAATCTAATTACACCTTGCAGATATCGACCCACAATCTGTAGTAGCATCATCATCCAAAATGTTGATTCCTAGAAATATCTAAACAATATTAAGATAGACTACATGAGTGGGTATAATAACTTCTTACCCTTGGATAAGTAGTCCAAGAAAGACTATCACATCCTCACGAATGAGGTTTATATATCCCTCAGGCAAGTTGAATGTGTGTGTCTCTAGAATCCACCTTTCTTGAATGGTAGCAAGAAGCTGATGGTAAATTAATGTGAAATTAGATACCCTAATGATGTAGAAGACAGTATGACACATGTATGGTATAATGGTGGCTAGAGGCAGTATGTGATGATGTTGGTATGCATGATGCACCCTGGTTTGTCGAACCGGATGATACTCTATCACAGTGTGGGAAACATGCATTGCCTTATTAGTGAGTTGTATAGTATCCTCTATTTTTATGTGAAAAAATGATGTAAGTGTTAAGTGTAAGATGTAAATATAACTTTATGGTCATCAGAATGTTATGACTATAATAATGTAAGACATGAATTGTTTGTTCTCATTATTTTATGACGTTTTTTTACGAAAAGAAATGGGCATGTATTCATGTTTCTAAATACATATTTCTAAAGTTTTTTTGAGATATTTTTTTACCTATTAAATGGTGTTTTTTAATATTTGGTTATATATATATTCATTATTTCTTCATTATCTAAAATTTTATTAGAAAATGGTTTGCTTTGTTATTTATGTATGATTTCTCACATGATGGTATATTCCATGTTTTTTTCTCACATGATTCCTTTATGGATTAACCATGGAGAGGTTTATTATGCTTTCATATCACCTCACATGCACTTTTAATATTCATTTTAATTAAAATATTAATGTATTACTTTTATTTTATAGTAAAATTACTCAAAAAATGTTAGAAAATTCTATAAAACAAACGATATTATATTAAAGACATATAATTAACAATATGAGAAGATAAAATTGGAGACCATACATCATTATGGTTGAGATTGTGAGCTCAATGCATCAATTTTAGAGAATCATTTCTGGTTATGAACTTCTTGATAACATATGCTACATCTCAAATGTTTCCCTTGTTCTTGAGGCTATTCAATCTCATTCCGAAACCTACTGGACTTCGGTCTCCCTCATTTACCCAAACTTTTGATGTTATTAATCACTATTAGCTGGTCTTAAAGCATTGAGAAATATCAAAACTCCTCAATAAGCTTCCATGATGTAGCATAACAGTTAGCAATGGTGTCCATCTAGTACACCATATCAACATATTATTCCCATGATATATTCATAGAGGCACATTCTGTGATGGTGTGTGTGTATGGAAAGAATAATTCCTAGATGTTTTCACATTGACATTGGATTTCTTTTAGTAATACCACTATTTTTTCACTTCTTTGACTTGTGATGGGGTTTGTACACTCTTGAACATTAAATTTTGAGTTATCTCAGTGGAAATGGTAAACTCGATAACCCAAATCTTCTTCAATTTTCTTTTCAATCTCCCATTGAAATAATATTTCATACCTTACCCCCTATTGAATCCCATTGAAGGATTTTTTCTATCTATCAATGAAGTACTTCACACAATGATAAAATGTATCCAGAATCAGGGAAGTCATAGGTAACATGCGAAGCCCATTTAATACACCATTGATGCACTGCAAAATATTTGCGGTCATGTTTCCATATACCTTCACCACATTATATGTGAATGTCCATTTTTTATTTTGTAATCCACATTATATAATCAAACACTTATTGATTAGACTTGAATATTTTTTTGAATTTTCTTTCAAACCTCCATTGATCCATCTCATATTCAACACAAAAGTGATCATATTTTACATAAATTGATTTTATCATTACATTAAATTAATAAAAAATAATAGAGGCATTGCATATCAAGCCTCGTGATTGCCTTATTAAAAGGTTCATTATGGAATGTTTTTCACACATTTATAGAAATGTTACTGATGTAGTACTAATGATGTGAATTTGGAGATCTCCATCTATTAGGGTCCTCATTTGTTGCCTCATTGATTTCCCAATGCTAATCACATATCAAATAGACAACCCAAATGCGGGTGAAATGATTGATGATACATTACAATATCCAACTCCATGATTTTTAGTTTTCCTTCTCCAAAATGGAAAATGAAAGAGGAATAGGTGAATGGTTTCTATCTTGGGTTGCTACAATCAATAATATTCCATTGTATTTTCTTTATAGAAACATTCCATCAATCTATAAAAATTGTTTTCTAGAATGAGAGGTAGAAATACAGGGAGGAATTCCTGAAATAACTGATTAAATTGAATATGATATGGATCATTTCAGTTATCTTGAGACACATTTTCCTTTATATGAATATGGAATAAAACTTTGTCATTGTGTCTCAGTATTTCTAAAAATTTAGACAACAACCAATACAAGTTATCTCAATCACCATAGACCTTCAAAATTTCATTATATTTCTCCATACATTCCTTATTATAGGAAAAATTATAACCCATTTTTTTTGTATCCTATCTTGAGAAAGTGATACAAGAACATATTATTAGGTCTTAATCATATTGATGACAATAGATGACATAAACTCAACATCCAATGAAGTATTATCTTGTGTCAGTTTTGGCTGAATGCAAGTATGATCTACATCAATATTCAAAATTATCTAACCTCCAAATGCAATGTCCATAATCACCATCATGCATAATCTAATATAATCCCCATACTTTTCAAACCATACGATGTATTTTTTATGTATTGATTCTTGAAGTAATTTTATGCAATTCCACTCAATATGAAATATTTTTAGCATGTTTTATGATACATCTTTACTTGAATAATCCATTACAACATATAATTTTTAGTTCATATCACTAAACCTACCCAATAAAACTCTAGGAAACTCGGTTTCTAGTGTGATAACATTTCAGTCGAATTCAGGAAATCATGCCCTTTCTTATGACCAATATGCAAAGTGTTTTGGATGTTTTTTGTGGGTTGATGTTACTGTACAACTAATTAATTTCTAGGAACATATTATCCAACTTATTTTTCTTCCTCCTCATCAGCACTATTATCTCCATCCATTTTATCATTAAAAAAATCTGTTGGACTCCTCGTGTATTAATCATGTTTTAATGATCACAAATCCTATTTAGATTACAGACCATGTTAACTCTATGTAATCTATATCACATCAAATGTACAGTAGATTAGTAAAATCTATCCAAAGATCTTAAATGATATACACTCAGTTTGGATACTATATACTATCTTGATTCACCTTATAATGATTTCAATGATAAATGATTACGTTTAATTCACTTCATAAATACTACTGCTTAAGTCTGAAGATATATATTTGCCTAAGTCATGAGACACTGTGAACAAGATACCATGATGCAGACACCGTGAACAAGACACTGTGACATCCAGACACCGTGACCGTAAGAAACCATCACATCCAGACCCCATAACATCCACACATCGTGACCGTGAGACACCGTGACATCTAGACACTATGACATCCAGACATCATGACTGGAGACACCGTGACATCCAGACACCCTGACTGCGAGACACCATGACATATAGACACCATGACATCTAGAAACCATGACCATGAGACACTATGACCAATCCAGACACTGTTTGAAGGAGACACTGTTTCCATGACACACTATGACACTGTTTCCTAATATATTTTTTCATATTTCAATTTAATCTCTAACGGTCATATTTGAAGATTTTAATGAACTGACATAATTAATGTTTCTTTGTAGACATATCATCGGACAATACAGGGTATGAGGTGCAGAATACATGCAACCTGTCGGCCCCAACACATGCACTACAGGATAAAAGAGTAATGTGGCCCAGAAATAGTAAAAAGGGGACTTACACAAGAGTAGTTCCACGATACTAAAAAAACAAAACAAGCTGGTGGGTGTGAGCGCAATAACAGAATACATTTGGAGAATTATCTCATGCAACTAGATACTACTGAAGAACACATGAATCATACTGGAATCTTGAGAACATATTCACACTGTAAAACACCACGAAGAAAACATGTTGGATCTTACGACACTCTATTTTCCATACGAGGACTTGAGTTCTACATCTACTTCATCTCAATAAGTCTAGAGCTACAAATACTAACACTCTGAGCACTTCTAAACTTATATCAATACTTATACTCCATTGTGTGTAATTTTATTAACTTTCTAGCAGAGTGTGTATCTTTATTACAACACACTCTGTCTCCTACATTAAACTGAAGGATACAGAATATACTTACTCAAACATTCTTTTAATCTTGTGTATATGCACAGATAAGTGTGGAAGAGGTCCCTGTGTGTCCCAGTCGTTTGTACCCACGAAAAACTGTGGAAGAGGTCCCTGTGTGGCCTGGATAGTACTGTGTACTTTTGTTAACCCCGATCTAGGGTGTGGATCAAGTTTATTTATATAAACTGCTTGGTGTTAGGTGATCACCAAGTGGAGTGGATTAGGTCTCATCTTGATACTGAACCACTTGTTTCATATCCACTGTGCTGCTTAATTTAGTTTTCTCTTTTTTACAACTTCACTGTATAATTCAGAAATCTCTAAATTCACTTTGATAGTTACTCTTGGAAATAAGTTATAATTATCTTGCCTTAGTATAATAGCTTAAAAAGTAATACTAATAACTGATATTAATATTACTAAGAACTAATCAATCTTCAAAGAAGTTATTTCAAACAGTCAAAATCTTATTAAAAAATAACCTTGATTAAGTGGGATGTATCAATCATTTTTGGGAAACCTTTTAGAAATAATTTTTAATTATAAATTTTTATAGATACTCAATTCACCTACCCCTCTCTTTAGTAATCAACTCTGACCAACATTTGGTATTAGATGTTTTTTATTACGTTAATGAAGACTTAGTTTAACATTATTCAACTGTGATTGTATTTGTACTTTGAAGATCTATAATTTTTTTTTTAATTCTAAATTTCTAGATCTTTCAAAGTATTTTTGTATTATGGATAATAGAATGGAAGTTGATGCAACCAACAGACCACCATTCTTTAATGGAACCAACTGTGCTCAATGGAAAATTAAAATGAAAATGCATTTAGAGTGTATGGGTTTTGAAATTTGGTCTTCCATTATAGATAAATACAATATTTCTAATATTGATAGAATCACATGGGCTGAACCTATCAAAACTGCCTACAATAACAATTTCAAAGCTATGAATGCTTTATATTTCTCTTTAAGAGATGAATAATTCAATAGAATTTATGCTTGTAAAACTGCCCATGAAATTTGGGATACTATGTCTGTCTCACATAAAGGAAAATCTAGTGTAAACGAAATGAGACTTTATACTTAAACTATTAAATATGATAACTTTAAAATGAAATATGATGAGCCTATCTTTGACATGTATCTTAGGTTCAATGAGATTGTCAACACAATGATTTCTCTTGGAAGAGAAGCCACTACCAAGGAACACATCATGAACATTTTCAGATGTCTTCCAGACAGATGGATAAGAACCTCTATCTCTATTAGAGAATCCTGCGACATCAGAAAGCTACCTATAAAAGAACTCATTGGGAAACTGATTATGTATGAAGAGGAACTTAAAGTCGAGAAGGAAGAATAGGATGAACCAAAGAGGAAATATGTTGTATTCAAGACCACCACCTCTAAACACAAAGACAAAGGGAAATTGGAAGATTATGTAGAATGTTCCAGTAGTGAACAATAATCACCTAATAGTGATGAGGAAATGGATTAATTAGCCCGAAGATTCCAGAAATTTTACAAGAAGAACAACTTTTTTTGAAATCCTAACTTCAAAGGAAAATACGACCACAATGGAAATTGGAGGAAGGACAGGAAAAGAAGTGACAAGACTGATGGCATTTTCTGCTATGAATGTAAGCACTAAGGATATATCAATGCTAAATGTCCAAATATCATGTACAAAAAGAGATACGAGGACATGGATAGGAAGAATTAAAAGGATATGAAAGAATCCTAGACTAATTCTGAGGAAAATTCAACCGACTCAGAAACATCACATGATGAACGGGAAGAAAAATCAAATATGTGTTTTATGAAAAACAGTTCTGAGGTATCATTGGACTCTACTGTACATAATTTATACTATTCTGAAAATGAGAGTCACTCTATAAATTTGACTAATAAAGAAATGTTTGAATACTACAACATGTTTGAAGAAACATGCAATGAAACAAATGAAAAAAATAAATCATTAAAGAAACAGTATTCCCTTAATGTGCCTATTAAATCTGAACTCATAACTGAAAAAAAGAAAAATGCCCAAATACTCAAAGAAAATAACAAATTAGAAATTTATAATGATCAATTAAATAATTACTATGAAAATTTTACCAATTGGAAGAATACCCTTACTCAAATTCTAGGAAAACAAATTTCCCCTAAATACAATACTGACATTGGTTATCAACATGGAAAAAGAAATCTTGGTAGAAAAAATTTTGTTTCAAGATCTAGGACATATAGTTTTACTCCGAATTATGGAAACAAATAAACTAATTCAATTCATGATACACATTCTATTGTTTCATGTTTTTCTGCACCGAATAGAGTTTATTTTTCAAAGACTTTACTTAATGATTATATTAAACCTATGAGGCAGATATGGGTTCCTAAAGCACTTATTACTAATGTTACTGGACCCAAACAAGTATGGGTACCAAAATCTATTTTTTCACAACCATTTTTTAGGAAAGCTACTTAAAGTGTTCCTGTAAAAGTGTATGATACTGGTACAATGGATGTTCAAGAAAAATGACATGAGACTACTCATGCTTCAAGAATTTAATAAAAAATAGATGGAGGACATGTCACATTTGGTGAAAATGACAAAGGAAAGATAATTGGCCTCATCCAAATCGGTAACTCTAACTCAGTTTTAATTTCTAAAGTATTTATTGTTGATGGATTAAAATATAATCTTCTTAGTATCTCACAATTATGTGATTATGGATTTCATGTTAGATTTTAAAATGATGCTTGAAATGTCTTTAATTAAAAAAATGAATTAGTGTACTCTTCTTTATGAAATGAGAATTTTTACTCTGTTAACATAGATTTTTTAGCTTCTCAAAATGGTTCATGTTTAAGTGTATTTCACAAAGAGTCTTGGATCTGGCATAAAAGACTAGGACACTGTAATATTTACTCCCTTAGAAATCTGACTAGAAATATCTTAGTTAAGGACTTACCCAAACTTGAGTTTCCAAATGACAAAGTGTGTAATCCCCATCAAAAGGGGGAACAACACAAAATTTCTTTCAAACCGAAGAAAGAAGTATCAACTTATTAACCTATCGAACGGGTTCACATGTATTTACATGAACCATCTAAAGTTTCTAGTTTAAATGGGATGCACGATGTTTATGTTCTTCTAGATGACTTTTCTAGATATACTTGGATGTTCATTATGGCTCACAAAAGTGAGGCCTGCTCTTATTTTAATAAATATTCCAAGTCTGTGGAAAATCTTAGTGAACTTAGAATTAAATTCTTAAGAAGTGGTCATGGCTTTGAGTTTGAAAATCAAGAGTTTGAATCCTTTTGCTTACGAAATGGTTATAGTCAAAATTTCTCTTCCCCAAGAACACCTCAACAAAATGGAGTTGTAGAAAGAATAAATAGAACCCTATAAGAGATTGATAGAACAATTATTAGTGAATATGACCTACCTATTTATTTTTGGGCTGAAGCTGTCAATACAGCATGCTACATAATCAATAGAGTGTTAATTAGACCTATTCTTAAGAGGACTCCTTATGAGTTATGGAAAAATAGAAAACCCAAGGTTAACTACTTCAATGTTTTTGGCTACAGTGTCTATATTATTAATACTAAGAAAAATATTAAAAAATTTGCATCCAAGAGTGATGAAGGTATCTTTTTAGGATATTCCATATCCAGTAAGGCCTATAGAGTGTTAAATAAAAGAACTAAATGTGTGGAATAATCTGTCCATGTCAAATTTGATGAAACAGATCCACATGATCCTAAAACCTTTATAGAGAACTTGAAGAATGATCAATCAAATCTGAACATTATTCCGAAATCCTCAATCCATTCTGTGAAAGAATATTTGAAAACATCTTGTTCTAGAAATTCCTTAGACTCGTGCCATAATGAACATGAACCTGTTGATGAACCTAAAATCACGAGTCCCTCCTTGTATAAAGCTATTAAAACTATTATGAACCATTCTTTAGATGATGTTGTAGGAGACCTAGACAAAGGAACACAAACTAGAGCTTCTATTAGAAATCAGGTTGAACATCAAGTCTTCTTGTCCCATTTTGAACCCAAAAACGATAATTATTCTATCAATGATGAATTTTTGGTGATGGGTATGCAAGAATAACTTAATTAGTTTGAAAGGAAAAAAGTTTGAATTTTTTTTTAAAGACCTTTAGACACATTCAGCATAGGCACTAAATGGGAGTTTAGAAATAAGATAAATTAGGCTGGTAACATAGTTAGAAACAAGGCAAGATTAGTGGCACACGACTATAGTCAAGAATAAGGAATTGACAATGAGGAGACCTTTTCCCCAGTAGCTAGACTTGAAGTCATAAGAATCCTGCTTGCTTATGCTGCACATTTGAATTTCAAACTATATCAAATGAATGTTAAGAGTGAATTCTTAAATGGGTCTATAGCTGAGGTTGTATTTTTTGAACAACCCCCTAGTTTTAAAAATCATCATTTTCCAAATCACTTTTTTAAATTATCAAAAGATTTATATGGTCTGGAACAATCTCTAAGAGCCTGGTATGATCGATTGAGTACTTTTTTTCAAAGGTTTTACAAAATTAATAGATGATTTTACTTTTTTATAAAACTAATTGCAAATGATGTTTTAGTTATTCAAATCTATGTAAATGACATTATATTTGGATCTTCAACAAATTCTTCATGTGTTGATTTTTCTAAAATGATGCAAAATGAACTTGAAATGAGTTTAATGAGTGAACTAAAATTATTTCTTGGATTTCAAATATTTTAAAATAATGATGGTATAATTATAACTCAAACTAAATATACTATAGATATTCTAAAACATTTTGGATTTGATATCACTAAATGTAGTACCACTCCCATGAGTACCACTTGTAAGTTGGACCTTCATAAGGATGGAAAATCTATTGATCAAGCCACTTATAGAGGAATGATTGGAAGTTTACTCAACTTAACTGCTAGTCGACCTGACATTATGTTTAGTGTGTGTACATTTTCTCATTTTCAGGAAAATACTAAGGAATCCTATTTAAATGCCGTAAAGATAATTTTCAAATACCTCAAGAATACACCCAATCTTGAACTGTTCTATCCTAGAGAAAAATCTTTTGAATTATTTAGTTATTCTGATGTGGACTTTGGAGGCTGTAAGTTAGATAGAGAAAGCACCTCTAGAACATGTCACTTTTTAGGCAAGTCACTAGTATCATGGTGTAGTATGAAACAAAATTCTATTCCATTATCTACTGCAGAATCTGAATACATAGCTGCTGGCAGCTATTGTGCAAAAATCTTGTGGATGAAACAGACATTACTATATTATGGATATCAATTCAGGAATGTACCTATAAATTTTGACAACATAAGTGCTTTTAAAATTTCTAAAAAACCTGTTTCACATTCTAGGACAAAGTATACTGATGTAAGACATCACTTATTGAGAGATCATTATCAAAAGGGTGATATCACTTTGGAATTCATTGGTACTGAGTATCATCTTGCTGATATATTCACCAAAACACTATATTATGAAAGAATAGAATACATCATACATGAATTAGGCATGATAAATCTTAAGTAAATGTATTATTGGTTTTGTTTTCTGTTTTATGTCTTACTATTGTATCTCTTACTGTTTCATGATTACTGTCTCACCGTAATGTTCATCTTTACTGTCTCACTATGAAGTTCGCTCACTGTCTCACCATAATGCTCATTTACTGTCTCATCGTAACATGCATTCATTGTCTCACTGTAAAGACCTGATATGGTCTCACTGTAAAGGTTATTTATGAATTTTATTTACGAATTAAAAACCAAATCATGGTAATTATTCATTTCACTTCTATATTTTCCCGTGTTTTTACTTTTGGGACGTTTGGAATTCTTAAATTATAAAATAAATGAAGTATCACTTTTCCTTCACTCGAACTCTCTTCTAATCACTCAATTTGTAACCCTTATTCCACCCTTCAACCCTTGTCTCTCGAACCTTCGGTGAATGCCCAGGATGAAACGCCCTTCATCGTCGACTCCTGATAAACGTAGGTCAAAAAATAAGAACATCGTACCCAAGATAATACTCAAAGGTCCTCTAAACCCAAATCTAGTAAACTGAGTAGTTGTACTTGGGAAAGAGGTTTTCCCAAAACAGATTCCGTCATGCAAGTCTTTGGTTCTGAATGTTTTAAAAGAGAAAGGCTGGTTAGAGTGGGTTTCGAAGGATGATAGAACTATCTATCCTAAGTTAGTGGCTCATTTTTATCAATATGTTCAGTTCTCCATTGATTCTAAAGATGGGTATGTTGTAAAAATCTGGATAAATGGGCATAAATGCTAATTTTATTTAAGGTTATGGGCTGCATGACTTATGATACCTCATGAGGGAATCTTTGAGGACTATCAGAGAGGACCTCCGCCTTCTAGTGAATTCTTTTTCTTGGAATATGCTCTCAAAAGATTAACCAAAAATGGCACCAAGAGAAGATCCATTGCTTCTGAACTAGATGGAGAATCAAGGCTTTTTTTAAGTTTATACTAAACCTGATTAACCCAAGAAAAGATGATTTTGCTGTTCTAAAATATTAGGATGTGTTTCTGATTCATCTTATAAAAAATGGTCATAAGATCAACCTTTGTAAGTATATCATACACCATATGTGTGAAATGATCAAAGCCACATCCAAGTCAACCTCCCTATTTTACTCTCGTCTTATCTCATCCATGCTTCCTACCAAAGGTATGGTTGGACCTAATGAGGAAGTTATCAAGGATTGTGAATACTGCTTTCGAAAGTCACTATTAAGAGGATGAAAATAAATTGTAATCCTTAGAAAAAGGCATGGGTGGAAGACAATGATAGAATTTATGAAAAATTCAATCTAGTATAACATCCCTCAAGACCAAGAGATATTTCTGATACTTCTTTGGAACCAGATGAGGTTGTTGAGTATTTTGAAGAAGAATAAGAAGAAGCTGTTGTGATCCCTAGGGAAATTGTTTCTATTTAAGAAGACATTACTCTTGTCGCTCATGTTGTAAGTGAAAAGGAAGTCCTTGCTTCAAAAGAAGTTGTTAATCTAGAAGATCAACCTGAGGCTAAAACAGAATTTGTTGTCAAAGAAACCAAGAAGAATTTTGTGGAAGAACCTAAAGAAGAAAAATTACCCGTTTTCCAAGAAGCTGACCTTGAAGAACTCCCAGTGGAACAATCTGTTCCTGAAGTCATTCCTTCAGTTGAGGAAAGTATGGAGCTAGATTTTCAGCTATCTAGACATTTAATGGGTGAGGAACTAAGAGATTAGTTTATGGAATTAGATCAAGACCCTATGTTTATCAGTCATGAGAAGGATGAAACTGTTGAGGGGGAGCAAACCCCAAATCTGGAATCTACTGAAGTACCAAACCCAATTGTTTCAAGACCTATAGACACTCGATATAAATTCACCAGATTCTATTATGTGGATGACTCTCAACAAGTTTCAGTAAAAGGCCTTGACCTTTATACCATGTTCCAACTGAAATATGTCTCTAATCTTTCTCTTGAGAAGGAACTTGAGCCTGTATCTGTCCCTATTTCTGAACCTTCATCAGAACAACCATCTCTGGTAAGTAAAGATGATCTGAAAGAATTTGGATATACTATTTTTTATGGTGTTGAAAAATTCCTTAATTCACAACCTGCTCTTGTGACACATTTGAGTGAGAAAGATGCCTCGTTGTTATTGGAAAGGTTATTTGGTAGATTCAACCCAAAATGCTTCATGAGATTCAGGAAGTCAGAGCTGAAAATAAACTTCTTAGTGATGAAGTGAAGACTCTAATAGGAATGATTAAAGAAATGCAGGAAGAAATGCATTCCAGATTAGATATTGATTCTCTTCTTGTAGAACCTATTGTTCCTCAAACCCCATAGAATGTTGTTTCCCATATTCAACCTCATTTACCTTCCTTAGCTGAAAAGGTTGCTGAAAAGAATAAACAGATTGTGAAGTAGATGAGAGAGCAAATTGTTAATCTTAAAAAGATCACTGATGAATATATAGGGTGTCTTCAAAAGGTGCTAAACCAACTAAAGTCTCTAACCATAGCTGTAAATGATTCTAAGGCATCTGAGAAATCATCTCAACCTTCCCTATACAGTGACCTTCTCAGAACAGTGGTCAAAGAAGAACTTCAGACTGTGCCTAGTGGCTTCAATAAAGATTCTCAAAATAAAGTTATTAATAACAGTGATAGAGTTCTTGATATTGTCTAAATCCATTCGAAATTTTCTAATGATTCTCAGCAAGAAGTTTCCAAGAAAGTGGATTTATACTTCAACCGAATCTTCTCATTGAATGACATGACAAATCACTTTAAATATCTTGTAGAAAATTTGAGGATTCCTCTTGTTACTCAAGCTTTCAAGACTGAAGTTCAAAAGATCATAGAGTTCACTCGTCTGTTGTATAAGTTTATGGAAAACAAGGATGACTTTAAGATAGCTATGCAGTATGGTGGAGAGATCATTGAGGATTTTATCAAACTTCTGAGGACCTATATTTGTGTCCAGAGTAAAACCATTATTGATCCTGCAGCGCACCTCTGAGACCTAGTCTGCCTCCATTCACCTCTGCCCTAACCTCCACTTCTTTGTCTGTCAGTCAGGCACTGAGTCCAATTAGGCATGTAATCCTTGATCAACAACTGCCTTGGTCTTATACTGCACCTACATTGGCTCCTAATGTCTTTGAAGGTATTCCATTACCTTCCCTATCAACCAGCTCACTCCCTTCATCTACCTCAACTTATACTCTTCTAGCTTACTCTTATACTGCTGCTGCTAAAGGAAAAGAGAAGGCCAGTCAGTGAAAGAAGGACAATGTTTACTCTATTTTGATGGGAATCTCGTTTCATTTGTTTCTCATTCTTGTAATGCCTCTCTTTTTCTCTAATACATTATGCACCTTTTCTTGAATCTTTTGTCTCTATTTTTTTGCTAATTTTTGATAATCTAAAAAGGGGGAGAAATATTTGAGAAATTCATAAATATATGATACTTATATGGGAAAAATATAGGAGAAGAGAACTCTCATTCTATATATGTTATATTCTCAATAGAACTATGTTGTTAGGACAAATATACACTCTAAATCTACATGGTTTGTTATCATCAAAAATAGGGATATTGTTGGACTCCTCAAGTATTAATCATGTTTTAATGATCACAAATCCTATTTAGCTTATAAACCATGTTAACTCGATGTAATCTATCTCACATCAAATGTACAATAGATTAGTAAAATCTATCCAAAGCTCTTAAGTTCTATACACTCAGTTTGGATACGATATACTATCTTGATTCACTTTATAATGATTTCTATGATAAATTATTAAGTTTAATTCATTTCATAAATACTACTGCTTATGTCTGAAGACAGATATTTGCCTAAGTCATGAGACACCATGAACAAGATACCATGAAACAAACACCGTGAACAAGACACCATGACATCCAGACAACGTGACTATGAGACACCGTGACATCCAGACACCGTGACATTCAGACACCATGGCCACAAGACACCGTGACATCTAGACACCATGACCAGGAGACACCATGACATCCAGAAACCGTGACATCCAGACACCATGACCGTGAGACATGTGACATCCAGACACTGTGACATCATGACATCGTGACCACAAGACACCGTGACCAATCTAGACACTGTGTGAAAAAGAAAAAAATTTTCATGACATACTGTCACACCGTTTCCTATTATATTTTGTCATCTTTCAATTTAATCTCTAACGGTCATATTTGAAGATTTTAATGCAGTGACATAATTAATGTTTCTTTGTAGACATATCATCAGTTGGTACAAGGTATGAGGTGATGAATACATGAAACCTTTCAGCCCCAACACATGCACTCCAAGATAAAAGAGTAATGAGGCCCATAAACAATAAAAATGGGACTTATGTTAGAGCAGTTGCATGATACTGAAAACAAATAAGCTGGTGGGTGTGAGGGCGATAACAGGATACATTTGGAGAATTGTCTCATGCAAATCAATGTTTTTGAAGAACACACGAAGCATATTGGAATCCTAAGAACATATTCACACTATAAAACACCACGAAGAACACAAGATAGATCTTGTGCACTCTATTTTCCATATGATGACTTGAATTCTGCGTCAGTTTCATCTCATGAAGTCCATAGCTGCAAAGACTAACACTTAGAGCACTTCTAAACCTATCTTAATACATCTACTCTATTGTGTATTATTTTATTAACATTCGAGTAGAGTGTGTATCTGTATTACAACACACTCTGTCTCCTGCATTAAACTGAAGGATACAATATATCCTTACTCAAACATTCTTTTACAATTATGTATACCCACAGATAAGTGTGGAAGAGGTAACTGTATGGCCCAATTGTTTGTACCGATAAAAAACTGTGGAAGAGGTCCCTGTGTGGCCTGAACAATACTGTGTATTGTTGTTAACCACAATCCAGGGTGTGGATCATGTTTATTTATATTAATTGCTTGGTGGCAGGTGATTAAAAAGTGGAAAGGATTAGGTCTTGTCTTGAGACTGAACCACTTGTTTCATATCCCCTATTCTGCTTAATTTGGTTTTCTATGTTTTACTAATTCACTATATAATTCAAAAATCTCTAATTTCACTTGGATAGTTACTCTTGGAAAGAAATTATAATTTTCCTTCCTTAGAATAATAGCTAAAAAAGTAATATTAATAACCGATATTAATATAACTAATCAATCATCTAAGAAGTTATTTCAAACAGTCAAACTCTTATAACAGTATAACCTTGATTAACTGGGCTTTATTTAACCTTTTTGGGAAACCTTTTAGAACTACTTTTTAATCTGAAATTTTTATAGATACTCAATTCACCCCCCTAAATAATCTACTCCAACCAACAAAATCCTCATCATAATTTGGATTTACATGTATATCCATATTATAATATAGTTATTCCTCTTCCAAATCACAGGGAGGAGCCTCAATTTCTTAGGGTGGACTGTATTTAATCACTATTGTAAGTCAAAGTCTATATACAATTGGAAATTGTTTTTGTACAATAAAAAACTCAATATATAACTCCATCATGGAACCATCTGACCTCTAGAAAAAAGAATCTATTTTATAGAAACACTACTCATCAGTAACCAATGGAAAAGGTAGATACCATAGTGTATATCGGAATTTCAAATATCTATTGCTAATAGACTTGTTCTCTTGATTAACTCCAATACTTAAGGAACCATGAATTCTGTATTGATGTTCACTTAGGGTTACATAATAAGATCTATAATCCATTATTGTTTGTTGAGTTCTATAAAATATTCTTTCTTGATTTTAATGACCTACCTTTAGAAGTAGACATAGGAAGACATCACTATCTACATTAAAATAGTTTTTTGATAAATATTTTAATGACCTGAATCTGGAGCCCCTCCACTGGTTCCCCATACCCGGTTCACCACATGACATCAAGAGCATTTCCCCAAACACCATAGGCTGCCGACTAGCAGTGAGGGCCTTGGTGAGTCGGTGGGGAAACTATGCCCTCATTCGGTAAGTATATAGCAGAAGAACAACCAGACATAATATTGGAAACAATAAACAGCATACAACAACTGAACTGAATAGTGAAAGCAATGTATAAAATAATAATGACGCAAAATGGTAAATATGTCTATAGAAAATAGTACATAAACAAACGTGATGAAGTAAAAATGAAAAAAAAAGTGCAAAAGAAAAAAAAGTAAACTCCTCAGCGTCACAAGACATTGCTTGGTCCCCTGCTCTCCAGCTCCACAGCAAGTCATGTACCTGAAGTAGAAGGGAACTTGCCCTTAACTATACCTGCAACAACATAGTCTGTTTGGGCCCAAAACAAGTCCCAAAAAGGGTGTGAGACAAAGTCCCAGTAGGCAACCACCCAAAGATCTATGCCTAACAGTCAATGAATACATGAAAGTAAAGTAGAGGAACAGTAAACATGAAATACACAGCAACTACAATTCATAGTTCTAACATATAAAGTACACAAGTGAACAACCAACAAAAGTAGAAAATAGGTTACCCTCTGGGAAGCTCTCATAGCCTAACCCCCATGGTTCAACCTACATGTACTAGCAACCCTCTAAGAGGCACACACAGTCTCACCCCTCTGGTTCAACTAAGAATAGACTCTCTGAAGAAGCACTCACCGTCAATTCCCCCTATAGTCTCGTGTCGTGCTAAAGGCTCTCTAGGGAAGCACTCAATGTCTCATTCCCCCTGTGGCCTGCATCGAGGAACTACAGACTCTCTGAGGAAGAACTCATGTTCAATTCCCCCTGTGGTCTCACATCGTGTTAAAAGACACTCTGGAGAAGCCCTTACATCCATTCTCCCGATGGTCTACTACACTAGGTTCTCACAGTTCTGTGTGGAAATAAACATGCTCAGCGTGCGCGCATTGTCCAAGTAAACCCCAAGAACTACTTGGCTATCAATCTAAGGTTCAACATCATAACAAAGCAACAGTTCCATTATCCTACTACTAGGCATGGAAACCGGAAGAATGCCAAACAAGCAAGACAAGCATGGAAAACATCCAGAGTGCAGTAAGACTACCATAATCATAGGGAAAACATCTACTCTAGAAATCAAGAAAAGCAGGAAATACAACAAGGTAAAAACAGGAACACTCAATACCCCGTTCAAGGGTATTAGTGGAATTTGCACAAAATACTCGTTGACTTTCTACAGAAAGGAACAGACCACCTACCTCGATCCTAGGAGATCAATATACTTGAACCACGATGACTGATTCTCCTTTGAACATCATTGATCTAAGAAAATGACTGAAACATGTAAACCATGATAACATGGGAAAGAGGTGGAATTGGAAAATAAGGCTCAAGAAGAAGTAAGAACTCACCGCTGAAATTCCAACGCAATCGACCGTGTTCGAATCGGATAACGGATGGAGAGGCGGGGGATCTGGGAAGATCCGGCCGTACGGGATGCTATTGGATGAAGAACCTAGAGAAGGGGTGTGTTCTGTCTGTCAGGCGCGACCCCGGTGCGTTTAGTGAAAAAAAGTACATGGCATGTACTTTTAGATTACATAGCGTGTGCTAGGCTTTTCCCCACTCTTCCAAAATCGGCCTCCACGTCACCCCTACACATCGTGTGTGTGGCCCGGACACAGCCAGTGCACAACTTCGAGATGGAGAAGAGTACACGACGTGTACTCAAAAAGTACACGACGTGTAATTCCAAATTTTCTAGAAACTCCATTTTCTTAAAAACTCCAAAAAAAGTAAAGGCATACCTAAAACGAAAATCCGGGTTCTTACAAACTTCCCCCCTTAAAGAAATTCATCCTCGAATTTCCCAAGTGAGGTGTAGAAGAAGAAACCCTAAATAGCTCTGGCCACTACGGTCGTACATCGGCCTCCCTCTCCCAGGTCATGTCCTGTACTCGCCCCTGCTTCCATATCACCCATACAAGGGGGACAGACCGCCCATGGAGAACCTTCGTACTATGATCGACAATCCAGATAAGATGCTCTTCAAATGACGCATCTGCTTAGAGCTCAACATCCTCAGGCTGAAGGACATGAGACGGGTCTGAAAAGTATCATCGAAACTGAGAGATGTGGAAGACGTTGTGCATGGCCCGGTACCTCTGGGGTAGCTGAAACTGATAGGCGACCATCCCTACTCTCTCCAAAACCTCAAACGGCCCGATGTATCATGGTGAAAGCTTACCCTGCCTATAAATCATCTTGTGTCCCAACCTCAGTGCGACACGTAGGAAAACCTGATCCCCGACCTTGAACTCTAGAGGTCATCTCCCCTGATTAGCATAAGACTTCTGCCGAGACTGTACTGTAGCCATCCTCTTCTGAATCAACTCTATCTGCTCTGAAGTCTCCTAAACAAGATGAGGTCCCAGCAAAGCTGCTTCTCCTGCCTCCAGCCATCATAAGGGTGATCGACATGGACTACCGTACAAAGCCTCATATGGTTCCATTTGAATGGTCTCCTAGAAACTGTTGTTTTAGGCGAACTCCACCAGAGGGATATGATTCTCCAAAGAACCAAAAAAGTCTAGGATGCAAGCTAGGAGCATATCCTCAAGCACCTGGATCATGCGCTCAGACTGGCCATCAGTCTGGGGATGGTATGCTGTACTCAAAAGTACCTGTGTAACCAACACCTTCTAAAGTCCCTGCCAGAACCGAGAGGTGAAACACACATCCCTGTCTGAAACAATGGAGTGTGGAACTCCATGCGGACGTACAATCTCTCAGATGTACAATCATCACAGATCATCAACACTAAAGGTCTTTTTGATTGTCAAGAAGTGAGAAACCTTCGTCAGCATATCGACGACAACCTAGACATCATCGTTCCACCGAGGCGACCTCGGAAACCCGGTCACGAAGTCCATAGCAAAATCGTTCCACTTCCACTCCTGAATGGGTAATTGCTGTAAAAGGCCTGCTTGTCATTGATGCTCCGCCTTCACCTGCTGACAAGTAGAATATCTCATGACAAAACCAGCAACATCCCTCTTCATACTAGGACACTAGTACTGGAGATGAAGATTCTGATACATCTTGGTGATGCCAGGATGAACTGCCTAAATTGAGGAATGAAAATCCCGCATCATCTCCTCACATATGTCTGCTAGAACCCATACGCGTCCATGGAAACGCAAGATCTCATCCTCGCCCACTGTCTATCCAGGAAGAGGGTCCTCTCCAGACACACTTTCTCGCGAGATTAATCCTTATGAGTCTGATAGCTGCCTCATCCGTACCCGATCAAGTAATGTCGAGGTAACAGCTATAGAAGATAGGAATGTTTTTACCTTTCTGTCGTGCTCCTCCAGATGTATCTCAATGAACAGTTCCATAAGCTGCCACTCACTACTGGCCTCCTAAACTACCTGAATCTGAGTTCTTCTACTCAACGCATATGCCACTGTGTTGCCCTTTCCCGACGTATAGGCAAGCTCGAAATCAAAAGACTGAAGATAATCGACCCACCTGCGCTACCTCAGATTCAGGTCATGCTGAGTGAAGATGTACTTAAGACTATTATGGTCGGTGAAGACCACAAAGTTCTCTCCTAGAAGATAGTGTCTCCAACAGCATAAGGCATGAACAACAACTACCAAATCCAGATCGTGCGTCGGGTAGTTCCTCTCATGTGGCCTCAACTGCCGAGACTCGTACGCAACGACTCCATCTCCCTGCATAAGTACAATGCCTTGTCGGATACCCGAAGCATCACAATAAACAGGGTAGCTCTTTCCTGGCTCTGGAAAGACTAGTATCGGTGTTGACGTCAACCTTACCTTTAGCTCCTAAAAGGCTGACTCACAAGAATCTGACCATAAGAACTTCACCCCCTTATTGGTCAGTCCTGTCAAAGGTTCTTCTAGTCGTGAGGAGTCCTGAATAAAGCATATGTAGTATCTAGCCTGCCCTAAGAAACTCCATACCTTAAAAACATTCTCTGGATGCTCCCAGGAAACCACGGCTCTCACTTTCTTTTGGTACATAGATACTCCTGCCTTTAAGATGACGTGACCCAAGAAGTGAATCTGATCCATCCAAAAGAGGCACTTTGAGAGTTTAGTTTTAAGCTGATGCTCTCTCAGTGTACTCAAAATGATCTCAAGATGGGTAGCATGGTCGTGTCGAGTGTGAGAGTACCCCAAGATATCGTCCACGAAGACCATGACGAAGGAGTCCATGTAAGGATGGAAAACTTGGTGCATCAGTGCCATGAAAACTGCAGGTACGTTCGTGAGACCGAACGGCATGGCTGTATACTCGTATAGAACATACCTGCTCTTGAAGGCTGTCAGAGGTATATATGATGGTCTAACGCGCAACCGATGATAACTGAACCTCAAGTCGATCTTCGAGAACACTCGAGCACCTCGAAGTTGATCAAAGAGGTCATCGATCCTCGAAAAGGGATATCGGTTCTTGACCGTCAAATAGTTCAACTTCTGATAATCCACACAAAGCCGAAGGGTACCGTCTGCCTTCTTCGCAAATAGTACAGGCAAACCCCAAGGAGAAGTACTGGGTTGGATGAAACCCTTTTCCTGCAACTCCTCCAACTACTTCTTCAGCTCCTGCAACTCAGGTGTAGCCATCTTATAGGGAGGAATAGACACTGGTGCTGCTCCTGGCATGAGATCAATAGAAAAATCTACCTCACGCTCTAGAGGAAAACCCAAAAAGTCCTCTGGAAATACATCCCTGAAATGATCCACCACTAGAGGAAAGTATAGCTGTGAGGTCCCCTGATCATCCAGATAAAGACTACCAATCTGGGTTGTCACCCTTCCTAGCCCATGATGCTCGAGTCCTGCTCGACTCGCCTGTATATCCCATTCACCTCTATGAAGAAAAGATTCACCATATAGTGAAACAAAACTCACTCTACGGCGATAACATTCGATGAATTACTAGAGGGGAACCAACCAGTCCATCCCGAGGATGAAATCATAGCCCGTCATCTCTAGGACATATATATCTCATAAGAATAGATACCCTGCAACCTCTAGAGGGAACTCTATACACTGGCACAAACTAGATGTCCTTGTCCCCAAAGGTGTGTATAGTGTCAACGAGTCGGCAGAAGAAAAGATGCAGAGCCCAAGGCTCTCCACGACAGCAACATAGATAAAGCTATGCGTAGCACCAGTATCGAAAAGGGCTGATGATAAAACTGACGCTACAAAAATTGTACCTCAAACTGTAGAAGGGATGGGATCCTGCTCCTAATAGGTATGCTCCACAGCGGAAGACTGGCCTGCACCACGGCCCTGCGCCCCTGGATGACCATTCTCAGCTGAACCTCCATGCTGGTGCTGAGGGACTGGTGGCTGACCGCCATGGCCTCGACCTCAAAATCGACCCAAACAGTCGGAAGAACTCCAGTTCCCTGACAGGTGAGAGACTAGTGGTGCTGCTCCTGAACGAGGGGTCATGGAAGAACACCGGTCACCCAGTATTGGTGAGAAAAGCTGGCAGAAAAGCTGAAGGTGACCCATCTTGCTGCAAGATCGTCACTCCACGGGGTCCATCTGGCACTGCGGCCTCGTGTTCCCTGACCGGCCACACTGGTATCATATCACCTGCCTGCCTGATGATGCATCTCACTTCCTTGGATCACCACGCGTAGAATCTCTATGGTGATTCTTGCTATCATTAGGAGGAAAACTAGCTCTGGAAGCAGAACTGCCCTGGCTCACAGCACCGGAGTCTTTCAGATTGCGCTCTGCAATCAGTGCCTGATTGACGAGGGAAGTGATAGAAGTCAACTAGAAGATATTCACCTATGATCAGATCTCCTACCTAAGACCATCCTTGAACTTCCTTGCTAAGAACACCCCACTCCCATACCGGAGGGTTGTGAAATGTTGTATCTCGGTGAAACGAGAGGAGTAATCCATGACAGAAAGAGTACCCCACTCTAAGATCATGAAATCCCGGGCTCAATTGTCCCTCAGGGTCTACTGGTATAAGTAGTCATAAAAGACGCACTGAAACTCCTCCCAAGCCATAACCTACTGATGACCCGCCTGTGAGATCATGTCCCACCACCTCTTGGCGGTGTCTCGGAGCATGTAGGTAGCGATCTTGACTCGCCACTCTGGAGGTGTCTCGAGATGCTCAAAGATACTCAGCATGGCTTCCATCCATGACTCTGTAGCCTAAGGTCCTCCTTCCCCTGAGAACGTGGGAGGATGATGATGCTGAAAACCCCGCATCAAGTCTTCCATAGTCGTGGCAGGAGGTGGTGCTCACTGAATGGAATACATCATCCTCATAAAACCTTCACTCAATTGCGCATCAGCGCCTGCAACTGGTATGACAGTCGGTGCCAAGGCTGTCCCGACTAGAGGATCGGCGGTAAGTCCCTAATCAGCCATATCTAGTGTCTGATCATTGCCTGATGACAGATATACAACCGGAGGACGTCTCAGAGGAATAGCTCTGAAAGATCAAAAGCATAACTTAGGTCATAAAAACAAGGGCAGAGAACACAATATCACAAATTGGGAACAGGGGAAGGAAAACACACAAGTTTACAAAACACGACTACATGGAGTGTATAAAAACTACATGGCATGTCTTCTTAAGCCACTGACATGGGCGTGTTCCCCTGCCCTACAGGTCATGTAACACCTCAACTACACGGCGTGTAGACCCAACACACGGCATGTACTTGAAAACTATTCCCCTACCTGAGTCTCTTTACACGGCTAACCCACACGACCTGACTTAACCTGAGACTACACGGCGTGTTCTGAACACACACAAAATGTACTAGACAAGGCTTCAACATCCTGTGTTTGTTAAACACACGACCATCTACATGGCTGAACCTTACACGATGTGTTTCAAACAAACACGACGTGTATAGGTGTAGGTGACACCATCTCGTGTTGTTCGTGACATGACCAGGTACCTAGACAAGACTACACGGCATGTTCTGAAAATTACATGGTGTGTCTAAGAGAAGGTGATGCCGACCCATGTTGTTCGTGACACGGCTGGGTACCTGGATGGGACTACACAGCATGTTACAACCGCACATGGCGTGTTCTACTCGAGCTTCCCCGACCCGTGTTGTTAGTGACACAGTCGGGTACACAGATCTGAACTACACAGCGTGTGCCAACTGTACACGGCGTGTTCCTGAAGTTATTTCTACAACTGTGTGTCCTTGCTCACACGGTCAGTGAAATGGTCTAAAAACTACATGGTGTGTAGTCAAAAGTACACGCCGTGTAATCTGGGTTTTTCTGGGCCGTAGCTCAGAAACTGCACAGAACCCCAGAAAACACAGAAAACAAGGCAAGGAGGTGCCAAATCCCGATTAGTGAGGGCCCACAACACCTCAAGAATCAAAATTTGGCGTTCATTTATGCAAGGTAGGAAGCAAAAGATACTCTAACAAGGCAGCAGAGATTCAATCAAACATATATCACAACATCATGAAAAGTCTACACAAAGTCTATCACAACACCATGCAATCGCTAATGCATCCTAGATGGCATGGAAAGAATGCATGGAATGTGATTTCTACAAGTGACTATATGATGCATGAGATGGAATACCTTCATCTCATCGGGTTGCGACAGAAATAGAACCGAAATAGTCAATAAGATAATAACACAAAGCATGTGAATCACTCTAGGTAAAATCATATCAACCGTAAAACCTCAAACCCAGCAAACTAAAATTAATGAGGTAGTATGGATTTTACCTGTACACGGGTTAGCTAATCCCTAGCATATCTTAATACCAAGTACCAAATTTGTCCTACCCCTAGATAAAGGCTCCAAACAGTAAATCAAGAGAAATGAAACTCCTCTGATACCACTTTTTAACGACCCGAATCTGGAGCCCCTCCACTGGTGCCCCATACCCAGTTTGCCACATGACCTCAAGCACGTTTCCCAAAATGACAGAGGCTGCCGACAAGCAACGAGGGCCTTGCTGAGTTGGTGGGGAAACTATTCCCTCATTCGTTAAGTATACAACAGAAGAACAACCAGACATAATAGCGGAAACAATAAATAGCATACAACAACTGAACTAAACAGCAGAATCAATTTATAAAACAATAATGATGCAACATGGTACATATGTCTATGGAAAATACTAAAAAAACCAACGTGCTGATGTACAGCTGAAAAAAAAGTGATAAAGAAAAACAAAGTAAACTCCTCAGCATCGCAAGCCATTTCTTGGTCCCCTACTCTCCAGCTCCATAGAAAGTCAGGTACCTGAAGTAGAAGGGCCCTTTACCTTATCTATACCTGCAGCAACATAGTCTGCTTGGGCCTAAAACATGGCCCAAAGAGGGTGTGAGTCAATGTCCCAGTAGGCAACCACCCAAAGATCTGTGCCTAACAGTTAATGAATAGATGGCATGTAAAGTACCTAAACAGTAAACATGAAATACACAACAGCTACAATTCACAGTTATAACATATAAAGTACACAAGTAAACAACCAACAAAAGTAGAAAATAGGTAACCCTCTAGGTAGATATCACATCCTAACCCCTATGGTTCATCCTACAAGTATTGGAAACCCTCTAGGAGGCACACACAGTCTCACCCCTCTGGTTCAGCTAAGAATAGACTCTCTGAGGAAGAACTCACCATAAATTCCCCCTATAGTTTCATATCGTTCTAAAGTCTCTCTGGGGAAGCACTCAACGTCTCATTCCCGCTGTGGCCCACGTCAAGGAACTACAGACTCTTTGAGGAAGCACTCACCGTCAATTCCCCCTGTGGTCTCGCATCGTGTTAAAAGACACTCTGGAGAAGCCCTTACGTCCATTCTCCCTATGGTCTAATACACTAGGTTCTCACAGTCCTGTGTAGAAATAAACATGCTCAGCACACGTGCATCATCTAAGTAAACCTCAAGAACTACTTGGCTATCAATCTAAGGTTCAACAGCATAACAAAGAAATAGTTCCACTATCCTACAACTGGGCATGGAAACCAGAAAAAATCCAAACAAGAAAAACATGCATGGAAAACATCTAGAGTACAGTAAAACTACCATAATCACAGGAAAAACATCTACTCTAGAAATCAAGAAAACCAGGCAATAAAACAATGGAAAACATGAACAAGCAATACCCCGTTCAAGGGTATTGGTGGAATTTTCACAAAATACTCATCGACTTTCTATAGAAAGGAACAAACCACCTACCTCGATCCTCGGAGATCGATATACTTTAACCATGATGACTGATTCTACTTAGAACAACGTAGATATGAGAAAACACCCGAGACACATAAACCACAATAACATGGGAAAGAGGAGGAATTGGAAAACAAGGCTCATGTAGAAGGAAGAACTCACCGTTGCAATTCCAATGCAATCGACCGTGTTCGAATCAAAGAACGGACAAAGAGGCGGGGGCTCATGGAAGATTTGGCCATATGGGTCACTCTTGGACGAAGAAACAAGAGAAGGGGTGTGTTCTGTTCGTCAGCCATGACCCCGGTGCATTTAGTGAAAAAAAGAAAAGTACACGGTGTGTACTTTTAGAGTAGACGACGTCTACTATGTTTTTCTATACTCCACCAAAAGTGGCCTCCACATCACCCCTACACACCGTGTGTGTGGCCCAGAAATGACCATTACACGGATTCGAGCCAGATAAGAGTACATGGCGTGTACTCAGAAAGTACACGGCGTGTACATTGAAATTTTATAGGAACTCCATTTTCTTAAAAACTCCAGAAAAAGGAAAGGCGTACCTGAAACGAAGATCTGGGTTCTTAAAAATATTATGATATTATAAATAATATTGAAAATGAGGGTTGTCTATATAATATTTCAGATACTAAAATTTTAGAATATCAATTTATAACTTAGAATAAGATACTAATGTTTTATTATATGAAAGTTAGTTAGAAAATTAGTCACATAATATTTTGTAAACAATGGTAAAAATAAGAGAATAAAAAATTTGTTTATTTATCCATGATAAAATGACAATTATGATCATATAAAGTGAAATGGATATGAACAAAAACATTAAATAATACCGAAATTATTTAGCAAATAAAAAATATACCTTTTCTTTTTTCAACAAAAAAAAGTTCGGATTAGACGAGCATGACTTTAGAAGTGAAGTAAAATATAGCTAATTTTAAGTGGTATCTTAATAAGAGCTTCCAAAGAGATTTTCTTAGATTTTTAATTTTAAAATGCTTTGGGAAATCTTATAACCTATCTAATATTTTATCTTATATTTCATTATAATGATAAAAAAATTCAAAAATTCAAATGTCAATTACATCACTTTGGATGATTTCATTAAGCTCCATCTTGAAAATAAGCTGGATTTAACCTCACTTATAAAGTTAGACTCCTCTCATCCAAACTATATTCTGTTGAAAATTTTCAATATCTTTATTTTTTTTAAATAATTCTTATGTTATTTAATGTGTTGTTCTTTTCCATTTCACCTTATATGATCATAATTATCATTCTATCATTGATAAATAAACGAATTTGGTGGTTTCTATTATTTTTACCGTTGTTTCCAAAACATTTTGTGAATAATATTGAGAATAATGGTTGACCATATAATTATTATGATAATAAAATTTTATAACAATTTATTATATCATAAAATATGACACAAATGTTTCGTAGTACAATTTTTAATCTTCCTAAAGGTGTTTCAGTAGTTTATAAAAAAAATAAATTATCTAAATCAAATCCCTTGTAAGTGTCAAACTAGGTGTGCAACAAGGCCTATTTTCATGTACCAGGTTATGCTGAATCAGGCCTGAGACACCTTATTAATGTGGTTACTACTATGAACATATGTTCTAGATCTACATCCACTTGTTGTATGCAGACATGGATTTGATTACTTATAAAAACATATAATCTTTATGATACAAATTTTTTTGAAAATTTTCTTATATCCCAAAAGATGACACTATTGTTTTGTAGTATAATTTTTATCATTCCTAAAGTTATGTTCAATGATTTATGAATATAATGTAAATCATCAAAAACATATCATCAAAATTAACAAAATAGGAATGCAATTAGGGATGAATCAACTAAATCACGAGTGTAACAAATCATATGTAGAGTCAACCCTCTTTATGTAGTTTTTCATCTCTCATCTTATATTTATTCCATGTTAATCCAAAGTTAATCATTGGTTAATCAATGGTTAACCAATAGTGAATATTTTATTAATCATTATTTAATAATTATTTAATCATTAGTTAATCAATATTTAACCATTATTTAATCATTATTTAATCATTATTTAACCATTAGTTAACCACTAGGTAATCATTAGTTAATAATTATTTAATCATTCCTTATGAATTATTTAATCATTACTTAATAATTCTTTAATAATTCTATAATCATTAATTAATTATCCTTTGATAATTATCTAATCATTGGTTAATCACTAGTTAATGATTCTTCAATCATACATAATTATTATTTAATTATTTTTGAATCACCCTTTAATCAATACATAATTATTAGTTAATAATTAGTTAATAATTAGATAAAAATTAGTTAATAATTAGTAAATAATTATTTAATAATTTCTTAATAATTAATTAATTAATATTTAATCATTACTTAACCATTAGTTAACCATTGGTTAACAATTCGTTAAACATTAGTTAATCATTAGTTAATAATTATTTAATAACTCTTTAATAATTCTTTAATAATTTCTTAATAATTCTTTAAGCATTCCTTAATCATTGATTAATCATTAATTAACTATTCTCTAATCATCACTTAAATATTATTTACTCATTAATTAATCCTTGGTGAATCATTAGTTAATGATTTTTTTTCATTAATTAATCATTAGTTAATCATTATTTAATCACTATTTAATCATTCCTTAATAATTAATTAATCAACAATTAATAATTACTTAATAAATATTTAATCATTAATTAATCATTAATTAACCATTATTTAACCATTAGTTAATAATTAGTTATTCACTCGTTATTTATTCATTAATCATTAATCATTAATTATTTAATCATTATTTAATCTGTAACGACCCAAAGTTTCATTAATAGAAAATCCCTCTTGATCCAGTTAAATGTTTCCTTATGAAACATGTTTTTATAAGATGACAACTTCTTTAGTTTTACGTTAAGATTTGTGACCGTTACTTTTATAGCCATTGAACAGTGATCATCTGAGTAGTATAAATATAAGGCTTTAACGAACCCATTTCTACTCAGACAAAGGAAGCGATGGCCTCATCCAGTAGAATTGCCCCTTACGAAGCCCATTTGTCAGAGCTTGAAAAAGAGGTGGCGTCTTTGGGCATTTCCCTTGACCAAGCCCAAGCTGAGCTTACAAAGTCAAGCTCGAAGGTGATCGTCTACGGGAAAAGTGGAAGTTGATTGAAATTACCACTCGAGCGATGTTGTCCAAGCTGCCCCAAGAGTCTGTCACCATCGCACACCTTACCCTTAGGTCTTATGCGGCTATTTTAAGGGGTTATGTAACAAATAAGTAGCACCATGTTCATGTACATTATTTTTGTATATAATAATGAATATAATTTCTAGTCCTTTTTGATACATTGTAATTAGTTTTTAAAGTACAAATGGTGTTTTTAGTTATTATTTAATTAAGAATTATATTTTATTAAATTAAAGGATTTTTTAATTAAATATTATTTTAATAAAATATTATTATTAATATTAAATTAATTTTTTATTAAGTATAAATGATCTTATAATTTTATGAATGCAATTAAAATTTTTATTAATATTTGAAAGCCATTTCTGTCAAAACCCTTGAATTTTTTTATAAATGTCGGTTTTTATTTTAAAAGTGAAAATTCACATATTTAGAAAATTATTTAGATAAAATAAATATTATTTTTGGAATCAGGATGTCGAAATTATCCGACGGCGAATTTTTCATAATTTTCTGAGACAGTCAAATTTTTGGGTAAAAATTAAATACCATTTAAATATATAACGTGTTTTATGACATCATAATGACCCAATGGTGATGTAATAAAATAACATAATCCTTATGTTCGGACAATATGTGTTTTATAATTAAAATAATGAGGTTTTGGGTTTGTTTGACTTACTTTTCAAAGCATTAATAGAGCCCTCAAGACTTATTCAACACTTTGCCTTTTTAAATTAATTTTCATGGGAGTGTGACTCACCTCCACATAAGAAACCCTAGTTTTTTAATAAGTTCGGACCTTGGCCTTGTAAAATATTGTTTTCCTCTTTCCTTTTCCAGAAACCATGGGCAAATGCCATGGGATGGTTTGTGGTTTGGATTATTTTAATATAAGGGGTCCCAAACCTAAATAATAAAGAATTCTCTCACCTTTCCAATATAAACCCACCCAAGCTCCCACTTCCTCCTCACTAAATCCCTTGGAGTTCGTCCAACCTCTTCCCTACTCTCTCTAGAATCCTCCCAAGGTGCCCCAAGCTCCCAAGAAGCCTCTCACAAGCCTCTATCTAGCCTTTGGAAGCACACTTCCAAGTAAGGGTTTTTTCTTCCTTTCTCATTTTTGTCAATTTTCTTTAAGTTGTATTTCCCTTTTAATTTCAATTATGAATGATGGGGTATGGTTTTGCACCTCTCCCATACTTCCCTCTTATTGTTTGAATGATGGGAGACCCCTTTCTCTCTCATTAAATGCCTCCCATGTACACCTATTACTATGCCGAAATTCCGAAAGAAACCTTTTTCTCCTCTTTTATATTCAAGCAATACTTTTGTATTATGAATCTAAATTCCTTTTCAATTGTTGGGAAATGTATCTATATGACCTCCTTACTGTCCATTACATGTAAATATGATGAGGAACCCCTTTCTCTCTCATTAAATGCCTCCCATGTACACCCATTACTATGCCGAAATTTCGAAAGGAACCTTTTTCTCCTCTTCTATATTCAAGCAATACTTTTGTATCATGAATCTAAATTCCTTTTCAATTGTTGGGACATGTATCTATATGACATCCTTATTGTACATTACATGAAAATATGATGAGAAACCCCTTTCTCTCTCATCAACCATTTTTATGAATTCTTATGTCACGCCGTTACGCTGCCGAAATCACACCGATTTTCTAAGCCAATATCATTGTGTAGTGAATACCATGCCCATTTCTCCATCAAGGGTATTCGCCTTTATGAACATTTACTTATTGATTATAATGTTTCATGTATGAATTCCACATTCCTTTATCGTGGAATAAATGATTATGTTTTATGAATCCATGTTTTATGATCCATGTGCCACACTTATGCATGAAATGAAATGTTTAAGAAGGGTGCGCCCTTTATAGCGCTCCAATGAATTGGGTAAAGTATAGTATCATGATACGACATGTTCAATGAGTGTTGACTCATTATAATTCAATTGAAACGAGGGTTTACTCGTGCTTCAAGTGCAATGAGGGTTTACTCATGCTCCATGTGCAATGAGCCTTGGCTCATGCTAATTCAATGTTAAGTGTTGTTGCCACATTTCCATGTTATGATTATCATGCTTTATCATGCCCTTATGTTCATGTTTATCCTATGCTCTATTGATATACATATTTCCTAACATGTATTTTACTCCTCATGTTATTCATTGTGTACTCCCTTACTGGGCTTTATAGCTCACCCTTTTCTTATGCATGTCCTCAGGTTATCCCATGCAATGCTAAGTACGAAGGAATGTAGTGGTCATGTAAAGGAAGTTTTCAATAAAGATGTTGTATTTCAAGTTTTAAGTTTTTATGTAATTATACTAATCCCCAAAGACACTAAACCTTTCGATCTTCTTTGTTGGATCAAGTGAAGTTTTATGTAATAAAGCATGTTTCAGTTGTAATAAAAAGCAGGGTTGTCATAGTTGGTATCAGAGGATAGGTTTAGTTATTTTTGGGATTAGGAAATCCTAGTAAAGCCGTAGATACAAGACTAAGTATAATAAAAACATCCCTATGTTTTGGTAAATACTAAGTAAGTGGTTTATCAAAAAAAAATACATCCCTGTCTGGATACGAGCAGGTAGAGGCGGCTCTGGCACAGATGTATCCTAGGGGTAAAACCCGAAAACACCGCTTTGAGCTAGACTCGAATGGGAACTGGTGAACGACAACGGGCCTTGCTGCACTCTTGGTTACGACACTCCCGGGGGATACGTTTTTATAAATTCAAAATATTAGTATGAACCCTTATTAAGGGAAAAAATTCCCCTAAGAATATATGTTAGAAGGAAGATCATGAAAAGCCTGGATTGAATCCTATAGACTCATGAGTTAAAGAGATTAAATTTTATTTATAAGTCATCAAACTTTTGTCTTTGGATTACCCTTTATGTGTTACCCCTAACTTTCCTTTTATTCCCGCCAATGGCCGGTAATAGGAGAACTCGGGCTAACAACCGTTGTAAAGATCAATGTGATGATTGTACTTATGAGATGCCCAATCCAATGGGAGCGGGAATTGCAAACTTTGTCACGCTTCTCTCTCAGCTAACTCAAGTTTTGAATAGAAACACTGGTCAAGAGTAATGTTCAACCCCCCCTAAGAAAGAACAAGTCGCTATTGAAAGCTTCATGAGAGAAAGGCCTCCTACTTTTAGTGGATCATCCGATCCCACGATCGCTGAACAATGGATCAACTCCATTGAAAAGATATTCTCCATCCTCCAATGCTCTGAAAAAGAGAAGGTTCTCCTGGAGGATTATCGTATGGAGGGTGAAGCTGATCAATGGTGGACATTGATCAAAAATACGAAGCCTGAGGAGGAGATCAAGGCTTTGGAATGGAAGGAATTCCAGAAGATGTTTTTCGATAAATATTTTCCACGCACCCTTCGTCTTAAGATGGAAGGGGACTTCCTTTCCCTCAAACAGAAAGATGAAAAATCTGTGGGAGCGTATGAGGAAAACTTCACAAGGCTTGCACGATACGCTTCCAGCTTTGTCGTTACCCCCGAATTCAAGGTTGACCGCTTCTTTGGTGGGCTGAAGCCTAGCTTGCGGAAAGCATTAGCGATCTGTGACTTCGACAGCTATGAGGAAATTTTCCGATGTGACCTCAAGGTTGAAATGGAGATCGGAGAATCACAGGGGTATCATGGGGATAAGAAGCATAAGGTGGACTTCAATGCTGGTGGTCCGATGGATAAATCCAACGGCGCTAAGAAATTCTAGCACCCCACTTTCCAAAAGTGTGGAAAGAAGCACCCTGGAAATTGCCTTAGGGGGACAAGAAAATGCTTCAAGTGTGGAAGAGAAGGGCACCTAGCTGTTAACTGTCAGCAAGAAGGACCCGCGGCTGCGATAGAGGAGAGGAATGCTCCGTTCGAACCTCAACGCGTTGTTCAATGCTACAAATGCAAAGAACCGGGTCATTTTTCAAATCAGTGCCCTAATCCAAGGGTTATCGGAGGCAACCAGCAACCTCCAAGACAGCAAGGAAGAACTTTTGCCATCACTTCTGCTGAAGTGAACCCCGAAAACGAAGTGGTGATAGGTACGCTAGTTATTCATTCAAGAATAGCGAACATACTTTTTGATTCAGGTTCTACGCATTCTTTTATATCTCAAAAGTTTAGTAGAACAATCCATGCACCACCACAAATCATGGAAGTAAAGATGTCGGTGAGTACGGCAAATGGGGCAATCATTGCATCCCATGAATATAAGTCCTCCCCTGTTATAATCTGTGGATTGAATTTCCCGACAAACCTCGTCATACTCCCTTTGGTGGAATTTGATGCAATTCTTGGCATGGATTGGCTTTCCTTATATAGAGCCAACATAAATTGTCGGGAGAGGGAAATCACACTCCATATGGAGAATCGACCCCCGATTCTTTACAAGTGTCAGGAGGAAGATGAATCTCCTTTAGCTCCATCATCTCAAGCATGGATATTACTGCCTTATGAGCACGCATATCTGGCTCAGATGATTGAGTCCAAGGAAGAAACCACCCTTGAATAAATGCCTATTGTGAGGGAATTCGCTGAATTATTTCCTGAGGAACTTCCTGGTCTTCCTCCAAGAAGAGATGTTGAGTTCTCAATTGAACTTATACCTGGGGCGCTACCAATATCCAAGACTCCATATAGAATGGATGTTGTTGAGCTTGAAGAGCTGAATAAACCACTACAAAAGAATCTGGATAAAGGGTTTATACGCCCAAGTGCATCACCATGGGGTGCACCAGTCCTCTTCGTCAAGAAGAAGGATGGGTCAATGCGGCTTTGCATCGATTATCGTGAACTTAACAAATAACGATAAAGAACAAGTATCCTCTCCCAAGAATCGATGACTTGTTTGATCAGCTGCGTGGAGCACAATACTTCTCCAAGGTGGACTTGCAGTCAGGATATTATCAAGTAAGGGTGAAGAAGGAAGATATCCCCAAGACTGCTTTTCGTACAAGGTACGGGCACTATGAATTCATAGTAATGCCTTTCGGACTCACCAATGCTCCAGAAATATTCATGGACTTGATGAATAGAGTCTTTAGAGATTACCTAGACAAATTTGTGGTAGTCTTTATAGATGATATTCTAATATACTCCAAAACCAAGGAGGACCATGAGGAGCATTTAAGAACTGTACTGGAGACTTTGCGCAAGGAGAAGCTCTATGCCAAGTACAGAAAGTGTGAGTTCTGGTTGAATGAAGTCTCATTCTTGGGCCATATCATCACAAGCAATGGAATATCTGTGGACCCCTCCAAAATAGATGCAATTGAGGGATGGCCGAGGCCAACATCGGTAACTGATATCCGTAGCTTCTTGGGGTTAGCTGGATATTATCGACGATTTGTGAGAAATTTCTCACGATTGTACAACCCTCTTACCAAGCTAACTCAAAAGGGAGTAAAGTTTGCTTGGAGTGATGAATGCGAAGAAAGCTTCAAGGAGTTGAAAAGGAGGCTTATCACTGCACCCGTGCTCACTTTACCCACAAGTGGGGAGCTTTTTGTGGTATTCAGTGATGCTTCGAAGAAGGGCTTACGATGTGTGCTGATGCAGAATGATAAAGTGATATCCTCTGCCTCAAGGCAGTTGAAAATCCATGAGAGAAACTATCCAACGCATGATCTGGAGTTGGTGGCGGTGATCTTTGCCTTGAAAATCTGGCGGCATTATCTCTATGGAGAGAAATGTGAGATATATACTGACCACAAGAGTCTTAAATATATATTCACACAGAAAGAGCTTAATATGAGCCAGAGAAGATGGATAGAGCTCATCAAGGATTATGACTGTTCAATACATTACCACCCTGGGAAAGCGAACAAGGTGGCGGATGCCCTAAGTAGAAAGGATCCAGATATTCTATCAATGATGAGAATTGAGAAGGATCCAATCTTCTTAGACTTGATGAAGATGGATGTGGGAATCATAAAGAAGGGAACAACATCAATCCTTTCACAAATGATTGCTCAACCATCTCTTTTGGAAAGGATAAAGGATGCTCAAAAGGATGATGCAGGAACCCAAGAAAAAGTGGAAGCTATCAAAAAGGGAAAATCCTCATAGTTTAATGTTAATGAAAAAGGAATTGTGCGGTTTGGGAAAATAATATGTGTTCCATCAAGTTCGGAGCTGAAGAAGGAACTTTTGGATGATGCACATAGTTCAAATTTCTCTATTCACCCAGGGAGCACAAAGATGTATCGAGATCTCCGAGAAAACTTTTGGTGGGATAATATGAAGAAGGAGATCGCTGAATACACATCAAAGTGCCTGGTGTGTCAGCAAGTGAAGGCAGAGAGGCAGAAGTATAAGGGGATGATGCAACCATTGCCCATACCGGAATGGAAATGGGAGAACATCACCATGGACTTCGTCACCGGACTTCCAAGGACATCCAAAGGCAACAATGTAATCTGGGTTGTTGTGGATCTTCTTACAAAGACTTCACACTTCATTTCTATTCGAGAGGATTTCTCTTTGGATCAACTGGCATGGATATATATCAGGGAAGTGGTACGGTTTCATGGAGTACCACTATCTATTGTTTCTGACCGAGATCCAAGATTTACCACTAAGTTTTGGAAGAGTCTTCAACTTGCTCTGAATACTGAACTGAACTTCAGTATGGCCTATCATCCTCAAACTGATGGCCAATCTGAGCAGACTATCCAAACACTTGAGGATATGTTGAGAGCGTGCTCAATGGACTTTAAAGGAGGATGGGATCAAAATCTTCCTCTATTTGAGTTCTCTTATAATAATAGTTTCCACTCGAGCATCCAAATGGCACCATATGAAGCCCTGTATGGGAAAAGGTGTAGAACACCGGCATGTTGGGATGAGGTCGGTGAACATAAGCTGCTTAGACCAGAAATGGTCAAAGAAATGGTGGAGAAGGTAAAAACCATTCAGCAGCATATCAAGGCAGCCCAAAGTCGACAGAAGAGTTATGCAGATAATCGTCGACGATACCTTGAGTTTAAAGTCGGAGACATGGTGTTTTTACGCATATCTCCGTGGAAGAAGGTCATGAGGTTTGTAAAGAAAGGGAAGTTAAGTCCAAGGTTCATCGGCCCCTTCGAGATTCTTGATCGTGTTGGGGCTGTGGCCTATCGACTAGCACTTCCACCTACTATGTCCAAGGTGCATGATGTCTTCCATGTATCCCTCTTAAGGAAGTACATACCAGACCCTTCACATGTACTCTCTTCCGAGGTGGTACAATTAGAAGACGATCTTTCTTATGAGGAGCAACCAGTGAAGATCTTAGATCGTAGAGAAAAAGTTCTACGAAATAAGAAAATGCCCCTCGTCAAGGTGTTGTGGAGAAACCACAAGTTTGAAGAAGCAACTTGGGAGTCGGAGGATATGATGAAGCTAAGTTACCCACATTTGTTTTAGTGTGGGAAAAGGAAAATTTCGAGGGAAAAATTTCTTAAGGGGGGAATATTGTAACGACCCAAAGTTTCATTAATAGAAAATCCCTCTTGATCCAGTTAAATGTTTCCTTATGAAAAATGTTTTTATAAGATGACAACTTCTTTAGTTTTACGTTAAGATTTGTGACCGTTACTTTTATAGCTGTTGAACAGTGATCATCTGAGTAGTATAAATATAAGGCTTTAACGAACCCATTTCTACTCAGAAAAAGGAAGCGATGGCCTCATCCAGTAGAATTGCCCCTTACGAAGCCCATTTGTTAGAGCTCGGAAAAGAGGTGGCGTCTTTGGGCTTTGCCCTTGACCAAGCCCAAGCCGAGCTTCACCAAGTCAAGCTCGAACGTGATCCTCTACGGGAAAAGTGGAAGTTGATTGAAATTACCACTCGAGCGATGTTGTCTGAGCCACCCCAAGAGTCTGTCACCATCACACACCTTACCCTTAGGTCTTATGCGGCTATTTTAAGGGGTTATGTAACAAATAAGTAGCACAATGTTCATGTACATTATTTTTGTATATAATAATGAATATAATTTCTAGTCATTTTTGATACATTGTAATTAGTTTTTAAAGTACAAATGGTGTTTTTAGTTATTATTTAATTAAGAATTATATTTTATTAAATTAAAGGATTTTTGAATTAAATAATATTTTAATAAAATATTATTATTAATATTAAATTAATTTTTTATTAAGTATAAATGATCTTATAATTTTATGAATGCAATTAAAATTTTTATTAAGGTTTGAAATCCATTTCTGTCAAAACCCGTGAATTTTTTTATAAATGTCGGTTTTTATTTTAAAAGTGAAAATTCACATATTTAGAAAATTATTTAGATAAAATAAATATTATTTTTGGAATCAGGATGTCGAAATTATCCAATGGTGAATTTTTCATAATTTTCTGAGACAGTCAAATTTTTGGGTAAAAATTAAATACCATTTAAATATATAATGTGTTTTATGACATCATAATGACCCAATGGTGATGTAATAAAATAACATAATCCTTATGTTTGGCCAATATGTGTTTTATAATAAAAATAATGAGGTTTTGGGTTTTTTTGACTTACTTTTCAAAGCATTAATGGAGCCCTCAAGACTTATTCAACACTTTGCCTTTTTAAATTAATTTCCATGGGAGTGTGACTCACCTCCACATAAGAAACCCTAATTTTTTAATAAGTTAGGACCTTGGCCTTGTAAAATATTGTTTTCCTCTTTCCTTTTCCAGAAACCATGGGCAAATACAATGGTATGGTTTGTGGTTTGGATTATTTTAATATAAGGGGTCCCAAACCTAAATAATAAAGAATTCTCTCACCTTTCCAATATAAACCCACCCAAGCTCACACTTCCTCCTCACTAAATCCCTTGGAGTTCGTCCAACCTCTTCCCTACTCTCTCTATAATCCTCCCAAGGTTCCCCAAGCTCCCAAGAAGCCTCTCTCTAGCCTTTGGAAGCACACTTCCAAGTAAGGGGTTTTTCTTCCTTTCTTATTTTTGTCAATTTTCTTTAAGTTGTATTGCCCTTTTAATTTCAATTATGAATGTTGGGGTATGGTTTCTAACCTCTCCCATACTTCCCTATTTTTGTTTTAATGATGGGATACCCCTTTCTCTCTCATTAAATGCCTCCCATGTACACCCGTTACTATGCCGAAATTCCGAAAGAAACCTTTTTCTCCTCTTTTATATTCAAGCAATACTTTTGTATCATGAATCTAAATTCCTTTTAAATTGTTGGGAAATGTATCTATATGACCTCATTACTGTCCATTACTTGTAAATATGATTAGGAACCCCTTTCTCTCTCATTAAATGCCTCCCATGTACACCCGTTACTATGCCGAAATTCCGAAAGGAACCTTTTTCACCCCTTCTATATTCAAGCAATACTTTTGTATCGTGAATCTAAATTCCTTTTCAATTGTTGGGAAATGTATCTATATGACCTCCTTACTTTACATTACATGTAAATATGATGAGGAACCCCTTTCTCTCTCATCAACCATTTTTATGAATTCTTATGTCACGTCGTTACGCTGCCGAAATCACACCGATTTTCTAAGCCAATATCATTGTGTAGTGAATACCATGCCCATTTCTCCATCAAGGGTATTCACCTTTATGCACATTTACTTATTGATTATAATGTTTCATGTATGAATTCCACATTCCTTTATCGTGGAATAAATGATTATGTTTTATGAATCCATGTTTTATGATCCATGTGGCACACTTATGCATGAAATGTAATGTTTAAGAAGGGTGCACCCTTTATAGCGCTCCAATGCATTGGGTAAAGAATAGTATTATGATACGTCATGTGAAATGAGTGTTGACTCATGCTAATTCAAGTGCAATGAGGGTTTACTCATGCTTCAAGTGCAATGAGGGTTTACTCATGCTCCATGTGCAATGAGCCTTGGCTCATGCTAATTCAATGTTAAGTGTTGTTGCCACATTTCCATGTTATGATTATCATGCTTTATCATGCCCTTATGTTCATGTTTATCATATGCTCTATTGATATACCTATTTAATAACATGTATTTTACTCCTCATTTTATTCATTGTGTACTCACTTACTGGGCTTTATAGCTCACCCTTTTCTTATGCATGTCCTCAGGTTATCCCATGCAATGCTAAGTACGAAGGAATGTAGTGGTCATGTAAAGGAAGTTTTCAATAAAGATGTTGTATTTCATGTTTAAAGTTTTTATGTAATGATCCTAAGCCCCAAATACACTAAAAATCTCGAACTTCTTTGTTGGATCAAGTGAAGTTTTATGTAATAAAGCATGTTTCAGTTGTAATAAAAAGCAGGGTTGTCATATAATCATTCCCTAATCATTAATTATTCATTATTTAATCATTAGTTAATCGTTCATTAATAATTCCCTAATAAATCTTTAATAATTACTTAATCATAAGTTAGTCATAATTTAATCATAATTTATTAAACACTTAATCATTACTAAATCGTTATATAAACATTCTACAATCATTAGTTAATCATTACTTAATTCTTAAATAATTATGCCTTAATAATTAGTTAATCAAATGACATTCATTAGTTAATTATTATTAGTTAATCATTATATGTAATAATTTTTTAATCCTTAGTAATTAATTAGTTAATCTATACTTAATCATTACTAATAATAATAGTTATTTCTAAACTCTATATAAATAACAAAACAACATAATTAATAACATATTTGGAACTAACTAAAAAAATTCAATTAAATAAATAAATAACATTAATTGAAATAATAAAAAATACATCTAAATTATGCTTCACAAAAAATCAAGACTTCTTTTAGGCCACTAGAACCACCACACTTAATGAAGAAATATTTTTGTGAGAGAATTTGTGGAATGTATAGAAAAGAGAGGATTTTTAAGAGAGGAGTTGGTGGTTCATTTTATTGGGGCTTAAGGGAAAGTATGTATGGGGTTCCACCTTTCATATTTTATTTAGGAGAATTAAATCACACCCCTAATCGCCTTTCACATTATTTTAGGTGACTGGTAGCTGACTCACAATTTCCTTTTCCATGTAATTGATTCGGGTAAAAGGAGAAATCGGGTGTGCCTCCTTTAAAAAAATCATAAAGGTGGAAGCACCACTACTGCCTTTCCAACACAAAATTAATTTTTTTTAACCTAGCTGCATTTAAAAATAAAAAAACATATAAAAAACTCAAAATATCATGAATATAATCAGCAAGGTGGTATGAGTAGTGGATATGATACTGATGATGAGGAGACTAAAAATTTCATATGAAATGTATGAATTGTTCTAGCAGTTTTGTTTAGGTTAAATGTGAGAATAATAATTAAATTGAGGTTGATCAATGTTATGAAATGATTCATATTTCATATTATATGAAATAGGAATTATAGAAGAAGATTATGAATCATATTTAATGGTTTGAAAAGGAAGTGATATGATTTAAGTATTTATGTAATATAATTCAAGAATAATATAACATGAATTAGGGAATGTATAAGGATTGTTTAGTATATGATTTTCATTAAGGATATGAAAAAATATATTGAATAGTGTTGATGACCTAGAAAAGTGATTTAATGGAAAAGTGATATTTTGATTAATGGAAGATAACTATTAATATGTTCTTTATATTAAAAAAATGGTTTTTAGTTTGGATAAAGAGATGATTGATATAAATAAAGTATATTGGATACTATTAATTAAATTGGAACTATTTAATGTTTTGTGACAATGTGGTTTATGTTATCACTGTTATAGTTTAATGCTTTATTTGTTTTATGGAATATATTCAATAAAATGTGGTTCTATTTAAGTAATGAGGAAGTATGTATGTTTTTATTATTTTTTTATAGTAATCCTAATTATTACCATGATTCAAGGAAATATTTGACTATGGTATTAACATATTTGGAATGTAAAAATTTGTAGAAACATTAGGATATTTGGGGGATTAATGTCAAGTTTATTTTAAAAATTTTAGAGACCTTGTGAAAATTTTGAATTGCGGAAGGTCTTTTATGTTCTCCATTTACAAAATGGATTAAGTTGAACTTTGGATGGTGTTTTAGATTTTTATGTATTACATTACCATATAATGATTCAACCTTATTGGATAAACAGTGTTGAACATGGAATTATCATTATATTATGAATCTAGTGATCTGTTAGTGCTTTAGACATTAATAAATTCATCTTCATATATTCGAGTAAAATATGAAGTGTAAATTGATCAAAGAACAACAAAAGGATGAAATTGTTCTTACGATACAAAGGAAAGCTAATACATCGGTATATTGGTCCCTTTGAAATTCTTCATCATATCGCGACGGTATCCTATCAATTAGCTCTTCAACTAAACATATCTCATGTTCATGATGCGTTCTATGTATCTCTCACAAGAAAGTATATATTTCATCCATTATATTTACGGAACTGATAATTTTTACTAATGGATAATGGTATTTCTTATGAGGAAAAACCAGAAGAGATTTTGGATCGAATATAAAACATTATATGAAACAAGACCAGCCACCTTGTCTAATTGTTTTGGCGAAACTAATAGCTTGAGGATTCTATATAAAAAACTGAATATGTAATAAGGTATAATTATCCTCATTTTTAGTACAAAAGTGATGAATTTTTAAGGTAAACATAAATTTAAAATAGGTAGAATGTAACATGACAAGATTTTGTGAAATATATATATATATTTCAAATAAATTTAATCTTATTTATATTTTTAATCACATTAACCTCAATTTTATCTCATGTTACATAAAACACTTTATCTACCTTGTGTTATGAACAAAATCAGGTTTAAATTAAATGTGACATACTATTAACATGTTATAATTTAACATGATAGTTATCAAATAGTCATGGCAATAGATGGTATGAATAGGATTAAATAAATTAAAAAAATATATGTTCTAAACATTTATATAAAATAAATTTGTTGGTGACCAATTTATTATAAATAAATAAACTATTTAAAAATAAAGGAAATGTTCTTCTGAGAAATTATTTTTATGCATGAAAAAATGATTAAGACTAAAAAAATAAAAAAAATAACTTTTTTTGAATGATTTTAATAAAATTTATATATATTATGCATTAAAGAAAATATGTAAAATTTATCATATGATTTTTCTAGATAAAATATAATAATAAATCAAATTTTATTTTAAAGGCACTATTTTCAAAAAATAGTTTTGTCACCTTTTGTGCATTTATTTTTTATCTAATTTTTTAAAAATTTACGAAAATGTATTTTTAATTTTTTTTCAATTTATAAATCATCATTTCAAAATTATCTTAGGGTTAATTCTTGATAATTTTCTAAAAAGATAAAATTTTCAATGAATCGTGAAAAAATCTTATTTTTATTAAAAAATTTCATTTCTTTTAAAGAGTTTAAAAGAATTAAAGGTATTTTAATCTAGTTTTAAAATAAAATTTAGTTCAATTATATATATATATATATATTAATCTAATTTATATTATTGGAATCATTTTCATATTAAATTTTTATATAAAAACTTTTAAAACTTTTAAACAATTTCAATTTGAAAACCTACTTTCTCATCTTGTTTGCCTGATTAATTTTAAATTAAAATTTCCCACTTATATGAATGGAATATGAAAAAACTGGATTCCATATTTATAATCAATATAATTTATATTATTTAATAATGTCAACATAATTTTTGACCATAATGAATATAAAAAATATTAAAAATTATTTACCACAGTTAAGATAAAAATGGGTTTATCGAGGGTTTAAATAAAATATAATGATTTAAAATGAAAAACAATCATTTATAACACTCATTTTCAAGTAATATTTATAAATAATCTCTTCTATGATAGATAATGGTCCAGTTGGATATATTTTCATGTGAAAAATGTTGGTACACCTTTCTCAGTTAAAAAATTAAATGCATTCCACTCACCTCACATATAATAGGCCAACCACTATCCTATCATATTAAAACTTCTATGACCCTTTGTACTAGCCAATAACTTAAAAAATAATTTTTTTAATTCCCTAATATCATACTATAATCCTTATTTTTTTTATAAAGTCAACTTATGAATCCTTTTGATGCAAAACAAAAGTAGTTTTCCAAAGAAGTTTTACATCCCTAATCAAGAATTTCATTTTGTTTATTCCTACACCTCATAAAATTGTTATAAAAATATATTTTTTATAACTCTATTTCCTCCCATATACTAAGACATTATTATGTTATTGTAATAAACTAAATACTTCTCCTATTTTATAAAATGGGTTACCAAATCCGCATTCATGTGTACAACAGACTACCTCCTCATGAACTGATGTTATTCATTTTCCATCACCACCTATCATGGTGGGATATAATGATAGATTTTTTATTTATATAAGATATTATTGATATTATTGTTAATTTTTAATCATTTTATCACATATTTATTCTTACTATTAATTCTATGGTAATACGATAGTGTCGTTCGTGTATGGGGTGGACTACCTCCTCACGAAGTGATGCGATTCATTCATGATTTATATATAATGGGTCTTGAAAATTCATTATGAAAGAAGAAGAAAATTTCATTTAATTGGAAAATTAATAAAATAATTGAAGGTAGTGTTTAATAAAAAATGTTCAAAGAAGGTGAAAATTTACAAAAGAAGCGACGTCGTGAAGCAAGTATACATTTACGGACCACCACTGAGTGAAAGCCCCGCGGATGGAAACTATCATAGAGGGGGTGGATCCAGTGGTGCTTGTGGATGAAATAAATTTTTTTTGTGGAAAGGGGTGGTTATATATACTCCTGAAAATTATTTCCTCTGACATAGAAAAATCCTATGCAAGTGGAACCCTATCCCACATAAAAATTACTATGCAAGAGAAACTCAACCCCACATAGCACCGTGCTAAGAGGATGGACCTCGATCTTGTGTAGCTTTAGGATACCCTGATGGAACCTGGACCCATGTAGAAAATCACTATATGGACCAAAACTAGTTATTCATACCACAATAGTAGGAAAATGACCCCCATACCTATATATAAATATACTACGTAGAGGCAACCCCCTCCTACATAAGAGCATGATACGTGGAATGAGGTTTCCTAGTAAATTCCACTCTCTATATCCAACCATTCCCTTTAGTCTTATCATCATCCCCTATGTTGGACCCTTCATAAACAAGTCTAACAGAATCAGGAAAAGTTTACTTCTAAAGCCACCAGACATTTATGATAAGATCATCAGGTTCACCAGCTTTCCCTTTTGAGTATACATACCCATGGTAAGTTGAGTTATATGGGTTACCCCAATAGCAAGGCAGACCCTAATAATGACCTTGAGTGTACATTCCTATGGTAATGAGTGTTTCAAACTTGGTGTAATGATGTTGACCTCCACATTCTAGAGATTAAGGGGAATCGCTGGATTTTTCCTTTGACGAGGGCTAGTGTTAAACATTCTTCCTTTTTTCTTAGAACCAAATTAGGGGAACTCCTACTGAGGTAAGCCATTGACCTTTTTGTAGAAGGTGAAACATTTTTCCTCTATTCCTTTTGCCATGATATATCTAGATATATCCCCAAATATGACCATCTAGTATATCAAAATAAGAGAGGGAATGGGTACACTCAATGCCCTCTCCCTTTATCCCTTAGGGATCCAGAACCATCCATTAGTGGATGAAATTGGATGTGTGATCTTCATATCCACTTCCTCCTCTTATTTATAACACTGAGTGTGACTCATGTAGTCTTAGAGGTTGTTGTTGATCATGAAATCTATATGATCCCAAAGAAGCTCAAATGGGCCTTCTCTAAAGATGTAATCCCCAACATCAATCCAAATGGTCCTCCTACATGGTATAAGTCTTGGAACAATACTTCGACCTTTAAAGGGACATATTTTTAATAAAGAAGCATCAAATGGGAATCCTATAAAATATATATCCCCGATCAAATCCCATCAAATGGGAATCTCCCATGCATAATCCCCAATCATGCCTCCCATAATGGGCCTCTTCAAAGGTTTAAGTCCCAACTCAAACCGAAATATGAAGGATTTGAGTCCCAACTAACTAACATACATAGGAAGAATCATTGAAGACTAAAACCTAAACCAAAATTAACCCTAATTTTCTTTGTTCTATATCCTTGATAACGTCACATGAAACCGGGAGACCATATCTCTTCCGAGCCACCTCGATGTAAGTCCCACAACATCCTTGACCAGAAAACCTTTCACCAAGATATCCTTAAGACATAATGTTAAGCTCTATGGTTGGTTCCCCATAATATAACTGTAAAAGGTGATGTTTATAGCTAGGAAGCACTTAACTATGTGGGTTCTAATTCCTCAAATGAGGATACGTAAGAATCCCATATTATGGGTTCGATCCCGAAATCAAAACAACTCTTACCCAAGGATGATGATAAACTTCAGAGCACCCTATCACATAGCTTAAAACTAGTTTCATCCCAATAAATGACCAAATTATCCCTAATAATTCCAAAAAAGGTAACATTGATGGAGAAACACAAATGGATACTGGTCCTTCCATCAATGGAGAATCACAGATACATACAAATGATTCCAAACCCATGTGTATTCATGTGAACTTTTTTTAGGTGTAATATATGGAAACATACATTGGAATGATCCAAGTATTCATGAAAAAAACTTAAATATATAAGAGAGTACTATAATATCCAATAGTTCCCCCCAAACAGGTGTGATGAGCCCAAGTTCCCATCCTCTCGAACAATGTGAGTTTTTAAGTTTCGTTGGCCAAATCATCCAATGAATGTCCTCCTGTGGAATGTGGGTCCTTGAATCATAGATGCATGAGATGTTGGGTTTTTCTGGATCCAAGAAAAAACATGATGGAGACCATTATAATATATTATACTGACATCAATTATTTTAGACAAGTTAACCCCCTACAATGAAACGTATTGAGAATAATAACATCTTCATCGGAAACAAAAATGGTGAACCCGACATGAATCCTTAACCAAGTAGAATTGTTACCCAGCTGTGGGCCCCTATTACATCCAAAAGGGGTGGGGCCAAGATAGATCATAAATTAAGCATCTAATAATTATATTCTACTTTGATAAAGTTTTTTTTGTCTCTACTTATCACCTATATTGTAGGTACTATTAAGATATTCCTTCAATACAAAGGCACCCAAGAAGTTCTCACAGACATGCATGTCAACCATTGCACCGACCAAGTCCTCTATGAAGTAGAGGACTCCATCTACCACTTAGCTTATCCAACGTTGGGTTTAAAATTCACTGATCTAGGAGTACCTTTAGAATGGTACTCTAGAAACATTGAAGGAAAAATGAAAGGCCCTCTAGTTGATGAAATCCCACCAGCCGCCCACCAAAAAATAGCATGCAGTCTAAAGCTAGGTAGATACACTAGCTATCTTGGATCGTTTCATGATCCTGTCCCTAGAATAGAATAATGAGTACCTCCCTTTCCGTGGAGAGGATGATGAAGTTATCACCAATGATTTTGTCCATGCTATAAAGGGGTCTTTCTCATAGTACCCTTTTAGAATACATCATCACCAATTCCATGCAACCCAATATCCTTACTCTAAGGAGGATATCATTCCAAGAGTCCCTACTAAAGGAAAATGGACACATGTCCCCTGGGATGCCCATCGAGGGAGATGATTATATAATCAGGAAAAAATCATCACTGAGGTTCTTGACGAAGATATATTCCATGAAAATATGACAACACACTATATTAATATGTATATTCCTACTCCCTCTTATAAAAAATTTGATGAAAATATGGTGCTAAATTACAAGCAAGCAAAAATTCCCACTAATTCTCACCAAACCCTCCACACAAGTAGGGTGGAAAATTATAGGCATATTAAAATATATGAAAATGCGCATGAAGCCTATAATTCAAATGGGGCCTCAACCATCTAAAAAAATATGAATATCCAAGATGATATATACCTAGCCCATCATCCAAATAGGATGTAAAACTATAGGCAGACACATATCCATGCCAATGAATATGAATCCCACTAGTCAAATATGGTGGCAGTCAAATATGGGCTGAGTCAAATTCATGATGCCTCATATAAATCCTACCAGTGAAATATAGTGGCAATCAAATATAATACGTTTGAAATTCCAATGAATTCATATCAAGACTACCATCCAAATAGGGTGGAAAATAGACAGACATAAATCCCTACTCACTAATATGAATCCCATCAGTCAAATATAATAACAACCAGAGAAAGAAGCTAGCTTATCCCATATATAAATTAGGATAAGACACATTCCTCTACCCCACATAGAAGAACTATAAATACCCAATAGAAGAACATGGAGGACTAGAGTAGGAACATATTCTTTCTCCGGCATCGAAATGGGAATATATCTCCATTCTAGTAAAAGACATCTCACAACACATCCTGGCGATGATGGAGGATCAAACATCAATTCCTGACTATATCTTACATACCTATCATGAAGTAATCACGTCCATAGAAATAACAAAGATTTATTACCACAACCCCATCTCCCTAAGCAGGGTGACTCATCCAAAAAATATGGTGGTCACTCTGGAGCAGACTTGCATCCCTGCTCCCATCCATGATGTTCTTCGATCATATTACTAAATAAATGGACAACCAGGTTATGAAAAAATACCCTTTCCAAATAGGGGACACCAGTCCATAAAATTGGCCTCTCTATGGAAGGTATATATCCCTTCCAAAAATCAAAATTTTCATCGTAATATCTCAGAGGAATCATGAGAACCCCTTGAACAAGATTTTATATATGAAGGTTATTACCAATAGTAGGCATCCCCAGTCACCTACAAGAGAGAGCCTAAAAATGAAATGCACCAAAGATAAATAGGAAATGAATATCACATTCAAGAAAATTCCCCTCTGGAAGTTTTAGTTATTGATTCCATAAAACACTTATCAATGGAGGCTTAGGATCCTTCTAATCTGTTACCAAATTATGTAAGAGGCAGTAGCAGTTTCAAAGGTCTTCCCAACAATATTGTTACCAGTAGCTCAAATGGTCCTTCCCAGAGTATGTACCATGAATTCTTACTTCATGGGGAAGAAAATATCGATCTTGAGATCCTATCTCCTAAAGAGTGTCATGGTAGCCCTCCTCATGGCTAGAAGATCGAATAACAAGAAGGTCCTCTCCTTATTTTCTTCTACCCTGATGGTCCTCCCCTAGGTATACACTGCATAATTGCTTCCTACAGTCAAACATCAAGCTATGATGGTAGTCTTATAAATGATTTTAGTTACCAAGATGGTCCTCCCCAAAATGAAATCAAGTAGAAATATGGTTCTCCCCTTACTATGGTCCACCCGAAAGGTCCTCCCCAGGGTATACACAATAGAAATTCTCCCTATGGTTGGACCTCAATCCACGATTGTAGCCTTCTACATAATGACACTTATCGTTAAGTTCATCACTATAGTATAATTTCACACAATAAATAAGGTCCACCCTCACCGATTTAAGTATGAGTAAGCCCTCATATTCCAAGGAACTTGGAATCATGGGGTCAAACATGTTAGATACCCTTTCAATAACAAGCGGCATCTTTTCTCAAAACCACTTCACATTTTGACATACCAAGATAGTTTTTAGAAGAATGATTACATAAAATTCATCTCAGTATCTGGAAACCCTCCACTAGTAGAAGACAAAATTGTTTTCCTATAATGGATATGTAGACCATGATAAAATATCAGGAGAGATTTACCATCAAATCAAATAATAATCCATTCTTTCTACATAGTGACCACAACTAGAGATATATAATAAATATCTTGAATTTTCCTCCCTCAATGCATTATATAAGTTTCATCCTATTACCAGCGACACCCCTTATGATGTTCATATCTAGGGATGGGGATAGCATGGAGCTCTACATTTCACCCCACGTCCCATCCATTAGGACTCATTGGAAATAAAATTCTATAATTCCATTATCCCATGATGGAAATAAAATTAAATCCCTATTCAGTAAATGCGGAACTCCCAAAAAGAATTGGCCTTGAGTAAGTCTCAAAAGCATTAGATCCAATAAGAGAAACCCCTTGAAAAATGTATGAACTAGTAAATATAGAACATTTCATAGGATTATCACATAAGGGAAGCCAAAACAAAAACCTACTAATGTCATGAAATGTAAATAATCCAAATGTAGAACCAACACCATATTTGGATCGCACCCCAATAAAAATGCATGAGATTAAGAAAGTGGAAATAACAGTATAAAGTGCCATAATATGGGATGATCTGAGCCTACAGGGATGGTGTAATTTTTAATAAAAAATTCCCTTGTATTACTAAACAATTTGGCCAGAGGCACAATAATAATGGAATGAGAGAAACCCCATCCCATAGAACTTGGAAAAGTTTTACCACAACCACCCACCCAGAGGATATCGATATTTTTCTGATTGGGAAGGATGACAGGTAGAGAGGTCACCCATTCCATCCCTTCTCATGATTCATTTCCCCTAGAAGGGAGGCATACGACAAGGTCTAATAAAGGTTACATATGAGTTACAATTCATTAAGAAAATCAAAGAGGATCCAAGAATAGAAAAATAAGATCCAATAAAGGACATAAAAAATATCTCGTACCATTAATTATTTGGTAGGCAACAAAAAATGCATTACAGATCACTGAATTTCGTGGACTTCAACCATTTAGACCACAAAAAAAGATGCGAATTTAGAAGATCAGGGAGATGATGGTTCCACCCGGATTCCAATCCACACTTAAAATAACGGTGTGGTCACCCAGAATGAGAGGGTTATTAGGAATGTAGTTATTCCCCTAATCAATCCTCCTCCACCTCCTTCATGAAACCCTCAGAATGAGAATAACAAAAAAAGGTAACATACAACCCAACTCCTACTCCTAATGAGAACGATTCCCTCATTATCAAGGAGATATTCACTTAGATAGAGGAAGAAATGAAAGAGTTGAGGTGAATAAATGCTGAACTTCTCAGAGTAAACCATCCTATTTAATAAAATCCTCATGTAGAACCCCAATTTACACTTCCAGTAGGTGTACCTCAGCCACAAGGGTTTATCCTAGAAAAAGAAGCAAGGCAAGGATGTTTATCCAACACAACTCTAAGACCATAAATCTACCAAAATAAAATCTTGGAAGGATATTATGATTTATATCTGTTAATTAAAAATATTAGAATAGGTTTAAGAAACTCAAAAAAGAATGCCCTGGGTCGGATATCCGCCTTAAGTACCACCAAAATCGGAACATCTAATCTTTCCCCTGCAATGCCCTCCAAAGAACAAGTTCAAGAGGAAATTAATCAATATCTCCTTAATAACATCAAGTCATTTGTAGCTTGATTGGAAGCCTTGGAAGGATAGTCCACGCTGGTACAACTGAAACCAAAACCTTACAATGATGGGGTGAGTACCACTCTATCGCCACTAAATTTTCGGAACCCCATGTTCCCAATATTCAATGGCTCAGGAGACTGAGAACAACATATAATATATTATAGATATTATTTTGATACCATTATGGGATTAAAAGAGAAAAAAAGTAGTGAAACTTAGATGCTTCATGTGAACCCAACAAGGTTTAACTTGTGTATGGTACACCGGTTTTCCAGCTCAATTCGATAACAGAATGTGAGGATCTCCAACGATAGTTACTTTTCCAATTAATCTCAATGTTTCCAAAGGTAACAGTCAACACCCTCAAGAACTAAAATTTTTAGGAGATTCAGAGTGTCTCAGACTTAATTTCTATATGAAAATGCATGGCCAACTCTTTGAACTAGATGCTCCCCTAGGATGAAATTCTCTCTATGTGCATTGATAACCTCCACGATGAGCAACGAACACCACTAATCTTGGTGAAATATACAAATGGGTTTCAATATTTCTAGAACATTTACCAAAAAATTGAAGACTCTTTACAATAGACTAATCTCAAGTCCCAGGTAGCCCCACCAGCCATAGGAAAAATAGTGGGAAGAGATGAAGTAGCTTCCGTTATGCTTAATCCACCCCCTACACCTACTCCGGTGCTAATGCATGCACTAAATCATATAGGCCCCCCATAAGAATCAATAATAGCCTATAAATTGAGATGTTAATTGGATGGGACTTAAGAAAAATAAATATGAGGAATAAAGGAATAAAGTTTACTTGTTATGAGATTATCAAGTTCACACTATTTTATAGACACCACGAACTCAAAAATATCTCTGTTTAAAAGATCCAAAAATGGATAATGAATTGGGTCTATTTTACTGTCTAAATTATTGTCCCTTCTATTAGATACTGGGACACACCATCCAGGAGGGTCTCCTATTCAAATACCTCGTACAAAAAATGATAGATTTTGGGCGAGTGAAATTCAGACCACCACTATCACAAGTGGCATATGTTTCCACTTCTACCCCAGATTAATGATATGAGTGGTAAGAAGTTTTCATAAAGAGATAAAAAAAATTAGATATTTTTATGACTCAAAAAAAAATCAATCACTCTCATGGTATTCTCCAAGAAAATTTGAAGTGACAAACTGTACCCCCAACTGCTCCTACTGAAACAAAACTGTCATCCTCATCTCCAAAACCATCCAGAAGTAGACTACACATAAAATAGTTTGAAAAGAAAAATGGAATAAATGAAGGAAGATGAAACTATGTCAAGGCCAAAGTTATCCTTTAAACACTCAAATTTTATGCCATTAGATCTGAAAGAATGGGAACCACCCCGCCAAATGGAACAACTAAAAGTAGTTAGTCAGGAAAAGTCTTCATCAGAAGAGGAGTTGATTTTAAGCTCTATTAATTTCAGTAACTTAATTGATCTCTTCTCTAATGATGATTATGACTATGAACCCAAGTACCCCATGCACGATTGGGGAATTAGGGGAAGAGTCCACAAAATCTAGGGATACCAAGGATTATACAACCATAGTAAAAATAAAAATTATGGCTGTGCCCCTTCCCAAACCGTCAATGTTACATAAACTCATGGAAGATCCCCTCAGCATATCTAATAAGAACAAGAAAATGCCCCTTCCTTCACCAGAATCCATTATGGATCGATCATTCTAGAATATGGATAAGATGAAGAATAAGTGTCTAATTGCCCTCAGTGTGTGGGAAGGCCTACCTTGCCCAATCCACAACAAATAGAATCACCTCTAGCTCATATCCTGATGGTTGATCCATCATCTTCTAACGTAAATGCCCCTATAGAGCTTTTGAAATACTATCCCAATGATGGAAGGTGCTAGACCTTATACCAGAAGTTTTACATTATGAAGCAATTGGCCTCTATACCGGACAAACTATCAATCATGGATGCCCTGTGTTTGTCAAATGAACTCAAGTAACAAATCATAGAGGCTCTCCTAATCCCCCAATAAATTGAAATTAAAGTGGAATCCAATGAATTATATTGGAAGAAGAACAATCCTATGGATTTTATATGGTTATCTCCTTCACAAATCAAGATGGAGATTTCATTATCTTGGGATACACCATAACCTTGTATGTGTCTAGAAAGATGAATGGTATATATTTCTAAAAAAAATTCATTGAGAATTGATCTATAAATAATTTTCATTAAATTATGAACACTTCCCCAGATGGGCTGCAATGAGGATAATCTAGAACCTTCCTCCATAACCTTCTAGGGCTATAAAAAACTGAGTAGGATCTATTGGGCCAAATCTTGCTCAAGACCTAGTTTATATAACTTATGGATGACTCAAAATTTCTAGTTATATCGAATAACATGACCATCGGCATCTTACTAGGATGGAATTATTTTCACCAACATGTAGCAGTTCCCTCATCATACCATTAGTGTATCAAATATTGTATTAAAGGAAAAATCTTTTTTTCATTTATCGATAAGGCCCCATTGGAATCCTACAAGTCACATCATATCGATGCATAATTATATTAGGAGAAAAAGAAGAAACCCATAGTCGATGGTATTTATTAGACAACCACCCCGAATTGTTTTGAAATGATCCTAGTAGATCCCTTAAAACATCTCAGTGAATAATACGTACTACCCATCAATTAGGTTAGATGCATGAGTCCAAGATCATGTGCATGTTCAACAGTCCACATGGTTTCTATCATGGACACTAATTCTAACAGCATTGAAGAATATATTAAACCTCACGATGGTGGTGAATTCTTAAATTTAACTGTTATAAATCCATCCCTAGAGCTCTAGAAAATACCCACCTCACACTCTAATGTGTAAAAATATAAATACACCATTCTATCCCTACCTCCATCCTCCCTAAAAAACCCCCCACTATCAACTGAGTCAGAAGACGTTGCGTAATCTTCTGAATGTTAATATCTCCACCCTTATCCTATCTTTGGATAGCTCATCTCAAGAAATTTTTCCTCATTGAAATAATAGGAATAGGATGAGGAAAAATATCTTAGGGATTCCGTACTATAATTTGTGGAAGGCGTCTCTACCACCATTGATGTTCTCAAAGAGATAAATCTTGGTATTAAAGAAGATCCATGATCCACCCTGATTAGTGAATACATGTATATGGAAGAGAAAGAGGTATAATCCTCTTTAATTATGAATTATTGAGATTTTTTTTCATGGAACTATATAGAAATTCTAGGCCTCGATCCCAAGGTGGTCATTTACCACCTCAGCCTACCAGAAGATCATCAAGAATATAAAAAATTAGTCATAAGGACACACCCGACACATCATACAAAAATAGAGGCTGAAGTTGAAAATCTCATTAGAGAAAAAATCATTCGGGAGGTCAAATATCCCATTTGGATGACAAATATAGTCCCCTTCAAAAAGAATAATGAACAAATTAGAGTCTGCATTGGTTTCAGAGATCTCAATCAGCACTGTCAGAAAGATGATTTCCTAACCCTGATCACCAAATTAGTGATCGATGCAACTACTAGATATCAAGATCTCTCTTTTATGGAAAAATATTCAGGATACAAAATATATGAATGGCATAAGAAGATGAAGAATCCACCGCCTTCATGCCCCCATGGAGTATTTTTCTATATGGAGATGCTCTTCAGTTTGAATAATTCTGATGCCATATATCAACATTCCATGCATCAAATCATCAACCCCATCAGGGGAATATTCATAAAATGCTATTTTGATTAAACAGTGGTTAAATCACAACAATGCTCAGAACACCTGTCAGATATTAAATTCGTCTTCAACAGACCTTGACAACATAGTCTAAAAATGAACCCCTTAAAATGTTATTTTAGTGTTACCTCATAGAAGATCCTAATCTTCACCATATTCCATCATGGAATTTAATTTGACCCTAAGGAGATAAAGGACATCATTTAAATGTCACCTAATTGCATCCTTACCGAGTCAAGAAGACTTCAAGGATTCTTGGCCAACATTTAATTCTTCCTAGAAAAACTTGTAGAAAAACTCTTTCCCTCCAAATTATTAATGAAAAAGTGGTTGCATAGAAATGGAATGATGATTTCCCAGAAACATTCTACAATATCAAGAAAGTTATCTAAATCCTTCAAGTGCTAATGTAGCCTGTCGAAGGAAGATCACTAATTTTGTATATGAAAGCCCTGGATAGATCCCTAGGTGCCTTCCTTGCACAGAATAATGACAATGGTAGTCGAAAAAAACATTTTTTATCTAATCTAAACCATGATTTATGTTGATACTCAGTACTCATATATTAAGAAAATCTATTAGGTGCTAATCTTTGCTGTAAAAAAGTTAAGTCACTACTTATATCATGAGGTACACTTGGTTTCTCATAGAAACCCACTCAATTACATTCTCAACCATCCAATTTTGAATGGATTTATATCATTGTTGGTGGTCATTCTACCATAGCTTGACTTCTAGTTCAAGACTAAAAAATCCATCAAAGGCTAGTCATTAAAATAATTACTAGCAAAAAACCCCTTAGAAGGAATGAATTCATTGGATATCGAGTTTTATAATGAAGATGTTTTATTTTTTCAAGAGGACCCCTAGTTCTAGAAGATACATTTTGATGGTGCATTTAGAAGTCCAATAGGGAAAAGGATGGAAGACCCCAAGCTCAACAATGTTGGTATGGGAGTCGTAATCATATCTTCAGAAAAGGTGGTCCAGCCCCATTACTTCCTGTTATCAGAGGGGTGCATGGATAATGAAGTAGAATACTAGGATCTCATTATAGGGCTATAGATATCACCTCAAGTAAAAGTAAAAAAAATAAAATTTAAAAGGGAATTCAGAACTGGTCATCAAGAAATTCAACAGATATTATTCCATCATAAAAGAAGAGTTGATTCCTTTGTTTGACCATGAATGAGGACTGGTGGGGTATTTCCCTTTAGATATGACATTGAATCATGTCCCCCAGTCAAAAAATCCCCAATCCGATACATTATAAATTTCATTTATAGATTTGGCCGATCCATACCATGATGACATGATAATCAGCATTGTGCATTTCCAGATGGTCTCGCCATTTTTTCAGGCAAACAAAAAAAAAATCAATGTGATCAGCCCCATCTCTAAGCTATATGGTCCTACCACTGGCTGGATGAATTATATTAGCGACTATATCAAAAAGAGAGATCTCCCATAAGATATATCCATAAGGGATAAAATATATAGAAGATCAATTAATGTTTTTCTATATAGAGGTACAAATCAAAAAAAGGCCTTCTATAAGAGGAGACTTGATGGGGTCCTTCTTAGCTGCTTTGATAGAGATGATACTATTGCTTTCATGAAGAAAGTGGACACTGGGTCCTATGTTTCACATCATATCAGGATCCAATATTTACCATCAAATTTGAATTCTTTGATACTACTGGCCCACTGTGATTCAGGATTCACTAAATTCACTATAAAGTTATATTATTTCTAGGTTCATGCCAAATTTCATCCACCAACCCTCAGAGTTACGTCAAATAGACAAGTACTCCTAGGCATTTTCCATAACGGTAATTGATGTTGTGTGAACATATCATTATTCTATGGACAATAAATTAAAGTATATTCTCATAGAGACCGACTTATTTTCAAAATGGAAGAATTTGTAACCCATAAAGAAGTCATGGAATGAAATATTTTCATCTTTGTGAAAGCCAACATCATTACCAAATTTTGTGTCCCTCACACCATACTGACAAACAGTGACACCAATTTTTATTCTTATTAGTTGTATAAATTATATCTGGAGTGTGGTATCAAGACCATCCATTCATCTCTCTATTATAAAAAAACTAACAAATAGATATAGGCCTTCAACAAGACCCTATCCAATATATTCCAAAAGATGGTAGGAAAGGATAAGAAGTTGTGGTCAGAAAATATCTTCCATTATTTGTTGGCCTACAAGTCCACAACCCACATGACTAGCTAAGAAACCTCATATTCATTAGTATACATGATAGAGGCGGTCCATACCATCGAAGATTAATCACCCTCTCTCTACATTTCTATCTGTGACTAACTATCCACAGATGAGAAATCCCAGAAATGGATCGATGAATTTGAAAAACTCGATGAAAATAGAGTGCATACATGAAACAATTTAGAGGTTCACTATAACTAGATTTCACGATCCTTCAACAAAAAGTTCTCCTTCAATATTTACTTGGAGGATAAATGGTGTTGGTCACCAAAAAAATAATGATACATATAAATAAACCTCCAATATTGGAACTAAAATGGGAAGGGACATAGGTTGTACATAAGGTCTACTCTAATGGAGCTTATTTAATAATTTCAATGGATGGAAAAATAAATAAAGCTCCAACCAATTCAAGATTCCAAAATAAATATTTCATGTATCCAAAAGAGCTAGTGTCAGGATCACATGATTTCAAAATGTACGATGAAACATATTTGTTGTACAACATTAAAATACATAGTGTATGTAATCTTAACCACATGACATTAAACTATATAGTATTATTCCCTATAACTATACATTAAACTGTTTTTTCATCATCCTGATCACAAGATGTTGAACAATGGGATACAATATGGATTCTCGTTCACATCAAGCGATCAATGTAATTATCTGAAGATGTTAAACTCAATGGATTATATCATCTTAACCATATGAGATTAAATTTTACAAATATCAGTCTTCCAATCAATGATTAATTTCACATGAACCATATATGTTTTGGATAAAGATGAAATGTCTCTGTTCATACATGGGAATCAGATACACATCAGAACTCTCCTTCTTTAAAACTACATGTATCTTGATTCTCGTTCTAGTGAGATATGTAGTGATTTCTAGAACTTATGTCCTGGGACCATCTATATACAATGGAAAAAAATCCCCCTTCTGTATGGGCCAAACTAATACAAGGATGTTTCTTTCAGGAATAGTGTGTAGCTTGATTCCCATTAACATGGGATATGTACCAATTCCCAATGTCATATCACGAGCCTAGATGCAAAGCCATTCACCTTTATGGCCACTTTTCCGGAGTTTCCTTCTAAATTGTGTGGTGTGGAATAAGTCCTCTTAGGAAATCATTAATTTCAGTTCATATCAGCTATGCTATACACCTCAAATTATAACATTTATTCTCCCTCCTTCCTCGTAACATGATGTTAAACTATGCTACAAATATCCTGGCCACATAATGATAAACTACAAAACACTATTACGATGTAGTAACCTAAAAAACACCAACCTGAACATTTTTCATCCACCATTACAAGTTAAAAAATTCCCTCCTCCCTCTGTATGATCTATATCTTCATAGGGACCCCCTTCTATTAAGAAATACATGTGGCTTGGTTATTACTTTAGTAAGATATGTAGTGACACTCAGATCTACAATATTAGGTCAAGATATAATAAAAAAAATCTTCCAATCATTGTGTATGAATAATGCCTATGCAATGAACCTCTTAAGTAATCGGGGACTCGATTTTTTCACCAACAAGACACTTGGAGGCATCCAAGTCATACACCCCAATCTCAACTACATCATTTACCCTTATTCACATCATTCCATATTCTTCCATACTGCATGAAATTAAATGAATTGGATATAAAAAACAATTTAAATGTGGGTTATCATTCCATTGAGATACATAACGATTCCTAGTACCTTTTTCTAGTCCCAACCATAGAACAAAGAAAAGGAAAATTTCTTTACCCTGTATAAAAATTAGTGTTGTAGATCTCGAATTTAGGACCCTAATTTTGTGATATATTAGAGATATAAAAATTCCCCCTATGTACAAGTCATATATATTTAGATAATTTCATATATCATGGAAAATCATGGTCAGTATATTTATTAAATCCCTAGACATTATCTTTCCATCCATCTAAATATATGCCCTAGGAAATTTTAGATCTTTATAAACCTCCAAAATAATTGAAAATAGATATTCAGTTTCCTAAGAACACCTCTTTTTTACTTTTCACAATATTCCCCAATTGTATCTACATATGTTTCCCACAAAAAATCATGTTAAATATAGACAAGTTTGTCTTTAATATAGGTCTTTCCTACCTCTATAATCCCCTATGGATTTCATGCCCGTATCATTCCCATGATCTGAGAATTCATAGATCCATGGTTTAGACTTTCCTTCCCCATAATTTCTGAGGAATGTGAGAATATCTTGGCCCAATTAACCCCTATTTACCCATGTTTTCTATGATAATTATTCGCCATAAGAAGAAACTAAACTATTCTACCATGGTCCTCACTGTATGACATTAAACTACATGGAAAAAGTCCTAATCACAAGACACTAAACTACAAGATATCAAGAACTATATATGTCTTGATTACTTCCAACACAAAAATACCTAGTGACACCTAGATTATTATATCCTAGTTCATTCACCCCATGAAAAAAATTCCCCCTTATTTTGCATTGAATAGACCTATGCATGGCGTTTTTCATTAAGAACTATATCGTGATTGATTTTTATCCAAACAGGATATGCCAAGATACATGATATTAAACCTTGGGTCCAACAATGAAAAAAATTTCACTTTTCCATGTGCATTGTTTTGACTTCCAGATGGAATATTCTCATACCTGCATAGTGGAAATGTCTCTACTTAGTCCCATGAAATTTCATCTTGGAATTCCTTTATTCATGTTCAGGAACCCCCTTCCATAAACCAAAATCTCTATTTAGAAAGGTATGAATCCCCATAACCTTCCCCATCCCTCAAGGATGAAGGGATAGAATCTTGTGGGCCCCCTTATTTGACTGTAGAAAATATTCTTTGGTTGGATCTGCATAAGTTTCTGACCAAAAAGGCCTTTCAACCACAGACAAATTCACTACCTCGAGAGGATTTTTCTACCTCCATACACCATATTACAGTTATTTCCCACATCAATACTTGGGTTTGGAAACCCTCATATTACAATTTACATCCCCCCTTCATGCCTAAATATGGTAAAACATTTCTGGTCAAACTACCATGAAAAGGGAGAATCATTTACCCCTTTTCTAGAGTAGAGTGATAAATCCCCATTATACTGGTTTCAAGACATTAAAATACATCATGCTTCAACACTTATTTAAATAAGAAAAATTTATATAAGTCTGGTCTCTAATTCCTGATAAATGCTGATACAAATGAACTCACGCATTTCAAACACAACTCCTTTTGCAAGCCAACCCTCATGGTCTTAAGAAATACAAATTCCCATAGTGTTACTTAGCCATAAAATATTGAAGGCCAGTATCCTAAAGGCACCATTGTTTGACTATGCACAATATTCCATGGTTGGATATACATAAATTTCCCATAAAAAAGTCCTTTCATCCATAGAAAATATCCTCCCTAGGAGAGGCTTTTCCTATCTCTATAGGCCCCTAGTAACATCGTTTTGGAAACCATTCTTGCTATTACTCCTTACATAAATTCCCCATAGCATGTTTTGGAATCAAAATAATCATAAAACCAAGTTAATGAAAAATCCCTAATTCATGTATGAAAATTATTAGGGTATTCTTAGCCAACAAACCACATTGGATCCCTTTCCCCATAATTCATAGTCAAACTTGTTCAACCTAAAACATCAGTAATGTTAGTACAATTTTCAAGACCATAAAAAACTAATGAAAAGTGTAATAAAAATCACTAGGATGATAACCCACCAAAAAAATACTGGGTAAAAGTAGAGTATCAGCTCTCTATAATTACAATTTTCATGGTTTATCCAAAATATTGAACAATCAAGAAATAAAGAGACACAAATCTCATTAGGTCAAAAACATAAAAAAGGTATCCCACGAAAAAGTCAAGTTATGCTTGCTAAGCCCATATCACAGTGTCCTTAAGTAAAAATTAGGGTGATAATAGAAAATTCACAATGCTTTTAGGGTTTTACATATAATCCTAGAAATAATCAGAACTATTCTCAAAGATTCCTTCGGATCAAGAAAAAATTAGAGTGCCATTTGACCTTCCATTAAACCAAGACCACTTTTATAGTAGAATATCATCCCCTTTATCCTGACAAGAATCCATTCTAATTGGGTTCATTTTTTGGGTCTTGAAAATTCCTCACGAAAGAAGAAGTCACAATCATGAATTAGGAAATGGATAAAAAACAAATCAGAGGAATAATTAAAAAAATGACCAAATAATGTGAAAATTTTCAAAGGAAGCAACACTAAAAAGTAAGTCGCCCTTTGTAGGCCACCGCTTTGCATGGTGGTCTGTATCTCCATGAAAGCCTCACAAATGGAAACTGTTCATGCAGGGGGTGGATCTAGTGGCACCTGCGAATGAAATAAATTCATTTGTGGAAAGGGGTGGTGATATCCACTCCCGTAAACTATTTCCCAAGAACTAAATCATTCACTAGGAAAGGTGGTGTTACCAACTACTAGAAACAAAATGAAGTCGTTTGTAGAGAAAGATGGGGATTGTGGTGACCACAAAGGCTCCCCACTGATTATTTCTTTCATGGGATCCTGAAAAAAGCATCATGTGGCCCACCATGGATGACCAAATAAACAAGTATCTAGTTCCTACACTTCTCAACTAATAGTTCCCAAGGGGAACCAAAATTGGAATTGAAACACTAAGTGATTTATTGAAGGTAATGGCTGAGAGGTCGATAACACCTAAAAATAAAGAATCCTTTGATGATTATCCATATGTGAAACCCACCACATAACATTAAGGAGGACAAAATAAACTAGTTGGAAGTCTGAAAACTCAACATCCTTTGCAGGCATACTTCCAGAGAGGTGTATAACCAATCACCCCTTTTCAATATGGCATCCCTCATAGAAAAAAATATATTCAGCCAGAAACCTAACCTGCATAGTAAATCATTACAAGGAAGGAACTTGACCCCATGTAGCACCATTATACGTGTATGGAACTCAAACCTATATAGAATTATGCTATACAGATGGAACCTGGACCCATATAGAAAATCACAATGTGGACCGAACCTAGGTGTTCATAACAAAATGGTATGTGGACGACAACTTACCCATATAGAAACTCGCTATGTGGAGGAAACCCCATTCCACGTAAGAACATTATATGTGTAATGGGGTATCTTAGGGTGTTCCACTCTTCAACTCCATCCATTCCCTTCGGTCGTATCATCATTTCTTACACTAGAACCCTCATGAACTAGTCAAATGATATTAGGCCAAGGCCTCTTACAAAGCAATCAGATATTTATGATAAGATCCTCAAGAACCTCAGCCTGCCATTTTGAGTATATATACCCATATTAAGAAGAGTCATCTGGGTTACCCAAGCAGTAATTTGGACCCTTGGAATTACCTTTAATCTATATTCCCATGGTAACAAAGTTTTTGACCATGGGGTGCTGACATGAACCTCTCCATTCTAGGGATTAAGGGTAACCTCTAGCCTTTTCCTTTAAGGATGTCCAATTTTAAACATTCTTCCATTTTCCTTGGAACCAAATTAAGGGAACTGATCCTGAGGTAATACCATAGACATTCTTGTGTAGTTAGTACCTTTTATCCTCTTTTCCTTCACCCTGTACGTATCTAGATAAAACAAAAAATATGACCATCCAATATATGAAAACAATAGAGGGAATGGGCTTACTCAACACCCTCTCCCTCTCCCTATTTGGGATCCAAAACCATCCATCAGTGGACAGAATGAGATTCACTATCATCAAATCCACATCCTCCTATTATTTCTCACAGTGAGCATGACTCACATGGGTATAGATGTTGTTGGTGATCCTGACTTTTTCATGATCCCAAAGAAGCGTAAATGGGCTATCTCTACATATGTAAGCCCCAACATCAATCCAAATGGGTCTCCTATATAGAATATGTCCTGAAACCATAATTCAACCTTTAAGGGTTCATATTCCCAATGAATTTCCATTAAATGGTCCTCCTATTATCTCAAATGGGAATCTCCCATGCGTATGCCGAAATCATGACTCCCTTAATGGGCCTCTTCTATGGTGTAAGTCCTAAATCAAAACAAACTATGTGGGAATTGATTCCTAACTAACTGGGATACATAGGAAGAATCATTTTGGTCAAAACTAAACACCTAAATCACCCCAATGTTTGTCCGGATACACCCTCGATAGGGTCACATGCACCCGGGAGACCATATTTATTTTAGGTATCTCAGGTTGCCTCAGAATAAGTCCCACACAATCTTTGACCATGTAATATTTTTCCTAGAGTTCCTTGTCGTATGATGTTAAACATAATGTTTGGGTCCTTTTCACATCACCTTAAAATGTGTTGTGTCTAGCGAAGTGACACTGAACAACATGGGTTCTAATTTCTCTCATGAGGATACATAGGAATCCCATCTTATTGGTTCGATCCTGATATCAAAACAACTCTCATCCCCACAGGATGATAATAATATCCAGAGCACCCCATCACATGGCTTAAAACCAGTTTCATCCTAACAAATGACGAAATCAGTGATGATATATCCACAAAATGGTAACCTTAATGAATAACCTTAGATATATACAGATCATTCCATCGACGGAGAACCTTGGATACATACAAAAAATTCCAATCCCATACATAGTCATAATTAACTGCTACTTTATTAATAATCTAGGGAAAAATAATTTAGAATGATCCAAGGATTCATGAACATGACTTAAATCTATAATAGAGTCTCATAATAGTCAATAGTTTCATAAAAAAGGGTGTGGTGAGCCTGAGTTCCCATCCTATCAACCAATGTGAGTTTATAAGTGTCATTGGACAAATCATCCAACGAGAGCCAGCCTCTGGAAAAATGGTCCATAAATCATGGATGTGAGAGACTTTGATTGTTTTTGGCTCTATAAACAAACCCATTGGAGAGAATTCAAATATATCATACTCGAAACTAGTTATTGGACAATAGTTAACCCCTATAATCAAACCTATCAAGCATAATAACATCTTCGCTGGAAACAACATGGAAGGTTATAAGGATGGTTTTAATGAAAATATGTGATATATATAATATAAAATTTATTTTTTAATTGTAATATATTATTTACCTTTATTTATTTATTTATGTCTGGAAAATAGAATCAACATTCATGCGTACATATGACCTACCATATTTATGAATAATGTATTTAATTTTCTATATCTAAATTATATGGATCACTATAAATACACATATTCTGAATATATATGATATTTATAATTATGTTTATTATATATCCATGATCAATGTAATAGGAATTAAAATTAGAATCAAAACACACTTGAAAAGCAAAGTACATATTGCCCAAAATGTGACCTTAACATTGAATTGTTAAAAAATAGGTACTAAAAGGTCATAAGTAAATCATATATAGTATGATATATACTAGTATGGTTCTTTACTATCTGTATAATAAAGTTATATTAATTATATATGATAATTTAAAGTTTATTAATGATGTTGATATTTATTATAAGGGATTTCCTTCTCACTCTTTACTTCTATGAGACACATGCCATATTCACCATATATTTATTCAATGTGGTGTAGATACCAGACATTGATATATTTGATGATTTTTATCCCGAAAATTATTAGTATTTAAATTTCCATTTGAGGATATCTCTTTCATGGGTCTTATTTTTCAACGTTACCAAATTGGTAAGGGTTTTATGTTCTAATCTCATTGTTTATTGGGGTTATCTGTGATTATGTTTCCAATGATGAAATATTATGATATATATGTCATGAAAATCATATATTTTCTTATCCTATGATTATTTCATTATAATAAATGTTTTCAATTAATTTTTCTCACCTTATATACTTATTTTTTTAAAATAATACTTTTAAGAAGAAGCATCCTTATTTTTATCTTCAACCAAAAACCCTTTTTATCCTAAAACCATATTTTATAATACTATTTTGAAAAAAGTTTTTTATATTATTAAAAATACTTATTAAATAAATTTTTACCCATATTTTAATATTTTACAAAAAAAATTGGAAAGAATATTAATGAATTTTTTCCAAATATTATGGTTTTTATTTTTTCTAAAATGTGAAAGGAATCTTTGTTTTAACATGAATGTCATAAATGAGTTTACCACCATCATGATCAAATCATTTTTTTAAAGAATCATTTATAAGTTTCAAGGTTTATTTTAAAATAAAATGATTTCTAAAATATTTTATGTATTTTTAGTTTTAAAAATTGATTTTTATAATAGAAAGGATATTTTCATTAGGAAATGTTTAAAATTATATTTAAATATTACTTTAAAATTTTCCAAGGTTGATTTTGAAGAATATGGTTTTAAAAATGTTTTATATTTTAAAAAGAGTTATTAAAATTTGAAAGTATATATTCCTCAGGAAATGTTCCAAGTTATATTTCAAAGTCATTTTTTTATAAAATAACATCCTTTGAGGATAGTTATTCATTAACAGGGATAACATTTATTGATTCCATCGTTATTATTTCTTTGGATGGTAAGTGTTTATTTTGATGAAATGAGTATAAAATGAATTTATTTTTCTTGGGTTTTTATATGTTAAATCAATGAAATGTTTATGAGACCTATTTTCATTATATGATTTATGATGTGATGATAGGACAAATGTTTTATGATATTGTGGGAGACATAAGTATGGTTATCATTATGAGATGGGTGATACCTATAACTCCGTCTAATGAATTTGGTAAAGATTTATATATTTTTTGAGATAATAATGGGAAAAAAGTTGATGGGATTGATCAACTATATGATACAGATGAGTCCTAGTCCACTATGGGAAACAAGTGTGCCTAATCCACAATGGGAAATAGTTGTGTCCTGATCCAAAATGGGAGACAAGTGATAAATCTAAATCCTCTATGTTTATGGTCTTAGTAGTTAACCTTGACATAGGAAATGGTTTTCTACATTTATAATGGGGCCACTCTTTTATAACGTGACCTTGTGGTTCATGATTGATCTATGATGATTCATCACTCTCATATCCCATGTTATCTAAAATGATAATGTTTTATTCTATGACTCATGTTTATTATCTATGAAAGGTTGGTTATAAACTTCATAACTTACGTTCATGAGCACATACCCTTATGCATATCTTATGATTTCATATGATAAAGAGTGATATCTAATAAATTTAACCATATAGATCATATTACCCCACACATCCTTATGTTTCCTTCTAAAGGTTATGAATAAAGGTTTAGGTAGGTTATGACTAAGAGTAGTAATATGTGAGAAGATATTTGTGGGAGTGATATTGAAGATCTTTCAAAAACTAAGAACATTTTGTTTATTGACTCCAAAGACACTAAAATATTATGATCCTCAGGAACATGTTTATGAAATTAATTGAAAATTAACATGAATTGATGTGATATTTATATATAAAAATTTTGGGTCACTATATACAACTTTTTCTTTTAAAGAATTAAAAGTATTCTAATCACCCCACTTATAAAAGGCCACCCCCTATCCTCTCATCCTCACACTTACCAAACCCTTTGGTCCATACAATCCATACTAAAAATAATTCATTAGCTACATCCTTTAATACTATAATAACTAGTTTCTTTATAAACCCAACCTATGAAGTCTTTTGGTGAAAACAAAAAGAAGTTGTCCGAAAAAGAGTTAACATCCCTAATCGAGGGTTTAATTTTATTTCTTCACCCACCTCTTTAAATAATTATTAAAACGTGATGATATAATAACTTTAGGATATTCATTATATAGAGATGTTTTTATGATATGGTCATGACCTAAAACTATCTCCATTTCCATAAAAATGGGATATGAATTCATAATTATTGTATACGGCAGACTATCGCCTCGCAAACTGATTTTATCCATTTTCCATCACCAATGATCATTATTCTATATAAGGATGGATTTAATGTTTATATATATATTTATTATATTATTATAACTAAATAATTATAATACCACATCTACCTTATTGCATCCCAACCTATTGTAAAGCAATAATTTCTATTGCGGGTATGACAAACTCCTGCCTCGTGAACCGATGTGATGTGTTTTTCATTTTTGTTTTACTTAGATGGTAATAAGGATCGATTAAATGAATAAATATTTTATATGTAATATAATTATTATTTTTCAATTATTATATCACATATACCTTCTTACTTTCTATTCTATGGGGGGATACAATAACATCGTTCGTATGTATAGTGGACGACTGCCTCATGAAGCATTGTGGTTCATTTTCACATATGCTTCAAATGGATGGAAATATGAAAAATTTTAAACAAAAATATATGATATATATGAGATAAAAATTATTATTTAATGGAAATATATTATTTACCCTTATTTATTTCATTACTTCAAGAAAATAGAAATAGCGTTTATGCGTATGTATGACCTATTGTCTCCATGAACGATGTATTTTATTTCATATATCTTACTATTATGTATTACATAAAAATATATATAATGGATATATATTATATTTATATCATGTTTAAAATTATAATGATTACATAACCATGATCATATTAATAGGACCCAAAACACCAAATCAAAACATACATAAAAATAAAGTAGTTATTACCCAAAATGTGACTTTGACAAGGAATTGTTAATAAACAGGTAATAAAAGATTAAAAGTAAATAATATATGGTATGATATATATATATAAGTATGGATATATAATATATGTATAATAATCTTATATTTATTATATAGAAGGTTCAAACGTGTATATAGGAAGTCAATACATAATGTAAGAGATTTCTAGTCTCTCTTTTATTTCTGAGAGACATATAAAAATCTACTGATCGTTTATTTTTTAGGGTGTATACACCTAAAATTTTATATTTTATATCAAAATACCATTATTTTAATAATATTTAATGTTTCATTTTATTTTATTATTTATTAAGGATTATTATTCAAAATATTACAAAAGTGCTAATGGATTTTTTCTTTGTTTTCCTTCATTATGACATATGATATGTTATGCACTTATCTTTTTTAAAAAGGTGTATATATATCCCATTTTAAATGAAATATAATTTATTTATTTTTTAAAATGATATTATATGTTTTATTTAATGTTACTATTTTTGGGGGCATATGATTCAATGTTACCATAGGGGTAAGAGTTTTATGTTATAATCTCATCATCTATTAGGATTGTTTAGGATTATGATTCCAATGATAAAATATTTCGATCAATATCTCAATAAACTATTAAATTTTATTCTACTATGGTTATGTCATGAGTATACATATTTTAACTTTATTATCCTCTCCTTGTATACTCATGATTAAAATTTAGTATTTTTAATGTATGCTAACATTATTTATCTCTTTGGTCAAAAACCATTTTTTCTTCAATATCCATGTTTTCTAAAAATGTTTTCAAATTTTTTTTAACATTATACAAAGGATATATTAAATACATTTTTACCCATGTATTACTTTTCGGCAATTTTCTTAAAATAAATATTCATGTTGTTTTCAAGAATAGTAATCATTTGTCTTTTACCAAAAATGTGAAAAGAATATTTTTTTAACTCATATGAAATGAATGGTATTTTAAAAAATCATGACCACTCATTATTTTAAAAAATAAATTATAATTTTCCAAATAAATTTTCAAAGAATGATATTTTAAAAAAATTTCACGTTTTAGAAATTAATTTTCATAGTGTAATGTCTATTTTATTCAAGAAATGTTCCATGAGTTTTTTCAAGATAATTTTCAATCTATGGTGACGTAATTTGATGTTACATAAGATTTAATATAGATATGATGCAATGGAACTATATTTATTATTTATTATTATTGTATATGGTTATGATGGAAATATGTTTATGAAACCAATTTGTCTCCAAAAGTTATAATAAAATGAAATATTTATGGAAACATACCCCTTTTCATAGGTTATGATATGATGAATGTTTTATAATCTTGTGGAAAATAGATGTATGAATTATGTGATGGGTAGGACCTATTTATATCCCTCTAATGCATTGGGTAATGATAGATAATTCATGAGTAAATGTGATATGTGTGAACTTGATAACATGTTCACAGTGTTATACATGGACAGGACTTTCATGTCCATAAGGTTATGTGTAGACCTGATTTTATGTCCATAAGTTTATTCTAGGACATAATTTCATGTCCTTAACTTAATGAGTGAACCTGTTTATATTTATACATGTTCACAATGTTATAATATTATGAGTATGCCACAAATATATGTATCATGAAATTTTTATGTTCTCATGGATCATGTTGATTCCATTATGATTCATGCCTTATAAAATTCAATGATTTATTACGTGACTCTATTTTATGATCAATGATATAAAGGGTATGGTTTTTAAAATTTAATTACCATGTTCTCATAAACTTGTGCTCATGTTATGTTGATACTCTTACTGGGAATCTGAGCTCACCTTTTCTATTGTTTCTTTCCCCAATTTATAAATAATGGTTTAGGTATGGTATTCCTAAGAGGAGTAATATATGAGAAGATATTTTTGGGAGATGTTGAATATTTTTTAGTAAATTAGAGGTTTTTATTTCAAGTCTCTAATGATACTAAACTGTTACGGTCCCAAATTGTGTGTTTATAAAATGTATTAAATATTAATTATAAAATATGTGATGTTTATGTTAGAAAATACTAGTTCCTTATATTTTTTCTATAATTTGATGTTTTTAAATAGGCATTGAGGTTTGAGTGATAGTTTTATGGGTTTGGGATAGATGATTTTGGGTTTTAGATACATATAATTATTTTATATGACACTAGTTACTTGGTGTGTTGTTTACCTTGTTTTTTACTAGAATAAATATTATGCAAGGAACATGAATGTTTAGTTTGGTGGTTGGGATGAATCATAAATCAATATTTTTATTGAAATTTTGATAGTCTTAATGCTAAAATATGATGATTTTGGACTTGGTTTATGGATCGAGGGATGCCTCGGGTGTTCTATCAAGTTTTGGGTTTTAGACCCAGAAACATAAAATCTAGATAAGACTGATAGGGTCACAATGTTTGTCTAAAACCATGTATCCCCCCAAGATAAACCATGTGGCTGATCTAGTGGAGTTGGAGGTATCACATGCATTTTTATAATTTTTTGAGAGGATCCATACGACTATGAGGGTGCTATAAACATCTTTAAATAGGTCTTTTTCATGTGTTGTGCATTGTTAGTCAAACCATGAGGACATCCCGTATGATGGGACTTCTTGGGAAATTTCACAAGAATGGCTGGTACATGTTTTGGACAACTATATAGCCAAACCGTGCTCCTCATTTAAAGTGTGTAAAATTACCCTTTAACCTATCCTCATTATTTATTTTCTCCTCCTCTTATTCTCTTCTAACTCATGTGTAACATCCTCCCATGGAGGTCTTCTTCTCATAATCTAGGTATAAATAAATCTACTACATACATCCTCTATATTGAGTGTCACTCATCATGTTGGAAGCATAACGATGAGTCTACGACTCCTCCTTCATCCCTTCTACATTTATCCTCTCACTATTATTGTCATTTTGGTATGAGATTATTCACCCTATTTCAAAGGTATTCGTATATTTATTTGATTTCTCTCAAGCCATATTGATTAAAAAAATTGATATTGTATGAGTGGACTATCCATTCTATAAGGTATGTGGTCTATAGAATTTTCCCTAAAGTATTTATTGCTTATAATTTATGCGATCATCATGAATTCATGATTCTCCATGTGTTTCCCCTAAAATTTGAAATTAATTATATAAGACTGAATTCCTTAAATTATTTAACCATTGTGATTTAAATTGGACACATAGGTTGTTTATAATTTTGACTCTAACCATCCACATCAGTTGTATCTGTTATGGGTCATGTACCATGTTTTTAAGGTAATTAAATCACCCTCTTTTGGTGTTGTTCTAATGAATTCAATTATTAATGCATTTCTTAGGACTCATTTAAAACAATCTTTTTAGGTATATTGTTTTATGAATTGTAATGTGAATTGACTTAAATAAAAATTTAATTAATTTTTTATGACAACAAAATGTTTTATAATATTACCACTTTTTGAGATTCACTATTTTTAAACTAAAAAAGAAACAATTAATATTTTATATATTCCTTGTATTTATAGAATTGATGTATCCACTATAATTTATGATTTTATTGGATGTAAACGGAATTATATATTCATGTACTCTCTTTAATTTATAATTTTTTTTAACCTTGAATATTAAATTAAATGGTTAAATTTAATTGAATGAAAGTCGTTGGTAGGGCCACACCACATGTTGCATAATTATGAATATGATTTATTTGGATTTTTACACCCATGGTTAGATTCGTTTAAATTATAATATATTCTTAGAGGAAATGCCTCATTATTATTATAATTATTCCATCGATATTGTATAGTGGAGAATGGTTAAGGGACTTGTTGAGAATGGATTTTCAAGATCCTTTATATTGGGGGGTTGAGCATGGCATCTCAGGCCATTTAACTTACTTGAAAGATGGCCATGATATTCCAAGATCCTTTCATCGGGTGCGGAGAATGAATACTCACACCACTGTGTCGAGTGATGTGCAAGATCTCTCTCATTAAAATTATATTCAGGACTTGTACCCTTTTTCTGGGTTCTATAACTCATTAACTAGTAATGGACACCTAAGTTATTCCCTTTATCCAGCTAGCACCTACTATCTACATATTTTACTATATGTGTGCATACATAAATATAGATTATATAGATATATACATATTATAAACTCAAACACATATATATGATTACTTATATATATAGACTTATTAGACTTATTCCATCTTGGGAAAAATCAAGTATGGCCGGTCCGTTGAACCTTAGTAGCCTAATTTTCTTGATTACATTTACTTGCTACTTTATTCATTATATATTAACACCAATGTAATTTATACACAGAGACTGTATTATTCTTTAGACACCATTCATGGTGGACTACTGAGTATATCTCACACCATTATTGGGCCTCCATTACCTTGGGGTTTATGAGAATAAATCATGTTCATTGGTTAATGTATTATTTCTTATGTTGTGTATTATACATGGGAGTTACGAGGAAAGGACTGAGTTGGGACTCAGGATGATCATGGAGTTATCGTTAGGGTATTTTTTCATTTTATTTATTTCTATAATACTATTATATAGGGCCTTATATATGTTAATTTCTTATCCTAAGTAACATCATATGAGAATTCATTAATAATTTTATATTAATGGTGATATCCATTTATGTTTATTCAGTCTATTATATTCTTCCACTTCTTTTCATTTATTATTTATTATTATATTGTTGTCTATTGTGTTTTGTCTATTGATTCATACTTGAGATATCATTATGCTACTATTATCGCAAGGGTATAGTCTCCCAACCATACCTTCATTAGATCCTCGATACTAGTCGGAAGCCTCTGGCATATGAGGTGGTGTGTGTGAGGCCATGTGGTGACTAGTCTGGCTATTGGAATAATGGTTAGTTAGGCCGGAACAATAAAAAGGGGTATCTGATCTATTTTTCCTATTCCTTACTATTTAAGGTTGGTAGATAAGATACTAGAAAAGTGTCATTTCTTGGTAAATATTCATATTTTGGAGTGACCAACCCATGCACAGGGAAAAGTCATAGTGGGTAGGGATGATAATGTAGTTCATGTTGTTTGTTATTACAATTGATAATGATTTCACCATTAGTGATTGGCGTAATATTTTCTACTTGATGATTTATGGGATTTACAATATTTTAACATTATCCTAGTATGATAAGGAAGTATCATTACATGAATCATCCTAGGAACATATATATTCATATTCTATGAAAATTCCATGTAATGAATATGTCATGCCCTAGACCTAGGATGGATTGATGGGACCCTAATAGGTTTCCTTATATCTTTTCCACTAGTTATTAGCCCCATGGGGTTATAAATAAGTTAATATTGTATAGGATGGTTATTTAATGTTTTCAAATCGTGCTATATGAGTTCACATATAGACATATGGTGGAATCTTACATTACCCGTCCCCTCTTTAATTAATGAAAACCTGTTAAATTTTTTTAGATTTATTATTATGAGGCATTAGTAAATTAAAATTAAAATTTTAATTTAATTGGTGTTTCCCTATATATATTGGAATTTATATTTAATTTAACTTATCTCAATTGTGAGAACTTTATGGGTAAATAATTTTTTATAAAAAAATGGGATTATGTGATAAATTAACTAAATATGGTAAGATGTATGTAAAGTAAATAAATACATAAATGTAATTCTTATAAAACATTCATATGTTTCCTTATAGAATTAACTAAATGGAGTACATTGTATGAAAATTTTTATTAACTTTTTTTGATGTTTTTAATGTTGATCCTTCAAATTATTAAATACCAAATGTAAATAAATGAACCTAATCAAATAAAACATTAAAGTGGTTTTATTATTTTAACCCTTTTTTAAGGGAAATTTAAATGTTTCTGTTTGTATTTTTCTTGAAATAAGATCATTATCATTACTCATGAGACCATTATTCTATAGTTCAAATATAAATTATAGGCCCTTAAGCATAATGACTTTTCAAGAATACCCCCTAGTAGGGTCGATGGTTTATGCTTTTCTAAGGGGCTAGCCTGAGGTAGGTAGAGCCCTCAAAACATAATGTATTTGTTAAATTATTGTGAAACATTTATAATGTGTTGTAATGATAGGTAATTTATTCTTTTATAATGGTGTGACAGTCATTTAAAGATCAGTTATAGTGGGTTTGACATGCCAAGGGCATGGTTAGCCACGTGATAGGCCTTTTGACCCTTCTTCCTCTTTATATTCTTCAGTAATTGATGACTGGGTACATCATCAGCATAAATAAAATTGTATGAAAGACTATAACCATGGGATAATTATTTTTATGACCCATTAGATACTAGATTTATAGTTCTGATAATCATAGGGATAGTTTTTTGGATGTTCCATTTCCCTAGTGAAAACTCAGGGTAGTATGCGTTGTTGCATGTAATACTCGTCGTGCTGGTAATGTGGTGTAATGAACCTTATGTGTTCAGTGGAAATTGTTTAAGACATGAGATATTAGGCTATGTTTTTAGGTTGTCTCTGGAGTTGAGTGAACTTATTGTTAGTGTAAATTAGACTCATCCCAATTCTATTGATGAATTCTTAATGTGATCAGCCATATTGACCCATTGATCAGTTGGTTTTTTCTTATATGCTTAATGCCATGATGCATATGAAAGTGTCTTGGAAGAGAATCATGCATGAATATAAAGTGAATATAGTCTAGTTCACTTGTAAGAGGATAATATATCTTCCCTCTTAGTTTAACACTTGTTAAATCATGTTTTCCACATTCAAGAAACCACAATCAGTGGTGGATAGAGCGGGTTTCATGAGAAGGGTTTGGGTAACATTTCACCCCTCCTCATTGTCTTGAGTTGAGGTATAGTTTCTACTCAGCCCTAGGATACATTCCTATGGTGACAAAGGCTAGAAATAAATTTTGAGGGATTTATGGTTTTCATGGTATGACTTTCCCTCTTTAAATGAAAATACTCAACAAAACATGCCAATACCAAAACAACTACATGATTCTCGAAAACAATGTTTCACAACTCAAAAGATCAAAAGGACAATACATCCAAACCACAATAATCATAATCAGAGTACTAAGAGGAATAATAAACAACAAAACCCAATGAATCTATGACACAACTCTATAGCTCCACACCAAGCTCCATGTTTCAATAACCACAATACCACTGAAGCATCATGATGAACCACTAAAGAAATGAGATACATTACATGTGCCTATATCCCATAAAATAACATCATCAAATGAAAGTTCCAAATTGGGGGGTGTGTAATAATAGTCAGTAGGTTTTCCCAAAATGAATTCCCTACACATGCCACTAGGATAAAACATGTTATAATATTTTATATAAAATAATTTTATAAAACTAATAAATAATGCCACAATTTTCATAAATCCAAACACACCATTACCGCAACAACTTTTTCAGAAAACACCACAATTACAAGAATCAAACCAACTAATTCAACCAAATATTTCATTATCCTAAATTCCCATTCATAATGCAAGTCTCATTTCAACTAGTGTGGATACACGCATATCCCAACCATGTTCTTAAGTTTCACACACACACCTGAGCTCAGTGTTACCCTTGATGGTGGAACTTCACATCCGAACCTATCCACTTTTTATAGTGGTACTTCACACCGACTTCCCCTTGAGGGTGGTCCTTCATGCCCAATATTCATCATTTCCCAAGCATGATTAACCCATAATACAATCCACATTTCAACAACATCCATCAAATTATATAAAACAAAGACCATTTACAAATTCCACATCATATAAACCAACATTTGTAAATAATCATGCGGAGAAAAAAAATTCCAACCAAACAACCATTTAAGCAAAAAACCATTCAATAAAATCTTATTTATTGAAAAAAACATTACGACACATCCATGAAAACTTCATTTCAATAAAAACCCCACTTTATTGAAGACCATTTTCACAAGTCATTTCCCATTAAAAAAACCAACCAAATATTTTAAAATACAACATAAATAACATTTCACAACAAAACCCCATTTTTACCAAATCCACAAATCATCAAAAAATAGGTTCCATATAGGATTCACACACCATAATCATAATAAATATCAAGAAAAACCAATTAATTTTAATTTAAATCCATCTAGTTATATCAAAATGAAGATGAGAGTGAATTCACCTACCCTAGGGTTTGGAGAAATTGACCCACACACAACCACACATCAAATTTGGGTGAAAACTACACAAAATCGCCTTAGATCCCTTTTCCTACCATCAAAAATTCAAATTCTCATCATTTTAGGAAGCCAAACCATTGATCTACATGAGAAAGGTTCTGATCTATAAAACATAGGGAGAGAGAGAACTATATTTAAGGAAAAACAAGAAACAACCAAGAGAGGAGACTTACCAGAGATGTATCACTTTTACCGCACCAAAGAAAAAACATTGATTTTATTCCAAAATGGTTGGGAGATCCCCTATCACCTATGATAAGAGACAATCCGAATTGGGGTTTGAGTGGGAGAGGAAAGGGTAGAATTTGGGAAAATTTTGAGTGATACTATTTTTTTAAAACCCTGGTTTTAATGTCATACATTGTTTGCTCACACGATTAGACAAACCGTTATATAATAGCCTGGCTGCTACTACTCTGAAGTGTGCCCCCCCACGGCTGTATCTCATAGTTAGACAAACTGTACGCCAACCATGCTGAATCCCACTATCTCAAGTAACTTGGTTTTCCTAGGCTGGGTACACATTTTGGAAACCTTATACATTAACAGTGGACCATCCCCTATCCCTATACCTCTACTTGCATGGTTTCCTGGGCTTCTTTCACCATTTCCACTAACCACTCTCAAAATGTGCACCACTAGAAAAAATTCAAAACCTTCTCAAAACATTTATAAAATCTCACAAACATTACTCAACTACTTTTAATACATAAAAATCTATGTAAAAAGGTTTCATACCTCAAAATGGGGGCACTAAATTCTCCCAACCATTGAACTTTCCTTCCACACAAAGTAGAGAACCAATACTTTTCTAGAAGATATCAGACCATTTCTCATCCATCTCTTTCTATCACTCCAAAATCTCCTCCTAAATCTGAATATGTTTCTACCAATCCTGAACTAGACCGATGCTTTTACCATGAAAGAATTTCTATTTCCATTCCACAATCTGCATTGGCACATGAACTACAGAAGCATCATGTTCTTGCTCAACATGATCCCAATGAATCACATGATCATGTTTCATCAGAAAATTTTTCAATTGTGTTACGTGAAACAAATTGTGCATTGCATTAAACCATGGTGGTAAGGACAATAGATATTCCACCTCTCCAACCCGTTTAAGTATCTCAAAATTACCATTATTCATTGAAGATTACTTTTCCTACTTTCCCAACCATTGATGTCCCAACCTCTAAGAAATTCTCAAGAACACTAGATTAGCCACCTTAAATAAAAAAACAACAACGATGGTATGAATATTTTTTCTAAGGACTCTAAACCATATCCATTTTCTTCCTGATCAATTTAATATTCTCTATCATCTATTATAACTAACTCATTCTAACCATCCAATTCTCACCTATTTCCACCCAACACAGTGGAGAACAAAATGGAACTCCATAAAACACTTCAAATAGAGCCATATGTATGGAGGCCTAATAAATTTTATTTTAAGAAAACATCACCAATGACAATTTCTCCTTTTATTAGCCACCAAGATCCACCACAAAAGACCAAAACATATCTTCTAATGTTTATATCATCCTCTCAGATTTCCCATATGTCTGAGGATGATATGTTGTACACATCATCAACTGATTCCCCAGGGATTGCTGTATGTATTTACAGAAACAAGATGTGATCTTTTGATCTCTATCAGATATAATAGAAACTGGTACACCATGCCTGTTTACCACCTCCCAGATACAGATTTTGTATAGATCCTCCACCATATGAGATTTATGAATAGTGATGAAATGGACCAAAATTTTGAGATAATCCACTATCACCCATATGAAAATGTTCTTCTTGATCATTATTGGGATACCTGTAACAAAATCCATCACAATGTGCTTCCATTTACATACTGGGATAGGTAAAAAATGCAACATACATCCTGGTCACTGATTCTCCACCTTGACTTGATGAAAATCAATCATATTGATAAAAACTCGGCCACACTCCTTTTCATACCTGACCACCAAAAATATGATTTCAACACCTTATACATTTTATAGATTCTATGATGAATATTCCTTCTCGAATGATGGTAATAACTAAAAATTTGTTCATGATAAGGCTCTAGTACAAACATGTGATTCCAAAATCTCAACACTAAGTTCCCATCTAGTTCCCACCTCTCAATGGTCTCCCCACCATTGAGTTTCAACCTCACAGCCCCATACTCTGAAGCAGACATCTGCACTTCTTTAACCAAACCAACCAAGTTAAGAACTAATGAGACTAGAAATAAAATGGCTAGATCACCCCGGTCTTCAAATTCAAACCTCATGTCATCTATAACTGACATCAATTGTCACTGATCTTATGTCTGTTTAACCATTTAAGCATAAGACTTTATACTTTAGGCATCTATCACCAATTTACCTTACCCAGTGTGTACAACAATTCAAAGTCAAATATCTCAAGACACTGCATCCATATCATATACCTCAAATTTAAATATATTTGTGAGAAAATATTCTTCATTATATTGTGATTAGTATACACTATGAATTTCCCACTAAAGAAATATTGAAGCCTCATTTTCAAATCATGAACCACTACCGCCAACTCTAAATCATGAGTTAAGTAATTCTTCTCATGAAACCTCAATTTTTCTAACCCATATGCAACCAAATGATCCCCTTACATGAGAACACACCCCAATACTGATCTAGAAACATCATAATAAACCACGTACGCTTTCCCTGGTTTTGGAAAAATCATGATTGGTGCTGATGTAAGACGATCCTTAAGATCTTCAAAAGATTTATCACACAGGTCATTCCATTGAAATGGAAAATTTTTTCTTGTCAAAGTTTCCATCTGGGAATCTAATCATGAGAATTTATGAATAAAGCATCAATAATACCCAGATAGACCAAGAAGGCTCCATATCTCAAAAACATTCTTTAGTGCTCTCTAAGATATAACAACCTCTGTCTTCTCCAGATCCACTGAAACACCTTTCTAAAAAATAACAGGGCCATGTAAATATACCACTTGTATCCAAAAATAACACTTCAATAATTAAGAATACAACCAGTCATCTCTCAAGATTCCAAAAAATACTGCCATGAGTTTCTCATGCTCCAAACTTTTCATCTAATACACTGTTATATCATCCACGAATACCACCATGAAAGAATCTAGATATCACTAAAATATCAGATTAATTAATTCCATAAAGAGCGTTGATGAATGTTTATGACCAAAAGGAATAACTACAGACTCATAATGGATATATCTACTCCTGAAGTATATTTTGGGAATATTATCTTTCCACACTCACAACTAATGATATCCTTATCACAAGTAAATCTTGGAGAACCACAGAGCTACCATCAACTGATCGAATAGCTCACTAATCCATGGAAGTGGATATCAATTATTTATTGTAACTTAGTTAATCTTGAGATAATCAATACACTACTGAAGAGTTCCATCCTTCTTTTTGATGAACAAAAAAAGATCTTCCTACTCACATTTTCTAATCCAGATGAACCAATTTTTTTCTAGCTCCCCCAATTGCACTTTCAATTCCCTTAATTCTGTTAGTTCCATTCGTTAATATTGAAGTGATATAGGCCTGGTCCTTGGAATAAGATCAATCATAAACTCCACTTCTCTCATAGGTGGAAACCTACAAATTCTTCAAGAATGACATCCATAAACTGATCAACCACTACTGGAAAATTTCTTCTCACAACCTATTCTATTTATGCCAAAGAAAAAGCTACTTATTGACACGATATCATTCCAACTACAAGTGCTAACAAGCCTCTTGCACCATCCTAGACATATTTTCCTCCTTTAAAAATATTCTCATTTCTATAACAAATCAAAAAACCAACCTTTTTCACATAACAATTGAAGTGGTCCTTAAACATCATCAACCAATCAAAACATAGGATTATATCTGACACATCCATCTCAAGCACTGAGAAGTCCCACATCAACTCAACCACATCCAAAACTATAACACATTCTCTACATCGTAATACTCGAATGTCTCTTTTTCCTATATTAGTTTAGAGTTTTAAAATATAATGCATCATTTATAGACACAAACACAACAAATCAACAACATGAGAGGCAATGAAATAATGAGAAGCACTAAAATAAAACAAAAATTGAATAAAGGTATAATTCAAAATAATTATACCTCACACCATGGAAGGGCCCGATTGATCATCCAACACATCTTAGTCATATCGATATAGCTATTTTCTTACCAAGATCTTCTATTTATTGCTCTGCTAAAACATCCCTTGGTAAGGAGTCGTGGTATTCCTAGAATCACCATGACTAACTCGGCTCTACTGATGAGGAGTATGTTGCTTCCCCAGTCACATAAATGCATAAGATACCTGTGACCCTTGAAGAGTTTCATAAACACCAACCTCAAACTATTATTACAATAACACTAAATATTACCCATATTACTGCAGTTATGACATGGTCAAGGTTGTTCCGTACAATCTTGCTTCATGGATCCTATAGAACCACACAGAAAATATCTTGGGTTACTCTAAGGCTTTGGAGGAAGATTCTTCGATCCTTCCATCGAATTATAAGTCATACTACCACCCATGAAATAAGTGTCCCTCTTCCATTTGATCCCCATGTTTGAGTTACCACTATTCCCCATGGGTACCAACAAGCTTCCCCCACTTGTAGCCCATGAGACATCTCTTTCACCCATTGATGATCTATTCACCATTTCTTATAATTACATACATATAGCACCACTATTTTAGAATGAATTTCATTCCTCAACCCCAATTCAATGATCCACGCCTTGAAGGATTTTCTAGCTACCATCTCAGGTCCAAACCAAACTAACTTCATAAACATAGCTATGTATTCTCTCACTGACATTTTCTCCTACTTCAAGATAAAGATATCGATTTTTCACTGAATTTTTCATGTGTGATGGAAGAATTTTTTTTAGACAATTCCTCAAAACCCTCCCTTGACATACCTTGTTCTGTTCCATCTTGGACCACCAAATCCCACCATTGACGTGCAATATCTTCCTATATGTATGTTTCTTACTTCACTTTCAACTCTGCCGATGTTCCAAGGAAATCAAGTATTCGATTCGACCTATTCCACCATGCCCCTACCCTTTCCGTTTCTGAATCACCCCTCAAGATGGGTGGATTATTCTTCTAAAACTAAACCGATTGATCCACATTCCTTGGATTATAGCTTCTATTCCCACTTTTCAGATCTTTGAAAGCTCAAAAAATGCATCAAACTAGCTATTGGTTCACCTAAGGATCAAGTGAAACCACATTTTCCACAACGTGCTCTATTTGGTCTCTACAATGCCTACCTGGTGCCATTTATATCAACATAAGAATCAGTATAAGTCTCATTCCCTAGAATCATAAGGCTTAAAATTTCATGTTCAATTACATTACATCTATCAAAACCATGAATTTAAACAGCCAACATTTCCTACATTCAACCATTTTTGAGTAATCCACAATGTTTTTAAAATTGACCATTTTTAAAATACCACCACCATTAATTTTTCAAAATCACACATTTGAAAACAATTTCCAAATTTTTAAAAGTCAACACATTCATAGAAAAAACATAAATCATTATGCCAAATGAAATATGGAATCCTAGTGGGAAGTCATTTCTACTATGCATGCCATGTTCGTCTCATTGGCTACAACCATGAAAATGAGATCACATTCCTATAAGTGTCTCTGAAAAACATATGTACCCAAATCCTAGGTAACTTAAAGTTCATAATATAAGGATTAGCTAAGTCTTTTTTATATACTTTTAATGTTTTGAAAATCCTACTCCATGTAACATCCTACCCCTCCTCATTGGCTTGAGTTTATTTGGAGGTGAAACTCAACTATAGTTGACATCCAAAAGTGCTAAGGGCTATCAATAAATCTCAATGGATTCATGAATGGTGGGTGATGATTTTCCCTATTTAAAAGAAAATAACCAACCAAAAGTGACAATACCAAAATAACTAAAAGATGCATTACATTAATGTTTCACAACTCAACAATACCAAAAGACCAACACAACCAAACCACAATAATCCATAATCAGAGTACTAAGAAGAAGGATAAAAAACGAAACCCAAAGAAGCTATGAAACAACTCCACATCTCCACACCAAGCTCCATGTTCCAAGCACCATAATGCTGCCCATGAATAACAATTCACCTGTAAAGGAAGGATATTCTTTACCTTTACCTATGTCCCGTAATAAAACATCTCCAAAAGAACCAAAGTACCAATGAAAGGGGTGAGTAATAATACTTAGTATGTTTTCCCCCAATGACTTCCCTATCCAAACCACTAGGATAGAACATGTTAGTACAGTTTATATAAAACAATTATATAAAACCAATAAACAATGCCATAATTTTTAGAAATCCAAACACACCTTTACAACAACCACTTTTTCACAAAACACTACAATTCCATGAAAGCAACCAACCAATGAAAATGAAAATGTCATTAACCCAAATACCCTTTTACAATTTCTATATGATTCCAACTAGAATGGATTCATGCATATCCCAACAATGTGACCAAGTTCCACACACACACCCATGCTCGGTTTTGTCCTTGACGGTGGAACTTGACATCAGAACACGTCCACTTTTTATAGGGGTACTTCAAGACCACATCCCTTTGATAGTGGTCCTTCATTCCAACTATTCATCATTTTTGAACCAAGATTAACCCATAAGACAACCCACATTCCAACAACAAACATCTAATTATATAAAACAATTCCCATTTAAAAATTCCACATCATATAAACCAACACATGTAAACAATCACGTCGAGCCAACAATTTCCAAACAAAACAACCCTTTAAGATAAAAAACATTGAATAAAATCGCATTTATTAAAAACACTTTTATGTCATACCCATGCCTAAAAGAAGTTAAATAAAACCCAAATTTTATGGAAAAACATTTTTAGAACCGATTTTCTATAGAACAAACCAACCACTGATTTTAAAATCATCATTTTAAAATCGAACAAAAAACACAATGCACAACAAAACCTCATTCTTACCAAATTCACAATGATTTAGAAAATGGGTTCCAAATACGCTTCTCACATTATATTCAAAACCAATATGAAGGACCAAACAAGATGATACCAATTTTACAATCCTACCCCTCCTCATTGATTTATTTGAGGCGTAGGTGCTACTTGGCCTTAGGAAACACCCCAAGGCACTAAATGCATGAAACAAATACTGAGAGATTTATGAATGGTGGGGGATAATTTTCCCTCTTTAAAAGAAAACACCAAACTAAACATGCCATTACCATTAAAACAACATGATGCATGAAAAAAAAATTTCATAACTCAACAATATCAAAAGACCAATACAATCAAATGACAATAATCCATAATAAGATTACTATGTAGAAGAATAAAGAACCAAACCCAAAAAAGCTATGACAAAACTCCACTTATCCATCCTTTAAGAACCAAAATACCTACCAAGAATCATGATTCACTAGTAAATGAAGGAGATGCTTTACCCTTACCTATGTACTGAAATACAACATCTAAAAAAGCACCAAAGTGAGAACGTAGGTGGTCAGTAATAATACTCAGTAGTTTTCCCCAAATTACTTCTCTATACACACCTCTAGGATAGAAAATGTTAGCATAATTTATATAAAATATTATATAAAACCAATAAACAATTCCATGATTTTAATAAATCTAAACACACCCTTACCATAACCACTTTTTCACAAAACACCACAATTCCATGAAAGAAACCAAAAAACGTAACTGAAAATTTCATTAACCCAAATACACTTTAACAACGGAAATATCATTCCAAATGGCATGGCTAAAAACATATACAATCCACATTCCTAAGTTCTACACACACACTTGAGCTCATTTTTACCCTTGACGGTGGAACTTCACATCTGAACCTGTCCAATTTTTATAGTTTTACTTCACACAAACTTCCCTATGATGGTGGTCCTTCATGACCACTATTCATTGTTTCCTAACCATGATTAAATTTTAATCCAAACCCCATGAAAAAAACATCCATTAAATTATATAAAACAATTACCATTTACAAATGACACATCATATAAACCAAAATATGTAAATAATCATGTTGAGCCAACAAATTCCAACCAAACTACCCTTTAAGCTAAAAACTAGTCAATAAAATCACATTTATTGAAAAAACTATTAGGCCTCATCCATGCTCTCCATTATTTCAATAAAACCACAATTTTACTAAAAAACATTTTCACAACACATTTTCCATTAAATAAACCATCCACTGATTTTAATATCACAATTTTAAAATCCATCACAAAACACATTCGACAACAAAACCCCATTTTTTTCCAAACCCACAAAGCATCACAAAATGGGTTCCAAACAAGAATTTCACAGCATACTCAAAACCAATATCTATAAAAACCAATTAATTTGAAAATAAATCCTTCTATTTCTATCAAAATAGAGATGAGAGTAAATCCACCTACCTTAGGGTTTGGCGAAATCAACCCACCAGAAAACCACACACTGAATCCAGGTGAAACCTTCATAAAATTTCCTTAAATCCCTTCCCCTAACATAGAAAATACCAAATATCATCATTTTAGGAAACCAAAAACCTATATATATATATATATAAAGGGGTAGATCTAGAAAATAGATAAAGAGGGAGAACTAAATCTAAGTAAAACCAGGACACAACTAAGAGAGGAGACTTACTAGAGAATAATTGCCTTTACCACACCATGAAAACCCTTCTATTTGCTTCCAAAATGATTGTGAGAGACCATATAACCTCTAATATAAGATAATACATAGTGGGGTTTGTGTAGGGGAGAAAATAGGTACTTTAGGGTAAATCCCAAGGGATGTTTTTTTTTAAAAATCCAATTTTTAATGTCGTGCACGGATAGCTCGTGCGGTTAGACAAACAGTGCACCAACCAAGAAACTACTACTTCCTCAAAGTGTGACCCACATGGTTTTATTAGTCTATAATAAAAATCATGTACCAAATAGAAATAATCCCACTATATTAAGTAGCACAATTTATCTGGGTTGGTCGCACGTTTTGGAAATCATGTTCCTTAACCACGCACCACCCCCTAGCCCTCTGCCTCTACTTGAAAAATTACCTAGGTTTCTTACATGGTTTCCACTAATCATTATCAAACTGTACACCCCTAGAAAAGCTTCAAAAACTTCTCAAAAACTTTCTAAACTCTCAAATGTTTGGAATATTTTCTAGGGGTGGACGATTTGAGCATATTCAATAGACACCATCCAAGAAACCCAGGTAACCATGCATGTAGAGGTAGAGGGCTAGGGGTTGGTGGTTGATTAAAGTGAAAAATTTCCAAACCGTGAATCCAAAATTGGTAAGACATGATACTTGGGATAATTGGATTCCTCATGGTTACTTTATGGTTTATCTAACTGTGTGATGTAACCATGTGGGGGAACACTTCAAGGAAGTATCAGTCGTATGATTAGCACACGATTTGTTTAACCGTGTGCGACATTAAAAATTGGGTTTAAAAAAAATTCTATCACTCAATTTTTAAACTAAAGTACCCATTTACATTCCCACTCAAACCCCACTAAGTAATCTCTCTTCTTAGGGGTTAGAGGGGCTCTCCCAATAATTTTGGAATAAAATTGAACGATTTTCCTACTGTGATCAAGTCGATTCTTCTTCAATAAGTATACTCTCTTGGTTATTTCTTGGTTTTACTTATATGTAGTTATCACTATCTATAAAGTAGCATGGTTCACCTAGGATGGCAACATAGTTTTGGAAACCGTGTCCCTTAACCATGCACCATCCCCTATCCCTCTTTCTCTACTTACACAATTACGTGGGTTTCTTTCACGATTTACACTAAATGTGATCAAAATGTGCACCCCTATAAAAGATTTAAAACCTTCTAAAAACCATTCCAAACCATCCCAAACATTACCTAACCACTTTAAAAACATATAAAGGCTTAAAAAGGGTTATATACCTCAGATCAGGGTACAATAATTTTTAATTTTAATATATTTTAAAATTGGGACACTCTTAAGGTGGGGAGAATCATGTAAATTTTGTTTAACATATCCTTACATGAAAAAAAGAAGACTAATTGTGGAGGGACCATTTTGATATGGTTTAATTTTATATTAATTTCATTGATGCTGGTATGGTTTTAAAATGTGTCATTTCTTGCTAAGCAGCATGGAGATGATATGTTTAGGTGTTTTTCTTCATGTAAGATGGTTATGATTAGATTGAATCCATCGCAAGAACATTTTATTAGATATAATAGAATTTTTTGGGGTATTCTTAGTAATTATTGATATCATATTAGTGTAATATTTCCTAATTTAAGACTATGACCCCTATCATTACACTTTCCTCGGTACATTATAAGAGAGTCAATTATACGGTGGGATATAAGAAAATTTCATTGGACATGGTAAGTGAACTCCATTGAAGTTACAATTTTTCATTGTGGTGATTTTATAGGCACAATTAGTCCCGAGTGATACTTGGGTTCCCATGTAAGAACTCCTTTTATGGACTCATAGGCACCAACTATTTTTCTTTGACTCGACCAACAAGTGGATGTCTCTTTAGGCTTATCTGGTGTTACTGATATGTGAACAATTATCTTTGTATAGATGTATCACTTGTAAACATGGGAGAATATAATACCTTGGACTATCTAAATGGATTCCCATTGATGATTCCAAGGTTTCATTAGACATCAGTTAGGCTCAGATGGGATGTTTTATGGTAGATGGTATTAGTTTACCATATTAAGTATATTCCTACATTCGTGTTATGGAATGAAAATACAAAGGTATTTTTTGTCTAGAGACATCATTGGGTGCTAGTAATGGGATTCAGTGAGCGTACTTAGAGAAAATCATGTGGAACCTATGTTTAAATGCAACAAGTTTAGTTTCTAAAAGGAATTGAACATCTAATACAATTGTTTTAATATAGTCACCTAGAGTCAGTATGACTTGGAATCTCTTTCCAATTTTGTTAAATACATCCCATGAGGAATAGCTTCCTAGAACTTCATCATGATGAGGTGTGTGTAGTGTTAGTTGGACAAGGATTTTGATGAAAATATGAATTGAACTATGTAAATTAGGTAAATTGGGAGTCAGACATTCACTTAAACTAGGGACCATTCCAAAGGAATTTTTTGAAGGATTCAAGCATTCTTTTATAGTTAATTACTACGGTGGGGAGTACCATGGATCAGAATTGGCCAAGAAGTGTTAAAACCCATTTGCAGTAAGTTTCAAGGTCTTCGTAATGTAAGATATCACAAGGTCATAATTTCTTAGGTTAGATGGGTTTGGGTAATCTCCATATTGATGTTTTATTTTTTTATGTAAATGCATTAAATCAAGTTTTTATGACTCATGTACCATATAATTAAGGGAATCTTGGAAGGGGTGTTAGGAATTAGAAATGAAACATTCATGTTTGAATGAAACTCCATGATGATATTAGGTTAGATTTTGTATTTTTATTTCCCCATGTCTTCTTAAGGATTAGAAGTTATATTGAAGGGAGATTATAGTATCCCATGTTTTTGGACGAGATGAAATTTACCAATGGAACTTGAATTTTATATTTGGTTGAAATATTGAATCAAAAATAAATATTCAAATATAAATTTTGAGAGTTTTAATGCTCAAATGTTATATTTTTAGACTTGGTTAATGGATCGATAGATTCCTTGGGTGTTCCATCAGGTTTTAGGAGCACCAAACTCCCAAAACTCAAATCCAGAGAAGGCTAACAGTGGCACATGGTTTGTCTAAAACCATGTAGCCCTTGGGAGAAATTGTTCTGCTAATCTATTAGAGTTGGAGGTATCACATGGTTCAGTCTAACCATTTGAGAGGATATACATGTATTTTCAAGTAATTGAAACATCTTGAAAGAGTAATTTTTCATGGGCTACACACTTCTATCCAAACTGTGTGGTGAGCCCATACTAGTGGGATCCATGGACTATGGATCAAGCATGGTTGGTGCATAATTTGGATAACAATGTGTCCAAAACATGTTTCTCATTTAAAGATGATAAAATTACCGTTTTCCATTCCTCTTTATTTATTTTCTCTTATTCTTGTTTTCCTCTTACCCTCACATAGTACCATCCCATGAAGCTCTCCTTCTACTTATATAGGTATGAAAATATCTCTTTCTTAGAGACTCCATTTAAATCATTGATCATCACTTTGGAATAATATCAGGGAGTTTATGACTCATCCTTATTCCTTTCTTCATTTATCTTCTCACCATCCGTGCTCTTTTGGTGTAAGATAATTCACCATATTTTCATCTTGTTCATCCATTTATTTTATTTCTCTGGAATCTACTCGATTTAAGCCTCGATATTGGACAAGTAGACCTTCCTTGGTAAAAGTGAGGTGGTATATATATATATATTCATTGTAACGACCCAAAGTTTCACTAATGGAAATCCCTCTTGATCTAGTTAAAGGTCTCATTATGTAAAATGTTTATATAAAATGTCAACTTCGTTGGTTTCATGTTAAGAATTGTGACCGTTGCTTTTATACCTGTTGAAATGTGATCACTTGATTAGTATAAATATAGGGCTTTAACAAATCCAATTTACTCAGACAAATGAAGCGATGACCTCATCCAGTAGAATTGATCAATACGAATCCCATTTGTCAGAGCTCGGAAAAGAGGTGGCGTATTTGAGCTTCGCTCTTGACCAATCCCAAGATGAGCTTCATTATGCCAAACTCGAACGTGACCGTCTACGGGAAAAGTGGAAGTTGATAGAAATTATCACTCGAGCGATGTTATCTGAGCCACCACAAGAGTCTGTAACCATCGCACACCTTACCCTTAGGTCTTGTGCGGCTGTTTTAAGGGGTTATGTAAAAAATCTCTAGTACTATGTTCATGTACATTATTTTTTTGTATATAATAATGAATATACTTTCTTGTCATTATTGACACATTGTAAATAGTTTTTAATGTACAAATAGTGTTTTTAGTTATTATTTAATTAAGAATTATATTTTATTAAATTAAGGGATTTTTGAATTAAATAATAGTTTAATAAAATATTATTATTATTATTATTAAATTATTATTTTTAAATATAAATGATCTTATTATTTTATGAATGCAATTGTAATTTTTATTAAGGTTTGAAAGCCATTTTTGTCAAAACCAGTGAATTTTCGATAAATGTCGGTTTTTATTTTAAAAGTTAAAATTAAAATATTTAGAAAATTATTTAGATAAAATAAATGTTATTTATGGAATCAAGATGTCAAAATTATCCAATGGTGAATTTTTCATAATTTTCTGAGACAGTCAATTTTTTGGGTAAAAATTAAATACTGTTTAAATATATAATGTGTTTTATGACATCATAATGACCCAATAGTGATGTAATAAAATACTATAATCTTTATGTTCGGCCAATATATGTTTTAAAATTAAAATAATGTGATTTTTGGTTTGTTTGACTTACTTTTCAAAGCATTAATGGACCCTTCAAGACTTATTAAACACATTGTCTTTTAAAATTGTTTTCCATGGGAGTGTGACTCACCTCTACATAAACAACCCTATCATTTTAAGAAGTTCGGACTTTGACCTTATAAAATATTATTTTCCTCTTCCCTTTTCCAAAAACCATGGGCAAAAACCATGGGATGGTTTGTGGTTTGGACTAATTTAATATAAGGGGTCCCAAACCTATATAATAAATAATTCCCTCACCTTTCCTATATAAACCCACCCAAGTTCCCACTTCCTCCTCAATAAAAGCCTTTGGAGTTCGTCCAACCTCTACCCTACAATCTGTAGAATCCTCTCAAGGTGCCCCAATCTCCCGAGAAGCCTCTCTCAAGCCTCTCTCAAGCCTTTGTAAGCACACTTCCAAGTAAGGGTTTTTTCTTCCTTTCTCATTTTTGTCCAATTTACTTTAAGTTGTATTGCCCTTTTAATTTCAATTAAGAACGTTGGGGTATGGTTTCTCACCTCCCTCATACTTCCCTATTTATGTTTTAATGATGGTATACCCCTTTCTCTCTCATTAAATGCCTCCCATGCACACCTGTTACTATGCTGAAATTCCAAAAGGAACTTCTCTCTCCTCTTTTACATTCAAGAAATACTTTTGTATCATGAATCTAAATTACATTAAAATTGTTGGGATGTGTATCTATATGAACTCCATACTTTCCATTACATTTAAATATGATGAGTAACCCCTTTCTCCCTCGTCAACCATTTTTATGAATTTTTATGTCACGCTGTTACACTGTCGAAATCGCATTGATTTTCTAAGCCAATGTCATTGTATAGTCAATACCACGCCCATTTCTCCTTCAAGGTTATTCACCTTTTTTCACATTTAATTATTGATTATAAAGTTTCATGTATGAATTCCACATTCCTTTATCATGGATTAAATGATTATGTTGTATGAATCCATGTTTTATGATCCATGTGGCACACTTATGCATGAAATGAAATGTTTAAGAAGGGTGCACCCTTATAGCACTCCAATGCATTGGGTAAAGTATAGTATCATGATACGTCATGTTCAATGTGTGTTGAATCATTCTAATTCAAGTGAAGTGAGGTTTTACTCATGCTTCATGTGCAATGAGTATTTACTCATGATCTATGTGCAATGAGCCTTGACTCATTCTAATTCCATGTTAAGTGTTGTTGCCACATTTCCATGTTATGATTATCATGCTTTATCCTTCCTTTATGTTCATGTTTCTATTTTTCTATATTGATATGCCTATTGTCTAACATGTATTGTACTCCTCATGTATTCCATGTTTATTCCTTTACTGGGCTTTATAGCTCACCCCTTTTTTATGCATGTCCTCAGGTCATCCCATGCAATGCTAAGTATGAGGGAATGTAGTGGTCATGTAAAGGAAGTTTTCAATAAAGATGTTGTACTTGATGTTTTAAGTTTTTATGTAATGATACTAAGCCTGAAAGACACTATACCTCTCTATCATCCTTGTTGTATCAAGTGAATGGTTTATGTAATAAATCATGTTTATGTTTGTAATAAAATCAAGGTTGTCATAGTTGGTATTAGATGATAGGTTTAGTTATTTTTGGGATTAGGATTAGAAAACCCTAGTAAAGCCTTAGAGAAAAGACTAAGTATAATAAAAAAATATCCAAGTTTTCATAAGTACTGAGTAAGTGGTTTATCAAGAAAATAAATCCATGTTTGGATACGAGCAAGTAGAGGTGGCTCTGGCACAGATATATCCTAGGGGTAAAACTGGAAAACACCGCTTTGAGCTAGACTCGAACGGGAACTGATACATGACAACGGGCCTTGCTGCACTCTTGGTTATGACACTCCTAGGGGATATGTTTTGATAAATTCACAATATTAGTATGAACCCTTATTAAGGGAATTAAAAAATTCCCCTAAGAATATATGTTAGAAAGTAGAACATGAAAATCCTAGATTGAAGCCTACACACTCATGAGTTAGGGAAATAAAAGTTTATTTATAATTTATCAAATTTTGTCTTTGTATTACCCTTTATGTGTTACCCCCTAACTTTCCTTTTATTCTAGCCAATGGCTGGTAGTAGGAGGACTCGGGATAACAACCGATGTGAAGATCAGTGTGATGACTGTACTAATGAGATGCCCAATCCAATGGGAGCGGGAATCGTGAACTTTTTCACGCTTCTCTCTCAGCTAACTCATGATTTGAATAGAAACACAGGTCAATAAGAACATTCAACCCCCCTAATAAATAACAAGTCTCTATCGAGAGCTTCATGAGACAAAGGCCTCCAACATTTAGTGGATCATGTGATCCCACGATCGCTGAACAATGGATCAACTCCATTGAAAAGATCTTCTCCATCCTTCAATGTTCTGAAAATAAGAAGGTTATTCTGGCGGCTTATCGTATGGAGGGTGAAGCTGATCAATGTTAGACGCTGATAAAAAATACGAAGTCTGAGGAGGAGATCAAGGCATTGGAATGGAAGGATTTCTGGAAGACGTTTTTTGATAACTATTTTCCATCCACCCTCCGACTTAAGATGGAAAGGGACTTCCTTTCCCTCAAACAAAAAGAAGAATAATCTATTGGAGAGTATGAGGCAAACTTCACAAGGCTTGAATGATACACATCCGACTTTATCGTTAGCCCCGAATGCAAGGTTGACTGCTTATTTGGTGGGTTGAAGCCTAGCCTGTGGAAAGCCTTAGAGATCCGTGACTTCGACAGCTATGAGGAAATTGTTTGATGTGTTCTCAAGGTCGAAATGGAGATTGGGGAATCACAGGGGTATCATGGGGACAAGAAGCGTAAGGTGAACTTCAATGTTGGTAGTCCGATGGATAAATCCAATGGTGCTAAGAAGATCCAGCACCCCACTTGCCACAAGTGCGGAAAGAATCAACTTATAAATTGCCTCAAGGGGACGAGGAAATGCTTTAGGTGTTGAAGAGAAGGGAACCTAGCTGTTAACTATTGGCAAGAAAGACCCGCGACTGCGATAGAGGAGAGAAATGCTCTGTTCGAAACTCAACGCATTGTTAATTTCTAAAACTACAAAGAACTGGGGAACTTTTCAAATCAGTTCTCTAAACCAAGGTTTTCGAGGGAAACCAACAACCTCCAAGGCAGCAAGGAAGATCTTTTTCCATCACTTCTGCCGAAGTGAACCCCGACAACGAAGTGGTGACACGTACGCTAGTTATTCATTCAAAAATAGCGAATGTACTTTTTGATTTAGGTTCTACGAATTCTTTTATATCTTGAAAGTTTAGTAGAACAATCCCAGCACCACCACAAATCTTGGAAGTGAATATGTCGGTGAGTACGAAAAATGGGGCACTAATTGCATCCCATGAATATAAGTCCTCCCCTATTATAATCTATGGAATGAATTTCCCGGAAAACCACTTCATACTCCCTCTGGTGAAATTTGATGCAATTCTTGGCATGGATTGGCTTTCCTTATATAGATCCAACATAAAATTTCAGGAGAGGGAAATCACACTCTATATGGAGAATAGACCCCTGATTGTTTACAAGTGTAAGGAGGAAGATGAATCTCCATTAGCTCCATCATCTCAAGCATGGATATTACTTCCCTCTGAGCACGCGTATCTGGCTCTGATGATTGAGTCCAAGGATAAAACCATCCTTGAAAAAAATGCAAATTGTGAGGGAATTCACTAAAGTGTTTCCCGAGGAACTTCCTAGTCTTCCTCCTAGAAGAGATGTTGATTTATCAATTGATCTTATACCAGGGGTGCGACCAATATCCAAGACTCTATATAGAATGGCTGTCGTGGAGCTTGGAGATCTGAAAAAACAACTACAGGAGAATCTAGATAAAGGGTTTATACGGCCATGTGCTTCACCATGGGGTGCACCAGTTATCTTCGTCAAGAAGAAGGATGGGTCAATGCGGCTTTGCATCAATTATCGCAGACTTAACAAAATAACGATAAAGAACAAGTATCCTCTACCATGGATAGATTACTTGTTCGATCAGCTTCGTGGAGCACAATACTTCTCCAAGGTAGACTTGCGGTCGGGATTTTATCTAGGGAGAAGAAGGAAGATGTCCCCAAGACTGATTTTCATACTAGATACGGGCACTATGAATTCATAGTAATGCCTTTCGGACTCACCAATGCTCCAAAAATATTCATGGACTTGATGAATAGAGTCTTTAGATATTACCTAGACAAATTTGTGGTAGTCTTTATAGATGATATTCTAATATACTCCAAAACCAATGAGGATCATGAAGAGAATTTAAGAACTACACTAGAGACTTTGCACAAGGATAAGCTCTATGAAAAGTACATCAAGTGCGAGCTCTGGTTTAAGGAGGTCTCATTCTTGGGCCCATCCATCTCAAGAAATGGGATATCTGTGGATCCCTCCAAAACTGATGCAATTGATGGATGGCCGAGGCCAACAACGATAACGAATATCCGTAGCTTCTTGGGGTTAGCTAGATATTATCGACGATTTGTGAGAAATTTCTCACAATTGTCCAACCCTCTTACCAATCTAACTCGAAATGGAGTAATGTTTTCTTGGAGTGATGAATGCGAAGAAAGCTTCAAGGAGTTGAAAAAGAGGCTTATCACTGTTCCCGTGCTCACTTTACCCAAAAGTGGGGAATTTTTTGTGGTATTCAGTGATTCTTTGAAGAAGGGCTTAAGCTGTGTGCTGATGCAGAATGATAAAGTGATTTCCAATGCCTTAAGATAGTTGAAAATCCATGAGAAAAACTATCCAACACATGATCTGGAGTTGGAGGCGGTGATCTTTGCCTTGAAAATCTAGCGGAATTATCTCTATGGGGAGAAATGTGAGATATATACCGACTACAAGATTCTTAAATATATATTCACACAGAAAGATCTTAATATGCGCCAGAGAAGATGGATAGAGCTCATCAAGGATTATGGCTATTCAATACATTACCACCCTGGGAAAGAAAACAAGGTGGCATATGCCCTAAGTAGAAAGGACCTAGCGATTCTATCAATGATGAGAATTGAGAAGGATCCAATTTTCTTAGACTTGATGAAGTTGGACATGAGAATCATAAAGAATGGAACATTATCAATCCTTTCACAAATGATTGCTCAACTGTATCTTTTGGAAAGGTTAAAGGGTGATCAAAAAGATGATGTGGGAATTCAATAAAAAGTGGAAGCTATCAAAAAGGGGAAATCCTCAGAGTTTAATGTTAATGAAGAAGGAATTGTGCAATTTTGGAAAATACTATCTATTCCATCAAGTCCAGAGCTGAAGAAGGAACTTTTGGATGATGCACATAGTTCAAATTTCCCTATTCACACAGGGAGTAGAAGGATGTATCAAGATCCCCGAGAAAACCTTTGGTGGGATAATATGAAATAGGAGATCGCTGAATATACATCAAAGTGCCTGGTGTGCCAGCAAGTGAAGGCAGAGAGGTAGAAGTCTAAGGGGATGATGCAACCATTGCCCATACCAGAATGGAAATGGGATAACATCACCATGGACTTTGTCACCAGACTTCTGAGGACATCCAAAGGCAACAATGCAATCTGGGTTTCTTTGGATCGTCTTACAAAGGTTGCACACTTCATTGCTATTCAGGAGGATTTATCATTGGATCAACTGGCATGGATATATATTAGGGAAATAGTAAGGCTGCATAGATTACCAATATCTATTGTGTCTGACTGAGATCCAAGACTCACCTCTATGTTTTGGAAGAGTCTTCAACATGATCTAGATACTGAACTGAACTTCAGTACAGCCTATCATCCTCAAACTGATGGCCAATCCTAGCGGACTATCCAAAAAATCGAGGACATGTAGAGAGTGTGCTCAATGTACTTTAAAGGAGGATGGGATCAACATATTTCTCTGGTTGAGTTTTCTTATAATAACAGTTTCCACTCGAGCATTCAAATGGCACTATATGAAGCCATTTATGGGAAAAATTTCAGAACACCGGCATGTTGGGATGAGGTCGGTGAACGTAAGCTGCTTGGACCAGAAATGGTCGAGGAAATGATGGAGAAGGTGAAAACCATTCAGTAGCATATCAAGGCATCCCAGAGTCGACAGAAGAGTTATATATATAATCGTCGATGAGACCTTGAGATTAATGTTGGGGACATGGTTTTTCTACACATATCTCCATGGAATAAGGTCATGAGGTTTGGAAATAAAGGGATGTTAAGTCCACGGTACATTGCCCCCCACGAGATTCTTGATCATGTCGGGGCTGTGGCCTATCAACTAGCACATCCACCTACAATGTCCAAAGTACATGATGTCTTTCATGTATCCCTCTTAAAGAAGTACATACCAGACCCTTCACATGTACTCCCTTATGAGGTTGTATAGTTGGAGGATGATCTTTATTATGAGGAGCAACCAGTGAAGATCTTAGATCGTAGAGAAAAAGTTCTACGAAATAGGACAATTCCCCTCGTCAAGGTGTTGTGGTGAAACCAAAAGTTTGAAGAAGTGACTTGGGAATCGGAAGAAATGATGAAGCTGAGTTACCCACATTTGTTTTGGTGTGGGATAAAGGAAATTTTGAGGGTGAAATTTCATAAGGGGGGGGGGATATTGTAACGACCCAAAGTTTCACTAATGGAAATCCCTCTTGATCTAGTTAAATGTCTCTTTATGTAAAATGCTTCTATAAAATGTCAACTTCTTTAGTTTTATGTTAAGAATTGTGACCATTGATTTTATACCCATTGAACAGTGATCAGATGATTAGTATAAATATAGGGCTTTAACAAATCCAATTTACTCAGAAAAAGGAAGCGATAGCCTCATCCAGTAGAATTGCTCCATACGAAGCCCATTTATTAGAGCTCGGAAAAGAGGTGGCATCTTTGGGCTTCTCTCTTGACCAATACCAAGCTGAGCTTCATCATGTCAAGCTCGAATGTGACCGTCTATGGGAAAAGTGGAAGTTGATAGAAATTACCCCTCGAGCGATGTTATCTAAGCCACCCCAAGAGTCTGTCACCATCGCACACCTTACCCTTAGGTCTTATGTGGCTGTTTTAAGTGGTTATGTAACAAATTGCTAGTACTATTTTCATGTACATTATTTTTTTTGTATATAATAATAAATATACTTTCTTGTCATTATTGACACATTGTAAATAGTTTTTAATGTACAAATAGTGTTTTTAGTTATTATTTAATTAAGAATTCTATTTTATTAAATTAAGGGATTTTTCAATTAAATAATATTTTAATAAAATAATAATATTATTATTAAATTAATTTTTATTAAATATAAATTATCTTATTATTTTATGAATGCAATTGTAATTTTTATTAAGGTTTGAAAGCCAATTTTGTCAAAACCCGTGAATTTTCGATAAATGTCGGTTTTTATTTTAAAAGTGAAAATCAACATATTTATAAAATGATTTAGATAAAATAAATTTCATTTTTGGAATCAGGATGTCGAAATTATCCAATGGTAAATTTTTCATAATTTTTTGAGACAGTAAATTTTTTGGATAAAAATTAAATACTATTTAAATATATAATGTGTTTTATGACATCATAATGACCCAATTGCGATGTAATAAATACTATAAGATTTATGTTCAGACACTATATGTTTTAACATTAAAATAATGTGATTTTGTGTTTGTTTGACTTAATTTTCAAAGCATTAATGGACCCTTCAAGACTTATTAAACACCTTGTCTTTTTAAATTGTTTTCCATGGGAGTGTGACTCACCTCCACATAAGCAAACCTATTATTTCAAGAATTTAGGAATTTGGCCTTATAAAATATTTTTTCCTCTTCCCTTTTCCAAAACCCATGGGCAAAAACCATGGGATGGTTTTTGATTTGGACTAATTTAATATAAGGGGTCTCAAACCTAAATAATAAAGAATTCCCTCAACTTTCCTATATAAACCCACCCAATCTCCCAGTTACTCCTCACTCAATGTAACACCCGAGACTTTTATGTTATATAAATCATCAAAGGAATCTTTTTCTACACAACACTTTCTTGGCTTGCTTTACACGAAATCGCGACCTTCCTCGATAGCTTGCGTCGTACGCAATACCGAGTTTCACTAAACAACGATATGCTATTAAAATATTATTTAAAATAGCCGTTATGAATAGTAATAACCACTTTTTGAAATTTTATAAATTTTATCTTTCAAAATGGACTTCATTTTTGGATTCGGAATACCGAAATTAGCCTAGGGTAAAATTTTGGTATTTTTTTGAAAACTTTCAATTTTTGATGAATAGTGAAACCACTAAGTGGTAGGTTAAAAACTGAATTTTGCATAAAACTTAATTTTACCGCTTCTGTGAATGGAATTTCAAAAATCCGACAGACACGGTTGACATCAGTAAGTAAAATGTGGTTCAATGAGATAAAAATAATTTTTTGGTGAATAGTAACTTTTTACTTTTTTTTACCGCAGTTAATAGTAAATAGGGTAACTAAGGGTAAATATGATATTACTATTACCCTAACACATGTCCTAACTCTATTGGATAAGTTTAATTCGACCAAAAACAACCGTATGAATATAATATGACCATTTAGGTCCACTTGGATTAGATTATGACATTTAATATTATTTTATTTAATGAATAGTTAAAATAGTTAAAATCAATGTTTAATAACTAAAACATTTTTAATATGGTGTTATACATAAGATAAATTTGATTATAAATATTCATTAGAAATCTAAAAAGATTTCCTACATAATGATATTTTATTTATAATTTTTAGACTTTAAATAAATTAATTTATTTATGACACAACGATGATGCAATAATTACCCTTTTAAGGAAATGTTAACATAATTGATGTTATAAACACCAAAATAAATGTAATTTGAGACTTTATAGGTTAATATGACATGTTAGTATTGATTTAATTAACTTGGTTCGAACTAATAATTCTGTTATGATTTTCACAAAAATCAATTACTAAATAGTGTCAAAATTGACATAAAATAGTTTTTAAAACAAATATTATATTGGTAATTGTTATTTTATTCCTAAAAATCTAAGGTTCGGACAAATGACTTAGATAAGGTTATATATATTAATAATAAACAACTTGGGGTTCGTTTGGATGCTTATAGTAAGTTTATTAACCTTAGAGTATAAGAACACAAGAAGACATGGTAAAAGTATAATTATTTAACTTAATGTTAAATCTAAATGATAAGGTTAAAATAGGAACCTAAACTCGTCTAAATTCTATTGGATGAGAGGATTTCGACCCATCCCCACCTTAGCTTAGAAATATATCAATTTGGAGCTATTTAAAACCGAACTTAACTTTATAATAAAATAATAGTTTTAGTTATTCCAAAGGTGCCCCTCTCCTCCCTTATAAAAGGACACCTCCTCCCCCTCTTCCTCACACCACTTGGAGCCTTCAAGCTCGGCCAACCCCTACCAATTTCCCCTCTACACTTCCCTAGAGACATCCTAGAGGTTTTGGTCTTCTTCAAAGACCAATTTAATGCCCTAAAAGAAGGTCTCAAAGAAGCACTTCAAAGAAGAGGTAATGTCCGTTACCGATTCTTTCATCTTTATTTCTTCTTCCACTTCTTCTTCTTTAGTTGTTTCATTATTATGTAATAAAATCAGTATCACTCATATACTGATATGTTATTATAAGTATGAAACAACCCTATTTCACCATCTATCCATCCTACGGAAAAAGAAATCACCGCGCGTGCGTACGTACGAAATACCGTCTCCAAGCCGTGGTGTAATCTATTTTCCACCACCACCTTACTTGGATTGGTATAATGGTGTAAATAATGACCATATATGACTATTATAAAGTGATATTGATTTTGAAATAGTATACATATCCTCCAATACAATTCCACGATCATAGGAACGATATCATCACTCGTGCGTACGTACGGAATACCGTCTCCACGATGTGATGCGACTCGTTCTAAATGATCTTCATTTCATAATGATTATATAAATGAATTGAATTAATGAATATGATCTGTATTACACTAATACCATTCTGGAAATGAGGTATCTATAACCTAAAGAGAAGAATAATAATTTATTCGACAAAACACGCATAAGAACAAAAAGTTATAAACACCCAAATAACAAGTAGCAATGAAATATTACTACTAAGAAGCTAAGAATATGACCATATATGATATCATAAAAAAAAGTATGATTCTGGAATAAGTCAATAACATTATTTAAATCATTATACAGGAGGTTTGGATACTTACAAAACAAGTCGGACCTAAGGTAAGGGAAATATCACAATCTCATTTTTATCCGAGATTGTTTATACTTTAGCATTTATTGGGGTGTATTTTATCATCAACATCCATGTTTACTCAATATGTAATATTATTTCCATCCACCTAAAATTGTTTAAATCCAATTTTACCTTTCGGTGAGTTTTTAGTAAAGGATATGAAAGGAATCTTTTGTCGTTTTTCGTACGAGGTACTTTTTTACTTTTCCGAAAAAAGTACGAAGAATGTTTTTTTAACTTATACGACATGAATGGATTTTTAAAACATTATTTCCAAGAGCTTACTTTACAAGTTTTCAAGTTTATTTTTAATCAACTTCTTTTAGTTTAATGTTGTATGACATGTTAATAAAGGAAAAATATTTTTGAAGAAGAAAGGATATTTTCCTCAAGAATGGAGTTCAAGTGTTTTACCAAAATTATTTTTACATCTAAGATAATAAAGGGTTCTGTTTTTATCCCTATTATTAAATTGATTTGATTATGTTGTGATGGAATTATTTTTATGAATTCCTTTATCTTATATGAATTTTTTTATGATGTCATGATGTTTAAGATTCCCATTTGTATTACATGGGTTATGCAATGATGTATGATTTATGATTTTGTGGCACACATAAGAATGGTATCATTATGAGATGGGTGGGACCTATATCTCCCTCCAATGCATTGGGTAAAGATTTTATATCTCATGAGATAGACATGGCTGGAATGGTAGGTTGTACCGGTTTAGTGAAACAGGACTGAAACGAGGGTGACTCAGTTCAGAAAGGGACTTTTTCTATTAAGATAGTCTTGGAAAAGAGTCTTGACTAACAAGAAATGGTTCTCTATGATTATGTGTGTATGCCACAATGTTTCATGTTTTAAGTTATGATTATTGTGATTACATTTCACTGCCATGATTTATCCCATGTTATGAAATTATGATCTCTTTTCCAGGTTAAGATTTCCAAAAGTTATGTGCTTATGTATATGATGTGATTGATATTTCTTTTGTTTACCCTTACTGAGTATTTGAGCTCACCCTTTTGTATTTTTTCTTTCCCCAGGTCTGGAAGAATGTTATTAAGTAAGATATGCCAAAAGGGACTATAGATATGGTGAAAAAAATGGGAGACAGTGTAGACGCTTTATGAACCAGTTGTTTATGTTTCCCAGTTTCTAAAGACACTATACCTATACGGTCCTTTCGTGGTTTTGTTATATGTTTTAATAAGTATGCTTCAATTTTGAAGTATTAACAATGTATGTAAATTATGGGTCGTTATAGTTGGTATCAGAGGAAAGGTATAGTCAACCTTTGGAAACTAGGATGTGAAAGCCTTAGTAAGAACCCTAAGGATAAGTCTAAGCATAGAACACAATCTTAGTGTTTTAGAAATGGCCATGAATAACCTAGGATAATACCTTAAGTGTGAAATTTTATTCTTGATTATGTGGTTTTCCTATTATAATTAGTGTTGCTCACACAATTCTTCTTGGTTTTAGTCAATGGCTGGAACCCGAAGGAACCGTGTTAATGCGGAATGCGACTTGCAATTCAATGATTGTCCCCCTGAGCAACCAAACATTATGGGAGCTGGAATGCAAAATCATGTAGCCATGCTCACACAACTTTTTCAAGCTATTTATCATGCAGGACATCCAAACGAGCAAAGGAAGGAGCAACATTCTGTTGAATTCTTCATGAGGCAGCGTCCACCTTCTTTCAACAGGTCTACTGATCCATTAGTTGCTGAACAATGGATTAGTACTACTGAAAAGATATTTTCAGTTCTTCAATGTTCTGAACATGATAAAGTCATCCTAGCAGTGTATCGTTTGGAAGGAGATGCTGATCAATGGCGGAATCTTATTAAGAATACGAGGCAAAGGGATGAAATTGAGTCCATGGAATGGGACGAGTTCAAGAACTTATTTTTCAATAAGTACTTCCCTCGTATTCTCCGAACAAATATGGAGAAAGATTTTCTTGAACTAAAGAAAAAGGATGATGAATCTGTTGGTACCTATGAAGAAAATTTTACAAGACTTGAAAGGTACGCTTCTAGTATTATTATCCAACCTGAGAGTAAGATCGATCGATTCTTTAGTGGCTTAAAACCAAGTCTTCGAAGGGCGTTATCCATAAGGGACTTCAATAGCTACGAGGAAATCGTTCGATGTGCTCTCAAAGTCGAGATAGAGATTGGAGTAACCCATCAGTCATATGGGTTTGATAAGAAGAGGAAAATGGAATTCAAAGGAAAATCTAAAGAGCACACTGAAAAGAAGATGAGATTTCCCTTATGCTCAAAGTGTGGAAAGAAACATGGAGGGAGTTGTCTTAAAGGGATAAGTAAATGTTTTAAATATGGAAAGGAAGGTCATCGGGCATTTGAATGCCGCGATGATGGGAAGAAGATGTCTAATGATGCAAACAAAGGAAGGGATACACAGAATGAACCTACTACACTTCAATGTTTCAAGTGAAAGGAGATGGGGAATTATGCCAATAAATGCCCTAATCCAAGGGTTGATGATGATGGTCGACGTCAACAAACTCTCAAGGCTAAAGACAAAGGAAAGTCACATGCAATTTCTATCAGCGATGTGGAGTACGATAACGATGTGGTGAAAGGTACACTTACCATCCACTCTAAAGTAGCAAATGTTTTATTTGATTCTGGATCCACCCACTCTTTTATTTCAGAATAATTTTCTAAGGGTATCACCGTATTACCTCAACAATTAGATGTTGAGTTAGCTGTGACAACACCTAATGGCACAACAGTCGCATCAAAAGTTTATAATTCTTCTCCGATCGAAGTTTGTGGGAAAGTGCTTTTTGAAAATCTTGTGATCCTTCCTATAGTGGAATTTGATGTATTTCTTGGCATGGATTGGATTTCTTTATATGGAGCTCATATCAATTGCCAAAGAAGGGAAGTCACATTTCATATTCCAGATCAATCTATGATCGTCTATCAATGCAAGGATGAACATAACCTTCTAGTGGAAATTTCTTCTATCTTATGGGTCTTGATTCCACTAAATGAAGGTTATTTATCTCAAATGGTTGGTGAGAAACTCACGATTAAGAATATGCCCATTGTACGGGAGTTTGATGATGTCTTTCCGGAGTAATTCCAGGGACTTCCACCAAATCGTGAAGTTGAGTTCTCAATAGATTTCGTACCGGGTGCTTTGCCTATTTCAAAGACACCTTATAGAATGACCCCAATTGAGTTGCAGGAATTGAAGAAGCAACTCCAAGAGAATCTTGATAAAGGATTCATACGCCCTAGTGCATCACCTTGGGGAGCACCTGTTCTATTTATTAAGAAGAAAGATGGATCAATGAGACTCTGCATTGATTATCAAGAACTTAACAAGATCACTATCAAAAACAAATATCCTCTCCCGCACATTGATGACCTATTTGACCAACTACGTGGAGCTCAATACTTTTCCAAGATTGATCTTCGTTCAGGGTATCATCAATTAAGGGTCAAAAGGGAGGATATACCAAAGACGGCTTTCCATACAAGGTATGGACACTATGAAATTATAGTGATGCCATTTGGTCTTACAAATGCCCCTGCTATCTTCATGGATCTGATTAATAGAGTCTTTAGAGACTATCTTGATCAATTTGTGGTAGTCTTTATAGATGATATTATTGTCTATTCAAAGAGCAAGGAAGAACATGAAGATCACTTGAGAATTATATTGAAGACCCTGAGAAAGGAGAAGCTTTATGCCAAATTTACCAAGTGTGAATTTTGGCTTCAAAAAGTTGCATTTTTGGATCACATAATCTCAAAAGAGGGGATATCTGTGGATCCAGCAAAAACAGAGGTTATCGAAAGATGGTCGAGACCAACAACAGTAACTGAGATCCGAAGTTTTCTTGGTTTGGCTGGATATTATCGACGTTTTGTGAAAGATTTTTCACGATTATCTAATCCACTCACCAAGTTGACTCGGAAAGTAGTTAAGTTTGTCTGGACGGAAGAATGTGAAGAGAATTTCAAGGAGTTGAAAAGAAGGTTATCAAGTGCACCTGTGCTCACACTGCCTTGTAGTGGAGAAAGGTTTGTGATCTATAATGATGCATCCAAGAAGGGATTAGGGTGTGTTCTTATGCAAAATGATATGGTGATAGCTTATGCCTCACGACAGTTGAAAATCCATGAGAAAAATTATCCAACACATGATTTGGAGTTAGCTGCGGTAATCTTTGCATTAAAGATTTGGAGGCATTACCTTTATGGTGAAAGGTGTGATATTTATACTGATCATAAAAGTTTTAAGTATATTTTCACACAAAAGGATCTGAATATGCGTCAAAGAAGATGGTTGGAGCTGATTAAGGATTACGACTGCTCAATCCATTACCACCCTGGGAAAGCAAACAAGGTGGCAGATGCATTAAGTCGACAAGACCATGCTAGTTTATCCATGATGAGGATCACAAAAGATCCAATATTTATGGATTTACAAAGGATGGATCTTGGAATTATAATGGAAGGGGAAAAATCTTATCTTTCTCAAATGAATGTTCAACCATCTATACATGTGAAGATTAAAGAGGCACAGAAAGAAGATGTCGAGTTACAAAAGAAGGTGGGAAATGTTCCTGAGTTCAACCTTGATTGTGATGGGATAATAAAGTTCAGGAATCGGGTTTGTGTTCCTCCCATCCCTGAATTAAAGAAGGAGCTGCTGGATGAGGCTCATAGTTCTTCATTCTCTATTCATCCTGGAAGCATGAAGATGTATAGGGACCTAAAATAGTACTTCTGGTGGGATGGCATGAAAAGAGATGTTGCTGAATATGTCTCTTGATGCTTGGTTTGTCAACAAGTTAAAGCTGAGAGACAGTAGTCTAAGGGGATGTTACAACCATTACCCATACCCGAATGGAAATGGGAAAACATTACTATGGACTTTGTCACAGGACTTCCTAAAACATCAAAAGGCAATAATGCTATCCGAGTCATAGTTGATCGTCTTACAAAGTTTGCACACTTCATTGCTATTAGAGAGGATTTCTCTCTGGACCAGCTTGGTAGGATATATGTAATGGAAATGGTAAGATTGCATGGACTACCACTTTCTATTATATCTGATCGGGATCTGAGATTTACCTTGAAGTTCTGGCGAAGTCTTCAGCATACTCTGGATACAGAGTTGAGTTTCATCACTGCTTATCATCCTCAGACAGACGGTCAGTCTAAAAGAACAATTCAAACCCTAGAAGATATGTTGAGAGCTTGCTCTATGTATTTCAAAGGAGGTTGGGATCAACACCTACCTTTGGTGGAATTTTCTTATAATAATTTCTTTCACTCCAGTATTCAGATGGCTCCTTATGAAGCTCTCTATGGAAAGAAATGCAGGACTCCAACTTGCTGGGATGAAGTTGGGGAAAGAAATCTATTAGGACCTGATCTCGTTGATGAAATGGTAGAAAAGGTCAGATCTATTCAACAACACATAAGAGCAGCTCAGAGTTGACAGAAAAGTTATTCCGATATCCGAAGAAAAGACCTAGAGTTTGAAGTGGGCAATAAAGTGTTCTTACAGATATCTCCTTGGAAGAGAGTCAGGAGATTTGGAAAGAAGGGGAAGTCAAGCCCTAGATATATCGGTCCTTTCGAAATACTGGATCGTGTAGGGAAGGTAGCTTACCGATTGGCACTTCCACCGAATCTCTCTCAAGTTCATGATGTGTTCCATGTATCTCTCCTGAGAAAGTACATACCCGATCCTTCACATGTACTCAGCTCAGAAGTTGTACCGCTGGAGCAAGATCTTTCTTATGAAGAACGACCGATAGAGATTCTAGATCGTAGCGAAAAATTCCTACAAAACAAGACCACTCGATTGGTGAAAATTTTATGGAGGAACCACCAATTAGAAGAAGCTACATGGGAACTTGAGGATATGATGAGGGAGAGGTATCCTCATCTGTTTGTTACAAATTGACGAATTTCGAGGGCGAAATTCATTTTAAGGGGGGTAGAATGTAACACCCGAGACTTTTATGTTATATAAATCATCAAAGGAATCTTTTTCTACACAACACTTGCTTGGCTTGCTTTAGACGAAATCACGACATTCCTTGATAGCTTGCGTCGTACGCAATACCGAGTTTCACTAAACAACGATATGCTATTAAAATATTATTTAAAATAGCCGTTATGAATAGTAATAACCACTTTTTGAAATTTTATAAATTTTATCTTTCAAAATGGACTTCATTTTTGGATTCAGAATACAGAAATTAGCCTAGGGTGAAATTTTGGTATTTTTTTGAAAACTTTCAATTTTTGATGAATAGTGAAACCACTAAGTGGTAGGTTAAAAACTGAATTTTGCATAAAACTTAATTTTACCGCTTTTGTGAATGGAATTTCGAAAATCCGACAGACACTGTTGATATCAGTAAGTAAAATTTGGTTCAATGAGATAAAAATAATTTTTTGGTGAATAGTAACTTTTTACTTTTTTTTACCGCGGTTAATAGTAAATAGGGTAACTAAGGGTAAATATGATATTACTATTACCCTAACACATTTCCTAATTATATTGGATAAGTGTAATTAGACCAAAAATAACCTTATGAATATAATATGACCATTTAGGACCACTTGGATTAGATTATGACATTTAATATTATTTTATTTAATGAATAGTTAAAATAGTTAAAATCAAAGTTTAATAACTAAAACATATTTAATATGGGGTTATACATAAGATAAATTCAATTATAAATATTCATTAGAAAGCTAAAAAGATTTCCTACATAATGATATTTTATTTATAATTTTTAGACTTTAAATAAATTAATTTATTTATGACACAACGATGATGCAGTAATTACCCTTTTAAGAAAATGTTAACATAATTGATGTTATAAACACCAAAATAAATATAATTTGAGACTTTCTAGGTTAATATTACATGTTAGTATTGATTTAATTAACTTGGTTCGAACTAATAATTCTGTTATGATTTTCACAAAAATCAATTACTAAATAGTGTCAAAATTGACATAAAATAGTTTTTAAAACAAATATTATATTGGTAATTGTTATTTTATTCCTAAAAATCTAAGGTTCGGCCAAATGACTTAGATAAGGTTATATATATTAATAATAAACAACTTGGGGTTCGTTTGGCTGCTTATAGTAAGTTTGTTAACCTTATAGTATAAGAACACAAGAAGACATGGTAAAAGTAAAATTATTTAACTTAATGTTAAATCTAAATGATAAGGTTAAAATAGGAACCTAAACTTGTCTAAATTCTATTGGATGAGAGGATTTAGACCCATCCCCACCTTAGATTAGAAATATATAAATTTGGAGCTATTTAAAACCGAACTTAACTTTATAATAAAATAATAGTTTTAGTTATTCCAAAGGTGCCCCTCTCCTCCCTTATAAAAGGACACCTCCTCCCCCTCTTCCTCACACCACTTGGAGCCTTCAAGCTCGGAAAACCCCTGCCACCTTCTCCTCTCCACTTCCCTAGATACATCCTAGAGGTTCTGGTCTTCTTCAAAGACCAATTTTAGTGCCCTAAAAGAAGGTCTCAAAGAAGCACTTCAAAGAAGAGGTAATGTCCGTTACCGATTCTTTCATCTTTATTTCTTCTTCCACTTCTTCTTCTTTAGTTGTTTCATTATGAAGTAATAACATCAGTATCACTTATATACTTATATGTTATTATAAGTATGAAACAACCCTATTTCACCATCTATCCATCCTACGGAAAAAGAAATCACCGCGCGTGCGTACGTACGGAATACCGTCTCCACGCCGTGGTGTAATCTATTTTCCACCACCACCTTACTTGGATGGGTATAATGGTGTAAATAATGACCATATATGACTATTATAAAGTGATATTGATTTTGAAATAGTATAAATATACTCCAATACAATTCCATGATCATAGGAACGATATCATCACTCGTGTGTACGTACGGAATACCGTCTCCACATTGTGATGCGACTCGTTCTACATGATTTTCATTTCATAATGATTATATAAATGAATTTAATGAATGAATATGATATATATTACACTAATACCATTCTGGAAATGAGGTATCTATAACCTAAAGAGAAGAATAAGAATTTATTTTACAAAACACGCATAAGAACAAAAAGTTATAAACACCCAAATAACAAGTAGCAATGAAATATTACTACTAAGAAGCTAAGAATATGACCATATATGATATCATTAAAATAAGTATGATTCTAGAATAAGTCAATAACATTATTTTAATCATTATACAGGAGGTTCGGACACTTACAAAGCAAGTTGGACCTAAGGTAAGGGAAATATCACAATCTCATTTTTATCCGAGATTGTTTATACTTTAGCATTTACTAGGGTGTATTTTATCATCCGCATCCATGTTTCCTCAGTATGTAATATTATTTCCATCCACCTAAAATTGTTTAAATCCATTTTTACCCTTCGGTGAGTTTTTAGTAAAGGATATGAAATGAATCTTTTGTCGTTTTTCATACGAGATACTTTTTGACTTTTCCGAAAAAAGTACGAAGAATGTTTTTTTAACTTATACGACATGAATGGATTTTTAAAACATTATTTCCAAGAATCTTCCTTTAAAAGTTTTCAAGTTTATTTTTAATCAACTTCTTTTAGTTTAAATTTGTATGACATGTTAAGAAAGGAAAAATGTTTTTGAAGAAGAAAGGATATTTTCCTCAAGAATGGAGTTCAAGTGTTTTATCAAAATTATTTTTCCATCTAAGATAATAAAGGGTTCTGTTTTTATCCCTATTATTAAATTGATTTGATTATGTTGTGATGGAATTATTTTTATGAATTCCTTTATCTTATATGAATTGTTTTATGATGTCATGATGTTTAAGATTCCCATTTGTATTACATGGGTTATGCAATGATGTATGATTTATGATTTTGTGGCACACATAAGAATGGTATCATTATGAGATGGGTGGGACCTATATCTCCCTCCAATGTATTGGGTAAAAATTTTATATCTCATGAGATAGACATGGTTGGAATGGTAGGTTATACCGGTTCAGTGAAACAGGACTGAAACGAGGGTGACTCGGTTCAGAAAGGGACTTTGTCCATTAAGATAGTCTTGGCAATGAGTCTTGACTAACAAGAAATGATTCTCTATGATTATGTGTGTATGCCACAAAGTTTCATGTTTTAAGTTATGATTATTGTGATTACATTTCACTGCCATGATTTATCCCATGTTATGAAATTATGATATCTTTTGCAGGTTAAGATATCCAAAAGTTATGTGCTTATGTATATGATGTGATTGATATTTCTTTTGTTTACCCTTACTGAGCATTTGAGATCACCCTTTTGTATGTTTTCTTTCCCCAGGTCAGGAAGAAGGTTATTAAGTAAGATATGCCAAAAGGGACTATAGATATGATGAAATAAATGGGAGACAGTGTAGACGCTTTATGAACCAGTTGTTTATGTTTCCCAGTTTCTAAAGACACTATACCTATACGGTCCTTTCGTGGTTTTGTTATATGTTGTAATAAGTATGCTTCAATTTTGAAGTATTAACAATGTATGTAAAGTATGGGTCGTTATACTCAATGCCTTTGGAGTTCGTCCAAACTATGTCCTACTCTCTCTATAATCCTATAAAGATGCCCCAAGCTCCCAATAAGCCTCTTTCAAGCCTCTCTCAAGCCTTTTGAAGCACACTTCCAAGTAAGGGTTTTTTCTTCCTTTCTAATTTTTTGTCCAATTTTCTTTAAGTTTTTTTGCCCTTTTAATTTCAATTATGAATGTTGGGGTATGGTTTATCACCTCCCTATTTATATTTTAATTATGGGAGACTCCTTTATCTCTCATTAAATGCCTCCCATGTACACCCGTTACTATGCCGAAATTCTGAAAGGAACTTCTCTCTCCTCTTTTACATTCAAGCAATAATTTTGTATCATGATTCTAAATTCCATTACAATTGTTGGGACATGTATATATATGACCTAATTACTGTACATTACAATTAAATATGATGAGTAACCCCTTACTCTCTCATCCACCATTTTTATGAATTCTTATGTCACGCCGTTACGCTGCTGAAATCACACCGATTTTCTAAGCTAATGTCATTGTATAGTGAATACCATGACCATTTCTCCATCAATGGTATTCACCTTTATGTAAATTTTCTTATTTATTATAAAGTTTCATGTATGAATTCCACATTCCCTTATCGTGTAATAAATGATTATGTTTTATGAATCCCTGTGGCACAGTTATGCATGAAATGAAATGTTTAAGAAGGGTGCGCCCTTATAATGCTCCAATGTGTTGGGTAAAGTATAGTATCATGATACGTCATGTGCAATGAGTGTTGACTCATGATAATTCAAGTGAAACGAGGGTTTACTCGTGCTTCATGTGCAATGAGGATTTACTCATGCTCTATGTCCAATGAGCCTTGGCTCATGCTAATTCCATGTTAAGTGTTGTTGCCACATTTCCATGTTATGATTATCATGCTTTGTCTTGCCTTTATGTTCATGTTTATCTTGTGCTCTATTGATATTCTTATTGTCTAACATGTATTGTACTCTTCATTTATTCCATGTTTATTCCCTTACTGGGCTTTATAGGTCACCCCTTTTTTATACATTTCCTTAGGTTATCCCATGCAATGCTAAGAATGAGGGAATATAGTGGTCATGTAAAAGAAGTTTCCAATAAAGATGTTGTAATTCATGTTTTAAGCTGTTATGTAATGATCCTAAGCCCCAAAGACACTAGACCTCTCAATCAACCTTGTTGTATCAAGTTAATGGTTTATGTAATAAATCATGTTTAAGTTTGTAATAAAAGTAGGGTTGTCATATTCATAACGTCTTTATGGTTTATAATTTTCACTATTGTTCCGCACATCATATTATTTTTGAATTTCTCCTAAAATATGAAATTAATTTTGTAAGACCAAGTGTCTTAAAATATAAAACCATTTTGTTTTAAATAAAAACTTCTAGAGGTTAATCTCCTAGACTCGAACCATCCTTGTTGGGTGTCTAACATATGAGTCATTCCCTATTATTTGTCTTGGTAATTAAATCATCCTCTTTGAGTGTTGTTCTAATGATTTGAATTATTAATTCCCTGATTTGGCCTTCTTTAAAACCACCTTTTCATGTGGGATACTTTATTCCTTGTGAAGGGAATAGACTTAGTTAAAAATTATATTAATTTTTTATGATAATGTCATGATTTATAATAAAACCACCTTTTGAGGTGTGTTATCTTCTAAACTAAAAATGAAATGATTATTGTTTAATATCTTACTGGGATTTATGTAATGGGGGTTTCCCTTGTCCTTTATGGTAGTTCTTGGATGTAAGTGGCATGTTATGTTCACAACCACTCTTCTATTTATAAATGGTTTTGAATTTATTATTAAATTAAATGGTTCAATTTAATAGAATTAAAGTGGGATGAAAGGCCACACTACATGTTACATAGTTATAAATATTATTTATTTGGATTGATACACCCATTTTAAGATTGGGAATAATGACAATAAATTTTTAGTGGAAATTAGTCATTATTAATATGATTACAGCATGGATATTGGCTTGTGGAAAATAGTTAAAGTAACATTGAGAATTGTGTTTCATGCTCCCTTATGTTGGGTGTTGGTAATGGAATCTCACAATTATTACATTACTTGGATGATGGGAATGACATTCCATATTTCTTTACAATACTTGGGGGCATGATGAATCACCCCAGCAACTCGAGTGATGATAAGTATTTGTTATATTCATGTGATATTTAGGAATTGTACCCTTTTAATGGAGCCTATATCTCATTAGAATGGTCATTGAAACTTGAGATACTCCCTGGGTATAGCGGGAACCTAGTATCTAGTATATTCATATATATATCCTTACATATATAGTTTATATACATGTATACATATTATAAATACACACATATATATATATATATGATTACTTATATATATATACTAATTAGACTTATTCTGTAATGGATTGAAGCAGCTGTGGCTAGTCAGGTGTCCCTTAGGAACCTAAGACACTTGTTTACAATTACTTACTTTCTAAGTTTTTCATTATATATACACACCACTATAATTTTGACACAGATATTGTATTATAATTTAAATAATACTAGTGGTGGTCTATTGAGTATATCTCACACACTGCTCAGGCCTCCATTGAATTGGGGTACTCAAGAAGATGTCATGTTCATAGGTCCATGTATTATTACTTGTGTTGTAAATTGTACATGGGATTTAGGAGCACATGACTGATCTAGAATTCAGGATGCTCATGGAGATATCCCTAGGGGGTTTCGTTTGCATTGTTTATTTCTATTATACTATTTTGTAGCACCTAATGTGTGCTTATTTATTATCCTATTTATTATCATTTGGAGATGCATACATAATTTTATATTATAACTTATGCACATTTTTATTTATTAAATATATTGTATTTTTCCACTACTTGTCATTTATTATTACATCTAATGTTATATTCTATTTTTCATTTTATGTTGATTCATATCTAATATACCATTTTTCTACTATGAGAATGAGATTATAGTCCCCCCACCATACAATCATTAGACCCTCGCTATTAGTCGAAAGCATTTGGTATACATGGATATGTTCTTGAGGCCATGTGGTGATAGATATGACTACTATTTTAATGGTTAGTCAAGATGGGATGTTATATGGTGAGCCTGGTAGAGTCCAGGTTAACCAAGTAGTAGATTTGGGTGCCTAAAGGCCTCTATTGGGTAACCAGTGTTCCCAAAATATTTTTTTCATTTTAAATAGGCATTTTTTCCCTTTCTATACCTTTATTTTATTCCTTAGAGGATCATTCGAGCTACTATCTTCTTAACTAGTCATTAGAATCTCTTTAACATTCTCAATGCCTTATTATCCTCTTTATCTTCTCCCCTTATTCAAGGATAATTAATGGTGAATATTTTCATTGATTCAAGGTAATTTATTCCCCTTTATATCGTATCTCCTTATGTGTTTGTCTATTATTTATTTGGATGATGTTTATTGTCATTCTACCATGAGATAGTGAAATAAAATCTAATCAAGTACCCCTTTTTCTTTCACTTAATGGGATCCATTATGGATTTTTTTCTTTTATATATATGATTTTTTGTTTAAATTTCATTGGGATATGAAATAATATATAGTTTGTCAATTTAGGGTTGGAATTTGGTCGCGGTTTAGTTACTCTAAAGTCAAAGTTTTTATTCTATTTTTGTAAAAATTTATAAACATGTCTGTATAACGATTATATTATTTATCTTATTTATATAATTTAATCATAACTAATTTATTCTTAAGAGATGTTTGGTGATATTTATATGATTATTTAATTGTCACTGGATGTTAAATCTCTCCAAAGTTAAAGTTGGAATTCCTCATCCATTTAGTGAATATTAATGATATTCCTAGGACATGCCAACCATAGGTTTTTCTATAGTTGATAATAAATCATAAAATTTATTTTGGATGTATGAAATAATATTTTTTCAAGTTATTTTATTATATCTCGTGGAAAAATTTTATTTTCATTCTTTGTAGTGTTATAATATATCTTTATACCATTGTTCAATCCTATAATTTATTGTTTTATAATGAAAAGGGTTTTAATAAATCTGTAATTATGAAAATATCCTTTGTTATATTGAGTGATACTTTATGATTTCTTTATAAAACATGTTAACCATTCTTCTTTTCCCTATCTATAAAGTTCCATGTTATTGGGAATTTTCTTAATGATAGTAGTTATAGTCATCTCTACCAATTTATTGCATCCGTACCTAGTAATTATATGTAATGTTATATCGGAAGTGAGAAATAAATGGTGGTGGTCGATTATATGATCAATTTTATTCTAGTTTTCAATAAATTATTCCTAATATTTGGGATAAATAATATTCCTTGAGTTCTTTTAGGAACTCCTCAGTATAACTTCATTATATTTTATATTAGTGGTCACATCATTTCACTTATCCTAAATGATTTATAAGTTAATGATCCATTTTAACTTTGTTTAGAGTTTCATCAGTGGAGAAATAACGTCTTGGTTGGTTTAATGAAATGAAGTGTCCATCATAAATAAATTAATGTTTTTTAAAGCCAGGGTTCCATTTAAATTGAAATATAAATTTCTAATAACTATTAAATGATACTTTTTTTAATGTAACTAGAATTTTACTAGACAAACTCTAATTCTTTAACCAGTGATTTGATGTTTTAGAGCCAGAAATTACCTTGAGAATTGTATTCTTTTTTAAAAGTTTGAACTAGCACTATTTTTATAGACAATAAATTGTTCCACCTATGATTCAATAATTTTTAAGGTTAAAATTATATAATAGTCACTATTGAACTTATCTAAATGTTATTCTCTTATAAAATGGTAAGGTATTAGGTTTCAAACCATGAATCCATATTTAATATTTTCCATGAAATTGATGAGCACTATTTAAAAGAATTTGAAATATAAAAATCTTATTTTATAAATAATATTACTTTTAAAATAATTTTCTCACTCAATTTTGATTCCATGTCTTACACATTATTGGTTATATCTCTAGTAAGCTTATATTTCCTCTAAGTCCATTGAAAAATTCATTACTCACCCTGTTGGTTCTATCATTAGTAATCTTGAAATACAACCGAAGCCATTACATTTTTTAATTATTTTGTTTTCCCAAATTCACACCCATGACCTTATTATTATATCTAGTGACCTCTTTGGTCAGTAAGTAATAAAATATATAATGTTAATTATTTCTTAGTTATGTTTGGTATCAGAGTTCTGTTATTATAATTAGTTCTTCACATCATGCTTGACTTATTGAGACTTTATTTATTTTGGATTTATGTTATGAAGTTTTTGGAATGTGAATTCTTTATGTAATGTTAATATGATAGATTTTATAGAATATTGAAGTCATTCTACCTTTTTGAAGTGATAATAATGATGATTATTATACTTGATTTATAAAGGAATCATGATATCTCATTGTTATGTTTCAATATTTCTAGAAGGGGATATGTGTTTATCTATTTATATCATCATAGAATATTGAATCATCTATACAGTGTTTGATTGGATTGGTTAATTTAATGGATGGTCTTAAAAATCCTAACCATATAATGTGATACTAGATGGGATGGGATCAGCGTTCCCTGACTCTCTTATGCCCATTCCCCTATTCTTGAGAGCACCATAAACAATATTTCCTTAAATGTTGTATATACCTTCCCTTATAAAAGGAAATGGGGTTTAACCTTAAAATCCATGGTTTAGGATCCATGGGTTGACCATATAGAGAATTGGATAATGAAATTTCATTTTCAAATTATTTTAGAAACTAGTTATTTTCCCAAAGCAGATATGTCATGTATAGACCCTCTTTGTATATGGAGTTACTAGTTATAGATCACCAGAGATTATTTAGTAGTGATGCTTCAAATTTGATATTTTATTGTGTTTATGACTGATAACTTTTTTACTATAATTGTTCATAAACTCGTCAACATATTCAAGAATACACCAAATTTTCACTATTAATGTCACAAAACAAGCCGATGTGCCATCCAAACTGACACCCAAATCGACATGTGGAAAGGATCAACAAATGTTTTAGATCCACATAGTTTGGTAACTAGTGACCGAGTTTCAAAAATAAGCATGGGGAATGATTTTACCCATGATTATTATAATAAAAACTCCATTAGTATAAAATATCACATAACTGATAATCATAACCAAATTGGATACAAAATTTTTCTGTATTAATGTTTTAGAACTTTAACCAAAACCCAAAATACCATAAAAGAAAGGGAAAAAATCAATCTAAAAAACCAACCTGTAACGAGGGGGAAATCACCCTCAAGACACCACCACAACCACCTCCAAGAAGTGAAACACTAGCAACCTGATCCACCATCACCACCACAGAACATCTTTCCTTTACTCGATTAATACATAACAAAGTCTACATACACCCAAAGGCGTATGTATGGTGTGATCCAAAACCTAGTTGGATACCACCCAAAATAAATATCCCATACCAAAACATTAGAAGATAAATCAACACACACATTTTAATAAGAACATTGAAAATAGTTTCAAAGAACATTTTAGGGAAAACATTTAAAGGAATTTTTTTTATCAAAATAAACTTTATTTTGAACCAAAATATACACAAGGTTCACCATATACCAATTATTATCACCACATCACATAAAAACCATGTCACAAGAGAGAACCATTAGAAATACTTATAGGTAGCTAGCATAAGTGGGACCCTATGAACCTCACACCTCAATAATCATAATCCTCTAACCAAAACAAACAATATATTAGATCAAAAGAAACTAGAGGGGAATGCATCCAATAGTCCATTGGTCTCCATATCACAAGACAAAACAAAAAAAACTATCATGCATAAGCCACTAGAAGGTATCCCATCCCAAGGTCTAGTGGTCTTCGATCGAATCACTTGTTTAGTTAGTGTTGTAGCATTAATCTTGTTAGAAGAATATGTGCCTCTCCCACTTATGAATCAACTAGTGTACTGTTCTAATTCACCCACCAAGTTTCCCAAGACTCCCTTTATTCTAAAATTCCATTTCATATGTCACACAAATCATCACATTCACATAAACATTCCAAGCATCATAAGAACATAAATAAATCACTTCTTTTACTATTCACATTGATCCAATGATCAAAACTCACATGGAAAACACCTTTTTCCATTATAAAACTACTTTTACTTCCACCCAAACACCAAAAGAATTTGGAAATAAATTTTCACCACTTTCATAATTCATTAAAACCTTTTAAAAAAACAACACGAAGAGTACATATGAATTCTAAGAATCTCCATAATTAAATCCCCTTTTAAATTCATACTCACACAAAATCCGTTATATAACATACTTCACATCTCTTTCACAACTGAATAACACATTTAAGGTGGACAAGAAAGAAAAAAAACATGAAAAAAACACAATTTTTTTTGGAAAACCAACAATCAAAAAATTATCACCTTCAAATCCCTTTGAAAATAAATTTCTTACATTTCACCCCAATCATAAAATACTTTCAAGAAAAATCACAAAGAAAAACACATGAAACATAACCATTTTCCATTATAAAATCACCATTCATCACATATTTATGTTAAAAAAAATCTAAATATATTTTCTACCATAAAATTAATATAATAAACACATTCTAACAACCAATGAAGAAACAAAAAATCATCTAATAATGTAAAGTCATGGCACCACTTACTTCAAGCTTGGAAAATTATGGAATCTGATGGAAAAACACAACTGCACATCAATAAGACCTCATAAAGACACGATTAAACAAAAACCATCATGATTTCACCAAACTATACAAGATCATCCCATCATTAGGTTAAACAGCCTGCTGGAAATGAATAATCCAATAAAGAGGGAATAGAAACCCTAGAAGGAGGGGCAACTGAAGAAAAAATGACGTACTTGATGATTTCTTGAAAAACCGGGGAAGAAACACCCGAATATTGATGATAAAATGCTTTAAGAAGGTTTGAAAGAGGATCCCATTGATGAAAATATGATAGGGTTCAGATTAGATGTGATTTTGGGTTTATTTAGAGGAATTCATAAGAGTGTTTTTCCAATTTTTAATGACCTGGACTGGTAACACAGTTAGCCTGCGTGGTTTTCCAAAACATGTATAAATAGTGTGTACCTCTCTATCCAAGAGGAAAATTTCACATAGTTATCCCACATAGTTTTCCAAACCATGCAGTAATAGTGTGTTCTTCACTTCCTAAGAGGAATGAGTCCACATGGTTTCTTGGAGGATGGAACACGATTTCACCTAACCTTGTGCCACCCACTATCGAGACCAAAACTCAATTTTTCTCTAATAACTCATGGGAAACCCAAGGGATAAATAAAAAAAACCAAAATAGACAATGTATTACCTCATTAAAAATCACAGATGTGAAGATTATCTCCACTATGACATCTTTATACCCCAAAAAAATCATTCTAAATCTTAAACATAAAAGATAATGGATAATCCTCCTCCACAGAAGACTTCTACTCACATTTCTCATATTAATCACTTCTATTTCTAAAAATAAATTGGACTAATAGAATTAACTTCCCATGCAGTATTTATCCTAAGAGGCCACAATCTACAATGGCTACTCAAACACTATCAAGTTAAAAACAAACTCAAACTCCTCCTAATTAAACACATCAGAAGGATTCAGATTATAATTTTTCAGATGTGAAACATGGAACACATCATGAGTTAACCTCCACTAGGAGAGAAGATCCAACTGGTATTCCAACTTACTAACTCTCTCAGTGATTTAAAAATTTCTGACATACCTTTGTGTTATATTCCCTTCCATACGCAAATAGTGATGATGCAAACAAGGTTCGACTTTTAGGAACAACTAGTCACCCCTAGAAAACTCCAAAGATCAGTGCCTCTAATCAGCATTAGAATTATGATGGATATAAGCTATCAAGAAATTATTCTTTACCAACTTAACTTTATCAGATGTTTTCTTCACAAGGTTTGATCACAAAAATATTGTCTCACTTACCTCATCCCAACACAAAGGGGATTGATATGGTTGACCATAAAGTGTATCAAAATGAGCCATTCTAATTAATGATTTTAACTATTATTATATGAAAACTCGACCAATCCCAAATAAATATCACATGAACCTCCACTATCTAAAAAACATGCATGAATCATGCCTTCCAAAACCAAATTTTCTTGCTCTATCTGACTATCTGTTTGAGGGTGGAATGCCATACTCAACCAAACCTGTGTCCCGATCGCCTTTTAAAGAACTTCCCAAAACCGTGAATTAAAGTGAGGGTCCCTATCTAAAACAGTAGTGGATTTAAAACTATGTTGTGTCACTATTTCTTGTACATAAAACCAAATTAACTCATCCACTTTGGCTGAGTCCTAGATTGGTATAAAATGAGATGATTTTTCATAATATCTACCACTACCAAAAAGGAATTCTTTCCAATAGGTGTATGGGGTAAACTAATAATAAAATCCATAGAGATATCATCCCACTTCTAGGTAGGAATAGGTAGTGGCTGAAGAAAATTACAGGGTCTTTGGTTATCTACATTAACTTTCTGACATGTATAACATTGAGATACAAATTCATCTATATATCTCCTCATACCTGGAGACCATAATTTTTTATGAACATCATAAAACATCTTGGTGTCACCAATATGAATGACCCACTGAGACTGGTGTCGATACTGCATTACCACCACCTATAATGACAGAGGAACCATGAAGCATCCCTTAAAGAAAAAAAATACCTTAGGAGAAAATTACCACTAATAAAGAACCTCCCTACCATTTACAAACTTCATAGAACACTAGAAAAACTCATCACTTAGTTTCTATTTACAAATAAACTCCATAAGGGGTGGTGTTAACCGAACAATGGACAAAAAAAACCTCCAATATTATCCATGGTCTTTAAATGCATCTGGGAAAAAGGACCAGTCAAATTCCACTATTAAATGGACCCCTTGAATGCCTACACCAACACCTTCCTTCTGAAGGAATCCACACCAAAATTTTATTTGTCTGTGATTTCCATGATATCAACATTAAACCCTTGAAGGCACTCAAACCGATCACGCTGCCTTAGATTATGATTTTGTTGAGAGAATATATAGTCTATGATCTTATGATCAAAATAAACTAAAAAATTATCCCAAAAAAGATAATGCATCCATGAATTCAAGGAATAAAATACTGTCGCGAACTCTAGGTTATGGGTTGGGTAATTGCATTCATGTGGAAGAAGTTGGCGGGAACCATACACCACTACATGGTCATCTTGAATCAGCACACACCCAAGAACCATACCTACAGAATCATAGTAGATCATGTATCCCTTTCCAAACTCCAGCACGATCAAAACTAAAGATGTGGTTAACCACAACTTAAGATCCTTAAAAGATGCTTAATACTCTGGGATACAATAAAACTTCAACCCTTTATGGGTGAGTTCTATCATGGGTGAAGTAAGCAGAGAGAAATCTCGAACAAATCAGTTGTATTACCCTTCTAGGCCCAAAAATCGAATGATATCAATATCATTCTTCAGATGGCCCCCTGACATCACTATACTGGTCTTCCTGGGGTCCACATAAATCAAATTTTGCAACAACACATGACCCAGAAACTTCACCTCCTTGATCCATATGGTGAAACTGGAAAAATTCTCATAGATATGATGATCCCAAAGGGTTCCTAGAATAATAAAAATGTAGATCTTGCTCCTTCTTGATCCCAAAATAGACCATGATTTCATCCATGAAGACCATGAAAAAAAATCAAGATACTGGTGTAACACCCTATGCATAAGCACCATAAAAAGTACCAGAGAGTTCTTTAATCCAAAAAACATGACCAAATAATAAAAATGATTTCTACCTATTTCAAATGAATATTTTTAAAACACCCTCATCTCTAACTCTTACTTGGTGATACCGAAAATGTAGATCGATCTTGGAGAACCACCTTTCCCCTCATGATGATCAAACATGTCATAAATATAGGGAAATGGATACTTATTCTTGATTATCACATTCCTTAGCTTCTGATAACCATAAAAGAAGTAGAGATATCCATCACCATTCTTTGAAAAATAGAACATGGGAGGCCCAAGGTGAGATGCTCAAGAAAATGAATATTTGGATTCAAAATCATCTAGTTAGACCATTAATTACACCAACTCAGTGGGGGTCTATATTGTATGAGGGAAGAGATATCAACTGTGTTCCCATATCCAAATCTATAGTGAACTCCACATCTCGATCTGGGGGAAAACATGACAAATCATCCAGAAATACCTATGGGAACTCATCCACCATAGAAGGAAATCCACCCTCAAGAGAACCATCATCATTAACTAATGAGAACGATGAGATCTTAAAAACAAGGTTGATCTACTCCAGAATTAGAGGTCCATCATGTCCCAATCAAGGATCCCATTCTCCCAAAAATTCATGGGTACTTCATTCAGGTTACATGAAACTTCCTCACCTATGATAACAATCAAAGTGTTCTCGGTTTTGCACCATACAATTCATACTGTGAATCATGTTGAATAGGTAAATTTATAAAACCAAAAAATCTTATTCCAACTTCACCTCTGAAACGGTGAGCATGCAAGAGGGACACCTGAAATCCTACATTCGATTTTTACTATGTAGCTTTAACAACCCCATTACATAAGGCACAAGCTCAGTTGACCATTTAAATTAATCCACAAGAAAGGGAAGAAATAAAAGAAACAAAGGCACCAGTATCAAACAGAACAATAACTAATGATGATGCAATAAGAACAGTACCTCAAACTATCATAGGCCATGAATCTGATTCCACTAGAGCTATATCCATGAAAAGATGCGGCCTCCTCTTTGCTTGAGCATAAGGATGACCAATGATCCATGAATCTACCCTAAACTGAATCTTTCTGTAAGAATATCCTTCCATTTCTATACAACCACTAATCCAAGAACTTTCTTACCTGGATGGTTCTAATTGGGATAACATCCATTTAAAGGCTACAGATCATGCACCAATCTGATAGGGGTGTTTCACCTTCAAAAAATGTTTCAAGTCCCTATATATCCACAATTATGGAAAGGTATGGGTGGGTATGAACACATACATTACATGTTTCCTTACTTCCCACACTTGTGGCATGTAACTGAACTAGCACCTGAAGCAACAGATGAAGAAAGTCATGGAGAATGGCCTGAAATTCCGCCACTCCTCTCCTCCTACTCATCCCGCTTCCACTTCTTCTCAGATGAAATACTAATTCCCACTACCAAAACTGCTCCATATAAATTCAACATTCCTCTATGATTAATTTGTACCATTATATCATGATCAACAACCTCAGAATCAGTTTTTATCTTGAACAATAAGACTAAAGATCGGATTTTTGATCATATCCCCAAATTAAACTTTTGGGTCTTTAATTTCTCAATGGATACTGTCTGATGTGCAAACCGAACCAACTTTTCAATGTGATTAGCATACTTCATCATGATCCAATCTCCCTAGAGAAGATCCATAAAATTATGGGACTTGGAAGAGGCCAAATTCTCAGGAAAATACTATTCATTGAAGGAAAACATGAAATATTTCCAACTCATCTCCTCATATTTTCCATATTTGACCACTAATTCCCCCCACCTTCAACTGGTACCTTCTCTAACATCCCAATTTTTGAAAAAATTGAAATATAAGAAACATTTTTTAATTAGATATTTAAAACTAGCCTTTAAACATAATTTTTCTACTTCTAGGTTTCGAATTTCGAAAAACATTCATCTACAATTGTGTTCAGTAAATTATTTGGAGTTTAATGAAACCAACTTAATTTTTGGTTAATAGTAACATACCTTTATGAATAGAAATATGAATATAAATATGAACATAATGAATAATAAATTTTATTATTATTTTATTTTCTTAAGGCTTAAGATAATGACATCTTGGTTACTTTTTCAATGGGATATAAAAGAAGTTATAGTTTTCAAATTGTTAATTTTTAAATAAAGTATGATTTTATTTCAAAATTAAATTAATAATATATAGAAAATTATTTTACAAAAATAGAGTTTTTTTTGAATTATACATGTTGAAAAATGGTTATAGTAAATTTTTCACATTTTTCTAGAATTATAGAATTTGTTATGAATAATAAAATGTAATAAAATATGAAAAATATTAAATACTTGATTTAACACATCATAGGTGATTCATGGATGATGTAATACAACCTAGTTATAACTCACTTTCAATTATTACTATTTGAGGTAACATGAATTAATAGTATTCATAGTCTTGATAAAAAATATTACAATATTGATTAAAATAATGAAAAATACCCCCTCTCCTCCAATATAAATATCACCCACATTCCCCTCTTACTTACACAACTCTCAAACCTTGATCCTTACCTAATTTATAACCAATACTCCTCCCAAGGATCTTCCCCACACAATAGAGCTCTTGATCACACCAAAAGGCCAAAACTAAAGGCCTCAAGAAGGGTCTCAAGGATAAGAGATGAAGAGGTAAACATCATCTTCTGTTTTCTTTCTTTTCTTTATTTTTATGTTATTATTTTTAAATTCATTTGGATTATATTGTGTTATGTCATTAAATATCCAAATTACTACCCATATTATATAATATTGATGAGAGAACCCTTTTCTCTCATCAAAATATTTTATGAAATTTTAAGCAACACCGTTAGGTTGCCAAATTTTCATAAGGGATTTCGGAACATTTCTTTTATTTTGAGATTCATTTATTTAATTTTTCTTTCCTAAAACTCCCTTATCCAAGAGGCATGAATGATCTAGTATTTTAAATATTCTATATTTAATCATTTTTATAGAATATTCATGATTAAATTTCTTCTCCTCTCCAACCTTTTCAAGATATTAAAACACTGTCTGTGATGTGTCGATTTACCAACATCGTGGACGATGTGATTTCAATTTCATTTAATTTCTCATAGACTGGTCATGAAACCTATTTTACAGTTGAAAAAGATTAAATTTTATGTATTATATCTTATATAATGTTCTGGAATAAATTTTCACACATGGGTGACAAGTATGTATTTTAAAAATTATTTCATACGTTACAAGTATTCATGGCCTAATGTGTTCTTTCCTTATTTATATATCCCTTAATGATATTTTTGTGCTCATACCAAGGTTTTATATGATTTTGATAGGTTATAAGGATGTGTAAGACAGATAAGTAAACCAAGTTAATTGTTTTATTAATTTTCAAAGAAATCATGTTTTATATGGAAAGTTTTATATTTTGGAAGAAATGAGTACCATTTTTATGGCATCCACTCTGTATAATTGTGTAATGTCATGTATGTTTTATCCCCAATTTATCTAAAACTCTAAACTTGAAAAGATCCTTAATGTGAATGGAAGTTATTTATTGACTAAATTAAATATTATGTAATGTAATAAGGTCAGGTCCTTATAGTTGGTATCAAAAGAGAGGTTTATATAACTTTAGAGATTATGAGTTTTTTTAAACATACGGTTAGTCTCTTTGAATATTCATTAAGTTAAATACTTGTTTTATAACTTTTTAAGATCAAGTAAATTAAGTTAAAAATGGAAGGATGAGGATATCAAATGACATTCCTATCTCTTCCTAATGAATTTCTTGCAATAATTATTGCAAAGTCAGGTCCAGACGATTCTGAAACATTTTCTAACATTCAACTCACTTGCAAGAAATTATTTGAGACATCATACTCCTAAACTATACCTCGATACCATCGTGGATCTTGGGTTTTATTTAATCAAATCATGTTCTGTCAATATTCTCATATTTCAAGAAAGGTGAATATTATTAAGTAATTTTCAAATATTTTACATTATCACAAAATTTTAAAGAATATTATGATTTTGAAAAAGGTGATCAAGAGGGAGACCCTTGCGCAAACTATTTATATTTTCTTTTACAATATTTTATTTCAGAACATACTTATGGTATTTTAGAAGGACCATTAGTTGAAATTTTCAACTCAAACTCGGTTTGACTATTTTATAAAATTCACGTTTTATGAGATTTTATGAAATTATAAGTAATATATGATTATTTTCCAAAATTATTTTTCTGTGAACACTGATATGACCCACATTGTACAAGGTGTATTTGGATAAAGGAAGAAAATGATTTTGAAGGATCTCTAAATCAATTTTGCAATGCATGGACCATTTATTTATGAGATCAAGATGATGATGAAACCAGTTAAACCCCATGATCAAGGTACACTGACTTGTTTAACAAGAAAATAAATTTGTGAAGATGCAATTTCTGAAAGGTGGGGATAATGTAACATCCCATTTTTTTAAAAAAAATTGAAATGCATGAAACTCTGATTTAAGTAGATATTTATAACAAGCCTTTAAACATAATATTTCCACTTCTATGTTTTGAATTTTGAAAAATAGTCATCTAAAATTATGTTAAGAAAGTTATTTGGAGTCTGATGGAACCAACTTAATTTTTGGTGAATAGTAACATACCCTTATGAATGGTAATATGAATAGAAAATTTTATTATTATTTTATTTTATTATTGTTTAAAATAATGACATCTTGGTTAATTTTTCAATATGATATAAAAGTAGTAATAGTTTTAAAATTGTTAATTTTTGAATAAGGTATAACTTTTTTAAAAATTAAATTAATAATATTAAAAAAATTATTTTCAGAAAATGGAGTTCATTTTTTAATTATACATTTCAAAATATTTTTTATAGTAAATTTTTGGGATTTTTTATAGAATTCTTGAATTTTTTATGAATATTAAAATACGATAAAATATGATAAATGGAAAATACATGATTTACTACATCATAGGTGATGAAAGGATGATGTAATACCACTTGGTTTTAACTCAAATTACATTATTACTATTTGGGGTCACATTAATTAAGAATATTCATAGTCTTGAGAAAAAATATTATAATAATGATTAAAATAATGAAAAATACCCCCTCTCCTCCTTTATAAATACCACCCTCAATCCCCTCTTCCTTACACACCTCTCAAGCGTTGATCCTTACCTAAGTTCTTCCCAATAATCATCCCAAGGCTCTTCCTCACGTTCTAAAGCTACTGTTCACTCCAAAAGTACAAAACCAAAGACCTTAAAAAGGATCTCAAGGAGAAGAGATCAAGAGGTAAAAATCCTCTTTTGTTTTCATTCTTTTCATTCATTTTATGTTATTATTTTTAAATTACATTTTATTGTGTTGGGATATGTCATCAAATATCCCCATTACTTCCCATATTTTGTAATAATGATTAGATAACCCTTTTTCTCGTAAAAATAGTTTACAATATTTTAAGCGACGTCGTTAGGCTGCCAAATTTTCGTAAGGGATTTCTGAAATTTTCTTTTATTTGGAGATTCCTTTCTTTTATTTTTCTTTCCTTAAATAACCTTATCCAAGAGGGGTGAATGATCTAGTATCTTAAATATAATTTATTTCATCATGTTTATGTAATAATCACCATTACATTTCTTCTTCTCTCCAACTTATTCAAGAAATTAAAACACCTTTTGTGATGTGTCGATTTACCGACATCGTGGACGATGTGATTTCAGTTTCTTTTATTTTCTTAAAAAATGGTCATAAAAACATTTTTATGGTTTAAACAGATTATAATTTATCTATTATATCTTATATATGGTTCTGTAATCATTTTTCACAAATTTTATTAATTTATAAAACAAAATGAGTTCTTTACGATCGATGAATCGCCAAATAGACCTAAACAAATATCAATAATGTTTTAACTACTGAATCATCATCAAAAAATAACTAAAAATGATAAATGGTATAATTTATTTTTATTTAAAAATTTAAATACCACTATATTCTTATTATAGATTTTTACTTCAAATCGACAAGAATACCCATCATGAACTGATCATTGAAAACATGTAAAGAACACACCCAAAACAATGCAATGAACAAAATACTAACAATTAAAGGGTGAAATGATGTAATTAAATGATATTATAAAGTATTATAAAGATGGATATGCTTCTTAAAGATATTAATAACACTCTTTTAGCCATTATAAATTAGTTTTAAATGTTTTTAATGTAAGACAATCCTATGGTAAGAGAATTCAAATTCTAATTTTCGTTCTTTGGGTTAACATTCTACATAATTATTTATGTGGTATTAAGATTATTTGTGTGATGAATATTATTTATATTATTTTTAATTATATTTATTTATAGTTTATATACATTTTTCCATCCACTCTATTAATTATCAATTCAATTATATGATATTTGTAAGGGTTTTTTCTTTTAAAATCCTCTTTTAAAATTCTGTTCTACAAAATTCAAAAGCAATGTTTTTATGAAATTATTCATGTTATATGATAGTGTTATGGTTATTGGGACTATTTTTGATGAATTTTGGGACCAATATATCCCTCCAATTCATTGGTTATGTGTATGTTGAAGTTAGGTCATATGGTTACTCCAAGTGTAACAGTGATGGTTACATAAATTGTAAGGTATCTGTGAGGGTTAAAAATTATAAGTTAGCTGAGAGGGTTACAAGATTATGTAAGTAATTCCCTAAGATACCTTTATGGTTTTATTTTTGTTCTTATTTTTTGTGGGAATATTATAGAAATATCATGTTTTACAAATTATGTATATATGTGTGACCAATGTTTATTTTGAAGATGGTTTCATATGTTACAATTATTCATAGAATAATATGTTCTTTCCTTCTTTTTATATCCATTACTGTGCTTTTTGTTCTCATCCCAAGTTTTTAAATGATTTTCACAGGTTATATGGATGTGTAAGACAAATAAAAAATCCACGTTAAATGTTTTAATAATTTCCAAAGAAATCATGCTTTCTTTGAAATGTTTTATATTTTGGAAGAAATAAGTACTGTTTTTATGGTATCCACTCTGTATTAATGTGTAATGTCATGAATGTGTTATGTCCATTTTCTCTTAATCTATAAACTCTAAAAGATCATCAATGTTAAGGGAAGTGATTTATTGACTAAATTAAAGATTATGTAATGTAATAAGGATGGTTCCTTATACTTTCCAACATGAATAAAGCATGCTTCACCCTGACAACATCAAGATTTTCAAGAAAATCAAACATCTTCTATATCTTATCATGTTTCTCCTATACTTGTCGAGGTTCCGTGCTACCCTAGAAAGAAGGAGTATTGTTCTTGAGGAACCCGTGAGCTTTTTTCCTTTCCAGGACATGGTTCATCTTCCCTATCCTAAGTAAGACCAGAACCCTATCGTTGACCCACAGCATGGACAACTTGAACCAGGACTTACACTAGTATCTTATCAATTATGGAGGTATAACTCTCTCTAGAATCTTACCTTGGCTATATAACAGGTCTATGGGGATTCAATTTTCTACAACAATTAATAAACACAAATAAATAACCATCAATACAACTACCAACACAACATTCTGAAAATTTTCAGCAATAAAAATAATCATTAAAAACCTCTTTAAATCAAAACAAAACCATACCCAAATCAATAAAAACCCATACCAAACCACTCCACCTCCAAAAAAATTCCATATATAGTCTACATCGTGTATATATATCATGTAATTTAATTCAAAAAAAATCACACAAAATCCCATGGAAAATCAATATCTATCCTGAGGTGTGTTGACCAGAAACCCAACTCGCAACTAGAACCTAAAGCCCTGAAAATTCTAGCCCTGGTCTATGTAGACTCTCCCAAATTTTATAACCCAAATAAAGAGTGAAACCTTGATTTTGTACCATTTTTTTACAAAACTAATATGGGGTTCTATCTAAACTGTCACTCGACTGGGCATGTGGTAAGGACCGAAGGGCATTCCCGATCCTCATAGGCTAAAAACTAGTGCCATGGTATGAAAAATAAATTTTGGGAATTATTTCACCCATTAATATTACAAATAACAACCCTTGATAATAAGATATCTCATAAATGATTATCATAACCAAATAGGATACACCAATTTTCAGATTCAATGTTTTAAAACTTTAAATAAAATCCAAAATACCAAATTGGAAATGGAAAAAAAAATCATCCCCAAAACCTCCATGTAACAAAAGGTAAATCAACCTCAATCCACCACCAATAACATCTTCAAGAAGTGGAACACTAGAAACTAGATGTAACACCCCAGGTAAATAAAGAATATGACATTTTCATATTTATCCATATTTTTGAATAAAATATTAATATGACTTTAAAGGGGATGCTATGCTCGAGGGCGTACCCAACACGCAACAACGAGTTTCTTGGGAATCTTACGTTGCACTCTAATAATAAAATAATATTATTTTAAATGGTAATTAACATGTAGCCGTTGTATTGGCGGGAATGGATAGAAATAACTAAAATATGATTATATATGTTTTTTAAATGTTTTTACATTTATCCAATAAAAGATAAAGGCTTAAAATACGGAAAGAATTCAATTTTAGGCTTTTATACCCTAATTTTCACTAAAGGTTCACTTATCGACTTTTGATGGAGAACTGTCATTAAATATAGTTTTGATCACTCTTATACATTCTTTTGGACCAAATAAAACTCTTCTTTAGAATCGGGACATCAAATTTTACTTTGTGTAATTTTTTGGTATTTTTCCGATAAAGTTCATTTTTTAATGAATAGTGTAAAATGTTGTGTTTTAATTCAAAACCTCTTTTTAATATAATTTATTTATATGATTAGATAATCTTTTGAATTGGTTTTAAAGTGAAATTAGAAAATATTTTTACCATTAAATCCAATAGTGGTCGTTGGAATTAATTTCACTTTTAAATCGGACTTAAACTAGTATCAATCTTTTGATACTTATTGTTTCTTAAAAACACGCTATTTGTTTTGACAGCGGGAGTTAATTATTAAATTAATTAATTCTACTTATATTCTTTGAATTAGGTAATATAAACATCATTTTTGAATTCGAAATATCAAATATAGCTTAGGGTGAATTTTTGGTAATTTTCTGAAAAACTCCAAATTTTTTATGAATAGTGAAACCACTAAGTGGTAATCAAGAAAACTGATTTTTCAGTTAAATGAAAGTTTACCACTAATGTGTATTGAATTTTGAAAATCCGACATACATGGTTGTCATTAGTATGTAAAATGTGGTTCAATGGGATGAAAATAATTTTTTGGTGAATAGTAACTTTTTTTCATTAATCGCGATTAGAGGTAATTAGTGTAATTTAAGGTAAAAATGATATTATAAAAATATGAAAACACCATGACACTTGTCCTACTCCTATTGGATGAGTCATGTCCGACCAAGACAACCCATGGGTCAACTTGGGGACCCCATGGTGCCACTTTGGTTGGAAAATGACATTAATATATATTTATTTAATGTTAAAATTAAATTGACACAAACATGAGTTGTTTTACTAAAACAGTTTTTAAGTGGGGTTACACAAGTCCAAATTTTGACTATAAATATTCATTAGAAAGATAAAAAGATTTCCTACATCATAGTAGTTTTTTTATAATTTTAAGATATTAAATAAATTAATTTAATTACGACATCATGATGATGCAACAATGACCTCATTATTTAACGATTTAAATAAAATTGAAAGATAATGTAATATCTAAAACCTACACTTGTCAAAAAACTATTTTATGGGAATATTTCGAAGCCTTATCATCTTATCTTCAAAATATATCAATGTGGGACCTTATAAATTCGAAACACTTTTGAAAATAAAATAATAGTTTCATGATTTCCAAAAGTGCCCCTCCTCTCCTCTTATAAAAGGCCCCCACCTCTACCTCATTTCACACACTCCTCAAGCCTTTGGATCGGCCATACCCTGCCCATTTACTCTCTCCACATCTCTCTCCTCATCCTAGAGGATTCTATTTGGGCAGAATCCTTTCAAAGGAAGCTTTTAGGCTCAAATCAAAAGGAGTTACACTTTTAAAGGTAATTCATTCTCTCATGTTCATTTGTTTTATTTTGCTTCTCCAACCCCATAAAATATATTTATTTACTTATTTTGTAAAAAAACCAGTATCTTCAATATACTAGGATGTTGTTATATGATTTATTCGAGCTACACTCTCACACAACTACATCAAATGGTTAAAGAACATACGATTTCCGTGGATGGCGAAATTCTACCTCCCGAAACGATGATTGTTCAATACTCATTTAACACCTTCAAAGGTGGCCATTATGATGTCACTATTTTATATATGATATATAATATGTTTATTCTTTCTTTAAGCTTCTGTATTTTTCATTTATGGCATACCATTATTGTTTCCATTATGGGTAAACACGATAATTTCATTTTAGGAAGTGCGGACTACCGCCCCCTCAAAGTGATTTGATTCGTTAATGCCATACGTGGGACGTATAAAGGATGGATTTAAAGTTATTATATATGATGTTATACTGGAATTATAATATACCTCTATATCATTATTGTTTCTTTCCATTAAAGTATGAGATAGAAATGAAAGTAGCATTAATGCGTACGTACGGCTTACCGTCTCCATGAACGGTGCATTTCATTTCTTACCTCTAAAAGATTATGTAATATTATAAATACATGTATATGCTGGATATATATGATATATATGATATACAAATCATGAATATAATTCTGGATATAATGAACATTTGACCACACGAACAACATGTAATTGTAAGAAGTCCACTTTCGACTTAAGAACCAAATATCGACAAAACAAACATTATTAACATAAATGATTAAATAATGTTTATAACATTGCAATAAGTGATCTAAAAGGAATAATGAACAAGAAAAAGGTTCTTAATAAAGTTGAAATTAACTCAAGTTTATTATTCAGGACGTTAAAGAACAATCGAGTCAAGTCGGACCCGAGGTAAGGGATCCTACACCTCTCTTTCTTTTTAAGTACACTCTTTTATGTCATTCCTTTTAAGCTCATCTTTCTTATGATTGGGATGTTATTTTATATTAATCCCAATGTACTTATTATATTCATATGATGAGAGACCCTATTTCCTCTCATCAATCCATTTTGGAAGTTTTAAGTGGCGCCGTTAGGCTGCCGAGTTTTCGTAAGGGATTTTTCATCTCACTTTTATTCCTGTGAAATTTATGCTACATTTGCCAAAATTTCATTTGAGTGGTTTATATACTGCCCATTATTACACTACTTTTGTAATATATTTCCATTTATGGGTATTTACATATTCATTTTATGAAACTTCTTCAATGGGGTGTACTTTTCGAAAGTTACCCAAGTCGGTAATAGAACCTTTCACCCTCCTCATTTTAAAAAACTTCATTTGTTATGTCTTTTAATTCACATACTATTATGTTGGGATATGTTCTTATATATCCTGATTGATGTAAATTTTATGTCCAAGTGATGAGATTCCCTTTTTATCTCTCATCAACTCATTTTCTGAATTTTTGAAGTGACGTCGTTAGGCTGTCGAATTTTACCAAGGGAACGTTTTAACCCAATTTCGATTTCTTCGGGTTCAACATGTAGTTATTGAATATGTCATCCATTGAATATGTGTGAATGACCTTTTATTGTTTTAAACTTAATATCCAATTATATTGGGTGTATTTATATTTTTCACACACAATTTTGATATTGATTTATCCTTAATTTAAGGATACCTTCCTTATAAGGGATTTCATCACATTTTACATCCCTATTGAGACTTCATTGTTGTTATGCACCAATTCACTCTTATATGGTGTATATACTGTCCTTTGGAATGTTATATCATGAATCCATTTATTCTCATGATATTATAAAGTTCTGATTAAATGTTATTCCTCAATTATTGTATTCAAGTGTCTCTAATTTTTGTAAAAACCCTTTGACCAAAATATCGCTTTAAATGTTTTAATGACTTGTTCTTATTAATATCCATGTTTTCAAAATGGTTTTAAGGATTTATTTATATGGATATTAATGGTTTAAAATTTTCAAATCTTCAAGGTGGTATGGGACACTTTGATTCAAAATTCTCCTTATTAAATGTTTTAAATAGTTTTGGAAATGGTTTCTTTTTGTATGGATTCATTATTTCAAAATACTAAAATGTAATATTGTGATTGAAATGTGGAAATGTTTTGTTTCCTTTATGCATGTTTTATGTGATACGTTTATGTTATGGTTCTTGGGCATTGTTATGAAAACGGGTGGTTCCGTGATAAACTAAGGGCGGGTGAGCCCAATATAGCTCTCCAATGCATTGGGTAACGCGAAGGAGTGAAACGTTAAGGTTTCTCCGAAGAGATTTAGGGAATATACTGTGATGGGTATTCCAAACGTAACCAAGAGGGTTACTCCCTACATAAGAATGTTATGAATGCCTCAAGTTACCTTTATGTCTTATGATTTCTACGATTTATTCAATGTTTGATGAGGTATGTTAAAGTTCCTTTGTTTTATGGGTAAAGTATGATTTCATTCTTATGTATATATGAACTCGTGTTTCCTTTCCATATTTTTTATAACTCTTACTGAGCTTTTTATGCTCATCCCATGTTTTTGAAATGTTTTCCACAGGTCAAGGGAAAGGTACATGATGTGATGATAGTGTCAAGGATGTGTCAAGAAAGAATCCATGTTTTATTTTCAATATGTTTCCGTTGATGGGAAGAATGAATACTGTCTTTTATGTAACCACTTTGTTTAAATGGGGAATGTAATGCAAGTTTCATGATCTAATTCTCTAAAACTCTAAACTTGAAAAGATCCTCAACGTGTAATCTTGTGATAACTCAAGATTATGTAAGGTTTAAGGCTGGGGCCTTATAGTTGGTATCAAAGGTCGGTTTAGATAACTTTAGAGGTTAGGGTATTCTTTAAGCATAAGTGACATTACCATAATGGTTAGGATTTCAGAAAGAGTCCTAGTTTTAGATAAAGTGAATGAGTAAGTATATCTTAGTGTTTATCTTACTCATTAGTACATGATGGTTTTGTTGATATACTCACACTGACCTTTTTGGTTTTAGTAAATGGCTGGATCTAGTAGGCACCAAAGTAACAGTGGAAGTGATGGAAACTGTGACAGTTTTTTGAGCAATCAACTGAATGATATGGGAGCTGCAATGAGAACTCTTGTGATTATCGTCAACCAACTATCTGGAGTCATGATTGACCACCTAAACCTTGGAGATTTCTCTAAGGCATCATATATGCAAGAAACAAATCCCTACGGAAGTACAGTTAATAATCATAAAGGTAAGTGTGTTCAAAAACCTATGTTTCAAAGATTTGGAAAGAAACACCTAGGAAAATGTTTCAAAGGGACATAAATATTCTATAGATGTGGAAATGAAGGTCATAAAGCAAGAACCTGCCATGGAAAAAGGAAGCATCCAGTTGACTCGAGGAAAGGGAAAGAAGTTCCTTCTGAGGGATCAATTGAATGTTTTAAATGTGGTGTGCATAGTCATTATGCAAACACATGTCCTAAGAAGAAGTTTCGTGAATGGGGTCACCCAGAGCGTACAAATGTTCGTTTACCACTACCTAATGCCATTCCGACTGAGGATGAAGAAACTGACAATGACCAATCAAAGGTATGTACTATTTCATGACTATTTTTTTTTCCTATTTTGGAATCATAGGATATGATTCATGATTTTGTTTGTAGGAAAGAGGTATTTCGGAATAAGTTAGAAAGGAATGGTTAATGGATCATGAAGAATGTTGAATGAGTAAGATGTCAACATATAAGGGCTTCAAGAGTTATGGTGAAATTCTTAAGAGTATTAAGTCTCTTTTGATGATGGGGTTACATTAGAAGAATTTTTATATTATGTGTAACCCTGATGTTTAATATAGGAAAATTTTATTCAAGGAATAGTTATCATTTCTTTTGTGGACATAGTTATAAAGAACCATTTGGGTTTATATGATCCTTACTTTTGAGGTAATTATGGGTTACTATATGTTATGATTGAAGTGAAAGGCATGAGAAAAAATTGAGGTTAAATTATGTTATGGTTATTTTTGATGATTTTATCCCTTTTTGGGGGAATGATTTGAGAATTATATAGTTTTGGAAAAAGGACAACACGCAGACCGTGTGACTATCCGTCGCGTCGGACAAAGCTGCGGGAATCGAACCCACAATCAAAGTGCGACTGGTATTTATCGCCTACTACTGGACTACATGAAGTCCCTGGTTAGTTTGACTGATTCTTTTTAGTTATATGATTTTATGAATTAAGAGTAAGTTTATTTTGGGTTATTTATGAAAATGATTGACCTATCATGGAGGATATGTGATTAGGTTAATTACTTTTCAATACGAGACTTTAGGAGCAACTGATGTTGTTTGGAGATAAATGTTACGATTTAACTTGGAAGACTATGTGACTAAATCCTTCAAATATTTGGGTTTCAATCTTATATTGGTTTACTTTGAAGAATTTTATGGAAAAATTGGTTATCGAATGGTCCTCGTTGAACTTTGGTTTTTGTTGGACAAATTTTGAGACTAAGAATAGATTTTCTTTTTATAAAGGGTTATCCTTTTCTGGATTATCTGACCTTGTACTAAACTTTTTGGTTTTGGTTTTGGTTAAAGTCTAAAGACATGGGAATTATATAGTTCTCTTTTGTGGATTAGGTGATTCTCTAGAAGTTGATTATAGTACTCTTAATGCGAACAAGTCTCCCTAAATACTCGTCTTTTGGAAAAAATATGAGTTTGTGTAAGGAATCTAATAAAAGTTGAAAGTCAAAATGATAAGTGATTATGTTTCCTTATGAATAAATTACTCAATAAAAATTAACTTAAAAAAAATGTTGTCTATTAAATTTTTCTACTGGGGAACACAACACCATTTAACCCATCACAAGTTTGTGATTTCCTTATGGTTAACTTTCTCCTAGACATGTTTACTATCACTCTCTCTCAAGAACATGAACCTTTGCTTTTTCTTCCAAGTCCATGTTTTTCTACATATGGGTTAACTCAGGTGACCTCTGTACTTATCTTTCTTTATTTTAAAGTGATTGTTTTACCGACTCTTTTTCCGATGTGGGACTTTCAAGGATGTTTCCAAGACCAATTTTAAAATTGCAAGGACGCAATTCCCAAAAGGGGGGAAGGATGTAACACCCCAGGTAAATAAAGAATATAACATTTTCATATTTATCCATATTTGTGAATAAAATATTAATATTACTTCAAAGGGGACACTATGCTCGATGGCGTACCCAACACGCAACAACGAGTTTCTTGGGAATCTTACGTTGCACTCTAATAATAAAATAATATTATTTTAAATGGTAGTTAACATGTAGCCGTTGTATTTGTGGGAATGGATAGAAATTACTAAAATATGATTATATATGTTTTTTAAATGTTTTTACATTTATCTAATAAAATATAAAGGCTTAAAATATGAAAAGAATTCAATTTTAGGCTTTTATACCCTAATTTTAACTAAAGGTTCACTTATCGCGTTTTGATGGAGAACTGTCATTAAATATAGTTTTGATCACTCTTATACATTCTTTTGGACCAAATAAAACTCTTCTTTAGAATCGGGAGATCAAATTTTACTTTGTGTAATTTTTTGGTATTTTTCCAATAAAGTTCATTTTTTAATGAATAGTGTAAAATGTTGTGTTTTAATTCAAAACCTCTTTTTAATCTAATTTATTTATATGATTAGATAATCTTTTGAATTGGTTTTAAAGTGAAATTATAAAATATTTTTACCATTAAATCCAATAGTGGTCGTCGGAATTAATTTCACTTTTAAATCGGACTTAAACTAGTATCAATCTTTTGATACTTATTGTTTCTCAAAAACACGCTATTTGTTTTGACATCGGGAGTTAATTATTAAATTTATTAATTCTAATTATATTCTTTTAATTAGGTAATATAAACATCACTTTTGAATTCGGAATATCAAATATAGCTTAGGGTGAATTTTTGGTAATTTTCTGAAAAACTCCAAATTTTTGATGAATAGTGAAACCACTAAGTGGTAATCAAGCAAACTGATTTTTCAGTTAAATGAAAGTTTACCACTAATGTGTATTGAATTTTAAAAATCCGACATACATGGTTGTCATTAGTATGTAAAATGTGGTTCAATGGGATGAAAATAATGATTTGGTGAAAAGTAACTTGTTTTCATTAATCGCGATTAGAGGTAATTAGTGTAATTTAAGGTTAAAATGATATTATAAAAATATGAAAACACCATGAAACTTGTCCTACTCCAATTGGATGAGTCATGGCCGACCAATAAAACCCATTGGTCAACTTGGGGACCCCATGGAGCCACTTTGGTTGGAAAATGACATTAATATATATTTATTTAATGTTAAAATTAAATTGACACAAACATGAGTAGTTTTACTAAAACAGTTTTTAAGTGGGGTTACACAAGTCAAAATTTTGACTATAAATATTCATTAGAAAGATAAAAAGATTTCCTACATCATAGTATTTTTTTTATAATTTTTAGATATTAGATAAATTAATTTAATTACGACATCATGATGATGCAACAATGACCCTATTATTTAAGGATTTAAATAAAATGGAAAGATAATGTAATATCTAAAACCTAAACTTGTCCAAAAACTATTGTATGGGAATATTTCTAAGACTTATCATCTTATCTTCTAAATATATCAATGTGGGACCTTAGAAATTCGAAACACTTTTGAAAATAAAATAATAGTTTCATGATTTCCAAAAGTGACCCTCCTCTCCTCTTATATAAGGCCCCCACCTCTACCTCATTTCACACACTCCTCAAGCCTTTGGCTCGGCCATACCCTGACCATTTACTCTCTCCACATCCCTATACTCATCATAGAGGATTCCCTTTTGGCAAAATCCTTTCAAAGGAAGCATTTAGTCTCAAATCAAAAGGATTTACACTTTTAAAGGTAATTCATTCTCTCATGTTTATTTGTTTTATTTTGCTTCTCCAACCCCCTAAACTCTTTTTATTTACTTCTTTTGTAACAACACCAGTATCTTCAATATAATAGTATGTTGTTAAAAGATTTATTCGAGCTACACTCTCACACAACTACATCAAATGGTTAAAGAACATACGGTTTCCGTGGATGGCGAAATTCTACCTCCCGAAACGATGATTGTTCAATACTCATTTAACACCTTCAAAAGTGGCCATTATGATGTCACTATTTTTATATATGATATATAATATGTTTATTCTTTCCTTAAGCTTATGTATTTTTCATTTATGGTATACCATTATTGTTTCCATTATGGGTAAACACGATAATTTCATTTTAGGAAGTGCGGACTACCGCCCCCTCAAAGTGATTTGATTCGTTAATGCCATACGTGGGACGTATAAAGGATGGATTTAAAGTTATTATATATGATGTTATACTGGAATTATAATATACCTCTATATCATTATTGTTTCTTTCCATTAAAGTATGAGATATAAATGAATGTAGCGTTCATGCGTACGTACGGCTTACCGTCTCCATGAACGGTGCATTTCATTTCTTACCTCTAAATGATTATGTAATATTATAAATACATGTATATTCTGGATATATATGATATATATGATATCCAAACCATGAATATGATTCTGGATATAATGAAAATTTGACCACACGAACAACATGTAATTGTAAGAAGTCCACTTTCGACTTAAGAACCAAATATCGACAAAACAAACATTATTAACTTAAATTATTAAATAATGTTTATAACATTGAAATAAGTGATATAAAAGGAATAATTAACTAGAAAAAGGTTCTTAATAAAGTTGAAATTAACTCAAGTTTATTATTCAGGACGTTAAAGAACGATCGAGTCAAGCGGACCCGAGGTAAGGGATCCTACACCTCTCTTTCTTTTTAAGTACACTCTTTTATGTCATTCCTTTTAAGCTCATATTTCTTATGATTGGGATGTTATTTTATATTACTCCCACTGTACTTATTATATTCATATTATGAGAGACCCTATTTCCTCTCATCAATCCATTTTGGAAGTTTTAAGTGGCGCCGTTAGGCTGCCGAGTTTTCGTAAGGGATTTTTCATCTCACTTTTATTCCTGTGAGATTTATGCTACATTTTCCACAATTTCATTTGAGTGGTTTATGTACTGCCCATTATTACACTACTTTTGTAATATAATTCCATTTATGGGTATTTACATATTCATTTTATGACACTTCTTCAATGGGGTGTACTTTTCGAAAGTTACCCAAGTCGGTAATGGAACTTTTCACCCTCCTCGTTTTAAAAGACTTCGTTTGTTATGTCTTTTAATTCACATAATATTATGTTGGGATATGTTCTTCTATATCCTGATTGATGTAAATTTTATGTCCAAGTGATGAGATTCCCTTTTTATCTCTCATCAACTCAATTGCGGAATTTTTGAAGTGACGCCGTTAGGCTGTCGAATTTTACCAAGGGAATGTTTTAACCCAATTTCGATTTCTTTGGGTTCAACATGTAGTTATTGAATATGTCATACTTTGAATATGTGTGAATGAAATTTTATTGTTTTACACTTAATATCCAATTATATTGTGTGTATTTATATTTGTCACACATAATTTTGATATTGATTTATCCTTAATTTAAGGATACCTTCCTTATAAGGGATTTCATCACATTTTACATCCCTATTGAGACTTCATTGTTGTTATGCACCAATTCACTCTTATATGGTGTATATACTGTCCTTTGGAATATTATATCATGAATACATTTATTCTCATGATATTATAAAGTTCTGATTAAATGTTATTCCTCAATTATTGTATTCAAGTGTCTCTAATTTTGGTAAAAACCCTTTGACCAAAATATCACTTTAAATGTTTTAATGACTTTTTCTTATTAATATCCATGTTTTAAAAATGGTTTTAAGGATTTATTTATATGGATATTAATGGGTTAAAATGTTAAAAGCTTCAAGGTGGTATGGGACACTTTGATTCAAAATTATCCTTATTAAATGTTTTAAATGGTTTTGGAAATGGTTTCTTTTTGTATGGATTCATTATTTCAAAATACTAAAATGTAATATTGTGATTGAAATGTGGAAATGTTTTTTTTCCTTTATGCATGTTTTATGTGATACGTTTATGTTATAGTTCTTGGTCATTTTTATGAAAACAGGTGGTTCCGTGATAAACTAAGGGCGGGTGAGCCCGATATAGCTCTCCAATGCATTGGGTAACACGAAGGAGTGAAACGTTAAGGTTTCTCCGAAGAGATTTAGGGAATATACTGTGATGGGTATTCCAAACGTAACCAAGAGGGTTACTCCCTACGTAAAAATGTTATGAATTCCTCAAGTTACCTTTATGTCTTATGATTTCTATGATTTATTCAATGTTTTATGAGGTATGTTAAAGTGCCTTTGTTTTATGGGTAAAGTATGATTTCATTCTTATGTATATATGAACTCATGTTTCCATTCCATATTTTTTATAACCCTTACTGAGCTTTTTAAGCTCATCCCAAGTTTTTGAAATGTTTTCCACAGGTCAAGGGAAAGGTACATGATGTGATGATAGTTTCAAGGATGTGTCAAGAAAGAATCCATGTTTTATTTTCAATATGTTTCCGTTGATGGGAAGAATGAATACTGTCTTTTATGTAACCAATTTGTTTAAATGGGGAATGTAATGCAAGTTTCATGATCTAATTCTCTAAAACTCAACTTGAAAAGATCCTCAATGTGTAATCTTGTGATAACTCAAGATTATGTATGGTTTAAGGCTTGGGCCTTATACTAGATCCACAATCACTTCCATTTAACAACATTCCAATACCTAGTCTATACATGAAAAATTATACATACAACTAAAGGTGTATATAGGGTCTAATCCAAAGCATAGTAGGATTCCACCCAAATGAAAAATTTCATTCTATAACATTATAAGATAAATAAACATTCACATTTTTTTAATAGAATTGCAAATAGTTTCAACGAACATTTTAAATATTTTTTTAGGAAAACCATTAAAAGAAAACATTTTCCCCAAAAGAAACTTTCTTTTGAACCATAATGTAAAAAAGTTCCAACATATACTTACCATTTGAACCACATCACATAAACATCATGTCACAAGAGAGAACCATTGGAAATACCTATAGGTAGTGATCACAAGTGGGGACCTATGAACCTCGTACATAAATTTTAAAAATACTATAACCAAATCCAATAACATCCTCATGCATGACCCACTTGATGAGAACATATACCAAGGTCGATTGGTCTCTATATCATAAGCCAAGACCAATAATGTTCTTGTGCACAAGCCACTGGAGGGGATCCCATCCCAAGGTCTAGTGGTATTTGATTATATCACATGTTTATTTAGTATTGTTGCATCAATCATGATAGATGAATATGGCCCTCATACCCTTCTAAATCAACTAGCATACTAGTCCTAGTTTCCCTATCTAGTTATCCAAGATTCCCTTTGTGCTCAAATTCCATTCCAATTTTTATATAAATAATCACATTCACATACACATGACAAGAATCATAAGCACATAAGGAAATCACTGTTTTCAAAATTCACAAGGATCCAATGATCAAAACACACATAGAAACCACCATTTTCCATAAACAAAATCACTTTCCATTACACATGAACACCAAAAGCATTTGGAAATACATTTCACACCATTTTCAAAATTCATGAAACCCATTTGGAAGCACAACAATACAAATTAAATGCAACCACTTCTATGGATAAATACCCTTTAATATTCATTCTCATGAGAAATCTATTTTACAACATACTTCACATCACTTTCACAATTCACAATTCACAAACACAATTAAGATTCAAAAAAAGAAACAAACATGCAACAAAAATACACTTCTTTTAGAAATCCAACTTTCAACACATTCACACCTTAAAATCAATTTGAAAAAACATTTCACCTTTCAAACCAATCATAATACACTTTCAAGAAAGACCACAATGAATAATGCAAGAAAAAAAACCATTTTTCTTTAAATAATCAACTATCATAACATGTTCATCTACAAAACTTTTCCAAACTTATTTTTCACTAAAAAAATAATACATCTTACACATTTAAACAACCAAATAAGAAATAAATAAACATTTAACAATGTAAAATCATGGAACCAACTACCTCAATCTTGAAAGCTTCTATAATCTAGATGAAAACTACAAGAGCACCACAACAAGACCCTATAAAGGAAAGATTGAACAACAATAATCTTGATTTCCCCCAATAACACAAGATCAAACCCTCAGTAGGTAAAACAATCCACTGTAAGGAAAGAATCCGATAAATAGATAAGAGAACCCCTATAAAGAGGGAGAAATTGTAAAAAAAATTAATTGATGATTTCTTGATGATATAGGGAAAAACCACCAAAATATAGATGATTAAAGGATCCAAGAAGATTTAGAGGATGCTCCTATGGATAAAAATATCATAGGGTTTGGATTAAAGGTGATTTAAAATTAAATAATATGAGGGTAAAGAGTAGTTTTATATTTTTAATGACCTGTATAGGTTGCATGGTTAGCTATCATGGTTTTCCAAACTGTGCGGCAACCATGTGTCCCTCACTATCTAAGATGAACATTCCACATGGTTAGACTACACTATTTGACAAACAATGTGGTAGCTGTATGCTACTACTTTACCCAGAGGAACTAGGCCACACAGTTTCTTGGAGGATGACACATGATTTCCCCTAACCATGCACCAACAATGCACCACCTACGGTGAGCCCAAAAAAACCAATTTTTCTCAAAAATATCACAAGAAACCCAAGGGAGAAATACTAGAATAAAAGTGTAGAAATGAATAACTCAAAACAAAATCATGGATGTGATAATTATTTTAAGGCTTCTTGCTGGATCCATAATAATTATGTATAGAATCACAATTATCATGAACACCTCAGCAGACACACAACACCATCTACAACATTTTAGGATCATTTTTGGACATGGAGTGTGTGTGTCTCCTTGAAATTGGGTTCCATTAGAGTTATATGAAAGGGTATATTCTTTTTAAGTTCTTAGTGGGATGTAATTTTTTTTATAGTTATTATTTCAGAGTTCTATTACACAAAATTTTCTTCGTTGGGTTCTTTATGGATGCATTTGGATGGCATTAATTTTTTATTATTGTTTTTGGTATATTAATAGTTTTAGGGAATTTCTTGGAGATATGGTTTTAATGATGTTAATATGTTATTAAATATAGTTGTTTTATTCTTATACATCCTTATGGATGATTGAATATGTATCTTTATGATGGTTAACTCTGTTTGGGTACTTTTGGAAACTGACCCAAATAATTACACCAAATTTTCATGTAACCGTTTTTTATTTATATGATCACTAGGAAGGGTGAACTACCTCCCAATTTTATTTTAATAGAACCCCATAATTTGTTTCATCCACTATAGATTGGGTGGTTCTCCTCATGTCATATTATGGCATTACCCAATTTTGTTGGTGTGTTTGATTCATGGTCGATACATGATATCCCCACCTCAAGACTCCAAATGGTTGTAAAAAAACACTAAGATTTCTCTTGAAAATATATTCCTACTATTGAAGCTTATTTTATTTATCTAAAACATCATTAATAAAGTATATATATAAAAGGTTTGTACATTCAAGGAGTGAAGATAATTCCTTATTATAATTCATTATAACCCCAAATATACCATGGAATTTAACATTATTATGTATGAAAGGTTAAAAGATCTTAAATGATTTAAAATTAATATTTATTTCATAAAAATGAAATTATTTTTTGAGAAAAAAGTTATTTGAGTGGCAAAATAAATGTTTTAGCCAATATAAGTTTAAACTATGATATCAAACATGTAAAAAAATTATCCAAATATACATCGCATGTAATTTTATACAAAACTCATAGCATAAAATAATTCTTTTTCCTTACACAAGGACTTTCTAAACCCATGGTTCACATATTAATGTCTCATGTCACAACCAAAACCATGGTTTCTAGAAAGTATCCAACATCGTAACACTTTCATAGCCAAAGAATCATGTTAACATATCCAAAAAATGACTTTAATTCCATCTAAACAAGTCAAAATTCATCCCATATTTATCTCAGAGAATTAACACATTTATTTTCAAAATACTAATTCAAACACTTAAATCCAAAAAAATAATTTAATAAACTGATATAATTTTGTTTTCAAGTTCATATCATATAAAAAACCCCATTTAAATAACTTATAACCACTTTTTAATGAATTTATATTTAAATATTAATTCTACAGTTTATTTTATAATTTATATTAATAAAAATGTAGACTATTACATGAAATATTATTTATTAAATGAAAATATTTAATGTAAAATATCTAAAACATATTACCATATCCATAAGTGTAACACCTCAACACTGTACCATATTTTACTTTTTGAATAAAATTAATTTTTTTATATCTTACATTACACACAACACTAGGTTTAAACAAAAATCTATTTAGTCATATTTTTTATAGCTAATTAACTTCCAATTAATTTAGAGAATTTATAGAGTAAATTTATATTTTATATATACAATAAAATATTTTTACATTCAAATAATTTATTTTATAGGGATATTATATGAATGAACCAAATATTACACATAAAAACCAATATTTTTATAAAAGCTATTTCCCCACCTTTTAATGGTGCACATATTTTAAAAAAAAATTTGGAAATTTTATCGAATTTCTTTTTAAAAATAGACATAATTTTTGAAGTTGGAATATAAAAATTATCATAGGATTAATTTTTCATATTTTTCCGAGAAGTTATATTTTTTAATGAATAGTAAAAAATACTACATTATAGTTAAAAAATGACTTTATGTTTAAATAATTATTTTAATTTAAATTGTTTTTTAAATTAAAAATAGATCTATAATAGATATATAAATACAATTTAAGTTATTTGAATCATTTTTATGATAAAATTAGATATAAAAACTTATTTAACTTTGGAACATTTCCTTTTAACCGCCATCCCGCCACATCTGTGGGATTAGTGTTGAACTTAATTTAGCCACTTCTGTGAATTTAATTTTTAAAAATGAAAATATATGTTTGTAATTATAATTATATTTAGATTCTAATAAGATCAAATTAATCTTTTAGATTTTATTAGTTGTAAATTTAGTAAATTTTTATTTACTATGTTTAAGGGTAAATCAGCAAATTAAAGGTAAAAATTATACTACAATGTTATAAAATTACAATAAAACTTGTTATAATTTAATTGGATGAGTTGGTTTAAAACAAAATCATCATTTTAAATAATTTATAGCATTTTTATTCCACTTGGGTAAGAATATGACATTTATAATATTTTATTTAAAGATAATTTAAAATGAATACTCATATTTTTAATAAGTAAATAGATTTTATTATAGGTTTATAGGGAAGATAAATAAGAATATAAATAGTAATTCGAAATATAATAAATTTATATTCATAATGATACATTATTTTTAAATTTTAGGCAATAAATTATTTAATTAAAGGCTTGAAAAATAGTGATGCAGTAATTTTTTAATTAATGGAAATATCAAGTAAATGATATTAAAGAATTAAAAAAAAATTATAATTTTACATAATTAATGAAATAAAATAATTTTATATATAACATTGATATGTTAGTGATATATTATAAGTGTTTTTCTAGAAGTTAAAATGTTGTTAGGGTTTTTTTAAATGAAAAATAATGAATAGTATCGAAATTGACATAAATGAAACATAAAAATAAATTATATTTTAATAAATGATATAAAATTCATAAAAATATAAAATTCTCCAAAATGAATATAACAAGGTTAAATATATCATAAATTATTCATTTAGGTTAATTTTGTAATTTTATAGTTACTATATTAACCCTTAATGAGTAAAAATGCAAGTTGTCACGGTAATAGTTAAAGGCTTTAACTAAAGATTAAATCCGAAATATAGAGTTAACAATGGTTCATAAACACATATAAAATTATTTGTTGAGTCTAATTAGATTTATAATTGTCTTATATTATAAAGAAATCACTTTGGGGCCATTTTTTATTAAAAATTAATTTATATTAATTTAATATTTTGAGAGTTTCCTAAAGTGACTGTCACCTCAATTATAAAAGGGAACCTCCTCCATCACTACCTCACACCACTTTTAGCATTATAGATCTAAAAAACCTATAAATTTATATTATAAAATTGAATAGACACATCCTAGAGTTTATGGTCTTCTCAAAATACCATCTATAGTGACCTAGAGAGGAGATCCAATGAAAGTCCACTGAAGAAGAGGTAATTGTTTTACCAATTCATTTAACATCATTTCTTCTTCTACATACCGTTACTATGTTGTTTTCATACTCAATTAATAAATAAAATATCCTATATATTTATATAGGTTATTTTATTATTATTTTACATCCATAATACCCCTTTTATACATCCTTCAAAAACAATATCATCATGCGTGCATACGCATGATTTACTGTCTTCACACCATAGTGTAATCTATTTTTAATCATTAATTTATTTGGATTGTAATAATGATGGGTATAATGGATATAAATAATAAATATAACATGATATTTATTATTTATATGTAATGTACCATCCAATTACTTCCCACTATTCCAATAATGGATTGATATCATTTCTCACGCTTACGTATGACCTAAAGTCTGCACAATGCGATGATATTGATTCTCCACATTAACAATTCAAAAATGGTTATAAATAAATATATATAATTAGTGAATATAATATTTATTAAATTAATATAATTATTTATATGAATAAAATATATCCTATTTATAATAAACAGTACTTACATGACATTACATGCATAGGAAAAGGAAGCAGTTAACACCCAAAACAAGGGTAATAACGAAATATTATCAAAAAATAGGGGATAAAGTAATATAATAAGATAATTAATGATATAATAAATAATAATATGGTTCTTATATATGTTAATAAAATTTATAAAACCATTATAAATGATTATAAATCATGTTTGACAAAAAGAAGCATAAGGTAAGGGAATTTCATCTCACATTTTATTTCTGTGAGATACATGCCATATTCATCACTAGCTTCTTTAGTGTGGTGTATATACGAACATATGACATGTAATATCATTTATTTACTTTATTTAATGATATTAAAATATTTAATTCTTATTATAATTTTATGGGGTTTTTTATTCTAATGTTAGTCAAGTTGTAAGGGGTTTCTCGTCTCACTTTTACTTCTGTGAGATATATGCCTTATTCACCACTCGTTTTTGTTGTATGGTGTATATAAAGATAATTTTAAATTTTATATCATGAATATACTTATTATAATGATATTAAATGTTAAATTAATGTTATTTATTATCTTTTAAATGCTTCAATGTGGTATGGGACCCTTTGGAATGTTTAAATATTATTTATCTAAAGAATATTTCAAAGAAATCATTTATATTTTTATCATCCATGTCCATGTTTCTTAAAAAAAAAATCAAAATATTTTTACAAATTCCATAATATATTTTAATTTATTTTTTTTCATGTTTTACGTTTTATAAAATATTTTTTAAGGAATCCAATTATTATTTTTTGCAAACGATGTCCTTTATGACCTTTTTGACAAAAATACAAAAGTAGTGTTTTTTAACTTATACAGCATGATAAAATTTTTCCACCATCATTACACCTTCATTTTTTTAAATATTACTTTACAAGTTTAAAAGTTATTTTCAAATAAAATTTTATCTGTTATAGATTTTAGGCATTTGAATAAATGATTTCAAAGTAAAAAAAGTATTTTTCTTAAGAAATTTTTAATAATTTTATTATATTGTTTTCTTATATGTCAACATCCTTGTTGAATATTATGTTTATTTGTGGTTTATATATTATAATTTCATTTACCATATTTAATTGAATTTTTTATGATTTTTTTTGGTTGTGGATGTTCTATTTTGACACCATTTATGAATTATGGTTGATTTATTGACATTTTTATGGTAGTTTCTCAATAAGAATGTTTATGTTGTTTAATTTTCACCTTTTTAATATGAGGAATGTATTGGACTTTGTAGGTGATGGGTGGGTCCTGTTATATAACCTTGATTCATCAGTATGTCTCATGAGAAAAACAAGATATGAAATTTTCTATGTCCTCTCCCATTTATTTTTAGATATGGATTTGGATGATCCCTTAAAAATATATTTTTTGATGTCTTGGGTGAGTCCTCGATGATATGTTTTACATGTAAAACATTATTAATTCCATAATTATGGTATTAGTTATTGATATTTCATGTGATTATTCGACTGGTAGAATATCCATGGTTATGTTTCCAAGCTAATGTGATTAATTAAGTGGAATGTGTTTCAGTTATTTACGTTTCCATATTGATTATTCCTTATCAAGTTGTTTAAATTGAAACTGTGCTCAGTTCATTACCATTAAATATTATTTTTTATTATTGTTTCTTAATTACATCCATTATATTCTTACCCTTACTTAGAATCTAAGATCAACACTTGCATTGTTTTATTTTTCCCCAAGATTTGAAAATTTGTTTTTATTTTAATATACATGGTTACACTAAGGGGATTAATGTCATGATTGAGGAAATTTCTTTCTGTATTTTTATGTTTTAGATTTTAATGTTAATTTTAAATATATATCTAGTTTACCAAGACTACTAAACTATTCAGTATTTAAATATTTTATTCACTATAATCATGGAAATTTATTAAAATAATGCATCGTCATCAAGATTATAGGGTGGGTGTATCAAAAAAGGTACATTAATATGTGTTTATTTAGTTCCCTATATATTTTTATGAATTTTTTTCCTCACAAAAACCCATGAAAAAACTCATATATTACTCTATAATATCTCCCTTTACAACTATAACTTCATGCGAGGATTTAATCCTCCCATATCATTTCTTCACCCATAACCCTAACATTAAATTTTAAATTGGTCAAATAAAATTAAAAAACATAAAATATTAAAATAAAAATGTTACCTCAATATTAGACCTATTAAAAACTCCCTACTATATGGATTCTCATACTCGAGAAGTTTCATTGAAAATATTCAATGAATAACTCTATCCATTAGGAAATAATTTATTATTATTTATCTTAAGTATCTTGTTGAACATTTCCATGTTGTGTAAAACACATAAAAGTGGAATGCCTTTTCCCTAGAAACTCTTATCACTATGATACATAATAAAAACTATTTTTTTGTGAAATTTAGTTCCATTTTCAATTATACATAATCATTCCAAATCACATAAGATGGATCCTATTTTTATTTTCTCAACTATGAAATAAGAAATACATAATTAGTTTCACTATAAACTCAAGGTAATGAGAAATAATAAGAAACATCACTAGGAAAGTACATAATTTTATATGGTCTAAAAAACTATGAATCCAACATCCCTTTCATTCCTAATTATCAATTTCCTAATCGAGGTGAGACATAAAGGGATACAATATCTTTAATACTAAACTCAATAGAATAATGTCTATGATTATAATATTATTTCTTTGTAATCTATGATATTTTTAATCACTTCTTAATCATTCATGCACAGTTAAAAGTCTCTTACACTATGTTGGGAATAAATAAATAAGAATCTCTATCTTCCGTACAATACTAGGATGAATGACATAACCATTAATGTAATTATTTAAATAGATCCCTATAAATAGATTCATGGAATCTATATTTATGAAAAACTCTACCAAATCTATATGATCTTCCCATTAACAACCAAAATCAATAGTTCATGAATGAATTATATCCTCAGGAAAATAAATTTTATACTCATATTGAGCATCAATATATGGATTATAAGTATTTATAAACTTCACATAAGTACCCAAATCATTTTGTAAGTATTTATAAAATATATATTTAATTATTATATCATGTGAAAACAGAATACTATTAGAAATTCCTTGAAGTCGTTAAATTTATCAAAATTAAATCTTTACACATTCACAAATTTAGTCAAATGATCAATGAATACCCAAATTATATCTTTTCTTTCAATGATATTGAAATCCCATCAAAAAATAAATTTTCACATCATCCTATTTCCAATATAGAATGGGTAATGACTAAATAATTTTTATGGGACTCCTATAATTTTATTTTACTATTAGTAAGGTAAATAATATATACATTCCATGTTTCATACCTAATTGTAATTTTCTTATTAAATAATATAATACATTTTGGTCAAATTAGGATAAAGTGGTTAATTTCAATGATCGTGAAAATCCCATAAAAAATAAAATGATTATTCAGTGAAATAATATTTTTAAATTTCTTATTATTATAAATTAACCTCTTTTACTGATTAATTTTATAATCCATGCTTTCTTTAAATTATCACCCTTACTCATACACTATTGGATATAATAACTACAAGGCACCCAAGGTTTTTAAAAGGCACTTTACCAATGTGATAACCTACTCCTTGTTATATTTAAGTTGAGTATGAGATACAAATATTTACAATATAATGCAATTGAATATAATAAGTTATCTCTCAATAATCGTTTACTATCTTCTGATAGGTTCTTTGTATAGACTTCCACTAGCTTATTATTGTTCATCCTAAATTCAAATAAACAAGATCATAAATCTACTCCAGGTGTCATTGCATCAAATTATTTATTCTTCTTCCTCCCAAACAAGTCATTCACTACTTGTATATATTTCAATATAGTAGTAATAAAATCATCCTTAATCATCAAATCTATCTTCAAGACATTGACTTCCACTAAATTATCTACAATAATATATGCACATCATATTTCTTATCATTTATTCTATTAATAATATAAAGATATGATTGGGCCAATATTTTTTTCCTTCTTCTCACTTCATCATGTTTTGAAACATAATAGTAGTGGTATTAAAATTCTTCACAATAATCTTCTATGATATGAAGATATCATAGGAATTATTCTTCTTTTATCTTTTTTCAACACAAAAAAAAATATTTTTTTAGATCATTGTTAGATTTTATTTATTTTATGAACAATGTTCTCTCAAATAATGTAATATCATATTCTCTAATACCTCGCCACTATATTTATTTTTAGGCGTTTTTTCTTCAAAAAATCACATAATGATTAATTTATATAATTTAAATATAAAAAACCCATTAATTTTCGGTAGCATGATATTTATATTTAAGCTTATTAATAATATCTATATCTTTTTAGTCTGATTCAATACCTTTTCAAATATGTCACCATTTAATATTACACCAGACTTGTAATTACCCTTCTTCTAAACATAAAAAAAACCACATATATTTTACACATATGCATGAATAAGCACATGGATTTGAGTTGAGACCCTTCTTCTGACAGTTTGAAGAAATTACCACTTTTCACCTCAACAAAATGGTTGAAATGTGGCTTATCATATTAAAATATGATTTTAATATAAAATTATCATCCCATGGATCCATACAATGTGTCTATCTCTTCATGATGTGTCTATACCTTAATTTAGAAATCTAAATTTAGCAATTATATCTCTCTCAAGATTCTTCATGTTGAGATCTTCTTCTCCATAACTTGGAAACCATAAATATAGAAAATCCTTCTCCTTAGTTTCTCATCTTAAATAATATTGTACTTAGTCATGGATAATCAGATAACAATGAAAATTTATCATTAAGACCATCACCATATAATCACATTTAACATTAAGAATCAAATTTTATAACTTCTTCGAGATCCTTTCATTTTTCTATCAAATGAATTTTACATAAAAGGTTTTTACTCTTCAATATCACTTTTAGGATCATTAGTTTTAGATATTTTCACTTTTTATCATATAAAAAATCTCACGCACAAAGTAAATGACCCCTATGTATCTCAATTAAAGTCAACAGTTTACCAAATACTGTATAAACGACAGTTGCATATCAAATACCTGACCTTTAGGTTTCATAGGATGTATCAGGACTTTTTAAATTTCTAGTAACTGATTACATTTATATATTACTAATAAATTTTAAATATTTATATGTATTAAGGGTAATAAATTTACATAACCTATTATACCATAGAACCAAGTAAGATTTATTATTTATTAGTATCATTAAGTATTCAATGTGACCTTCAATACATTTCTATATTTTATGTTTTACTATAAAGTTATTTTTATGTGTGGAATTCCTTTTTCAATCATCACCATTAACTAAATATGAAATATTTCTTCAATTAATACCATAAAATTATCAAATCTTATTTGGGAACTTCAATCCACACCAAAACACATTTAATGACATTAGTAATCATCATAATATTTTAAACTCTTAAAACCCATTTAGAAAGTATTAAAACATATAAATACAACTATTTTAGAAATCCTTTACCATCTATTTTATCTCAACTTCACACTTAGTACTCTAAATAAAATATCCAACAAGAATTTATCATTTAATATAACAACCTTCCTGATCAATAATCCATGTATATATTCTCACTCACTTATCCAATTATTCTCTTTTCCATAATATCACTATTCTTCACCAATCACTACCAAAACTCTTATCTTTTATATTAATATAGTTAAAATTTATTCCTTGTTTGAATAAAATATTTTTTACTTTAAAAACATGCTTAGTAATTATCAAATGTATAGGATATTTCCTAGATAGTTCTATCTCAAAATCTTTTTCCAACTTATATAGATTCAATAACATAATAAATAGTGGGTAGATACAATTATTACAAATTTAGTCTCACTTATTCATCAATTAATGTCTTCTTACATTACCCAACACATATTGACAACCTTAGTTTTTAATAAAAAATAAAATCACTAAACCACATCGGGCCATTAAATATCTCTACTTTTTTGTCAATACCATTAAATAGATCAATGAATATATATTCTCAAAAAACATTTTCTTCTTATCCTCATTGAAAATAAATGAAAATATGTGAGTGTAAGGGAAATTATTACTAATCTTCATGATCATTCCATGATTTGAAACATAATATTCCCCTACTAAAACTAAAATATGGTCTATCTAAGATAAGGGTGGAGTTATATTTTTTTAACTAGTGATCCATAAAATAATAAACAATGAGTCAATATGTGCCCTCTCATTATAAAAAAGGGTGATTAATATTTATAACAATACTATCTATAAAAATATTCATCATTTTATACCAAATAAATTTTCTCACTAAAGAATATTTTTAAGAATATTTTTCAAGAAATTTATAACCGGTATGAAACACAACAAAAATATTATAATATTCAAGTATAGGTCAGTTTAATCCCACTTCAAGATTAAAATGAAATTTATATTAATAATAAAATTTTCTACACTTCATTAAAATGGGAAAAGTGGTTTTTGTGCCTTAACCATTGGGTTTTCTATGAGTTTTCCAAATTTCTTGATTCATAGAGTTTTATAATATTTCTTATATCAACACTACTTCAAGGAATGTACTCAATAAAATTTAAATATTGTCAATATTTGTGATAAATAATTATATGAACATCCTCTTGATATTAATTAAATTGTTTTAAGTAGTTATAAAACACTCCACAATTGATGAATAATATGGTGTATATTTATCAATATAATAACTTCTCCCTCTAGATGCATCACCTTTAATTTTCGGAATTTAAACACAAAAAACCCAATAATTTAGAATAAGATTGAACTTTTTGTCTCCTAAGTGACAAAAACAAGGTTTAGAATTGATTATAAAAGAATATAACATTTTATTTTATACTCTATCTTTGAAATAACTCTTTATGATTTTATTTCTAAATTTTTTGTCCTGAGTCTCCATAAGAAACATAGTCATCTTGACTTTCTTAATTATATTCTTGTGTGGTATTTATTTCCTAACATGATCAATAAAATTAAATTCTTATCCTAGTGCCTACTTCATATTCTATATCATCTACACATAAACTAGTATCATTATCAAACAATATTTCCAGTTGTGTGTATCCTTCATACACCTCCCGAAATGTATCCCATTATCTCCCATTTTATCATTCTTAGAAAACCATTCATGGAATATTTATATTATTGATGTGGTTTTTTAATAAATTAAAACTTAAAAATTCTTGTTCTTTCTCTATCATTATTATTTAAAAAAAATCGTCTTTTTATTTCTTAAATTTATAAAAGACTCTTACCACATCTTCTCCTATAACTAAATTAGAACTTATTATACCATGATGCCCATGAATTCTTTCTATTATTGAATCCATTTGATCTTAAACTATAAATATATTTTTTGATATAATTTTTTGAATAAAATCTTTAGAAGAATGACCTTATTGGTGATATATTCCATAGATTTATTTCTGAAAAAAAAATTTATTTCCAGTAAATATACTTAATGAACTATTGGTCATAACTATATTCTTTTTAGATTTTTATTTATTCATACTAATAGTATTTATTCAACCCATATATATATATATATATATTTCTTTTCATTATAGTGTTTATCCCTTTCAATTAATTCCTTCCCAAAGGAAGTATCATGATATACCTAAAACTATAGGATTTGTTCTCATAGGTTCTACAACATTGGAAATAACATCTAAATTATAGTCTTCCATAAAGATATGAATTAGGTTTTTAAAAATTCTATTGCATTTTGGGAACATTATATGATTCCTTTCCTGATGATTATAAAAATAGTTCCTACTCGCATTGCCTCAATCTACTCACGAAATATGTGTGGGTATCTTAAAAATTTCCTCAATCTATACAAGTTTACTTTTGTTTTTAGGACTTATACTATTAGTTGAAATAGATTTGGAAACATTATAACAATAATATTACATTATGACTTCTTATGTTTTCTATTGTTTTGATAAACTTTTGATGTATCAACATAATCATACATAAGTTTTTCATAATATTTTTTCATCATCTTCAAGGTATTTTTTATCATTATGATGTTTTGATTGTTTATTTGAAGTGTCTTCTTATATTACGGTAAATTATGCATCAATATATTCTACAATATTATCATGTTTTATAATTCACACGTTGAGATTATTAATTTATTCAATATATTAATTCATCTTATTAAGTGATTCAAATTCATTTTTTTATCATTTTCAAGTATTTTGACTATTTTTTGACATTATTTCTTTTTTTCAAGACATGATACATGCTCATATTTCAATGTGCATTTAGTGAAAATAACATTATCTTACTCATCAATTTTTAAAATATAATCATAACTAATTGAAGTAAAGTCATGATTTTTAAAAAGATAAAATAAGACTGAGTGTATTCTATTGGTTTTTATATATTATAAACCAACACATGGTTATGATTCTTTATCTTCTTCCTATTTACTCATTAACATTTTTCAAGAATTTCTTTGAATTTTCCTCTATTCAATATCACCCATTGTATTTTTTCCTCATTATTTTTTTGGAAAATATTCTTCTTTTTGACTATGATTAGTTCATACACTTCTTTATCATGGAAAGTCTACTAAAAAATGTTTAATTTCTCTATAACTAAAAAAATTTCAAGGAAGCATACCATTATCCTCCTGTTTTGTGGTTTTTATGTAATATATTTGATTCAATAATTCTTTTCAACCGTTTATTTATCATATTTAGAATATGGTAATTAATCAAACTACTTTTCATTGACCTTTATAACTTTCATGTAAATGAAATCCATCTCCCCTTTGACATTATTTTTCTACACAGGGGCCCTCATCAATCCTAACAGGGAAGTTCCTCATTTTTTTCATAACAAAGGTGGATTATTCCATGGTTTCTCCAAATCCTCTTATATTTTTAACAATTTATTTTACCATTATAATTTAATAGTTAATGGTATCATCATTAAGCATTCTAACATCTTCAATATTTTCCACTAAAATCTGCAGTTTGGATTTTTTTTAATTTAACAATCCCTTAAATAGTACACTCAATGTTATACAAAATCTCATTAATAGTTATAAGTCCCACCAAATTAGTATATAACTTATAAGATATGGATATAAAAATTATATTCATTGTTTTTACATTAATGTTAATATTTATTTTTAATAAAATTTTGATACGATCAACTTTCTTAAGTAGAAAAAATCCTACTATAGTAGCATCCTTAAATTATAAGACTTGAGAGAGAAGAAAAGGTATTAAACTATTATTATATCCATCATAATTCTTGACATTGAATTTTGGAACAACTCTAATGATGATGGTATTCTAATTCTCTATCTTCAAATTTAGTTCGGATTTGATCATTTAGAGGGAACCATGTTTTCTCTAATACCAATTGAAGTACATATGTATAGAATTATTTATCACTAAAATGGGGGTGATTCAATGATTCCACTTTTAATAATTTAGTCATTTGAGAAATTGAAATATATGAACGGTTAATGTATCTATCCAACCTTTCTTTACGTTTCCACCCTTACATATATGGAGCGAAATAAACGTGCTTTAGGGCATACATATTCCTAACAAGTTTTAGTCCCAATACTGTCACCTAATCTTTTCAAAATAGGAGTCGAGTATGATATTGATATATTCACTATAAAATGAAATTTAATACAATAGAAAACCTCTTCAAAATACATTGTTATCTCTTAATAGGTTCATTATACGAGATCTGTCTAGTTCTCAATAGATCCTAATAAATACTAATTAACAATGTCACCAATATACTCTGGATTTCACTACAAATGAACTTATATTCTTCATCAAAAATATGTCTTCTATTTTCTGTATATGTTCTAAAATAGAATATGTATTTTGGACTTATACTTAAAATCTATCTTCAATGACTTACACTTTTACCAAATGATCAACAGAACTCCATTCACATCGCTCTTCATCTAACTTATTTTCGGAAAGATATAAATATATCCTAGGGAAGAAATTTGTTCATACTTATCTCTTCTTTAAGTTATTTTACACATTAGCACAATTTTTAACCTTTTTCTAAATCAACTTCTATGATATGAAGATATCATCACACATCTTATTATTCATTATTCCTTGATTAATTAAATCTACCAATTAAATTATCATCAATATCTCTTTATTTGATTCATAGTTTTTTCTAAAAAAAATATAGTATTAGAGTCTACACTACATCACCTTCCTTATTATTCTTCAATATGTAATATAATAACTCTTTTAAATCTTCTCATGAAATTTCTTTCCCCAATGAAGTAATGAAAATTATTTTAGAAATTATTAAAATATATAAATATCCCATTAACATTATTTATAGAATCGTTAATCATATAAATACACTTCTTTGAGTGTTTTTATAAACCTCTAATACCTCTTTAATTCCAACTTCAAACTAAGAGTTCTCAAACCTTCATTCAAGGGATATTATTTATTTATAACAAAATCTTTCATTCTCAACAATATATGGATATATCTTTACTCTTCCATCCATCTATGATCTTTAAATTAATATGTTTATTCTTTATAAATCATAACTACTATTTACAAGGATTTTCATAAATAGATATTATATCATAACAGATGAATATTCAATACATTTCACAATTACATGTATGAGGACCATAAAGGTTTACTGTCCTCAAAGACTAGTTACACAATCTTCTTGTTTTGTGAAATATATTCAATGTATATCATAAAGATCTTCACATTTAGTAGTATTCATATACATACCCTACAAAATCCATTATTTATATCCATGATAATAGAAAAATAACAAAGGGTGAGCTCATATGCTCAGAAAGGGTAAACATAAAAGATATCAATTAATGATCATATGAAAGCATAAAATAATTATATGTATATGATATTATAAATATAACATACAAAGTTCATACCCAATATAACATGTATCATATGAATTATAAATGGAATAAAAAATTATTATTCCAAATACATGAACCGTAATATTGAAGAAACATCATAAATAAATCATGAACCAGAAGTTCATGTCATATAAGTATGGAACTATAATAAGTATAGAATCTATATTTTATCTTAGGTTTAATATAAAACACTATAAAATAATAATTAATTAGGCATCGATACTTATTTTAAATTTTATAACGGACTATGAATCATCACCTGTTTCACATAGTGGATCAAACACATCGACCAATTTCCTATAGAGGATTAACCAAATTGCCATATTTCCCATATTTATCTCATGATATATAACACTAAACCAATAAATTGGAGGGAGATATAGGTCTCATTCATCACATAATGAAAATCATAATTATGTGTGCCACAAGATCATAAATACTTCATCATATTGTAACCCATTAAAAGAAATAAGTTTCATAAAAATTACATCATAGTATTACCCATAGAAAGGAAATGGGTCTCATAATCATCTCATAAATTCATCAAAATCATAAACCACTCAAAGAAATAATAATAATGGTACCATGGGATCATATCCTTAGTAAAACATAGCTAACACTAAAGGTTTTTTGTATTTCATGAATACAAATTCCATAAAATATCATTAAAAAGTTCTTTAGGAAAATATCAGTTTTTTGAAACACTTATTTAAAATCTAAAAAATTACCAAATAATAAGGAAAATATTTTCATTAAAATGAAACTTTAATACTTATAAGAAAACCTGAAAAAACTTTAGTGATCATGGAAATAGAAAATTCCATTCATTCCTTAAACACCATAAAAATATTTCTATCACATTTTCAGTAAAAATTAAAAACTACCTCATTCTAAAAATGACAAGAATATTTCTTGTAAAACATTGTGTAAAAATTAAAACATGGGTAGAAATGTATTAAAAAATCATTGGTGAATATTAAAAATTTATTTAAATCATTTTTAAAAAATATTCACATGAAATAAAAAGGGTTTTTAATTGATGATGAAAATAAATTCTATTTTTTATTAAAAATATTTTTTAGAATCATCAACACATAAAGAGTTGAAAATGAAAGGAAAAGTTGTATTCTCTAAAAAAAATAGGGTTATAATAATATAAATTATTTTCTTGAGAGGTATATCATAAGTTTAGTGGCCCTGGCCTCAACAGCCTAGAGCTCGTGTCTGATTTATTATATTGGCATAGGATATAAGGAGTCACATCATATAGGACCGAATAGTTTAGTATTCTTGGTAAACTAGACAGATTCATGTGTCTTTCATTACATTTTAATATAAGAATTACAACACATTTTTTTCAAGAATATAATTATTATATATATTATATCCTTAATCACCAATAATAGTAAACTTTATATAGTACTAGGGAAATGAAACAAAATAGGGGTGAGATCAAATACTTATGTCAAGACCCGTCCCCCAGGGCCCGTGCTGTGACTACCCCAAGCCCGCCTTCCATAAGCCTAGGGCGGGTGAAAATCACCGAAAGGCGTATTCTCTAACCCTTTTTCATTTAGGGGTGTTACAACTTATTAATGGTTAAGTATAGTGGAAGATATCAATAATTAGTAAGCATATTCAACAAGTAAAGGTAAATAAATGAACACACATTCAATTTAAATAACATTCTTATCATTATAAGATAAGGCATAGCAAATATGAAAAATTAAATAACAAAAAACATATTCCTTTTAATTAATAAAATAAAATTTAAATCTGTCTACATAAAATATCATGGTAAAATATTCTTGGATAATAAGATTTTTCATAATCCATGTAGCTTGGTAAATAATTGAAAACACACAAAATTTAATTAATGACATGAATAAAAAAATTGGATAAGTAATAATAAATATGTAAAGATAAATTACTAAAAACACATGTAATTTAATTAATAACTGAGAATGAAATTAATCCATAGATAATATCATTGCAAAAATATCATGGATTATAATAAAAAAATACTAAATGAAGAAAAATATTAATTAATGGATATAATGTCTTAGGAACATGATAACTATACCTCCAAGACCATTCACAAGACAATTTAAAACTAGGGTGCAAACTCATATATATTTCACAACTAATTTTTTTGTTATCTTACTGATTCACCTACTAAGACTACTGATGCATCGAGGGGATATCTTTATCTGGGTCTTTACCATGTTTATATGTCCAAATAATCCCTCATATATCAAATAATCAAATTAATTCATGAACAATGTTCCTTATAATCAAATATCTATATTGTGTAAGGAATACATATTTATCAATATCTACCCTAATAAAAAATAAATTCTATTATAAAAAATCATATATATAAATGATATAAGGTTTAATAAATAAACATATCCATGATATATAATATGGATATTTGGGTGAAATTTAATGTCTATAAGAAATTGAATAATTCAAGGGAATGTTAATGACTACAAAGATGGATCAAGGAAGTGAATCTCAATACTTTCAATGGAAAAAATAAAAATAAACAATCTATAAGAATAATAAGTATGGTATCAATAAAATATATACCCATTTAATTATGAATAAAGGTATTTTTTCATTGATGAATAGATATACCATAAAAAGATCTTAAAAAGACATTCTGGAAGAAAATATCCTTTAAATTTCGATATTGATCTTTTTAAACTAAAATTTCACAAAAAATCTGGAAAATTGTTATCTATGAAAATATCCCTTAAAACTTATTAAAAACCATTGAAAAATTTGAGTTCCATGATTATATAAAATTATATTCATTCCATACACATTAAAACAAAGATACATTTTACTTTTTCAGTAAAATCAAAACATCTATTATTTAGAAAATGACATGAAGATTCCCTTAAAAAATTGTAGATTGTAAAAAATGGGTAAAAATTTATTTAATAATTCATATTTAGATGTTTTAAAACATTTTTCAAACCATTTTTAGAAAATAGGGGTTTTGGTATAAAATGGATTTACCATCTAAGAAATAAATGAAGTTAGATTTTATTAAAAACAATTTCTTAATTATTTTGAGAAACAAAGAGTAGAAAAATAGTACTATAACATGAAAATTTTAATTAATAACCAAATTATAAGAAAATTATAGGTTTTATTAATAAATTATAAAATAATCTCCTTCAATATAAGTTCATGTATAAACCATCCTGATTAAAATGAGGTTGTTAAATAAACCTTTACAAAGGTCATAACTTTGAAGTGATAATTAATCAATGAATAAATTACATGTATCAAATGTAAATAAAAATTAAATAATTGGAAACATGACATAATATATTAAAAAGTAATTATACACATAAACTTACAATGTCAAAGATGAATAAGAAGTTATATAACCCTATGAAAATCAATTAAGTTACGAAACTCTTTAGAACATGGTAACTTTTAATTAAAATTACCTGGGATGATATAATTCAAATTGAAACATAAAATACCATGAATTATGAATTATTCATGATATTTCATTTGAAATGTTATTTGTATACACTATATAAAATAAATTGGTGCATAATATACAAATGTGCCTCAATGAAAGAAAATTGACACAGAATCCCTTACCTCATGTTTTTTGTTTGAACACGTTTAAACACCTATATATTAGTTGAAAACATGATATTTAATATATAAAAGAATTTTATTAAAATTTATAATATCATATGTGATCCTTTTATAACATCTTATCACTTTTTCATTAATAATATTTCATTGTTTTCATTTTTTGGGAGTTGATTGCCTTTTTCCCATGTTTTTTTGTAATGAATGTCATAGTTCTTGTGAATATTATATATTTTCCTCATATTCATACTAATAATATTGTTATAAATATCATATTTACTTATTAGATACATTATTATAAGAATTATTAAAATTTATGCATGGAACATGAGTTTCATCAATTTATGGAGATGGTAGGCTATACATATGCACGAGAGACTATATAAATCCCTTAAAAAGTGAAATAGTAAGTAAGTTGGTGAGATATTATTTTCTATGAATCAATATCATCACATATATAACACATATATTCATTAATTTTATAGTTATTACATTCCATTCAAAGCATTAAATAATGAAGAATTTTGTGTGAGAATGGTGCCACACTCTCCTAGTTATCGTCTCGTAAGTGATTTAGGGTTTCTTGATTAGGATTCTGATTTTGGGTTCTTTCTCTGGGTGCCATCATGATTTGGCATTATGGTCTTCCATTTTCTCTCTTTTAGGATTTGGTCTTTGTCTCGTTCTTAGATTCCCCTTAAATCGGAGTCTCGGTTCTTGGTTGGATCTGTTTCCTCCTACCATCCACATTGTCGGGGTCACTCAATATTTAGGGAATCTATCCTATTTGGTTTCATTTATATCTTGACTATATTATATGTTCAATACGAAATTATTGGTTCTTATCTCTAGTTATTTTAGATCCAACCTTTGTGGTTCCCTTTAGATTTTATATGGAGGCATGGCATGAGTGATGCTGTCAAGTTTCTTTTCTTCATCAGTTGTTTTAGGTTCTTGGTGATTATTTTTCCTATGATGGTTGGATGGTTCGATGTTGTGTTGTTTTTTCTTGGTTGTTTTCTATTGTCGGTTTTCTTTCTGATGTAGATAAAATATGATGTTTTCTCTATTATTAAAGATTTTATCCCATTCTTGGTGGATTTAGTGGATCCTTTTTTCATTGATTTGGTTTTTTTGTAAATTGGTTTATGGATGAGGATTGGTCTTTACTTGTTGTGGTTCAGTCCAAGATTCTAAATGGTTAGTGTAGAATTTTTTTGGTTGGTAAGATGATGATGGTTAACATCAAGGTGTCTTAGGAGGGTTTCTAAGAAGATAAACATCCTGAAATAGGTCTTTTATTACTAGTGAGTAAAATTATGCTTTGATATATTATCTCTATTCAGGTTCCTTCTCTCCTATCCTAGTCGGTTTGGTGAAAAGGTTTCCAATGAGGTTTTGGGATATGTTTCTCGACCAAATGTTGGTGTTCCAGGTGGCTTTTATTTCATCATATCTTTTTCCTCCCTTTGGGATCCCACTGGAATTCATTTTATTATTCATTAGAAATGGTGTTTAGAGGATAATCAGATTCTTTATTTAGTTTATTTGAGGCAAGTACATGCTTATAGGGTTTGTGCACTGGGTTCCAGGATCGATCATATGAGCATGCTGGTCTTCAGTAATTTGAAATTTGAATTATGATTTTGGGAATTTTGAATTGGGTTGTTTTTAAGTAGTTGGTTCTATTTCTCCCTATTGGTTTTTCATTTCGCACTTCACATTTTAAAAGTGGTTTGAAAATAAAAAAAAATATTGGAGGAATGAATTATCACATCACTTCTCAAGGTGGTAGTATATCATACACATGAGAGACATTACACTACAAAATATTTAACCTTTTACAACAGGGATATATCTGTTGGTAAAAGTTCATTTTATGTTGGTAAAAATTTTTTCCAACACATATGTCCTTATTGCTAAAATGTCGGTAAAAACTATATCTCTAAATTTTTTTCTGATAGATAAAGTAGTTCTATTGCAATTATAATAATACCAACAAATAATATATATATTGGTTAAAGTTTTTAGCAATAGATTCTTATGAATGTTTTTTCTGTTGGTATTAATATTTCCAATATAAAATATCTATTTATAAATTACATTTGAATAATTTTTTTTAATTTTTATTATTAGTAAAATATCAAATTATATTTATTAATTTATCATATGTAATTAAATTATTTTAATTATTAACCTGAATAATATTTACATGAATGTTCAAACTAAGAAAAAAGTTAATTATATTAATAATAAAATTTAATAAAAAATGAATCAATTCAAAAACACAAGATCCATCCCTCAATCCATTACCCCCATAGGATGAACCTCTGTGATGGATCCCTACACCAAGACCAGTGGGACAGCTCAAGCGATACCACATCCTTCAGCACACAACACGAGTGATCCAACTTTAGAAAGAAACCTCAAGTAGCTATTAAAACATAGTCTTATACTCCATGATATCGAAGAAACACAACCATTCCCCTCCATTCACATGATTTTCCCCATCTCTGGCATTAGGTCCACCGAGATACACTTGCGACATAAATACAATCACTCCAGCTCTCCAAATGAGTCGAAATAAAGCAATTTTTTGTTCTGGAAAATGCTTAATTGAGAAGAACTTTAGAGAATCTGTAAAAAGGGAAATGTGAACACCTGAACTTATCAAAAACTGGATCATTAATGAGCGAATCAATGCTAGAAACATAGATGAAGTCACAAGTCCATGAATACATTGATACTTGTTCACCCCTATCTGCATCGATATACCATAAAAATATGAGAAAAGTGAGACCCAAAATGTTAATTAACCTTAACCTGAAAAAAATAAACTAGTAACATAAAATTCTTTTTTGTTTACAATGTTTTAAGACATAAAAATATTGTAAAATCATACTTTTCATGAAAGACGCCAATCAGACATCAACTAAAAATACCACCCAATAACCACAACAAGAGTATTATCTAACCAGTGGAAACAAAAACCATAATTTAATCTTACTAGAGACCATAATAACTAAAATATTATCCATCTATTTACCACAAAAAGAACATATAACCAATGAAAACAACTTCCCTAATGCATGATATAAAGACAACCACTGATCACAACAATAGAAAAATGACTAGAAGAACTACTGTAAAAAAAATTACAAGTGACCACATTATCAAAAAATAAATGCAAACCAAAACTGAAAACATCACATTATATAAAGATAAAAATAATATTATCTAACTTTTGACCACAATCCATTTAGAATGACACTAATTTCAATTAAGAGAGACACATAACTGAAAATTCTATAGTCTAATAACAATGTATGAAATTATATAATCAATTAAAACTGTTTTCAATTTCTATTGACACTATTCAATTGAGAATGAAACCTAATTCAATAGATTAAAACCCTTTAGTTCAATAAAAAAACACGGGTTCTAAGGATAGAGTTACAAATAAAATCTTGGAGGAAATGTTCAAATTGTTTGAATATAATTGGGATTTATATTGAATCAAAGATCAACATGTTATAACACTTTCCATCATTTGTGTAATTAAAATTCAATCAAAGATGAAACATAATGTGTTGAAATGTCAAGAGATAAATATAAAAATATCATTAAGGAAATAACATTCATATTTTTTGAACATGAAATTTTTGATATCATTTAAAAATATGATAAAATTACAAAATTAAATACCATAGTTGAAAAAATGATATTCATTATTAGAAAATTGATAGTAGAATCTAAAAATTAATACCAATAATTTTAATTTAGATACTTTACTTGTAAATATGGGAACTTATTATTTGGAATTAGAGGCTTTATATTTAGAGATGCAAAAAAATATAAAAAAATGAAAAACATAGTGATTGAGAATCTTTATGGGACTATGTGACAATACACATAAAAATACACAGTTGAAGACACCCTGAACCAATTGAAAATAATACCATATTACAGTTGATGCTGATTCTATAGCTGACTATTTGGTTGAGGCTGCATGATAGGACAAGGTAGAGCAAATACACCATAGGTGGAGGTGGAATTCCAGGACGGGGGGGGGGGGGGGAGTCCTCCCTGGGAAAGGGGGAGGACTCATCATTTATGATGGAGGCATCATACATAATTGTAGATACCCTAGAGGGGGTACGTGAAACAACATGGGTGGTTCCACACCATGCCTTGCACCTCGGTACTAGGATGGAACATGCGGCAGGGAAGGGTGTCCTATTTTTTATAGGACCTTCCCAGTGAATGCAAGTAGCACCACTGGAGTGTCAGGGTATGTCATGGGTTGTTGAGAAACCTGAGGTAAAGGTGGTCGTGAGATCAACGACTATATCATTCTTGGTGTTGGACCCCCCACACTTTGAACAAGGATAGATAAGGAAGAAACTGCATAGCAGAAACTATATAATATATGCAAAAATATTGTTAGAGTTGTAAAGAAACATTAAATTGAACACAGGGTTAGAGTTGTTGTATAAATAAATACACATAAGTGATGTTGTTTTAATGAAAATGTAGAGTTGAGTAAACTTTTCAAGTGAATATGGTTTATTTATTTTTTTACATAATGTATATAAATGAATGTGTAGAACTGAATATGTAATTGTGACTAGAAAAATATCACTAAGATGTTTTTTTCATGCTTATTTTTTTGTTGGAATGATAAAAGTATATATGATCAATTGATGGTATAGAATAACTTAAAGACTAGAACAATGGTGTTTTATCTAGAGCATATAATATTTCAATGGAATTCTTTGTAATATAAAAAATATTGAAAGGGATTCAACACAAGAAAATAAAACATATAGGTAAATTTATGGTGAAATTTCAGACCTGAAATATGTAGGAAAAAAGTGGATCTAGAAAAAATTCAATGGAACCAATATCATAGAACAAGGGAATCATTGAAACTGAATAAAATCAAACATAAATGAATTTAATGTGGTTGGGAATTTCATTTTACATACTAGAGTGGAAAAAACAGGGACTAAAAATTAAATGAATATTAATTGGAAAATCTATCAGGGGAAATTAAAAACAATGTACCCCATTGTGAATGCTTAGAAAAAACCGATAATAATGATAACATAATTTTCTAACAATTCAATCCTTAAAAATAATAATGGCATCATGATAACTGTGGAAATAATGGTTAGAACTATCAAAAAATTTTGTGATAAAACCGAACTCAAATTTTTATGAAAAACAAAATCAAAATGAAATCACTGCCCAATGAAAAATTACCTTGAGTATTTTGGACCATTGCATTAATAACAATATTTGGCGACAAATCAAAGATCAGTTTATATCCTAAACAATAACTAGTGATTTTCATTTCAAATTTAGGTGGAAATTAATTTTTTAGGTTGAGTAGAAGAGATGAAATAAAATAAAAATGGAAACCAAATTTATAATATAACGACCAAAATAGTTGTTTCATCCTACAAAAAACAACACATAACACATAAATAGTTTATTTTTATGAAGAAATTATTACTATTTTTATATCCAAGGTCCAAAAATTGAAGAGAGAAAAAATAGTAAAAAATTTAAAATAAATTAGTAACTTTAAAATATAAAATCTCACATTATAGAAACTTAAATTTTAAACCATAACATAGATTGTATGATTAGAGAGTTGGTAAAAGGAATCTATAAAATTGTGATTTAATATCAAATAATAGATTGAATTTTAATAGAAATTAAGGGGAAATCATTACATCATACCTGGAAGAATCTTTGAGTGAATCATTGATTTGTATATATGTTTCTATCGTAGAAGAGCTGCAGAGTTGCTGAGTGTAACTTAGTAATGTCAATATATGGGGGAATCAGTTGGGCCAAAATTGGTATTAATTAGAGATACTGGATGCTGATGGGTTGAACCCGAGGATGAATACTAGCTGAGATGAACAAGTGATGAAAACTAAGTGGGAAGATATATGGTATAGAGGGGGCATGGGAAATCACTAATGCTAATTGATTGACGATATAAAAACCAAATTGAGAAATATTTATTGAATCATGAAAACGGAATTTCTGGTATTAGGGTTGGATGAAAAAGATGACAAAGGTGGGGAGATTCAAAAAAGGGCGGTTGAGCTTTGGTGTCTCCGATGGTCGGATAGGTGAGGATACCCTCTTATGGTTCTAGACAAGGAAGATGGAACATAGGGGATGATAGGAGTGGGATTCAATTTCATAAGGAGGGGGAGAGGCGAGGACGCAATTAGTTTATTTCTATAATTTATAATAATATTTTAAAATTTAAATATAGTTATTAATAAAAAAACGTAATTGATTTTTAATTATTTTATTTGTTAAAGTTATATTTATAATTTATTGTATTTATGTTGATTAATTTTCATTATTTAATAAATTTAAATATAAAAATAGTATTCTATATAACAAGATATTTTGACAAAACATCCAAAAATGAAAAATTGAATATTAACATTTTTCATAAAAACAATAATATAAATAAATTAGTTTTATAAATTATTTAATAATGATTTTTTTATTTATTGGTTTATTGAAATATAATTTTTTAATGATAAAATATCTATTGGTAATGATGGTTATTAATAATAGATTCATGTGTTGGTAGAAATTGTTTTGGTAATGATATAATAAACCAACAGATTTAACTGTTAGTATAAGAATTGTTGGCATTGTAAAATTATTAGTAAAAGATTTATTTGTTGGTAAAAAAATTTGTTGGTATCTCAAACTAATATCAACAAAAATTAATATATGTTTTAAATACTGATTGTTACCAACAAATATATTATCTATTATTAAATTTCAATTGGTATAAGTCATTTTTTGTAGTGTTATCACAACCCCTACGGAATGGAAAGTAAATAGGTATATATGATATATTGACTCCAATATAATAATTAAATTATACATATCAAATATATATTTTATATCCATAATCATACCAACCTATCAGATATGGTAATGTAAAAACAAATTATAATGATTCATGAGGCGGTAGTCCGCCGTACACATGAATAATAATTTCATAACCCATTTTATGGAAGTGGAGATGGTTTTATTTTATTCCCTTAACATTAGAACATATATTTATATGTAATATATTGATGTTATTATATTATAATGGTTTAATAATAATTTAATGTGGTGGAGGAAGAAATAAAATAAAGACACTCATTGAAGAAAAATACCTCTTCTTTGGGTATCCTTTATAGGTTTTTACCAAAATCACTCCTATGATGTATTTTTTCCAAAAATAAGGAATATAGTATTATAGGTGAGAATATAAGAAGTAATTTTTTTAATTTATTTTTTGAACAAAATTGGTTTTAAGGCATTATGAAGAGAGTAGAGTGTGTGGCCTTTTATAAGTGAGTTGAGTGCCTGACATTTAATTTTTTTGAAAATAAAAAGGTGTCCCCACACTTTTTACGTTAAAAAAGATTAAAAATAGATTATTCTATATTATTATACATTATAGGGTTTAATTATTCCCATATAATATATTCTATACAATTTTATTGGACAATTTATCCCTTATATTTTTTGTTTAACCACCCTCAAAATCCATTTCTACCTTAACTGCAGTAAATAATTTGTACTATTTTAACTATTAATTTTGATCAAAAAATAATTTTAAATTATTATATAAAATAAATTATAATTATTATATATATGTAATATATTTTTCATGATTATATTCACATAATTAGAAAATTTTAATTTAAAATAAATATCACAGACGCCGTCAGAAAGCAGGTTTTCAAAGAGAAAATGTTCAAAAGTTTACCAAGTGTTTATATCAAAATTCAGTATAAAAATTATTCAAATAAACTAAATTTTATTAATAGATATATAGTTTATCTTATTTTACTTTACATATAAATAAAAAAATTATTTATCTTTGCAAACAATATAAATGAAAAGATATTTTTCAATTAAAATTGGGTATTGCTTCACTATTCATCAAATAATGAAACATTTCAGAAAAATAATCAATAATAACCCTAAGAAAATTTTTATATTATGATTTAAAAACTTATGTCCATTTTATCAAATAAATATTCTAAAATTGTTAAATATTAATTTTAAACCATGTTCAAAATGGGTGACTCAACTATATTTTATATAAAATTACAAATTTTCAGAAAAAAATTCATTTTCAATTAAATAATTCTTATTTTATTTATAATAAACATATAACAAGAATTTATATATATATTTTAGTATAATTAATACCATCAAATTCAATGACTATGTTATAATGGTATACTATATTAAATTTTATTTAGAATGTGGTTTACAAGTTCTGCAAGCTATCAAAGAGATTAAATTTAAAGAAATATATTTTGTGGGTTGTTTATGCACGTTGTTGTGTGTCACATACACTATCAAATAAAATGTTATTATTTTATAATTTTATGGTGTTATATTCTTCCCATATAAAATAAATTTAATCCTTTTAATTTAAAATTGATCTCAGTAATAAAATGTATCATATTTTATTTTTTTGTTAAAAATCCACATTGTAAAAAGAGTTAGTAAAATATCCTCTTAATAAGAGAGAAAGGGAAGTGAAATGTTCATATTTTATAACACAAAACTATGTTTCAATGTAGTAGAACAATTTTTTAAATTTAATATATGTACATGGAATAAAATCAAAAATAAATTTAGAGAGTGATAGAGGTCATTAATAAAAAAACTGACTAGTCAATGGAAAGTTAATGGAAGAACAACTATAAATTAATGATGAATTAAGGGACCATTTGATTAATTATAAATGAAGTTACTTGGATAATGTTTTTATTTCAATATCATTTTATTAAATTTTAGGAATTATTTTAATGTATAGAAATATATGTAAATATACTTACCTGATATGTTTCTATTTCATATGAACAATTTTATCCTTTGGTTGTTCTTAAAAATAATCAAATCCATCCCTTAGTCTAAAAAATGAATATCTAGAATTGAATTTTTATTCCGAAATAACTAATATTCACTTTTAATGGATCATAAGAAGCATAAAGAGTGAAAATTATTTTTGTCTATATCTAATAATTTTCTAGAACCAAAATGGTTAGTACAAGTTATCCAATATAATAAAATTATCTCTAAACATAAAACTAACACCACTGGTTCATCATTAATATTTATTTTTCAAATAATTTAACTAAAAAAAAGAAATATTAACCAGGATATCAAATTGAAAGGTGGTAGGTGCTAAACCCTTAGCATCCTTCGGTCATGGGTTGAAGCTCTGCGACATGGACAGATATAAAAGTTTTCACCTAGAATGCAGGTTTTTTTAAAACTATATTAATACAATTCCTATAATGTTGCTAAAAAAATATGATTTAAATCCATGAAATAAATATAATCATTAATTAATCCATTTATAAAGGATTTCAATAAAACATTTTTTTCACAAAGTCTAACAATATTATTTGACTATTATTCAAATTCATTTAATGATGATATTATACTTAATGGATGTAAATAACTTTAAATTTATTTTTTAAAAATATAATTGAATTATTTCTAAAATAAAATTTCTAAAAAAATATGCTTTCTTTAACTTTTTCCCAAAATATCGTTAATATTTGAAGACTCCCATCTCATAAAACCCAAAAATTATTTTTAAGACTTGGAAATTTCGATCAAGCTTGAACTCATTAACTAATGACGGTATCTATAACTCTTAAGTTAATCACGAAATATATGCTTCAAAAATTTAACAAAATTCTTAAATGTTTCATGATTATTATATCAAAATACAATTGGTAAAAATACTTTTATAATATAATTCAAGAATCCCAAAAAATACCTAAAAAAATTATTTCAAAATAATTCTTTACTTGAGCTAGGAGTTAAACTTTATATTAGGGTATTGACTATAAACTATAAATAGAACCATAATATAGAATTTATTTCCTACTATCATAATCTTCATTTTTCCTCAATAATTATTTAATTTATGAACTTACATTACATACATAAATCATTTTTACATTCCATTTAAATACATTCATTTCATTCCAAGACGCCTTAGGTTTAGCTTAGGTCATTCATTTACAACTTATATTCAAATAATTATTAATCGTTTGCAAATAAAATGATTATTATCCTAAGAATATCCCTTGAGATTGTCTAACTAGGTGCACAATAAGGCTTGTTTTCATTCACCAGGTGTTGATCGGTTCAAGCTCAATTTTTCCTTTTTAGAGTTATTACCCCTAGTTACATCTATTATAGACCCACATCCACTCATAGTATCCATACATTGCTATTTTTCATGGAAAACCCACATAATCACTACCTTACCAAAATATTATTATATTCTTCTATAATTATCCTCAATTTCTATCATAGGATTATATTCCTTAATCTATTTTTTCCTAAATATAGTTCCCAATGTTTTTACTAGGCATCCTATAATACCAACTATCATGACCCCAACCCTAGTATCCTAGAGCCAATGTCCACTTTATTACATTGTCCATAGATACAAGGAATAAAATCTTGAAGGACCCAATATTTTAGTAGTATTGAGAAACTAGATATATACATATGTCTTTCATTACATTAGAATATAAAAATTACAACACATTTGTTTCTGGAATAAAATTATCCCCTATATCATATCTATTCACATCAATCATAGTATGCTTCATGGAATCCTAGGAAAATGAAAAAATAGGGGTGATATCTAACGCTCAGTAAGGGTTAAGTATAGAAGAAGATATAATTAATTAATAAGAAAAATAAATAGGGGATGATAAAAAACTAAAAAGACATTCCATTTAAATAAACTGAAATTCATTTTAAGATAAGGCCTAATAAATATAGCAAGTTAACTAACTGAAAATACAAGTCATTTAATCAATAAACTATAAGTGAAATAAATCCAGAGATAATATAGTTGTGAGAATATCATGGATAATAAGATAAGGAATAATCAATATGATAATATAAATAACTAAAAACACATTCCATTTAATCAATAACATAAATAACACAACTTCATAAGGTATAATCAATATGTAAATGTAAATAAATAAAAACACATTCCATTTAATCAATAAATGTAAATGAAATTCAACTAGAGATAATATCCTTAAAATAATATCATGGACAATAATAAATGAATTGTGAATGAATTCAATTCATAATTATTGGATGTTCTATATCAAGAACAAGATTCCTCTACCATTGATAAATTTCACAAGAAAATTTAAAACTATTGGGTACAAACTCCTGTGGTTTAGATAAATTTTTTTTATGCTAGCTTATTGATTCACCACATTAGACTAGTGATGCATCAAGAGTCAATCTTTAATCTGGATCCACCCATTCCTAAATGTCCAAATCATCCCTCATATATTGAATAATTTATTTAATCCATGAACAATGTGCTTTATCATCAAATACCAATAATGAGTAAGGAAAACAATTTATTCAATGTTTCCCTAGATAAAAAAAATATTAAATATAGAAAATTTTATTTAGAAATGATATATGTTTTAATAAATTATGATATCCATGATAAATAATATAGATATTTACGGTAAATTTAATGACCACAAGAAAGTTAGTGACTACACATTTGAATTAAGGAAGTAAATGTCAATACTTTCCTCATTAAATATGATTATAAACCATCCAGATAAACAATAAGTATGGTATCAATACAAATTATACCCTTTATATTAAGAATAAAGTGTTATTTTCATTAGTGAATAAAAATTACATAAAAATATCTTTAGAAAAATTCATGAGGAAAATATCATTTTCATTTGGAAAATAAAATTTTAAAACTAAAATTTCAAAAATAATTAAAATAATTTTCTTTGAAAATAAATTTTTATACATGAAATAGAATATTTATAAAATTACAGTGTTCACGATTGTTGGAATATCTGTTCATTTCATAGACGTAAAAATAATTCTTCCTTTTACTTTTTTGGTAAAATCCAAAAGGGAATTATTTTTAAAAAGACATTAAGTTTCATTTAATTTTTTTTTAAAATTAAAAATGGGTAAAAATATTATTAATAAATAATTTTTAAAATTCTTGAAAACATTTTTGTATTTTTTTTTTTGAAAATATGGTTTTTGTGAAAATAGATTTCTGAACTAAGAGATAAATAAAGTGAGATTTTATTAAAAAAATTAACAATTATTTTAAGTACCAAAGAGTTTAAAATGGTATTATTACTTGAATATGTTCATTAATAACACTAAGAGAATACAACTATAGGGTTTATTATGCAATGATCAAATAATATTATTCAATGGGAATTCATGTATAAACAATCCTGATTAAAATGATATTGTGAAATAAACCCTAACAAATATCAAAATATTTCTAGAAGAATTATTAAATGAATTGATTATGTGTAAAAATTTAAATCGATATAAAATAATTGGGAATTAAACATAAGATAATCAAAATATATTATACACATAATCATAAAATTTAAAATACAGTGAAAAATTAATATAACCCAATAAGAAGAAATTTATTTATGAATTTTTTACAACATAATGACTTTTTATTCAAATAAAATTCGATGAAGAAAATAAAATTGAAACATAAATAAATTATAAAATATTCCTGATATTAAATTTAAAGTATTAATTTTATAAACAATATAAAATAAATTGGTGTATAACATATAGATGTGGCCAAATGAAAGGAAGTTGTGATAGAATCCATTACCTCTCGTTTAATTTTAGATGAAAAATATTTAAACTGTTTTATGGTTATTTTAAACATTATATTAAATTATAAAAGAACCATATTAATATTTATGGTGTCAAATATTATCCTTTTATAACATCTGATCACTCATTTGTTAACAATATTTCATTATTTTTATTGTTTCAGATGTTAGCGGCATTGTTTTGTCATGAGTGTTTTGTAATAAATATTCTTTTTATTGTGAATATTAAATAGTGTCATCATATAAATAATTATAATAATTTTCTAAATATCACATTTAATTAGTAGATACATTATAATTATCATTCTTAAAAGTTTTTCAAGGAAAATGAGTCTCACTGCTTTATGGAGACGTTAGGTCGTACGTATGCACGAGCGATGATATAACTACCTTAACGAGTGAATGGGTACATAATTGGGTGATATATTAATTTTAAATAATCAATATCATATCATATATATCACATATATCCATAAATTTTTATCCATATTACATTCCTTGTAAAGATTTAGTGAAAGATGAATCTCATTACTTCATGAGGTGGTAGTCCGTCATACACACAATCGACATTATATAATCCTATTGGAAATGTAATGTGAAAATTGGTATATATGATATAATGAACTAGAGTTATAATTATGTTAGAAATATTATATGTATACTTTATAAATATCATCATACCCATCAGTGAGAGGTGATAAAAAAAAACAACATCAATTCGTGAGACGGTTGTCCTCCATACACATGAATGATGATTTCGTAACCCATTTGAGGAGAGTAGAGATTTTAGTAGGTAATTAACATAAAAAAAAATATCTCGGTATTTTTAATATTATAAGGTTACTGTATCATCCTTTTATATAATAATTGAATTAGGTGGAGGAAGAAATAAAATAAAAACCCTTGTTGAAGAATGATTCCCCATCTTTGAGTATCCTCCATAAGTTTGCACCATAATCCTTCTTAGGATAGATTTATGCCCAAACAAGGCTAGTAAGATGTGATAATATAAGTTTTTAATTAGTTTGGGTATGATTTTTTCAAACCAAAAGGCTTTGAATGTGTGAATAATAGATGATGGGGGGTGGACTTTAAGCGTGGTGAGTGGACCACTTGTAATTTTTGGAAAAGAAAAAGGTTTAAACACGATTTGGACATTCCAAAAGGGTATAAAACAGAGTATAATTGTGGAATATAAACTATATGGTCTAAATTGTTTCATAAAATAAATTTTAGGCAAGTTTTAATGTCATTTTAACCCTTCTCTTTTTAGTTTAACCCTCGAGAAATCCATTTTTACCTTAACCACAGAAAATAATTTTTTATGTTTTAACAAATCATTTTGGTCAAAAATTAAGATTACCATATTATATAATATAAATTATTCATGTTCAAAATATGTACTCAATTGTTAAAAATTCCATTCACATAAGTGGAAAAAATTAATTTAAAATAATTTCCATATATACGATGAGAAAGAAGGTTTTCAAAAAGAAAATGTTCAAAAGTTTAAAAAAATTATATAAAAATTTAATATAAAAATTATTCAAATTACCTAAATTATATAAATATATATATATATATATATAATTTAAATAATTTTAATTTAAAACTAAATAAAAGTATAATTTAAATGAAAAGGTAGTTTTTATTTAGAATTCAATATTTTTTAACTATTCATCGAAAAAAGAAACATTTGAAAAAAATACAAAAAATTAACCTTATGATATTTTTGATATTATGATTTAAAAAATAATGTTAATTTTATTAAATAAAGTTTCTAAAATTGGTCAGAATTATTTTAAAATTATGTGCACATAGGGCGACTAAAGCATTTTCAGAAGAAAATATAGTTTTTTAAATGAAATTTCATTTTTATTTAAAATTATTATTATTCTATATCTAATCAATATATAGTAATAATTTTCACAATTTAGTTATTAATTTTAACACTCTCCAATTCAACAACTATGTTATAATGAAATAATATATTAATGTCCATTTAGACTCAAGGTTACTTCTTCCATGAGTTGTTCAATAGATTAAATTTGATGAAATATATTTCTCAGATTGTTTAAACTTAGTGTTTCATATGGAATTTTTTATATATTAAAATGTTTTTATTTAATAATTTAGGGGTTTTTCAATAATATCTCGTCATTAGAAGTATATCATAAACAATCCTGATAAAAAATGTGATTGTAATAGAAAACCTTTACCGCATTGCTATCTTTTGAATTGTACATCCCATGAAAGACAAAATATTAGATTGATATTTATATCCCCTAATTATAATTATAAATATTATAAAATTCCTCCAATGAAAGTATATACACCACACAAAAGCGACATATGGTGTATAAGTCATTTTCCCCATATAAATAATAGTGAGATAGAAATATCTTACCTTAATTCTTGACTTCATTTTTACATGTTTGAAAATACTTTATAGTAATGTCTCTCCACTTCCTCATTGTCTTTAGAAGAAGGTGAGATGATACTTGGACTTATGTGGTGTTACCATACTCCCAAAGGCTGCAAATAAATTCCAAGGGCATCATGAACCATTATGGAATTATTTTCCCTTTAATGAAAAAAACCAACCAAAAAATCTATAAACCAAAACCTCTACATGATGATTGTGAAAAATGTAATCAAATGAAACACATTACCAAGGAACAACCATGAAACACAACAAATTCCATAACAATTATCATATACCAATAAAACTCAAACACAGTGTTCCATAATCCGAGTACCAAAAGGAAAACTACAACACAAAACCCAAGAATCTATGACAAAACTCTAGATCTCCAAGATAAGCTCCATGCTCTAATCACCACAAAACCATCCAAGAATCATGATCAACCACTAGACAAATGATATGATTTACCCTTATATATGTATAGAAAAACAACATCTTCAATAGCAATAATGTGCCATAGGTGGGGGTGAGTACAAATACATAATAGGTTTTCCCTAAATGACTTCCCTACACATGTCACTAATATAGAAGCATTATCACATTTATAATAAGTAATTTATATAAAAAAAGTGAAACAATTTCCAACATGCCAAACACACCCTTACCAATCTACATTCCACCCAAATCCACACAATACAAAGGAAATCCCAAACAAGACATAACCCATTTTACCATCACATATTAGAACAAAAATACAATATTGATTACCAAAACTCACAATAAATACATATTAATAATGATTTACATACTCAACCCGGTGTAACAGTCATGCCGTAACTTCCCATCCCCGACCATTTACTTCTTTCCAAATCTAGTGGGACTTCCCGCCCACTTATCATTGATATATGACCTTCTTTGCACTATCCATTACCTTTTAATAGTTTTACTACTTTCCTACATCTCAACAAAATAAAAAATGGAAATAATAATTAACCAAACAAGAATCATATAACACATCATGGCCAAAACATTATGCAAACAACCATTTCCAACACATTCCAACTCACTTCAATAAATCACCCATTTTTTGTAAACACCCTTAAACCATTTTCCATGACAAACCACATTTCAATAGGATAAATTTTTTATTGAAAAACATCATCCCTAAAATATTATACATAAATATACCAATCCATAAATTTTAAAATCAACATTTTAAAATCCAAGAATAAAGTGCCTTTTTCAATAATAACCAATTTTCCCCAAAACCCCCAAATCATCACAAAATGTGTTTCCAAAAAGCACCCCATATCATAATCATGACCAATTTCAAGAAAAAGTAGTTATTTTGAAATATAATCCTTCTAATTCTATCTAAATAGAGTCGAGAGTGAATCCACCTATATTAGGGTTGCGAAAAAAATCGACCAATGCCTAACCACACCACAATCTGGGTGAACTCTCCAACAAAGCCACCTTGGATCCATTTTCTTGGCATCAAGAAGCCTCAAAATCATAATATTAAGAAAAAACCCAATATATGCATGAAATGGGTGTATATATAGAAAACCAAGAAATATGGAGAACTATATCTAAATAAAACAAAGAAAGATCCAAGAGAAGAGACTTATTGGAGAAGAATCACCTTCTCTGCAACTTGGAAAACCCCCTTCGACTAGCTTTCAAAATGAGTGGTAGAGCCCCTATAACTATGCACATGCAACCAACTCAATAGGAACCCCACAAAGTTTCCTCACATGGTTATAAAAACCATGTGAAAAGTGTTTGAATCCCCCTTATTCCACATTCATTGTTTCCTGGAGAACCTGCACAGTTTACCCTACCCGTGATAAAACAATCATTCCTTAGAAATGCCCCAAAACCATTATAAAACCTTCCCAAACTCACCAAAACATTACCCAACCAAATTATATACATAAAAATTTAAAAAAAAGGTTATATTACTAAAAATAGAGGTTCTACATTCTCCCCACCATTGGACTTTCCTCCCTCGAAAAGTAGAGAACCATCACTTTTCCAAAAGAGCTTATGACATTACTCATCCATCTCTTTCTCCCGCTCCCATGTCTCCTCCTAAATCTGACCATGATTCCATAAAACCCAAACTAGACTGATGATTTTACCATGAATGACTTTTTCTTACCTATCCACAATCTTCACTGGCATGTTCACCAAATAATCATTTAGCTCTAGCTCAACATGATCCCATCGAATGACACGGTCAGGATCTGGATTATACTTTTTCATCTGAGAAAAATGGAAAATATTGTGCAATATACTAAATTGTATTGGAAAATCCAACCGATAAGAAACATCTCCAACCCAATCAAGTTTCTAAAAAGGCCCAATTTACCTAGGAGATAACGTGCCCTTATTTTGAAACTAATGATTTCCCAATCTTAGAGAGATTCTAAAAAACACAAGATCACCCACCTCAAATGAGAAAAGTTGTTGATGATGTTCCACATATGATTTTTAATGAATCTACACCATCCCTATCATTTTCCTAGTAAACATAATTTTCTCCATCATCTCCTATACAAGGACTGACCCCACCATCGAAGTCTCTTCCATTTCTACCCAACAATGTGCAGAATGAAATAGATGCCCATAAAATTCTTCAAAAGGAACCATATGTATTGAGGCCTATTAATTATTATTTTAGGATAGATCGACTAATAGAAATTTATCCTCCCATGATCCACCAAAATCTATCACATAATCCCATGACATATCTTCCAAAATTTGCATCATTTTATCAGATTTACCATCCATCAAAAGATGAAGCGTTGTTCTTGTTGTAAATTATTTCCCAAGGGATTGCTACAAGAATTTATGGAAAAGAGACATGAACCTCAGATCTCTATCTGAAACATTCAAAACAGGAACACCATTCCTCTTTACCAGATCACAAATATAAGTTTTAGACATATCCTCAACCAGATGATTTTCTCAAATAGAGATTAAATGAGCCAATATTGCGATACTATACACTATCACCCATATGGAATTGTGATTTCTGACCATTCTTGGGAGGCTTGTAAAAAAATACACCGCTATTTTATCCCACTTCTAGATAGGAATAGGAAAATATTGAAACATACATGCCATATGGTGATGATCTACCTTAACCTACTGACAAGTCAAGCATATTGATACAAACCCATCCACATTCCTCTTCATACCAACCCTCAAAAATTGTGATTTTAATTCCTTATACATTTTTTGAATTCTGAGATGGAAAATCCATTTGGAATGATAATAAGCCTTGATAATTTTCTCCTAACAATCCACCGGTACAACCATATGATTTAAAAAACAAAAAACTAAATTCCCATTCAGTTACCACCCCTTAATGGTCTCCCCACCATTGAGTTTTGACCACAAAACCATACACTCATAATCAGATATTTTTACCACTGTAACTAAGCCAACGAAGTCAAAAATCAATGAAACTGGAAATAAGAAATGCTATATCACCATGTTCCTCACATTATAACCACATTTCATCTATAACCAACATCAACTACCACTAATAGAATGCTTATTTCACCATCTGAGCATTCAACTTCCTACTTAATGCATCCCCCACTGAATTTCCCTTACTCGGTGTGTAAATCAAGTAAAAATCAAATATCTATAGATACTCTATCTATATAATTTTTCTCAAGTTCAAATATCTTTGTGTGAAAATAAGGTTCATGATCTTATGATCATTAAAGACCATGAATTTCTCACTGAATAGGTAACGATGCCATATTTTCCAATCATGAACCACCACAGATAACTCCAAATCAGGAATTGGGTAGTTCTTCTAATGACCCTAAACATTTATGATCCATATGCTACCACATGTTCCACTTTCATTATAACACACCCAAAATCCGATCCCGATGTGTCATAGTACACCACATACCCTTTTCCTGGTTCTGGAGAAACAAATATTAGTGTTGATGTAAGGAAAATTTTAAGCTCTTTAAAATATTTCTAACACTTCTCATTCCATTTAAATGAAATATTATTCCTTATAAAATCTATCATTGTTCAGGAAAATAATGAGATGTCATAAAAAAGCACCATTAGTAGCCAATTAGATGAAATAAGATTTATATCTCAAAATAATTCTTTCACGGTTACCAGAAAATAATAGCCTATATCGTTTCCAGATCAAATGAAATACACTTCTCAGAAATAACATGACCAAGGAAACAAACCTCCTATATCCAAAAGTCACACTTCAACAATTTGGAATATAATTTATGATATCTCAAGATCCCTAGCACTATTTCCAAGTTCTTCTCATGCTCCACCCTTGTCTTGGAATACACCAATATATCATTAGTAAATACTACTACAAAAGAATCCAGATATTTATAAAATATCCAATTCATCAATGACATAAAAACAATTGGTTCATTATTCAAAAAAAGGGAAAACACATATTCATAATGGACATATATACTTCTAAAAGCTATTTTGAGAATATCCTCATTTTTTCACACAAAGGAATCATTTCCACAGTTAAACCATTAATCTAAAAAAATGAGAAATAATAAATGAAGGTGAAGAACCCATGTCAAACAATCCTTTCATAAAGATATAATTTAAAAGAACTATACCTCACACTATGAATGGTTCTGAATGATCATCCATCACAACCTAATCAACTCCAAATAGATTATTTCTTTCCACACTCTATTCTTTATTTCCTTGTTAAGAAGTTGTGATGTTCCTTGAATCACCATGACTAACATTACTTTACTGAAGAGGGGTATGCTAATGCCCCTATCCCAATGAGTCATAGGACTCCTATGACCCATTAAGAGTTTCATTAACACCCGACCTCAGAGCATTATGATAACAATGATGATGATTCACTATCTGCTAATAGTTATGACATGCTCGAGGTTTTTTCATACAATTACGTATGATGTGTCTTGTAGAACCTCACTGAAAACACCTCATCCTACTATGAGACTTTGGAGGAAGGTTCACTGATCCTACCATCATATTTTGACCCATACTTCTTCCTTGTAAATTTCTGTCCCTCTTCTGCATGAACCCCACATTAGAGTTCCCACCATTTCTTGTGGGTACCAACATGCTTCACCTGCCTGTAGCGCCCAAAATATCATATTTATACATTGTTTATCTATTCAACATTTTACTGTAATCATTTACACATAACACGCAGATGTTATCTTTCTTTGACCTAAAGAAATATATTGTGAACTGAATTCTGAATGTATGAGGGTAGAATTGTTTATTTAACAATTCCTCAAAACCCTCCCATTTCATGCGTCGGTCCGTTCCATCTTGGACTGCCAACTCTCACCATTATCAACCATGATCTTCTAACATATACATTGATAGCATCACTTTTAGCTCTACCAGTGTTCCCAAAAATTAAAATATCATATTCATTCTACCTGTGTTCCCAAAAAATAAAATATCATATTTATCCAATTCAACTATGTTTATGATTTTTCAGGTTTTGAATCACCCCTAAATATAGGTGGATATTTCATTTAAAACTGAACCTCATAATCAAAATGCTTTGGATCATCCACTTTATTCAAAAAATTTACTTCTTGGAAAGATTTCACTATACTCTTCACTAGCCACTGGTTCACCTGGGGCTCAAGTGCAACCAAATTTTTTAAAACCTCCTCCAGTTGGTCTCTACGACACCTAACCAGTTCCATTTATATCAATATAAAAACCACCATAATTATTACTCCCTTATAAAGAAAAGGTTTACAATTTTAAATTCAATTACATACCAACTATCACAACCAGACTTTCCAAAATTTCACATTTCGTATGTTGCACCATTTTTGAAAATCGATCCATTTTCATATTACTAAACCTATCCACCATTATAATCCACACATTTGAAAATAATTCCTATATTTTATACAAAACAATATATTCATACCACAACATAAGTCATTATGATAGATGAAATATGTATCCTAGTGTGAATTCATTTTTACCATCCATTCCATGCTCATCTCATTAGCTACACCCACGACAATGAGATTTCCAATGCCAATAAGTGTCTCAAAAATACTTATGTACCCAACTACCTACTAACTTTAAGGTCAACATAAAAGAGTTAGCTATGTCCTTTTATGTTATAAATTTCATGTTAGGAAAATCCTATGCCTTTATACCATCCCAACTCGAGGAATATACCAAGAATAAATGCCAACACCAAGACTGACTACTGAAACCAAGGAACCAAACAACATGGAATTCAAGGACCAAACAAACTGATACCACTTGTAACATCCCGCCCCTTCCTCATTGTCTTGAGAAGGAGGTGAGATGCTACTTGTCCTTAGGTGACATTCCCAAGGCACCAAAGACTAGTAATAAATTTCGAGGGCATCAAGAACCACTAGGGAATGATTTTACCTTTATGGAAGACCAACCAACCAAACAATATATAACAGAAAACCTCTACATGATGCATGTAAACAATGTAAAACAATGAAACACAGTACCAAGAAACAACCACGCAATCCAAACAATTCCATAACAATTCCCACAGACCAATACAACTCAACCACAATGTTCCATAATCAGGGTACCAAGCAGAAGACTACAAAACAAAACCCAAGAAGCTATGACAGAACCCCACAACTCCAAGATAAGATCTATGATCCAAGAACCACAAAATCATTTAAGCATCATAATGATCCACGAGTGAAATGATATTATTTTCCCTTACTTATCTCTTGGAAAACAACATTTTCAAAAGCACTAAAGTGCCAAATCAAGGCGTGAGTACAAATACTATGTAGGTTTTTCACAAATGACTTCCCTATAAAAGCCGATAAGTTTTAACCTTTAGAACATTTATAATAATAAGTTTATATAAAACATCAAACAACGCAATGATTTCCAACAATCCAAACAAACCCTTACCACCCACATTCTACCCAAATCTACCCAATACTAGGGAAATCCAACAACAAGACATAACCCATTTTACCACCACATATTAGCCCAACAATTTCATCTTTATTAGACACACACACAATCAACACATACCCCTAATATTTCACACACTCAATCTAGTGTAACAATCAAGGCAGACCTTCTCACCTAAGTCTATTTACAACATTCCAAATCAAGTGGTACTTCCCAACCAATTATCCTTGATGGGGCCCTTCTGTCTATTATCAATCCCATTTTTATAGTTTTACTCCCCACCCATTTACCATTATATTAAACAAAAGAAATAATACTTAACCAACCAATAATCATATAACACACCAAGAAAACAACTTTATTAAAACAACCATTTCCAACACATGCCAAATCACTTCAATAAATCACCCATTTATTGAAAACACCATTCAAACATTTTCCATGACAAAAAAAATTTCAATAAAAAATATTTTTAATGAAAACCATCCTCCCCACACCATTTTACATAAATAAACCAGGAAATAAATTTTAAAATAATAATTTTAAAATCCAACATCAATGCCCCTTTTTCAACAATAATCCCTTTTTCCAAAACCCCAAAATCATCATAAAATGGGTTTCTACCAAGAATCACATATCATAATCATTAATAATTTTAAAAAAGATAATTATTTTGAAATATAAGGCTTATAGTTCATTAAAAATGTAGTTGAGAGTGAAGACACCTACCTTAGGGTTCTGACGAAATCGACCAACTCCCAACCACACCACAATCTAGGTGAACTCTCCAATAAAACCACCTTAGACCCCTTTTCCTAACATAAAAAAACTTCAATCTCATAATTTTAGGAAATAAAAACTATATCTATATGAAATGGGTGTAGATATAAAAAACTGAGAGATAGAGAGAACTAGATATATGCAAAACTAAGAAAGATTCACAAGAGGAGACTTACCGGAGACAAATCGCCTTCACTACACCTTGAAATCCCTTCGAATCACATCCAAAATGAGTAAGAGAGACCCTATAACCCTTGAAAACTAAAAAAATAGAGTAGGGTTTGTATGGGAGAAGAGAGTAGGAGTTTAGGGAAAAGACCAACTAAAACCATAATTAAAATCCCAATTTTTATTGTCACACACAGTTAGATCACACAGTTAGGCAAACTATGTGTTAACCATGCACATGAAACTCCCTCAATTTGAATCCCATTCAATTTACTCACATTGTTAAACAAATTGTGAAAAAACCATGTGAAGCCAATAACCTCCAATTACACCTAGAGATCCTGCATAGTTTCTCCTAACCATTTTCAAATTTTTCTCCCTTAGAAATGCCCCAAAATCATTATGAAACCTTCCAAAACTCTCCCAAAGATTACCCAACCACTTTATATACATAAAAATACATAAACTAGGTTTACTTACCACAAACTGGGGTGATAAATTTTTAATAAATATAAGTTTATTATAAATATATTAAAGAACCATACTCATATATATCGTACCATATAATATTTACTTATGATCTTTTATTACTTGTTTAATAAAAATTACTTGTTAAAATCACGTTTTGAGTAATAAATACTTCATTTTTCTTGTATGTTTTGGATTAGTATTTTTTTCCTTTTAATTTGATTACGGTTCCATTATATCCAAAAATTTAAACATGATATTAATATCCTATATTCATTACATATTTATTTATATAAATCCATTAACGTTATACATATAAAATGAATTACATTACACATGGAGACGGTAGGTCATACGTGCGCATAAACGCTACTTCCAATTTCCCGACGGATAAAACGAAAGAATGGTAAATAATATATTAATTTTGATTTCATATATATATATAATATTTTAATTAAACATATCTATATTACCTTCAATGTACAATGTACGTGATTAGCAAATCATATCTCTTAACAAGGTAGTAGTCCTCCGTACACATGAGTGGCATTATAGTATTCCCAAAGAATGGAATGTATTATGGTTTATGGGATATTATATTTAAAAAATATAATTATTTTGTAAATATCATATAAACATGTTAAATATATCCTTATATTAATCTGTGAGAGGTGGTGATGGAAAATGAATTCCATCAATTCATGAGGCGGTAATCCACTATATGCATGATGGAAAATTTTATTTCCCAATTGATGGAAGAGGAGATAAATTTACATGTTAAATTTAACATAATAACTTATCCTTATATTGGTTATAATTATGTTATTATATCACGAAGTTTGTATAATATTTTAAGGAATCAGAGAAAAAAATGAAATTACATTGTTAAACACTATACCTCTTCATTAGAGAACCCCTTTAGGTTTATAACTAAAGAATTATTAAGAGGATTTAATAATAAAATAATGTAATATAATAAGTGGATAGAGAATTTAGTAGTGTATTCGGTTTGGTATTTTCTGAACCAAATGGTTTTTATATGATAATAGGAGAGGAGAGTGGGTGTCCTTTTATAAGTGGGGGAGATGAAACACATGGAATTTATGAATATAAACAGTTATACGCACATTTTAAACATGAATAAAGGAAAATAAATGGATTATTAAAGAATATTACATTAATTAAGGTCAAAATATAGACATCCAATTTGTAACACCCCAAGATTTCATGGTACGCTTCTCTTTGAACAATACATTAGCGTGTATTGTACGCAACTTTGAGTTCTAACACACACCACAATCAATCAAACTAGCCGTTATGAAAAGTAATACATAATTTTTGAAATTTTATAAATTTTATCTTTCAAAATAAACTTCATTTTTGGATTCATAATATCGAAATTAGCTTTGGGTGACTTTTTGGTATTTTTCTGAAAACATTAAATTTTTTATGAATAGTGAAAAAACACTGAGTTATAGTTTAAAACAGAATTTTTATTTAAATAATTATTTATTTTATTTAAATTTAATTAAGGTCAAAATGGATACGCAATACCCATATAAGTTCAATTTAATTCATTGGAGTTAGTTTAGAATAATTTTAGATATATAAAAATTTTATGGAACTTTTCACTGTCTTTTACCCACCTCCTAGGAGAATTTGGAAATTCACATAAAACATAATTTTACCGCTTCTTTGATTGGAATTTCAAAACTATAAGAGACACGGTTAATATAAAGTAGTAAAATGTGGTTTAATAAGATAAAAATAATTTTTTTGAATAGTAAATTTTTACTTTTATTTACCACGGTAAAAAGAAAATAAAGAAATTAAGGGTGAAAATGATATTAATATTACCCTAACACATGTCCTAATACTATTGGACAAGTTTATCTCGACCAAAAACAACCTTAGGAATAAAATATTATCATTTAGGTCCACATGGATTAGCTTAGGACATTTATTATTATTTAATTCAAAGAAGAGTTAAAAGAGTTGAAATAAAAGTTTAATTACTAAAAAAAATTTAATATAGGGTTATACATAAGATAAATTAGATTATAAATATTCATTAGAAAGATAAATATATTTCATAAATAATTTTATTTTATTTAAAAATTTTAGGCATTTTATAATTAAATTTATTTATGACACAATGGTGATGCTGTAATTACCTAATTAATGAAATATTAAAATATTTGATATTATAAATATCAAAATAAAATTAAGTTGAGACTTTTTATGAATTAAAATAATTTTTTTAGGTTAATATGACATATTATTAATGGTTATAAAAATTTTATTCAAATTAATAATGTTGTTATGAATTTATCAAAAACAAAATACCCAATAGTGTCAAAATTGACATAAAAGAGTTTTTAAAACAAATATTATATTATTAATTGATATCAAATTTCTAAAAATCTAAGGTTCGGCCAAAAGAATTATGTAATGATATTTGTATCATTAATGGACCACTTGGGGGTAGCTTAGAATTATATAGTATTTTTATTAACTATATAATATAAAAATACAAAGAGACATGGTAAATATCAAACTATTTAACTAAGAGTTAAATCTAAAAGATAAGGTTACTATAGTGACCCAAACCTGTCTAAAATCTATTGGTTAAGTTTTTTTCGACCCATACCCACCATAAAGTTTTATAATCTACTTTGGAGCCATTAGAAACCTAATATTAATTTATTATAAATTAATACTTTACATTTTTTCTAAAGAGCCTCTCCTCACCCTTATAAAAGGACACCACTTCTAACCAATTATTCATACATTCAAAGCCTTTTGGTTCAGACAACCCCTGCCCAAATAACCTCTAAACTATCCTCCCTTAATCCTATTGTCCATAATTTAGTCATAAAGCCAACCTAAGTAGCCATTTTGATCAAATCAGAAGGAAGAACCCGAAGAAGAAGTAATGTTTTCACCACCATTTTTCAAGTTCCTTTCTTCTTCAACTTCTTCTTTATTTGTTATTCCCATTCTAAAATAATAACTCCATTATATTCTATATACTGTGATGTTATTATAAATATGTTATAACCATATTCAGTATTCTATCTATCCTTTGAATGACATGTCACCATACGTGTGTACGTATGGCTTACCGTCTCCACGTCGTGGTGAAATTGTTATTCAAAACATTATTATTTGGATGGGTATAATAATGATGTGTAATTATTGTAAATAATAAATATAACATTATAGTGATTCTGTATATATGATATAATATCGAATTATACATTATTTTAACATCAAGAGTGATATTTTCACTCGTGCGTACGTACGGACTATCGTCTCCACAAACGCGACGAGATTCATTCCCCATCATATCAATTCAAGTCTAATTCTCATTTGATTATTAAAAACAATGTTTAAGGACTTTGTATAAATCTGGATATTAATAAGATACAACCTATCCATAACAAACATGGCTTATGTAACAAAACATATAAAAGAAAACGAGTAAGTTAACACTCGAAATGACAATAATACTAAGATATTATTAACAAAGCAATGTAAAAAGATCATATATGATATCATATTAAAGTATATGATTCTTGTATAATTTAATAACAATTATTTAACCATTATACAGAAGTTTGACCTACCCTCAACCAAGTAAAAGTACAAGGTAAGGATTTATTTCACAATCTCTTCATTATCTAAGGTTGTTTATACGTAATTATCTACTGGGAACTCTTTATCATCCACATCCATGTTTCATAGAAATGTATTTCAAATATTTCTTACTACTTTACATACTATAGGTTATATTCATTTATACCCTTGTTTACTTTTTATAAGATGTTTATAAAGGAATCTTTTTGTCGTTTTCCAAATAAGGTCGTTTTTAACTTTTTCGACAAAATGAAGGTAAGAATGTCTTTTTTAACTTATACGGCGGGTGCGGCTATTTTCCACCATTATAAAATAATAGAAGCTTCCCTTACAAGCTTATATGAATATTTTCAATGTAAATGTTTTCTTTTATAATTATGTGACTTTTAAATTATTTCAAAAAAGAGATATTTCTCTCAAATAGTTTTGATTTCATCTATGTCAACATCCTTTGATGGATTTTAAGCTTATTTGAAGTTTATTTATTATGATACAAAACTTCCATATTGTATTGATGGTTTTTTTATATGTTTGACTGTGGATGTGTTATTTTTATACCATTCATGGTTTATGGATAAAGTATTGACATTTCGTATGCATGTTTTAATACAAATGTTTATGTTATGTTTAAACCTGTTCATATGAGGAATGCATTGGACTTAATAAGTGATGGGTGGAGCCCTCTATAGCTCTTCGATGCATCGTTAGGTCTCATGAGACAAACTAGTTTCTTGGCACAAGGCCTTGAAAAAATATTATTTGTATTATTGGAACAAGGGCTTGACAATGTGGTTATGATAGTATGGCATTATGCATTCCATTATTATGAAAGTTGTTATTGATATTGCATATCATTATTCGACTAATAGAATATCCATGTGAATAAGTAAATGGAATTTTTTAATTTTATCTTTTCCATATTATGAATAAGTTCAAGTTTAAAAGGTTTTTGTTTATACATTGCCTTAAATGTTTATGCTTATTTATGAAAGTTTTCGCTATATTGTTATCCTTACTGAGCATCTGAGATCACCCATTTCAATGATTTATTTTTCCTAGGATGTGAAGAAGTATTTTATGAATGACCTTCAGGGATAGTATAAGGGGATATGACTGTGGAGACAAGATTTTGTTGTAGTTTTCACTTTAAGATGTAATGTAAATTTTATGAATGTATCTAGTGTTTCCAAGGCTACTAAACTAATCGGTCTTTCGAGACTTGATCTTTTTTGATCATGACAATGATACATAATAATGCACCGACTCTGGGTAACTGGGGTCGGGTCATTACACTAGGTATCAGAGAAAGTTTAGTACAAACCTTGGAAACTATATTTAGATAAACTCTAATTAGAGCACATAGACCTAATATGGACTTTGAGGATTAGTATAGAAGAAATTCCTAGAATTTTGGTATTGTATAAATTTTGTGAGTTTTTCGAGCAATAAATCCCTGTTTGGATACGAGTGGTTAGAGGCATCTCTGGCATAGATGTACCTAGAGGTAAAACCCAAAAACACCACTTTGAGCAGGACTCGAACGGGAACCGGTGCACGACAACGGGCCTTGCTGCACTCTTGGTTACGTCACTCCTGGGGGATATGCTTAGGATAATTCTCATTTTCTTTACAAACCATTATGAAGGGTTTATGAGTATATACGTTCTCAAAGAAATTTTTTTATGACTATGGATAATATCCATAAATAGTTTAATTTATGTTAAGTGTTTTACAAGTATGGAATTATGTATTTTGATTCATAAACTAATCTAGTTTATGCCATTATTTAGAAATGGTGCCTAGTGTAAGGAATGGAAACCGTATCAATGCATGGACTCCATGTAGAGATTGCACTCCTACTCCAGATAATTATAGTGGAGCTGGTGATGCAACTGGTGTCGATTAGCTAATCACCATACTGGGACAAATAACTCAAGTTATGAATAATAACCTTACCCATATGGAGCACCCTGATCCGCATTGTGGAGGATCAATGTTAGATCTCTTCATGAGGCAACAACAACCAACATTTAATGGGAGTAAAAATCCATTAGTATCGGAGAAATGGATAAGTTCCATAGAGAAAATATTTCAGGCTTTGGGGGGTAGTGAAAGGGGAAAAGTTGTTATGGTAGTTTATCACCTCACTGGAGATGCTGATCAATGGTGGTCATTGGTACAAAACACAAAGGAAGATGATGAAGTTTAAAATATGTAATGGAGGGAGTTCAAAGATCTTTTCTTAGAAAAATACTTTCCTTGTGACCATAAAGCAGATATGGAAAGGCAATTTCTGAGTCTGAGATAAAAGGAGGATGAGAATGTCTCAAAGTATGAAGGTAACTGTACATGGTTAGCAAGGCACGTAGAAGATTATATACGTAACCCAAGAAGTAAGATTGATCATTTCTTTTATGGGTTAAAACCGTTTCTCTGTCGAGTGTTAGTCTCACAATCCTTCTCGTTGCACGAAGATATTGCCTCATATGCTATCAAGAAAGAAAAGTAATTCTCTATGTCTTATGAATTTAAAGCAAAGTAAGAAAAGAAGAGATATTCTAATCACTCTGGGAATGTAAATAAGGGGAATAAGGGAAAAGTTGAATATCCATCCTTCAGTAAATGTGGGAAGAAACACCTCAGTACTTTTCTGAAAGGAATGAGAGTCTGTTACAAGTGTGGTGAAAATGGCCACCAAGCTCGTGATTGCAAGGGGAAGAAAGAAGATATTATGTTCAATGCTACAATTGCAAGGAGATGGAACATTATGAAAATGAATTTCCTAAATGTCAGGTAAACTTACCTTAGAAAAGGCCAAGGGATCAAGGCCAAGCATATGCTATCACTACTACTGAGGTAGAAGCTCTGAAAGACAAGGTAAAAGGTTATTTAACGGTTTCCTCAAGTTGAGCCAATGCTTTATTTGATTCTAGATCATAGCATTGTTTCATATATTACCTATTTGATAAGAAAATTATATATTTATAATTTGATTTAACAAGGGAGTTGTCAGTCAAAACTCCTAAGGGAAGTATCATAGCTACAAATTTCTATGAATCGGTCCCTATTAGAGCATATAAATATTCTTTATCTGCTAATCTCATCATCATACCCATTATATAATTTGATATAATACTCAGTATGGATTGTATTTTAGACCATGATGCAAAGATTTATTGTAAGAAGAAGGTGGTTACGATTTTGGATGATGATGATAAGGAAAACCATATCTTTAGAGCAGAATTTTCACCACCTAATTCTTATCTAGATCCACCCCTAGTAGCTCAACTAAATTCAATTATCATGGAGGAAGAGAATGAAATAACTGTGGGTGAGGAAAGGAATTTTCAAATAGAGGATGTACCTATTATTAAAGAATATGTAGATGTGTTTCCGGAATATTTACATGGACATCCTCCATAACGAGAAATTGAATTTTCCATTGATTTAATTCCTAGTTCAGGGCCTATATCGAAGACCCCTTATAGAATGGCCACTGTGGAATTAGTTGAACTAAAGAAACAACTAGAGGAAATGAGTAATAAAGGATTTATTCTCCTTGGTGTTTCTCTATGGGGATCCCCTAGCCTTTTTGTTAAAAAGAAAGATGGATCTATGAGGTTATGTATCGACTACAGGGAAATCAATACTATAACAATAAATAATAGGTATCATATACCACGCATTGATGATTTATTTGACTAAATGCATGGAGCTCAATGATTTTCAATGATTGACCTTGGATATGGATACCATTATTTGTGTGTGAAGAAGGAAGACATTCTGAAGACAGCATTTCGAACCAGGTGTGAGCATTACGAGTTTACAGTAACGCATTTTGGATTGACTAATTCACCCTCTGTATTCATGGATCTAATGAACAGAGTTTTCAAGGAATATCTTGATGACTTTGTAGTGGTATTTATTGATGATATCTTTGTATACTCCGAAAGCTACGAAGATCATGAAAATCACTTGCGCATTATCCTGAAGACTCTGAGAAGACATGAATTATATGGGAAGATTAGAAAGAGTGAATTATGGCTTTAGGAGATTTAATTTATTGGCCATATTGTCTCTAAGGATGGAATTTTCATTGATCCTTATAAGACCTAGGCAATCCAAGAATAGTCAGCACCGACGAGTATAACTGAGGTACACAGTTTTATTGGTTTAGCAGGTTATTATCGACATTTCGTCTAGAATTTCGCCCGATTGGCTAACCCATTAACAAATATCACACGTAAAGGGGTTAAATTTGTTTTTACAAAAGAGTGTGAAGAATGTTTTGAAGAACTAAAGAGAAGATTAGTCAATGCTCATATATTGACTCTACCATCAGGGAATGATGGGTTTGTTATTTATAGTGATGCATCTAAGAAAGGACTTGGTTGTGTCCTTATGTAGAATGATAGAGTTATTTCTTATGCATCATGACAGTTGAAAATTCATGAGCAAAACTATGCTACTCATGATCTTGAGTTAGCTACTATAATATTTTCTTTGATGATATGGAGACATTATCTCTATGGTAAAAAATGTGAGATATATACCGATCACAAGAGATTGAAGTACATTTTCTCATAGAAAGAACTCAACATGAAGCTAAGGAGATGGATTGAATTACTCAAGGATTATGATTGAACGATACACTACCAGCCGGTGAAGGAAAATAAGGTGGCAGATGCTTTGATTAGAAAGGATCATGGAGTTTTGAACCAGATGAGAGTTGAAAAGGATCCTATATACATGGATCTAGTGAAGATGGATATGGGAATCACTATGGAAGGTGAAACATCAATACTTTTTCAAATGGTTTCCAAACCATATTTACTAGAAAGGATTAAGAGTTCTCAAACCAATGACGAAGAGTTTCAAAAGAAGATTAAAGTTGTTAATTATGAGATATTGAGTGACTTTGTATATGAAGATGGAATTTTAAAATTTGGGAAGACACTTTGTGTTCCTGATATACCTAATCTAAAAAGGGAATTGTTAGATGATGCTCATAGTTCAAATTTCTCTATAAAACCTGGGAGCACCAAAATTTAAAGAGATTTGAAGGAACATTTTTGTTAGGATAACATGAAGAGGTAGATTGCTGATTTTGTGTCAAGATGTATGGTTTTTCAACAAGTGAAAGCTTGAAGGCAATAGCCTTGAGGAGTCATGCAACCTCTTCCCATACCTGAGTGAAAATGGGATAATATCACGATGAAATTTTTCATGGGACTACCAAAGACTCCTAGAAGGAACGATGCAATATGGGTCATTGTTGATCGTCTTACCAAGTTAGCACATTTTCGTGCTATAAGAGAAGATCTACCACTTGAACGTCTAGAAAGACTATATATTAATGAAGTTGTGAGACTTGATCGAGTAACCATATCGATTATTTCTGATCATGATCCCCATTTTACTTCAAGATTCTGGAAGAGTCTTCAAAATTCCTTGGATACTGAACTTTGTTTGAGCACTTCTTACCACCCCCAAACTGATGGAAAATAAGAACGGACTATTCAAACCTTAGAAGACATGTTGAGATCTTTCTCACTTGACTTTCAGGGTATGTGGGATCAATATTTACCTCTGGTAGAATTTTCCTATAACAATAGCTTCCATTTAAGTATTTGGATGGCACCGTATGAAGCGTTATACAAAAAGAGATGTCACACACCAACCTGTTGGGATGATGTTGGTGAAAGAAAACTCGTAGGCCGAGAACTGGTGGAGGAAATGATGGAAAAGGTGTAGGTAATCCAAAACCACATCAAAGCATCTCAAAGCAGGCAGAATAGATATGTCGATAACCGAAGGAAAGATATGGAATTTCAGGAAGGAAATCATGTTTTTTGGAAGGTATCTCCATGGAAGGAAGTTAAACATTTCGGTAAGAAAGATAAATTGAGTCCCAGGTACATCGGACCTTTCAAAATTCTAAACGAATAGGGGCTGTATCTTATCATTTGAAAATGCTGCCAAATATCTCCAAAGTTCATGATGTGTTCCATGTATCCTTGTTGAGAAAATACATTCCTGACCCAACGCATGTACTCACCTATGAGGAATTAGAACAGGAACCCAATCTGTCTTATTGCGTAGAGCCCGTCAAGATTATTGATACAAGAGAACAAGTGTTGAGAAACTGGATGGCTCATTTGGTAAAATTTCTATGGAGAAACCATAAGATGGAAGAGGTAATGTGGGAACCCAAGGAACTTATGATGAAGAACCACCCAAGTCTTTTTATACAGAAATAATCTAGAAATTTCAAGGACTAAATTATTTTAAGGAGGGGAGAATGTAACACCCCAAGCTTTCACGGTACGCTTCTCTTTGAACAATACAATAGCATGTGTTGTACGCAACTTCGAGTTCTAACACACACCACAATCAATCAAACTAGCTGTTATGAATAGTAATACCCCCTTTTTTAAATTTTATCTTTCAAAATGAACTTCATTTTTGGATTCAAAATATCGCAATTAGCTTAGAGTTAATTTTTGGTATTTTTCTAAAAACATTCAATTTTTGATGAATAGTGAAAAAACAATGAGTTAGTTTAAAACAGAATTTTTATTTAAATAATAATTAATTTTATTTAAATTTAATTAAGGTCAAAATAGATACATAATACCTATATAAGTTCAATGCAATTATTTGTAGTTAGTTTAGAATAATTTTATATATATAAAAATTTTATTGAACTTTTCACCGTCTTTTACCCACCTCCTAGGAGAATTTGGAAATTCACATAAAACATAAGTTTGCTACTCTTATGAGTGAAATTTTGAAAATTCGAGAGACATGGTTAATATCAAGGAGTAAAATGTGGTTCAATAAGGAAAAAATATTTTTTGGTGAATAGTAACTTTTTACTTTTATTTACCACGGTTAAAAGTAAATAGGGTAATTAAGGGTAAAAATGATATTAATATTACCCTAACACATGTCATAATTCAATTGGAAAAGTTTATCTCGACAAAAAACAACCTTAGGAATGAAATATTATCATTTATGTCCCCTTGGATTAGATTAGGACACTTATTATTATTTAATTCAAAGAAGAGTTAAAAGAGTTGAAATCAATGTTTAATTACTAATACATTTTTAATATAGGGTTATACATAAGATAAATTAGATTATAAATATTAATTAGAAATTTAAAAATCTTTCCTACATAATTTTATTTTATTTATAATTTTTAGACATTGAATAATTTAATTTATTTATGACACAATGGTGATGTAGTAATTACCTAATTAATGAAATATTAAAACAATTGATATTATAATATATAAAAATAAATGTTAGTTGAGACATTTTATGAATTCCACTAATTTTATAGGTTAATATGACATATTATTATTGGTTATATGAAATTTATTCTAAGTAATAATGCTGTTATTATATTATCAAAAACACAATACCCAATAGTGTCAAAATTGACATAAAAGAGTTTTTAAAACAAATATTATAATATTAATTTATATCATATTCCTAAAAATCTAAGGCACGGACAAAGGACTTATATAATGATAGGTGTATCATTAATGTACCACTTGGGGGTCTCTTGGAAGTATATAGTAAGTTTATTAACTTTATAATATAAAAATACAAAGAGACATGGTAAATGTCGAACTATTTAACTAAGAGTTAAATCTAAAAAATAAGGTTACTATAGTGACCCAAACCTGTCTAAAATCTATTGGTTGAGTATATTTCGACCCATACACACCATAGACTTTGAATAATCCACTTTGGATCCATTAGAAACCGAATATGAATTTATTATAAATTAATACTTGAAGTTTTTTCTAAAGAGCCCACCTCCCCCTTTTAAAAGGACACCACTTTTAACCAATTCTTCATACCTTAAAAGCCTTTTGGTTCGGCCAACCCATGCCCAAATACCCTCTAAACTATCCTCCCTTAATCTTAGAGGCCTTCCTTTAGTCATGAAAGCTAACCTAAGTAGCCCTTTTGATCAAATCAAAAGGAAGAACCCGAAGAAGAGGTAATGTTTTCACCACCCTTTTTCAAGTTCCCTTCTTCTTCAACTTATTCTTTCATTGTTATTCCCATTATAAAATAATAAATCCAGTATCATATATATACTGTGATGTTATTATAAATATGGTACAACCAAATTCAGTATTGTATCAATCCTTTGAGTGACATGTCACCATATGTGTGTACGTACGACTTCCCGTCTCCACGTCGTGGTGTAATTGTTATTCAAAACATTATTATTTGGATGGTTATAATAATGATGTGTAATTAATTTAAATAATCAATATAACATGATAATGATTATGTATATATGATATACTATCCAATTATATATTATTTTAATATCAAAAGAGTGATATTGTTGCTCGTGCGTACGTACGGACTACCGTCTCCACGAACGCGATGAGATTCATTCCCCATCGTATCCATTCAAGTATAATTATCATTTGATGATTAAAAATAATGTTTAAGGACTTGGTATCATTCTGTATTTGAATAATATACAACCTATCAATAACAAACATGTCTTATGTAACAAAACATATAAAAGAAAATGAGTAAGTTAACACCCAAAACGACGATAATACTCAGATATTATTAACAAAGCAATGTTAAAAAATCATATATGATATCATATTAATGTATATGATTCTTTTATAATTTATTAACATTTATTTCACCATTATAAAGAAGGTTAACCTACCCTCAACCAAGGAAAAGTACAAGGTAAGGTTTTATTTCACAATCTCTTCATTATCTGTGGTTGTTTATACGTAATTATCTATTGGGACCTCTTTATCATCCACATCCATGTTTCATAAAAATGTATTTCAAAAAATTCTTACTGTTTTACTAAATATGGGTTAATGTCATTTATACCCTTTTTGACTTTTTATAATATGTTTATAAAGGAATCATTCTGTCGTTTTCAAAACAATGTTTTTTAACCTTTTCGACAGAATCAATGTAAGAATGTATTTTTTAACTGATACGGAGGTTGCGGCTATTTTCTGCCATTATAAAATCATCGAAGCTTCCCTTAGAAGCTTATGAGAATATTTTAAAAGTAAATGTTTTCTTTTATAATTATATGACTTTTAAATGATTTCAAAAAAAGATATTTCTCTCAAATAGTTTTGATTTCATCTATGTCAACATCCTTTGATGGATTTTAATCTTATTTGAAGTTTATTTATTATGATACAAAACTTTCATATTGTATTGAAGGTTTTGTGATATTTTTTACTATGGATGTGTTATTTTTATACCATTAATGGTTTATGGAGAAAATATTGACATTTCGTATGCTAGTTTTAATACGAATGTTTATGTTATATTTAAACCTGTTCATATGAGAAATGCATTAGACTTAATAAGTGCTTGGTGGAGCCCACTATAGCTCCTCGATCCATCGGTAGGTCACATGAGTCAAACTAGTGTCTTGGCACAAGGCCTTGAAAAAATATTAATTGTAGTCTTGGCACAAGGCCTTGACTATGTGGTTATGATAGTCTGGCATTTTTCATTCCATCATTAGGAAATTGGTTATTGATATTTCATGTGATTATTCGACTAGTGTAATATCCATGTGAATAAGTAAATGGAATTATTTCATTTTATCTTTGCTATATTATGCATAATTTCAAGTTTAAAAGGATTTTGTTTTAGTTATACATAGCCTTAAATGTTTATGCTTATTTATGAAAATTTCCTCTATATTGTTATCCTTACTGAGCATATGAGCTCACCCCTTTCAATGTTTTATTTTTATCAGGATGTAAAGATGTATTTTATGACTGACCTGCATAGATAGTATAAGGGGATATGATTGTGGAGACAATATGTTGTTGTAGTTTTCACTTTATGATATAATTTAAACTTTATGAATGTATCTAGTGTTTCCAAGGCTACTAAACTGATCGGTCTTTCGAGACTTGATATTTTTTATTATGCCAATGATACATAATAAAGCACCGACTATGGGTAACTGGAGTCGGGGCGTTACACAATGGTATTTGTACAAGTTTCTAGGTCATTTTCCCCCTTATCGTTTTAGTATAACCCCCAATAAACCTGTTTTAACCATGACAATGTTAATTAATTTATAATATTTTTACTATTAATTATGAAAAAATATGTGAATATTATTATATAATATTAAATATGATTATTCAAAATAAGGAATCCATTTTTTCAAAATAAATTCACATAATTGTTAGATTTTAATTTAAAATTAAACTCACAGACGTGACGAAATAGTTTTTTTCCAAAGAGAAAATTTTCATAAGTATAGAATGTTTAAATATAAAAATAGAATATTAAATTTATTATAATAACCTAATTTGGATTAATAAGTATATATTTTAAATAATTTTAGTTTTATAACCATTTTAAAATGAAATTTATATTGTAAATTCTTTAAATTAAAATTCAACTTTTAATGAAAATTACTATTTTTTACTGTTCGTCAAAAAAATAATCTTTTTTATTAAACTCACATTAATTCACTCAAAGATGATTTTTGAATGTATATTTTATAAAAAGAATCTTCATTTTCAATTACATTTTGTAAAAGTGTAAAAAATGCATTTTTTTACAAAATAAACAAAATTCATTTTTTGAAATATTAATATTTTCAAAATATATAACGACTTTACTAAAAATTATGTAATTTTTTATAAATATGTTTTCTCTATATAAAATAATTATACATAATTTTTTAAATTTTAAATTCTTATTTACACTACCATGTATAATTGATATATTATAGTGTTCATGTTTGGATAATATTTTTAATAACATATGTGGTTTGTTAAAACATGATGTCGCTTGTAACATAAGATATCAAAGAACTTAAATTTATTTGTAAAAACATATTTTATAAAATCTCAGGTTTCTACATTAAAGCCCCCTTAAAATTAATTTCTCTGTGAATGTTCCATCACTTTGGTGAAAACAATGGAAGATACATCTACATTCTTTGATCCTCAGGTTCCCACATAGCTTCCTCAAGTTGGTGGTTTCACCCCAAAAAATTGACTAGGTGAGTGGTCTTGTTTTATAGAACGTTCTCCATGTGATCTAGAATCTCTACTGTTTATTCCTCACAAGAAGGATAATTATCTAATGGTACGACCTTTGATTTGAGTACATGTCAAGGATCAAGTATTTACTTCCACAAAAGAAATACATGGAACACATCCTGGATTTGAGAGAGGTTCGATGGAAGCTCCAATCGATAAGTTACCATCATGATATGATTAATAATTTCAAAAGAAAAAATATATGTAGGGATTATTTTTCCATTAATTCCAAATATCATTACCTTCTTCCTTGTATAAATTCATAGAAAGACCTTTTTAGTGACATCATTTTCTAGATCACACCAGAGATTTCCAACATATCCTTTTTTCTGACTTTATGATTCCCTTATGTGTTCTTGAATAGATCTAACCATATCTATCCGTTTTTCATATATCTTAGTCCCTAATAGATTTTATTCCCTATCATAATACTATTTCTTTGGAGATAACATTTTATTCCATATAGGTCTTCATAAGGAGAAATATTAATTCTTGAGTGATAGTTATTATTGTATAAAAACAGAAGAAGAGAAAGGTGTTGATCCTAACAACCTATGAAATCCACATAACAAGACCTCAACATATCCTATAGGGTTTGAATTTTTCTCTTGTACAGATCATCTATTTTTTTATGAAATTTAGTGCAAAAATTTAACTTTGTATCCCTATATTATTGAGGAATTCTACAAAACATTAAGGTAAACCTTAGATCTCGGTCAAATATAATAGAATGTGGTGCTCCCTAAAACCTTAAAACATCATAAGTGTTTATTATAGAAATATAATCAAGAGATAAATCTTATCATATAGTTATGTAGTGTTTCAAATATGTAAGGTCATTGAATATAACCCATATATCATTTTTCCCTTTAGATGTTTTGGGGAGTCTGACTGAAAAATCCATGGTGAGGTTTTCCCATTTCTATTATAGTATGGGTAATCATTGAGAATCCCCTTAGAATTTTTTCTCAAAACCTTAAATTACAAAAATTCCTAGAATCCAAATACAGACTCTATGATAACTCTCTTCTTTACATCCCACCCTAAATAATCTTTTCAAATATTTATATATATTTATACATCATGAGTTAATAGAGAATGAAGAACTATGATCCTATTTTAATATATCTATTTTCAAATCAAGTACTAATGGAACACATAAACGATTCCTAAACCTTATTATTCCATAAAAATCAAGTTTGAACTCATAAATATTTATAACCTTCTTTTATAGCTCCAAATCATCCTTCTGCAACTATTTTATCATTACATGTATAGATGTTTTCACAATTATTTTAGAAAGACAATATTTCTCACCTTCCTTCAAGATTTCAAGATCCATCCTTTAAAAATCCATAAATAGTGGATCTTTTATAATCCTCATCATGGATATGATAACATGATCCTTTCGACTCAAAGCACCTACAACCCTGTTTTCTTTTTATTGGGTGGTAATGTTTTGAGAAATTATAATCTTTAATCAATTTAAAACATGTTCTCTATAACATATTCAACTCCCTCTATGTTAATATATACTTTAAACTTTTGTGATCAATATATATATCACACTTTTTCTAAAAATATAATGCCTCCGTATCTTTAATGAAAAAATTACTACAGCTAAATCTAAATCATGATCTGAATTTTTTTTCTCATTAACCTTTAATTTTGATGAGTAATAATCTACAACCATGTCATTATGCATTAGAATGTATCCCAATCCCTTCTTGGTTTCATCAATATCTATTAGAAACCCTTCTCCAATGCAATGTAATGTATTCACATATGCACTAACATATCTTCTCTTCAATTCCTTGAAATTTTCCTCATATTCATCAATCTAGAGTAACTTGGATCACATTTGAGTTAACTTGGTGAGTGGAATAGATAATCATGATAATTTATCTACAAACCACTGATATTATCCAACCAATCAAAAAAATCACTGGATTTATGTTTGGAAAAAATCCCTCAAGGCATCATTGAAGCATTTTTTAGGTGATTGTGTTTGTTGAAAAAGTGGACAACTATGTTGTGATTGTTGACAAAGAAAACCATGGCATAAAAATTTGTTGACAAAGGGGATTTCATCGTGTAATGTCTAGTTCAAGAGTTGTGGTCAACGATATATGTTTGATTCAAGAACGTTGACAAAGTAATGGATGATCTGGAGGCGGTATAAAAAGAACAGATACAAGGTGGTGCCGTTTTCTAGTGTTTGCCAAATTTTTGGGCCTAAAAATCGACAAAAGGCGAAAAGTGGTTTTGGTAAAGAGACTTGTGTGCCCTGTATTTGAAGGAGAGGAAACTTGTGCACCTAATTATTTTTAGGATCAGAAGGTCAAAATATGGCAAAGGAAAGTGTGTCGCGTAGGTATTGGGTTAGTCGCGTAGGTGACTTGCACGCCGAGAAAGGACATGTGCGCCGGTGCCTAGGAGGATTGGAAGCTTGTGCAACTGTTGTTTTTCAAGATCATAAGATAAATATATGGAAAAGGAAAGAGTGTCACGTAGGTATTTGGTTTGGTCGCACATGTGACTTGTAGGGGAAGAGACCTGCGTGCCGAGACTTACGCGTCGAGGGGTGACTTGCACGCCGCTTCGCAGGGTGACCAAATGCCTATAAATACAGGACTAACCCTCCTCATTTTCTATAGAGTTCAACACTTAGAAAAATCAGAGCTCCCGTCGCACAGGTGTGGTGGTCGTGCAAGTGGTGTGTGGTCGCGCAGGCGGAATTGTGCGCCAGTGTTGGAATTGGCACGCCAAGTGTTAGTTGCACGCCTGAGGTGGTTTGGGAGAGGAAGGAAGTGAGTCACGCAGGTTTGGAGTTGCAGAATATTGTGTCACGCAAGTGTCTGAAGTGACTTGCGCACCAGTTGTGACTTGTGCGCCGATACTTGTGCACTAGATTAGACTTGCGCGCCAAGTAAGGTTGATTCCCCGGCAGTGTATTCGAGCTGCGTGGAAGCTGGAAGCTTGCCTGATACCTTCGGTGCAAATAAATATTCATATACGGGTGAAAGTTGGACTTCAACAGAGCATCTACATACAGAGGAATATGCATTCCTTCATGCAAATGAAGAGACCAACAGGTCTATACACTATGAGTGGATCCTTTCTGGAGCAGTGAGAAAAGGAAGAGGAAGAAGGTGATCCTTTCCACTGGGAGTGCGCCAAAGAGAGAGAATCATGGAGTGACCCTTGGGAAGGCAGTGAGCTGACCCTAAACCTTGTAAAGTCAGCGAGCCTAGGACATAGTTACTATGCCCGAACATTGTAATCCACAGCTAGTGAAGTTTAGTGGAACTTGGTACGACTAAAAACCAATCATCGTATGCTCCTTGGATGTATCCCTTAGCGGTGAACCAAGTAAAAATTGTTGTGTCATGTGATTTCTTTAATTTCTGATTATATCGTGCAACATGATATTGAGAGAAGAGTGTTTTTCTTAACAATGAAACAAGATCAGAATGGGATTTAATTTTAAATTATTCATACCCTGATTCACCCCCCTCTCAGGGTATTCATCCTTGAAGACCTAACACTTTATGTCACATATATGGTTTGGGAAAACATTCTTCATATTTGATGGATCCACTAATATAACCTCACTAGATAATATATGGCCTACAAATGAAACCTTTTGGAGCCCAAATTCACACATTGTATATTTTTCATATTGTTTTTCCATACATAATTCCTTTAGTATAATTATAAATTAATCTTTATTACCTTCCATGTAATTTAAATAGATAAAAATTTATTCTATAATGTCTACCAAAAATGATCATGTAAATCTATAATGAGTCTATTCATTAAATCCATGAAGATAATGGTGTAATTAATAAGACCAAATGGAATCACTATATACTCATATTTTTCATACCATGTATGAAATGTTTTCTTGGATATATTTTCCTTCCTAACCCTCAATTATTGATATCTATAAAAATGTTTAATCTTTGAAAAATAATAATCTCTATGTCGTTGATCAAACAAGTCATCAATACAATGAAGAGGATAATTATTCTCTATAATGATTGTTTTAGCTCCTCATAATCAGTGTAAATTTGAATTGATCTATCTTTTATCTTAATAAAAATAATTCGTGAAACTAAAGAAGAAAACCTTGGATGAATGAATCCATTTTTAAGGTTCACATGGAGTTTCTCCATCAATTAATACAACTCAATTGGGGTCATTCTATTGGGAATACTTTAAATATGTGTGGCAATAGGTATGAGTTCTATTGAGAACACAACTTCACATTTTGGTGGATGATTTGAGAACTATTTTTGAAATACCTCAAAAAAATCCTAAGAAATATGCATATCATCGATATTAAGTTTCCCCCCAACCATCTTAGATAGACACCTTTTCTAATGGTAATCAATACCCATACAATTTTTGTTATATCCATTAAAATTTGATATTTATAATTACACAGATAGATGATTATATTTTGGTTTATAATATCAAATATAAATTCCCTTCCTCATAAATATTTGTGTAATTTATATAAAGGAAGAAAATCCATGCCTATGATAATATAAAATTCGAACAGAGGGATAATAACAATATCTGAAGGAAGAACATTCCAATAAACATTAACTGGAGAAGAATGATAGACTTTAGATGTGATCATCATACCATTAGTGGATTTCACTGCTAATTCAAATTCTAATCATTGATTTGGTACTGTGATACCCTTATCAAATTCTTTAGATATAAATGATATCCAATATCTAGATTCAAATATGACTTTTAGAGTTCTAGAGTGGATGTTAAGTGTACCTTTAAACACATCAATATCATACCCATCAACAGAAATAGTGACCACAATAGATTTTTATTTATACATTATCTTAATATGATGCCAACTTCAGTAATCATCATTAACCTTTGGATTTGAACTATAGTTGGCATAATTCCCACATTCATTACATTAGATTCATTGGATCACGGGTGGTGTGTTAGTGAGTTTCTTTTTCTATTCCATTACATTTTCCGGACCATTCATTGCCTTTTGAAATTCACAAGCAGTATGAACCAGCCATTAATATTTAAAGAACCTCTCATTCCCATTAAAAAATTTCCCTTTTTGACTCTTCCCATATTTATGGTATGAAGAGAGCTCTATTTTCTTCCCACCATGTGAATGTTTCATGTTTTAATGTGACTCAATCATCCTTTTCCTTTTAAAACCATGTTAATTGTGGGAATATCCAATTTTCATGCCCACCATGAGTGCACAAAAATGATATATAAATATATACTAATGTATATTATAGATAAATCTTGTTGGAGACTTAGTTTTAGGACACAAAACATTTAATCAACATTAATTTCATGTTTGATGACAATACATGAGGAACACCTCAAAATTATTGTAAAATTTTCCTTATAGGTACAAATTAATTCATCATCATTCCTATTGAGTTCAAGGATCCATCATTTTATAATGAATAAAAGGAAGTAACTTATTTAAAAATATTTTATTAAAATCATCCCACTATATAGAGTGAATTTAATAATGTTCCCCCATGTTCTTGATAATATTCCACCGTTGATTATCTTCACCTTTGAAATGATAAATAACCAAAATGAAAATTTCATGCTCCGAATACTATTGAATGTAAATTATATTCCTATTGGTGTTTATCTATTACACCTAAACTAGTGGATTAGTGGAAACACTAAAATTATGTGGGTGTTTCCTCATGAAGGACACAAAAGAACATTGTTCCCTCCTTTCCTTATTTGTAAACTTAGGGTGATTCATAGCATGGGAAATTTTTGTGAGGGCAAAAATATGTTTTTTTATTTTTGATTTCATAAAATTGGTTTTTATTGGGGGAAAGAAATATATTTCCATCGAATTCATAATTAACACAGTTCCCCTAGGTTCCAACCATTAACTAAAACCAAAAACATATTTTATGAAGCAATAATCCTAGTGGGAAACCACATAGTAATGAAAAGTAATTTATAGGAAGCATAAAAATGAAAAACTTTTTTTCAATATAATAAACCTTAGTTTTAACTTATTTCATTAATGGTCATCATTTATTCAAATCCTTCAGGATGGATTATAAATATTTTGAGAATTTTCAAATTATATCCCATGTGAGTGTCAAACCATGGGTGCAACAAGTCCCATTTTCATGAACCAAGTGATGATCAAGTCTAACTTAATACACCTTTTTTTTATTAATCACCCTTAAGAAGAGAAATTATATAGCCACATCCAATTTTAGTTTTTATTAAGGTATGAAATTTCTTGGAAACTAGACACTCTATCCTTCACCAAAATTCTATGGAATTTTCAAATACATTGACTTATCATTAGACTTATTCATATACACATCCTTAGACATATCACAAGGGATATCACTAATTTTTTCTAATTATAGTTAACAATTGTTAACTAAACCTACCTTTTATAATAACAATGAAGAACTATTCTTTTCAAATATAGATATTACATCTTAATAGATGAATATTTAATATATTTCACAAATATACACTTGAGGAAATAAAGTTTTAGTGTATTTGGAGACAACTTAAAAAATATTATTCTTTTATGAAATATCTACAGTATCTCCCATAAACATCTTCCCATTTAGTACTATTTATATATATTCTATACTTAAACCATTCTCCATAATATAAGGAAAGGGGACATAATAATGGGTGAGCTCAGATACTTAGTATAGTTAAATATAGAAGATATCAATCGATGATAATATGAGATAATAAGATAATAATTAATGTATGAGATTATAAATATATCATATAAAGTTCATACCCAATCAATCATGGATCATATGCATGAGACATGGCATAAAAAATATCATATCAAAATACAAGAATCATAAGAGTGAAAAATGATCATAAATAAGTCATGTACTATAAGTTCATGTCATATAAGTGTGTCATAATGATATGTATATTAACCATTTAATATTTAAAGGTTATCATCCAAGATCAGAAATTAATAATAGACTAGGAATCAATACATTTCTTCCATTTTATAGTAGATTAGTTATCATCACTTATTTTCCATAGAAGATAAAACCCATCGACCTGTTTCCCAGAGTAGATCAATCACATTGACATGTTTACCATTATTATCTGATGATATATAATACTTTACCAAATCTATTAGAGGGATACATATAGATCCCACCGTTCAACTAATAAAAATCATATATATGTGTTCCATAATGTCATAAATCATTCATCATATTCTAACACTTGAATATAAAATAGCTCCATCAACTTTCCATCATAGCATAATACATATAAAGGAAATGGTTATCATAATCATCTCATCAATTGATCCTAATGATAATACAAAAAAATAATTAATAATGATGGTACCATTAGATTATATACCTAGTAAAATATAAGTAAAACAACTTTTTTTGTCATTGATGAATAGAAATTGCAAAAAATGTCATTAAAATATTTTTGAGGTAAATACACTTTTCATTTACAATAACCTATTTAAAATATAAAAATTTAAAAAATATTAAGGAAAGAATTTTCTTTGAAAATAAACTCAAAAACTTTTATATGAATATTAAAATAATTGGGTGGTCATGATTCTAGTAAATTCTATTAATGTCGTACATGTCAAAAAGTATCCTTTCACATTTTTGGTAAAAGTTCAAAACCACCACATTTGGAAAATAAAAAGAGGACCCTTTTAAGAAAAAATTAAAAATACAAAAATTTGAATAAAATTATTTTAAAAAGAATTTTTTAATAGTAAATAATTCATTAAATTTTTTTATAAAACATGGACTTAGAAAAAAAGTGTTTTAAACCGAAGAGATAAATAAATTTGGTTTTTCCATAAAGGATTTTTTTTAAATCATGAGTACATAAAGAGATAAAAATGAAAAAAATTATTATCTATTAATATATATTTTATTATAACATACATGATTTTATTAATAGTTATATCATACGATCTTATCATTGGAAGCATATCCTAAACAATCCCAATAATTAATGAGATTGTAACTTTAACCCTTTTCCACTTTGGTATAATTTGAATAATAAGTCCCATGAAAGAAATAAAATTGGATGGATATTTATATACCATAATTATCATTATAATTTCTTTGAAATATATTCATGGTTATTATATAAACCACACAAAATAAAGAAGTGTTGTATAAGCCATGTGTCCCATAGAAAAAAAAGTGAGATGAAAGTCTCTTACATTATCTCTCAACATCCTTCATACATGTTTGAAATTCCTATAAAATAAATATATGTTTATTATAAATATATTATATAAAAATAATAATGTTTATAATACCATATAGTATTTAATTATTACCTTTTATTAAATGTTTATTATCAAATCCTTGTTAAAATATCATTTCAGGTAATAACTACTTAGTTTTTCAGGTATTTTTTTGTTTATTATTTCCATTTGTTTTAATTTGATCATGTTTAAATAATATATATAATTTTACACAAGAAATAAATATAATATATATTTATTATATATTTATTTATAGTAATCCATTAAGGATAGGGTCTGAAAATGAATTACACCATTCATGGAGACGGTAGGCATTATGTGTGCATGAATGTTGTTTCCATTTTTCCAATGAATAAAATGAATGAAAGGTAAATAATATATTACCTTAAAATAATTATTTTTATTTATTATATATCAAATATATTCATTAAAACAATCCTTATTACCCTCCTTGTAAATCATATGTGAAGAACGTATCACATCACTTTGTAAGGTGGTAGTGCGCCATACACATGAGCCAAGTTATCATATTCCCATGGAATGGAATGTATAATGGTTTTTGTGATATTATTATTAAAAAATTATAATTATTTTATAAATATAATATAAATATATTAAATCTGTCATTATATCTATCCATGATATGTGGTGATGGAAAATGAATTGCAGCGGTTTGTGAGGTTGTAGTTCGCCGTACACACGATCGACGATTTTGTCTCAAACATGATGGAATAGGAGATTTATGTAAGTAATAGCATTAAAATAATAATATATAATTATATGGGAGATAATTTTGTTATTATATCACCATTTTCGAAGAATTTTTTGAGGACTTAGATAATAAATAATATAAAAATTCATGTTTAAGAACTATACATGTTCTTTGGATAACCACTTTGGGTTTATACCTCAATGATTCTTAGGAGGGTTTTTAATCAAAAAAAGGAACCTATGAAGTGTATATGTAAGTAATTAATGTATTTGGTTAATTATTTTATGAAAAAAAATTATTTTTTAAGTTTGAATAGTATAGGTGAGGGGGTGTCCTTTTATAAGTGGTGTGAGGACACACAATGAATTTTTGAATAGAAAAATGTGTACCCATGTATTAAACATGAAAAAATGTCCAAAAGGTATCTTTATAAATCTTTATATGATATAGGATCTAAATATTTCTGTAATATCAGATCTCAAAAAGTATATGGGTCATTTAAATCATTATATTTTTAGTTTAGCCCCTAATAAACCCATTGTAACCTTAACTACAACAATTAATTTTTATTATTTTAAACATAAATTATAAGAAAAAGTAAATTTGACCTTGTTATATAATATTAATTAATGTTATTACAAATATGGAATCCATTTTTCCAAACTCCATTGAGATAAGTGGAAAATTATATTTTAAAAATAAACATATAGACACAATGAAAATTTGGTTTTCCAATGAAAAATGTTTCATAAGTATAAAATGTTATAATGTAAAAACTCAATATGAAATTGATTGAAATGAAATAATTTGGATTAATAAAAATATAAATAAACTAATTTTACTTTTATAAACATATTAAAAAAATGGATCGAGGTAATGATTTTATCAAAAATAAAGTTTTTAATAAAATTCAATTTTTTTATTATTCATCCAAAAAATAATACTTCTTTAAAATCCATGAAAATTAACTCAAATATATTTTGAAATTTATATTTAGAAATTATGTTTATTTTTTAAAATATTTTTTCTAAATGTTTTATAAAATACTTTTTTTCCAAAATAAAATAAAAACATTTTTTTAGGAAACATTTTTTTGAATCATATAATGACTTTACAAAAATTACTATTTTTTCAACATATTTTACTTATATAAAAAATTATGATTAATATTTAAAATGTGGTTATTCCTATTCATAACTTCAATTTTAACTTCTAAATTATATCAATTATGTTTAAATAATAATATAAATAATACATCATGGTTAGTTAAAACTTGGTGTTGTTTGTAACACAAGATATTAAAGGAATTAAATTTATTTCAAAAAATATATTTCATAAAATATTAGGGTGTTACAATACTTGTATCTCATATTCCCCATAAATATATAGTATAAATTGATTCCTTAATCAAATTAATATTTTCTTTGATCCTTTATAATTATGCTCATTAGTCATAACATTTATAGGCTAATTCATAATAAGAAAAATATCAAGCTCATTTTCCAACTTATGTAGCTTTAACAACATAGATAATGGTAGTTTTATTGAACCCATACAAGCTAAATAATACTTATTTATATATTGGGATCTTCCACCATTACCCAACACATATTTACAGCCTTATTAACAGAAAATACAATAACTATACTACTTCGGATCCTCAACCTTCCCATTTAGATTTACTGTCAGTTCCAATAAACATCTCTATATTAATATGTCATCATTACCTCTTTAGTTTTCCTCCTTATTGGAAATAAAAGAAAAAGGTGGAATTTTAATGAAAATTCTTGCTCATCTTTATGATTCTTCCATTATTTTAGTGATTTTGGGATGAATATGGTCGAATACCATAATTTTTAAAATGTCTATTATAAGGAATTGGTATGTAATTATGGATGTCCCTGGTTTAATATACATCAGTTCCTACCCTATAAAAAATTACTAAACTAACCCTATAAATTGACTATTATCTTTGTTTCTTGATTCCCTTACACTGTATCTTTTTGTTGAAGCTATCCCTGAGAATTCCTATTACCCCAATTTCTAGACCTCCAAGATGATATGTTGCTAGTAATATACTAGGGTATGCTAGTATATTCATATGATTAATATAAGTAAACCAAATCATGACCTCTAACCCTTTTTTATATCTTCTAAAGAACCTTTTTAATATTTCCTACTATAATACAATAGTGATAATCCTTTGACTCGAGAATAAATAATGCTAGAGTATAGATCTTTCATCAAAATTGATAAAAATTCAATAGTTCTATGCCACTAAATAAACACTTAAAGAAAAAGGTCCTTTTAATATGGGACAAAAGTATATTAATAAGTCATGTGACCAATAATTTTTTCATTTAAACCATTATAATAATTTAAATATTTTTTATGTTGGTTATTAAGTTATTTTCATTTCAAATTTATGTCAAAGGTCCCTTAATACATTATATTAAAAATAAAAGTTTTTTACTCTGTGAACATGTACTCATGAAAAATGTATTATATCTCTTAAATAGACCATTGTATTAAAATTATAATTTTGCAGTCATGTCTAAAACATGGTGTTCACCCTAAGGGTGATGTAATTTTAGACTGGGTTTTAGGCCCATGTTCGGGCCTATTTTAGGTGTATAATAAAAAATATCATGAAACCTTTAAATATAATATTAGAATTTCCTTAATTCTATAAATTAGGTTGATCCTCAATTAAAAAAACTTATATAGGAGATATTGGAATGTATTTAGATAATTTTGAGATCATATTCTTTGAGTCATTACCAATTTAGCCTAGAATGATCATAACCTTCATAAAAAATTGATCCAAAATTGAGGTAAAGATAATTTCAATGAGTTTTATTAATTATTCATAAGTTCATGGTGTTAATTCTTTGTTCTTAAAATTCATAATCCTTATTAAAATGATTTTTTGAAAAACAATATTATCAATTATCATTATTTACATAATAATTGATGGTCACATAAATGATGGACAAAAGAAGGTTCCTGACTGAAGGCCTAGTCCCTAACCCCATACCTTTATCTAAATTGAGTCATACACCCCTTGGCATGGATTGAATTTACCAACCTCTTATGGCGGTGTAATGAAGAGTGTCCAGATCACCATCTAATGATTTAACCTCTACCACCCCTATCTCTTTCACATGGACGAAGGGTTGTCAAACATATCAGTGTAAATAAACACTACTGCAAATATGACATTTATTAGCGCTAGAAAAAGGAATTAACAGCACTTGAAAAGTGTTGTTAATTGAGGTGAAGATAAAGGGGGTTCCCTTTTATCAGCACTCAAAAAAGACTTGATAAAGGCCCCTTTTATCAGAGCTAAAAAAAGAACTGATAAAAGGGGTCTTTTATCAGCACTGAAAAAAAGAACTGATAAAAATGTCATTTATCAGTGTTTTTTAGTGCTGATAAAAGACCCCTTTTATCAGCGATTTTTTTAAGCGCTGATAAAATGCAAAAAAATTAAAAAATTTAAAAAGAATTTATAAAATATGGGGAGATTTTAACAGATAATGACCCCCTTTTATCAGCGCTAGGTGAAGCCCCCTCCCTCTCACCACATGCTTCACTTGATCGCATGGCCCTGCTTCCACCAGAACTCAAACCTAAGACCTCCCTTTTTGTGTACCTACACCTTTACCACTAAGAAATTAAGTTTTTTTCTCCCTTAAATGATTTATCTATTTATATATTTATTGTTATATTTATTCGTATATTAATATAGATTCATATTAATATAAATATTTTTTGTTATATTAATATTTATATATTTATTCATATATTAATATATATATATATATACATATATATATCCATATATTAATATATATTTATATCTGTTTATATATTTTTTTAGTTATAATTTTTATGCATATATTTATTTGTATATTAATATATATTTATAAGATTAGTTTTAAATACATTTATAAAATATGATTTTTAAGTGTGTTTATAAATAAATAAATACATATATATATACAATACACACACACACACACACACACACACAGACACAGACACACACACATTTACGAATAAATACATATATCTATGTATCTGAAAATCCATAGAATGTTAAAAATACCATAACTTCTAATCCAGAAGTCCTTCACAACTAAAAAACCCTTAAATTAGAATAAAATGAAAAACTATCTGATATGATATGTGGTACAGGCCTAGAAGACATCCATATCAGAAGTTATAGTAGTTTGAATGTTAAAAAATAATGGTATCCCGACTAAAAACACAGTTCTGGAGGCCTTCTAAGCCTTTTTTGACATTGAAAAATCTGAAAAAAGGCTTTCTTTTTTTAGTACCACATAGATCTCATTACAGGCTTCGATTTGATATGTTGTAGAGATCAAACGTACACTCGGATGAAAAGTTATGGTCGTTAGAAGTTTGAGTTTCATTTTCAACTTATTTTAGATCTTTTATTTATCTTAAAATTATCATTAAATGATTATTAGTTGATGATAATTACCAAATTATTAATTAATATATTTTATTAAAATATTTTAAATCCATTTTCACTAAATTTCTTATATATGAAGTGTAATAGTCTATTTATACTTATATAAAACATATTTAAAAAATATATAATATATTTATATCAATATAAGTATACTTATATATCAATATTTTATTTTTCATGAAAAAATATTTTTTTGAAATATACACTTTATCAGCACTAGGAAAAGTTACAGATAAAGCCCCCCATTTATCAGCGCTACTAAAAAAAGCACTGATAAAGAGGTCCCCTTTAACCGCACTAAAAGAAGTGCTGATAAAGGGGGTTCCATTATCAACTCTTTTTTTAGTGCTGATAATGGTACCCCCTTTATGAGTGTTTTTTTTCTTTTAAATGGTGGTTCAGCGGAAACCCAATTTTGTGGATGTGAAATGACTATGTTGACAATGGTAGTTGAATCATTTGATAGTGTAATTACATAGAAGTAGTGGAACTGATGTATTCATGCGCCTAACCATGTATCCCAGTGAAAAAAGCTAGCAATGATGTGATTATCGAGTAGATGGATTTATGTATTTGGTTTCGGAAATACCACAGGGTGTGACTTATGTAACTCACAACATATATCATATTATATATTGTGTTTAGGGTTTCATGTACACATCAAACATAACATGGGGAATACTTTAGTTAAACATTCCATATAGTTCTATGTTCATTATCTTATTATGGATAATGGTACATGTATGATTGGCCACCTGACCACACATATCATGTAGGATAATGGGAATTATTTGTACCTAATCCATGTTATTTTGATCATTGTTATTGCATGCCCAATCCACCCATAGAACAAACACACAATGTACCTATATTAGACATGATATGTGGGTCAACATCACAAGTGAATCATATGGTAGTATGTGATGAGGATTGTATACTGGGGTTACATGTTGTGTCTTCATGGGTACATTCCATGTACTATTCTAATATTTAGGATTTTTCATATATTCTTTATCAGAACTTGCATTTAGTCTGATATTTTCTATATGAAGAACACAATAGTAAATTATTCTTCAATGTTAAGGGTCATAACTGAGGAAATTTGGGAAGTTTAAAATTTTTAGCTCTATAGGGTTGTTGGCCTAGGTTTAGGTGAAATTATCCAAGTAAACTTGGTTGTATATACTCTCTTGGAGACATGTTGATGACAAGGCTTTAGTCCCCAACATTCTTCATAGAGTTTGGTAATCGCCCACTAACATCAGGCAGTCATCCTATAGTGTTCAACCATGGGTTCAATACTCCCTTGGCATGGGTCCCCCATATGACTAATGGGATTAAGAAATCCCTAAAAATAGAGTAGGAGTCCCCCATCCATTGAATTAGTATTTCCTCAATCAATGTTCTCTACTAAATAAAGCTTAATTCCTCTACTAGGGTTCTACTTCCTTGAGTTTTGGGCACTATACAATGTGGCATGGGTTCCCCAATACAAATTATGAGAGGTCATATGGATTTTAGCAAACCTCAGTAGTGTGATTTCCATGGAGTTATTATTGCATTAAATCCTCATATAGCTAAGATATGAAAACTATAACTCTCCTATGTTCTTAGTTATATATCCTTAAAAATATCTCGGTTTTTATTTATATGTTTTCTTTCCCTTTGACATGGACTTATAATAAGGATTGTGGTGTAATTTTACACCTTATTAGTGTTTGGGGAACGGTTTTTTATACTCATATTTAAATAGGTGTTCCTCATAAAAATGTTATGTCTTGTTAAAACAATAGACTATTTGATGGTGAACATGTTGGGTGTGGTTTTAGTAGAGTAGGACCATAGCGGTTCATGGATATAATGGATATAGTAGATGTTCATGTTAGGATTTTTATGTCGAGAAATATGATATTAATGTTGTTCTATGTTTTTCTTTAACCTTGGATATTATGCACATGAATTTTACTCTTATTTTGATTATTATTTCTATCTTTCCTTGTGGCTAGTTACAATACAGAATAAAGTGCATTTTTAGCAGTTTTTTAACGCATGTTTTCAAAACCATTCCTAAATGTTTCATTTTTATTTTTTAGAAACTGTTTTTAAAACCCAACAATAATTTATTATAGTTTATTAAAAACCTCTTCCATTTAGTGGATACTGTTTAAAAGTGGTTTAAACTGTCACTAAATATGAAATATTTTATTTTTTACTTTTTAATTAATTCTAGCAATTTTTTTAAAAATACCTGGAAAATTAATAATAATTGGTATTAATTATTAATTATCAATTATCAATTTAGTATTCAATAATAATTATTTTTTATTGTATTTATTTATAATTAATTTTTTTTTATTTTTTTATTAATTTTTACCTTTTTACTTTATAAATATCTATTATTATTAGTTATTTTAAAAAAAACTAAATTAATTATAAATTTTTAATTTTTAATTAATTATTGTTAATTATAAATTATTGATTAATATTTATTAATATTTAATTATTATAATTATTAGTTATTATTAATAATTAATTATAGGTTTTTTAAAATTTATCATTTCTTAATTATTAATTCATAATTATTAATTAGTAATTTTTTATTTCAACTTCTTAATTTTTAGTTGTTAATTATCTTTTTATCGATTATTAATTATCTACTATTAATTTTTAATTATTAATTCGTTATTTAATTACTTATTATTCTTTATTATTAATGATTATTTAATTAATAAATTCTATTTATTAATATATTTTAATTATTAATGGATTCATTGGTTTCTAATTAGTAAATAACAATAATTATTAATTTTTAACAATTATTAATTTATTGTGAATTTTTAAATTTATTCATTTATTATATATATTGTATTTTATGCATCAAATTAGTTAAAAAAAACTTATTTACATGTTATTACAAATAAATTATATTTGTGGAGTGGTTAGTACATTGAGAGTTAAATGATATTGTGTGAGTGTAGTGATGGATGGGTAACCTCAATTCAACTTACACTGATAGGATTAACTAAAATGTTGAGTATCATTTTTGCAAAAATTGTATCTAGTCTCCTCAACTATGATGAATACCACACAGTCTTTTACTTCATATCCTCCAACATTTAATAACTTATTCGGCCAAACCCCGTGCAGGAAATTTGGGACTTATCATTGAAATTTAGTCCGCATAATGATAAGAATGGTGAATAAGAACTAGACATTGATGATCTATCCAACCCATTATAGAATCATAAATCATTGATGAGATATCAACATCCATGTAATGGTTGACCATGAAACAAGGGTAAAAGGTAATAAATACTCATGGAGATATATATTCACTACTATTCTATATGCTTGATCATTAATACATTGCGGAACTTAATTTATGTTTTATTACTTCTTTAGGTTTCTTAGAGAGGCATGGATAGGATAATTGACATTTTTTTATTTTAATTTCTTTGATGTATGTGGGAATATGTGTTATGTAACTCTCCTTTATTTCTCTTTCTCTCTATGTGTGTGATTTTTAATAAAAAAAATTGGACCATGGGATTGGACTACCAAACCCATTTGCAATGTTTTTTTGAATAAAAATTCTATTTATAATTAAAAAATAAGTAAAAAACTATCAGTAATAATGTAGTAGCGGTTTAAACCATCATTAAAATACCATAACAAAATGATTCATTAAGATAAAAACTGTATCTGAATACCATTTTTCTTATAGTGTTAGTGGTTGTCGCGTGAATTATTTAGAATAGTTATTTTCATTTAGTTTTGTGTGGGTATATTATACTATTGATAAGAAAGTGTTGTAAGTAGATTGTATAGTTTAAGTTCCCATATATTTGTGTTATGACTTCTTAGTTATATTCACTAATTCCTTTCCTATTAAATATCGGATTGGGGTGGTACACTCAGCCTACTTCCAACCCATGTGGGGTCATGGTGCGTCAGGTCATGTTGGAGTTATATTAGAGCGGTCCAATACGAGGGGAGGAATTTGGTGTTATGAGTATTATAAGGATTGGTGTGGGAATTTAGAAAAAGTATTTCAAGGGTTATCTATTCATCCACCTGACTAGGGAACCCAACATAAGTGAGGTAACTAAAATATCCTTTCATTTGGACTATAATAATCATTTAATTGATGAATAATTTTGAGACACCAAATTTAGGGTATAAGTAAATTTGAATCTAAATCATATAACGAGTTAGTCAAAAAAATCATGAACTACCAAAATCAGCTCACATATATATGATTAAATAACTAAGATTTCATATTTTTAGATATAGGAAACTGGAAAGAAGATAGCCATCTTGGATACTGAGGTAGGGTCGTAATGCACCTATACCAGTGCTAGAGCCTTTAATCAATGATAAAGTAATGGATGAGGGTTCCATCCAGGGAGTCAATTATGAGATTTCTCCACCAAACTCTATCGGTGGTACCATAAGTAGATCCACTATATATCATGTAGTGGATCAATCCTCCATGAATAGAGCATTAGATGTTTCCATTTGGGAATTATGAGGATTCCCACTAAGTACGTGTTACAAGTTTCAATGGAAAATACCACCTAGGTTCTAAGGAATTATTAACCCTCAGGATATAGGAGATAGGCTGGAGGTAGTGTATTAGATGATACTCATGGCGTAAAAACCCATTGATCAGATGATGTCTTTAGTATCCAGTATTCATCAAGGAGTTGTAATCCACTAATGGACCATGAAGACTCTGACCCATGATGAGGCTATAATTACTTGCTAAGAATTTGACCACTATTTTCACAAGTAAACTTACATCATGACATGAAGCATGGAGAAAATCTAGGTAAATTTGTACTTCTTGTAGGGATGAGTTTTTATCACAGATTTTTCCTCAAGGTTCACTAACCTCATGAGTTACTCACTTTATTTAATTCATGATAGATTTCTTTTGTAATGAATGTTAAAGATCATTCTTTTCAAGGAAATATAAGCTAGGGTTGAAAAGTTTTTATATCCACTTTTGATAGATTTATATATAGGGATCATGTGATCAGTATATCTCTATAATAGGTATGTTTGATAATAGGATTAGGTATAACATTTTTAGGAGTAGATTCATTAGATATGGATGGATGATGACATGATTCAAGGTCATTAAATCCTATGCTTTGTCATTATTGTTTCCCATTCCAGGGACTAGGGGATGTGGATTTTTATTAATGATATAATAAGGAGTAAATGAGTTTAATTTATGGATATAAAGAATAATTTCATATAGCTCTATACTACATGACTCGATGTGTGGTAGGGAGAGTCTGATAAGTATAGTATATGGGCCACCTTGAAAAATATTGTGATATAATGATGGGTGTCATTTTGGTGGATAAGGAGGTCCATCAAGAGGTGGATATATAAGAGTATTTGGTTATTATCATGGACTATTTATAGGTGGGAAACTCTATGATCCACTTATATCATCACCACCACCTCTAGGAGATCCTTTCCCTGCTCATGGATTTGGTGGTCGGGTCTGTTATAAGATATTTGAAGTGTGATCTATGTCATATATATAATTTCACTCATACACATTGACACTATAATGATCCATTATTTTATTTTTTATCTATGGATTGATGTATAGACATTTTAGAAGAGACTATGGGCCAGTCAAAGTGGCTAGAGACTACCAACGGTTGTGATCACGTGTTAGCTGACATTTTTTAAGGAAATGAGTTTATGATTTTTTGAGTGAGGTTTTCATAGGAACCTCATAGTGTTATGGATAAATCTTGATTACATCACTCTTAGTAAATAAAGATTATCCTCAGTCAATTATTTGACAAATTGTTATATTTAGAAAGTGTCACTATGTAGAGCTAATGGATTGAAGTTTTCCTTTATGTGTTACTGGGATATTCAATTGTGTTGACTGGGTATTACCTATAGGAAGTTACATTTCATCATCTATCAATTTATATTTGTGGATTTATATACTTAGACACTTTTGGAATGTAATCATCCTATAGTCTTGGATGAGTACATGGATGTTTTTTATGAGGATGTTCTGGTATTTCCCCACCATTGGGAGGTAGATTACTATATCAACATTCACCTTGGTGATTAAAAGATATCTTCTACAACTTATCTGATGGATCTCAAAGAGCATAGAAAGATAAGACTATAACTAGAGGACCTATATGAGAAATAATTTATTGAACCCAGTGTTTCCCCCAAGTAATATCCAGTTTCGTTCACTAAGAATACTGATGGGATCTTGAGACCATTAGTTCACTATCAATTCCTAAATCAGTTGACAAAAAAATTTCCCTTCATTATGGGTTGATGAATTATTTTCTAGTTAAAGGGATAAATGAGGTTCTCAAATATTAATCTCAGGTTAAACTATCACAAGATTTAGGAACATGATAAGGATATCCCAAATATTGAATTTTGATGTAAGTATTGGCATTATGTGTTTTTGGTGATTCCTTTTGGTGTAAAAATTCTCTAGAATATTTCCTGTGACTCATGACCCATATCTTCCATCCCTTATTAGACTAGTTAATGTTGTTTTTGATTATTTATATTCCAGTGTATTCACCCTTCATGGTTAATCATATAGAGAACCTAATGTTCAACAAATAATTACTTCTGAATCACTATATTTATGTTAAATACATAATGTTCTATTTACATATTCAATAAATCTATTTCTAGGGAAATTTCTTCTTAGAGGGAGGATTGATGGTCAACCATATAAAGACAGAGTTTCTTATTTATTTAGAGCCACCCAAGATAATTTTCAAGGTTTTTATATTACTTGGTATGGTAGGATATTACAATAGACTTGTTACATAGTTCTCTTATATTAACACTCCCATGATATCCCTTACCTGATAGGAAAATCCCATTGAATATTCATAGTGGTTATAAAAGTATTTCAAGGAGTTAGATTAAATGTTGAATACCACTTCTATGACATAGTTTTTAGATGGATGATTAAAGTGTATGGTGTTTTTGATGCATCAAGTGTGGTGCTTGGATTTGTGCTAATACATAGGTCAGTGATGGTTGCTTAAGGGTCTAGGAAGCTATAGAAATATGATTATAACTATATGAATCACTATTTGGAGATCATATTAGTAGATTTCATCTTAAATTCATTAATATATTACCTCCTTTATGATTATTTCATAGTCTATACAGACTATAAGAGTCTCAGGTAAATATTTTCCCAATGATATCTCATCTAGAGGCATATGTAGTGGTTGAATTTGCTATTGTAATATGGCATAGATATTTAATATAATCTAATATGGGGATATAGTTTCTAATTACCTTATAAAGAAGTCTTATGAACAATTTATGGAGGAGGAATCAAAGTATTCTTCCACAATACAATTATCCTTAGTAAATAATGGATTTTTTACCTTCAACTAAAAGTGGTTTCCCCCACATTTATTTATTGAGTGAGAGAGGACTGACTTATAGACCGTGATTATGTAGTTTTTTTAGATCAAGTATAATTATATGATTCAATGGATGGATTTTCTAAAGGTACATAGAATACCATCATCATTTTGGGGTTGGAAGTGGTCCTAGTCATATTGCATGGAGAATTGATGGGTGAGTTCTCTAATTCCCCATTAGAAATACATTAATGTGTGATGATGATATAGTAGGATCTAATACGTCATTTTTGGTGGTTAGGTATGAAGTATAGTGTTACTATGGTTATATCCCAATATCTCTATTTTCATCAAATAAAGGATGAACACCAAGTACCAATAGGTTTCAATCAACCCCTAAAGATTCTATAGTATAAATGATATGAATTATCAATAGAATTCAGGACATGAATTCCATAATTAAAAATGGGTAATGATGATATCTTTGTGCTCATAAATAAACTGACCAAGTCAAGGCACTTTATTTTAATTTGGGAGTATAATTATATGAATTTCTTGGGACTCTTGAATATAGGTAAGGTTATTTGATTTTATGGGTTACCTTTTAATGATTTTTTCAAACCAAGATGATAGATTCATATCCCAGTTAAATAGGAGCCTGCATGAGGAATTCAAGACTTATTTTTGGTTGATTAAAACATCCACACTGATATGGATGAAAAAATGGATAGAATCAGTTAGGTTATTAAGTATCTATTGAGGTATTATGTTATTGATTTTTTTATAAATGGAAATATAACCTAACATTATTGGAGTTTTTATATAACAATAGTTATCACTCCACTATAGTCATCAAACCCATTGATGAACTTTTAGGGATACCCTTAATGTCTATCTTATAGTGTATGGAGATAGGAGAGACATCTTTTATGGGGATAAAGTTGGTATCGTTGATGATGGATAATTTTTTGGTGATCTATGAGCAAATTATGATAACTAAAAGCCATCAAAATCCCTACTTGGATTTCTAATGAATGTATTTGATGTTTGAGGAGAGTGATCGTATGATCTTGATGGTCTCACAATGATGTGTTTTTTAGAGCATTGGTAAGGGGATAAATTTATTCCCATGGGTTATTGAGCCATTTTATATCCTATGCAGGGTAATAAAGGTTTCATACTGCATAATGTTACCCTCACAGTTGTATAAAGTGGACAATTTCTTCCCCATTTTTTAACTATAGAGTTATGTATATGATCTATTACACATTATTAATTAAGGTGATCTAGACATCAAGAATGATTCAACCTTTTTATATTATTTTTTGGTGATTGAGGACCTATATGAGAGGAACTAATGGGTGAGAAGATACCATTAGTGTGAGTTTGGTGGCAGCATGGGAAACTTATAGAGAGCTTAAGAGAACAAGTAAATCATTTGTGAGTTCAATATACTCACATTTTTTAGTTTTTATCATTTAACAATGAAAATTATTCAAGGTGTAAAATTTATAAAAAAGTAAACATTTTTCATTTTAACTTTTAAAATATTTTGAATAATATTTTCCGAGTTATTAATTACATTGTTTTCATTATAAATTTTTGTCAAATATTCCTAGATAAATTATATTAAATATAATATATTATTTTTAGTTTATATTTGAAATAATAATGAATCAATTATCTCTCCTAAATGGAGCCTTCTATCATATTTTTGAAATCATAGTTGTGTTCTAGATAACAGGTTCACCATAGGGTGATATAATTTTAATATAGGATATGAGCCTCGAGCGAGGACCATTTTTTATAATTAATTAAAAATAAAAAAATCATATAACCCCCTATATAAAAATCCTTAACTATCAAAATTATTATGGTATATCATAAAATCTAAGTAAATAGGAGATACTAGAGAGAATTTGGAGAGTCTAGTGGGTGTATTATTCCCTGGATCCCCTACATTTCATGGAGTTGTCATAGTTTTCATCAAATTTTCATCCAAACATAAGGCAGGGATTAATAAATTCTTTTCACTAAATTTTATATATTATTGATTTCAAATATTTAATCATGTAATTTTTAATCCCTATGTAATATATTTATGGTAGAAAAAATTTTATATGCTAATTTTGTTCTTGATTTATGAAATAATAAAGGGCTGGTTCAATGGTGAATGAAGTTAGGAGACCGATCAAAGGCCAAATCATCGACACCAAACTTTAAACATGATAAACTATGTGCCCACATAACATGGTTAAAAGAATCCAAATATTACTAGTGATTCAGTTAATATAGGATGGTTTGGAGGGTATTGATTTACCCTATCCACCCCTCTTTTAGGTGGAGAAAATGGGCCACTAGACCTATTGACGGTTGGTAGTGTATATAGAGGAAATGATAGGTGTGTCCTAAAAATGAGGTAATATTAAGTGGTTTTGAAATGGATGTAAAGTTTGTTCAAGTAAATATACTAAAAAATAGTAGGTGGTATAATTTTCAAATAGCTGGAGTTTCTAGATTTGAATTTGAAAATCAAACAACCTTTTATTTTTGAAACCCATACTATGTATCACATTTTTCATGGATGTTATGTTTTAGTATGTGAGTTAGATATCACTTGGGGTTTAATTTATCTACACACACCATAAAGTGCTATTTTTCATAGTTTTGTGTGTATAGAGATACATTCTCAACTAGAGGCATGGCCTCACATGCCCAGTGGGCCAGTGGGCACACCATTTACCTTAGCTACACAACTCAGTTTGCTGGTTTTCTATTCTTGATCCACCCAATGGTCCCACATATGTTGTACCTACCTTGTACATGTATTTTAGGTAACAATTTATAGGTAAATTTTGATGGATTTAAATGACTAGGCTATTTCCCCGGGGTTACAGTTCATGTCCCCATGGGTACATGGCATGTATTGTTCCATGAAATTGAATTTTTCAAATCTTCTTTCCCAGAACATGTATTTCAGAATAAAATTAGTCTATTATAAAAACATTCATATAAAATGAAACAGTTCTTTCCCCATTAATATTAGGGTAAAAATTTTAGGTGATTAGAGAGGTTTTATATTTCTGGATCAATAGAGTAGACAACCTATGTTCAGTTGAGATGATCATAGTAGATATGGGATTTTTGTAATACCCTGGTGACATTTTAATGACCTTGAATAGGTCCCAGACATTATTAAAGGAGTTTTTTAATCCACAATTGACTATGGGCATCGATCCTCTATGGTTTTTACATGGGTTCAGTACTCCATTGGTGCTAAAAAAAGTATGAGTCCCCAATATAACTGAGGGGGTTAGAAACTCCCCAATTGATGAGGCATAGGCCTTCCATCATTGGAGTCAGTACTCCCTTGATTTACATTATATATTCAATAAATCATGAATCCTCCATCATGTTTGGTACTCCTTCATCCAATTTATACAATTTGATAAGGCACATGGTCCCCATTAATTTTTTTTAGAGGTGACATAGGTTTTCACAACTCATGGTTGTATAATATACCTAGAGTTTTTATAGAATTTCGTCTTAATGTAGTTAGTTTTTGAAGTCTAAAAGTCACTAATGTTCTTGGTTATCTATCCTTAATTATATTTTGGGTCCCCCCCCCTTTGAACTTCACCTGGACATGGTTTATGACCTATCTTATCTTTTATTTCTACCCCTTTTTAGTTTTTGTGGAATCTTACTAAGTATTTTTATACTCACGCATGCATGGGAATTTTGGTCACATGTGTCTTGTCTTATAAATATGAGGGATAGTTCAATGTTGAAAATTATAGTCATGGTTTCATTGGAGTAGGATACTAGTGTTACTCAATGGTAAAATACATAGTTGGCGTTTTACTATAGATATTGGGATCATGTTTTTCATGCCTATTTTTTTACATTTTTATACCTTTTAGATGTTTAATAGGCTTCACATGAATTATTTATGACAGTTGATAAAAATTATTTATTTTCTCAGGTATATTATTCTATGGAGTTATATGTATTATATGAAACTTATATAGACTATGTACTACTATATGAGTGTTATGACTTCTTGGTTCAAGTCACAAGCCCTTTGCCTATTATAGGTAGTCATGGGGTGGCACTCTCAGATTACTACATGTCCAAGAAGGGTATTGGTGGTTTTGATCAAGTCAATAGGACTATTGAGCATGGTTGTAATATTTGACCACTCCAAAGTCGATGAGGCCTAGAATCTCCCCTAAAAACATGAATATGTCAAGCCTGAACATCTATAACTACATCGGATCCCACTACTACCTTCGAAGGTGGTCTCCCATCCTATATCTAAATTAATTTCTCAAAAATCATAGTAATATTATTCTCTATTAGATTCTCAAACTCTCCCATCAGAGAAACGTGCTTGGCCTCCTCTTCTATATAGACCTAATTGGAACTCTACTTATAAACCTCCTTCCCAAGAGGATCATCAGAAATACTTTTTGTTCAAATGATTCCTCAAAACTCAACACAATAGTTAACAGTAATCATTAAAAAAATTAACAAACAAACACTCTATAAACAACATCCTATACATAACAAGAAGGTAATTGATTAATTAAAACTAATCTGATCACATAATCAAACTTCATATCTTATATTTAAGTTAATAAATCCATATTTAATAACCTATTTTGAAAAACATAGATTAGTTTATTAATAATTAAATAATTTAAGAGAAATAAAATCTATAATAAATCACAATGAAATGAATAAACACACATATATTATGTGTTTACATTATAAAATGATTAATTAATAAAACACTACTCATCCTTAATTATAATAAGCTATTTTCCCACAAAATCAATTTTAAAAATAAAAAATAAAATCCTATACTCTTCAGGTAGCATGTTCTCTTAACTTGGTTGTGCTTCCTAGACATGAGTGATAGTTTCCCTATGAAGTCCTATCTTAAAATTTCCAAACTAATAATTCTCTAAATATCAATTCCCCAAGAAATAAATTGATCTGATATTTTTTTCGTAATTATCTAATCCAACTTGATCGTTCATCCAAGTTGAAGTATCACATAGACTTAAGTATAGTCCCTAATCACTAAAGAAACGAGACTATCATTAAATGTATAAAGATACTTCTTAGGGAGATATTTACCGCTTAATATATAAAATACAAATGTAAACAACATAATAAAAATCATTTGTAGAAATAAGTAACAAAATTACCACATATTTCAAGATAACATCCCACCAATACTCATATTAATCATATATCAAAATTACAATGCCACATCCTGACCCAGTGGGGATCAAGACACAACTACCCAAAGATTTCCTCTATTGGCCAGAGGCTACAGACTAGTGTTGAAGGCATAACTAACATGGGGAGGCCATTTCCTATGTAACTTTACACACATGGTTATATCTCGGCATAAAAGTACAAAGAAAAAAAAGTAAATATAAAAAATGCAAGCAGGAAAAACCATTCATGTAAAACCTCTAGAGAGTACAAGAGTACGACAGTGTAATACTGAAAGTAAAAAGGAAAAAAATACATGCCCAAATATAAATAGGTCCCATCCTAAAAAATTGGAATGTAAAGTAAAATTAATGAGAGCGCTCATCTTCTGATCTCTAAGCTATGACCCTCGTATATGGTCTAAGACACCAATTATCAGTAATATACTATGTAATCTCCACCGAGATATCCTTCATCTACATAAGACATGACACATGTGGGAAAATCCTAGAAAGGGTTGAGTATATACATACACAATAGGATTCTCAAAAATATAAAGGCTGGTAGTAAGAGACATAATATGAATTGATAGTAAAAGGGAAACAATGAACATAATGAAACTCAACCCAAAATAAGAGAGAAATATCATACAAACACAATGGGATCAACACGTTGTGTATTTGAACTAAACATCAAGTGTTTTACACCCATACTAGGAGAGTAACTTCATCCAAGCACATGAAGATAAACACAGAAATCACATGGAATGGCTTGCACAACTTCGCAGCCAATGGTATGAGAGTAACCGAATCCAACGACAAGGATATATATATATATATATATATTCAAACCAAAGAAACCAAAATGAGAGAGAAGGGGATATCCATATAAAATACCAAGAAGGAAAATAATCACCATCAGTTCTTAAAGTCCATAAACGGCTCCTATTATATCACACATCTACTAGGAGAAGCATACCCATCATGCCTCACAGTCAAGGGGCCACAATCTCAAAGTAGAGGACTTATTCCAAGGTATAACATAAGAGTACCATATTCATGGATATAGGAACCACGCCCTAGTATGATAAAGAAGTACCATCTTTATCTATATAATCAGTATACATGACTCACACCCTGATGTGTTAGGGGGTATCATCTCTAGGGATAAAGGACCCACACACTGATGTGATATTGGAGTACCATCTCTATATGAACTCTCGAATGATCCTTCCTAATCACCACCATCATCAAGTTATTCTTAAAGAAGATTCATGCTTAGAACATCTATGATTGTATCTCAAAAGACACTATAATGTCCACCATCGCATTATATATGGAAAAATAAGGATATGCTACTCGTGGTAAAAAATATGAGTCTAAAAACAGGATATACGATAGGTTGAAGATTCATAAAGGATTAAGAAGCAAGTAAGGGACCAACACAGTGTGTGATACCTCTCTCCTTACTAGCTATGTCTTGTCCAATACATAGGTTTCTAGTTATATATTACTGTATTATTTGTAAGGGTACTACCCGACATGTCTCAACAAAAATTCTGACAAAGGAATGAGGATCATCATTGTTGCAAAGAATAAAAATTAAATTTCATTGATATTCTGATACAAATATCACTAAATAGAAAAATAGATCACACCATTGTGATCCTCATGATAAAATTCTCAGGATAGGATATTTAAATTCCTAAATTGGACACTTGGTTGAAAGGATGAAATTCGTTGCATCATGCTCAAATGACATTTCATGGGTTTAACGTATGAGTCCGAATTAAATACTTGATATTTTGATCAAAACTTCTACCCCCAAATCAGGGTCACAAAGTCCCAGATTGTTCTTCATTTTGACAATATATGAAAAAGATATGTCAGATACATAATTTCACAATACCAATATTATAATTATTATTGGGCACTTTTTGGATCCGATCCACGAGTCATAAAAAGGTACCCATCACTGGCTTTGAAATAACCTTATCGATTCCATGATCATGATGTCATGGATGGATCTCCAATCAGCCATCTTAATTAAAAGATATAACTGATACAAAATGTGACAATCAAAATAAATTAGAATTATATTTTATATTGTTATTCTTTATTTATTATCATTTTTTAAAACCTTATACGCTCAAAGGTGCTCCTCCCTTGCTACGTGTGCCACCAAGGAACCACGCCTGAAGCCCATTTTTTTATTCTTTTTTAATTTAGTTTCCTTTTTTCCTCATTTTATTTTTTATAATAAAAAGATAATGGAATTAAAATCCACCTCACAACTCCATGCATGAAAAACTCTGCCACCCTTGCATAGTGCCATCCCATTCATATCACACCATTTTTTATATTAAAAATTAAAACCCATTTAATTACATTTTTTGACCTGACTTTTCATGCTGCTATTATTTTTTTATTTAATATAATAATAACAAATATATATTTAATTTTATTAATTCATCACCCTTATTGTTATTAATATTGTTAATATTATTATCCACCACATTGACCATGTCTGACCACCTCATTAGAGTTCTAAGTTGGACCACCGTCATGTCCATGTTGAGTATCCTCCACCATGAGATCCCACACACGACCCCTACTCAGAACCGATTCCATTACACCACACATTTTTTCCACCCACCCACTAGGAAAATGGGGATGAAAGATCCTATATTGAACCACCTATGATTATATAATTTCACCCATAGTACCAATTAAATATCTTCAAAAAATACCACCCCACTCCTTTATAATTCCATCCAAAAACCATCAATCTGTGTGTCATTCATGCTACCATAATGAATCTTGGAGTTCTATTGCACTCCATTCCTCCCCGAAAATGTCGAATTGTGACACCGTGTTCTAATGATGAATAACATGATGAACAGTGGGGGAAGAGAACCAATAAAAAGGTGATAAATATTATTTTTCAAGGGTTCTTGGAAAGCTACTTAATATTTAGGAAATCGGGTTGTAAAAAATGAAATATAAAATAAATAAATTGAAATAAAAATATATTTGAATAGACAAGCACATGTGAATGTTCATTAAAATGAATATCAAATAAAATATATTTGATCATTCCTAATATTTTAATCATAATAGATGTAACAAAAATAGATTAGTCTTACCTCAATGATGTAATTATCATTGGTGAAGAATTCATCTACAATTCATGATGGCGATCTGCTGCCTTTCGATTCACCTTGATTCGATCGTCGGTCTTTTTCTGATCTTGATCCACCAATTATGAATTTTAGAGATTCTCTCAAAAATCTCCAAAGTTTATTCATCCAACCATGATGAAATTTAATAATGAAACATTTATAGTGTATTTTTAGGTTAGAATATTTAATAGAAAAAATAAATAATGATTTAAATTTATTTAATTATTTTCCCACATTGGTTCTCAATCCAAACACCCGAAAAAAACCAATGTTATGTCACACCTATGGTGAAACCCACATTATGAATCAACGGTGGTCTCAGATTTCAAATATAAATCATTGTTTTTGAGTTATTTATATCAAGGTTATTAAATTAATTAATTAAATTTATTTATTTATTCAATTCAATTGAAAATGGATGCCTCATATTAATTTCCCACACTGACCAACCTTAGTTCATGTCTTGATTAAAACCTGCACTACTGATTAAACTATGGTATCATGTCTTGATCAGTGACTCCATTCATGAGATATTTAACTTTTTACAGAAAACACCATGTGCGTAATATAAAAATATATTTAAATTTTTAATAAAATTGATTCATAGTCCACTAGGCCTCAGAATTGTGCATCATCTCAATTCTTGACTCCAAAAAAATTCATAGGAATATTATTATCTCACACATGGAAAATCGAGAGTCTCGATATTATTCCCTTCTTAAAATTTTTTCATCCCCAAAAAACGCAAACTAAGGGAACAGTGTAGGGTCAATAAGCCTACATCTTGATCTTCCACTCTCATTTATACTATGTTATATAAAAATAAAATAGAAAAGTGAATGTACATTATCACCTCCTCTCAAAACATGACCAGAACCACCATCCACCCCATAAAAAATATGACATGATTACCTTCTTCAAAAAATACATCTATTGAATATCCCAAGGATATCCGGTCATGAAAGATCACAAAGTTGATATCCTCAGGTTGTGCCTACCTAACTCATTGAAGATGAATATGGGTAACAACAATTGTCTGTAGTTATGCACTCTCAGGTTCAAATAAAAGGTTCAATGTAAAATAGGTCAAATGCTCCATCACATCACACGACAGTATTGAAAAAAACATTGTTGTGATCATCTATTTTTATGACCATGACCTAGGTGGCCCTCAAGATCAAAACACCTCAACCTATGTAGGGTCCACTATAACTCCCATGTCTGAGAAGACATATATAAATAAGTGAAACATTAAATCTAGAACTGAATACATGAGAGATTTCATATGACTAGCACTCTCAGAGAATCTCTAGAACCATCCTCATGTGTCTCGTATTCCCCAACCCAGACACTGAGGACATGAGGGAACCAGTATAGAAGAGTACCACGAACCAATCTATGAAGGGTTAAGGATCTAGATCATAAGTCTTGGGAACTCTTCTTGGGAGTTCAACACTCCAAAGGGTATCACTAAGAAATAAAACCTACCGATATGGATTGAGGAGTCCATACTTTGTACATTAACCTCTCTAACCTAGAGCATGTGATAACCCATATTGAGGTCAAAATTTGAGATCCACTTGACCTCCATCCATTGAGAAAAGAGGTCATCGATTCTCAAGGATGGATACACCTTGTAGAGAGTCACCTGGTTCAGGTGACATCTATGCACAGAAGACCTCAAGCTAATATCTTCATCCTAGGTGAAAAAAATAGGGCTTCCACATTAAATACAATGTGTGTTATGAAGCACTACCTCTGTAAACTCTTCCAACCATAGTACTAACTCTCTCATCCACTTATAAGTCACATGTAACCTCATTATAATGAGACCATACTTCTCGGCTTGGGGATCAATCCTTATCAAAGGGGTAAAGCTCTATCCCAAAAAACCTAAATCACTACTACACTCACATGAAACAATTATCTAAGCATAGATAGTAAAAGATCAGTCCATTCTGAGGAAAGCAATGCTGGGTCTCACTACTTCTAAGAAAAGATTATGTGTAAGTATCTCTCTCGTTATAAAGTAAGGTCACCCCATCAGCTAAAATGGGTGATCATCGATGCTCTCTACAGTCACCTCCAATAAAAGGGTCAACCAAAAATACCTCCATTGGTATAGATTGGTCATGAATAGGGGATACATCCAAAGAAATTTGGTTTATTGATCTGTTCTATAGCTATAGCTGAAGCAGTAGAGACACATGTCAAACCCTGAACCACACTCGAAGCCACTGAGCCATAATTTTCAACTACATGAAGCTATCCATTCCCTTTTCCAACTACACACCTCAACTAGGGATTGCTCCAACACCTCCCCATAAAAATTAACTCAAAAATACAAGTTAAAGGAACTTATCCACCACACGACAACACTATCTTATTTGGGACGAAACTAAATTTCCCGCAGGGTTTTAGATAGAATCACAAGAACAATTATTGGTGGGGGGAAGTATCCCTCTTCCTTTCATTTTTAAATCCATATTGAACATAACCATCACATGGATCTATTGACGCCCTACGTCACCCTATAGAAGCTTAAATATGAAGACCAAAATTTAAAGGGGTCTCATCCATGTGGGATACCCAAACCACAAGATCAGGCCTGACACAAACCACCTATGAACGAAGTCTATCTCCACATGAAACCTGAGTTATATCTTTCTATGGGACCCGCATTGAGGACTGGGTTTGGGTTCATCATCTGTTGGTAACACCAAATCCCAATATTGATATTTGAAGAGCACTGATTTTGAGTGAAACCATTCAATCAGTTGACATCCTTACAAGCTTGAATACTCAGATCGTCAACTCCATCCAAACATCCATTGTCTAGGAACCTCTCTTATCATGGATCCTTAATGTCTAATAGAACATGAACAAAAAATAGTGTTCTAAGACTGTGAACACCCTCAACCTACTCTATTGGTATTATTTGTTTCTTGATAGGTGGGTGTGTTTCTACCCACCCACATGGAGGAAGGACCATGTGTGATGGTCCCTAAACTGATGCCACATCACTCATCGGATCGTCTTCATGATCCTGAATTGATAGCTTGGTTGGTTTACCTTGTAGAGACATCTAAAAAGTGATTAATACTTAACACTATTAGAGAAGTACACACACACACACATATATATATATATATATTGGGGAGATGAATCAAGAAGGATTTTCAAAGAATAAATCTTATATGATGCATGTACCGTTGGTCCCTAAAACCAATGTCTCCGCATACCATATTGAAAAATCGGTAGTCAAGGTACTAGAGAAAAGATACATTAGATGCTGGTACCATCACTAGGTTCCCTAGACTGAGATACTTAATATAGACACATTGAAACTGTTTCCCTAAATCCCAACCAAATTCTTGTAAAAGGACTAATCTAAAAATTGTCACAAGGACGAACCACCTTTGATACGAATTTGTCACGAAAAAACCCAGCAGGGATTGATACACAACTACCCCAAGCCCGCCTCCATAGGCCAAGGGATGGAAACCAAAACCAAAGTAATAACTAACATGGGTAGGATTTTTCCTAAGTACATGTGCACACACATGCACTTCCATATCGATGAAAAAGTGAAAATGGATATAAGTAAAAGATTAAAAATACTAGGGGGACCATCCTTGAATATAAAACCTATAGATAGTAAAGGATTATGATATTGTAATATTGAAAGTAAAAATGGGGAAAAATAAACACCCAACCAGAAAGATATCCCAACCTAACAAAATTGGAAAGTAAAGTAAAAGTGCTGAGAGATCCCAGTTATTGATCTCCATGCTACAACCATAGTACATGGTCCATGGAACCTAGTATCCCTAAGATTATCTAAAATTTAGGCTAACCTATCCATAATATGTGTACAAAATGACATGTGTGGTAAAATTGCACAAAGGGGCGAGTACATACATACTTAGTAGGAAACCTCAAAATATTAAGGGGGTAGAAAGAGGCATAGTAAGAATAGATAGTAAAAGGGAAATAGTGAACAGAAAGAAACTCAACCCAGAAAAAGAGTGTAATATCATCCCAACACATGAGGCTCAACACGGCATGTAGATGAACTATATGTTGAGTCTTTTACACCTAGAATAGGATCATAACCTCATCCAACCATAAAAAGATAAAAATAGACAACATATGGTATACCACATGTGTCTTTGCAACCCATTGTAGGAGAGTATCTAAATCCAACAACATGGATATATATATATATATATATAATCAAACCAAAGAAACCCAAATGAGAGATAAGGGGATATCCTTCTGAAATCCCACACTAGAAATGAGTCACCATCCATTCTAAAAGTCCATTAATGATGCCTATCATCTCACATGTCTACCTGTAGAAGCATCCACATCATGACACATTGTTCCATTATTTCACATAGTAATGCGGCCACAATCTCTAGGTAGAGGACTCATGCCATGTTATAATATGGAAGAAATGTTTCCATGGATAGGGTACATGCACCATGGTATGATATGCGAGTAATTTCTCAATTTGTACAATGATCTTGGAGGACTTGTTCCCTAATTCAATAGGGGAGTACCATCTCTATAGAGAAAGGGCCAACATGATGATATGAAAAAAAGTACTATCTCCATCTGAACTCTATAATGATCCTTCTCGATCACTTCCATTTTCAACCCCCTCCTCAAAGAGGTTTCACTCTAGGAACATCTCGCATTATATCTCAAAATCCACTACAAAGGCCACCATCGCATTATATGTGTAAGAAAACTCTAGATAGGCTACTCATAGTCCAAAATTAGTGTCCAAACGAATGAGATATGATATATTGAAGATTCATAAAGAAGTACACATCAGGTAAGGGACACACATGGTATATAGTCCCACTATTATTCTAAACCATTTCCTTTCCAACACACAGATTGATGGTCGTGTAGTAATACATGGTGTATAAGGGAACTACACAACACGTCTCAACAAAAATCCTGATGAATCCATGAGGATCATCATTGGTCTGGAGTAGAAAAATCATTATTTCACTGATATTCCTAAAAAATATACTTTAATGGATAAACAGATCAAACCATTACACTACTCATGAAAAAATGCTCTGAAAAGACTATTTAATTTCCCAAATTGGACACCCACTGAAACCTTTTAATTTCATTGCATCACACTCAGACAATGTTTCATGGGTCAAAGAACCGAATCCAAATTAAATAATTTATATTCTTCTCAAAACATCCAACTCAATATTTAGTTCGTAAAGATGTAGATGGTTCATCATTCCAGCACTATATGAAAAAAGATACATCAAATACAAGATTTCACAATAATAATAATAATATTGGGAACTTTTTTGACTTGAGATACATGTTGGAAAAAGGTTTCCATCATCGGACATAAAATTACCATCTTGATTCCATGATCATGATGTTACAGATTCTCAAAGGGGGTCCTCCCCTGCTACATATGCCACCAAGGTACCACACCCCAACCCCATATTTTTTAATCTTTTTTTATTCATTTTTCTTTTTATCCTAAAATTATTATTTATAATAAAAAGAAAATAGTAATTAGAATCCCCTTCAAATCTCTAAACACAAAGGAATCATCCAACCTTGCATGGAACCATCCCATTCATATCCCACCATTATTTTAAAATTCAAATTTTAAACTCATTTAATTTTATTATCCAACCAAACTTTTCATTCCACCATTATCATTATTATCAAATATAATAATAATAACAAACCATAATTTAATTTTATTAACTCATCACCTTTATTATTGTTATTAATAATAATAGTGTACACCACATGAACCATGTCCGACCACCTCATTAGAGATCTTGGTTCAACCACCATCACATCCATGCTTAGCAGCCTCCACCGTGAGACCTCCTCCATGGCCCCTACTTGTAAACAAACCTATCACACTGAAAATTATCATCGCATACTAACTGAGAAATTAGGGGTCACCAATCTTATCTCAAACCACCTCTGATAATAAACCATCACCCTCAGTACTGATCCGATCCATTCAAAAAACACCATCCCACTCTTTTATCATTACTTCCACAAACCATTGATCAGTATTTCATTGGTGTCCCTAAAATAAATTTGGGGGTTTTATCACATTCAAACCCACTCTAACAATGTCTAATCATGACCCCATGGTCTATCGATGAATAACACAATGAATGGAAGAGAAAACGCCAATAATAAAGTTGATAAATGTTGCTAGAAAATCTTTCTTGGATAATTATTTTATATAGGGGAAATATGGGTGAGAAACATGGAATTGATAAGAAATAAATTGAAATAATAATTTATTTCAATACATGGGCACATGTGAAGGATCATTTAAACGGATCTTAAAGAAAAAAGATTTTATCATGTAAAATATTTTAATAATAAGGGTGGAAACCATAATTGATGAGTCCTACCTTAATTATGGATCAATTTTGGAGAATAACTCATCAGTTAGTGAACGCACTATCATGAAAAGTCAAATTAATAGTGATTTAAAGAAGATTTTGTAGTCTATGGAAGACCCTAGGTCATATCTCAAGGAGTGTTGGTGGGTTCAGAGTGTGCATTTTTAAGAAGAAGTACTAAAAGAGGGGTCATTTTAAAACAGTTTAAAGAAAATGACTTGATTTATGGAGATTGATATTTGATAAATAAAAGTGGAATTTTAGAATTATAAGATAAGGAGATAACATCATGTTCACTAAAAATCATGGTGAATTCATCATTCTAAAAAATACACATGGTTTAATGGAATCCTTTGGTTGAGGGTTGTCATGATCTCAACATCCCTCTTGCCTCTTAAAGGATGCTCAAAGAACCACCCCTTGACACAACAACTGTGTTGTCAAGGTTTGGGTATAAATAATAGAGAAGAAAGGATACCAAATAATAATAAAATCTTATGTATGTGTGAGATAAATAGCACTCTTGTCATGTCCAATCGGAACAACCCAAGATTCTCACTTGAAATCTCAACCCAATCCATGTTGAAATAAAATGTGTCTCACTTAATTATAATAATAGAAATAAAATCAAAGGAGAATAACGTCAAGATAAAAAATAATTGAAATATTTAGAATAGAAATTACACAAAACAAGTAGAAGAACAAGTGTTGGAACTCTCTCCCAAGTGTGTGTAGCTCCCTCGAAATGATCGTCGACCGTTCAGCTCGACATCTGGAGGAAGATGAAGCTCGGGTGGAACTCCTTCTTTATTCTTGACCCCCCAATAAGGATAGGGGACTCCATAACTTCTTGGATGATAATATGACTCCTTTATAACTTCAAATTGAAAAAAATTCACTCCTTGGCCGAAATTAAAAATGAGGTTCCCATGGTGCATTTTTATAGCCAAAATGGGACACGATTTTGGAACCCTATTTTTGAGATACCATTTGTATCTCTGTTTTGAAATATTATAAGCCATATCACTACTTAAACAAAATTGAAGAATTGTTTTTTGGCCTCTTGAAAATATCCTTGTCAAATTTGGAATCCATTAGACAACTATTTTGGGAGATATGGTCAAAAGACCGAAACAAACATTTGAATTTAGGAAGATTTTGTTTCCTAGAGAGAATGGTTCTTATGGGCCACCAAATAGCAGAATTAGGCTTTAGTTACTCAATAAGAGTTGTATCCCATGATGTTTTTGAGAGGAAAACCATGTTTTATCCCATTTGGATGCACTAAATTAGCGTACTATTTAAAATAGTGGACAGATGTCCATGGGATGGCATGTAGTTTGGTGCATTTTTCTTCTGGATGATCTTCAGGCCTCCAAATCACCTCCACCTTCAATGAAAATATCAAAAACAAGTATAATTTCCCTTCTTAATAGTGATAAAAATTAATTAATTGAATAAAACATGAAGTTAAATTTTTTATTATATTTTTAATATCCATTACAAAACTAGTTTAAAATTCTTGTGTAAGGGTGGAATTGAATAGTTAATCGCTATGTGATCAGCTAGTGATTAAGGTGATCTTCTGTATCTTCTGCCTTTCAATTGACCTCAATCCTGTCATTGTTCATAGCCTAATATCGATCCTCAACTAAAGATATTTAGATAATATATCAAAAACCTCACAAGGTTATGATACCAACCCTAAAATATGTCATAACGACACATTTATATATGATTTTTAGCTTAGTCCCTTTAATGAACTAATTAAATAAATATATCAATTTATGTAATTATTTCATCCACATTGGAGATTATACCAAACACCTGATTTTGGCCTAGGTTAAGTCATGACTATGGTAAAACCTGTGTTTCATACTCAATAGTGGTATCGGATTTCACATCTGATTCCCCTTTTGTGAGTTATTTGTATTAGGGTTATCAAATAAATAAATAAATTTCATTAATTTATTCAATGAAACTGCCAATGGATGCCTCATTTGAACGTCCCACTCCAACAGATCATAGATCATTCCAAAGGTAAACCCAATGCTATAGATTCAACCGTGGTCATATATTTCCAATCATAGACTCCATTTAGGAGATTTTCCATTTTCCAGGAAAACAGCATGCATGTAATATATAAATATATTGAATATTCTTGTAAAGTTAATCCCAAGCTCACATGGCCTCAGAATTGTGCACCATCTCAGTACCTGGATCTGAAAATATTCATATGAATATTCCAAAGTCACGCATGAAAAAATCATAGTCTCTACAAGGACCTCAAATATAAACTCGTGTACCATAAAAGATTTTATATGATTTAAATAGAATTAAATTTATAGTGAGTAAAAATATTCCTTAATACATAAAATGTAGTTAAAAATATACCAAAAAATCCTATTCTGCTAACAAAGTCATCTGAGAGTCCTTACACTTTCTTTAACCAATGTCATTATTTTTTATGATACCAACTATTTCACAATGTTTTTGAATACTAGGACCATGTATGTAATAAACCAAGATCATGGAATATAATAAGTCCCAAACCTAATTAAATATGTATATAAAACCCATTGATCATATACCATTACCTTAATTCATAGCCTATTTCAAGACTCCCAATATGTATCCAAATTCATGGAACATTCAAAAAAAAATATTCATGTTAAAATATCCAAAACATATATTTAATTCCATCATAAAAAGATATAATTCATTCCACAATTATCTAACATAATTAACAAAATTATTTTCAAATTATTCATTCAATGAATTAAATACCAAACCCTTATTTAATACATTTATTAAAAATTATTATCAAATGTATATCGCATAAAAATCCCCATTTGGTCTTCTTATATCCACTTTTTATTCAATTCATATTAAATTAATAGTTTTCTCTTTTATTTACCCAATTAAATTACCAAAAATGAAAATTATAACATGAAATATTATTCTTTAACTCAAAATATTCAATATAAAATCATAAAAACATATTATCATCTTCTTATGTAACATCTTGTTACCCGTTTTCAGGGAATTCTATTATCTTTATTCACTATACTCATTATTTGGGTGCATCTTGGGAATCCATATGATGGGAAGTAATTATTGGGCAAATGAACTAATGTTCAAGGATGAATTTTTTTTGAATTCATGGAGTCTGAGTATTAATGTGTTAATGTATTTTTAGGGTTATCCACAAGTTTAGATAATTTCTTAGTGGTTTTGGGGGTTTCTTTTAAAGAATATACTCCTAGTAGTATATAGGTTAAATACATGACATGTAATGTATTTACATTCTGTGAAACAATTATAAGAAAAAATCCATGAGTCTTGTACACAACATTAATGGATTACACACCATGTAAAAGCTACACACCCTATAATGGTAAAAATATGGTTTCTAATAAAAATTTAATGGGTTTTTTGGTATACTTAATCTTTTTGAATTACAAGACATTTAATGGTATTACACACCATGTAATCATCTGGAGTTGGGATTTTAGAGAGACACATGAATAATTTATTATTCCATTCATTTTCATCCCTTCTCCATCATAGCCTAGAGTCCTTTAAGGGTAATATTGGAGACCACTGACACTTCTGAATCATTTCATTTGATTATTGGTCATTTTTGTGGTCATGGTTAGTTTTTCCAGGTGAGTAATCCTTTCAGTTTCTTTGTTTCCTTTGATCAAGGTAGCTCTATTGCATTGTGTTATCAGATCTGTCGATATGAGATGAGGATTATTTGTTTTTATTTATATATCCATCATGTGATATTCCTTTAAAGGCTAACCCTTATGTTGGTCGTGGTGAAATGTGTGAGTATATTAAGGTATGGTTTCTTTCTTCATCTTCATATAAATTTTTTATAAATTTATTAATTTATAAGATGTGTCGATTGATTCTAGAGACTGTGTTACTATCATTGTGTTCTTATTTATTGGTGGATCCCTTTGTAGGCATGTGTGACCCTAATTTTGACGTAGGTGGTTCTGTCTCAGACTTATTTTGTATGAATTACATTTCTCTAGTTCCCATAAATTGTTTTGAAAATGAAATGTAATGATTGAATTATTTGATTTTTTTGTATAGAAATAATTTTTTTGATAAAACATGGTATCTCCCTAAATTTGGTAAATGAAAAGGGTTTTCAATGTATTTTCAAATGATTTTATAAAATAGTTTTCAAATCATTGTTTTGATGAAATGGTTTGATGAATTTGTTTCTAAAATAGAGAATTTGGGAATCCTTGTGTACTTTAGAGGAAGGTGTAGTATTAGACCTCATCTATTGACACCATTATGGGGTTCACTAATAGGGTATTCTTCTGATCTCTGGGATTTTTATTCTAGGGAATCAATAGATACTATTAGGAGGTTCAATTTCTGGGGTGTTCCCCTTCTGCCAATATTCAATGAAAATTTCTAGGTTCTTGATGCATGTGATATTTTATATGTTGGGGGTATGAGTTTACTTTCTATCATGTATGAGTTTGATCCTTGTAATATTGTTAATTATGCTTTTCGATTTTATGATTTTGTTGCAATTCCATAGATATGATATGATATGTGATACATGATTTATTTTGATTCGATATATATACAATGATATATATATATATATGAAATGATTTGAAGCTATTATACATTTTTTTATTGGGAAATATGATAAATGGTAAAATTGAATTTGTATCTATTCTTTTGGTAAATAAACTACTAAAATTTATATCATGCCTTATTTTCATTATATTTAAGCATCATCCATATTGTTTTATATAGATGTGTTATCGAACACCTGGGTGGGATTCTACTGATCCTGATATCTCACACCTCACACACCCCTTTAGCGATGCGTAGACATTTATATGTCTTTCGATGCAGAGAAAAGAAATGTGTCTAATTGAGGTGGTGAGGTTTTTTGTTAGCTTGGTTTGGGTAGCTAGTGGTGAGATGGTGTGAGTTTTCCCACACTGTTGACCGTATTGTACCTCAAGTCCATAACACAGTTTTGGAGGTACATGCAGGAGCTATAGGAGAAAGGGAAAGATCAAGAGATTTATTGAACAAGAAGCCACTATCCATTAAGGGTACAAATAAACCAAAAGTGGAAAAAACTAGATTGAAAGGATTGATCAGATATTAAATTTACTTAATACACTAAATAATATCATGTTTAATTGTGTGGAGTTCAGACTTGAAGGTACCTACAAGTAAAGGTGGGATTCCGTGGTACTAATATATATGCACATGGTCTTGGAATGGTAGGTTTTCAAGAATATCTTTTTACAGTAGTTTTTTAGAATCACTAATAATAGAGAAGTATCTGGTGTTCCTCTATTTGTAGTAGGGTGATAATTTTTTGTTTTGTACAGTAATCGATTTTATGACCTTGTTTTTTTAACTCCAGAGGTTATAAAGAAAGACCAAATGAAAGCTTAGAAGTATATATAGGGTTTGTGACTAGATATCTAATAATTTGTATTTAGAATAAATATTTCAAACTATGTGGAGATAGCGGAAAGTTCTATGATGAGATAGATGAATATTCAAGGTAGTCTTGGTTATTATGCCTCTTCTATATCCACCAGTAGTAGATTTAGTGGTGTTTAGATAAAGAAGATGAAGTGGCATGATCACCGAAGGAGTGGTGTATGTTGTTATAAGTAACATGTGTCTTTGGATCCTCCAGTTGTAGCTTGTTTTTTAAAGGTTGGGGATGAAGAGTCATTTTTTATTTAAATCAAATCAAAGACCTCTTTTAACTGGGTGGAGGGAGACCCATTACATAGCCTAAAGGAAGAGTGGGCATTTAGCCCATTACATGGCCCGTAGGACCAAATTTTTGGCCCGAGGCCCATTTTGTGAATATTACGACTACAATACTTTTCATGCAATAGTACTACACATTATCCACCACTGCTATAGTATCCTGCCGCCATGACAGTGACCTATCTCTACTATAGTACCCACCTCTACTACAGTACCTGCGCCCAATGGGTTTTGAACCCCCATTTTTCATGTAGGATTACGGGGTGCTTACCACTAAGCCAAACCCCAACTACTTTAGTTGTAGCTAGGGGTATGACTCTGACTTTATATAAGTGCAGAATATTTGGATACACATGGGGATCCTTCCCTTCACCTAAAAATATGCGAATCAGTTGTTGATATTATGGACATCTGTGGAATTTCATTTAGGCTATGTATACTCCTTGATATGGTTAGGTATTTTGACCCCAAAGGATTCTATGACCTAGTCACATGATTAAAATACTACATGGATAAAGATAGAGGAATCAGTTGTTGATAACCTTCGTACGGTAGAAGATTTTTGGCAGAGGTAGATGCAGATTGAATGATAGTGAAAGATACAATATTTATTTCATCTTCATTAGTGATTTCTTTATTTCATACCGGTTCTTCTGAGTCATTTATATTTGGATATTTTTTTGATTTACATAAACACAAAAAAAAACAAATTTCAATTATTATGTAATTAGAAACACCTATGTGGAAGATTAAAGGGTTTGGGTTTCTATGTTCTTGGGTACTATCAATAGTTGACTCATAGTTAGAATATGATTTCCTCATTCTCGCCCTGGATCGATTTAATTTCATCATCAAGAAAGATTATCCTATTTCTTATTGTAATGGGGTTGATTTTTGTCATTGTTGTTTCTTTTTTCTTAAATTCGATGGGTGATAATGGGAGTTTTAAGGGGAGTAGGATATGAGGTGTTTTTATATAGGACCTTCCCACCCATAGATTAGGATTTTATTGTCTACTGTAGTAGTTAATCCCCACGGCGTTCCTTATATTGTATATATTACTGCTTTTGTTTCGAAAATTCCAAACATTTTCTCAAATTATATCTTTGAGATTTCTTTAGAGAGGTGGTAGAGTTTTTGTTTGACTGGGAACAAGGTACATAACCGATTGTGATACCTTCTTATCATATGGCCATAGAAGACCTGAAAGAGATTAAGATTTAGTTGGATGATCTAATGGTGAAATTTTCTATTTTACCTAGTGTTTTTTCTTGCCTACCCCCAATTCTATTTTATAAGAAAGTAGATGGTCCACTCCTATTATGTGTGGACTGTTGGAAGTTGAACCAGGTAACGGTTAAGAATAAGTATCCTTTGCCTTGTGTTGATGACTTGTTTGATTAGTTAAATTTGGAATGTTATTTTAGATGATTGATCTTTAGTTTGGTTATCATCATCTTAGAGCTCATGATTCTGATATATAGAAGATAGCATTTAGGAGTAGGTATACGAATTATGAATATCTTGTGATATTGTTTTGTCTAACTAATGATCTTTTACTTTTTATGGCTTTGATGAATTAGATATTCCATTTGTATTTCAAAACATTTGTGGCGGTGTTCATGGAAGATATTTTGGTTAATTTGATATCAAAGCATGATCTCAAGCACCATTTGGGATTGGTTCTAGAAATCATGAGAAGTCACTATTTTTATGGATATATTTCGAAATGAAATTTTTTGGATCCAAGAAGTGATGTTATTAGGGAACATGATTTTTTAGCAGGGATTACCAATTGATCCTAAGAAGGTGAATACTATTTTCTCTTGGGAAGAGAAATAGAATGTCAATGAGATTTGGAGCTCCCTTAGTCTTTCCGCATATTATAAATGGTTATTTGATGATTATTAAAATTTAGAATCACCATTAACTACTCTTACCATGAAATGGGTAAAATTAATATGGGATGAAAAATATCATTTATGTTTATATGAGAAGAAATGATTTATGACATGGGCTCCAATTCTGATCTTACCTGATATTGATATGGGGTATGCAGTTTTCTATGATGTTTCTGATATATCTTTGGGTTGTATGCTTATGCAAGATGATCATGTCCTGGATTATGGCTCTCCTTATCTACTAATGCATGATATGAATTTCCCCACTCATCAATTAGAGCTTCTCATAGTTATGCATGTGCTTATGTTTTGGTGGCACTATCTTTTTGGGGAGAGGTTCACAGTATTTTATAACCAAAAGAGTTTGATCTATAAATTTTCTCAAAAAGAATTGAATCTCATATAGATATAATGGGTTGGATACCTTAAAAAGTTTTACTTAGAAATCACCCACACCACCATGTAAGTGGAATTTTATTACATACACTCTTAATGGGAAAGTTCCATCACAAGCTATTTTTGGAATGGAAGGAAGAGTGGAACCTTATACATATTTTTTTCTCATTTTCAACTAGATACTCAGAAGGATGTTAAAGGTATGGTCATAAAACATGATTAGTTATTATCATCTATCATTGAATCCATTATATAGGTATGGTAGTAAGATGATGAGTTTATTGAAATTTGAGAAACCCTATATAGTCAAGAGACCATCATTGGTAGTTGTCTATATTCAGAAGGTATTCTCCCTTTTAGGGATCTATTTGTCATCCCAACAGTTGTAAGGGGATCAAATTTTTATGATTATCATAGTTCGTTTTTTTCCATTCATCCAGACACTATGAAGATAGATTATGAATTAAGACAATTATTCCTATAGCTCAGAATGAAGCGTTGAATTTCTGTTTATGTTTCCCACTATTACACCTAGAAAAACAAAAAGTAAAATAATATAAAACCTTGTAGTTTTCTCCAACCTCTTCTAATGATGATTTTAAAATGGGATAAAGTATCAATTATTTTGTTTATTGAATTAATATGTACTCATCATAAAAATAATTCAAGTTGGGTGGTGGATGATCAGTTAATAAATTCATCTCATTTCATTCTGATCAAGGACACCACTAATGATGACATTCTGGGTATTATGACGTTACATGGGGTTCCTTTTTCCATTGTATCATATATAAATTATATGCTTACCTTGAGCTTCAAGGGGAGTCTCTATAAGGTGATGGGGACTTAGATCAAGTTGATAAGAGCTTATCATCTCTAGACAGACGGTCTGATGAATTGTTCTATTCAGATCTTGGAGGATATTCTCAATGCTCTTGTCTTGGATTTTATTGGATATTTGGATATATTTCAAGGAATAATTGAGTTTTTTATAAGAAAAGTTATCATTTATTGATCCAAATGTCAACTTTCGAGGCTCAAAAGGGTTTCTTATTCATGCCATCTATTTTTTTGGGAATAGGTGGGAAAAAATCTCTAGTGGGACCGATTCTTGTTCAGGAGACATTATCAAGGATTTCGGATATACATCGATATATGGTTACAGGTCAGAGTCGATAGAAATCTTATGTATATCATCATAATCATACTTTGAATTTTTTTCATAGTTGAATGAAATTCCTGGAATGTTTACCCTTAGTTAGGTCACCATCATCTTGGAAAGCAAGGAAATTTAGATCATAGATAGTTAGAAAATTTGAGTTAATTAAACATATTGGTAAAGTTTCTTATCATTTGTAATTATAGGTTTGGTTGGTAGAAATCTATGATGTTTTCCACATACTGTAGCTCAAAAAATATTATCCTGATCCCTCTCATGTTCTTATTTGGGAAGATATTGAGTTAAATCCATAAATTTTTATTGTGGAGAATTCATGGGAGATTTTTTAATATCCAGTAAAAGTCTTGTATGGGATGTTGATTGTATTTTTTTTGATTATTATAGCAGCACAAATCACATTATCACGAGACCTAGGATCACAAGTCATTTATGAGGGAACAATGGTCTCACCTATTTTCTAGACATCATTCCTTCCCATGAATTCCTAGAGATGTAATGTTATATAGTGGTGAGTTTGTAACATCAATTTACCCACTTTTAGTTAATTTCCTCTATTTATTTATTTTTCTATTTATTTCGGTGTGAATTGGGACTCCCGAGGATAGAAAGTAATTTCTAGAGAAAATGAACTAATTTTTATAAATGTATTTTTTTTTTGAATTAAGGGATCCTAGTTATTAACATGTTAAAGGATTTATAGGATTCTCCCTGATTTCATAGAATATTGACATCGTTAAGGAGTTTTTTTTCTAAAAAATGGATTTTTTGCAATCTTAAGGGTTAAAAACATCGTGATGTGTTTACATGCCATGTAAGAGTTATAGGGAAATATTTGTGAGTATGGTACAATGCGTGAAATATTACATATCATGTAAAATTTACAGATCTTGTAATGATAAAAATGAGGTTTTTTAAAATACAATGGTTTTTTCAGCATACCTGAGCTTCATGGATTACACAACATGTATTGTGATTTCATGTTGTGTAATAATCATGGTTTGGTATGTTATGATGTTGCAAAAGTGATTCCATATTTCATTTGTTTATATCCCCTCTCCCTATCATCCTATAATCCCTCTAGAATGATTTTGGGGACCACTAGACCTTCTGAATCATTTTTTTTAGAGATTGATCATTATCATGACAACATTTTTTTTCTCAGTGTGAGAAATCCTTTCTATTTCATTATTTATTTTGATCACGGTAGAACCATTGATTTTATTTATTAGATCTTTTGTTTTGAGATGTTGGTTATTCATGTTTCCTTTAATATCCATCATGTGATCTTCCTACAATGTCTAACCCTTATGTTAGTTGTGGTACACTATGCATGTTTCTTGAGGTATGGGTTATTTATTTCTCTTTTCATACCTCTTTTTTATAAAGAATAAATTGTGAGATGTTTTGATTGATTTTAGTGCCTCCGTTGTCATCATTGGGTACTTAATTTTTGGTGGATCCTGTTGTAAGTGTGTGTGACCCTGAGTTTGAGGTTTATGGTTCCATTTATGTCCTATGTTTCATAAAATACATTAATCCAGTTTTTATAAAAAAAAATTATTAATGAAATGGAGTGACTGAATAATTTTATTTGTGTGTGAGGAAATTGATTTTTGAAAAAAGATTTATTTACCTGATTTTAGTAAATAAAAAGGTTTTCAAAGCATTGAGAAATGATTTTCAAATAATGGTTTTGATGAAATAATTTGATGAGTTGGTTTGGAAAATTTAGTGCATGGGAAGGCTTGGGTACTTAGGATGAAGGTGTAGAAATAATCCTTGTTTGGTAATACTACTAAGGGGTTCCCACAAGGGGTGTTTTTCTTCTCTTAAGGCCAATTGTTCCGGGGACTTGGTAGAAACTATTTGGATATTCAAATTCTGAGATGTTACTCTACTACGAAGATTCAATGCATATGTCTAGGGGATCGATGTTCATGGAGATGTAAATGTTGGGGGTACTTGTTTCCTACCTATCCTAACCTAGTGTGATCCTTAGCATCATGTTACCTATGCTTTTGGCTTGTACTATTTAGATGTACTGTCATGGATTTGATATGAAATGAAATACATAATTATTTTTATTTGATATAACTTCATTTATATATGCATATGAAATCCTTTGAAAGTCTTATAACTATTTAATTTGGAAATGTGTAAACTTGAAAAAATTAAAAAAAATCCATGCTTTTGATCTAAAAACTACGAAATGTATATCACACCTTGTATTATTTATACTTGATCATTATTCAGATTGTTTTATGTAAATAATTATTATGGAACACCTAGTCAAGGTCCTCCTAATCTCATTATCACATGCCCTATACAACCCTTTGACAAATTGTATAACATTGTATGTATTTTGATGTAGGGAAAGATAAGGCAGTGCAGTGTGGTGGTGAGTTTTTTTTGTCAACTGGGTTTGGGTAGCTGGTAGTGGTATTGTGGGAGTTTTCCCACGCTATCACATAGATACATTTTGAGAAGTCAGTTTAATGTTTTAGTTTTTCTTTATTGTTTGGACCTGTACTTTAGGATTTTCTAGATGATTATATTTTTTTATTGTCTTCATTTAGTTATAAAATATATTTATTTCTTATTCTATTCCCCTCTGTTATATATATGTGTATGCCATGTAGTTACACCAGTTTGGGAAAAAGTTTCCTATCTAGTTATTATTTGATTCATGGGTGGTAGTTTTAAGCTCGTGGGGATAGGGAACACCCTTTGAGTATGAGTAAATTCAGTTCAGTTACCATTTGGAGAGGGTATCTAGGTTGGGTTCATCACATATCAAGTTTAATTATATGTGTTCACCTAAGACTAAATGTATTTAAAAAATTATTTTAATCACTAAAACCAATTCCAAAAACATATATTAATCAAAAATATTAATAAAAAATAATTTACCAAAAACTATTAAATAACAGTATTAATCTTTTTAATATAAACTAAAGTTTAAAATAACTAAAGAACACTAAAACATCACTTTCATCCCTTATAAATTCATTATTAACTCATTAAATAATGATAAAATCTATTTTATGAATTACATTACCATTTATCTAAACAAAATCACCATTTATCCCATGTATTATCTCATTTCTAGCTTTAGAATAGTATTATAAAATATATATATTACTTCAAAATTTATATATAACCATAATTAATTAATTAAAATTAATTTTCATATCTTGAAAGTCAAAAAATCGTCCAATCACCAGAGTATTCCATATTTCATACATAATCACAAAATTAAATTATAATTATTTCAAGAGGTCGCCAAACTTAAACATGATGAACAATCCAAACCAATAAAGACAACCCAATTCCCGCAATTAAAAAAATATACAAAATCCATAACCCAAAATTCATGAAGAATAATTTGAATGAGTCACATGACAAAATTTTATGCCATCATATAAAAATATATAGCTTTCAAATATTTTTTCAAGATGAATCTAACATCACCAATGGATTATAACTTCACCAAGAAATATGTGGAAATATCAAAATCGATTTATAGATGCATATGTGATATTAAAGGGGATTTTGTCCTTAAATATCCAATTGGGAATGAAAATACAAAAATTTCATCCAATTCTAATGACTACTAATTACTCTAATAGCTCTATAAAAACTTTTAAAATGAACACCAAGTTCATTGTGACTAGGTAATCAATTCCATGTGTCCCCCATCCATCATCCTATAGTGCCTAGACACTGTTTATCTAGTGGCTAGTGCGGAATCATCTATAACTTTGGCCTTATATTGATTTGATACCACAACCTTGAGTACCTTAAGGTCATAATGAAACTAATATGATTAGATCCACCTCAAATATCCCCTCCCATCTTCTTACACTCACAACCCTTAAAAAATCCAAATCAAACCAAATAAATTCCAAAAAATAATAAAAAAATAAAATAAAAAAATATTTCTCAAGCCTGAAGTTACTATAAAAAATATAGAGATATGAAATATTCAATAACTAAATTAGTAAATAGAAATATGATATAGTAATTTCTATATTTTAGTATGAAAAATCTCTTTAAATGTCATTTTTATACCATATAATAATGTTTCAATTTATAGAATCTTCATGTATGTTTTAAGTGATGGTTTTGGATAATTACAAATTAATTTTATTTTAAGACTATTCTATACAATATTTATAAAAATTAAAATTATAAATAATTTAGTCTTTTTAATTACTATTTAAATAAAGATATTTATATCTTGAGGTCACTAATATATAAAAATATATGATAAAAGTAAAATAAAACATAAAAAATATCATTTTATTATTAAATTGTTTTCTAATATTTAGGGATCCACCAAATATCCCTTTTTTGATAATTAAAAAACATAAAAAAATTATGCCCCTCTTAAAATTGTTCAAAAATATAAACAAATTAAGAGTAATAATTATCTTTTTTTTTAAAAAAAATGCACGAGTTAGAAGAAAATAACATTATATAACAAAACAAATACCCTAAATAATTTATCAGTGAATAATTAAAATAATTATAACATATAAACCTAGATATATTGACCAGATACCTAAAATAGCATTCCAGAAGTCATAAAATGCATTCATAATTTCCCTAAGTAAGAACAAGTACCAAGGGTATCATAAGAACATGATGGGAACGATTTCAATTTTTTAAAATGAAGAAAAAATAATTATAAAATTTCATCAAGAAATATGGAATGATAGATTCAAATGTTTTAAATCTCACACCATATTATAAATTCAGTTTAATATGTAAAAAACTAATCATTTCATTACATTTTGATTATTAACACAGTACCATCTAAATAAACACATACAACATAAAAAAAAATAGTCTATGATGACAAAGAAGTATACAATATCAATAATTAATATAGATAAATGAATAAAAATAATCATATTGCAGATGATGCTGTAAAAACCAACATTTTTAGAAAAGATAACTATGTTAAATGTCGCAAAATATAAGAAACAACAAACATAAAAAAGAACAAAAAATATTTTTATTTAAATATAACTAGTATAACTTACCTATTAAATTGGTTGGTATAAATAGTATTAACTAATTTATGAATTATATATTAATATACTAATAAATATAAATTTATTATAAAATTATTATAAAATAATCAATCAATTTTTAGTAAAGTAATATTATTTTTCAAAAATATTTTTTCCTCAAAAATGAATTTTATTACTTTTGTGAGAATATATTATTATTAATATATACATATTTCAGAAAAAATATTTGATAAAATGAACGAAAATTTTAAAATAATCATATGAAAATTTTCTTAGCATAAAATTTTGGGATTTTTTGGAAAATATTGATTATCCAGTGAATAGTGAAATATACTGATTTTTCAATTACAGTCATTTCTTTTCAATAAATTGAGAAATATAAAAGTCCTATTATAAATTCAATTAAATTTCAAATAACATAAGTTTTATTTAGTTATTTTTAATCCAATTTATTATATTTTAATCACCTTTATAATATATTTTAGTATAAGATTATATTTTGGTTGAAAAACATGTTTTTTCTGAAAGCATTTTTAAAGTAAATAATGTTTCTTGATTATAATTAATTAGAATGACACTTAATGAGGAATGATTTTAAATAAAATTATATACTTTATTACTATTTATATTAATTTAAACTAATATAATGATAATTATTATTAATCTATTTAATATAAAATCATCTAATTCTTAAAAAATAAATTTCTTATAAATAAGTTTTTTCATCGTATGTGCATGTCTAATTTAAAATTAAAAAATTTCACTTATATGAATTGAAATTTATAGCATGGATTAAATATTTTTAGTTATTGTTATTAAAATTAGGTAATAATTACAACTTAATTTTTAATCCTTATGAATAGAAACTATAGTAAATATTTTTTACCATGATAAATGTAAAAGGGTTAATTATGGTTAAAAATAATATGGTAAGGAAAAAATGAAAATAAAACTTTCCTAAATTTTCTTTGATGAGTATATTTCAGACCTATTAATTGGATAATCTAATATATGAACATTTTGTAATATAGACAATATTATTACCATTATATTACTTTATGTAACTAAAAGTAAAAAATGTCACTTTCTTGTTATTATTTTAGAAGAATTTTTTATATAAGGGATAAAAATAAACTATTTTCATTTATAAATTTCAATTATAAAGATAAATTATTTTTATTCATAATGTTAACTTATTTCTATTTTTAGTGATAAATAATTTCCTTAAATTCTTATGCAATGTTGACACAGTGATTATTTAATTAAAAGAGAAATAAAATAAGTGATCATAAAAATGATTAATGTAATATAAATTGAATTAATTAATGTTTTACATAAATTTTTTATATATTTACACGTTTTGGTGAAGGTTAAAAGGTATATATTCGAATTACATCCTTATATTGATAATTTTAAAATCAAAATTAACAAATAATGTCAAAATATACATTTTTTTAATTTATATTAAATACTATATTATTCAATTATTTAAAATTTATAGAAAACCTATCTACAATATTTTTATAATTATATAGTTTAAAATATAATCTATGTTTTAGTTATGTTCCAATTTTCCTTTTATTGTAACAATCTTTACCCCTAAATAGTAAAACAACTAGTTACTATAGGTGAAAACTCAAATGCAAAAGGTGAGTAGCCTTAGAGGTTAAGGAATAAAAATATAAAACGTGTTTCTTTTTTTGTTGGAGGTATATCTTAATCTTCTATTCCATCTAACTCATTATTTTTCAATTTCCTAGGACCTTTTTTGAGAGAGACACCCCATTATTGAATAATTTTGTATATTTTAAAAAATCTCACTCTTCCCCGCTTATAAGTGGGAACCCCCTTTCCTCCCCACTTCACACTTCCAATACATTTTGTTTATTCCAATAAATAACCATAAAACATACTCACTTACCTTCCCATGTTATATAAATTTTTTTTACTATAAAACCCACATATGATGGATTTTAGGGCAAACATAAAGTGGTCATTCGAAGAAGAGGTGTCGTTCTTAACCAAGATTTTTGTTTTATTTCTTCTTCAAACTCTTTAAAATATTATTCAAACATTGTGATAACATATTCAAATATTGTATTATTCTAATTAATAACCTATATTCATCTCATCTTTCATAAAATGGGAAACAGAACCATCATTCATCTATACGGAGGACTACCGGATCACGAACCTATTTAATTATTTTTCCATCACCACCTCTCCAAAATAAATATAATTATGAAATTATTGTTTATATATTAAAATAAATAAATATTTATCATTAATAAAAGATAATATATCATTTTCTTTTTACCTTTCCATTAACTGAAAATGATAACATCAACAACACCTACATTTGGGCTATCGCCTCCACGAAACAATGTGATACTTTATTAATCATCACATCAAATGGATGATATTTTAAGTATATTTGAATAAATAATATGGTATCTATGATATTATATGTATTATATAAATTTAAAATAATAGTTAACTTCTTTCTAAAATGATAGTTGAAAAATAGAAACATTACTCATGCATACGTAAAACCTACCATCTCCATGATTTTAACGTAGTTTATTTTTCATAACCATTTTTCATGATTGTTTTTAAAATTATAACTGATATATAAATATGATAAATATTTATTTATTTTAATTATCTATACGTTAAAATAATAACACCTTTGACCATAGTCACCATACCAATGTGAATTTTTACATTTAAGCCAAATACCATCAAAACATCTGAAGTGAAATTAAATGATTAACTAATTATGTATAAAATTTTAACAGATAAAATAAAATATAAAATAAAATTTAAATAATTATATGAGAAATAAATTAATTGACATAAGTTAATTTTTCTAGAAAATTAATAATTTATGAGATGATTTGGACTCAAGGCAAGAAACAGATTAAATTAAAACCTTGTTTAAATATTTTAAAAGTATATTTTCTAAATATTTAGCATCCAGGTCCATGTTCATCTAAATTTTTGAATAAAATAATTAATTATTGTTAAATGTATTATGAATTTTATTTTATACCGTATTTAAATTTCTTTATAATATTTTAAAAAATGATTTTTTAATGTTTTACTTAACGGGCTTACTTTTGAAAACCCCTCTTTTCATGATTTATTTTACACCTCTTTTTCTTCCATTTCCATATTTTTTTAAAAATTTATGGGTGTTTTTATATGGACATAAAATATTTAGAAAGGAATTTTTTTGTCTCATTGAATTTATTTCAAGGGTTTTCAAGAAGTAATTTTTTTGTGGAAAGTTTTAATTTCTTTACAAAAAGAAAAAAAATAAATGTTCTATTTTAACATATCTAATGATAATGAATTTGTTCGAATAACCATTATTTTAGTTATATATTACTTTAAAATAAATCATATTTTATTAAAATAAAACCCCTATTTCCCTTTTCATGGTATTTAGGTATTGAAAATGTTTTCTAAAATGAAAATGACATTTGTATATCTGAATGAGTTTTTCACACAGGTTTAAAAGAGTTTTTCACGGGTTTTATGATGAAATGTTACAAGATTAAATCATTTTATTCATTTCATAGTCCTTATATATTGTTTATGAAATTGTATTCTCCCTATTATAGATCACATGTGAGCTTGATATACATTATAAGATGGGTGTTCCCATATTTCACTCTAATACTTTGGGTAATGATTATATTATTTGGATAATTATATTGGAATTAGGTCATATGGTTATTAAAATTCGTAAGGGGTCTTAAAAGATGATTTATCATGGAATATACATGACATATATATGTTTTCTAACAAGTATTCATGGAAATAATTCAATTTTAAAAGGTAATATAATGATGTTTTTATTGGAAAAATGATGCCTTTTTTTGGTAAAAAGGTATGTTTTTTAGTAACATTTTCCTGTGTTTTCATGTTTTTCATTGGACTAATGGATTTCTTCTTTTTTTATGTCGTTTACTGTTATTTTTGAGCTCATACCACATTTTCTAAATTCTTTTCATAGGTTTTAAATATGGGTATAGAAAAATAAGAAGTAAGGCTGAAAGTCAGGAATATTTGACATATTTTTAATTAAATGTTTTATATTATGGGAAAAATTAATACAAATCAAAAGTGTCTATTTTTTAATATATTTTTTATGAGTTATTTCCTAATTATCTAAATCTATAGACTAAAAAAGATACTCATATTTAATAAAATTAATTATTAAATTAAAACTCATGATTATTTAATGTTTAAAGCTAGTTCCTTAAAGTTAGTATGAGAAGAAAGGTCTAAATATCTTTAGAGGATTGTTTGTCATTTGGGTTAACATTAGTAATCCTCTATAACAAAATTTATTTAGTATTATAATAAGAATTATTATTATTTTGAATAAATAAAAATAGTTGAATACTGGATGGAATTGTTAATGATGTAATAGAATTTATACTCTACATTATATAGTTTAGTAAAGTTTATTTATTAAACTCACACCATCCTTTTTTTGTTTTTTGTAAATGAATAAATCGAGTAAGAACCAAATTAATAATAAATGTGAAAGAAAATGTGGAGGTTTTTTTTAATGAGATACAAAAAGGGATGGGAGATGTTGGGAAATATATTGTGTTTATTCTAGAAAATATATCATGATTTATGATTAACAACTTGATACTATGTGAGTTTCTTAAAAAAATGAGATATAAATGAAGCTCCATGGATGTTTAGGTGATAATCATAAAAGTAAAAATATCAAATAACCTATGTTTCAATAATGTTGGAAGAAGAACCTAGGAAACTATCATAAGAGGATGAGAAGACGTTTTGTATGTGGTAAAGGAAGGAATAAAACGGAAAAAAATCCAAGGAAAAAGTAAGAATCTTGTTACTCTATGAATAGGAATAAAAATATTTCCATGGTATTAAATAAATGTTTTAAATGGGGGAGTATGGGAATTATAAAAATAAATGTTCTAGGGGAAAATCTCAGGAATGAGATACGAAATACTATGAATGTAAATGTCTATCAATTCCTAATTCTGTTATATTTAATGATGAGGAAACTAAAAATGACATATGAAAGTTATATATGATATACTTACTTATGTTTTAAAATTATTTAATTTTAGGACACGATTCTTGTTTTTTTAAGAATGAAGTATTGAAGAATAAGATGAAGAAGTGCAGTTAATGGGTTATGAGTAATGTCATGTGGTTAAGGTGTTGACATATAGGGATTCCATAGTTATGTTGTATTCGTATATTTAATGATGATCATAAGTTTAAATATGTTAAGATTTTTTTGATGTATTATGTGATTAGATTACTTCTGGAGAATCTTATTGAGTTTTGATAAATGATTAAGGTATATGTAACCCTAATTTTTTCATGTGAAAATCCTATTTTATGGAGAGTTCTCTCTTAATGTTATGGAAATAAGTTTAAAGGGATTGATAAAATTTATGGTTTATATGATCTTCATTTATTAATATTGTTTTTGATTTTGTTCATTATATTTCTGGGAATGTTATAAGAAATATATTAGTAGATTTTTAGAAGATGAAAAATCTGTCACATTCAAAAAGGCCATAGGATTAAACCCACAACTGAAGGGAAACAAGGCTGTAGCGCCTACAAGTAGCCTATATGATGTCTTTATTAGTATGAAATGATTTTTTTACATAAATGGTTTGAAATATTATGATTACATTTTTTTTCATAGAATATTTATGTTATCATATGGATAAACATGCGATTGAAAAGTGATTTTGGGATTATGGGATTAATGTTATTTCACAAGAAGTTCATGATTTTCGGAACCTTATATGACTAAGGTATAATAAAAAATATGTTATTTTTTTAGTAATAAAGATTGAATTATCTTTTGGAATCATAGATGATTTTACCATGGCTTTGTTGTGATTCATGTTATTTATGTAAACAATTAGTATATCATGGATATTATATGATTAGGTAGTATAATTTTTTTAATATACATTAAAACTGATTTCTGTAATTTGGAGATAAATTTTAAATCAATATCAGAAGAATATGTGATCAAACCGTTCTGATATTTTGTTTTCAATCTCTGTTAGGAATATTTTGAGTAATTTTAATCATTATTATTTATGGAATTATTTAGTCAGAACCTTGGGTATCACTATTTAATTTCAAAGATTAATGAAATATATGTTTATTAATTTTAGAAATTATCTTAAATTATGAAAACCATTTTTTTGTTATTTTATAAAGGTAAAATAAATATATTTTTATCCATTTTTTTGAATTATATGACCTATTAGATGTCCAAATTAGAAATTCATGCATATAAAATAATCTTAAATACTCATCGTTTGGAGAAAAATATGAGATTGTTATGGGAATTGATTAAATGATCAAGTTATACTTTTCAAGTAAGTATTTTTTTTCCTTTTTTGTATTAGTTTAGATGGTAAATAAATTACACAACTCTTGTAGAAGGATATTGAAACACAATTTTGTCCAATTACAATCAATTTTATGAAGTATATGGTTATTTCCACACCTCCTTAGTTTATGGTTTTTTGGTTTTTTGTCATTATCATGATCATTTAATATCTTGGGATCAATTATCTCTATCACCCCCATCATTATTTGGGCATTACACTTTTCTTCATGTCTATATTTTGACTTCCCATGAATATTTACATGGAAACCTAGTTATGTGTTATTCTTGGTGACCATCATATTTTTTTGTAACAACCCATGTATTTATAGAATAATAATTTTTCATTTCTATTAATATTTATTAATAATAATTTATTTTTACATTAACGGGGAATATTTCTTGTATATCTTACTCGAAACACAACAATGAGTTTCGTTGAAATCTTATGTTACACACAATGTTCAGATATACTGAAAAATAAAATAATAATAATATATTTTTAAATGGTAGTTAACGCCTAGTAGTTTTATTAGTGGGAATAAATTGAAATAAATAAAATATGATTATACATGTTTTTTTAAATGCCTTTACATTTATCCAATAAATTTTAAAGGCTAAAAATAAGAATGAATCTGATTTTAAGTGTGAAATACTATAATATTTTTCAAAGGTTGTTTTACCACCTTTTGATGCTGGAACATTTTTAAATTAATTTTTTTGTCACTTTTACATGTTATATGTGAAAAAATAAACTTCTTTTGTAGAATCACGACATCAAATTTTACTTTGGATGACATTTTGGTATTTTTTTGATAAAGTTCATTTTTAATGAATAGCGAAAAATACTTCATTTTAATATAATTTATTTATGTAGTTAGATTTTACATTAAATTGGTTTAAAAATTTCATTGGATTATATTGTTATCATTTAATCAAATTTTTTTCATTTCAAGAAATTTTACTTTTAAATTGGAGGTAAACACATGTCCATATTTTGGTAGTTTATAATTCTTAAAAACATACTTTTTGGTTTCAACAATGGTAATTAATTCAAAATTAATTACTGGAAATTTTATGTTTTGACTTTAGAAAAATTTATTCCATATTATTAATCATAAGGTAAAAATTGTGTGAATATGTATATTTTATTTTTAGAAATTATGAATAGTAACATCAGTGATTATTTTATTTACCAAGGTTAAAGGGTAAATCTGGAAAATAAGTGTTAAAAAATTATATTATAATAATATTAAACTACCCCAACACATGTCATAATCCTATTTTATGAGATATGTCTGACCATGGGCATACTTGGGTAGATTTTGGGACCCCATGGAACCACATGGATGAAAAAATGAAATTTTATAAGAAATAATTTAAAGTAAAGAAAAATATAACCTAAAAATGTGTCTTTTAAAAAACAATTTTTATATGGGGTTATATAAGTGATATTTTCGACTATAAAAAATAATTATAAATATAAAAATATTTTATAAATTATTTTATTTTATTTATAATTTTTTTAAATCAAATAAATAAATTTATTTATGACACAAACATGATTTAGTGATTACCTTATTAATGAATGATTTAAATAAATGAGATTATAAATATTAAAATAAATTTATTTTGAAATTTTTTTATGTAATCCGTGAATTTTATGGATGAGTATGACTTTTAATATTTTAATTAATGATTTTTTTCAAAATAATCATGTTTTTATGGTTTTTTAAAAAGTCATGAAATTAATAGTATAAAATCGACATAAATGAGTTTAAAAAAAATACTATTTTAATAAATGAAATTATATTCCTAAAAATATAATATTTGGAAAAATGACTTAGCTAATGTGTAACATGTTATTAATGAACCTATTGTTGTTCTATGATCATTTTATAGTAACTATAGTAACCATAAATTATGGAAATGAAAGAAGGCATGGTAAGAGTTAATGTTTCTAACTAAGGGTTAAAGTAAAAAAGATATGGTAAAATTTGTGACCTATAACAATATAAAACATATTGGTTGAGAGTTTTTCAACCCAAAAACATCTTATATTTTAAATAAATTTATTTGGTAACATTTTAAACAGAAAATCATTTTATAATTAAATAGTATTTCAATGCCTTCTTAAAGTTCCCCTCCTCTCTCTTATAAAAGGCCATCACCACACCCAATTACTCACACCTATAAAGCCACTTGGAGAGTCTAAATTATTATTAAATTACACTCTAACATTACAAATTTCCCCCTAGAATCCTTAACATGGGAAAAAGGCTATTCAAGAAAGCCTTTTGGCTCAAATCCAAGGGAGTTACACGTTTTAGAGGTAGCATCTTATATAAATTTCATTTATTTTATTTTCCTTATCCAATCCTTATTCCATTATTATTCATTGATTATATAATAAAACAAATATCCCAAATATACTAGATTGTTTTTATGAGAATTATTTTAACAACAATTATACACACCTCCATCTAATAGATACAAACATACTATTTCTGTGGACGGTGAACTACTGCCTCACCAAAAGATGATTGTTCAATTTTTCCCTACCACCTCTCATGTTGTCCATTATGATGGCACTGTATTTATATATTATTTATATTGTCTATAATATTCTATAATTTTTATTTACATCATACGTTTATTCATTCCATAATGTGTAAATACGATAAATTCATTTGAGGAAGCATGGACTACCACCCCTCAAAGTGATATGAATCGTTCTTTCCATACATAGAACATATAAAGGATGGTGTTAATGAACTTATGTAATGTATAAAGAATATAATATTATATTGGAATTATAATATACCAATGTATCATTTAGTTTTCATTTCTTTATATATAAAAAATAAATGAAAGTAACATTTATGCATACGTACGGCTTACCGTCTCCAAGAATGGTGCATTTCATTTATTATCTCCAAATGTTATGGAATATTATAATTAATATAATTAATTAATATAAATACATATATATTGAATATATATGATATGTAAATCATGTATAATATTCTGGTGATGATGTACTTTTTAATACATGGACAATTACATCAAAACAAGTTCATTTTCGACTCAAGTATTAAATATCTTCAAAATGACTGATATGAACTTAAATAATTATGTAATTTTTATAACATGATGATAAGTAATATAAAATGAATAATGAAATTGAAAATTGTTCTTAAGAAAGTATAAATTAGCCTATGTTTATTAATTAGAAATATAAAGAACGGACGAGACAAGTTAGACCCAATGTAAGGGACTTCGTCCCAATCTCTATTCATTGAGGCATATTTTGGTTTACGTGCGACCTTATTTTATATGGTGTTTAATTATAACATTTTTATTTTAATTTAATTCTATTATTTTTAAAAGTAATCTTTTTCTTTGAAGGGTTTTACTAAACAACACAAGGAATGATTTTTAACATATTTGGCGACAACAACTTTTCCACCGATGCAAGATTTATATGATATTTGGATTCCTTAATAAGATATAAATTTTTTAAAAGGAAAATAAATACCATATACCATTTTATGTATTTTTTTATTTAATACGGTTCTGAAAATGGATCGATTATGTCAATATATTGAACTGATATCTTGTGATCGCAATGTGAAAATGTTATCTTTCCTTTATACTTGTTTTATGTCTTATTATTATGTTATGGTTCATGGAAATTATTTACATATATAGGTGGTTACATGATAAAACAAGGGAAGTTGAGCCCAATATATCTCTCTAATTCATTGGGAAATGTGATAGAGGTAAATGTCAAAGTTTCTTTTAAGAGATTTAGGGAATATACTATGATAGGTATTCCAAATGTAACTCCCTATGTAGTTGTGAAAGCTACAATTTAAGTATTTTATAGATGAAACATGTTACCTTTATGATTTATTATTTCTATGTTTTATTCATAAATATTATTATTTCATGAGGTATGTTAAAAAGAATAAGTTTTATGATTGAAAAGTATGATTTCATTGATTTGTATGTATTCATGGACTAATGTTTTCTTTATTTATTTCATATCCCTTAATGAGATTTTTATGCTCATCCAATGTTTTTAAAATACTTTTCACAGGGTATAACAAAGGGAAATAGAAAGTAATAATTCAAGAAGATTTATATCAAGAAAATAATTCTATTTTTATTTAAGGTGTTTTATTATTGTGAAAAAATTTGATTGAGTAGAAGTGTCTACTATGTAATATTTGAGATGTAATGTAATATTTATGGACTAATTCTCTAAAAATATAAGCTAGAAAATATGCACAATGTGAATTCTTAACATAACTAAAGATTATGTAATGTGTATGGTCGGGGCCTCATACTTTTCTCTCTTATCGGGAGGAAGTATCATTAAACCATTTTACTATAAAGGATTTTAGGAAAGGTATTTCCAAATGTAAAACCTATGATTTCCAAGTTGAAGTTAAAATTTCAAGGAATCAATTTTTTATAGGGGATATTATTTAAAACTCAATGATATTATAACAATATTGTATGCCAGATAGCATACATGATACACAATAGTGAACATAAATGAAATATGAAATATTATTATCTAAATATTACCATTATAAAGAAGGCATTAAGTCAGCTGGTATGAATAATGTTAACTAATTTATGAAATAAATATGTAAATTTTATACTCAATATAAATTTATAAATAAATTATTAGTAAATAATCATTCAATTTTAGTAGAGTAGTATTATTCTTCAAAAATATGTTTTTTCAAAAATATTTCTTACTAATTTTGGTGGGAAAGTATTTCATTTAATTTATAGTTATTTTATAATATTTATACTATAACAAGAAATTAATTTTGAAAATAAACATAGCATAATTATCTTAGGTTTTAATTTTTTAGTTTTCAATAAATATTGATTTTTTTGTGATTAGTGAAAAATATTGATTTTTCACATATGTTCATTTATTTTCATTAAATGGAGTAATTTTAAAGTCCCATTATTATTTGAATTTTATTTAATGTAACATGAATATTATTTATTTTTATTTAATAAAATTAATTATTCTTGAAGTATCTTTATGCTGGATTTTAGTATACATTTATTTTTGGGTTTAAAAAGATATTTTTTGAAAACTATTTAAAAGTGCATAATGATTCTACATTTTAATTAATTATAATAAAACCTGAAAAGAAATTATTAGTATTAAAATTATATATTTTATATATAAATATTAATTTAAATTCATATAATTATAATTAGTATTTATATAGTTAACATAAAATCATCTTATACTTGAAAAATATATTTCTTGAAAAAAAACTTTTTCATCACATTGGTGGGTTTAATGTTAAATTAAATTATACCAATTAAGTGAATTGAATTTGATAAAATTTATTCTATATTTGGAATAAAAATTATTAATATTATGTAATAAGTTCAAATTAATTTTTTGTCATTATAAATAGTAACAATAGTAAATTGTTGTTACCACAATAAAAGTAAAATGGGTTAATTGAGGTTAAAATTAATATGACAAGGAATAAAAATAACTATAACACTTGACCAAATTTTATTTTATGAGTATATTTCAACCATATTCATCCAATAATAAAATATATGTTCTTCTTATATGGCTATAATTATGACCTTTATATTACTTTATATAAAGAAAACTAAAACATGTCACTTTCTTGCTATTAATTTCTATAATACTTTATGATACAGATAAAAAAATCCTAAGTTTGGTTATAAATATTACCTTTAAATATATATTATTTTATTCATCATTTTAATTTATTTATAATTTTTACTGAATAAATAATTTCCCTAAATGTTTATGAAACTTCGCTGCCATGATAATTTAATTAAAAGGAAAATAAAATAAATGATTCAATAATACTAAAGTAATATAAATTGAATTAATTATTGTATTACATGAATTTTTTATATATTTATAACATTTTATGTATTTTTTAAATTTATCTAGTTTAATTTCATCTTTCTTTTGATATTTTTGAAGTCAAATTAAAAAAATAGTATCAAAAATGATATTATTTATAATTTTTAATAAATAATATTATATTAATTGATTTAAAATTTATAAAAAAAATATATTTAGACAATTGATTATGATATTGTTTAAAATATATCACACTGTCTAATTATATTCAAATTTCCTTTTTATAGTAACTATCTTTACCTCTAAAGAGTAAAAAAACTAGTTATCACAGGTTAAAACTAAAATGGTAAATGTGAGTAACCTTAGATATTAAGGAATAAAATTTCTAAAAAATGTTTATTTTTTGTGTGGTTTATGTTGATCAACCTTATATTCCCCCCAATTCATTATTTTTTAATTTTGGAGGCACATTTTTAGAGTTACTCCCCATTATTGAATAGTTTTGGGTATTTTCAAAAATGTCACTCCTCCCCACTTATAAAAGGCCACCACATCTCCTCTCCACATGAACAATAAAAATCCTTTTATTCTTCTAATAACTACCCAAATCACTTATTAACTTTCTTATCTATGTTCTAGAATCATTTTTTAATAGAAACCCCTTGTATGATGGATTTTAGTGCAAACCTAAAGAGGTCACCCAACGAAGAGGTATCATTCTTAACCAGAAAATTTGTATTATTCCTTCTTCGAACACCTTAAAATTTTATTAAATAATATATTATAACAAAAATATAGACCATATAATTAAATGTTTCTATGTTAATTTAATAACCCATATCCATCTCCTATTCCTTAAAATGGAAAACAAAACCATCATTTGTGTGTATGGAAGACTACTGCCTCACATACCGAAGTAAATTATTATCCATCATCACCCATAATGATATATTATAATGATATAAATAATGTTTATATATAATAGTTATTATATATATACCATTATTAAGGAATAATATATCATTTGCCATTTAAATTTCCATTCACTGAGAATTTATAATGTCATTCAGGAGTACGTGTGGACTACCACCACCACAAAACGATGTGATTAATTTTTCATCACTACATCACATAGATGATTTATATAAATATATATATATGTTTTTATTTGTGTATTTTAATAAAAAAATTTGTATTTATGATATCATATAAATTTTATACAGATAAAATAATTCTTAACTTATTTATATAAGTATCATTGATAAATGGAAAAGTTTCTCATGAATAAGTATAGTCTACCATCTCCATGATTGTAAAATAGTGCATTTTTCCTAACCATATTTCAAGATTGGGTTTTAAATAATAAATAACGTATAAATATGGTAAACATTTCATTATTATTTTTTAGATGATAAAATTATCACCTCTTTGACTATAGTCAGCTTGGTGAATTCATTTTTCACATATTAGCTGAATACATTCAAAACATATGAAGTGTACATAAATGATTAACTAATTCTGTATAAAATAGTAAGATATAAAATAAAAGAACTAATAAAATAGAAAACATTTATTAATATTTTATAAAATCAATATATGTTTGTTATTCGAGAAGACCAAGAATGTATGAGATGATTTCGACTCAAGTTAAGGGACACTTTAACATAAAACCTTGTTTTAAATTCATTAAAGATTTATTTTATAAATATTTCTCTTACTTTTCCATGTTCTACTTAGTGAATTAAGAAAATTATTATTTACTCTTAAAAAGAAGAAAAATTTATGTTTTGATCATAATTCACTTTCTTTATACTTTTTATAACATAGGAATATATTTAATGTTTTATGTAAGGGACATAATTTAAAAAAATATTCTTTTAATGATTTGTCATTCAACCCTTTTCATTAAATGTCCATATTTTCTAAATTATTTCATGGATTTTGTTTATGTTCAAACAAATTATTAGATGATTTTTTATCTCTTTGTGTTTATTTAAAAGGTATTCAAAATGGAATCTTTTTACAAAATTTTTAACATTCTTTCGTAAAGATAAAAAGAATATAGAATTTTAATATATATGGTGACAATGACTTTTTCCACAATTGTAACAATTATTTATAGTTTGGAATCCTATAAAATATTTCATTTTTTATTCAAATAAAAACCATATTCACCCTTTTTAGTTATTTTTTTAATTGGAAATGGGTTTTTCAAAATGTTGTTTTGATATCTAAAAGATTTTTTGCGTATAGATTTTAAATAGTGTTCAAGGGTTTTAGGATGAAAATTTGAATTTTTAACTATTTTATTCTTGGCATAGCCCTTTGATATTATTTATATGATGTTTTGAGCCCCATTGTTTCTCAAGGATGATCCTAATATAGAATATAAGATAGGTACATCGAGATAGTGCTCTAATGCATTGGGTAATGATTATTTCTCTGGATAATTATATTGGAATTTATCCATGTGGTTATTCCAATTTTTAATTGTTCTGTGAAAATAATTTCATAAGGATCCTATATGATATTTCTATGTTTTTATTATGTTTTATGGAAATAATTTGATTTCAAAAGGTAACATAATGATAATTTTAATTGAAAAATGATTCATTTTTTGGGAAACTGTATGTTCTTTAACAATTTTTTTCATGGGTTTTCATGTATTCTACTAGACAAACAGATTACTTATTTTTTATGTCTTATACTAATATTTTTTTGCTCATCCCATGTTTTCAAAACAAAAAATCAGGTTTTAGGATGGGTAATGAAATGAATAAGTTATGTCTAAAGATGTTGAAATTTGTCATGTTTTATATTAAATGTTTTATTTTATATAAAAAATTGATATTGATCAAAATTTTCCACTTTGTAGTAAATTTTTTTATCTATGTGTTATCACCTAATACTATAAATCTTTAAAACTAAAAATATCCTCAAATGTAATAGAATTAATTATTGACATAAAACTAAATATTAAGTAATGTTCAAAGTTGGTACCTTACAGATACAAATATATCAACACCAAAATAAAATAAAAAAACCTTTATATCCATGTGACACAAAAGGTAATATTTTTATTATAATTCCCTCCTAACTGTTCAATTGATCCCATAATCCACAATTTATGAAGATGTAAATATTTTAGTGTTTTTAATATATAGAAAAATAGAATCTATATATACAACATAGGTATACATAAAGGGAGTGATTATCTAACTCATTATAGTACCTATGGTTATTTTATATAGTTCTATTAAAAATTAAAACACATAAACAATTTAAAAATATATTTAATTTAAATAAATTCATGATTTTTAAATAAAAGTAGTGTATTTTTATATTTCCTTTTAAACAATATGTGTGTTAAAAAAATTCAAGTGATGATAAAATAAATTTAAATATATACCCACACCATGTATAAAATAAATTCAATTGATTTATATAAAAATAATGGGATAATATCCCAAGGTTAAAGTAGTGGACATATAAAACCTTTTCTAGGGAAACATCCAACTATTTCTTGATGTGATCATATCCTTACAATCCTAACAGTGTTAATTTTTACCTAATTAGGGAAACCAAACAAGTCATTGAATAGTCATAAATATTGGATTAGTATCCTCTAATATTCTTAAATTTATGCTTAGTTGGTCACATTATGTCATAAACCAACCTAGGTCATTTATCAACCATAAACCTCAACCAGCCTATCACATATCTAAGGTGTTTTCCCAATCACCTCGGGTTTTAATATATGTCTAGGGTATTACAAAAAAGTTCATTGGGAACAATTTTAACCTCATGTAATAAGAAGAATATCCCTAATAAAACATTCAATCATAGTAAGAAACAAAATGAAGAGGCATACATGAAAATTAACAATAATGAATAAAAAAACATCACATAAACTGAAGGATAATTAATCAAAAAATTAACAAGATCTATGATATAATTTAATAAATAGAAATCCCAAGTATAAATAAAAACCCAAAACAAAATATAACATATTCATGTGACCCATTTTTTACTCTCTAGATCCTAATAAAATTTCTAAGAAATGAAAAACAAACACCTAAGGAATACCCATGATAAAGAACCTAAAAAGAAGCCCAAAAAGCTAAATACACTTTGTGGTGTATGAAGGGAATGGAAAAAATCAATCCAAATAAGTACTATTGAGTTTTTAATGTTTGTTATTAATGAAATATCATTTTGCACATGTTTTATATACGATAAAAATATTATTTCATTTATAGGTATGTAAAATTCAATATCACATTAAAATCATTTCACAAAAAACACATTACTTTATATTAAATTAAAATAATCACATAAAAACAAATGTAAGGGCCTAAGACCCCATTTAAATCAAAATATTTAATTTTAATCTACTTTTAAAAGTAACTTTACAAAAAATCTTTAATATATCTTTTAAACATTTTAAAGTAAGATAAGTCAACAAAATTATATCATAATAAATCAGAGAGGGATCATATCACAATGAAATCACTAATACAAGATGAAATTGTATGAATCATGATAAGGAAAACAAAATAAATAATGTTCTATGAGGTGAATATTTAATGGAACATGGGAAATTCCTAACCATCATAGGAGGTAACCCTATACGTACTCAGTTTAAAACTATCTACAAGCCTGTTGATTCATTGTTATGTCGATTACCAATCAGTACCCATCAACAGAATTTCCCATTAGAAATCCACTATGGTATTTCCTTTACGTAGAGTATATAGTTTATCTATTCTATAATAGGTATTAAACATATCTCATTACTTACTAATATAACTTGGTACCATATATATTTCAATTAATTAAAGGAATGAAATTACATGCATTAATCAATCAAATACATTAAGTCTCATTTCACCCCTACACCCTCACAATAAAAGACCCCTTTCATATATTATTCATTTCATAATATAAAAATAAGAACTCCCCTCATTCTATAATCTATATAAAATAAATAAATAATATAAACCTCAAGGGTCATAGTTCAATATTGGTTTAAGAGGGACCCATGCACCCACACAATTTTAAAAGTCATTAAAAAGTTCTAAATGAGCAATAATTAAAAATAAATCAGAATTCCAAGTTATTTTTGTTCATATAAATTTCTATTTATAATTATTCTATGAAATAAACTCCTTAAAATAATTTCCTAGAATATTTCTAAAATAATTTAAAGAAATAAAAAAACATTGATAAAGAACCAACTCAAAAGTTTTCAGTAAACCCCTAAAAAATACCAAGATTCTACATTCCAATTCAATTCATGAACCAAACATGGTAATATAATTTCCAAATATCACATATTATTTAAAAAAAAATATTTCAAAATTTTCAAATTACTTTATAATTCAAGTACCAATTGAAATTATATATAAAATTTTTATCCAAATTGGAAAACTAATCCAAACCCATATAAAATAAGATTCAAGCATCATACATAGAATTAATTTTTCAAATAAAACATTACTAAATCTTAATAATAAAATGGAAATCTATTTTAGGGATGAAAAAATAAAAAACTACCTTGGTTCAATGAAAATGATGTTAGAAATCATTGGAAGTGGTGAAGAATTCTCAAATAGGACTCAAGGAGTCCTATATATACCCTAGAGGCCAAAATAACCCATTAATGAAACACAAAGAGCCATAAATTAGAACCCATAAACCCCAAGGGTTTGTGGGAGAGGAAAAAATAGAACTGGGATATGTGTAGAAGGAAGAAAAAACCAAGAGGAAAAGTCTTTTACTGTCATAAATTTTAAAAAAATAGGGTTGGAGAAGATTGGAATCACTAAAGGAGGGAGGAAGGAGAGATTATAGTGCTTGATAAGGTTCAATGAAAGCTAATAAGGAGTGCGGAGGATGAAACACCCTTAAACTTCTTAATGCTGTTTTAGTAAAAACAAATAATATGCCTAGGAACTTTTTTTGGTTAGCTTACATAGTTTTCTAAACATTGCTAAACAACGCCACCAAAACAATATTCTCATATTTCATAATTTACACACTTTTCACCTCATTGTTCATAAGTTGTATTCTAGGAAAATTCCCATATAAGGGTGAATCCACACAGTTACTACTAAGAGCCCTCCCAACCCTGTGCTTACCATTTTCGCTGAATAATGCATTTTCATAATGTACAAAAAGAACTTTCCATGTAATGTCACTCGCATGGTTTCTATTAAACTGTGCACCAAAACCATGTACAACAGAAAAATTCTAGAAAATTAACAACTCAAACCCAAAACATATAAAAATTCAAAATCCACCAAAATTAATTAAAATAATAAATATATATCAATGTTATAGTAACATGTAGTGTTAAAATTTCCCCACCATGATACTTTCCACCCCCATAAAATCATTAATATAAATAGGAGTATCCAAAAACAAGCCTTAACTTCCACATGGAATGAGGTGAGTTGGGGAAAAAATTACTAGAGAGAACCTAAGGAATAAAACCATTAAATGTTTATGATTTCTCTAAACTAACAATCACATACATAGAACCATGAGGAATCTTAAGAATAACATTTAACGATAATGAAGAATTATCCTAATAAGGATGAAGACTGAGCACATATCTCCCCGCCATTTAGAAATCGTCTAAATGGTGTAATAAGAGTTGAATATAACAAGATCACAAACACCAACCATGATAATTCAACTACATGAGACCCCAAAAATTATCAAAATCCACCAATCATGAATAATCACCAAGTAACCATCTCTAAATCCAAAAGTAAACACATCTCAAAATGAACTAAACATCCACCAACAAAAGTTCACCACCAATATCAACATGCAACTCAACCATAAAAATCACTTAGTACAACTTGAGAGCGTGCCAAAAATAAGAAGAAACATGGATATTAATCCTAATTTATTATAATCAGCAATAAAACTAGGACAACAATCCTAGAACATCATCCCACTATGATCCTAGTAAAGCAGGTAAAAACATGTTTTGAACTACCTAAAGCTAAAACCCATTCGAATTACCCAAGAACGGACCCTAAGTTGTCCATTTTCAACTCAATGGGAAACTAACCACAAACAACCATAAGAAATTAAAGTTACACAATATAAAGAAACAAAGAAAATCTATTCATACACAAAAACCAAAACACAACATCATCCACATAATCCAAAATGCCTATACATCAATACATAACTCATAACTATCCATAAAAGGGAGACCAAGAAATCCTCAATACACCCAAAAATACGTCACCAAAAAATAATTGCCACTCAACAAACACACACAAGATCTCATTAAAACCCCACAAGACTTACCACCAAGGATGCAAACCAAATAAAACTCACCTGATGTAATTGTAAATCCTTTCCAACCAAACCACCACTTCAATATAAATAAGATCAATATAGGAGAATAAGTTCATTAAAAAAAGGTTTCTAAAGTGAAAAATATATTGGGTTCACCAATTTAGATGATGTTTGGATGAAGCCAAAAACTAGGAGGACTGAACCTACAAACACTATATCTTTCATTAAGACCATATTGGGAAGAATAAATAAATCAACATGAATCATTAATCTCACTCGATCCATGTTACATAAACCAAATAAAATAGTCTTATAACCATGGGTAAAAACCAAAAGCACCCATTCACAAAAAAACACATTACAAATATTTATTTATTTCCAAAACCAAAATTATTTAAAATAGAACACTGATTTTGAACATTTGACTATTTTTTAAATTATAATAAGGACCATATTTTCAAAAAATAAATCATCCCATTAAAAAACCATAAAACCTTATAAATTTCCACTAATACCCATAACATGCAAAATACTTTCACTATCTTTTCAATTTATTTCTCCACTTTCCTTATAAAATTTATAGTCTAAAAATATTTTCAATAGGATATTCATCTTATAAAACACCAACCAAAATAAAAAATTTCAATGTAGAGAAACCTAAAATATTTTTTCAGAATCAAAATAAATATCTTATTTTAATTCCTCCTTTATTTCTAAATAATTTCAATTTTTTTTGAAAACAAATATTTTTATGAAACTGTTAACTAAAATATTTCAAAATAACCCATTTTAAAATTTTATCAATTTAAAAATACACTTTTTAAACCAAAAATAATTTAAAATTTAAAATCCATTCAAATAATTTATCCCAAATCAATTACAAAACTATATTTAAAAAAAAGAAAATAAATTTCTAAAATGATTGTAAAATGAGTTTCTAAAATGAAGCGCAACATAAAATTATTTTTCTCATCCAAAAATCATTTTTGAATATATAAAACAGTGTCTATAAGGGATATATCCAATCATAAAGGAATAAAAATGAATCAAAAAATTTTTTACCACATCGTTTCCAACATTAATACTCTTTTAATTTACATCACATTAATGGTACACTTTTAGGGTCAAATAAGAATTTAAAGGAAGAAAAAAATATTTCTTGATATAAAATTAAAATATTTTTGGTTTGGTCACATGATCTAGTAAATCATTTTCTAACCGTGTGATAGGCACTATCATAGTTTCAAATTTTTTTGGCATGGTATCTACATAGTTTAAATGACCATTCATGATAACTAGGTAGCCCTATTTTATTCAGAAATTTCTCCTATGAAACACTAAATTTCCCTCAAAATTATAGAAATACTCCTCATGATCCAAGATACCATCACAACATATAAAAAGCCCGAAATTTTTTCCAAAAATGAACTCAAAATCAAAACTCAAATACTAAAACACACATGGAAACTAATAGTTTTAAATAAAGAGCTCACAAGGACCACTCCCACATATATCTCTCAATTTTTATGACATTAACAACCACCATACGACCTATAGACACCCAAGATAACAATAGTAGTTTCTTAAATTCCATGTTTTTATGAAAAAAACCAGAAAAAGAATCCATTGGACACTTGAAATGGACTATGAAATACATGAGGCATGTTCCTGATCACCTTGGGTTAGAAAATAGTATCATGTTATTAGAACATAATCATTGGGGTTTATTTCTCCCTCATGTAACTATAAGTAAATCAACAATCAAACATACAATCAGATAAATAAACATAAATAAGGATGACAATAAGAAACTAAACATAAATGAATAAAAAAAATAAATTAAACTAAAGGATAAATTATAAATAATTGAACAATATCTAGGATATATGCCCAAATGTTGGCATCCTAAATTTGAATAAGAAAATAATCCAAAAGATACCAACTCCGTGTGACCTCATGATCACTATCTATATCCCAATATAAACACTATAAAAATCTCAAACATCTATATATATAAGACCCAATCCAACTCACCTAAAGATAAACCCTAGGAGCTTCATACATGATTTGGTGTTTATATGGTGTGTGTAAAAATGATCCTAGTAGGTAAGAACCACATAATTTTTTGAAATAGTTATAAATGCTAATTAGTTTTATACTAAATATAAATATGATACCAAAAATAGTTTTCTATTTATGAATATGTAAAAAAAATATCACATTTAACTAATTTCATAAAAAACACAATTTTTTTTTTCATAAGAAAAACCAACCACTTAAAACCCAATTCTCTGGACCCATGCCCTTTTTAAATATAAATTTCATATTTAAATTTACTTTTAAAATAATATTTACTAAAACATTTAAAATATATTTTAAAAAATAAACAATAAATGTTAAAAGTGTAAATAATAATAAATCACAAAAACTACATATCCTAAAGCAAATAATGGTACATGATTCCCTAGTTCTAATCATGTTATGGAACACAAATGAATGTCCCCTAAGTAAAATCATGAAGTAACCATGGTAAATTTCTATACATATAGTAAGGTGGCCCTAGATGTACTCAGTTTGGAACTATCTACATGTTTATATATGCATACCTATGTTTATAACTAATAGATTACCCCTTAGTTGGCATCACCTCGGAACTCCACTATGGCCTTTCCATAACATAGTGGATCTAGTCTTTCTAATTAAGAATAGATAGTATCCATCTCTCATTACTCACTAAAATTCATAGGATTACCATATATATAAATCAATAGGAGGAGAATAATCACTTGCATCAATAAATAAAAAATACTAAATCTAATCTCACCTCCTACTCACTTGTATGAAAAAGCCCCTTCTATATATCATTCATATCAAAATAAAACAACAAGTATTCCCCTCATTCCAAAATCTATACTATGAAATAAAAAATATTCCCCTTGAGGTTCACAGTTTATCAATGGATCAAGATGATCTCATGCACCCACATCATTTTATAATCCATTCAAACATTCCAAATAAGACTTCATTAAAAAGAATATTGGATTCTAAAAAAATTATAGTAATTTTAAATTATATTTAAAAAGAATGTTTGGAATCAAATACTTAAAATTATAATCCAAAATATTTGTAAAACAATTCACTAGAACCCCATAAATATATGATGAAGAACCATATCACCCTTCTTCATTAAAAACCTCAATGAGATCAAAATTACACATTCTAATTCGATTAACGGCCCAAATGAGGTCAAAGATTTTTCCAATGTCACTTTTTAATTAAAAAATCCTTTAATTATTTTCTAAATTTTTGTAATTTTAACTACCATATAAAATTAAATATAAAATCCTTATACAAATTTTAAAACCCATTAAATATATAAAAAAATTACTTACACATATTAATATATGTATTTTAAAATAAATATATAATAAAAAAACAAGGATTGATCTTCCTAGTGTATTTGGAAGACTAGGATCATAAAACATACACATTATACTAAAATACATCCTCATTAATTGTATCTCCATTAAGTTTCTTCTATATCTCTTTGATTTCATAAAACAACATAGGAAAACCTTGGGAAAACATAAACAAAATGGGTGGTCTATAAATCCCAATAAATGAAAGAGAATGATAATGAAACATAACATATGAGTAAAATGAGATAACATGATAACATAAGATTCAACAATACTAAATAATCATAATAAATAATTATTTAAATAATATTTCATCATAAGATAATGGAATCATAAGAACATGGAAAAAACATAAATCGTGATATAATCATAAGTCAAGGTGCACAACCAAAATAATATAACATGGTGGATAATGTCCCATCAGGGATTATGTTTAATCCATAATATCATACATATCATCTTTTGAGAAATAAAAATTACCCAATTCACTAGAGAATTATCTAGGTGCACCACTAAAAATATTTATATAAATATTTTTTTGACAAAAGTAAATCAAAAATAAGGCATAAACATACAAACTTTCCTTGGAAAGAAGTGGGTTGTATAATAATGTTTTTTATAATAAATAATGGAATATCATTTTAGTTTCCATGAACGAAGGTATTAAAGAATTATTTTATGTTCAAAACTAAAAAATAATCAGATTCTAGGAAAATTAATTTCCAAGTGAATTAAAGATGTGAAAAAACCCGAATAATTTACTTTTAAAATGTTCCACTAAAGCAGGGTTTGAAGGAAAATGGTAAAGATTATCTAAAGAGGGGAATACAAACAATAATTTTCATAAAAATAGAAAATAAGAAAAATTATTTTCCATAATAAAATAAGAAATTTTGTAAACCGTGTATTCTTTATGGAATTTTATATATTTTTACTAGAAATAGGGGAAGAAATAGATAATTTATCTTTAATTGAGTTGTATCACAACTAAATTTGAGATTGAAACCATAATAAAATTATATCTTCAACAAATAATGATAATATTAATTAAGTGTATTTGTGAGGGTAACACACACACACACATATATATATATAATATTATAGTAATCAATGATAAAAACATCGTGATGAAGTGAGTTATAGAGGAAAAAAGGATTAGACCAAAATAAATAAGGGTGGTTCAAAAGTTCCCCTATTTTTTGTCAGAATTCGTTATTCACTTCAACATAACTTCCTAGATAATATGAATAAATTTAAGAAACAATTTATTAATAACCATATTATATTATATTTGGTTTTTTTATTATGGTTTTATGTTTGTTTAGAGACATTTAATTGAGATAATGATTCCGTATTAACTATCCCAAGGGTGTTCGCTTCTTGGTTCTAAGGTCTCATCACTTGTGGATGATTATGGAACCTCATTATGAATGATTTAAATAACTATAGAAGTATAATGGTATATATTTAATGTTTTTATAAAAGTTAATAATGTTCTTAATATAAAATATTATTCAATAATAATATTAATTCAAAGGGTATAGGTGTTATTGTTATATGAACAATTCAATTTTCTGGATTTTCTGACCATGATGAACATGTTGGGTTTCATTTAATATTATATCCATATATCCATTACTGGATTTCAAAAATATATAAAATACATATTTATATAATTTTCAACAAAATAAATGTATTAAAACTATCTTTGAAGGTGATGGTGAAAAAATGAGTACCTTATTTATGTAGGTGGTAAATTGACAGTATAGGGAACAATTTTTTCATTTTAGAATGGAATGTAAATTGGTTACATAATTTATATTAATTTAACACAAAAAAATATTTTATTTAATATACTATAGTCATTATTTTATGTTTTATGGGTGAATTAATGGAGAGGTGGAAGAATAAAATAATTTTAAAATATATAGAATGATAATATTGCCTCATTAAATGTTGTATCCTAAAATTATCATTAATGCACCTCTGATTTTACTTTTTATGAGATAATAAATATGAGTACATGGGAGATAGGGTTTTTAGGAGAATTAGGTTGAAAATTTTTGTGTTCCAAGATTGTAATGACGAGAGGGATGTTTTTTCATACAATATTCATTAGTTTATTATTTTGACTTGAGACTATAAATAGTGATGATTCTTATGAATATATATAGTAATTAGAACATTTTATTTTAAACTAATAGATTATTACATCATACATGTCTCATTAATTCTTGTAATTTTCTTGTAAAGTTAAATATCATATTTTATCTTATTCCATCATTCACAAAAAAATCAACTATTTTAGAAAAATATCAAAAATTATCCCTAACTATTTCTAAACATATAGATTCTAAAATTGAAATAAATTTTATAAAATTAATTTTCTATATATAAGAAAATTAATTTTGAATAAAATCCTTATTAATTTTTAAATGACAAAGTTTAATATTGTGATCAATTTTTTGACCATTTAAAAAATCAATTATGGTCTCAAAAAAATTATTACACTTATAAAGAAATTTAATATTACTTTAAAACCGAATTTTATGAAATAAGATTACTTTTACATTTTTTATATTTATCATAAAAATTTTAACAAAACATATGTGTTGTAAAAAAACCCAAAAACTTATTTTACCCTTTTTAAAACATTTATTTTTTTATTACGAAATAAGATTTCTATATTTTAATTTTAAATGATAAATAAATATTATTTAATAATTAAATATTGTATTTTACTATTCTAATGGTTATGTTAATATTGATAATAGTCATATTACTATTATAATGGTCAGATTAATATTACAACATCCAGATTAGTAATGGTCTTATGGGTTCCCTACCTTCTATAAATACCTTATATTCCATTCATTTTTCATTCAAAACTCTTTTTCTCTAGGTGATGTATATTTTCATTTCCAAATTTAATATTTAATGACCAATATAATCTTAAATTTATTCAGTGTTTTAAATGACTAAAACCATTCTAGAGGATCAAGCATATCCAAATTTCCATATTATACTTATATTATTTCTATTTTTTATACCATTACAACAATTTTAATTCCTATGGATATATTTATTCTCTAAAGGAATTGTTTTAAATAATATAATAAAATGATGTTGGTTCTATTAGGTGGTGCATGTGATTTATATATAACTACATTACTTAATATGATACATTAATATAATTAGAATGGAAATTCCACTGATAAGACTTTTGGTCGTTACATTCTTCCCCACTTAAGAAATTTCAACATCATAATTTCATTTCACCCACTAAGATGAAAAAAATATGTTGGTAGTTATGTATAATTACTTCATATATTTCACATGTCACATCCTCATTCTTATAGTTATGACATAGTACTTTGACAATGTGAATAGTCCTATTGCATACAACATTTTCTCTATTGTATAAGCTCTTAACTTATTTCTCCTCATAAGATAAATCAATATCTAATTATACAACCTCTGGATTCAATACATGTGAAGAATATATTTTATACATCCTCAGTGAGGATATATCTAAAACATCATTTAATTGGAACAGGGTTATTGGGAGTGTTGGTAGATACGACATAGCTTTGATACGGTCAAAAATATGAAAGGGGCGTATGATTCTGGAACTCAAATTTCCCCTCTTCCAAAATCACATGAATTTATTCCATGGAGATATATAAAGGAGAAATTTATCCCAAACCTTAAAATCTGGGTCTCTCTAATTCATATCATTATGACCATTTTTTTAACTATGTGATATGTTAATGTGCTGCTGATGTTGGAGTTAGTGGTTCCCTAAAACCAATTTCCCTTATACATTAAATTACATAGTGTATTCATGGGGTTTTAATATAATATAATGTTTTATAATAGCCTAATTATTCTTCTACATAATAGTGTGTTTGATAATTTACGAGGGATATTTTCCCTATCGAAAATAAATAGAAATTCCTTACTATGATCAGATACTTTTGATGTTATGTTGGTATTCTATAAACAAATGTTCTATGGTCGAATGATATTGTCTGGCGAAACACATAAAATATGATCTTTTACGGGTAGGGGTATTATAATACATTGAGACACCTTCTCATGGTATTCTTCCTTATTAATACATTATAAGGGAGTTTATGAGAAAAAAACCACCAATTATAATTTCTTATGTTTCATACATCATTAGAAATATCTATCTACGGACCAATATAATGATCCTTTGACTATAAGATTATTATTAATGTGTATCATGAATCATGTTCTTAGATTTATTTCATAAATTGTGATGATAAAAATTTATGATGAATATGGATATGTCAAAAACATCATGGGAGGCATAAAATTAGTGAATAATGCAAAGAGGAGTTGTCCCTTATATTGGATGTGAATATCTCAAGACCTTTGATGGATTAAACGAGCCAGATAATGTTCATGTTCAGAGAGATTTATTACTGTGTTCAGTTTTGTAATGTCAAAGAAAGAGAGTCAAATATTTAGGTTGATGAAACAAGTTATTCAACATGTTTGATGAGAGATATAAGGATAAAAGGATTATATTACATGGTAAGGGTTCGAAAAAGGTTGAATTTCATTGCGACATTAACTGTTTTATCTATGGGTGACATTGAATTTGTCTAGATTCTAAACATAGAATTTATATTGTTTACCCTAATAGAACTGTTAAAAGGGTTTGGAGGGTCAAAAACTACCTGTATCCAAGAACCTTAGTTATATTCTATATGATTTTAATAGGCACATTAGAATATTATTATCATGTCTAAGGAATAATATTTAATAAGGTTTATTGGTTGATTGCAAGTATGTATTTGTTCGTGTATATTTTTTTCATTTATTTAATTAATTACAGAAATAAAAATTATTTTTCATCTGGTAAATAATGAGGAGAATCAGTGGACTGAGTTATAGTTCAGTGAGCATGGAATACTATTTGAATAAATATTAATTTATTTGTTTGGTAGAAATAATATTTTTTTATAGGTTATGTTCCTGTCATGTAAATAATAATAATATAATTATAATTTATATATGGGGTGTGTTATGGGTTAAAAAAATATTAAATAGGGTTTTTAAAAATAATATTGTATCCCTAGATATATAAATATCAGAATATAGACTTCTAATGATAGAGGAGAAGGCATAATAATTATTTTTTTCATCATTTTGATCATTAAATAATTATCTTACCTAGTATATATTCTAAAAAATGCACCATGTTCCATGATCATTAGAAATAATCTTCAATTTTCACCATCTATGATAGAACCAAGATAATTCATTAATCCTCATTTGTATTCTACGAAGATATTAATAATTAGTGATGCAATGCATTGGGACACCCACACTAGATTCCTGAGAAAGCTACTATGGGGTTTAGAGAATTTTGGTACATGTACAGATCATTACTATAGAAAATATAAAATTTATCATGAAATCAAAATGGAATATTTTTCAGCGTTTAAATATAATATGTCATATATTTTCTTACCTCTTAATTCATTTAAAAATGATAATGTCCCTTGTGTGTAGATGCATATTATCGACTCCATGAAGCGATGTGATTTATTTTTCATAACCACATAAAATGAATTCTACATATAAGTGTATTTAAATAAATTAAATGATATTAATTTTATTGTGTAAATTATGGAAATATATTGTACTAATTTTTTTCTTTTAATCATGATCTTTAAAAAATGGAAATGTTACTTATACATACATATGACTTACCATCTACATAATTATAGCGTATTTCATTTTTCAGAACCATATTTCATGTTTAGTTTAAAAGGTTTTATTGATATATAAAAATGATAATTATTTCATTACTATTATTCAAATTATTTTTTAACAATTACCAATTTTACTATAGTTAAACTAAATAATCCATTTTCGATATATGAATTTAATATCATTAAAATGACCAATGTGAACTTATTTGATTAAGTAATAAAATATAACATAGTATGAATTAATATAAAAGTAATAATAGACATTAAAAAAGTAGTTATGAATGTAAATAATTAAAATAATTTTATTATTAAGGAATATAAACAATGTATGTGATGAGTCATACTTGAGATAAGGGGTTTCTTAACTCAATTTCTTTTTATTGGGTTAGATCAATTATCAATTGATTTTATCAAGTCAATATTATGTATGAAATGAAATTTGATTATTTATTGTTTTTCATCCATTTATCATGTGTGGAATTTAAATTATACACATAATGACTTAAATATCTAGTTATCATTTCAATGATAAGCTCTTTGTGAGGTATTTTATCTCAATTTCTACTATATAGAGACATATTTTATATTGTGAAACTATTTACATTTATGTGGTGAATATACTTCCCCATTTATGTACTTAACATGAATATAAATTTATTCCTCATGATTAATGATTTAATTCCTGTTACTATTTCAATAGCAATTTTAAAAAAAAAGACGATCTTATTTTTCTTTTTGATCATATATATTTTTCTTCCATATCCATAATTTTCAATTTTTTTAAAAGTCCATTTTATCACTAAAATTATTTATTAAATACATTTTAAATTATCCTTAACTTTTTTACATGATTTAACATAATATTTATAATTTTTCCCTAAAAGAGTCATTGTTAACATTTTTTATAAAAATTCAAGAGGAATGTTCAATTTTTATCATTTTTAGCATTAACATACTTTCCAACCACCATAACCATGTTACACACTTTAATTTATTCAATAATATTTCAAATATTTTTCAAATTATGATCTTTATGAAAACTTATTTTAAAATTTTCACATCAAATTTCTTATATTCATTAAATGAATTAATTTTAATACAAAATCTATATTTCTAATGAATCGATAGTCATCTTTTATCTATTGATAAAAAAATTAGTTATTATCATTCATTAGAAACATTAATTTTATTGAGATCATTAAAATTTTAATTTCTCTAAAATATATTTATTATTTTAATGATGGATATGACTAGCTCATAAACTATATCCTATTTCTAAATAGGGTGGATTACTTTCAATTTTAACTAAATGACTAGGGAGACCATGATATTTTTCATTATTTACTCAATAAAAATATATTTTAGTAAAGAATATTTGTTATGAATTGAATTGATATTAAAATATATGAGCAATTCATTGGAAATATAATAAAAGATGGTTCCCAAAATTATATAGCCCTTTGATGCATGGATAAGACTCATGAGAAAAATTAGTAAGCTATAATTAAATGGGCTTCTAGTTCATATCAATCCATCAATAAAACTACCTTGGTTAAAGGTATTGAATATATATATATATATATATATATATGATGTTTGAGATCATGTTATAAAATATTAATAATGTATTCATTGAGAATTCACTTATTATTATCCATGAGATTTCTACATTAATATTTTACAAGGATGCATTTATTTCTCAAATTATTTATTAAATGGAATGTGTTTTTAGTTATTTACCTTTCTATATTGATTATTTCTTATTGATTAATGATATCTTCCACTGTAAGGAATCTTTACTGATCATCTAAGGTCACAATTATTTTTTTTCTTTTCCCCAGGATTTGAAGAAGGGATCTTTGAATGAGTTATGGGATTTATAATATTTACATTCACTATGATTTTTATTTAATGTTTTCAAATGTAATGTGAAAATAAATTATATATATAGTTTACCAAAACTACTAAACTATTCTGTCATATTCGGGATATGATTCATTGTATCTAGTTCCAATGTCATAATGTGACCAAAGGCTCTCAACTACTAGGGTCGAGGTCTCTATAGTTTTCACTAGAAGAATTTTAGTAGAAACCACAGGAAATAGGAAAGAATAGATTAGGGAAGATAACCTTATGAATGACTATGAATATAACTCTACATATTGGATAACATCCAAAAATTTTGTTCAGGTAGATATTATGTGGTTTCCTACTAATATAACCCAATTTGGATACTAAAAGTGGATGTGGTTTTCGAATAGATGCATCTAGTGGTAACAACCCTGAAAGGAGTGAGTTGAGTATATATCAACCATCATTATAGTGCACATTGAGTATTTCCTTACTAAACACTTGTTTTTACACTCCTAATGGATATTCTTGGATTAATTCACATTTTTTCTAAGAGAAAATATAATGAATTTAATAATAGAACATGTGGAAACTAATAATATTCCATACTTATATGGGATAAACCTAAATTGTATTGGGATGACATATATAAGGTTAATTATATGTTTAAAATAATATATATTGTTATTTAGGTTTTATGTGATGGTATTTTAAAGAAATTATTATAAGGCCACGGCCTTAAACCTTACTTGATATTGAATTAAATGAATAATTCACATTGAGGATCTTTTCAGGTTTAGAGTTTTATATAATTAGGACATAACTATTCCATCTCAAAATATTACAATGTAGAAACTTCTACTAAGTTTCCATAAAATAAAAACTCTTAAAAAGAAACATCTCTAGTTTCATGTTTTAGGTAGCATGACTTTCCCTTGATCCCATCCTTGACCCTATTCAACGTTAAGTCCTGTGAAGAACATTTCAAAAACATGTGGTAATCATAAAAAGCTCAGTAAGGGATACACAATGAATGAAAACTGTTAGTTTTTTAAAACAACAAGTAAACCATGTATACTTTATCAATGTAAAACTTTTCACCTTTATGAAGTAGTAAAAAACTCTTCACTGAATAAAAGTTCATTAATTACCCTTTTGTAACAAAAAGATTACCATAAAACCCATATAAAGATCACATAATATATAAAGGTAACTTGTGACCTAAACATACTTAAATAGAATAACCATATGGTCGACTTCCACATATACTTAATGGAATAGCCATACGACCGACTTACATACCCAATGCATTGGAGGTTATAACGTAACCACCCGTCCTGGTATTCACGACACAACCTGTCATATGGTTTATCACGTAACCACCCGTAAAATGTCCAAGTACCATCATTACACATAAAATATTGAAAATATAAACATTTCAATAACAACATTTCATTTGCAATCACAATAAGTAATTCCAAGATATTGAATTCATCAATCCATTTTCAAAAACCATTTAAAATAGATTTTTAAATCAAAGTACCCCATACAACTTTGAAGCTTTTAATAGAATTATAATTTTAAAACATTAATGTCCATATATATAAATACTGAAAACCATTTTGAAAACATGGACATTAAAAATAAAGATTTAGAATAATGAATCTTTAAAACATTTAAAACGATATTTTTGTTAAAGAGTTTTTAACAAAATGAGAGACTCTTGAATACAAATAATTGTGGAATAACATTTAATCCAAACTTTATAATATCATGAGAATAAATGGATTCATGATCTAATTTGTCAAAGGATAGTATACATACCATATAAGAGTGGATTGGTGCATAACAACAATGAAGTCTCAATGGAAATGTAAATTGAGATGAAATCCATTATAAAGATGGCATCCTTAAATTAATGATAAATCTATCACATAATTATGTGTGAGAAATAGAAATACACCCAATATAAGTGGATATTAAGTGTGGAACAATCATAGTTCATTCACACATAATCTTGGAAAAACAAAAGCAATGACATAGATATTTAACTCAATGAAATGAGATTGAGTTATGATTTCCCATACAAGTTCGTAAGAATTTATCAATGAGATGATTATGTGTAGAAATAGTATATCCACACAAAGGTTTGTGAAAATTACAACATTGAAATTGCACACATAATCTTGGCATAATAAAATCAAGAAGTAGAGGTTTAACCCAAAGAATTGAATGTGGGTTATGAATTTCCCTTACAGAAATCCGACAGCCTAACGTCGTCACTTTAAAATTCAGAAAATGAGTTGATGAGAGAGAAAATGGTATCTCATCACTTGGACATAAAATTAAAACAAATAAGGATACAGAATAACAAATCCCAACATAGTTGTATGTGAATTAAAAGACATAAAAAAATAAGTCTTTCAAAAAGAGGAGGGTGAAAGGTCCCCTTACCGAGTTGGGTAACTTTCGAAACATACACCCCATGGAAGAAGGGTCATACAATGAAGATGTAAATACCCATAAATGAAATTATACTACAAAAATTCTATAATAATGGGCAGTACATACACCACTCAAAGGAAATAGTGGCAAACCTAGCATAAATGTCACGAGAATAAAAGTGAGATGAAAAATCCCTTATGAAAACTCAGCTGCCTAACGACGCCACTTAAAACTTCCAAAAATGGATTTATGAGATAAAATAGAGTCTCTCATAATATGAACATAAAAATTACAGTATTTGGAATATAAAATAACATCCCCAACCATAAGAAAGATGAGCTTAAAAGAAATTACATAAAAGAGAGTACTTAAAAAGAAAGAGAGAGGTTGGATCCCTTACCTCGTGTCTGACATGACTCGATCGTTCTTTAATCTCATGAATAATAAAATTTGGTCAATTTATTATTTCTTAAGGAATTAATTTAAAGATTATTATTCAGTTAATATCACATATTATAAGGTTATAATAATTGGTTAATAAAGTGAGTTCATATCAGATGTTTTTGTCGATGTTCGATACATGAGTAAAAATCGAACTTGCTGGAAAAGAATTTTCCATGTAGTTATAGGTGCATCATATCCAGAGTAGTATTGATGTTTTAAATATAATATATATCTAGTATATATTAATTTTATACTATTCCATAGCATTTGGATATTAAAAATTAAAAGCACCGTTCATGGAGACGGTAGGCCATACGTACGCATGAACGCTACTTCCATTTTTTGTCATATTAATGAAATTAAAACAATATGAGATATATTTATATTATAATTACAGAATTATATCCATAATTTAGATGTAATATATTACATATATATCCATTATATATATGTACTTATAATAGTACATAACATTTGGAGATAAGAAATGAAATGTACCGTTCATGGAGACGGTAAGCCGTACGTACGCATGAACGCTACTTTCATTTCTATGTCATATTAATGGAATTAAAAATAATTGAGAGATATATATATTATAATTACAGTATAATATACATGTTATATAGGTCACATATGTTCATTAATTTCATTCTTTATACATTCCATGTATTGCATGAACGAGTCACTTCACTTGAGGGGGCGGTTGTCCACACTTCCGCGTAAGAAATTATCGCATTTGCAAAACATGAAAAGCATAAAAGTATGTTTTAAATATAAAATTCAGAAGCATATAGAAAACATAAATACCATATATATCATATATAAAATATAGTGACATCATAATGGCCACCATGAAAGTTGTTATGTGAAGATTGAACAATCATCATTTCGTGAGACAGAAATTCTCCATCCACAGAAACAGTATGTTCTTTAACCATTAGACGAAGGTGTGTGTAATTGTAGCTCTAATACATCACATAAAAACATCCTAGTATATTTAAGATACTGTTTTTGTTAAAAAGGAAAGGAATAAATAGATTTTAGAGGGTTGGAGAAGCAAAATAAAACAAAAGAACACAAGAGAGGACACAACCTTTAAATCGGGTAAGTCTCTTTGATTTGAGCTCAAAATATTCCTTGTAAAGGATTCTACCCAAAGTGAGGATTTAATGATGAATAGAGGGATGTGGAGAGATTCAATGGGCAGGGTTTGGCAGAGCCAAATGCTTGAGAGGTGTGGTTAAGGTGGTAGATGTGGGGGCCTTTTATAAGAGGAGAGGAGGGGCACTCTTGGAAAGTTATAAAATATTACTTTATAATATAATGATTTTCGGATTTTAATGGTCCAAAAAGGATATATTTCGAGGATAAGGTGATAAGGTTTCTAAATACACCCCTAAAATAGGTTTGTGAAAAGTGTAGGTCTTATATTTCAATTATCTTTCCATTTTATTTAAATCGTTAAATAATTAGGTAATCGTTGCATCATCATGGTGTCATAAATAATTTAATTTATTTAGTGTCTAAAAATTATAAAAAAATATCATGTTGTAGGAAAAAATTTTAGATTTATAATGAATATTTATAGTTAAAAATATTACATGTATAACCCCATGTAAAAATTGTTTTAGTAAAACAACACATATTTGTGACATTTTAATTTTAACTTTAAATAAAAAGTTGTTTATGTCATTTTCCTACCAAAGTGGCTCCATGGGGTCCCCAAGTTGACCCATGGATTGTATTGATCGGAAATGACACATCCAATGAGGGTATGACATGTTTCTAGGTCATTTCATATTATTAAAACATTATTTTTACCTTAAATTACACTAATTACCTCTAATCGTGATTAAAAACTTAAAAGTTTCTATTCACCAAAAAATTATATTAATCCCATTGAACCACATTTAACATTCTAACGACAACCATGCATGTCAGATTTTTGAAATTCAAAACACAGAGGTGGTAAAATTTCATTTAAACGAAAAAAATAAGTTTTTTTAAGTACCACTGTGGTTTCACTATTCATCAAAAATTGAAGTTGTTCAGAAAAATACCAAAACATCACCATAAGATATATTTGATATTACGAATTCAAAAATGATGTATATTTTAAAAAATTCAAAACATATAAGTTGAATTAATTAATTTAATAATTAATTCCCGCTGTCAGAACAAATAGCGTGTTTTTATGAAACAATATATATCAAAATATTGACACTAGTTTAAGTCCAATTTCAAAGTGAAATTAATTCCAATGACCACTATTGGAATAAAAGGTAAAAATATATTCTAATTTCACTTTAAAACCAATAAAAAAGATAATATAATCATATAAATAAATTATATTAAAAAGAGGTTTTGAATTAAAATACAACATTTTTCACTATTCATTAAAAAATGAACATTATCGGAAAAATACCAAAAATTTACACAAAGTAAATTTAATGTCCCGATTATAAAGAAGAATTTTATTTGGTCCAATAGAATTTATAAGAGTGACCAAAAATATATTTAAAGAGGGTTCACCATCAAAAGGTAATAGTTCGACCTTTTAGTGAATATTAGAATGTTTACGCTTAAAATTGGATTCATTCGCATTTTTAATCCTCTAAAATTTATTGTAAAAAGTAAAAATATTTGACAAATATATATAATCATTTTTTAGTTAGTTCTGTTCATTCTCGCCATTACAATAGCAAGGCGTTAACTACCATTTAAAATAATATTATTTTATTATTAGGGTGCAATGTAAGATTTCAAAGGAACTCGTTGTTGCGTATTGGGTATGCCATCGAGCATAGAATCCCCTTTAAAGTTATATTAATATTTTATTCACAAATATGGATAAATGTGAAAATGTCATAATATTTATTTACCTGGGGTGTTACATCCTTCCCCCCCTTTTGGGAATTGCGTTCTCGCAATTTTAAAATTGGGCTTGGAAACTTCATTGAAAATCCCACATCAGAACCAGAGTCAGTAAAAAAATCACTTTAAAATAATGAAAGATAAGTACAAATGACACCTGAGTTAAACCATACTAGGATTCCATATAGGAAAACATGGATATGGAGAAAAAAACAATGGTTCATGTTCTGAGGGAGAGTGATAGTAAACATGTCTAGGAGAAAGTTAACCATAAGAAAATCAAAAACTTGTGATGGGTTAAACGGTATTAGATTCCCCAGTAGGAAAAGTTAACAGTCAACATTTTTGTTTTAAGGTACTCTTCATTGAGGAATTTATTTTTTGAGCTTAACTAAATCATAATGAAACATACTTACTTGTCACATAGACTTTCAACTTTTACTAGAATCCTTAATCAAACTCATATTTTCTCCAAAAGATGAGTATTTAGGAAGACTTGTTTGCATTAAGAGTACTATAATAAACTTCTTGAGAATCACCTAATCCATAAAAGAGAACTATATATTTCCCATTTCTTTAGACAAAATCCAAAACTAAAACCAAAAAGGTTAGTACAAGATCAGATAATCCAGAAAAGGATAACCCTTTATAAAAAAGATAACCTATTCTTAATCTCCAAAATTTGTCCAACAATACCCAAAGTTCATCCAAGACCATTCGATAAACAATTGTCCATAAAATTCTTCAAAGTAAACCAAACTAAGATTGAAACCCAAATATTTGAAGGATTTAATCACATAGTCTTCCAAGGTACAAATTAACTTTTATCTCTAAATAACATCAGTTGCTCTTAAATTCTCACATTCAAAAGTAATTAACCTAATCACATATCCTCCATGATAGGTTAATAATTTCCATAGATAACCCAAAATAAATTTACTCTTGATTCCTAAAATCAACTAAAAATAATTAGTCAAACTAACCAGGGACTTCACGTAGTCCCATGGTAGGTGATAAATACCTGTCGCACTTTGGTTGTGGGTTCGATTCCCGCAGCTTTGTCTGATGAGATGGATTGTCACACAGTCTGCGTGTTGTCCTTTTTCAAAAACTATATAATTATTAAAATAGTCCCCAAAATGAGATAAAATCTTCAAAAATAATCATAACATATTTTAACCTCAAGTTTATATCATGCCTTTCATTTTCCATCATAACATATAAAAACCCATAATTACCACAAAAGTAAGTATCGTATAAACCCTAATGGTTACCTTTATAATTATTACCTAAACATACACATCGATTGGTCATCTCGTACATGATGCATTAAAGAACATACCAAGGTACAAATGGTTGATCATGACTCCTTGATTGTTGGTTTAGAACAACCATGAGTTTCCTCATTGAATCCCCCATTTCATCCAGTCTCTTAATCAGAGAACCACCACAGTTTCCTTCAAACCTATTGTCACTTTGGTGCATGCTAGATCCATCCATTCACTAAAAACAGAAATGTCAGTGTGAGTATATCAACAAAACCATCATGTACTAATGAGGAAGATAAACACTAAGATATACTTACTCATTCACTTTATCTAAAACTAAGACTCTTTCTGAAATCCGAACCATTATGGTAATGTCACTTATGCCTAAAGAATACCCTAACCTCTAAAGTTATCTAAACCGACCTCTGATACCAACTATAAGGCCTCGGCCTTAAACCTTACTTAATATTTAATTAAATGAATAATTCACATTGAGGATATTTTCAGGTTTAGAGTTTTAGAGAATTAGGACATAACTATTCCATCTCAAAAGATTACAAAGTAGAAACTTCTACTAAGTTTCCATAAAATAACAACTCTTAAAAAGAAACATGTCTAGTTCCATGTTTTAGGTAGCATGACTTTCCCTTGATCCCATCCTTGACCCTATTCCACGTTACGTCCTGTGAGAAACATTTCAAAAACTTGGGGTGAGCATAAAAAGATCAGTAAGGGATACACAATGAATGAAAACTATTAGTTTTTCCAAAGAACAAGTAAACCATGTATACTTTATCAAATTAATACTTTTCACCTTTATGAAGTAGTAAAAAACTCTTCACTGAATAAAAGTTCATTACTTACTCTTTTGTAACCAAAATATTACCATAAAACCCATATAAAGATCACATAACATATAAAGGTAACTTGTGACATAAACATACTTAAATGGAATAACCATACGGTCGACTTCCACACATACTTAATGGAATAGCCATATGGCCGACTTCCATACCCAATGCATTGGAGGTTATAACGTAACCACCCGTCCTGGTATTCACGACACCACCTGTCATATGGTTTATCATGTAACCACCCGTAAAATGTCCAAGTACCAACATTACACATAAAATATTGAAAATATAAACATTTCAATAACAACATTTCATTTGCAATCATAATAAGTAATTCCAAGATATTGAATTAATCAATCCATTTTCAAAAACCATTTAAAAGAGATTTTTGAATCAAAGTGTCCCATACCACTTTGATGCTTTTAATGGAATTATAATTTTAAAACATTAATGTCCATATATATAAATATTGAAAACCATTTTGAAAACATGGACATTAAAGATAAATATTTAGAATAATGAATCTTTAAAACATTTAAAACGATATTTTTGTTAAAGAGTTTTTAACAAAATGATAGACTCTTGAATACAAATAATTGCGGAATAAAATTTAATCCAAACATTATAATATCATGAGAATAAAGGGATTCATGATATAATATGTCAAAGGATAGTATACACACCATATAAGAGTGAATTGGTTCATAACAACAATGAAGTCTCAATGGGAATGTAAATTGAGATGAAATCCATTATAAAGATGGTATCCTTAAATTAAGGATAAATCTATCACATAATTATGTGTGAGAAATATAAATACACCCTATATAAATGGATATTAAGTGTGAAACAATCATAGTTCATTCACACATTATCTTGGAAAAACAAAACCAATGACATAGATATTTAACTCAATGAAATGGGATTGAGTTATGATTTTCCATACAAGTTCGTAAGAATTTATCAATGAGATGATTATGTGTAGAAATAGTATATCCACACAATGGTTCTTTTAAATTACACACATAATCTTGGCATAATAAAATCAGGAAGTAGAGGTTTAACCCAAAGAATTGAAAGTGGGTTAAGAAGTTCCCTTACAGAAATCCGACAGCCTAACGGCGTCACTTTAAAATTCAGAAAATGAGTTGATGAGAGAGAAAATGGTATCTCATCACTTGGACATAAAATTTACATAAATAAGGATATAGAAGAACATATCACAACATAATAGTATATGAATTAAAAGACATAAAAAAGAAGTCTTTAAAAAAGAGGAGGGTGAAAGGTCCCCTTAACGAGTTGGGTAACTTTCGAAACGTACACCCCATGGAAGAAGGGTCATAAATTGAAGATGTAAATACCGATAAATGAAATTATACAACACAAAGTGTATAATAATGGTCAGTACATACACCACTCAAAGGAAATAGAGGCAAATGTAGCATAAATGTCACGGGAATAAAAGTGAGATGAAAAATCCCTTACGAAAACTCAGCAGCCTAACGACGCCATTTAAAACTTCCAAAAATGGATTTATGAGATCAAATAGAGTCTCTAATAATATGAAAATAAAAATTACAGTATGATAAATATAAAATTACATCCCCAAACATAATAAAGATGAGCTTAAAAGAAATGACATAAAAGAGAATACTTAAAAAGAAAGAGAGAGGTTGGATCCCTTACCTCGTGTCCGACATGACTTGATCGTTCATTAATTTCCTGAATAATAAAATTTGGTCAATTTATTATTTATTAAGGACCTAATTTAAATATTATTATTCAGTTAATATCACATATTATAATGCTATAATAATTGGTTAATAAAGTGGGTTCATATCAGACGTTTTTGTCGATGTTCGGTACATGAGTAAAAATCGAACTTGCTGGAAAAGAATTTTCCATGTAATTATAGGTACATCATATCCAGAATAGTATTGATGTTTTAAATATAATATATATACAGTATATATTCATTTTATAGTATTCCATATCATTTGGAGATAAAAAATTAAAAGCACCGTTCATGGAGACAGTAGGTCGTACGTACGCTTGAACGATACTTCCATTTTTTGTCATATTAATTGAAATAAAACAATATGAGAGATATATATATATTAATTCCAGAATGATATCCATCATTTAGATGTAATATATTACATACATATCCATTATATATATGTAATTATAATATTACATAACATTTGGAGAAAAGAAAAGAAATGTACCATTCAAGGAGACGGTAATTCGTACGTACGCATGAACGCTACTTTCATTTCTATGATATATTAATGGAATTAAAAATAATTGATATATATATATATATTATAATTACAGTATAATATACATGTTATATAGGTCACATATGTTCATTAATTTCATTCTTTATACATTCCATGTATTTCATGAACGAGCCACATCACTCGAGGGGGCGGTAGTCCACACTTCCTCGTATGAAATTATCGCATTTGCACAACATGAAAAGCCTGAAGTCATGTTTTAAATATAAAATTCAGAAGCATATAAAAAACCTAAATACCATATATATCATATATAAAATATATTTACATCATAATGGCGACCATTAAAGGTGTTAAGAGAAGATTGAACAATCATCATTTCATGAGGCAGAAATTCGCCATCCACAGAAACAGTATGTTCTTTAACCATTAGACGAAGGTGTGTGTAAGTGTAGCTAGAATAATTCACATAAAAACATCCTAGTATATCGAATATACTGGTGTTGTTACAAAATAAAGGAATAAAAAGATTTTAGAGGGTTGGAGAAGCAAAATAAACCAAAAGAACACAAGAGAGGACACTACCTTTAAATCGGGTAACTCTCTTTGATTTGAGCTCAAAGGTTTCCTTGGAAAGGATTCTGCCCAAAGTGAGGCTTCAGTGATGAAAAGAGGGATGTGGAGAGATGAAATGGGAAGTTTTTGTCCGAGAAAAAGGCTTTAGAGGTGTGGGTAAGGTAATAGAGGTGGGGGCCTTTTATAAGAGGAGAGGAGGGGCACTCTTGGAATGTTATAAAATATTACTTTATAATATAATTCTTTTCGGATTTTAAAGGTCCACAAAAGCAATATTTCGAGGATAAGGTGATAAGGTTTTAAAATCCACCCATAAAATAGGTTTTTCACAAGTGTAGGTCTTAGATTTTACATTATCTTTCCATTTTATTTAAATTGTTAAATAATGAGGTAATCGATGCATCATCATGGTGTCATAAATAATTTAATTTATTTAGTGTCTAAAAATTATAAAAAAATAGCATGATGTATTAAATATTTTTAGATTTCTAATGAATATTTATAGTCAAAACTATTACTTCTATAACCCCATGTAAAAAATGTTTTAGTAAAACAATACATGGTTGTGACATTTTAATTTTAACTTTAAATAAAAAGTTATTTATGTCATTTTCCTACCAAAGTAGCTCCATGGGGTCCCCAAGTTTACCCATGGATTGTCTTGGTCGTCAATGACACATCCAATGAGGGTAGAACATGTGTCTAGGTCATTTCATATTAATAAAACATTACTTTTACCTTAAATTACACTAATTACCTCTAATCGCGATTAAAAACATAAAAGTTACTATTCACCAAAAAAATTATTTTAATCCCATTGAACCACATTTTACATCCTAATGACAATAATGTATGTCATATTTTTGAAATTCAAAACACATAGGTGGTAAATTTTCATTTAAACGAAAAAAATCAGTTTTTTTAAGTACCACTTAGTGGTTTTACTATTCATCAAAAATTGATGTTTTTCAGAAAAATACCAAAACATCACCATAAGCTATATTTGATATTCCAAATTCAAAAATGATGTCTATTTTACAAAATTCAAATCATATAAGTTTCATTAATTAATTTAATAATTAATTCCTTCTGTCAGAACAAATAGTGTGTTTTTATGAAACAATATATATCAAAAGATTGACACTAGTTTAAGTCCAATTTCAAAGTGAAATTAATTCCAATGACCACTATTGGATTAAAATGTGAAAATATATTCTAATTTAACTTTAAAAAAAATTCAAAAGATAATATAATCATATAAATAAATTAGATTAAAAGGAGGTTTTGAAATAGAATACAACATTTTTCACTATTCATTAAAAAATGAACTTTATCGAAAAAATACCAAAAATTTACACAAAGTAAATTTTGATGTCCCAATTATAAAGAATAATTTTATTTGGTCCAATATAATTTATAAGAGTGACCAAAACTATATTTAAAGAGGGTTCTCCATCAAAAGGTGATAGTTCAACCTTTTAGTGAATATTAGAATGTTGACACATAAAATTGGATTCATTCGCATTTTTAATCCTCTAACATTTATTTTAAAAAGTAAAAATATTTTACAAACATATATAATCATTTTGTAGTTAGTTTTTTTCATTCCCTCTATTACAACAGCTAGGCGTTAACTACCATTTAAAATAATATTATTTTATTATTAGAGTGCAACGTAAAATTTCAAAGGAACTCGTTGTTGCGTATTGGGTACGCCATCGAGCATAGCATCCCCTTTAATGTTATATTAATATTTTATTCACAAATATGGATAAATTTGAAAATGTAATATTCTTTATTTACCTGGGGTGTTACAATTATGGATATATTGGTAGAGATTTATAGTAAAATAAACATTGGGATTAGTAAGTTTTTTATTGAAAAGTTTATTTAGGGAATGATGCTTTCATATTTTATAGACATAAGTTTAAAGATATTGATAACAATTAGGGTTAATATTATAATTTTTGATAAGGTAATTAATTTCAATTAATATTAATTGATTTTGTGGGAAAAATTGTAAAAAAAACATAGTTTTAGAAAAGTGATATGATGATTACTGTTAGTTTTGAGTATGTTCATTGTATTTTTGGTAATGTTTTAGGAATTATATTAATATAGTTTTATAAAAATGAAAAATTATATTTTGGATAAAAACTTGTCACATTTGGAGAGGCCATAGTGGTTGAAACCATAACCAATGGATAACGAGGGTGTAGCGCATAGCACTAGCCTGCATTGTTTTTACATAAATGCTTTGATGGATGAATGTTAAGTTGATTTTGGGAAACATGTTATAGGATCAAGTATTATTGTTTTTTTTTATTTTGAGGTGATTAATGATATTTATAGATACATTTTATTGGGTTAAGATAAATATATATATAACCATATGGATTAAGATAAAGTGTTATTTAGAAAGAATGTTATTATGTATTTAGAGGTGTAAGCTGAAGGTTATGATATATCTTTTGAGAATAAAACATTATTTAATGTTTAGGTTGTTAAGGTTAATTAAAATATACGATTATTTATTTATGGGATCAATTAAGCCTAACCATCATTTTTATTATTGAATTTTTCAGATTAATGTATTATTTTCTCATATTAAGGTTCATTCATTTTGGTTATTATCATACATTGCGAAGACCATTTTGGTTATATTAAAGATTTAACTAATATATTATTATTATTTTATAGATTATATGATATGTTAAAATTTTATTTTAATACTCCAAGAATAAAAATATCAACTTGAATATTCATTTATTGGAGAAATATTTCATATGTAAATTGGTCGAAGCATTACCAAATGATGAAATAATTTTTATGAAATAAAAAATATACAACGTGAGTATATTTTATAGTGCTCCGTATCTTGATAATAAAATAATTCCACAAATATAGGAAAATTATATTGAATTAAAAGTTTTATGCATCTACTATACTTTCTAATGAACCAATGGTCTTTTAACCAATCAAATATTTTTTCATTATGTTTTTTAGCTTTCTCATAAAAACATTCTAAATCATTATAAACTAATATATGAGAGTTATTTTTCTCCTCCATTCTAATATTTTCACTTCAAATTGATGTTATCAACTTTGGAAACATCGTTTTTTGTTATTCTATATGAAATTCATATTTCCATTCCCCACTTTTTTAAAAGGAGGTTTTATTATCCCTTTTACAATGTGGGTATTCCATAAATGATATTTCAAATGTAGACCCCATGATTTCTGAGTTAAATTTAAAATTAAGTGGATATAAATTATTAAAATTTTATATAATTTAACACCTTGAGATATAGAATAATACTATGTTTTATATAATATATATCACTCAAAACCACACTTAAATTAACCATGAAATATTTTTCTTTAAATATGACTGTTACAACCTAGATATTATATTGATGGGTAAAACAGGATTAACGACATAATAATAATAATATATATATATATATATATAATATTCCTAATTAATATAAATTTATTCATTAATTCTTAATAAATAATCTCCCAATTTTCAGTGAATTTTATTTATGCTTCAAAAATATGTTTTCTTAAAAAATGTTTTTTTTGTGCATGGATAATATAATAAATTTATAAAAAAATTATTAATGGTATTTTTTCAAAAAGATATTGTTTTTTAAATCATAATATATAAAATATATTAGGGTGATGGTTTATGGATTTTCTTGATTTTTTTGTTTTAAGTGAATAGTGAAAAATATCAATTTTGTGAAATTGTCATTTTTTCCTTAAATCAAAAAAATGTAAAGTATGATTATAATTTGGATTTGGTATTAAAGTGATATATGATAAAATTTATTTATAATAATCTAATTAATTTCATTTAAATCAGTTTTTTATATTTCTGAAAAACTATTTTTATACTTAAAAGGGAATTTTTCATAAAAGTATTTTTAAGTGAACAATGTTTTTCTATTTTAATTTTCCAAAATAATCCCTAATGAGGAATTATTTAAATGAAATTTATATATTATATATCTATATATATTAATTTAAATTCATATAATGAATATTCCTACTCATAGAGTTATTATAAAATCATCTTTCCTTGAAAAGTGCATTTTCATGAAAAAATACATTTCAACATTATTTGAGAGTTTAATTTTAAATTAAATTAATCCATTTATGTGAATTGACTGTTAAAAATTTATTTTATTTTTGAAATCATTAATTTAAAATTTTATAAATTTTACCCTATTATTTTTAGTTATTATGAATAGTAATAATATTAAATAATTATCACCCTAGTAAGGGTAAAAAGGTAATTAAGGTTACAAATAATATGATAAGGATTTAAAAAGACCATAAAACCTACATTAATTTTAGTTTATGATTATATTTCATACATAACCATCCAATCTTTGAAGATATGATCTTGTTCTCTATTTTCAAATATTTTTAGCAATATATTATTTTATATAAAGAAAAGTAAAAATGTCACTTTCCTACTTTTTATTGGTATAATATTTTTAATAGTAATGAGAATAACTTATTTTTAGTTATATATGATCATTATAAACATAAATTATTTTTTCGTCACGATAATTTATTTCAAATTTTTAGTAATGAAATAATTTTCCTAAATTCTTAGGCGACACAAACATAGTATTTATTCAATTAATTTAAAAAATAAAATAAATGATTTTAAAAATATTAAATGTAATATAAATTGAATAAATTATCTTGTTCAATGATATTTAGATAATGAAAATATTTTATATATTTTCGAATGGGTTATAATTGAATTTCATTAATGTCATGTTATTTTCAAATTCAAATTAAATAAATAGTTCTAAAAATCATTATTGATTTTTTATAATAAATAATGTTTTATTAAAATAAATATAATTTATAAAAATATGACCATCAACCAATTTATTGAGATATGGTTTAATATATCAACCATTTTCCATTTATTTCCCAATTTTACTTTTATATCAACTATTCTAATCCCTTAAGAGTAAACAAATATTGTTATCAAGGTAATTCTTAAAAAGGTTTAACATAGGTTAAAATGAAGAGATAAGTGAAACAATCCATTCTAAAATTGCCCAAATTTAATATGATGATATTATTTCAAACCATTCTCATACTAAATTCAAATTACATAGTCTTGGATCCTTTTTACAATGAAAATTAATTTGTATTAATTTAATATTTTACGAAATTCAAAAAGTGTTATTTTTCTCACTTAGAAAATGAAACTTCATATCCTATTTTCATGTCAATAAAAAGAATTTTTTTCAGACTATACTTACAATATACCTTCTCTACTTCACTTAAAAAACATATAGGTCATGTTTTGGTTATAAAACTCTCATAGGAAGGCTTTTGGTGTAAACCTAAAGAGGTTGTCCAAAGAAGATGCATCATTCTTAGCTGAGTGTGTTTGTTTTAATTTGGTTTAAACCTACTTAAAATATTATTAATACATGTTGATATAAAAAAATGAGTATCTAACATATACTTATATGTTTATATGTTAATTTAGTAAACTATATCCATCTCCACTTCCATCTAATTGGAAACAAAATTTTCATTTGTGTGTATGACGAACAACCACCTCACGAACAGATATAATTTGTTTTCCATCACAAAATATCATATATAGTTTTAATAATGGATTTAATATATATATTTATGATATTAATGAAATATTTATCATTATTTAATGTTAATATATCTTATAATTTCTTACCTTTCCATTTATTTAAAAAGATAACAGCATTCGTGTGTACGTGTGGATTAGCACCTCCGTGAAGAAATATGATCCATTTTTCATTACCACATCACATGAAAAATATATGTAAGTGTATGTAAAGAAATAATAATACAGTTATGTTATAGTTATCATTCCAAAAATATAAAATAAAACTTATGTTATTTCCATCATGATCAATGAAAAATGGAAACATTACTCATGCGTACATACAAGTTACTGTCTACATGATTGTAACGTAGTTCATTTTCATAACTATATTTCATGATTGGTTTTAAAATATAATTTTTGTATAAAATTTATAATTATTTAAAGATTACTATTATGTATATTATGGAATAATTACCACTTTTACCATTGTGAAACTACTTAATTCATTTTGGAATGTTAAAATTAATGTCATCAAAACATTCAATGTGAATTTAATTGATTAAGTAATAAAATATAATTTGTAATTATGTAAAATAAAAGTAATAATAAACCTGAAAACTTTTCCTTTGAAATTAAATAATTATCATTTTTTTATTATTCATAAATATAAATAATGTATTTGATGAGTTGGACATGAGGTAAAGGGTTTCTTAACTCAATTTCCATTCATTGGGTTCTATCACTTCTCCATTGATTCTATTATGTAAATATTAAGTGTAAAATAAAATTTTATTATTTTATATTGTTTTAAAACTAATATTTTATGGATTTAAAATTTTTAAATATAATATCTTCATTGAATAATTATCATTTCAAATATTTGATCTTTGTATGGAATTTTGTCTCAATTTTTATTCCATTGAGACATATTTGGTAATATGTACCTATTTAATTTCAAGTATTGTATATAATTCTACTTTGAGGTATTTAACATTAATATCATTTTAATCATGGTTATTAATGATTCTATTTATGTTACCATTTCAAGAATAATTTTTAGAAGAATATCCTATTTATATTTTTAATCAGGTATATTTTAGATCTACATTTATATTTCTTTAAATTATTTTTTCAAAACATCTATTTATTAATAAAATAAATTATTATGAAAATTTTAAATTATAATTTAATTTTTACATGGTTTTAATTGAATATTTATACTGGTTTTCCTAAAAGTTTTAATTTTATCCTTTATTATAAAATGTCAAACTAAATATTTTATTTTTAATGTATATAAGTTTAACGGAAATTACCTCCACCATAACCATTTTACACACATTATATTATTCTATTATATTTAAATTATATTAAAAATCACTTTATTAAGGTTTATTTTATATTTTTTGCTTTAAATTTCTTCTATTCTTTAAAATAATTGATTTTACTACAAAATATACTTTTTAGATGAATTAGTTTACATCTTTTATCCCTTGATTAAATTTATGGTTGCTAACTTTATATTGAAACATTAAAATTATTATGATCATTGGAAATTAATTGTATATTAAATATCTATATTATTTTTATTATGGATATCATTAGCTCATAAACCGTATACCATTTCTACATATGGTGCTTTACTTTGAATGTAATTTGAATGACTTGGGAAACCTTGATATTTCAAATCCATTACTCATTAATATTATTTGTTGACAAGACATATTGTTTATTAATATAAATAATTATTCAGTATATGATGAAATAATTGGACATGCAGTGATGGTTGGGTTCATGAATTATATAGCCCCTCGATGCATATAAAAGTCTCACGAGACAAACTAATGAGCTAGAATTAAATGGGTATCTTGTGTATACCTACCCAATAATTAAACATTATTGGTTAAAGGTCGTATAAGTATATATATATATACATTGATTTATCAGATCACAATTTCTAATATTAATACTTTCCTTTATTTATTATTCATTTATTATTATCCATGAGATTAATTTATTGATATTTTCCATGGATTCATTTTATACTCAAGTTATTATTTAAATGGAATGTGTTTTCAGTTATTTACCTTGTCATATTCATTATTAATTATTGATTCATGAGATATTATTCTATATATAACCCTTACTAATCATCTTATCTCACCCTTATTGGGTTTCCTTTCCCAATGACATGAATAATGAATATCTAAATACATTAAAGGATACAAAATAATTACTTTCACTATGTTTTTTATTTTATGTTTTCAAATGTAATGTAATATTCATATATATATTTATTCCATCAAGACTAATATACCATTATTTTATTCATGATATAATTAATTTTATCTAGTAAATTTTAATAATGTAACCATTATCTCTTAGATATTATGGCCAAGGGTTTTACAGTATAGGTAAACATAATACCCAACAAGCCCTTTGGGGTTATCACCACTTGGTAGATATATTCTAGATCAATTAATACTTGTATTATCCATATAGGTATTTCATTTCTTGGGAACCACTTGCTCAATAGTATAATAAAATTTCAAATTTTTTATTATTATACTTATCTCTTTGGTTTTTAATAATTTAAAATTTTCATTATCAATAAAAATTAACTAATACTTCCTATGATATCAATTATAGTGACCTAAACCTCTTACACATATTATTAAATTATTTTTTCATAAATATCTTGCAAAAAAACTTAAGGATTGAGAGACCTAGTGTCTTTGATATACTAGGTTCTTAAAACATTAACATGAAACTAAAATTCAAATATTTTATTTTATTCTCCATAATGTGGTCCTAGATCTCATTGAGCTTGAAAAACTACATAGAATAATATTGGGAATTTATAAAAAAAAGGATGAGAAATAAACACAAGTAAGGGAATGAGAATGTTATTGAAACATAACATATGAGTCAAATTTTATAACAAGATAATGTAATAGTAAAATATCATTAATAATCATAAAGAAGAATATAATAATGTATTTTGTATCATAAGTTCATGAAATCTTCGGAATGTGTAAAACATAAAACATAAAATAATTATAATCCAAGGATCACTTTCAATACAACGTAACATGGTGGATATAGTCCCATCATTGATTATGTTTACTCAATAATTCCATACATATCATCTAATGATATATAAAAATTGTGTGTTGATTTGGAGCTTTATCTGGTCACATCCATTATAATATGTGAATGCATATGTGTTACACAATAGAATATAAAATGTAAGATTTTAATATATAATTACCCAGGGAAATAAACATGATACATAATCATGTCTTATAATATAACCAGGTGGGATATCATAATTTTTTCCTTATAATAACGTATTAATGCATTTTTGGAAATTATTTGAATAAAAATAAGTATATTCCTATAAAAAAGTGTTTATGTTAAGTGAATGTGTAAAAACTAGTGGAGAAGTCACATTATAGATGTACCTCTTAAGCATGGTTTTAGGGGAAAGGGTAAATATAATTTAAAGAGGGGAAAGAGAATATAAATTTCCATAAAATTAGAAATGAACTAAATTTTTTCTAAAATAAAATAAAAAATTTATAAAACATAGATGGTTTAAAATATTTATATATTTGGACATGAAATGGGGTAAGAAACGGAGAATTTATCTTTAATAGGGCTTAATTATGAAGTAAAATTAAAGAAAACCTTAAAAATCATGTATATTCACAAAAAATAAAGTTAATAATTACTAGGTATATATGTGAGGGGGAAATGAATAAATAATATTAAATAAATAAAATAAAATAATATTGTGATGAAGTGATTTGTATAGGGAAAATGCATGATGTAAAACAAAATATGGTGGTTCAGAAGATCCCTTACCATAGGTCTAGATTCATTTCTTACTTTCAATTAACTTCATAAATATTTAAATTCCATTTATTAAAAACATTATTGATAAAATTATTCAAATATTTTTTATTCAGTTTTTTTGTTAGTCTAAATTCATTTAATTTTGATATTTAGTATGTATTCATTGTCCTAAGGTTGTTCATTTCTTAGTTCCAAGGTCGTATCACTTGTGAATGATTATGAATTTTCATTGTAAAATGGTTCCAAAATTCCATAAGTATAATAATTTGGATCTGATTTGTTTCCATAAGTTAAAATGGTTTATATTATCAAATATTTGTCAAAAAAATATTGATTCATCGAGTATAGGTTTTACTGTTATGTGCTTAGTACATTTATTTAGGTTTTCTAACCATGTTGGCATTTTTGGGTTTCCTTTAATATTATTGAAATATATCCGTTCAAAAATTAAAAAAAAATACTTATTTAGATAACTATTTTTCATTATTAGTGTATTATAACTATCCTTAAAGGTGGCGGTGAAAAAAGAAGTCAGTTGTTTATGGAGGTGGTTAATCCACCATATTGTGAACAATGTTTTCATTTTAGAATGATAAGAGAAGAAGTTGGATATTGAATATTTTATTAAAAAAATAAATTGTTGTATATTTTTTATAAAAGATTAATTATTTGAGGTTGTAATTGGAAAATTAGGAGGAGGTATGAGAAGAAAAGAAATTTATAAGAGATGGATTGAGAACATTACCGCTTTGAATGTTGTATTTTTAAATACACCTTAAGGAAATTTATTTTTGAATTTTGGTTAGACCGGTACTATGAGTACATGTGGGAGAGAGTTGGGAAGACAATTGAGAAGAATATTTTCAAGATCCAAGACTTAAAAGGTGGGAGGAGAAGGGGTGGTATTTATAAGGGCAGGATAGAGGCGTTTTGGAATATAACAGTCATTAGTTTACTATTCTAGTTCAAGACTACAAATAGTTACTGTTATTGTAACTAAACATAGTAATTAGTATATTATATTGTTATATAATGGTTTATTATATCATCCAAGATCGATTAATTTATGTATTTATCTTATAATGTCAAATACTGTATTTTGTTTTTTTCACGATTCCCCATAAAAGTCCATTATTTTATAAAAAAATCACCATAACAAATTTTTGACATGTATATTCAAAAAATGAAATTAATTTTATAGATGTTTATCCTAATATGAGAAATTTAACTTTAAAATAAAATCTGTTTTAATTAAAAAAGTATGAATTTTAATATTATGATCATTTTTTTAACAATTTGAAAAATAACTTATGGTCTCATAATATTATATTATAATTATAATGTAAATTAAACATTATTTTATAAACCCATTTTAATTAAATAAAATTTCTTTTAAATTTAAATATTTATCCTAATAATGTAACTAAAACATATGTAGTTTACAAAAATCCAAAAACTTATTATATAATTTCTTAAACATTTATTTATTTTTACCATGATATGAATTTTATATATTTTCATTTTATATATTAACTAATTATTATTTTACAATTACATAGGTTAGGTTACTATTATAATTTTTATTTAACTATTTCTAAGGGACATATTACAATTAAATTGGTTAGATAATTATTCTATCAAATAGATTTTTAATGGTCACATGGGTTCTCTACCTTCTATAAATACCTCATATTTCCTTCATTATTCATTGATTTTTATTTTCAATAAATTTTATATATTTTTTCATTTTCAAAGATAATATTTCATTACTAAAATTCTATTCCATTTCTATATTGTTTTTCAAGAGTGTGATCATTATACAAGATCAAGAATACCCATATTTTTATATTATAGTTATCATATTTTTTATTTTTATTCCACCGTAACACTTTCAATTTTCATGGATATATTTACTATATAAATGTTTTGTTTTATTTGATATAATAAAAAAATGGCAGATCTAGCATTTTTTTATGTAATTTATATAATACTACATTACAAAATATCATACATTTATATAATTGCATGGGAAATTCCATTTATAAAAATATGTCTTCTTACATTCGAATCCTTATGAAATCCACTTCAACTATCATATAAAGAGATAATTAATCAAATAAAACTTTTAGAAAACTCATGTATCAAATTATAATCCATAACTAAGAAATTATCAATCACTTATAAACCTCTAAATTAATATAAATTAATATTTTAGTCACTTAAATATTTATATTATAACATGAATAATATAAATGAATAGAAAATTAACACATTATATAACTAAATTAAACCATGTCAAAAAAAATTACATCAAGTAATAAAAACTACATTATTTGCTTCATAAGCCCCATTTAAAACCAAACATAGTTTGAATAATTTTTAGAAATTTAAAACATATATTTATCTAATAATTTTTTATTTTTTATTTTTATGCCATATGAAAAATCCAAAAAGTGGGTTTAAAAAATATTCTGTCAATGAAATATTGATAATTTTTATACTAATCAGCCACCCAATAAGTTTCTAGAAAACTTCCCACATGTAAATGTCTTTAAAATTCACTAAAATTAAAATAATTAGTTAAAATTTTATCCCAAATTGAATCCAAAAACCACATATATATTCTATTAAAGAATCACATAATAACTTATTTTACAAAAAAAAGTCCAAATCATTTTCTATAGTGACCTAGGATTTACATAAATGGATATTAAATCATTTTCTGAAATATTTAATATATTACGAAAATACATTCCTAAGGATCGTAATAGTTTCGTTTCATTGGAAACATGGAAAAAAATATTCTATCATGGGTAATGATATTCAAAATCTCCCAAAAAGATATCAATATTTAGTACTTCTACCTAAATCCCCTCTTCATAACCTGGGGATAGGAAACCAAAGAAAAGTGTGAGATCAAATTCTTATTAAGGATTAATAAGGAATATATGTAAGCATAATTATGAGAATAATGGTCTGAGATCATGATTATGAAAATACAAGATCATACGATATATATAAAAGATTATATACATGAATTAGGGCATAACTCAAGGCAGTTCATAAGACATGAATCATAAGAAAATAAATACAAATAATCCATAAAATCATAACATAATAATAAAACATCGAATTGTGGAAGACACATAATAATATAATATGATTTCCATAGTATCCAAGGAATCACTTCCAAGACCATAATGGTATAATGGGTTCACTCCCCATACAATCTTTGTAGTCATGGTTTACTCCCATAGAATCCTTTTTAGCATAAGTTCACTCCTTATACCATCTTGGAAGTCGTGGTTCATTCCCATGGCCATCATAGTAGTCATTGTTCATTCCCATGACAATCTTAGTCTATCTCATGAGATACAAATCTTTACCCAATGAATTTTAAAGAGATATAGGTCAAACAAATCTCAGAATGAAATCATAAATACATGTTCCACAAGAAGATAAATAATAATATCATAACCCATTAAATGAGATGAGTATTATAAACATGTAATCATATCATAACATGTCTAAAAATATAGGTTTTATAATCCTTTTGTCAAAATAATAACTCATGAAAGTGATATTGATTTAATAAACAAACATCCTATGAAATATAAATGGGTTTCATAAAGACCATGATATTAAGCATAACCCATTTATATAAATAATATTGATACAAACTTTAGATAATTTCCTAGAAGGGCATGAGTAACATCAACAAATGTCATCTTAGATTGAATTTTTTTTAAATATCTTTCAAAAACAATTCTTGAGTAAAATACACTTTCTGGTTTGAAAAATTATTTTTAATACATAAAACCATTTTAAAATCATTTTATTAAAAAATACCTTGAATACTTATAAAGAAGACTTGAAATCATTTTTAAACCCTTTTTCCTTGAAAACATATAAAATCGTGTCAAAAAATTTAAAAACCTTTTTATTTAAAAAAAATTAATTTTTTTTAAATAAATCTATAAAATGTTATGAAAACCTTATTATTAGAAAACGTGTTAATAGAGATCAATTTTTTTTTGAAAACCATTTCTTCAAAAAAACTTTGAAAATGTAAAAATAAGGCTTGAGAACATTTAAAAAAAATCCATAAAACATATAAAAGATGGTTGAAAACTTTTTGAAAACATTTCTACATGAATATCACTTTTAGAAACCTTTTATTAAAAATTATCCTTTTAAAATTTCAAAGTAATCTTCAATGAAATAATGATGGGTAAATTATTATATGTTGTGTGAGGTAATAAAATATTAATTTTTTATGGTAAAAGGTTCATAAAAAATGTCGTCCTCAAAAAGTGACAAGAATTTTACATTAAAAATATTTGTAAAAGAAAAAAAGGTAAAACATTTCTTTTAAATATTAATGGATAATGTTACAATATTCATGGAAACCCTTTTTAGGTAACATGGTTTTTAAGGAACATATATTTCTGATCGAAGAGAGGTAAAAGTTGGGATTTCCTAAAAAAATATTCGTAACTATGTTTTATACCAAAAAGTGGAATAAATGGTACCAATATATGAATAAATCATTGATAATTTTATGATAATAAATTTCATTAATTTTCTTGAGATATGGATCATAATATTTCATCAAAGTAAGGATAAACATAAATAATTTTGAAATGAGATGAGATTATCTCAATAAACCCATATAACTTAGTAACTTGGGATCATAATATCCATTTAATCAAGTGATATTACATTAAGATTATAAAATAGTTAAAATAATTTTAGTCATGATATAACATGTAGAATTTAATTATATACAACTTGAAAAATAATTTAGGTGTATAATAAATCATGAGTCTCAATGAAGAAATATTGAGACAAAACTATGTTACCAATTTGTTAACTTTTGAAACTGGAACTCTATGAAATAAAAAACATATAATGGATATGCAAATAACAATTAAAATAATTATAATAATAATTTAATTCATCCATGGTTAGTATAAACACCACATGAAAGGAATGGGTGGTGAATAAAGCATGTATCTAACAGAAACAAAATGTGAGATGAAATCCCCTTACTTATGTCTTCACTCAAATGTAATTTTTCAAACCATCTATATAATAAATATGAATTAATTATACATATTTTAAAGAACCATATTATTATATGTAATACAATATATTTATTTATTTCATCCTTATATTACCCACTTGTTAACCATTCTATATTAAGGTTTCACTTCTGATAATATTAACATTGATCTTCGCATCTGTATTAATTTGTTTTATTGTTGGTGCTTTAAATTATATAAGGATTTAATAATTTAAAAAATGATATAAATATCATTTATATCAAGTATATTTTTTTATAATAATCTATATAATATAGAAATATTAAATGGAATATAGTGTTCATGGAGACGGTAATTCGTACGTACGAATGAATACTATTTCCATTTTTTGTATTTAAAAAAATAAAGAAAATGAAATATGTGTATATAATTATATAATATCATTAAATTATCTCTATAATGTATTATATATAATATAAGTTCATTAAACCCATAATTAATAAATTCCATGAAGTATCTACGAATCACATCACTTTGAGGGGACGGTAGCCCACACTTCCTCAAACAAAATTATCGTATTTACACCAAATTGAATGTAAAATGATATGGGTTGTAAAAGTAATAAATAAGTTTAAAGACATAATAAATATAATATATAATAAATATAAACAACGTTCCTATCATAATATCAACCAAGATAGGCAATAAGGATAATTGAATAATCATCAATTTGTGAGCCTGATGTTAATCGTGAAAATAAACAGTATGTTCATTACCCATTAGATGAAAGTGTGTTAAAGTATTGATCAATCACTTGGAATAAAAACAGCCTAGTATATTTATGATAATATTTTTTTTAATAAAATAAAGAATTAAAGAGTGTGTAGGGGTGGAAAATGAAAATAAAATAAGGAATCTTGATAGGCGTTACCTCTTAATCGGGTAACTCCTTTTGGATTGTGCCAAAATGATTCCTTGGAAGACCTTATGACCAAAAGGATGAATCAAAGAGTAAAGGAGAGAATTTTGGTAGGTATTTGTTAATATATTTTTCAATCCATAGGGCTTTAGAGGTATGAGTAATTGGAAGGAAAGGATCCCTTTTTATGGTGGGGGAGAAGGGGCACTCTTGTAAATATTTTAAGAGATAATTAAACACGCATTTTTCATTTCAAAACATGATCCAATAAAAATAAAAAGTAGATTAAATGGATTATAGGTTTTACATATTACCATCCAATTTCTATAGTATATGTTCCAAAGTAATTTTGGGTCTTAAATTTATGGTTTAGTCTTTAGTTGAGCTTAATTTTACCTTAATCGATGTAATTAAGTTAAATTACATTCACTAATGATTGTTGGTCAAAAACTATATTGAACTTAATATAAATTAAACATTATTTTGATTTAAAATATGGAATCCATTTTTCCAAATTCAATAACAGATGTTCCAGAAACAAATATTAAATTAATCCCGTCGAGGGGACGACAATGCAGGTTTCTAAAAGTAAAAAGGTTCAAAAGTTTGCTATGTTTTTATATCTAATTTCAATGTGAATTTGGTTAAAATTTCCTAAATTGTATTACATGATAAAAATCTTATCTAATTAAACATTTAAATGAATTTAAAATATAATTTAACATTAAAAATAAATTATATGAAAAAATAATTTTGAATTAAAATCTAGTATTCTAAAGTATTAATTAAAAGTGAAACCATATAGAACAATAACAAAAAATTATCCTAACCAAATATTTTTTTTCTTCCAAATATAATTTTTATTTTGACATATTAATTCTATAAAATATCCAAATATTTAATTTAAAATGGGTTCTGCATTAAAATTCATTAAAACTACCATTATAAAAAATATAGGTTTTTACACATAAAATTATGTTTGTTCATATATTTCGTATATCTAATTTATTGTATGAATACAAAAAAAAAATTGATTTAATATAGAAAATATATATTAAATTATTATTAATCACTAATTGATTTAATGTATTAGGGAAAAACATCTCTAAGACCATATTAATATTTTCCATTATATTAAATCAGATTTAATTTCTAATTAATTTTTATCCTATGAATTCATATTATATTTGTTTAAACCATATATTTTCATAAATTAATAAATACTATTCATTAACTTTAATTTAAATTCTAGGTTATATATTATTTTATTAATTAATAACATTATTTTTATGGTAAACTTGGTCTTTCAGGTTACGTAATCCATCAAAGAAAGTCATTATTATGTGTAACGCAAGAAAACCATGGTGTTCCATGTAGAGAAAGATAGGATTAATTTTGAATGTATTTCATGATTAAATTAGTGTTTCATATAACTCAAGAAAAACATATATCTTTAATATAAAATAAACTATTTTTACTGTTGCATGAAATGAAAAATATCTAAAAGCTGAAATTAAATCAAAAAAATGATTCACAAAATCATGGGATGTTAAATTATACCCCACTTAAAATGAATTTTACCCTCAAAATTTTTATGGGTTATCAAAGTATTAATAATTGAGAGTTTCATTAATAGAAACCCAAATCATAAAAATGAATACTACAACTTTCCTTAGAAGGGAATGTAGGGACCGTAACTCTTACCCAATGTAATATATAACTGATTTTCAACATAGAAGAACATAGGATGGGAGTCAATATTATACATAGAGGAAAAGCATAAATATTTATAGGGAGTTATTGAGTTCATTAATCATAAAAGAGTGAATTATAAAAGAAAAATTTATGGACTAAAAGTTATAAATCTATGATGATTTAAAAGTCCATCGGTTCAAAAAAATTAAGGTATTATGACAAAAAAAATTATTTTTATCATTATCTTAATGTTATGTAACTATTTTCTTGTCCAAGAATATAAGTAAATATACTTACTTTATATATTTATATAAAAATAATAATTCTTTAGTTCTTATTTTATCAAATTTTAATTCAACCATTACATTAAGAAATGGATGCCCCGAGATTAAAATTGATTCCTAAAGTACTAAAAGGAACTTTTAGTAGATCTTATGTCCTATAAAAGAATGAAAAGTATATATATTTTTCTCTAACTACTATTCAAAATAAATTTGGTTAATACATTAATATATAAACACAAAACTAACAATATTATTTCATCATAAATAGTTATTTATCAAAAATAATTATACATTAACCATGACATCGTGTAGGCCAGTGGTAGGCGTGAAAACATTATCATCCTTCAATCATGGGTTCAAGGACTAAGACCTTGTGAGACTTGATTGTTTGTCATCTAACACACAAGATGTCCTTTTCTAAAACCATACTTATATAATTTTGAGAAATAAATAATATTGAAAAACATGAAATAAGTTTAATCCCTAAGTATCCTTTTAATGAAGGATTTTAATACAAGATCTATGCATAAATAACTCCCCTAAAGACTAAATTAAACTCTTTATAAATCATTGAAATTATAACCATTCTCAAAGATGAAAATACAAAACCATTTTAAAGATATTCAAGAAATCATCTTAACATTGATCCCTCATATATCACAAAGTATCTCTTGGTAGTCACGTTCCAAACATGTGAATACCTTCATGGTAAATTCCCATAGAACATTGTGACAACTAAAATTACCATAAATACAGATATAAAACATGAATGGTTCCTTATTCCATATATTATTGGATATATTCCATAAATCCAAGATGTTGTAGAATTTATCCATGATAGAATAATGTACTTGCCAAAAATTACTTAATTAGTTCCATGATAATATGTACCATGTAATTAACTTATTCACTTCCCACATATCATTATCCAAAAAACATTTTCATAACATAAGGAACATATTAAGGGTCATATTTCCTTTAATCCTGTGTTTTCCATTTAAATACCCATTTGATTATATCACTTTTATATTCCATCAGAACCATTCAATGCGTTCTTGTAAATCCATAGCAGAAAACATAAATTGAAAAATACTTATATATTTCACTATTCATATAACATACTTCTTGAATCCAAATACATAAAAAAATTGATTACATTATACATAATGAATTGAAAAGGCTACCTAATCATAATACCTCTTCTTTTAATATTTAATCTGTAGTCTCTTCATGATCAACAATGTAACCATTAAATGCACCACTTTTCTAATTCTGTTAAGAAGATTTCCTCTTATGACATTGAGATTTATAATGAATATTTATTCCTCACTTAAAACACTTAACCTTTGATTATCCCATAGGGAGGCCAAAATTCTAATCCATTCCATTAAACAAACTCCTCATTTTTTTCATGCTGTCACTTTATTTGTTTCCTTATTTAATATAGTCAAAACACCTTCTTGTTCCTATAAGACATTAACTTATGTGATTCTTTACACATTACTTTCATAGAGTAGACTGAATATTATTTCTTCCATGGTCTTCATTACATAAAATCTGAAAAAACACCTTTTTTTCCTTGGTATGTCTGAGAGTTGTTTAAGGTACACAATGTCCAACATGTTCCATAAAAAATGATTAAGAATGATCACAACATCTTTCTCTCTAGTTATCATTCCACATGACAACTCATCAAAAAATATTATATCACATTCAATGTTAATCAAGTTCCTTCTAGTTTCTAATATTGACTAAATCAAGAATCATAGTGTGGGCATTACTTATCATAGTAGAAATCCATATATTTATGAAAATAATTAATTAAAGGATGTCTATATCATGAAAACTTCCTTAATCTATGACACCATAGGTTCATCATAGGTTATTAATAGACAATAAATATTTAAATCCTTCATAATGGTTCATGAAGAGTTGGTGAATTCCCAAAAAATATCCCCCAGGATAATCAAACTAGGTGTGCAGCAAGGCTTGTTTTTGTGTACCAGATTACCCTGAATTGGTCCTACAAAATATTTTTGGAGTTGTTACCTTTAGGTAAATCTATACCAAATCCACGTACACTTTTACTATCTGTAAATAGATGTATTTACAAGAATCCACTCAGTCTATCCGTTACCAAATTCCATGACATTATCTTAAATGTTAACTCTTCCTTAAACTTATTCATAGAGACATCAAAAGACATATATTTAGAAATATTCCTTGGGATATGACTAAAGTTTTTTTTATCCCATTTTCCAATGGTTAATAAAACTTTTTCATTAATATAAACTATAAAAACTTAGATTAACATAAATGGATATTATATCATTTTAGATGAATATTAAGTAAATTATAAAAAATACATGGCTGAGGACAGTAAAAGTTTAGTGTATTTGGAAACATGAAAAACAAAATATTATATCTTGATGAAAGATCTTAAACATATCCAATAAATATCTCCACATTTAGTACTTATACCAAAATCATTTATTCATAACTTGTGGAAAGGAAACATAAGAAACGGGTGAGCACAAATTCTCAGTAGCGGTAAATAAGGGTGATATGTAAGAATAATTATGAGAATACGGGTATAATAACATGATCCTGAAAATGGAATATCATACCCTTCATATCAAATATCATATATGTGACTCATGGAATAAATAATTTAAGTTAATAATATATTAATCATAAGAAAATCAAGAAAACATTCCATGAAAGTATAAAATAGTAATGAAACATGGAATTATGGCACACATAGAAGAATATATTATGATTTTCATAGTATCCAAGGAATAACTTCCAATATCATCTTGGTAGTACGAGTTTACTCTCTATACCATCTTGTTAATCATGGTTCACTCCCATGGCCATATTAGTATCAAGGGTCTACTAATTATACAATATGGGTAGTCATGGTTCATTCCCATGGCCATTATAGTAGTCAAGGTTCGTTCCCAAGACCATATTAGTCTATCTCATGATATATAAATCATTAACCAATGCATTTAAGGGAGATATATTCCCCCACTCACGTCATAATGAAATCATACATACATATTCCATAAGATCAAACATAATCATATCATAACCCATGATATGAAATTGGTATTATAAACATGTAATCATATCATAACCTATAGAAAAAGATATATTTCATAATATTTTCATTAAAATCATAACACATTAAAGAGAAATTTATTTCATAAACAGGTAACTTTAGAAGGAGAAATGGATTTCATAAATACCATGAAACTAAGAATAAACCATTCATAGAAAGAATACGAATGGAAAATTTTGATCATTTCCTAGATGATCATGAGTTACATCAACATATCTCATCATAGATGGAAAATAATTTTGAAATGTCTTTCAAAAAAAATTTAGGAAATATATCATTTTTCATTGAAAATAAATTTTTAATATATAAAAACTTTTGATAATAATTTTCATAAAAAATACTTGAAAACTTATAAAGAATACTTCAAATCATTTTGAAAAAAAATTTCCTTTAAAACTTATAAAATAAGATTCAAAACATTTTAAAACCCTTTTTCGTTGAGAGCAATATAAAAACATATAAATAAATCTTCAAAAAGAATTGAATTTTTTTTAATTTAAGACATGTGAAAGGAGTTAAATTTTTTTTAAATTCGTTTATTTGAAAATACATAAAAAACATATAAATAAGTCTTGATGACATATAAATAAGGCTTGAAAACATGTTGAAAAATGTTTTCCTTGAAAACTCATAAAGGAAGGTTGAAAAAATTAGAAAACAATTTTACATGAAAATAACTATCTAATTTTTTTTAAAAGTTAAGCATTTAAAACTAAAAAGAAATAATCAAACAAATTACAATGGGTAAATCCTTACATTCCATATGAGGTAAAAAGAACATTCCTTTTTCACAGTAAAAAGTTTATAAAAAATTTCTTTTTTGGAAATATTTAGGAATAATACATTTAAGAGATTGGTAAAATAAGAAAAGGGTAAAAATTTAGTTTAAATATAAAATTTAAATTTTAAAATATTCTTGGAAACCCTTTTTAGAAAAAATGGTTTTTAAAGAACATATATTTCTAACCGAATAGAAGGTAATGTTGGGATTTCTTAAAAACACATTCTTAACTATATTATATACCAAAGAGTGTAATAAATGGTAACAATGTATTGATAAATCATTACTAACCATAGTATAAAAATATTCAGGAATTTTATTTAGATATTTATCATAATATTTCATCAAAATATGCATAAACATAAACAATCTAGAAAAGTGATGAGATTATCTCAATAAACCCTTATAACTTGGTAACTTGGGATTATACTCTAAATGTAATAAATTATAATTACATGATGCTTATAATATAATTAAAATAATTATATTCGTGTCATGACATGTAAAATTTAATTATATACACCTCTAAAAATAATTTAGGTGCATAAAAAACATGAGTCTCAAAGAAACAAATTGAGACAATATTGTTTTACCAATTTGGTAAATTTTGAAACATAAACCCCAGGAATAAATATAAGAGAATGGATTTGTAAATATGCATAAATTTAAGTATAAGAATAATTTTATACATCCATGTGAAGTATACACACCACACAAATGGAATGGTTGGTGAATAAAGCATGTATCTCATGGAAAAAAAAGGTGAGATGAAATCCCCTTACCATGTGTCTTGACTCTCATTACACTCGTTCAAAACACCTCCAAAATAAATATAAATTCTTTATAAATATTTTAAAGAACCATATTATTATATCTAGAAGCATATATCATTTTATTATAACCTTATATTACCCTCTTTTTTACCATCTTATGTTAAGGTTTCACTTTGGATAAAAGTTGATTTCTTCATCGCATGTGTCTTAATTTGCTATATCATTGGTACTTATACTTTAATAATGATTCTAGAATATAAAAAATAATATATATATATATATATTATCAATTATATTTGTATTAAAATAATATATTGAATATATAAGTACCAAATCGAATACACTATTCTTGTAGATGGTATATCGTACGTACGCATGAATGATGTTTCCATTTTCAATGTCACATTAAAAGAATGAAAGAAACTTAATACATGTATATGGGGTAATAATCTAATTATAATATAATTATAATTTTATATATATCATATAAGTTCACTAAAATCATCCTTAATACATCCTATGAAGTGTGAGAACGAAGCACATCACTTTAAGGGGGCGGCAGTCCACACTTCCTCAAACAAAATTATCGTATTTACCCCAAATTGAACGTAAAAAATATATGAGTTGTAAAAGTAATAAATAAGACTAAATAAATAATAAATATAAAAAATAATATATATAAATATAGTGTTCATCATAATTTCCACCATGAGAGGTGGTAAGAAAAATTGAACAATCATCCTTTTGTGAGGTGGAAGTTCGTCATACACGTAAACAGTATGTCTGTTACCCATTAGATAGAGGTGTGTTCTAGTGTAGGTTGTAACATTAGAAAAAAAAAATAATAGTATATTTATGATAATTTTGTTTTTATACAATAATTGAATAAAGATAGTGTAGGAGGTTGAGGAGGAAAATAAAAGAAAGGAACCTGAGAGAAGGTGTTATCTCTTAATTGGGTAACTTATTTTGGTTTGTACCAAAAGGATTACTTAGAATACGTTATTCCCAAAGAGATGATTCAAGGAGTAATGGAAGAAAATTGGGTTTCTATTTTTTCAGATCATTTTCGAGCCAAAGGGCTTGAGAGGTGTGACGAATTGGGAAGAAAGGATCCCTTTTTATAGTGGAGTAGGAGTGGAACTCTTGTAAATATTTGAAGAGAGAATTCAAAACATGTTTTTAATGTTGAAGGTGGATCCAATAATGATCCAAAGTAGACCAAATGGAGTATATGGTTGATATATGGCCATAAAATTTCTCTTGGTAGAGTTTCTATGCCATTTTGGGTCTTAATGCTATGCCTTAGTCCTTAGTTACGCTTAATCTTACATTAATCGATGTAATCAATTTTACTCACATTCACTAATAATTTTTGCTAAAAAACTTATTTTAATTATTTTAAATTAAATATTATTCTTTTTAGAAATATGGAATCCATTTTTTCAAATTTCAATCACATTAGTGGCATAGATTAATTTAAAATTAATCTAGCTGACAGGACGACATTACAGGGTTTTAAAGTAAAAATGATCAAATAATTTCTATGTTTTTATATCCAATTTCAATGTGAAATTTTTTATAATGACAAAAATTAGATTAATTTATAAAAATATAATCTAATTATACTTTAAACCAATTTAAAATATAATTAAACCTTATAACTAAATTATATGGAATAAAAATTTGTATTAAAATTCAGTATTTTTAACTACACATTAAAAATGAAACCTTACAAAAAAATACAATGAAATTATACTCACCTAATTTTTATGTTTCTCTTACAAATTAAAATTTTCTTTTCATATTAAATATATAAAAGTTCTAAAAATTGAATTTAAAATGGGTTCTCAATTAAAAGGTGTTAAAACTACCTTTATAAAAAATATTGTTTTTTTGCATAAAATATCGTTTCTTCTTATATTATGTATTTCCAAACAATTTGATGAATACCAAAAATATTTGATTTAATATATAAAATATATATGACATTATTATCACTCAATAAATAATTAAATTTATTAGGGTTAAATAGCTTTGATTCCATATTAATATTTTCCTTTATATTCAAATGTTTTTTTAATAATTAGTTAGTATCCTATGAATTCATCTTATATTTTCTGAAATGATAAATATTTATAAATTAAAAAAGAATATTCATAACCTATAATTTAAAGGCTATTTTAGATCTTTTTATATTAAATAATAACATTATTTTTGGGTAAACCCGGTCTTGTGTGTTATGCAAGCCAGTGAGGAAAGTCGATGTTTCGTGTAACACAAGCTGACCTCGATGTTCCATGTTGTAAAATATAAAATTTAATTTTCATGTAGCACATGACTAAATTGGTCTTAGATATAATACAAGACAAAAATAATTCTTTATTAACAAAAATCTATATTTAGTGTTGTGTGAAATAAAAAATATCAAAAAGGATTAATTAAAACGAAAAAAATAATTACAAAATTATTGGGATGTTACATTATACCAACTGTAAAATGAATTCCCACATCAAAATTCATGTGTGTTATCAAAAGATTAATAATTTATATTTTTGTTCATAAAAAACTACATTGTAAAAAAGAATACTAAAACTTCCCTTAAAAAGGGAATTTTTGAACCATAATGGTTATCCAAAGTAAAATATATCTGATTTTCCACATAGGAGAACATAGGTTGGGAGTGAAAAATAGACATGGAGTAAAAGAAGAAATATTTATAGGAAGTGATTAAGGTCATCAATCACAAACATGTGAATGATCAAAGAAAATTTCCGGTAATCAAAATCATAAATCTTTGATGATTGAAAAGGACATCAATTCAAAAAAAGGTATTAGGATAACACATTTTTTGTGATAGTTATTCTAACCTTGATTAATTCTTTTATTAACTAAGATTATAAGGAAATATAATTACTTGATATATTTATATAGAAAAAATTTAATTTTTATTTATTCCTTTACTAATTTATAATTCATCCATTACTTTCAGAAATGGATGTCTATTAATTAACATGTATTCCTTAAGTACGAAAATACACTTTTAATATATCTTTTGGCCCATAAAAGAATGGAAATTATATCTATTTTTCTCTAAATAATCTTCAAAATAAATATGTTTGATATAATAATATGTCAACATTAAAGTAACTCTACATATTCATTATAAATTATTACTCATCAAAAATAATTATACATTAACCATGACATTGCATAAGCCAGTATTTGGTGTGAAACCATTATCTTCCTTCGGTCATGGGTTCAAGTCCTGCAACCTTTCTGTACATGCCTGGTTATAACCCAAAATACATTTTGTCCTTTTTTAAAACCATACCAATATAATTTTGAGAAATAAATAATATGGAAATCCTTTAAATAGGGATTATCAATAAGTATCCTTTAATCCAAGTTTTTTAATACAAACTCAGTGAATAAATACTTCCTCTAAATCTTAACTTAAACATTTCATGAATTTTTAACCTTATAAACGTTTTCAAAGATGAAAATAAAAAACATCAGAAAGGGAGTCACAAAATTATATTAAAATTGATCCCATATATATCACAAAGTAGCACTTGGTTGTCACATTCCAGACATGTGAATACCCTCATGGTAAATTTTATTAGAACATGGTAACAACATGAATTAACAAAAATAATTCTATAAAACTTGCATGATTATTTATAATATAGATTACTATATATATTCTTTAAATAGAGGAAGTTGTAAACTTCATCCATGATAGCATAAACTACTTTTCAAAAATTCATTAATTAGATTCAAGGTAGTATGTTCTATACAATAAACTTATTCATATCCCGCATGTCTTTATCCAAGGAAAACTATCATAACATAAGGAACATATTAAGGGTTATCTTTCCCTCAATCATGTTTTTTCTATGGACATCACCTTTACATTATATCAATTTTCTCTTCCATCGGAATCATTCAATGTTTTCTTGTAGATCCGTAGTGAAAAAAAATAAACTAAAAAATTATTATATATTTCACATTTCATATAAAATACTTATTGAATCCAAATACTTAAAAGAATCGATTACATCATCCTAAATCCATTTACAAGGCCACCTTATCATAATACCTCTTTCCTTTCACATTTCATTTATAGTCACTTCATCCTCAGCATTGTAACCATTACTTGCACCACCTTGCTGACGCTCTTTAGAATATTTACTCTTCGGACATTGAGTTTTGTAATGAAAATTTATTACACACTTAAAAAAATTATCCTTCGATGAATCTTTAGGGAGACCAATATTCTCTTCCATTCTGTTAACCAAACTCTTCGTTTTTCCCCTACAGTCACATTCTTTGTGTCCTTATTTACCACATTCAAATCATATACTTATTCCTCTAATAATTTCACATAGGTTATTCTTTCCACATTCTTGATATAAAGTAAATTGAATCTTACTTCCTCCATGGTCTCCATTACCCAAAATCTCAGTGAACTCCTTCTTTATCTTCCTCAGTGAGTCCAAGAGTTGGTTAAGGTACACATTTTTAATCATGTTCTGTGAAAACTTATTAGGCATGATCACAAAATCTTTCACCCTAGTGATCATCCCACTTGACTTCATATCAGAAAAAATCAATTACATTCAACTTTAATCTAGTTCCTTCCAGTTCCTACAATTGACTAAAACCCAAATCATAGTGTGATCATTACTTATCATAGTAGAAAACCACATATTCCTGAAAATAATTACTTAAATGATTTCATTATCAGGACTCCTTATTTAATATATGACATCTTACGTTCATCCTAGGTTATTAATAGCCAAATTATATTTAAAATATTAATAATGGTTCATGAAGAGTTTGTGAATTCCCAAATCATATCACCTGGGAGTATCAAACGTGGTGTGCAACAAAGTATGTTGTTGTGGACCGGATTTCCTTGAGTCATGCCCAATACATATTGTTAGATTTATAACCCCCAGGTACATCTGTTCAAGATCCATATCCACTTTTAATAACTAGACATGTATGTACATCAATGAATCCAATCACACTATCATTTACAAAAATTCCAAAATATTTTCCTAAACATTAACTCTTCTTTATACATATCCTCAGAGAAATCCCTAGACATATACTTATTAATATACCTATGTATATCATTAACTAGTTTCAAAAGGTTCACTAAACCTTTCCTTTTATACCTACTATAGAAACCCAGGATTAACATACATGGATATTGCATCATTTAAGATGATTATTAAATGTATTACAAAAATACATGCCTAAAGATTGTAATAGTTTAGTGTCTTTATAAACATGGAAACAAAATATTCTATTAGGGTAAAATATCTTAAAAATATCCCATAAATATATCAACCTTTATTAATTTTATCTAAATCCTTTATTTATAACCTTTGTAAAGGAAACATAAGAAATGGGTGAACTTAAATGCTCAGTAATGGTAAATATGAGAGATATATAATCATAATTATGGTCATAATGGTATGATAAAATGACCATTAAAATAGAATATCATACCCAAAATATCAAATATCATATACATGAATCATGGTTTAAATCATAGTAGTTCAAAAGACATTAATCATAATGAAATATATAATATAAACCATAAATAACTAACATAGGAATAGAACATGGAATTTTGGTAAATAGATAAGAAAATAATATGACTCTAATAGTAGATAAGACATCGCTTCCAAGGACATATTTGTAGTATGGGTTCAATCCTTATACCATCTTGGTAGTCATGGTTCACTCCCATGCCCATCTTAGTAGCATGTATTCACTACTCATACCATCTTTATAGTCATGGTTCTTTCCCACGACCATCTTAGTTGTGAAGGTTCATTCCCAAGACCATATGAGTCTATCTCATGAGATATAATTCTTTACCCAATGCATTTTTGGGAGATATAGATCTCATTAATCTCATAATTAAATCATACATACATGTTCCATAAGATAATAAATAATTATATCATAAACCATGAAATTAAATGGGTATTATAAACATGAAATCATATCATAAAATGTGGAAAAGATAGGTTTCATAATATTTCAACAAAATTATAACCCACAAAAGATAAATAGATTTCATAAACATATAACCCATGAAATAAAAAAATCACAAATACCATGAAATTAATCATAACCCATTCATAAAATGAATGTAAGTGTTACCTTTATATTATTTCTTACAATGGCATGAGTAACATCAATGGATGTGATCTTAGATGGAAAATAATTTATAAATATCTTTAAAAAAAATTCATGAGTAAAATTTCAATTTATCTTTGAAAATTAATTTTTAATACATAAAACCATTTTAAAATCATTTTCTTAAGAAATACCTTGAAAACTTATAATGAAGACTTGAAATCATTTTGAAAACCTTTTTCCTTGAAAATTTATATAATAAAATTCAAAACATTTAAAACCATTTTTCCATGAAAACAATTTGAAACAATATAAATAAATATTGAAAATGCATTGAAAACCTTTTTACTTGAAAACAAGTTAAAGGATATTTATTGTTTTTTGAAAACCATTTCTTTTAAAATACTTTGAGAACTTATAAGTAAGTCTTGAAAACAATTTGAAAACAATTTTCTTTGAAATTTAATAAAATGTAGTTGAAAGCATTTTGAAGATAATTTTCCTTGAAAATAAATTTTCAAAAAAATTTCATAAAAATTATCCTTTCATAAATGAAAAGGAAGCATCAAAGAAATTATGGAGAGTAAATCCTTTCATGTCGTACAAGGTAAAAATAACATTCCTTTTTCATGGTAAAAATGTTAGAAAAAATTCCTTTTTTAAAAGGTGACAAGAAAATTACTTTGAAGACATTTTAAAAAGAAAAAAAGTGTAAAATTTTATTTTAAATATTAAAGGAGAATGTTAGAATATTATTGTAAACCCTTTTTAAAGAACATGGTTTTGAAGGAACATAGATTTTCGACCGAATAGAGGGTAATGTCTGGGTTTCTTAAAAACACTTTATAAACTATATTATATACCAAAGAGTGAGAGAATTGGTGCCCATAGAAAAATAAATCATTCATAATCATAAGATAATAAATCTCAGGAAGGTTCTTGAGAGATGTATCATAAGATTTTATCAAAGTAAGCATAAGAATAATCAATCTTGAAAAGCAATGATGTTGTCTTAATAAAATCTTATAACTTGGTAACACTGAATCATACTCTCTATATAGAAAGTGAAAATAAATTAATATTTGTATATAATTAAAATAATTATATTAATTTAATTACATGTAAAATTGAATTATAATCACCTCAAAATATAATTTCGGTGCACAACATAACATAAGTCTCAAAGAAGGAAAATTGAGACAAATTTGTTTTACCAATTCGGTAACTATTGAAACTTAAATCCCATGAACTAAATATCATATAATGGATATGTAAATAACCATAAATATAATAATAATAATAATAAATTAATATATCCATGCTAAGTATACACTCCATAATAAAGTAATGGGTGCTAAATAGATCATGTATCTCCCATAAATAAAATGTGAGATGAAATCCCTTTACCTTATGTCTTGATTATCATCGTACTCATCCAAACCACTTTTATGATAAATATAAATTCATTATAAATATTATACAGAACCATATTCTTATATATAATACCTTATATGGGATTATTATGACGTAATATTACCCACTTGTTAATCATCCCATCTTATGGTTTCACTTTAGAAAATATTCCCTTTTCTCTTCGCATGTGTCTTAATTTGTTATATCATTGGTCCTTTTACTTATATCAGGATTAAATAATGTAAAACATGATATAAATATCATTTATATATGTTATATTAGTATTATAATAATCTATATAATATATATGTATGAAATAAAGTACATCGCTCATGGAGAGGGTAAGCCATACGTATGCATGAACGTTGTTTCAATATTTATTATCATATTGAAAGAAAAAAGAAAAGAAAATATATGTATATGTGTATATAATATAATTATTGTATCAAAATAAAGTTATATATATCATATAATTTCACTAAAACTATTTGTAATGTATTCCATATAGTGTTTGAACGAATCACATCACTTTGAGGGGGCAGTAGTCCACACTTTCTCAAACTAAATTATCATATTTACACCAAATGGAAGGTTAAAAAGGTATGTGTTTTAAAAGTAATAAATAATCATAAATACATAATAAATATAATATATAATATATATAAACATATTTTCCATCATAATTTCCACATGATATGTGGTATGAAAAATTGAACAATCATCATTTTGTGAGGCAGAAGTTCGATACACACATAAACAGTATGTTCATTACCCATTAGATGATGGTGTGTGAACTTTTAGTTATGAACCATAGAATAAAAACATACTATAATATTTAGGATAAATTTTATGTTATAAAATATTGTAATAAAGATATTTTAGTGGGTGGATAAAGAAAATAAAAGAAAGGATCTTAAGAGAAGGCGTTACCTTTTAATTGGGTAACTCATTTTGGTTTGTGACAAAAGGATTCCTTGGAAAACTTTCTATAAAAACTGAGGCTTAAATTAATAATTGAGGGAATTTTGGGAGATATTTGGGAAGATAATTTTTGATCCAAAGGTATTTATATGTGTGAGGAAGTGGGAGGAAAGGCTGCCTTTTTATAGTGAAGGAGGAGTGTCACTCTTGTAAATATTAGAAGAGGGAATTCAGACCACATTGTTCATATTGTAATTGGATACAATAATGATACATAGTCAACCAAATAAAGTATAGGGTTGAAATATGTCCATAAAATTTCTCTTGTACAAGTTTCTAATTCATTTTGGGTCTTAAATTTATGGTTTAGACTTTAGTTAAGCTTACTTTTACCTTAATCGATGTAATTAATATTAATTACATTCACTATGAATTTTGGTCAAAAACTATGATGAACTTGTTAGAAATTATAAATTATTCTAATTACATATATTGAATCCATTTTTCCAACTTCCAATCATATAAGTAGAAGAAATTAATTTAAAATTAATTCCACTCATAGGACGAGACTCCACGTTTTTAAAGTAAAAATGATCAAAAGTTTTCTATGTTTTAATATCAAATTTCAATTTGAAATTATTTCCAATTAACTAAATTAGATTAATTGATAAAAATATTATTTAATTAAACTTTTAATCAAATTTAAAATATAATTTATCCTTATAAATAAATTAGATGAAAAATAAGTTTTGAATTAAAATCCAGTATTGTAAACTATTCATTAAAAATAAAACCTTATATAAAAATACCAACAAAATTATCGTAAAATAATTTTTATGTTTTTATTTATACATATTAAATGTATAAAAGTTCCAAAAATTGTATTTAAAATGTGTTCTTCATTTATAGACATTAAAACTACCTTTATAAAAAATATAGGGTTTTATGAATAAATTTAGGTTTGTTATTATCTTCTGTCTATCCAATATATTGGATGAATATAAAAAAAATTATTGAATAGAAAAAATATATATTTAATTATTATCCCTTGCTAATTTTTTTAATTTATTAGGGTAAAATAGCTCTGAGACCATATTAATATTTATATTCAATTAGTTTTCAATTCTTAATTGGTATCTTATTAATTCATCTTATATTTTTTAGAACCATATATTTTCAAAAATTAATAAAAAATATTCATAAAATCTTATTTAAAGTATAAGGCCCCATGCCTTAAACCTTACTTAATCTTGAGTTATTACAAGATTACACATTGAGGATCTTTTCAGGTTTAGAGTTTTAGAGAATTAGAACATGAAACTTGCATTACATTCCACATTTAAACAAAGTGGTTACATAAAAGACAGTATTCGTTCTTCCCATCAACGGAAACATATTTAAAATATAACACGGATTATTTCTTGACACATCCTTGACACTATCATCACATCATGTACCTTTCCCTTGACCTGTGAAAAACATTTCAAAAACTTGGGATGAGCATAAAAAGCTCAGTAAGGGTTACAAAAAATATGGAAAGGAAACATGAGTTCAAATATACATGAGAATGAAATCATACTTTACCCATAAAACATAGGCACTTTAACATACCTCACCAAACCATGAATAAATCATAGAAAACATAAGACATAAAGGTAACTTGAGGCATTCATAACATTCTTACGTAGGGAGTAACCCTCTTGGTTACGTTTGGAATACCCATCACAGTATATTCCCTAAATCTCTTCGGAGAAACCTTAACGTTTCACTCCTTCGCGTTACCCAATGCATTGGAGAGCTATATCAGGCTCACCCGCCCTTAGTTTATCCCAGAACCACCCGTTCTTCATAACAATGCCCAATAACCATAACATAATCGTATCACATAAACATGAATAAAGGAAACATAACATTTCCACATTTCAATCACAATATAACATTTTAGGATATTGAAATAATGAATCCATTCAAAAAGAAACCATTTCCAAAACCATTTAAAACATTTAATAATGAGATTTTTGAATCAAAGTGTCCCATACCACCTTGAAGCTTAAAATTTTAAACCATTAATATCCATATAAATAAATCCTTAAATCCATTTTGAAAACATGGATATTAATAAGAACAAATAATTAAAACATTTAAAACGATATTTTGGTTAAAGGGGTTTTACCAAAATTAGAGACACTTGAATACAATAATTGAGGAATAACATTTAGTCAGAACTTTATAATATCATGAGAATAAATGGATTCAGGATATAATACTCTAAAGGACAGTATATACACCATATAAGAGTGAATTAGTGCATAACAACAATGAACCCTCAATAGAAAAGTCAAATGTGATGAAATCCCTTATAAAGAAGGTATCCATAAATTAAGGACAAATCAGTCTCAAAAATATGTGTGACAAATATAAATACACCCAATATAATTGGATATTAAGTGTACAACAATAAAAGGTCATTCACACATATTCAATGGATGACATATTCAATGACTACATGTTGAACCCAAAGAAATCGAAATTGGGTTAAAAAGTTCCCTTGACAGCCTAACGGCATCACATAAAAATGAGTTGATGAGAGATAAAAAGATTATCTCATCACTTGGACATAAAATTTACATCAATAAGAATATATGAGAACATATCCCAACATAACAATATGTAAATTAAAAGACCCAACACAAGAAGTCTTTTAAAAAAGAGGAGGGTGAAAGGTTCCCTTACCGACTTGGGTATCTTTCAAAACATACACCCCATGAAAGAAGGACAATATATCATTGATGTAAATACTCATAAACGAAAGTATATTACACAAAGAGTAGAATAATGGGCAGTACATACACCACTCAATGGAATTTGTGGCAAATGTTTCATAAATCTCACGGGAATAAAAGTGAGATGAAAAATCCCTTGTGAAAACTCGGCAGCCTAACGGCGCCACAGAAAACTTCCGAATATGGATTGATGAGATCAAATATGGAATCTCATCACATTACAATAAAATTTACAGCAAGAGGAATATAAAATAACATCCCCCAACATTACAAAGAGGATCTTAAAAGAAGTGACATAAAGGAGAGTACGTAAAAAGAAAGAGAGAGGTTAGATCTCTTACGAAAGTTCGGAAGCCTAACGGCGCCACTCAAAACTTCCAAAATGGATTGATGAGAGAGAATAGGGTCTCTAATCACATGAACATAAAAATTACAGTAAGTTTAATATAAAAGAACATCCCAATAACAAGAAAGATGAGCTTTAAAAAGAATGACATAAAAGTGTGTACTTAAAAAGAAAGAGAGGAGTAGGATCCCTTACCTCGGGTCCGACTTGACTCGATCGTTCTTTAATCTCCTGAATAATAAACTTGAGTTAATTTCTAATTACTTAAGAACCTTTTTTCAGTTCATTATTACTTTTATACCACTTATTACCATGTCATAAACATTATGTAATCATTTCAGTTAATAATATTTGTTTTGCCGATATTTGGTTCTTAAGTCGAAAGTGGACTTCTTACAATTACATGTTGTTCGTGTGGCCAAATGTTTATTATATACAGAATTGTATTCATTATGTAGATATCATATATTTCATATATATCCAGTACATTCATGCATTTATAACATTACATAATCATTTAGAGGTAAGAAATGAAATGCACCGTTCATGGAGACGGTAAGCCGTACGTACGCATGAACGCTACTTTCATTTCTATTTCATATTTTATAGAATGTAATAATAATGATATAAAGGTATATTATAATTCCAGTATAATATCATATATAATATCATAGTTCCATCCTTTATACGTCCCACATATGGTATTTAACGAATCAAATCACTCTGAGGGGGCGGTAGTCCGCACTTCCTTAAATGAAGATATCGCGTATACCCATAATGGAAGCCATAAAGGTAAGACAAAAATGAAAAATACAGAAGCATAAATAAAACATAAACATATTATATATCATATATAAAAATAGTGACATCATAATGGCCACCTTTGAAGGTGTTAAATGAGTATTGAACAATCATCGTTTTGGGAGGCAGAATTTCACCATCCACGGAAACCGTATGTTCTTTAACCATTTGATGTAGTTGTGTGAGAGTGTAGCTCGAATATATCTTATAACAACATCCTAGTATATTTAAGATACTGGTGTTGTTACAAAAGAAGTAAATAAAAAGAGTTTAGGGGGTTGGAGAAGCAAAATAAAACAAATGAACATGAGAGAATGAATTACCTTTAAAAGTGTAACTCCTTTTGATTTGAGCCTAAAGGCTTCCTTTGAAAGGATTCTGCCCAAAGGGAATCCTCTAGGATGAGGAGAGGGATGTGGAGAGAGTAAATGGGCAGGGGTTGGCCGAGACAAAGGCTTGAGGAGTGTGTTAAATGAGGTGGAGGTGGGGGCCTTTTATAAGAGGAGAGGAGGGGCACTTTTGAAAAGTAAAGAAATATAACTTTATTTGAAAATGTGTTTCGGTTTCAAAAGGTCCCACATTGATATAATTCGTGGATAAGGTGATAAGTCTTTGAAATACACTCATCCAATAAGTTTTGGACATGTTTAGTTCATAGAGTTTACATTATCTTTCCATTTTATTTAAATCGTCAAATAATGATGTCATCACTGCATCATTATTATGTCATAAATAATTTAATTTATGTAATGTCTAAAAATTATAAAAAAAATACTATGACGTAGGAAATCGTTTTAGCTTTCCAATGAATATTTATAATCAAAAATATGACTTGTATAACCTCACTTAAAAATTGTTTTATTAAAACATATCATGTTTGTGTCAATTTTACTTTTACATTAAATAAAATGTTATTTATGTCATTTCCCAACCAAGGTGGATCCATGGGGTCCCCAATTTGACTCATGGCTTGTCTTGGTCGGCCATGATACAACCAATAGGTGTAGGACAAGTGTCATGGTGTTTTCACATTCTTATAATATCATTTTTACCTTAAACTACACTAATTACCTCTAATCGCGATTAAAAACTTAATAAGTTACTATTCACCAAAAAATTATTTTAATCTCATTGAACCACATTTTACTTCTTAATGACAACCATGTATGTCGTATTTTTGAAAATCAAAACACAATGATGGCAAAATTTCATTTAAACGGAAAATCAGTTTTTATAAGTACCACTTAGTGGTTTCACTATTCATCAAAAATTGAAGTTTTTCAGAAAAATCCCAAAAATTCACCCTAAGCTATATTTTATATTCTGAATTCAAAAATGAAGTCCGTTTTACAAAATTCAAAACATATAAGTCACATTAATTAATTTAATAATTAATTCCCGCTGTCATGACAAATAGCGTGTTTTATGAAATAATAAGTATCAAAAGATTGACACTAGTTTAAGTCTGATTTCAAAGTGAAATTGATTCCAATGACCACTATTGGATTTAATGGTTAAAATATTTTATAATTTCACTTTAAAACCAATTCAAAATATAATCTAATCATATAAATAAATTATATTAAAAAGTGGTTTTGAATTAAAATACAACATTTTACACTATTCATTAAAAAAAGAACTTTATCGGAAAGATACAAAAAATTTACACAAAGTAAATTTTGATGTCCCGATTCTTAATAAGAGTTTTATTTGGTCCAAAAGAATGTTTAAGAGTGAACAAAACTATATTTAATGACGGTTCTCCATCAAAAGGTGATAAGTGAACCTTTAGTGAAAACTAGGGCATATACCCCTAAAATTGAATTCTTTCCGTATTTTAAGCCTTTATCTTTTATTGTATAAATGTAAAAATATTTAAGAACATATATAATCATATTTTAGTTATTTCTATCCATTCCCGCCATTACAACGGCTACATGTTAACTACCATTTAAAATAATATTATTTTATTATTAGAGTGCAACGTAAGATTCCCAAGAAACTCGTTGTTGCGTGTTTGGTACGCCATCGAGCATAGCGTCCCCTTTAAAGTCATATTAATATTTTATTCACAAATATGGATAAATATGAAAATTTCATATTCCTTATTTACCTGGGATGTTACATCCTTCCCCCCTTTTGGGAATTGCGTCCTCGCAATTTTAAAATTGCGCTTGGAAACATCCTTGAACGTCCCACATCGGAACAAGAGTCGGTAAAACAATCACTTTAAAATAAAGAAAGATAAGCACATAGGTCACCCGAGTTAACCCACACTAGGATTCCAAGTATGAAAATATGGACATGGAGGAGAAAACATAGGGTCATGTTCTGATGGAGAGTGATAGAAAACATGTTTAGGAGAAAGTTAACAATAAGAAAATCACAAACTTGTGATGGGTTAAACGGTGTTGGGTTCCCCAGTAGGAAAAGTTAATAGACATTATTTTTGTATTTAAGTTACTTTTTATTGAGGAATTTATTCATAAGGAAGCATAATCACTTATCATGTTGACTTTCAACTTTTACTAGATTCCTTAGTCAAACTCATATTTTTTTCCAAAAGACGAGTATTTAGGGAGAATTTTTCGCATTAAGAGTACTATAATAAACTTCTAGAGAATCACCTAATCCCCAAAAGAGAACTATATACATCCCATGTATTTAGGCTTTAACCAAAACCAAAACCAAAAAGGTTAGTACAAGATCTGATAATCCAAAAAAGGATAACCCCTTATAAAAAGAAAATCTATTCTTAATCTCCAAAATTTGTCCAACAAAACCCAAAGTTCAACGAGGACCATCCGATAAACAATTTTTCCATAAAATTCTTCAAAGTAAACCAATATAAGATTGAAACCCAAATATTTGAAGGATTTAGTCACATAGTCTTCCAAGTTAAATCGTAACATTTATCTCCAAACAACATCAGTTGCTCCTAAAGTCTCACATTGAAAAGTAATTATCCTAATCACATATCCTCCAAAATCAACTTACTCTTAATTCATAAAATCATATAACTAAAAAGAATCAGTCAAACTAACCAGGGACTTCACGTAGTTCAGTGGTAGGCGATAAATACCAGTCGCACTTTGGTAGTGGGTTCGATTCCCGCAGCATTGTCCGACGCGACGGGTTGTCACACGGTCTGCGTGTTGTCCTTTTTCCAAAACTATATAATTCTCAAATGATTACCCAAAAAGGGATAAAATCATCAAAAATAACCATAACATAATTTAACCTCAATTTTATCTCATGCCTTTCACTTCAATCATAACATATGGTAACCCATAATTACCTCAAAAGTAAGGATCATATAAACCCAAATGGTTCTTTATAACTATGTCCACAAAAGAAAAGATAACTATTACTTGAATAAAATTTGCCTATATTAAACATCAGGGTTACACATAATATAAAAAGTCTTCTAATGTAACCCCATCATCAAAAGATACTTAATACTCTTAAGAATTTCACCCTAACTCTTAAAGCCCTTATATGTTGACATCTTACTCATTCAACATTCTTCATGATCCATTATCCATTCCTTTCCAACTTATTCCGAAATACCTCTTTCCTACAAACAAAATCATGAATCATATCCTAAGATTCCAAAATAAGAAAAAAATAGTCATGAAATATTACATACCTTTGATTGGTCATTGTCAGTTTCTTCATCCTCAATCGGAATGGCATTAGGTATTGGTAAATGAATATTGGTACGCTCTTGGTGACCCCATTCACGAAACTTCTTCATAGGACATGTGTTTGCATAATGACCATGCACACCACATTTAAAACATTCAATTGATCCCTCAGAAAGAACTTCTTTCCCTTTCCTCGAGTCAACTGGATGCTTCCTTTTTCCATGGAAGGTTCTTGCTTTATGACCTTCATTTCCACATCTATAGCATATTTCTGTCCCTTTGAAACATTTTCCTAGGTGTTTCTTTCCACATCTTTGACACATAGGTTTTTGAACACACTTACCTTTATGATTATTACCTGTACTTCCGTAGGGATTTGTTTCTTGCATATATGATGCCTTAGAGAAATCTCCAAGGTTTAGGTGGTCAATCATGACTCCAGATAGTTGGTTGAGGATAATCACAAGAGTTCTTATTGCAGATCCCATATCATTCAGTTGCTTGCTCAAAAAACTGTCACAGTTTCCTTCACATCCACTGTTACTTTGGTGCCTGCTAGATCCATCCATTTACTAAAACCAAAAAGGTCAGTGTGAGTATATCAACAAAACCATCATGTACTAATGAGTAAGATAGACAATAAGATATACTTACTCATTCACTTTATCTAAAACTAAGACTCTTTCTGAAATCCTAACCATTATGGTAACTGTCAATTTTGCTTAAATAATACCCTAACCTCTAAAGTTATCTAAACCGACCTCTAATACCAACTATAAGGCCCCATTCCTTAAACCTTACTTAATCTTGAGTTATTACAAGATTACACATTGAGGATCTTTTCAGGTTTAGAGTTTTAGAGAATTAGATCATGAAACTTGCATTACATTCCACATTTAAACAAAGTGGTTACATAAAATACAGTATTCGTTCTTCCCATCAATGGAAACATATTTAAAATATAACACAGATTATTTCTTGACACATCCTTGACACTATCATCACATCATGTACCTTTCCCTTGACCGGTGAAAAACATTTCAAAAACTTGGGATGAGCATAAAAAGCTCAGTAAGGGTTACAAAAAATATGGAAAGGAAACATGAGTTCATATATACATGAGAATGAAATCATACTTTACCCATAAAACATAGGCACTTTAACATACCTCATCAAACCATGAATAAATCATAGAAAACATAAGACATAAAGGTATCTTGAGGCATTCATAACATTCTTACGTAGGGAGTAACCCTCTTGGTTACGTTTGGAATACCCATCACAGTATATTCCCTAAATCTCATCGGAGAAACCTTAACGTTTCACTCCTTCGCGTTACCCAATGCATTGGAGAGCTATATCGGGCTCACCCGCCCTTAGTTTATCCCGGAACCACCCGTTCTTCATAACAATGCCCAAGAACCATAACATGATCGTATCACATAAACATGAATAAAGGAAACATAACATTTCCACATTTCAATCACAATATAACATTTTAGGATATTGAAATAATGAATCCATTCAAAAAGAAACCATTTCCAAAACCATTTAAAACATTTAATAAAGAGATTTTTGAATCAAAGTGTCCCATACCACCTTGAAGCTTAAAATTTTAAACCATTAATATCCATATAAATAAATCCTTAAATCCATTTTGAAAACATGGATATTAATAAGAACAAATAATTAAAATATTTAAAACGATATTTTGGTTAAAGGGGTTTTACCAAAATTAGAGACACTTGAATACAATAATTGAGGAATAAAATTTAGTCAGAACTTTATAATATCATAAGAATAAATGGATTCATGATATAATACTCTAAAGGATAGTATATACACCATATAAGAGTGAATTAGTGCATAACAACAATGAACCCTCAATAGAAAAGTCAAATGTGATGAAATCCCTTATAAAGAAGGTATCCATAAATTAAGGACAAATCAATCTCAAAAATATGTGTGACAAATATAAATACACCCAATATAATTGGATATTATGTGTACAACAATAAAAGTTCATTCACACATATTCAATGGATGACATATTCAATGACTACATGTTGAACCCAAAGAAATCGAAATTGGGTTAAAAAGTTCCCTTGACAGCCTAACGGCATCACATCAAAATGAGTTGATGAGAGATAAAAAGATTATCTCATCACTTGGACATAAAATTTACATCAATAAGGATATATGAGAACATATCCCAACATAACAATATGTAAATTAAAAGACCCAACAAAAGAAGTCTTTTAAAAAAAAGGAGGGTGAACGGTTCCCTTACCGACTTGGGTATCTTTCAAAACATACACCCCATGAAAGAAGGAAAATAGATCATTGATGTAAATACTCATAAACGAAAGTATATTACACAAAGAGTAGAATAATGGGCAGTACATACACCACTCAATGGAATTTGTGGCAAATGTAGCATAAATCTAATGGGAATAAAAGTGAGATGAAAAATCCCTTGCGAAAACTCGGCAGCCTAACGGCGCCACAGAAAACTTCCGAATATGGATTGATGAGATAAAATAGGGTATCTCATCACATTACAATAAAATTTACAGCAAGAGGAATATAAAAAAACATCCCCCAACATTACAAATAGGATCTTAAAAGAAGTGACATAAAGGATAGTACGTAAAAAGAAAGAGAGAGGTTAGATCTCTTACGAAAGTTCGGCAGCCTAACGGCGCCACTCAAAACTTCCAAAATGGATTGATGAGAGAGAATAGGGTCTCTCATCACATGAACAAAAAAATTAGAGTAAGTGTAATATAAAATATCATCCCAATAACAAGAAATATGAGCTTTAAAAAGAATGACATAAAAGTGTGTACTTAAAAAGAAAGAGAGGAGTAGGATCCCTTACCTCGGGTCCGACTTGACTCGATCGTTCTTTAATCTCCTGAATAATAAACTTGAGTTAATTTCTAATTCCTTAAGAACCTTTTTCAAGTTAATTATTACTTTTATACCACTTATTACCATGTCATAAACATTATGTAATCATTTAAGTTAATAATATTTGTTTTTCCGATATTTGGTTCTTAAGTCGAAAGTGGACTTCTTACAATTACATGTTGTTCGTGTGGCCAAATGTTTATTATATCCAGAATTGTATTCATTATGTAGATATCATATATGTCATATATATCCAGTAAATTCATGCATTTATAACATTACATAATCATTTAGAGGTAAGAAATGAAATGCACCGTTCATGGAGACGGTAAGCCGTACGTACGCATGAACGCTACTTTCATTTCAATTTCATATTTTATAGAATGGAATAATAATGATATAAAGGTATATTATAATTCCAGTATAATATCATATATAATATCATAGTTCCATCCTTTATACGTCCCACATATGGTATTTAACGAATCAAATCACTTTGAGGGGGCGGTAGTCCGCACTTCCTTAAATGAAGATATCGCGTATACCCATAATGGAAGCCATAAAGGTAAGACAAAAATGAAAAATACAGAAGCATAAATAAAACATAAACATATAATATATCATATATAAAAATAGTGACATCATAATGGCCACCTTTGAAGGTGCTAAATGAGTATTGAACAATCATCGTTTCGGGAGGCAGAATTTCACCATCCACGGAAACCGTATGTTCTTTAACCAATTGATGTAGTTGTGTTAGAGTGTAGCTCGAATAAATCTTATAACAACATCCTAGTATATTTAAGATACTGGTGTTGTTACAAAAGAAGTAAATAAAAAGAGTTTAGGGGGTTGGAGAAGCAAAATAAAACAAATGAACATGAGAGAGTGAATTACCTTTAAAAGTGTAACTCCTTTTGATTTGAGCCTAAAGGCTTCCTTTGAAAGGATTCTGCCCAAATGGAATCCTCTACGATGAGGAGAGGGATGTGGAGAGAGTAAATGGGCAGGGGTTGGCCGAGCCAAAGGCTTGAGGAGTGTGTTAAATGAGGTGGAGGTGGGGGCCTTTTATAAGAGGAGAGGAGGGGCACTTTTGGAAAGTAAAGAAATATTACTTTATTTGAAAATGTGTTTCGGTTTCAAAAGGTCCCACATTGATATAATTCGTGGATAAGGTGATAAGGCTTCTAAATCCACTCATCCAATAAGTTTTGGACATGTGTAGTTTATAGATTTTACATTATCTTTCCATTTTATTTAAATCTTCAAATAATGATGTCATCGCTGCATCATTATTATGTCATAAATAATTTAATTTATGTAATGTCTAAAAATTATAAAAAAAATACTATGATGTAGGAAATCGTTTTATCTTTCCAATGAATATTTATAATCAAAAATATGACTCGTATACCCCCACTTAAAAATTGTTTTAGTAAAACATATCATGTTTGTGTCAATTTTACTTTTACATTAAATAAAATGTTATTTATGTCATTTCCCAACCAAAGTGGATCAATGGGGTCCCCAAGTTGACCCATGGCTTGTATTGGTCGGCCAGGATACAACCAATAGGTGTAGGACAAGTGTCATGGTGTTTTCACATTCTTATAATATCATTTTTACCTTAAACTACACTAATTACCTCAAATCACGATTAAAAACTTAACAAGTTACTATTCACCAAAAAATTATTTTAATCTCATTGAACCACATTTTACTTCTTAATGACAACCATTTATGTCGGATTTTTTAAAATCAAAACACAATGATGGCAAAATTTCATTTAAACGGAAGATCAGTTTTTATAAGTACCACTTAGTGGTTTCACTATTCATCAAAAATTGAAGTTTTTCAGAAAAATCCCAAAAATTCACCCTAAGCTATATTTGATATTCTGAATTCAAAAATGAAGTCCGTTTTACAAAATTCAAAACATATAAGTCACATTAATTAATTTAATAATTAATTCCCACTGTCATGACAAATAGCGTGTTTTATGAAACAATAAGTATCAAAAGATTGACACTAGTTTAAGTCTGATTTCAAAGTGAAATTGATTCCAACGACCACTATTGGATTTAATGGTAAAAATATTTTCTAATTTCACTTTAAAACCAATTCAAAATATAATCTAATCATATAAATAAATTAGATTAAAAAGTGGTTTTGAATTAAAATACAACATTTTACACTATTCATTAAAAAAAAGAACTTTATCGGAAAGATACCAAAAATTTACACAAAGTAAATTTTGATGTCCCGATTCTTAATAAGAGTTTTATTTGGTCCAAAAGAATGTTTAAGAGTGAACAAAACTATATTTAATGACAGTTCTCCATCAAAAGGTGATAAGTGAACCTTTAGTGAAAACTAGGGCATATACACCTAAAATTGAATTCTTTCCATATTTTAAGCCTTTATCTTTTATTGTATAAATGTAACAATATTTAAGAACATATATAATCATATTTTAGTTATTTCTATCCATTCCCACCATTACAACAGCTACATGTTAACTACCATTTAAAATAATATTATTTTATTATTAAAGTGCAACGTAAGATTCCCAAGAAACTCGTTGTTGCGTGTTGGGTACGCCATCGAGCATAGCGTCCCCTTTAAAGTCATATTAATATTTTATTCACAAATATGGATAAATATGAAAATTTCATATTTCATATTCCCTATTTACCTGGGGTGTTACATAAAGGATATTTTATATATTGTTATACTAAATAATAACATTATTTTTCTAGTAAACACAGTCTTGCATGTAACACAATCCATTGAGGAAAGTCATTATTGTGTGTAACGCAAGCTAACCTCGTTGTTCTGTGTAGAGAAAGATAAAATTTATTTTGTGTGTATTGCATGATTAACTTGGTGTTTCATATAAAACAATACAAACATAGAACTTTAATATCAAATAAAAAAATTACATTTTGTGAAATGAAATATATCAAAAAGGCTAAATTAAATTGAAAAAAATAACTCACAAAGTCTTGGGATGTAAAATTTTATAAAAAATGCATATTATTAAAAACCAAATCCATTTTTCCAAAAACAAAATCAAAACAAAAGAAGTATTGTTTATCAATTTAAATTATACTAGATAATCATAACTACACTTATTCGAAACCAAGTATATTGAATATAATTATATAAAAGGAATTAACTAACCATAAAGTACATCAATAATCTCTCATCAATTGAGTCATGATTTAAACAAGTCATTTACTATTAGCTATATTAATTTTTTAATGAAATTAAAATTTAAATGGGTTCTGTCCTACATTATGAAATCTTAACCACTTAATCCAAATATTAAAAAAAACAAAATTCACAATCAATATAAATCTATAAATAAAAATATATCCAAAAACCTATTTATAATATCAGTTAATTTGAAGGAAACCATTAAAACACACTCATGGAATATACTGAAATTTTTATAATATGAAAAAAATAGTTTAATTTAGTAAGTATTAAATTATATAATTTAAAACATTTTATTTAATGAAATTTCTTTAAAACACCAATCTCAAATTATAAAATTATCTCTTGAGAGGTAACCTAATAGAACTCTTCAATTTTTAACCAAATTTAAAATCCTCATGTTTTCATTTAAACTATCCAAAATATATGAATGATTATTTATTTCAAATTACATTTTTGGAAAACTATATTTTTTAAAATTGTTTTCATTATTATAAAAACATGTTCATTTAATGTTTTGAAACTAACTTCCATAAAAATATTTTTCAATAAGGGATTATAAATTTATAAAAGGAAATTAAAAATAATTATCACTTTTTAATTTTTCAAAATTTATTTTAAGACAAACATAAAACCCAATTAATCAATAACATACTATATATATATCTTATAAAACACATCAAAATATCTATTTTTTTTATAAATTAAATTCGAATTGATAATCATAAAAATAAACATTGAACAATTATAAATGTTATATAATAAAATAAAAATAATCTATGAAGCATGAGACTCAAATAAATTTTCTATACACCTCTACACCATAAATTAAGATGAAACCCATTGAAGTGTTAAATAACCTTGTACAATATAATAATTCCCTAGTAATTTTACTTCCCACTATAAATAGGTTGATCAGACCAATTTATAGGTTACTTCTCAAGTTACAATCATCCAAACAACACCCACCATAGACCCATCTATTCTTACTTTGAAACCATTTTGTAACATGTTAACTTTGGTTTCCTAAAATAAAACCCAAACCGCATTCCATAACAACTAAATCTCATTCTTAGTTTTCATGGGTGGGTAAAATTTCTAAAGTCATCACTATAATATAATGTAAATGATTTAATAGTTTTTGAATCCAAATATGATAAACCAATAATTTCACCTAGAAGAAGAATGATTCATACATATACTACACATATCACTAAAGAACAAAAATAGAAAATTACTAATATGGATAAATATAGAAATATGAGGCATATTTAGTTGATAGAAATATTTTGATGCAAAAAACAATTAATGATACATTTATTACTATGTGGCATATAGGCTATATTCATATTCAACTTCCTCTATAACTCTTCACCTGAGCCATTGTTTTCGTATTATAAAAAAGGAAATATTTTATTACTTATAATATTAAGAAACATAGAATTATGTATGTTCAATATATTTTTACATGTTGGGAGTGAGTATATAAATTATAAGTGTGTCCCTAAAAACACTATATAGTTTCATTTTAAATTAAATCCCACCAGATAGTTTGAAAAAATATAATTGTACTTTCTTTAAATTAATGTGGACTTTATAAGTAAAATATGTATATTTATCAATTTCCTTCCCAAAACACATTTGTTCCTAAATTTCTCAAACTATTTAAATTAAATTCCAATAAATACCCAACCCATTTATAAAATAAAAACCAAATCACTAGCATAATTATCATGGGACAAGTACACTAGATTCAAATGGGGAAAATCAAAATCCTTGAGGAAAAAAACATCTAGCTATCATTTAATGTGATATGATCCTTGAACCCAAGACTTGATCAATATAGTCTTCCTCTAGGTCACACAATTAGACATTGCATAATCACAACTATAAGATCATTAAAAAATTAAATTATAAAATAAAAATCTAAGGGGTTCCATGATTTTCTTCAAATCAATAATAAGTATGTATTTATATAAAAATATCATATGAAATTCTCCAATACTCCCTATGCTGATCCAAATAAGTAATATATCTTAATAAGGGGTGAGATTTCTCAAGACCTTCACACCCTAATATGGTGCCAAAAGCATTCTCCTTTATATTCTATATTTGACACCAACTTATGTGACCCAAAAATAATCTTACATTGTTACAATTTCAATACAAATATACTTAATTAATTTCATAACCAATAAATTTTTAGGTATAGAGCTTTAGAGAATATGTAAAACACCTTCACAAAACAAATCCCATGATATTCTCATCAAATATACATTTTTTTAATATACCATATACTTATTATTTCATAATAATTCTTAAACATATACCAAAAAAATTCTCCATTAATTTTACCATTCTTGACATATATTACATCATATCATTGTTCAAATCCTTGAGAAATAGAAACATAAGAAATGGTGAGCTTTGATGCTCAGTAAGGATAAACATTGAAGATATCACTAAAAGATCATAAGTGAGAATAATATGAGATTAAGGGAATGTGAATATAACCAATTTACTAATATAATTTAATCTTATATAGAATAAAACTTCTCATAACTTAAGGTCCATTGTATAAACATCTTCATAAAAAGAAACCTGGTATCAAAAAAACCATTATCACTAGTACAATCATGACCTTTAGTGGCCGCCAAAAGCCGTCGCTAAAAGTCTATAGCGGCCGCCTAGCGGCTGCCAAACGGTGGCCGATTTTGGACCATCGTTGTTGCTATCAGTGACTGCCATGTGGCGGATGCTAAAAGTAATATGTTATGGCCTATAGCATCCACTGTTTGTCGGCAGCTATAGGTGGCGCTGGAATCACCTACAGCGGCCACCAAATGGCAGCCACATTAATTTTGTTAATTTTTTTAAAAAAATATCAACAATAAAATAAAATATACCCACATAAATCTCATCAGTAATCTTCCAAGCTTCACATATATCAACAAATATAAATTCATAACAATTTTAATAAAAAAATTAGTACTGAATAAATCATATAAACAAATAATTGAAACAAATTAACATATTTCAATTCAAACTTACTGTAATAGATCGAAAGTATTTGATTTTAAATATATATTCAAAATTTCGATTACCGTTTTAAAATTTTAAAATATTTAATTCTATGGTGCTAATTAAATTGTTGCTCTGTTATGTCAGGTCAATCTGATGTTGTTTCCTATGAATTTGGCCGTTTATGACACCAGAAGAGCGTCTTTTGTCACCACGGGCACACGACACCTCTGATTGATGTGTCGTCTACCCGACCACTTTACAATTCACTCACCCATTATTTTCAAATGATTTCAAGCCATTCTGACATCATTCGACTGGTTTGGACTGCCCCACACGCGTTTCTGAAGCGCGCCCAACACTTAAAAACACTTATTGAGTCGTACCACGCAAACCGCATGTCCGATTGATGTTTCTTCTCATCGTACACATCACAAATAAAAATTATATTGTTTCCCTGTGATTTTAGGTCAATATGATGTCGTTCGCTATGAATTTGACCGTTAAACTCCCGTTTTGGCCGTTTATGACACCTGAAGTGTGTTCTTAGTCACTGTGGGAACACGACACCTCCAATTGATGTTTCTTCTACCCTAACACTTCACAATTTACTCACCCATTGTTATCGTCTGATTTTAGGCCATTCTGACATTGTTCGGCCGGTCTGGACCACCCCACATGCGTTTCTCAAGCGAGCCCAACACTTAAAAAATTCATATTGAACCGTACCGCGCAAAACGCGTCCCCAATTAATGTTCCATCTTTTCATACATGTCAAAAATAATAATTATATTGTTTACCTAGGATTTCAAGTCAATCCGGTGTCGTTCGCTATGAATTTGACCGTTAACCATCTAATTTGGCCGTTTATGACACCAGAAGTGCATTCTCTGTCACCACAGGCACACGGCACCTCCAATTGACGTGTCGTCTTCCTGACCACTTCAAAATTCACTAACCCATTGTTTTAGTCTGATTTCAGGCCATTCCGACGTCATTCGTATAGTTTGGACCGCCCCACTTGTGTTTTTGAAGCGCGCCCAACACTTAAAAAACACATATTGAGCCATACCGCGCAAACCGCAAGTCCCATTAACATTTTGTCTCCTCATACACATCAAGAATAATAATTAAATTGTTTCTATATGATTTTAGGTCAATCAAATGTCATCTTCTATGCATTTTACTATTAAACGCCCGTTATGGCCGTTTATGACACGAGAAGTGCATTCTCGGTCACCACAGGCGCACGACACCACCGATGGACATGTCATCTGCCCAACCATTTCAAAATTCACCCACCCATTGTTGTCGTCTGATTCTAGGGAAATCCAACGTCGTTCGACCGGTTTGGACCACCCCACGCGTGTTTCTGAAGTGCGCCCAACACATAAAAACGCATATTGAGTCGTACCGCGCAAACCGCACGTTCGATTGATGTGTCGTCTCCTCACACGTGTCACGAATAACAATTATTTTTTTCCTGTGATTTTAGGTCAATCTGACGTCGTTATCTATGAATTTGACTGTTAAATTCCCTTTTGGCCATTTGTGACACCAGAAGTGCGTTCTCAGTCACCGTGGGCACACGACACCTCCGATTGACGTACCATCTGCCTGACCACTTCAAAATTCACTCACCCATTGTTGTCGTCTTATTTTAGGCCATCATGAAATTGTTATGCCGGTTTGGACCACCCCACGCGCATTTCTGAAGCGTGCTCAACACTTAAAAAATGCATATGCAGTCGTACCGTGCAAACCGCATGTCCAATTGATGTTCTGTCTCCTCGTACACGTCACGAATAATAGTTAGATTTTTTCCCTGTGATTTCAGGTCAATACAATGTCGTTTGCTATGAATTTGACAGTTGAACACCCATTTTGGCCATTTGTGACTCCAGAAGTGCGTTCTCAGTCACTGCACACACACAGCACCACCTATTTTTGTTATCTGATTTTAGGGCAATCCGACGTCGTTCGACCGGTTTAGACCACCCCACATGCGTTTCTGAAGCGCGCTCAACACTTAAAAAACGCTTATTGACTCGTACCGTGAAAACCGCCTGTCTGATTGATGTTACGTCTCCTCTTACATGTCAAGAATAATAATTAGATTCTTTCCTTGTGATTTCAGGTCAATCCGATGTCGTTCTCTATGAATTTGACTATTAAACGCCCGTTTTGGCCGTTTGTGACTCCAGAAGTGCATTCTCGGTCACCGCGGGCCCACGACACCAGCGATTGACGTGTCGTCTTCCTGACCACTCCACAATTAACTCACCCATTGTTGTCATCTTATTTCAGGCCATTCTGACGTCGTTCGGCCGGTTTGGACCACCCCACGCGCGTTTCTAAAACGCGCCCAACACTTAAAAAACGCATATTGATTCATACCATAAAAACTGCACATCTGATTGATGTGTCCTCTCCTCGTACATGTCACGAATAATAATTAGATTTTTTCCCTGTGATTTCAGGTCAATCCGATGTCATCCGCAATGCAATTGACTCTTAAACGCCCGTTTTGGCCGTTTATGACCCCAGAAGTGCATTCTCGGTCACCGTGGGAACAAGACACCTCCGATTGACGTTTCATCTTACCAAACACTTCAAAATTCAGTCACATGTTGTTTTCATCTTATTTCAGGCCATTCTAATGGTGTTCGGCCGGTTTGGACTGCCCCACGCGCGTTTCTAAAGTGCGTTCAACACTTAAAAATGCATATTGAGCCATACCGTGCAAACCGCACGTCTGGTTGGAATTTCATCTCCTCAAAAACGTAACAAATAGTAATTACATTGTTTCCCTATGATTTCAGGTCAATCTTATGTCATCGGCTATGCATTTAGCTGTTAAACGCCCGTTTTGGCCGTTTTTGACACCAGAAGAGCATTTTCGGTTACTGCAGGCACACTTCACCTCCAATTGACATTCTATCTATCCAAGCACTTTAAAATTTACTCACCTATTCATTTTTTCTGATTTCAATACATTCCGACATCAGTCGGCTGGTTTGGACCGCCCCACGTGCGTTTCTGAAGCGCGCCCAACACTTAAAATTTACATATTGGGCCATACCACACAAACCGCTATCCAATTGATGTGTAGTCTCCTCTTACATGTCACGAATAATAATTATATTGTTTCCCTATGATTCAGGTCAATATGATGTCGTTCGCTATGAATTTTACCGTTAAATGCCCGTTTTGACCGTTTGTGACACCAGAAGTGCATTCTTGGTCACTACGGGCACAGGGAAACTCCGATTGACATGCCGTCTGCCCGACCACTTCAAAATTCACTCACCCATTATTGTTGTACAATTTCAGGCCATTCCAACATCATTTGGCCAGTTTGGACCACCCCATGCTCGTTTCTGAAGCGCACCAAACACTTAAAAATTCATATTGAGACGTACCGCCTAAACCGCATGACGGATTGATATTTCATCTCCTCTTACATGTCACGAATAATAATTAGATTGTTTCCCTCTTATTTCTGGTCAATTTCATGTTGTTCTCTATGAATTTGACTGTTAAAATATTGTTTTGGCCATTTATGACACCAGAAGTGCATTCTTGGTCACCATGGGCACACGACACCTCCGATTGATGTTCTGTCTTCTAGAACAATTCACAGTTAACTCACCTATTGTTGTCATCTGATTTCAAGCCATTATGATGTTGTTTAGCTGGTTTGAACCGCCCCACGTGCATTTTGGAAGTGCGCCCAACACTTAAAAAAAGCATATTGAGATTATTTGACCCAATAACTATACCTAATCAATACAAATGTGACATATATATAGCTCGACGTATAGTCGAGGCTCTATAAGTGTAATCTAGATGATGTTAAGATATTGGGTTTGATCATCATCAGTTTTGGAGTGCACAAAGATGTCATCCACAAATACTAAAACAAACTAATCTAGGTAAAAATGGTAGATTATATTCATCTAGGATATAAAAAAATCTAGAGAATTAATCAACACAAATGAAATTACCTCATGCATGGGGTTCATCCTCATATGAATCACCAATATCACTGCGATGTCCACCAGCTGTATTCAGATCCTACAATATATATCAATATTATTTATCTTAAACATATCAATAAAATTCAATCTGAGTATGGTTTGTTTTATTTTTTACCTGTGGCGCCACTTTTTGTGTCGTCATGTCATCGATACGTGATGACATATGTGACAACCTCTCCTCATACTCTGTACATAACTACTAAAACTGCGTATCCATATTGTGCTGCATATCCTGCATGGCAGCATCTATCTCAGTCTGTGTGCACATCCCTGAATCTCTGCATGCATACATCACATCTTCTCTAACAACTTCAAGTTGTGGGACGCCACTTCTATAAGTCAAAGAATAACCATGATCGTCACACCCCACAACACGGTGAAATATTTCATCTCTATGCACAGTACTACGATGTTGCTCCTCTGAAAACTCTGCTAACTGAGCGTCAAACTAAGCTGGTAGAATATAATGAATCAATGAAAAAATATGAATAATTTATATAAAAAAATACATTCATTAATAAATAATTTTCTTACTATAACACTGGCAACATCAAGATCACCCACCCTACGAGTCCTCACCCATATGGGCATCTGAACGATCGTCTCACCATGTTGGTGTAACTATAATAAAGGGGTTCACCATGTTATACTAAAATATTTTTAAAATACAAAAGAATAGTGAATTCTAAACTTACATAATGTATGTGCCATGACACATGTCAAGTGCCAAGTATGGAAGGCGTGCCCTGCATCGGCCGATTATCTGAATGATGAGAAGACTTTGTCTACATTCAACGTATTTACTTAATATACATTTTAAAAATTAGTCATTTTATAGATTAAAAGTAATAAATCTTAACATCGCTGCCTCTCTCGACCAAAACGCAACCAAATCCTGCCACTGTGTAGGAAGAATGCCCGGAGGGACTAGCTGTAGAATGTCTGGCACACCCACAAATTGTTTTTAGTGATCTCTATTCACCCTTTACTTGTAATCCTTAGATAATTTTCGGTATTTGGACATACATACAACCTGAAACTCATCTGGATAGGATTTCAAATTATCCTGTTAAAATAAATTGTCAGTAGATAAGACAATAATAACAATATCCTGAAAAATTAAACATTGAATTTACCTGAACTTCCCTCCATAATCTATCCATCATATCCCGGGGGAAAGAACTCCATTCAGGAGTTTTCAGAGGGAATCTGTGTGAGTCTCATATCATATTCCCAAACTAACGACTCAATATTGTATCACCTTCTTTGATTGGATGAAATGTGTCATCAAATAATACATCCAATTGGGATCCACAGTTCCAGGATCGAACCCCTCTACCAGGACCCCTGAATCTACTAGAAGATGTACTAGATCATGATAAAAATAAATTGATAATTTAATTACTATATAAATTAATGATTAGAAACAGTTAGGGAAATATACATAGAAAATTACAATCAATTAATTTAGAAAAATGAAAACATACATACCAACAACATCAGGTGAACCACTGTGACCACCCTGTGACATACCTACATTAAAAGAAATTATAGTTAAATCAAGAAATTTTTATATATATATAACTCAAAAATATTTTTAAAAATAATAACTGGGGATATAATTAAAATTTTCACTAATCATGAAAGTATACTGTATCTCCTTCAACTGTCTCTCTAGACCATTTTATATCATCATCTCATACAGCTACCGTTGTTTAGTCAAGTGTTTGATCAGGAAATGTGACAACGTCAGGTTCCTCTTGGTCAATCAGAAAAACCTATATTCTAGATATTTTAACCACAACTTTCCAATCAGAATCAATGCCGACAAAGTAAAATTGTTCTGCCTGCGATGTCAGTATGAAGGGCTCATTGCTTACTCAGTCATCTTTATATAGAACATTGTTAAAGTATACTAATGTAAATTGGATTTTATCAACTTTAGTTCCACGAACCAGATCGACCCAATCACACCTTAACCATATGTGTTTTAAACCATGGCCATAAATAACCTTAATAATATCTTCAGTAATCCATAATAATAACCCTCACAAACAAAAGAACAACCAACACCACTATATTGCGTGGATCGGTTCATGTCAACATCACTAATATGAAATCAAAATCTATTAGCATCCAAAGAATTTTAGCGACGATCTGTAATAAATGGGCCTTCAACTAGTTGGTTGAGTTCTTCGCTCACATTATGGGTTAAATCACATTACTTTTGAATCTTCATATTTCACATATATAGTTTAATGGATAAAGGATCATGAAAATACAACTAAGTTTCACTATAAAAATATTAAATCATTTATATGTACATGAGTCTTGAACCACACATGAAATGTGTTGAAATGGTGTTTTTGGATTTGACAGTCAGTTGCACGGGGCATTTCACGTTTCAACTCAGCGATATGCATCCTAAATAACAACACAATATAAGGTAAGCAATAAAATAAATATAGAAACAAAATACATGTCAACTATTAAACTTATTTTATCAATGGAATACTTGTTGGAGTGTTGAACAACATATATCGATGAGCTTGAACCCACTCATTGTTCCACATATCAAATATTATTCCTTATTTAATTGGACCCTCATCATTCTGGGTGGGTTTATCTATCTTTGTTTTAACCTCATCAATATATGAAGCACAGAAATTAGTAAACTCTTCCATTAAATATCCCTTGGAAATTGAGGCTTCCGGATGAGCTTTGTTGCACACATATCGTTTCAATGTATTTAAGTATCGCTCTATTGGATATATCCATATGAATTTCATGGGACCGCCAGCAATGACCTAACCATATAAATGCACGGTCAAGTGAACCATGACATCAAAAAAAGGCAACAGAAATAGTTTTTATAGGTGAAATTGTGCAAGTAAAATCTTATCCTACATATTTTTCAAATCACTAATGCGATGATTCCAAGAACAGAGCTATCTAAAAAAATTAGAAACTCCAATCAATGGCTCAACAACTTGGGCAGGTAAGAAATCACGAATTACTATAGGAATTAATTGTTTAATTATAATATGATTACCCTGACTTTTCAACCCCTGTAATGTTATGCTTTTCATATTTACACGCTAGGAAATATTGGATAAATAACCATCTGGAACCTTAACAGTCTTCCAAATTGATAAGAATGTTTGTTTCTCTTTTTTACTCATTGTGTACTGTGCAGCAGGCATGTATGCTTGATTACCATCACCCAGATATAAATGTAAAGGTTTTCTCAATCCCATTTCTTACAAATCACATCGAGCATTAGAATTGTCCTTTGATTTCCCCTTGACGCCTAAAATGGTGCACAGTATATTATCACATACATTTTTTTCAATGTGAGTCACATCCTAATTATGTCTTAAAATATTATATTTCCAATAAGGAAATATAAAAAAATACTCTATTTCTTCCAATTATGATTGCACTGTCTATTTTTAGTAGTAATAGAAGGAAATGAAAGAACCAATAAATCATGAAAATCATACATTGTGCGGATGTTTTCTTGATCATGTTGTGCACAAATTTGAACCCCAGATAGTATTTGTGGGGATGGTTCATACTCTCTATTCCCATCAAACAATATATGGTCTTTTCTGAACCTGTGCAACGGATGAAGAAATCATATGTGACCAAGATATTCCCACTTTCTACAGTGCTTAAGACATATATATTTCTTACTCTTATTACAACAAGGGAAAGAAAATTATCCTTTTGTACTCCAACCTCATAAGTTATCATACACTGGGAAATCAATAATTGTCCATAACAAAGCATCCCAAAGTCTAAAAATTTCATTTGATGCCTAGACAAAATTAATTACACCATCGGCCCAAAATTCTTACAGCTCATCAATCAAAGGTTTCATATAAACATCAGTTTTATCTCCAGGTCCTCTCGGTCTATCAATTAGAATTGACATTAACAAAAAAGGTTGCTTCATACATACCCATGGGGGAATTTTTTATGGAACCAACACCGCTGGCCATGTACTATGTGTCGCTCCAACCATGGACCTAAATGGGTTAAAACCATCTGCTTCCAAACCCAGCCCAATATTACGATCATCTTGGGAAATGTCTGGGTGTCTTTGATCAAACTATTTCCATGCCAAAGAATCTGTTGGGTGAGTAAATTTATCAACCTCTTTCTTTCTCTCTGAATGCCATGTCATCAATTTAGCAATTTTAGTTGACAAGAAGAATCTCTTCAGTCTTGGTTTCAGTGGGTAATAACACATCTGTTTAGCAGTAACTTGTTTCCTTTGATTCAAGACTCTCCTAGAAAGAATCTGACTACCTTGATTAATCTCATTGGTCTTCCACCTGGATGTATATAAAATAGTACAAATATTTAATTGCGCATTATCTTTTCTGAACAACATACAATTATTGCGACATGCATCAATTGTATCATATGTAAAATCAAGATCATAATTCAACCTGTGAGCTTGATAGAAATAGTCCTGAATCTTTTCTAAAGTAGGGAGTACCTTCTTCAACAATACCAACAACATTTCGAATGAGGTGTCTGACTATTGGTTCAAGGCCTTCTGGGGTAACAATTCAATGATGAATGACAGTTTACTAAATTTAGTGCATCCAAGATATAATTTAGTACACGCATCATCAATAAAATCAAATAATTTCAATTCTTCTCCATCTGCAAAAGAAAGAGGATTACTCGATCCAACGTCATCATTTACGACATTATTGTCTTCAGGTTGAAACTGATGCATCATATCATTGAGCATTATGTTCATCGGATCAACTGTTCTCGAATCCACATTCATATGAATACTTTCTGAGTGATGACGTGAAACATAATCGTCTCTATGACATGTCCATGTCTTATAGTTTTTCAAAAACCCATTCAAAAAAATGTTCTCTAACACTATCTTCTTTGAAGAGATATCTATTTTCACATTTCTTGCATGGAAAACTAATCATATCTCTTGTAAATATATTATTGAAATCCATAAATATCTTAATCCCCTCATAATATTTAGCCGAAAACCTATCTTGCATATCAATCCAACTCTAATCCATATCTGTATTTAATGGAAATCAAAAGTGAAATATCTTATTTAAATATTAAAAAACACATATCATTGAAATTTATAAACCAATGACTTCAAAGCTAATTTGAAGGATAAAAACATTAGCTTCAGAGGACTCAACCGTGGGTAATGGGTTGTGACTCAATTCCAGATCCTTGACGGTACAACGACTTGACGAAAGGTGTTCGATGGCCGGACTCGAAAGGGGTGGAACCATTGGAAAAAGCGTGGGAGGGTTCTACACAGTGGGGAAAGGCAGACTGGGAGGGTCCAACAGAGGCAGGAGGTGAGGAAATTCTAGAGGGATACAACAGGGCCGGGAGGGGATGACTGCAATAGGACTGTCTGAAGGTGCAGTGTGGAGGCAGGGGTTGGGGGTTCCTATGTCTCAAGGGTGTCGGGTCACGGGGGCCGCAATGCGGAGGAAAGGCAGTGGGGGTCGATGAGGTTTTGGGTGGTGTATCACAGAGGCAAGGGGGTGGGGGTTGCCGGGGTTTGGGGTCACGGACGGTCGGGGCCACCGGGGGTGGGGGTCACCGGCGGTCGGGGTCGCCGAGGGTTGGGGTCGCCGGGGGTTGGGGTCGCTAGGGGTCGGGGTCACGGGGTCGGGGAGGGGTAGGTTGCGGGGTCAGGGAGGGAAAAATTAGGTTGCAAGGTTGGTGAAGAGAAAATTATCCATGGGGTGTATAAAAATGTAGCAACCTCTTTTGATAGTATTAGCGGCCACCAAATGGCGGCTGTTATAAGTCCACCCCCTCGAAAGCTAAAAATTCTAGTAGTGTATCATGATTGATGAAAAACATAACATAACCATGTTCCATAACATATGAATGTATCATAATCATAAGATTTGGAAATAATATAATTATGGATAAAATATAACTACCATAATACCATAACAAAATGGATCTATAATCATTACCAACATCCTATATCAAAATGGATTGGGAAGAATCATTATAATCCCTTAGTTTAATGGACCAATCATGATTACCCTCATCCATTAGTATTTTGTATCAATAATTATTACTAAAAAACATAGTAATTTAGATCATGAATTTTTACCACTATCCCTTAGTAATATGATGATATATAACACATTTACTCAATCTGTTTGAGGGATATGACAGACCCACCCATCACAAAATGATAAAGAATGTATATTTGTTCCACAAGAACATAACATTCATGATTTCTTCATCACATAATTAACCTATGAAAATAAATGGGTTATATAACAAATTTTATAATGCATCATTAAAATAAATCTAGATACATAAGGTGGATGGAATGATTAGAGAATTTACCCAATGAAGCATAATAATGCATAAATTATTTTTATATAATTGAAAAATGATTTTCTTAATTCTTTCGAAAGAAACGTCAAAAATAAGGAAAAATAATATTTCTTTTGGAAAATTTACATAACTAATAATTATCATAATAGTGAGTGTAACGTCCTCAACTCAGTTCCACTAAATTGGTTCCCTGATCCGGGCCTCCACATCACCACAATCGCACCTCCCCATTTTCTAGAGGCTGCTGACTAGTAGTAAGGGTATAAAAAATACGTGGGGAGACTATAACCTATTATCAAAGTAATCCATAATAGATAATGTTTTAAATAATGGAAACAAATAAATGATCAACATTCATCACTAATAAATTTCCCAAAATTGGGTACAAGAACCCAACCAAGAAATAAATATGTTATGTCATGTCATAAAATTACAAGTGTAAAGGAATCAAAAAATAAAGTGAAACTGAATAATCCAAAAAACAGGTCTTGAATCCATGTTTGGATCCCTCATCCATGCACATTTCATGCCCAAATTAGTAATCTAGAATAGTTCCCTTCCCCTTTCATAACCTACAACCACGAATTCTTATCAGCTACCCAATGACATCCCTAGGATGGTGTGAGTACAACACAGTAGACCACCACCAACAGTCTATAAAAAATATCAAGCCTAAATAGATAGTGTATGTAGGTACATGATGAATAATAGGTAAAGTGAAGATAAACCAAGTTCCATTAATAAAAAAAGTTCTCCTTAACTGATTTAACCTTTTGTTCAATGGGTTACCCATTTTCAACAAAAATACTTCAGTTTATGTCAGTCATATAAACTATGAAATATGGGGAAGAATAAAGTTCCATAAATCACTAGAAAAAACATCACAAAAAACAATACATAACACTAACCTTGGAGGCTCAGTAAAAGTGATCATAAAAATTACCTTGACTCCTCAGTTCATGTATTTTTATCCCATTCAGTCATCAGGGGAATAGATCCTGAGTCTGACTCCCAAATCCATACATTATATGGGAGGGGTTTATAACCTGATTCTAACCCAACCTATGGGCACATACACTCATTTACATTACACCACATACTACAAATCCATGTTCACAAGGTTCTATAATGACTTAACACATGTAAAATTATCAAACCATAACCCATTAAACACATTCACCATTAATATCCATAGTCATTCAACACATATACCATCTTCATGACATATCCCATTAACCCATTTATCATTTACATTCCTTAACCAATTTATTAAATACATCATTATCATTTTATATCACATAAAAATATATACCATTTGTGTTCCTTAACCCATTATAACTCATTCCTCATTTACAAGCCTTAATCCATTTAACACATTTATCATTTATCGGCCTTAGTCTATTAACACATTTACCATTTACAACCCATAATTATTCTAACACATTTACCATTATACCGAACAACCCATATTCCATATCAAAAATTAGACACCATTACCATTACTTTCATTTCATAACTCAAGATAACATATCAATATATTTATCAAGGGATCTATCTCACAATAATTAAATTCTACACTTAACAACCCAATTCTATGTTCAAGATAGTGTCACACCCCATGGGTGGCCATTAACCTAGTATAATCATTCTCAATTCATCCCATAAGAATCTTGAGGTGTTTAATTAGTAAATTAATCAATTAATTAATCATTTCTACCCTAGAAAAAAAATGTTCAACACAACTAAAAAGTCTCATATCAAAATAAACATAAATTTAACCACAAGAATATGGGATATAACTTATAGAAATCGTACCTAGATTCCCTAAGTAACTAAATACATAAACATATATTTTGATTTTTAAAAAACCAACTTTAAATAACCTAACTTAAAACAACTTAAAAAAGGGTTTTAGATATTTAGAAGAAGAAAAATGAATCCACAAGCCCTAATATAGAAAAATGATAAAATGGGAGTGTTAGAATCACTAAGATATTATATTTGAATCTAACGATGGTCTAAATGGATTATAAATAAGGGATATTGATCATTAGAAATTTTGGGAGGAAGGGTTTATATTCCTTGGATATTTTAAGAAGAATCAATAGAAAATTTGGGTGAGGTTTCATAAATATTGAGAGGTTAAATGGAAAAAAACACACTTTTAATGGGGTGCATGGTTTAGCCCCAAGATTGGATAAAATGTGTTCCAACCATATGCCCCCTCTGTCTAAGAGGGGGGAAAGACTTTCTAGGGAGCCCAAATGGTTGGAACAAATCATGCGGTAACCATACGGGATGGATTTTTCCAAGCCTACATAGTTCCATATTCCCCCTTGTACGATTTCATCAACCATTCACCACCTCCCCACGTAAGCACAGTTATGGTGTGTGGACACTACTAACCCTGCAAAAACCATAAAAAATGCATTGGATGGGAAATTTTCCCCCTATTTCATGTCTCGTACCCCCCCAGGACTCCCTTCATCCTCCTTATAAACTCAAGAAACATAGTATTAACCAAAATTAATGGATTTAAACCAAAACATAACAAAGAACATACCTCATTATAATTAAGGGATCTTACAACATCCCAAACTTATAATGGCTCATCCTTGAGCCTCACTCCAAAAAATCAATGAGTTTCCAAGGTAAAATTATTTGGCCCCTAGGATAGAATATCCATGTCCCTCTCCCAAGTCTCTTCTGGAACATTACCATGCTACCAAAAAACTCAAACTGAAGGCATAGTCTTTTCCTGCAAGACTTTATCACTCAAATGTGCAATATAAACTAGATTCTCTTGAAATTACTCATCAGTATCAAGCTCAACATCATCAACAAATATTACATTATATGGGCCTAGGTGTTACTGCTAAAGTTGTGAAACATGAAAAATGCCTCACATGCTACTATACCATTATGGAAAATCCAATTGGTACGCCACTAGTCTGATCCTCTCTATAGTCTAAAATGGACCCATATACCTATGCACCTTTTTACACTCGTTATAAATATGATGGTAACCCAACCTTGGTAACACCTATAGGAACATATGATAACCCACCATAAATTCAATAGTTCGATGATGTTGATCAATATATGAATTATTCCTACTTTGAGTCATAGCCCTACGTTTCAGACATAATTGAACTTTCTTCAATGTCTCCTGCACAAGACTCAGTCCCAAAAACACTAATTCCCCAGCATCCATCTAACATAATAGATATCTACATGCACTACAGTAGACTGCCTTATATGGTTCCATCTGAATAGTCTCCTGGTAGATGTTGTTATGGGAAAACTCAACAAGATCCAATTAACACATCAAAAATCCTCTAAATTCTAGGAAATATTCCCTCAAAATATACCCTAGCACCTAAATAGTAAGATCATAATTCCCATCTATCAGTGGGTGGAAAGATGAAATAAAAAAAACATGGTACCAATCAGATTCTGTAACCCCTTTAAAAAGCATGAAGTAAAATACAGGTCATGATCTGAATAGTCGATGGTACCACAGGCAACCAAACGATCTCTTGAACATTAAAATATCCCAAATGGTCCATAGTGAGGGTCTCCCATATTGAAAATAAATATTCCAACTTAGAAAATCTATCCAAAAATACACATATTTTGTCATTATTCCAAGGAATCCAGGAATAAATACCATAAAATACGTCATGATTTTATACCACTTCAATTATGGAATTGGAAATAGTTTCAACCAACCTTCTAGTCACTAATTCATGGCCTTCACCTATTGGAAATTGAAGAATCATGTCACGAAACCTATAACTTCCTTTTTTGTATATGTACACCACTATTTTCTACAAAGATAAAGATACATTTTGGTTAATCCAAGATGCGTCTCCCACTTCAAATCATGAAACTCACACCTAAAATCTTCCCACATACAAGTAGGCACAAAAATATAGCCATAAAAATAAATGATCCCATCATCATAAACAATACAATTGGAAGGTGACTCCCCACCTTCAGGGCTTTCACTCAAAGAAAAACACTTTTGATCATCATACCTCCTTTCTTTAATCCAGATCAGAAGCATGGAATCAACAACCAATGATGCAAGGGTCCTATTCCCTTGTCTATCTTGAACCTCTAGATGCATCCCAGTAAACAACTCCATCATCCTCCACATGAAATTGAAATCCAAAAATACTTCATTTGGATTCTCTTGACTCAAGTCATCAATAATATTATTTCCATTTCTCAGAATTTATACAATCTCAAAATTAGTGGAAACCATGTAATCAACCCATATTCACTTTCTAAGATTAAAATGATACTGGGAGAAGATGTACATAGGGATTTTATTATTAATATACACAGAAAAAATCTCCCCAACAAGTAAGTCTACCAAAACAGAAAAGTAGAAACCACCACAGCCAACTCAAGATCATACATTGGGTAATTTATTTTATAAGGCCTCAACTTTCTTGATGTATATTCCATAACCCAGTTATCCTCCCTCAGCAGTTCCCCAATCCCAACACCATATGAATCATAAAACAAGGTATACTCTTTACTCAACACAGGTATGTTAAAAATTGGAATGGTGCTCAACCAATCCTTTAACTCCTGGAATGAATCCTCATATTCAAAAATCCATTAAAATTTGATTCCATTATTAGAGAATCCTGAAAGTAGTTCCACCAAGTGGGAAATTTATTTGATGAAACATTCATAATAACCCTCCAAACCCATAAATCATTGGATGGAAAAAAAATTCTTGGACTTATCCTAAGATTCCACTTCTTACACATTCTTCGGGTACACTGAATCATTTTATTTAGAGACGTTGTAATGAAAAATGTACCTTGGAAATCCAAAAATGACATTTAGTTAGCTTGGCGTATAGCCTATTCTCTCTTATTTTACTCAATATGATGTTAAGATCTTTGGCATGATCTTCACGAGTCTTGAAGTACACCAAGTTAAAATCCAAATAAAATACTAAAAACTGATCTAGGTATGAATGAAATATTTGGACCATCAAGTCCATAAACATTGAAGGTGTGTTTATCAACCCAAACAACATCATAACAAACTCATAAATACAATACCTGCTTTTAAAATCTATCCACGGTATATCATAAGGTCTCTCCCTTTGATAATGATACCCAGACCTTAAATAAATTATTGACAATTAAGAAGCACATCTCAATAGGAAAAAATATTATTGATTCATAAGAAAGAGTATGATTCTTAAATGTCATTTGATTTATCTTCAGCTAATCGACACACAACTACAATGTACCATCAGCATTATTTTCTAATAAAACTGGAGATCCCCAAGGTGATGTACATGGATTAATAAAACCTTTATTACCCAATTCCACAATTTATGTTTTAAGTTCCTAATGTTATTCCAGCCCCATTCTATATGGAATAATAGAAATGTATCTTCTCCAAGCAGCAACTCAATCGCAAAATCAACAACTATATCAGGTGGCATCACTAAGAAGTCCTTAAGAAACACATCATAGAATTTATCCACTATAGGAGACAATAAAAAAAATCTCTAATCTCAGATCATCAAGTATAATACATGCCACATGGGATGTGAGCTCACACAACCCCAAATAAATGGGATCTTCATGGCCTTCCAGGATATCCCATTCCCCACAGTGTACATAAGTATCCACCTCCAAGGACATGAATGTTACCCTATAGCGGAAACATCAAAATGGGACTCATAAAAAACCATAAAATCCATCACCAGTATCATATCAAAACCTAAAATCTCAAGAATAAACAAGTACTAATGGAAAAAGTATCTGCCAACCTAAAGGGTACACTCCTTAGATTGCTGGATATTATCTTCTTGTACTCCTAACGGTGTGTCAGTTGACACAAATCCACACATAAATTCTACTTCTAGACACAAAATATTCACAAACTAAGAAGATATACAAGAATTTGAGTCACCTTTATCAAAAAATCACTATAAATCATGGAATCTATAATAATTATACCTCAAAACTATTGATGGTCCAAACTCACAACCTTCATATGTCGGTTGAACTGTATGAAGATGACCTATCCTACTAACCCTGCCTATGATATGATACCCTCTTGTTGTGCTTCCCTATTTATAAGGAAATTTTTGTTTTAGATTGTTGTATGTTCCACCCTGACAGTTATGGCCCATAGAACTCCAACTGCCTGCCTGATATGGGGTAGGCAGCCCCTTCCTACACACTACATCAATCGTGATCCTCCATCACCACCCATCTTTCGGGGATTCCTATAGAATAATTTCACATTACCCATCCTTGAACATAATCATCAATCTATTTTAACGCCCCCAACATTTCATGGTATGTATATTTTTAAATTTAATCTCTTCTATAGCTTATGTTGCAGGAAACATCGTGCTTAAACGAATCACAATATACTATTAATAATGTTATTTAAAATTAAAAATATCTACTAGATATTAAATTGGAGGTTATGAATAGGATTTAATAACTTGTGATAATATATGTTTGAATTCATTGATTACCAATTAATTAGAAATTAATATCGAAACCAAATGAGTATAAAGGTGATGCTTTTATAAAAAACTATTTTTTTTCTTAAAAGGAATTTTGTCTTAATAAATTAAATAAATAACTATTATTGAATGATATTAATGAAATATATATAATATATATTAAATAATATATTTTTGACATTCATCTAATATATTTTATAGGAATAAGATAACAACAAACTCATTATTGCACATAAAAACCTATTTTTTTATAAAATCATTTTCATTGGTTTTTAATTGAACACCTATTTTAAATAAAAATTTGACACTTTTATATATTATTTTTGAAAAAATAAAATTTTTCTATAAATAAGAATATAAAAATTTACTTTGGTATAATTTTTCAAATTTTTCTGATAAGTTTCATGTTTTGATAAATAGTGATAAAATATCACATTTTATTCAAAATAGCTTTTTCGTCTAACTGATTTATATTTTTAATTTTCTTTAAAGTATAATTATATTAATTTTTTATCAATTTATCTAATTTCGATTATTGGAATCAATTTCATATAGAATTTTGATATTAAAACATTTTAGTCCTGAAATGTTTCACATGAAAATCTTGTTTTCTCCTTTCGTCAACTGGATTAATTTTAAATTAATTACTGTAACTTATGCGTTTTGAATTTTCAAAAATATTTTTTGTATTTTTAATTAGTGGGTCAAAATATGTAAATATGTTCCTTTTTATTTTTTTTACATAATGAATAATAACTTTATTAATTTTTATTAACATGGTTAAAGATCAATCGGTTAATTAATTGTAAAAATAATATTATATATTTTGTAAAATTACCCTTAAAAGTGTTATAATTTTATTGGATGCATTATTGTCAACATAAATCATCCTTGGAGAAATTTTATGTCCTATTGGATTGAATTGGATGTCTTTAAGCCTTTTGTGATATTTTATTCAATGGAAAGTCAAATATGTTATTCTAATGTTCTTAATAAGTATTACATTTTTATATGTTCTTATTCAGAATATATCTTTAAATATAGATTGTAATTGGAAATATAATATTTTTATACTCATCATGATAATTTATTTCTATTTTTAGGGAATAAATAATTAAATTAAATGTATGAACAATGATGATGCAAAAAATATTTAATTAATGGACATATCATATAATTGTTATTAAAAATATTTAAATAAATATAATTTGACAAAATTAATGTTATCCAAAAATAATTATATTACCTATACATATTAACGATGTATTTTAGGTTTTTTTTCAATGTTATATTGTGTTTTTTATATTTTAAAATATGTCTAGAAATGAATAGTGTAAAAATTACATTAATGGTATTTTAAAATAAATAATATTTTATTAAATGATATAAAATTCATAAAAAAATAAAAAAATTAAAACCAATTGAGATAAGTTTGAAAATATAATCCATTATTAATTTGTGGTTCTTTTTTAATTTTATAGTAACTATATTCAAACTTAAGTGTAAAACCCCAAGTCGTCACGGTAGGAGTCAAAGAGATTAAATTAGGGTTAATGAATAAAGATAATGGTAATGATGTGATATAAATAGGGCTAAAAATTATTTTTTTAGAGTATTTAGACCCATAAAAGTTTTATCTTATAAATAACTCACTTTGTATCCATTTAGAATTGAAAATTAATTTATATTATTTTAATATTTTTATACTTTTTAAAAGTGTCTCTGACCTCAATTATAAAAGGGTACCTCCTACCTCACTTCTTAACACAACATTGATCCTTATATCTCAAAACATTCCTTCCCATATCTCCTCCAAAATTAACGTTTTTCATCATAAAATTCTTACATTTGGTTTAAATTCAACCAATGAAGACTTTTTGTGAAAATTAAAAGGTAATACCTAAAAAAGAGGTAATGTTCACCAATGAAAATTTTTGTTCTACTTTTTCCTTAGACCCCTTAAATTATATATATTTAATTTTTATATAATAAACTCATTATATTAAATAGAATTTGATGTTTTATATTAAGGTTTATTCCTTCAATGACACATACTTCCATCAAATGGGATATGAAATCATTATTAGTATGTATAGTGGACTACCACCTCGCGAACCAATGTTGTTCGTTCTTTGATTCCACCATTAATGGTTAGGAATACTGGTAAAATTTCTTTTTTTATATGATATATATATATTTATTCTTATTTAATTATTATATAACACATACCTTCATGATTTCCATTTTGTGTAAATACAATAACTCCATTTGAGGATGTGTGGACTACCGCCTCCTCAAAACGATGTGAATCATTCACACATTACATTGAAGATAAATGAGATGGTTTTAGTTAACATATATATGATTTATATGACCTGATATTTATACACTAATTATATTAATTAATTTATTTCTTTCAATATAAAAATATAATGGAAATAGAAATCATGCGTATATTGGGTTTACCGTCTACATGAATGGTGTATTTCATTTTCTATTTCTATATTTTAGAATTTATTATAAATATATATATACTGAATATATATATGATATTATGTTAAAGTTATCATTTTGGATATGATTAAATCATTATGTAAGAAACAGGATAAAAATATAACAAATCAAAACACATGTGAAAAACAAAGACATTATTACCTGAAATATAACTTTAACATAGAATTTCTAATAAATGGGAAATATAAATTCATAAGTAAATAATATATGGAATTGTAGATATTAATTTGGTTCTTTTAACAATTTATAATAAACCTATATTTATTATATAGAATGTTTGAGTGAGTATAATGAGATTGAATACATAAGGTAAGAAATTTTTGTCTCACTTTTATTTTTGTGGGAAACATTCCGTATACACTACTTATTTACTTTGTGTGGTGTATATACTTCCCATTAATGTGTTTTAGGAATATTATTACAAATATCATAGTATTTTATAATCCACATAATTTTCTTTCTTAAGGTGAATATTATTTTATGTATTATTAATTGGTAAGCATTATTTTACAATCTCATTATTATTCAAGATTGTTTATGTTTAAGTGTCTACTAGGGACCATTTTTCTCCGTTTCCATGTTTTCTAAAAAAATAAAAATGGTTTTTACTATTATCATAAAAATGATTAAAATTATTTCTACCCATGTTTATATTTTTATAAAACATTTTGAAAGTGATATTTTTTTCATTTTCTAAATGAGGTACTTTATGAGTTTTTCAACAAAAATGCGGAAGGAACGTTTTTTTTAACTTATGATATGTGAGAATGTTTTTCTACTTTCATGGTTCCATAATTTGTTTAATATTTAATTAAATGTTTTAAATGATATTTTAAATAAAAAAATTCTTTTCAAATTATTTGACATTTTAAATAAATGATTTGAATGGAAAACGGTATTTCTATTAAGAATATTCAATGATTTTTTATAGTATTTTCATCTATGTCAGTATACTTTGATAAATTTTATGATTCATTGAGTTTGATATTTTATGATATCATTTACCATATTTTTTTAAAGTTTTTATGATATTTTTTTAATATAGATGTTCTATTTTGATATCATTCACCATATTACTCGGAATGGTTTCAGATTAAGTTTACTGATGGAGGAAAGTTATTTACATTTCTTATGTATATATTATTTATGTTTCACCCCATTCATATTAGGAATTCATTGGGATTAATATGTGATAGGGCGGCCTTATATATCCCCTAAATTCATTGGTAGGTCTCATGAGACAAACTATATATGGATTGTCCTAAGCCTTACCCATTTATTTTCATATATGGATTTGGCTGAGGACGTTAGCATTTATTTTTAGATGTATTGGCGGAGGCCTAGATGATATGTTTCGGATGTAAAATGTCATGAATTATATCATTATGAGATTAGTAACTGATATTACATGTGATTATTTGACTAGTAGAATATCCATGGTTAATTTTCCTAGCTCATTTGATTATTTAAATGGATTTTGTTTCAATTATCTACCTTTATATATTGTTTATTCTATAATTACTCATAGATTTTGTTGTATAACTACCCTTACTAAGAATTTTACCTCACCCCTTTCATGAGTTTTATTTTTCACTATAATTCTATGAAGTATATTATGACAGATATACAGGGTTACAAAAAGGGGTAATAATGGAAGATTTAATGAAATTATTATTGAATTTTATATTTTAAAATGCAATGTGTATTTCAAGTATGTATATAGTTTACCACAACTACTAAGATATTAAATCCTTTGGAATGAGATTCGTTGTCTCTTATTCAAATGTAACAAATTAATGCACCAACTCTGTGCTATTGGGGTTAGGTTCACTACAGTTGGTATCAAAGGATGTTTGGTAAAAATCCTTTGAACTAGATTTTGGAAAACATTTATTTTAAAGTGAAACCCTATGACAGAATTTGTAAATATATCAAAATAATCTAAACTTATGATTTATAAATTAGTTATTACTAAATTTTTAACTCAGGTTACGTGATTCATTAGTCTGGAGATTATAAATTATGTGTCATAATGTTATAATCTAATCCATGGTATGAAATTTCATAGAAATGACACCTAGTGGAATGAATGGAAACCTTATTAATGCACTCAACACATGTATGGATTTCCCTCCAATGTATGATAATGATGTTTTAGATATAGATACAACTAGTTCTGAATAACATATAACTATACTATGGAAACTTGATTACATTGTGATCAATAACCTTACCTATATAAAGTAGCATGATTCACAATGAAAAGGAATAATTCTAGACAGCTTCCTGAGACAACAACCTCCATTATTAAATGGTACTAAAAATCCATTTTTAGCTGAGAAATGGATACTTTCCTTAGATATATTCCATACTTTGGATATTATTTAAAGGGATAATGTTTTCATGCTAGTTTTCACTTATCGGGACATGTGGATCAATGTTGGACCTTGATTCAAAATAGTAATAAGGGGGAGAAATATTAAACATGGAATTAATGGATTTTAATGACCTCTTTTTGGAAAAATACTTTTCTCATGAACAATGATAAGATTTGGAGAAACAATTATTGAGTCTAAGAAAAAAGGTGGAATATAATATTGTTAAGTTTGAGGCCAAATTTACAATATTATCAAGGCATGTTTCGGACTACACACTTAACCCAAGGAGTAAGACTGGCCATTTCTCCTCTGGGTAAAATCCATTCCTCTAAAGGAAATTGGTCTCCCAAATGTTCTCATCATATAATGGTTTACTCGCATGTGATATCAAGATGAATAAATTATTATCAAAGTATTATGACTTTAAAGGGATGAAATAGAAGAATAGAATAATGGAGAAGGATTGGGATAAATGGAATAAGGGAAAGAAGGATTTTTCAACCTATGAAATTTGTGGATGGAAATATCCTAGTTCCTTCTTAAAAGAAAAAGGAGTTTTCCTAAAGTGTGGTTAGAAAGTTCATCATGTTCAAGACTTCAAGGGATATAAATAAGCTACCAATGTTCAATGCTACAATTATAAAGATATGGTACATTAAAAAATTATTTTATTAATCTTCGAGGAAAAATACCTCAAAAGAAGTAAAGGGATCAAGTTCAATTATATGATATTAATATATTAAAAGTTTAATATTCAGATAAATTTTTTCTAGTTATATGAATCATAATATAAAGAAGGATTGTATTATAGTATTACTTATTTAAGGATTTGGAAGAATTAATGTTTTAAATATGGTTTTAATGGTTATAATGGTATTCATATATTTTCTATGTGACAAAAATATCATCAGTATATTTGTTGAAAATGTGATGTTAAGTTGAATTTTGAAATTTATCTACATTTCGTATAAATTTTTGGACTATGAGTTGAGAAATATGTATTTTGTATGAGTATGAAGTTTTTAATGGATTAATGTTAACATTGTATATTATTTATTATGGTTAAAGTGTGATCTATTGTATACTACGTGCTAAAATTTTTTGTTTCAGAAAACATTTATAGGATGAAGGAATTACTTATGGACCTTATGATTCATTAAAAGTGCTCCAGTCATAGAAATTCATCTTGAGTATCAAATTCATGGCATAGAAGATGATGTGGAAATATATTGAAGCACAACCAAAGGATAATATTATTATTTTAACATGGAATGAGATCAAGTAATAGTATTTTCACAAATGAATTTTTGGATAGAAAAATAATCTCTCAACTATAGGAAATGAATTTGGAATAAAAACTCTATTTATTTAATTTTCATACCAAGAAATCAGTGTCCTCTTTAACCCATCACATATTTATAGATTTGTGACGAGAAATTTTTTGATGAAAATATTCTATATCACTCTCCATCAGAAATCCTAACTTTATAGAGACCATTAGATTTCTCTTTCCCACTTCTTAAGGGGATGTTTTATTAATCTTATTTCTGATGTGGGTTTCCCCCAAATTAATTTTCCTATATCAAATTTTTATTTTTTTAGTGAAATTTTAAATTGTGAGACTACAATTTATTGAAGGAGGGGGGAATGTAACACCCCATGATTTTATGGTATATACCTTATCAAATTTAATCTCTTTGAGAGCTTACGTTACACGCAACATCAAACTTAGACGAACCATGATATTCTACTAATATTATTATTTAAAAAGAAAATTTTCTCTTAGACATTAAATTGGTGATTATGAAATAGATTATCCAACTTATTAAAATACATGATTTAATTCATTGGTTACCAATTAATTAGAAATGAATATCGAACCTAGATGAATATAAATGGATTGTTTTTATAAAAAAAACTAATTTTTATCCTCTAAAGGTGTTTTATCATAATAAATTAAATTAATTACTATTAGTGAATGACATTAATGAAATATATATAATATATATTCAATCAAATATTTTTTACATTCATCTAATATATTTGTTAGGCATAATATATAAGAAATACCAATATTAAACATAAAAAACTATATTTTTATGAAAACAATTTTGGAACCTTTTAATGATTCACCTATTTTAAATCTAAATTTTGAAACTTTTATAAATTATATTTTACAAAATAAAATTATTCTATTAAATAAGAACATAAATTTTACTTTTTTTTGAACTTTTCGTATTTTTTTGATAACTTTCATGTTTTGATGAATAGTGATAATATATTGCATTTTAATTGAAAATATGTTTTTGATCTAAATAATTTTTCTTGTTAAATTATCTTTTTAATTGGATTTAAAGAATAATTATTTAATTTTTTTATCAGTTAATATAATTTAGGTCATTCGAATCATTTTCAGATTAAATTTGGGTATATAGACATTTCAATATTTTTAATTTTTTCACTTTAGAAACTTGTTTTATTATTCTGTCACAGGGATTAATTTAAAATCAATTTCTTCAACTTATGTGTTTTTAATTTTCAAAAAAATATTCAATATTTTCAATCACTGGGTAAAAATTATTTAAATATGTTCATTTTATATTTGGACATTAGGAATAGTAACTTTAGAAATTTTTATTAACACAGTTAAAGGTAAATCAAGTAATTAAGTGTAAAATAATATTATAAATGTTATAAAATTACCCAAAAACATGTCTTAATTTTAATTTATGAGTTATTTTAAACAAAAATAATTCTTTGGACGATTTTATAGCCTCTTGGAGTCACTTGGACGACTTTAAGGCTTTTATAGTATTTTATTCAATGAAAAGTTAAATATGCCATTCTCATGTTTTTATAAGTATTTCATTATTTTTATTGGTTATTTAGACGATATCTTAAAATATAAATAATAATTTGATATATAAAATGTATATATTCATCATGATAATTTATTTTTTATTTTTTAGGTAATAAATAATTAAAGTAAAAGATTTCACAATGATGATGTTGTATTTGTTTAATTAATGTATATATCAAATAAATGTTATTAAAAATATAAAAAAATATAATTTATATAATTAATGCCATAAATTAATTTCATAAACTAAAAATACATATTATGTATATATTAATGGTTTTTTCGAAGTGATATTTTTTTTTGATATTTTTTGAAAAGTCAAGAATTGAATTGTGTCAAAATTGATATTAATGATATTTCAAGATATATAATATTTTATTAAAGGATATAAAATTCATAAAAATATAAATTATTTCAAAATTAATGATATAAGGTTTAAAATTTCATCCAATACTCATTTATTATTCTTTTTTAATTTTATAGAATCTATATTAACCCTTAAAAATGTAAAAAAGAAAAGTTGTCACGGTAAGAGTTAAAAGGATAAAGACAAAATATAAGGGTAAGAATGTAACATAAAATTTTCTAAAAATTATTTTTTATGTTATTCTTACCAATACCCATCTTATATTCTAAATTACTCACTTTTGGGACATTTGGATTTAAAAATTAATCTACATTAATTTAATATTTTGAGAGTATCCCAAAGTTCCCCTCTTCTCAATTATAAAAGGGCACCTCTTCCCTCACATATTCACACCACCTTTATCCTTATATCTCTACCATGTCCTACCCATTTCTCCTCTAAACATACCTACCTTCATCCTAGAAGCCTTATTTTTGGCATAAATCCAACCAATGAAGTCCTTTTGTGAAAATAAAAAAGTGATACCCAAAGAAGAGGTAATGTTTATCAACAAAAGTTTTTGTTTTATTTTTTCCATAATCCCCTTAAATTATATTTATTTAATATTTTTATAACAAAAAAATATCCTAGATTTATTGAGATGTTTTTATATTAAGTTTGATACCTACACTCCCAGACACTTCCATCAAATGAGATACAAAATCATTATTCATGTGTACAACAGATTGTTGCCTCGTGAACCAATGTCATTTTTCTTCCATTTCCACATTTAATGGTTGGAAATAATGATTTTACTTAAGTATTTATAAGATATATATGTTATATATATGTTATTTATGCTTATTTAATGATTATATAACACATACCTTCACTCTTTCCATTTTATCTAAATACAATAACTTTGTCTGTAGACATGTGGAACACCTCCTCCTCTAGAATATTTGATTCATTCAAACTTTACATGGAATGCATTAATTATGTTTTTAGAAAAAATATATGATATATATGAAATAATAGTTATACTTGAATTATATTATTTAGTTCTTTACTGTCAATACGACAAGAAAACGGAAACAACGTTCATGCGTACGTACGGCCTACCGTCTCCCTGAACGGTGTATTTAATTTTATATTTATATCCTTTATAAATTATTATAAATACATATATACTAAATGTATATGATATTAGGTCATGGATATCATTATGGTTATTATTAAATTAACATATAAGTAAGATGATAAAAAATATAACAAATCAAAACACATGTGAAAAACAAAGAGGTTATTGCCTGAAACATAACTTTAACACTGAAATTGTTAATAAATGGGTAATATGAAGTAATAAGTAATTCATATATAATATTATAGAAATTAATATGGTTCTATTATATATATTTAATAAACCTATATATACTATATAATATTTTTGATTAATTAAGACAAGAGTCAAGATATAAGGTAAGGAATTTTTGTCTCACTTCTATTTTTGTGGGACCCATTACTTAGACACTAATTATTTCATTTATGTGGTGTATATTATGCCCATGAATGTATTTTATGACTATTATTTTATTGAATATTGTATTTTATTATCTATATAATTTTAATTATTTCATAGGTCATATAATTCTATTGATTATTATGTGGTAAGGGTTATTTCACATTCTCACTATTGTTCATGATTGTTTATGTTTAAGTATCCATTGGGGAACACTTTTCTTCCATTTCCATGTTTTCTAAAAAAAATTAATTTTTTTACTATTATCCTAAAAATGTTTAAAATTATTTTGTCCCCTGATTTACTTCTTATAAAATGGTTTGAAAAGAATAATTTTTTCAATTTCTAAATGAGGTATGTTGTCAGTTTTTCGATAAAAATACAGAAGGAATGTTTGTTTATCATATATGGCATCAACATATTTTTTCACCATCATGAATAATTAATGTTTTTAAGATTCATTTACAAGTTTAAAATTTTCTTTTCAATGAAAATGATTAATTTTCAAATTGTGCGGTCTTTTAAATAAATTATTTCAATGTAAAATGGTATTTATCTCAAGAAATTTAAATGATTTTATTAGATTATTTTCAACAATGTCAACATAATTTGTTTAATTTTATGACCCATTTAGGTTGATCTATTATGATATCATTTACCATATTTTATTAAAAAAATTATCAATTAGGTAGTGGATGTTCTATTTTGATAAAATTAACTATACTACTCAGAATGGTTTGAGATTATGTTTATTGATTGGGGAAGTTATTTACATTTCATATGTATATTTTTTTTTATGTTTCATCCCATTCATATGATAAATCAATTAGACTTAGTAAGTGAAAATCTAAGGCCTCTATATCCCCTTGATGCATCGGTAGGTCTTATATGTCAAACTAGATATGGACTTGGTTGAGGCCTTTCCTATTTATTTTTAGATATGTATTTGGCTGAGGCCCTAACCATTTGTTTTTAGATGTCCTGGAAAAGACCTGGATGGTCTGTTTCATATGTACTTTATTATTCATTCCATCATTATGAGATTATTTATTATTATTCCATGTGATTATTCAACTAGTAAAATATTCATGGTTACGTTTCGAAGCTTGTGTAAATATTTAAATGGATTGTGTTATCTTTATTTACCTTTCCATATGTTTATGAAATATTTACTAATAGATTTACTTGTATACATGCCCTTACATAGTATTCCATCTCACCCCTTTCATATTTTTTATTTTTCCCTAGTATTCCAAAAAGTATATTTTTACTGATATGTAGTGTTACAAAAAGCTGTAATAATGGAAGAATCCATGAAATTATTTATGTATTTTTTGTTTTAAATTGTAATATATATTTCATGTATGTACCTAGTTTACTAAGACTAGTAAATTACTCCATCCATTGGGAGGTGATTACTTGAATCTTATGCCAATGTAATAAAGTAAGGCACCAACTCTGGGTAAAATGAGGTTGGGTCATTGCATTGTTGATAGTTAAGGAAACTAACTTTGAATGTGTCGTGGACTACCACAATAATTGAAGGACATATGATCACCACCTTGAGAGGTTGAACCTATTCCCTGGATACTCTTTCTACCACCACCCCGGTGAAAACTCTCAAAATGGCGCTCCCTAACCTCATATGTTGCACCACTTGATCATCTAACTGAAATAGAATTTCCACAACTAAAGCCTTCTTGAGGTTACCTTTTGAAATAAGTACATGTTCCATCACCTCATCAAACCTCCTTAAATGGAATATTTTCACATGGTACTTGATATCATGTCTAAGTCCATCCTAAAAATGCCTCATCACAGTTGTCTAATCCTTTACCAATTCTAGAACAAATCACTATAGGTTGGTGTAGAGGCTAGCCAAATCCATCATTTTCATAGAACCCTAGATCAACCTTGTAAAATTTTAATCCTTGTCCTACCTCAAGGTCTCCATATATAAATGTTCCAAAAAAAATTCAAGATATATTTCCATAATATACCATCATCTTCTTCAGTGTGAACCATACTATCCCACCAGTGCTTTTCTGTTCCTCGTATCATATACGCAACATACTTGGATCTCTTCATATGAGAAGTCTCTATGTGATATTAAATCATCTAAATAGGCTCTATCTAGAACTCAGCTACCTCAGGTCCACCCTCCCCAGTAATTATTGGAGGGTTCTATAATTGAAAATTTCTCATCAGGTTAAACATACTCAGCACAACCAACCTTGGGTTGCATTCCATCATTTTCATAAAATGAGAAAAATTCTCATGGATCATATCTTCCCCTATGTTACCTTGGATAAATGGGGTTTCCTTCTATGGCACCGGAGGAGTGTTGTTTTGATGATATCGTCATGTTTCCCAACTAGTACACACCATCATGGTAAACTAACTCTATAAATCCAAACACACATATCGAAACACATAACATAAATCTTTCGTAGTTTTTAAAAAATAAATCTCTCTACTAACCATAATAAACTTATTATTCATACACTATCCCTTTGTATATAGTCATATATCTATCACTATCTCTAGCCATCCCAACCATGTTCCATGTTTAATATGAGGTTAAACAACTCACATAATTTCAATTCTTTCATTAGACACCATTTTTTTCCATTTTACCTTCACAACAGATATCTTTCCCATTTAGGTAGCTCTATAGCTTTTTTAACTCATCAAAACCAAATATTAACCCATTTATGACTCTTCATTAGGAACTATTATTTAACTATTATTTCACATTATTTAAATTTACCTGTTTTCATTATCTTTATTATACACCACTTCTTTAAAATTTCATTGGAAAAGAAAATCATTTTATCACTCACATCCCACATGTATTTCTCATGTGCTCCTACCCTTATTCATGTCACATTTATTTGTAAGTGCCTAAAATGATTCATTTATGAAAAACCTTATGCTATTTTATCTATAAGAAAAATATCAAAAAAAAGTCACATCACACCAAAAATTCATCACCCAAGGTGAAATATCATGAAACCATAAAAGAACATTAAGAACATCAATCCCACCCTGGGTACCTGGGTTTTTTTTACATACAAGGGTTAGTTAATCTAATGTACAAGCTCATTTATGAGGCCTAAAACATCCTAGTCCCTCATATACCATCCAAAAAATAGTAAGAAAATGTTAAATAAAAACATCTCTGATACCACATTGTACCATCCCCAACTCAATTCCACTAAATAGGTTTACAGATTCGGTTCACCACATGAACTCATGTGAACCACACTATATGCCAGAGGATGATGACTAGAAGTGAGGGTCTAACAGAACACATGGATAGACTATACACTCTTTATCATAGTAAGGCACAAAAAATAAAATATGAAATAATGTAAAATAATAAACAATAAACATTCATCACTATTATATTTCCCAAAACTAGGTACAAGAAAACACTCAAATAGTAAATATAATTTGTCATTTCATAGAGTTCCATGTGTAAAGAAAACCCAAAAGTAAGAAAAACTACAGAATTACCATAATGGTTCCTGACTCTAATTAAATATCCCTAATCCATTCACATCCCATACCCAATTCAAGAATCATGCATAGGGCCCTTTCCCTTGTCTTTTCATGCAACCATGAAATCTTCTTATGTACCTAATGGTGGTCTATGAAGGGTGTGAGTACAACTCATTAGGCCACCACCAACGGTGTCTTCAAAATATAAATCCTTAACAGATATTTTATGCAGGTATATAATGAATAATAAGATAAATAAAAGATAAAACATCTTCCATTAATTAAAAAAGTTCACTTTAACCTCTATAAATTTTCGTTCCATGGGTTATCTATTTTCATAAAATACACTTCAGCCTATATCAGCCATATTAACTATGCATAATGGAGAAGAATCAATTTCCCTATATTACATGGGGAACAATTACTCAAAATAATACAAAACACTTAACCTGTATACTAATTATAAGTGTTAAAAAATTTACCTTGTAGCCTCATTCATGGTATTCATATCCCATGCATTTGTTTGGGGAATATAGCCTCAATTTGACTCCCTAACCCATGCATTATAGGGGAGGTGTTTAGATCCTTAGTATAACCCTACCTATGGGAATATATCCTTGATAAAACACAATTTTTTTGAATATTTTATTCATAATAAATGAAAAAAATTCCTCACATTGTGTTAAATATTATTATTTATAAAATATTTTGGATTAGATCATTCATTTGAAAATTTGATGAAAATTTTAATTTTACCCTTTAAGATTAAATGTAGCATTTCAGAAATAAATATTTGGATATATATTATTTGAACATAAAATTTGAAAATAATTTCTTGACTTAATGGGCTATAAATTTTATTCAAGACATTTGAGCTAAATCATGCATTTGGTTGGTGCAAATGGGCCATGAAGTTAAAGTTGGGCTAGACTCTCCAGATTGGACAATGGTTCTATATTTGGGTCAAAAATTCTACATCCATTCTTATATTGGGCTCAAATTTGGAGAGGATCTCATGAAAAACAATTCTGACAAATAATTATTTTACATGTATAGCTGGTTCATGCATGTTAAAGGTCAAATTGGCGGTGAAACATGGAATAAAATATTTGGGAAAATTTCCTCATTCGCACATGAAAGATAGCTTTCCATCCACTCTATAAATTTGTGTTCATCTAATTTTTTGGGGTTGGTACGTGCATTATGAGATTTAAGGTAGAGGAGAATTGGTTTCACTCAATTTCTCTAGGAATTTCAAAAGGGAGATCTCTTGAAGCTAGTATCCCTTTATCAAATCCTTATTCTTCTTCTTTACATTGTAATGTTGTTGTGATTTCAATAAACTCTTAGATTATCTTACATTTATTCTGTTTCTTTAAATTTTATTATTTTTTTAATCTTCCTATTTGGGATGGAATTCAATAGTATAAACAATATTGGGTTATATGCTTTCTAAACCCTTGTGAATTCAAAACATTTATACGATGACTACTCCGCCCATTGAAGAGTAGTTTTCTTAATAATTGATCTACCTATTACCTTATTCATTCATTTAGTTTGAATTAATTAAATAATGTAATTAAATTAATATGATGTATTAATTGATTTTTCAATTTAAATAAAACTAAGAAAGCAATTGAACAATTGACATAAAAACATGCGAGGTTGAGATTTGTGTAAATTACGAGAGTGTGATCATAATCGGTAATACAAGATCACAATGGATAAATTTGTATAGTTCAAATATAATCACTAAAATATATTAATCCCCATTTAAAGAGTGAATATGTTCTTTAATTAACCACTTACCATAATCTATCCTAAGAACATCAATAAAATAAGAGTGTTGTGATTTCATGTTCTGTAGCTAGCTGAGGGTTTAAGTAATTTCATCTTTGTGGTTAAGTTAACTATTATAGGGTTAGAGGGTTAAAAAATTAGTGGATTTTAATTAATATAATGTTAATTTAAAATATAATTATAATTAACTCAGTGAAGATGTAGAGATTTATCGATTACACTTTTTAAATATTTTCTAAAAAACATCTTTTGGTTGTATCTTTTTAATTGAACTTCCTTAAAAAACAAAAAAATGAAATATTCTTCTAGAAAACTTCTTCTAGTATTATAAATGATAAACCCATAACCCATCCTTTCATGTATTGTTTTTATGTTTTTTTATTTTATTTTCAAAAAACCTTTAATATGTTGTTTTAAATTACTACCTATTTTAAGAGACGACCTTGGTCAGCCACTCAACTGCACCAAAATACCCTGAAACAAAATATCATTTGAGAGTGCCCATGACAGAACCATTCAAATTGGAACCATTTATAGGGATGGAAAGTAATTATTTCAACCAATTAGTGGTATTTTTTTTCTTCCTTTCTTTCTTCCTTCGTTACCCAATATGAATTTTTTTCTTCTTCTATTATTTTCTTATTCCTCTTTTTGGACCCTCAACTGAAACTTCTTGTTTTTTTTGTTCCACATTCCCTGTTTTTATTTTTATATGATTTCTGACATGAACTAATCTTCGGGATATTTTAGATCTTTACTTTGAGAATGAATGTATCCTTTAGGCTCGAATCTGATATTCTCAGTCTATGGGAAGTTTCAACATTAAACCAGTTGGAGAATTCCTCCATTCTAGGAACCCTAAATTTCTAAATACTTCTATATCAAACCTAAAATAAGAAAAAACGGCTGAAAATAATGGAAATTAACTAAATAGAACCATTATATAATTGGATGCACCTAATATTAATTATTAATCAAATTATATTGCATATCCAAATATTGAATCAGGCATTGAACTGAAATCTGGATTAATTTACCTTCATCCAAAATTTCACAGAATATCTCGTGAGGATCCAAAAAAATTTTAAAATAATTTAATGTTGTTTTGTCAACCCTTAAACCAAGAAATGTCTTTGAAGATAAAATAAAACTAATAGAATTCTCATTTTCACTTGATGGAAATGCAAAGGATTAGATGTATTATTTACAACCGGAATATGTAAAATGTTGGAACGATTTGAAACGTATTTTCTTGCAGAGATATTTTCCAGCATCAAAGACTAATTCTTTTCATAATAAGATCTCAGGGACTAATAAATCATAAGGGAGTCAATGTATGAGTATTTGGAGTGATTCAAGAAGTTGTGTGCATGTTTTCCACATCACCAAATCAGTGAGAAACTCCTCATATAGTACTTATATAAAGGACTCACGCCAATGGAGAGGAGAATGGTGTATGTTGCGGCTAGAAGAGCATTGGTAGAAAAGACACCATTAGCTTTACGTGCATTTATTGACAAGATGGCCCAAAACTCTCAACAATTTGGCAATAGTGGTACACCACATGTTAGGGGAGTACATCAGTTAAGTCCTTTTTCTCTTGAAATTCATTTAATTGATATGAAGTTGGAAGAATTGATGACTATGGTGAGGTATATTGTTTTGGCTCAAAACACATCCCAACCCATTCCTTAGAGGCCTTGTGACATTTTCACTGAGACAGGCCACCCAACTGATTGTTTCCCCCAACAACAAGAAATAGAAGATTGTGCAGTAGTGTTTCCTGGGAGACCATATTAGTAGAAAAACCAATTATATCCCAAAATAATCTTGATTCCTTTTTACCAACATTCAACTAGGTCTTGAAAGATCAATCAAACATAAGTTATGCCTCTGGACAATAACAAAGGCCCCCCATTCAACAAAACTTCCAACATCCTCCGCTTTACCAGGAGGGTTTCCAACAACCCCAAGAGATATTTTAATCCCAAACATCAACAATCCAACAACAAGGGACTTCTAAACCAAATGTAGTTTCTAATACTGATTATCTTTTGAAGATAATTTTCCTTATTCAATAGAATGAGTTAACGAGTAAAATTTCATAGCTAAGGGAGTTAAAGACTCAAATAAGGTAGATTGCCACTGCCCTCCAAGAACTGGTAAGTAAGAACTATTTAAATATTCTTTCCCAACCTACTCCAAATGCTAATGGGAATCTTAGTTCCATTACTTTGCGAAGTGGGAACCAAATTAATGATACTTATGAACCCACCATTCCCCAGGGATTCACCTCAACTTCAGAGAATCCCTATTCAAAACCAGCTGATGAGAAACCCAATGAGAAAGATGAAGTTAAGAAAAAGAATGATGATATTACTCCTAAACCCCTTACTTTTCCAAAGAGAGTTGTACAAACTAGGAATATGGATGAAGTGGTGATTCAAAAAGAATTTTTTGACACATTGAATCGGGTGGAAATTAATATCCCTCTACTTGAAGCCATCAAGAAAATCCCAAGGTATGTAAAATTAGTAAAATAACTTTGTACCAATAGAATAGGGATCAAGGTAAATGTGACGATAAATCATGGAATGAATGTGTCATCACTCATTACACAAACTCTAGCAATGCCAACAAAGTTCAGGGATCCAGTGACATACACCATCCCATTCACTATAGGGGAGTTACACTTTTCTGATGCTATTTATGATTTAGAAGCATCTATAAATGTAATGAATCTCTCTGTATTTTCTTCTTTACAATTTGGTGAGTGGAAGCTAGTGAGAGTAGTGGTGTAGTTAGAAAATAGAGCTATGGAATATCTAGAAGGAGTCCTTGAGGATGTACTTGTCTGGGTAAGAGGCATGATCTTTCCAGTAGATTTTTACGTGCTTAACAAGGAGAATGATCAGGTAAGTTATCATGCTCCCATTATATTAGGGAGATCATTCCTAAAAACTACAAAAACTATCATAAATATCAATGAAGGTATACTTTCTAGGTAGTTTGGAGATGAAGTTGTGATATTTAATGTTATGGACTCCATGTAGTACCCCTCAATGGATCAGTCTACATTTTTTATCTCCCATTTTGAACCACCAAATAAAAACCCCATGGAATTTGATTTTCCTATACTTAGGGAGATCATAAGTATTGGTTTTAGTTTGATTTATAAGAGAACATTCCCACCAGTATCTAATGCACAAACATCTCTAATATTTGACTTCTAAATAAATTCATATTCTTATTTTGATCATGTAAACTCTGATTATGACATGGTTGTTGAGTATTCTGATGGGTTTCATGCTCTATTCTCTAATTTTTATTATGTATATTCTGATACTGATGTTCATTATACACATATTTCAGTTCCTTCACTGTCTTCATCCATACTTCAACCCCGTCATTGGAACTCAAACCATTTCCACCTAATCTTAAATACTTATACTTGTTAAGTGGTGAGAAATTACCTGTTATAATTGCTAAAAATAAAATTTTTGAACATAAAGAAAAGCTTTTTAATATTTTTAGGGAGAACATTAGGGAAATCAGGTGGACCTTGGGTGACATATCAGGTATTATCCCCTCCATTTTCATGTATAGGATTCTTTTGGAGGATTGAACTAAACCAGTTGGGGAGCCCCAAAGTAGACTCAATACTACCCATCTAGATGTTGTTAAAAAAGTGGTCGAAAAATTTCTCAAGGCATGTATAATTTAACCCATTTCAGATTCCCAGTGGTTGAGTCCTATTCCGTTTGTGGCAATGAAAAGAGGTGTTACTATTGTTAAAAATGATAAATAGGAGTTAGTTATAATGAGGATGCAAAATAGTTGGCATGTTTCTATTATTTATAGCCATCTAAATCAGTCCACTTGCATGGACCATTTCTCCCTACCATTTATTGATCAGATGCTTGAGAGACTAGCTAGGAAAATAAACTATTTATTCTTCTTTGGATTTTTTTGGATATTTTCAGGTTCATATTCCTCTAGAGGATTAAGAGAAGAAAAAATTCACTTGTCTATTAGATACCTTTTCATACCAAAGGATTCCATTGGGACTTTTCAATGCCCCACGTACCTTCTAGAGATGCATGGTGAGTATTTTTTCTGATTTTATTAAGACCTTCATGGAGGTATTTATGGATGATTTTATATTGTATGGGTCTTCATTTGATGATTGTATATCTCTTCTAAAAAAGGTTTTGAATCATTTTATTGAAAATAATTTGGTCTTGAACTTTGAAAAGTGTCATTTCATGGTAGAGAATGGGATTGGCTTAGAGCATGTAGTATCCAAACATGGGATAGCGGTTGATAGATCTAAGGTAGATATAATTTCATCCTTACCCTATCCTTCATTTGTGTGTGATGTTAGATCTTTCCTAAGGCATGCAGAATTTTATTGGCACTTCATTAAAGATTTTAGTAATATTTCTCTTTCTATGTCATGATTACTTAAAAAGGATTCTGATTTTGTGTCTAATGATTTTTTACAGGACATCCTTTGATGAGCTGAAGAACTTTCTGACCACTCCATCGATCATACAGCCCCCATGGTGGGAGATTCCTTTTGAGCTTATGTGTGATGCCTCCAACTTTATGGTCAGAGTTGTCTTATCTCATAGGGTGGAGGGACGTTCACATGTGATTACATATGCTTCTATGAAATTGGATTCATCCCAATAAAACTAGACAACCATAAAAAAAGAGCTTCTTGTCATTATATTTTCTTTATATAAATTCCATTCATATTTATTGATCTCTAAAGTAATTGTTTTTTCAGACCACGCAGCTCTGAGGTACCTCTTGAAGAATTCAGATGCGAAACCCAGGCTTATCCGATGGATACTTCTTCTTCAAGAATTTTATATTGATATAAAGGATAAAAAGGAGTCAAAAAACCTGGTGGAGGACCACATGAGTTGGCTTACTCACACAGTAGAGGATGACACCTTGGACTAGGTACCACTTCGGGACACTTTTCCCAATGAGCATCATTATTCCATCTCAGGTATTTATCCTTGGTATGCTGATTTAGTAAACTATCTTGTTGCATCCAAAATTCTTGAAAATTTAAAGAAACATCAAGTATAAAAGTTAAAGAGTGAGACAAGATTTTATGTTTTGGATGATCCATACCTATGGAACATTCTAAGTGACCAAGTTATTAGTATGTGCGTTCTGGATCATGAGTTTGAGTCTTTTTTACATTTTTTCATACACTTTCATGTGCTGGACACTTTGGACCCGAACAGATAGCTAATAACTTCTTAGAATCCATATTATATTGGCCTAGATTATTCCATGATGACTATGTGTTTTTTAAGTCATTCTCTCATTTCCAACACACTAGGAACATTTCGAGGAGACATGAGATTCCCCAGAAAACCATATTATTTTGTGATATTTTTTATGTATGTGGTATCGATTTTATGGACCCTTTTCTGAGTTCATTTGGTTTTTTATATTATGATAGTCATTGAATATGTGAGCAAATGGGTGCAGTCTAAGGACACTAGGACTGATGATTCTCTTGTTGTAGTGGACTTATTCAAAGCACAAATTTTTTATAAGATTGAAGTACCAAAGGCCATCATCAATGACCAAGGGACACACTTCTGCAATCAGATTTTTTCTTCCCTCCTTCAGATGTATGGGGTGACACACAAAACATCAATGTCATACCACCCCCAAAAAATGGTATCGTTGAGGATTCAAATCGTGAGTTGAAACAAATTTTGGAGAAAGCGTTTAGATGATGCATTATGGGTTTACAGTATTGCATACAAGACACCCACCAGTATGTCCCCATTTCAGATTGTTTTTGCGAAAGCATGTCATCTCCCTATGGAAGTCAAACATCTGGCATATTGGGAAATAAAGAAATGAAAAATAGATTTGGCCTAAGATTGAATCCAAAAGAAGTTGAAAATTAAAGTGCATGAGGATATTTTATTTTATTCATATGAGAACTCAAGGCTCTAAAAAGAAAGATCAAAAGAAGATCATGAGAAAACGATCCAACAAATGGAGTTTCATGTTGGAGAGAAAGTCATACTCTACAGTTCACAACTGAAGCTGATGCCTGGTATGTTTCATTCCAGATGGTTAGGTCCTTATGTTTTGTCAATTTTTTCCCATATGGTGTAGTGGAAATTGAAAAAGAGGATACTAGAAGAAGATTTACATTCAATGATCAATTTTTAAAGAAATACTCAGAGGGACTTCCTACTGATGAAAGGGATTTCATCACACTACATGACCCCATCATCACTTGAGAATATCAGGACATTCCTAACCCTTTCACTTTTATATTATTTTTCTTATTGAAAATTATAAATTTTATATTCACATATCTTCTGGTGGGTTCAAATTGAGGAAAATGAAATATTTTAAGTGTGGGGGAGAGAACCTTTTAATTTAGTAATTTCAATTGTTTTTCTATTTTTCAAAAAAAATTATGTGTTTTTTAAAATGTGCCTATTTCTTTTTTATTTTTTGTGTGTTTTTGAAACCTTTGAACATAAATGATTTTCTTTGACATATTTAAAACCCATGTGCATGAGTGAAATAATTTATTCCATGAAACCGAGCTTAAATGAATTCTTAATATATCATTGTTTCAAGTTAAAATATTTATAATTTCATGAAAATTACTCTAATTTTTGAATCCCATGCCGCATATCACTGTCTATATATTTCAAATCACTTTCCAATAAGGATTCTGAACCATTCTTTTCATATTTTTTACATTTACCTCACCTTTTAAGAGAACCAAACCATGCTTGATTTAACCATAATTTGATTTATACCTATCAAAACATAAGGGTTTGAGGTACTTATGTATTAAATGATTGGGAATTTTTTTGGTTTTAAAGCCATTATTTCAAATAATCCTTTTTATAATGGCCTACATTGAACATTTAATCTTTTTAGCCCTTAGAATCTATTAATATCCTGTTAGTTTAGCCACATTACAAGATAATTTTACCTATCATACCAACAATTGAAGTGAAATTGCATAATCTAGTTGAATTGAAGTGTGGGGGAAGCTATCTTGTGTTGTGCTACCTCATTTTTTGATCCTTTGGGTGGAAAATTAAATTCTAAAGAGATGTGTTTGCTATTGAAAAAAAATTCTGTTGAAAGTTGTGCCTTTTTAGAGCATTCATAATAAAAGACGGTGTGCCTTTTTGAGCCTCTAATGAAGAAAGAAAGTTGTTCCAATATGGAGGTTTCACTAGAAACTATATTTGAAAAGATTGAATTTTTTTTTGATGAAATGATGAATGGTGTAAAATTTTCATGAGGCTTCATGATGATGGAGATGAATTGATACTAAAAGGAGTGAGGATGAGACCATAATTGAGTGTCAATTAAAATAATGCAATTTTTCTTCAGAAAAGAGTCAAGCCCTCCTCATTCTACCTCATAATTTTTCACATATAAATCCTACCAACTGAAATCCACAAAACAACCCTGAAAATTTATCATAATAAACATATTTCCTTGACTCAAATCGAATAGTGATTTAGGAATTTATCAAGTCTATGGTGACTCTTTTATGAGTTTGGTTGAGAAATACATTGCTGAAAAATTGAAATTTGTGTGATAAGAGAGAATTCAAGTGAGGTAAGTGTTATGTGTTCATGGGATGATAAATGAAGTGGAAATATATTGAATGATATAAATAGATAACATCCTATAATAATTTTTTATGAGGCATGATATCCTTTTTTTTTGTGTGCAATTGTTGGATCTCAAGGATATGGGTTTTAAAACATGATTTTATATTGATGTTTACTTGTCACAATTGTAACGACCCGGACCCGGCCAGCCACCCGAACAGTGCCGAACGGGTCGGGTGTCACTACCTTAGGTGCACCTCCCCTGAATGCCAAAGGCTTCCGACTAGCAGTGAGGGTCTGAATGGGTATAGTGGTGACGCTATACCCTCTAGGAGGATCATAATAAGGGTACCGGTCCGAGTGTAACAGTAAACATGCAGCGGAAATAAATGACTCAGCAGACTCGAACCAGACCCACAGAGCGGAAGCATATCCAATATCAATAAACAGCAGACACAATATAGGAAACAACTGCAGTGGAAAGTAAACTGAACAACATTCCAGCAATCAACTGCAACAACTACTGTAAAAAACCAAGCATGCTGATAACATGTGACTACTACTGAACAGTAAAACATACATCCAAAGCAGGTCATACTCAACTGAATATAAAAAGGACGCCAATGGATAACCAACAGTAGCTACAACAAGTAAGCATGATGATACAGAAAAGTAAAAAAAACAAATTAAACCCTATCTAGGTATGACCTCAAGGTCCATACCATCTCCATGCAACAACTAACGTAGCCCAACTCCTAAAGTTAGCCTTTTTCCTGCACATAAATCCATAAAGTTTACACGTGTCTGAGAGGGCCAGTGCAGGTTGTGAGACAAATCTCAGTAGGATACCACCCAACGGTGCATACAAAATATATGTGTTTAATCAGTTATGCATTTACAAGGAAAGCAGTAAATTGTACAATGCACAAATAAACACAAACTCCACTGGTGCTCAACAGCCACCATGGAGTGTCACCTACTTCGGTCAATGCCATAATCTCTGTCGTTTAGCCCGGCACCATGTGCCAACTGACAGCTCGTGTCTCAAGTACCGACGTCCTGAAGGCACACCCAAAAATAGTAACCCGGCACCAAGTGCATCCTGACACCTCGTGTCTCTAGTACCGATGTCCAGAAGGCATGCCCAAAGATAGTAACCCGGCACAACGTGCCTCCTGACACCTCGTGTCTCAAGTACTGACGTCCCGAAGGCATGCCCATAAATAGTAAACTGGTACCACGTGCCTCCTGACACCTTGTGTCTCAAGTACCGAAGTTCTGAAGGCACACCCATAAATAGTAACCCAGCACCATGTGCCTCCTGACACCTCGTGTCTCAAGTACCGACGTCCCGAAGGCACTCCCATCCCATGAAGGCTCCTCACCTCCCACGTGGCTTTCAACGGAAAACACCCCCTACCATAAAACCTAAACGCAACTACAGGGGCCTCTACCCACACGAGTGGTCAAAACCACCTCATCATAGAGTATCTCTGTGTTCACACTACTCAAAGTCCCGGGTGAGCGATAATCACCAAAATAGTACCTAAGCCACCCAAACATCTGACACCTCGTGTCCTTGTGACCATGTCGCTCAAGTATGATGGCATTTCTATCCAAGTAACCTAGGCCATGCCCCAACCCGACAGTCATACTACCTCAAGCCGACGTCCATGACGCCGAATCCTGTGGTAAAAACCACCCAAAGTAACCTGGGCAAAGCCCGAACCTATGATTTGTATCACTCATGCGTAACCAGGCCAAGCCCAACACAACCCAAGGGGTCCCGCAAATGCAATTCAGAAATTGCATATATAACATATGTAAACAGAAAACATAACCAGGCAAAACAAACTAAATAGTTGAACCGAACTATGCAAGGTGTTGTCCCATACCAGCACTAAGGTCTTAAATGCCTCTAAAAATGAATGACAGGCAATAATAAATTAAACTAAATAGGTTATAACACTAACATTTCAGTTAAACCCATTTTGGCGTTCCCCGGCCAAAATGCCCCGACGACCAACGGCCCCTCACCTAGCCCCACTCATGCAAACTGGTAATAAGGCATACCCAAAGGCATCCCATAGGTACAACCAGAAATACCATATGAAACAGCAGATAAAATGGGTCCCTCTCAAAATAGCCGAAAACACGCCTAAGGCCGTGTCACCCAAACAACCACAAAAACACAAAATGAGGTATGCACCACCTACCTGAGACTCACACGATGATACTCCTCCAGTAACACCCGCCAATTCAGTCTAAAACATAGTAAATCTATAAAAGAATCTATACCACTCAAACTCCTATAACTCATTCTAGAATTAAAATCAGACAAAACGGCCAAAGGGGAATCGAGGCCTTACCGAGGGGGTTCTAATGCACTAATCGGAGTTCGGATCGGGTCTCGGATGGACGATCGAGAGGAGAAGAGAGGTTCGGATGGCCTGGTTCGCATATCCGGGTGGAGGAGATGATTTATGCCTCAAAACAAGGCTACTGCCCAGTTTAAGCAAAAAAAATTACACAGTGTGTACTTTAGGACTACATGCCATGTATAGTTCATTTAACTATTCATAAGATGGCAGGATTCTGTCGACTTACTTTCTGAACCTGCTGACATGAGTACGCGGCGTGTACCTAGGGGTACACTGCGTGTACTTGGTTCCTCTACCTTTCCTTGTCGACGTACTCACATGCCATGTGTTTCCCTTATACACGGCTAGACTACACGGTGTGTCCTAAGGGAACACGGCGTGCCCATGGTTCTACATAGCCAACAGGCCTACACACCATGTACGTCCCTCATACACGGATAGACTACACGGCATGTCCTAGGGGAACACGACGTGTATCTGGTTCACCTGGCCAATGGCCTACACTCCATTTATGCCCACCATGTGATCAGGGATACACAGTGTGTTGAAAACTACACGCCGTGTAGTAATTAACTACTACAAGGTCATCACATGACATGTACTCGGTGAGCACACAGCCGACTACTCACCTGCACATACACAGCGTGTATATAACGTACATGGCGTGTTGTCTGGAAATTTCCAGACACTTCCCATTTAATCAAGTTTCCTTAGAAACCAGTCAATAATTTAAACAGGGTCGGGATTTTTGACCAATTCCACAAACTCGGGTTCTTACAAACTCCCCACCTTAATGTAGCTCGTCCCCGAGCTACCGAACGAAACCCGGAGATGGCACCGAACATGCCCATCCTAGTTAAACAACTGGAACAACCCTGGGCCCAAGTTTCTAGCTAAATTCTCCCAGGGGGCTCCCCACCTTAGGAATTGCCTACTCGGTCTCAACCAAAAAAGATCAACGAAACCAAGGTTTACTAACCTATTTTCTGGACTCATAGTCCTCCCGTGATGCATCGTCACCCCTGCACCTCATTGGCGCTCATGTGTACACCCAACGTATCCCGCACCGCATCGGTGTCCGCCTCTATGAGGTCCTGGTGCCTAGCACCTCAAGTAACTCGCATCCCTGATGCCCCAATTCCCACGACACCTCAAGTATCATGCATCCGCGATGCCCCGATGCCCTCGGCACCTCAAGTAATCCGCATCCTCGATGCCCCGATGCTACGCATCTCATACATACATACATACATACATATATAAATATATATATATATATCACGTACCCGATATGGTGCCAATCCCACTGACTAGAATTTAGTCAGTTCACATAGATCATGTGCACTACGTGCACTCAAAACAGACATGCCTCTCTAGGTCATGCCAAAAAGGAAACATGGAGAGCACGGTCACACCGTGGTGTAACTCTAACTGTCATCAGCTCACCAGTCTACTCAGCCTCTGGAAGCTCCATGGCGTGCACCTGGCCTAAAACATGGTTGTCTGACGCCTGAACTCCCGATGCTGCTCCAGTCACCGGCCAATGACCCCTCAGCTGGGTCCCACCGTCTCTGTCAAAACCTATGCTCATAGCTGAACCTCGACTAACCTCGCCGAGTACCGAACCTGAACCAACTCCAGATGCTATAGTCTATCCTGGTCCCTACCTTCCAGCTATCTGAGATGGTTGTCTGCAAAACCTCTCCAGATCCTCGTCATGTCCACATGTCCGGAACTCCTTCGGAGGCCTATTTCCCTGAGCTCGAACATGTCCTCGTTGTCCACACTAGAAGAAAATCACCGAAGAACTACCACGAGGTGGTCTAGCTGAATCCCTGGCCTGACTGCCCTGCTGGAACACATCTCGACCTAGCTTCCTGCTATCTGAACCATCACCTGAAGTCATTACCCTACCCAAGTGAGACATTTATCTCCTATTGCCCTCAGCTATGAGCTCCTGATTCACCGCCTCGGTGAAAGAACCCAGCCTGAAAATGTTTACCTAGACTCGAATGGCGTGTCGTAAGCCATCCGCGAAGCGCCTCACCCTAGCTGCATCATCGCTTACCATACCAGGTGAAAATTGAGACAGATCTGTGAAGGTAGCTGCGTAGTCAATAACGGACATGTCTACCTGCTGAAGACTCAAGAACTCTCGAGCTCTCTCTTCCCTTAGTGTCTCTGGATAGAAGTGCTCGAAGAACCTCTCCTCGATGTCCTTCCATGCTAGTCCATCGTGCCTACGAGCATGTACCTATAAATCCCACGAATGATCTGCCGGTCCTCTCATAATGTATGTTTCCAGCTTGACCCTCCACCCTGGAGGCGTCTCTAGATACTCGAAGATCATCTTCATACTCTCTATCCAGTTCGCAGCTGCCTGCGGACCACCCTCACCCAGAAAAAGCGGCGGGTGCTGCGACTGGAACTCCCGTGTCAGATATGCCATAAAAGGCTCTGTACCCTACGTGCCTTTGTCAATACCCTACAAGACACGTACCAAGCTAGCTCGATGCTTCTCGTCAGGCCACGGCCCAAACGATGCCAAACCCGGCTACTGTCTTGCCTGCACTGGATCCTGAACCTGATTCCGTCCCTGAGCCTATACATGCAGCTCGTGCCCTTCCTGTACCAAATTATGACCCTGATCATGCGGCACTGTATCATCTCCTGCCTGACACTCCATCGATTTGTGAAGGAGTAACCCGCTGAATATCATAAATGGTCAGATAGCCCATATATATATAATAATATATTATACGCAGATAAAGAAAGTAGTAAAAGGAAGTGCATAACAACTACCCTTACTCCCCCTCACCGTAACCCATGCCCATGGCATCCTAGCCTCATGGCCTCCTTACCCGCCCTCAACAGGGCCAAGTATCAAAATTAACTCGGTCCATGCCCATACCGACAACTCACGTTGCCTCAAACCGATGACCGAGTCGCCTAATCCTAACTGTTACACTGCCTCATCCATAGTACATGTCTGCTCCCATAAGAGCCAGACCCAAATATCCTGCCACATGCAATGCTACAGAAATAAATCATGACATCCATATTGCAATAAATAATCAATTCTCTCAAGAGTTTCACCTAATTACATTTCAAATCATATAAAGCATGGAAATTAATTTTTCATTCACATGGTATTATCACTTCACAAAGCATACGTGCAATTATGAAATTGAAATACCCTAATATGTGCCTATTAAAATCCAAGAAAGAAAGCCTCGCCAAACTGGCCAAGGTTCAATTTTCCCTTACCGCACTGGGTCAAGGGTCACATATCACAATCAAGAACATCACACATCAAGTGAGCCACTGAGGTGGAAATCATATAAACTGTAATTTGAGAAAAAAAAACAGCAGTTCCCACCCATGGAAACTTGGTTTATCCCTCGTACCTGGGGCTGCAGGCACCCAAGAATAAGTTCAAAATCCAGTTCCAACAACAACCTATCTCCATTCTACCATATCCCAAATAGTAAAACCAGCTGAAAGAAACGAGAAACCTCAAACTCATTAGTAGCCAGTAAAACACTACTACTAAATCCCTGTCAAGAACTCCTCTGATACCACTTTGTAACGACCCGGACCCGGCCAGCCACCCAAACAGTGCCGAAAGGGTCAGGTTTCACTACCTTAGGCGCACCTCCCCTGAATTCCAAAGGCTTCTGACTAGAAACGAGGGTCTGAATGGGTATAGTGGGGAGGCTATACCCTCTAGGAGAATCATAATAAGGGTACTGATCCGAGTGTACCAATAAAGATGCAGTGGAAATAAATGACTTAGTAGACTCGAACCAGACCCACAGAGCGGAAGCATATCTAATATCAATAAATAGCGGAAGAAATATAGGAAACAACTGCAATGGAAAGTAAATTGAACAACATGCTAGAAGTCAACTACAACAACTACTATAAACAACCAAGCATGCTGATAACATGTGACTACTACTAAACAGTAAAACAGGCATCCAAAGAAGGTCATACTCAACTGAATATAAAAAGGGCGCCAATAGCTAAACAAGAGTAGCTACAACAAGTAAGAAAGATGATACAGAAAAGTAGACAAAACAAATTAAACCCTAGCTAGGTATGACCTCAAGGTCCATACCATCTCCATGCAACAACTAACACAGCCCAGCTCCTGAAGCTGGCCTCTTTCCTGCACGTAAATCCATAAAGTCTGCACGCATCCCGAAGGGCCTATGCAGGGTGTGAGAAAAATCTCAGTAGGATACCACCCAACGGTGCATACCAAATATATGTGTTTAAGAAGTTATTCATTTACAAAGAAAGCAGTAAACAGTACAATGCACAAATAAACACAAACTCTACTGGTGCTCAACAGCCACCATGGAGTGTCACCTACTTCGGACAATGCCGAAATCTCTATCGTGTAGCCCGACACCATGTGCCCCATGACAGCTCGTGTCTCAAGTACCGACATCCCGAAGGCATGCCCAAAAATAGTAACCCAGTAGGAAGTGCCTCTTGACACCTCGTGTCTCAAGTACCGACATCCCGAAGGCACACCCAAAAATAGTAAGCCAGCACCACGTGCCTCCTAACACCTCGTGTCTCAAGTACCGACGTCCCGAAGGCACGCCCATAAATAGTAACCCGGCACCACGTGCCTCCTGACACCTCATGTCTCATGTACCGACATCCCAAAGAAACACCCATAAATAGTAACCCGGCACCACGTGCCTCCTGACACCTCGTGTATCAAGTACCAACGTCCCTAAGGCACACCCATCCCCTAAAGGCTCCTCACCTCCCACGTGGCTTTCTATGGCAAGCACCCCTAACCAGAAAACCTAACCACAACTACGGGGGCCTCTACCCACACGAGTGGTCAAAACCACCTCATCACGGAGTATCTCTGTGTGCACACTAATCAAAGTCTCGGGTGAGTGGTAATCACCAAAATAGTACCTAAGAAACAAAAACTTCTAACACCTTGTGTCCCTGCAACCATGTCTCTCAAGTCCGATGGCCTCGCCATCCAAGTAACTCAGGTCATGCCCCAACCTGATAGTCGTACTGCCACAATCCGACGTCCATGATGCCTAATACTATGTTCAAAACCACCCAAAGTAACCAGGGCAAAGCCCCAACCTATGATTCATATCACTCAAGCGTAACCGGGCTAAGCCCAACAAAACCCAAGGGGTCCAGTAGATGCAATCCCTCAATTTCATATATAGCATTTGTAAACAGAAAACATAACTAGGAAAAACAAACTAAACAGTTGAATTTTACTATGCAAGGTGTTGTCCCATACCAGCACTAAGGTCTTAAATGCCTCTATCAATTTATGACAGGCAATAATAAATTAAACTAAACAGTTTATAACATTAACATTTCAGTTAAAACCATTTTGGCATTCCCCGATCAAAATGCCTCGATGAGAAACGACCCCTCACCTGGCCCCGCTCACACAAACTGGTAACAACCCATACCCAAAGGCATCCCATAGGTCCAATAAGAAATACCATATGAAACAGTAGATAAAATGGGTCCCTCTCAAAATACCCAAAAACGCGCCAAAGGCCGCGTCACCCAAACAACCACGAAAACACAAAATGAGGTATGCACCACCTACCTGAGACTCGCACGATGCTACTCCTCCGGTAACAACCACCAATTCGGTCTAAAACGTGGTAAATCTAAAAAATATTCAATACCGCTAAAACACCTATAACTCTTTCTAGAATGAAAATCAGACAAAACCACCAAAGAGGAATTGAGGCCTTACCGAGGGGGTTCCAACACACTAATCGGAGTTCGGATCGGGTCTCAGATGGATGATCAGGAGGAGAAGAGAGGTTTGGTTGACCTGGTTCATGTATCCGGGCGAAGGAGATGAGTTCTGCCTAAAAAACGAGGCTACTGCCCATTTTAATCAGAAAAAAAAGAAATCACATGGCCTGTAATTTTGGACTACACGCCATGTATAGTTCATTTATCTTTTCATAAGACGGAAAGATTCCGCCGACTTACTTTCTGAACCTTCCGACATGAGTACATGGCGTGTACCTAGGGGTACACGGTGTGTACTTGGTTCCTCTACCTTTCCTCATTGACGTACTCACATTCCATGTGTTTCCCTTATACACAGCTAGACTACACGGTGAGTCCTAAGGGAACATGATGTGCCCCTGGTTCTACCTGGCCAATAGGCCTACACGCCATGTTTGTCCCTCATACATGGCTAGACTACACGGCATGTCCTAGAGGAACACAGCATGTATATGGTTCATCCAGCCAAGGGCCTACACGCCATTTATGGCCACCACACGGTCAGGGATACACGGCGTGTTGAAAACTACACGACGTGTAGTAAGAAACTACTACATGGTCATCACACGACATGTACTCGGCGAGCACACGACCGACTAATCGCCTGAACATACACAGCGTGTACTTAACGTACATGTTGTGTCGTCTAGAAATTTCCAGAAACTTTCCATTTAAACCAGTGTCCTCATAAACTAGTCAAAAATTTAAACAGGGTCAGGATTTTGACCCATTCCACAAACTCGGGTTCTTACAACAATTTTTTGGAATACATGATATGAGGTTTTTTGCATGGGTAAAAAGGGGTAAGTGTGAGGGAGTTGATAGAACAAAATTTTATTGAATATTTCATTGATAATAAATGAAAAAAATTCCTCATATTGTGTTCAATATGTTTATTTATACAATATTTGGGATTAGATCATTCATTTGAAAATTTAATGAAAATTGCAGTTTTACCCTTTAAAAATCACTGTAGAAGTTTAGAAATAAATATTTTGAAATATATTATTTTAATATAAATTTTTTAAAATATATTATTACATAATGGTCCACAACCTTCATTCAGGACATTGGATCTAAATCATGCATTTGCTTGGTGAAAATGTGCCTTGAAGTTGAAGTTGGGATGGATTCGCCAGATTTGAAATTGGTGTTGTATTTGGGAAATAACATCTAGATCCATGCTTTTATTGGAATAAAATTTGGAGATAATGTTAGGAAAATATTTATTACAAATAATTCTTCTAGATGGATAGCTGGTTCACTCGTTTTCAAGGTCAAATATGTAGTGAAAATTGGAATAAAATATTTTGGTGAATTTCCCCATTCACACATGAAACCACTTGAAACCTTGAATCCCCTCCACTCTATAAATTTGTCATTTATCATTTGGAGGGGTTGGGAAGTGCATTAGGAGATTGAAGGAAGAGAATAATTGGGTTCACTCCATTTCTCTAGGAATTTCAAAAGGGGTATCTCTATAAGCTAGGATCCCTCCATTGAAGCCTTCTTCTTCTTCTTCTTCTTTACTTTGTAATATTGTTGTGATTCCAATAAACTCTTAGCTTCTCTTCCATTTATTAAATTATTTTCAATTTTCTTGTTCTCTTTATCATTATATTTGGTCTGGAATTAAATATTAGAAACAATTTTGGTTTCTACCCTTTCTATACCCTTGAGAAAGAAAAACGTTTCTATGATGTCTACACCGCCCATGGAAGAGTAGTTTTCTTAGTAATAGATATACCTCTTAACTTCTTCATTTTTATATTTTGAATAAATGAGATACTGTAATTCACTTACTATTATATATTAATTTATTTTTCTATTTAAATGAAACTAATCAAACAATTGAACAATTGACACAAAAACATGCGAGGTTGAGATTTGTGTAAATTGTGAGAGTGCGATCTTAATCGGTAATACAAGATCACAAGGGATAAATTTGTAGAGTTAAAATATAATCCCTAAAATAAATTAATCCTCATTTACAAAGTGAATATGTGATTTAAATAACCACTTACCGTAATCTAACCTAATAATATCAATCAAATCAGGGTTCTGTGATTGCATGTTCGGAAGCTAGATGGGGGTTTAAGTAATTTCATCTCTACGGTTAAGTTAACTCATGTAGGGTTATAGGGTTAGAAAATTATGGGATTATAATTAAGTTGAAGTTAATTTAAATTATAAGGATAAAAAATTTAGTGGAGAGGTAGAGTTAGATCGATTATTCCTTTTAAATATTTTCTAAAAAAAATGTCTTTTGGAAGTGACTTTTTAATCGAACTTCATTTAAAAAATAAAAACAAAAAAATTGAAATCTTATTCTATCAAACTTATTCTAGATTTATAAACAATAAAAAACCCTCCACATCCGTTCATGTAGGGTTTTTATGTTCTTTTATTTTATTTTCAAAATACCTTTAATATGTTGTTTTAAATTACTTCTTTCTTTGATCGATGACATTGGTCAGCCACTATGTTGCACCTAAATACCCTGAAATTGAATATCATTTGAGAGCACCCACGACAGTGCCTTTCAATCCTCAAATCCAATACCCCACATACCACCAATCCATGTTTACATGCTTCTTCAACCACTTAACACGTATATAATTATCAAACCATTACTCATTAAACACATTCACCATTAACAATCATAGTCATTCAATATATATATCACCTTCATGACTTAACCCAATAACACATTTATCATTTACTCACCTTAACCCATTTAACAAATACATCATTCACTTTTCTTACCTCATTAACACAGATACCATTTATTTTCCTTAACCCATTTTCACACTCAGTACACATTTATATGACTTAATCAATTTAACCCATAAATCATTTATAGCCCTTAGTCCATCAACACATTTACCATTTACAAAAAATAATTCATTTAATAAATTTACCATTGAACAAAACACCCCCTTATCCCATGTCAACAACTGGACACCATTTTTATTAATTCAATTTCAGAACTCATTCTAACATATAAATATATTTATCATTGGATTTATCTCACAACAATTCAATTATATACTTAACAACTCAATTCTGTGTTTAAGAAAGAGTCACCCCCCATAGGTGGCCCTTAACCTGGTGTAATCATCCTCAATACATCCCATGGGGATTATAAGTGGTTAAATTCATCAATTAAACAATTAATTAATCATTTATACCATATAAAACCAAATGTAAAATAGAAAAACACAAAAACACAATAATACAACTACATACACATTAATTTAATGAAAAGACTGTGGGATAAAACTTGTAGACCACCTACCTTGATTATGTAGGAAAATACGTGCTTAACCATAGATTTTTCATCAAAAACATACACAATATAATCCCTTACATAGAAACCAGTATAAAAAGAGTGTTTTTTATATTCATAAGAATGGAAAAAATTCCACAATCCCTAATTTATAAAATGGAGCAAAAGTGAATGTTAGAATCACCTGGATCCTTGATCTGCACCCAACGATGCTCCAATGGCATAGAAATGAGAGATATTGATCATTGGGATGTTTGGGAGGAATGATTCATCACCCATGGATATTGTAGGAATAATTGGGATGAAATTTGAGTGAGATTTAAAAAAATATTAATGGGTACAATGGTAAAAATAGACACTTTTAATGGGGTGAACGATTTGGAAACACGGCTGGCCAAACCATGCACCAATCATGTACCACCCTCTATTAAATAGAGGAACTAGGCCACATGGATTTAGGGGTTCCCACACATTTAAAAAAATGTGTGGTAACCATGTAGTGTAGATCTTTCCAAGCTTTCATGGTTTCACCTCCCCCTTTTCATGGTTTCATCAACCATGCACCACCTATCTAGGAAATCATGGTTAAGGTGCATGATTACTACTTACCATGTGAAAACCGTGTAAGGCCTTCGGGCAGGCACAACTTTTGGTACTATAGCAGCAGTGTAGCAGCATTGTAGCAGGAACTATGTAGTACTGTAGCAGGTACTATAGCGGGAACTATAACAGGCACTCTTTGGCACTGTAGCAGCCAGAAATTTGCCCCCGTTTGGGCCTTCGGGCTACCGATTTGGTCCGTCAGTCCTTTAAGGCCTTCGGGCCACCTCAAGGACTTCAGGCCACCTTAAGTGTAGATGAAAACCAAAAAATCTACAAGGAACAAGCTCTATAAGGAGGATGAGCAAGGAGCTTTCACCATAGTAGATGCTACACAGATTTCAAGAATGAAAGGGTATGGCACCAGCCATCGGGACAAGCCTATGCATGCACGGGATAGCCAAGCTAAACAGTCATGTGAAGGTGGAGAGCTGATTTCACGATGAAGATGTTGCGGAGGAGCAGTTCTATGTAGTTAGTCTGGGTTGTATGTAATTTTTGAAGCCTACGAGCAATGAATTCCTCTAAAGCCTACGGTCCATGTAATACATACGCCTATGGACTGTGTAAGGGTTCCACCTCTCCCCTTGAAAGGTGGATTATCAAAAATCAATACAAAAATGAAGGCCTTCGGGCCATTGGATGGATGCACTTTATGGCCAAATTTTCTCCTCTTTTGTGTCTTAAACCCTCATGGGACCCATGAACCTCCTCATACAGTTGGGAATAATTTCATTAACCAATATTATGATATTTAAATCAAAACCTAAACAATAATATACCTTTTTATAAGTCTAATATCTGACAATGCAAATAATATTTTCATTTAAAAAACAAGTAAAATTTTAAATTTTTATTAATGAAAATGAAAGTGAATTATAACATGAAAATCTATTCATGTTGTATAAGTTAAAAATAAAATAGTATTTTCACACTTTAGTGAAAATTAAAGTGTAAGTCATAGGGAAAAAAATTTAAAATGGTACTCTTAATCATCTATAGTGAAATTCAAGATTATTATAAAATATATTTTTCAAACCTATACGTATAAAAATATAATTTCTATATTTTCAAGAATAAAAGAAGAGAAACTATTTTGTATTTTCATAAAAACATACTACATTATTTTTTATTATAAAAGAGAGAAAAAATGGTACTTATAATTGAAAACCATATAAATAACTAGAGGACAATAAATGAGTTTAGGTTTAAGAGTGATGGAATATACATTTTTTATAATGGATATTGAATCATAAACTATCCCGAAAAAAAAAGATATTGTAACATAAAACCTTACACCATTGGTAAAATTTGAATAAAACCCTCCTAAAATAAAATACCATAGATGAATTTATAGATCCTAAATTTTTTATTTATTATCATCTTAAAATACATTTTTTGGAAGTATATACACCACACAATTTAAAATAAGTTGTAAATATTTAGTATGCCTCAATAAAAGAAAACTGAGACAATATACCTTTACAAAGATTTATAACTTTTGAAATAAGAATCCATAAATAAAATTATTATGTAAAAAAATTTAAATAAAAATTAAATATGTAGAAATAATAAATAAAAAATTAGTGTTAATGTAACACCCTGAGTTTTTATGAATTAGTTTTTTTGAATAAATTAAATTTTATTGATTGTTTTCATATCACGTTACAAAAAGTTATTATTTATTTATACACAACATAAATTTTATATTATGCTGAAAAAAATTATATTATCTTGTGTAACGTGAAACATTGGGTTTTTATTTTGTTACACACAATTCTATGTTCCTCCAATAGCTTGGATTACATGCAAGACCAAGTTTCAACAAACTATAATATACTATTAGTATTGCAATTAAAATAATATTATAGTTGTCACCATAAATTGGAATGTAATGAATTAATAAAATTATAGAACTTATGAAAACATGTTTTACATATGTTTATATAATTCATTGCTGACCAATTAATAAGAAATGAATACAGAGACCACCTATAAAGGAAATGTTCTTATATGAAAACTATTTTTATGTAAAAGAGTAATTTTATCTTAACAAATTAAATTCATTATTATTGGAGGAATATATTAATGAAATTTATATGTTATATATTTAATTAAATGCTTTAAAATTATTCAAATATATTTAATATGCATATGATAATAACAAATCCAATTTTACGCATAAAGAACTATATTTTCTTAAAGGTAGTTTTGTCGCCTTTTAATGGATTACCTATTTTAAAAATAAATTTTGAAACATTTATAAAACTTATTTTTAAAAATAATATTAATCATCTAAATAGTAATGTAAAAATTATATTATAGTTATTTCTAGAAATTTTTCTCAGAAGATTCATTTTTTGATGAATAGTAAAAAATGCTGAATTTTAACTGAAAACTCAATTTTAGTATAAATAATATATAAGGTTAAATTATATTTTGAATTTGATTTAAAGTAATAATAGTAAAATTATATATATTAATCCTATTTATTTAATTTTAATAAATTTCATATTGAATTTATATATAAAAACTTAGTAAACGTTTGAACATTTTTACTTTACAAACACGCATTCTCATCCCATGTATGGTATTATTTTGAAATTACATTTTACACTTCTTCAATTATAATTTTTAAAAATAGATTCTATATTTTGAATCATTTTAATTTATATTTTCTATTAACTTTATCTTAGTTTTTGAATAAAAATATTAGTGAAAGTAATTAAAATTAATTACAATGATTAAGGTAAAAATGAGTTTTCTTAGTGGTTAAACATTAATCTTAAGGATCCAAATTAACTATACACTTGTGAAAACACTATTTTGGTCCATATTTAGATCATATCACCTCTTGGATATATTTTTTCCATTATTTTATTCATTTTATGTATGGGAGACCTCCCAAATTGTTTTTTATATTTACAAAAAATGCTACTCTCCTTCACTATAAAAGGGAACTCAACCCTTCACATATTCACACATATCAAGCCATTTGAATCAGAAAAAACCTGAGAAAATAAAATCCCAACATCCCTCCTTCATTCAAGAACCCAATCTTTGGGTATAATCCAAACCAAATAAGTCCTTTGTTTCAAACCAAAAATAAGTTACCCAAAAAAATATGTAATGCTCTTCAACAAGAACTTTTTTCTTATTTATTTCTCCACCCATTAAATTATTTTTAAATAATAATTATATAATAACAAAATTATATTAAATATAATAATGTTTTTTATTTTAATGGTATTAACTACGCCTTCAAAAACATCCATCAAGTGAGATATGCAATCATTGTTTGTGTGTATGTTGTACTACCACCTCGCGAACCGATGTTGTTCGTTTTTACTTTACCACATCTCAAGGTTGGTAATAATGATGGAATTACTATTTTATATGATATATATGATATTTATGATGTATTTATGATTTTTTAAATTTTATATAACACATAACTTCATACCTTCCATTCTGTGGTAATACGATAACATCGTTTGTCGACATGTGGACTACCTCCTCCTTAAAGCAATGTAATTTGTTCATGTATTACATGGACTATATTAAGATTGATTTTAATATAAATTATATATATATATATATATTAAATAATAATTATAATTTAATAATCCAATATTTATATATATATATATCATTTACTTTTCTTCTATTTTCAATACAATAAGAAAATGGAAATAATGTTCATGCATACATACGACCTACCGTCTTCATGAATACTGTATTTCATTTTATATTTATATCATTTATAGGTTATTATAAATACATATATACTGAAAATATTTTATATTTGTATAATTATTTAAATTCTGTAAATTTTGGAAATCATGATCAAATAATGAGGATCAGAAATAACAAGTCAAAACATATATGAAAAAAAAGTAGTTGTTACTTGAAGAAAAAATTTAACATGGAATTGTTAATAAATGGGTAATATATAGTAATAATAAAATCATATATAGTATGATATATAATAATATTTTTATTTGTTAAATTAATAATAAACTTATATTTATTATACATGATAATGTGTATGAATAAATTCAATACTTAAGGTAAGGGGGTTTCCACTCTCACTTTTATTTCTAGAATACTTATGCCATATTCACTACATGTTTCATTTGGGTGATGTATATAATTCCCTTGACTATATTATATTATTTTTATCCTTAAATTATTGGGTATTTTCATTTCAATTTCAGTGGTTTATGGTTCAAATGTTACCAAATGGGTAAGGTAATTTTATCTCAATTAGCCTTCTTTAAGACACATGTTATGTTATATACCATTATTCTTTTACAATGTGTATATATTACCCTTTGACTTGTTTTATCATGAATATATATATTTTCATGATGTTTTCAGATTAATTTAATTTTATTATCTCATATGGATTATTATTCAATGATACCAAAGTGTCAAGATTTTATTGCTACAATCTCATCCTTTATCAGAATTATTTACAATTATGCATCCATTAATGAACTAATATGATCCATATATAATGAAATGTCATGAATTTTATTATAAAATAATAATTAAATATATATTCCTGTATTTTTACCATTTTTAAACTAGTTGGTACTTAAGAATATTTAGAAAATGTTTTTAATAAAATCTAGCTTTATTTCTCTCTACGGTCAGAAATATTTTTTATTCAAAATCTATGTTTTCTAAAAATGTTTTCAATTTTTTTTTTCAAATGATATTTTAAGATAATTTTGAAGTAAATTATTTAAAAAAATAAAATGTCTTTAAAATGATTTCAAAATCATATTTTATAAGTTTTCAACGTTATTTTCTAAGAAAAATGTTTTTAAAGTTGTTCAATGTTTTAAAAATGAGTTTTCTCAAATTGGAAATGATATTTTCATCAAGAGAGTTTTTAATGTTTTTTAAATATTATTTCATAATTTTTCAATGTATTTTTTCAAAGAATTTTTTTTTTAAAATTTTTTATGACTTAAAAAGAGATATTTTTAAATAAATGTTATTTTTCTTAAGAACTTCTCAAAGTGATCTTTAAAAATACTTCTCTATTTAAGATGACAGCCTTTGTCACGACCCCCTCCCACCAAAGATACCCCTCCTGAGCTGGAAATGGAAAAAGGGATATAATGACCCCCGAGTCCCGCCTCCAGTAGGCCCCAGGTCGGCGACTAGCACCAAGGGTATGAGTTTTCACAAATATGGGAGGCATTACCCTTTTTATTATTTTGGATTGGGAAATAGGACGAGTCAACCACCAAAAAGAAAAGAACAAGTGTATATAAATAAACCCAAACCAAGCCCACATGCATGTTTAAACAATTTTATAACAAGGTACAGGTAAAAGGAAGCTCAAAAGTAAAATACCAAAGAAAACAAGAGAACAACAACTGCTACAACTCCAACTGCCCGACTAGTAGGGTCCCGCACGGCCCCAGTAGTCCTCCTGGAAACCTGAAAGTAAACGTAGGGTGAGCATACAAGTATACTCAATAGGGAAACCAAAATCTCTCGTGCACAAGTGGGAATACATCCTAATGTCCCGTGAAAACAACAGAAGAAACATAACAAGGAAAACTATCCACCCAATCTCACCAGCCACACACTCACCAAAACATAATCACAGGAGGTAGTAGTAGTATAAGAACAAGAGCATTGGGTACCCCGCAGCATTTCCCATTAGTTAGCTAAACGTCCCGATGCTGTCACACTCTCCCCGCCCGCACACACCTGGGCCTCATAACCACGTATCCCACCCGCACACACCTGGGCCTCACAACCACACATCCCGCCCACACACACCTGGGCCTCACCACCACGTAACCCACCCGCACACACTTGGGCCACACTACCACAACCACATCCCCGCCCGAAGACACCTGGGCCTCATCCCGAAGATTCTTGGGAAAAGTAATAGTAACAGAACTCTCGCCCGAAGACACCTGGGCCTGAAATCGAAACCTACCTGAAGAGTCTTATGTGTAAGGTCGCCTCAAGACATTGTAGCCTATAAGCCTGCCCAAAGAGTCTTGGGCCTAATCACCCCAATAGAAACCTACCCGAAGAGTCTTGGGTGTAAGGTCACCTCAAACCATCACATCCTAGGGAATAAGGAGCAGGAAGGATCTAGTAACTATGGGAAAACACCCTCTCCCATGGAATGGGAGTGTTCGACACTATGTTCTCAACATGGGTGCGGTGCGATAAAACACAAAAGATACAGATATATATATATAGCAACCACTCAGCCCAACCTATGGCTTCTAAAAAGAGAAACTGAGCACGTGCCTCGGCACTGCTACGACGAAGCATGCATTCAACAAACAACCCCAACACCATTTAGGTTTTCATGTTTCAGCAGAAATTAGCTTATTTAGTTCCTTAACTACTGGGCAACTATCCACAACCAACCACTTCAATCGTTCGTAAAACATATCCCTACCATCCACAAAACAAGTTAGGGAAACACAAGTAGCACAAAAAAAGCCATCTTAACAACCAACCAACCCATTGATTATTATTTCTGTTTCATTACCAAGCCCCATCATTCATTAACTCTTCCATTTATTATTTAAACACAACCCATAGTCCGCTCACATTTAAACCCATCCCTGCAGCCCCGATGCCAACCACCATAACCACACCACACATCGTTATCCCTTTAATACCACTTATTGCAGCCTCGCTTCCCATCACCATTAAACATTCACACCTTCCCACAACCAAGTCAACTGCATCCCTGCTGCTCACCCAAACCACAACAGCCCACAAAACACCCCCATCATATGCCACATAACCAAGCCAACACCCACATGTTCTTTATTCCATTTTGTTTAACCGGGGTGATCACACAAGGGTTCTAGATTTTCATTTAAATAGCCAACTTTACGTGATTAACCAATTTCCACATTCAATAAAGTTCCACTCACAAAAACGGTCTAGAAAGATAGGGCAACATTTAATTGCGCAAGAAAAGGCCCCCAACGACCGTCATTTTCAGTAGGCATAAGCCTATTCATTTCACAACATAATATCACAGGATATAAAAGGTAAAGTAACAGCAATCACAAACATCCCAACCCCACTCTTTAACCAGTTATTATCTTTATTTAAAGGTTCAACCATTTCTCATGAAAACAAAAAGGATACCCACCCCGCATGATGCACAAATTAGAGAGATGATGGTAAAACCCCTACCTCAACAGGTTCTGGTCACAACGCTCCCCCGGATCAACTTTAGAAGACGTTCATCGGCGTCCCGGCAAAACCTCCTCGGGTGGAAGTCGGAATGGAAAAGCAAAAGGAAAGACAACAGATCCAAGATCGGAAGTTCCGCCTCGTCCTTACGATCCCGTGGCCACTGACAGATCTTAAATCGGAGCTCGGACGAAAAAGGTATGGAAGAAAGAGCCTTTGAGTCTCTTGAGAGAGCTCTGCTCAGAGGAGAGGGGAGGAGAGGTGTGAGTTGAAAGGAGGAGGGGACCCCTCCTTTTATTGGCGTAAAAAGAAAAAGTACATGGCGTGTACTTATGGTACACGGCGTGTACTCGGCCATTTTCACACTGTCTCCACACGGCCTCCAACACGGTTCCACGACCGTTGACTGGTCAACACACAGTTTGAAGGTAACGCATACGCGGGGAAGGACTATACGGCGTGTAGATTGGACACACGGCGTGTACCCATTTATTGCACACGGCAAGGACATGGCTCCAACGCAGCACACGACCGACGACTGGTCAACACACGGTAACACGTACGTGGGGAAGGAATACACGGCATGTAGATTGGACACACGGTGTGTACCCATTTTCTTCACGCAGCAAAGACACGGCCATCCACATGGGGTATACACGGTAAGAGGGTACACGGCGTGTACTCAAACTACACAGCGTGTAGTTTCAAAATTCTGGAAAGTGTGGGAAAAGTCCATTTTTACCCTCCAGAACACTTCGTGGCCTTATTTTTGACAATGGAATGGGCCGGAGAGTTCTGAGCCATTACATCAGATACCTCTTAAAACATTCTCGTTCCCGAGAATTAAAAAACCAACCCTGAGTAACCCAACAAGATACCTCTTAGGGTTCTCGTCATAACAGGAACCCAACCAACAACCCTAATCATATGTGTTAGGAATTCCTTCTCCTATGTCAAGATATTATCCTCTTTAGGCGGCACTGACTTGCCCGCACGGGTTTAATCGCATCCTCATTAATTTATCTCTATTAAGAATTGGGTCTTCCCACTTTCATGCATTAGGATTTTTCAACTCGCACTAACCCCAGCACCAAACAACCAACACACTGCCCGAACACATGGGATTGGGAAATTTCTTCACCTATGTCGAGATATTATCCGCTTTAGGTGGCACTGACTCACCCGCATGGGTTCAATCGCATCCATATTAATGCGTCTCAATTAAGGGTCAGGTTTCTCCCCTTTCCCACGCATCCGGACATGTTACACATTACCAGGGAATCAGAAAACAAAAGGTCTCACAACTGATAAGACAAACATTCCATATATCAAAGGTACAGAGTACAACATCAACACAAAGCTCAGAAGAACAAGGGAAAACACAATTTAAAACAACTCCGGGTACTGAGCATGCATCTGGGTCTCCCGCTCCCAAGTGCTCTCCTCGAGGCCGCCATGCCTCCACAACACATGAACCAAGGGAATCGTTCGTCCACGGAGCACCTTCTCTTTACAATCCTCGATTCTGACTGGTCGTTCCTCGAAGGTCGCGTCATCTCCCATATCCAACTCTCCCCAGTCGATAACGTGAGAGTCATCGTGTAAGTACCGACGAAGCTGGGAAACGTGGAAGACGTCATGAACTTTCTCCAACTGAGGTGGCAGGGCCAGCTGATATGCCACCTCGCCGACTCACCTCAGCGCCTCAAAAGGTCCGATGAACCTAGGTGAGAGCTTGCTCCCTTTCACAAACCTCCGCTTCCCTCGTCGAGGGGAAACCTTCAAGATCACATGGTCTCCCACCTCGAACTCCAAGGGCCTCCTCTGACGATCAGCATAAGACTTATGTCGGTCCTAAGCCGCCTTCATCCTCTCACGTACAAACTGGACTTTCTCCGTGGTTCTCTGCACTACCTCTGGCCCAAGAGCACCTGTCTCACCAACCTCTGCCCAGCAAATGGGTGAACGACATGGCCTTCCATACAAATCCTCAAATGGTTCCATGCCAATAGTAGAGTGGAAGATGTTGTTGTAGGAAAACTCTACTAAAGGAAAGTGTCATACCCATGATCCTCCCAAATCCAGAATGCATGCTCGCATCATGTCCTCTAACGTCTGGATAGTCTGATCTATCTGCCCGTCGGTCTGGGGGTGGAAAGCAGTACTAAGGTGTAGTTGGGTGCCAAAAGAATGCTGTAACCCCCTCCAGATTCGTGAGGTAAACCGAGTATCCCGTTATGAGATGATAGTCCTCAGAACTCCATGAAAATGCACTACCTCGTCTACGTACCTCTATGCTAAGGTACTCACTGGGCCCGACTCCTTGATTGCTAAGAAGTGAGCCGATTTCGTCAGTCGATCCACCACTACCCAGATAGCATTATAACCACCCTGAGCTCTGGGTAGTCCTGTGACGAAGTCCATTGAGATGTCATCCCACTTCCACTCGGGGACATCTAAAGGATGCAACAAACCACCGGGAACACGGTGTTCAGCCTTCACTTGCTGACACACTACGCACTTAGCCACAAACTCCACCACTGCCCGTTTCACCCTGGGACACCAAAACTGATCCCTCAGGCCTCAGTACATTTTTGAAACTCCTGGATCTACCGCTAAGGCTAAGCTATGGAACTCACTGAGAACTCCCTCACGCATCACCTCTGGGAAAAACAACCTTCCATGAAAAATCATCCGATGTCAGCTTTCCTCTGACCATCCCTCTGGAGCATTCACCTGATCGACACGATCCCGCATCACCTCTGCCTCGGAGTCCCCCCACTGAGACTCCTCCACCTGCTGTGACAAGGAGGATTGCACCATCATCTGGAACAAACAGCCTCTAACACCTTCTTCCCTTGCATCTAAGTGCAGGGCAGCCAACTCTCCCATCGCCTTCCAAGCATCATCGGATTCCTAAACCACTTCCGTATGTGACTTCCTGCTCAGGGAATCAGCCACAACGTTTCCCTTACCTTCATTGTAAGAGATCTCGAAGTCATAGTCTTGGAGAAACTCGACCCATCTCCGTTGCCGTAAGTTCAGGTCATGCTGGGAGAAGATATAACGCAGGCTCTTGTGATCTGAGAAGACCAAAAAGCACTCCCCAAAGAGGTAATGTCACCAAAACTTTAATGCAAACACTACTGTTGTAAGCTCCAGGTCATGGGTGCCATAGTTACGCTCGTGAGGGCGCAACTTCCTAGACCCATAACAAATCACGCCCTTCTTCTGCATCAGAACGCACCCCAGACCAAGGCCGGAGGCATCACAAAACACTTCATACAACAACCCTTCCTCTGGAAACCTGAGTACGAGAGCACTGACCAACTTCTCCGTCATGTAGTCAAAATATTTCTGGCACTGCTCACTCTACAGGAAGACCTGGTTCTTCCTAGTCAAAGCTGTCAATGGAGCAGCAACTCGAGAGAAGTACGAAACAAACCTCTGATAGTAACCTGTTAACCCCAAGAAACTATGAACTTATGCCACGCTCTTAGGTGCTTCCCAAGAAACAACTACCTCCTCCTTCGACGGGTCCACTGATACTCCATGACGAGACACCATGTTCCCAAGGAAGTGTACTTCTTGTGTCAAGAACTTACACTTCGACAATTTCCCATAAAGCTGGTGGTATCGAAGGACTTCCAAGATTGCCCTGAGATGCTCAACGTGCTCCTCCTCTGATCTTGAGTAGATCAGGATGTCATCGATAAACACAACGACGAACCGGTCCAGAAACTCTCGGAAGACAAAGTTCATAAGTCCCATGAACATATCTAGTGCATTCGTAACTCCAAACGGCATCACTACAAATTCGAAGTGCCCATACCTGCACCTGAAAGCTGTCTCTGAGATGTCATTGTCCTTCACCCTCAGCTGATGATATCCTGATCATAGATCAATCTTGGAAAACCAACCTGCTCCCCTTGGTTGGTCGAAAAGATCATATATCCTCAGGAGGGGATAGCGGTTCTTGACCGTTACCTGGTTCAACCTTCGGTAGTCTATGCATAGCCCGAGACCACCATCTGCCTTCTTCATGAACAAAACTGGAGCACCCCATGGCGACACGCTGGGTCGAACAAAACCCTTCTCCATCAGATCGTCAATCTGAATCCGCAACTCCTGCAACTCCGAAGGTGCCATCCGATAAGGGGCCATCGAAATCGGAAGGGCACCAGGCTGTAAGTCTATACCAAACTCAACATCTCGTCGGGGGGGGGGTGTAGAGTTACAACCTACTCAGGAAAAACATCGAGGAACTTTCCAACAACCTTGGGGACATCCATCATCTCTGTATCAGCTGGAACCACTGATAACCCGCTCAACAAGGAAAGGAGAGGCTCCACACACCGGCTTCCCGCTTGATAGCTCCTCTCGCCAACAAAAGATACACGCTGCCCATCTATGTCGGAGAACAAGACTCTTCTCTGGAAGCAGTCAATAACGGAACTAACAGAAAACAACCAGTCGATGCCTAGGATGACATCGTATGGCTGCATCTGTAATAGAAGAAGGTCTCCACTAGATCGATGTGGTCCCAACGTCAGCCCACATCCCCGACAAACACAAGATACGTTGGTCTGGCCCCCAACTGGTGTACTCAGTACCAGTGGTATGGAAATTCACTCTACTTCTAGTCCCAAACCATAGGCTAGACTAGGTACAACAAAAGTGTGTGAGGCTCCTGAATCTAACAAAGCAGAAACAAGAGTTCTGAACAAACAAATCGTACCTCGCACCACCTCTGGTCCTGCTGGAGCTTCCAACTCTGCTGCGTGCAACTGTCCACGCCCCGCTCCTCTACCTCTCTGATGTCGTCCACTTCCCCGACCATGCCCTAGTCGAGGTCCCTGAGGAGCACCCTGAGGTCGGCCTCTTCCATCAAAGTCTTCCCTCGGAGGAGCATGGTCCTGCTGCTACTGGAAGGGCCTCACCGAAAAACGGTGCTGCTGCGGTGGGCGCTGAACCTGCCCACCTCTAATGTACGGAGCTCGGGTCGGGCACCGACTCTGAATGTGCCCGAAACCACCACAAGAAAAACACCTTGGTCCTGGGCTCGTGGAAAAGGGACGAGGACCCGAAGATCTAAACTGGAACTGCTGGGGCCTACTCCCCACTGGCCTGAACCTAGAAGGTCCTGTCGCAAGAGACTTGCTGCTGACTACCTTCCCCTTTGACGAACCTAGTTGAAACACCTCACGCGGTGCACCTCCCAGCGAGTGCATCCTCTCTATGACCTCTTCCTTCTTCTGCACTGCCAAGTATGTCAGAAGGGTTAAGGGGGTGACAGCATACTGGAGTGAAGGACGAAGCTCCCCCTCCAAACATCTCGCCTGAGATTCCTCATCTGGAAAGAGATCCGGAGCAAAGCGTAGGAGATCTTTGAACTTGATCCCCAGCTCTCATAGCGTCATACTTCCCTGCTAAAGGGAGAGTAACTCCTGCTGCTTCTCCGCCTTGATCATGGAAGAAAGGAATTCCTCTCGGAATTCCTTCTCAAAGTCAGCCCATGGAACCTCTACCTCTATCCTCTCTCCGAGGTAGAGCATCCACCACTGTCGTGTTGCACCTCTCAGCTGGCTAACTGCTAGGGGAACCCAGTACTCCCTCGAAGCACGGATCAAGGTGAAAGCGATCCCTAGCTCCTCAAGCCACCCCTCCGTCTCCATATCCGATGTACTACCCTCGTACTTCTTGAGGTTCTTCCGCTGGAAGGAATGGAGAATATTCTGCCACTAGCTATCTTCCTCCTCTCGATCAATCCTCAATTGATCGACCGCTTGAATCTGCTGGGCCTCGGCCGTCTGAGCCACCCGGGGATGACATCCAGGTTCCATAGCTATACGGTAAACAAGGATCGCCTAAGCCCAAGTAGTAAGGAAAAACTCAAGGTTTTATTTTATCATTTTATTTAAATTTCTTTCCCAGAACACCCAAATCAAGTAAAACACAAACATGATGATGCATGTACCTTCCCTAGGGTCTCTACCCTGCAATCAATGTAGTCTCACTTGGTCGTTCGGTAGGCTCAGAGTCCCTGCATTGGATCACGGGTGCCCTAAAATCCCGTGTCCTAGCCGGTCTTCCCTGGCCTATGTCACGCACCAAGATTAACTAACATTGTTTCCCTACCATCCCATGCAATCCTCACTGTTCCTAACTCCAGACTCCGTCCTATCTCTCAACCATCACCTCTGATACCATTCTGTCATGACCCCCTCCCACCAAAGATGCCCCTCCTGAGCTGGTAATGACCAAAGGGAGATAATGACCCCCGAGTCCCGCCTCCAGTAGGCCCCGGGTTGGCGACTAGCACCAAGGGTATGAGATTTCACAAATATGGGAGGCATTACCCTTTTTATTATTTTGGATCGGGAAATAGGACAAGTCAACCACCAAAAAGAAAAGAACATGTGTATATAAATAAACCCAAACCAAGCCCACATGCATGTTTAAACAATTTTATAACAAGGTACAAGTACAAGGAAGCTCAAAAGTACAATACCAAAGAAAACAAGAGAACAATAACTACAACAACTCCAACTGCCCGATTAGTAGGGTCCCGCACGGCCCTGGTAGTCCTCTTGGAAACCTGAAAGTAAACGTAGGGTGAGCATACAAGTATACTCTGTAGGGAAACCTAAAGCTCTCGTGCACAAGTGGGAAGACATCCTAATGTCCCGTGAAAACAACAGAAGAAACAAAAAAGGAAAACTATCCACCCAATCTCACCATCCACACACTCACCAAAACACAATCACAGTAGGTAGTAGTAGTATAAGAACAAGAGCATTGGGTACCCCGCACCATTTCCCATTAGATAGCTGAACGTCCTGATGCTATCACACTCTCCCCGCCCGCAGACACCTGGGCCTCAGAACCACGTATCCCGCCCGCACACACCTGGGCCTCACAACCACACATCCCGCCCGCACACACCTGGGCCTCACCACCACGTAACCCGCCTGCACACACCTGGGCCTCACTACCACAACCACATCCCCGCCCAAAGACACCTGGGTCTCATCCTGAAGATTCTTGGGAAAATTAATAGTAACAGAACTCTCGCCTGAAGACACTTGGGCCTGAAATCAAAACCTACCTAAAGTTTCTTAGGTGTATGGTCGCCTCAAGCCATTATAGCCTATAAGCCTTCCCGAAGATTCTTGGGCCTAATCACCCCAATCGAAACCCACCCGAAGAGTCTTGGGTGTAAGGTCGCCTCAAGCCATCACATCCTAGGGAATAAGGAGCAGGAAGGAGCTAGTAACTATGGGAAAACACCCTCTCCCATGGAATGGGTGTGTTCGGAACTATGTGCTCAACATGGGTGTGGTGCGATAAAACAAAAAAGATACAGATATATATATATACAGCAACCACTCAGCCCAACCTATGGATTCTAAAAAGAGAAACTGATCACGTGCCTCGACACTGCTACCACGAAGCATGCATTCAACAAACAACCCCAACCCCATTTTGGTTTTCACGTTTCAGCAGAAATTAGCTTATTTAGTTCCTTAACTACTGGGAAACTATCCACAACCAACCACTTCAATCGTTCGTAAAACATATCCCTGCCATCCACAAAACAAGTTAGGGAAACACAAGCAGCACAACAAAACCCTTCTTAACAACCAACCAACCCATTGATTATTATTTCCGTTTCATTACCAAGCCCCATCATTCATTAACTCTTCCATTTATTATTTAAACAGAACCCATAGTCTTCTCACATTTAAACCCATCCCTACAGCCCCGCTGCCAACCACCATAACCACACCACACATCGTTATCCCTTTAATACCACTTATTGCAGCCCCGCTGCCCATAACCATTAAACATTCACACCTTCCCACAACCAAGTCAACCGCAGCCCTGCTGCTCACCCAAACCACAATAGCCCACAAAACACCACCATTATATGCCATGTAACCAAGCCAACACCTGGATGTTCATTATTCCATTTTGTTTAACTGGGGTGATCACACAAGGGTTTCAGATTTTCATTTAAATAGCCAACTTTACGTGATTAACCAATTTCCACATTCAACAAAGTTCCACTTACAAAAACGGTCTAGAAAGATAGGGCAACATTTAATTGCGCAATCAAAGGCCCCCAACGACCATGATTTTCTATAGGCATAATCCTATTCATTTCACAACATAATATCACAGGATATAAAAGGTAATGTAACAGCAATCACAAACTTCCCAACCCCATTCTTTAACCAGTTATTATCTTTATTTAAAGGTTCAACCATTTCTCTTGAAAACAAAAAGTATACCCACCCTACATGATGCACAAATTAGAGAGACGAAGGTAAAACCCCTACCTCAATAGGTTCTAGTCACAACGCTCCCCCGGATCAACTTTAGAAGACATTCGTCGGCGTCCCGAAAAAACCACCTCGGGTGGAAGTCAGAAAGGAAAAGCTGAAGTAAAGACAACGGATCCAAGCTCGGAAGTTCCGCCTCGTCATTATGATCCCGTGGCCACTGACGGATCGTAAATCGGAGCTCAGACGAAAAAGTTTTGGAAGAAAGAGCCTTCAAGTCTCTTGAGAGAGCACTGCTCAGAGGAGAGGGGAGGAGAGGTGTGAGTTGAAAGGAGGAGGGGACCCCTCATTTTATAGGCATAAAAATCAAAATTAAACAGCATGTACTTATAGTACATGGAGTGTACTCGGCCATTTTCACACGGTCTCCACGCGACCTCCAACACTGTTCTGCAGCCGTTGACTGGTCAACACACGGTTTGGAGGTAACGCATACGTGGGGAAGGACTACACGGTGTGTAGATTGGACACACGGCCTGTACCCATTTATTTCACACGGCAAGGACACGGCTCCAACGCGGCACACAACCGACGACTGGTCAACACATGGTAACGCGTACGTGGGGAAGGACTACACGGCATGTAGATTGGACACATGGCGTGTACCCATTTTCTTCACGCGGCAAAGACACGTCCATCCACACGAGGTATACCCGGTAATAGGGTACACGGCGTGTACTCAAACTACATGGCGTGTAGTTTCAAAATTCTGGAAAGTGTGGGAAAAGTCCATTTTTACCCTCCAGAACACTTTGTGGCCTTCTTTTTGACAAAGGAATGGGCCGGAGAGGTCCAGGCCATTACAGCCTTTCATATATTTTATGATTTACTAAGGATATTAACCAAGGATACCATTCATATTATTTCTCTAATTGTTTTATTTTTTTATGAAATGATCTGTATGGATCTTATTTCATTTCTAAGAGTCAATCATATTTCATAGATATTGTTATAAAAATTGTTTTTTTCCACAAGCTAATCACATTTAAATAGATTAAAATGAAACCCATATCGTTTCCATGGGTTAATCTAGTTTTAAAATAATAATTGTCTTTATGATATTTTATGATGATATCAAAGATATTTTTGCATTATTTATTTTGTGGTTCATGTAAATTTCGTATATTATGGGATGGTCAAGATAGCACCGGGTAAGGTAATTAAAGATTAACATGGGGTGGCCCAAATAATGTCAGGTAATCCCATTACATCTTAACATGGGGTGGCCATGATAGTTCTAGGTATGTTTTTTATAGCTTGATATGGGTGGCCCAAATACTACTTAGTAATCCTATTACATATTAAATGACGGTTGGGAACTATATATCCCTTGAAAGCATTCCTTAAATATTTATATCTCATGAGATAATTATGTGAAACAAGTTTATGGGATTGATCCACTATGGGAATAACGTTTAACCTAATCCAAAATGTGAAGAAGGTGTAACCTAATTCATAATGGGATAAAGGTGTAACATGATCCACATTATGGAAATTAATGTGACTAGGGATGGTGGTGTGTCCTTACTAGTTGTAGTATCCCCCATTAAGTGCCTATATATGTTTTAGCAGTTATCATTGACTTGTAGGGAATGATTTTACATGTTTATGTGTCTTCCACAATTCCATGTTTTTTTCCTTTTTATTCTCTCACAGATCATGCTCTTCATTATTTTATGATTAATGTCTTATTAATTACTAATCTTTATTGCATGACTCTTGATTATGATCTTTGATATATAGGATATGATCTTACAATTTTTTTATCATGTTATTAAACCCTTATGCTCATGATTATGCTTATATATCTTCCTTTTTTATCATTAATGAGTATCTATGATTTCTCTTTCTTGTTTTTCCTTTACCCAGGTTATAAATAAATGTTTTAGGGATGAGTACTAAATAGAGAAGATATATATGGTAGATGTTTATGATATTTCACCAAATTATAAGAGTGTTCTTCCAGTTTCTAAATACACTAAACAATTATGGTCATCAGGCATGTACTTTTGTAATGTGCTGAATATTCATCTAAATTGATGTAATATCCTTGAATGTTTTCCCTGTTTTTCTATATTTTTTATCAAATGTATGGTTTATTCAAACATTGTAAACTAGGATGAAAAAACATTAGTGATATCCCTAGATAAATTTCTTAGTATTTTTCTAGTAATGTCTCTAAGGGTAAGATTAAGGATGATTCAATGTTTAGGAAAATATCCCAGAATTTTGGTAATGGATTGAGATTTTTTTAATATATTACATTCCTTTAAAGATAATAAAAGTGGATGTGTCTCTATAACAAATTTAAATAGGGGTAACAACCTCAAAAACACTGTATTTTGGTAGACTCAATTGGAAACTGGTGCATCACAATGGACCTTTCTATACACCTGGTATGAGACTCCTAGGGGATATTCTTTGTAAATACACAAAATCCTCATAATAAATCATAAAAAATTAAAATATAATATGACTATTAATCACATAGTATAAACCTATTGTGTCATATATTAAATAATGTGTCATAATTTAGACATCTTATAAGTACTTATAATAATCACATGGATTTCCCCTATGATAAATGTTAATCACACTATGATTTAAAGTGTTAGTGAATGATGGTAACCAAAATGAACTGGGTAAATGTTTAATGTGATGAAAAAATTACTAATGAGTAATCAAATGGTATGATTAATGCAGTAAAAGATGTTGTGATTGTTCCCATTCATTCATCATAGAACATGATTCGGAATGTTTATCTTAACCAACTCTCGGACTCACCAAGGAAGAGAATGAAATATTTCACTAATATTTTGGGTAATAGAGGCCATGGAGAAAATAATATTTAGTTTTATATGTTTTGAGAATTTGGGAATAAACAACCAAGTCAATGTCATAGAAAAATATGAATATGTTTTGACTATGGAGAATAAGGACACCAAAAAATTAACTACAAAGGGAAAATGAAAAGTTTATTAAACCCATTGGATGATAATAATGGACTCCCAATGTTATAATCTACTGTCGAATTCTTTAAATGTGGAACTTATGGTAATTTTTATAATCAATGTCTTAGGCGTAAATCTCATGAATGAAATCATAACGGTTGTAAGAATAACGGTTTATCTACTAATGATGAATAAGCCACGACTGAAATATGAATGGTTTGTTTTTTATTATAGTATTGTTTATAAAAATTATTAAATTGAGTTTGATTAATGTTAATACATGATTAATATTATATATTTTATGAAATTGTTATTAAGGAAAAAATGATAAATCATAGTTAATTATTTGAGATGGAAGTGGGATTAATGATGAATTTATGATTTTGAATTCAATGATTATTTTATACAAAGCATAAAATATATAAGTAATTTTAATATAATTTTTTAAGGATTTAAAAGGTTATGTTGAATAGTGTTGATGACATAAGAAAGTGATTTAATGAAAGGTGATATTTTGATTATGGGAATGTAACCCTAAATGTATTCTTGATGTTGATAAAATGGAATTTTTCTTGGATAAAGAGGTGATGTATTTGGATAAAGTAAATTGGAAATTATCAAGAAACTCATAAGTGATAAATTATTGGTTCATAAATTTATTTCTGCTATAATGGATGGAGTTTATGATAGTTTTTTGGATGTAAATAATATACTGAATAATCTTTGTTCATTGTAAGAAAAAAATAAGCCAAAATGTTTTTAATATGGTTTTATGGCAATTCATTTTATTACTATGTTTTAAGAGAATACATGATGAAGGTATTAACATGTTTGGAATATGGAAACCAAGAGATACATTATGATATGTGTGGAATCAATGTTAATATAATTTTGTTAAATTTTGTGACCTTATTTAATTTTTTTTGTGTTTTTATCTTTCATAAGGGTTATAAGGTTGACCATTTTTTAAAGTTTTAAGTTAATAATTATATGTGGTTTTAGATATGAATGTATTATCTCTTAGTGTGAGGATTTATTCATATGGGATAACCTGTTTTAACCACTTTCTTTTGATCATAACTAATGATAGATGGAATGACTTGTCATTATACCCATGGGTCTTATGATCTGTTAGTGTATTAGGGATAAAAATTCACCTTAATTTATTTGATTAATATATGAAGTAGAAATTGATCAATTCACAACCAAAGGGTGAGACTTTGTTGAGAATATTGTTTCATTTGTTGTCAATAAGGTGTCAATATGTGTATAGAAAGGTCATGATTGAAGTTGTGTTGATAATAGAAGTGGTTATGTTTAATGTAATTTTTGTCACTCAGTAAAGAGACCACTTCAATTATCATTAAGTTGTTTCACAACTAATGGCACCTAGATAATTACTATTTGACATTGGATGTCATGCTTGATCATTCTCCATATCAATTCAGATGATTTATTGAACAAATATTACATTCCAAGACAAGTGTCACAGAAATGAACATTATTACACCATTTGAAGAATGAAATGAAATACTTGATTTCTTGATGCATTTGGAAGATCCATACACTAGATTTCATGCTTTATCATTCTCTATATCAATTCAAACAATTGGTTGAACCAATATTAAGTTCCAAGACATGTGTCATAGAAATACACATTGTTACACTATTCGTAGAAGGTCATTCAGTACTTGAATTCATGATGAATTTGGAAGATCCATCCAGTAGTATATAATTGTATGAAGTGGAAAAATTGTTTGATAAGATTGATTTTATCTTAAATGTTTAAAAGTTGTACCACAAAGAATATAAGAAGAAGAAGAAGCGGTTGATAATGAAGATAATAAAAATTCCAATTTTCATACATTTAATTTTTAAATACTTTATATACATTGGTTTTTTCAATGTATTTATGTATGGGGTTTATATAAAAAATATGCAGACTTTGGCTAGCCAGCCAGCCAGCCAACCAGGGAAGCATCTCGCACCACAAGTGGTGGGTGGATGAGCTTAACCCCAAGACAGCCTGCAGCATTACTAACCATAGTCATGCACTGGACACAAAAGATCAATCCCATAGGGGCGCATGGGAGAACTGGAGCACCACTGTGTGAAGTGGCACGATGATATAGCATGGGTTGGGCGCAGAGCATGCCCACAGAACCAGTATGGGGCGGTACTAGGGAAGTGGAGAGAGTAATATGGAAAGTGGAAGAAGTGTCTTGTAATATAAATAATCCATATAACACGGCCTGTTTGGATGTGGGAAAATATTTTTTTAAAATATAAGCAATCTAAGCTATCCATCAAATCCTACGTGTAATCACGGTCATACATCACATCCTAGGATCGCGATCTAATCCCCACCATCCATCTATCTCGTGCACTGCATGTTTGAACCTGAGCCATCTGATTCTCATGTAGTCACGTTGTCTTCTTCCTCTTTTCACTGTGTTATTCCTCCAATGCTTTTCATCGAAGTAGATGAGATGATTTTCATGGACTGTCATTGGAAATCATATAAGGATCATTTTGGTCACTGAATCAATACAGTATCATGCATAAAATCTCATTTGCATGAATGCAATGATTTGGTGAAGTTTGAAGAAGGTCAAGGAAAATGAAGTTTCCAAGGACATGTGGATTATTCAAGTATGTATTTAACATGAGGTATGTGTGATCATTATCACATGAATGTGAAGAAAGGGTTCTCATTCGATAAGGGAACTCCACAAATCATGGCATATCTTCACATTTAGTTTGAATGTTTTAGAGAATCAAAGATCCTGGTTATTCAAATAGAATATCTCAGATGATTCAAAGAATATATTTGAATGCATAAAAAGGGTTGGATAATCTCTAATAAAAGAATCTTGATCAAGGAAGAATAAGGTGATTCTATTCAAATATTAGAGATCTCTCATTTCTCTAAAGAAATAGATCCACCGCGAACTACTCTGGTTCGTGAAAGGCAGAGGATTCCACACATCTCTACTACACAAAGGATAAGAAAGATCTTGTGGACCTTTGATAGGTTATACAAACCCTAAAATTTTTCTCGTGAAGAATAAGAACCATAAATCTATGCAAATAAATCCATAAACACATGACTGGTTTATCTAAACTCTTGTCATTCTTTGTGGAGTTGATCCCATAGGCAAGAAACTAGTGTAGGATCACCCTTTTTTTCTTCCTGATGACAGAGCCATGAACCCTTCCAGGTTATGTGAATAATATCCACACATACCTTCTATGTGATGAAAAATAATTGTGAACCCATTGGTGTCATAAAAAAATGTGAGAACTCCAACCTGTTTTCATGACCCAACCTTTCTATTTTTAAAGGGTTAGAGTTTTGGTGAAAAAGGAAATAGAAAGTGAAGGGAAGTACATATTTTCATGTAACAATGTGTGTGATTTGAAGAAACCCAAGGGATTAGGTGTTTGTAAAGAATGGAGATGAGTGTACATGTATGTACGTTGATCATTGTTTGAAAGAGCTGATGTTTTGTCTGGTTCATTTGAGAATCCAATGAGACAGTGTGCATATACACTGCCTTTTGAGAAGAGAACTCATGTACACCCTTGTTATAACCATTCAGGTTTTGAGGGTAAGAAGAATAATAAGGGATTATGTGTGAATTGGGAATTACAATTGAAGGATGAGGAGTAACTTGCATGGTTCCTGTGCATGAAAAGAGAGAGAAGAAGAAGATAAAGAAGATACAGATTTTCTGTGCATTTTGAGCGAAGAAAACACATGCACAACACATATTGAAACCTAATTAAAAAGAAAAAGTGTGTGTGTGCTAAGAACCAAAAATAAAGAAGAGATGGGGAAGAGAAGGAGAGAAAGTGTGTGTTCTCAAATATTGATACCCATTTGGGTTTGCACAAAATAAGGATTGAGTGGACATCGCATGTGTAAATTCATAACCCACACACATTGAACCTAAAATATCTATACATGTGAATAGTGTGTGGTCAGGTTTATAAGAAACATATTATATGTGCATGAAATCATGCATAAACAAATGCACCTATGAGAAGTTATTGAGATATACAAGATAAAGAGTGTTGAATTTCATGTAATCCATTCATGAAGTGAAGTTGAATTGATATTGAAGCCAGGAATAGTTAGAGAAGATCTTATAAACTAGTTGACAATAATTGAGTATTTGATATAGACAGAGCTGACATAGTGCAATAACATTCTTTCCTATCAATATTCTTGAATATGTCTTTTTCATCATTGTACACACATTAGTGAGGTCGGGTCTTCATCAGAAGAAGAAACAATATCCTGAGAATTATTGAACTGATGACTGATCATAAAGGTGATCACAATTACTGAGCAAGGCCAAAAGACCATACCAAAGGAATTTCATGATTCATGAAGAGATACATGGGAAAGTTTGATTCTGAAATACCACGTGGGAAGAGAATAAGATCATATATATTGAATCAAATAGCATTCAAATAAGGAATCAGATCGTGTGTCTCAAGAGATAGAAGAACCCTGTTTGATTCAGGTAGGAGAATAAGTCTTTAGTGGTACTATGAAGTAGGCTAGTGGAATTTGGAAACACTATCAGAATCATTATAATAAACCTCAAGTGAGACTTAGAAGAGATACAGTGGGACTCTGTATCGACCATTATAATTGATAATAACATTATAGTGGAGAATCTGTGTTGGGGGGAATAACAAACACATCAAGGATTATGTATTTGAAATGAACGATGTAAATAATAATGTTCAAGGCCTTTTCATTTATAGAATCATTCGAGGTAAGGATGAGAGAAACAATAATACTGTATATAAGATTTAAATGTCCAAAGATATTTAATTGAAAATAATCAATTTGTAAGAAGTTTAAATAGATTGTTAATTCACCCTATCCTCCTCTCAATGATTCATAATGACCTGGTCAATTAAATTGGAATTAGATGGAAGGTCACATATAAAAGATCCAAAGGAGTGTTTATGAAGATAAGAATTTAGGAATTTAGTGAGAAACCTCAAATGGAGATTTTTTCCAAGACTCATAAAAATAGGAAGAAGAAATAAGAAAGGAAGATGAAGAACAATCTTACTGCTAATGAGGAGAGACGTTCAACTGAAGGTTATCTGAAAGTTAAAAAATGTGATAAACCTTTTTTATTTTTCCTCTTCCAATGAATCATGTTCATGCTATGATGATGATAGATCAATTAGTGATCTTTAGTCTGCAATCAAAGATCATCTGAAGAAAATACCTAGAGAAGTGGAAAGACATGTCTACTGAAATCATTAGTGAACTTTAAGATGATAAATTACAACTGGAATAAAAATGTGATTCCATGGAAGAGTCATTGTATAAGAGGGTTGGCATATCCAAGAATATCAAAAAATTAGTGAAGGAAGAGCAAGAATAAATTTCTCTTCCCAATGAATGAAATGATAATATTACAGAAAAATTTAAAGGAAGTATTTGTGAAAAATAATTCCTTGATATTGTATTTATAGAATCATTCCATTCATTATAAAAGTTTCACAAGGTTTCTATGGTTGTAAAATATGCTCAACTAGAAGTCAAAGCTAATAAGGTAAAGGAGATTGACATATATTTGAAAAAAATTAAGGAATGTACATGATGAACAAATGATAATTCTAAAGAATAATTGGGAATGTATGTTTAGGTTATATAAGGATATAATAACTCTCTCAACATGAAATATCTAGAGATGGAGGTGAAATTGAAGAATTAGTAATCACTTCAAGATAGAACTTCCCAAAAATCTGTAAGAATAGATGTTTCTAGTCAATTTTGTATTAACAACTATTATTACAAAAGGAATATTAGATCATCTTCTAACCCAATGGCCACATCCTCCAAGAAAAAGGTATCCCATAAACCAATTATTTCTGTTTCTACTAATGCAGTTTCATCTAAAAGTATAGGATTAATGTTAAGAGATAAAAATATGTGGATTGATGAAATTTTTTAAATATATAGAAAAATTTCAAGAAAGAACACTAGAATTGTTAATAAGAACAACTCCCAAATGGATACTCCAACGAAATAAATATAACTCCAGAAACAAAAAAGCACTGAATCTAGCCAGACTGGTACTATAAGAAAAAGTAGGAGATTTATTGGCTACTATTGGTGTTGTTGGAAGTTTGGGAATTCGGAAAATGGATTATAGAATAATGTTTCAACAAAATAAAATTATAGAATTCCAACATTTATATAATGTAGATGTGAAGAAATGAAGAAATTTGCAAAGCAAAAGTAGAATACATAGATGAAGAAGAATCTGTCTAACAAGAACATATTTGAATATCTTGAATACTTCTATGATAATTGAAACAAAATTGGTCACAATTATGATGAATTTTGGTTTATTCCAACCATGAATAATTCATATGTGGATAATAAGAAATGGCCACAACAAGTTCATAAGAAATGAACAATAGTTGGAAAATATTCCATTGGGAAAATGAGAAACAATGAAGTCAAGAAAACATTAAAAGAAACAATTCCTAATAAGAAGTTTGATATAGACACTAATAATTTCATTTCAACTAGGAAAATATTATTATACTATGGAAAGAAATGTCATATAATAGATCACTTCAAATAATCCATGGAAATGAATGGAATCATGCTAAAATTAAAAAGAGGATCACTCCAGGAGAAGTCAGGATCGATTGAAAACATTCCTGAAGATAAATTTGATAAGTTTCATAATAAAGGTAACTTGAAAACATTGAATAAGCCGTGTGGAAGCTCTAAACAAAAAAATGTTAAGAAATGACTTTTTAGTTATCTTACCTAATAAATTTCAAATTTCTAGGGAGTTGCAAAAAAGATGAAGAGGAAGTGCTATCTAAAGAAAAGGAAAAGGGGAAACATATTATTACACATGAAGATGACTTCGAATTTCATGAGAGGTTATTAGTACATGAGAACCCAAGTGTCTCACATGTACTATGTGGAAGGTGTAAGAAGTTTTTACATCATGGAAACAATTGTATAACTATTTTACGAGGTCAAATGAAGATGTTTAAAATTGAAAAACATACACCAATGGATGCTACATGACTACTGATAGAAGTAAGAACAAAAAATTAACCAAAGTTTTAGGTGAACATAAGTAAAGGTTATATATTAACAATAAAAGATGAAAATTTCAAATGGAGGGGAGACACCATCTTGAAGAGTACGAAACACATCAGAGCTAAAAGGAATATAGTTCTTGGGTTGACAGGAAATTCATCGCCTTATTGATTTTATTAATAATCTCACATATGTTCTTTCTTATTCCCTTATATTTTTGTTCTATATGTGTGCTTAAATTATAGGGAATTGAAGATTAAGTTCATTATCAAGATGATAATTGAATGGGAAAAGTGAATAAAAACAAGTTGGACTCATTATTCATGATTTTATAATTACTTTAAGTGTTCCACAGTGTAATTGATGGATCAAAGGGATTTCACCACTTTATGGGATTAAATTTTAAGTAGATGATATCATATATTATGTATTGAAAAATATTGAAATTTATACCTCTCAAAAAGATGAAACATGCGGTATTCTAATCATAATTTCATCCCTTGTTCTTAATTAAATTTATCAAATCAATTAAGTGGGTGTGCTTGATTGATGAAAATATTAGATGAAGGGGGGGAATTTATCTTTTCACTTTAATTTTTTAAAATGTTTGGTGAATTATGTTCAGATTTTACCATTTAATTAAAAAATAAAACTATTTCCAACCCTTGGGATAAGAATTGAAACATTCATAGAATGATTTTACATGTATGGTTTTTTTATGGACAACATTGAAAACCATTTTCATCTCTCTCTGGTTTTCTACCCAAGGTTGTCCAAATGAGACTTAGATTTGATTAACTAAAGGCTCTTTTCTAAGTGAACCATGTGAAATCATCCCTCTCTTGAAAATATTCATGAAGATATTCTTTAATGGGAGTAAGAGATGTTTTTAAAAAGACCCCACTAAAACTTTGAATTTGGTTTCCAATAAGGGGGAGAAAAGATTGGAACACATATTTACCCATACAATGTGTGATTAGGTGATATTAAATAGAAAATATAAATTGAGATAATGTAGTGAATAGTGTTTCATTTTTTATCAATAAGGTATAAATATGTGTATGTAAAGGTCATGATTGAAGTTGTGATGATAATAGAAGTGGTGATGCTTAATGTAATGTTGTTTACTTATTAAAGATTCTGCTTTAATTATCATGAATTTGTTCCACAAATAATGTCACTTGAAGAATTACTATTTAACATTGGATTTCATGCTTGACCATTCTCCATATCAATTCAAAAAATTGATTGAACTGATCTAAAGTTCCAAGACAAGTGTCACTAAAAGAAAATTTATTACACCATTTGAAGAAATCTATGCAATAATTTATTTCATAATGAATTTGGAAGATCCATCCACTAAATTTCATGCTTGATCATTCTCCATATAAATTTAGATGATTGATTGAACTGATCTTATGTTCCAATACATGTGTCACTAAAAGACACTTTGTTACAAAATTTGAAGAAGGCCATGATATACATGATAGCATGATGCACTTGGAAGATTGATCCACTGGTTTATAATTGGATGAAGTGGATGAAGTTTTTGAGAATATTGAGCTGATATTAAATGTTTAAAGGGTTTGCCACAAAGAATAGAAGAAGAATTAGGGGTAGGGAATGAAGATAATAAGAAGGAAAAGCGTCATTCATTTCATGTTGAAGTAATACATATAATTTTTTTTTCAAATGAATTTTTGTATGGGGTTTATATAAAAAATATGGGGACTTTGGCTAGCCAGCCAGCCAGCCAAGCTAGGAAGCAGCTTGCACCACAAGTGGTGGGTGGCTGAGCTTAACCCCAATCCATTCAGCAGTAAGACTAACCTCACTCATCCACATAACACACAGAAGCACACCCACAGGGGCACATGGGAGAACTGGAGTTTCACTGTGCGGAGAGGCATGGTGGAAAAGTGTGGGTTGGGTGCAGAGCATGCCCACAGAATCGGTAGAGGGTGGTACTGGTGAGGGGGGAGAGAGTAATTTGGAAAGTGGGTGAAGCAGATTGTAATATAAAGAATCCACATAATGCGATGAATTTTAATGGGGTACAGGATATTAAAAACATGGAAGAAATCTGATCCATACATATAATCCCACGTGTAATCTTAGTCGCACATAACATCTATGATTTGTGATCTAATCTCCACCATCCATCCATCTTGTGCACTATATGTTTGAACCCAAGCCTTCTGATGCTCATGTAGCTATATCGTCTTCTTCCTCTCCCAAATATGTGATGCTTCCACCGGTACTCATTAGTATAGATGACCCAATCACCATGGAAAACCAATAAAGAACATATGAGGATGATTTTGGTCACTAAATCGATATGATATCGTGCATGAAATCTCATTTTCATGCATGAAATGATTTGTTGAATTTTGAAGAAGGACAAGGAAAAAAGTTGATGAGGCCACGTGGATGATTCAATCATGTATTTAACATGAGATACATGTGATCATTATCACATGAACATGAAGAAGGGGAGATCATTTGAAAAGGTAACTCCAAATATCATGACATATTGTCACACATGGTTCAAACGTATTCAAGAAGTGAAGATCTGGGTTATTCAAAGAAAAGATCCCATATGATTCAAAGAATATATTTGAATTCATAAAAAGGTTTGGATCCATGACTATAAAAGGATCCTAACTAAGTAATAACAAGGATTTTTCATTCACATATTAGAGAGATCTCATTTCTCCAAAGTAACATATCCACTATGAACTATAGTTCGTGAAAGGTAGTGGTTTTTGAGCAGTTCTACTATGTGAAGGAGAAGAAAGATTATTTGGACCATCAACAGGTGATATGCACTCTTGAAACTGTCATGAAAAGAAGAATAAATACACCTTTTATGAAGAAATCCATGAACACACAATTAGTTTATCTAAACCCTTGTTGTGCTTTATGGAGGTGATCTATTAGGCAAGAAACTGATGCAGGTTCACCCATGATTTTCTTCGCGATGACAGAGCCACGAACCCTTCTTGGTTCTTGGGAATAAGAACCATGCATACCTTCTATGTTATGAAAAAGAATCATGAACCTGTTGTTTTCGTGGATAAAAGGTGAGAACTCCCAACTGTTTTCATTCCCATCCATTTTTTCTAATGGGATCGAGTTTTGGTGCAAAAGGAGATAACATGTGAAGGAAGGTACATATTTCCATGTACCTATGTGCATGATTTGAAGATTCCCAAGGGCTAGAGTGTTTAAACATAATGGTGAAGGAAATATATTCCTATACATTGTGCATTGTTTGAAGTAGTCGAGGATGTGTCTTGTTCATTTGAGAATCCCTTGAGACAATGTGCATATACAGTGCCTTTTGAGAAGGAGAAGCCACACACACCCTTATTATACCCATTTAGGTTGTGTGGGAAAGAATAATAAAACGGGAGTGTGTGTGCATTGAGAATTAAATTTGAGTGGGGGGGGACTTTAATAGTTTATGTGCTTGAAAAGAGAGATAAGAATATGATAACGAAGAGGCAGATTGTGTGTGTATATTGAGTGAAGAAAGCACATGATTAACACACATTCAACCCAAATTAAAAATAAAAAGTGATTTTGTTAAGAACCCAAAATAAATAAGGGAAAGGGTAGAGAAAAAGATAAAGTGTGTGTGCTCAAAGATTCATACCCATTTGGGTTTTCACATGAGAAGGATTGAGTGGACAGTGCATGTGTAATTGTACAACCCACACATATTGAACCTAAAATAAATGTACAAGTTAATAGTATGTGATCAGGTTTATAATAAATGTATTATATGTTAATGAAATCATGTATAAACACAAGCATGTGTGAGAAGTTGCTAAGATATCCAAGGGAAATAGTATTGAATTCCATGAAATCCATGCATGAAGTGACGTTGAATTGAGACTGATGTCGGGCAGAGTTAGAGAAGATCTTATAACTGAGTTGACAGTAATTGAGTATTCAAGATAGACATAGATGAAATAGTGGAAGATAATTATTTCATATCTATATTCATGATGAAGTTGTGTGCATCATTTTTACACACATTATTGAGGTTGGGTCATCACCAGAAGAAGAAAGAATTTCCCGAGAATTATTGAATTGGGTACTGATCAGAAGGGTGATCAAAATTACTAAGAAAGGCTAATAGACCTAACCAAAGGATGTTGAAGATTATTGATGTGATACATGGGAAATATTGATTAAGAAAGCATATGTGGGAAGAGAAAAAAAAACATCTACAGTGAATCATGGAAGATGCTTGTGTGACTAGAGAGATAGAAGAACCTTATGTGATTCGGGGAAGATAATAAGTCTTCAGTGGGACTCTAGAGCAGGCCATTGGACTTTAGTAACACTATAGAAAGTAGTATAAATAACCTCTTGTGGGACTTAGGAGTGATATAGTGGGACTCTGTATCGACCATTTTAATTGATAATAAGATTATAGTGGCGAATCTCTATTTGGGGGGGGGGATAATATGCAAAATAAAGAGTAGGTCTTTGAACCGAACCATGTAAATCCTTGTGTTCAGTGCCTTTTCTATTACAAAATAATTCGAGGTAAGGATGGGAGACACAAGAAGATTAGATTACTGATTTAACCATCCATAGATGTTTAATTGAAAAAAAAAATTTGTAAAAATTTTAAATGGATCACTGATTCACCCCTACCCCTCTCAGCGATTCACATTGATCTAGGCACTTAAGATTGTTTAGAAGGGTAATAAGGTTAACCATTTTTGGAAATTATTAGTTAAACATCAGATGAGGTTTTATATATTAAAGTGATATCTCTACATGTGAGGATTTATTCATATGGGATAACCTGTTATAACCACTTTGTTTTCATGATAACTAATGATATATGGAATGCCATATCATTCTACATATGAATCTTATGATCCATTAGTACTTCAGGGATAAAAAATTCACCTTCATTTCATGGAGTAAGACATGAAGTGGAAATTGACCAAGGAACCCCCATATGGTGAGATGTTCATATGAAATGCAATGAAATCAAGTGAGTATATCCTCTTGTGAAAAAATATTCAAATTTATTAAAAGAGTCTTGAAATAAAATATTGTCATGTTATCATCATTTTTTTATGATATCAATAACATTTTAAAGACACTTAGTTTTATTGATTTGTGATCATAAACTTTCTCCTGACAATTTTCTCTATCACTCTCCATCATTATTTGGCTGTTAGTTTTCTCATCCATTTTTTCACTTTCCACCAATGTTTTTCTATGTGTAAACCCATTAATGAGTTACTTTGGGTAAACATTATGTTTCCAATATTATTTTTAAAAGGAATTTTTATTATTAATTTTTACAATGTGGGTTTCTGTAAAAGGAACTTTAGAGTATTTGACCTTTGAAAACCCAAATGAATTTTGAGGTAGAAATTCATTTTAAATGGGGTAGAATGTAACACCCCATGTTTTTATAAATTATTATTTTTCAAATAAATTAAATTTATTTTATGGATTACATTTCATGTTACACTAAGTTATTATTTCATTATGTGAAAAAACATGTTATGTTTTCACTACTAACAACACTTATATTACAATTTAGTACACACAACACTATTTTTGTCTTTTATTACACATAATTTAAATTTCCTTTGATTTCTTATGTTATAAACAATACCCAGTTCAACCAAACTACAATATACTATTAATATTTTTATTAAAATAATATAATAGTTATAATATATCCATTGAAATGGAGGTAATGAATATGATTAACTAAATTATTTAATCTTTCTTTACAAATGTTTATATAATTCTTTAGTGAAAAATTAATTACAAATGAATATAGAAACCAATTATAAGGGAATTGTTTTTATAAAAAACAATTATTATGAATAAGAGGATTTTTAACTTAATAAATAAAATGAATTACTATTAGTGGATTATCTTAATGAAATTTATATATTATATATATAATTAAATGTTTTAAAATTAATCTAATATGTTTTATAGGAATATTATAAAAAAATTATGCATAAAAAACTCGATTTTTTTAAAGGTAGTTTTTCCGCCTTTTAATGACGCTTCAATTTTAATACTTAATTTTGACAGTTTTATAAAAAAACTCAAAATATAATATAATTTTTAATTTTTAATTTTTAAATTATTTTAGGGTGAAGTTTTGGTATTTTTTTGAGAAGTTTCATTTTTTATGAAAATTGAAAATAATTAATTTTAATTGAAAATAGATTTTTTATCTAAATAATTTATATGGTTAAATTATAATTTTAATTATTTTAAATGTAAAAAATAGTTATATTATAAATCTATTAAAAATATTTAGGTCATTTGAATTATTTTTATAATGAATTTAGATATAAAAATAAATCAAACATTGGAACATTTTTACATTAAAAACATGTTTTCTAATCCTGTCTATGAGCTTTTTTTAATTAATTTTTGAACATATTTGATTAGAATTTAGGAAAAAATCTATATTTAGAATAATAATAATTTATAATGTAAATTATGTTCAACTTTTTTTTACCAAAAATATTAGAGAAGGTAATTAAAATTAATTACGATTATTAAGGTAAAAACGAGTATACTTTTTGGTTATACCTTAATCTCAAGGGTCCAAAGGACCTATAAACTAGTAAAAATCCAATTTTTTTTAATATTTAGACCATATACCCTCTTTTATATAATTTTTTTCATTATTGGAGGCATATTATTTAAAGTATACATCCCAATTGTGTTTTCTTTTTTGTATTTACAAGAATGTTACTCCTCCATTATAAAAGGGCAGAAACCCCCCACCCTAGATAATCACACCTCTTAAGCCATTAGTATCATCTAAACCTGACAAAAATATACTAAAAAATTATATCCTCTCATCATAGAATCATTAATTTTGGAATAAATCAAACCAATGAAGCCTTTTGGTGAAAAACAAAAGGAGTTACCCGAAGAATATATAATGTTCCTGAATGATCACTTTAGTTTCATTTCATTCTACATCTATTATATTATTTTTATATCTGAATTATATAATAACGTAATTATATTAAATATAATTATAAGTTTATATTTTAATGGTATGACTTAAACCTTCACACACATTCATCAAATGAGATACATAATCATCAATTGTGTGTATGGCAGACTACCGTCTCGCGAACCGATGTCGTTTTTTCTTCTATTACCACCTCTCAAGATTGGGAATAATGATGAAATTAATATTTTTATATGATATATATTATATTTATGATGTATATATGCTTTTGGAATAATTACATGACATATAACTTTAATTTTTCTATTTTTGGGAATACGATAACATCGTTTGTGGAAGTATGGACTATCGCCTCCTCAAATCGATGTGATTCATTCATGCATTAAGTGGAATGTATTGAGGATGGGTTTAATATAAATATTTGATATATATTAAATACTAATTTTTTAGGAGTATTAATATATATATATGTATGTATATATATATATCATTTACTTTTATTATTTATTTCAATAAGATAAGAAAATGGAAACATGGTTAATGTGTACCTATAGCCTACCATCCCCATGAATGGTGTATTTAATTTCCTAATTCTATATATTATAGATTAATATATATGTATATAAACTGAAAATATATGACCTTTATATCATGTTTTACATTATATAAATTATTAAATAATTATCAAATAAAAAGGATAAAAAATAACACGTCAAAACATATATTCAAAAACAAAGCAATTATTACCTGAAATATAACTTTAACATGAAATTGTTAAGAAATAGGTAATATAAAGTCATAATAAAAACATATATGGTATTATATATAATAATATGGTTCTATTTTAGATTCATAATAAACTTATATTTATTATACATTATTTTTGAACATGTATGAAGAAATTCAAGACCTAAGGTAAAGGAATTTTTAGTTTCACATTTATTTCTGTGAGACTTATGCAATATCCACCACTCATATATTTTGTGTATTGTATATAATGATCATTATTATATTATATTATTATTATCCTTAATTTTATGTTTATTTATATATATATATTTTATGATCTATATTTCATGGGTTTATTGTTCAAAAGATACCAAATCAAAAATGTAATTTTGTATCAATTAGCCTTATTTGAGAAACATGTTATGTTATACACCTATATTCTTTTAAAATGTGTATATACTAGCATTTTACATGTTTTATCATTAATATCATTATTTTCAGGATATTTTATGTTTCATTTAATTTTATTCTCTCATGGGTATTGCAATTCAATGTTACCAAATTGGTAAGATTTTTTTTCTACAATGTCATCATTTATTAGAATTATCTATAATTATGCTTCCATTGATGAAATACTATGATCCATATCCCAATAAAAAATCATGAATTTTATTATAATCTAGTGATTAATGATATATTCATGTATTTGATCCATTTTTTCCACTCTTTGGTACTTAATAATATTAAAAAAATTTAAAAGAAATATTACCTTATTTCTCTCTTTGTCTGGAAATCTATTTTATTCAAAAACCTTATTTTTATAATTTTTTAAAAAATGTTTTTAAATAATATTTTAGTTTAATTTTAAATGAAAAATATTTCGAAAAATGTTTTTTGTTTTAAAATGTGTTTTAAATTCTTTTAAAATATTCCTTCATAAGTTTTCAATGATATTTTCAAAGAAAAAGGGTTTGAACACATTTTATATTTTAAAAATTGTATTTTAAAAATAAAAAATTATGTTTTACTAAATAAATGTTTTAAATGATTTTTAAAGATTACTTAATATTTTTTAAATGTGGTTTTAAAATAAATGGAATTTGAAAATTTTTTATGACTTAAAAACAACGATTTTCAAAGAAAGGTTATTTTCCTTAAGAACAACTCCAAGTGATCTTTTAAAATAATTCTCCAAAAAAATGAAATCCATTTATATAGATTATGATATACAAGCGATATGACCAAAGGATAAAATTTATATTCATTATATTAATGGTTTATGTTTTGATGGCATAATGTGTATAGAACCCATTTATTTTCCCCGATTCAATCATTTTTCTAAGATATTGTTATTAAACATACTTCTTTTTAATGGGATAATCATGTTTCAAATAGATTAACATGAACCCCATTTCTTTCTCATGGGTTAATCAAGTTATGAAAGGAAAAATTGTTTTAATGTGTTTTTATTATAACATGAAACCTATTTTTACTTTATTCATGTTGTGGTTTATTAACATTTCTTATACAGTGGGGTGGCCTAGATAGCATCGTAAGCTCGTTATATCTTAACTTAGGGTGGCCCAGATAGTGCCAGGAAATCTTGCTACAACTTAACATGGGGTAGCCAATATAGCATCGAGTAATCCTATTATAGCTTAATATTGGGTGGCCCAGATAGCCCTGGGTAATCCAGCTACAACTTAAATGATGTTTGAGACCTATATATCCCTCAAATTCATTGGTTAAAGATTAATATCTCAAGATATAATGAAGGGAAACAAGTTGATGGGGGTGAATGTTTATCATGATCCTCTAGGGGATTAATGCGTAACTAGATCCACTATGGGAAAAAGTTGTAACCTAGTTCACTATGGGAAGAAGGTGTAACCCAATACACTATAAATAAAGGACTACGGCTAGAGATAGTGGTGTGTATTACCTAGTTGGTGTTTCTCCCCATGAAGGGCCCTGATAATTTTTTGTAATGAACCTTGACTTATAGGGAATGATTTTACATGTTTATGTGTCTGGCATAATTCCATGTTTTATACCTAAGTTGTGATCTCATGGATTAATCTCTTGATTCCTTTATGATTAATGTCTTATGAACATCCAATATTTATTCCATGACTCTTGGGTACAATCTTTGATAAGAAGGGTATGATCTTATAATGTTATTATCATGTTCTCATACCATTATGCTCAGGATTATGCTTACATATCTTTCTTATTTACCCTTACTAAGCATTTAATCTCACCATTTTTTATGTTTCCTTTCCCCAGGTTATAAAAAAAGGATTTAGGTATGATTAAAAAATGATAATATCTTTACGGTAGATGTTTAATATCTTTCAACAAATTAGAATAATGTGTTTCTAGTTTTCAAAGACACTAACCTATTACGGTCCTCAGGCATATAATCTTGTAATATTATAAATATTCATCTAAAATGATTTAATGTACATATAATTTAATCTTGGGAAACTATATTTTATAATAGACATAATATTAGTATAAAATAGTCAATATAGAATCGATATAACCCAGTAAAGGGAAATTGATGTAAAAATCCACTTACCTCATATTTCATCTTGGTCGAACACATTATAAAATTAAATATAATAAATTTTAAATTATTATAAATTGATACCAAAACCAAATTAATACTTATATTAATATATATCATTCTCTTATAATTCTGTACTAGTCGCTTAATAGTAATTTTTTATTAGAATCAATAATTTTGTGTTAATTATTAAATTTACCACACATTATAGTCCTTGTACCTTAGTCATGGTTTAATCATATCTAGAATGTTCAATAATATTTAAACCATATTTTAATATAGTTTTTTAGTTTCATAATCACTTTATCGGTCTTATGTTAATGGTTACCATTGAATACTTCAAAAATTCTCTTTTTGGTGATTATTGAATGAAACAAAAGAATTAAATTTACAGGTAAATATAATATTTAATAATAGCACTCCATAATTATGAAAAAATATATAAATAATCATAATTACATAAAATTACCTTTAAATTAAATTCCATAATCATTCATGACAAAAACATTATAATAATATTTCTTTATGTGGTAAAACCGACCAAAAAAACATGTTATAACTATTGAATGGGCATAAAAATGTTATTTTATAATGATAATATAACTTTTTAAAAATATTAATCATGTTATAAATATAATATTTATTCATTATATTCATTTTTATAATCATCTATGTATGGTAGTAATGAAAAATGAATCATAATAGTTTGTGGAGATGGTAGTTTTTACGTATACATGAGTGATGTTTTAATTTAATAATGGATAGAATGAAAGGAAGGTACATAATATTTTATCATTATAGAATTACAATTATGTAATAAATGTAATATATATTCTTGTAATCCATTTATACAACCATCCATTATTGGTAGTAATGAAAAATGAATCACATTGCTTCATTGATGTGACTATTCACACATACGCATGAATGCAGATTATATTTTATACTATATGAAAAGTAGATAAAAAGTCTATTAAATTAACATAAAAAAAAATTCATTATAGAAGATATACTTTATTTTTATGTTAATATAGTTCTATTATATTTAAATGAGTTTTAAAAAGAAAAAAAACATGAAAAGGGTTGATAAGAACATATACATCTTCTTTGGAAAAACACCTTAAGGATTCTTGGATAAGTCTTTTGGGAATAAAATAAACTCTTTGAAGTGTTTAGGGGAGTTGTAAATGTATTTGGGTAGATATTGGTCGATATAATGTGCACAAGTATTATAGATTGGTGATGATAAGAAGTAACATTTTATAATTGTGGGTAGTGGTACCTTTGAAAATAATAAATACTTTATAGTATAATAAATATATTCCCCATGAGAAGTGGCTCCAATTTTTTCAAATTTTTAATATATGATAATTTATCATTAAAAATCCTAAAATAAAATACATTCAAGTTAAATTGATAATGAAATCCTTATCACCTGCTTTAACCCATTTTAATCGTTATCATGATGAATTAATTTTAATCATTGTAACTATATATTATGAATAAAGATAAAGTAGAAAATAAAATAAAAAATGAATATGATGATTCCATATATTTAATTCTTTTTCCCTGATTAAATTTCAATGATTTGTAAAAATTTATTTTAAATTATTTATGAAAAATACAATGAAAACCTATTATAGAAATAATTTTTTTTATGAATTAAAATTATTTTAAGAAAATTAAATATAATATTGATTTTAAGGGCATTTATTGAATAATACTTCGTAAATTGATACTTAGTTGATTTTGAAACCACACAAAAACCTAAAGTAACTTTGGTAATACTTGATAAATAGGAAGGGAAATGACTATTTCTTATTCAAATTAAAACATTACTTAGATTTATTAAATGTAAAATGTAGATTCATACCTTCAAAATTATACTTTAAAATAAATTATATTACATATTAAATATATATTTTTTAAACAAATAATTTTATATAAACATTGAAAATAATTCTTATATCATGGAAATTCATAAAATGGTACTGTTTTTTATTATTCACTCCAAAATTAACTATATTTGAAAAATATCAAAAATTTACATTAATATAATTTTAATATTAATAATTAAAAATTGAAGTTAATTTTTTAAAATTAAATTTCTTAAATTAATAATTTTATCTTTCAAACAAAACATATATAATCAAAAAATAAAACTATGTTTTTAAATAAAAAATTGTTTAATCGAGAATAATTAAATTAACATTCCTTATATTTTATTAAAAAATATTCAAATGCTATTCATTTATATTATAATTATTATTTAAATTTTAAAAATAAATTTTATTGATATCATTTTCAAAAAATTATTATATTTTAAAAAAAATTATAATTTAACAAAATAGTTCAAAATAGTTACTTTAGAATAAATTATATTTTATAAATTTAATTTGACCCTTTTTACAAATTAATTTCATTTAAAAAACAGTGTACTCAATTTTTAATAGAAGTAATGCATTATCCACCCAAGTTTGGTGTTTCATTCAATACAAGATACTGAACAATTAAAATTTATTAAATAGAAAACACTCTAAATATCGGCGTGTTTTAGGAAGTGAATCGAGGTATTGTAAATATTTTCAAAATATATTCTTTAGTTTTATATTATTCTATATTTTATGAGAAATGATATTAACCATCCATAAAAATCCCTCCATATTGATGAATGTCATAATGAATGAACATAAGTATTCTTCTTAGTTTATCTAAATGGTATAACCCAAAGAGTATGCATGGAAATTTTCCTACGCATTGGAGACACTAAGTTCACTTCTTTATTTAAAATTCATTATCTATAAACACCAGTTAATTTATAACTTATATTATTGATATATACTTTCTAACTACTCCTTCTATGAGGTTCATTATCAACAAAAAAAGTATAAGAGAAATTGCACTGGAAACTGTGTATCACTTTTTTCATAGTTTGATATGCCTAAAATTAGAATAGCCACAGGAATATCATTATTAATTATCTTAAAAATTCCAGTTCCTAAAAATAGAAATATAATATTTCAGTTATTATAATAATTAAATATCTATCCTTTCTTTATATCTACCTAGTTTTTTGATTTTAATGAACTCATTTATTCTGGATTTATTTAGGCACCCACTATCCATTATCTCCTCCCTTTTTTATTTCTCCTTTTTTCATTCTCTATATTTTTTCAGATTTCATAAAGAAAAATTATTTATATAATCAAATATGAACTTCCATTGTCAAAAGAGTGATTTTATACAATTTAAAAAGCTCTAACCAAATCTCAAAAAATAATGAATATCTTTAACTCCTAAAAGATTATGCAAAATATTTATTAAAAAAAACCCATCTCTCATTGCTTTAAACTCCATACCACCACCTTCTTTTTCCATTCCCTGGTGCATGTGGCCAAAATCAGATAACATAATCAGCCTTAATCTCCATTAAATATACAAAATAAAATATCTGAAACCACTCTTGAATTTAGGATTGATTATTTATATGAAATATTAGATATAATATTAATCATATTTTATGATTAATAAAATATATCATTTCTGTTTCATCTTCTTCTGTTCAATTTTATTTATAAAATCCATAAAGGGAATCCCTTTATTTTATTGAATACTTATTCATGGATTCCCAAATTATCCCTATATCAAAAACCTAAGTTTGGGACCCCCTATTTTTGGAAACCCATATTTCGAGAACCACTACAATGGTAACCCCTACATTGATAACCCCTATGATGGGAGACCCTATGTCTTGAACCCCTATATTGATTTCACTATGGGAGATTAGAAAATTTCACCATGCAGTATACATAATTATTATATTGTTTACTCATACATGAACCACTTCATATATAGTTATCCCCTATTTCACTAGATGATCATTCTTTCCACTACTATGAAGAACTCTAATATGAACCCATTCATACATGGGAAAATAAATAACAATACTTCACAACTATTTATTAAAAACAAATTTTCTAGAAATAATCCAAAACACCTTTGACCTTATTCTAGACTCAAATATGTGAATTATAAAAGTCTTATATAGATTTTATGTAATATTATTTCTACTTCCTTATCAAAAAAAACACAACCCAAAACAAACTCCTGTGGGAATTTTTCTAATAATATCATTTTGGAACTGTTAAAAACATTAAGTCATATTTAACACTAAATCTATTAAAAAATTAAAAAAATATCTAAATATAATCATAAACTCCATGAAGTACTCTTACCATTAATAAGTGCATAGATGGTTCACTAATCACAAATTATAATCCCACAATAGTTAATCTTAGAGTGATAAACAAGAGTTAAATGATGTGATCCCCAAGAAAATACTTCATTGATATTAATGACCACTCCAAAACTTATCTGAAAATATTTCCCCATTATAAATTACTTTTAATCACTCTTCCTCTTTATAAAAAAAATTTCTACCCCTACACATAAACACCTTCTCCACCTTTGTTAATAAACCCAAATATAAATTCTATAAATTTTAAAAAATTAGTGTTAATAATACAAACATTGAAAACATGAGATAAATATTACCTTTCGTTAAATATAATTCTTATGAATATGTGTGGGTCCCCTATCCAACTCATCTAGTTAGAAATATTCAGTTGAAATCTAAGAGACAATTGATTCCCCTAAAATTCCATCTTGAGTAGTACGATAGTCGTTATATCAAAAACTTGATCATGAGTAGACATATATTCTAACTTTGCTACTTGTTTCTCAACCTTATCTTTTATAAAATGATATTTAATCTCAATGTGATTTCTCTCAAATGTTTAATATTCTTTTTTATAATATTTAGAGAACATGATTCATCACACTTTATAGTAATATTAAATTCCACATCCATAACAATATCATTAAGTTATTATCTCATCAAAATAAATTGAGTTCATGTTTAAGTGGTTGATATATATTCAACCTTAATTATTCTTAAGAAGATGAAATATTGATTTTTTCATTGCTAAGAAATAATATATATTCCATGATAGAATAAACTTCTACAAGTTACCTTTTTTTCAACCACCAATCCTTCCCAATACACATATATATAGTCCAAGAATTGTAATTGGGATGTTATATAATAAAATATCCCCAAATCCACTATTTAGTTGAAATACTAGATTATTTTTCCAAATAAATTTATATGAATTTATTTAGGGAATTTTTGATCCTAGGAATATTGATATATAGAATAAAAATATCTGATCATGTGGCCATAAAGTATAATAATCTACCAATTATTTTCTTACAATCAGTTACATAAGCCTCTTTTCCATCTTCATATTTTGATAATTTCATCTAGGTAACTGCTGAAGTTATTATTAAACATGAATCATACATTTTAAAGCTTATTAACACCTACTTATTATATTATTTTTTGAGAAACAAAACTTATATCCTCTATTTTAATCACATACAGGCAGGGAAAAATTAAAACTCGCTGATTAAAGACATTTTGAATTCACACCTCATGTTTTCTAAAAACATCTTGAATTTTGACATATTAGAGACTCCAAAAATTATATTATCCATATTGATAAGAACCCAAATCTACTAATATTTCTCCCTCCTAATATAAAGGTAGTGATCAACCTCTACTTTTTTGAAATTTAAGTATTTTATATATGACTCCATGTGATAATACAAGTCCCTTGGTGATTTTTAGGCAAAATAAGGCCTTATTCAACGAGACCACCATATTCATCTTCCTATTTGAGAAATAAATATATTAATTCAATGTATAACTCCTACTAAAGAATTCCATCTAGAAATTATGATATAACATTTATCGAATATACTATAAAACCTATTTTATAGCCATATCCAAGAATAGTCTTAGAGTCTCAAGTTGATCCATGACTGAAAAAAAATATGATTCATATTAATACATTATATTTAGAAAGATCCTTTCTCACCTATTGTTCATTTTTCTATGTCACATTATTATATTCATTTGTTTTATTTTGTAACATGTAGTTAGTTTTGTCGTAATTCTAGTCTTTAGATAAAATATAAACTATTCAAGTCTCATTCATTTCAATTTGGTCATTCTCTTCATGCAAAGACTAGAACAAATGGTCATACTTTTTAGAATCTTTAATAGTTTTAGGATATACCTAAAATATATTGGGGAATTAAAACTCATTTTTCACCCTTATATATTTAACTACGGTTATCCTCTGTCCAACAATATAATTGTTACTAATTTTTATTCTATATTACTTTCTATTAGGATATGTCATTAAAATTGTATTTTATTCATATCTAGAGACTTAATCTATGTTGTGTATAACCCCTTGATCTCCCCCAAATACAATGACTTCCTCATCAATTTCTTATTAAATAAGTGGACTGTTTTTAATGAACTATAATCACTATATTTTTAAATCATCTATTTCTTCGAAAATTCTCATTTTAAATGACAATTATGTCTTAACTTTAAAGTAAATTACTAATATTTTTTATTGAACTTATATTATTTTATTTGCATAAATATCCAATAATGATTCTATTGGTAATCTCATGAATATATTCCATGTACAATTCCATCCCCAAAAATATAAATTAGTGCTATGTAAACTTTTTCCATAACTATAAATTGTTTGCTTCATATATTAGTATACCCTTATGGTTGAAAATAGTATCCATGATTCCTAGAGAGATGGAAGAAAAAATATACACCTTAAAAAATTGGATCTAATTCTAAATTTTATTCCCAAATAATAAATATATCATAAGGGGGGAATTAAGGAATTTTAGATCATAAAAATTTCTCTTTGATTAAGATAATGTTCTTTATTTTATTATGTATTCTCTTATCCATCCCTCTTAATAACTCATGAGTGAATAATGTTTTAAATAATGAATAGATGTGTTTTTACTTGGTTCACCTAGATGGTATAATCCAGGGAACATGCATGTAAATGTTTATATTCCTTGGATAATATAAGTGAACTACTTTATTTGATATTACAAAATGGTGCAGGCATAGTGACCCTCTAAATTCACCAACCATAAACACCTTTAAAAATTATACTAATATTCATCATTAAGGGGTTCTCTTTGCTCCTTATGTGATTTTATTCATCTATGAAATATGTTGATGAAATATTATAGTGTAAATGTTGTATCACCTTTTCTTAGTTAGATGAGCTTCGAGTAATAACAAATAATACAATATCCTTTTTCATCATCTTCAACCTTTGAGTGTTTCAGATTGGAAATTTATTATTTCGATTTATGTTTGAACCAAATCTTCCTTATTTCATTTTCCTTACATTGTTTATTGATTAAAATTAACTCCTCTCTTATTTCATCTTGTATTGACACTATATATAAGATCTTCTCCTCTCTCTTTTTCCCTATTTTTTATTTAATTTATTTTTTCAGATTTCACATAGAAAAAATAATTACATCATCAAATATAGAACTTCTATAATCATATGAATGATATTTATCCACTTTTAAAAACTCCAACCAATTTTCATAAAATAATGGAGATTATTGAATCCCTAAAAAAATTCCAAAACATATACTAAAAAATCACCAATGTATCATTATTCAAACCCCCATACCGTCATCTAATATTTCCACATCATAGTATATGTGGTCAAAACAAGATCAGACAATCAACCATAATATCTATTAAATGAATGAAATATAATGGATTGAACCTCTTATGAATTTTTCCTTGATTATATCCACTCAAATATAACTACAATATTAATCATGTAACACCCCAAGCTTCCTCGGTATGTTTCCTTTCGAATAATGCAATGGCGTGCATTGTACGCAACTTTGAGATTTTAACACACCATAACCAATCAAACTAGATGTTATGAATAGTAATACCTAATTTTTGAAATTTTATAAATTCTATATCTCAAAATGGACTTCATTTTTGGATTCGGAATATCGAAATTAGCCTAGGGTGAAATTTTGGTACTTTTCGGATAACTTTCATATTTAGATGAATAGTGAAAATTAATAATTTTAATTAAAAACAACTTTTTTAATCAAAATAATTAATAGTGATAAATTATGAATTTGAGTGGTTTTAAATTATATTTAGAATATATTATTACCATGTAATACAATGTGGGTCATTGAACATAATTTTACATTTAAACTAGACATAAACAAGTGACAATCTTTTGATAGTTATTATCTCTAAAAAACACGCTTTTTGTTTTAACAACGGGAATTAATTTTAAATTAATTTCTGCCACTTATGTGTTTTGAATTTGGAAAAATGGATTCCATATTTGGAATCAGGATGTTCAAATTGTGTAAATAGGTAACTTTTATTTTTAAACATTTTGGATAATTACTTCGGTAAATATTTTATTTACCATGGTTAAAGGGTAAATCCGGTAAACAAGGGTTAAAAAATAATATTATAATAATACTAAATTACCCTAAAACGTGTCTTAACCCTATTTGTTGATACATGGTCGACCATGGGCATCTTTGTGTCGATTTTGGGACCCCATGGATCCACTTATAAGTGATAATGACACTTTATTTTAATTAAGTTAAAATAAATACAAAAATGACACAAGCTTATATCTTTTAAAAAAACAATTGTTACATAGGGTTATATATGTTCGATATTAGATTATAAATATTCATTAGAAAGATAAAACGATTTACTACATAATTATATTTTATTTATAATTTTTAGACATTAAATAATTTAATTTATTTATGACACAATGATGATGAATTAATTACTTTAATAGTGAAAAATTAAAATAATTGATATTATAAATACCCAAATAAATATAATATGAAACTTTAAATGAATTAAAATAATTTTCCAGGATAATATGATATATTAGGATTGATTTAATTGACTTTTTTCGAAGTAATCAATCTGTTATGAGTTTCACAAAAATCAACTATTGAATAGTATCAAAATTGACATAAAAGAGTTTTTAAAACAAATATTATATTATTAATTGATATTAAATTCCTAAAAATCTAAGGTTCGGCCAAGAGACTTATATCATTATAGGTTCATCATTAATGGACCATTTGGGGGTCTCTTGGATATATATAGTAAGTTTATTAACCATATAATATAAAAATACAAAGAGACATTGTAAAAGTGAAACTAATTAACTAAGAGTTAATACTTAAAGATAAGGTTAATATAATAACCCAAACCGGTCTAAATTCTATTGGTTGAGTTGTTTTCGACCCATCCCCACCTTAACATTTAAATAATAAACTTTTGAGCCATTATAAACCGAATATGAATTTATTATAAATTAATATTTCTAGATTTTCCAAAGGTGCCCCTCACCCCTCTTATAAAAGGGCACTCCTCCTTCTCATTTATTCACACCTTCAAAGCCCTTTGGTTCGGCCAAACCCAGCCCAAATACTATCTCAACTTCCCTAACTACAACCTAGAGGCCTTAGTTTGATCAGAAATCCAACCTAAGGATCCCTTTTCATCAAATCAAAAGGAAGAACCCGAAGAAGAGGTAATGTTTTCATCACGCCTTTTCAAGTTCCTTTCTTCTTCCACTTCCTCTTTCTTTGTTATTACCATTATAAAATAATAACTCCAGTATCATATATATAATGTGATGTTATTATAAATATGGTACAACCATATTCAGTATTCTATCCATCCTTTGAATAACATGTCACCATACGTGCGTATGTACGGCTTACCGTCTCCACGTCGTGGTGTAATTGTTATTCAATATATTATTATTTGGATGGGTATAATAATGATGTGTAACTCATGTAAATAATAAATATAACATTATAATGATTCTTTATATATGATATAACATCCAATTATATATTATTTTAATATCAAAAGAATGATATTGTCGCTCGTGCGTATGTACGGACTACCGTCTCCACGAACGCGATGAGATTCATTCTCCATCATATCCATTCAAGTATAATTATAATTTGATGATTTAAAAATAGTATCTAAGGACTTTATATCATTCTGTATATGAATAATATACATCCCATTAATAACTAATATGGCTCACATAACAAAGAATATAAAGTAAAATGAACCCGTTAACACCCGAAATGACGCTAATTCTAAGATATTATTAACAAATTAATGTTAAAAGATCATATATGATATCATATTAAAGTAAATGATTCTTGTATAATTCAATAACAATTATTTCACCATTATACAGGAGGTAAACCTACCATCGTCCAAGGAAAAAGTAAAAAGTAAGGGATTTTCTTATCTCAGTTTCAATTCCGTGAGATTTCCATTGTTCGCCACTAAATTATTGAAAGTGGTGTATTGTGTACTGCCATTTAATATATATTATCATGATTCTCTTTATATTCATGTTATTCTGTAAATCATTTGGTGGTTATTAACTTTTGGCCATACGACTCAGTTGATTACAACGTGGTAAGGGGTTTCATAACTCACTCTTAATTTCGTGAGAATTCCATTGTTCACCACTTAATTATTGCATGTGGTGTATGTGTACTGCCCATGATTGTATTCATTGTGTAATATACATTAATTTATGGGTATTTACATCATCATGGTATGATACTTCTTTCATGGGTGTATGTTTCGTAAGTTACCTAATCGATAAGGGAATTTGAGATTTCAATTTCCACTCATTTGGCTTTACGCATATTTCATTGATTATATTACCCCAAGATTATGTGTGGAATCACTATTCATTTGACTATGTTATAATTTCCTCTCCCCTTCCTATGGATATACTTTTTATACACATAATCACTCCATTGATAATTCTCAAGTAATTGATATGAATTTGATAAGAGTAATTTTAACTCATTCACCATTTGTTGAGTTAAACATCCAATTCGTTGGAGTTGTTTTTACAAGAATATGTGTGAATATCCTTTGATTGTTTTACACTGAATATCCAATCATATTTAGTGTATTTATATTTTTCACACATAATTATGTCGTTGATTTATCCTTAACCTAAGGATACGGCCTTTATGAGAGATTTCTTCTCAATTTACATTCCATTGAGACTTCTTTGTTGATATACACCAAATCACTTTTATGTGGTGTATATAATGTACTTTGACATAGTATATCATAAATCCATTTATTCTCATGATATTACAAAGTTTTGATTACCTCAATTATTTTTATTCAAGTTTCTCTCTTTTGGTTAGAATCTCTAACTAAAATACCATTTTTAAATGTTTTATAGACTTATTCATCTAAATCATTCTAATTAATGTCTAGGTTTTAAAAATGGTTTTAAGGATTTATTTATATGGACATTAATGTTCAGAAATTAAAACTCCTTTTAAAAAGTTTCAAAGTGGTATGGGACAGTTTGATTCAAAAATCTATTTTTAAATGGCTTCTGGACAAATAGTGTGACTTTTAAATGATTTCAAGAAAAAGGGAGATATTTCTCTCAAATATTTTTGCTGATTATTTTCATCTATGTCAACATCCTTCATTATTCTTGATTTAGGTTATTGTGATACAATACAATCTTTCATATTGTATCGAATGAGTTATGTTTGACTGTGGATGTGCTATTTTTATACCATTCATGGTTTGTGGTTAAAGTATTGACATTTTGTATTCTAGTTTTAATACGAATGTTTATGTTATGTTTAAACCTGTTCATATGAGGAATGAATTGGACTTAATAAGTGACGGGTGGAGCCCGCTATAGCTCCTCGATGAATCGGTAGGTCTCATGAGACAAACTAGTGTCTTGGCACAAGGCCTTGGCAAAATCTTATTTGTAGTCTTGGCACGAGGCCTTGGCTATGTGTTTATGATAGTCTGGCATTATGCATTCCATCATTATGAAATTGGTTATTGATAATGCATGGGATTGTTCGACTAGTAGAATATCCATGTGAGTAAGTAAATGGCATTATTTTATTTTATCTTTTCCATTTTATGCTGAAGTTCAAGGTTAAAAGGCTTTTGTTTTAGTTATAAACTGCCTTAAGTGTTTATGCTTATCTATGAAAGCTTCTGCTATAATGTTATCCTTACTGAGCATCTGAGCTCACCCCTTTCAATGTTTTATTTTTCCCAGGATTACGAAGAAGTAATTTATGAATGACCTGCAGGGATATTATGAGGGGATATGAAGACAAGATGTTTTTTTATGATGTAATGTAAAAATTTATGGATGTATCTAGTTATTCCAAGGCTACTAAACTAATCGGTCTTTCGAGACTTGATCTTTCTCGTGATCATGCCAATGTTATGTAATAATGCACCAACTCTAGGTAACTGGGGTCGGGGAATTACAGTTGGTATCAGAGAAAGTTTAGTACAAACCTTGGAAGCTAGATTTAGATAAACTCTGATTAGAGCATGTAGGCCTAAGATGAACTTTTAGGATTAGTATAAAAGAACTTCCTAGAATTTTGGTATTGTAGAGATTTTGTGAGTTTTCCGAGCAATACATCCCTGTCTGGATACGAGCAGGTAGAGGCGGCTCTGGCACAGATGTACCTAGGGGTAAAACCCGAAAACACCGCTTTTAGCTAGACTCAAATGGGAACTGGTGCACGACAATGGGCCTTGCTGCACTCTTGGTTACGACACTCCCGGGCGATATGCTTAGGATAATTTACATTTTCTTTACAAACCGATTTAAGTAATATATATATAAGATGAGAGTAAATGACCTTGGTTAATCCTAATATGTTTCAAATTAATAATATGGTGACATTTTAATCTCTAAATGATTTTGCGACTACTGTTACTCACACAATGCTTTCCGGTTTTAGTCAATGGCTGGATTCCAAGGAAGTCATAGTGACTTTGAGAATGATGTACAAGGTGGGAACGGTGGTGGAAATGAGAAACAAAATGGAATGTTGATAGGCGTAAAATATATCGTCTTTATGCCAAATCAGTTTTCCAAAAATATGATCAACAACATATATATTAACCAACTCTCAGACTCAACAAGGAAGAGAAAGGTGATAAATGATAAGAGCTCCAGTAATGGAGACCATGGAGAAAAGAACCCTCAATTTTCATCATGCAGGAAATGTGGAAGGAGACACCCAGGAAAGTGTCTCAATGGGACAACGAAATGTTTTACGTGCGGGAAGGAAGGACATAAAGTGAAGAATTGCCGAATAAAAATGATGAGTACTATGGAAGAAGATAAAAATGGTCCCAAGAGTCCATTTACAGTCATTTGTTGTAAATGTAGGGGACCTGGCCATTACCCGAGTGAATTTCCTATTCTATATGATATTTTCTTGGTCAAAGAAGAAGCTATGTGGAAATAAATGGTTGGAGAAAAATTTAAAAATTATTAGCAGTCCTTGTTGATGGGTTTACTTTGGAATAATTTTTTCTTGTATTTGTAACCCCACAATTTTCCATGTAAGAATGATATTTGAGGAAGAATTGTCTCTTCTCTTGTGGATATAGGTATAAATAACCATTTGGTTTTATATGATCATTGGGGTTTGAGAAAATTATAAGTTATTATAATTTGGGATGAAAATGCAAGGTATGATATAACATTTGTGGTTAAATTATGTTATTTTGAAGAATTTATCTCATTTTGGTAATATTATAAAATATAGTTTTTGAAAAAGGAAAACACATAGACCGTGTGACAACCCGTCACATCGGAAAAAGCTGTGGGAATCGAACCAACAACCAAAGTGCGATTGGGATTTATCGCCTACCACTGGACTATGTGAAGTCCCTGGTTAGTGTGACTATTTTTTTTAGTTAAATGATTTTATTGATCAATAATAAGTTGATTTGGGTTCTTATTTTTTTATCAAATGAATACCCTTGGAATAGGAAAATGATTTCGTGATTAAGTGACAAATGTTATTTTGGAAGATGTTCGCTTTGTTGGGAACACTATATGCCCAAGGAAAATAGAATACAATGGGGTTTCATTTGTGGAGTAATGGTAGATTTTTATCTACGTTTTTATTGTGGATTTATAGTGATTTGGGTTATTTATGGAAATGATTAACCTATAACAGAGAATATGTGATGATGTTAATTACTTTTAAGTATGTGACTTTAAGAGTATTTGATGTCATTTGGAGATGCAATTTAACATGGGAGACTACATAATCAAATTCTTCTATGTTTTGGGTTTCAATATTAGTTTGGATTATATTGAAGGATTTTAAGGACAATTGATTATTGAATGGTATTTATTTAACTTTGGGGTATTGTTGGTTTAATTTTAGAAATTAAGATTAGTGCATATTTATCTCAAGGAATATCCTTTTGGGGGATCATTAGATCATTCACTAACCATTTTAGTTTTGATTAATCTTCAAAGAAAATGTAAATATATAGTTTATACTTCATGGATCATGTGATTCTATAGAAGTTTATTCTAGCTCTTTCAGTGTGACCAAGTCTTCTTGAATACTCATCGTTTAAAAAAAATTGAGTTAGTGGTGGAAATTTATTAAAGAATGAAACTCTACTTAAAAAGTAAGTATATATCTTAATGTTCTTAGTCAATATCATAAATGAATTCCTCGTCCTTATGTAATGTAACTTAAAACAAAAAAAAATGTTGTCCGTTTACTTTCCTACTAGGAGACTAATGGTCGTTTGTCCCAACAAAAGATTGTGGTTTTATTATTGTTAACTTTCTCCTGATCATGATTTCTATCCCTCTCCATCAGAACTTGACACTTATTTTATCATCCATATCCATTTTTTCTTACATGGAATCCGAGTATGGGTTATCTTGGATGACCCTTAAACCTCTCTTTCTTTCTTTTAAAGTGATAGTTTTATTGACTCTTTTTCCGATGTGGGACTTTCCATTATATTACCAAGCACAATTTTAATAATTGCGAGGAAGCAATTTATTGAAGGAGGGGAGAATGTAACACCCCAAGCTTCCTCGGTATGTTTCCTTTCGAATAATGCAATGGCGTGCATTGTACGCAACTTTGAGATTTTAACACACCATAACCAATCAAACTAGCTGTTATGAATAGTAATACCTAATTTTTGAAATTTTATAAATTCTATATCTCAAAATGGACTTCATTTTTGGATTCGGAATATCGAAATTAGCCTAGGGTGAAATTTTGGTACTTTTCGGATAACTTTCATATTTTGATGAATAGTGAAAATTACTAAATTTTAATTAAAAACAACTTTTTTAATCAAAATAATTAATAGTGATAAATTATGAATTTGAGTGGTTTTAAAGTAAAATGAACCCGTTAACACCCGAAATGACGATAATTCTAAGATATTATTAACAAATCAATGTTAAAAGATCATATATGATATCATATTAAAGTAAATGAATCTTGTATAATTAAATAACAATAATTTCACCATTATACAGGAGGTAAACCTACCGTCATCCAAGGAAAAAGTACAAAGTAAGGGATTTTCTTATCTCACTTTCAATTCCGTGAGATTTCCATTGTTCGCCACTAAATTATTGAATGTGGTGTATTGTGTACTGCAATTTAATATATATTATCATGATTCTCTTTATATTCATTTTATTCTGTAAATCATTTGGTGGTTATTTAGTTTTTCCCATACGACTCAGTTGATTACAACGTGGTAAGGTGTTTCTTAACTCACTCTTAATTTCGTGAGAATTCCATTGTTCACCACTTAATTATTGCATGTGGTGTATGTGTACTGCCCATGATTGTATTCATTGTGTAATATACATTAATTTATGGGTATTTAAATCATCATGGTTTGATAATTCTTTCATGGGTGTATGTTTCGTAAGTTACCTAATCGATAAGGGAATTTGAGATTTCAATTTCCACTCATTTGGCTTTACGCATATTTCATTGATTATATTACCCCAATATTATGTGTGGAATCAATATTCATTTGACTATGTCATAATTTCCACTCCCCTTCCTGTGGATATACTTTTTATACACATAATCACTCCATTGATAATTCTCAAGTAATTGATATGAATTTGATAAGAGTAATTTTAACTCATTCACCATTTGTTGAGTTAAACATCAAATTCGTTGGAGTTGTTTCTACAAGAATATGTGTGAATATCCTTTGATTGTTTTACACTGAATATCCAATCATATTTAGTGTATTTATATTTTTCACACATAATTATGTCGTTGATTTATCCTTAACCTAAGGATACGGCCTTTATGAGAGATTTCTTCTCAATTTACATTCCATTGAGACTTCTTTGTTGATATACACCAAATCACTTTTATGTGGTGTATATAATGTAGTTTGACATAGTATATCATGAATCCCTTTATTCTCATCATATTACAAAGTTTTTATTACCTCAATTATTTTTATTCAAGTTTCTCTCTTTTGGTTAGAATCTCTAACTAAAATACCATTTTTAAATGTTTTATAGACTTATTCATCTAAATCATTCTCATTAATGTCCAGGTTTTAAAAATGGTTTTAAGGATTTATTTATATGGACATTAATGTTCAGAAATTAAAACTCCTTTTAAAAAGTTTCAAAGTGGTATGGGACACTTTGATTCAAAAATCTATTTTTAAATGGCTTCTGGACAAATAGTGTGACATTTAAATGATTTCAAGAAAAAGAGAGATATTTCTCTCAAATAGTTTTGATGATTATTTTCATCTATGTCAACATCCTTCATTATTCTTGATTGAGGTTAATGTGATACAATACAATCTTCCATATTGTATCGAATGAGTTATGTTTGACTGTGGATGTGCTATTTTTATACCATTCATGGTTTGTGGTTAAAGTATTGACATTTTGTATTCTAGTTTTAATACGAATGTTTATGTTATGTTTAAACCTGTTCATATGAAGAATGCATTGGACTTAATAAGTGACGAGTGGAGCCCGCTATAGCTCCTCGATGCATCGGTAGGTCTCATTAGACAAACTAGTGTCTTGGCACAAGGCCTTGGAAAAATCTTATTTGTAGTCTTGGCATGAGGCCTTGGCTATGTGGTTATGATAGTCTGGCATTATGCATTCCATCATTATGAAAGTGGTTATTGATAATTCATGGGATTGTTCGACTAGTAGAATATCCATGTGAGTAAGTAAATGGCATTATTTTATTTTATCTTTGCCATTTTATGCTGAAGTTCAAGTTTAAAAGGCTTTTGTTTTAGTTATAAACTGCCTTAAGTGTTTATGTTTATCTATGAAAGATTCTGCTATAATGTTATCCTTACTGAGCATCTGAGCTCACCCCTTTCAATGTTTTATTTTTCCCAGGATTATGAAGAAGTAATTTATGAATGACCTGCAGGGATATTATGAGGGGATATGAAGACAAGATGTTTTTTTAAGATGTAATGTAAAAATTTATGGATTTATCTAGTTATTCCAAGGCTACTAAACTAATCGGTCTTTCGAGACTTGATCTTTCTCGTGATCATGCCAATGTTATGTAATAATGCACCGACTCTAGGTAACTGGGGTCGGGGCATTACAAATCAGATTATAGGATTAATAAAATATATATTTACTACTGTTTTTGGTTGGAATTCTTTAAAAAAAATCCACCATGGGAATCCCCTTATATCATTGAAGACTCATACATCCATCCACTTTTTTATAGATCTCTAAAAGATCCTTACATCTGTAAACCCCACATTTGGAACCCCTATATCGAGAAATCCTACATCGAGAACCCCTACTTTAGGAACCCCTACATCATGAAACCATACATTGGGAACCCATTTATCAATTTGCCTATGAGGACTAAGTTAATTTTGCAGCTTCATTCTACTTAACACATACGTAGTTCACTTATGCATAAACCTATCATACATGTTTCCCTCCTTTACTACTTAACGACTCATACAAGCCAGCCCTATGAATAATTCTTATGTGAAACCACTCTTAAATGGGAAATGAATTGACTAGATCTCACAGAAGATACATGCAAATAGATTTTCTATAAATCTTCCAAAACACCTTTGGACTTTTTCTAGCCCTTAAAATGTGTATTACCGAAGACATAGATAGATATATTAAATATTATTTCCACTTCTTTGTCAACAAGTAGGTCCAAAAAATCTCTAAATTGGTATTTTTACAAAAACCCACTCATAGAATAAACCAAAGATATAGAATAAACATTTACTTTATGTCATATATAATTTATAGAATTAAATTTCTCATAATCCATCAGGGGTGAGTCGCATAGTATTTGAAATTCAAATAATAAATTTTCTCAAAACAAGTATAACCTTATTTTATAAAAAATACCACTAGATAATTCCTGATAAACATTTTATAATGAATATAGTTTCATTTAAATAATTATAATTTCAAAACATTTCCATGGTACTTCAATATAATTTTGTTTTGAAATTGACATCACTTTAAATGAAGAGAAACTAAACCTTATTTGTCAAAATAACTTATCCCCACCTCTAAAACCCATTTTTGAAATCATATAAAATTGTTTAGATACTCAATTTATTAGTATAACATGATTTTTAGTTTAAAACATTATTATTTATCTCATGAAAAGTATATATATACAATAAAAAATACTTTTAAACATTAAAAACACATGAGTAATATATTTAGAAAACCAAATAATAAAGGTTCATATCTATAGATTATATAAAGTATACAACCACTGACCTCATCAACACTTTATGACATTCACCAGGTATTACTAGTATAATACTATTCCTCAATACCTAAAATAACATATAAAATTAATTATCTATTTTAAAAAACTAATTTTGGGAAAAATTTCTATGTCTAGAAGTGAAGAATGGACATCAGAAATATATTGGAAAATAACACAACCACCAAATAGATATGTTTGACATATAAAAGACTTATATACCCGTATAGGAAAAATTCCCTCTCTTATCTTAACCTTTCACCTTCACATGGAGAAACCCTTATTTTCTTAGAATAAATAGGTAAAAATTTATACTTGAGGAGTTCGGAAATGTGATACAAAGGGAAGGAGGAAAAGAAAGGATATAATAAGAAGCAATAATAATTGGTAATTAATAACCCTTTACTCCTATGGTTGGTCATACATGAGGCAAGATGTAATTAAGAGAAACAATCGATCTTCTCTTTGTAATGTTACATGACGTTTGGGGAAAATAAGGGAGTAAATTTCTTTATTGAGTCCCTATAAGCATCCAATAATCTAAATAAAATAATCACAAAAGTATAATACCATAAATAACATAATAATATTAATAATATAATATGAATAGTAATTTAAAACTACAATAATAATCTCATATAATAATAATCACTTATGTAACATCATTTTTGTAAAAATATATTTTTAATATAATATAATATTTTAAAATAAATATTAATTTTAATAATATAAATACAATAATATATCAAATGTGATTATTTATTTATAAAATATTATTATAATTTCATTTATCATATAAATTATAATACATCTATAAAAAATTTTAATTATTCCACGTAAATTCATTAAAATAATAATAACAATAATAATAAATAATAAATTTATTCTACCTAATATAAAAAATATATAATACAATATTCATAAATACAAAACATATAAAACATAAAATAGTAACATAATATCAATACCTAAATTGATTATTTAAATCATCATAAATTGTAGAAGTGAAAATATACGTTAAGGGAGATTTTATAATGATGCTCGGTTAACATTCCTTGTTCATAGATATTTCACTAAACTATAAATCTAATACTAGTTAAAAACCCCACACAAAATGGTTGCATTAAAATATCCATATAACATGCACATTACCATGAAATTCCCAAAAAGATGAAAAAAATCACTATTTTTTAAAAAAAATATTTAAATAATGAAATATATTTAAAATAACTAGAATGGGGGTGTTACAATAATCATGAATTTAAAGTAAATAAAAAATTCCACCCAAAATTCAAAAACTATTAATTTCTGCATGATATAAATATATTTCCATGATGTATCTAACCAAATATAACATGATATCAAATAAATGTTTTAATGAAAACCCTTATGTAATAATATAACCCTATGAATATGAATAATATAATGAGTTTTATTTCATCCATTAGTGATCTCAACTTAAATATACCATTAATATAAGACAAAAATTGTTAGTAAAGGATACAAAATTTATTAGTAAATATTTTCAATTAATTAAAAGTAGAATAAAAATATTAAAAGAGATAAATTCTTGTTAACATAAAAACGTTTTATACATATTGGAAATAAAATAAATACACAAAGGCATGTAAACAAGTATTGGTCTTATAGGATTTGTAAATGTACCTTAAGGAACTCAAAAAGATGTTACCTTTCTATATTTTAATTCATAATACCTCTGAAAATAAATTATTTTTTCAAAACCCATGTATTTATGGATCTTATACTATAGTAAAAAAGATATGTTTAAAAATTATTCAGATAAAAAATAATCAATAGTATACATCAAAACATTTTTTTATACAATATATTAGTTCATATGATTTTTTTAGCATTATATCTATTGAATTTGTTAAATCTAATTCCATCCTTTGTATTGAATGATATTTTTCATGAAAAAATAGATTATCCATGTTATTTTTTCCTTATATAAAAGTATCAATGTCTTTTTTAGCTTATCATTTTCATGATTCACTGCATAAAACTAATTTGTAATGTTAGAGTGGTTACTGTAAGTAAAATTTCTAAACAAATATTTCTTACTTAATTATACAATCTCTTGAGTATTGGATGTATGAGTTTCCATATCTTTCTTATATATGTTTTTAATAATTTTATTTCATTATGACATTCATAAAAAAACATCATGAAGATATTTAATATTTATCTCGTAATGAACATGAAATAAATAATTGTTAAACATACAAGAGTTAGAGGATAAATATGATAACTTAAATATTTTTTCCATGAATAAAATATTACTTTTATGTTCCCACTTTCTTTATGATCTATTAGACTCATCTCATGAATATTTTTTACATTAATTCATTATTTCCTTATTTTTTTCCTTTTTTACACATCTCTTATACTTCGTAATTATGCTATAATAATGCTTTCAGTGCCCTGAATTCCTAAACTCAAAACATAATCCTCCCATTTATCCTTAATTGACTTATTTATTTCTTATTATTTAAATCATTTCCCTAATTTCATAGTTTTTATAATTTATTATAAATTTATCCAAACTATTTTTCACTATCACGTGGAACTATATCAAATTGAAAGTGAATAAATTCGTAACAATATTTCTAAAAATTATTATTTTTATTAATTTTTTTCTTTTAATTAATAATATTTAGTTTAATATCATATTTCATATTATATCTAATAAGCTATTATGATAAATATTTAAGTTAAATATTATCCCACATTTAGGAAAATCTTATTAGAATACCACTATTTTGTAAGGAGTCTTTATATTCTACCAATAAATATAGAATATTTGATAATTTCTACAAGTCTTTTAACCCCATTTACAATATTTATAAATCCTTGATACATTAATTTAATAGTTTTTTAATATCCCATTTTTTATTTAATATAATCAAACCAAGGAATTCAACAATTTTTCCTTTATAACTTGTATATCCCAAGATGTGACACCTATAAAATACACAATATATTGTTTATTGAAATATAAGGAAATGTATGACTAAAAGAGCTTTAGATTATAGATGAAAATAAGGTATTCACTACCTATATTTTAATATATATATATATATATATATATCTTTTTTTTTTGTAAGTATATATTTTAAAGCATAATTTCTCATAAGAAAATAATGATCACTATCTGGAATTTTATATCATTTTAACATCATTGCACAGTATGATATATCCAATTTCATCAAGTAATCTTTCATAATAAATTTTCTAATTATATTTTTCTATTCCATCAAAAAATGGTTGTCACTATATAATCTATCAATCAATAACCCCTATTTAGATATTATTAAAATATATTTCTCTTATAATTTTTAGGTTCTATATTTAATTGATAATCAATGAAATAATATAAAATATGTATAAACATAAGAATGAGATAAAAATAGTTAATAAAAATAGTATATGATAACAAAGAGTACACAGATATTCTCTAATACAAATTATTAGTTCCTTTTGGGATGATGATAAAGATAGGAGTTTAATTTTTCCTTTAATGATATTTGATTATTTAAAGAAATATTCCAGTGGTATGATAGAAACAATTTAACCTCAATTATGTGATTTCATAAATATGAAAGTATAAATGTGAAAGAAAAAACAGAAATTTAAATAATAATGAACACAGGGATTTTATAGTGGTATAGATCAACTGACATACCCCACTTCTCAAACACTCAAACAAAGAAAGATATGGATTCCTTTATGTATTAAATTTTTTGTTAGAGAGTCACAACTCATAAAAGAATAAACTTACTTTTTTTACATGGAGGTAAAATTCAGTACCTTTTGTGTAAAGCACAACCAACCTACCTTCTTCTACTAGAAAAACAATAAAAACCTACCTTTTATAAAAGAGTTAAAACAGTAATCTTAATTTTATTAATAAGGGAAAATCAACCATAAATTTTAAATTCAATTCATAAACAATTTACATTAGGTTTTTTCAAGTAGAATCATGGCCAATATATGATTAAAAAGGTAAAAATATGTTACTGTATCTTTAAATTAAGTATAATTAATGTTTTATAATGGGACCAAAAAGAATTTATAACGATAAAATATTTTTGACGAAGCAATAAAGCACAACCCTGATCCTTACTTTTAATAAATAACTACATGGAATTTGCAATAATATAGTATATATTAGTATGTGAAAAAATTTTATAATCTCACATGTGTTTTATATTTATCCTTACATTAGTGAATAAATTTTTCAAATAAATAAAATCATATATTATTAACATTATTTTGAATTATTATACAATATTTATATGAATAAAATTATTCAATTAATAAATATTTTGAATAATAAATCAAGGGATCATGGTTTCTATATTTATTTATCTATAACTTATAGAAATAATTCCAAAATATCATAGAGAATATTTAAATCCAAATGGAAATATTATCATTAAAACATTATAATGTGAGTGGAATTATTTTCATGTATTTATTCAAAAAATTACATTATCCAGTGTGATAACCACTCCAAGAAAACCATGATTTGTCTGTGAGTATCATTACATCCATCCCATTGTGCATGACTTTTCAATATACAATTTTAGTCACTCAACACTATCCGCATCATATTTTTGGCATTAATTGAAAACTTCTCACTATCCACATCACAAACTTATTTCAATTCACCAAGAGTGTACTACTAAAATGATCTTCATCCTTTTAACATGACTAGTATTTCATTATCTTCAATTACCTTATTTGTATTCCTCTATCTTTATAATTACTTCAATGACATAGAGACACATCAAAATATAAATTAAAAAAACATAAAAATGAATTTTAATTCATATATTATAATTTTTGGAAAAGTAAATGAAAAAAATAAATATTTTAATGAAATTTCCTCAAAAAGAGTCTTATAAGTGTGAAAATTTAAAAACTTAAATATATGATTAGTCATTTTCTTGTTAAAAATCCTTAACAAAAAACTGATAATATGTTTGGATACAATTTTCTAATCCATAAAATGAGAGGTTAATATTTTTATCTCTACAAGGATTATTTTTGATAATTTTATTATATTTTAAAATAATTAAATTACATTGAAATATAATATTTATTACACAATCTATGAAAAAATAGTAAATAAAAAAATTGAAAAATACTTTTTTTAGAAGAAAGGATTTAATGAATTCGTGGATATTTTAAGATACCCAAAAAAATTATACATTATTTTAGTTGTAATATTTATATATAATTTAATTATCATTCTAACTTAATAATTATTATCCTATTCTTAAGTCATTATCTCATGTTATGATCAAAAATCAAGCGTTATGAAATCTAATTTTTCTGAATTTTCAGAAAACAAAATTCATAATATTTATCACATTTAAAAAAAATAGATTAAATTTTATTATCAGGAAAAATAAATTTAACTAGGGTATATTTTTTCAAGTTGTTGGTGACGATCTTATCTAATTAACCCTAAATTTTCAAGTCAAGCCTAGCTATACAACTCTTGTTAAAAATTAAAATAATTAATTAAGAATATAATTCAATAAATTTTTTATAAAATATATTTATTCCATTAATTCCATAACAAGAAATCAATATAATACAAATATAATGAAACATAATAATGTGTTTTTATTTATTAAAAATTATCGTAATGTATAAAGAGTCGACAAATATGCTAGTTAGATGTATGACCCAATGACCAATAATTTATAGATCTTTACTAAAAATTGATTTAAATTTAAAATAAGATTTTTAATAAAATACAAGATATTTTATAAAATATAAAATTTACTTTAGAATTAAAATAACTAATTTACCAATTTTGGTTAAACTAATATTATATATAATGTTATGTGTCACGAACCAGATCGAGTCATCATCAAAACCGACACCTGACCCAGTCTGTGGCAAGTCCCAAAGGGCATTCTATATCTCCATAGGTTAGAACAAGTTCCCGGGTATGATAAATACATTTTTGGGAACTACTTACCCAAATTTAGAAGCATTAAACAAAAAAATATAATAAATAAAGTGAATCTAATTTTTTTTCCAAACAAGCCTTCAGAAAAAAAATACATGGTTTTATAAAAGTACTAAGAGGTAAAAACTCAAGATTATCTGCAAAAACAACTCAAATGACTACCACACGTCAAGGTTCAATCATCCCCAAACCTTCTTCACAACACCGCACCAAGAATGGAAGCTAACAACCTAAACCATTAAGTCTAAAAGCTTTGTGCAAACCTGTAATAAACATTACCAAGTCTACCTACACCCAATGGTTTAAGTAGGGTGTAAGGCTAATCCCAGTAGGATTCCTACTAATGATATTCCATGTGATAATGATTTCATGTCAAAAATCAAGAAAGTTTTTATAAACAAGAAATGCTAGTAATAATTTTTAAAAGGATGCAACTACAAATGAAAATAGTTTTTAAAGGAGATACATTAAGGAAGAAATACTTTTAATTAAAATTTACATGATACATAATTTTTTCATCCAGATACACCGTATTCAGATGGTTAATATAAAATAATCAATGAGTACAGGTCACAGGAACACCCATGGGAACTAGCAAGCTGTGGGCCCCAGGTACCTCGTATCTCGGTAGAAATTGACCATAACTAATATCAATTTTCATGAATGATACACTTGAATAGAATATGCCAATATCCTAGTGGTTCCAAACATCATAATAATAGTTTATTTGGTGTTTTCATCATCAATCTTGTTATGTAAAACATGGAAAAACCACTCTGAATCACTAGAATACTAGTACACGACCGCCCACTTAGATGACCGAGTTTCCACATTTGTGCTCTAACAATTTCCACATCTTAAAAATACCATTTGTATATGAAAATTCCATTTTCAAATAAAAAATGCACCAATAATCCCACACACATGTCACATAATACCATTTTCATTAAAATTCATTTTAATGTCAACTCACACCAAAAAATAGGCAACATGTTTCACATCTCATTCAAAATTCAATAGATCCTTTAAGAAATTTTATAAAACATTTCCAAGATGGTACACATCACATAACAGTCCTTTCACAAAAAAAATGGACCATTTCAAAAACATACTTGTACCAAAATATTTTGCCAACATGATTTCACCTCTTATATAAACCAATGAACCATTTAAAATATTCATAAAACAATTCCATGAATTATAACCAAGAATTGCAAAAAAAAATCCATAAAAAACCCGATTTTAAAAACAAAATGCAGACCAATATCACACCAAACCATATTTTTCATCCCTAACATCATTTAATTAAAACATTTCATGTACCATTAAAAACCCCAATCGATACCACAAAACTTACACTTGAAAAAAACACATTTTAAAGAAAAAAAACATTAAAACTAAATGCTTAACCAATGTAACAAAAAATAGTTTTAGAAACACACAAAACATATTATAAACATTATAAATAAATAAATAAAGCAAGATAACTCTTCAATAAATGCTTTCACATGGAATCCCCTACCAAAAATGACAAAAACCCCAAATCTTTGTACAAAACTTCAACTGCACCACCACCGCCCCAAAAGAGAGTGAAAATGAACCTAAAACCACAATATTGGACCAATAAAATGAAAATGAAACCATATTTATGAAACCCTAGTTGCTGTATATTTTTAACTTTCAGAAGTATGGGAGAACCCAAAAGGAAATGGAAGGAACAAGAGAAGAATTCATTTAAGAAACTTTGATGAAATCACCATAAAGACACAAATAGTTGAATCTTCAAGAAGACAAAATTTAAAGGGTGGTTTGAATAAGGCTGATTATATTGATTAGGGAATGAAATGGGAGAAAAAGAGTAAAAACTTAATGGTTTATGAGTGAAATAAATTCCCTTTGTAAATCTAGATGATTTGAGAAACATTGAGGAAATTCACCATAATCCATGATGAAGATGAGCTCCAAAGAGGGAAAATGGAACATAGGGGGTGCTCCTAGGGTTTTTTGGCTTGAGTGAAAGGTGTAATGACTGAAAAATGTTAAAAATTAATTAAATATAAAAGAAATAAATTATTTCCTTAAATCTAGAAATGGGATCCCGAGTTGGGCCAATGCCTGAATAAATCACCCCAATAAATCATGATTATAAGTTATTAAGGGGACCAAATTGATACTGTGGTTTCAATAGTTCATGGGAGGCCAAGTAAGAAGTGTAATGGATGAAAAATGTTGAAAAACTAAGGAGTTATAAAAGAATTTTTTTTAATCACGAAATGGGCTCACGTTTTTCCTCAAATCTTAAAGATACAACCCCAATAAACATAACCCAGAAAATGTGCCACAAGGAGTTTCAAAAATTTAATTCCAAGACACATCATACGTATACCTTCCCATTAAAAAATACAAAGCCAAATTCCATCCATGAATTTCAAGACTAATTACTTAGAATTAGATCACCCGAGACACCAAATTTAAACCCGGAACACGAGAAAACCAAGAGAAAACTAAGAACCAAAAGAAGATTCAAAATGTAGCATGGAATTGAAAATATGGGTGTGAAAATTCACCCCACCATAAAGCTTTATTCCTCTAGAAATCCATAGTAATTTTAGAATCAAAACAAAACCCAACTGATAGACCATGATGGACTCCCTTTAAATGTTTTGCCGACCCCCAAAAGTCCAAAACACCTCATGTTGATCAAACAAAGGAAGGGATGCTCTCACCAACCAAGATTTACACCATTACACTAGAATGGTCAATGTTACTATAGCCACAATTCATCAAAACCATTGTGCGTGGTCAAACCTCAATGTTTACCCAAGGAAGAAATTGGTGGTTAGATAGCTCTAAATGATACTACCCACTGCCAAGCCAACACTAGGGACATAACTAATTCACTAATATCGGGAGACCCGAATGGAATCCCCACCATAAGATCCAACATGATTTCCTGATATAGAATTGAGACACCAATGGGGGGAGGCCCTAACTGACTCCCCACAATAAAGGATATACTAACATTAGACTTATTCCAAGCGAACCTACAAGAGACCCATGGTGGGTCTCCCCACCATAAGAACTAACCATCTTAACCAACTAGCATGGGCCGACATGAAAAAGACCCCATAAGACCTAATACCCACCATAGGGTAGGGTCGATCAAAAAAACTCTAGACCAACATATATACTAAGCGGTACATCTGTTTGAAGCATATGGTTGGACCAAGATCCCTTACACCCCTGGTGATTTCCAGACTACATTAAAAGATTCACTCTGAAGAAAATGGTTGGAGACCTTATGTTTGAAGCATCTGTTTCCCCATAGTTAGGATCTAATGATCACAATACTCCCCACTAAATTCACTAGCTCAAAAAACAAACCATTACCCAAACATGTACTTAGAAAATGAAAATCCCTCACCCATTTCACCCCTAAAAAGAAACAGCATAATGAAAACACCCAGAAGACATCTTTACTTAGAACAAGGAATTAAAAATTCTCAAAATAGAAACACCCTTTCATTTAAGAAGAATCCCTCAAAAGGTTCCACAACATCCACCTTTTCCCTTAAAATCAAACACAACAAAACAAGACACCACCAAACAGGACTCTTGTAAGTGACAGAGTCATTACTAGAAGTGGAACTTTAAAAAAATTTCCAAGTAACATGATATTACCTCAAGTGACCATTACATCCCTAAACGACCAGGTTTTCTACACTGGTGGCTAATATGAAAGCTTGTTTCAACAAGATTGGAAAAAGAACCAAGGGCCCTTTAACAAATCATTCTACAATAAAACCCCTAAAATGATTTCATCTTCCTCACTAGGATTCCCCTTCACTGCTTCTATATATAACTAATAGACACAACGGTTCAAAATTCAACTTTGAAGATTCAAGAAACATAGGGAACCAAGGTGTGTTTCAACCTCCCACAACCAATATCCTACTACATGAGGATCCAGTTAACTGAAAAAGAAGAGGGTAGATTCAATATCCAAATCTCAAGAATAAAGTCCTTATATTGATCAACTAGGGGATCTATCAATGTAAAATCACCTGTGGTCTCATTTAAATCATGAATTAACTCTTTATGGGGGTATACCCTAGCCAACACGACAACCCAAGGACTCAACCATTCTTGTCCTTTGGTCATAATATACCACAAACTAAAACCTAACACAATAGGGTATAAACCACAAGGGCTTCCCAAAACATTTCTCACAAAGGGACACCAATCGAAACTTCAACCCAACTTTCCAACAAAATAAAGACTCAAAATATTGTTCAAAAAAGAGGGGTTCTAAAACTCAATTCACTCCACCACAACATTCATAAATACACATAAGACACCCCACTACAAACAGTGGTAATCAAAAAATAAAATTTCCTTAAAAAATCATTTCTTTGAAATTAAATGGGGTCATCAGTTAGCGCATTCACTAATTATATCGCATGGGCCTCATAGATGCATGTTTTCCTTCCACCAGATGCACCCACCTCATGCCAACCTTGGCACTCATCCACTATTCCTTACACATAACTTGTGAATGTCACTCATCCAATTTTATTTATGCATAACCCATTCATTTTGTCACCCATGATAACACCAAGGATCAAAACAAAGTTTTTTACACTTTTAAAAACCAAAACATTTCATTCCACTAAAAACAGAATATCAAAACCAGCATTAAAATCATCATTATTTTCCAAAACATCATGTTTTTGAATCCAAAGTTCTAATTATAAAAATAATATATCATCTTACACAAAGGACATTTCATGAAAATCCACCTTTTTAAATCCTCATTCAAAACTATTATGAAAATCCATTTTAAATCCCATTGAAATTCATACCATTCCCACATTAAAATTCTATTTAATAGAGATTTCAAAAACCCTATTTAACATAAATTACGCTTTACCAACAATTAATTTTAGTAAAACAAATGATTAAATTAATAAAATACACTTCCAATAAACACAACACCATTTACTCAAAACCATTTCCATTTTAAAATATAGTGTCCACAATTTTTAAACAAGTCCTTTCCTGAATAATTTTCCAAAACCAATAATGATGAAAAATTAATCATAGAGAAACCAGTGCTGATGGGTGACTCAGATGTATTGTTGGAGGGCATACACTCTCCACAACAACATCATAAAGAGTTTTCTAGGACAATATCTCCAACTCCACCTTGCTTGTGAGGCCCTGTGAGCTCACTAAGACTATTGACATAATCCCCATTTCATTTCCCAAATAACAAAAAACCACAAGAACCAAAAGACTTAGATAAAACCAGAATTCGCATGGTAACTCAAGTATTGAAATGACGTGTGATATTGAGGAACCTTAATATTAACCAAAACATTTAGTTTCGACAATTGTACCTCTGGTCTACCCAAACTCTTTCCCAAAAGAACGTGACCCAAAAGAGAGAACCTCCTCTAATATCATTTAGTCACGAACCAGATCTAGTCACCCTCAAAACCAGCACCTGACTCAGTCTGTGGCTAGTCCTGAAAGGTATAATTTATCCACACGAGCTATCACAAGTTCCCAGGTATGATAAATATGTTTTTTGAAATGATTTACCCGAATTTAGAAGCATTAAACAACCAAAATCAATAAATAAAATGAAGCTGCAATTTTAATACAAACAAGCCATCAATAAAATTAAGAACTAAAATACATGGTTTTTTAAAAATCCCAAGATGTGAAAAACTCAAAATTGGCATTAAAAAAACTCAAAGATGGCCACATCACAAGGTTCCATCATCACGAATCCATATCCACAACATCACACTAGGAATAGAAGCTAACAACCCGAACCACCAGATCTAAAAGACTTACGCAAACCTCTAAATAAACATTACCAAGTATAATTACACCAAAATGTGTAATTAGTGTGTGGGCCTAATAAAAGTAGTATTACACCCACAAAAATTCCATGTCATAAAAATTTTAAGAAAAAAATATTTCAATTTTTTATAAATAAGAAATGCAAGTAATAATTTTTAAAAGGATGCAACTACAAATGAAAATAGTTTTTAAAGGAGATACTTTAATGAAAAAATACTTCTAATGAAAATGTATAGGCTACTGAATTTTTTCATACAAACACACTATATACCAATTATGATTACAAAATAATAAATGAGCACTAGTCACGGGAATGACCCTAGGCACTAGCTAGCTGGGAGGCCTATGTACCTTGTATCTCGGTGGAAAGTGACCATAAATAATATTTTTTCTCATGCACAATCCACTAGTAGGGACCAAAATCATAATTTATTAGTTCCCAACATTATAATAATTTTTTAGTTAGTGTTTTCATCAAGAAACTTTCTACATGAAATAGGGTTGAAACCACTCCAGATCACTAGTATACTGGTACATGTCTGCCCACCTAGATACCCGGGTTTCCCCTTTTTTTCTCAATCAATTTACAAATCTTATAAAATACTATTTCTACATAAAAGTGATATTTAAAAATAAAAAACACACAAAAATTCTACACACATTTCACATAATCCATTTTTTTATTAAAATTCATTTTTACATCATACTTACACCAAAACAGACCACAACATGTTTTATATCACTTTCAAAATTCAATAAATCCTTTAGAAAATTTTATAAAACATTTTCAAGATGGTACACATCACATAATTTTCCTTTAAGAACAAAATTTATCATTTCAAAAACATACTACTACCAAAACAGTTTTCCAACAAGATTTCACCTCTTATATAAACCAATGAACCATTTAAAATATTCCTAAAACAATTCCAAGAAATATAACAATGCATTGCACATAAAATTCATCTAAAAACCCTCTTTTAAAAACCAAATGCTTACCAATATCACCCAAAACCATATTTTTCATCCCTAAAAAAATTTAATGAAAACATTTCATGAACCATAATATAGCCCAAATCGAAACCACAAAAGTTACACCTGAAAAACAAAAAATTTCAAGAAAAAAATGAAACTTTAAAACTAAATGCTTAACCAATGCAACAAAAAATGGTTTTCTCAACACACACAACATATTAGGAACATGATAAATAAATAAATCAAGCAGTAAATATCATCAAGAAATTATTACACATGGAATCACCTACCAAAGATGAAAAAAACTCAAATCTTTGTGAAAAACTTCAAATACACCCCCACCACACAATAAGAGAGTGAAAATGAACCTAAAACCACAATATTGGACCTAGAAACTCAAAATAAAACCCTAGGTACGAAACCCAAGTTTCTAGACATCTGGAACATCAATAATGAGGGTAGAAACATGAAGTAAATGGAAAAAACAAGAGAGGAATTAACTTATTTGAGAAACTCTGAAGAAATCACCCTAAATACACTAATATTTGAATCTCCATGCATCCAAAAATTAATGGGAGGTTGAAATAAGACTAATGAGGTAAAGTGCGGACTGAAATGTGGGAGAGAGTAAAAAATGAATGATTTATAAAAGAAACAAATTCCCTTTTCAAATCTGGATGATTTGATAAACCTTGAGGAAATACACACTAATCCACGATGAAGATGAGCTGCAAAGAGTTATAATTGAACATGGGTGTGCCCCATGGGTTTTTGGGATATATAGAGATTTTTAATGACTAAAAAATATTAAAAAATGAATGAGATATAAAATAAATAAATTATTTCCTTAAATATGGAAATGGGATCATAGGTTAGCCCAATGCCTAAATAAATCACCCAAATCCACCATGATTATGAGATCTTAAGGGGTACAAATAGATATGGTAGATTTAATAGGCCAGTTTAAGACATGTGGGAAGTGGAATGGGTAAAAAAATTTGGAAATAAAGAAGTTATAAAAGAAACAAATTTTGTTTTTAAATCCAGAAATGGGCTCACAGTTTGGCCCAAATCTTGAAAAAACCACCCCAATAAACATACCCCACAAAAGGTGCCACTAGGAGTGTCACAAATTCAATTCCAAGAAAACCCATAATTATACCTTCCCTTTAAAAAAAGATAAGTCCAAATAGAATCCAAGACATCCAAGAATAATGAATTAGATCAAGAACACCCGAGATCCAAAATTTAAACTCGGAACACCTGGAAGCCAATACAAAGCTAAGAACCAAAAGATAATTTGAAAAAAAAGCATGGAATTAAAAATATGGGTGTGAAAATATGTGCTGCATAAAAATAATTATATAAATGTTATAAATAATAATATAAGAAATTAAAATGTTTTAAACAAATAATGACAACATTTATAATATAAAAAAAATATTCATTAATGTGGGAATGAATTAATGAATAAACAATTAATAAATTTAAGCATGATACACAATAAATATTTTTTAAATCAGGAATATAAACAATTTATATTTTTTTACAATGGAATACATGATTTCAATAATATATAAATATATACACATTAAAATTATATATCAAATATGAACACTTTATATTCTATATTATCTGGTGAACTTCTTGATTTTTAAAATATTCGGTTTAAAAGTCATGATATGTTCATATTTTTTCAATTCATGTGATATTTCATATTAATGATATAACAAGTACATTATTTAAATTTCAACTTTTATAAATTTATTTGAACCTCGATCCCATCAACAAAACTACTTTTTTATAGCATAAAAAATTTCTGAAAAAATAAATTTATAATTTGATATGAACTTCTTAAGCAATTTTCAATTTAAATATTTTTGAAACACTGCATTAATATGAACAAAATATATTTTTGAAAAAAAATTAATAAATATTTTATGATTAAATGATATGTAATTCATAATTAAAATATTATTAAATGAATATTTCATAAATTTATTAAAAAAATTAAATGGATTATTTTTATAATTTATAAACAATGTATAAATTATAAATTCACTTAATAAATTAAAATAATTTAAAATTTTAAAACTCCTATATCATATAAAATGATATACCCTATATTGAAGCCTATGATATGGTAAAATATATCTTTTTAGGTCAAGTGTAAAAAAATTTCTTATATAACTATATATATAGTACTAGAATAAATATCCCCATATCATTTCTAGCCATATAAAAATATATCATTATCACATAATTTTCATTGGTTGTGGAGTATATCACATGTGAAAATATCTCTAAATAAAATCCAATAATAAACTAAGAACATATGTTTTGAACTATACCATTTTCTACGATATCTATGTATCATTGTAGTGTTATAATGATTTATTTTGGAATAACAACCCATGATTATTATAGGAAATGTTATTTCATATTAGTATCTATCATATAATGAAAAATAACTAGGATTAGGGTATTCCACATCATGAAAATTTGTTTCAGTACATCACTAAATGTGATGTTAACTGGTGTTCATATTTTTTTTTCAAAAAAAAATAAACATGTTGGATCTAGATCTAATACCATTTTGGGGTTTTCATAACAAAAAAAATTGAACTTTAGTAAAAGAATAAATCAAACTACATGCGGAAATATCGTTCCATGATAGGTTGAGAAGAAATTAAATTAAAATTAAGAACATACCTCAACCAATCGATTTAACCAACACATTATTCAATATATTCTTTATTAAGGTCCCATAGAAAAAATCTATGGAATATTCCCTCTGAATTTATTCACTACATATATGAACATCCAAATGATTTTGAATGATTTTTTTCAAATCTTTAATATTATAGTATACTGGGATTAAATTAAAGATAGAATGAAAATATCCATAGCCTTTTGGAGTTTATATGCACAAATATTCACACATACCTTTCTTTTTTGTTTGATTCTATATATTTAGGAACCTATAAATTCTATAAGGATTAAGTAAGGGATCTAGAATTTAAAAAAAATTTCTTAAAATTAAAAAAAACTTTAAAAAACATTTCATTAATAATATCAAATATATCAATGATGGTTAACAATGAAACATTAATTTTGATGCGTTATAACTTCCCTTAGAAATTATATAATTATTTTTAAACTAAAAATTTTATAACTTATGTTGTGATGAAATTGAAGTGGTATGTTAAATATCATACAACATATCACTACATGTATATCCATCCAAGAGATAAACCTAAATAATATGTCATAAATATCCATATTATATATAACGATAGAAACCATATCCCAATTTATGATATAGGATTTTAATATGTGTAAATATTCTATAAACATCTTTAATACTCCGTAAAACTTCAATTTTAGCATATAAATCAAGGATTAATTACATATTTAATAATTATAAAAAAATATATTTCAATATATTTATCAATTAGTGAATAATTGAGGTTTTTTTCTTAACATCTTCTCTTTTTTGGTACAAGTCTTTTCCATCATGTGGTGGGAATGGGTTATCTACGTTACACTATAACTGTGGTCCTGTAAAAATTATATATCTAATTAGAATTGTTTCCTTTCCCTATTAATGTGGAAAATATATATGTATCACTGATTGTGAAAGATAATAATGAGGAATCAATTTGAATTTAATAGTTATTGGTTACATGATTTATTTAATAACATTGTCAGTTCCTTTAACTATGGAGATAATCCATGCTTATATTTTAGCTTTATTATCCACTATTTATACTATTATCATTTTATTAATTTTGTATTAGTGATGTAAGATATAAGTGGGGTTATTGGTTATATTATTTTACTAGTAGAGTGTATGAGGTATAAGAAAAAGTTAAAAGTTACATGTTATATGTGTATCATGTTATTGTTCTCATATTGTGTCTAAAGATGAAAAATTTGTATGTAGTATCCTTGGTATAAAAGAATGGATCTACAGTTTACTGCATATGCATGAGGTTATTTCATTATTGTTTTTACTATAAAGTCTTCAAACATTAAGTATTCTCCCTAATTGATAACCATGATAGGTAAATCATCTACTCCATTATTCAAAAAAAATTATAAATATAAACTTTGTTTATATCATGATTTCACTCCTGGGGAGTTCCCGAATACTTTCAATCACTTAATGATTCGTTTAAATTTCACTATAATTATCACCTAACCTAGAAACATTAAATTATATGATTATTTTATGATCAGGTTTTTTGGTTGTAGCTTGGGATGTATTTATTGATTACCTTACATACTTGTAAGGTAATAAAGTAATTATCAATTAAATACATTTAACCATTGAGATGGATAGTAGGATCCATTTTTTTGGTATCATTGTGCCCATTTCTTATTTTTCATTGATTAATTTTTTATACACATTGCAACTTATTACTTCATGATATTTGGTTCATGATACTTATAACATTCACCATGGTTACTATCTCATGTATATGAACTTATATACTTATATGAAATTATTAGGTTCATTAGGAAATCCTTTTGGGTACCACACTCACTTTACATGTATAATCCATTTTTACCTTTTTATATTTTTCAAAATAATATAAGTAATGTTAAGAATCCCTTATTCAATGGTGATAGATATTTGATATGGGTTCTTCTATGTAGATTATAAATAGAGTAGTGGGTCTACTGTCACAATGATTTAGAGTTTTTTGGAATTCCATTATAGGATAAGGTCAATGAGACTAATTTTTATATCTTTAGATGAGTAGGTTATGTTGTATATTTCATTATTTTTTCACCTTGATATACATACCTAACAAGTATCTTATATATATCACACTTATTCATTTATATATAAAATATTTTATTATTATCCTATCATATATTGTCATTATTTTCTATATAATGATTATGAATAAATTTTTTGCATCATGGATGCATTATTATTATCAAAATAGAGAATTTTTTAAAGAAAATTCTTACCCATAATTTTAACTCTAGGTTCTAGTCATAATACTTTACCATTCAATGAAATTATCTTTAGTTTATGTAAAAATCCAGATCAAGAATCAAGGCGTCCTCTAATCAAGTCATTACAAAAAGGTGATAGAGTCATTTTTATATAATTCATCCATGACATAGGTGGAGATATGATTTTGAATAATTAAAATATAGTTATAAATATGTATAAAAAACATAATTATATTCAAAAGTGAGTTTATAGCTATTTTTGGGAATGATTTAAGGTATTAATTAATCCAATATGTGTCATTTATCTTTAATCTTCCTATATTGGAAGCCTTGCCTCATAAATAAGTAGGAAAAAATCTTAACCACTAAATAATGTAATAACACTAGTAAATTTCAATAAATATGTATACTTTTTTTGAATGGTTTTCAAAAAAATGGTTATATTATTATAATGGTTTCCATACTTATGTTTTCTATAAATTTAAAAAATTCATATATGAAAAATGAAGTGATTGATGAGAAATGATTCGGTATGTTTTTTTTATTTCATAAATTGAAATATCCATTATATGATAATTGTGAGATATGTAATAGGTTTTGGGATGATATGTGAACTTTTTCATTTGATAAATTATTTATAGGCTTGTTCCAATAAAGGTGATAATAATAAGATTTTGTATGTGTAATTATTATTTATGAAAAAATCAGTTACAATTTTAAAATAATTGAAACCCTTATATTAATATTCTAATTGAGTTATATAATAATAATAATAATATATACCTATAGTGATAATAAATTTATTAATTTTTGGTATATTTGAAAGTATATAGTTCAATATGTTTATTAAGATGAAATTATTAAAAATATAATTTAGATGATTAATGTCTATCAATAGAAAGATTTATATTTTAAAAATCATTTAGAAGTGTATTTAGGAAATGTATATATTGGACTCACCTGTTTTGATAATCTAGAATATGTTTTGATAATCCCAAATCTTGATTCCTTGTTATGATAATCATGTTACATTAATATTTATAGTTTCTATCAAGTGATAACAATGTATCTTTAATCTCACTATTATATCTATTAAGTTTACAATGCAAAATTTCTCTATGAAAATGTTTACCGATAGAGGTTACCGCTGGAAGGTTACCGATAAAGGTTAATGATATATGTTACCACTGGAATTTTACCATTAGAGGTTATCGCTGGAAGGTTACCGATAGAGGTTATCACTGGGAGGTTAATGATGTTAAACCTCACCGTTGAGTTATCAATACAATGTCCTTGCCATGAGTCTATCACTCAAAGGATATTGTTATAAAGCCTACTAATGGAGCCTACCGATAAAGCCTACCAATGAAGCCTACTGATGAAGCCTAGTGATAAAGCCTACCAATGAAGTCTATTGATGAAGCTACCGATGGAGGATACTATTAATAAGGCTACCATTACCAACCTACCAATACCCACTCTTCTACTCCATACTTTGTCAACTTCTTATGTTTATTCTAACATTCATATTTGGTAAATTTAATGCTTCTAACATTAATTAATGATGATTTTAAACGTGTCAATAGACCGTATTTGGAGACAGTACGAGGTATGAGGAAGACTGCACATGGTTTTCTTATTCCAATTGTTGAACCTCAAATATAAAATAGAAGACCAAGGAAGGGAAGAATAATAGGGGACACCAGAGAGGGAGTTACTACACGCTAGATCTGGATAACCAAAATAAGCACACTAGTGCTCTCACTATGATCCCAAGAGCCTCAAGAAGATCATTTCGGGAGAAATAATTCAAGACTGTCTTTTGTGCTTCATCAAATCACTATCAACCCAAGAATCATAACACTCAGTACATGAAAGCTAGAACCTGGAGTTGTGATACTCTATTTTTTGAGACAAGTTCCAAAAAAATACTCGAACTACAAATTTTTCACTTCAAGGAGTCAAGTTCTAAACTCTAAACACATAGATCCTTATAAACTCAATTATTATAAATTTAGCACTATTGTGTTCTTTATATTACATTTTTGAAAAGTGTGTTCTTTTCTATTACGCACACTGCCTCATGTGCTTGAACTAAAGGATACTGAAAATCCTCACATAAAACCTTATTTACACGTTTTTTTCAAGTGTAACTGTGGAAGAGATCGTGTGTGGTCTAGATTGTTTGCTTTTTCAATGAAGATCTGTGGTAGAGGGTGTGAGCCCTGAAGAGTTTTTGAAAACTGTTGTAAAGCCTGATATAGGTTGTGTATCAATTTTATTATTAATATAAATTGATTGGTTGTAGGTGATCACCAGGTGGAGAGGATTAAGTCTCATATTGAGACTGAACCTCTTGTTTAACTCTTCTATATTCTATATTTTTATAATAATCTATTTTTTTTTATTTTCCGTTTCTTATAATTTTAAAAAAAGAAAACGTATTTACATTGAATCTAATAGTTATTTATGGTTAGTGTGTGTATGTATTTAATTTAGTAAACCTATTTCAAAAGTTGAATATATATGGTACAGTGATTCAACTGAGGACTAATCACCCTTCAAGAAACTTATATACCAACTAAACATCTATATCTCAATTTTCCTAATTAACTGGGCTGTTTCCAAATGAGGGGATCTTTAGCATTAAGTTTTAACAGAAATTTTATGTAGGAACTAAATTCACCCCTCTCTTGATTTTCCACTCTAACAAACATTTGGTATCAAAGGAAATATATTTTTATTTCTACCATCTAAACTTTTGTGCATGTTTTCAAATTCTTTTCAATTGGGATTTTAGTTGTATCATAAAGATCTTAGAATTTCTTTCATAACTAAATTTTCAGTTCTTTAAATTCTAATTAATTATGGATAATAAAATTGAGGGTGTGGCTACCAAAAATCCACCTTTATAATGGTAATAACTTTTCTCAGTGGAAATTAAAAAAGAAAATGTATCTAGAGATCATGGGTTATGAAATTTGGGACACAATTGAAGAAAAACATGCATTGCCTTCTACTGCTTGGGACACATGGTCTCAGTTTACTAAATCTACATATAACAATAACTATAAAGAAATGAACACATTTTACTATTCTCTAGGTTATGAATAATTCAATAGAATATCTGCTTGTAAAACTTCTTATAAAATCTAGGATACTTTGGTTATTTCTCATGAGGGAATAACCAATATTAAAGACTGAGATTAAATACTTATACTATTAAATATGATAATTTTAAAATGAATCCTGCTGAACATGTTTCTGAAATGTATCTTAGGTTTAGTGAAATAATAAATATTATGAGTCTTTTTGGGAAACCCCAGGACAACAAGGATCAGATTATGAGGTTGCTTCGATGTCTACCTTAAATATAGTGAAGAACTTCTATTTATATCCAAGAATCATGTGACATAAGTAAGTTACCAGTGATGGAACTAATTGGAAAACTTATGATGTACGAAGAAGATATTTAGCTAAATCATGAAGCAGATGAAGAACCAAGAAATAAATCTGTAGCATTCAATACTGTTACCTCAAAGAAAAAAGATAAATAAAAAGTTCATGTTCCTATAGACAGTTCCACCAGTGAAGATTCAGCTTCTAACAGTGATGATGAGATTGAACATCTTTCTAGGAGATTTAATAAGATCTATCATAAGAAGAAGTTATTTAGAAAATAAAAATATAAAGGAAGGTATGATAGTAAAGGACATTGGAAAAAGGACAGAAAATGGAATGTCAGTAAAAATGAGATAGTCTGCTATGAGTGTAAACTAAAATTCCAGGTGAAGGCTGATTTTGCCAAGTTTAAATTCAATAATAAATATAAATACAAGGGAAAGGGATATAAAAAGGATATAAAAGATACTTGGAGTTCTCCATAAGATAGCTCCAATGAATCTAATAATTCTGAAATTGAAAATAACAAACATGAAGACATGTGTTTCATGAAATAAACATCAGAGGTAACACTCAATTCCCAAATACATAATGTTTACTATTCTGGGAAGGAAAGTGAATCAATTAATGATGAAAATATCACTAAGTTTGAACTATTTGAATATTTTATAATTCTTGAGGATACCTTTAATGACCTCAAGGATAAATATAAATTATTTAAAAGACAACATGATTTTAATTTCAATTATAAGTCTGATTTGGATATTGAGAAATAAAAATGTTCTCAGTTGTTAAAAGAAAATAGTGAACTTAAATTATAGAATGAGAAATTAAAAAGAGATCTGGAGAAGTTTACTACCAGTAGAGATACCTTGAAAAATTTTCTAGGGAAATATATTTCCCCATAACATACAACTGGTCTATGATATCAACCAAGATAGAGAAGGATTATTAAAAATAAATTTTTCCCAAAATCCGGACATTTCACTACTAGTTCAAGTTCTAGACCATATTTTGAAAAACACCTTTCTAAAGGACATAACAATGTGTTCATGTCTCAAAATATATCTATTAATTATAGGAAACATCTGAGACAAGTATGAGTTCCCAAATCATTACTTTTTTACCTCTATGGAGCCAATAAAATATGGGTACCAAAGTTACCCTATACATAATCTGTTTTGTGGGAAAATTGTCTAAAGAGATCCTGTAAAACTCTATGGTATTTGGACAGTGGATGTTCAAGACATGTGATAGGATATTATTCATGATTCATGATCCTAATTAAAGTTAATGGTAGACATGTTACGTTTGGTGATAATGCTAAAGGGAAGATCATTGGCTTAGGCCAAATTGGTAACTCTAATAATATATTAATTTCTATAGTACTTTATGTTGATGGGTTGAAATACAATCTACTTAGTCTCTCTAAGTTGATTGATGATGGTGTTAATGTTATGTTTGAAAATGATTCATTTAATGTTTTTAATTATAAAAATAATTTAATATTCACTTCTCTTAGAAATGAAAAATGTATATTTTGTTGATTTAAACTCTTTATATAAGAAAATGTTTTCTTGTTAAAATGATTTTAATAAGGAATCCTGGTTATGGAACATAAGATTAGGACACTGCAATATACACTCACATAAGAAACTAACTAAGAAAGGTTTAGTTAGAGACTTACCTAAATTGGAATTCCCACACAACAAAGTTTTTAATCATTATCAAAAGGGGAAACAACACAAAGTTTCTTTCAAACCAAAGAAATAAGTTTCCACTTCTCAACAGCTTGAGTTGGTTCACATGGATTTGTTCGGACCATCTATAGTTTTAAGATTAAATAGAAAGCACTTTGTTTATGTTATTTGAGATTATTTTTCTATATATACTTGGGAATACTTTCTAACTCACAAAATTTAAGTGTGTTCTTACTTCATTAAATATTCCATGTTTGTGGAAAATCATAGTGGAATTAGAATTAAACCCCTAAGAAGTTATAATGGCCATGAGTTTGAAATTCAGGAGTTTGAATATTTTTGCTCACAAAATTGATATAATAACAATTTATCTACTCATAGAACACCTCAACAAATTGGAGTTATAGAAAGAAGAAATTGTACACATCAAGAGATTTCCCAGACTTTGCTAAATGAGTATAATCTGTCTATCTTTTTTTATGTTGAATCTGTTAATACAGCTTGTTAAATCATCAATAGAGTCTTAATTAGACATGCCCTTAAGAAAATACCTTATGATCTATGTAATAATATGAATCCTAAGGTTAATTACATTAGAGTTTTTTTTGAAAATTCTTTATCCTTATCAATAAGGATAATGTTGGAAAATTTTCTTCCAGGAGTGATGGAGGAATTTTCATAGGATACTCAATCTATTGTAAAGATTACAGAGTATTAAATATGAGAACTAAATATGTGGAAGAATTAGTTGATGTAAAATTTCATGAGACTGATCCATATGAACCCAAAACCTCTCTTGAACATCTTGAAGATGATACATCAATTCTGGAACTTAATGATAAAGATAGTGAACCCTTAGTGAAAATAAATAGTTCTGAAAATTCTCTAGAATCAATGCATGTTGAATCTAAACCTATAGACAACCATGATGAGACTAGTCCAGTCCATTATAAAGGTATTAAAACCCTTGATATTAATCCTTTAGATGATGTAGTAGGTGATCTAAATATAGGAACATATACTAGAGATTCTATGAGAAACTACGCTGAACATCAAGCCTTTCCTTCAAAGTCTGAACCCAAAAATATTAATGATACTATCAATGATGAATTTTGGGTGATAGATATGCAAGAATAATTAAATAAATTTGAAAGAGACAACGTTTGGGAATTAGTAGAATGACTTGAAGACACTTTGACCATATGTACTAAATGGGTGTTTATAAATAAATTTTATGAATCTAGAAACATAGTTAGAAACAAGGCTAAACTAGTTGCACAAGGATATTGTCAAGAGGAAGGAATAGACTATGAGGAAACCTTTCCACCTGTCCCTATACTACAGGCCATTAGTATACTACTTACTTATGTAGCTCATATGAATTTCAAACTTTATCAAATGGATGTAAAAAATTTATTTCAAAATGGTTACATAGGTGAGGATGTATTTATTGTTCTACCCCCTGGTTTTACAAATACCCTTTTTTTGAATAATGTATTTAAACTTTTTAATGCTTTATATGGTCTAAAATAAGCTCCTAGAGCATGGTATGACATACTTCGTTCTTTTCTAATTTCAAATGGTTTTACTTAACGAATATCTAATCTTACTCTTTTTATTAAAATAATTTCCAAATATTTTTTAATAGTATAGATTTATGTTGATGATATTACTTTTGGATCCTCTAAAAATTCTTTATGTACTGATTTTTCAAAGATGATAATAGATGGATTTTAAATGTGTTTAATGGGGGAACTAAAATTTTTCCTTGGATTTCAGATTTTTCAAAATAAAAATGGTATTGTTTTAAATCAAAGTAATTATACTAAGGATATTTTGAAATGTATTGCTTTGGATGGTAATGAAGGTAGTGATAAACCTATGAGTACTACATATAAGTTGGATGCTGATGAAACTAGTAAACTGTTGGATCAAACCAAATACAAACGTATGATTGAGAGTCTTCTCTACCTTTCTGCTAGCTGGCCTGATGTTATGTTCAGTGTATTAATTTGTGCTCGTTTTGAAGCCAATCCCAAATAATCTAATTTAAATACTGTTAAAAGGATTTTTAAATATCTAAACCATACTACAAACTTTGTACTATTTTATCCAAGAGGATAGTCATTTTATTTAATAATTTATTCAGATGATGACTTTTCTGGTGGTAAGTTAGATAGAAAAATCACTTCAAGAAGATGTCACATTTTGGGAAAGTCACTAGTATCATGGTGTAGTAAGAATAAAAATTTTGTTGCATTATCCACTACTGAATATGAATAAATAACTGCTGGTAGTTGTTGTACTCAAATTATCAGGATGAAACACACGTTAATAGACTATGGATATCAATTCAAACATGCATCTTTAAATTGTGAAAATAAAAGTGCTATTAACATCTCTAAAAATATAGTATCTCATGCTAGGACAAAACACATTGATGTGAGACATCACTTCTTGAGAGATCATTATCAAAGAGGTGATATCACTCTTGAATTCATTGGAACAGAACACCAATTGGATGATATATTCACAAGGACATTAAGTAATGAGAGGTTAAATGAAATAAAACATGAGTTAGGTATGATAAAATGTTAAGGTAAGACCTCACTGATAATACCTCACTGTTAGATCTCACCGATAAGACCTCATCATTAGACTACACTGTTAGACCTCACGGATAAGACCTCACCGATAGACCTCACTGATAAGACCTCACTATTAGACCTCATTGATAAGACCTCATTGTTGGAACCCCACCATTGACACCTTACCACTAGTCGACATTTCTAGGACTTCAGGATTTTCTATGAGAATCTGAAACGTTTTTAGTATTATTTATTTTTTTTACTTGATTTTTTGAAATCCCTAAATTATAAAAATAAATTACAAACCACATTTCAGTCCACATCAATCCTATCCCAAACCTCTTGATCCTTAAACTTGGAACCTAAACTTTTGTTGAAACCCTCTAACTACTCCATATCGCAATAGAATGATTGAATAGACTAATGGTTGGTGATAAAGGAGATTTTCTGAGCCCTAAGAGACCTCGAGATGGGTCTAGTAGTGGACAAAAGGTAGTGGTAAAGAAGATCAATCCAAATTTGTTGAAGAGGGAAATCGTGGTTGAAAAGGAATTAAGTTAGGAATGGCTACTATCGAGAAAGTATATATTGCTGAAGGAACTCAAAGCTCCAAATTGGGTAGAATGTTTTTCAAATAACAATGGACCATAATACCTGAAGCTAGTCAAGGAATTTTATGTCTTTTTGAAGTTAGAATAGTATGAGTATTGGAACAAAATATCTTCAAAAGTAAAGGGAGTAAGTGTGGGATTATCCTCTGGTAAATTGGATGAATGCTTAAGAGTCCCAAATGAAGGCATTTTTTTTACTACTCTAGAGTGGTACCTTCCACTAGTGATTATTTCTTCTATGAAGAGGCTTTGGGTGAGCTGACAAGAAATAGAATCCATAGAAAGGTGATTACTGCTGAAATGGAAGGAGAAGACATATTTCTTTTTAAGTTCATTCAGCATGTTTTGAGTCCTAGGAGGGGAATTTTCCACCATAAATTATCAAGACATATTTATTTTGTATCCGTTGAATCATGGACAAAAGTTAAATCTTTGTATGTTGCTAATGATTCAGTTAGAGGATATGACAAAACCTAGTTCCAAGTCAAATGCTTTGCTTCATGCCAAGTTGATATCCTTGATGTTGAAAGTGAAAGGAGTTGCTGGAAATAAAGAAGAAACAGTAGTTGTAAGGGACAACTTCTGCATTAACAAAATGATTTGTAAGTTTATGAAGTTATGTTGGAACCCTTGGAAAAGAAAATTAGTCAATAATGAGGCTAAGATGTATGAGTAATTAAATCATTTTACCCATCCTACTAGGAAAAAGAATAATAGAGATCCAGGTTTAAATCCTGATGAAGTAGATCTAGTAAACTCAGATGATGAAGAGGAGGCTGTTGTAATGCAAGTAAAAGGGGATTCTCCTATAGATGATAGAAGTGATACTATCCTACCCCCAATAACTCATGCCAATTATGCATCCTTTGGTGAGCCTAGCCCACCAAAGAGATTGACCAGAAGGGAGACTGTCCAAAGGAACAATGATGATGAGGAAACCAGTAAAGAAGAAGAATATAATGTCTTAAGAGACATTAATGTTAGAGAGACCTCAGAGGAGGAGGATGAAGCTAACACTGATCATGAGGAATTTGAGACAATTGTTACTGAAAGTGTGGAGTAATGCTTGAGTCTCGGTCCCTTGATTGGATATTCAGAAGTGGTAGAGAGTGACGAGGAAGAGAATTTTGAATCTTTTGGAGCTGAAATTTCTATTGTTGTGGTTGAAGATTCTATAGAAGAAGTAGTCACAGACTCTTCTATTGTTGTATTTGATCAAGGAGGAATGGAAGAGGCAAATGTATTTGACCGAGAGAATGATCCAAGTGAGGGGGAGGAACCTGTTGCCATAGGTTCAGTTGTTATTTCTCATGGAATAGAATATTGGTTAGAAGATCCTGGATGCATGGTCTTACACTTAGACTATGGATACTCTGAAGATGAAAAGCCTAACATAATCCATCCAATTATTTCTGTTTCAGAGACTACTATTGTGAAGCCAGTAGTTCTTATACCTCATGATTATGTGAAGAAAGATGATTTAGACTCATTAAAATCAGATTTGAAGGGACACTTTGATGAGAGATCTATTGAGATAGAGAGAACAGTGGATCTCAATCAATAAGTTGTGGCAACTTCCTTAGAAAGAGTAATTTCAACCTCTCACTCAAATTTTACACATGAAGTGAAGGAATATCAGAATCAAGTGAGAACCTTGGAAGAGTCTATGGAATTTATGAAACATTCAATTGTGATTTTAGACTCTTATATGGCTTCAAGGGTTCAAGTGGACAAAGACCTTAAGTATGTTAAGAGTGTTGTTCAGCAGATGGTCACTATGTTTGAGGACTTTAAGAAGTCTATCGAGGCACATGTGAGTGCTCTGGATGATGATGTGAAAAGATTGATCAGTGGTCTGACCAAGTATTTTATGGAGATAGTGGATTTTATAATGGCACCTCTGTGTGAATTTGCTTCCTCTTCAGCATCTCCTCCTGTTTATCTAGAAGCTTTCAGATCAGTTATCAGAGAAGAAGTGGAAAATCTCTCTAGTGCAAGTACCTCAGACCCTTAGTCTATGAATCAGTTCATTTCCACTACTAGAGACATTCATAACCTTGTGGGGTATTATTTGAGGGATGCTTCTCAAGATCATAAGGCCATAAAATAGAAAGTTAATTTATACTATAAAAGGATGTACAATAAGCATCAGATGAATGGTCGATTCAAGCAACTATTGGAAAACTTGAGGATCCCACCTGTCACTCAGGATTTTAAGGATCAAGTTAGCAGGCTTAGAGAATTGACTCCTGCCTTAGAGAAATTCATGGAGAATAAGGATGAATTTATCTCTGCTATGGAAAGAAGAGGAATCGTCATTATAGACTTTTGAAATTTTCTTTTAACCTTCCTCCATGTGGACTACACTCCCATTATTGTTTCTCTATCCATACCTTCTTTCTCGGTTACCTCAGGCTCTACTAGTGCTACCCTTTTGATGAATCCTGCACAGGTCATCAGAATCTTGACCCTATGTTCCCTTAGAGATCCACTCATTATCGATCTACTGATGCTTCTATCGCAACTCCTCCTACACTGTTTACTAACATACCTTGGATTATCCCTCCATCTTCCGAACCTACCTCCTCAGCTTCCAAAGACAAAGCTCCCTTGGAAATTTTTTATGTGGATTGAATGTGGGATGTCTTAGTTGATAGTGATCTTTGAAATATTTTTTTATATTGTATTATTACTTCATTAATACAAAAATCCTCTTTTATCACTTTTTGTCTTATTTTCATTTTTTTAATCACAAAGGGGGGGAAGAAAACTAGAGTCCTTTCATCTATGCTCTGTTATATTTTCCACAATAAACATGGTTCAATTTTACTAATCCATAATATATGTACACACCCACCTCCAAATATATTAGTAAATGTTCTTAAACCTGATTCAATAATAAATGAATCAACATTTTCACTAACATAATTTGTGATTATCAAAAAGGGGGAGATAGTTGGACACACCATTTTTGATAATCTAGAATTTTTTTTGATAATCCCAAATCTTGATTCATTGTTATGATAATCAAGTTTCATTAATATTTATAGTTTCTATCATGTGATAACTGTGTATCTTTAATCTCACTGTTCTATTGATTAAGTTTATAGTGAAAAATTTCCCTAAGTAAAAGGTTACTAATAGAGGTTACCGATGGAAGGTTACCGATAAAGGTTACAGATAGAAGTTATCGCTGGAAGGTTGCCAATAGAAGTTACCGCTGGAAGGTTACCGATAGAGGTTACTGCTAAGAGGTTACCGATGTTAAACCCCACCACTGAGTTATCAATACAAGTTCATTGTCATGAGTCTATTGCTCAAAGGATATTGTTATAAAGCCTACTGATGAAGCCTACCAATGAAGCCTACCGATGAAGCCTACTGATGAAACATACCAATGAAGTCTACTGATGAAGCAACTGATGAATCTACCGATGGAGGCTACTGCTGAGAAGGAAAATGTTACCAGACTATCGATACCCACTCTTCTACTCCATAATTATTCAATTTCTTAATTTTATTATAACGGTCGTATTTGGTAAATTTAATGCTTCTGACATTAATTACTGCGAATTATAGACATATCAAGAGACCGTATCTGGAGACAGTGCGAGGTACGAAGAAGAACGCACATTGTTTTCTTATTCATATTGTCAGACCTAAAATATAAAATAGAACACCAAGGGAAGAATAAAATAGGACACCAAAGAGAGAGTTGTTGTATGCTAGATCTATAGAACAAAAAAGCACACCAGCGCTCTCACTATGAACCCAAGAGCCTCAAGAAGATCATTTTGGGAGAACAATTTCAAGACTATCTTCTGTGCTTCCTCAAATCACTGTCAACCCATGAAGCAGAACACTCAGTACCTGAAAGCTAGAACCAAGAGTTGTGATACTCTGTTTTTTGGAGACAAGTTCTAGAAAAAGACTCGAACTACAAATTCTTCACTCCAAGGAGTCAAGAGCTAAACTCTAAACACCTAGAGCCTTCTAAACTCAATTATTATAACTTTTCTCTATTGTGTTATTTCTATTACATTTCTGAGAAGCGTGTTTTTTCTATTACACACACAGTCTCATGTGCTTGAACTGGAGGATACTAAAAATCCAAACATAAAACCTTATTTAGACTTTGTTTCCCACGTGTAACTATGGAAGAGACTACGTGTGGTCTAGATTGTTTGTTTTTTTCCACGAATAATTGTGGTAGAGGGTGTGAGCCTTGGACAGTTTGTGAAAACTATTGTAAAGCCTGATATGGGTTGTTTATCAAGTTTATTATTATTATAACTGCTTGGTGGCAGGAGATCAGCAATTGGAGAGGATTAATTCTTAGCTTGAGACTGAACCTATTGTTTAAATATGTTGTATTCTATATTTTTATAATACTATGTTTTTCTATTTTCCGCTGCTTATAATTTCAAAAACAGAATACTGTTTTTACATTGACTCTGATAGTTAGTTCTGGTTAGTGTCTTTATGTGTTTAATTTAGTAAACCAGTTTCAAAAGTTGAATAAGTGTGGTACACTGATTCCACTGAGGACTAATCACCCTTTGAGAAACTTTTTGACCAACTAAGCATCTATATCTCTACTACCTTAATTAATTGGGCTGTTTCCAAATTGGGGTATTTTTAGCAAAAAGTTTTAACAGAAATTTTAAGTTGGAACTCAATTCACCCCCCCCCCCCTCTTGAGTTTCCACTCTAACCAACAGTATCAATATGTATTTTTATGCCTCCATAAATTATTAGGGCACAAGATAAATTATTATAAATTAACATGAAAATTTTATAATTTTATTTTTCTGGGGGATAACAATTGATATGTTAGAATTTGTATATTTGGTTGATCAATCATGCATTTGTGGTCGATCAAATGTTTAGAGAGAATAAATTGACACTGACAGCCCCATTTAACCGTGTAGAAGGGATGTGTTGATAAGATAATATCTATTGAATTATTTCTAAATCCACATTTTAATGAGTATAATCATTTTTTTACTGTGAATAACACTCCAATTGACTAATATGATAACTCTTATTAATTAAAAATTTCACCATGACTTAATTTGGGTGCCTCAATCGACTAAGTATATCATTCCCTTCAACCAACCAATTCAAACTGATAAATTTTTAATCTTTCCTCTATTGAGTAAAAACATTACTTTATTAAGGAAAGTAAACTCGATCGACCAAGAAGTCTCCCTTTACCCAAGAAAAACACTACGGAAAAATGGCCATTTGTGATGGATCAGGGGCATGTCGCAAATAACCCATCAGAAGGGGTAATTTTCGACAGGCCCATTGTCTCGTCGTAAATAATAAGCATTTGCGACGGGTGGGTAAGGACTTGTTATAAAAGGTTTCGCGAGAAATGCACGCCAAACTGCGGGAAGGGTATTTACGATGGGTTCCCTATTCTCGTCGCAAATTCCCGGCAGTGGTTTTTACTATTTGTGATGGGAAAAGTATCATGTTGCAAATAGTATTTCGGTAGGTACCTATTTTTAATGGGTCCCCGTCGCCAATAATTTTGTTTGACCGGCAGCAATTAATGTGGGAAGTGGCCATTTGCGACGGGTCCCGTCGTAAATGTCACTATTTACGATGGGCTTATCGTCGCAAATAATCTAACCTATATATACCCCATTCGTTTTTCCTCTCAATATACTTCATTCTCAACATCTCCCTCTATCTCTTCTGAAAATAATTCTTCTAAAATTTGTCAATGTATAAACTTTTAAATCAGAGCATAATTCGCAGCTTTTATACTCTGAAAGCTTCAGTTTGAGGTATTTATCTATTTTTTATGGTTTAGTTAATTTATTTTATTTTAAATTATTTATAATTTTTGTTAGTTGGATGCAATTAAATTAAATTAGAATTAGATATTTGTTTTTTCAGTATTTATTTTTATAAATAATTATATCCAAGTGTTAATTATAAATTATTAGTATAATTAGTAATAATTAGTAACAATTAGTAATAAATTGTAATAATTGGTAATAAATTGTAATAATTACTAATAAATTGTAATAATTAGTAATAAATTGTAATAATGAGAAATAAATTTTAATAATTAGTAATAAATTGTTATTAATAGAATGAATGTGTAATAATTAGTTATATTTAGTAATAATTAGTAATAGTTATCAATAATTATGATTAATTAGTAATACTTAGGATTAATGAGAAATAATTATGATTAATTAGTAATAATTCTCAATAATTAGTAATAAATTGTAATAATTAGTAATAAATTGTAATTGTTTGTAATAAATTGTAATAATTACTAATAAACTGTAATAATTAATAACAATTAGTAATAATTAGTAATAATTAGTAATAATTAGTAATAATTAGAATTAAATGGTAATAATTAGTAATAAATTGAAATAATTAGTAACAATTAGGATTAATTAGTAATAATTAGTAATAAATTGTAATAATTTATAATAAATTGAAATAATTAGTAATAAATTGTAATAATTAGTAATAAAATGTAATAATTAGTAATAATTCGTAATAATTAGTAATAAATGGTAATAATTTGAAATAAATTGTAATAATTAGTAATAAATTGTAATAATTAGTAATAAATTGTAATAATTAGTAGTAAATTGTAATAAATGGTAATAATTTGTAATAATTAGTAATAATTAGTAATAATTTGTAATAATTTGTACTAATTAGTACTAATTTCTAATAATTTGTACTATTTTGTAATAATTAGAAATAATTTGTAATAATTAGAAATAATTTGTAAGAATTTGTAATAATTAGAAATAATTTCTAATAATTAGTAATAATTTGTTATAATTAGATGTAATTTGTAATAATTAGAATTATTTAGAAATAATTAGTAATAATTATCAATAATTAAGATTAATTAGTAATAATTTGGATTAATTAGAAATAATTAGGATTAATTAATAACAATTGACAATAATTAGTAATATTGTGTAAAAAATGGTAATATTTAGTAATAATTTGTAATAATTTGATTAATTAGTAATAAATAGGATTAATTACTAATAATTATGATTAATTATTAATAATTAGTAATAATTAGTAATAATTAGGATTAATTACTAATAATTTGGATTAATTAGTAATAATTTGGATTATTTTGTAATAATTAGTGATAATTAGGATTAATTAAAAGTAATTGGGATAAATTGGTAATAATTAGGATTAACTATTAATAATTAATAATAATCAATAATAATAAGGATTAATTATTAATAATTATTATAAATTAGTAATAATTTGGATTAATTATTAATAATTAGTAATAATTTGGATTAATTAGTAATAATTAAGAATACTTAGTAACAATTAGAATTAATTATTAATAATTAGTAAAAATTAGTAACAGGTAGGATTAATTAGTAATAATTAGTATTAATTATAATTAGTTAATAATAATTAAGATTAATTAGTAATAATTAGGATTAATTATGAATAATTAGTAATAATTACTAATAACTAGAATTAATTATTAATAGTTAGGATAAATTAGTAATGATTTGGATTAATTAGTAATACTTAGTAATAATTAGGATTAATTTTTAATAATTATGAATAATTAAAATTAATTAGTAATAATTAGTAATAAATAGTTTTAATTAGTGATAGTTGTGATTAAATAGTAATAATTAGTAATAATTAGGATTAATTAATAATAATTTGGATTAATTAGTAATAATTCAGATGAATTATTAATAATTGGTAATAATTAGGATTAATTAATAATAATTAGGATTAATTAGTAATAACTAAGATTAATTAGTAATAATTAGTAATAATTAGGATTAATTAGTAATAATTAAGAATAATTAGTAATAATTAAGATAAATTAGTAATAATTAAGATTAATTAGAAATAATTATGATTAATTAGTAATAATTATCATTAATTTGTAACAAATAGTAATAATGAGTAATAATGAGTAAAAAATTGTAATAAATAGTAATAATTAGTAATAATTAGTAATAATTAGATACAATTATGATTAATTAGAAATAATTAGGATTTATTAATAATAATTAGGATTAATTAATTATAATTAAGATTAATTAGTAATAATTATGATTAATTAATAATAATTAGGATTAATTAGTAATAATTAGGATTAATTAGTAATAAGTAGGATTAATTAGTAATAATTAGAAATAATTATGGGTAATTAGTAATAATTTGTAATAATTTGTAATAATTAGGATTAATTTGAAATAATTAGAATCAATTAGAAACAATTAGTAAAAATTAGCAACAATTAGTAATAATTAGTAACAATTAGGATTAATTAGTAATAATTATGATAAATTAGTAATAAATTCCAAAAAAAATCAACTAGATTGATAAATAAGCACAATTTATAGTAGATTGGAAACATTCCTTTTGATCAATGCCTCATCTCCATGAAACTTTATCCCACTAAAATCAGTATGAATAATCTACTCTAATGCACATCTGAAAATATTTTTCATAGTGATTTAAGACATATAATGTTGCAAAGAGGTGATTCATCAGACACAACATGCTCGTTTTCCTGGCAAATCACCTCCTTGGAACTTCTCCGACTGAAATCACTATGAAAAGTATGCTTTCACATACAAATATCAATTTTCGTATGCATGAGCATGTAGAGAAGCACAACGAGGGATCCCTTCTCTCCATCCTTGTGTATATGAAAATAGATATTCATACATCAGAGCAGAATTTTCATACTGATTTTCATCATAGAAGGTTGCAAGGGGATGAGTCATCAGGCAAATGAGTTACCGCTAATATGTTGGAAATTGTGTCACCTGTAATTAATATTAATTATTAAAAAATATCTATAATTAATAATAATTAGTGGTAATTAGTATAATTTTCTATAACTTAGTGTAGATTAGTTTTAAAGCTTAAAAATAGTATAAATTACAATAAAATAATAGAAATTATTATAAATTGCTAGAAAAGAGAATGTAATTGTCTTCTATTTTTTGGATAGAGTTTATTTTATATCTAATTATAAAAAATAACTGATTATTTCATATTTTTTAGAAAAATATGGAACAAAGAAGTTGACAATAGTCATTATTAGTTGATCGTGCTTGGATAAATTAGCACAAGAATCCAAACAGTTCTGGTTCAAGTCTTTTATATATTGAGGGTGTTTAAACATTATTGTCATTTGTTTCGTCACAACTAAATTTGTTTTCAAAAGGGATAATTAAGTTTCCTTGTAAAAATGTACTCTGAGGACATATAAAAAATTTGACAACATTGGTAGTCATTTATTTCGTTTTGGTTTTCAACCAGATTATGTTTTTTGGTATCAACATGGTGAACATAGTCTTAGAGAAGATACTAATAATTTGGTTTTAGATCTAGCACAGTTTCTAAAATTAGTACATGATGTGGCAGGTCTATCTTTTTAACAAAATAAAAATCAAAATGATATTGATTTAACTTTTGAGTTGTAACTATCTCATGTATATGATTTCTTGAGGACCATTGAGGATGCCTTATATAATTTTTACAAGATAAGAAATTTTGAAACAGTTACTAAATTTGTGGCTTTTAAATCAGATAATGGAATCTCAAATATTTGTTTTGATCAGATATTCTCTTTGTTAAAAATAATGCTACTAGAAGAAAATTTATTTCCTTCAAATTTCTATGAGAGTAATAGGTTGGTTTGTAATTTGGGTCTTGGTTATCAGAAGATTCATGTATGTTCAAATGATTGAATATTATATTATTCTCAAAATGATTCATTTGATAGTTTTCTTACATGTGGAAAATCAAGGTATAAAGAATCTCAACCAGGGAAGTATAGATTTGTTCCTATAAATCTATTGAGATATGTCCCACTCACACCCAGATAGTAATATTTATTTAGGTCTCAAAACATGTCATCATTTATTTCATGGAACAAAATCAACATTTCATCTAGTAAAAGTATAAATCATCCAATTGATGGTGATTCATGGAAACATTTTGACCAAGTGCATCCATCTTTTTATTTAAAATCCTGGAACGTGCAATCTGGTCTTTCTACTGATGGTTTCTGTCAATTTGGTTCGTACTGTAGTAAGTATTCATGTTGTCCTATCTTTATAAATCCATATAATTGACCTACATGGATGTCGATGAAGGATTCATATATCTTTTTGACATTATTAATTCTAGGTCATCTGGAAAAGAATATCAATGATTATTTAAAACCATTGATTGATGTGTTAAATTCACTTTGGAGTAATGGTGTCGGTACTTATGGTGTTGCTGTGAAACAAAACATCCTACTAAAAGCTATATTGATGTGGGCAATCAGTGACTTCCCAACATATGACAAGTTATCTAGTTCGAGTACACATGGTCCAAATTAATATTTGTACTGTATCAGAGAAATAAAAGCATTTGTTCTCTTTAATAGAAAAAACCTTGTTTTTCGACTGTCATCGTAGTTTCATCCAACTGAACATCCTTTTCTATGAAAAAAATATCATTTCATAAAAGGAATGGTTGAAAAAGGTGGTCCTCCAAAAATGATATCAGGTATAGATTTAAAACCAATTGTCTCTTCATTACCTCTAATCACATTTGGACCAACAATAAACCAATAAAAATTGATGGGTTTGGAAAAGAGTACAATAAGATTAAAAAAAGAATTTTTTGAGATTTTCCATATTGGCCTGATTTTTTGGTCCATCACATATTGGATGTGATGCATATTGAGAAGAATTGTTTTGATAATTTATTTCATATAGTTTTGGATAAGATAGGTAAGACCAAAGTTAATTTAATGTCATGATTAAATCTTGCCCAAATTTGCAAGCGACCAAAACATGACTTGTTTGAAAATGTCAAATCACAGAAGTTAATGAAGAAAAAAGCATCTTATATAGTGTCTAAAGAGATTCACTTACTATTTTGTCAATGGATTGTATATTTGAGACTTTTAGATGGTTATACTTTCAATTTGGGCATATGGGTCAGAAATAGTCTTATTACTCGATTGAAAAGCCATGATTGTCATGTTTTAATGGAAATACTTTTGCTAATTGGATTAAGAGGTTTGTTAAATCCTATGATTTAGGATGTGCTAATAGATATATCATATTTTTTTGAGATATTTTTCTTTCTAAAATAGACTACTATGCCATAATCAAACTACAAGAAATAATTTTAATTTTTTGTAAACTGGAAAAAATATTCCCACCGAGTTTATTTGACTCAATGGAAGGTTTGATATTATATTTGCTACATTAAACAAAATATAGAGGTCTGGTACAGTTTTGATGGATGTACCCATTTGATAGATGTATATAGAAATTCAAAAAAAAGGTATGAAACCAATAATCATTTGAAGGATCAATTTATGAAGCTTATTTGTAGGAGGAAATTTATATTTTATGCTCTCATTACTTTCAATCAAAATATCCCTCAAAACCCAACTATATTAGATGTAACGAGGGTTATGTTGATGATGACATTAGAAATAAATTATCCATTTTCAATCAGCCCAAACATAGTTTAGGTGGAGTTCATGAGCGATGGATTTTAGATGAGGAACATCACAGAGCTCATACATATATTCTACTCAATTGTGAATAAATTAGTACTGTGAGTGCTCCTATCACTTATTTTATAATTTTTAAAATTGTAAATTAATATTATTTTATTTATAGTTTATATGATAATAATATCGAGAAACAGTTTCCCAAAATTACAGAAGCTGCTCTTGAAGAATGTTGTCAAAAAAAATTCCTACTGGTTTCAAAAACTGGTAACATACATTATTTTTTATTTTGCATAAAAATAAATTTAATACTTGTTATAGTGATAATAGTTTTAAAACATTTTAGGTATCTCAACACACTGATATATTTGATAATTGATTGTCTGTATTGAGTAACCCACCATCCAAAATGGTTAAATATTATAATGCATATGTGATAAATGGTTTTTGATTTCACACACATGCATATGGGGAATCAAAAAAACAATGAATAATGGTGTTTTCTTAAGACGATCTCATCATAGAGAAACTGGAGTTTAATTTTACAGCATGATGGAAGAAATCATTGAACTATGTTATCTAGGACAACAATACATAACGATGTTTAAATGGCAGTGGTTGGATATAGAGAGAGTCTTGCATGTTCATCTGATCCATGAAATCATTAATATTAAATATAAAAGTATTCCTGTAGTAAATGAACCATTTTTATTAAATAATTATGTACATAAAATTTATTAGGAAAATTACTATTCTACTTCATGGGATTTGGGGTATTGGTAGAGTATAATAAAAATTATATCTCGAGAGAATCAGTTTAATGAAAGTGAATGTGGTTCTGGTGAAGTGTAAGTAATTGAAATATTTCAAGAGACCGATCTAAATCCATATTTTACATGAAGAGACACGAATATCCTTGATGAAACCCCATGGTTAAGGTCTGATGGTGATGATGATGTTAATGATTTTAAAACTAAATTTGAAATGATAAGAGATTATGAAACTAAAAATAATATGGAAATTGATGTTACTGAGGTGGAAAATGAATACATTGACATCGACAAATATAATATTGCGGATGAAGATGTAAATTTACCTAGTTAAATTCTACTTATAATCATATATAATATATATCTATATATAATAGTTGTTTTCAAATGTTTCCTAACTATAATAATTTCATGTTTCAGTGGGATGAGGATCTGTATCATTTTTTATTAGAGGTTGATCTACCATTAGATGAGTAGAAGGTTGGATTATCCAACTATCATACTACTAGTGGTTTAGGGGGAACTCAGAGGGGGTGTGGTGGTGCCCGACTGATGATTCCTGAACCTATCCACAAGTGACGTCCACATCATGGGTTCAATCCACCTATGCAAAGGTATATTTACCTGTTTATTTTGGTTAGTTTTCATTAATTTATTTATATTCTAAATTTTTTATTAATGTTTTTTGCATAGATTTGCGCATAAAGATATTGGATAGGGGAGCGCTATATTGTGAAATTATTTTTATGATTCATGGGTTTTATGGGATCAAATTCCTGTTGATGTATAACACTGCATGCTCAAGAATTGGCTGGTATATAGATAAATAATATTTATTTTGAAATTAATTTAGTTAATAACAAGATATAATATATTATTTATTGGGTTTATGGTATCCCATTGATTAGAGCATGAATGAGGCTATCTAGAAGTCATGGTAGGGAGTTATGCATCTGCGTTGCACTCAGTTTTTGTAGAATTTGAAAAGGGAAGCAAAGGAGAAAGGAGTGAAGGAGTTTTATGATACATGTCACGTGAACTGAACTGATTATATTTTATCAAAAGGTTGGGATTGATTATCTACACACTGTTTGAGTTTGCGGTTCCAGATTAGATCATCAGTAGGTCAGAAAAATTAGGGGAGAGAGGATTTGACACATCGATCTAGTCTTCGTACATTCAGTACGTATAGGGAGCATATGGTAAGTACATTTTTTTTAAAATATTGTATATAACATCAAATGTAAACAGTTTATTTTATATTTATATAGGTAGTTGAACTACCCAATATTACATAGTATGATGTTTATAGGAGGATGTAAAGTGATCCATCCACTAGATAGATTAGAGGTGCTTGCAAGCATCAAATTGTGGTCAGTATAATTTTTTTGAGTTTTAAATTTTACTAAAAATAATATTTTAACTATTTTAATTTTAAATTTCAATTGAAGGAGTCATATAGTTCGTGACATCTCAGAAACATGTTAAGATTCAGGTCAAGACTGATGGTCAGACTAGTGCTCCACAATTTAATGAGGTAGCATGGATACAGGTGACCCAGTATGTATTTGAAAAAGGCCGAGTTGTTTGTATTGGCTCTCGATTGACCCATGGGGATTATTTTGGGACCTTTGTGATGTCAGTGTCCATCTCAGGAGGAGCTCATAGAGAGTCTTCATCATCTCATGCATAGTATGAGGAGCAACTACGATCTTAGAGTGAGCTTAGAGTGAGCTTAGAGTGAGCTTATGGAGACTTTGCATAGGGAGGAGGAGTAGATGCGTCAGTGGCAACAGCAGTAGTAGGAAGAGTTCTTACAACTGCTGCAGCAACCACAGAAATAGATACAGGATGAGATGCATCAATAACAACATCTGTAAGAGTATGTGAAGATGGAGTTCATGCGATGTCTGACTAGCAGTTTCAGGATGGATTATCCTCTACTGTCACCTCTAGCTTCTCCAGATGACCCTCCCCCTTAGTGATCCAGACAACGCTCCCCCATAGTGATGTATTTTCATTTTATAATGAACCATTTGAATTTTTTTGTGATATTAACTATTTAATGTTTTAAATAGTGTTTTTATATTATCTCAAATATTACAATTTTTATTATTTATTTAATTTTTTTATTATAATTATTATTTTATTAATTAATATATTTTTTATATTTTTGGGAATACTCAGGTTTTTATTATATTACTAATATTAATATTATTATATCATTAATATTAACAATATAGTTATAATATTATTTAATTATTTTATATATAATTTTATTTTATGAATATTAATATTTATATTAATATTTATATAAATATAATTATTATTATTATTGTTATTGTTATTGTTATTATTTTTGAAATAATTTTATTGTACTAATATTTATATTGTGGTTTCATTTATATTAATATTATATTATTATTAATATTATATTACTGATTTTTTTTATTTTTATTTTTTTACTATTTGTGATAGGTCTGTCAAAAGTACTAATTATGATAATCTATTATAAAAGGGTTTTTTTTTATATTTTCAGAAGTATTTATAATGGTCTGTCGCAAAAAGTTAAAAATTGGGACACTATTTGCGATGGGTGGTCGGCCCGTCACAATAGATTTTTTAAAAAAATTGACGAAACATTTTTGCGATGGCGCTACTGCCCATCGCAAATAGTAAATTTTTGTGACAAGCTGTCGCAAAATGTAATATTTGTGACTCCCTTTTCTACAACGGGTCATTTGCAATGGGACCCATCGCAAATGACTCGTCACAATAAGCTATTTTTTCTATAGTGAAAGGACACATATACTTGGTGAACGGATTATTTAAATATTGAAATTATGATTCTACAACTATTTAATTATATTTATTTTTTCTTGAAATTATATTTCTTCTACAGATGAGTGGAATCACTTCACCTAATAGTGTATTCACTATAAAAATTTAGTAATGTCACTTAAACCATATGGTATTACTCCACTTCATTAACTACGATGCTATTTTTATCTATGATTTTTTTGTTAATTTGTAAAATTGTCTGACTTGATTTAGATGGTTGTTCATGTATACCCATATTCGAATAAATCCAAATTTATATATGGATATTTTTTTTGGATTTGAAAGAGAGAAAGTCAATGCTATTAGAAAATCCTATACCTGTATCAATAGAGTCTAATCATATCAAACTATTTCGAAGGAAAACTATGTATTTTATGTTGCAAAGAATAATTTATAGTCAAGTTACAAAATATATGAAAATAAATCAGGTTATAGATCTGAATGTTTGATATTTTATTTAATTTTAAATATTATATATTTTCTTTATAATATAATGTATATTAATAGTAATCTTGGAGTATTGATACAAATAAGTTTTCAATGAGACTAATAAAATAGGTATGTTGGATATCTAAAGATCATACAACCTAAAAACTCCCAGTAGATCCTCAAATTGGAAAATTTCATGATGGTTTTCCTGATATAGGGCGTATAAGTAGTGATTAAAGGGCCTAAAATAAAATACTTAACCCATAAATTTCAAACTATTAATCATCTAACATTTAAAGGTGATTTTTGACTGCAATATACTATTTATTAGTTGTATATGATTTGATACATATTTAAACTTATTTTTATAATTGATAATTAAATAGTGAATATAATAGTGATTATATTGAGAATATTTTTAGGCTCAAATTAATTTATTATTTATGTAAATTATTGATAATTTTGTTACAAATATTCATATATTTTCTTTTATATTAAATCATGGTAAAAAATGATCAGTGGGTTGATGATCATTATATATAACTCTAATAAGTTTTTTCCATTTAAGATAATCTCTTAGAAAAAATAGAAATGTTTTTTTTTTGAAGATAAAAGGTAAAAATAGAATGTGTATAAGGCAGATAAATAATTATAATTTGTTGTATGAAATAGAAATAGAAAATAAATGTGTCATGTGTCAATTAATTACTTGGAAAATGAACTATGTGTGGTTAAATAACTATTCCATGATGACAGAGTCAAAATTTTAGAGACATTATAACATTGAAATGCATGGAACAATATTAAATGAAACTAAACTATAAGTTGTTCATGTATCCTGAGATTGATAATAATAGAACAAATGTTGTATAAGTATTTATTTTATTTTTTCAAATAATGTGTAAGGTTAATATATAGTCTAACAAAAACTGAATTGAGGCTGGGTGAGATTGAATGGTCTATTTTAAAGGTTTTGTGTGATTAAAAATTTTAATATAACATATTATTTTTTTACTACCCTTTATTTTACACTTTTCATAAGTTTTGTCCATTTAAAATTTGATGAATAAATTAAGGTTTTATTAGGGTTGAAGAATAGCCTGACTAACTATAACGGGATAATTATGGTCAAATATGAATAAAATTTAACTATTTATGACCAATTATGGTCTTTTAATTCAATAACTACAATATCTTGTATGTGGATAACCTATACATGGTGTTGGGTGAGAATAAAAAGAAAAATATTAAGAAGAAATTGATTCCTATAAGTTTATTATTAAAAGAGATCATATTAGTTATAATGAACCTAAAAATAAAATTCCGAGACATCATAGAATGTAGAGAGAGAGGGAGAAAAATTAGAGAATAATAATAATAATAATAATAAATTTATTTCTATAGACATTGTTCTTTTAGAGGTAATATCAATTGTGATATTGTAAAAGAAATTGAATGAGGTAATCAAGTATACAAAGAGAGAGAGAGAGAGGAGAAGATTAATTTGATGTCGTGTATTTTATAATAAACCTAAAGAGAAAAAAAGAACTTGATATCTATATGACATATTCTCTCTCATATTGATAACATATTCACTAATTCTTGTAATGTCTGTGAAAGATAGAGTTGAATTTAAAATTCTATAAAGAATTATATTCATAATATTCTTCCATGAAGTTTCATCAATAAGAAGAGTTTTTATATGAATTTAGGGGATATGAAAAATAATTTTATATAACCTTATTATTATGAATGTAAATTTACAAAATTATGCAATTGTGGGAGAAATCATAATGTTGGGAGACTTTAATTGTATCAAATTTAAGCATAAACCCATATAATTTGTATTCATTGGATTAGTTTGGTGGATTTTTTGGACATTTATTGTTCTAATACACGACAAGGATGTATTCATTCATATTTAATACAGAACCTTTAAAATGATTCTATATTCACTACATATGGTTATACTTATTGTTTAAAAGGTAATGTAATATAAAAAATAAAGATTACTTTATATAAATGAAAAAATATTACTAAACAGATGTGTTCATTAAATTAAAGATAGTGGAAAGTCTAAATTGATTCATCCCACCTCCCTCTTAGTGTTTTTAGGATCTCACTCAGTGCTTCCACAATTAGTAAAAGATCATTTTATATGTTCTTTTTCAAATACAGGCGGTTCTTTTTTGTTAATTGATTTTATTATTTATGCAGTTTGAAAATATTTTTTGATACTCGTGTTTCTAATTATTATAGAATGAACTAAATTTAGTAAAAAAATATAAATCTGATATTTTATAGAAATAATTTTTTTATATGAAAGGGTCACATTCTACTCTATGTTTTATCCTTGATTCTGGATGATCTTAATATTATTACTATTGGTTATGTACTAATGAAAGAAGGCATTGTCAGGATAGATATATACAAAATAAAGATAGATAATTATGGTTAATATTAAAATCTAATATTCGGATAAATTATATATATGGTGTTCATAATGTCATTAAGAATCAAGGCTTCGAAAAATATTAGGGATAATATCAAGAATATATATAAGGTTGATAAGAAAGTTAATAATATAAATCTATATATTTGGTGAGTAATGTTTAGGGATTTTTATATTATCTAAGATGAATAAAAAGATGAATTCATTACTTAGATGAATGAAATTTTAAGTTCTATTAAGGATTTTGGAGATACATTAGAAGACTTAATAGTTGTTATAAATACTCTGAATTCTACACAATAATTTTGATGCAAAGGTATATACTTTTGAACATCATGAATTAGATACATTTTATTTAGATTATTTTCATATTTTATTGATAAATATTATATTAGAAAACGAAAACAATTAAAAATAATGTTAATGAAGAAAATGAGATTACCATTAAGGAAATTAATAATTAAAAGATTCTCTAACAATCCAAAAGTACAAGAAACCTCAAATTATGATATGGATAATATTGAATCATGTTTAAAAAAATTATATCCTTATTTTAATAAATATTTATGTGTGAAAACGTAAGTACAAATTAAGAAAAATAATGTATTTTATTTAGACTTATAATAAAATATTTATTGAAAACTATCTCAAGTTTAAAGAGGAGGATAATGACGATATAGATAAATCTTAAAAAAATTGATGAGAAAATAAAATAAATTTTTAAAGTAAATTTAATTTTTAATATAGAAAGATAAAATTTTATCTCAAGTGATGTGAAGAAAAATTATTTTAAATATAGAGGAATAATTATGTGTTGATATTGATAGTTATATTTGAAACTATAATAAACATGATGAGAATATAATCATTTCCATGTTGAATGAAGAAGAATTTGGAAGTGAATAAGATAATGATAGTTGTAGTACCCCCGGTTTTTGGTATGTAACCCTTACTTGATTCTTTTCATGGTTTTAAAGTTAAGGGTGTTGAATGGGAGAGTCGGGAGAACTTAGAATAATGTTTTGAGGGAAAGTGGAAGTCGCACGGGTGGCGTGCGGTTTGTCTAAACCGTGTGGCCAAACCGTGTGCAGTGCATCTTGGGGGAAGTATCTTCCACATGATTGGCACACTGTTTGTCTAACCGTGTGGACAAACCATGCAAGAAGGGTGGTCGAGGCAGTATCTAACCCACAATTAGTGCACGGTTTGTCAAACCGTGTGAACTAACTGTGCGACCACTTAAACGAGATCATATAAAGGTGGATCTCACGCATTTTTGCCTCTATGTAGCTCGTTTTTCTTCCTAAGTGGCCCTAAATCGGGATATTGGTTCTCCTAAGGTCTAGGAGGGTTCTCCCATCATTCTAAAGGTGATATGAAGGATTCTCTTGGAAAATCGAAGCCGGATTCTTGAGGTATGTAATTGTTCTCCATCGTTCTTGATTGGTTTCTTAGATCTACTTGGATCTACTTCTCTTATTCTCTTGGTTTCTTAGATCTACATCCGTTATGGGTAGATCTAAGTGTTTGGATGCTAAATATGATGAGATTTGGTCTTGTTTGTGTTAGAAGAAGAGATCTAAGGAGAATTCTTGGAGAATCGACCCGGTTATCTTGTGGGTTCTTTGTTTGTTGGGGTTTTCATCAAAACCTTTGAGGTAGGAGGCTTCACTCTTGACTCCTCCTGTTATAATTTATTAGATTAATTTAAAATTGGTTATTTGAATCGAATTGAATGTGAAAATCATGAAATAAATCGTCTTTAGTGATGATTTATGGTTTTGATGAAATTGTGAAATCTTAGTGAATTGTGGTACAAAGTGATTTGGATTCTTGAATTTAAAATGTTGATTTTAAATTATGGATTTCTTGGAATTGTAAATGGTTTGATGAAAGATGGGTTTTCAATAAAATGGGAGTTTTATTAAAATGGTTGGTATGGAAATGGCATTGATGAATTTGGTTTATTATTTGGTTTTCAATAAAAGTGTGCTTTTATTGAAATGGTTTGAATTGGTTGAACACACTTGGTCTTGATGGAAATGATTTTCAATAAAAGGTGTTTTATTAAAAGGGTGGTTTTGGAATGATTTTTGGGAACGTGTGGTGTGTGTTCATGTTGCATGTATGAGGCTTGGTTGAAATATGACCTTGTTCCCGGTGCCAAACGTTTAATGGAACATGGTAACTACTTGTATATGGATTGTTTGTAATATGACCTTGTGCTCGGGGCCAAAGGTGTAAAGGCACATGATAAACAATTACCTTCTGACGACTTGGTAGATCTATGAGAGACCACCCATGAGTATAGAACTGTCATAACGTAGCATGCATGGTTGATTTAACGGGATTGTGAAATGGTTGGGTATTCCAAAAATGGATTTTTTGAAATGGTTCTAAATTCAGATTGGTTATTTTTCTGAAAAAAATATCTTGTTGGAAAATGGGTTTCAATTTCACTTGGATGCTTTTGGTTATGAATGGTTTTGGAAACTTTTTTATATTCAGTTGTAAACTGATTTTGATAAAATGTCTGACATAAACTGTTTTTATATAATTGTTACTAACTCTTCTATCCTAGTGGAATTAGTAGGGAAGTCATTGTGGAAAACCTACTGAGTTTTATACTCACCCCTTTCTTTGGCACATTAGTGCTTTTTCAGATGTCATATTCCGGGACACAGGTAAAGGTAAAGCATCTTACTGCTAGTGGTTTGTGGTGATGTTTGGGAGATGTGGTGGTGCTTGGTACGTGGAGCTCAGCATGGATCCATGGAGTGTGTCTTGGATTTTTTTGGGTCTATTGTTTATTAATTATCTTGGTATTTCTAATATTGTGTTTTTTATGTATTGGTTTGTGGAATAATGTAGTTCTCTTTCGGTAATGCATGAGTTGGTTGTTTCATTAATATGCATCATATAGTAGTTGTTAGTGATTTCTTGGTTGGTTTATGGGTTTTTCTTAAAGGGTAAATCGTCCCTCACTTGCATTAAAACCCTTTAGCATTTATTTCCAGTCTTTGGCACCTTGGGGATGTCCCTTAAGGCCTAGTAATGACTCGTTGTACTCTCAAGCCAATGATAATTGGCGGGTCATTACAAATGTTATCAGCTTGTTCGGTCTTTACCTAACAAGTGGTCATTGATGTTCTTAGTCTCGGAGTTCAAATTAATTCTTGTCTATTCCTTGGGAAATCATATACAAGAGTAGGATTGTCTGAACATGAAATGTATAGCATAAAAGGACATAGCTGACCCATTTATGTGGAACTTCAAGTTACAAGGGTGTTGGGTACATAAGTGTTTTGGATACACTTCTAGAATGTTGAAAATCTCATTGTCATTGGTTTAGCCAATGAAAGGAGCATGAAATGCATTATAGATGAATGAATTCCCAGTATTATTTCATATCTCATTGTGAGTAATGAGTAAAAATGTTATGCAAGTTGTGAATTTTTTACAATGAAAAAATTGTTTTCAAGTAAAAGATTTTGAAAACAGGGCATTTGGGGTATTATGAAAATAGGTTGATTTTCAAAAAGTATGTTGAATGTTTTCAAAAATGGTTTAACATGGAAAAAGTATTTTTTGGAAAAAAAATGTTGTGATAGATGATGTGATACAATTTGAAATACTAATTCATCAGTTTCTAGAGAGTGAGATTAACGGAGGTTTTTGTTGGTTTAAGAAATGGCACCTGGTAGGCATCGTCTGAACCAACCTGAAGAAGCTACGGAGAATGTGGTTGCACCTGAATCACGGGTGAACCAAGAGATGGTTCAGAGTATTGTCCAAGCTTTTAAAGATGTGGATATGGGGAACCAGAGGAATGAACCAAGGCATGTGGATCATACCATCTAGTTCATGAAGCAGAATCCACTGAACTTTCGGGGTGATGCTGAACCCGAAAAGGTGGAGGTGTGGCTAAGTACGATGAATTGTATCTTCGATTTCATCTTCACACCATCAGAGATCAAGGTCAAGTTGGCGATGTATATGGTCAAGGATATTGCACTTCAATTGTGGGATTCATTGGTGCATGCTAGATTGAATGAAGGCTAATCATGGGAGGATTTTGTAGAATTTTTCAACAAACAATTCTATCCTCACACGTTCAAGATCTAGAAAATGATGGACTTCTTCAGCCTGAAACAAGAGAGCCTCTCTATCACAAATTATGCGGCTAAGTTCATGAACTTAGTCAGTTTTTCACCAGAGGTTGCGGCAAGTGCATCGTTAAAGGCACACATCTTCAAATCAGGGCTAAGGCAAGAGATTCGATCGAAGATTGCGGTGCTCTGTATTACGGATTATACAGAGATAGTGAACAGAGTGACTGTTTCTGAACGTGATATCTTGGGATCTATTGGAGGAGTAATGTTGATACCTACATGAAATGGTGGGAACTCAACCTCTGGGAACAAGAGGAAAAGGGACACCTATTTCCACAGTGTAAGTGGAAATCACTATCAGATAGCAGGATCAGTGAACCTTCCTCGATGACCCCAGGGTAAAGAAGGTTTATTTCAATGTGGTTTGACTGAACACATAAAGCGAGAGTGTACATCACAACCTAGATCATGTCATAATTGCAACAAGATGGGGCATCTACAGTGCTATTGTAGGAATGCTCTGAATTCAGGTGCACGTGACACTTCTCAGGCGCCGTAAGCATCATATTCCTCCACAAGACAAGGACAGTAGAATCTGTCTCATTAGAATAATAGAGATAGCCATGGTGATTCTCGAAATACCATGATTATTCAACCCGAGAAATCTCAGCAAGGCAATAAAGAGAATAGTGTAGTGACGAAGCAATTGTATGGAGTAGAGCAGATGACGGTCGATGATCAGGCTGGATTATCTACGGTGAGAGGTACGATTCTTTTGAATTCTACCCTTGTGAAAGTTCTCTTCGATACTGGTGCATGAAATTCCTTCATTTCTTCTCGTGCTGTTGACTTGCTATGTTTAAAACTAGAAATGATTCCTTCTGTTTTGAAACTAAAAACTCCTCATGGTGAAAGAGAATTTCAAGCATTTATGTGTAGATCATGTGCTATAACTATTGATGGAGCTGAGTTAAAATGGGACTTCTCGATGTTGGACATGGATGTCTATGACATAATCCTGGGTATGGATTGGTTTACAATGTTTAAGGCCCACATCGACTGTTATAAAAGAATAGTTAGTTTCACAACTATGGACGACATCAACCATCTCTTTAGAGGAGAGAGGATGGTAAATAAAGATGCGAAGAGCTTGTTGGCACCAATGGTGGGAACGATCTCTCACAAACTGGCAGTGTTGACTTTGGCATACATGGAAGAGATTGAGGAAAATAGTTTTCTAGCTTTTGTGGATCAATTTCCATATGCCTTTCCCAATAACTTCTTAGGGATACCACCTCTAAGGTAAGTGGATTTTATGATTGATCTCCTTTCGAGGACCAGTCATATTTCCCTTCCGTCTTATAGGATAGCACAAACAGAGTTACGAGAATTGAAAGTGTAGTTAGAGGAGCTGGAAAGCAAGGGTTTCATTCGACCAAGTACTTCTCCATGGGCAGCACCAGTGTTGTTTGTGAAGAAGGCAGATGGAACTCTTTAACTGTGTGTTGATTATTGTAAGCTAAACTAAGTTATGATAAAGAATAGATATCCACTTCCACGCATTGATGATCTGTTCGATCAATTAAAGGGTGCTCATTGGTTCTCCAAGATTGACTTGCGATCAGGATATTACCAATTGCAAATTTGGAAAGAGGATATTCCAAAGACAGCTTTTAGAAGCAGATATGGCCACTAAGAATGTGAATTCATTACTTTAGGTCTAACGAATGAACCAGTGGTCTTCATGGATTTGATGAATCGGATATTTCGAATGATATCTGGATTATTTTGTTGTGGTGTTTGTCGACGATATCTTGATGTATTCAAAGACAAGGGTTGAGCATGAGGTACACCTAGAAACAATGTTACAAATCTTGAGAGATCATCGTTTTTATTCCAAATTATCAAAGTGTGATTTTTGGATACAGGAAGTACATTTCCTTTCCCATTTCATTTCTCTGAAAGGAGTTTCTGTTGATCCTGAAAAGATAGAAGTTGTTACCTCTTGGAAACCACTGAAGAATGTGTTTGAGATACGTAGTTTTCTTGGTCTAGCTGGTTACTACCGACGCTTTTTGCGTGATTTCTCATGACTAGATTCACCAATGACAGCTCTGACTATGAATAATTCTCTCTTCCAATGGATGGAAGAATGTTAGAAATCCTTTCAGGAACTGAAATTTCGGCTTATATCGGCACCTATCTTGATCTTGCTAGAATTAGGACAGGGGTATGTGGTGTATTGTGATGCTTCAGGGTAAGGGTTGGGTTGTGTTCTCATACAAAGAGATCATGTGGTTGTTTATGGTTCAACGCAGTTGAGGGTGCATGAGAAAAATTACCCAACACATGATTTGGAGTTAGCTGCAGTCTTCCATGCTTTGAAAACATGGAGAAATTATCTCTTTGGTGAGAAATTTACTGTGTTTACGGATCACAAAAGCTTGAAACACATTTTCTTACAGTGAGATTTGAATCTCAGGAAGAGGAGATGGATGGAATATCTCCTAATTTTTGACTTTGACTTGATGTACACACCCATAAAAAGAAATTAAGTGGCAGATTCATTGAGTGGAATGTCATATTCTCAGTTGGAGAAAGAAGCTTCAGACGAATGGCAGTTGATGTCGGTCTTAGCCGACATGCATGGGGAAAGTGAAGAATGAGGTGATGCTGATATTTTCTTTTCAGTTACACATGTTATTGATTTAGTAAATATGATCAAATAATCATAAACATCTGATGCAGAATGTCTGGTTGTAAGTTCAAAACTCAATGGTGGGGAGACCATTGATGGCTAGAAACTGGATGGGGGTTTAGTTTTGTGTTTCAGAGATCATATGTTTGTACCTATGGTTTTTCAGGAAAAACTCCTTCATGATTATCACCATTCAATATGGGTTATATACCCAGGTACACATAATATGTATAAGGCGTTGAAAGTGTAGTTTTGGTGGAGCGGCATGAAAAGAAAGGTGGCTGAGTTCATCTCACGGTGCTTAGCTTGTTAGCAGGTTAAAGCAGAGCATCAGATAATAGCTGGTATGTTACAGTCTTTACCTATACTAGTGTGTAAATGGGATCAGGTAGCAATGTATTTTGTTACAAGTTTTCCATGAACGGTCTGGAAAAATGATGCCATTTGGGTGACAGTGGATCATTTAACCATGTCGGCCCATTTCATCCCTATTCGTGAAACCCATAATGTAGAAGATCTTTCAAAAATCTGTATTCGAGAAGTGGTAGGGTGGCATTGTGTACCAGTTTCTATAGTCTTAGATACAGATCTAAGGTTCACATCTCGTTTCTATAAATCATTACAGCAAGCCCTTCGAACTCAATTGACTATGATCATGGCGTATCATCCTCAGATGGATGGGAAATCCGAGCAGATGATACAAATGTTAGAAGACATGTTCCAGGCTTGTGTAATGGATTTTGGTGGATCATGGGAGGATCATATACCCTTAGTGGAGCTCTCATACAATAATATCTATCAAGACTCGATACGCATGGCTCCTTTTGAAGCATTGAATGGACCTCCTTATCATTCTCTAGTATGCTGGGTGGAAACTGGTGAAACTTCACTAGTGGGGCTGAGCCTTTTCCAAGAAACAACGGAGAAGAATCAGTTGATTAGAGAGAGGATGAAGACAACTCAGGGTCGTTAGAAATCTTATACAGATCACCATCAAAGGATGTTGTTGTTCATTATGGGTGATCATGTCTTCTTGAGGATCTCTCCAAGGCTTGGACATCGTCATTTCAGGAAGCAGGGAAAGTTATCTCCTAGATACATTGGCCCTTTTGAGATACTGGAATTGGTTAGAGAGGTGGCATATGGGTTGGAATTTCCACCATGGTTTAGTTCAGTGCATAATGTGTTCCATGTATCTCAATTGAAAAAGTATCATCCTAATCATGACCATGTGATCAGATGGGATCATGTTGACCTAGAGTTGGATACTTCATTGATACATATCCCGGTATAGATTGTGGATAGGCAATAGAAAGTATTCCATGGAAAAATAATTGGTCTAGTTCGGGTTTTATGGAATCATGGTTAGATATAGAAAGAGACTTGGGAACGTGAAAAGGAAATGAAGAGAAATGGTCGGAACTCTTTCAGTTGGGTGACGGTTATTTACTTTCTGAGGACAGAAAGAGAAATGGTGGGGAGAATGTAGTACCACCAATTTCTAGTATGTAACTCTTACTTGATGCTTTTCATGGTTTTAAAGTTAAAGGTGTTGAATGGCAGAGTCAGGAGAACTTGGAATGATGTTTTGAGGCAAAGGACAAGTCGCACGGGCGGCGCATGGTTTGTCTAAACTATGCAGCCAAACTGTGTGCAGTGGGTCTTGGGGGCAGTAGCTTCTGCACGGTCGGCACAAGGTTTGTTTAACCATGCTTCCAAACCATGCATGAAGGGAATTTGAGGTAGTAGCTAAAGTACGGTTAGCGCACAGTTTGTCAAACCGTACGAACTAACCGTGCGACCACTTAAACGAGATCTTATAAAGGTGGATATCATGTGTTTTTGCCTTTATGTAGCTCGTTTTTTCTCCTAAGCAGCCCTAACTCAGTATTTTGGTTCTCCTAAGGTCATGGTGGGTTCTCTCATCCTTCCAAAGGCGATCCAAAGGATTCTCTTGGTGAATTGAATCCTGATTCCTGAGGTATGTGATCGTTCTTCATTGTTCTTGATCAGTTTCTTAGATCTACTTAGATATAATTATCTTATTCTATTAGTTTCATATATCTATGACCATTATGGGTAGAAATAAGTGTTTGGATGCCAAATATGATGATATTTTGTCTTGGTTTTGTTAGGAGAAGAGATTTAAGGAGAATTCTTGGAGAATCGAACCGGTTTTCTTGTGCGTTCTTCGTTTGTTGGGGTTTTCATCAAAACCTTTGAGGTAGGTGGATTTACTCTCAACTCCTCTTGTTATAATTGATTGGATTAATTTGAAATTGGTTATTTGAAATGAATTTATTGAGAGAATCATGGCATAAATCTTATTTAGTGTTGATTTATGGTTTTGAGGAAATTGTGAAATCTTACTGAATTGTTGTGAAAAGTGATTTGGATTCTTAAATTTAAAATGTTGATTTTAAATTATAGATTTGCTGTAATTGTCAATGGTTTGATAAAATATGGGTTTTCAATAAAACTGGTGTTTTATTGAAATGGTTGGTATAGAAATGGAATTGATGAAATTTGTTTATTTTTGGTTTTTAATAAAATTACGGTTTTATTGAAATGGTTTGAATTGGTTGAATACACTTGGTTTTGATGGAAATGATTTTCAATAAAAGGTGTTTTATTAAAAGGATATTGTTGTCATGGTTTTTGCGAACGTGTGGTGTGTGTTCATATTTCATGTACGAGGCTTGGTTGAAATATGACCTTGTGCTCGGTGCCAAACGTTTAATGGCACATGGTAACTACTTGTACGAGGCTTGGTTGAAATATGACCTTGTGCTCAATGCTAAAGGTGTAATGGAACACGGGAAACAATTACCTTGTGAAGACTTGGTATATCGACGAGAGACCGCTAATGGGTAAGGAACTGTAATAATGTAGCATGCATGGTTGATTTAACGGGATTTTGAAATGGTTGGGTATGCCAAAAATGGATTTTGTGAAATGGTTCTAAAGTTGGATTGATTATTTTTCTGGAAACATAACTTGTTGGGAAATTGGTTTCAATTTCTCTTGGATTCTTTTGGTTACGAATGGTTTTAGAAACTTGTTTATATTTAGTTATGAACTGATTTTGAGAAAATGTTTGATATAAACTGTTTTTATATAATTTTTTCTAACTCTTATATCCTAGTGGAGTGAGTAGGGAAGTCATTGGAGGAAACCTACTTAGTTTTATACTCACCCCTTCTTTTCCACGTTGGTGATTTTGAAGATGTCATATTCCGGGACATAGGTAAAGGTAAAGAATCTTACTGCTAGTGGTTCGTGGTGATGCTTGGGAGATGTGGTGGTGCTTGGTGCATGGAGCTCGGCGTGGAGCCGTGGAGTGTGTCTTGGCTTGTTTTGGGTCTATTGTTTATTCTTCCTCTTGGTACTCTGATATTGTGTTGGTTATGTATTGGTTTGTGGAATAGTGTGGTTCTCTTTTGGTAATGCATGAGTTGGTGGTTTCATTAACATGCATCATATAGTAGATTTTAGTGATGTCTTGGTTGGTTTATGGGTTTTTCATAAAGGGTAAATCGTCCCCCACTTGTATTGAAACCCTTAGGCATTTATTGCCAGCCTTTGGCACCTTAGGGATGTCTCCTAAGGCCTAGTAATGACTTTTTGTACTCTCAAGCCAATGAGAATTGGCGGGTCATTACAATAGTAATAATTAAGATGATTAAACTAAAATAGTGTTTATATTAAAACATGAATTCATGGAGTGAATTTAAAATATATCAAAATTATAAAATGATAAAAATAACTTTGTCAAGTATTCGAAATAATCAGGTACATATGAAGTTTTTCTTATCTAAAAAAGAATAAATATTTTTTAAGGAGATTGAAAACATGAAAGTATCTCTTACCTAGGTGAAGAGAGTAAAATGAGGGGTTAAAGAAAATTATATATCCTTTGACTATGATTTTTAAATCACATAATAAAATTTTTTGGATATTTAAAATCATATTAAGAGTTTGGTGTCTAATTTTACAAAATAATCCCCAGAGGGTTGAAGGAGTTCATAGGAAAATATGATATTGGAGGAATCTTAATTGAGTATTGAAAACCTAATAAATTTCCAATGAAAAAAATTAAATTAAAAAAGTTGTTTCTAAACATTTGGAAGATAAATTCATTATTAATTTGAAGAAGAAATAAGTGAATATTTTTTCCTTAAAAGATAAAATATATAAATCTGTACTCTCTATAAATGGTAACTTTGAAGAGAAAAATATTATAACATAAAAGAGATAATAATTCATGAAAATTTATAATGTATATATAATGAATATTTTACTATCTGGTAAATTTTTATGATGAATAAAAAATGATATTTTTTCGTGAAATGTTTCTCACTATGGTGACTATTGGTGTTGTAGTTTTTTTGAGAACATGTAAAGTAAATTTTAGTTCAATGGAGGATCATCTTCAAGTTTTTGAAGATAAAGAAGACATTAGTTAAGTTGGATACAACATGTTTAGATAAGATAAAAATATGTTTGAATAATTAAAAAAATATGTTTAGTTTTTGAATAATTTTTATATATGTTGTGAAAAAAATTTAATGTTGTTAAATATTTTCTCAATAATTTTTATGGATTAGTTGGGTTTTGATAATAACACTAAAATGATTATAAAGAGCATGAAATGGAACTAATTTCTCACTATATAAGGTATGATACATATATATTGGTTAATATTTATTCATCCCATAATATAATATATTTAAATCTTAAAAAAATAAAATAAAATTAATGTTTTATAACTTTTGTAAATTAAGGTTTTCTTAATATCAAGGTAGCTGGTTAGGAAAAATTTAGAGACAAAAGGATTGATTATAAGAACAAACTTTTTATGGATGGATTTTATCATGATCTTATGTTTTTATCATAAACATATGATGATATAAACAAATTAATATTTAATATAGATGAATTATTTGTAAATAGGTTTAAGTATAGTCATGTCTTGAACAAACTATAATGAATGTGAAGAAATTTATTTCAAATAGGATAAGTATAGAAACCATGTTACTTGATTTTGAAATAATAGATTTATCAATGTAATTAAGGTCTTATTTATATTTTTCAAAGAAATATAAATAATATTACTCGTGAAAATATTATTAGATATGTACCCAATATGAAAAGATAACAAAATCCAATTTGAAACACATTTTTAAAATGAAATATATTTAATTATTTACACAAGATGATGTATATTTAGACATCAAATACCTTATAACTAATTTATTTCAATATTTATGGTTCAATGAGCAAAAAAATAAAAAAATAAAGATAAGTAATTGATTTCCATTATTCATAACTTTACATGTATTACATTCATTATATATGAAACATAAATTCTAGGCTATCAATAAATTCAAAGTTTTTAATATAGTAGGAAGAAGTGACATTATTTCTATTTAAGAAACATTAAATAAAAAATGGTTCTACAAATATTATTGGTAAGTTTGTATCTTATGTTGATAGACCTAGAATCAAGTATCAGTATAGTTATCCCTGTACACTAAATGAAATTGATACTTCTAAATAGGGAATTAATGTATTTATGGGATGGAAATAAGAATTATTATAACTTCCCTGTTTTTGGAATATTATGACTTATCATGAATAAAGAAGGTAATCTTCTAAATTTTAAGTAGTGAGTATATTATGGTATTTTACTTATATATATAAAAAATAGAATTGTTTATTATTATTTCAATAATAGGATTGAAAATATTTTTTTTAGTTTTTATGTGAATGATTTTTAATACTTGTAATGTGGAATTAGATAATAATAAACTTCTAAAAAAGTTAAAAATGTCGTGAATTTGTTAGATAGTAAGAAAAAAATTATGAATTTGAAGAAGAATATGTTAATAAACATACAAAAGATGATGATTTGATTATATATAGTGATTAATTGAAACCCAATTAGGCTATATAATATAAGTAAAGAAATTTAAAACTAAAAATAATTAGATACCATAGATATTTTGATTGAACAACAATATACTTGAATAAAACCCCTCATAATTTATTTTTTTCTCAATATAAACTTATTAGTATCCATGTAGTGTTGAAGCATAAGGGGTGGTTTAAAGCCATGAATTAGAAATTTTTTAAAATTGATAATAACAATACATAGGTATTTGGTTCCTAATTAAAATAAAAACAACACTACTAGAAAAAATTTGGTATTCATTAATATATTGAATGAGAAAGAATTTTTTTTTAAAATAATTAGAAGATTTTGTGCTAATGGTATTCTTGAGTAGAATGGGATGAATTTGATGAGATGTTTCAACTAATGGAAATAATTGAAACAATAATAAGGATTTCATTTCATTATAGCTCTAATGAATTATAATATATTCTAAAAGAAATTAAAATATGCATTCTTTAGTGGTGTTCTCAGATAAGAGGTTTATGTTAATGAACTTAATGGTCTTTAACTTATACAATATTATACATGTATTTGAAAAAAAATCTTTTATAGTAGGATTAAATATAAAAGATTTTAGTATTTCAAGTTAGATTAATGTTTTATGTCACCAAATGTTATTAAAGGAAGAGTTCACGCCAACATGTATATTAATAAGACATGTAAGAATAAACCCACTATTATTTTCTATATGGATTTTATTATATATAATGGTAATGAATAAAAAATGAATTATTTTAGATTTAAATAAATTTGATGTTTGATAAGTCATTAATATGATATTTGAATTATTTATTATGTCTTTAAATTAACCAAGGATAAGACTATATTTTCATATCTCAAGATATTTATGCTTGACTGTTGATAAATAAGTTTAGAATGAAGGTTGAAAAAGATTGATCTACTCTAATTTATATGTGAAAAAATATTTTTAAACATGGAAAAAGAAATGAATTTTATTAAATAGAGTTTATAAGTCTCATTAAATTTCTATTATACTTGATATATTTATGATAATTTTTTTATGATGTGAGATTTTTTACTCACTTACAAAATTTAAATAAATATTTTCAATAGAAAATATTATTTTAATGAACATTAAAAAAAAATAACTATGGTTGTATTTATAAAAACTAAGGGAAACTAAAGTTTTATGTTTAATCTAATGCAAATAGGGATATAAATATTGATGATTAAAAGTCCACATAGGGATAAATGATTTTTGTAAAACTTATACGAAATAATATATAAATAAATATTATTTGGTGATGTTAAGAACTCCTTAATTTGAATATATTATTGCATCTAAATAAATAATAATGTATGGCGATAAAAACTTGACTAGATTTCATTCTTATTAAATAGAAACTACTATTTATAATGGGATTTAATAATCAAATTGGTGCTTATATTTTGATTAATTTAGCTCAATAAGATATATCAAAGAATATAGAGGCATATATTTTAACAAAATGACTTATGAATGGTTTGTTTATATATTTGTGTAGATAATGTTTGTTTAAACTATCTTACATCAAGGAATTGGTATGTATATTTCATATTTTTCACTTTTTTATTTGAGTTATTATTGTTAAAGTAAGATAATGAGATAAATAAAAATCAATTTATATGTTTTTCTGAGGGATAAAACTATTTAATGGATGAAAATAAAGGGGAATTATTGTATTTTATCTTGTCATTATTAAAACAATTAATTTTCTATGGAGTATTTATAGAAGTATTTGTAACATATATGTATAGGGGATGATTTTTTGATTAAATAGATTAAAAATGTTATGAATATTTTAAAGAGAGTGATTAAGAGTTTATTACTACTAAAAATAATCTTCGTGATATTAATATATCACTCTTTTGTTATATAATGGATTTTATTAAATATACTTTGAGTTGATTGATTTATATTTTATTACTAATAAAAAATAATTTTAGTAATGTGATTAGTTCTTGTTTACTATGTTGATATGCTTAAATTAGTAAAAATTTGGTACTATGTTGACATCACTTGATTAAATATGCTTGCTATAATTTGAAATTTATTCTATATGGATTTATCAAATATGGATTGATTAGACTTCGTTATTAAATGGTTGAAAACAAAATCATGGTTGAGAGATTTTTAAGACTCTATTTATAATTTTATTGATCTCATGGTTTCATATTAATTGGGGGATCTTGTTGAATTTTTTTAAGAAGCATTCATATAGTACCTTTTATTTTTAATTATAACAACGAATTTTTAATAGGTTGATAGAAATTATAGGTATTGAGACAAATAAATTCTCTTTTCATTTTTTTCATTAAGTTATGATGGAATTATAATTAAAGAAGAATTTTAATTTGTGTTATACTACTTATTATTAAGTATATTTTAAAAGGTGATGATTTTTTAACAAATTTCAAGTTCAAAGGGATGTGTCAATTGTGTTACGATAACACATTGTTTTAATTAAGGAAGAATTTAAGGCCATATAATATTTTATTATTTAATGAGAAATTAATTAAGGGAGATAAAAAATATTATAATTTTCCATGATGTATTTTGAGAAGGTATAAAATTATTATTTTAATAATTTACTAAATAATTTAATAGGAGTATTTTAAAAGAATACAGTCATCCACATGATCCATGTGACAAGATCAATCCCACGCATATGGGAGTAGACCTCTACCACATAAGAGATCCGTCCCACAAGATATTTTTTAGGGGAATAGATGTTAAGTAGAACCCACAAGGATTTCATGGGTGAAGCACTTTCAGATGAGAAAGCATGGTGGATGTATTGTTCCCACATGGTGAGCACATTGGAACAGAAGGAAGAAATAGTGTGGGTAACCCAATATGTGTGTGTGAAGTGTGTCCAAATGCTAACCATAGTTCTAGATCATGGAGAAATGGGAAAGGAATGGATTTTATGATAGGTATCAACTGAGTGTATGTTCAAGGTGGGATAGTGGTGTAATGGAACTGTTCATATGTTAACAAATTTATTCATATAATGTTGGTCCCCTGATCAAATTGACTGTGGCCATTGGATCTTTCAAGAACATTGTCTCTTACATCCTGTTGGGAATTTGTTGAACTATTCAAACTGGTGCCTAACATTCAATATTTTGACCATCTCTAGTGGTGAAAAACTAATCCACTACTATGATTATCCCAGCCATCATGGAGAAATTCTTGATATGAAGAATATGTGAAGTAATTCATGAAATATTAATATTAAATGCAAATGATTAGTCAAAAGATATAATATTATGATGAATTCCAATGATTTTTAGATACTATTTATGCATTTTAGGTGCATGGGTTTGATAATTTAAAATTATTAGGAAGATGATTATTTTTAAATTTATGTGATTTCATCATCATGAAAGGTGGATCCTTCATAGAGACTCTAGGATTTTTTTGTATAAATTTGAGAAACGATGAGAGATTTTGTGGTTTATTAAAATTTACTTGAAAATAAATATTTCTAAAATCATTATCATGTCATGAAACATGGATTGAATTTGGTGATCAATTCTAATAAATACTTAGACCGTGATCCAAACTATGGTGTCTACCATTTGAGAAGAACTCTAATTTTTTCAAAAAAAATAGAGTGTTGCAAAAATAATTTTTCATGATGATAATTTTCCATAAATCAATATTCTTATGAAAAAAAGGATAGAGATCCTTCATGTCAGATAAGAATAATGATATGAGATTCTAGGAAGCATTTTAATATTTTGGAAAGAATAATATTCATGCAAGTTTTTATTATTTCATGAAGAAGAGGCCTACAAATACTTGAACAAAAACTTTATAGTTTGTGAGAAGTTATTATGATATTATGCTTCAAAAAACATTCATGGATCCTGAGTTATATAACATACTATATGAGCACCCTGTTCTCAACACATACCTAAAGTATAAGAAGAACTCATGTATCTATTTGGGTTCACATGAAGAAGTTCGTGCAAGCATGCCTGAAGGATCACACACAACTCGTATGAAAGGTTTGAGATACCAAAATCATTTTTACACAAGAAAGTGTGAATTTTAAGTGATATAACAAAACTAAATGATAAAATTATCATAAAATAATAATGCAATAAATATTATTTATAATAGGGTTTTGTTTCAGGGGGTTATTCAATGTATTCTATATATGTGAAGTACCTTTAAGAAATTGTGTCCATAATTTTAAAACATTTATTTGTGGTCGGGAATTCCACATCAAAAGAAATAATTAACTGAGAATTGATGCATTGGTGAAACTTGTCATATACCAGTGATCTAAAATATCTACAAAATAAAAACAACTTTGACTCATCAGTTGAAATGATACTTGATGTTGTACATGAGAAAGTCAGATCCAGAAATCTAATAGAGGAAGATCAAGAGATCATACTATAATGGATCAACCCTAAATAAGGGAATACTTTTTTTGAAGAAATAGAATCATCTCAGTTGGTGTTTAGATTGGTAGAAGTATTTAATTTGGTACTGTAAGAAAGAAAATAATTTTAATTTGTACTAGAAGCAAGATAAGGCCAGCGTGGACTCTGGTAACACTTTTTATTGAAATCCAAATATCCTCTTTTCTGGACTCAGGAGTTATGATATAGTTCAACTCTATATCGACCATTTTAATTGATAAAAATATTATAGTTTATAATTAATTAGGGGTATGAGCAATATGGATAGGAGTATGTCACTATAATGAACCTTGTAAATACTGTATGTTGTGCTCTCTCTTTTCATTTATGCATATCAGGTGTTATTGTGTGATATGACTAAGTAGATCAAGAACCTTAAACATTTCAAGAGGTTTAATTAAAATTTAAATAATTCATGGAAGTAAACCACTAATTCACCCCTCTTAGTGGTAAATCTGGACATGGGTTATACAAAACTTTTAGATGAAGGTTACCTTTAAAAATACAGTTGAACTATAGATTTTAGGAAATGAGTAATCTACCTTTGAATGGGAAAATTAAATTTTATCTTAAGGATATGAATTGATATATTTTTTCCAATACATATATGAATAAATATAAAATATATCCAGGGAATCTGAATAAAAATCATACAATAATGGTAGATACACCCCTAACTAGAGGAAATCAAAGTGGCATATGTTGTAATAATCCTCCTTATTATGATTATTTTGATAAATCCTTCTCAAGTTGTGATGATGATCTTTCACTTAGTGATCTTATTTCTATATTCAAAGAAAATATGAATAATGTTACCAAATAAGTTTTAAACATTATTGTTAGAGGTATCAAGGGTCTTCAGGATAAAAACATTTAAATATTGAAGGAGACGATAATGTTATGGGAGAGTAATTTTCTAAAAATGTTGGAATATCCAAAACTCTCAAAAAACATTTGAAAGAAAAGGATGAATCAATTTCTATTTATAATGAATGATATTATGAATCTTGTAAATAATTGTAAATATTTTTTTGTGAGATATTCTTTTTTTGAGATATTTATTTGTAGAATATTTCTATGAACATGAAATATTTTAAAAATAATATATAGTCTTCAATGATGCAAAATTAGAGGTTGAATAAAACATGGAAAATATTCATAACAATTATTTATAAGAATCAAGAAAAATTCATAATGAAAAAAATAAATAAGATGAAGAAGGAATGGTTAGATAAGTTAATATTAGTTGAGGATGAGAATAACTCCTTCAACATGAACTTAATAGTGTTAGAGTTGAGATTGTAGAATATCAAATCACAAATAGATATAACTTCCTATATTATTGTAAAAATAATTCAACCATAGAATATTTAATTTTGGATCATAACTATAATAAGATAATGAGATCATCCTCCAACTAAATGGAAATATCTTCTAAGACTGTAGTGTCCCATAACCTGAAAATGACCTTACGAACTAATGTTTTTAGAGTAATGATACAGGATATAAACTAAGCTCTAGGAAATAATTAATAGTAAAAAATATTGATAATAACATAATGTAAAAGACTGATGATAAAATAATTATGAAGAATTTTTCCCCATGATGTGTCTAAAATATTTTTAGTTCTACTAAAAAAAGCTTCACAATCTATAAAATATAGACAGACTACACCCAAAAATAAATGAAAGGTATTCATATGCTATTATTGGGGTTTCTATAAGTTTGGGAACAAAGAATTAAAATTCAAGAACAACATGAAAATTCATGAAATATAATAATCCATGCATTTATGGGGATTAAATATGAAGAAATGATAAGGCCCTCACCAGAGAACAAAAATCCAAAGAAAAAGAATCTATATACAATGAACAAATTTGAATGCTTTAGAATTTTTTATGGGTACTAAATTAGATGTTGTCACTGTTATGATGAGGAATTAATGAAGGGCCATGAAAAAAAATTATTTTACACAACATATTTTTCAAGGAATATAATTAATTATTGATGAATTAATTATCTCTTTTTGTAGGATTTTAGTAAAAAAAATATGGCCAACCACACAAGCCATGAGACCAGCTAAATACTACACATCTTGTAAGAGACCTCTACCACTAGAAGTTTGATGTGGGGAAGTAGCACCATGGTACCATTCGTTTATTAATAAATTATTAATATAATAATAGTCACTCTATCAAATTGATTTTGGTAATTTGATCTTATGAAAGTGACATCTCCTACCTCATGTCGAGAATTTATTACCCTATATGGACTAGTTCCCCTCATTCATGATTCTGACATTATACAATGTTTAATTACAAATATGCTTCCATGAACATCCCAATACAGCTTTGATGAATTCTTGAGATTAAGAATATGTGATGTAATTCATGAAATATCGATCTTTGATTCATAGATTTATTTGAAGAAGATGATATTTTGTCAAATGAAAGTTATGTTGTATAGGCATTTCAATCATCCATAGTACACAGATGAGTTCAAGAATTTAAAATTATGAGGCACGTGACTATTTTTCATGCACATGATTCAAGTATCATGAAAGTAGGATTAATCCAGTAGATTCTAGGATTTTTTGTGTATATTTGAGAAATAACAATATCATTAGTGGATTTTTAAAACAGCCTTGACAAGACATATTTATTAAAATGTTGACATGGATTAAAATTCATATCTTAGTTGGTTCTTAGGGTATACAAATACTTATACCCTGATCCACATGAGTTCTTATTCCATTAAATAAGAGAACTTGTTTTTATAATGAAAAATAGAGCATCAATAAAATATTGTTTCATGAATAGAAGGTTTCGTGAAGCACTCTCCTTTCACATAGAATAATAATGATATCATTTATGGTTTTTTCACATAAAGGGTAATATATTTAAAAAAGTCATTAAATCATTTTTGAAGAAAAAGATTATTTTTACTAGTTACTATATAACAAAGAATAATACTACAAATAATTACATGAAATTTTCCTAGTATGCATAAAGTTCATGAGATACCATGCTTTCACATACTTAACACAAATCTTGAGTCATAACACATATTGTGTGATAAAATAGTTCTCAACCCTTTTGTGAAGAATAATAAGAGATCACATACCTAAAAAGGATTTTATTATGAAGTTATTTTATAAATGTATATAGAATAACATAAAACATATAGGTATAGTTTGAGATACTCAAATCATTTTTTGGAATGATAGTGGTATGTTTAAGTAAGATATTGAACCTAAATGATGAATGGACATAAAATAATAAAGGAGGAAATCTTATTTATACTAGGGTTTGTTTGAGTAGTCCATGAAATATATTCAAAATGCATGAAGTACCTTTTAGAAATTATGTATATCATTTTTAAACATTTATGTGAGGTCAGGACTTCAACATCAGAAGGAATAATTGCTTGAGCATTGTTCCAATAAAGAAAATGGTCAAATAAAGATGATCTGAAATATCCAAGTAAGACCAAAAACTCTGATTTATCAGGGAAATGGTACTCGATGTTGTATATGAAAAAGTGACATCTTTAAATATAATAGAGTAATATTAAGATATTATCTTATCTTGGATCGACCATAAATAAGGGAAGAAGTATTTTATTTTATATTTGAAGTATGATAAGTCTCACAGTGGTGATGGGAGAAGGAGAAGTATCATAATTGGTGCTAGAAGAATGAGAAGACTTTTAGTTAGTGCTAAGAGAAAGAGAAGGCTAGCATGGACTTTGGTAACACTATAAAAACAAGTACAAAGATCAACATGTGTGGACTCATGAGTTATGATATAGTTTGACTCTATATCAACCATTGTAATTCAAAAAAATATTATAGTAGAGATTCCATATTGGGGTGTATAAAAAACATGGAAAAGAGTGGGTATTTATAGAAAACCTTGTAAATACCATGTTCTATGATCCCTCTTAGAATTTCTACATAGAAATTGAGATTTTGAGATTTCATTGAGTGGATTGATAACATTAACAAGTTCAATAGGTTGAATTAAAATTAAAATAATTCATGAAATTAAATAATAGATTCCCTCTCCCTAATAAGTGGTCAATCTATCATGGGGTTATATAATATGGTTGTATAAGAAATGATTTTAATGAATGATAATCGATTGGAATAAGTTAAAATGTTAATTTTTAAGATAAAAATAATATATATCTTGTGTGTGAGGTGGAGTAATAAATTTAAAGTACATAGTTACATTAAAATGAAAAAATGCAGATATTAAAACACATAGAAAATTATCTATGTGATACTAATTCACTATTTTATATGGTTGAAATAATATTTTTAAAGATTTATAAAAATTTAAACTCATGGGATGAGGTTTTGTGAGGTTTAACCCAAAAAAAATCTTACTGAGTGTCATTAAAAATAACTATACAAAGGATTTTTATTATTTATCTTATCATTTCAAATCATATATGACATTGATCCAGAGGTTTCTTGACATAGAATATTAGATGTGTGACGTTAACTGGTATGTTTTAAAGGCTATTTAAGTCTTATTTTTTTTATAAATATATTATTTTTCCCTAAATGTTTTTTACCAAACTTCATCATATTTAGATATTAAAATACCATGAATCAAGGGTGGTTTTATTTAGAACATAATATTGAATTATTTATTATAGGGTAATTTAGGTGTTAAAAACTATTTTCACCATTTATGTGTATATATGGTCTTCAAATTTCATATATTTTATATATAATTCATAATTATAATGTAAAATACATTTAGTGAGGAGAAAAAGAAGAAGAAGAAGTTTATTCCTATTATAGTGATGCACTAAGATAGCATGCCAATTATGATGAAATTAAAAAACAGAAACTGAAGGTGAGAGAAAACATGGTTGGTCCACTAAGAGTTCATGTAAATTGGTATTAAATTGAAAATTAAATACTATGGTAACCAGGAATATATAGATAGAGAGTGACAGAGAGAGAGTGTGTGTGTTTGTGAAAAGAAAATGTTGATGCAGTGTGTGTTATGAGAAAAACATATAGAAGAGTAATAAGAACTAGTTAATGTATCAATTAAATTTTCACTATCATGTTTTGAAGAAATTAATTAATGCTAAAATAACTCAATGATATAAAGAGATAAATTTCATATTCTATTAAGATCAGTATTTTTATGTGCTTTGATAAATTTTTATCAATATTAAAGTTTTTTTATAACTATTGGTGATAAAACAATAAGTATATAATACATTGTTTTCATGAAACATAATTTAAATCTTTTTCTAATTGTAGGAGACCTCATAATATTTGAAAAAAATTTATTGTATCAAGTTCAAGTATTAACTACACTTGTTTGTATTTACATGATTATTCCAATGGATCATGTGGCCACTAATTTTTATGTCATTCCAAGAACATAATAATTTATAATGAATGTATAAATATGTAAATTATTATGTATTCACTATATATGATTATTTCTACTATACCATAGGTAAAAGAATATAAAAAAATTCCCATGAATTTATCTAATTAATAAATAAAGACTGAATGGCGGTGTTTTTAATATTTGAGATAACATAAAGTGTGCATTAACTCAACCCCCTCTCAATGTGTTGGAAACTAACATTAGGAATAAATATAATTGTACACATATATCATGAAATGATTTATATAGTTATGGAATTATATTATTGTATAAGACAAATTTTACATCAAACATTAATTAGAAGGTTTATAGAAATTTATTTAAATATAATCTGGTATATTATAAATTTACAAAAAAGTAGGAAATGTATCTTTAATGGTTTTGGGATTTGAGATGGGGTTTCTACTAAATATTAAATCAAAGATAGTAATATTTTATTTTATATCCATTTCTGATGTAATTGAGAACATAGTGGTAGATAAGGTGGATATTCAAGGAAAGCATGGTATGAGTGATTTCATATCTTTTGGTAAAGAAGTAATAATCTATTTCAGTGTTATAAAGATAAATAAATATTATCTTTATCAAATAAGTGGTAGATAAGAGGGTAAAAGAATGAATTTTACTTCTCTACCATAATATGGGTGGATTCAAGTAGGTTCATAAGAACCCAATTGGATTATGATTGAGATAGAATCATTGGTTTTATATTTAGAGCATAAAAAATATGAATAAAAGTCAATATTTTCTTATATTGGATATTGAAATTATATCCTATTGAAGATGATGTATGTTGACTATGTATTTATGTATAAATAAGGTTAAGATATTTACATAAACTAATCATGAATAAGGGATCTACTTTTTCTTTGAATCCCAAAATAAATAGATTTAGTAAACAGTAACATAAACATATGATTATAATAGATCTAGTTTTTAAAAATAAATAAAAGAAAAGTTGTTATTATATGGTGAGATCATTTTCTATAATAGTTTTGAAAAGTAGAGAGATATATGTATACTTGAATAGATTTTAGATTATGATTAATGTGGTTAAAAGATAGTTATTGAATGAATATTTTGAGAGATATGTTTAAAAAATATGAAATTTTTTAATCCATTTAAAGATATTTGAGTTGAATTCTTCTATATGTAGTATATAACATCATCTGGATGAATTTTTAAAAATTATGAAATGAATCTGGAATTAAATTTCAGGATATGGAATATTAATGTAATCATAATGAGTTAAAATATACTACAATGTGGTTTTAAAAAATTGTGGTAATTTACAATACTATTTAAAGTATATTTGAGTTGAATATATATGAATGGATATTCATTGATAATTCCTGAATTGATTATGAATTGAATTTAAGAAGATCTATAATTTCAATATGGATATGAAAATTGAAAAAATGCATGAGCTGCATAGAACTCTTTTGGTGTTCATATAAGATTAATTTCATCACTTTAATTGAAATTACAAAAAGGAATGAAAATTTGTAAGATTCATACAAATTCTATATATGATAAATCTGTGAGTATAATTGAGAAATTTTAAAAGTTCAAAAATTTCATAGAAGTAACCATACTTATCTTTAAGAGTATACTTGAATAAGGTTAATTGAATCTGATAAAGTCTCAATTTTGTAATATTTATCTGTAAAATGTAGGAGTAATTCCATTAGTGGAGTGAAAAATTGAAAAGGGTAGTGAAAACATATGAGTGATTTAACAAAGAAGTTAGAGTCATTTAATCTTATGATATTACCATTCTATGGAATTTTAAAGAATTCTGGAATGTAAGAGTCATTTATAGAATCCCTTATTAATCCAAAATATTAAAGAGAATTTTCCGATAGAGTTTTTCAAGGAATTGTTTATATCAGATGATACTTGGGTTATTTTTTAGTGAATAAACTTCATAATTATTAACAAATAATTTTGATCAAAGAGGAAAAAACTATCAGTCATTCCATGGAGAATAAGATCATTTCATGAAGTTCAGTTAAGTTTGAAGAAGAAAGAAAAAACATTTTCTATGAAATGAGAGACACTCATTCAATGAAGAGATTCCTTTACTTAATGGTATTCATCCATTCCACTTTAGAGAGAATTAAAATACCTATTATTTTTGTGGATGTTTTGAAGGAGCATTATCCTAAGTCACTTGTGATATTTTACTTGGATTAAATGAGATAAAATATTGATATATTATTGATGAGTTTTTATGAGGATCTCATGTTATATATAATCAAGGTTATTTTTAAATATTCAAATATAGAGAAATATATTCATTTGATTTTATATAAAAGTAAATAATAATCAGAAGATGTAGATTACAGGTTAAGGGGAGAATAACCTTGTATTGAACTCAAAAAAATATTTTTTCTATAAAAGAGAAATGGATCCAATGATATCCCTGAGTGAATATCTCATGTGTGATGTAATAAGTAATAATAGAGGGTCTTATTATATATTTATATCATATAATAAAACTTAAATGTGAATATAGTAGACATTTCTATTGTTGCATTGAGACTTGTGGAGGATTCAGTAGCATGATCTAAGTCATTCCATAAGATATCTTCATCCCATAAAGAGAAGAGTTAAAGAACAAGGACAAAATGTATCATTTTGTACAAGAATATAATTTGGTAGTTAAATACCTTTTAATTGAGATATAAGATACTACTCCAGTAATCGTGTGACATTCGAATAATAAATGGAGATCTTTTTCAGGTGTTAGTGAGGACTATCATGGAATACAAAAGTGATTTAGTAAAATAATCTCTTTAATAGTCCATATATTGAAGATATATTAAGACATGACTATTGTTTCATTAAAAAGACTCAAGTTTATACACATCTATTATCTTATAATTTCTTGGGATGCCTTATAAGAGTCAAGGATTAACACTTCCCACCTCCGATTATATTCACTTTTATAATAAAATAGATACATGTATCCCAAACAATACCAAAGTAAAAGAAAGATTAATTACCCAAATAAGGATTGAACATTGTAAAAAAAATTTGGTGATATTTCATTCATTTTATCAATAAAGTGGTGTGATAATTTTGGTAAATCATAAGTATATTTACATATAGTTTTAATATTTAAAAGTGGTTCTAATATTGAGAGGGTATTATATAAAAAGGTAAACATAATTTAGAAAACAAGTCACACTAATCCATCCCCATCACAATGTGATTGAAAAAATTCCATGGAATAATAAGTGGTATCAATTCTAATATAGCTTCTCTATGATTGGATATTTTCTCCTTATCGGTTAATTTATATTGATATATATATATGTGTGTGTGTGTGTGTTTATATATATATTATTTTCAAAATTTAGGGATTCCATAAAAGAAAAATTTACATTCCATTCCTATATTTAATGTATCATCCAAAACCTTAAAGATAGGTTGAATAAAGTTATCACGAAGTTTAGAAAATATTTCAAATTATAAATTCAATTCACCACTACTTGAAGATAATCAAAGTGGTAATTATCATAATAAATCTACTAGGAATGATCCTTTTGAAGAATCATCCTCAAGCTATGAAGCGTTTGAGGAGAATGGGTCTATTAAATCATTTGAATACCTATAATTTAAAGTTAAATATTATTTTATGATTGTTTCTATTGAATTTATAACATTGAAATTTGGGTTTAACAATGGAATTATTGATGAGAAAATATAGCAGGATCTATAATCTAATGAGATAGAGAGTACAATAGGTAATAAACTATAAAAGTTTGAATCTATCACTCAACTAGTTTAATAAAAGGAAAAATATATATTAATTTTGGAAGAATAATATTCCCTTGATGAAGAAAAATGAAAAATAATAGTAAGTGAGAAATAAGGGATGAAGAAGATACATGATGAATAATTATACTTATTGAAATAAATATACAACTTTTATGTGAATGTCAAAATTCTTAGTTATAATTCATAAAAATGAGGATAAAATAACTTGATCTGTGTCAACATGATGCAAATAAGTTTCATGGATATTATATGGAGGTGATGATAAAGGAATGTGAAGAAATGGTGAAATCCCTTGAATATCAAAATAAATATATAAATTATAAATTTCTCGGGATAGAGGTTAATTTTTAAAATCAAGAAATCACCCATGACAAATATTTACATGAATAAAAAAGAATAAGTGTGTCAATGAATATTTTTCACATGATACTTGATTATAAAAAAGACCATCCTAAAAGAAAAAAAATTATTTATGTAAATAAATAATATATCTAATATAAACTTATGGAAAGTGGTAACCCTTGACCTATAATATATTTTTTAAAAAAAATTTATTTTATATTTACCATTTTGGGTTTCTAAATTAAATTTTATACAAATATGAGTAAATAAAAATACCCAAAATTCTAATCACTATATCAAGGGTGTTTGTGTTCATTTTTAATAAAATAATCTCTATAAAATATATATAATGAATGGATTTTTTGAACAAAAATATCAAGTTGGAAAACTATCCAAAATTTAACCAAAGGAATAATTGGAAGGTTTATATACCACTATTGGTAAAATTTAAGGTTCAAATAAAGATCTATTGAATATTTAAATAATATGTTAATTTATGGAAATAATAGAATGCCTAAATTAGGGGGGAAAGGTGAAGTCAAAATAAAACCTATCATGTAGAAGAACAATTCCTAGAAAAATAGAAATCTACTCATAAAAATTTTGAATTCCTTGATAATTTATATAATTAATGCAATAAAGGTGGTCATAGTAGTTATGTGTGTTGGAATAAACCTATAAATAAAGATTTATATAATAATTATAGGATAATACCACAAAATTATAATTCATATAATCAAAGGAAAATGATGGGTCTTTCATATGTGGGAAACAAAATACGAATATTGAGCAACCTAAACACAATAATAACATTATGCAGGATATCAAACAAAATAATAGAAGATAATTCCATTATGGATGAAAATAAAATATCATATAACATTGAAAAATATTAATTAACATCAATATTGGAGCAATAAATCTTGAATCAAATGAATAATTAATTCAAGAAATAAATAAGATAATTTTTTTGTAGAGAACATCCTAGAAGACGAACTGGATATTTTTTCCAAAAGAGGTATCTAAATAGTTTTTTATAAACAACATAAATTTTTTAAAAAGGATAATAATGTGATAATAAAGTTATTTATTGTTTGTTTATCTCAATTATAAATGGATATACATGTGAAGAAATTACAAGCAAGTGCATGTGTTAAAGGGAAACAATTCATTCCTTGTAAATAAGATCTCAAATTTCATGAGTGGTTTTTAAAAAGGGTAAACACAAGATTTCTTAAAGAACAATGTTGAGGTTGTGATAAAAATGGTCATATTAAAATATATTTTATTATTATCTAATTAGATTGATAATAAATCCTAAGGAAGATAAACCAAGAACTAGGAGACACATTTTCATCATTAGTTGATGCGAAGAATAAATTTACATATAAGAAGATTATTAAACAAAATAAGAATAAATTGATATCTAAGGAGATTTGAGAATGGGAAAAAATAAGTGAATAAAAAATTAAACATTATCTTAAATTCTATTCTACGCTAAAAATATATATTTTTTGTTGTGAAAAAATTATTTTCCCCATTACACGCACTAGATAGTTATATTGTTTAACCATATTCCTATATTTACTTATTTTAGTTTATGTATTGAGAATTTAATGCTATTAATTAAAGTGAGAGAATATGGTGAATGAAGTTATAACTATATAGTATAAATATTAATCTATCTTGGAGTTCTTAATACCTTCATAATAAATTTAAAGATGTATCCAAATATTATTGTGGTTCCCTTTAAGGAAAAAACCATGATGAATAATGATATAATTTATCCCTTAGGGAGATGAAAACAATTTAATATTGAAAATTAAATTACATTATGAAAATATGAAAATTAATTTAGCACTTAAAATAGTTAATAATGATGTATGATAATCAATTTTCTCATCTTATCTTGACTGAATAAAATCTAATGCATTAAAGGGTTGTGATTGTTATGATAACATATTGTTAAGATGGGTAGAAATGTATCTTATACGTGACTATTTTGATGGATTTATTGATTTTTGTTAAGTTGATAAAATTTATTATGAAATATATTTCTTCATCCTTATATAGAAAAATCATATTCGGTATCACATGTTGGATAGTTTATGGATAGTTTTGACACCTAGGTTAATCACACATGTTTTCTACATCAAGTTAGATCACATTATCTTACAGTTGATTAATTAGTGACTCATTGATAATTAAAATGTGATCCCACAACTCCATCAAGAGTAATAAAATTTATATCTCAATAAATAGAGAGAATATAAAAACATCAATGGGGAGAAAAGAAATAACTTATTTAGTTTAGCATAATTTCCATTACATTTACATTTTTTTATTAATTATCATTGAGGGGGATAAAAAAATTATTAGATAGAATAATAAATGATAAATACATATGGATATAAATTTATTGTGAAGTAATTTAAGGTATTTAAAATAAATTTGGAGTGTGGGATTGAATAAAATAATTATATTGTAGTGGATAAAATAATTGGTCAAATTTATTTTCAATATATCAATATGAATTAAGGTTAATATTTGATTGTGATGGGTTTTGAATGAATATACCAATAAATATTAAGTAGATTATAACTATGAATTTAAGGTCAACGATGTTTGAGATACTATTATATGTTCATAGAGAAGGAGGATTCTATTTTTTTAGAATTATAATATAAATAGATTCAGTAAATTTTATTGAAAACATATGCTTATAGTATATATGGATTATAAACAAACAAATTCAAGTGTTGAATATATGATGAAATCGCTATCTATAATATTTTTTATCAGATGAAAGGTATCTAAATATTAGATAATCTTGATAGTTGTGATTAAGGAAGTAAAATATAGTTAGTAATGAAAAACAAGAGAAATTTGTCTCAAGAATATATATTTTTTGAATCCATTCAAGGGTTTTTAGAATTAATTTTGTTGTATATAGTGTCTTACATTACATAGATTATGGTTTGATAAGTTCTAAATGAATCTATAATTATAATGGGAATGAACGTTTATTAATTTACCCCAAATGAGTACTCATATGTTTCATAATCGTTTGAATCCAAATATATTTAAAGTATTTTTTTGTTCATTTGAAGTTAATAGTGATTATTTGATAATTATTTAATATATTGAAAAATTATTTCAAGAATACATGGAATTTTGAGTTATAGAAGTAAATTAGAAAAGGAATGAGTTTTATAGGAGTGTTCTGATACATGCATAAGAACCATTTTAGCACTAGAGTAGAAAATTAGAAAATACATGATAATTAATAAGTGTAATTTGAAGTCTATGTATGAGTAATATATGAGAAAACTAAGAAATTAGAAATGTATCGAGAATTCATAATAGTAACCATGATTATTCATATGAGTAACTCTAAATAATATCAGTGTAATTTATATATGTCTCAAATACATAAGATTCATCTATCAAACATAATATTCAGTTTAGTAGTGGAGTTCAGAATTAGAAAACACATTGAATATTGTATGGGTAATTTAATTTAGACATAAAAGTACTTTATTCATATGAGATAAAAACTATCTTTAATTTTGGAAAATTTATTGAATGTAATAATCATTTTCAGAATAAAAAACATACAAAAAGTATTAGGAATAATTTCTAGGAGTATTTTGTGTAAGGGTTTAAATCAGATGATGCTCAGACTAATGTTCCATGAATAAACATCACAATTATTCAGAAATAATTATGATTCAAATAGAGAATAATACCAATAATGTTGTGGAGAATAATATCACAATATGAATTTGATTTGTGTATGAATAATGAATATAAAAAAGACTCTATGAAATGAGTGTAACTCAAGTCATGAATATATTTCATGTTGCAATGTTGTCCTTACATGTCACTATAGAGATAATTAAAACACATGTGGTTTTTTGAGAAATTTTATGGATAATTATCCAACGTATATTTAGATATTTGAATTAGTTTTTAATGAGAAAAATTATTCAAAAATTATTGACTATTTTTAATGTAGATATCACATTTATAAAAATCATTTATTTTTTTCTATATTCAAATTGTAAAAATACATTCATGTAATTTTATACAGGAAAAAATAAAGAGAAAAAGAATGATATTAAAGCATGAGGTGAATGGAACCTGATAATGAACTCTAAAATAATATTTTTTTTGTATTGAAGTTAGAATAATCTAAAAACATTTAAGATTGAATATCCCTTATATTGAAAAAAATAGAAGAAGAGGAAGTCTTATAAAATATCCATATCATTGAAGAAAAATTAATTTTGTAGATATTTAACACTACTGCTATTGTATATTTACTAATTGAGAAGTAATAAGCATGAACTAATTCATTCCCAATGAAATATTCATATCATAAGGTGTAGAGTTAAGGAAGAAGGTTGACGTCTATACTGGTGTGTCTGAAAATAGTTTAACAATCAATAAATTATTCATTGAAGAAGAAGTTATTTTCTAGTAATGATATGACATCTAGAAAATAATAGAAGATGTTTTTTTAGGATTTATTGATGAGGAACTTGGTAGACTGGATTGATCTATAATAATAATCTCTTTACTATTTGGGAAGTAAATGAGTTAGTGAGATATATTTGGGGTTTCATTGAAAATACTCAAGCATGTACACTACACTTGTCGTGAAGTTGGTTGGATATGTTTTTAGTAGTTAAGGATGAATAATTACCTCCTCCCATTTTATTCACATGTATAGTATAATAGATACCTATAACTTGGACTCTATTCAAACATAGTAAGGATCAAACACCCACATTGGGATTAAACCTTGCAGAAATACAATTTACTTCCCTCACTTAATTTTTTTTTTCATCCATGGGTGTAATCATTTAGGTAAATCATAATTATATACACATTATCTTAAATTATGGTATATTTCTAAATATTGATAAAGGATTATTTTAAATTGTAAAAAGAATTTAGTAAATCATGTTACCCAAATTAACCCCTCCCCCTGATGACTGCACATATTTGTAGGAATTATATAGAGAAACCAATATATCATTCCCTCATTTCAAAGAAAAAATTTCTTGTATATGCTAAGAAATTTCTTTGGTGTGTAAGTATAGGACACATAAAGATATTATTTAATAATTAATCTCACTGAAGTATTTAATAGGATCCTAATTATAATTAGGTGTCACGAAATTAATTATAAAGAAAAATACCTAGTGATATTTGATAATATTTTAAATTTTTATGAAAAGATTACAGAAATACTTAGGGTTTTAAATATAAACACATAGATTCATTTTTTTTGTATTTATATTGAATATATTTTATTAGTTGATGTTTATAAAATATGATAGGTCTTTTTTATGGTATTATTTAAATATCATTATTTTTTTCAATTTGTTATATTGTTTATAAAAGAATTTATTTTTATTTCCATTGTGTTATATTGATAAACATGAATAAAATATGATAATTATATTATTTGAGAAAAAATATAGTTTTATAGTCAATGTAATTACTTGTGTGATAAAGAATTAGAAAATCGTTTCCAAAAAATATAGATATTTGGATAATTAACATTACATGAAATCTTAATTCATGTTTAAAGGGTCATGTGAGATATATCAACATGGGAAATTACTTTTGTGATATGTAATAGAAGATGCATGTGAAATAAATGCATGATTAAGACATTGAGTGAAAAAAAATGTTTATGAACAAAACTATATTCATGAGGTGTATAGAAAATTTAATGAGAATAATATTAATATATGAAGATGTTTTGTAGAATATATTTATAATATTTGTGTGATATATTTCAAAATTTAATTAGTTACATTGGAAAAAACATGAAAATGTGTTGAGTAAATTTGTAAAAGTTAGAAAATAATGATCTTGTATGATATCTATAGAACATCATGAATTTTCTTAAATGTGTGGTCTTTTCAGATATAATGTGGATATAAAATTTTATAATGGGTTTTCAAATTCCAAATATATAATCTAGTTTAGGATTTTGGGATTAATTTTCTTCTATCCTTGAAATAGAAATCATTCATATATTAGAGGAATAAAAATAAAAAAAAATGTGAGAGACTTTGTATACATGAAAATTGAACTTGAGAAAGAGATTGGGACTGGATATTTTTAATGAAGATATTTTATATGATATGATATTGATAAAATATTATTACAATGTCACTAAATATTTAAGAACAACTAAGGGAGATCAATTATACGATCAAGGTGAATAATCTATTTTCATTATGAACTTTCTCATTCCGATTTTATATTTTTATAAGTAGTATTATTGTGAGAGAATTTAATGTATTCCATTATTATTATGTTATTAATGATACCATGACACATTATCTTGATATTAAACTTATTAAATAAGTTGATTAGTATATGACATAAATGATACCAACCGAAATAATGATTTAGTCACTTGTATTATGGGATAAATTTGAAATAATTATTTTCATCTTGTGATTTATTTAATTTATGATTAAAATTTGGAAGTTTGTGATTTAATAAAAATAGATATAATTGTAATTAAATAGAAAAATATGAGTTAATTGAGATTAAATGTAAAAAAAGTGACCATCATTAATTGAGAGACTCTTAGTGTTAGATATTTACATTTCTTGGGAACCTCAAACCATATTAGGACACTCTAGTTTCTCCTCTTTAGGATCTTTTAATAAATTGTTTTGATTATTTTTTTTTCGAAAATTATGTATAATATTAATTTATTAAATAAAAAGTGAGTAATATCCTTTTTCAAAAACATTATTCATAATTTAAAGGAAATAATTGGTCTATATTTAATGTTATTGGGATTAATTGATCTTGATTATATTATTTTTGGTTTCACAACCATTGAGAAAATTAAATACTTAATCCTAATAATTGAAAGAATATTAAAAGAGATAGAAATTATATGAATTAAATTATATCTTCCTTATCTAAACTGGAATTCATTATGTTATTTGGATAAAATACTAATAAATTAATATAAAATAAATTAGAGAATATTTTTAAAGAAGGATTAATGTTAGGGAGGCATAGCCTCAACATCATAGACCCAAAATTAAATTTTATAACATGAATAATAAAGAATTATTTAAAGAATTATTATTAAGAATAAATTAAATTAATTTTACCATAATTAGGTATGGTGAAACTATTCAATATTCAATTATTTAAAAAAAATTATTTTGATAGTGATCCCAAAAATGGTTTGATTCATATATTTCATCCATTAATGGAAAATATATTGATAAAATATGTCTTAATGATGTTTGCGGTACAATAATTCTTATAAATGTAATTTATTTTAAAATAATGAGAATTATGAAGTAAAAAAATAGCAAAATATAAAGATTCCATTGATTCTAAAGAAGATAATGATGATAGAGACTTTGAGTATATTTTTTAAATATATCTAATAATTTTAGAAAATAAAAAGGTAAGCACAAAAGTAAACTACATTTAACTATTTTCATTTATAAAGGAGTGAGTCACTTCGTGAAATAATTTTCTAAGAATAAGGTTGTGGAATTTGATATAGAACAAAAATAATGATCTAAGATAAAAAATAAATAAAATAAAAAAATTGAAATAGAAATGAAATAAAATAAGAAGAAGAAAATATTTTATCCAAATAAGATAAAGATGATTACATTATTGATAATAGTAATTCCATATGATATACATGAAGATAATGAAATACAGGTAACACATAAAATGAATTTACTTGTAGATATATCATAATATAGTAGATAGAATATTAAGAAACTCCATAAATAAATTTTAAAACTTAAAAATAAATAATATAAATTAGTTGAAGAAGAATATTGATATATAAAGATATCTGAATTTTAATGTTTTATTCTAAAAATAATAAGAAAAGGTTATTTTATATGGAATATAATGTTTTTAAAAGAGAATAAGCTAATAAAATTTAATGAAAAATATATTAATATTGGAAATACACTAAATATTATGAAATTTATCTTTAAAAAATTTATGGATCTTAAATATAAATCAACTATAATTTATTAGAAAAAAAATACAAAAATTAGAATATTTTATGAGTTTATCAGTTACCAAAGACCTCATTGAATGATAAATAAATGATTTGTATTCACTAAATACAATTCTTGAAAAAATCAGAAAAATAATAAAAATATTTTTTCTAGTGATTTATCCAATTGTCAAACAAATTTTTGAAAACAATTGATGTTTAAAATCTAAATATGGGAAAATTTGGGTGAAAATTAATGTGAAAACCCAAATTTTATGTCAAGTAATTAAAAATATATTAAAAATATATTTTTGGATCCATAATAAAGGGAGACATGTTTGGATATAAAATAAAGAAGAAAAATAATTTGATAAAAGATATTAAAGATTGAAAATTAAGAATTTACTAGAAACAACTAGTGATATATATTATATGAAAATAAATGCCTTTTATTTTGGAACAACATGTGCTTTTATATTAAAAAAATACGGCTTTATGTGTGGTAATTTAAACCTAAAAATGAGGATAATTCATTTAAAATGAATAAAGCTATTATGAACAGAAAATATCCTAATCTAAATGCTCAAAAAAAATTAATACTTGGAGGAAACTTATGGAAAGTGTTATTAATAAGTCAATTATGTCAAAAGTAACTTTAATATCCTTCTAATATAGTTATAAACAGTTAAAATGTTTAAAAAAAATTCAAAATCTAAAAATTATAGAGAAATATTATATTATATAAACATACCTTAAATGTTTAAAGAAATAAAATATATGGGTTTTTTATAATGTTTTCTCATATTACATGATATGAGGTACTAAAATCCTAATAAAAATTTAATATCAACATAGTTTATTAGTATATTTATCAAAACAAATCATTAAAAATCATAGGTATAGGTATTTTTGTGATTTAAGAATAAAAAAATAAATATAAATATGCATTTATTTTTTATGAAATAAATCACAACATGAAGAGTGCGTGTTAAATTTATATTAATGGAAATGGTTTCATTTTTACATAATAATATTCTTGAAATATATAATAATTGTCAATAAAGGAGAAACAACTAGTGAAAAATTATTCTAAAATTTATAACATACCAAATTCATGTTACTATATATCTAATTATGAGAACACATTATAGAATGCGAATCTTAGACATATTTTCTAAATAATAATGATAAAACTAACTAATTAATAAGCTATAATAATTTTTACTAAGTTTAAAATAGATTTTTATCTCACTTTTGGAACACACTATAAAGGTTAAATAGTGTAAACAATACATTATAGGGTAGATATTCAATAAAAAAGGCTACTAAAACCGATTCATACATACTTTATTGTACCAATGAGGCAAAAATGTTCTCAACGTAAATACTATTTAACATTATTTATTGATGATTTAATAGTTTTGACTAAGTTAATGTTCTTGAATCATATATTCTAATTACTTAGTAATTTGAAACTATTTTTAAGAGATGTTAAAAAATAATTGGGGTTGTATATAAAGAAAATTAAATTTAATAATGGTAAATTGTTTATATCCAATTATTTTAAAAAATAACCTAAAAACACAAAATAAAATATTAATACAATTCAACCAACACTAATAAAATTTATAGAGAGGATTAAATAAATAAAAAATCATAGTTATGATAGGAAAAACCATATTTAATGAACACAAAATCTAAATATTCTTTTTCAAAGAATATATTTTTACAACATTACATATTCTAAATAGATTCTTGTTAAATCCAAATTCTGAAATAAATCATTATGGTTTTTGGTATAAAAATAATCCTTCTGCAAAAATAATTTAGTGCGTTTAGAAATCTCTTTTTAATAAAAATGAAAAATTAAAATCTAGGAAACTTTTAGGAAAAGGATAATGAGGGTGTATTTATCAGTTATCATTCTTGTGAATGTTTCTAAATTTGATGCAATACAATATTTCAAAATAAGTGGAACTGTTATGAAGTGAAAATAATTAAAAATAATCTTATTATAAATAAACCTAATGATGAAATTCATATTGATTTATTTCTTGAAAAAAAAATGATTTTTAAGATACATGTTAATAATATTCTAAAGATGAGAAACTTATAATATATGTATATTCAAATTATAATAGTGAACAATATGATAACTATTATGTCTTTAAGAGGTATTAGTCATGGGTAAAAAAAGTAGGGGTGATAATTAAATTATTAGAGATAAAAGAAATTTGGTTCAAACCAAAAGCGGTTTAAAAATAATAATACATACAACACTCATTCCTCAATTAAATCCTAACATAGTTGATGTGGCTGTCAAGAATAAACAATGGATATTTACAATGAATGGAGAACTAAAATATGTTTAAAATAAAATTATATTGGATATTTTCCCTTTATACAACATAAGAAATATAATTAAGACTAAGTATGTGATAGGAAGAAGTTTAATGGAAAACGTAAAGTGGTTAGAAAAAAATCCATATTATTATGAAAATGGTATTCATATGTTGAATTAAATGAATTCGAATAAACATTTCCCATGTTATAGTCATAGTGGATATAAAAATATTTTTATTTATTATTGCTCAAATAAATTATAAAATTTATAAAACGGATATAAAATCTATAATATTAAATGGGTAAATTAAATAAGTATTTATTAAAAAATGTAGTCACTAAAAAATGTATTCCATTTATTTTTATATGAAATACATGATGTGATCCTTATCTAAATGACATTAGTAGAGATTTTTAAAATATATATAAGGTCATCAAGAATATGTAAATTAAATCTCCATGAATATTTCAATTTTTTATATATTGAGGGATTGAGATTGTTTAAAAAATACCCAATCTAGTGGTGTGGTGGTGAGAAGCTATTATTTGGAAGATACCATATATTCAATCTAAATATCTATGTGAATTTTTAAGGTACATGTAAATATATTTTCCCATAAAAAATACTTTATGGGTGTAAATAGAATCCAAGGGGTAAACTGTTCTATTAAATTTAATATGACAACTCATGGATATAAAATTGGCACCCATATCACATGTTATTATTATTCTTATGGGATCTAATAAGAACACTAAGACGTAGGGTGAAATAGGTGTAACCAACTTATACCTATTTATTAAAACTCATAATTTTAAACCCTTTACATTTTATGAACCTATGTCCTAGTTCGGATGTATGGATATTTTTAACTATTCCCAAACACATATTACAACTTTTTAAGCAATTAAGGAAAGAAGAGGTGTCAACATATAAATTTTTTACATGGTTTAACCATATCCTAAGAACCAGAAACTTATTTTATTTAATTATTATCTATTTCCATATATTTTTCACTAATAATCTTATCACTAATTAGGAGTTATGTGGTAAATATTCAAGATTATCCCACATGTTCACGATAAAATATAGGTGAATTCTTACCATCTCCAAAAATATTTCTTACACTGGATACTTCCTATTTACAATATACTCCTTGAACTTGAATGTGTTATACACTACTAGTTATCTTAAATTTATCTTTTATGTAGGTAGTGTAACGCCCCGACCCCAGTTACCCTGAGTCGGTGCATTATTACATAACATTGGTATGATCACAAAAGATCATGTATCAGAAGACCGATTAGTTTAGTATTCTGGGAAACACTAGATATATTCATAAGTCTTACATTACATCATAAAGTAAAAAAAACTACAACAACATCTGGTCTTCATATCCCCTCATACTATCCCTGCAGGTCATTCATAAATTACTTCTTCACACCCTGGGAAAAATAAAACATTTAAAGGGGTGAGCTCACTTTCTCAGTAAGGATAACAATATAGCAGAAACATTCATAAATAAGCATTAACATTTAAGGTAATGTATAACTAAAACAAAAGCCTTTTAAAATTGAAATTAAGAATAATATGGCAAAGATAAAATGAAATAATTCCATTTACTTTTTCACATGGATATTCTACTAGTCGAATAACCACATGAAATATCAATAACCACTTTCATAATAATGGAATGCATAATTCCAAACAATCATAACCACATAGTCAAGGCCTTGTTCTAAGACTACAAATAAGATTTTGTCAAGGCCTTGTGCCAAGACACTAGTTTGTCTCATGAGACCTACCGATGCATCGAGGAGCTATAGTGGGCTCCACCCATCACTTACTAAGTCCAATTCATTCCTCATAAGAAAAGTTTGAAACATAACATAAACATTCGTATTAAAACTAGCATAACAAATGTCAATACTTTAACCAAAAACCATGAATGGTATAAAAATAGCACATCCACAGTCAAACATAACTCATTCGATACAATATGGAAGATTGTATTATATCATATTAACCTCAATCAAGAATAATGAAGGACATTGACATAGATTAAAATAATCATCAAACTATTGAGAAAAATATCCCCCTTTTTCTTGAAAACATTTAAAAGTCACACTATTTGTCAATAAGGCATTTAAAATATATTTTTGAATCAAAGTGTCCTATACCACTTTGAAACTTTTAAGAGAAATTTTGATTTGAAAACTTTAACGTCCATATAAATAAATCCTTAAAACCATTTTTAAAACTTGGACATTAAGGATAAAGATTTAGAATAATAAATCTTTAAAACATTTTAAAATGATATTTTAGTTAGAGTTCCTAACCAAAAGAGAGACACTTGAATAAAAATAATTGAGGTAATAAAAACTTTATAATATCATGATAATAAAGGGATTCATGATATACTATGTCAAAGTACATTATAGACACCATATAAAAGTGATTTGGTGTATAACAACAAAGAAGTCTCAACGGAATGTAATTTGAGATGAAATCTATTATAAAGACCATATCCTTAGGTTAAGGATAAATCAATGACATAATTATGTGTGAAAAATATAAATACAGTCAATATGATTTGATATTCAGTGTAAATCAATCAGAGGACATTCACACATTTTCTTGTTAAAACAACACCAATGAATTGGATACTTAACTCAACAAATGGAGATTGAGTTAAAATTACTCTTATCAAGTTCATTTAGATGACATGAGAAATTATCAATGGAGTGATTATGTGTATCAAAAGTATATCCACAGAAAGGGGAGTGGAAATTATGACATAATAAAATGAATAGTGATTCCACACATAATCTTGGAGTAAAATAATCAATGAAGTATGTGTAAAGCCGAATGAATGGAAATTGAAATTTCAAATTCCCTTACTGATTTGGTAACTTATGAAACATACACCCAAAAAAAAGGATCATAAAATGATGATTTAAATATCCATAAATTAAAGTATATTACACAATGAATACAATCATGAGCAGTACACACACCACATGCAATAAATAAGTTGTGAACAATGGAAACCTCACGGAATTAAAAGTGAGATAAGAAACTGCTTACTTTGTACTTTTTCATTGGTCGAGGGCCGGTTAAACTCCTGTATAATGGTGAAATAATTTTTATTGAATTATACAAGAATCATATACATTATTATGATATCATATATGATCTTTTAACATTTCTTTGTTAATAATATCTTAGTATTATCGACGTTTCGGGTGTTAACTTACTCGTTTTCATTTATATGTTTTGTTACATAAGTCATGTTTGTTATGGATAGGTTGTATCTTATTCATATACAGAATTATATCAAGTCTTTAAACATTATTTTAATCATAAAATGAGAATTAGACTTGTATGGATACGATGGGGAATGAATCTCATCGCGTTCGTGGAGACGGTAGTCCGTATGTACGCACGAGCGATAATATCATTCTTTTGTTATTAAAATCATATATAATTGGATGGTATATCATATATAAATAATAATTATCATGTTATACTTATTATTTACATTAATTACACATCATTATTATACCCACCCAAGTAATGATGTATTGAATAACAATTACACCACGACGTGGAGACGGTAGGTCGTACGTACGCACGTATGGTGACATGTCATTCAAATGATGGATAGAATAATGAATATGGTTGTAAAATATTTATAATAACATCACAGTATATAAAAGATAATAGAGTTTTTATTTTAAAATGGAAATAACAAAGAAAGAATAAGTTGAAGAAGAAAGGAACTTGAAAGATGGTGGTGAAAACATTACCTCTTCTACAGGTTCTTTCTTTTGATTTGATCAAAAGGGATCCATAGGTTGGCTTTCTGATCAAACTAAGGCCTCAAGTTTTAAGTGAGGGAAGTTGAGAGAATATTTGGGCAGGGGTTGGCCAATCCAAAAGGATTTGAAGGTGTAAATTAGAGAGAAGGGGGAGTATCCTTTTATAAGAGGGGTGAGGGGAACCTTTGGAAAAACTAGAAATATTATTTTATAATAAATTCATATTCGGTTTATAATGGATCCAAAGTGGATTATTTAAATTTTAAGGTAGGGATGGGTAGAAATACTTTCAACCAATATATTTTAGACAGGTTTGTGTTATTATATTAACCTTATCATTTATATTTAACTGTTAGTTAAATAGTTTGACATTTACCATGTCTCTTTGTATTTTTATATTATATAGTTAATAAAATAACTATATACCTCCAATACACCCCCAAGTATTCCATTAATGATACACCTATCATTATATAAGTCCTTTTTCCAGACCTTATATTTTTAAGAATAGAATATCAATTAATAATATAATATATTTTTTAAAAACCCTTTTATATCAATTTTGACACTATTGGATATTTTGTTTTTTATAATTTCATAACAGGATTATTACTTCGAAAAAAAATTATATAACCAATAATAATATGTCATATTAACCTATAAAATTTGTTTAATTCATAAAATGTCTCAAATTAAATTTATTTTGATATTTGTAATATCAATTATTTTAATATTTCATTAATTAGGTAATTATTGCATGACCATTGTGTCATAAATAAATTAAATTATTTATTTTCTAAAAATTGTAAATAAAATACCTATTATGTATGAAATATTTTTATCTTTCTAATTAATATTTATAATCAAATTTATCTTATGTATAACCCTATATTAAAAATGTTTTAGTTATTAAACTTTTATTTTATCTCTTTTAACTATTCTTTGAATTAAATAATAATAAATGTCCTAATCTAATCCAAGTAGACATAAATGATAATATTTTATTCCTAAGGTTGTTTTTGGTCGAGATACACTTTTCCAATAGAATTAGGATTTGTGTTAGGGTAATATTAATATCATTTGTACCCTTAATTACCCTATTTACTTTTAACCGTGGCAACTAAAAGTAAAAAGTTACTATTTTAAAAAAAATTATTTTCATCTCATTGAACCACATTTTACTGCTTGATATTAACCGTTTCTCTTGGATTTTTTAAATTCCACTCACAGAAGCTATAAAATTATGTTTTATGTGAATTTCAAAATTCTCCTTGGACGTGGGTAAATGACGGTGAAAAGTTTAATAAAATTCTTATATATCTAAAATTATTATAAACTGACTCCAATAAATTACATTGAACTTAAATAGGTATTATGTATCTATTTTTACCTTAATTAAATTTAAATTAAATAAATAATTATTTAAATAAAAATTCGGTTTTAAACTATAACTCATTGTTTTTCACTATTCATCAAAAATTGAATGTTTTCAGAAAAATACCAAAAATTCACCCTAAGTTAATTTTGATATTATGAATCCAAAAATGAAGTCCATTTTGAAAAATAAAATTTATAAAATTTTAAAAAGTGGGTATTACTATTCATAACGGTTAGTTTGATTGGTTGTGGTGTGTGTTAGAACTCGAAGTTGAGTATAACACATGCTACTGTATTATTCAAAGAGAAGCGTATCGTGGAATCTTGGGGTGTTACATTCTCCCATCCTTCAAATAATATCTTCCTCGAAATTTTTAAAATTGGGCTTGGGAATATAATGGAAAGTTCCAAATCAGAAAAGGAGTCAATAAAACTATCACCTTAAAAGAAATAAAGAGAAGTACAAAGGTCACCCAAGATAACTCATACTAGGATTCCATGTAGGAAAACATGGATATAGAAGATAAACTAAGTGTCAAGTTCTGATGGAGAGGGATAGAAAATGTGATTAGGAGAATGTTAACAACAAGAATACCACAAACTTGTGATGGGACAAATGATCATTAGTTTCCCAGTAGAAAAAGTGTACAGACAACATTTTTTTAAGTTACATTACATAAAGATGAGGAATTAATTTATGAGATTGACTAAGAAAATAAAGATATATACTTACTTTTTAAGTAGAGTTTGATTATTTAATAAATTTCCACCACTAACTCATTTTTTTAAACGATGAGTATTCAAGAAGACTTGGTCACACTGGAAGAGCTAGAATAACCTCTTATAGAATCACATGATACACGAAGGATGAACTATATATTTACCTAGTCTTTAGAGATTAAAAAAAACCAAAACGGTTAGTACAAGATCTGATGATCCCCCAAAAGGATATTCCTTTAGAGAAACACTAATCTTAATTTCTAAAATTAAACCAACAATACCCCAAAATTAAATAAATACCATTCAACAAACAATTTTCCTTAAAATCCTTCAATATATTCTAAACTAATATTGAAACCCAAAACATAGAAGAATTTGGTTATATAGTCTTCCACATTAAATTGTATCTCCAAATGACATCAACTACTCTTAAAGTCACATACTTAAAAGTAATTAATATAATCACATATTCTCTATTATAGGTTAATCATTTCTATAATAACCCAAATCACTATAAATCCACAATAAAAACGTAGATAAAAATCCACCATTACTTCTCAAATTAAGTCCCATAGTTTTCTATTTTCAATTGGCATATAGTGTTCCCAAAAAAGTGAAGATCTTCCAAAATAAAATTTATCACTTAATCACCAAATCATTTTCCTATACTAAGGGTATTCATTTGATAAGACATATGAACCCAAGTCGACTTATTATTGATCAATAAAATCATTTAACTAAAAATAATTAGTCACACTAACCAGGGACTTCACGTAGTCCAGTGGTAGGAGATAAATCCCAATCGAACTTTAGTTGTGGGTTTGATTCCCATAGCTTTGTTTGACACGACAGGTTGTCACACGGTCTGCGTGTTGTCCTTTTTCAGAAACTATATTTTATAACATTACCAAAATTAGATAAATTCCTCAAAAACTCCATAACATAATTTTAACCCGAAATGTTATCTCATTCATCTCATTTTAATCCAAAAATATAATATCTTTTAATTGCCTCAAACCCAATGATCATTTAAAACAAAATGGTTATTTATAACTATATCCAAAAGGGAAATGATAAGTCTTCCTCAAATATCATCCTCACATGGCAAACTGCAGGGTTACAAATACAAGAGAAAATTTTTCCAAAGTAATCCCATCAACAAGGAGCATTAATACTTTTAAAATTTTCTACAACCATTTATTTCCACATAGATTTTTCTTTGACCATGAAAACATCCTATAGAATAGGTCATTCACTTGGGTAATGGCCAGGTCCCCTAAATTTACGACAAATGACTGTAAATGGATTTGTAGGACTATTTTTATTTTCTTCTATAATACTCTTCATTTTTTCTCTGTAATTCTTCACTTTATGTCCTTTTCCGCACGTAAATCATTTCTTTGTTCCGTTGACACACTTTATTGGGCGTCTCCTTCCACATTTCCTACATAATAGAAATTTAGGATTCTTTTCTCCATGGTCTCCACTACTGGAGCTCTTATCATTCATCACTTTTCTCTTATTTGTTGAGTCTGGGAGTTGGTTAATATATATGTTGTTGATCGTATTTTTAGAAAACTAATTTGGAATGAACACGATATCTTTTACGCCTATTAACATTACATTTTTTTGGTCATTTCCACCACCGTTCCCACCTTGTACATCATTCTCAAAGTTACTATGACTTCGTTGGACTCCATCTATTGACTAAAACTAGAAAGCATTATGTGAGTAATAGTAGTCATAAAATTATTTAGAGAATATCATGACACCATATTCTCAATTTGAAACACCTTAGGTTTAACCAAGGTCAAATACTTCAAATTATTTTGTAAATAAAATGTAAATTCTCCTAAGCATATCCACCAGGAGTGTCATAACCAAGAGTGCAGCAAGGCCCGTTGTCGTTCACCAGTTCCTGTTTGAGTCTATCTCAAAGCAGTGTTTTCGGGTTTTACCCCTAGTTACATCTGTGCTAGAGCCACCACTACCTGCTCGTATCCAGACAGGGATGTATTGCTTGGAAAACTCACAAAATCTATACAATACGAAAATTCTAGGAAGTTCTTCTATACTAATCCTCAAAGTCTATCTTAGGGATATGTGCTCTAATCAGAGTTTATCTAAATCTAATTTCCAAGGTTCGTACTAAACTTTCTATGATACCAACAGTAACTCCATGACCCTAGTTACCCAGAGTCGGTGCATTATTATATAACATTGGCATGATCACAAAAGATCAAGTCTCAAAAGACCGATTAGTTTAGTAGTCTTGAAAACAGTAGATATATTCATAAGTCTTACATTACATCATAAAGTAAAAAAACTACAACAACATATTGTCTTCATATCCCCTCATACTATCCTTGTAGGTCATTCATAAATTACTTCTTCACACCCTTGTAAAAATAAAACATTGAAAGTTTTGAGCTCAGATTCCCAGTAATGATAAAAATATGGCGAAAACTTTCATAAATAAGAATAAACATTTAAGGCAATGTATAACTAGAAAAAAAGCCTTTTAAACTTGAACTTAAGCATAATATGGAAAAGATAAAATGAAATAATGCCATTTAATTATTCACATGAATATTCTACTAGTCGAATAACCACATGATATATCAGTAACCACTTTCATAATGATGAAATGCATAATTACATACTATCATAACCACGTAGTCAAGGCCTCATGCCAAGACTACAAATAAGATTATGTCAAGGCCTTGTTCCAAGTCACTAGTTTGTCTTATGAGACCTACCGATGCATCGAGGAGCTATAGTGGGCTCCACCCATCACTTACTAAGTCCAATTCATTCCTCATATGAAAAGTTTGAAACATAACATAAACATTCGTATTAAAACTAGCATACGAAATGTCAATACTTTAACCAAAAACCAAGAATGGTGTAAAAATAGCACATCAAAAGTCAAACATAACTCATACGATACAATATGGATGATTTTATTATATCATATTAACCTCAATCGATAATAATGAATGATAGTGAAATAGATTAAAATAATCATCAAACTATTGAGATAAATATCCCCCTTTTTTCTTGAAAAAATTTAAAAGTCACACTATTTGTCAAGAAGCCATTTAAAATAGATTTTTGAATCAAAGTTTCCCATACCACTTTGAAACTTTTAAGAGGAATTTTGATTTAAAAACTTTAATGTCCATATAAATAAATCCTTAAAATCATTTTTAAAACATGGACATTAATGATAAAGATTTAGAATAATAAATCTTTAAAACATTTTAAAATGATGTTTTAGTTAGAGTTCCTAACCAAAAGAGAGACACTTGAATAAAAATAATTGAGGTAATAAAAACTTTGTAATATCATGAGAATAAATGGATTCATGATATACTATGTAAAAGTACATTATATACACTATATAAAAGTGATTCGGTGTATAACAACAAAGAAGTCTCAATGGAATGTAATTTGAGATGAAATCTCTTATGAAGACCATATCCTTAGGTTAAGGATAAATAAATGACATAATTATGGGTGAAAAATATAAATACACTCAATATTATTGGATATTCAGTGTAAATCAATCAGAGTACATTCACACGTATTCTTGTAAAAACAACACCAATGAATTGTTTGCTTAACTCAACAAATGTAGATTGAGTTAAAATTACTCTTATCAAGTCCATCTCGATGAATTGGGAAGTTATTAATTGATTGATTATGTGTATCAAAAGTATATCCACAGAAAGGGGAGTGGACATTATGACATAAGCAAATGAATAGTGATTCCACACATAATCTTGGAGTAAAATAATTAATGAAGTATGCGTAAAGCCGAATGAATGGAAATTGAAATTTCAAATTCCCTTATTGATTTGTTAACTTACGAAACATACTCCCATGAAATAAGGATAATATAATGATGATTTAAATATCAATAAATTAAATCATATTACACAATTAATACAATCATGGGTAGTACACACACCACATGCAATAAATAAGTTGGGAACAATGGAAATCTCACGAAATTAAAAGTGAGATAAGAAACCCCTTACTTTGTACTTTTTCCTTGGTTGAGGGTAAATTATCCTCCTGTATAATGGTGAAATAATTTTTATTAAATTATAAAAGAATCAAATACATTAATATGATATCATATATGATCTTTTAACATTTCTTTGTTAATAATATCTTAGTGTTATCGTCGTTTCGGGTGTTAACTTACTCGTTTGATTTTATATGTTTTGTTACATAAGTCGTGTTTGTTATGGATTGGTTGTATATTATTCATATAAAGAATGATATAAAGTCTTTAAACATTATTTTTAATCATAAAATGAGAATTAGACTTGTCTGTATACGATGGGGAATGAATCTCATCGTGTTCGTGGAGACGGTAGTCCGTATGTACGCACGAGCGATAATATCATTCTTTTGATATTAAAATCATATATAATTGGATGTTATATCATATATAAAGAATCATTATCATGTTATAATTATTATTTACATGAATTACACATCATTATTATACCCATCCAAATAATAATGTATTGAATAACAATTACACCACGACGTGGAGACAGTAGGTCGTACGTACGCACATATGGTGACATGTCATTCAAAGGATGGATAGAATAATGAATATGGTTGTACCATATTTATAATAAAATCACAATATATATAAGATACTGGGGTTTTTATTTTAGAATGTAAATAACAAAGAAAGAATAAGTTGAAGAAGAAAGGAATTTGAAAGAGGGTGGTGAAAACATTACCTCTTCTTCGCGTTCTTCCTTTTGATTTGATCAAAAAGGATTCTTAGGTTGGATTTATGATCAAACTAAGGACTCTAGGTTGAAGTGATGGAATTTTATAGAATATTTGTGCGGGGTTTGGCCGATCCAAAAGGCTTTGAAGGTGTAAATTAGAGAGAAGGGGGAGTATCCTTTTATAAGAGGGGTGAGGGGCACCTTGGAAAAAACTAGAAATATTATTTTATAATAAATTAATATTCGGTTTCTAATGGCTCCAAAGTGGATTATATAAATGTTAAGGTTGGTATGGGTCTAAATAATTTCAACCAATAGATTTTATACAGGTTTGGGTCATTATATTAACCTTATCATTTATATTTAACTCTTAGTTAAATAGTCTGACATTTACCATGTCTCTTTGTATTTTTATATTATATAGTTAATAAACTTACTATAAACCTCCAAGATACCCCCAAGGGGTCCATTAATGATACACCTATAATTAAATAAGTCCTTTTTCAGAACCTTAGATTTTTATGAATAGAATATAAATTAATAATATAATATATTTTTTAAAATCTCTTTTATTTCAATTTTGACACTATTGGGTATTGTGTTTTTGATAATTTTATAAAAGAATTATTACTTAAAAAACAATTTATATAACCAATCATAATATGTCATATTAACCTATAAAATTAGTGGAATTCATAAAAAGTCTCAAATTGCATTTATTTGGATATTTATAATATCAATTATTTTAATATTTCATTAATTAAGTAATTACTGCATCACCATTGTGTCATAAATAAATTAAATTATTTAAGGTCTAAAAATAATAATAAAAATACCATTATGTAGGAAATATTTTTAAATTTATAATTAATATTTATAATTGAATTTATATTATGTATAACCCTATATTAAAAATGTTTTAGTTATTAAAATTTGATTTTATCTCTTTTAACTATTCTATGAATTTAATAATAATAAATGTCCTGATCTAATCCAAGTGGACCTAAATGATAATATTTTATTACTAAGGTTGTTTTTGGTCAAGATAAACTTGTAAAATAGAATTAGGACATGTGTTAGGGTAATATTAATATCATTTTTACCCTTAATTACCCAATTTACTTTTAATCGTGGTAAATAAAAGTAAAAGTTACTATTTACCAAAAATTATTTTCATCTCATTGAACCACATTTTACTCCTTGATATTAACCATGTCTCTCGAATTTTTGAAATTTCACTCACATAAGCGGTAAAATTAAGTTTTATGTGAATTTCCAAATTCTTCTAGGAGGTGGGTAAAAGACGGTGAAAAGTTTAATAAAATTCTTATATATCTAAAATTATTCTAAACTAACTCCAATGAATTACATTGAACTTATATGGGTATTATGTATCTATTTTATCCTTAATAAAATTTAATTAAAATGAATAATTATTTAAATAAAAATTCGGTTTTAAACTATAACTCAGTGTTTTTTCACTATTCATCAAAAATTGAATATTTTCATAAAAATACCAAAAATTCCCCCTAAGCTGATTTCGATATTCTGAATCCAAAAATGAAATCCATTTTGAAAGATAAAATTTATAAAATTTTAAAAAGTGGTTATTACTATTCATAACTGCTAGTTTGATTGGTTGTGGTGTGTGTTAGAACTCGAAGTTGCGTACAACACACACTACTGTATTATTTAAAGAGAAGCGTATCATGGAAGCTTGGGGTGTTACATGTAGTTTTTTATTCTTCTGGTAAACTTAATACATAATCCCTCACTTAAGAACATAAATTTCTATAACTTATACAAGATACACTTTATGTTTTCATACACTTTTTCTTATAGTCTTTCAAATCTTGAAAACTCACTAAACTCTTTATAACTTCATGTTTTAGTCTTCCTAAAACATTAACCTAGATGAACATATAAGGAATACAAGTCAAAAACTCCCTTTCATAATCATCATCTCTTTTTCTCTCCTTTTCTTGATATTTTTCTTTGAATGGTCTATTTATTTTATAAAATAAACCATTTTGTGAATGTTTTGATGATTTTAGATCTCCAAAATTCAAATCCCTATAACATTATATTTTTAATGCCTTTAAACATATTCTAAAATACTAGAGTCAATTCAAATCACTCTTTAATCCAGTGTCCCATCACTTTTCAAATACCTCAAATACTAAATTAAATAATGAAATTTAATTCATGAATTTTACTGATTTGAACATCAATATCAGCATCACCATAATTATTTTTATTTAAAAATGTTTATGTAAATTACTTGACCTCTTCTGGTCAACATAATTCTATAGAATTCCGTCTTATTCTTATGGTTCTTCATCTATCTTTACTCGTACATCTAATACATTCAAGTAATCAAATATACTATGGAATGAATCTTGTGCTTCTGGTGTTCTAAATCCATTTATCTTTTATTGTATTGGATCTTTGTCCTATAGAATCCACATCCAATAAATTCAACTCTAGGTCATTATATCATTTGATTGACTCAGAATCCATCATATCATGCTTTATGTATCCACACATATAGTCTTCCACATTTTAATTTACTGAATATGTCCATTTTTCTTCCATAACATTGAGACTTAATATTACCATCACTCATGGTAATCAACATGTATGATATCCTAAACATTTAATAATTTAACTAATGTTCATTTCAACCCCTATTTCCACTGATATAATTTTATAATGAATTCACATAATGATTTTACACATTTCTAAATTTTTCAAATACTTAACCATAATTTATCCTTCTATTATCTTTTGATCAACTTATCATTAAATCATCTCATCTAGAATCATAATTTTTATTCCTCCAATGTGATTTTATTATATTAAAATTTTGTTATATGTGTCATCTATCTTAACCTCAATATATCATCTTCTAGGAGACCCATTTTCACAAAATTATCAAATTATTTATATAAATATATGTACCTTGTGAACTTTTAGGAATCCTTAAAAATCTATACATGACTTTTATGAAGTACATGAATTTTTCATATCTTCATAACATTAATGAAGCTAAATTTTAAAATGTCTAAAAATTAACCTTATGAACTCAGACTTAATTCTCTAAGTATTTTCCAATTATTCTGTTAATTAACCTTCCCTTTATTAATCTTTTGAACACCCTATATCTTGGATTTCCTCCCTAAGTGAATTTTGATGGTTATACCTTCGAGTTAAAAATATTTAGCAGGTCTTCATATAGCTATTGATGATTAATATATCAGTGTAAACAACTTTTATATGCACCAAAACATCGCATCCCTAATATATAATGGATGCTCATGTATTGTGGGAATATCATCTAGAAAACTTATATTCTAGAATTATATCTTGTAAATGTCGTTCATTCTAATAACCATCCATAAAAATACTTTATAAAACTCAAAAATTCAATATCCCCTTTAGCTATCTCTTCAATGTCCACATAATTATATAATATTGTCGAACATAATTCCTAAACCTTAATTATTTCTCATTAAATCTTACATAATCTCAATTCAATAATATTAATATTTATAAGCTTATTTCAGTGAAATTAATTCATCAGCAACATTTATTCAAATAATTTTCAGTACATCCATGGACATTGTACTTATATCATATATTCAATTTATCAAAACATTCTTCATTTTTATTTTCTCATAGTAGAATAATAATTGTCAAATGTTATATTGTCAGATGTATATATGTTAGATCATTTGATGAACCTAACTTCCAAATAATCCTTAGGCAAAAACATTTTCTTCAATTTTCTTTAATTTACTAAATAATATTTTCTAGTTATTGAATATAATTATTTATGAAAAATACAACAACTTCATCATCACAACCCAAAGGGTTATTCAATCTCCCCCTTTGGATTATTTTCAATACCAAATGCTTATTAAATTCAATGAGTTCCTCTCACCCTTATTGATAATAAATTTAAAATTTCACTTTATGAGTTAATCCTTCATCAATCTCCATTTCTCCACCTAAAATTAATCAAACTAAAATTAACTCATGAATTCATTTATAGAATTATAAATTAACTTTAAATAAAGAAAAAAGTCATGAATCAACCAACTCTAAGTCTACATAATTCATGATCGTTGTATAAAACAAGAGTGATTAACACATACATTATAGTTGTCCCAGACATTCAAAATTTGATACCTATTTAGAGAACTTCTATATTGGTTTTTATAAAAGTAATTTTTATTCAAAATATTTCCTTCATCCATCTCAATAAATTAATTTATAATGCTTAACTAAAAATCAATTCAATATCCCATTAAAAACATTTCTCTTTGTCATAAAAAATTAAAAATCTCCCATAAATCTCAAAAATTAATTTTTATACCTGGATAAGAAAAAATATCAATGTATATAAAGATAAAAAACTTTTAACTCTTGAATTTAAATTTCTAGAACATCATCTTCATTTAATAAGTATTTGATTCTACGTACTTCAACCGAAAATCCATAAGAGCATTATTATCAAGTAACTCAATTATTTGATAATATAGAATTTATCTCTTTCAATTCACCTTATCAAACCTTCAGAATAACCATCTTCACCTTAACTCTCCTTTAATGGGTGATCTCTACCAATATCCATCATTATAACTGATAAAACTGATATAATCTGGTTAAAACCACTTGAGATAAAGTTCTCTATGATATATTTCTTCTAATATATGTAAAATATTTTTAAAAAAATTTACTCTATATATCCCCCTAGATTGAGTCTCTTTTAGTTCCCTTATCAGTGTAAGATAATAAGAATTTATGATAAAATAATGTGGATTTTCCTTTACCTATTAATTAGAGCTACTTGATTGAGAGGTTTTTCTAAATCTAATAACTACCTCAAATTAGTATTTTTTTATTCTTTATACCATCACCGAGGATATTAAAAACATCATTATTCTTAGGTTTTGTGGACTTATTCTCCTTAATTTTAATTTTTTCATTGTTTGGGTTTTTCTTCTTAAATCATATACCAACAAGACATGTGAATTGTTCTTCTCATTTTATTTGATATTCCTTACTAATTATAAAATTTTTAGCTATATTTTATTGAAAACAATTAGAGTATATTGACTCATTCAAGTTTAATAATATTTATCCTTCACAATAACTATTAAATAACCTTCTAATTTAAGATTCATTTTGTTTACTGACTCCTTTTTTATTGGTAACAATTTCATGAAATTTTTAGGACTGTGACTAGCTATCTTACACCTTCCACAAAGATTCTTAATTTTTGGTAATTTTATATGATATTCTAACTTCCAGTGAACATAAACTTCTTTATCAGAGATGTATTTAATTATTACAACCTTATTATTTATTTCGTAGATTGATTTCTTTTTTCTTTCCATATTACTTCAATTAAATTGAATTTTCCTGGTTATATTGTAATATTTATGGGAAATATTCATTCCTCATTCAAAAGATGAATCTTTTTTTGGAATGAATTATTTGATAAAATTATTCTTGGGTTCCTTACCCATGGTAACTATAATTTTATTTCACTTAAAGTTATATAAGATATCTTTATTCCTTTATTTTTTATCCATCTTTTTCTCTCTACTTCTATTAGAAGTAGTTGAGTTTTTATTGGTAGCTATCAACGAGACATCATTATCACATTGATCATTCCTTCCATGGAATTCATATGAGTTCTCAAAATATGTGAATTAGTTTTAAATGAGAAGAATTTTATTTTTTAATGTGCACTGGTTTCACTCAAATGATTTTTTTATTAACTTTAGTTTGACTCTCCCTTAATGAAGGAAGACTTTATTTTTTTTATAGTTGAAAAATAATTCCAATAATAAATGCGCTGGTGCTTTGATTTTTCACAATACTAATGGTATTTCATGAACCTTAGATTATACATGTAACACCCCAGGTGAATAAAGAATATGACATTTTTATATTTAACCATATTTGTGAATAAAATAATAATATGACTTTAAAGGGGATGCTATGCTCGATGGCGTACCCAACACGCAACAACGAGTTTTTTGGGATTCTTACATTGCACTCTAATAATAAAATATTATTATTTTAAATGGTAGTTAACATGTAGCCGTTGTATTGGTAGGAATGGATAGAAATAACTAAAATATGATTATATATGTTTTTAAATGTTTTTACATTTATCCAATAAAAGATAAAGGCTTAAAATATGGAAAGAATTCAATTTTAGGTGTATATGCCCTAGTTTTCACTATGGGCTCACTTATCGCCTTTTGATGGTGAACCGTCATTAAATATAGTTTTTTTCACTCTTAAACATTATATTAGACCAAATAAAACTATTCTTAAGAATCGGGACATCAAAATTTACTTTGTGTAAATTTTTGGTATCTTTCCGATAAAGTTCATTTTTTTAATGAATAGTGTAAAATATTGTATTTTAATTCAAAACCTCTTTTCAATCTAATTTATTTATATGATTAGATTATATTTTGAATTGGTTTTAAAGTGAAATTATAATATATGTTTACCATTAAATCCAATAGTGGTCGTTGGAATTAATTTCACTTTGAAAACAGACTTAAACTAGTGTCAATCTTTTGATACTTATTGTTTCATAAAAACACGCTATTTGCTTTGACAGTGGTAATTAATTATTAAATTAATTAATGTGACTTGTATGTTTTGAATTTTTTAAAATAGAATTCATTTTTGAATTCGGAATATCAAATATATCTTAGGGTGAATTTTTGGGATTTTTCTGAAAAACATCAATTTTTGATGAATAGTGAAACCACTAAGTGGTACTTATAAAAACTGATTTTTCCGTTTAAATGAAATTTTTCCATCTTTGTGTTTTGAATTTCAAAAATCCGACATACATGGTTGTCATTAAGAAGAAAAATGTGGTTCAATGGGATAAAAATAATTTTTTGGTGAATAGTAACTTATTAAGTTTTAATCGCGATTAGAGGTAATTAGTGTAGTTTAAGGTAAAAATAATGTTTTAATAATATGAAATGAACTTGACACATGTCCTAACCTCATTGTATGTGTCATGGACGACCAGGAAAACCCATGGGTCAACTTGGGGACCCCATGAAGCCACTTTGGTTGGAAAATTACATTAATATCTTTTTATTTAAAGTTAAAGTAAAAATGAGACAAACATGAAATGTTTTACTAAAACAATTTTTACATGGGGTTATACAAATCAGCTTTTTGACTATAAAAATTCATTGGAAAGATAATAAGATTTCCTACATCATAGTATTTGTTTTATAATTTTTAGACATTAAATAAATTAAATTATTTATGACATCATGATGATGCAACGATGACCTCATTATTTAACGATTTAAATAAAATGGAAAGATAATGTAATATCTAAGACCTACACATGTCCAAACCTATTGGATGAGTGGATTTCGAACCCTTATCACCTTAGCCTCGAAATAAATCAATGTGGGACCTTTAAAATCCGAAACTCGTTTGAAAATAAAGTAACATTTTGTAACTTTACAAGAGTGCCCCTCCTCTCCTCTTATAAAAGGCCCCCACCCCTACCTCCTTACCCAAACTCCCAAAGACCTTGGCTCGGCCAACCTCTGCCCATTTTGTCTCTAAACTTCCCTATCTTACTCCTTGAAGCCTCACTTTGGGCATAAGTCTTCCCAAGGAAGCCTTTGAGCTCAAACCAAAGGGAGTTACCCGATTTTAAGGTAATGTCTTCACTTGAGTCCTTTTGTTTTATTTTTGTTCTCCAACCCCCCACCCTAAACTCTTTTTATTCATTTATTTAGTAACAAATATAGTATCATAAATATACTAGGATTTTGTTATAAGAAGGATTCGAGCTACATTTTCACACACCTACATCTAATGGTAAAAGAACATACTGTTTCCGTGGATGGCGAATTTCGGCCTTCCGAAACGATGATTGTTCAACATTCTTTTAACACCTTCAAAGGTGGACATTAAGATGACACTACATTTATATATGATATATATTATGTTTATTATTTCCTTAAGCTTCTGTATTTTTCATATTGGGCATACCTTTATGGTTTCCCTTATGGGTAAACGTGATATCTTCATTTAAGGAAGTGCGGACTACTGCCCCCTCAAAGTGATTTGATTCGTTAATACCATATGTGGTACGTATAAAGGATATATTTAATGATATTATATATGATAACATACTTTAATTAAAATACTATTATGTATCATTATTTTTTAACTCCATTAAATATGAAATAGAAATGGAAGTAGCGTTCATGCGTACGTACGGCTTACCATCTCCATGAACGGTACATTTCATTTCTTATCTCAAAATGTTATGTAATACTATAAGTACATATATATAATGGATATATATGTAATATATTACATCAAAATTATGGATATCATTCTGGAATTATAACATATATATATATCTCTCATTTTTTTAATTCCATTAATATGACAAAAAATGAAAGTAGCGTTCATGCGTACGTACGGCCTACCGTCTCCATGAACGGTGCTTTTCGTTTTTTATCTCCAAATGATATGAAATAGTATGAAATGAATATTTACTGGATATATATGATATTTTAATCATTAATACTATTCTTGAAATTATTTACTTATAACTACATGGGCAATCTTTTTTCAAACAAGTTCATTTTCGACTCAAGTACCAAACATCGGCAAAAACGTCTGATATATACTAACATTATTAAACAATTATAATAACATTATAATATTTGATATGATATGAATAATAATATATAAAGGAGGTAATTAGGAAATTATTAATTGACCAAAGTTTATTATTCAGGAATATAATGAAACGAACAAGACAAGTTGGACTTGAGGTAAGGAATCCTACTCCTCTCTTTCTTTTTAAGTACACTCTTTTATGTCATTCCTTTTAAAGATCATCTTTACTATTATTGGGATGTTATTTTATATTAACATTACTGTAATTTTTATGTTCATGTGATGAGAGACCCTATTCTCTCTCATCAATCCATTTTGGATGTTTTGAGTGGCGCCGTTTGGCTGCCGAATTTTCATAAGAGATATAACTTCTCTCTTTCTTTTTAAGTACTCTCCTTTATGTCACTTATTTTAAGCTCCTCTTTATTATGTTGGGGGGATGTTCTTTTATATTCCTCTTTCTATAAAATTTATGTTCATATGATGAGATACCCTATTTGATCTCATCAACCCATTTTTGTAAGTTTTATGTGGCGTCGTTAGGCTGCCGAGTTTTCGTAAGGGATTTTTCATCTCACTTTTATTCCTGTGAGATTTATGCTACATTTGCCACAATTTCCTTTGAGTGGTGTATGTACTAACCATTATTTTACTCATTGTGTAATATACTTTCTTTTATGAGTATTTACATCAATGTTTTATTGTCCTTCTTTCACGAGGTGTATGTTTCGAAAGATACCCATGTCGGTAAGGGAACCTTTCACCCTCCTCTTTTTAAAAGACTTCTTTTGTTGGGTCTTTTAATTTACATATTGTTATGTTGGGATATGTTCTCACATATCCTTATTGATGTAAATTTTATTTCCAAGTTATGAGATACCCTTTTTTTATCTCTCATCAACTCATTTTGATGTGACGTCATTAGGCTGTCAAGGGAACTTCTTAACCTAATTTCGATTTCATTGGGTTCAACATGTTGTTATTGAATATGTAATCCTTTGAATATGTGTGAATGACCTTGGATTATTTTACACTTGATATCCACTTATATTTGGTGTATTCGTCTGTCACACATAATTATGTAATTGATTTATCCTTAAACCAAGGATACCGTCTTTGTATGGGACTTTGTCTCAATCTCCATTCATTGAGGCATATTTTGTTTTATACACAACCTTCTTTTATACGGTGTATAAACCCCTTTGACTTTTACGTTTATCCAAAAAGGAATCTTTTTTATACGAAGCGTTTTACTAAACGACAAAAGGGAATGTTTTTGTCGTATGTACGCGGTGACAACGACTTCTCTGCCTCCGTGACCGTTATTTGAGTTTCGGCTTCTTCTACAAGCCATACAATCTTTTTAAAAGAAAAATAAATACCATGTTTTACTTTTCTTTTATTTTGGTATTGAAAATGGTTTTCATAATGTTTTTGTATCAATGTGTTTTATTTATATCTTGTTATTGAAAGGTGGAAATGTTATGTTTCCTTTATGCATGTTTTATGTGATAAGATTATGTTATGGTTCTTGGGCATTGTTATGAAGATGGGTGGTTCCGTGATAAACCAAGGGCGGGTGAGCCTGATATAGCTCTCCAATTCATTGGGTAACGCGAAGGAGTGAAATATTAAGGTTTCTTCAAAGAGATTTAGCGAATATACTGTGATGGGTATTCCAAACGTAACCAAGAGGGTTACTCCCTACATAAGAATGTTATGAATGCCTCAAGTTACCTTTATGTCTTATGATTTCTATGATTTATTCATGATTTGATGAGGTATGTTAAAGTGCCTATATTTTATGGGTAAAGTATGATTTTATTCTTAAGTATATATGAACTCATGTTTCCTTCCCATATTTTTATAACCCTTACTAAGATTTTTATGCTCATCCCATGTTTTTGAAATGTTTTTCACAGGTCAAGGGAAAGGTACATGATGTGATGATAGTGTCAAGGATGTGTCAAGAAAGAATCCATGTTTTATTTTAAATATGTTTCCGTTGATGGGAAGAATGAATACTATCTTTTATGTAACCACTTTGTTTAAATGTGGAACGTAATGCAAGTTTCATGATCTAATTCTCTAAAACTCTAAACCTGAAAAGATCCTCAATGTGTAATCTTGTAATAACTCAAGATTAAGTAAGGTTTAAGGCCGGGGCCTTATAGTTGGTATCAAAGGTCGGTTTAGATAACTTTAGAGGTTAGGGTATTCTCTAAGCATAACTGACATTACCATAATGGTTAGGATTTCAGAAAGAGTCCTAGTTTTAGATAAAGTGAATGAGTAAGTATATATTAGTGTTTATATTCCTCATTTGTACATGATGGTTTTGTTGATATACTCACACTGACATTTCTATTTTAAGTAAATGGATGGATCTAGCAGGCACCAAAGAGACAACAGGTTTGATGGAAACTGTGGTGGTTCTATGATTAAGATACTAGATAAAATGGGGGATTCAATGAGGAAACTCGTGGTTGTTCTAAACCAACTATCAAGGAGTCATGATCAACCACTTGAAGCTTGGTATGTTCTGTAATGAATCATGTACGAGATGACCAATCGATGTGAAAGTTCAGGTAATAATTATAAAGGTAACCATTACAGTTTATATGATCCTTACTTTTGAGGTAATTATGGGTTATTATATGATATGCTGGAAAATGAAAGGCATGAGATAAACTTGAGGTTAAAATATGTTATGATAATTTTTGATGATTTTATCTCTTTTTGGGGAATGATTTAAGAATTATATAGTTTTGGAAAAGGGACAACACGCAGACCATGTGACAACCCGTCGCATCGGACAAAGCTGCGGGAATCGAACCCACAACCAAAGTGCGACTGGTATTTATCGCCTACCACTCGACTACGTGAAGTCTCTGGTTAGTTTGACCGATTCTTTTTAGTTAGATGATTTTATGAATTAAGAGTAAGTTGATTTTGGGTTATTTATGAAAATGATTAACCTATCATGGAGGATATGTGATTAGGTTAATTACTTTTCAATACGAGACTTTAGGAGAAACAGATGTTGTTTGGAGATAAATGTTACGATTTAACTTGGAAGACTATGTGACTAAATCCTTCAAATATTTGGGATTCAATATTATATTGGTTTACTTTGAAGAATTTTATGGACAAATTGGTTATCAAATGGTCCTCGTTTAACTTTGGGTTTTGTTGGACAAATTTTGTGATTAAGAATATATTTTCTTTTTATAAAGGGTTATCCTTTTCTGGATTATCTGATCTTGTAGTAACCTTTTTGGTTTTAGTTTTGGTTAAGGTTTGAAGACATGGTAAATTTATAGTTCTTTTTTTTGGATTAGGTTCTCCTATAGAAGTTGTTTATAGTACTCTTAATGCGAACAAGTCTTCCTAAATACTCGTCTTTTGGAGAAAGTATGAGTCTGTGTAAGAAATCTAGTAAAAGTTGAAAGTCAACAGGACAAGTAAGTATGTTTCCTTATGTTTTATTTAATCTCAAAAAATAAATTCCCCAATAAAAAGTAACTTAAAACAAAAATTTTGTCTATTAACTTTTCCTACTGGGGAACCCAACACCGTTTAACCCATCACAAGTTTGTGATTTTCTTATTGTTAACTTTCCCCTAGACATATTTTCTATCACTCTCCATTAGAACATGACCCTATGTTTTCTCTTCCATGTCCATATTTTCCTACATGGAATCCTATTATGGGTTAACTCGGGTGACCTCTGTACTTATTCTTCTTTATTTTAAAGTGATTTTTTTACCGACTCTTGTTTCGATGTGGGATTTTCAATGAAGTTTTTGAGCCAAATTTTTAAATTGCGAGGACACAATTCCCAAAAGGGGGGAAGGATGTAACACCCCATGTGAATAAAGAATATGAAATTTTTATATTTATCCATATTTGTGAATAAAATATTAATATGACTTTAAAGGGGACGCTATGCTCGATGGCGTACCCAACACGCAACAACGAGTTTCTTGGGAATCTTACGTTGCACTCTAATAATAAAATAATATTATTTTAAATGGTAGTTAACATGTAGCCGTTGTATTGGTGGGAATGGATAGAAATAACTAAAATATGATTATATATGTTTTTAAATGTTTTTACATTTATCCAATAAAAGATAAAGGCTTAAAATATGGAAAGAATTCGATTTTAGGCGTATATGCCTTAGTTTTCACTAAGGGCTCACTTATCGCCTTTTGATGGTGAACCGTCATTAAATATATATTTTTTCACTCTTAAACATTATATTGGACCAAATAAAACTCTTCTTAAGAATCGGGACATCAAAATTTACTTTGTGTAAATTTTTGGTATCTTTCCGATATAGTTCATTTTTTTAATGAATAGTGTAAAATGTTGTATTTTAATTCAAAACCTCTTTTTAATCTAATTTATTTATATGATTAGATTATCTTTTGAATTGTTTTTAAAGTGAAATTAGAATATATTTTTACCATTAAATCCAATAGTGGTCGTTTGAATTAATTTCATTTTGAAAACAGACTTAAACTAGTGTCAATCTTTTGATACTTATTGTTTCATAAAAACACGCTATTTGCTCTGACAGTGGGAATTAATTATTAAATTAATTAATGTGACTTGTATGTTTTGAATTTTTTAAAATAGACTTCATTTTTGAATTCATAATATCAAATATAGCTTAGGGTGAATTTTTTGAGATTTTTCTGAAAAACTTCAATTTTTGATGAATAGTGAAACCACTAAGTGGTACTTCTAAAAACTGATTTTTCTGTTTAAATGAAATTTTTCCATTTTGTGTTTTGAAATTCAAAAATCCGACATACATGGTTTTCAGTAAGATGTAAAATGTGGTTCAATGGGATAAAAATAATTTTTTGGTGAATAGTAACTTATTAAGCTTTTAATCGCGATTAGAGGTAATTAGTGTAGTTTAAGGTAAAAATATTGTTTTAATAATATGAAATGAACTTGAAACATGTCCTAACATCATTGGATGTGTCATGGAAGACCATGACAACCCATGGGTCAACTTGGGGACCCCATGAAGTCACTTTGGATGGAAAATGGAATTAATATCTTTTTATTTAAAGTTAAAGTAAAAATGAGACAAACATGAAATGTTTTATTAAAACAATTTTTACATGGGGTTATACAAATCAGATTTTTGACTATAAATATTCATTGTAAATCTAATACGATTTCCTACATCATAGAATTTTTTTTATAATTTTAGACATTAAATAAATTAAATTATTTATGACATCATGATGATGCAGCGATGACCTCATTATTTAACAATTTAAATAAAATGGAAATATAATGTAATATCTAAGACCTACACATGTCCAAAACCTATTAGATGAGTGTATTTCGAACCCTTATCACCTTAGCCTTGAAATACATCAATGTGGGGCCTTTAAAATCCGAAACTCTTTTGAAAATAAAGTAACATTTTGTAACTTTACAAGAGTGCCCCTCCTCTCCTCTTATAAAAGGCCCCCACTCCTACCTCCATACCCACACTCCCAAAGCTTTTGGCTCGGCCAAACTCTGCCCATTTTGTCTCTCCACTTCCCTCTCTTACTCCTTGAAGCCTCACTTTGGGCAGAAGTCTTCCCAAGGAAGCCTTTGAGCTCAAACCAAAGGGAGTTACCCGATTTTAAGGTAATGTCTTCACTTGAGTCCTTTTGTTTTATTTTGCTTCTCCAACCCCCCTAAACTCTTTTTATTCATTTCTTTTGTAAAAAATCCAGTATCATCAATATACTAGGATGTTGTTATAAGAAGTATTCTATCTACACTTTCACACACCTACATCTAATGGTTAAAGAACATACTGTTTCTGTGGATGGCGAATTTCGGCCTCCCGAAACGATGATTGTTCAACATTCTTTTAACACCTTAAAAGGTGGCCATTAAGATGAAACTATATTTATATATGATATATATTATGTTTATGATTTCCTTAAGCTTCTTTATTTTTCATTTTGGGCATACCTTTATGATTTCCATTATGGGTAAACGAGATATCTTCATTTAAGGAAGTGCGGACTACCGCCCCCTCAAAGTGATTTGATTCGTTAATACCATATGTGGTACATATAAAGGATATATTTAGTGATATTATATATGATACCATAATGGAATTAAAAAACTATTATGTATCATTATGCTTTAATTCCATTAAATATGAAATAGAAATGGAAGTAGCGTTCATGCGTACGTACGGCTTACCGTCTCCATGAACGGTACATTTCATTTCTTATCTCAAAATGTTATGTAATACTATAAGTACATATATATAATGGATATATATGTAATATATTACATCAAAATTATGGATATCATTCTGAAATTATAACATATATATATCTCTCTCATTTTGTTTTAATTCCATTAATATGACAAAAAATGAAAGTAGCGTTCATGCGTACGTACGGCCTACCGTCTCCATGAACGGTGCTTTTCATTTTTTATCTCCATATGATATGGAATAGTATGAAATGAATATTTACTGGATATATATGATATTTTAATCATTAATACTATTCTGGAAATTATTTACTTATAACTACATGGGAAATATTTTTTCAAACAAGTTCATTTTTGACTCATGTACCAAACATCGGCAAAAACGTCTGATATGAACTAACATTATTAAACAATTTTTATAACATTATAATATGTGATATGAACTTAATAATAATCTTTAAAGGAGTTACTTAGGCAATTATTAATTGAACAAAGTTTATTATTCAAGAATATAATGAAACGAACAAGACAAGTTGGACTTGAGGTAAGGGATCCTACTCCTCTCTTTCTTTTTAAGTACACTCTTTTATGTCATTCCTTTTAAAGATCATCTTTCTTGTTATTGGGATGTTATTTTATATTAATCTTACTGTAATTTTTATGTTCATGTGATGAGAGACCCTATTCTCTCTCATCAATCCATTTTGGAAGTTTTGAGTGGTGCCGTTAGGCTGCCGAATTTTCTTAAGAGATCTAACTTTTCTCTTTCTTTTTAAGTACTCTCCTTTAGGTCACTTATTTAAAGCTCCTCTTTGTTATGTTGGGGGGATGTTATTTTATATTCCTATTTCTATAAATTTTATTTTAATATGATGAGATACCCTATTTGATCTCATCAACCCATTTTTGTATGTTTTATGTGTCGTCGTTAGGCTGCCAAGTTTTTGTAAGGGATTTTTCATCTCACTTTTATTCCCGTGAGATTTATGCTACATTTGCCACAATTTCCTTTGAGTGGTGTATGTACTGACCATTATTTTACTCATTGTGTAATATACTTTCTTTTATGAGTATTTACATCAATGTTTTATTGTCCTTCTTTCACGAGGTGTATGTTTCGAAAGATACCCATGTCGGTTAGGGAACCTTTCACCCTCCTCTTTTTAAAAGACTTCTTTTGTTGGGTCTTTTAATTTACATATTGTTATGTTGGGATATGTTCTCATATATCCTTATTGATGTAAATTTTATGTCCAAGTGATGAGATACCCTTTTTTTATCTCTCATCAGCTCATTTTGATGTGACGCCGTTAGGCTGTCAAGGGAACTTCTTAACCCAATTTCGATTTCTTTGGGTTCAACATGTATTTCTTGAATATGTAATCCTTTGAATATGTGTGAATGAACTTGGATTATTTTACACTTAATATCCACTTATATTTGGTGTATTCATTTGTCACACATAATTATGTAATTGATTTATCCTTAAGCCAAGGATACCGTCTTTGTAAGGGACTTTGTCTCAATCTCCATTCATTGAGGCATATTTTGTTTTATACACAACCTTCTTTTATACGGTGTATAAACCCCTTTGAATTTTACGTTTATCCAAAAAGGAATCTTTTTTATACAAAGCGTTTTACTAAACGACAAAAGGTAATGTTTTGTCGTACGTACGCGGCGACAACGACTTCTCCGCCTCCATGACCATTATTTGAGTTTCGGCTTCTTCTACAAGCCATACCTTCTTTTTAAAAGAAAAATAAATACCATGTTTTACTTTTCTTTTATTTTGGTATTGAAAATAGTTTTCATAATGTTTTTTTATCAATGTATTGTATTGATATCTTGTTATTGAAAGGTGGAAATGTTATGTTTCCTTTATGCATGTTTTATGTGATAAGATTATGTTATGGTTCTTGGGAATTGTTATGAAGATGGGTGGTTCTGTGATAAACTAAGGGTGGGTGAGCCCGATATAGCTCTCCAATGCATTGGGTAATGCAAAGGAGTGAAACGTTAAGGTTTCTCCGAAGAGATTTAGGGAATATATTGTGATGGGTATTCCAAACGTAACCAGGAGGGTTACTCCCTACGTAAGAATGTTATGAATGCCTCAAGTTACCTTTATGTCTTATGATTTCTATGATTTATTCATGATTTGATGAGGTATGTTAAAGTGCCTATGTTTTATGGGTAAATTATGATTTTATTCTTATGTATATATGAACTCATGTTTCCTTTCCATATTTTTATAACCCTTACTGAGCTTTTTATGCTCATCCCAAGTTTTTGAAATGTTTTTCATAGGTCAAGGGAAAGGTACATGATGTGATGATAGTGTCAAGGATGTGTCAAGAAAGAATCCATGTTTTATTTTAAATATGTTTCCGTTGATGGGAAGAATGAATACTATCTTTTATGTAACCACTTTGTTTAAATGTGGAATGTAAGGCAAGTTTCATGATCTAATTCTCTAAAAATCTAAACCTGAAAAGATCCTCAATGTGTAATCTTGTAATAACTCAATATTAAGTAAGGTTTAAGGTCGGGGCCTTATAATACCATTTCATTGAAATTCAAATATCGGTTGGAACATCCATTATTAAAATATTATCTACTTCCTTTTATACATTCCTTATAAATTATAGAAATGGTTCTTCTATCCAATTATTATGATTATTGAACATGATTGGATTATAAGAATTTAAAATTTATTTCCAAATCAAGGCACTTTATATTTAATGTTTCTTTATGTCTTCAAGAGATATAAATTTTCCTTCACACTTCATTTTCATATTATTAACATCCTCTTCATGAAATTAACATTGTTTAAGAAAATAAATTTCAATATCCTTTATCTTTTTGGATTTAAATCCAAACTAAAAATTCTTGACATTTAATTTAACTTTTGATACATGAATCAGTTCTTCAAAAACTTTCTTAAACACTACCTTCTCATATATACTTATTTTTAATTATTATTGATTTTGGAAGATCTTTCATAACTATTTTAGGAAGACTATTTCATTACTTCTACAAGCTCTATAAGGTTTATTCATTTTTAAAATTTATTTCCCAATGCATCCTTCATCTCATTATGTTCTGATCCAAGCTATGTGTTTTCATCCTTTAGACCCTTAAAAAATAAATCATATATGAATTAACATTGGTGTGGAATTTTACATATAATACTTTATCTAAGAGTAAATGTATTCAATATAATCATACTCACTTCAATTTGAGCATGGTTATTCAATATGATTATTTTAGATAAATATATTAGTAATCATACTACTCAGATTAACTTCTGGTAGTGGGGAATACTCCTTCCACAATTCTTGATAATATTGTTTCTTTAATATATGATCTTCATTTTCCTTTTTTTCAAGGATTTATCCAAAAATCAGTATATTCTTTTGGTTATGCATACCTTTCATAACTTATGGTAGATGATTTTATATATATCCTGTGAATCATCACTTCATGATGATATGGAAAACAACATGGATAAAAATAGTTGATCCAATCAAATTAAACCTATTCTCTAATACACTTTTCTATTCCTAGGGGAACTTGTAATCACACTAATAGGAGTGTTGAATTAGGTGTGACAAACTTTTACCAATTTATTCTAACATAAACTTTTACCCCTTAATGTTATACGAATAATTTTATTAGTTAGTATCTATGGATATTTTTATATATTCCCAAACACATATAACCACATGAAAAATGGTAAAGTAAAGCATTAAAATCACCCCACATAATTTTTTACAATTTTTATCCCAAATGTGAGAACCTACTTCTTATTATTTTTAGTTATTTTTCTAAGGCACATATTTTATACAAATAATATAATTATCTATTAAATATGGTGTGGAAAGTATTCTCCTATAGCCCAAAAGTTCATTATATGACAAAAATGAATGATTATCACTCCCAATTAGTTCTTAATAATAGATCTCTCTAGTTTAAAATATGATCCTTGAATATGAGAATATATGTTACTATTATATAATTTTCACTAAAATCACATATCGATCGGTATTATTCTACTTATGGTAAACTAAATTCTAGATCCCTTACTTCAAAACTATAAGGCATAGATATTATGTAGTCATTGATTTATTTTGTCCCAACATTTAATCTTGTATCCTTATAAATTAAATGAGCTCACTCATCTCTTTGGAAATTCGCATGTTTATCTTGTCAAAAAAATTACCCCAATGATTTTTTTTATGAATACAGGTTCATAACTACCTTTATTAATTAGTAGGTCTCTATATCTCTTATTCTTGTTAGTTTTCTCTAAATTATCTCAATATCTCATAGAATAAACCTTCTTGAAAATATTATTTATTTTATATATCTAAACTTTGATAATCTACTCTATTCAATTTTGAATTCCCTTAAAAAATTCAAAAATCTAAGTTTCAAGTCAAATATCTACAAAATATGGAATAAACTCTCTTTTAAAACATACCACAAATCCTAACTGTAATCATGAACTATAAATTATGAATTTCATTAATTTTTACATCCATCTCAACATCATCACAATGATTATGAATCAACAATGTTTATATGAAGTCACTTGGAATTATTCATTCAACTAACTTCAATATATTTTGTAAGAACCCGACCCCAGTTGCCCGGAGCTGGTGCCTTATTTGATTAAATTGGCATATAAACAAGTAATAAGAATCCTAAAGGACAATTTAGTTTAGTATTATTGGAAGATATATATATATAAGCTCAACATTACAATAAGAAAAGAAAAACAACATAGAAACTCCTTTGACAACATCCATAACTCCTAGGTTATTTTAGTATGTCATTAATAATAAAATTATTCATGTATTGAGAAAATGAAACATAAGAAAGGGGTGAGCTCAGATTCTCAATAAGGGTAATTAATACAACAGAATACATATACACATTAGGAGAGTTGAATAACTAAAAAAATACTCCTTTAATGAATAATAAACTTGATCACATTATGGCAGGAATAAGACCTAAGTAAATAATGCCATAATAAAACATAATCATGGGTATTATAATAGTCAAATAACCACATGAACCATCAATACTATTTTTATAGTGAGGTAATACATAATTAGGGACAACATAACCATACCGTCAAGGCATTGTGCCAAGACCATAAATAATCATATTGTTAAGGCCTTGTGCCAAGACTGTAGTTTGTCTCATGAGACCTACCAATGCCTCGAGGGGATATAGCGGTACCCACCCGACACTTTCTATATACAATAAATTCTTCATATGAAAAGAGATAAACATAAACAACATATACATTTATATTTAAATTAATATATGAAATGAAAATAATTTTCTCCGAACATTAAGCATAAACACTAACCATTCAGAGTAAATTGGTGAATGGTTTTAAGATAGCACATCCACAACCAAAATTATCATAAACCATTAAATTAAATATGGTATATGATAACATGGAATACTAATCCCAATAAAACATAAGAATTAATAAGATTGTTGAAATGGAAAAATATACTCTTATAAAAACTTCGAGTAAATCATGAGATAAATACTCTTTTACTTTGAAAAGAAGAGTTATTTTGGAAATATATTTGTATAAAACCAGAAGTGAAGTAAGATAGTATTTTTATAATACAATGAGTTATTTATAAAGATAATGGTTTCCAAAAACATATTATATAGTGCCCTTGAAAGTAGGTAAGAATTAGAGAAATTCCCTTGGACCGGGCTTGTATTTCATAAAAAAAATTGTAAGTTCCTTTTAAAACTTGTAACCATCAATAAAATAAGGAAATATTCTAGTTGGTAAAAATATATAGCCAAAAGAAATAATTTTTTAGTAGTACATAATAATACACAAGAGTTTCATTGGGGTAATTTGATAATAAAAGTAACACAAATGAAAATGGAATTTTGGGTGAAAAACCTTTACCTTAAGTCTGAACGTGTTCCGCTCTTGAAATTAAGCTTTGGGAATATGAAATTAGAATTATTAATAACATATTTCATAAATTATTAGGAATTTATGTAGTTTATCATAATTCTGTTTAGTTCATTTATTCACTTAGTGATACGTTATTATATTTAATTTCATTGTTCCAGAGTGTTCATTTTCTTTATTTTCATAATCGGTTCACTTGTTCTTAAGTAATGGTGTAGAATGAATGTTAATATACAAAATTGAAATTACATATTATTTATGAACATCCATAATTGTTAATGGTCATTTATATCATTCGGTTTCATGGAAAGGGTGTGAATCATTAGATGAATTATTTATGACATTCACTTAGATTATTTAGCGGTATTTTGATTATTAGGAACTACTTTGGTCATATGATTTAATAATATGTATGTATACTGGTTCTTGAATCTTAATAAGGTTATAATACATATATTAATGTCTTTTTAAACCATAAAAATAGTTTCATGACTTGTAATAATGTATAATTTGAAGAACGAAACTTCATCATCCACGAAGGTTATAGATTGGAACCTCATGGACGTTGATTTTGTTTATAAAATAAAAGAGGGAGATAGGATATTGATGATGGTTCTTCCATTCACATGATATAATTCCACTATATAGATTATACTAGATCTATCATGGTCATTTGGATATAGGAGGTGAGGAGAGGATAACAAAATAAGATAAATTGAAATGAAAATAAATGAAAAGGAAGGGTGCTTTACCTCTTGAAATAACCTCCTTAAGGACCTCCTTAAGGGATGGGGTTTTAGTCTTTTGGAAATACCAAGATCTTATTGGATGTAGGGAGTGACTAGGTAATGGTAATTGGGCATAACATTGATGATCTTAAAGGCTTATAGGAGTGAATAGAAGAGGGAGTGGGGGTGGGGGTTTTATAGTGGAGGAGATGAGTGAATTTTGAATATTTAATTCATTATTTTTTTATTTCCCCCAAGACAACAAATAAAGTTGTTTCATGTGACCCCTAATAGTAATAAGTGCGTGTGAGTTTGAACCAAGTGGCCTTACATTTCTTATGATGTCATAAATAGTGTATTTAACTGATAATTTGTATATGCGGTATTTTACCGTATTTCACTATTTATCAAAAATTCAAGAATTTTAGAAAAATCCCAAAAATTCACCCCTACCATTTTTTGATGTGTAGAATTAAAAATTTATCTACATTTTTCAAAAATAATTTTCTAAATTTTATTAATTTAATTTTAAAATAAAATCATAGTTAATTTGAAAAATAACAATTTTAAAGGTATAATTATTTTTATATCACATTGAAAAATTAATTAAGATATAATTATCTTATTAACTTAATAAAATAAAATATTATCATTATTTACTTTTCATAAGTTTCATATTACTATTCATAAGGGTATGTTACTATTCAAAAAAACATGTTTGTTCTATCAGACTCCAAATGACTTACTGATCACAATTTTAGATGATAGTTTTTCGAAATTCAAAACATAGAAGATGCAAAGTGGTGTTTAATGTCTAGATTATAAAATGAATTTATTTTCAAAACCTTGTGGTGTTACATATTTAATTTTACATATTTATTTTTTCCTCTTTCATTACTCAAACTTATGCATATTTTAATTCTTTGAATGAAATTGGACGTGAATATTTTTCTTTTTTTGTTCTAAATATATCTCAATTAAACTATATACAGATTTTGTCTTGAAGCATCCACTTTCAATTTTCACAACTCCTAATCGTTTTATATTTTTATTGACTTAGGCTTTATCATCTGATATATTCAGTTTCCACACATTTGGGATTCCTCATTTACATTTACCAAAAAATTCATTTGTTAATTCCTCCCTTTGAAACTTAATCTTATCATAATTCAAGGTAATTAGTATGTATAATATCCTAAACATTCGGTTCTTTAACTTAGGTTCACTTTATAATCTTCTTATATTTATCTCATATTCCACTGATTTCATAGAATGTTATTCCTTCTTCTAACTTATTCTAGAGTATTCAATCTCAGTCATCCTTCTTCAGTATTCCAATCAACTTATTATTTTTTTTGTTCATCTTGAACCATAGTTATTTTTTCACCAAGGTAATGTTCAGCCATTGAATTAAAAATGCATAAATCAACTGACTTTGATTTCAAAGCTTATATTTTGGAAATTACTTTTTGATGGACTTCTCATATTTTCCATAAAAGTATATGTACCATGTAAAATCATATCAAACCTTATAGAATTTCTATATGAGGTTCACAAATTTTACACATCTTCAAAAAGTAAGTCATCGTAAACCTTATGAAGTCCCAAAGTTAACCTCTATAACAAAGTGAATTCTTTGACAAATTATCAATTATTCAATTACTTTAACTTTGGGTTATCTATCTTTTGGATGCTCTCGATTTTGGTCTTATTACATGAGTGAATTATAATGGTTGTAACTTCTAGATAACATCCTTCAATATAATTTTTTATGGGTTCTGATGATACATTTATTGGTGGAATAAACTTTCAGATGCACTATAGATTTTCATCTGTGGTATCTCTCAGATTTTCATCTTTAATGGGAACATCATCCAGCAAATTTTTTATCTAGAAGTATATTTTTTAACATAAATTCATTAAAAAAATAGTTATCTAACTACTTTACCAAATATATATCTTTATTATTCTCTTCATCTATCCCTTCAATATCTACATAGAAAATTTTGTAGATAATGATTTTTAACATTCATAATTTTTCATGGAATCTCACTTAAGCTCAATTCAACAATCATCAGATCTACAGGCTTCTTCTAGTGATCTATAATGATCAAGATCATTGATTCAACTTATTTTCATTAATTTAAGTGATTCTATCCTTTTATATTCTAGATATTGTATCAGACCGTTCTTCATTTTCATCCTTTGTTGGTAGATATTTCATCAGCTGGTATTATATCATATGATATATCTATGTTACATTTTTCGATGAACATAACCCGAAACCATTCTTAGAAAGCAACATCTTTTTAACATTAATTTAGCTTAATCATTGAGTTTTCCAACTACTGATGGTGAAAATTGAAAAGAAAATTATAAACATCATCATCATAACCCAAAGGTCTTATTATTTATGTATATTTCATGTTTAATATTTTTATGAAGTATTTTTTTGTTATTTATATCTACATCTTCCAAAAGGATACCAATGTTCATTCCCTGATGAATAAGTCATGGATACGTCCTATTAAACCCTACAAACATGAAAAAATGAATACTATATACACAATATTTTAGTGATACATGTTCCCTACCGAAGTGTTATACCTTCCAAACAGATTCCCCATTTATTCCCTACTAATGCACTGCTCATGCCTTATTGATGTTTTTTCACACCCAAAGTCACACATAGTAACCAAAGTGGTTTTTAGTGGTTACCTATAAAGGATGTTTACCAAGCTTACTATGCCTATAAAAGGACCCTCCAACTTCCTATTTCAACATAATAAGTCAAAAAACTCACTGATAACCCCCAAATGGTAACTCAGAGTGCATGAGTACATACCTATTTAAACAATCCTTCCAAAACACTATATTAGGTTATCTTCAAATCAAAACTAATTATAAGTTATAGAATATATTGGAATTTTTTTTATTCAAGGGTTTTATTTCAAAAAATTTCATTAATAAACACTTTTATGAAACCTCAGTCTATACTAGGGAAAAGGACCCCCTTTGAGGGGATTCACTATGAAATAAGGGAAACATAAGATAGTTCACAATTTTTTTCCATTGTAAATCATACCCAGTGTAAAAGGGATCATTAGGGAACCCAATTCACCCTAATTAATTCCATTTAAAATATTTTTCATCCCTAAAGTAATCACTAAGTCTCCCTATTCACTTAGGCTCATTCCATTTGGAGCTACAAATATCCCTCAATAGCTTACTTCGTTACCCTACATTCTTATGTCACCCACCTAATAAAATTTTACCAATTTATCTCTAATGGCCTTAAAAATCTCTATGGATCTATCAAACCTTTTCATTTATTCTGAAAAGTGTATTTTGTTACATCTTTCAAGGATTTCATTGGGATCAATCCTCTCTTAGGTCACCTATATAATATACATATCCTCATATCTCCTAGGTGGCTCCTCATACGTTATTGGAATCATTTTTCCTAGGTATGTTACCTAAGAAAGTGGATTCACCAACTCACATCATCTAGGAATACAACCATGAGTAATCATGGGTACCTTTACCTCACTTATCTACCATAGTAAACTGGAAAAGGATTTTCGTGTTTAATTCTCATGCAAAACCATTTATAAGTATCTTTCACTATTTAATTCCCTTTTTATTCCTTTATGTTTCTTAGAAGCTGTTATGGATTAAATTCCATAAAATACCCCCACTATGATCCTCATCATAGGTCCTTGAAAGGTAAAATATATCTTTTTATATGGTACCATACTATATTTTCTTAAATTCCTTTACATTGGATATGATGTAATTTGATTTCATAGTCCAAATCCTTCCAATATAACACCTTAGGCATACTTTCATAGAGTCTCATGCATTTTTTGTATGGTAAAAAATCTAAATGTCCTACCTATATGGGTTTAAAAAATAGTGTAATCAATAAATTATAATAAATGTGATTCTATAAAATTACTTATTTAATGTTTTTTTAGATTCTTGGTATCATCCAATCACTTTCATAAAATGGTAGCTGAAATTTTAACTAGTAATTACTTCATGAATACATCTTAAATATATAGGAGAGTCTTAGAATATTAAAAAACACTTCTTTGGAATGATGCATCCTCATATCCTATAAATTATTATATTCTTCACCATGAGTACATAACTAAATGAGAATGTGAGGATTAATCATCGTAAACAAACATAATGGATATCTTATACATTATGATGATGACAAAAAAACAAGTAGAAGAAAAATTAATATTGCCCAAAATAAGTTCATGGGTTTGATATTTTAAACTAGATGAAAAATATGAACATGAAGAAAGAAACTTTGTAAAATAATATATGTATATATATAATCAATGAAGAAAATTAATCTAGTTATTAATGTTTATGTGGATGAAATTATCTTTTTAAATGATAATACGTGTATCTATATGAGTTTTTTTTTTTAAATGGAAAATAATTTTGAAGATTTGATGCATGGTGAAATGAAATTATATTTTTGGAAAGAAAGTGATAAAAAATAAAAAATATATTTTTCTATCCTAAAAGAAAGAATTTAGGGATATTCAAAAGTTATTTTTATAGAAAATCGCTAGGGTAGTTTAAAAACTATCAAAATTTGTGTTAAATTGAGAAACAAATAGGTTTTCATTAGTGTTAATGATAAATAATACCTGAATCTAATTGGAATTAGATTATATTTCACTATATCTAGCCCTGATAAAACTTATGAAATGGAACTTATTAATATTTTATAGAATAATTCTAAAAATTTATACATTAAATATGCTAAAATAATTCTTATATATGTTAAAGGACTAATGAATTATAGATTATTTTTTAAAGGATTAGGTGAGAAAGAGTTTTTGGATACATAGATGTTGTTTGGATAGAAAATATGGATGATATATTATCTAATTAAATTAGTACATTCTTTTAAGGAATATTTTGTGTGAGTGAACATTGAAAAAAGAAAAATTCTACAAAACTCACTACTATGGAAGCTGAGTATGTGGTTGCTATACATGGATTCACAAAATTATTATGGAAAAAGTAATAGAATAAATGTTTAAGTTGAATGCTTATTTACCTTTAATAATTATCTATGAAAATAAAATTTTATGTAATGAATGAAAAAATGTACTGAAATACTTTAATTACAATTATATTGATATAAAAAATAATTTTATTAGGTTAGTATTTCTAATATAATGGTAAATATTGATTATTTTGCGATTAAAAACACACAAATTTATTCTACATAAATTTATTGTACACATACTCAATAAAATATTATATAATATTTTAAACAAATCACAAATACACATTGATATTGTAAGATAAAAACATTTTCCTTTTTTACCTCCTAAATACACTCTACCACTCAAGGAATCATCGTATTTAAAAGTAAAATATATAATTTGGATTTATTTCATTATATTACCATTTGATAGTATAAATCCAAATATAAGAGTGGATGGTACATGTCAAAATACATTACCCTTAAGGAACATGAGGGTGAACTTCCATAATCTACCTTAACTTATTAAATGCTTATTTCATAACTGGTTTGGTAAAAACATATATCACTTACTCCACCATAAGAAAAAACTACAAATACATATACCGTTTCTAATTCTTTTACTTTATGAAATGGTATTAGATTTCACTATACATTGATTGAGAATGTTGAACCATATTTTTCAAAATATTTATGTCACTTTGATTATCACATCCCACTATTAACAATAACTTCATCCCCACTTTGATATCTTCAAGATTAATTCTCAACCATATCCACTATGTTGTCACTTGAGTTGATAAACCATATTTTGTATCTATTATTCTTAAAGTAACATGATTTTCTTTTGTATTTACAGGTATACACACTTATCTCCCAATAAAAAAACTCCACTATAGGTGTACTTTCTATAATCAGCACTTATATCCCCGTCCAAACTAATAAATATACAGATATAAAACTTCACTTTGATATAATATGTAATCCAAAAATAAAATATACCTTTGATTAACCTTATAATACATTTCATTAAATTAGGGTGAGAATCCTTTGATTAAGTTTGATTATGAGAGCATAATGTGATTGAATAAACTATATTAGATTTAAAATTAGTCAAATAGATAAAACCCCTAATGAGTTTTATAAAACTTGTTTGATTTACCTATTTATAATATTCATATTTGGAAGTTCTATTTCCCACTATAATTAGAGTAGATACTTTCCTTTCTTCTCCCATTCCATACTTATTTAAAATTTTCATTTAATACTTATCTTGAGAAAGAAAAATATAAATCCTATCTTGATAAATTTATAGAACCATGAAATAATTCATCTCTCCAAGCATTAAAATGTTAAAGATCTCATTATGTTATTTATAAATATCCTTTAAAACACATTCTTAATTTCCAAAAGAATAATATCATCAATATAAAAATTGGAAGTGAGTGAATTTTTTGAGATTCTGTTTATATAAAGTTAGTCGACCAGTTATCCTTTTCTAAAATCTATAATCTTTAAATAGGTATCAAACATAGAATACCATGCACTTGGGGATTTCTTTAGTATAAATATTTACTTATTCATCTTGAAAATACATTTCTTGTGCATCATTTTGTGATGGGACCTATTATGGTGTGATATTCATATAAAAAATTATTAGCCTATGTCACTTTATATATTCTCAAATACATCCAAAACAATTATATTATTGTTGACCCATATTTGGAATGGCTAGATACATTATGGTCTGAACCACCTATCTCATCTAAGAAAAATACACAAAAATATTTCATGATCTAGACTCATTGTGGTGTGAACTATCCATTTTTGGCATGATAGCTAGCTTTTTGTGACGGTTTTCAACTCACATAGATATCCCAGCATTGAAAAATCATGGCCCATTATCATGGAATAATATAAACCTTGTGGTTTTTAATAATCATATCACAATACAACACCTGTAAGACACAACATGTTTCTTGAATAAGAGTATAAATCTTTTTAAACCTTAAAAATCATGGTTTAATGAAAATACATTAACATATTGGTTATTCCACCTTAATAAATCTTTATTTCATTACATCCTACATAGATCTAATCAGCATCCAACTCATTAATGAGCATAATTTCAATAAATATAACATTAAATCATCTTCAAGACTCATGAATTAATTTTCTCAATAAATAATTCATAGAGTTATTCCAATGGAGAAGTTATTTAAACACCACATCATAGGATATGATTAAGTTTTTTAGATTTCTCCAACTCTTGGTGTAATGTTTAGTAATATATTGACCATGTATCTATTTAGACTAGCTCATAACTCCCCCATTTTAATTAACTTTATAAGATATCTTCAATATAAAAAACTCATAAATTAACCCAATAATGAATTTATTGACATCCATATAATTAACAAGAATATCATATACATAATAGGCTGGGTCACTCTTAGGAGAACCATATACAGAGGATAAAATCAATTAAAGAAACCAAAAAAATATTATAAAGACACAAGATATCATAATTAAACTCGACCATCCTCTAGTTCCAACCTCTATACATCATGATATTAGTTTTGGGATAAAAACAATTATCAGTCACCTTTACCCAAAATAAAACATGAATTAAATATCATACGCAAATATGTGTTGGTGTACATGCATTAAAGTAGTATAAATTGATTATTAGGAAGTTACTATGAGTCTTTGAACATATCCCTTGATGTAATCATGTATGAAAATTCCTAACAGTGATGGTGTATGTATGTAAATACAGTAAAAATAAAATTAATGATTTCATATCAAATACCCCATATAAATCATGTAAAATGAGTTTAATTTATAAAAGCATTATTAAATTTTTTTATACTTACCATACAACCATGGGTGTTAATTATATCTATTTCAATTAGTACTCAAAATTTTCATGTATATAATAAAATATTTTTTATTGTTATAACCTCACTATATAGGGAGAATATCACATAATTAATTATCAATCTCCTCACTATAGAGTAAACACATCACAAAATAAATTCATCAGCCTCCTTACTTTGAAAGGAACACCTCCCATTATAGAATTATATGTTTCTTCACTTTGTCGAACAGACATTACAACAAAAGGTTAGGATTATAATCATTATATAAAGAATAAATCACTTTATAAAGTTTTTAATATTCTCTCTATAGTGGGAAAACATCACATCATAATTTATTATTTATCGCACTACATCAAGAATACATTACAATATAAAGTTATATGTTTCTATACAACAGATTGAACACATCACATCATAAATTTATCCACCTCTTCACTATAGAGGGAACTAAAAGATTATAAAAACCATAACAATGATAAAAACATATTTTAAGTGTTAGTAAAACTAAACAATGATCATAAAAGGTAAATGAAAAAAATAATATAATAAAAAAATACTGACATTTTAAAAAAACATTTTTGAATATTTAGATCAAGAATAAATTTTTTAACCTAAGCCTCCTTTGGTATCCACAAATGATTTTAATCGCCAATTTTTTAGTCTAATTAATTTTATATACAAGTAATTTTAGTCACTCTAAAGGAAAATTCTGTAAAAATATTATAGAAAATCATTAGTAATCCACTCAAACGAGGGTAACTAGAGAACTCCCTCTAATGAATAAAATTAGATAATTAAAAGTAGAACGTATGGTTTTTATCAATATAATGCCTCTACTACTTATTTTATATAGTAATAGTTAAATTTAATAGCCTCTATGATATATGAAAGTTTAGAAATACAAATAGGTTCAATAAATAACCTCTTAGGGTCATTTGGAGATTTAAATAGCCTTTGGAAGTAGAAAATTGATAAACCACCATGAGAGGTGCATTAATGAGCCTACAAACATGTTAAAAGTATAAAATATTTTCATAAATGGACTATTTGAGTATAAATATGAAATTATCTCATATAATGGGCCTTATAATCCCATTACACCAAACTCATGCCCAAATCTCATATGAACATTGTCATTCGTTCCTTTTTATTTTTAAATAATATAAATAACTCATTATTTTTATTATAATTAAAAATTAATTATTATGAAAATAAATATTTATATCAGGTATAGGGTTTACCGAAACGTGCTAAGTTTCTTGACATGGGTTTAACTACCCTTCTGTCTATATGTCATGTGTCATGTCAAGGACCTAACAGGTCATGTTGTGATGTGATATTACGAGTCTCACATGAGGTGATAGTGATTTAAATGCATCATATAAATAAAATATAATATCTCCTTCCCTATGTTATGCATTTTACAATATCATTAGGTAATGATCCATAGTGGAAAATATCCTATATAGAGTGGCAATCGAACCTTAATTTGGTATCAGAGCATAGGGGGTAGGTTAAAACCACTCAGGTAACACTAAGAGGGTGATCACTAAATACATGGTCTTTCAAAAATCCATGAGGTTCATGACATGTGTTAACCATCCCTTGTTATGGATGGTTGAAATAATTCCATAACCCTAATAGGTCACATCATGATACTGTATTTTTAACCCCACATGGTGCAAGGTGGAGTTCTATGAATCATGTAAATAACATATGGGATATCTCTCCCTACATGAGACATTTTCCTAAGTTGTGATATAGTGAGCCAAAGAATATCGTTTCATGTTTGAGGGGTGGTATTATTTATAAAAAATCAACTCCAATCATCATTAAATACTTCAAAACACTTCATTTCACTTATCACAAACTTCAATTGTAAAAAAATTGATATTAAAACCTATAATTGAAGAAATATACCCTACTGAATTGATATTAATCCATGAGGTTCATGACATGTGGGTGGACCCTACTGAATTTTGGTATTAATACTCACTTATCAATCTTGAAATATTATAAACAAGTACCCCTACATGTGGATCCCTCTATAGATATTAATTGTATATCCCTTTTGTCTATTTAATACCCCCTTCCATTTTAAATAAAATTGAATAGGTTATCTTTGAGAAAATTTTGACAACCGGGTCCCGGTGACAGCACAGACACCCCGCCTTAACATGGTCGTCAAGTCCTGGCCCACCAGGTACCACCAGTTGCCCCGCAGACACGTGGGGCCCACCCTAGGGTCCTTCCCTATGTTATGCATTTTACAAAATCATTAGGTAATGATCCAAAGTGGAAAATATCCTATATAGAGTGGCAATCGAACCTTAATTTCGTATCATAGCTTAGGGGGTAGGTTAAAACCACTCAGGTAACACTAAGGGGGTGATCACTAAATACATGGTCTTTCAAAAATCCATGAGGTTTATGACATGTTTTAACCATCCTTTGTTATGGATGGTTGAAATAATTCCATAACCCTAATAGGTCACATCATGATACTGTATTTTTAACCCCACATGGTGCAAGGTGGAGTTCTATGAATCATGTAAATAACATATGGGATATCTCTCCCTACATGAGACATTTTCCAAAGTTGTGATATAGTGAGCCAAATAATATAGTTTCATGTTTGAGGGGGTGGTATTATTTATAAAAAAATCAACTCCAATCATCATTAAATACATCAAAACACTTCATTTCACTTATCACAAACTTTAATTGTAAAAAAATTGATATTAAAACCTATAATTGAAGAAATATACCCTATTGAATTTTGGTATCAATACTCACTTATCAATCTTGAAATATTCTAAAAAAGTACCCCTACATGTGGATCCCTCTATAGATATTAATTGTATATCCCTTTTGTCTATTAAATCCCCCCCCCCTCCATTTTAAATAAAATTGAATAGGTTATCTTTGAGAAAATTGTGACAACCGGGTCCCGGTGACAACACACACACCCCGCCTTAACATGGCCGTCAAGTCCTGGCCCACCAGGTACCACCAATTGCCCCCGCAGACACGTGGGGCCCACCCCAGGGTCCACCCACATGCTTGAATGGGTCATCTGACTAATGATTATTTCCACAGGCCAACACATGTCCTTTCCAGTGTGTTTTTTCCTCACTCACACACACCCTGGGAAACTTCCAAGAGGGTCACCCATCCTGATCACTACTCCAGGTTAAGCACGCTTAACTGTGGAGTTCTAATCAAACAGGCTCCCAAAAAGGAAGGTGCACCTTGTTGACATGAGTCATATCAATTAGTCATTTAACCCTTTATCATTTAGGGATGTTACAATCAACCCCCTTTTAGAGCACAACGCCCTCGTTGTGGGCCCTACATCTCAACCCAGGCAGTGCACCGTGCACTTAAGGCTGGGTTCCTCCTCTGATACCAAATGTGACAACCGGGTCCCAGAGACAGCACAGACACCCCTCCTTAACATGGTCATCAAGTCCTGGACCACCAGGTACAACCAGTTGCCCCGCAGACACGTGGGGCCCACCCCAGGGTCCACCCACATGCCTGAATGGGTCATCTGACTAATGATTGTCCCCACATGCCAACACATGTCCTTTCCATTGTGCTTTGTCCTCACTCACACACACCCTGGGAAACTTCCCAGAGGGTCACCCATCCTAATCACTACTCGAGGCCTAGCACGCTTAACTGTGGAGTTCTAATCAGATAGGCTTCCGAAAAGGAAGGTGCACCTTGTTGACATTAGTCATATCAATTAGTCATTTAACCCTTTATCATTTGGGGATTTTACAAAAACCACTTCTCTCGGAACTAGGAAAATAATATTTAATAATTTTTCTAAAACTAATTTATTCAAATATCATTTTAAGAAATAATAGAAAGAATTAATTTCTATAATGGTTTACATAATTTTCACATAAACTTTCTCTTGGCTATTAACTCTCCATGGATTATATCTTACCCTATCTTTTACACTATACTTGATATATATTCCAACATGAACAAAAAAATTATAGATAAAACATTTTTTTCTATAAAAATAGTTGAATTTCCAAACCTTCTCAAGTAAAGAGATATTGTTAAAAACCAAGGTTCAACTTATGTTGTTCAAATGGTTGTATGGATAATGGTTTTGTAAATATGAATTCCAATGGTTTATTTGTACCCACATGCTTCAGTTTAATAATTCCTTGCTTAACTTTATCCTTAATAAAGTGATATTGTATCTCAATATACTATTTTTTGGAATGTTATAGCGAATTATTGATTAGCTCTTTCAGAATTTGGCTATCACAATGGACTACCGTGGGAAGAATTTCCTCTTTTCTGATATCCTTTATTTGTGGTTCAATCCATGCCAGATGAGTGTAATATTTTATTACTAAAATTTGATTTGCTTCATCTGCACTAATTATGGTGTTTTATTACTTCTATTTTATGACTTAAAAACCAAAATCCCAATGAAATTCACTAAAAGATTTAAAAAATCCACCAATACCCTTATGAAATTTAAAAGACTTATTAATTAAACATGACCTTTAAAAAATGAGTTTCTCTTACGAAATGAGTATTATAACTCTCACAAAATGGGATTCACTTATGAAATCTTCATGTCACTCTTATAAATTTTGGGTACTTCACTATAACATTGTTACATCCCACTGACTCTAACAAAATATTATACAACATATATGGAGAATTTATGATACCTTTTACATTTATAATACTTATTAATAATATATTATTTATTATGTAACATATTCTCTTTTACTGATTTTTTGGAAACATCAAGAAGGATATCATATTAATCAGAGTGTTTTCTATTTTTTAAACATAGTATAAAACTTATAGAAACATAAATAAATCATAATTCTTTCAGAATAATTTAAAAATAACTAAAATTTATTCCATTATTTTAAAATAAATTTTAGACAACATTAAAACCTCTAACATATAACATATGAGCTTCCAAATATTCAACAATAACTGTAGATTTTTAAATATTCATCCAATTCCATCATTATATATATTAAAACATAATTACAAGAATCTCAAGCAACTTCAATAATTTATTTAACTCTAATAACACTCTACTAAATCTATATAGTAATATTACTTTCCACATACATTATATTGTCCTCAACCTGTCCTAAAAACATCTCTATTTAATCATTATCCTACTATCATATATTGTGCTATAATACTCAACATTTCATGTCCTTTATATATAATAATATAATGCTTTTTCATCCTCAACTACCTTTTCATATTTTAAAACATTAATAGCTAACATTTGGATCTCACTTGTACATCCTTTAGTCTAACTTTCAGACCTTTAGATTTCAAAACTGTAATGTAATTATCATCTAATTTAATAGCCTATGGTTAATAATTTTTTTACACATCCATTACCTACATACACACTTCAAGGAATATCTAACTATTATTGATGGTACATCAATAAAAGCAATTAATTTTTTCAAAAAATACAATAGAAAACCCATTGGTTGAAAAATTATTCCCCTTTTTATTTTGTTAACAAATATTCCTTATATTGTATTCACCCTTATAACTACATGTTCTTTAAAACCAAGTATGGATTTAAGGTGTATTATACTATTTATCCCACTTTTTTAATAAAATGGAAAGGTCCCTTTATATATTTTTTTTTAATATTTATCTTTGTATTCTCCCCCCTTTCTTATAAAGATGAAATGAGACCTTTCTTAAGAAGCACTAGAAAACCATGGATCCAACAATCTTCTACACAACATTACATGAGTGGTTCGATCTTTCCCCTTTTACTCTAATACACTCTTAACAGATTCTCATTCGGTGTAATTTATCTTCCCCTTTTCATATAATTAGATAAATTCCTTATGAATCCTTTTTCTTCCCTCTTTGTAGAATGTCTCCCCATATATCCATGGTTAAAGAAATTAAAACATATCCTATAACAATTATACCTATTTTATTAATTTCCTGATAAATATAGTCACGTAATAAAATTTATTTTTCCCTTTGCTCCCTTGGGATTCTTGAAACACAGTCGTATTATACTATAATATTCGACATATTTATCACTTTTTAGCAACTTTTTTTAGTAGAAATACATTATATAATTTTCAAGAAACTTCCTTTTTTAACTGATTCAATGTTTGTAATTATATAAATTTCAGTTACTAAGGATTATTTAGATTAAATTTCTAGATTCTCCTTTCCTTTAAGTGATCTGATCTTTCATTTAATCACCTTGATCATCTCATCCTTTCCTTTTAACTAGTTATAAATATCCTTCATTTTCTAGCCATTTCCATTCCATATATTTTCTTTTCTTCTAGTTGTTTTTTGAGAGGGATAATACTTTCATCAAATCTTTTTTCGTGAACATCTATTTACTTATCTATTATGAAATTTATTTAAGTAAGTCACTTTGATACTTAATATTTTCACCCATAATTACTATTTCATAATTTATTTCCACTATAATATCCTAAACCATTTATTCTCCATCAAAAGATCTTTGAAAAATTAATATTTTAATTAATGAATGATTTCCCATTAATCCATTTTTTTAAATAAGTATTAGATCTCATATTCCTCACTATATTGACATTCCATACATTGATTAATTGGTGAAATTATCAAGGTATAAATGGAATATAACCTTCTACCAACCAATAATGGATTCTCATAGATTCTTATTTTAGTTTTTCTTCTTTCTAAATTTCATTATAAGATAGTATTCATCAACCTTAGTGGATGATACATCCTTCTCATTTACATCTAGTGATCATCCATAAATTATTTCCAAGGTCCTACATATTTCATAGGTAGTAGAATAATGAATTTTTTTCTTATGAACTATTTAAAATAATTATATTTATATGATATTTTTACCCCTTTCATCACCATTACTTTCATTGTGATTTTTTCAAATTAGTACCCTGAATAATTTAACCCATACCTTAATTGTATAAGACAGAAGGAATAATATCATTTCTTTTTAAAAGTTATCAAACTTATTTCCTATAAAAATAAATGATTAAACATTTATTCCATGTGTGAAACAAATATAAAAAATATTTAATGATACTAAACACTAAATAAGAAACTTTTTTCTCTAATAACACCTTTTAACTTTGAAAACAAAATCTTAATTTTTCACTAATCGAATTCCAATCCTCTTCCATATGGCGCTAAATTTTTTTTTGAGAAACACAAAGAATAAATTTTCCACTTGAAATTGGAGTTATTGAAAAATAATATAAGACTAGAAAGTTGGATATTGATGTAGGAAATAATATTTTAATCTAATAGTTTAAAATATTTCTATGTAACTCACCCATTTTTATAATCATTTATAACTTATATTTTCATATATTTAATACATTATATGATTTTATATCATACTCACACAAAAATAATCATTATATCATTAATAGAGATAACAAGGATGTGAGGCATACATCATGACCATCCAACTAATACCACTTGTTACAAATAATCTTATAAAACCACCATTTTTTATGTTTATAGGGATTCACCTTTTTATATGTGCATAAACAATCTCTATATGTTCTCCACCAACTCCCCTTGAATTTCAGCACAATAAATTAAAAAAATGATGGTGTGGTTAACCACTTATTGTTTTTTATAACTTCCTTCCAACAGCCTTTTTAGTATCTTGTAAATAAACAGCTAATCCCATATTTTAATATATTAATAAATAATCATAAAATTTAAGCATGCATGTTATTTATTAACACATGAATATGTCTCCATCCTAATGGTTTGATACCACTAAATAATTGACTTTATATCACTAGTTGATTATCATAATTGGTCTTGATAAAATTAGAAACATTAAATAGAGATTTAGTACTAATTTTGTTTTATATGAGTCCATACTTAATGTAATTTCAAATTTATATTGGGAACACAATGTGGTTGATTTTCACCATTTTTTGAGTTATTTTAGGGACATGATACCAATTAGTAACTTTAATAAATCAACTCCTCTAGTTTTATTTATCAATTTTTAGCATACATACATTTTCCATCAACACCATCACATATCTTCTTTCATCACAATCAACCCATGGATTGTGTCTACCCATTAATTTTTCACAACCCTCAATAATAATTAGATATGTTTACATTAGGAAATAGGTACCTCCAAAATCAATATATTGAGGAGTGATATTGATCTTTATAGATAAAACTTTTGTATTTAAAATTATTACTAACCCTTATAGTGTTTATTATTTCTATACAACTTAAATAGAATTCACATAAAATGTTAGATTTTTAGAGTTATTAATCTTTCATGGCTTGGGTTTCATCTTAATTATGATATTAAACCAACTATTTGAATCCTTCTTTGTCATACATATTTCTCTATGTAAGATAAACTCAATTGGTATTTTTTTATTATTTTTAGTGGTATCAATGAAGCCTCTCAAGCATGTTTAATGTTTTTATTATTAAATATACAATAAAATCACTTAATAATTGGTTTTCATTAGTGAATATGTCTCATCATGTTCCTTCACCTTCCCCACAACTAGAGTACCTTTTTTTTTTATGTTCATTATATGATTTCTTTATTTCTATAAGGTATGTTATAAGTGAAACATAATTAGTGTTTGGTGAAAATTTCAATGAAATTTAATTGTATTTTTCCTTTAAGATAATAAGAACTAGGAATTGCTCATAGCACAGATACCCCTCTTTAACGTGGTCATTGGGTCCTGGCCTGCTAGGTACCACCAGTTTCCTCGTAGACATGTATTCCCCCACTTAGGGCCCACCCACATGCCTGGGTGGGTCATTTGACTATTTATTATCCCCATAGGACAACACATGTTCTATTCTGTTTGATTTGTCCTCACCCGCACACACCCTATGAAACTTCCCATAAAGTCACACATCTAGATTATTACTCCTAACCAAGAATGCTTAAATGTGGAGTTATAATCTAGTAATATTCTAAAAGGGATGGTTCACCATATTGAGAAGAGTAATATAATTTAGTCATATAACCCTTTATCATTATGGGGTGTTATATTCACCTCCCACCCCTTTAGAGAACAATGTCCTTATTGTGCACCTTAAACATCAACTCTGGCAGTGGCACTACAAATATGGTTGGGTTCCTAATCTGATAACAATGTAGTAACTGGGCCATGTTGATAGCATAAACACACCACCATAACATGGTATTTGTGTCCTGGACCACCAGGTATAACCAATTCCCTAGTAAAAATGTGGTCCCCATCCTAAGGCAAAACCACATACCTGAACAGGTCATTTGTCTAATGGTTGTCCCCATATTCTAATAGATGTTCATTCTAGTGTACTTTGTCCTCACTCACACACACCCTATGAAAATTAACAGAAGTTCACCCATCCTAATCACTACTCCAGGCCAAGAACCCTTAACTGTGGAATTCTAATCAGGCATGTTCTTGAAAATAAAGGTTCACCTTGTTGACATGAGTCATATAATTTAGTCATTTAACACTTTATCATTCTGGGGTGTTACGACGATAGAAAAATCTACCCATATTTTTTAATATTTACTTTTATTTGTATGATTCTACTCATTTAAATTATTCTTTATGTTAAATAGTCATTTATCCAAAAATATATGTGTCATAATTTTTTCACTTGTAGTAACTTAATGGGTCTTCAAAGGAAACCATTATTTTAACCATAAAAACTGATTTTTGATAGAATTTAAAATGAATTCAATATCCTATAATTTGATATATATACCTTATTAATAATTTATCTTCCTTGATTGTGGTGTGAATTTTATTAATTTCTCCCAGGTAAGAGTATGTTTTCCTTCCTGACGACATTATCAAAATTCAACTATAAAATCCATTTTATCCATCCAAAAACCAAAATTTAAATTTTTAATAGAATTTTGGTGTGTTTTTTATAGCTTATATCAATCCTAAAATAAATCATGGTGTTTAAGAGTGATCAACGAATCATACTCTTGTTGTAGTACTAAACAACCAAAAGCATCCAAAAAATCACAAACCTTTATCTTTTCCATGGTTAGTAGTCTCATTTTGTTCTCTCAAATAATATTTTATAATTGATCCTATTGTGTCATGAAAATTCCTCCATATCCCTAGAATCTTAATATCTTCATAACCCCTAAAATATATCATGAAATATTCACATCATGTCCCAAATTATCACAGTAAGAAATAAAAAACATCATATTTGACAAATTAATATGCCTTAAATGATACTTGAATGATTCATATATAATAAATTATTTACTATTATGAAGTAGAAAGATAATTTTCATTTTTTAAGTCCTAATACACCCATAGAACCATGTTTTATTCATGGTAAAATCATCCTCCAATAAACAGTACCCTTGAAAATTGGATGACATCCTTTGTGGTGTGGAAACTTTTTCACGGTGTGGATAACTATTATGTTTCATTATTTGAATCAATGAATTTATGAAATTTTGTGTATGAATCTTTTGTTTCACAATGGTTTTTCAATTTCTTATACCATTAATCTAGTCATTGTTTGACCTTTTCTCTCACAATGTGAAATATTCCTACAATATGTAAATACTTAAAAATATACCTCTAACCATCTTAATTAAACTCCAAGTGTCCTTACATACTTTAAAACACTTCATTTGACATCAAAATAAATTCAATTAAAAAATACAATATTATAACCTATTATTACAAAAAAATTGAAATTTGGTATACACACATCCAGCGTTTGTTTATTATGAACGAAAAAATAAATGTGGAATAATCACATTAATCAAAATATCCCAATTATCATTATCTTATGAGTCACCCAAAGGGAACTTTATAAAGTGGGAAATTATTATAAATATCATTTAAAATAAAATAAAAATACTGGACTATAGTAACACATCATAGTTGCCCAAATTATAAAGGGATTTAGTATGATATAATTAACCACGTGTCTATTAGGAATGTTTCTTGTCCCTAATATCTAGATTAAGAATCAAACAAGGATAATATAAATTATATATATATTATCACTTTTTCTCAATTTCTGATCTGAAAAAAATATATATAATTATATTTTATGTATTTATATTACAAAGACATGCATTTAATTTATCAAAATTAAATTAAAGTACAGGATTTCAAAAACCAAATATATAAGAGTTTGGTTAATAAAATTTATCTAATTGGAGTGAATCAAATACAACTGAATTATATTAATATGAATTCCTAAATCAATTTAGATAGATATCAAATTATGAAAGCTTGCAGTTATGGAATATATTTGATAATTTCAAGTAGAAGGATCCTTAATAAATATTCAATGAATTAACACAAATGATAGATTAGAATAATCCATGTGTTTTATGATAACTAGATAAATCTAGATACAAATTTTATAAATTATATTCCACTAGAAATCATTTTTTTCCATATACATGAGGTCCTAACAACACTGATTTTATCATATCAACCCAACCTAATAAGATGATCATTAATCAAGGATAACCTGGTAATACATATATTTCATGTGGTTATTATTATATCATCTCCTATAAACTATTATAAAATATAAATTAATGATAAAATATTTCCATTGATATACATTACATGATATAAAATATCCCTAAGTCAATAACACTTATAATGATTTCAAGTAGAAACACTAATATCTACCACTTTCACTCAACTCTATCACCCATGTGTCTAATACCATGGGTGTGGTGGCCAAGATTTTATTATTCTTCTACTTTGTTTATTTTAGTTGTTAGAGGTGTAAAAAGATAGTTTAAAAGTGGTTAAAAAGTAACAAAATGTTTGTTTTCTAGGATAAAAAAACAAGGTCTATGTTGATACATTATAGTCTAGATCAAAGTTCTTTTAAAGAAGGAAACTTCTAGAAAAAAATAAGAAAATTTTTCATTTTTAATTGTGTATTTCTTGGACATAGGTTAACAAAATATATCACGGTCTAGTGAAGTCCCATCATATCCTGGTGGAGTCCCTCAAATGTTTTATTGAAAATTAGAGTTTTCCCTCCCTCTTTATTTAATTATTTATCTTCTTCATAAAACCCATGTCACCTGGAGTTTTGGTAATGGTTCCTTTGACTATCCTTGGTAGATCAATAATCCTTATCTTCGTACCTTTTATCTATAATGATCTAAAGTGACATATTTCTCTTTTATTCCACTATTTCTCATTTATTCTTTCAATAAAAACATGATAATGGATTTTATTCAGTTTAAATGAGGTTTGGATGATGTATTTACATTGGATGATCTATTATAGGTTTTTAAAGGATTCTCAATATTTAATTGATGCTTTACCATTGGTTTTCCACCACATCTCTTGATTTTTTTGTTAAGGATTTATTCAAGTTAGAGTATTTATATTCATTTTATTAATTTATAATGGTAATATTTATTAATCATGCATTAGTTTTCCTTCTATAAGGAGATGTTGTTGGACTACGTAAGACAATAATTTAATGGAAAATAATGGGATGTAAGTTGATAATTTTTTACCTTTTCCCGTTATAATTTATATGATGATGTTGATTGATTTGGTGTTAAGGACGTTTTTGTTTTCTTTTTGTTATTATTAACATGTTGAATGATGTTTTAACGGGATAAATGACTTAAATATGGTAATGTTAAGAAAGAGAGTAAAAATATAGAATTAATAATTGATATTAAGGAAAATAAAATGATAAATAAATAAGAAATTATGAATATATATGGTTTTTTACATGGTTCTATGATTAATTATGTTTTTATTTTACTGTTGTAGAAGAGGTTTCGATATAGTAATTGATGTGGGGTATTTTTTCATAGTTATTGAGGTTATGGAAGTGTAATGAATTAATTAAGATAATTGGTTAACATGGTATGAAAATTGGTTACAATAAATATACTATGTTCTTAAATAAAAAAATTAATATGGTCTAACAATGTTTATAATAATTAAATTAATTAATATTAATGAGGAAGTGGTATTTTCGAAATAGTGATCATTGGAAATAATTATTAATTTGATAAAAATATTTTGAATGAAAAAATGGTAACTGAAATCTATTTATGAAATATGAAATGGGATTTATATGCTTTATTTTGTAGCAGTTGTGTTATCTTGTTGTAGTGGTATTCTTTATTGTGTTTCAAAGGTGCCAGTGGGTGAATTTATTGTGGTAATGATGATTTAGCAATTATATCTATTTGTAAAGATGTTTAGTTGGAAATTTTAACCTAGTTTGGGTTTGGGTGATATTGTATATTCATTTTATTTTTGTTATTTCTTACATACCAGCACTTTAGTCGAGTAACGTGACCATTTCACATATGAGTTTTAGAGTTTCATATAAACTCCAAAAATTTAACATGTGGGTGATATATATGGATTACTTTTCTCTATCATCCACTTTATCATCCATATATAGTGATATTGTATAGTAGTTATATAGTGATGTGGTATCGTTATGGTTATGTGGAAGTGGTGTGATTATGATGAAGTGGTATGAAATGTGGTTATAGTGGTGATGTGGTTACATGGTATCTGATAATATAGTCATAGTTGTACAATTTTGGTTATAATAAGGTATGAGGCTATGGTTATGTTTATATTGAAGATATGATATTGATATAATGTATGCTTTTAGGGTTTTATAAGAAATATATTGGTGAGTAATCAAGTGTGGAGTATATGTTTTCATATATTTTCATGATTATTATGTTATTATACTTTTATGTTAATTTGGTGAGTGTTATTTCATGAGGATGTGTTATTTGTTGAACTTGGGATATGTAATGAGTCAGTTTCATTATATGTTCATAGATTCTTTACTATTATTTTTACACATTTTCATGAAAGTTTTTTATGTTAACCTACCAATTATACTAATATTATCACCTCTATCATATATATACTATTTTTATAGATTTTTAAGAAAGATTTGGTGAATGGGATAGACATTACTAGTTCTGATATAACCAAAATCCTAATAGACCCTATGTGTGAGGTGAATTGGGGTGTTTGGATTTTCTTAGTCTTTATAGTATCTTATTATCATTTAAACAAGACAAAGATGAATTTATTGTTTATCCTAGACTAAAACAATATTTGAATACAATAATGTACATATGGGAACCTAGTATTTCACTTGGTTCACTACTAAGGGGTTATATAAGGAGTATACATTGATAGTGTGTTGAAATAACCAGAGGTAATACTATCCACTGTGGGTATTAAAAACATTTGGGAAGAACACACTAAAAATACCTATAAAACATCCTCTTCTTGATGTCTTACTCACAACTGCAAGTCAAGGGTTACCTAGAAAATATAAAACACATTGGGTAATTAATATATATTTTAAAATTGGTAAAAGAACACCAATCTATAAAGGGTGTTATAATTCTTCTTCAACCTTCTTCTTCAACTTCATATCATCAATTATGTTCCATTTTTTCTTTCCCCTTTGAAAACGACACATCTTACCCATCAAAAAGATGTTTTGGGTAGTAGTGATGGTGAATTTTTCCCTTCTTGTTCTGAACCCTTTTTTTGGAAATTTCTCCCAAAAATATCTTCCATATTTTTGATATGGAAACCCCATAAAATCTAAATAAAAATTGACTTTCAAAATCTATGAAATATAATTTATATACTTTTATTATCAAAATTCCATGAATTCTTCATTGATTAATCCTTATTTATTTTCTATATTCCTTATAATCTTCTACATAAATAATGATCTTCAATTATCCACAAATCTATAAGTTTATTTCCTCTATTTTACCAAATTATAATTCATTCATTAAAAATGATAATATTTACATTCATACAAATACAATTCATAAAGACACTGAGATGTGATTTGGTTTTATTTAAGAAATAAATCTATTTAATCCTAATTTTTTAATTCACTAATCGATATTTTAGTATAATACTTCTTCAATATTCATTCAACATTATTCCATATATTACCTCATAACTTTTAAATATTCCATAAAGTAATTACAATTAATAAATTTTCCCTTTAAATAAAATTATTCTTATGAATCTTCCTATATTAGTCCTTTTGAAAGATTAAAATGAGTCTTACTATTTTTTGGTTATTCCATGTCTTTTAAATTTTTTCCACCTAAAATTATATTTTATATGTATAGAAATGTATCTTATAAAATGATCAAATGAATCTTAAAAAATGTATATGAATCATATAGAATTTTATTTTCTATAGAATGACTCTTATACTAGTAGAAAAACCTTTTTTTACGTCACCATTTTTCACGTCGGTTTTTTATGACCAACGTGAAAATATCTCAAAATTGATTTTTCACGTCGGTTATTATTTAATCGACGTAAAAATACATTTTCGCTGATTTTTCACGTCGGTTATATAAGAACTGACGTTAAAAATCCATTTTATCTGATTTTTCATGTCGGTTATTATATAACCGACGTGAAAAATCAATGTACATCACTTTTCTACGTCGGTTATTAAATAACCGATGTAAAAAATCATTTTCTGGGAAAATATATTAAAAGTTTTACTTATTTTTCGCGTCGGTTATTAAATAACCAACGTGAAAAATCGATTTTCGTGACTTTTTCACGTCGGTTATTTAATAACCGACGTTAAAACATATTTTTCACGTCGGTTATTTAATAACCGACTTGGAAAATGTTTACCAAAATGTAGCTGATTTCCCAAGCTTTAATTTGACAGGTCACGAAGCTCAGACGGAGTTACGGATTAAAAGTTATGGCCTTCAGAAGTTGATCACCACTAAACGATGTCTTAAGGATGTCCAACTTCTGAAGGCCATAACTTTTAATCCATAACTCCATTTGAGCTTTGTGACCTGTCAAATTAAATATTGGAAAATGAACTACATTTTTGTAAACTTTTTTCACATCGTTTATTAAATAACCGATGTGAAAAATACCTTGTAACGTCGGTTATTAAATAACAGACGTGATAAAAGTCATGAAAATCGATTTTTCACGTCAGTTATTTAATAACCGACATGAAAGAGTGACGAATATTGATTTTTCACGTTAGTTTTATAATAACCGACTTTAAAAATAAGTTAAAATTTTAATATCTTTTTATGCCAGTTATCATAAAACCGATGTGAATGATATTTTTAATATCCCGCTAACGCGAAATTTCAATTTTTTTCACATCGCGGCATCGAAATTTTGAATTGCCGCCTAAAATTTTAATATCGTATTTTCTCATAGAATATAAATTATATGTTTCCATTATACACCCATCCTAATTTGACGGTCATTTATTTCAACCATTATTGTTCCCCCAAATCGACTCTTTTTCTCTCGAACGTGAATCAATTATTTCTTCTTTCCGCGATCTCGTCAAGGTATATTTAATCATACATCCATGGTTTATGATTTTTATGATTTTTTTTCTTAATTGATATACCATTTTATGATCATTATATTCAACCATCATCGTTCCACCAAATCAAATTGTTTTATCTTCAACGTGAATCAATGATTTCTTATTTCCGCGACCTCGTCAAGGTATTTGTAATTATTTTCCCATGATTTATATTTTCTATGAGTAGTTTTCTTAATTGATATACCATTTAACGATTGTTAATTTATTATAATTATGGATGATTCTTTATATCATGATAAAACTACAAATCCCCCTACAGGTTCAAAAATTCCTTCTAATATGAAGCTATGGTTGGCTCATTCAATCTTTCCTCGAAAAAAATATCAAACTTCTGATGCTCATAACTTTTGATCCGTAAATCCATTTGAGCTCTATGACCTGTCAAAAGAAATCTTAGAAAATTTTATACACGATACTAAACATTTTTTATGTCTGTTATTAAATAACCGACGTAAAAAATAACTTATAACGTCGGTTTTTTCAAAAACCTATGTAAAAAATGGCTTCTTATCGCCATTTTCCAGAATGTATTTCGCGTCGGTTTTTTAAAAACCAACGTTAAAAACTATATTAACCCATTTTTAACATCAGTTATTTAATAACCAACGTAAAAAATCATATTTTTAACGTCGCTCGCAATAACGTCGCCTAAAAACCGACGTTAAAAAGAAAAAAAACGACGTAAAAAAAGGTTTTTGTACTAGTGTTATGGGAAAACCCTTTTTATAAAATGAAACTTAAGTTACTAAATTTTCTATGGATTGACTCTTAATAGATAGTATTTTCCATGAAATGAGTCATGAAAAACTAAATTTTTCCTGGAATGACTATTATATAATATCTTATATTATAGAAAGACTCTTATGAAGTCTTCATTGATGACTAATTAACTCTTATGTAACTTTTTATGACTCTCAAAAAGTATTTATTCACTTTCTAATTTAACTTTACTGATCTAAAATAAACCTTATTAAGTGAGGATGACTCTTATAGAAAAAATACGTATCCAAATTTCTCTATAATTATATATGTCACAATTAATACCGGTTTACTCAATTTCTCAATACCTTCAAAAAAACTATACCTGTATCCTAAACATCAATTCCAAATCTCTAATTGATATAAAATCCTAATTGAAAAAAATAGATAAATGTAATCTTTTGTTACAATATTCTCCCCTTGTGGATTTTTTTCAATTCCTTCACAAGCTCAAGATTCCATTATTATTCCCCCTATATTTATATTTTCTATTAGTTTTCATACTCAACATTCAATAATAAAATTAAATGGGGTATCCTATAACTAAATTTTAATGGCTTTGGTTTTTTGTAGTTTGATCCCTGCAATATTTTTATACATATATCTGGATTTTACCTAGGATTTAGTTCTATGATTTGGTGTTATAGGACCCCAAAATTAATATGTTAAAAATATTAATATATATTAAATCATGAGTAATATTATTTTCAAAATAAATGGTTTTACCATTGATTATGACCTTTCAAGAGAAACTCAGTACCACAGTTGATTCTGGAATGCAGGGTTTACCATGGTCACATCATAAATTTGATCAAGGTTGAGCATTTGGTAAAAGGAAATCATTGGAATGTTCACTAGGTAAATGAAATAATTTACTTATTTAATTTAATTAATTACCTAAAATCCTAATACTTCTCTATTTAAACCAACTTATAGAAAATACCTAAAGGTATCTGTATATCCTTAGGGATTTTAGAGGGGTTGTGGAGGATAGTGGTTGATGAAAAAAATGGATCATGGAGCAACAATCATTTTACAAAGGGATGGTATTTTCTAATGGAGTTTCTAGATCTCACCAACGACAATGGCATGAACCCATTATTCATTAAATATTGATCCAAGATCAAGGTAAGGCATGTTATTTCATGTATTTCCACCCTTATATTTATCGATAAGCTTGAATTTTCTAATCTAATTTATTGTTCTATGATTTTTCATTCATCCTACGAGACCAATTATTAATAGTTTTCTTGAACATATTTTTTTTATCATTGGAACATTATATTTCACCTTCATCCCCCCTTATTAAATCATTAGATGATATATCTCTAACCAATGATTTTTTTACTACATTATTGTTCATTTATAAACATTGTTATTCATGTTATTCTCCATTGGACCATGGGATCATGGTTTGACATTTTCAAGCTTGATTCAAACGTGGTCAACCCCTGGATTCATGAAGTATGTGTAAACGAGTTTGATATAAGAATTTTTTTATTGGATCATGATGTGATGTAGGATGACAGTGTTGGGGACATGGATTAAAGGCCATATCTGTAACACCCTGAGATTTTATAAAAAATATTCTTTTCATTAATTTCTTGTGTTGTATTCTACACCAAGATTACCTTGCGCTATACGCAACACCGTATTAGCTTGCAGTATATGCAACACTATTCTTGGATCGTGTTACACACAATTTTGATAATAGTTATTCTACAAAACATTGAGTATATATATATATATATTAAATTTATAAATGAAATATGGTTGGATTCTGTTATATGAAACAATGAAGGATTCTTGCACAACACAAAACCCTGACTTGGCTTGCATTACACGCAATCACGACCTTCCTCGATAGCGTGTGTTGTACGCAATACTAGGTTTTACTAAACAATGATATATTATTATAATATTATTATGAACTAGCCTTTATGAATAGTATTAACTAAATTTTAAATTTTATAACATTATTATTCATCTTACACATTTTCTAGAATATGGTATAAGAACAAAATAAAATTTTCAGGTAAAATAAGTATTTTTCAAAAAATGCAGTTTTGCCACCTTTTGATGGCGCACCCACTTTAAATATATTTTTTTGACATGTTTATAAGTTCAATTTGACAAAATAAAATTATTCTTTGGAATCAAGAAATAAAAATTTACTTTGGATAAATTTTTCATATTATTCTGGTAACTTTCATATTTTAATGAATAGTAAAAACATGCTATATTTTAATTAAAAACAACTTTTTTCATCGCAATAATTTATATGGTTAAATTATAATATTGAATGGTTTTAAAGTATAAATAGAATATATTTTTACCATTTAATATAATTTATGTCATTATCATTGATTTTACATTAAATTCGTAGGTTAAATCAATTCAATATTTTGCAATGTTTTAAAGAAAAACCCATTTTCTTTCGACAACGGGATTAAATTTAATTTAATTTATGAAACTTTTGTGTATTGAATTTAGAAAAATTGATTGAATTTTTGGAATCAGTGGGTCCAAATTATGTTAATAAGATACTTTTTATTTTTGGGAATTATGAATAGTAACTACGGTAAATTTTATTTACCATAGTTAAAGGTAAATTAGGTAATTAAGGGTAAATATAATATTATAAAATTACCCTAACAAATTCCAAAATTCTATTTGATGGCTAAAAGTAGACCCATATAACCTAAGGGTCAGATTAGATTCATTTTATGGACTTTTGACCATGAAAATAATTTAATTATTATTAAAACCAAAGAAAGTGACAACATGTCACTCTCTTAAATCTTATAAGTATAATAAATTTAATTTAGTGATAAACATCATAAAACTTCAAACATGAATAGTCTCCAAAAATATAATAAAATTATATACATCATGAGAATTTATTTAGAATTTTTAGAGATTAAATAATTGTTATTAATAGTGATACATTAATGATATAGAAATTATTTATTAAGTAAAAAATAAGTAATATAGTTTTTATTAAAATAATAATACCCATTAAAAGGCCCAAAAACCTGCCCAAAACTTATTGGTAGTGTATATATACACCTTAATCATCCAATGACCTAATATATAACCGTTTGGAGCCTTATAAAAGTTATTATGACACTTATATTATTTTATTTTAAATGATGCCAAAGTTGTCACCTTCATAATTTAATAAATATAACAATTTAAATATTGTGATTTTAAGATGATAAATTATAGTAAAAGTATTATTGTGAAAGTTAATAGATTTATCTTCATCATAGGATTTTATTTTTAATTTATATGCAACAAATCAGTATATTAAATAATTATAGAAAAATGTTGTAGTAATTATTTTATTAATAGATAAACCAAATAAAAGGTTTTAAAAATAATAAAATAAATATTTTATGAACTATTTAATGTGATCCACTAATTTTATAGTTACATATGACCTTTTATTAATCTATTAAAGCTTTTAGTTCTAACATATCTTCTGTATAAATTTTATTTAAATTCAAATAAATGAATAGTGTCAAAATTGACAATACTTTTATTTTATAAAAATAACATATTATAAAATTGTTTAAGAAAATCACAAAAATATTTAAAAATTATAAATTTAAATTTATATGGTCTATAATGTTATAAATCAACCAATTATGGAAAATTCACAACAAAATAAGTAATTATTTGTTATAATTTAGAATTTTATTACCACAAATAAACATAAATAGATTAAATAAGGATAAATCAAAATGATAAGGTTTAAAATAAGATCCAAACATGTCTAAATTTGATTGGTTGATTAGATTACAACCCTATATCATATAATCTTTGAATATGAGTCATTTTTGAGGTTTTTAAGTGGGGTTAGATTTATTATAAATTAATAATTTTAAGAATTCCAAAGGTGCCCCTCTCCTCCCTTATAAAAGGGCACCTCCTCCCTCTCTTCCACACACCACATTTATCCTTGAAGCTCGGCCAAAACCTTCCCAATTATCTTCTCCACTTCCCTAGAAGCATCCTAGAAGTCCTGGTATTCTTTAAAGACCAATTTTAGTGCCCTAAGAGGAGGTCTCAAAGAGGCGGTTCAAAGAAGAGGTAATGTTCGTTACCGATTCTTTCAACTTTATTTCTTCTTCTACTTCTTCTTATTTAGTTGTTTCACTATGAAGTAATAACATCAGTATCACTCATATACTGATATTTTATTATAAGTATGAAACAACCCTATTTCACCATCTATCCATCCTACGGAAAACGAAATCATCGCGCGTGCGTACGTACGGAATACCGTCTCCATGCCGTGGTGTAATCTATTTTCCACCATCACCTTACTTGGATGGGTATAATGGTGTAAATAATGACTATATATGATTATTGTAAAGTGATATTAATTCTGAAATAGTATACATACAATCCAATACAATTCCATGATCACGGGAATGATATCATCGCTCGTGCATACGTACGGACTACTGTCTCCACGAACGCGATGAGATTCATTTTCCATGATTAACCATTAAAGAATGATTATAAAGTGTATATAATGAATAATAATGAAATATATGGAATAATAATGCTACTAGATTTATGTATATATATATTTATGTCATCTATTTAATTTCATTCAACTCAATAAGGAAACGAAAACAGCGTTCATGCGTACGTACAGCCTACTGTCTCCATGAACGGTGTATTTCATTCCATTTATCGATCTATTATATATATGTATATTCTGAATGTATATTATATATAAATCATGTTTTATATTCTGGAATTAAGTAATCATGATCTAAGTAATCATATGAATAATTACATGTCAAAACACGGATGACAAATGAAACGATTTTAACCAAAACACTCTTTAACATGGAATTTACAAAAGAACGGGTAATATAAAGTCATAAGTGAACCATATATGATATCATAACAATGAATATGATTATTTAATAAGTCAATAACATTATTTAAATCATTATACAGGAGGTTCTGATACTTACGAATCAAATCAGACCTAAGGTAAGGGATAATTTTGCAAATCTCATTTTTATCCGAGATTCCTTATTTGTAAGTATCTACTGGGGTTATTTCTATCATCCATGTCCTTGTTTTATAAAAGTGTTTTCATTTATGTTTAAATTACTTTTTACCCATTTTTGAATTTTACTACAAGTTATGTAAGGAATCTTTCTTTTTTTTACGTTACGAGGTACTTTTGGACTTTTCCGGCAAATGTACGAAAAGAATGTTTTTTTGAACTTATACGGCACGAACGGATTTTTACGATTTTATAAAGCATTATTTTCATGAAGCTTCCTCCAAAATATTTCATGACTATTTTCAATAAAATCTATTTCTTTTAAAATTTCTTGACTTTTTGTGAAAATAAATTGATTTTGAAGAAGAAAGGAGATTTTCCTCAAGAATTCATTTCAAGTGTTTTATCAAATCCATTTTCCATCTAAGATGAAATTATTTCATATGTGTATGTTTCAAGTGTAATGTCTATATGATTTACATGGTTTTAATTTTCTTATTATGAAATGATATCCATTTCTTTTATATGGATTATGTGATGATGGGATGATGTTTATGAAACTCATTTTATTCGTTGGGTTATTATGAATGATGTATGTTTTGTGGCACAAGTAAGAATTATTTAATTATGAGATGGGTGGGACCTATATCTCCCTCTAATGCATTAGGTAAAGATTTATATCTCATGAGACAGACATGGCTGGAATGTCAAGTTAAACTGGTTCAGTAATACAGGACTGGAACGAAGAGTGAACTTGATTCAGAAAGGGACTTTGTCCGCTAAGATGGTCTTGGCAGCAATGCCTTGGATACTATGGAAATCATATCATGTGCTTAATGGTTTCCATAATTACATGTTTTATTCCCATGCTATTTTATCATTATTAATGTTTCTTTATGATCTATGCCTTATGTACTTCCAGGTTTTATGTCATTGCTCAAGCTTTTGATGTTTAAACATTATGTTCATGTTTTTAAGATCAAATGTATATGGTATGTTTCATTTTATCCATGCTTACCCTTACTGAGCATTTGATCTCACCCTTTTTATGTTTTCTTTTCCCCAGGATATATAGAAAGGTTTCAGGTAAGAGAAAAAAGGGGAAGATCTTCATGGGAGATGTTGTAGATCTTTCACCACGATTAGAAATTACGTTCCAAGTTTCCAAAGACACTAAACTATTACGGTCCTTGTGTGTCTATTTTTGTTATGTATTAAGTATTCCGCTAAAGTAATGTAATTTCCATGTACTTCAAGCTTTGGGTCTCTACAGTTGGTATCAGAGGAAAGGTTTAGTCAACATTTGGAAACTAGGATGCGACAACGTTAGTGATATCCCTAGAGATATTTCTAAGGTTTGTCTAGAGATGTCCCTAAGGATAAGTATATGTATAGGATATAGTCCAAGAACTACGGTAACGATAATAGAATTTAACCTAAGATGTTAGATATTGAGGATAATCCCCCTTTATTATGTTGTTTTCCCTAGCACGATTTTTGCCTCTCACACTATTCTTTTTGGGTTTTAGAAAATGGCTGGAAACAGGAAGATTCACGATAATGGAGGATATGATAGAAAATGGAATGATTTTCATCATGATAAACCAAATGAAATGGGATCTGGAAGTCCAAACATCGTTATTATGCCTAATCAGCAATCTTATAATATGATCAATAATCTCAACTTAGGTAAGTTTCTCCACTCAGATAATAAGAGAAAGATAGAGTTTCATGATGATCATAGAGGAAAGAAAGTTCAATTTACCTCATGTAAATCATGTGGGAAGAGGCATCAGGGAGATTGTTTCAAAGGAACTAGAAGATGCTTTTGGTGTGGAAAAGAAGGACACAAAGCCAGTAAGTGCAAAGGAAATGGTTCAGTGAACACCATGGTCAAGGATAATGGTATTTCTATGACACCAACAACGGTTAGATGTTTTAAATGTGGAATGTACGGGCATTAAGAAAACCAATTCCCTAATGTAAAATCTCATGAAGAGAATCAGCATGGTCATATGGGTAGTATTTATGTGGATGATGATGAGGAGACTAAAAATTATATATGAGCTGAAATAAGTGTTGAAGCTCAGTTAGTTGTTTTAGAAAGTAGAGGAATGATTGTATGTTTATCGAGAGTTATGTTGTATAGTTAATGGTACTATGGAATAAAGAATCATCTAAGGATTGTTACACTATTGTTTTTCCTAAAAGTATTTGAAAGTATATGTTGAATGGTACCATTAACCATTGAAGGTTATTCAGATATTTTTGTAAAGTAGATGATATGTGCATAATGAAGGAATAAGAAGATAATGAGATGTTTGATTGTATTCATGAGCTCATGATTGTTATAAGGACTAAGTGATATCATGGTTTGAGTATATAGAATTTTGAGGATTTTGGTATGTGGAAAGTGTTAACTTTTAACTGCATTCATGTTTTAACTAAGGTTCAATGGGTATTCATTTTTCAAGAGAATACATGATTAAGGACTTCGAATGTTTGGAATGTGACCAACAAGACATATCTTATGATATATGGGGATCAACGATGGTATTAAATCTCTGGTAATCATTTTCACTATATTATGAGTGTGGGTTGTAGTATTATGAATATGCCTAAAGATTGGAGTGGATTATGTTGGACATAAGTTATTATTGTTTAAGGATAGAAGTTTTTTCAATATTATTGATGGGATGTTATAGTAATATAGTTTTAGAAAAAGGAAAAACTGCAGGATGAGCGACAAACCATCGTGTTGGACAAGGCTGTGGGGATCGAACCCACAACCGAAGTGTGACTGGCCCTTATCGCCTACCACTGGCCTACAGGAAGTCCCTGGTTAGTAGAAACTAGTTTTATTTTATTAAGCGGTATGATATATGAAGTATAAGTTCATTTTTGGAACCATATACGATTAATCTAACCATAACATGGACTTATAACTTTTTCTAACCTTTTGTTTGAAAGAGATGGAATGACCCATCATTCTATCACATGATCTGCTAACACATCACGAATAACAAATTCAACTTCATTTCTTTAAGGGATGAAGTGGAAATTGTTCAATTCACGAACAATAGTGAGATTGTACCAAAATCGTGTAAGTATTTCTTTTAATTCATCAACTTTAGGGAAATGATCTTGAAAACCAAAAATTTTGTCCTAGTTACCTTATATCTGATGAATCAGATGGTACCTTAGATCATCACAAATCTATAGTTTTGTGATTGTTGGCTTTTTCATAGCCATGTTCTCTACCACTCTCCATCAGAACATGATGGTTAGATTTTTCTTCCATATCCATATTTTCACCTATGTTCTCCTACGTGGAAACCCAGTGATGAGTTAATTTGGGTAACCATTACATTTCATACATTAGTTTTTAATGCCATGTTTTGGTATTCCTTTTTACGATGTGGGTTTTTATTAAACAAAATTTCAAGTACTAAACCATTTATAACCCCGACAAATTTCGAGGGCGAAATTCATTTTAAGGGGGGTAGAATGTAACACCCCAAGATTTTATAAAAAATATTCTTTTAATTTCATTAATGTCTTGTGTTGTATGCTACACCAAGATTACCTTGCACTATACACAACACCCTATTAGCTTGCAGTATACGCAACACTATTCTTGGATCGTGTTACACACAATTTTGATAATAGTTATTCTACGCAACATTGAGTATATATATATATTCAATGTATAAATAAAATATGGTTGGATTATGTTATACAAAACAATGAATTATTCTTGCACAACACGCAACCCTGACTTGGCTTGCATTACACGCAATCACGACCTTCCTCGATAGCGTGGGTTGTACGCAATACCGGGTTTTACTAAACAATGATATATTATTATAATATTATTATGAACTAGCCGTTATGAATATTATTAACTAAATTTTGAATTTTATAACATTATTATTCATCTTACACATTTTCTAGAACATGGTATAAGAACAAAATAATTTTTTCGGGTAAAATAAGTATTTTTCAAAAAATGCAGTTTTTCCGCCTTTTGATGGCGCACCCACTTTAAATCTAGTTTTTCACATGGTTATAAGTTCAATTTTACAAAATAAAATTTTTCTTTGGAATCAAGAGATAAACATTTACTTTGGATAAATTTTTCATATTATTCTGGTAACTTTCATATTTTGATGAATAGTAAAAACACGATATATTTTAATTAAAAACAACTTTTTTCGTCGCAATAATTTATATGGTTAAATTATAATATTGAATGGTTTTAAAGTATAAATATAATATATTTTTACCATTTAATATAATGTATGTCATTATCATTGATTTTACATTAAATTCGTAGGTTAAATCAATTCAATCTTTTGCAATGTTTTAAAGAAAAACTCGTTTTCTTTCGACAATGGGATTAATTTTAATTTAATTTATGCAAATTTTGTGTATTGAATTTGGAAAAATGGATTCCATATTTTGAATCAGTGGGTCCAAATTATGTTAATAAGCTACTTTTTATTTTTGGGAATTATGAATAGTAACTACGGTAAATTTTATTTACCATAGTTAAAGGTAAATCGGATAATTAAGGGTAAATATAATATTATAAAATTATCCTAACACATGCCAAAATTCTATTGGATGGCTAAAAGTAGACCCATATAACTTAAGGGTCATATTAGATTCATTTTATGGACTTTTGACCATGAAAATAATTTTATTATTATTAAAACCAAAGAAAGTGACAACATGTCACTCTCTTAAATCTTATAAGTATAATAATTTTAATGTAGTGATAAACATCATAAAACTTCGAACATGAATAGTCTCCAGAAATATAATAAAATTATCTAAATCATGATAATTTATTTATAATTTTTAGGGATTAAATAATTGTCATTAATGATGATAAATTAATGATACAGAAATTATTTATTAAGTGAAAAATAAGTAATATAGTTTTTATTGAAATACTAATACCCATTAAAAGGACCACAAACCTGACCAAAACTTATTGGTAGTATATATATACACCTTAATCATCCAATTACCTAATATATAACCGTTTGGATCCTTATAAAATTGATTATGACACTTATATTATTTTATTTTAAATGATGCCAAAGTTGTCACCTTCATAATTTAATAAATATAACAATTTAAATATTGTGATTTTAAGATGATAAATTCGAGTAAAAGTATTATTGTGAAATTTAATAGATTTATCTTCATCATAGGATTTTATTTTTAATTTTTATGCAACAAATCAGTATATTAAATAATTATACCAAAATGTTGTAGTAATTATTTTATTAAGAGATAAACCAAATAAATGGTTTTAAAAATAATAAAATAAATATTATATGAACTATTTAATGGGATCCACTAATTTAATAGTTACATATGACCTTTTATGAATCTATTAAAGCTTTTAGTTTGAACATATTTTCTGTATATATTTTATTTAAATTCAAATAAATGAATAGTGTCAAAATTGACACTATTGGTATTTTATAAAAATAACATATTATAAAATTGTTTCAAAAAATCACAAAAATATTTAAAAATTATACATTTATATTTATATGGTATATAATGTTATAACGTAACCAATTATGGAAAATTCACAACAAATAAGTAATTATTTGTTATAATTTAGAATTTTATTACCACAAATAAACTTAAATAGATTAAATAAGGATAAATCAAAATGATAAGGTTTAAATTAAGATCCAAACATCTCTAAATTTGATTGGTTGATGAGATTAAAACCCTATATCATCTAATATTTTAATATGAGTCATTTTTTGAGGTTTTTAATTGGGGTTAGATTTATTATAAATTAATAATTTTAAGAATTCTATAGGTGCCCCTCTCCTCCCTTATAAAAGGGCACCTACTCCCTCTCTTCCACACACCACTTTGAGCCTTCAAGATCATACAACCCTTTCCCAATTCACTTCTACACTTCCCTAGAAACATCCTAGAGGTCCTGGTATTCTTCAAAGACCGATTTTAGTGCCCTAAGAGGAGGTCTCAAAGAGGCGCTTCAAAAAAGAGGTAATGTTCGTTACCGATTCTTTCAACTTTATTTCTTCTTCTACTTCTTCTTATTTAGTTGTTTCATTATGAAGTAATAACATCAGTATCACTCATATACTGATATGTTATTATAAGTATGAAACAACCCTATTTCACCATCTATCCATCCTACGGAAAACGAAATCACTGCGCGTGCGTACGTACGGAATACCGTCTCCACACCGTGGTGTAATCTATTTTCCACCATCACCTAACTTGGATGGGTATAATGGTGTAAATAATGACTATATATGATTATTGTAAAGTTATATTGATTATTAAATCGTATACATACACTCTAATACAATTCCACGATCACGGGAATGATATCATCGCTCGTGCATACGTACGGACTACCGTCTCCACGAACGCGATGAGATTCATTTTCCATGATTAACCATTCAAGAATGATTATAAAGTATATATAATGAATAATAATGAAATATATGGAATAATAATTCTACTGGATTTATGTATATATATATTTATGTCATCTATTTAATTTCATTCAACTTAATAAGGAAACGAAAACAGCGTTCATGCGTACGTACGGCCTACCGTCTCCATGAACGGTGTATTTATTTCCATTTATCGATCTATTATATATATTTATTCTGAATATATATTATATATAAATCATGTTTTATATTCTGGAATTAATTAATCATGATCTAAGTAATCATATGAATAATTACATGTCAAAACACAGACGACAAATGAAACGATTTTAACCAAAACACTCTTTAACATGGAATTTACAAAAGAACGGGTAATATAAAGTCATAAGTGAACCATATATGATATCATAAAAATGAATATTATTATGTAATAAGTCAATAACATTATTTAAATCATTATACAGGAGGTTCAGACACTTACGAAGCAAATCGGACCTAAGGTAAGGGATAATTTTTCAAATCTCATTTTTATCCAAGATTCCTTATTCGTTAGTATTTACTGGGGTTATTTCTATCATCCATGTCCATGTTTTATAAAAGTTTTTTCATGTATGTTTAAAGTCCTTTTTATCCATTTTTTCCTTTTACTACATGGTATGTAAGGAATCTTTCTTTTTTTTACTTTACGAGGTACTTTTTGACTTTTCCGGCAAATGTACGAAAAGAATGTTTTTTTAACTTATACGGCACGAACGGATTTTAACTGTTTTATAAAGCCTTATTTTCAGGAATATTCCTCCAAAATATTTCATTACTATTTTCAATAAAATCTCTTTCTTTTAAAATTGCATGACTTTTTGTGAAAAGAAATTGATTTTGAAGAAGAAAGGATATTTTCCTCAAGAAATCATTTCAAGTGTTTTATCAAAACCATTTTCCATCTAAGATGAAATTATTTCATATGTATATGTTTCAAGTGTAATGTCTCTATGATTTACATGGTTTCACTTTTATTATTATGAAATGATATCCATTTCTTTTATATAGATTATGTGATGATGGGATGATGTTTATAAAACCCATTTTATTCGTTGGGTTATTATGAAAGATGTATGTTCTGTGCCACAAGTAAGAATGATTTCATTATAAGATGGGTGGGACCTATATCTCACTCCAATGCATTGGGTAAAGATTTATATCTCATGAGATAGACATGGCTGGAATGGCAAGTTAAACCGGTTCAGTAATACAGGACTGGAACGAGGAGTGAACTCGATTCAGAAAGGGACTTTGTCCACTAAGATAGTCTTGGCAGCAATGCCTTGGCTACTATGGAAATCATATCATGTGCTTAATGGTTTCCACAATTACATGTTTTATTCCCATGCTATTTTATTATTCTTAATGTTTCTTTATGATCTATGCCTTACGTACTTCCAAATTTTATGTCATTGCTCAATCTTTTGATGTTTAAACATTATGTTCATGTTTTTAAGTTCAAATTTAAATGGTATGATTTATTTTATCCATGATTACCCTTACTGAGCATTTGATCTCACCCTTTTTATGTTCTCTTTTCCACAGGATATATAGAAAGGTTTTATGTAAGAAAAAAAGGGGAAGATCTTTATGGGAGATGTTGAAGATCTTTCACCACGATTAGAAGATTACGTTCAAAGTTTCCAAAGACACTAAACTATTACAGTCCTTGTGTGTCTGTTTTTGTTATGTATTAAGTATTCCTCTAAAGTAATGTAATGTCCATGTACGTCAAGCTTTGGGTCTCTACAATATCCTGGGTTTCTATGAATGGGTAAGGTGATGCGGTGGAATAGAGCGATGGTAATGGTATGTACATGGTTTGGATAGTCTCCATTAATGTTCTGAGCTTGGTTGACTCTAAATATGATCTCATCGGTGTATTTTTTGCAGATCCATCAGTGGAGGAGGCACGGTAATGACTCATGAAGGGTTCTTAGGTTTCTACAAATTATTGACATGCACTATGTTTAATCTATAAACACCTACAATATAGTCTCTTGGATATAGTGGCTAGTATTTTATGAAATATTAAGTATCACACGACGTGAGGTCTTACCAGATGTCATGTGACTCAGTTTTGGTGGATCAACATGTTCCCTAATGGTACATATGATGATTCACATCCAATTACAAGGGAATATCCTAGTACGTGGGCACAAATATGCCTAGAGTACCTAAACATGTCCAGGTACATAGGCATGACCAATCTACATGGGCATGGGATAGAGTACATAGACTGACTCAAGGTATTCTATACAAGTTGTGTGACCCTATTTACACAATATTTATTTTCTTAAATAAAATATAATTTGTGTATATATTCCTTCAGGACTCAAATTTTGGACCATGAGTAGCTTATCCTGGGTAGTTTGCTGTGTAGAATTTCATGGTGGCCTTAGTTTTGGCCTTAGAGATATGACATGAGGTTTTAAGAGTGGGAAGATTCCTTCAATGATTTTAGGATGATGGTAGATATTGGTTTGATCCTCAAAGAGATATTTTGGTTGGTACTCTATTATCGCACAAGGGCATGGGTCTATCATGATCTTTACATAGGTAGATTTAGTACTCCCCATACTACAGTAGGGAACGGTTCCTCTATTAATGGATTGTTACTCACCCATCATTGATCTCTGATAGAGAGTGGGTCCTCTATTTAAGTTAGGGATCCCAAGACTGTGGGGCATAATAGTGAAGAGTGGACACCTCTAATCTTATTTCTGTAAGAATGTGCATTTGTGGTGAGAATTAGGGATGATGACACACTGTTCTTAGCTAGCTATGGATACGGAGATCCCATTTCTCTCTCGCTTTCATTTTTTTGAGCATATATATTACGATTCTCTTTACCCTATTGACATAAGAGTTTATCTTACTATTTCATCTTTTTATTACTCCTTTCTTGGTTTTTGGGGCATCCAACAAGATATGTATATACTCACCCTTGAATGGGCTCTTCCCGCACCTATTGTATCTTGTGAAAATGACATACAAATCAATAGTGACATAGGATGTGAATAGTAGTACTTAGAGTTGATGAATTTTTTTGGTGGTCATCCTTAGAGAATGTGATATAGGCTCTCTTTTGTCATTCCCATTTAATAGTTTTCTATGTTTCAGACATTATTTATTATTGTAAATTTAATTTTCCCATCGTAATAATCTATCTTACACTATTTTAATTGATGTTTTTCCTAGTCTTTGTCTTATTCATTGTTTATAATATTTATATTTAAATTTATTCATATATCTTTACATAGTTTCATGGTTCTTATTGTGTGTTCATATAAGTACATTAGGATTAAGTCTTCCATTTCATTTATATTCCTACTTGGAACTTTTCACCATCCCCTAACCTATTGGAATTACGTATAGGGTGTCACAGTTAACTTTTTCACAGCCCAAAAAGGTTCCTAGTGGGTTTGTTCATAATATAGTGGTATTAGAGGAGGTCTTTACACTATTCATTATTTGGAGTTGGACCTGTGTGCGGTTTGGTCTAAGAAACTTCCGGAAATGTCCTTGAAGTGTCATGAGTTCAACTCTCATGTTGGGGAACCCAATGTTAGTTGGTGGAAGACATATCCATGCACTATGAATCTAAATAAATTATTCTTGGATCATCATACTGAGACATCAATTTTAGGGACCCAATGGTACATGCATCATATTTGATTGGGTATTTTGATTTTCATTTCCTTCTTGAGTCAAATCCCTATATATCCTTATCTAACTATGGTGTGTCTTGTTGACTTTATAGATTCCTCCATGATGACATCAATCTTGGATGCTGATAATAGATCATGATGATGACCAAATATGCAATGAGGTCTCATTTTAGGGACTCATTCATGAGTTTTTTTCTCTAGGATAGCATAGAGAAGTGCTTCCACCTATTGAGAATCACATAGATCAACCTCCAGTGGATTAAGTAGATGATCAACTATGTGTTGGGAAGTAATGGATTTTGTAGGTTAGGAAAATTATGTGTTTATTCATATCACATTACAAAAGTTCCAGAAATAGAGATTGATGATGTTTCACAGTGATCCAAAACCATAGGTAGATGAGGATTTGTTTAAGGTAATTGTTTTAGTTTTCAGGCTTGTTTGGGTCCTGCTAGATCAAATGTTTTCACTTTCAACTATCCCACTTCAAGAAGTAGTAGGGATAATATGGTGTCTAGTCACTCACACTCATGATGTCGTAATTATCTCATTTATATTCCTCTAAAAATTGTTTTATAAAGATTATAACCCTTTTAGATTTAACTCTGTGTGTATTCAATAGATTCTCAAGTTTTAGATTGATGATATGATATTTACTATGTATGGATCAATGTTTAACAACCCCACACGTTACTCCCTCTATATGGTGCATTATGGATACTTGCAGACATAGATTATTGATCACATAATTTATAGAGACATTCCACATGTAGAAATAATAGAGTTGAGTTGTATGTAGTATCTAGAAGGTGTCAGACCTCAGGGTCCTAGTATAAGAGGAATACTCATTCATAAACTTGGCACATGGATCTATATTATAGGGTTCATGAAGAGGATCTAGTTTTCCATGAGAGGTTCAATATTATGCATGTGATGGGAGATGTCAAATTCCTCCTGATTTTCTAACCTGATGTGAAATAGATGGTAGTCATACAATGGATGGACCACCATAAGAGAGGAAGATCCATGATCAGGGATCTCCCATGCATGTTCATGGTTGTTGTTTTACCAAATAGGTAAAATACCCTAAGAGGGGGGTGGGGTGAATCATGTTATGACATATTAAAAAAATTTCCCCTTCAGATATTATTTCATCAGTAAACGAAACACACTTCTCTCCCTTTATTGTATAAATGTATGAACTAAAATGAAATATTTCATGATACATAACATTTTTTTACTTTTTTCACCCTCCCAGGGCTATGTCCAAGGATCATACAATGAAAATGTGATTATTTTCCAAGTCCAATAAGGCTCACTGCCAAAATAATGTTTGGGATTCATCAGTTCTATGCCCAGGATCACTATCTTTATAATTTTTAGGGATAGCTCACTTATTCACAAGGGTCACTCCCTAAATATTTATTTCTATGGATCACTTATGGGGGAAAATATTACCTTTTTTCTCTTCCTTTACTCACTGCTCTATAAAGGATTCACATACAGTTTATATACATATAGGTCTCTTCATTATAAATAATGAATACATCCTTATTTATATGTATATTATCTATTGAATTCCCACTTTTATCTACTTAATGAATATCACATTACCACAATTTTACTAGGAAATAATTTCTAAACACTTTCATTATGCTCACTACCTTTTCCAAACTCACACAACTATCAAAAAACAACCCAATTATTTAAAAGTATCTAATTCTTTCACAAACCCCAAAACATTCATGAAGTTCACCTCTTTCATGAAGCTCAACCATCCTTCATGAAGAAAACAACTCTTGTGAAGCTCAAACACTTTCACGAAGCTCATTCAGCCTTTTTGAAGCTCGCAAATTTTGGTAATATTTGTATATACGTTGTGAAAATAAATACTTTTTTAATGATTACAACTTTTGTTTATTATTGAAACCCTTCAAAAAATTCCTTTATTTGTGAAATTTTTCACATAAACAACCTTCAAGAATCACCATTACGAATTTAGATTATTTTTATTTTTTAAGTCTTACTCTACTTCTGGGATGGGGGGATACAGGACAATTTATGGACATTGCCTCCCATTCCCAAACCTTTCATCCTTATCATAACCTTCTCATAAATCTCTCTAATATCATTCATGAATCTAACTATTTTGATGAATTACCAAGGAAATTTATCATATATGAAGCTTCTGGTAGTCATAAATAATCAACATCAGCCTTTTATGCATTCGTGATTCTCCACTTATCATATCCACGGAAATTTATCATCAAACCTTCACGCATTTAATTTGATCCAAACCTTCTCAAAACCCAGCCTTCACGATACCAAATTCCTATTCAAAGATCAATACCTTCATGAAACCACATCCTTTTCCATATTTTTATGAAGAATTAATGTAAATCCATGTTTTTTGATGGTTGAGACAACCTCCAATTTTTAGACCCTAGAAATTTGGAAAACATTGGGAAATAGCACCACCTTGTATAAATAATTTTTTATACCACTTCTAGGGAATCCATTTTTCTATCTAGGATCTTTTTCAACATATCTAGTCAAAAATCATGCTAGAACTACATAGCAGTCTATGTCCACCATCTTTTTTAAAAAACAAAGTCAACCCAAAAACACTATAATGATAACTTAAGCTATTTTTTCCCAACAGTTTCCCTAGGTAGGTAGGGATAATAGAGGAGTATGTAGATCCATAGAGGGGGAAATATTTATGGAGGATGATACTATGAGCTACTTCCACCACCACCATGCATTGGACAACTCTAATCCTAGAAGGATGGAGTTTGTGGGTGTGGCTAGTTGCAACATATGTAGGGTTATGAACAATATGCTCATGAGATAATTCAAGGTATGATCTATGTCTTCTCTACTATTTTTCTAGTACTTATAAACAGCAGTGTGATTCATTTATTTGTCTTTATATCACTTGTTCAAGAGATCAACCTTGATGTTTAGTCTTTATCTCAACAATTTTGTCATGAGGTTTCTATAGTGAGTGATTCTTCTATATCACAGATCTGTTAATAGTGTGAATTAGTGATCAATGGATATAGTTTCATGTCGGACCTCTTGGTCATTGCGATGAAACCATATGACCTTATCTTATAACTGGATTGGTTGTCCACAATGTGTGTCTAGATAGATTTTCATCGAATGAGAGTTAGATTCCCTCATATAGATAGGATGGGATTCTCTTTTTTGAGGGAGAGAGATCTTATGAATGAGTGAGTGGGGCTCATGAGAAATAAGATATAACCCATCACCCATAATTTGGTTAGTTTAGTCCTTAGTGGAGTGGGATCTTTGTAATTCAAGATTCCAACAATAGTGGGTGATTTTATAGATATATTTCTTAAAGATTTCCCAGAACTACCTATGACTTTTTCGTTAACTTAAACCCCAATATTGCGATGATATCTTCTATTTCATATCATATGGACCCTACAGGGTTATTGGAGTTGTGGGTGCGGTTATAATTCCTTCAAGATAATTGTTTTATTAGAACTAGTGCATCCCCCTAGGAAGCTATTATTTTGTTCATGAAAAATGGGATGGGAGTTTGATGATTTTGGTTGACTATTGTTTCTTGAACTAGGTAATGATCATGAAAAAATTCCCCCTACTAATTATTTATGTCCTATTAGACTTGTTTAATAGTTCATGTTAGTTCCCAAAGATTAATCATAGGTCCAAATACCATCATTTGACGATTTTCGAGTATGATATTTTAAATATATAATTTCAATTTCACTATAGACATTATGAATTCATATTGAGTCCTTTTAGAGTGAATAATACCCCCACAATGTTCATGAATATTATAAACCAAATATTTCCACCATACATGGACTGATTTTTAGTTTTATCCATTGATGGAATTATCGTGAACTCTACAATAGAGGATGAAAATATAGATCATTTTAGGGTAGAACTAGAAATACATTGGGAGTACCATATTTATGGTGGGAATTTGAAGTGTGGGTTTTTAATCCATGATGTTCAAATTATAGGACATGTCATCTAAAATATTGTTTTAGCTTTAAATATATTGAAGATTGATGCATATATTTTCTTAGGATCCACCCAAGATCATGTTAGAGGTGAAAATATTTCTTAGTTTGGTGGGGTACTACCTAAGGATCATTGTAAAATTTTCTAGGATAATAGACTCTTTTAAAGACTTAATGTGGAAAGGGAAGTTATTTACCTAAATTGAACAGTGTTAGAGAACCTTCTAGGAGTTGAGCCCGAGGTTGGTTGGTGCTCCTATGCTGACACTACTAGAGGAGGATGTTGATTACATGCTATTTTACAATTCCTCTGAAACTAAGATCAGCTATGTGTTGATTCATAGAAAGGAAATGATCTCTTATTGGTCAATTCATTTAGACACCATGAGAGAAATTACTCAAATATAGACATAGATTTAGGTGTGTTAGTATTCTCCCTGAATAAGTGGAGTTATTATCTTCTGGAAGAGTGTTTCATTGTTTACTCAGACCACCAGAGTCTTAGTTACATCTTCACTTAGAGAGATCTCATCCTCAGACAAAGTATTTGGTAGGAGTTCCTACATGAATACAACTTTGAGATATTCTATAATCCAGTGGAGGTAAATTTATTGTAAAATTCCCTTAATAGGATGTTCAATTTTTCATTTGGTGAATAAGGATTCTAAGTATTTGGATTTGTTGAATATGACCCTAATGGAAGAGAGAGTGAAAATTATCTATTGTAGATTATAGTAACTCTATTAATTCTTCAACACATTGCAGATAATTAGTTAGGATATGTCAAATATGAGGTTCTAGGTTACCAGATATCCTTAGTAGATACCCTAGATATTGTTTCTTAAGGAAGGGAACACATCATCCTTTTATAGGTACATATAGTAGTTTTAGTTAATTTTTTTGAGGAGGTGTTGAGGAACTTTCATAATTCTCTCTCAACGATACATATGGTTGTGGAGAATATGTAAATCAACCATCAACAGCAGTTTTCCTAGGTTGGAATGAGGAAAATATTTTCCAAGCTTGTCTCTATTGAGTCAATAAGGTTTTCCTTATGACATTTCCATTCATTCTTGTTTTGAAAATCACAAAAACCTTATACATAAGAAAATTTATATTTCACTTCTATAAGGAAAATTTCCTTTACAAAGGAACTTACCCCTACCATATTTTCATTACTCATATCAATATTATTCTTAATTATAAAAATCAGATTCATATCTAAAACCTCAGAATCAAATAATACTTAGATATGAAGAATTCTGTTTTAGGATCTGAATTCTGGATACAAACTCTAAGGAAGTTCCATTCCGAATTCTGGAAACGAACTCTAATGATGTTCCATTCCATATTCTGGATATGAACTCTCATGAATTTCCATTCCAAATTCTGGATACGAACTCTAGTTAAGTTCCACTCCGAATTCTGTATATGAACTCTCGTGAAGATACACTCCGAATTCTGGATACGAACTCTCATGAAGTTCCACTCTGAATTCTGAGTACGAACTGTCATGAAGTTCGACTCCGAATTCTGGATACGAACTCTCATGTAGTTCGACTCTGAATTCTGGATACGAACTCTCATGTAGTTCGACTCCAAATTATGGATATGAACTCTCATGTAGTACGACTCTGAATTCTGAATACGAACTTCTAATAGTTTGACCCTGAACTTCTATGAGTTCAACTCTGAACTATTTAAATTTAGATATTAATACTGGTGCAACCAGTCTCCGAATTTCCATAGAGATTCAGACTCCAGATTTCTACAGAATTTAGGTTACGAATTCCTACAAAACAGAATCTTAATATCTCTTTATTATAGACTCTGGATTCCATTTTGGTTAGACTCTGAACTTTTTATTTTCTTACATTCTGAACTTCAGTTTTACTTATACTTACACTTGTTTCATTAAAAAATGATGTAGTGCTTTCAGTTATTAACTAACCATTGGTTGAGTGACACGTGTACAGGTCTATCTGAAATTCAAGGAAAAATATGACCATTGGAGGAGGGAGCTTACCGTTGGATATTCGCCTATAAATAAGAGATCATTTGAACGAGATCGACACTGACAACTTTGAAACAACTTTTGCTTACATTTTGTTGAAGTGATTTCTAGAGAGAGAGGCTCTTGTCAACTCTCAAATATTTGTGCAGAAAGTTTGAACAACTTGTTCAAACTTTGCCTTATGTAGACTTGCTTCGTGCGACTCTGATTTTTACTGATTACAATCGAAGGCTTCTGGGGATAGGAATACAGAGGTACCAACACCTTGAAGTTGAGGGCTTCCTTGCTGAGAAAGAAAGAGGTTCCTACTACCTAATAGTTGAGAGCTTGCGGGGATAGCAAGACAGAATCTGATCATTATATCGAGGGCTTACCCTGGTGTGGGTAAGATAAACTTTCTTGAAAGTATAAATCAAGGGACCTTTATCCATGGTTGTTGGATACCCTTATCTTTATGTTAAAAGAGTTATTGTTTGTTACTTGTAGTTTTACTAATTGTTTTTCTGCTTAATTTTGTATTTTTAAGGAAAGTATAACTTTATTATACTTCCTTACTTGTACTCTGATTTAGTGAGAATCTATACGCTTTAAGGTAGAATCTTAATCTTGGTAACTTTTGGTAAGTTTCATTTCCAGAATCACTTTTCCTGAATTTATCAAGTGACTAGAACTTATAGAGGTCTTGTGAATTGTCTTGTTTAACCTTGTTAATCATAATCATCCTAAAAATTTCCTAAGGGAATTTTAAAAGGTACAATTCACCCCCCCCCCCCTCTTTGTATCTAAGAATCTCATTATTATTTCGATCCTAAGTTTGGTATCATAGAGTATATCATACTCAGAGTCATACAATCCTAACAATTGGTATCAGAGTACGTGAACTCATACCATGCACCAATCTAACACTTGGTAATAGAGATTTGGTTCCATCTGAATTAATCTCACGATTAGATTCAAAAGTTTTATCTTCTCCCTTATATTTATCAGAATTTAAAATTCAGATTCATATTTTCGGATTCATATTTTCAGATTCATACTTTTTGGAATCAAAGTTCGGATTCACTTTTTCTTATAGTTACAATTTTTCTTGCTTAGAATATTTTCTCTTGTTTACAGACTTATACTATTAATAAGTTTTTGTGCCAAAGATTTTCTTAAGGATGGAATGTTTAAATGTTGGTTCTATAGACAACATAAATCCTACTAGACCACCAATCTTTGATGGTAATGATTATGAATATTAGAGAGATCGCATTAAGACTTTCATTATCAATACTGGGGTAGATAACTTTGTCATGCTTACCAGTGGATACAAAATTCCTGACAAGGATGTTCGTGCTTTTACTAATCAAGAAAATCATGAATACCAACTGAACTATAAGGTACGAAATATTTTACTTTGTTCAATGATTAGGAACATATATAGCCAAATTTCTTCTTGTGAAATAGATAACTGTATATGGAAGAAACTTGAAGTTACTCATTTTGTTACATCCAAAGTAATTGAGACAAGAAGATCCATGCTTAGAGATGAATATCATGGTTTTAATTTTCCTTATGGTGAACCCATATACAAAGTAAAACAGAGATTCATGACTATCGTGAATAGCTTACAATCTATGGGAGAGAAAGGTCTAGATTATGAATCTCTTATTGACAAGATCATAGATATCATGCAAAATGAGTGGGAATCAAATAGAACAGTTATCGATGAAAACAGAAAGGTTACTCAAATTTCTCCTGATGAGTTGTTTGGAAATCTTCATCAACATGAAACTAGAATGAAGACAGATGTTGAAAACATAAAGAATAAGAATTTAAATGGTAGTGTTGATTTTACTACAACTTCAAATCATATAGAAGTTAAGACTCCTGAAAGAGTAACTAGATCCAAATCTAAGAAGGTTGTTATTCATTCTGAATCTATTAAGTGTGAAGTCTCAGAAAATGAGTTAGCTAATCTTTCTCGAAGGATGAACAAGATAGCTAGATAGAGAAATTTCCAATCCAAGTATAAGAGGAAAGAAAGGAAAGATAAGATAGATTCAGAGGTCACATGCTATGAATGTAAGAGAGTTGGACACATACGACCTGATTAGCCTATGCTCAAAAGGAGAGAAAGAAAAGAGAGGAATTATGAAAAGAACAGAAAGAATTATTACATGTCAAAAGCTAAGAACATTCTAGAAGCCAATGACACCTGGAGTGCTAGTGGTGGTGGCTCTTCAAATGAATCATCAGATTATGAATCTTCTGGACAGAAGAATCTTGGTCTTATAGCCAGGCTACCTATTGACAATCATTTCTTGCTGGCTAAGGTACACAATACTGAATTACTGACCAATTTTTCTTTAAATACTAATGATAGTAAATATTATAACTCTTCTGATGAAGAATCGTCTTCTGATAAAGAAAATACTTTACCTACCTATGAATAAGTTTCTAGGTTTGCTGAACTTCTTGATATTGATAATTCAAAACTCATGAAAAAGCTTGATAAGGCAAACTCTAGGAATACTATTCTTACTAAGGAAATATCATATCTTTCTAAAGATCTTGATAATAAAAATTCTTATTTTGAAAGTATTTCAAAAAATATTGAGGATGTAAGTTTTGATAGGAATAAACATTCAAAATATCATGAAAATGTAATTTCTAAGAAAGATGTTTTCGAGCCCAGCTCTAGTTCAAATTTTTTTTAGGATAAGAACCTTGTTATAAAACTAAAGTCTGAAATATTTTATTTGAGGAAGTGTTTGTCAAGCTTTACCCTAGGTAAAGAAAATTTTGATAAAATGTATTCACAAATTCGAACTCGAAGGAATACTTCTGGTTTTGGTTACACAAGTTCTAAACCAATTTTTAGTAACAACTACTTTGTTCCTCAAAGTGCCCCATTTTGCAAAAAGTGTAAATGTGGTGGTCACTGGGCAAATAATTGTTCATTAAACAAAACTCAATATTTAGGATTTTATAAGGCTTATTTTTCTAAGAAGATGTGGGTACCCAAAATTTTTCTTTCTGACACTTCCAGATCCAAGAATGTATGGATTTCGAAAAGCTAACTTTTTTATTATTTTCAGAAAAATAGGGAAAGTACCAATAGCAATACATGGTACATGGATAGTGGATGTTCCCGGCATATGACTGGTAACAAAATCTATTTCGAAAAGATTATCAAGACGAAAGGAGGAAAAGTAACTTTCGGAGATAATTCTCAGGGAGAAATTATTGGTATAGGTAACATTGTTCTTCTTGGAAAAACATTGATTTCAAATGTTTAGTTTGTTAAAGGTCTTAAGCCCAACCTCATCAGCAGAGGTTAATTATGTGATGAAGGATACCTTGTGAATTTTAGGAATGATAAGTGCCTAGTACAAAATTCCAAGGAAGAGTTTATTCTTTCTTCCAATAGGCAAGAGAATGTTTACACACTAAACTTATAAGACCATAAGATCCAAGACATACCTTACGTTAGTGGAATGGAAGATCATTCTTGTTTATGGCATAGAAGGTTAGGACACTATAACCTTAGGAACTTATGAAAACTTTCTAAGAAAGGTTTAGTTACGGATCTATAGGAGCTTAGATTTGATTCTTCAAAAGTATGTGAACCTTGTAAATATGGAAAGCAAAAAAAATAAAGTTTTAAATCAATTGGTGAAGTCTCAACCACTGATACATTACAGCTAGTGCACATGGATCTTTTTGGTCACACACAAACTGGAAGCAATAGAGGCAATTATTATGTATTTGTCTTGGTTGATGATTACACTAGATTTACATGGTTCTATTTTCTTGCAAATAAATCTGAAGCTTTTTCTTATTTCAAAAGTTTTAGAGCCCAAGTTGAAAATAAGAAAAACCTTCCATTGAAAACTATTCATAGTGATCATGGAGGAGAATTTCAAATTGGTGATTTTGAAACTTTTTGTAGTAAGCAAAGGTATTACTCACAACTTCTCAGCACCCAGAACACCTCAACAAAATGGTGTTTTTGAAAGAAGAAATAGAATTCTTCAAGAGATAACTAGAACCATGTTGTGTGAGTATTCTGTAGCTAAACATTTTTGTGCTGAAGCTGTAAGTACTGCTTATTATACCATAAATCGAGTCTTAGTTAGACCATTTCTTACTAAAACCCTATATGAGTTATGGAATGGTAGAAAACCTAGACATTCCTACCTTAAGGTTTTTGGTTGCAAGGTATTAATTATTAATACTTAAGATAACTTATACAAATTCACACCAAAATCTGATGAAGGAATTTTCTTAGGATACTCCACAACCTCTAAGGCTTATAGAGTTTTTAACAAAAATACTTGCACTGTTGAAGAAACAGTACATGTCAAATTTGATGAAACTGGTCCTTTTGTTTTCAAACAACCCCAACATACATCCCCAGATGTGTTTACAAAAACTAATTATCAACCTATGATAGAAGATCCTTCTGATAAGGAAAATGTTCAAGAAGATTCTTCTAAAACATTTACCCTAGAATATTTCATATCCTATATTGATGAAAAGGTTTTACAAAACCCAAACCAATCATTTCTAAAGAATCATCCTAGTTATAGTATCATTGGTGATGTGAATCAACCTGTAAGGACTAGAAGTTCCTTAAGAAATGAAGTATAACATCTAGAATTCCTTTCCTAATTAGAACCAAAAAGCACTGATGAAGCTTTAGGTTATGAAGATTGGATTAAAGCCATGCAAGATGAACTAAATAAATTTGAAAGGAATAAATCTAGACCTTGGTTGAAAGACCTAAGGAAACTTCTGTAATTGGAGTAAAATGGGTCTTTATATATAAATGTGATTAAAATGGAATCATCGTAAGAAATAAAGCTAGATTAGTTGATAAAGGATATAATCAACAAGAAGGAATAGACTATAAAGAAACCTATGCTCCAGTAGCTAGACTTGAATCTATTCATATTCTACTTGGCTTTGCAGCATTCTTCAAATTCATACTTTTTCAAATGCATGTGAAATGTGCTTTCCTTAATGGTTATGTTCAAGAGGAATTTTTTGTTGAACAACCTCCTATCTTTGAAGATACAAAACATCATGATCATGTTTTTAGATATACCAAAGCTTTGTATGTCCTTAAACAAGCCCCTCGAGTGTGGTATGATGGACTTACAGGATTTTTGCTTCAAAATAACTATGTTAAGGGAAATGTAGATCCATCCATTTTTATAAATAAAGATAAGAAAAATGTTTTGACTATTCAAATTTATGTTGATGATATTATATTTGGTTCAACTCAGCAATTCATAACTGATTCCTTTGTGGATCTAATGAAATCTGAGTTTAAAATGAGTATGACGGGTGAGTTAACATTTTTCCTTGGTTTTAAAATTTCTCAAAAACCAGAAGGAATCTACATATCCCAACATAATTATATTAAATATCTTCATAAAAAGTATGGGTTTGAAAACACTAAGAGTATGAGTACTCTTATTGGTACCTCGAACACACTTGATTTTGATGAAGCTGGGAAACCAGTAGATCAAACATCTTTTAGAGGTATGATAGGAAGTCTACTTTACATGACATCTAGTCAACCAGACTTAATGTTTTCAGTATGCTTATGTAAAAGATATCAATCCAATCCAATAGAATCTCATCTAAAGGCAGTGAAAATAATTTTTTGCTACTTAAAGGGAACCATGGAACTAGGACTATTTTATACTTCTAGAAATGATTTTATTTAAAGAGATTTTCAGATGCTGACTTTGGTGGATGTAGAATGGATAGAAAGAGTACATCTAGAACTTGTCATTTCTTAGGAGATTCATTAGTTTCTTGGTTTTTCAAGAAGCAACATTCTATAGCACTCCCCTATGCTGAAGCTGAATATGTAGCAGCTGGAAGTTGTGATCAAGTGTTGTGGATGCAACACACACTCACAGATTATGGTATGAGTTTCACTAAGAATCAAATTTTGTGTGATAACACAAGTGCCATTGTCCTAAGTAAAAACCCTGCACATCACTATCGTGCAAAGCACATAGACATTAGGCATCACTTTCTAAGGGATCACACACTAAAAGGATATATAATTCTTCAGTTTATCAGAACACAAGATCAATTTGCTGATATTTTCACAAAATCGTTACCCTCCGATAAGTTTGAATAAATTAAACATAAGTTAGGGATGATAACCTTGAGGTAATCTTCCTTCATTAAATTCTTGTTAAACCATTCTCCTTACAGTAATAAACTTCTTTTCATAGGGGGAGTACATCTGTTATGATTTTTTTTTAAAAAAATCATAATGAGTTTTTCAAAAAAAAATCGTAATGACTCTTTCAAATTTTTTTGTTATAATGCTTTCAAAACTTTTCGGATCGAAAGTTTCATAATAAAATTTTTGTACTAAAAATTTTCGTAATAGAAATTTTCGTACTAGAAATTTTCATAATGAAGTTTTCGCACTGGAAATTTTCACAATGAAGTTTTTGTACTAGAAATTTTCGTAATGAATTTTTCATACTAGAAAATTTTCATAATGAGGATTTTTCATAATGAGAATTTTCGTAATGAGAATTTTTCGTAATGAGAATTTTTCGTAATGAGAATTTTTGTAATGAGAATTTTCATAATGGGAATTTTCGTACTTATACTTTTTGTACTAGTGTTTTGGTACTCAATCATTTTGCAATAAAATTTTCTTAACAAGTTTTTCATAGTCAAATTTTCTTCAATAAGAATATTACCTATTACGAATAAACGTCCTTGCCAATCCAAGAGGTATGAATTCCTTACATATGTTTTTTTAATCATTTTTTAGTTTCTGGTAATTTGCTTTTAAATTTTTCGTATTTGTTTCTTCTTAAATTCTAATGTTTTTAAAACCTCAAAAGATCGGATTCAAGATTTACTTACGGGTATGATTTCAACCGTCAGATCAGAACAGAGAAATTTTCAACCGTTAGATTGTTTGGGAAGTTCAAAGGTCACCTCCATCGCCTATATAAAGGGAACCCCCATTTGTGTCCAACATTGATATCCAAGCCATCGTGTGTCGAAGCTCTACCTCACTTCTTAAAGCTCATTCTGAATCTTTCAGTTCTCCTCCATTCTGAATGTCTGTGGAAGCTACTTCCCAGGATATGTATTCTATAAAGCCAATCTCAAAATGGTTAGTCTACAGGGAAAGGTTGGTCCATCCAGACTTTTTCAGTGAGTATGATTCTCTAATTTCTAAGAATATCAAACTCAATGGATAGGAAGATTTTTTTTTGTATCAAAACCAGGGGTCAGGTTCTTGTTTATACAGATTTTCTTGTATAATTTTATGAGTATGTTTCCTTCTATGAAGAATATGGCAGAGAAAAATTCTCTTTTAAGAGCTATTGTAAGACTTACAGGCTTTCTTACACCAAGGCTGCAAGCTTGGTGGGGATCTCATACGATGGTGAAGCAGAATTTTGTTTACATAATCTTCTGGATGTGTAAGGAAGTTTCTTAAAATTGAAGGCAATGGAATGCCTTGGACTTAAAGATAACAAAACCACAATGATTGCTCATCTTTCCACCAACAACCACATTCTGTAGTTGTGGGTTCAAGGGTTTTTTGTTTCGAGAAGAGGTTATAAGGACAATCTAAAGAAAAGTGATATTGACATCTTTGATTTTTTGGTAAATCTAAGAAAGATCAATATGATGAGGCATGTTTTTATTACAGTTCAGAACATCAAGAATGGGTCTTTGAAAGCTCAAATCATTATGTATCCTACTCTTATATCCAAGCTTATTATTCGGTTTCTTGATTCTATCAAGGTTGCTTGCACCTCCAAGCCAAGAATTTGTAAGATGATGCTGATAAGTGATGACACCTTAAAGAGGATGAAAGCCATTTTTTGAAAAGAGTCAGGTGAGTTTTACAATCTGCCAGAGGAGGAGGCAGAAGTCATTCCGGAAAAGGTAGAGAAAGCAGAACCATCTAAGAAGGCAGGGAAGAAGAGGAAGCTGAAGGAAGCAGTTGCTAAAGGCAAGACTCCTAAAGCTAAAGAAACCCAATCCGCACCTCCCAAGTCGACGAAGAAGAAAGCATATCCAGATGAGGTGGCTGCTAAATGGAGGGAAGATAAGGAGAAAAGGAAAGAAGGGGATCCTCAATTAGGATTGGACCTGGCTGAAGCTAAATCCTTAAGGGAGAAGACCGTTGAATACCTTGAGAAGGTAGAAAAGGAGAAGAAGATGAATAAGAAGATGTCTGAAGCTGAAGTTGTACAATATCCTTTGAGAGACACAGAGGCAGCTTCTAAGAATATTCCTGTACCAAAAACTTTTGTTGTTCAACCATTACCAGAGACCCCTGTAAAGAACTAATTCACTCTGGAAAATCCTAGAGATGAAGAATCTATTGAAAGATTATAAGAAGAGGAAGGAATATAAGAAGAAGAAGAAGTATAAGAAGATAGTGGCGATCTAGATGACTTGATTAAACAAGTTTAGTATTATCAAGAGAAAGCAAACCTATCAGAAAAACTACCACTCCGAACTTTTGAGGCTGAGTCCTCAAAGCATGTCACTCTGGGAAAGGGAGGTGAGGAAAAATGTAAGGAAGATGAAGACAAGGAGGAAGAGAAATAAAATGAATTATCTGAAGAAGAAAGCTTTGAAAAGCACTTTCTTGAAGAAGGAGCAGAGAAGGAGAAACGTGATGAAGACAAGATAGTTCAACTATCTGAAAGTGAGGAAGAATCTCCTGATGAGGAACCCATTTTGAAAGTTGATAAGGGTAAGCAAGTGCTTATGGACACCACAACGAAAGATGTAATAAGTAATAAGGATGTTTCTGTCTCTTCAAGAAAAAATTTGGTGGAAATTAAGGAAGAACAATCCCCAAGCAAGGTGTTTGATTCGGAATCATCAGCACTGGGTCATGATTTTGTTGTTAAATCTTTGAAGAAATTGGTAGACACAATTCCAATCTTTCCCACCATAGAATCCAGATTCCAGATGCTTCAACACATTCTAAATCATAAATCAGAATCTATATCCATGGTGATGGATAAGTGTGTGAAGATTGAGGCTGAGCATAGAAATTTTCATATCAATTATGATGTTCACAGAAAATCATGCAGCAAAATCACTCTATGGTCAAAGAAAATTGATGATTACATGGTAGAGTTTGATCAATTTTAGAATCATGTTAAAGAATCTTTTGACATTGAGGATGACAAAATAAAAGATCTTCAGGATAAGCTGATCCTTGAGCAAAATTATCGGAATCAAAAGGTGAGAGATCTGAATGGGAAGCTTAACTCGGTTTCTCAAAACTGAAAAGGGGAAAGAGATCTCTAGATTGAGATCGAAGAGAAGCTGGTGAAGCCCCATGAAATTCATATGTCACTGTCTGAGGCTCTGAAGGCTCAAGATGAAAGGATTAAAGCCTTAGAAAAACAAGCTGAGGAGTACCATAAAGACTTGAAGAAGCTAAAAACCCTGTTGAATAAATTAATCCCCAAGGAAAAGGAAGACAAATAGACTAATCCATTTTTTTGTTGTAATGTCTTTCCTTGAAAAAATTCTTTCGACTCTAATAAAATATTTGGTTGGTTGTATCTTGTGTTGTTATGTAATAATGTTTCTAGTACTTTATCTCTTTTTCATTCCCTTAAATTCTTTTTGAAAATCACAAAGGGGGAGAAGGAAAAATAACTACTCAAAGGGGGAGAAGGAAAAGAACTACTCAAAGGGGATGAAGGAAAAACCTAAAAGGGGAGAAGAAAAATTTCTAAGTCAAGAACTATCCTTAAGTAAGTGGGAGTTTCTCATTACGAAGTTTTTCATTTCCATGATAATGGAAACTCCATTCCAGAAATCCAGAATACAATCCTTAGAGTTCCTAAGCGTAACGGGGAGTTAGTTGTATTCACTATCATCTATGAACAAAGGGAGATAAGTTTTAATTTCAAATTCTAAAGAAAATTTTCTAAGTCCTTATATTTCTTTTTCGAAAGTTTGTGTGTGCTTTCCAAAAAGGGGGAGATTTGTTGAGTCAATAAAGTTTTCATTATGACTTTTCCATTCCTTCTTGTTTTGAAAATCACAAACACCTTATACTTAAACAAATCTATATTTCACTTCTATAAGGAAAATTTCCTTTCCAAAGGAATTTACCCCTAACATATTTTCATCACTCATATAAATATTTTTCTTAAGTATAAAAATAAGATTCATATCAAAAACCTCAGAATCAAATAATACTTGGATATGAAGCATTCAATTTTAGGATCCAAATTCTGGATACGAACTCTAACGAAGTTCCATTCCGAATTCTGGATACGAACTCTAATGAAGTTCCATTCCGAATTCTGGATATGAACTCTCATGAAGTTCCATTCCGAATTATGGATACGAACTCTAATGAAGTTCCATTCTGAATTCTGGATACGAACTCTCATTAAGTTCCACTCCGAATTCTGGATTCGAACTCTCATGAAGTTACTCTCTGAATTCCGAGTACGAACTGTCATAAAGTTCCCCTCCAAATTCGGGATATGAACTCTCATGTAGTTCGACTCCAAATTCTGGATACAAAATCTCATGTAGTTCGAATCTGAATTATGGATACAAACTCTCATGTAGTTCGACTCTGAATTCTGATTATGCACTTTTACTAGTTCGACTCCAAACTTCAATGAGTTCAACTCCGAACTATTTAAGTTCAGGTTCTGAATACTGGGGAAACCAGACTCTGAATTTCCTTATAGATTCAGACCCCAGATTTCTTCAGAATTCAGGTTCCGAGTTTCTACAAAACTGAATCCGAATATCTCTTTATTATATACTCTGAATTCCATTTTGGTTAGACTCTGAACTGTTTATTTTCTTACATTCCAAACATTAGATTTACTTATACTTACACTTGTTTCATTACAAAAGGATGTCGTGCTTTCAATTATTAACTAAACATTGGTTGAGTGACACGTGTATAGGTCCCTTCGAAATTCTAGGAAAAATATGACCGTTGTAGGAGGGATCCGACCGTTGGATCTTCGCCTATAAATAGGAGATCATTTGAATGATCTCGACAATGAAAACTTTGACACAACTTGTGCTTACATTCTGTTAATGTGATTTATAGAGAGAGAGGCTCTTATCAACTCTCAAAGCTTCGTACATAAAGTTTGAACATCTTTTTCAAACTTTTCCTTGTGCAGACTTGCTTCGTGCGACTCTGATTCTTGCTGATTACAATCGAGGGCTTCTGGGGATAAGAAGACAGAGGTTCCAACACCTTGAAGTTGAGGGCTTACTTGATAAGGAAGATAGAGGTGCCGACTACCTGATAGTTGAGGGCTTGCGGGGATAGAAAGACAGACTCCAATCTTCATATTGAGGGCTTACCCTAGTATGGGTAAGACAGACTTTCTTGAAAGTATAAATCCAGGGACCTTTATCCAAGGTTATTGGATACCCTTCACTTTGGGTTAAAAGAGTTATTGTTTGTTACTTGTAGTTTTACTACTTGTTTTTTCCTCTAAATTTTGTATTGTTAAGGAAAGTATAACATTATTATACTTATTTACTTGTACTCTGATTTAGTTAGATTCTATATGCTTTAAGGTAGAATCTTAATCTTGGTAAATTTTGGTAAGTTTCATTTCCGGAATTACTTTTCCAGAATTTAGAAAGTTACTAGAACTTATAGAGGTCTTGTGAACTATCTTGTTTAACCTTGTTAAAAATAATCATCCTAAAAATTTCCTAATGGGATTTTAAAAGGTGCAATTCACCCCCCCCCCCCCTCTTGTATCTTAGAATCTCATTCTTATTTCGATCCTATGTTTGGTATCACTGAGTATATCATACTCAGAGTCATACAATCCTAACAGTCTCATGGTGTCTCACATATCAATAGGTAAAGGTTAAACATCAGGTCCTAACAGGTTTAACTCAACCTCTTGAGATCTTGGAATGAAAGTGGTATGGAATATAGATGGATTTTTTATGGGTATTCTAGGGAAACTGAGAGTCCATGATGCTATATAGGTGATTGTTGACTGACTCACCAAGTTGGTACACATTATTTACATTAGGGAGTAGACTTTGATTAAAGGTTTTGAGAAATTTTATATATGATTTATTGTACAACTTTATGGGTTACCCACAATAATCATCTTTTAATGTGATACTCTGTTCAGGTCTTGGTTATAGAGGGGTTTATTGGAGGATTTTAGGACCCAATTATGGATGAGTGCAGTGTTTCATCCCCAAATAGATGAACTGACCAAATGTACCATCTATATTTTTGAGGATATGTTGATATCTTATGTGTTATAATTCGGCTAGAGATAGTAGGACCACATTACATGGTATATTTCACTTATAATAACACATATCACCCTACTAGTAGCACAGATCCATTAGAGGCCTTTTACTACAGGTCATCCTTATTTTGGATTGAAATTGGAGAGATATCTCTTATTGGTCCAGTGATGGTATAGGAAATGAAATATAATTTTCAGGTGATCTAGGAGCGTATTAGGATATCCTAGAGCTGATAGATATCTTACACGGATTGTCTTCATGGGATTTTGTAGAGTGAGTAAGGAGACCACGCTTTCCAAAGAGTATCCCCATTATGAGGATTATGGAAATTTTTTAGGGAAGAAAGCTATCAATAAGGTTCAATAGGACATTACAGATACTATGGATAGTTGAAGAGGTCTTTTAACACTTTTCCTTACCCCCACAGTTGGACCGAGTCCATAATGTCATCCATGTGTCATAGCTGAGGGGATACATACATTCCCTATTGCACGTTATTGACTGGGGTGAGCTATACTTCAAGGATGAATCCACCATTATAGAGTACTGAGTGGTCATTGAGCATCAGCTAGAGTGGATCCTTCATGGAAAGAACATTTGTTTGGTATGAGTGCTTTTGTGCCATTGGAGTGTGTAGGAGAGCTTCTAAGAACCAGAGATCTAGACACAAACTCAATATCACTTAAAATTATTCCTTTATGATGAAATGAGTATTATGGAATTGATGAAAGATCTTTCAAATTATCCTTTCCTTTTCTAATTTTCCATTACTGATACAAAAAATACTCTTATTAATTGAGGATGACTCTTATAAAAATATTTAAATTTCCCTATAATTCTATATCTCATAATTAATACAAGAAATTTTCAATTCCTAAATACCTTATAAAAACTATACTAGCAACTTCAACATCACTTCAAAATATATAATTGACAAAATTTCCTAAATGAAAAGAAAATTGAGAAATACAATATTTGGTTCCAATATTCTCCCCCTTGGCATTTTTCTCTAATTCATTCATATTCTCAGGCTTCTATTCTTGTTCCCCCTAAATTTATATTCTCCCTCAATTTTTATACTCCCCATTTGATATTAAAATTCCAAGGGGTAATATTCCTCCAAACCTAATCTTATCCAATCATTGAAAATTTTTATATGTCCAAAAAAATCCTTCACCCATCAGTCAGGTTTGCAAACATACTTTATTTAATGATATTTTTCGTAAAAAATAAACATTATTCAATGCCTTCAAATCTATCTATATAACTCAAATCAACCCTTCACTCTTCCTTTAGAATGAAACATTGATAGTATCACCCCTTTTTTATCAAATTAACAAAATATAAACACTTTCACTAAAAACTTGGGAAAAGTTAAAGCATTAAATAAAGTAGAGAGAGGGGAAACTTCTAAACATCCTCAAGTGCGAGGTGGTTAAACACCAAGGTTAAACCTGTATCTCTTTAATGTTTGTGTCACTAGGGGAATAATCATTATATCTAGTTCTTTTTGATCAATTCTAGAATAATCAATCATTTTAACTCTTTACTCTACCTTTTCTATCAAAAAAGGTTACTTGATCTCAATTTATTTTTTACCAGAGTGTTGAACTATATTCTTTGTGAGCTTAATTTCAAAAAAAAATTGTCAAAAAAATTCATTACCATTGGTTGGTTTACTTTTTCACTACGATATTTCAACTATATTTTCATCCAATAATTTTGTGTGAATTACATGGTCACTAAAATGTATTCTGCCTCGTCTAGACTAATATTTGTTCTTTATTATTTCTTACTCAACCAGTCAATACACTTAGTCTCGATATAAAAAATTTCTCCACTTGGGTACTTCTATTATACCACGTCATTGGACCAATAAACATTAGAAAAAGGCTAATAAATCATGTTTCTTCTTAGTATTAAAGAGTAATCCATAAGGTAGATCTCCTAAAATGTAACACATTATTCTCTTCACTATTGAAATGTGATCATCGAAGGGATTACATTGTAACTGTTCAACTAATCTAGTGGAATAAGCGATTTTTAGATAGTTTTATGTCAACAAACTCCCAATAATTTTCTTATATAGGGTAGGATCTATTGAAACCCTATTTTTATGATTCCAAATATTAATTATAATAATTACTGGTGTTGAAATTTGTTTTAAATCATAAATGTGAAACATCTTAAGTAGATCATTTTCATATTTACCCTATAAGGTAAAGGTGTATCTCTCTTTATAAATCACTTGAAATCCATGAAAAAAGTGAACTTAGCAAGTGATGGAATTTTAAATTCTATTCTCATTAAAATATCAGTTAATTGAAATTATTTTTTTTCTACCACAAAAAAATTATATCATCCACATAAACCAGTATAATAAATTTTTCTTCTTGGGATGGTTTTACATAAAGTTTATATTAAAAAATAACTATTTTGAATTCTAGATTTCTCATGTATGAGTGATTTTGATCATACCATGCACATAATTCCTTCTTTATACCATACAAGTCCTTATACAATATATACACCTTTCTTTCATCATTTTCAATAAATTATCACACTAGATAATCAATATAAACCTTTTAATTTAGAACACTATTAAAGAATATTGTTTTCACATACCTATATGACAATTTTCACACTCTTTGAATCTTCCCTTCTATAAAGACCCCAATTGATTCAATTAAAATCATTGGTGTAATGATATATTCAAAATAAATTCCCTCTATCTATGCATAAACTTTACACACCTATAGATCCTTACTTAAAAACACATTAACTTGTTCACAAACTTGTTTATAGATAACCACATCGTCTTAATCACAATTTATTGTTAGAGACCTTCCATAAGTTCCCACATATGGTTTTTATAATCCTAGTCCAACACTTATTTCATGGATCATACTCATGAATTATCAAACCTAGACTCTTTAAATTATGTTTTCTATATAATTTAAATCAATGAATCATTCTCTACTATCCTTATCTTTTTCCACAAAGTTGGTACAACCTTATCATTGATATATATTCGATAGAAAAATTACACCCTCTGGTTTGTTCTTGTTAGTGTAGGATAACTATCTTCAATTTATTTTTCATCTACTACCTCAACCTTTAAATCCATATATTTTGAATGAATTAATAGACTTTTAATATTTATACCATCTTCATCATCATCTTCAAAGACTACATCCATATTAGAAATCATAGAATTATTTCCTTCTCTCTCCTCAATAAACTTTCCATATTTTCTCTCTAAAAAAAATTTATCTCTTTTTTAAGAATTTCTAGGATTTTCTCTACATTGATTAGCCCTAGAAAACTCTTTCATGTATTTGATCACCATATTTTCTGTGATTCATTATTTATTTTGATTGAATCATATACATCCAAAAACATAGAAATGGTTCAATTTTGGATTCATTCCATTACATATATAATAGTTGGGTTTCTTCTGTAAGGATTAAAAATTCCATATTTTTAGTGTAAACTATGACCTCTAATAACTTCTTCCAATAACAGTGATACATACCACTTTAAATAAGTAGTGTGTTGGCCATGTTGTTCATCATTCGATTTCATTATTCAATAACAGCATTATAATATGGGGTATGTACAAAGGATACCTCATGTTTGATGTAGTTATTTTAAAATTTATATATCTGCATCAATCGGTGTATAATCAATTTCATTATCTTATCATAGTGTCTTGATGATGCATCCAGTTTTATTTTCCATTGTCCATTGATACCACTTCGTGCACTCTATAACCTATTTCTGACTCTACATGACCATGAATCAAGATATTTTTATATAATCATAATAAAATAAAATAAAATTCATTTCTCTACATGCCTTAGATAGGTTAATTGGGAAAAAAATGTTAGTGTGCAACATATCAAGTAGATTGGGTGATCTATTCATCCTCTATTGAAATGGGTTATTGACCATATTCCCCTGCATGCAAGCTTCATGTTACAGCTCTTGTTCACTCTTTATGCTTGGTATTCCCATTACTATTTTTATCTTAGATATATTTTCCATGCATTACTATTGAATATGTACTAGTCTTTGGTACCAAAAAATTTTCTCCTATTTTACTCTAGGAATAAATGTGTTCTCCTTGTTATCAAACCAGTAAAGGATTATAGTATTTCTACATCCTTTCATGAGTGAATTCTTATCATTATTTTTAATTTATCATCCTTTTTTTTGAAGGTGACCCCAAACTTTGAGTTGCAAAGCTGATTTATTCTCACTAGTTTTTACCTTGATCCATACACAATACTTACTTTGTTCTATTGAGATCATCTCCTAATATTTATATCTTGTCACTTCCCATAATATTAAAATATTTATCATTATTAACATGAATAGTTCCATAAAATATCTCCATATGGTTTTTTAAAATATTAATGTTATCTATCATGTTCGATGAACACCCACTATCATGAATCTATGTATTGTTATTTTTTGTTTATTTGAGTGAAAATTTTTCCATGTTTTATTCCTCTCTCATATTCTTTTCTATTAAAGAGTGGCATAATTGATTTGAGGTGTTGGATAATATCTTCTTTCTATATTCAGTACATTATACATTTTCATATCCACATTCTTATTCTAATGGAGAGTATTTAATATTCAAGTAAATTAGATCTAGTTCCTTTGTATCCATACACCTTTGCTTCCATGTATTCCATTTCAGTTTATTCTCTTTTTATAAGTAATGACATTATGTTCAAAGTTAGAATAGAGAAAACAACATACATAGAGGGAATTTATTCTTCATGATGAGGGATATAGTCTCATAATTATTTGATAACATTCATGTTCTTCTATCCTAATGTATATTTTCATATCTCATCATTAATTCATTGTATGGACAAGATGTCCATAGAATTTAAACTTTATTGAGATATACATCTTATCATTATCACTTCTCCACGTGTCTCTTTCTTTTGAGTAGCTCCCTTATTTTTTATTACCCCATGAAAACTAAGGTATTTTCATAGCCTTATATATAATTTTGAAAACTAAGGTACTTCTATTTTTTATATCACATTGTTACTATAAACTCTAATTTTATACATATACCTAGGTATTTTTCCATATAATTTTTTTTCAACACATTCAATTCCTCATTTGGACTATTCTAATAGTTCTGTATCTAAGAAACTCCCAAACTATAGCTTATTCATTAGATAACTTTTATTTAGTTCATATTCTATTTCTCTTATAATGGTTACTATTTCATTTTATATATTTCTAACTCTCTTTTATATTTCCTCTGCACAAAAATTAAGATCATTCATCATATTATATTTTTCTAAAAAAATTGAACTACACAACTTGTCCTCTGCTCTCTTCATTGGATGTTTTGTCTTTTAACTCCTTTTATAGTTTTTATATCTCAAACTCAATCTAATAAATATATTATAAGGCCTCTTTTAATTCTACAATGGATTTTTTATTTTTATTTCTTTGAATATAATTTTCATAAAGAGATCCCTCAAGTTCCACATTGAGATGTAAAACTCCATCTAGTTGATGATCATTTTCACTTTTATATTTTTATTTTTCAATAGTTTCCATCAATAAATATTCTATATCATACTTAAATTAAGTTTCTTTTTTCTTTAGGCAGTCTCCATTGGCTTCCTCTTCCTTTCTCACTCTGATCTTTCTTTGAAAATTATTCGTGGTAGAACTTCTGAGTTTAAAATCTATTTTAGGGTGAAATTTCCTTTAGTAATTTTTTATATTTTGTATCTAATATTCATCACAATTGAATTTATTTAGACACAACACTATAATGTATTAACCTTATTTTATTTGAAACAAGATAAGGGTAGCTTTCCTTCAAGTATTCCTATACATATTTTGAACTTTCTCACCACTAAGCATATAATTTCATCACTTATATATACCTATTCCAATCCATCATTAGTGATGTCAACCTTTTTATGTATTTGAATTCCATTTATTTGTTTGTATGATTTTATGTCCTTTCTAGCTTACTCGCATTTCATTTACCACAAAACTATTATATTTTAAATCTATTGATATCCCAGTTAGGTTTCTCATTTCAAGTTTTGACACATTAAGATTGTGAAGGGGTGGAAACCTCATCAAGATCATATTCACAGTATTCAAATCCTTTATTTCTTCACTAATTCCTCAGATGGATCTAAAAACATCATAAATTGAATTTAATAATCCATAAATATTTTCATTTGGATACATCTTTAGATCAAAAAACTTCTTATATAAAAATTTAATATTTGATTTTTAACCTTGTTTCCCCCTTCATAGATATTAGACAACTTATTCCATATATGTTTTTTAGTGGTGAAACTGATTACTTTCATGTAGATATATTTTTATAGTAAAACAAAAAAATAATTCTAGTCTTTGGCATTACCATATAGAATCATTCTATCCACTTAAATCATGGATAACTAAGAAAAATTACTAACATATATTCCATGAACAATAGTAAAGAATATTTTGAGTCCAAGAGACCATAGATGCAATCTTATTCTATTCTTCAGATTAGGTAATTTTATAAATCAAATAAAGGAATCCGCTTTATATTCACTAAATTCTCCATAGATATAAGAAAAAGAAGATTTATTTTTCACTCAAAACACATTCTAATACGACTTGTTGCAACTATAATTATAATAAACTATAAAATAGGGGACAATGGGGTTTGATTTTTCTTTATCCTCATGGGATATTGTTGTCATGTTTTCAAGAAGGATTCAAATCATTTAATTATCACACATACACATAAAATTTGAATATGGGATAGTAAATGAGAGGAAAATGTATTTTAGATGATTTTCCATTATAGGATAATTCAAGGATCATACATCGACAGTGTGTCAATGTACTATCAGGTAATATTACACACTATAAGTATTAAAAATACTTTTAAAGGAAAAACTATCGATCCTATTAACACATCCACTTATTGACCTCTTATGAAATAATTTAGGTCAAGGGTTACATAGAAAATATATAATAATTAGGTTTTTTACAATATTTTTCAAGATTATAAAATTAACACCAATCTAACAAGGGTGTTATCATTCTCTTTTTTATTCTTCAACCCTATATCTAGTTTTTTGTCCTTTTATTATTTCCCCATTTAAATCTACACTTATTCTACTTCATAGAAATATTTTTTATTATATAAATGATTTTTGTTACTTATATTGTTCTTATTATAATTTTATTTTTTTGGATTTATCCTAATAATATCTTCCATATTTTTTTATGTAAATATCATGAAATATAAATTTATATTATATTTCAAAATATTCACATGATAATTTCCATATTTTGATTACAGAAATTCCTTTTTTTATAAATGAATAATCCTTATTTTAATGTTCTAAAATCCCTATGATCATCCTCACAAATTTAGGTTTTCACATATCTAAAAAATCACAATTTCCATCTTATATTTTAAAAAATTATTATTCATGAATTATAATTGATAATATTTCCATGCATTCTAACACATGAAGTGATAATACTTAGTCACAATGTGATTTATTTAATAACTAAAATTTCAAAATCCCAAAAATTTAATTCATCAATAGATATTACAACTTAATCCTTGTTTAACTATAGAAAATCATATTTTACATGTATTTATTTTTATATTGTATGGAATATTTTAAAAACCAATCATTGAGATATTATGTGATTATGTGGTTGGTGTGCTCAAAATAAATGTCTGAAATATATTAAATATAATGAATAACATGTGTGCACATTTCTCCTGAAAACTAGAATAAATCACGAATGAGGGCCGGAATCAGAAATCTCAGGGCACCATTGAGATTAAAAAATGAGTTTTAACATAGGTGTGACATAATCTTTATTATATTGGGGAATTTGTGAAAAAAGTAATCGTGGGAATAAAATGAATAAAATAATTAAATAAATTATTTTATTTTTATTCATTGACATAGTGACCATGCCTCTACCTTAAATAAACAATTATATAAAAAATAATTTTTATCTTCATAACCCTATAATTTTGAGAGATCTTTTTAGATCTATTTGAGGAGGATCCATTGACAAACAATAACCAAATTGAAGATTGATAGCTGATGTGCAACAAAATTAGAGGATCTCACAAAATACAATGGCATACCTTCATTTCTCATTAGCCATCGATATGAATCATGGTGGGATGTTGTTTTTATTTGATTTGTCCTCATTTTATGATTAATGTAATGAACTTGAATCAATCAAATAACTAATTGATTCTCAAATCATGTGTCTTGCGGGTAGTGGTTATATTTATCTGGTATTTGTGGATTATCATTGCGATTATTATTTTCTTCTCATCATTCATCATTCTAACAGCAACAAACCAAGGTTAACATGAACATTGGATGTTGTTTTTTTATTCTTGTTTATTATTTTTCACATCTCCCACATTTATTCATTCATCTTGGGAAAATATCTTGGCCTATGGTTCGATAAATACCAATGGATTAACCGTTGTACACCGTTTCTTGGCAAAAAATTTTGATATTGAAAATCTAGGCTCAGTGTGATGATGAGATAATTATATGAGGATGGAAATGGTGTATCTATGATGTATTTGAGACCCCCCATGTTTTATTTTGGAATTCGACAACAATGAGTACCAATGGTGGCCATTTTCTAACGGTTTCTGAAGGCTTGATTATGTCAAATGGAAACAAAAAGGGTTATCTGGACTAGATCCACCCTCTTTGACATGATAAATGGTGGGATTTGGTTATGGAGTATTAGAATACATTTTTTGGGGAATAATGGAGGATTATATTAAATTTTAATACACACGATGTGTATTCCGAGAACATACAGTATGTGGGACCCTCATAGCGGCGATTTCGGTTTTCAGATGAAGTTAAGTGTCAAATAGTAGGTGACCCCTTCTATTTGGTTCAAAAGTTACCTGGTATGGAACACGGGAATGAAAAAGAGTACACTAGTATGTACACACCATGTACCCTAACATGGACATGGCCAGGACAAGCGTACACGGGTAGAGCCATGTACTTGTACACGAGCAGAAGTACGTGGGAATGGGCATGCTGTATAGTGTGACATAGACATAGACGTGGGAATTTTATATGAGAAGAACTCAGTGTTGAAGGTACACACCGTGTACTACTATTACACACCATATACTTCCTTCAAAATGGATTATATCTCTTATTCTCTTTATCTTAGACAAGTTTCATTAGGGTGTGTTCCCTATATCCCTTTCTATGAGGGTTAGTATTGAATCACATCCTACAACTATGATAGTGATCCCTTTAGCATGAATTCTTGATTAATGTTTTTGGAATCCTTACCTAAGGCCTATAGTGAGATCCTATATCATCTTCTTTACCTTTGTGAAGTTCTTTATATCATTGTTACCAACACTACATGAGCATTGGTCCTCTACTTAGCGGTTTATTCTAAATTCAGTTGTCAGTATACCCCATGGCCTTGAGTGTGATCCTCATATATGTATCATATATATTCAAACATATAATGTATACTTCCTATGAAAATACCTGATGAGAATGACCTCTCAGATGGATTTCATAAATGATATCTAACTCGTGGAGTGTTTTCTCCTAGATATGTATTATGTGGAACTTTCAAGAAACAATAAAAGGCTAGAATTATGGTTGTGAACTTACCGTGAGACTATGTGACTATTTGGACTATATATTAATATTCTTTATATATGTGTTATATTCCTATACTTATGTAGATATAAATATTATTCTTTTAGTTATATTCTTAGTATTTTTACAATGTCCTACTACGTATTTTTATACTCACCCATGCACAAGATTTTTCAACATGCATCATATCTTGTTCAGATCATCTATCCTTTTATGGATTCCTAGAGGGACCAGGACTAGGTAGATCTTAGTGAGATGAAATTTCCAAGGACTCCTTTTGTTGTTATCTTGACAGAAGTCCCCATATTTACTTTTAGGTTTACTTGTTTTCAAACTATTTGTTCTGGGATTGTATTTGACATGTTTACTTTTCAGTGATTATTTTTGTACTTTGGTTGTGGGATTTAGATATATTAATTCTTGAATTATCACTTGTTTTAAATTTCATAATTGAATAGGATTGAATAGTTGTTTGTGTAAATGAACTTTAGGATAAGGCCACCCATGTTAGTGATATTCCTACTCGACAGTAGTCGCTAGCCCTTGGCCTATTGTAGGTGGTCTTGGGGAGTTGTATCACAGGTCTCGTTAGGATTGGTCCTGATAGAGTGATATTAGAGAGATGTTAGTTCTACCTTAAGACTAGAGTATATGATATTGGTTTGGGGAAATAGTGTTAAGTGTTTCAAGTTTTACTTTTGGACTAGGGACTCTAGTGTTAGTGCAGTGGATGACATGTCCGTAAACTAGGATTCTTATCACCAACCTTTTGACTCGATCCATGAGGACACCGATTTCATAGAGAAAATAGTACATTAATCATATAGGAATGGTTTGTGGTTTCAATTTTTTTCATGAGACATATCTCAAGATATACTCATTGGCCATGATACATATTTTTTATTTTAGGGTTCCTATATAATGTATGCCATCTAGGATTCAACATCAAGATCACGAGGATGATACCCTTGGTGATGAGGCATCAATACAAGGGATAATTCCATTGGTGTTATATATAGGTGTTGAACCTATTATACTACCATATATTGAGAAAAATATGGCACCTACAATACCAATAGATGAGGTGTGTAGGCCGATCACACTTCATGAGTTTCAACAAAAATGACCCCTCAGGTTCTGAGGTGATACCAACCCATTGGGGACTGAGGACTAGATTGAGGTGTTGATATGACCATTTCATCTTTTCAGGACATTGGTGAATCATATGGTGGTTCTGGCAGCAAGACTTCTTTATGGATCTGTAGGACGATGGTGGGGTTTAGTGACCCATACATATGATGAGGTGATACTATGATGGTCATAGTTTTTAGGCCTTTTCAGGTAGGATTTATCACTAGCTATGCTGAGGGATTTATGCATCTAGTAGATTCTACATCTTCAGTATGGACTTACTATAGTATTAGATTATTCTTCGAGGTTCACCAGACTCTCCAATTACTCTATGAATATAGTTTTTGATCAGTTATTTTAGGCATGGACCTTTGAGTGTGCCCTATTTAGAGACATACATGCAATTGTTATACCTCTATGAATTCCTAACTATGCTGGGGTGATAGAAGGAGCTTTGGTGGTGGATATTTTTCGAGGTGATCAGACACAAATAGTGATTTTTAGTAGTGGGAAAATAGGATCAGAGACTTCAGTAAAAGGGAGATGATATGAGTCTCATGGACTTAGACAAGTGAGAAGTTTAAATATGGGGTCCCAAGATAGAGTTTATATGGTTTAAGACTCAAAGGATAGCTCTTGTAAGCACAGGGAGATGTGTTTCTACTCATGTAATAGCTAGGGACATCACACAAGGGATTTTCTGACCCATCGTATGGAGAATAGGGAGATGGTGGTTAGGCCATTGAGGTAGAGAGAATGGTAGGAGAAAATAGGTTTATAGTTTTCTGGATGTGAAAAAGGATATGAGAGAGCATCTATAAGTGGTAGACACTTCTATTTGTTACCACCACCACCCTTAGGTGGTCCACGCCATGCTCGAGGATCTAGAGGATTGGGGTAGGGAAAGCTATAGGTTTTCCAGGATTTTTTCCCAAAGGCTCTGGGAATGATACAAGGTAAGATATGTGTATTTTCAAACTTACTAGTAGTACTGATATATGTAGGTTCTAGTCATTACATTATTTCAATGTATTTGGTTTGATAATTAGAGATTTCAGTTGATCCCTTGGCTCAACCCTTTCTCTTGGAGACTCCAAATAGAGATGATTCTTTGATCACACACTTGTCTCAATAGTGTGACCTTACTCTTGGAGGTGATAGTTTTTGTTGGGATCTATTTTTAGTAGTGATGAGGCCTTATGAATTCATATGAGTAATGGACTAGTTATCTATAGTTCATGACCAGATAGAATATTATAGGTAGGAGATGCAGTGTGTCCATAGCGATTAGACGGGGGTTTACATTGTGGGTGAAAAGGAAACCCAGGTAGTGTAGGATAGACTCATTCATAGGAGGGTGAAACTGATTTCCCATTAGTTGGTTAGAATGAACATTGGTGTATTGGATGTTATGATTCTTTAGTTACCTACAGTAGTGGAGGAGTATGAGTACATATTACCTGAGGATATTCAAGGATTACCTCCCCATTGAGGTATATACTTATTTATTGGTTTACATTATGGTTTGGCCCTGATATCTATTCCAACATATCAGATGGCTCCTACAGAACCTCAAGAGCTAAGGGCAATGTAGGATTAATTTTAGAGGAAGGTATTTGATAGACCCGATGGTTCACCCTAGGAACCCTGGTGTTGTTTTCCAAGAAGGTGTAATGGTGAATGAGGTTTTGTTTATACTAAAAGTTTCTAAACCAGGTGACTGTGAAGAAAAAGTATCTACTACTGAGGATTGATGATGTCTTTGATAATTTGAGAGGGTCATGGTGGTTCCTTTTTATTGGAATTTGATCAGGTTATCACCAGTTGTGAGTACGGGAAAAAGATATACTAAATACATCATTTAGATGTCTCTATTTTTACTACGAGTACTTGGTGATTCCCATTGGAGTAGTGAACACCCCTACAGTGTTCATGGAACTCATAAACTGGATCTTTCATCCCTTCTTAGACTTGTTTGTGGCAGTCTTCATCGATGATATTATAGTGAACTTGGCATCTGAGGAGGAGAATGAGAGACACTTGAGGATGGTCCTAGACATACTCTGAGAGAACTAGCTTTATGGGAAGATCTCGAAGTTCTAGTTCTAGACTCAGAAGATCCACTTTATAGGATATGTTTTCTTAGAAGATAGTGTGGTAGTGGACCCATCAAATGTTGAGGCATTATTATCTTGGGAGGAACCCAAGAGTGTGATGGAGGTTTGGAGAATTCTTAAGTTGGTAAGATATTACTAGATATTCATACCTAACTTCTCCCAGATTTCATCCCCTAGGAAAAATTTTACCTAAAAGGGGCAGCCTTTTATGTGGATGTAGAGGTGACAATATCTTTTTAGGAGTTGAGATAGAGATTGAAAAGCACTCCCATCTTGAGATTTCTAGAGGAGGGTATCGTGTTGTAGTGTTCAGTGATACATCAAAAATTAGTCTTGGTTTATTTATGATATATATAAATGTGGTGATATCCTATTTTTTTACTTCAGTTGAGACTACATGATAATAACTATGTGACCCTTGATCTTAAGTTAGCAGTGATAATCTTCATCCAAAGGATATGGACACTACCTGATGGGTGAGCAGTTTATCATCAATTCTGACCACAATAGTCTCAAATATTTCTTCTCTCTGAAGTTTATTAACTTGAGATATAGTGGATGGATAGTTTTCCTCATGGATTATGACTTTGAGATTTTATATAATCATCATAAGGAGAACTTATTAGCTGATTCTCTCAGTATGATATCTTGTTCGTAGTTTCTACGTGAGGTGTCAGAGCATATCTCCTCATTGAAGTTATCATTTGTGGATGGGGATAGGGAATATTACCTCTAGTCTATGGTTATTACCCCTCCACATTTATAGAAATTCAAGGAGGCATAGCTTGGGGATATCAACTGTGATTTCCTATGTACTCATATATTCACTAGACATGCTTCTGGTTGATTTTCCTGAAGGTGGGGGAATGTTATTCTTTTCAAAGGATGTGTGATGGTACCACTGATGTTGTGGGAGGAGGTTCTAAGATAGTTTCATAAATCTACTTTGTAGGTAAATATAGGTGTGAAAAATATGTACTAGGACCTATAAATTCAGTTTTATTAGTCAGGGATGAAGAAGGTAGATGCATAGTTTCTCTATTGATGCATTACTTTTCAGAAAGTTAAGGGTGATCACCAGGTTCCATAGGGTTTTTCTCAAATCCTTGAGGTTCCAAAGTGGATATGGGATGGGATATCCATATAATTATTTAATGGGTTGACATGTATGTATAGGGAACATGATTCCATCTATGTGATCATAGAATGACTCACCAATTTTTCTAACTTCCTAGTTGTCCTATAGTAGAGTTCAATAAATATATTAAGACACGTCTACATGAAGGAGATAATGAGAATTCATCGAGTTACCTCTAAGATAATTATTTATAGTGATTCTCCCTTCACATCTCAGTTAGTTATTGGATTATATAAGTCTTTTGGGACTCCTCTACATTTGAACACATCATTTCACCCCTAGACTAGTGGCTACACTAAGCAGACCATTCAGGTTATGGAAGAATGTTTGTGAGCTTCCATGTTGGACTTTGTCCATAGTTAGAAGGATTGGAAAACATTGGTAGTTTTTTTCTACAATAATAAATACCATTCCACCATCAATATGGTACCATTTGAGGCATTTTATGAGCAACCCTATAGGTCACCACTTTGTTGGACCGACCTCGGAGAGTCATCACTTAAGGTCCTAGAGTTAGTGTGAGCCACTAATGAGAATTTTCATATCATCTTGGAGAAAATGAGGACTATAAAGAGTCATTATAAATACTATGTATATTGAAGACATAGTAATTTGGAGTTTGAGGATGGATACCATGTGTTCTTATAGGTTTCACCTTGATGTGGGTGGTGGAGATTTGGCCGAGGTGGAAATTTATCTTTCAGATTAATAAGCCCTTTATAGATATTGTGTAGAGTTTGTGAGGTGGAATACATCTTAGATTGGCCTCCATATTTAGACAGGGTACATGAAGTCTTCCATGTGTCTCAACTGAGGATGGGCATGCATGACCTATCACATGTTATCAACAGGTGAAGTTGGACATCGATGATGGACCTACCTTTGTTGAGTACCGAGTAGATATTGAGGATCAATAGGAGCGGATCCTTTATGTGTGATCAAAACCTTTAGTGCATGTCTAGTGTTGACATAGTGATCTTCATAGGATCACCTGGGATTGGGGGGATCCGATGCATTCACAATACACACATCTCTTTTGGTATCATTTCTTTCATTTCAGGATATAAATCCCTAAGGTGGGGAGAATTTATCAACTCATATATTCAATATATTATTTTTGGATATTATAAGGATTATTTTAGAGACCATGCGCTAAGAAATCCTATTATTCGAAAGCCCAGTGTATGTGGAATAAATGTTTAAAATATATTAAATATATTAAATAGCACACACACATTATTTTCTTGAAAATTGTAATAACTCTTGAACACTGACCCGAATCAAAATATGAGGAAACCGTTGAGTTTAGAATGTGTATTTTACCTTAGGCGTAATATAATCTTGTTGTCATAGGGAGTTTGTGAAAAATTGATCGTGGGAAAAAAATAATTAAATAAATTAGTTTATTGTTATTAATTGACGCAAGGACCTATCCTCTACCTTAAAAATGATTTTATAGCCAAAATTAAAGGGTTTTCCACATAACCATTAAATTTTTAGAGAGTGTTGGAGAGCCTATATAAAATAATCCATTGATGAATGAAAACCGAATCAAAGATCAAAGTCTTGTGTGCAATGAAATCAGTGGATCTCACCAACGACAAAAATTAATCTTTTTTCTTAATTATTGATCAAATTTAATCAAGGCAGTATTTTGTTTTCACTACTGGAAAACTAACCTTTACTAACGGTTTGGAACCGTTGGTAGAGGCCTCCAAACCGTTGGTATAGCCTATACCAACGGTTTGGAGAACCGTAGCCAAGTAAGCCGTTGGGATAGGTCTATACCAACGGTTTTCCAAAAACTGTTGGTATAGGTAATATGAAATCTATACCAACGGTAATGGAACCGTTGGTATATAAATTCCAAAAATAAAACATCCGCTGGGATTTGATCCCAGGACCCCTCCTTTATAATCGAACGACTTAACCACTAAGCTAACATCACTTTTGTAAACATAATTTCATAAATATATATATGTATTATCATAATTATTTAAAATTTTGATTTATATAATGTTCTCGGTTAGTAGATCTGGAAAAAAATTAAAGAACCTATCCCAACGGTTTTCAAAACCGTTGGGATAGGTTTGGGTGGGTTGAATTTATTTAGGTCGAAGGTTGAAATTTTGGATGGTTTTTCCCAACGGTTTTGGTGAACCGTTGGGAAAGAGGCTCAAAACACACCCTTTCCCAACAGTTTCACCAAAACCGTTGGGAAAGGTCACTCTTTCCCAACGGTTTTGGTGAACCGTTGGGAAAGAGGCTCAAAAAACACCCTTTCCCAACGGTTTATCTAAACCGTTGGGAAAGAGTGACCCTTTCCCAACGGTTTGCCAAACCGTTGGGAAAGGTGGGGAAATCTATGGCTTTCCAAACGGTTTTGGTGAACCGTTGGGAAATGGTAGCTATACCAACGGTTTTTACAAACCGTTGGTATAGAAGTGTTGGGAAAGATCATCTTTCCAGTAGTGTTTTCTTGGATTTATCCCCTTTTTATGATTCCAATGATGAACATGAATCAATCAACTAACTAATTGATACGTGGATTATACATCTTGTAGGTACGGGTAAGATTTATTCATGATTTGGTATATATCCTTGTGATTATTTTTTTCTCTTAATTCAAAATTATAATGGAAATGAATCGAGGATAACATTAACATTTTATGAGGTTAATTACTCATGTTTTTTATTTTTCATATCTTCCCCATTTCTTCATTCATCACGGGAAAATATCTTGGCCTATGGTTTGACAAATACTGATGCATTAACCATTATGAACCATTTCATGATGCAATGATTTGATATTAAAAATACAATATTGGAATAAAGGTGATATCATTATATGATGATGTAAATAGTATATCGATGATGGATTTAAGACCCCCGATTCGATAGGGGTGTGTGACGGGGAAATGAACAAAAGGAAGACATTTCATGAACATTTTTGAAGGACGAATTCTAGTGAACGACAATGACAAGGGTCTTCCAGACCAGATACACACTTTCCAATGTGATACATGTCTATATTTGGCACCATAGGAGGACAGGAAATAATAGGAGGAATAATGGAGGATTCTAGAAAATCCTGATACACACAGAGTGTATTCCAAAAACACATGTCATGTGGTACCATCACAATAGCGACATGGGTTTCTGAATAAAGTTATGTATCACATAGAATGTGACCCCATCACACAGTGTTTGACCCATTCTAGTTGTCTTGTCATGTACCTAGGATAGTACATAAACATTTATAGGTGTATATGGGAACAAAAATGTTGTGTACTCTTTTAAAAACATGGCTAAGCCAGGAATACATGGGAATAAGTACACGATCATGGGAACACCATGTACTTTGAAACAGATATGTACATGATCCATTTACATTTGAATAACCCATTGTAGAAGGTACATTCCATGTAATTCCTTTAATATTTCTTATATCCATGTTCCTCTTCATCTCATACATGTTTCATTTGGGTGTGTTTCTGATATCCATTTATCTATGGGTTAGTATGGAATCACATACTATACATAGAATAGTGATCCCTTCAGTAGGACTTATTGGATAGAGTTCTTGGAATCCTTCCATTGGGCCCAAAGTGTGATCCTATATCATATTATTCCCCTAGGTGGAGTTCTTAGTATCATCATGACCAACACTACACTGGCATTGATCCTATACTTTGTGGGTTGTTCCAGATTGAGTTTTTGGTGTACCTCATTTCCTTGAGTGTGATCATAATTCGTGTATCGTATATACTCATATTTCTGGAATATACTTCATATGATGAGACCCAAGGATCGTGACCTCTCATAAGAACATCATCATTGATATCTGACTGACCGAAAATTAATTTTTTATTTCAAAATCACTTTTGATGAAAAAGTGGGAAACCTGAAACAAAATCTTACAAGAATAAACCCAGATCAAGACTATTAGGAACTATCCCTCCCCAATGAATACAACGTTTAGTTAAGCATCCACCTTCACATGACCGCTCGACAAGCTGTCCTGTGCAAGATTGCAGGAGCCTGGTATCGATAGAAAAGCCATACCCTCTCGTTCATCTAAATCTGAATAGTTATGCTCTGAAGAGTGCTTACTACTCTAAATCCTCTTCTGAAACTAATCCTTACATAATTATAGTTGTCTTCACCATCAAAACTCAAAGTAAAACCAAAATCCATAAACTACTAAAAATCCCGCTTACTTCAAATTACAAAAACCACCATGGAGAATAACCAAAATCCAAATCCAAAAAGTCACCAAAAGGCCTTCAAACTGATAATCAATGACGATCACACTAAAATGACTGCTCAAAACTCACATCTCAAATCACCAAAAAGACCACCGTACTACTCAGCCTCAGAGAGAATAGAGGAATCTTGGAATCAGATCAGAGAATGAAACAAATAGAAGTAGGATGAATCGCCAATGATCTCACCTCTTGGAACAATGTTTCTTAAGATAATCATAGATAGAATAAACACATAAAAACTCCGAAGACCGAATAAGGATCAATCAATATTGGAGAACCAGAAAAATCAAACGTTAACGTATCACCAACAAGAATTCCACCAAAACATTCTACCATCACTGCCACTGTTACACCCTCTCTACACCACCAGTAGGCAGCAAAAACAAACCAGAACCAACCTTGCTAGAACTTCCCCAGTTGAAGCATCAGAAACCTCAAAACAAAGCAAGAAAAATGCATCTAACCCAAAGAATTTCGGATAGCAAACAGACTTGACCCCTACCTCACCTTCGCATCCAAGCTGAATCCGACAACAACTGAACCACCAACGCCATAAGAAGCCAAGACGCGAAGAAGAAAGAACTGTATGAAGTTGAAAACGTCAAGAAATGACCTCAAGCTACAGCAAAACAAGCTGGAAGATGACTGCAATGATTGATCTACAACACCGCACGAAGAAAATCTAGAAAAAACTCCTCATTGCCTTGAATCAAGCCAAGCGGTCTGAAACGCCAATGCCAAAAACCCTAGATGTCATCACCCTTGCTTCCGAGAAGAAGCTAAAGGCCATCCTGGATCTGAAACGCCATAAGCATCCAGATCGTAATCCTCACCGCCGCATGAATTCGATCCATCCTAATCGTGGTTCGGAACCCTAGTCGCACCGTTGCATGAAGAAGAGAGATCCACGGCAGAATCTGCAGTCCCTTTCCTATCCCATCATTGATATCTATCTTATGGAGTGTGTTATCCTATATGTGTGTTAGGTGGAACATTTTGTGCAAGAATATTAGGTGTGCATTACAGTTGGAACTTTATCTCGAGATTTTTTTTCTTTTTTGAGTATATCTATATATTCATGATATATTTTTTATAGACATATAAATGTGTAGAGATGATTTTTATTCTTGTTGTTATATTCTTAGTGATTTTTGGGTTTTCTACTAGGTATTGTATACTCACACTATCATGGGATTTACCTATAATTGTTGTGTCTTGTATAGATAATCAACCCTTAGACAAAGTCCTAGAGGGATCAGGACTGGGTGATGCTTAGTATGATGGAAATAAAGTCGTGTGTTCACGTGTTTATCTTAATGAAATTCCCCATATTTAATTTTAGGTTGGAATTTTTTTGAAACTCTTTGTGGTATTTTTCCCCGTTTACTTTCTAGTGATTATTGTTATACTCTAGTTCTGTGATTTAGATGTATTCATGCATGGTTTATCACTTTTTTTATTTCATCTTTGTATGGGCTTGGATATGTGTACATATGTACATGTACTTTATTTTATTGCCTCCCTTGTTAGTGATATGTCTACTAGATTTAGTTTTCAACCCCTAAACTATTATAGGTAGGAATAGGGAGTCGTGAAATGGACCTCATTTAGTTAGGTGATGACATTAACCTTTCTTAATATTCATCCATGGTTTACCTCAACACTTTTCCATATTCCATAAAGTAATAAGTCTTATGATAATTTTTATTTTCCATAAAATGATTCTTATAAAACTTCTTGTATTATTCTTTTCATAAGAGTAAATTAACTCTTATGGTTTCTCAGTTAGTTGCTTAATTTGTCATTTTTCCACCTAAAGTGATATTTTATAAGAGTAAAAATTAATCCTATTAAATGACCCAGAAAATCATATATAATGTTGTTAAATCTTACAAAATCAAATTTTCCGTCGAACAATGCTCACAAAGTGGTCCATTAACTCTAATGAAATTTCCTTTTCCTGGTAATAGCTCTTATAGAACTACCATTTCCATGGAATGACTCTTACGGAGGAATACTTACCATGAAATGCCTCTTATTGAACTATATTTTCTATGGAATGACTCTTATAGAATTTCCTTTGTGATTTAATGAATCTTCAAAAGTATTTATTTACCATTAAATAACTCTTGTGAGTTTTCTAATAACTCTTAAGAAGTAGTCATGCATTTTTTTCTATTTTCAATTTTAGATCCAAAAAAGTATATTACAAGGTGAGGATGACTCTAAAAATTAATTACTTAGCTTAATTTATCTATAATTTTGAATCTAAAAATTAATATAATACTTCCTCACATCCTCAAAACCTTTTGAAATCTATACCTACAACCTAAAAATCACATCCCAGACTATATTTAAAAACATGTCCTAAAAAATAAAAAATCCAACAATATAAAATTTGGTTCCAAAAAGATCCCATCTTGGTGATCGTTGGAGTTTGATTCACCGTCATCTAGGCCATTTATTTTTGCACATTCATTTTTTATATATTACATTACATGAATCATGGGATTATAGATTTATTTTATAATATTAGTTGGAGTTGAGGGGTGGATTCTCTATTATTTTTTATGATATATGACGGTAATTCCTCATAATTTTTGTAATATAAATAATTAATTCAAGTCAAGAACCCATGTCCTATTAGTGGTGCACTTCGGGGGTCACTCTTCCCTTTACTTCCAACCTATAAAAGGTTTTACTGTGGGGGATTGATGATATAGTGGAATCCGTGATTTTTTTAGGATATAGAATAGAGTTTACAGTTAGGTGTTAGCAAAGATTTCAAAAAATTCATAAGGAAATCATATTTTTTGATCTTATCATATGATATAGGTGTATGAGGTCAACTATGATTTATATAGGGACCCAATGATCTAAAGAAACAAATTTTATCTTAATGAATATACTAAAGTGATATTATAATAATTATGGGGTATAGAACTAATTGTGGTACATAAACCAATCTTATCTACACCTTCATTAGAATTATGAATATTTCAAGTAATAATAAGGAATGAAATTAAAAAAAATTATATGAAATCCAAATCCAATGTAAAATTTTTGACCCAGATGCCACTGAACAGTGTCCTGGGCCTGGTTGTCCACATAAACTGAAGTGCATCTCCCCAAATTCCAGACATTTCCGACTAGTAGCAAGGGCCTAGGGTGTGTTTGTGGGGATATTAGTCCCTATTAGAAGAGTTTAAAATAGTGGTAGTAACCATACTAATCAATAGAGGAAGCAATATAACAATGAATAAGTAGTAGGAATAAACAATAAGACCACTAGACCAGTAACTTGGCCTAGTACAAGTAAAATTATAACTGAATATAAATATATTAATAATTCCATAAGTAATATCATATATATAATGAAATTTCATTTCATTTTATTTAAAGACCAAACAGGTATATAGGCAACAGTATAATACATGTATCAAAATACAAAAACGCCCAAAAAATTACTATCTCAATATAGCATCACGATCCTCGGCTCAGTCTCATGCCCCCTACTCCTAATTATGGAAAACATTCAAGCATTTTATTTTGGTTTCTTTCCCTGAACCCAACCTGTATCCATATAGTCTATCCAGGTACCCAACGGCCGGTCAAACAGGGTGTGAGATATAATCCTAGTAATTCACCACCCAAGGTGTCTATAAAAAATCCTAGTTGTGCAATGTAACACCCAAAGATTTTATGAGAAATTTTTTTTATTTCTTATGTTATAGGCAAATTTCACTGCACACAACACTAGCTTGGCTTGCGTTACACGCAATCGCGACCTTCCTCGATAACGTGTGTAGTACACAATACCGAGTTTCACTAAACAACGATATATTATTATAATATTATAAACTAGCCATTATGAATAGTATTAACTTTATTTTGAATTTTATAACATTATAATTTATCTTACACATTTTCTAGAATGGGGAATGAAAACAACATCAGTTTTTTGGATAAAAGAAGTATTTTTCAAAAAATGTAGTTTTACCACCTGTTGATGGCGCAGCCATTTTAAATCTAGTTTTTGACATGTTTATAAGTTCAATTTTAAAAAATAAAATTGTCCTTTGGAATAAGGATATAAAAATTTACTTTATATAAATTTTTTATATTATTCTGGTAACTTTCAAATTTTGATGAATAGTAAAAACGCGCTATATTTTAATTAAAAACAAATTTTTTCATCGCAATAATTTATATGGTTAAATTATAATATTGAATGGTTTTAAAGTATAAATATAATATATTTTTACCATTTAATATAATTTATATCAGTAGCATTAATTTTACATTGAATTCATAGTAAAAACATTTCAATCTTTGGCAATGTTTTAACTTTTAAAACTATTTTCTTAACAACGGGATTAATTTTAAATTAATTTCTGAAACTTCTGTGATTTGAATTTTGAAAAATGGATTCCATATTTGCAATCAGTGGGTCCAAATTATGTTAATATGTCACTTTTATTTTATTTTTTAATATTATGAATAGTAATTACGGTAATTTTTATTTACTGCGGTTAAAGGTAAATAGGGTAATTCAAGGTCAAAATAATATTATAATAATTCAAAATTACCTTTTCACTTGTCCTAACCTTATTGGATGAGTATTGACCGACCATGGGCATCATTGGGTCTATTTTGGGACCCCATTGAGCCACATGGTACTAATAATGATAATTTGGATTAATTGATTTAATGTAAAGAAAAAATTGACATTAACAAAAATCTTTTAGTAATTAATTTATATAAGGGGTTACATAAATTATATTTTCGACTATAAATATTCACTAGAAATATAAAAATATTTCCTAAATGATGGTGTTTTTTTTATAATTTTTAGACATCAAATAAATTTAATTATTTACGACACAATAATGATGTAGTATTTACCTCATTACTAAATGATTTAAATAAATAAGATTATAATGATTAAAATATTTTCCAAAACATGTCCAATTCTGATTGGATGATTTTATTTCGACCATGAGTCATCGTATCTCCATCTGTAATGATTTTTGGACCTTTTTAAATCGATGATAAGTTTATAATAAAATAATATTTTCACACTTTCCAAAGGTACCCCTCTCCTCCCTTATAAAAGGGCACCTCCTGCCTCTCCTCCTCACACCACTTTGAGCCTTCAATATCGTCCAAACCCTGCCAATATATCTTCTCCACTTCCATAGAAACATTCTAGAAGTTCTGGTCTACTTCAAAGAACAATCTTAGTGCCCTAAGAGGAGGTTTCAAAGAGGCGTGTCGAAGAAGAGGTAATATCCGTTACCAATTCTTTCAAATTTATTTCTTCTTCTACTTCTTCTTATTTAGTTGTTTAATTATGAAGTAATAACATTAGTATCACTCATATACTTATATGTTATTATAAATATTAAACAACCCTATTTCACCTTCTATCCATCCTATGGAAAATGAAATCACCGCGCGTGCGTACGTACGGAATACCGTCTCCACGCCGTTGTGTAATCTGTTTTCCACCACCACCTTACTTGGATGGGTAAAATGGTATAAAGAATAACTATGTATGATTATTGTAAATATATATTTATTCTTAAATAGTATACATACACTTCAATACAATTCCACGATCATGGGAATGATATCATCGCTCGTGCGTACATACGGTCTACCGTCTCCACGATGTGATGTGACTCGTTCTACATGATATTCATTTCATAATGATTATATAAATGAATTGAATTAATAAATATGATATTTATTGCACTAATACCATTTTTTAAATGAGTTATCTATAACCTAAAAAGAAGAATGAGAATTTATTCGACAAAATACACATGAGAACATAAAGCAATAAACACCTGAATAACAAGTAGCAATGAAATATTACAAATAAGAAGCTAAGAATATGACCATATATGATATCATAACAATGATTATGATTCTAGAATAAGTCAACAACATTATTTAAATAATTATACAGTAGTTTCGGACATGTACAAAGCATATCGGACCTAAGGTAAGGGAAAATCTCGCAATCTCATTTTTATCCAAGATTGTTTATACTTCAGAAATTACTAGGGAATATTTATCATCAACATCCAAGTTTCCTCAATATGTAATATTATTTATATCTTCCTAAAGTTTTTTAAATCCAATTTTACCCTTCGGTGAGTGTAGACGCCGGAAAAGTCCGTTGTTCCCAAACGAAGCTCCGGATGCGGAAAGCGAAGTGATATTTGGAGTCGGAAGAACGTTTCGGAGGGCCCGGAGGCCTTGCGCGGAATTTCAGAGGCCCGCGCGCAAAGGTGATGTTCCGCGCGCAAACCCCCCGGGATGCGCGCAATGCGCCGGTCCGGCGCGCAATTTTGCGCGCCGCGAGTCCGCGCGACTCCCCGGCGCGCCGCGCCCGATTCCGCGCCCGCGAGGAGAATTTCGCGCTCGCACCCTGGATTCCGCGCCCGGGGTTGCCTATAAATACAAGGCGACCCCCAACGTTTCAAAGGTTGCTGGAAGTCGAAACGTCTCTCGTGCGCGCAATTCAACCCCTTCCGCGCGCAATGACGAACTTCAGGTAACCTCCTTTCTTTCGCGCAAGAAAGCCTCGGGGTCCGCCTTCGCGCGCAATCCCCGTTGGCTCCTTTCATTTGAATAAAAAATCACCCTAAGGCCTTTGCGCGCAACAGAACCCGCTTGCGCGCAATTGCCCCCGGGGTGCGCGCAATCCGGCCTGATTGCGCGCACCCCCCCTTCTTTCAAGTGGCCATTCATTAGAGAATGAGCCGTTGCCCCCGCGCGCTATCCGAAGCCCGGTGTGAGCAATCTCAAGCATCCGCGCGCAAGGCGCTGGCCCAATTGCGCGCCAGCCGCCACGATTGCGCGCCGGCCCGCAGTATTGCGCGCAAAGCTTCCTTTTTGCGCGCAATCTGCCAGGGTCGTCCCCGTTGACCCCCTGAGGGCACCTGCCTGCGTGGCGCCCGATGCTCCTCATCCTGGGTGCCCGCACCGTGCGTTGTCTTCCCGTGCGGCCCTCCAGGTTCGTGCGAAGTGACATGCACCCAACGTCCGCGCTGCAAGACGTTAAACTGCCAAGTGCTTCGTCCGGCAACCTCTGCCCATCATGACGTTAAACTGCACATTCGTCCCGCACGACGTTAAACTGCGCATACGTCCGCGCTGCAAGACGTTAAACTGCCAAGTGCTTCGTCCGGCAACCTCTGCCCAGCATGACGTTAAACTGCACATTCGTCCCGCACGACGTTAAACTGCGCATACGTCCGCGCTGCAAGACGTTAAACTGCCAAGTGCTTCGTCCGGCAACCTCTGCCCAGCATGACGTTAAACTGCACATTCGTCCCGCACGACGTTAAACTGCGCATTCGTCCGCGCTGCAAGACGTTAAACTGCCAAGTGCTTCGTCCGGCAACCTATGCCCGGCATGACGTTAAACTGCGCATTCGTCCCGCATGACGTTAAACTGCGCATACGTCCAGCATGACGTTAAACTGCATATTCGTCCAGCATGACGTTAAACTGCACATCCGTCCAAGCTGCACGACGTTAAACTGCCTAGCCCCATCGTCCGCGCTGCAAGACGTTAAACTGCCAAGTGTTTCGTCCTCAACACACGACGTTAAACTGTACTTCGTCCGGCAAGACGTTAAACCGTCCGCTTCGTCCTCAACACATGACGTTAAACTGTACTTCGTCTGGCAAGACGCTAAACCGTCCGCAACCTGATCCCGTGCTCCGCACGCAGGGTCCCCCCGGTTTGGATGTGGCCCCCACCCGCTCGTCTCTGCAGGGATGTCGGGATTGTCCCGCTTTCGGGGCGATTTAATGGGAGTGGCTTTTCCCTACGGGGGCAGGGTATTACAAACCCCTAGTTTCTCGTGGGAGGCTGCACATGTGTATCTCCATTGCGCCTCCCCACTGCCGAAGCCAGTAGAGGGTCTGACTGGGATCGAGGTGTCTTCCGCTTTCGGTCCAAGTCCCTTCCAACTGAGTTTTGCTGCAACCGGGCTGCCTCAAGTGCGTAAGTCCTGACAGAATGAACTACGTGGACTTTGATCCCTGTCTTCTATACAGGGTACGTAGGAAGCCTCCCCGAGGTTCAAGCCCACCACCTGGTCGTCCCGGTCGTATTTACGTCGGTTCGTCCATCAGTGGACCCCTCCAGGGTTCACGCCTGCGTTGATTCACCTATGAATCCGCCCCTGTGGGAGACTGCCCGTGTGTATCTCCACGGTGCCTCCCCACAGCCCCCCTTTTCCATTTCCCCTTTTATCGTCCAGCATGACGTGAAACTGTGATCCACCCGGCCGTTCCATCCCCCTCTGTGCGAGGTGGTTCGGTTCAATCCTCCGCCCGGCGGCCTCGACCTCTTCGTGAGTCGGCTTGCCGACGTCCAGCATGACGTTAAACTGTATACCCGAACTACGTTGACTTTGATCCGTGTTAACGCGCGGTACGTAGGAAGCCCCTCTGGGGTCCAAGCTCTTCACTTCATCACCCATCCTGATCCTTACCCGGGCCGCCACATCCCGGTGGGGTCATGCCACTTCACTCCACTCCACGTTACTTGGGAAGCCGCCCATGTGTTGGCCCCAGCGTCGGAGGTTCCCTGCAAGGGGTTCTGTCATCTGATCCACTTTTCGTGTTGATCGGTCCGATGCCGTCCCCGCTGGACGTTAAACTCGCGGCATACCCCGTGTTAAACATGGGAAGCTGAGGAAAACCTCAGGTGACACAGTTCCCCGCACCTAGTACGGGATGCCTCAGGCCATCATGCCTTCGAGAAGCCCTATTAGGGACGGAAGACAGATGTGCAGAGCCGCAGTGTTACGACACGCCCCCAGCACCCAGAGCCACCCGGCCTTCTCACCGCAGGTTGCTGCCCCGCCCAGACTCCTTGGAACGTCCGGGCGGAAGCAGCGTAATTAACCGGTGTCCATGAAGATATGGCGCCGGGAACGAGATTCACGAACATTCTTAAGTCTATGAGGGAGACCCGGATTAGGCGACAAGTTCCGAGGAGACGTCCAAGGAAGGAGGAGCCGACATCCCATCATCCCGGTTTCGATCAAGGAGCAGACGCCCCTGAATAAGGGACGGATGCCGCCCGCCCTTGGAAAGCGGGACTGCGGGACCACAAGCCGCGCGCCCATCCCCTCGGGTCGACGGGTGCACGCGCGAACGCGTCCTGGCGGAACAGCGTAACCCGACGCACATCCGCACCGAAACAGAAAAATGGTGAACCCGACGTGAATCTCTTCTCCTCGACATGAAGACCGATGGCTTTCAGAGGTGTTGGAAGACCGGCGTGTTGCCCGGCCAAGCATTTAGTCTTACCCGCCAGGGGCTGGGGAAGTGAAATCGGGCACTCCGTCTCGCAACGTCGAGGGCCTGGGTTCCCCCCACGGAAGGCGTCGTGGCGCTAATGGTTGGTTGTCGATTCCTTTTTCCTGTCAGTGTTAATGGGTCTTTCTCCCTGCTTTCAGAAATCAGGTCGCCCGATCCAGTGCCCGATCGCCACCCGCCCACTGGCGCAGGGACAGGGGAAACACCGACGCGGCTACTCCGCGCGGTCCCACCCGTTCCGCAGCCGTCCCAGCAGCCGCAATTGCGGGACGACCACGCCCTCTCTCCCCCTCGGAGGTCATCCAGAGAAGGGTGATCAACACCCTGGTGCGGAGATACGAGGAAGAGGGAGTCATCCCCACCAGGGAAATGGCTCGCCTAGACCTTGAGGAGGCTGCGCCTCGCCACCACCGCCGCCCCCGAGGGCCGCGCAGGGAGGCACCGCTGCCTATCTCAACGTCCAACCGCTTCTGGAGTTTATCCCCGGAGCGCTCTGACAGTTCCCTTCCCTACGCGGATGAGGTGGAAGAGGCCTGGGATCACCCTATCCGGGATTCGCTCCAGGGATCCACGGTAAGGACTCCCGCCAGGCCACGGCGACACCGCCGCCAGGCCTCTCCAGTCGAAGAGCGGGCTCTCCACCTGCCTGCGCCGCTCATCCCGACTCGTCTGTCTCGACGCCAACGTCGGGCACGAGCGGAAGAGGATGCCCACCTTGGGGCTCTAGCAACAGCGGCCGCATTGGCCCGAGCCACTGCTGGCTCCAGTCGCCAGGCCTCTGCGCATCCTGAGCAGGGGAACTCCTATGCCCGACCCGGATCGAGGCCCCGACCGCCCCAAAGGCAGGTTGGGTCGACTCTCCCGGTTGCTGGCACTGGCAGTAGCCACCGCGGACCACCTCGCGGTAGCGCTATTCACCGGCAGGATCTACTCTGTGTGGCCGATCCAGGAGGCATGGGTCATCCCACCTTCCGATCCCGGCCCGGAGGCCTGCCCGGAATCATCTCTCCCCGCGTCCCCTTTGATATCTGTCCCGGTGCCCTTCGCACCTCGGTTCCCAGTCCTCTCGGCCCCAGCACCAGTGTGGCCGGAGGACGCCAGGACAGAGATCAGCCCTGCCCCGGGGAACTGCCCAGGGGCAGGAAGGCAAGGCGTCGACGCCGAGGGAAGAATGTTACGGAATTCCGGACAGAGATCCGACCGGTTTGTTTCTCTGACTCAGAGGCGGAGTACGATTCGGCGACTGAGCCCTCTCCCCAATCCCGCCAGTCAAGGGCAGGGGTAGGAATGCGGCACGTCAGCCTCGTGCTCCCCGAGAGCGAGATCGATGTGATCCCCGCGTCTCTCCGAAGGTATATCCGGAGTAACGAGGGCCTGGTAGACCCCCAAGGATCAAGCTTGCGGTTGGTACCGGCCCCTCCGGAAGTGCCTTCCGCCTCGATCGGAGAAGCCGGAGATTTTTTCTGGGGATCGACGGTCGAACCACGATCTAGTGCACCCTCGGCGAGCACCGATGCTACGGCAGGATGTTCGCTCGCCGGCCCGTCCTATCGTGATGTGGTAGCTGGGGCACCGCCACCCTCAGGGGGAGGCCCGGGATATGGAGGCCAATCGGCCTGCTCGCCGTATTCACCGCCGGCCAGCCCGTCGGCCCGACGGCCCGCATCGGCACCACTGCCGGTTCCCCGTCCATTCCCAGCCATTGAAGAGGACCGAGGAGATCTGGGTCCCGAGTTTGAATCGTGGAACTTCTGGACCGTCCTTGCAGAGGGCCACTTCCCTGAGAAGTTTTGGCCAGTCGCAGGACCGGGCTTCGATGCACCCGAATCGCTCACCCCGGATGAGTTCGAATGCTTCCGCCGAACTCTCCGGGAGACTCACTCCCGTCTTCACTGCCTAAAAATGCCATACCCCGGGAGTCAAGCGCACCTGGAGGATATTGGTGAGCAGTGCCGTCAAATTGACCTGGCCATGCTCCCCGCGGTTTGGCACCCCGGGTCATTTGGGCACCACGAGGCCCTCCAACAACAATGCGTCGAGTGTTTTCAAGCACTCCGCAAAGTTATCGAGGAAGCCACTCCCCACGTGTATATCCGTGGATGGGGGCAGTACGCTGCCCTACGCTTCAGTGTGATCCGCCGACAGCCCGATTCGCTGGGTGGCCCTGAGGGTATATCCCCAGGGACAGGAACGGTCAATATGGCTGACCTGTCGGGAGAGGGGAACGACTTGGAACATCTCGACGGGGGCTTCCCCCCCGAAGACAAGCCGTCGTCAGACCCATCAGTGAGAGTTACTCGTCATCAGAGGAACCTCCTGGGGCTCCCCGCACCCACTGAAGCACTGACGTTGAGCCGAAACGTCAGCAAAGGAAAAGAGCACAGCGAGGCTGTAAAGCCCGCCGACCCATCTGCCTCCATGCAGAGGGCAGAGGAGGATCCCGAGAAGGCTACGCTACGTCAGCAGCTCGCCGAACAGAAGAAGCTGGTTGACCAGCTCCTCGCCGAGCGCGCTGCAGAACGGCGGCCTGACTACGGTGATCCCAGGCCAGGACAACAGGGACCGGAACAACCGCACCTCGATGAGACTCTCCCGGGCAACCGTGATTACGCCGTGTTCGCCGACAGGAGAGAGGCCATTGCCTACGGCAAGAGGGCGCGGTATGTTTCGCCACACCCTCCCGAGCGGCGTGATTACCTGAGAGATCCCGCTCGGATTCCTCCCGCTGCCCCAAGGGCCGCTCCGCCCGCCATCCCACGAGCTGCCGAGTTCGACGACCCGGTCGACGACCCGATTGAAGGGCCATGCAATGCGCTCGTGGTTAGAGATCCTCGCCAGGACTGGAACCCATGTCCGGACGATCCGATGGCGGCACTCATTGCCCGCTTGGAAGCCTTGGAGACTCGGCAGGTGGCGATCCCACCGGACGGCAAGCCCTACCCAGCATGGGTGGATGACATGCCAGCGCCTCCGGGATTCGGGAATCCCACTTTCGCCCCCTTCAACGGGACTGGAGATCCGCCACAGCATTTAGCCCACTTCAACTCGAGGTGCGGGCCTATGTTGGGGACTCCGGCGCAGCAGGAGGCCGCTAAGCTTCGCTGCTTTGTTCAGACACTGGAAGGGCCAGCATTTGTCTGGTACAGCCAGCTTCCCGTCGGGTCGGTAACCAGCTGGGAGGACCTCCGTAGACAGTTCCTCTACCAGTTCAGTTCCACGACCCGGAAGACGAGTATCGCAGACCTCTTCAAGTGCAAGCAGAGGCCTGATGAGCGAGTCGCGGACTTCGTCGCCCGATGGAAGGGTCTCACGTATTCCCTTGACATGCCATTGACTCAAGAGCAGTTGCTGACAATGTGCGTCGGGAACGTCAAGACCGAGCTGGTCCCTTCCCTGATTACTCAGAATTACCCCGGAGGGTTCAGGGACTTCTCAGACAAAGCTCAACGTCTTGAGGAAGCCCTGCAACAGGCCAGCCAGGCACACCCGCTGCCTCCTATGATTCCTGCAAGGAGAATCAGCAGGGCTGAGCCCACTGCTGTGGCCCAGATAGAGGCTCCCAGGCCGTTGGAGCTGCTGCCGGTGAGGCCAGCTCCACAGCCTCACAGGAATCCGCCTCCACGGGCTCAGTTCCCGGCCCAGCAACAGCAGCCTCAGAACCGGCCGGCCCCTCCGCGTAATGTACCGCCGCAACCCAGGCGAGATAATCAGGGTCCACCTCCTCGGCAGGCCCCTCCGGCCCCTCGTCAAGACCGCGCTCCCAGGGGCCCGCGACACCTGACGTACTCATTCCATGAGGATCAGGTCCTCGGTTATTTCCGGAGCGCCCTGGAGCAGAGGATTGTGCGACTGCCTGAGTGTTGGAAGCCAGAGGAGGCACATCTCACGGATAACCCCCGCTACTGCCCCTACCATCGAGCCCTGGGGCACACCATCCAGCAGTGCTATGTGTTCAAGGACTGGCTCCAAGACCAGATTAACAACAATGTAATCAGGTTGGGCCCAGCTCCAGCACAAGTGGCGGGCGTATTCGTGGGATCAGATGACGATAGTGGCAACGAGGACGAATGACAGCTGGTCTCCGACCGCGGGTCCCAGAAGTATAATAACTGGATGGCCCGCAAGACGATCATTCGCGCCCATGGAATCATCCGTGCGCGCTTGAATCAGCCTGAGCCCCCAGAATCTGCGGGTGCTGCTTCGGCGTCGTCGTCCCAGTCTGCCTCCTCCAAGAGGAGCAAACGGCGGCAGCGCAAGAAAGAAGAGCGCGCCCCGCCAGTTCTGCCACTATCCCGTACTCTCGGCGATTTCATGCCCCCGGAGATGGGGATCCCCCCTCGGATCCGCCCGGTGATGGATGATTCGTCCGATGAAAGTATTGGGTACGCTTCGGTTAATACCGTCGAGCTGGTAAATCCCTTTTCGGTTCCCGACGTTGAAGAACACCAGGTGGACCTCCCTAGCGTCCTCGGTCGTCGCCACCGTCGGAAGAACCGCAGTAGCAGGAGTCGCCGGGGCACAGCAGCTGGTACCTCCAGCCAGGCCGTGCACGCCACTGAGACTAGGCAGCAGGCTCAAGATAGAGCTCAACGTGCGCAGGCTCCCCATCCGGGGATGACGGATTCGCCTCCGCCACTGTTTGTGGTGTGGGACCAGGCAGAACCGCCTCAGCCGCGTCGCGACCAGCTCCGCCCTGCCACAAGTCCATCCCGGCCTCCTGACTCCAGTACGGTGACCATTTCCCGGACTGCGACCAGTGAACAGCGGGATGCGCCAAGCACCAGTCGGCCGCCGATCCAACCGGTAAGGCCCGTCATGCCACCAATCGCAGAGCAACCTCCTGCAACCAGGAGCTCACGCTTGGCCAAAAAGTATGATGTCCTGAAGCACTTGGCCGACATCCCAGCAAGGCTCTCCATCCTTGAGGCTCTGCGCATGTCATCTGAGATGCGCGAGGCACTCGCTGAAGCCCTGAAGAGCCCCCTCCAGTTTGAGACAGAGGTTGCGGCTGCAGAGGCCTTTCACGCCGAAACGATCGAGGACGCCGAATGTCAGGCAGTTATCTCGTTCTCAGGTAAGGATGAAGACCCTCCTATACAGGGACACATTCGTCCGTTGTATGTCACTGGCCAGTTCAATGGCCTTGAAGTCCGGCGCTGTCTTGTCGACACGGGATCCGGGATCAACCTGATTCCGACTCGGACGCTCCGGAGATTGGGGTTGTCTGAGGATGACTTGATTCCCTCCGACCTCAGGATCCAGGGGTACGACCGCACCGAGCAAACCCCGGTCGGCAAGATACGTTTGAAGACCCAGTTCGGTGACTTGGTTGCCAACACCGAATTCATGGTAGTCTCTCAGGACACTGCGTATAACGCATTGATGGGCAGGCCATGGCTCCACCTTCATGCGGCGGTTCCCTCATCATACCACCAATGCCTCAAATACTCCCTTAATGGTCGAGTGGGCGTGCTTCAAGGAGATGCCTCTCCTTTTGCCTCATGTGAAGCCCGTTATCTGGACGCGGACTATTATAAGAGCAAGGATAAGCAGATCCTGGCAGGTGAGGTTGAGCCTGTCGCTGTTGCAAGCAATCCCTGGGCAGGTCTGGATGACGCTTACGTCCTCCCGATTCACCGGTTGGACGTCGCCATGGTCTTGACGGTCCGCGAGTCTCCTGATGAGACGGCCGCGACCGCCCGCGCCAGCACCAGTGGCCCAGCAGGACCTGGTAGCCCCAATGCAGTTTCCAACGCAGTCTCTCCCGTGGATGATCCCTCCCCGAGTGGAGAGGGTATGGAAGACGCACCCCCAGCCTTTGAGGAGGGCGTCCCCGCCACGGTCGATGAGTTAATACAGGTGAACCTTGGAACCGAGGCCGATCCAAGACCCACGTTGGTTAGTGCCGCCATGCCCTCTGAGGAGAGGCAGCAGTACGTGGACTTTCTCAGGCAGCACCGTGATGTGTTCGCTTGGGGCTATGACGAGATGCCGGGGCTAGATCCTCAGGTAGCCGTCCACCGCCTTGGTCTCCCGGCGAACCATCGCGGGTTCAAGCAGCCTCCCAGGAAGATGCACCCATCCCATGGTGCCATGGTTGAGGCCGAAGTTGACAAGCTTATCAAAGCCAACTTCGTGAGGGAAGTTCAGTACCCCAAATGGCTGGCCAACATTGTGCCGGTCAGGAAGAAGAACGGGCAGATTAGAGTCTGCATCGACTTCCGCGATCTCAACCGCCACTGTCCGAAGGATGATTTTCCCCTTCCAGTGACAGAGCTGTTGATTGATGCCACGGCAGGGTTCCAAGCCCTCTCCTTCATGGATGGATACTCCGGATACAACCAAATTCGGATGGCCCCTGAGGATGAGGAGTTCACTGCCTTCAGGGCCCCCCAAGGTACCTTTTGCTACCGGGTCATGCCCTTCGGCCTGAAGAATGCAGGTGCCACCTACCAACGGGCGATGCACCGCATATTCAAGCCAATCCTCGGCACACTGGTGGAATGCTACGTCGACGACTTGGTTGTCAAATCGCGCCAGCGTCAGGACCATCTCAAAGATCTTGAGAAAGTGTTCGGCTTCCTCCGGTCTCGCTGCCTGAAGATGAACCCGTTGAAGTGTGCCTTTGGGGTCACCTCCGGAAAGTTCCTTGGATTTGTGGTAAGATACCGGGGTATTGAGATCGACCCAGAGAAGATCAGGGCGATTAGCCAAATGCCTCCCCCGGGTACCGTCCGGGAACTGCAAGGGTTCCAAGGCCACTTAGCCTATATACGCCGATTCATCGCGAATCTGGCCGGCAAGTGTAAGCCCTTTTCTCGGCTTATGAAGAAAGGTGCCACCTATGTATGGGATAAAGAGTGTCAGACCGCTTTCGAGGAAATCAAGCAGTACCTGCTTCAACCTCCGGTCCTGATGCCGCCCGTATCCGGAAAGCCGCTGGTCCTTTATGTGACCGCCCTGGAACGGTCCCTGGGTGCCCTTCTCGCCCAGAAGAACAACGAGGGAACAGAGAATAGCCTCTATTACCTCAGTCGCATGCTCCTCGATGCGGAGGTTAGGTATTCCCCCATCGAGAAGAGCTGCCTGGCGCTCGTATTTGCCGTACAGAAATTACGGCACTACTTGCAGCACCATGAGGTACAGTTGGTTTCTCGGGTAGACCCGTTGAAATATATCCTGAGCCGACCTATGTTGACTGGCCGTCTAGCGCGGTGGGCTGTGATTCTCCAGCAGTTCGACATCAGGTATGTGTCTCAGAAGGCCATCAAAGGGCAAGCGTTGGCAGACTTTCTGGCCGCTCACCCGACCTCCGCGGATCAGCCGCTGGATCTAGGCTTTCCTGATGAGACCATTCTCTCGGTTGATCGAGCCGATCCATGCTGGCAGATGCACTTTGACGGTGCCTCCCGGAGCCCCACCGGTAGAAGACTCGATAATCCTAATCTCAATAGAGTGGGCTTGGGCATCGTCTTCATTACCCCGGAGCGAGCCGTGCTGCCATACTCTTTCCTGTTGTCAGAGGGCTGTACCAACAATGAGGCGGAATACCATGCCCTCATCACCGGCCTCGAGTTGGCTCTCGAGATCGACGTGCCCCGTCTGTGCGTGAAAGGGGACTCCGAGCTGGTCGTTAAGCAGATCAATGGCGACTACGTTGTCAGGAAGCCGGAACTTGTGCCATTGTTGGAGTGCACCCTTCTTCTGATGGCCCGGTTCCCTTCTCGGCCGGAAATTGTCCATGTTCCCCGGTCGCAGAACGGTCGAGCAGATGCTTTGGCCAGCCTGGCTGCGTCACTTGCGGAACCTGAACAGGACAACCTGATCGTCCGCGTGACGCGCCGCAGGCTCATCGCTCCCGTTATCCCGGAAGAAGATCGCGGCCCGTTGGTAAGTAACCTCACCACGGTTGCCCCTATGCCCGGAGCCCCGAGTACCCCAGATATAGCAGTCGAATCAGCCCATGATTGGAGGGCGCCTTTGGTTGAGTACCTCCAACATGGCATTCTTCCGTCAGATCGGGCCGAGCGCGAGCGAGTTCGACGCCGCGCATCGCAGTTCGTCCTCCAGAGCAGTCCCGGTCTGGAGCAGATCCTCTACAAGCGCGGGTTTGATGGTGTTCTCCTCCGTTGCCTTCAGGGAGTCGAGATCCCACGAGTCATGCAAGAGGTTCATGCTGGTTCATGTGGCGCCCACCAGACTGGGCCGAAGCTGTCCCACCAGATTCGGAGGTTGGGATACTTCTGGCCCTCTATGATCCATGACTGCATCGAGTACGCCAGGAGGTGCCATGCGTGCCAGGTTCATGCGAACTTTGTGCATCGGCCGCCGGAGCCTCTCCATACCACAAGGTATTCCTGGCCCTTTGCAGTCTGGGGGATGGACGTCGTGGGACCTTACCCTCCGGCGACAGCTCGCCAGTGCCGGTTCATTCTGACCGCCACGGACTTCTTCTCCAAATGGGCAGAAGCGATTCCGCTCAGAGAGGTCAAATCCTGTTCGATCGCTGACTTCGTGACCTCCAACATCATCTACCGATTTGGAGTGCCTCACGCTATCCTCGCGGATAACGGAACCAATTTCCGAGCAGCCGAGTTGAAGAAGTTGTACGCCAAGTATAACATCCGCTCGAACCATACATCTCGCTATCATGCGCAGGCGAATTGACAGATCGAGGCGTTTAACAAAACCCTCTCTAACATTCTGCAAAAGATGGTTGGTCAGAACAAGAAGAGTTGGCCGGACAAGCTCCCCAACGCCCTCTGGGCTTATCGGACGACGACTCGCAATTCCACCCAGATGACCCCTTATTCCCTGGTGTATGGAGCTGAGGCCGTCCTGCCCATCGAGATCCAGTTACCGTCCTTGCGCACTGCGGTCTACGACCAGCAAGCGCCGGACAGAGTTGCTGAAGCCCGTCTAGTCGAGTTGGAAGCACTGGATGAGAATAGACTTCGCGCTTTGCACAACTTGGAGAGGCATCAAAGCAGGATGGCTCGAGCTTTCAATAAGAAGGTTCGCCTCCGCTCCTTCCTGCAGGGTGATCTAGTGCTAGCCCTAAGAGCGCCGATGATCCCCGGCAGGAAGCCACCCAAGTTGGAGCCCAAGTGGGAGGGACCGTTTGTTGTCCACAAGGTCTATCCCAATGGCGCGTACTCCCTAGCGACTATGGATGGTGAGCGTGTCACTCCTCCCACCAACGCTAGGTTCCTCAAGCAATACTTTGCCTGAGTGTTCAATCGTCCTGCATGACGCTAAACTGCACTTCGTCCTGCACGACGTTAAACTGCATTCGTCCAGGCTACAAGACGTTAAACTGTTCAGCATTCGTCCGCGCTGCAAGACGTTAAACTGCCAAGTGCTTCGTCCTGCATGACGCTAAACTGCACTACGTCCGAGCTACAAGACGTTAAACTGTTCAGCATTCGTCCTGCATGACGTTAAACTGCCTCTCCAGAACTACGTGCGGCTTGATTCCCATCCTTATGGGATACGTAGGACCGCCTGAACATTCATGTTTCAGGCCCAGCCCCATCCTTCGGGAATTTCCATCCCATCTCGGGCCCTTGGCCCAGTTGCCCCCGGGTGTGCGGCGTATGGTGTGAGTGCGGGGCTATGCCCTCATTCACGTCGGTTTGCTCGTCACGCTGTACGCCCCCCCACGTTTGGGGATGCCTTCTGCTCCCCCCTTCTTTTTCCTCATCGTCCTGCATGACGTTAAACTGCACTTCAAGAACTACGTATGGCTTGATTCCCATCCTTATGGGATACGTAGGACCGCCTGGACATTCATGCTTCAGGCCCAGCCCCATTTCCCGGGAATCTCTATCCCGCGTTGGGCCTCTGGCCCCAGTTCCCCTCCTTTTTTGTGCGAGGCGTATCGCGTGAGCGGGGGATTATGTCCTCATTCACGTCGGTCTACTGGCCGCGCCGTACGCCTCCCCCGTGTGTGGGACTACCTCACACCCCTCATCGTCCTGCATGACGTTAAACTGCCTCTCCAGAACTACGTATGGCTTGATTCCCATCCTTATGGGATACGTAGGACCGCCTGGACGCTTGTGTCTCAGGTCCAGCCCCGTCTCTTGGTTGATCACGGGGATCTGCCCCCCTTCGGTTGCTCTCAGGGTGAGTCCTCCGACCCTTTCCGGAGATCTGTTAACGTGTTTTGGGTGCTTCGGTCTATGACTCGTAGTTTCAGATTCAATCCTGACAAGTCCTGTGTTGCTTGTCAGGCCCCGCGCTTCCTCTTGTTCGAGCCTTCACTCAAAGGGATCCTCGTTAGCGGTTTGGGTGCGATGCCTCAGTGCTCTCCCACCGCTCCGGGTCGATTTACCGGCGGGTCTTGGGCCGCAAATCGATATGAATCCTGCGATTGAGCGGTTGATGCTCGTTTGCTTGCCCCGTCTTAGGCTGACGCGATCGGATGTTGTGTTGCGAATGCGTCAGCAACGTCCTTGATCGCCATGTCAGCTCTCTCAGGCTCTGAACATTGGTTGCGCAGTCCTCATCACACTCTGCCTTTGTGCGTTGTAGTGGGATCTTGACACTCTCTTCATACTGACCTCCGGTACGCCTCTACACGTTAGGCAGACCAACCAGGGTAATGATGTCGTTCGAGGCTCCCATGATCTGAGCACCAAGGATATATGCAGATATCCTCCCTAAGGGCCATGCGTAGCTGGACCCTCGTCCCCGTAAGGAGGAGGGAGTCGCCCGAACAATTGCGTTCTGGGCCCAGTATATCTGGAGGCTAGCATCTCTGCCCCTCGGGTGATGGACATACGCAGACCCCCATCCCAAGACTCTTCTCCTGGAATCATGCGTGACCGCAGGGCCGGGTATGCTCCCACCTCCGCCGTGTCCGCCGTACCGCGGTAAGCGGATTCCTCCATGGTCCGAACCACACGACCTTAAACTGTGTTGTCTGGTCCTACCACACGACCGTAAACTGTGATCGTCTTGGCCGCCCGACGAGAAAACGGCACTGCATCGTGATGTTCCCCTCAGGGGACACTCATGTTGGGCGCTGGTTAATAACCACGCCATTCATCAATGCCTTCCGTGGCTTGATTATTGCGGCGACGCCAGAGATTTCTCAATCACAGGCATGTCGCCGCACAAAGAAAAACCATTCATCTTTAAGGACAAACAAGAAATATCAAATGCCGCTTCTTTTGTGTGCGAGGGTCAGACCCGCACTCTTCCCCGCGCTGGTGCCCGATTGTGTTGCACCGCGCTTCAAGAACTACGTGCGGCTTGATTCCCATCCTTATGGGATACGTAGGAACGCCCGAATGTTTAAAACTTCGGGTCCAGCCCCCCATCTCTTAGAGATTCCCCCTTCTCTGGGGAATCCGCCGCCTTCAGGTCACCCTCAAGGCGCGTAACCCGACCCCTTGCAGTGGTCCACCGGTGTCAAGAGTACTCTGGTTTATTGCCAGGAGGGTCAGGATCCGCTTGGTCAGGTTTCCTCCACTTTTCAGGCTTCGCGCTCCCTTTCATTCGGACCCATCGTCTACGCCCTGGGTGGAGCCCCCGTGAACGGTTCGGACACAATGCCTCAGTGCTCTCCCACCGACTCGGGCCGGTACCCCCAATGGCCTCGGGCAGCAAATCGATATGAATCCTGCGATTGAGCGGTCGATGCTCGTTTGCTGCCTCATTCCACCAACGGTTAGTGCGATATTGATGCTGCTTTTCCGCCACGGTCGGCAGTACTCCCATATCGTTACGCCGGTGCCCCCAGTCCTTGAGTGAATGGCCGCATGATTCACATTTTCCACCTCCCATTCTAACCAGGCGAAACCTCGACACTCCTGACACTATCCCTCAGTGCATCTTCGCATATCCAGGGGATATGACCAGATGCGGCGTACTTTGAGGCCCTTATGGTCCGAGCTCTAAGACCTTAAACTAAGATCTCTCCTTATGGTCCGAGCTCTAAGACCTTAAACTAAGATCTCCCCTTATGGTCCGAGCTCTAAGACCTTAAACTAAGATCTCTCCTTATGGTCCGAGCTCTAAGACCTTAAACTAAGATCTCCCCTTATGGTCCGAGTTCTAAGACCTTAAACTAAGATCTCTCCTTATGGTCCGAGCTCTAAGACCTTAAACTAAGATCTCCCCTTATGGTCCGAGCTCTAAGACCTTAAACTAAGATCTCTCCTTATGGTCCGAGCTCTAAGACCTTAAACTAAGATCTCTCCTTATGGTCCGAGCTCTAAGACCTTAAACTAAGATCTCCCCTTATGGTCCGAGCTCTAAGACCTTAAACTAAGATCTCTCCTTATGGTCCGAGCTCTAAGACCTTAAACTAAGATCTCCCCTTATGGTCCGAGCTCTAAGACCTTAAACTAAGATCTCTCCTTATGGTCCGAGCTCTAAGACCTTAAACTAAGATCTCCCCTTATGGTCCGAGCTCTAAGACCTTAAACTAAGATCTCTCCTTATGGTCCGAGCTCTAAGACCTTAAACTAAGATCTCTCCTTATGGTCCGAGCTCTAAGACCTTAAACTAAGATCTCCCCTTATGGTCCGAGCTCTAAGACCTTAAACTAAGATCTCTCCTTCGGGTCCGAGCTCTAAGACCTTAAACTAAGATCTCTCCTTATGGTCCGAGCTCTAAGACCTTAAACTAAGATCTAGCCCTTATGGTCCGAGCTCTAAGACCTTAAACTAAGATCCTCTAGCCCTATGGTCCGAGCTCTAAGACCTTAAACTAAGATCCTCCACCTTTATGGTCCGAGCTCTAAGACCTTAAACTAAGATCAGCCCTTATGGTCCGAGCTCTAAGACCCTAAACTAAGATCTACCCCAAATGGGGTCCTACGTCCTGCATGACGTTAAACTGCACTCTCAGAACTACGTGTGGCTTGATCTCCATCTTGATGGAGTACGTAGGAACGCCCGGGCATTTCGACTCGGGTCCAGCCTCAGGGATCGTTAAGTCCCGCCCCTCCTCGTCGCCGGCCGTCTGGCCTGACTTCGGGTAGAGTGGTGCAGTTGTGATATTCTCCCCGATTCAGCTCGGGATGCCCCATCGCAAGGATGGGAAGCGACGGTTTCCTCGTCAGAGAGGTGCTGTCTGAGAATTGAGGTGACTCACGGCCAGATTAGTGCATCCGCCTAATACGTTTTCCCCACGGTGGCGCAATTTTGAGAGCGTTGGATTCTGTCCGAACAAATCGTCACTTCGCCCCACGCTTCGCATGCCCTGTTGATCTGGATTTTCCACCCTTGTGTCTGAAGGAACCCCAAAGCGGTATTCATGATGACATGTGGTCCGCCTCCTGCAATATGAATGATGGCCTTTTTCGGTCCGTCTATTGCAGTTGTTATGGTCGATCCACTGTCCGCCTACCGTCTTGGGCATTTCCTGGAAGGCCGACCGTTGTGGATGTCTGGATTCGGGACACGCGATTCACCCTTTCTCATTTCCCTATGTTCGGATAAAATCTCAACGCCCCTAGCGTTGTCCCGCTCGTGTGTTGGAACAAGTTGGGGGATGATACATTGGTTAGGTCTGAGGTCTCCTTTCCTAGGAATGACCTCCCTCTTTTCTCCAGAAACCCAGGCCCAATTATGGATGCCTGATGCTTGGTTAACACTCCCGCAAGACAACGAATTGTGGTTGAGCATATTAAACCGAAAGACGCAGATAAATATATTGATTCATACAAATGGATCGAAATATTGAATAACGGAAGCAAAATGTTCTTGGAATGGCAAAAAACAAAGCCCCTAGGGATTAGCGTGCTGGATAAGTCTTTCTAACGCCGCTACCCTTTGGCTGGCGGCCTCCAGGGCTACTTCTCGTTCTCTGCGTGCCCTCTCCTCATCGGCGGTCGCAGCACGCAGTTCGTCAATCCTGGCCTGTGCGCGCTCCCGCTCGACTTGGAGTGTGACCATCTGTTGGCCCGCCTCCGTCAGCTGTACCTGAGCGTCGATCAGTTGTGCCGATAGTTGCTCCACAAGCTCGGTACATGCTGCGACGAAGGCCTCCTTCTCTTCCGCCTGCCCTTCGAGGCGCCGGACTTCCTGCTCTGCCGCGATGAGCGCCTGCGTGCTCTCCGACATGTCCCGACTTTGTGCGACGTCGGCACGCCGGCGGCTCTCGCGCATCTTCTCGGCCATGAAATCACGGACCGTCAGATGGAGGCGTTGAGCATCAGCTCCCCCGGCACACAGGAAGCGCAGCCAGGTCTGAAGTGATCCCATGCGCCCCAGCCATTCCGATGGGTCTCGCTTGAGGAAGCGCTGGATGCACTTCCACCCCCTGCGTCGCGTTACCCGGCTATCCTCGACCGCCTCCGCGTCCGAGTCATCCATCTCCTCGGGGTCGGCAGGCCGGTAAGCAGGAAAGGCAGCCAGCAGGTCTGCTGCAGGGTCCGCCCCTGGGAGATCCTCACGAGGGATAGGTTCCCCTACATCCGGGCAACCTTCTTCTCTCTCCCCAGCGGCGCTGACACCCTCGTCGGCCCCCAACCTCTCTCCGATGTCAGCACCGCCGATGTCCGGAGCCCCTTGATCAGCAGTTGGTGGGGCCGGCTCGGTTTGGAAGGTCTGTTCCGGAGCAGGCGGCATGTCCACCACTGGTCCACTCGTAGATGGCCCGGGTTCGGCAACCCGACGAGCCTCCAATGTTGAGATCACTGCGCGGGGCATGCCATGGTTAGTCACGGATCGTCAATGGCAAGCACCAGCAGTAAAGTAGGGAGACTTACGGGAGTTCGGAGCGTCATCTTCCGCTACCCCGGTCGCCGCAGGAACAGTTGCAGCAGGGGACCCCTTAGCACTTGACAGTTCGATGATAGGTGTCTGGCCCCCGCCTTGTCCTGCTGGCGCCTCTCCTGCTCCTGTTGAGGACGCCTGACCGACATCCGTGTGCTCCTGAGAAGGATGGAGAAACGGGTTAGAAGCTGCATAAGAGAATGGATGAAGCAGGTTGAGTAGGGATAGAAGCGGACCTCGAGGAGCTCAGTGACATCAACGTTGTCAGAGCCGGCCACCTCGCCACTCTCCCGTGGGCTCCCCCGATGGGACCTTCCCTCGGAGCCTTCATCCTCCCCCGTTTCCTCCTCCTCCTCGGAGTCGCTACTGTCGTCTTCTCCCGGCGGCATCTGTTCTGGAGCGGGCTCGAGACCGAGCATCACCTTCACCAGAAGGGATGGCTCCGCACGCTGACCACGTTGGCGCGCGTACTCGTCCATGGCCGTCAGATATGCATATTGCCGGTTGAAGTCCACCCTGTCGGTGATCTGGAGGCGCCCGACCTCTGGCAGATAGATTCCTTCTCTGAGTATCTTTCGCCAGATGACGTCGGTCCCCAGTGACTGCCGCAGGGTCATCCAGGCCGACCACAGCGCCGGGAAGACTGCATCGTGGGAGGGTTCGAGCAGACGCCTCACCTGCTTCCCGGGCCGCTCCTCGACCGCCGCATGTGCCCCCTCTCTGGGCGCCGAGGTCGTAGCGGCAGCCTGCGATGTGCCAGCCGCCGAAGTCCCTGCTCGCGCCGGCCCCGCTGCTTGGCGCGCCTCCGTTCTCCCCCGTGTGGCGGCGCCTCGCCTCCTCCCTTGACGCCCGGTCTCCGCACGGGTGACCTCGAGCCGCCGAACTGGCTTCCGTAGAAGCCCCTCAGGGTATGCGATGGCCCAGTGTTCGGCATACTCGGTTGCCAAGCCTGCGTCGATCCCGGTAGGAGGGAGAGTGATGACGTCGCCAGAGCCGAAGGCGACAAACATCAGCCACATCTGGCGAAGGACGCAAGGGTTCGTCTCCTCCCGGACAGCGGTGAATACCCTCTTCGGCATCCGCTGAAGGCACCCGAACTGCCTGGCGAACCGGGTCGGCACGTAAGGCTCGCAGATCACCTTCCCGTCGATCCGAGTCACGAGCACCCCGCCCCGCATGTTCAGGAAGTATTCATGCTGCTCCAGCGGGCCCTGTCCGTTGTCGATCATCTGGCCGACGGGAGTGGGGAACGGGCTGAAGTTGAAATTGGCATGATTGCCAATCCGAACCCTCACGCCCTCCTCACTGAGGGTCATCGGAGCGACCCCCGCAATGTTCAGCAGGGAGGGTCGCAGGCCGTTGCCCGGAGGACTGATGGCATTTGGGAACGTATACCCACCAAGGTGAGCAGCCACCCAGCCGTGGAAGAACTGAAAGGGCCCACAGATCCTTCGTGGCGACCCCCCTCGTGAGATGCGTCCCAGAATGGCATACAGCCTCGCCAGTACTGGGACCCCGAGGTTGTACCTCTTATTGGCAGCCATGGCGCCCGCCATCGCCAGCGTCGCCGGGCGGACGCCCATCCTCGCATCCCGCACTGGCAGGAGCCACCCGCTCAGAAAGGCGGCCAGGAACGCCGTGTACCGGACGTTCGGGTCCCGGGCCTCGATGACGCGGTACCCCCATGAGTGGTAGTCGCCCGTCTCCAGGACCCGCCAATACGACCCGTTCCGGCTCCTCTGAGCTGCGGTCGGGCACCGCTTCCCCCTGCCTGGCATCTTGACCGCCGGGTCATGCTCCAAGAACTGGCCGAACCACTCCTTGTAGGCTATGTCCTTCTGGAAGTCCTTGATCCCGAGCCGCTGCGTAGCCAGGTCAAGAAGATTCCAGGTCAGAATGGGAGTCCGTGACCTGTCCTCCCAGATGTTCTTCGGTGGCAGGAACTCATCGTACTGGTAGCCCTCCAGCGGGATACCTCCGATGCAGTGGATGTCCCAGAGACCGATGCCGACCTCCCCATGGTGAAGATGGAAGGTGTTGGTATCCGGGGACCAGCGAGTGAACAGCTCCGGCCCGAGCTCAGACTGCTGGTAGAAGTGGAACTGCGACGTCCACACCGCCTCGAACAGGCCGATGTACCGCAGCTCCTCTGCGAAGTGATCGCAAGTGTGGCGTACCCAGAACGCCCAGGCCCACTCACTGGTGAAGTTGCCCCCAGATCGCAAGTCCCAGTCCTTCAGCCAGCCCTTGGTGTCGTCAGTGACACTCTGACGGTATGTGCTCGAGTAGAGGGCTGGAGAATTCTCCGCAGTAGGCTCACCCCCGTCAATGGTTCGCGTCCTCGGGTTCAGGACGTAGACATCCAAGTGCCTGGTTTCCCTGGCAGGATGCCCATTGTTGGTGATGTTATAGCGGTGAAGCTCGTCCTCCCGGGTCACCCAGGTCCGCGGCGCATCAATCTCGAACCCTGGCACCGGAACCTCATCGAGGATGCCGAAGTTCCAGAGGGGCAGGTTGTCTGACAATGGGTATGTCTTCTGGGCCGGCGTTAGTAAGTCGAACAAGGATTGATTGTTAGAAACAATCTCCTTGGCTCCGTAAACCTCCTCGTTCGTCGCCATCTCAGCCCTGCGAGTGGCGGCATCCCCCTCATTTCCTCTGTGCGCGGCCATCTCAGAAGTTTCGGGAGTCGTGCGGGTTAAGGGATGAAGCGTGCGGGATCGGACGAGGCTGGTGGAAAAGTTTGAAGGCTGGCGCGCAATCCAAGTGGACGGCGCGCAATTGGGAAGGCTGTCGCGCAAAGTTCCGGGTCTTCGCGCAAAAACAGGCGAAATCCGGACGGTTTTGCGCGCCGATCGGGCGAATTCCGCGACCGGAAGAGGCAATTTCGCGCACGAGAGCTTTGGAGCTTATCGCGCGGAAGGCCAGAGTACGGAACGCGGGACCCAGCGCCCCTATTTATAGGCGAGGCCGGGTCCGCGCTGCGCGGAAAGCGCTTTGCGCGACCGCAGCGGCGAATTTCGCGACCGGCGCCCCTTTTTGCGCGCCTAAGTCCCGCGCCACCCAGGACTTCGGCATTCCGGCGTCTCCCTCGGAACCCGATCGTTGCGACCTCTCGCCGATCAGATTCCGAGGGGGGGCTTTTGTAGACGCCGGAAAAGTCCGTTGTTCCCAAACGAAGCTCCGGATGCGGAAAGCGAAGTGATATTTGGAGTCGGAAGAACGTTTCGGAGGGCCCGGAGGCCTTGCGCGGAATTTCAGAGGCCCGCGCGCAAAGGTGATGTTCCGCGCGCAAACCCCCCGGGATGCGTGCAATGCGCCGGTCCGGCGCGCAATTTTGCGCGCCGCGAGTCCGCGCGACTCCCCGGCGCGCCGCGCCCGATTCCGCGCCCGCGAGGAGAATTTCGCGCTCGCACCCTGGATTCCGCGCCCGGGGTTGCCTATAAATACAAGGCGACCCCCAACGTTTCAAAGGTTGCTGGAAGTCGAAACGTCTCTCGTGCGCGCAATTCAACCCCTTCCGCGCGCAATGACGAACTTCAGGTAACCTCCTTTCTTTCGCGCAAGAAAGCCTCGGGGTCCGCCTTCGCGCGCAATCCCCGTTGGCTCCTTTCATTTGAATAAAAAATCACCCTAAGGCCTTTACGCGCAACAGAACCCGCTTGCGCGCAATTGCCCCCGGGGTGCGCGCAATCCGGCCTGATTGCGCGCACCCCCCCTTCTTTAAAGTGGCCATTCATTAGAGAATGAGCCGTTGCCCCCGCGCGCTATCCGAAGCCCGGTGTGAGCAATCTCAAGCATCCGCGCGCAAGGCGCTGGCCCAATTGCGCGCCAGCCGCCCCGATTGCGCGCCGGCCCGCAGTATTGCGCGCAAAGCTTCCTTTTTGCGCGCAATCTGCCAGGGTCGTCCCCGTTGACCCCCTGAGGGCACCTGCCTGCGTGGCGCCCGATGCTCCTCATCCTGGGTGCCCGCACCGTGCGTTGTCTTCCCGTGCGGCCCTCCAGGTTCGTGCGAAGTGACATGCACCCAACGTCCGCGCTGCAAGACGTTAAACTGCCAAGTGCTTCGTCCGGCAACCTCTGCCCAGCATGACGTTAAACTGCACATTCGTCCCGCACGACGTTAAACTGCGCATACGTCCGCGCTGCAAGACGTTAAACTGCCAAGTGCTTCGTCCGGCAACCTCTGCCCAGCATGACGTTAAACTGCACATTCGTCCCGCACGACGTTAAACTGCGCATACGTCCGCGCTGCAAGACGTTAAACTGCCAAGTGCTTCGTCCGGCAACCTCTGCCCAGCATGACGTTAAACTGCACATTCGTCCCGCACGACGTTAAACTGCGCATTCGTCCGCGCTGCAAGACGTTAAACTGCCAAGTGCTTCGTCCGGCAACCTATGCCCGGCATGACGTTAAACTGCGCATTCGTCCCGCATGACGTTAAACTGCGCATACGTCCAGCATGACGTTAAACTGCATATTCGTCCAGCATGACGTTAAACTGCACATCCGTCCAAGCTGCACGACGTTAAACTGCCTAGCCCCATCGTCCGCGCTGCAAGACGTTAAACTGCCAAGTGTTTCGTCCTCAACACACGACGTTAAACTGTACTTCGTCCGGCAAGACGTTAAACCGTCCGCTTCGTCCTCAACACATGACGTTAAACTGTACTTCGTCTGGCAAGACGCTAAACCGTCCGCAACCTGATCCCGTGCTCCGCACGCAGGGTCCCCCCGGTTTGGATGTGGCCCCCACCCGCTCGTCTCTGCAGGGATGTCGGGATTGTCCCGCTTTCGGGGCGATTTAATGGGAGTGGCTTTTCCCTACGGGGGCAGGGTATTACAAACCCCTAGTTTCTCGTGGGAGGCTGCACATGTGTATCTCCATTGCGCCTCCCCACTGCCGAAGCCAGTAGAGGGTCTGACTGGGATCGAGGTGTCTTCCGCTTTCGGTCCAAGTCCCTTCCAACTGAGTTTTGCTGCAACCGGGCTGCCTCAAGTGCGTAAGTCCTGACAGAATGAACTACGTGGACTTTGATCCCTGTCTTCTATACAGGGTACGTAGGAAGCCTCCCCGAGGTTCAAGCCCACCACCTGGTCGTCCCGGTCGTATTTACGTCGGTTCGTCCATCAGTGGACCCCTCCAGGGTTCACGCCTGCGTTGATTCACCTATGAATCCGCCCCTGTGGGAGACTGCCCGTGTGTATCTCCACGGTGCCTCCCCACAGCCCCCCTTTTCCATTTCCCCTTTTATCGTCCAGCATGACGTGAAACTGTGATCCACCCGGCCGTTCCATCCCCCTCTGTGCGAGGTGGTTCGGTTCAATCCTCCGCCCGGCGGCCTCGACCTCTTCGTGAGTCGGCTTGCCGACGTCCAGCATGACGTTAAACTGTATACCCGAACTACGTTGACTTTGATCCGTGTTAACGCGCGGTACGTAGGAAGCCCCTCTGGGGTCCAAGCTCTTCACTTCATCATCCATCCTGATCCTTACTCGGGCCGCCACATCCCGGTGGGGTCATGCCACTTCACTCCACTCCACGTTACTTGGGAAGCCGCCCATGTGTTGGCCCCAGCGTCGGAGGTTCCCTGCAAGGGGTTCTGTCATCTGATCCACTTTTCATGTTGATCGGTCCGATGCCGTCCCCGCTGGACGTTAAACTCGCGGCATACCCCGTGTTAAACATGGGAAGCTGAGGAAAACCTCAGGTGACACAGTTCCCCGCACCTAGTACGGGATGCCTCAGGCCATCATGCCTTCGAGAAGCCCTATTAGGGACGGAAGACAGATGTGCAGAGCCGCAGTGTTACGACACGCCCCCAGCACCCAGAGCCACCCGGCCTTCTCACCGCAGGTTGCTGCCCCGCCCAGACTCCTTGGAACGTCCGGGCGGAAGCAGCGTAATTAACCGGTGTCCATGAAGATATGGCGCCGGGAACGAGATTCACGAACATTCTTAAGTCTATGAGGGAGACCCGGATTAGGCGACAAGTTCCGAGGAGACGTCCAAGGAAGGAGGAGCCGACATCCCATCATCCCGGTTTCGATCAAGGAGCAGACGCCCCTGAATAAGGGACGGATGCCGCCCGCCCTTGGAAAGCGGGACTGCGGGACCACAAGCCGCGCGCCCATCCCCTCGGGTCGACGGGTGCACGCGCGAACGCGTCCTGGCGGAACAGCGTAACCCGACGCACATCCGCACCGAAACAGTGAGTTTTTAGTAAAAGATATGAAAGGAATATTTTGTCGTTTTTAGTACAAGGTACTTTTTGACTTTTCCGACCAAAGTACGAGAAGAATGTTTTTTAAACTTATACAGCATGAATGGATTTTTAGAAGATTATTTACAGGAATATTCCTTTACAAGTTTTCAATTTTATTTTTAATCAACTTTTTTTAGTTTATAATTTTATGGCATGTGAAGAAAGGAAAAAAATTGAAGTAGAAAGGATATTTTCCTCAAGAATGGAGTTCAAGTGTTTTATCAAAATTATTTTCCATCTAAGATAATATAGGGTTCTATTTCTATCCCTATTTTTACATTGATCTGATTATTTTATGATGGAATTAATTTTATAATGTCCTTTTATCTTATATGGATCATTTTTTGATGGCATGATGTTTAAGAAGCCCATTTTTATTACAAGGGTTATGCTATGATGTATGATTTTTTTTTGATTTTGTGGAACACATAAGAACGGTTTAATTATGAGATGGGTGGGACCTATATCTCCCTCCAATTCATTGGGTAAAGATTTATATCTCATGAGATAAACATGGCTTGAATGGCAAGTTAATCCGGTTCAGTGATACAGGACTGGAACGAGGAGTGAACTCGGTTCAGTAATGGACTTTGTTCGTTATGATAGTCTGGGCAATGAGTCTTGACTAAAATGAAATGATTTTCTAGGATTATGTGTGTATGACACAAAGTTTCATGTTTTAAGTTATGATTATTTGGAATTACTTTTCATTACTAGGATTTATCCCATGACATGATATTATGACCTCTTTTACAGGTTAAGATTTTCAAAATGTTATGTTCTTATGAATATGATATGACTGATATTTATTTTGTTTACCATTACTGAGCATTTGAGCTCACCCTTTTGTATGTTTTCTTTTCCACAGGTCAAGAAGAAGGATATTAAGTAGGATATTCCAAAAAGGTACTCTAGATATGATAAAATAAATAGGAGATAATGTAGTTGATTTTATGAACCAGTTGTTCAAGTTTCCTAGTTTCTAAAGACACTATAACTATACGGTACTTTCATGGATTTGTTATATTTTGTAATAAGTATGCTTCAAATCTAAATTAATAACAATGTATGTAAAGTAAGGGCCTTTATAGTTGGTATTAGAGTCAAAGGAGGTAGGAATGAATCTGATCCTTGGGAACTCTCACATGTGAGCGTTGGACAAAGCATGGCTCTCCGCCCAAGGGCTTCATGAGGAAATGGCTGCCACTGGGGATGGTGGTGTGTCCTGCCTAGGGGGTGTATCCACCCATGGAGTGCCTTGATAGGTATCAATTATAGTCCACTGGAAGTAATTCCAGACCGTTATAGTTGGTATCAGAGGAAAGGTATAGTCAACCTTTGGAAACTAGGATGTGAAAGCCCTAGTAAGAACTCTAAGGATATGTCTAAGAATAGAACACAATATTAGTGTTTTAGAAATTGCCATGAATAACCTATTATAAGACCTTAAGTGAAAATTTTTATTCTTGATTATGTGGTTTTCCTATTATGATTAGTGTTTCTCACACTATGCTTATTGGTTTTAGTCAATGGATGGAACCCGAAGGAACCGTGTTAATGTTGAATGTGATGGGCAATGCAATGATTTTCCCCCTAAGAAACCAAACATTATGGGAGCTGGAATGAAAAATCTTGTATCCATGCTCACACAACTTTCTCAAGCTATGAACCATGCAGGACTTCCAAACAAGCAAAGAAAGGAGCAACATTCTGTTGAATCCTTCATGAGGCAGCGTCCACCTTCATTCAGCGGGTCTTCAGATCCATTAGTGGCAGAACAATGGATTAGTACCACTGAAAAGATATTTTTAGTTATACAATGTTCTGAACATGACAAATTCATTTTAGCAATGTATCGTTTGGAAGGTGATGTTGATCAATGGTGGAATATTATTAAGAATACGATGCAAAGGGGTGAAATTGAGTCCATGGAATGGGACGAGTTCAAGAACTTATTTTTCAATAAGTACTTCCCCCGTATTCTTCAAACAAAGATGGAGAAGGAGTTTCTTGAACTAAAGAAAAAGGATGATGAATCTGTTGGTATCTACGAAGCAAATTTTACAAGGCTTGCAAGGTACGGTTCTGGGATTATTATCCAACCTGAGAGTAAGATAGATCGATTCTTTAGTGGCTTAAAACCAAGTATTTTAAGAGAATTAGCCATAATGGACTTCAATAGCTACAAGGAAATTGTTCGATGATCTCTCAAGGTTGAGATGGAGATTGGAGTAACCCATCAGTCATATGGGTTTGATAAGAAGAGGAAAATGGAATTCAAAGGGAAATCTAAAGACCACACTAAAAAGAAGATGAGTTTTCCTTTATGCTCAAATTGTGGAAAGAAACATGGAGGGAATTGTCTTAAAGGGACAAGAAAATGTTTTAAGCGTGGAGAAGAAGGTAATCGGGCAATTGAATGTCGAAATAATGGGAAGAATATGTCTAATGATGTGAACAAAGAAAGGGACACACAGAATGCACCTCCAACACTTCAATGTTTCAAGTGCAAGGAAATGGGGCATTATGCGAATCAATGCCCTAATCTAGGTGTTGTTGATGATGATCGACATCAACAAACTCTTAAGGCCAAAGACAAAGGAAAGTCACATGCAATTACTATCGGCGATGTGGAGTACGATAATGAAGTGGTGAAAGGTACACTTACCATCCACTCTGAAGTAGCAAATGATTTATTTGATTCTGGATCCACCCACTCTTTTATTTCTGAATAATTTTCTAAGGGTATCGCCATATTACCTCAACAATTAGATGTTGAGTTAGCTGTGAAAACTCCTAATGGCACAACGGTCACATAAAAAGAATATAATTCTTCTCGGATTGAAGTTTGTGGGAAAGTGCTTCTGCAAATATTGTTATCCTTACTATAGTGGAATTTGATGTGATTCCTAGCATGGATTGGATTTCTTTATAAGGAGCCCATATCAATTTCCAAAGAAGGGAAATCACATTAAATATTCCCGATCAATCTAGTATCATCTATCGATGCAAGGATGAATATAACCTTCCAGTGGAAATTTCTTCCATCTTATGGGTCTTGATTCCAATAAATGAAGGTTATTTATCTCAAATGGTTGGAGAGAAACTCACGATTAAGAATATTCCCATTGTACGGGAGTTTTATTGTGTCTTTATGGAAGAATCTCCAGGTCTTCCACCAAATCGTGAAGTTGAGTTTTCAATAGAACTCATACCGAGTGCTATGCCCATTTCAAAGACACCTTATAGAATGGCCCCAATTGAGTTTCAAGAATTGAAAAAGCAACTCCAAGAGAGTCTTGATATAGGATTCATATGCCCTAGTGTGTCACCTTGGGGAGAACCTGTTCTATTTGTTAAGAAGAAAGATGGATCAATGAGACTCTGTGTTGATTATCGAGAACTTAACAAGATCACTATCAAGATCAAATATCCTCTCCCACGCATTGAAGACTTATTTGACCAACTAAGTGGAGCTCAATACTTTTCCAAGATTGATCTTCATTCAGGGTATCATCAATTAAGGGTCAAAAAAGAGGATATACCAAAGACAGCTTTCCATACAAGGTATGGACACTATGAATTTATAGTGATGCCATTTGGTCTTACTAATGCCCCTTCTATCTTCATGGATCTAATGAATAGAGTCTTTAGAGACTATCTTGATCAGTTTGTGGTAGTCTTTATAGATAATATTCTTGTCTATTCAAAGAGAAAGGAAGAACATAAAGATCACTTGAGAATTGTATTGAAGACCCTAAGAAAGGAGAAGCTTTATGCCAAATTTACCAAGTGTGAATTTTGGATTCAAAATGTTTCATTTTTGGGTCACATAATCTCAAAAGAGGGGATATCTATGGATACAACAAAAACTGAGGTAATCTGAAGATGGTCGAGACCAAAAACAATAACTGAGATCCGAAGTTTTCTTGGTTTTGCTGGATATTATCGACGTTTTGTGAACGATTTTTCACGATTATCTAATCCACTCACCAGGTTGACTCAAAAAGGAGTTAAGTTTGTGTGGATGGAGGAGTGTGAAGAGAATTTCAAGGAGTTGAAAAGAAGGTTATCCAGTTCACCTGTGCTCAAAATGCCTTGTAGTGGAGAAAGGCTTATGATCTACAATGATGAATCCAAGAAGGGATTAAGGTGTGTTCTCATGCAAAATGATATGGTGATAGCTTATGCCTCATGACGGTTGAATATCCATGAGTAAAATTACCCAACTCATGATTTGGAGTAAGCTATGATAATCTGTGCATTAAAGATTTGGAGGCATTATCTTTATGGTGAAAGGTGTGATATTTATACTGATCATAAAAGTTTAAAGTATATTTTCACAAAAAAGAAGCTGAATATGCGCCAAAGAAGATGGTTGGAGCTGATTAAGGATTACGACTGCTCAATTCTTTATCACCCTGGGAAAGTAAACAAGGTGGCAGATGCATTAAGTCGACAAGACCATGCTAGATTATCCATGATGAGGATCAAAAAAGATCCAATATTTATAGATTTACAAAGGATAGATCTTGGAATTATAATGGAGGGGAAAAATCTTATCTTTCTCAAATGAATGTTCAACCATCTATGCATGTGACGATTAAAGAGGCACAAAAAGAAGATGTAGAGTTACAGAAGAAGGTGAGAAATGTTCTTGAATTCAACCTTGATTGTGAAGGGATAATAATGTTCAGGAATGGGGTTTGTGTTCCTCCCATCCCAGAATTAAAGAAGGAGCTGCTGGATGAGGCTCATAGTTCTTTATTCTCTATTCATCTTGGAAGCACGACGATTTATAGGGGACCTGAAAGAGTACTTCTAGTGGGATGGCATAAAAAAAGATGTTGCTGAATATGTCTCTCGATGCTTGGTTTGGTAGCAAGTTAAAGCTGAGAGACAGATGTCTAAAGGGATGTTACAACCATTACCCATACCAGAATGGAAATGGGAAAACATCACTATGCACTTTGTCACTGGACTTCCTAAAACATCCAAAGGCAATAATGTTATCTGGGTTATAATTGATTGTCTTACGAAGTCAGCACACTTCATTGCTATTAGGGAATATTTCTCTCTAGATCATCTTGCCAAGATATATGTAAAAGAAGTGGTAAGATTGCATGGAGTACCACTTTCCATTATATCTGATCAGGATCTGAGGTTTACCTCGAAGTTCTGGTGAAGTCTTCAGCATACTCTAGATACAAAGTTGAGTTTCAGCACTGCTTATCATCCTCAAACAGACAGTCAGTCTGAAAGTACAATTCAAACTCTAGAAGACATGTTAAGAGTTTGATCTATGGATTTCAAAGGTGGTTGGGATCAACACCTACCTTTGGTGTAATTTCCTATAATAATATCTTTCATTCTAGTATTCAGATGGCTCTTTATGAAGCTCTCTATGGAAAGAAATGCAGAACTCCAACTTGCTGGGATGAATTTGGGGAAAGAAATCTATTAGGACCTGATCTTATTGATGAGATGGTAGAAAAAGTCTGATCTATTAAACAAAACATAAGAGGAGCTCAGAGTAGACGAAAAAGTTATGCCGACAACCGACGAAAAGACCTAGAGTTTGAAGTGGGTGACAAAGTGTTCTTACGAATATCTCCCTGGAAGAGAGTAATGAGATTTGGGAAGAAGGGAGAGCTGATACCTAGGTATATCAGTTCTTTAGAAATACTGGATCGTGTTGGGAAGGTAGCTTACCGATTGGCGCTTCCATCGAATCTCTCTCATGTTCATGATGTGTTCCATGTATCTCTCCTGAGAAAGTACATACCTGGTCCTTCACATATACTAAGATCAGAAGTTGTACCGCTAGAGAAAGATCTTTCTTATGAAGAACACCTGATAGAGATTCTGGATCATAGAGAAAAAGTTATATGAAACAAGACCACTCTCTTGGTTAAATTTCTATGGAGGAACCACCAATTAGAAGAAGCTACATGGGAACTTGAGGATATGATAAGGGAGAGGTATCCTCATTTGTTTGTTATGAAGTTATGAATTTCAAGGGCCAAATTCTTTTTAAGGGGGGTAGAATGTAACACCCAGAGATTTTATGAGAAATATTTTTTTTATTTCTTATGTTATATGCAAAGGAATCTTTCACTACACACAACACTATTTTGGCATGCGTTACATGCAATCGTGACCTTCCTTGATAGCATGTGTAGTACGCAATACCGAGTTTCACTAAACAACGATATATTATTATAATATTATATACTATCTGTTATGAATTATATTAACTAAATTTTAAATTTTATAACATTATAATTCATCTTACGCATTTTCTAGAATGAGGTATGAAAACAACATCAGTTTTTCGGATAAAAGAAGTATTTTTCAAAAAATACAATTTTACCACCTATTGATGGCACACCCATTTTAAATCAAGTTTTTGACATTTTTATAAGTTCAATTTGACAAAATAAAATTCTTCTTTGGAATCAGGAAATAAAAATTTACTTTGGATAAATTTTTCATATTATTCTGGTAACATTCATATTTTGATGAATAGTAAAAACATGCTATATTTTAATTAAAAACAACTTTTTTCATCACAATAATTTATATGGTTAAATTATAATATTGAATGGTTTTAAATTATAAATAGAATATATTTTTACCATTTAATATAACTTATATCAGTATCATTAATTTTACATTGAATTCATAGGTAAAAACATTTCAATCTTCGGCAATGTTTTAACTTTTAAAACCTGTTTGCTTAACAACGGGATTAATTTTAAATTAATTACTACAACTTATGTGTTTTGAATTTTGAAAAATGGATTCCATATTTGGAATCCGTGGGTCCAAATTATTTTAATAGGTAACTTTTTTTTATATTATGAATAGTAACTACGGTAATTTTTATTTACTACGGTTAACGGTAAATAGGGTAATTCAATGTTAAAAGAATATTATAATAATTCAAAATTACCGTGAAACTTGTCCTAACCTTATTGGATGAGTATTGGCCGACCATTGGCATCCTTGGGTCGATTTTGGGACCCCATTGACCCACTTTGTAGTGATAATGACAATTTGGATTAATTAATTTAATGTAAAGACAAAATTGACATTAACAAAAATCTTTTAGTAATTAATTTTTATAAGGGGTTATATAAATTATATTTTCAACTATAAATATTCAATGGAAAGATAAAACGATTTCCTACATGATTAAATTTTTTTTATAATTTCTAGACATCATATAAATTAAATTATTTATGACACAATAATGATGCAGTATTTACCTCATTACTAAATGATTTAAACAAATAAGATTATAATGATTAAAATATTTTCCAAAACATGTCCAATTCTGATTGGATGATTTTATTTCGACCATGAGTCATTTTATCTTCATCTTTAATTATTTTTCAACCTTTTGAAACCGAAGATAAGTTTATAATAAAATAATATTTTCACACTTTCTAAAGGTGCCCCTATCCTCCCTTATAAAAGGGAACCTCCTCCCTCTCCTCCTAACACCACTTTTAGCCTTCAAGTTCTTCCAAAACCTGCCAATATATCGTCTCCACTTCCCTAAAAACATCCTAGAGGTCCTGGTCTACTTCAAAGACAAATATTAGTGCCCTAAGAGTAGGTTTCAAAGAGGCGTGTTGAAGAAGAGGTAATATCGGTTACCAATTCTTTAAAATTTATTTCATCTTATACTTATTCTTATTTAGTTGTTTCATTATGAAGTAATAACATCAGTATCACTAATATACTGATATGTTATTATAAATTTTAAACAACCCTATTTCACCTTCTATCCATCCTATGGAGAACGAAATCACCGCGCGTGCGTACGTACAGAATATCGTCTCCACGCTGTGAGTAATCTGTTTTCCACCACCACATTACTTGGATGGGTATAATGGTGTAAAGAATAACAATATATGATTATTGTAAAGTTATATTGATTCTGAAATAGTATACATACACTTCAATACAATTCCACGATCATGGGAACGATATCATCGCTCGTGCGTGCGTACGGCCTACCGTCTCCCCGGTGTAATGTGACTCGTTCTACATGATCTTCATTGCATAATGATTATATAAATGAATTCAATGAATAAATATGATATATATTACACTAATACCATTCTGTAAATGAGGTATCTATAACCTAAAAATAATAATAAGAATTTATTTGACAGAACACACATAAGAACATAAAGCAATAAACACCCGAATAACAAGTAACAATGAAATATTACTAATAAGAAGCTAAGAATATGACCATATATGATATCATAACAATGAGTATGATTCTGTAATAAGTCAATGACATTATTCAAATCATTATACAGGAGTTTTGGACACATACAAAGCATATCAGACCTAAGGTAAGGGAAAATCTCGCAATCTCATTTTTATCTGAGATTGTTTATACTTCATAAATTACTGGGGAATATTTATCATCCACATACATGTTTCCTCAATATATAGTATTATTTCTATCTTCCTAAAATTGTTTAAATCCAATTTTACCCTTTGGTGAGTTTTTAGTAAATGATATGAAAGGAATCTTTTGTCATTTTTAGTACGAGGTACTTTTTGACTTTTTCGGTCAAAGTATGAGAAGAATGTTTTTTTAACTTATACAGCATGAATGGAATTTTAGAACATTATTTCCATGAATCTTCATTTACAATTTTTCAAGTTTATTTTTAATCAACTTATTTTAGTTTAAAATTGTATGACATGTTAAGAAAGGAAAAATGTTTTTGAAGTAGAAAGGATATTTTCTTCAAGAATGGAGTTCAAGTGTTTTATCAAAATTATTTTCCACCTAAGATAATATAGGGTTTTTTATATCCCTATTTTTACATTGATTTGATTATTTTATGATGGAATTAATTTTATGATGTCCTTTTATCTTATATGGATCATGTTTTGATGGCACGATGTTTAAGAATCCCATTTTTATTACATGGGTTATGCTATGATGTATGATTTTTTTTATTTTGTGGCACACATAAAAATGGTTTCATTATGAGATGGTTGGGACCTATATCTCCCTCCAATGCATTGGGTAAAGATTTATATCTCATGAGATATACATGGCTGGAATAGCACGTTAATCCGGTTCATTGGTACAGGACTGGAACGAGGAGTGAACTCGGTTTAGTAATGGACTTTGTCCGCTATGATAGTCTTGGAAATGAGTCTTGACTAAAATGAAATGATTTTCTATGATTATGTGTGTATGCCAAAATGTTTCATGTTTTAAGTTATGATTATTTGGGATTACTTTTCATTACTATGATTTATCCCATGACATGATATTATGACCTCTTTTGCAGGTTAATATTTTCAAAATGTTATGTTCTTATGAATATGATATGACTGATATTTCTTTTGTTTACCCTTACTGAGCATTTGAGATCACCCTTTTTTATGTTTTATTTTCCCCAGGTCAGGAAGAATAATATTAAGTAGGATATGCCAAAAAGGGACTCTAGATATGATGAAATAAAAAAGAGACAATGTAGTTGATTTTATGAATCAGTTGTTTATGTTTCCCAGTTTCTAAAGAAACTATACCTATACAGTCCTTTCATGGTTTTGTTATATGTTGTAATAAGTATGCTTCAACTCTGAATTAATAACAATGTATGTAAATTAGGGGTCGTTATATGAAATATAAGATAATGTATAGTGAAAAATATAACAGTTATGGTAGTACTAAAAGTAAACTTCCCATGGAGAAATTAACCAAATGAGTGATATTGTACATCCATTTAAGGCTCCCTAGAAAAAACTATCAAGTCCCTATATCAAGGTAGCAGTAAAGAATAAAGAAGTAAACACTACGGCCATTACATATAAAAAATATATAAAAACACCCATGATCATGACATATAACCTATATCTCATATTAACCATGACCAAGACATATAATTAGAAGTGTCAGACCCCACGAGGCTAGATCCAAGGTATAGTGGACCAAGAAAGCCTCATTGAGTCCTAGGGGAATCTTGATGAAAATTGGGTTAGACTTGGTTTGGGGTCCAAGGAGAATGTTCATAGACCTTGTCCACTATAATACCAAAGAAGATGAATCCAAGGGGTATCAAGGTCCAAGGCATCCCATGGAATGAAGATCCAAGGAGAAATATCATCCAAGGCACCCACTACCGCTTTCAAGATACAAGGAGTAACATCCAAGGAATCTAATGGAATCATTCAACATTCATTAAATTTATCAATTCACAAGCATTAAAATTCCATGACTATACCCACTCATATAATAATTCACCTTTATAATTCAATAAAAAAGTTTAACCACTCATATAAAAATTCACATTCAATTAAATTTTTGGAGTTTACCCTATCATATATCATTTCACATTTAAGAATTTAAAAAATCAACATCTTTTATCACATGGAAAAATGAGGCAAAATATATCCTAATGAATTAATTTAATTCAATTCATTTATAAATGGGATTCCCCTTACTAGGAAAGCACAAACACACACCCCATGGGTGGTATAACAATGGTAAATCTCAAAGGCACACCCAATGGTTGACCTTGGTTAGGGAAACAACCTCCAAAAAGTCTAAAAGAACTAGTGGGAATCCATATTAGGTTCCAATACACTCAATTTAAACATTAAGTGTATTTTATAGGCCACACTAGAAATTCTGGTGGGTGGAAAATTGAAAATAGCTCTATAAATCCCCAAATCACATAGCAAAATTATAAAACGCCTATCATAGGTCCATAGTAGAGTGATCGTCTAGTAACATCTCCTAATTAAACTCAGATCTAGAGAAAAATGACTAACAGACAAGAACCCTAAAAATAAGGAATTAAATTTCACCTAAATAACTTAATCAATCCAAAGTTAAACTAATAACAACATAGAAGGAATAGATTACTCACTATCATGAATCCAACAAGATCTAAGCCTCTTGATTCCAAGTTAGGAACGAGAATCTGTTTCAAAGACTATAATTTATCTTCAAAGAGGGATCCCAGTATGAGGTACTTACAACAGGAGGATAAAATTAAATATATTTTAAGTTATAATGTACATTAAGGGTTAAATAGTCATTTTTTTCAAAATACAAGGCAACACATTTTTTTCACATGGTTGGACAAACCATGCCCCAATTTTTCTCCATTTTTGTGATAAGGGGGAACCCACATAGTCACCGCACATAGTTTGACTAACCATGTGCAAACTGTTCATTTTTTCTCTGCTAAAAAATACAGGTGCCCCGCACAAGCATGAACCTCCATTCACAAGGCTTCCTCAAACTATGAGGGATCCTCTTACCCTTTACCTAGGTATTGTATAGTTAGTAGTAATTTTGTGGCTTGTCCTGCATAGTTTTTACTAACTGTTTGGTCTGCTTTATATTCCAGAAAAGTTTGTTTTTTTCCTCTGAACAAGCCCTAAACACCCCGATACTCCTATAACCAGAAAGGTTATTCACATTAGGCTATATAAAATCTTTTAAACCAAAAAAATAGATCTATAACTCATTGGAAAACCCAAGGTCTTACAATATCCCCACTTTAAGTAATTCATCCCTAATATTCCCTCCCAAAGGTGGTCAAGATTTTTCTGTGAAAAACTTTAGACACTAAGCACGTATGTCGGTCTCTTACTCCCAAGTCTCATCCTATAAAAATTAATTATACCATATCACCCATACTAGAAGATATTACCAACCTTAGATAACCATCGCGCTTCAGTCAATGAAACGAATCAGATGCTCCTCAAAGGATTTATCTACCTATAACTCGACCTCTTCATGATGAAAAATGCGAGGTAGGTTTGAATGATAATGAAATAGAAAAGATAAATGAAATAAATCATACATGGGATGATACATTTAAGTTAACTCCAAATTATAGGCTACCAGCATGACTCCCTTCAGAATCTTAAACTAACCAACATATCAAGGTGAAATCTTACTGTATCTCCTAATATTTATATGTCCTAGCCTCGATGAGATATAATGAAGGTCATGAAACCTGACCTCAAACTTTAAAAGGTCTTATTTGCTGATTAGAATAAAGTATCTGTTGAGACCGTGGAGTAGAAATCCACTTTCAGATCAACTGGACCTACTCATAAGTCTCATGTATGAGACGTGGTCCCAGTAAAGTTGTATCACCTACATATATCTAGAACTAGGAATATTGGAATGTACTAATATATAATCCATCATTAGGTTCCATATTTATCATCTCATAATAAATATTTTTGTAGGAAAAATCAACAAGGGGTACATGACACTCCCATGAACCCCTAAAATTCAGGACACATGCCCAAAACATGTCCTTAATAACCTAAACTATATGCTTTTACCATAAATTTTTATTAGTGTGGTATTATGTCATCAGAAGCACCTATGTACTTAGTTCTCCTTGTACACTCTTCTAGAAATAAAGATACAAACCTGGTGTCCCTATATGAAATGATAGTATAGGTGACCCTGTGAAGTTGTACTATCTCGTAGATATACAACCTCTCATTCCCATCCACAGTGAAGGTATCCTTTATTGGCAGGAAATGTGAAACCTTTATGATCCCATCAACAACAACCCATACAACAACACTACCTTAAGGAGACCTCAGAAAAATGGTCAAGAAATCCATTGTGATGTCATAAAATTTCGACTCTCAAATGGATAACTGTTGTAAAATTATGAATGTTTTCTGATGTTCTGCCTTCACCTGCTGAAAGGTGGACACCTTGTAACAAAACCAATAACTTCACATTTCATACCTAGCTTCCAATACTGATAGTTCAAGTCATGGTACATCTTGGTGACCACGATGTTCACTTCCCAAACTGGGGCATGAAACTCCTAAATCATCTCATGTCATATGTATAATGGAATCCATACTTGTCCATGGACATGCAGGATCTCAATCTCTCCCACAATCTTACTAGGAGGTGGTTCCTCACCAGCCACACTCTCCCATAGAACTAGGTCCTATGAATATGATAGTTTCCTCATCCTCACTTTATCCAGTAGGGTAGAGGTTGCAACTAAGGAATAAATAAAGGTCTACCCATGACCATAATTTACCACCAAGTTTATCTATGAAAAAAAATTCATATGGTTCCACTCGCTACTTGCTTCTTGAACTGCCTATATATGAGTCCTCCTGTTTAGTGCATCATCCAAATCATTGCCTTTACCAGGTGTATAGGCAAGCTCGGTGTCTAAAGAATGTAGGTACCCAACCCACTTTTATTGACTCGGATAAATATCATGTTTTTTAAATATATACATGAGGATTTATTGTTATGTTTACACCACCAAATGATCTTCTGGTAAAAAGTGTGTTCAATAGAGAAAAACATTCCCAATTACAGCTAACTCGAGATTGTGTGTTGGGTAATTATTTTTGTGGGGCCACAACTACCAATAATAATACAACATGAATATCTTCCCTATATCAAAAATAATCCTAAACTGATACCTAATGCATCATAATACATAGTGTAGTTCCATCCCATATTTGGTAGAATTAGGGCTGATTCTGAATTTGGTCTCCCTTTGCGCTTCTAAAAGGATCTCTCATAGGTATATGACTATAAAAACATAACACCCTTCTTAGTAAATACCATAAATAAAGCTTCTAATTGTATCCACAATGATCTCATCACGTTTCGTATGCTCATTTCAATTGTGAGAATACACCTAGATATCATCCATAAAAACCACCACAAATAAATCTAGATAAAGATGGAAAACTTGGTTCATCTATTCCATAAAAACTATTGGTGTGTTAGTGAGGATGAACGGAATAACCAGATACTCATATAGATCATACATGATATGAAAAGATGTATGAGGTGTGTCTGTTGGTCAAGCACACACCTAATGTTATCAATACATAAAATTAATTTTTGAGAACACCCAAGCTCCTCAGAACTGATCAAACAGGTCATCTATCTGTGGAAAAGGATACTAGTTCTTAATCATCAATGGGTCCAATTTTCCATTATCCACACATTCCATAAAGGTAAAATCTTACTTGTTTTTAAAAAAGTACCAAAAAATACATGGATATGTACTGGGCCATATAAACACCTTTCCCTCAAAGTAGTATAGTTGCCTCTTGAGCTCCTTTACTCCATCATACCCATCATGTAAGGATGAATGAATATTAGTGTAGCTCCTGGAACTAGATCCAAGGATAAATCAACCTATCTACCAATAGGTAAGCCTGAAAAGTATTCTAGGAACACATACATGAAATGATCAACCACTAGAGGAAAGTATGCATAACGCACTCCCAGATCATCTAGATACAAACAAGCAGATTGTGTTGTCATCCCACTAAACCCCTGATTCTATGATCCAGCTCAACTCGCATGGACATCCCAATCACCCTTATGAATAAACACTCCACCCTCTGTTAATGTGAATTTTTCCTTTTAATGATAGAATCAATGAAGACTCGATAAGAAACTGGCCAGTTCATCCTAAGTATGAAATCAAACCCAATAATCCTGAGGACAAAACGATTCCATATGAAGTGACACCCACCAATCCTAAGGGGGAACACTCTGAAATGACACAAACTCTCGGTTATGATCCATATTAGATTATATGGAGTCATAACACACTTAGAAAACTAAACCATGAGTCCAAATCTATCCATAGTAGATATAGATATGAAATGGTGTGATGTACCTATAAAAAAAGAGAATATACAATAGTAAAGGCTACAAAGATCATACCTCTCAGAGTATATGGTCTAATTACCTTTACCTAAAGAGTAGTCCTAACATAATAAATCCATCTTGAACTGTGTTATAGTGACACAACCTCACTACTCGGAGAACTCACACTCTACAACCTCAGTACAACAAGTGCCTTGGTTATTCAGGAATGACAAACACCACCTTTTCCGGAATTACTGGTACTTCTATAGCTCCCAACCTAAATAAGAGAAGAGAAACCCACTTCTAAACACTGTATTAAATATAACCCCTAACACTCACTACTAGAGGAAAATTCCTACAAAATTTTTGCAATTGGATTATCCTACTGCAAGCTCGGCACTAAACTGGGTCACGATCGCACCAATTCCTCATGTGTCCTCATCTTCCACACAGATGAAAAAAACATCACTATTAGCACTAGCATATTGGATCGTACTCAACACACAGGAAGCCTAAAAATGTCTCTTACCACCACTTGAAGTCCAACCACTAGGTTGAGAGACTACACTACTCTTATCAACACCCTCAGCTTCCTTTAGGTTCCGCTCTTTAATAAGGACCTGATTTACTATTTAGGTAATAACGTTCAATATAAAAATGTTGACCTATGATCAAAAGGAATGTATAAGACCTTTGTATAATCATATCAACCTAGATATCTCATTATACTGATATATTGGAATAAAATTTTGAAGCTATTTAAAGTGTTTTGAATAATCTGTAACCATCACCGCGTCCTGCTCCACATACATGAACTAACTAGCCTACTCTACTCTCAGAGTATTGGAGAAAAAAGTAATAGTAAAATCCAGTTTTTAAATTACACCAACACTTTTATCATTGCTTATTAGTGTGGTTCAAAACATCCCACCATTTCTTTGATGCTCCCCAAAGCATGTATGTTGAAATCTTCACTCTCCACTTAGGTGGTGTCTCCAAATGCTCAAATATCAATAGAGTATACCCAACCCACATCTTAGTAGCCTATGGACCACCATACCCTATAAAAATGGGAGGATTTTACTACTTTAGCACACACCTTATATCATCCATATTTGAGGAATCATGTGGTTATCATAGAAAAGTCAGCATATAGAATAAAAACCCCTCATATAAATGTGCCTCAAAACCTGTGTCTAGTAAAACGGCTGGTAACGTAGCTAGAATAATAGGAGGATAAACTGGTAACCCATGGCCCAATACCTCTAGAGAATGTTCGTCACCACCCTCCAAGAATAAAAATGGAGGTCTTCTTGGGGTAATGTCTTTACAATTCCAAATACACACCTTGGAAAAGTTTTATGAACAAAGATCACAACTAAAATTGTAGGACATGTCAAAATATTTCTATAACCAGGTAATACAACACAAACTAATCTTAAATATAATACTTTTAAAAACACATAGACATGAAATTCACTAGATACACTTCCTACTACCACTCAAAAGTCGGGTCAAGGTCAACTTCTCTATTTCACCAAAGTCAATTTCCCATTTCAATTAATATTAATTTCTCATTTCGTTTTAAATGATTGAATGAAATGTTTCACCTATTCTAATCGATAAGTTCCCATACTCCTCATGAACCTAAATATGGTTTCCACCTAATCCACACCATAACATGTTCCATTCCATGAAACTCATGGTCCATGACTCAATATACCATAATTGGATTCTTAGGGTGTTAGTTGTAGCCAAATAAGTAAAATAATGTTTAGTTCACAGAAATAAATATAATTAAAAACCATGTTTTTATCATTTAAAAAAATAAATAATCTATCAAAACAGTAGGTATATCACACCATGAACGTATCACAAGGTCATGAAAAAAAGTAATGCACCCTATATGGAATAGCATAACGCATGGCATGTGAACTCTAGTAGGTGATAAAAATTATTCATGAGATAGAATACCCTCATCTCATTATGTTTAAAAAAAATATAATCCACAACCAAATCAATTATAACATCAAAATTCAAGTACATCACCTAATTTTGGAATCCAATAATCTATAATAGACAAAATCTAGAAAATATCAATTTTCATTTGATTCAATTTGGATTTTTCTTGTACGTGGTTCAAATACTCTGAGACACAGCTCATTAAAAAAATCCATTTTCTTCCTATCCATTTCTATTGTCTCATAATAGTAAATCAAATCAGAAAAGATCACTTTTGATACTGATTTTAACATCTCAGACTCAAATTCCACCGAATGGTGCCCTAATCCTGGTTGGCCACATGGCCTCAAGCGCATCTCCCCAAATTCCAAAGTCTACTGACTAGCAGTGGGGTTTGGGGGTGTGTCTTTGGGGAGACTATTCCCTATTAATAGAGTGTAACAAAGTGATATAAATAATACTAATCAATAGGGGAAGTTATATAACAAAGAATAATCATCAAGAATAGACACTAAGACAACTGGAATAGTAAACCACTGTAGTAGAAGCATAATAGTAACTTAATATTAATATATAAATAATTTCATAAGTAATATCATACAAAAAATTATTTTTAATGTCACGTGTCTACAAATTATCCAAAATAGGTATAATGGAAAGTGTGAAATACACGTATCAAAAAACAAAAAAAAACAAGAATGTATTATCTCTCTAAAGACTCACGAGCCTTAACTGGGTCACATGCTCTCCTTCTCCTAAGCATGCCACAAATTCAAGCATTGTACTATGGGTGTTTTCCCTAGTCCCTACCTGCATCTATATAGTCTATTCGGGTACCCAATAGCATACCAAATAGGGTGTCAGATATAATCTGAGTGGGTCTCCACCTAAGGTGTCTATAAAAAATCTGGGTTGTGAAATATAAGCTAAAGAATAGTGAAACATATAATAGGTATGGTAGTAATGAATGTAAATTTCCCATGAAAAATGTAACCAAACGAGTGATATTTTTCATCCATACAAGTCCCCCTACAAAACAAGTGTCAATACAGTATAACAAGGATGAATAAAGCATAAGGAAGTAAACACCATAGCCATGTCATATATATTATATATCATAACACCCATGGCCACAGTACATAACCTAAATCTCATATCAGCCACATCCAAGCCATATAATCAAAATTCTCAGCCCCCATAGGTCCGGATCTAAGGAATATTGAACCAATAAATCCTCATGAAGTCCCTAGAGCATCTCGATGGAAACTTGGTTAGACTTTGTTTGGGGTCCAATGATCATGTCCACAAACCATGTCTATTATGATCCCAGAAGAACTAGATATAAGGGGAATCAAGGCCCAATGCATCCCATAAAATTAAGACCCAGGTATAAATCTCATACAAGGTGTTAACTACTACAATCATTATCCAAAGAGTAACATCCAAGGCATCTAATGGAATCATTCAACATTTACTCCATTTATTAATACACAAGCATTCCAATTCCATGAGTTTACCCACTAATATAAAAATTCACATTTAGTAATATATCATTGTGTTTACCCACTCATATAAAAAATCACATTCAACAACATTCCATGAGTTTACCCACTCATATGTCATTTCACATTTAAGAAATTAAATAAATCACCATCTTGTATCACATGGAAAAGGAGGAAAAAATATATTAATCAATTAATTTAGTTCAATTTATTTATAAATGGGTTGTCTCTTACTAAGAAATCTCAAAAACACACCCCATAGGTGTGGTATAACAAGGTTCAATCTCAATGTTTCACCCCATGGGTAACCTTGGTTGGGGAAACAACCTCTATAATGTATCAAGGAACTAGTGGAAATCCCAAAATATTCTAACATGTTCATTTTAAACCATCAATACATTTTTAGGGCCACATCAAAAACTTCAGTCAGTGTCACAATAGAAACTAGTTCTATAATTCACATGTCCACTTTGGAAAAGTATAAACCACCTACCATAGGTCCTTATTAGAGTGTGCATCCAGTGTTAGCTCCTGATTCTACTCAGATCGGGAGAGAGGAAAAAAAGAACGGATGAACACCCTAAAAATAGGTAATATTATCTTACACCAAAATAAATATGTTGATCTTAAGTTAAATGAATAATGACACAAAAGGAATGGATTACTCCCCTGTGTGAATACAATAAGACTAATGAAACTTGTTTTTGAATTTTATAGAGAATCGATGGAAAATACTACAATTTTACTTTTAGGAGGGATCCTAGTGTGAGGTTCCACCAATGGGAGGATAAAATCAAATAAAATTTAGGTTATAAGATAATATAAGGGTAAAATGGTCATTTTGACTTAAAATAAATGGTTTTATATTTTTTCCACATGGTTAGCCAAATCATGTGCCAATTGTGCACCCTCTGTTGTGAAAAGGGGGAACCCACATAGTAATTATGCATGATTTGACTAACTATGTGAAAACCATTCATTTTGGATCTATTAAAAACTATAGGTGACATGTACATGCATGATCCTCTATCAAAACAATTTCTCCAAACTGTGTGGGCTCCTCCAGCCCTCTTCCTAGGTCGCGTACGGTTAGTAGTGACCATGTATCCTATCCTATACAGTTTCTACTAACCGTGAGAAAAGCCTTATTTATCCAAAAAGTTTAGTTTCAGGCTCCAAAAAACCCTCAGACACCCCTGATGCCCACATAACCTCAAAGGGTATTCACATTAGGTTTTAAACAAGCATTTAAACTGAAATAAAATCAATCCATAAATCATAGGAAAACCTGGTATCTTACATCCTAGGATAATAAGTTCTTATTTTATTTAGTATATATATAGTAGTTAAAAAAAATACTAGTGTGGTTTGGGTGGGTGATGTGTGGTATCATTCTTTTTTTGGTCAAAAATGATTTCATCCCAAGGAAGATTACTCATAAAGAAAGGAACTACTTAAGTTTTAGTGTAAAAGTTTACCAATGTATGATAGATTAGTATTTTATTAGAAGACATAAAGGTGCCTATAAGATCTTGAAATTTATTTTGTTATGATCTATTTGATGAAATAGGATTGGATTTAATTCACAGTTATCTTGCTGATAGTGGCATATCCTTAGTCATGTATTCTTTTAATGGGTAATTATAAGGAGTTTGGAGTATCATGGGAGAATTTTTGGAGTTAGTTCTTGGAAGTGTTTTTATCCATAACATTAAAGTATTTTTGGAAGTAATAGTATCTCAACCATTGCCAAGGGACCTCAAGTTTGATGGAATTTTTAGTCTATTACATAACCCTTCTTTGTTATTATCCTTATCATCTTCTCAAATGTGAGACTATAGCATAACATTTCAATGAGTCTTTACGTCTAGAGATATAAATGAAGTTCATTCATTTCATACTGATTTTTTATCTTGAGGTGTTAATGAAATATTAGGTGATAGAGAATATATTGGGGTAGATGGTTTCATTTTACAATGGAAGTCATTATAACTTCCTAAATAGTGGATATTTAGAGAGTATTTCTCATTTTTCTAGAACTCAAGGTTATAGCCAATAATGAGTTGATCTTAGTATTTTTCTTTAATTTATATAATGTTAGTATTGATCCTAGATTAGGGAATATAGTGTGGTTTTCCATGTTTTTTGAAGTCAGGGATTTTTAATGTTCCACTATTTGACCATCCTTGGTTATCTGTGAGGGGGAGATGTTCAATTTCAGATATAACATCTACAATAGTTTCCTATGAGACATTATTAGTAACAGCTGGTTAAAAAGTTATTTTGTTTGTATGGAGGTTATGGTTCAAGTAGAGGTCATCCCCATGATACTATTTTTCTTCATGGATGAAGGGTTGTTCATAGTAAATCTATCAGTATTTATCAAGGGAGGTAAGAAAGAGGAGGGTGGTGTGGTTATTTTCATGGTATAGGGTTGTTAGCACCAAGAAGGCCTAATTTCATTCAAGGTACAATCAAATTATAATAATCCTTTCTTTATTCCTTTTTTGATTTAATATCTTCATACTTCTTTATAACACTTTTATTAGTAAAATTATTGGCTCTCAAGGTGAATTTTTTGAAGATCTATATCCTTATAGATTATTTTACTCTCTCAATTTTTATCCCTAAACATCATTTTTTGTTTAATTATATGTTTAAGTTGGACTAAATAATTTTGGGACTATGGTTGTCACACCTTGGTACATGGAATATTGTACAGAGACTCTTTTGACTTTGAATTTTTGTTTTCTTATTTTTTCACACTTTATAAGAAGGATATGGGCTAGTTGGTGGTAGTAGGAGGCCACCACGTTCTGGTGATGGGAATCAGCTGGCCAGTATAGGTTAGCAGAATACCTATAGACATATGGGTGCCACTGTCCAACTAGTGTCATACCTATAGGTTCAATCTCACTTCCTACATCCACCATCTAGCCGATGGATCACTAGTTCAGCAATGTATTTCCAATGGCTAGCTGGTTACACCACTGGATGTGTGGTTAAGTAGGGGCTAAATATTCATTTTAGCCCAAAATTTTTAGTTAACTCCTCTAATATGAACCTATCTTCCTTAATACAATTTTCTTTTATTTAGAGGCTATATGATGATGATTTTTTCTCTCTACCTCTTCTCATTGGTGCATCTTCATGTTGGTTAAAATCTTGGATCTCCGTCAATTATAACATGGAGAGTTAGAACTATTATAATTTTTTTTCTTCACTTCGTCTCGATGTGTTTGAATTATTTTGAGGATAGATCATCAGATCTAGGATTAATAATTGAAATTTTTTATTCTAGATATAGGTTCTCTAGGATCCAATATCTTCCTCTCCCATCACTCATTTTGAAGGCGATGAAGTTTTCATTAATATTTAGCTAGGTGTCTATATCATATAGTCTAATACTTGGAATTATTTTTGTTCTTATGATTCCCTTTGGTTTTTATTTATGAATTTGATGATTTTGAATCCATGATATTTGAATTTGATATTTTATGGTTATGTAAATGTTTTCTAAAAATGGTTTTTTTGTTGAAAACTATTTTTGTGAAAATGATGTGTCTGTTAAAGTTCCTCAAAGATGGTTTTGAAATGGAAATTGTTTCTCAAGAATGAAAGAGGTGTAGAGTCAATATAGATTTTTTTAGGAAATTTGGGCATGAAAATGAAATGTATTTGACATTACCCACCACAAAGAGGCCCATGTCACAACTCCAAAAACCCAGATCCAATAGGATAGGGAATGTAGACTAGCGCTGAGTAGAAATTTCACTAACATTGGAGGCCGTAGCATATTTACTTGTGAACACACACAAAACTCTAAGACTATACAATTCTAAAATGTAAAAATGAATGAAAAAAATATATACATACATCTAAAACCCCCAGCTAGAGTATGATAGGAAGTAAAGTAAAGAAAATAGGGCCAAATACAAGCCCACTATGAAGATTCTGAAAATAAGTCAACTTGAAATTATTACTGGGGATTGATATCAAGATACCTCAAGAACACACCTCATTATGTCTGGTCTCACAAAGCACCATCTGTTCATGGTCTATTTAGTAATTTTTCAAAAGGTCAATCATCTATACACAACATGACATGTGCGGGAAAATCTTATGCAAGAGTGAGTATAAAAATACCCAGTAGGACACCCTGAAAACCCAAATTCATAAATAAAACATAGAGTCATCTCTAAAAATCATATTTCTATAGTATATATAATAAGAATATCAATATATACTCAAAAAATACACATAGTCTAACGGTATGTCACAACCGTAATTCCATCCCAAGATTTGGGCTAAAAAGATTGAAATAGCACTTGTTCAGGAGAACACACTTCTATGTCTGATACTACTGATGATGTTTATTTGGGAGGTAATGATTTTTGGGTCTCATCATAGGAAGTACACGTCTAAAGTCTTAATAGATATGATATAAATATGAGGATCACTTCTAAGTCCATGGGGTATTCCAACAACTCAATCTAGATTAATTCACTGAGTAGAGGATCGGAGATCACGTAGTGTAGGTCATGAAGATACCAAGAACTCCACCAAGAGAATGAATATTAATAGAGTACCTCAGTCTGGACCTCATTGAGGGGTTATAACAACTCTATCAAACAAGTCATATGGAATGGATCATTTCCTATGTATAAGAGTTGATTCCATACTAACCCTTAGGGAATGGATAAGAGTAATTCACCCTAATGAAACTAGTCCAAGATACATAGGATAGGGGATCCAAGACAAGATTTTGAAAATACACACTATGTAAATGGGTTACACACCATCTCCCTTGACCTCATTTCCTACACATGTAAAAATCTCATGTCTCATGCCCATGTCCATGTAATAGTACACACTGTGTCGGATTCCCATGTATTTATACATGGATTAGCCTGTGTACTTTGTTTAGTATGTGTCTATGTGGGGGTACACAACATTCCCATGACCATGTACTCTAAACGATGTCTTTATACCCTCTAACGTATATGTCGAGTTCACCGAAGGGGACCCCAAGCCGTGTGATAGGGTTAAACAACATGTGATACTTATCTCCCTCTCATAACCCTAATCATCACTAGAAGGGGCCCACACACCAAGTAATCCCATATTGCGCACTGTGTGGATCTAGTTTTTCTAGAAACCCTCATTCATCCATCTGCAAATTCCTATTCTACAATCTCCTTGAATTTCAGCTCCAATCTTTTTGAAAATTGAGGATCTAACTTAGCCAAAACATTCCATGTCTATTTTCCAAAATATATCCTTTGAATCGATTAATAAAATTAATTATGTTCATCTCTTCATTGTTTTCATGCCCCAATCAAATCAGGTATTTCTAATCCAGTCCTATCTACTCACCTCTACCACTATCGCACATTTGTTTCATTGTGTCAAGACCATATCTACAATATCAAATCATTGTGCCAAGAAATGGGTGTGAAAAAATATATTTTATCTATAATCGTCGAACTGTGGGTCTAAAGAATGAAAACCATGATGAATTATGAAAAATTAGATAAAATCAAAAGAATAATCATGGGGAATGGACCTTATCTATGTTCATATCGACCTCGGTTAATTTTTGTGAGGATGAAGAATATAGAGATAACAATTCTAATCACAAATAATTTCTCCTAATAAACCCATCTTGAAATATGATTAGTCAGTGAATTAATCCATTTTTTTAATGATACATTTTATTTATAGAAATTAAGAATGGGGAAGGGATATAATAAAAAAACATACTACCTTGATTCAATTTGGTCGCTTAGAAAGAACGATGTGGCCTCGTAGTCCTTTGTGAGATCCTTTGATTTTTTTGCATATCAATTGTCGATCCAAGATCCAGCAGAAGTTCAACTAAGAGAGATCCCACAAATCTACCTCCAACAGATCCAGGGTTATACTTCTAAAATTGTAATTTTTTTATATTAGTCTAATTAAATAATCTCTGATAAGTGCATCAACTAAATAGTAATAAAAAAAATTATTTTATTATTTTATTAATTTCTACACCCATGATGACATTTCCATAAACAAAATATACTGAAAAAGTTTATATCATACATAGATTAAAACCCACATTCTAAATTCAATGGATCCCTCATATTTCCGATCTGGGCCCCGTTTAGAATTTATTATATTTTTTGGGAAAACTACATATACATGCTATTAAATATATTTAATATATTTCAAACATTTATTATAGGAACACTAGGCCTTATAATATCATGTATTATCAACACCAAGTCTAAAAAATAATCTATAAAATATCCAAAAATAATAAATAGAAAATCTAAGTCAATAAATTATCCTCACCTTGGGGGTTTAAATCCCCAAAAATTCAAAAGATGTGGCTTTACAAAGAGATGTGGGTGTTGATCATAAAGTTGGTCCTCCCACTCCAATGTGATATCCTGATGATTCTCATGCTAGCACTAGACACACACTAAATGAACTGATCACCCATGAAGAATCCGCTCCTATAGAACCTTGATCTCTATCGAGTACTCGGTAAAGGTATCTTCAACCATGATGTCCAACTCGATCCATTTGATGATGTGTGATGGTGCATGAATCTATATCCTCAGTTGTGACATGTGGAAGAATTCATGTACCCAGTATAACTATAGAAGTATAGTTAAGTGGTATGCCACCTCTCCAACTCTATGCAGTATTTGAAAAGGACCAATGAATCTCGGAGATAGCTTGCCAACCTGGCCAAATATCTATAATCCACATCATGGTTAAACTCATAGATACACGTAGTCACCCTCCTTGAACTACAAATGCCTTGGTTTTTGGTCTATATAAGGCTTGTTATGGCTCTATGTAGTATTCATCCATTGTTGTATGATCTGCACCTTCTCGGTAGTAGCTTTCACCATCTCTAGTCCCATGAGTGTCAACTCTCCTGGTCCAGTCCATAAAAGTGGTGACCTAAAGGGTCGCCCATACATAGCATCAAATGGTTATGTATTGATGGTGGAATAGTAGTTATTATTATACTCAAAATCCACCAGTGGTAGGTGATCCTCCCAACTATGGACAAAGTCCAACATGCACAATCATTGCATTTCCTCTAAAACCTGAATGGTCCACTCAATATGGTCATCATTTTGTGGGTGAAATTTTGTGATCAAGCATAACTGAGTCCCAAACACCTCCTGTAATCCCTTCCAAAAATGAGATTTAAATAAGATCATTATAGTGATAAACAATCATTGATGGAACTCTATGGATTCGAGTTATCTCCTAAACATAGAGGCATCCCAATCTCTCTGCAAAACTCTACTCTCGAATAGATAAGAAGTGGATCAACTTAGTGAGTCATTCTATGATTTCCTAGATGACATCGTATCCTCTAGACATATGTGTTAATCCTTTCATGAATCCAAAGGATATACCATCCCACTTCCACTCTGGAACCTCAAGGGGTTGAGCTAAACCTGTTGGAACTTGATGCTCAGCCTTTACTTGCTGACAAGTAAGGCATAAAAGGATAAACTATGCAACTCCTTTATTCATACCTAGCCACCAAAACTAATTCCCATGGTCTTGGTACATCATTTTCACACCTGGATGTACCACTAAATGAGATGTATGAAAATATCTTAGAACCTCCTCCCACAATGTCACCAATACCGTCATGAATCCTTTGAAAATAATTACATGCTCCCCACCTTCATAAAATCCATTAAGAGCATGTCCAGTGGATATCTTAGTATATATGGTCTCATATTTTATATCCCTAAGATGTGGCTTCTGAACTCACTACAATATCACAAAGGATAACTTCAATGATTCCAAATGCTATAACATCTCATTCAAAAACAATGAACAAGATCTCCTACTGAGAGCATCAACAACCACATCCCCCTTTTTAGGAGTGTATACACTTTTGAATTCATAATCCTGGAGAAACTCTTTCCATATTCTTTGTCTCAATTTAAGATCCTTCTAAGAGAATATATACTTGATACTCTTGTGATAAGAGTAAATGATAAACCAATTTCCCATCAGGTAGTATCGCCACATCTTTAGTAAAAATACTACCACTACAAACTCAAGATCATGGGTCACATAGTTCTTCTCATGTGGTCTCAAATGAAATAAACCATAGGTAATCACCACCTTCCTCTGCATCAAAACAAAACCAAGCCTGGTTCCTGATGTATCATTGAACACTACATACTCAACACCCTCCCCTAGAAATCTCAATATGGTAGTTAACATCAATTTCTATCTTAACTACTGAAAATATTACTGGAACCTTTCTATCCACATGAAATGATTCTGCTTTCAGGTCAAAGATATCATGGGAACTAATATCCTGGAGAATTCAAGTATGAATCTCTAGTAATAGATTTCCAACCAAAGGAATCTATTCACCTCTGTCACGCTCTTGGGTGTCTCCCAAGCTATCACTACCTCAACCATGGTCAGGTCCACTAAAACTCCATCTTTTGAGATAACTTGTTCAAGAAATTGGGCCACCTAAATCATGAACTGGAACTTCGAGAACTTCTCTTAAAGTGGGTTCTCTTAGAGTACATCTCGAACCATCCTCAAGTGTCTTGTGTTCTCCTCCTTAGACACCACATATAAAGGTATATCATCGATTAATTCTACCAAAAATTGGTTTATTAAAGGTTGAAAGATCCAATACATGAGTCCTATAAAAACTATTGGGGAATTCATCACACCAAAGGGCCTCACCAAGTACTCATAGTGAATGTATTGACATATGAATTTCTTGTTTGGTATATCCTCATCTTGTACTCACAACTGGTGATATCCAGACCTGAGGTAAACCTTCGATAACCCCCATGTCTCTCTCAACTGGTCAAAGAGGTTATCAATCATTGATATTGGATACTTTTTATTCATGGTCACCTTGATTAAGAGCCAGTAATCCCAAAAAAATCAAGCTCTCTTCCATCTTCTTGGCAAACAAAAATAGAGCTTCCCAGGGAGAAACACTGGGTATAACAAAGCCCTTCCTCTATAAGTCCTCCAACTGTATCCTTAGCCTACATAGCTCTATGGGATCCTTATGATGCACTGGAATAGATATCGGTGTATTAACTAAGTGTAGATCAAGGCAGAAGTCTATCTCTCAATAGAGAGGTAATCCTAGAACATCTCTAGGGAATATATCCCTATACTCCTCCACCACTGTAGGAAACCAAAAACTCATAACATCCATTTAATAATGGTTCATTCTATCCATCTAGTGAGTAATCAACTGCACCCACCTATGAATGATTCCATCATGCACTACTTGGGTTTCTTTTTCACCGAAAAAGGAGAACCTAGTTCTATTATTGAAAACACACCACATCCTCTGCCTAAAATAGTCAATCTAGGTATGAACTATAGATAAATATTCCATACCTAAGATGAATTTGTAAGGCCTCATCATTTCTAAAAATATATCCTAATAGAAAATTTCTCTTTTAATATTCAGGTCACGCTGTCTTCATAAGTGTGTGATTACTGATTCATCTCCCACAGGAGTCTCAAAGTGCAAGGGTCAAGCTAAGGGCTCAACTGGAATCTCTATGTCTTGAAAAAGATATGTGAGAATAGATAATGACTAGAAAATATGTCTATTGGTACTATAGATAAGGTATATAATGCACATATTTTACCTCGTATAACTCTCGGAGCCTCACGGTATAAGGCCCCAGCCTTAATACTTACATAATCTTGAGTTATCACAAGATTACACGTTGAGGATCTTTTCAGGTTTAGAGTTTTAGAGAATTAGGACATAATTATTACATCTCAAAGATTAAAAAGTAGACACATCTACTCAGCTTCCATTTTTTCCACAAAATAAAAACTCTTGAACAAAAGAGTCGTGTCTAGTTCCTTATTTTTGGACAGCTTGACATTTCTTGATCCCATACTTGACCCTATTCAACTTTAGGTCCTGTGAAAAACATTTCACAAACTTGGGATGAGCATAAAAAGCTCAGTAAGGGTTATAGAAATATGGAAGGGAAACATGAGTTCATATATACATAAGGATGAAATCATACCTTACCCATAAAACATAGGCACTTTAACTTACCTCATAAAATCATGAATAAAACATAGAAATCATAAGACATAAAGGTATCTTGAGGCATTCATAACATTATTACGTAGGGAGTAACCCTCTTGGTTATGTTTGGAATACCCATCACAGTATATTCCCTAAATCTCTTTGGAGAAACCTTAACGTTTCACTCCTTCGCGTTACCCAATGCATTGGAGAGCTATATCGGGCTCACCCACCCTTAGTTTATCACGGAACCACCCGTTTTCATAACAATGCCCAAGAACCATAACATAAACGTATCACATAAAACATGCATAAAGGAAACAAAACATTTCCACATTTCAATCACAATATAACATTTTAGTATTTTGAAATAATGAATCCATACAAAAAAGAAACCATTTCCAAAACCATTTAAAACATTTAATAAGGAGAATTTTGAATCAAAGTGTCCCATACCACCTTGAAGCTTTTAAAATTTTAAACCATTAATATCCATATAAATAAATCCTTGAAACCATTTTGAAAACATGGATATTAATAAGAACAAGTCATTAAATCATTTAAAGCGATATTTTGGTCAAAGGGTTTTTACCAAAATTAGAGACACTTGAATACAATAATTGAGGAATAACATTTAATCAGAACTTTATAATAACATGAGAATAAATGGATTCATGATATAATATTCCAAAGGACAGTATATACACCATATAAGAGTTAATTGGTGCATAACAACAATGAAGTCTCAATAGGGATGTAAAATGTGATGAAATCCCTTATAAGGAAGGTATCCTTAAATTAAGGATAAATCAATATCAAAATTATGTGTGACAAATATAAATACACCCAATATAATTGGATATTAAGTGTAAAACAATAAAAGGTCATTCACACATATTCAAAGGATGACATATTCAATAACTACATGTTGAACCCAAAGAAATTGAAATTGGGTTAAAACGTTCCCTTGGTAAAATTCGACAGCCTAACGTCGTCACTTCAAAAATTCAGAAAATGAGTTGATGAGAGATAAAAAGGGAATCTCATCACTTGGACATAAAATTTACATCAATCAGGATATAGAAGAATATATCCCAACATAATAGTATGTGAATTAAAAGACATAACAAACGAAGTCTTTTAAAATGAAGAGGGTGAAAGGTTCCATTACCGACTTGGGTAACTTTCAAAAAGTACACCCCATTGAAGAAGTGTCATAAAATGAATATGTAAATACCCATAAATGGAATTATATTACAAAAGGAGTGTAATATTGGGCAGTACATAAACCACTCAAATGAAATTGTGGAAAATGTAGCATAAATCTCACAGGAATAAAAGTGAGATGAAAAATCCCTTACGAAAACTCGGCAGCCTAACGGCGCCACTTAAAACTTCCAAAATGGATTGATGAGAGGAAATCGGGTCTCTCATCATATGAACATAATAAGTACAGTGGGAGTAATATAAAATAACATCCCAATCATAAGAAAGATGATCTTAAAAGGAATGACATAAAAGAGTGTACTAAAAAGAAAGAGAGGTGTAGGATCCCTTACCTCAGGTCCGACTTGACTCGATCATTCTTTAACGTCCTGAATAATAAACTTTAGTTAATTTCTACTTTATTATGAACCTTCTTAAAGTTCATTATTCCTTTTATATCAATTATTTCATTATGTAATCATTTAAGTTAATAATGTTTGTTTTTTCAATATTTGGTTCTTTAGTCGAAAATGGACTTCTTACAATTACATATTGTTTGTGTTGTCAAAGGTTAATTATATCCAGAATGATATTCATGATTTGGATATCATATATATCATATATATCCAGAATATACATGTATTTATAATATTACATAATCATTTAGAGGTAAGAAATGAAATGCACCGTTCATGGAGACGGTAAGTCATACGTACGCATGAACGCTACTTTCATTTCTATCTCATACTTTAATGGAAAGAAACAATAATGATATAGAGGTATATTATAATTCCAGTATAACATCATATATAATAACTTTAAATCCATCCTTTATACGTCCCACGTATGGCATTAACGAATCAAATCACTTTGAGGGGGCGGTAGTCCGCACTTCCTAAAATGAAATTATCGTGTTTACCCACAATGGAAACCATAAATGTATGAAACAAATGAAAATACAGAAGCTTAAGTAAAACATAAACATATTATATATCATATATAAATATATTTTCATCTAAATGGCCACCTTTGAAGGTGTTATATGAGTGTTGAACAATCATCGTTTCGGGAGGCAGAATTTCGCCATCCACGGAAACCGTATGTTCTTTAACCATTTGATGTAGTTGTGTGAGAGTGTAGCTCGAATAAATATTATAAAAACATCCTAGTATATTTAAGATACTGTTGTTGTTACAAAATAAGTAAATAAAAAGAGTTTAGGGGGTTGGAGAAGCAAAATAAAACAAATGAACATGAGAGAATGAATTACCTTTAAAAGTGTAACTCTTTTTGATTTGAGCCTAAAGGCTTCCTTTGAAAGGATTCTGCCAAAAGGGAATCCTCTAGGATGAGGAGAGGGATTTGGAGAGAGTAAATGGGCAGGGTATGGCCGAGCCAAAGGCTTGAGGAGTGTGTGAAATGATGTAGAGGTGGGGGCCTTTTATAAGAGGAGAGGAGGGGCACTTTTGGAAATCATGAAACTATTATTTTATTTTCAAAAGTGTTTCGAATTTCTAAGGTCCCACATTGATATATTTCGAAGATAAGATGATAAGGCTTCTAAATATTCCCATCCAATATTTTTTGGACAAGTGTAGGTCTTAGATTTTATATTATCGTTTCATTTTATTTAAATTGTTCATTAATGAGGTCATCGTTTCATCATCATGATGTCGTAATTAAATTAATTTATTTAATATCTTAAAATTATAAAAAAACTACTATGATGTAGGAAATATTTTTAGCTTTCTAATAAATATTTATAGTCAAAATTTGAACTTGTGTAACCCCACTTAAAAACTGTTTTAGTAAAACAACTCATGTTTGTGTCAATTTAATTTTAACATTAAATAAATATATATTAATGTAATTTTCCAACCAAAGTGGCTCCATGGGGTCCCCAAGTTGATCCATGGGTTTTCTTGGTCGGCCATGACTCATCCAACAGGGGTAGGACAAGTGTCATGGTGTTTTCATATTTTTATAATATCATTTTTACCTTAAATTACACTAATTACCTCTAATCGTGATTAATGAAAAAAAGTTACTATTCACCAAAAAAATTGTTTTCATCCCATTGAACAACATTTTACATAATAATGACAACCATGTATGTCGGATTTTCAAAATTCAATACACATTAGTGGTAAACTTTCATTTAATTGAAAAATCAGTTTGCTTGATTACCACTTAGTGGTTTCACTATTCATCAAAAATTGGAGTTTTTCAGAAAATTACCAAAAATTCAACCTAAGCTATATTTGATATTCTGAATTCAAAAATGATGTCTATTTTATAAAATTCATAACATATAAGTCGAACTAATTATTTTAATAATTAATTCCCGCTGTCAGATCAAATAGCGTGTTTTTATGAAACAATAAGTATCAAAAGATTGACACTGGTTTAAGTCTGATTTCAAAGTGAAGTTAATTCCAATGACACTATTTGATTTAACGGTAAAAATATATTATAATTTCACTTTAAAACCAATTCAAAAGATAATCTAATCATATAAATAAATTAGATTAAAAAGAGGTTTTGAATTAAAATACAACATTTTACACTATTCATTTAAAAAAATGAACTTTATCGGAAAGATACCAAAAATTTACACAAAGTAAATTTGGATGTCCCAATTCATAAGAAGAGTTTTATTTGGTCCAATTTAATGTATAAGAGTGAACAAAACTATATTTAATGACGGTTCGCCATCAAAAGGCGATAAGTGACCCTTTAGTGAAAACCAGGGCATATACGCCTAAAATTGAATTCTTTCCATATTTTTAGCCTTTATCTTTTATTGGATAAATGTAAAAACATTTAAAAACATTTATAATCATATTTTAGTTATTTCTATCCATTCCCGCCAATACAACGGCTACATGTTAACTACCATTTAAAATGATATTATTTTATTATTAGAGTGCAACGTAAGATTCCCAAGAAACTCGTTGTTGCGTGTTTGGTACGCCATCGAGCATAGCGTCCCCTTTAATGTCATATTAATATTTTATTCACAAATATGGATAAATATAAAAATGTCATATTCTTTATTTACCTGGGGTGTTACATCCTTCCCCCCTTTTAGGAATTGCGTCCTCGCAATTTTAAAATTGGGCTCAGAAACTTCATTGAAAATCCCACATCGAAACAAGAGTTAATAAAACAATCACTTTAAAATAAATAAAGAGGAGTACATAGGTCACCTGAGTTAACCCATACTAGGATTCCATTCAAGAAAACATGGACATGGAAGAAAAAACAAGGGTTCATGTTCTGAGGGAGAGTGATAGTAAACATGTCTAGGAGAAAGTTAACCATAAAAAAATCGCAAACTTGTGATGGGTTAAACGGTATTCGATTCCCCTGTAGGAAAAGTTAATAAACAACATTTTTGTTTTACTTTACTTTTTATTGGGGAATTTATTCATAAGAAAACATAATCACTTATCATGTGGACTTTCAACTTTTATTAGATTCCTTACACAAACTCATATTTTCCCCAAACGACGAGTATTTAGGAAGACTTGTTCGCATTAAGAGTACTATAATCAAATTCTTGAGAATCACCTAATCCACAAAAGAGAACTATAAATTTCCCATGTCTTTAGACCTTAACAAAAACTAAAACAAAAAAAGTTATTATGAGATCAGATAATACTCAAAAAGGATAATCCTTAAAAAAAACTCATCTATTATTAATCTCCAAAATTTATCAAACAATACCCAAAGTTCAACAAAGACCATTCAATAAACTATTTGTCCATAAAATTCTTCAAAGTAAACCAATCTAAGATGGAAACCCAAATATTTGAAGGATTTAGTCACATAGTCTTCCAAGGTAAAAATTAATACTTATCTCCAAATAACATCAGTTACTCTTAATGTATCATATTGAAAAGTAATTAACCTAATCACATATCCCCCATGATAGGTTAATAATTTCCATAGATAACCCAAAATCAACTTACTCTTAATTCATAAAATCATCTAACTAAAAAGAATCGGTCAAACTAACCAGGGACTTCACGTAGTATAGTGGTAGGCGATAAATACCAGTTGAACTTTTTTTGTGGGTTTGATTCCCGCAGCTTTGTCCGATGCGACAGGTTGTCACACGATCTGTATGTTGTCCTTTTTATAAAACTCCAAAAACAACCCTAACATGTTTTAACCTCAATAGTTTCCTTATACCTTTAATTTTCATCCAAATTCATTATGATATCAACACCTTAATTCTTGAAGTCTTATTTCACCACCATAAGATAAAATAAAAAGATTCCCAAAATGAATAACATCATACCTTGATCATGGCGTCCACTCGGTTTCATCGTCATCTTGCTCACGTAGGTAGAAGTCCCTTGCATTACAACAATGATTTAGAGATCCTTCAAAATCATTTCCTTCCTCCATCCAAATACACCTCGTGCAACATGGGTCATATGGGTGTTCACAGAAAAACAGTTTTGGAAAATAATCATGTATGACATATAATTCCAAAACATCTGATAAAACAAGATTTCTAAAAAATATTCAGACCGAAATTGAGTTGAAACTTTCTATCATTGGTCCTTTTAAAATACCATAAGTATGTGATGTGAGACTATATTTTAAAAGTAAATATAAATAGGTTGCGCAAGGGTCTCCTTCCTCAGCACCATTTTTAAAATCATAATATGCTTCAAATTCTTGTGATAAGGTAAAATATTTGAAAATACCTTGATAATATTTACCTCTCTTCAAAACATGAGAATATTGTGAAAATAGTATTTTTCTAAAAACAACCCATGATCCACGATGATAACGAGGTATAGAGGAGGTGTTTGATATCTCAAACAAATGCTTGCAAGTGAGTTGTATGCTAGAAAAAGTTTGACAATCATTCGAAGATGACTTTGCAATAATTATTGCAAGCATGTCATCAGGAAGAGATAGCAATGTCGTTTGAGATCCTCCTCCTTCCATTCGCAAAAGACTTTACTTGACCTGAAAAAAAAGTTTTAAAACAAGGATTTAACTGAAATAATAGTTATAGGGACTAATCATGTGCCTCAAAAAAACTCCTAATCCCTAAAGTTGTCTAAACCGACCTCTGATACCAACTATAAGGCCCTAGCCTTAAACCTTACATAATCTTGAGTTATCACAAGATTACACGTTGAGGATCTTTTCAGGTTTAGAGTTTTAGAGAATTAGGACATAATTATTACATCTCAAAGATTACAAAGTAGACACATCTACTCAGCTTCCATTTTTTCCACAAAATAAAAACTCTTGAACAAAAGAGTCATGTCTAGTTCCTTGTTTTTGGACAGCTTGACATTTCTTGATCCCAACCTTGACCCTATTCAACTTTAGGTCCTGTGAAAAACATTTCACAAACTTGGGATGAGCATAAAAAGCTCAGTAAGGGTTATAGAAATATGGAAGGGAAACATGAGTTCATATATACATAAGGATGAAATCATACTTTACCCATAAAACATAGGCACTTTAACTTACCTCATAAAATCATGAATAAAACATAGAAATCATAAGACATAAAGGTATCTTGAGGCATTCATAACATTCTTACGTCGGGAGTAACCCTCTTAGTTACGTTTGGAATACCCATCACAGTATATTCCCTAAATCTCTTCGGAGAAACCTTAACGTTTCACTCCTCTGCGTTACCCAATGCATTGGAGATCTATATCGGGCTCACCCGCCCTTAGTTTATCACAGAACCACCCGTTTTCATAACAATTCCCAAGAACCATATCATAAACGTATCACATAAAACATGCATAAAGGAAACAAAAAATTTCCACATTTCAATCACAATATAACATTTTAGTATTTTTAAATAATGAATCCATACAAAAAGAAACCATTTCCAAAACCATTTATAACATTTAATAAGGAGAATTTTGAATCAAAGTGTCCCATACCACCTTGAAGCTTTTAACATTTTAAACCATTAATATTTATATAAATTAATCCTTGAAACCATTTTGAAAACATGGATATTAATAAGAAAAAGTCATTAAATCATTTAAAGCGATATTTTGGTCAAAGGGTTTTTACCAAAATTAGAGACACTTGAATACAATAATTGAGGAATAACATTTAATCAAAACTTTATAATATCATGAGAATAAATGGATTCATGATATAATATTCCAAAGGACAGTATATACACCATATAAGAGTTAATTGGTGCATAACAACAATGAAGTCTCAATAGGGATGTAAAATGTGATGAAATCCCTTATAAGGAAGGTATCCTTAAATTAAGGATAAATCAATATCAAAATTATGTGTGACAAATATAAATACACCCAATATAATTGGATATTAAGTGTAAAACAATAAAAGGTCATTCACACATATTCAAAGGATGACATATTCAATAACTACATGTTGAACCCAAAGAAATCGAAATTGGGTTAAAACGTTCCCTTGGTAAAATTCGACAGCCTAACGTCGTCACTTCAAAAATTCAGAAAATGAGTTAATGAGAGATAAAAAGGGAATCTCATCACTTGGAAATAAAATTTACATCAATCAGGATATAGAAGAACATATCCCAACATAATAGTATGTGAATTAAAAGACATAACAAACGAAGTCTTTTAAAATGAGGAGGGTGAAAGGTTCCATTACCGACTTGGGTAACTTTCGAAAAGTACACCCCATTGAAGAAGTGTCATAAAATGAATATATAAATACCCATAAATGGAATTATATTACAAAAGGAGTGTAATAATGGGTAGTACATAAACCACTCAAATGAAATTGTGGCAAATGTAGCATAAATCTCACAGGAATAAAAGTGAGATGAAAAATCCCTTACGAAAACTCGGCAGCCTAACGGCACCACTTAAAACTTCCAAAATGGATTGATGAGAGGAAATAGGGTCTCTCATCATATGAACATAATAAGTACAGTGGTAGTAATATAAAATAACATCCCAATCATAAGAAAGATGAGATTAAAAGGAATGACATAAAAGAGTGTACTTAAAAAGAAAGAGAGGTGTAGGATCCCTTACCTCAGGTCCGACTTGACTCGATCATTCTTTAACGTCCTGAATAATAAACTTGAGTTAATTTATACTTTCTTATGAACCTTCTTAAAGTTCATTATTCCTTTTATATCACTTATTTCATTATGTAATCATTTAAGTTAATAATGTTTGTTTTTTCAATATTTGGTTCTTTAGTCGAAAATGGACTTCTTACAATTACATGTTGTTTGTGTGGTCAAAGGTTCATTATATCCAGAATGATATTCATGATTTTGATATCATATATATCATATATATCCAGAATATACATGTATTTATAATATTACATAATCATTTAGAGGTAAGAAATGAAATGCACCGTTCATGGAGAAGGTAAGCCGTACGTACGCATGGACACTACTTTCATTTCTATCTCATACTTTAATGGAAGGAAACAATAATGATATAGAGGTATATTATAATTCCAGTATAAAATTATATATAATAACTTTAAATCCATCCTTTATACGTCCCACGTATGGAATTAACAAATCAAATCACTTTGAGGGGGCGGTAGTCCGCACTTCCTAAAATGAAATTATCGTGTTTACCCACAATGGAAACCATAAAGGTATGAAAAAAATGAAAATACAGAAGCTTAAGTAAAACATAAACATATTATATATCATATATAAATATAGTGTCATCTAAATGGACACCTTTGAAGGTGTTATATGAGTGTTGAACAATCATCGTTTCGGGAGGCAGAATTTCCCCATCCACGGAAACCGTATGTTCTTTAACCATTTTATGTAGTTGTGTGAGAGTGTAGCTCGAATAAATCTTATAAAAACATCCTAGTATGTTTAAGATACTGGTGTTGTTGCAAAAGAAGTAAATAAAAAGAGTTTAGGGGGTTGGAGAAGCAAAATAAAACAAATGAACATGAGAGAATGAATTACCTTTAAAAGTGTAACTCCTTTTGATTTGAGCCTAAAGGCTTCCTTTGAAAGGATTATTCCCAAAGGGAATCCTCTAGGATGAGTAGAGGGATGTGGAGAGAGTAAATGGGCAGGGTATGGCTGGGCCAAAGGCTTTAGGAGTGTGTGAAATGATGTAGAGGTGGGGGCCTTTTATAAGAGGAGAGGAGGGGCACTTTTGGAAATCATGAAACTATTATTTTATTTTCAAAAGTGTTTCGAATTTCTAAGGTCCCACATTGATATATTTCTAATATAAGATGATAAGTCTTCTAAATATTCCCATCCAATAGTTTTTGGACAAGTGTAGGTCTTAGATTTTATATTGTCGTTTCATTTTATTTAAACTGTTCATTAATGAGGTCATCGTTGCATCATCATGATGTCGTAATTAAATTAATTTATTTAATATCTAAAAATTATATAAAAAAATATGATTTAGTAAATCTTTTTATATTTCTAATAAAAATTTATAGTCAAAATTTGGACTTGTGTAACCCCACTTAAAAACTGTTTTAGTAAAACAACTCATGTTTGTGTCAATTTAATTTTAACATTAAATAAATATATATTAATGTCATTTTCCAACCAAAGTGGCTCCATGGGGTCCCCAAGTTGACCCATGGGTTGTCTTGGTCGTCCATGACTCATCCAATAGGGTTAGGACAAGTTTCATGGTGTTTTCATATTTTTATAATATCATTTTTACCTTAAATTACACTAATTACCTCTAATCGTGATTAATGAAAAAAAGTTACTATTCACCAAAAAATTATTTTCATCCCATTGAACAAAATTTTACATAATAATGACAACCATGTATGTCGGATTTTCAAAATTAAATACACATTAGTGGTAAACTTTCATTTTACTGAAAAATCAGTTTGCTTGATTACCACTTAGTGGTTTCACTATTCATCAAAAATTGGAGTTTTTCAGAAAATTACCAAAAATTCAACCTAAGCTATATTTGATATTATGAATTCAAAAAGGATGTCTATTTTATAAAATTCATAACATATAAGTCATATTAATTATTTTAATAATTAATTCCCGCTGTCAGATCAAATAGCGTGTTTTTATGAAACAATAAGTATCAAAAGATTGACACTGGTTTAAGTCTGATTTCAAAGTGAAATTAATTCCAATGACCACTATTGGATTTAACAGTAAAAATATATTCTAATTTCACTTTAAAACCAATTCAAAAGATAATCTAATCATATAAATAAATTAGATTAAAAAGAGGTTTTGAATTAAAATACAACATTTTACAATATTCATTTAAAAAAATGAACTTTATCGGAAAGATACCAAAAATTTACACAAAGTAAATTTTGATGTCCCAATTATTAAGAAGAGTTTTATTTAGTCCAATTGAATGTATAAGAGTGAACAAAACTATATTTAATTACGGTTCACCATCAAAAGGCGATAAGTGACCCTTTAGTGAAAACCAGGGCATATACGCCTAAAATTGAATTCTTTCCATATTTTTAGCCTTTATCTTTTATTGGATAAATGTAAAAACATTTAAAAACATTTATAATCATATTTTAGTTATTTCTATCCATTCCCGCCAATAAAATGGCTACATGTTAACTACCATTTAAAATAATATTATTTTATTATTAGAGTGCAACGTAAGATTCCCAAGAAACTCGTTGTTGCATGTTGGATACGCCATCGAGCATAGCGTCCCCTTTAAAGTCATATTAATAATTTATTCAAAAATATGGATAAATATAAAAATGTCATATTATTTATTTACCTGGGGTGTTACACACGGTCTTAATCTTAGACCACTTGAAACTATCCTCTCCCATGTCCTCCAGCTCCCCGAGCCTGGTATGGACCACCTGGGGGTGGTGGTGGTAACAATTCAAATCATTTAACACCTCTATCACACCTCCACTACCATATCATCCACCCTACATACCTATCTTTTAATACATATTTCTCTGCCTCAGCGACCCATCTGTGGTCTCTTTGTCAGCTACATAGAGTCTTGGTTAATCTTGTGCAAGATGTCCCCTTTCATCACATAAGTAGAACTTCCTCTCTCTAGGATAAATTGACCCATCCTATTATCACTGAATCATAGATCCTATGTCTTGGGACCTCCTCCTAAATTTATTGCATGTATAGATACCTAAGACTGATGTCGGATCCCTTCTATTGTGGTTTCTACTTTTGCGAGATCACTACCGGCAACCACTGGTTGTTTCTGCTAAACCAAGAAACCCTCAACCACCAAATATCTCTATATCACTCCATCATAGGTAGGAATAAATATAGGGATAACCCTAGATTAGATGCCATTGTTTTTCCCTCTGTTAAAGGTATGACCCCTAAAGAACTGGTCATGAACTATATCCATAGAGTGCTTATAGAGGTTAGTAAACCTTGATAAATACTAAGATACTATAGTGAAGACCTTCAAGACCTAAAGAATATCTTGTATATGTATAGACATTAGCATAGCTAGAGAAAACTCCTCTCTGAAAAGGTGCTCATACTCTGACCATGGTAGAGTTGACTTGTCATAAGACTGGGTCAGTAACCCCCACAATCATTCTATTATGCCATAGAGAAGGCTTACTGCCAGAAACACCATCTAATCTATTTTTGTCCTATTCAGATGAAAAAATATTTTCATCGCCTCAATTTAGTACTCAATATCCTATGGGTTAGGCTCACCATATAACCTGAGGGGTCTCTATCTCTGAAACTCTTAAAGGGTACTCATCCTATGCACCTCATCCACTAGTACTGTGGATACCATGTGTTTCTCTACTGTTGGTGGTATAGTTGTTCAATCACCTAGAGGTAACACCTTTAGAACATGTTCTTGAATCAATGCATCATCACTTATAGGATCATCCCTGTGATCCTAATGTTAAATCCTAACTGGCATATATCATAGAGGCATCCCAAACTAAACAAGATATACCATGATCAATTAGTATATCTAGAGGGATGACTCAAAAAGTACATGGAAATCGAAAACCATTCTTATATGATGCATGTGCCATTATTTTCCCTATAACCAATGTTCTCATGTATCGAGTCTAAAAGTAGGTGATCCAAGTTCTGGTGTGTGGATATGTTTTCCATCACACCAACACTACATCCCCTAGCGTAAAAGTCAAACACGAAACACCTAAGGTTATTATCTCAATCCAATATCACAAACTATGGTCCTAAGGTAGAATAGACTAATCTTATACAACTCTATCATGACCCGTCCCAAAGGGGCTCATGTAGAGAATCCCCAAGACCTCCTCAAACAGGTCATGGGTTTTAATCTATCTCTAAGTAGGCATATCACTAACATGGTAGGTCTTAGCCTAAGTTTCTATACACATGCACACATATCTAAGCCTATACAATGATAAAATTTAAAAAAAATGATCAACTATTCATGCATACATATAAATCCCACAACCAGTGTATGGAAGGAAGTAAAGTAAATAAAATATGTTCAAATACAATCTGACTATGAAGAGTCTGAAAATAAGTCACTGAAATTAGAATTGGGTACTACTGTCAAGATACTTATTGAATACACCTCGGTCTATCTAGTCTCACTAAGAACCGTCTAGTCCTAGTCCATATAGAACTATATCAAAAGGTCGATCATCTACTCAGAAATGACACATGCAGGAAAATATCATTCATGGGTGAGTATAAAGAAATAATACAGTCAAATATACATAGGTATATTTCTATAGCACATATAACAAGAATATCTAGATATAATCAACAAAGGCACACAGTCTAAAGGAAAGTCACAACTGTAATTTCTGTCTAAGATTCCAACTCGAAGGTTCCATATAGAACATGCATGGGAGAACGAACTCATGAGTATGATAATATTGATGGAATCCATCCAATGGGTAATGCTCGTCGGGTATCATCATATTAAGTACATGTTGAAAGTTTGAAGAGATATGATACATAGATGAGGATCACTCTTAAGGGAACGGGGTATACCAACAAATAAATCTTTATTAACCTGCTAAGTAGAGGATTAGTTCTTCCATAGTTCTAATCATGATGAATTCAAGAGCTATGCCTATAACACAATGATAAATAGAGGATCTCACTTCAGGCCTCACAGAGGGATTACAACAACTATATCCAAGAATTACCACTGAAGGGATCGTTATCCTATGTGTAGGAGAAGATTTCATACTAACACTTGGTGAATTGATAGAGGGAATTCACCCTAATGAATCATTTCTAAGATACAGAGGACAAGGGATCCAAGATGTGTTTTTTATAGTAGACAACATGTAGAAGGGTTACATGTTGTGTCCCTCGACCTTGGGTCTTGCCCGTGTAAATGAACCATATAGCATGCCCTTGTCCACGTGATAGTACATGGCATGTCAGCCACCTATGTACCAGTACACAGCTTATCTTATTTACTTTTTTCAGGTCATGTCCATATGGGAGTACACAGCGTGGCCATGCCTGTGTACTCTAACCCATGTATGTATACCCATCGAGGTACATGCTGAGTTTACCAAAGGGTACCACATTCCATGTGACAGGGTCACATGTCTTATGATACTTATCTCCCTCCTGTAACACTATCTGCCACTACAAGGATCCCACACGTAGTTTAATCTCGGATTACATTCTATCTAGATTTATTTTTTTCAAAAACCCTAATTCTTCCTTCCATGCACAATTATGCCTCCATCGCCTTGGATTTCGACTCTAATATTTTTGAAAATCTAGGATATACCTGGGATAAACCTCACTATGGTTTTTCACCATAATTCTTCCATAAAATTCATTTGGAAAATTCATTTTAATCATTCCTCCTTCATTATCAATCCCTTCCTGAATCAGGGGTTTCCAATATGGTCAGATAAACTCTTTACTACCACCTTCGCACCTCTATTGCATCGTTTCGAGCCTATATCTCCAATATCAAATGTTGTTCAAAGAAACAGGTGATAAATGATCAATTTAATTAGTAATCATCAAAACATAGGTTAAATGAAGAACACCGACAATGAATGAAGAAAATTAGGAAAAGGCATAAGAAAAATCATGAGGAACAGACCTCAATCGGTGTTCATGTTGACCTTAATTCATTTCTATTATAACAACGAATAAAGAGATAATAATTTTAATCACAAATAATTTCCCCAAATAAATCCCTAAAAATAATCCAACCACGTAAGATGACTAATCCCCAAATAAATCTATTGGTTGAATGATTTTCTTCATAGAAATTAATAACGGGGAAAGAAACCAATAAAAACAAATACCCTACCTTGATCCAGATTGATCACTGAAAAATAATGATTTGGTGTCATAGTATTTAGTAAGATCCTTATATTATGTTTCACATCGATCACTGATCCAAGATCAAGTAAAATTTCATCTGAGATGGATCCTCCAAATCTCCCTCTAAAGGATCTAGGGTTATGTGGCTAACTCTATAATTTTGTTTTAGTATAATACTTAACAACTCTCTAGTCACTACATCAATGAAATAGAAATAAAATAATTTATTTAATTATTTTATTAATTTATTAATTTCCATAACCACAATGAATTTTCCACAAATCACCCGCAAAGATAATGGTTATGTCACACCTAGGGTAAAACCCTCGTTTAGAAGTCAACAGTGACCTCATATTTCTAATTTGGGCCCTATTTTAGTAGTTATTCCACTTTTTCAGGAAAATTGCACATGCATCCTATTAAATAAATTTAATATGTTCCAAACATTTATTTTGAGCACATCAGACTTCAGAATAGCATACTATCTTAGCACTTGGTCTCAAAAATAATCCATACAATATCCAAAAAAATATTTCATGGAAAATATGATTCACTATAGTATTTCCTTGGAAAATTTATATGAAATATTTTTATTATTTCTTGAAATATAATTATTATGAAATATAATATAAGAAAGGACTTGGGGTATGGTGAAAAACTAAACATATGCAGGCCTTGATTGACTAAACTATCACTATTGTAGGTGCTCATTATTCTATGGAGCTAGTAGGTAGCCTTTACCATGGAATCAAGTTTCATGGAGTTTGGATTCACTTATTTTGTCTAGTATATCTTATTTTTCATAGTTGTGTACACATGTATACCACGTATTCCCATTTGGTTCTTTTCGGATACATTACATGAATATTTATTTGATATGATTATTTTCCCACTTGATTTGGATATTGATTCTTGATACTTGTTTAATACATATGTTTATTCCTCATGGATATATTTTATGTCATATTTCATTATTTATTTTAATATAGAATGTTTTTTTAATAAAAATGATGATATTATATGGGATAATGATTTATTTTATAAATGTTTTATAAAAATATTTTATACTAAAACTAATTGATTCATGTGGATTGAAATTGTATAGATTATTTATTGGTATCTTAGTGTTTTATTTCTCACGCTATATTTTTTCTTTTGGGTGTTTATAGGCATGGTTTTTCAAGATACATATAAAGGGAAGAGTTTCATATATAGTATGGATCTCTTTAATCATGTTTCCTTCTAGTGGGTGGGATATTGGTGAAATATGGTCACAAGTATATGAAAATATGTATCGCTTCGGGTTACTTGTTGTTATACTTTCAGTTTGTTCTCCTAGACCTTGTTATCCAATTATTATATGTTAGATTTGTGGGAAAAAAAATTGATATATGATTTATTTTTTTGTATGTATGGTCTGATACACTGATTGTTTCAATCTTATCAAATGTAAACATGACGTTGAAATAATTCCCATATTTATTTTTATGATACCCTAGTGTTTTTCATCAATTAGTGGAGATTGACAATGTTCTTTGGGAATTGTCAAAAGTTATGTTGGGTGACATTCTGGTTGACCTAGGTTGGTATATTATAGAGGTGAAAGAATATATAGGGTCCCTAGGAGTTATAGAAGCATTGGATACCTGGTGGAATTGTATTGGGTACACAATTGGGGGTCCCAAGAGTGTGTGGGTTCTGTTGAGTCCACAGGGTACCCAGTGACCTATAAAAGGTACCTGATAGACAATTAAAATCTATTTAAAGAAGGGTGATTTTGTTCTTTCATACATGTAATTAAACCCTATTTAACCTCCTACTCAGTATTTTCATCCCATTTTCATTTTTTTGATCATTTTAGGAGTTCCCCCTTTACATTCAATCTCATCCCTTTAACCAAGACAATATTCTTGTATCAGATTTTTTCACCAAGCATCCATGGGAGAACATCATCATCAGTAATAATGTTTTTGAGTCTATAACACTCTACATGATGTAATTCTTTAATGTAGTAGGGGAAGTTCAAAATCATCATTAATGAGGGGAGGTTTCTCCCTTACATGATGGATTTTCCTTTTTTAATTAAGAAGTGATCATAAAGTCTCTTTTTCTTATCATAAGTTTCTTCAATCAATCGGTTATGACATATCTTACCTTTCAATCATAAGGATTTTCATACCAAAATGTTTCAAGGGGTTATCCTCTTCCATTTCTCTATTTTTATCCTAGTTTCATTATTATAGGTTAAAGGGGTAGTTTGTGGGATACATGGATAAAGGTTTACTTCAAGGATAAATTTAAGAAAATGTTTTTATTGGTAAAGAATTATAATTGGTTATCCCTTAATAATTTTAGAGATATTACCTCTTATTGTGCTTCCTTGATTAAACCTATTAATATAAATATTTTATTAGCCTTGTGTTGAGTTTATTTTCCTAGATGTTAGATCAGGTGATAGTTTACATACATGATGAGAATTTCTGAACCATTATAGGGGTTACCCTACACAATTTTTATAATTTATACATAATCATGACCTTTAAAGTGTGATTCATTTAAAATATGGCATGCCTAGGTATATCCTTGTTAAATGTGAATTTTAATGTTATATCATGAAACCAAATGTTCTAAATTATGTGTTTGTTCCTAGATTTGATTATTTGATGAAATTTGGTTATCATTTTGATTTAGTATTTGAATCCCCTATTTCCAATTTATTATTATGAATTTTTCATATCTTTTAAAAATTTTGTTGATGGTAATGTATATTTATATATTTTTATTTCTCTATATTTTGTATTCAAGGGTTATACACTATCTTGTAGGTTTTATTTCAAGGCATGTGTACTTGTTTATTAAGATAATTTGTATATACATATGTTAATTTCGTACCTAACAAGAGATTGGCCTCAAATATATGAGGGCTATATATATGTATATAATTATAGATATATTTCTATATATAAATTTCTTCATAAGAGAATATGAGTGACCTACTAGGTAGGGGTGTTATATATTCATATGTAGTTCCCCACTATGAGGAGAGAGTGGCCCTCAAGGTGGATAATTATGTTTGTGTGTGTATGTATATATATAAGTGTTTGTGTGTGTGTGTACACTACCTCTTGTATATGATTTATTTGGTCAAATTTCTTCAAATGATGGGTCCCTTATAGTAGATAGTTACCCTAATCGGATCCTGATCATGAATTAATATAGGTTTACATGATGTGGATAATTTTTTAAAAAATAATTATTAAAACTTTCTCTTTTTTCTATATAATTTGAATAGAATTTCTACTTGTTTAGAATGGATATACTTTCTTAAAAATAAATTTTTAATATAATTCTTATGTTTAATTTTTACCTACATAATTTACATAATTTCAATGAACACATGGATTTATAAAAGACTGGATGAAATCGAGTGGTTATCTCCATAAAGTATGATGTACTTACACCCTAAACATGTTCCCTTAGGAATTCATGTAGATCTTGTTTTATACAACCCAAGTAAAGGAACGATTCATAATAATGAGAGATAAAGTTAATGAGACCCATGTACACCTAGAATAAGAGATTTAAAGTTGGGATATATATTTTTGGGGTTCTTGGTGGATGTGTAGACTAGATGCGGTAAAGCTATCCAAAGTGTTCTCCATGAAGGCACATTTATGATGGATTTTCATTTTAAATATTTAGGAAAAAATTGGATTAATATGTGGGTAAAAAGTAGTTTTGGAGTTATTATTACACTTTTTTGTATTTTGTTGATGATTTTGTCTATGTTATGTTATATATACATATTTAAATATCCATTGTATCATTTTTTACCAGGTTATCGGAAGAATATGTACTAGAATGGTAATAGTTTTATCATGGTCACTCGGGTATAACAACCCCAGTGGTCATTCTATAATATTATGGTAGAGTCTATTTATTTATGGATTAATTCATAAATATGGTAAATCATCTATCACTTTTTTAGCTTTTATCCCTCATTGTTTATGCCAAACTATAGTGATCGGGAGGTTCACCTGATGTCTTTTGACAATCCATCTTGATTCCATTAAAGTATCCAAGTTAGGTTGTTATAAAATGTTAGTAATGTAACTTATGCCCTCTTGGGAATGGTATTGAATTTAATTAGAATATATGATGGTTGGGTGTTAGGTTTCAACTAATAAATATTTATCCTCAATATAATCATGGTGTAATATTGTGCTACCATGGGTAGTTTGGATTTAATTTTGACCTTTTTCCTTGTGTTTCTCCTTTTTCTATTAGTTTTATAAATCATAAGTATATTTTTCATGGTAAAAATAGTTAGGGTGAAAAAGAATATCATGTTATTTCCCATGATTTATTCTCTCATGATTAGAATTATTTAAATTTTTATATTAACCAAAACCTCAATAATAAATAAATGATGTTTTTATTGATTTATTAGTGTTGGGTAGGTTATTATAATTTTTTAAGTAGTTAATAATGTTTAAAACCCATATTTTTATAATTTTCATTCTTAATTTAAATTTTATTTAATATATCCTTTTAAATTTTTTTTAAAAATGATAAAACATTGATTTAAATAATATATATGAGTGTGAGGATATGGATTATGATATTATTATCAAAATTTAGATTTTTAATTCAAAATTTCTCATTTCTTTTCATGGAATATGACATGATTATATTTCTTAATAGATATTATTCCATTATATCGACCCCTATTTGATCTATATGAAGGGGTATACCAACTTGATTTCCAATATAATACTCCCACATATCCTCAAGTTCTTGGGGATTTAGCACGCATGCATTATGAATCTAGATCGGAATCTCCATAACATGAAACCAAAGTTGTTTATATTATGTAAGAATTCCAATTATATCATCCTCAAATATTCTGGGTTTAAGTATCCCCTAAAGATATAGATAAGTGGGTTGATTTTATCCATTGTATCATTGAGAGTATTAAGACTCCAAAAACAAAATCAGGTTCATCTAGTCATGTTTGTGATGGAAGATGCTAGATGTTGATGGTGGTATTTAATTTTCCCAGAATAAAATGATTAAGGTATTAATTAAATGGGTTTTAATAACTATTTTTCAAAAAAAAATCTATCATAACTGTCAAGAATTTATAGAGCTTAGGTAAGGACAAATGTATATGATAGATTATTCTATTGAATTTATTAATATATTCTATTTATCACCATATATTTTTAGGGATGATGATTAAAATTATCTATGGTTTAATATGGTATTAAGATAACCATTGTATAATCACGTTATGATATTCAATATCTCAACCATATCTGAGGTGGTAAATAAGGTGGTGTTGGTTGAAACTGGTTCCCACTAGGGTATGGAACCTATTGTTTCTTCAAGTGGTCAAAAATGATATTGGGAAGAGGTAATATATAGTGTATATTTGTAGGATATTTATGGTGGGAGTGTTATTCCTCCTAGTTTTGGAGGATCTAAAATTCATTACTTCTAGTGTAGTCATGTAGGACACACCATCAGAGTAATGGGAATTGAAAGTTCAACTTGAGAAGCTAGAGTCCAAGGGTTTTATTTGACCTAGTAATTATTCTTGAGTGTTGTAGATATATTTTACAATAAATCTTATGGGAGTTTATTAATTTTATATATTATTATAATATACACATGGTAACTATTAAGAAATAGTATATATACCTGAAATATGTGCTTTTTTTACCAACAGAAAGGGGATAAATGATTTTTAAATATCAATTTAAGGTTGATATTGTTAGATTTGGTTCCCTAGAACCAACTTATATTACTTTATGATAACATTAATTCATTTTTTTTTGAGCATTAATAAACTCCCTATCACATCATGATTGTTATTTTGTGTGACATAGTATGTGATGATATTTTAAGAGTAGAAATCACATTGAAAGGTCATAGAAGATCCCTACAATGATGATAACCCAGAAGTACCACAATAATATTCTTAGATATATATTTTCTATAGAAAAATGAAATATTTTGAGGGACACAATTGATACAGTAGACCAGGGTTGGAGACTCAAAGGAATTTGAGGCACCTTTTCATGGTTTACTCCCTTGGTAATATCCAATGTAGGATATTGTGAGAATGAGACCCACTAGTATAAAATCCACATTTGTATATGTCATTGGATATTCTTATCTAATTATTTGTGTATTTATCCTTGGACTTTGATATTATTAATAATAAATTTTATAAGTCATTTAAATTGATATATTTATGAAAACCATTATGACATATGTTCACGATGAGGTAGGATATGTTGGGTGTGTCATGAGTAATATTTCATTACTGAATAATATTAGAAAGTATCTATCAATTTTGTTCATTAATGAAATTTTATATCTTGGGCCCTTTGATGACAATGATAAAGACTAAATAAATACATGTCAATGGTGTTCTACAAGCAAGTTTATTTTATGAAAAGTCAAATAAAGAGACATCGAGTATTTAGGTTGATGGCACTAGCATGTACCCTTCTTGAATAGAGATATCATGGTAAAGGTATCATATTACATAGTAAGCATCCAAATGAGGTATTAGGTTGTTTTTTAATTAACTTATTTCTATATGGGTGCCTTGGCATGTTGCTAGATGCTAACCTTGGACTTTATCCTACTTCACCTAATGTCACTAAGAAAGAGGCCTAAAGGATTACACACTAAGATTATTTAGAATCTCAGTTAAATAATACACTATTATTTATTATTTAACATGTTGAATAAATATTATTCCCATATATGTTTTAATAATTATTCATGTTTTATTGATTACATATATTTCTTCACCATTTATTTAAGATAATATTATGTGACTAAAATATTTAATAAATATTTATTTGATATTTAGTGAATATAATAATTATTTATTTATTAGATAATGATGCTATAATAATTATTTATTAAATAAATAGTGATTTTTTATAGCTTGAAAAATATTATGGATGAATGGTGGACAGAGTTTAATGGTCCAGTGGGAAATAATATATATATTTAATATTATTTGATTAAATAATATTTAATTTAATTCATATGCTTAGCGCATGTCAATAAATAATAAAAATATTATTATTACATACATGGGGTTATATAGGGATCAAATAAATAATAAATTGAACTTGTTCAATTATTTATTTCTAACTGTAGTGGTATATAAACCCAATTATATTTTATTTCATTAGATCCAATTACTTTATTTGCACAATGACATCTAGAGATAATCCTCTCAATCCATAGAGAGCTCCCTTTCCAAGAACAATCACATGAATGGAGAGTGATCTTCCTACACCACCCACTCTTGAGTCTATATATATCAAGGATGATGTTTTGGAAGTTATTCTCTATCTGATCAAAGGAGACTGATGAAAGCACTAGGATCCATAGTGATAGAACCCAGATATTCATACAATGACATTCAAAGATTCTTGGACCACGTATAAGGACCTGTCCTTAAGCATTACATAATCATTAATTAAATGGATAATTCACATTGAGGATCTTTTCAGGTTTATAGTTTTATATAATTAGGTCATAAAATTTACATAGCAACATGAATATTACATGTACACAATTCTACTCAATGTCCATTTTTTCATAAAATAAAAATTATTGAAAAAAAGAGTCATGTCTTGTTCCATGTTTTACATAGCATGACTTTTCCTTAATCCCATCCTTGACCCTTATTCATCTTTAAGTCTTGTGGAAAATATTTCAAAAACTTGGGATGAGAATAAGAAGCTCAGTAAGGGATAGAAAAAAAAGGAATGAAAACATTATCCCATCAATAAATACAAAACTATGAAACCATACTTTTCAATCATAACACACCTCAAGAAATCATAAGATTTATGAATAACACACAGAAATCATAAATCATAAAGGTAGCTTGTGGAATCCAGATCAAACTTACATTTTAGCTATCATAGCTACATAGGGAGTCACATTTGGAATACTCATCATAGTATATTCCCTAAATATCTTAGGAGAAACATTCATGTTTACCTCTGTCATGTTATCCAATGCATTGGAGAGCTATATCAGGCACGCCCACCCTAGGTTTATCACGGAACCACCCGTATATGTAAACAATTCCCAATATCCATAACATATTCATAACCCATAAAACCAACATAATGAAAATATAACATTTATACATTGCAATCACAATATATCATTTCAAAATATTGACAAAATCATAGCTTTTATCAAACTATTTTCAAAACCATTTAAAATATTAAATAAAGATATTTTTGAATCAAAGTGTCCCATACCACTTTGAATATTTTGAACGAAATATCAATTTGAAAACATTAATGTCCAGATGAATAAATAATTAGACCCATTTTTAAAACATGTACATTAATGTGAAATTTTTATAAGAATAAACCTTTAAAACATTTAAAATGATATTTTAGTTAAAGGGTTTTTAACAAAATGAGAGATCCTAGAATACAAATAATTGAGGAATACAATTTAATCACAACTTAATTATATCATGAGAATAAATTTATTCATGATATAATATTCCAACTTACAGTATATACACCATATAAGAGTGAATTGGTGCATATTAACAATGAAGTCTCAACAGAAATGAAAATTGAGGCGAAATCCCTTATAAAAAAGGTATCCTTAGATTAAGTATAAATAAATTACATAATTATGTGTGAAAAATATAAATACACCCAATATTAGTGGATATTAATTTTAAAACAATCATAGGTTATTCACACAAATTCATAGCACAACATAATCATGAAGTAGATGTTTAACCCAAAAATTGAAATTGGGTTAAGAAGTTTTCTTACAGAAATTTGACAGCCTAACGACGTCACATTAAAATTCAGAAAATAAGTTGATGAGAGAGAAAACGATATCTCATCACATGGACATAAAATTTACATCAATAAGGATATAGAAGAACATATCCCAAAATAATAAGATGTAAATTAAAATACATAACAAAAATAAGTCTTTTAAAAAGAGGAGGGTGAAAGGTTCCCTTACCGATTTGGTAACTTACGAAACATACAACCCGTGAAATAAAGATAAAAAATGAGTATTTAAATACCCAAAAATTAAATTATATTACACAAATAATACAATCATGGGAATTACATCCACCACACAAAAGGAAATAGTGGCTAATATAGCATGAATCTCATGTGAATAAAAAGTGAGATGAAAAACACTTACCACGTTGTAATAAATCAAGTCGTTTGAGAAAAAGTTAATGACCACCCAATGAATCACAGAATACCATGAATATAAATATAATCATGAAAATATATATCAAATGGTAGTTCAAAATACACCACATGCAACAAATAAGTGGTGAACAATGGAAATCTCATGGAATTAAAAGTGAGAAAAGAAATCCCTTACCTCGTGTCCAACTTGACTCGTATGTTCCTTGTTATTTCTCTATAATAAACTTAAGCTAATTTCTACTTGATTAATAAAATTTTTAATTTTTATTATTTCTTTTATATCACTTATTACTTTGCAATAATAGTTAGTTAATTATTTTAGTTTATATCGGACATTTTGTCGATGTTCGAAATTTGAGTTAAAAATGAATTTGTTATAATTAAAATTTGTCCATGTGGTCAAAACTACATTATCTCTAGAATTATATTAATGATTTATAAATCATATATATAATATATATCCAGTGTATATACATATATATTTATAATAGAACATAACATTTGGAGATAAGAAATGAAATGCACCGTTCATGGAGACGGTAAGTCGTACGTACACATAAACACTACTTTTAATTCTATTTAATATTTAATGGAATGAAAACTTAATGATACATAGGTATATTATAATTCCAATACAATATCATATGATATATATGTTACATAATTTCATTAACTCCTTCTTTATACGTTCCATATATGTCATGAACGAATCATATCACCTTGAGTGGGCGGTAGTCCGCACTTTCTAAAATGAAATTATCACATTTACCCATTATGTAAACCATAAAGGTATGCTATAAATGAAAAATACAGAAGCATTAAGAAACTATAAACATAATATAAATCATATATAAATATATTTCCATCATAATGGCCACCATGAGAGGCGGTAGGAGTCAATTGAACAATCATCATTTCGTGAGGCGTTAGTTTTCCATCCACAGAAACATTATGTTCTTTACCCATTAGATGGAGGTGTGTGTAAGTGTAGTTTGAATAATTCTCATAAAAACATCCTATAATATTTAGGATACTGGTGTTTTTATAAAATAAAGGAATAAAAATAGTTTAGGGGTTGGATAAGTAAAATAAAAGAAAAATTTATAAGAAACAGTTACCTTTAATTTGGGTAACACTCTTTGGTTTGAACCAAAAAGAATTTTTGAAGTACCTTATGCCTAAGGTAAGTCTTCTAGGAGGGGGATAGGGATGTAGGGATCTTAATAGGGTAGAGTTTGGATGATACAAATGGCTTGAGAGGTGTGAGTAATTTTTTAGAAGTGAGGGATTTTTATAAGGGAGTGGAGGGGCTCTTTAGTAATGTTTGAAACAGTTATTTTATTATAACCTCATATCCAGTTTAAAAAGGTCATATAATGATTAATGTCGAAGTTAAGATGACTCATGGTAGAAATAAAATCATACAATAAGAATTGGACATTTTTTGGATATTTTTTTAATATTTATAATCTTATTTATTTAAATCATTTATTAATGAGGTAAATATTTCATCATTATTGTGTCGTAAAAAATTTAATTTATTTGATGTCCAAAATTTGTAAAAAAAATACCATGATGTAGGAAATATTTTTAGGTTTCCCAATAATATTTATCGTCTAAATGATAACTTATATTACCCCATGTAAAAATTAATTTACTGAAAGATATTTTTTGTCATTTTTGTCTTTACTTTAAATTAATTAATATAAAGTGTCATTATTACTCCCATGTGGCTCCATGGGGTCCCCAATTTGACCCAAGGATGCCCATAGTTGGATATTTATAATCCAATAGGATTAGGACAAATGTTATGGTAATTTAATATTATTATTATATTATATTTTACCCTTATTTAGTATATTTACCCTTTAATCATGGTAAATAAAATATTTACTGAAAAAAATATTGAAAATGTCTAAAAATAAAAGTTACCTATTTACAAAATTTGGACCTACTGATTAAAAATATTTAATAAAATTTCTAAATTAAAAACACATAAGTGGAAGAAATTAATTTAAAATTAATTCCCGCTGTCAAAACAAAAAAGCGTGTTTTTTAGAAATAATAACTATCAAAAGATTGACACTGGTTTATGTCCAATTTCAAAGTGAAATTAATTACAATGTCCAAAATTAGATTAACTGGTAAAAATATATTCTAATTACACTTTAGAACAAATTAAAAATATAATCTAACCATATAAATAAATTATATTAAAAGGAACTTTTTCTAATTAAAATACAGTATTTTCACTATTCATTAAAAAATGAACTTTATCAGAAAAATACCAAAAATTTACGCAAAGTAAATTTTGATGTCCTGAATCTAAAGAAGAATATTATTTTTCAAATAGAACATATAAAAATGACCAAAACCAGATTTAATAAGGGTTCTCCATCAAAAGGCTGTAAATCGACTTTTACAAAATATTAGAGTATCTATGCTTAGATTCATTCACATTTTAATCCTCTAACTGTTCTTAGATAAATGTAAAAATATTCAACAAAAATTTATAATCATATTGTATTTAGTTCTATTCATTCCCACTAATACAACGGCTATGTGTTAACTTCCATTTAAAATAATATTATTATATTATTAGTGTGCAATGTAAGATTTCAAAGAAACCCATTGTTGTGTATTGGGTACGCCATCGAACATAGCATCCCCTTTAAAGTAAAATTAATATTTAATTCACAAATATTAATAAATATGAACAATTTCATGTTATTTATTTACTTGGGATGTTACATCCTTCCCCCTTTTGGGAATTGATTCCTCGTAATTTTAAAATTGTGCTCAGAAACATCATTTAATCTCCCACATGGGAAAAAGAGTCTATAAAACTATCACTTTTAAAGAAAGAAAAATAAACCCAAACGTTAACTGAGATAACCTATACTAGGATTCCATGTAGGAAAAAATGGATATGGAAGATAGAATAAATGGTCAAGTACTGATGGAGAGTGATAGAAAACAAGATTAGGAGGAAGTTAACCACTTGAAAATCACAAAATTAAGGTGTGTTAAATGGTATATGATTGCCCAGTAGGAAACGTAAACCAACAACATTTTTCTTTTACGTTCCTTTTCATAATTTTAGGAATTCATTTACTACATAGAATAAGTTCCACACTTATCATCTTTAAATAAGTTATTTCATTAATTTTCTCTACGTCGGGTAGTCCGGGGTTAAGCTCGACTTAAAATTTGATGTTTTTTTTGAAAAACGCTTGTAATGGTCTTGAGTGTGTTCAGTGCACCATGGTCAAAGTCGTGAAACCCCGCTCTGGTCGCTGTGCAACCTCACCCGGTTAACCACACTGCCTGCCCGGTGCACGATTAATTAATTAATTAATTAACTTAAATGATCAATAAAAGATTTAAATTTAAAAGGTGTTAAAGATGATAATTTTATTATGTTTATTATTATTATCATCATCTTTATGTTAAAATTTTTATGGGCCGCGCGGAGTAACCACACAGTTTCCTGACTCTTTAAAAATAAAGATAATCAAACGAAGTTTAAATAATTATTTTAATGATAATGAAAATAGTAATTATCATTATTATTATTACAATTATCATTATTATTATTATTATTATTATGTTCACTGTGTTTATTAATATAAGGTATATTATTATTAAGTTAATTTTATTGACTTTCTTTTTATCAATTTTTTTAATCTTATTATGTTTATTCATATCATGTTTAGTTTATTCTAATTATTATTATTATTATTATTTTTAATACTATCATTGTTCATGTTAATTGTTTTATCATTTTTTTATGATAGGGGTCTAGTTCTTCTCTCCCCTATGTAAGCCCGTCACGACACACCCCATCTCGATCTCCTATGCGTTTTCTCCCCCTTGAAACCCTATGTGTCGCGCCTCATCTCTTCCTCCCAGCCGGCCATGTCACGCCACATATCTCTCTCTCTCTCTCTTGGATGGCCATGTCGTGATTCCCTACTCCTTCTGGTGACCTGCTATGCACACCGCCCTCCTGGACGAGCGCCTCCCAGCGATCTCGCTCCCCTTTGGTCAGCCGATGCAGTCCTCCCGGTGCACAACACTCTGCTGTCATCTTGACTCCATCTATTTTGTTTCCCTGCTCCCCTATTTTATTGGCTCTCTCCACCTTGACAAACTGTCTCACGTCATCCCCCTCCTCCCACGAAAAACCTGCATCCCCTTGGCCGCACGTTTGATATCGGCCAGATTTTCCTACGCGGCACACCTCCAACACTTCTCTTTTGTGCTCAGTCATCTATTCTCATCCCTTCCATATGTGTGTACTTCTTTTCATAGTTGGTTTCTTCCTTTAGGAGATTATCAAGTTAGGGTTTAGGTGGTTTCTGGTCCGGTTTTGATGTTCTCTTTGGTTCGAATTCTGGTTTAGGGTCCTTTTCGGTTCGCATGTGGTGCGTATGAGGTGCGATTAGAGATTCACATTAGGTTTGGGAGTTCCTCCATCCGAGGTAGGTGGTTCCACATATAATTATTATTTGATGAATTAATTTTCAAGCTTAATTTTCTTTTATTATTTTATTGAATTAATTTGTGTAGTTTGAAGTTGGTCTTCTTTGAAATTGGATTTGCGTTGAAAATTGTTTAATACGTTGTTTATATTAAGAGTGTGTATTCTGCTGAGAACTTTGTTAGTGACTTTTGAGTTGTGTGGTTATCTTATTAAGTCTTTCAAGTGGTTCGAACTATTTTTCTAACATGGCATCGGGTGCGTTTGGTCGTAAAAGTAGTTTTTTCTTGAGTTTAGTGGTTAACGCTAAGAAATTTCTTCTAAATTGTTTTATAAGATTTAATTTTTGGCCTGTTAAATTATGTGATTTATGCAATTGTGTTTTTCATATGGTGTAAGGGTTTTTTGTCAAACCTTTTGGTGGTGCAGGTTACACTTTAAAACTTTATTTGAGGGCGTGTGATGTTGGAATGTGCTTGAATTTATAACTAGTTATTCTAGTGTGTTCCAAAGCCTTGTAACACTCATTCACTACTGCATTATGATTTTTTTAGAGTGGTGTAATAAATTATGACAATGGTGTAAAACGAATTTTAAAAACATTTTGGTGTGTGTCTTATTTCAAAATGGTGTTTATATGTGTAAGTGGTGGTTTGCTTAATGATAAGCATTTTTTTTATTTGTGTGAATGGTTTAACTGGGTACGTAACCTATGTAGATTGAGTTTTGAAAACACTTTTGGTGTGCATATGGTTTTAAAAGAGGGTTTGAGTGTGAAAATGGTGATTCCTTGTGTGTAAGTACCCTGTTTGGATTTTATTCATATGTTTGACATGTGATATGAACTTGAAACATGTTTGATCACGAACTAGGAATACCGGGTTGCTAGGAGGGTGGACTAGACTAGTGGGCTAGTGTTCTGGAGTTAACTTGACCCAGTTTCATTGGTAGGACTGACGACTGCAACACTAACTAAACATATGCTTTTCTGAGGGTCGTGGCTTTCTAAGCCACGTTTTCTAAGGGTTGTGGCCTTCTAAGCCACATTTTCTGAGGGTTGTAGCCTTCTAAGCCATGTTTCACAGAGACAGGAAGATCTAGGGACCCAAGCTAGCTAACACCCATGAGGCCTCTCCTATATTAGTGCTCATTGGTTACTTTACATTCATCAGTGTGACACTTTGGTTTTTTTTTAAAAGTGTGTGTGTGTGTTTTAATTTAAGTTGATCCATTTGAAACTATTTTCCTTAATCCTATTTTCTTTAAAACTATTCCAGTATTTACTTATTTGCTTTAATTAAAATTGAAAATGTATTTTTCATTTAATAATTATGTGTGGAAAATTTTTATTGGGTGACCTCCTACTGGGATTTTGGCTCACACCCTACATACAACTTTGGGTGTATGTAGATTCTATTTCTTTTGTATTCTCGGTCGAAGCATTGAGCTCAACAATGGCGGTTTTGGTCGTTGATTGTCTTATTGGGCAGGTTGGTGTTTGTGGCGTGTGGATGTTGCACCTCTATTGTTGCTTGTAGGTTCATCTTAGAGTTTTATTTTCTTTTGGTTGTCGTTTAATTTTGGATGTTTGTTTAAGTTGTAAGCCTTTTGGTTTGATTTATAGTTTAAAGGCGTGTTTGGTTGTTTGTTTCCAGTTTTAGTTGTTTATATTGTGATTTTTGTTTTTATCTTTTATTTTGGTTAAACTTTTCTCTTTTATTATTTATGATACCCGGGAACTTGTGCTAGCCCGTGGGGATTGGGAACGCCCTTTGGGCTATGTCGCGGACCAGGTCGGGCACCGGGTCGAATGGCGACCCGGTCTGGTTTGTGACAAAATGGTATTAGAGTGCAGGTTTGATCTCTTGGGTCGTTTTCTTTTGGAATAGAGTCGTGGTAGATTGGATTTAAGGTTGTCGAGACTCGACGTCTTGGCTAAGAGTAAGGTGCCTGGCCAGCACACATCGTGGCGGGACTCGAGTTACCAAATCAAGTTGAGTTTTGTCTAAACCTTTGGTCGGTGTGGTTAATTTCGTTTAGGGTAAATGTAAAAGGAGTAGGTTCAGTGTTCCCAGTTAGCTTACAGGGTCTGGAAAGCCATGTGGAGCTGGGGATACTATCCTAGAATACCCTTCATGGTAGTGGCATGATTGGTGTATGGTCGCCAACCATATGTTCCAGTCACCTGCTGACACTAGTTTTCTCTTGAATCATTCCTAGTTTCTTTGTCTTGGAATTGTGGACATTTGGTTTTTAAGTAAAAATGATTTGGTCTCGGAAAATGTTTTGGAAAATGTTTTGAAATAAATCACTTTAAAATGAAAATGAGGTATGAGGTTTGAAAAGTGTGGGTTGGATGTTTTGGTTTTGAAAAATGGAAAGGTTTGATTTTAAACCTTGGTGTTCTCGTGGGAAACCACATACATGAGTGTATATGGAAAGAGAAAGGGTTAATGGAATGAGAGGATGAGTGCCTGGATGGATATGATGTGGGTGCTGGTGTGGCATGGGAACATGCATGTGCGAGGCCCATGGGACACCATTAATGTTTGTGCAACCCACAAGCTTTTCTTATTTTCAAAAAGTTTTGTTAAATGAGAATTTGGTGTTTTAGTAAATGGTGATTGTGTGGTGTGTCCTTGTTTTTTTGAGATGTTGGATGTGAGGAGTTTTGAGCTTAGTATCCTTTCTTAATGATTTGTGTCTTGAGTTTGAATTCTTGTTGGTTAGTTGGTGCGAAAGTGTCTGGTTAATGGTCTCTTTTGAAAAGTGATTCGAGAATCCCTTGAAGTGGTTATGCCTACACGTTTACTGTTTTTTGTGCTGTTTCTTGACCATTGGACCAGTTTGGTTGGGTCCATGGGTTTCTTTCATGACTAGTGTATGCCACCCATAAAGCATTAATATGTTATTGATGTGTGGCCACGGGCAATTCACATTTCGCTGACCCTCCAGTTTATCAGAGGAATCCCTTCTCGAATTCTAGAATTGTACCCACCTCTCATTTTTACAACTAAGCAGATCCTCTCACAGCAGGATGACAGATCCGAGGGGAGTTGAAGGGAGTTTTGGTCTTTTGAGTGTCTGACTCATCGGGTATGAAGTTTTACACTATCATGTTTGAAGGTCCCCCCTGGAAACAGCGAAAGGAATTCCAGTGGGGAAGGGTGAAGGCGATTCAGAATTATCAGTGTTGACTAGCATCTTGAGTGGATTTGTAGTATTTTCATCAGCTACAAGGGTCATGTTTGGTGACATCTTGTAGTGTGAGTTCTCCTTGATAGTCAAGGGTGAAGTTTGACCTCATAAATTTAGGATTTCTATTTGGAAATGGTGAAGGAGATTCTGGTGGGGAAAGTTGGAAGCATCCTAGAGTGGTCGGTGCTGACCACTATTCTAAATGACCTTTGATCCTTCATTGTTTTCGTTTAATAAAGGGTTCTATGTTAAGCCACTAGTGTGGAAGACCCAGTCACATGGGGATTCTACGATCGATTGCAATAATCACGTGTTGTTTAAGACTCATTTTAAAGCCCCTCACCATATAATGTTCCCCTCAACAGCAATGGTCATGTTCATGTGACGATTTGTGGAGATGTGTTCTCATTCAGTGTGACAAAGGGTGATGTGAATGCACCATTTCAGCTCTTGTGTTGGTTAATGTTCTGTGTATGATCAGTTGGATATCGTAATGTGTTGTGTTTGCTGGTGTTGTCTCGGTTGCATGTGACACCAAAAGTAGAAGCTCCATTCGGGAGTCTTAGACACCTGACTGCGAGGCAGGAGATACTTCAAACATCAGGGCTCTAGCCATAGGCCTCAGAGTGGAGCTGGCGCGTGGTCAGGTACCCAGAGAATGTATGGGACCCTGACTATGTTCTGTAATCGATGTTGAAAGTCAAATCAATTTAAATCATTTCCTGTAGTTGTTCTATTCCAAATGAACCATTTGGGCACATAAGGATTTGGTGACTATGCGGAGGTGGGGTCGTCTCATAGCCTTAGAGTCTTGGGGGTCACATTCCACTGGATGAAATCGATTTAGTGGTCCTTATGGGATATGTTGGGTAAGTCAGGCTCAAAGTAGGTATAGTGATCGTTTGGGGATGTGAAGATGTTGGTTTGTCTTGGGTCATGGTTTTGACACCCTAGTAGGTGGGCCCCACCCTCCCCACCCTTGTGGTGGGGTGTTTGGTCACCATTGTGAAATTTTCAAAGTTATGTATCTCTTATTAGTTTTAATGGTGGGGAGACCCACATTGGGTCTCGCACTAATGTCTCTGGAATGAATCAGTGCTGGAATTTTCTTTAATGGTTGGGAGTCTACTCAGACCTCCCCATTTCAGTCTTCTAGTCTCGACTTGGGCATTGGTAGGTTCTTAATGGTGGGGAGCCCCTCGGGTTTCCCTATGTTGACCTTTTGGTTCTGTTTCTAAAGATGCCTTGGTGATAAGTGATAAGAGTGTCCCTTGGATGTGGTTTGACCTTGTTTGTTCATTCTAGCCAAATGGTGTGGTTTTTGTTTAATAGTGCTTGAAATGTTTCAGCTTGTGAAGTTGGTTTTTATGGGTGCGAGAGTTTCTTTTTTCTTCTTGATCAGTCAACTGGAGGCATTCTAGCTCTTTGGGGCAGGCGACACAGATTAGAAAGTCTTTTTATGAGTTTCTTGAAGTTATCTTTTAGTCACCTTCTCTGAGCACGATGTGTTTGCCTCTTTTTTTCTTGTTCTCATAGGGACCCTCTTTAGACCTTAAGGGGGTGTCATTTCTTACATTGGCTCTCAGCCTTAGTTGTGGATTTCGGGGGATGGAAAGCTTTATGGTGGGGAGAATTTTCACACCCGTCATCTTTAAATATGTTAGTTCATTAATTTTCTCTGCGTCAGGTAGTCCGGGGTTAAGCCCGACTAAAAATTTGATGTTTTTATTTAAAAACGCTTGTAATGGTCTTGAGTGCATTCAGCGCACCGCAGTCAAAGCCGTGCAACCCCGCTCCGGTCACCATGCGACCTCGCCCGGTTAACCTTGCTGCCTGCCCGGTGCATGATTAATTAATTAACTATTAAATTAAATAAGTTAAATGATCAATAAAAGAATTAAATTAAAAAGGTGTTAAAGATGATAATTTTATTATGTTTATTATTATCATCATCATCTTTCTGTTAAAATTTTTATGGGCTGCGCGGAGTAACTGCACAGTTTTATGACACTTTAAAATTAAAGATAATCAAACGAAGTTTAAATAATTATTTTAATGATAATGAAAATAGTAATTTTCATTATTATTATTACAATTTTCATTATTATTACTATTATCAATATGTTCACTGCGTTTATTAATATAAGGTATATTATTATTAAGTTGATTTCGTTGACTTTCTTTTTACCAAATTTTTTTAAGCTTATTATGTTTATTCATATCATGTTTAGTTTATTATAATAATTATTATTATTTTTATTTTTAATAATATCATTTTCTTGTTAATTGTTCTATCATTTTTTTATTATAGGGGTCTAGTTCTTCTCTCCCCTGCTTAAGCCCGTCGCGACCCCCCTCCCCCATCTCGATCTCCTGTGTGTTTTCTCCGCCTTGAAACCCTATGCGCTACACCTCATCTCTCCCTCCCATATGGCCATGTCACGCTACATCTCTCACTCCTGGCCGACAATGTCACGATTCCCTACTCCCTCTAGTGACATGCTGCGCACACCGCCCTCCTGGCCAAGCGCCTCCCAGCGATCTCGCTCCCCTTTGGTCAGCCGATGCAGTCCTCCCGGTGCACAGCACTCCGCCGTCGGCTCGCCTCCCTCTATTCTGGTGCCCTGATCCCCTATTTGATTGGCTCTCTCCACCTTGACGAACCGCCGCATGTCATCCCCATCCTCCCTCGAAAAACTTGCACCCCCCTTGGCCGCACGTCCGATCTTGGCCAGATTTTCTAGCACAGAACACCTCTGACACTTCTCTGTTGTGCTCTGTCATCTTTCTGCAGCCTTTCCATAGGTGTGTACTTATTTTCTTAGTTTGTTTCTTCATTTGAGAGATTATCAGGTAAGGGTTTATGTGGTGTTTGGTCCAGTTTTGATGTTCTCTTTGGTTCGAATTCTGGTTTAGGGCCCTTTTCTGTTCATGTGTGGTGCGTATGAGGTGTGATTGGAGATTCACACAAGGTTTGGGAGTTACTCCTTCTGAGGTAGGTGGTTTCGCATCTAATTATTATTTGATGAATTTATTTTCAAGCTTAATTTTATTTTATTATTTTATTGAATTAATTTGTGTAGTGCGAAGTTGGTCTTCTTTGAAATTGGATTTGAGTTGAAAATTGTTTAGTAGGTTGTTTATATAAAGAGTGTGTCTTCTGCTGAGAACTTTGTTAGTTACTTTTGAATTTTGGAGTTATCTTATTAAGTCGTGAAAGTGGTGAGAACTGTTTTTCTAACATGGTGTCGGGTGAGTTTGGTCGTAAAAAAAGTTTTTTCTTGAGTTTAGTGGTTAACACTAATAAATTTCTTCTAAATTGTTTTATAAGCTTTTATTTTTGGCCTGTTAAATTATTTTATTTATGAAATTGTGTTTTTCATATGGTGTAAGGGTTTTCTATAAAACTTTTTGGTTGTGCAGGTTACACTTTAAAACTTTATTTGAGTGTGTGTCATGTTTTAATGCACTTGAATTTATAATTGGTTATTCTAGTGTGTGCCAAATCCTTGTAACACTCATTCACTACTGCTTTATGATTTTTTTAAAGTGGTGTAATAAATTATGAAAATGGTGTAAAAAGCATTTGAAAAACGTTTTGGCCTGTGTCTTATTTCAAAATGGTGTTTATGTGTGTAAGTGGTGGTTTGCATAATGATAAGCGTTTTTTTATTTGTGAGAATGGTTAAACTGGGAACGTAACCTATGCAGATTGAGTTTTAAAAATACTTTGGTGTGTGTATGGTTTTAAAAGAGGGTTTGAGTGTGAAATGGTGATTCCTTATGTGTAAGTACCCTGTTTGGATTTTATGCATAAGTTTGACATGTGACATGAACTTGAAACTTGTTTGAGCACAAACTGGGAAGCCCGGGTAGCTAGGAGGGTGGACTGGACTAGTGGGCTAGTGTTCTAGAGGTGACTCGACCAGGTTTCACTGGCAGGACTGACGATTGCAACACTAACTAAACATATTCTTTTCTGAGGGTTGTGGCCTTCTAAGCCACATTTTCTGAGGGTTGTGTATTTCTTAGCCATGTTTTCTGAGGGTCATGGCCTTCTAAGCCATGTTTCAGCGAGACATGAAGATCTAGGGACCCAAGCTAGATAACACCCACGTGGACTATCCCATATTAGTTCTCATTGGTTACTTTATGTTCATTAGTGTGACACTTTCGTTTTTTTAAAAGTGAGTGTGTGTGTTTTAATTTAAGTTGATCCATTTGAAACTATTTTCCTTAATCATGTTTTCTTTAAAACTATTCCATCATTTACTTCTTTGCTTTAATTAAAATTGAAAATGTGTTTGTCATTTAATAATTATGCATGGAACCTTTTTATTGGGTGAAGTCCTACTGGGCTTTTGGATCACACCCTACATACACCTTTGGGTGTATGTAGATTCTGTTTCGTTTGTATTCCAGGTCGAAGTGTTGAGCTCAGCGATGGTGGTTTGGTCGTTGATTGTATTCATGGGAAGGTTGGTCTTTGTGGCATCAGGATGATGCACCTCTCTTGTTACTTGGAGGTTCAACTTAGAGTTTTAGTTTCTTTTGGTTGTCATTTAATTTTGGATGTTGGTTTAAGTTGTAATCCTTTTGGTTTGCTTTATAGTTTAAAGGTGTGTTTGGTTGTTTGTTTCTAGTTTTAGTTGTTTATATTGTGAGTTTTCTTTTTATATTTTATTCCGGGTAAACCATTCCCTTTTATTACTTATGATACCCAGGCACTTGTGCCAACCTGTGGGGATCAGGAACGCCCTTCGGGACATATCGTAGACCGAGTCGGGTGCCGGGTCGGATGGCGACCCGGCCTGGTTCGTGACAATAAGAACATAAGAAAATATACATACATTCATGTAGATTTTCATACTTTAATAAGTTTCTACCAAAAACTAATCTTTTTTCCAAACAAAGATTATTCAAAAATACATGGTCACATTAAAATCACAAGAATCAACAACTAGAGAATCACATAATCAACAATAGAAGAACTATATATTTCCCATGTCTTTAGACATCAACTAAAACCAAAATGGTTAGTATGGGATCATATAATCCCCCAAAAGGGTAATCCATTACAACAAAAAGTACCCAAAATTCAAGAAATGCCATTTAATACACAATTATCCTTAAAATTATTCAAAATAATCCAAACTAAGATTGAAACCCGGAACTCCGAAGGATTTAATCACATAGTCTTCCATAGTAAATCTTAACATGTAACTCCAAAAACATATACTACTCTTAAGGTATCATACTGAAGCATAATTATCCAAATAACATATTTTATATGATTGGTTAATCATTTCCATAAATAACCTTAATTTCTATATGTCCACAAAAAAAAGATATTCTTCCAAAATAAAATTTCATTCATTACTCCACAAATTAAATCCCTTAGTATTCTATTTTTCTTAAGCATATAGTGTTCCCAAAAGAGAGAACGTCTTCCAAAATCACTTTTATCACTTAATCACCAAATCATTTTATTATAATAAGGATATCCATTTAATAAAACATAAGTTCAAAAAATCAACATATTCTTGATCCATAAAATTATTTAACTAAAAAGAATAAGTCATACTAAACAAGTACTTGAAGTAGGATAGTGGTAGGTGATGCACCCTTGTTGCCCTTCTGTTGTGGGTTCGATTCCTATGGCCTTTCCGGACATGATGGGTTGTCACCCATCTACAGGTTGTCCTTTTTATAAAACTCAAAAATAACCCTAACATGTTTTAACCTCAATGGTTTTATTATACCTTTCATTTTCATCCAAATACATTAAGACCTCATCATCTTATATAAGGTCATTTTTTTCACCTCCATATTATAAAATAAAACTACTCCCAAAAGAAATATCATCAAACCTTGATCATGGTGTCCATATGGTTTCATCATCATCTTGTTCTCGTAGGTAGAAGGTCCATGCATTGCAACAATGATTTACAGATCCTTCAAAATAATTTTCTTCCTTAATCCAAATACACCTTGTACAACTTGGTTCATATGGGTGTTCACAGAAAAATATTTTTGGAAAATAATCATGCATGACATATAATTTCAAAACATCTGATAGAACATGATTTCTATAAAATATTCGGACCGAATTTTTCTAGAAAATTTCAATTAACAGTACTTTTAAAATACCATAAGTATGTGTTGAGAGACTATATTGTAAAAGAAAATATAAATAGGTTGCGCAAGGGTCACATTCTTCAGCACCTTTTTCAAAATCATAATATGCTTCAAAATTATTTTGATAAGGTAAAATATTTGAAAATTACTTAAAAATATTTACCTTTATTGAAAATATGAGAATATTGGGAAAATATGGTTTTATTAAATACAACCCATGATCCACAATGATATCAGGGTAAAGTGGGGGTATTGGATATCTCAAAAAATTACCTGCAAGTGAGTTGTATGTTAGAAAAAGTTTCACAATCATCTGAACATGACTTTACAATAATTATTACTAGTAAGTCATCAGGTAGAGAAATGAATTCCATTTGAGATCCTACTCCTTCCATTTGTAACATACTTTCCTTAATTGAAAAAAGTTTCAAAAATAAGGATTTAACTTAAAGAGTAGACATAGATACTAACCATGTGTTAAAAAAACTCATAATCCCTAAAGTTGTCTAAACTGACCTCTGATACCAACTATAAGGACCCGTCCTTAAACATTACATAATCTTGAATTAAATGGATAATTCAAATTGAGGATCTTTTCAGGTTTAGATTTTTAGAGAATTAGGTCATAACATTTACATAACAACATGAATATTACATGTAGAAAATTCTACTCAATATCCATTATTTTATAAAATAAAAACTATTGAATAAAATGATTCATGTGTAGTTCCATGTTTTAGATAGCATGACTTTTCCTTGATCCCATCCTTGACACTTATTCATCTTTAAGTCTTGTGGAAAACATATCAAAAACGTGGGATGAGCATAAAAAACTCAGTAAGGGATATAAAATAAGGAATGAAAACATTATCCCATCAATAAATACAAAACAATGAAACCATACTTTTCAATCATAACATACCTCATGAAATCATAAGATTTATGAATAACACACAGAAATAATAAATCATAAAGGTAGCTTGTGGAATCCATATCAAACTTACATTGTAGTTATCACAGCTACATGTGGAGTCACATTTGGAATACCCATAACAGTATATTCCCTAAATCTCTTAGAAGAAACATTCATGTTTACCTCCGTCATGTAACCCAATGCATTGAAGAGCTATCTCGGGCTCGCATGCCCTATGTTTATCACGGAACCACCCGTATACGTAAACAATGCCCAATAGCCATAACATATTCATAACCCATAAAACAAACATAATGAAAATATAACATTTCCACATTGAAATAATAATATATCATTTCAAAATATTCACAAAATCAAATATTTTATCAAACCATTTTCAAAACCATTTAAAATATTAAATGAAGATATTTTTGAATCAAATTATCCAATACCACTTTGAAGCTTTTGAAAGAAATATTAATTTCAAAACATTCATGTCCATATGAATAATTCCTTAGACCCATTTTTAAAAAATGGACATTACTGTGAAATATTTATAACAATAAACCTTTAAAACATTTAAACCAATATTTTAGTTAAAGAGTTTTTAACCAAATGAGAGATCCTAAAATACAAATAATTGAGGAATAAAATTTAATCAGAACTTAATAATATCATGAAAATAAAGGTATTCATGATATAATATGACAAAGGACAGTATATACACCATATAAGAGTGAATTGGTTCATATCAACAATGAAGTCTCAATGGAAATGGAAATTGAGAGGAAATCCCATATAAAGAAGGTATCCTTGGATTAAAAATAAATCAATTACATAATTATGTGTGATAAATATAAATAAACCAAATATTAGTGGATATTAAGTTTAAATCAATCATAGGTTATTCACACAAATTCATATCATGACATAATCATGAAGTAGATGTTTAACCCAAAAAATTGAAATTGGGTTAAGAAGTTTTCTTACAGAAATTTGACAGCCTAACGACATCACTTTAAAATTCAGAAAATAAGTTGATGACAGATAAAATGATATCTCATCACTTGGACATAAAATTTACATAAATAGGGATATAGAATAACATATCCCAACATAATAAGAAGTAAATTAAAAGACATAACAAAAATAAGTCTTTTAAAAAGAGGAGGGTGAAAGGTTCCCTTACCGATTTGGTAACTTATGAAACATACACCCCATGAAATAAAGATCAAACAATTAATATTTAAATACCCATAAATTAAATTATATTTCACAAATAAAACAATCATGGGAAGTAAATTCACCACACAAAATTAAATAGTGGCTAATATAGAATGAATCTCACATGAAAAAAAAGTGAGATGAAAAACCCTTACCACATTGTAATCAATCAAGTCATTTGAGAAAAAGTTAATAACCACCAAATATATCACAATATACAATGAATATAAATAGAATCCTGAAAATATATATCAAATTTCAGTACACAATACACCACATTCAATAAATAAGTGTTGATCAATGGAAACTCACGGAATTAAAAGTGAGATAAGAAATCTCTTACCTCGTGTCCAAATTGACTTGTATGTTCATTGTTATTCCTGAATAATAAACTTAAGCTAATTTCTACTTTATTAATAATATTTTTAATTTTTATTATTACTTTTATATCAATTATTATCTTGCAATAATAGTTAGTTAATTATTTGAGTTTATATCGAACATTTTTCCGATGTTCGGAATTTGAGTTAAAAATGAACTTGTTATAATTACAATTTTTCCATGTGGTCAAAAATCCATTACCTCCAAAATGATATTAATGATTTAGATATGATATATATAATATATATCCATTATATATATATATATATAATAGAACATAAAATTTGGAGATAAGAAATGAAATGCACCGTTCCTGGAGACAGTAAGTCGTACATACACATTAATGCTACTTTCATTTCAATTTAATATTTATTGGCATGAAAAATTAATGATACATAGGTATATTATAATTACAGTATAATATCATATGATATATATGTTATATAATTTCATTAACTCTTTCTTTATAAGTTCCATGTATGTCATGAACCAATCATATCACCTTGAGTGGGCAGTAGTCCGCACTTTCTAAAATGAAATTATCACATTTACCCATTATGGAAACAATAAAGGTATGATATAAATGAAAAATAAAAAAGCATAAATAAAACATAAACATAATATATATCATATATAAATATAGTTCAATCATAATGGCCACCATGAGAGGTGGTATGAGTTAATTGAACAATCATCGTTTCGTGAGGCGTTAGTTTTCTATTCACAGAAACATTATGTTCTTTACCCATTAGATGGAGGTTTGTGTAAGTGTAGTTCAAATAATTCTCATAAAAACATCCTAGAATATTTATGATACTTGTGTTTTTATAAAATAAAGTAATAAAAATAGTTTAGGGGTTGGATAAGTAAAATAAAAGAAAATAATATAAGATAAACTGTTACCTTTAATTTGAGTAACTCTCATTGGTTTGAACTGAAAGGACTTATTGAAGTGCCTTCTACCTAAATTATCGCATCTAGGGGGAGTAGAGGGATGTATGGAGCTCAATTGGGCATATTTTGGATGAGAAAAATGGCTTGAGAGGTGTTAGGAATTGGTTATAAGTGAGGGATTTTTATAAGGGAGAGGAGGGGCTCTTTAGTAAAGTTTGAAACAATTATTTTATTATAACCTCATATTAAGTATAAAAAGGTAAAATAATCATTAAAGTCAAATTTAAAATGACTCATGGTTGAAATAAAATCATCCAATAATAATTGGACAGGTTTTGGATATTGTTTTAATATTTATAATCTTATTTATTTAAATCATTTATTAATGAGGTAAATATTTCATCATTATTGTGTCATAAATAATTTAATTTATTTGATGTCCAAAAATTATAAAAAAATACCATGATGTAGGAAATATTTTTAGCTTTAAAAATAATATTAATAGTTGAAATTATAACTTATATAACCCCATGTAAAAATTAATTTACTAAAACATATTTGTTTATTTCATTTTGTCTTTACTTTAAATTAATTAATATAAAATGTCATTATTACTCCCATGTAGCTCCATGGGGTCCCAAATTCGTCCCAAGGATGCCCATGGTCGGCTATGTATCGGCCAATAGGATTCAGACAAATGTTAGGGTAATTTAATATTATTATTATATTATATTTTACCCTTATTTAGTATATTTACTCTTTAATCACGGTAAATAAAATATTTACTGAAGTAAATATTGAAAATGTCGAAAAATAAAAGTTACCTATTTACACAATTTGGACCTAATGATTTCATATATGGAATCCAATTTCTAAATTAAATACACATAATTGGAATAAATTAATTTTAAATTAATTCCCGTTGTCAAAACAAAAAGTGTGTTTTTTATAAATAATAACTATCAAATGATTCACACTTGTTTATGTCCAATTTCAAAGTGAAATTAATTCCAATGTCCAACATTAAATTAACTGGTAAAAATATATTCTAATTACACTTTATAACCAATTAAAAAGATAATCTAACCATATAAATTAATTAGATTAAAAGAAACTTTTGAATTAATATACAATATTTTTCACTATTCATTAAAAAATGAACTTTATCAAAAAAATACCAAAACTTTACCCAAAGTAAATTTTGATGTCCCAAATCTAAAGAATAATTTAATTTTGTCAAATAAAACATATAAAAATGACCAAAATCAGATTTTTTGAGGGTTCTCCATTAAAAGGCGGTAAATCGACTTTTAAAGAATATTCGAGTATTTATGTTGAGAGTCATTCACATTTTAAGACTCTAAATTTTATTAGATAAATGTAAAAATATTCAAAAAATATGTATAATCATATTTTAGTTATTTCTATTCATTCATACCAATACAACGGCTAGGCGTTAACTACCATTTAAAATAATAATATTATATTATTGGTGTGCAACATAAGATTTCAAAGAAACCCATTGTTGCGTATCGGGTACGTCATCGAACATAGTGTCCCATTTAAAGTAAAATTAATATATAATTCACAAATATTAATAAATATGAAAAAATTCATTTTCTTTATTTACCTGGGATGGTACACCACGTGTGGATCACCACTAGAGGGAATCTAATCTTGATTTCTAAAACAAAATGATGATGCAATTCAGATCCATTTTTTGGTCCATCAAAAAAAAATTAATTTCTTGTAAGTTAATTATTTAATTTCTTAAATCAATTATAAATAATATGTGATGATCATTAAATTTGGTTCTGGCATTTATCCATTATCTATATTCATTGATTCAACTATGTTGATCATGGAATTTATCATTTTGTAAATGTTAGATTAATCATTGATCATGAAAAAAGAAAAGTTTTGAAGAAACCATATGACTCTTCTGTTGAATTCATAATATTCTAGTGGTATCATAGTAGTCACAAAATTATTTATAATTATTAAAATATCATAGATTTAATTATGAATTTATTATTGGTTTTTAGTTCAAGTTTAAATATTATTTAATCTGAATTGTGTGATATTATTAATTTCTCTTTGTTTATTGTAAATATAATCAAAAAGATAAATTTTATGAAAAAAATAAATTTTAATATCTCATCTGGAGGTTCCAAGGAGCCTAGCCAGATTACGCAAGAGTACACATCATGTAACCTGAATGTACATGTCATGTACTAGTGTTTAATTCTCAATGAATTAATTCAATTTTAATTCAAGTCATGTGCATTTATTACATGTAATGAATTTAATTATACACCACGTGTTTCCTTGGCCATCATGGCACACGGTCATCCAGATTTCATGTCGTGTAACATCAATACATGATCTGGTGTCCTTTAGTCTCATATGGGCCATGTATCTTCTTACATGGCCTACATTACTGGTTTCCGTGTAACATAAAGACCACATGTTGTGTAGCCCATTTACACATCATGTACTCCAAAATTATCGATGGAACAGTTACACAATGAGTCCCTAGGTGTGTTTCATGGATAAATGGTGAGAATAATACATTTTTTGTATCTTAAATGTACACATTATGTACTTTTACCAAATTATGAGGAATTATAATTAATTTAATATATTGTGAAAAAGTTATCAACATGTACTTGTGTGTGGTCATTAAGTTTATAATACACACCATGTGACTATTTATATATATATATATATATAAATGTTTAATTATATTCTGTATAATGTTAGGATCTACATATATTGTATAAGTCGTATTATAGTTTTTACTCTATGTGCATTAATTCATTACACTCTATAAAGAAATAAAAAACCATGTAAACCATGTGATCATTAAGTTAATAGATAACATCATGATATTATGTGATAAGTCATGTATGCTGGTTATTGCAAGAGCAAATAATAAATGAGTATAATACACATTGGGCAGTTTGGACTGGTACTCACTGTGTTTCCTCTAAGGTACATTTTTTTACACATTTAATTTTAAATAAATTTATTTAATTTTTTAAAATTACAATGGATGATAATATCAATTAAGTTTGGATAAGAATTAAGATAAAGGAGTTTATTAATTAAATAATATAACTAATTGATTCAAGCATGATTTATGTTAAATAATAACAATTATAATTGAATACTAATTTTATTAAATTCATAATTTTTTACATACATGCGGATGATCAAGATCCTAGACCAAACCATTGTATGTGAATGGTTTCATTTTATTTATTATTAAATTAAATTTTTGGAATTTGTTTCATCTCTCCCCTCACTATGTAAGAGCCTACATACCCATGGTTTCCTTTATGTAAAACACTTAACCAATCCTTTGGTTCCTTCACCTATGTGTAAGTAAAATCATATGTAATGGATGGAGATCATAAGATAGTGGAGGCGATTCAAGTTTGGATCCAACTTGAATCCAATCCAAGAGATATATATAGTCGGACAAGTGGAAAGATACAACAAAAACCATTAATGTTTTAAGGTATTTTCCCCTCGTTCGAAGGTTATTTTATCATCCTCTAGATAAACCAACCTTTTATAAATGCTTATGATCATACCAATTTATTATTTTATTTCATTCGGGTTTCAAGGATGTTTAATTATGGATGTTTTTTCATTATCACATAAATTAATGAATTAATAATCATGTATGATAGAACTAAAATAAATTGTTCTATACGTAAAGATTATCTAAGGCATGATTAATCACTTAACTAAATCCACTTAATATTAAAAATCTTATAATAAGGATAATAATTTGAAATTTTCACATAAATATAAAATACATCAATTATACATATCAAGTTGTTATAACCTTCCACTACTTTTTTTAAGTTTAACCACAACTCAAACTGATTGACCAGGTAAATTTGTGGTGCTGTCAATTATCGAGGAATTCTAACTTTATGTTTTATTCGACATAAATTTGTTTAAATCAAGTGTTTACTACCAAAGAAGTACTCGATGTAATTAAGAGGAAAAGGTTGATGAAATCCAATATAAGGGTTTTAGGATTGGGGAGTCTGCTCAATAGATAATGGAATTGTGAGTTAATTAACTTGGAATTTGGAATGCCTACCTAAAACCCTTCAAATTTCTTGACCATCCAATGTTGGCGTGATAAGAAGGGAAATATGGATCCTTTACACTAGAATGTCCAAGAAATATGATATTTCTAATCTAATAGTGAGGGATATTGGGTTTTGAAAAAATAGTGGGAGATTAATAAATATAATATTTATTTGTATAAATTTTATCAGATAAAGTACTAAAACTATGGTCATATTGTTTTTAGTAACAGTAATAATAATTACTTCAAAGACATCTTTCTGATCCATACATGAGAAGCATAACCTTTTCTCTGATAAACATTTCCAAGAATAGAAAAGGTGATTATGTGTTATCATATTCAATGGAAGTAAATTGTATGTGATGGAAGAACCTTTTCCTAATGCGCCTGGTAATGATTATAGTGAGGAAGAGTTAACTCCCTATGAGAAACATTCGAATGCTGTTAAAAATGTTTAGTGTTTTATGCTATCATCCATGACCAATGGATTTTTGAAGCAACACAAGGACATGGATTTGTATAACATGATGCCTTTATTATAGGATCTCTATTAAGATAAGGAGATACCAGAGAGATATGATATCTCCAATGCTCTATATATAACTAATATTAGATATTATGTGCTAGATGGGCCTCATGTAGTCAATATTATTGGCTACATTAAACACGTCTACATATTAGGGATTAAATTCACAAATTATTTTCCCACATTTCATATAGGTTCCTTACTACACAAGACCTTATCTAGTATTATTGTTAATTATAACATGGAAAAAATGAGAAGATTATTTCAGCACTTCTTACTCTGATTTTCCAAGTGGAACAGGACTTGGGGTGTAACAAACCCTCGGTACTTAGGGTGAATAAGAAAAGTAAGAACAAGGTGAAGGGGAACAATACCCATAACAAGTCTAAATATCTTGATCATTCCTCATTTAAAAAGAGAAACATCCAATGTTAGCGAAAAGAAAATGAGGTAGTATGTTTTACATGTGGAATGAAAGGACACTGGAAGAGGAACTGCACCCAAAAGCAAGGGGAAGCTAAATGTGTGTTCGTTATGGAGTGTAATCTTTAAATATCTACACATTGGTTATTAGATATAGCTTTTTGTGATCACATCTATATCCAAAATAAGGAACCAAGTAGATTTTGAAATATTTATATAGGATAGGTTGATATGAGAATTTTCAATGGTGTAAGGATGGTTGCTCTTTCCATTAGTGACTACCACCTTTTATTTCCAATGTGATTGATATTGGTTTGAAGGGAATGTTATTGTATACTAACTACTTTTAAGAACATAATTTTTGTTTCATTCTTAGATGAAAATTATTTTTTTTTTGGAAATAAAAGTTGTTTATTTTATAAAGAAAATATATGTTATGGAATGTCACATTTAAATAACAGTTTTCATGTATTAAATTACAAAAAGTAAGTATTGAAAATATATAACAAATCATGTTAACATGAATCATATAATAATCATATATGTAATCACCATCTTGGTCACGTAAATGATAAGAATTTGAAAAAGATCTATCAAGACAGGTATTTAGACACTTCTGTGTTAAGACCACTTTAAATATTTCATACTTGTTTAAAAGGAAAAATGACCAAACTACCATTCGGAGGACAGGTTGAAAGGGACACAAAACTTTTAGTATTTTTACACATTGATGTGTGTAGACTATTTCTAGTAGAATATAGAGGTGGGTATTCTTACTTCATAACTTTTACTGATGACTTGAGTCGATATGCATATTTATACTTGATGAGTTCTAAGCCTGAGTCCTTTGAATAATTTAAATAATTCATGAATGAAGTAGGGAATCAAATTGGAAAGAATATAAAGAATATTGGATTGTATTGAGGTGGTCAATATCTTAACTAAAATTTTGTCAACATTTTATGGGAGGTTTGGATTTTATCTCAATTCACTCCATCTTACACACCATGGTGGAATATTGTTACTGGATAGAGAAACCATACCTTGTTAGAAATGGTAAAGTTGAATATGAGTCATGCAGATCTTTGATTATCCTTTTGGGGGTATGCAATACAAAAGGTTGAATACACACTAAACTGAGTACCAAATAATGTTGAAAATAGAATTCCATTTGAGTTATGGAGTGGAAAGAAACCATTTTGTCACATACAAGTGTATGGTGTTGTAAGGAATTTTTTAAGGACTTCTCAAGAAACAAACTAGCACCCCAAGGAACAAGGTGTATCAATATAGGGTATCCCAAGGGAAAAATGGATAGTACCTAAACAACTGCTTAGAAAAGAAATTTATTGTTTCAGTACATTCCAACTTTCTTGATAGGCGGTGCATCCTCAAAAAGGATAGTTGGATAAAGATTAACTTCGATTCAGTTTATGATCAAGATATAAAATAGTTAGTACATGAATAGATTCCACAAGTCCCTATAGAGAAATTTGTTCCTAAAACACAAGTACTACATAGGATAACTATAGAGGTAAGAGAACTAGAGATATATGGTTTTTTAGTCCTTGAAGATGGTGACTCATTATTGGATTACAATGATGAACCTCTCTCCTAAAAGGAGGTGTTAGAGAGATCAGAAGCTACATGATGGTAAGAATCCATGAATTCTCATGTATCAAAACCAAGTTTCGGTTCAATTTGATGTTCATGTTCATGTAAATCCTATAGGGTTAAAATGATTATTCAAGAGAAAACTATACATGTAAGGTAAGGTAAATACCTTATAAAGTAAGGCCAATTTCGAAAATAGTTAAACATCATCAAGGAATTGACTGTGACGAAACCTTTTCACCAGTTTTCATGTTTGAATCCATAAAAATTCTACTTTCTATATCACCTTAACATGAATATGAAATTTGGAATATTGATATTAAAATATATTTCCTTAATGGTAACCTTCAGTTTGAAGTCTAAATGACATAACCAAAAATCTTTGTGACACCAGGTGATGTAAAAAAATATTTTCATGTTTCAGAGTAACATTTATATATTTAATCAAGCATCCACGTCATGAAATATTTGACTTGATGAAGATATAAAAGAATTTGGTTTCATTTATAATGAATGTGAGGTATGTGTTTGAAACAAGTTTATTGTGAATGTGACCATTTTTCTAGTAGTATATGTTTATAAAATATTACTTATTGGAAAACACATACCAGTTTTAAATTCTATAAGGACAAGTTTAAGAAGTGTTTATATGTGAAGGACATAGGTAAAGAATCCTATATTCTAGGGATCATTATCATTCGGGATAGATCCAAGAGGCTTCTTGGACTAAGTAAATGTATATATATTTAACAAACACTAAAGAGATTTCATATAGAACAATCTAATAGGGTATTGAATCCAGTTTCATATGATATTCATATTTATAAAAAAAAATTCCTTTGAAAAAATAGAAGAAAGTGAGAATGAGTATAATCCCATATGATTAAGAGATTGGATTAATCATGTATACCATGTTATGAACTAGACTTGATGTTGTCTATGCATTAATAATGGTAGGAAGATATCAAGAAGATCCAGGAGAACATCATTGGTCTGTTGTTAAGGATATCCTCAAGTATCTATGAAGAAATAAGGATATTTTCTTAGTGTATGGAGGATATCAGTATCTAGTCACCATAGGTTATACAGATGCAAGTTTTAAAATAGACTAGAATGATTTGAAGTTTTAGTCAGGATTTTTTTGTCTCAATAGAGGAGTTATGAGTTGGAAAAATTCAAAGCATCTAGTTTTCATTGATTCTATAGAAGAGTCCTAGTAAATAGTAGATTCTTATACATCCAAGGAATCCATTTTTATATGGAAAGTTTTCTAGGATCTTGATGTGGTACCTAGAAGTAAATACCCTATCACATTGCATTGTGATAATACTATAGAGGTGACTCTTGAAAAATAGCCAAGTTCACTCTAATATAAAAAAGAACATGCTCCAGAAGTATCACCTCTTGAGGTATTTTTATAAAATGAGTGAAGTTAAAGTAATCAGAGTTTCTACAAAAGAAAACATGGTGAACCCCTTGAATAAAGTCCTATCTCAGTATAACTATGAGTATCATGTGAGATCTAGTAGACTTAATGTTTTTAGTAGTTGGATTTAGTGAAAGTGGGATTTTATTGGAGTTGGTTCCCTAGAACTAACTTATTTATACTTTAGGATAACATATATTCATTTCTTTGAATATTAATAAACTCAGAATCACATCATGATTTTTATTCTGTGTGAAATTGTTTGTGATAATGTCCTAATATTATTTGTCACACTAAAAGGTTATATAAGTTCCCCAAAATAATGAGAACCCTAATTTACATGGTTGTATTATTAAATAAATATATTATATAGATGGATGAAATAATTTTGGGGATGAAAATGAAAAGGGATATAAGGGGTGAATACTTATATAAATTTTAGTCACCTTCTCATGGTGTAGGACCTTTCTAATATCGAGTGAAGGATATTATGAGAATGAAAGACTTCAATAGGAAACCCAAATTTATATGTGTCATTGGATATTCCTATCTTTAGATGTTTATATTGATAATTAGAATTTAATATTATTATCGATGAGTTTTATAAGCCGTGTGATTTGATGTATTGATGAAAACCATGAATACATGTGTTTTCGGTGTGGTAGGATATGTTGGGAGTGTCACGAGTAACATTTCATTAATAAATAATGCAATAAATGATTTATTCCTTCTGTTCTTTAATAAAATTGTATATCTCAATCCCTTTCATGTAAATGATATAGCATAAATATAAGGACCCTGCCTTAAAAATAACTTATTACAGTGTTTCTGAACTAGAATTAAAATTCAATGATATTTTCAGTTTATAGTATTAGATAATTTTGAAAAACTCTTATAAAGTAGACCCATATATTACATGTGGACACTTATACTCATTATAATTTTTTTCCACCAAAGGAAACCATTTTAAAATAGAAAATGAATTCTTTTCAAGACACATCTTGGAGACATTTAACATGGAATCCTATTAATTCTTAAAAATATTAAAACCTTTGAAAAACATTTAGAAACTTTTAATGAGCACAAAAATATTAGTAAGGGAAATAAAATATGGAATGAAACAATTAGTCCAAGAATATTTTAAACTCATGAAAACATTTTCACAAAATCATACTTTTCACCCATAAATATAAACTCTTAAGATTACCTCATGAAATCATAAGATTTCTATAAAACTAATAGAAATCACAAATCATAAAGGTAACTTGTGGAATAAAAATCATTCTTACTTTATTGTTTTCATGGATACATAGGGAGTAACCTTTTTAATTACATTTGTAATATACCGATAACAGTATATTCTCCAAATCTCTTAAGAGAAACCCAACTAGTTAACTCTATCTCACTACCCAATGCATTGTAGATCTATCACGAGCTATCCCGCCCAAAATTTATCATGGGACCACTCGTATACGTAACACAATTCCCAAGAACCAAATCATAAGCACGACACATAAATATTGCATAAGAGAATTATAACTTTTTCACTTGGAAGTCACATTTTATTTTGACAAAGTCACACACTCATAAAAGAAAACACTTTATCTGAAAACAAAAGTATAAAATTGTAAGGTAAACATCAAAACATAAAAACGACATAAAGAAGATAAATTCAGTTCATTGCATACATGTTTAAAAACATTCAATGTTATTGAAAAAATCAATCCATTTTTAAAACACAATTAAAACATTTAAAAAAATACTTCTGGATAAAAGTCTCTCAATCCAATTTGAAACTTTTAGAAGGAATTAAAATTTTAAAATATTCATGTCGAAATAAATAAATCCTTCAAAACATTTTGAAAAAATGGAAATTAATAAGAAATATTTCAAAGAATAAATCATTAAAACATTTAAAATGATGTTTTAGTTAAAAAGTCCCTTACCTTTGAGTCCAATTCATCTCGCACAATATTTATCTTCCTGAATAATAAAATTTGGTGAATTATTTACTTTATTTATAAACTTTTTATGTTTATTATTCCCTTTATATAACTTATTAAAATTTTATAACAATTACTTAATTATTTAAGTTCATATCAGACATTTTGTCGATATTCGGTGCTTGATTCGAAAATGAACATGGTATGATGTTAGTAGTCCATGTGGTCATAATTCCATTATCTCATGAATAATATTCATAAAATAATAATATATTTTATATATCAATTATTCAGTTAAATGTATTCATTAAATATAGATATGAAAAATGAATAGCATTAACATCATGGAGAGGTAAGTTGTACGTACGCCTGAGTAACGTTTTCATTTTTTAATGATCATTATGGAAAGAAAATAATTATAATTTTTTCATTAAATAATTATCATAACATCATTAACATAATATTAATCATTTAAATATATTTTTATATATCATAATTGTTTTGTGGTGATTAAAAACGAATCACATCACTTCGTGGAGGTGATGGTTCACATGTACACACGAACGATGATATCTTTTTTATATGCATGGAAAGTAAGAACTTAATTGATATATTTTTATATTTTGAAGATAAATTTGTGATTAATATTACATATTAACATTAATTACATCATTATAACCAGCCTTGAGAGATGGTAATTTAAAATGAACTATATTGGTTTGCGAGGAATAAGTCCTCCATAGACATGAATGAAAGGTTCTTTACCCATTTGATGAAATTGAAGATAAATTTAGGTGATTATATTAACATAATAACATATTATTATATTTATTATACTGTATTTATTATCTCATCGTGGTTTTAGAATATTTTAAGGAAGTTTAAAAGGAAATAAAATAAGAACACTTAAATAAAAACATTATATTCCTTCAGACGATCACCTTTTCTTACAACCTTAACACCTCTAAAGAGTATGTTATACCTAAAATAAGGCCTCTATAATGTTGGGAGTTCTTCTATTAATGTGTTTTGGAATATCTTGTATGAGAGAAAAATTGTTCTTAAGTGTATGTAATAGAGATGAATGAGTGCCCTTTTAAAGGGGAGGGTAGGGGCACTTTTGGAATTATAAAAAGGTATTGAATTAATATAAATTTATTTTCTTTTCAAAAAGGGTAAAAATTTATTTAGTTAAAAGATAGGATGATTATGGGTCTAAATCTAATCATCCAACAAAAACTAGACAGGTTTGAATATTTTTTTAATCTATGTCTTTTTGTTTTAACCCTTTTAACTCTTACCATTTTATTACATAATTTACAATTTCAGAGTAAAAATAATTAGCATAACATGCCAAACAAATAATTAATAATTCATCACTAATATATTAGGAATTATATAGAATATTTGTCAAAATATTTTATTTTTATAAATTTTACAACATTTAATAAAATATTTTATATTTAAAAAAACCAATAGTGTCAATTTTGACACTATTCATTAATTGTCATTTAAAAAATATCATAACAATAAAAGTTCAAAAAAACTACTTTAAATCATCACAAACATACCCAATTAATCCATATATTTTTTTATGGAATCATTTTTGTTAACCTATATTTATTTTAATATTTATAATATCATTTATTGTATTCCTTCATTAATTAATAAATTATTGCATCATCATTTTGTCAGCATTTACTTTAATTATTTATTTTAAAAAAAATTGAATAAATTTATATATTGTATCTAGTCATTTTATATCTTCAAGGACGATTTATAATTGAATATTTCACTTATATAACCCCACATTAAAAAAAATTAGTAATAAGAGACATGATTATAACATCTTGGTCTTTACTTTAAATAAAATGTTATAAATGTCATAATCACACCCAAGTGGCTTCCAAAGGCAAACATTTTGTCCCAAGGATTTTCTTGGTCAAAAATAACTCATCCAAAATATTATAACATGTGTTAGGTTAGTTTTATAATATTTTTATTATTTTGTTAACCTTTAATTGCCTTATTTACCCTTAATTGTGGTAATAAAAATAATTACTAAAGTTTCTATTAATAATGTCCAAAAATAAAAGGGACATATTTACATAATTTATAACTTAATATTAAAAATATTTAATCCATTTTTTCAAATTCAAAATACATAATTTTAAGAAATAGATTAAAATTTAATTTGGTTGGCGGGATGAGAAAAGAGGTTTTTATAGTAAAACGTTCAAAAGATTACATAGTTTCTATTTCCAAATTCAATATGAAATTGATTCCAATAAACTAAATTAGATTAAATGATAAAAACTTGATCTAATTATACCTCAAAAACAAGTAAAATTATAATCTAACTATATAAATAAATTACAAGAAAAAACATTTTTGAATTAAAATGTAGTATATTTCACTATTCATTAAAAATGTATATTGTCATAAAAATATCAAAAATTTATCCAAAGTAAAATTTTATATCCCGATTCCAAATAAGAACTTTATTTTTTCAAATATAATTTATAAAATTTACAAACATATAAATTTAAAATGGGTTCTCCATCAAAAGGTGGTAAAAATGACTTTTTTGAAGAAAAAATACTATTTTTATGCGTAAAATTGATTTTGTTATTATATTTGGTATAGAGAACATATAAGATTATTTTTAAACATTATTTGTAATTTTATATTTAATTGATATATTCCAATAAGTGTGATTTTATTATTTATAATACACACTTATGCACATTTAAATAGTTTTTTTTCAGAAAAATATTTCCTTTTAATTTTAAAAATGGTTTTAAATTCACTTATAGTTAATTGTTCACAAAATAATTATTACATGTGTACACCATATTTTAAAAATTAAATTAATACCAGTCATTCTCTCCATTTTAACATCTAGTTTATAAGGTAACATTTAAATAATAATATATATTTTTTTACTTAAGTTCGATGTGGCATATCATGTACTCTATCGAACATAATGTCTATTTTTTTAAAACATGGGATGTTACACAAAATAAATCCATGGGCATGTTTTTATATAAAAAAAATTGATTGATAAATATTCAAAGAAAGGGTTATTGATCACATATGTTGATGGAACTAGCATGCTACCTCGTGATTAGAGATATCACAATAAAGGGATTATATTACACAGTAAGCATCTGTATGAGTTATTATGTCATTACAACATTAAATTATTTATATATGGGTGCCTCTTAATGTTTCTAGATGCTAGACTTGGACTTTAGTTTGCTTATCCTAATGCCACTGAGAAAGAGGCTAAGAGGACCACACACTATGTGTATCCATAATCTCAGTTAAATAATATGTTATTATTTATTATTTAATAAGTTGAATAGATGTTGTTTTCTCATGTGGTTTAATAATTATTCATGGTTTATTGATTCTATGTATTATTTTACCAGTTATTTGATAGAATATTTTGTGAGCAGAATATTTAATAAATATTTATTTTCTATTTAGTTAATATTTTATTTATTTATTTATTGGAAAAAAATCAATGATATTTATTTATTAAATAAATATTCATTATTCAATTTCCATTAAATATTATGGAGGAATGGATAACCAAGTTTAATAGTCTGGTGATAAATAATATATATATTGAATATTATTTGATTAAATAATATTTAATTTAATTTATGAGTTTAGTGCATGTCAATAACTAATAATATTATTATTATGGATATGGGGTTATACAGGGATTAAATAAATAATAAAGGGAACTTGTACAATTATTTATTTATAAACCTATTGGTATATACACCCAATTATATTATTTTTCATTAGATCCAATTCATTTTTTCTGCACAACGATATCTAGAGAGAATACTATTAAGCCCTAGAGAGATCCCTCCACAAGAAAAAACCAAAAAAATAGATATTGATCATCCTCCACCATCCACTCTCGAGCCTAGAGAGATCAATTATAATCCTTTCGTAGTGATTATCAAGATTATTAGAAGAGAACAACACAAGTGATAGGATCTACTATACTAGAACCTAAAGATTCCTACGGAAATTTTTGGAGATTTTTGGACCATGTGTGGATAACTACTAGAGGGAATCTAATCTTGATTACTACAACACAACAGTAGTACTATGTATATCCATTGATAGATCCATCAATGAATAATTAATTTCACGTAAGGTAATTATTTAATTGATAAAATTAATTATAAAAAATATGTTATGGTCCTACACTTTGGTTTCGGAGTTTATCCATTATATATATATATTTATTCAATTACATTGATCATGGTGTATATCTTCATGTAAATTCTAGATTAATCATTGATCATGAAACAAAATGTTGGGAATGGCCAATCTAATGCTTATTTTTCACCCAAAATTTTTAAGTGAGGTATCATCAACTTTCAGTGAGACCAAAAGATATATTGATAATGAATTTATAAAGACATTCTATGAACTTTGAATATATGGTTGTACCTTTTGAATTAATTAATGTTCTTAAATCCTTTAAGGATATCATGAAGATTATTTTTCTTCCATATTTATATTTTTTTATTATATTATTTTTTGATGACATTCAATTGTATACGTAAACCCAAAAAAGAGAATATCGGACACCTTCAGGTGTTTCTGGTAATGTTAATGGAGAATAATATTTATCTTAAGATCTAAAATTGATTCCTCCAGATTTGAGAATTTAAATTATTTTCCCATATTGTTTGAAAATATGAAATTGTGATTGACCTTGAAAATGGGGAAGTGTTGTTGTCTTATAAAGTACCTAAGAATTTATTTGAGGTTTAGATTTTATTAGGGATCACTAGGTATTAACGTTATTTATTTTGAGAATTTTCCCACATATTTTATCTTTGGAAAACTCTAAAAAAGAATGGGGTGAAGTTATTCAAGTCAAAATAGTGTGAGATGTATTTTCATGAATTAGAGATTTGTATTACATCATCACTTATCCTGATTTTTCAATAATCAGTTAAAATATATGTGGTATATTATGATATTTATTTGATGGGTCTCTAGTGTGTACTAATGTAATACCATAAGTTTGTTTTCTATATATTGAGGATGATATGACACCACAAGAGGAATTACCCAACCCATGATCTTGAACTCACCATTGTTGTGCAATCCCTAAAATTCTAGAGTGATTATCTATTTAGTGAATGGATTGTGGTGTTTATCGACCATAAGAACCTCAAATTTATATTTTTCTCATAGTGATATTAATACAAGGAAGTGTAAGTGGGTTGATTATACTCACTTATTCTTAGTTTCTCTATTATATTAGAAATGGAAATGTTTTGGTTGAAACCCTTAGTAGAAAGACTCAAACATAGAAGGTGTGTGAGTATAAGGATGAATTGAGGCTTTGTTTGTGTTATACTACCTTCGCCTAGATATCTCTGCATCGCAGAGTAAAATTTAAAACATAAATTATGGAATAGGTGAAGGATTATTAGATATTTAACTAGGACTGTATCATCCTCCAAGATAATATCAATGGTTGGGAGATCTTGGAAGGATGGCCTCAATATTCTAGTTCTTTATTTTATCTCCAAAGAAGATAAGTGGCTCCTAATTGTTTGTAGAATGAAGTTAAAAATCAGTATCATTCCTCTTGTTAGGTTTTAAACCCATCTATTTCCAAGATTTATTAGGATATTCATAGGTAGTTATGGTGGACATGCATGAAATGAGAGATAGTGTGATGTATTTCATTATTTCTCACTTATCAACAAGTCAAATCAGAACATCAATATCCCAGAAGTGAGTTGTAGCCACATCAGATAACTAAAATGAGATGGGATTAAATTGAAATTTATTCTATAATGGTTTCACCCCTTTTCTAGAAAGTATTGTATGTGATATAGGTAATTATGGATTATTTAACCAATACCTCTATTTTTAGCCTATTTGGGAAGCATCTCCAGTAAATTTTTTGGGAAATCACTATGTGTAAAATATTATAAATATCCATATGGTTCCAAATAGCATTTTATCTTACCAAGATCGGAAGTTCACATATATTTTTTTCAAAATATTTTAAAAAAGATCTCAAATAATATATAAATAAGAGGATTGTATCACCATTACATGGATGGTTAATTAGAGACGAATATTTTTGTTTTGGAAGATATGTTATAAGCTTTCATCCATGATTTTAGTGGATATTGGGATAGTTATTTGTTAAAGATTCATTTTTTATTGGTTCTATCATAATATTATATGTTAAATAGTGTTACAAGTCGATTCAAAAGTGTTTTATGATCATCCAAATCCACAAAAAATTATATGTTGATTGATGATGATGAAATTTTTAATTTTGGGTCGATGAACATGTATTCCTATGAGTATCCCCTTGATTCATACATAGACATATCAGAAACAAATAAATAATACTTTGTGATTTATCTAACTCTTCAATATTTAGAAGTGTGTTAGGTAATTAGACTATAAAATTTATTTCCCTCTTTATTATAGTAAAAAAGTTAATGTGACCAACCTTACTCGTGAAGTTTTTTATAATGACATGGAGTTGGAATCAAATGGTACCTTTATTGAAAAATATGTTTCTATCATCAATCGAAGAAATATAGTATTATATTTAAATTTCATTCCATTTTTAAATATATTATTATAATATTTTTAGTAATCATATGAGACCTAGGAATGGGAATTTGAGATAAAATCCTAAAGGTCGGTTCTTTTCCCTCACAGAGCGAGTTATAGATTTTCAAGAATGATAAGATGATTGTGGGGAGATTGTGAAGATCATTCCCATTATGATATTGATTTATTTTTCAAATTTTGTCCCTTAACATTGTTTTTTATTTAATACTATGTTAAATATGGATTAGAGGCTTCTGGGAGAGTTCAAATGGAAAAAATAGGAGCGTCTAGTACTACAGAAGCACTATGTACATGGTGGACTTATACTGGAAACCTGGTGGGGCGCCTTGGGTGGGGTGGTTTTATTAAGTCTAATAGGTACTCGATGGGACTTTATCAGGTACCAAGTAGATATCCGGGTAAATTTATTTATAAAAGGGTTTTTTGTCTTTTTATTCCCTTAATTAACTCCCATTTATCCTACCACTATGGGATTCTTTCTCATTTTCAATTCATTGCACATTTTGGGGGCTATTTATTCAAATTCCATCATCTCCCTTTAACTGAAACATGATTATTAAGTTAGATTTGTCACCAAGGGGCTATGATATTCTATCATCATCAAGAATAAGTATTGTGAATTTATGGATCTATTTGGTCTATTTTTATTTTAGGTAGTCAAGGAAGGTTGAAATCATATTTCTTGAGGTGACTTTTCTTCATTTCAGGTTGTAATTGTGTTTTCCAATTAGGGTTATGATCATAAAATCTCTATTACATATATTGGGTATCTTGAATCCATCATTAATGTAATATATTAACTTTAGGGCATATATATTTTCATCTATAAAGTATTTTTTTGGGTGATCCTTTTCTCTTTATCTTAAAATGTTGAATTACTTTAATTTAAATGGCATGGGTAGAGTGAGGGATTCATAGATAATGGTTCACTTCAAGGATATTTTTAATAAAATGTTTTTATTTTTAAATAAGTGTGAAGTGGTCAAAACTTAACAATTTTAGAGTCATTTCACCTTATTAGTTATTCCATGACTAATCTTATGCATACTAGTTTTGGAAAATCAGGTAATGAGTTTCTTTTCCATAACATTACATAATGTGATGGGAAATATTCCTATTGAAAATGATCAAACCATGATAGGGTATGTAAAATAAAATTTCTATGATGTAAACCTACTCATAAAAATTAATGTAAATTTCATCCCTAATATTCTATATGTAGGGATACCCTTTTTAAGCATGAATTGCAATGTTCCCTCATGACAAAAAATATTCAATATGACATTTTTGTGCTTCTATTTGATTCTATGATGCAAGTTGGTTTGAAATTTTGAATTAGTAGTAGAATACCTTCCTTATAAGATTCAATTCTTACTTATACATATATTTTAATGGAATTCTTGGTGGTAATTAATATTTATATATTTTTATTACTCTATATTATATATACAGGGTGTTTCATCTTATCTAACTGGTTCTAATGTCAAGATCATGTACTTATTTCTCATGGGGACTTTAAATATACATATGATAAGTTTCTTCATAAAAGGATAAAGGCCTCATATTGACGATGGATACATATATTTATATGATTATGGATATATATATATATATACACAATTTCCTTTATAAGAGAAAATGAGTGATTTTATAGGTGAGGGAGTTATATATATATATATGTATGTATGTATATAGTTATACTATTTCGAGCTAGTGGACCTTGGGTGGATGATTAGAGATACATATAAAAATAAGTATAGATAGGTACCCTACTCAAATTCAAGGCATGGATGAAATAGGTGTGGCTAATATGAACAAATTTTTTTAAAGATTTGATAAATATTTATCTCCATTGTTTTCCTAATTTCAATAACATATCTACTTATTTAACATGTATAATTCATTACTAGTTCCCTATTGATAAATGGCTCATGTTTACTTATTACCTGATTACAATATATTCTAGTATCACACACATGGATTTATGACATACTGGTTGAGTTACAGTGGTTATTTCCATGGGGTATGATTTACCCACACCCTATAAGTGCTCCATCGAGAATTCATATATATATTTTTTTTGTGACCTAGGAAAATTCAAATAACTTGTGAATGAAAGCTTATTTTACATGATAATGAGCAAACATATCACATAGGATGTGGATTTTTGATGGACCTTTATAGATATTTTACTGTATGTGTACAAGAGATATAATAGATTAATCCATGGGGTTCTCTATCAAGGCATAATAGCACTAAACTTTCATTTTCACTCTTCAAGCTACATTTGGATTATCATATGTGTGTAATATTGGTTTTGGGAATGTTTTATAATTTTTATGTATCTTTTGATGACTTAGTTTATAGTAAGATATATGCATGTTTATACATAATTAATGTATCTTGTGCTGGCCAAGTTTAATAATGAATAGGTGTTACACTAATGATGGTTTTATTATGGTCACCCAAGTGTAATCACACTAATTCCCAGGCTAGAAATTTTTGTTAGACTATTTTTCCTTAGTTCAAATATTAAATTTGACAAACTATCTCCCATTGATGTAGCTTTTATCCCTTGATATTTACACTAGCCAGTAGTGTTTAGGATATGTGTATGAGGTATCATGGTGATCAAGTTTGAATTCATATGGGTATCTAGGTAAGTTTATTATAATCTTCTTATAGTGGCCTTTTTTCTTCTATTATGTTTTGAAATTAGTCGAGTATGTCTGAGGTGTGCTCGGATTGTGAGTTACTGATTGGGAATCATAAATCAATGGAAGACTTCTTTTTTTCTTATATAATTATATTATTTCATCCTCGTTATGGAATTGTTATATTATTTAAATTATATTTTTTATTATTTTATAAGGAGATATTATTTCTTTGGTATGAAGGGAGAGTGTGTGAGGTTCATTGGAGAGTGGGAATATCATATGGATAACATATTTTTAGATACTCTTTCATCTAAGTTGGTAGATTTTATATTTATTTTTGAAGAAGTTTAGAAAGTAATTTTTTTTAGATTTATGGATGAGTCTCTAAATGTTTTCTTTAAGTGGTTATGAACCAACCCCATTGATGTGACTTGGAGTATGAGATAGATTTGAAATGTATTGCCTCCAAAATTTTAATTTCATCACATAGTATGGAACCTTCTATGTATATGAACATGCAGATTTTGATTGATGATTTTTTATAAGAAGGTTTTCATCAAACCTAGAGTGTATATTCCCCCATAAATTCACACACATTATTTTATTTGGATATGAACCTACTTTCCAAATGTAGGAAGTCATAAGGTTTAACTAAAGATGCATATAATTTCATATTGAGGTTGTAAGGATGGGAGGTTAGATCATCCCATAAAATATGTACTTCCTAGTCTGGAAATATCTTATAGATTTAAGATGTATTAATTAAATTTTTCATAGTAACAACATCAATTACCATTATCCTTAAACTAATTTATTTTCATCATAAATTGATTAGAACATTAATATGTGTCAATGTTTCTCTAACTTTTTGCATTAGAGGTTCTCCATATTCTCCTCCGTAGATAATTACACTATTTATTAAAGCTACGTAGCTGTTAAATCCAGAATTTATTATTTTTCTACAAGGTATTTGGTGTGGTGGAGTTGGTATCAAGCCCATGCGAAGGGATTATTATGTATCCCTATAAGGGGGATCAGAACCCACATAGTTAAGTACCACATAATGTGGAACATCATTATTTTAAGTTCATGTGACAAGGACTAATGTGGTACCTTTTAAGGTCATCCTACCATGACTAAATAAAGTTCCTTTTAAGGTTTTGCATCAGGGACCAAATTATGTGACTTTTAATGTTGTAAAAAATATCGATTCTGATAGATTAAGGTCATATGAGTAACCTTTTCTAGCTCGTCTTTTCTATTGGTTACTAAACATGAGAAAATATGGTTGTGGATTACACCTAGTAGGAGTTCCATGGTATTTATGGATATTTATTTGGTATAAGGATGGGATCATCAATAATGTTTTTTTTTGGGATATCACCTAGTAAGAGGCCCATTTTTATTGTCTTCTACTAGTTAGTAAATAAAAAATAATGGGTGACCAGACTCATTGTAAGTATGTATTAGTGAGTAAGGATTTGGAATTACACTAAATTGGATTCCCATTCACGCCTATAGATTATTTATTGGACACAAGGAGGCTAATTGAATGCATGATTTCAATTAGGGATAGTATAGAGTAGTCCGGATGAGTGTGTTGTGATGAGAGATGTGTCATGGTTTCCTGAGGATAGAGACCCAAATTATCAAGTGAATGTGTGATTTTCAATTTATTTAGAATCCTATTGGTTAGGGATGAAAATGAAGGGATTTATCTTGAAAATAATTTCATTCACATTATCAAAATAATGCCTGATTAAATGGAATCTCATAAATGTGAATAGTTTTCTAATTATATAAAACTTTTGGCTTTTTAAGACGTGTCAATGGAGTGGCATTTTTGGGTTGTGAACTTAGTGAATGGATTCCACTAAGGTCATTTGTGATTTAATTAAACCAAAATAGGTGACTTATCTAAGAATTTTCCATTAAGGAGGCCCACATATCAAAAAAATAGGTCTTTCAAAAAGTGGATAACCATTGTCCAAATATTTTACGTTGATGGATAATTAGAAATAGGCCAACACGTGATTTAGGTAACATAGATTTCACATAATATTGGGATCTATTTGAATAGGTGGGGTTACCATTGTTATGGAAGTATAAGTATGGCCACCACATTAGATTTACATAGTGGGAAGCTCTCTGTTTTTGGAAGTATGTGGGGGTCCTATGCAGAGGAGGTTACACATGATGTGTTGTAAATATATTATGTGAGGGATTCATCAATGTATAGATATTATATATAAAACCTCCCTCTATCCTATTATTATACAAAAAAAATATCTGGGAGGGGTTATTTTAATCCTTTGTAAGAAGTATGAGTTTTTAAATGATACATTCTTCTCTGAATTTATATATCAAAAATCTTCCCCCTTATAAATGTGTGTCGGGGTGGTATTTATAAGTCAACAACAAACCATTCATCCTAGGATTCATGGAACTGCAACTGTATGAAAGGTATGTGGCCATATAGAAGTTATTTAGGGAATTATAAAAAACTCCAACCCAAATACAAGTCACATGGTAGAAAATGGGTTCTATAATTTGTTCAAAATAACTCTTCCACCACATTAATTTTGTGTGGCTATACGATGATGACTCCACTTGACCAAGACTAAAATATCATCACATAATTATTATGAGGACCACACAATTTCCATGAAATTATGGATTTTCTTCATGTGTAATTATATTTTATTTTTCTAAGTTGTGGGTTTGTATTCCTTTACTTTGAATATTCTTGCAGGGGTGATGATCATCTCATTTAGGAGTCAGAAATATCCCCCTCATAGTTTTATTTGATTATAATAAAGAGAATCTAATTTTTAAAAAAATATATTGGCCGACATAATTTGTAATTTATTTAAATAATATAGGAAGTAGAAGAGTCATCTCAACCCATATGTATGAATAGAGGGAGGAGACTCGTTAAATTTATATTGTGATAGAATTTTAAAAATTTGTCTCAATTGTATATAATTTTCATTTATGCTACCATATAAAGACCCTCAATGTAGAAAGTGTGTATGATTTCAAATACATAGGTAATTGTATAGGATTTATGTAAATTCCTCCATTCATAACCCATTTTCTTGAGGCATAATAAAAAAATTGTTTTTATAAGGTGCACGCTTTTTATAATTCTTTTTCAAAATTTTAGACTTGGATAATTTTATTCATGATCCTCTATCATTTAATCTCTTCATTATAACTGACTCAGTATTCATACCTTTTTATTTTTTCTCAATAGAAATGACTTTGGAATATGTTTCTTCAACTTCCATAGTATGTCATATGTAGATGATCAGTGGTGTTGACACCAACCAACATAAACATGAATAGTCAATACATTTACTTATATCACCGATGACAAGAGTCAGTCTTCGAGACTACCCCACATCAAAAAGGTTTCCCCTATATGGGTTTGGGTAACTATGTGACATACCCTTCACTAAAACATGGCTATATGAGAATCAAAAATTATGTTGGATCAAAAATCACCATAAGATAGCTCAAGAAAATATCTCATTGGTAGGATACTAATATTTTCAATAGGTGCATAGAAGAAAGTGAAAAAACATGGGAAATTAAAATTTTATATTGCGATTGAAATCATAATTTCATATCTAGGATAAACACAAATCAATAAAACCTGAGTACATTATGATTTAATTAAGCATGAAAATTAAATCTAGGTTTTACCTCATTTTATTTTTATCAAAAACATTTTTTTCTCTTCACTGATGATCTTTGTTAGAAGGAACAATAACTGAAACCCACTAGATCATCCATACATAATTTAAAAAATTTAAAGATCATTGATCATTGATTTTTGGGTTCTATATTGGATAATAAATGAATCCTTTAATATCCATATGATTGTGTGACCACTATTTCTTTGATCTGGAAAGATATTATTGGATCAGGGTGATTGGTTCTTTACTTTATCACTATAGAATATAAGAGAGAGGAGTTAAGTTCTCACGGATTCAGGTGAGTTAATAGTTACTCGAATTTGATCCTCTATTGGCTTATATATGTAGGTTTATACTTACAGAAATTTCAATCATGTCCCCAAATAAGTACAACCAAATAAATAAGAAATAAATAACATGTATGTCCTAGTATCCATATCATAAACATCATGAATTTTTTATCACAAGCTAGTAACATCAAAATATGTGACATGATAAAATATGATTCATTAAATCAATCCATATCTACAATAAAATATTAAATGGACTTTAAATAAATATCCATTAATAAAATATTTTTTCTTTTTTATTCACTTAAAACACATCGATTAATATATTAAATAAATAAATAAAATATTATTGTAAACTTAAATAATAATTAATTAATTTATTTCACGTGTTCATTCAAACTCAAACATTACAGATCCTATATCATGAATTTTATAATTTACAAATCTATAATTCATAATAATCATTAAAACATCTAAATATTATTTGTGTGTGACCCTTTAGGACCTTATCTCAATAGTAGTGACTCATACTTATAACCAAGAGTATAATCTAGAAGTAATTCATGCCCCCTATGGAGATAAGGATTAGTCGTAGAAACAAAAACCTCTTATAAAAACATTTCATGTAATATAATATTTTTGATTCATGATTTATCACAAAGTAGGATTAAGACATTGTGCCAAAATCCTTTATTTATTTACTTACTATATACAATCTTATTGGATGGAATTACTTTATTCTACCAAGGAAAAGGATTCAGTAAAGGTGTTATCATCCTGGTTAACTAGGCCCAAGATATATATTCCTTTTAGAAGTGAAATATCCTATCTTGAACATTTAATCATTATCATGCTACCAATGACACACCCAAAAAAAGCTACCTCACCAAAACACAAATTCCATGGTTTTTTCTTATAAAATAGTATGAAATCAAATAGTACACACTAATAATGATATCAAGTCGATATACCACTACATAGGCTCATAGATAATAAAAATTATTGAAGCCTGAAACATGTGGTGTTATAATTAGTGAGTTATTCCTCATAATATCCTCTACTCGAGATCACAATGTATGAACTTAATGAGAAGAAGCCTCAATGCTTATGATCACCCAACACCTAATAGTTAGACACTATATATGTCTAATTATTATGATGTATTTAGACTATAAGAAATATGTTTAATATTATTATCATAGTATCTTCATGTTAACATTATAGTTGGGAACTACTATAACATTTTTATATTAAAAATAATTTATGAACATTAGAATATAAATAGTGTATGAAGAAATATTAACACTATTATGGTAAGATAACATCATGTATAACTCTTTATATATATTATGTATAAATAAAAAGGTATTTTTCATGTTGGGTCTAGGGAAAAAAATTCACAACACTCACACTTTCACTAGAGATAACTTTCTAACTATTAGATTGTTAACTTTCTTAGGGTAAAATATTGCTTCTTCTATGTTATGGGTTTACTCATTGGGTATGAAATTTTTTCTTACATGGATACTCTATTATCTATGACTTAAGTTCCTTGAATAAAACTAATAAAGATATGATATCCTTGAGCATATCCATGTTTTCCTCTATCATTACATTGACATGTTTGTTAGTACCATTGTTCTAAGATTATGTTAATGTCTGTTATGATAATAATTTATATTCTCTATATGAATCCAAGAACTGGAAAAAATTATTTTATATTTCATAAAATTTTTTTAGATACATTAGTATCCAAAAATTATTTAGTATTTGTAGATATGGATACCACTAGAATAAAAGAGATTATGTTTCTTATTTCCTTAGCTTAACTGTGATATTAGATCAATTAATCCACATGAAGACTAGTTTTATGTTTTCTTAATAACTAGTGGTTCTTCATATCAATATACCAGGTATATATACCATGTAAGTTCTCAAGTACTATTGGATATCCCTGACTACTTATTGTGTAGTTATCCAAGATTTATCAGATATTTTCCTACCATAATGTATGTGTTGGAAATATCATATCTAATATATATCATGGAATAGTGATAGATCCATCACTAATCTTTATGGAGTTCTACTCAAAATTATAATCTCTTCTTATGTCTTGTACATGCATTTATAGAGATATTTATGCCATGTGACATTGGAAACAATTCTCTATTGAAATTTTCAAACTTGTATTTCTTTCAATACATTGTCTGTATATGAACTTGATTTGGTTTGAGTAATGCATAGATCTATCTCATCAGATCTTATTCCCTATAACTTGTGATACTACTTTAATAAAATCTCTTTATATTTGCTTTCAATATAGTCGTAACTAAATATAATAAAGATAACTTTTTGTTATAGTTATTCAATATATTTTACATGTAAAACTATACCTATCCCACTAAATTCTTATAAAAAAAAGGAAAAATTTTGTTCCAAATTAATATTTTATGGTCACAATGCTTACATTAATCAATAAATGGATCTCTACAACTTGAATTTGATGTTGAAATTCTATTATATAACTATCCCTTTCTATTTGTATCATATTGACATGTCTTATAATATTTCCTTCAATAAAAGTTTTTAATACAACTGATTATCAATATAACGATCATGGAAAAAAATATGATAAATATAATTATAATATATTTAATCATCGTTACATAGAATAAATAATCATGATCTATTAGTTATATTCTTATAAAAATAATTTATAGTTTCTCTTTAATATCCACCAATGAATTCATATCAATTATAGGAAATAATAAACTACATACTTGATTTTCGGTTCATAGAATCTATTTTTATAAAATCATATGAACGTATCAATAATGTATTATTTTAATTTACTACTTCCTTGTAGGATAAATATTATTTTTTCATTTAATAATATTTCACCTTGAATTATTTATTAAAAAAAATATCAATTTGTTTTTATCTTTCCTATATAGTCTTTATTTATGGAACATTCTTTTTCTGTGATGCCTTGTGGAAATTTTTCTTATGAAAACTACTTGTGCATATTAATATTTGAATTTTATCCATGTAAATAATGCTCCCAATATCTCAAATAGAGATTCAAATCCTTTTATAGAGATATAGTCTTTCACTTGACTAGCCTTTCAATATTAGGGATCATGTAATATCGAATATAAACCTTAAGACAATTATAGAGATGCACGTTTTGTTTTTCTTGATGTAGGATTATTTATTAATTTAGGCTTTAAAAACTATTTTCATCTACACACATTATCAGTGACATAATGGCTTCCTATAATATTAAAATTCATATTATAGCAACACTGCTTTTTCTTACATTATTATTACGTAATTTTAAAGATAAACAACCTAAAAGTGTTAGACAAATAGGATACAAAGGTTTAGTATCTTGGTAAAATTAGGACCATACATATTTTTTACATAATAAAACATAATAATTTATTTAATTTACATCTTTTTTATCTTCTTATTGGCCCAGTTATTCTCCTTATTATAATTATTCACCTATGAATATACATAAAAAGAAGGGGTGAGCTAAAAGCATAGAAAGAGGATGAGTAGGAGACATGAAACATGGGTGATTTTAACCATCATCTTCATAATATAAGAAAAGTATTATAATAATAATATCTATAGGAAACATTAGATAATGGCATGGAATGTGTAAATACATAAAAATGAAACATCATGTCTTAGTGGTCAAATACCAGACATAGTTATCAACAAAGATGACATAATGTTAACTTATATTTCACTTTATCTCAGAATATACATCACATTATTCAAAATATTGTAGTTCTATATAATTCTGATCACATCTATCATAGAATTACATTTTCATTTGCTATATAATTTTGGGCACACACGTCGCATCATAACATTTACATATTCATGCATACCGCATTGAACATACATCAATATTGGATATAAAATCACCCCTGTAAAGGAATTGGTATCATTTCATAAATCATACATTCATAAAAAATTTAGTTCCCAATATAAAAATGTAATATTGTGCATGGTATCAAATTTTATTGAAGAATAAACACTCTCAAGAGAAGTGAAAGTTGTTTTTTTTAAAAGAAGAGTTATTTGGGAAAAATATTCTCATTTTTAATAAAGCAATATTGGAAACATGAATATACTATAAAAAAATTGAAGGAAAACTAAATGATATTTATATATAAATAAAGGAACATTCGTAATAAAAATGGATTGAAAGAGGGAAAACCCATAGAAAGAGAGTTGTGCTTGAGAATCCCCTTACCATATCACTGAATGTTTTTTCACATTAATATCCAAGATAATAAAAATTATATTCATTAATTTAAAAATAATAAACCATTTAAAAATTCATTCGATTCATTATAGTTTTATTAATTTCATTTATGGGATTTTTGATGAGTTATAGAGTTAAATTTCATCGTTCAGAAGTGTTCGTTTTCTTTTTTTCATGATTATTTCGCTTGTATATAAGTATGGAAATTCATGTACAATTGGAAAAATTATCTAGAATTAAAATTATAGGTTTTTAATGATCATATATAAGTTTAAATTGTTATATATATCATTTGGTAATATATTATGAGGTTGAACCATTAGAAAATACATTAGTGATAATCATTTAGATTATTACTGAGGTTTTTTTAGCACAGCGAACTCAATTTGTTTTATCATTTATTATTATGTAAATATGTTACTTATAGAATATAATAAGGGTTATAACATACACTTTATAATTTTTTTAAACATTAAAATGGTTTCTTGACCATCCTTAAAAGTGGTAAGGTAAAATGATAACATGTCATCCTTGAAGGTGATAAATCAACACCCCACAGACGATGCTTTCACTTTAATAATAAAAGAAAGTGGAAAAGTTGTTTTATGATAGATTATTACATTATAAAAATAAAATTCCAGTATATTTAAGGTACTAGGGTTATAATTCCTCTTTGATTAGGGGATGTGATGGGAGAATAGGAAAATAAATGAACTTGAAATGAAATTAAAAGTAAATAAAGAGGGTTTTATCTTTTGAATCCATCTCCTTGAGAACCTCCTTCGGGAAAATGGTTTGGTCTTTTGATGAGCTCATAGAAGTAGGGTAAGGTCTTGAGAGGATTATTGGAAATTATTTTGGAAAGGATCAAATCTTGGAAGGTGTGAGGAGAAGAGGTGGTGAGGGGTGGTATTTATAGGGGAGGTGAGGGGTGTTTTCTCATTATTTTATTCATTGGTTTATTATTTTGGCTCAAGAACATGAATAGTTTTATCAATATCAATAAATATATTAAAATAATTAAGGGAGTTAAAAAAATGGTTCCTGAATTAGAGATTAGGCATGGAACAATTTATTTAACTTATAATGTATATATATCGTAAATTACCGTATTTTATTATTCACCAAAAATTCAAGTATTTCAAAAAAATCACAAAAAACAAATATTACCATTTTATGAAGTATAGAATTCAAAAATGAACTCTTTTTTATAAAAATAATTTCCTATTATGAGAAATTTAATTTTTAATTAAAATCACTATTTAGTTGGAAAATACTGATTTTAAAATTATAACTGATTTTATAAAACATTGAAAAATCAATTAAGGTCTTATAAAATTATATTATAATAAAAATAATAAAAATAATAATTTTTATATACATTTTATGAAAATAAATTTTCTTTTAAATCATTATATTAATTATAAATTTTTAATTAAATATTTATGACTTACAAATATACTAACACTTTATTAATAATTTTTAATAAATTTTTTACTTATACTATGATATAGTTATATAAGATTACCTTTTATAAGATGATTAAATCTTATTTATAATTTCATGGGTGAGGTTACTATTCTATTGGCCAGTTTACTATTCATAAGGGTCATATTACTATTCCAAATGTCAATTTACTATTCCATTGGTATATGTTCCTTAATTTATATAAATACCTCTTATACCATTAATTTTTCATTTAAAAAGTTTTTATTTTGTTCTCTAATTTATTTTATGTGATTTATACTATATAAAATAATTATAAGAATGGAATTTCAATTGATAAAATTTTGGGTACTACATTCTTCCCCCCATATGAAATTTCTCCCTCGAAATTTTGTTTTACATACTATGGTGAAACCAAGTGAGTGTACTTATACTTCATCACTTTATCATTTCCCCATGTTTCCTCTTCATACTTATGGTTCCACTATATTAATTTGACTAGGTCATTGGTCTTGTTGCATTGAACTTTATCTATATAATCCAATATATTTATTGTCTTATACTTGTAAGAGATATCATCTTCCAGCAATACCAATTCAGGATTCAATACATGTGAGAGATCTGATATGTACTTCCTCAAGATTGATACATGGAAAACATCATATACTTTGGAAATTGTTGGTGGAAGTGACAGTCGATAGGCTATAGCTCTAACTCGGTCAAGAATATCGAAGGGACTGATGTACCTAGGACTCATCATTCCATTCTTCCAAAATCTAATGATCCTATTCCATGGAGATAAGTAGAGGAATAACATGTATCAAATATTAAACTCAAGTTATTTTTGATTATTTTCTTCATTGCTCTTCTATATAATTTCCAGTTCCTTGATGTGATGATAAATGTTTTCTTCTTTTCCACCATTTCATTGACCATTTTAGGTATTAGAATCTTATGTTCACTAACTTCATCTTGGAATGTTGGTATTCTCATCTTTTCCTATAAAGCAATTCATATGGAGACATTTGGATTCTCAATTAGAAACTGTTGTTTTAAGAGAACTCAACCAGAAGTAGATGTTGGTCCCATCCTCTTTTTAAGACCATAGAATATTACCTCAACATGTATTTAAGTGTCGAAATAGTTCATCCTTATTGGCCATCAGTTTGAGGATGATAAGTTTTACTGAAGTTGATATCCATTTTTAGATCATGTTGGATACTTTTTCATAACTTGGATGTGAATCTCGAATCTTGATCAGATACAATTAATAGTGGTACTCCATATAGATTTACCAATTCTCTGATGTGTATTCATGAAATTTGGTCCAGTGAGAAGTCCTCTCGAATTGAAATAAACTGAAATGTATTTGTAAGATGATCCACAACAACCCACATAGTATTATTTCCTATGGATGTCTTTGGAAGTCTTGTGAAAAATTATATGGTGATGTTTTCCCATTTCCATATTGGCATGGGTAATGGTTTCATTATTCCCTTAGAATTTTATCTTTCATCCTTAACTTTCCGACATACCAAGAACTTTGATGTATATTCAGTGATCTCATTTTTCATACTTTATAACCAATAGTTCTCTCAGAGATCTCAATACATATTTGTGATCCCTTGGTGAATAGACAAGGTTGAGTTATGTGCCTCATTTAGAAGCTCATTCTTTATCTTTGGATCGAATTGTACACATAGTCAAGACCCCAATCTTACAAATCCTTCCTCATTAATTTTAAACTCCGAGGATTCCCCTTTTCTCATAGCTTCCACCTTATTCTAAATTTCCACATCATTTCTTTGAATATCATTTATTTTCTCCATAAGGGATAGTTGAGAAATAATTTGAGAGATTATTGATGATATTCATTATTTAATGATTCCCGTGTACATCCTTTTAAAATATAAGAAGATTGGATCCTTCTCAATAATCATCATTGATAATATTTTAGGATCCTTTCTTCTTAGAGAATCTTCCACTTAATTCCCCTTACAAGGATGGTAGTGGATTGCGCATTCATAATACTTGATGAGATTTAACCATATTAATTGGTCCATGTTAATCTCTTTTTGTGTGAATATATATCTGAGGCACTTATGATCAGTATATACTTCACACTTGTCCCTATAGAGATAATTCTTCTAGATTTTCAATGCAATTATCACACCTTCCGACTCCAAATCATGTGTGGGATAGTTTTGCCCCTGAATATTAAACTAGATTGAGGCACATGATATAACTTTATTATTTTGAATCAGTACTTATCCTAATACCTTTTTTTAAGAGTCACTATATACTATAAAGAGTTCCCCACTTTTCGGAAGTGTAAGTATGTGCATAGTGATTAGCCTCCTTTTTGAATTTTTGAAGCAGACTTCACATTCACTCATCTAGAAAAACTTTTCTCTCTTAAAATTCAACTTGGTTAGTGGATTTAAAAATCATGATAATTTCTTCAAAAATCACCGACAATACCCATCTAGACCAAGGAAACTACATATCACCATTACAGATTTTTGGTATGGACCACTCCTCGATTGCCTTTGTCTTTGAAGGGTCCACAAATATTTCTTTATTAGAGATAAAATACCCCAAGAATTATACTTTCCCCATAAAGAACTAAAATTTAATGTAAATTACATAAATGTTCTTCCTTCATAAATTCTTTAATACAGTATTCAAATTCTCCTCATGTTTTTCCTTTCTCTTGGAGTATATCAGAATATCATCAATAAAGACAAACAAAAATTGGTCTAGGTAATCTCTAAATACTCTATTAATTAAGTCCATGAATATTTATGGATCATTAGGGAGTCCAAAATTAATCACTATGAACTCATAGTGTCTAAGCCTCGTTTAAAAAAACTCTTGGGAATATCTTCCTTCCTCACCTTTAATTGGTGATATCTAAACTGAAGGTCCACCTTAGAGAAATACTTGGCACCAAGAAGTTGATCAAACAAGTCATCAATCTATGGAATGAGATACATGTTATTTTTTGTTATATTTTTTAGCTCACAATAATCAATTAATAGGTTCATTGATCCATCCTTATTCTAGAAAAATAGGATTGGTTCACCCCATGGTGAAGCACTCGGGTATAAAAAACCTTGTCTATATTCTCTTCTAACTGTTTCTTTTGTTCTTCCAAATCAATGGTGGCTATTATATAAGGTGAATTAAATATAGGACGAGATTATGGAATAATTTTAATTGAGAAATAAATCTCTTGATCATTAGTAAGACTAGAAACTCTTCATGAAACACATCGTTGTAGTCCCTTACAATGGGCGTGTCTTCATGCATTATTATCTCTTTTGTCTCAATTATTTGAGCCAAATATGCTTTCTCATAAGAAAATAATATCCATACATGAAAGAATAGATCTGATGAAGATTCTGTAATACCCAAGACTTTTATGTTATATAAATCATCAAAGAAATATTTTTCTACACAACACTTGCTTGGCTTGCTTTACACGAAATCGCGACCTTCCTCGATAGCTTGTGTCGTACGCAATACCGAGTTTCACTAAACAACGATATGCTATTAAAATATTATTTAAAATAGTCGTTATGAATATTAATAACCACTTTTTGAAATTTTATAAATTTTATCTTTCAAAATGGACTTCATTTTTGGATTCGGAATACCGAAATTAGCCTAGGGTGAAATTTTGGTATTTTTTTGAAAACTTTCAATTTTGATGAATAGTGAAACCACTAAGTGGTAGGTTAAAAACTGAATTTTGCATAAAACTTAATTTTACCGCTTCTGTGAATGGAATTTCGAAAATCCGACAGACACGGTTGATATCAGTAAGTAAAATGTGGTTCAATGAGATAAAAATAATTTTTCGGTGAATAGTAACTTTTTACTTTTTTTTACCGCGGTTAATAGTAAATAGGGTAACTAAGGGTAAATATGATATTACTATTACCCTAACACATGTCCTAATTCTATTGGATAAGTGTAATTCGACCAAAAACAACCTTATGAATATAATATGACCATTGAGGTCCACTTGGATTAGATTATGACATTTAATATTATTTTATTTAATGAATAGTAAAAATAGTTAAAATCAAAGTTTAATAACTAAAACATTTTTAATATGGGGTTATACATAAGATAAATTCAATTATAAATATTCATTAGAAAGCTAAAAATATTTCCTACATAATGATATTTTATTTATAATTTATAGACTTTAAATAAATTTATTTATTTATGACACAGCGATGATGCAGTAATTACCCTTTTAAGGAAATGTTAACATAATTGATGTTATAAACACCAAAATAAATGTAATTTGAGACTTTTTATGAATCCCACTAATTTTATAGATTAATATGACATGTTATTATTGATTTAATTAACTTGGTTCGAACTAATAATTCTGTTATGATTTTCACAAAAATCAATTACTAAATAGTGTCAAAATTGACATAAAATAGTTTTTAAAACAAATATTATATTGGTAATTGTTATTTTATTCCTAAAAATCTAAGGTTCTTCCAAATGACTTAGATAAGGTTATATATATTAATAATAAACAACTTGGGGTTCGTTTGGCTGCTTATAGTAAGTTTATTAACCTTATAGTATAAGAACACAAGAAGACATGGTAAAAGTCAAATTATTTAACTTAATGTTAAATCTAAATGATACGGTTAAAATAGGAACCTAAACTTGTCTAAATTCTATTGGATGAGAGTATTTCGACCCATCCCCACCTTATATTCGAAATATATCAATTTTGAGCTATTTAAAACCGAACTTAACTTTATAATAAAATAATAGTTTTAGTTATTCTAAAGGTGCCCCTCTCCTCCCTTATAAAAGGACACCTCCTCCCCCTCTTCCTCACACCACTTGGAGCCTTCAAGCTCGGCCAACCCCTGCCACTTTCTCCTCTCCACTTCCCTAGAGACATCCTATAGGTTCTGGTCTTCTTCAAAGACCAATTTTAGTGCCCTAAAAGAAGGTCTCAAAGAAGCACTTCAAAGAAGAGGTAATGTCCGTTACCGATTCTTTCATCTTTATTTCTTCTTCCACTTCTTCTTCTTTAGTTGTTTAATTATGAAGTAATAACATCATTATCACTCATATACTTATATGTTATTATAAGTATGAAACAAACCTATTTCACCATCTATCCATCCTATGGAAAAAGAAATCACCGCGCGTGCGTACGTACGGAATACCGTCTCCACGCCGTGGTGTAATCTATTTTCCACCACCACCTTACTTGGATGGGTATAATGGTGTAAATAATGACCATATATGACTATTATAAAGTGATATTGATTCTGAAATATTATACATATACTCCAATACAATTCCACGATCATAGGAACGATATCATCACTCGTGCGTACGTACGGAATACCGTCTCCACGATGTGATGCGACTCGTTCTACATGATCTTCATTTCATAATGATTATATAAATGAATTGAATGAATGAAAATGATATATATTACACTAATACCATTCTGGAAATGAGGTATCTATAACCTAAAGAGAAGAATAAGAATTTATTCGACAAAACACGCATAAGAACAAAAAGTTATAAACACCCAAATAACAAGTATCAATGAAATATTACTACTAAGAAGCTCAGAATATGACCATATATGATATCATAAAAATAAGTATGATTCTGGAATAAGTCAATTACATTATTTAAATCATTATACAGGAGGTTCGGACACTTACAAAGCAATTCGGACCTGAGGTAAGGGAAATATCACAATCTCATTTTTATCCGAGATTATTTATACTTTAGAATTTACTGGGGTGTATTTTATCATCCACATCCATGTTTCCTGAATATGTAATATTATTTCCATCCACCTAAAATTGTTTAAATCCAATTTTACCCTTCGGTGAGTTTTTAGTAAAGGATATGAAAGGAATCTTTTGTCGTTTTTCGTACGAGGTACTTTTTGACTTTTCCGAAAAAAGTACGAAGAATGTTTTTTTAACTTATACGGCATGAATGGATTTTTAAAACATTATTTCCAAGAAGCTTCCTTTACAAGTTTTCAAGTTTATTTTTAATCAACTTCTTTTAGTTTATAATTTTACGACATGTTAAAAAAGGAAAAGTGTTTTTGAAGTAGAAAGGATATTTTCCTCAAGAATGAAGTTCAAGTGTTTTATCAAAATTATTTTCCATCTAAGATAATAAAGGGTTCTGTTTTTATCCCTATTATTACATTGATTTGGTTATGTTGTGATGGAATTATTTTTATGAATTCCTTTATCGTATATAAATTGTTTTACGATGTCATGATGTTTAAGATTCCGATTTTTATTACTTGGGTTATGCAATGATGTATGATTTATGAATTTGTGGCACACATAAGAATGGTATCATTATGAGATGGGTGGGACCTATGTCTCCCTCCAATGCATTGGGTAAATATTTTATATCTCATGAGATAGACATGTCTGGAATGGTAGGTTATACCAGTTCAGTGAAACAGGACTGAAACGAGGGTGACTCGGTTCAGAAGGGGACTTTGTCCATTAAGATAGTCTTGGAAATGAGTCTTGACTAACAAGAAATGATTCTCTATGATTATGTGTGTATGCCACAAAGTTTCATGTTTTAAGTTATGATTGTTGTGATTACATTTAACTGCCATGATTTATCCCATGTTATGAAATTATGATCTCTTTTGCAGGTTAAGATTTCCAAAAGTTATGTGCTTATGTATATGATGTGATTGATATTTCTTTTGTTTACCCTTACTGAGCATTTGAGATCACCCTTTTGTATGTTTTCTTTCCCCAGGTCAGGAAGAAGGTTATTAAGTAAGATATTCCAAAAGGGACTATAGATATGATGAAATAAATGGGAGACAGTGTAGACGCTTTATGAACCAGTTGTTTATGTTTCCCAGTTTCTAAAGACACTATACCTATACGGTCCTTTCGTGGTTTTGTTATATGTTGTAATAAGTATGCTTCAATTTTGAAGTATTAACAATGTATGTAAAGTATGGGTCGTTATAGATTCATCCTCCTCCTGACACTTATATAGGATTGGAGGATTTTTGGGGTGTGAAGAGTGATCACCCTTTCCTGATAGTTGATGTTGGCTTTGTATAAAAATAGTCAATCCATGCCCAATATAACATCAAACTCTACCAAAACAAGTATGAAAATATTTTATAGAAGGTTCAGTCCACAAACATTAACCGGGGAGGAGTTATATACTTAAGATATAGTAATTTACCCATTTTTTATTCTCATAGATAACTTAACCTCTATATTTTGAGTCGGTGTTTGAATTGTTCTACTAAACATTCAAGACATGAGAGAATGCGTAGAACCAGAATCAAATAGCACATTTTCTATTATTGAATGAATATCTATTGTACCTATCACCACATCATTATTGTGATCTACCTCATCATTAGTGATAGAATAATCCTTCATTTTATCCTTTGGATTTGGTGTTTGTTAATGCTGATTACCCTCGAGGACTGGGTGTTTAGTACACTAGCTTGCATAGTGCCCTTTCTCCCTACAGTTGTAACATTGAACCATTGGTGGTGCTCTCATTTCCTCTAAAAAAAATTCTTCATTATCATGTCTTTTTAAAATTCATGAGCTTGGTGGCCTTCTTCCCATGCTTATATAATTTCCCCACCCCTTTTAGTAAATTCCAATGATGTTTATTACCACATTTTTTACATGTGGGTGGTTGATATTTATTTCCACTCTTCTCATTAGATCCCCCATATTTAAACTCTATATTTTTATTGTTATCACCATTTTCATGGGACCATTTCCCAAACATAATCTACACTTTGATATTACATCAAACAAATTCTTTATAACTCCCAATGTCACGAATTACTATAGCCTTTTGAATGTGTGGTTTTAAACAACTAAAGAATCAATTAGTTTTTCAATCATTGATGATAACAAAACTTGAATCATACCATGAAAGTCCTTTCAAATTTTCTTTTATAGGTCGTGATAGATTCTCCTTCTTTTTATTCATCTTTAAAAACTCTCTCTCCATATTTCTATGAATAGTTCAATAAAAATACTTCTTAAGAAGCATTATCATAAATTCTTCCCAAACCATCTCTTCAATTTCAACCTTTTTCTTGGTGTTCTTAATCAATTACCATATTTTTTTGGCCTCTCCATCTAGATGATAAATTTCCTGAGAAACCTTCTCCATCTGAGAACAATGAAGAATATAAAATTTCTTTTCTATTGAGTTGACATACTATTATAAGACTAGTGTATCAGAAGATTCAATAAATGTTGGTGGTCGTTGCCACATAAAATAAGTGATAGCCAGTTTCTCATACTTAGGTGAAGTATTATGTTCAAAATTATTCATTTTATTATTCATATCCCAATAAATCTAGGTAATCATCACCACGAAATTTTGAACTCCACCTCCCAAAGCATTTGGGATGCCATCTGGGAAATCACAGAATTGTCCCTCACATGGGTTGTTGTCCTGGATTCTCCTAGTTCCCACCATTTTCTTAAATTGAATATGTTATAATTGAACATTAGTCAACATGTCATGAGTAAATAATTTATTCCTATCTATAATTAAGTCTAAAGTAATATCTTGTGGGATCTCTTTGTTTAAAATTTTTCTAAAACAAATATTCTTGGGTGATTACTTATTTTTATTCTCATACTAAGCGTTTTAAATAAATTTCTATAATCTTAATTCCCAAATTAACTAAATCATGATATGATACCAACTATAGTGACCATAATTCCTCTTACATGATTATTACATCATTTTAAATATAAACAACATAAAAGTGTGACATATATAGGATCCAAAGGTTTAGTAACTTGAAAAAATTAGGAGAATACATAACTTTTATATAATAAAACATAAAAATTAATTTTATTTACTTATTCTCTAGCTTCTTATTTCCCCTTGGGCTCCTTTAAGTACAAATATTCACCTGAGGATACACATCAAAAGAAGGGGTGACTTAAAATCTTAGTAAGAGGATGAGTAAGAAACATGAAACATGGGTGAGAATAATCATCATAATCATAATATAAGAAAATTTTAGTAATCATAAACATGAGGGGATGCATTATATAAAGGCATGGAGTGTGGTTATGCATAAAAATGAAACATATTGTCTTTGTGGTCAAATACCACACATAGTTGTGAACAAACATATTATCATGTTTAGGAATATTTCACTTTATCTATTGAGATAAATTACATTACCCAATGAATTGGAGATCTATATAATTATTGGAACACCCATGACATCTTAACACTTCCATTCTCTATATAATTCAGGGTGAACCCTTCATATAATAACCTTTACATACTCATGCATGACACATAGAAAGTACCTCAATCGTGGATTTGAAATCACCCATGGAAAGGAATGGATTTTATTTAATAAATACTAAATTCATATAATTTGTTGTTCCCAAGATAAAAAGTTAATAATATGTTTGGTATCAAACATTATTGAATAATAAACATTCTCAATAGAAGTGAAAGATGTGTTTTTTAGAAAGAAGAGTTCTTTTGGAAAAATATTTTCATTTTTCATAATACCAGATTGGAAACATGTATATCTATGAAAATAAATTGAAGGAAAAAATAAATGATATTGATGAAACAATAAAGGAACATCCATGCTAAAAATGGAGTGAAATATGGAAAAACCAGAGAAAGAGATTTGGGTTCGATAATCCCCTTACCATATGTCTGAATGATTTATTCACTTTAATATCCTAGATAATCAAATTAAATTAAATAATTTAAAAATAAAAAACCATTTACACTTGAATTCTATTCATTATATTTTTTTAAGTTCATTTATGGGGTTTTCTATGAGTTATAGAATTCAGTTTCATCATTCTAGAGTGTTAGTTTTCTTGGTTGTCATGATCGGTTCTCTTGTTTATAAGTATGGAAATTCATGTACAATTGAAATAATTCTCCAGAATTGAAATTATAGGTTATTAATGGTAATAAATACGTTTTTAATGGTTATATATATCATTTGGTTATATGGTTTGAGGATTAATCATTAGTTAATATGTTACTAATAATCTTATAGATTATTACGAGGGGGTTTTTATCACAATGAACTCATTTTGTTTTATCATTTAGTATTATGTAAATATGTTACTTATAGAACATAATAAGAGTTATAATATAAACATTAAAATATTATTTAATTGTTAAAATGGTTTCATGACCATCCATAAAGGAGTTAAGGTGAAATAAAAACATGTCATCCTTGACGGTGATAAATCAACACCTCATGGATGATACTTTCATTTTAATAATAAAAGGGAGAGGAGAGAGGGTTTGATGATGGATTATACCATTATAATAATAAAATTATAGTATATGTAAGTTACTAGAGTTATAATTACATTTTTATGAGGGGAGGTGAGTATATAATAAGAAAATAAAAGAACTTGAAATGAAATTAAAAGAATAAGAAAGAGGATTTTACCTATCGAATCCTTCTCCTTTAGAACCTCCTTAGGGAAAAGTGTTTGGTCTTTTTATGACACCAAGAGATCCTAGACATGGGGGGAGGTCCGTGAGAATATTATTATGAAGAATTTTTACAAGGATCAAATCTTGGAAGGTGTGATTAGAAGATGTGGTAAGGGGTAGAATTTATAGGAGAGGAGCATGGTTTTTTCACATTATTTTATTTATTAGTTTATTATTTTGGATCAAGACTATGAATAGTTTGAGAATTATCAATAAATATATTAAAATAATAAATGGGAGATTGAGATTTTGGTTCTTAGAATAGTGATGACATAATTAATAGTATATTTAACTTGTAATGTATATATATTATAAATTAATGTATTTCACTATACATAAAAAATTCAAGTATTTTAGAAAAATACCAAAAATTCACCCTAACCCGTTTTTTTGTGTATAATTAAAAAATGAACTCCATTTTATGAAAATAATTTTCTATGTATGAGAAATTTAATTTTTAATTAAAATAATCATTTACTTGGAAAATACCGATTTTAAAATTATAACTAATTTTATAAAAATTTGAAAAATTAATTAAGATATCATAAAATTATCTTATAATAATAAAACTCAAAATATTAATTTATATATAAATTTTATAAAAAAAATATTTTATATTATTATATTAATTATATAATTGTAATTAAATTTTTTTGACTTACAAAAATAACAAAACGTAATTAATAATTTCTAATAGGTTTATTTATATATACTTTGATATAATAATATCACATTACCATTTATAATATGATTAAATTTTGTTTATAATTTCATGGGTGAGGATACTATTCTATTGGCTGGTTTACTATTCATAAGGGTCATATTACTATTTCAAATGTCAATTTACTATTCCACTAGTATAGGTTCATTAACTTCTATAAATACCTCTTATACCATTCATTATTCATTTATAAAGTTTTTATTGTGTTCTCTAAGTGATTTTATGTTATTTATACAATATGGAATAATTATAAGAAGGCAATTTCCATTAATAAAATATTTGTTCATTACACATATGATATCTATTTATCATTATAATTGGCATATTGTTATAGGTTAATGTTTTTATTTTTAAAGAATGTCTGAAATGGATAATGGAAGTCTTTTTAGGATTTATAAGACTCATCATTCATCCTCCTTATACTAAGAACATGGATGTGATGTGTATAAGGAAATGCGAGTTTAGGAATAAATCCACTCTATATTTTACTAATCAAGGAATTCATGTATGATTAACCATTGATCCTATATTTACTTATATCACAACTCTAATGTTTATAAATAAATATGAGTTTATAAATAAATACATTTTACATTTTAATGATCTATGAATTCTTGGTAAAGATATTAATTAGTTCATAGGCCTAAAAAGCTCATATCCTCAAACCATACATGTTCCTCCACTTTTACATTCCTTAAATATTGATGTAATCTTATGATGTATGTGAAAATACCTCTAGATTATCATTATAATAATTCATTTGGTCAAGGTGAACTATATTTGGAATTTTTGTGGGTCTCCATTACTTCAAAAGGTTTCTTTTTATAAAAATTAATAAGTATATCAATAATACTTAAGGTTATTAGAATCAAGTAGTCTAAAAATCATACAGAGTATATTATTGACAACTACTTTTATTTTTACTTGAAAAATAATTATCTTACCACAATTCGGTATTACTGAATCTTAAATTTTATATTCATCATTTATTACCACTAATTAAAGTATTTTCGAACTATCAGTTAAGTATAAAACACCAAAAAAACATTCATTCCAAAACAAAATAATATCTCATTATGTCCAATGGACACATGAGATTTTTTTTTGATAATAATCAATAATAGTTTAATTAGAACTAATTCACTAGGAAATATAGAGGTCATGTTCTTCTCACTACTAGCATAGGAATCACCCTTATTTAGCTACTTATAGAATTCACTATAATTCTTATAATTTTTTCAAACTACCATGGTTTATGTATCTTTTTAATAATGAATAAGACACTATTGCATCAGAATTTGAGGTGAAATCGGGAACCCTCAAAGAAGTGGGTTTGTATTGAACTAATTGTTGTTTATGGGGGGGTTTGCATTGTGAAAAATCATGAACATCGGGTAATTATTGTCGCTCATACTAAAAACTCCCAATGTTTACCACATCTGTAGTTGAGAATATACTTGCTTTCCAAATCTAGGAGGTCATCTAGGTTTTCATTCCCAATGCCTCTTGGGGACTCACATTGGTCGAGAGGATGGGATTTCGGGCTCATCGCACCCTTTTGGGGGGAATTATTACCTACTATGAGACTCTCTTATTGGTTTTCAAATATCTTCTTAGTCCTGATACGGGACTAGTTACCCAAAAATGATCATAGGTTAATTCTATTTCATGTAAAAAAAATTGGGGTCTCTTTATTGAATCAATCTGTATATATCTGAGGTTCTCCATCATTTCTATTAATGGTTGGTTTCTTATGTGAAGAATTTGTATAACTAGGAGCTTTAGAATCTACTACCATGCAAGGAGGTGGTTAATGTTCTAAGGTTGGAATTGATCCATTATAAGGAATATTTCATATCTTGGTAATTTCAGGAATAAAACCCATATAGTTCATTAAACCTTTGAAGTTTAATTTCATGTAGAAAGGAATTAAATGGGTGTTTCGGGACACCAAGTGTTCAAGATCGAGTCCTATAGGATTGTCTTATGTATCCCAATTTTGGAAAGAATCAAAATTGTTTTAGTTCATTTATTCGAGGCTTATACACTGAGGTTTCCCTTGTCATTTTATAGAATCATGGTGTAGATGACATGATTACTGTAGTTCCCTAACCCATGTGATATATGATCGGTGTGAGAAACAAGGGATGGAAAATGTTCTTTTTCATTACTCATGAAGTGGGAATTATGTTCTCGGACTTCCGTGAGAGGATTTATTATAAATATCATGACTCAAGGATATTTCCTACATATCCTGGTTATAAAAATAATCAGATTCATCATAGTTAAATTTATTTATCAGTCCACTAATGGATGAGGTAGAGTAATTATCCCATGGGAATGATTGGGTCCTGATGATTGAAATGACATCGACATAATGGTTACATCAAAATGGATGTTTATATGAGATCATGCCTTAGGAATGCATCCTGGATGTCTATGTTATTTTAGGAATCAGAGTTATCATATTTCAATCTTTCCTTTTAGAATGATCCCAAGGTAGATTCCCTTATGTTGAGGTGAATTTTTCATGCCACTTTTTGGGGCTTACATACTTATGTTTCCATGGTCGATGAAGACTCGTGATGTGGATGATACGACTGTTTCAACTCCCTAGTACCACATGATCTATGCTCAGTGTGAGACACAAGGGATATTCAATTTCATTACTTGGTAGGTGGGGGATTACATATTGGGATAGACTTTGAGATGTTTGGTGGGGAGCTTGGGCCTTATAAAGGAATCCTACGTATCCCAATTATAGAGGGAATAAGAGTTCTTGTAGTTCAATTGATAGAGGATTACACTCTGAGGTTTTCTTATTGATATATCATTACTTCCCACCTAACATGTGTTTATTTTCTTCTCATCCTGATACATAAGAGAGTATCTATCTAGTATATCTAATATAAATAAATGATCTAGTTGGTATATTTGAAGGACTTCACATAACCTGGGTGGCACATCTTAATGTTGTCACATGATCAAGGATAACATGTCCAGAGGACATCAGAAGACCCAGATAATTGGTCTTGGAAGACATCACATGACCAAGATGTCCTTTTTAGAGGGTGTCATATGGTCCAACTAATTTTACTTGGTGTCATTCACAAGATCTGGTTTACGTATATGGATAGTGTCATAAGATTCAATACAAAATGTCTTATAAGTTATCGCATGTCTTGGCTATTTCTCTTGGAGGGAATCTCAAGACTTGGATGATAGTCTTCCGGGTGTCATGAGTCTTGGATGACTTGACTATAGGGTATCATGAGAGCTAATTGGTATGCTTTGTTTCTACCATGATACTCGACTGGCATGATTGGGAATTGTTATATGAGTTAGGATATGTATCTTAACGACATCAAAATGCTTGTGTGATGAACCCATAGGGATTTTCAAGACTAAATTGGTGTGTCTAGGGGAAAATGTTACTTTATATGACATATTTGACAGATTTTTCATGACCCAAATAGCATGTTGAAGGAGCATCGTGAGATATGTATGACATGTACTAGAATTTTCACGTGTCATGGATGGTTCACACGAAGCACATGAGGGTCACTGGATATGTTTCCCACTTAAGTCTTCCACCTTTAATATTTGTTCTAGCCCTTAAATTGTAAATTCCTTATATTTATTTAATGTTGGTTTATTTTGAGTCTTTCATGATTTCGAAGATATGTGGTATGTTCTTCTCACATCTTTCCAGAAGTCCTTCACACGATCTATGAATAATCACATGAAGTTCTTTATTCATGGTCAATTATAGATCTAGATATTCATAGTCATATTACCTCATGAAAGATTTCCCATTCATGAGATCAGTTGATTTGAGAAATTATCTCTGGTTCTTGGGTGTGTCGATGCACCTGGATGCAAAAATCCAACCCCATTCATTGAGGATGGGGTTGAGGATTTATTGGCCTCTCTAACCCGATTGTTGTTTTATTTGCACAGTGTATCTTACGTGAATCTATAATGGAGTTGGTGAAGGGTTCTGGAATCACCCATCATCATGAGTCACTATCTTGGACCACTTCCGAGGGAATCACCTGATTTTTAGCAGCTGCAATTCCCTCCTGTCAATGCGTCATTTATTGGATTATCACCAATTAATGAGGGATCTATTAAATTATGTAGGTGTGTTGAAGTACTTCATATTTTAATATTCATAGTTCCAAGGTCCTTCGTGATAATTTCAATGCCTTTCCATCTACATTTGGTGAGGCAATTATGGATTATCTGGGGTCTCTATGAGATTGGGGAGGCTTGTCTGGGAGTCTCTAAAAGCTGTACTGTAAACTTCAACAACATTTCTTAATAATTTCATGACCAGAAGAGGCTTATACCTTCTAAATATTTTATTTCCATTATTTTATTCTCCAAATTATAAGGTTCATGTGAAATTACATGAGTAATGTAAAAGAAAATTACTCTACCTCTTGATGGTTCATTATGTGACCAATAGAGGTCATGTTGAGGTGTGCGATCATTTCATGGAAAATCCCATTTGGTTTTCCTTATGGAGCCAAAGGGTAAATTCAAGGTCTACTAGACATACCTGAGGTGCTTTTCACAATGAGGATGACAAGAAAATGGGATTTTTTAATATGAGGTAGGCATATCACTAGGGTCTCATGGTTCCTTGGAGGCCTCAATAGTCATGTCGCATTACGTTCAGTGACTGCGAGTTTCCTCTTCCTCCCCTTCGTTTATTTCCATTATTTTATTTTACAAAGTCTTAGGGGTCTCACTTGTTTATTTGAATGTTTTTTAGGAAAACCATTATCCTCATTATTTATGTGTATCATGATCTTTATGACTACTAGGGACCTCCACCTTTGAGACATATTTCCCTCCATTTTCAAAGGATTTTCAAATTAGGTTGTTAGGTGCTCACCTCTAACATCTTATATAGACTGGGGGATCTTGTACGGCTGCCACCACCTGACCACTGGATGTTTGATCCACCTTTGTGAAAGAAGAATGATTTTCAAGAGGGTATTTATGGGAAATATTTCAGACTACCCATTACACCAAGTTCCTTCATGTGACCCCATGATGATTAGGTGATTATAAGTCTCTTATAGGATTTAGGCAATCCGCAAGCTTTATCCACCTTCTCCTTCATTTTATTTTGTAGGGAAAATAATAGCCATATTTAAGTATTACTTATTTTTAAATTTTTTTGATTTCAATTAGTGGGAATCAAAATACCCCCCCTCCCCCTCAAGAGTGAAATTTGCAGAAAAAATGACTCAGTTATAAGGGGAGTAAATTCCCTCTTAAATCTTTGGTGGTATCGTGAATTGGTGTCTTGGGTGGTGTTTGGTCTATTGGGTGATTCTTGGTATTCTAAAAAATTCTTTATATGTAGGGGTAGTATATCCATTATTTTCACTATCTATCGCTTCTCCAGAGATCTCTTTCCCAACCTCCATCACATACCTCCATTTCAAAATTGTTCTCTATGTCCCGGTCATGGGACCTGTTCGTGAGCCTTCGTCGTGAAACTATTTTCTGTGAATTCTTTTACAATACCACTTTTTATTAGTCACCTATACAATATAACTACTAAGTATAATTCGATAATTTTTTGAACTTAATCCATGAGTACAGTGATTGTCTTGAAGGTTGAGGAGTTAATAGCTTTAGTTGTGACTCTTCATCCCGGATTAGAGGCTGAAAAGTGGGGAGAGTGGCACTCCATCATTCCATAGATGCTTCCTACTAGACTCTTACAGACCTTGACAATATAGTTGATCGAATTTTATCATAGTTTGACCCCTATGATGTATTCCATTTTTTTATGAAACATTGTAGATACTCCAAAATGTGTAGATTCCTCCATCTTTTTTAACACTATGAATGAAAAAAAAAATTATGAACATTCCACATTACTATATAGTTTTTTTTCATTCATGACATGCGTGATATTTTCAATCAATCTAATATTGTGAAAATTACCAACATTTACCATCCTTTAAATAATATCATGTAAACCTGATTGTTTGGATCAAAATATTTATATCATAAAAGATTCCTTTTGATAATTACACATGAATTCCCATCAACATGAGATTCTCTACTGATGTATCTATTCTAGATTTTCAGGAGATCGCCGAATTTTTAGACGGATTTATTGGGTAGGATATATGTCCCAGAGGGACAGTTCTATATCTATTTCTAAATATGATAGGATTGGCTATAGTTTCTTGATTGTTTTAAGATCATATAGTGGGCCTTACAAGATTTATTAGTCTAAATAACTGCCATGCAATAGATTATGGTATGTTATATCATACATAGTATCACTTTAGTTTAAGGCCTTTTACCTCATACCTGATACTTCTCTAGTTTCATGGTCTTGTAGCTTGGAAATTATATTTCTTTAGTTTATGGTCTTTTATCTCGAACCTGATATTGCTTCAGTTTAGGGTCTTTCAGCATGGACCTTATATTGATTCATTTTAAGGTCGTCCGGCTCGGACCTTATGTTTCTTTAGATTATGTTCTTCCATCTCGGACCAGATATTTCTTTAGTTCTAGGTCTTTTATCTTGGTCCTTATATTAATTTAGATTATGTTATTTCATCTTGAAGATAATATTTCTGTATTTTAAGGTATTTTATCTTAGACCTTATATTGTTTTAGTTTAAGGTCTTTTAGCTCGGATATGATATTACTTTATTTTAAGGTATTTATCTTGGACCTTATATTACATTACTTTAAAGTCTATTATCTTAGACCTAATAGATGATCATGGGATATGGTGTAGACATGCTCGGAATAACCTAGAACAATCTAAGGTTTTGGGTTCAACCGTGGTGCTGCAAGGTATCACAAGTATTTGAGTTACTTTCTTGCAAGGGGGAGATGCCTTTAGTTGGTGGGTTGAATCCCTTATTCATCGATAGCATGTCCATGAAAAGATGATCTCTTCTCTTTTATAAAATTAATGAAAGATTTACCGGATGAAATATGGTTGAGGGAGAAATACTAGAGATACCAGGTCCTCTTATATAGTTGGAATGTGGGCGATGTAAGTCATAAACCAAAAGCTTGAATATGTATATATAGTATGGAGCAGACATGCCAGGTATGTCCTGTAATGCTATGGGGCACCGATTTCCACCGTGATTTTTCTAGGACTCACAAGGATTGGAGTTACTTTCTTACAAGTAAGATATTCCTTTAGTTTGGGGGTCAAGGTCTGTATTCTTCATTAGCCTGGTCAATTCAAATATGGTCTCCACTACTTTTTGAAGTCCATGATATATTTTTTTAAGACTAAAACTTCCATATGATGAGGTTGGGTGTGGTAGGAAGGTTATCCAAGAAGGGTTCTGGCACTATAGGGAAAATCATATCTTGAATATAAATCTGGAGTCCTATTTTCTATGGTTTATAATGTTGAGGTGAGGCCCATAAAAGTTTAGGTAATGGAGTGTTTCATTCTGAACTTGAGAAAGGGTACAAAACATGGTGGCATGACATCAAGAATGTTGAATATTCTCGGATAGTTTGATATAGAGATTGTTATTCATGGTTCAAAGTTTTTGGATCTGAAGAATGATATTATATATCCATACTAGGAGTAGTTCAGCCACATAGAGGTTTTGAGTGTTTTTGTGGTGATTTCAAGATCAAAGTGATTGGAAATCCCTCCTTATAGAGCCAAGATGTTGCATGTTGATGGCTCTAATAAATTACGCATCAAAAGCATTGATATACCAAGATATCTCTTTTACTTTACATGTGATATGGGAGGTCTTTGGTGACCCAAATCACTCAAATCATGAAGTGTAATTTAGGGAGAATGTAATATCCAAGAAGGGTCTCAGTATCCTAAAAGTTTTTTCACCGCATAGAGAACATGTTCTCATGGAGAGGAGACCTGAAAAATCATTACTATAACTTTTTCCTAGACTAAGGAGATCCAGTGGCATAACTCGACTTTTATTAAGGCCAAAAATTGGACCCTATTAAATTATTCCTTATTTATTTTCACCCTAATTGTTTTCTAAACTCTAAAGATGAAAATTTTAACTAGTGAAGACTCAAATTTTGATCAGGTCACCCTTTGTGGGTTTTCAATCTGAAAAGTTGTGCATCTGTTTCTCTAGAAGTTTAAGGTCATGAGATTTAGACCATTATAGGAAAGAGTTTAAGGTTTTACATCTTTGACCAATGTGTAATAAGTTTAAGTTCATGACTTATATGGACCTAATATGGGAGATGTTATACAGGAGCCTAATTAGGATACCTAGGGTTAAGGGTATTCAAACGTAATTTTGAGCAGGAGATCGGAATGTTGTAAATCATAGATTAAATTTCTCAATTCATGAGTAATGATATGGGACAATTATATCGGGGACAACCCAAAACAAACTAAGGTGTTGGGTTCCACTGCAGTGATGTCACACTTACAAGAATAAGAAATCCCTTAAAATTGGGCTAAGATGTCACCGGTTGGTGGGTCCTAAGCCCTTCTACATCAATAATATGGTCAAACCAAGAGATATATTTTCTTTTCCAAGGGAATTTAAAGTATTCAGTAAATGATATGTACTCAATATATGAGCTGTCATACATGGATTGAGGTTATTTTAAAAGATGGTGGAAGTAACCCGTATTCTGGTTGATTGAGGAAGGGTTTTTTTGGTCCCTCGATATGGGTGAAAATGGGTGATAGCCTATAAAGTTTATCATAATGTAGTGGTGATTTTTTTATTGCAGTTTTATTTCATGCAGTAATGAAATTTTGTGTGTGGATGTTTTCCATGCAGTTTTTCATCATGCGGTAAGGATGTATGTTTTGCATATTTTTAATGTCAAGCTACCAAGATGTTTTCCTTGAAGTTTAACATCATCCGGTAATAATGTTCTCCCATGAAGCTTATCATCATGTGGTAAGGATGTAATCCCATGTAGTTTAATTTCATGCAATAAGGACATGGGAACCGTGTGAAAGATTTGCACATGATATATTATGTACGCAAGTAAGTCGTATGTAGATTTGGCTCATGCATAGGAAAAATGAGCTTTTTTGACTTGGTTTCTATGTAGTTGTGGTGAATTTATTATCTATTGTTGTATCTGGACCCAAGATTGGATATTCATATGACAATACATATCCCATGATTATGGGAATCAAGCCACATTTAGTTCTTCAAATCCTATGTAGTTTAATGTCATGTGGTGAGGAAATAGATGAACCAATGTGAATGGATGGAAATGTTGTGGTTGGTCCCAATGGTGGAACTTCAGGCATCACTTCATATCTCATGATAATGGGAATAAAACCACATGTAGTTCTAAAAGGTCATGCAATTTATCATCTTGTAGTAAGGATGTGGATCCCCTAACATGAAATAGTTGTATTGCATCTGGGCCCATGAATGGAATTATGGGAATCATCATATATCCCATAGTGATGGGAATCAATCCACACATAGTTCTTAATGATATTCCATGCATAGGTCTAACCCATATACAAAGAGGAGGTCATATTTATATTTTTCAATTGTGACTAGTCCTAGAGTTAGAAATCCAGGTATCATTATATATGCTATGAGTATAGAAATCATACCACATATAGTTCATGAATGAGAAACTCCCTCTCTTTTAGTCTATCCCATATAGAGAGGTGGGAATTGTTTTTGTTGATTGTAATAAACAGTCCCGAGATTAGAGATCTAGGAGTCACTACGTATCCTATAATAAAAACAATCAATCCACACATTGTTCTTGAGTGACCATGCAGTTTTATGTCATGCATAAAGAACATTGCCCGTGTAGTTTAACATCATACATCAAGGACTCAGGGTGTGCTTATTATGGTCTTGAATTCAGAACCAAGATGGACCTACCATGTAAGTTCATGCCTTGTTCATAAGGTGAATCCCTTAATTTAATTCCAAATTTCATGTGAGCTATGTTTGGTGTGAGAAACAAGGATTAGCAAGGGTTTATATCACCATACATAGGCGACTGAGGGTGGAATAGAGGCATTTTCTATTATGTAGTGGCTGGACCCAAATATAGGATCGGGTCACCCCTTTTATCTCATTTAAAAATCAGAATCAAGTCATACATTTTCATAGATGGTTTGTACAATTTAACGTCGTGTGGTGAGGATGTTAGCTATTCAGTTTCAAAGTCTTGTGGTATGGTCATGGATCACCCAATGTGAAAACAAGGAAAAGGGAGATTGTGGCTAAACCCAAGACTAGATTTTTGGGTGTGTCTACTTATATTATGATGGTAGGAATCAAGGTATACATAGTTCTAGAAAACTCATGCAGTTTAATTTCATACAAAGATGATATCAGTTGCACAGTTTCAATGTACTGTGGTAAGGATATCTCCATGCAGTTTAACATCTTATGGTAAGGATGATGGATTAATTTATTTCAAGGAGGATAGAGGTTATGGATCCATGTAGTTTTACATCTTGTAGTGAAAAATTGGTATACCATGTAGTTTAAGGTCTTGCTATTAGGAATTGGTTGTGTAGTTTAACATAATGTAGCCAGGATGAACTCCATATAGTTTAAAATTATGTGGTTAGGATGAAATATATAAAATTAAATGGCTTGTGGTTAGGATGAACTTCATACTGTTTAATATCATGTGGTTAGGACGAACTTCATACAATTTAATGTCATGTGGTTATAACAAATGGTAGGGCTTACTCTGATGTGGATTCCCATCTAATGATGACTATGAAAATTATTTCTTGAGAAATATTGCATTGGTGGGTGGTGTGACATGCTCCCCATCCATGGTGGACAATGGGTGTCATCCATTATAATATACCTTACATATGATGTAAGGACCTTCTCATTTGGTTCTAGCTTTAAGGGATTTTTTCCTAATTATATTGGTGTTCTGAGAGCCAACACTAGTTCTACTTAGAGGAAGGAATGTAGGTGAACCCTTTTATTAAAGGCCTATGTGATCCAATTCTGATGGACCTTTAGGTTTTGTAGTGTGTGAAACTTGTTCTCATATAGTCATTCCAATTCATCTACCCTATTTTTCAATTTTTTATCATCTAAGAGTTGTATGCAAATGGATTTTCAGTTTAAAGTCAGTTGGACCACTATGGGTAACACTGTGTTGTTCCCATACATCAATGAGTATGTCGTTGCCTATGTGATAGTACATTTGGTGGTATAGTAGTCCCATAAATCAAGAAGGATCTTGTCTGGCCAAGAATTCTTATCCATGTTCACCATCTTTTGAAGTATATTTTTTATAGTCCTATTGGAGGCCTCTATCTATCCATTTCATGCCTTGTGATTACGAGAAGAGTGATTGGAATTGATATTGTACTCTTGGTATAGTCTGTTAAATTTCTTAGAATACAATTTTGTGTCATTTTCCATCAATATTATGTGAGGGACCCTGAACCTAGTGATGATATGGGACTTTACGAAATTGATGATATTCTTCATCCTAACTTCCTTGAGGGGTATTTCCTTAAACTATTTGGAAAAGATATTGGTAGCAGTAAATATGTTATTGAAATACATTGTTATGGCTAGGGGATATTTCACCAACATCCATTCCCCAAAAGATAGTTTTACAGGAATATTTAGCTGTATATAGAAATTTTGGGGGATGATGGATGAAGTTTTCATGGATCTAGCACACATTAAATTTCATGGTGAATTCCACATAGTCTTGTATCATGGTTTTCTTGTAATATCCCAACCTTATGATTTGGTGGGAGAGCCCGATCCCAGATTGATGTGATCTTCAAGAACCTACATAGGATTATTATATGATGGTAGAAATATATCCTTCTACTATAAACCTGTGGATGATTCCATCAAAGCCTCATATGTAGAAGGCTTTGTGCTCATTTGGACCATTATAAATAGTACATTTTGATGCAAGATGTCAAATATGATCCCTTCCAACTTCTTCTTTTTGGAGAATATCATTTTGGAGATAACCAATTATGGGATCCATCCATCCAGGGGTGGCCATTGGTTCATCATGCTCTAGGGTAGTGAAGACCTGATTGGTTGATTTCATATCGCATATGACGATCAAAGAGATCATTATTTGATGTGTGATATATAACATTACTTCCTTCTAATTTGATTTAGTCATGATGGTGGATTCATTAGCTAGTGCATCGGCAAGAGCATTTTTTGATTAGGGAAAAAGGTGTAATGTAGGATCAAAAGGGAAATATACCATCATTCCCCTGACATGTCTGATGATTGGGTCTAGTTCTTCTTTTTTAATGTAATATTCACCACTGATCTGCTTTATCACCATTTTTTAGTCCCCATTGATATTCAGGTAGGCTATGTACAATTTTAGGGCTAGTTTCAATCTAGTGATGAGGGTTTGATACTTATCCTAATTATTTGTGCAACCATCAGATAACGAGAAATAGTAGGGAAACTTCTTTATCTGGAGAGAAAAATACAGTCAATTAACCAACCATATTGAGCTTCTGGTTTTCTATCTTTATGACAATGAGACATTGAGAGGATCTATCAAGTACATCTCCCATGTCTGAGGAGTTTCATGGGTATACAATACCTCTTCATGTGGAAGAGTGGCATCTTCTGATGTATTTTTTGGGGTTGTAAGTGTTGTGAGGAAATCGTCCATGGCTTTCTCTTTTAGTGACTTATATGACATGAACTGAATTTCATAATGTTTCTAGATAACTACCCATTGATCCAAGTACCAAATCAACATAGGGTGGCCATGTATTTACTTGAGTGGATCAATTAGAGAGATCAGATGGACTTTTTGGTGTTGTAATTAATGCATAATCTTTTTCACTACAAATATGAGTGAAAGGAAGTTCTTATCGATATCATAATATAGGGTCTTAGTACATAGAATCATCTAGATGAGGTATTAGAAGATATTAACACTTCCCACATCATATTTATTTGTGATGAGGGCACCCAGTGAGCGTTCCATAGAAACCACATATAATATGATTGGTCTCTCTTCCACTAGAGGCATCAAAATCAGTGGGTGCAGTGGTTACTTCCTAATAATTTTAAAGGATTTTTTATAGTAATCATCCCATTTATAGGTGATTCCCTTATTCATTATCCTAGTAAAATGTAGAGACTTACTGGCCATGTTGTCTATGAATCGCCAAATGTTGGAGAGGTCCCCTTGGAGTCCCCTCAGTTTTATGAGATTTCTGGGGGTGACATTGCTAAAATAGCACCAATCCTTTCTAGGTCAAACTCAATATCGAAATGGTGTACCACAAAACAAAGAAACTTCCATGATTTCACCCAAAAAGTTAAATTTAGTGGATTAATATTCATATTATGTTTTCAAATATTGTCTAATATTGTTTGGAGATTTGTGAAGTGATCACATCACTTTTGGGATTTAACAACAATTTCATCAACGTAAAACTCAACTATCCTTACCATGAATGGCTTAAAGATATAATGCATGGCATTATGATATGTAGTGTCAGTGTTATTTAATCCAAAGTGCATTACTTGATAGAAAAATATTCCCTGAGGTGTTCAAAAGGTGATAGATTTTCATCTTCGGGGGCCATCATGAACTGATTGTACCCAGAGTACCCTTCCATAAAGGAAAGGTCTTGGAAGCCATTTGTTGCATCGATGATGAGTTATATGATTGGAAATGAAAAATATTTATTCGGAAAATTCTGATTAATTTATCTAAATTAAATGAAAACCCTAATCTACCTATTCTTTTTCTTTATAGGAATGACATCGTCAATCCATCTTGGGTATTGCACTTCTCAGACAAAGATGGATTTGATCGGCTTGTCAACTTTTTCCCCAACATTTGTGGAATGAGTGGGGTGAATCCTCATGGATTCCTTCCTAAATTCTATATTCTCGTTGGTTAGGTCAAGATAGTGTTTAGCCACATCTAGATTCAATATAGACATTTTCTAATAGTTTCAAGTCAACACATATCGGTGCCTCTTTATAAATTAAATGTAAATATCTTTCTCTTCAAGAGAAAGTGCAATACTAATCAGAGTAGGACTCTGGTATTATTTTATTCCCATATTTATCTATCAGAGATCATCTATGGTGGCAGGGACACCTTCCTTGAATGTGGGGGGGGGGGGGGGAATTCATGTGGTCATACTCACCTTCTTTCATCTCTGAGTCTATGGAGACATTTTCATACAAAGATGGAAATATAGAAACTTCTTCATCAATTTTGGGTACAGGGAGGCCATGATAAGAGAAAATATCATCCTTTACTATCTGATTCATCACAGAGAGATATTAGGTTTGATTATATTTTACACTATCACAGAGTATAGGAGGGTCTTGGACCTTTAGGAATAGATCAATTACATTAACTAGATTTATGGGGAGCATATAGTTGATGTCAAGCATACTCTAAAGATTTATAAGGGCGGTCCCCAATCCATTACGGGATGAAAAATTAATATCATCATCCACTATTGGTTTCTTTTCTCCTCATTTTTATAAATTTACTTCAATATATGTGGCTCAGAAGGTCATAAAGGGGGTGTTTTCACCATGTATTATGTTGACGTTTCCATCGATGGGGTACTTTAGAAACTGATGTAATGTTGATGGTAATTCCAAGTGGCTATGGAGCTAGGGCCTTCCAAGTAAGACATTTTATGGGGTTTCTTATTTAATAACCATGAACTCAGCATCAGATGTGAGCTCCCTAAACAAGGATTTTATTTTAGTCTTACTGGGAGGTATTTTCTCACAATTATCATACCCTTGAATTGTCAATTTTTGGGAGATATTTCTTCATTGACATATCTCAAATGTCATAGGGTTCGAACTAGGATGAGACTGATCCCAGAACCATTATCAATTAGATTCCTTTGGATGTTGACATTATTGATTCTGTCTGAGACATATAGGTGCCTGGTGTTCCCTTGGATGACCTCTTCCTAATCCTAGTCAATAAATGAGATGGCGACATGGAATTATGATGGCATGGTCTCCACTCTGTAAACCTAAACTATAGTGAATTTAGTCTTGAACTCTGGTGGAATATAGAGGGATTCAACAATGTCCTCCCTGAGTTATTTTAAAAGATGGGGAACTTCCAGGTTTGGTAGATTAACTAGGGTCATCTCCATCTATTTCAGAATGTCGTACTTTTGAACTAGAGGTTGACACAACCTGATGTGGGGTTGCTCATGGATAGGTGGCTTAGGATTTGAGGAATTTGAGGTGGAAAGGCTTGGTTCTTATATATAATATGAGGGAATATCTACTTCCATTGATGCATGTCTCACTATAATTACTCATTGGTTGGATTGATCAGATTGAATCTCTTATAAGTTGTCAGGAAAGACAATTGGATGTGGACGAATGCTGAAGGACTTTGGGGAACCTCCCTACCTCTTTTTGGTCTACTAGAGTGATTTCACATGAGTCTCAACTACATATATATATCCTCCATGGGGATATTAAAAAAATATTGGGCATGAACACGTCTGAACACGTCTGTGTTTCATGTAATGTTTGAAGCCTATGAGAAATGAATTCCTCTAAGGCCTATAGTCCATGTAATACTTATGCCTATGGGCCTTGTAAGGGTTCCACCTCACCCCTTGAAAGGTGTATTATCAAAAATAAATAGATTATGAAGGCCTTTGGGCCATTGGAAGGAAGGGGGAATATTAACCATCTAATAAGGGGTATTCTAAGTGTATCACATTGATAGATCCTAATATAATCTCTTATTCTGATGAGGATCCTATTTTATGGGGCAGTTCCAATGCTAAGGATGTTTCAAGGAAGAAAAATGCAAGAGTTAAGGATTTCATTAAAGTAGAATATGATTCTTACTCTTCTGTTTCTTTATGATTTTGGTGGCAATTCACATCTTTGAGTGTAACTTATGATTTATTCTTCTTAGGTGGTGGAGCTATTGTGAGTCTATGAAACTGTGCTTTTAGGGTGGATTGATCTCGATCAACTATTTTTTGAGTCATCAAATTATCAAACATTTGTATAGGCATAGCCAAAATTTCTTTCCTATATCTTCTTCTTATGATAGGATAACAATTATTCATACCACCTAATCTAGGGAGTTGTCTAACGCCACCTATCCAGAATCAAAAATTCCTTGAAGAAGTCTTTTGAGATAAAGTAGTCTTGGATGTTATAACCCTACCTTCTATGGAATGGGAAGTAGTTAAGACGTTAGGTGAGGTTAACCTCATTAGTCTTATTAGGTTGTGGAAGCTTGAGTAGGTTATTATCTATGGCTTCCAAGAAATAACCAGGGAATTTTTTATTTTGGAAGGAGTATACTTTGTTCATCTATTCCAAAAATCTCAGGTGACCTTAATTTCTCTATGATTCTTGTAGAGGGATATTCTGTGGTTGTAGGTGCTCGACAGAACATGTTGGGAAGTTCAGAGACTACCTAGGTGCTTGGATGGGCACTGTTACTGGATTGAGAGTGATAGATATAGATTCTAATATTCCTAGACATTTCCCCTTTGGTGTGGGAATGAGTTGTGTTTTGGAATAGGTTCAATAAATATCCTCTTCATGACATTGGGTTGTTTCTATGTACTCATGGATCCCACCGGGATACTTCATGGGGATCAACGTTGTTTGAAACTCATCTTAGAGATTTTCAGCATAGAGTTACAATAATTTCATTTATGATAGAGGGATGAAGAGTGAATAGTTTAAACATTTTCATCTTTCTATGAAGTTATAAAAACTCTCGTTCTCATATTGTTTAATGTTTTTATGTTGACAATCATTGTTTTCTTTAATGTGTACCTGAACTAATAAAGGAACTGATGATGAAAGCCTTCCTAGCTTGCAATGGATCTTACCAGTAGGCTGCTATACCAAACAAAGTCTGGCCCAGTCAAAGTTTGTATTAAACACCTCATCTTTTTTTCCTCCTATTGATATCAAGGGTCCATCATCATCCTGCATCATGATACAAAAATTGTGAGATATTGTTTGGGGTCTCCTAAACCATCAATGATAAATAATATATGATTGTTGAAGTTGGGTTTAGGTGGAGTATCATCCACCCATTCAGGATATGGATTCCTCTCAGGTTGCATAGGTTCGTGTTTCCCTTCCATGGCTTCTATTTGAGTAGTTAGGGACTCGATGACGTTAAGTAACTCTCAGGGAACAATTGTCTGAGCCATCTACCATCCACAGGGAGTGGGAAGGGTCTGATGAGGTGGTATTTCTTTATCTCTCACTGATTCTTGATTCGTCCTATGACTGAATGATTTCCCTGATGAAGGATAGTTTTCACCACAATGGAGGGAATTCCTGATCATTCTCAACTTCCTCATTTATGTAGACTAGATCTCTATATCCAGATCCATTCTAATTCTCATATACCACTCTTTATAATGTATTGGTTGTGGGAGGGAGAATATTCATATATACCTAAAGAAGATACCTTACCAAAATATTTCCCCTGAGTAGTTCCTCATTGAGTTGTTGGAGAGTTTTTATTTCACTATCATATTGACACAATTGTTCCACCATGGAAAGAATCGCAACTCTTTTGTATGGGGATCAGGATGTATCCAAACCATTCCATTTTTCTTTGGTAGGGTTATTCCAGATAGGTGGTAGTTCATTATTTGGAGGTACCAGATTTTAGAGACTTCTCTGGTTCTAGGTGCATGCAATATCAGTAGGTGAATCCAAATCACCCTCCTCTCATGGAATATTTTCCATGTTGTGGCCCTCTACATTATTGTCTTGATAAATTTCTACCATGTTGATAGTGATGAAATTCATAGAGTCATGTTGGAAAATGGTGGTTGTTCATTTACTTTCAACTCAACAGTTTGATTTTGTACTACTTTCATTAGGGTCATTATTTAAACCCTTTCCCATAGTGTGTCGTTTTGGCTTGTGACCCTGTTGGGGTATGATTGCCTTTATTGTGCATTCATCCCATCTTGGACTATGAATAGAGACTTCGAGGTAATTTAAGATTATGGTTGTATTATGGGCCTTGACCAGTAGAGGTTTTTCTCAGAGTGGGATGGATATATGGGACATCGACCATTTTCCCCTAACCTAGATAAGAACGATACTCTCTATTGCGATGATGATGAGGAAAATCTCCCTATCTGTGTGGGGTGGGGTTCATCGGGGACATCAATTGGTACTCATTAGTCCCTTTATTGAGGATCCAATGATTCAAGTCAAGAACATGATGATTCTAGGGATGCATAAGTAGATATAAATTCTTCAACCTAATGGGATGGGGGTAAGCTAGAATAACTAATGATTTTTTCAAGGACCCCCTCAGATAATGATATATCTGGAGATGGTGATGAGATATAAATTTCCCCATCCTAGCTGGTTGGGGTTTTCTCACATCTATCCGGGATATTTCATGAATACTATTGGGAATTGACAATCCAGGGTGTGGAGGCAGCGGTAGATATTCCATTAGTCCAAGGGGTCGGGTCTTCTCCTAGACGGTTGTTATGGAAGCTACCACTGTAATTGACAATACAACCTATTGGATGTGATGTTTTGGTGTTCATGTGGGAGATGGGTGTAATGGTAGCCTAGGATGAGAACAATTCTTTAAGGGAAGTTGTCTGGATGATCGCAACTTCATTCTTCGTGATTGAAATGCACTCTCACTACTTTGAGGGGGCCATTTTGATGTATTTTTGGATATCCTATCCATATGTTCATGATTTATGGGCATCTTTGAAGTGAGGTAATTCCATTGTAGTGACCAACTAGCTTGAGCATTACCCAATCCCCTAATTTCTCTAGATTATATAACATTTTAGGATGCCGAATCGGAGAGGTTTTATTGTTCTAGGTGTGTTTCAAAGTGTAACACTTCCTACTGTCCCCATCCTTGAATATGGATACATAACATGGCTTCAGAGATCAGCTATCGAAGTGTCATGATGTAATGGTGGTAAGAATGTTGCATATTTTCACTATTCTTTTCTGGTTTTAGATCCCATGGCATAGATATTGTGGTCAAATAAAGATAACAATAGAGTATATTGATTTTCTAAAGGTTACACTCGTATCCTGGATAAGTGAGATGTTGATCCATAAGTCATTGATGAGTATCCAACATATTTTGGTGTAGATAAGGTATTAAATCTTTTTCTATATCATCTGTGATCTCATTTTCAGAAGTAGTGAGGTGCTAGAACATGATGGGGAGGTTTTTTCACGCTATATCTCTCCATAAGTCAATGTCGAACTCCTCCTCATCAGACTTACATGCCTCCATATGGTCATAACATAAAAGACGGCTTTGATGTTTTCCTACTGATGGGAGTGGGGTGTTGCTGGAAGTTTATGGGGATCCATATACAGTTGAACCCAATGTTTCAATCACATTTCTAAATGAAGGAATTGAATTTTTGAACATCTATCTATATAGATGTATTTTGGAAAGGGTAGGATTTCTTTGTCTGTGGGAGATATCATCATGGGGAAGTGACCATAGTAGATGTCAAGAGTAGAATCTCAGTGTTCCATCTTCACACTACAACGAGGAGTAATACCATGGTAATAAACATTCTGATTTAATAAAAGAGTTTAATGACCCTCATGGTGTTGAGAATTTGTATCAAATGACCTCAAGGACACTAGCATTTAGTAGATTAGTAATATGGGTCATGTTCTACATCATGGATAGAATATGAAAACATTAATTTTGGAATTATATAGGGATGTGAGAATGTTGTATGATGGTTTCCGAAACTTGTATATAATTTTATGATATTGTTATATTATGAGACAATTATTGAGAAGCTTCTATAATATTCCAATGAGACATCTCACTATTTGAAGGAAAATGATCCCAACCTGAGGCATGTTTCATTATCACTTGGTGATCCTTAGTCAAGATGAGAGTATAATCCCAATACTGAACCATTGATACATTTTTTTGGTCTTTCATAGAAATATTGTGAGCCTAACCTTAGGCATGTGCCACTCTCACTTGGTGAGCACCAATTGGAACAAGAATATGAGCCTAGTGCAAATATGCATTCCCTACCAGAATATATTGATGGACCTCCAAAATGAGATAAGGGGTGTGATATTACTTCTATATTTCCTTGGAATTATGTTGGTGTATGACTTCATCGGTAGATATAGGAATATTCATTTGGCTTTTGTGATCTACTAGAATATGCCATATAGATTCACTGATAAGAATATGAGCATGTGCTGAGGCTTATGCCATTTTTACATGGTTATACCTAGCTAGAACGAGGATATATGTCTGATCTTGGACCTTTGGAGTATGTATTTGAACTTATTGGATATAAATATGATCTTTTCTTAAGTATTTTCCCCCTCTCACATGGTGATCCCTTGCCAGAATGGGGATATGAGCCCGATCATGGGACTTTGGAATATGTCACTGGAATTTTTTGACAGGAACATGCCCTTATCCTGAGGCATGTTCCTCTCCCATATGGAGATCCCCAGTTTGAATGGGACTATGATCCTAGTCCTAGGACTCATACTTTATCAGAATATATCAATAATCCTCTTGGACATGATAATGAATGTGCACTTTCTTCGGTATAACCAATTTTTTAAATTATCTGAGTGTAGAGTTTCCCTAGCTTTAGGAATAAGAATATGAATTTTTTCCTTTATCTGAAACAGTGTTATAATATTCCAGCAGATTTATTCAACTATTGCTAAAATATATTGGCAGTTTACCAAAGTTTGTGTAGTGATATAATCCTACAAATTTTATGTCTCCATTATACACTGTAATATGGCTTTGATTTAAGTGAGGATATGTTCCAGATTTTATCCTCCTTATTTCATATAAATATGCCGATGGGATTTATGAATGGGAGTAGGGATATGCGCCTCCCCCATTCCAATTGTGGTAATATGACCAAAGACTTGTTCCGAGTGATTAGGGTTATGAGCCTACTTGCGGGTTCTTTCTAGAATATATCAGTAGGCTTCATCAGTGGAAATAGGGATATGATCCCTCTATTAGGTTTTCAATTCCTTCCAATATGGATAATACCTCCTTTTTTTCCATTCATGGGAATCATAGGTGGTAGCACGTCAGGTGGTACCATCAGCAAGTGACTGGTGAGTACAAGCGGGGTGGTGAAGACGACAACAGTTGAAAAGTTCCCTCCTCGACAGCACCTGAACGAAAAGTGAGACATATTTTTCTTCCTAATCAAAATTCTTCAAAGCCTAAATTTGGAATTTTTAATTCACAATGGATAACATCTTGAAGTATTATTTTGTACCAACAAGGGATATTGGATTAGCAACAGCTTTTCTAGGGCGATGTGAACTCACGAAATATCATGCTTAGAGAACCTTAAGGAAACTTCCATGGTTAGGATTGTACGACATCAGTGGTACTCCCAAGCCATCATGTCACCACCTAACAATGGATTTGTTGAGCATGTGAGATATCTTTATGACCCATGGGTGTTTTTGTCGCAGATGATTTACCAGAGTGAATGCTCGATGATTAAGAAATACTCTCAAATCTAGAAGTTGGGAGTAGTATTTGTAGTTGTGTAGATGAAAAAGAACAATGTTACCAATTATTTCAATATCATAGGAATAATATTTCCAATAATATATCCATGGTTAACATAATTTTACTTTTATTCCCAATTTTTCTATTCTATTTTCTTGGACTTATCAAAGTGAGGATGGACTTATTTCTGATGAATTCTGGTAATAGAGGATCATCTATAATTTCATGTAGGTATTAATACTTTGTTTTTATCGGGTATTCAAATCAAAGTGTCTTAACAAATGATTATTCAATCATTAGATCATTTTATAGATTCATGTTGTGCATGTTAGTTTTGGTTCCATATAGGATTCAAACAAAATTTCTTAACATATTATAACCCGATCATTTTCCTATTAGAGAGTTTCACATTGGGTTCACCATTTCTATTTCATCAGGATTTTTGACATGGATGGGATTGTTCTTTATGGTTTTATTGAGGAGGTTTTAATCCATCTCCCAATTGATCGCATTGGTTTCACCATTTTTATTTAGTCTGGATTCAAGGTGGTGTCAGGAACCCTCATAATAGTGGGTTTGGTTTGACCTGATGGTTAGTTGTGGGGGGTGTTTGTGTTTTGCATAATTATGAAAATTTGGTTATCATTTTCTCTCTGATCAGAAACTTCCAATGTTTCCCTCATATATAGCTGAGTACATAACTGCTTTCCAAAGGCAGGTGTTTATTTTGGTTTTTAGACCCAATGCCTCTTGGGGACTCACATTGGTCGAGAGAATGGGAGTTCGGGCTCATCGCGCCCTTTTGGCGGGGGGGAATTATTTTCTACTATGGGATTATCTTATAGATTTAAGATATTTTCATGAATATCTTCCTAATCCTAATACAGTACTAGTTAACCTAAAAAAAGATCATGGTTTAATTATATTTCATATAAAAAATATTGGGGGTACCTTTACTGAATTTATCTATATGTATCTGAGGTTCTCCATCAATTTTCAGAAGTGGGAAGTTGCTTATGTTCTAAATATAGATAACAAAAATATTCATAATTTAATGCCATGTGAGAAGGTTTTTAATGTTATGATGAGGGGATTGAGCCATTATGAGGTGTCATACATATCTTGGTTACTGTAGGAATCAAAACCCACATAGTTTGTTGGACCTTTGGAGTTTAACGTCATGAAAAAAGGATGTATATGGTAGTTTCAGAACACTAGGTGTTTAATCTCAAATCTTGGAGGGACATCCTATATATCTTAATTATGTAAATAATCAGATTTTTTTAGTTCATTTGTTCAGGGACTATACACTGAGGTTTTCCTTTTTATTTTAGAGACACATAGTGAAAATGACCTGATTATTGACATTCTCTAACCCCACATGAGCTATGCTCTATGTGAGAAACAAGGGATAGAAAATGATCATTTTTCATTTCCCATGATTTGGGACTTATGTACTATGACAACCCTAAAAGGATTTACTATATATCATAGGCCTCGGGGAGATTTCCTTTGTATCCTAGTTATGGAAAGAATCAAAGTCATCATAGTTTAGTTTATTTCATATTATGTTGATGGATGAGGTGGATTGATCATCCCATTGAAATGATTGGGTACTAATGGTTGAAATGGAATAGACATAAGGATTAAATTGAAATGGTTGTTTATTTGATCTCGGTCCATAGAAAGGCATCCTACATATCATGGTTATTTCAGGAATTAGAGTTCTTGTAGTTCAATCTTTCCTTTGGGACTTCTCCCAAAGTAGATTCCCTCGTGTTGAGGTGAATTTTTCATGCCACTTTTTGGGGCATACATACTTGTGTTTTCATGGTTGGTGAAGACTCATGATGTGAATGATATTACTATTTCACTCCTTAATCCCCCATGAACTATGCTTGGTGTGAGAAACAAGGGATGGAAAATGATCAATTTCATTGCATGGTAGGTGGGGGACTTAAATATTGGGTCAAAACTTAAGATGTTTGTTATAGAGCTTGCTCCTTAGAAAGGCATGATATGTATACCAATTATGGTAGGTATCAGAGTTATCATATTTTATTTGAACAGAACTTACACTCTGAGGTTTCCATATTGATTTGGCCTGCTTTCCCACCTGAGATATGCTGATTCTCCACTCATCCAGATAAGTAAGAGAGTATCTTCCTATCATATCCAAAGAAAACTAAATATTCCGGTTGGATATTCTAAAGGACTTTGTGTAACCTAGGTGGAACGTCCAAAGATTGTTTCATGATCAAGGATAACTTGTATATAAGACATCACAAGACCTAGATGATTTGTCCTGGAATCCAACACATGACCCAGTTGGATTGTCAAGTGGGTGTCACATGATCTAGCTAACTTGCCCTAGTGTCATTCATAGAATCTAGTTTACACTTATGGAGGGTTTCGTTAGATTCAACATGACATGTCCTAGTGGTTATCACGTGTCTTGGATGACACTCCTAGAGGGAATCATGAGGCCTGGCCGACATGTCTGGAGGGCATCGTGAGCCTTGGATGACTTTATGATAGGGTATCACAAGAGGTGATTGACATACCCATATGCTAATGTAAGACTTGGCTGACATAAGTTCGTACCTTTATATGAGTTAGGATATGTATATAAAGGACACCACAAGGTTTGGGTGACGATCCCATAGGGCTTCGTAAGACTAAAGTGTAATATTCAGGGGACCATGTGACAAGATCTGACATGTCTGGAGGATTTTTCATGACCCAAACAATATAATGAAGCAGCAACACAAGATCTAGGAGACATTTCCTGGTGTTTTAGTGTATCTTTTATGGTTAACATGAAGTGAATGAGGTTCAATGAACATGTTTTATGCTTAAGTATTCCACATTTAATCTTAGTTCTTACCCTTATATTTTGAATTTTTATATTTATTTAGTGTTGGTTTATTTTATGTCTTGTGTGATCTGTAAGATGTACGGTATGTTCTTCACACATCTTTTCAGAAGTACTTTTTGTAATCTATGAAGGATCACACAAAGTGTTTCATGCAATGAGCATGATTGCTCTGGTTATTCTCCACTATTTTACCTGATGGAAGACCTTACAATCATGATATGAGCTGCTCTGAGAACTACTCTCTAGTTCTTGGGAGTGTTGATGCACTTGGATACAAAAAATATAACTTTTTTCTTTGAGGATAGGGTGGGGGTTTATAGGCCTTGCCACCAAGATTGTTTGCAGGTTTTCATGGAAGATCCTGCGTGAATCTAGGTTGGAGTCATTGAAGGGTTTTGATGCCACATGTCTTCACAAGTCTCTATTGTGGACCACTTCTAAGGGTGTCACCTAATTTCCATTGACTTTGAGTCCCTACCATAAATGCCTCCTTTATTGAATTACCACCAATAAATAAAAAATTTATTGTATTATTTGGGTGTGTTGAATGAATTAATATTGTCATAATTATATATCCAAGGGCCTTATCAAGATTCTCTAGGCCTTTCCTGGGACATTTCATGAGGAAAGAATGACTTTTTGGGGGGTCTCTGCGATATTAGGTCATCTTGGCAAGGAGTCTCACAAAGTCATACTACAAAATTCCTCAATGTGTTGCAGGTGTTTTAGGACTGTTAGATGCTTCTAAATCCTCCCTCTTTTATTTCCTTTGTTTTATTCTCCAATGGTCAAGGTTCGGGTGAAATTATATGAGTAATGTTAAATACAATAACTCTACCTCTTGATGGTGCATTGTGAGACCAATAGAGGTCATGTGGAGGTGTGCGTACATTACATGGAAAATCTCATTTGTTTGTCCTTAGAGAGACAATAGGGAAGTGTGAGGTCTCCTGGACATACCCGAGTAACTTCACACCATGAGGCTAAAAAGACAAAGGTATTTTCAAAGATGGTGCAGACATATCACTTGGGTCTTGTGATGCCTTATGATCCATGAAGAGTTTTTCACATTATGTTCAGTGACCATGAGTGGTCTCTACCTCCCCTCCTTTTATTTCCATTGTTTTATTTTACAAAGGCTTGGGGGTCTCGCTAGTGTATTTAAATTTTGTCGAGGAAAAACATTATCTTTGTTATTTATGTGATGCATGATCCTTATGACCTCTATGTACCTCCACATATTGGACATATTTCCTCCCATTTTCAAAGGATTTTCATATTCAGTTTTTAGGCGCTCGTCGCTGACAACTCTCATGGCCTAGGGGAGCATATTTGGCTGCCACCGCATGAATTCCATATGTCCAAGGTACCTTTATTAAAGTATAAGGACATTTCAAGAGGGTCTTAAAGGGACCTAATACAGAATACTCACTACACTTTATTCCTTCATGTTACCCCATGATGGTCACATGATCACAAGTCTCATGGAGGCTTTAAGCGATCCGTGATCTTTTTCCACCTTGTCCTACCTCTTCTTTTGCAAGGAAAATAATACCCATATTCAGGTATTACTTCCTTTTTGAATTTTCCAATGATTATTTTGAGGGTGTCAATGGACACATTTGGTATTGAATACCCAAGTATTAAAATAGAAATTTTATGTGAAATGATTAATATAACTAAAGTAGAATCTTATACTTGGTTCTTCTTCAATTCATTGTAATTTCTCTTCTAGTTATTTTTCTTTCCACATGTGAAGAAAATGGCCTCTATTTTTTTATTCTCTCCCACTTTTTGTTTAGTTTATTAGAATAATTTTGTCAAGTTTACTTTTGTGGTGTATTTTCCATTGACCTTTTCCCCTCATATTTCTTCTTGTTTACTATAAAAACTAAATATTTAACTTTCTTTGAGTTATTATCTTCTTGGATACCCTTACCCAAAAAATATTGAATTTATTTCTCCATGCTATTAATTTTATATTCCAAAACAAAACTAAAGTATCTGGGTGATAAGGATGGGATAATGGGATTTATTAAAAGATACAGATTCCTCATTCAAGTTATATTTTTTCATTGTAATCATAAACTAGTTCATTTTATTCTTCATTTTCTCCATAAAATATTTTTAAAGATTATAATACATGGTAAAACCATCTATATTCTAATGTTTATTTTGAAACTCACTAGACATTCATGATAGAATTATTATTTAAATATCAAACATGTTATCCATGGGTCTTCAATAATATTTCTTTTCACCCTCACTTCCTGAGGTGGATCAACAGGTAGTGGTGACTCTAGTACGTTTAATTAGATTTTATATCGTAGTTTTATGAAAAAGTGCCTATACCACTCTTTGAAATTAGTATTGGTTAGTACATATTCATTGTTCAATATTGATCACAATGTTTCTATGTTATTACCTTCCAATTTTCTATGAAAATAAATATTAAAATATTAATACTTTTATCTTGATTACTAATTATTTTTCATTATAGATTTTATTAATTTTACATTTATCCTAATAGTTTTTAAAATTCTAGTAACCCTCAAGTAATATATTAATAATACTCAATATTCTTGACTATTCTAGTAGAAAGGATTCATAAAAACTCTCCTCATAGTCTAAGAAATGGTTACACCACTACTTAGAGGGTATCGAGGTAGGATTTTGGCTAGACAGCCATTTTAACTCGTGGATCCTTGATATGTTGAGTGTATTATAATATTTTAAAAAACATAAATTTGATTTTCTCATTTCTTTGCCTCTAAAATATCACCAATAATCCTATTGTTTCATATGTGATGAAAATTTTAGTTATGTAAAACCACCACTTTCATAAGAACTACCTGATGGTAAGATGCGCCCACAAGTATGGCTAATCAGAACCTCATACATATGTTCTTGTTTAAATATAATTAAAAGAAGGTGTTGATTATTTAATATTTATTTGAGGGTTTTTTAAAATTTTATTAGTGAGGGAAATTTTTTCATTTTTATCATGCTTGTTACTATTTGATCACACTCACAACTTATTCATTGCGCCTAATATGTTTTATGAGCAACCCATAGATCTATCTCAGTAGATCTTGTTCCTAAGAACTAGGTTTACTACTTTAAGTCAATATTTAAATACTTTATTTAAATATATTCTTAACTAACTCTAATAATAATAACTATTTTTCATTTGTAATCAGTATATTTTAATTTGAAAACTATGGTCCTCCCACTAACAACTTATAGGTACATTAAAAAATTTCATTCCAAATAATTTTTTTATGAAAATGATTCTTGTATTCATCCATAAATGGATATCTATAAGTTAAATTTAATTTCAATATTCTATATAGTCACCAACCCTTTATATTAGTGTCTTATGGACATCTTCTATAAGGATTCATTCAATGGTGGTGGTCTTAGAAACCAATTATAAATATAATGATCAAATAAATTTTTTATAACAAGTATAATTATAATGGATTCAAGAAAGATAACTATTTATAACCAATAAATATTTATTGATACCAAAAATATACTACCTATGTGTAGATTCATATGAATAACAACTAATTACTTTACATTAATTTAATAAACTACCAAAATATAGACTTCATTTTGGTGCATGGAATCCATTTTTATGAATACATATGAACTTGTAAATCATAGAATATTGTTATTTACTACTTTATTTTAGGATAAATATTTATTATTAACATTAAATAATATATAACCATGAATTAGTGATTATAAAAATATCTCATCTTGGTTTAATATTTTCTATATATTATGTTCCTCTGAAACATTCCATTTCCATGGGCTCTTTTGGAACATGTTCCCATTCAAACTACTTGTGAATTTAGATCCTTGAATTTTATCTACATAAATATTTCTCCAACTATCTTAAACAGAGAAGTGATTCCTTTTATAGTTATTTATTCTCTCACTTGACTAAATTATCAATCTTATTGATTCTCATAATATCTTATATAAAATTTAAAATAATTATGGAGATATGCTTTATGTTTTTCATTATTCAAGTATTTTTATTTACTTTGGTTAAACAAACTCTTTATATTTAAATACATTATTAGTGAAGAATGGTCATCTTTTATATTATAACTCATATGATATAATTTTTTCATTATATTTAGTATATGGTAATGGGTTAGTGATACTATTTGGGAATCATGTCTCAAATAGATAATGAAATACTTTTCAAGAGTTATAAGACTCATCATTGATCCTAATTTTACCAACATCATGGATAATTAAATGTGAGTTTATGAATAAATAAACTCTACATTTTACCAATTAATGAATTAAGGTAAGACTCATTATCGATCCTCTTTTTACTAACATCACAGATCTGATGTGTATAATGAAATGTGACTTTAATAATAAATCCACTCTATATTTTCATGATTGATGAATGCTAGGTTAATATATTTATTACCACATGGACCTGAATAAAATCATATAATATAACCATACATGATTCATACTTCACTTTTAAATTCTTTAAATATTAAAGGAATCTTATTAAGAATGTAAAATAACCTCTAGATTATCCTTATAATAGTCCACATAGACAAGTTGAACTATCTCTGAAAGATTTGTGGCTCACCTTTATTTAAAAATATTTCTTTATCTAAAACTTGATTAGTAATTATATCAATAATAAATTAGTTTTTTAGCTACAATGAGTCTGAGAACTATATTTATTATATGTTAGATGACTACTTTTAGTTTTACATAACAAAAAATTGTCATTAAAAAATTGGGTATTAATTAATATTTCATTTTATATTAATAATTTATTATCAATGATTCAAGTATTAATGGACTATTAGTTTATTATTAAACATCACAAAAATATTCTAATTATATTCTAAATGTTTTTAAAAAATAAGAACTTTTTCAAAAAAATTAGGCATCCTGAGCCTTGTAATACCCCCCCCCCCCCCAAGTGGTTCTGGATAGGTCAAGTGGGACCTGACTCAGCCTATATCAGGTTGGACTAACTTAGATGGGAAACCAGGTATGTGAGGTAGAAAACACCTTATGTGGGCATGTACATGTTAACAGTTTCTGGTGGGTGGCATTCAGGCACCAGCACCATATGATATAAAAAAGGAAAAATAATTTTTAAAAATTATCACCCACCAATATGAAATATTCTTGAAAAAATCTCTCTCCAAATTAATTCAGGGAACATGTTGAATGCATGGTCAACAAAGCCACTTAATTTTCATTTTTTTATATTCTCAGTTTTCCAATCCTAAAAATTATAAGCATTTGTTTTTTATATTAACTCATTGATGCATTGGATATTCCTTACAATAACTCTCTTGTAGCTAGGTATGTAAAACCCTAATATTTTAGAATGTATGTTTCTCATTATTGAATTCAAAATATTTGATAGTTTTCTTTATAAAAAACCTTGTTGTAAAACAAACCATGATATACTTTTTCAATATTATTATTAAATCTAACTATTATTTCATAGATGTTGGATTGACAGGAATAAATAAGACTAAATAAATTATAAAAAAACATATAAAAGTTTTCCTTCATGAAACTTTATTTATTAACTCCTAGTAAATAAGTACTCAATTATAAATGCTGAAAATAATATCATTTTTTATAAAAGATCAATTTTTTCAAATTATTGTATTTTTTTATATATTATGTATCTTTATCACTAATAAACAAGTTTTTTGATGAAATATATTAATATTTAGGGGATAAAAATTCATAATTTTATTATAAATTAGTTAGAACTAAAGATAAATTCAATTGAAGGGGAAAATTGTTTTTTATTCAATCTATTTTATCTTGATAAATTAAATTAATAACTAATGATAAATGATTTTAATGAAAGGTTTAGGTAATATATTCAATAAAATATATTAAAACTTATCCAATGTTTTTAACTTGGACATTAATTGAAATAAAATCATTTTTATACTTAAAATACATTTTCCCTGAAAATGGTTTTTATCCATTTTGTGTGTGGATTGTAGAATAAATATATACCACTTATAAAAATTGTATATTTTTAATTTGATTCCAAATTTAAAATTTAAAAAATTAATATTAGGTAATATGGTCAACATATTTTTTGTCTATAATGAATAGTTACCAAGGTAAAAATCATGTTACCACAATAAGGGTTAAAAGGGTTAAAAGTGGGATTTCCCAAAAAGATAAGGTTTAAAATATCACAAAAAATATGATTAAATTTTATTATTTGACTTAATTTCAACATTAATATTCTTATATTTCAAATATATTTTTTTATTTGAAGACACTTTACTTGATTAATACATATACTATATAATAATGTTTAAGTATTTTTAAGTTCTCTAACAAAATAACTTATAAAAAAACCTAAAATTATCACTTATCCAAACCACTAGATCCATTTATCTTGACCATTATCTACCCAAATACCATTAAATATTTCCTAACCATGATTTTTATTTCATGTTCTCACCAAAATACCATCCTAGGATTCTTAATGTGAAAGATAGGGGATGTTTTCCAAAGAAGATGTATCACCCATAATTGAGTTCTTTAATGTGTATTTCTTTTTATAACTCCTTAAAACCTATCATAATCATGTTTTAATAACAAAATAAGTATATATAATATACTAAAATTCATTAATTTTGTGTTACATCCATTTTTAATCTCTTTTTCCATCATATAGGAAATGAAAAGATTGTTCATGCATAGGTGTGAATTACCACCTCCACGAAGCGATGTATTTCATTTTTCATCGCCTTCTCTCATGGAAGATTATATAAATGGATTTAATGAATATATATGATATTTATAATATCATAATTATTATTTGAAGTTGAATTATTATTTAAATTTATTTATTCTAACTATTTAAAAATTGAATCATTATTCGTGTGGATCATACAGATTACCATCTTTACGAAGTGATCTAGTTCATTTTTCATCACCACCCTATATATATAGTTAAAAAAGTGTATAAAATTATTAAATATTATTTTTATTACATAAATTAGATTATTTATATTTTTAAACTATAAACTTGTTTCAATAACTGGAACCATCAAACCAAAGCATGCATGGAAAATGGGCAAGTTTTAACCTGAATAATGATTTTATTGAATAATTATTAATAATATGGAAATTGAAAATTATAGGTAAATTATATATATTAATATATATATATATATATATATATATTAATATGTTTCTAGTATATATGTATAATAAATAATTATTTATTATATAGTATTTTTGAAGGTGTACAAATCGTGATGAGACTTGAGGTAAGAGTTTATGTTATAGTCTCATTTATTTTTGGGATTGTCTATGCTGAATTTGAATTGAAATAAATTATACGATATTTATCTTTTAAACCCCATATATTTTATTATACTATAATTATTTGTAGGTTTTTTATGTTTTTTTTACATTTTCTTCTCTTTGGTACATAAAATGATCAAGAATATTTTTTAATAAAATTCAACTTTATTTCTTAATTTTTCATCTACAATATTTCTCTTCCATATCCATGTTCATAAAATTATTTTATAGAAGTTTTTAAATATAATTTAAATATTTTAAAAGGTTATTTTTAACTACCCTTTAACTTATTTACAAATATTTTAAGGGAATGTTTATAAAAGTTTTCTGAACAAGTCATTTTTGACCATTTATAAGAGTGAAAATAATGTTCTCTTTTAAGGTATATGGAATGTCCATATTTTTCCATAATCATGTACTTAATTAAATATAAATATTCCTTCTTAATTTCAAAATATTTTACAAGGAAAATCCTAATCCCATTTTTATGGGAATTTTAGTTTTTAAAATTTACTAAAATAAAAGTGATGTTTTCTCTTGATTTTAAAACAATATTTTAAATAATTTTTAAAACAACATTTTCATCTATGTAAAAATCCTTTAAGGGTTGTTAAGATTCATTAGTGATATTATCTTATGATTCCATACACATTCTATCTACGTATGTCTAATAATTATGATTTTCTATGGATGATTCTATGAAACATGTTGTAGACGCCGGAAAAGTCTGTTGCTCCTCAAACGAAGTTCCGGATGAGGAAAGCGAGGTCATATTTGGAGTCAAGAAGCATGTTTCGGAAGGCCCGAAGGCCTTGCACGAAATATCGGAGGCCCGCGCGCAATATTGGCTAGGCGCGCGCAATCCTTCCGGGATTCGCGCAATGGGCCGAGTCGGCGCGTAATTTTCCGCACCCGACGCCCGTGCGCGGCCCTATTGCGCGCTCGGCCCCTATTTCGCGCCCGAGCCGCGTTGCGCGCTCGCGAGCCGAATTGCGCGTTCGCACGCCGAATTGCGCTCCCGCGAGCCGAATTGCGCGCCCGGGGTTGCCTATAAATACAAGGCAACCCCCGAAATTTTGGAGGTTGCCAGAATTCGAAGGGTCGCTCGTGCGCGCAATCCCGCCCCCTCCGCGCGCAATACCGATCTTCAGGTAACCTCCTTTATTTCGCGCAAGAAAGACCCGGGGTTCGCCTTCGCGCGCAACCCCTTTGGCTTCTTTCCTTTTGACCAACTCCTCACCCAAAGGCCTTCGCGCGCAAAAGAAGCCTCTTGCGCGCAACTGCCCCCCCGGGTGCGCGCAATCCAGCCCGATTGCGCGCACCCCCCCTTAATAAGTGGCCATTCGTTAAAGAATGGGATGTTTCCCCCGCGCGCTATCAGAGGCCCGGTGCGCGCAATCTCTATCTTCCGCGTGCAAAGCGCTGGCCTAATTGCGCGCCAGCCCGCCCAATTGCGCGCCGACCCGCGGTATTGCGCGCCAAGCTCCTCTTTTGCGCGCAAACCGCCAGGGTCGCCCCCTTTGACCCCCTGAGGGTACCCGCCTGCGTGGCGCCCGATGATCTTCATCCCGGGTGCCCGCACCGTGCGTTGTCTTCCCGTGCGGCCCTCCAGGCTCGCGCGAAGTGACACGGACCCATTGGCGGCACCACCTCGTCCGCGCTGCAGGACGTTAAACTGCCAAGCATCCATCGTCCAACATGACGTTAAACTGTACTTTGTCCGGAAAGACGTTAAACCGTCCGCTTCGTCCTCAACACACGACGTTAAACTGTACTTCGTCTGGCAAGACGTTAAACCGTCCGCTTCATCTGATCCCGTGCCTCGCACGCAGGGCCCCCCCCCCCCGGTTTGGATGTGGCCCCCACCCGCTCGTCTCTGCAGGGATGTCGGGATTGCCCCTCTTTAGGGACGATTTATTGGAGTGGCCTTCGCCCACGGGGGTAGGGTATTACAAACCCCTAGTTTCTTGTGGGGGACTGCACATGTGTATCTCCATTGTGCTTCCCCACTGCCGAAGCCAGTAGGGGGCGTGACAGGGATCGAGGTGTCTCTCACCTTCGGCCCCAGTCCCTCTTCAACTGAGCTTTGCCGCACTCAGGTTGCCTCAGTGTGTAAGTCCTGGCAGAATGAACTACGTGGACTTTGATCCCTGTCTCCGAAACAGGGTACGTAGGAAGCCTCCCTGAGGTTCAAGCCCACCACCTGGTCGTCCCGGTCGTATTCACGTCGGTTCGTCCATCAGTGGACCCCTCCCAGGTTCACATTCGCATCGATTCACCTATGAATCCGCCCTTGTGGGGGACTGCACATGTGTATCTCCATTGTGCTTCCCCACTGCCGAAGCCAGTAGGGGGCATGATAGGGATCGAGGTGTCTCTCACCTTCGGCCCCAGTCCCTCTTCAACTGAGCTTTGCCGCACTCAGGTTGCCTCAGTGCGTAAGTCCTGACAGAATGAACTACGTGGACTTTGATCCCTGTCTCCTAAACAGGGTACGTAGGAAGCCTCCCTGAGGTTCAAGCCCACCACCTGGTCGTCCCGGTCGTATTCACGTCGGTTCGTCCATCAGTGGACCCCTCCCGGGTTCACATTCGCGTCGATTCACCTATGAATCCGCCCTTGTGGGGGACTGCACATGTGTATCTCCATTGTGATTCCCCACTACCGAAGCCAGTAGGGGGCGTGATAGGGATCGAGGTGTCTCTCACCTTCGGCCCAAGTCCCTCTTCAACTGAGCTTTGTCGCATATGGGCCTCCTTAGAGTGTAATCCCCAAACACCATCGTCCAGCAAGACGTTAAACTGTGATCCACCCACTTCGTGCGTGCCAGCAGCCTAGACCTCCTCATGAGTCGGCTTTCCATCGTCCAGCATGACGTTAAACTGTATATCCGAACTACGCTGACTTTGATCCGCGCTAACACGCAGTACGTAGGAAGCCTCTACGGGGTCCAAGCTCTTCACTCCATCATCCATCCTGATCCTTACCCGGGCCGCCACATCCCGGTGGGGTCATGCCATTTCATTCCACTCCACTTCACTCGGGAAGCCGCCCATGTGCTGGCCCCAGCGTCGGAGGTTCCCCGCAAGGGGTTCTGTCATCTGATCCACTCCTCGTGTTGATCAGTCCGATGTCGTCCCCGCTGGACGTTAAACTCGCGGCATACCCCATGTTAAACATGGGAAGCTGAGGAAAACCTCAGGTAACGCAGTTCCCCGCGCCCAGCACGGGATGCCTCAGGCCATCACGCCTTCGAGAAGCCCTATTAGGGACGGAAGGCAGACATGCAGAGCCGTAGTGTTAAGACACGCCCCCAACACCCAGAGCTACCCGGTCTCCTCACCGCGGGTTGCTGCCCCGACCAGACTCCTTGGAGCGTCCGGGCGGAAGCAGCATAATTAACCGGTGTCCATGAAGATATGGCGCCTGGAACGAGATTCACGAACATTCTTAAAACTATGAGGGAGACCCGGATTAGGCGACGAGTTCCGAGGAGACGTCCACGAAAGGAGGAGCCGACATCCCATCATCCCGGTTTCGATCAAGGAGCAGACGTCCCTGAAGCATCCCGCGCTGGGCGCGGGGAACTGCGTTACCTGAGGTTTTCCTCAGCTTCCCATGTTTAACACGGGGTATGCCGCGAGTTTAACGTCCAGTGGGGACGGCATCGGACTGATCAACACGAGGAGTGGATCAGATGACAGAACCCCTTGCGGGGAACCTCCGACGCTGGGGCCAGCACATGGGCGGCTTCCCGAGTGAAGTGGAGTGGAATGAAATGGCATGACCCCACCGGGATGTGGCGGCCCGGGTAAGGATCAAGATGGATGATGGAGTGAAGAGCTTGGACCCCGTAGAGGCTTCCTACGTACCGCGCGTTAGCGCGGATCAAAGTCAGCGTAGTTCGGATATACAGTTTAACGTCATGCTGGATGATGGCAAGCCGACTTACGAGGAGGTCTAGGCTGCTGGCACGCACGAAGTGGGTGGATCACAGTTTAACGTCTTGCTGGACGATGGTGTTTGGGGCTTACACTCTAAGGAGGCCCATATGCGACAAAGCTCAGTTGAAGAGGGACTTGGGCCGAAGGTGAGAGACACCTCGATCCCTGTCACGCCCCCTACTGGCTTCGGCAGTGGGGAAACACAATGGAGATACACATGTGCAGTCCCCCACAAGGGCGGATTCATAGGTGAATCGACGCGAATGTGAACCCGGGAGGGGTCCACTGATGGACGAACCGACGTGAATACGACCGGGACGACCAGGTGGTGGGCTTGAACCTCGGGGAGGCTTCCTACGTAACCTGTTTAGGAGACAGGGATCAAAGTCCACGTAGTTCATTCTGTCAGGACTTACGCACTGAGGCAACCTAAGTGCGGCAAAGCTCAGTTGAAGAGGGACTGGGGCCGAAGGTGAGAGACACCTCGATCCCTGTCACACCCCCTACTGGCTTCGGCAGTGGGGAAGAAAAATGGAGATACACATGTGCAGTCCCCCACAAGGGAAGATTCATAGGTGAATCGACGCGAATGTGAACCTGGGATGGGTCCACTGATGGACGAACCGACGTGAATACGACCGGGACGACCAGGTGGTGGGCTTGAACCTCAGGGAGGCTTCCTACGTACCCTTTTTAGGAGACAGGGATCAAAGTCCACGTAGTTCATTCTGTCAGGACTTACGCACTGAGGCAAACTGAGTGCGGCAAAGCTCAGTTGAAGAGGGACTGGGGCCGAAGGTGAGATACACCTCGATCCCTGTCACGCCCCCTACTGGCTTCGGCAGTGGGGAAGCACAATGGAGATACACATGTGCAGTCCCCCACAAGAAACTAGGGGTTTGTAATACCCTACCCCCGTGGGCGAAGGCCACTCCAATAAATCATCCCTAAAGAGGGGCAATCCCGACATCCCTGTAGAGACGAGCGGGTGGGGGCCACATCCAAACCGGGGGGGACCCTGCATGCGAGGCACGGGATCGGATGAAGCGGACGGTTTAACGTCTTTCCAGACGAAGTACAGTTTAACATCGTTTGTTGAGGACGAAGCGGACGGTTTAACGTCTTGCCGGACGAAGTACAGTTTAACGTCATGTTGGACGATGGATGCTTGGCAGTTTAACGTCCTGCAGCGCGGACGAGGTGGTGCCGCCAATGGGTCCGTGTCACTTCGCGCGAGCCTGGAGGGCCGCACGGGAAGACAACGCACGATGCGGGCACCCGGGATGAAGATCATCGGGCGCCACGCAGGCGGGTACCCTCAGGGGGTCAAAGGGGGCAACCCTGGCGGTTTGCGCGCAAAAGAGGAGCTTGGCACGCAATACCGCGGGTCGGCGCGCAATTGGGCGGGCTGGCGCGCAATTGGGCCAGCGCTTTGCACGCGGAAGATAGAGATTGCGCGCACCGGGCCTCTGATAGCGCGCGGGGGCAACGGCCCATTCTTTAACGAATGGCCACTTAGTAAGGGGGGGGTGCGCGCAATCGGGCTGGATTGCGCGCACCCGGGGGGCAGTTGCGCGCAAGAGGCTTCTTTTGCGCACGAAGGCCTTTGGGTGAGGATTTGGTCAAAAGGAAAGAAGCCAAAGGGGTTGCGCGTGAAGGCGAACCCCGGGGCTTGCATGCGTGAAATAAAGGAGGTTACCTGAAGATCGGCATTGCGCGCGGAGGGGGCGGGATTGCGCGCACGAGCGACCCTTCGAATTCTGGCAACCTCCAAAACGTCGGGGGTCGCCTTGTATTTATAGGCAACCCCAGGCGCGCAATTCGGCTCGCGGGCGCGCAATTCGGCGCGCGGGCGCGCAATTCGGCTCGCGAGCGCGCAACGCGACTCGGGCGCGAAATAGGGGCCCAGCGCGCAATAGGGCCGCGCACGGGCGTCGGGTGCGGAAAATTACGTGCCGACTCGGCCCATTGCGCGAATCCTGGAAGGATTGCACGCGCCTATCCAATATTTTGCGCGGGCCTCCGATATTTGGCACAAGGCCTTCGGGCCTTCCGAAACATGCTTCTGACTCCAAATATGACCTCGCTTTCCTCATCTGGAACTTCTTTTGAGGAGCAACGGACTTTTCCGGCGTCTACAAAAGCCCCCCCCCCCCTCGGAATCTGATCGGCGAGAGGTCGCAACGATCGGGTTCCGAGGGAGACACCGGAATGTCGAAGCCCTGGGCGGCGCGGGACTTTGGCGCGCAAAAAAGGGCGTCGGGCGCGAAATTCGCTCCCTTGGTCGCGCAAAGCGCTTTCCGCGCGGCGCGGACACCCGGCCTCGCCTATAAATAGGGGCCCTGGGTCCCGCGTGCTGTACACAGGCTTTCCGCGCGATAAGCTTCCAAGCTCTCGTGCGCGAAATTGCCATTGACGGCGCGAAATTCGCCCGTTCGGCGCGCAAACCCATCCGGATTTCGGCTTGTCTTGCGCGAACACCCGGGGTTTTACGCGACAGACTTCCCAATTGTGCGCCGTCCACTAGGATTGCGTGCCAACTCCCAAATTTCTCTACCAACCTCCTCCGATTCCGCACACCTCATCCCTTAACCCACACGACTCCCGGAGCTTCTGAGATGGTCGTGAATCAAGTGAATGAGGGGGATGCCGCCATTCGCAGAGCTGAGATGGCGGCGAACGAGGAGGTCTACGGAGACAAGGAGATTGTTTCCAACAATCAATCCTTGTTCGATTTGCTGACGTCGTCCCAGAAGACGTATCCGCTGTCGGAAAACCAGCCACTCTGGAACTACGGAATCTTGGATGAGGTTCCGGTGCCGGGGTTCGAGGTTGATGCGCCGCGGACCTGGGTGACTCGGGAGGACGAGCTTCCCCGCTACAACATCACCAACAACGGGCATCCTGCCAGGGAGAACAGGCACTTCAATGTTTATGTCCTGAACCCGAGGACGCGAACCATTACCGGGAGTCAGCCTACTGCGGAGAACTCTCCAGCCCTCTACTCGAGCACGTATCGCCAGAGTGTCACCGACGACACCAGGGGCTGGCTGAAGGACTGGGACTTGCGGTCTGGGGGGAATTTCACCAGTGAGTGGGCCTGGGAGTTCTGGGTACACCACACCTGCGATCACATCGCGGAGGAACTGCGGTACATCGGCCTGTTTGAGGCGGTGTGGACGTCGCAGTTCCACTTCTACCAGCAGCCCGAGCTCGGGCCGGAGCTGTTCACCCGCCGGTCCCCGGATACCAACACCTTCCATCTTCATCATGGGGAGGTCAGCATCGGTCTCTGGGACATCCACTGCATTAGATGTATCCCGCTGGAGGGTTACCAATACTATGAGTTCCTGCCTCCGAGGAACACCTGGGGCGACAGGTCACGGACTCCCATCCTGACATGGAATCTACTGGACCTGGCTACGGAGCGGCTCGGGGTCAAGGACTTCTGCAAGGACATATCCTACAAGGAGTGGTTCGGCCAGTTCTTGGAGCATGACCCAGCGGTCAAGATGCCAGGCAGGGGGAAGCGGTGCCCGACCGCGGCTCAGAGGAGCCGGAACGGGTCGTACTGGCGGGTCCTGGAGACGGGAGACTACTGCTCATGGGGGTACCGCGTCATCGAGGCCCGGGACCCAAATGTCCGGTACGCAGCGTTCCTGGCCACCTTTCTGAGTGGGTGGCTCCTGCCAGTGCGGGACGCGAGGATGGGCGTCCGCCCGGCGACACTGGTGATGGCGGGCGCCATGGCCGCCAACAAAAGATTCAACCTCGGGGTCCCAGTGCTGGCCAAGCTGTACGCCATCCTGGGACGCATCTCGCGAGGGGGGTCGCCACGAAGGGTCTGTGGGCCCTTTCAATTCTTCCACGGCTGGGTGGCTACTCACCTCGGTGGGTACACGTTTCCAAACGCCGTCATTCCTCCGGGAAACGGCATGCGACCCTCCCTGCTAAACATCACGGGGGTCGCTCCGATGACCCTAAATGAGGAGGGCGTGAGGATTTGGATTGGCAACCACGCCAATTTCAACTTCAGCCCATTCCCCACTCCCGTTGGCCAGATGATGGACAATGGGCAGGGTCTGCTGGAGCAGCACGAATACTTCCTGAGTATGCGGGGCGGGGTGCTCGTGGCTCGGATCGACGGGAAGGTGATCTGCGTGCCCTACGTGCCAACCCGGTTCGCCAGGCAGTTCGGGTGCCTTCAACGGATGCCGAAGAGGGTATTCGCTGCTGTCCGGGAGGAGACGAGCCCTTGCGTCCTTCGCCAGATGTGGTTAATGTTTGCCGCTTTCGGCTCTGGCAATTTCATCACTCTCCCTCCTACCGGGGTCGACGCAGGCTTGGCAACCGAGTACGCTGATCACTGGGCCATCGCGTACCCCGAGGGGCTTCTACGGAAACCAGTTCGGCGGCTCGAGGTCACCCGTGCGGAGACCGAGCGTCAAGGAAGGAGGCAAGGTGCCGTTACGCGAGGGAGAATGGAGGTGCGCCAAGCAGCGGAGCCGGCGCGGGCAAGGACTTCGGCGGCGGGCACATCGCAGACTGCCGCCACGGCCTTAGCGCCCAGAGAGGGGGAACATGCGGCGGTCTGGGAGCGGCCCGGGAAGCAGATAAAGCGTCTGCTCGAACCCTCCCACGATGTAGTCTTCCCAGCGCTGTGGTCGGCCTGGATGACCCTGCGGCAGTCGCTGGGGACCGAAACCATCTGGAAGAAGATAATCAAGGAAGGAATCCATCTGCCAGAGGTCGGGCGCCTTCAGGTCGCCGACAGGGTGAACTTCCACCGGCGATATGCGTATCTGACGGCCATGGACGAGTACGCGCGCCAACGTGGTCAGCGTGCGGAGCCGTCCCTTCTGGTGAAGGTGATGCTCGATCTAGAGCCTTCTCCAGAACAGATGCCACCGGAGGAAGGTGATAGTAACGATGACTCTGAGGAAGAGGAGGAGACGGGGGAGGATGAAGGCTCTGAGGGAAGGTCCCATCCAGGAAGCCCGCGGGAGAGCGGTGAGGTGGCCGGCTCTGACAATATCGATATCACTGAGCTCCTCGAGGTCTGCTTCTATCCCTACTCAACCTGCTTTATCCATTCTCTTATGCAGCTTCTAACCCATTTCTTCATCTTCCTCAGGAGTGCACGGATGCTGGTCAGGCATCCTCAGCAGGAGTAGGAGAGGCGCCAGCAGGACAGGGCGGGGGCCAGACACCCATCATTGAATTGACAATCGCTGAGGGGTCCCCTGCTGCAATTGCTCCTGCGGCGGCCGGGACAGCGGAAGATGACACTCTGGACTCCCGTAAGTCTTCTTACTTTACTGCTGGTGCTTTCCGTTGACGATCCGTGACTAACCACGGCATGCCTTGCGTAGTGATCTCAATACTAGAGGCTCGTCGGGCTGTCGAACCCGGGACATCCACGAGTGGACCAGTGGCAGACATGCCGCCTTCTCCGGAACAGACTTCTCACACCGAGCCGGCCCCACCAACTGCTGATCAGGGGGAAACGGACGTCGGCGGTGCTGCCATCGGAGAGTGGTCGGGGGCTGACAAGGGTGTCAACGCCGCTGGGGTGAGAGAAGAAGGTCGCCCAGATGTTGGGGAACCTATCCCCTGTGAGGACATCCCAGGGGCGGACCCTGCAGCAGACCTGCTGGCTGCCTTCCCTGCCTACCGGCCTGCCGACCCTAAGGAGATGGACGACTCGGACTCGGAGGCGGTCGAGGAGAGCCGGATAACGCGCCGCAGGGGGTGGAAGTGCATCCAGCGCTTTCTCAAGCGACCCCCATCGGAGTGGCTGGGGCGCATGGGATCGCTTCAAACCTGGCTGCGCTTCCTGTGTGCCGGGGGAGATGATGCTCGACGCCTCCATCTGACGGTCCGTGATTTCATGGCCGAAAAGATGCGCGAGAGCCGCCGGCGTGCCGACGTCGCACAATGTCGGGACATGTCGGAGAACACGCGGGTGCTCCTCGTGGCGGAGCAGGAAGTCCGGCGCCTTGAAGGGCAGGCGGCAGAGAAGGAGGCCTTCGTTGCAGCGTGCACTGAGCTTGTGGAGCAATTGACGGCCCAGCTGGATGACGCCCAGGCACAGCTGACGGAGGCAGGCCACCAGATGGTCACACTACAAGTCGAGCGGGAGCGTGCACAGGCCAGGATCGGCGAGCTGCGTGCTGCGACCGCCGACGAAGAGAGGGCATGCAGAGAGCGAGAAGCAGCTCTGGAGGCCGCCAGCCAAAGGGTAGCGGCGTTGGAAAGATCCATTCAGCACGCTAATCCCTAGGGGCTTTTGTTTTTTCCATTCCCAGAACATTTTTCTTCCGCTACTCAATACTTCGATCCATTTTTATGAATCAACATATTTATCTGCATCTTTTGGCTTAACGTGCTCAACCACAATTCATTGTCTTGCGGGAGCGTTAACCAAGCTTCAGGCATCCACAATTGGGCCTGGATTTCTAAGGAAAAGAGGGAGGTCATTCCTAGGAAAGGAGACCTCAGACCTAATCAATGTACCATCCCCCCAACTTGTTATGACACACGAGCGGGACAACGCTAGGGGTGTTGAGATTTTATCCGAACATAGGGAGATGAAAAAGGGTGAATCACGTATCCCGAATTCAGAAATCCACGACGGTCAGTCTTCCAAGAAATGCCCAAGACGGCAAGCGGACAATGGATCAATCGACCATACTACTGCAATAGACGGACCGAAGGTCATTATTCATATTGCAGGAGGCGGATCACATGTCACCATCAATACCGCTCTGGGGGTTCCTTCAGACACAAGGGTGGAAATCCGGATCAAAAGAGCATGCGAAGCGTGGGGCGAAGTGATGATTTGTTCGGACAGAATCTAACACTCCAAAAATTGCGCCACCGTGGGGAAAGCGTATTAGGCGGATGCACCAATCTGGCCGTGAATCACCCCAATTCTCAGATAGAACCTCTTTGACGAGGAAACTGTCGCTTCCCATCATTGCAATGGGGCATCCCGAGCTGAATCAGGTAGAATATCACAACCGCACCACTCTACCAGAAGCCAGGCCAGACGACCGGCGACGAGGAGGGGCGGAACTTAGCGATCCCTGAGGCTGGACCCGAGTCGAGATGCCCGGGCGTTCCTACGTACTCCATCAGGCTGGAGATCAAGCCACACGTAGTTCTGAGAGTGCAGTTTTAACGTCATGCGGGACGTAGAACCACGATTAGGGAGATCTTAGTTTAAGGTCGTAGAGCTCGGACCATAGGGGAAGATCTTAGTTTAAGGTCTTAGAGCTCAGACCATAAGAACCTCAAAGTACGCCACATCGTGGTCCTATCCCCTGGATATGCGAAGATGCACTGAGGGATAGTGTCAAGAGTGCCGAGATTTTGCCTGGTCAGAATGGGAGGTGGAAAACGTAATGTGAATCATGCGGCCATTCACTCAAGGACTGGGGGCACCGGCGTAACGATATGGGAGTACTGCCGACCATGGCGGAAAAGCAGCATCAATATCGCACTGACCGTTGATGGAATGAGGCAGCAAACGAGCATCAACCGCTTAAGCACAGGATTCATATCGATTTACTGCCCAAGGCCCTTTGGGGCACCAACCTGGATTGGTGGGAGAGCACTGAGGCATTGTATCCAGACCGCTCACGGGGGGTTCCACCCAGGGCGTAGGTGATGGGTCCGAATGAAGGGGAGCATGAGCCTGAAAAGTGGAAGGAACCTGACCAAGCTGAACCTGACCCTCCTGGCAATAGACCAGAGTTCTCTTGACACTGGTGGACCACTGCAAGGGGTCAAGGGACACGCCTTAAGGGTGACCCGAAGGTGGAGGATTCCCAAGAGAAGGGGGAATCTTTTAAGAGGTGGGGGGCTGGACCTGAAGTTTCAAACATTTGGGCGTTCCTACGTATCCCATAAGGATGGAAATCAAGCCACACGTAGTTCTTGAAGCGCGGCGCAACACAATCGGGCACCATCGCGGGGAGGGGTGCGGGTCTGGCCCTCGCACCCAAAAGAAGCGGTATTTGATATTTCTTGTTTGTCCTTAAAGGTGGATGGTTTTTCTTTGTGCAGTGACATGCCTGTGATTAAAAAATCCATGGCGTCGCCACAATAATCAAGCCATGAAAGGCATTGATAAATGGCGTGGTTATTAACCAGCGCCCAACGTGAGTGTCCCCTGAAGAGAACATCACGATGCAGTGCCGTTTCTCGTCGGGCGGCCAAGACGATCACAGTTTACGGTCGTGTGGTAAGACCAGGCAACACAGTTTAAGGTCGTGTGGCTCAGACCATGGAGGAATCCGCTTATTGCGATACGGAGGACCCAGCGGAGGTGGGGACACATCCCAGCCCTACGGTCACGCACAATTCCAGGAGAAGGATCCTGGGATAGGGGCCTGCATATGTCTATCAACCGAGGGGCAGAGATGCTAGCCTCCAGCTATGCTGGGCCCAGAACGCGATTGTTCGGGCGACTCATTCCTCCTCATGGGGACGAGGCTCTAGCTACACATGGCCCTTAGGGAGGATATTAGCATATACCATTGGTGCTCATATCGTGGGAGCCTCGAAAGGCACCATTACCCTGGTTGGCCTGCCTAACGTGTAGAGGTGTACTGAGGGTCAGTACGAAGAGAGAGTGTCGAGTTTCCAATACAACGCACTGAGGCGGAGTGTGATAAGGATTGTGCAACCAATGTTCAGAGCCTGAAAGAGTTGACATGGCGATCAAGGATGTTGCTGACCATATTCGCAACTCAATATCCGATCGCGTCAGCCTAGGATGAGGCAAGCAAACGAGCATCAACCGCTCAAGCGCAGGATTCATATCGATTTGCTGCCCAGGACCCGCCAGTAAATCAACCGGGAGCGGTAGTAGAGCACTAAGGCATCGCATCCGAACCGCTAATGTGGATCCCTTTGAGAAAAGGCCCGAACAAGAGGAAGCGTGAGGCCTGACAAGTAACACAGGACTTGTCGGGATTGAATCTGACACTACAGGTCGTAGACCGGAGTACCCCAAAACATGCTAACAGATCACCGGAAAGGGTAGGAGGACTCAACTTGAGAGCAACCAAAGGACGGCAGATCCCCGTGATCAACCAAGAGACGGGGCTGGACCTGGAACACAAACATCCAGGCGGTCCTACGTATCCCATAAGGATGGGAATCAAGCCGTACGTAGTTCTTGAGAGGTAGTTTAACATCGTGCGGGATGAAGTGCAGTTTAACGTCATGCGGGACGATGGAGCATGCAGTTTAACGTCCTGCAGCGTGGACGAATGCAGTTTAACGTCGTACGGGACGAAGTGCAGTTTAACGTCCTGCGGGACGAAGTGCAGTTTAACGTCATGCGGGACGAAGTGCAGTTTAACGTCATGCGGGACGAAGTGCAGTTTAACGTCATGCGGGACGAAGTGCAGTTTAACGTCATGCGGGATGAAGTGCAGTTTAATGTCATGCGGGACGAAGTGCAGTTTAACGTCATGCGGGACGAAGTGCAGTTTAACGTCCTGCGGGACGAAGTGCAGTTTAACGTCATGCGGGACGAAGTGCAGTTTAACGTCATGCGGGACGAAGTGCACTCAGGAAAAGTACTGCTTGAGGAACCTAGCGTTGGTGGGAGGAGTAACACGCTCACCATCCATAGTCGCTAGGGAGTACGCGCCATTGGGATAGACCTTGTGGACGACAAAAGGTCCCTCCCACTTGGGCTCCAACTTGGGCGGCTTCCTGCCGGGGATCATTGGTGCTCTTAGGGCCAGTACTAGGTCACCCTACAGGAAGGAGCGGAGGCGAACCTTCTTATTGAAAGCTCGAGCCATTTTGCTTTGATGCCTCTCTATGTTGTGCAATGCGCGAAGCCTATTCTCATCCAGTGCTTCCTGTTGTTGGGCGGAAGAAAACAAGGGAAGTGATGGCAAGAGGGGGGGTAAATTGCCTTTTAAAAAATGATTAACAAATTAAAATCAAAGTGAAATCAAAGCATGTGAAGCGGAAAATAAAAGAGGCAATCACACAAGAAATTGATAACGGAGTTCGGCCAAAACCCGGCCTACGTCTCCGCTCCCAACTCAACCGTTGAGAGATTCCTACCGCTTGCTTTTCAATGGTTTTAGCAAGAAACCCACTAGGCTTTGAGGTAGCACTAGGACCTATTACAGCTTGCTTTTTGTGGTTTAGCAAGAACCCACTTGCTTTCAATGGAATAGCAAGAACCCACTAGCCTTTTTAACGGGTGAAGGCTAGCTCACCGAAACACAAGCCTTTTAAAAGGAAAGGCTTGAAGAAACCTCTTCACACCTTAATGGTGGTGTGAAACCCAAAAGAAAGGGGATGAGAAAAGAGTTTGGGGTTTGTAGGCACAAACCCAAATTTAAGCTCAAAATAAAATAAACAATAAGAACCATAATTGAGGAAGTCTTGGGCGCCTTTGATTGATTGGAGATGTTAAAGGCCGCTTCCAAGCTTCTTTGGTGGAGCTCCTTGGATGTGGAAGTTGTTGGAGCACTTGTGGTTCCTTTGAAGGAAGTCGCCGGAGGTTGGCCAATTGATCCAAAATATGTCCGTTGGCTTCGTATTTGATCCGACTTGTGTCCGGGGCTTCCTTGGCCTTTATTTATAGGCTAGGAACCCTTGGGGAGGCTTCGGAGCCGTTGGAGAAGTCCTCGGAGCCGTTGGAGGCCAAAAGAAGGTTGACTGGTCAAAGCCAACGGCTAGTTTGACTGGGCTACCGGCTGGCCGGTACAGCTCCACCGGCTGGCCGGTGCCTTGGTAGAGAAGAAGAGTCTTGATCCAGGCTCTACCGGTCGACCGGTGGAGGAGCCACCGGCTGGCCGGTGGCAAGACAGTAGCAAACACTATTTGGGCTGGGTGCCACAGGTCGACCGGTGACAGAGCCACCGGTCGACCGGTGGAACCTGGCAGTGGGCAATCCCTCTGCCAGTTCCACCGGCTGGCCGGTGCTATCACACCGGTTGGCCGGTGGACTGAATTTCAGTCCACTTGATGTGCTTCATGGCCCATTTCCTTGGAAATCTTTTGCCTATAAAACAAAAACACTTAAAACAATGTTAGATAAACATGAAAGTGATTGTGATCATGAAAATTAAACCACGAGGGGATACGAGAGGTACAACACTTCCAACTCGACTAGACGGGCTTCAACAGCTCTGTCCGGCGCTTGCTGGTCGTAGACCGCAGTGCGCAAGGACGGTAACTGGATCTCGATGGGAAGGACGGCCTCAGCTCCATACACCAGGGAATAAGGGGTCATCTGGGTGGAATTGCGAGTCGTCGTCCGATAAGCCCAGAGGGCGTTGGGGAGCTTGTCCGGCCAACTCTTCTTGTTCTGACCAACCATATTTTGTAGAATGTTAGAGAGGGTTTTGTTAAACGCCTCAATATGTCCATTCGCCTGCGCATGATAGCGAGATTTATGGTTCGAGCGAATGTTGTACTTGGCGTACAAGTTCTTCAACTCGGCTGCTCGGAAATTGGCTCCGTTATCCGTGAGGATAGCGTGAGGCACTCCAAATCGATAAATGATGTTGGGGATCACGAAGTCAGCGATAGAACAGGATTTGACCTCTCTGAGCGGAATCGCCTCTGCCCATTTGGAGAAGAAGTCCGTGGCGGTCAGAATGAACCGGCAATGGCGAGCCGTCGCCGGCAGGTAAGGTCCCACAACGTCCAGCCCCCAGACTGCAAAGGGCCAAGAATACCTGGTGGTATGGAGAGGCTCAGGAGGCCGATGCACAAAGTTCGCATGAACCTGGCACGCATGGCATTTCCTGGCATAATCGATGCAGTCATGGATCATGGAGGGCCAGAAGTATCCCAACCTCCGAATCTGGTGGGACAGCTTCGGCCTAGTCTGGTGGGCACCACATGAACCAGCATGAACCTCTTGAATGACTCGTGTGATCTCAACTCCCTGAAGGCAACGGAGGAGAACAGCATCAAATCCGCGTCTATAGAGGATCTGCTCCAGGTCGGGACTGCTCTGGAGGAAAAACTGCGATGCGCGGCGTCGAACTCGCTCGCGCTCGGCCCGATCCGACGGGAGAATTCCATGTTGGAGGTACTCAACCAAAGGCGTCCTCCAATCAGGGGCTGGTTCGACTGCCATATCTGTGGTACTCGGGGCTCCAGGCATAGGGAAAACCGTGGTGAGATTACTTATCGATGGGCCGCGATCTCCCCCCGGGATAACGGGAGCGATGAGCCTGCGGTGCGTCACGCGAATGATCAGGTTGTCCTGTTCAGGCTCTGCGAGTGACGCAGCAAGGCTGGACAAAGCATCTGCTCGACCGTTCTGCGACTGGGGAATATGGAAAATTTCTGGCTGAGAAGGTAACTGGGCCATCAGGAGGAGGGTGCACTCCAACAATGGCACAAGTTCCGGCTTCCTGACAACATAGTCGCCATTGATCTGCTTAACGACCAGCTCGGAGTCCCCTTTCACACACAGATGGGGAACGTCGATCTCGAGAGCTAACTCAAGGCCAGTGATGAGGGCATGGTAGTCCGCCTCATTGTTGGTACAGCCCTCTGACAACAGGAAAGAGTATGGAAGCACGACTTGCTCTGGGGTAATGAAGACGATACCCAAGCCCACTCTGTTGAGCTTAGGATTATCGAGTCTTCTACCGGTGGGGCTCCGGGAGGCACCGTCAAAGTGCATCTACCGGCATGGATCGGAACGATCGACCGAGAGAACGGCCTCATCAGGAAAGCCTAGATCCAGCGGCTGATCCGCGGAGGTTGGGTGAGCAGCCAGAAAGTCCGCCAATGCTTTCCCTTTGATGGACTTCTGAGACACATACCTGATGTCGAACTGCTGGAGAATCACAGCCCACCGCGCTAGATGGCCAGTCAACATAGGCCAGCTCAGGATATATTTCAACGGGTCTACCCGAGAAACCAACTGTACCTCGTGGTGCTGCAAGTAGTGTCGTAATTTCTGTGCGGCAAATACGAGCGCCAGGAAGCTCTTCTCAATGGGGGAATACCTAACTTCCGCATCGAGGAGCATGTGACTGAGGTAATAGAGGCTATTCCTTGTTCCCTCGTTGTTCTTCTGGGCGAGAAGGGCACCAAGGGACCGTTCCAGGGCAGTCACATAAAGGACCAGCGGCTTCCCGGATACAGGCGGCATCAAAACCGGAGGTTGAAGCAGGTACTGTTTGATTTCCTCGAAAGCGGTCTGACACTCCTTATCCCATACATAGGTGGCACCTTTCTTCATGAGCCGAGAAAAGGGCTTACACTTGCCGGCCAGATTCGCGATGAATCGGCGTATATAGTCTAAGTGGCCTTGGAACCCTTGCAGTTCCCGAATGTTACCTGGGGGAGGCATCTGGCTAATCTCCCTGATCTTCTCTGGGTCGATCTCAATACCCCGGTATCTTACCACAAAGCCAAGAAACTTCCCGGAGGTGACCCCGAAGGCACACTTCAACGGGTTCATCTTCAGGCGGCGAGACCGGAGGAAGCCGAACACTTTCTCAAGATCTTTGAGATGGTCCTGACGTTGCCGCGATTTGACCACCAAGTCATTGACGTAGCATTCCACCAGTGTGCCGAGGATTGGCTTGAATATGCGGTGCATCGCCCGTTGATAGGTGGCACCTGCATTCTTCAGGCCGAAGGGCATGACCTGGTAACAAAAGATACCTTGGGGGGCCCTGAAGGCAGTGAACTCCTCATCCTCAGGGGCCATCCGAATTTGGTTGTATCCGGAGTATCCATCCATGAAGGAGAGGGCTTGGAACCCTGCCGTGGCGTCAATCAACAGATCTGTCACCGGAAGGGGAAAATCATCCTTCGGACAGTGGCGGTTGAGATCGCGGAAGTCGATACAGACTCTGATCTGCCTGTTCTTCTTCCTGACCGGCACAATGTTGGCCAGCCATCTGGGGTACTGAACTTCCCTCACGAAGTTTGCTTTGATAATCTTGTCAACTTCGGCCTCAACCATGGCACCGTGGAATGGGTGCATCTTCCTGGGAGGCTGCTTGAACCCGCAGTGGTTCACCGGGAGACCAAGGCGGTGGACGGCTACCTGAGGATCTAGCCCCGGCATCTCGTCATAGCCCCAAGAGAACACATCACGGTGCTGTTTGAGGAAGTCCACATACTGCTGCCGCTCCTCAGAGGGCATGGAGGCACTGACCAATGTGGGTCTTGGATCTTCCTCGGTTCCAAGGTTCACCTGTACTAACTCATCGACCATGGCGGAGACGCCCTCCTCAAAGGCTGAGGGTGCATCTTCCACGTCCTCTCCACTCGGGGAGGGATCGTCCACGGGAGAGACTGCGTTGGAAACTGCATTGGGGCTACCAGATCCTGCTGGGCTGCTGGTGCTGGCATGGGCGGTCGCGGTCATCTCATCAGGAGACTCACAGGCCGTCGAGACCATGGCTACGTCCAACCGATGGATCGGGAGGACGTAAGCGTCATCCAAACTTGCCCAGGGATCACTTGCAACTGCGACAGGCTCAACCTCATCTGTCAGGATCTGCTTATCCTTGCTCATGTAATAGTCCGCGTCCAGATAGAGGGCTTCACATGAGGCAAAAGGAGAGGCATCTCCCTGAAGCACGCCTACTCGACCATTAAGGGAGTATTTATGGCATTGGTGGTATGATGAGGGAACCGCCGCATGAAGGTGGAGCCATGGCCTACCCATCAATGCGTTATACGCAGTGTCCTGAGAGACTACCATGAATTCGGTGTTGGCAACCAGGTCACCGAACTGGGTCTTCAAACGTATCTTGCCGACTGGAGTTTGCTCGGTGCCGTCGTACCCCTGGATCCTGAGGTCGGAGGGAATCAAGTCATCCTCAGACAACCCCAATATCCGGAGCGTCTGAGTTGGAATCAGGTTAATCCTGGACCCCATGTCGACAAGACAGCGTCGGACTTCAAGGCCATTGAACTGGCCAGTAACATACAGCGGACGAATGTGCCCCCGTATAGGAGGGTCTTCATCCTTACCAGAGAACGAGATAACTGCCTGACATTCAGCGTTCTCAATCGCTTCGGCGTAGAAGGCCTCTGCAGCCGCAACCTCCGTCTCAAACTGGAGGGGGCTCTTCAGGGCTTCAGCGAGTGCCTCGCGCATCTCAGGTGACAGGCGCAGGGCCTCAAGGATGGAGAGCCTTGTCGGGATGTCGTCCAAGTGCTTCAGGACATCATACTTTCTTGCCAAGCGCGAGCCCCTGGTTGCAGGAGGTTGCTCTGCGGTTGGAGGCATGACGGGCCTTACCGGTTGGACCGGCGTCCGACTGGTGCTTGGCGCATCTCGCTGTTCACTGGTTGAAGCCCGGGAAGTGGTCACCGTACTGGGGCCAGGAGGCCGGGATGGACTCGTGGCAGGACGGAGCTGGTCGCGGTGCGGCTGAGGCGGTTCTGCCTGGTCCCACACCACAAACGGTGGCGGAGGTGAATCCGTTATCCCCGGATGGGGGGGCTGCGCGCACTGAGCTCAGTTTTGAGCCCGCTGCCTAGTGTCAGTGGCGTGCATGGCCTAGCTGGAGGTACCAACTGCTGTGCCCCAGCACCTCCTGTTGTTGCGGTTCCTCCGACGGTGGCGACGACCGGGGACACTAGGGAGGTCCACCTGGTTTTCTTCAACGCCGGGAACCGAAAAGGGATTTACCAGCTCGACGGTATTAACCGAAGCGTACCCAACACTGTAACCGGACGAATCATTCATCACCGGGCGGATCCGGGGAGGTACCCCCATCTCCGGGGGCATGAAATCGCCGAGAGTGCGGGATAGCGGCGGAACTGGCGGGGCGCGCTCTTCCTTCTTGCGCCGTCACCGTTTGCTCTTCTCAGAAGAGGCAGGCTGGGACGACGATGCCGAAGCAGCACCCGTAGATACTGGGGGCTCAGGCTGATTCAAGCGCGCACGGATGATTCCATGGGCGCGAATGATCGTCTTGAGGGTCATCCAGTCATTATACTTCTGGGATCCGCGGTCGGAGACCAGCTGCCATTCGTCCTCGTCGCCACTATCGTCATCTGATCTCACGAACACACCCGCCACTTGTGCTGGAGCTGGGCCCAACCTGATTACATTGTTGTTAATCTGGTCTTGGAGCCAGTCCTTAAACACGTAGCACTGCCGGATGGTGTGCCCCAGGGCCCGATGGTAAGGGCAGTAGCGGGGGTTATCCGTGAGATGTGCCTCCTCTGGCCTCCAACACTCAGGCAGTCGCACAATCCTCTGCTCCAGGGCGCTCCGGAAATAACCGGGGACCTGATCCTCATGAAATGAGTAAGTCAGGTATCGCGGGGCCCTGGGAGCGTGGTCTTGACGAGGGGTTGTAGGGGCCTGCTGAGGAGGTGGACCCCGATTATCTCGCCTGGGTTGTGGCGGTACATTACGCGGAGGGGCCGACCGGTTCTGGGGCTGCCGCTGCTGGGCCGGGAACTGAGCCCATGGAGGTGGATTCCTGTGAGGCTGTGGAGCTGTCCTCACTGGCAGTAGCTCCAACTGCCTGGGGGCCTCTATCTGGGCAACAGCAGCGGGCTCAGCCCTGCTGACTCTCCTTGCAGGGATCATAGGAGGCAGCGGGTGTGCCTGACTGGCCTGTTGCAGGGCTTCCTCAAGACGTTGAGCTTTGTCTGAGAAGTCCCTGAACCCTCTGGGGTAATTCTGAGTGATCAAGGAAGGGACCAGCCCGGTCTTGACGTTCCCGACGCACATTGTCAGCAACTGCTCCTGAGTCAATGGCATGTCAAGGGAATACGTGAGACCCTTCCATCGGGCGACGAAATCCGCGACTCGCTCATCAGGCCTTTGCTTGCACTTGAAGAGGTCTGCGATACTCTTCTTCCGGGTCGTGGAACTGAACCAGTAGAGGAACTATCTACGAACGTCCTCCCAGCTAGTTATCGACCCGACGGGGAGCTGGCTGTACCAGACAAATGCTGGCCCTTCCAGTGTCTGGACAAAGCAGCGAAGCTTAGCGGCCTCCTGCTGCGCCGGAGTTCCCAACATAGGCCCGCACCTCGAGTTGAAATGGGCCAAATGTTGTGGCGGATCTCCAGTCCCGTTGAAGGGGGTGAAAGTGGGGTTCTCGAATCCCGGAGGTGCCGGCATGTCATCCACCCATGCTGGGTATGGCTTATCGTCCGGTGGGATCGCCACTTGCCGAGTCTCCAAGGCTTCCAAGCGGGCGATGATTGCCGCCATCGGATCGTCCGAACATGGGTTCCAGTCCTGGCGAGGATCTCTAACCACGAGCGCATTGCATGGCTCTTCAATCGGGTCGTCGACCGGGTCGTCGACCGGGTCGTCGAACTCGGCATCTCGTGGGATGGCGGGCGGAGCGGCCCTTGGGGCAGCGGGAGGAATCCGAGAGGGGTCTCTCAGGTAGTCACGCTGTTTGGGAGGGTGTGGTGAAACATATCGTGCCCTCTTGCCATAGGCAATGGCATCTCCCCTGTCGGCGAACACGGCATAATCACGGTTACCCGGGAGAGTCTCGTCGAGGAGTGGTTGTTCCTGTCCCTGCTGTCCTGGCCTAGGATCACCGTAGTCAGGCCGCTGCTCTGCAGCGCGCTCGGCGAGGAGCTGGTCAACTAGCTTCTTCTGCTCGGTGAGCTGTTGACGTAGTGTGGCCTTCTCGGGATCCTCATCTTCCCTCTGTATGGAGGCAGATGGGTCGGCGGGCTTTATAGCCCCGCCGTGCTATTTACCTTTGCTGACGTTTCGGCTCAACGTCAGTGCTTCAGTGGGTGTGGGGAGACCCAGGAGGTTCCTCTGTTGATGAGTAACTCTCACCGATAGATCCAACGACGGCTTGTCTTCGGGGGGAGAGCCCCCCGTCGAGAAGTTCCAAGCCGTTCCCCTCTCCCGACAGGTCAGCCATATTGACTGTTTCCGTCCCTGGGGATGTACCCTCAGGGCCGCCCAGCGAGTCGGGCTGTCGGCGAATCGCACTGAAGCATAGGGCAGCATACTTCCCCCATCCACGGATGTACACGTGGGGGGCGGCTTCCTCGATAACCTTGCAGAGTACTTGAAAACACTCAACGCATCGTTGTTAGAGGGCCTTGTGGTGCCCAAATGACCCGAGGTGCCGAACCGCGGGGAGCGTGGCCAGGTCAATCTGACGGCACTGCTCACCAATATCCTCCAAGTGTGCTTGACTCCAGGGATATGGAATTTGTAGGCGGTGAAGATGGGAGTGAGTCTCCCGGAGAGTTCGGCGGAAGCATTCGAACTCATCCGGGGTGAGCGATTCTGGTGCATCAAAGTCCGGTCCTGCGACTGGCCAAAACTTCTCAGGGAAGTGGCCCTCTCCAAGGACGGTCCAGAAGCTCCACGACTCAAACTCGGGACCCAGGTCTTCTTGGTCCCCTTCAGCAACTGGGAATGGACGGGGAACCGGCAGTGGTGCCGAGGCGGGCCGCTGGGCCGGCGGGCTGGCCGGAGGTGAATACGGCGAGCAGGCCGATTGGCCTCCATATCTCGGGCCGCCCTCTGAGGGTTGCGATGCCCCAGCTACCACATCACGATAAGACGGGCCGGCGAGCGAACATCCTGTCGTAGCGTCGGTGCTCACCGAGGGTGCACTAGATTGTGGCTCGACCATCGGTCCCCAGAAAAGGTCTCCGGCTTCTCCGATCGAGGAAGAAGGCGCTTCCGGAGGGGCCGGTACCGACCGCAAGCTTGATCCTTGGGGGTCTACCAGGCCCTCGCCACTCCGGATATACCTTCGGAGAGAAGAGAGGATCACATTGATCTCGCTCTCGGGGAGTACGAGGCTGACGTGCCGCATTCCTACCCCTGCCCCTGACTGGCGGGATCGGGGGGAGGGCTCCGTCTCCGAATCATACTCCGCCTCTGTATCAGAGAAACGAACCGGTCAGATCTCTATCCGGAATTCCCTAACATTCCTCCCTCGACATCGACGCCTCGCCTTCCTGCCCCTGGGTGGTTCTTCGGGACATGGCTGATCTCTGTCCTGGCGTCCTCTGGCCGCACCGGTGCTGGGGCCAAGAGGACTGGAAACCAAGGTGCGAGGAGCACCGGGACAGATATCAAAGGGGACGCGGGGAGAGATGATTCCGGGCAGGCCTCCGGGCCGGGATCAGAAGGTGGGATAACCCATGCCTCTTGGATCGGCCACACGGAGTAGACCCTGCTGGTGAATAGCGCTACCGTGAGGTGGTCCGCGGTGGCTATTGCCTGTACCAGCAACCGGGAGAGTCAACCCAACCTGCCTTTGGGGCGGTCAGGGCCTCGATCCAGGTCGGGCATAGAAGTGCCCCTGCTCAGGATGCGCAGGGGCCTGGTGACTGGAGCCAGCAGTGGCTTGGGCCAACGCGGCCGCTGTTGCTAGGGCCCCAAGGTGGGAATCCTCTTCCGCTCGTGCCCGACGTTGGCGTCGGGGCAGACGAGTCGGGATTAGCGGCGCAGGCAGGTGGAGAGCCCGTTCTTCGACTTGAGAAGCCTGGCGGCGGTGTCGACGTGGCCTGGCAGGAGCCCTTATCGTGGATCCCTAGAGAGAATCTCAGATAGGGTGGTCCCGGACATCCTCCACCTCATCCGCATAGGGGAGGGAGTTGTCAGAGCGTTCCGGGGATAAACTCCCGAAGCGGTTGGACGTCGAGGTAGGCAGCGGTGCCTCCCTGCGCGGCCCTCGGGGGCGGCGTTGGTGGCGAGGTGCAGCTTCCTCGAAGTCTAGGCAAGCCATGTCCCTGGTGGGGATGACTCCCTCTTCCTCATATCTCCGCACCAAGTTGTTGATCACCCTTCTCTGGATGGCCTCCGAGGGGGAGAGAGGGCATGGTTGTCCCGCAGTTGCGGCTGCTGGGACGGCTGTGGAATGGGCGGGACCGCACGGAGTAGCCGCGTCGGTGTTTCCCCTACCCCTGCGCCAGTGGGCGGGCGGCGATCGTGCACTGGATTGGGCGACCTGATTCCTGAAATCAGGGAGAAGAACCCATTAATACTGATAGGAAAAGGAATCGACAACCAATCATCTAGTGCCATGACGCCTTCCGTGGGGGGAACCCAGGCCATCGACGTCGTGAGACGGAGTGCCCGATTTTCCTTCCCTAGCCCCTGGCGGGTTCCGTGCCCCGGTGCTGAATGCTCGGCCGGGCAACATGCTAGCCTTCCAACACCTCTGAAAGCTATCGGTCTTCGTATTGAGGAGAAGAGATTCACGTCGGGTTCACCATTTTCTGTTTCGGTGCGGATGTGCGTCGGGTTTCTGTTCCAACGCTGTTCCGCCAGGACGCGTTCGCGCGTGCGCCCGTCGACCCGAGGGGATGGGAGCACGGCTTGTGGCCCCGCAGTCCCGCTTTCCAAAGGCGGGCAGCATCCGTCCCTTATTCAGGGACGTCTTCTCCTTGATCGAAACCGGGATGATGGGATGTCGGCTCCTCCTTCCGTGGACGTCTCCTCAGAACTCGTCGCCTAATCCGGGTCTCCCTCATAGATTTAAGAATGTTCGTGAATCTCGTTCCCGGCGCCATATCTTCATGGACATCGGTTAATTACGCTGCTTCCGCCCGGACGCTCCAAGGAGTCTGGTCGGGGCAGCAACCCGCGGTGAGGAGACCGGGTAGCTCTGGGTGTTGGGGGCGTGTTTAACACTGCGGCTCTGCATGTCTGCCTTCCGTCCCTAATAGGGCTTCTCGAAGGCGTGATGGCCTGAGGCATCCCGCGCTGGGCGCGGGGAACTGCGTTACTTGAGGTTTTCCTCAGCTTCCCATGTTTAACACGGGGTATGCCGTGAGTTTAACGTCCAGCGGGGACGGCATCGGACTGATCAACACGAGGAGTGGATCAAATGACAGAACCCCTTGCGGGGAACCTCCGACACTGGGGCCAGCACATGGGCGGCTTCCCGAGTGAAGTGGAGTGGAATGAAATGGCATGACCCCACCGGGATGTGGCGGCCCGGGTAAGGATCAGGATGGATGATGGAGTGAAGAGCTTGGACCCCGTAGAGGCTTCCTACATACCGCGCGTTAGCGCGGATCAAAGTCAGCGTAGTTCGGATATACAGTTTAACGTCATGCTGGAAGATGGAAAGCCGACTCACGAGGAGGTCTAGGCTGCTGGCACGCACGAAGTGGCTGGATCACAGTTTAACGTCTTGCTGGACGATGGTGTTTGGGGCTTACACTCTAAGGAGGCCCATATGCGACAAAGCTCAGTTGAAGAGGGATTTGGGCCAAAGGTGAGAGACACCTCGATCCCTGTCACGCCCCCTACTGGCTTCGGCAGTGGGGAAGCACAATAGAGATACACATGTGCAGTCCCCCACAAGGGCGAATTCATAGGTGAATCGACGCAAATGTGAACCCGGGAGGGGTCCACTGATGGACGAACCGACGTGAATACGACCGGGATGACCAGGTGGTGGGCTTGAACCTCAGGGAGGCTTCCTACGTACCCTGTTTAGGAGACAGGGATCAAAGTCCACGTAGTTCATTCTGTCAGGACTTACGCACTGAGGCAACCTGAGTGCGGAAAAGCTCAGTTGAAGAGGGACTGGGGCCGAAGGTGAGAGAAACCTCGATCTCTGTCACGCCCCCTACTGGCTTCGGCAGTGGGGAAGCACAATGGAGATACACATGTGCAGTCCCCCACAAGGGTGGATTCATAGGTGAATCGACGCGAATGTGAACCTGGGAGGGGTCCACTGATGGACGAACCGACGTGAATACGACCGGGACGACCAGGTGGTGGGCTTGAACCTCAGGGAGGCTTCCTACGTACCCTGTTTATGAGACAGGGATCAAAGTCCACGTAGTTCATTCTGTCAGGACTTACGCACTGAGGCAACCTGAGTGCGGCAAAGCTCAGTTGAAGAGGGACTGGGGCCGAAGGTGAGAGACACCTCGATCCCTGTCACGCCCCCTACTGGCTTCGGCAGTGGGGAAGCACAATGGAGATACACATGTGCAGTCCCCCACAAGAAACTAGGGGTTTGTAACACCCTACCCCCGTGGGCGAAGGCCACTCCAATAAATCGTCCCTAAAGAGGGGCAATCCCGACATCCCTGTAGAGACGAGCGGGTGGGGGCCACATCCAAACCGGGGGGGACCCTGCGTGCGAGGCACGGGATCGGATGAAGCGGACGGTTTAACGTCTTGCCAGACGAAGTACAGTTTAACGTCGTGTGTTGAGGACGAAGCGGATGGTTTAACGTCTTGCCGGACGAAGTACAGTTTAACGTCATGTTGGACGATGGATGCTTGGCAGTTTAAGGTCCTGCAGCGCGGACGAGGTGGTGCCGCCAATGGGTTTGTGTCACTTCGCGCGAGCCTGGAGGGCCGCACGGGAAGACAACGCACGGTGCGGGCACCCGGGATGAAGATCATCGGGCGCCACGCAGGCGAGTATCCTCAGGGGTTCAAAGGGGGCGACCCTGGCGGTTTGCGCGCAAAAGAGGAGCTTGGCACGCAATACCACGGGTCGGCGCGCAATTGGGCGGGCTGGCGCGCAATTGGGGCAGCGCTTTGCGCGCGGAAGATAGAGATTGCGCGCACCGGGCCTCTGATAGCGCGCGGGGGCAACGTCCCATTCTTTAACGAATGGCCACTTAGTAAGGGGTGGTGCGCGCAATCGGGCTGGATTGCGCGCACCCGGGGGGCAGTTGCGTGCAAGAGGCTTATTTTGCGCGCGAAGGCCTTTGGGTGAGGAGTTGGTCAAAAGGAAAGAAGCCAAAGGGGTTGCGCGCGAAGGCGAACCCCGGGGCTTGCTTGCGCGAAATAAAGGAGGTTACCTGAAGATCGGCATTGCGCGCGGAGGGGGCGGGATTGCGCGCACGAGCGACCCTTCGAATTCTGGAAACCTCCAAAACGTCGGGGGTCACCTTGTATTTATAGGCAACCCCGGGCGCGCAATTTGGCTCGCGGGCGCGCAATTCGGCGCGCGAGCGCGCAATTCGGCTCGCGAGCGCGCAACGCGGCTCGGGCGCGAAATAGGGGCCCAGCGCGCAATAGGGCCGCACACGGGCGTCGGGTGCGGAAAATTACGAGCCGACTCGGCCCATTGCGCAAATCCCGGAAGGATTGCACGCGCATAGACAATATTGCGCGCGGGCCTCCGATATTTCACGCAAGGCCTTTGGGCCTTCTGAAACATGCTTCTGACTCCAAATATGACCTCGCTTTCCTCATCCGGAACTTCGTTTGAGGAGCAACGGACTTTTCCGGTGTCTACACATGTTACTTTCCATTGGTTAATTAATTTATGATGAAATATTTATGAAACTCATTTCTTTATCATGGGTTAATTTCTCTATGATGAAATGATAAATGTTTTTATGAAATTATGTCACACTTATGAATGTTTTTCATTATGTGATGGGTGGGAACATAATTATTTATTTTTCTAATGCATTGGGTAAATATTGATATCTCATGAGATAATATAAACTAGAATGGAGAGTAAACCCAGTGTAGTATGGGACCTATTCCACTATGATAGTCCTGCGAGTGAGCCTTGACTAAGTAAATAATGGAATAGTTAGTGAACCTAATACACTATTGGACACTATCTACTATGATAGTATTTGAAGTGATCATTTAATGATAAAATTATTTTTTATTCTTATGTGTGGGCCACAGATAAATATCTTATACCTATAATATGTTCTCATGGTTCATGATTGATTATTCTTGATTTTAAACTCTTATGACTTATATATTTTGTTATAATGAATAATTATTCTATGACACATGATTAATGATCTTTGAATTATTGAATATGACTTTCATAAGTTATAATCATGTTATTGTATAGATATACATGTCTTATGCTCACTTATTATCATTGATTTAAATCTACTATGTTTACCCTTATTAAGCATCTAATTGCACCCATTATTATGTTTCTATATCCCTATGTTTTGAAGAATGGTTTTAAATAGGGAATATAAATTAAAGGTACTAAATTAGGATAACTTTATGGGAAATATTGAATATATTTCATGAATTAAGTTGATTATATATCATGTCTCCACAGACACTAAACCTTTATGATTAATGAGCTTGTATTATTGTGTGACCAATTGAATATTAATCTAAAATGGCACAATATGTATTTATGAAGCACTTGGGTTACCTTAGTTTGTGTTAGAGGAAGGTTTAGTTATTTTTATAGTGTAGGATTAAGAAAAAATTAGTTAAAACCCTAAGGATAATTCTAAGTATATCATGATTTCCTAATGTTTTGGTAATATAGAGTTTGTGTATTTTAAAATAACTGCCACCCATGTCTAGATATAAATGAGTGGATACATGCTCTATCACAGATTAAGCTTGGGGTAATAATACTAAAAATTGTGGTTTGTTATTAAATCGATCTTCACCTAGTTCACTATAATGATTCCTAACTTCACACCAAATCTTATATTCCTAGGGGATATTCTTTAGTTAACTTCTATGATGAATTGAAAGTGATATATGATGAATTTAAAGTGTTATAGGTTTATACAAATGTTTCATAATTTAGGACATTTTTTGAATGATTTCTATGATTATATAGTTTCTCACACTGATTAAAGTTTCATGAATCTCATACTATGCTTTTTGGTTTTGATCAATGGTTGGAACCAAAAGGATTCATGTGAACCATGAATGTGACAACCAATATAATGAATTTCATCATAATAAAACAAATTAAATGGTATCTAGGATGAAAAATATTGTCTTTATTCTCAATAAAATCTTTCAAGATATGAATGGTAACAAGAATCATGTTTAACTTCTAGATAGAAAAAGGAAGGGAAAACTTTCCATTAACAATTTAATGAGTAAATATACACCTTCCTTTAGTGGTTCCTCCAATACACTTATTTATAATAAATGGATCAATGCTTTATAAAATATATTCTATGTTCTCTAGTGCACAGAGCATGAGAATTTTATTTTTGAAATGTATCATTTAGAAGGTGAATTTGTCCGATAGTGGACTCTTATAAATAATATATAGAAAGATGAGGAAATTGAAACAAGTACATGATAAGAGTTTCAGAAGGTATTTTTCAGTACATATTTTCTTCAAGCACTTCACATGATAATGGAAAATAAATTCCTAGAACTAAAGAAGAATGTTATTGAATCCATCAGTACCTATGAGGAAAATTTCACCAGACTTGCATGTCTTGATTTAGGTTTTATCATCTACCCTGAATAAAAAATTGATTTATTCTTTAGTGGATTAATAACAAGTATCTAAAAGGAACTGGATATAATATATATATAAGTATAAATAATGTATTTAATTTTCTCTAAATATATAAATGTAAATTGAATATTCTCGTTGTTCTCATGATTTTTGGGACAATAAAAGAATGATGGGTTTTTTAGGAAATTTTAATAATATTGTACATAGAGTAAATAAAGTTAAATATTCCTTCATGTCAAAAGTGTGTAAGGAGTCGTGGGTTAAATTTGATTAATGTTTCTAGTAAAAAATTTAATTGTGAAAAATAAGTTCATTGAGAAAAATAAAGTTGTGATGTGAATAATTCAGCCAACAAAATGTGTGGATATAAATGTCAACTGAAATAAATACCCATACACTAATTCCATAATTATAAGAGGTATAGAAATTATAATAATTAGTGAATTAATCTAAGGGTTCATGGTGATAATTGGTATCAACAACCTCTTAACCAAAAAGATAAAGAGAAACCTCAGTTGATCACAACTATTAAAGTGTGTCATGAAAATGGAGGGGTGAATGGTACACTTACCATTAAATCTAGAACCATAAATTTATTATTTGATTTTGACTCTATCCACTATTTTATATCTAAATAATTTTATTAGGGAATCACATCACCACCACAATGATTAGACAATGAGTTTTCAACAAAAACTCATAATGTTATGATGATCGCATCTCATGTATATAGCTTATCTACAATATAATTTTGTGGGAATACTATTCTTGAAAATATTTTTATTCTCCCTCTATTTTAATTTAATGTTATTTTGGACATGGATTATCATTATTTATATATATCCCATGTCAATTTTAAAGTAAGGAAAGTCATATTTGATATTCTAAATCAACATGTGGTTTCTTATTGGTGTGAGGATGAATATGAACTTCTAAGGGAAATTACTCCCATTTTGTGGGTCTTTCTACCTATTCATGAGGGATATTTATCTCAAATTATTAGGGATAAACTAAAAAATAAATATATTCCTATTGTTCATGAATATTTTTCTGTATTTCTTAAAGTCATACATAGTCTTCCCCTGAATCATGAAGTTGATTTTTCAATAGAACTCAGACATAGTTTTACATATAGTTAAAAGAATCTTTACAGAATGGAACAAATTGACTTTTAGTAATTAAAGAACAAACTCAAAGAGAATATAGAGAACATATTTATATTAACAAGTGCATCACTATTGGGTGAACCAATTCTTTTGGTTAAGAAGAAAGATCGGTCAACGCATCTTTGGGTTATGGTCGGTGACCTTATGAATTCAGAAAAATCATTACTATCAAAAAATATTTTTATCTTGATCATCTTATCTGTATATATATTAAGGAAGTGTTAAGGTTTCATAGAGTAGCGCATTATATTATATCTGATTAGGATCCAAGGTTTACCTTGATGTTTTGAAAATGTCTTCAGTAGGCATTGAATATGAGATTGAGATTTATCACTCTATATCATCCTTGTATGGATGCTCAATCAGAAAGGAGCATTAAAACCCTATAATATATGTTTAGATATTGTAATATATATTTAAAAGGTGTTTGGGATTATCAACTTCCTCTAGTTAATATTTATTATAACAATAGCTTTCACTCGAGCATTAATATGGATCCTAATAAAGACCTCTATGGAAGGAAGTTTGGAATTCCGATGTTTTATGTTGAATTTTGATAAAGAATTTAATTGGGACCTGATCTAGATAATGAAATGGAAGATAAGGTTATATCCATTTATCATCACATCCAGGAAGCTCATAGATTGTAGAAGATTTAAGTTTACAATCACCATTGAGACCTATAGTTCAAAGTTAGTGATAAGGTATTCCTAGGAATATCTTTTTGAAATAAGGTTATGAAACTTTTAAATAATGTAAAGTTGGGACATGGATATATAATCCCCTCTAAAATTATTGATCGTATCAAAAAAGGTTTCTTAAATCTTGGTACTTCCACAAAATATCTCTCAAGTTCATGATATGTTCCATGTATCGATTTAGAGGAAGTGCATACTTGATCCTTCACATGTACTGAACCTATAGGTTGTACCACTGAAGTATGATCTTTCTTATTAGTAATAACATATAGATATTCTATATCAAATATATAAAGTGTTATGGAATAATGCCACTTACATGGTCATAGTTTTGTGTTGAAAACATAAATTTAAGGAAGCTACATGTGAACTTAAGAATGTGATGAGGAAAAAGTAACATCATTTGTTTGTATTGGAGTAATGGAATTTTGAGGAAACAATTATTATAAGGTGGGTATAATGTAACACCAAAAGATTATAGAATATATATTTCCCTTTATTAAATTTAAAGTGTTCAATATATTTCTTTATATGCAACCTTGAGCTTAAATGCACTATGATATACTATTTAAATATTACTATTAAGTATGATTGTTATCACATATCCATTTTAGTGTTGGGTATGAATAGAACTAACTAAATTGTGATAAATATGTATACAATTTCCAATGAGCCCGTAACTGAGTGGTAAGGGATCCTTCTTGGCATCCAAGAGACCAAGGTTCAAAATTGGGTGGAGGCGAATTTCTAGGTACTGTAGTAGTTACCATAGTAGGTACTGCAACAGGTACTATTTGGTACTGTAGCATCCAGAACTATTCACCCGATTTGGGCCTTCGGGCCACCGGTTTGGGCCTACGGGTCTCAAGGGCCTTCGGGACATTAAGACCATAGAGTAGCCCAATTCACACAGAGCAGGCCGCAGAAGAGGATCAGAGCAACAAGAATAGTAGTCACCAGAAGCAAAGCTAACCGGATTGGAAGAATGAGAGGGTATGACAACCGCCATCGAGACCAGGCACCATGCAGCTTTGCACGGGTCAATGCTAGCCGATCAGCAATGCAAGGTGGGGATCTATATGATCAATAATGCAGAAGCTAGGGAGGCTCAGTTCTAGTGGGTTGGGCATACGGGTCATGTATTGGGCATGGTATGCCTCTGGGACTTCGGGTTATGTATTGCAAGTCATGTTGGGCCTTGGGCCTTGTGCCTATGGGTCATGTACGGGTTCTCCTTCAACCCTTAAAAGGGGGATTATCCATAATAAAATAAAAAAAGGCCTTTAGTCCATTTAGAGTCGAATGTATAAAATTTTTCCACAATGAAAAGGTACTGATTAATTTCTATGAAAAAAATACACAATTTTAAATGTTTAAAATAATATCATTTTATGTTAAAAGATAAAAAATTTCAAAGTATTATATCATTATATATATTATGAATATTAGTCAATAATTAAATAATATCCTGAAAAAATATATTGGAATTTAATGAACAATAATTCATATATTTATTATCAATAGGTTATAAGTGAAGATAAATTCACTTATAGGTAAAAAGCATTACTTCTCAGATAATAGTTTTTTGGGAACAGTGTATTTTATTTTAATAAAAATAATTAATAAATATTGATGAATGATTTTAATGATATTTTTAGATATTATATTCTATTAAATATATTAACATTCATCTATTTTTAAACTAGTAAATTGATGACAATAAAATCATTTTTATGCTTAAAAACATTTTCTATCAAAAGGGTTTTTACTCTTTTTTTTGTCTGGATATTGGAAATAATTTATACCATTTATAGGAATTGAATATTATATAATATATTAATTATTTTTAATTAAAATAATAATAATTATTTAATAAGTTAAAATTAATATTTGTCCATAAATAAATGTTTCCATGGAAAAAATCTCAATACCATGGTATGGTTTAAAAGGGTTAAAAAGTGTTGACCTAAGAAACAAGGTTTAAAATATCACAAACCAATTGATTTGACTTTATTGGTTGATTTTATTTTGATATTAACCTTATGAAAATATAATATTTGAAAATTTTGAGCAGCTTGACTTGAGTAGGTCAAATAATATACAATAGAGTTTCAAGTATTTACAAGTCTTCTACCAACCTCACTTATAAAAGAGAGACTCGTATTCTCATTTATAAACACCAATTCAACCATTTATCTTGAAGAATTTCTTCCCAAATACCCTCTTAATATTACTAATTATAACTTAGAGTTCCTTTTCTCACCAAAATACCAACTTATATGGCTTAAGGTGTAACCCAAAGAAAGTTATCAAAAGAATAGTTATAACTCTTAAATGAGTTCTTTCATGTGCATTTCTTATTCTAAATCTTTAAAACCTATCAAAACCATGATGGTATAATAAAAATAGCTTATTAAATATACTTAAATATTATTATTTTTATGGTACACCCCCTTTTCATCTCATTTTTCATCCTATGGGAAATGAAAACATCACTCATGCATACATGTGAACTGCCACCCCCATAGAGTGATATGTTTCTTTTTTCATCACCGTTTCTCATGGAATGTTATATAGATGGATTTAATGAATATATATGATATTTATGATATAATAATTATTCTATAAAGTTTAATTATTCTTTAACTTTATTTTATTCGGATCATTGAAAAATTGAAGCATTACTCGTGTGTACGTACAGAATACCATCTCTATGGAGTGATGAAATTAATTTTTCATCATCACCCTATATATATGGTTTTAAAAGAGTACATGATGAATAAATATGATATTTATAACATGATTTATATTATGGAGATGATGAAGCTATCAATACCCATCCCACTAACACCTTCCTGGCCAGTGATAAGTCAAGTGTGACATCGAAATCCCACATCCAATAAGACAAGGGGTGGAAAACAACATTGAGTAAGCATATCACACGCATGGGATGCATTATACTATTGTAACTACACAAAAACATCTCCAAATACCCATAAAATGATGATATTTTAATACAATAGATTCTATAATTAATTCATAACATTAATCCCACATTAGAGTGTGACAAAATATTGGAATGTAATTGAAGGGAAAAATACAAGCTCACCAAAAAGTTCAAAAGATCCTAACATTATAAGAATAAGGGTATATATATCAAATGAAACAAATGGTATAAAAATGGTTGGTCTAGCCCAAAATATTCTTATACTGCTCCTAGTCCTCTCAGGACTCTGTCAAAATGTGTTTCATCTGTGTAAGACGTGACATGTACAAGAAGAGACCATGCATGGATGAGTATAACAATACCCACCAAGACATCCCAAATTTACTAAACATAAATTATCAAGATTATTCATATCATCATCTCAAATTAATTTCAATCAGGATATGAAATAATGTAAAAATGATAATCATAAAACCTATATATAATCATAACAAACTCTAAGTCTCAAGGAGGTCTCAACCACTTCAAGCCATAGGATTCTACTTAAGGCTTTAAGTTAATGCTCATCCAAGAGAACGCACTCCATAATTCACGTTGGAATTATTAGTACTCACATGTTAGGGTCTCTATAAATAATTACCCAATGGAACTCTAAAGATGTCAAAATCCAGATAGGGGATCACACCTAAAACTGCTAGGGGGCACCAAAAACCCTATTGGATCAATATAATAGGTAGGTGATCACCACCCTATAATTGGTGTTCATGGCGATACCACAAACCCTGCACAGGAAAAGAAGATATGATAGAGGATCTCATCCCGAGTCTCATAGAGGGATACCATAAACTCAATCAAATAAAAACCCCATAAAGGGTATCAAATCCTATTCATATGAAATAATTATACACTTTAACCTCATCAGGACAGACAAAGGGATCATGCTTAACTGAACCTAGTCTATACTAAAGAGAGAAAGAACCTCAACTTGTCCTAAAAGAAGTATATAGAATCTTCTAGGGAGTACACAATTTATCTCATATTCCTCAGGTTTGGACGTGCATCTCTATCACACTTGGAATGTAATCTTTTATATACATAGAATGCCCATTAGGGGTACACATAATGTAGAGGTTAGGCCAACACTCAGAGTGCTTCTTACCCATCCCCGTGTTCTTAAGGCCTTTTCTCTATGTCTGGTTGTGTGCAAGTATCAGGTCATGCTCATACACTCCAAACATGCTGGTCTCACCCAAATTTACCCAATATTTTAGGGTTAAGAGGTCGCTTGTAGTGTATCTTGGGTTGTCGAATCCTCAGAGACCTATGAATAAACCTACAGATATGTGCATTCTATGGATTATTTTGGATATGAATTTTCCAACTTCGAGTTGATTTTTTATGGGTTTTAATATAGAACTAATAGTCTTAAGTGAATTCAATTTAAAATAATGAGTTGATCCTAGGTTATCTCTTAGGGGTGGATTAGATGAAATTTCTTTTTTAAAAGTTTCAACTTCTTATATTCGAGATGGGTTTGTTAAAGAATATCAAAAAACTTCATCACTTATTGGTTTAATACCAAAACTACACAATACTAATCACCTATACACTTGGAGGATCAAATTTATGAGCACTCCAAGGTAAAGGTTCATATTAGCACTTAAAGTATGTGGCCTTAAAATTCAACAAGGACAAAGAAGTTTTAAAATCATAAAATAAAAATCTCAATTAAAAGAAGTGATTAGAAATTAATGGGGTGATAAATAACATCCAATCCATCCCCTTTATACTCCCTCAGATCAACCCATAAGTGGTTTATCCCTCCATTGATGTTATGGTTTCAATGGAAGTGGGAAGTAGACTCATGAAGGAGGAATTGAAGAAGTAAGAAAACAATAAAAAGAAAATAATCACTCTACCATTGTGTGAATAATTTCACAAGGTTTAGTGTGAATAAATTAACACCTTGAGGAAAAGGTATCAATGTGATATAGAGAAGAATAGAATAATAGGAAAACAAGAACTTTTATTAAGAAACTGGGATGAATTAAAATGACTTACAATTGAGGAAGAACATTACAAAGGAAAAGTGGAAGCATAAAATTACAATGAAAGAAAGCATCCAAGATCCTTAAATACTCAAGCACCACTGCCTTAAATATGTATTTTTGGATCCCTGGGTCAAGACTCCAATAGTGAAAGTCTTCCCACTTGATTATGTTAGGCTTAGGGTGGAGGAAAGCTTGTGGAACTTGGACTTTTCAACTCTTGACCCGAGGTGGCATCTAGCTTGCATCCACCGAAAAAAATATCCTATATAGACTTCTAGATGGAAGAACTGGAGTGGTACATAGAAGAAAAAAGTGAATATAAGTATGTCTTCTATCTCTATGTAAAATTTAATCCCAAATGAATTTGTGGTTGCTGAGATATGATTAAATTGGTGGGCTATTTTCTGGGCCGCAGAATCTAACACAGAATTTTATCTCTAAATTGGGATGCCTGAATAACCACAATGGAAGCAGAATTAGAACTGGATTTTGCATATTTATTTGTTCCTATATATTTCTCCTATCAATACACGAAATTTGGGATTTAGTGGGTCTATATTGTGGGCCCCACTTTCTAATCAGTGGGTTGGTGTCCAATCTGCCTTCTCCAGAATTGTTTCCTTTCATTGCCAAATATCCCCATCATCCTTTATGAATCCTCCATTTATCTTTGAATAAAAAATGTTCATATTGAAGTGTAGATCCATTTTTTAAAATATTAAATTAAAATATGGATAATTAAATTCCTTAAAATAAAATGAATTGTTAGGACTAAATTGGTGTACATTAGGTATGAAGTGCACAAATGATGAGAATGGATGTTCAAAATTAAAATACACTAACTCAAGACCATAAGATCAAAAATGAACATTTAATACCATTAAAATTTATTTAAAATATGTGTTTTTATTGGATAATCACACACCCCAACTTGATATTTTCTAGTCCCGAGCAAAATGTACCTCGACAATATGAAATTTGAATTCCATTTTACAAAAACTTTTTAATACACATTGATCACCAAGAACCCTTATACCAAAAAATCATGAAACCCATTAAAATATTTTAATACAATATAGTTTCATAATAAGATATCAATCCCAAGAATGTTCCTTTATTCAAATTCATCTCCACATTTCATCCAATTTCAATAAAGTATGATGATGTGTTGTGTGTCACAAAAGACATCGGGGGTTTGTGTTTATTCAAGGGGAAAATGATGGAAGTACTAGGTGGAATCACATTTCAATATTAAAATTATTATTCAAATTTTTTATATATTTTTGTATTGTGTTTTTTTAATTTTTCCATGGTAATTGAAATTTCACTCAATAGAGTCGACCCATGTAGCGAAACTTTGTCGATGACTCCCAGGATCAAAGACCTTAGGGAACCAAGTGAAGCCCACATACTCAGGCATCATCTCGAGTTAACTCAGTAAAAAACAAAGTAAAATAACCATAAATAAAGATACAATTACTAACTCCGGTCCAAACAACTATGGATTCACAATCCCAAAGTGACGAAATCCATGCATTAGATCATTTCATTTCTCTACGCGCACATTTATTGTTTTTTTAATACTCATTAAAAATAAAATGATCTCCAAACTCATGATATTTATTTGGGGGACCTCATGAACTCAAACTAATAACCCACTATCCAAAGGATGTGTGTTGTGATATATTTATTTCTATTTGGATGAAAATGTAAACGATGAAATTTCACATTAGACAACCACACTTTCCAAAATATATGCTCATGAAATTACACATGGATTAAAATCAGAATCAAGGCTTACTAAATTATTTGATATTCAGTTTAAAAGTGCACAATGTCTATTATCATGTTCAAGGTTAAAGAAATTTTTCCTTCTATTAAGGTACACATTTTTTTTCAAATCATTCATTTTTTTACACAAAAGCAATATTTTTTTATATCCCCCCCAAATTAAAATAACATTGTCCTCAGTGTTTAAAGAAAAGAAAATTTAGAAGGGGGTTGAGGCATAGAGTGGGAGTTCAAAAAAGAAATTGAAAATGAGGATCAGGGAATGAAGTCACCTGGTGGTTAAAGTTGAAATTCTTACTGCTCCCTTTTAATCCCTTAATCTCCATGTTACTATGAGAATTACCTAGTGGAAGAAAAAAAAACAAACAAAACAAAACTATATATATATATTTATATATATATTTATTCATATAATAATAAAATTAAAATATAAGTATACATAAAAATTTATAGAAAAAGGAAGTACTATAAGCCGTAGGTCAGTGGTAAGCACGCTCCCATGTCTCCCTTTGGTCTCGGGTTTGAGTCCCCATGGCTTCACTGGTTGTTACGGGGTTTTCCCCAGGACCTATGATGTGACCTTTTAATTTTATTATTATTATTTTTAACCTACAAACACATAAAAATAAAATGAACTGATGATATATTGTCTTATTTTTAAATTTCTAGGTAAGGTATTACTCAAGGATCACACCACGTGACACGAATGAATATGGAACTCCCCTCTCATACCCATCCATACTCATAATAGAAGAACTGGTCAAAAGACTAATTTTTTATTTTAAAATATCAAAATAATTAATTAATCATATTTAAAATAGAAAGTTTATTAAAACAACAAAATTATTGGAAGCTTGAAAACCATGGGTTTCCTCCCATGAAACACTTTTTTTAACATCATTAGCTCGACATAGACCATTAATTATTTAAGTTTTTTTCCTCATCTAAGTTTGGTTCACACAAGTTTTCATCAAATTCATTTTTTGGAATGGTTCAATGGATGTTTTGACTCTATGACCATTAACATTAAAGGTTTGACCATTGGTGGGATCTTGAATTTCTACAGCCCCATGGGGGTACAACTTATTCACTATGTATGTACCTGACCATCTAGAACTTAACTTTCCTGGGTGTAAATGAATTTTCGAACTATACAAAAGAATAGGTTTACCCGGTATAATGTGTTTGGTTTTAAGATTTTGATATTGGTAGGCTTGTACTTTAGCTTTATTGATCCTTGAATTTTCATAAGCCTCCATCCTAAGTTCCTCATGTTCATTGAGATCTAATTTCCTTTTTTTTGTCCAATGAGAGGTCATAATTCATTTTTTTAATTGCCCAAAAATCCTTATGTTCAATCTGGAAAATTTCATGCTTTACCATAAACCAACCTATATGGGGACATTCCTAAAATGATTTTAAATGCAGTTCGATAGGCCCAAAGAGCATCTATGAGTTTTCTTGACCAATATTTCCTAGATGGATTAACGGTTTTCTCATGAATTTGTTTTATTTCTTGATTGGATAACTTAGATTGACCATTGGTCTGTGGGTGGTAAGCAGTGGACACTTTTTGAGAAATTCCATACTTTTCCATGAGTGATGAGAATGGAAAATTGAAAAAATGAGTTCCACAATCAATAATGATAGCCCTATGAATTCCAAATCTTGAGAAGATGTTTTATTTTAGGAATCTAATCACAGTTTAATAATAATTGGATTTTGTGGGAATGGCCTCAACCCATTTTGAGACATAATCGATAGCTAAAAGTATGTATAGATATCCCCTAGAGTTTTGGAAGGTACCCATGAAATCAATTCCCCGGCAGTCAAATATTTCAATTACTAATATGGGAGTGAGTGGAATTTGATTCCTTTTTGTGATGGACCCTACTTGTTGACACTTAGGACATCTTTGAAAAAATGTGTAGGAGTACCTTGAGAGGGTGGGACAGAAGAGACCACACTGAAGAACCTTAGTAGAAGTTTTCTTAGAGGGAAAGTAACCTCCACATGCCTCACTGTGACAGAATTTAAGGATGGACTCTTGTTCAGATTTTGGGACACACATTCTAATGACTTGGTCAGGGTAGAACTTATAGAGGTATGGATCATCAAACACATAGTGCCTAACATCAAAAAGAAATTTCCTTCGATCTTGAGTCCCTAATAATTTTTTAATGACTCCTATAACTAATAATTTGGCTATTTCGGCATACCAAGGGAAGTCACTCACAGAGTATAGGTGTTCATTAGGGAATGAATCAGACACATAAAGGTGATTTGAGTTTTATTTGAATTCCATTCTAGATAAGTTATCAGCTACAACATTTTCAACACCCTTTTTTCCTTGATTGTGAGGTCAAATTCTTGTAATAGAAGGACCCACCTAATCAATCTATCCTTGGAATCTTGTTTTTGGAAAAGGTATTTCAGGGCTGAATGGTCATTGAAGACAATTATGGGTGATCCTAAAAGATAGGACCTGAATTTCTCTAAATAAATACAACAGGAAGCAACTCTTTCTCAGTGGTGGTGTAGTTTATTTGTGCATCATTTAATTATTTTCTTTCATAAGAAAAGATTCATGAATTTTTCTCACACCGTTGTCCTAAGACTTCTCCTACAGATAAGTCACTCGAATCACACAAGAGCTCAAGAAGAAGTTTCCAATTTGAATATTTCATGATATGTGGAGACATAATAGCTAACTTGAGTGCAGAAAATGATTCCTCACAGCTTCATGTCCATAAAAATGGAGCATATTTCACCAATAGAGCACAAAGTGGTCGAGAAATAGAGCTAAAAATCCTAATGAAACTTCTATTGAAACTAACATGTTATAAGAAAGACCTCACTTCCTTGAAATTTTTGGGCGATGGAAGGTGAAAAATGATTTCAACCATAGATTTATCAACTTCAATCCCCCTAACTGGGACCAGATGTCCTAGAACTAGTCCCTCTTTAACCATGAAATGGCATTTTTCCGAGTTTAGGACTAGATTATTTTCTTTAGATCTTGACAAGACTCTCTCCACATTCCTCAGACATCCCTCAAATGTATCCCCAAACATAGATAAGTCATCCATTAAGACCTCTATAAAATCCCCTACCATGTCTAAGAATATTCCCATAATGCACCGCTGGAAGGTTTCAGGGGCATTTCATAGCCCGAAGGGCATGTTTTTGAAAGAAAAGGTGTCGAATGGACATGTGAATGTAGTCTTCCCTTGATCCTCTAGGTAGACCTCAATTTGATTATACCCAGAGTACCCATATAATAAATAGTAAAAGGCGTGACCTACCACTCTCTCAAAGATTGGGTCAATGAATGGTAAGGTGAAATGGTCCTTCTTGGTAAATGAGTTTAGCTTCTTATAGTTGATGCAGACTCTCCAGCCACTACTCACCCTTATTAGAAGAATCTCTCTATCCTTATTGGTTATCACTATGATTCCAACCTTTTTTGGAACCACTTGGATTGGGATCACCCACTCACTCTCAGCTATAGGATAGATGATACAAGCTTTTAACAATTTTAGAAGTTATTTTCTCACTACTTCCATGAGATTAGGATTGAGTCGTTGTTGAGGTTTACGACATGGATTTGAATCAGATTCCAGAACAATCCTATGAGTCCCGATAAGTGGGCTAATCCTAGGAATATCAGACAGGGTCTAACTAATGGATTTCTTATGTTTCCTAAGTACATATAGAATCATCCTATCATGATTGGCTTAAGGATAAGAATAAATGATAATAGGATGTGTTTGATTGTCCCTTGGGAAGGCATACTTGAGTGCAACAGGAAGTTCCTTTAATTCAAGATCAGGTTGGTTTAGAATTTTAGTAGAAGATTGGGATATTGAATCAAGATCAATTTTGTTTCCTATAGTTTTATATAGGATTTATTCCCCGCATATAGAAGTTTTAGCTACTAGATTGGCTTGATCAGATTTAGGGAAGGAAGTTGGAGTGGTCTCTATGAAAGTGGTTTTCGGAAAGATTTCACTAATTTTTTGACCTAAGACTTCATCATAAGAGCAATTTTAAAATGATTAAATCCAAGAAGATAAACTTCCTTCATGTGAACAAATGAAATCAATCTCATCCCAACATAAACATCCATCAAATATTCCTTGATGTTCTATGGATTCATTATCAATGCTTCCTATCATGTTTACTTCATGAATGTCCTCATCATCCCCTATTTTTGAGCTTTCATTATAGATGTTCAAGTCTAGAATCAGGTTTCCAAAGAAGATGGTCATGTTCCCATTTCAAACATAGATAATAGAGTTGATTGTTTCAAGGAAAGGATGACCAAGGTTGATTGGGGTTTGTTCCTTATTTACTAAGTTTGGATGGTTGTCAAGGACAATGAAGGCAGCAGGGTAGATAAAGTTTTCAACCGTTACCAGAACGTCCTTTAAAATCCCCTTTGGAACCCTAATTCTATGATAAGCAAGTTGAAGTGTGACAGATGTGGGTTGGAGCTCTTCTAGGCCTAACTAGAAGTACATGTCATAGGGGATGAGATTGACACTATCACCTAGGTCATACAAGGCCTTGACAATTTAGTTCTCTCCTAGTTCAACATTGATGTAAGGGAAACCAAGGTCTTTCAACTTTGGAGGAATGGTCCCTTTAATGGTGGTATTCACATTATTAGCCAAAAGGACTTAGTTTTTATGTGAAAATTTTCTTTTAAAAGTGAAAAAGTTCTTATGTTACTATGAGTAGGAAGGTATGGTTTGTATTTCATCGAGAAGGGGAATGTTCAACTTGATTTGTGAGAATATTTCCCTCAATGTTTTTCTCAATTAAGGTTTGGTTTTCCCCCTCATGCATTGAGGAAATAGTGCAGGTTTTATGGTTGTTTATTGAAGAGTTTTTTCTTTGACAATGTTATCATGTTTTTCTGTTTGATCATTTGGTTCATTTGAATTTTCATTGGAGTTTGAATTGTTACATGGTTTCTAAATTATTTTTTCAGGTTTCTCAATTGATTTCCCACTTATTAAAACTATCATAGCCTTTAGTTATTCATGATTTGTTTGAGTGTAGCTTGACTCTCCCCTTAAATTTGAGGATGGTACCACCTGAGTAGGAATGGATGCCTTTCCAGTTTTGATGGTTTGAAGTTCTTGTTTAAGGGAAGAGATTTCCAAGTTCATCATTTCCATTTTTTTGCATAGTTGTTCTAGAATGCTTTTTAGAATAGTTTGGGTCGATGCTTGAGAAGATTGGTTTATCCCAGGGGGATATTTTAGAGGTGGGATGGTTTGTTGAAAATGGACCGTTGGCTATTGGTATTGGATAGGTTGGGTTTGGAACTAGTTATGGGTTTGGTAGTTCTGATTGGGGTAAGAATTTTGTCCCTGTGGTTGTCTAGGTTGTTGGTTATCATTCCAGCTGAAGTCTGGGTGGTCATTATACCTTGGGTTGATTGGGTTTTGGTATTTGGGATTTTGAAATTTTAGAGAATTGACCACTGCTGGTGATCCTCCTAGAAGAATATCTTTAATGAAAGGGATGGTTGGGTAGTTTTTAGTCTTGTGGTCATGTTTTTCACAAATTTTTCAAACAGGGTCAACAGTTTTAATTTCATGGACCTTTCTAAGATCGATCTCCTCGACCTTCCAAGTGAGTGCAGCAAGTTTTACCCTAAGGTTTTACTCCTCCCTAAGTGTGTGGATTCCACCAGATTTGGGTGGATTTTCATATTAATGTGATGTTCCCCATGTTTTTTTATTCAACGATGCTTTCCAGATACTCATAAGCATCATTTGGAGATTTGTTTTTAAAATTTCCATTACACATCATGTCAATGAGTTGTTTGTTCCCCAGACCCAACCCTTCATAGAAAATTTGAACTTGTTCTGGGATAGAAAATCCATGGTGAGGTACCATGTTGAGTGTGTCTTTGAACCTTTCCCATGCTTTATAAAATGACTCTCCCTCTTTTTAAAAAAAATGGATGCTCTTTTTAAGTGCAATTGTTTTGTGGTGGGGAAAGTATTTTTTGTAGAATTCTCTTTGTAATTGGTCCCAAGAGTCGATGGATGATGGTATAAAATTTTTTAGCCAATTTTTAGCTCGATCCTTTAATGAAAATGTAAATAGCCTCATCTTATCTGATTTTAGTTCATGTGAGGGACACATGGTTTCTACAATGTCATTGAGCTCTTTGACATGAAGGTGGGGCATCTCGGACTCCATTCCATGGAATGTGGGAAGGTGGTTAAGTACATTGGTGATTAAAGATTTAATTTGAATTTCCTAGGAAATTTTATTTAATGCATGAGGGGGTGTTGTTCTAGGCAGGTGTGAGGTAGTAATTCATGGTTTGATCGACTGCATTTCCCAAGTTTGGGGCTGCCTCATTTGGATTTCCATTTTGGTTTCCACTCGGGTTTATGAGTTGGTTTCTTTGAAGACCTTTAATTGAAATGGGATCAATTTTTGACTCTGGAGTATTAGGAAGATTAGGATCTAATGTAAATACTTCCCTTAGTGTACTTGAATCTCCAACCCCAAGACTATCCACCCTAACTATATGGTTTGATTGGTCACGTGTGTAGGCAGACATGCACCAAAAGAAAAAAATGAGAAAGGGAAAATATAAGAGAATTTGGATGAGAATAGAATAAATGGGGGAGAATAGAATTTTTGTTTAGATTACTTACTTGGGTCCTCTGAAATGGTGCTAAAATTTGATTTCACCCAAATTTACCCAAGATTTTAGGGTTAAGAGACCGCTTGTAGTGTAGCTTGGGTTGTCGAATCCTCAGAGACCTAAGAAGATACCTATAGAAACATACCTTATATGGATTGTTTTGGATATGAAGTTTCCAACTTTGAGTTGATTTTTTATGGGTTTTAAGATATAAATTAAAGGCTTAAATGAATTCAAATTTAAATAATGAGTTGATCCGAGGTTATCACTTGGGGGTTGATTGGATGAAATTCCTTTTTTAACAAGTTCAACTTCTTATATTCGAGATGGGTTTATTCAAAAAGATCAAAAAACATCATCACTTATTGGTTTAATACCAAAAAAAATAATACTAATCACCTATACACTTGAAGGATCAAATTTATGAGCACTCCAAGTTAAAGGTTTGTATTAGCACTCGAAGTATGTGACCTTAAAATTCAGCAAGGACAAAGAAGTTTTAAAATCATCAAATAAAAATCTCAATTAAAATAAGTGATTAAAAATTATTGGGTTGATAAATAACATCCAATACAGCCCCTTTCTACTCCCTTGGATCAACCCATAAGTGTTTTATACCTCCATTGATACTATGGTTTCAATAGAAGTGGGAAGTAAACTCATGATGGGTGAATTGAAGAAGTAAGAAAACAATAAAAAGAAAATGATCACTCCACTATTGTGTGAATAATTTCACATGTTTTGGTATGAATAAATTCACACCTTGAGGTAATGGTATCAAAGTTAGATGAAGAAGAATAGAATAATAGTAAAATAATAACTTTTATTAATAAACTAAGATTAACTAAAACAACTTACAATTGAAAAAGAACATTACAAAGGAAAAGTGGCAGCATAACATTACAATAAACAAAGCATACAAGATCCTTAAATAATCCAACACCACTACATTAAATATGAATTTTGGGAGCCTTAGGTCGATCCTACAATATTTAAAGTCATCCCACTTGATTATGGTAGGTTTGGGGTGGTGGAAGTCTTGTGGAACTTGGACTTTTCCACTCTTGACCCGAGGTGGCAGCTAGCTTGCATCCACCGAACAGAAACGACTATATGGCTGAATTGGAGTGGTCCATAGAAGAAAAAAGATAATATTAAGAATTATCTTATCTCTATATAAATTTTCTGTCCAAATTAATTTGTTGTTGTCGAGATATGATTAAATTTGTGGGATGTTTTTTTGGGCCGCAGAGTCCGGCCTAGAATTGTATCTCTAACGTGGTCTGCATGAATAACCACAATAGAAGAAGAATTAGCACCTGATATTGAATAATTTTATGTTCCTATATATGTATTCTATCATCACACGAAAGTTGGGCTTCATTGGGTCTGTATTGTGGGACCCACATTCTAATTAGTGGGATGGTGTCCAATGTTCCTTCTCCAGAATTGTTTCCTTTCATCTCCAAATATTCCCATAATCCTTTATGAATCCTCCATTGATACCTGAATGAAAAATGTTCATATTAAAGTTTATATACATTTCCCAAAATATCAAATTAAAATATGGATAATTACATTCCTTAAAATCAGATTAATCATTGGGCCTAAATTGGTGTACATTAGGCATGAAGTGCACAAATGATGAGAATGGATGTTCAAAATTAAAATCCACTAACTCAGGCCCATAAAATCAAAAATGAAAATTTAATACCATTAAAATTTAATTAACATATGTGTTTTTATTGGCTAATCACATGCCCAGGTGCCTATCCCTATCTGTTTTTATGAACCCTTTGGTGTACACATCAAGCCACCATCACTATATAACATGGCATATAACATGTGTCAAACAGCGTGTGACATTTTATGCAGCGTATAAACCCTAGAACCAAAAAATTGTTCCCAAATGGCATTTTTTCTTCCAAATAAACACTATATAACACAATATTTTTTATAACCCATAGGTTCTTCTTGTGTCTTCCACTTTAACATCGTTCCTATTCTCAATCACACCCACCTCACATAGATCGGGCCTCGATCGAGCCTTTTTTTTCATCTATAGCTAGATTTAGGCCACTAAATTTGATTAAGAAAACACCTTTATTTAACTAAATAATTTTCTTGCATCAAACCATAAACTAATAATATCTAATATGATCAAATCCCTTCTATATTCATCACATACCACTATAGTTCCATCAATCCTAAATCTAAACCTATGGTATTGATTCGTTATGATTATGAGAGATTGTGAAACAATATATTACTGTATAATAATAGAATCATTGATCAAAGAAACACTAGTGATGAATGTATGAAAAATGGGGGAGAAATTCACAATATAAAACTAGATGAATAAACTTATGCCATTCTTCTGGTTAGCCATGATTCATTTACATTAGAATGAAAAATTAAGAGAAATAAAATAATATTCATTCCAAACTATAGGAATATAAATTAATTCCATCAACACACGATCAACCTAAAAATAAAACTATTATAACAATTGATTCCCTTTAATTATGGGGTAAAAAAAGGATTAAGACATATAAAACAAATTTCTAACTTTATTTGGATCAATATTTGGAGAATAATAGTTCCATGTTGTTTTTATAGGTGAGATCCATAACTTCTTTGGCATAGATGATCCTGATGACAACGATATGATCCTTGATCCCACTATCATTTTCCAAACTATCATCCATTCACACATCTCAAATTATAGGTTCATGTATCTAATCTTATGTATTTTTAATAAATGTGTATTTATAGAGGATATTAGGTTATTGCATCAAAAAAAATTAATTAATTAATTAAATTTATTACATGTACCCATGACAGAATTTATCAAAACACCTAATAACAATAAAGATCATGTTTCACTTAGAGTGAAGACCATATTATAGAATCAACAATGATATCATATTTCTAATCTGAGACACCATGTAGGATTTATTCCATTATTACAAAAAAAAATTGCACATGACATTAATATATTTAATATTTATATAATATCAATATAAAACCTATATGTTTCTCAGATTATCTTGATAACATAATTCATATCTTTAAAAAATATTATTAGATATATTCTAAAGTTTAAAAAGGGAAAAATAGAGTCATAAAATTCTATCCACATTAGGTATTTTAATCCTAAAAAGTAAAATCCTACTAAAAATGAGGATACCATTCTTGCACATGGGTTTCTCACTCCCATGTGATCTCCGGAATACTCTCATGCTGCCACCATACATGAACCAAGATAATCTATACCCCATGAAGAATAATCTTATGTTGATCCTTGATCTCTGTTGAGTAATCAGAAAAGGTATCTCAGTCCATGATGTCCATCATCCCCCAATCGATAACATGAGATGGTTCGTGAACATACCTCTGAAACTACCAAATGTAGAAGATGTTGTGAACCTAGTCTAACTACAGAGGTAGGTTCAAGTGGTATTAAACCTCACCATACCTACATGATATCTAGAATATGCTAATAAATCTTAGAGACAACTTTCTACCTAAACCAAATCTCTGAAATCCACATTGAGGAGAGACCCTCTGGAAAACATGGTTTAAATCCTCAAACTCTAAATGCCTCTATCATTGGTTTATATAATACTTATGTTGGATCTTGGTATTCATCATCCACTCTTGGATGATCATAACCTTCTTTGTTATAGATTTCACCAATTCTGAGCCCATGTGTATAGACTCACTTGGATATTTCCAATATAGTGGGGACCTATAGGGTCTCCCATACAACACCATGAATGGTTTCATAATGATGGTGGAATGGTAACCATCATTGTATTACATATCTACCAAGGGTAGGGGATCCTATACAATATGTCAAATATCTAACATGCAAGCACACAATATGTCTTCTATAACCTGAATGGTATGCTTAGTCTGGACATCATTCTAGGGGAGAAACATCATTATCAAATGAAACTAAGTCCCAAAGGCCTCCTAAATTCCTCTCCATAATAGTGGTGTAAAGATAGAATCATGGTCTAACATAATTTTCATTGGAAATCCATGATGTTAGAATATATCCCATGTTATCCCCCAAACTCTTCTCTCGAATAGATATGAAGTGTCCAAGCTTGGTGATTCGGTCTATGATAACCCAAATTTAATTTTTTCATATAGATGTCTGTGGAATCCCCATCAATAAATCCATATATATACCATCCCACTTCCACTCTGGAACCTTAAGGGGTTGGCCTAAACCCACTAGAACCTAATACTCAGCCTTCACTTGCTGAAAAGTGAGGCATCAGGAGACAAAATCAAATACACACTTCTCCATAACTGACCACCAATAATGAAACTTAAGGTCTGGATACATAATTTCCATACCTAGATGTACCTCTAAGGGGTTATATGAAACTCCCTTATAATATTCTCATGTGAAATCACTAGTACCATATTCAATCCACTAAAAATTATAGAATTACCCCCACCTTCGTAAAACCCATCATGATCACATCCAGTGAATGTTTTAGCACATATGGTATCGCAATCATTATATCTATATTGAGACTCCCTAACATGTTATATAGGTTTTGGGGTAATAACTATCAATTGAAGGTAACATACACTATCCTCATTCACAAGGGAAAACTATAGTGAGGCTTGCTACTCTGACTCCTCATTCAATAACTATAAAAAAGATATCCTACTGAGATAATCTTCCACCAAGTTCTCCTTCTTAGGAGAACAGACTATCTTGGTGTCATAATACTAGAGTAACTCCCACCATCACATTTGTATCAAGTTAAAATAATTCTATGAGAAGATATACTTGAGACTCATGTGATTATAATAGACAATAAATTTCTCATCCATAAGGTAGTATCTTTGTATCTATAAGGTGAATACTATCATTTCCAACTCCAAATTGTGGGTCATCTATTTATACTCATTGGGTCTCAATTGTTGGGACCCATAGGTAATCAGCACCTTCCTCTACATCAGAACACAACTATGTATAGTCGTAAAGGCATTAAAGAACAAGACACACTTAACACCCTCTTATGGGAATCTTAAAATGGGAATGATTGTAAACCACTACCACAACTCCTAAAAATACCACTGAATCATTTTTATCTGTACAAAATTCTTCCCCTTACATATGAAAGCAGTCCAAGGTTTTGATATCCTAGAGAAATTAGGAATAAATCCTTGATAGTAGTCATCCAACCTAAGAAATATTTACACCTTCATCCTACTCTTGTGTGTCTCCCAAGATAACACTGCCTTTCCCTTCATGGGATCCACTACTACTCCATCAGATGAGATTACATGTACTATAAAGTGGAACTAATGAATCCAAAAATGAAAACTCGAGATATTACCATAAATTTGATGTTCTTAGAGTATGTATAGAATGATCATCAAGTTTCTCACATTATTCTCTTCATATGTTGAGTACACTAAGATTTCATCTTTAAAGACCACCACAAATCAATCTAATAAAGGCTGGAATTTATAGTTCATGAGTCCCATGAACACTACTATGGATTTATTCACACTGAATAGAATCAACAAGTACATATAATGGTCATAGCAGTATTAGAATATTTTCTTCAGTATATCCACGTCTTGCACTCGAAGTTGGTGATAAACTAATCAAATGTTAATCTTTAAGATCCATATCACCCCTATCAATTGGTTAAAGAGATTATCAATCCTCAGTAGTGGATACTTATTATTCACATTCAAATGCTTTAGGTGATGGTAATCCATACATAACCTCAAGCTCCCATCCTTCTTTTTGATGAAAAATATTGGGACTTCCTAGGGTGAAATAGTGGTTATGATAAATACCTTCTCATGTAAGTCCTCTAACTACACCTTAATATCATGAATCTCTATGGGATCTATCTGATATGATGGAACAGATATCAGGGTAGTCTCTGGGTGAAAGTAAAATCATAATTATATCTATTAGTGGGGAGATAATCTCAGTAAATTCTTAGGAAATATTTCCTCATAATCTTACACCACTAAAGGAACTTAAAGGCCCACAACATCCACTTTTCTTTGGGTAATACCATCCATTTTATAAGTAATATGTTGTATCCTTTAATTTATGAGATCATCCTTCTCTTCTTGGGTTTCCTTCTCACCCAAAAAGAAAATTCTCATCCCATAACTATGGACACAATGCATCCTCCACTTAAATCAGCCAATATATTCATGAACTGGGGATATCCAGTCCATACCTAAGAGTAAATTATAAGGAATTATCACTTTTATAAAGAGATTATATAAGAAAATCTATACTTATATCACCATATCATGCTATCAAAAGAAGTGTGTGATCATTGAATAACTAATTCATGGAGTCTCCAAATGCAAGGGTTGTGATAAGGGCTTAACTAGAATCTCTAAGTCTCAAACCAGATAAGTGTAAAGAATGGAGTGGCTCACACCTATACTTATTAGTATTGCAGCTAAATTTGAGAATATTCATATCACATCTATAATAATATTATAAGTCTCTAGGTCATGGGCCGCCATTGCCTACAGATGTCCTCATACTTTTCCACAAGCTCTCTCATCCGAGCATGGACCACCTAGGGTTAGTGATTGCAACAATTCAAAATGTATTCCACCTCAATCTACTATCCTTACTCATTTACCATGTCCACTACTCTACAAAACTACTTGATCCTATTGTTGTATCTACTTGGGTAGTCCATTGACCATCTCCCTATCAATTGTTTAGAATGTCTGACAATCCTGATTGAGATATCTCCATCCATAGAAAGAGAAATACTAACTCTCTCTCAGATGACTGCAATCATCCTGAGATCCTTAAAATGGTGATACTCTATCCTAGTACCACCTCCAAAATCTCTTAGCGCACCCAAATCCTTATGTTTATAATCAAATTCTTTTTTTCGATGTCTAAGCTCTTTTGTACCCACTACCAACACCAACTATCAACATAAGTTATTCTTGGGAAGCTATTCCATACTAAAACCTACTCAGGAACTCCATCATAGTTGGAATTGTAAAGAGATGTTACTTCAGCACTGATATCTCAGTGTATGAATTTCTCAAAATTCCATTCTTGGAAAAACATGACTTGAACCATATCCATAAAATATTTTAAGATCTTGGTGAACCTCACTAAATAATCAACAACAAACATGTTTACCTATTGTAACTGTAGAAGCTCCAAGATATGAACTCATCACAACATGGCTGGATAGAACTCCTCCATAAAGAGATGCTCAAAATCTGACTAAGATATAGTTATATCATTAAGAATCTGAATCACTACACTCTATCATCACCCTATCGATCCCTAAAAAAGACTCAATTCTAGGACAACCATATGACCTGAAGGTGTCCTCATAAGTTAGAAAACTCATGTCACTTCCTCTAGCTGATCCTTAGCTACTTAGGGGTCTAGATCACCCTGAAAACTTGTATTTTACCACCAATAAAACTCAGGGAGTGTGATCAACTTGTGAGAATCCTCATTTGGTGCTTCTATAACAACCTGATACTCAATAAGTGGTGTAAAAATATAAAACCACTCAGAGGTACCATATCATATATAGGACATTGTACCGAAGCATTGTCACTATGCAAATCATCCTCTGATCATGTTGTGGAATCCTCACTGTCAATTTTTTGGGAGGCAGCCTAAAATAAACAAGACACACCATTTTCAAAGAGTATATCTTGGTAGCATACTCAAAAGGATATAGAAACCACAATCCATTCCTATATGATGCATATATCAATGTTTTCCCTGTAACTAGTGTCTACATGTACTGATTCAATAAGTTGGTTATCAGAGTCCTAGTGAATGGATACATTAGATACCACACCAAAACTAGATTACCTATCCTGAGAACCAAACATGAAACACTTTAAAACTATTTCCCTTATTCCCAAACCAGTCTCACTATTAGAAAATATTCAAACTATGGTCCTAAGATGAACATACCCGGATACCACTCTATCACAACCTAGTCTGATGGGGTTCACCTAGCTAGATATAAGATGAGTGTGGAACCACAATCCTACCTCCAATAGACCATGGGCTAGTGATCACCACTGATTATGCAAATCACACACATAGGAGGCATTATCCTAATATACTATTATAAACACACACATCTTCAAATACCTATAAAATGCTAAAAGGTAAATACCATTGATAATATAATAAATGCATAACATCTATCCAAAATAAGAATATGAGAAAACACTAGAAAGAAATAAAAGGTGAAAATATAAGCCCTCCAAAAAGTGAAAAAGGTTTCATCCTTTTAAGATGGAGGGGACTATTGTAAAATGAAACACCTAGTATGCCCATGTTCTGTCTAGACCAAACTATACTTCGCATACTCTCGGTTCTCTTAGGAATCAGTCAAAAGGCATGTCATCTACATAATAGATGAAACATGTGAGAAAATAATATATAGGGATGAGTATAAAAATACATATTAGGACACCCTAAAATCACTAAACATGAACCAGATGTTGCGGATCTCATCCCTCGGTGATGACCTAGCGGTGATGGTCATGGCTCTGGACCCCTCTTCCCCAGTGGGGAGAGGGGGGAAAACCCTTCCTCCTTCTTTGTAGGCTGAGGCTCGGCCCTTCATTCCTTTCATGAACCCAGATTTTCTTCCTCCCTTCCCCTCGATTCTGCTTTGCCCTAAGGTTCCCAATCTTCATCTCGGCTCTCCACAGCTTGCAATCTCTTCAAAGGAGTTAAATGAGGCTTCAACTATTCTTTGACTAACTTTCATAGCCGGTTTTAGGGGTCTCCATCCTTTTGTGGACGAGTTCGACCGGTTCATATTTGGCTCATGGGATCTGCAAGAACGTGCGGTGGTGGGGATCTTCGATCGGAGTCAGCTAATGATCTGCTTCTCCTCAAAGGATGATTTGAACAATGCCTCATCCCGGGCCCCTCATGCAATCAACAGATACAGCTTCTTTTTATTGCATTGTACTTTCGATCTCAACCTAAATCATGATGCACCCTCGGCTGCGGTTTGGGTAAGTTTCCAGAACTACCTATCCCTTTCCAAAACCCCTCAATTTTATGGATGTTAGGAAATATGGTCGGTAGATATCTGTGTTTGGATAGTCGGACGTCGGTGGTCTGTCATCCGATCTCCCCTCATGTTTGTGTCGGGGCTGATGTCTCTAAGGATCCCATGGAGGGGCTGTGGATTTTGGTTGGAGAGGAGTTCCGCTAGAAGAAAATGATTGTGTATGAATCATGGCCTACTTATTTACAGGGGTGCCGCTGTTTTGGTCATCTGATCCGTGTGTATCATCATGTGTTCAAGGGTGGACAGACTGTGACCAACGTTGTTGAGGGGAATGAGATGTAGCCTGCCCCTATTTCGAGTCAGAAGTTGCGAGAGTGCGATGGTTTGGGTGTGCAAGAGGAGAAGCATGAGGCTACTCAAGGGGTGTTGGATCTGGAAAGCATAGATGCGGAGGCCATTGCTAATCAGCAACAGTGTCCCTCCTTGGGACCTCCGGTGGTAGTGAAGGGGGTGAAACCTCAGGTGGCTGAACCGTGAGTTGTGGAAGTGTTTTCTCGTTTAAAGTAAGACTTGGGAATTCAGAAGGTTGATAACATGGGCCCCTTAGTTGTGAGTTTGGCGATTAATGAGGAACAAAGGCATGTTGTCTCTCATGGGTGGGTATGGGAGGTTGAGAACATGCAGCATCAGTTCATGGGAAGAGGATATGAACAACCCACAAGAATGGATTTGATGCAGGGAAAATATTTCCTTCTTGCGGTGACGGGTTCCCAAAGTGGACAGGAAAGGTTGAAGGATAGAGATGTTTTGGGGTCCTTAGATCCTAAAACCATCGGATCCCACTCTGAAGTATTGAGGAAGGCAGGGGATGGGGGAAAATATTTTGGCTTGGGGAAGAAATCAGGTAAAGAGTTGAGTATGCAGTTTTCTCACATGGATGCAGTAGTAGTATAGCTGGGGAACCTCTTTGATGGTCTGGAGGTCCATAACCCCCCTCTTTCTCATGAACAAGAGTCTTCTGATGATGATAATTTTAGTCACCCCTCAGTGAATAGTATTGAACTAATTCAAGGGAAAGGACCCCATAACCCTAGATGAAAGAAGGGGGAAAAAGGCAGGTGTGACTCGGGGAAATGCATTGTGGTCCAGGGGAAAAATCGAAGGGACGAAAGGACTACTCTTAATTGCCAAAACCAATGGAGACGCGATCAGATAATAAGGGTATACAAAAGGAAGGTAAAGATTCTCGGAAGGGGGAAAGTGAAGAATTGAGCAGGAATACAAGAGACAGGGTAGAGGAAGTTGGGGAGTGCTTGAAACCTATCCTGCACTTCAATAAAGAAATGATAGAAACAAGCCTTCGGCCCAATGTCTTGGAAGAAGAGATCCAAAGAATTTATGAACGTTGGTTGTAGGTTGATACTACAGATGAGAAAGAAGTGTGGTTAGACAAACAAGATCTCATACTGGCTCTGGGATTCAATCAGAGCAAAATTAACACAGAAAATTTTATTTAGACAATGGAAAGGATGATCACTCACCTTGAAGATCTTATTAGAGAGGATCCGGACACCCAAGTTAGCATGCTGCACTAGGAGATTTATAGAATTGCTAAATCAAGTAATCTTATCCTGGTGTTTAATCAGTTTGTTAGTTATTTCAGAACATAGTATTTTCTCTGTTTATGAACAATGGTTTTACCATTTTCCCTTAAAATGGATTTGTTTTTAATAAAAATTTAATTTGGATAGGATTAATAATAAAGAGTAGTAAAATCATAAAATCAAAGGCATGTAAATCAAGATATGAGACATGGAAACTTGGGTAATCATAAAACACATAATACTCATAATATATGCAATGTATAAAAGATGTCTCAACCACTTCCAACCAAAATATTTTACTCAAGGATTCAAGATAATGTTTTTCCAAGAGAACACGCTCCCTAATCCATGCTATCATTATTGGTTCTCATCTAACAGGTTATTCTCATTATGTATCGCCAAAAGAGTTCTCACTAGAACTCCAGATATGTAAAAATATAGATAGGGGATCACACCTAGGGATTTTGGGGGACACTAAAAACCATACTAGATTAATCTACCTAATAGATGACTGATTACCTATCCATGGAAGTCATGCTTGTACCAAAAAACCAACCCAGAAAAGAAGATATAATAGAGGATCCCACCTTGAGCCTCATAGAGGGATACCCCAAACTATATCCAAGATAAAACCCAAAAATACGATCAAAATCATATACTTAGTGTAACATCTTAGGTTTCTTGGAGTGGATTTAATTCCTCACCCATTTAGAATTTTCGGAGTTTGGTGGGTATCCCAACTCTTTTCTTGTTTATCAAGACTTAAATCAAAGATTTTATTTAACTCAATATATTTTTTTATATGGGTTTAGAGGTTGAAAAAATTACTTGGTGTTTTGGATGGTATTTCGATGCATCGAAGGCTGAAAACCCATTTTTATCAGGTGTGTCGACTAAGGCGCATGGTTTGGACAATCCATGCGGCCTCCAAATGCACTGAGAACAGTTTAGAAAACTATGCTGGATGGCTCACATGACCATTTGAGTACCTCTAAAGTTTTTAAAAGATGGGTATGAATGTATTTTTCATGATTTGGGAATATCGTGCACAAGCCACATGCTTAGTGCCACATAGATGGTGTCTACGCACTGGCTGAGCACAGTTTGGACAAACTGTGTGGGGGTTTCCTCTTATGAATTAGAATACTCAATATTTTCACATGTTTTTCCAAAACATGAGGCATATTTAAAAGTGGTTTAAATGTCCAAAATTACCCCGCTTCCTTTCATTTTTTTTCTCCCCCTTTATTTCTCATTCACTCAAACGCACAGGAGGTTCTCCTCTCAAAATCCTTCCACTATGGCTTTGAGCTATCTCTCCCATATGATCTCTAATTATTGATATTTCTATATAATAGGATGTGTAATAGTAAGTATTTAAATCTTATTTCCTCTTTTCTCATTTATCTCACCATACATGGTGTTAAATCTGTGTGAGATGATTTACCCTATTTTTAGAGTGTTTGTCAAAAACACTGATTTCTTCCAAATTCGATCAAGTTAGAGTCTACTATCAAAATGATAGGAATTCTCCCAACAATTGGTACATGGTTTGTATATTTATCTATTATTTTGAAGTTATTTTGGGGGTGCGACTTTGAGTGTTCATTTGGGAAGATTGAGGGAGAGAAAATTCAATTAACTCCTTGAATTTAAATTAAATATGAGACCTCGTGGGATTACTATAATTATTCTCTACCCTATGATTCCATGAACAAAATGGGTATAGGGTTTGAGATAACTTGGTATGTTAGGCTAGTTGTGTTTATTTAATTAAATTGGATTGTTTTATATATATGTATTGCTTGTGTTGAGTTCCATGGGAACTAGAGTATTGGTTTGGCTCGAAGATTGAGATGTTGTTAGCCATCAGGTATGAGGCTTTGTAATCATCAGGTTAGATGAGGCCCAAATTCTACGGGTGTTGTTGATCACTAGTTGGGTGGAATGGTCATTGGATTAAGGCGATGAGTTTTTTATTTTACGAGAATGGATCATGTGATGTTGGATGGTACTGACCATCAGATTGAGTGACATGGTCTCATGGGAATGAAACATTGGATTATGTTTCTTAGGGACTTATTTGGTGATTTATTCTCACTTGTTTTGGAAAATGTTACATTTAGACTCATTTTCACACATTAAGACTCAGGTGATTAGGTGGTATTGACTAATAATGTGGGTAGAGGCCTCTAATAGATGCATCTTGGAGGAATGGTTGGAGGTTCTTATCATAGATATCCATGGGTATGGTGAGGATCCATCAGTTGATAATGTTGAGACTATCAGTTGGGGGTTGTGGATCTTTATACTTGAGGCCATTGGGCTAGGACTATTTGTGAGGATTGGCATCATCATTCCTCAAGACGTCAGTTGTTGAGACACTGATGTTATTACTCTGAGGATAAATATTGTTGTTCTTCATACATTGGGAATTAAGACAACTAGTTTATTTATATATGAGGTATATGGGACTAGGTATTGGATCTGTTTATGACTTCACGATGTGAGATAATGTTTGTACATGAGGTGTTGGTTGGTATAAGGTGTCGAGTGACTTCATTAAAGGTGGAACCTAAGGGTTCACCTGGACTATTTTACATTAGGTAATTCTTTGGGATTATGATAATGATCCTCTATGCTACCATTATACCAGCGGTGGTTGAGGTAGTTGATTTCTTCCATGTGGCTGTTGTGAAAAAGGGAAGCATGTTATACTTAGGTTATACATATGATGTTAATTTATTTCTAGTATACACTTGAGTAATCACAGATATAAGATAGTCACATGTTGGTGGTGGCTTAATGAGATTCTTTTCTACACCCTACATAGGCCCTTTGGGATGCATGTAGACTTTATGGCACTACATACAGGTAAAGGTTATAGATCAAGAGTTGTATCATAGTGTTGAGTTGGTATGGGATGGAAGTCAAGGGACCATGGTTTCTTGCCTCATCTAGAGTTTCTTTTTGAGTTTTTATTTTTTATCAGCATGCTATTATATATATGCACTGAGGTAAGCCACAGGCGACACTCCTATTTAATGGATTGTATTATAAAGCTTGTATGAAGGTTTTTATTTAGTATCTATCAAGGGTATTTTTTTATTTTCAATTATGAAAATGGTTTATTTGGGCTTTTTGTTATTATTATTTCTTATGCTGCTATCATTATGTTTCTACTATGGTCGGGTTACTGGTCTAGTGTATGTTTGGTATTTCTTCTTTGATGCTTACCTATATGTATTATACCATTATTATATCATCACTATAGGGTATAGTATCCCCACTATCACCTATTTTTACCCTCATTTCCAGTCAGTATCCTTTGACAAGATATGTGAAGGTGGGGAGATTATAACCTCCTGGGTTTTTGGAACAAGTTGAATTCCTCACCCATTTTCAATTTTTAGAGTTTAGTGTATAGACCAACTCTTTTCATATTTATCAAGACTTATAATGGAGAGTTTATTTAAACAAATGTCATGTTTTTGGATGGTTTTATATGTTTGTAAAATTCCTCGGTGTTTCGATTGGGTTTCAGGTGTTTCGAAGTCCAAAAACCCAAGTTTTTGAGGTGTTTAGACTGAGGTTCATAGTTTGGACAAACGGTGCATCCTCTATGGAGAAACTACGTGTCCTCAAAATGCACTGAGAAAAGTTTAAATAATTTTTCTATATGGGGTGAAAATATATTCAAGGACCTCTACCATTTTTAAAAGAGGTATTCACATAGTTTTCACATGGTTTGGGTAGACCGTGAACAAACCACATTCTTAGTGACACTTAAATAGTTGCTACGCAGGGTCATATCATAGTTTGGATAAATCGTGTGAGCATACTGTGTGGGGTCTACCTCTTAAGCTTTAGGAACTACATCTTTTGTTCCCATTTTTCTAAATCACATCAGAAAACCATATGGGATCATTAAAAGTAGGGGAAATGTTCTAAATTCCCCTACCACCTTTAATTTTTTTCTCCTCGTTTCTTCCTCATTCAACTGCACACACAAGAGGTTCTCCACCCAAACTCTTTCCCTATAATCTTTGAGTTATCTCCCCTATAAAAGCATCAATTCTCAATAAATCTAGGTAATTTGATGCATATCGATAAGTCTCTAACTCCTCTTGAAACTTTTCTTCTTTTCTCTCTCCATATAGAGTGCTAAATCCATGTGAGCTCATTTAACCTATTTTTAGGGTGTTCAGCTAAAACTAAAATTTCTTCAAAATTGTCTTGAGTTAGAGGCTAATATAATATGATCATAAATTTACAAACACAAGTAAGGTGGTTCTTATATTTCTATATGATTTTTCAGTTGTTTTGAGGATGAGACTTTTCACACATCTTTGGGTAGATTGAGTGAGACCCAAATTAATTAATTCCTTTCCTTTAAATTAAATATGAGACCTTGTGGGATGCCTCTAAGCAAACCCTAGCCTTTTCATCCATGAACAAGTCAGGTATGGGGATTGATATCACTTGGGTGGTTAGATTGGGAGATTTTATTTAATTAAATTGTAATGTTTTATATATATGAATTCCTTGTGATGAGTTATATGGGAAATGGATGGTCTTGGCCCAAGGATTGAGATGGAATAGGCTATCTGGTATGAGGTGACATAATCATTGGTTTTGGAAGAGGCCCAGATTCTATGGGTGATGTTAATCACTGGTTGGGTGGAATGGTTGTCATATTGAGGTGAAGAGGTCATCAGGTTATAGTAATGTCTCGTGTGATGTTGGATGATGTTGACCATCAGATTGAGAGAATTGGTCCAAGGACATGCGGTGACAGATGATGTTTCTTAGGGACGTATTTGGTTATTTATGCTCACCTGTGTTGTCCAATGTGTTTTTTGGAGATTTTTTCACATAATAAGACACACATGATGTGGTGGTATTGACCACTCATGTGGGTAGAGGCCTCCATTAGATGCATCTTAGGGAAATTATTAGAGGTTCTTCCCATAGAAATATATATACATAGTTAGGATCCCTTAGTTGATGATGTTGAGACTGTTGGTTGGGGGATGAGGCTCGTCATACTTGAGGCTATTAGACCAAGACTATTTATGAATATGGACACCATCATTCCTAGAGATGATGGAAATTGATCTGATGTTGTTATTACTTATAGAACTATATCATTGTTCCTCATATGTAGGGCTTTGAGTTGATGGGTTTCTTCATAGATATGTTTCATGGGACAAGGTATGTGATTGGGTCTTGGATTTGGTATGTCAGATAAGCTCTAGACATGAGGTGTTGTCTTGAATAAGGTGTGGGTGACTTCACTAGAGGTGGAACCTATGGGTTCACTTTAACTATTTTACATCAGGGGATGCCTTGGTATTTTGATAAGAATATTTTATGCTACATTTATACTGACGTTGGATGAGGAAGGTGATTTATTCCTTTTGGATATTGAAAACAAGGGAATAAAGTTATATTTATGTTGTGCTAGTTCTAATTATTTATTTCTAGTATACACCTGTATAATCATAGATGTATGATAGGAACACATTGGTGGTGGCCTACTGAGATTCGTTCTCACACCCAACATGGGCCCTTCTAGATTCATGTAGACTTTATTGATTTTCATATAGGTAAAGGTTCAGGATTAAGAGATAGATCATAGTATTTATTTAGTATGGGATGGATGGAAATGGACCATGGGTTCTTGCCTCAACTAGAGCTTCCTTTCTGAGTTTTTCTTTTGTATTAGCATGATATTATATGTATATACTAAGGTTTTCCATGGGTGACTCTTCTATTTATTTTATTGTATGGTCTGGATTGTATGCATGTTTTGATTTAGTAGCTTCAAATGGTAGTCTATGATGTTTAATTCTACAAATGGTGTATTTGAGATTGTTTTTATTATTATTGCTTCAGATACTATCATTGTTCTTCTTCCATGAGCGGGTTGCTGGTCCAGCTTTTTTTTTTGTCATTCCTTTATAAGGCTTATCTATATTTATTATACCATTATTATATTATCACCAGAGGGTATATTCTCCCCGCTATCACCTCTTTACACCCTTACTTATATTCATCATCCTTTGGCGTATGTGGTGTCATATGTAAGGCCTATAGGAACTCGGTTCGGAGAACTTTTCAGGTGGCTAATCGGGTATGGGCACTACACTTAGGACATAATTTTACACTATAACCTCATAGTGATGGAACAATGAATCAAAATCAATTATACCTTGTATATACTGAAGACATGGAGAGATTTTAATTATCTAGAAAGAAGTACATTGAATGTACTTGGTAGTACATGATGTGTCTTCTCAACCCTGGGTTTTCCTGTGCCTCACATTCTCACAAAATATGTAATCTTCCTTATACATGGAATTTCCTTTAGAGGTACATAGAGTTTAGAGGTCATTCCTACACTTAGAGTGCTTCTTCCCGTTCTTGTGTACATCTGGTTGTGCATGTGGACCAGGCCATATCCAAGTATCAGGTTGTGCCCGTGTGCTTTCATCGTGCCCATGTGACTGGTCATGTCCATTACCATGTACCCTATGGGGTAAAATACGAGCCTCCATAATTGTATCGCATGGATTTTGATATATTTCAAAAGTCATGTGATGTTTTATTTCATGTGAAAACCCTAGCGCCACTACTAGGGTCCCACCAACATCTGTTTTTCGGACTATACATAGTGTAACGTTGGATTTTCTAGAACCTATATATTCTTCATGATTATTCTAATCTTACCACCACTCCTTCCTTCAATCACACCCATAAAACATGGATTGGGCCTTAAACAAACCATATCATTTTCGGTGTCCCAATTCTGACCACAAAATTTGATCAACAAAATACATTTGTCATACCACATCGTCATTACACATCAAACTGTGAACTGAGAAACTCAAATATGATCTCATCCCTGTTTTAGGTTTAATGAAATACTTCTATTCCATTAATCTAAAATAAAAACCTATTTTATCAATCTGTTTCACTAAAGAGATATTGCACAATGATCACATATTGGGTAATTATTGAATCTCCAGTCAAAAAAACACTGACTACAAATGTGTAAAGAACAGGGTAGAAATTCCCAATACAAATCCATAATAACAAACCTCAACCATTTTTTAGGTTGTATTAGATTTATTTTCATTATAACCACTAATGAATATCAATCAAATAATATAAAATTCTAACTACATGAAGATAAATTAATAACTATAACACATGATCAACCTGCAAATCAAATTGTTAGAAGAATTGATTCACATTCATATTGGGGTAAAAAAAGAAGATGAATCCACATAAAAAAATTCCTAAATTTATTTTAATCAGTTATTGGTGAATAATAGTTCTATTTCTTCAATGTTGGTGGGATACAAAAATCTATTACTGTATAAAATCCTGACAGTACCGATCTAATCGTTGATCTCGTTATCATTCACTAATATCTCTTCCACACACTCCCCTAAAGTCCTAGTGTTATGTGGATAACCATATAGACTTGGAATAAATTTTTATTTATATAGGATATTATTTCACTGCATCATTACAAAATTAATTAATTAATTTTATTATTTTCACCCATGAATAAATTTATTAAAACACCCAACACCGACAAAGATTATGTTGCTACTATAGTAAAACCCACATTTCTATATCAGTGGTGGACATAGATTTTTTATCTGAGGCTCTGTTTGGGAGTTATTACATTATTCAACAAAAATTATTCACTCATGATGTTAACATGTTTATTATTTTTATAATATCAATATAGAGCCTCTTCGGGCCTTGGAATACCACACCAACTTAGCACCCATATCCAAAAAAAATATTTGATATATTAAAAATATTTAAGAGGAAAAAATATATTCATTTTAGAAACCATGACCAAGTTGTAAGTACAGGAACCATCAAACCAAAACTTGCATGAAATATAGCACAATTTTCACCTCACTGATGATTTTAATGATGAATTGTTAATAAAAGGGTAATTAGAAATTATATAGGAATGATATAGAGTAATATATATTTGATTAAGGTTATAGATTATACTTATAATAAACCTATATTTTTATACTTGAGGTTTGAACATATATGATGCAATACGAGACTTGAGGTAACAGTTTATGTTGCAATCTCATTTATTTTTAGGATTGTCAGTGTTAAATTTCCGTTGAGGGAAATTATATGATCATTATATTTTAAAACCCATATATTTTATTATCCTCTAGTTATTTATACATTTTTCATGTTTTTTTAAATTTTCCAATCATTTTTAATTAAAACTACCAAGGAAATTTTTTTTATGAAAATATGACCTTTTTCACTTTTTGGTTTGGGAATATTTGTCTTCCATATCCATGTTCTACAAATTGTTTCATAGAATTTTTAACCTATATTTAAAATGTTTTTAAAAAATCATTTTCACAACCTTTAAATTTATTTAAAAAAATTCAAAAGGAATATTTTCAAAAAAAATATGAACAATTCATTTTTAAATTTTTACAAAAGTGTGAAAAGAATGTTCTCTTTTAATATATATGACCTAAATATATTTTCCTATCATCATGTATTTACTTTTTCATGAATCTCAGTTTACAATTTTAAAATGTTTTAAAATAAAAATATTTTTCTCATTTTTCTAAGAATTTTATTTTTTAAATGTTACCAAAATTATAGGAATGTTTTCTCTTCATTTTCAAAGAATATTTTAAATGATTTTATAAAAAAAATATTTTTCATCTATTTTAATATTATTTAATGATTTTTATGATTTACTGTAGATATGATATTATGTTACCATCTACTTTATTTTTATTGATGTCTTATTATGATGGTGTTTTAAGGATGATTCTATGAAAACCATTACTTTCCATTGGTTAGCTATGTTATGGTGAAATATTTATAAAACTCATTAATTTCCCATGGGTTAATTTCACTATAGGAAATTGATGAATATTATTATGAGTTTTTGGTTAACTAAAGTATGGATTTCATTATGTGATGGGTGGGGAAAATTATATGTCCCTCTAATGTATTGGGTAAATATTAATATATCAGGAGATAATATGAATTATAATGGGGAGTAAACCTTTTCTAGTAAGGGACTTTTCCAATATGATAGTATTGGATGTGATAATTGACTAAGGAAATAATGGAATTGGGAGTGAACCTAATACACTATGGTAATATATCCACTATGATAGTCTTGGATGTGATAATTGACTAAGGAAATGGTTTTCAATGCTTATGTGTTTTCTACAAACTTATATCTTATACTAATGATATGTTCTCATAGATAATGATTTATTCTTGATGATTTCACATACTTTTGAATTATAACATTTTTTATGAAAAAATGTTATTCCATGACTCGTGATTAATGATCTTTGATGGATTGGGTATCACTTTCATAATTTATGACCTTCTTATCATACTCATATGATTATCTTATGCTCACTTACGATCATTGATTGATATATCCTATTTTTACCCTTACTGATCATCTGATTTCACCCATCCTTATCTTTATATTTCCCTAGATTATGAAGAAAGTATTTAAATAGATTATTTATAATTAGGGTACTATGTGAGAAGAAAATTTTTGGGGAAGTTTAATATCTTTCATTGAATAATTTGATTATGTATCTAGTCTCAAAATACACTAAACCCTTATAGTTCTTGGTTGTGTATAATTTTGTGATATATTTATTATTTAACTAAAATTTTATAAAATTTATTTGTGAAAATCACTAGTTTTCTCAAGGTACTTCCGAACATGGTACTCTGATTGCAGCACACCCCTATGGAAAATATAATATGTGTGTTTGTGTGTCTGTGTTCTAATTTAATTTCAAGCCTAAAAAATATTTATTCGATCTTTATAAGTCTATAACTTTTCCATATGACCTTGGATTTAAGTGACTTTAGTGGTCTTAGTATCATATCAATTCCCTCTACTTTAATTCATGGAAATTAAATTTTAATTAAGATTAATTATATACATGATCTCTCTTATACCACTTATTGTTTCCAAGTGTGCCACAAAAGTGAAAAAAACATGGGAAATTAAAAAACATACAATGATATTGATTCTATAATATTATCACCAATTTAATTAAGACATAGTAAAACCAGGGGATCATGTAATATTTAATTAAACATTCAAAATTAAACTAAAACCATGCCTCATTTGATTTTTATTTAAAACGTGTTTTCTCCTAATAATTGTTTATTTCTTCAAGGAACCAAATCTAGAACCCTATAAATTATCCAAACACTATTTGAAATTATGTTGGATCATTGATCATTGATTTCTATGTGCTATCATTTATAAATACTAAAGACTTTAATGTCCACATGATTATGCAAGCACCATTTCTTCAATCCAAGAAGATATTCTTAGATCAGGGTGCTTGGTTCTTCACTTTATCACTCTAGAATATGAAAGAGAGAGGATATTCACTCTTAAATTAAGGTGAGTGAATTATCAATCTAATTTGATCCTATATTTTCTTATATGTGCAGTTTTATACTTATTGAAATTATACTTAACCCCCATATAAGTATAACCTTATAAATAAGAAATAAACAAAATATATGACCTAGTACCGATTTTATAAACATAATTTATATTTTATCACACATATATAACATTAAATATGTTATGTGATAAAATATGAGTCATAAAATTTACCTATTTATCCCATTAAATATTATACTAACCTTGAATAAGTATTTATCCATAATTTGTTTTCCATGTGTATTCACATAAAACGTGTTAATACCTAGAGTAAATAAAATCGACAATTATTATTCTACACTCAAATAATAATGAATTTATTTATTTATTTTTATCATTAAAACATGAAAATTAACTGACCTCCTCCATCAGGCCCACCATTCCTTAAACTGTAGTTCATAAGAATTGATTAATCTTCTAAATATGCTTTATTGGTTACTCTCTATGCCCTTATCACAATATTAGTGAGTCATAATTGCAGAACAAGAGTGGTATCTATAAATAAATCTTGACCCCTAAGGAGATAAGGTTTAGTAATAGTAATGGAAACCACCTATAAACTCACATCATGTAATATAATCTATATGTCAAGTGATATCTCAAAAGTAAGGATGTATACTTTGTGTCATAATCCTTCCTCGTTTTTTTATATATGAACTTACTAGATGTAATTACCTTATTGTACTTTTATCATGGTTTTTGAAAAGTTACTACCACCCTGGTTATCAAGTCCTGAGATATCTGTTCTTTTTTTAAGAAACAAATCATTTCATGATTATTCAATCAATTTCATCCCACCAATGATGCACCCAATGAAAGCAACATTGCCACAATATAATTATCATAGTTTTTGTCTTTCATCAATGTAAACAATCAAATAGAACACATATATAATAATCTAAATTTAAGAGACCAATACATATGCTCACATATTGGAACAACCAAGGGAACTTAAAACATGTGGTGTCCCTATTTATATGTTAGTTCTCATGATCTCTTCTACTCAATATCACTGAGTGTCAACTTCATTAGAATAATTTTCAATGCTTATGATTCCACAACATTATATAGTTAGATATAATATGTGTCCCGTTAATATGATATATCTAGACCATATGACATGTATAAGATTATTTTTATAGTATCTCAAGGTTCTATTTATAGATGGGAACTGTTATAACCTTTTGATTGGATAAATAATCCAAGTAAAATACCATATTAATAGTTTAAGTGGAAGTATTAACATTATTATGATAACATAACATAATGCATAACTTTATGTATACATTATATGATAATCAAAAAATATTTCTCATCTTGAATCTAGATCACCCACTTTCATAAAATCTTCATCAAATAGGTTAACTATTCATATGGTTATGTCCTAGGGTATACCCCTTTTACTCTTGAAAAAGGACATCATACTAAATAACTAGAGTTATATATCTATTTATCCTTCTAGAAGAGATCCAAGGCTAACAAAAAACTAGGGTGTTCTTCAAGCTTGGAATTTCTCCATAGATGTGTCATCAGTATAGACAAGGGATGGCCTTTTAGGGTGAACCAATGTTAGGAGGAGTTTAAATGGGATATCAGAGAACTAAGACTATATAAAGAAATTTGGGGGTCAAAATTGTTAAAAAATTACAATAAAATGATTGTTATTGATCAAATTATCTTATGAATATTATACACTAACACATTTAATTTAATGCATATAGAGTTTGGGAAAATACTCTAGGATTTGGACATGATTAGTGAAGATTTTAAGTGAAGATTGTATTTATTATCAACAAGTAAAGATGACATCATAATAAGAATATGTCAATATATGATGGGAAATATGAAAAGGATGAGTGAAGTTTCTTCCTATATGTAAGTAGAAAAAGGAAATTGAGGCTAATTATAAGATATCTCATATGTTAAGATTCAATCTAGTGGTATTGAAATTAGATGATTATTGATCTGTATGTAAAGGTTCACAACTAGTTCTAAAGGATGATAGATTCATTGTCTACAACATGTTACAATTGGAATGAATAATTTTCTTATATGGAAATCTTGAAGATTTTTTATTAAAATAAAGAATATCTTTCTATATTTAAAGAAACCAACCAAGTATTTACCAATTAATATTTTAAGAGTTCATAGTTGTAAAGAAACCCTCTTGGTATTATCTAGAATGAAGGATAATAAATAAGTTAACAAATATAAATTGGTTAATTTTTTTAGAAGATGAAATTAAATATTTAGTTAGAGGTATTGAGGTTAATTATAATACTCTAACTTGACTATATATATTTCAATGTATATAGGAAAAAAATTAAAGTTCTTTGGAATTATTCTAATAATTCCAAGAATTATTTGAAGGAGTTGTGAGGGGATTTAAAGTGATTAGAAAGTCCTAAGAAGATATTAAGTGACTCTGATGTTATTTTAAAAAATCTAGATCGCTAAGGATGAGGATTAAAAAAATATTAAATTCATAAAAACTTTGTAAGAGTCATATTATATAGCTAATTTTTGAGAATTTGATAAAGGCATGACATTGGAAGGGTGAAACATAAATTCGTAAGGGAAAAGGAAAACTTCATATGAGGACTTTAGTTCTTTGGAAGAGTAATCCAGTACTTAATAATATTCATAATGACTTAAAACAAGTATTATATGATTTTGGAATAGTAACTTGGACTTTGTAAGTGTAATCCATAGAACTTTGTAAGAGTGTTAAGGGATTTATAAGAGTAAGTGCCGAGTTTTAGAAGAGTAACAACCTTCATCATAAGAATATTTGAGACTTTGAAAAAGTAAATTAACACTTTTAAATATTAAGCTAATATTTCATGGGAGTAATAGTACAATTCGGAAGAGTAATAATGAGTCCAATACTAAAATTCTGAGAATGCTGAAGAATGAAAATATGAGTTTCTATAATTGATATTAATAAGAGGAATTTAAATATGATGATGTAAAAGTTGTGATTTGAATTAAAAAATCTTGATTCTTTGTTAATAATTCATTAAATATATTATTTTAAGAATATTATTGAAGATAATATTGAGTAGATCATTTTTTTATTTAATCATTTAATTTTAGTTGGGAATATTAGAAAATCAATATTAGTTATCAAAGTTGGATTAAATTATATGATTCTTAGTGAAATGATAATTATTAAATTAAATATCATAATAATAAATTGTGATTCAATATGGTCACAGAGAATTAAACACTTGAAATGGGATTTACAGTTCATATTATTGCATGATATCATGTGAACATGGATGAAAATAAAAATAATTAAATGTAGTAGTTTTTAGTGAGTGTTTCAAAGAGATGATTGTGATGATATTTGAGTAATATTTTAAAGAGAATATCATGGTACAATATTAGATGGAATTTAAAATTAAAAATTGGTGTAAGGTTATAGAATAATTCATGAATATTTGAATTGAGTTATGGAGATACTAAAATGTCATGGTAATTTCCATAAAACAGCCTATGGGAAAAAATCACAATATCAAAGGAATATAAAAATAGTAGTATGATAAGGTAGAAATAAGATAGAACTTGATTATAAATTTGATAAATAAAATAAAATGAATTAAATAGAGATAGATATATATAATAATTCTCCTTAATTGAGAGAATTATATCTATATCTTGGATAAGAAGGTGAACCTGACGAGAGAAAGAAGTACTTATTTGTTTAGTTGAAGAAGATTGAAAAAGAAGAAAAAGAAGCAGAAGAAAATGGAAAAAATTTAGTTATTTATTATTTCAATACCTAATATTACAGAATTTTGAGAAAATGAATGAAAATAAATATATAATTAAGAAAAAAATTGAATCTATTTATTGGATCAAGTGAGTTAAAGAAGAACTAATGAGCGGGAGAAAGAGATTCATAGATCAGTTACTATAATATCTAGGGTTACAGAATTAAATGATTAATGAGGAAGAAGAATTCAAAATAATATAATTACCTAATTTCATGCAATTTTTGTAAGAATAATTGAAAGACAATTTAAAGATATAAAGTTAGAGAAGAAGAATAAGCATTAATAAAATAATGAAATTGAAGTCTCAAACTGTGAAAGACTCTTATATTATTATAAAACACTTTTATAAATTTGACACTTTCATGAGGTATTATAAATAATTACTAGGATATTGTATTTGGTGTAGGATAAAAAGTGAATAAAGGTTTAAAGTGTTCATATCATCTCTCTTAAAGTGTAGGTAAAATCACTTCAGGGTATAGGGTGATTCATGCCCAAAACATGTGTAAATGGTGATAGATATTAGTATAAAATATTTATATCAGATGATCCCAAACACAAAAAGGATATAGTCACCCACATTACAAGTGAACCTTGTTAAAATATCATGTTACATTATCTAATTTTTTATTGAATTTTATGTGGTATTAGTTTTTTATTAAAAAATAGATATAATTTTATCTTAACTGATAATAGAGGTTCAAATACCAAACGGGGTAAAAATATTAAAGAGAAATTTGAATTTGGTAAAAGATTAGAAACACCTGACCCCCCCCCCCTCAAGTGTTTTCACATATCTTATGGAAACTATAATTCATATTGGAGTATAAATATTCTCTATGATACAATCTAAATTTTCTGTTTTCCCTGGTATTTTTCTCAAACTATATGAAGTGTAGATTTGAAGTGTTTCCATAAAATCCTCTGATGGAAAAATTAAATTACATCCCCATTGAATAAAAAATTTAGATTTTGGACATGACATTATGAAATAAAAAAAAATAGTTGATTAAGCTAAGAAATATTTAAATGATGAAATGGGAATGATCACTGGAAGAAGGTAGTCAGAGTGGAAGGTATATTGATAAATATTTTCTATATTATTCCTATGATTGATCAATTTTAAGTTGTTCAGAATATAAAGAGAATATATATGATGAATCACTTAATTATTTTTTTCAAAATTAAATTATTTCATTTAAATGGTCCCCAATAATGTTTTTACATACATAATTTCACATATAAAGAGAGCATGTAATAAAAAATGATGGTTTTAATAGGGAATTGATGTTTTAAAGGATGCATCGGAAAAATAGTGGACAAGATAAAACACCCTCAAAAAACTAATGTAAGTCGAGGAACAATATATTTTACTTTAAAATAAACGATTTTATCTAAATGATTACTATTTTCAAAGGTAAATATATTATAAGGTTATAAGTGAGAATATTTTTGTTAAAAGAATCCATGAATTGTAAAAATTATAAAATGTATCTAGGAATTTCAAATAATCTCATGTAAAATTTAACCTAAAGAAAATAAAAATTCATGAAAACTCTATTCTAGAGGAAATTTAGAATCATGATGATTTTTTTATGAAGATGAATAGAGATTTTTATGAAATAGAGAAATCAATTGAAAACTAGATTTATATTTTAAATATAAAATGTATAGAGTAGGTTGTGAAGTAGAAGAATATATAAAACAACCAAACTGAATCATTATAATCTATTAAGAATAAAATTAAAATGACAAAACATTTTGAAATTAATATTACTTCTATTAATACCAAAAAATGGTATGGATAACTTGAATTCATTTTATATCTACATACTCTATGGTAACAAAACAAGGTAACCCACTATTCTGGTAATGCTAATTGTACTAATATTGTAACGACCCAATGTTTTTTAATGGAAATTCCATTCTCATAAGTATGTTATACAATCCAATGAAAACACAACATAATTAACTACTATGTTATAAGTGACCTTTAAACATAGGTTTGTCACTTCTGTGTTTGGAATTTCAAAAATTTGACATACATAGTTGTGACCAGTAAGTTATTTGGAGTCTGATAAGAAAAGCTTAATTTTTGGTGAATAGTAACCTACCCTTATGAATATTAAAATACCCTTACGAATATTGATATACACTAATTAATAGTAACCTTACCTATGATAGTATTAAAATAATATTCAAGTGAAATTATGATGTACCTATATTTTAGAATAAGTAAATGAATGTTTTAAAATTGGGTTTTAATAATAAATTATGATTTTAATTAAATATTAAATTAATCATATTTAGAAAATTATTTTGGAAAAATGGAATTTATTTTTGGATTCTACACGTTGATAAATGGTTAGGGTGAATTTTTGGGATTTTTATGAAATATTGGAATTTTATGAATAGTAAAATCCGATAATTCGCAATAAATGCTAAATAATTGATTAATTGAGTCATTGATGATGATCTATGGATGTAAGACCAATTGTTTAGAATTCACATGCATTTATTACTATTATTGGTCATGGAATACTTACTATTACTTGTCTTGTGAAGAAATAATAAACTAATGATTAAAAAATCATGAAAACCCTCCTCCCCTCCACTATAAATACCACCCATTATTACCTCTTCTATTCACTTGTCTCAAGCCTTGTGACTTGCCAATATTCTGCCCAAATCTCTCCCCAATCTCCTCCCCCACGTCCAAAATCCCTTATCCTCTTCAAAATACTAAAACCTCTCCACTTAAGAGGTTCTCAAAGGAGGAAGTTTCAAGAGGTAAATTCCTCTTTCCAATTCCTTCTTTTCTTTTATGTTCTTTTCTTTTTGTTTATTTCCTCATCTCCCTTCACCCAAATAGTATGATAACTTTAGTAGCATACATTTACTGGAATTTTTTTATGCTAATTGTATAATTAATTATATTTTCTCTTTTCCCCACCTTTTATTTGAAAGGAATGAAAGCACAGTTTGAGATGTGCTAATTTAGCACATTTAAGGACAACTATTTATCAATTTCTATTATCATATTTAAATATGGTCATGAAACCATTTTTTTATGGTTTAACCAGAATATATATATGTAATATATCCTATTTTTATTATGTAATATTTTTGTACAAATGGTATTAAGTTATAAATCAAAACAAGTTCTTTGTAATCAAACCCACCAATTAACAAAAACGGTTGTCACTTTGGCTTTATATAATAGTTTGACTTCACTATAAGTAACCAAATTAAATTTAAAACCATGTAATATCATGTATGTTCACTAATATAATATAAATTAAGTTCTTGGAAACCACTTTCATCTTGAATTTTATCCAAACATTAATATAAGTGAACCAGTCATTAAAATCAAGTAAACAAACGAGCCCGAACAATTAAATTGACCCTCATAACCAATCAAAACGGTTATGAATGAACTTAAAGTGATTATAATAAAATAATAACATATATAAGGGTTTATGGAATTATAAATTAATAAATATAATTTGTTTATTCAGGTCTTTAATAACAAGTGGAGAACATCAACGGATTTAATGTAAGGGATCCTCCCCATTTCACTTTTATTTCAAGATTATCCTCTATGTTATTCCATTTTATGTGTGATCCATAATTATGGGGTATTATTTCACACCTTACCCATACTGACCTCATGATTTATAAGTTATTATAAACCCCATTCTCTCTCAGAAAATTTCTTATAGGTAAACCTGATACCATTCCAATAATCCATAATGAATTCTACCCGAACCACATTTACTCCTTTAGGTTTCTCTATATTTCTTTTTAACCAAATCAATTTGTCTTTTATTTTTATGTAAAATTTATACATACTATTTATATTCTCCAAAATCATGTTCCAAGATCCAAACCTCATTCTTTTTTGGGTATATACATGTTTTTTAGTGATTCCCACCTCGATACCCCCGATAAGCAATCATGTTTTAAGGGAACTTTCCGAATTCTTACCCAATTTTAAGGGAACTCTATCTTTTGTTTTAAGACATAATTGTCTTTATAAAATCAGTATTTTTATTATGAAAACATTCTTGGTTCACTTATGGTTTTATATAAAATAATTTTCCCTTTTCTATATTAAATTCTCTTTAGTATTTTCCTTAAAACTGCACAAAATGTTTTTATGCTAAAATTTCCCAAATACATTTCTTACAAGTTGTCACTCATTTTTCACATCACGTACCATGATATATTCCTATTGAATGTCCATGTATAATTTATTTATTTCATGGAAACTTTCATGATATACCCATTGGTTATGATTTAAGTCATGGTTTTGGTACCTAATTCTTTCCATAGGTACCCTTATGTTTATGTATGGTTGATTATGTATGATTATTGGTGAGGAAATATTTTTTATGTGGTAGGAATATTCATTAAAATTTTGAGATGGGTGCACTTAGATAGTTCTCCAATGCATTGGGTAAAGTTAAGTCTCATGAGATGCAATGTGAAATGGGATTGGCGGTTAGCCTTGACCAGTACTAAAGAAATGTCTTATGATTCTACCACATTAATATGATTCCATGTTTATATGATCCCATGATTATATGATATGATTTCATATTTTCCATGATTTATTATCATTATTTCATTCCTCCTAAATCATGTGCCTAAGATGTATCCTTGTGTTCATTCCCTTACTGGGTTTTTAGCGCATCCCTTTTTTCATGTGTTCCCTAGGGTACCCTATGTAGATGTAAGGGCTCAAAGGAAGTTATAACATCTTTATGAAGATTAAATAAAAAAAAAAATTAGCCCCATGTTTTTTTTGTACCTAGTCTTCCAAGACACTTGACTTAATGATCCTTGGCTTTTACTTTGATGTATAATTATGCTTAAAATCATGAAATGTTATATATAAAAGTCTTGGGTCACTATAGTTGGTATCAAAGAGAGGATTAGTTATTTTGGAGATTAGGAATAGATAACCATAGTGAGAACCTTATGGATAAGATGAAGTATAATAAAAAAATCCCTAAATTTTGGTAAGTATAAAGTAAATGGTTTATCAAGAAAATACATCCCTGTCTAGATATGAGCAGGTAGAGTCGGCTTTCGCACAGATGTACCAAGGAGTGAAAACTCTTACAAGGAGTTTTAGGCTTGACTCGGGGTATCATGGTACACGACAACGGGCCTTTCTGCACTCTTGGTTATGACACTCCTGGGGGATATTATTTGGTAGATTCATGAGCTTAGTACAAACCATTATTAAGGGAAAAAAGCCCATAAGAATATAAGTCAAGAAATAGATTGAGGATAATCTAGATTTAAACCGAAGGAATCACAAGTTAGGATGTACTTCTTATTTATAAGTTCATCCTTTTATGTTCACAGTTTTCTTTTTTATGCTCAATAGCTAAGTATTCAAGACCTCTAATTATACGTTATTTTTTTAGTTAATGGCGGGAAATATAAGAACACGCTCTAACAACCAATGTGATAGGAAATGTTAAGATTTACCTAATGATATGCCTGATATGATGGTAGCGGGTACTCAAAACTTCATGACAGTACTTGCTTAGCTGGATCGAGTTACGAATAATAACTTGAATCATGTGGAATACCCTCCTCCTCCAAGGAAAGAGAAAGTTTCCATATAATCCTCCATGCGGAAAAGGCCTCCCATGTTTATCAGATCTTCTAATTACCTCCTCACAGAACAATGGATTAACTCCATTGAAAAGATATTCTCCGACCTCTAGTGCTCGGAAGAAGATAAGGTTGTACTAAATTTCTATTATTTTGATGGGGAATTTGATCAGTGGTGAACACTGATCGAGAATACAAAGTCTCAAGAGGAAATTGATTCCATGGATTGGGAGGAATTCAAGAGGATGTTTTTCAACAAATATTTTCCTTGAACCCTTCACCTAAATATGGAAAGAGAGTTTCTTGGACTCAAGTAGAAGGAAGATGATTCCATCGAGGCATATGAAGAAAAATTTACAAGGCTTGGAAGGTGCGCCTCTGGCTTGGTCATGAACACTGAAAGTAAGGTGGATCACTTCTTTAGCAGACTAAAGCTGATTCTACAAAAAGCGTTGGTAATTCGAGACTTTGAAAGTTATGAGGATATTGTTTGTTGTTACCTTAAGGTTGAAATGGGGATTAGAGACTCTCAGTGGTCTCGTGGGCCCAATGAAAAGAAGAGGAAAATGGATAACAACATGGGTGGTTCATCAAACAAATCTCATGATGGAAAGAAGCCTGACTTTTCCCCTTGAAAAAATTGTGTGAAGAAGAATCTTGGTAACTGTCTAAAGGGAACCAATTATTTCTTCAAATGTGGAATGTTTGGTCATCTGTCCAAGAACTGCCAAAGTGATATAAAAAATCCTGCTAATGTTGAAGAAGAAAGGAAGGTTTTGATCAACACTCATCCAGTAGTGTAGTGTTACAACTATAAGAAGCTTTGGAATTATGAAAACAATTTCCCTAAGCTGAGGTTTGTCTTAGGCAATCAAAAAAAACCTCCAAGGAAACAAGGAAGGGCTTATTCTGTCACTACTGGTGAGGTGGATCCGAAAAATGATGTGGTGACAGGTACGCTAGTTATTCATTTAAGAATATAGAACATACTATTTGATTCAGTTTCTATGCATTCTTTCATATCTTGAAAGTTTAGTAGAACTATTCAAGCACCACCTCAAAATTTGGAGGAAAATTTATCTGTGGGAATAGAGAATGGGGAAATCGTTGCATCCATGGTTTATAAATCTTCCCCAATTAACATTTGTGGACTGAACCTCCCAGAATATCTCATCATACTTCCTTTAGTGGAGTTTGATGCTATCTTAGGAATGGATTGTCTATCTTTTTATAAGGCCAACATAAACTATCAGGAAAGGGAGATTACTCTTCACATCTCAAAGAATCCTCTGATTCTTTACAACTGTAAGGAGGAAAATGAGTCTCCTTTAGAATCTTTGTCTCAAGTGTGGATATTGTTGCCTTATGAGCAAGAATTTCTAGCCCAAATGATTGAGACAAAGGAGAGAATTATGCTTGAAGACATGCCCATCATGAGGGATTACACTGATGTATTCCCTGAAGATTTGTCCATCTTCCTCCTGACTGAGAGGTTGAGTTCTCAATTGAACTTATTCCTAGATCTTTGCCTATATCAAAGAAACCTTACATAATGGCCACCATAGAGCTAGAATAATCTAAAAAGTTGTTATAAGAGAATATTGAGAAGGGTTTTATACGCCCGAGTGCCTCACCATGGGGTGCGTTGGTCCTCTTCATTAAGAAGAAGGAAGGATCAATGAGCCTATGTATTGATTATCGTGAGCTTAATAAAATTGTGATAAAGAATAAGTATCCCCTTCCATGGATAGATGACTTATTCGATCAGCTTCATGGGGCCAGTTATTTTTCTATGGTTGACCTTTGGTCAGGATATCATCAATTAAAGGTGAGGAAGGAAGATATTCCCAAGATTGCCTTTTGAACGAGGTATGAACACTATGAGTTCATAGTGAAGCCATTCGGACTCACTAATGCTCTAGAAATTTTCATGGATTTAATTAATTGAGTTTTTAGAGATTACCTTGACAATTTTTTGGTATCCTTTATTAATGATATTTTGATATACTCCAAGAGCAAGGAGGTATATGAGGAGCATTTGAAAACTATGTTAAATACATTGTGAAGGGAGAAGTTGTATGAAAAGTACTATAAATGTGAGTTCTTGATGGGGGAAGTATCATTCTTGGGGCATGATATCACCAGTAAAGGGATATCTATAGACCCTTCCAAGATGAAGGCTATTGAAGAGTGGTCCAGGCCAACTTTCGTTATGGAGATCCATAGATTTTTGGGTCTAGCTGGGTATTATCAACAATTTGTGAAGAAATTTTCACGATTGTCAAACCTAATGACCAAGCTGAAATGTAAGGGGGTAAAGTTTGTCTGGATGAAAGAATGTGAGGTAAGCTTCATGGAGCTAAATAGAAGGTGATCACTGTACATGTACTCACATTACCAAAAAGTGGAGAACTTTTTGAAATATAAAGTGATGCTTCAAAGAATGGCTTGGGTTGTGTACTCATACAAAATGATAATGTGATAGCCTATGCCTCATGGAAGTTGAAGATCCATGAGCAGAATTACCCGATGCATGATCTAGAGCTGGAAGCCGTGATTTTTGCCTTGAAGATCTGGCAGCACTACCTTTATGGTGAGAATTGTGACATATACACTAACCACAAGAGCCTAAAGTATATATTCACACAAAAGGATCTCAACATGTGTCAAAGGATATGGTTATAGCTAATCAAGGATTACAATTTCTCTATTCACTATCTTCCTGGAAAGGCGAACAAGGTAGCGGATGCTCTAAGAAGAAAAGAACCTGATACTCTATCCTTGTTACGGATTAAGAAAGACCGTATCTTCTTGGATATGAAAAGGATGGATTTAGAAATCATAAGGTCATAAGATACATCCTACCTTACCCAAATTATTCCACAACTATCCATTCAAAAAAAGATTAAGGAATCACAAAGGGATGATGTTGAGTTACAAAAGAGGGTGAATGCAGTAATGGAAGGGAAGATACAAGAGTTCCATATCAACGATGATGGTGTGATTTGGTTTGGAACGTCGCTTTTTGTGCCTTAATCACCTGGGATAAGGAAGGAGCTATTAGACAATGCACATATCTCAACATTCTATATCCATCTTGGGAGTACCAAGATGTACCGTGATCTCTGAGAACACTTCTGGTGGGATAACATAAAGAATGAGATTGCAGAATATATATCAAGGTGTTTGGTATGTTATCTTTAATAACTCAGCCCCGAAGAGCCACCCGAACAGTGCTAAATGGGTCAGGTGTTACTACATTAGCCACAGTTCCCCGAACACCAAAGGCTACCGACTAGCAGTGAGGGTCTTATAGGTATAGTGGGGAGTATATACCCTCTCAGAGGATAATAATGGTACTGGTCGGAGTATAATAATAAGTATGCAGTGGAATAAATGACTGAGAAGACTTGAACCAGACCCACAGAGCTGAAGCACATTCAATATCGATAAACAACAGAATCAATTAAATATAAACAACAGTAGCAGAAAGTAAACAGGACAACATGTTGATCACTTGTAACTACTACTGAACAACAAAACATGCATCCAAATAAGGTCATACATATCCATATATATGAAGGGAGCCAATGGCCAACCAACTGTATCTACATAACAAGTAAGCATGTTGATACATGAAAGGAAGCAAAGAAAAATAATCTCCAGCTAGGAAACACCTCAAGGTCCATACCATCTCCATGAAACAGCTAATGCAGTCCATCTTCTGAAGCTGGCCTCTTTCCTGCATGTAAATCCATAAAGTCTACACGTGTCCCAAAGGGCCCGTGCAGGGTGTGTGACGAATCTCAGTAGGATACCACCCAACAGTTTGTACCTATTATAAGTGTTTAAGCAGGCATGCAGTTATAAGGCAAATAATAAACAGTATGATGCACACAAAGAAACACAACTCCACTGGTTCTCAGCAACCACCATGGAGTGTCACCTACTATGTCCAAAACCGGAATCTCTATCATGTAACCTAGCACAATGTTCCCCCTGACATCGCATGTCTCAAGTAACGACATCTCGAAGGAAATCCCAATAAATAGTAGTTTGGAGGAACAACAATGTCTGTCCTCAAATAAGTAACTGGAGGGACAGTGATGTCTGCCCTCAAATAAATTAATTGAAGGGATGGTGATGTCTTCCCTCAAATAATGTAACCGGATGGATATCAATGTCTTCCCTCAAATAATAGAAAGCCTCTGCCCCCAACCCGATAGCCTCAATGTTATCCTCTGAAGGGTCCTCACCTTTCACGTGGCTTCCTACGAAAATCACCCCCAAACCAATAGTAACTAAACCACAACTAATGGGGTCTCTACCCACACGAGTGTTAAAAAACACCTCATCATGGAGTCTCTCTATGTGAACACTACTCAAAGTTCCTAGTGAGCGGTAATCACCAAAGTAAGTTCCCAATCCACAACCTCTCTGACATCTCGTTCCCTTGTGACCATGCCGCTCAAGTTTGATGGCCTTGCCATCCATGTAACCCAGGACATTCCCAACCTAACAGTCACCCTGCCTCAATTCGACGTCCATGATGCCCAATATCGTGGTCAGAACCACCCAATGTAACCTGGTCCAAGCCCAACCTGTGATCAGCATCACTCAAGAATATCTGGGACACACCCAACAGAACCGCAAGGGTTCTAGCATATGCATTTAAGCAATTACATATATACATATGATCAAAAGAATACTTTAACATATCAAAACAAACTAAATAGTTTAATTTCACTAGCTAGGTGTCGTCCCATACCAGCACCAATGTCTTGGAAACCTCTAGAAATTCATATCATAACTTAACGAATCAAACTCAGTAGTTTAATCAAACAAAAAGCAGTTTATACCATTTTGGCACCTAGGCCAAAATGCCCCATATGAGTGATGACCCCTCTCCTGACCCCGCTCAAGAAAAACAGGTAAAAGGGCATACCCAAAGGTATACCATGGGTCTAATAATAAATTTAATTAGCAAAAGTAGATAAATTAAGGTCTCACTCAAATACCCAAATTCGCACTTTAAGTCGCACCACCCAAAGGTCTCCAAAAACACAAAAGAAGGTATGTACCACCTACCTGAGACTCGTAAGCAAAGGAACGTCTGATATAGAGCTCAAATTTGAAGCCAATTTTCATAGATCTACATTTTTTTCAAATCCCAAAAATTCCACTCGGATGGAAACTGCAACGCGTGAGGCAAGGAAACTGGAACAGAATAGGGTGCATGGGTTTAGCCTCACTGTTGCGATCCCACAGCCAACGAAAGATTGAAGAACAAAAGTCGAATGATTATTATAGGATAGGAAACATTCTTTAAAACTTTTGAATGGACCTATTCTGAATTTGGGGAAGAAGAAGCTATTTTCTGGAATAAGATGTGACGCCCTTTCATTTAAGAGAATAAAAAAAGTACACGATGTGTATTAAGTACTACATGTCGCGTAGTAGCCTTTTCCATACTCCAACATAAGCAGAGGTAGCCACAAGTCTTGGACGCTCCACATGGGTCGATACACACATTGAACTCAGCTGGTATGCAGAAAGGAGGATACACGGCGTGTCGAGAAACACTACACGTCATGTAGTAGGAAATACCTACATGGTCATCACACGGCATGTACTCGGTGAGCACACTGCTGGTACTCACCTAACCCATACACAGCGTGTACCTTAGAGTACACAGCGTGTAGTGTGGAAATTTTTTAAACTTCCCAGATTTTCCTAATTTCTTCAGAAACAAGTCAAAAATTCAAACAGGGTGAGGATTTTGAACCGTTCTAAAAACCCAAGTTCTTAAAATCTCCCCACCTTAACATAGCTCGTCCCTGAGCTATCAAATGAAACCCAGAGATGGAACCGAACATACCACCCCAATTAAAATAACCCAGACTCCCCTGATCTCAAAGATTCTGGTTAAATTCCTCATGGAGATCCCCACCTTAGAAATTGCCTAACTCGGTCTCAAACCAAAAAAACTCAACAAAGAAAGGTTTCACTAACCTGTTTCTGGACTCATGGTCCTCTCATGATGCATCATCACCCCTGCGCCTCATTGGTTCTTCTATATCATGCCCGACAGCCCAAAAATATCCTGCACCGTATCGATGCCCGCCCCTACAAGGTCCTACATCCCATGGATGCTAAAAATGAACCTGGTGCCTAGCACCTCAAGTAACCTGCGTTCTCGATGCCCTGATGCCCAAGGAACCTCAAGTAACCCGCATCCTCGATGCCCCTATTTCCAAGACACCTCAATTAACCTACATCCTTGATGCCCTGATGCCATGCATCTCATACATATATATAAAAATATCATTCACCTGATATGGCACAAATCCCACTGACTAGAATCTAGTCAGTCCACATAAATCTTGTGCACCTCATGCACTCAAAATAGACATGCCTCAATAGGTCATGCCAAAAAGAAACAAAACATTTAGGACCACACTCACGGTGTACCTATAACCGTCGTTGGCTCACCAGCCCATTCAGCCCCTCGCAGCTCCACAGCATGCACCTAGCCTGAAGTACGGTTGCCTGATGCCTGACCTCCCTGCAGTGCTTCTCCAATCACTGGCCACTAACCCCTCAGCTGGGTCCCGCTGTCCCTGTCACATCCTCCACATGTAGCTGAAACTTAGATACCCTCTCCTGGTACCAAACCTGAACAAACTCTATATGCCAAAGTCAGTCCTGGTCCCTGCCTGATAGCTGTCTGAGAAGGTTGCCTGCAGAATTTTTCGAGATGCCTGACCTGTCCACATGCCCAGCACTCCTTTGGAGGCATGTCGCACTGAGTCTGAACATTTCTTATCTTCCCACACTGAAATAAAACCACTGAAGAATTTCTACGAGGTGTTCTAGCTGAGTCCTTGGCCTGAATTCCCTGCTGGAACTCATCTCTTCCTCACTTCCTACTATCTGAACCATCACCTGAAGCTGTCGAACGACCAACATGGGGTCTATCCTTCTGGTTACCCTCTTCTATGAGCACCTGATTCATTTCCTATGATAAATAACCCATCTTGAAGATATTCACCTGGATCTGAATGGCGTGTCGTAATCCATCCTCGAAGCGCCTCACCCTTTTCATATCATCGCTTACCATACCAGGTGCAAAGAGAGATAACTTAGTGAAAGTAGTTGCATATTCCATGATGGACATGTATCCCTGCTAAAGGCTCAGGAACTCCCGATCTCTCTCTTCCCTTAGTGTCTCTGGGTAAAAGTGCTCGAAAAACTTATCCTTGAAGTCTTTCCATGCTAGTTCCTCGTGCTTGTGAGCCTGAACCTACACATCCCACCATCACTTTGTTGGTCCTCACAGCATGTACGTCTCCAACTTGACCCTCCACCCTGGAGGCATCTCGAGCTACTCAAAGATCATCTACATGCTCTCTATTCAGTTCTCAGCCACCTGTGGACCACCCTCACCCTGAAAAAGTGGTGGGTGTTGCGGCTGGAACTGCCACGTTAGATATGCCATAGATGGCTCTGTACCCTACATACCTCTGTCAATCCCCTACAAGACACGTACTGAGCGAGCTCAGAGCTTCTCATCGAGCCATGGTCTGAATGCTGCCAAGCCCTGCTATTGTCCTACCTACACTAGATCTGTGACCTGTTTCTATCCCTATGCCTGTACCTATGTCTCATACTCTACCTGCACCGGGTCCTGAACCGAACCCTGCTCCTACGGCACTGTATCATCTCCCACCTAACACTCCATCTGATTTGACTAAAAGGAACCTGCTGAATACCATAAATGGTCAGATATCCCATATATATATAAGAATATATACTCAATGTAGAAAATTAAAGCAGTAAAGAGGTAGTATAAACCAACTTCCCTTAATCTCCCCTATCGCAACCCATGCCCATGACATCCCGACCTCATGGCCTCCTTACCCGCCCTCAAGAGAGCCAAGTATCAAAAGTACCTCGAGCCTTGCCCATCCTAAAAACTAATGTTGCCTCAAACTGATGACCGAGTCACCCAATCCTGGTGATCAAAATCACCTCAACCATAGTACTTAACTACTCATTCAAGAGCCAGACCCAAATACCCTGCCACATGAAATTCTAAAAATATATAAAGCATGGCACAACACATTGCAATCAACAAGCAATTTTATCAGGAATTTCACCTATTCCCATTTCAAAGAATACATAGCACATAAATTTAATATTATTCACCTGGAATTATCACTTCACAAATTATATGTGCAAATATTAAATTGTAATACCCTAAAAATGTGCCTATAAAAATCCAAACAAACAAGTCTTGCCATACCGGGCCAAGGTCCAATTCTCCTTTACCACACCAGGTCAAGTTTTACATATCACAATCATTAACATCACACACCAAGTGCGCCACCGAGGTGGAAATTGTATAAACTGTAATCTGAGAAAAATGAAAAAAGCAATTCCCACCCATGGAAACTTGGTCCATCTCTCATACCTGGGGCTACAGGCACCCAAGAACAAGCTAGAAACCCAGTTCTAGTCACAACCTATCTCTAGTCTACCATATCCCAAATAGTAAAACCAGCATAAATAAAAAGAGAAGCCTTAATCTCATTAGTAGCCAGCAAGAAAATGCTACTGAATCCCTGTCAAGAACTCATTTGATACCAATTTGTAACAACCCGGACCCGAACAACCACCCGAACAGTGTTAAACGAATCACGTGTTACTACCTTAGGCGCACCTCCCTGAATTCCAAAGGCTACCGACTAGCTGCGAGGGTCTTATAGGTATAGTGGGGAGGCTATAGCCTCTTGGAGGATAATAATGGTACTATTCTGAGTATAATAATGAATATTAAGCAGAATAAACAACTCAGCAGACTCAAAACAGACCCGTAGAGCAGAAGCACATTCAATATCGATAAACAGCAGAAGCAATTTAATACAAACAACAGCAGCGGAAAGTAAATAGGACATCATGCTGATCACTTGTAACTACTACCGAACAACAAAACATGCATCCAAAACAGGTCATACATATCCATATATATGAAGGTAACTAATAGATAACCAACTGTAGCTACATAACAAGTAAGCATGTTGATACAGGAAAGGAAGAAAAACAAAATAATCTTCAGCTAGGAAAGACCTCAAGGTTCATACCATCTCTATGAAATAGCTAATGCAGTCTAGCTCCTGAAGCTAGCCTCTTTCCTACATGTAAATCCATAATGTCGACACGTGTCCCAAAAGGCCCATGCAGAATGTGAGACGAATATCAGTAGGATACCACCCAACGGTGCATACCTAATATAAATGTTTAAGCAGACAAGCAGTTATAAGGCAAAAAATAAACAGTACAATGCACACAAGGAAACACAAACTCCACTAGTGCTCAGTAGCCACCATAGTGTGTCACCTGCTTTGGCCAACGCCGGAATCTCTGTCATGTAACCTGGCACCATGTTACCCCTAACATCACATGTCTCAAGTACCAACATCCCGTAGGCACGCCCAAGAAATAGTAGCTCATAGGAACAATGATGTTTATTCTCAAATAAGTAACCAGAGGGACAACTATGTCTGCCCTCAAATAATGTAACCAGAGGGACAGTGATGTCTGCCCTCAAATAATGTAATTGGAGGGACAACGATGTCTACCCTCAAATAATGGAAAGGCTATGCCCCCAACCCGATAGCTTTAATGTTATCCCTTGAAGGCTCCTCACCTTCCACGTGGATTCCTACAGCAAGAACCCCCAAACCAATAGTACATAAACTGAAACTAACGGGGGCCTCTACCCACACGAGTGGTCAAAATCACCTCATCACAGAGTCTCTCTGTGTGCACACTACTCAAAGTTATAGGTGAGCAGTAATAAGCAAATTAAGTTCCCAAGACACAACCTCTCTCACACCTCATGCCCCTGCGACCATGTCACTAAAGTCTGATGGCTTTTCCATCCAAGTAACCCAGGCCATACCCAACCTAATAGTCACCCTACCTCAAGCTGACATTCATGACGCCCAATCCCGTGGTTAGAACCACCCAATGTATCCTGGTCCAAGCCCAACCTGTGATCCACATCACTCAAGAATATTCAGGTCACACCCAACACAACTTAAAGGGTTCCAACATATGAAATTAAGTAATTACATATATACATATGATCAAAATAATACTTTAACAAGTCAAAAAAACTAAACAGTTTAATTGCACTAGTTAGGTGTTATCCCATACCAGCACTAAGGTCTTGGAAACCTCTAACAATTCATATCATAATTTAACGAATCAAACTTAGCAGTTTAATAAGAAAAATCAATTTACACCATTTTGGTACCCCAGCCAAAATGCTCCATATGAGCTATGGCCCCTCACCCAACCCCGCTCAAGAAAAACAGGGAAAAGGGCCTACCCAAAGGTATCCCACGGGTCTAATAATCAATTTAATATACAGAAGAAGATAAATTAAGGTCTATCTCAAATACCCAAATTTGCACTTTATGTCGTGCCACACAAAGATCTGAAAAAACACAAAAGAATGTATGAACCACCTACCCAAGACTCGTAGATGTAGGCATGTCCGATATCGAGCTCCAATTCGAAGACTATTTTCATAGATCTATATTTCCGTAAAATCCTGGAAATTCCACTCTAATGAAAACTGAGATGCATGAGAAAATGAAACTGGAACGAAATAGGGTGTGTGGGATTAGCCTCACTGTTGCGATCCCACAACCACTGACAGATTGAAGAATTAACATCGAATGTTGATTCTATGGTAGGAAACATTCTTCAGAACTTCGGAATAGACCTGTTCTGAATTTGGGGAAGAAGAATCTATTTTCTAGAATAAGACGTGACACCATTTCATTTAAGAGAATAAAAACATTACATGGTGTATATTAAGGAATACACACCATGTAGTGGCCTTTTCTATACTCCGACTTAAGAGGAGGTAGCCACATGGCTTAGACACTCCACATGAGTCGATACATGGCTTGAACTCAACCACTACACATAAATGAGGATACACGGCGTGTCGAGCAACACTACACATCCTGTAGTAGGAAATTTTACATGGTCATCACACGACATTTACTTGGAGAGCACATGGTAGGTACTCGCCTAACCCATACATGGAGTGTTACTTAGAGGACACGGAATGTAGTTTAGAAATTTCCAGAACATCCCAGATTTTCCCAGTTTCCTTAGAAACAAGTCAAAAATTCAAACAGGGTCGGGATTTTGACCCGTTCTAAAAACCTAGGTTCTTACATCAGTAAGTTAAAGCAGAGTGAAAAAAGTCCAAAGGGATGATGCAACCATTTCCTATAACCATGTGGAAATGGGAGAATGTCACTATGGACTTTGTCATGGGTCTCCTGAAGACGTCGAGGGGAAATAATGTGATATGGTTGTGGTTGACAGACTCACCAAGACTTTCCATTTTATCGCTATTTGGGAAGACCTCTCGCTTGAAAAACTTGAAAAAGTATATGTGAAGGATATGGTCAGACTACATAGTGTTCCACTCTCAATTGTCTCTGATCATGATCCAAGGTTCACATCTAAATTCTAGAGAAGCCTTCAACATGATTTGAGTACTGAATTAAATTTCAGCACGACCTATCATCCCTAAACTGATAGCCAATCTGAAAGGACTATTCAGATGCTTGAAGATATGCTAAGAGCCTACTCTCAAGAATTCAAAGGTGGAAGGGATCATCATCTCCCATTGGTTGAGTTATCATACAACAATAGCTTCCACTTGAGTATTCATATGGCTCCGTATGAAGCTATGTATGGAAATTGATGTATAACTCCAACCTGTTGGGATGAAGTTGGAGAATGAAAGTTACTTGGACTCGATCTTGTGAAAGAGATGTTAGAGAAGTTTCAATTCATCCATAAAAACATCAAAGCTTCTCAAAGTCAGAAAAAGAGCTACGATGACAACCATTGAAGGGAATTGGATCTCGACGTTGGAGATAAATTCTTCCATCAAATATCACCATAGAAGAGAGTCATGCGGTTTGGAAAGAAAGGGAAGCTAAGCCCAAGGTACATTGGCGTCTTTGAGATCCTTGACCACATAGGAGACATGGCCTATTGTCTTTAACTTCCACCAAATATGGCTCGATTTCATGATTTGTTTCACGTATCAATCTTGAGGAAGTACATACTTGATCCCTCACATGTACTTAACTCATAGGTGGTGAAGCTGGAAGATGATCTCTCTTATAAGGAGCAACCAGTGAAGATTCTGGACCGAAGAGATAAGGTTCTACGCAACAAGACAACTCTCCTGGTAAAAGTGTTGTGGAAGAACCAAAAGTTTGAAGAAGCTACTTAGGAACCAGAGGAGGTAATGAAAGAGAAGTACCCTCACCTGTTTACGGCTTAAAATGTAAAACAAAATTTCAAGGGAAAAATTTCATAAGGGGGGAAGAATGTAACAACCCAATGTTTTTCAATGGAAATTACCTTCTCATAAGTATGTCATAAAATCCAATGAAAACACAACATAATGAACTACTAAGTACTAAGTGACCTTTAAACATAGGTTTTTCACTTCTGTGTTTGGAATTTCAAAAATCTGACAAACACGGTAGTGACCAGTAAGTTATTTGGACTCTGATAAGAACTACTTAATTTTTAGTGAATAGTAACCTACCCTTATGAATAGTAACATACCTTTATGAATAGTGATATACCCTAATGAATATTAACCTTACCTATTATAGTATTAAAATAATATTCAAGTGAATTTATGATGTACCTCTATTTTAGAATAAGTAAATGAATGTTTTAAAACTGGGTTTTAATAATAAATTTTGATTTTAATTAAATATTAAATTAATCATATTTAGAAATAATTTTTGAAAAATAGACTTCATTTTTTGATTCTACATGTCAAAAAATGGTTAGGGTGAATTTTTGGGATTTTACTGAAATACTGGAATTTTTTATGAATAGTAAAATCTAATAATTCACAATAAATGCTAAATAATGGATTGATTGAGTCATTGATGATGGTCTTATGATCTTCTGATGTAATCTCTATTGGTTAAAAGTCACATGCATTTATTACTATTCTTGGTCATGTAATACTTAATATTCCTTGTCTTGTGAAGAAATAATAAACTAATGATTAAAAAATTCTGAAAACCCTCCTCCCCTCCACTATAAATACCACTCATTCTTATCTCTTCTCTTCACTCATCTCAAGCCTTGTGACTTGCCAATATTCTCCCCAAATCTCTCCCCAAGCTCCTCTCCCACGTCCAAAATCCCCTAGCCTCTTCAAAATACCAAAACCTCTCCCCTTAAGAGGTTCTCAATGGAGAAATTTTTAAAAGGTAAATTTTTCTTTCCAATTCCTTCTTTTCTTTTATGTTCTTTTATTTTTGTTTCTTTCCTCACCTCCCTTAACCAAAATAGTATGATAACTCTAGTAGCATGCATGTACTGGAATTTTTTTATGCTAATGGGATATTTCATTATCTTCTCTCTTTTCCCCACCTTTTATTTGAAAAGAATGAAAGCACTATTTGAGATGTGCTAATTTAGCACATTCAAGGACAAAGGTTTATCAATTTCTATTATCATATTTAAATATGGTCATGAAACCATTTTTGTTATAATTAAACCAGATTATATATATTTAATATATCCTATTTTTATTTTTTAATCTTTTTGTACAAATGGTATTAAGTTATAAATCAAAGCATGTTCTTTGTAATCAAACCCACCAATTAACAAAAACGATTGTCACTTTGGTTTTATATAATAGTTTGACTTCACTCTAAGTAACCAAATTAAATTTAAAACCATTTAATCTCTTAGATATTAACTAATATAATATAACTTCAATTTTGGACAACCACTTTCATCTTACATGTTTATCCAAACATAAATATAAGTGAAGCGGTCATTAAAATCAAGTAAACAAACGAGCTCGAACAATGAAATTGAACATCCTAACCAATTAAAATGGTTATGAATGAACTTAAAATTATTATAGTAAACCAATTAAATATAGAATTGGTTCTGGAATTATTAATTAATTAACCTAATTTTTTTATTCAGGTCTTTAATAACAAGTGGAGAACACCAACAGATTTAAGGTAAGGGATCCTCCCCATTTCACTTTTATTTCAAGATTGTTCTCTATGTTATTCCATTTTATGTGTGATCCCTAATAATGGGGTATTATTTCTCACCTTCCCCATATTTCCCTCATGATTTATAAGTTATTATAAAACCATTCTCTCTCAACAAATCCCTTTTAGGTACACCTGATACCATGCCAATAATCTGTAATGAATTCTACATAAACCTCCTTTACTCCTTCAGGTTTCTATATATTTCTTTTTACCCAATTGAAGTTGTTTTTATTTTTATGTACAACTTACACATACTTTTTATATGCTCCAAACTCATGTTCCAAGAATCATCCTTCATTCTCTTTTGGGTATATACATATTTTTTAGTGATTCCCACCTCGATGCCCTCCGATAAGTAATCATGTTTTAAGGGAACTTCTTGAATTCTTACCTGATTTAAAGTGAACTCTATATTATATTTTAATCCAAAATAACCTTTATAAAATAAGTATTTTTATTATGAAAACCTTCTTGGTTCACTTATGGTTTTATATAAAATATTGTTCCCTTTTTTATTTTAATAGCTCTATAGTATTTTCTTTAAAACCACACAAAATGTTTTAATGCTAAAATTTCCCAAATACATTTCTTACAAGTCATCACTCATTTTTTACATCACATACCATGATATATTACTATTGAATGTCCATGTATAATTCGTTTCTTTCATGTACACTTTCATGATACGACCATTGGTTATGATTTATTTCATGGTTGTGGTACCTAATTCTTCCCATGGGTACCCTTATTTATATGTATGGTTTATTACGTATGATTATTGGCATGGAAAGATTACTTATGTGGAAAGAATATTCATGAAAATTTTGAGATGGTTTCACCCAGATAGCTCTCTAATGCATTTGAAAAAGTTAAGTCTTGTGAGGTGTGATGTGAAACGGGATTGGTGGTTAGCCTTGACCCATACTAAAATGGGAAAAGGGGTTGGCGGTTAGACTTTACCCATACTAAAGAAATGTCTTATGATTCTAACACATTTATATGATTAAGTTTTTATATGATCCCATGCATATATTTTATGGTTTCATATGTCCCATGCTTTTTTATCATTATGTCATGCCAACTAACTCATGTACTTAAGATGTATCCTTGTGTTCATTCCCTTACTGGGATTTTTAGCTCATCCCTTTGTTCATGTGTTCCCCAGGTACCCTATGAAGATGTAAGGGCTCAAAGGAAGTTTGGAGCTCTTTATGGATATTAAATAAAGAAATGGTTTTTTAGCCCCATGTTTTATGTTTTATGTACCTAGTCTTCCAAGGCACTAGACTTAACTATCCTTGGCTTGTAATCTGATGTATAATTATGCTTAAAATCATGAAATGTTATATATAAAAGGCTTGGGTCACTATAAATATTTTTTTCTTCTGGTATTGGTTCTAAATTAAAATCTAAACAATTTTGGATAGATAAAAAATTTAAAAATTACACCACATAAACAAGGTTGTAAGTAAGAATATGTATGTATATAAGCTCCCCAAATAAATCTCAAAAGAGTGGGGGTTCAATATAAAAATATAATGGTTCAAATTATAGTTACACTAATCTACAAGAAAAAAAGAAGATATTGGTTGGATATTTTTTGTGATGTTTGTGGTTTGAACAAAAGGTTATTGATTTCTAGAACAACATGTCAGTAAATGAAAGTTATAGATGGCCTAAATTTAGGGATAATAGAGTTAAAGTATAGAAGAAACCTATTGGATTAACTGAATATTCAAAAAAAATATCTCAACTAAGAAAATATTTGAATATATTGATAATGTATGTTCATACTCTAATAGAAGTGGTCACTATTATGAAGAGTGATGGAATTTACCATTCTAGAACAACTCATGTATTCACATAAATAATATTTTCTCATAGAATAAAAAGAAGGTGATAAAATAAAACAATTCTTCCTTAGGCTAGAAATAAAATAAGATTATTGTAAAAATGCACAATAAAAGAATATTTATGAGGATTTCAAAAGAAGAAAGAATTGATTCAACTCTATCAAGAAAGGTCACACCATGGGACATTAAAAACAAGACATGAAAATAAAAATATAAAAGAAATATGTTGAATTCAAATAGATAATAAACCCTAGATAGGGGTGAGAGGATTGGTTTAGTGGTTGACATAGCATAAGAAGTGTTAAATGAGATTCTCAAAAGGGGTAGCTTAAAGAATTCTAAGATAATATGAAAAACTTCAATAAAACTATGTATTTTAGGAAGGAGTTCGTGAATATTTGTCCAACCAAATTTGAAATTCATAGATAGATGGAAAAAATCACAATAAATTCCAATTTCTAAAGGGAAAAAAGTTCTTTCACATCAAAAAATAACTCAAATTTCATATGATGATGTCTAAAAGGGATAATCCAAGGGTTATTAAACATTTGTTCAGAATTTGGAGGAAATTTGGTCATATTTAAAAAAATTATGATAGTATTACCAACCAAAATATAAATGAAAAATAAAATTATAGACCAAAGAAAAAAATAATTAGCTGCAACTGCATTATTAGCAAAGAAAATAAGTATATTCTATAGAAGATAAAATAAAAAGGAAAGAAGAATCTCATTCTACACAAAGAAGATTAGAACTGGAAAGTCAAAAGTGGGTCTAGCATGAAGTTATTTCTAAAGGATAAATTTGTAATTAATAGAGTATTTTGGTAGGATGATAAATCTTTGCCTTGATACTCTTACTAAAAGAACTAAGGAGTTCCACATTTTTCCCAAATATATTTTATTTAATATTATTTTCAAGGAATTGAATATAATGATGAAAGAGAGAGATATGTGTGAGTACTATAATCACTACACAATAAGAAGGAAGCATCCACAATTTTTTATTACTAAAGAAAGTCAGCTATAATGAAGACATGGGTGAATCCCTTGAGGGAAAGTAACCTTGTAGGGGAGGTAAAATTAATTTCTCTTTTTATTAGAATTGAGAATCATTATAGTACCTTCAGAAATTATGAATTGAGGTATTCCAATCAAAATTTCTATCCTTTATTTAATTATATCCAATTTTTTTAAGGTAGGGTGAGGGTTAATGATAAAGATAAAATCAAGGGGGGAAATAAATTTTCATATGAATATTTCATATGCGTTTATTATAATTGAGTGAAAATTATATATTTCTTGATAAATTATTTATACAACCCCTAAAGTGATAAATTTAATGCGGAATCGCATAATGGATATATTATAGATAACATTATGGATTTGTTTATTACCTATTTTTTTATACATCTAGTTATCCCACATAGACCTAGGGTTGAATAACTAAAGTATCGTGGTTAGTTCAAAATTACACTTTCATATCTCTATTTTTAAAATCACAACATACTTTATATAAATATATATTAAGTTAATGTATTATTATAGTAGTTCTTCATGTGCATTATGAAAAATAAAAACCATAAATGTGGAGTAGTTAAGTCAATTATAAATTGTATTAAATTTAATAGAATTAATATTTCTTTCAAAATTCCATTGATCGAATCTACAAGTACATTAGTCAGATAAATTTAATTTCATTAGAAGATGTAGGTTGATGATGAGTCCATTAGAAGATAGAGTTTGTTGTTTATAATGTAGTTATAGATGAACCTAGATTTTTTAGAATGAAAATATTAGAATTATTCTTATAAATATAATCTATATGTAATGGATCAAATATATGAATCACGTGTCATAACTAAGATTTACCTAAAAGAGATGCCTTCCATTTTGAATCTTGAAATGTCTTGTTTATAAATGTTCTTACAATTATAGTAGTTCTATTTCTAAATGTTTAATCTTAGAGCATATGGTTTTTATTATTTTATTATAGTTTCTCTAATTTTTCTTATTGTAATAATTCTGTTTTTTACTACTGTGTTGAGGGATTATTTGAAGAAGATAGAACTTATTCTAGTCATTTTGATAAAGGGAATCCATGAGATAGATAGATATACTACTAATTAGGTTGATTAAGGGATTCCAATGTGGAAGATAGATTTCCTTCTAACAGGTCTACTGATGAGTGTTTATATGGAAAAGAATATAGAATACCTTCTTATAGGTTTAAAGTTGATGGAATCCCATGTAAAAATGTAGGATTCTTAGATCAGTTTTCAAATCCTCCTGCTGATTTGGATAAAATAAAAGAATTCTTTTGATTGGAAGGTTCTGGTAATAATATCATTTTGGATTTTAAGAATTATAATCCTTAATCTGTTTATTTTTTCTAAACTCTTTTATTTATTTATATTTCTATTGTGTTTTTACTTTTATCGGATATTGTGAATTTCCAACAAATTTATTTTTTCATCGATCATACTATTTTTTTCTTATGGTTTTGAATTCCAAAAACATATATTTATAAATATACTCTAATCTTTTTTATTTGATTAGAATATCCTATTTTCGATCAACATGCACCTTGATGTGGCTAGAAATTATAAGTCATATTTTTTGTTGTAATCCCCCCACATCTTGTAGTTTACCTACCTTATTTATCAAGAAAAACATTTAGTATCAAATCATGTATCTATGTTTGAAACTGATTCTGATCTACTTATCATTTGAGTCTATTTATTTATTAAAATATTTATTTCTAAATTTCCTTATGAAAATCGCATTGTAGAGAAAAAATCATGTTTTTCCTGATATTTGGATTGCTAGTAGAAAACATAAGTCTAGTCTATAATTCCACCATATATGATATGTTATATAAATATCATGTATGGTTTTGATAAGTATTCTTAAAAATATTTTAAGAATATATAATTTATCATACAAAATAAAATAAACACTTTATCATCCTCTAAAATTGACTACATATATGTATATATTGACATGAATTTCATTAAGTGTAATGGTAATTGACCTCTAAAAGTTTGACTTTGATTTATACCTAACTGATGTTTTTAATGGATTATTATATGTTATGATGAAATTTTAAGTTTAACTTGAATAAATTTTTTTATCAAGATACAGAATATGATCATGAGGCACAAAACGGGTTTTTTATGCTGGATAATCCATAAATTATACCACATAGAGTGCCATACACTATGTATTTGGTATAATAGGGGGTGTATGGATCATATTTGAGGTCCCCACTAACTAAGGTTAGTGATACACCTAGTATGAGAACCTTTATACATTGATTTCATTCTTATGAAATCTTTGAGAATTAGTAGATCATAGGGTTATTAGACATATTATTGATCATTCCATTGGTTGGAGCTCAAAAAAATATAGGATTTTTTCTCTTGTATGATGAGTATAACATTTGGGATTTTTTTTGAGATAAACTAAAAAATTTCACATCAACACCTAGATAATAAAAATGATGTGCTTATCTATTTTGGTGAGGTATATATGATGTGCTCATCCATAAAGATGAATGGCATGTGATGTATTCATTGACCTATTTAGTCTATACTAAAAGAGTCTAGAACGTATGAGTTAGCTATATAGAATTTACATACTCTATGTCCCAATTTCATTCAATGTATTTAACAAATGAATTGTATGAGAATTCATGCTTTTATATGATGAAAATGTTGGATATAGGTGTAGAGATACATGTGTCGGATGAATATCATTTGATATACCCTTATATCTTGAGTAGTGTTGATGCTTTGATAGAGGTTTCTCTTTACTTACATTTATGGATCTCATGATTCATATATGTTTTTACTATAATGGCCTTTGGTGTTAAACTTCTTGGTTTAGTGAAAAGGTATTGAGTTTGAATCAGATAACTTCTCTATAAGTGTTTTGGATTATTAACAAAAACAAGTTTTAGATGGGTATTCACAAGGTATTTTATATGATATGATACACAGTTTAGTTGATGATAACACTCCAAAAGTTTTTTTAGAAAATATACCAAATGATTTTTGAATATGGTTTCACAAACTTTTTGTATATGATATAATATAATGTTAAATGGAATAAAATTTATAAGTATCACATCCTAAAATTTCAAAATTTTATTATTTAATTTATTTAAATATTATGTAGAGTTATTTTGAGCTTTTACAATTTTTGGAATTGACACACCAATCATAGATATTTTATTCAGATAGAAAAATCAGGGTTCCAAGAAACAAAGGGGAAAGAGATATATGGTGGACAAAATTAATGGAGCCCAAATTAATCACCTCTAAAAAATCAATACCTTTTGGAATAAATGATCCAATACTGGAAAAAATAACCACGCTATGATGATTTGTATCAGATGCAACAGAAGCTAGGTAGTCGACACCTTTATTCCCCTCTCTCCACGTATGAAGGATATCAGTTTGGCTTAGAATAAGATTCATTCATCAGTGTATGAGGTAGATTATTAACCATGGTGTGGTTCCATGACCTTGAAGAGCACTATGAATTGTAGTTGAGTCAGTTTTGACCACTGCAAGTGTTAAGATTATCCTATTACAAAGGCACAAACTTGTATACAATGCATGTACTTCTACCTGTAGGGAATTTCCAGCACCAAAGAACGATGTGAATGAAAGGATGAAAGATCTTATAGGGTCCCATATGAGAACTCCGCCCACATAACACCCATAATACATGACACTTCTTTGTTATGTTTGGGCCCAATGATGTGAGGAAGCTAGTGAACCCAATGTTCATGGCGCATATTCAGAATCAAGGATTGAGGATCACTGCCAAGATTTAGTGCTATGAGAGATGAATCATCTTCCCAGTTTTTTATCAAGAAAATCAGGTTCTCAATTAGGTTTCTAGTCCTAAAGATGATTCCATAGCACATGAGGTTATCCCTTCGTATCAAACTTTCTTCTAAGCTTTATAAAGACATGAAAAATCAGATGTAAGAATGATAGTCCTAGATTTTCTTCAATGTCGTAGCCATTAGCACCTTTGAACCAAAGGGTGAATAATGCTGAAGTGGTGAGTTTTGAAGAAGAAATAACAGTAAAATGGATAAAGTAAATTCATAGTGCACAAACCCAATATCCATAGTAAAATAGATGCTCTAGGGTTTTTTCTTGATGCTTCTTTCAGCAAGCACATTTAGAGACCATATTGATACTCATGCACCTTACGTTGTCATCAGTGGGTAATTCATGCTTCCTAATCCTCCATAAAAGAAAATGTTTATTTTTAGGAAGATCCTTAAACTAGAGTATTTACCCACATTCATCAATGTTTACAGTAACCATCATCATAATTCTGAAATCCTTAGTAGAGAATATCCTGGAATATGAGCATGTAAAAACACACCAACCCAGTTCAGAATTTAGTATGATATGGTCAAAAACTTCATGTTGGTTGTTTTCGAGGACAACATGGACGAATTTAGGGTGTATGAATGCCTATTTGAAGCAGATGTGTGGAACAGGACATCCTAGGAAGCCCAACACCATACCAACCCAATTGCACAAAAAAGCTAATATCGTAGCAGCCAATGATCCATTAAGAGAATCATTTGAGAGATAAAAGGTGTGGGGGGATGGAACACCAAAAATATGATATTTTCCCATTTATAAATGAGATAATTCTCCCATACCTCCTCATAATAAAGATAATCCAAAGCATTTTCCCCTTACCCACATCCCATGTTAACTTTTCTTTCAAGCTCCTCATAACACAAACAACACATCTAACATTGATGTCTTCTTACCTTAATGGTTCAGCTAACTTATCTTAAGATTCCAAATGATGTTTTCCTTTAGAATGAGAATCCCACAAAAAGGAATTCAAGATGTTTTCAAGACCTTTTATGACTCCCTTAGGGCCTTAACGGCTGACAAGGCATACGGGATAGTGGAAGATAGGATGCAATTAATCAACGTAATCCTTCCTCCAAAGGAAAGGGACCTTTTTTCTAGTCCAAGTCACATACATAAATTTTACCAACAATTTTTTCAAATTGATAGATATTAAGTCTTTGAGAAGAAATAAGAGCACCCAGATAGTCAAGAGGGAAATCCCTTTTTTCATACCTAAGATGCCCACCAAATAATCCACCTGATGACTCAAGAAATTATTGGAGGTAAACAATTACCCTAATCATGATCCACAATCTGTGAACTCCATTTTCTATAAACCTATTTATTTTTTTGATTCCTTGGATAGATATTTTTCTTAAATTTGTAAAAATGACGGAGTAATCGGCAAACATCAAATGGGAAATAAAATCAACAGTAGATATGAAATGATAAAACCATATTGATCCCTCTAATATACACCTGGTAATGAGATGACTAATCAAATCTAGGGTAATGATACAAAAATATTAGAGAAAGATGATTTCCTTGACTCAGTATATATACAGTTTTAAAAAATCCCCAACTTTACCCATGAAATAAATGGACTGAAGGGCTAAACTAAATCACCTAAAAGGAAAATTAGAGGACCAGGAGGATAAACCCATGAAAATAAGAATTTTAATGATGAAACTCCATTCAATTATATAAAAGTATTTATCCATATCTAATTTAATTTCAATGTTAGAGATGATAAAATTTTGATTGATGTTACACACCATTTAATGTGTCAGGCCGGTAGTGCCTTGAATCGATCTCCCTTGAACAAAACCATGATGCTCCCTCGAGATCCAAAGGGGGAGGTTCATTGATATGAATTATTAGGATTCTTTCCAAGACATCATACTGAAAGTTTCACGTGTTGATTTTCATTTAATGATGCAAAGTTGAAAGGGATTTGATCTTAGGATTGAGAACCAAGGTAGTTTCAGGGGACACCTAGGGATGACTGCCACCTAGAAATAAATCTTTGATCACCTACACTAAGTCTACCTTAACCAGGACCCAAGAATTAATATAGAAATCCCTTAGGAATCCATCTGGCCCACTCCAATTTCCAAGGTGATCACTTATATCAATTCAAATATCTCTTTATCATCAGAGATGGCCTCAATCTATATCATTCGATAATTTAGTGATGACGTAAAAAATCCATACATAGCCCCTTGTATAGCCATCATGCATGCATGGGTTAGGACCTACAAGAAGAGACTTAAAGTGCAGTTTATCCATACCTCCCACCACCTCACAATTTCTTGAGAAGGAAACAACCTCCATTATGATATTTTACATGATAATATGACGTATCTCTTTGATTAACGTTTGAAAGTAAGAGGTATTAAGATCTAAATGTTTAATTCATTTTATGTGGGACGGATTGTGAGCCAATCATTCATGTCTTAAAAGCATGTCTTCCAATTGATATTTTTTCTGAGTAAGATCTCTAAATAGATCCTCATATCATTCCTTCTCGAGGAACAACTAAATATGTTCCAAATAATCCCAAATGATTTCCATTTCATGAGTGATCATAGTATAGGTATTAATCTAGTAAATAAGATCCCCTTTCAATCACCAAATCTTGTTTTGAAGGCCAATCCACAGGATACCATGAGACGTATTAACCCCGGAGTCATGCACTTCTTGATGATACCATGGAAGAGTGGTCCAATGAGTGGAAAAAAGAAACTACTCTCCTAAAATTTTATTGGTAAACAACTCAATATAGAGAGGAGAATGATCCTAGAAAGCCCTGGTTTACCTTGGTATCAGGGAAGCATGAGATAGGATGATAGTTTTCAATACATCGATCAATTAAACTCCAAGCACACTTCCTTCCACATTGATTATTACACCAAGTGAAATAGTTTCCGAGATATCCCAAATATATAAGACCTCTGCAAGACATGAATAAAGAAAATTATTAATTATCCCTCTGAGGGAAAGCACCCTCACCCTTCTTCTCCAAGGGATCTGCCATAATATTGAATTTTCCTCCCAAAAACCATTGAATATCCCCTAGGTTAAAGTATTCTAAGTCATTCCATAATTCCTCCCTACCAAATGCCTCACATTTGGCATACAAAAAAGTGAAAAGGAAACAAATACCACCTATAGAAACTCTGGAGGTGATAAACTGGTCTGATGCTTCCATAAGATCAATTGATAAATTAGAATTCCAGAATAACCAGATGTGGTGATTGTGTGGATTAGTATGCAGATAATTCCACATCCTTAATCTATAATAAGATACCTCTAGTTTGGAGGTATATTTTTTTGGTTCCAAAATGGCCACCAAGGAGGATTTAAATTTCAGGTCATTAACTAATATGAAGTTTGTTTTAACCTATGCACCAAGGCCACATGTGTTCCAAATGAGAAGGGAAATCATCGAATAACGAGTCACCTATATTTGGCCTCAGATTCCCTGACATTCTTTTCCTGTGATGAAGAAATTCAAAGAGACTTCTTGGATTGTATTCTATTGTAAACACCACTGGTTGTTAAACCATGTGTTTGACGTTGTTCTTAAACAGTTCCATTTGGAATATTTAGTGTATGGACAAGAAAGTTGTGTGAGGTCCCAGGAGTAATCATGTGAGGCCTTTTTATATGGGTAATGGAGGAATCATGATTTCCACACAATTTATTAAACCATCTGAGTAAACTATATGTTGATCCCATTTTACGTGTGGGCCTCACCTCTTCTGGATTATCTCTTCTATAGTGATTTCTTATAGTTTTCCTCATCATTCTTGGTCATCCCTTCTTGGAATGGTCTTTGCTTCCCTTCCTTATCATTTTTTCTCAATTTCAACTATCCCTCACAAAATATTGGTTCAATCAAATCATAGGTTGGGTTTTAGTATGATTTTAATAATTGGTTATTGATTTTGGGGCTTGTTCAAGTCCTTCGTTTATTTTTTTGTCCATCCACCAGTAGTGGTGCTTCATATTTGACCCCCAAACAATGATTCTAGGTGTATTTCCACATATTTTTATTTATAATTTTGAAACTATTATTTTCTTGCATCTTAACTTTATGTTTTAATTATTATATTATAGTATTTAATTTGTTTAAGAATTATTTGAAATGAAAATCACGTTCTACTTGATTTTAATTTCAAATCAGAGGGTTTATAATTTTTGAAACATTTTGAAAACCTACTTTTATTATACTACATTCACCGATTTATTTTTAAATTTATTGAATAACCCTTTAAAAATTATAATGGAATTATGAACTTTTTAGGTTTTTTCAAATTAAATTTTAAATGATTTTACATGGAATTTTAAGTGGCACTTGAAATTAAAATTATTGATTAATTATTGAAAAATTAATTAATTAAAATTTGGTGTTTGAAAAGTTTTTTGACCTATTTTGGATCATGATCCAATTTCGAAAGTGGAATTTACGATTTTAAAGTAATTAATGGGAAATGTGTTAATTTTTAAATTTGTTCTTTTAGTGTATTTTGAAATGAATCAGGTAAGTTTTTCTTTGTAAATTTTTAACAAATTAATCTCAAAGGTTTGATTTTAAATAATGATTCTAAATGGGATTTAAAACCATTTTAAAAAAGTCTTACCATTTTGATCCCCTTTTTCTAAAGACGTGTTTGGAACTTTAAAATTGTTTCTATATTTGTGTGTGAATGTGTGACCCTTTACACCCCCTTATTGAATGTTGAACCCCAAGGGGGGATATTTTTATTGTCTTGATATTTTTTTCTCCCAAGGATTGTATTGTATATTGTGTTTGAAATGTATCGGGTTTGTCACTTGAGAGGCTGTAAGAGGTGAGTTGAGTTGTAATGATTTTTATTATATTTATAATTTTGATATCTCACCTAATATTTATTGACATGAATGTGGATATTATGCATCATATTAAGGGTCAAGATATGTTTCAATCTAGTCCAAATTTAAAATAAAATATCACTTATGGTATGGAATGTACATGGAGGTTTGTTTCTCTAGTAATACAATTTGAGATCAATTAGGTTTGTTATAGACATAGGAACTTAATCAGCAAACCAATATATTGTTCCAAAATGAGTATGTCTAGGGTATCCTCATGAGATGTTTAGAAATTTCCCATGATTACCTAAATATTCTCATTAGTGTATGTTTATTCATTATTTCCCTCTCATTCAATTGACACTTATGGAATCATACTTAGTTGTTCACTTATTTATGCAATTCATGGGTGGTTATTTATTATTGTTTCTGAATTTATTTTTATTCCTTAAAATGTTTTGAAATTTTATTTACATAGTGATTTAAAAAGTGTATTCAAAATTGATGTTTTATTTAAAATGTTTCGAGGCCTGTTAAAGTGGTTTTTATGTGATTTTACTTATTTTAAGAGAAAATAAAATAAATATTTAAAAGTTTTTATATGATGTTGGATTTAAATAATTTATATAAGAAAATTTTATTTTATAATTTTATTTCAAACTATCTTGAAATGATTTTTAATTAAAAAAAATATGTGGAAAGATAGGTGGTGGCCTAATGAGTTTTTTTAGAAAGATGATCATGAGGGCTCTAAAATTGATAAAACAAACATTACACAAGACGGAAAGAAGGCATTTTACATTTTTCCCTTGTAAGAAGTGGGACCATGTCACCAGGAATGGTGTTGATGTGTATGTCCCTCTCTTAGCCACTATCAGAGTGTTGATTGACTTGGGGTATTTGAGGTTAGTGGTTTCAAATCATTTATCACATTAATCCGATTGTGATTATTACATGATTTGTAGGGATTACCTTTATTTTAATATAATTTTTAGTGTGTGGTCATTTAAAATATTACATTAGCAATATATTCCTTTACATATTTCATTTAATTTATTAAAGGTTCATTATATCATTGGTGGTCGAGGATAAGCATCTAGTGTTCCCTTTTTCTACAGGGGAGGGAGTTAGGCATGAGTTGAGAGTTTATTTATGCATCTGTTACATGTTTTTTGATTTATTTATGATTATCTAATTTTGGAATAGATTTATAACTAATATAAAGTTCATATCATATTTTCAGGAGAAATTCTGTTATGCATTAACGCTGATTTAAGGGTAAAATTATTCCCAAATATTCTATTTTATTCTCATGATTCTTGTAATCAACCTAAGCGAATTTGGGATACCCCTTGAGTATTTAAAGGGTCATCTTGGGCATCCTATGGATGGAAATATCAGGGATATATCATGAAAAAATGGTATCATAGCTCTATATTCTTTGTTGAGAGACTACTTTTTGAGTATCCCTTATGTTATATGAGGTTTCATGGTAGGATCAAGATAGAATTGATTTTCGGGACTCGATAGGTTTGTCAAGATAAGGTATATGATCACCACCTATCATGGTGATTCATGAGTTACCATGGGAAGTGGGATTTGAATATTGATTTTAAAAAAATTGATTTATTATCGATCATATGTTGATCATAATTGGAATTATATGAGTTTCCTTAGGGGTTTTACGGATTTTAGGATGAAAAAAAAGAAGTATTGGTGGTGTGAGGTTGTTTTTAATGGTATTATAATATATCTATGACCAAACAAATGATTCAAAAATGGTTTAGAAATTTTTCCATGATTGGACCATGACATATTAAGTCCTATGATCTAGTCAAGAAGGGTACCATATTTCACATGATTATTTAGACCCCTTTATTCTTGGATCCTAATAGTGTTAAATGATTCAAGTAAGGTCTTTTGATATTATTAAAGTGTTGGATTAATGTTTTTATTTTATTTTAGTGTTGTTTGGGATGTGTTTGTGTTGTAAAATTTGTTTTGGTAAAAAATAGAATGGAATTTTTGGAAAAAATTTGAAAATGTTTGTTCTTATTTCAAAACAGGGAATTTGTTTTGATTTTGAAATTGGATTTATAAATGTTTTAAAAAGAGGATTTTAAAAATTATATATTAAATAATTTTTCAAAATTGGGATGTTTTTGTGTAAATTTTGGTTAGTTTTTTGAATAGTAATGGATTGTTTTTAAATAAGTTTGTTTCAAAAATGAATTGTGGTATTTTATTAAAATTTTATTTAAAGTGCATTAATTTAGTAAAATTTGTTTTAAATAATTTTTGGTAATTGAGAATTTAAAAATAAAAGTGTATTTTTAGTGTGTGATTAATTAATTATGTTTTATTGGATTGTTATTTTGGAATTTTTCCTTAGTTTAGTGGGACTCTTTGATTTTATAGATAAGATGTGAACTTGTTGAGTTTATGTTTTGAGTTATTTAAACTCTTCCTATTATAAAATTCATGGAAAGGTATATAGTTTATTTCAAGGGATGAACCTCTAGGTAATTTCCTTCTTTGTTAGGTTTATCTTGTCTAGTTGGTATCCCTACTCAGATATAGACTTGAGTGGTAGAGTCAGAACCTCCTTCTCTTTGGAATCTAGTGTGAGGTCACTTTAATCATTTCCCTTATTTTTTATGGGTATATAGGTAGATCATAGGCATTAGGGATATTTTTTCTTAATAAAATTCCTTTATTTGGCAGTTTCCCTTTTAGTGGTTTGAGATTTGATTAGATATTTCAAGGTATCTTTGATTTAGGTTGTGATTTGGATGATTCTATGAGGTTGATTATGAGGTTTTGGTTTTTTTATGGTGCTTGTTCTTTAGTGATGATCATGTTTCTTATGGTTTTTTTTATATCTAGTTAATGGATGATTTTGTTTTTGTTTGGATTGAACATGGGATACCTGGGTTTCTATTCTTGGTTAACTAGGACTAATGTTGTTTTTAGTGATCACTTGAGGGTTCTAATTCTTTGGTGAGTTTCTATGAAATGGTTTCATGTGTTTTATGTCCTATTTGTCCTTATAGAGCATGGTTACCTAGGTTTAATATTCATGTGAATTCTTTTTATTGATATTTTTTTGAGTTTCTATTCTTTTAGTTGGTTTGATTTACTGAGGAATTGTGTTTTCTTTGTGGGTTTAGCGAAAGTGTGCTTTTATTGGTGGAGATTCTTCTGGATAATGTGTGTGTTATTGAACAACCATTTTATATAAATTCTAAATATTAAAGATACTCTAGTAGGCCTTTTTTCCTTTAGTAATTATTTCCCTTATTGGTTGGTGGAATTATTCTTAGATATTTTGGATGTTTCTTTATAATGTGATTTGTGGGTGTTAGGGAGTAGTTTGATTAGTGGTATATCATGGTAGGATTAATTATATTTTCTTTGTATTTCTCACATATTTCTCACAGGGAGTTAGAGTTTTAAGTTCTTCATTGTCTTCTATCCTTTTATAATGGCCTTCTAGGGTAAAAATTGTTATAGTTTGAAGTTCTATCAAACCATGAAATCTTATATTATTATTATTTATTTTTTTAAAAATATTATTTTGAGTTTTTTTGAGTTTTAATAATTTTGTTCCTTGAAATTTTTTAAATTTTAAAGATTTAAAAGGTTGTACGATCATCCCACGTGATTACTAAACTATGTGGAGATCATGTTTTTGGATATGTCCTTGGATAGTTCCATTTGTAATAGTTATCAAATGGAAAAGAAAGTAATGTGGGGTCTAAATAGTAACCTAGAAAGGAATTTTTGTATGGGAAGTACAAGTATCACTATTTGGTAAATCATGAAACTAAATCATTCATCGAATCAAGTTTAATTTTTATATAATTTAAATAATGTACTGATTATTATTATTATTATTATTATTATCATTATTATTATTATTATTATTACTAATACTACTATTACTTTTAATATTATTAATATTATTATTATTTTAAAATGCTTATTTTCCCAATCCTCCTTACCAGAAGCACATCACCCCCCCCCAACACACCCTAGGCAAACCACATCAAGTAAAACCTCCCATATCTTGGATCTCCCCTTCCATGATTATTTTTTTAGTCTTCCTCATGATCTATGGTTATCCCTCATAAGTACAGTCTCCAAATCCCTCCCTTATCTTTCTTCTATCTATCCCCCCTCCCCCCACATTTATTTGGTTCGGTCAAACCCTATGTAAGGTTTTAGTCTAATTCTTATTTTTTTTATTGATTTTAGGGCCCATAAAAGTCTTTCCTTCATTGTTTGGGAAACCCCTATCAGGGGAAATGTATTTCAGACTATCATCTGATGATTCAAACTAGGTTTTCTGTATGGTTCATCTTTTAATTTTGGATCCATGATTTTCTTGGATTATAGATTTATGTTTTAATTATTAGATGATATTATTTAATTTTTTGAAGCATTATTTGAAATTAAAATCAAGTGTTACTTAATTTTTATTTCAATATAGAGGTTTTATAAATTTGTAAACATGTTGAAAACAAAATTTAATTAAACTATGATCATTTTTTGGTTTTTAAATGGACTGAATGGATATTTATACATTATAGTAGAATTAAGAAAACTATTTTTAGGTTTATAAAATTAATTTTGAATGATTTTACTCGGTATTTAAAGTGGTAATTGAAATATAAAGTACTGATTAAATATTTAAAGAATTTTTTATTTAAATTTCTATGTTTGAAAAGTGTTTTGACCTTATTTGGGCCCTGATCCAATTTTTAAAAGTGGTGTTTTATCTTTTAAAGTTTTTTATGTGAAATGTATTTATTTTTAAACTGGTTCTTTTTTTTTATTTTGAAATGTATATGGTAAGTTTTTTTGTAAATGTTTTAGAATTGAATCTCAAAGGTTAAATTTTAAATAATAGTTTTAAATAGGATTTAAAACCATTTATAAAATGTTTTCAATTCTAATCCCCTTTTCATAAAGGATCATTTGGAATATTAAAATAGTTTATAAATGTGTTTGTGCATGTGTGACACTCTAAAACACCTTATTGAATGGTGACCCCTAATGGGGTATTTTAGTTGTTTTGATGCAATTTGTGACCTAAGGGATATATTATATATTTTGATTAAAATGTATCAGGGTTTTTTTCTATGTGGGCATAAGAGGTGAGAAGAGTTTTACTAATTTTTATTATATTTATGCTTCAGATTTACCACATCCTATTTATTAACATTCATGGGGATATTAGGTGTCTTAATAAGGGTTAAAATCTGTTTATATCTATCCCTAATTGGAAAAACTATATCCTCCATTGTATGTCAAATACATGGAGGGTATTTGATACTATTTAGGTTGTTAATGGACTTAATAACATCATCTATAGGTGTGAAAAAGATTCTCGTTCAAGTTTGTCTAGGGTCACCACATGGGAAGTTTAGAAATTTACCATGTTAACCTAAATATTCTCATTATGTGGACATTTTTATTTTGGTTTCCTCATTCAATCAGTACTTGGGTAATCATACTTCATTTCTTGATTTTTTATTTGATTCATAGGTGGTTATTTATTATTATTTATGCATTTATCTCAATTACTTAAAGTTTTTTAAAAAGTTATTTATAAAGTGACATAAAAGGTGTATTAAATGGATTATTAAGAAGTTATTGTGGCCCATTATATTTTTTAATCAGTTTTTCATCTAATAATAATAGAAAAGAAATATTTAAAAAGTACTATATATGATGTTGGCTTTTGAGCATTTATATAAGGAAGCCTTATTTTATAGTTTTATTTTAAAATTTTATGAAATTGTTTAATGATTAAAAAATTTTCATGTTTCATGGTTGATGGTGGCCTATTGATTATTTTTTATGATCATTCCTATCTATCCTCTTATTTTTAGGCTTTTTTAGCTCTTGGATACTCTTAAACAATTGATTGACTTGGAGGATTTGAGGTTAGCAGTTTTAGTTTTTTTTATCACATTCATCCAAGTGTTCCTATTACATTATTTGTATAAATTTCCTTTATTTTTATATAATATTTAGTTTTTGGGTCTTTAATGATTTACATTTCCCAAATAGTCTCTTATTGCATTCAATTACTTTATTGGAGGTGCATTATAATTGTGGTGGTGAAGGATGGGCATCTGGTGGTGACTATTTCTGTAGGAGAGGGAGCTATGGGTGAGATAATATTTTATTTATATATCTTTTACCTACCTATTTATTTATTTCTACTTATCTAATTTTAACGTGGATGTCTGAATTATGGATGGGTCATTCTAGTTTTTTAGGAGAAAACATGTTATGTGTTAACTCAGATTTAAGGGATAAATCATCCCTAATAATTATATTTTCCACCTATGATGCATATCACCTGCCTAGGGGGGTTGAGAACCCCCCTTAGTTATGTCTTGGTCTGGCTCATTCATCTGAAAGATGGATGTCTCAATGCTAGTTCATTGAAATAAATATTTAGTGCAAGTTAGAGATTAAATTAGATATTCCCTAATATCCATGTATATATGATGCATTATGGCTATATAATAGGTTATTATTGTGAATATTATAAACATTATGGGAGTGCTAATTAAAAATTACAAAAAAAAATCAACCAAACCTATAATGAACTTGGGGATAATCAACCCTGAGACCTCCCTGAGAGCCCTCAAAGGCGTAACCACTAGTCTATGACCTTAAGTCATGATTTTGTATATGGAGATTTCATACCACTACCTTATAGAATAATATTATATGATTTGGTGATATCGTATAGTGTATTTTAATTATTATCATAAGGTGTGATATATACTAACATCGTATGGTCTTGTTAGTCGAATTATAATAATCGGCATTTGAGAATCTTCCATGTTTGGTTAACTTTAATTTGATATTTTTCATATGATAAAATAATCATGAGCTCAATGTCTTCATGAAATAGATTCATAAACAATCCAAGTTGTATTTATTAATTTTTTATAACTCAAGATCAAATTCATATTCACTCAAAGAGAACTCTTGGTGGGTTTATAAAGGCACATTCAACATGATATGGTAATATGTGTGGATCATGAAAGTCTTAAAAATATTTACTCAAAACTTTCTCATAACCCAATCTCTCTTCTAATTCAACTTTTTCTTCCAATAGACACTATTATGTTTTATGTGATGATAATATCATGCTTGATCATCAAGATATTCAGCCCAACTCATGGATACCTTTGTAGGATGGATATATTTTGGCTACCTTTACTACAATCTTTATCAAACATAGATGTAGATGGTTATAGAAATTCTTTAGTGAAATATACCTTAATTGTTACTTCATTTATATTTTTAATGATTTCATTTATCTATAATGGTCGATCTTGGATTCATGTTTCTTTATTTTTCTTCCCCTATGTTTAATGACTGTGGTTATATCCCTTGAAAACTAGTATATCATCTATTAATTAATTCATTTTAGTTACAAAAAAAATCATTATTTATTCTTTTTAAAAAAATTATTAAATTCAACATCCTCTATACTTAAAATCAAATAATTTGTATCTTTAAATAAGAAATTTTATTGTTGAAATATTAAAAAAAATTGTTATTGTAAAAATGAATTAATTTTATTCATATAATAATAATTTTATAAACACCAATCATATTATAGAAACACATATTTATTGTTAAAACTTATTATATAAATCTAAACCACCACAAATAAATATTTTATATTCCAAAAATCAATACATATGTTCAAAATCAAGATGTTATTTCTATAGTAATGATAAATTGGATTTCAATAATAATTTTATCATTAACAAATCAATTATTTCAAAAATATTTTTTTGATAAAATATAATTTATTATTTTATCAAATGAAAATAAAATTTTTATCTAAAAAATTAACAAAGTATAAAATATAGATTTTACGAGTTATTACAACTACGGAGTAAACGGGGTATCCCCTCTTCCTAGTTTCCACTCACTAATTTAACTACTTATTTTTCAAAGAATCTAACTACACTTATTAAATATAGTGGAAGTAATAAATAAACCCAAATCCAACATTTACCATGTTAGATAAATTATATCATGAAAATTTTTAATAATGTAACTTGTGAATGTCTAGCTTACACCGTAGTGATACTATGACACTCTTCATCCATGATAGATGAAGATCATAGTAGAGGAATCTAAAAGAAATCCCTTACATGGAGGTATACATATATTGTGTTGAATTTCTCAATTCTTGAGCAAGATCCACTCATTACCCATATAATTATAGTGCCTTATGAAGTTAAAGGGTGAAAAGAAATAGAGATTTGGGTAAGGGAGTTTTTTCCAAGGTTTGGGTAGGATGTTTTACACACTATCTCATGGTGAATACCCCTTCATAAATACCTTGATGACGCACTGTGTGTGAATGTGAAGTAACCAATATGTTACAATTTAATGTATGAATTGATTGAATCAATTGTTTATGATAACTATATCATTTGTTTCATCTTATAAAATGTATTAGTTTAATGATAGATTATATAGAAGATCTTATAAAATGATAATGATTATCATTCAGCCACCCAAACAATCAAATACAATGACACGGTATCATAAAATGGGATATAGAGTAAAATGTATAAAAATTTAACAACTTTCTATATTTTCCCAAGGATTGTAAAATGTTAATAAAATATAAGTTTTATTCCATGTGAAATGATTTTTTCATACTTAAAATGAATATACAAAGTTCATATTTGTATCTCATGTTTTGAAAAAATAAATTTTATTTATTTATTTATTTATTTATTCATTTAGAATATTCTAATTTATAAAATGTTTATAAATTATGAATATTGTGTATGTTAAATTTATTTTATAAATAGATTCTACTATATTATTATTTTCTATATTACATGTTAGGTATTTCATCCTAATATTTATTTTTGATATACCTTGAACTTAGTTTATAATTAAAGTTATTAGCTTGAAATTAGATGTTGGGTATTGTTTTTCCATATTACGTTTTATAATTAATATGAATTGGATTATCTCTTGAATAAATTATCTTTAGAGAGAGGAACTCTGTTTCATGCTTCCCGCTATCCTGGAGTATTATACCTTATTTTAGAATGGTGCGGGTTAGATATGTGTCGTTCGGAGCTTGCACATGTAAAAATTTCCAATCTCATATAATTATAATCCTTTATATGAATTTTTTATGAACCTTTTGTATAGGATGAATTTGGATATATAAAGATATGTTTGGTTTCCATTTTTGGGTGAGTAATACATATTGTAGGTTGTGTAAAGAGTTCCACATTAATGTTGTGTGAAAATTTTAATTAGTATGGTGGAATGGGGATTCTAAAAATAAATCTTTATAATAATTAATAAATAAATGAATAAAAAATGAGATAATAAATATTGTATATGACACAACAGTTATAAAATTAATACTGACATGATGTATATTAAGTTTGTGAGACTTTTAAAATGAAAACCCCTCAAATAATAAGTGTAATATTCCTTCCAAAATAGAACTTATGAAGACCTAGATTATAAAATTATATAGTTTCATACCATAGATGGGTTCCCTTAGATTATCTTTTTTTAGGAAAGTAAGTTACTTGGAAAATATAATTGTTAGGTATTTTTTTAATGGAATTTTCTTTGGTTTTCACTTACAAAGGAAACCCTAATAGTTAGGATACCTAAGTAATAGAGTTTAGTGAATTGGTATGATGTATTTAAACAAATATTTATCTCCTAAACTATAAAATAATCATAACTATTAGGATTATCATTATGAACTACCTAAATAACTAAGTAATGAGATGAACACCTTAGTGGACTCGTTACATAGTGAAATATGGATCTTGGATAACTAAAAGGGTATAATATATGGGGTAATCATTTTTTGTGGGAGTACTTGTTGTGAGTGGGTTCCCTAAACCAAAATTATATATGTACGTTGATTAAAATTACATATATACAGTTTGATATATACATGTTTTTATTCTTACCGTAATAACATTAATACTTCTGCATCCAATGTATACATGGTAATGTCCTTAGATTATGTGTTATATCAAAAGGTCATGGTAGTTCCTATTTATAATGAGAACCTTGAGATACTATGATAGTAATCTTAAATACTTGTTTTATGTTCTATATATATCATACTCATGGGAAATAGATGATGTCTGAAGATCATGTGTTAGGGTATCATATGCATTGAGACTTCTTATCATGTAGTTTTTTACTTGGTGATCTCAAGTAGATGAGATGATGAGGACAGAACCACTAACAGAAACAACACATGTTTCTAGTTTCATTGGTCATTCCAATCTATGAACATGTGTATCATTATCCGGACATGATATTGTTATCAATGTGTACCATTTTATCATAAAATTTTATGAAAGGAAAAAAACATAACATTGAAGTCTTGGTGAGGTAGCTTATGTTGGGTGCATCATTGGTGGTATGGAATTGGTTGAATGATCAAGATATAATTTTTTAATTCTGAGATGAGGAAGATATATCTCATGGGACCAATTCGACCAGAATGGTAGTACCTTTATTAAATGCATTTCCATGTTAAAAGAAGTTAATTCTGTCTAGTAAGTTCATGAAATATATGAATCATTAAAAATATTATGACACAAGTGTTCATCCTTATTTATGATATATCATGATACAAATAGATTATATTACATAGAATGTGTTTATAGAAGTTAGTCATAGCTATGAAATTCTTTTTCTCCATAGGGACTATGATGGGTTGTCGTACTCTACTATTAGACTTAGGGTTGGACTCACTGTTATCAAAATAAGTAATTATAGGGTCACAGACTAATTGTATCCAAAAGTTCCACCTATTTGGATGAATAGGAGTTTATGAAAAAGTGGGCCATGTGTGCGGGGTCGTTGAATGATTGGGTGTAATTTATTTCAAGTAAAATAATTCAATTATATTATTCATGTTTTTAATAAGTATGATTGAATTTATTTTTCATGGTATTCACAATTTTTTTATCATAAAATTGAATAAGAGAAAAATATAATTTTTCAAAAAAAATAACACGTCCAAGGTTTGTTAAATTATTTTAGGATCTTAATGAACAATTTAATGGTTTTTATTTTATCATGTAACATGTTAAAGTGTTAAAATTGAGTGATAAAATATTCAAGACATTTATGAAAAGTTTAATTAAGTTATAAGTGTGCACAAGTCTCTAAAAGGAAAGTTATTACTTTTTAGAGACCAAAGTGAAATTTTGGAAGTATAACGTCAGTAGAAAAGATCATTTTAGCCACTAGAATAGTAATATCCTCCATTTTTAAGAATTTAGGTAAATAATATCTCCTCTATTCTACTCTCATGATCTTTGAGATAGATTCTGAAGTGAAAAAAGTCAGATCGATCAGGTCTTCTCGATCAAGTGTATGTTCTTCACACAATCAAATGGATTTCATAAATCTCTTTGATTTCCAGTGGTATCACCTGAGAATTATTGACTAGTGATCCATGATTTTTGGCACAAATGTGTATGATCTATAGTATTCTTAGCTTGGCACCTTTGATCCATGACACACCAACGTTTAGTGAATCAAATCAGTTATTTCAAAGGAACAAGGTACCTTTTACAGTTTAGTTTGATTTTATTTTTTGTGATTAAATTTAATTTCACATAATCCATTAGGAATTAAGGTAAAGAGGATTTTAGGATTTGGTGTTTCTAACATGAATCCAAACACAAAATTTTAAATTTTGTATTATTTAGGCTTCCATTGTTCCCTAGGTTCCTTCAATTGGTATCAGAGTGAACATGTGATTATATAAGTCAAAAAATTTGAAATTTAGATTAAATATACTATGATTTGAAAATTGGGTTTTGATATGGTTCTAATTAAATGGGTGGTGATTCAATATGAGTTCGTATGACCAATTTATGGTCGATCAAAGATCGGAGGGTTTTTTTCATATATTATGATGGAAATTCGTACATCTAAACATATATATATAATTATTTTTAATAAATGGGTTTGTGGATCCAAGTGTGTGATGCATGAAAAACTTGTGTAAATCCAATACATAAAAGAAAAAAAATTATATATATTCATGTCATGATAAGATTATATATTCCTCAACCCCTAATTTGGTTGAGGGTGTTGAAATTTAGCCACCCCATGATTAGGGTTAAACATATATAAATATTTTGTGTGTGTGTGTATATATATATATATTATAATATATTATATATATTAAATATTATAATATTTTAAATATATAAATATAATATTTTTTATGTGAATATAAATTTAGCACCCCAAATTGGGATGCTCGACCCAAACCAACTTGGGCCAGACCAGGTTATTCCAGATCAATTTTTCCCAAAATGCCAACCCTATCACAAGCCCTAAATTAATATCTAGGGATCATTTTTAGGTTCAAATAGACCTGAAAAGTTTCAAAAAATGAATTTAATTTTCTAAGATTTAATAAAATTATTTGGGATGTTGTGGGATGTGTTGATAATTAATAAAAATTATTTTAATACAAGTTAATTCATTAATAATACCTTCGGGTTGAATTTTAGAAAATTTAATTTTTCTTATTCAATATAATTTCATATTTAAAAATAATGAGTCAATAACAACCCATTCATGTTTGGTTTATTATTTATTTAATATAGTTAATTCATTTTTGTTTTGAAATGTAATATTTATTTTATTTTGATAATCTGTGCACTGTCCCTCCATATTTAATTTGTATAAGAGATTGTGTGCCCATATTTAAGTGATAAGATGAATTTTTACACCCTGAGTTCCCCTCACCTACATGTGAGTATACATTATAATTATCAGAGGAGTTCATTCCAATGTGTTTCGAGTTGAGAGATGGTGTAAACCATACAAGTGAAGTACATTAGATTTTTGGGCGCTGCAATTCAAGTCGTGTATTGACTTAATGAGTTCCCCTAGGGTGTCGGTTAATCCATTATTCACTTTATGGATTAACCAATAGTTAATAGCTCATGATTACATCATTATTTAATTATTTATTGTATGCATGGTTGATTATTTTTTTGAATGAGTATCTGTTATGCACAATCTCATTGTATAATAATAAACATTCATTTATAGATAAAATGAACATGTGGGTGAATTTTTTCTATTTTACAAATGGTTAGGTTGTGTATGAAATAACATAGAGAAATCATGATAAATATAAAAGGATTTTATTTTTCATGATAAATCAACAAATCCCTTAAAGAAAATATTAAGTCATTAGATTCCTTCCATCACTTGATTTTAGACATAATTGATTGTTTTAGATGATCTTCATGCATAGTTGAGGGTTCCTCTTACTACTGAGGAGTTATTAAGAGAGTGTTGAGTCGACTTAAATAAAGGTTTAAGTAATGTAAAAGTCATAGCTACCTCGTTATAACTTCATAAAAAAAAGAATTGAGAAATGAAAAGTAATTATTTATAGGAGATGTGAATCCACTCAATAGATCAAGGAGCCATGAGTTAATGTAGTTGTCCAGGAAAAATCCTACCTTAGACTCTTGGAGTAGTGTAGATTCCATATATTGGGATATTAAGAGAGGTTTGAGGGTCCTTTTCACTAGAAAACTCAAATGACTGATTATTATGAATCTAGTAGTTGAGGGATACTAGGATTTGATAAAATAGTGGAAGATATTTAAAATTTATAATTTGAATATGTTTTCTAGTAATAAAAAAAATACTAATCTGAAAATTGTATTTTTTATATCAAATGGAAACTACCACCAATTCAATTTCACTATGATCAATATTGGATAAAGATAATGTTATGACCATCCATAACTTTCAAGAGTGGTGCAGGTTCTTGCGCATAGTACTGTGAAAAGAGAGGAAACTTTATGTGATGGAATTCCTACTTCATATTGACCCTCATCAGGGAGCGATAAAGATAGATAATGATAAATATAATAATCATATGGATGATGTACTATATTTTCATTATTTTGTATTATAATCTATGTCAAATGAGTTGCATAAAATGTATGAGGACAATTATGATTACCAAATGTTGTCTTATCTCTAAGAGTTATATCATGAGAGATCTAGGAAATAAATATATGAGATATCAAGTGATATTTATAGATTCAGGATAGAAGAATGGAATCAATCAGGACCCCATGTACTCAAGATGATCGGGTACATTGAAATACTTGAGCCCCTCAGGTTCAAACTGAACCAAGAACTAAGAATTGATCAGATTATTTCCTTATTACCATTTATATTCTCAACATTCATTGTCAATTATAATATAAAGAATAATAATAAGTCACTTCTATATTTGTTGGATTTAATTCTCTAAGAATATAAGAATATGAAGAATTCCAACTCTCCTATCCTTATGGTGGAAAAGAAAAAGAAAGGAAGGGAAGTAGTGTCAAAGGTTAATTCCCATTCAAATACACTAATACAACACCCTTTCAAAAAGCCAATAATATAGAGGGAGAGTAATGAGTAAGAGGTAGTCTTCTTTTCATGTGTCAAGAAAGGACATTGGAAGAAGAATTGTATGTATGGGAAAAATAAGCAAGTTTACACTTCTGCTTCATGTATATTTTTCATTGAATGAAATCAATCTATTTTTACAAGTTTCATATTGGATACTTTATGCAGATCACACATTTGTATTCAAATTCAGTAACCAAGTATATTAAATACAACTACAGAAGGTGAAGTAGATATCTAAGAAGCAAATAGTGTGAGACTAGTAGCATTAACAGTGGGAGATTATCATCTTACCTTGCCTGGTAGATTGGTTCTGGTTTTAAATAATTGTTATTATGTACCATATATTACCAAAAACATAATCTCATTATTAATTTTATATACTATGGTATTTTATATCAAGTTTATAAATAAAATTTTTCTTATTTATAAGGATAAGATATGTTATGGTATAGAATATCTTAACAATGGGTTATATGTACATGAACTAGAATATACAATTTTGGAAATAATTGAAAAATCCAACAAGAATGACTCATATCCTTGTTGTACCTCTCGTTCCCCTCGTTGTTTGATTTTCATGATCACAATCACCTTATTATTTGTCTAATCATGTTTGAAGTGTTTTTGAATGATAGGCACAAGGTTGCCAAGAGGTTGGCCCAAGAATGGACAAGAAGTGGACTGAAATTCAGTCTACCGGCCAACCGGTGTGATAGCACCGGCCGGCCGGTGGACCTGGCAGAGGCATTGCCCACTGCCAGGTTCCACCGGTCAGCCGGTGGCTCTGTCACCGGTCAGCCGGTGGCACCCAGATGAATAGTGTGAGCTACTGTCTCCCCACCGGCCAGCCGGTGGCTCCTCCACTGGTCATCCGGTGGAGCCTGGACCAAAATTCTTCTCCTCTGCCAAGGCACCGGCCAGCCGGTGGAGCTGTACCGGCCAGCCGGTGGAGCCAGTCAAACTAGCCGTTGCAGTTTGACCAGGCTGGCCCACTTGGCTCCCAACAGCTCTTTAAGCGTCTCCAACGGCTCCGAAGACTCCCCAATGGTTCCATGCCTATAAATAAAGGCCAAGGAAGCCCCGGACACCAACCGGATCACATACCAAGCGCTCAGACATATTGTTGAACATTTGGCGAACCTCCGGCACTCCACCTTCAAGGATCCTCAAGTGCTCCAACCAATTTCCAATCCAAGGAGCACCTCAAGAAGTTTGGGAGAGCACGCTACATCAACTCCATCATACCTTGGCGCCCAAGTCTTCCTCACATACGGGTTTTATTGTTTTATTTTTTATTAAGCTTTAAATTTGGGTTTGTGCCTACAAACCCCAAACTTTTCTCATCCCCTCTTTCTTTTGGGTTTCACATCACCATTAAGGTGTGAAGAGGTTTCTTCAAGCCTTTCCTTTTAAAAGGCTTGTGTCACCGGTGAGCTAGCCTTCACCCGTTAAAAAGTCTAGTGGGTTCTTGATCAACCATTAAAAGCAAGTGGGTTCTTGCTAAACCAATTCAAAAGCAAGCTGTAATAGGTCCTAGTGCTACCTCAAAGCCTAGTGGGTTTCTTTCTAAAACCATTGAAAAGCAAGTGGTAGGAATCTCTCAACGGTTGAGTTGGGAGCGGAGACGTAGGCCGGGTTTTGGCCGAACTCCGTTATCAATTTTGTGTGTCTTGCCTCTTTTATTTCCGCTGCATTCTTAACTTTGATTTTAAATTGTTAATCATTTTTTAAAAGGCAATTCACCCCCCCTCTTGCCATCACTCCCTGCTTTCTCCGCCCAACATTTGGTATCAGAGGCACTATTTGAATAATTCCTTAACCGGTTTCAAATTAAAGATCCTATTTTTTGATGGCTTCTACCGCTTCTTCCTCTCAATCCCCCGAAGGACATTCTTTGGATCGTGATCCATTCTTTGATGGAGCCGATTATATTTTTTGGAAAACCCGCATGTCAACTTTTCTTAAAAGCATTAGCTATCCTATTTTTAGAATTGTTATGCATGGTTTTACGCTCTCTTCTCCCGATGAGTCTAAATGGACCCCCGCCGACATTGCAAATTTCGAGCTTGATGGCAAAGCCATGAATGCTCTACATTGTGGGCTAGACCGAAATGTATTTAATTGTATTTCTAATTGCTCTACTTCTTACGATCTTTGGAAATTTTTAGAACTAACCTATGAAGGTACTAGCGAGGCTCCAAAGCAAGAATCCGATCAAAAGCAAGAACCCGACGAAAAGATCAAGCCCGTTTGCCCACCTCACAAGAAAAGGGCCAAGAAGAAGAAGAAGAAGGCTTTAAAGAAAACTTGGAGTGATAGCTCCTCCTTCTCTTCTTTCTCCTCGAGCGACAATGGTAATAATTGCCTAATGGCAAAACATGAGGTATCTTCCTCCTCTTCCTCCTCTTCCTCCTCTAGTTCTTCTAATTCATTTAATCATCTATCTTATGAAGAACTCCAACATGCTAGAGACCAATTAGAAAATGGTTTTCATGAACTTTCTTCTAAATTTGTTTCTTTGAAAAAGAATTTCAAAAAACTTTCCTCCGAAAAAGAACAACTTCTCAAAGAGAAGGAGGAACTCTCCCTAAAAATCCAAAATTTCCCCAATGTTGATTCTTTGGAATCAACCATTAAGGACCTTAGAGAATCCCTAGCCAAGTTCACCCAAGGTGAAAAAAATTTGTCCAAACTCTTAGGTTCTCAACGAGTATCTAGAACCACCAATGGACTTGGCTACACCAATATAGCTTCCTCCTCCCATGCACCCACTGTTTTTGTAAGGGGGAGCTCTAGTTATAAATTTTGTAATTATTGCAAAAAACCCGGGCACCTCATTTATGAGTGTGATTGCAAAAATGCCCGGTACGGTCAACCCAAATCTATTTTTTATTCGGACGAGTTTTATAGGAGAAGACCCGCCATGAAACAAATTTGGATTGAAAATCCCTTTTGGCGAGTCTCTCCGGGCCAAAAATAGTTTCGTTTCCCCGATGATCTTTTGTTTTATTTAGGGGGAGAAATTTTCTTAAATTCAAAAATCTCTTTCGATTCATTTTTCAATTTAAAAAAACTCTCAATTTCAAAAATTTCATTTGGTTTCAAATTTCAAATTTCAATTGGTTTTTGATTCAAAACTTTCAATTCAAACTGTTATTCAAATTTTCATTTCAATTTCAAAAATCTCAATTGATTTTTCAATTATCATATCTAGTTTTTCAAACCCTTTCCCTCAATCAAGTTTTATGCCCCGTGCTATTTTGATAATCACAAAGGGGGAGAAATTATTGATTGATTGGGGGAAAAATCTTTTAAAGCATGCCTCTAATTTTAAGTCTTTTACATTTTTTGTTTTGGTGATTGTGATCATCAAAATAGGGGGAGATTGTTGTACCTCTCGTTCCCCTCGTTGTTTGATTTTCATGATCACAATCACCTTATTATTTGTCTAATCATGTTTGAAGTGTTTTTGAATGATAGGCACAAGGTTGCCAAGAGGTTGGCCCAAGAATGGACAAGAAGTGGACTGAAATTCAGTCTACCGGCCAACCGGTGTGATAGCACCGGCCAGCCGGTGGACCTGGCAGAGGCATTGCCCACTGCCAAGTTCCACTGGTCAGCCGGTGGCTCTGTCACCGGCTAGCCGGTGGCACCCAGATGAATAGTGTGAGCTACTGTCTCCCCACCGGCCAGCCGGTGGCTCCTCCACCGGTCAGCCGGTGGAGCCTGGACCAAAATTCTTCTCCTCTGCCAAGGCACCGGCCAGCCGGTGGAGCTGTACCGGCCAGCCGGTGGAGCCAGTCAAACTAGCCGTTGCAGTTTGACCAGGCTGGCCCACTTGGCTCCCAACGGCTCTTTAAGCGTCTCCAACGGCTCCGAAGACTCCCCAATGGTTCCATGCCTATAAATAAAGGTCAAGGAAGCCCCGGACACCAACCGGATCACATACCAAGCGCTCGGACATATTGTTGAACATTTGGCGAACCTCCGGCGCTCCACCTTCAAGGATCCTCAAGTGCTCCAACCAATTTCCAATCCAAGGAGCACCTCAAGAAGTTTGGGAGAGCACGCTACATCAACTCCATCATACCTTGGCGCCCAAGTCTTCCTCACATACGGGTTTTATTATTTTATTTTTTATTAAGCTTTAAATTTGGGTTTGTGCCTACAAACCCCAAACTTTTCTCATCCCCTCTTTCTTTTGGGTTTCACATCACCATTAAGGTGTGAAGAGGTTTCTTCAAGCCTTTCCTTTTAAAAGGCTTGTGTCACCGGTGAGCTAGCCTTCACCCGTTAAAAAGGCTAGTGGGTTCTTGCTCAACCATTAAAAGCAAGTGGGTTCTTGCTAAACCAATTCAAAAGCAAGCTGTAATAGGTCCTAGTGCTACCTCAAAGCCTAGTGGGTTTCTTTCTAAAACCATTGAAAAGCAAGCGGTATGAATCTCTCAACGGTTGAGTTGGGAGCGGAGACGTAGGCCGGGTTTTGGCCGAACTCCGTTATCAATTTTGTGTGTCTTGCCTCTTTTATTTCCGCTGCATTCTTAACTTTGATTTTAAATTGTTAATCATTTTTTAAAAGGCAATTCACCCCCCCTCTTGCCATCACTCCCTGCTTTCTCCGCCCAACAATCCTACCATCCTATAAAATTTTAGGATATATCATGTAAATGAGAAGAATTTAACAAAATTAAATAAAAGAGGGTATTTAGACTCCATTGAGTTAAAACTCATGGAAATTTTTCATGCTTTTTTACCAGGTAAAATGACCATATCACCTTTTAGAGGGAAAGTAGAAAGAGAAAAAAAAACTATTGGAATTGGTTTATTCTATTTTATGTGGTCCATTTATAGAAGATGCAAGGGGTGGTTTTTCTTAATTCATTACTTTTACTTATGACTATATTAGATATGGATATATCTATATAATGAGGTATAAGTCATATTCCTTTAGCGTGTTTAAGGAATATCATAATGAAGTAAAAAAATAAACTTGGTAAGAAGATTAAGAAATTATGCTCAAATAGTGGTGGGAAATATATTAACCAATATTTCATTAATCATTTAAAGGAGTGTGGGATAGTTTCCCAACTCACCCATCCTTATATAGCTCAGTAGAATGGTGTTAGTAAAAGGAGGAATCAAACCCTTCTTGACATTGTCAAATTGATGATGAGTCATAAAACTCAACCATTATCCTTTTGAAGATATGCATTGAAAACTGTGAAAATACACTAAAATGAGTGCCAAATAAATCATAGAATGTGATTCCATGTGAGTTGTGGTGTAAAAATAATCCCTTTATTTCAAACATATGTTTATGGGGATGTGAGGTTTTTTGAAGACCAAACCAAATGAAAAAATAGAATATCAGAGCATGAAGTAAATATTTATATGATATCCTAAGGAGACAGAAGGATATTACCTATATAGGACTTTATATAGAAAAGTTTTTGTAGTAATACATGAAATATTTATAGAAATAGAAAACATTTACAATAGATATAGTGGGAGAAATATTTATGTTAATGATTTTTATGTTCTAGATGCACAAGAGTTGGTATGGGAACAATCTTTATAATAGACAGTGGGAGAGGAATATATTCCTAAGACACAAGTATTATTTATGTCTACTAGAGTAGTTAAAGAACCAAAGATATAATGGTTTCCTATCATCGAGTCATGTGACACAATACTCATAGAGAATGATGAACTTATAACCTATATGTAATCTTTTTATTACATGGATGATGCTGAATGGAAAGAATACATGAATTATAAAATAGATTCCATATAATAAAATCAAGTTTGGATTTTGGTAGACACACTATATGAAGTAAACCTTATTGGGTGTAAATGGGTATTCAAGAAAAATCTGGACATATATGGTCAAGTAAGAACCAATAAGGCATGGATAGTAGTAAAGGGTTTTAGGAAACATCAATGGATTGAAAATGATGAAACCTTATCACTGATTTCAATGTTGAAATACATCATAATATTAATTTCAATAGTATCCTTCATAATTATGATATTTTTAAAATGAGTGTGAAAATAACTTTTCTAAATAAGAATTTAGTTGAATATGTCTATATGACACATCCTAAAGAGTTTATTTTTTTAAATAGTACCAATAAAGTATACAATCTATAGAGATCTGTTTATGGATTGAAGTAGGAATCAGACTCACATAATGTTTGTTTTGATGATTCCATAAGAGAATTTGGTTTCATTAAGAATGAATGGGATCCATGGTCTATAATAAAGTTTGTGGGAGTGCAATCATTTTTCAAGTATTGTATATTGATGAAATATTTTTAATGGGAAATGAAGTGAAATTATTATAGTCATTAATGACCTAGTTAAATGAATTTTTATCCGTGAAATACTAAGGTGAAGAAAACTATATTCTAGGGATAATAATATATCAAGATAGATCTTAGAGGTTTCATTGCCTTAGTCAAAGTATATATATTGTCAATGTACTCAAAAGGTACAATGTGGAATGATCCAAGAGAGGATTTTTTCCAGTTTTACAGGGAATTAATATCTCTAAGAAGATGTGTCCACTAACATAGAAGGAAATTGAAAGAATGAGTAGCATAACTTATGATTTGGTAGAGAAATCTATCATGTCTGCCATTTTATGTACTATGACTGATATTGAATTTTCTTTAAGTATGGTGAGAATATATCAATACAATATGATAGAGTTATATTGAGAAGCTATAAAAACTATCTTAAAGTACTTTATATGTATAAAGGATATGTTCCCAGTGTATGGAAGAGATGAGGAGTAATTTATGAGGGGATACATTGATATTGGATTCCAAACATATCAAGATGATATGAAATCATAGTTAGACTATGTATTTTTCAAGAATAGTGGTGCAGTGAGCTAGAATAAATTGAAGCAGTTCATGGTTAGTGATTCTACAGTAGAATATGAGTATATAGAATCTCTGGATATAGATAAGGAAGTAGTTTTGACACACATCTTTTTTTCTAATCTTGGTTGTGACTTCCAATACCCATATGACATTTCATGGGTGCCCTGAGCCCGGTGGGCCACATGGCCTCAAGAACATCTCCCTGAATGCCTGAGGTTATCGACTAGAAGATCAGGCCTTGGGTATGTCTATGGGAAGACTATGCCCTCATAACCAAAGTGTAGTGCAGCGGATGGATGTAAACATAGGTGAACAGCAGAAGCAATATATATAAAGAGAATTCACATAAAAAATAGAGACAATAGTAATAATAACTAAAACAAATGGAATAACATTCAACAATAGATGATGATATTTCATGTACTTGAAAACTGTAAAGCATGGATACAAGACAATATGAATAACATGTTCCACAATAGTATAAAAAAAATAAAAAGCATCCCAAGCATCCTGAACTCTATCCTGGTCATCTAATATCAATCTCCATCCTAAATAGCAATCAATCAAGTCTTTGAATCCATATGCTTCCCTTTTTCAACACCTGCAACAATGTAATCTACCCCAGGTACCAAACGACACCCGTAGAGGGTGTGAGATAAATCTTAGTGATCCACCACCAATAGTGTCTATAACATCTATCCCATGTAATAGAAATACAACATTGTGAAATCATTCATATCTAAAGTAAAGCAGTATAATGTAACTAAATGCCCAAGTACCTACTTTATCCCTCAGCTAGTGTCTGAACATATAACCAGTTCATTTAATTAAGTAACTATCAATTTTATATTGATAGGTCTCGTAAAGAATAGACAACATTGACATTACCTCATAATATTATAAATATTTAAGGTTCCAAGATGTAACAAGGCAACCATGATCGATGATATTTAATAGTGAAGTCCCAAGGTAACAACCAAGGCGACATATATCTCAAGGGTCACCAACATAGTAAAAATTGTAGCTTGGTATAGGGTAAGAGTGTAATCCAAGGAGTGTAGTCCAAGGCATTCCACAATGAGGTTCCTATCGAGTCCAAGGTGATCGAACAAGGTAAAATGGGGCTAATAAATGACTAGTCCCTGTGGGCTTTAACAATGGAACCTACTTGTTAATATTGGATCCAAGGAGTGTATCCAATGCATGCTTTTCATTAATGATAATCCAAGGAGTGTATCCAAGGCATCATTTTCATTAATTTTGTATTCAAGGAGTGTATCCAAGGAATCATGTATTAATATATGAGGGATCCTATAGTATCATACCAGGAATCCAAGAACAGACAAGGATCTGAATCTATGTGGGTATCAACCTAATAAATCCATATCCTTGAATCAGAATGGGGTTCTCAAGTGATCATGTAATTCTCTGGTCATAATCCAAGGTAAACTCAAGTCAGGACATTCCTATTTGATTATGAATTCATGTAATATCTCATTCGATTCAAGTATTTCATTTCATTAACATGATAAGTTAAAGTCTCATACAACCTTTTTATCAATTCATTTGGTTTAAGCCTTGACTTTAATTAGTATGACAAGTCCAAGTAGCATGCAACCATTTAATCCATTTAAAGCATATTCCATTTTCAAGGTTCATTCTTCTACCTTCCATTAATGTGGTAAGGGGTGCTATGAATATGAAACCAATTAATCATTAATATTTAAGTATCAATTTGAAATCACTTACCTTAGGTGGGTCAAGTGGTAGGCATACATGGTACTTTCCATTATGCAATTCATAATATAAATCAATCCAATTAATATAGAAATGCTTACCCGTAGAGATTTAAATCCAAGTCACACCCTGAACGGTGGTGCAAGCGTGTCAAAACACAAAACAATAATTATGTAATAACCATAAACATGGGAAGGATGGATTTATGGTTATAACCACCAACAATTAATCATGTATTTGGAAAGAGTATAACCAGAAAGTTTTAACAAGTATAAGCCTGCCATATTAATTCTATAAATAGCACTCGATGAAATCGGTGAGCCCCATAGGACAAATCCAAAATCAATGAACTTTAGGGATGAGTTATAGACCACCCACCTTAGGGTTGTAAGACTCAAATACTCTAGTATTGTCCCTTTATTTATATCGTATCAGAGTATATCTATGAAAAATATAAAAATGATCATACTCCGATATCTCAGTCAAGAGAAAGGGAGAAAGAGAATGGCTAAGAGGACTCGAGTACTTATCGTTGCACATCCAACATGAAAAACGGAAGCTTAATCAGTTTCCGGATGAAGGATATCTCTTTATTCCAAGGTTAGATCTTCAAAAAAGCCCTAAATTGAGAGAGAAATAGGTTAATCTCACATATGCTTGAATTATAGAAGATGGAGGTTGATTAAAATATCATTAAGGTAAATTTTGTAAATTTACCCAAAAAAATGGTATGTGCACGATTTGACAAACTGTGTGCAAACTGTGCGAGGTTTTATGGGTAGAAGGTAAAATTTCATAGTTATGCAACACGGTAATGCACAAACTTTGTGAAGTGGTTTTGTCCAGAAATTTTAATCTTTGTGGTTATCCAAACTATGTGTCAATCATGTGCTAACCGTGCGACCTATCTAGTTTTCCCAAAAAGATGGGTTCTGGGCTCCGAAATTTCCCTAGACACCCCTGAGACCTTTTCTAACTCATTGGGCATCCATATTAGTTCCAAAGTAAATATTTAAACCAAAATTTAAAGGATCCATGCCTGAGTAAAAAACCAGGTTCTTACATCGGTGTTGTACCTAATAGTGTAGACCCTTTTATAGTATATTGTGATAATATTATGGTAGTTGTACTTTCCAAGGATCCTAGTCCACACAATATGATAAATCATATACTTTATAAGTTTCATCTAATGAGGGATATTACTCATAGAGGTGAATTCAAGGTTAGTAGAGTATCTATGGAGGATAATGTGGAAAAAACCCCAACTAAATTCTTATCTCAATAGAAGAATGATATTAATGTGAGAGCTTGAAGGATGATAATTGTTAGTAGTTGGCTCTAGTAAAAGTGGCAGTGTTGTGATTGGGGGACCTAAACCTAGCTTCTTTATGTATGTTGATTCCAATTACATGAATATAGTTTGATATATAAATGTTTTGTTTCTTAACATATTATTATTGATAATTCTATATCCACTATTTATAAACTAATTTCCTTAGATTGTGTGTAGTATGAAAAGGTTATAGTAGTTCTCAGATATAATAATAACCTTGATATAATATGACAGTAATCTTAAATATATGTCAAATAGTCTAGATACATCATACTGAATGGACATAGATGATGTCTGACTATGAGGTGTTGTGGGATCATAATCATTAATACTTATTATCATGAAGTTCTCACCTGGTAATCTCGAGTAGATAAGATCATGAGGACTGTCCCACCAATAGGAACACAACATGTTTTAGGTGTCATTAGTTTTTTCTATCTATAAACATGTGTATTAGTCTCCATACTTGATATTTTTATCAATGTGTGTCATTTGATCTCATACTTTGATTTAATTCAAAACCTATGACATTGAAGTCTTGACAAGGTACATTTTTGTTGGGTGTGTCATTTGTGGTTTTTCATTGGATGGATGGTCAAGATGTAATTTGTTTTTTCCCAGTTGAGGAAGAGATATCGCATTGGCCCAGGTTAACCAGGATGGTAGTACATTCATTAAATCCATATCCATGGTACAAGAAGGTAAGATTTTTCAATAAAGTCATGAAATATATAAAAGCATCAAAAGTTTGATGACATGAGTGTGCATTTTTCTTTATGAGATATCATGATACAAAGAGATTATATTACACGTAACATGTTCATAGAAGGTAGTCATAGCTATGACATTCTTCATCTCCTTATAGGTTATGATGGTTTGCTAGAATATACTCTTGGTCTGTGGGATGGAATCATTGATATAAATATAATGACCTAGAGGGTGACACACTAATTTTATATTAAAGTTCCACCTATTCAGATTAATAGGATTTTATGATGAAGTTGGACCCACATGTGGATCCAGTGAATGTCCTAGTGTAATCAATCATAGGTAAAATAATTTAATTATATTATTCAAGTAAATAATTATGATGATTGAATTTATTTCTAAATTTATTCATAATTTATTTGAAAATAAAAGTGAATATTAGAAAAATATAATATTTCAAATGAACATAACATGCTCAAGGTTCGTTAAATTATTTTGGGAGCTTAGTGGACAAGTAAATGGTCTATATTTTATCATGTAACATGTTTAAGTGTTACAAGTGAGTGATAAAATATTTGTGACATTTATTTCAAGTTTGATTAAGTCTTAAGTTTACACGAGCATCAAAATGAATGTTATTACTTTCTAGAGACCATAGCGCAATTTTGGAAAGTATAACCTAAGTATGAAAGCTTATTTTAGCCTCTTGAATAGTGATATCCACCATTTGGACGAATTTAGAGAGAGAATTCCTCATCTTCTATCCTCTCAATAACTTAGAGTGGTATTTTGAAGGAATAATAATATTGGTTCAACCTATTCTTCTTAATCGAGTATACGTTCTTCACACGATTGAAGGGACATCATAAGGTTCATTGATTTCTCATGCTAGCACTTAGGAATTATAGATCTGTTATCCATGATCTATGGGGAATGTTTTTATGATATATAGGATTCCTATATTAGTACATTTTATATGTTACACACTAATTGTGGGAGAATAAATCAATGGTTTTGAATGAATAAGGTACCGTTTACGGTTTCATTCGATTTTATTTTTCATGGTTAAATTGAAATGCATGTGATCCTTAGGGAAATTTATGAAATGGTTTTTTTTTGGATTCAATGTTTTTAAAATGAATCCAAACTCAAAATTTAAAATTGTGTATTATCCATGCTTCTGTTTCACCTCGGGTTCATTCAGTACATTCATTAAATGTCATTGATGAAAATATATAAAACATGATACTTAATAATAAATATGACATTGTTGTAGATTATTGAATACTCAATGGTAATCATTTTGAGATATATTATAGGTATGAATTATAAAATATTAAAATGGTATTTATGGTTGGTAGGAATTCTAAAAAATAATCATTCTGACCATTTGAATGTGAATTTTATAGATATCAATTTTGATAACTCTAACTCATGGGTATTAGATACCAAATGTATATCACACATTTTTTCTGATGAAAATTGACTCAAGGATAGGAGAGAATTGATGAAGGGGGTATATATTCATATTGGTAATGGATAAATATTTGTTGTATTATTAATATATTATAAACCAATAATTATGATCTAATCCTACCTGTTGGATTAGTCTTAGAATTGGATAACTTTTATTATGTTACTACTAGAAACAGAAATTTTATTTTTGTATCTTGTTTGTAAAACATGGTCTCTTCATTCATTATTAAGAATTATATTTTTCCAAAATATAAGAATGCAATTTTTTATGGAATAATGAATATGTTAAATGGTTTATACATTCTATACATCGATGATATTGATTATAAAATTAAAAATAATAAGGCCTGGGTTTATTTTAGTCCCATATTCCTTTGGAATTTTTACTTTGGATATATAAATGATATATTAATACAAAGACTCCATAGAGAATTATTGTTGGACTCGTTTAATTATGAATCATTTGATACATGTAAATATTTTTTATTAAGAAATATTTCCGAGGACCCTATTGTTTAGAGAAGTCATGTGCATATATAAAATCACCTAATTTAAACTATCAGATGTAGGATATTGAATCCACCATAATTCATGTGAAATGGAATGAAATTACTCTCAAAATAAGTGCTCTAAAATATAGTAATATTGAATGAATCCTAAATCACTATACATATATTATTATGATAAACATACAGTCAATAATACATAATACAAAATGGAAAAGTAAGACAAATTTAAAGGTGTTGGAACCATGGTCGTTCAATGCATGATTTGGAGTATGGTTTGTGTTTGTTGTCAATCCTCAAGGGAAGTTCAGAATGTTTTCCAGCAAAGTGATCATACAGAACAAGAAGATAATAGTATTGAAGGTGGCACTATTTTCCAGTGTTTGCCAAATTTTTGGGCCTGAAAATCGACAAATGGAGAAAAGTGGTTTTGGAAAAGAGACATGCACGCCGTTGTCTTGAAGGAGAAGAAACTTGCACACCATATGTTTTTCAAGTTCAGAACATGAAAATATGGCAAAGGGAGAAGGGCGCCAAAGTTTTATGTTTGGTCGCGCAAGTGACTTACGCGGCAGAGACTTGCGCGCCGAAACTTGTGCGCTGAGGGAAGACTTTTGCGTCGTCATGCAGGGTATCCAAATTCATATAAATAGAGGTCGACCCCTCCTCATTTGTTATGAATTTCAGACTTAGAGAAAATTAGAGCTCCCATTGTGCAGGTGTTGTGGTCGCGCAAGTGGTGGTGGGTCGTGCAATTTGAAGTTGTGCGAAAGTTGTTTGCTGCACGTCCAAGGTGTTTTGTGTGAGAAAGGGGTTGAGTCGCCCAAGTTTGGAGTTGGTGAAGGAGGTGTTGCGCAGGTGGTTTTGTGATACTTTCATGCCAGGATTGAAGAAGAGAGACAGTTCATAGTTGCACGCCAAAATCGGTTTGGGCGTAAAAGTAATTGAGTCATGCATGTTTGAAGTTCAAGAAGTGAGTGTCGTGCCAGTGGGAGAGGTGAACTTGTGTGCCGTCTTGAAACATGTGTGCCAGGATTAGAGAAGTGCACCAGGTGTGGTTGAAGTACGCCAGTCTTTCTGGGGCTGTGGGAAAGCTGGAAGTTTTCCTGATAACTTTGGTGCAAAGTAAGATTAGACTAAAGGTGGAAGTTGGACTTCAACAGAGCATATACATACAACAGAGGATGTATTAATTAGAGATGATGAAGAGACCTTCACGTTTATAAACTGAGTGGGACTTCACCAAAGGCAGTGAGCCAGGGGGAGTCAACGGGGGTGACCCAAGGGACGCAGTAGGCTATCCCTGAAAAGTTGTAAAGGCAGTGAGCCTAGGGCAGAGTGACTATTCCCAAACCTTTGTAATCTACAACAAGTGAAGAATGCTGGAATTTGGTATAAGCGACAACCTGTCAGTGTTTTCTCCTTGGACGTAGCCCTTAGAGATGAACCAAGTAAAAAGTATTGTGTCATCTCTTTGCATGTGAATGTTTTATTTGTTCTCATATCCGTCATACAAGTTAAACTAGTTTCTACCAACGTGGGAATAAGATCTGTCAGTATAAAAGAAAAAGTTGACACCCTGATTCACCCCTCCCCTCTCAGGGTGTCCTAGGGTCCTTCAAAAGGAGAATTTTGGTTTAAAAGGTTTGGATTATAATCCTATATATATCAGAGAACACAACATATAATATATTTCTCCATAACTACATAGATTACAACTTATGACCCATCATTCATGTGGATCACTTAGATAAAGTAATTAAGTTACAAGTCAATGTTAACATCAACAAGCGGTACCACACATATTTATAATGGACTCTAGCTGGTCTTTTGGTTCCATTAACCTCTTAATTTTTTGGGACTCCATAAATTCTCAATAGTATCCTCAGATATCGTGTATCAATATTCAACTAATTGAGTATATCTGGTAAATCTAGTGCATCATCATCATCTTAGACACCCTACCCCATTATGATCAAAATTACATTGAATCAACACTTCCGATGAAATTTCCTTCCAATAAACATGTCTTCTATTAATTTTTTTACCACCATTACCTCCTTAAAGTTAACTAAGTCTTGATCTTTTGGTAAACTAACTCAAGATCCTTGAATAGGATTTATCATCCTAGAAATTACTCACTTTAATATTACTTCATGGATACTTTTGAAACCTTAAATAATTATACAGATACATAATTCTCATCCTCCTAAAATATACATTCTTTTATCTTATTTATTCTTATGGTTGCCACAATCTTACTAAGGCATGGTATTTACTCAAACAGTATTAGATCAGAACCATATTAAACAAATCCTCCTGATTTTGTATCCTAGCAATATTCCATAACTCTAACTCTCCATCCTCTTACAACTTCAAAATATAATGGTATTTCAGGTTGATTTCTTTAGTCTTCGAATGAAACACCATATTTTTAGCTAAGTGAATCACATTTTTTTATCATAATAAATAACACTTATTTCCTAAAATATTAATGTGTCCCACTAATAAATGTTTCAAAAAAAACCTCTCCTTTATTGATTCCATTATATCTTTGTATTTTTCCTCTGTAGTAGAGAGTTAAAATATTAACTACAACATAGACATATGGTTGATTTTTTACACCAAATGTGAGCACAAATCCCATTATACGTTTTTGAGTATTATAATAACCTCCAAAATCCACATCTGCATTCCCTTGTAATGGTTTAGAAACCCTGAAATATAAGGATGTATCTTCTATTGATTTCAGATATATAATGATCTACTTAATGGATTCCCAGTGCTCTTTTCCTAGATTTACCATATAAATTTTGAAAACTCCCAATGCATAATCAATGTCAGGGTGAGTTCATAGCATCGCATATATTAAGATTCTAAAAGCTAAGGAAAATGGAACTTTTTCCATGTGTCTTTCCTTATCTTTTGATCATGTTTTTTCCCTTTTGATAACTTAAAGGCCCCAACCAAAGGGGTTGAAACTGATTTACATCCATTCATTAAAAATTTCTAAATTTCCATATAGATATACTCCCACTAAGACAACAATAAACTTCCAATGCTCTTATATCTTCTGATCCACATTCCAAGAATCATTTTTTCAATGCATATATCCTTTGTTTCAAAAGTTATGAATAAATCACACTGCAAATCCTGGATTTTTTGAATGAATAAACCCAATTGAATCATGTAATCAATATATAAAAGAAGTATTATAAATCAACTATCCTTTCATGCCTTATAATAGAAACATTGATCTGAGTTACTTCAAATGAAACCTTTTCGACCATGAATGCATTGAATTTACAGTTTCATTGATTTAGTGATTGTTTTAATCTACAAATGCTATTTCTAAGCTTACACACCAATTCCAACTTCTTATTAACCTCAAAACTAGTTGGTTATTTTATTTAAATGTCTTCTTTAAAATCACCAAGTAGGAACATGGCCTTTACATATATTTTTTACAAACACAAATCATCGGTATCAACCAATCTAAAGACTAGATGGATGGTAGTATGTTATAATAGTGATGAAAATATATTAGATAGATTCACTCTATATTTTTATTGAATTGTTTTACCCCAAGTATAGATTTATACCTCCTACTTTTATCAAATTATTCCATCAATTAAAAAACACATTAATTTTCAAATTCTTCCTTTCTTCATAATATATTTTTTAGATTCTAAGTCTCATTAAAATGTAATGAATCTATTTAGTCCTCCATACCTAACATCCACTTACCAAAATTACATAGTGGTTATATTTCTTCTAAATATTCAGGATCTTACCTATTTATTATAAGTAACTAATGAAAATCATGACCATATCATTATATCAGTCATCTAAATATGGAATCCTTCCCAAAAAAATCTGTTATAGTACTCTTTTTAATGTTGTATTTTCATTTGAATAAACATCTGGTGTCTGAACTTAAGGATTTATACTTCATGCATATATAGATCTTGATAATTCCTATATATCACTTGTACGTCTATATTTTGAAATTCCTGGTCCAATATCTGAACTCAGAAAAACTAGAGAGCTTATTTTGATACTATCAAAATCAAAATGAATCTAACTTGTTTATTATTTGAACTCAACTTCACAATCTACCAAACTTTGGTATTTCTATAGGACCCTATCATTGAAGTGGAAATTTTCATCTATAACAGTCTTACAAATATTTTCATCCCTAATTTGATACCTAATGTTCTCAAATATATATCCCAAAAATAATTTAATTTGGGGTCTTTCCTCAAGATTATCCCTATCCTTAAAATCAATGTGAACATATAATAGACTTCTAAAAATTATCAGATGATAAAATTTCATATAGTTTACCATACTACAACTAATTGGGAATATAATTACCCATTATTTCAAATGTTATTTGTTTAACCAAGTACACAACACAATTTAGTGCTTCCAACCAAAGTTTTTTAGACATTCCAAAGTGAAACCTCATGCTTCTTTCCTTCTCATTTGGTGTTCTTTCCATCAATTTAGCCATTCCATTTGTTTTAGTGTACTAAGAATAGTTTTATCATGTTAAATTACCTTATTATAGAAGTAATAATTAAAATACCTTCTATTATATTCACCAAAAATATTTTTGCTAAAGTATTTGAGCCTTCTAATGGTCTCTCATTCAACCATGCATTTCCCCTTGAGTGAAAACACCTAAAGCTTTTAACTTTTTCTTTAGAAAATAAAACCATAATTTCCATATATAATCATCAATAAAAGTAAAAAATTATAAGAAATCACAATGATATAAAATTAAATTTGGTTACTAAACATCAGTATAAACAAGTTCAATTATTTGTCTATGATTCTTCCTTCTATTCAAATTAAATTAAATATTACTATGTTTCTCGAGTATACAACTCTCACAGGTTTCAATATTAGTATTATCGAGATTTAGGACACCCTTATACACTGTAAACTTTATTTTCATCTCATTAATATGACAAATATTATTTTTCCATAACTCTAAACTTCTGTTAGATATAGATATAGCTATTGAGCTTCCATCTGAACTTCTAATCAGATACAAAGTTTTATCCTTAACTCTTATTTCCAAAACCATTCATCCCCAAGTAATTTTATATACACCATTAGAAAATATCATTCCATAACCTTCTTAATCCATTTTTTCCACAGAAATATGTTTTTTCTATAAACCTATGATGTTTCTCACTTCCTTCAACTTAAGGAAGTTCCCATTCAGCATCTGGACATTCACATCACCATTTCTAACAACTTAAATATCTACAACATTCCAAAAAAAATCCTTTCCAAATATTTTAGATATATAATTCTTCATAAACCCCTACAATGATGTGGAATTTAATGATACACTATAATCAAAAACCTATGATTCCATTAGATCATTAACACTTAACAGCAAATCACTATTATCTTTAGTTGAATTTAATGAATTGGAACTTTCAGAAGATGATCATCTGAAACTCACTCTATTTCCTTTGTAATATTTCTTGAGAATCTACATATGACCACAGTGTTATCAAGAAATTATAATTCTAGTATATATACCTATACTATCATCTATAGACTTCTTTTATTTCATCCAACTCATCTTCATGTTGGGTGTCAATCCTCTACCTACTATATTCAATTTATTTTAAGTAGAATTCCAAAATTCCCTCCACCTAAAATCATCATTTGGAATTAATATTATAATATCTTAAAATACTAATTATGATTATCCTTTAAAACTAATAGTTTTAGTGACCACATTCTACCAACTATTTGATAGTAGTGACAATAAAATCAATGCCCATACATTATCTATGAAATTGACTTCTATTTTTTGAGTTGACACTTAATCATGTTAAATTTTTTAACATGTTATAAAAAATGTATTCCTTTCATCAGTCTCATTCTAAACAACCTATGAATCATAAAAACCTTATTTAAATCTTCTAATTTTTCATACATGTCTATCTAAGAAACCATCAGTTCTACTATTGTTTTATTCTCTTAGATATTGAAAGAAACATTTCTTAAAAAAATATTTGAATCAAACTAGGTGCATTCTAATTTATCCATTCTCATTTATTTTATTACATATTATCTAGATTGACACCAGTTAACAGAATTTCAAGTTCATTTTTGATGATAAAATATTCCATCTACATCCTTCAAAATCCAAATTCCTTTCCATAAAACTTATCAATCGGGATCTTCCCATATTTCAAATCAATTATACCAATGTATTAACTCCCACTAAATCAAATAACGTTAAGGAATAAACTAAAAAATATATACCTAATCATGTTAAGATTAATCACTTATTGTGAAAAATGATTTGATGTATCTTTTTTGGAGAATGCAGGGGAAATGTGAAGTCACTATATTTAAACAACTAGATGTGAGATATTGAATCCATCATAATTTCATATACACTAGGATTCACACACAGTGGTACATCATACCTTCCTAACTATGTTCTTCAGAAGATAGAGAGCTTCAAATAACCCCAAATAATCACACGTTGAGTCTTCTAATAGATATATACGCAATCTTATTAAACAATAAATGGAAAAAAGTGCAAAAAAGTAAAAGGGTGCTATTAGTTTATGTGGTTTATATTTTTATCCAACATCTATAGAGAACACTGTATATGGAATATTTCTTTGGAAGTAAAAAAGAATAAAACTTGTGACTGGTAAGCCACATATATCACTTAGAGAAAGTAATCACATTAAAAGTCACAATCTATATTAGCAGGCGTCCCTAACCTATATTTAAAATGGAATCTAGTTAGTCTTTTGGTTACACTGACCTCAAATTTTATGATCCTCCACATATTAAAAATAGTTGTTTCTGATCTTCAGTAGTAATATTCAACTAACTAACAACATTTTCTAAATGTAGTTCATCACCATTATCCAAAAAACCATATATCACATTGACCCACATTACACTAAACCAAAACTTACATCAAATTATCCTTATGATAAACATATAATCTGTTAAATTATATAGTTTTATATCCTATTTCTAATGAACTGAGTATCAATCTTCTAGTAACTAATCTGGAACCTTGAAGAGGGTTCGCAGTATTAATTTTTATTAGTGGAAAAGGTGAAAGGGATAGTGGTTTATTGGATCTCATACATTGTGATGTATGTAGACCAATGAGAACACAAGATAATGGTGGTTTATGTAATTTTTTTATTCTTTTCAATGAATTAAGTTAGTATAGTAATGTTTTTATAATGAGACACAAGTATGAAACTTTTGAAAAGTTTAAAGAGTTTCATAAAAAAGTACATAATGAAATAAAAAAAAGGGTATTAAAATTATATAATTGGATTGGGATGTTGAATACTTGATCTCAGTGTTCATTAATCATCTAATAAATTATGATATTTTAACACATCTCACTCTTCCAAGAACACCATAGTGTAATGGTGAGCCTGAGAGGAGCAATCATACTATATTGTACATGGTTAGATTGATGATGAGTCTCTGTGACCTTCTTATTACATTTTGGGATTATTCCCTAGATACTTCTACATTCCTACATAATTGTGTTCTATCTAAAATATTTTTAAAGACCCCATATGAGATATGGTAAGGGGTAAATTCTTATTTTTATTTTATTAAGATATAGGATTGTGAAGCATTAATACATCATTTGAATTATAACAAAATTAATCTTAAATATGAAATGTAATTATTCTTTTATTTCTCCAAAATGAACTAAGGGATATTACATTTATTTCCATATATAACACAAAGTGTTTTTATACTTATGTAGAGATTTATTTGATAAGGAACACAAGATTCAAGGTGTCAATGGGAGGAAAGTGTAACTAGTATAAGTTTAATAATTAAAAAAATGAGAATTTTCTTATATGGAAGTTGAGTTTACTTTAAAAAGATATGCCAAAGAACAAATAAATCAAGTTACAAAAGAAAATTTAAGGTCTTATACGATTCATTAAAATCATAGGAGATATTGATTTATTATAGAAAATTATGATGAAGAAACATTCATATGAGATGAATCTAGTTTCTATAGAGATTCTATTGAGAATTATGATCCATAGAAATTCTTAAAATCAATGAAATATAAAATATAGTCTATGTACACTAACCATGTTTGGAACTTTATAGATTCTTCTGAAAGGGAAAGACCATGGGATGAAAGTTGGTTTTCTACAAGAAATTTGACATAAAGAGTAGAGTTTTTACCTATAAATCACACTGAGTAGAAAATGGTTATAATAAAATCCATGGTATTGACTATAAAAAAACCATTTTAGTTGTTATGATGATAAATTCCATTCAGATATTTATTTCTATAGCATATCATTTTGGTTATGAGATATATCAAATGGATGTCAAAACTTATTTCATTAATAGGAATTTAGTTGAGGGTTATTACATGATGTAGTCTAAAGGTTTTGAAGTTTCAAATGATTATATTAAAGTTTAAAAGTTGAAATAGTCCATTTATGGACTAAAGATAACTTCTTGGAATTAGAATATCCATTTTGGTGATACAATCAAAGAGTTTGGTTTCAATAAGAATGAAAATTATTCCTATGTATAAAATAATATTAGTGTAAGTGTGTTCATATTTTGAAATTTTATGTATATGACATAATACTTATTGGAAATGACATCCCAAATTTATATTCTATAAATATGTGGTTGATAAAATTATTCTCTATGAAAGATATGGTTGAATCGGCTAGTATATACTAGGTATAAATATCTGTCGAGATAAATATAAAAGGTTTATTGGACTCAATTAGGACACATGCATTGGTAAACTACTAAATTATTTTAATATGGGGAAGTAAAACAATAGTTATTTACTAGTGTTTCATGGAATAAATATTAGGGATATTTAAGTTCCTTACAAGGAGTTATAAAGGATGGATAAAATTCCCTGAATCTATTATAGGCTATATCATGTATGAAATATTGTGTAATCAACCTAATGCCACATGTTCTCTTCACATAACCATTATATACCAATATAATCTTAATGATAGTAAATTTATTATTCTTAAGAACATCCTAAAGTACTTGAGTACTAAGGATATTTTCTTGAACTTTGGAGGAGGGGATGAGCTCTATGTAAATGGATACACTAATGCTATTTTCTAATATGAAAAATATGATATTATATCTCAATATGGTTTCTCGTTTTCCATAAATTATGGAGTAATTAGTTGTAAAATATCAAAATAATACATTATGGAGGGATCAATAATATATTTAGAGTACATTGTTTCATCACATTCTTTAAAGGAGGTAGTTTGGATCAATAAGTTTATATCTAAACTTGGGGAGGTTCCTATAATTGAGGTAGGAATATAGATTTATTATGAAAACAATAGATATTTTTCTTGAGAAAAGGAACTTATGTCTCACCAAAGGACAAAAAATTTCCTTTTTAAATACCATCTCATATGAGGGATTTTGAAGAGGGGTAGTGTTAGGATCTATTAGGTGGATACATAGTACAATGTAGAAGGTTCACTAACAAAATCTACTACCATAGTAAAGGTATAAATGTAATGTTAAATATATTTTTATATGATACATAATGAATTGATTTAATGTTTTTATAATGTATCAAGATTTTATATATATATATTTGGTCTTTATTTATCATTCATTCATGTGTGATGCAATTTATTTTAGATGAACAGTTGAAATAAAGTATCCCTTCAAATTATTATTTTAAGTTTTCCCTAATCAATTATCATCATGGAGTGATATGGGTTTCCATCATATGTTAATTTTAGCTCGAGTATAGTCTTTTACTTGATACAAAATTTGTATTCAAGATATGAATAATAGACTCATGAGTTAATAACTCGATACTTATTACTCAAACTAACCTACCAAAGTATATCCCATGTAATGTTATATAGTCATCGATATACTTAGGGGTGTATAATTATTATAAATATTCATTACATTAGGTTGTTGAGATTCATGATATGAAAACCAATATAATTTATAACTTTTTTATTTAAACATTAAGTAATAGGTAGTCAGGGGATATTTGGGTATGTTGTTGATCATGCCATCAGTTGGAGCTCATTAAAGATGGGATTTTTCTAATCATATGATGAGTTAAGAAATATAGGCCCTTAATTAAATTAAACCATGGAAATTAATTTATATTATTATTTGAGTAACATATGATGTGTTTAGATACTTGGATGATGGATATGTGATGTGTTGTTCTACTGGATGAATGACATTTCATGTATTGATCAACCTGGTCAGTCTATTTTAGAGAATCAAGAAAGGATTAGATAGTTTATACTATATTGACATGTTCTATATCTAGGGGTCACTCAACATCATGGAAAAAGGGATTATATAATTATACATATGATTTATATGATATATCTTTTTGTGTAAATGTTTATATAAATATATGAGTATGATTGATCAAGATCGCACCAAACCCATTAGTAGCTTAAGTAGCACTAATGTTTTGTAGGTGGTAACTCTTTTCTTACATTTATAAAATTGGGATTTCATATTTATTTTCAATGTTTCTAAGTACCATAAGGTCACATAATTATCCATTTGTATAAATATTAAGTTTCTAAAAAAGTGTTCATTCCAAAATAAAGATACTTTGATAAACCATATCTAAAATAATTTTGGATGGATTCACAAAGAATTGTAAATTTTTTAATAAAGTCCATGTGGGTTTTTTAGATTAGGTGTGAGATTGTTTAATATGAACTAAATTAAGACATACCATAGCCTATAATATCCCTTGAGTTATTATATTCAATATGTATGAGATACATATCATGGGTTATGATATGCTCATATCGTAATGAAGCTTGGGATGCTTCTGTCAACCAAAATCTAATCATTCAATTGGAATACAATTCGAGGTTCACATGGATGGTACAGTGCCATGTATTCCTTGTGGTCACAATGTTTATGAATCATAAAATGATTGATTTATATATTTTAAGACTTAAATTCCTTAAATAATTTAATGAATGTTATACTAATGGGATGTAATCTATGGGTTCCATGAGATGGAACCCAATATTGTTGATGCTCTTCATTTAATGAAGAGTATCTAGGATATCCTATAAAAGGGAATTATTACCTTCATTGGATGATAAAAAATAAATGACCTAAAATCTATAAATATATCCCATCTTTAACAACCATTTATCACTCATTAATGGATATAGAATCCCTTTGGTGGTTCAAGGTCCTCTTAATACAATCAAGGATCAAAGTTCAGTTCAATCCCCTCAGAAGGTGGAAGAATTCATCTTCAATATAAGTGATTTCCATAAATTTTACATCAAATATTAAAATATATAAGACCTAGTATCATATTTATGATTTATTTTCCTCATTTTTAGTTCACGTTTCTTTAGTTGAGGATAGATTAGGAATTTTCATGGTATTTTTCCACTGCAAATGATCATTAAATGATCTCCCATAACCCATCACTTATGTCCATCAGCTAAAACATATGCAATAATTCATTCTCATATGATCCTTTTGTCTTATAAATCAAGTGGAAAAGGGACATGGAGTATATAAATACCATATATAAAATGTATACATTCTCTATTCTCTAAGTATAGATTAATCGGGTCAACGAATACATCACATGTAATTCACCTTTATAGATGATCACATCACATTTACCTAATCAAAATAGATTATAAAATCATATGTACTATGTAACTATAGCCACACACTCCCTTAGTCTATCTTAATTGGGGGCCCAAATTTCATTCTCATCATATGAGAGGAAAAACTCATATTAGTTTAGCTTCATCTGATAACATGATCATCAACATACCCAACCACCCCTTATTAGCTAAGCCTTAAGGCTTGAATAAGAAAGGTATCAAAGTATGAAGGTCCTAATTCTAGGTATCACACCAAAATTATTTTTTAGGGAAAAAAATACTATTCACATACCTTTAGTATACCAAAGACAGTGTATGACACTCCATGTGGAATACTTCTAGGGTCATTTGGTGCACAAAACTCATCCTATAACTTATGAATATATTATATATCTCAATATAAGAATTTTACTCACACTAAAATTATAATTTAATCATAGACTATAATACTCCATGATGAGAATCAATTAGGGATAACTCAAATTCATACTTTTAGATTTAAATTATCATTACACTTCATAAAATGTATATCAATATATACATATATGCATCCAACATGAAATAATAACAAAGTGGATATTTCAATTGGTGTGATAAAATTTATATGCTTAAAAAATTCAAAAAAAAATTAAAAATCTTATATAAGTGTATTTATATCATATCATATATTCTATACTTCTATATCAACCTTATGTTTTTTGTACTTTCAAGTGTTTTGTTAACTCATTACATATATAAGTAATTCATAACACATGTCTATGTGACCACATGATAAACCCCTCACACTAAACTCTTTAGTGATTAACATATATGAATAAAGAATGTTTGGATATTAATGATATTTAGGAATCATATTCCCAATGTTCAACTCATTAAACATTTTTTAAATGTTTTAACTCCACAATAATAAATGTTATAATGTAAAATTATTTTATCTACTTATATTTCTTTTTATGTGTGTCATCATTATTCTTAGAACCCATTCCATAAAATTTTTCCTTGAAATATTTTAGTAGATAATGTAACTATTTATATTATCACTTACCAACACATCTTAACTCCTTTAAGATAAAGTGACATTCACTCTGTTATGGAAATTAAAAGTAAGAATTTACTTTTCTCATTATTTCCATGCCCTAAACTCATTTAGGATATGAACTGAAACTCACCTTGAGTTTTGACTCGTATAATATTTTATATGTTAACTTTTAACTTCTAAAAGTTAAAACATACTTCCATTAGTTTCTTATAAACTATATTCTCTTTATAATAACATGCTAAAATGAAAAATATTCTTTATTTTTGGAAATAAAACTTAATTATTTTTTATGAATTTTTAACAAATAAACTATTTTTCCATATCATAAATGTTTTTATATGTGTTTAAAAAAAATTATTTTAAAATAACACTAGATTCATTTAAATATACCATTTATGGGTGGTATGAACATTTTTCCTAATATTTTAATAAAAATCTAGATAAACACTTTTATCCTGGATAAAACATGTTTATCCTTATATTCTTTTAAATAATGTTATAGAATCCAAGGAATCATAAACCATGTGTATTAAATATATTATCTCATATTTTTTATAAAAAATACTTGTTAGAAAATAAATCCTCTTTTAATATAATAGAAATGAGATAATTATACACATATTTTACTTATATCTATATGAGATTGATAAATTCAAAGCTTTGATGTTGAAACTCATTGCTTCATCATTAGAATTCAATTTAAAAGCTTTGTTAACTATTTCATTAATTTTGAACTCCTGTATATTTATAATACATATAAAAAATAATAGTTGGTATCAAATACCATTTAAAGTAAAATAATTTATTTTTATAATATCATTAATTGATATAGACATTACAAGGAGTTTTGATAACTCCTTCAAGTATCTAGGACAAATTCATCATATGGAATCATTGATCCTTCCTTAATGATTATGACTTTAGGTTTTAATGACCTTAACCTCATTTTAGAATAAATGTTTTTGAAATTTCAAACTAACATTTATTCTTCTAGTTTTAACTTTTACCCACTTGTACTATCAATACAACATTAGAACATGGACATAATATGTCCTGGTTCATATTTTCTCAATACTTTGAGAAAATAAGGTAAAAATTTCTTGAACTCATTCAAATTACTGAAAAATTTACATAAATGAAAAAACATTGAATTCCTTAACCAAAACGAGCCTTATAGGAAATTTTCAGTCTCATCAATTCACTAGCATACTCATTCATATTGAGTATATGAGTGGAGAATAAAATTCATAAGGTCACCATGTATCAATTGACTTTGAAACCTTAATTGAATCACTTTATACTTCTTTTAAGCATCTATATTCCAAGTATTGAATAACATCTACAATTGGTTACTTAAGAAGGTATTTTCTCTAAAAAATATAATTTATATTACTTAAACTCGTCTCTATATTTTCTTACATTAAGTTTCTATTTTATCTAGTACTAATTTGAAATTTAAGTTTTATGATGATGATGATACTATTTATCTAAAACAAAATGTTTTAATAGAATATTATCAGGTTTTACAAACATTTAATAAGGAATTTTACTAAATAGGATCCCACTAAAATGATGACCCCTTTTAAATTCATATTATCCCTTGATTTTCCAATATCAATATTTCACTAATAAATGAATATGTTTTGGAGTTATTCTCAACATTTATTTATTTAGGTATGAAATCATCCCAATTATATCATATATGACTCTTGGATAGTTGAGAGGATAAGTCTTTATCAAATAAAATATATGGATAAATTCAAATATATTCTCCAAATATATTATCACATGTTATTCCATTTATTTATAATTGATTCTAGTGATTTAGTTTGGAATTGTATTCCTCCTACCAAATCAATATGTTCAAACCATATTGATTTGTAACTCTTTAAATAACTCACATCTTGTGTAACTTACCTGAATGAAAATATAATTATATTCATACATATTCAAATACATCATATGAATAAGGTGCATGAAAAATTTTCATGTAAACTCTTAGAATTATATGAAATAAAAAATCTTTACATGATTAAGCATAGAGCCATAAATAGTCAACAACCACTATTCTAAAACAAGGATTGAGCCTCCAAGCCAGTGAGAGGTCTTTCCCAAAGTCCCCCTACCCATGAATACCTTACTCAATATATATTTCAATTTCAACATGATTATAACACCTAATATTTATAAATTATAACTAACAACTTAATTCAAGCTCACGACTCAATACAAGTCGAAGTTAAGGTGGAAAAAAACTAAATCCATTATCATACCTAGCATGTAACTCCTTAGATTCATGTATGATAATATCCCAAAGTAGTTTATAAATTAAACTAAATCATATAAATGTTAATAATATAAAGAACTTATAACTATGAATAATAAATCAAGGAATAACTTTTAAATAAATGAACAATTCATAAATTTAATCATGAGATAAACATTTATGAACAATTCATAAATAAAGATAATTATAAACACTTTATAATTTTATTTAATCTTATATACATTACATAATTTTTAATATAAACACTTCATATTAATTCCCAATATAAGCACTTTCATATTATTCATTATATAGAATTTTACATTAAATATATGATATTACATGAAATATAAACATTTTATATTTCAATTCTATTATGTGAACTATTTACATAATCTAAATATTACATACTTAACATTTTTTAAACCTTGATCAGATCAATCATCAAAACTTCTTTTTTATGTCATCTAGATAATATCTCAAAAATTACCTTTAATTTGAACAATTCATAATTAAATATAAACACTTTTAAATTTTGGCCTTAATTATTAAAATTAATAAACTCTTTACAAACTATCCTTATTATTTCCATATAAATACTTTATTTCTAAGTCACAAGGCATGCCATATGATTTAGTAAAATTTATTTCAATATTAACATTTAATATTATAGAATATTTATTAATAATTTTTTTATAAACATTTTACTAATTAATTATAATCACTTTATATTTAATTAATTTTAAACACTTATAAATTAATAAATTCTCAAAATATCTTTAATGATAATTTATAAAAAAAATTATAAATTATATAATTCAATTCATAATTTCATTTTAAAAACCAATTTTTCTCTTATAATCATATTTAATGATATACAAGGAATCATAAAATACGATAAATAGGTTGTGGCACGTAAAACTTTTAAGCAATATCATTTGTACTTTACAACTAATAATATTATCTTCACTTATAATAAGCGGTGTACATAAGAGTTTTTCCTTTAATGGAAAAGGGAATTAACCTTATGTATGGGGTAACCCATATATAAGAGAAACCTAATTAGAGGGAGACCTTTATGTAAATTCTAGTTGTAGCCTATGATATAAATTATATCATAACTAAGACTCAATGTTTTTTATAAACTACAGCATAGTGCTATAATTAAATACAAAATTTTGATGGCGTATGCTGTGAAATATAAAAAATTGAAGGTTTTTTACTAAGTCATTGGATTTGATATCCCTATATCATTATCCTAAAATCAATCAAGAAGAATTATTTTCTGAATCATATTTTATAATAGTGAATATGATAGTCATTACGAATTCAAAAAAATTATTTTTATCATCATTTCATGATTCATAAATAATGGTATGTCTTTGATACCACTATAGGGTCACAAATGATATAATGAAACTTGTTAAAAATAAATAAAATAAAATAAAGAAACTCAAATCCATGATCAACCATGATAGATAAGTAATATCATGAAAACTAAAAATGAGGTAACTTTTATTAGAAAATCACTATCTTTTTAATGACCCAGCCTTCATCCCTAAAGTGTGTAAAAAAGGAAACTGGAAGGTTTGGAAGATACTAGTTCCAGAAAAAATATGTATATAAAATTAGGAATCCATGAAACATATCCACACACCCTAATCTCACACCTTCATACACTCCCAAGGGACACTCACAACAAACACTAAAAACCATAACATGCAATTAAATGGAATTAAATTGAATAATCAAGAAACATATTGAATTTACTTAGTTTTAAAAAATTCCTAATGGGAAAAAACAACTTTTCTACAGAGAGATAACAAGTGATTACAATATAATATAACCTCTAAATCACTAGCTAAAATAATATTGGGCTCAAGTAAATTAGACCACACAATATAAATAACATTTTCCCCATAATATAGAAGTTATATTCCATTAATCCTAATTCCATCATAAAATGATCTTAACTAATGGAACTCCTCATGGATTTAATATTTATAAGGATTGAATCACTTGGTCAAAGGTAATCACTACCTCAACTCGATCACCCAATGAATAGTTAATTCATATGAAAACTCTAAAGAATGATTATAAAACTTCTTTTATATCTCTACAACAACATCTCTTGCATCGGTCCGAGCTTTCATAACTCATCCTCTAACTTTCACACTTACATCCTATGGTGCTTGTATCACCACCATTGTTGTTATGTTACAAAATTCTCGTTCTGAGAATCATCACCACAAAATCCTAAAAAACATCTCAAATTATTCATTTTTATTATGAATTTGATACTCAATCATAAAAAAAATTCTTATTACAAGATTAATAATCTCCACCTTGATAGTAATTTTTTGGTCGAAAAAACTGAATCTCCTAGGTTAAAAATTCTAACTTATGTAACTTTGTTCTTCAGTTTACTCTTAATATATTAGAGAATCTGATATCATAATAACTCCAAGTAATCCAATACCAATAGAAGTTCAACAACACTTAATAGTTACTATATCTATAACTTTGATTATCATATCTATTGAATTTAATTTTCCTTAAACTTTTTGTAGCTTCATCACACAATCCTCTAAAAGATTCTAAAAAAAGTGTAATTTCAATTGAATATCCTTTTTCTAAGAGTGAAATTAGGATTATTGGCTAAGTGAATCACGTTTTGGATGTCTTGGTGAATCACGATGACCTATTTCCTCTTTATTTACTCTACTAGACCCTTCAACCACATAAAATACTTCCATAAATATTTTATTTCAACATAATAAGCTTTCATGGTTGACATTTAAACTATCATTTGTAACCACAAAATCCAACTCACAATAGTTCCTATGAATGAAAACATAAAATTGGTGGTTCCCTTTCCTGAATTAGTTTCTTCACCAAATTTAGTATCTTTAAACCCTTTCAGTGGATCACCTATCCCCAAAAAATTGAAATATTTGATAAAATATTGAGATACAGGAAGATCTACTTGATATCCTCCTAGTGATCCTTCCATGTTTTCACCTTGAATATAATAACCACGCTTAACACTAGAGTGATATAAGCATGTGTAAAAACCATGTTGTATATTATAATTCCCATATTTAATTCATATGTAACCTTCACCATTTAATTTTCCACCTCCTCCATTTTAGGTGACTTATCCTTTAAAAGGTTGAATTTTCCAGTAAGGGGGGTACTCATAGTATTCAATTCAATTATTTTGAATCTCATAAGTACCTTCCATATGTAATTCAACTGAGAAAGGAATAACATTCTAAAACTAAATTTTATTTTGATCCCCATCCCCAAAATCTATTTAGAATAACCTAGACATTTTATATGGAAACTTTCATATAGTTTTTACTTAAAATATTCTATCCTTTCAATAAAAATTTTCATCCAAAATTAATTCATCAACATAGAGAAGAACTATAGATAAGCCTCCATCATTAGACACCTTTAATAAATACCAATGGTATTCATTTATCTATACAAAACTTTTTTATAATGAAATTTTCTAAATTCTAATTCCACTAAATTGGTGTCTGCTAAATCCCACATAGACTACAATTTATCTTTCACACCAGTTACTCATTATGATCAAGTGTTAAACCTTATGATTTCTCCATGTATATTTCTTCCTCCCAACTTCTATAATAGAATGTTATATTAACATAAAGTGTTTCAAGATACAAACCTTCCATGGAAACTAGGATGATCACTATACATGTCATTATGTGTTTCACAACAAGAGAAAAATTCTCACTAAAATACACTCCTGATTGTTGGATCCCTTTCACATCCAGTCGCATCATGTATCGTAATATACCATTTTATTCCCCCTTAAAATGATAAACTCACTTGTTCTACAGTTCCCTCTATACCTTTTAAATATGTTTTATCTAATATATATTATAAACTTGTAATGAATCTAGTAATTCCTTCAATACTAACTCCCACTATATTGAGTCACTCAGTCTTCTCGTATCATCAAGGCTTATGGGTTCCCACTATCTATGAGAATTAAAAAAAAATTGTATGAGAATAAAACCTTTATATTGTCCTTCTAAAATTGGTAGAAAACTTAAACATATAAGGATCAGTTACTTTCAGATATCTTTCTTCTGAAACTATACCATGATATTTCATTATCCTTGATAGTTATGGTACATCAGACATTGGTACTTCTAAATCTTCATCAGTGATCTAAGTTCCACAGTTTTCCCTATTGTTTTCTTATTCCCAAGATCATCTTCTATTTGGTTTTGATCCTTCCATGGGATATCCTAATTAAAGGGGATGTTTTAGACACTGATAACCATCCACTAATAGTTATATTAGAGTCAAAAAAGAAATGTTTTTGTTTTCATAACCAATAATAAATCATATTTGGGACTTAGCTTCCAACTTATGCATATACTTGGAATCAATATGGTCATATTAAATACAAACAATAACTCTTATCATGAACCAACCTGGATAAACCACTATGATGGAACATGATTCATCTTTGATATAGCTCAAAGGATGTTCTCGACCCCCATGGGCTGGAGACCAGCGTTTGGGAATCAAGAATTTTCAAGGGGAATGATTTATCTACAAGAATAACCAAACAATACAAGATAAGTGGTTAATAATCCATAAATATTCAGTATTCCAAAATAGTCAACAAGAGAAAAATACCATAAAAAAGAAAGTACAAAACCAAATATGGAACAAAAATAAAAAAATCACAAAGAAAACCACAATGACATCATCACCAAGATATCATCATAACAGATGAATCACATACTCTTCTTATCACCACAAACTCCCAAGGTTACACTATCAAGAACACTTGTTGCCTCCAAGTGGTGCTTTCCCTTTTTATTGACCTGAAAAAACAAAGTCTACATATGTCTAATGGCATATGCAGGGTGTGAGCAACACTATCCTAATAGGGTCCCACCAAGTATTATATAAGCAGTCCAAATCAAATAAACAAAATATGATTAACTATAAGTAAAACATGTAAAGGTAATTCTTTTCATAATCTATAATAAAACATGGTTTTCAAATCATTTAAATGGAAAGTATAAAGTATGTATAAATAATAATTTCCATCAAAATAGACATGAATAATAATCTTGATCAAAATAGGCATAAATAAATTATTTAATAAACACTAGTATATAATATTTCATTTTCAATCATAGCGACATGGATATAATCCCTGGGGTTAGTTATATCAAGCCCAAGGTTCCCTACACTATAGGTGAAATACAAACCCAAGTTTGCACACTTATCTAGATCTTATTCTTAGAGGGAATCAGATTCTACCCCAATGATTTAACTCCATACCCTCATTAATGTTTATTTATCATTTTCATCATCATAGTAAGTTCAATTCTAGGTAGAGCTAATAAATGCCTAGTTTTATTTTCATGGACTACCCACCTAACTAATAAGGCTCCCATTTTATTCAAATAAATCAATCAAGGGTCAAATTATTAATCTCAAATTAGTTTCAAAAATCATAATTCAGGAATCTCCAAATCATATTTTCAACATGAAATTTCATTTCCAAAAAAAATTAATTTTTTCATCAAAACACATTTCTTTCAAAATAATTTATTTCATTCAAAATCCCTAAACAATTTCATGCCTTTATTTCTCAAGAATCATCATAAAATTAATTCTACAAATAATTTAAATTAAAAATCATTTTATAATAATCAAAAATTTATTTCAAAATTCATTTCCAAATATGTTATATCACAAAAAATTCCAATTGAAAACACTTATTAAGAAACTCAATACATAATTTATAAATAAATTAAAATTTCATTTCTAATCAATAAAAAAATAATCATTTTAATTTATAGGAACTATATTACAAAAAACACCTACCTAAAATCATGTTATTGGAAATCACCAAACAATGGGTCTACAATTGGATAGATGATGGGATAAAACCAAATAAGATGGAAACCTAGAAACACATTCCACAAATCAGTATTAAAAAATTAAATCCTAACTTCCATTATAGATATGTAATAAGTCTAATTAGATCAAGTCACAAAGTTTAGATCTAGCGTCAATAGCCCCATTATATGGTTTTGTTCAAGGAGAGAAGAGTGGATCTAGAAAAAAACAATTAATGGACACATACCTTTGAAAATTTAGATCCAACACACCAAGATCCATCAAAATTGATCACTATGGAGAAATTAATATCAAAAAATATCTAAGTGGATTATCCTTGGTAAAGATATTATTCCACTAGAATAAGTATGGGGAAAATGGATAAGTTTGGGTCTTGAAATAGATTTTTTTATTAATTAATACACATCACATGTTTTCCAATACTATTTGGAAAATCATGAACTAACTATTTTCCCATTTCTAGGATACTGGAGGAGCTTCATTGTTTGGACACATGGTTTGAAAAACTATGCACCAACTATTTGAAACTATTGTGTCCCAAGTTACAGGGTTTGAGGGTAAGGCCATATGGTCTTGACTAACCATGTTCCAAACTATTCACCTTCCTCTATAAATCCAAAATAAGATGCATGGTTTCCAAGGAAGACCCATATGGTTTTCCTTAACCTTTTGATAACCGTTCATAAGACCAGAAACCTCTAAAAACATCTAAAAAGTTGCCCAAAAAGACCTGAGAAAAGACCTAAATGAAATATGGTTAAAACAAAGGGATGTGAATGCCTGAAAACAATAGAAGGATATCACTAATCTTAGGTATGTAAATTCCACTTTCTGATTAGACCAGAGTTCCTTTGGAAGTTATTATGGCAACAGTTTGGAAGGACTCATATTCATGATATGACCCACACAGTTAATTGATTCTATCCAAAATTCCTTAGGGAAATTAGAACTTAATCAAATGATCAGGGCCCTCTCATTTAACATATAATTTATTTATTCCAAAACACCTTCAGCTTAGGTGTTTCAGTAATATTATTCTTTATCCATATTTTTTTCATCCAATAGAACATTTGAAACTCCTTTCCTCTATAATCACCTCCATTATCTGACTAAAGGAATTTTAGCTTTATTTTAGTTTTACTTTATACTAATTCTCTCCATCTGATGAAAGTTTTAAAGATCTTTGACAAAATAAAAATAAGTAATGAGCCATGGTTTTTAGTCGTGTTTTCTTAAAATGTAGCTAATTTTTAATTTAATTGTGTTTTATTAAAAATGTGGATACTTTAGGCATGTTGTTTAGCTATGTTTTAAAGCATGGATATTGTTTAATTTAATCTTGTTTTCATAAAACTGTGGCCAATTTATCCATGTTTTTAACATAGCTAATTTATATTTAACCGCATTTTTTAAAACATGACAAAATTTAATGATAAATAAAAATGTATTTATTTTATAAATATATACACACACACACACACCCATATATACATATGTATACATATATATATATACATATATTCATGCATATAGACATGAACACACAAGTTATAATTCACTAATAATAGATAAAAAATGATCATTATTATAATATGAATATATATATATATATTAATTTATAGTTGGGGTCATGTCCTAGTGGTTAAGGCCCCCCATCAGATTGTATCAGGATGGGGGTTTAATCCATGATGGTCCCCAATCTGGGGGGTTTTCACTGGTCACTATAGCACTATAGTTTTTCACCCTAGAATGGGTATTATAGTAAGAAATTATAAAAACATAGGTATTATAGGAGTACTATTCATCGAAGGGGGATTTGAAATAAAATTGAGGTATTTCAAGCCATAAGGTCTTTAGTCCATCAAATTATGATGGATTATCTTGTTTGTGGGGTTATACTTGAAATGATGAGGTCTAATACATGCTAATTCATATTAATTTATATATATTTTTGTTAATTTATATATATATATATATAATATTATATATATAATAGAATCACATTACATTAAAAATAAAGGTTATATATATATATAAACACACACACAAATACGCATCATATAAACTTATATATGAAAACATTGACATAAAAGTTAAAACCCAATTATAATTAATTAATAATAACAAGATAAATTATCATTAATATTTTAATTTATATATACATATAGTAATTGATAATTGATAAATAAATCAAGATTAATATATAGATTAATATGTGTGTGTGTCTATAAATTTATAAGTATATATATTAATTTACACACACAAATATATATATAAATATAATTAATATTTTTTCATTAATATATGTATGTTAATATATATATATATATCAAAAAATTAATAAATATATAAATATAATTATATTAATATATATATATAGGTATAATTGTATTAAATTATATATAAATATAATATTATATGATTTTATACAAAAAAATAACACATGAATGAGTGATTAGGTCATTAGATTAGTATGCTGGAAGGACATGAGGGGTGGGGGCAAGAAGGTAGTCTCGTAGGGGTATTGGGGTGCCAGAAAAGCCTGAGGGTGGCAAGGTCTAGGTGTTGATGGGATGTGGGTAGGAATGCATGGGGTAAGGCCAGTGGAGTCGAGGTGTTTATAGGATGAGGTAGGGGTGGTCAAGGTGAGATACGATTAATCAAAAAAATCAAGTTTAATTAAAAAAATATTTATCCATCTACATAAAAAATTTAGTTAAGTATTTATGATTTATCAAGACTTCTTAAAAACATGGGTAATTTTGGTTATAAATATAGATAAATTGGAAACATGTCATATACCATTGTTTTTACATAGTGATAGTAAACAATTTATCAATGCTTATAAATTCATATTAATGATTTTTCCTATAGTGAGACTTTTTTTATGGAAAAAACACCCACACCTTCCATGTGGAATACTCTATGAAGGTAATGTAGTACAACACACCCCCAAGAGATTGAACTATAATTGGCCCCCATATGTTTATGTAAATTAGCTCAAGCATCTGATTCTTAAGTGTCATTCCATCTAAATTGAACAACACCTTCCACTTATTCCCTTGGATTCAACCCTCACATGTTTTGTACTCCACATTATTGAGTTTTATAAATTCTCTAGTATCCAGTGTCTGTAGAAATTTCTCACCAATGTGACCAAGAATATCATGCCAAAACTTTGTTTTTTGAGAAGTTGTTTCTCTTTATTGCATGATACCTTCCAGAACCTTGATCAAGTATAATGTTTTTCCCATCACACCTCAGGCCACCACCACAGAACCTCATGTGATCTTCCACACACCATCTGTAAACAAGGTATATAACCTCACATCATCATGTTTACCAATATAAATTATGGTCTTCTATAAACTTGGGATATGTCAGTTTCCTTATAAATACAATAAACAATTTTTCTCTATTCTAACACACACATCTTCTTTTCCAATAACCTCAAGAATGTGATGATGCATGTCATCACGGGTTGTAAAAATCTGGGTAAATTTGAACCTTTTTGTTCCTATGAGTGTTTAGGGAAAAATGGTAAATTCTTATACAATGTGATCTTTGATAATTTTTCTGACCACTCTATTGGTTCTAAAATAGATTTTTTACCCTAGTATATGATTTTAGTGGAAATCTGAGAAATTCAAATTTTCAAATAATATTTAATATTTAATTAATTAAATATTAATTTATTCATGTATTTTCATTCGGTGATATATTTAAAATTGATTATCATATTGTGATTCTATCTTTGTAGTAGATTCTTGAATGAGTAGTTTCCCCAAGATGAGGTATAAGCTTGCCTCGGACGTCGAGCCCAAGCCCGAGCCCATTTTATTTTCTTTTTCTTTTTCTTTTTTATTCCCATTTTTTTATTTTAAATTTCCTATTTTACACATTTTCATATCATTTATACCCTCATGGTATTAGTGTCTCATGGTCGAGAGAGGTAGAGGGAGATGAGAAGAGAGGTAAAGGGAGGAGGCATCGTCGAGGGTCTGTCCGAGGCCCGAATCGAAGTGCAGTGATTATGGGTGGTGAATTCAACATAAAACATTGGTTCTTTTACTCATAGTTAGTCCATTTTTTAATTTTTCATCATAAATGCACAATTTGTAGTTGTTTTTAAGTATTAAATCCTTTTATGGGTTGTATGGGACCCCTTGGTGGTCAATCCATGGCTTTTCTAGAGAAATTTGGGGTTTTGGGGAAATTCAAGGGTTTTCTATTTGAAAAAACCTATGTAAATATCATGTGGTATAGATAAAAATTTCCATGTGTTATTTCTATTCAAGGAAGATGAGTTTTTGGTATTACACACCATGTACTAGGCGTACATGTTGTGTAGTGGATACTTGAGGCGTTTCGGGGGCACATGGTCATGTAGGGTACATGGCTAGGACCCATGTGAAGTACATGACTTATAGAAAAGTATTGTGCTTTACCTAACACCATGTAGGTGGGGTACATGTCTAGATATATGGATGGGGACTCCATGTGGTGTATACACCATGTTTGGGGCTGTACACGCCGTGTAGTATGGAAGTGTACATGTTGAGTAGTGATTGTGGTACATAGGTTGGTACCCATGTGAGGGTACACTATAGGTATAAGGTACACATGACATGTAATTTTGATAAGTACATGTTAATTGTATTTAGGAACATGGGTAGGGAGGACCTTTAGGGTTATATATAATGTACCACAAGCATACGCCAAGTATTTGTCCTTCCATGGTCAAATTGTTTCTATCTTGGGGTCAAAATTAGACTTATGAATCGTCTATTATATGCATTTATTCACATAGATTATGTTTTTGAAATTTTTTTGATGTTTAGAGGCTGTCTAGATGGTGTTTTTGATGGATAATCTTTTTTAGGAGGATTTCTTCAAGGTTTGGTTTCATAATTCTTTTAGGGGTTGTGTTGTGAGTTTGGTAATCATCCTAGGTCAAGTGTCCCATGGTGATGATTATGAGGTTATTTGAATATATTTTTGAAGTTGGTATCAAGTGGTATATCTAATTAGATATTGGTTTTTTCTGTATGTCAAGATAGCTTGCTCGAGGATAGATTAGTTGAGGTTAGCTCTTGGGTTTGAAGAGACTAGAGTTAGATCCTTTGGGTTGGGTTGATGTCATGGGATGTTGGTTATGGGAAGGTCCCATTATGATCCTAATATGAGTCTGAGGGACTTCCAAGGATTCTCTAGTGGGTGATTTGGCACCCATATATGCTTTTTTTCTGGGAAATAAGGCTTAGGTTTTTTATGAAGGTGTTTCCTTGATGGTTTATCTTGTACTGAGGATCCCTTAAAGGGTCCTACATTTGGTGTGGTCATGAGGACCATTCTGAATTCCATTATGGGAATTATTTTCTTTTAGATACCCCTTTCTAGGCATGTTGTTGATCAAGGATTGGTTGGAGTCAACTAAGTTCAATTTATGATGTTTTTATACAGAGTGTGTCCCATTATTTTGGATGAGCTAGAGGAACCCCTTGTAGGGTGTCCTACTTTTTATGTGTCCTTTCAGACATTTTAGGATATTTTTGTGAACATGGCCCAAGATCTTTGGTGCATTCAGGGATTACCTGGTAAGAAATCAATTTATTTTGTGAACCCACGGTCTATGGGAGCTCTAAGATTTGGTTGTCCCTGAGGTGCGTCACTAAGATCTTGTAGTGTATTTTTTTTGTATTTTGTGATCCAAGGTGCTAAAAGATCGCTCATTATTTATTTTATGAGTTAAGATCGGTTCTTTTCGTTAATATATTTTTAGGTTGTGTTTGAGGAAAGATTTTACCATATTCAATTGGTCTTTGGTTGTGACTTTTGATACATTTTTCTACTTAGTACCTTGGTTTGAGGATGAGAACTTTGGGATATCTTGGATTAGGTGTTCACCTTGAGTGGTGATCTGGTTCTCTTATCCAATATTTGGTTGTGTTCTATATGGGATTATGGAGATGATAGGTTATCTGGATGAGTGAAACACCCATATAGTTTAGTGTGACACCCTAGCTATAGTTTCTTTAGGCTCATAGGGTGATGAGGAACTCGTGGAGTGGGTTTTATGTACTGTGTATGTTGTTTTACTCTCAGGGACTTGGATGATGGTTTATCCTATTTATTTATATAGATATAACCATTATAAGATCTATAGATGGTTCCTGATTCATTTTGTAGCACCTTCAGGACTGATGGGCTCTCTAGTTGTGCCAACCTAGATGTTCTTATCACCATTTTAGATCTTGTTATTGGAGTCCCAGAGCCTAATATATGTGATTTTCTAGTGGATTCTTATGGTTACTCCTTGGGGTCCAACATTCTTGTAGTAACCCGGGATTTATATATAAATATCACATAGTTTTAGATGAATATTTTATATATTTCATAAACACACTTCCAAGGACCATAATAGTTTAGTGTATTTGAATACTAGAAACACAATATTCTTATTTCATGAAAGATATTAAACATATCACACAATATCTTCTCCTATAGTACTCTTCTTAGGAATACCCTACCTAAACCTTTATTCATAACCCATGGAAGGAAACATAAAAAAGGGTGAGATAATATGCTCAGTAAGGGTAAACATAAGAGATATCTTAATCTATGATCATGTGAAAGTATAAGATAAGAATAAGGGTATGTGATCATGAACATAAATTTCAAAGTTCATACCCAACCTTTCATAGATCAAAACATGATTCATGGAATAAAACATTATTATTTCTATAAGCATGTCCTATAAGAGTGAGAAACCATCATAAATAAATCCTAAACTATAATCACATGTCATAACAGTGTGTCACCATTATAAATATAGAAAAAAAATTCATATGTCAATTTTTACTACCAATACCATAAAAATAGTGGATCAAGACTTATCACTAGTTTCCCATTTTGGATTAATATGCACTTATTCCCCATATTGGATCTATTTTCAAAATTGCATCAAGCCCATCAACTTTTTTCCCTTTATTATATCAGTAGATATAAAGCTTTACCTAATTAATTATAAGGAGATATAGGTCCCACTTGTCTTGATTATAATTTCATCATCATCCTTGGTTATAACATAACCACCATCCTTGGTTATAATGTAACAACCTTAACAAAATTTAAATAAAATGTATGTGAGCCACAAGATCATAAAACATTCATCATATCAGAACCCATGAAAATAAATGGGTTTTAAAAACATTTCATCTATTCACCATATAATAACCCATAAAAAAATAATTGAGTTTTATAAACATTTAATCATTAAAACATTAACCATAAATAGTAATAATGAAGATGGTATCATTCAATATTATCCCTATTAAAGAATAATTAACATCAAAAGATGTCGTATTAGTTGGAAAATTATTTTGAAAGGTCACTTGGAGAATTTCTTGAGTAACATATCCTTACCACTTTAAAAAGAACTTTTTAAAATATAAAACATTTTCATAATCCTTTTATTTGAAAATAAACTTGAAAACATATAAATGAATATTTAAAAATCATTTAAAACATTGCTGGAGGAAAAAATTATAATTTAAAAACACTTTTTGAAACATAAATTTTTTTAAAATAATTCTTTTTAAATAACCTTTAAAACTTATAAAGTAGCCTTTAAAAATCAAGTAATGGTCATGACGGTAGAAAATTTCGTTCATGTTGTACACATTAAAAAAATATTCTTTTCACATTTTATGTAAAATCCAAATGGGAATTATTTGAAAAAGGACATGAATATTAATTTTAAAATATTTTATCAAATAAAATATCTTTAATAAATCATTTTATGAATGTTAAAAATAATTTTGAAAACATTTTTATAAAACATAGTTTTGGAAGAAAAGGGTTTTCGACTGAAGAGAGAAATAAAGATGGCTTTTTAAAAAAACATTCTTTTAAACTATTGAGTATATAAAGAGAATAAAAATAAGGGAAAACATGTATTCTCATGAAAAAACCATAGGAAAAAAATTATGATTTTCTTGAGAGATGTATCATAATATTTTATCATTGGTGTCATAATCATAAACAATCTTGATAAATGATAGGATTCTAACATAAAAATATTACCACTTTAGTAACTTTGAATCATGAACCCCATGAAAGAATAATTTTAATTTAAAATTATAATATAATGATAATAAATAAATTCATAATATTACATTTCAAAGGGTTTATATATACTCCTCATAAAAAATATATGTTCATAACATAACATATGTCTCAAAGAAAGGAAATTGAGACAAAAAATCACTACCACTTTTGTAACTTTTGAAATATAAAACCTGTAAAATATATATCCTTAAATTTATATGTAAATAATAATAATTTTTTTAAAATCATCATAAAATATATTCATGATCAGTATATACACCGTATAAAAGAAATAGGTGGTGAATATGGAATGTGTCACATAAAAGTAAAAAATTGAGATAGAAATCCATTACCATAATTATTGAATTCATTTATACATGTTATAAATCCTTTATAATAAATATAATTTTATTAAAAATATACTATCATACTATATATTATTTACTTATTAACTTTTTATTACCCTTTTATTAATAATTCCATGTTAAATTCTTGTTTCAAGCAATAACTTCTTTGTTTTTCAAGTATGTTTTAATTTGTTATTTATTTACCTCTTACTTTTTTAGGGTTACATCATCTATATAATGTTAAAAGATATATAAATATAATATATATTCATTATACATGTATTTAGAGTGATCTATAAAATTTATAAATAGAAAATGAAATACACTGTTCTTGGAGACGGTATATCGTACATATACATAAATGTTGTTTCTATTTTCCCAGTGAAAAGAAAGAAAGATGGTAAATAATATATTAACATTAAAAAAAATATTTTATATATATCAAATATGTTCATTAAACCCATATTTATTAACTTCCATTTAAATCATGAAGGAACCACATTGTTTCATGAGGCGGTAGTCCGCAATATACATGGACGATGTTATCGCATTCCCATAGAATATAAAGTAAGAAGGAACATGTGATATAATGATTGTGAAAGAATAATAATATCATAAATATCACATATAAACCATCATTATATCCAAATTATATAGGTGGTAATGTAAAATGAATAACATCAGTTTGTGTGGCGGTAGTCCGTCGTACATAAGAATGATGATTTCCTAACCCATTTGATAGAAGAGGAGAAGGATTTAGTTTATTAAATTAACATAAAAAATAAAATTATATATGAAATACTAGTTTAATTATATTTTTATAGTTAATAAATAATTTAATTTCTAAAAATAATGAATAAAAAAGGAGCTTAGTAATGAAAATTACCTTCTCTTAGAAGAACCTCCTTCGGATATCTTATTGAGGACCCCTAGTGTTCATATTTTGAGAGGAAAATTAGATGTATAAAATGGATAAGGATGTTGGGGAGGTATTTTTTCAGGTTTTGGATGAAATATATGGCTTGATAGGTGTGATTAAGTGAAGTTTGTTGGTGGCCTTTTATAAGTGGGGGAAACGAACCCACTTGGAAACTACATGGAAATGTCCCAAATGAATCCAAAATAATAAAGTACTTCCCAAGAAAGAAGCTTCCAAATGACCATATATTTGAAATTTGTAAGTTTAATATTTAAATATTGCCATAAAATAGTAATTTGAAAAAATTTACAGTCATTTTAACACTTATATTCTTATTTTAACCCCCCAGTAAACCAGTTTTTATCTTAACTGTGATAATTAATTTCTTTACTATTTTCACTATTAATAATGGTAAAAAATTAATTTGAACATATAATATAATAAAAATTATTTTTATTTTATGTATTAAATTAATTTTTAAAAATTATATTCACATACATGGTAAAATTTAATTTAAAATTAATTCTACAAATGAGATGAAAATGCAGTTTTCTAAAGAGAAAATGTTAAGTTTAAAAATTTTTTATATCAGATTCAATATGAAAATGATTCCAATAACCTAAAACAGATTAATAGATATATAATTAAACAAATTTGTACTTTAAACTATCTTAAAAGAATTTATAAGTTTTCAAAATCATTAAAATAAATGACAATTCTTAATAAAAACTAATATTTTAACTATTCATCAAAACTTTTATCTTATGAGAAAATTATAAATAAATATACCTAAGATAATTTTGACAAGATGATTTCAAAAATGAATTATTTTCAAATAAATCTTATAAAATTTTCAAAAATTATTTTTAAAATCAGTTCCCAAATAGTGAAAAAACTACTTTTCGAAAAAATATAGTTTTTAAGAGAAAAATGGGATTATTTCTTATCACTTGTATAGAAAATATATAAGATAAATTATAAAAATTTTATTGAATATATAATATATAAATTTCATTAAAAAAATTCAAAAAATAAAGTAATTGTTTTAGAAAAAACACATTTGTATGCATAAAAATAGATTTTTATAACAATATTTTCAAATTTTCAAATTTTTTTATTTAAATTTCTAATTAATTAGTCACCCAAAAATTAATTCTATATACAAGTGTATATCATATATTTTAATAATTTATGTAATCCTATTGATACCTATTATTCCAACTGATAGGTGATAACTATCATATTAAACAATAATATTTTAATAGTATGTCACATTTCATTTAAAATCAGTGTTGTGTGTAACACAAGATAAACTCAGTACTTTGTGTAATGGAAAATATAGAAAAGATTAAATCTATTTTAAAACAAAATTTCTCACAAAATATCATGGTGTTGCATTTTATCCCCTTTAAAATTAATTTCACCCTCAAAATTTGTCACTTTGGTACCAACAAATGAGGATACTTATACCTTATTAAATCCTTAGTTTACAAAGTAACTTCCATAATATGGTTATTTCAACATAAAACATTGATCAGGTGAGTGGTAATATTTCATATAACTTTCTCTATTAGATCCAGAATATCTATCGGTTGTTCCTTATAAGAAATATCATTCTCCAGTCGTACAACCTCTGAGTTTAGTACATGTGATGGATCAAGTATGTACTTACTTAGGAGAGATATGTGGGACACATCTTGAACCTAATATATGTTCGGTGGAAGAACCAATAGATATAATATCATCTCGATATGATCAATAATTTCAAAGGGATAGATATACCTAGGGATTAACTTTCCTTTATATTGTAAGAACAATTTCATCCTTTGGTTGTGCTTCGATCAATTTCCACTTCATCTCTTACTCTAAATAATTGAGATGAATTTTTTTATTCTTGAAGCACTAATAGATCCCAAGATCTAGAATATAATGAAAAGACATTCCTTCTATATCTAATTATAACAAAAATTTTATCACTAGTTATCCGATATGGATAAATCTTCATATGGTGAAGTAATATATTAATATCAAAAACCTCATCCAAAGTTAAACTTAAACCATTTCATAAATTTTTAACCTTTTGAACCTTCCAACTAATTAAAATCCAAAACTTTATAATGAAGGTCACTAAATTTAAAAAATTAACTTATCATTAATCCATAAATAATATGATGTATCTCTTAATTATTACATACAAAACATGTGAATACCTTCATCATGTATTCTCTTGAAACATGGTAATAACCTAAATTACCATAAAACTTTATTGAAAACATACATTATTTCTTATTACTGAAATAAAACATATATTAATGGACATATTCCTTAAATACAAAAATGTTGTAAACTCGGTATATGATAGCATAAAACACTTTTCCAAAAAGTTATTAATAATTTCCAAGTTAATCATTACTATCCAAGTAAATTAACCCATATTAATCACCTCTTTATCCCAACATCATTATCTTAACATCAGGAACATATTAAGTGTTATTTTCTCTAGATCATGTTTTTTTGTAAAATATCACCTTTCCATTAAATCACTATTCTAGTTCATCAGAACCATTCAACATGTTCTTGAAAATACTTAATGATAAACTTATATCAAACAACACTTATATATTTTATGATCCATATAACATAATTCTTGAATTCCAATACATAAACACTCTAATCATTCCACTTCATTCTTAAACCATTAACTAGGATTCATTATCTTATTCCTTAATACATATTTCCTAAAATATGAAATATTATTCATGTATTAACATTTATGAACCTCAATTTAATCATTATTATTACATTTGACATAAAAAATACTTCTAGAATAGATCATATCATTTATATTTCATTTGTAGTCTCTTCATTATCAATAGTATAACTATTACTCATAACACCTTTTCAATTATCTTTATGATCTTTCCCCCTAGTATATTGATTATTATAATTCTAATAATTTCAACATTTATAAAATTCAACCATTGATGATTCCTTAGAGAAAACATTACACTCATCCATTAGGTTAACTGAACTTTTTATTTTTTCCCTTTGAAATTTATTACACTGTGTCATTATTCTCTACACCTAAAACATATTCTGATTCCTTTAAATAATTCCATGGAGTTATTATTCCAATATTATTTACATATAGGAAAACAAGTCTAATTTTCTATATGGTATCTAGCACCCTGAACTCTCAACAAACTCTATCCTTCTCTTCTTTAGTGAGTCTGATATTTGGTTATGGTTCAAGTTGTTAATCATATATCATGATAAATAATTATGTATAATCACAATATAATTTACTCTAGTCATCATACAATTTAGTTTCTCATCAATACTTTGTTTATCATAATCAACATTAATCCAGTTTTTTCTGGTTCCCACCATTGAAAAAAATCAAAAAGCATAGTGTGAGTGATAATATTTTTAGTAGGAAACCACATTATCATGAAAATTCACTTATAATATATAAAAATCATGACACATACTTTTCAATATATGACACATTAAGATTAATATAGTTCATTCATGTTCATTATCTATTTAAATCCTTCATGATGGTTCATAAAGAGTTTGTGATTTCTAATGCATGTCCCCCAAGAGTGTCAAACAATGTGTGTCTTAAGGTTTGTTTTCTTGCACCATGTGATGATCGAGTCTAGATCAATGTTCCCTTTTTAGATTTATTACCCCTAGGAACCTTTTTGGTATATCCACATGCACTTTTAGTATCCGAATAAGGATGTAATTTCTTGGAAACCACTCTCTATATCCTCTACCAAAATTTCATTACATTTACATATTCTTTGAATTATACTTATAATTATCCATCAAAACTTCCTCAAGATATCCTTATTAATATCCCTAGTTATTTTACTAAATTTTTCTCATCCTAGTTTACAATGTTTAACTATACCTTTCCTTTGATAACAATTGTATTCACCCAAGCTTTTATATGTAAATATCATATCTTTTTAGATTAGTATTCAATAAATTTCATAAACACATTCCCAATTATTATAATAGTTTAGTGTATTTGAAGACTAGATACACAATATTCTTCTTTCATGAATTATCATCTACATATCCTACAAATATATTCTCACATAGTACTCCTATTAGGCATACCCAACCTAAACCATTCTTTATAACCTAGGGAAGGAAGCATAAGAAAGGGTGAGCTCATATGATCAGTAAGGGTAAACATAAGAGATATAAATAAATGATCATACAAAATCATAAGATAATAATATGGTTATGTGATCATGAAAATAACTTACAATGTTCATACCCAACCCTTTATAGATCATAAACATCAGTCATTGAATAAAAGTTTATCATTTCTAAAAACATGGACCATAAGATTGATAACCCATTATAAATCAATCATGAACAATTATCCCATGTCATAAAAGTGTGGTACCATCATAAATATAGAAAACTATTTCATATTTTGAGGTTAAATAATAAGACCATAAATATAGTGGATTGGGACTTATCACCTATTTCCCATTTTGGATTAGGATATACCAGTTTCCCATAGTGGATGAGGACGCACTCGTTTCCCATAGCAGATCAAGCCTATTGACTTGTTTCCCATTATTATCACATGATATATAAATATTTAATCAATTAATTAAAGGTAGATATAAGTCCCACCCATCTTTTTTATAAAGTAACCACCATCCTTGGTAATAATAAAACATCCTTACTTGGTTATAACATAACAACCATTATATAATAAAAATAATATGTATGTGTGACATAAGATCATAAAACATTCATCATATTAGAACCAATAAAAATAAATGGATCTCATAAACATTTCATCAATTCCACATAGCATAACCCATGAAAAATAAATGGTTTTCACAAAAATTTCATCAATATAATCATTAACCATTAATAGAAATAATAAGGATGGTATCATTCTATATTATCCCCAATAAAGCATAATTAACATTAAAGTATTTTATTTTATATGTAAAATGATTCTGAATGATCGATTTTGAACTTTTCTTCAAGAAAATATCCTTTCCACTTTGAAAAAAAACTTTTTAAAACATAAAAAAATTTCAAAATCCTTTTATTTGAAAATAACCTTGAAAACATATAAAGGAAGATTTAAAATAATTTAAAAAAATTCTTGAAGAAAATATCCTTTCCAATTTAAAAACACTTTTTAAGACATAAAAGATTTTAAAATAAATTTCTTTAAATATAAACTTTAAAACTAATAAATTAATCATTAAAAATCACGTAATCATCATGATATTGGGAAATTATATTCATGTTGTACATGTTAAAACAAATATTCCCTTAATGTTTTTTGTAAAATACAAAAAGGAATTTCCTAGAAAATAACATGAAGATTCCTTTAAAAACAGTTTTTAAAAAAATATTTAGTAAATAATTTTAATAATTTAAAAAACATTTTATAAAACATTTTCAATAAACATGGTTTTGTAAGAAAAATGGTTTTTGACCGAAGAGATAAATAAAGATAATTTTTCATAAAAATATTCAATTGAACTCTTGAATAAATAGAGTAAAATGAATGGAAAAATTTATTCTCATGAAATAACCATAGTAGAATAAAATTAATGAGTTTCTTGAGAGATATATCATAATATTTTATCATTGGAAGCATAACCATAAATAATCCCGATAAAAGATGAGATTGTAACATAAAACTCTTACCACTTTGGTATCTTTGAATCATGAGCCCCATGAAAGAATAAGATTAATTAAAAATTATAATATCATGAAAATAAAAAAATCATGATTTTACATATAAAATAGGTTGTATATACACCTCATAAAAGAAGATATTTTATTAACATAACATATATCTCAAAGAAGACAAATTGGGAAACAAAATACCTTCTGCTTTGGAAATTTTCTAACTATAAACCCCATGAAAGATAGATAATAAAATAGATATGTAAATCACTATATGATTCTAGATAATTTTCATAAAATAAATTCTTATTAATTATATACACTACATAAAATAAATATGTGATGAATATGGCAGGTGTCTCACAGAAGTAAAAATTGAGATGAAAACCCCTTACCATAAGTCTCGATTTCATTAATACACATTAAAACCTCATATATAATAAATATAGGTTAATTATACATATATTAAAAAAAATACTTATATATATAATACCATATATGATTTAATTATAACCTTTGATTACCCCTTTATTAACAATTCCATGTTAATGTCACGTTTCAGGCAATAACTGCTTTGTTTTTCGTGTATGTTTTGATTTGTTATTATTGGTACTATTATATTGATCATGGTTCAATATTATAAAAAAATATAAACAATATATAAATTTCATATATGTTCATTATACCTGTATTTATAGTGAAACATAAATTTTAGAGACAGAAAATGAAATACACTGTTAATGGAGATGGTAGGTCATACGTATGCATGAACATTGTGTACATTTTCTTAATGGTAAGAAAGAAAAAAAGTTAAATAATATATTAACATTAAAAAATAATTTTTATGAAATATATATCACATATTTTATTTAAATAAATACTTATTATCCTCCATGTAAAGTGTGAACGAATCACATCATTTCATGAGGCAGTAGTCAGGCATACACACGAACAACGTTATTGTATTCCCACGAAATAAAAAGTAAGAATTAAAATGTGACATCATGATTAAAAAATCATAATAAAATCATAAATATTCTATATAAAAAATAAATACAATGTTATATATATCTATTTTATGTGGTTATGGAAAACAAATAGCATCGGTTCCTAAGCTGGTAGTCCGCCGTACACACAAATGATGATTTCTTAACCCATTTTATGGAATAAGAGAAAGATTTATGTCATTAAATTAACATAATAACATCTAATTATATAGGACATAATTCTTTATTATATTTTATGTGTTAAGACATAATTTAATTTTGAATGAGAAGAAATAAAAATAAGGATCATAGTGAAGACAATTTTTTTCGCTTAGAAGCACCTCTTTGGATCTCTTATTAAGGGCCCTAGTGTTGATCTTTTGGGGGGACCAACATCTCTATAACATGTATAACGATATTTTTGAGGGATTTTTTCATGTTTTGGGAAAACTAGATGCCTTTAAAGGTGTGAATAACTGAATGGCGGTGGTTTCTTATTATAAGTGGGGGAAAGGATCCCACATTGAAACTACATGGAAATTTCCCATAAGAATTCAAAATAAAAAAGTCATTCCTAAGAAAAAATATTCAAAATGAAAATATATTAGAACTTTTCAAGGATAATATTGAAATATTTCCATAAAATATGAATTTTACATGTGTTATTGTCATTTTAACCTTCATCTTCTTAGTTTAACCCCTGGTAAAACCAATTTTAACCTTAAATGCGATAATTACTTTTTCACTGTTTTCACTATTAATTAAGGTATAAAATTATGTTGAGCTAATAATATAATATAAATTATTATTATTCCAAATATTGAATCCATTTTTACAAAATTTTTTAATATAATTGGAAAATTTTAATTTAAAATTAATCACACAGATTTGATGAGAAAGAGATTTTCTGAAAGAAAATGTTAAAAAGTTTAAAAAGTTTTTATATTAAAATTAAATATGAAAATGATTTGAATGACCTAAATTAAATTAATATATATATTAATGAACAAATTTTCCCATTAAAACCATATTAAAACAATTTAATGTTTTTAAAATCTTTAAAAGAAATGACAATTCTTAATAAAAACCAGTATTTTTCACTATTCATTGAAAATTTTATCTTCTTATAAATTTATCAAAAATTCACCATAAGATAATTTTTATATTATGAATCAAAAAATTTGTTTCATTTCTTCAAATAAATTTTATAAAATTGTCAAAATTTAATTTTAAAATAAGTTCACAAAAGGTGAAAAAGTTATTTTGTAGAAAAATATGATTTTTAAGTGAAAAATTTGATTAATTATTATATATTGTATATAAAACACATAATATTAATGTTAATAATTTTATTAAATATATAACATATAAATTTCATTAAAATAATTCACCAAAATTTATTTTTTAATTTATTGAGGTAAAACACATTTTTTTCATAAAAATATTTTTTCAGAAGAAGGATTCTTTATTTTAAAATAGTTTTTATTTTCATTTATACTTAATTGGTCATAAAATAATTAATTTTATATACATGTTTAAAATATATATATTCATAATTTAATTTATCTTATTCATACCCAACATTTCAACAGCTAGGTGATAACTATCATATTAAATAATAATATTTTAATAGTATGTCGCATTTCATTTAAACTCAGTGTTGTTTATAACGTAATATAAACTCATTGTTGCATGTAATAAAAGATAAAATTTTTGTTTCATGTAATTAAAAGTATCAAAATGATTAAATTTATTTTAAAAAATTATATTTCAAAAAGTATTAGGGTGTTATAATTCATGTCTATTGTGTTTAGATATCTTGGAGCTCCTATATAGATCTAGCGGATGCACTAGTTTTCATGTGTAAATTTGATACATGTGATATAAATCCTCTAGTATGGGCTAGATATGGGGTAGATTTACCTCAGGTGTCTGGATAGAACAAATATTTTTTTGTTTTTCTTTTTTTTATTTTTTCCTTCTTTATGAAGTTTTTTTTATGTTAGCTATTATTATTCTTCAGCTATAATATACATACCATGTGTTCATGAACTTGTTATGATAGAAGATTATAGGTCCACTGTTTAGGGAGGCCTACTGAGATTTATTTCTCCACCTCTGTATATGCACCTCAGTGTGTATGAAAACCTGATGGCTGCTTTCAGGTTGGAGCACTGGTTGAACAATGTATGGGGCCAAGGCCTAGTGTTTCTTGATCAATGGGAGATGATCATGTATAGTCTTAGGATTAGTCTCGTACATATTGAGAGTCATGGGGACTAGTTATGTGGTTTGGCTCAATGTTTAAAGTAGAGCATGTTGTATTTTATTTTCAGTTTTTTATTTTTCATATATGGTCATCCAGTGGGTAAATATATTTTGTATGTTCTTAATACCTATGAGTTAGTATGACTATATTTTGAATTTAATTTATTATAGGACAATCATATTTCAGATTATTTAATATTCATACTTTGATATTAATCTATGTGTATGAGTTTGGTTTTTTTTTGTTATTACACTTTGATCAGAGGGTATAGTCTCCCCAAGATAACTTTTGAACCCTCACCACCGGTCAGTAGCCTCTAGAATTCAGGGAGGTTCACTTAAGGCCTTGTTGTAATACCCTGAGATTTTTTAAAATATTTTTTTTCAAATTAATTTAAACTATTTTATATTTTTCATTTCATGCAACAACAAATATAGCTTGTGTTATATGAAAGCACAATGTTATTCTTTGTTTTTAGGCAACAACATGTCTAAATTTCACTGGACACAACACTTAAATTAGATTTTGGTACACGCAACACTATTTTTGGCTTGTGTTTCACATAATGTCAAGTTTCTTTAATAGAATTCATTACATGCAAGACCTAGTTTCACCAAACTATAATGTATTCTTAATATTATTATTAAAATATTATTATAGTTTTCACCTATCTATTGGAATGGTGGTTATGAAAAAAAATATAACTAAATTATAAAAATATGGTTTATGCATGTATATAAGAATAATTAGATGGTGACCAATTAAATATAAATGAAAATAAAACCCTTCTAAAAATATAGAAATTTTTTTACTGGAAAACTATATTTATGCAATCAAACACGTTTTACCAAAATTAATTAATTAAACTACTTTTAATACATTATTTTAATGAAATATATATATTATATTCAATAAAATATTTAAAATTCAACTTATGTGTTTTCTAGAAAAAATATAATAATAAAACCAATTTTATGGATAAAGATATATGTTTTTCTAAAATGTAATTTTACCTCCTTTTAATGGCACACCTATTTTAAATATACTGTTTTACACTTTTATAAATTATATTTGATAAAATAAACTTCTTTTTTTATTTTTTTTATGTCAAAATTATATTAAGATGAATTTTATTTTATTTTTATGAGAATTTTTATATTTTTGATGAATAGTGAAAAATACTGAATTTTAATTCAAAACTGTATTTTTGTCTAAATTATTTATATATTTAAATTATATTTTCAATTTTTTTTAAAGTATAATTAGATAAATTATATATAAATTAATAAAATTTAGTTTCTTGGAATCAATTTCACATTGAAATTGGATATAAAAAATCAAACTTTTGAACATTTTAATGTTAAAAATGTGTTGCTCGTCCCATCTACAGGATTGATTTTAAATTAATTTATTTTACTTGAATGATTAGAATTTAGAAAAATGGATTCAATAATTGGAATCATAATAATTTATAATTTATATTAAGGTATAATTAATTTTGGATCAAGAATATTAGTGAATTTAATTAAAATTAATTACAGCAGTTAAGGTAAAAACGAGTTTACTTAGTGGTTAAACTTTAACTTAAGGGAAAAAGTAACATATAAATATATCAAAAATTCATTTTATGTACATATTTATACCATATACTCCTTTTTATAAAAAAATGGACCATTATTGGAGGTACCTAATGTAAGAGATACCTCTCAATAGTGTTTACCTTTTTATATTTACAAGAATGCCACTCCTCCTCCACTTTAAAAGGGAACTCACCACCCTCACTTATTCACACTTATAAAGCCTTTTTTATCACCCAAAACCTACCCAAATTGTCTTCCCACTTCCCTCATATCATCTTAGAATCATAAATTTGGTAAAAAACCAAATCATGTTAGTCTTTTGGTTCCAACTAAAAGAAATTACCCAAAGAAGAGGTAACATCCTTCACTAAGCACTTTTGTTTTATTTCTTTCTCCACCCACTTGATTATTCTTATTAAATGATTATATAGTAATATAAGTATACTAAATATACTTAAATTTGTTTATTTTTAGGTTTCTACCAATACTCGCGCACAGTTCCATCAAATGGGATACGCAATCATCGTTCTTGTGTATGGAGACTACTGCCTCACGAACTAATATCATTCTTTCTTCCATTTACACCTTTAAAGGTTAGTAATAATGACTTAATTGATATTATTATATTATATATATATGATATTTTTGATTTATTTATGATTCTTTAATTATTATATAATTCATACCTTCATGCTTTCTATTTTGTGAGAATACGATAACATCATTTGTGAATGTGTGGACTACTGTCTCCTCAAAGAGATATGATTCATTCACGCTTTACAAGGAATGTAAGGATGGATTTAATAAAAATAAGTGATATATATCTAATAATAATTAAACTATAAAGATAATATATATATATATATATATATATCATTTGATTTTATTTCTTTAGAAATATGATAAGAAAATGGAAACAACGTTCATGCGTACGTATGGCCTACCATCTCTATGAATAGTGTATTTCATTTCATATTTATATAATTTATATATTATTATAAATACTTATATAATTAATATATATGATATTTATATCATTTTTTACATTCTATAAATAAATAAATCATGATATAATTAAGAGGATCAAGAATAACAAGTCAAAATATATAGGAAAAACAAAGCAGTTGTTACCCACAACATAACTTTAACATGAAATTATTAATAAATGAGTAATATAAAGTCATAATGAACAAATATATATTATATATAATAATATGGTTCTATTTTATATGTATAATAAAATTATATTTATTATACATGAGGTTTGAACATGTAAGGAGAATGTCAAGACTTAAGGTCAAGTTTTTTTCATCTCGTTTTCATTTCTGTGAGATATATGATATATTCGCCATTTATTCTTGTCATGTGGTGTATATACTTACATATTACATGTTATATCATGATTTGACTTTATTTTATGATATTAAAAGTCTAAATTTAAGTTATTCATTCATGGATATCATGTCTTAGAAGATAATCAAGTAGTAAGGGGATTTATAGTCTCACTTTCATTTCTATGAGACTTATGCCATATTCATCACTAGTTTCTTTTATATAGTATATATACTACCCATTAATGTATTATATTATTCTTATACTTAAATTTATGGGTATTTAAATATCCATTTTATGATCTATCTTTCATGGTGTTTATGGTTCAAAAGTTACCAAATTGGTAAAGTAGTTTTGTCTCAATCTTCCTTCTTTGGGACAAATACAATGTTATGCACCTATACTCTTATAAAATGTGTATATACTTCCCTTTGACATGATATATCATGAATAAAATTATTTTAATGATATTTTAATCTTAATTAAATTGTATTCTTTCATGTTGTTTATGATTCAATGTTATCAATGTGGTAACAGTTTATTTCTACAATCTCATTGTTTATTAAGATTATTTATGATTATGCTTCCATTGATGAAATATTATGATTCATACCTCAATAAATCTCATGAAATTTATTATACTCTAGTTATTCATGATATCATAAAGTTATTGTGAAATTTTTTCACTTATTATTACTTAAGATAATTAAGAAAGACATTTTAAGAAAATATGACCATGTCTCTATTTTCGATAAGAAATATGTCTTATTTCATAACAATGTTTTCTAAAAATGTTTTAAAAATGTTTTTAATGAAATTTTAAGCTCATTTTAATGGAAAATGATTTTAAAAATGTTTTATGAATTAAAAAGTGATTTAAGTTATTTTTAAATATTACTTTATAATTTTTCAAAGTTATTTTCAAAGAAAATGGTTTTAAAAATGTTTTATGTTTTAAAAAACATTTCTCAAAGCATAAAGGATATTTTCAACAAGAAATGTTTTAAATGAATTTTAAGGATTCTTTATATTTTTTTAAAATTGGTTTTCCAATAAAATAATTTTGAAAATTTTATATGTTTTGAAAATTGATTTTTCAAAGAAAGGTTATGTTTCAAGTGATCTTTCAAAATACTTCTCCATCTAATATGATGTCCTTTGATATAGTTTATGCTTTAATGGGGATGTGATCTGATGATACCATTCATATTATTTCAATGAATTGTTTATTTTTTTTATAGCATTATGTTTATATAACTCTTTTTTTCACATTTCAATCATGATTCAAAGAGATTGATATGAAACCCTTTTCTTTTCAATGGGAAAATCACAATTCAAAGAGATTGTCATGAAACCCCTTTATTTTCAATGGGTTACTCAGGTTATGAAACAATAATCATTTTTATCATTTTTTTATGATATTAAATCTATTTTTACTTTATTCATGTTGTAGTTCATTGAGATATCTTATACGATGGGTTGGCCTAGATAGTGGTGGGTAAAACCATTATATCTTATACGAGGGGGTGGCCTAGATAACATCAGGTAATACCATTACATCTTATACGATGGGGTGGACTAGATAACATTGGATAATCCTGTTACAACTTATATAATGGGGTTTACCATATAGAACTGGGTAATCATGTTACAGCTTATACAATGGGGTGGCCCAAATAGAGTTGGGAGATCCCATTATAGCTCTTCAATGAATTAGGTAAAGATTTATATCTCGTGAGATAGAAATGGATGATATAGGGAGTGAACCCAGTTCATTAAGTTACATTGACTACTAATATGGTTTTTGGAGTGAGACTTGACTATTATATGGTATTGGGATTGAACCTTGACTACTAATATTGTCTTAGGAGTGAACCTTGACTACTAAGATGGGAAACAAGTTGATAGTCTTGACCCTCTATGAGAAAAAGGAGAAACCTGATCCACTATATGGAAAGGGATATGACTTGGGATGGTGGTGTGTCCCACCTAGTATTTCCATCCCCCATGAAGTGCCTTGACAAGTTTTGTTAATTATCCTTGACTTATATGGAATAATTTTATATGATTATGTATATTCCACAAATCTATGTATTATTCCAATGATATTACCTCATGACTCGTGCTCTTTGATTTACTTATGATTCATGTCTTATAAACTACCAAACTTTATTCCATGACTCATTATTTTGATCTTTGATATGCAAGGTATTATATTCAAATGTTATACTCATGTTCTCATACCCTTATATCCATTTTATTCTTACATATCTTCTTTATTTTAACCCTTACTAAGCATATGATCACACCCTTTCTTATGTTTACTTTACCTAGGTTATGAAGAAATGTTTTAAGTAGGAGTACTAAAGGGTAAGATCTTTATTGTGTATGTTGAAGATATTTCACCAAGATAGTATATTATGTTTTCAAGTTTCCAAATACACTAAACTATTACGGTCCTCATTCATGTAACTTTGTAATATGCTTAATATTCATCTAAAATTATGTAATATATATGTTTGTTAAGTTTGGTTGAATATACCTATGGAAAGACAGATCGAGTGATGTTTCAGTTCAACCCAGACAGGTTCATTACAATGCACATCTCCTTATTTAAATTAAATAGTACTATAGTTTTTATACACATAATTATGCATGCATCCACTTTTATAAATTATAGGAAATGAATATCCCAAGTCAAGGATTCATAAATATAATAAAATCATGACACTTATAACTAGAGTGACACCATCCCTTTCAATTATAGAGTTTTTGGGTGTTCTGAATGCTTAATATCTAGAGTTTATAAGCCTTGCTTGGTAGTTCTTTCATAGGTGTCACTTATTTCAACATTTCTAACATATGGAGTCATCGAGACCATATAATTTTCTATAGATCTTACCTCTTTCGTTTTCTCCTATTTTTTTAAATCATTTTAGTGTAGTATCACTTATCTTATAAGAAATTGAATTCTCTTTTAGAAGTTAATTTAACCTCTTTATTCTAGATCTATACATTCAAGATTAGGTCACAGATCTCCTCAAAGACTAAGTTAGTATTTCTAATATACTTACTCAAAATGATCACCATCGCATCTCAAAATTTCAGAAGAAACAATAAAAGAGTTATTTCCCACATACCTTAAATGAAATTCACTCCAACTAACTCTATTTGACTCTGAATCATATTGAATTAATTTAAATTATTAGCCACTAACCTTCCATTATACATTATCATGTTGAAAATTTACCACAACATGAACACTTTTTTCATTATATAACAATTATCATACATGTTTTCAAGACTATCCATCAATTCTATAGTATTTCCATGATCATAGATATTTAATCCCACATTATAAACTAATATAATCTATACAAAACTAGTTCATTCCTATCAATAATTTCCTACTATGTCTTTTTCATTGATTTCATCTTCTTCCCAGCCAATGGTAGATCGAGATCCTTTTAGAACTGATATTCCTCTACCTACATCTTCCAAAAGCTAAATTTTAAACCATTAAACATATCCCACCTAAACTTTCCATCATCTAATTCCATCTTATCAATATAAAAAACTCCCCATGAATTCGAAGAGGGTAACAGAAAAGTACCTCACACTTTTTGGTGTCCATTATCTGAGCTTCCCTTCAGAACTCCAAACCATACTCTAATACGAATTTTTATGCTAAAATAATTATATTATAAATGAACCAACCCTTAATACTTCAGAGTGGAATAATTATTCCATAATTTTTGGAAGATACTAGGCTTAGAAGACAATGTTTCTAACATCAAGAATCCATACATCATAGTCATGTACATTGATCACATAGCTTCTTATACTCCTAATAGAGACTCACAATGAGAATTAAAAAGAAAAAAAATGTATTGAAACAGTAATAAAGAGAATAATGAAGCAACATAATGAATTTTTGTGCTTCTCATGAAGTCCTAATCCATGAGAAAAAATTAATTTACTAGAGAGAAAACAAGAGATTATAAAAGAAGATAAAGTTAAAATCACAAGATAAAAAAATCTTGAGACCAATTAAATCTCACCACATAGTACAAATGACCACATCCCCATAATATAGATTATATATTCTAGTAATCCCATTTCCACTACCAAATTAATTTCATAGAGGGAACACCATGTGACTTTAATATTAACTAGCATTGAATCACTCTATCAAAGGAAATCACCACCTAAATTGGATCACATATTGAATAGTTTATGCTTATAAAGACTCCAAGAAATGGAACTAATTATTCCTTTTCTTCTCCATGGAATCAGTGGTTGCTTCAGTTTTATCTTCTAAAACTCAACCTCTAGCTTCGGTACTTAAACCCTCTGGAACATTCATCACCATAATTGTAGCTATGTTTTGTACATCCTATTCTGAGAACTATTTCCTTAACTTTGGGAAAAAGTTATAAAACATTATCATAAGTTACAACTTTCTAATGAAGTCAATATTCAACTAAAAATGACTTCTCACAAAAAGCTTAATAGTGACTTTTGATTATATACCTTACACCATAGTTTTGTGGAAAAACTCTTCATCCATGTTTGATTATGATCCCAGTAGAGGCAACCAAAACAAATTCCTCCTCCAAAGGTATTCATGGGTTGTACTAAATCGATTAATGCTCAATCATAATAATCTCATCACCCATAAATCCTAGTACCTTGTGAAGGAATCGGGTGAAAAGAAAAATAGTTGTAGGTATGGGATAGTTTTGTCCAAGGCTTTTCAAATTTTTCATATACACTATCTCATGGTGAATTCCCCTTCATAATTCCATTGAAGATGCTATTAGAGTGGACATTAACTAACTCATATGTTATTAGTTAATGCATGCCTCATATGTAACCATTTTCTATGTTATCTCTCTCATCTATGTTATCATATGAAATGACTTAGTTTAATGATATCTTATATGGAAAATACTCTAGAATGATAACAATTATCATTCATCCACCCAAATAATCAAATATAATGTCATGGTTTCACATTCCATGCCTTATGATATATCTATTCAAACAATAATACATATATAGGCAGCAACATAAATCCATGCTGCATGATATCCCCATATCATGTAATACAATATGTTCAAATTCATCATATACATAATGTATTTTGGTTATATCTCTTTTATTAACTAGGAATACAGTGTTTATAATAATATTCATATAATTGAACTTGTAATTTAATTAGAGATGATAATAGTTAAAGGTCAAAATGGTTAAATCAGTTAATTGAAATGGTCAAATAAATTTTATAATTTGATTCATTTTTAATACTATATTATTATTTTCATCATATATACACACTAAAGAAAAAATATATTTATTAAAAAAAGGTGATCATTCCAACCTATTTTTGGCTAGAATCAGTTTGTAGAATAAGTGTTCCATCTAGTTTTAGGTTGTTAATCAATTCAGGTTACAAAATCAGTTAACCAAATTAAATAAGTTTAATAAAATTATTGGGTGCTAGTATGACTGGTTGGATTGTTCAAACTAATCCAAATTTTAAAATATTGGTTTACAGGCACATAAAACTCTTAAATTATAAAAAATATTGGGCATTAGCATCCATTTTTTGTTGTATTTCTTGTTTATGTGCTATATTGTTTAATTTCTGGTTGGTCTTACATTTTCTATTTGGGTAGTTACCATTTATTTTAGTGTGGGAATGTCATATGGGATATTTTTTCCCTTATTTATTAGACCATGTTTTTCTTCTTCCAACTTCAACTGATCTAGTTTCCTAACCTAAGATTTATTTTAGTTGTTAATGAGTTTAATCTTGTGGATATAATTACTCTTAGATATGTTTCCTAGTGTGTTTCTTTGTTTATTTTTTTCATTAAATCCACATTAAATATATGGTGCTCAGTATCATCCCTTCAAGGGTCCCATTTGAGTTATGACCATCATTTATTCTTTATACTTTCACTCCAGGTTGATCGTCTAATCATATCGAGATTTGAGATTCTCCTCGTGCATCTAACCACCAGATGTTTACTATTTATGCGTCTTTGATTAATCCATCATATTTTGGTTTTTTGTTAGTGATTTATTCACTAATTCTAGTATGGTATTCATCCATCAAGAGAAATTAATGGAGTTGATTTTTTGTTCATCCAAAGACTCGTTCATCGGTATTCACCTCGGATTAACTAAGGGGGAGAGGGAGATATCGAAGGAAGGTTCATCAAGTTCAATGGTGTTATTTACTATCGAGATAAATAGAAAATTAATGTTCATTCATGGTGTTAGTCCTGGTTCTTGGTTAAAGATATTGTTGATGTTTTAAGTACTTTTGGTACATTTTTGGATGTTTATTGGTGAACACAAATTATTTATGGGGAGACTATTCTACATAGTTTAAACCTATAATATGATAAGATATAATTATAATAATAGTAGTTTTCATCAGAACATGAAGGATTTGTTTCATCAAAGGTGAGACCAAGCCCTAGTAGCAGGTTCAGTATGGTTATTCTCTATTGTATTATGATTTCTTGTACATGTTTCCTTTATAATTTTTTCCATATGCATCATGTGAGTAGTTAGAATGGAATATACCTTCTTGGATCGTTACTTTGTGTGTTTTGGGTGTTATAGGTTTTGAGAGTGACACTATAGTCATTATAGGGGAGTTAGAGATGAGATTTTCTAATTCAAGAGTACACAATGTCATATTGATAGGCATGGTGGGGGTCGTGGTGAATCTCTTTTTGAGTTGTAGATAATGGTACCATATAATTTTATATCTATGGTAATAAAGATGGCATTCTTGGGTTTTTAGTGCACCACAGGGTCTAAAATTACCATGGTGGAGGGAATTTTTCTTTGAGTATTTCCCTATGGTTAATTGGGGTGATCTCCACAACATGGTGAAGGGTGTGGTGTTACTAGAGACCATAGGTGTTAAACTTATGGAAAATTATGGGTGTGAAATTGTATGGCCCTGAACCCACACTTCCAGATTCAGTATTAAAAAATGTTGAGCATTTTTATATAAAATATTACTAAAGAATACAAATTATTTTATACATTTCATGACCTTTTTCGATGTGGGTTTTTTAGAATTAGACAAAACCATTACAAATTATCAAAGTTGTAAAAAAATTATATATTTGACTAACTATCTTCGCATGCACTACCTCCTGAAACAGGCACCATTTGAATTTCTATAAAACCTGTGAAAAATAATTTTGAAACATGGGATGAGAATTAAATTGGTCAGTAAGGGGTTTAAAACCTGTGGAAACCAAGAAGGAATTTTCAATTTAATATAAAAGTAAAATATATTATAAAGATCAAAAATGAAGAGCCTAGAAATCACGATTTCTTTTAAAAATAAACACTTTTTATAATTGGATTTAAACATATAGAACCTTTAGAAAATATATTTCACAAAATAATAAATATTTCTCTTGAAAACTAATTATCATTCATAAATAATTACCAAAGGCACCATGGATCATAACAGAATGTTAGGGTTTACTCTCGAGACAACCATAACATAGTGGAAATAGTCCCATAATGGATAAGGTTTACTTTTAATCTCATATTGTGATTAGTATAACCTCGTTCACACCAAACATGGTATCTTATGAAATTTACAACATTAACCAATGCATTGGGGTTCTATCTAGGTGCACCCATTATGTAAACTATAATGGGCTCACCCGGTGCTATCTGGGTGCACCCATCACATAGTTGGAAAAAGTCCCATAAGGGTTTGTGTTTAATCCTTATCCTCTGCCTTCATTCATGTAATATCTAGGTGTATTTCTTTGGAATTAAATACATGGTAATTATATTTTACATTATAAAAACCATGAATATTCTTTAAAACCATGAACTTTGATATCCATTTAATAGAAAGGACTTACTTATATATATATATCATGATAATGATATATTTATATACATTTATATATATATATATATATATAATAGTTTTACATAAAATGATACATATATGTATAAATATATATACATTTTGAAAAAAACATGATTACATAGTCAAACTCATATGTATAGATATCCAAAATAAAAATACTTTTTCATAAAATGACACGTATATATATCTATGTGTGTGTGTTTAAATTTGTATAAATATATATATATATATATCATAAATAAAACAATTTTATATAAATTGATTCATATATATATATACACACACATTTATATATGTGTGTATATCTATTAATATCAAAGTAAAAAAATCAGTTCTACCTAAAATGATACATATATACACATAGACTTGTACATTTTTTAAAATGTGTTTCATATGAAATGTTATATTTATGTGTGTGTGTGTGTGTCTATATATATATATAACACAATTGTTTGAGAATAAAACTACTTAAACATTAATTTTGAAAATTCTATAACTTTCGTTGAATTTATAAAATCCAAATTAAGATTATTTAAATATTCAAAATAAAATAATTTTATAAAAATAAATTCATACGTAGAAATGATTTTTAACATGAATGATTCATATATGTGTACATATATTTGTAATTGAAACATTTTTATTAAAAGAATAATTTTGAAAATTTAATAACACCCCTTGTATTTATAGAAGCCTAGTTAAAATTATTTAAATGTTCAAAATAATTTTATAAGAATAAATCTATAGACAAAAATGGTTTTTAACAAGAAATGTTGAATATATATATATATATATACATATATACAAATATTTGTAATGAAACATATCTATTAAAAATGAAACTTAATATAGAGTTTTTAAATAAATCAATCTTAAAATCATATAGACATTAAAATATATAATCTATTTTAATAAAATAATCCCCTTTGAGAATTGAAATATAACTATAAATTTTTAGAAAATAAAACCCTTATTATCAAAAGACATAATCAAAATTATTTTAAAAAATAAAAATAATACTGATGGATTAAAATAATTTTGCTTATAAAATGCATAATTTTAACAAAAAAAACTTTATTAACAGTTTTCTAAAAAATCGAATAACACAATTATAATTCTGAAGAATTAAAATTATAAACTTTGAAAATAAAACCGTTACAGAATTTTCATAAATATTTATTTTATTATATGTAGAATATTTGTTCTCCTACAAGGTTCTGACTCTATTAGCTTGCAACAACTCCCTCTTTCCTACTATATCTATCTTTATTCTCTTACATAAGGTTCAGTACTTAAAATAGGCCATAATCGGAGAGAAATTCTATTTATATAGATGATTTAGGTATATTTTATATTCATTGTTTTACTTTTATACATATATTTATATATATAATAGAATATAGATGAATAAAGCATTCGAATAAATGTGGTTTGGATCCATTGCTTACCGAGAAAGCATAAGAATATATATATTTATTATATAAATATTACTGCAATTATAAAAATTAGACAGATTGGAAAGCTAAAGAAACAAATACACTTTATTTAGTCTAATTTGATGTTTATGTTCCACTAAATTTATCAAGTTTCTTTCTAAAGTTTAATGAAACTAGAAAAATACTGACCAAAAATGTTGACAAAAATAATGATTTAAAATGACTATAATAGAGACAAATAAATCGATCGGGGAAGAAAAATATCTAGAAACATGACAAACAGGTAAACTAAAACAGATCATAAACATAATATTTCAAGAATATTTGTATAAAAATACATACCTCTAATATATAGTAAATCGAACAAACATGAGGAGGAAGATGGTGGATCTTCGTTGTGAGTTGTTTGCACCTGATTTTCCCCCATTCGCATATGAAATTCCGTTCACGGTCCAGTCCTTCTCCAACAATTGATCCCTCTCACCCATGTTCGAACCTCCAGAAGCCCTTGCTTCGCAGATTAGAATGATCCCCTTTACATCAAACCCTCATCTGCATTTAGTTTCTTTGAATCCCTCGGGGGTTCAATCCCCTCTCATCTGTTTGAGTTACGCTCTCAGATCCCTCTTTTCCATTCTGACTGACACCCCTCCCCTTTAACTGATTTTTATTTTATTTTATCATTATTATTATTATTATTATTATTATTATTATTATTATTATTATTATTTTCTTATATTTATTTTTAATATTCTTATAATATGATATTATATATCTTAATTTCATTAATTTATAATTTCATATATTTATAATAAATTACTTTTAATTTCATAATTTTATATATAAATATTTTAAATATAAATTTTTATAAACTTACTTATTAATATGAATTTAAGGTTTTTTTATAAACCATACTTTTTATAATCTCTATAATTTATTTATTTGTATTAGAAGAACTTTTATATTTAAAAAAATATTATTTCATGATCGGTATTTTAATAAAAATATTTTTTGTTAATTTAAAATTTTTATAACTCAAAAATAATCAATAAAAATAAGTATAATTATATTAAAATATTATTTTAAATAAAATAATAAAAAATTAATAAAAAAACATTTGTTTATAATTTTTCATATTAATTTTTAATCAATTTTTTTTCATTAAAAATAATAATTTGTTTAAAAATATTATAACATAAGGTTTGAAAACTATAAATTTTTCGTATTAACATAAAATCATTTTAAGTTAATAATAACATGTAATAATATTTTTTTAAAATATTATATATATATATTAATATTTTAATATATCACTGGTCATATTCTTCAAAAAAATATTATTCTATGAAATAATATAAATTAATATCATTTCTAAGTATTTTTATATAATTTTAAATATTTTACTTAACTCATAATTCAAAATTTATTATTTTTTATTTAAATTATAAATTAAGCAATTTAATTCAAATTTATTAATATTTTAGAATTTTTGGGCTGTTATATTCTTCCCCACTTAAATGAATTGCATTCTCACAATTCATTCGTTGGACATAAGAAAATTTTGAATTTCTTTTTTCATAATTAAAATGACTGGAACTCTATATTCTTAAAGGTATTTATCTACCTTAAAGTTTGAAAAAAAATTCTATCAAATTGAATTTTAATTCCTCAAATGATGATGCCTAATCTTTAAATTTGTCTTGATTTTTTCTATGATACCAACTATAAAGACCCAAACCCGCACTTCCAAATTCAATACTAAAAAATACCATGCATTTTTTTTATAAAATATAATTGAAGAATACTTAGTATTTTAAACATTTTGTGACCTTTTACAATCTAGTTTTTAGATAATTAGAAAAAAACCATTATAATTTATCATAGTTATACAAACATTATACATTTGAGAAACTATATTCGTGTGAACTACCTCCTAAAACAAGGACCATTTAAATTTCAATAAAACCAATGAAAAATTATTTTGAAACATGGGGTGAGAATTAAATTTCCTAGTAAGTGGTTTAAAACATGGGGAAACCAAGAAGTGTTTTTCAATTTAATATAAAAGTAAAATATATTTTAAATATCAAAAATGTATACCATAGAAATCAGAAGTTATTTTGAAAATAAACACTTTTTTCTAAATGGATTTCAACATATTGAACGTTTGGAAAATCTATTTCATAAAATAATAAATATTTCTCATGAAAATTCATTATCATTCATAAATAATTACCAAAGTAACCTTGGATCATAACATAGTGTCACGGTTTACTCTCAAGATAATCATAACCTAGTGGAAAAAGTCCCATGATGGATTAGGTTTACTCCTAATCCCATCGTGTGCTGATGATAACTTCCCACACGCCATACCTAGCATCTCATTAGATTTAAATTATTATATAATGCATTGGGGTGCTATTTGGGTGCACCCATTGTATAAGCTATAATGGGCTCACCCATCACATAGTTTGACAAAGTCCCATAAGGGTTTGGGTTCACTCCTCATCCCCTTCCTTCATTTATATAATATATAGATGTAATTTTTTGGAATTAAAACCATTGTAACTTGTATTTTACATCATAAAAATCATGAATATTCTTTAAAACCATGATCTTGGATATTCATTCCATAAAAGGGAATTACTTATATATATATGTCAATATAATGATATATGTATATACATTTATATACATACATATATATATATATATATATTACATAAAAAGATACATATATGTATAAATATATATACATTTAGAATAAAAACATGATTACATATTCGTACACATATGCATAGATATCAAAAATAAAAATACTTTTACAAAAAATGAAACATATATATATTAACATTTATTTACATATATATATATCATAAAAAATTACATACATTAATTAATATGTATATATGCGTTCTTTGTATAATGGCTTAAAGAGTGTCGGTACTCCCTTATTTCTCGAATGTCGGACTCTCGGTCTTATTGGAGGCTTGATGATTTGAGAAATTGAATCCAATAATGTTGGGGCATCAGCAGTTAGAAATTGATCTCAATAAGAAAATTAGTGTTCCATATCATTTTCACGTCAAAATAACTCCATTAGTTTTCATGGATCTATGTTCTGATCCCTCTTAAACCTGGGTAATTTACACTATAATAGTGGGATCCTCTCTTGAATCCATTCATGGCGTAGAGCTCGGTGCAAACACAGATTATGATTAAGGGATTGAGTTGGTTTTTCTATAAACCTTTGATCCTTTGGTAGGTTGGTTCTATTGTGGGTATCCCAAAAAAAATTGAAAAAGAGACTAAGCATTCTAGGTATAGAAACTTTTCTCAAATTCTCATTGAAGTTGATCTTACATATGAACTAACTGAAAAATTTATCTTGGTTGTAGGTGATATCAAACTCAAGTTTTCTATCTATTCTATGTGGCGGCATAGTTTTTGTGGTAGCTATGTATGTATTGGAAATTCTAATGAACAATGTGGATGGAATAAAAGTGCAAGACATTCCCCTAAACAATGCAAGAAATTGCCAGATGGGAGGAAGAGTAAGTTGGTTTTTAGAAAGGAAATTAAACCTGGTAAGATTATAAAATCTTTTTCTGAGGTTTTTCAATAAGGGTGTAGTTGAGTAGACAAAATCATGTGATAGGGAATATACCACCCATGTTATGTCTACTAATATGGTCTAAGGCCTTGTTTCTATCTTACAAGGCACTGACCTTGCTACTATAAGCGACAAGAGATGTGTTTGTATGGAGGATTTTGTCGGTTCACTTGTGGGCGCAATTGTATTGAAGACATCCTAGTCTGATGTGTCTTCTGAAGAAGAAAAAAATCTAACCATGAGAATATGATTTCGGATGAGGTCAATTTTGACATTGGGACATGAGTCACTTATGTCTAAAAACATAAAAGGAAAGGCCAAACTGGTTAATGATGAGGGCTTTTAGTTGGTGATGTCAAAAAAATTAAAACTTCTTCATCTGAGGGTCTTGAAAAGGTGAATGTGTTCAACACAGCTCTAACATTAAAGGATCATGTGATTCCCTCCTTGGATCCAACCCCATCTTTGTTAGCAAGCACGAGAATTGATAACAAGCAGTATATTCTCTTTTAGATTAAACACTCTATTTTCCCCTCTTATAGGACAATTGAGAATTTTAATTGGACCTATACACCCCATTTCTTTTATTTAATGAAAAGTGCTTATGCATCTTTTGGAAGTGATATTAATTATGATTTTACAACTGCACAGATAATGAATTCGAACATTTTCACTCTGAATGGTCAATAAGGTGAAATAACGGTCAAAGGAATCAATAAGGAAGTGACAAAGTATTTCTCATAACATGAGGTGAACTTTGTATTAACAAAACTAGAGGTTTTTTGTTACAATGACTATATGGCAGTGTAGAGTATTTTATATTTTAATTTTAAAAATGGATTTTTCACCAATATGAAAATGGATTTATGTGATCTATCTTGGAAATTTAGGGTTTGATTCACTCCGGAGGTCTCATCCTCATCATCATCAGAATAAAAATGTGTGGTTACTCCAAGGACCAAGACATGGTGGTGTGGTCGACATCCAAAAGGAAGAGGATGATTTTCGAGGAATCTAGGATCAAGATGACTTTCTGCACTTTGGTTATTGTATGTTGTGTAGAATTTCCTCCATCCTGCCTTGTATGATTTACTTTTTATTAATAAATTTTTTGGTCATGGATTTGGAATTTCCAAATACATGGAACAGATGCTTTAACATATATACATATATTCAAAATTGCAACATTTTTATTAAAACAATAATTTTAAAGTTTTAATAACACCCCTCGTATTTATAAAATCCTAGTTAAAAATATTTTAATGTTCAAAATAATTTTATAAAAATAAATCAATAGAAAAAATGGTTTTTAACATGAAATGTTTCATATATATATATATATAATGTAGTATATTTATTAAAATAAATGAAACAAAATCTAGAGTTTTTAAAATAAATCAAACTCAAAATAATATAAACATTAAAACATATAATCTTCTGTAATTACATAATCTCATTTAATTATTAAAATATAACTATAAATTTTTAGAAAATAAAATCCTTAACATCAAAATACATAATCAAAATTACTTTTATCAATAAAAATAATATTGATTGATGAAAATAATTTTTCATAAAAAATGTATAATTTTAACAAAAAATATTTTTTAAGGGTTTTTTAAAAAAATAGAATAACAAAATTATAATCCTAAAGAATTAAAATTATAAATATTGAAAATAAAACCCTTAAAAAAGTTTTAGAAATATTCATCTTCTTCTATGTCGAAGATTCTTTATCCTACAAGGTTTTGAATCACTTAGCTTGAAGAAATTCCCTCTTTCCTACTCTATTTATCTCACTTTTCTTACACAGGGTGCAGTAATTAAATAGGTCATAATTGATGGGCAGTTTTGTTTATATAGATGGTTAAAGTATATTTTATATTCATCATTTAACTAATATACATATATTTATATATATAATCAGATATAGATGAATAAATAATCTGAATAAATTTGTTTTGAATGAATTTCTTGCTGAGAAAGTATATGAATATATATTTATTATATAAACATTTCTTCAAGTAGAAAAATTGGATGAATTGTAAAACTTAAAAAACTAACTATATTTATTCTAATTCGATTTTTATGTTATGCTAAATTTATAAAGCTTCCTCGTGAAGCTTCAATGAAACTAGACAAATTCAGAACAAAAACATTGACAAAAAATGATTTAAAATGAATATAACAGAGACAACTGAATAAATCAAGGAAGAAAAACTCCATAAACATAAAAAATAGGTAAACCAAAATCAATCTTATACATAATATTTCAAGAATATTTTGGGAAAAAAATCTACCTCTGATATGCATCAAATAAAAAATAGGTGGAGGAAGAAACTGGATCATCATTGTGAGCTCTCCGCACCCGATTTTCCCCCATCCATATATGAAACTTCCTTCACAATCTAATCCTTCTCTGGTAGCCGATCCCTCTCATCCAATTTCGAACCTCCTAAAGACCTTGGATCACAGACTATCCCAATCCCCATTGTATCAAACCCCTGTCCATGCTCAGTTCCTTCAAATCCCTTGGGTGGTCAAGCCCCTCTCATCTGTTCAACTCGTGCCATCAAATCCCCCTTTCCCATTTTGATAGACGCCCCTCCCCATTAAATGATTTTTCTTCTTTTATCATTTTCATTATTATTATATTATATTGTTATTATTATATTTATTTTTAATATTCATATAATTTGATATTTATATATCTTAATTTCATTAATTTATAATTTCATATATTGATAATAAAGTGCTTTTAATTTCATAAATTCGTATATAAATATTTTAAATATAAATTTTTCTAAAGTTATTAATATGAATTTAATTTTTTTATAAATCATTCATTTTTTATAATATCTATAATTTATTTATTTTTATTAGAATAACTCTTATATTAATAAAATGTTATTTTATGATCAATATTTCAATAAAAATATTTTTTATAAATTTATATGTTTTGTAACTCAAAAATAATCATTTAACATAAATATATTTATATTAAAACATTATTTTAAATAAAATAATAAAAAAAACTAATAAAATCAACATTTCTTTATAATTTTTCATATTAATTTATAATCAAATATTTTTTTTATAAAATAATAATTTTTTAAAAAATATTATAACATAATGTTTGAAAACTATAAATGATTCATATTAACATAAAATCATTTTAAGTTAATAACCACTTCTGTTAATAATTTTTGTAAGAATATATATATGTGTATATATATTAAAATTTTAATAAATCATCGGTCATATCCTTCAGAAAAAAATATTATTCTCTGAAATAATATAAATTAAAATCATTTCTAAGTATTTTTATATAATTTTAAATATTTACATTAACTGATAATTCAAAATTTAATTTGTTTTATTTAAATTATAGATTAATCTATTTAATAAGAATTTATTATTATTTTCAAATTTTCAGGATTTTACAGAAATACTAAGAATAAAGGTAATGGAACTTAGAGATTTCACCTATGTGAAATGAGTACCTTGAAATTACTAGAGTGATGGTAATAATGATGTTGAATCGAGGCGAGTCCATACCCTGTAAGGGATGAAGGAAATAGTAATCTACAGCTCACCATGCTAAATTCCTTACCTTGGTGGATCAAAAGGCTAGGGATTTCCCCTATGTTGTGGTGAGGGGTTTTAGTGGCCTATTGGGTGTCAGAAATGAAATGCACTATGACTTATTGGATGGAGAGGTTTAGTTCAAAGGTTTTTAAAATATTTTGATTATACATGAGATTCAATCATTCAATCCAATTCAAACACTTGGAATCTAGATCTCCTTTAATCAAGAAGAACCATGGCCATAGTGGGATTCACTATGATTTGGTGGAGGTTATTCAAATTTTCTCTATAAATAGGGGTTTTGATCTTACTTGTTTCGATTTTCCTTTTTTTCCTTCAAACCCTAGCCCTCTCACCATCTTCTAGTAGTTCCATTGGAGATTATAAACCTCATGGATCATCAAGATCAATTCTCTTGGTTCAAGGTATTCTCCTTTAATATTTTCTCATCCCTTATCATTATCTTTTATTTTAGAGGATCATTTTGTTGAGGTTAATCAATTTTGGAGCTGGAATTATTAAACATTTTAAAGGTGGTTTTCTATAGATAGGTTTTGGTTATGTTCCATTTGAATTTGGGGGTGGTTGATCCTCATTTCATTTGATCTAGTATAGTGTTCCTTAGAATCTTTGTACCAAGGTATGGTATTTAAGACCCTATCTTGTTTCTTGAAAATCATGGGATTATCATGCTTCGGGTTCTTTAGAAAATTTGTATAAGTTAACCTAAAGAAGATAAATAATAGAGAAAGTGGATAAATAGGAAGGGAAGTGGTGAATATGTGGTTTATCTCTATTTTTTATTATTTCTTGTGATGTTACTTATATTAAGAATTTGGGAAGGGAAGTCATAAATAACTAACGAGTAGTCTGATAAATGTATTGGAGAATCTATAAGAAAGAATTTTGGTGTGAATCTTAATATTTTTGTGAAAACTAAACCCCCTTAAATTGTAGAACAATTTTATATTGTTATGATCCCATTAATTTTTTTAATTGATTTTTATTGAAATAATTTCTTATTTTTGTGTTCAAATGTTAGAATCACCTCAAATATTTTAATAAATAAATCTGGTAATAAAATTATTGGTTGATTATCCTGAAACTGAAGTGATGTATGCACTGACCATATATTTTAGTCCTAGAAGGGTAGTTTTTGTTTGTTGTTGTGTTATTGTTGTTTTTTTGTATGGTGCATGTGTTTCTAGAAACATATGTGTGATATGATGGTTTTTTGTTATGTGTTTGATGGATAAGGATATCATGGTTTTGGTTATGTGGTTGGTTGGGAAAGGAAGGGGTCTGATTTTAGTGCATGGTTGGCATGGTATGCAAGGTAATGTTGGATGATGAAATGTAGGGAAATGAATATGAAGTGGTTGGTAATAGTACATGGATTTTTGTGAGGTATGTAAATGAATTATGAGGTGTTGTTTGTGTGATGTAAGGATTTTTTAGTGATTCTTGATGGTATAGCATTTAATGGATTAATAATAAACATGAAATGGGATTTTTGGGTTCGAACTGATGATGTGGGAAGTGTTTATGAATTAAACCCTATTAAATGGAAAATGGAATTGAAATAGTGTTGGTATTCATTTTTTAATGGGTCTCTATTTAATATGGTTAATCAAATACCAACAATAATGATGTGGAAATATAATCAAAAAAATTTAATTACTTTAATATACAGTTAATTGAGAAACTATAGATACTTATATGGTAGTATTCATGTGGTTCTGGGTTGGTCATGTTTCAAGTGAAACAATGGTTTTTTATGGGTAGTGGTAATGTGATGGGGTGTATATGGGTTATTATTAGGATATTTGTGTGCATTCCTGGGCCTGAATTTGTGTTTGAATATATAACATTGTATTTTATTTTGATTTCTATATACACTCCACTCGAATCGGGAAACCTTACCAATGCATCAAGTTTTTGGGATCTAGGTGTTTTACCAAAACATTCAAGTTATTTAGGGAGGATAGTTGGATACCCCCACTTCCTTTCTCTCCCTTTGGCATTGTAAATAGTGGTATTGGTACATGGTGGAGTTTATACATTATAGGCATAGGGTACAAGGTTGATGTCCTTCATGTTCAGAATACCCTATTATAATGGATATGTAAGTGTTGAAGTTGTCATATGTGGTTGAAATTATTAGTATAGGTTGAGATATGGGATTTCATGTTATGGTGATGGGGTTATTGGAATTGGTTGAGAGTTGGTCTTTCTCATTATAATGAGAATGATGATATGGAAGGTATGAGATCATAGGACATTTGACATTTGGGAATAAGAGTGGAAAAATAGTAAGGAAGTGGTTTTTAGTAACTATAATTATATTCTTTTAGTGTTATTTTCTTACATTATGTGTGATACATGGTGATATATCCTTGGTTAATCTAGGAATGGTTGTATGATCTCGTAGGTGCTTGTTGGTTCTAGTGCTTGTTCACTAGAGCATTAATATTCTCTTTCCACATTTTCATGAGAGGTCTTGAGGAGGATCCTACTAAGTATACATGTTATGATCACCCCTATATATACATAAATTTATTTTTAGGTGATTATGAGGGATTTGGTGATTGATATAGACTATACTTGATTAGAGGGGAGAGTTTTTGTTGGTGCTGCTACGTATGAGTTTTTTGGTACTTTATTTTTTTGGAGAGTTATATGTATTTAATATCATGCATTATGGGATTTTATTATCATGGTATAGTGGTTTATTTTATATGATGTGGTGTTTATTGGTGATTCTCATCTGATCTATTTTTCATAACTTCTATATTGACGTAAATTCCTCTCATTATGTTTTTTTCCCCTCGGTGATATCTCCAACCTATAGCCTATTGAAGGTGGGATTTAAGGATCACTCTCTCTTTATTAATTGTTAACCTGTGAGGGGTACCAATAGAGTGGGTAATGATAGAGTGGTATAAGAGTATATGGTTGAGATATATGATGAACATTTGGGAATAAGCCCCGATGATGACTACATGGGTTGGTAGGGAAACAACATCAATTTAACTTAGTATATGATTCAAATAAGAGATATCATAAAGGAAATGGGATTTTTTGGGTCCCCTTATGATCCAATGCAAGGACCTTGAGATTACTGAACATACTAATTTAATAAATAATTCTTTCATGGAAGCGAACAATGATAGGTACAGTTATCATGGTTAGTTGTGATTTTGTTTGAACTAGGGTGATTTTGGGAAAAATGAACATAATCTAAATAAATGAAATTGATTAAATATATTTCATACCATAATTATTAATAGTTTCACCTTTATTATAGGGATTTGATTTGGTCATCATCCCCATGTGGTTAATGTTATAGAGGTTTGATAGGATAATCAGATTGACCATTATAGGGTCTACCCTACTAAGGAGGATGGGTTTTGGTATAGGATTTTGAATTCTTTACAGTGTAAAAGTTTAGATAAGTATGAGGGGAGAATGTATGAATTAGATATGAAACACTATTTAAGGAGTTATTTATTATGTTTAGTTTGACCTATTCCTAGGTTGAGTATTGGGTTCCATTAGAGGTAAGTTTTATGAGAGGAGATTCATGTTATTGTTGAATGTCATATCTCAGAGAATGGAAGGAATAGGATGTATCTAGGAAAATTTTCAAAAAGGATTTGTATTCATAGTTTATATCTTTAAAAATGAGGGTAGTGAACCGGTAGAAGTTTCTATTCATCTAGTGGGGGATATTTAGTGTGTTAGGGATCAAAATATGGTTTAAGAACCTTATTAATTTTATCCCTAACATATTTCCTAATGAGGATTCTAGAGCATAGTTCCTTGAGGAGGTGTTATGCCCAACTATCAGATATGAATTCACTCCAATTACATTTCTTATATACTTGTAGGTATAAAATATAGTTGGGGTGGTCAATAGGATTTATTCTTAAGGTGTCCATACTATATTTATAAGAGTAAAATCTTCATACTGAAGCTCTTGGATGTTGAGAAAGTTGAGTTTTTGGTTGGTATGGATTTAATATTAGCACTCTACTTCCTAGTTTCCAAGATCCAATAGTTCAAAAACATCTATCAGGAACCTCCCTCTTGTGTATTTCAGTTGTGGAGGCTATAAACATCAATGGAGTCAATGTCCATCAATTCAAGGGAGTTGTTTTAACATAGGTGGTTAGCTTTTATATCTTCCCCAACATCAGCGTCCTCATAGGAAATTTCAAATCCAGTTATAATAGGATTATATTCATTTCATAGGTGATATATATGTTAGTTTTTATCCTCATTATGTCCCTTTCTCCTAAGGACCTAGATTAGCATGTGTTCTTGGAGGTGTACATAAGTATGCATGGCAAGGCTGAGGAGCCGGTTGTGAATAGTTGCATGTAATCAAATTGTTATCACCATAGGGGATGGAGATCATTTGAGGCATGATTTACTTATTGTTTACACTGTTTTATAACTTATTTAATTTAGGATAATCTTACTCTAAATAACCTTCCTTAATCGGTATTGTGGGACTAAATGTAGAGAGACTTCGAGTTTCCCTAGTGTTGACTACACTGGTTAGAGGTCAGACGAGTTTGTTTGATGTGTTTCAGGGCTACCAAATGATGTTAGGGAAGAATCGTCCATCTAGGGATTTCTTACTACTACAGATTCAACTATATGATATAATCCTTATAATGGATTGGTTTTGTTCTGTATGTGAAATTTATATTACTTCAAGTGGAGTATTATATTTTATATCATGGAAGGTCGGTGTGGGATGTTTATTGGAAAGAGAGGTTATTGAATGGGTTGTAGATTTTGGAAGTTATTATTATCACATTTGGAATATTTTAACTTGGATCCAATTGAGTAATAGGTAGTGGTGTATCCTAAGGTTTTGAGTAGTATCCTAACATTTTTCATAAGGAATTTGTGACCCTATCCCCTTGAAGAGACATCGAGTTCAGGGCAGAATTGAAAATAGGTGATTCATTGATTTCGATGGATATATATTGGATATCACCATCTAAGATACATAAATTGAGTATCTAGGTTGATGATTTGATACCAAAGTCTTCATTCGTCATAGTGTGTCTCCTTGGGGTGCTTCAGTGTTGTTTTCCAAGAAGATAGATGGTGGTCCAAATCTATTTGTGAACTATCTGTGATTAAACTAGGTGATAATCAAGAATTATTATCCCCTTCCAATGATAGATTAAATTTTTGATCAGTTTAAGGGAGAAAAATAGTTTTCAAATATTTATTTATGGTTTGGGTATCATTAGGTGAGGTTTAATTAGTATTACATCCTGAATACCACTTTTCAGTATCGATAAGGGCACTTTAATTTCATGGTTATGTTATTTGGTGTCACAAAAACACTTTCTATGATCATGGTACTCATATAAAATTCATTTTATGTGAGTTCCCAGGTTATTTTTTTTGGTTTTTTTTATTTAATAAATACTCATATTATTTATGTTTTAAGATGAGTGTGTAGAGAACTTGAGAGATGTATTACAAACTCTTCGACACTACCAACTCTATGGGAAGATGTCCAAGCGAAAATTTTGGAAGTAGTAGGTGAAATTACTTATACACATGGGGTATTAGTAATGAGTAATAATGGATCTATTGAAGTTTGAGGTAGTTATATCTTGGGCGGTGCCTGATAATTTGGTTGAGATTCACAGCTTCATAAACCTAGCAGGCTATTATGAAAGGTTTGTGTCCTGCTTATCTTGAGTTGCAGATGCATTGATATCCTTATATATGAAATAATTTTTCTTTATATGGATTGATAAATTTAAATAATATTTTGGATACCAAAATAATAATTTTATCAATGATCCCATTCTCTGGATACCAAAGGAAGTTTTGGTATTTGAAGTCCTCCATGATGCTTCCCGCCTAATTTTGGGGTGTGTTATGATGAAAAAAAAGGAAGTGAAATCCTCTAGGTCTATGTAGTTACATCCTCAAGAGAGTATATATTTCAACCAAGACCTTGATTTATAATTTTTATAATTTACTCTAAAGTTTTGGAGACAGTACTGTATAAGTGAGTACTTTGTGTTCTTTATGGATCATATGAGATTGAGGCATGTCTTCCTTCTACATGACCTAAACCAATATCAGTAGAAGTGGATGTAGTTTCTCTTGGACTATGAATTTTATATCTTTTATACCTATGAAAATTAAATTTGGATACTTACACACTTATCTATAAGTTATAGGGAGACATTTTTCAAGAGTATGAGGATGCTTAGAAAGGAATGAGGGAGTCAGCAGCTATGAACCTTAGTACAGAGGATCTTGGTGGTAGAGAATTTTTGTATAAAATGGTAGTACAATACTCCTTGTTATAGTAGGTGTTGGAGTCTTGGTGGGGAAACTCAAAGGTAGAGGTGATACGATATCATGTTACTCATAATGATTATCCATATATTTGGTCGAAGGATGAGTGGCATTAAATGGTGTTCCAGGGGAGACTATTTTTTCTATCATTAATGTGAGAGAAAATCTTTTATGAGTTCCATGGATCACCTATATAAATTTATTAAGGTGTATATAATATATTTCATGCATTGAGGAGGTAGGGTTGGTTTTCTAGGATGAAGATATCAGTATAATAATTTATACCACAATTTTTTGTCTGTCTATAGTTGAAAGTAGATAATCATGTTCTAAGAGGTCTATTTTAGTCATTTAATGTCCCCAAATGGAAGTGAGAGGATATTTTGATGGAATATTTTCTTAAGTTTGCACAATAATAGAGAGAATGTGATTATATTTGGTTGATTGTGGACCAAATAATTAAATCACACCATTTCCTAGTGATTAAGTAGTCAAGTGTCATAGATTCTCTAGTGAGGTGATATGTGGATGAGATAGTGTGAATTCATGGGTCACCTAGGAACATAATTTCTAATAGGGACGTTTATTTTACCTTAAGAGTCTAGGGTGGTCTTCAACATGTTTTTTAATCCCATTTATGCCTAGTAATATATTTCCACTTGTGAAGGTATGTTCAGATAGTGTGGACTATCCATAACTTTGAAGAATGATGCGGGATTTTATCTTGGACTTAGATGGGTGTTTGGTGAATAAATTTTTATTGTTGGAGTTATATTACAATGACATATACCATTGTTCCATAATCATGGATCCTTTTAAGAGTTTTTATGGTAGAATTTATCGATAACCATTTTGATGGACCATGATTGGATAGATATTTTTTCCTGGATCATACATTGTACAGAGCACAGCCGAGAAGGTCCTAGTGATTTGAGAGAGAATAAAGGAATAATAAGACACCCAAAAGTCATATATTTATTATAGGAAGAGACCTTTGGAGTTTCAAGTTGGGATCATGTTTTTTAAAATCTTTCTCCTCATCATGGGATTCATAGGTTCAGTTATTGGAGTAAGTTATCTCCCATGTTTATTGTCCCTTGTGAGGTGTTGAGACAAGTTGGAAAGGTGATGTACTGATTAGAACTTCTACCATAGCTGGAAAGGATTAATGATTTATTTCACATATCCTATCTCCACTGGTATATTCACAATGTATATCATGTTATTGATAAGGGAGATTTTTATGTAAGGGATGATATGACATTTTTGGAGAATACAATTGAGATCTGGGATAGTTGAGATAAGTTTCTATGTGGGTGAGTTATTTTCTTTGGTTTGTGTTCTCTGGTGGAATTGGGATTAGAGGTATGTACATGGGAGAATGATTCATAGACTAATTATTAATATCCAATTTTTCAGTATTTTTTTGTGCTTTTTTTTGGTGTAGTGATTTTTTAAATTTGATTTATAAAATAATTTATATAACACTTCATATATTTTTGGGTCATTATGATTTGGAGGGGGTTTGAATTTTGGTCTCTATTTAAGGGTCATTCCATGAATTTCGATTCATATAGATAAGCATTGTAACATCTCTAGTATATTTTTTGGATGAATAAAGATGCATATTTGGTGGATTAGGTGCTTAGGGAAGCATCGACGAAAGGTCAGGGTGGTCAATTGATGAATTTCAATAGCCTTAGGCAACTTGCACTGTGACCTAGGTGGGTCACACCGTGATGATTACTCATCAGGGGATGCTTCTCTTCCTAGTGTCCTTCACATATTAAAGGATTTTGGGTGTAATTATTTACATCATAAAGAGCTAGAGTACTGTGAAAATTCCTTCTAGATTGGAAGAGTTCACACCAGGACCCTAGGTCATGCCATGAATTTTCAAGGTGAAGGTTCCCTTCATTCCATCACCCTTTTAGTCATGCCATGAAAGGATAATTTGTTTGTTTTTTTAAGAGGGGAAGACTCGTATGTTTTTGATCTACCCCTATTCATTTAAGATCAAACTAGGCATGTGGGGAGGGTCATTCAACCAGTGTCTCCCCCTCTTCTTCTTCTACTTTATCCCACAAAGTGAGGGATGGTTTTTTGTGTATTTCCTCTATATTTTAATGTTTTTTTCTCCTCTTACTTCCTTAATTTATCATTTTAATTTACTAGTTATGGATTTGATGATATTTTATTGGGCTTCAGTTCCAATTCCACTAAATTTCTATAGAATAGGGCATGAATGGTGTGGATTTGATGTTTGGTGGATATAGGATGACACTGGGGATGAATTCCAATGGTTTCAGGAATATTCAGAGCAACGGTGTTTCCTAATGAGTTTTATGATGAATATGGATCCTCGAATTAAATTAAATAATTAATTATATATGTTTATAATTATTTATTATGGTTTATGTCATGAGATAAGGGATTGGGTGATAGTATGAGCTTGGATAAGGCATGGATGGGATTGGGAAAGGATTGGTGGAGCTTGATAAGGAAGGTAACACCATTAATAGAAATATGGTCTCCTTTATACAAGATCATATGCCTATTTATGCATGATTTAATACTTAATGCATGTTGAATGGGTTCATGTAGAGGGGAAAGGGGCAAAGAGTGCCTTGTGTAAGAGAGGTAGGGTGGTGTTTATACTCCTAGGTTTGGTAAAATAACTCTTTAGCACTAATGTGCTTTTGGATTGCCCGGAAATTATGTCACCAATTATCCAAGATTTTAGTTAAGATAATTTAAGGCCTTGGGTAGGTCTCAAGGTATGAATGGTGATATAGGATAGCCTATGAGGGGGTTATTAATACAAGTTGGGTAGAGGAATTAGAGGCTTGGGCCTAGTGGGAAGGGTAAGATACCTTATTGGGGGTCTTTGGAGAATATATGGAGAGGGATATAGGAAGAAGATAGAGGAGGAGGCACTTCCAAGGCACCTCATCCTGAGGTATATTGAGGCTCATCTGGTGCGTGGCACGGATCTGGTGTGTAGTTTTGGTGATTTCCACTAGAAGGTAGGATAATTTTATGTTTTTCACTTTAAATCCCTATTGTGTAGTAATTTATAATTTTTAAACCCTTTTTGGGTTGTTGGGTACCCCCTTAGAATTGATCATAGCTTAATCAGGTAGAAACATGGGTTTCAGGCCTTGTTGGGGGGTTTTAGTTTAGGAGAACCTATGTGCATGACTTATAGTTTAGAGAAAACATGAAGTGTGTTCTTATTGTTTAGGTAATATGGTTTTTTGGGATGTGTATTAGGTGTACATGTCATGTATTCTATAATCATGGTGTGTCGGGGGCACATGGTCGTGTAGGGTTCACGGCCAGATCCTGTGTGAGGTACACATCTAGTGATCATGTATTACTCTTGGCCAGACCCCATGTAGTGGTACATGACTATGTACATAGATGGGGACCCCGTGTAACACCCCTATATTTTTATTAAATATATTTTTTAAAAATAATTTGATTTCTTTGATTTCTTTCATTACACACAACACTATCTTAGCTTGCGTTATATGCAACATTGAGTTTCTACGAAACATATTTTATTATTAAACTCATTTAAACAAGACAATTATAACCTAGAAATTAGAATGTAAGGTTTGAAATGGATTAACTAAATTATTAAATTATGGTTTAAAAATAATTATTAGACAAATTAACTATAAATGAGTGTAATTTTTTAAATAAAAGGAAAACTTTTTCTAAAAACTTATTTAAATACGCACAGGTATGTTTTATAAAAAAATAAAAAAATCACCCTTATTGAAATATATTAATTATATATATATATAATATTAAATTTAATGTTTAACATTCACCTTATTTGTTTTATATACAAGATATAATAACAAATATAATTTTACGTACAGAAGAAGTATTTTTTTTAAAAAGTAGTTTTTCCTTCTTTTAATGAAGAGCCCATTTTAAATATAATTTTTTAAAATTTTATAATTTTTCTATAAAAAAATAAAATTATTATTTTAAATTGGGATATAAAAATTTACTTTGGTTTAATTTTTGGTAGTTTTCTGAAAAGTTTCATGTTTTTATGAATAGTGAAAAATACAAAATTTTAATTGAAAACAACTTTTCCATCAAAAAAAATTATAGTGTTTAATTATATATTTGATTGGTTTTAAAGAATAATTAGATAAAAAATTTATCAATAAATATAAATTAGGTCATTGGAATCAATTTCACAATTAATTTGGATATTAAAACATGTTAATCTTTTGGATGTTTTTACTTTAAAAACTCATTTTCTTGATCCATCAATGGGATTATTTTTTAATTTATTTATTAAAATTATATGTTTTGAATTATGAAAAATGGATTAAATATTTTTAATTAAAAGGTAAAAATTTATTAAATAGGTCCCTCTTATCTTTGGACAATATGAATAGTAACTTTAGTAATTTTTATTACCACAGTTAAGGATAAATCAAATAATGAAGTGAAAAAATAATAATATAAATATTATAAAACTAACCTAAAATTGGTCCAAATATTATTGGATGAATTTTATTCTAAACTGAACACATAATTATAGAATTTTAATAATTTATTTGACACTTTTTAATGAAAATTACTTAAATATTATTAAACTCAAAAGGAGTGACAAAATGTCATAATCTTACATTTAATATGTATAATATTTTTAATATGGGGTTAAAAAGAAGATATGATAGACTATATATATTATTCAGGAAGATAAAATCTTTATATAAATTTTATAAATTTATTTTTAATTTTTAGTGAAGAAACAATTATCATAAATAATTACAAAATGATGATGCCGTAATTACTCAATTAATGAAACAATCAATTAAATGATATTATAAATATTAAAATAAATATAATTTTACTTAATTAATGTTATACATTAATTTTATAGGTTAATATGACCTATTAGAGGTGTATTAAATTAATTTTTTCAAAGTAATATTACTGGATTGATTTTATTAAAGTCAGTGTTATGAATGGTGTCAGAATTGACACTTATGATATTTTATGAAAATAATGTTTTATTAAATTATTTAAAAATAATAAAAATATTAAATAAGTACAAGAGGGTTATATATGGTCTAAAATATATTAAATGTTCCATTCATGGTCTAATTGAAACTTTATATGTAAAAATTATATACTATTAATATTAAAAACTTTGTTACCATAATTAAAATTAAAATGAATTAACAAAGGGATTATCAAAATGATAGGTTTTAAAATAATATCAAAACTTGTCTAAAGTATATTTTTTGATAACATTACAATATTATATCATATTATATTTGAATATGTGTCCTTTTGGAGGTATTTATATTGATATTAAATTTATTATAAATTAATATTTTGAGAGTTTCCAAAAGTACCCCCCCCCCATCTTATAAAAGGGCTCCTTTTTTCTCTTTTAATCACACCCCTAAATACCATTGTATAATCCAAACTCTTCCCAAACCTCCTCCTTAATTTCTTCTATTCATCCTATAATCATTTCTTTTGGCATAAATCCAACCAAATAAGTCCTTTTGTGCAAATCAAAATGAGATACCCAAAGAAGAGGTAACGTTCAAAAATGAACATTTTTTTTATTTCTTCCTTGAACCCCCTAATTATTTTTATTTCATGTTTATATAATAACCATAGTATCATAAATATATAGAGATATTGTTATAATAAGGGTTATACCTACACTTTCACACACTTTCATCTAATGGTCAATGAACTTACCGTTCGTCTGTATGGAGGACTATCGCCTTTAGAAATGATGATTGTTCGTAATTCATTTACCACCCCTTATGGTTGGAATTATGATGGAGGTGTTGTTTTATATGATATATATGATATTTATTCTGTCTCTATGCTTATGTAATTATAATATAAAATATACCTTCATGGTTTCCATTTTGTTTAAATACAATAACTTCATGTATGGATGTTTGGACTACCTCTTCCTCAAATCTATGTGATTCATTCACACTTTACATGGAATTTATTAAGTAAGAGGTTCAAGAATCAAAAGCCAAAACATGTATGATAAACAAAGACATTATTACCTGAAATGTTGTTTTAACATGGAACTGTTAATAACTGGGTAATATAAAGTCATAATTGAATAATATATGGTATGATATAACTGAATATGGTTCTTTAATATGTTTATAATAAAGTTATATTTATTATTCATGATTTTTGTATAAGTATATATAGATTCAATACATAAGGTAAGGGAATTTCATCTCACTTTTTATTTCTATGGGATGCATGCCATATTCACCACTTACTTATTTTGTGTGGTGTATGTACTAACCTATCAAATGTTATATAATTAATTTATTTTAATTAATGATATTAAAAAAATATTTTATTTTATTATTTCATGGGGTTCACGATTCTAAAGTTACTCAAGTAGTAAGGGATTTTTGTCTTACTTTTATTTCTGTGGGACATATGCCTTATACACTACTTGTTTCTTATACATGGTATATATACTGCCCATAAATATATTTTATGATGATTATCTAGAATATTATGGTATTTTCATATCCATATTATTTTCTTTATTTCATGGGCCATATAATTATACTGATTATAAAGTGGTTAATTTTTATGTCACAATCTCATCACTATTTAGGACTGTTTTATTTTTAGTCTCTATTTAGGAATATTTTCTCCCATGTCCAATTTATATATAAATGTTTTCAAAAAGATTTTCAATATTACTATGTGGTTTTTTAAATTAATTTTTACCAAATTTTTAATTTTTACTAGACGGTTTTAAATGAATCATTTTGTCATTTTCCAAACTAAGTACTGTGTGACTTTTCCTGAAAAATTATGAAAAAAATATTTTTTAACTTATACGACTTGATCATAATTTTCCACTATCATAACAACTTAATGTTTTGAAGCTTCCCTTTCAATATTACAAGGTTATTTTAAAAGAAAATTATTTCTTCTAAAAGTTTACATCGTTTTAATTAAAGAAAATTTTTTCAAAGAAGAAAGGATATTTTAATCAAGAATTGTTTTCCCGTGATCTCTCAAAATTATTTTCCATCTAAGATGAAATTATTTGATGTTACATGTTTTTTACTAGGGATGTGATTCAATTATACCATTATTATTATTTATAATAATGGTTTATTTCTATTATGGAATGATATTTATGAAACCCATTTCTTTTCTATAGTTATGTTATGATTGAATGATTTTTATGAAACCCATTTCAATTCATGGGTTCTGATAAGATGAATTATTTATTTTATTATGGTGCACATATGTATGGATTTCATTATGTGAGGGGTGGGACCTATATCTCCCTCCAATGCATTGGGTAAATATTTATATCTCATAAGATAGACATGGATTGAATGGGGAGTGGACTCAGTTCGGTAAAGGACTTTCTCTACTAAGATGGTCTTGGGAGTAAACCTTGACTACTAATATGGTCATGGGAGTGATCCATGACTAACAAGATTGTATGGGGAGTGAACCAATGATACTAAGATGGACTTGGATGTGATTCCTTGACTAATATGTAAATAATTTTTTATACTTATGTGTATACCACAATTCCATGTCTTATGTTGTGCTCTCATAGAATATCTTATTTGATTCTTTATGAACTTCTATGATTTATTATACCGACCCATACTTTACATACATTGTTATTGCATCAAAATTGAATCACACTTATTACAACATATAACAAAACCATCAAAGGACCGTATAGGTATAGTGTCTTTGAAAACTGGGAAACATAAACAACTGGTTCATAAATCATCTATGTTGTCTCCCATTTATTTCATCATATCTAGAGTCCCTTTTTGGAATATCCTACTTAATACCCTTCTTCCTAACTTGGGGAAAAGAAAACATACAAAAGGGTGAGATAAAATGCTCAGTAAGGGTAAACAAAAGAAATATCAGTCATATCATATTCATAAGAACATAACATTTTGAAAATCTTAACCTGTAAAAGAGGTCGTAATATCATGTCATGGGATAAATCATAGTAATGAAAAGTAATCCCAAATAATCATAACTTAAAACATTAAACTTTGTGTCATTAACACATAATCATAGAAAATAATTTCATTTTAGTCAAGACTCGTTTCCAAGACTATCATAGCGGACAAAGTCCATTACTGAACCGAGTTCACTCCTCGTTCCAGTCCTGTATCACTGAATCGGATTAATTTGTCGTTCCATCCATGTCTATCTCATGAGATATAAATCTTTACCCAATGAATTGGAGGGAGATATAGGTCTCACCCATCTCATAATGAAACCATTCTTATGTGTGCCACAAAATCAAAAAAAATCATACATCATAGCATAACCCATGTAATAAAAATGGGATTCTTAAACATCATGCCATCAAAACATGATCCATATAAGATAAAAGGACATCATAAAATTAATTCCATTATAACATAATCAAATCAATATAAAAATAGGGATATAAAGAGAACCCTATATTATCTTAGATGGAAAATAATTTTGATAAAACACTTGAACTCAATTCTTCAGGAAAATATCCTTTCTACTTCAAAAACATATTTTCTTTCATAACATGTCATACAATTTTAAACTAAAATAAGGTGATTAAAAATAAACTTGAAAACTTGTAAAGTAAGCTTCATGGAAATAATTTTCTAAAAATCTATTCATGCAGTATAAGTTAAAAAAACATTCTTCTCGTACATTGGCCGGAAAAGTCAAAAAGTACCTCTTACTAAAAACGACAAAAGATTCCTTTCATATCTTTTACTAAAAACTAACCTAAGGGTAAAATTGGATTTAAACAATTTTAGGAAGATAAAAATAACATTAAATATTGAGGAAACATGTATGTGGATGATAAATATTCCCCAGTAATTTCTGAAGTATAAACAATCTCGGATAAAAATGAGATTGCGGTATTTTCCCTTACCTTAGGTCTGATATGCATTGTACGTATCTGAACCTCCTGTATAATGATTTAAATAATTTCATTGAATTATTCCAGAATCATACTCATTGTTATGATATCATATATGGTCATATTATTAGCTTCTTATTAGTAATATTTCATTGCTACTTGTTATTCGGATGTTTATTGCATTATGTTCTTATGTGAGTTTTGTCGAATAAATTCTTATTCTTATTTTTAGGTTATAGATAACTCATTTACAGAATGTTATTAGTGTAATATATATCATATTTATTCATTAAATTCATTTATATAAGCATTATGCAATGAAGATCATGTAGAACGAGTAGCATCACATCGTGGAGACGGTAGTCCGTACGTACGCACGAGCGATGATATCGTTCCCATGATCGTGGAATTGTATTGAAGTGTATGTATACTATTTCAGAATCATTATCACTTTATAATAATAATATATAGTTATTATTTACACCATTATACCCATCCAAGTAAGGTGGTGGTGGAAAACAGATTACACCACGGCGTGGAGACGGTATTCCGTACGTACACACGGGCGGTGATTTCGTTTTCCATAGGATGGATAGAAGGTGAAATAGGGTTGTTTCATATTTATAATAAAATATAATTATATGAGTGATACTTATGTTATTACTTCATAATGAAACAACTAAAGAAGAAGAAGTAGAAGAAGAAATAAATTTGAAAGACTTGGTAACGGATATTACCTCTTCTTCGACACGCCTCTTTGAAACCTCCTCTTAGGGAACTAAGATTGGTCTTTGAAGTAGACCAGGACCTCTAGGATGTTTCTAGGGAAGTGGAGAAGATATATTCGCAAAGGTTGGCCGAGATTGAAGGCTCAAAGTGGTGTGAGGAGGAGAGGGAGGAGGTGCCCTTTTATAAGGGAGGAGAGGGGCACCTTTGGAAAGTGTGAAAATATTTTTTTATTATAAACTTATCTTCGGTTTCAAAAGGTACAAAAATTATTAAAGATAAAGATAAGAAGACTCATGGTCGAAATAAAATCATCCAGTCAGAATTGGACATGTTTTGGAAAATATTGTAATCATTATAATCTTATTTATTTAAATCATTTAGTAATGAGGTAAATACTACATCATTATTGTGTCATAAATAATTTAATTTATTTGATGTCTAAAAATTATAAAAAAAATATCATCATGTATGAAATAATTTTAGCTTTATAGTGAATATTTATAGTCTAAAATATAATTTATATAACCCCTTATAAAAATTAATTACTAAAATATTTTTGTTAATGTCAATTTTGTCTTTACATTAAATTAATTAATCCAAATTGTCATTATCACTACCAAGTGGCTCAATGGGGTCCCAAAATCAACCCAAGTATGCCCATGGTCGTCCACTACTCATCCAATAATGTTAGGAAAAGTTTCAAGGTAATTTTAAAAAATTATAATATTCTTTTAACCTTGAATTACCCTATTTACCTTTAACCGGAGTAAATAAAAATTATCATAGTTACTATTCATGATATCAAAAAAAATAAAGGTAACCTATTAACATAATTTGGACCCACTAATTCCAAATATGGAATCCATTTTTAAAAATTAAAAACACAAAATTTGCAGTAATTAATTTAAAATTAATCCTGTTGTTAAGCAAACGGGTTTTAAAAGTTAAAACATTGCCAAAGATTGAAATGTTTTGACCTATGAATTAAATGTAAAATTAATGCTACTAACATACATTATATTAAATGGTAAAAAAATATTATATTTATACATTAAAATCATTCAATATTATAATTTAACCATATAAATTATTGTGATGAAAAAATTTGTTTTTAATTAAAATATAGCATGTTTTTACTATTCATCAAAATATGAAAGTTACCAAAATAATATGAAAATTTTATCCAAAGTAAATTTTTATTTCCTGATTACAAAGAAAAATTTTATTTTTTCAAATTGAACTTATAAACATGTCAAAAACTAGATTTAAAATGGGTGCGCCATCAACAGGCGATAAAACTACATTTTTTGAAAAATACTTCTTTTATCCGAAAAAACTGATGTTGTTTTCATACCTCATTCTAGAAAATTTGTAATATGAATTATAATGTTATAAAATTAAAAATTCAGTTAATACTATTCATAATGGCTAGTTTATAATATTATAATAATATATCATTGTTTAGTGAAACTCGGTATTGCGTACTACACATGCTATCGAGGAAGGTCGCGATTGCGTGTAAGCAAGCCAAGCTAGTATTATGTGCTGTGAAAGATTCCTTTGATTTTTTGTATAACATAATACATAAAAAAAATATACTTCTCATAAAATATCAGGGTGTTACATTCTATCCCCCTTAAAATGAATTTCTCCCTCGAAATTCGTCACTTCGTTACAAACAGATTAGGATACCTCTCCCTCATCATATCCTCAAGCTCCCATTTAGCTTCTTCTAATTAGTGGTTCCTCCATAAAACTTTCACCAAGAGAGTGGTCTTGTTCCATAGAACTTTTTTTCTACGATCCAGAATCTCTATCGGTTGATCTTCATAAGAAAGATCTTGCTCCAGCGGTACAACTTCTGAGCTTAGTACATGTGAAGGATCAGGTATGTACTTTCTCAGGAGAGATACATGGAACACATCGTGAACTTGAGAGAGATTCGGTGGAAGTGCCAATCGGTAAGCTACCTTCCCAACATGATCCAGTATTTCCAAAGGACCGATATACCTAGGGCTCAAGTTTCCCTTCTTTCCAAATCTCATTACTCTCTTCCAAGGAGATATTCGTAAGAACACTTTATCACCCACTTCAAACTCTAGGTATTTTTTTGGGTTGTCGGCATAACTTTTTTGTCGACTCTGAGCTACTTTTATGTGTTGTTGAATATATCTAACCTTTTTTCCATCTCATCAACAAGATTAGGTCCTAATAGCTTTCTTTCCCCAACTTCATCCCAGCAAGTTGGAGTTCGTCATTTCTTTCCATAGAGAGCTTCATAAGGAGCCATCTGAATACTGGAGTGAAATCTATTATTATAGGAAAATTCAACCAAAGGTAGGTGTTGATCCTAACCACCTTTAAAATCCATAGAGAAAGCTCTTAACATGTCTTCTAGAGTTTGAATTTTCCTCTCAGACTGACTGTCTGTTTGAGGACGATAAGCAGTGTTGAAACTCAACTCTGTATCTAGAGTATGCTGAAGACTTCGCCAAAACTTCGAGGTAAACCTCGGATCCCGATCAGATAAAATGAAAAGTGGTATTCCATGAAATCTTACCACTTCCTTTACATATATCCTGGCAAGCTAATCCAGAGAGAAATCTTCCCTAAGAGAAATGAAGTGTGTCGGCTTCTTAAGATGATCAACTATAACCCAGATAGCATTATTACCTTTGGATGTTTTAGGAAGTCCAGTGACAAAGTCCATAGTGATGTATTCCCATTTCCATTTTGGTATGGGTAATGGCTGTAAAATCCCTTTATACTTATGTCTCTCAGCTTTAACTTGCTGACAAACCAAGCATCGAGAGACATATTCAGCAACATCTCTTTTTATTCCATCCCACCAGAAGTACTCTTTCAGGTCCCTATACATCTTTGTGCTTCTAGTATGAATAGATAATGAAGAACTATGAGCCTTATCCAGAAGCTCCTTCTTTAATTCTATGATGGGAGGAACACAAACCCAATTCCTAAACCTTATTTTCCCATCACAATCAAGGTTGAAATCAGGAACATCTCTCACCTTCTTTTGTAACTCAACATCTTCTTTTTGTGACTCTTTAATCTTCACATGTATAGATGGTTGAACATTCATTTGAGAAAGATAATATTTTTCCCCTTCCATTATAATTCCAAGATCCATCCTTTGTAAATCCATAAATATTGGATCTTTTGTGATCCTCATCATGGATAAGCTAGCAGGGTCTTGTCGACTTAATGCATTTGCCACCTTGTTTCCTTTCCCAGGGTGATAATGAATTGAGCAGTCGTAATCCTTAATCATCTCCAACCATATTCTTTGGCGCATATTCATCTCCTTTTGTGTGAAAATATACTTTAAACTTTTATGATCAGTATAAATATCACACCTTTCACCATAAAGGTAATGCCTTCAAATCTTTAATGCAAATATTACTGCAGCTAACTCCAAATCATGAGTTGGGTAATTTTTCTCATGGATTTTCAACTGTCATGAGGCATAAGCTATCACCATATCGTTTTTCATGAGAACACACCCCAATACCTTATTGGATGCATCATTGTAGATCACAAACCTTTCTCCACTACAAGACAGTGTGAGCACAGGTGCACCAGATAACCTTTTTTTCAACTCCTTGAAATTCTCTTTACACTCCTCCATCCACACGAAATTAACTCCTTTTTGAGTCAACCTGGTGAGTGGATTAGATAATCATGAAAAATATTTCACAAAACGTTGATAATATCCAGCCAAACCAAGAAAACTTCGGATCTCAATTATTGTTGTTAGTCTCCACCATCTTTCAATAACCTCTGTTTTTTATGGATCTACAGATATCCCCTCTTTTGAGACTATGTGAACCAAAAATGCAACTTTTTGAAGCTAAAATTCACACTTGGTAAAGTTGGCATAAAGCTTCTCCTTTCTCAGGGTCTTCAATAAAATTCTCAAGTGATCTTCATGTTCTTCCTTGCTCATTGAATAGACAAGAATATCATCTATAAAGACTACCACAAACTGATCAAGATAGTCTCTAAAGAATCCATTCATTAGATCCATAAAGATAGCAGGGGAATTAGTAAGACCAAATGGAATCACTGTAAATTCATAGTGTCCATACCTTGTACGAGAAGTTGTCTTTGGTATATCCTCTTTTTTTACCCTTAATTGATGATACCCTGAATGAAGATCATTCTTGGAAAAGTATTGATCTCCACGTAGTTGGTCAAATAAGTCATCAACGCATGGTAGAGGATATTTATTCTTGATAGTGATCTTGTTAAGTTCTCAATAATCAATGCAGAGTCTCATTGATCCATCTTTCTTCTTAACAAATAGAACAGGTGCTCCCCAAGGTGACGCACTAGGGCGTATGAATCCTTTATCAAGATTCTCTTGGAGTTTCTTCTTCAATTCCTGCAACTCAATTGGGTCCATTCTATAAGGTGTCTTTGAAATGGGCATAGCACCCGGTATGAGTTCTATTGAAAACTCAACTTCACGATTTGGTGGAAGACCTGGAAATTCCTCCAGAAATACATCATCAAACTCCCATACAATGGGGGTATTCTTAATCGTGAGTTTCTCTCCAACCATTTGAGATAAATAACCTTCATTTATTGGAATCAAGACCCATAAGATGAAAGAAATTTCCACTAGAAGGTTATATTCATCCTTGCATCGATATATGATAGCAGATTGATCGGGAATATTAAATTTGATTTCCCTTATTTGGAAATTGATATGATCTCTGTATAAAGAAAGCCAATCAATGCCAAGAATCACATCAAATTCCACTATAGTAAGGATCACAAGATTTGCAGGAAGAAATTTCCCACAAACTTCAATCAGAGAAGAATTATATGCTTTTGATGCAACCATTTTGCCATTAGGATTTGTCACAGCTAACTTAACATTTAATTGTTGAGGTAATACGGCGATACCCTTAGAAAATTCTTCAGAAATAAAAGAGTGGGTGGATCCAGAATCAAATAAAACATTTTATACTTTAGAGTGGATGGTAAGTGTACCTTTCACCACTTCGTTATCATACTCCACATCACCAATAGTAATTTCATGTGACTTTCCTTTGTATTTGGCCTTAAGAGTTTTTTGACGTCGATCATCATCAAAAAACCTTGGATTTGGGCATTGATTGGCATAATGCCCCATCTCCTTTCACTTGAAACATTGAAGTTTAAGAGGTGCATTCTGTGTATCCCTTTATTTGTTCGCATCATTAGACATCTTCTTCCCATTATTTTGACATTCAACTGCCCGATGACCTTCTTTTCCACACTTAAAACATTTTCTTGTCCCTTTAAGAAAATTACCTCCATGTTTCTTTCCACAATTTGAGCATAAAGGAAAACTCATCTTCTTTTCAGTGTGGTCTTTATATTTTCCTTTGAATTACATTTTACTCTTCTTATCAAACCCATATGACTGATGGGTTACTCCAATCTCCATCTCAACCTTGAGAGCACATCGAACTATTTCCTCCTAGCTATTGAAGTCCCTTATGGCTAACGCCCTTCGAAGACTTGGTTTTAAGACACTAAAGAATCGATCAATTTTACTCTCAGGTTGGATAATAATTCTGGAAGCGTACCTTAAAAGTCTTGTAAATTTTGCTTCGTAGGTACCAACAGATTCATCATCCTTTTTCTTCAGTTCAAGAAACTCCTTCTCCATCTTTGATCGAATAATATGAGGGAAGTACTTATTGAAAAATAATTTCTTGAACTCGTCCCATTCCATAGACTCAATTTCATCTCTTTGCCTTGTATTCTTGATAAGATTCCACCATTGATCAGCATTACCTTCCAAACGATACACTGCTAAGATGAATTTGTCATGTTTAGAACATTGTAGAACTGAAAATATCTTTTCAGTGTTACTAATCCATTGTTCAGCCACTAATGGATCAGAAGACCCACTGAATGAAGGTGGACGCTTCCTCATGAAGGATTCAACAGAATGTTTCTCCTTTCTTTGCTCGTTTGGGAGTCCTGCATGGTTCATAGCTTGAGAAAGTTGTGTGAGCATGGCTATAAGATTTTTCATTCTAGCTCCCATAACATTTGGTTTCTTAGGGGTACAATCATTGAATTTCTCGTCACATTCAACATTAACACGGTTCATTCAGGTTCCATCCATTGACTAAAACCAATAAGCTTAGTGTGAGAAACACTAATCATAATAGGAAAACCACATAATCAAGAATAAAATTTTACACTTAAGGTCTTATCATAGGTTATTCATGTCCATTTCTAAAACACTAATATTGTGTTCTATGCTTAGACATATCCTTATGGTTCTTACTAGGGCTTTCACATTCTAGTTTCCAAAGTTTGACTATACCTTTCCTCTGATACCAACTATAACGACCCATACTTTACATACATTGTTATTACTTCAAAATTGAAGCACACTTATTATAACATATAACAAAACCATGAAAGGACCTTATAGGTATAGTGTCTTTATAAACTGGGAAACATAAACAACTGGTTCATAAATCATCTACGTTGTCTCCCATTTATTTCATCATATCTAGAGTACCTTTTTAGAATATCCTACTTAATACCCTTCCTCTTGGCCTGGGGAAAAGAAAACATACAAAAGGGTGATCCCAAATTCTCAGTAAGGGTAAAAAAAAGAAATATCAGTCATATCATATTCATAAGAACATAACATTTTGAAAATATTAACCTGCAAAAGAGGTCGTAATATCATGTCATGGGATAAATCATAGTAATGAAAAGTAATCCCAAATAATCATAACTTAAAACATGAAACTTTTTGGCATACACACATAGTCATAGAAAATTATTTCATTTTAGTCAAGACTCATTTCCAAGACTATCATAGCGGACAAAGTCCATTACTGAACCGAGTTCACTCCTCGTTCCAGTCCTGTATCACTGAACCGGATTAACTTGTCGTTCCAGCCATGTATATCTCATGAGATATAAATCTTTACCCAATGTATTGGAGGGAGATATAGGTCTCACCCATCTCATAATTAAACCATTCTTATGTGTGCCACAAAATCAAAAAAAATCATACATCATAGCATAACCCATGTAATAAAACTGGGATTCTTAAACATCATGTCATCAAAACATGATCCATATAAGATAACAAGACATCATAAAATTAATTCCATCATAACATAATCAAATAAATGTAAAAATAGGGATATAAATAGAACCCTATATTATCTTAGATGGAAAATAATTTTGATAAAACACTTGAACTCCATTCTTGAGGAAAATATCCTTTTTACTTCAAAAACATTTTCCTTTCTTAACATGTCATACAATTTTAAACTAAAATAAGTTGATTAAAAATAAACTTGAAAACTTGTAAAGGAAGCTTCACGGAAATAATTTTCTAAAAATCCAATCATGTTGTATAAGTTAAAAAAACATTCTTCTCGTACTTTGGCCGGAAAAGTCAAAAAGTACCTCGTACTAAAAACAACAAAAGATTCCTTTCATATATTTTACTAAAAACTCACCGAAGGGTAAAATTGGATTTAAAAAAATTTATGAAGATAGAAATAATATTACCTATTGAGGAAACATGGATTTAGATGATAAATATTCCCCATTAATTTTTGAAGTATAAACAATCTCAGATAAAAATGAGATTACGAGATTTTCCCTTACCTTAGGTCTGATATGCTTTTTACATGTCCGAACCTCCTATATAATGATTTAAATAATGTTATTGACTTATTCCAGAATCATACTCATTGTTATGATATCATATATGGTCATATTCCTAGCTTCTTATTAGTAATATTTCATTGCTACTTGTTATTTGGGTGTTTATTGCTTTATGTTCTTATGTGTGTTTTGTCGAATAAATTCTTATTATTATTTTTAGGTTATAGATACCTAATTTAAAGAATGGTATTATTGTAATATATATCATATTTATTCATTCAATTCATTTATATAATCATTATGCAATGAAGATCATGTAGAACGAGTCACATCACATCGTGGAGACGGTAGGTCGTACGTACGCACGAGTGATGATATCATTCCCATGATCATGGAATTGTATTGAAGTGTATGTATACTATTTCAGAATAAATATCACTTTAAAATAATCATATATAGTTATTATTTACACCATTATACCCATCCATGTAAGGTGTTGGTGGAAAACAGATTACACCATGGCGTGGAGACGGTATTCCGTACGTACGCACGTGCGGTGATTTCATTTTCCATAGGATGGATAGAAGGTGAAATAGGTTTGTTTCATATTTATAATAACATATCATTATATGAGTGATACTGATGTTATTACTTCATAATGAAACAACTAAATAATAAGAAGTAGAAGAAGAAATAAATTTGAAAGAATTGGTAACAGATATTACCTCTTCTTCGACACGCCTCTTTGAAAACTCCTCTTAGGGCACTAAGATTAGTATTTGAAGTAGACCAGGACATCTAGGATGTTTCTAGGGAAGTGGAGAAGATATATTGGCAGGGTTTGTCCAAGCTTGAAGGCTCAAATTTGTGTGAGGAGGAGAGGGAGGAGGTGCCCTTTTATAAGGGAGGAGAGGGGCACCTTTGGAAAGTGTGAAAATATTTTTTTATTATAAACTTATATTCATTTTCAAAAGGTCCAAAAATCATTAAAGATGAAGATAAGATGACTCATGGTCTAAATAAAATCATCCAATCAGAATTTTACATGTTCTGGAAAATATTTTAATCATTATAATCTTATTTATTTAAATCATTTAGTAATTAGGTAAATACTGCATCATTATCGTGTCATAAATAATTTAATTTATTTGATGTCTAAAAATTATAAAAAAAATATCATCATGTAGGAAATATTTTTATCTTTCCATTTAATATTTATAGTCGAAAATATAATTTATATAACCACTTATAAAAATTAATTACTAAAAGATTTTTGTTAATGTCAATTTTGTCTTTACATTAAATTAATTAATCCAAATTGTCATTATCACTACCAAGTGGCTCAATGGGGTCCCAAAATCGACCCAAGGATTCCCATGGTCGGCCACTACTCATCCAATAAGGTTAGGATAAGTTTCAAGGTAATTTTGAATTATTATAATATTCTTTTAACCTTGAATTACCCTATTTACCTTTAACCGCAGTAAATAAAAATTATCGTAGTTACTATTCATAATATCAAAAAAAATAAAAGAAACCTATTAACATAATTTGGACCCAATTATTACAAATATGGAATCCATTTTTCAAAATTCAAAACACATAAGTTTCAGTAATTAATTTAAAATTAATCACGTTGTTAAGCAAACGGGTTTTAAAAGTTAAAACATTGCCAAAGATTGAAATGTTTTTACCTATGAATTCAATGTAAAATTAATGATACTGATATAAATTATATTAAATGGTAGAAATATATTCTATTTATACTTTAAAATCATTCAATATTATAATTTAACCATATAAATTATTGCGATGAAAAAAGTTGTTTTTAATTAAAATATAGCGTGTTTTTACTATTCATCAAAATATGAAAGTTACCAGAATAATATGAAAAATTTATCCAAAGTAAATTTTTATTTCCTGATTCCAAAGAAGAATTTTATTTTTGTCAAATTCAACTTATAAACATGTCAAAAACTGGATTTAAAATGGGTGCGCCATCAACAGGCGGTAGAACTGCATTTTTTGAAAAATACTTCTTTTATCCGAAAAACTGATGTTGTTTTCATACCTCATTCTAGAAAATGTGTAAGATGAATTATAATGTTATAAAATTCAAAATTTAGTTAATACTATTCATAACGACTAGTTTATAATATTATAATAATATATTATTGTTTAGTGAAACTCGGTATTGCGTACTACACACGCTATCGAGGAAGGTCGTGATTGCGTGTAACACAAGCCAAGCTAGTGTTTTGTGCCGTGAAAGATTCCCTTGATGTTGCGTATAACATAAGACATAAAAAAAATATACTTCTAATTAAATATCAGGGTGTTACATTTATTCCATGATATGATATCAATATCTTTGATATATAGGATATTATTTTCAAATTTTATGTTTATGTATGTATTCATTATGATTATGTTATAATCGATATCTTCCTTGTTTAACCATAATGAGAATTTGATCTTACCATTTCTTATATTTCTATTCCCTGTAATATTAAGAAAGGTATTAATTATGATATATCAAAAGGGGTTCTAGTTATGAAGAAATAGGTAGGAGAAGAAGTAGATGTGTTATGAACCATTTGTTTATGTATCCAATTTTCCAAAGGTACTAAACTAATATGGTCTTTGGGTGTGCGTTTTTTTAATGTATGAAATGTTACATAAAAATTATGTAATGTCAATGTAAGTTAATATTGGGATATTATAGTTGTTATTAGAGCAAAGTTTTAGTCATCCTTTGGAAACTAGGATGATAAAAGTTTAGTGATATCCAAAGAGATATTTCTAACGATATGTCAAGGGATGTCACTGAGGATAATTCTATGTATTGGTTACAATCCTATAATTTTGGTAACAACCATGAAAACCCTAGGATTAAACCTAAGATATTATAGATTGAAATTACTTTACCTTTATTATGTGGATTTTCTACTATTAATAGTGTTAATCACATTTTACTATTGTCTTATTCAATAGATGGAACCTGAAAGAACTTTGTTAATGATGAATGAAACGTGAAATGAAATGATTTTACTCCTAGGTAACCAACTATTATGGGAGATAGAATTCAAAAAATCATCGCTATACTCACACAAGTTATGAATCATTCTAGACTTCTAAATGAGAAGAGGAGGGAATAACTTTCTATTGAGTCCTTCGTGAGGCAATTTCCACCTTCTTTCAGTGGGTCTTCTGATTCACTTGTTACTGAATAATGGATCAAGACCACTAAAAAATATATTTTCCATCCTTCATTCTTTAGAATAATAAAAATTCATTTTATCTATTTATTGTTTATAATGTGAAGTGAACTAGTGGTGGAATATAATCAAGAATATATAGCATTAAGATGAAATTGAATCCATTGATTGGGATGAGTTCAAGAACTTATTTTTTAATAAGTAATTTCCTTGTGTTCTTAATAAAAAGATAGATAAAGATTTACTTGATTTAAAACAAAGGGATGTCGAGTCCATTGGCTCCTATGAGGATATTTTCTTATGAATTTCAAGGTACACTTTTGGTATTATCATCCAACTTGAAAGTAAGGTTGATATATTCTTCAGTGTCTCAAAACCAAGTCTTTGAAGGGAATTAGACATAATATACTGCAATAACTATGAATATATTTTGTATTTTTCTATTTAAGGTGGAAATTAATGTTGGAGTTATATATAAATATCCTAGTTTTGACATAAAATGGAATGTGGATATCAAAGAAAAATATAAAATCCAAAGATAGAAAAAGATGATCTTTACTTTATGCTCAAAGTGTGGAAAGAAACATGGAGGAAATTTTCTTAAGGGTACTTATAGATGTTTTAAGTGTGGTAAAGATGGTCATACAAAATTTGACTATCAAAGTGATGGGAAAAAGTTATATAATGATGAAAATAGAGAGAATGCTTCGGAATGCACCCCCCACACTTCAATTCTTTAACTGTAATGAAAATGGAAATTATGCTAATCAATTCCCAAATCTAAGGGTTAATAATGATGATCAACATCAGCAACCTCTTAAATACAAAGATAAATGGAAATCTCATGTGATCACTATTGGAGATGTAGAGTATGACAATGATGTGGTGGAATGATTTAGTTTTTATATATTTGATTTAAATAATAATGTTATAGAAATATATTTATGGTATTTCTGAATAATTAAATATTTAAATATTGATCCGCTGTATTTTTTCCATAAGGATTTTAAAGCACATGTTGAATGGTATTAGTAACCACGAAAAGTAAATGATGTGATAAGGTGGTATTTTTGGAGAACATGTGATTAAGGTAAGGATAACCCTTAATATGTGTATTATGTTTGGATAATAATACGATAAAGATATATTTGATTATGTGATGAGATAAATGGGATAGTATTGATGACCTTAGAACTATTTAGTAATATGATGACAATGTGGTTTAATGATTGAGTTTATAGATTTATGGTATGAGGAAAGAGTTAATTTTTGAAAGCATGTATGTTTTAACTAAGGTTTTATGGTAATTAAGGATATTACCATGTTTTAATAAAGTACATGATAATGGTATTCACATGTTTGGTGTGTGAACATTAAGAGCTATATAAAGTTGTTTGGGGGATTAATGATGACTTTATTTTTTAAGGTTAGTTACCTTATTTTGAAAGTTTTGGATTTTAATCTTTTGGAAGGATTATAAAGGATACCATTTATAAAATTGTTTACATTGAAATTTGGATGAGGTTTTGGGGATTAATGTATTATCTCTCCATATGAGGATTTATGCATAATGGATGAAATTTGTTAACCTTTTTGTTGTGATATTAAAACAAATAGAATAATCTATAATTCTATTGATTTCATGATCTATTAATGCTTCAGTAATGAAAAAATCACCTTAATTTCTTGGAATAAGAGATGAAGTGGAAATTAAACTATGTACAATTAAAGGATGATATTATGCTTATAAAATGGGATCACGTAAGTATTTTTTCCCATAAAATTTATTCAAGTCTAGGGAAAGGATATTGAAACCAAAAAAAATGTTATCCTAGTACCTTATTTTCCAATGAATCAAATGGTCCCTTAGATCATTGTAGATTTATGACCTTGTAATTGTTAACTTTTTTCTCATCATGTTCTTTATCACTCTCCATCAGAACTTGATAGTTATATTTCTCTTCAAAGTCCATGTTTTAAATTTACACCTATGTTACCCTATGTGTAAACTTAGATATGAGTTATTTTTTGTAACCGTTAAGTTTCTAAATTTCCCTTTTTAAAATGAAGTTTTATTATTCATTTTTATGAAATGGGTTTCTATGAAATAAACATTCAAGTTTTTAAAATTTGATGACCCAGATAAATTTCAAGGAAAAAATAATTTTATAGAGGATATAATGTAACACCATAAAATTTTTATAAAATATATTTTTTAAAAATAATTTTATTTCTTTGAAGTCTTGTGTTACACACAACATCAGTTTAGCATGCGTTATACGCAACACTGAGTTTCTACAAAACACCATCTTATTATTATACTTATTTAAATAAGACAATTATAATATAGCTATTATAATGGTAGGTATGAATGAGATTAACTAAATTATGAAATTATGGTTTACACATTATTCTTTGAACAATTAATTATAAATGAATTTAATTTTCTAAAAATACACTTTTGTCTCCTTTTAATGGTCAACACATTTTAAATATAATTTTCGACACTTTTATAATTTTTATATAACAAAATAAACTTATTTCATTGAATGTGGACATAAAAATTTACTTTGGTTGAATTTTTGGTATTTTTCTAATAAATTTCATGTTTTGATGAATAGTGAAAAATACTAAATTTTAATTGAAAAAATCTTTTTCATCAAAATAATTTATAGTGTTTAATTATATATTTTATTGGTTTTAAATTATAATTAGATTAAATTTTTATCATTTAATCCAATTTATTTCATTATAATCAATTTCACATTTAATTTGGATATAAAAACATGTATAGTTTTGGATGTTTTTACATTAAAAACACATTTTCTCGATCCTTCAACAGAATTAATTTTTAATTTTTTTTTAAAATTATGTGTTTTTAATTATTAAAAATTGATTCTATATTTTTAATCATAAGTTATAAATTTATTAAATAGGTTCTTTTTATTTTTGTATAGTATGAATAGTAACTTTAGTAACTTTTATTAGCACGGTTAAGGGTAAATCTGGTAATTAAGAGTAAAAATAATATTATAAATATTATAAAACTACCCTAATACTTTACCAAATTTTATTTTATGAATTTAATTATAACCTTACCACATAATTATTGAATTTTAATAATTTAATGGAAAATTTTCCATGAAAATGACTTAAATATTATTAAACTCAAAAGGAGTGACAAAATGTCACACTCTTACTTTTAATATGTATAATATTTTTAATATAGAGTTAAATAGAATATATTATCAACTATATATATTATTCATGATGATAAAATTTTTATTTATATCATAAAAAAATTAGTTTTTATTGAAGAAATAATCTTCATAAATAATAACAAAATGATGATGTAGTAATTACTCAATTAATGAAACAATCAATTAAATGATATTAGAAATATTAAAATAAATATAATTTTACTTAATTAAGGCGATCCAAAAAAATTATAGGTTAATATTACATATTATAGGTGTATTAAATGATTTTTTAGGTAGTATTGTTGGATTTATTTTATTAAATTCAATGTTATAAATAGTTTCAAAATTGACACTTATGATAATTTATGAAAATAATATTTTATTAAATTATTTAAAAATCATTAAAATTTTAAATAAGGAAAAGTGGATTATATATAGTCTAAAATATCTTAAATTTTCCATTTTTGTTCCAATTAAAACTTTATACATAAAAATTACCTCCTCTTAATATTAAAAACTTTGTTACCATAGTTAAAATTAAAATGGATTAACTTAGGGTTAATCAAAATAATAAGGTTTAAAATAATACTAAAACAAGTATAAAACATATTTTTTGAATATATTACAACATTATAACATATTATATTCAAATAAATTAAATTTTTTAGTTATTTGGATTGATTTTTAATTTAGTATAAATTAATATTTTGGGAGTTTCCAAAAGTGCCCCTCCCTTCTCTTATAAAAGGGCACATCTCCTTCTCTTTTCATCACATCCATAAAGCCCTTTTTCTCAGAAACAAACTTCCCAAACCTCCTAAAAACATTATTCCCTTAATCTTATAATCCTTTTTTGGGAATAATTCCAGTCAAATAAGTCCTTTTATGCAAATCAAAAGGAGATATCCAATGGATAGGTAATTCTCATCAATGAACATTTTTGTTTAATTTTTTCCTTAAACCCCATCATTATTTTTATTTCATGTTTATATAATAACCTAATTATAAAAAATATAATGATATGTTTTTTTGTTAATTGTTCTACCTAGACTTTCACACACTTCCATCTAATGGGTAATGACCTTATCGTTCGTGTGTACGGCGGACTACCGCCTCGTGAAACAATGATTATTAATTTTTATTTTACCACCCCTAATGGGGAGAATTGTGATGGACACAATATTTTCATATGATATATATGATATTTATTATGTCTATATTATTTTTTAATTTTAATTTAAAACATACCTTCATTCTTTCCATTTTGTATAAATACGATAACTTCGTTTGTGGATGTGTAGACTACCGTCTCCTCAAAGCGATGTGATTCATTCACACTTTAGATGGAATGGATTAAGGGTGTGCTTATTAAATGTATATAAAATATATGAAATAATAATTATACTTTAATAATATATATATATACAAATATTTCATTTACTTTCTTCCTTTCAATATGACAAGAAAACAGAAACAATGTTCATTCGTACATACGGTCTATCGTCTCCATGAATGATGTATTTCATTTCATATATATATTTTATAGATATTTATATGATATATAAATCGTGTTTTATATTCTTTAAATAATTAAATCATGATCTAATTAAGAGGATCAATAATATCAAGTCAAAACATGTACGACAAATAAAGTGGTTATTACCCGAAACATTGCTTTAACATGGAACTATTAATAACTGAGTAATATAAATTCATAAGTGAATCATATATGGTATTATATAACTTAATATAGTTATTTAATATATTTATAATAAAGATATATTTTTTATATAGGAGTTTTTTACGGGTACAATGAGAGTCAAGACATAATTTAAGGTAATTTCATCATACTTTTTATTTCCATAGGATACATTCTGTATTCACCACTTTCTTATTTTGTGTGGTTTATATACTAACCAATAAAATTTTATAAAATTAATTTCATTTAATTAATTATATTTAAATATTTAATTGATTTTATTCTTTTATGGGGTTCATGATTCTATAGTTACTCAAGTAGTAATGATTTTTTTCCTCACTTATTTATGTGGGACACATGCCTTATACACTACTTTTTTATTCTAAATGGTGTATATAATGCCCATGAATGTCTTTTATGAGTCTTATCTAGAATATTATGGTATTTTAATATCTATATAATCTTATTTCCTTTATTTTACATATGATTCTACTAATTATAAAGTGTTGAATGTTTATTTCACAATCTCATCACTATTCAGGATTGTTTCATTTTAAGTCTCCATTGGGGAATATTTCTCTTCCATGTAAAATTTTTATATAAATGTTTTAAAAAAAGGTTTTAATATTTTTCTATGTTTTTTAAATTCATTTTTACCCATTTTTTACTTTTTACTAAATGGTTTGAAAGGAATCCTTTTATCATTTTATAAATGAAGTACTTTATGACTTTTCCAAAAAAAAGTACAAAAGGAATATTTTTTTATGCATAATGAAAGGAATTTTCCATCATCATGAAACCTTAATGATTTGAATATTACATTACAATAATATGAGTTTATTTTCAAATAAAATTTTTTCTTTTAATTTTTTTTTGGTATTTTAATAAAAGAAAACATTTTCAAAGAAGAAAGGATATTTTCCTAAATAATTTTTTTCAAGTGATCTCTAAAAATTATTTTCAATATAAGATGACATTATTTGATTTTACATGTATTTAAATGTGGATATTATTCAATTCTATAATTATTATTCTTTTTTAGAATTTTTTATGTTTATGATGGAATGATATTTATGAAACCCATTTCTTTTCCATGGTTATGTTTTGATTGAATATTGTTTATGAAACCCATTTCATTTTATGTGTTATGGTATGATTAATGATTTATGTTATTTTTGGAATACATATTTATGGTTCTCATTATGTGATGGTCAGGTCCTTTATCTCCCACCAATTCATTGGGTAAATATTTATATCTCATGAGATAGACATGGCTGGAATGGGAAGTGAACTCAGTTCAGTAAAGGACTTTGTCTGCTAATATGGTATTGGGAATAAAACTTGAATACTAAGATAGTCATGGGAGTAATACATGACTACCAAGATGGTATGGGAAGTAAACTCATACTACTAAGATGGACTTGGAAGTGATTCCTTGACTACTATGGAAATTATTTTTATGCTTATGTGTATGAAATAATTTCGTGTCTTATGTTGTGCACTCATAGAATATGTTATTTTATTATTTATGAAATTTTATGGCTTATTCCATGACATGATATAAAGATCTTTGATATATAGTATATTACTTTCAAATGTTTTGTTTATGTATGTATTCCTTATGATTATGTGATGATTGATCTCTCCCTTTTTTACCCTTATCGAGAATATGAGCTTACCCATTCTTTTGTTTCTTTTCCCAAGGATACAAATAAAAGTATTAAGTTTGATATGTCAAAAAGGGTTCTAATTATGAAGAAATGTTTTAGAGAAGAAGTAGAAGTGTTATGAACCAGTTGTTTATGTTTCCAATTTTATAATGGCACTAAACTAATACGGTCTTTGGGCATGTGTTTGTGTAATATATGAAATAATCAGAAAAAATGATGTAATTTCAATGTATATTAATATTGGGTTGCTATACCCCATTTGTTATATATGTCATGTATGTGGTGGTAAATTATTTATAGTTTGTAATTGTACATGATGAGTGGGGTTGAGGTACATGGGTAGGTACCCATGTGAGGGTATACGCCATGTACAGGTTGCACATGCCATGTTCTTTAGAAAATTATATACTGAGTGGCCAAAGTAACATGGATAGATAGGAACTTTGGGGTTACACATCATGTACCCTAAGTACACATCATGTACTTTTTCCTACCATGGTGCATTTTTCCTTTTTTCACCTTGGAATTGTAATTGGACTTGTGGGTAGTCCATTCTGAGTTTTTTCCATGTAGATCATGATGGTGGAATCCTTCCAGCATTTATAGTCATTTTGAATGGTGTTGTGGATTTTATGAGAATTTTTTAGGGGATTTATTTGAGGTTTAGTTTTATAATTATCTTGGGGGTTTGATTTTAAGATGTGAGGCCCGGGTGAGGGTTGTGAGATCATTGATTAGTCTGGATCGATTGTTTTATGGTGATTTGTTTTAGGTTATTTGGATTAATCTCTGAAGGTAGGATCATATAGTATCTCTAAAGAGATATTGGTTTATCCCTTCATGATGGTACTAGTTTCTCGAGGTTAGATTTTTGAGGTTTATATGTTATATTGATGATCAGAGATGATATAGACTTTGGGTTGGGTTGACTTCGTGGGATGGGAATTACAACCGGGTGTCATTGTGGTGTTGTGATGAGTCTAAGGGGATCTTGAGGATTACCTTGTGTATTATTTACTAATAGATTGATATGGGTTTTCATTGTCTAATTTTGATAATTCCCATGTGGCATAGTATTTTTTTGGATGTTGTTGTGGGTTATTCAATACTCAAGGTTGGGTTGTTTGCTGGTAAGGATGGAAGGGAATTTATGGCATGGTTGTTGCCCTAATTTTTCATTTATACTGAGGAACCCTCTTATATACCTTCTTTTTATGTGTTCATGAGGACTATTAGGAATTACCTTATATATATGATTTGATTTTGGATGCCCCTTTGGGCATGATATCGGTTGAGGATCATTTGGAGGTCATTGGGGTCCATTTGGTATGTTTCCTCATTGCATGTATCCCATTATTTAGATGAGCTATAGAAACCCCTCATAGGTTTTCTAGCTATTTTTTTGGTCTCTAGGATATTGGAGGATCTTTGGATTGGTGTTTCCTGAGATATTTTGTGTAATAGGGGAGTCCTTAGTTGGATATCGCTTTATGATGTGACCTCAGGACTGTGTGATCCCTGAGTTTTGGTTTGGCTCTATGTTAGGTTATTAAAATCATATCGTGGATATTTTTTGGATTCTAAGATCCAAGGGATCTATAAAGGCCCCATGCTTTGTTGTCCAAGAGTTGATCGACACTGCTAGACTAACTATTTGGGTGATGGGTTCAAGAGTTGGATTATCCCATGTTCGGTTGGACTTTGGATGTGATGTTTGAGGAAGTTTTTACTCAGGAATTTGGTTTGAGGAGGAGACCCATGGTATATCATGGATCATTCATTGGTCCTAAGTTTTGATTTGGTTCTCTCCTTCATTGGTTGGCTACAGTTAGATGGGATTAGGGAGCTAATGAGTGATCTGGATGAGTACAACCCCCTCTATAGTTTAGTATTTACCCTAGATAGAGTGGATTAATGATCATAAGGTGTCAAAGAATTCATAAAGAGGGTTTTATTTTTATGAATGTTGTTTAACTCCTAGTTTTGTGGATGTTTTGTGCTCCTGGTTTTATGTATGGAGGCCATGTATTGTTCAGGTCCATAGCTGGTGCCTGATTCATTCTGTAGGACTTTCAAGGATGAAAGGTTCTCTAATTATGTTGACCTAGATGTTCCTATCACTAGTTCAGATCACACTATTAGAATCCTAGAGCCCAGTAGGTGTGTGTTTTCATGTGGATTCCTATGGTTACGCCCTAGGGTCTAAAATTTGTGCCTTTTCATTTAAACATCTTGGAGCTCCTATGTAGGCCTAGAAGACGCATCAATTGTTTCATTGGGTGATAAAAATGCTTTAAATCCTATATCATGGTCCAGATCGGGGGTAGATTTACCTCATGTGTCAAACTAAAACACATGGTTGGCTAGTTTATTTGTTTTAGTTTTCCCCCTTACTTCTATATAGTTATTCTTTTTATTCCATCTTTTTTTAGTGTTCATTTAGGATGGACATATCACATGTGCATTCACTTTTTATGATTGTAGATTATATGTTTACCATTGGGGTTAGGCTATAGATATTTATTTCTCACCCCCTATATGTGCACTTCAGTGTGCACAAGAACCTAAAGTCTACTTTCAAGTTGGAGCATAGGTGGATTGATGGATGTGGCTGAGGCCTAATGTTGTTTTATTTAGTGTAGCCTCTCATGTAAAGTCTCAATATCATGCTAGTGCATATCATGAGTCATAAAGTATATGTATGTGGTTTGACTCAAAGTTAGAAATTGAGCCTATTGTATTTATTTTTTGTTTTTTTTTATTTTTTATATGTGGTCATCCTGTTGGGTGACCATTCGTTTGTTTCGCATGCTTTGATTTTGTATTATCACATATTATATTCCATTATTTATATCATGATTTTTTCAGTTTATTTATTATGCATACTCTGATGTTTATCCTTTTGTATGTGTTTAGTTACTTTATGCTATTATTTAACTTTTAATATAGGGTATAGTCTCCCCACACTATCTTATAGACCATCTTTTTTAGACGGAAGCCTATGAAATATGGGGAGGCGCCCTTGAGGTCTTGTGTCGATCCAAATTTGTTGACATGTCAGGTCGACCTAGGCTGGTTCATTACACATGCTATTTGATGGGAAGTGTTCCCTACTTTGGTAGAATGTGTGTGCTTTTAATGGGTAATGAACTACATGGATGAGAGGATACTGAGTCCTAGCCCATACATAAGTGAGGTAGCACTGGTTGGACTACCATGGGTGAGATGGATTCCTTAGGTTCATGAATTATAGACCTTTCCTTGAGTAAGAAAGTATGGGTCAGGGAACTTTCCTTGAGTAGGCTTGGGTTGTGATAGGGGACAACCCTGAGTGAGAGGGATGTGTTGTGTTGTGATACGAGACATAGATGAGTGACCCTACCTTAAGTGATAAGGTTGTGGGTCTATATTTAGACATATAATATACCCCACTCTTTTGAGTAGTGGGTCAAGGTTTTGGATGAATTCCTACCCTAAGTCTTTGGGTATGTATTGGGTATGTTTTAGATGACACAAGGCAAGGAAATCAAAGGATTATGACATGAAAACAAAGTAGGTATAGTTAGGTGTCTTGGTGGCATGGTTTTTTCATGATGACTTAATAAGTCTGTGTACCTCCTCGAGTATCTTGGTGGCTTGGTTATCACATGATTACTTTTATAGCATGTTTTTTATGTGTTTTTTTACTCATTAATACACATAAATATGATAGTGTATATTAGGGGTTCTTGGTGATACCCTGCTAATTTATATTCCCACAGCCTATATGAGAACCCTGATGTGCTTGTATACCTTATGTCTACCTTTAGGTCAAAGAATAGGACATGAAATGGATCGGACTAAGTAATATCAATTGTAATTTGGTGATAGGGCTATCAAGGACTATTAATGGAAATATGTCTTTTTTGGGTTATTTCTTTTGTTTATTTTGTATATGGGATTGACCTAGTGGGAGACTAGTTTAAGTTTTCTATGATTGCATCATGTATATTATTGTATATGTTTATTAATTATATTTAATATAATATGGATATTATTTTGGTTATTTCTATTTTTGTATGACTCTATTTCGAGGGAATACTCTCCCCCATGTATGGATTAGGATCTCACTACTAGTCAATAGCCTCTGGCATATAGGATGGCACACTTGAGGCCATGTATCCCTCTATCTTATATGGGTGTTCTGGTATGGTGTGTTACTAGTGGTATGGGAGCATCTTTTATTGTGTTTCTATTTACATAGGTGGTAAATATGTGGTATATTAATGTGTTAGTGCTTTTGAGGGACCTTTTACAGGTGATTCATGAACACCTTTTTTGGGTAGTACTGGTTACCATGGGTGTGGGATTGTTATTCTTGGTTTGTGTTGTTATGGTTGAGATTCTTATTGAATATGATGTGTTCTTATAGGTTGTTATTTATGGTTTTGGATATTATCCCATTGGAAATAGTCTTGTGGACATATATCATATTTATCAAATAAGAATCACATGACATATTCAGGCTTCTGTGTGATTGTGTTTACTAATGAGAGTTTCAGCTGCTTAATGTTTCAAAAACATATAGTTTTCTCCATATATGTTATTGGTGTCTTTATACATAGATGAACTATGATATTTATGATGAAAGGGTATGTGGATCCTAGTGCAGGATTTTATATAGTTGTTATTGTATAGTACCTTTATGTAAGGGATGTATAGGGACCCTTAATAGGTTAGTATAGTCATTACATGCATGAGTGATGATCTGAGGGAAAGCACATGTTTCCTTAAGTATGGTTTTTGGCCACTTAATGTGTTAATGAAAACCTATATTTGTTTCACCATATAGATTCTTGGTGTGACTCTACTTTACTTAACCAAGTAGTTGAGTAATGACATGTGAATGCCTTGGGATTCGGGATGTGAAGCACTTTGAGTGATTCTAGTATTGAGGTTGGGTTTTAGTAAAATTCCTAGACTTATTTTTTCTAGATTCAATTTTGATGGTGTAGTGGGAGTGTGGGTAGACACTTGTGTATTTTGAATGATTCTTAGGTAGTGGGTGGTCATGTGGTTAGCCTTATAATGAGTGACATGCCTTGAGTTGTGGGATAATATTGGCATGTGTGAGAAACATTTTTAGTTGGTTAGGTGTTTGAGCCTTTTTGTATGATATGTGACTCATGGTATAATGGGTTTGGGTGTGTGATTAGGTTGTGTGGGAACATTAAGTCATTTAGTTTGAGTGATACCAAGTAGGATTATGGGTGAGAATCTAGGAGAGGGTTTTCAATATATCACACTTCCTTGTGTATGAGGGTATGATTTGATGTTTATTTTTTAGGAAAAATATCAGTGTGTTAGGGAAGGTGCACACTAGTTATGCATGGTCTTGTTGAGTTGTGAATGGTTTAATGGGTTATGTGTGGTTCCACTAATAATCATTTAGATTGTTAATAAACCTGAATGATGTTGAGGTGGTAATAAGGTGATGATATGTGTGTGGGAATGGTGTCTTAGGGTATTAATCATTGTCATAGGTTCTATTGGGAACTATTTGGGTTGTCTCTCAAGGTGTGATGTAAGGGAATATATATGGTTGGAAGTGCAGCATTAGTTGTTGGAGGATGATGTTTTCAGTGGGCTAGGAATGTGCAGTGGTTAGTGTTTGTGTTGGTTCTTGAGTATGAGTGAGTTGTCCACATCTAATCATTAAATTCGATAATTAATGGAGAATGGGTTATGGATATCAGATGTTTTGGTTTTTTGGATCAATGATAATGATATTTTTATAGTGAGGATTATTGAATCAGTCATGAGGGAACGAACTTTGAGTTTCACTGGTTGTGGTTGTAGTGAGACTAGTTGAAGTGACAGTCAAGATTACACTAGTACACAGATGTGTATAAAGATCTAATTTTATCTAGTTTATTTTTATAATACATAATTCAGGTTTTAGATATGGTTTTTTAAAGTTATTTTGTTATTATCAATATTATGGTGGGTTTTATGTAATTAGAGAGTGAGTCAGATCGGTGGTGCATCAGTGAGTGGGATAATATCATGATAGTTAGAGTAGGTTTTTGGTGTTATAACCATGTAATTTTAATGTAATTAGGGTTTGGTATTTAGTGTGTTCATTTGTATGGTCACATGATTCCTTTAAGATTTAATACATCATGATTTGGCATTGTGTGGTAATGCGATAGTAGGTGTGGATGATTGTTTCTTGGAGATGATGGACAAAGGAGGTATAACTGGAATTTGTTTCATAGAATTGGATGTAGTGAGATAGAAGTTGTTTCAATCATGTCGTTGGATCATTGGAAGTTTGTTTTTGGTAGGTTCTTTCTATGATTGGGTGAACCATGGAATAGAATTGGACCTGGTGAGTAGATTCTTATAGAGGGGAGCACTATAATCCTTAGGGTAAGTTGGACAAATACATCATGGTATCTTGGGATAAATAGGTGTGGTCGGGAACTATCTTAATGTCGGTATTTATGGAAAGTAGGTGCCTTTTCTTTTAGTGAATAGTGTGGCTTGGTGTTTGCAATTTCACATAAATATCATGTTTGGAATTCATAGATGTGACATTGTGATTTCTTGGTGAATTTTTTACTATGGTAGGTTAGGGAAGATCGTAAAAGGACTACCAAGGATTCTTAGGGATGAGAATCATTATGTTGGGTTGTTCTTAATTCCCCTCATATTTTTGGGTTGTAATATTTTAGAGGGAGTTTAAATTATTGTACCATAGCAAGGGTCTTTACTTGAATTAGGATTCATATCATGAATCCTAGTTTTGAAACATCTCTAAGAGATGTTTTTGGATAAGTAATGAGGCTCAATTAAGATATTGAATGCTTGAGGAAGCATTATAGTAGGGCTAGGGTGGATGGATAATAAATTTCAGTTGCCTACAACAATTCATGTCACAACCCATGTGGGTTATATCACAATGAGGGTAGCCAAGGGAGGCCCCTCTACTGGGTGTCATTCACATGGTGAAGTTTGTTGGGCATGATGATTCTCACTTCAAAGGTATATAGTACCTCAAAAGGTCCTTTTTCCTTAGAGGTGTTTTCACCAAGATCTTGTGTCACACCATGACCTTTTTGGATGAAGGTTCCCTTCAGGCTGTGACCCTCTAAGATTCACCACAAATGAGGCTTGGGTCTATTTTTTTAAGATGTTCATACCTATATTTTGGGGTTATTCTTCTCCCCATTTTAGTTTGAACCAGATGTGAAGGTAGGTTCATTCAACCAGAGCCTCCCCTATACATCCTCCCCTTGATCCCCTATGGTGGGGGATAGTTTTAGTCCATTTTTATTAGTGGTTTTAGGAGTATTTTTTATCTTCTTTTGTTTATATTTTTCATTCTAAATTCAAAAATTTTGTGTGTTTATACTGGTGTTTTTATGTTGATTCCACCATATCATGGTGGAATTGGTAGAGGATGATTGGGATTTTGTGTGTGGTGTCTGTTGGAGGGCCTGAAAGGGTGATTTATTAGAGTTTTAAGTGGTTTCAGATCAATAGTGGTGTGTAGTGAGTTTTTTTATGAATATACCTCCTTGTATTAAATTAAATAATTAATTGTTGATGTTTATAATAAATTATTTATGTTATATGGCATGAGATAGGGGCTCTGGTGGCAGTATAAGCTTTAGTGAGGCTTAGATTGTCTTGATAAAGGCTCAGAGGAGCTTGGCGAGGATGGTAACTCCATTCATAGGTAGTGTAACCCTTTAATAAAATCTCATATGCCTATTTATTCATGATTTACTACTAAATTCATTTTCCATAGATTAAGGTAGAGCATATATATACTGATAGTGCATTTTTCAGAAGAGTTTGGGTGGAATTTGACATACTATGTTTGAGACAAGTGCTCTTTATCACTTAGGTCATTTGGGATCACCTGATGACTATGTAATTAAGGGTTGAGGATGTATATTGAGATGGTTTTAGGCCTTAGGTAAGTCTTTGGGTGTGATTGGTGATTTAGGATAACCTATGTGGGGTTCCTAGTGCTAGTTGGGTAGGTTTGAGAGGCTTAAGCCTAATAGAAAGGGCGAGATGATGGTTCATCTCATGCCTAGTGAGTGTCACACTTATGAGGGTGGTTTGAGGTTTGTTGGGTGATTTGAGTTGTATGAGTCTTCTAAGATGATATTAGTTTTAATGAAGAGGGGTTACCTCTAAGTGAAAAATTTGATATCACCCTTATGTGATGTGAGATAAGACCCAAGTGCAGAATTGTGGGTTTTTTGAAGACTTGTAATCGAGTTTCTAATGTGATTGGAATGATATAGATTATATGGTACCTTGGTATATCTACTAAAATTGTAATGGTTTGGATGATGTTAGACTAGTACTTTAGGTTTGGGTTATAGGAACCTTCAGGAAGTAGTTTCAAATATGATTGATGGGTGTGATATGGTATTGATGAGAAGAGGTTGTGACAGGTTAGAGGGACACTGGTGGACACCCTGATGGGAAAGGAAATATGTGTTTAAGATGTGGGGCTAGTTCTGAGTGACTATCACCATACATTGAGATGATGATCTATATAATGGTTTGTGTGACCTACTTGTGTTTAATGTTTGTTCGTATGATAGGTGATGGACTCGGTGGGGGAGGGGATATTGAGTCTTGCCCCCACCATGAGTGAAATTGAATTGGATGGACTATCATGGGTGAGACGGAGTCCTCATATTAATGAATTATAGACTTTTCCTTGAGAAAAAAAGCTTATGTTAGGGAACTTTTTTTAGGTAGTCTTGGTTTTTGATAGGGGACCACCTCAAGTGAGAGGTTTGGGTCATTTTGTTATGTGAGACATGGATTAGGGACCCTACCTTGAGTGATAAGGTAATAAGTAAATATTTTTATGTATAGATATACTCTATTCCTTCAGGTAGTGGGTCCAGATTTTGGATGTCACCCTACCCTAAGTCTTCAGTTTGGGATAGGTACAAGTTTTATGGCATTGGGTGAGGTAATGATAGGATTTTTCTAGCATCGAGGTAGGTATAGTTAGGTTTCAAGGTTTCCTAGTTAGCGCACAACAGCTCAATGGGAATGTGTACCTTGTTGAGTATTGTGGTGGCCCGACTAGGACATGATGACTTAGAAAGCATATTTATATATGTTCTTCTTTTCCTCATGCATAAAAATGAATATGATGGAATATATTAGGGGTTTTTGATGATACCCTATTGAGTTCTATACTCACACCCTATATGGGAACCCCAGTGTACATACAGACCTTATTTCTTCTTCTAGGTCAGATCATGGTACATATAGTAGATTGGGATATAGTATCTCATTAGGAATTTCGATACAATGTTTTCAAGGATCAAGGATGACAGTAAGGCCTATGTGTGTTTTTTAGGTCTTTTTTTGTATATGGTATCAGCCAAGTGAGCTACCAGTATATTTTTATATTATTGATTCATGTATATTATTGGATATATTTATTTACTCTATTTCTTATTATGTGGATATTTTTTGGCTATTTCTGTTTTTGTATGGCTCTGGTTTGAGGTTATAGTCTCCCCATGTATGGATTAAGGCCTTGTCGCTGGTCGTAAGCCTCTAGAATACGAGGATCTATGATTAAGGCCTTGTAGATTCATCAACTTGAGGCACTATTGAGAAACTATTGGATTGGGACATTATGTTTTATTCTTCTTGGTTTTATTGTCTTGTTTATGACATGTGTTTTAATAGTTTATTTTTTCTATATTGTGGTTATGTTTGTATTATAGTGAGATTCCAGAGAGACATATCATGTAGTGGTTGTTTGGATCTTCCTTTATCTTTTCTTATTAGTTTTTGTTTTAATTATTGAGTATGAGAATAGTTTTAAAGGTTTTTAATGTAATATCTCAAACATTACTAACTCATTACTTTGTGTTTTTTGGTTGTTGGAGGTGTTAAGAGGGAGTTTGGAGGAATTTTAGGGGGGATAGATATGAGATTTGTTTATTTTGGGGTTCACCATGCCATAGTTCTAGGTGTGGTCATAGTTATGGTGAATATTTTTTGGATATGTATGTAATTTTTCCATGGTTTTTGTTTCTAAGTCCAAAAGAGTTGTCCATTTAAGGTTTTCGATACACCATGGGGTCTGAAATTCACACGGTGGAGGGTGTTTTTCTTGGATCATTTCACTATAGGAAACAAGGGTGTCCTCCACACCATGGTGAAGTTCATGGTCCTACTAGAGATAGGTCATGTTATCCCTATGGTAAAAATAGAGGCATGAAATTACTAGAGTGAAGGTAATGGAACCCGTTATGTCCACCTATATAAAATGAGAACCTAAAAACACCCAGGGTGATGGATGTGGTGGTTTATAATCAAGAGGGGGTCGAGTCATAAGAAGGAGGAATTAAATAGTGAGATGAATCTCTCCACATCAAAGTCCATGGCATGGCGGGTCAAAAAAATAAGAATTTATCTATATTCCATGGTGAGAGATCATGGTATCCTATTAAGTGTCCAAAATTCAATGTGCCACACCATAGTTTATGGAATGGTGGTGGTCAAAGTTGTTTAAAAATATTTTGAATACGCATGATATTTGAGAATTCAAACTAATTCAAATGCTTGGAATTTGGATCTCCTTTGACCAAGGGGTGGAATAGGCATAGTGGGAGTCACTACATCATGGTGGAGGCTAATCAAATTTTCTATATATATATATATGGATGGTTCTTCCTTGTTTCTATTTTACTTTCTTTCTCTTCGATCCCTAGTCAAATCATAGACCTATCACCATCCTATATCCATTCCTTTTGAGAGTTTAAACCTATTGGATTGTGGGGATCGATTCTCTTAGTTAAAGGTTTTCTCCTCTCCTCTTATCCTCTATCTTATTATTATTATTTCTTCTAGATTATTTTTTCATTGAGGTTCATCTATTTTGGAGCTATAATTTAAGCAGGTATTGAAAGTGGTTTGTTATAGAGAGGTTCTAGAGAGGTTTCATTCAAATCTGATAGTGATTGATCCTTATTTAATTATCTCTTGTGTGGTTGTCCTTTTAAGATTTGTACCATGGTATGGGATTCAATACCCTCCCTTTTGTGTATTATAATTATGTGATCATCATAATTCTAGTTATTTCGGTTATTATTATGAATTATCCTAAATAATATAAATAATCTAAAGGATGGATAAATGGTGAGGGAAGTTTTGTGTATGTAGTTTATCTCTAATATATTTTTTTTATTGTGATGTAACTACTATTACTTATTTGGTAAGGGAAGTAAATAGTAACTATAGAAAAATATGATGAAATTAATTGGGATCCTATGATAAGGAAGTGCAGTGTGAATCCTAATATTTATGTAAAAATAGAATCCCTTTAAATTAAATAAATGTCATATATTTTTATGTGGCCCTTTATTATTTTGAATTGATCACCATAAAAATAATTAATTGTTATTGTGTTTATATATTGGTATCACCTCACATAATTTAATGATAACTAAATAAGGTAATAAAAATGTTTTTTATTATCTTAGATTTGTAGTGATGTAAGAACTAGACCATATATTTTATTCCTAGAATGGAAGTCATAATTTTTTGTTTTATGAGTGTGATTGTGACATGTGGTGAGTGTGGTTTTTACATGGGGTGAGTGTGTGGCTGGAAATATTTATGTGGTGGCTAGGAATATGGTGGAGGTGGTGATGCGGTTGGTTGGGAAAGGAAAGGGGTTAGTTTTGGTTCCCAATTTTCATGGTATGTGTGGTAGTGTCAGATGATGTGATGTGGGGTGGTGAATGTGAAGTGGTCGGTAATAGAGCACAGTTTTTTATGTGGTATGGTTATGAATCATGAGTTTTAGGTTATATGGTGTAAGGATATATATATTCTAAGATACAGCATTCTTATGAGTTGATAATTCAAAAGAAAATTTTAATTTCCACTTTGGTGGATGATTTGTTTTTAAAAATGGTATTTAGAATGGAATTACAAGAGTTTGAATGACTTAAAGTGTTGTTTTTTAGTAAGTTTTGAGGCCTAGTAGGTTTTTTGTGTTCTCGAATAGTACTTGGGAGATTTGGTCTTCAAAACATCATTTTTGGGAGAAATAGATTGGGGCATATGGTTAGTGTGCGATTAGGGATAATTGTGCACCCCAAACCATGTGCCATGTTGTTAAGGCACATAGTTTATTTAAACGATGTGAGTGGATCCAGAAAACCATGTAGTTTTTTTCATAGTTGTGTAGGGATCTATATGTTTGGAATATGATTTTTCAAACCATGCATTTTAACTATGTGAAGAGGGGTGTGTTTCAAACAATGAGTCTACACAGTTGGCGCATGGTTTGAAGAATTATGCAACCAAACTGTGTACCTCATTAAAAGAGTTAAAATGTATATTTTTTCCCTCCAACATTTAAAGGTTATAATTTATTTTTTTCTCCATCATTCATCCAGGAGATCCCAACCCCACACACCCTCCTATTACTCCCTTCCTACATGGGGTATCTCCTTCATTTCTTATCTAAATAGGATGTCGTCAATTGGGATCAAAATGTCTTGGTAATTCTATCCCTCATCTATATTCCCTTATTAGTTTCTCTATCATTCAATATTACTTGCATTTTTTATATGGGTTATGCCCTATTTTCATGGTGTTCATTTGGTTATTCATTTTTTCTTAATATAGATCAAATCAAGGTTCGATTCCAAGCAATTAAATCATAATAAATCTAAGGTGGGTGGTATATATGATTTTTCCTAAAAGCCTTATCATTTATAAAATGTGTACTTGTTCCAAACACCAATAATTATATGTATTTCCGTTAAAATTTATGATTAATTTATTTTTTATCCAAAATCCTAATGCAGATGTAGTATAATCCTCCCTTATACCATTATAGGTTGACAACCTCAACTTGGACTACCCCTTAGGGTGATTTCAGCTTAACACCCTTTAAAACCTTACCTTTTTATGAAAACAAAACACTTCATAATGTGTGTTTGGATTGATTTTTAGTAAATACCTAATTTATTCCTCCCTTAAGTAATGTAACCACCCCTTAGAAAATTTTTAAAATATTAATTAAATAATGAAAATCCTGAATGGACCTTGAGAATTTCTTAGTTTACTTAAATGTTTAAAATCACTTAGGGTGTCATGAATAAATTATAGAGCCTAATTTTCTTTCTTTTTATGTTTTATTTATAATAAATAGACTAATTTAAGTATAAAATGACATAATTACCTTATGGGAAACCTTTAAAGACACTACTAAGGTTGTGGTTTAATTTTAATAAAATCCTTGATATGATTACTTTACTTACACCTATGACTTATACCATGAATGACTTGGATTACCTTGTATAATCCCATTAAACTTATGGATTATTTCTATGGGAACCTTGAATTTATAAACTAAAGTAAATAGTTTTGATAAATTATGATACCATTTTTAAATAATAAAACTTTTCTTTTGTGTATATGGGACTTAATGTGTTATAACTAATAGAAGTTTTAGTATAATTTTAATGAATTTTCGTGAGCTATAACACCCTATTTACTTAACTTTTTTTCTTTTGTTATCATCCTTGAAACATTTTCCTATAATGTGACTAGTTATAGTGATTCTATCCATAGGTAATACTTGGATTACCATTTAAAATACCAAGTGTGAACCTTATGGACTCCACATGATTAATTGATGTAAATTCTAAGGGGTAATCCCTCCTTGGATTTGGTCAATGTATTACATTCATGAATTCCTCATCTTGGCATCGACAATTCTCATGAAAACTCTAGAAACATTAGAATAATTGGGATGATCTCCCAATATTTGTCTTGATGTACTCAGACATTAAATAACTCAGATTAAAATTTATTATATCCTGAGATTACCTTGGACTTGTTCCTTAGGCTTGGTTAGAGACCTCTTAGAAAGAGTAATTCCTTGAAGTACTCATTGGATTATGCTTGGTTATAATATGTGGTATTACCTAGACCCATTCCATGGTTTCATCTATATACTTGTTCTGGGACACATGGGATTATAGCCATGGGTCCCACAAATACATTATTATTCTTATGATTAGAGATAGTTTGTCCTATGCCAAATTAGGTGGTATTCCCTGGTTCACCTCCACTTTACTAATTTATTTATTTATAAACACTATTATATTTTAGACTCACGAACTAGAATGCATAAAACACCATTTTTTGGTGGACTTTTGAGTTTTACTCACACCATGTTCAGACCACCATTTGGAACCTAAGAATATCTATTCACTGTAGGTTGGGACTTTTCTGGTGCTTATTTTTTGTCACTTATTTTGGGATAGGAATTGGAATGGGAGTAGTGATATGAGAATGTACTCAAACTGGTTACTAGATTTGGGTATTTTAATTATTTATTATTTTATATTTCTATAAAGTTTGTATGTATTACCTATTGTATGATTGAATTCCTTGTATATGTATCATATTTACTCATATATGGTTGGTTTTATTGGAACTTGTCGGGTTATTATCTATTATTATATGTCAATATTTATTTCATTTTATTTATTCCTCCACTATATTTAGTATTTAATATAAGAGTATAGTATCCCCATCATGCCACCATTAGACCCTCACTCCTGGTTAGCAACCTATAAAATTTGGGGAGGTTTACTTGAGGTCATGTGTCCCTCAAATTTAGTTACTAATGAGTGAACCAGGCTTAGGACATCACAAAGTGGTATCATTGGTTTCTTTTCTTTTGTATTACTATTTTTCTTGATATATAGGATACTAGGAATGTTTCAGAACTTGGTAAACAAATCATGTTTAGGAATAGACTATCCACACATGGGGGAAAGATCAAGTTTCCAAGGATGAAACTGTTGTTCCTGTTATTTGTTATTACAGTTGATTATTATTTCACCTTGAGTGACTGTTAGTATTTCAACTAGTTTCTAATTTATGGTATTTATCTATTTTCCCTATATTTAATGTCACATACATTACTTATTTTAAAGTTAAATTCCATTTAATTTCCATTCATGCTTTTTTTTTGTGTTTCCCAAGCTTTTATGGAGGAATGGGTGAGTTTTCATGAATTGGGCCAAACCGTGAGCCCAATTCCATATTTAAAAATAAATTTTGATTCCTTTATAACTACTTAATTTTTCAAAAAATTTCATCCATTCCAATTCCTAATTGTCATACCTTGATGTATTAACACCACCATATTAATTTGGACCATTTAGAAATCCATAATCATGGTGGATATGGGTTTTTATTTAAGGGATTGGGCCTGCACGAAAGCCCATTTTCTATATTAAAAATAAATTTTAATTCTTTAATATCTCCATCAATATTTACGTTTTTTTTATAATTCCAACTCTAACCCAAGACCACTTACCTAAGGTGAGCCCCCATTCTCTCCTACTCCAATTTGGAGCTCAATAAAATCGAGAAATTGTGAAAAACTTCTCTAGATTTCACAAATAGACCAGATTTCAAGAGGTAAATTGATCCTTTCATAACTCCCTATATTTTTACTCTTTTTACCCAATTATAGTTCCTAAATTATCTTATAATTATTTTCCGAACCTCCCTTAAATGTTTAGATGTTTTAAAATTCAGATACTAGTGGATTTTGGGTCTTTTTCTTTAAGATTATTTTGGGTAAGTGTTTCTCTCTTCAATTCATTCCTTCTCCTTAGGGTTTCCTCCCTCTTACATGAATTTATAGAATGTCCAGAAGTTAGGGTTAGAACCTAGGGTTTTATTCGGTGAATTTTTTATCAAATATTGTGGTCTAGGGCTGGATTTATCTTCCATGTGGTGAGGCGGTGGTGCGGTTGATGTTTCGCACCAAATTTTGAGGGATTCAACACTTTTGGTAGGTGGTTCCATGTGTAAACAATTATTGATGAGTTATATTTCTATATTTACTCATTTTTAATATTCCTCATATGTTGGGTGTGGTAAGAAAATTGTTTATGATTGATTTGGTTAAGTGTTTAATTTTATAGTTTCATTTTAACTTGAAATTGAGTGTTTTCATGTGTTACTTGTGGGGTATTATTTGGGTGTATTTTATAACATATGGAATTGGTTTAATAAATCTTTTTTGGCTTTCCAATCCTGGTTTTGTAATTTATTTGTGTCATGTGTTCCTAAAAATAGGATTTTTAATAGGTTTTGTGTGTAAAACATTGTTATACTTCTTGAGAGCATTTTATGAAAATGTGTGTCTTCATTTGGACCTTTTGTAGTATTATTCAAGGTGATTTTACAAAACTTGAAAGTGGTTTTATAAATTTCTTTAGGGTTTCCAATTATGTTTTGGATAGGAATTGGTATGGTTTTAGGTCTTAAATGGGGGTTTTGAAATGGGTTTTTTGTGCAATACATATTTACACCACTTGGGTTCTTTTTATGAAAATTATAAATGTTTTAGTTTGTTAAACAATGTGGGAAAAGGGTGCATATGTACTGTTTGGTATATTTGTTCACCTATTATGGAGTTTTGAAAGGTGAAGAGAGTTTTTAAGATTTCAAACATTTTTATAATGTTTTGTAAATTTCTGAAATGTTTTATTAAAACGTGATGTTGGAGCGAAACTTGTTTGTGGGCTTTTTCATGTAACTTTGATGATAAAATGATTTTGAAGGTAAACAGGGTATTATGTAACAAGTGAGTGGGTTGTTATGAGAGTTGTAATATATTGGAATGGTTTTATAAAATTGTTTAATGTATTTGTGGAAGTGTTAAAGAAATGTGAAAAGTGTTGTGGGCTATTTTGGTGTGAGTCGGATTTCAAAATCAATTTGAATGAAAAGTGGACCTTTGTGACTTGTGTTGTATAAATGTGCGATTTTTGGTAAATTTATGATATGTAAATGATATTTTCATGTGAAAGGTATATTCATTGACTTTGTCAACTTGTTTGATAACAAAGGGAAAACCCAGGTATCTAGGTGGGTGGACGTGTACTAGTATGCTAGTGATTCTGTGAGTTTTGGCCTCAGTTTCACTTACCAATATTGATGCATACAACTCTAACTAAACAATTATGATGATGATTTGGGACCAATATGTTATGGGTATATTCCATACTAGTGTATCTTGCATGAGAATGGATATTTATGATGGTTACTTTCACCGAGATACGAGGTAATGGGACCCACATCAAGCTAGTGCCTTGGGGTTATTTCCTATTACTTGTGCTCTTTATTTACTTTGTTATTACCGTCGGCATATGGTATGGTTGGCTAGAAAATTCAGTAGTGTTGAAATTATTTTTAAAAGTGTTCATTCTTAATGATATCCCACTTGAAAACTGTTTTAATTTTTAAGTTTCATCTTTTAGAAATTTTAACTAGCATTTTCTGTTTATGAAAACTTGAAAGATTTTCATCTTTGAATGTTTATCACATGGAATATCTTAGTGGTGGTATCCTATTAGGAACTTTATCACACCCTACTTACACTCTTGGGTGTAATGAGACTTGGTTATTTTTTTTGTCGCAGGTTGGCTACAATTTTTTAGTTCTAGTGGTTTGGGTTTCTAGCAGGTCCTTGGTGGTGATGTCTTGTGGAGATGGTTTGAGGGTGGTGCCCCTTACCATGAGGGTTCTTGGGCTGTTTCATTTTGGTTTTGTAACTTTTTTATAGTCTTATTGAATTGTTTTAAAACATGTAATTCAGTTCTGATTTTTTGTAAAAGATTGTTTGGTTTGAAAAATCCAGATTCATTTTATTGGATTCTTTTGTTGTTTTAAGTTTATAAACTCGGGTAAATAATTCCCAATTCTCATTTCATGTTACCCAGGAACTTGTTCCAGCCTGTGGGTATCGGGAACACCCTTTGGGCCTTGTAACAGGTTGGGTTTGGTGCCAGTTTTGGTGGCGACCATATTTGGTTCGTGACAAAATGGTTTCAGTGGAGGTTCAGGTTATGTCTTTGGGTCGTGTTATTTGGGGAACAGTCAGGGTAGATTGGAGTTAGGATTTTCGGGACTTGGTATTCTGGTTATGGGTAGTGATCCTGATAACCACACCTCATTATGGGATTCAAGTGACCAGGGGAATTTAGGACTTATCTAATTCCTTTGGTTTTCTTCGTTTGATGATGATTAGGGGAAATGAAAAGAGAGTTGGGTTAATGGTATCAGTGAGCTCACAGGGCCTGGAAAGCCATGTGGAGCCAGGGATATTCCCAAGAATGCTCTATGTGACAGTGAAGTGATTGGAATATGGCCACCAACCATATTTCTACGTCACACACTACAACTAGTTTCATCTCGCATTGTCTTATGTTCTTTAGTTTTGAAATCTTAGAACTTTGGTTTTAAAGTGACTTGGTTTTAAGAAGTGTAAAGTTTTTGTGAAATGATTTTCAAATAAATATGGAATTGTTTGATTTATGAAATAGTGGAATAGAATTTTCAGAATTATTTTGAAATGTAAAATAGTGTTCTTACACCTATTTTGAAAGCAGAAACTATACTGAAGTTGGTTTTGAAAAAGTGTTTCCAATAGAGTTTTCTAAACTATCAAAGGGTGTTTTAATGGGATGAGATGATATGAAATTGATGTGAATAACATGAAAGTTAGTTCTTGTCTAAATGGTTGTGTCTCTCTAAAAATTTTAGTAAGATTTGAATTGGGATTTTTATCTTGTGGTTAGCAATTTTGAGAAAAAGGATGTGTTGGTTGACTGTTTTGGTTTTAAAAAGTGGAAAGAATTTTTTGTTTAACCTTTGGTATTTCCGTGAGCAACCACATGAATGGGGTTATATGGGATGATGGATGGTTTATGGCATGACTAGATGAGTGTTGGGATGGATATGAGGATGGTTCCCGGTGTGGCACAGAAACATGCATGTGTAAGGCCCATGGGGTACCATTGGTGGATATGCTAACCGTTGAACCGTTTGTTTTCAAGAAATGATTTTAAAGAAAAACATGATGTCTTGATTAATTTTTTGGGATGGATTATATTATGTGTTTTTGGAAAATATTGATTTTGTGGGATGTTTTGAGTCCAAGAACCCCTCCTGTTTGAACTGTGTTTTGGGTTTATGTTTGGTCAGTAAGCTGGGTAGAAGGACCGGTTAGTAGTCTCCTCTGAGATATGTTTAGGGACACCTTTATGGTGGTTCCCTTCATGTGTTTGGATCTATTTTATGGGTTTTTTTGACCAATGTACCAGATTTTTTAGGCCATTGGGTTCTCTCATTGGATAAGGTACACCCCCATTAAGGGTTAATGCATAACTGAAGTGCATCCCGGATTGTTTCGCCATTGGAAAATCCTCCAGTTGATCAATATAAGGAATATTTTTCTTGAGATTTTTATATTTATTTTACACCCTTTCCTTTCATGGTTTTTTGTATCCTCTTGTAGCAGGAGAGTGATCATGGAAGGTTTAAAGAGACCTTAGCTTCTTAATTTTCCTGATTTGCCTAAGGTGGAAGTGGTCTGGGGTTGTTAGCACGGATGAGTATCTGGATTGTGTCTAAGAGGTCCTCTCGGTCCTTTGTAGTCTCTTCGAAGAAGGAGTTCACGTTAAACTACCAGTGTTGGAAATGTGGTCAGGAGAGGATATTGTGGCCACTTTCTATAATTGTGTGTTGTTTGGGGATGTTGTATAAGGTCCCTCTCCATGCATTGTTTATATCAGTCACAATGGTCATGTTCAGTGACTCCTTGTGATGTCATGTGCTCTATTTCCATAAAGGTGAAATTCATGCAATCCTTTTAGAGTCTCTGTTATGTTGGGAGACTGTATCCCTTGGAAAAACTTCAAAATATTCCATTTTCTTTTTGTGGAAGGTGAGTATAGGTGTTATTTAATTCTATTGTTTCTCACCCGAAGAAACAAGGTGTGATTTGTGTGCATCATCTAAGACCTTGTTTAAGTGAAATATTGGGTTAGGGTAAAGTGAGTTTGGAATGTGTTATGTCTTATAAATATTATTGGGGATTGTAGTGTGGTTTTTGGTGGCACTGAAAGAATAATTCTCGTTTAGGGGGTTTCCAAGGCCTAACTATGAGGCCGAAGATGCTTCGATCATTTGAGCTCCAGCCATAGGTCTCAGAGAGAAGTTGGATCGTAGCCAGGGGAAATAACAGGTTTTTTTAAACCCTTGTATAGTGTCATATCCTCAGTGTGAAAGATAGGAAGAGTTTAAACCTATGGTGTCATCATCTTTCTTATGTTGTTCCTATTCGGTGGAAATAGGTAGAGGGCCTTGTACCCATGTCATCGCCCAATGTTATTCCCTCCCACTTTGGTTTCCATTGAGTATTTAGAGAAAGGTTCAAAGTTTGGCTAGACAGGTTGAGCACATGGTTTGCGCTTGGTTAGTAGTGACCATTCCCCATAAAACCATGTAGAAAAAAGGATCCCCACTATTAGTTCATGGTTTCCTAAACCATGAAGACTAACCATGTGGTCATTCTAACTCTTTAAATTTTGGGGTCTTTCTATACCGGCCCGTGATGGTCGGTTAAGATGGTTGGTTCTTATTGTGGGGAGACCCACTATGATTCTCATGTATGTTCCTTCATAAATTTTTGTTGGAAGTATACCCTTTGTACCGGGGAGTCCATTCAGGCCTCCCCCTATTAGTGTCCAGATTCTGTCTCGGAAAAAAATATAGGTTGTCTCTTATGGTGGGGAGACTATTTTTGTTCCCCCGTACCATTAACTCAAACTTATACATGTTCTTGGCTTGGTGGTAGGTATTCTAGTTTAGATATATCAAGATACCTACATCTTCCTTGGGTAAACATTGAGATTGGAGAGTTCCCAATGGTTTAGTTATAGCAAGGTAAGTGTAACCTTGTTCGATGTTGTTGTTCGTTTGGGTGAATTGATTGAGTCTTGTTCGGATAGTGTTTAGGGAGTTTTATTTTGGGATAATGTATGAATGTGATTGATCATTTTAGGAAAGTCATGTAAGTTTTTTTTGTAAGAGTAATGATTCATTAATTGATCACTGGAGGTGTTTTGGCCTTTGGGGGTGAAACCTGGCAAGGGAGTACCTCTTGGTTTCTCAGTTGGGTTTGGTTGTTGCTTTGGCCTTGATGTGACTTTCTAGGGCAGAAAGTTTTCATGGTGGGGATAATTGTCACATAAATGACTTATTTTAAATTTAAATTCTATTTAATTTCCATTCATTCTTTGTTTTGGGTGTTTCCCAAGCTTTTATGGAGGAATGGTTGAGTTTTCATGAATTGGGCAAAACCGTGAGCCCAATTCCATATTTAAAAATAAATTTTTATTCCTTTATAACTGCTTTATTTTTCAAAAAAATTCATCCCTTACAATTCATAATTGTCATACCCTGGCCTATTAACACCACAATATTAATTTGGACCATTTAGAAATCCATAATCATGGTGGATATGGGTTTTTATTTAAAGGATTAGGCCTGCCCAAAAGCCCATTTTCTGCATTAAGAATAAATTTTAATTCATTAATAACTCCTTCAATATTTACGTTTTTTCAGTAATTCCAACTCTCCCCCGAGCCCACTTACCTAAGGCGCGCACCCATTCTCTCCTCCCCCAATTTAGAGCTCAATATAATCGAGAAATTGGGAGAAACTTCCCTAGATTTCACAAATCTCCTAGATTTCAAGAGGTAAATTTATCCTTTCATAACTCCCTCTATTTTTACTCTTTTTACACAATTATAGTTTATAAATTATCTTATCATCCTTGTTAAAACCTTAATTAAATTTTTATATGTTTTAAAATTCAGATACTGGTGGATTTTGGGTCGTTTTCTTCAAGATTGTTTTGGATAAGTGTTTCTCTCTTCAATTCCATCCTTCTCCTTAGGGGTTCCTCCCTCGTAAATGAATTTATAGTATGTAAAGAAGTTAGGGTTCGAACCAAGGGTTTTATTTGGTGTCTTTTGGATCAAATATTGTGGTATAGGGCTGGATTTATCTTCCTTGTGGTGCGGCGGTGGTGCGGTTGATGTTTCGCACCAAATTTTGAGGGATTCAACACTTTCAGTAGGTGGGTCCATGTGTAAACAATTATTGATGAGTTATCTTTCTTTATTTAATAATTTTTCATATTCCCCATATGTTGGGTTTGGTAAGAAAATTATTTATGATTGATTTGGTTAAGTGTTTAATTTTATAGTTTCATTTTAACTTGAAATTGGGTGTTTTCATGTGTTACCCGTGGGGTATTATTTGGGTGTATTTTATAACATATGGAATTGGTTTACTAAATCTTGTTTGGCCTAAAAATTCTGGTTTGGTAATTTATTTGTGTCATGTGGGCCTAAAAAGAGGGTTTTTGAATAGGTTTGGAGTGTAAAACATTGTTATACTTCTTGAGAGCATTTTATGAAAATGTGTGTCTTCATTTGGATCTTTTGTAGTATTATTCAAGGTGATTTTATAAAACTTGAAATTGGTTTTATAAATGTCTTTAGGGCTTCCAATTCTGTTTTGGATAGGAATTGGTATGGTTTTGGGTCTTAAATGGGGGTTTTGAAATGGGTTTTGTGTGCAATACATATTTACACCACTTGGGTTCTTTTTATGAAAATTTTAAATGTTTTAGTTAGTTAAAAAAAGTGGGAAAAGGGTGAATATGTACTGTTTGGTATGTTTTTTCACCTATTATGGGTTTTTTAAAGTTTAAGTTAGGTTTTAATATGTCAAACATTTTTAGAATGTTTTGTAAATTTCTGAAATGTTTTATTAAATTGTGATGTTGGAGCGAAACTTGTTTGTGGGCTGTTTCGTGTAAGTTTGATGATAAAATGATTTTTAAGGTAAAAAGGGTATTATGTAACAAGTGAGTGATATTTTATGAGAGTTTTAGTATATTGGAATGTTTTTATAAAATTGTTTAATGAATTTGTGGACGTTTTAAAGAAATGTGAAAAGTGTTGTGGGCTATTTTGGTGTGAGTCGGATTTCAAAATCAATTTGAATGAAATGTGGAATTTTATGACTTTTGTTGTATACATGTGGGATGTTTGGTAAATTTATGATATGGAAATGATATTTTCATGTGAAAGGTATATTCATTGACTTGGTGAACTTGTTTGAGCATAAAGGGAAAACCCGAGTATCTAGGTGGGTGGATGTGTACTAGTATGCTAGTGATCCTGTGAGGTTTGGCCTCAGTTTCACTTAGAAAGATTAAATCATAAAACTCTAACTAAAATATGATGATGGTGATGGGGGACCACTAGTTTATGGGTGTGTTCCCTACTAGTGGCTCATGCACGAGAACGAATATTTATGATGGTTACTTTCACTGAGATATGTAGTACATGGGACCCACATCAAGCTAGTGCCTAGGGGTTATTTCCTATTGCTTGTGATCTTTATTTACTTTTTGCTTACCGTTAGCATATGGTATTATTGGCTAGAAAATTCAGTAGTGTTGAAATTATTTTCAAAAGTGTTGATTCTTAATGATAGCCCACTTGAAAACTATTTTAATTTTTTAGTTTCATCTTTTAGAAATTTTAACTAGCATTTCCTATTTATGAAAACATGCAAGCTTTTCATCTTTGAATGTTTATCACATGGAATATATTAGTGGTGGTATCCTACTGTTCATTGGATAACACCCTACTTACTCCCTTGGGTGTAAGTAGACTTGGTTATTCTTTTTGTCACAGGTTGTGTACAATTTTTTAGTTCCAGTGGTTCGAGTTTCTAGCATGTCCTTGGTGGTGATGTCTTGTGGAGATGGCTTGAGGGAGGTGCCCCTTGCCAGGAGGGTTCTTGGGATGTTTCATTTTGGTTTTGTAACTTTTTTATAGTCTTATTGAATTTTTTTAAAACATGTAATTCAGTTCTTATTTTCTGTAAAAGATTGTTTGGTTTGAAAAATCCAGATTTGTTTTATTGAATTCTTTTTTTGTTTTAAGTTTATAAAATCGAGTAAATCATTCTCAATTCTCATTTTATGATACCCGAGCACTTGTTCCAGCCCATGGGGATTGGTAACACCCTTCAAGCCTTGTCACGGGTTGGGTTTGGTGCCAGTTTCGGTGGCGACCAGATTCGGTTCGTGACATGGAAAGGTAGGATGTGTGTTCATGCATCATTTTAGTCGCATCATATTCACATTTCATTAGAACGCTTATCTGTATTTCATGCTTGTGGTATTTATTTAATTATATACTTTCATTATTTTCATATTTGATAGATTTCCTTGTTATACTTATGTTATAATTTTGGTTAAATAAAGTTACTACATCAATCTAAACAGTGTTTTCTCATATAGTTTAATGATGGAATTCGATCTGACCAACCTAAAATTAATTAAATAAATGAAATGGTTTTAAAATTATTAATTAATTAGCTACATTGATAAACATTAATGTTAAAGAGATTTGGATTTATTTTACTCAACCAAAGTGGTTAATGTTTTATGTGAGTTAAATTGTGTTCCAATTTTAAATTATAAACTTGCATACCTTCATAAATTTTGAATGGAGACCTATATAACTGAATCCTATTATGCTTGATTTTACCCTTATAGTTTCGTATTAGAATTTTATACCTATGATATATACCCAATAAGGGTGTGTTAAAATCTTAATAAATTAACAATTAATGTGTTGAACTTAAATTGGATTCCAATTTTAATTTTAGAGTGTTTCCACTATAAATTGGGAATGTATTCTTATATAACTGAACTCGGGTTGGCATGAATTGACCCACATAGTTTGACTTGATCTTTACATGCCTTAGTAATTAAACCCTTGGGGTATATTTATGTTAAATGGGATGGTTATTTAAAATTTTGAGAATCCACTTATATGGTGTTTTGTATAAATTTATAGTGTCATCTTACTTAATGGATTTTCTTAATATGATAAAAGACCTATTATGTGTTGTTTGGTCTTATTGTTATGAGGCATCAATTAATTAAAATGGTAGTTACAACTTAAAGATTGTTTTCCTCTATATCTTATGATTTAAATTTTCTTTAATTAATCCTAGTTGTGATAACTTATGGATAATTAAATGGTTAAAAGAAAATTATAAGTTATTTTTTCCAAGATTTACTTGCGGTGTCAGCTAAATAAAGTACCAAGTATAGTTTATAAAACATTTTCCTCTAAAATAGGTTCTTGAAATTTTATTTCCATGAGCCTCTGTATTGTTTATGTAAAATGTGAATAGATTTAATATCTTAAATAAAACCTTTTATTTTTGTTAATGTATAGGATCCTAGAATGGGGGTTAGTTTTAGAATGCCTTGATTAATACTTGGGATTGGAACATGGATGTTGCTCATGACTCTCAGGTAGAATTTTATTATCTCGGTAATATAGGTTGGGTGGATGATCCTAGTAACCTTTTAAGAATGAACCTAGCTTAGATTTTATGCCTTACGTTGAGTGATGGGTTATCCCAGTTGGGGTAGATACCTTGGAGATAGAAAGTGTCAATAAATTCTTATGATGAGTTTTCAATAATGGTAAGTGTTTTTCCTTTAAATTTTGTCCCAGTTAAAAGTATTAGTTTATATCATGATAACCTAGGTTGGTGGGTGTTTATTTGGTAAGTTAAGTCTTGTTAGAGACATGATCATCATGGATTCTTAATCTTAGAGGGATGGACATGCTAAGATCATGGTCGGTTTCTTATTGAGTCATGTGACCCTTCCTTTTCCAATGGTGTATGACTCAGAAGGTCATTAATTTGGTGTTAGTCGTGTGAAAAATCATTAATTCTAGGTTCAATGTTTAATAAAATCAACTTCATAGTTGAATGTGTGGCGCCATTGTACCTATGAATCTAATAAAATGGGTACACCCATTACACTGAAGAAATCAAGGGGCAGTACGTGTTACCATATGCAGTGAACATTAAGTTAAGAAATGGTATAAAGAGATTTTTTTGGTTCTTTTATAGTCATTCAAGTCTTGAGGAGGTTTGATTGATGTGGTCATGTAATACCTTGACAAGTTTTGATTCATTAAATCTTCATAAAGAGTCATGGGAGAAATTAGTTGGTCAATTCCATGGGTCACTCTCAGGGTAGAGTGACCTAAGTGTTAAGAGTTTCATTTTTCTCCTTGGTATACATGTGTTGAACACATCTAGAAATCACATTCAATGGTGAATGGAGTGTGTTTCATGGGAAAAAAACTTTTATTTTCAGTAAAATGGAAACATGGAAACTTCTAAGGTGGTGATTGGGATAATGATCTGGGGATAAAACTCTCATGTAAGGGAGATCTCATATATGTGAGATCAATCATGGGATGATCATTGTGAAGTCATGATGCCAATGAATAGGTGGAGCTGAAAACATTTAGGTTACTCAATGAATTATATGTTTGGTCTTGAATGTGATTTTATTTTAATTTGAATGTCATTTTTTGGATTGATGATTATATAGTTCTGGTACTCATGACAAGGAATGATGATGGTTTTTTGTAGTTGTTGATCAGTTGTAAATTAGTTATATTGAATTGTCACATTACCACTAGTTTTTTCCTCATACTGAAGGGTAATATGAATTTTTCTTAGGTTACTAAATGGTAAATTGAAATTTTCTTAAGTTACCAATGGGTAAATTGAAATTTTATTAAGTTTCTAAATGGTAAATTTGAATTTTATTAAGTTACTGAATGGTAACTTGAATATTTATTAAGATACTGAAACATAACTTAAATATGTATTCAGTTAATGAAGGTTAACTTGATATTTATTAAGTCTCTGAATGTTAACTTTAAATTTTATTAATTTTTTGAAGGGTAACATGAAATTTTATTAAGTTACTGAAGGTTAAATTTAATATTTCATAAGTTATTGAATGGTAACTTGAATATTTCTTAAGTTACTAAAGGTTAACTTGAAATTTTATTAAGTTACTAAAGTGTAACTTTAAATTTTCTTAAGTTATTGAATTGTAAATTTAAGATTTACTAAATTAATGAAGGGTAATTTGAAATTTTATTATGTTACTAAAGGTTAACTTGAAATGTTCTTAATTTAATGAAAGGTGACATTAAAATTTCTTAATTTACTATAGAGACAATTAAGTTGATATTCCAATCATTGAATATCACCAAGGGATTAGTATGGCCTCTGGGAGAATTATTGTGTTATAATTGGCTTCCATTGGGGTTAAAGTCACCATGATTGGGTAGTGATGACACATCAATGGGTGCACTCAAGCATTGTTTAGAAAAGTCAGCTAGAGGTGGTTAGACTATTTTTTGTGTGTATTTTGAGGTGGCAAATTTAGAACCACTTCAGAAACATCCTTAGAAAGGTAACATGCCTTTTTTGGGGATTTTCTAAACTTTTTAAGGAATTAAACATGTATAGTTTTTTCAGAGTATTGAAGGCACGTCAATTTTACTGATAAGAACATATTTTGATAGTAAATTCTGATAATGTGGGGTGACAAGGTTCAGAATTTTCATTATGAGATAAGCTCTAAGTTATGGAGAAACATAGACCAGAAAACTTATATGGGACAACAATGTAGGTTTCTCAAGTTATAAAAGAGCTATAGATAATTTACTCAGTGTTTGATAAGAAATATGAGCAATATATTATATTTGAGATGTCTTGTGACTTTTACTTAGAGCTACATTTAAAATCATATTGGGCATTTTAAAATGGAGTGGTTTTGTTTGAGTAGGAGATAATGATTGGTATAGATCAAGAGATATTTTTGGATGTCCACTAAGGTTTCTCAGGGATGTTATGTTCTAAGGTGGGAAGGTTGTAGGATCACACATTCTTTTGATTTGATAATTCCAAAGGGAATATGAATTTTCAATCTAGTGGATGGGTTGTTTGTAAAACCAAGATTTAAAATGGAATTCCAAGATTTTTAATGACATAAATTGTTGTTTTTAGATAATTTATGAGGCTAAAGAGGTTCCCTAAGAGCTCAGATAACTCTCGAGATATTTTATCTTTGAAACATTAGTTTCGGGAGAAACAGCATGGGGCATACAATTAGTGAATGTTTAGTGATAACTATGAACCCAAAAACCATGTGGCCTATTTTTATGGAACACAGTTTATTTAAACCATGTGAGGGGATCTGGGGAACCATGAAATTTTCTAAATAAGTGAAAAGGGATCCTCATGGTTGGTTCATGGTTTTCCAAACAATGCACTATTACCATGAAAATAGGGGTGTATTTTGGACAGTGATAACACATAGTTGGTGTATGGTTTGACAAACTGTGTGACCAAACTGAGTTACTCATTAAAAGTGGAAAATAACCATTTTTTCTCCTTTATTTAAAGGTTCTTACCCTATTTTTCCTCCCTCATTCAGCTAGGATCTCTCCCACTCACACCCTCCTCTTCCTCCCTTCCTTCATGGGATATCTCCTCTATTTCTTGTCCAAATCATTATTCATTAGTTTTGATCAAAAACTCTTAATAATTTTATCCCTCCACTATCTTACATTATTATTTTCTATTGATGTCAATATTTCTCATGTATTTTATATGGATTAAGTCCTATTGTTAGGGTGTTCACCTTATTCTTTATATTCTTTTATTCTATCTCAAATTGATGGTCGATACTGAGTGATTTTAACTTATTAAATCTAAGGTAGGTGGTATACATGATTTTCCCTAAAATTATAGTTATTTATAAAATGTGACGTTTTACCAAATGACATTAATTCTGAGTGTTTCCCTTAAAATTTATGATTCCTTTATTTTTTTCACCTAAATCCTGAAATAGTTGTAGTAGAATCCTCCCTTACACCATTAGAGTTTGATAACCTCAACTCAAACCACACCTTAGGGAGAGTTTGTCTTAAAACCCTTGAAAACCTTACATTTTTATAAAACCAAAATACTTTATAAAGTGTGTTTGGATTGAATATTAGTAAAAACCTAATTTATTATTCCCTTAAGTAATGTAACCACCCCTTAGGTTGTGTTTGGAATGTTACTTAAATAGTGGTACATCTAGATGGACTTTGGGAATGTCTTAGGTTACTTAAATGTTCTTAAAAACTTAGAGTGTAATGAATAAATTCTAGATCCCGAGTTTTTTTCTTATGTTTTATTTAAAATAAATAGATTAATTTAATTTTCAAATGATATAAGTGCCTTATGGGAAAAATTTGGAGACACCTCAAAGGTTGTGGTTTAATTTTACTAAAAGTCTTGATATGATTACTTTACTTACCCTTATGAATTATATTATGAATTCCTTGGATTACCAAAAGTAAATGGTGATGGTAAATTGTGATTCCATTTTTAAAAAAGAAAAACATTCAAATATTTATATAGAACCTAATGTGTTATAAAGAATGAAAGTTTGAGTTTAATTTTAATGAATAGTCAGGAGACTAAGTACCCTATTTTATTGACTCGTTTTCCTTTATTATCATCCTTGATCCACATTACTATAATTAGATTGGTTCTAATGAGGCCTTCTATGGGTAGGATATGGATTCTAGTTTCAAATGTCGTGTGTGAACCTAATAGACACCACATGATTCATTGATGTAGATGTTAAGGGGTAATCCCTCTTTATATATGGTCAATATCTTTCATTTTTTAATGCTTCTACTTGGAACCAATAATTCACCTGCAACTTTGGAAACATTAGAGTGCCTGGGATGAGCTCCCGAGAGTTGGATTGATATCCTCAGACATGGAATGCCTTGGATTATCTCCTTGGATTTAAATCATGTATAAACTAAGATTACCTTGGACTTGTTACTCAGTATCAAATAGATCCCTCTTAAAAATAATAATTACTTGGAGTACTCTTTATATTACAATTGGTTATGATATGTGGGATTTTCTGGACTTATTCCATGGTTTCATCTGGATACTTGTTCTGAGAAGCCTAGGCTTAAATACATGGGTCCCATGACTACATTACTATTAATATGATTAGTGATAGTTTTGTCAATGTAAAAAGGTGTTATTCTCCAGTTTATCTCCACTTTACTTCTTTCTTTATTTATATATTGCAAACTATTAAGTTTAATACTCAAGTATTGGAATGCATCTGACACCATTGGTGGTGGCCTACTGAGTTTTACTCACACCCTGTTTGGGCTTCCATTTGGTACCTGAGTTTATCTATTAATTGTAGGTTAGGACTTGGTTGGTTCTTATTTGATGTTACTTATTTTGAGCCAGGATTTATCATGGGAGTAGTACGCTGAGCATGAAATCAGACTACTTACTGGAGTTGGGCCTTTTATTTATTTATTCTTTTATCTACATATCTTTAAATTATGTATTAAATATTGTATTCTTGACTACCTTGTATATGTATAATATTTAATCACATATGTTTGGTTTTATTGGAACTTTCTAGGTTATCAACTATTATTATCTTCTATGTTTTATTTCATTTTATTTATTCCCTCACTGTATTTAGTACTAATCTAGAAGTTATAGTCTCCCCATAGTACCAAAATTAGACCCTCACTACTAGTCAGTAGCCTCTTCAATACAAGGATGTGTTATTTAGGCCATGTATCCCTCATATTCGATTACTTATGAGTGAACTGGGCTTGGGATGTCACATTAGTGATTTTTAATGGAATGGGATAGAATGGATTAATAATAAACATGAAATAGGTTTATTGGGATGAAACTAATGATGTAGTGAATGTTTATAAATTTAACCCTAATAAATTTAAAGATGGAATAGTAATAGTTAGGTGTTTATTTTAAATGGGTTACCATTTAAAATGGGTAAATAAAGACCAATATATATGATGTGTAAAGATAATTACAAATCTAGAATTAGTTAAATATACTATTAACTAAACAATTTGGGATGGTTATATGGTATTTTCATATGTTTCATGGGTGATCGTGTTTTAGGGGAATAAATGGTCATTTATGGTTTGGGTTGATGCAATGGTGGAGTAAATGGGTTATTATTAGGCTATTTTTTGTGTACCCATAGGCTGATATTTGTGTGTTACTATCTATCGTAATATTTTATTTTTATTTCTATAAGAACCCACCTAAGTTGGGTAACCTTAACTATTAGTATTATTTATAATAGAAATATGGTATATTTATAGGATGAATATACCTTTTAAAATTTTAATTAAACTTAATGCATCAGAGTAGATTATAAACATTTAGGTGCAACACATAAAGTATGCATAATAAAATTGAAATGTTCAAGAAAATAATATAGTGGAAAAAAAGTAAAGAATAAAAAAACCAAGGATTTTATTATAACACCTAGATATTTTTATGAAATTTTTAATTTTAAATAATTGTATTTATTCGATAGCTTGAATTACATGAAATACCAAGTTTAAACAAACTTCAATGTACTATTAAAGTATTATCATTTAAAATGGAAGCTATCGCATAGCTAATGGATTGGAGAGTATGAATATAAATAACTAAATTATGAGAAATATATGGTTATACATGTACAAAATTAATTCATTTGTTATCAATTGATTATAAATGAAAATAAAAATCATTTGAATGAAGAGGACATATTTTTATAAAAAATAGTTTTTATGCATGTAATTTATTTTTATCTTGATAAATTAAATTAATCCTTGTTTGATAATTATTTTAATAAAATTTATATATTATTTACTTGATCAAATGTTTTAAACAATAAAAAAATATTTTTCTAGGAATAGGATAAGAATAAATCTAGTTGTATGCTTCAAAATATATTTTTTTTCTAAAAAGCGGTTTTTTTCACACTTTTCATACTAAATTTAAAAGTAATTTTTGTCATTTATATATATTGAATTAAATAAAATTAATTACATGTTAAGAATAAGGAGGTTCAAATTTTTTAAATAGACACCTTTTATTTTTATCAATATGAATAGTGACTGTGGTAAAATATATCACCTCAATAAAAGGTAAATCAAGTTAATCTAGAATAAAAATAAGTGATAAGTCCATAATTATTCATCAAAATTATTATTATATGAAATTAATTCAACAATTAACAAATTATGTTTTTAATTGAGTTGTTTAATGGAAATTTTTCCATGAAAATGGCTTATATATTATTTAAATCAAAGAAAGTTAAAAAAATCCACACTCTTTGTTTTTAATATCCTTTATGTGTCCACCTAAGGAAAAAAAGTAATTTTAAGATGAATCTAAGTGTTTATTTTGAGATTAATAAAATTATTTTAATTATATAATTTTTTTTATTTTTCATAATTATCTAATAACCTTAATTTCTTATGCAACATCGATGCACTATGTTTCCATTTTATAAAAAATATAATAAATGAATTTAAACATTTTAAAATTGATATAATTTGAATGATTTAATGTGAAGCAAGAATTTTTTAGATCTATAGGACATATTATAGAGCTTTTAAATCATTCAATTATAATTACCCCTTTTTATTGATGTATTTAAAGTTTAATTACATTAAATAGTGTCAAAATTGACAATAATAATATTTTATCAAAATAATATTAAATTATTTAAAAATAAAAAATCTATATACTAAAATAATAAAAGAAGGTTAATATATGGTAAAAAATTTCATAAATTGACCATTTACGGTCTAATTTTCACCTTATAAGTAAAAATTACATCCATTTAATATTGAAAAAAATGTTGTCGTAGTTAAAATTGAAATTGGTTCACTAAGGGATAATCAAAATGATAAGGTTCAAAATGACAAAAAACTTGTCTAAATTATATTTTTTAATGGTATTACAACCCTATAACACCTTATATTTTAATCCATTTCCATTTTGTGGCATTTTTATTAAGAATGAATTTATTATAATTTCATATTTTTTGAAATTCCAAAAGTACCCCTCACCTCAATTATAAAAGGGAACCTCATCCCTCACTTCTTCACACCACTTTTAGAATTATATATTTACCAAAATATAAAAATTTACCTTATAAAATTCCCTTTACACTTTATAGAGGTTTTGGTCTTCCCAAAATACCAACCTAAGAACCCTTTAGAGGAGATCTAAAGGAGTAGTTTCAAAGAAGACGTAATCTCCTTACCCGTTCACTTTCTTTTATACTCTTATTTACCCACAATAAATTTATCATATGTATCATAAAATAATAAATTCAATATCCTAAATATTATTAATTATTATTATTATTATTAAAACACCATTATACACCCTATTTCCCATCAAATGAGAAGTGAAAGTATTACTCGTGCGTGCGTACAACATGTCGTCTCCACATTGTGATACAATTCATTTTTCATCACCATATTTTATGGATGATTATTATGATGGTTTTAATTTTTATATATGATATTAATTAAATTATTATTCTTCTATAATAATGATGCAATTTATACCTTCTTACTATATAATCTTTTGAGATATGATAATGTCGCTCATGAATACGTGTGGACAACCACCTCCACAAAGTGATGTGGTTTGTTTATAATTTATATTTTACTTGGATGGTAATGAGGATAAATTTTCTGAATATATATGGTATATATGGTATAATAATGATATTTTAAAGGTGAATTTATATTTATCTTTCTTTCTTTCCATCCATTGGAAAATGAAAACAACATTCATGTGTACGTACAGCCTACCATCTCCATGAACATTGTAATTCATTTTTCTATCTCTAACATTCAAGGATGACTATAAATATATATATAATGAATATATATTATATTTGAATCATGATAAATATTTTTTATATTTTCAAACCATGATAAATGTATAGTTACCAAAACAACTAAGTTTATATACTCATGATAAACGAAACTGTAACACCCAGAAATAACAATTTTAATAATGAATTATTGAAAAAGGGGGTGTTAAAATGTTATAAAGGAACCATATATGATATTATAAGTATTAAAATTAATTTTTTATAGAATTATAATAAATATAAAATTATTATACATGATATTATAGTTCTTTTGAAGCATGTAAAACTTGAGGAAAGGATTTATTTCACAATCTCATGAATATTCCGGATTATTTATGTTTAAGTATCCACTAGGGAATATTTTTCTCCCATATCCATGTTTTATACAAAAAATTGAAAATGTTTTTACTATTTTCCTATAATTGTTTAAAATAATTTTTACCCATGTTTTACTTTTTACAAAATGGTTTCAAAGGAATCTTTTTTTCATTTTCCAAACAAGGTACTTTTTGACCTTTTCAATGAAAATATGGAAGGAATTTTTTTTAAAATTATATGGAATTAAAGGATTATCCCAAGGTTATGAATAAATTTTTCTTTGAATATTAATTTACAATTTTTTATGTTTCTTTTAAAATAAGATTATTTTCATTATAATTTTGTAGCTTTTTAAAAAGAAATGATTTTGAAATGGAAAGGTTATTTTCCTCAAGAATTATTCCAAGTGTTATTTCAAAATCATTTTCCATATAAGATGAAATTATTTGATCTTACTTAAGATTTATTAGGGATATTATCCAAGGATTCCATTTTTATTCTTTCTCTATATGGTTTATTTTTATAATGAAAAGATAAAATGTTTATGAAACCCATTTATTTTCCATAGGTTATATTATATTGAAATGATTATAAAATACATTTCTTTTCATAGGTTATTATATGATGAATTCTTTATGATCTTGTGGAACAAATATGTATGTTTTTAATTATGTTATGGGTGGGACCTATATCTCCCTCTAATTAATTGAGTAAACCCAATTCAGTAAGGGAATGTGTTCACGATGATAGTATTGGGAGTTAACCTTGACTACTATGAAGGTTTGGGGATTGAACCTATTACACTATAATAGCCTTGTAAATTATCCTTTAATAGTATGGATATAATTTTCTATACTTAAGTGTATGACACAATACTATGTCTTCTGCCTATATTATAATCTAATGGTTCATTTTCTTTGATTCCTTTATGATTCATGTAATAAGAATTACCAAGATTTATACCATGACTTAAGATTATGATTTTTGATATTCCAAGCATGGTTTTCAAACATTAATAATATTTTATCATATCCTTATACTCATTTTATGCTTTTGTGATCATTTATATCTCCCTTTGTTACCCTTAATGATCATCAAATCTCACCTTTTTTTATGCTTCCTTTCCCATGTTAGAAAAAAGGTATTAAGTATGATATTTCTAATAAGGGTGATAGTTATAAATAAATAAGTTGGTGATGATTTAGATACTTTATGAAATAGTTTTTTATGTTTCTAAGTTTCCAAATATACTATACCTAAATGATTCTGATGTGAATTAAAATTTTATGTAAGGGATATTCATCTATTAAGATGTAATATCTATGTATAAAATACATGGGTCATTATATTTATAGTAGCACAATTTAATGTGAACATATATCTACTCTTCACCCCCCACCCCCACCCCCATCCTCAATAAAAATGGAATTCACTATAATAGATACAACCATTTACATAGGTGCATACCCAAATTATCATGACCATTTATAGGTATAGGAATAACTCAACCTATTCTGAGATAGAAAAAACCTTGATATTTTAATATAGTTCAATCCAAAATTATATGTACCTATTTTTTGATCAGGTCTGTATAACCAAGACACTTCCTTTTGAATATAATCATATTTTTGTGTGATTTAATTTATAAATCAATGAAAAATATTTACATAAAAACATGAAATCTAAAATAAATATAAAACAATTAAGATGGAGAAATAAATAAAATGAGTATTTGTGCAGAACAAGTTGTTTTAGCCCTTCAAAATCTATGATGAACTTTTTGTGTAAAGACCCCAATCCTAGTAGCCCAAAGTCAGTGGTTAATTTATTTCATTGTTAATATATACAAGGAATCATATCCTAAATGATATAATAGTTTATTAGTATTGAGAGACTAGATACATACTTAAATATTATATTAAAATTAAAAACATAAAATACATAATATTATTTTCTTTGAGAACAGCACTATTACCTTTAGCATATCCCTTCATATCAATCATAACACATTTTTTGGAATCCTAGGGAAATAAAACATAAGAAAGGGGTGCGCTCTAACGCTCAGTAAGGGTATGTGTATAGTAGTATCCATCAAGAAAAAATAATGTATAATAAATTGAGAAAGTTAAATAACTGAAACACGTGTCATTAAATCAATAAATTTAACATGAATAATAATATGGCATGAATGAATGACGATCAAAATAATTCCATATAAATAATGACATGAGCTTGAATCATATACATTTTTTAAAGTTTGGGGTCGAAGCCTCATTTATTATTAAATCGAAGCAAAGACATCTTTTAACTGGGTAGAGGGAGACCCATTACATAGCCCAAAGGCCCAGTGGGAATTTAGCCCATTACATGTCCCGTAGGACCAAATTTTTGTCCCAAATCCCATTCTATGAATAGTAATGCTATAGTACCCACCTACTACAGTACCACATAGTACCCTACTGCCGCTACAATGCCCTGTCGTCACTACAGTGTCGCTGCTACTAGTTATTCTCACGAGACCTTCCAATACATTGAGGGGCTATAGCTAGCCCCACCCCTAAATTACTAATTCCAATGCATTCCTTATATAGAAGAGGATAAACATAATCAAAATAAAAAAAATTATATTTAAAACCATCATATAAAATGTTAATAATTTCCTCAATAAATTAAAACAATAAGCATAAAAAATATTATTGGAAAACTAGCATATGAATGTTAATACTTTCCCCAATCAATAAACAAAATCATAAACCATCCAGATCAATATAGAGAATGGTAACAAAATAGTACATCTCATTCAAACTGATCATAAACCATCTAGAGAAATAATAACTATGGCAGTATTAAAATATATTACCAATTAATAATAAGGTAAAATGAGGGTTTTTGTCATTCATGAATTGAAAACCCGTAAAAAATCCATTAATACATTCTTGAGAAAAATATCCTTTTCACTTTGAAAATAACTTTCATAAACTAATAAATTCCATAGTATTAGGAAAAATATTTTATTTAAAAATAACCTTTAAAACATATAAATTGAGATTAAAAAAATGAGTTTTCAGGATATAAAATAATTACATATATCTCATATAAGATAAAAAACATTATTTTCACACTATCGTAAAAATATTAAAAACTACCTCATTTGGAAAATGACAAGAAGATTCATTTAAAAACATTTTTTAAAAGTAAAACATGGTAAAAATGAATTTAATAAATCATTTTAATAATGTTAAAAATATTTTTGAAAATATTTTTATAATGTTAAAAATATTATTGAAAATATTTTTAAAAACATGGATATGGAAGAAAAAGTATTTTCGGCCAAAGAGATAAATAAAGTCATCTTTTATTAAAAACATTTTCTCAATCATTTTAAGTACCAAAAATAGTAAAATAATATTATTACTTGGAAACTTCATGAATAACTAGAGGATAATAAAATTAATGAGTTTATTAATAGATATATTATAATATTTCATCATCATAAACTTAATCATAAATAGTCCTGATAAACAATGAGATTGTAAAATAAACCTTTACAAATTTGGTAAATTTTGAATAATATCCCCCATAACATAAAATAAAAGTTTAAATACCATTAATTAAATTATATTCATAATATTACATATCAAATGGGAAGTATATATACCAAACAAAAGAAATAAGTGGTGATTATGGCATATGTCTCACGAAAGTAAAAGTGAGATGAGAAACTCTTACCTCAGGTCTAATTTCCTTCGTACATGTCTGAACATCATGTATAATAAATATATATTTATTATAAATATATTAAATAACAATAATCATATATATAATACCATATATTATTTTTTATAACCTTTTATCATCCATTTGTTAATAATTCTTTATTAAAAACACTATTTCGAGTGATAACTGCCTCGTTTTTCACGTATGTTTTGGTTCAGTAGTCTCGGTCCTTGTACTTTAATCATGGTTAAATCATATAAATAATTTTAACCATAATATAAATATAATATATATTCATAATATAAATATTTATAATAGTCCATAAAATTTATAGGTAGAAAAATGAGTTACTCCATTCATAGAGACAGTAGGTCGTACGTATGCATTAATGTTGTTTTATTTTTTTTGATGGATGGAACAAAAGAAAGATAAATAATATTTCACCTTTAAGTAATAATTATCATATAATATATATATATAATATATATTTATTAAATCTATCCTTATTACTATCCATGTCAAAATAAAATAAAAAATGTTTCACATCGCTAGTGGAGCCGGTAGTCCACTTGTACGCACGAGTAATGTTATTGTTTTTCAATGGATTGGAATGTATAAAGGTAGATGTGATATTATAATTATAAAGGTGTAATTATGTAATAAATATAATATATAAAAATTAAATCTACTATTACATACACCTGTGATAGTAGGTGATGGAAAACAAAATTACATTGGTTCATGAGGTGGTAGTCTGCCGTACACACGAACGATGGTTTCATTTCCCATTTGATGGAAAAGAAGATGAATATAGGTCATGAAAATAAATAATAAAATATAATTACATTTTAGATACTGGTTTTATTATTTTATCATAGTTGATGGAGATTTTAATGAGTTAAAGGAAGAAATAAAATGAAAATGCACGGTTAAGAACTATACCTCTTCTTCAAACAACCTCTATAGGTTTATACCTAAAGCCCCCCTAGATTGGTTTTATGATAAAAAAAAGACTCTAGGTCATGGGGATGGTTGTAATTAAGTGATTTGTGAAATTATTTTCCAAAAAAGGGATCTTAAAGTGTGGATAGGATAGGAGAATATTTTTCATTTTATAATTGGGTGAGGGGACCTTCCTGGAAATTTTCCAAAAGAATATAAAAATGATAAAGTTAATCCTAAGAAAAATGATTCCAAATGACATTAGATTCTATTTTGGGATAATAAAAGTATTAAATATGTCTATAAAATAGTATTTTTAAAAATTTTAATTTTAAAACATTCCCATATCTTTTGATTTACCACCCCCCCCCCCCCCCGTTAAACCTGTTTTAACCTTAACCATTGTAATTAATTTTTATTGTTTTCACTATTCATTATGAAAAAAAAATTAAATCACACTTATTAACTAATATTAATTATTATTCTTCTAAATATTTAATCTATTTTAAAAAAAAAACTAAATCATATAAGTGGAAGAATTTAATTTAAATTTAAGCCCATGGACGCGATGATAAAAATATTTTCCAAAAAAAATCATAAGTATTAAAAGTTTTTATATCAAAATTAAACATATAATTGATTAAAATTATCTAAATTGGATTAATTATAATATAATTTAAAAAAAATTACTTTAAAAAATTAAGAAAATTTTAATCTTTAAAATGCAATAAATGAAAAGGCAGTTTTCAACAAAAATTTGTATTTTATCACTATTCATCAAAAAAATAATCTTTTTATAAAATTATTAAAAAATAAATTTAAGATATATTTTACATTATGATTTAAAAAATTAAGTTAATTTTTTAAAATACATTTTCTAAAAGTGGAAAAAATTAATTTTAACATAAGTGTGCAAAACGCGACAAACCCATTTTCTAGAAGAAATACATTTTTTCATAGACATTTATTTTCATTTCAAAAGATCATTATTTTTATTCTTAATCAATTGATAACCAATAAATTTATTTATACATGTTTAAACCATATAATTTTTATAATTTATTTAGTCACATTCATACCTTCTAATAAAACAACTAGTTTATAACGGTATACTATTTTACGGTTATTTTATACTTGGGGTTGCATATTTAAGAGATTGAATTTATTTAAAAGGAAATATATATTATAAAGTATCATGGTTTTATATTGTAGTTTTGGGTGAACCGTAATTAACTCATAATATTATAATATGAAATATAATTCTCTAATTATAATTTTATAAATTCCAAGATCATTTTCATGTGGTTGTTTCTTGAAAACTAATAATAGAATGACATGGTTAGAAATGATAATAAAAGAGAATTTTATTATTTATCTATGCATGGATAAATACATCAATTAATCCTTTAAATTAATTCAAAAACACTTTTCATGTAATTTTTAACATATATATAAGTATTTTACACAATAATAAAATAGTTAGAATAAAACATATAAACATGTTGTAATTCAAAATATTAAAATCTAGAAAAGAATTATCAAAATACACTTAAAATTAAAATGGAATAACTGTGTAAGAGTCATTTTATGTTTTCATATAATTCATTTTTAATATTTCATATGATCTATTTAAATATTCATATGGGTGATTTCTGCCTACGTATATGTGATTCTCTATTTGTACATGTGTCATTTGAAACTTCATAAGAGTCGTTTTTGTTAGTATTAAAAAAACATATTTAAAAGTATTTTGGGATTATTCTTCCATGAACATCATAACACCCACAGTTTTCATGTCATTTCCAATCATATAGAACATAGAAACTTTCCATGGGCAATTCCACAGTGCAGTCTTCTATATCAATTCATTTTTATAAGATTCAAAAAACATGAAGAATTGTTCCATAATTAAATAAAATTTCCAAGACCTTTAAAAACGATAAAGGTCACATCCCATTTCACATATAAAATTATACAACTCAAAATGGTTTCCACTATTATAAGGAATAGAATATCAATACATTTAGAATCTATGTAAACATCATTTTGAATCAATATAGACATCATTCATATTTTTTATAAACATGAAACATTTCTATATAAGAAACATATATTTTTATGTAAGAGTTATCATAATATTAAATAAGAATAAATTTAAATTTTTCATAAACAAGAGTTTATAATTTTTTAAAATCATGTAATTCTATTATAAACACTTAAAAAATAAAAACAATTTTATTTAACAAAGCTATGAAAAATTATAAATATCCATTTAAAAAAAATGAGGCATTTGTAAACAATATGTCATGTGAGGTATTTGTAATATTAAAAATAAACAAACATAAATCATCAAGTTTATAATAACAATCTCCCTGTTAAAAAAATCATATCACTAACAATCACCTCCTTTTAAAAAATTACAAAACTGTGTTAAATTTTACTAAAATTACAAAAAAAAATGTGATGCCCTGAGCCTTTACTCCCAAGTTTTGTTCTAAAAACACATACTCTTTTACACTTGTTATCAGATTCCAAATAAGTTACAAAAATTAAAAATTAATATTACAACATCATTAACCCATATTAATTCACTACATTCCCAAGATCTTTTTAGGTTTGAAGATTTAAAAAATTAGGAATTCTATTACACATAAGAACCCATACTATTTCTCTTAAACATTTATTTTTCACAAAAATAAAATATTTTCAAAAGCTACTTCATGTTCACTTAGGATAAACCTCATAATCGATAATTGACTTTATAATAGTTTATACTCATAAATAAGTTCTGTGAAAAACATTTGAAAACTTGGCGTGAGCATAAAAGCTCGGTAAGGGGAGTTTAAAAATTTAGAAATCCCATTTGGTTTTTGAAATGATCGAAAAATCATTTAAAATATTTTCTTTAAAATTGAATTCTTTGAGCTTAATAAAAAATTTAAGAATAAAATAACTTTTTTATATAAAAGGAGGTCTTCATAAAATAAATTTCATAAGGAAATAGGGTGATTTAAAAACCTTTCTTTGAGAAAAACATAAAATACTAAAGACTATAGTCATTAAAAACATTTAAACCATTTTAAAATCAAGTATACCCCTTAAAATACGAATTTTTACTTTTTAAAAATACCACAATATTTACTTGTAAAATTAAATCAAATAATTTATAGAAAAAATCTTCATAATATTAGGGGAGAAAATATATGAGTATCCCTATAACATTGAAGGCTATATAGGATTCATCTTTCACTTGGTAGAAAAAAATACCCTTGAGGTTTTGGATGCACTCTCTATCCCTCATCATGATTTACATTTTCCGAGTTCCAAATTTTTACAAAACATTTAGTATCTTTATTTTACATTAAAATTTTCTTTTAAATTTTTCTTTTAAAATTTTCTTTTAAAATCCAAAATATTAGTGTTAAAAAATAATATAAAAAATGAAATTTTTAAAAAAAATAAATGCATTTCTAGTTGGCGGTAATTTATAAATAAAATTAGAATCAATAAAAACTTAAAAGTTTGAAATAAAGTTAATGATAAAAAGAAAATTATAATTTTATAGAAAACTCATTTAAATAAATTTTTAATTTAAATTATGAAGAGAAATGGTTCCAAAAGTAAACATGGTTTATTGATATATATTTTAATAAATAGGAGGTATAAAATGATTATTTAGAAAGAAAAATAACCCAACCCACAAAAGAGATTTATTTTCAAATTATTTATGGGATGTAATGATTAAGAAAAAACTTATACTCTAAAATAAATTGTCAATATTTTTAAAAGGAAAAAATATCTTTACCTCATTACCAATAGCAAATTCTAACCAAACTTTTCAAAACCTTCCTTTTCATGACTTCCTCTCAAGGATAACTCCTAAATATTACACCTCTTCCCTCACTATCTCTCTCTAAAACTGAAAACTAGGTTAAATATATATATTTTTCAGGAACCTAAGTAGTTCCTCAGTCCCAAATAACCCTAGGGGAATATGTTCCTTTGTATCCATCATCGTTCTCTGAAAAAAAAAACAAATATTACTAAATAATTTATATATCCTAAATGATCATAAAATAGACATGCAGCAAGTCCACCTTAGCTCATAGAACCTTTAAATGTGTGACATATCTTGGTAAATTTATTTACCCCTACTTATACTACCTTCTTCAACTATTCTTGTGTCAAACCTTTTGGGTGTGGTTCCCATAATGAAAAATGTGAATAAATATATATATCCATCTAAATACTATGCAATATTTTCATGCTAAGAGGAAGATAATGACATCTTATAGTGTTCGTTGGTATTTTATTTTATCATTTAGCCAAGATGTTTCCAACAATACCATTAAGATAACACTATTATGTAATGTATATACATACACACACACATAACCTATTGGTACTCCTATAGTGGTGTGTTGGTTAATAAAATAGTATAGTGAGTTATTTCCATGGTCCAATGAGTTATGTTATACCCTAATTTGACCATCCATGCATCATAATAATCCTCGTGGTTCCTTAATGAAAAATCATGTGTGTGTATTTTTATGTGTTCTAACAATATCAAATAACAATGATGTGTTGGAGGTAGAAGTCGATCGGGGAAGGTTTATTTCAAAAGGTATGCATGTTATTTTTAAAATGGTGAATAGTACTTGTTTATACATATCCCACATCAATATTTCACTCTGGTGATATTTACTTTATTATCGAGGATATCCCTAAACACCATTTAGAAAATTAAAACCCATGGATGGTGATCCCTAGTGGTCCATTGTGCCAACCCATACAGTGGTTTTTAGCATTCAAGAATGAATTGATATACTTGGAATAAACTCAGTGATCTTTAAATAGATTGGAATAAACTCAGTGATCTATAAATATTTATAAATTTTCTCTCAGATGACACACATGATCCTCCTCATTCTTAGAGTAAACCAATATTTCAACCAAAAATACCACCAAGAATTAATTTATATACTCATAGAATATAATGTTCATCAATTCCATAAAAACTATAGGAGTATCTTTTTAGACCAAATGGAATAACAAGATACCCATAATGGTCATACCTACTTCGGAAGGAAATCTTAAGGATGTCAAATTCTTTGATTCTCAACTAGTGATAACCAAACTGAAGAGAAATCTTTGAGAACCACTTCACACATTTTAATTGATCAAACAAATCATCTGACCAAGGTAATGGATACTTTTTCTTTAATATAACTTGATTGAGTTTACAATAATCAATATAAAGGTGAAGTGTTCCATCGACTTTCTTTTCAAAAATCATAGGCACCGCCCAAGGTGACACACTCTGGAGAATAAATATTTCACTCAATATATCATCCAACTAAGTCTTTAACTCTTTAAATTCATTTCATTCAATATGGTAAGAAGGAATAGAGATAGGATACATACCTAGTACCAAATCAATAAAAAATATACTTCACTTACCAATGTTAACTCATAAATTTCAGAAGGAAACACAACAAGAAACTCGATGATCACTGGAGGAAGATCACTACTCATAAATTCTTTCTCCAGATCAAAATAAAACACTGATATCACTCTTCTCAAAAATGGGATTCATATCTACTCGATATCGGGTCTAATTCTCTCTAGAAAACATGGCACGCCCCATTTAGGGAAATAAAGGAGACCTGCCAAATATATCAGTAAATATGGTCTTTATGGATAATCAGTCAATCCAACCCTAGAATGACATCAAGAGGTTTCATGTTGAGAATTAGAAAATCCCATGTGAGATAAATATTTAATAAAGAGAATACACATGAAGGGAATCAAGGACCCGTCAATCTATTTATTACAAGGGTAAAAACAATATGCATCACATAATATATAAGCTCCATAGAAATATTTAGAATGTTCACAATAAAAGTCAATGTGAATGAATGAGATGAACTAGTTTCAAATAAATAATTCACTAAAGATGAAGCTATGGTGATGGTACCTTTCACTATCAATGGACTCGCATCATCTTCCTCTAGAGACTCTTCCACTATATAAAGAAGCTTAATTCTAGATTCTTATGGTTGTAACCCCTTAGTTCTTAAATCATCTAATTGAAATTAAGTACATTTAGGTGTTGATGAAACCATGCCACTACATGGGGTAGAAAATATATGTAATAATTTTTATAGGTTCCCTGAGAAAATGCATGAACAATAAATCTTCAGTGCCTCGATAGAAACACACACTGAATTCCTGACCTTTCCACACTGAAAGAAAGTCAATGGGACTCCTCCAAACACTATAGAAGTTCTAGATGATTATTGATATCTTGATCCACCATGATATTCATCAAACTTTCTATTTTATTTAAAGAGACTAACAGAACTTCTAATGGAATTAATATAAACTCTTTTCAACCCTAACTTACCATCCAGATCAAGCATAGCCATCAGCACTCTGTATGACACATCATCATAAGAAGTGAGCTTCAAAATAAAAACTTGAGATCATATATCAGATCAAATAACCATTATGAATCTTCATGACATCAATTTCTCATTTTCCACCACCTTAAGTGAAAATTGAACAAGTTGAGAAAAACAGTTTGCATACTGAGCCACAGTCTTATCATCCTATTGTAGGCTAAGATATTCTATGGTCTTCACCAAAACCATTGACTCTGGATAGAATAGTTATGTAAATAGGTCTATGAATTCTTTATAATCCAAGCATTTATGTTTATTTTCCATAACCATATAACCCCACCATATCTTTCTAATTCCTTTAATCTTAAAGGTAGAACACTTCACTTTTATTTAATTAGGTATTTCCAAGAATCTGCTGCTATAAAATAGGCCTTTAACAGTGATAAAATGGACTTTATCATCACTAGAGAAGTGATGAATACTGAAGCAAGATTAAAATCCCTATTCTTTTAACAATGCTTTTAGAAGCACTGATATAGGACAGAATTTATCAACACTTTTATTTAGCGATGATAAAGTGGTCCTTTATCAGCTCTTTTACAAGCATTGATAAAGGGGCATATTGTAGTGTGTTGTAATGGCACACTACAACACCAGTGCAGTAGGCTATATCAACACACTGCAGCACCAAAAATACTAAAAAATCATAAAAATAAAGTACCAATATATAATTTAAATTAAATAATGTTTACAACTCAAATACAAGAAAAAAACTAAATGATAGACATTTCAAACATTGGTTTATACAATTATATAAGTACAAATTATTACATACATTCAAAAACATCAATATTCCTTTGTCTTTTGATCATAACCCAAGATCAAGAAAAAAATAACATATATAAGAAAAAAATATGTTAAAAATAATTATAAATAAATAGAAAGTGTTGATTTTCAACTAAACTTTGAGTCATATTACGAACATTGTGTATCGGATTGAGTTTTGGTTGATTCCTTAACATCACACCATTTATTGTTTACCTTCAAGAATTATCTATAGGAAAATTAACTAAATAATTATAAGATAAAAATGACAAGAAAATTAATTAATTAATAGCATATTGAATGATGATAAAACAATCTAGGCTCGTTTTCATGGTGGTGATGTCGTGGGCATTTTAAACTAAAATGACACATATATTGAAAAGATGCACTTGAAGTCATAACAGTCACACCATGCATCAGATTAAGGTGAGTATGATTCCTACATGTCACAAATGACATACGGATCATTTTCTTAAAGTATAAAAATAATATTAATGCATTTTATTGGTTTTGAGTATGTCACTTGTCTTGTTTACTAAAATGACATTTTAAACTGGAAACATACACTTTGACTCATTTCAATCACATTGTGTGTTAGTTTGATCTGAGATAAATTCATACACATCATAAATGACTTATGAATCAATTAAATAAATATCAAGACAATCAGAGCACATTTTTCTATTTTTCAATGAGTGACACTTTTTGAACTAAAATGTCGATTCTAAACTGATAGTAGACACATTGAGTCATACCGGTCACACCATGTGTCATATTGAGGTAAAACTAATTCCTACATGTCCCAAGTGACTTATGGATCATTTTCCAATAGTATCAAAACAATCATAATTCTTTTTCTTGGTTTTGAGTTGGTCAGTTGTCCTTTTTACTAAAATTGATGTCAATTTTAAATTAAAAGATGCACTTGGAGTCATACCGGTCTAACCATGCATTGGATTGAGGTTTGGATGATTCCTAAACATCCCAAATTAATTTGGTATCATTTTTATAAATTATAAAAATAATAAAAATGTTTTTTCTTGGTTTTGAGTATGTCACTTGTTTTTTTACTAAAATCTCATTTTGAAGTGGAAACATGAACTTTGAATCATTCCAATCACACCGTGTATAGGTTTTATGTGAGAATGATTCCTACACATCACAAATGATTTATGAATAAATTTTATAAATTATTAATAAAATCAAAGTGTGTTTTATTAGTTTTTAAATAGTGACAATTTTTGAACTAAAATATCATTTTCAAACTGAGAACAGACACTTTGAGTCATACCAGTCATATTGTGCATCAGATTGAGGTGTGGTGGATTCCTACATGTCCAAAATGACTTATGGATCATTTTTAGAAAGTATAGAAACAAAATTAATTATATTTCTTGGTTTTCATTAGGAAAGTTGTCCTTTTTAATAAAGTTTGTGTCAATTTTAAATAAAAAGACACGCCTGAAGTCATACCATTCACATCATGTGTCGGATTGAGGTGAAGATGATTCATACATGTCTCAAATAAATTATAGATAATTTTATTAAAGTATCAAAACAATCTGAATGTGTTTTCTTATTTTTTATCACCCCACTTGTCTTTTTTACTAAAATGGAATTTTAAACTAGAAAGACGCACTTTGACTCATATCAATCACATCATGTGTTGGTTTGATGTGAGATTAATTACTAAACTTCATAAATGATTTATTAATTTATGTCCTATATTATCAAGAAAATCCAATAATGTTTTCTTGGTTTGTAGTGAGTGACACTTTTTGAACTAAAATGTTACTTTTAAACTGATAACAAACACTTTGATTCATACCGGTCACACCATGCATTGAATTGAGGTTCAGCTAATTATTACATGTCCCAAATGAATTATGGATATTTTTAATAAATTATCAAAACAATATGAATTCTTTATCTTGATTTTGAGTAGGTCAATTGTCATTTTTATTAAAATTGATGTTAATTTTAAATAAAAAGATTCACTTATTGTCATACTGATCACACTGAATGTCAAATTGAGGTGAGGCTGATTCCTAAATGTTTAAAATGACTTATATATCATTTTATAGAATTATAAAAACAATAAAAATTCATTTTTTTAGTTTTGAGAACATTACTTGTCGTTTTTTACTAAAATGTCATTTTAAACTAAAAACACACACTTTGACTCATATCGATCACATCGTGTGTCGATTTGACATGAGACTAATTCCTATACATAAAAAATGACTTATGAATAGATTTTATAAATTATCAAGAAAACATGAATGTGTTTCCTTAGTTTTCATTGAGTGGAACCTTTTGAAATAAAATATCGATTTTAAATTGATAACGGATAAATTGAGTCATATCAGGCACATCATTTATTGGATTGAGGTGTGGATAATTACTACACATCAAAAATGACTTATGGATCATTTTTATAGAGTATAAAAACAATATGAATTTTTTTGGTCAGTTTTGAGTAGTTTGGTTTTCCCTATTAATAAAACTGAAGTCAATTTTAAATTAAAAGATGCACTTGGATTCATACTGGTTACACCATGTATTGGATTATGGTGTGGAATATTCTTACATGTCTCAAATTAATTATAGATAATTTTAATAAGGTATAAAAACAATATGAATGTGTTTTCTTGGTTATGAGTATGTCACTTGTCTTTTTTACTAAAATATCATTTTAAACTGGAAACATTCACTTTGACTCATACGATCACATCATGAATTAGTTTGATGTGATACTAATTCCTACACATAAAAAATTATTTATGAATATATGTCATAAATTATAAATAAAATCAAAGTTAATTTTTTTTTTCAATAAGTGACACTTTTTGAACTAAAATATTGATTTTAAACTGATAATGATAACTTTGAGTCATACTGAGAACATCTTGTATTAGATTGAGGTATAGTTGATTATTAAACATCAAAAATGAATTATGGATCTTTTTATTAAAGTATCAAAATAATATAAATATGTTTTATCAGTTTTGTGTATGTTAGTTTTCTTTTTTAATAAAATTAATGTCAATTTTAAATAAAAAAAAGCATTTTGAGTCATAACAGTCACACCGTGTGTTGGGTTGAGGTGTGGTTGATTCCTACATGTCTTAAAGTCTCAAAAAATCATAACTACCAATTTTACCATGATTTACATTACCTTTATATTTTGAAATGACAATACTTCATATTAACTTGATGTTCTTAGCCAAAAAACCTTCTTCATTTTTTAAATCCTGAAGAGCATAGGAAGATCATATTCCCATTATATCATGAGAATTCACCACAATGGGCACATGAGCTTCTTATACTCTTATGGGTTTCAATAATGAGAAATGTTTTTCAGATAATAACATTGACTCAATATGTGGTGTTGGAAGTTTGATAAAGAAATACAATGGAAATCATGGTAACATTGGTAGAAAGGAACATTTCATCTTTTTTTTGGCTTGTTGTAGATAGTTATTAGAAAAATATGAATTCCCAAAAGATATGTGAAAAAAAAACTAAATAATTATTAGATAAAAATTATAAGAAAATTAACTTAAAAATAGTAGATAAAATGATTATAAAATTAATTAAATAAGTAATATTAATTAACCTTTTCATGATGGTTATATGCATTCTTGATGCATTTCCTTATTTTCATTATCTCAGTTGTAGGGTTGAATAAAATAATCCACCTGTATATGACAAAAATTCTTATATGAGAAATAATAAAAATAAATAAATTAAACATAAATATGAAACAATACATTAATTATATGGATAATGATTTTACTATAAAAACATCAATATTACCTCTATGATTGAGTAGTGGAGGGAACTTTAATGAAAGGGATAAATACCAACACTATAGGGGTGAAAATGTTATGATTGAGAAGTATGTGGAAGTTTTACTGTAAAGAGGCATGAAAGATGGATAGACCACCCCAACTTGAACAAAAGAATCCACCTATATGAGAAAATAATTCTTATATGAGTAATACTAAAAATAAGTAAATTAAACATAAATATGAAACAATATATTAATTATATAGAAAATTATTTTATTGTGAAAAAATAAAGATTACCATTGTTATTGAGAAGAGGAAACGCCATTTCTCTTACTATGAAGATAGTGGAAAGAATTTGAAGAAATGTAATAAATGCAACACTGAAGGGGTGAAAAGGTTTTAAGGTAGAAGAAGTATGTGGAATTTTTGGTGAAAAAATACATGAAATATAGATATAAATGTTATAAAATAAATGAAATTTGCAAGGAATAATGAAAATTAAACCAACATTTCATTATATAATTTTTCGGTGAAATAGATAAAGTATATCATAACATTACCATTACATATTCCCAAAGGGTTTCCTTAGTTATAGTTTTTTTTCATTGAATTTTTTCATCTAGGTTTGGTATTTATGTCATAAATGTAAAAAAAATTAATGTCCTAAAAACATAGTCTTTTATGAATTTTCAACCAAATAGACTTTGTGCATTTTTCACAAATGGGACACCCCAACATTACTTTAATGTTATAGCCTAATAAATTTCCATAAGCGGGGAATCCATTTATCATCATGTACAACATGGTCCTCAATGTGAATTCTTAACTTCTAAGATCATCATATATTATAACACATGTACCCCCACATCAATTTCAGATCTTAGACCAATGGATTCAAATAGACATCAATATCATTATCAGGTTTCTTTGGTCTAGATATAAGTAGGGAAAATATAATATATTTTCCTTTCATGAATAACCATGGTGGAAAGTTTTAATTTACCAACATTATGGGCTATATACTATTATTACTACTCTATACACCAAAAGAATTTCTTTCATATTTAGATAACGCAATATGAAAGTTTCTCAGATCATTTCTAAATTCCAGATACTCATAATCAATTTTCTTCCATTGAGGAGAATCTATTAGATGAATTAGGTTCCCACATTTAATTATTTTATGTGCATGACATGTCTATTGTATCATAGTTTCTTAACATCTATATAGTCTTATCAACCATGGAATTATAGGAAAGTACTATACATATTTAAAATCACTTGATTCATTTTTCTTATATCGATCTGTGCCACACTTAGGAAATTTTATCAGTGATTCATGGTCATAGTGAAACAATATTAAATCATTTGGATAAGCATGTATTTTTTAATAGATCATTCCCATTGAATTTATCTTGCGTTTAACATAATATTTTTGACATGGTAGTTAATTTTATTCTAGTATTATATCATTAAGGAGACCAAGTAGTTCTATAAATTTAGTGTCACTCCATCCACTTCCATATTTCAAATTATATAACTTCAATACAACTGACAATGTTATGTATTTAATATAACGAGTATATAATGGTCTCTTAAAATAGTTATTTAGCTTCTCAAAAAAAAATTAAAATCATCAAGTTCATCTTCAATTTACATTTCTATTTCTTCTATGTGATCTCCATCATCATTTAAACTAGTATTCATATCAAATGATTCATAAACCATGGTATCATCCTAATCAGTGTGTATGTTTAGTTTTTTCCCATGTTTAGTCTAAAATTTACAACTTTGATTTATTCCATGACAAATTAAATGTTCTTTCAACTCTTCTGGACTAATTTTTCATGAATAAAAACAATGTAAACACACAAAAAATATTTAAGAAGGTTTTTATGCATTCTCTATTGAAAAATTGAAGAAATATTTAACTCTATCTTCATAATATATTTTCAAATGATTATCGTGCATCCATTTCCGATTCATATCCATCCTATTGGTTTCATAAAATATTCATTTTGTAAAATAAATAAATAAATACACATAATATATTCATTATAAAAGGTGAAAGTTATAGATAATTATAATAAGGGAAACCCAACATTTGATTTTTTTTAAATAATTTCAGTATGATTTGAAGAAAATGGATAATTGAATTTACGAAAATAATTACTCCACTGTGGTAGTTATTATCCTCTAAATTCATTAATAGGTTAAAGTTATAAACAATTTTCATCCTAATCAGATCATATTCCAAATAGTTATCATTGAATTTTGTTGTATGGAACTCATCCTCCATCTCTTATGGACATGCACCTATGTTTATTGAAATACTCAAAGTAGTATTAATCCATAAGATAAATACTAATCAGAGTGTTAAAATCAACATAAAAGATATGGGGGTGAGTTCCAAGAAAAAAATTGGAATAATAATTATTCGGGGGATGAAAATGATGAGGATGATAGTTTTACTCCATTGTTTTCTGTAAAGGGGGTAATGCCTCCCATTTGTGAGAATTCCAGGGATGTTAATCAGAGATTCCTAATGGTGAAACTAAAATTAAATGTTAAATAATGATATATTTTTTGATGAATTAAAGTAAAACATATATAGTGTTTATTAGATGTGTGATAAAAGAAATGAAGTGATTTTTAAGAAGTATTAATGAGTGGTTTATCATTTCAAAGATGGCTATATTTTTAATATGGTATATAAAACATACCAAATCATTTTTTGATTTGGGGTTGGTAAAAATTTATGGTAATTGTGTTTGAAAGAGTAAATTTATTTTTGCTAGTGAAAAATTGATCATATTATATAGTGATACAATTAAATACTAACTTTAAAAGGGTGTTTTGGGATGTTTTTATAATGAAAAGATAAAACTGATAGACAACTTTACTAATTAGAATGGGGAGATTGTTAATAATTAAAATAATGATGAAACATAGGACGAAATTAATGTTTAATTGAGTAACATAGAGGGAAGAACATGGGGATTAGGTAGACTCAAAATAAGACATTTATGGTGAGGAAAATGAAGAATTATTATCAAATATAAGAAATAAAAGCAAGGATAAAATCAATGAATAAAATGTCATTGTTTATCAGACATTTTCAGTGAAAACTCAGAGGATTAAGACTTTATAAAAAACCTCATTTTTAAGTATAGCCTAAATAATGTGAAGATCTTGAAAAGGATGATAATTGGATCAAATATATGTATAAGGAGTTTGATATGAATAAGAACAATGTGACCTAAGAAATTGTTCCAAGGATAGAAGATGGAAATTTTATCAGAACCAAGTGGGTGTTTTGTAATAAATACATTGACTATGGAAAAGTGGCTCAAAATAAATAATGGATAGTGTATAAGGGGAATTCCTAGATCAAATGAATTTATATTTATGATAAATTTACTCCCATATCCTGGTTGGAAACTATTTGAATTTTCTTGTCTATTTTAGTGAAAATGTAGTTAAAAGTATACCAAATGGATATCAAATCTATATTCCTCAATGGAGTTCTTAAGGGAAGTATTCATTGAGAAACTGGATGAGTTTATTATGGATTATAATAAGAAAAATTTGTGCCTATTATAGAATTATTTGTATATGATAAATAAATCACTGAGGAACTGGTATTTAAGGTTGGATCAATACCTAATAAATATTTGTTTTTAGCGAGGTAGAGTTGATCACAGCCTCTACATCAAGAAGGATAATGATCAAAGGACATTGGTACTCATATATGTTGAAGTCATAATATTTAAGGATTGGAAAAAGGCACAATGCAATTTTTTTGGGGATCATATAAGGTATGATATCGAGATGTCTATGATTGGTGAGTTAAACATTTTCCTTGGTTTATAGGTGAATCAAAGAAATCATAGCACATTAATTTCTCAATCAAAATATGAAAAGTTGGTACCCTACTGATTTTAAATGAACATTCCAAACCAATGACAACATCGACCACTATATGGATGAATTTTTCAAAATTTAGTGATTGAAAAGAGGTAAATGTCATGGAATATAGGTATTGGGAGCCTATTATACCTCAAAAAAATATTACCCAACATTGCATTCGATATATTTCAAGTCACATAGTTCTAATTTTGTCTTAAAGAAATCCACATTCTATAAGGGGGGAGATAATTCAATATATAAAAAAATAGAGAATTATGGGTTGTTTTATTATAGAATAGTGCAACTGAAGTTGTTGGGATACACAAATGTGGGATGGGAAGGTTCGGTGGATAGCTGAGGGAAAGTACAGATATTGAAAAACATGGATTTCGTTCAATCCATGGTTTCATTCAACCCTTGAATCGTTTGATCCTTGGATTCGAGCCTTATAATAGTTGGAGCCTTGATTCTAGCCTATATTCAAGCTTAGATTTGACAATAAGGAGCACCGACAGCAGGTGGCTTCTGTAGAGAGCTTTAGATATCATGAACTGGTTCACGATGGTTAGGGTTCTTAAAAGAGATCGGGATAATTTTATCAGCACTTCTAAATAATCACTGATAAAGATTCCTTTTATCAGTACTATGTTGATAAACATTGATAAAAGGAATCTTTATTGGTACTTTTTTAGCACTGATAAAAATTCGTTTTATCAGTGCTTATTACTTAAGCACTGATAAAGGAGTAATAATTATAATTATAAATATATATATATATTTATATAATTATATATATATAATAAATATATATATATATATTAAATATATTCTTTATTTAAATATATTTATTATAATTTTATAATTATTTAAATATAAAATTATTTATTTAAAATTATAAAAATACTTTTCAAAAAAATAATATTTATATCATTATATATATTTATATAATTATATATATATATAATAAATATAAATATAATTATAGTAAATGTATTAATTATTTAAATATATATATTTATTTATTTATAATTTTAAAAATACTTTTAAAAAAATAATATTTATTTATTTATAATTATAAATGTATAAATATAGTAAATATACATTTATAAATATTTTTTTACAAATATATTTTTAACATTGTTAATGAATATTTAATCTTAAGTGCATGCATGTTAAAAATGAGTGAAATTGAATAATTAAAAATGAGTACACGAATAATATTGAAAAAATGGATAAGTTTTAATAATTAAATATAAATTATTAAAAAATATAGATATATATTGAATTAAAGATGAATACATATTGAAAATATTAAAACATAGTGTATATATATATATAATAAATAATAGAAATTAATTAAATTCCCAAAAAATTAAAAAATAAAAAATAAAACATATAAAAAATAAATAAATAATACATAAATTTAATAAAATTAAAGATAAATAAATAAATATTTTTTATTAAAAACATAATATATTAAATGTGTCATGTTATAATGAAATTCTAAAATAAATACTAAAATTTGAATAAATTGCATAAATATTATATGTGTTTCTATATAAGATTTCATTAATTGTGTAAATATTTGTGTGTGTGCGTTGTATATAAAAATTCATTATGTATTTGTATGTGAAATCAATATAACACACACATGATCTATGTTAAATTGAAAAATCAAACAACATTCAATTATTTCCATTACTCGAGGCAATTAGTCAGTATTTTTAATTCATATTAATTTTTAATTATAAAGCATTATTCGCTAAATATATTACAATCGAATGTAAAGCATAAATATTTTGTATTATTTAAATAATATTTATATGCATTCATAAATATCTATATATTTAATATATACTATTTATTAACATTATTAATAATTATTTAATTAATAAAATGTTTAATATTTTTCTCAATTTACTTATTTTTAATTTTTATTTGTTTAATTTTCATTTTACATATATATATATTTAATATATACTATTTATTATTATTTATAATTTATATATAGTATAATCAGTTTATTCATTTTTATCAATAATTATTTAATTAATAAAAAATTTAATATTTTTTTAATAAACTCACTTTTATTTTTTATTTATTTAATTATTTCATTTTTTCTGACCTTTATCAATGTTAAAAAATCACTAATAAAGGATCCATTTATGGGCCCTAAAAATAAGGTGCTGATAAAGTAACCCTTTATTAGTGCTAAAAATAAAGTTTTGATAAAGGGTACCATTTATCAGCACTAAAAAAAGCACTTATAAAGGGTACCTTTTATCAGTGCTAAAAAAATCACTGATAAAAGGTAACTTTTATCAGTGATTTATTTAGTGCTCATAAAGGAAATATGAGGGTTTTAGTAAAATAAACTCTTGAGCATGATCTATAATTTCATCCCTTTGAGGTTCCACAATTGGAGCCTAAATGGGAATATGTGTGGCTACCTGTCCCATAGCTTAGATAGGATGCACCACTATCTCAGCAAGGTTCTGATAAATTTGAGGGTTCAATTTCCATGGTTCACCAGAAGTTCCCTCCTAAGGTATGTTCAAATGACTTCTTGGGGGCATGGTCCCAATATTAATAGGGAACACAAAAATATCAGCAAGGATACTCATATCATCAAATCAATCAAGAGATATAGGAACATAAACTATATAAAATAGAATTTAGAAATTTGGGATTTCAAAATACTCAGATCAAATTGGGAAAAGACTAGAATCAATTCAAATTATTCCTCGATGAAACTTTTCCCAAACACACATGGTGACTTAAGGATCTCTATGTTGAGAGCTATTCAGGAACTCGCTCACAACTACCCATTCAATCCAGAAAATCCTTCCTTATTTCTACCATTTATATCAAAACTACATACCAACATCAAAGAAAGATGCACAACATATCCTTTGATACCACTTTATCCCAAAAAATATTAAATACCCTAGTACACTGATACCCGAACCATCTCTGACATATCCTGAAGGGAATTATTGATCCCCACAGGTGGGAGACTAGCACCTGGAATCAACAATAAATAAAAGGGAACATTTTTTACAAAAAAAGTATGACAAAATAGCAGAAGATAAATCAATACAAGGTCAGTATTTTAAAAACTCCTTAATAATAAAGTGGCATCAGTAGAAACATATCCCAAAGAATATATCATCCAAAAAACATCACATCATAATAAAGATAATATCTCAAAATCCCTATGAAACAATTGGACCATATCTCTAATGGTCACCACCATCACTTAAGGTCCCAATCCCAATAACTCCTAACATAAAAAATCAAAAAATTCAAAAAGGAAAATTTATGGTGTGATCTAAACAGCCCAGTAGGGTCTCACCAAGAATTATATAGAAATTTTCAATACAAATATAGTATTTATGATTTAATTGAAATAAAAATAAGGCATGGAAAATTATTTTTCATAATTTCAATCAAACATGATTTCGAAGAAAACCAATGGAATATATAAAAAAATTAGTCTTTGATGAAAATTTTTATAAATCAATGTCATGAATAAAAGTAGTCTTATAATCAATGGCATGTAATAAACAAATAAAAAAGAAAAAAGTACATAATCCCTATAGTTATTTAGTTCTAGGATATAGGATCCTCATACATCTTGATCAATCATCATGTATTAGTGTGTGTGTGTGTGTGTCCCTAAGTTTAGGCTATTGGTATAGAATCAATCAACACCCCATCATGAGAAATACTCTTGAATGTTTTTTAGTTGGTTTTTTCATTGTCAATACATTTCTATGGAGTTAGAGTCCTGATGTGATTTTTCTTAATCACCCCCTAACTACCCAGGCTCACATATTCTTCAATCAATCAATCAATTAATCATGGGAAATCATTTCAATTAAAATCATCATTCACAGATCAAGTTAACACTTTCAAGTTTCAACATTCAATTTAAATTTCAAGACCAAATCACAGTTTTTCATCAAATTCATGCCTTTAAAAATCACCTTTCATTTAAATCTATTTTCTCAAGGATCAATCTTCAAATAATTTCTAAAATCAATCTATCTTTCTCAAAATCCAATCAATTTTTCAAAGCCTTTGAAAAGGGGATTTTCATTTCAAAAATTCATGCCTTTTAAATCAAACATAAAATCTAATCAATTCAAGGATTTACCTTGAAAATATGTTTCGAATCAACAAATAAATAGTGGTTTCAATTGTAGGAAAATCTTTATGGAACCACCTACCTTTAATCACAAGATCAGTCAATCAAACACTCAAAATAATAATTCCAATGGAGATTCTAAGGCACATAATATCTAAAAAGGTTTAATAGAAAAAAATCTCATTAGATCAAGGTTCCAATCCATCAATATCATGAGGATTTTTCACTCTCAAAGTTAAGAAAGAAAAATAGATGATTCCATATGAGAGAAGATTAAATTACTAGAGTGGGATTGATCACATCTACCATTACTTTAATCTAATAAAAAAATGGGATAGAGGTAGAAAAACCTCTCTTGAGAGCCTCTAAAAACCTAGGATTCAAATGGAGTCAAGAGGGAGGAAGTTGAAATGAAAATGGGAATGGGAATTTTAAGTCTGGAAAAAATTCCACATCATAGCCCAAGACACTGAAATGCGGGACTACTGAAAATTGGGTAAATCGTGGTATGGTAATGGATACCACACCATAGTTACCCAAAACAATATCATAACCCAAAGTGATACACCGTAATCACCCCTAGTCAACCAGCCTCTATATTCCATGGCACAGGCTATGCTCAGATCTTATTTACCTTAGATAAGGCTATAGATCAACCCATAAACCTTGAAAAATCCACCATCAAAACAAAAAAAAGTTCTTAATCCACATCTATGTCATAGTTATCCTCTACATTGTATCCTTAAATTATTTATTAGAGGCTCAAAAAAACACCATGTCATAGCCTGATAGTATATCCCACAACCATGTTGAAAAGGAAGTGGCACCAAAATTGGATATGTTGCAACCCTTAGGACTATGATGTAGACAAAATCACTCCACACCACATCAATTACCCTCCATGGCATAGTCCCTTGAAGAAAAAATCTATAATTTCTAAAAAGTTCTAAAAACCTCCATAAACAACCCGAAATGAGGCCCAAGAAAGAGGATATCAAAAAAATGGATAAGTAGTAACTGAAAGAAATAATGGGATATTAAAAATTGGGTGACCTGGTGTTAGATCTATGGATAAAAATCATCCTCAAAATTTTTCACCCTATCCTCCCCATCTAGAAACAGTTATGAAACATATTGGAGAAGGGTCTGGAAATGAATCCCAAACTCTCACATTCTAGAACTCCCCAGACGAATATTAAGTAGCTCCCGGTGAATGGACACCTTTTCAATTGAATAAAGAAACTCTACTTTGACCTACTCTCTAAAATTCTCCCATGATACCTTTTACTCCTCATGATCCTAGGAAACAAGATCCACTACAGCCTCACTACTCTATGTAGCATCATTACGAAAAATGAAACCCGATGATCCTTCCAAACATAGATCGAACCAAAAGATATCTCAAACGCCACCAAAAAATCTTATTACAATAAGTATAAAATAGATTCTTAATTCTTATATAGTTTATGGGACTAAAATTATTTAATTTTTCTCTCTAAGTGTCATCATGGTTGACCTCTACTCTACGGTGACCTACTAGCATGTCCTGCTGAACATCCTCTACCAGAACCTGATGAGGACATAGACCTAGAGCCATACCTACAAAATAAAAATGTTTTATGACTCATAAACCTATAATATGGGATATTTAACATTAATTAATTATTATTTTTTTCTTTATTTATTTTTTTTATTTGTTTATTAAGGTTTAATTTATCCCATGGTTTACCCATTTTAAAAACATGCACAAGGAAGAGTGATGCACAATAATTTTCTAGATCTCTACCCCGAAACCGGTATCACTTAACTTATTAAGCTTGGTAAACTTAAAGGTTTGTGAATCAGATCATAGGGTATCCTAAATACCCATGCCTCAGTTGGTATCCCTTGTTTACATTGCTTACTAAACTTAGCTGACACTATTTCCCCACCAAATCATGCAGTGTCACCTATTCATAACTCCAAACATCATCATATCCCTCAACCTAAACCTTTAATACCACTTTGGAATGACCCCCTCCTCCCAAAGGTACCCCTGCTGGGCTAGAAATGACATAAGGTATATAATGACACCCAAATAGCACCTCCAATAGGTCACTAGTTGGCAACAAGCACTGAGGGTATATCATATATACAAATGGGAGGTATTACCATCTAAAAGGAAAATAAGGAGTGAGATGTATGACAAGTACATAAATTAACTCCTTCTCATAAATATAAAATAAATATCCCAAGTACATTCATTTAACGTCATACAAAACTTGTACAACTGAAAAGATAACTACAAGTACCAAAAGATAAACTCTGAAATGATCATAAAAACCAAAACTCTCGAACAACCAGGATCTAGTAACATCAAAACTAGACTCCAAACTACTTCTTCTAACCTGTAAATGAGTTTATATATAAATATGGTGATAATAAAAGGTATACTTAGTGGGATCCACCCTATATCCCCTCATGAAAAAGATAAAAAAAACATGCTAAATCCCAATAAAAACAAGTAAATCTAACTTTTCACCTAAATAGGTATACTAAGCTCCCAACCTCACCATGGATATATCTCACCAAGTAATGCATACAAGAGATTATAATATAGTAAAAAAACATGGGTACTAAATGACTGTTTTCCTGCTAGTTTTCCACTCTACCCCAACATCACACATCTTGAGCCACCTTCTCCAAAGAATTTATCCTAAAGAAACCTAGGATAAAGTATCAAAACATGTATATTTTTTATCACATCATCTTATCATCCTATACCAAGCCTCCATATAGTAATAGAGTAGTTTTTGGGAGCTACCACAGCCTATATGTTGTGTATCAATCATCAGGTATTATACCTCAAGCCATCTGCAATGTCTCCTAATCCAAAAACCTCTCGCGTAGTCGAAACAGGTTGGTTATGAGACCTCAAGTGTGCCTCCTCATATTCTATAGGATTATAACTAGTATTGGTGGTATGATAAGTATAGTGGGGAGACTATATCCCCTGGTTACAAATTTACAACACAACAGAATAATCATATAACAATAAATAAATATCATAGTGAAGAAATAATGGAAACAATATAATATAATGGAAAACCAACAATACAAGTCAACTGAATAATCCAATAAATAATAAAGGAATAATGTAATGATTTTTTTGGAATGTAAATAAATGTCATTCTAGAAGTAATAAAAATAAAATACTAGAATATGAAAATAAAGGTTCAAAAGTCCCCAGTCTCAAACCCCATGCTGGTCCCATATCCAAACTCCAACCCATCTAGCAAGAAAAAATAAACAACAAGTTTGTTTTTCCTTGTCCAATTCTGTATCCATGTAATATAATCAGGTACCAAGCAGTTTCCTGAGTATAGTGTGAGTATAACTCAGTAGGTTGACACCACCATGTATAATCATAACCAGTACAATAATAAGTGCATGAAGTAATGAAATAAACATGTGTATTAATTAAATAAATAATTAAATTAATACCATAACAATATACTTTAGCACCATGCTGTAATATCTATGATCGTATCTCACTACCATTCTAACTATAACCATATAACCATGGTAAAACATAACCTACCTTGGCGCCATTCTGGAATGTCTATGATCATGTCTCCCAACAATTCCAACCATAACTATATAACCATGGTAAAAAATCATAAAAACCTAGGTCAAAACCCTTTATATGTTAATTTCAATAATCAATCAAGGTTGATCCTAGTATATAAGCATTGCAGCATGTGTCAGGGCCAATCCCGGTATATAATCATTTCAGTATGTGTCACTGGACATAGCCTGTTATATAAGTATTTCAATATGTATCAGGTCCAAACCCAGTATATAATAATTATAGCATGTTTCATTAGGCATAGCCCACTATATAAGCATTACAACATGTGTCTCTTGGAAAATCCCACTATAAGCATTACATCATAGGAATCACAACACATGTTAAAACAATAAGGATATCACAGTATCACATCATAAGTATCAATGGTTAATTATGAAAAAAAACTATTTATATTTCAATTACACATTTCATTTATCCTTTGGTCATAAACCAACAACAAGTCAACCATTTCAATAATCATGCCAAGATAAGGTGAATCTATATCAAGAAATCACCCAAACTCTATATCATGTTAAACACACTTTAATCCATTAAATAATTAATTTATAATCAAGGGTACACTCACCTTAATAATAGCCACAATACAATTTAATAACCAATGGATTCAAAGGGATTCTGAGTAACAATCCAATTCATCATTTAACTAATTTAGGTGCATGTTATATTTTCATAATTTCACTATTGTACATACATGGAAAATATCAAACCATAGGGTTGGGGTTTAGAACCACTACCTTTAACTGATGATCAACCAATGATTCTAGTAGGATTCTCTAATGATAATTAAGGTGAAGTATCCTAGACCATAACTAACAAAGATCAAAACCAACAATGAGCATGGTAAAAATATTACACTGTAAGAACCGAACAACAAAGGGAGAGAAAGGAAAATTGAAGAAAAATCACTTACCAGGGATCATATGCATGGTATAGATGTATAAAATGAAGAGAGTCACTCCAAAATTTCATGTATGATTCCCAAGGGTTGAGATAAATAGGTTTCATGATGGAATGAGAAACAAATCATCCACACGACACCTTTAAAATTGCTTCTCGGGAGATTAAATGGCGTGTAACTCCTTTACATGCCATGTATTTATTTTTAGAGGGATACTTAAAAAACCCATCACCTCAAATTATTATTCATCTCTATTTACTATTACAAGACACATAATTAAATTGCATTATGTGTACTCTTTTCATGTTGTCAATCAGTTTACGGCCTGCAATCATTCGCAACATGTGTCTGATGATATTTACATGTCGTGTAATACATTTAAAAAACATGTAAATGTTATTCAGATAGTTTTCAACCTAATTTCCTACATAAGGATATGAACACCTATAAATTCTTCTAATCATGTAAATCCCTCATAAACCCATTTAAAACATTTATAAACAACCCCCATTAATTCAAACAAACATACATCCCTTGACTTAAGGTCATTTCCCCCAACAAAGGCTCTATGTATCCAAATAAGACTCAGCCACTAAGGATCAAATGAAAAACTCCAAGAGGGATGTACCTAGAAAAATATGGGATCTTACAACCTCCTCTCCATAAAATAGATCATCCCCAAGCTGCTCTAAGCATCAATGTGGGGTCTTGGAGAAAAATTATATCAATTGTGATCACATATCAAACTCTCTTTATCAGGTCTCCTCTTGAACACACCCATACTAGCACTTCACTCAAACCAAAGGAATTTCCCTACCCTAGAGATACTTCTCACTATGGTCTATAATTTTTATCAGATGCTCCTTAAAGGATGCATCAACACTAAGCTCAACATCTATTATGTCTATCACAAAATAAGGATCTAGATAATATCTCAAAATATACAACATGTAAAACACGTCGTGTATAGAACTATAGCAATGTTGAAGGGATAATCAGTGCACCACTATATTGACCCTATCTACTATCTCAGATTTTCTAAAAAACCTGAGTGTTAACTTTCCCCATTTCCTGATATGGCATTTCCCCAACCTAGTAAACACTCTAAGGAAATATTGATAACCAACCTTGAACTCTAAAGGTCATCTCTGATGTTCAGGACATGATTTCTACCTACTCTGCATGGTCAATAACCATTGCCTAATCAAATGAACCTGCCCAGATGTCTTCTGCACAAGAGTAGGCCCAACAAGTGCTAACTCACCTACCTCTAACCAACAAAGAGGTGAATAGAATAGACTACCATACAATGGCCCAAAATTTTCCATCTATATAGATTCTTAGAATATGTTATTATATGAAATCTCAAAAAGTTCCATGTTTTTCTCCCATTTATAATAAAAATCCAAAACACCAGCTTATAACATTTCTTCTAGAACCTGAATGGTCCACTCAGATTGACCATTGGTCTAAGGATGATAGGTCATACTCAAAACAACATATGATCCCAAATCATTTTAAATACCCTTACATAATCATGATTTGAAACGAGGATCTCTGTATAAAATTATAATTCTCAAAAAACTATGAAAAAAACTACCTCACGTTTGTAAAGACTACCCAGATCATCAGCTGTGAAGGTCTCCCTGATAGGAAAAAATGGGTTTCCTTCATCAATTTGTAACGCCCCGACCCCATCTACCCAGAGTCGGTGCATTACTTCGTAACATTGGTATGATCACAAAAGATCAAGTCTCGAAAGAACGATTAGTTTAGTAGCCTTGGAAACACTAGATACATTCATAAATGTTACATTACATCATAAAGTGAAAAACCAATAACAAAGTCTTCATAGTCCACACTCATATCCTCTTCTGACTATCCCTGCAGGTCATTCATAAAATACTTCTTCACATCCTGGAAAATATTAAAACATTGAAAGGGGTGAGCTCAGATGCTCAGTAAGGATAACAATATTGCGGAACCTTTCATAAATAAACATAAACATTTAAGGCAATGTATAACTAAAACAAAAGCCTTTTAAACATTAACATCAACATAATATGGCAAAAGTAAAATGAGATAATGCCATTTACTTCTTCACATGGATATTCTACTGGTCTAATAATCACATGCAATATCAATAACCACTTTCATAATGATGGAATGCATAATGCCAGACATTCTGAAACATTTTGTTAAGGCCTCGGCCAAGACGTCTAAAATGATTAAGGCCTCGGCCAAAATCACAAATCAAATGGGGAAAGGGCCTCGGCCAATTCCACGTCTAGTTGTCTCATGAGACCTACCGATGCATCGAGGAGTTATAGCGGGCTCCACCCGTCACTTATTAAGTCCAATGCATTCCTCATATGAATAGGTTTAAACATATCATAAACCATAACATAATCGTATCACATAAAACATGGATAAACAAAACATAACATTTCCACATTTCAATCACAAGATATCAATACAACACATTGATATAATAAAAATGCTTTCAAAACCATTTTCAATACCAGAATAAAAGAAAGTTAAAACTTTGTATTTATTTTTCATTAAAAAAACGTGATGGCTTATAGAGGAAGCCGAAACTCAAATAATGGTCACGGCGGCAGAGAAGTCGTTGTCTCCGCATATGTACGGAAAGAAAAACATTCCCTTTTTTTCATTTAGTAAAACGCTTCGTATAAAAAATATTCCTTTTGAATAACGTAAAATTCAAAGGGGTTTATACACCGTATAAAAGAAAGTTGTGTATAAAACCAAATATGCCTCAATGAAAGGGGATTGAGACGAAGTCCTTAAAAAGATCATTTTTAAAATAAAATAGATCTATTATGTGTATTCACTATAGTTACACATAAATAAAGTAAAAATACAAAATAGGACATAATAATATCATGACATAATTTGAAAGTAGGAGATTAACCCAAAGAATGGAAGTTGGGTTAAGAAATTCCCTTACCTTGCGTCTTGTCCTGACTCGACCATTCTTTAACCTCCTGAATAATAAACTAGAGTTAATTTCTATTTACTTAAGAACCTTTTTTATGTTCATTATTCCTTTTATATCACTTATTACCATGTTATGAACATTATGTAATTATTTAAGTTAATAACGGTCGTTTTGTCGATCTTTGATACTTGAGTCAACAATAAACTTCTTATAATTACAAGTTGTTTATGTGGTAGAATATCCATTATCTCCAGAATTATATTCATGATTTAGATGTCATATATATCATATATATCCAGTATATACATTCATTCATAATATTACGTAACATTTAGAGGTAAGAAATGAAATGCACCGTTCATGGAGACGGTAAGTCGTACGTACGCATGAACGCTACTTTCATTTCTATTTCGTATTTAATGGAATGAAATCATAATTATATAAAGGTATAATATAGTTTCATTATAATATCATATATGAAAATAGTTTCATCAAAATGGCCACCATTATAGGTGTTAAAAGAATTTGAACAATCATTGTTTCGTGAGGCAGTATTTCGCCACCCACAGAAACAGTATGTTCTTTAACCATTAGACGAAGGTGTGTGTAAGTGTAAACCAAATCCTTATCATAAAAACATCCTAGTATATTTTAGATACTGTTGTGTAAGTGTAACTCTTTTTGATTTGAGCCAAAGGCTTCCTTGGGAAGACTTCTTCCCAAAGTGAGGCTTCTAGGAGTAAGTGAGGTATGTTGGGAGAGTATTTGGGCAGAGGTTGTCTGAGCCAAATGGCTTGAAGGTGTGAATAAGGTGGGAGTGGTGGGGGCCTTTTATAAGTGGAGAGGAGGGGCACTTTTGGAAAGTAATGAAATGTTATTCTATTATACAATGCTTTTCGGATTCTAAAGGTCCCACACTTGTATAATTCGAGGCTAAGGTGATAAGGGTTCGAAATATCCTCATCCAATAGGATTTGGACAAGTGTAAGCCTTGGATTTTACATTATCTTCTCATTTTATTTAAATCGTTAAATAATGAGGTCATCGCTGCATCATCATGATGTCATAAATAATTTAATATATTAAATGTCTAAAAATTATAAAAAAAATACTATGATGTAGGAAATCTTTTTAGCTTCCCAATGACTATTTATAATCAAAAATATGACTTGTATAACCCCATGTAAAAATTGTTTTAGTAAAACATTTCATGTTTGTGTCATTTTTTACTTTAACATTAAATAAAAGGTATTTATGTCATTTTCCAACTAAAGTGGCTCCATGGGGTCCCCAAGTTGACCCATGGATTTTCTTGGTCGGCCATGGCACATCCAATGAGGGTAGGATATGTGTCAAGCTCATCTCATATTATTAAAACATTATTTTTACCTTAAACTACACTAATTACCTCTAATCGCGATTAAAAACTTAAAAGTTACTATTCACCAAAAAATTATTTTAATCTCATTGAACCACATTTTACTTCTTAATGACAACCATGTATGTCGGATTTTTGAAAATCAAATCACAGAAGTGGTAATATTTCATTTAAACGAAAGAAATCAGTTATTTAACTACCACTTAGTGGTTTCACTATTCATCAAAAATTGAAGTTTTTCAGAATAATGCCAAAATTTCACCCTAAGCTATAATTGATATTCCGAATTCAAAAATGATGTCTATTTTATGAAATTACAAACATATAATTTGCAATAATTAATTTTATAATTAATTCCCGCTGTCACAACAAATAGCGTGTTTTTAAGAAACAATTTATATCAAAATATTGACAATTGTTTATGTCCAATTTCAAAGTGAAATTAATTCTAATAACCACCATTGGATAAAATGGTAAAAATATATTCTAATTATACTTTAAAACCACTCAATAGTATAACTTATCACTATAAATTATTTTGATTAAAAAAGTTGTTTTAAGTATTTTTCACTATTCATAAAAATTTTGAAGTTCTCAGAAAATTACAAAAAATTCAACATAGGCTAATTTCAATATTAGGAATACAAAAATGAAGTCCATTTTGAAATATAAAATTTCTATAAATTTAAAAGGTGGTTATTAATATTCATAACGGCTACTTTGATTAGTTGCAGTGTGTTAGAACACAATGTTGCGTACAATGCAAGCTATTACATTATTGAATGAGAAGCGTATCATGGAAGCTCAGGGTGTTACATTCTCCCCTCCTTCAATAAATTGCATCCTCGCAACTTGAAATTTTTCTTTGAAAATAAAAGGTTGAAAATTGAAAATACATTTGTGGAAAACCCACATCGGAAATAAGATTAATAAAATTTAGCCTTAATAAGAGGGAAATGGAAATGAAAAAGTCACCACCCAATTATGATCTCGATTAGGAGAACATTGGTGGCAATTAAAGACATATAATTGGAGGAAAAACGTAAATATTTGTAAGGAGTTATTGAGGTCATCAATCACAATAAACTGTCAAATTGAGGGCCTCAAAGACTTCAATCTATGTTGATTTAAAATATCATCAGTTCAACAAGACATAAGGTATTAGGATAACACATTTTTTTGTTTTAATATCCCTTTACTAAAGTTTAAGAATTAATTTATTCATTGAATAAGAGATAGGTATATATATATTTATGATTGACAATTAGAGTTTCAAACTTCAACTCATCTTTCACTCAAAAGATAATAGAACTCAAAAATATTATACTTATCCTAATTGTATAAGGTTCCAAATGTTAACACATACCATTTAGATTAGTAAAATTATTTTGTAATAACCAGGGACTTCCTGTAGGCTAGTGGTAGGAAATAAAGGCCTGTCGCACTATGATTGTGGGTTCGATTCCTGCAGCTTTGTCCGACGCGACGGGTTATGCCCCACCCTACAGGTTGTCCTTTTCCTAAAACTATAGTATTATAATATTCAAAAATAATCTTCATAAATTTTTAACCTTAAACAATACTATCCAAAGATCAACTTAATCCACTCCAACCTTTATAGTTATCCAAAATACCTCTGTCCAGACTTTCTTTAAAAGGTCTCTTAATTCCAAAATCAATTTATCAGATTCCCCAAACAAAGTAAAGTTTCTCTTATTGTCACATACTAAAAATATAATTACCTTCATCATATTAAAACCTTACTGAAATCAACAAGTACTGCAGTACAATCCTTATATATATATCACATTATTCTAATAACCAGAATATAATCCATGAGTCCAAAATCACCAATACATTAGTTATTCTGCTTCAACTGTAGTAACAGCATAAGATTGTCCTTGATCCCTTGGCCTTTTCTGAGGTAAGTTTCCCTGACGCTTAGGGAATTCATTTGCATAATTCCCCATTTCCCTACAATTGTAGCATTTAACATTGATAGCCTCTTTCTTTCCCTTGAAATCACGTGCCTGGTGACCTTTTTCCCCACATTTATAACAAACTCCCATTCCTTTTAGGCAAGTACCAGGGTGATTCTTCCCACAATTATCACATAATGGAAAATACTTCTTTCCCTTTTTTCCTTTATCTGTCTCTTGTTCCTCCGTTCTCTTCTTCTCTTGCTTTACTTTGTTGTCATAAGACTTAGAGAATTTTTTTTCTGTCTTGATAGCACATGAGACAATATCCTCGTATGTTGAGAACGATTGTGATACTAAAGCTCGACGGAGAAATGGTTTTAACCCATCAAAGAAACGATAAATCTTACCTCTTGGGTTACGTATATAATCTTCAGCATACCTCGCTAACCTTGTAAAGTTGGCCTCATACTTTGCGACATTCTCATCCTCCTTTTGTTTCAGACTCAGAAATTGTCTTTCCATATCTGCTCTATGGTCATGAGGAAAGTATTTTTCTAAGAAAAGATCTTTGAACTCCCTCCATTCCATATTCGATATGTCATCCTCTTCCTTTGTGTTTTGAATCAATGATCACCATTGATCAGCATCTCCAGTGAGGCGGTAAACTGCCATGATAACCTTTTCCCTTTCACTACTCCCCAAGGCGTGGAATATTTTCTCTAAGGAGTTTATCCATTGCTCAGCTACTAATGGATTTGTACCCCCATTAAATTTTGGTGGTTGTTGCCTCATGAAGCGGTCTAACATTGATCCTCCACGTTTCGGATCAGGGTGCTCCATACGAGTAAGGTTATTATTCATAACCTGAGTGAGTTGTCCCAGTATGGTAATAAGTTGATCAGCACCAGTTGTATCTCCAGCTCCACAATAATTATCTTGAGCAGGAGGGCAATCCCTACACGGAGTGCGTGCATTGATACGGTTTCCATTCCTTCCACTAGGCGCCATTTCTAAACAATGGCATAAACTATATTAGTTTATAAATCAAAATACATAATTCCATACTTGTAAGATACTTAACATAAATTGAACTATTTATGGATATAATCCATAAAAATGTTTTCTTTGAGGAAGTATATACTCATAACCCTTCATAGTGGTTTATAAAGAAAATGAGAATTATCCAAAGCATATCCCCCGGGAGTGTCGTAACCAAAAGTGCAGCAAGGCCCGTTGTCGTGCACTAGTTCCCATTCGAGTCTAGCTCAAAGCGGTGTTTTCGGGTTTTACCCCTAGGTACATCTGTGCCAGAGCCGCCTCTACTTGCTCGTATCCAGACAGGGACGTATTGCTCAGAAAACTCACAAAATCTCTATAATACCAAAATTATAGGAAGTTCTTCTATACTAATCCTTAAAGTCTATCTTCGGGCTATGTGCTCTAATCAGAGTTTATCTAAATCTATCTTCCAAGGTTAGTACTAAACTACCTCTGATACCAACTGTAACGCCCCGACCCCAGCTACCCGGAGTCGGTGCATTACTTCGTAACATTGGCATGATCACAAAAGATCAAGTCTCGAAAGACCGATTAGTTTAGTATCCTTGGAAACACTAGATACATTCATAAATGTTACATTACATCATAAAGTGAAAAACTAATAACAAAGTCTTCATAGTCCACACTCATATCCTCTTCTGACTATCCCTGCAGGTCATTCATAAAATACTTCTTCACATCCTGGAAAATATTAAAACATTGAAAGGGGTGAGCTCAGATGCTCAGTAAGGATAACAATATTGCGGAACCTTTCATAAATAAACATAAACATTTAAGGCAATGTATAACTAAAACAAAAGCCTTTTAAACATGAACATCAACATAATATGGCAAATGTAAAATGAGATAATGCCATTTACTTCTTCACATGGATATTCTACTGGTCTAATAATCACATTCAATATCAATAACCACTTTCATAATGATGGAATGCATAATGCCAGACATTCTGAAACATTTTGTCAAGGCCTCGGCCAAGACGTCTAAAATGATTAAGGCCTCGGCCAAAATCACAAATCAAATGGGGAAAGGGCCTCGGCTAATTCCACGTCTAGTTGTCTCATGAGACCTACCGATGCATCGAGTAGCTATAGCGGGCTCCACCCATCACTTATTAAGTCCAATGCATTCCTCATATGAATAGGTTTAAACATATCATAAACCATAACATAATCGTATCACATAAAACATGAATAAAGGAAACATAACATTTCCACATTTCAATCACAAGATATCAATACAACACATTGATATAATAAAAATTCTTTCAAAACCATTTTCAATACCAGAATAAAAGAAAGTTAAAACTTTGTATTTATTTTTCATTAAAAAAAACGTGATGGCTTGTAGAGGAAGCCGAAACTCAAATAATGGTCACGGTGGCGGAGAAGTCGTTGTCGCCGCATATGTACGGAAAGAAAAACATTCCCTTTTTGTCGTTTAGTAAAACGCTTCGTATAAAAAAGATTCCTTTTTAATAACATAAAATTCAAAGGGGTTTATACACCGTATAAAAGAAAGTTGTGTATAAAACCAAATATGCCTCAATGAAAGGGGATTGAGAAGAAGTCCTTAAAAAGATCATTTTTAAAATAAAATAGATCTATTATGTGTATTCACTATAGGTACACATAAATAAAGTAAAAATACAAAATAGGACATAATAATATCATGACATAATTTGAAAGTAGGTGATTAACCCAAAGAATGGAAGTTGGGTTAAAAAATTCCCTTACCTTGCGTCTTGTCCTGACTCGACCGTTCTTTAACCTCCTGAATAATAAACTAGAGTTAATTTCTATTTACTTAAGAACCTTTTTTATGTTCATTATTCCTTTTATATCACTTATTACCATGTTATGAACATTATGTAATTATTTAAGTTAATAACGGTCGTTTTGTCGATCTTTGGTACTTGAGTCAACAATAAACTTCTTATAATTACAAGTTGTTTATGTGGTAGAATATCCATTATCTCCAGAATTATATTCATGATTTAGATGTCATATATATCATATATATCCAGTATATACATTCATTCATAATATTACGTAACATTTAGAGGTAAGAAATGAAATGCACCGTTCATGGAGACGGTAAGCCGTACGTACGCATGAACGCTACTTTCATTTCTATTTAGTATTTAATGGAATGAAATCATAATTATATAAAGGTATAATATAGTTCCAGTATAATATCATATATGAAAATAGTTTCATCAAAATGGCCACCATTATAGGTGTTAAAAGAATTTTAACAATCATCGTTTCGTGAGGCAGTATTTCGCCACCCACAGAAACAGTATGTTCTTTAACCATTAGACGAAGGTGTGTGTAAGTGTAAACCAAATACTTATCATAAAAACATCATAGTATATTTTAGATACTGGTGTTGTTACAAAAGAAAGGAATGAAAAGAGTTTAAGGGGTTGGAGAAGCAAAATAAAACAAAACAACATTAGAGAAGACATTACCTTAAAAATCGGGTAACTCTTTTTGATTTGAGCCAAAGGCTTCCTTGGGAAGAATTCTGCCCAAAGTGAGGCTTCTAGGAGTAAGTGAGGGATGTTGGGAGAGTATTTTGGCAGAGTTTGGCCGAGACAAATGGCTTGAAGGTGTGAATAAGGTGGGAGTGGTGGGGGCCTTTTATAAGTGGAGAGGAGGGGCACTTTTGGAAAGTAATGAAATGTTATTCTATTATACAATGCTTTTCGGATTCTAAAGGTCCCACACTTGTATAATTCTAGGATAATGTGATAAGGGTTTGAAATATCCTCATCCAATAGGATTTGGACAAGTGTAAGCCTTGGATTTTACATTATCTTCTCATTTTATTTAAATCGTTAAATAATGAGGTCATCGCTGCATCATCATGATGTCATACATAATTTAATTTATTTAATGTCTAAAAATTATAAAAAAAATACTATGATGTAGGAAATCTTTTTATCTTTCCAATGACTATTTATAATCAAAAATATGAATTGTATAACCTCATGTAAAAATTGTTTTAGTAAAACATTTCATATTTGTGTCATTTTTTACTTTAACATTAAATAAAAGGTATTTATGTCATTTTCCAACTAAAGTGGCTCCATGGGGTCCCCAAGTTGACCCATGGATTTTCTTGGTCAGCCATGTCACATCCAATGAGGGTAGGACATGTGTCAAGCTCATCTCATATTATTAAAACATTATTTTTACCTTAAACTACACTAATTACCTCTAATCGCGATTAAGAACTTAAAAGTTACTATTCACCAAAAATTATTTTAATCTCATTGAACCACATTTTACTTCTTAATGACAACCATGTATGTCGGATTTTTGAAAATCAAATCACAGAATTGGTAATATTTCATTTAAACGAAAGAAATCAGTTATTTAACTACCACTTAGTGGTTTCACTATTCATCAAAAATTGAAGTTTTTCAGAACAATGCCAAAATTTCACCCTAAGCTATAATTGATATTCCTAATTCAAAAATGATGTCTATTTTATGAAATTCCAAACATATAATTTGCATTAATTAATTTTATAATTAATTCCCGCTGTCACAACAAATAGCGTGTTTTTAAGAAACAATTTATATCAAAAGATTGACAATTGTTTATGTCCAATTTCAAAGTGAAATTAATTCTAATGACCACCATTGGATAAAATGGTAAAAATATATTCTAATTATACTTTAAAACCATTCAATAGTATAACTTATCACTATAAATTATTTTGATTAAAAAAGTTGTTTTAAGTATTTTTCACTATTCATAAAAATTTTGAAGTTCTCAGAAAATTACAAAAAATTCAACATAGGCTAATTTCAATATTAGGAATACAAAAATGAAGTCTATTTTGAAATATAAAATTTCTATAAATTTAAAAAGTGGTTATTACTATTCATAACGGCTACTTTGATTAGTTGCAGTGTGTTAGAACTCGATGTTGCGTACAATGCAAGCTATTACATTATTGAATGAGAAGCGTATCATGGAAGCTCGGGGTGTTACAAATTGGTCCACAATCACTCATAAAGCATCATTATTACAAGTTTTCCTAGGTAATCCTATCACAAAACCATAGTTACATCATCACATTTCCACTACGGAATGGGAAGAGGCTGCAATATCCAAACTGGCCTCTGATGCTCATCTTTCACCTACTGATAGATGAAACATCTTACTACAAAGACTACTACCACCTTCTTCATCTCTGACCACCAATACTATCTATAGAGATCATGATATATCTTTGTCAAACCAGGATATAACTCCCATCTAGAATCATAAAACTCTCTCATAGTCTCCTTGTGAAAGCCTGTGGAAACCCATACTCAGCCAAGGAAAATAAAATAATTTCCCTAGCCAAGATACCATCATAATGGTGTCTCCCCACTATATATGTTGTCCCTAAAAACTATTCCCTCTGGATTAGATAATTGATTTGTCTTAATTCAATCCAAAATAATGGGTATAACATATGTTGAATTCAAATATAATTGTCCCTAGAACTCCTGAACATCTAGATGCATGCCTTCAAAGAGTTCCAGTATCCACCACTCATCACAATAATCCCACAAAACCCCCTTCTTCATCTTTAGGCTCAATGAATTAGTAACTACATTTTCCTTTCCTATTGTTTAGACCAAATCAAAGTCAAAATACTATATATAATTGACCCACCTTATCTATTAAAGGTTCATTTCCTACTAAGAAAATATGTACCTAAGGCTCTTATGGTCCATGTATACCATAAACCTCTCACCCATGAGATAATGCCTCCAACATATCAAGGCATGTACCACTGATGCTAACTCCAAATCATGATTAGGGCAATTCCTCTCATGTGGTATCAGTTGTGAGGAGCCATAAGCAACCACTCGATCATCCTGCAACATAACTACTATGAGTAAAACTTCATATGTTTCACAGTACACAGTATAAGATTTACCCAACACAGGTAAAGTGAGAATAGGTGATGAGGTTAGCCTATCTTTCAACTCCTAAAAATATCTCTCTCAAAACGTCTTTCCAAACAAACTTCACCCCTTTCTTGGTAAGCCCAAACATTGGTGCTTTCATATGATATAAATCCTAAATAAAGTGTTGATAATAACCTACTAATACCAAAAATCTCAAAACCTTGAAGACATTCTTGGGATGCTCCCAAGATACCACAGTTGTAACCTTCTCTGGATCCACTGACACTCCTGGCTCTAAGATGACATGGCCCATGAAGTGAACTTTATCAATCTATAAACTACATTTAGTTAGATTGGATTAAATATTATGATCTATTAATGTACTCGAGATGATTTTAAGATATTGGGCATGATCATCTTTTGACTGGGAGTACACTAAGATATTGTCAAAAAAACCACCAAAAATTGGTCCATAAAAGGATGAAAGATATAATTCATCAAGGCCATGAATACCGCCAGTACATTATTCAAACCAATCAGAATCTCTATGAACACATATAATCCATACCCTCTTCTAAAAAAATTATGAGGTGTGCATGATAGCCTCACCCTCAACTGATGATATCTTGATCTCAAATCGATATTGTAGAATATCTTAGCACCTCACATCTGATCAAATAATTCATCAATTCTTGAAAGGGGATATTGGTTCTTGACTATCATCTATTTAAATCTATGATAATCCAAACATAAGCATAAATACACATCAAACTTCTTGGAAAATAGAATTAGAGTACCCCAAGGATATGTACTAGTCCATATGAAACCTTTTGCTTCTAGATCTTCCAAATGAAATTCCAACTCCTAAATCTCTGTTAGTTCTATTCTATATGGTAGGATAGAAGTTGGATATTTTATCAGCACCAACTCAATCATAAAATCAATCTTTCACATGGGTGGTAATCCGTATAACTCATCAGAAAATAAATCCTGAAAATTTTCTACCATTAGAGGAAAATAATTTTATTGAATTCCTCCATAATCTAGAGAAATACTAGCTATTTGAGTTATGAGACAATCCAATATGCACTAAATTGGTCTTGTATGGCCAACCTAATGATCTCACTCACCCTGATGATAATATTCACCTCCTTATGTAGATAAAAATGTAACTATCCTCTAATAGCAGTAAATATGAACCTAGTATAGAACTAAACAATCCATAATAAGAATCAAATCAAAGCCTATCATTTCCAGCACGAATGGTTCCCAAAAGAAATGGTAATCACCAATCATTAGAGAACATGACTTATAACATTTTATATTCTCTAACCACACTCCCAATGGCATGTCTATGGTTAAAACACCATACAATATTTCCACATCCAATACCAAACCATTTATAAAAAGATCAGATAAAAAGTAATGTGATGGTCCTATATCACACACAACACAAGAAATGGTAGAAGATATAAGAATTTTACCTCTAATAGTAGACGGTCTGACATCCACACTATCTAGAGTATTCTATATAACATACAGCTAACTAGCCCCTCTGCCTTGGGTTGCAACCTAAATCATTTGAGATTTACCCTCTTCCTAGTACTTTCATTTCTACATGGGGGTACCACATCCCATAACTTGACCAAAATTTCATATGGAACTCTAGCTACCTATCTGTTGAGGATTGGTTGAGTCCTTCCTAGACTCAGGTACCTGTCATGTTCCCTTGACATTGTTCTGCTTCAACATTCCCCAACAAAACCTATGTAGATGTCCCAGTCTTCTACAATCATGACACTCCAAAGTGGGGTATGGTCACTGAGGTTGTTTTTAGACCATATTTACACATTGGTAGCACTATAGTGAAACATGGTTCTGAGATGGTTTCCCACTTCCTTAATTGCGCTGACTGTTGTTTCCTTATAGAAAATTTTCATAGCGATGCTTCTTTCCTATAGAAGAAGATTTTATAGTTTTTTCTACTGAAACATCCTATCCACTGCTTGGGACCTCTCTCATATTCCCTTCCATTATTAGTTCCTAATTCATCATATCTATAAAACTACTTGAAAGTAACATGTTCACCTATGACCTAATATCATAAATAATACCATCCTAAAAACATATCTCCCTAGAGATCTCATCAGCTTCCATGGATAGAACAAATCACTTTAGGTTGGTGAATCATTCATCATAGTCCATTACTAACATTTCCTCATGTACCATATTTATAAACTCATGAGCCTTCTCATCCCTCAAAATCTTTGTGATATAAATGGATCTGGAACTTCATCTCTAATTACTTCTAAGATAACTCCTCCTACTACCCTTCCTACTCTATAATGTCCCACCAATGCTTGTCCGGTCCATGATTCATATATACAATAAGATTCACCCTCCAATATTTGGGTGTCTCAAGATGCTTAAATATCATCTGGAATAACTTGACCCAAAAATTGACTACCTGGGGGCCTCCCCTAGTTAAAGTAGGGGGATGCTGAAGTTGGAACTCTCTCTTCATCTTAGACATCAATGGCATGGTGTGAACATTCTCTCTTTCAATGTATCTCATGACCCTTAAGGATTTTTTGTAAATACAAACATCTATATAATCCTTAGAAGATATATGAAGCTCTAGTTTAGCTGGGTTAGGAATTTTCTGATTGCCACTCTCCTGATGCTCAACTTTGAAGAGGACGATGAGGCATTTTTTCTATAATAAAAACACACTCCTTAGAATACTGGCTATAACAACAAGGTCAACCTCAATAGGTGAAAAAAATAGAGAACCACTACTCCAGGATTCTCTAAACATGGCTTACATGTGTTTTATAATGACATAAAAATTCATTTATTTCATTTCATTAAACAGATATAATCGGTATCTCATACCACAGATCATATAGACAAGTATATAACACATGAAATAAATATGTACCTATCATGAACGATGCATGTCAATGTATATCCCTATATTCCTATCATTATGAATTCATACTCTTCTCACATCATACTGGACCATGATTATAAATCTCAATAACCAATAACATCATGAAATAAAAACCTCAAAAAACATTTTAATCATGCAAGGTGGGATTACATCAACTGTAACAAGCAGACAGTATAAACAATGGTCTCATCCCTGGTCACTTGGATTGTTCCTGATACATGGGTTATATACTCCCATACACAATCTCATTACCAAGCCCTAACACATCCAAGTCTCTATTCTACCTTTCACAAATAGTAAATAAATATAAAATAAAAATTGTCTGATGATACCACTTTGTAACGTCCCCTGATCTTACACCCTCTCACATGGCCGAAACCAATTGGCTACGAGACCTCAATTCTGCCTCCCCATATGCCAAAGGCTTCTGACTAGTATCATGGGTGTGATAAGTATATTCAGTAGACTATACCCTCATTTATAGAGTTACAACACAATAGAATAATAAAATAACAATAAATAAATTTTAGAGTGTGGAAATAATGGAAAAAATATAATACAATGGTAAACCAATAATAAAAGCCAAATAAATAATCCAATAAATAATAAAATAATAATATAATGATGTGATAGAATGTAACTAAATTTAATTCTATAGGTAATACAAATAAAAGACTAACATACTCAAATAAAGACTCAAAATTCCCCAGTCCTGAACCCTATGTTTGTCCTATCTTTAGACTATAGCCCATCCGGCAAGAAAAAATCGACAGTAAGTTCATTTTCCCTTTTCCAATTATGCATAAATGTAATCCTATTAGGTACCAAATGGAGGCATATGTAGGGTGTGAGTATAACTCATTATATTGACACCATCATGTCTAATCATAACCAGTCTAATAATAAGTACATTGAATAATTCAATAAATGGTTTCATTAATTAATTGAACAATTAAATTAATACCAAACCAACCTGATTTGGAACTATACTAGAATATCTATGAGCATTAATCACAACCATTCTAACTACAACTATATAACCATGGTAAACCATAACATTCCTCGATGTTATACTGTATTGTATTTGAGCATGTCTCACAACCATGTCAACCATAACCATTTAACCATGGTAAAATATCAAACAAATCTAGGTCAAAAAGAGTTATATAATAATTTCAGAAATCGATCAAGGTCGAGCCTAGTATATAATCATTTCAACATGTGTCAGGTATAATCCCAATATATAATCATTTCGGCATGTTTCACTAGGCATTCCCCTCTATATAAGAATTTAAGTATATATCTGGTCCAATCCTAGTATATAAGAATTTCAGCATGTGTCATTGGGCATAGCCCGCTATATAATCATTTCATCATGTGTCACTAGGAATAGCCCACTAAAAGAATTACATCATAGGAATCACAACACATGTTATAGAAATAGGGATATCACAATATCATGTCATAAATCTCAATGGTTAATTATAAGAATTACCATTTATCTTTCAATTAATCATTTCATTTATCCTTTTGTCATAAACCAACAAAAAGTTAACCATTTCAATAATTAGTCCAATCCAAGGTGAATCTATATTGAGTAATCACCCAAAATCCATGTCATGCTAATCAAACATTAATCCATTAAACAATTAATTTATAATTAGGGGTTTTCTTACTCGAATAGTATCCACAAGCCATGTCAAGAACCAATCGTATCCAAATGGATTCCAAGAAATAATTCAATTCATCATTTAACTAATTTAGGCAAATGTTATGTTGGAAAAATTTCACAATTTCACATACTTGGAAAATATTAATCCATAGGGAAGAGGTTTAGACCCCTACCTTTAACTGACAATCAACCAACGCTTCCAGCAGGATTTTCCAACGAGAATGAAGGTGCAGATGATCATAAGGATCCTAGAATACAACTAATTAAGATCAAAAACAACAATGAACATGGTAAAAATATTACACCGCAATGACTGGAGAACAAATTGAGAGAAAGGAAAACTGAAGAAAATTCACTTACCAGGGATCAAATGTGTGATCCAAACATCTGGAATGAAGATTGGTGCTCCAAAATAGCCTATAAGATTACATAAGGTCAAGATAAAGATATTATATAAAGTAATGAGAAACAAATCATCCACAAGAAACCATTAAAATTACTACCTAGGAAATTACATGGTGTGCAACTCCTTAACATGTCGTGTATTTCTTTTTAGAGGGATATGCTGAAAAATCCATCACCTTGGATTATTATTTTTCCCCATAAAATATTATAGGAACTATAATTAAATTTCATAACATGTAATCTTTTTATGTCTTGAATCATTTAATGACCTACAACCATTCACAATATGTTTCTAATGATATTTACATGTCAGGTAATACATTTACACGGTGTGTAAATGTTCTACAGAAATTTTTCATCCCATTTTCCTATATAAGGATATGAACACCTCCACGGCCTTAAAATCATAGAAACCCTTTGTAAACACATTTAACATATTTATATTCAAACCCCATTAATTTAAACAGATATCCCTAGACTTTAGGTCATTTCCCCCAAAAAAGGCTCTCCTTCTCCAAACAAGGCTCGAGCACCAAGGTTCAAATGAAAAACTCAGAGGGGTGTGCCTGTAAAAAGACAGGATCTTGCACATCACATATCATACATTGAGTAATGTACCTTTATCCATCACAATCCATACACATCATACTTATATCAATCCTTATGATACTATATCCAAATATACATGTGTGTGAAATAACCCCAATACATTACATTCCTCTATACACATATATATGGAAACTAATCATCATGTATACCAATATAAAATACTACTAGGAGAATAGAGTAGGTCTAGAGGGGGTAGTCAGTCATACATTCCTTACAAACCTAGATGTTGGGTAAAACACCCACTCAAAGTCCACTGGATTTCATTCTACCTACCGATATGGGTGGGGTAACATATGAAATCATAAAACATACTAGATATAATATAGCTCCCAACTAAACTATGGGAATTAAATTAATCTTAATATCAACTGCAGTTATCATCACTCAGACACCTAGTTGTCACTACTAAGAACTATATATCATATAATCACACAACCATTAAGGGATACTTTCATTAATTAATATATTTAATTATTTCTCTTTATTTTAATTAATTCACTAGCCATTAATTGAAATTACTCCAAACACATTTTTTAATCATCAAGTGAAGTCCATTACCTCCATGAATAATCCAAATGAGTCCACAGTTTCTCAATATTAACATCCTTTGAATTCTAATAATCACTAACTAAATGGGTTAAAACATGATTAAACATTATTATCATTTCATAATTCTATATACTCTAGAAAAAATCATAATCTACCATAAATATGCATAAGCAAGAACAAACAGCTTCCTCAAGTGGTGAGGAAATGAATACAGATAAACAAGAAACCTATCCATCTATACATTAAGTATAATATTAACAAGAAAGCATCTCGGGTGTAAGTATAACAATGGGTAATCCCTACTTCAAATCGCTCCATAAAACCTGGTGTCATCCCTGACCCCATCATGTATATCACCATGCATCTCACTATCACAGGCATCAATTTCACCACAACCCTAGGCCTCCCCATCCATATCTTATTATCCAATAGCCATCCCAATCTCATATCACATTGCATAGAAATACTCATGTCTAGAGAATACAGAAAGAAGAAAACAACAAACAATACTCAATAGGGCATCCATGACCTAAAAACAAGGCATCCAAATTTTGTATGCAAATGGGATCTCATGAACCCAATAATTTATCTTTATCAATCAATTAGTTTTATCTTGAATTGACTAATTCATTTATTATAGGTTACAACTATGAGTAACATAATTCATCAACTATAAAATGATATTAAATTATTTAAACATGCTCTATAGCATCAATTCCTCAACTAACTATCAAACTAAAAATTCTAATTTATAATTCCTTTTATTATTATCAAAAATAAGAATTATAGCTTCGGGTTCTTTATCCAATTACATTAACATATGTAAGAACATATAAATTAAACATGCATTTAGAATTATTTTATTTCCATCAAATTATAAGAAACAAATGTTTCATTAAACATGCCTATTTACATTTATCTATCCATCAAATAATTATTATATTTTCATTCATTAACCATTTTTGTAAATTAAACATTTTAAACCCAAGTATATCAACATTATTAACAAATCATAACATAGATAACTCGCTATATGTAAAAATAAGTGGCAACTCATTATTATTATAGAAAACAAGTGATCACAACAACTATATTCCACTTCTTAATTTAAACCAATTAATTTTTTATTTAGGATAATTCCACTACCACCCAAAGGGATAAATTATGTTTAATTTACAATTACATGTAATATAAAAATGAAAAGTAATGAATTCACTACATCAATGCTTTCAATTTTCTTTGATGAGAATGGAACAATAATATGGATCTCTAATCACCTATCCTGTATGGAAATCTATGACTCTCTAAGAATTTCGCACCATAAACATGCTAAAAACAACAAAAGAAACTCTATTAGAATGATAGAGATCAAAAACCATAATATGGAAAGTAATAATAGGAGGAAATGAGACCATTATAAGAATAAACCACAAGAAAAGAGGTATAACTCACCTCATATCACCATGGATAGAACACGAGAAGCATGGAATTAATCCCTATTGAAGGGCTTCCAAAAATCCTAGGGAGAATTCTATTGGATTGTTTCTCCATGAATCGGATTGGAGTGGACTGACACACCCCAACCGTCGATCTCACTGAGGGTTGAGCTCCGCCTGATCACTAAGGTCGGGTATATCGGTCTTCATTTCGAAACACCCAATGGTTCCATATCCAACGATATGTGGACCTTCTTTCCAAAGGTAGGAATTCGATGGTTTGATTCGGCCAGCAATTCTTAAGAACTCACATTGGTCGATAAGATGGGAATTCGGGCTCATCGCACCCTTTCAGGGGGAATTATTACATGTTCTGAGACTCTCTTATATATTTAAGATGTGTTCATATGTTCGTGAATCTTTGGTTTATACCCAAGCATAGTATCCACGGATTACCCCTGGTTGGAAATGGTCATCTGAATGCAAGGATTCGGAATCATTTAGGCCTGAGGTTTACCATCCCTCATTGGGGTTAATGACTCCGAGGAGTTTGGACTCATTGAGATGGCGTTAACTTGAAGCCTCATAATAGGGTGCTCTGGAGTTTATTATCTTTCAGGGGGGATAGGTAACGACTTGAGCGTTTGGATCGAACCCGTGATACGGGATTCCTATGTATCCTCATGAGAGGAATCAGAATCCACGTAGTTCAGTGGAGGCGGTGTTGGAGAACCGATGTGAGGATGGACCGAGGGTCCTATGGGTAGTGGGCTTGAACCTCATGAAGGCTTCCAACGTACCATGCCTTGACATGGATAAAAGTCCTCATAGTTCACAGTAGGTGGTGTCAGGTTCGGTGCTTACTCTAATCTCATGTGATTCAAGCTCGGTGTGAGAAACAAGAGGTAGCAGAGACCTGATGATCACGTCGCAAAAGGTGCATCCGTGGGAAGCGGAGTGGGGCTTACGCATGGAATAGCCTGAGAAGTTGGGGATTACTTTATAATGGAGGCCTGTAATGTCTTCCTCATGTCTGTCCATGAGGGTATCCCAATTCATTGGCGGGTTGAGGCATTTACCTATGTGCTAGTACACAAGCGGGATAATGCCAAGGGAATTAGAATCTGTCCAAACAAAGGGAGATGAAACATGTGAATCACATGCCTGTCATTCGGAACGCAATGAGGGTGGTGTGGCGATGGAGGATAACTGTTGACCTTGTTTGAAACACAGCATCCATACCACGTTAGCCTGGAATGGGGACAAACAAGTGAGGGTCGACTGTTGACCGTGTTTGAAACACTGGACCTGACTCGAAGTGTTGCCCAAAGTCTTTCGGGGGCGTTGGCCCAGGATGGTAGGTGAGTCGAGGCGGCATGGGACCAGGCCATTAGGGGGTCCCTTCAGACATGCAAGGGAATGAAGATCCGAATGAAGGACTTGAAAAGCATGGGGTGGAGTGATGGAATGTTTGAGTGGATTCCAGCGCTCTTGAAATTATGCCATTATAAACATGGAATGAGGCATCTTATGCTTGGATCATAAGGCATCACTTTCATAGAGCAAGAGGCATCCAATTATTGAATGAAAGGTAATGCTACAGTTTATATTCATGTAGAGAGGATTGTTTCCATATATTTTAACATCATATGGATAGGAGGAGGGCCATACAGTTTAATGTCATGTGGTCAGGACGAGGGTCATACAGTTTAACTTTATGTGGTCAGGACGACTAGGTAGGAGATACCTATAAATGGTTGGTGTGGGACTTACGCAAGGGCGGCCCTTTCTGGATGAACCTATCATGGGATCTAGGTAATGGGATTTTAGGGGTCTCATGATAAGTATCTCAACTCATGGAATTTATAGGACGGATGTTGGAGTGTCATAAGGGTGCAATAGGAAATAATGTTGAACCGGCCCGAAAATTTCGCGGTGCGACTCTCCATTTTTCATGGGGGTCTGTGATGATAGCGAAGGGACTGTCTCGGAGGTCCGGGACCACATCCCATCACTTACCTCGAGCGGGGGTGCGGGGATATATCCCTCGTGGTATGGACCAGCGAGTGCATGGGGTTTTCCGCATGGGGTGGGCCGCATAGAAGCAGGCCGCATAGGATATGGCCGCAGAGGGTATCTTCTGAGGAGCTGGTAGCGTAGGAGAAGCCGCGGAGGAGCTTTCGGCGAAGGAGGTGGGGTTGCGTAGAATCTGGCCACCTAGGATGTTCGCGAAGGAAATGGCCGCTAAGGGCTAGCCATGGAGGAGCTGTCTGCGAAGGAAATGGCCGCTAAGGGCTGGCCATAGAGGAGCTGTCTGCGAAGGAAATGGGGTCACGTAGAAGCTGGCCGCGAAGGAGTTTCCTGCAAAGGAAATGGGGCCGCGAAGGAAATGAGGTCACATAGAAGCTGTCCGCGGAGGAGCTTCCTACAAAGGAAATGGTCGCTAAGGGCTGGCCGCGGAGGATCTGGCTGCATGTGGTTCACAGTTTGGTTTCTCCTCTATGTAGAAGAGTGCATCCGCAGATGATATGGGGTCCGCAGATGGTCATGGAACTTTACCACTGGGAGCGATTTCTCCAGCGTCTCCCCATGGGTTTTCCCCCGTCCTTTCATCCCCTCATTTTTTGTGCCCCTCGGTGACTATTTATAGAGTCGTGAAGAGGTTGTATTGATGGGCACACGACACTTTTTGTGGAAGCCCATGAAGGAATCCCCACCCACGGATGACTCGATCAACCAGGGATTTTTGGAACCGAGATTCGTGGGATGTCTCTACGACAGCATATGTCTCTATCACTATTCTGCGAATGACGAGGTTCGCGGTGGCATATGGATTCCACCTCTATTTCGCGAGCGATGAGTTTCACGGCCGCATACGGCTTCCGCCTCCATTTCGTGAATGACGGCGCCCGCAGCATGGGCCGGTTAGCGCGGTTCGCAGTGGTGGACCGACCTGGAATCTGTCGGTGGTCTTCCTGGTTCGTGCCCGCATAGGCGCTCTGCCCCCATTTCGCGAACGACAGTGTCTGTGGGAGGGCGGTTCGCCGAACCGGCCGCGTACTATTGCTGGGAGCTGGTGCACGGACTGGTTCGGTCCTTTTCCAAGTTTTGGGGTAATTGGATTTCCCCCTTGCAGAATTTTCAAGACCCTACAAATTTCCCCCATCGGAATGGGGTCTGATCGGAACGAAGAGAAGGCTATTTTGATGTAGAGTGGTCCTGAAAATCGATGATTTATTGTACAATGCTCTAAATTTTGCCTAATCCAAGGGACTCAGTGAGCACAGTTTGACTTTTACTGGGGTTTTGTAGAAAACCCCCCAAAAAAAATTTCTTTTCTGTTAATACCCTAATTTTGCCTGGGGCCATTTGGTGTGGACCCAGCGGGTATGGCTCGGCTTTTTCTTAGGTCACCCTTTTCAGGTTTTCGGCTTAACGGGATTTGCACCTCTTTTTGTGAGTGGTTTAAAGTCCCGCCGACAAGACTATCATTACTGATGTTTTAGGTTGAACATTTTTTACCAGATTTAGTGGGGAGAGAGTCCCAATGAGGTTTGGTTGATTAAAATATGTCTTAATTCCCTTTAGACGCACATGGGGGGAACATGTTTAGATTTGAACTACATGCAGGGAATGTCTCAAGGCATGAGATCCGTATCAGCGTACAGAAGTAGGAAAGCATTACCTAAGGCATACTTCCCTTTGGTAGATAGGCCAGCGGTGATCAATATGCAGAGCCACTGAGGGCATGGTATACATATTCATTTAAATGTGTCCTTAAGTCAATGAATACCCATTTCTGATGGCCCGAGGACTTCGTGGAAGTCCGTCTTACGGAAACCACCATGGGTGGCTTGGAAAGGGTATGTGATGTCTGAAAGTGTTTGAGAACATATGTATTAATCAGGAGTGTGGACACAGGGTCCCTGTCCTATGCATTTAGTTAGCGTGAAGGATGGTTGGAGCTTGACGCAGTTTAAAGTTGTGCAGCCAGGACATTCTTCAAAGTGGAATGGCTTCTCCTAGTTCTCGGTAATCTCGTCAAAGACGTTCCACTATATTCGGGCAGGGTTATGAAAGAGGTTGGTAAACTTCTGCTCAGAAGGTTTTTGAATCCCAGGATGGATATGGGGGCTCAAAGGCCAAGAGGTGTACGAAGAGAAGCATTGCCTAAGGAAATCTTGCCTTTGGTAGATAAGCCAGGGGCGATCAATATGCAGAGCCACTAAGGGCATGGTATGCTTAGTCATGCAAAGGTATCCTTAGGTTAATGATTGCATTCTCCCGATAGCCGGGCAACTTCAAGGAAGTTTGAGATTCAGGACCACCAGGGGTAGTTTACAAGGGTTCATCTCTTTCTGGGTATAGAGTGTGATTTATGCGGAGATGGTGCCTAGATACGGGAGAAACATCTGGGATAAATTTCCTGGGAATGGGTGAAGTCATCCCTTCTCACGCTGGTGTGAGATGGTGGTTTGTGCAGGTCTAGCCCATGCACTGAGGGATAGAGGAAAACCTTCATTCCTGACTTAACCCATGACAAATTTGACTCTGCAGTTTAACACCATGTGGAAAGGATGGGGGCATTTTAAATTCCATTCAGTTTAACTTCATATGGCAAGGACAGCTTCCGTGTAGTTTAACGCCATGCGGTAAGGACGGGAAGCATTTTTGAAGATTTTGTGCAGTTTGATATCATGTAGCGAGGACATGGGAGCATTTTTAAATCTATAAAAATGCTTACCATTGGAGGCATTTCTCTAGATTCTTAATGCTCGGTCTTTGCAGTTTCTCGCTAAGTGGCAAAGACATGCTCTGTGCAGTTTTAATCGCCATGCAGTAAGAACATAGTTGCAAAGGCCACTCTTGATCAGAATGTAACTGGGATTGAACATCTTGGCATGTCCAAGACGTGGAGGGGGTTGATGGTGTAAACTGTGGTTCTGGGGCTTCTTGGATCCTGAGAGATGAGATGGGGGCTCTGAGGCCGGTAAGTGTACGGGGCTAGAAAGAGTGTTGCCTGAGGAAATATTGCCTTTGGTAGACGGGAAAGGGGCCATCAATATGCAGGTCCATTGAGGGAATGGTATGCATAGTCATCCAAATGTGTCCTTGGGTTGATAACTTTCCATTTCCGATGGCCATGAGTGATTATGAGGATCCAAGATTGACTGGGCCACAGAGTCTGTTGTTTGGTAAGGAAATGTCTGGACATGTCGGGGGTGTTCTTCCCTGGTTACTGTCAAAACTTGAAGAGTTTACCCCGCTGATTTATCTTTCACATGGGGTATACCTTTACTCCATGCAGTTTAACGTCGTGTGGTAAGGACGATGTACTCATAGTTTAACAGTCGTAGAGTTTGGACCATCGGGTGACCATCACTACAATCACCTGGAGGGCAATTAAGTTAGGGTGCTCTAGTATACTTTGAACAAGTGTGAGGGAATGAGGGTGTAAACTATAACTTTGGGGTTTCCTAGATCAGGAGGTATGGTGTGGGGGCTCTGAGGTCGGTAGGCGTATGGGGCTAGGAAGTGTACCACCCGAGAAAATCTTGGATTTGGTAGATGGGCCAGGGGCCATCAATATGTAGATCCGCTGAGGGAATGGTATGTATAGTCATGAAAAGGTGTCTCCAGGTTGATAAATTTCCATTTCTAATGGCCATGAATGATTATGAGAATCCGAGATTTCTCATAGTACAGAGTTTGGCATATGGGGATAATGGTGTTCGGGCATACAAGAAACATCTCTACTGCAATTGCATGTCGAGTCAAAGTAGTTTAGCCCTGGCTTGATGTTCATATATTCATGTCATCATGCTAACCACGGGCGGACACATAGGCTAACCAGGTATGGATACCCTAGAAACATTCATATGTGAGAGGGGAATGAACTTGTAAATCACTACTCCATAAATTTTTGGATCGAGAGATACGATATGGGGGCTCTGAGGCCGGTAAGCATACGGAGATAAGAAGGGTATCGCCTGAGGAAATCTTAACTTTGGTAGATGGGCCAGGGGCTATTAATATGCAGAGCCACTAAGGGCATGGTATGCATAGTCATGCAAATGTGTCCACAGGTCGATAACTTTCCACTTCCGATGGCCATGAGTGATTATGAAGATCCACAATTATCCAGGTCGTGGAGTCTGATGTATGGATAGGATGCATCCAAATGCATGAGGAGTATTCCCATATTGTTTTACCATATATCTTGGGTGGGTCACGGCGAAGTCCATGCAGTTTAACGACGTGCGGTGAGGACGTGGTCCGTGCAGTTTACCGTCGTGCGCTAAGGATGAGAGGTATATATACCTGTGTTTTCTTTTCTCGGTGGCTGGGTTGGGGGATAAGATCTCGGCGTCGCTACGTATCCTGCGAGGGAAAGAATCAAGCCACACGTATTTCTCTTTGGAGTACACCCCGTGCAGGTCTGGTCCTTACACAGGGAGAAGGGGGCATGTTTATTTTATTTTTATTTTTTTTTTCTTATCCGTGCAGTTTAACGTCTTGCGAAAAGGATGAGGATCACACCCCGTGCAGGTCTGGTCCATACACGAGGGAAAGAGCATTTTTAACTTCTTCTCTATGCAGTTTAATGTCGTGCGGTAAGGACGAGGAATACACCCCATGCAGTTCTGGTCTATACACGGGGGAAAGGGAATTTTTAACTTTATTTGGGGATGGCTGGGCCAGGATGGGGGATCCTGGCGTCGCTACATGTCCTATAAGGGCAGGAATCAAGCCGTATGTAGTTCTTTGAAAGATAATAGACTTCGTGCAGGTCTAGTCCGTACACGGGGGAAGAGGGAATTTTTTTATCTTTCTTATCCATGCAGTTTAACATCGTGTGGTAAGGACAAGGAATACACCCCATGCAGGGTTGGTCCATACATGGGGGAAAAGGAATTTTTTTTTTTGTTTTATTCGGGGGTGACTAGGCCAGGATGGGGAATCCTGGCATCACTACGTATCCTGCAAGGGAAAAAATCAAGCTGGACGTAGTTCTCTGGAATCCACACAGTTTAACGTCATGCGGTGAGGAAGAAGTACTCTTAGTTTAGGTTCATAGATTTTGGACCATTGGGGCTTGTCAGTTTAACATCTTGCATCTTGGAAAAAACTGCCTTTAATTATGCGAAATATTTCTTTAGAAACCTCGCATTTGTAGGAGCAGTGGTGAATTGCCTGTCCATGGAGATCAGGGAATATGCTCCGTTGGAGTAGACCTTGTGTATAACATATGGTCCCTCCCATTTGGGATCCATCTTTAGAGGTTTCTTTCCAGGTATCATTGGGGTCTGGAGGACCAACACTAATTCTCCTTCCAAGAAAGACCGAAGACGAACCTTTTTATTGAAGGCTCGCACGATCTGGTTCTAATATACCTCAAGATGGTGCAAAGTGTGAAACCGCTTCTCGTCAAGCTGTTCCAATTTACCTAGCCATTTTTCTGATTTCTCATCATTGTATAACGGATCACTAATAGCAACCTGGAGTGAGGCTAATTGGAGCTCAATGGGCAGGACCACTTCTGTTCTGTATACTAATTAGTATGAAGTAGCCTGAGTAGTAGTGCAGATTGTGGTTCGATAATCCCACAATGCATGGAGGAGTTTATCCGACCATGACTTCTTATCTTTTTCCACCATTTTCTAGAGAATGTTGGACAGGGTCTTGTTGAAATCCTCTATATGTCCGTTGGCTGCTGCATGGTAGCGGGATGAGTGGTTGGCCTTGATACCATATTCTTGGTATAGTTTCTCCAATTTGGTAGAACAGAAGTTGGTGTCGTTATCCGTCAGTATGGTATGAGGGATGCCAAATCTGTTGATGATATTGGTTTTCACAAAACTGACAATGTTTCTCACCCTGAATTCCTTGAGGGGTATATCTTCTGCCCATTTGGAAAAGAAGTTGGTTGTTGTGAGGATGTACTTCAATTGTTTGGGTGTGGCGGGAGGATATGGTCCCATGACGTCCATTCCCCATTTGGAAAATGGCCAGGAGTACTTATCCTGATGAAGTAACTCTGGGGGTTGATGTATAAAGTTGGAATGAATTTGGCATGAGTGGAATTTTGTGGTAAAGTGCTCTAAATCTCGTGCCACAATGGGCTAATAGTACCCAAGCCTTTGAAACTTATGGGAAATCTTAGACCATGGCCGGTGTGCTCCACATACCCCTGCATGCACTTCAGTCATGATGGCAGCGGTTTCTTCTCCATCAATGCATCTGAGGAGGACTCTGTCGAGGCCTCGTTTTTAGAGGACCTCCTACTGACTCGTGCCTCCATATAGGACAAAGTTGATTTCCCTTCTCTATATTTTATCTCGTTCAGCCCTGTCTGATGGGAGTTCTCCCTTTTGGAGGTAATTTGCAATCGGGGTCATCCAGCTGGTGGCAGGCGTGTATGGTTCAGGGGCAGGACTGACTTCGTTGATTTCATCTGTCTTAGTCTGAACAAATGGCAGGACCATTCGACGATGAGCAATACTAATAACTGTTTCATCCTGGTCTAGGTCAGCTAGGGCTGTGGCCACGTCGGATAATGCATCGGCCTGGGCATTCTGAGACCGGGTAATATAGGTCAATGTTGGTTCTGTGGAGAATTCTTCCATTAACCCTCAAACGTGTTCAAATAGGGGAATCAGCTCCTCCTTTTTAATAGCATAGTCACCATTGACTTTCTTGATGACCAGTTCTGAGTCACCTTTTATCTTAATGTGCTGTAATTGTGCCTGGAGTGCCAGCTCGAGGCCTGCAATGAGGGCTTGATACTCTGCCTCATTGTTCATACATCCTTCTGATAGGAGGAAGGAATATGGAAAGACTACCTTTTCTGGGACGTGATTATTATTCCCAATCCCACCTTGTTAAATTTGGTATCCTCTATACTTTTCCCTGTTGGGATTTGGGATGCGCCGTCAAAGTACATTTCCCATGTTGGGAGCTCCTCTTGAACTGAGAATATGTCTTCATCAAGTAACTCAACGTCCAGTGTGGTGGTCCCTATCGAGGGGTGCTCTGCCAGAAAATATGCTAATGTCTGGCCTTTGATGGCCTTCTAGGGGACAAACCGGATGTCAAACTGTTGCAGGATGACTGCCCATCGGGATAGGCTCCCGGTCAGCATTGGGCAGCTGAGGATGTACTTGAGTGGGTTACTCCGTGAGACCAAATGGACTTCATGATGCTGCAGATAATGTCTCAATTTTTGAACTGTGAAGACCAAGGCTAAAAAACTCTTCTCTATGTTTAAGTATCGGGTTTCAGCATCGATCATGGTTCGACTGAGGTAATAGAGACTGTTTTCACTGCTGGTGTCATTTTTCTGTGCGAGGAATGCTCCCAGTGATCGTTCTAGGGTCGTCACGTATAGGATAATAGGTCTTCCTTCAACCGGGGGCATGAGCACCGGTGGGATTAAAAGGTACTTCTTTAGGCTATCGAATGCCTCTTGTAAATAATATGTCCATTGGTAGGTAACCCCCTTTTTCATTAACCTAGTGAAGGGAAAACATTTGCCCGCCAGGTTGGCTATGAACCGCCTGATATAGGCCAGGTTCCCTTGGAATGCTCTCAACTCAGTGAGATTGCGGGGAGGTGGAAGTCCATGGATAGCCTTTGTCTTTTCAGGTTCTACTTCGATGTCACGATGGCATACGACAAAGCCAAGGAATTTCCCTGAGGCAACCCCGAAGGCGCACTTCAAGGGGTTCATCTTCAAGCTATGTTGTCGAAGTTTGTTGAAGACAACTTCAAGGTATGATAGGTGATCTAAGCATTGTATTTATTTAACCACCAATTCATCTACATAACATTCGACGAATCTCCCGAGGAATGGTTTAAAGATACGATGCTTGGCGCGTTGATATGTGGCGCCAGCATTCTTCAGACCAAAGGGCATGACCCTGTAACAGAATATTCCTTGAGGGGCTTTGAAGGCAGTGGCTTCTCCGTCTTCTCGGGCCATCCAGATCTGATTATTCCCAGAATAACTGTCCATGAAGGAGATAGCCTCATACCCAGCCATTGCGTCGATTAATAACTCGGTGATCGGGACTGGGAAATCATATTTCGGGCAATGCCGATTGAGATCTCTGAAATCGATGCAGATGCAGATTTTTTCATTATTTTTCTTGACGGGGACAATGTTGGCCAACCAGATGGGGTATTGGACCTCCCAAATGAAGTCTACATTAATAATCTTATCGACTTCAGCATCTATTTTGGCAGCATGTGAGGGGTTAATTCTTCTAGCAGCTTGTTTATAAACCCGGTGGTCTTCTGGCAGACCTAAGCGGTGCATCGCCACTTCGGGATCAAGTCCCAGAATTTCTGTGTAATTCCAGGCGAAGACATCCTGGTGTTTCCTCAAGAAAGAGGTATATACCTTGTGCTCCTCGGGATACATGGTCGTACTAATGATAGTGGGCCTTGGGTATTCCTTGGTACCCAAGTTTATTTCCATGAGCTCATCCACAGTGGTGGAGATACCTTCCTCAAATACGGTAGGTGCATCCCTGAGATCCTCCTCCTCCTCCTCCTCATTCTCATCTTCTTGATCTGACGGGGGGAGAGTTTTGGGCCCAGGATCTCGGGGGTTTGAGGGCGAGGCATCGTGGGAGTCCCCGCTTAGGTACTCATCCCTGAATTAAGGGTTAGCGGTCATTTCTGCACTGCTACGCTCGGCCGTTATAGCTGCAGTCATGAGGACGGTTGAGTGCATGTCCGGACTTGAAACCCTACTCTCAATATGGTTGATGGTCAGTATGTAGTCTCTACCAAGCTGCCTAAGGGGGTCATCAGGAACTATTTCCAGACCATTTGGAGTGGGGATCCATTCAATACCATCAAGCGAAGTCTTCTTCTTATTTTTCTCATAAAACCCAGCGTCAATGTAGTGTGACTCGGAGAGCTCGAAAGGGGCCTTGTCAGTGTGAAATGTCCTAATTTGTCCATTAACACAATATTTGATACACTGGTGGTAGGATGAAGGAATGTCCATGTGCTTATGGAGTCATGGCCTTCCAAGAAGGGCATTGAATGTTGTGTTCTGTTGGACCACCAGAAATTCTGTGTAGGCCACAAGGTCGCCAAAATGGGTTTTTAGCTTGATTTGTCCCATTGGCTTCTGTTCACTCTTGTCTTAACTTAACAGAGTTGTGGCTGAGGGTACTAGGTCATTCTCATTGTAGCCCAGTTTACGGAGTGTTTGTAGGGGAATGAGGTTAAATCCAGGGTCATTGTCAATAAATACTTTATGGGTCTCAACATCATTTAGTGTGTCGGACACATATAGTGGTTTGATATGTCCTTGCACGATGACATCTTTTTCCTGATTGGTGAAGGAAATCACCGCATTGCATTCAGTCGGGCCAGTCTTCGTTCGATAAATCTCAATGGAAGCTACCTCAGCTTGAAACTCATGGGGGCTGAGCAAGGCTTCTATAAGTGCCTCCCTGAGGCCTTCTGACAAACTCAAGGCGTCCAGGATCAACAGTTTGGCTGGTACCGACGCTAGCTGCTTAAGGATGTCGTATTTCTGTTCTAGTGGTTGATTCTTCTCTGTTGGCAGGATATTTTTAGCGGGCAGCTTGGGAGTTGGAATATGTGATGAGGAGGGACCGGTTGCGGGGTCAGATTCTGATGATGTCCCCATGTTCTGGTGACTCAGCCCGGTCGGTCTGTTTGTGCGCACTAGGTGGCTAGACACTTGTTTCTCCTCTGATGGGTAACGCAGAATGATGGGGGAAGAGTGGCCGCTTGTGGAGGTGGAGGGATATTCTTTCTCATGTTGATTCTGTTTAAGGGCTCTCCCATGGGTTTATGTGATATTAATAGTTTGGGCCAAGGTAAAACCATAGGGTTGGTTTCGGCCGTGACTACGTCTCCCCTAGTATCCCCTGCTTCTGAGATTCCCCCTCCCGAACCTTTGCATCAGGAACTCGGGTTCGTAGCCATACCCTCTGTCAGGAAATGATTCCCTTATATGAATGACTTTGATGGAACCAAAGATTAGCTCGTCATCCTATAACAGGTCAACCTGGTTGGTTGTCCCTGATGGTGTCGTTTGGTGGGTCGGTGCCCATGGAACCAAGTTTGGGGGCATAAAATCCGACAGTGTCAGGGATAACTTCAGCTTCATTGAGGAATTCTCCTCTTGCGCTTGTCTCCTCCCTTATCGATTACTCCTGTATGACCAACTCGTGGAGGTTTGTGAGGCCGATATTGTTGGTTGTGCGGCATTAGGGGCTGTTGGTGGAAACACTGTATGATGTAGTTGGGCTCGGAGTATTCCCTGGGCTCGGTTGACAGTCTTCTGAGTCATCCAGTTATCAAATTTCTTACCCTTTTTCCGGTGACTTCCTGCCATCACTCCCCCTTGTCAGAGTCGGTGGTAGAAATGTACATCACATGTGCTGGGGGTGGTCCCAGCTCGACCTGCCTAGAGTCTCCATCCTTTGCAGGAGGTCTTTAAAGACGAAGCATTCTCAGATACTGTGCCCCAACATCCGATGGTAGGGACAGTAATCTAGCCTATCATCGCAGCTGACTTCTTTGGGCTTCCTTGGCTCCGAGAGGTGGACCAAGTTGCAATACATGGCGGTGATGAAATAGCCGCAGACTTGGTCCTCTCAGAACGATTATACTTTGTGTCTTCATTCCTTGAACTGGTTCTGCTTCGATCCTCTCTGATTGTCCCACTTAGGCGGAGGCGGCCGCTGATATACAGGGGGGCCTTGATGATTTGGTGGGGGCCTAAGAAGTGGAGCAGGCGCAGGGGATGTCTTGAGCATGACAGAGGACACTTCAGCTCTAACTGTTCACTTTTCAGGAGCCTGTGAGGCTATTTAAGACTTCAGATTAGTCCACTTCATGGAGTCTTCAATTCTCTGGGTAATGGAAGAGAGATTATAGAAACCATTGGTGCACTCAACTAGTATGAGTGGTGTTCACAGCTCATCTCAAAGGTTATCGATGCATATGGACAACATCTCATCTTGGGGCATTGGCCTTTTCAGAGAGAAGGTCAAACCCTTCCATCTGACGATGAAGTTTGAGACCCTATCTTCTCCCTCTGTTTTCAATTCATGAGGTCACTGACTGTTGTTTTAGGCAGCGTTGAGCTGAAGTGGAACAGGAACTGCTACCAAAGGTCTTCCCAGCTCTTTATAGACTGAGCTGGTAGATTCGTATACCAGACGAAGGCAGATCCTTGCAAGGTCTGTACGAAGTGTCTGAGTTTCACTGCTTCTTGTTGTTCTGGAGTTCCCATCATAGGGTCTCAATAAGACGCGTAGTGCATCAAGTGTTGTTCCAAATCACCTTATCCCTTGAATATAGGGAACACAGGGCTCCCAAAATTGGGTGGAGGAGGTGTGTTGCTCACCCAATCTGGGTAAGGTTTTCTCTCTGGCTATATCAGAGCACGTCGACCTTCCATTGCTTCCAACTGAGCTGTCAGTGCCTCGATGGTGTTGGCGAGTCCCTGGTTTACACCCTGTTGGGCTTGGTCTTGGGTAGGTGCAGCCCGAGGCATTACTTGAGGGTCCGGATCAGCCGGCACCTAGGGTGCATATACCATTTGGGACACCTTCGGAGGGTTCATACGTACTTGATCCGGTTGTTTCTTGAGTGGAGGGAAGTCTTGGTATTCACCCGAATCCATATTCAGGTATTTGGATGGACCAGGCACCTCATTTGGCGGGTCAAACCTAGGTCTTTGAGGTGCACTTACTAGGATTTCAAGGTGTGGCTCTTCATGGGAAGCGCTTTCAATATGACAATTCCTCTGGATCAGCTCGGCGTTAAGCCGCCTCAATTCTTTCATTTCCTCTTCTTGTCGAGCGAATCTCTCTTTGAGCGTGAGCGGCTAGTTTTTATTGAGAGAAGGAGGCGAGTTGAGGGTAACCGATCCTTTATTCTTATCCTTGTTGGAAGCTCGTAGGGTAGTCGGAGGAGGGTTGGCTGGAAGGGTGGCCATATTTAGGGCGGCCCTCTGGCTCCGGGTGTGCACACCTAGTGGTTTGTTGTGAGTCATGGCCTGAATGGAACCATCGTCTCCCGATCCATCCGGATTTTCTTTATATCTGGTATCACCCACGGGGATATCCTCTATGGCATTGATGGATGCGTATCATGGGGTGGTGGAGATATCATCTTCCAAATAGGAAGAGGATCTCCCACTCCTTTTACTGGTCCTCCCCTTCCTATTCTGGGATTGCTTTCGGACTTCTTGATGAAGGGTGATGTGGATAGTTCTTTGATGTGACCTTACAGTACACCTCCCTCTTGAAGGGGATGATGATTCAAATGACGGGATAGGGCAGGAACCTCCTCTTTCTATTGTCCTCCCTAGGCGAGAGAATACTGATTCTCATGGGGGAGGTTGTTGTTGAGGTGGTAAAATGCCCCCAGCCCTGAGGGCTGGGGTTGGCTCTGTTCCCTGGACGTTGAGTCTCTTCCCATTTTTATTGGTCTTACGGGGGAATTTGTTGTTAAAAATTCCCCCAGCCCTGCAGGCTGGGTTGACCCTAGATTGTGGCAGCGGCTGCTACTATCGTTATTTTCCTGATTTCACGCGCCCCCATTCGGGGGTGAACTAAATCTGAGGCCGAGTCCACCTATGAATCAATCCCATCTGGGGAGGTGATAAATGACTACTGATTGGCCTCTCTTAGAAGAGAGTCATGTTGTATTCTTTCGGTGGCCTGATTTAGGAGTTCCTGAATGGCTTGTTCCCATCGATTCTGATGCTCCTGGGACTTACTCAAGGCCCATCTTTATTGGGTGTGTCACCTTTCATGAACAGGGAGACCACTCTATTGTTGTCTTGACTTGATGGGGTTGCAAGATATTACGCCGAACGGGTTCCTCTGGGCGGGGAGAAGAGTGAAATAGATAGCTCCATGTTCTCCCCATCCTCTGATATGGACTTCCGTCGGGGCGTCACCAATAAGGCAACACAACTCGTGCAGTGCATGGAGTCAGGCTAACTTAGGGTTCCCTTTACGCCTCTCAGGTCGTGGTTTCCACGCTGAAGGAAGAGCTTCCAGGTCGATACAACGAAGTAGGTCTCCTATTGTCTTGACATGGTCTACATACCCATCATAGGGAAGGAATCTTGATTTCAGCCGGTGGAGGGTTTTCCATATATTGGAGCAGATGTCGTGCGCACATTCTTCTGACAACGTCATGGGTATGTCGTATTGAGAGGTGGTCATGGGCCAAAACATAACTGGTATATCATCTCTGGCCAGTCGTTTCCTCATGTGCAACATGTCGGCATACTCCTCCTCAAGTGATTCCTCTACTTGGTCAGCCCAACTGAGATGCTCACTGATAGTGTGGTCAGGGCAGTGGGGCTAAAAGGTATTGAATTGTCATGTGGGCGGTTCCGGGGCGGTTCTGAAGATGAACATGGTCCCGAACCGTCTCCTAATTGAAGAAGTATGTCGTTAGAAATTTACTGGGAATCTGACATGCTTGATCCCGTCCTTCTAAGTGCCTTAGCATATGAGGGATTTTCTGTGTTTAATTCAGCAAGGGGGGGACCTTCCTGTCGATATGATATGTTACTGCGAGGAGGACCTTCGCAATGGTAGCCGCAATGGTGAGGACTACCATTACAACTGCCACAGGGGGAGAACCTGCAGGGTACACCCTAGGGAGGGCCTTCAGAATGTACCACAATGAGGGGAGGGCCTTCTCGTTGCTTGACGTCTCTATGGGGAGGACCTCTGTTATTCATGTCATAATGGTGAGGGCTGCCATTACTACTTGACTCCTCAATGCATATAGGACTTTTACAGTGCCTACCCTGGGGAGGACCTCTAAGGTGTGTAGCGTTGTTACGGGGAGGGCCTTTGCAACAACTTCCATCATGGTGAGGATGACCATCATGGTTTGATGTTTGATGTGTATCCTGGGGAGGACCTTCAAGACACACCGTGCCAAGGGGAGGACCTTCTTGTTTCTTGGGGCCATTGCGGGGAGGACCTTCGCAATGGTGGATGCAATGATGAGGACTACCATTACAGCTACCGCAAGGATAATTTCTACAGGGTACACCCTGGGGAGGGCCTTCAGAATGTACCGCAAAAAGGGGAGGTCCTTCTCATTGCTTGACATCTCTACGGGGAGGACCTCCATTATCGGAGTGGCGAGGACTACCACCGTGATCTAATGTCTGGCTACACAGAGTGTCTTTGCAACGTAACCCCTAGGGAGGACCTTTAAGGTAGGCCACGACAAGGGGAGGGCCTTTTGTCGTATTGAGACGTCACTGCGGGGAGGGCCTATGCAGTTGTGACGACGATAGTGAGGGATACTATCATAATCTATGGTCCCATTGCATGGAGAGTGTTTGCAGCGTATACTCCAGGGAGGACCTTTAGGGTGGACCGCAGCAAGTGGATGGCCTTCTTGCTGCTCAATATTCTGTCCACGCAGAGGGCTGTCGTGACTTGCATTAAAATAGAAGCTCTCGTGATTGATCGTTATATTCCCATGGGGGAGTCCCCCACGGGTGCTCTGGGGAGGACCTTCAGAGCTGTTGGTAGAGACATTGCGGGGAGGACCTTCACAACTGCTACTACCTCTACCATGATATGGTAATGGGTGGGCAGGGTTCTGAACCTTCGATATGTGATTAGAGACATTGGGAACCCCATCTTCCAGCAGAGTGGAGTCATGAACCCTCTATTTATTTTTCGGCTGCCTTCGGTGTGTTCGAGGCACTTTCCTGCGGGCAGCGGGGACCGTCTGCTGTTGATAACGGCCTTCACCTTTGGGTCCCTTTCTAATTGGGTCCCTTGATGTTGTCGGGATATGCCGACGAACATCTTGACTTTTAGAAGTGATATATGTCTGATATGAAGCATCCACCGTGATAGACGAGTGTACCCCAGTTGAAACGAGTGAAGCTGCTCAATCTGGTTGCCCTTGTATCGCGGAATATGGCCGACGACCCTCCTGGGCGGAATCATGGATGTAGATCTACTCTGAGGCAGCTGTCTCATCTTCTAGATGAGTCACCTCAATTGGGGAGATGGGATCACAAGCTCGAGTCCTTGCTGTTGTCGCTGATGCAATCACATTCTGGAAAGTCTGCAAGATATGATCTGGGATCGATACCTGCTCCTCCATCATTTCCAGGATATGAAGAGATACATCTTTGGCTGGAATGGGTATGAAGGACCATTCCAATATCAGAGTAGTAATATCCTACTCTGGTCCTCCAGTGGTCAGTGGGTACTGATAATTCTCCTGTGTCGGTGAAGGTGAACGAATCTTCCCCTATGCCAGGATATGCCATTTTATCTCTCCATTTTCCATCACATCGGGATAGCGGAATTTACTTACATCTGCAGGGGGCTGGCCCTGCATATGTTGGTTTCCCACCGTATCGAGTCGGTGGCCTTTGTTGGCAGGGAGACGTGCCTGCCTATTAATTTCCGTCATATCTAGATGGCGGGCTTTGTTGATCGCCACCACATTGGGATGGTAGGCATCAAGAGCATCTGCTAGGGACTGGTCCTACAAGTTTTGGGTCTCCACCATGTCTGGTTGGTGGGCTTCATGACCCTGGGCAAGGAAAGGTGTCTACCGGGTAGGTATCGTCCTATGTGAATGACTGGCTTGATGGAACTCGGCGGGGATGCGCACATGCTTGTATGATGCCGCTAAGTTTGGGTGGTGGACTTTGGAGGAGCGGGAAGGTGTATGTGTCTGCTCGAAATACATCTCCGTGACTGGGAATCGGAGCTCCTCCTCGGGTATAAGGGTGATGACCGGTTCCTGGTTTTACGTTTTTCTCCCTTGTCGGGTGGTCCGAGGGGCTGGAGCTCAGGGAGTGTGGTCCTGGATCCTTGGGGCTACATCCTCCTTAGCGTGAGGATATTGAGTCGTGGTGTAACTGCGACAACGTCTTCCGGCGGGGGCCTTAGAGAAGAACCCCCATTTCTGCGGGGATGAAGTTCTCAACGTTGTCCTCATCTGCCTCCCTAAGATAAGGGAGGTACGCATTGTCTCGTTTCGGGGATAGACTCCCGAAAAGGTTTGAGACAGAAATAGGAGCTGTCCGGATCTGCTTTCGTGGCCACTACTGGGTAGGTGACCGGTGGGTCTTGATGGATTGGAGGGCGTGCATGGCCGCCTCCACCATCGGGAGAGTACCGTTCAAGTGGTACTCTCAGATCAACGCATCTGAAACCCAGTGTTGAAGAAGCTGAGTTAGTGACGGGGTCCTTTTTTGGTGAGGAAGTCTGGTCATTGCGTAGCTTGAAGCATGCACCTGTGAGTTCCTCCGTGATTCCATTGGATCGAAGGGAGTTCCAAGTGGTACCTGTAAAAAATATTTTAACAAATACAAACAGCAAACTCGTCAAAGCAGCATCTCATGATCTCATGCATAATTAATGACCTTGTTTGGCCCACCTTGTGAGTATAAGGGGTCACATAGTTGTATTAGGTTAAATCCATCATGCTTGGTTAAATATTCACGTCGCGTTCACCATTTTTTCTGTTTCTCCACGAATCGGATTGGAGTGGACCGACGTACCCCGACTGTCGATCTCACGAAGGGTTGAGCTCTGCTTGATCACTAAGGTTGGGTATATCGGTCTTCATTTCGAAACGTCCAACAATTCCATATCCAATGATATGTGGACCTACTTTCCAAAGGCAGGCGTTCACTGGGTTGATTCGGCCAGCGATGCTTAAGAACTCACATTGGTCAAGAGGATGGGAATTCGGGCTCATCGCACCCTTTTGGGGGAATTATTTCCTGTTCTGGGACACTCTTATATATTTAAGACGTGTTCATATGTTCTTGAATCTTTGGTTTATACCCAAGCATAGTATCCACGGATTACCTCTAGTTGGAAATGGTCAGTTGAACACAAGTATTCAGAATCATTTAGGCCCAAGGTTTACCATCCCTCATTGGGGTTAATGACTCTGAGAAGTTTGGACTCATTAAGATGGCATTAACTTGAAGCCTCATAACTGGGCGCTCTGGAGTTTATTGTCTTTCAGGGGGGACAGGTAACAACTTGAGAGTTTGGATCAAACCCATGATACGGGCTTCCTATGTATCCTCATGAGAGGAATCAGAATTCACGTAGTTCAGTGGAGGCGGTGTTGGAGAACCGACGTGAGGATGGACCAAGGGTCCAATGGGTAGTGGGATTGAACCTCATGGAGGCTTCCCACGTACCATTCCTTGACATGGATCAAAGTCCTCGTAGTTCACAGTAGGTGGTGTCAGGATTGGTCCTTACTCTAAGCCCACGTGAGTCGTTCTTGGTGTGAGAAACAAGAGGCAGTAGAGACCTGATGATCACATCATGAAAGGTGCATCCGTGGGAAGCGGAGTGGGGATTACGCATGGAGCATCCCGAGAAGTTGGGGATTACTCCATAATGGAGGCCTGTAATTTCTTCCTCATGTCTGGACATGAGGGTATCCCAACCCATTGGCGGGTTGAGGCATTTACCTATGCGCTAGTGCACAAGCAGGATAACGCCAAGGGCATTAGAATCTGTCCGAATAAAGGGAGATGAAAAGTTTGAATAACATGCCCGTCATTCAGAATGCAATGAGGGTGGCATGGCGATGGAGGATAACTGTTAATCATGTTTGAAACACAACATACATATCACATTGGCCTGAAATGGGGACAAACAAGTGAGGTTCGACTGTTGACCGTGTTCGAAACACAGGACCTGACTCAAAGTGTTGCCGAAAGTCTTTCGAGGGTGTTGGACCAGGATGGTAGGTGAGCCAAACCGGCATGGGACCAGTCCGTTAGGGGGACCCTTCATACATTCAAGGGAATAAAGATCCCAATGAAGGACGTGCAAAGCATGGGATGGAGTGACGGAATGTTTGAATGGATTCCAGCACTCTTGAAATTATGCCACTGTAAACATGGCATGAGGAATCTTATGCTTGGAGCATAAGGCATCTCTTGCATGGAGCAAGAGGCATCCAATTATTGAATTAAAGGGAATTCTATAGTTTATAGTCATGTAGAGAGGACTGTTTCCATATATTTTAACGTCATATGGATAGGACGAGGGCCATACAGTATAACGTCATGTGGTCAGGATGAGGGTCGTACAGTTTAACGTCATGTGGTCAGGAAGACTAGGTAGAAGATACCTAGCAATGGTTGGTGTGGGACTTATGCAAGGGTGGCCCTTTTTGGATGAACCTAGCATGGGAGCTAGGTAATGGGATTTTAGGGGTCTCATGAGAAGTAGTTCGACTCATGGAATTTATAGGATGGATGTTGGAGCGGCATAAGGGTGCAACAGAAAATAATGTTGACCCGACCTGAAAATTTCATGGTGCGACTCTCCATTTTTCATGGGGGTCTGTGATGGTAGCGAAGGGACCGTCCCGGAGGGCCGGGACTGTAGCCCGGCACTGACCTCGAGCGGGGGTGTGGGGGCTCAGCCCCTGCGGTATGGACCAGCGAGTGCATGGGGTTTTCTGCATGGGGTGGGCTACGTAGGAGCTGGCCCCATACGAGATGGTCGTGGAGGGTATCCACGGAGGAGCTAGCCGCGTAGGAGCAGCCATGGAGGAGTTGTCTACAAAGGAGGTGGGGTCGTGTAGAAGCTAGCCGCCTAGGATGTCCGCGAAGGAAATGTTCATGGAGGAACTGCCCGTGAAGGAAATGGCCGCTAAGGGCTGGCTGCGGAGGAGCTTTCCACGAAGGAAATGGGGTCGTGTAGAATCTGGCCACGGAGGAGCTGCCCATGAAGGAAATGGTTCCATGTAGAAGCTGGCCACAGAGGAGTTGTCCACGAAGGAAATGGCCGCTAAGGGCTGGCCATGGAGGAGCTAGCCGCATGTGGTTCACGGTTTGGTTTCTCCTCTATGCGGAAGAGTGCATATGCGGATGATATGGGGTCCACAGATGGTTGCAGAACTTTACCACTGGGAGCGATTTCTCCAGCATCTCCCCATGGGTTTTCCCCCATCCTTTCATCCCTTCATTTTTGGTACCCCTCAGTGACTATTTATAGAGTCACGAAGAGGCTGTATTGATGGGCATACGGCACTTTTTGCGGAATCCCATGAAGGAATCCCCACCCACGGACGACTCAGTCAACCAGGGATTTTTGGAACCGAGATTCATGGGATTTCTCCGCGGCAGCATACGTCTCTGCCCTTATTCTGCGAACGATGAGGTTTGTGGTGGCATACGGCTTCTGCCTCCATTTTGCGAGCGATGAGGTTCACGGCCGCATACGTCTTCCACCTCCATTTCACGAACGACGGCACGCATGGCATGGGCCGGTTGGTGCGTTTCGCGGTGGTGGACCGGCCTGGCTTCCGTCGGTGGTCTTCCTAGTTCGCGCCCACATAGGCGTTCCGCCCCCATTTCACGAACGACAGCGTCTACGGGAGGGCGGTTCGCTGAACTGTCCGTGTACTGTTGTTGGGAGTTGGTGTGCGGACCGGTTTGGTCCTTTTCCAAGTTTTGGGGTAATTGAATTTCCCCCTTGCGGAATTTTCATGACCCTACATGGACACCTAGAGTTTTGGGAGAAAAGGATTACAATTTTGAAAAATGAGGGTGTTATAGGTTTTATAGGAGCACTACCTAGTGGGTATTCACTATGTGAATGGGTCATTCACACAGTGAATTCTCTATGTTTTAAGTCCTACTGAAAACATGTCACCTCAAACCAATTTACCCTAAATTAATTATCATCATGAATTTTAGATTCACGATGTGATTTTTAATGGTCAAATTCACTAGGTATGAAAATCATCCCATTCACATCATGTATTTTGTACACATTGTGAAGGCATCCTGAAAATCAACCTCACACAATTCACAAAATCCTATTTGGACCATGAAACAAAATCACACACACTCCATGAACTACACATACATGATGTGAATCCTCTTTCATGTCATAAATTCCACCTACTTATAAATTCTAACTCTCATATAACAAAAATCTAGCTCTATGCCTCCTCCAAGCACCATAGGATTCATAAATATTGTAACACCCCAAGCTTCCTCGGTATGTTTCCTTTCGAATAATGCAATGGCGTGCATTGTACGCAACTTCGAGATTTTAACACACCATAACCAATCAAACTAGCTGTTATGAATAGTAATACATAATTTTTGAAATTTTATTAATTCTATCTCTCAAAATGGACTTCATTTTTGGATTCGGAATATCGAAATTAGCCTAGGGTGAAATTTTGGTACTTTTCGGATAACTTTCATATTTTGATGAATAGTGAAAATTACTAAATTTTAATTAAAAACAACTTTTTTAATCAAAATAATTAATAGTGATAAATTATGAATTTGAGTGGTTTTAAAGTATATTTAGAATATATTTTTACCATGTAATACAATGTGGGTCATTGAACATAATTTCACATTTAAACTAGACATAAACAAGTGACAATCTTTTGATAGTTATTATCTCTAAAAAACACGTTTTTTGTTTTAACAACGGGAATTAATTTTAAATTAATGTCTGCCACTTCTGTGTTTTGAATTTGGAAAAATGGATTCCATATTTGGAATCAGGATGTTCAAATTGTGTAAATAGGTAACTTTTATTTTTAAACATTTTGGATAATTACTTCGGTAAATATTTTATTTACTATGGTTAAAGGGTAAATCCGGTAAACAAGGGTTAAAAAATAATATTATAATAATACTAAATTACCCTAAAACGTGTCTTAACCCTATTGGTTGATACATGGTCGACCATGGGCATCTTTGGGTCGATTTTGGGACCCCATGGATCCACTTGTAAGTGATAATGACACTTTATTTTAATTAAGTTAAAATAAATACAAAAATGACACAAGCATATATCTTTTAACAAAACAATTGTTACATAGGGTTATATATGTTGGATTTTAGATTATAAATATTCATTAGAAATATAAAACGATTTACTATATAATGATATTTTATTTATAATTTTTATACATTAAATAATTTAATTTATTTATGACACAATGATGATGAATTAATTACTTTAATAGTGAAAAATTAAAATAATTGATATTATAAATACCCAAATAAATATAATATGAAACTTTTAATGAATTAAAATACTTTTCTAGGATAATATGATATATTAGGATTTATTTAATTGACTTTTTTTGAATTAATCAATCTGTTATGAGTTTCACAAAAATCAACTATTGAATAGTGTCAAAATTGACATAAAAGAGTTTTTAAAACAAATATTATATTATTAATTGATATTAAATTCCTAAAAATCTAAGGTTCGTCCAAGAGACTTATATCATGATAGGTTCATCATTAATGGACCATTTGGGGGTCTCTTGGATATATATAGTAAGTTTATTAACCATATAATATAAAAATACAAAGAGACATTGTAAAAGTGAAACTAATTAACTAAGAGTTAATACTTAAAGATAAGGTTAATATAATGACCCAAACCTGTATAAATTCTATTGGTTGAGTTGTTTTCTACCCATCCCCACCTTAAAATTTAAATAATAAACTTTGGAGCCATTATAAACCGAATATGAATTTATTATAAATTAATATTTCTAGATTTTCCAAAGGTGCCCCTCACCCCTCTTATAAAAGGGAAATCCTCCTTCTCATTTATTCACACCTTCAAAGCCCTTTGGTTCGGCCAACCCCGGACCAAATACTATCTCAACTTCCCTCACTAAAACCTAGAGGCCTTATTTTGATCAGAAAGCCAACCTAAGGATCCCTTTTGATCAAATCAATAGGAAGAACCTGAAGAAGAGGTAATGTTTTCACCACGCCTTTTCAAGTTCCTTTTTCTTCCACTTCCTCTTTCTTTGTTATTACCATTATAAAATAATAACTCCAGTATCATATATATACTGTGATGTTATTATAAATATGGTACAACCATATTCAGTATTCTATCCATCCTTTGAATAACATGTCACCATACGTGCGTACGTACGGCTTACCGTCTCCATGTCGTGGTGTAATTGTTATTCAATATATTATTATTTGGATGGGTATAATAATGATGTGTAACTCATGTAAATAATAAATATAACATGATAATGATTATGTATATATGATATAACATCCAATTATATATTATTTTAATATCAAAAGAATGATATTGTCGCTCGTGCGTATGTACGGACTACCGTCTCCACGAACGCGATGAGATCCATTCTCCATCATATCCATTCAAGTATAATTATAATTTGATGATTTAAAAATAGTATCTAAGGACTTGATATCATTCTGTATATGAATAATATACATCCCATTAATAACGAATATGGCTCACATAACAAAGAATATAAAGTAAAATGAACCCGTTAAGACCCGAAATGACGATAATTCTAAGATATTATTAACAAATCAATGTTAAAAGATCATATATGATATCATATTAAAGTAAATTATTCTTTTATAATTCAATAACAATTATTTCACCATTATACAGGAGGTAAACCTACCGTCATCCAAGGAAAAAGTACAAAGTAAGGGATTTTCTTATCTCACTTTCAATTCCGTGAGATTTCCATTGTTCGCCACTAAATTATTGAAAGTGGTGTATTGTGTACTGCCATTTAATATATATTATCATGATTCTCTTTATATTCATGTTATTCTATAAATAATTTGGTGGTTATTAACTTTTGGCCATACGACTCAGTTGATTACAACATGGTAAGGGGTTTCTTAACTCACTCTTAATTTCGTGAGAATTCCATTGTTCACCACTTAATTATTGCATGTGGTGTATGTGTACTGACCATGATTGTATTCATTGTGTAATATACTTTAATTTATGGGTATTTATGTCATCATGGTATGATACTTCTTTCATGGGTGTATGTTTCGTAAGTTACCTAATCGATAAGGGAATTTGAGATTTCAATTTCCACTCATTTGGCTTTACGCATATTTCATTGATTATATTACCCCAAGATTATGTATGGAATCACTATTAATTTGACTATGTCATAATTTCCACTCCCCTTCCTGTGAATATACTTTTTATACACGTAATCACTCCATTGATAATTCTCAAGTAATTGATATGAATTTGATAAGAGTAATTTTAACTCATTCACCATTTGTTGAGTTAAACATCCAATTCGTTGGAGTTGTTTTTACAAGAATATGTGTGAATATACTTTGATTGTTTTACACTGAATATCCAATCATATTTAGTGTATTTATATTTTTCACACATAATTATGTCATTGATTTATCCTTAACCTAAGGATACGGCCTTTATGAGATATTTCTTCTCAATTTACATTCCATTGAGACTTCTTTGTTGATATACACCAAATCACTTTTATGTGGTGTATATAATGTACTTTGACATAGTATATCATGAATCCCTTTATTCTCATGATATTACAAAGTTTTGATTACCTCAATTATTTGTATTCAAGTGTCTCTCTTTTGGTTAGAATCTCTAACTAAAATACCATTTTTAAATGTTTTATAGACTTATTCATCTAAATCATTCTCATTAATGTCCAGGTTTTAAAAATGGTTTTAAGGATTTATTTATATGGACATTAATGTTCAGAAATTAAAACTCCTTTTAAAAAGTTTCAAAGTGGTATGGGACACTTTGATTCAAAAATCTATTTTTAAATGGCTTCTGGACAAATAGTGTGACTTTTAAATGATTTCAAGAAAAAGGGAGATATTTCTCTCAAATAGTTTTGATGATTATTTTCATCTATGTCAACATCCTTCATTATTCTTGATTGAGGTTAATGTGATACAATACAATCTTCTATATTGTATCGAATGAGTTATGTTTGACTGTGGATGTGCTATTTTTATACCATTCATGGTTTGTGGTTAAAGTATTGACATTTTGTATTCTAGTTTTAATACGAATGTTTATGTTATGTTTAAACCTGTTCATATGAGGAATGCATTGGACTTAATAAGTGACGGGTGGAGCCCGCTATAGCTCCTCGATGCATCGGTAGGTCTCATGAGACAAACTAGTGTCTTGGCACAAGGCCTTGGAAAAATCTTATTTGTAGTCTTGGCACGAGGCCTTGGATATGTGGTTATGATAGTCTGGCATTATGCATTCCATCATTATGAAAGTGGTTATTGATAATTCATGGGATTGTTCGACTAGTAGAATATCCATGTGAGTAAGTAAATGGCATTATTTTATTTTATCTTTTCCATTTTATGCTGAAGTTCAAGTTTAAAAGGCTTTTGTTTTAGTTATAAACTGCCTTAAGTGTTTATGCTTATCTATGAAAGCTTCTGCTATAATTTTATCCTTACTGAGCATCTGAGCTCACCCCTTTCAATGTTTTATTTTTCCCAGGATTATGAAGAAGTAATTTATGAATGACCTGCAGGGATATTATGAGGGGATATGAAGACAAGATGTTTTTTTATGATGTAATGTAAAAATTTATGGATGTATCTAGTTATTCCAAGGCTACTAAACTAATCGGTCTTTCGAGACTTGATCTTTCTCGTGATCATGCCAATGTTATATAATAATGCACCGACTCTAGGTAACTGGGGTCGGGGCATTACAAATATGTAAAGGGAAGGGCTAGAAAGATCTGGGAACTTACATGAAAGGATTTATGAAGGATGGTGTGTTAGGAAAATGTCTCAAGGACAGGTGGAATCATGAGAGTTCCCTAGTGAAAATATTTGAAAAACTCAGGGGGGGTACACATGGCTATGTTTTATTGACCAGTAAGGGGTAGGGTCAAATATCCCCTAAATTGTATTTGTTATAAATAAAAATAAAAAACACACCATGGAGAAACTAAAGTTGATCAATATAGCTAATTGAAAGCTCAAGTGTAGATCGGGGGATCCATAGATCAAGCCAAGAGAGTAGGTTGGGAATGAGTCTAAAATGTGTCTCAAGAAAAAAACATAGGTATCCCAATCCAGTATATGTAAATCAAATTAAAACATGCAATCAATAGAAAATGAATTTTATTTTAAAAACCTAGTGTGAATAAAATTTAAAAATATCCTCCTCATCAAATAAAATTATAAACCTAAACACTTAATGTACCTACACCATATAACATGTTAATTGAATTAGGAATTTATGTTAAAAAACCTAAGAAAATCAAAAAAAACAACAACATCAAATAGTGATATTCAAACTATGCACTGGTTATATCCAAAATATGTATCAGTGTGATACACACATGTCCACGTAAATTCCATCTAATCCTACCACTAAACATTCTCTGCATTGAAAACATTCTAAACATAAAATATGAAATGAACTTTCCATCACATACCTGAGTTCCTAGATTCAAATACCTCAACTCCCTACTGATCACATGCTAAATTGAGGTTACTAAAATAGATCCAATTCCTATAAAACACCAATAAAATAAATAGTTCCCATCCTCAAATAAAATCATGGAAAAACAGTAATGCAAAGGTATGAAACAAAATCAAAGTGAAGCAGTTCATATGAAAATAGCATATAGCATAAGTAAAGAAAAAAATCATTAAAAATTCAAGAAAAATAAACATTAATTAATCTATAAAGAAAAAGGAAAACAAGAAAATCACTCCCACTAAATCTAATATAAACCTATAAAAAAATCTCTGCCTAAATTGAAGACACTATCTAAAACTATTCAATATGAGAATCCCAATATCCTAACTAGTATCACTATACACTCATACAAACCTAGCCCTAAATTCCATCTCGTAACCATAAGAAAACAAAACAAGCAAGAAATGGAAGCCAACAATCGACCTAAGTAAACCACTCTTAAATATAACTAACCAATGAAATCAGGTGCCTAATTCTAAACTCCTAATCCAATGTCATTAAAGATATACTAGCAGTTCCATTATAAAGCTCGATGTCCAACCAATCATCTACACATGAACCTACTTCTCTAACCATTTCTTAAGACATCACTATTCTCACATATGGTTATCTTCTATGGATATCATCCCTCGTATGATAGAACAGAAGAACACCCAAATTTGAACCCACAATTATGCCCCTTATAAAACAATAGATAGACTACATAACAACAACATCACCATAACCATACTAGACAAAATAATATTGAACTCTATTTCCCTTTGAACCATTTTTCTTAGGAAAATATTTTTTGAAATGATATGGTTTCCAAAATTATAACACTTCAGAGTTTTAGAATAACTATTACCTCTATTATAATCCTTACCACTATCATTCCATTGACCCCTATATTCTATTTTACTTATAACTCTAAGCCTCTCTTCCTCTGATTTCGTCACATTCCTTATTTTCAATTCTTTAAAAATAAGAGTTGACTTAACTTCTTCTAATGTCAAATAATTATTACCATACATCATGGAATCACAAAAAAATCTGGTAAGAACTATCTAAGAAGAATAAATCTAGAATTTTTGTCTATTAAGATGGACTCAAATAACACATGTCACGTGCCTCATGAAATTAAAAAATTCCCAACCATTTCTTCCTTCTCACCCGATCCGTCGCTAGCAGTGCTTCCTTCATTGGTAGTAACTCATCCTTCATCTTTTATGGATTTTTTTCTAATGTTTTCTTTGGATCATATTAATGGAATTCACCTACCCCAGGATCCCATGGGTGTGTCTATCATCCCCTCTATGAAGTATATCCTCTTATGACCAGCGCCTTCCATGTCTAATGGTATCTTACCTTTCCCAGATATCCCACATGACTGGGTTAGACCATGCATGGTGGATGGATCCCAAATGCTCTATTTTCCAGATGAATCTTTCAATTCGTCCAAATATCTTCATCATTTGACCTTAGTAGCAAGTTTCATCCAGAAGAAACCACCACTTCCTTACTTATAGAACCTTGTAACTACTTGGGGTTGGTAGCTTTAGCAAGAGTCTCAAATTTAAATTGAAAATATTTCTGTGTGGTTCCATCATCTAGGGAATATTTTTTGAAATCATGGTCATAATCCTTCAGGTTGTGCAGAAAATGGAATTTCAAATTGCATAGGTGTTTCTTGGGATTCACTCCAGACAAGACTCTCCTCAGGAAGTAGTTTAGATAAATCTATTAAGCTCCCCTACCCTTCCACAACATCTTATTTCTCTATTTCATAGGTGATGTTGTGGGATAATTCTTATGTGTGGATGAGAACACTACCTAGATTCTCTATATCTTCATGGCTCAAATTTATGTTAAATTTAACCTCTCTTCCCCTATCCTAGATTGTATTAATCTCAAAGAGGGTGACTCTTTCTCTTAGTGACAAAATATTTCCCTATTCTCTTGAACGTTACTACTTGAGATATCAGTTGTAAGGTCACTCATCCTTAGCTTGTAGGATGTATGCTTTTACTCCCTGATTTTATCAGCAAGATAAAGCTTCAGTCTGTTTTTCCTCCTCCCCCACTCTAGTGATTTCCCCTAGGGTCACCCTAGTCCCTCCTTCTTTCCCCCTTCCAATCTAAGTTTCTATCCTCTATGTCTATCAAGCCCAATACATCCTTAGTGGTAGTTTCTAAATCCAACATCACCCTCCATTTATGAAATCCTTTTAGATATAGAATGATCATGGTCTGGGTGATCAGGATAAAACCAATTTCTTATCTCATGAGTTTTATAATAGTAACTCTTTGATTGTGGATGTGATAGAACCAAAAAAACTGTCAAAGATTTCAGAATTCAAATACATAATGAGAGTGTGAAACTTCATGAATGATGATCCCCAAAATCATCATATTTTTCTATTTTGTAAACCCATTATTTCAGTGTATTTCATGGGTGATTAATAATATTTTATTGTAAAAAAATCAACATTGTATTTCATTATCTTCTCTTCATGTTCATCTACTCTAAGTGTGGTGCACAAGATAGAGAATCCTTATGTCATGACCTCTCTCCCTTTGACCCAGGTAACTTTTCATGGATCATGGGTGGAGACTTCAATTTTATACTAGATCTAATATAAAATAAGGGATGTGGTTATTACTCATGGAAGGAGAGAATTGAATTCACCATTTACATATCACATAATGGGATTCTAGATTTAGGTTACATAGGAGAGCGCTACACCTGGTGCAACAACCAAAAGGGGAACAACCACACCTAGTGTAGGCTTGATCGGTGCCTAGAAAATATCCATGCCATCTACTCCTTCCCATATGAAAAGGTAACCCATATTATCAAGGATATTTATGATCACTCTTTGATCTGTATTTATCTTTCACCTAAAAAAGAAAAGGGTGGGCATTTCTTCTTCTCCCAAAAATAGACCTCAAATCCTAATTATGATCAGGTTGTGGATTCATTATAGACCAAAACATCCTAGGGAGGTCTATAGATACGACTCAAAAAAATATGGGGTATCTCAAAGATGATCTTCAAACCTAGATAAGAAACCAACCACCTCATTTATAATACCAAGATTTATTAAAAATAGAGATAGAATAGATGAAGTCCAGGATAGAGAATGGGTGGGATGAGTTCCAATTCAATGATATGGTTCAAAAAAATAATTCCATGGAATAATGTCTCCTGGAACATGAACGAGTGTCTCATGAGTAATCTAGGATCAAATGGATGAGTGAAGTTAATAAAAACACAGCATATTTTCAAGAATGCATCAAGGAAAAATGGTGGATCATTAGGCCTAACATTCTTCTAGAATATGGTTCTTTCAATGATGATAGTGATGTGGTGGGTGGGATGGAAGAAATTCACTTCAAGTCTCTTATTGTATATTCAAATCCTCTCATGTGAGGAGGATACTCAAGGGTCCATGCAGATCTCTTCATCATCGTCCCTCAAATTGTTTCGACCAATAATAATTCTGGCTTGGTTTCTATCCCAGAAGAATAGAAGATTTATGAGGTTGTTCTTTCCCTCAACCCCGAAAGCACACTAGGCCCATATTAATTTCTTGGATCTTTCCATGTCACATATTAGAAGTTGGTTATGAGTAATATCATGAAAGTGGTGAAAGAATTCTTTCTTAGTGGAAGTATCCCTCGCGTGGCAAGCACCACTTACCTGGTCCTCATTCCCAAAATTAAATACCCTTATTCCATGAAACACTATAGGACTATAATCTTGTTTAATTTCCTATATAATTTTCTGGAAAATGTGATCAATAGGCTCTTGTCCTATCACCTCCATAGATGGGTTTCTAATGAACAACATGGAATTTTTCAGGGCATATCTAGGGCACCATCGGTTTGGCTTAAGATATTATCAGTGACTTATACCAAAGGGTGATCGACTCAAATATTTCCATCAAGTTTTACATGTAAAAATAATATGATCATATCTAGTGTTCCTTTATCTTACAGGTACTCTCATGCATGGACTTCTCTGATTGGTTTACTGATACTTTTTTCAGGTGTTTTAGATCTCTATGCCTGTCCATTTTTTTAATAGGAAATAACTATGGTTTCTTCAAATCCATTCATGTATTAAGTCGAGAAGAGCCTATTTTTCCTACCCTATTCATATTTATGTATGACACTCTTATTAAATACATAAAAAACCTCTGTTAAGGCACTATCATTCCATTTCGATGAAGACCACATTTTCAGGGAATATCCCACCTCATGTTTGCAGACAAAACGATCATGTTTGTCAATGGAAGTAGGAACTATATCTATGAAATCAATAATATCATTAAGAAATACTTCAAATGGAATAGAAAACTCATGAATTGGGAGAAAAATTAGTATATTTATCTCAAATCAGTGTCCGAAAAGGAGGTTGAGATCTTTAGAATTTAGTATTGTAATTTACAAAAGAAGTTTTCCCATGGAATATTTGGGTGCTCCAATCCCCTCAAGCAAGATTCATGTTAAACACTTTGAAAATGTTGTTATCAAGATTACAAATTTTATAAATAATTAGAATATTCATTTCTTATCTTTTGGAGGAAGAGTAACCATGTTTAACAGCATTCTCTCCTCCATCCCCATGCATGTGTTGTCATCTCTCAAAATTCTGAAATCCATAATCTAAGGTATTGAAAATATAATGGCCACATTCATATGGGATACTCACTCTGAGGGTAAGCACCACCAATATTTGTGGGAAATACTGGGTAGGCTGGAGAGACAAGTTGGCATCAATATAAGGAGGATCTCTAAAATGATGTGTTACCTACATGTAAAACTAGCATGGGAAGTCATTAAGGGTTGTAATTTATATGGAAGGTTCACTAGAAACAAGTATAGAACTGATCTGGGGTATTATAAGGGAATAACATCCACCATTTGGTGCATGATCCAACCTCATATGGTTTTTATTGAGATCCAAATGCACTGGATAGTTGTTCAAGGATATATCAACTTATGAAATCATAATTATGCTGGGAACAAGTTCAGTTTACTAGGGTTTACAACCCCATACATGTCATTTAGATATGACATTAGATACTTTAAGTTCATTAAAATCATCTTTGATAAGTAACAGTGTGGTTTTTTTATCTTATCGATCCATCATCTGATCCTAATAAATGTGTTTTTACCAGTTCTGCATCAAGATTATTCTCTAATAAGGATTGTCATAGGGTGTCACAAACTCCTACCAGGATGGAAGGATGGGGTGAGTTTATTTGGATCAAGGATAACCCATCCATGTTCAATTTCCTTTTTTGATGTGTCAGGAATAATTATATATCCAGTGATCATAACTTCATATGCATGGGTATTTATATTACCTCCAACTGAAACTGCTATAGTGAACCTCATGAAGAAACCTCATGCTGCCTATTTTTTTAGGGATAATATGAAATAAGTGTGTGGTAATATTTTATAAGTTTCACTAGTGTGTCTTCATAAGAGATCATGGCGGTAAAATTCCTCGACCTCTAGTTTCAAGGTGTGGATAACAACAATAGAAATAAGAATGTGAGAGCTCTCATTCTTGTAGTATGAAGTTAGTGTATATGGTAGATGAGGAATATATCTCATTTTAAGGGGTTTTCTTACTCAAATATGGCCATTGTTTTTAGAACTACGTTCCTGGTGATCGACCTAGTTCGGCTGGCCAAGAGATGGGATGATGCTCCCTCCCTCAGATCCCACATAACTGTTAGAACTCCCCTTCCGACTACCCTTTTCCCTTCCCTTAGTCAATGGATCTGCTGGCACCCTCACAACATTGGAATCAAACTCAATATAGATAGATCATGTGGTATGGGATTCATGTGGGAGTTTGGTATAGTGTGAGACTATATAGGCTCCATCATCATAGCTTTCATGGATTTCTTTGATAATGGTGACTCTCTCCAGGATAAATCCAACACCATACCTATAGGTATTGAGTTATGCAGTAAGGAAAATATCAATATTGATGTGTTAGAAATAGACTCCCAAACATTCCATTAGTCCCTACATGAGCACATACCCATCCCCTAAATCATATCCTACCAAATTCATAAGTAAATGAACCTTATAAACAACATCATGGACATCACTCATATGTGGTTTGATGGGAACAAAGAAACTAATTACCTTTCTTCCAAATCCCCTCAGGATGGAAAAATTACTTTCTTTCCTAGTTTTAGATCACTTCCCCTTGATGGTTTGAACATTTTTATAGGGAATTATCTTAGGCTCCACTACTTTAGGCTCCCTTAATCTGTTTATTTTCTTTCCTTTTTGGGTTTTCTAGACTTGGATTCCCACTTTTAATAAAAATCCTATTTTTTGTGTTTGGTAAGAACTATTTACCAAAGTTTAAAGAATAATGTATTGATCCTTATACTCAATGTTAACATTGATGTTGTATAGGCCTATCAAAATTAGGTTGAACTTAGGTAAATGAGCATAGAGATAAGTGTCGGGCAACATATTAAAAAAACCTCTTTATTATAGATCCTACAAAAAATAGTTTTATCATGTAATGGTTTTAAAGAATAATTCATATAGTAGATATAGTGATCTCATAATCCCCCTCACGCAACAAATTATCTCCCAAAAACAAAAACAAAAAGATATGGTATTTAACTAAAATATCATTGATAATATCTTTATGGGAAATAGAATAATATCCATCGATGGATAGTGTGGTCACATTCTTCTTGGGATCATATAGGGAATCAATCAAAACATACTAAACTAATAAGGTGTGAATTTTAATTCTCCATAAACTAAAATCATTTTCACCATTGAATTTATCAATTTTTAATTTTGAATATGTCATCAATAATATCAATTATTCTCTGATACTAATTGTTGTCAGCTGTGTTAGGGGGGAGTCTATATTCAACAGCTAAAAAGACTTATTTATTTAGATATTATTTGATAAAAACTAAAAAAATAAAAAAAAATATTCAAAAGGTATTATTATTAAATTCTAATAACAAAAACAACATTTTATTTCAGTCTAACTATGGGAATATGAAAATGAAAAAACATAAATAGAAGAAACTGACATTGAATAAAAAAATTCAAGATCAATATATATATCATTTCATGGTATCAATAAATAAATATCTCAATGTAAAATATTTATAAAATCCATTTCATTAAAATATAAATTACAATTTCGATTCAAAACAATATCCAGAAAATATTTACAACATGCAGTTCTCAAAAGTAGTAAGAAAACAATAAAGAGATAACAATTTTAATATGCTTCTGTCAAATATACCTACATGCATGGGGAAGGGGTGTCAATTCCTCATTATGTAATAAATATTTCTTCATAGACTCTTTTTATCCTTAGTTTTGAAAATCACATAACACTCATTCTTGTAATTCGTTTTAACTTGAATTTTTTGTTTAAGTGTGTTTTGGTGTGTAGTATCAAAAATCCGATAACTTTATTTCTGGTAGTTTCCAATGTGAAAATTTTGAAATCCAATTTTACTTTCTAGGATTCATTCTTTAGAATTAATATAAGTATAGCGGTGAAGAGATAACTTCATTGGAAGATGTGAATTGATGTTGAGTTCATTAGAGGATGATGAAGCTACTTCTGTTTTAGTTATAAATAATCCTAAAGAACACAGAATCCAACCATTGAAGGATTTTCTATAAAGAATACTATATCTTTGAGTACCAAAAGAAGAATAGTAAGTGATATATTCAAATCTTACTTTGATCTCTTGAATTCATGCAACTACTTATTTTTTAGAGATATTTTGATCATTGTATTTTTTTCTTTCTGAGTGTTTCTGCTAAGGATTCCTTTATAAGGATTTAATTATAAATTTATTAACAATTATATTGTATTTTTTGTGTTTCTAATCAGGTTGATCAAGGGATTCCATGAGGAGTAAATATGAACTTTTTGTTTGAATAAGTAGGATTTTATTTTGATTAGGCTAATTGAGGGCTTCTATGAGGAAGATAGATAAGAGATTCTAGTTTGTAGAAGTGGGCTGATAACTACTAATGGGTTTTATATAGGTATTCATATGTATTAGAATATATTCCTTTTGATAGGTTAAATTTGAGGATACCTTGAATTAGGTTTATGATTCACCTTATTATGTGGGTTAAAAAATTATTTATAATAACCTTTATGGGATACTTTATTTGTAAGTCAGTATTCCATGTTTTTTTGTGCCCACTTTGTTGTTTAGTTGTTTTATTTTCACTGTTCATATTACATTTAATTGAGTCTATGTTAATTTTTAATGTTTAAATTTCATCATGCATATATTCAATTTACTTCAATATACTCTTATTATTTTATGGGTTATCTAAATTCTATGTTTCTGGTAGTTTGAAATTTTGAGGTGTGGATGAAAATTGTATGTTTATTTATAAACTAAAATCCTTCAACCTCTTATAGGTTTATTGACCTACGTATATGATACAACATTTGGTATCATAGTAAGTCTCTAAATTTGATACTGAAGTTGATATTACCTTCTTGTTTTTCTATTTTTTTATATGTTTTAATTTTTCTTACACATAATAGTATTGTGGAGAAAATAAAGTGTGGAAAAAATTCCATATTGTTTGAAAATCTAAATCCTAAAAAACCATCTATTTTTTATGGAAATTATTATAAAAATTGGTAATACTACATGGAAATATTTTTTATTAATACTGGAGTGGAAATTTTCATTATTCTTACTGAAAGTTACAAGATTCTAGAGAAAGAAATTACTAATTTTTCAAGAGAGGAAAAAGTTGAATTTTTTAGTTCAAAATACCTTGTCATGTGTTATTCGTAGGAATATATATATCCAAGTTTCTTCATGTATAACTTCTTGTGATATTTGGAAAAATCTTGAAGTTACATATTTCAGAACTTCAAAATTTCTTGAAACAAAGAGAGTTATTCTTAGGGATGATTATCAAGATTTTGGTTTTTATGTATGGTTAAAGTGTTACACAAATTAATTAACTATTAATGATGATTATTAACGGTTTACAATCACTCATTTAAATATTTATCATATGATCAGTTAAGAAATTCCTTGAGATTTTACTTAAAGAATAGGAATCTAAGAGGATAGTTATTAATTACATGAAGCATATCACCAAGATGACTCTTGGTGATCTCGTCAAAACATTAATGCATAATGAAAGTGGACATAAAGGGATTTTGATAAAGAATTAAATAATAATAGAGTTAATTTTTCATCTAAATATGGAGCTTTACATTCCAAAGAAAACATTTCTAAAATTAGTTCTAATAAATCCCTTGATGTTGGTGATTTTGAACTTACTGAAGTTGAACTTGAAAATATGGAATGAAAAATGTTCAAAAATATCAATTTTTAGATAGATTATCTGAAATACATAAAAGATAGAAAAGTGAAATGTGACAAGAAATATTATTTTGAGACTATTTTTCATGAAAGAATAAAGAATGGACACATTATTCCAAACTGTCTAAAATTGAAGAAAAAATATAGTAACTGTTATAAGAACTCCTCTAAGAGGAAGGATAAGAAGAGTATAAAGGATTTTAGACACTTTTAGTTCTATTAGAGGAGAAAATACCACTGATATTTCATTGTATTATAATTATTATAATATAAAAATATTATGATTATATATTAATGGTTTTAAGACTATAAAATATTTCATGGGTAACTTAATAGATAAAACTCTTACAAACTCAACTCTTGATTCAAAATGTTTACATTATTTTAAAGATGATATTAACAATTATATTTCATCATATTCCAATGATGAAGAAAAATTTTCTCATATTTATGATGAAACAATGGTGTATGTTTTTGAGTGTGGAGATATGTATCAAAACATTTATAAAAAAACTTGAGTCTCAAGAGTGAAATTGTTGAAAGTAAGGGATTTTTTTCTAAAACTAATAATAAACTAACCAAGGTTAATAAGGAAAATGTAAATCTAAAATCATATTTTAATAATATTAAAAATCAAGTGAATAATATCAAATATAGTAAGAAAATAAAATAAATAGTTAACTCATTATAAGGTACACATAAGAAAGAAGATAATAGTCATGTTTATGATAAAAGTAATAAATAAAGGAATGTTTATTTTTTGAGGATGATAAAAAAGTTCTAAATATAAAATTGGAGATTTAAAGTTTTAAAAAAAATTATTCAACTTTAATACTAGTATAAAATCTTTTGATAAAATTTATGGGTAGTTGAGGCCAACCAGAATAAATATTTAAGTACCCATCCTTAAAAATTACATAATCCGGTGTCTTTACACTAGAATTAAATTTCCTTTATTCACAAAGATATTTTAGGTTTATATTTATATATAATTAGGTCATAAATCTTACATAACAATCCCATATATTAAAAAGTGGATAATTTTAATTAGTATCCATTTTTACCATATTATAAAACTTTTAAAATAAAACACAATTTCTTTTCATGAAAAATCATCATGCCTTTAAAATTGACTTATTCTTCCCTTACCCATCCTTAAACCCTGTGAATTTTTTTTAAAACCTAAAATGAGCACAAAAAGATCAGTAAAGGACATAAAAATAAAAATAAAGAAACCATTTTTTCCATTTTAAAACTATAAGATCATGAGAAGATTTTTCCTTTAAATTTTAAGCTTAATTAAATTTTCTTTAATTCCCAAAGTTTTTTATAAAACACTTTATAAGAAAACATGAGGGTGAGATCATAACAATTATGATTTAATATAAAATATGAGAACTCATGAAAAACATTTTCTTAGAACATGCCTTTTTACCCAAAAGGGGATAATCATTTCTTAAAAACAAATGATATTTAGCTTACCTTTTAAAATTAACAATTTCTATGAAAAATCATAACCAAGCATAGAAAATTCATGTACATTCCTTGGTAAATCATCTTCATAGAACCCTTATAGGACCCTTATAATTGTAATAACCTTTCAATAAACTTCCTACATAATTATCTAGAGAAAAAATTAATTACCCAATGCATTGGAGAGCTATAATGGGACTCACCCATAATATTATGAGCTATAATAGGGATCAAACCATAATATCATGAGCTATAATGGGGATCAACCTATCTTATAAGATTTATCATGTTTACACATTATCATAAACAATGTATAAGGACTATATCCTAAATAAAACATTTTAATCTTGCACCATTTCATCATAAAACCCTTGAAAATTCTTTTGAACCCATATGCAAAACATTTTTAGATATCAAAATACTCATTCCTTTTAAAAACCCATTTTAAAAAAATTAACTAGAATAAGGGAAGGAGGGTTTTTATTTGAATAAAAAATGGAATCTAAAGTCAAATATGAAATAATGGTTATGGCTGTAGGAAAGTTTTTGTATCCATATATGTTAAAATAGAACATTTCTTTTGTCTTTTATAAAGAAATTCAAAATATTTTATAAAAGGGTTCCTCTTGAAATCCTTTGAAAGAAAGTAAAAAAGATACATAAAATTCATTTCATAATTATTTTATATATATATATATATATTGATGAAATATTTTTTTAAAAATATGGACATGGAAGAAAAATAATTGGTAGGGAAACTTTAAATTTTGATTTTAACAAGAAAGTATCATACCTTGAGTCCAACTCATCGTGTATGTTCTTTATATTCATGAATAATAAACTTATGTTAATTATTTACTTTCTTAATAACCATTTTAAAGTTTATTATTCATTTTATTTTATTCATTACCATGTTATATTCAATTATTTAATCAATTAGGTTCATATTAGATGTTTTGACGATATTCGAATCATATGTCCAAAATGGATTCGGTAGGTTTACTATGGTCAAAGATTTTATTAATTTATCATCTCTAGAATAATAATCATGAAATAATTATAATTTTTATATATAAATTATAATTTTAAAACAAAACATGAAATAGGGTTGTGAAAAATGAAATATTTTATAATCATGCAGATGGTAATTCGTACATACGAATGAGTAACGTTTCCATTTTTCAATGATCATTATGAAAAGAAGTTAATTTCATTTTATAATTACATAATTATAATTATATAATTATTAACATATTATTTCTTTAAATATACTTATATATATCATCTGTGTGATGTGGTGATGAAAAATGAGTCACATCACTTTGTGGAAGTGGTAGTCCACACGTATGCACGAACGACATTATCATTTTTTAGTGAATGAAAAGGTAAAAAAATAGGTGTTATATTATCTTTAAGTAATTATAAATATTTCATAAATATAATATATATATATATATATTAAATCCATCATTATAACATGTCATGGGATGTGGCGATGGAAAATGAATTATATTAATCTGCAAGACGGTAGTCTGCAGTACACACGAATGATGAATTCCTTTCCTGTTTGATGGAGGTTGGAGATGGATATAGTTTATGCCATTAACATTATAAAATATCATTATATGATATATATATATATATAATTTATTATATCATCATGGTTGAATAATATTTGAAGGATATGGAAGAAGAAATAAAATAAAAAGACTCGGTTAAGAACTATACCTCTTCATCAAACAACCTCGTTTTCTTCACACCTTAAGACCTCTAAGGAGGGTATTATGACCTAAATAAGGACACTAAGACATGTATAGGTATGTAAGGAATGTATTTGGATAGATATTGGATTAAAAAAAAGTTTTTTAACTGTTAATAAATGATAATATGTTCTCTATTATAAGAGAGGGGAGGGGCACTCTTGGAATTTCTTAAAATATTAAATTTATAAAAATTAATTTTCATGTTATAATAGTTCCAAAATAATAAGATTCAAATATAATATTATTTTATGTCTAAATAATTCAATAAAATAAAATTTTGACAAGTTTATACTGTTTTTACACTTATCGTTTCATTTTAACCCCTTGTTATCCTTTTTCACACTTACCGTGATAACAAGGTTTTTTACTCTTTAAGAATCAATATAGTTACTATAAATGGTAAAAAGGCCCATAAATGGACCATGGTTAATATTTTAAACCATGTATAAATAAATTTCATGAATATAGTATTTTTAGGAATTTTAAATCATTTAATTAAATATTATTTTTATAAAACATCTTTATTGTCAATTTTGGAACTATTGCTTTAATTTGACTTTTAAAACTACAAGACAACGATGGAATTAAAATATAATTCATTAAAACCTATATAATATTTAATTTTTATCAAAAAAATCATGTAACAAAAATATTCACTAAAATCATATTACTTTTAATATTGTTAAAATCATTTATTTTATTTTTCTATTAATTGAATAATTACTATGTTAGCATTGTGTAAGCTTTTAAGATAATTTTTTCATCACTAAAATTTATAAATAAATTACCATGATAAAAATAATTCATTTATATTTAAAACAAATATTTATAATCGAACATATCCTATGTTTATCTCTATGTTAAAAATATTATAGTTATTAAAAGTAAGAATGTGACATTTTTGTCTTTATATTCAATTAAATATTATAATGGTCAAAATCATGGTAAAATGGAAACAAAAGGCCATATTTTATACTTTTGGATGATTATGGATGATATATACTCATATAATAAAATCAATTCAAGTGTTATGTTCATTTTTAGTCCTTATCATTTTATTTTTAACCTTAATTACTCGATTTACAATTTACCATGGAAACAAAAATTACTAAGGTTATTATTCATAATGTACAAAAAGAAATGGAAAGTATTTATCAAATTTAGACCCACTAATTCCAAATATTGAATCAATTTTTTAAAATTCAATCTACAAAATTGATATAATTTAATTTAAAATTAAACCGATAAAACATGATGAAAAATAGTTTTTCAAAAAAAATGATTTTTTTAGTATAAATTTTTTTATACTAAATTCAACAATAAAATTCATTTAAAAAACCATAATTAAAATATTAAAATCAAAAGGAACTAATTATATTTTAAAAATAATCCAAAATATAATTTTACACTTTAAATACTCAAAAAGAAAATATAATTTTCAATAAAAATTAGCATTTCACTGTTAATTGAAAAATCAAACTTTTCAAAAAAATATCAAAATTTCAACATAGGATAATTTTTCTATTATTATTTTAAATATTAATTTCATTTTATAAAATAAATTTTATAATATTTCTAGAAATTAATTATAATATTTTCTCACAAAAAAAATAAAACCATTTTTAAAGAAAACATATTTTTGAAGAACAAAATGACTTCAAAAAATTGAGTGCTTGTTTCCTAATAATTAATCAATGAATTTTTATTAATTGGGAAAATAATATATATATTGCATAATTTGGTTAATATTATTCAAATCCTCCAATTCATCAACTATGTTATAACAGTCATATTTAAATAATAATATTTCGTAATTCATTTAAGCTCAGTGTTGTTTGTCATATGCGCTATCGAACATAATGTCCTTCCTTAAAAATATCAAGTTATTTCATTCGACCCCCTTTAATAAATTGTGTCTTTTAAATTTGAACTTTAACTCAGTAATCAAAGATTTGTTAACTCAAAATACCTTTTTTGAAATCCCAAATTGTAAAAAGGGTTAATAAAACTTCCTCTTGAAAAGAGGGAAAGTGAAACACTAAGGTCATATAGAATAACACATAACCAGGTTTCCAAATAGGAAAACATTAGTGGGAAGTGAAAATATGGTAATCGAAGAAAATTATAATGTCCAAATAATGATGGACAGTGATAGAGATCATTGATCAAAAGAAAGTGAATGATCATGAGAAAGTTAATGACCATAAAACTATAAACCAAAGTGGTATGAAAAAGAAAATCGATTCATCAGAAATGACGGTAATATGATAAAATTTTTGTTTCAAGGTACTTTTCATAGTGTTGAAGAATTGAATTACCATCTAGATTAAGAACATAAAGAAATATTCTTACTTAAAAATTATAATTTCATACTTTAATAAATTTCTAACACAATCTTATATTTTTCTCCAAACGATGAGTATTTAAGATGAATTTTTTATGCTATAATCACTAAAATAAACTTATATCGGATCATATACTTCCACAAAAGGAAAAAAATTTATTTATCCTATATTTATACATTAACCAAAACTAAAAAAGTTATCACAAGTAAATATAATTCCCAAAATTAATAAACCTTTATATGAAGAAATAATACATTAATCTCAAAAATTCAACAATAAGACCAAAAGTTCAAACTAAATCACATGTAAATAATTATCCTTAAAATTATTAAATATATCCCTGAATAAGATTTAAACCCAAATATTAGAAAGATTTTATCACATATTCTTCCAACATTTAACTCCAAATAACATCAATCACTCTTAAAGTCTCATACTAAAAATGTATATGACAAAGTCATATAATGTCCAAGATATGCTAATTATTTCCATAAATAACCCGAATCATCATAATACTTCCAAAAGATAATTTAACCTTTATTATTCAAATAAAATATCATCTTATCCAAAAATATTTCCATTTACCTATAAACTTTCCAAAATAGTGAACTTATTTTGAAATAACATAAATCACTTAATCACCAAATCACTTTTCAATCTCATGGTTATCTATATGATAAAACATATGTTCTCAAATTGTAATAACCCATAATTTCTTTAATATTAAAGATCATATAAACCCTAAATGTAATAAATACCTTTAAAATTATTTCCACCAAATATAATGGAATTCTTCCTCAAATGATACTTCATGATAAAGGTTGCATATACAGTAACCCAATAAAATGTATCCCAGAATGTCATTAATCACATTAAAAATACTATCATAAAACATTAAATGGATATTAATTATTTTAAACTTATGATCATCCTTAAATCATAATTCTTTAATTCATGTATGTTTACACCTCAATCATTCAACATGCATCATAATCCATTAATAATGAATTTATATCTTATTTCTAGATACTTCCTACAATCAGAAATATGAATCATGTTCTAGGATTCATCAATATCAAAATATAAGCCAAGATATAATCCATACCTTTTATATTTCATTTACAATTTTTCTATCTTCAACAATAATGGAATTAGGCATTTCTAAACATTCATTTACACGGTCTTTATGATATCATTCATAATATTTCTCCCTAGGACATTTATTTTCATAATTATCATACTCCTCACATTTAAAACATTCAATTAATTACTTGGAAAGAGCTTTATTCTCCTTCATGGCATTAACTGAATGCTTCCTTTTTCCTTGGAAGATTGTTTCTCTATTCCCTTTTTTACCATATACAAAACATCTTCCTGTTATTTGAAGACATTTTTCTGGGTGCTTATTCTCACATTCTTGACACATAGGTCATTGAATATTTTTACATGTATGATCTCTATCACCTGAACATCCATGGAGCTTCATTTCCCACTTATTTTATGTGTCAAGAAACTCACCTAGGTTTAATTTTTTAATCATAACTCATGATATCCGAATAAAAATAACTATAAGGCCCCAGCCTTAAACATTACTTAATATTGAGTTACCTCAAGAATACATGTTGAGGATCTTTTCAGGTTTAGAGTTTTAGAGAATTAGATCATAAATCAAGCATTACATCCCACATTTAAACAAAGTGGTTACAATAAAAGATAGTATTAATTTTTCCCATCAACGGAAACATATTTAAAATAAAATATGGATTCCTTATTGACACTTCCTTGACACTATCATCATATCATGTACCTTTCCCTTGACCTGTGAAAAACATTTCAAAAACTTGGGATGAGCATAAAAAGCTCAGTAAGGGATATAAAAATATTAAAAGGAAACATGATTACATGTATACATAAGAATCAATGAAATCATACTTTACTCATAAAACATAAGCACTTTAACATACCTCATAAAATCATGAATAAATCATAGAAATCATAAGACATAAAGGTAACTTGAGGCATTCATAACATTCTTACGTAGGAAGTAACCCTCTTGGTTACGTTTGGAATACTCATCACAGTATATTCCCTAAATCTCTTCGGAGAAAACTTAATGTTTAACCCCTTCGCGTTACCCAATTCATTGGAGAGCTATATCGGGCTCACACGCCCTTAGTTTATCATGGAACCACCCGTCTTCATAACAATTCCCAAGAACCATAACATAATCGTATCACATAAAACATGCATAAAGGAAACATAACATTTCCACATTTCAATCACAAGATATCAATACAACACATTGATATAATAAAAACATTATGAAAACCATTTTCAATACCAAAATAATAGAAAAGTAAAACATGGTATTTATTTTTCATTTAAAAAAAAGGTATGGCTTGTAGAGGAAGTCGAAACTCAAATAATGGTCACGGCGGTGGAGAAGTCATTATCGCCGCATACGTACGACAAAAACATTCCCTTTTGTCGTTTAGTAAAATGCTTAATATAAAAATATTCATTTTGGATAAACATAAAATTCAAAGGGGTTTATACACCATATAAAAGAAAGTTGTGTATAAAACAAAAAATATGCCTCAATGAAATGAGATTGAGACGAAATCCCTTACCTCAGGTCTGACTTGAGTCGATCGTTATTTAACGTCCTGAATCATAAACTTGAGTAAATTTCTACTTTCTTAAGAACCTTTTTCAAGTTCATTATTCATTTTATATCACTTATTACCATGTTATGAACACTATATAATTATTTAAGTTAATAATGGTTGTTTTGTCGATCATTGGTACTTGAGTCAAAAATAAACTCTTTATAATTACAAGTTATTCATGTGGTAAAATATCCATTATATCAAGAATTATATTCATTATGTAGATATCATATATATCATATATATCCATTATATACATGCATTTATAATATTACATAATCATTTAGAGGTAAGAAATGAAATGCACCGTTCATGGAGACGGTAAGTCGTACGTACGCATGAACGCTACTTTTATTTCTATGTTATATTAATGGAACTAGAACTAAATGAGAGATATGTATATTTTAATTCCAGAATTATATTCATCATTTAGATGTAACATAAATCATATATATCCATTATATATATGTACTTATAATAGTACATTACATTTGGGGATAAGAAATGAAATGCACCGTTCATGGAGACGGTAAGCCGTACGTACGCATGAACGCTACTTTCATTTCTATCTCATACTTTAATGAAAAGTAATAATAATGATATAAAGGTATATTATAATTCCAGTATAACATCATATATAATAACTTTAACTCCATCCTTTATACGTCCCACATATGGCATTAACGAATCAAATCACTTTGAGGGGGCGGTAGTCCGCACTTCCTAAAATGAAGATATCGCATTTGCCCATAATGGAAACCATAAAGGTATTCCATAAATGAAAAATACAAAAGCTTAATTAAAACATAAACATATTATATATCATATATAAATATAGTTACATCTTAATGGCCACCTTTGAAGGTGTTAGAAGAATATTGAACAATCATTGTTTCGTGATGCAGAAATTCTCCATCCACAGAAACAGTATGCTCTTTAACCATTAGATGAAGGTGTGTGTAAGTGTAGCTTGAATCTTTCTTATAAAAACATCCTAGTATATTGAGGATACTGGTTTTGTTACAAAATAAATTAATAAAAAGAGTTTAGGGGGTTGGAGAAGCAAAATAAAAAATAAGAACACAAGAGAAAACACTACCTTTAAAACGGGTAACCCTTTTTTATTTGAGCTCAAAGGCTTCATTGGGAAGACTTCTATAAGGCCCCAGCCTTAAACCTTACTTAGTATTGAATTAAATGAGTAATTCACATTGAGGATCTTTTCAGGTTTAGATTTTTAGAGAATTAGGACATAACTATTACATCTCAAAAGATTACAAAGTAGTCTCTTCTACTAAATTTCCATAAAATAAAAACTCTTAAAGAGAAACATGTCTAGTTTCATGTTTTAGGTAGCATGACTTTCCCTTGATCTCATCCTTGACCCTATTCCACGCTAAGTCCTGTGAAAAACATTTCAAAAACTTGGGATGAGCATAAAAACTCAGTAAGGGATACACAAAGAATAAAAACTGTTAGTTTATCAAAACAAAAAGTAAACCATGTATACTTTATCAAAGTAATACTTTTCACCTTTATGAAGTAGTAAAAACTCTTCACTGAATAAAATATCATTACTTACCTTTTTGTAACCAAAGGATTACCATAAAACCCATATAGAGAACACATAACATATATAAAGGTAACTTGGGACATAAACATACTTAAGTGGAATAACCATACGGTCGACTCCCACACATATCACTTAATGGAATAGCCATACGGCCAATTTCCATACATACTAAATGGAATAGCCATACGGCCGACTTCCATACCCAATGCATTGGAGGTTATAACGTAACCACCCGTCCTGGTATTCACGGTACCACCCGTCATATGGTTTATAACGTAACCACCCATTAAAATGTCCAAGTACCAATATAAAATCATAAAACATAAAACCAATATAAAGGAATGATAACATTTCCACATTTCAACCACAATATATCATAAATATATTGACATAATAAAATCCTTTATCAAAACCATTTTCAATACCAAAATACATAAAAGTGTAATGGTATTTATTTTATTTTAAAAACATTACGGCTTGTTGAGGAAGCCAAAGACCAAATAATACTCGCGGCGGCGGAAAAGTTCGTTGTTACCGCGTACGTTAAAAAAACATTCCTTTTTGTCGTTTAGTAAAATGCTTCGTAGAAAAAGATTCCTTTTGTATAAAAGTAAAAGTCAAAGGGGTTTATACACCGTATAAAAGAAAGTTGTGTATAAAACGAAATATGCCTCAATGAAAGAAGATTGAGACGAAGTCCCTTACAAAGACGGTATCCTTGGTTTTACGGATAAATCAATTACATAATTATGTGTGAAAAATTAATACACCAAATATAATTGGATATTAAATGTAAAATAATCAAAGGTCATTCACACATATTCAAAGGATGACATATTCAATAACTATATGTTGAACCCAAAGAAATCGAAATTGGGTTAAGAAGTTCCCTTGACAGCCTAACGGCGTCACCTCAAAATGAGTTGATGAGAGATAAAAAGTGTATCTCATCACTTGGACATAAAAGTTACATCAATAAGGATATATGAGAACATATCCCATCATAACAATATGTAAATTAAAATACCAAACAAAAGAAGTCTTTTAAAAAGAGGAGGTTGAAAGGTTCCCTTACCGACTTGGGTATCTTTCAAAACATACACCCCATGAAAGAAGGACAATACATCATTGATGTAAATACTCATAAAAGAAAGTTTATTACACAATGAGTAAAATAATGGGCAGTACATACACCACTCAAAAGAAATTGTGGCAAATGTAGCATAAATCTCATGGGAATAAAAGTGAGATGAAAAATCACTTACGAAAACTCGGCAGCCTAACGGTGCCACTTAAAACCTCCAAAAATGGATTGATGAGATCAAATAGGGTATCTAATCACATTACAATAAAATGTACAGCAAGAGGAATATAAAAGAACATACCCCATAATAAAAAGAGGAGCTTAAAAGAAGTGACATAAATGAGAGTACTTAAAAAAAAGAGGGGTTAGATCTCTTACGAAAATTCAGCAGCCTAACGACGCTACTCAAAACTTCCAAAATGGATTGATAAGAAAGAATAGGGTCTCTCATCATATGAACATAAAAATTACAGTAAGATTAATATAAAATAACATCCCAATAACAAGAAATATGATCTTTAAAAGGAATGACATAAAAGAATGTACTTAAAAAGAAAGAGAGGTGTAGGATCCCTTACCTCGGGTCCGACTTGACTCGATCGTTCTTTAATCTCCTGAATAATAAACTTGAGTTAATTTATACTTCCTTAAGAACCTTTTTAAAGTTCATTATTACTTTTATATCACTCATTACCATGTCATAAACATTATGTAATCATTTAAGTTAATAATATTTGTTTTGCCGATATTTGGTTCTTAAGTCGAAAGTGGACTTCTTACAATTACATGTTGTTCGTGTGGCCAAATGTTTATTATATACAGAATTGTATTCATGATGTAGATATCATATATTTCATATATATACAGTACATTCATGCATTTATAACATTGCATAATCATTTAGAGGTAAGAAATGAAATGCACCGTTCATGGAGACGGTAAGCCGTACGTACGCATGAACACTACTTTCATTTCTATTTCGTATTTTATAGAATGGAATAATAATGATATAAAGGTATATTATAATTACAGTATAATATCATATATAATATCATAGTTCCATCCTTTATACGTCCCACATATGGTATTTAACGAATCAAATCACTTTGAGGGGACGGTAGTCCGCACTTCCTTAAATGAAGATATCGCGTTTACCCATAATGGAAACCATAAAGGTATGCCCAAAATGAAAAAAACATAAGCTTAAGGAAAACATAAACATATTATATATCATATATAAAAATAGTGACATCATAATGGCCACCTTTGAAGGTGTTAAATGAGTATTGAACAATCATCGTTTCGGGAGGCAGAATTTCTCCATCCACGGAAACCGTATGTTCTTTAACCATTTGATGTAGTTGTGTGAGAGTGTAGCTCGAATAAATCTTATAAAAACATCCTAGTATATTGAAGATACTGTTGTTGTTACAAAAGAAGTAAATAAATAGAGTTTATGGGGTTGGAGAAGCAAAATAAAACAAATGAGCATGAGAGAATGAATTACCTTTAAAAGTGTAACTCCTTTTGATTTGAGCCTAAAGGATTCCTTTGAAAAGATTATGCCCAAAGGGAATCCTCTAGGATGAGTAGAGGGATGTGGAGAGAGTAAATGGGCAGGTTTTGGCCGAGCCAAAGGCTTGAGGAGTGTGTGAAATGAGGTAGAGGTGGGGGCCTTTTATAAGAGGAGAGGAGGGGCACTCTTGGAAAGTAAAGATAAGTTACTTTATTTTAAAAAGAGTTTCGGATTCAAAAGGTCCCACATTGATATAATTCTAGGATAAGGTGATAAGGGTTCGAAATCCACTCATCTAATAGGTTTTGGCCAAGTGTAGGTCTTAGATTTTACATTATCTTTCCATTTTATTTAAATCGTCAAATAATGATGTCATCGCTGCATCATTATTATGTCATAAATAATTTAATTTATGTAATGTCTAAAAATTATAAAAAAAATACTATGATGTAGGAAATCGTTTTATCTTTCCAATGAATATTTATAATCAAAAATATGACTTGTATACCCCCACTTAAAAATTGTTTTAGTAAAACATATCATGTTTGTGTCATTTTTACTTTTACATTAAATAAAAAGTTATTTATGTCATTTCCCAACCAAAGTGGCTCCATGGGGTCCCCAAGTTGACCAATGGCTTGTCTTGGTCGGCCATGACACAACCAATGAAGGTAGGACATGTGTCAAGCTCATCTTATTTTATTAAAGCATTATTTTTACCTTAAACTACACTAATTACCACTAATTGCGATTAAAAACTTAATAAGTTACTATTCACCAAAAAATTATTTTTATCCCATTGAACCACATTTTACTTCTTAATGACAACCATGTATGTCGGATTTTTGAAATTCAAAACACAGAAGTGGTAAAATTTCATTTAAACGAAAAATCAGTTTTTATAAGTACCACTTAGTGGTTTCACTATTCATCAAAAATTGAAGTTTTTCAGAAAAATCCCAAAAATTCACCCTAAGCTATATTTGATATTCCGAATTCAAAAATTAAGTCTATTTTAAAAAATTCAAAACATATAAGTCACATTAATTAATTAAATAATTAATTCCCGTTGTCAGAGCAAATAGCGTGTTTTTATGAAACAATAAGTATCAAAAGATTGACACTAGTTTAAGTCCGATTTCAAAGTGAAATTAATTCCAACGACCACTATTGGATTTAATGGTAAAAATATTTTCTAATTTCACTTTAAAACCAATTCAAAATATAATCTAATCATATAAATAAATTAGATTAAAAAGAGGTTTTGAATTAAAAAACAACATTTTACACTATTCATTAAAAAAATGAACTTTATCGGAAAAATACCAAAAATTTACACAAAGTAAAATTTGATGTCCTGATTCTAAAGAAGAGTTTTATTTGGTCCAAAAGAATGTATAAGAGTGATCAAAACTATTTTTAATGACAGTTCGCCATCAAAAGGCGATAAGTGAACCTTTAGTGAAAATTAGGGTATAAAAGCCTAAAATTGAATTCTTTCCGTATTTTAAGCCTTTGGATAAATGTAAAAACATTTAAAAAACATATATAATCATATTTTAGTTATTTCTATCCATTCCTGCCAATACAACGTCTACATGTTAACTACCATTTAAAATAATATTATTTTATTATTAGAGTGCAACGTAAGATTCCAAAGAAACTCGTTGTTGCGTATTGGGTACGCCATCGAGCATAGCATCCCCTTTAAAGTAATATTAATATTTGATTCACAAATATGGATAAATATAAAGATGTCATATTCTTTATTTACCTGGGGTGTTACATCCTTCCCCCCTTTTGGGAATTGCGTCCTCGCAATTTTAAAATTGGGCTTGGAAACATCCTTGAAAGTCCCACATCGGAGAAGAGTCGGTAAAACAATCACTTTAAAATAAAGAAAGATAAGTACAAAGGTCACCCGAGTTAACCCATAATAGGATTCCGTGTAGGAAAACATGGACATGGAAGAAAAATCAAAGGGTCATGTTCTGATGGAGAGTGATAGAAAACATGTTTAGGAGAAAGTTAACCATGAGAAAATCACAAACTTGTGATGGGTTAAACGGTATTCGATTCCCCAGTAGGAAAAGTTAATAGACAACATTTTTGTTTTAAGCTACTTTTTATTGAGGAATTTATTCATAAGGAAACATAATCACTTATCATGTTGACTTTCAACTTTTACTAGATTCCTTAATCAAACTCATATTTTTTTTCCAAAAGACGAGTATTTAGGGAGACTTGTTCACATTAAGAGTACTATAATAAACTTCTAGAGAATCACCTAATCCACCAAAGAGAACTATATACATCCCATGTCTTTAGGCTTTAACCAAAACCAAAACCAGAAAGGTTAGTACAAGGTCAGATAATCCAGAAAAGGATAACCCTTTATAAAAAGAAAATCTATTCTTAATCTCCAAAATTTGTCCAACCAAACCCAAAGATCAACGAGAACCATTCTATAATCAATTTGTCCATAAAATTCTTCAAAGTAAACCAATATAAGATTGAAACCCAAATATTTGAAGGATTTAGTCACATAGTCTTCCAAGTTAAATCGTAACATTTATCTCCAAACAACATCAGTTGCTCCTAAAGTCTCGTATTGAAAAGTAATTAAACTAATCACATATCATCCATGATAGGTTAATCATTTTCATAAATAACCCAAAATAAACTTACTCTTAATTAAAAAAAAGAATCAGTCAAACTAACCAGGGACTTCACGTAGTCTAGTGGTAGGCGATAAATACCAGTTGCACTTTGGTTGTGGGTTCGATTCCCGCAGCTTTGTCCGACGCGACGGGTAGTCACACGGTCTACGTGTTGTCCTTTTTCCAAAACTATATAATTCTCAAATAATTCCCCAAAAAGGGATAAAATCATCAAAAATAACCATAACATAATTTAACCTCAATTTTATCTTATGCCTTTCACTTCAATCATAACATATAGTAACCCATAATTACCTCAAAAGTAAGGATCATATAAACCCAAATAGTTCTTTATAACTATGTCCACAAAAGAAAAGATAACTATTACTTGAATAAAATTTGCCTATATTAAACATCAGGGTTACACATAATATAAAAAGTCTTCTAATGTAACCCCATCATCAAAAGAGACTTAATACTCTTAAGAATTTCACCATAACTCTTGAAGCCCTTATATGTTGACATCTTACTCATTCAACATTCTTCATGATCCATTATCCATTCCTTTCCAACTTATTCTGAAATACCTCTTTCCTACAAACAAAATCATGAATCATATCCTAAGATTACAAAATAGGAAAACGATAGTCATGAAATAGTACATACCTTTGATTGGTCATTGTCAGTTTCTTCATCCTCAATCGGAATGGCATTGGGTATTGGTAAACGAATATTGGTACGCTCTTGGTGACCCCATTCACGAAACTTCTTCATAGGACATGTGTTTGCATAATGACCATGCACACCACATTTAAAACATTCAATTGATCCCTCAGAAAGAACTTCTTTCCCTTTCCTTGAGTCAACTGGATGCTTCCTTTTTCCATGGCAGGTTCTTGCTTTATGACCTTCATTTCCACATCTATAGCATATTTCTGTCCCTTTGAAACATTTTCCTAGGTGTTTCTTTCCACATCTTTGACACATAGGTTTTTGAACACACTTACCTTTATGATTATTACCTGTACTTCCGTAGGGATTTGTTTCTTGCATATATGATGCCTTAGAGAAATATCCAAGGTTTAGGTGGTCAATCATAACTCCAGATAGTTGGTTGAGGATAAACACAAGAGTTATCATTACAGCTCCCATATCATTCAGTTGATCGCTCAGAAAACTATCACAATTTCCATCACATCCACCGTTACCTTGGTGCCTGCTAGATCCAGCCATTTACTAAAACCAAAAAGGGTCAGTGTGAGTATAACAACAAAACCATCATGTACTAATGAGGAAGATAAACACTAAGATATTCTTACTCATTCACTTTATCTAAAACTAGGACTCTGTCTGAAATCCTAACCATTATGGTAATGTCACTTATGCTTAAAGAATACCCTAACCTCTAAAGTTATCTAAACCGACCTTTGATACCAACTATAAGGCCCCAGCCTTAAACCTTACTTAGTATTGAATTAAATGAGTAATTCACATTGAGGATCTTTTCAGGTTTAGAGTTTTAGAGAATTAGGACATAACTATTACATCTCAAAAGATTACAAAGTAGTCTCATCTACTAAATTTCCATAAAATAAAAACTCTTAAAAAAAACATGTCTAGTTTCATGTTTTAGGTAGCATGACTTTCCCTTGATCTCATCCTTGACCCTATCCAATGCTAAGTCCTGTGAAAAACATTTCAAAAACTTGGGATGAGAATAAAAACTCAGTAAGGGATACACAAAGAATAAAAACTGTTAGTTTATCAAAACAAAAAGTAAACCATGTATACTTTATCAAAGTAATACTTTTCACCTTTATGAAGTAGTAAAAACTCTTCACTGAATAAAATATCATTACTTACCTTTTTGTAACCAAATGATTACCATAAAACCCATATAGAGAACACATAACATATATAAAGGTAACTTGGGACATAAACATACTTAAGTGGAATAACCATACGGTCGACTCCCACACATATCACTTAATGGAATAGCCATACGGCCAATTTCCATACATACTAAATGGAATAGCCATACGGCCGACTTCCATACCCAATGCATTGGAGGTTATAACGTAACCACCCGTCCTGGTATTCACGGCACCACCCGTCATATGGTTTATAACGTAACCACCCATTAAAATGTCTAAGTACCAATATAAAATCATAAAACATAAAACCAATATAAAGGAATGATAAAATTTCCACATTTCAATCACAATATATCATAAATATATTGACATAATAAAATCCTTTATCAAAACCATTTTCAATACCAAAATACATAAAATAGTAATGGAATTTATTTTATTTTAAAAACATTACGGCTTGTTGAGGAAGCCAAAGACCAAATAATACTCGCGGCGGCGGAAAAGTTCGTTGTTACCGCGTACGTTAAAAAAACATTCCTTTTTGTCGTTTAGTAAAATGCTTCGTAGAAAAAGATTCCTTTTGTATAAAAGTAAAAGTCAAAGGGGTTTATACACCGTATAAAATAAAGTTGTGTATAAAACGAAATATGCCTCAATGAAAGAAGATTGAGACGAAGTCCCTTACAAAGACGGTATCCTTGGTTTTACGGATAAATCAATTACATAATTATGTGTGACAAATTAATACACCAAATATAATTGGATATTAAGTGTAAAATAATCAAAGTTCATTCACACATATTCAAAGGATGACATATTCAATAACTATATGTTGAACCCAAAGAAATCGAAATTGGGTTAAGAAGTTCCCTTGACAGCCTAACGGCGTCACCTCAAAATGAGTTGATGAGAGATAAAAAGTGTATCTCATCACTTGGACATAAAAGTTACATCAATAAGGATATATGAGAACATATCCCATCATAAAAATATGTAAATTAAAAGACCAAACAAAAGAAGTCTTTTAAAAAGAGGAGGTTGAAAGGTTCCCTTACCGACTTGGGTATCTTTCAAAACATACACCCCATGAAAGAAGGACAATACATCATTGATGTAAATACTCATAAAAGAAAGTATATTACACAATTAGTAAAATAATGGGCAGTACATACACCACTCAAAGGAAATTGTGGCAAATGTAGCATAAATCTCACGGGAATAAAAGTGAGATGAAAAATCACTTATGAAAACTCGGCAGCCTAACGGTGCCACTTAAAACCTACAAAAATGGATTGATGAGATCAAATAGGGTATCTCATCACATTACAATAAAATTTACAGCAAGAGGAATATAAAAGAACATCCCCCATAATAAAAAGAGGAGCTTAAAAGAAGTGACATAAATGAGAGTACTTAAAAAAAGGGGTTAGATCTCTTACGAAAATTCGGCAGCCTAACGACGCCACTCAAAACTTCCAAAATGGATTGATAAGAGAGAATAGGGTATCTCATCATATGAACATAAAAAATACAGTAAGATTAATATAAAAGAACATCCCAATAACAAGAAATATGATCTTTAAAAGGAATGACATAAAAGAATGTACTTAAAAAGAAAGAGAGGTGTAGGATCCCTTACCTCGGGTCCGACTTGACTCGATCGTTCTTTAATCTCCTGAATAATAAACTTGAGTTAAATTATAATTCCTTAAGAACCTTTTTCAATTTCATTATTCCTTTTATATCACTCATTTCCATGTCATAAACATTATGTAATCATTTAAGTTAATAATATTTGTTTTGCCGATATTTGGTTCTTAAGTCGAAAGTGGACTTCTTACAATTACATGTTGTTCGTGTGGCCAAATGTTTATTATATCCAGAATTGTATTAATGATGTATATATCATATATTTCATATATATCCATTAAATTCATGCATTTATAACATTACATAATCATTTAGAGGTAAGAAATGAAATGCACCGTTCATGGAGACGGTAAGCCGTACGTACGCATGAACGCTACTTTCATTTCTATTTCGTATTTTATAGAATGGAATAATAATGATATAAAGGTATATTATAATTACAGTATAATATCATATATAATATCATAGTTCCATCCTTTATACATCCCAAATATGGTATTTAACGAATCAAATCACTTTGAGGGGGCGGTAGTCCGCACTTCCTTAAATAAAGATATCGTGTTTACCCATAATGGAAACCATAAAGGTATGCCCAAAATGAAAAAAACAGAAGCTTAAGGAAAACATAAACATATTATATATCATATATAAAAATATTGACATCATAATGGCCACCTTTGAAGGTGTTAAATGAGTATTGAACAATCATCGTTTCGGGAGGCATAATTTCTCCATCCACGGAAACCGTATGTTCTTTAACCATTTGATGTAGTTGTGTGAGAGTGTAGCTCGAATAAATCTTATAACAACATCCTAGTATATTGAAGATACTGGTGTTGTTACAAAATAAGTAAATAAATAGAGTTTAGGGGGTTGGAGAAGCAAAATAAAACAAATGAACATGAGAGAATGAATTACCTTTAAAAGTGTAACTCCTTTTGATTTGAGCCTAAAGGCTTCCTTTGAAAGGATTCTGCCCAAAGGGAATCCTCTAGGATGAGGAGAGGGATGTGGAGAGATTAAATGGGCAGGGGTTGGCTGAGCCAAAGGCTTGAGGAGTGTGTGAAATGAGGTATAGGTGGGGGCCTTTTATAAGAGGAGAGGAGGGGCACTCTTGGAAAGTAAAGATAAGTTACTTTATTTTAAAAAGAGTTTCGGATTCAAAAGGTCCCACATTGATATAATTCGAGGATAAGGTGATAAGGGTTCGAAATCCACTCATCCAATAGGTTTGGGCCAAGTTTAGATCTTAGATTTTACATTATCTTTCCATTTTATTTAAATCGTCAAATAATGAGGTCATCGCTGCATCATCATGATGTCATAAATAATTTAATTTATTTAGTGTCTAAAAATTATAAAAAAAATACTATGATGTAGGAAATCTTTTTAGCTTTCCAATTACTATTTATAATCAAAAATCTGATCTTTATAACCCCATGTAAAAAAAATTTCGTAAAACATATGATGTTTGTGTCATTTTTACTTTTACATTAAATAAAAAGTTATTTATGTCATTTCCCAACCAAAGTGGCTCCATGGGGTCCCCAAGTTGACTCATGGCTTGTCTTGGTCGGCCATGACACAACCAATGAGGGTAGGACATGTTTCAAGCTCATCTTATTTTATTAAAGCATTATTTTTACCTTAAACTACACTAATTACCACTAATCGCGATTAAAAACTTAATAAGTTACTATTCACCAAAAAATTATTTTTATCCCATTGAACCACATTTTACTTCTTAATGACAACCATGTATGTCGGACTTTTGAAATTCAAAACACAGAAGTGGTAAAATTTCATTTAAACGAAAAATCAGTTTTTATAAGTACCACTTAGTGGTTTCACTGTTCATCAAAAATTGAAGTTTTTCAGAAAAATCCCAAAAATTCACCCTAAGCTATATTTGATATTCCGAATTCAAAAATGAAGTCTATTTTACAAAATTAAAAACATATAAGTCACATTAATTAATTAAATAATTAATTCCCGTTGTCAGAGCAAATAGCGTGTTTTTATGAAACAATAAGTATCAAAAGATTGACACTAGTTTAAGTCCGATTTCAAAGTGAAATTAATTCCAACGACCACTATTGGATTTAATGGTAAAAATATTTTCTAATTTCAATTTAAAACCAATTCAAAAGATAATCTAATCATATAAATAAATTAGATTAAAAAGAGGTTTTGAATTAAAAAACAACATTTTACACTATTCATTAAAAAAATGAACTTTATCGGAAAAATACCAAAAATTTACACAAAGTAAAATTTGATGTCCCGATTCTAAAGAAGAGTTTTATTTGGTCCAAAAGAATATATAAGAGTGATCAAAACTATTTTTAATGACAGTTCGCCATCAAAAGGCGATAAGTGAACCTTTAGTGAAATTTAGGGTATAAAAGCCTAAAATTGAATTCTTTCCATATTTTAAGCCTTTGGATAAATGTAAAAACATTTAAAAAACATATATAATCATATTTTAGTTATTTCTATCCATTCCTGCCAATACAACGTCTACATGTTAACTACCATTTAAAATAATATTATTTTATTATTAGAGTGCAACGTAAGATTCCCAAGAAACTCGTTGTTGCGTATTGGGTACGCCATCGAGCATAGCATCCCCTTTAAAGTAATATTAATATTTGATTCACAAATATGGATAAATATAAAGATGTTATATTCTTTATTTACCTGGGGTGTTACAACTTCTGCCCAAATTGAGGCTTCTAGGAGTAAGAGAGGGATGTGGAGAGACAAAATGGGCAGGGTTTGGCCGAGCCAAAGGCTTGAGGAGTGTGGGTAAGGTGGTAGAAGTGGGGGCCTTTTATAAGAGGAGAGGAGGGGCACTCTTGGAAAGTTATAAAAGGTTACTTTATTTTCAAATGAGTTTTGGATTTTAAAGGTCCCACATTGATGTATTTTGAGGATAAGGTGATAAGGGTTCGAAATAAACTCATCCAATAGGTCTTTGACAAGTGTAAGTCTTAGATTTTACATTTTATTTTCATTTTATTTAAATCGTTCATAAATGAGGTAATCGCTGCATCATCATGATGTCATAAATAATTTAATTTATTTAATGTCTAAAAATAATAAAAAAAATACTATGATGTAGGAAATATTTTTATCTTTACAATGACTATTTATAGTCCAATAGATCATTTATTTAGACAAAATTAAAAATGTTTTACTGAGGTGATACATTCTTTGTTATATTTAACTTTCTTTAAAAATAAAAAGATAAAAAGTCACTTTCACACAAAAGTGATTCCATGGGGTCCCCAAGTTTGGTACAAGACATCCCATGGTCGGACATGATACAACCAGTAGTATTAGGACACATGTTGGTGTCATTTTTTATTATTATGATATTATTTTATTATCCTTAACTACCCGATTACTCATTAATCAAGATAATTAAAGATAATTATCGTCGTTACTATTCATAATGTCCAAAAAAAAGAGCCTTAATTAAATAATTTGTACCTTATGATTACAAATATGGAATCCATTTTACCAAATTTCAAATATATTAATTGCAATCATTAATTTAAAAATAATTCCCGTTGTCAAAACAAATAGCGAGGTTTTTTTGAAACAATATCTATGAAAAGTTTGGCACTTGTTTATGCCCAATTACAAAGTAAAATTAATCACAATGACCACAATTGGATTACATGGTAAAAATATATTCTATTTACACTTTAAACCAATTAAAAAGATAGTATAACCATATAATTAAATTAGATGAAAAAGCAGTTTTGATGTAAAATGCAGTATTTTTCACTATTCATTAAAAAATGAACATTGTCAGAAAAATACCAAAAAATTATCCAATGTAAATTTCAATGTCTCAATCATAAATAATAAGTTTATTTTGACAAATAGAGCTTATAAAATTGTCAAAAGTTTGATTTAAAAATAGTTTGCCATCAAAAGGCAGTAAAACAATCTTTTAAGAATATTAGTGTATTCAATGCTTAAGATTGAATTTATTCTCATTTTAAGCCTCTAAAACACTATCTAATTCATAAATAGACATAGATAAGAATATATATTATTAATTACTTACTTGGGATGTTACATCATTCCCCCCTTTAGAAAATTGCGTCCCCGCAATTTATTTACTTATCGAATAAGTGGGGGTATTTATCCCTCATTGCATTTTCAGATTCTCATGTTTCCTCTTCACTCATGTGGTTTTTTCACAAAAACTTTACTTGATGAATCACCTTATTCCGCAACACTTGCTCTCTGTGGTCAAGAATCTGGACCGGTTGTTCCTCATAAGATAGATTCTCTTCCAGCTGAACCACCTCTGGACTCAAAACATGAGATGGATCTAGCATGTACTTCCTTAACATTGAAACATGAAAAAAATTGTGTACCTGAGATAAAATCAGAGGTAAAGCCACTCAGTATGCAACTAATCCAACTCTCTCCAGAATTTCATATGGTCCAATGAACCTTGGACTCATCTTTCCTTTCTTACCAAATTGCATCACACTTTTCCATGGTGATACTTTGAGAAAAACATGATCACCTACCTCAAAAGAGAGATACTTCTTCCTGTTGTCTGAATAACTCTTCTTCCTGCTCTGAGCTGTTCTCATGTGTTTCTGTATCAGCTGAACTTTTTCTTCCAACTCTTCTACCAATTCTGGTCCCATAAACTTTCTTTCACCCACTTCATCCCAGAAAGTGGGAGTTCGACACCGCTTCCCATATAATGCCTCAAATGGTGTCATCTGTATACTAGAATGAAAACTGTTATTATAAGAAAACTCAACCAAAGAAAGATGTTGGTCCCAACTTCCCTGATAATCCATCGAACAAGCACGTAGCATATCCTCCAAAGTCTGAATCGTTCTTTCTGACTTCCCATCTCATTGAGGATGAAAAGATGTACTAAAATTTAATTCAGTACCCAACGACTTCTGAAGGCCTTTCCAAAAGTTAGAAGTGAACTTGGGATCACGATCAGATACAATGGAGAGAGGAACTCCATGTAACATGACTATCTCTTTACGATACAAATGAGAAAGTTGATATAGGGAAAAAGTATCTCGTATAGCAAGGAAATGAGCAGATTTAGTCAAGTGATCAACAATAACCCAGATTGCATTATTACCTCGAGGTGTCTTCGGCAATCCCACAACGAAGTCCATGGATATATTTTCCCATTTACACTATGGAACTAGTAAAGGATGAAGCATCCCTTTCGGTAACTGCCGCTCTACTTTAACCTGCTGACAAGTCAAACACTTCACAGTAAAATCAGCAATATCTCTTTTCATTTCGTCCCACCAGTAATACTCCTAAAGATCTCTATACATCTTAGTACTGCCTGGATGAACTGAAAACAGAGAACTATGAGCTTCACATAACAACTCTCTCTTCAACTGTGAATCACAAGGCACACACAATCTCAAAACACAATCATTATCAATGTTGAATTCAGGAAACTTACCCTTCTGAACCAGCTCTACCTTTTTCTGCAACTCACTGTCTTGCTTCTGTGCTTGCTTGATTCTGTCTGATAGAGAAGATTTCACTGATACGTGAAACAAAACAGAAGAACATCCTGCACCAAAAACTTCTATGCCAAAGTTCATTAAATCCTTAACCAAAGGACCACGTTCCAAATACAACATTGTTAATGAAGCATTACTTTTTCGACTCAAAGCATCAGCCACTTTATTTGTTTTTCCCGGATGGTAATGAATTGTACAGTCATAATACTTGATTAATTCTAGCCATCTCCTCTGTCTCATGTTCAATTATTTTTGAGTGAATATATTCTTTAAACTTTTGTGATCGGTATATATTTCACACTTTACTCCATACAAATGATGCCTCCAAATTTTCAAAGTGAAAACAACAGCAGCTAATTCCAAATCATGTGTAGGGTAATTTACCTCATGAGTTTTCAACTGACGTGAAGCATAAGAAATTACCTGATCATTCTGCATTAGGACGCAACCAAGTCCTTTCAACGAAGCATCACTGTAGATAACAAACTCCCCATTCCTGTAAGGTAGTGCCAAAACTGGAGCATTCACTAATCTTCTTTTCAACTCCTGAAAACAATCATCACATTCTTTTGTCCAGATAAACTTAACACCCTTCCGAGTTAGATTTGTCATTGGACTAGATAACCGTGAAAAATTTCTAACAAACCTTCGGTAATAGCCTTCCAAACCAAGAAAACTACGAATCTTGGTTACATTTGTGGGTCTTGGCCATTCTTCCACAACCTTTGTTTTTGCAGGATCAACAGTTATCCCATCTTTAGAAACAATGTGACCAAGGAAAGAAATTTGTTGCAACCAAAACTCACACTTTCTGAATTTCCCATACAATTTATTTTCTTTTAAGGTTTGAAAAATAACCCTTAAATGTCTTTCATGCTTCTATTTACTTTTAGAAAACACCAAAATATCATCAATGAAAACCACCACAAACTTGTCCAAGAACTCATGGAAAATTCTATTCATTAAGTCCATGAATACAGCAGGTGCATTGGTTAGCCCAAAAGGCATTACTACAAATTCATAATGGCCATATCTTGTACGAAACGCGGTCTTCGGAATATCTGCTTCCTTTACCTTCAACTGATGGTACCCCGATCTCAGGTCAATCTTTTAAAAAAACTGAGCTCCCTAGAGCTGATCAAACAAATCATCGATATGAGGAAAAGGATATTTTTTATTAACAGTGATGTTATTCAAGGCTCTATAATCAATGCAAAGTCTCATAGAACCATATTTCTTTTTAACAAATAAAACAGGAGCACCCCATGGTGATGTGATAGGTCGAATGAAACCTTTCTCTAATAAATCTTGCAATTGCTCCTTCAACTCTAAAAGTTCAATTTGAGCCATTCGATAAGGGGGTTTTGAAATTGGCTTAGCATCAGGAACTAAGTCAACAGTAAACTCAACTTCCCGATCTGGTATTATTCCAGGAAACTCATCAGGAAAAACATCAGGATACTCATTTACCACCGGCACATCATTAATATGAACAGTTCCCTTGTTTTCAACAATATGTGCAAGGTAACATTCATTTCCATCTTTTACAATTTTATCGGCCTCTTGATATGTTATCAACAGTAAGGGTTCATTCTTGTACACAAACTGAAAGTATTTCTGGAAAGAAACTTCTTTAGCTCTACAGTCTATCTTAGCATGGTAAATAGAGAGCCAATCCATACCCAGGATAACATCAAACTCTACTAGAGGTAAAACAATAAGGTTTTCAAGTAGGTTCTTTCCACGGATAAGGATAGGGAGATTCTTATAAATTCTTTTTGCCTCAAAATTTCCCCCAGGTGTTTTTACCACAAGTTCAGGAGTCATTTCTTGAGATGGTATTCCCATTTTACTAGAAAAGTTTTCAGAGATGAAAGTATGTGTAGAGCCTGAATCAAACAACACACTGGCATAATCTAAAAAAATAAACAAAGTACCTGATACCACTTCATTTGATGGCCCAACATCTGCTGAAGTAGTTGAAAAGGATTTCACCGCCCCTTTCTTCTTGTATTCTAACTGCTTCCCATCACTCGAGCTCTTTGTCAGACACTCGTTTGCATAGTGACCCATTTCATTTCACTTAAAACATTTCACTAACTGTAGAACAAATTTGGACTTACCATCACCTTGATCTTTTTCAGTGAAATCACGAGCCTTATGTCCCATCTTACCACATTGGTAGCACTTTCCAGAATTTAGAAGACATTCCCCAGCATGCCTTTTACCACATTTATCAAAAACTAGAAACTTAGTTTTCTTACCATCAGACCTTTTTGAAGAATTCTTTCCTTTCTCCTGCCACCTCGGTCTCTTCTTCTGCTGGTTGTTATAGAACACTTGATCATCAGAAAACTCCATTTCCACCTTCTCAGCACATCGAACAAGCTTTTCATAACTTTTAAACTCATGAGAAGCCAATTCCCTTCGATATTTTGGATTTAATCCTGAGTAAAAATGATTGATTTTACTATCAAGGTCTCAGATAGAATTTGGAGCATACCTTGCCAATCGAGTGAACCTTTCTTCATAAGCAGCCACTGAGTCTTCCTCTTGCCTCAATTCCAAGAATTTTTTTTCCATCCTAAGTCAAACATCCTTAGGAAAATACTTCTCAAGAAACATACCTTTGAATTCATCCCAGTCGAGAGCATCAATCTCATCAGCGTCCCTGATATTTTTAACCATCGACCACCATGGATCTGCTTCACCCTCCAAACAGTAAATAGCAAGACTAACCTTTTGATTTTCTGAACACCCCATGACATCGAAAATCTACTCTAGTGCTTTAATCCACCCTTCAACTAGCACAGGGTCAGATGATCCTCTGAATGATTGGGGATGTTGCCTCATGAAATGTTCCACCACTGACATGTTCCTCTGCGGTTGATCTGGCTGATCTCATACATGGATACCGCCACCATTTATCGCTTGAGTGAACTGCGCCATTACTGCAACAAACTGTTCGGTTCCAATTCTGACCATCTCAGGATGCTGATTCAGAAGGTTATTTCCTTCTGTATGCCTTCCTAGCACTGCTTCCCAGTTTCCTCTGCGGAAAACCATTCTGAACAAACATGTCTTAGATGAAGCAACATGGTAATCTTCAAATGCTATATCATTTAAATTTGACCATAAAAAAATATTTTTGGATAATAATTTAATATAATTCTAACTCCTAAAGTTATCTAAACCTCCCTCTAATACCAACTATAAGCCCCAGCCTTAAACATTACTTAATCTTGAGTTACTTCAAGAATACACATTGAGGATCTTTTCAGGTTTAGATTTTTAGATAATTAAATCATAAATCAAGCATTACATCCCACATTTAAACAAAGTGGTTACAATAAAAGATAGTATTCATTTTTCCCATCAATAGAAACATATTTAAAATAAAACATGGATTCTTTCTTGACACTTACTTGACACTATCATCATATCATGTACCTTTCCCTTGACCTATGAAAAACATTTCAAAAACTTGGGATGAGCATAAAAAGCTCAGTAAGGGATATAAAAATATTGAAAGGAAACATGAGTACATGTATACATAAGAATCAATGAAATCATACTTTACTCATAAAACATAATCACTTTAACATGCCTCATCAAATCATGAATAAATCATAGAAATCATAAGACATAAAGGTAACTTGAGGCATTCATAACATTCTTACGTAGGGAGTAACCCTCTTAGTTACGTTTGGAATACCCATCATAGTATATTCCCTAAATCTCTTCAGAGAAACCTTAACATTTAACCCCTTCGCGTTACCTAATGCATTGGAGAGCTATATCGGGCTCACCCGCCCTTAGTTTATCACGGAACCACCCATCTTCATAACAATTCCCAAGAACCATAACATAATCATATCACATAAAACATGCATAAAGGAAACATAACATTTCCACATTTCAATCACAAGATATCAATACAACACATTAATATAATAAAAACATTATGAAAACCATTTTCAATAACAAAATAAAAGAAAAGTAAAACATGGTATTTATTTTTCATTTTAAAAAAAAGGTATGGCTTTTAGAGGAAGCTGAAACTCAAATAATGGGCACGGCGGTGGAGAAGTCGTTGTCGCCGCATACGTACGACAAAAACATTCCCTTTTTCGTTTAGTAAAACGCTTCGTATAAAAAAGATTCATTTTGGATAAATGTAAAATTCAAAGGGGTTTATACACCGTATAAAAGAAATTTGTGTATAAAACAAAAAATATGCCTCAATGAAAGGAGATTGAGACGAAGTCCCTTACCTCGGGTTTGACTTGACTCGATCGTTCTTTAACATCCTGAATCATAAACTTGAGTTAATTTCTACTTGCTTAAGAACCTTTTTCAAGTTCATTATTCCTTTTATATCACTTATTACCATGTTATTAACACTATATAATTATTTAAGTTAATAATGTTCGTTTTGTTGATCATTGGTACTTGAGTCAAAAATAAACTCTTTATAATTACAAGTTATTTATGTGGTAAAATATCCATTATATCAAGAATTATATTCATGATGTAGATATCATATATATCATATATATCCATTATATACATGAATTTATAATATTACATAATCATTTAGAGGTAAGAAATGAAATGCACCGTTCATGGAGACGGTTAGCTGTACGTACGCATGAACGCTACTTTCATTTCTATGTCATATTAATGGAACTAGAACTAAATGAGAGATATTTATATTTTAATTCCAGAATTATATTCATCATTTAGATGTAACATACATCATATATATCCATTATATATATGTAATTATAATAGTACATTACATTTGGGGATAAGAAATGAAATGCACCGTTCATGGAGATGGTAAGCCATACGTATGCATGAACGCTACTTTCATTTCTATCTCATACTTTAATGAAAAGAAATAATAATGATATAAAGGTATATTATAATTCCAGTATAACATCATATATAATAACTTTAAATCCATCCTTTATACGTCCCACATATGGCATTAACGAATCAAATCACTTTGAGGGGGCGGTAGTCCGCACTTCCTAAAATGAAGATATCGCGTTTGCCCATAATGGAAACCATAACGGTATGCCATAAATGAAAAATACATAAGCTTAACTAAATAATAAACATATTATATATCATATATAAATATAGTGACATCTTAATGGCCACCTTTTAAGGTGTTAGAAAAATATTGAACAATCATCGTTTCGTGAGGCAGAAATTCGCCATCCACAGAAGTAGTATGCTCTTTAACCATTAGATGAAGGTGTGTGTAAGTGTAGCTCGAATACTTATTATAACAACATCCTAGTATATTGAGGATACTAGTTTTGTTACAAAAGAAATGAATAAAAAGAGTTTAGGGGGTTGGAGAAGTAAAATAAAACATAATAACACAAGAGAAAACACTACCTTTAAAATGGGTAACTCTTTTTTATTTGAGCTCAAAGGCTTCCTTGGGAAGACTTCTGCCCAAAGTGAGGCTTCTAGGAGTAAGAGAGGGATTTGGAGAGACAAAATGGGTAGGTTTTGGCTGAGCCAAAGGCTTGAGGAGTGTGGTTAAGGTAGTATAAGTGGGGGCCTTTTATAAGAGGAGAGGAGGGGCACTCTTGGAAAGTTATAAAAGGTTACTTTATTTTCAAATGAGTTTCATATTTTAAAGGTCCCACATTAATGTATTTCAAGGATAAGGTGATAAGGGTTCGAAATAAACTCATCCAATAGGTCTTTGACAAGTGTGAGTCTTAGATTTTACATTATCTTTTCATTTTATTTAGATCATTCATTAATGAGGTAATCGCTGCATCATCATGATGTCATAAATAATTTAATTTATTTAATGTCTAAAAATTATAAAAAAAATACTATGATGTAGGAAATATTTTTATATTTCCAATGACTATTTATAGTCCAATAGATCATTTATTTAGACAAAATTAAAAAAAAATTACTCAGGTGATACATTCTTTGTTATATTTAACTTTCTTGAAAAATAAAAAGATAAAGTCACTTTCACACAAAAGTGATTCCATGGGGTATCCAAGTTTGGCACAAGGCATCCCATGGTCATCCATGAGACAACCAGTAGAATTATGACACATGTTGGTGTCATTTTTTATTATTATGATATTATTTTATTATCCTTAACTACCCGATTACTCATTAATCAAGATAATTAAAGATAATTATCGTCGTTACTATTCATAATGTCCAAAAACAAAAGAGCCTTAATTAAATAATTTGGACCTTATGATTCCAAATATGGAATCTATTTTACCAAATTCCAAACATATAAATTGCAATAATTAATTTAAAAATAATTCTCATTGTCAAAACAAATAGCGGGTTTTTTTTTAAACAATATCTATGAAAATTTTGGCACTTGTTTATGCCCAATTACAAAGTGAAATTAATCCCAATGACCACCATTGGATTACCTGGTAAAAATATATTCTATTTACACTTTAAAACCAATTAAAAAGATAATCTAACCATATAATTAAATTAGATGAAAAAACAGTTTTGATGTAAAATGCAGTATTTTTCACTATTCATTAAAAAAATGAACATTGTCAGAAAAATACCAAAAAATTGTCCAATGTAGATTTCAATGTCCTGATCATAAATAATAAGTTTATTTTGACAAATAGATCTTATAAAATTGTCAAAATTTTGATTTAAAAATGGTTTGTCATCAAAAGGCAGTAAAACAATCTTTTAAGAATATTAGTTTATTCAATGCTTAAGATTGAATTTATTATCATTTTAAGCCTCTAAAACACTATCTAATTCATAAATAGACATATATAAGAATATATATTATTCATTACTTACTTGTGATGTTACAATAACCACAATATTTTTCACTATATATCTTATTTTTGTTCAGTTTCTCATTCAGAAAACCACCGCATTTTCCTTTACATCCATCATTAATTTGGTTCTTGTTGGATCCATCCATTTACTAAAACCAAAAAGGTTAGTGTGATAATATCAATAAAATCATAATAAATTATCTTATGAGAAGGATAAACACTATTAAATCCTTAACCATGTTATCTTTAACTCTTTAGATTTATCCAAAATAACTGTAATTCTCCCACACATACTAACCATTATGGTTGTAAAGGAATTTTAACTTATTCCCAAATAACATACTAACCACTAAATTTATCTAAACATTTTCTCTAATACAAACTATGACCTTAAACATTACATAATCTAGTGTCTTTAGACTAGAATTATTTTTCTTTCACTCCCAAAAATCTTTTAGGTTTAGAGTATTAGAGAACTGGTTTATAAAACATACATAACAATCTCATATATTATAAAGTGGAAACTTCTACTCAATACCCATTTTTCCAACATTGTAAAACTTTTAAAATGAAACACTATTTCTTTTCATGAAAAATCTTCACAACTTTCGACTTGACTTCTTGATTTCCATTACCCGTCCTTAAACCCTATGAAAAAATTTTAAAACATGGGATGATAAAAAAACATAGTAAGGGACATAAAAAATAAAAATAAAAAACTATTTAACCATGAGATCATAAAAATATTTTTCATTTAAATATTGAGCATAATGAAATCGACTTTAATTCCCAAATTGTTTCACAAAACACATTATAAGAAAACATGAGCGTACAATCATAACCATGAGGGTTTCTTAAAAAACATGAGAACCCATGAAAAATATTTTCCTAGAGCATACCTTTTTACTAAAAATGGTATAATCATTGATTTAAAACAAATGATATTTAGCTTGCCTTTTGAAATTAATAATTTCCTTAAAAGCTTATAAGAAAACATAGAAAATTCATGTAGCTATCTTGGAACATCATCTTCATAAACCCATTATAGAACCCTTACAATGGGAATAACCATATGGTCAACTTCAAATATAATTCTATAGAGGATATATTCATTACTCTATGTATTAGAGAGTTATAATGTGGATCACCCATCGTATCATGATCTATAATAGGGATCAACTTGTCATATCATGGGATATAATGGGGCTCAGCCCGTTATATAATTTATATCGGCTCACTCATTATCATAAAAAACTTCCAATGACTATATCATGAATAAAACATGTTAAACTTCCAATTTTTCATCATAAAACACTTGAAAAATCTTTTGAACCCATATGAAAAATATTTTCAGATATTGAAATACCCTTTCCTTTTAAAAACACATTTTTAAAACTAAAATTACCCAAAAAAAGGGAAGGAGGGTTTATCTTTGAATAAAACATGGAAGAATGTAATAAAAAGTCAACTATAAAATAATGGTTATGGCGTTGGGAAAAGTCATTGTCATCATATACATTAAAATAGAACATTTCTTTTTTCTTTTGTAAAGAAAGTCAAAACATTTTGTAAAAGGATTATTTTTGAAAACCTTTGAAAGAAATTAAAAAGAGACATAAAATTTCCTTTATAATTATTTTATGTCAAAATAAATACATTAACAAGATATTTTAAAAAAATAAGTATGTGGAAGAAAAATAATTGGAAGAGAAACTTTAAAAAAAAGATTTAAAAAAGTCTATTACCTTGAGTTTGACTCGTCACATATGTTATTTATCTTCCTGAATAATAAATTTATATTAATTATTTAATTTCTTAATAACCTTTTTAAATTTTATTATTCCTTTTATTTTATTCATTACCATTTTATATCCAGTTACTTAATCAATTAGTTTCACATCGGGTGTTTTGATGATATTCGGCTCATATGTCGAAAATAGATTTGTTAGGTTGACTATAGTCAAATAGGTCATTAATCCATCATCTCTAGAATAATAATCATGAAATAATTATCATTTTTATATATCAATTATACTTTTAAAACCAATCATGAAATATGGTTATAAAAAATGAACTATGTTACAATCATGGAGACAGTAAGTCATACATATGCATGAATAATGTTTCCATTTTCCAACGATCATTATGGAAAGAAGGTAAGTATTATTTTATATTCATATAATGATCATTATATCATTATAAAAATATTATTTATTTAAATATACTTTTATATATATATATATCATCCATGTGATGTGATGAAAAATGAATCGCATTGCTTTGTGGAGGTGGTAGTCCACACATACGCACAAACAACGTTGTCGTTTTTCAGTGAATGAAAAGGTAAAAAAATATGTGTTATGTTATCTTTATAGAATTATATATATGTCACGAATTTAATATATATACATTAAAAACATAATTATAACCATCCGTGAGAGGTGTTGATGGAAAACAAATTGCATCGATCCGTGAGGCGGTAGTATGCCTTACACACGAACGATGAATTCCTTTCCCATTTCATGGAGGTTGGAGATGGGTATAGGTTATTAAATTAACATTATAAAATATTATTATATATTATATAATTATTTTATTATATCATAATAGTTTAATAAGATTTTAAGGAGGTGGAAGGAGAAATAAAAAAACCATTTGGTTAAGAACTATACCTCTTCTTCAGACAATCTCCTTTTCTTTACAGCTTAAGACCTCTAAGGTTGGTATTTTTCCCTAACTAAGTCCTCTAACACATGGAGAGGGACATAATTAATGTTTTTAGGTAGGTATTGTCTGAACTGAAAGTATTTTTAAGTTTGAAGAAATGAGAACAAGATGTTCCCTTTTATAAGCGAGAGGAGTACTCTTGGATTTTCTTGAAATATTAAATTAATATAAATTAATTTTCATGTTAAAATGGTTCCAAATTGATAATATTTGAATATAATATGAGTATAAGTCTAAATAAACTCATCCAATAAAATTTAGATATGTTTAGACTATGATTTTACCCTTATCTTTCGGTTTTAACCTTCGGTTAACATTTTCCACACTTACCACAATAATATGGTTCTTTACTCTTTAAGGGTCAAGATAGTTACTATAAATGAAAAACAGCCAATAAATGGACCATAGTTGATATTTAAAACCATATACTAGTCATTTGGTTTAATATATGTTTTTTAGGAATTTTAAATCATTTGATAAAATATTATTTATTATAAATATCATTAATGTCAATTTTGGAACTATTCCTTTAATTTGACTTTTAAAACTACAAGACAATAATGAAATTCAAATATAATTCATTATCACCTCTATACTGTGTCATGTTTATCAAAAAAATCATGGAACACAAATATTAATTCAAATCATATTACTTTTAATATTTTTAAAATCATTTATTTTATTTTTATATTAATTTAATAATTACTACGTCAGCGTTGCGTAAGCTTTTAAGGTAATTATTTCTTCACTAAAAATTAAAAATAAATTACCGTGATAAAAAAATCATTTTCCTTTAAAATAAATATTTATAACTAAATATATCCTCTATTTATCTCTATGTCAAAAATATTATAGTTATTAAAAGCAAGAGTGTGACATTTTTTTCTTTATATTCATTTAAATATTATAAAGGTCAAAATCATGGTCGAATGGCAACAAAATTCCATATATTCGACTTTTGGATGATTATGGGAAAGATATAATCATACAATAAAATCAAGGCAAGTATTAGGGTCATTTTTTAGTCCTTTTAATTTTATTTTTAACCTTAATTACTTGATTTATCATTTACTGTGGAAACAAAAAATACTAAGGTTACTATTCATAATATCCAAAAATAAGAGACATATTTACCAAATTTGGAACCCCTGATTCCAAATAATGAATCCATTTTCATGGTTTAATTAAAATAAGTAAAATAATTTAATTTAAAATTAAACCAACAAAACACGATGAAAAACAATTTTCAGAAAAATGCATTTTTTAAGTATAAAATGTTTTTATAGTAAATTTGACAATAAAATTCATTTAAAAACCATAATTGGAATATTTAAAATCATAATTAACTAAAAATATTTTAAAACTAATCCATAATAAAATTTTAGTTTTTAAATACTCAAAAAGAAAATATAATTTTCAATAAAAATCAGTATTTTTCACTATTCATTGAAAAAACAAACTTTTCAAAAAATCTCAAAATTTCACCATAAGATAATTTTGATATGATGATTTCAAAAATTATTTTCATTTTATCAAATACATTTTCTAAGAGTTTTGGAAATTAATTATAATATTTGTTCACAAAAAACAATAAAAATCATTTTTGAAGAAAGCGTATTTTTGAAGAACAAAATGACTTTTCTAAAAATGAGTGTTTATTTCCTAAGCATTAATTAATACATTTGTATTGATTAGTACCTTTATATATTTATTTAATAATGTGTTTAATCCTATTCATATCTGCCAATTTAGCAATTGTGTTATAACGATCACATTTAGATAATAATATTTCATGGTTCATTTAAGTTTGGTGTTGTGTATCGTATATGCTATCGAACATAATATCATTCTTTAAAAATATTGGGGTGTTACAAAATAGTTTCAGAATTGAAATTAAATCCACCAGAATTTCATCATTTCAATCAAGTTACTTTGTGTCAAGTCCTTCACCTTTTTGTTCAAAGCATCAAAGATGGGAACATTGGGAGGGAAATTGTTTTCTCAACAGAGCTCGATCTTTTAGAAGATCTTGAGATTTTGTCTCTAAGGAACTGGTTTCTTATGAGCACTAGAATACCAAGAAAATATGGGTACCAAATATTCTATTTTCAAATATTTATGAACATAAAAAGGTATATATTCCACTGTTTTAATTTCTGAAGAAATGAAGTCATTATGTAATGATAGCTGAATACTTATATCTGGTACCTAGTGACTTCATTAAAGTTAATCAAAACTTTATATTTTATAAACTTCTTGTTTTTAGTAGTTTCAAGCATTTTCATAAAGTTTTATTTTATTTGTTAAACTCTTTTGTTAGGGGGGTTTACTTTTTATTTGGATAATTTTTTAATACATTATTGGTGTTCTAGTTTTTATTAATTTTTAATGGATGATATGAATTCTTTTAAATTTTCTAAAACCATCTTTAAAAGAAGATCAAGCCATGAACTTAGTAGATAACTTCTTGGAAGTTTGTTTTTTCTTATCATCTATTGATTTTCTTTTAACTAAATATGTTCTATATACGTTCTTAACTTATTTTTCAGACATATTTAATCTTTAATTCATCAGTAGTTTCTATGTTTAAAATTCTTCATAAATTCAAAATTTGAGATTTAAAACTTTAATGATCTAAAAGTAAAACCTTTTTGATAATTTGGCATTTCCTTCTTGAGAAAAAGTTCTTTTAGACCATTGGATGTATCAGAAAATCTCAAAGATTATTTATAGACAACTATCCTATAAATACGCATGTGGTCGTGAGGTTCTTTTTCTATTTTTATTGTGAAGTGTTGTCTCTTCTAAGCTGGTATTGTCTATTTCTCAGTTTTCTTGCTCTGTCGACCGTATGTCTTCTTCCGGAGAAATATCAACAAGGGAATTTTTTAGAGAAAGACTAGTTGATTAGGTATGGCATAATCAACATCATAATCAACATGAATCGTTTCTAAAGGAAGTTCTTCATTTTCAAGGTTGGGATGATTTTGTTTTAACAGGAGAGACTCATGAACTCTTCTATCTACATTTCATCCATGAGTTTTATCCAAAAGCTCTTTTTGATAAAGTTGATGGAGTTAGGAAAGTCAAGTTTTCAATCTATGGAGTTGAATTCCCTCTTTCTGTAAAAGATCTAGCATACTTTATCGAGTTATCTCTGGATGCTGACTCTTTGTTTGTTTCAAACAAACTTCTAGAGAACTCAAGATCATTTGTCAAGGGTAAGGTAGAAGACACTATCTTTAATGTCAAAGAGAAAGTGCATAAAATAAATCATCTATATCCTGAAGGGAGAATGTTTTTTCAGTGGATTCAAGTCTTCCATCATCCTTGAAAATAGATAAGAATGCTGCTAAAATTCAAGATGTTTATATCTTAGACTTTCTCTGCGAAATGAAGAAGTTCAATATAATAAAACTCATTTGTAATTACATTGAGGTTGTTTTCACTAGTACTTTAAAGATAAAAAACTTACCTTTTATAAGAATTCTGAATAAAGTTCTCATTAGATTTCTTTCAAAATGAGTTTCTGATCTTTGAGTTTTAGAAAGAGTAAAAGAAAACCCTCTATGCTTATAAACATTTACAAGAATGAAGTTGATTTGTGTTCTCGCTAAATAAAATTTTTTCAAAAGAAGTTTCGAAATCTCATCCCTAGAAAAAGATGTTAAAGCAATGAAAAAGATTGTTGAGAAAAAGGGAAAAGAACCAGAGGTTAGAGTTTTGGATCTCCCTCCTACTTAGAAAAAGAAAATAATTGATGAATAGTTTAGATCTCTATTTGAGAAGCAATATTTTTCTGATTTTGAAGTTCCAAAAATTTATGCTGTTTCAATTTTGAATCTTCTAAAATCAAGAGTTTCGTCGAAAGATGGACCCTCCATTTTTTGACAAAGTGTAGAAATTGTCAGAAGTTCATCATGAGGATGCTATAAAAGAAAAATATCCTAATATTTTTTACCATTGAAAGATGAACCCTCCATTTCTGACAAAGTAAAGAAATTTTCGGAAGTTCGTCACGAGGACACTATAAAAGAAAAATCTCCTGATGTTTTTGACCTTTGAAATGAAAGTCAATCTAAAAACTCAGAAGAAGAATCTATGAAGAAAAAATCTTCAAAACTTAGCTCCATCGATGAGAAAAATGAAAGACATCAAGGTGTTGTTATCAATCAATTGAAGAAGATATGGAAATATTATTTCCATTTTTCTAAAGCTTGATTCAAAGATGAATCAAATGAATGGTATTATATCAGAAATCCGATCTTCTCAAAAATTGAGACAAGTTATTGATCGGAAAGATGAATTAAAATCTAAAAAAGTTATCTTCAAAGAAAATTTTGAAAACCACTTTCAAGATTTTGAGAAAGTTATCAAGTATGAGAAAACTCATGGCAAAGTGATTAAGTATCTGATGGTTCAAAATAAAAATAAAAGAAATAATTTTTGATGAGTTAGCTCTTTCTGCTGGCTATCAAAATCAGAGATTCAAAGAGATCGAACATAAGTTGATAGAATCCAAGTGGAAGATTAAAGACCAAAAAAGAGAGATTTCATTAAAGTTTATGAGAAGAATTCGAAGATAGGAACTTTGGAATCAACGGTCGAAAGTATTAAATGGAGACAATGAAGGCTTGAGAAGACAATATCAAAATCTCCTGAATCAGATTCCATTCCAAAAAAAACCATAATGTTTTCATTTTTTTACTCAACTTTTTTTTAAATCCTTTTGTGGTTTATGATCTTTCTGGTGATTTTTTTACTTTTCATCAACTAAAAATTTCATTATCTGTTACTTCTATGCTTAATTCATGATTATCTTTCAATATGTGATGTTTTTCATTGAATGGTTTAATTTCCATTGAATTTATGTTTCTAAATTTCTTCATTTATTTTCCCATTACTGCTTTGTTTTTTCATTGCTATGATACTTTGAAGTTCATACAAATATTTTCTTATATACTGATAAATGTTTCACCGAAATTGATTTATTTTTTAAAAGGAAAGTAGGATGTTTGTTTTCTATTTTAGGTTCTCACTTCAAAAATCTAAAAGAGGGATAAGTTCTTTAAAGACCATATTCTTCCAAAAAAGGAGCTTTCTTTAAAGTTAACATATTTAATATTTTAGGGAGAGATTTTTTCCACTCTTTTTGAAAATGAGGGGGGGGGATTTTGAAAAAATCAATAATCGTTTTACAAAGGGGGAGAAATTTTGAAAATTGAATAATCATTTTACAAAATCATTGTACAATGAGGGGGGGTTCAAATTTTCAAAAATTGTTTTATATAGGGGAGATTTGATTTAATCAAAAGTTTTATTATGAATAACTTTACTAAGAGGGAGAGTTTTGAAACCTTCTTTACTTAGGGGGATTTGGTTTTACAAAAAGAAAGTTTATTTTAAAATTTTCAATTATGTGTGTACTTTTTAAAAAGAGATATATTGTTGAGTCATATACTCATTTTATCATTAATTTTAAAAATCGCATAACACTCATGCTTGTAATTCATTTAACTTGAAATTTTTTTAAGTGTTTTTTGGTGTACGGTGCCAAAAATCCGGTAACTATTTTTTATAGTCTTCTGTGTGAACATCCAAAAATCTAAGTTTACTTTCCAAACTGCATTCATCAGAATTAAGATCGTTGAAGTAGTGTAGAGATAACTTCCTCGGAAAACGTGAAGTGTTACTGGGTTCATTAGAGGGTGATGAAGCTACTTCTGATGGAGTTATAACTGGTCCCAAAGAACGTGGAATCTGGTCATTAGAGAATTTTCTATAAAGAGGATTGAAGCTTTAAGGACCAAAAGAAGAACATTAGTTGATAAATTAAAACCCTACATTGATCACTTGAAGTCATGCAGTCGCTTGTTTCTGAGAGAGATTTTGATCATTGTATGTTTGCTTTCTGAGTGTTTCTGTTAAGGACTCATTTGTGAGGTTTTCATTGTAAAGTTATTGGCATTTCTTTTGTATTCGTTGTGTTTCCGGTCGAGTTGATCGAGAGCTTTTGTGAGAAAGACAGGGTCGGGTTGTCTGTTTGTAGAAATGGGATTAGTTTCTGATCGGATTGATCAGGGGATTCCATGAGGAAGACAGAGCCAAACTTATGGTTTTTAGAAGCAAATTGATACCTATTAACAATTTTATTCGAGGGCTTCATTTGTATGGAAAGATAGACCTTTGGACAGATTAAAGTTGAGGATGCCTTGAATTATATATATAATTCACCTTATTCTTTAGGTTAAAAGAGTTTTTTATAATATCCTTTAAGGGGCACATGATTTGTAAATAAGTACTCTTTGTTTTGTTTTTATTTATATTGTTCCAACTACATTGTGTATTTGTTTTATTCTTATTGCACATATTACTTTTATTGGAAGTTGTGTTCAATGCGATTGTTTAAATTTTATCATGCATATACGCAATTTACTTTGACATACTTTGAATGTTTTGCGGGCTATTGAAACTTCATGTTTCCAGCTGTTTGAAAACTTAAGATGTGAATGAAAATTGTAAGTTTGTTTATAAACTACAATTTACCCACCCACCCACCCTCATGTAATTTTGTCCGCCTATATATATGGGACAACAAGAAAAATGGGAATACATAAAAGATTGAAAATATTAAAGGGCCAAGCAAACTATCTAAGATTAAATACCTTCTTACACCAAGAGATCGTGATCAAACCAAACTCGAAAATGCAACATGTTCTCACTCACACAAATGGCATCAGTAAATCGTACAGGAGAATTACAAAAACTATGACAAGAGCAAGAAACAAGCTTACAACATAGAGTCCCCTCAACCAAGAACTCAGCTTCAATGTTTAATGATGAATATGTCCAAGAGACTAGCAACAAGTCAATGATCAACATGAGTGTCCTCCAATCCCATAGTTCACACTCCACAAGCCAATCAAATCCCCTTCCAGCACTTCAAAGCACTGCAGGATCAAGCACCACAGGATCAAGCACCGCAGGATCATGCTCGCATGGATCGTAGAAGCACCAACCCAAAAATCATGTCTCACTCACTCAAAAACTCTCGCAGTCTCCTTGGATTTCCTCTAGAATCGTCGAACCAACAGCCCCTTTCTCATCAGAAAAATAGTAGCAGCCCCTGATGGAGAACGAACCGGACGAGCAAATAAAGCCTCTCACCCAATCAAAGGGACGTAAGAATAATGGAGTGTCAGGGGTGCGTCTCAGGAGGAACACGTGGATACATGAGACCACCCTAGTGTAATTGCTCGAAAAAACTGGGAGTTTACAAGGCACCGTTATATTGGCCAACAACAGGCAGGCACAGATTGCCCCTAAAACATCTTGCGAGAAAACACATGTCATGACCCGTCCCCCGGAGCCCAGATCGTGACTACCCCAAACCCGCCTTCAATAGGCCAGGGGCTGGCGACTAGCACCGAAAGGTGTATTCCCTAAAATGGGAAGACATTTCCTTTAAACCTGTACAAACACACGGTCCAAGAACACAACAAGAAGCAACTGTGAAGTAAACTGTTGTAGTAAAAGAGTGTTGAAAGCAAAAGGTCCAGAATACAAGCCCAACTGGAAAAGTACAAGTACAATTGAAAAGTACAAAACAACTGAAAAGGAGAAAAGCATCTCCTAGATCGTCCACCACGGATCCTACCTGAAGGATAGGTATAGCTCACGATCGGTAGTCTCTGCGTTGCGTCACGTCAAACGGTCCACCCCAGATCCTACCTGAAGGGTAGGTACAACTCACGATCAGTAGTCCCTGCGTCGCGTCACACCAAATGGTCCACCTCCGAGCACCGTCCAGTCTTGGCTCCCTCAGCCTCGATCAATGTCGTACGTCGTCTGCACAAAACACAACAAGGTGCGGGCGAAGCCCGTGCAATAGTAAGTATAACGATACTCAGTAGGGACTCTGAGACCCCGTAGGTCTCCTAAAGTTCCAAAAAGGAAAAGCCACAAAGCATGACATCAACTCTACTTAGGTATATTATCATACATATACCTAAGTTATCAAGATATACTCATCTCATACATGAGGGAGGTATACCACAAAGGTAACACCACGAAGGTAGAAGTACCACACAAGTAACACCACGAAGATAGTACCATGAAGGTAAAAGACTTAGTTTAAACAGAGCATCATCTCAAACCAGGTATACAACTCAGAGAAACGGGATTATGATGCTAACCCACACAGGATCGCTATGAATGATGATAGCCAGCCACAGATTCTCTAGGGGTAATAACAAATATCATTCTCAGTCACAACGTCGAACACCTTGGCTGTTAGAGAACTCCTCCTCTATCGAGTACAGTGGGTCTGCCGCGTCACACAGAGGTGTTTCCCACTAACCTTGAACTGCTGAGGTACTCCTCCCCATCGCGTATCGTGGGTCTGTCGGGTCACACAGAGCTGCTCCCCCACCGTGGCCTGCTGAGGTACAACTCCCCATCACGTACTGTGGCCGCTCCCCACCGTGGCTTGCTGAGGTACTCCTCCCCATCGTGTATCTTGGCCGTTGAGTCACTCCGAGTCGAAAAGTCAGCAGTCGTCAGGTCTCAGCCAGTCACAGGGTTCTGTACGTAGCGTGCTTGCACTACCACAAAAACAGTTTTTCTCGGCGCCAACCTTTATCAGCGCTAATGAAAAAACGCTGATAAAGGGACCCCCTTTATCAGCACTTTTTTAGTAGCACGGATAAAGGGGGGCCTTTATCAGCGCTTTTTTTAAAAGCACTGATAAAAGGGGGCCTTTATCAGCGCTTTTTTTAAAAGAGCTGATAAAGGGGTCGACTTCAAAAAAAATAATTAAAAATAATATATAAATATATAAATATAGTTATATTGATATAAATATAATATATAATTTTTAAATATATTTTAGATAAGTATAAATATACATTTACACTTAATACACTTAATATATAAGATATTTAATGAAAATGGCTTATAAAAAATTAAAAAAAATATTTTTCATTAATAATTTGCTAATTATTAGGAAGTAATAGTCATTTTATAACAATTTGAAGACTAAAAAAATAAAAAAAATAAAAAAAGATCCAAAATATGTTGAAAACGCAACTCGAACTTCAAACGGTCATAAATTTTGATCCGGGTGTCCGTTTGAGCTCTACCACATATCAAATCGAAACCTGCGACGAGCTCTACACCATTGTGACGGGGGAGAGCCCCGTTCAAAGTTTTTTTGAGGCCAAAAAAGGCCCAGAAGGCCTCCAAAACTGAGTTTTTAGTCGAGGTACACCGATTTTTTAACATTTTGTGGATTTCCAGCCTCATTTAAGGGGGTATTATTGGCTTTTTTTGTGGAGACTGAATTTATTCCAAGGTATTACATTCATATTGATATTATGTTTTTGAAATTTTATCATTTTTTATAATGCATTGCTATTTATAATCAAATATATAACAATATATACATATTTTTTATATATTCACACATAAAAATTTAATTATAAATATAAATAATAAAATATATTTACATATCAAATATATTAGCTTTATCTAAATAATAACTAATATCTATTTTATTTAAAATACCAATATATAAATATTTATATACCTATATATTAATCTAACTATATATATATATTAATATAACTACATATATATATATTGATATAACTATAAATATATATATTAATATCACTATAAATATATATATTAATATAACTATATATATATTAATATAACTATATATATAATATAACTATATTAATCTAACTATATATATATTAATATAACTACATATTATATTTTGAAGCTCAGTTAAAAGAATGGTCAATCCACTAAATGTCAATATTTCAATTTCCCATGGAATTATACCTTGTATTGAAAACACGAGTTATTACAACCTCCCCCCTTAGAACTTATCATCCATGAGAAGCCTTTAGGAACAATGAAAATATCACTTGACCTACAGGGGTCCTGAAGTCTCATTCAAATGGTCACATTGAGTTTCCAATATATAAATATTTATATACCATTTACATATAAAATATATTAGCTTTATCTAAATAATAACTAATATCCATTTTATTTAAAATACCAATATATAAATATTTATATACCTATATATTAATCTAACTATATATATATATTAATATAACTACATATATATATTGATATAACTATAAATATATATATTAATATCACTATAAATATATATATATATATATATATATTAATATAACTATATATATGTATTAATATAACTAAATATTACTATATGAATAAATATAACTATATATATATATATAAATAAATAGATATGTCATTAACTGGAGAACAAATCAATATGGAATAGTGGTAAAGGCTTTAGCCGCGCAAGGGGGGGTCTCGAAATCAAATCTTGGTGGAGGCAAGGGCGCGCGCATGGGGGTGGATTTGGGGCTAGTGCTGATAAAGGGGGTGGGTGTAGCGCTGATATAGGGTGGAGGGGGGTGCATGCGGGCGCTTGAGGGGCTGGAAAGCATTGTTAAAAGGGGGGCTCAAGCGCTATAAAAGCCCCCCTGATTGGCAGAATTTTTTTTGATTTTTTTTTCTTTTATCAGCGCTTTTTTTAGCGCTGATAAAGGGGACCCACCCCCCCCCCCCCTTATCTTCGCCGATTTTAACATTGTTTTCTAGCACTGTTAAAGGCCATTTTTAGCGCTGATAAAAGGTGTATTTGTAGTAGTGTTGGGAGAACCGCTCCCCAAGTCATTGGTCGTATTTCAACCAGCACGAAGTCTCACAAAGAAGTAACCTGATGATTTATCGTGTCACAAGGGTTCCAACGCAACAAACGGCGCGGCAACCGAATGCTCAGTCTGTGCATTATTGGCATTTCAATGCTGAGGGCCCGGTTGGATTCGGGTGCAATCCAACCCGGCTGTACTACAAGTTTCTCCAAAACTCTCATGGAGTAAGTCAAAAGGACTGTCTCGCTTCAAGGATCTCAACGTCGCAGACGGTTCGTCAAACGGACGTCTGGTTCTCAAGATAAGGCCCTTCAAGTGTTTCTGGGCCCGAGTCCAATCCGACCGGGTCGGGCCGACCCGGCCCGACCCCGGTCTGGGCTGGGCCGAGTTTCGGCCCGGCCTGCAAAAAGGGGTGGCCTGGCCCGTATAAGGGTGGCCTGTATAGGGCGGCCCACAAGGGCGGCCAGACCCGTATAGGGCGACCCGCAAAGGGGTGACCCGCGGGGCAGGCAGCCCAGCCCGCAAAGGGGCGGCCCGCGGGGCAGGCAGCCCGGCCCGCTGGCGGCGTGAAACGCACGACCTATTATCGTCTATCGACCGGTCAAAGTTCTGGTGCTCTGCTAATGTGTATAGCAGCACTCGGGTCGAATCCTCGGTGATGATACTTTGAAATAATTGTTCGTTTTTAGTTGATTGTATTTTGATTAGGGGGTTTGTTTGCAGAGCATAATTGAAATGATTGATTGACTATAATTGATTTAACAAATTGATAAATATTGGGGTGAGTTCATTATTAGGGAGTTAAGCTTGTGATATCCTTGAGCTTTGCTTTATATTGCATTTAAGTTAACACCCACTTCACAAGTTGACGTCGATTAGACTTCCTAAGTGTTAAAGCTTTAATCCAAGCCTTAACTTAATTAGGATTTTAATCTCAATCAGTACTTGTTTATGGTAGTGTATTTGTAGTTCTAATAATCCATGTAAACCACATGCTAAACAAAATATGTCATTAATCCATGACAAATTAAGTCTAACATACACAATGTTAAATTAACGAATACTCATCGAGCAAATACTCTCAATCACTTAACATCCCTAAATTTTGACTCACCCCAATGAGATATTTACTCAGCCATTTGGGTTTTTAATATTCTGGTTATAATAATTATGATGATAAATTAAGAATAGAAGAAAAAGAAAGGGATTAGAAAAGAGTGGTACGCCGAACACACACACACGAACGATGATGATAATTAAAAACGGATTTTCGATTGAATGAGGAAGCAAAAGAAGGGAAGAGGATTCAACTGAATTTAAACTATTTAAAGAACATAAATATTAAACTACAGAAGGTGGATGAGAATAAGAGATATTGAAGAAGTAACTTTCATTAAAACAAAATTACAAAGAAAGAGAATTACAAGATTACAAAAACGAAGAACACGAAAGTAAGTGAAAACAAAGAGAGGAGGAAAGGTCTCTCAAGTGAAAACTTGAGTATGGAAGATCCTCCCAAGCCTTTGGCAAGACTTTGGTCGTGCCAATATGATCTCCTCTCTTCTGAAATGCCAACCCCTCTCAAGGAGAGAAGGGGAGAGTATTTATAGCCCAAGGAGTGGACTGTTTGCATTCTCAATCTGTCCCTACACTTGCACCGCAAATTTGTCTATTCAGACAGCCTAATCTTCAAATATCTACTTCTTCAAAGTTGTAGACAATAATGTTGGATGACTACTCTCAAAATTTGGAGTCATTTGGACTTAAGGATCAAAAGTTATGGCCGGTTGATTAAACAAAGTTAAACTGTCCATTTCAATCCAATCTTTTTGAAGTCCATAATGTGAAAGGGTTTTTGAATATGAATATGTCTTCAAATCCGAATGGTTTCTTCAACAAAGTCGGCCGCCTATATCTTCTCTTTCACACTGAAAAATCTCAGCTCTATTTGATGCTTACATCATGAGATATGTCATGCATACTATACTGATTTTAATTCTCGGCCAGAATGATGGGCTGGACTTCAAAGCTTTATTTGGACCCCTTGTACTTGGATTTGGGCCTTGAAATTTTTATCCAAGATGACATTTAGTGTCTCCCGAATTATGGTGGAGAGTTAATGTTTTTGGACTTCTGTATTGAGCCCAGTAAATCAATCTTCAAGGCTGGTCCAGTTTGTTCACAGATTCTTTGGTCTTGTTTGTGAGGACCATATGACCCTTCAAATGGCAGAATTGGCTCATGGTACCTTCTAATGAAATGTTGTATATTGAAAGGAGAATCCTACAAAACAATAACCACACAATTTGAATCAGTATAGTGACAGTTATTATTAAAACATTAAACTGACTCAATTGGACTACTTCTAAAAATGCTCAAAAATTATACTTAATATTAAAACATTAATATTTCACACAAATTATGCACATTTCATATAAAATAAGTAAAGAGGGAATATAATAAGTCATGAAAATATTAATAACATCAACTCCCCCACACTTAGCTTTGTGCATGTCCTCATGTGCAACAAATATAAAAACATGACAAAATCATTTTCACTCACCAACAAATATTAAAATTTTGTTTTCTCCAATCAGGGGAGGTTTAGACTATTTCACTAATCCATTTTGAAATCCACCACAAGTTGTTATAGAAATAATGTTCTAAAACTAATTCATTTTTCCATGCTCAAATTTAGAAATGGAGAATGTGGACACTCAAAACTCACACCTCTCAAGATGATAAAATTTATTTGTGGAGGTTCACTCTTTCACCAACCAAAAGTGAAAATCTTAGAGTTAGAAAAGAGCTCTCAGCTTCCAATCCCTATCCAAAGTGAACAAGAATAAAGAGGTATTTTTAAGGGGGTTTTCTGTGGCTATGGGACGGTAGGAATATAATGTCCAAGAGAGAGAATAAGAGGGTTAAAATACCAACATAGAAAAAGCAATGCACATTTTTTTGAAATGAAACATGGAAGGAAATGAAAACACATATTTATAAGGGAATGATTATGTGAAGAAAGACACAATAGAGGAAGAAATATGAAGGGTATGAGAAGATGAAATATTTACAAACCACCAAACTTCTCCCAATGATATAAGAATATAATGCAAGTGTTCTTTTTTTTCCTTTTTTTTCTTTGTTTTTTCGAAAGTTGACCTTGAAACAGATCTCACACTCATATCTCAACTCATGTTTGATCTCCTCATGACACTAATTGTAATAGTTATAACAAGATCAAAGGTTGAGGAAAAGTGATTTTTGACCTACCCAAGACACAACCCATTTTTTCATTTTTTTTTTTGATTTTTTTTTATTTTGATTTTTTTTTTGAATTTTTTTTGAACACTTTTCAATATCATTTGTACAATACATTAACTGAATGACAACCCCCTCCCCCCACACTAAAATGGATGATTGCCCTCAAGCATATGATAACACACCAGAAAGTAAGGAAATGATACCCAAAAATGAAATTCATTCCCCCCCACACTTAAATTTCAAAAACTTATGCAATGAAAATCCATGTTGATATTAGGTGGGATAAGGTATTGGGCTTGTAATGTGGCTATCAAATACAAGGTTTTCATAGGCTTGAAGGGGCTTTTAAAAGGAGGATTAATGTAAGGGTAATGAGAGGCTATTTGGCTATTGTGATTCTCATGTGGTTCAGAAAATGCCTCTATCATATTAATGCACACTAAGGCAGGAAATTCAGCTCGAAGGTCCACAAAATCAAGACTCACAAATGGGGGTGAAAACACACATTTTGAAAAGATGGTCATAGGTGGCCTTGGCATGAAAGAAATTGTTTGTTCTCACGGTTTGGGAAAAGCATTTTCCAAATCAAAAATTGAGCATTCAAAATTTGTTAATTTTGACACAAAATTCTTTATCCAAAGTCATGATGAAAATACAAAATTTTTGAGATGAAAACATGTCTTTTAACTCCCCAAAATGGTTGGACAAAATTTCAAAACTCGATGGTGAGTAAGCATGACTCTTTTTTTGTAATTTTTTTTAAGTAATTGTGTTTTTTTGGTTTTTTTTAGTTTTTAAGGTTTTTTTTAAAATACACACCCACACAAGAAAGAGAAAAAGAAAGGGTTTGATGAATAAAGTGGTAAAAAAATGAAAGAGAGAGGAGGAAGAAGAAAGAGGTAGAGAGAGGAAGAGATAGAGAGAGTTAAAGGGAAAGAGGTGCCCCCTGGTTTGGATTTTGTGGGTTTCCATCTCCATCCAGTGGTGGGTCTACTATGGATCCAATGGAAGTAGATGATGATCCAGGATTTTGTGTCCTCTCATAGTGATGCTTCAACCGATGTCCATTTACCGTAAATTTCCTTTTGGAGGAGGGGTCTTGGACTTGCACTGCACCAAATGGGTAAACGTTAGTAATAACAAAAGGACCTTCCCAACGAGAATTAAGCTTACCTGGGTGAAACCGAAATCGAGAATTGAAGAGCATTACCTTTTCACCTTCATGAAATACCTTTATCAGGATGTGTTTGTCATGGAGTACCTTAGCCTTCTCTTTGTACATATTGGAATTCTCATAGGATTCAAGTCGAAGCTCCTCCAGTTCATCCAATTGCAACAATCTTTCTTCACCAGATTTTTCAAGATCAAAATTACATGTTTTCACTGCCCAAAATGACTTATGTTGTATTTCAACTGGTAAGTGACATGCTTTACCAAAAACAAGCCGAAAAGGAGACATCCCAATGGGTGTTTTATAGGCAGTTCGATAAGCCCAAAGTGCTTCACCAAGTCTTTCAGGACAGTCTTTTCTGGTGGGTTTTACAATTCTCTCAAGCACTCTTTTCACTTCTCTATTAGAGAGTTCAGCCATGCCATTTGTTTGAGGGTGATATGCAGTTGAAGTTTTATGTACAACCTCATTCTTTTTCAGAAGAGCTTCCATGGTTCTATTACAAAAATGGGTTCCTAAGTCACTGATCAAGGCACGTGGTGTGCCAAATCTTTGGAAGATGTGGGTCTTTAGGAACTCACTAACAGTATGAGCATCATCCTTCCTAGTGGGTTTGGCCTCAACCCACCTTGAAACATAATCGACCGCAAGAAGAATGTATGAGAATCCATTGGAAGGGGGAAATGGTCCCATGAAATCAATACCCCAAACATCGAATATTTCACAAAAGATTAAGGGCTTTTGGGGCATTTCATTTCTTTCGGAGATTATGCCAAACTTTTGGCATGTGGGACATGATTGACAGAACTCATGTGAGTCCTTGAAGAGGGAAGGCCAGAAGAATCCAGAGTCTAAGACCTTTCGGGAGGTCCTTTGTGGTCCAAAGTGGCCACCACCAGGCATTGAGTGACAGAATTCTAAGATGGAAGAATATTCATCTTCATCAACACATCTCCTAATTACCATGTCCCCAGTTTTCCAAAGTTTATTTTCTTCCCAAAAATAGTATTTTGAATCACTTTTCAACTTCATTTTTTGTTCTTTTGAAAAAATTTCAGGAAAAACACTAGAAACCAAGTTATTTACAATTGGGGCATACCATGGTATTTTTGGAGTGAGAGATGAAAGGTGCTCAGTGGGGAATTCAGGATCGATGATTTCAGATTGAGAAGAATTAGAAATTCTACTCAAGTGATCAGCCACAGGGTTTTCTTTTCCAGGTCTATCTTTGATTTCAAGGTCAAACTCTTGGAGGATTAGAATCCATCTTATTAGCCTCGGTTTGGAATCACTTTTCTTGAGTAAGAACTTAATAGCAGAATGGTCTGTGAAGATGATGATTTTGGTACCTAAGAGATAGGACCGGAATTTATCTAAGGCAAAAACCACAGCTAAAAGTTCTTTTTCAGTGACAGTGTAGTGAGATTGAGTTTCATCCAATGTTTTTGAGGCATAATAGATGACATGAGGAATTCTTTCTCTTCTTTGACCAAGAACAGCCACAACAGCTCTATCAGAAGCATCACACATCAATTCAAAGGGTAATGACCAATCTGGGGGTTGGATTATCGGGGCAGATGTGAGAGCAGTTTTGAGTTCAATGAAGGCTCTCTTGCAAACCTCATCAAAATGGAAAGTGACATCATTTTGGAGCAAACGAGTGAGTGGGAGGGAAATTTTACTGAAGTTATGGATGAATCGCCGATAGAAACCAGCATGACCGAGGAATGAACGGATGTCTCGAACAGAAGTGGGTGGAGGAAGTGATTGGATCACTTCAATTTTTGCAGGATCGACTTCAATACCATCTTTTGAAACTATGTTCCCTAGAACAATCCCATTTGAAACCATGAAGTGACATTTTTCAAAATTTAACACAAGGTTGCACTTGACACACTTTTGAAGGACTAGAGAGAGTGAATGCAAGCATGACTCAAATGACTCGCCATAAATGGTGAAGTCATCCATGAAGACTTCCATGCAGTGTTCTATGAATTCTGAAAAGATACTCATCATACACCTCTGGAATGTTGCAGGAGCATTACAAAGGCCAAAAGGCATTCTTCTATATGCATATGTTCCAAAGGGGCATGTGAAAGTAGTCTTTTCTTGGTCCTGAGGTGAGATTGGGATTTGAAAATAGCCGGTGTATCCATCAAGAAAGCAATAGTGTGACTTTCTGGCTAATCTTTCTAGAATTTGATCAAGGAATGGAAGAGGGTAGTGATCTTTTCGTGTTTCAGCATTCAATTTTCGATAATCGATGCATACACGCCATTTGTTCTTCACTCGAGTTGTGACTACCTCTCCATGTTCATTTGTGACAACAGTTATCCCACCCTTCTTAGGTACAACTTGAATTAGACTAACTCATTCACTATCAGAAATTGGGTAGATAATACCAGCTTGAAGAAGCTTGGTGATCTCTTCCCTAACTACCTCAAGTATGAGTGGATTGAGTCTTCTTTGGGGTTGTCTAACTGGTTTAGATGTCTCCTCCAGATGGATGTGATGCATGTAAAGGACAGGGTTGATTCCTGGTATGTCATCTAGGGTCCAACCTAAGGCTTTTTTGTTTTCCTCTAACACTTGAACAAGTTTGGACTCCTCGGTTTCAGTAAGGGTGGCAGAGATAATGACAGGATATGAGTGATCATGGAAGAGGAATGCATATTTCAGGTGTGCAGGAAGAGGTTTCAGATCAGTCTCATCTTTCACTTTTGGGCTCGACAACTTAGGAATGGAAGAAGGGACTTCAGTTGCTTCGGGTTCATTTTTCTCAATGTTGTCCAAGGTGGAGCAGTAGAGATCAGAGTTGATGTGGGATTCAAGAGAGTTTTCAAGTTCCTCTAGATTGATGGAGTCTATGAATGAGAGGTCCACATCAACTTCACCATTTATGACTTTGTTAATCATGGTGCAGATTTCACAAGATCCTTTATCATTAGAACATGAAGAACATGGTGGATTGGGGTTCGATTGACTCTTAGAAGTGTCCTCAGAAGCATGGATTGAGAATGCAGAGTGATCCTCAGATGGGTATCGCATGGCTTGGAAAATGTTGAACTTGACCAGTTGGTCACCAAATTCCATGGATAAGATGCCTGAATGGACATCAATCTTGGTTCTCGCAGTCATGAGGAATGATCTTCCTAGAATTAGGGGAGATCGAGAAGAGTTCGTCTCACCTTCCATGTCAAGGACATAGAAATCAGCAGGGAAGATAAGATCATTGACTCGGACAAGGACATCCTCAATTATTCCCTCGGGACTGGTTGTGCTTCGATTGGCTAACTGAATGAAAACACCCGTTGGGTGCAAGGGACCTAGACCAAGGTTGGAGAATATGGATTTTGGCATTACATTAATTGAGGCTCCTAGGTCTATGAGTGCATCATCAAAGTTGGAACTTCCAATTTGGCATGGGACTGTAAAGGTCCCTGGATCTTTGCACTTTATGGGAATAGACTGCTGGGTGGAAACATTTTCAAAGGTCCTAAGTTGCCTCTTGTGGGTACACAACTCCTTGAGAAACTTGGAATACTTAGGAATTTGTTTTATGGCATCTAAGAGGGGAATGTTGACTTCAACACGTCTAAACATGTCGAGCATTTCAGGATCATGTTCAAAGGACTTCCTTGGTTTAGAAACGGCTTGAGGAAAAGGAATTGGATTCCTAAGTGGAATGGAAGGAGGTGATGGAATGGATTCAGATTCCTTTTCAATTTTATTTTTCTTTTCATTTTCTAGGTCAACATTCAAAGGAGGGTTTGAGGATTTATAGCAAGTTGCTTTCCTGATCTAAGTGCAATTGCACTTACATTACCCTTGGGGTTGCGTAATGGTTGAGCTGGGAGTTGGGAAGAATTTGATTGTTGTTGCTGACTCAGGTGGGATGCAAGTTGACCTATTTGAGTTTCAATGTTTTTAAGGCTAGAACGGGTGAAGGAGGCAAGATCTTCCACTGCACTTTCCCATGGTTGCTTGGAAGAAGAGGCTCCCGGATTGGGATTGCCTTGATTTTGGTTCTTGGGAAAGCGATTGTATTGGGTTGGGAATTGGGAAGGCTCATTCGGATAGTGGAATCCAGGAGGAGGATTGTTCCTTTGAGGTTGAGGAACAAAAGGATAAGGTTGATGGAAGTTACCACCACCTTGACCATATTGGAAATGGTTTGGGTTTTGAGGAGGGAATTGAGGGGGATGAGAGACGGGATTACCATACCTCAGGCCTTGGTTATAGGAAGAAGAGAAGGGCTCGGAGTGAGGTTGGTTAAAGTTTCTAACAAACTGACCTGATAGTTGAGGATTGGTGTTCCGCTGAGCATATGCTGCATTGATCTCCATGGGTCCAGATGAATCGGGTTGATCCTCCTGAAGTTGTGGACATGTGTCAGTTGGATGAGATGGAGAGTTGCAGATTCCACAGTTTTTGACAGGTCCAGGAAACATTGATTGCGGAGAAGACGAGGTTGGGGATTTGGTAGCCACCGCTAGTTGACGCACAAGACCTGTAAGTTCACTCATCCACTCAGTCATCTTGTTAGGCTCTATGGATTGATTATCTTGGGCTTGTTTGACTTGAGCATGTGCCCGAGTATGGAATTGTTGTGTGTTTGCAGCTATGTTACTTATGAGATCTCTTGCAGCTGCAGGAGTTTTATCAACAAAGAGCACCGCCACTTGCAGCATCTATGAGAGTTCTCTCCATAGCCAATAACCCCTCATAGAAGTATTGGATCAAGAGTTGGTCAGGGATTTGATGATGTGGGCAGGTTGCAACAAGCTTTTTGAACATCTCCCAGTACTCATGGAGTGATTCATTTGGGAATTGACGGATACCACTTATTTCCTTTCGGATGGAAGCGGTACGAGAAGCAGGAAATAATTTCTCTAAGAAGAGTCGCTTCATGTCATTCCATGTAGTTATGGAACCAGGAGGGAGGTAGTAGAGCCATGACTTGGCAGAGTCAGCTAGGGAGAAAGGGAATGCTCAGAGTTTGATTTGTTCTTCAGAAACCCCTTGAGGCTTCATGGTAGAGCACACCACCTGGAACTCTTTGAGATGTAGATGCGGATCCTCACCGGCTAGCCCATGGAAATGAGGTAGAAGATGAATCAAACCCGATTTGAGTTCGAAGTCAGCCTCTATGTTTGGATATTGAATACCAAGGGGTTGGTAATTCATATCAGGGGCAGCAAGTTCTTTCAATGTTTGTTCCCTAGGATTGGCCATATCAAATTCAATTGGTAGGGCAATGATTGGTTCTTGGGTGATTTGGTTATCCCTAATGGTCCTCCTAAGTCGACGAAGAGTTCTATCAATTTCAGGGTCAAACAAATCTGAGGGATTGTTTGGGAGGCTACGGGGCATTCAGAGAAATTTAGAAAGGATGAGGAAGACGTGTTTTCCTTTGTGTTTTTTTTTTCAGTTTATGATTTTTAAGAGGAAGACGGGTTTTTCTTTGTGTTTTTTTTTTCAATTTTTTTTTTAAAATTTTGTTTTTTTTTTGGTTTTTTATTACAATAACCAGAAACTAACGAATAATTAAAGCACCATCCCCGGAAACGGCGCCATTTGAAACGCAAGGCCGATTGTCGCCTATCGACCGGTCAAAGTTCTGGTGCTCTGCTAATGTGTATAGCAGCACTCGGGTCGAATCCTCGGTGATGATACTTTGAAATGATTGTTCGTTTTTAGTTGATTGTATTTTGATTAGGGGGTTTGTTTGCAGAGCATAATTGAAATGATTGATTGACTATAATTGATTTAACAAATTGATAAATATTGGGGTGAGTTCATTATTAGGGAGTTAAGCTTGTGATATCCTTGAGCTTTGCTTTATATTGCATTTAAGTTAACACCCACTTCACAAGTTGACGTCGATTAGACTTTCTAAGTGTTAAAGCTTTAATCCAAGCCTTAACTTAATTAGGATTTTAATCTCAATCAGTACTTGTTTATGGTAGTGTATTTTTAGTTTCAATAATCCATGTAAACCACATGCTAAACAAAATATGTCATTAATCCATGACAAATTAAGTCCAACATACACAATGTTAAATTAACGAATATTCATCGAGCAAATACTCTCAATCACTTAACATCCCTAAATTTTGACTCACCCCAATGAGATATTTACTCAGCCATTTGGGTTTTTAATATTCTGGTTATAATAATTATGATGATAAAATAAGAATAGAAGAAAAAGAAAGGGATTAGAAAAGAGTGGTACGCCGAACACACACACACGAACGATGATGATAATTAAAAACGGATTTTCGATTGAATGAGGAAGCAAAAGAAGGGAAGGGGATTCAACTGAATTTAAACTATTTAAAGAACATAAATATTAAACTACAGAAGGTGGATGAGAATAAGAGATATTGAAGAAGTAACTTTCATTAAAACAAAATTACAAAGAAAGAGAATTACAAGATTACAAAAAGAAAGAACACGAAAGTAAGTGAAAACAAAGAGAGGAGGAAAGGTCTCTCAAGTGAAAACTTGACTATGGCAGATCCTCCCAAGCCTTTGGCAAGGCTTTGGTCATACCAATATGATCTCCTCTCTTCTGAAATGTCAACCCCTCTCAAGGAGAGAAGAGGAGAGTATTTATAGCCCAAGGAGTGGACTATTTGCATTCTCAATCTGTCCCTACACTTGCACCGCCAATTTGTCTATTCAGACAGCCGAATCTTCAAATATCTCCTTCAAAGTTGTAGACAATAATGTTGGCCGACTACTCTCAAAATTTGGAGTCATTTGGACTTAAGGATCAAAAGTTATGGCCGGTTGATTAAACAAAGTTAAACTGTCCATTTCAATCCAATCTTTTTGAAGTCCATAATGTGAAAGGGTTTTTGAATATGAAGATTCCTTCAAATCCGAATGGTTTCTTCAACAAAGTCGGCCGCCTATATCTTCTCTTTCACACTACAAAATCTCAGCTCTATTTGATGCTTACATCATGAGATATGTCATGCATACTATACTGATTTTAATTCTTGGCCAGAATGGTGGGCTGGACTTCAAAGCTTTATTTGGGCCCCTTGTACTTGGATTTGGGCCTTGAAATTTTTATCCAAGATGACATTTAGTGTCCCCCGAATTATGGTGGAGAGTTAATGTTTTTGGACTTCTGTATTGAGCCCAGTAAATCAATCTTCAAGGCTGGTCCAGTTTGTTCACAGATTCTTTGGTCTTGTTTGTGAGGACCATATGACCCTTCAAATGGCAGAATTGGCTCATGGTACCTTCTAATGAAATGTTGTATATTGAAAGGAGAATCCTACAAAACAATAACCACACAATTTGGATCAGTATAGTGACAGTTATTATTAAACCATTAAACTGACTCAATTGGACTACTTCTAAAAATGCTCAAAAATTATACTTAATATTAAAACATTAATATTTCACACAAATTATGCACATTTCATATAAAATAAGTAAAGAGGGAATATAATAAGTCATGAAAATATTAATAACATCACGGCGGCCTGCTGAAGGGCGGTCCAGCCGCAAAGGGCGGGCCCAGCGGTGCTTCTGCCAGGCAACTCAGGGGAGCCGCTCCCCCGAGATAACGGCCAAAGGTCGCTCGGCCTTTAAAGCACCGACGCCACGTGGGCGCCGCCCGGTCATCGTGAAACCCGTTAGAGGCGCGGGTTTCGCCTCCTCCGTCGCGACTTCGACCGTGGTCTCCTGCTCACCGGCGGCGCGCGACAGCGCGCCGCCCTTCCCTTCTACGGCCGACCGACAAGCCGGTCGCCTTCTCTGTCTGCCGCGGCTGACGAGTTGCGGCCCCTTTGCACAACGACAGCGCGCCGCACCTCCTCCGCGGCCGACCAGTGACGGCCGCTCCGATGTCCACCGCGGCTTCGTGTCGTAGCCTCCTCTAGTGGTGTGCGTTGGCATGTCGCCTCCTTCGTAGTCGGTTGGTGTCGTCGCGCCGACGGTCTTCCACAGAAGGCGCAAGGGTAACAAAGTTGCAGAGGGTTCGGAGCGGGTTCGTTAGGCTCATGCCCTCTACGTTAACTCGTGATCAAAGGGAGGATAAAATGGTTTTAACAATTCCTCGTATTAAACAACAAACAAACCCCACAAGGATACCCCGTAACAACCTCCCGTAAAACGAATGAATCGCGGATCAACCCGTTAGTCGGTTGACTCGTGTTCTTCGTATAATTTCAAGAATGGGGAAGAGGGAATCCAAAATGCACAAACGAAATAACCCCTACCTCATAACCCGTTGGAGAGCATCCGCGGCTTGAAGGCGGGTCGTGTTCTTCGTTTCCGCAACCGGTTCCCAACGACAACACTCGCACGTCGTCCTTCAGTTTGTGGTTTGGTGTCGTCTGTCACCTCCCGCTATGATCGGCTTCGTCCTCTAAGGGTTCGGCGTCGCGGCGCTCTTTCAGCACTTCATTGCTTGGCAAAGCTGTGCCGATACCCCTCTCCAAGCTCCATATATATAGGAGAGGGAGAGGGTAAGTAACAACGTTGGAGTTTAATGGGGCTCATCAATTAAGAAGCTTCCTAATTCCCCAACGACGTCGTTACTTAGGGTTGGCAGGTCAATCCATTTATTGGATTGACACATCGCTGGCCTCACCCCTTTGCTTGTCCGTTGAAGGATATGAAATAAAATAATAAAGTTATTTTATTTCATTTCTTTTAAAAAGTCGCAAAACTTAACTTTTTTCTGGACCTATTGCGGTCAAAGTAAAGTCTCTCTTAAGAGAATCCTGACGTTGTGGATTCAACGATGCCCTCAAATTTTTAATCTGAGCAATAGTTCAGAAGTTAGAAAACGCCGCTCGGGCGTTTACTGAACATACCCAAAAAAAAGTTCAATAAATTATTAACGTTCACCCTCGACTCGCGTCAGTCGAGGTTAGGCTCTGCCTAAGGAGAACACGCCCCAAAGAACCCAACGGTACTCTCAGATTTTCAATTTGAGTTACCGTTTAGAAGTTATGAATTTTACAATAAAATAATTGTCACTTAATTATTTTATTCACGGCCAAAATCTAACTTTCACTAGTGGCCTGCACCGGCCAATGTTAGTATATGCCTAAAGAGAGAATACCCTCACAAGTTCAGCGGTGGTCTCGGATTTTCAATCCGAGTTACCGTTCGTGAGTTATAAGCATTTGAAAAATAAAATATTTTTATTTAATTATTTTATTTACGGTTATGTCATTTTCAGGTTTTCTCACAGGAGGCCCACACTGACTAAACTTAAGTCACGCCTAGGGTAAACCCGTCATCCTGAGCGCAACGGTGCCCTCGGATTTCTGATCTGGGAAACCGTTTAAGAGTTATTCCACTTTTTCAGGAAAACTTCTTATGCGCGCTAATTAAAACTTAGCAAAACTTCGACGGATCATTCTGGGCACTCAGGGTCTTGGAATTACGCACCGTCAGATTTTGCGGTCTCAAAATAATTCCGTATAATTAAAAAAAATTATACAAAAATTTTAAGTCATTGCATTCTTCCCACCTTAGGGCTTTACGTCCCTGAAAGCCAAAATAAAAGAAAAAACAAACAAATGAGAGTACTGAGCACGAATCTGAGCCTCCCGCTCTCATGTGCTCTCCTGGAGATTCATGTGCTGCCAGCAAATGCGCACCAAATGTATCGACCGCCCACAAAGGACTCGCTCCTGTTGATCCTCAAATTTCACCGGGAACTCTGTAAAAATCACCCCATCATCAAAGTTCAACTCGTCCTAGTTAATAATGTGTGATGGATCATGCACGCATCTCCTCAACTGCAACACATGGAAAACATTATGCACCTGGTGCATCTGTGGGGAAAGAGATAGATGGTACGCCACCTCGCCCACTCTGCTGAGAATCTAGAAAGGCCCGATAAACTTCGGAGATAACTTGTCACCCCGACCAAATCTCTGCAAACCTCGTCGAGGTGAGACCCGTAGGAAGGCATGGTCTCCCTCCTCCTATCGGTATAAGACTTCTGTCGGCTCTGTGCAGTCTTTACTTACTAATAAGTGAGGCATCATGTTACAAACTCTTCCACTACTTCATCCCTGGCCATTAGTACTGACGCCGAAGGTCTTGGTACATCTTCGTCACTCCAGGATGTACCGTTAAAGGGGATGTATGGATATCCCTCAACACCTCCTCCCGAAGCGTCATTGGTACCATGGTGCGTCCTCTGAAGAAGATGACGTGCTCCCCACCTTCAGAGAATCCTTCAGGAGACTGTCCTAAGGATATCTGAGCACGTCGGGCCTCGCAGTCAACGTCTCAAGTTGTGTCCCCCCCCCCTCGAATTTGCTGAAGAATTGGGGGAGTGACAGTCATAGACTTGAGGTAAGTTGCTCCATATTTATCCACGAAGGATATCTGCAGCGCGTCTAGCTGCTCTGATGCCTCACTCAACAGTTGTAGACCAAACCTCCTGTTGAGTGCGTCTGTTACCATGTTCTCATTCCCAGGAGTATAAACTATCTCAAGGTCATAGTCCTGGATGAACTCTAGTCATCATCGATGTCTCAGGTTCAGGTCCTTCTATGAGAAGACACACATAAGACTCTTGTGATCAGAGTAAACAGTAAACCGTTCACCCATCAAGTAATGTCGTCACACCTTCAAGGCGAAGACCACTGCTGCTAACTCCATATCATGGGTAGCATAGTTCTGCTTATGTTGTCTCAGCTGTCGTGAGCCATAGGTGATCATTGCTCGCTCCTGCATCAGGACACACCCAAATCTGGTCCCTGATGCGTCATAGTAGACTACATACCCGACGCCCTCTTCTAGTAGCCTCAAGATGGTGGCATTTGTCAGTCTCTGTCTCAGCTCCTGAAATCTTTGTTGGCATCTCTATGTCCACACGAAGGGTTGTCTCTTCTTTGTCAACGCTGACAAGGATGCCGCAACACTGGAAAAGTCAGGAACGAATCTCTGATAGTACTCACCCAAAGCAGAAGTCTCTCTCCCTTCGGAGAGGTAAACCTGGAAACATCTTTTGAAAAGATGTTCGTACACTCTGTCACTCTTGTCGGAAACTAAAAACTAAAAACTCCTGCTGCCACGAGGGTAAGTCTTGCCAACTCAAGAGTGATCGGTTGAACCCTCCTATGCATGAGTTTATACTGTGTTGTCGGGGTTTCCTTTTTCGCTGACCAAGGAAAACCTCATTCCAACGTTGTAGATAAACCACAACCTTTTTGCCTAATATAGTCAATCTGAGTATGAACTGTGGATGTCCAGTCCATACCCAAACTAACGTCGTAAGGCCTCGACGCTGCCACCAAGAGGTTCCAACCGAAACTCTCACCTCAAGGGCCAGATCACTCCATCGGCATAAGTGTGATTATCGAGTCTCCTCCCAAAGGTATCTCCAGACGTGAGGGTCAAGTCAACGGTTTAACAGAAAACTCTAGGTCTTGGACAAGATTCATGGAATGAAGGAATAATTGGTACCTATGTCTATTAATACGGCAGCTAGTAGTAGACACAGACCGTACCTCAAATCATTCCTAGATCCCTTGGGTCGCACTCCTTGACCGCATGCAGCTACTCCCTTCCCCTGTCCTCCAGCTCCCTGAGCCTGGTGGGGACTACGTAGGGGGGTGGGTTGTAACATGTCGAAATGTACACCACCTCAAGTTGCTCTCCTAGCTCTGCTTCAACGTCTGCAGCCTTGTAGATTCGTCTGTTCCTATCACATCCTCTTCCCAAAACATTTTACATGCCCAGGTCTCTGAGACTGGCGTCAGTTTCCTACATTCCCACTGTTAACATTCACTGGCTGCATTCACTCAGCCAAAGAACATTCAACCACAAAGGTTCTCTTTAGCACCCTAACATAAGTAGGAATGCATAGAGGAATAGTGTTGGCTTGGATGTCCCTAAACACATCTCGCTCGGAGGTCCGAGCCCTGAAGCACTGATCGTACTGTATTCATCGAGTACCTGGGATGGTCGGTACGCCTCGATGAATACTCGACTACCGACATGTCGTCTTGCCGAAGTTGTAGAAGCTCTAGGGAACACTCATCCCTTATCTTTTTACAAGATCAGGGTAACCTAAACCCTGTCATCATCCTGTTGAGCCACATCAAAGGCTCTCTACCAGGACCGCCATCTGATCGAATGGTGCCCTGGCTAGATGGAAGCTCGGCCACCTCCCAAAGTCAGTCCTTAGCCGCATGTGAGTCGAGCTCGCCTCAGAACCTGAGGGGTATCTGATGTTGAAACACGTGTAAGGCACCAAGCCTACATGTGTCCTCTACCGGTACTGCCGGTTGTAATTGCTGACCAACGGGCAGTGATATAGCTGACACACTACCCGAAGGTACTATCTCGGGTAACGGTCCACGTACCGAAGCCTCATCACTATGTGGACCATCCTCATGGTCACTCACTGAAAAAGACTAACAGCTAAGGTCATCGTCTGCTCTATTGGCGTCTCAACTAGGCAGAAAACTCTAGCCACAGCCTCCAGTCAGTCCTCAGCTGCCTGAGAATCTGTCTCGCCACAAAACCTCGGAGGCCTTTGCCGCTGGAACTCGTGCAACGCGCTCATTCGGCGTGCATCCTCTACTGGTGGAGCTGGTGGTAACGGCTGCCCAACGGGTAGTGGTGTTGTTGGTACATCACCCGAAGGTGCTAACATCGTAAGAGGACCCTACACCGAGGCCCTATCGCTCGGTGGGCCGTCGTCGCGTACTCTCTCGGGAATCCTGACTGGCTGTCTACGCGGCGGCATCCTGATAAGGAACAGGTGCGCCACGGTCATTAAGTTATACCTGGTGAGCTGATTCCAAGAAATCACAAGAAAAACTTTTCAAAAACACATGCAATCAATGCTTCCATGTACTGAGTCGGAAATCGGAATTCAGGGTCCTGGTGTATGGATACGTCGGTCGTCACACCAACACTGGACTCCCCGAACTGAAAACCACACCCATAACACTTAACACTATTGTTTCACAGAAAAGATCAGAGTCCTAGTTCTTCGGTAGAACCGAACTCCTCTAATACCACTTGGTCATGACCCGTCCCTCAGGGCCCGTGTCGTGACTACCCCAAGCCCGCCTTCCATAAGCCAGGGGCTAGAGACTAGCACCGAAAGGCGTATTCCCTAAAATGGGAAGGCATTGCCTTTAAACCTGTACAAACACATGGTCTGAGAACACAACAAGAAGCAATTGTGAAGTAAACTGTTGTAGTAAAAGAGTGTTGAAAGCAAAGGGGCCAAAATACAAGTCCATGGAAAAGTACAAGTACAACTGAAAAGTACAAAACAGCTGAAAAGGTGAAAAGCAGCTCCTGGATCGTCCACCACAGATCCTACCTGAAGGGTAGGTACAGCTCACGATCAGTAGTCCCTGCGTCGCATCACATCAAACGATCCACCCCGGATCCTACCTGAAGGGTAGGTACAGCTCACGATAAGTAGTCACTGCGTCGCGTACACCAAATGGTCCACCTCTGAGCACCGTCTAATCCTGTCTCTCTTAGCCTTGATCAATGTCGTACGTCTTCTGCACAAGACACAACAAGGTGCGGGCGAAGCCCGTGCAGGGGTGAGTATAACGATACTCAGTAGGGACATCGAGACCTCGTAAGTCTCCTAAAGTTCCACAAAGGAAAAGCCACAAAGCAAGACATCAACTCTACTTAGGTATATGCTCAAACATATACCTAAGTTATCAAGATATACTCATCTCATACATGAAGGAGGTATACCACAAAGGTAACACCACGAAGGTAGAAGTATCACACAAGTAACACCACGAAGATAGTACCATGAAGGTAAAAGACTTAGTTCAAACAGAGCCTCAACTCAAACCAGGTATACAACTCAGAGAAACAGGATTATGATGCTGACCCACACAGGATCGTTATGAATACTGATAGCCAGCCACAGATTCTCTAGAGGTAGTAACAAGTATCATTTTCAGTCACAACGTCGAACACATCGGCTGCTGGAGAAATCCTCCTCTATCGAGTACAGTGGGTCTGTCGCGTCACACAGAGGTGCTTCTCACTAACCTTGAACTGTTGAGGTACTCCTCCCCATAGCGTACCGTGGGTCTGCCGGGTCACACAGAGCTGCTCCCCCACCGTGGTCTACTGAGGTACTCCTCTCCATCGCGTACTGTGGCCGCTCCCCATCGTGGTCTGCTGAGGTACTCCTCCCCATCGCGTATCGTGGCCGTCGGGTCACTCTGAGTCGAAAAGTCAGCAGTCGTCAGGTCGCAGTCAGTCGCAGGGTTTCGTACGCAGCGCGCTTGGGAGAACCGCTCCGCAAGCCATCGATCGTACTTCAACCAGCACGAAGTCTCACAAAGAAGTAACTCGATGGTCCGTCATGTCACAAGGGTTTTAACACAACAGACAGCGCATCAACCGGACGCCCGGTCTGTGCGTTATTGGCGTTTCAGTGTCGAGAGCCTGGTTGGATTCTAGTGCGACCCAACACGGTTGTACTCCAAGTTTCTCCAAAACTCTCATTGATTAAATCAAAAGAACTGTCTCGCTCCAAAGATCCCAACGTCGCAGCCGGTTCGTCAAACCGACATCAGGTTCTCAACCCCTTCAATTGTTTATGGGCCTGGTTGGGCCCGGGTCCAGTCTGACCCGATCGGACAGACCCGGCCCAACCCGGTTTGGGCAGGGCCGCGGCGGACTCAGCCCGCTGGGCCGAGGTCCGGCCCGGCCCGTATAGGGAGGCCTGCTGGAGGGCGATCCAACCGCGAAGGGCGCGGCCCGCGGTGCTTCCGCCAGGCGGCTCAGGGGAGCCGCTCCCCCGAGATCCCGAACGGCCAAAGGGCGTTCGGCCTTTAAAGCGGCGGCGCCACGTGGGCGCCGCCCGGTCACCGCGAAACCCACCGGAGGTGCGGATTTTGCCTCCTCCGTCGCGGCTTAGGTCGCGGTCTCCTGCTCACCGGCGGCGCGTAACAGCGCGCCGCCCTTCCCTTCTGCGGCCGGCCGACGAGCCAACCGCCTTCTCCGTCTGTCGCGACTGACGAGCTGTGGCCCCTTTGCACATCGGCGGCATGCAATGGCGCGCCGCACCACCTTCGCGGTCGATCGGTGTCAGCCGCTCCGATGTTCGTCGCGACTTCATGTCACGACCTCCTCTAGCGGCGTGCGTTGGCGTGTCGCCTCCTTCGTAGTTGGTTGGTGTCACCGCATCGGCGGTCTTCCATGGAAGGCGCAAGGGTAACAAAGTTGCGGAGGGTTCGAGCCAGGTTCGTTAGGCTCGCGCCCTCCGTGCTAGCTCATGATCAAATGGAGGATAAAATGGGTTTAACAATTCTTTGTATTAAACAACAAACGAACCCCGCAAGGATACCCCGTAACAACCTCCCGCAAAACGAATGAATCGCGGATCAAACCGTTAGTCAGTTGAGCCGCGTTCTTCGTATAATTTCAAGAACGGGGAAGAGGGAATCGAAAATGCACAAACGAAATAACCCCCTACCTCGTAACCCGCTGGAGAGCGTATGTGGCTTGAAGGCGGATCGTGTTCTTCGTTTCCACAACCGGTTCCCAACAACGGCACTCGCACGTCGTCCTTCGGTTCGTGGTTCGGTGTCGTCTGTCACCTCCCGCTAGGATTGACTTCATCCTCTAAGGGTTCGGCGTCGCGACGCTCCTTCAGCACTTCGTTGTTTGGCGAAACTGTGTCGATACCCCTCCCCAAGCTCCATATATATAGGAGAGGAGGAGGGTAAGTAAAGACGTTGGAGTTTAATGAGACTTATCAATTAAGAAGTTTCCTAATTCCCCAACAACCTCGTTACTTGGGGTTGGCAGGTCAAGCCATTTATTGGCTTGACACATCGCTGACCCTACCCCTTTGCTTGTCCGTTGCAGGATATGAAATAAAATAATAAAATTATTTCATTTCATTTCTTTTAAAAAGTCGCAAAACTTAACGTTTTTTCCGGACTTACTGCGGTCAAAGTAAAGTCTCCCTTAAGCGAATCCCAACGTTGCGGATTCAACGATGCCCTCAGATTTTTAATTCAAACAACGGTTCAGAAGTTAGAAAACGCCGCTCGCACGTTTACTGAACGTACCCGAAAAAAAAAATCAATAAATTATTAACATTCACCCTCGACCCGCGTCGGTCGAGGTTGGGTTCCGCCTTAGGAGAACTCGTCCCAACGAACCCAACGGTACTCTCGGATTTTCAATCCGAGTTACCGTTTAGAAGTTATGGATTTTACAATAAAATAATTGTCGCTTAATTATTTTATTCACGCGAAAACGTACCCAAGCAAAAAACAAAAAACACCACCATATGTAAATCAAATTAAAACATGCGATGAATAAAGTATGGATTTTATTTTACAAACCCGGTGTGAATAAAATTCACACTTGAATATTTTCGTATTTTGTGATTTATTGAATCATAACTATACTGAAGCGCCTCATTGAATGTTGGATGTAGGTACTCTATGTTGGGTGCAAACTCAATCCCACATCAAATTCAGTAAAGGATGGTGGCTCACATATAAGCTTGGATGGAAAATTCTTCCTATCACTCATGAGTTTTAAGATGGACCTTCAGAAGAGTTTATGTGTTGAATCTAGTTGAAGTAAATCGATCATAACAAGTGTTATCAGAGTCATGATGTAGCTCAGGTGTGATGTGGATGACCTCAAACCAGTTTGAGAACGATAATGATGGCTCGGGTTAGAGCATGCGGATCCATAGTGGTGTATTGTATCAAAATGTTTGTCTGATAACAGTGGGCGAATGACGTGTCCCGATAAAGAGAGGAACGTCGGTGTAAGTGCAATATGATTTTGATCAAATGGATTATCGTTGAAGAGAAAGCCCTGTCGAGTGGTCTTTAGTTTGAGAGGGGGATTGTTTCATGCAAACCCGACCTCATATCGAATTCCGCAATAGATGGTGACACACATATAAGTTTGAATGGACAATTTCTCTCATCACCCATGCATTTTAAGATGAAACTCGAGAAGGATTTATGTGTTGGGTCAAAAAGGCTGAGCTCGCAAGAAATCTCCCCCAACACTATTCTGACAATCACCCACAACACAAGCTCTTAACGTTTTTTTAAAGAATAACAAAAATTATATATATCTATAACATTGATAATAATGCTCTGAAATACCACTTGTTTCATTTAAAACACTTACAATTCTTCAGAATAAAATCATTATATTAACAGAAAAACAATTATTCAATTAGAAATTTAGAAATATATTTCAAAAATTATAAGAGAAACTGCAGCAAAAAGCAACCCGTTTTATAAGTATCTGAACCAGGAGCCAGATCATTAATATACAGCAACAATGCAGATATTTCAACAAGCTGGGGACACTTTTCACCGTGCAAATGACTGGAATGATACAACAAAACAGGATTTTGAGCAAAAAATACGAGCAACCAAGGGGTGCTTTTGCTTGGCTTTTGAAGCCTACCTGGTAGCACCGTCCTCATCTTCAAAGCTCAGATTTAAAGCCTGCAACCTGAATCCAGAGCTTTGTATTGTCTCAACCAAACCAGAAGCCACCCCTGTAGCTTGCACGGTTGTCCGCTTCATAAGCTACAAAGACAAGAAAAAAAGAGCCATCATTTCCCAATCTAACAAGCGATAAACAATCTAGAAACATGTATATGAAATCATTTGTCATAAGAGATAAGTGTCAAAATCAGTTTTCAACAAGCACGGTCAAACAGAGCCTAAGCACTTGGTGGATTCTTCTTTGGTTAGATACCAACACCAAGTGATGAGCTGGAAGGAAGAATTGCAAGGAACAACAATTTCGATTCACAAACAAGGTATTATACCAAAAGTTAGGAGTTTTTGCATACCTCAACACTTGCAATACCCTCGTCTACCCGAACTTTCAAGTTGTAAATGCCATCTATCCCCTGCAAAAAAACAACATATATCCAGCATCAGCAAAAAGTGAATGCAGAAGATTCAAGTTCCCAAACAAAGAGAACAAAACCCTCAATCAATCCATCCAAAAGGCAACCCTTTTCAACTAACAGCAGTGAAAATAGTTTTTTAGAACCAATAAGAGAGAGGTGTGTGAATAACTTGCTCAAATACTGATAACTATGAAAACCAGTGTAGAACTTTCTATTCTGCATATTCACGGACACAGAATTTTTTACCCTCTGAATGTTTCGGTTGGGCAACGTGCCAAACTGATTCAATTGTCTACAATGATATTTCACAAACTCTAATGAGCGTGGGAGACCCAGGTGCCTTACCATGTACTGTTGGTCACTCAGAAGTGATTTGCATTGTTCACAACTATCAATTGTTGGAATTGTAGTCTGATCAGTTGGATGGAGTTGTGTCAATTAGCAGAGACTCATACTAAACACTGATTCAATGCTTTCTGTGGAATGACCTTTGCAGTAAGGTCGTTGGGGGTTACAGGGGGCCGCCCATCCCTGCTCTGGGACCAGGTCCAGATTTTGGACTACTGTAATAAGTCTTGACACTGTAACATAGTTAACTAGCCACACCGATGATGATTACTGTGGCACTTTGGAGCACTACACGGATCCAGGCAATGTAGCAACACTGAGTACTCTGGAAAAGCAAAATGCTTTATGAACTCATTTTCAAACTAGGGTTTTTGTGTGTGTTATTCTTGGCTCTGTAATTCTGGTTTTCTGAGATTGTGAGGCTATTCTGCTCTCCATAGGGATTATTCCAGAACCATGTAAATTAGTATGTTCAGTTTCTGTTTCTTTTGCATCGTTTGAGCTTCTGTGTTTAGTAACATTGGTTACAACATAAAGACCGGCCGGCATGTGTTCCTGCAGTAGATACATTTTACAATAAAATTATATTTAAAATTGCACTTGTTATCTGAACAGAAATCTGAATGCAGTGATATAAAATATTTCAATTCAGACTCGACCTACAAATTTTCAAAAACTGCACCAAACATGAAACAGATGGGACATACTGAACTCAATCAAATCGATCGAATGGATGCAACAAATGAAGTAAGAGATGGTTTCCCATGAGCAAACAAGACTTCTTATTGATGGAAATGGGTGTGTTGCAGGCAATGGAAACAATGCTCATTCACACCTACAAATGCACAAACGCGACAATTCAAGGCGTACCTCCAAAGACTTGGTCACTGTCGGGATAGCACCTTCATTCATTGTCCCATCCGACTTCAAATTTACAAAGAACACAGCAAAAATTAAGAAAAAAGGCATAGGAAGTCGAAAGTAAAAAAGTAAATCAGCAAGTGATACAATAAACAGATACCCAAATCGCATTCTCCGTGTTCTAAAATTAAGGACATCGATGTTCATGTCTACGATAAATGCCAGAGAAACTAAGAGCCTGAACAAAGACCAGAAGGCTGAAAAACCCGGATATACATAAATGAGTCCGAAGCAAGGGGCGTCGTTGTAGAGCTCCATTTTTTGATACATTAAAACATGTACAAGTAGGGTTTCCATGATTTAACTACATAGAGAAGCACCTGAAAGAACATGATAAGCTTGTCCGACGGCGAGACAGGGACGGAGACGGACTGATCCACGACTGCCGCTCCTTCTCCGACCTGCACGCCCGGGATAAGGGGTTCTTCTGCCATACACCTCAATCCCGTCTTTCTAGAGGAATTTCTCGACGCGAGATGCTTGACAAAACAAGGACGGCGGGCATGGCTGCCCACACGGGGTATCCGGATTGAAGAGGCGAGGGACGCACGACGGGGAGAAGGGCAAGATACTTTAGCAGGGATTACATGACCAGAGAGGGAGTGAACCCGAAAGCTGGAAATGGCAGCCATTGGAATCGACGGTGGAGTTCGCTTCGAAAACCCTGAATAGCTTGCAGGCGTAACATTTAAAAACAGAGTTTAGTGACAAGCTTATGAAGAAAATATGAATGGATGATTGAAAAGTAAAGGATTACTTGAAACACAATAACATTGCTTTGTGAAATCAAATGGGACATGAAAAAAGAAATGTCACTGTTTTTATGTTTTAAGTTGGGGTTTGTAGTGAAGATACAAATGACAAGTATAAATGTTTAAACTATTCTATCAATATGGTTGTGTAAGGTGTTAATGTTGAATGTTCACATAGGAAAATTGAAACTCGGGGCAAGGTAAGTCATAAACTTGGTCATGTTATTTGATGATGCTAAAAGTGACTTGTAAATGATTCATAATTTTGTTGTAGATGATTTAAGGTCAGTTGAAAATGTAAGGCACAAGCTCCAAAAGTGCTCAAGGATTAATAATATATGCATTAAAGTAATGTGTGAATGGTTATGTTATAGTTATAAGTCCAAGGGGGCAAGCTTGTAATGATCTCATGCGTTCATGTTAAATTTGTTATCAAACTGTCGCAAAGGAAAATCCCTGAAGCGATGAGTTAAGAAAGGAAGAAGTGTTCATGAGAAGAAGATTTCACCCGGAGGGGATGTGAGTGAAAGATTTCCAAAGACACGAGAAAAAGATAACCCAACAAGCGTGAGCATCATGAGTTGAAGGCCGAAGATGTTGACTAGGGGTGTAAATGATACACTGATACCTGCAAGCTACCTGAGCTCGACTCGAAGAATACTCAAATTCTGCTCAATTTTTTTGAGTCAAGCTCGAGTTCGTGATACTCGAGTATTAAATTGAATCAAATTCAAGTATTGAAATACCTTAACCGAGCAGGTGAGACTAATAAAGTATTTCATATTTTAATACATCATATTTTTTAAGTATATATTTAGTTAGTTTTAAGTTCAAGCTTCAATCTCAAGTGGAAATTCGAGTTTGAGTAATAGAGTCGAGCTTGAAATTAGAATCAAATATACAACAAAGTATTTTAGTTCCCAAGTCAAGCTTGAACTCGAACTGAAGCCCAAAAATATTACTTGATCAAGCTTGAGCTGATTTCGAGCACTGATTTTGAGTGTTGATCATGAGGTTGAGTATTGCGATACTCAACTCAGATAGACTCAATTATAGCCCTAATGTTGACTCCATGATAACATATGACAAAGAGAATGGATGGAGTGTTTAAACCAAAGGAATGTTTGCCCACCTGGGGATGAAGTTTTCTCATAAATATCACTCTAATTTGCGGTATCAGGGAAAGAACCTCTATATGAGAGTATACTTTGTAATATATCACATGAAGACAAGAGTTCAACACACATTCATTTTATTATATATATATATATATATATATATTATAATGGCTTGGATTTTTTAGCTCTTGAACCCTTTATAAATTTTTGAGTTGAAGACCCTTGGTGTGGCGCAATAATCTATTTTGCGTTGTGATTATTCTCTTGTCTTATGGAAAGTCACATGGCCCCAAGTAAATCTCACACAGGAGGAGAAAAATGTGTGGCACCCTCGATTTTATCTTATGCAAGATCATGGAACCATGGTGGCTAGTGTTGCATTGTAGCAGGGGTCGAGCCGCGTGAAGTTATGAGAGTTGCCAAGTTTTCCAAGGAAAAAAGAAGGGCATTGATCATGTTGTGGTTTTTGGATCTTGAATTGACCAAGGACCTTTGCGATTTGATGGTGTATCTACTGCGCTATGGTTTTGGTCCAACTTTGAAGAGTTGTGCCACAACCGTTAGTATGGCACCGTGATTGGGTTGGCCTGAGTTTTCTTTATAAATAGTGATTGGTCCCTCTCTCCCTCAAATTTCCCTTGCTCTCTCGACTTCCTAGTTTTTGATGGTTTGTTTCGGGGGCCCTAGGAATCATGGATGTTCCTTCGACCAACAGTGATCATGTGGTGATCCCTTGGCGCTATTGGAACATGGCTTCAAGCAACAATGACAAACAAGATCCGAGGTAGGACTCATTGCTCATCTCATGCTTTGTTATCACATTATTTTGATTGAGAATCTATCAACTATTGTTGTTCGTCATTTCCCTTACGATATTATCGTTGTGAAGCTCAATTGATCACCATGAGAATTCCCCTTTTTTGGATTGAACCCATGTTGATGTGTTCCCCATATTTAATATTATGTTGTCGAACCTGTCTCTCAAACCCCATATTCTTCACATGTTTCAATAAAGCGGAGGCCACTAGCCCTTACAATGGTGTAATGCGACGTTGGTTCTTTGAAAATTGAGACATGGCATGGAGGTAATGATCCTATATAGAATGATGACAATGAAAAGTCCATGCTATGTAGGGGTTCATTTTTCAGTGATAAGGCATGTCACGCCATGATGTAGGGTTTCATGAATTTCACCTTAGCCTTTATATTAGGATCGCGCCACAATGATCTTTGTTGTGTCATGAACACCCCTTCACAGTGGTATTTAGGAATATACGGATTTTAATCATACATACAAATTGTGTATCCTGACTTAATCCTGTGTGAGGCAAGTTACAACATGGCGGATATGGCTGCAATGTGAAGGAGGAAGCTATGGTGTAAATGTGTGTATTCCGATATAAAGAGGATGACATAACCCATTGGCTGTGACATGTGGAGCATCGATTGTGGCACATAACTAGCTAGTCTGACGGTTTTGGTGTGGCAGTATGTATCACACTATGACTGTGTTGAGTCTTAGAGAGGGTGTCCTAATGAGGGACCTTCATAGGAGTTTACATATCTTTGAATATATACATTGGATTAGGGTGAGAATATTAATTATACTAAGGTTTTATATATAGAGAGTGATGGTGTGATCCTTCAGGATAATCAAGTCTGTTTATATCATGTTTTAGGTGGGTTTAGACTTTAGCTCCACAGGGGCGGTGACTGGGTTTGGGGTCTGATGAGTGGAGCATGCTCTGGGGTTTGGTACTCCTCTAGTGGAAGGTTGATGCCAAGGAATTACCCCCCCCCCCAAAGGTTGTAGAGTTTGACACTCCCCCACATTTATAGGGTGTGGGTCCTCTGCCGTTTGAGAACTAGTTGGCACTCCCTTGCACCCGACAAGATGTAGGTCCTCTACAGGGTTAATAGAGTTTGGTACTCCCCTGGTTAGTTTTCTAGGGACCATCAGGGCATGGGTATTTTATTTATAGAGGCAGGTACTCCCTCATTCAACAACCTTGTTTAAAAAGGAGCAAGTCCACCATCAGGGGTTCAATACTCCCTTGACTAAAACCAATATTAGAGAGGCATGGGCTCCTCACCATGGGTAGTGATATGACATGAGTATACTTTAGTTGGGATGCTTGGATTCTCAAGGTAATCAGGGTGACATAAAGCCAGGTTGTTGATGAGTGGTACTCGATGTCCCTGCTTCTCTAATTTGATAGCATATCTGGGTTTGGTTTTATCTTTGTGTTCTTATTCCTTGAGTGTGTTATCCTTTATCTTTGTGGTTCTGAGTTGACTAGACCTTTATTTTTTTTCTTTTTTGGTTTTGATGTCATCTTACTGGGTATGTATATAATCACCCCTAGATGGGTGTTTCTCTTACATGTGTTGTGACTTATGCAAATGACATAGAGTTTGGTGGAGACTATAGTTGACATGGTGTTGGTGGAGTGTGTGCTTAGTGGTACTCATAGGTGACAATAGTGGATGGAGTTTTGTTCTGATGATAGTTTGTTATGAAAATATCTTCACCTCAGTTGTTCTAGGTTGGTTTCCCTTTAAGTTTTATAGGCATTTATTTTTCCCCTTTTACTTTATGGATTATTCAATTATACTTGTTTGAGGATATTAGTGTTTTACACATGAATTTTACATTACAGTTGGTTTTTTCCATCCAACTCTCATTATTATATCTCATGTAGATATATGTGTTTGTGTCCAGGTGTATTTGGACAAGTCCTCTTATCACGTGTGATATGGCCACTCAGTGCTAGTCACCAACCCCTGGCCTATTGGAGGTAGACTTAGGATGACACAATTGGATTACTACTGGCCTAAGTGGGCCCCTTGTGGGCTGGTTCATGTAATAGTGGTATTAGAGTTAGGTTTTTCTTAGGAACAATGTTTAGAGTTAAGTGTCTGTGAGGATTGGTTTGAGAACTTAGGCTAATAGTGTCAAGGGGTTTTGTATTCAACCTTATGGATGGGGAACCTAATGTTGGTGTGATGTTCAACGTATCCATTCACTAGGATCTTAATAACCTACTTTTAAACTTAGAGCTCTAAAACATCAATTAAATGGATAAAGTAAATGGTATATGCATTATATAAAGAGAAGTTATTGATTTTGGTGTCCTTCTTGAGTCATCTCCCCAAATAAGTTTTAATGACTGTGGTTCATCTTGTCAAACTATAGGATTCCACCTTGTAAATTGCTAGTTAGGATCTCGAGGTTGAGTAGTGATGAACCTGTGCTAGTGATCAAGCCTCTTGTCATCGACTAGTTGAGTGACGACGCATCTATCCAAGGATCAAACCATGATATGTCCCAATCAAGCAAGCAGGGAGCAGTTCCATTTCTTATAGTGTAGTGAGAAGACCCATTACCCATATCACATGTGTAAATCCCTCCACTTTTTGAGCAATAGATGATTCTAGCAGGGCAGGATAATGATGCATATGGGCTAATTGTGCTTTACAATTTTCAGTGATAATGACTACCTAGGTTCCAAGGTGAGCCTAACCCTTAGGTAGCGGAGGATTGGATGGAGGTGGTGATTCGGGTGTTCTGCCTTATTCAGACACCCTTTGATCAAATGGTGGTGTTAGAATCCAGATGTAACATCCTGAGGTTTTATGAAATCTATACTTTCAATTTAATTTAAATTCTTTAATAGATTGTGTTACACAAAATACATAGTTTAGCTTTAATCATGCACAACGACAAGTTCATCTTTCATTGCACACAACATTGATTCCTTTTGATAACTTGTGTTATATAGAAATTTGAGTCTTACTGAACAATAATATACTATTAATATTATTATTTAATATGCCATTTTAACGTCTTTTAATGACAAAACTATTTTAAATATAATTTTTGTCACTTTTATAGTTTTTATATGAAAAAATAAACTTCATTTTTGAAATTTTAATAAAAAAATTTACTTTGGGTGAATTTTTGGTATTTTTCTGAGAAATTTCAATTTTTGATGAATAGTGAAAATACTGTGTTTTAGTTGAAAACTCCATTTTTGTTTAAATAATTATTAATGTTAAATTATATTTTAAATTTGTTTTAAAGTTAAAATAGATCAATTATATATCTATTAATCTAATTTAGGTCATTGGAATCATTTTTATATTAAATTTAGATATAAAGACTTAATGAACTTTTGAGCATTTTCACTTTAAAACCCCACTTTTTCACCACATATACAGGATTAACATTAAACTTAATTTTTCCACTTCTATGAATGAAATTTGGGAAAATAGAAATATACGGTTGTAATCAGTATGAAATTTTTGGTCTAATAATATCAACTTAATTTTTGACCAAAATGATTAGTGAAATCGATTAAAATTAATTACAATGATTAAGATAAAATTATGCTTAACAAGGGACTCAACCTTAAACTTAAGGGCCAAAATGACCTAGAAACTTATCCAAAGGCCATTGTATGCCAATAGTTTGACCAAACACTCTCTTTTTTCAAATTTTCTGAGTTATTGGGACAAATGTTCGTGAAAGTTCCCTATATGACAAGTTAAGTAAGGAAAAGGACAAAAATGAACTTTCCTTACCTTTAACATTTATAAAACATTGAGATACGAAAAAAACAACATATTTTCGATTATACTTATCATTTTGAAAGAAAAATGAGTTATTTTTATCATAATTATTTATCATTAATTTTTAAATATGAATTAGTTACATTAATTTCTTAAGAAATGCCAACACAATGATTGCTTAGTTAATAATTAACTAAAATAAATGATACTATAAATATTAAAAGTGAAGTAAATTGATTGAATTATTGTATTTAATTATTTTTATAGATGAATATATCATGTTAAAAAACTTTGAATTTAATAAATATGAATCCCAATATTGTTTTGATATTTTTAAATTAAAATTAAATACATAATTTCAAAATTAACACTAATGTTATTTTACAATAAATGATATTTTATTAAATAAATTAAAAATAATGAAAATTTTATATTCTTCCAAGAAATTTGTAAGATTAAATAAATATAAAATATGGTCTATTAATATACCAGTTGATCTTTTATAATTAACATATTGACTCATAGATAGTAAAAACATTGTTTACATCGTCTGGGCTAAAGCACTGTTTTGGAAACATGTGCTTATTTTAAAATTAATTTCCAAAACACATGAGTTTATATTTTCTAAATTATATGTAATATTTAGATTTAATTTGGTCTATATTTTCTCATAAATATCACTTTAATTTAGTCTTAATGGTTAAATTACTTAGGTTATAAATATAGTTTAATAAAAACCAAAATGATAAAATTGGGGAAACTTAGAAGTTACTTAACAAAATTATAAAAATGCACTTATTTCTGTGTGGTGGAGATTTTTATCAACCATAATGTCACTTTAATCCATTATTTTTTTTTATTTTGGAATCCCATGAGGTAAGGGAGACCTCCCAATAGTGTTGTCTTTTGGTAATTACAAGAATGCCTCCCCCCTCCATTATAAAAAGGCAAGCACTCTTCCTCTTCCTCGCACCTCTCAAGAAACTTTGGTTCATACAAACTCTGAAAAAATAGTCTCAAAAAATCTCTAAAATCAACATATAATCCTATATTTTATAATAAATCCATCCAAGGGGTCCTTTGGTACAAACTAAAAAGAGTTACCCAAAAAAAGAGGTAACATTCTTCAACATCCATTTATGTTTTATTTCTTTCTCCAACATTTTATTTCTTATTATTCCATGATTACATAAAAAAATCAGTATACTCAATATAATAAGATGTTTTTATATTAATGGTTTGACCTGCACTTACACACACTTCCATATAATGAGTAACAAACTTACCATTTATGTGTATGATGAACTACCACCTCACGAAACTATGATTGTTCATTCTTCCTTTACCACCTATCATGGTGGACATTATGATGGAAAAACTGTTTATATATGATATATATGATACTTATTATTCATTTATTCTTCTTTAATTATTTTATAACACATACCTTTATACTTTTCATTTTGTAAATATGATAACATCATTTGTGGCAGTGTGGACTACTTCCCCCTTAAAGCAATGCGATACGTTCACACATTACATGGAATGTATTAAGGTTGATTTTAACTAAAAATATGTGAAAAATATGAAATATATATGATATTCATGACATAATTAACTTTTTTTATATATAATATATCATTTTCTTTATCTCCCTTTCACACACTGAAAAATTGATAACGTCGTTCATGGACCTGTGGACTACCGCCTCCTCAACATGATGTGATTCCTTTTACATCACCATAATTATATATATAAGTATATATGATTAAATAAAATTTTATTTATGATATAATGATAATTATATAAATATATATTTTTACTTACCCTCTTTCCATAATAATCAATGAAAAATGTGAGTGTTACTCATGCGTATGTACGACCTACCGTCTTCATGATTGTAACGTTAGTTCATTTTTCATAACCATATTTCATGATTTATTTTAAAAGTATAATTGATGAATAAATATTATAATTATGTCATTATTATTATTCTAGAGATTTTTATGTAATTACCTCATTGACCATAGTCGGCCTATCGAAGTCAGTTTTGAGATACAAGCCGAATATGGTCAAAACATCCGACTTAAACATTATTGATTAAGTAATTGTATATTAATAATTTATAAGTAAAATAAAAGTAATAATAAAATTAGAAAATTTTATAAAGAAATCAGATAATTAAAATAAGTTTATTATTCAGGAATATGGAGAACAATCATGACAAATTAGACTCGAGGTAAGGGATTTCGTCTCAATTTCATTTCTTTGAGGCATATTGAATTTTTATGCACCTAGTTTCTTTTATATGATATATAAAATTATAATTTGACATATTTATCAGGAATTTGATTTATTTAATGGTATGAAAAGTTTTAATTGATGTTATTATTTCATGGATTTTATGATTCAGAATTTACTCATGTAGTAAGGGATTTTCATCTCACTTTTTACATCTATGAGATAAATGTCATAATCACCAATTACTTCTTTTGTGTGGTGTATCTACTACCCTTTTGATATATTATTTCATGAATTATTCTATATTCATGGTATTTAAATGTTTCATTTAATGATTATTATTTCATGGGGCTTATGGCTTTGAAATTACCAAAGCGGTAATGGACTTTTGTCATAAATTTCCTTTTTTGAGGAATTTAATATGTTATACACCTGTCTTCTTTTACGAGGTGTATATAATTATCCTTTGACATGTAATATCATTAATTTACTTTTTCTCATGATGTTATAAGCTCCATTTATTATTATTTCATTCATGGGGTTAATGGTTTGATTGTTTCAAAGTGGTATGAGATGCTTTAGAATGTTTAAAATTATTTTCCTTAAGAATAATTTTAACGGTCCTTCATTTCAATTTAAGGAAATTATATGACCATTGTTAAATAAACCCTTTAATTTACTCTAATTTGGTTATTAATTATATTTTTCAAGTATTAATACCATTTTTTCACTCTTTGGTAATCAAAATGTTTCAGGAAATGTTTTTTAGAAAACATGACTTCATTCTCTCTTTAGTCGAAGAACCTATTTTCTTCTAAAAACCCTATTTTATAAAAAGGGTTTCAAAATATGTTTTTAACCATTCCAAAATGATTTATTAAATACATTTTTACACTTTTTTATTTTACCAATTCTTTCAAAGGAATATTCTTTTCGTTTTTCGAACACGATATTTTTTATCACCTTTTTACCGTGAAAAATGAATGTTATTTTTATCTCATACAACACATACAAATTTACCCACTGTAATTTCTTCGAATCTTACTATGCATGTTTAAAAGGTTACTTTTTAAAGAAATTTTTTTCAAAAGTTATTTTCAAAGAAAATGATTTTCAAATTTTTTTTCAATATAAAAAGGATATTTTCCTTAAGAATGGTTTAATGATATTTTAATTGTATTTCCATTCATCAACTTCAATAACCCTTATTGTTACTTATACTTCACTGAGGATATTTTTTATTGATACCATCCTCATTAATTATTTTTATAGATTACTTTTATTTTAAATATATTTTTACTTAACCCATTTCTTTCCATGGGTTAATCTTTTTTCAAAGATATTGTTATTTGACCAATTTCTTTTCAATGGGTTAATCATGTTTCAAAGAGACTCTTATTGAACCCATTTCTTTTCCATGGGTTAATCAAGTTTCAAAGGGATTATTATTGAAACCTTTTTTTTTCTATGGGTTAATTATATGTGATTATTTTTCAATGGTACTTGGACATTTGATCGGTGGTTCTGTGATAGACCAATAACAGGTGGGTTCGTGATATCCCTCCAATGCATTGGGTAAGTAAGTAGGTCTTATGACTATTCCATCTATAAGAGTGACATGTATGGAAGTCAACCGCATTGTTATTACATTTATAAGTGTGAAAAGTATAATGATGTCTCAAGGTACCTTTATGTGTTTTTATGATTTCTATATGTTTATAATGGATCTAATGATCGAGATTGATATCACATGGCTCATGATTATTAATTCTGAAGACTCTTTCCTTTACCATTTGATGGTCCATGAATTTATGGGTATGAGTTCTTTTATGACTCTATCATACACGTTTATTAATTCACCATTCCCTTATATACTATTATGCTCATTAATGACATTTAAATTGTTTATGCTTATGTTTACCCTTACTAATCATTTGATCTTACCCTTTTTATGTTTTCTTTTACCTAAATTTTAAAGAATGATGTTGAAAAATTTATGGATATATAGGATTTCACAAGGATGATGTTGATGTCATATTGTGAAATAAGAAAATATAGGTTAAATGGGAGGAATGTACTTTTGTCGACTTATGAGTCTTAGTTGATATGATTTGTTTATGTAGGTGTTTGTCCTAATTATCTAAAACTCTAAACCTACAAGTTCCTAAAAAATGTAAGTGATAAATGTTCTCCTTTTGATATTGTAATTTTTTGATGGAAAAAGTTGGGTCACAATTATCGTCATCAAATCCAGAATATAAAGTTATGGATTTCAACATAGGATCTGGGAGTGCGGGTTTTGGGCTGTTATAGTTGGTATCAAAGGACAATTTAGATAAATTTGGAGATTAGGAGGTTTTCATGTGAGGTTATATTAAGAGTTATATATACCTTCATAAGTATATAAGATTAATTATAATCAAACTTTTAAAGTATTAGACACCCCTTTTATGGTTTAAGTGATGAGATCTTAAAGAGATTTTTGGAGATGTTTTTTTGGATGTGAACTTTTTTTAAACTGTAAGATCAAAATGAAGTTTTTTAGGGAAGATTTATTTTTAAGGATTAATCAAGAAAATTATGATGTAAAGGCTAGGTGAAAACCCATCGCATTCGACAAGTCCGCAAGGTTGTACCCACAACCGAAGGGCGACAAGGGTGTAGCGCCTACCATTAGCCTACATGATGTCCAAGTTAATAAACTATTTTAGGTAAATATTAAGTTTATTTGAAAAAAATATGGTATTTTATTGGAGTAATAATGGTTTATTTATCTTGGAAGAATAAATGATAAAATCCTTCTAATATTTGGGTTTCAAACTTAGTTCGGAAATGTTTGAAGAATCTTAAGGATAGTTATTTATGGAATAATTTAGTTTCAAATTTGGGTATTAGTATCGAATTTTGATGGTTAGTGTATCATTTAAAGGTTTACTCATTTCAGAAATTATCTTACCATGTGGTAACAATATTTTATTTTGGTTAATGTCTAAATACCAGTGGAATAGCTTGACTATCCCTTTTATAGTTACGTTGTCTTTAAAAGTTGATTTTAGCACTTCAAGAATTTAAAATTCATCTTGAATACTCATTGTTTAGAGAAAAGTATGATATTTTGGTGTAAATTGATTAAAGGATGAAATTCCACTCATCAAGTATAAGGACCCAACCTTAAAACATTACATAATCTTGAATTAAATGAATAATTCACATTGAGGATCTTTTCAGGTTTAGAGTTTCAGAGAATTAGGACATAACTATTACATCTCAAAGATTACAAGGTAGATACATCTACTCAGTATCCATTTTTTTCACAAAATATAAACTCTTGAACAAAAGAGTCATGTCTAGTTCCATGTTTTAGACATCACGACATTTCCTTGATCCCATCCTTGACCATATTCCACTTTAAATCCTATGGAAAACATTTCAAAAACTTGGGATGAGCACAAAAAGCTCAGTAAGGGATATAAAAATACGGAAAGGAAACATTAGTCCACGTATACATAAGAATCAATGAAAACACACTTTACTCATAAAACATAAGCACTTTAACATAACTCATGAAATCATAATATTTATGAATAACTCATAGAAATCATAAGACGTAAAGGTAACTTGAGGCATTCATAACATTCTTATGTAGGGAGTAACCCTCATGGTTACGTTTAGAATAACCATCACAGTATATTCCCTAAATCTCTTCAGAGAAACCTTAGCGTTTAAATCATCCGCGTTACCCAATGCATTAGAGAGCTATCATGGGCTCACCCGCCCTTAGTTTATCACGGAACCACCCGTCTTTATAAAAAATTCCAAAGAACCTTAACATAATCGTATCACATAAAACATGCATAATGGAAACATAACATTTCCAAATTTTAATCACAATATATCAATACAACACATTGATATAATCAAAAAATTATCAAAACCATTTTCAATACCAAAATACATAAAAGAGTATATGGAATTTATTTTCCCTTTAAAAACATTACGGCTTGTTAAGGAAGCCAAAGATCAAATAATACTCACTGCGGCAGAAATGTCATTGTCACTGTGTACATTAAAAAGAAACATACTTTTTGTGGTTTAGTAAAATGTTTCGTAGAGAAAAGATTCCTTTTGAATAAGAGTAAAAGTCAAAGGGGTTTATACACCGTATAAAAGAAAGTTGTGTATAAAACAAAATATGCCTCAATGAAAGGAGATTGAGACGAAGTCCCATACCACTTTGAAGCTTTTAACATTTTAAAACATTAATATCCATATAAACAAATCCTTAAAAACCATTTTGAAAACATGTATATTAATGAGAAATATTTATAAGAATAAATCATTAAAACATTTAAAATGATATTTTAGTTAAAGAGTTTTTAACAAAATGAGAGACACTTGAATACAAATAATTGAGGAATAACATTTAATCAGAACTTTATAATATCATGAGAATAAAGATATTCATAATATAATATGACAAAGGATAGTATATACAATATATAAGAGTGAATTGGTGCATAACAACAATAAAGTCTCAATAGAAATGTAAAATGAGATGAAATCCCTTATAAAGAAGGTATCCTTAAATTAAGGATAAATCAATCTCATAATTATGTGTGAAAAATATAAATACACCCAATATAAGTGGATTTTAAGTTTAAAACAACCACAGGTCATTCACACATATTCATAGGATGAAATATTCAATAACTACAAGTTGAACCCAAAGAAATCAAAATTGGGTTAAGAAGTTCCCTTGTAAAAATTCGACAGCCTAACGACGTCACTTTAAAATTCAGAAAATGAGTTGATGAGACAAAAAGGGTATCTCATCACTTAGAAATAAATTTTACATCAATAAGGATATATAAGAACATATCCCGACATAATAAGATGTAAATTAAAAGACCTAACAAAAAGAAGTCTTTTAAAAAGAGGAGGGTGAAAGGTTCCCTTACCGACTTGGGTAACTTTCGAAACGTACACCCCATGAAAGAAGGACTATACAAAATTGAGGTAAATACTCATAAAAGAAAGTATATTACACAAAGAGTAGAATAATGGGAAGTACATACACCAATCAAAGGAAGTTGTGGCAAATGTAGCATAAATCCCACAGGAATAAAAGTGAGATGAAAAATCCCTTACGAAAACTTGGCAGCCTAACGACACCACTTAAAACTTCCAAAAATGGATTTATGAGATCAAATAGGGTATCTAATAATATGAACATAAAAATTAAAGAATGAGTAATATAAAAAAACATCCCCAAACATAATAAATATGAGCTTAAAATAAATGACATAAAAGAGAGTACTTAAAAAGAAAGAGAGAGGTATGATCCCTTACCTTAAGTCCGACTTATCTTGTTCATTTATTTATATTCCTGAATATTAAACTAGAGTTAATTTCAACTTGCTTAAGAACCTTTTTCAATTTAATTATTACTTTTATATCACTTATTACCATGTTATGAACATTATGTAATTATTTAAGTTAATAACGGTTGTTTTTTCGATCATTGGTACTTGAGTCAAAAATAAACTTCTTATAATTACAAGTTGTTCATGTGGTAAAATATCCATTATATCCATAATTATATTCATTATGTAGATATCATATATATCATATATATCCATCATATTCTTGCATTTATAATATTACATAACATTTATATGTAGGAAATGAAATGCACCGTTCATGGAGACGGTAAGCCGTACGTACGCATGAACGCTACTTTCATTTCTATTTCGTATTTAATGGAATTAAAAATAAATGATATATATATACATATATTATAATTCCAGTATAATATATATGTTATATAGGTCACATAAGTTCATTAATTTCATTCTTTATACATTCCATGTATTGCATGAACGAGTCACATCACTTGAGGGGGCGGTAGTCAACACTTCCTCAAATGAAATTATCGCATTTGCACAACATGCAAAGCATAAAAGTATGTTTTAAATGTAAAATACAGAAGTATAGAGAGGAAATAAATATAATATATATCATAAATAAATATAGTTCCATCATAATGGCCACCATGAGAGGTGGTAGGAGAAGATAGAACAATCATCGTTTCGTGAGGCAGTAATTCGCCATCCACGGAAACAGTGTGTTCTTTAACCATTAGACGGAGGTGTGTGTATGTGTAGATCGAATACTTATCATAAAAAAATCCTAGTATATTTAATATACTGGTTTTGTTACAAAATAAAGGAATAAAAAGAGTTTAGGGGGTTGGAGAAGCAAAATAAAACAAAAGAACATAAGAGAGGACATTACCTTTAAACCGGGTAACTCCATTTGGTTTGAACCAAAAGGGTTTCTTGAAGAGCTTTCTGCCTAAGGTAAGGATTCTAGGATGAAGAGAGGGATGTGGAGAGATAAAATGTGCAGAGTTGGGTCGAGCCAAAGGCTTGAGAGGTGTGGGTAAGTGGGTAGAGGTTGGGGCCTTTTATAAGAGGGAGGAGGGGCACTCTTGGAAAGTCTTGAAAAGTTACTTTATTATAAAATTATTTTTGGATATTAAAGGTCCCAAAATTATATATTTAGAGTATAAGGTGATAAGGGTTCTAAATACACCCATCCAATAGGTTTTTTACAAGTGTAAGTCTTAGATTTTACCTTATCTTCTCATTTTATTTAAATCGTTCATTAATGAGGTAATCGCTGCATCATCATGGTGTCATAAATAAATAAATTTATTTAATGTCTAAAAATTATAAAAAAAATCATGATGTAGGAAATATTTTTATATTTCTAATGAATATTTATAGTCAAAAATATGACTTGTATAACCCCATGTAAATTTTTTTTTAGTAAAACAATACATGTTTGTGACACTTTTATTTTTACTTTAAATAAAACGTTATTAATGTCATTTTCTTACCCAAGTGGCTCCATGGGGTCCCCAAGTTGACCCATGGATTTTCTTGGTCGGCCATGACATATCCAATAAGTGTAGGACAAGTGTAAAGGTAATTTCATATTATTATATCATTATATTTACCTTAAATTACACTAATTACCTTTAACCGTGATTAATAAAACTTAAAAGTTACTATTCACCAATTTTTTTTAATCCCATTGAACCACATTTTACATCCTAATGACAAACATGTATGTCGTATTTTCTGAAATTCAAATCACAGAGGTGGTAAAATTTCATTTAAATGAAAAATCAGTTTTTTTTACTACCACTTAGTGGTTTCACTATTCATAAAAAATTGATGTTTTTCAGAAAAATACCAAAAATTCACCCTAATCTATATTTGATGTTCCAAAATATAAAATGATGTCCATTTTACCAAATTCAAAACATAAAAGTTGAATTAATTTTTTTTATAATTAATTCCCGTTGTCAAAACAAATAACGTGTTTTTAAGAAACAATATTTATCAAAAGATTGACACTTGTTTATGTCCAATTTCAAAGTGAAATTAATTACAATGACCAACATTGGATTAAATTATAAAAATATATTTTAACTACACTTTAAACCCAATTAAAAAGATAATATATCCATATAAATAAATTAGATTAAAAGGAGGTTTTGAATTAAAATACAACATTTTCACTAAAAATGATCTTTATCGGAAAAATAACCAAAATTTACACAAAGTAAATTTTGATGTCCAGATTCTAAAGAAAGATTTTATTTTTTTAAATATAACATATAAAATTTTCAAAAGTATATTTAAAAATGGTTCGCCATTAAAAGGCGGTTAATCGACCTTTTAAAGAATATTAGAATATTTATGCTTAAAATTAGATTCATTTGCATTTTAAGCCTCTAACATTTATTTGAATAATTGAGAAAATATTTGAAAAACATATATAATCATTTGGTAGTTAGTTATATTCATTCCTGCCATTACAATGGTTAGGTGTTAACTACCATTTAAAATAATATTATTATATTATAAGTGTGCAACGTAAGATTTCGAAGAAACTCGTTGTTGCGTATTGGGTACGCCATCAAACATAGCATCCCATTTTAAGTAATATTAATATTTTATTCACAAATATGAAAATTTCATATTCATTATTTACCTGAGATGTTACATCCTTCCCCCCTTTTTGGGAATTACGTCCTCGCAATTTTAAAATTGGGCTTGGAAACTTTATTGAAAGCCCCACATCGGAAAAGGAGTCAATTAAACTGTCACTTTAAAAGAAAGAAAGGGAAGTAAAAAGGTCACCCGAGTTAACCCATACTAGGATTCCATGTAGAAAAACATGGACATGGAAGAGAAAACAAAGGGTCATGTTCTGATGGAGAGTGGTAGAAAACCTGATTAGGAGAAAGTTAACCACAAGAAATTCACAAACTTGTGATGGGTTAAATGGTATTTGATTCCCCAGTAGGAAAAGTTAACAGACAACATTTATGTTTTAAGTTACTTTTCAAAGATGAATTTATTTATGAGCTTAACTAAATCATAAGAAAACATACTCACTTGTCATGTATACTTTCATCTTTTACTATATTTCTAACACAAACTCATATTTTCTCCAAACGATGAGTATTTCAGGATGACTTGTTCATATTAAGAGCACTATAATCAACTTCTAGAGAATCACCTAACCCAAAAAAGATGAACTATATATTTTCCATGTCTTTAAACCTTAACCAAAACCAAAAATTGTTAGTGCAAGATCAGATAATACCCAAAAAGGATAATCCTTTATAAAAAGAAATACTACTCTTAATCTCAAAAATTTGTCCAACAAAACCCAAAGTTCATCAAAGACCATTAAATAAAAAGATATCCATAAAATTATTCAAAGTAATCCAAACTAAGAATTAAAACCAAATCTTCAAAGGATTTAATCACATAGTCTTCCAAGATAAATCTTAACATTTATCTCCAAATAACATCAGTTACTCTTAAAGTCTCATACTGAAAAGTAACTAACCTAATCACATATCCTCCATGATAGGCTAATCATTTCCATAGATAACCCAAAATAGACTTATTCCTGATTCATAAGACCATATAACTAAAAAGAATTTGTCATGCTAACCAGGGACTTCACGTAGTCCAGTGGTAGGCGATAAATACCAGTCGCACTTTGGTTGTGGGTTTGATTCCCACAGCTTTGTCCGACGCGATGGGTTGTCACACAGTATGCGTGTTTTCCTTTTTCCAAAACTATATAATTCTTAAAAAATTCCCCAAAAAGAGATAAAATCATCAAAAATAACCATAACATAATTTAACCTCAAGTTTATCTCATGCCTTTCATTTTCCATCATAAAATATAGTAACCCATAATTACCTCAAAAGTAAGGATCATATAAAGCCTAAGGGTTACCTTTATAATTATTAACTGAACTTCCACATCGAGTTGGTTATCTCGTACATGATGCATTAGAGAACTCACCAAGGTTCAAGTGGTTAATCATGACTCCTGATATTTGGTTGAGAAAAACCACAAGTATTCTCATTGTAGCTCCCATATCATTTAGTTGTTCTTTCAGAAAACCGTCACAGTTTTCTTCACATCCACGGTCACTTTGGTGCCTGCTAGATCCAGACATTTACTAAAACCAAAAAGGTCAGTGTGAGTATATCATTAGAATCATCATATAATACTATGATATAATTATTCATTTTATCATAAACTCATTCACTTTATCTAAAACTATGACTCTTTCTGAAATCCTAACCATTATGGTAATGTCACTTATGCTTAAAGAATACCCTAACCTCTAAATTTATCTAAACCGACCTCTGATACCAACTATAAGGACCCAAACTTAAACTATTACATAATCTTGAATTAAATGAATAATTCACATTGAGGATCTTTTCAGGTTTAGAGTTTTAGATAATTAGGACATAAATATTACATCTCAAAGATTACAAGGTAGAAACATCTACTCAGTCTCCATTTTTTTCACAAAATATAAACTCTTAAACAAAAAAGTCATGTCTAGTTCCATGTTTTAGACATCATGACATTTTCTTGATCCCATTCTTGACCATATTCCACTTTAAGTCCTATAGAAAATATTTCAAAAACTTGGGATGAGCACAAAAAGCTTAGTAAGGGATATAAAAATAATGAAAGGAAACATTAGTCCACGTATACATAAGAATCAATGAAAACACACTTTACTCATAAAACATAACCACTTTAACATACCTCATGAAATCATAAGATTTATGAATAACTCATAGAAATCATAAGACGTAAAGGTAACTTGAGGCATTCATAACATTCTTACGTAGGGAGTAACCCTCATGGTTACGTTTAGAATACCCATCACAGTATATTCCCTAAATCTCTTCGGAGAAACCTTAGAGTTTAACTCCTTCGCGTTACCCAATTCATTGGAGAGATATCACGGGCTCACCCGCCCTTAGTTTATCACGGAACCACCCGTCTTCATAAACAATGCCCAAGAACCTTAACATAATCATATCACATAAAACATGCATAAAGGAAACATAACATTTCCACATTTTAATCACAATATATCAATACAACACATTGATATAATCAAAACATTATCAAAACCATTTTCAATACCAAAATACATAAAAGAGTATATGGTATTTATTTTCCCTTTAAAAACATTACGGCTTGTTAAGGAAACCAAAGATCAAATAATAATCGCAGCGGTGGAAAGGTCATTATCACCGCGTACGTTAAAAAGAAACATACTTTTTGTCATTTAGTAAAACGTTTTGTAGAGAAAAGATTCCTTTTGAAAAAATGTAAAAATCAAAGGGGTTTATACACCATATAAAAGAAAATTGTGTATAAAAAAAATATGCCTCAATGAAAGGAGATTGAGACGAAGTCCCATACAACTTTGAAGCTTTTAAAATTTTAAACCATTAATATCCATATAAATAAATATTTAAAAACCATTTTGAAAACACGAATATTATTGAGAAATATTTATAAGAATAAATCATTAAAACATTTAAAACGATATTTTAGTTAAAGAGTTTTTAACAAAATGAGAGACACTTGAATACAAATAATTGAGGAATAACATTTAATAAGAACTTTATAATATCATGAGAATAAAGGGATTCATAATATAATATGTCAAAGGACAATATATACACTATATAATATTGAATTGGTGCATAACAACAATGAAGACTCAATAGAAATGTAAAATGAGATGAAATCCCTTATAAAGAAGGTATCCTTAAATTAAGGATAAATCAATCTCATAATTATGTGTAAAAAATATAAATACACCCAATATAAGTGGATATTAAGTGTAAAACAACTAGAGGTCATTCACACATATTCATAGGATGACATATTCAATAACTACAAGTTTAACCCAAAGAAATCGAAATTGGGTTAAGAAGTTCCCTTGTAAAAATTTGAAAGCCTAACGATGTCACTTTAAAATTTAGAAAATGAGTTGATGAGACAAAAAGGGTATCTCATCACTTGGAAATAAATTTTACATCAATAAATATATATAATAACATATCTCAACATAATAATATATAAATTAAAAGACCTAACAAAAAGAATTCTTTTAAAAAGAGGAGGGATGAAAGGTTCCCTTACCGAATTGGGTAACTTTCGAAACGTACACCCCATGAAAGAAGGACTATACAACATTGATGTAAATACTCATAAAAGAAATTATATTACACAAATATTAGAATAATGGGTAGTACATACACCACTCAAAAAAAAAATGGTGGAAAATGTAGCATAAATCCCACGGGAATAAAAGTGAGATGAAAATTCCCTTACGAAAACTCGGCAGCCTAACGACGCCACTTAAAACTTCCAAAAATGGATTTATGAGATAAAATAGGGTCTCTCATAATATGAACATAAAAATTAAAGAATGAGGAATATAAAAGAACATCCCCAAACATAAAAAATATGATCTTAAAAGAAATTAAATAAAAGAGAGTACTTAAAAAGAAAGAGAGAGGTAGGATCCCTTACCTCAAGTCCGACTTGTCTTGTTCGTTTCTTTATATTCCTGAATAATAAACTAGAGTTAATTTCTACTTGATTAAGAACCCTTTTCAAGTTAATTATTCCTTTTATATCACTTATTACCATGTTATGAACATTATGTAATTATTTAAGTTAATAACGGTCGTTTTGTCGATTATTGGTACTTGAGTCAAAAATAAACTTCTTATAATTACAAGTTGTTCATGTGGTAAAATATCCATTATATCCAGAATTATATTCATTATGTAGATATCATATATCTCATATATATCCAGTATATTCTTTCATTTATAATATTACATAACATTTAGATGTAATAAATGAAATGCACTGTTCATGGAGACAGTAAGCCGTACGTACGCATGAAGGCTACTTTCATTTCTATTTCATATTTAATGGAATTAAAACTAAATGATATATATATATATATTATAATTCCAGTATAATATATATGTTATATAGGTTACATAGGTTCATTAATTTCATTCTTTATACATTCTATGTATTGCATGAATGAGTCACATCACTTGAGGGGGCGGTAGTCCACACTTCCTCAAATGAAATTATCGCATTTGCACAACATGAAAAGCATAAAAGTATGTTTTAAATGTAAAATACATAAGTATATAGAGGAAATAAATACAATATATATCATAAATAAATATAGTTCCATCATAATGGCCACCATGAGAGGTGGTAGGAGAATATAGAACAATCATCGTTTCGTGAGGCAGTAATTCGTCATCCAGGGAAACAGTATATTCTTTAACCATTAGACGGATGTGTGTGTAAGTGTAGATCGAATACTTCTCATAAAAAAATACTAGTATATTTAAAATACTGGTTTTGTTACAAAAGAAAGGAATAAAAAGAGTTTAGGGGGTTGGAGAAGCAAAATAAAACAAAAGAACATAAGAGAGGACATTACCTTTAAATCAGGTAACTCCATTTGGTTTGAACCAAAAGGGTTTCTTGAAGAGATTTCTGCCTAAGGTAAGGCTTCTAGGATGAAGAGAGGGATGTGGAGAGATGAAATGTGCAGATTTTTGTTGAGACAAAGTCTTGAGAGGTGTGGGTAAGGGGGTAGAGGTGAGGGCCTTTTGTAAGAGGGAGGAGGGGCACTCTTGGAAAGTCTTGAAAAGTTACTTTATTATAAAATGATTTTAGGATATTAAAGGTCCCAAAATTATATATTTAGAGTATAAGGTGATACGGGTTTTAAATAAACCCATCCAATAGGTTTTTGACAAATTTAAGTCTTAGATTTTACCTTATCTTCTCATTTTATTTAAATCGTTAATTAATGAGGTAATCACTGCATCATCATGGTGTCATAAATAAATTTATTTATTTAACGTATAAAAATTATAAAAAAAATATCATGATGTAGGAAATATTTTTAGATTTATAATGAATATTTATAGTCAAAAATATGACTTGTATAACCCCATGTAAAATTGTTTTAGTAAAACAATACATGTTTGTGACACTTTTATTTTTACGTTAAATAAAAAGTTATTAATGTCATTTTCTTACCCAAGTGGCTCCATGGGGTCCCCAAGTTGACCCATAGATTTTCTTGGTCGGCCATGACATATCCAATAAGTGTAGAACAAATGTAAAGGTAATTCCATATTATCATATCATTATATTTACCTTAAATTACACTAATTACCTTTAATCGTGATTAATAAAACTTAAAAGTTACTATTCACCAAAAAATTATTTTAATCCCATTGAACCAAATTTTAAATCCTAATGAAAACCATTTATGTAGGTTTTTTGAAATTAAAATCACAGAGGTGGTAAAATTTCATTTAAATGAAAAATCAGTTTTTTTAACTACCACTTAGTGGTTTCACTATTCATCAAAAATTGATGTTTTTCTGAAAAATACCAAAAATTCACCCTAAGCTATATTTGATGTTCCAAATTCAAAAATTATGTCCATTTTACCAAATTAAAAACATAAAAATTTCATTAATTATTTTTATAATTAATTCCCGCTGTCAAAACAAATAACGTGTTTTTAAGAAACAATATGTATCAAAAGATTGACACTTGTTTATGTCCAATTTCAAAGTGAAATTAATTCCAATGACCAAAAATGGATTAAATGGTAAAAATATATTTTAACTACACTTTAAACCCAATTAAAAATATAATCTATTCATATAAATAAATTAGATTAAAAGGAGGTTTTGAATTAAAATACAACATTTTCACTAAAAATGATCTTTATCGGAAAAATAACAAAAATTTACACAAATTAAATTTTGATGTCCAGATTCTAAAGAAAGATTTTATTTTTTCAAATATAACATATAAAATTTTCAAAAGTATATTTAAAAAGGGTTCTCCATTAAAAGGCGGTTAATTGACCTTTTAAAGAATATTAGAAGATTTATGCTTAAAATTGGATTCATTTTCATTTTAAGCCTCTAACATTTATTTGAATAATTGAAAAAATATTTGACAAACATATATAATCATTTGGTAGTTAGTTCTATTCATTCCTTCCATTACAATGGCTAGGCTTTAACTACCATTTAAAATAATATTATTATATTATTAGTGTGCAACGCAAGATTTCGAAGAAACTCGTTGTTGCGTATTGGGTACGCCATCAAACATAGCATCCCCTTTTAAGTAATATTAATATTTTATTCGAAAATATGAACATTTCATATTCATTATTTACCTGGGATGTTAAATCAAGTAATTATATTTTCTCTTAGACTAGATGGTAAGATAATTCTTTAACTATAGGATAAGGATCTTGAAGCAAAAACAAAAAAAATTATTATCCTAGTACCTTCAATTATAATGAACTAATGTTATTTTCAATCATCCCATATTTATGTTTTTGAGGCCCTTAGCTTTCCATAGATCATTCAATTGTTTTTTATTGATGACCTCAATCACCCTCTATAATTATTTACGCTTTTCCTCCATTCCCACTTATTTTATCCCTTGGTGGAATCCTAGTAATGCATAACTTCTACTGACCTTTAGGTTTTCCACTTTCCCTTTTTAAGATGATGTTTTATTACCTATTTTTATGATGTGGGTTTAAATAAAGAAATAATAGTAATGCTAATAATTTGATAACCAAGATGAATTTCGTGGGTGAAATTCATTTTAAAGGGGGTAGGATGTAACATCCTAAGATTTTATGAAATTTATACATTCAATTTAATTTAAAATATTTAATATATTTTGTTACAAAAAATACATAGTTTAGATTTCATCATAATAATCATCAAGTTTATATTTCTTTTCATGAAATATTGAATCTATTTGATAACTTGTGTTACAAGGAAGTCCGAGTCTTACTAAATAATAATATACTATTAATACTATTATTTAATATGGTAGTTTTACCGCCTTTTAATAGATTACCTATTTCAAATCTAATTTTTGTCACTTTTATAGTTTCTATATGAAAAAATAAATTTAATTTTTAAAATACTAATATCAAAATTTACTTTAGGTGAATTTTTGGTATTAATCTGAAAAGTTTAATTTTTTGATGAATAATGAAAAATAAAGTGTTAGTTGAAAACTGCCTTTTTGTTTAAATAATTATTAATGTTAAAATATATTTTAAATTTATTTTAAAGTAAAAAATAGATCAATTATATATATATATATATATATATTAATTAAATTTAGGCCATTATAATGATTTTATGTTAAATTTAGATATAAATACTAAATGAACTTTTGAGCATTTTCACTTTAAAACCCTATTTTCTCGTTATGTCTGTGGGATTGGAATTAAACTTAATTTTTCCACTTTTGTGAATGGAATTTGAAAAAATGGACATAAAAGGTTGTAATAAGTATTAAATTTTTGGTCTAATAAGATCGACTTAATTTTTGACCAAAATGATTAGTGAAGGTGGTTAAAATTAATTATAGTGATTAAGGTAAAATTAAGCTTAACAAGAGACTAAACCTTAATCTTAAGAGCCAAAATGACCTAGACACTTGTAAAAAGTACATTTTATACCAATAATTAGAACATATAACCTATTTTTTCAAATTTTATGAGTTAGTGGGACACATGTTCATGAAATTTCCCTATACGATAAGTTAAGTAAGGAAAAAAAAAGGAACCTTCCTTACCTTTAAAATTTATAAAACTTTGAGATATGAAAAAAAATATTTTATATTATATATATCCTTTTGAAATATAAATGAGTTATTTTTATCATTAATTTTTATATATGAATTAGTTACATTAATTTATTAAGAAACACTAGTGCATTGATTGTTTAGTTAATAATTAACTAAAATAAATGATACTATAAATATTAAAAGTGAAGTAAATTGATTAAATTATTGTATTTAATTATTTTTTATAAATGAATATATCATGTTGAACATATTTGAACTTAATAAATATTAATTCCAATATTGTTTTGATATTTTACAATTAATATTAAATAAATAATGTCAAAATTGACATTAATGTTATTTTACAATAAATGATATTTTATTAAATAAATTAAAATTAATAAAAATCCAATATTATTCAAAGTAATTTTTAAGTTTCAATAAATATAAAATATATTCTATTAATGTACAAATTTATCTTTTATAATTTTCATATTGACTCATAGATAGTAAAAACATTGTTTGCACAGTGTTTTGGCACGTTACATGCGCTTGTTTTAAAATAAATTTACAAAACACAAGAGATTTATAATTTGTAAATTATATATAATATTTAGATTTCAATGGGTCTATATTTTCTCATAAATCTCACTTTAATTTTTTCTTAATGTTTAAATTAATTTGGTTAGAAATATAGTTACTTTAATAAAAACCAAAATGATAAAATTGGGGAACCTTAGAAGTTAAGGAACACAATTTTAAAAATAAAACTATTTTTATGTGTTGGAGATTTTGATCAACCATAATTTCTCTTTACTCCACTATTTTTCCATTTTTTAATACTATGAGGTAAGGGAGACCTCCCAATAGTGTTACCTTTTGGTAATTATAATAATGCCACTCCCCCTCCATTATAAAAAGGAAAGCACTCTTCCCCTTCATCACACCTCTCAAGACAATTTGTCTCATCCAAAATCCACCCAAATAGTCTCAAAAAATCCATAACATAAACCCATAATCATAACTTTGGAAATAAATCCAACCAAGAAGTCCTTTGGTGTAAATCAAAAGGAGTTACCTAAAAAAAGAGGTAACATTATTCAACATCCATTTATGTTTTATTTCTTTCTCCTACCCTTAATTTATTATTATTCTATGCTTAAATAATAAAATAAATATCCTAAATATACTCACATGTTTTAATATTAAGGTTTTGAACTTAAATTACACACAATTCCATCTAATGGGTAACAAATTTACCGTTTATGTGTACGGTGAACTACCGCCTCATGAAACGATGATTGTTTGTTCTTCCTTTACCGCCTCTCATGGTGAGAATTACGATGGAATTATATATATATATGATATATAAGATACTTATTATTACGTTATTCTTCTTTAATTATTTTATAACATATACCTTAATACTTTCCATTATGTGTAAATATAATAACATTATTTGTGGAAGTGTGGACTACCACCCCCTCAAAGCGATGTGATATGTTCACACATTAAATAGAATGTATTAAGGATGAGTTTAACTAAAAATATGTGAAATAAATGAAATATATATGATATTAATGACATAATTAAATTTATTTATATATAATATATCATTTTCTATATTACCCTTTTACACATTTAAAAAGTGATAACGACATTCATGGACGTGTGGACTACTGCCTCCTCGACACGATGTGATTCCTTTTACATCAAAAAAATTATATATATAAGTACATATGATTAAATAAAATTTTATTTATGATATAATCATCATTCTGGAAATATATAATGTTACTTACCCTCTTTTCATAATGATCATTGAAAAATGAGAATGTTACTCATGTGTGCGTACGACTTGTCGTCTCCATGATTGTAACGGTGGTTCATTTTTCATAACAATATTTCATAGTTTACTTAACGAAGTCAGTTTTGAGACAAAAGCCAAATATGGTCTAAACATCCAACTTAAACATTATTGAGTAAGTAATTATTTATAACTCATTTATAAGTAAAATAAAAGTAATAATAAACTTGGAAATGTTTATGAAGAAATTATATAATTAATATAAGTTTATTATTCAAGAATATAGAGAATAAGCATGACAAATCAGACTTGAGGTAATGGATTTCGTCTCCATTTCATTTCATTGAGGCATATTGAATTTTTATGCATCAGTTTATTTTATATGGTGTATATAATGCTCTTTTGACAAGTTTATCATGAATTGAATTTATTTTATTCAAATTTTTCATTGATTTTATTCTTTCATAGATCTCATGATTCAAAATTTACTCAAGTAGTAAGGAATTTTCATCCCACTTTTCACATCTGTGAGATAAATGTCATAATCAGCACTTACTTCTTTTGTGTGGTGTATCTAATACCCTTTTTGATATATTATATAATTAATTATTATATATTAATGGTATTTAAATGTTTTAACTAATGATTATTATTTCATTGGGTTTATGGTTTTGAAGTTACCAAAGTGGTATTAGACTTTTGTCACAATTTTCCTTCTTTGATAAATTTGATATGTCATACACCTATCTTCTTTTACGAGGTGTATATGTCTCTACTTTGAAATTTTATATCATGAATTTAATTATTCTAATGATATTATAAGATCCAATTATTCTTATTCCATTCATGGGGTTAATGGTTTGAATGTTTCAAAGTGGTATGTGATGCTTTGGAATTTTTAAAGATTGTTTTCCTCAAGAATAATTTTAATGATACTTAATTTTCATTCAAGGAAATTATATTGACATTTTTCAATAAACCCTTTAATTTTCCTCAAATATGGATATTCATTAACTTTTCAAGTATTATTAACATTTTTACACTCTTTGGTACTCAAAATGTTTTAGGAAATGTTTTTAAGAAATCCCGACTTCATTCTCTCTTTAGTCAAAGAACCTGTTTTCTTCTAAAAACCCTATTTTCTAAAAAGGTTTTCAAAACATGTTTTTAACAATTACAAAATGATTTATTAAATAAATTTTTAATCTTTTTTTATTTTACCAATGTTTTGAAAGTAATATTCTTGTCTCTTTCTTGAATAAGGCATTTTTATAACCTTTTTACCATACAAAAGGAATGTTCTTTTTACCTCATACAACATGTACAAATTTATCTGCCATAATTTATTTGAAACTTACTTTGCATGTTTAAAATGATACTTTTTAAAGAAATTATTTTCAAAAGTTATTTCCAAAGAAAATGATTTTTAAAATGATTGTCAATAAAAAAGTATATTTTCCTCAAGAATGGTTTAATGATATTTTAATGATATTTTCATTCATTAACATCAACAACCCTTGTTGTTAATTATACTCTATTGGGGATATTTTTTATTGATACCATCCTCATTCATTATTTGGATGGATTATGTTTACTTCAAATATATTTTTATTTAACCCATTTCTTTCCATGGGTTAATCTTATTTCAAAGATATTGTTATTTAACCCATTTATTTTCCATGGGTTAATCATGTTTTGAAGAGATTTCTATTGAACCCATTTATTTTACATGGTTTAATCTTATTTCAAAGGTATTGTTATTGAACCCATTTATTTTCCATGGGTTAATTATATGTGATGATTTTCAGTGGAACTTGGACATTTGACAAGTGATTTCATGATAGATGAACAATGAGTGGGTCTGTGATAGCCCTCCAATGCATTGGGTATGAAAGTTAGATATATGGATATTACATTTGTAAGAGTGAAATGTATGAAAGTTGACTACATGGTTATTACATTAATAAGTGTGAAAAGTATAATGATGTTTCAAGGTACCTTTATGTTTTTCTTTATGATCTCTTTATGTTTATAATGCTTCTAATGATTGAGATTGATATCACATAAATCATGATTATTGATTCTGATGACTATTTCCTTTACCATGTTTTCATATTTTATGGTCTATGTATTTATGGTTATGAGTTATTTTATTATTCTCTCATAATATTTTATTAATTCATCATTCCATTATGCACTCTTATTCTTATTAATGACATTTAAATTGTTAATGCTTATTTTTACCCTTACTGAGCATTTGAGCTCACCCTTCTTATGTTTACATTTCCCCTGGTTTTAAAGAATGATGTTGAAAAATTTATGTCTATAAAGGATGTAATAAGTATGATATTGATGACCTATTATAAAATAATAAAATCTCGATTAAATGGGAGAAATGTACTTGTGTTGACTTATGTGTCCATATTGATATGAGTTGTTTATGTTGGAGTTTGTCCTAATTATATAAAACTATAAACCTAAATGCTCCTCTAGTATATAAGTGATCTATGTTATACTTTTGATGTTGTAATGTTTTGACAGAAAAAGTTGGGTCACAATTATCGACATCAAATCTGAAATGTAAATACATGGATTTCAGCACAAGATTCAGGAGTGTGGGTTTTGGGCTGTTATAGTTGGCATCAAAGGTAAATTTAGATAACTTTTAAGAATATGAGGTTTTCATGTGTGGTTATATTAAGAGTTATGGATACTGTCATAAGTCTATAATCTTAAATATAATCACAAGTTCAAAGTATTAAACACCTCTGTGAGGTTTTAAACTATAAAATCTTAAAGATATTTTTGGAGATGTTTTTTTGGGATGTGAAATTTTTTAACCCCTAGGATCAACATGAAGTATTTTTAGGGAAGATTTATTTTTTAGTATTAATGAAAAAAAGTACAACATGAAGGATGGGTGACAACCCGTTATATCTGGTAAGGCCATGGGGTTGAACCCACAACCAAAGAGTGGCAAGGGTGTAGTACCCATCATTGGCCTACATGATGCCCATGTTAGTATAACCTTTTTTAGGTAAAGATTAAGTTTATTTGGAAAGAATATGATATTTTATCTGATTAATAATGGTTTATTTATCTTGGAAGAATATATGATCAAATAATTCTAATAGTTGGGTTTCAAACTTAGTTGGGAAACATTTTAATAATCTTAAAGATAATTATTTATGGAATAATTTAGTTTCAAATTTGGGAATTACTATTGAATTTCGATGGTTAGTGTATAATTTGAAGGTTTAATCATTTTGGGAATTATATTGCCATGTGTAAAAAATTTTGGTTTTGGTTAATGTCTAAATATAGGTGTAATAACTTGACTATCCCTTTTATGGATATGTGGTATTCAAAAGTTGATTTTAGTACTTCAAGAATTAAAAATTCATCTTGAATACTCATCGTTTAGAGAAAAAGATGATATTTTGGATGAAATTGATTAAAGGATGAAATTATACACATAAAGTAAGTATATTTACTCTTTTACTAGATGGTAAGATAATTATTTAACTCTAGGAGAAGGGAATTGAAGCAAAAATAAAAAAATTATTATCCTAACACCTCCAATTCTGATGAACTCGCAGTCTTTTTGATCACCAAAGATTTATGTTTTTAAGGCCCTTAAATTTCTTTTGATCATTCAATTGTTTTTGATTTATGACCTCAATTACCCACTATAATTATTTACATTTTCCTCTATTCCCACCTATGTTATCGCTTGGTGGAATCCTAGTAATGCATAACTTCTCATGACCTTTATGTTTTCCACTTTCCCTTTTTAAGATGATGTTTTTATTAACACTTTTTATGATGCGGGTTTCAATAAAGGAATACTAGGAATGTTAATAATTGGATAACCAAGATGAATTTTGAGGGAAAAAATCATTTTAAGGGGGGTAGGATGTAACATCCTAAGATTTTATGAAATATATAATTTCAATTTAATTTAAATTAATTAATAGATTATGTTACATGAAATTCATAGTTTAAATTTAACATATGAAACACAAATTTTATATTGATTTGAAATTAAAATATAGTCTCTTTGATAACTTGTGTCACACAGAAGGTTAAGTCTTACTGAACAATAATATACTATTAATATTATTATTTAATATGATAGTTTTACCGCCTTTTAATGGAGAACCTATTTTAAATATATATATTTTTTTACTTTTATAGTTCTTATATGACAAAATAAACTTCATTTTTGAAATCGTAATATCAAAATTTACTTTAGGTGAATTTTTGGTATTTTTTTGGGAAGTTTCATTTTTTGATGAATAGTGAAAAATACTGTGTTTTGGTTGAAAAACGTCTTTTTGTTTAAATAATTATTAAAGTTAAATTATATTTTAAATTTGTTTTAAAGTAAAAATAGATCAATTATATATCTATTAATCCAATTTATGTCATTATAATCATTTTTATATTAAATTTAGATATAAAGACTTAATGAAATTTCGAGCATTTTCACATTAAAACCCCGCTTTCTCACCACGTCCATGTGATTAGCATTAAACTTAATATTTCTAATTCTGTGAAGGGAATTTGAAAAAATGGTTATAAATAGTTGTAATAAGTATGAAATTTTTGGTTTAATAATATTATCTTAATTTTTTTCCAAAATGATTAGTGAATGTGATTAAAATTAATTACAACGATTAAGGTAAAATTAAGCTTAACATGGGACTAAACCTTAAAATTAAGGGCCAAAATGACCTAGTCACTTGTTTAAAGGAAATTATATGCTAATATTTCGACCATATACCCTATTTTTCAAATTTTTTGAGTTTTTGGGACACGTTCATGAAATTTACCTATATGATAAGTTAAGTAAGGGAAAAAGACAAAAAAAGAACCTTCCTTGCCTTTAATATTTATACAAATTTAAGATATGAAAAAAACAACATATTTTCAGTTATACATATCCTTTTTAAATAAAAATTATTTATTTTTATCATAATTATTTATCATTAATTTCTAGATATGAATTAGTTACATTGATTTCTTAAGAAACACCAATGTAGTGATTTTTTAGTTAATAATTAACTAAAATAAATGATACAATAAATATTAAAAGTGAAGTAAATTGATTTAATTATTTTCTTTAATTATTTTTATAGATGAATATATAATGTTACATAGTTTTAAACTTAATAAATATGAATTACAATATTTTTTTTGATATTTTAAAATTAAAATTAAATAAATAATGTCAAAATTGACATTAATGTTATTTTACAATAAATGATATTTTATTAAATAAATTAAAATGAATAAAAATACTATATTATTCCAAGTAATTTTTAGGTGTAAATAAATATAAAATATGGTATATTAATGTATAAATTTATCTTTTGTAATTAATATATTGACCTATAGATAGTAAAAACATTTTTTGCACGGTTCGGGCTAAAATAGTGTTTTGTCACGTTATATGCGCTTGTTTTAAAATTAATTTTCAGAAGGCATGAGATTTATATTTTTTAAATTATATATAATATTTATATTTCATTGGGTCTATATTTTATCGTAAATCTCAATTTAATTTAATCTTAATGGTTAAATATGTTGATTATGTATCTAGTCTCCAAAGACACTAAATATTTATAGTTCTCGGGTGTGTATTATTATTAAATGTATTGAATATTCATATAAAATGATGTAATTTTAATGTAACTGATACTCAAGACACCTCACACAAGCCTTATATTTTTCAAAAATAACTATAAAATAACCATATCCTCTAATAAGGATAAATCCTTGAATATCACATAATAGAAATATCACTTTTAACATTTATATAAAAAACATAAAGGGGCTAAATTCAAGGGTATAAAAATATCAAATCATGTAAAAAGAGGATTAAAGAAACAATCTTATAAAAATATAGATTTTTATAAATTGTCACATTTTAAATCCAAAAAAATATCTTTATTCGATATAAAACAAAAAAAAATTCAAGTACAATTCATGAAAAAAACCTCCCTTTTAAAGCGGCTAAATATGGATTTTTTTCCTTTTAGAAAACCTTAATAAAAAAATATGTGAAAATATTAGAATTCATAATAATTTTTTTATGAAAGTCACCTTAATTTATTCAAGGAAATCCCAAGTTAGTGTTTAGAAAAACATTCAATGTTAATAGTCTATATGAAAATATATTTTAAGATTTTAAGTATGAGAAAATAACTTTTATTCCAAATTTATTACAATAGTTTAGGGAGGGGGATACAAAGAAATAATGAAAATCTATGACACCTATAAGTACTTGGGGATACTCGAACCAGAGACCTCCCACAAGACCTTTTAAAGGCGTAATCACTAGGCTACATCCCCAAGGAACTTTCAAATTTAATATATGATAAAATTAAATTCATTTGGAAAATAATCAATCGATATGCTTACTATAAATTTTAAATCATTCAAGACCTAGATTTAAAATAAGAAAGAACTCATATATTTAAATTTAAAGTAAAATTCATTGATAAACATAGCTCAAATCCTTGATTTCATAAGTAATGTTATTATTCCACCATAAAGAAGAAAGTGAAATCTTTAAAGGAAAATTTCAAACCATAACATAGAGTAACCCAGAAATAAATCTAAGTAACAACAAACCATAAGTATCTATGATCATATTAGGGAAATAAAAAAAATAGGAAAATGAAAAATAATAGGATAAGAGGATAAAGGAACTACTCACTTGAAGAACCATGGATATTTGATAGAGAAATCCCAAGAGGACAACCCATAGAGGAGGTGAAAACAAATAAGTGATGCCTAGGAGCCTTGTGAATTAAAAATAGAATTAATTTACTTCCCAAAGGAGGTATAAATTCAATAGAATAATATTTTGTGTTTCAAAATTATAAAACCAAGCATCTCTCACAATTTTAACACATGGTTTAGAAAAATATGAATCAACCATACAATGGCTATTAGACTCAAGTTGTGCAGTTAGGATACATGATTACTTCTATCCATGTACAAAATGTATGGTGGATAACGGAAAGGATCCCCACATAAGATTAATTTACATAGTCACTTCTAACCACATGCCATCATTGAACTATAAATCTCACATATAATATTAAACTACATGGTTCCTACTAACCATGAGATGATCACGTGGCCTATAAATTATTCTAATATTTTCAAAAAAATTGAACCTAAACTACCCTAAATATAATAAAAAACAATTAAATGAAATAATAGGAAAAAGTGGAATTTAGGTGTGATAATTCTATCAACCATATCACTTTATACCCCTAGAAAGTATTAGTAGAAAATTTTGATAGAAAAATATATGATGTTCAACATCCTAATTAAAAAAACCATGGCTCAAAAAAAATAAGGGATCCTATGACATTCACTAGATAAATATATACCACACTAACCCCTTAAAATCCTCAATAAAACTTATAGAGTCATAACTAATAATCATGTACTTCATCATCAATATGAAAGTCAGGTGTATAATATACACTAAAATATCTTATATATGGGTAAATTTAAGAGGCTATAGATCATATTAATTAAGAAAATTTTCAACGAATGAATCCTTAGTCCTTATTGGACTAGGGTTGAGTCGGGAAGTAAATACCTTTACTCAACAGTCTTACACTACTTTCTTCTCGAGAAAAAGTAAAGACATACAATGATACTCTCTTACCATAAAAAGGAGATCAGATGTGTTGGTCTCCCCACCACATTAATTTTTTCTCTAATACAATTACTCCAAAAATAATTTAATTACTCCCAAAGATTATATATAAGAGTAAAGACTTGTCAATGTATCACTAATTAGGTTTCTTTGTCACTTAGGTAAAAAATCTCTAATGAAACTTCAAAGACACCAATGAATAAAAATAATTTCCCAGAAATTCCAACTAGTGATCCAAGGACACTATAAAAGATCACTCTCAACAACAGGTATCAAACATTTTACTAGAATTATATTCCTTAAAAAAACTATTATAGCAAAATAACACCACCTTAAATAAAATATAGCGTTGATAAAACTATATAGAAAAGGCATAACATAAAAAAGAATAATTCAAGAGACTATCACATCAGCATCATGTTTAGTAGTTTAAACTTAGGGATATATAACACCCTAAGATTTATGAAATATTTTTTTGAATAAATTAAATTTCTTTGATAGCTTGCGTTACACACAACACCAAGTTTTAATGAACCATAAAAAACTATTAATATTATTATTTAAACAAGACTGTTATTACCTAGCCATGAAACTTGGTATCATAAATAGTAATAATTTTTTTTAAAATAATAAGTATAAAATTTTAAATATAAAAAAATATTTATAAAAATTACTTAATTTTCAGTAATTTCTTTATATGTTTTGAAAATACTATTTTCTCAAAAAATGCTTTTTTATATATTTTTTTTCAAAAAATAATAAAATAAATATTTGAAACATTTAGAAAATTAATTTTATAAAATAAACTTTATTTTTGAAATCATTATGTCAAAATTATCTTAGGTTTAAGTTTTGGTATTTTTTCTGAAAATATTAATTTTTCGATGAATAGTGAAAAATGCTGATTTTTATTGAAAGATTCCTTTTCATTTAAATAAATTATAAGGATATTTTTTGTTTTAAAATGGGTTTTTAAAGTAAAATTAATTTAATAATATATCAATTAATACAATTTTTTTTCATTGGAATAATTTTCATATTAAATTTTGATATAATTTTTTTAAACTTTTGAACATTATCTCTTTGGAAAACCACTTCCTCATTGCATCCACGGGTTTAATTTTAAATTAAAAATTTCAAAATATGTGAATAGAATTTGGAAAAACAGATTAAATATTTTTAATCATCATAATTTATATTATATAATAAGTTTAACTTAATTTTTTACCATAATGAAAAGTAAAAATAGTAAAAATTATTTACCACGGTTAAAGTAAAAAATGGTTTTACCAGGGTTAAACTAAAATGATATGGGTCAAAACTAACAAAAAACATGAAAAACCCCATTATATGGCCATATTTAGACCTTATAATGTCTAATTATCTATAATGGTCCCTTCTGGATCCTTTTTTCATGTGAGAAACATGGGTACACCTTTTTCTTTCCAAAAATTACAAGTGTGCCACTCACCTTTATAAAAGGACACTCCCTCTCCTTTCCACTTCACACTTAAAAAACCATTTTGTTAAGAAAATACCTACCCAAATATATTACTTAATTTAAATTCTATCATCCTTGGATCCTTATTTTGGTTATAGTTCCAACCTAAGAAGCTTTTTGGTGCAAACCTAAGGAGGTTACCTGAAGAAGAGGTAACGTTTTTCAACAAGCGTTTTTATTTTATTTTTTCCTCCACATACTTAAATTATTATTAAAACATGAATATATAATAACCTCATTATACTAAACATAATAATATTCTTTTATGTTAATGTAATTACCTACAACCATCTCCACTTTCATCAAATAGGATATGAAATCATCATTCATGTGTACCGTGGACTACTGTCTCGCGAAATGATTTTATTTGTTTTCCATAACCACATCTCAAGGATGGATATAAATATAGATTAAATATTTATATATTAAATTTATGATATTTTTATACTTATTGAATTATTATATCACATATACCTTCTCACTTTCAATTCTGTGGGAATATAATAACATTGTTTATGTGTATAATAGACTACCGCCTCGTGAAGCGATGTGATTCATTCACACTTTACATGGAAGCTAATAAGGATGGTTTTAATAAAAATATGTGATATATGTTAAATTATTCTATAATGGTAATATATTATTTACTTTTCTTTCTTTAAATTCTTTAAGAAAATGAAAATAATATTCATGCGTACGTATGATTTACCATCTCCATGAACGATGTATTTCATCTTCCACCTCTAACTTTTATAGATTAATATAAATACATATATAATGAATATATATTATATTTTTATCATGGCTAAAATTATAAATATTATTTAACTATGATCAAATTAATAGGATAAAAAAATAACAAATAAAAACATACACGAAAAACAAAGTAGTTATTGCCCGAAACGTGACTTTAACATGGAATTGTTAATAAACAGGTGATAAAAGGTCATAACTAAATCATATATGGTATGATATATATATATATATATATATATATATTTATGTAATATATTTATAATAAATTTATATTTATTATATAGGAGATTTCAACATGTGCGAAGGAAGTCGAGACTTAAGGTAAGAGATTTTTGTCTCAATTTTCCTTCTTTGATACATATGTTATGTTATTCAACTATCTTATTTTATGTGGTGTATATACAGAAACTTTGACATGTAATATCATGAATTTATTTATTCTCATGATATTATAAGTTTCATTTAACGTTATTCTTTCATGGGTCTTATGATTCAAAGTTAGTAGAGTGGTAAGAGTTTTATGTTACAATCTCATCGTTTGTTGGAATTGTTCATGATTACGCTTCCAATGATTAAATCACATGATATATATCTCAATAAATTAATTTATTTTATTTTAATATGGTTATTTTTATAGAATACATGTTTCCCTTCATTTTACTCTCTTTATGCACTCAATATTTTAAAATAATGTTTTTTTTAAAAAAATTATCTTTATTTATCTCTTTGCCAGAAAACCCCTTTCCATCCAAAACCATATTTCCTAATTTTTTTTCAAAAAATGTTCTTAAAATTATAAAAACGATTTATTAAAAAAATTACCCATGTTTTAATTTTTAATTTTTTTTGAAGGGAATCTTCTTATCATTTTCCTAACAAGGCCCATTTTTCTTTTACTGAAAATGTGAAAGGAATCTTTGTTTTAACGTGTATGACATGAATGAAAATTTTTGGATGTTATGACCATTATTTTATTTAAAGATTCATTTATAAATTTTCATGTTTATTTTCAAATAAAAATTTTTCCACAATATTTTATGAATTTTTAATTTTAAAAAATGATTTTCAAAGAAATGATATTTTCCTAAAGAAATATTCCAAGTGATTTTCTTTCAAAATCATTTTCCATTTAAGATGAAATACTTTGAAATTTTTTATGATTTACTTGGGATATGATCCAAGGATACCACTCTTATCATTTCTCTAAATGGTTTATGTTTATGATGAAAATATGTTTATGAAACTCGTTTCTCTTCTATGGGTTATATCATGATAAAATGATTATGAAAACCACTTATTTTTCCATGGGTTATGCTTTGATGAAATGATGAAATGATTATGAAAACTTTTTTTTTCATAGGTTAAGTTATGATTAAATGTTTATGAAACCCATTTCATTTTATGTATTCTAATATGATGAATTTTTTCTAATCTTTTAGAAACATATACATAATTTTTATTATGTGATGGGTTGGACCTATAGCTCCCTCCAATGCATTGGATAAATATTGACATCTCATAAGATAAATAGAAAAGGAATGGGGAGTGAACCCAGTTCAATAAGGGACTCTATCCACTATGATAGTCTTGGGAGTGAACCTTGATTTGTCACGAACCATCCTGGGTACCCTGGTAACCCGATAAATGACCCAACATTGACATATTTTTAAGGGAATTCCCGATACCCATGGGTTGGGAACTAGCACCTGACATCATACAACATGCATTTATGAACAATTTTTCCACTAAAAAAGCTGAAATAAAGGAGACAAGAAAGTATGCATAATAAAAGAAAACTCCACTGGGAGTAATGTACCAGAATAAAAAAAGGCACAAAAAGCCCAAAGTAGTGCAACCCAAGTACCAAAATAGGGAAAAAATCCCAAGGTCCCAAGGTAAAAAACTCACCAAGACTAACTTTCAATAGCTGGATCCATCTCCAAGAGATCATTTTCCCTTATTTGAACTCGGAAGGAGAAAGTCTACAAACACCTGAAGGCAAAAGTAGGGTGTGAGCTAAAAAGCCCAGTAGGGTCTCACAACGAATTCCATAAAAGATTCCAACAATTGATCAACCAAAGGAATGATTTCAATTTTCAAAATAAACAGGTTTGGCATTTTAAAGAAAGATTAAAAAAATCATGCAATACGATTCAAATGATAGAAAAATACTTTAAGAAAAGACTTTACAAATGATGGAATATTTCTAAAACAATGGATTAAATAAAATAGTTACATAAAATAGTTTATCTAATTTCAGAAGGCACGTAAATCAGTTCAAAAACATTGGCATACATTTATATCTCAAATATAAATAAAAAATGAGAAACATGGCCATCTTCTAAGATATTATTTACAGCTATAAGACTCCACACTCTCTAAGTGATCATGGAAATATGTGTACATATATATCCTCTAGAAACTGGTCAAAGAGGACTCGTCACTATCTCCTAAGGGATGTGACCTGTTGTATGTATGTTTTAAAACGTTGTAATAGCATAGAGTGTGTTCAAATAACTCACTAACTACCTAATACTTTCATGTTCTCTTACACAATCAATGATGGAAAATTTATTTTAATACTACTTAAAATACAATTAAGTCCAATTCTTAAATTTCAATACCAATTTTCCATTTAAAACCAAGATGGGTTTTAATAAAAAAACATGTCTCTTTAACAAGATAAAACCACTGGGTTTCTATCAAAACATTTTAAACCATTTTCACTAGTTTGAAATCCATTCAAAACTAATTCCATAAATTCACAATTCATTTCCAAAATTAAATTAAACAATTTAATTGAAATAATTTCCATCAAATCCACAATTTAAATTTAACAATTTAAATTAACAAATTTCCATAAACACACCCCAATTCAATGGAACTAGTGGTTTTCCAAATCTAATCCCAAAACCATTTCAAATTTATCAATTCATTGGAATCAGATTTTATTACATCAATTGAAAGCAGGTTTAAGCAACTGAATTTAAATAAACTATTGAAATAAATCAAGCAATTCAAGGTTAATCAATTTGGCTAATTAGGAAAGAACCACCTACCTCGATTTCATCAATGACAATGATACTGATAAAACACCATGAGTGGTTCAATACACCTTCTCACAACCTTATTATCATAAGTGTTGACACACCAATGGTTAACCTTCATCAAGGGTTCCTAAAACCAGAACATCTATTTTATTTCACAAGGATATAAAATATTACATGCGATTACATTTTCTCTCTCCTGAATAATCTCTAGGTTATCATTTTCTGTTAACGCATGCAATCACAAAAAATATCCACATGATTAATTATAAATCTCATTTGATAATTACATCCCTTAAATAATTTGAGAACAATGGTGGTATTCTGCATAATTTTTTTTAATATATAAATTTGTGTGTGTGTGTGTATCAAAATAACCTTTGATAATATAGTTATCATTTAATAAAACTTTGAATTTATTTAGTGATTATTTCTTCAACAACTGTACTATCGTAATTTCACAAAAAATTATCAAACAATAATTTTTTTATAGATTACCAAAATAATTCAACATTTTATCCATTAAAAATGATAAATTATCCTTTTATAATTTCACAATTATCGTTGGATAAAATTATTAATTATAATTTTCTAATACATGTAATTACCCTATGATAATTTTGATAATCTTTTTCAAGTAATAATCAACACATAACTATTCTTTAAAAAATTGAATAAAATTATTCTTATAATTTCATGTAATTATTATTTTCTAGAACACATAATTATCCCATGAAAATTGTACAATTATTATCTAATAATTTCTTTTAAATTATCCATTCATAATTAATAGGATTATCCTTTGACATGAAAAAGTAATTATCGGTTTATAATCCCTTACAACTATCATTGATAATTTCATACAATTATCTTTAGATAATAAAATATCATTTGATCAACTTCATAAATTACCCATTGGCAATCAACTTATATCAATTTATTATAAATTATCATTTGTTAAATGTATTCTATTATTTTTAAAAGACTCATGAAATTATCCATTTATAATTTAGGGATTATAATTTAGTTTTTACCATTTATGTTAAACTCCACCATTTTTTCCTTTAATTTATTACAAATGAAAATAAATGGGAATAATAAATAAATAAATAATGATAAATAAAAACCTCCATTTTTCCTCAAATCATACCATCCATAGCAGGAGACTTCCCACACTTGAAGCTGATGGAGGAGAATATGATTAGCACCAGGGCTCTGTGGATCATGCGCAGAGGAGATCCACAATCAGTCAGACTTAACAAGCTCAACCAACCAGAAGACGAATGATTTTTGGGATTTAAGAAGCCTAAAATCAGATCATTTAAAACCCTAATTTCAAACATCCGATTTAATCCGCTGTTCAACCCAAAATTTATTGCAGAGTCATTAATTTACCCTCATTAAGACGTTGCAATTGAAACAGATAAAAATAGTGATGATTCAGAAGCTTTTGGGTGAATCCATCCATTGAAAATGGCGTTTCTATCATGCGTGGAGAAGATGAAGTGAATTTGTGGTTAAACAATTTAATTAATTTAATTAAGTAATTAATATCCATATTAAATAGAATAATTTAATAATAAAAGTTACCAAAGGTACGTTGAGAATAAAAGTTATACCCTATCTAGGGTAAACATCTCGTTCTGGACACAATGGTGGTCTTGGATTTCTAAAATAATGAAACGCTTGAGAGATATTAATGATATATTAATTAAAACCCGGAATAAATAAATAATTAAAATAAAATGGTTATTTTTGTGAATGAGTCATCCAAAAACCTAGCGTTAATAAATGTTATACCCCTTCTAGGGAAAACCCCTCATTTCGGACCCATCAGTGGTCTCAGATTTCTTATACAATGCACCTTTTGGGAGATATTTAATTATTTTTAATAAAATAATATGTTAAATATTATTTAATAACTTTACCTCATGAGCAAGGTATTCAAATGTCCATCACCTTCAAATGTTATACCCCTTCTAGGGAAAACACCATATTTCAGACATAACAGAGGTCTCATATTTCTCATATGATGCACCATTTTGGAGTTATTGAATTATTTTAAATAAAAAGTACGTACTTAATATATTATATTTAATAATTTTATTCCATATTCACTAAGCCTTTGTGGGTCTCAGAATCTTGCACCAACTCAATGTCTAACCCCAAAAATATTCAATTTAATATTCCAAGATGTTAACTGGATCTTAATTTCTTTAACACATTTATCAAAAAAATCCACTGATAAATCATTATTTTCCCACTTAAGATATTAATAATTTAACACAAGACAGTTTATCAATACCTAAAATAGTAATGGGATGTTACATGATTACTATGATGGTTTGTGGTGTGAACCAATTCACCTATTATAGTCATACAAATGATCCTTGAACTATTAAGAAACTGATTTTCTATTCTTATGTGTATGCTAAAAATATATGTATTATTCCATTGTTATGATCTCATGGTTCATGTTATTCGATTCCATTATGACTCATGTCTTATGAACTGCCAAAATTTATTCCATGACTCATGTTTATGATCTATTATATGAAGGTTATGGTTTTCAAAAGTTATTCTCATGTTATCGTACCCCAATGAGCATGATATGTTGATATATACCTTATTTAACCTTACTGAGCATTTGAGATCACTTTTTATTATGTTTCCTTTATGAACATTATGATGAAAGGTATTATGTATGATATGTCTGATAAGGGTTCTAGTTATAAAGAACATAGTGGGAGATTACATAGCTCACTTATGGACCCATTGTTTATGTGTAAAAGTTTCCAAATATATTATATCTTTGTGATCCTTAGGTTCATGTTTGTGTAATGTAATTAATATTAATATAAAAAGATGTAATATCTATGTATGAGAGGTTTGGGTTTTACAGTTGGTATTAGAGGATAGGTTTAGATAACCTTTAGAAACCAGGATATGATAAATTTAGTGAGAACTCTAAGGATATGTATGGGGATAAGTCTAAAGATGAGTCAAAGTATTGGAAAATATCCTAGAATTTTGGTAAAGGATAGAACTAGTGGTTTCCAAGAAATTTCATCCCTATCTGGATACTACAAGTGGATGTGGATCTAGCACATAGGTAACTAGGTGTAATAACTCTAAAAAGATGCATTGATTTGGACTCAATCTTCACCTGATGCATGGTAATGAGACTTATTACGCATCTAGTTTGACACTCTCAGGGGGATATACTTTGAAAATTTACAAACACTTTAAAAACAATCATGAAAAATTTAAATAGATGATGACTATGAATAACTTAGGATAAACCTAAGGTGCCATATATTAAAAAGAAGGTTCCAATATTTATACATCCTATAAGTAATTTTTTTATGATTAGGTGGTTCCCCACTATGATTATTGCTTCTTACACTATGTTTTTTGTTTTTAGTAAATGGTTGGAAACCAAATTAAGTGTGTTAATACTAAGTGAAATAAAAAATGAGATGATTTTCCTCCTAAGTAGACAAACTTTATGGGATTTGGAATAAAAAACCACGTTTCTATGATCACACAACTTTCTCAAGCTATAAATCATGTTGAAATTAAGAATGAGAATAGTAGGGAACAATATTCTGTTGAGTACATCATGAGAAAATGTCCACCTTCTTTTAGTGGTTCCACTATTCCTTTAGTTGATGAAAAATAGATCCGTACTATTGAAAATATATTTTCCATTCTCTAGTGTTTTCTGAACATGTAAAATCCATTTTTCATGTCAATCGCTTGGAAGGTGATGCAGATCAATGGTGGACTCTCATTAAGAATACAAGGGAACATGATGAAATTGAATCCATGGAGTAGTATGAGTTTAAGAGATTATTTTCAATAAGTAATTACCTCATATACTTCATAAAAAAATGGAGAAGGAATTATTTGATTTAAAGAAGAAGGATGATGAATATGTTGGTAATTATGAGGCAAATTTTATAAGACTTACAAGGTACACTTCTAGCATTATCATCCAACCTAAAAGTAATATTGATCAATTATTAAGTGTCTTAAAACTAAGTATTTTATGTTTTTTATCCATAAAGGAATTCAGTAGCTATGAAGAAATAATTTAATGTGAACTCAAGGTGTAAATGGTGTTCAGAGTTACCATCAATCTCATGGTTTTGACAAGAAAAGGAAGATTGTGTTCAAAGGAAACTCTAAAACCATAAAGAGTAGAAGATTAACTTTTATTCATACTCGAAGTGTGAAAGGAAACATGGAGGAAATTATCTTAATGGGACTAGTTAATGTTTTAAGTGTGGGAAGGAAGTTCATTTAGCAATTGTTTACCTAAGTTATGGGAAAAAGTTAGCTAACAATGCAAATAGAGAGAAATCTACACAAAATGAACCACCCACACTCTAGTGTTTCAAATAAAAGGAATATGGGTACTATGCTAACCCATTATCAAATCCAAATTTTAATGATGATGATTGATTTAAAAAACCTCTCAAGCCAGGGTATAAGGGGAAATCTCTTGTGATCACTATTTTTGATTAGGGGTTCAATAATGATGTGGTGAAAGGTATACTTACCATCCAATCTAGATATAAAAACCCTTCTATTTATTACACACTAATACATGATTTATTACATAAGTTTACACTTAATAAAACCCATAACACTAAGAAGTTGAGTGTCTTTGGGAACTAGGTACATTACATAACAATTTAAAATAGGAAAAAACATCATCTTTATTGAAAACTTTCTTAACATGCTCGCACTTAAAACTACATGGGATAACCTAGGGAAATAAATAAGAAAGGGGTGAGCTATAAATCCCAGTAAGGAAATAAACATGGAATGAAATTAAGAGAATAATAAATTTTATACAATAGGAATATCAATGTGGATTAAAAAGAGTAGTATTCATAAACATGAACAATGAGACATCATGTAACATTACAATCATAATGACAACATGGGAAATGTAGAAACAACATAAAACAATACATCATAAACATATGTCAAGGATAACTTCCAATACATCATGATGGAATAATTATCATAAAGTAATCAATTTCATTAGTTATCCCAACACGATGTCTCATGATACAAAAAATTACCCAATGCATTGGAGTATTATATAATTTAAGGCGCACCCGTCACTTTCATTTCATTCCCATGCTTAAGTGTGACAAATAGATCATATAATATGGTTTCATTCATCATAATATTTTATTCAAAGATAAAGGATATTGGGATAAATACATGTAAGTTATAATTAAATTAATTATAAGTGTATAAAGTTGAACACCCTTGATTGCAATTGGGCATGATATTCACTACACAATTATTTTGGTATGGAAAATCACGGTGAAATTTTGGCAGTATAACAGTGTCATTTAAAAACTAATAAAATGGGATGATGAGAGAAAAAGGGGTATCTAATAATATTTAAATAAAATTTGTAGTAATAGGTACATTTAAATACATGTCTCAATATTAGGAATTATATATAGAAGGCATAAGATAATAAAGAAACTTGAATAAAGAAGAGAAGGTGGGGATCCCTTACTTGAGCGTGTGAGACCAAATGATTGGGAGAAGCTTCTTGATTGATTGAGGGCACCTTGGGAGGAATATAGAGAGGTTAGGGAAGATTAATTATGTTATAAAATATATTTTAGAGAAGTAAAATGGGAGCTTGGGTGAGTTTATATAGGAAAAGAGTGGGGATTTCTTTAGTATTTCTCAAACTTAGGTTTTGGACTCTATATAATAAAATAACCAAAACCACAAACCTTACCATGGTTTTTTCCCATGTATTCTACCAAAGAGGTATGGTTTTTATTATTTTATAATTCCAATGGGAAAAATTATTAAAATAATACCCATATTTATGTGAATGTGATTCATAATCTTAAAGAAATGATATTAAAACCTTAAAATATATTAATGGTTTTGGAGGATTCACAAAGGCTTTATAAAATTAATAAAATAAACATAAAATAACATTATTTTAAAGGGAAAACATATATTTGGTCATATATACCCTTTATATTATTTATTACATCACTTTTGTGCCATTATAATATCATAATACACATAATATATTTATATGGTATTTAATTTTTTACCCGAAAATTCAACCGTCTCAAAAAATTATGAAAAATTCACTATTGTATAATTTCGACATTATGATTCAAAAAATAATATCCATTTTATAAAAATAATTTTCTAAATATTTGTATTTTTACTTTTAAAATAATAATTGATGTTTATTGAGAAATGATGGGTTTTTTGACAGTAACGGTTTTCGAACCCTTATAAAAATTACACTTGAATTCATAAAAATTATATAGTCATTTATATTTAATGAAAATTATTTAATAATAATATATTATTAAAATATTCATTATTTCAAAAATACATTAATTTATTAATATAAATTCCTTAATAGAATTTGAATATTACCCAAAAATACTATTTGTGTTTTATTGTATCAAAATAAAAATCATTTATAAAGTAATAATAATAGGATGAAAAAATATTTTCTATTATATAAAAAATAATATATACACTCATATTGTTAGGTTATTGATACGTATCCCTTTAATACACTAGAAAATGGCCTAAGAGTAAGGTGCGTAGTAATGATACTTTCATGGGGTGGTTCAACATACATGGTTTGGGTCGCGATCTTAATGAGCTTGAACTTCTCCCATAAATAGTTTTGCTCATTATTAAGTTATTCGGTATCATCTTGGTATTGGTTAAGGGAAAATCATAGTGATGTTATATCCCTTATAAGCTCTAATAAATGAGTTTCATAGGGTATGATCCTACTAGTTTAGGCAATCACTTCCTTTTTCTGTGTCAATTGGATTTGTTAACACCCTATATTTATACTAATCATAGGATCATTGTTTAATGGATATATTATCAATGGTAATGATGTTTAATGATATTTTAAATCTGACAGGATATAATAAAACCAAATAAGTGAATGGGTTTTCTATAAACATATTACATAATAAGAACTTTAATTAAAACACAAGGGGAAATTTTATTTATAATAATTCAGGTCATTAGAATATTCCCCCTTAATAAATTGCACCCTCAAAATTTTCATTTCCCATGATAAAACAGATGAGGTTAATTCTGTTTCATCACTTCCTTCAGTTCCCACATTTCTTCTTTATACTTTTGGTTTCTCTAAAACACTTTGACTAGGTGCATTATCTTATTTCATAGACCAAACTTTCCCTTCTTTCCAAATCTCTTGAATTTATTCCATGTATATATGCAGAGGAAAACCATGTCTCCAACATCAAACTCTAGGTCTCATTAATTATTATCAACATTTCTCTTTTTTCAACTCCGAGCATCCTTGATTTAATGTTGAATGGTCTTGAACTTTTCCACCATTTACTTGACTATTTCAAGACCTATCAGTTTTAGTCTCCCAACTTCATCCCAGCATGTAGGTGTTCTGCACCTCTTCCTATAAAGGGCTTCATAGGGAGCTATTTGGATGCTCGAGTGGAAACTATTGTCGTATGAGAACTTAAACAAAGGTATATGTTGGTCCCATACTCCTTTTAAGTCCATATAATATACTCTCAACATGTATTCTAGTGTCTAAATAGTATACTCATACTGGCCATCATTTTGAGGATGATAGTTCATACTGAAGTTCAGCTCAGTGTTTAGGGCATGTTAGAGACTTTTCCAGAACTTAGAGGTGATTCTTGGATCTTGATTAGATACAATCAATAGTGTAACTCCATACATCCTCACCAATTCTCTGATATATATCCATAAAAGTTGATCTTGTGAGAAGTACAATCAAATCAAAATAAAGTGTGTTGTCATTGTAAGATGATCCACCACAACCCAGATAGCATTGTTTACTTTATATGTCTTCATAAGTCTAGTGAAAAATTATATGGTGATGTTTTCCCATTTCCATGTAGGTATGGGTAATGGTTGCATCATTACCTTAGATTTTTTCCTTTTCATCTTCACTTGCTAACATACAAGACATCTTGATGTATATTCCATGATCTCATTCTTTATATTTTTCCACCAATAGTATTCTCAAATATCTCAATACATATTTGTTCTTCGAGTATGGATAAAGAAGTTTGAGCTATGTGCATCATCCAATAACTCTTTTTTTAACTCAGGATTTGACGGTACACATAGTCATGACTCAAATCTCACAACTCTATCTTCATTAACATTAAACTCTAAAGATTTACCTTTTCTTATAATTTCCACTTTATTCTAAATTCCCACATCATTTATTTGAGTATCCTTTATCCTCTTTAGAAGGGATGTTTGAGAAATAATTTGTGAAAGGATTGATTATGTTTCTTTCTTTATGATTCCCATATCCATCCTTTTTAAGTCTAAGAAAATTGGATCATATTCAATTCTCACTAATGATAAAATTGATGTATCCTTTCTACTAAGAGCATCTACCACTTTATTCTATTTCCCAATATGTTAGTGAATTGATCACTCATAGTCCTTGATCAACTCTAACCATCCTCATTGGTTCATATTCAGCTCTTTCTGTGTGAATATATACTTAAGGATTTTGTGATAAATATATATTTTACACTTCTCTATAAAGAGATAATGCTGCCATATTTTCAAAGAGAAGATCAATATATCCAACTCTAGATCATGCATTGGGTAGTTCTGTTCATGAAACTTCAAATACCTCAAAGCATAATCTATGAATTTTTCATTTTGCATTAACACATAGCACAATCCATTCTTCAAAGCATCACAAAATATCACGAAAATTTATCCACTTATGGGTAGTGTGAGTACAAGTGCATTGATAAGACTATTTTTCAACTCCTTGAAGCTCTATTCACATTTATCATTCTAAGAAAACTTGAATCCCTTCTAAGTTATCTTAGTTATATGGTTTGAAAATCATGAAAAATTTATAGAAAATCGACGATAGTACCAAGCTAATCCAAGAAAACCATGAACATCTATCATAGATGTTGGCCTTGTACATCCTTTAATTTACTCTATTTTTGAATGGTCCATAGATATCCCATTTCTTGTGATGATATTCCCCAAGAAAGATAATTCCTTCAACCAAAACTCACATTTGTTGCACTTTGCATAAAGCTTATTCTTTTTCAAGGTCTTTAGAATAGTGATCAAACACTCCACATTCAGCTCCTTAATTTTGGATAATATTACAATATCATCCATAAATACTACCAAAAGTTTTTCAAGGTAACATCTAATGACTCTATTCATCAATTCTATGAATATTTCTAGAGAATTAATGATTCCAAGTGACATTACTATGAACTCATAGTGCTCATACATTGTATGAAAAGTAGTCTTGAGGGTATCCTCCTTCACCCTTACTTTATAATATTCCAACCACAGATCCACCTTGGATAAGTATTGTGCTTCGCATAGCTGATTGAACAAGTCATAAATCTATGGCAAAGGATACTTGTTATTTATCATGATCTTATTGAGATCATGATAATCAATTCAATACTGGAAATAAGGGCTTTAGCGACCTCTAAAAGCCGTCGCTAAAGCCCTTTAGTGTCCGCTTTGCATCTGCTAAATGGCATACGCTTTTGGCCTACCGCTAAAGCCTTTAGAATCTGCCGTTTGGTGGACACTAAAGATCCACCCCAAAAAAATGCGATATTTGGTCCTGGATGTAGTGGGTGACGCAGGTCACACAACAAGGACGTGGGAGGTTTTCCACATGCTTACTTCACCGACCATGGCAGACACACAACAGTCGGGGAGGGTCTGGGTAGGTTATGGGTTGTCGGTGTATAGTGGGGGGAAGTCGAGAGGAGACCGGAGGGCTACTGGAGGTGGTTGTGGGGTGACCACAGGTGATAAGGGTGGGGAATGAGGTGTCAGGGGGTGGTGAAGGGGTGGCAGGGTGTGCCGAAGGGGCAGCGGGAATTGTTGTAGAAGTCTATCGAAGAAAAAAAGCAGAAGGCGGGAAAAATACTGCGTATTTTTCTTTCAATATTAGCATCCGCCATTCGGAGGTTACTAATACACCCTTTAGTGACTGCCAAATGGCGGTCTCTAATACTCTTCCGCTCCACCGTGCACAACTGTCCAAAATTCTAGTAGTGATGAAAAGGCACATTGACCCACCCTTCTTCTTGATTAAGATGACTGGTGCACCCCATGGTAAAGCACTTGAGCACATGAAGCCTTTATCCATATTATCCTATATTTGTTTCTTCAATTACTCAAGATCTACAACAATTATTCTATATAGAGTCTCAGATAATTGTAATGCCCCAGGTATAAGCTTGATTGAAAATTCCATCTCTCGGTTAGAAGGAAGACTAGGAAATTCCTCAGGAAACACATCAGTGTGTTCCCTCACAATGGGCATGTATTCAAGAATTATATCTTCCTTCGACTCAATAATTTAAGCTAGATAATATTTCTCATAGGGAAATAATATCCATGCTTGAGGTTTTGGTTCTAAATAAGATTCATCCTCCTCTTTTCACTAGTATAGAATCAGGGTTTAATTTAGAATACAGAGAGTGATTTTCTTCTCGATGAAATTTATGTTGGCTCTATATAAGGAAAATCAATCAATTCCTATAATTTCATAAAATCCCACCAAAGGGAGTATGACAAGGTTTTATAGGAAGTTCAACCCACAAATTTTGATAGGGGAGGAGTTATATACCTGGGATGAAATAATTTCTCCATTTTCCATTTTCATTGAAAACTCTACTTCCATGCTATGTGGTGGTGTTTGAATAGTTCTAATAAATTTCGTGATATGAAGGAATGTGTAGAACTATAATAAAAAATTGCATTCACTATTATTGAATGAATAAATAGCATACCTTCCACCACTTTGTTATAGGGGTCCACCTTAGTGGTTTTGATAGTAAAATCTCACCCTTTCTACCTTAGAGGTTATTGGATGTCTCCAAAAACCCTTATCTTAGTGCATTGGTTTGAAAAGTTCCATGGTTACTTGTAGTTAAAGCAATGAACAATGTGATGAGGGTTGATCAGAGAATTCCTCTCTTCCAACACATTAGTGGGCCTTTCTTATCACCAATCACTATCTAGGTGTCCTTCCCATATCTAAATCATTTCCTCATTCCCCATAGGGAATTTTCGGGGTGCTTGTTTATACACCTTTGAAAATTGGGATGTTGAAATTTATTGGCAATGTTAAATTTCTCCATCAGACCACCAAAATAAAACTCTACTTTCTGCTTCTTATACCCATGATACGCTTGAGATTCGATGACCTCCAACTTGACTTTAAGGGAACATCAGACAATTTTCTCATAGCTATCAAAGTCTTGGATCTCCAGGGCTTTTCTTAAACTAGATTTTATCCCACTAAAGAAGTGTCCAACCTTTCATTCAGGGGTAATGAAAAATTTGGGGGAGTATAGTTCTAGTATTTTAATGTTTTCCTCATACGCCTCAATAGATTTTTCATCTTTTTTCTTGAGGTCATGGAAATCCATTTTCATTTTAAGTTAGAGAGTGCAAGAACAATATTTATCAATTTTTTTCTAGAATTCCTTCCACCCCATCTATTCAATCTCTTACTTAGGCTTAGTATTCTTGAATAATGTCCACCACTTATCAGCTTCTCCCACCATACGATTAACAACTAGTAGAACCTTCTCTTTCTTAGAACATTGAACAACGAATAAGATCTTCTCAATGGAATTGATTCATTGTTCCACTATTAATGGATTGGATGATCCATTGAAAGTTGGAGGACTTTTTCATATAAAGGTATCAATTGTATCTTGTTCTCTCTTAGGGGGATTGAGACACTCCTCCTAATCCAGGTTTCTATTAAGAACCTAAGTCAACTAAGAAATTATTATCATAATGTTCATGATTCCTACTCCCATCAGGTTGGGTATCTCACTGGGGTAGTCATCACATTTCTCATCACATTGTTTTTTTCTAGATTCCTAATATTTCCGACCATTTTCTAGAATAAATAAAAATTAGGGATGAATATTTTAAACTATTAAACACATATAAGGTAATCTAATGATATTAAAGAGCCAACTTATAAATTACTTGTATTTTCTTAACTTATGAATTTATAGGATTCAATCTATATTATTCATGATCTATTTCCTAACATATATTCTTATGGTAATTTTTTTGTTCCATTAATAATGGTTCATAATGAGATTATTATTTTACCAAAACATATCCCCTGAAAGTGTCAAACCCGATATGTAGCAAGGCCCATTGTCATGCACCAGTTCCCAGTCGATTCTAGCTCAAAGCGGTGTTTTCAGGTTTTACCCCTATGTACATCTATGCCAGATCCAAATCCACTTGTAGTACCTAGGAAGGGATGTATTTTCTTGATAAACCACTTAATATATACTTACCAAAATTTAGGGATGTTTTTACATACTTAGTCTTATCCCTAAGGCTTTATCTAGAGTTTTCTAATCCAAATCCCAAAAATAACTAAACTTTTCCTTTGATACCAACTCTAACAACCTTGTTATTTATTAAAAATTAATAAATGAATTATTACATAAGTTTACACTTAATACAACCCAAAATATTTATAAGTAAACTATATTTGGTAATTATGTACATTACATAACAATTTAAAATAGTAAAAAACATCATATTTTTTGAAAACTTCCTTAACATGCTCACACTTCAAATTGAATGAGATAACCTGGGGACATACATAAGAAATGGGTGAGCTATAAATCCCAGTAAGGGAATAAACATGGAATATAATGAATATAATAATACATTTTATACAATATACATATTAATTGGGCATAAAAAGAGTAAGAATCATAAACATAAACAATGAGACATGATATAACATGATAATCATAAAGACAATAAGGGAAATGTGGTGACAACTTAAAACACTGCATCATAAACATAGGTCATGCCTAACTTCCAAGGAATCATGATGAGAAAAGTCTTATAAAGGTATAAGGTTCACTCCCTTTCCCAACATGATATCTCATGAGACTAAACATTAACCAATGCATTGGAACGCTATATAATTTTAGGTGCACCCATCACTTTCATTTCATTCTCATGCTTAAGTGTGCCACATAGATCATACAACATGGTTCCATTCATCATTACATTATATTATATGATAAAGGAGTGTGGAATACATACATGTAAGTCTAAATTCAAATAAGTATAAGTGTATAAAGGTGAACACACTTGATAGGAAATGATAATGGTATTCACTATACAATTGTTTTGGCATGGAAAATCACAGTGAAATTTTAGCAGCATAACGACATCACTTAATATTTCATAAAATGGTTTTATGAGAGAAAAATGGGTCTATAATAATTTTTGAATAAAAGGGGAACTAATAGAGACATGTAAATACATGTCAAAACATTATTAATTGGAAATAGAAGGCATAATATAATAAATAAACTTGAATAAAGAAGAGAAGGTGATGATCCCTTACTTGAGTGTGTGACACCAAATGATTAGGAGGAGATTCTTGAGATCTTGGGGGAACCTTGTGAGGACTATATATAGGTGAGGGTAGATTAAGGATTTTATTTAAGGATTTTAAGTGAAGAGAAGTGGGATATTGGGTGGGTTTATAAAGGAAAAGAGTGGGGATTTCTTTATTATTTCTCAAACTCAGGTTTTGGACTCTATATAATAAAATAACCAAAACCACAAAACTTATCATGGTTTTTTCATATGGTTTCTACCAAATAGAGGTGATTTTTATTATTTTATAATTCCAAGATCCTAAATTATTAAAATAATACTCTTGATTATGTGGAATTTAGTCATACTCTTAAAGAAATGATTTTAAAACATTAAATATATTAATGGTTTTGGAGGATTCACAAAGGCTTTATAAAATTAATAAAATAAACATAAAATCACATTATTTTAAAGTTAAAACATATATTTGGTCATTTATAACCTTTATATTATTTATTACATCACTTTTGGGTCATTATGATGTCACAATACACATCATATATTTATACAATATTTAATTTTTTACCCGAAAATTCAATTATCTCAGAAAATTATGAAAAATTCACCATTATATAATTTAGATTTTATAATTCCAAAAATAATATTAATTTTATCAAAATAATTTCCTAAATATTATTACTTTCACTTTTAAAATAAAAATCTATATTTATTAAGAAATGATGAGTTTTTTTAACAATAACAGTTTTTAGACCCTTATAAAAATTACATCTGACTTCATAAAAATTATATAATCATTTATATTTAATAAAAATTATTTAATAATAATATTTTATTAAAGTATTAATTATTTCAAAAATCCATTAATTCATTAAAATAAATTCCTTAATAGATCTTTAATATTACCCAAAAATTCTATTTGAGTTTTATTGTATCAAAATAAAAATCATTTATAAAGTAATAATAATAGGATGAAAATATATTCACTATTCTATACAAAATAATGTACATAATCATATTACTAGGGTCTTGATACATATCCCTTTAATACACTAGTAAACTCCCTAAGAGTAAGGTGAACTATGGTGATAATTTCACAGGGTGGTTCAACATACATGGTTTGGGTCATGATCTCGATGAGTTTGAACTTCCCCCATAAATGGTTTTGATCATGCTTAAGTTATCGGATATCAGATTGGGCTTGGTCAAGGGAAAATCCTAGTGATTCTATCTCCCTCTAATAAATGGGCTTCATAGGGTACAATCCTATTGGTTGAGGCCATCACTTCCTTTGTCTGTGTCAATTGGATTTTTCAACACCCTATATTTATACCAATAACATGATCACTATTCAATGACTATATTATCAATGGAAATGATGCTTAATGATCTTTTAGATATGATAGGATATAATAAAACCAAAGAACTTCATGTGTTTTCTATAACCATATTACATAATAATACCTTTAATTGAAACACAAGGGGATATTTTTTTATAACGGTTTGGGTCATTACACTAGAACCACTAATGTCTTATTTTGACTCTGGATCTACCCATTATATCACATATGAATAGTTTTCTAAGGGTATCAAGTTTCCACCCAAATTACTAGATTTATAATTATCATTGAAAACCCCTAATGGTATGATAATCACATCTCAATTATATGATTCCTCTTTGATTAATGTTTGTTGGAATTTTCTTCCTATAAATCTTGTCATTCTTCGTCTGGTTGAATTTGATGTTACCTTAGGCGTGTATTGGATTTCTCTATATAAATCCCATATAAATTATTAATTAAGGTAAGTCACATTTAATATTACAAACCAAAATATTATCTTCTATCAATGTGATTAAAATCATGAAATTATGATAAAGATCAAATCCATTTTATGGGTCTTGATTCCCATTCAAAAGTCGTGTTTATCTCAGACGGCTAGGGAGAAACTTGACATCAATGATATGCCTATTGTGTGAAAATTTGTTTATGTATTTTTGAAATAGTTTCCTAGTCTTCCATATAAACATGAATTTGAGTTTTCAATAGAACTCATACCTACCACCACACCAATTTCAAATAATCCCTATAGAATGGTCCCAATTGAGTTTTAGGAATTGAAGAAGAAACTCCAGGACAACCTTTAAAAGGGATTCATTCGACTATGTGTGTCAGCTTGGGATGTACCTATTATTATTATTATTATTATTTAAATAAATATGGATACATGTGAATATATATTGATTATTATGGGCTAAACAAGATCAAAATCAAGAACAAGTATCCTCTTCCCCATATTGATGACCTGTTTGATCAACTCTGTGGAGCTCAATGTTTTTCTAAGATTGAACTTCATTCTCGATATCATCAAATTAGGGTCAAGAAGGAGGATGTACACAAGAAATTTTTTTGTACAAGGTATGGACACTATGAATATATAGTGATTCTATTTTTCCTTTCTAATAACCCTATCATCTTCATAGATTTAATGAATAGAGCCTTTATAGGTTACCTTGATCAATTTGTGGTAGTATTTATAGATGACATTCTTATTTATTAAAAGATCAAGTAATAACATTAAGATCACTTTATAATTGTACTAAATAACCTAAAAAAGAATAAAATATATGAAAAAAATTATAAATGTCAATTTTGGATGAAAAAGGTTTCATTTTTGGGTTATATAATCTCAAGATAGGGAATATCAATAGATCCTGCAAAGACATAGGCTATTTAATGTTTGACCAAACCAACCACAGTGAATAATATCTGCAGTTTTATTGGTTTAACTGGATAGTATCAATAGTTTTTGGATAATTTATCATGACTATCTAATCCACTCACTAAGTTAACTTATAAGGGTGCCAAGTTACCCTAGACAGATGAATGTGAGGAAAATTTCAAGGAACTAGATAGAAGATTAATCAGCACACCTATGCTTACATTACTCTATAGTGAAGAAGGGGTTTTTAATCTATATTAATGAATCCAATAAGGTATTGTGATGTGTTCATATGTTGAATGACATCATTATTACTTATTCCTCATGAAAACTAAAGGTTTTTGAAAAAAATTACCCAACTCATGATTTGGATTTAGCTATGGTAATTTTATACATTAAAGATATGGAGGTATTATTTTTATGGAGAAAAGTGTGATATATATACCTATGCAAAAATTTTAAAGTATATATTCACATATAATGATTTTAATATGAACTAGAGAATATGGTTAGAGTTTATTAAAGATCATGACTTCTCAATACATTACCACCCTGAGAAAGTGAACAAGGTGGTCGATACTTTGAGTTGAAAGGATCATGCTATATTATCCATTATAAGGGATATAAAAGATACAATATTTATGGATTTTAAAAGGATGGATCTAGAAAACCAAAATAAAGGGGATAAATCTTATCTTTCTCAGTTGAATGGTCAACCATCTATCCAAGTGAAGATTAAAGAGGTGTAGAAGGAAGATATAGAGTTTAAATAAAATGTTATAAATGTTCCTAAGCTTAACCCTAATCATGATGGGATGTTAAGGTTTAAGAACCATGTATGTGTTTAGTTTATACTAGATTTTATGAAGGTTTTATTAGATTAAGCTCATAATTCTTCATTCATTATTCATCCTAGAAGTATGAAGATGTATAGCTATTTGAAAGAGTATTACTGATGGGATGGAATGAAGAGAGATATTGATGAGTTTGTATATCAGTACTTGGTATGTCATCAAGTTAAGTATTATAGACATAATTATAAGGGGATTTTATATCCATTACCCATACCATAATAAAAATTAGATAACATCACCATAGATTATGTCATTGGACTCCCCAAAACGTCTAAAGGGAATAATGCTATATGGGTTGTTGTTGATTGACTTAAAATTCAACACACTTCATTATTATCAGTGAATATTTCTCTATGGATTATATTTATAGGATATAAATTGATGAAGTGGTAAGGTGTCATGGATTACCACATTAAATTGTGTTGGATTGGGATTCTAGGTTTACCTCAAAGTTTTGGATACGTCTTCAACAATCTCTTCACACTGAGTGAGTTTAAGCACTGCATATCATCCTAAAAAAATGGTCAGTATAAGGGAACAATTAAAATACTAGATGATATATTGAGATCTTATTCTATGTATTTTAAAGGTGTTTGGGATCAACACCTTCCTCTAGTTGAGTTTTCTTACAATAATAACTTTTAATCAAGAATTCAGATAGAACCATATGAATCCCTCTATGGAAAGAAGTATAGAGCTCTAACATCCTAGAATAAAGTTTTATAAAGAAATTTATTGGGACTTAAAATAGTTTAATAAATAGTAGGTAAGGTTATATCCATTGAATAACACTTAAGGGTGAGACAAAGTTGATAGAAAAGTTATGTTAATAATCATCGACATGATCTGAAATTTTATGTTGGAGATAAGGTGTTTCTAAGAATTTATCCATGTAATAAGGTAATGAGATTTATAAATAAGGGAAAACTAATCCCTAGGTATTTTGGTCCCTTTGAAATTATCTATCATATTATTATGGTAGCTTATCGGTTAGTGTTTCCACCAAACCTCTCTCAAGTTTATGATGTGTTCCATGTATCTCTCCTGAGGAAGTACATACCTGATCCTTCACATGTACTAAACTTAGAGGCCATACCACTGGAGAATTATTCTTCTTATAAGGAATAAAAATTGGAGATTATTAATCATACATAGAATGTTCTATGAAACAATACAACTCACATGGTCAAAGTTTTGTGGTGAAACCACTAGTTTGTAGAAGTTACATGAGAACTTGAGGACACAACGAGGTAGAAGTATCCTCATCTATTTATATCAGAGTGATGGAATTATGAGGGAGAAATTCGTTTTAATGTGGGTAGAATATAAAAACCTTAGATTTTATGAAATATATATTTTGGAATAAATTAAATTTCTTTGATAGCTTTCATTACACACAACACCGAGTTTTAATGAACCACAACAAACTATTAAGATTATTATTTAAAGATACCATTATTACCTGGAAATTAAACTTAGTGGAATGAATATTAATAAAAAAATTAAATATTATTAATAATGGTTTTATATAAATAAAACACATTCATAAGAAAATAATTAATTTTTGGTAAAGTCTTTATATGCTTTGAAAATACTATTTTCTCAAAAAAATGTTTATTTATTTATTTATTTTGAATAATAATAAAATTAATTTTTTGAAAATTTTAGAAAATTAATTTGAAAAAATAAAATTTATTTTTTAAATAATCATTTCAATATTATATTAGGGTTAATTTTTGGTATTTTTCTGAAAAGATTAATTTTTTGACGAATAGTAAAAAATACTGGTTTTTATTGAAAACTGCCTTTTCATTTAAAGAATTTAAAAGGTTATTTTTTGTTTTAAAATATGTTTGAAAGTAAAATTAGTTCAATTATATATCAATTAATCCAATTTAGCTCACTGGAATCATTTTCATATTCAATTTTGATATAAAAACTTTATAAACTTTTGAACATTTTCTCTTTGGAAAACCGCTTCCTCATCACGTCTGTGTGTTTAGTTTTAAATTAAAATTTACCACTTATGTGAATGTAAAATGAAAAAATGAATTGAATATTTTTAATAATAATAATTTATATTATATTATAATTTAAAGTTAAATTTTTACCATAATTAATAGTAAAAATAGTAAAAATATTTACCATGATTAAGGACAAAATGGGTTTACCATGGTATTAAACTAAAAAGATATGGGTTAAAATGTCCCAAAACTTTTCCAATACAAATTTTATGGCCCTATTTTGACCTTATAATGTATATTAATAAATAATGGTCCATTTTGGATCTTTTTGGCATGTTAAAAACACAGGTACACCTTTTTATTTCCAAAAATTACAAGTATGCCACTCACCTTGCTTATAAAAGTTCACCTCTTCTACTCCCCTATTCACAATTCCAAAACCATTTGGTTCAACCAGTAACTACCCAAATATATTAATTACCACCATAATCTCATAATATAAGCCTTATTTGTTTCATATAGCCAACCTATAAAGGATTTTGGTGTAAACCTAAGAAGGTTACCCGAAGAAGAGGTAAAGTTCTTCAAGGAGCATTTTTATATTATTTCTTCCTCCACCAAATTCAATTATTATTAAAACATTATAATATAATAACCTAATTATCTTAAATATAATGATATGTTGTTATGTTAAGTTAATAACCTACAACCATTTCCACTTCCATCAAATGGGATACAAAATCATCATTCGTGTGTATGACAGACTACCGCCTCATGAACTGATGTTATTTGTTTTCCATAACTACCTATAAAAACTGGATATAATGTGGTTTAAATGTTTATATATTATATTTATGATATTATTATACTTATTTAATTATTATATCACAAATACCTTCTTACTTTTCATTTTATGAGAATACGATAACGTCGGTCGTGTGCACGGTGGACTACCGCCACACGAAGTGATGTGATTCGTTCATGCTTTACATGGAAGGTAATAAGGTTGAGTTTAATTAAAATATGTTATATTTATGAAATAATAATAATTATTTAATGGTAATATATTATTTACCATTATTTATTTCAATCCATTTAAAAAATGTAAACAATGTTCATGAGTATGTACGACCTGCCATCTCCATAAATAATGTATTTCATTTTCTACCTCTAACTTTTATAGATTACTATAAATACATATATAATGAATATATATGGTATTTATATAATTTTTAAAATTATGGATATTATTTAACCATGATAAAACTAAAACTACTAATAAAATAACAAATCAAAATAAACAGAAAGAACAAAGTCGTTATTGCCCAAAACGTGACTTTAACATGGAATTGTTAATAAATGGGTAATAATAGGTCATAAGTAAATCATATATGGTATGATAGATATATATTTATGGTTATTTAATATATTTATAATAAAATTATATTTATTATAAATGAGGTTTTAACATGTACAATGGAATTTGAGACTTAAGGTAATGAGTTTTTGTCTCAATTTTCCTTCTTTGAGACATATGTTATATTATGAACCTATCTTCATTTATGAGGTGTATTTACATGAATTTTGAAATTTAATATCATTAATTTATTTATTTTAATGATATAATAAGTTTCATTTATCTTTATTCTTTCCTGGGGATTACAATTCAAATTTACCAAAGTGGTAAGGGTTTTATGTTACAATCTCATCGTTTATTAGGATTGCTCATGATTATGCTTCCAATGAAGAAATAATATGATAAAAATCTCAATAAAATCATGTATTTTATTCTACTCTATTTATTTTTTTAGAATACATGATTTTCCAAAATTTACCTCTCTTTATGTACTCAAGAAGTCAAAATGATGTTTTTAAGAAAAATCATCTTTATTTCAATCTTCGGTCGAAAAACTTTTTCCTTAAAAAGCACGTTTTCTAAAAATATTTTCAAAAAAAGTTTTTAAAATTTTTAAAATTATTTATTAAATAAATTTTTACCCATGTTTGACTTTTTTGAAAGTGTTTGGAAAGGAATCACCTTTTCGTTTTCCAAACAAGGCCTATTTAAATTTTAACAAAAATGTGAAAGGAATATTTGTTTTAACGTGTATGGAAATTTTCCCAAAGTCATGAAAATTATTTGATTTGAAGATTAAACTATAATTTTTAATTATATTTTTAAAGAAAATCATTTACATAATATCTTATGGTTTTTTTAATTTTAAAATAATGATTTTCAATGAAAAGATATTTTCCTCAAGAAACGTTCCAAGTAATTTTTCTTTCAAAATCATTTTCCATATAAGAAGACATACTTTGATGTTACTTATACCTTAATGAGGATATGATACAAGGATACAATTAATATTATTTCTCTATATGGTTTATGTTTATAATGATGAGATGTTTTTGAAACCCAATTCTATTCCCCGCGATATACCATGACAAAATTCTTATGAAACTCATTTTTCTTTTCACATTTTATGATTTTATGAAATGATGAAATGATTAGGAAACCTTTTTTTCACAATTTATTTTATGATGAAATTTTTATGAAAACCATTTCATTTCATGGGTTCTTATATGATGAATGTTTTATGATCTTATGGCACACATATGTATGATTTTCATTATGTGACAGAACAAACCTATATATACCTCTAATAAATTGGGTAAAGATTGATATATCATGATATAAATAGGAATATAATGGGGAGTGAACCAAGATAAGTAAGGGACTCAGTACACTATGATAGTCTTGAGAGTGAAACTTGAATATTATGACATTTTTTTGAGTGAACCCATTCCACTATGATAATATTGTAAATTATCCTTGAACTACTAAGGAAATAATTTTATATGTTTATATATATGCCAAAAATCAATATCTTATACCAATTTTATGATCTCATAGTTCATGTTATTTGATTCCATTATGATTCATGTCTTACAAACTACCAAAACTTATTCCATGACTCAAGTTTATTGTCTATGATATGTAGGTTATAGTTTTCAATTGTTATGCTCATGTTATTATAACCCTATGCTCAAGATATGTTGATAGCCCCTTGTTTACCCTTACTGGGCATATAAACTCTCCCTTTATTAAGTTTCCTTTCTCCAGGTTATGATGAAAGGTATTATGTATGATATGTCTAAGAATGGTTCTAATTCTATAGAACATAATGGGAAATAACATAGCTCACTTATGGACCAATTGTTTATGTGTCCAAGTTTCAAAAGGAACTATACCTTTACAATCCTTAGGAGTTTTTTTATGTAATGTAATGAATATTCATCTAAAAATATGTAATATCTATGTATAATAATTTTGGGTCATTACAGGATATTTCAAAAGAGTATATTTGGATCCACCTCTTTTACACAATGCTTTACTATATAACCTTCACAGATGACCTAACCATCCATTGTTATGTCTGGTTTTTGGTACTTTCCAATAAGAAGTATTCTTATGCTTGGTCTTACCATATTGATGGCATACCAATGACTTTATATTGGAAGAATATGATGAGAAGAAACATGATGACCTCTTGATAAAACCACCCACCTAACTATAATCAATCTTATTCCTCTTTCAATTTTCAGAGTTCCCTTCCTCATCTCTAAGTAAAGAGGAAATATAAATTAATTTGGGAATTCCATCCATGATTTCATCAACTTTGACAACCTACTTCACCACCTCTATGTAATATATGAGTCCAAACAAGGACACTCTTAGCTTAATATATTGAAAAATTCGTCTTTTAAAACATGGAGATTTTATAGAATCATCCAAGTATATCTCAAGTAGATATGGTACTAGATCAATAATGAAATGAGCATACTCCAAAAAATGGATGATCCCTATACTCAAGGAAATAAAATTATGTTTCCCCCATTATTTTTTACTCTCTTAGTAAATAATAGTTATATAAATAATTCCTCGATACCTTCCCACTAATATCCCTATCACGTCTTAGTCTAAATAATATAATTTCACCCCTTAGATTTTGGAACTTCAAGAATAAACATGGAATCTTAACCATAAAAGACTCCAAAATATCGAGAAGGTTAAAAATCCTCTCAATATTCTCTATCCCCTTTTACACTTCATGGGAATATTACTACCCATGGAAATTGGAAGAATTAAAATTCTAAAACTTTTAAATGTGATACTTAGGTTGAGATAGATTTTTAAGGACACTATGACCCACAATTGAATTAGATGAAACAAATGAATCAAATAAACTACGACCAACTAGGGGTTCGCTTACAAAGACTCAAGCACAACTCCCTCTCGAAGTTGCATAAGACTTGGTATGGGAATACTCTAAAATAATAAGAAATTAAAAACACAATAATTATATAAATAAAAATTGAAAATGATATAAAGTTCAATATAAAAAAAATCAATATCAAAACACCATGAAGAGTCCACTTACACTATAATAATACCCACTATTTACTTATTAAAATTTAAAATATAATAAAAACTTCAAATTATTCTTATTAAATCTTATTAATTACATTTTGAACACACTTTACAACATTCCAATTTTTTTTATATACAAAATATTTAATAAAAATGGTTTTATGAAAAATAATTTTAAAATAAATCACTATAAATCCCTCAACACACCTCAATATACTTCAGAACATTAAAAACAAATTTTTTAAAACATTTACAAATCAAAGTATTTAATAAATCTCAAATAATTTTTTCTTATTATTAAAAATAAAATCCCTAAAACATTTTAGAAAACATTTATTTCATATTATTTCACAGTCTTTGTAAAATAAAACCTCACTTTAAATTCTAAAAATTAGAATTGATTATTAAATTATGAGTTTTGACCCTTTTTAAAAGATATAAACCAAGGATTTCATTATAAAATAACCAATTAAACCAACCTTAAAAACAAAATAATCTATATAAATCATTTAAATTCATCTTAAATCCATAATAGAAAGGAATAAATGTATTTCATAATTAATGAGGATCAAAATTTAAAATTTTAAAGAATTTAAAACCGCACATGGTTTGACCGAAAGACTTAGAAAACCATGCTCTAATCATAATTAAATAGTTAAAATCCTACTAGACATTTCACAAAATGGGTTTCATTGCGTGTGTATGTTTTTCTAGACCATTCACAGTAATCGTGCAACCCTAGGTTTTTCTCATTTTCTACTAAAAAACATGGATTTTCCTAAAAAAACTCATAGAACTTCAATATAAGACATATATACCCAAATAAAGATTAAAAATATTAAAAATAATCAATAACAAATATCAGATACTAGACACACACTTCTCGACTACAGTTGGTAACTTAAGGTATAATATGACATGTGTTGTCCAGACACTTACTCATACCTACATCTCAAACTCTGATGATCCTATATTTTGTCTACCATGATTTCCAAAATAACAATTGGGATATCATACCATTTTTTCATGGACCAACTTAGGTCATCTTACCATGTCACTTGATCTGGTTTTTTATAAGTCCTGAGGTGCATTCAAGATCACCACAGTCTAGTAAATTCTACCAGGGCACCAAGACATACATCATTGAGAATTATTTTTCCCAATAAAATAATAATAAAAAAGATGAATTTCACATAAAATTTCATCATGATCAGTCCATAAATCAAAGAATCATATATATAGAAATAAACATATTTTAAATATAATGAAACCAAATAAAGAATAAGAGTAAAAATCATAAATCATTAAATAATAAGTAGAACCCAAAAATATATCTAAATATCCCAAAAATAACTAAAGTTGAACTCATATTCAAGAACAGAAATATGATCAAAATAATAATAAAATGAAGCTAATGAATGGAAAGATAAAGTGACACAATGAAAAATATGAACAAAAAATATAACCAAGAAAAATATAAAGAGAAATCCAGAACAACCATATACATGAATTAAGTGAATGATCATCACTTTCCACCTTAAACATACTCAAATCAAAATCCAAATACCACCAAATACATATAATAGGAACTAGTATTGAACTTTTAATATATATAGTGTGTGAAAAAATAATTCTCAGTAGGCATCCACCCCACACACCATGCATAACCTTTAAAATTAAATGCATTCCATGCTATTTTAAAATAAAACTATGAAATATAAACTTTATTTTAAGTTAAAATAATATAACATGTATCCATCATATGAAACCATTCCGTCCAAGATATAAAGGTTACACATTTTAACAAAAAACATACTTAATATATTTTTAAGAATGAATGATAGTAGATGTTAAGAAAAAGTTTTAAAACTTCACTTGATGAATACTCATTATTAAGATTTAAGTAAAAAATCCCAACTTTAATATCTCGTTTAAGTTTAATAAGGAAAATAAATATTATATGTATCTAAATCTTTAGGAGGAAAACACCTTTCATTAATATAAGTTAAATATGGAAAGAATAATTTCATTATTGAAATGATCACTCTCAATTTAGAAGAATCCATTTTTCTTTTTATAATGGAAAATAAAGAACATGATTAGATTCTATGAAAATCATTATAATTTTTTATTATAGGTAGGGAGGATTACATGAAAGAAAGAATCACATATGCACCCTAGGCACCCCATTGGGTCAAGCATTATCCCTCCCCCTAGGATTGGAAAAAACCCAAAGGACCTATTTATTATATTTTTTGTGACTTTAATGCCCAACAGATCATTTCCATTACATGTTCTTTTTATAGACCCTTTACTATCCATTAATGGGCCATGAACCATGTATTTTACAACACTCCAACATTTTATTCCCTACAACATGTGATCTAGTCGGCCTATGGGCTAACCCTTGGAATCCTACACCTTCCCACTTAGTTGGTCATAGCCTGTATTCCCCAACAACTTCTACCATCCCGATGTAATTTCACCCCACTGATGTCTATTTAACCCTATCACTGATGAATAATATGACCATCCCAGTGATGTCTTGCACCTCTACACCCACCAAATCACTAAAATCCATCATCTCTGAGCCGGAAATCTTCCTGTACCCTGATTACCATATCATCATCGACATTTTTCTTTTCCAACCATTAGTTTTACTAAACTTATAGCCTACTAATTATTGCATTCAACCATAAACCTCTACCCCATTAGGGGTATCACCCCCATCAATGTCACCCATTTGAGGTCAACCATCACATGAGATGAAGCTTATAAATATAACACATTCTAATATGAAATCCTTTGGGGAATCAAACCTCATATTTGATGTAGTACAAATGGTGGGAAACACACTCATCTTGTACCTTGAATACATTCTAACATATTTATCATGGTAAAAAGAGAACATCAATAAGAACCAAAATTAAAAAAAAACAAACATAACTATAGAGATAATAAAATATCATGAAATAAACATAAATAAGTTATCATGTGATAAAAAATTACAACCATTATAAGAATATCTAGAATCTTTGGAGACAATTTTGGATAATACCAAAATAAAATCAATATAATTATCACATAATGTGATTCAACTACCCAAAAATCGAGTTTTACCTACCTATCCTAACTAAGAGAAAAAATCCCCTAAACAGAGAATATTCCTAGCTCAGGTACACTAGCTTGAGTAGAATCATAAACTAGTGTAGTATTCATGCATATATTTCCCACATAGATACCTGTGGCTCACCATGGCACAAAATAGAGGTAAGAAATAATCATGTAACATAAATAAATATATATAATTAAAAAAATCATAAAACACCCTAACCTATGACCAACCTTCACAAAAGCAACCTTCTTTTTATTAATAACCATAAAATAACTATATCCACTAACAAAGATAAATCTATGAATCTAACATAACATAAATATCACTTTTAACTTTTGTATAAACAACACCATGTGGATCACTTTAAGGGTATAAAAATACCAAATCATTTTAAATTATGATCAAGGAAAAATAACCTTGTGAATATATAATTTTATTTATCAATTATCACATTTCAAATCTAATTGAAAATTTCTTTATTTTATATAAAATAAAAATAATTCAAGTATAAATTACTAATAGAAACTCCCTTTTAAATAGGCCAAACATAGAATTTATTTCTTTGTAAAACATTAATAAAATAATATTTTAAATTGTTATAATTAATAATATTTTTCTCCATGAAATTCACCTCAATTTATTCAAGGAACTTCCAAATTGGAATTTAAACAAACACTCAGTGTGCATAGTCTATATGAAAACAAATTTTAAGTATTTAAACATGATAAAATTCCTTTTATTCCAAATAAAATATATAATAAAACTAAATTCCTTTTACATATAATAATTATATATAATTACTATTACTTTTAAAACATTAAAAACATGTATCGAAAATAATAAAGTACACGAACCTTTACATTTAAAGGAAAATTCATGGAGAATCCAACCTTAAATCATCGATTCCTCAAGTAATAATGTCATTCCACAAAAAAGATAAAATAAAAAATTTTCAGGGACCATTTCAAACCCAAACATAGATAAATACCAGAATAAGTTTGAACAACACCAGACCCTAGGTCACCATGACAATATTGGGGTAAGAAATAAAGAGAAAAATGGAAAAAGGATGAGTGAAGGAGAAAAGAACTACTCACTTGATGAAACCTTGGAGATTTGATAGATAAATACCAAGATTACAAGTAAAAAAGGAGGTGAGAAAAAATTCATGATTCAAAAGAGATTTGGAAATGTCAAATGAAATAAAGGAAGGCCCTAAAGGAGGGTTGAATTAAATAAGGGTAATAATTGGAATTTCATGATTTTTAAACCAGGCAGCTTGTATGGTTTGGGAAACTATGCACTAACTATGTAGAACATACTTTATTAGATCTATGCACCCTAAACCATTAGGCTACATGATTATTTATAACCATGCTAAAAATAATGCGGTAACCATTGTAAAGGCACCACATGTAAGATTAATTCATTGGGTTACTCCTAACCATGTACCAACCATGTGTCATTACTAAACTAAAAATCTTACATATAAGATTAAACTGAATGGTTTCTAGTAACACTGTGATGTTTTTGTGGTATGTAAATTCTTTTAAAATTTGAAGATTTCAAATATTTTATTCTTTAAATCTATAAAAATTAATTAATAAATATAGTAGTAGGAAAATGATACATGAGGTTTTGACACACATAGACATTATAACATTTCCAAACATGATTTCCAAACTTACAGACTTATAATAGAACATCTTCAACCAAATGATGTATATGATTTTTAATTATGTACTTAAATTATTAATTTCTGAAATTAAATGATTTTTCTTACTAAATTTACATTCATTTTGTTATTTTAGGTTTTATGGATTCTATATTTCAAATCTATACTCAAGTATCTCCTACCTTATTGTATGGACATGCTTGATTTTTGCACATGTGTAATGCCTCTTATCTATTTTCACTCGCTTGAGTAGAACCATTTTGATCAGGTTATGAGATATTTTAGGTTTATGTATCCTATTCCCACCCCAACCAGATAGTTTGAATCCCTACATTCCCTGAATATGTCAGAGAAGTGAGATGAAGACTAGAGACAATTTCATGCATGCTACATTAATATATGAGACAAAAGTGGAATGTCCTGATTACTAGGGGAATCTATGGCGTGAAAGATTCTATCAGACCAACTAGATTATGACCACTAGTACCACATGAGGTCATTATTATATCTTACACAACACAGATGAGGCTATCATGACTTGGAAAAAACATTTATCCTTATCGAATAGATCTTATATTAACTGTAATTGAATGCACTATGTTTTTGTAGGACACTCATATCACACATCTATTGTACATATATGATCTTATAGTGGTATTCATATTTTACCAAGTTCATTTTAATACATCAGTAGCAGATATGCACGAACTTATGGATTAGATTTATAATGGAATTTTCTTTGATGTTTCACATGACTCTTAGCTCCAGGTCGACATGCGATAGGGTGAAGAGCCTCAAGTAGATTTGCCATGTGATGATGTGACACATGAGGAGAATTTCCATAATTATCACATAGATTCTTATATACTTCTTTATATATATATGCCACAATCATGTTGTAGTTCTCATGTTACATATCCTACTCAAAAAAAAGATATTCTACTTTCAGCTTCAATGCCATAAGTTATGATTATAGGGACTCACATAACTTCTACTAGTGATTATAACGCTCATTCTATTTATCATATTATGTTGTAGCAATAGATGGTGACCAGAACATATGTGATTCACCAATTTTTCCCAATGGTTAGATGCTTAGTATATACCAACCATATTCTTATCACATGGGATAAAGTCTTAACAAGAATACTTATTCTTATCCCATGGGAGAGAGTTGTAGTGAACAACCATATTATTTCTAGGTAGGACATGGTATAGGATATGGTACTGTGGATCCACCACCTATCATATATAATAATGTAGAGGTAATTGTAACTAATGCTATATAGAAGGAGCATGCACCAAAACATGAGCATTAAAAAACACGACATGATCGAATTATTTATACACCCGGATGTGCCACATTTAAGTCTCCAAGACAGCAATACAGACACCAGTGATACTATTTCCATTGTTTATAAATTTTGAATTCAAATATATGTAATATATTTGTCACATTTTTACTTTTACACAAATTAAAAAAACATCATTTTCTAATTAATTAATATAATTAATAATTGATTAATTGATCAATTAAGATAAATAATAAATAATAAAATATTAAATTTATTAACAATAAAAAATAATTAATTTAATTAGTAATTAATTAATATAATTAATAACTAATAATAATAATTAATATTTAATAATAATAATAATTTACAATATAATTAACAGTTAATAATTATAATTGATGATTTAATTTATAATGTAATTATAAATATAAATATTGATTATAGTTAATATTATAATTAATAATGGAATTAATAATATAATTAAAAATTAATTAAATTATTAATTGATACTATTAATAATAATAATATTTGTTATTTTCATTACAAATTATTATCATTATTTAACAAATTAATTATATTAGTAATTATTATTTGTTAACTATATTAATTATATTATTAATTTTTATCAAGTATATTATTAATAATTAATAACATGAGTGATGGCTCCTATACTCTGGAAATCTGGTTGAACTGATGGTGATCGAGTTTTAATCTAGGATCCTATAGAACTGATGGCTTCTTTTCCTATGGATTCGAAGGTGGGGGAAGTGAAGGTTGATTCTCCTCTATGCTAAAATTTTGCTACATAAAAATTTTATAAGCCCCTAGACTTCTTGACACCACTATGGGATATCATATCAGGACTAGGAAATCGAGGGCTCATGGTATTGTTGCCTCATCCTTAGTCGACGTGGGAGTTGAGACCAATCCAACTCATGTCATGCTGATTTAGGGAGTGGGTGATGAGAATAAGGGCCCATTTAGATGGTCTGTGTTAGCTTTATGTGATGTCAATACATGTTTAACTAATATTGGGAAGGTATGTCACACTTCATATGCTCAAGCTATGTTAGGGTTGCTTTCTCTTCTAGATCCATCTAAGGAGTAAGTGATTAAGGTTTGTGATGCGGTTCCTATTATGAGCAATAGGAACTTTGAGGGTATTAGAGGCGATCTTGAATCTTTGTATAAGAAAATCATAAAGAAAGGGGAAATGATGTTTTTTGAATCCACTCATGTAATTTTTTCAGAATGACTTAATGAATGTCGGTACTCTATAATTTCACATCTCTCTTTATACGGGAAGGATTTCAAATGAATTTTTTAGATCTTTTAAAGAGGCTATGTGACTATTATTGGGGACTTGAGAGATGGATAATGACATCCCTTGGTCAAGGTTACTTTCAAATTATTTTCCCATCCGTGACCTTGAAATCGAAATCCTAGGGAATTGGTTTTATTAATATGAAGCCTGGTATCCTCATGATTCAAGACTAGGATTTGCAGTTATACCCCTTGAGTGTGAGGAACTCAATCACCGAGACTTGGATTTGCATTATATGATAGATTTAGTTATTATAGAACCCAAAAATTCTTTGGGAGATTACTTATGCAGTTGGAGTTCCTATAAAAATGGGCAAAGAAATTGAAAAAATAGGTATGTCCATTTTTCAAGGGTTCTTATCGAAGTTTATGATTGTGATCCTATGATAAAAAAATACTGTATTAACTGCTGATGGGCATCGATTTGATTTACTATTTGAGTATGAAAAGATGCCTATTTTTTTTAAGGGATGTAGTATTATAGGATATTTCTATTAAAGTGTCATAGAAAAATTATATATAGTCACTATAGGGATAAAGGGAACCACAAAAATATTTTTAGGAAAAAATTGAATGGTGATATTGATATGGATCATCATATAGACCATAATGCTACAACGCGGGATGTGGTATCCCAACATAAAGGTACTGATGAAGGAATTATGATGGAAAACAATCCTATAGGCCAAGATAGAGGTAAATTGGATGATCACAACTTACATGAACAAGCAAAGTAACTCAAAAAAAAAGTTCATCTTGACACTCAGGGAGATGCAGACATGGATATGTAGATGGACTATACCAGCGATGGTGAATTGTTACTTGAGTTTTATCCTCTACAAGAATAGGCTGATGCCTATCTTTCTGGGGTTTCCAAGAAAGGAAAAAATACAATTGATGTCAGTTAAATTTATTCATCATAGATTAATAAACAAAAATCACACCCTATCAGGTATTATAGAGATATTTCACCCAATTCTATCGATGGGGTTCTTTCCCATACCGGGGACAGGAAACTTCCACTTACCAAAACTGAGGATGTTGGGTCACAATTACATGATTCATCCTCTTATGAGATGTGTGGTCCTGCTATGTTAACCCATATGAAATCCATTTATGTGTAGTGGGACCATGTGGCTTTCAAGGCCCCTTATGCAAATATTTCCAATAGTGAACCGATCACATCTACGACTACCACCTATTTTGAAACTATAAAGACTCAACCCTTTGAAAAAGTTAAGGGAATTAAAGATGTGGTTGATGAATTTGGATTGAGGGTGGCCAAAAAGAATGCACCTATAACACCTGATAAAGAAAATATCCTTCTACATGATGCTAACATTGTAGGAAAACAACCTTATCTTATAGGGAAGATACCAATAAAGGGATTTGATGTAGTCCTTAAAAGCATGATAACTGTTAATGAGGCTTTTAATCCACATGTTGAAACTTAAATGGGGAAGGATTCAGGTGTAGAGTTTTCACTAGTGGCCATAACCAGTACTGTAAGTAAGGGACCTATCTTGTCATAATTGAGGGAATTTATATTACATATTTGACTAGGGAAGTTGTTCTAGATCCTCACAAGGGTACCGAGAAAAATAGTATTTTATTATGCTTAAAAATATGAATAGAGACAACACTAGGGAATCATTATTGTAGGAAGGGAAAGACCATCCTCCAAAGGGAATCTCTGATCTTAAGGTGGAGTCAGAGGGGATAGACAAGGATTGTGAAACATATACTGATTCTCAAGTTGATGATGAAAAATCATGAAAAAAAACAAATCCCAGAGGAGGGGTTTTCATCCAAGAGTTTGGGGAGGTGGTCGATCTGATAGATGAATAATATTGTTCAGTTGGATTTGGGAGGCTTCTTATTTAAGCTTATTCCTCTTATTTTGGGGGTAATTTTTTTCTAGGATCTTGGAGGTCATGGTTTGTCATTGTTTTATACATTCCATTTTCCTCTGTTTTACTTTTCCTTTATTTTAATAAATGAACCATGAACTTTTCTTTTCGAAACACATGGTTCGAGGCTATATTTGATTAATAATTAATAATTATATTAATTATACTTTTTAATTATTAATTATTTTTTTGGTTTTTAGTTATATAGATAAATAAATTATTGTTATAATATTTATATTATTAATTAGCAATTATATTAATTAATTATTTATATATTACTAATTATATTATTAATAAAAAATTATATTAGTTACATGATTAATTATTAATTATATTAATTAAATTATGATTTATTACTCATTTTAATTAATTAATTAATATAAGTAATTACTAATTATATTATTACTTGTTAATTAATTAGTTTAATTATTTTGTTTGTTATTAATTAACTTTATTAATTAATTACGTATAAATAATTTTAATATTAATTTCCAATTTTATGAATTATATTATTGATTATTAATTATATTTATCATATTATTATCTGTTAAATATATTTATTAATTATTAATTATATTATTATTTACTAATTATATCAATCATATTATTAATTACTAATTACATAACTACTTGCATGAACCTTGTTCATGCAAACCGGTGAACACCCCTTTCTGAAATAATAAACACTAGGCCTGACTACATGAACCCACCCGAAATAGACCAAACCAAACAAACAAAAACAAGATCTTCCCAAATCCTAATTGAAAACCGATGTTACCGCTATCACTATTATTTCTGTTAGAGGTACCTCCGTCAACATCGTCATAAATGCTTGGAATAGTGATGGTGGAGAGCTAAGACCAAGATGAGAATGCTGTGTAGGTGACACCAACTAAACACTGGAATAAAGAAGGCCTCTACACAACATTTTATGCTATAATGAAGAACCATATTAGACCACCATCAAGAAATTATCAAAGAGAATCATTATATGGGACTAGCGATAGATATGGATAAAGATAGGGACACAGAAGGGTCGCAAAGTGGTGTAGATGATATGCCAAGGAAACATTAAGGACATTGAAAATTTATAAACATAAGGAAACCAAAACTCATATCTATGCTCCATGGAACACAAAAACCTATCATCAGAAGAAGATACCCCTACAATCAATGAGAAAGAATAAAAAACCAATAGATATTAAGAATATAGAAATAATACATGAAATTCTAAAGAAGGATGATAATGTTGAGCTAGGGGTGGGCTAAACTATGTCATTTTAGCACCAGATCTTTATGAGAGAGTGAGACCTTTTACAATTATTGAGGAAATAATTTATCACTAATGAAAGGGTCTAGAATATGTGTTGGAGATGAAATATCCCAAATAAAAAATATAGTTATAGTCTCAATGACCAATCTATATACAATATACAATATCTTCTATTCTTAGTTTGTGAAAATAGTAGAGAAAGTGTTGACCAATCGGTATACTAAATATAGTAGGTTCCTTCTTCCCAGTATAAATAAATATAGTATAGGAAGGTTTGAACAATATATATACAAAATAAAATAGGGTCCTTCTCAGTAAAATTAATCAATTAATATTTATAGATAATACATTATACTTTGATCAAGAAATTTGAGTCATTTTACACACAAAGTCAAAAGTATTCAAAGAGATGGGGAATAAAAGAAAATAAAAAATAAATAAGAAATAATTTTATCCCAACAAACCCACAATGTTTCCTTAAGAAAAAATTTCTCCCTTTATGTTTTCCAATATTGTGATCTATTATCTCCCAGGATAGATCATATCACCTTTCTTAGATAGCAACAATTCAAATCCAAGAACTTCTTAGAACATAGTGTGTGCAGATAAATCATATTTTGAACTCTAGAGAATCATAGTGAAATTTTGAGAGAGTTTTGATATGTTGAAAGAGAGACAGAGAGAGAAATACTTCAAGATAGGATCATGCACATTTCTATTTATAATCAAAGGAAAATGAATATTTTTTAAATAATAAGATATATATTTTTTAAAACTCATTTTTCTGTTAAAAAAAGTTAAAAACAAAAGGAATGAAAGTGGGAAGCAATTTCATAACCACTGACTACTTACCGACTATATTTCACTTTCCATTTATTTCTAACAATCCCCAATATAAGTGGAAAGTAATTAAATCATATAAATGTGTAGTTTTTTAATGATATAAAACTACCTTAGGATAAATTCAAATTTCCTTAATGAATCTTATTATACTTTCTCATTTAGTCAGTAGAGATAACATCCTCAAACTGTTATCCTTTCATAAAAATTTAACAATAGAATCCAAACAATTATCTCTCTATTATAGTTGATTATTAGTTTTGTGTTTATTTTTTCCATGAACACCACATGGTTTCATGAGTATTTTAGAGAATCTAGATGGACAATTCTCCTTGAATTGGCCTCACTTCACACTCAAATAAGTGATTCTAAGACTATAAATTAATTTTGAAAATCATTTAAAATGTGTAGTTAGCCTCTTCTTAAAGTATATTATCATCTTAAGAATGCAAATAAAATATTACTTAATCCTTTATGACAACTTAGTTTTCCATTTGAACTTATATCTTGAGATCTCTAGTAAACTAGGTAGGGTTATAACCATGAATAATTTATTTAATTGGTCACAAACCCATTCCATTTGATGATTTCTATACAAGATCTATAGCTACCCATTTCATAAAGGGTTTTAAAATATTGATTTTTGAAGTTACATGGTCAGTCATAATAATCCCACTAGAGAGTAGTTTTTTGATCGAGTTATTCCTTTGATGTATATGTCGATATTTTCTACTATACATTACATTCTTTTTTTCCTTCAAATCACTACTTGACTATCTCAATGAACACACACAATAAGCATATGTATTGAACAACTTGGAATGTATTTCAAGAAGTTTCAAATCCATTTAGATTATTCTCCAACATTATATAAGGAAATATAATCTACCTCCATAGTGGATCATGCAACACACATTTTTTTAGATGATTTACAAGATATAGATATTCCACTAATTTTGAACACATAACCAATAGTGAATATAGTATTTTCTAAGCTAGTTATCCAATTTTTATCACCATAACCTTCAAGTACCATATAAAACATTGTATTGTTCAATGAAAAGGTATTGGTATATTTTAAATATACCAAAACATGATTCATAGACATATAATAGAGATTATTTAAATTTACAGTAAATTAACTTATCTTTATTATAGAAAAAGATATGTCTGGTATAGTGAAATTCATGACATATATCAAACTTCCTAGAATATAAGCACACTCTAAATAGGATTTAATTTCACCAGTGTTCTTTTAAAGGCATAGATTAACATCTATAAGATTCGTTACTAGGTTTATATCAATATTTGAATAATTTTGAAGAATATTCTCAATATAATGAGACTGTGATAACACCAACCCATCAGATGTTCTCTATATTTGAATTCCCAAAATGATATCTTCCACTCCCATGTCTTTCATTTCCAATTGAGTGATGAATACATTTTTTTTGGATTTGATGATATTTACATTGCTTCCAAATATGACCATATCATCCATATAAAAGAAAACAACAACATATCCATTTTGAGTGTATTTAAAATATAGACATTTATGAAACTCATTAATTTTGAACTTGTTTTTTAATATTTTATGATAAAACTTTATATGCTATTTTTTGGGAGATTATTTTAACCCATAAATTTATTTCACCAGTCAACAATTTTTTTTTCTTATCCAAGAATAATAAATCCTTCAGGTTGTTCCAAGTAAATATCTTCCCCCAAATCACCATTTAATAAGGTGATCTTAACATCCATTTGATATATTTCTATCCCATTCAAAGATGACAAACCAATTACCATCCTTATATGTGAAATCCTCATAACAGGCAAATAAGTGTCAAAATAATCAAGTTCCTACTCTTACTTATAACCCTTTACTGTAAGTATTTCCATGTATTTTTCAATAGTTCCATCATACTTTAATTTCCTTATAAAGATAAACTTGAATCCAAATGGTTTTTTTTCTAGGTAAGATCATCCAGTTCCTATGTATTTTATGAAAAGATTGAATAATTTTTTCTATTAATAGACTCTTTTGAAAAAGAAGCTTTTTGGGTGGTCAAAACCTATCTAAATGTTTGAGGTTCATTTTATAACAAATATGTTAGAAAGTATAGTCAAAAATACCAAAAGATAAATTATCCTTTACTTATTATAAATTTTATCTCCATTGAATATCTTTCTTCCACATTATTTATAGGCCTTTTATTATTCCCATTCATCTCATTTACCTTTCGACATGGGAATATATTTTCAAATAATGAAGCATCCCTTGATTCAATGATCATTTTGTTTTTTATTTATACGATCTTTTACTTATGAACAAGAAATCGATATTCATTGTTGTTAAGTGATAACAAATTAATATGCAAGCAATAATTTTTGGCCAAATTTTAACCCTTTTAGTTCATGAAATACAAAATTGGTCAAACACCCCCCCACATTAATATATTTAAAGTTATGATTTCTTCCCTACCTCAAATCACATGTAATACTTTATATATTCTTGTGGGGTACTCTATTTAGTAAGTGTTTTAAAGTTAAAATTTTTCCCCCATGTGTTTTGTGGTAAAATGGTACTATTTATCTTATTGTTCATCATTTATTTTAAGGTATGGTTTTTTTCCTTTCAGAAACTCCATTTGATTATGAAGAATAAGGAGTTATAGTTCAGTGAATTATACTAAACTCACTACATATATTTGGGAAAGGTGACTCATATTAACCTTCATGATCACTTCTTAAGCATTTAATTCTCTCACTGAGTTAATTTTTAACTTTTTTTTATAATTATTAAATATATCAATATCATCATCCTTACTATCATGTAGATTAACATAATAATTTTTTGTAAAATCATATAATATGTTGATAAATTATATTTTATAAACTCTTGAAGGTACTAATTCCATATCATACATGTTAGTGTTTATTAAATCCCATGGATCATATTTCATTTCAATAGTATGAAAGGGAAATATATAAAATTTTGATTGAACACACCCATGTGATTTATTTCCTGAATAATCAAATGTTGGTAATAAATTCATGTCAATTCATTTATTTGAAGATATATAATTAAAATGACCCAATATTTCATGCCAAAAATCATCACGCTCAACTACATAAACTAAAGGAACATTTCTTTCATTCAACTAAAAATATTTAGTTATAGTGGACATTACATTGAGTTTGAACAAAACATCACTAGGATAACCATTACCAATGTAAACATCACTCTTAGTGAGTAAGAATTTGTTAGAAACAAAAACTAACTTGAATTAATTATTAACCATAATAGAGCTTGACACTAAATTCTTGAATATATTGAGTATATAATGTATGTTATTTAGCGTATTAGTCTTGTTTGATGTCATTTTTAGAAATAAATTATATATGCCTTCCACTTTGTAAGTTGATGAGTTCCCCACAAAGATTTTCTCATCACTTCCCACTGATTCATATGATTAGAACACCAACTTATTAGCATAAACATGGAAATTATATCTGATGTCAACCCATCACTCCTTTAGGTTCCTAATGAGATTGAACTAAGAAACCATAACAAAAAAAATCTAAATCTTGAATTTAAGAGGAGATCTTTTCAAGATCCAATATATTGTCTTGAGGGTTCATTTTATTTTTTTAATTTCTATAATAATAAAATTTTTATTATGTTTTTTGGATGAGAAATTACCTATATAAAAAATACAATTATAGTTTAAATAACCAATCTATATACAAATTGTATTAGGGACTCTTCCTAGTCTCTGAAAATAGTTTAGGAAGTGTTGACCAAATTGTATACTAAATATAATAGTTTCCTTCTTCTTAGTATATATTAATATAATAGAGTAAAGTTTGAAAAATCTATAAACATAATATAGTAGGTCCCATGTCATTATACTTGATTAAGTAATTGGTATATGTAATATAATTGAATTTGATCAAGTAATATAAGTTAGTATCAATATATATTGCAGAAATATTGAAGGATATAAGGAATAAAAGTGATGAATAGATAAATAGGTAAAAATATGAGCCTAATTAATTGAAATTATTTCATTATGAAAAAATTTCTCTCCCTATATTCCCTATTATTGGGAGAAATTAACTCATAGGATAGAATGAATTGCCTTTCTTTGTTAACAAAAATTCAAATCCAAGAACTCTTTCAAATGCAACATGTAAAGACAAATCACACTTATAATTGTCAATAATCATGTAATTATTTTGATAGAGTTTCAATTCTATAATATAGGGGGAAATCATTTAAAATGGGATGGGGGCACCCTTCCATTTATAAGTAATGAAAAATAAGCATTGTTTAAAAACAATAATAAAGGTATAATGTTTTAAAAACCATTTTCCATTTAAAAAGGAGAAAAATTAAAGGAAGTAATGTGGGATTAAATTTCTTAACCATTAGACACTTACCCACTAAGCTTTAATTTATATTTATTTATAAAAAGATGACAATATATGGGTTGGCTATCCTTGATGGAGGTGGTTGATAGACATAGAGCCATACCATCACTACCAAGGGGAAAAATGAAGTACATGAATAGAGGGGTTATGATAGATCAAATCCATGATTGATTATTTAGGAATAAACTTAGATCTATGGTTGATGAATAAATATATAATTCTATAGAATCTTACCATAAATACCCCCACCAAAAATTAAATATTTTAAAAGATCCAAATCTAGGAATAAAAAACAGTGAAAGAAAAAATTCTACATCTTAGAACACACCACAGTGCTATGTTTTTTCATGCATACATAAAATGTGAATATTTGAATTTTGTGGGAAATTTAAATGTAGAATAAGTGCATGATAATAAAAATATTTCATGTAGGAAAGAAGTTCGAATCTTTAACCAGATTTATAGGTGGATTTTTAAGGAAATAAAGACCAAGAATATCTGAATATGTGACTGGATGGCATGGAATTAAATTCACATGTTTTTCCACATATCTCTTGATGAATAATTTTTGTATTTAGTGATTATTTTTGTCTTTTAATGGTTAATTATTGTGTTAATATTTATTTAATATTGAATAATAAATTGTTGATTATTTTTTAAAAAATGATTAAATTAATGAGTGTATTGTTATTTTATTATTTTATTTTTTTATTTCATTATTAACATTGATTTTAAATGTCAATTTTAATCTTTATAATTTAATCTTTTACTTATTGTATTTTATTTTTTATTTCTTAGTTTATGTAAGAAATTAAATTACCAATGTTTTAGTTTTAATTTTTTTCATATTTATTTTGAATGTAGATTTTAAATTGTAGTGTTAAATTATTTTATTTTTAGTTTTTATTTTATCCTTTATTTATTTATTTTAAATTCGTTATTTTTTATTTATTTTATTTTTAGTGCAGGACATACAATAAAGGCAAGTTTATTGAAATATCAGTGCTTAAACATAAAAGAATTTATAGTTATTTGCGTGACATAATTTAGAAATTGGTATTTTAATTTACAATTTTCATGTGAGAAATGGGTTATAACATAAGGCGATTTACCTTGTTTTGGGTAAAAGAAATTCTTCATAAGAGAATTCAAATCATGTAAGATAAATTCCAGTGTCATTTGTAAGATAAAATACCTAGCGTGTAAGGTAGCATTATCTTATGTCCAAATTGGAAAGGGGGAAGGAGGAGCCTAGACCGAGATATAGGGTTCATTTATGGGGATGGAACGAATCTCTTCTTTTACAACCAAGGAAAACGAAGAAGAACTTCAAGACCAAGCTTTTTGCGGATGAAGCATCACAATCCATTGCCACCAATCTGAATTTTGATCTTTCACGATGGTATGAAACCTACCATTCACCAGTTAAAGAAAATACATAGGTGAAGAAGTTACTAGTTGTGGACAAAATTTATAAAGTTAAAAGAGTAGATACCTGAGACTTTTTGTGGAAGATAACTTTCGACCGATGCAGATAAATATCCGAACTATGTTTATTGCTTCGATTTGCTAAAGCATTGATTCATCAAAATTATTGAAGAAGATAAACCACTATTTTGAACTAAAGAATCTATGTTGGGATTTGTATTTGGTGGATTAGGGTTTTTAGATCCATCAGTGTTGATGATGGAACTTCTTGGGTTTGGCGGCCCAATGATCAGAGATATTGATTGAAAGAAGAAGACAAGCCCAAGTCATAGTTGAACTGAAGTAAACATCCATATCCATTGATTATGATCTAAATTTAAAGGTGAAGGTTGGATATAGATCTAGATAAATAAGGGTTTGTCTGATTGATTCCAATATAGTTATTTCAGTTTTGGTCTTTTTTGTTTAGTTTATTCAAATCTATTCTTTGATGAAAGAAGTTGAGTTGATGTCTGTTGTTACTTTTGATGAATCTTTTAATCCTTCCTAGTTAAATATGAGATGATATAATATGGAAATTAAGTTGATTGAGCTTGTTTGTCATTGATTTTTAGGGATTCATTCATAGATGAAGAAGGGTTGGACATCGCTGAATTGGATATGCTGCAGTAGAGGTCATCTAAGAGGATCTTTCCAATTGTATTATTAAATAAACCATGGTTGTATTTTTATGATTAAAGAATTTTCTAGGCGGTATTCATGGTATGAATTACAATATTGAATGGAGATGATGGGGCCTTGATTTCCACCATTTTTCCACTATTGCATCAAAGAATTGTGATTCTAACATGTTCGACACAATTTCTCAAAGAATGGAATTGGTTGGTGTCAAGGTCCCCAAACAATGATGTTAGGAGTAGTCATGGTGTCAGATGAAAATTTTAAATTACCAGTGAAAATTTTAGAATTATTCAAGGGAATTATTAAAGTGATAGCGCTTTACCAGAAGGTGATAGTGAAAAAAAATTAGTAGTGATAACCGATGAGTGAGTTAAGCAAAGGAAGGAAGTGCACTAAGTCGGTGTGCAGCTAAAATATATAATAATAAGACATGATAAAAAAAGTGACTCCATCATAATTTTTGACACACACTTTTAGAGAGAGAGAGAGTGGGATCTTAAAGATGAGAACCAGGCAGTAGAGTGACTTATTGAGTTAGATAAATAGATCCTCAATAGAGAAGATTTCATTTATTCCTTCTCTTGCTTTTTGTTTTTGCTGCTATGAATTCTTGTAAAATTGAAATTCTGATTATGTTTTCTGAATAAATATTTTAAGGGATCGAGATTAACTGGTTGAAATTTTTCTAGTTTACGCATAAATCCTTATTCATATTTTTTTTTCAATCTAAGATCTTTTCTTGAAGCTTTTCATATATTTTGATCTTTTAAAAATTGATAAAAATTGATTTCAAATAAACTCATTCAAGAAATGCTAAAACATTTTTAATCTTATAACAAAAGATTATGTGGGTGATTATCACAACAAGATTAATTTAAAATTTAATTATTTGGAAATATAATTTTATAATTTTGTGAATGATTAGTGCTACAGTTGAAATAATGTAGAATTATTTCACTCAGTGGTTAATTTCTTGACAAGGCTTGTAGACTTCTTAGAATTTTAGTTCCAGTGAAATTTTTTTGCATGAATGATTTTTTATTAAATTAGCCAATTGAGTTTTTTGACATTATTCTTATTTCACCTCTTAATTATCTATCACTTCTGCTACTAGATTACTTTCTTTGTTCAATTTTTTTCTTGTTTATCCTATTTTATTTTTATTGGTCCATTAATTTAAAAAGATTCCTTCTTCAAGGTTTGACACACACTCATCACTATAACATTAGTAAGTAGGGTTATTTAAATAGTTAATTTTTTATTTAGTTAAAGGCAATGAATTCAAATTTTAGTGTCATTTTCTAGGAGGGCACATGCGGCCAAGAAAGAAAAATAAAACTTAAGAAAACTCTAAAAAAATTAAACCTATTTAAAAAAATTGATATAATAATTCTAAATTCTGAAACTTTCTGAGAATTTAATCTTAAATCTTTTCATTTATAAACTCAAGATCAAAATCTAAGAAATTAAAACCTATATTCCAAGATATAAATATTCCTTGTTTAGTTATTAAAAAGAAAAAAAGTCTAAAATGGTAGAAAATATGGAAAATTTGAACAATGTTCAAAACCATAATTTGAATTTTCAACCTCTTAGGAATGAGTTAAAAGAGAGATTAATCCTTAAGGGGTTTTAGGTTCCAAACATTTCATGAAATCCTTCTTATATCAGGAACACTTATAGTCATTGAAACTATGGAATTATACTGACTGACTGAAAATTAATTTTTTTATTATCCAATCACTTTTGAGGAAAAAGTGATAAACCAAACAAGACTTCACCACTATTCCAATTCACTACAAGTCACCACTGAATCATTTCATCAGTTCCACACTTCACCATTCCACCACTCCACCACTCACGAAATACAAAAATATTCATCACACCAAACAAACCATTCATGCATTAAAATAAAAACTTGCACTGAGAAACCAGGAACCAAGGAACAAAAACAACAGAAAAGCTAACCAAACCTCAGATCCGGCCTCTTCGAACGTCCACTAGTGCGACCATCAACACCGGCCCAAATCCACAACCTACAAACAAGAGTTCGCCCAGCCCTCACGCGATGTGAGATGGACCTCTAGGGAGAACCCATCCACAAAAGTCCATTGAAAAAACCTGAATAAAGAAGATCGGGCTGTCCTACCACTTACAAAGAGTAGATTCATAACCTCCCCCCTCCGAGCAACAACGGACCGACGCCACGCCACCTCAGGAACACCAAAGCCACCGCTGACCCTCACCGGCCCCAGGTTAGATGAGTTTTGATGCCGAAACTGACAAACCGCCACTGGGAAGCCTCGTTGAGAAATGCCGCTGCCGGAGAAACCATCGGGGTAAAAACCAGAGCCGACATTGAGCCTCACCGATCTCGGGCTTGACGAGATTTGAAGCCGATGCAGAAGAACTGCCATCGGTCTCGGGCCTGACGAGATCTAAAGCCTATGGAATTATACAATATAATCTTTCCATGTTTCCATCATATAATGGAATTCCCAATGAAGACTCTTTAGACTTCATTAGAGACTTCTATTATGGGGTAAAAAAATTCCTTTGAGAGGATTGAGTGAAGAGGATTTGAAACTTAGAACATTCCCATTTTATCTAAATGGAAATGCTCAGTCTTGGTTTCAATAGCTTGACAAGAATATTTTTGATACTTGGGATCAACTATTTAATACCTTTGTAATGAAATTTTATGCATGAAGAATGAAAACTTAAATTAGGCATAATATCACAAGATTTTTACAAGATTAGGGTGAGCTGTTCTACAAGGCATGGGATAGATTTAGGGGTTTTCTTAGAAGATTTATAAATCATTAGCATACTCCACAATTTATTATGAAAACCTTTTATAATATCCTCACCTCTTATCACCAAACTTTAGTTGATCAAGTTTATAAAGGATATTTTAATAATATGATTGTTGAAGTACTTAAGAAAATATTCAGTACACTTGAACTGAATTCCCAACATAAGTGTTATAGGAGAAGAATAATAGTTAGGAAATAAAATAACAATGTTCAATAAGTTTAAGTCGATGATAATATGTATTATATTGAAGATGATAAAAATTAACTTGGGGAGTAGTGACACCATTGTGTTATGTATGGCCATTCTAACTGTTGCTTCCCTAACTTCGATATGCCTACCCAATAACCTAAGAATGCCAATTTTGATGGTTATTAACCTAGGTTGAAACCAAGGGATTATCCCTTTTCTAATAATTACAATAAATTTTATATAAATCATCCCAACCTTTCATGGAAGGACCATGGGATTTTCAGACCTATTATACCCTTTGGTTTCCAATAGCAACCTAGATAGCCATACCAAAACCAACCAAGGGAAGAGCCTTCTAATTATCAAGGAAGCTTTGAGGGAAAATTTTTCTATAAGCTTGATCAAATTTTAAATATAATGTATTTTCAATATGAAAAGTTTAATACTTAGATATATAAACAAAAATATCAATATGAATTTGATAAAATTCAATCTGATACAAGAATGAAGAATATGGAAATTCAAAGGGGCCAACATGCTAGGGGTATGAATCAGAGGGATAAAGAGAAATTACTAAGTAGAACTAAAATAAATCATATGGAAAATATCATCTACTACAAGGAGTGATCATCATACTCACTAAGTATCCCCTAGGGACTCTAAACCCATTGAAACTGAAATTTTAGAAGAAAATGATAACCCAAATAATGAAACATATGAAACTAGAAATTTGGATAGCCCCATTGAAAATTCTATACAACCTAATATTCCACTTATTAAGGATGACGACAAAGAGCCAAAATTCATGAAAAAAGGGAAGAAAAATATTGAAAAATGTCATGAATGGATGCCTACAGTTTTTAAAACTTTCGCTCCACAGATTAATTTTCCGGAAAGAATTAAGAAGAATCATCATGAACATGGAATTCTCAAATTCATTGAGTTATTAAAAAATTTTCGTATTAATATATAATTTCTACAAGATGTATTTTAGGTTCATTCATATATGAAAATTATTAAAAAAACTATTTCAAATAATAAAAACCTTGATGAGTTTTTGAATTATAGTTTAACTGAGGTGTGTAGTGGTGTAGTTCAGAATATGATACCTCCTAAGTGCAAAGATCCTAGTAGTTTTTTGATTTAGTGTACCTTTGGAAATAGTGGGAAGGTAAATTTCCTTTGTGAACTTGGATCCAGTATCAATATTATTCCTTAATCAATATTTATGAAGTTTATAGTAGGAGATATATTACCCACCATTGTTTTCATTAAATTGACATATCGCTCCATCACCCACCCTATAGGAAGAGTTGATGGTTTAATTTTAAGGGTTGGAAAACTATTTTTACCAGATGATTTTCTTATACATTATACTGAGTGTGCAAAGGAAGTCCCTATCAGTCTTGGTAGGAACCTTAATTTCCATTGGAAGAGGTGAAATAAATGTGGCCAATGGGAAGTTGATTTTCAACATGGGAGAGCAGAGTGAAGAGTTCAATGTTTTTGAAAGATGAAATGTTTCACCACAATCTGGAAATTGTTCAAGTGATTGTTTACATGAATTTAAAGAATCTTTTGATGAAGAAGAAGAATAATTTTTAAACATGATTGATGAAATAAATAATAACACCACACAATATGAAACTTTTATGGGAATTTGATAAAGTAAAGAGGTAGAGTCGAGAGATTCTTATTTGGGTGAATTTCTAGAAAATATGGATAAATTTACTTTATAAAACATTTTAAAACCAAAACTATAAATTGATTCTGAGGATTTGTCTAATCTGTATAGCAGTGAGGTGAGGGGTGTTTTTAGCTCTCATTCATTTTTTTAGAATAAAATTGAGGACTTTGGACCTCCTAGGACTAGGTTCCTTCCTTATAGTCAAGAAGAACCCATTTTAGAGCTGAATCCACTTCCTTCCCATCTCAAATATTCTTTTCTAAGTAAAAAATCTACCCTACCCATCATTATTTCATCTGAGTTAGCAGTGAGTCAGGAAAAGAGTTTTTTTGTATGTTATTAAGAAGTTTAAGTATTTTATTTGATGGTCTATAACTTATATTAATGGAATTTATCCATATTTTTTCATTCATAAAATACTTATAGAACCTGATCAAAAGTCTAGAGTTGAAGCTAAAATAAGATTAAATCCAAACATGAAATAGGTAGTTAAAGGGGAATTCATTAAGATACTTGATGCTAGAATAATTTTTCCTATCTCTAACAGTCCTTGGATAAGTTCAGTACAAGTTGTCCATAAAAATGGGTGTTTAATAGTTGTAACTAATGAGAAAAATAAAGAAATTAAAATTAGGAAAACTTCCAAGTGGAGGGTCTATATTGATTATGGAAAATTAACTCCGCTATAAGAAAAGATCAGTTTTCAATGTCATTTATAGATAAAATGATTAAGAGGTTTGATGGAAACAAATTTTTTTGTTTTATGGATGGTTATTATGGTTACAACCAGATTCCCATAGCCTTAGAAGACCAGAAAAAGACCACCTTTACTTGTCTTTTTGGGATATTTTCCTATAGGTAGATTCCCTTTGTCATGTGTGGTTATCCTGCTACCTTTCAAAGGTGTATGAGTTCTATATGTTCTGATATGACTGATATAATTATATAAGTGTTCATGGATGACTTTTCTATTATTGGTACTGATTTTTAGGTTTGTATATAAAATTTAGAAACCACTTTAAAGAGGTGTGAGGAGACAAAACTAGTATTAAATTGAGAGAAATTTAAATTTATGGTTACAAAAAGAATTTTCTTAGGACATAAGGTTTCTAATAGGGGGATTGAATTTAAAAATTCTAAGATTAAAGTGATTCAAAATCTTCCACCTACTACAAATATAAGAGGCATTATAAGTTTTCTATGATATGCTGGTTTTTACTGAAGATTCATAAAAGAATTTTATAAAATTGTTAGGCCAATTTGTACATTGTTAGTGAAGGATATACCTTTTTGTGTTTGATTAAAGTGCTAAGAATAATTTATCCTACTTAAGTAAAATATTACATCATCACCAATAATTTCTGACCTTGACTGGAAACTACCATTCGAGGTTATGTGTGATGAAAGTGATTGGACAGTAGAGGTATTTTTAGGTCAAAGAAAAGAGAAGAGGTCACATGTGATTTACTATTCTAGTAGATTCCTTGATGATTCCTAGAATTTTTTTTAAACTAAATAGAAAGAGTTGAATAATTTTGTGTTTTCATTAGATAAGTTTAGGTAATAACTCACAGGATCAAAAGTCATAATTTTCATAGATTATTCTATTTTGAAATATCTTTTTGGCTAAAAAATAATAAAAAATAAGGATTATGAGGTGGAATATTTTTATTGAAAGAATTTTATTTAGATATTAAAGATAAAAAAGATTCTGAAAATGTGTTATCTGACCAATTTTCTAGGTTACCTACAATCACAATTCAAACTAGCAAGCCAATATAAATCAATACATCTTTTCATGATAAATAATTTTTTGCTACATCTATAAAAAAATGTGCTTGTTTTTTATATTTTTCCAACTTCTTAGACATAGGAATCGTGCCAAAAGAAATTTCAAATAATCAAAGGAAGAATTTCATTAATAAACTTAAGTACTACTTTTTGGATGATCACTTTCTTTTTCAGAGTTGTGTTCCTGAGGAGGAAATGCTTTTTATTTTAGAAAATTTTCACTCTTCTCCATGGGGTGGACACCATGTGGGAGAGAGGATAACCCAAAAGGTCCTCCAATCTAGTTTTTATTGGCCTACCCTATTTAAGGATATAATAAGTCTGGTAATAAGTTGTGTTAAATTTCAAAGGTTGGGGAATGTGGGTAAGAAACAAAAGTTTCCACAAAAAGGGATTTTAGAAGTTGAAATATTTGATGTTTGGGGGTTATATTTCAGGGGTCCATTTCCATCTTATTATGGGAATGAATACATAATTGTTGCTTTAGACTATTTCTATAAGTGGGATAAGGATACAGCTCTTCCAAATAATCTTTATAGTAGTGTTTTGAATTTCATCAAGAAGAAAATTTTCTATAGATTTGGAGTGTCGAACGATTTTATCATAGGAAATGGTACCAATTTTAAAAATTTTAAATTCAAATAATTAATGAAAAAATATGGTTATATTCATAAAACCAGTACCAATAATCATCCAAAATTCAGTGCGTAGGTAGAAATATCAAATAGAGAGTTAAAATAGATTTTGGATAAAATTGTGAGTAGTTCAAGAAAAGACTGGCCTTTAAGGTTGGATGAAGAATTATGGCCATACATGAATGATTATAAATATTTTATAGGGATGTATCCTTATAGAATCATTTTTGGTAAGAATTTTCATTTTCTTATAGAGCTCCATAATAAATCATTTTGGGTAATAAAAGCTCTTAAATATTATTTCAAGTCTGCTGGATAGAGGGGGTTATTAGAGGTAAGTGAGATGGTAGAAATTAAAAGGGTCTCTTATGAGAGTACTAGGATTTATAAATAAATAAATAAGGATTTTCATGATTATATAATTCAAAATAGGAACTTTGAGGTTAGTTAGAGGGTCTTGATTTTTAATTCTAGATTGATTTTTTTTCAAAAAAATCAAAACTAAATGGTATGAACTGTTTACTATCATGAAAGTGATTATGAATGGATATTTAGAATTAGTTGGATATGAGAATAAACTATTCTTAGTTAATGGTCAAAGAGTTAAGAATTAATTTGAGGGGTAGTTAAGGGACTTGACTATCATATCTATTATAAAAAGATGAATATCCATTGAATCTAACTAAGGACTTTAAATTAAGTTCTTCATTGGTGTCGACCCAGTTCCTTGTTGTATTTTTTTTTATTTTTCAATGAAAATAATTTATTGTTATATAATTGGTTTTATACTATTCTATTTTCACTGGAAATTTTTCCCTCCTCACAAGTGTTTGAATTGGTCTTGCAGTAGGTCATTATATTTTCAGAAGGCACAGAGTTTCTTTAGCTAAAGCTTCAACTATTCTTCAATGCTTAGTGGAGATACAAGCCTGGGCATACTTGATTCACTTACCTAAACATTGTATCTAGTGAAATTATTTCATAAAATATATATTATTGTAACTAATTTCAATCTTTTCATTATGTAATAAGTGTAACCTTATAGCTAGGGTACTTCACTCAAGGCTTAGATGGGCAGTAAATTATGAATGTGCTAAAATGAGAAAGCTTCTATTGCTAGGGGAGCTTCAATTCTCTTCCCTTATTAGAATTCATCTTATTTATTTATTATATATTGAATAAAATTAATTATGAGAGAAATTATATGTTTTTTTGAAATTGGGTTATATTTTATTGAAATCTCACTTGGCACCTTGAATTTTTCATTGTCTGTTTAAAAACTCTGATTTGTTGGAAATTGAACTTTTTTTGGAACAAATTATTAAACTGACTATATTCTCATGCTTTGTTTAATTTTTTTTGTTTTTTCTTTTTAATTTCAATAATGTACTACCTAATTTTATTTATAGGAATAATACTGAAATTTTGTGGAAAACATTATGTTTGAATTACTGTGACCCTTGAACATGAATCATTCATAGGTAAACTAAATATCTTTAAGAACTTCATTTATTAATTGGTTTCTTCCACCTTTAAATTAAACTTTGAGGAAAAAGTTGAGTTTGAAGTGTGGGATAAAGGGTATTATTAAAAAATATAAACTGTTCTTCAATGTGAATCCCACCAAAATCCCTTGAAAATTTTCAAATTTACAAGTTTATTAAGATTTTATTTACATTTTCAGTGGATCAAAATTTTTATTGAGTTTTAAGATTGCGATGCCACTTTGATGAAGTTAATTTATATTACTTCATGTATTTAACTGAGCCCAACATTTAATTTCCCTCTTGAAAAATATTTATTGACAGTAAAATTTTGATAGATTGTTATATAACTATCATTGGATTTGAACTTTTTGATTGGAATTTAACTCATAAGATATGCATCCACATGATCTATGAAATGAAAATCCTATTCCAGGATGAGACTTTATTCTTTAATTATTAAATTATTTAATCCATTGGATGAGTTATTTATTCTGCCTGTAATTAATTAATTTGATCATCCAAGTATAATGTCTATTATTTATTTTAATTATGTGGATCAGCTCTTCTAGAGGTAAAGAGAATTTTGTACTTCCATTTGGATGCAAATTGACATTTGTTTACTTTTTTTTTCAAAATTTTCAATTTCAATCACTTTTGTAAAAAATAAATCATCTCTACACTAATTTGATTTTATTTTATGATGTAAATTATATTTTACACTTGAGGGAGTACATGAGGGAAAATTTATTTGAAAACTAATTCTTTGTGGCAATCCAATTTTCACCCATGAGATTAACTATTCTACACTAAAGTTGGTTAAGTAATTTCTTGAGGTAAATAAATGTTTAAGTGTGGGGGAATTTTATGTGACATTAAATTCACATGTTTTTACACATCTCTTTTGATGAATAATTTGTGTATTTAGTGCTTAATTGTATATTTTATTAGTTAATTACAATATTAATATTTATTTAATACCAAATAGTGAATTGTTGATTATTTTATTAAAGATGTTTAAATTAATGAGTGTATTGTTCCTTGTTTATTTCATTCTTAAATTTTATTTTAAATATTAATTTTATTTTTTATAATTCAATCTTTTGTTTATTTTATTTTATTTTGTCTTTCTTTGTTTATATAAGAAATTAAATTACAAAAGTTTTTGTTTTAATTTTTTTTCATATTTATTTTGTATGTTGGTTTTAAATTACAGTGTTAAATTATTTTAGTTTTTTTATTTTATCCTATATTAATTTCATTTAAATTACTTATTTATTTTATTTTTTTTATTTTTAGTGTCAGAATTCCAATGAAAATAAATTTATTAAAAGGGTGAAGGATGAGCCTAGACCACAAGCTGGGGTTAATTTTGGGGAAGGAGAAGAGCTCTTATTCCACAACCAAGGTCGAAGAAAAAGAACTTCATGCCCGAGCTTTCTACAGAAGAAAAACTTCAATCATGAGATTTCTTTAGAAGAACTTCGAGCCGATGTCACCAATCCAAATTCTGAGCTCACACGATGGGATGAAACATGCCATTATGCTGGAATAAGAACACTAATAGGAAAATTAGTTCAGATTTAGGGTATCTCTTGATGATGTCGACAGAGCTGACACCCAAGACTGTTTGTGGAAGAACACCTACTATTGATGTTGATAAAGATATGAACTATGTTTATTATTTCGATCTATTGAAACATCGATTCATCTGGATACGTGAAGATGATAAACCATTATTTCAAACCAAAGAATCTGATTTTGGATTTGTATTCGGTGGATTAGGGTTTTCAGATCCACCGATGTTTATTTTTACGCTTCCTAGGTTCGACGGGCCGATGACCAGAGTTGGTGATTGAAGGAAGATGAAAAGACCATGTCCTGGTTGAACTGAAGTTGACATCTGTCACCATTACTGATGAGATGAATTCGAAGGTGATAGTCATATGTAGATCTCATTGAATAAGGTTTCATCCAAGTGATTCCAACACAGTTATTCCGGTGCCGATCTTTGTCGTTTAGATGCTTTAGATCTATTCTTTGAAGAAGGAAATTGAGTTGATGTCCCCTATTATTGTCGATGAATCATTGAAGCCTTCCTGGTTAAAGATGAGCCAATAAAATCTGTAAATTAAGTCGATTGATCTTGTTTTTCATTGATTTTGAGGGATTCATTTATAGTTGAAGAAGTTTTGGACATCACTGAATTAGAATAGTTGCATTAGAGGTTACTGATGAGGCTCTTTCCAGTTAGCTTAATGTTGGACCATGGTTGTGTTTTTTTGATCGAGGAATTTTTTTGGTGGTATTCATGGTTTGAATTATAGAATCAACCAAAGATGTTGAGGCCTTTATTTACTCCATTTTTTTTGTTTCATCAAATAATTGTGAATCTGACATGTTCAATGTCATTTCTCAAATAAAGGGATTGGTTGGTGTCAAGGTCCCAAGACAATGATGCCAGGAGTAGTAGTGGTGTTAGATGTAAATTTTAAATTACCAGTGCAATTTTCAGAACTGTTTGAGGGAACTATTAGTGAATGGGCTTTAGCAGAAGTAAATAGTGAAAAATATCAAAGGAAGGCAGTGCACAAAGTTAGTTTACAGATAAAATATATAAGGACCATACACGGTAAAAAAATAGTCTCCATCATAACTTTCGATGTGCACATTTAGTGAGTGAGAGTGGGAGATTAAAGATGAGAACCAGGTTGCAGAGTGAAAACTTGATCTAGAGGAAGAGATCCTCAACAGATAAGATTTCATTTCTTTCTTCTCTTGCTTTTAAAATTATGAATTCTTGTGAAATTCGAATTCTGATTATGTTTTCTGGCTAAATATTTTAAGGGATCGAGATTTACTGGTTAAAACATTACTAGTTCATATATAAATCCTTCTTCCTATATTGTTGTGCTCTCAAATAATTTCTTTATGATTTTCATATTTTTTTCACTTTGAAAAATAATTAATTTTTTCTTTCGATTAAATTCATTCAAGAACTGCTTCAACATTTTCATTCTTCTAACAAGAGATTGTTTGAGTGAGTAACACAACAAGATTAATTGATAGTTTTATTTTGTTGAAAGATAATTTTATTATTTTTTGAATGATTAGTTCTATAATTGAAAGATTGTATAATTATTTTACTCATTGGTCAATTTGTCGACAAGGATATTTAACTTCTTATAATTTCTGTTCCAGTGAAAATTTTGTGCATGAATAAAAGAAACATTTATTAAATCAATCAATTGAGTTCCCTACTATTATTCTTATTTCACCTCTTACCTATCTATTGTTGATGCTACTAGATTGTTTTCTTTTTTCATTTTGTTTTCTTGTTCATTATGTTTTCTTTTTTATTGGTTCATTCATTTTAAAAAAATGATTCTCTAAGGTTTTACACCCACTCATCACTATACCAGTTGTAAGTAGGGTTTTTTAAATAGTTAATTTGTTGCGTAGTCAACAATAACTTGGTAATAATCCAATGAAGGAGAGTTAAAACCTTTTATGAAGAGTTTTAAATACCTATAAATAAGAGGAGGGAACCACTATTTCCTATAATTTCCATTTAACAAAAAATAGACCAAAGTTATGTTATTTTATTCCCATAGCATAATTTATTTTCATTGTGTAATTCACATGCTGCATTTGATTAAATAAAGTGTTTTTCATTTCTCTTCTCTCTCTTGTTATTATTTTTCTTTTCCTATCATCATTATGATCTCTTATACTCACAATGATAAGAGACTGACCTAAGGCTTGACCTTGGGAGAGGTTTACACGGTGTTGTGGAATTCATGCACTTGATTTATTTAAGTTTATTTTCTATTTATAATAGGGAAGTGGATGTACTGAGGGAGAATGTAGTGATTTTCCATAATTTCTAAATATTAACCCACTAATTTATTATACTCTAACAAAAACATCATTCCCCCCATTCCATTTGGAACACTCTTCATATAATAGAGTTGAGTGTGTTTGAGGGATGAAGCTGGGTTTTGGAAGGTGTCAACACTCTCCATTGAGGTGTGTTCACCATTCATGACTATTGGAGGAGGTGGGGTCTGACGTGCCAAAGAGATCTCCTCATCATGCTAAAATTCACACACAAATTATAAGATAATGATCCATATACAATGGGACACTATATCAAATAGAAATTAGGCAATAAATAAATAATAATGGACGAACTCTAGTAGCTAGACCTTAGACCAATAAATTTCCTATTAACACTACATTCTATCTGAATACTTGCATCCACATATATTTCTTTTCAGGTTTTTCATTCTACATTAAAAATCTCATATTTTATTTATTTAATAAAATATAAAAATACCAAAAATATAATAACTGAATAATAAACAGTGAGTAATAAACTAAAAAATATTCTTAATTGAGATGACCTTGGTCTTCCACTATGCTACACTAGAAAAATAAATAGTTGCGTTTTCCACACCCTATAACATGTGTACTTCAAAACATAGTGCCAATGAAGGGTTGTAAAGTGGTTTTCCACTCACTATTTTTATTCACATTTTGTAAATAGATTTCCTTGTTTTCATTAAATAAAAAAACTAAAAAAACTCTTTCCATGATGCATTTAAATTTTGATTATTCTACATATACTGACTACTCTTAGGTGAAACAACAAGAAAAATAAGTTCATAATGAAGGGGAATACTAGCTACAATGAATTATAGGATATGTATAGAGCCTAATAAGACAAATAAAATGGATAACTGAATACATATCTACATACCAAGAGTAATAGTTGGAGCAACCTAAACCTGAACAAGAAATAGCAGTGGAAGTGATTTACCCACACATTTTTTATTAAGGAACCTAAGGAGGGTGAAAAGGAGTTACTTAAATAATCACTATCATCCTCCCTCACTTAGAAATGAATGGAGGATATTTTTTAAGAACACATGCATACTGATACAATTATGTGGGATCAATAAAAGTTGGAATAATCATAGAATCACATTGTGGAAGGCAACCTACAACATGACTTACACTCCCCAGAAGAATAGAAATCAACACCACAATACCTCTCTCTAGATTTGGAAGAAGAAACCACCTAAGTAGTATATTTTGAATAGAATATGGAGGAGCTTGAATACCTAAATTCATACACTATAATTCAACTCCAATAGGCATTAAATAATGAAGAAACACCTAAATTCAAACCAACTCAAGGATCCAATACTTTATTAAACTTAATTTCCTTTAATTTTATTGAAACTTAATTGAGAATTAACTCCCCCTATTTAAATTTTTTAGATGTGGAAAATACATAGTTTTCCTGGGAAAATTAAGAAGAAATAAATGATGATGCATCTAATGAGGAACGCATGCATCTCCTAGAACCCATTGAACATTTATTGGAGGGAGTATATGAGTAGATCCCAATGGATCTACCTAAATAACTCAATTCAAAAGATATGAAATTTGAAGGGAAAGATGATGATATAAATTGTTTACGTTTTATTTTTATTCAAATAAAATCTTTCACTGGATTTTTATTTTATAATTTTTTGAATAAAGCATATCATGAGTAGGAAATATAATACTAAGATGAGGCTATACAAGTAATAAAACAGAAGAAGAGGATCCATATTTTCCCCTACCCCCAAGCGCATGTTTTATATGATAGCTTTGGGAATGGAACTAATGTACTCTATCTATGGGTTTCTCTATATATAATGTGAAGTAGTGAAAACTAGAATAAAAAATATGTTGAGCTTCAAATCAAACAATCTCCACAAACCATATGATTATGGATAAAATCTAGAACTACCTAACTGGTAGAAGTTAAAACCTTTGAACCACTTAGGGGACAAACAAAGAATTATCCGTTTTCTTTTTATATTTCTCTTTATTTTTCATTTACATTAGTTTCAATGATTTTATTATATTTCTTATTTTTACTTGTAGATTTATAGTGAGAAGAAATTAGGATACTAACTCATGGTTGACCTTCTGATTAGTTAGGATGCATTTCTCTTTTACACTAGATTTTTTTATTGCCCAATTAAAATTTTGTGCAATACCAAGGAATTTTTTTTTGAATCACAAAGGGAGTAGTAATATTCTGAGTGTGGGGGAGTTAGTATAATCTTTTTTGGAATTACATGTTATATTTTATGTATTTCTTGGGTGTTATTTTATAAAAAAATTTCTTCATTGAAAACTTTGTAAAAATTGAGACTGTCTTGATGTTTTTGATAAAACTACTTGATTTGAATTTATAAAAGTTTTAAATGATCAATGATATTAAATTTTTCTCTTTATTTTCCATATTATTATTTAATAAAGTTTGATCAAATGTTAAACTCAATGTGCACTAGTGCTGTCTACAATTAAAATTTTACCAAAACCTAAGGGGTTTATAAGCCTTTTTGTTATCTTATTTCCATTTATAATTTTCTTGAGAGTCTTGAGTCATTCTATAAAATCTATATCTTTTTTTACCTCTTAATCAAAGTGGTTATATTTTGTTAAAAGTATTAAAAATTAATGTGATTCTATATTTGAAATCCCATTTTTCATTGAACTCTATTTTCAAGTATGAACTTACATTAGACTATTTTATTAAACCTATAGTAGCTATAAAAAACCTTGTTATATAGCCAAATTATATTTAAAAAATCCCTATCTGCCTGCTCTAGAAATTAATTTCATGATCATGGTTGAACTCAAATGTGGGGGAGGGAAAATTATACTACTTTGTAAAATCTCCTGAAGTTATTTTGAAAGCTACTGTATACTTTTTATACTATTGTATGAGAATAAATTCATGTTGGGAAGATGCTAGGATGGAAGAAAATATCATTCAAATCTAGGTTGGAAGTCCATTACCACTTGAAGGGCATAAATCTACTCATTGATTCTAAAAATTCTAAGGTTTTTACTTCTTAAAAAAATAAAGAGGAGTTTTGGATGTCAAATTTTGTTAAAGGGGAGTGAGGGGAGGGCCCATTCCTAAGTTTAGTTTATTTTATGAATTTTACTTCACTTTATATCCAAGATTCCTCGTTTTTACTCAATGGTTTTTAACATTTAAACTCATACCAGCCCCTTAACCCTTGGATAACCCTAATAAATTCCTCATTATTAACACATTTTATGACCCTATAAAGTGTAGAATATTGGAAGTCACCAGGCTTATAAAAATCATGCAAACACATGAGAATGATAAAATCTCTAATTTAAAATCCCTAAGTGAAAATAGATACATTTCTGGGAAGGTAAGCACAAAATGAACAAGATATTTAATAGAATATTGAATGATTTTTTATGATTTAGTGGGAAAATAGATAATTTGAATCCATTTATGGGGCATGATATTCCATTAGTTGTTTAAATCAAAAAGTGATGGCAATTATAACATGATAATTAACCATGGTGTAAAATGATTTCCCAAAGAACAATGTTTAAGTGTGGGGGAATTAATAGATCCAATATTTATATATATTTCACTTGATATTTTAATGATCTTATTCTCACCAATTTATCATTTAATGGGTAATTATCAGGTATTTGGTTTATAAGAATAATTTTAATTCAATTATGAAAATGGATTAAACCTTGTTTTTTAATTGTTTTATCTATATTTAGAATTATTAGAATAAATCATAGACTTAGTTTTAAAGGTTTTTATAATTATTTCATGTGAATGGAATTTATTTTAAGGAAATTAAGTGATTCTTTGGAATTGCTACAGAAAAATATGAAAAAATGAACAAGTCCCAACTTGCGTACACATAAATATAGTGATGTGTACACAACATTCAACCAGGGTATGCATGAACCTGGAAGTGTGAGAATCATTTATGGGTTTCATAAGGATCATTTTTATCCTATATAAACATTAGGAAAAGTCTATAAAATCCGGTGTAATCATTATCATAACTCTACATAACCATGATGTTACCCTACGTAAGCATCATCCCACACTCTGACACTATGGGTACACATAAGACAAGTCCTAGATAAGTCTGTGTAAGAATGAGACAATCCTCATACAACTAACCATGGAAGAAAAGAGACTGTGTGAAGATAAACCACAAGAAAAGATCCAATCAACCATGAGTTGATTTCGACCGATAACATGTTGAAGCTCCCAGCCAATACATTTATTTTAACCTCACTATCAATCTATTGAGTTGATCCTCATGGTCAATCCATTGGATTGAAATTTATGTTCAATCCAAAACTATATAAATATTAGTCTATGGAAGATCAAGATAAGGCTTTGGGGGACACATCAACACTTAAATACAAGACCTTGGGTGCTATATTACCACACATGTGGCTAATATAAGGTTGTCACATGTATTAAAATAAATCATAATATTCCGATTAGAAACAAGAAATAAATCCAAAGATCTCTTGTGATTTCAAACCATGAAGAATAAGTAAATTCACAAGAGGGGAAAAGAGAACGATTGAATATTTTGAAGGATCCCAATCCAGGCCTATAAAATAGAGAAAGAAAAAACTCTATTCCATAGAACACACCATGGTGCTATATTTTTTATTACCTACATATAATATGAATATGTATATTTTATAGAGAATTTAAATGGAGAATAATTACATGATAATAAAAATAACTCATTCTGGAAAAAAATTTGAGTCTTCACCAGATTTATAGGAGGGGTTTGAATGAAACATAGACCAAGAATCACAGAAGATGTTACAAGATAAATAATAAGGAGATTTTGTACCTTTAATAAAGAGTTGGTGATACCTATAAATAAAATAAGGGTGATACTATTTCTTAAATCGACCATTGTATAGAAAATATGATCAAATTTATTCTTTTTTTCATATCTTAGTTTCTTTTCATTATATAATTTTCATGTTGTATTATATTAAATAAATCGTTATTAATTTCTATTCTATATCTCAATTTTCTTGATATTTTGTTCTATTCACTATGATTTATTACACTTATGATGATAAGTGACTGACCTAATTCTTTTCCTCTAGTAAGGTTTACATGTCGTTCCTAAATTATTACAGTTAATTAATTTAAGTTTATTTTCTATTTATAATAGGGAAGTGGATTTATTGAGGTATGATGTAGTTATTTTACATCATTTTTAAATTATCTTCACTAATTTATGCAACTCTCTAATGAAAAAACTATTCCCCACCTTTCCTTTATCATTCTCTATATACAATAGAGTTGAGTGTGTTTGAGGGATGAAATGACATATGATGAGGATGTGTCTTAGATTGTGTCAAATTACTAATTGAGGTGTGTCCACCATTCTTAACTATTACTGGAGGTGGGTTTTTGTGTGATAAATAGATATAATAAGAATACCAAAATTCACAATCAAATTATAGGATAATAGTTCATGTGTGATGAGATGGAAAATCAAATTAAACTTTGACAATAAATAAATAGTAATAAAGGAACCTGAGTAGTCAAACATTGGACCAACACCCTTCATACTAACACTTCATTATGTATGAATAATTTCATCTACATATGTTTCTTTTATAGTTTTGTGTTCCAAATTCAAACTCCCATATTTTATTACATTAATAAAATAGAAAAATACTAAAAATATAACAAGTTATATGACCCTGGTTATCTATTATGCCACACTAGGAAAATAAATAGTACTTTTTTTCACACTGCATGAAAAGTGTGCATCAAAACTTAGAACTATTTTTGGGGATCCAAATGTTTTTTCAATCCTTATTTTTATTCACATTTTTAAATAACTTTCTTTGTTTTCAATAATAAAAAACTAAAATTAAAATATTTACATGATGCATTAAAATTGTAATTATTATGTATGGATTTACTACACTCAAGTGTAATAAAAATAACAAGAAGAAGTTTATAATTAAAGGGAATACTAGCTGCAAGGATTTAAAAACACATAGAGAACTTGATAATAAAAATAGAATGTCCTAATGAATACATCAATTAATCCTTTGAGTAGCAGCTAGAGAAACCTGAACCCGAACCAGAACCAGTAGTGAAACAAATTTCCCTATTCTTTTTCTTATTAAGGAACTTAAGTAGGATGATAAAGAGTTATTTAATGAATTATTATCATTATCTATCACACAACAATAAGTAAATGAGATTTATAAAGAACAGATGCATTCTAATACACTTATGGGGGAATAAAAAAGTTAGTAGAATCCTAGAATCACTTTGTGGATGGTAACCCACAACATGGCTTCCCCACCCTATAAGAAGAAAAATCAGTACCACTGTACATCTCTATATATTTGAAAAAAGAAACCACCAAAGTGGTGGAATTTGGAGAGAAGATGGAGGATATTAAATACTTAATTTTATCTAATAAAAATATACTCCAAGAGGCATTAACAAATGAATAAGTACTTGAATATAAATCAACTTAGGGATTTAATCCTTTCTTGAACTAAATTTCCTTTAATTTTACTGAAATTGAATTGAAAACTAACTCCCCTTGTTTACTTTTTAGTTGTGTCTAATACATAGTTTTACTTAGAGGATGAAGAATAAAAATATGATGATGCACCTTATTAGGAACACATGGATCTCCCTAAACCCATTGGGCATTTATCGGAGGGAGTACATGAGGAGATACCAATGGATATACCTAAATAAATCAATTCAAAAGCTATCCACTTAAAAGGGGAATATTTTAGTATAAATTGTTCATGTATCAATTTTATTAAAATGGAATGTTTCACTAACTTCCCCTTTTATAATTATGTTAATATAGAATATCATGAGAATGCACTAGAAAAAGAAGAGTAGGTTGTACAAGTATCAACCAAAGAAGAATGGGATCCATATTTTATCCTACCCCCATCATGAAAGTTGTATTTGATACCTATGGGGATGGAAATGATGCACTATATCAATGTGATTCTCTCTCGCCTATGTGAAGTGGAGAAAATAGGATGAAAAACATGTGGCGGTTCAAATTAATGAAACTCCACCCACCATATTTTTATAGATAATGACTAGAACATCCCATTTGTGGGAAGTCAAAACCCATGGCTCACTTAGTGAAAAAACCAAGATTTATCCTTTTCATTTTCCATTTCCATTTTTTTATTTATTTTACCTTCAATGAATTTATTATGTTTCCTATTTTTACTTATAGGTTTACAATGAGTATCACTTAGTAGAATAACTCAAGGTTTTTCTACTAATAATTCAGGTTTTATTTCTATTTTATATTTAATTTTTTTGCTAACTAATTAAAATTATGTGCAATACCGAAGAAACCATTTTTGAATCATAAAGGGAGTAACAATAGTATAAGTGTGGGAGAGTTAGTGTAATATATTTAGAACTCACATTTTCTATTCTGTTTTTTATTTTTGGAATGTTTTTAGGAACTTTGATCTTTATTGAAAACTTTGGAAAAATTGAGACTATCTTATTGTTATTGAAAAATATTCTTGATTTGAGTTTATAAAAGTTTTAAATGATTTCTGAAATGAAATTTGGTTTCTTGATTTTCTATCATATTATTTAATGAATTCTTATCAAATGTGAAACTCAAGGTGTAATAGTACTATCCACAATGAAAATATTTATGAAACATGAGAGGTTTCTAAGCCTTTTAGACATTTTTTTTCTATTTCTATTTTTCTTAATATTCTTGTAGAAAGCTATGAAATATATTAGTTTCTTTTTTCCTCTTATTAAAAAATATTAGATTTCATAAAATGTGTTAAAAATAATTTAGGTACCATTTTTGAAATCCCATTTTTCATTGAACTCTATTTTAAAGCTTACCCTTACATCTGGACATTTTATTTATCCCCTAGTATCCATGATTTTTTTAAAATACATGTTAAAAGATAAAAATCCCCATTTACCTTCTTGATAAATTTATTTCATGATCATGCTTGAACTAGAGTGTTAGGTAGAGAGAATTCTATTACTTTAAAAAAATATACTAAAGCTATTTTTGTGATAATGTACAGTTTTTATAATATTTTCTATGAAGAAAATCATCCTGGGAAGATGCGAGGATAAAAAATGTCATTCAAAGCTGGGATGAAAGTTTAGAACTGTGTGAAGATCAAAATATTCCTCTATTTACTTCAAAAATATGATTCTAAAGAGAAATTCCATAGCTTAACTCAATCTAAAATAATAGTAAAAGATGGAAAAAGGGAAGAAATCTACTCATTGATGCTAAAAAATCCAAGGTGTGGACTACCCAATAAAATTAAGTAGTTTTTTAGAGGTTAAAATTTGTTAAAAGCGAGTGACTAAGGACCCATTCTAAATTTTAAATTGTTTTATGCATTTTACTTCACTTTATATTTAAGCCTCCTCATTCTGCCTCAATATATTTTAACATTTAAATTCATACCAACCCTTTATCCTAAGAATAACATAGGTAAAGTCCTCATGATTAAATTTTTTTATGATTTTTTGAAGTGGATAATCTAGGAGGGAACCAAGATTATAGAAATCATGCATGATCTTGAGAATGAGAAAAACACTAATTTAAAATCCTCGAGTGAAGAGGGATACATTTCTGGGAAGGGAAGAACAAAATTCACATGATAATTAATAGGATATTGAATGTTTTTTTATTTAGTGAGAAAAGAGAGAATTTGAATCCATTTACGAGGCATGATATTTCTTTGTTTATTAAAATGAAAAATTGATTCCATCAATATCTTCAGAAATATTAATTAACCATGGTATAAGATGATTTCCCAGAGTTTAATTTTTTATGTATGGAGTAATTGATAGATCCAATATTTATATATACTTAACATACTATTTTAATGACTTTAATAACACCAATTTATCATTTAATGTGTTATTAACATGTATTTAGTATATAGTAATATTTTTGATTCAATTATGAAATTGGATTAAAATTTGGTTTTCAATTCTTTTATATATCTTTGGAATTATTAGAATAAATCCTACACTTAATTTTGGATGTTTTAATGATTATTTGAGGTGGATATAATTTATTTTTAAGAAGTCAAGTAATTCTATAGAATTTATGCAGTAGAATATGGAAAAATTTCAAAGGCATAGCTGGAATACACATCAATGTAGTGTTGTGTACACATTTTTCATCTTGCTTACTCATGAACCTGACTATGTAAGAATTATTTAGGGGCTTCAAAGGGATTATTCCACCCCTATATAAACATTTGGCAAGTCTCAAATAAGACTATATAACCATTATCGAACCTTTGTTTAACCATGATGTTAGCCTACATAAGTATTTTCACACACTTTTTCACTTTTCATACACATCATACAAGTCTCATACATTTATACATAATCATGGGACGATCCTTAGACAATCAATGGTGGTAGACAAGAGACCATGTGGAGATCGATAGTAAGAAGAGATCTAGTCAACCATGTGTTGATTCAAATAGATCACATGTTGAACCTATTGGTCAATCCATTGAGTTGAAACTCACCATTGATCCATTGATTTTAATCTAGAAACCGATGCATTAAATTTAAATCCATGTTTAATCTAAGACTTTACAAAAATCAGTCCATGGAAGATCAGAAGTAGGCTTTGGGGGTCTCGTCAACACTTCAAGCCAAGGAATTAGGTGTCATATTAGCATGAATGTGTCTAATAAAAGGCTACCATATGGATTAAAATAATGCATAAATTTTCAACTTGAAACAAGGAAATAAATACATTGATCTTATAGATATTTTAAACCATGAAGAAGAAAGGAATCCACATGAGAAAAAATAAAATTGAATATTTTGAAAGATCATAAGCCTGACCTGCAAAATGGGGAAGGATAGAACTCCATATCATAAAACACACCATGGTTATTTGTTTCTACCTATATATTTGGAATTCATAAATGAGGATTTTGTAGAGAATTCAAATGTATAATAATTACTTGATAATATAAATATTACTCTTAGGAATGAATTATGATTCTTTAGCTAGATTTATAGGAGGATTTTGAAAGAAATAAATACTAAGAATCTTACAAGGTGTGGACATCCAAATAATATGGGGATTTTTAACCCTTAAAAAAGATTTGGAGACACCTATAAATAATAGGATTGTACCACTATTTCCAGAATCATCTACTACATAGAAAAACTAACTAAAGTTTTACTATTTCATTACCATAATCTTGTTTCTTTTCATTATGTAATTCTCATGTGGAATTACATTAAATTCATTGTTCTATATTTCTATTATCTCTCACACACTTATTTTTATTGTATTCTCTTCATCGTGATCTCTTATACTCATGATGTTGAGTGATTGCCCAAGGCTTGGCTTTGGAGTAGGTTTACATGGTGTTCACAAATTCTTATAACTAAATTCCTTAAGTTTATTTTCTATTTATAATAGGGTAGTGAATTTATTTAGGTATGATGTAATGAATGTATATTATTATTAAATATAATTAAATACTTTATTATAATCTCTATTGAAAACATAATTCCTCCCATTATCTCAAGAATAATATTTATTTTATGAAGTTTAGTGTGATCGAGGGATGAAATGACGTTTGATAGAGATGAGTCTTGGAAGGTGTCACACTCTCGATTGAGGTGTGTTCACCATTATTGATTATAAGAGGAGGCAAGGTTTGGTGTTCCAAAGAGATATATTAAGAATGATAAACTTTACACTCAAAGTAAAGGATAATAGTCCATGTATGATGGTATGGACTCTCAAATAGAACTTAGACAGTAAATAAATAATAATGAACCTAAGAAGACAAAACTATGACCAATACCTTTCCTTCTATCACTTCATTCTATCTTCATACTTGAATATGAATATATCCTTTTATAGTTTTTCGTTCTATAATAATACTCCTGCATTTAATTTCTTTAATAAAATAAAAAACCAAAAAAATAATTATAAGTGAATTAGAAATAGTTGGTAATTGACTATGAAAGTTCCTCAAGTGAGATAAACTTAGTTAGCCATTGTGCTGCACTAGGAAAAATAAATAACATCTTTTAACACATCCCATGAAAGGTGTGAATCAAAATTTGGTTACTTCATTGAGGATCTAAGTATTTTTTCACTCACCATTTTTATTCACATTTTATAAATAACTTTATTTGTTTTCATAAAATAAAAAACAAATATTTTTCTATAATGCCTTCAAATTTAGATTATTATGCATGGATTGACTACTCTCAGGTGAAAAAAATAACAAGAATAATTTTATAATGAAGGTAATACCAACTATAAGGAATTATATATGACATACAAAACCTGAGAATCCAAATAGAATTGCTAGATGAATACATCTATATATCCCAGTAACTATAGTTGGAGCAACCTAAACCTGAACCTGAACCAATGGTGGAAGATATTTTACTGAAATTTTATAACTTGTAATTACATGAGTTTTTATAAAAAAGGTATTACAGATTGATTAATTATCAATTTAATTATTTATTTTTTCTATGACATTTTACCCATTTTACCCCATTTTATGTGATTTAATTATTGACCATAATAATTATTTTTTACTAAATAAAAAATATGTACCCTCTTACCTAATTTTAATGGATTGATTCCAAATTTGAAATCCATTTTATCAAATTCAAACTCTAAATTTTATAAAAAATAATTTTAAAATTAAAATTCATAGAATATAAAAAACAAATTTTAAAAATATCTTTTTTATTCGTTAAGTGATTTTATTCTCTTTAACAACTAGTAATCATTATATGAATTTTATTTTTTTTAATTTTTATATATAAATAATACATTTATCTAAAATTATTATTTAAATTTAATAGAAAAATATATAATGTAAAAAATTCACATTTTTAGAAAGTAAAATATTTTTATTGATAAATTATTATCATTTTATTTCATTCAAGAATTATTTATTATAGATGAATTAAATGTTAAATATATAATTTTTAATATGTGTCTAAATTACAAATATGATAGTTACATAATCTAAATATATCTATTGGATGAATGTATTCCCAACAACCATATATCCAATGACCATTTAACCAATGACCATATAATGGTCATAATTGAAAAACCTCAACTCTAGTAAGCTAGAGTCGGTTTTTACTTTATTACATTGGAGTAATATACATGGGATCATATCACCATATATCTATTTTTTTAGTCTTGAATAAATATATATACACATGATTCCAATATTATATAGGAAATATAAAAAAAATAAAGCATTGGAGTCATTCTTGCATTATTGATATTATTCATAATATCACGGGGAAAGGAAAACAAATAAATAGTAAGATAAAATGCTCAGTATGGGTTATATATAGTGGAAGATATCATGATTATATAATACATAATAAATATAGAAAGATAAATAACTAAATAATCATGACAATTAATCAACAACTTGAGCACGAAATCCATCCATAGATAGTATCAAGGTAGTAATCTCATAGATAATAATAACTGAATTCTCAATGAAGGAAATTTTTAATGTTGGATGTCATGATTTTAGACATAATGATATCTTATCTTCAAGTCCTAAAGCTAATAAATTTTAATTTATGGGTAGGTATACACCAAAAATCCATTTAATAAGTTTGGACAACTATTTTTTATAATAAGACTTGTCGATGCATCAAGGGGATATCTATAATCAGGCCCCACCCATCACTACATGTACAAATAATTCCTCATATATTGAATGATCAGTTTAATTTTGTAAATAAAATGCCTTATCAAAAAATATCCATATTGAGTAAATAATATAGAATATTAAGATTTCCCCAGTCAATCAAATAAGTATCATAGAAAAACACTATATGTAGAAATAATATATGATTTAAGAAATAATCATATCCATGATATAAAGAATATGGATATTTAATAGAAATATAACATCCAATGAAATATTATCAAAATAAATTTAATGATTCAATATAAATTTAATGAACACAAAATTAATCAACAGATAAGTGATGACTATCAATTCATCAGAAAAGTAGATTTTATAGTAAAATTAAGTCTTTTAAAGAATAAAATAAAATGGAAGGAAAAAATTTAAAATTAGTTCTCATTAAATATTTTTCTTTGTAAAACCATTTAAACTTTATATAATTAGTTAAATAGTGTAAAATTTTTAAGGTGGTGGAGAAATCTTTTAAATCTTTACACATTAAAAAGAAACATTCCCTTTGAATTTTTATAAATAAATTAAAAAATATCCCTTTCAAAAAACAATGGAAATATTCCTTTAAAACCTTTTAAAAATTAAACGATAACAAAAAATATCCTTAATAAATCATTTATTAAATAAAAACAACTTCTTAAGACAATTTAAAAAAATATAGACAAAGAATAAAAATATACCTGATCAAAAGAGAAATAAGATTGACTTTTATTTTAAAATTGTATTTTCTTGATTCAAGTGAAAAAAGTGAAAAATTTGGAATAAAATATTGGAAATCCTTAAATATCTATAGGATAATAAAAAGATGGAATTTTTTGAAGGATATATTATATTATTCCTTTAATGAAAATAAGAGAAATCTTAAAAAAATGAGATTATAAAATAAATTCTTACCTCTGGTAAATTTTATTCTATAACCCCTTGAAAGAGTAACTTGAATTGAGACTTTAATAATAATTAATAAATATATATTCATTTTTAATACATCAAAGAGTAATTATGTATACCACATAAAATTAAATAGGTGCGTAATACCAAATATGTCTCAATGGAGTGGAAATTGAGATGAAATCCCTTACCTCAAGTTCAAATTACCTTGCAGAAGATTTTAACCTCATGTATAATAAATTTATATTTATTTTAATTACATAAAATAACCATATACATATCTATTATATCATATATGAACCATTTATAACATATTATCACATATTTATTAAAAATATTTAATTATTATCATTGTTTCGAGTGTTAATTGCTTCATTTTTCATATATGTTTTGATTTGGTAGTTATGGTATTTATATATTGATCATGGTTATATCATATCTAGAAATATAATCATTCTATAAAGTTCATACATATTCATTATATACATATTTAAAATCATCCACAAGAAATAGACATGAAAAATGAATCACATCGCTTCTTGGAGATGGTAAGCTGTACGTACGCATGAGTAACATTATCATTTTTAAAGAGTATAAGGGTAAGGAAGTAGATGATATATTATACATAAAAGTTTATAATTATTTTATAAGTAAAATATATTCATTAGTTCCATCATTATTACAAGTCATGTGAGTTGTTAATGGAAATACAAATTTCATCTGTTCAAGCGGCAGTAGTCCACCAAACACACTAGTGATGGTTTTGTTTCCCATTTGATGAAGAAGGAGATGGAAAAATGTTATTACACCAAGATAATAAAATCTATTTATATGGTAGATACTGGTTTTATAACATTTTAATTTTTAGGATGTAATATCTAGATATTTTAAAAGAGGAAAATTATGTTCAATAACCTACACGACATACGACACCGAGCCTAAACAAACCATGAAAAATTATTATTTAAAAATGAAAGTTATAACCTAGACATTAAATTTTTTGGTATTAATATGATTAAATAATTTATGAAATAAATATAAAGTCCCTACTCAATATAAATTTATTGATAAATTCTTATTAAGTAATCACTCATATTTTTAGTAAAATCATTTTATTATTCAAAAATAGGTTTTCTTTCAAAAAAAATTTATTGATTTTTGTGAGAAAATATTGTAATTAATTTTAGTAAATTTTAGAAAATTTTATCTGATAAAAATGATATCATTTTTAAATCAGCACATCAATATTATCTTATGGTGTAATTTTGATATTTTTATGAAAAGTTTTATTTTCTAATAAATATTTAAAAATACCGATTTTCAAATAATTTCATTTATTTTCATTAAATAAATAAATTTAAAAGTCACATTATGTATTATATTATATCATAAAGTGACATATTATCTGTCATGAACTGGTTTGAGCTGACATCTAACCTGACCCCTGACCTGATTAGTGGCATGGACCGAAGGGCATTTATGATCCCCACAGGATGGAAACTAGTGCGTGGGTATTGAGGAACTCCATTTGTAATGGTTTATCTCGTACAAATAAAAAACATCCATAACACATAACATGAAACATTCACATAATCATCAATACCACATAGACATAAACTTTACAACCAATTAAACATAACATGAAATACAATCAAATCATTTAAAAGAGAAACATGTACATGTAAAAAGTGTAACATTTATAAATATAAAAAAAATTAAAAAAGAAAAAAAAAGGGGAAAGGGAATGAAAAATTAAGAAAAATTCTCCTCATGACACAAGGTTCGACACTCATCAATCCACCACCATTAATACCTTCCAAAAGGGAATGTCACTAACAAGAGTATCCACCACCTCATCCATAGAAGGCCTTTCGTTTACTTGATTCAAAGAGAACAAGGTCTACATACACCCATGGGTGTATGTAGGGTGTGATATCACTTTCATAGTATAGTCCCATATATGTTCTATGAATATCCATTATAAGACAAGTAAACAATCTTTTTTGAGGATGAATAGAAGAAAATTAAAATTTTAAAACAATTTTAAATTTTAATGGAATATAAAGTTACAAGAAATCAAGGAAATAAGTAAAACACACATAAGAACCCTGGGAAATCGCTAAGTATATAGGATTATTAGGGACCTAGGATCATTGTACTCTTAGTGATATACTATTGATAGGAAGGTTCACCTCCTACTCGATCCAACCAATCCCCATCAAGATAATTTAGTTAGTGTTGTATCATAATCCTTTTAGGTAGGGGTTATGAATAGCGTAATTGTTCTATTCTACCCACCTAAATACATTGTGTTCACATGTTATTCACCCCATTTATCAAACCCTGAAAATTACCTTTTATCACAAATCAAGCCATCACATACCAAAGCACACCATTTCCAAGGGGGTTTAACCATTTCAAATCCTTAAACACACAAAAACCTTTGAAAATACCCATTTTTAGACACAAAAAAAATTATTTAACACATTTATAAATAAAGGAAAGAATATATAAATCATCAAATAACAAGACAACATGGAACTACCCACCTTCTTGAATTGAACACCAATTGGCTGTAAACTACAATCCAATGAAAGAACAGAGACTATGGAAATAAGAACACACCACCAACATAAATATCTAAGAAAAAAATTTAATATTGAACTCAATTTAGGTCACTATAACCATTGAAGAAGTGGAAACCCAAGAAGGAATGGAGAAGAATCCAAGAGAAGATGAAAGTGTAGGTTTCGGGTGCAACAAAAGTGTCATATGGGTCGTTCCCAACTTTTCTTTTTTTCATGATCAATGATTAATCCAAGATTTAAATTATGATAAATGTAGTGATAAATGGAATTTAATAAAATAATATAGAAAATGGATAAACACTGGAACCAAAGTGCAGTATCATCACTTATTATTTATAATTAATTTAAGAAATTAATGAATTACCTTACGAGAAATTATTTGTTCATTAATAGATTTGAAAATGTATCTACATCATAAAATTGTTGAGTTATAGGAATCAAGAGTATATTCTCTAAAATGGTGATTCAAATGTGTTCAATGAACCTCCAAATTTCACCATAGGAATCTCTAGGTGATAGCATGATAGATCCTAATACTTTTTTTATTCACCTTTGATTGCCCTGAGAATTGTTTCCAAAGGATTATCCTAGATCTCTCTCTAGAATCAAGAGTGGAAGGTGGAGAAAGATCACTCTCCATTCTTTAGAGCATTCTGGGAGAGGGATCTCTCTAGGGATTGAGAGGATTCTCTCTAGATTTTGTTATGTAAAACACAAAATTAATGGAATCTATTAAGAAAATAATATAATTGGATTTATATACCACTAAGGTTAGAGAATAATAATTGCACATGTGTCCTTTATTATTTTGTTAATCCCTATGGAACCCCATGTCTATAATAATAATAATAATAATAATAATAATAATAATAATAATAATAATATTTCTTGATATGCGCTAAACTTGTGAATTAAATTAAATATTATTTATTCAAATAATATAAAATATATATTATTTATCTTCGAACCATTAAAATCAGTTCTCCATTCCTCCAAAATATTTATCAAGCTGTGAATAATGAATATTTATTTAATAAATAAATATCAATTCATTATTCAGTAATAAATTAATAAAATATTATATTAAGTAAATAGAAAATAAATATTTATTAAATATTCTACTCACATAATATTCTCCTAAATAACTAGTTATGGAATATATGAGATCAAGAAAACATAATTAAATATTAAACCATGTGCGAGAATAATATTTATTATACTTATTAAATAATAAATAATAATATATTATTTAACTGAGATTATGAATACATTTAGTGTGTGACCCTTTGTGTAAAGACCCGAAAAATTCAAGGAAATTTTTTTTCTTAATTTTTTTTTGGATTTTTACAAGAACGCAGTTTCTGACGGCACCTGATTCCGAGGCCCGGTGTGCCCGGAATCATTTTCTGAAGTTTGGCTCGGGTACGTTCAGTGAACGGATGAACGGGTTTTTCTAACTTTTGAACCGGTGCTCGGAATAGAATTCTGAGGGCACCGATGGAATCACAGCGCCAGTAATTGCTTAGAAACGCCTCTTTCGGAGTTGCGTTTGCTCGGGTGTGGTTTTTAATTTTTGGGCTTAAAGTTAAGAAATAAAATAAATTGTTCGACAAACTTTATTTTATTTCACTTAAGCCACTTGGAAGCCACTTGAAGCCACTTAAAGATGCTTAAGCTGAGTTGATGCGGTTAGGGTGCTATCCAAAAATATCATACCCTCTTGGTAGGATATTTGTGAGGTGGGGCCCGCACGAGCCCCACCGTTTCTTTTCCGCTAAGTAACGCACCCGCGAAAACCCGTCATTATGAAAGTCAACTGACGCGTTTTCTTAATTTCTTAACGCACCAATTAATTGGGCGGTTTTATTCGTTGAATTAATTCTATGAATTAATTTAATCGTTTCTTAACCTGTTTTCAATCCGTTGGTGTAATAATAAAATAAGACCAACGCACGACTTCTGGAAAAATGTTCGTTGAGAGGATTTGACAGAAACCAAGAGTTCTTCATCCTCCCTCGCGAAGAACGCGAAGAACGTGAAGAACGCGAAGAACGTCGAGCCCTCGGAAATCGACGACGCGACGCCAAGTTCCACGACGTCGACGATTCTTCTTCCGCGACGTTCTTCCGCGACAATCCAACCCCGCGACAACCTTCGATCGGCAGTGACAAGGTAGGGGGTTGCACTCTTTTTTTTAAATTTAATTTTTGGATTAAAACAAAAATATGGATTTAATTATTAAAATTAAATCTATTGTTTCTTGGTCCTCGGAGTTCGTCGACGCAACGCCGGATACCGCGACGCGACGCTCCACTTGTTCCGCGATGGTAAATTCCGCGAAGAACGCGCGTGCGACGACTTGACGAGGTAGGGAATTTATTTGGAAATAACTTTTTATTCCCGTAGTTGTTTCTTCTAAAACAAAAGAACCTGGATCAAGTGCAATTTTAAATTATTAAAATTGTATTTGATACATTTGTCATGTGTTGATTATTTTCTTCCCGATTGTTATCACCTAACGCGGAGGGTGCGGGCCAAACAAACACGGCCCGACAACCCTCCGCAGTTTTCTGTTGATGCGCGGATTGGCGGGCGATGACAAAACATACCGCAGAGGTGATTCGTTGTTTCCGCAGTGAAGTACGGGACCCGGGAGGAGCTACGGCGCAGACGGGAGCGAAATCGGACCACCGGAGCAACTCCGGTGGCCCGCGGAAACCACCGGCGGCGGCGGCCAGCGGACCTACGGCCGCGTGGGTCCGGCACATACGGGACGCAGCTTTGCCGCGTCTGCTGATTCCAGCGTGGCCCCATGTGGGCCGCGGCTTCTCATCCCGCGGGGGCAGCGCCACCCCGCGGCTCCCTCGCTCGGCCGCTCGGCCGAGCCGAGCCGGGCCGGCCCGACCTGCCGGGTCGCACCCTGGCCAGACCGGGCCACGCCGAATCGGGTCCGACCCAGACCCGGGTCGGGTCGACCCGGTTCGGGCCGACCCAGGGGGTCGGGCCGGGTCGGTCTGGGCCCAGACCCCCCGTCTTCAGACCGTTTTCGGTCTTTTACCCGTATCTTGAGCTACGAGCCTCCGAACAACACGCCGTCAACGGAGATGCAATCCTTGGATCGAGACGGTCGTTTCGGTATATCACACTCAAGGTTTCGGAATACTTTGGGTTCGGCCGGGTTGGTTCGTACACGAAACCAACCGGGCCTTTGGAGCGGAAACACTCATATCTTGAGCTTCGGACATTCGAAGGACGTGCCGTCGACTTTGTTGAAATCCTCTAAGTGAGACGGATCTTTTGGAATACTCTGCCCGAGGTTTGGACGCAGGTGGAGTTCGGTCGGGTTGGTTTTGCCTTAAAAACCAACCGGGCCCCTGGGACGAAAAAACCAATAACTCTCAGACCGGGCGTCCGATTGACGCGCCGTCTGCGACGTTGAGTTCCTGTTGACGATACAGAACTTTTGGATACATCAACTCTGGACTATGTGTCAGTTGATGTATCAGCCTCTCGGCTCGTGGAGCGGACCCTCCCGAATGAGCTTGCTGTGTGCGGGAACCCTAGAGCTGGCTGCGACTGCTACTGTGACAACGACGACTGTGTAGAGATCCTCAGTGGATTCGACGGCGACGACTACAACACTCAACGATCCTTTGTGGGTCAGTGCTACAGGTCCTGTGTGGGCCCGATCCTGTGTGGGTCTGATCCTGTGTGGGTCAGCGCTCAGCGGTCCTGTGTGGGCCAGCGCCTACAGATCCTGTGTGGGCCCGATCCTGTGTGGGTCTTTGCGGGGGTTAGTTACCTATCGATCCTTTGTGGGTCAGATCCTTTGTGGGTCATTGCGGGGGTTAGTACCTATCGATCTTTTGTGGGTCCAACGACTTAGATGGATCAGTGATCATCTCTATCGTCATTTGAAGAAGTATACCTGTGTGAGCAGAAACTCTATTTTACTTTCCTTTGTGGATTGTGTTGATCTATCCTGTGTGGATTTACGTTTTGCTTTCCTTTGTGGATTGTGTTGAGCTATCCTGTGTGGATTTTACGTTTTTCTTTCCTGTGCGGACTGGGTTGTACTTGAGCTCGGAAGTTGGAGCCGAGCGAGAATTGATGACTTAGGTATATGTATGGGCATATACCTAAGCCCTGTCGGATGTTACTTCGTGATTGTATCTTTCCTTTGTGGTTTATCCTTTGTGGATTCTGGGAGACCTTCGGGGGTCTCGGGGTCCCTACTGAGTATCTTATACTCACCCCTGCACAGGCTATGCCCGCACTTCGTTGTGTTGGATGCAGACGACGGACAACGCTGACTGTGGTGGAGGCTTGCGAAGCAGGACGGTACCTGGAGGTGGACCACTGGGCGGGACGTACTCGGAGTGGACGGCTGGACCGAGGATCTGTGGAGGCTATCTATGCTCACCCTTCAGGTGGGACTTCCAGAGGACGGCTCGACGCTTCGGCTTTTCTTTTCAGTTGTTGTTTTCCCCTTTCAGTTTTACTTTACAGTTGGGCTTGTATTTCCGGCCCCTTTTACTTTCAGCACAGCTTGTTACAGTTTTTACTTAGTGTTTACTTTTTCTGCTTGCTTACTCTGTGGTGCTTGTTTAATTTACAAAGGCAATGTCTTCCCTTTTTCTGGGATTTATGCCTTGGTGCTAGTCACCAGCCCCTGGGCTATGGAAGGCGGGCTTGGGGTAGTCACAACACGGGCCCCGAGGACGGGTCGTGACAAATTGGTATCAGAGGTGGTCGGTTCTACCGCAGACTCTGGTCTTTCTTCTATGTGAAGCAATAGTGTTTAGAGTATTGGGTGTGGTTATTAGTCCAGGGAGTCCAGTGTTGGTGCGGCGGCCGACGTATCATACACCAGGACCCTGACTTCTGATTTTTGACTTAATGCACAAAACATTGATTGCATGTGTGTTTCAAGTTTTCTTTGTGATTACTTTATATCAACTCACCAGGTATACTGTTCTGACCGTGGCGCACCTGTTTCCTTTCAGGATGGCCCGACGACGGCAACCAACTAGGGTTCCGAGAGTGGTACGTGACGACAGCCCGCCGAGCGACGAGGCTTCGGTACAGGGCCCTTTGACAGCAGAGGCACCGGCGGTACCTCTACCCGCCGAGCCACCGATGCTTCCAGCACCAGCCGCTGATGATGCACGTCGCCTCAGTGCACTGCATGAGTTCCAGCGCCAGCGACCGCCCAGGTTCCGCGGGGAGACGGACCCCCAGGCAGCCGAGGACTGGCTGGAGGCAGTTGTACGAGTTTTGAGGCTGGTAAGGACACCAGCAGACCTCATGGTGATCCTCACAGCGAGCCTACTGCACGCAGCAGTGGGCCGATGGTGGAGCTTGATGCTCCAGGTGCACGATGAGGCATCTCTCCTCTGGAAGGACTTTGAGGGCCTCTTCTGCTCAGAGTTCGTCCCGACCACCCTCTGTGCGGTGCGCATACAGGAGCTTCTTCAGCTGCGGCATGGTAGCTTGACAGTCACCCAGTACTCGGCGAGATTCACCGATCTCTCGCGCTAATCGACCGACATGGTACGGGACCCGTTCTTCCGGGCCCGGACCTTTGAGCAGGGATTGAGACACGAGATCAGGGCATCACTGATCTCCCTCAGCATCCCGACCCAGGCAGGAGTACTGGAGAGAGCCCTTTTGATCGAGAGCTTTCTTGCTGAGACTTCTCTAGCGCCGAGACCTACCGCGGGGCGGCACGTAGCGAAGTCTTCCGCAGTAGGCAGTCGGCGGATGACTCAGGGGTCCAGGCAGACCAGACCCTCACGCAGATGGCCTCAGGACACTGGCTCAGCAGTGCGGGGTACACAGCGCGGAGCCAGTCTTTCGAGAGGCAGGCAGTGCTACACTTGCGGCGGGCAGGGTCACATGGTTCGTGACTGCCCGACCCACCGTGCCGAGGAGCAGCAGACAGTTGAGAGGCCACCCAGGCAGAGGTAGAGGGTCGACCGTGGCGGTCCGTAGGGAGGAGGCGGATGAGGCAGAGGAGCTGGGCGAGCATCAGGTGGTGGGAGACGCTTTGAGGCTCTACCACCACCACCACCAGGAGGCCCGCCCCGACCACAGGGAGCTGGCGGGAAGAGACAGGCACAACTCCAGGCAGCGGAGGCCTACGACCACGACGCGCCCGAGATGATTCTAGGTATGATCTGTGTCTATTCCACCCTTGCTGCAGTTCTTATAGACACAGGAGTGAGTCACTCTTTCATAGCCGCTTCCCTTGTTCAGAGCTTGGAGATTCCGACAGAGCTGTTGGATCGATCCTTACGGCTAGAGACTCCTACGGGAGCAGACTCGATGATTACACACTGGTGCCGGCAGTGTGAGCTTACTCTAGGAGGTGAGAGCTTCGGCTGGGATCTTCTTGTAGCGGCGTCGAGGCCTTACGACGCCATCTTGGGCATGGATTGGTTATCTACAGTCCATGCATAGATTGACTGTATTGGGCGCAAGGTGCGATGTGTACGCACCGACGGGAGCAGGTTCACCTTCACCGGCGAGAAGGGAGCCTTCACAACACAGGATGGACTTTCGCAGAGGAGAGGACAACCCATCACTCATCAGTTGGCTAGCCTCATCCTAGGAGTTATTGACGTGCGGAGTCCTAGTTTTCCTGCAGTGGTGGATCAGTATGCGGACGTCTTTCCCGACGACGTTCCAGGACTACCTCCTCGCAGAGAGGTAGACTTCTATATTGACCTATACACCGGGACAGCCCCGATATCGACTCCAGCGTATTGAATGGCCCCCGCTGAGCTTCAAGAGCTATGAGTACAGTTGGAGGACTTTTAGGGCAAGGGTTTCATCCGACCCAGTGTTTCACCCTGGGCTTCGCTGATATTGTTTGCCAAGAAAGCGGACGGGAGTTTGCGACTTTGTGTCAATTTTCGTCGCCTGAACCAGGTGACAATGAGGAACAAGTATCCGCTACCGAGTATTGATGACCTCTTCGATCAGCTCAAGGGATCATGGTGGTTCTCGAAGATAGACCTTAGGTCAAGCTATCATCAGCTCAGAGTTCGAGACGAGGACGTGCAGAAGACGGCCTTCAGATGTCGGTATGGACACTATGAGTTCTTGGTTATGCCCTTCGGCATAACCAATGATCCAGCAGTGTTCATGGGCCTCATGAACAAGATCTTTCAGCCATATCTCAATCGATTTGTCGTGGTCTTCATCGACGACATTTTGATATACTCGACGACTGAGGAGGAGCACGCCTATCACTTGCGGGTTGTACTAGACACACTCCGAGAGCACCAGCTTTATGGAAAACTCTCGAAGTGTCAGTTCTGGATACGTGAGGTCCACTTCTTGGGGAACGTCATCTCTGAGGTGGGAGTTGCAGTGGATCCTGTGAATATTGAGGCGGTGCTAGCTTGGGATCCACCCAGGAGCGTGACAGAGGTGCAGAGTTTCTTGGGACTAGCTGGATACTATCGGAGGTTTGTGCCAGACTTCTCCAGAGTTGCGACACCACTCTTAGCTTTGACGAAGAAGGGGAAACCCTTTGTGTGGTAAGAAAGATGTCCTCAGAACTTCCAGGAGCTGAGACTGAGATTGACCAGCGCACCTATCTTGAGGTTTCCTGAGGAGGGAGCAGGGTACGTAGTCTACTGCGATGCATCAGGGACCGGACTCGGATGTGTCCTGATGCAGGAGCGGGCAGTGATCGCCTATGGATCACGTCAGTTGAGGCCACATGAGCAGAACTACGCTACCCATGACCTGGAGTTAGCAGCAGTGGTCTCCGCTCTGAAGACATGGTGACACTATCTGATGGGCGAGCACTTTACAGTATTTTCTGACCACCAGAGTCTCAGGTACATCTTCTCGTAGAAGGACCTGAATCTGAGACAGCGGCGATGGCTCGAGTTCCTCCAGGACTATGACTTTGAGATAGTCTATACTCCTGGTAAGGGGAACGTGGTAGCCGATGCTCTCATCCGGAGGACGGGCATTCAGCTACTTGAGGAGGCGACAGAGCAGCTAGCCGCTTTGCAGATATCCTTCATGGATAGAGATGGAGCAGCCTTCCTCCAGTCTCTCACAGTCACCCCTCCACTACTGCAGCAGGTCAGAGAGGCACAGCATGAGGACACTGACTGTGAGACGTGGCGTGCACAGTTATCCTCAGGACAGGCACCTGATGGCTTCTCCTTTGGATCAGAGCACGACATCCTTTTCAGAGGACATACTTTGGTACCAGTCGCTTTACGAGAGGAGGTGATGAGAGAGTTTCACACTTCTCCTTTGGTGGTACATCCTGGAGTGGAGAAGATGTACCAAGACCTCAGACGACAGCACTGGTGGCCAGGCATGAAGAAGGCTATGGCAGAGTTCGTTTCTCGATGCCTCACCTGCCAGTAGGTGAAGGCAGAGCACCAGGTACCAGCAGGCTTGGTACAACCCTTGGAGGTCCCGGAGTGGAAGTGGGACGGGATATCTATGGACTTCGTGACTGGACTTCCACGCACTTCCAGAGGTCACGACTCAATCTGGGTGATTGTCGACCGACTCACCAAGTCGGCTCACTTCTTACCCATCAGAGAGCAGGGCTCAGTGGAGAGCTTGGGGCGTCTCTACGTTCAGAAGATTGTACGGCTTCACGGTGTGCCATCATCTATCGTCTCTGATCGAGATGCTCGCTTTACTTCCCGTCTTTGGAAGGGGTTGCAGGAGGCATTCGGGACGCGGCTACGTCTGAGCACCGCCTTTCACCCTTAGACGGATGGTCAGACGGAGAGGACCATTCAGACTCTCGAGGACATGCTCCGCGCATGTGTCCTCGACTTTGGTTGCAGCTGGGAGGACCACCTACCCTTGGTGGAGTTCGCGTACAACAACAGTTACCACTCCACCATCGGGATGGCACCGTACGAGGCGTTGTATGGCAGACCTTGCAGATCTCCTTTGTGCTGGACAGACCCTGGGGAGTCAGCACTTGTGGGACCAGAGATGGTCCGGGCCACGACAGAAAAGGTCCAGGTCATCCAGGAGCGGATGAGGATAGCTCAGAGCTGGCAGAAGCCTTATGCTGACAGGAGGCGGAGGCCACTAGAGTTCGAGGATGGTGACCACGTCTTCTTGCGTGTCTCACCTCGACGTGGATTACAGAGATTTGGCCGAGGCGGTAAGTTGTCTCCACGCTTCATCGGACCATTCCAGGTCATCAGCAGGATTGGTGAGGTGGCTTATCGCCTAGCTCTACCACCTCAGTTGCACCGGGTGCACGACGTCTTCCACGTATCTCAGCTGAGGAGATACATGCACGACCTAACGCACATCATTGACCATGGGGATCTAGACGTGGATGATGGGGCAACTTTTGCGGAGGTCCCGGTGGAGATCAGGGATCGACAGGAGTGGGTCCTACGTGGACGATCGATTCCTCTTGTGCGCATCAGATGGCAGCACGAGAACCTCCAGGAGAGCACTTGGGAGCGGGAGGCTCAGATGCATGCTCAGTACCCACATTTGTTTCCCTAGTTTATGATTTATCTTTACGAGGACGTAAAGCCCTGAGGTGGGAGTGATGAAAAGAATCAAAAAATTCAAGGAAATTTTTTTTCTTAATTTTCTTTGGATTTTTCAAGAATGTAGTTTCTGACGGCACCTGATTCCGAGGCCCGGTGTGCCCGGAATCATTTTCCGAAGTTTGGCTCAGGTACGTTCAGTGAACGGACGAGCGGGTTTTTTCTAACTTTTGAACCGGTGCTCGGAATCGAATTTTGAGGGCACTGATGGAATCGAAGCGCTGGTAATTGCTTAGAAACGCCTCTTCCGGAGTTGCGTTTTCTCGGGTGTGGTTTTTAATTTTTGGGCTTAAAGTTAAGAAATAAAATAAATTGTTCGACAAACTTTATTTTATTTCACTTAAGCCACTTGGAAGCCACTTGAAGCCACTTAAAGCTGCTTAATCTGAGTTGATGCGGTTAGGGTGCTATCCAAAAATATCCTACCCTCTTGGTAGGATATTTTTGAGGTGGGTCCCGCACGATCCCCACCGTTTCTTTTCCGCTAAGTAACGCACCCGCGAAAACCCGTCATTATGAAAGTCAACTGACGTGTTTTCTTAATTTCTTAACGCACCAATTAATTGGGCGGTTTTATTCGTTGAATTAATTCTATGAATTAATTTAATCGTTTTTTAACCTGTTTTCAATCTGTTGGCGTAATAATAAAATAAGACCAACGCACGACTTCTGGAAAAATGTTCGTTGAGAGGATTTGACAGAAACCAAGAGTTCTTCATCCTCCCTCGCGAAGAACGCGAAGAACGTGAAGAACGCCGAGCCCTCAGAAATCAACGATGCGACGCCGAGTTCCGCGACGCCGACGATTCTTCTTCCACGACGTTCTTCTGCGACAATCCAACCCCGCGACAACCTTCGATCGGCAGCGACAAGGTAGGGGGTTGCGCTCTTTTTTTTAAATTTACTTTGTGGATTAAAACAACAATATGGATTTAATTATTAAAATTAAATCTATTATTTCTTAGTCCTCGGAGTTCGTCGACGCAACACCGGATACCGCGACGCGACGCTCCACTTGTTCCGCGATGGTCAATTCCGCGAAGAACGCACGTGCGACGACTTGACGAGGTAGGGAATTTATTTGGAAATAACTTTTTATTCCCGTAGTTGTTTCTTCTAAAATAAAAGAACCTGGATCAAGTGAAATTTTAAATTATTAAAATTGTATTTGATACGTTTGTCATGTGTTGATTATTTTCTTTCCGATTGTTATCACCTAACGCGGAGGGTGCGGGCCAAACAAACACGGCCCGACAACCCTCCGCAGTTTTCTGTTGATGAGCGGATTGGCGGGAGATGACAAAACATGCTGCAGAGGTGATTCGTTGTTTCTGCAGTGAAGTACGGGACCTGGGAGGAGCTACGGCGCAGACGGGAGCGAAATCGGACCACCAGAGCAACTCCAGTGGCCCGTGGAAACCACCGGCAGCGCGGGCCGCCGGCGGCCAGCGGACCCGCGGCCGCGCGGGTCCGGCACATACGGGACGCGGCTTTTCCGCGTCCGCTGATTCCAGCGCGACCCCATGTGGGCCGCGACTTCTCATCCCGCGGGGGCAGCGCCACCCTGCGGCTCCCTCGCTCGGCCGAGCCGAGCCGGGCCGGCCCGACCGGCCGAGTCACGCCCTGGCCGGACCGGGCCGCGCCGAACCGGGTCCGACCCGGACCCGGGTCGGGTCGACCCGGTTCGGGCCGACCCAGGGGGGGTCGGGCCGGGTCGGTCCGGGCCCAGACCCCCCGTCTTCAGACCGTTTTCGGTCTTTTACCCGTATCTTGAGCTACGGGCCTCCGAACGATGCGCCGTCAGCGGAAATGCGATCCTTGGATCGAGACGGTCGTTTCGGTATATCACACTCAAGGTTTAGGAATACTTTGGGTTCGGCCGGGTTGGTTCGTACACGAAACCAACCGGGCCCTTGGAGCGGAAACGCTCATATCTTGAGCTTCGGACGTCCGAACGACGTGCCGTCGACTTTGTTGAATTCCTCTAAGTGAGACGGATCTTTTGGCATACTCCGCCCGAGGTTTGGACGCAGGTGGAGTTCGGTCGGGTTAGTTTTGCCTTAAAAACCAACCGGGCCCCTGGGACGAAAAAGCCAATAACTCTCAGACCGGGCGTTCGATTGATGCGCCGTCTGCGACGTTGAGTTCCTGTTGACGATACGGAACTTTTGGATACATCAACTCTGGACTATGTGTCAGTTGATGTATCAGCCTCTCAGCTCGTGGAGCGGACCCTCCCGAACGAGCTTGCTGTGTGCGGGAACCCTAGAGCTGGCTGCGACTGCTACTGTGACGACGACGACTGTGCAGAGATCCTCAGTGGATTCGACGACGACGACTACAGCACTCAGCAATCCTTTGTGGGTCAGTGCTACAAGTCCTGTGTGGGCCCGATCCTATGTGGGTCCGATCCTGTGTGGGTCAGCGCTCAGCGGTCCTGTGTGGGCCAGCGCCTAAAGATCCTGTGTGGGCCCGATCCTGTGTGGGTCTTTGCGGGGGTTAGTTACCTATCGATCCTTTGTGGGTCAGATCCTTTGTGGGTCATTGCGGGGGTTAGTACCTATCGATCCTTTGTGGGTCCGACGACTTAGATGGATCAGTGATCATCTCTATCGTCATTTGAAGAAGTATACCTGTGTGAGCTGAAACTCTGTTTTACTTTCCTTTGTGGATTGTGTTGAGCTATCCTGTGTGGATTTACGTTTTACTTTCCTTTGTGGATTGTGTTGAGATATCCTGTGTGGATTTACGTTTTGATTTCCTTTGTGGATTGTGTTGAGCTATCTTGTGTGGATTTTACGCTTTGCTTTCCTGTGTGGACTGGATTGTACTTGAGATCGGATGTTGGAGTCGAGTGAGAATTGATGACTTAGGTATATGTATGGGCATATACCTAAGCCGTGTCAGATGTTACTTCGTGATTGTATCTTTCCTTTTTGGTTTATCCTTTGTGGATTCTGGGAGACCTTCGGGGGTCTCAGGGTCCCTACTGAGTAGCTTATACTCACCCCTACACGGGCTATGCCCGCACTTCATTGTGTTGGATGCAGACGATGGATAACGCTAACCGTGGTGGAGGCTTGCGGAGCAGGACGGTACCTGGAGGTGGACCACTGGGCGGGATGTACTCGGAGCGGACGACTGGACCGAGAAGCTGTGGAGGCTATCTGTGCTCACCCTTCAGGTTGGACTTCCAGAGGACGGCTCGATGCTTCGGCATTTCTTTTCAGTTGCTGTTTTCCCCTTTCATTTGTACTTTACAGTTGGGCTTGTATTTTCGGCCCCTTTTACTTTCAGCACAGCTTGTTACAGTTTTTACTTAGTGTTTACTTTTTCCGCTTGCTTACTCTATGGTGCTTGTTTACTTTACAAAGGCAATGCCTTCCCTTTTTCCGGGATTTACGCCTTGGTGCTAGTCGCCAGCCCCTGGCCTATGGAATGCGGGCTTGGGGTAGTCACGACACGAGCCCCGAGGACGAGTCGTGACACTTTGGGCCTCTTTCTCAATGGTATTTGGAAAAGCGGTCTAAAGTACAAGGTTAGCATCTAGCAACAATCCAAGTCACCCATATAGAAATAAGTTAATTCTTTAATGATATAATACATCATATAGATTCTTACTATGTAATATCATCCCTTTATCATGATATCTCTAATCAAGCAGGTTGCAAACTAGTTCCATCAACCTATGTGATCGATGTATCTTTCTTTGAACTTATGAAAATTGAAATTGCCTATAGAACACCATGGATATGGGTTTATTTAGGATATATAATTTCCATAAAAGGGCCTGAGATATCAACTTATGTTAAATAATAGAATGGAAAAATATTTCCTCACATTATTCATTAATGAAATATTACCTGTGACTCACCCAACATGTCCTTCCTCATCACGAACATATATCATCATAGTTTTCATCAATACATAAATGTACACAACTTATAACAATCATTAATAATAATCTTAATGTCTAAGGACCAATACAAATTTATGTAGATAGGAACATCCAATGAGACATAAAAATGTGGATTTTCTATTTGTGGGTATCATTCTCAAAATATCCTATACTAGATATTACCAAGGGAGTACACCATGAGAAGGTTCCTCAAAGTCATATAAGCATCCACCCTTGATATCTTGTATCATTTATGTCCCTCAAATGATTTCATCCTACTATAGAACATATATTTAATAATAATATCATGGAACTTCTCGGTTCTCATCATAGTGGGGAACTACTATGACCTTTCAGTATAATAGCTACTCTTAGGACATTATCACATATTATGTTATATAGAAGTACAATTATTATTTGATAAAAAGTTTATTAATATTCAAAATAATAATAATAAATTCTATGATAAAGTATATATAATTAGGTTCTAGGGAAAAAAACCCAACATACTCCAACTTGAACTAGAGCTAACTACTAATAACCTATAGTTCTCTAGATCTCACATGATACTCATGAGTCTACTGAAAAAAATCACTGATAAAGGAATGTTTTATCATCACTTTCTATTTTAGCACTGATAAAACATACCTTTATCAGCACTGATAAAAGCTTCACCCAATTTTATAAATAAACCCTAATAGTCCCCTCTTTCCTTTGAACACCTCAAGTTCTTGTGGAAGCCACCCCCTGTGTCGCTGACCCCTCCTCCACTGCGGACCTCCTCCACTGCAGAACCACCTTCACCACGGACCCACCTCTGTCGTGAAGCCCTCTGCGGCCTCTGCCACTGCTTCCACCACCACCTACCCCGACTTCACCACTGTCGGACCCTACTGGTGCCACATGTGTGCCATTTATTTCACATTATATGAATTCCTAATATATTGAAAGATTTTTGTTTAATTTATTTCATAGAATTAGTGTATTAGAATTCAACATATGGATCCCCATCCCAAATATATAGATAGATTTTGGACTTTAATGGTTCATTGGGTATGGTGTTTGGATTTTTTGAGTGAGGCGATAGAGATGACACTCATATTTTTTGGATTTATGTGTTGGTTTATGGAGTGCGGCCCTCATGATAAAATGGTTGTGGGTATTTGAAACAATCTGTTGAGGTACATGTCTAAATTATATAGTTAATTCCCATGGGAAATCAGTTATGAGGGATGATCAAAATGAGTGTTGGCTTCAATCTTGCAGTGATTATGTTAGATGTGCATCGATGGTGTGGTAGGGTACGACTATGATTTTGAGTCAAAAGAGGATCTGATGGTAGAATCTTGCCTTTATTTGGGTATGGACTCTAGTGGGCATGTTTTAGTTTTTTGGAATTCCTCTAGGTGTGAGGAAATTATGATGAAGTGAGATGGTGAGGGAATGACAATTGGAGCCAAGATTTTTTGGGATGAGTTAGACAAGGATAGTCTGACAGGGGTTATCACATAATGTTGATGTGTAAGGTTTCAAGCTATGTCAGGTGTGTCATTTTTTAGAATGAAAGGTGGGTTTTGGGTTTGAGTTGGGTTTCAGAAAAAATATGGTATGTTCTTTATTCATGGAAGGATGGTGGTTATGCATCCACATTGATGGGTTTTTTTTATGATGAGGATGGGTTTCGATGGTGATTGGAATTATCAGGAATGTTATGGCATGATTAGTTGGAAACCATGCCAAGGTGAATTTTAGGAGCATGAGTTCAAGGTTATTTTATTCTTTTTAATTGGAGGAGGTGATAATAATGGGAAGTTATTAGTGATAAGTTGAGTCTTATTATGGAGAGAAACATAACTATTATAGCTGATCGGGCAATAACAACATTTGATGTTTTGTTTATATGGAACTAGGAAGGTGCCATCTTGGTATTTCAATTTTGATAATGGGAATTGTCTTGGGTTTTGGATGGTTGAGTTCCTTGAGTTGGATGTTGTGCCTTGGATGTGTTTCAGACATTTAAAATTGAACAAGGCCATTTTTGATAACTGGTGACCATTGTAGGACAGGTGGTGTGTATGTATGACCACCAAGAATTCATGGGAATGATAATTATTATGGTGGGGAGGTTGATGGGGACATGCACACGTGTTGAAGGAAACATTTTTGGAGGTTCCTACTACAATGAATTTATTTGCAGGCCACTACGACGACTTGATTTACAGGATTTCTATGATGGGGACAAGCTAGCGTGATGATATTTTGGGTTCAATTTATTTTTCATGTTTGCATATATTTGTTAGGTGTTGGGTGTGCTACTATTTATGGGTCTTTGAGCCTTTTAATTGTGGGTATTCGGGCATTTTTTTGGGTCTTTGGATTGTAACTTCTTTTTTTTGGGTGGTGTTTGACCAGTTTCATGGTCGACTTTCATGTTCCACATGCTTTAACTCTATTTTACTCTTATTTTTTTAATAAATTTTTAGGGTTGAGCATGCTTGGTACCTGAACTTTTCTGGTATATTTATTCATGTGATGATTATTTACTTTTTGTTTCTCACTTCCACTTGTTTGGCTACATGGGAACCCTATGAATTAATAAATAGGTCTAGATTTATACTACACTAGTTAGCTCATGCACTAGATAGTTTCCCCTAGTTGTATGGTTTGCTTATTCTATAGGAGTGTCCCTAATGAAGAATGTATGGATAAGTCTAGGGGATTTTCTGATTTTTTAGGATTCAACATAATAAGACTATTAGATTCATTGTAGTGTTAGTATTAAATGAATGAATAATTGAATTCCCTCTATGATTTTGATACATTGTAGATAATAGAATTGGACCCAAGGAAGCGGGATCTGTAGAACAATTAGATGTATCATCTAAAGGAGAAAGTGGATCACAGGAAATAGTAAAAGGTGTCTCTTGTTGTAGATGTATTTCAATAATTATAAGGATTATATTTTATTTAGATTTTATATCCTATTGTAAATAATATTATAATTAAGATGGTTATTAGCATGGTTTCCATTGAAGGCATATTTCTAGAACAAATGGATGTTATGATCATATTCCTTCATGGAGATTAGGAGGAAGAGATCTACATAGATCAACTAGAAGATTTCATGCTAAATGGAATTGAAGGTTTAGTTTCAGTCCCAAATGGAGTTTTTGTGGGCTTAAGTAGGCACCAAGATAGTGTAACTGGAATTTCAATGATTTCATGGTAGAATTAATGTTCATGCAGTGTAATGTAAATAATTGCTATTATATGAAGGTGTATTATGATGGGAGCTTTTTCATTTTACTTGTTTATGTGGATGAATATCTCTTAGTTGGACCAATGAAGGAAAGACTGGAAGAACTGAAGATTGATTTATCTAAAAGATCAAAAAATGAAAGACCTTGGTTCTAGAAAGTTGATATTGGAGATAAATATTGAAAGAGACTTAAAGTCTATAAATATTTTTAGCATTGTTTAATTTTAATATCAATGGTTTAAGTATTTATTTTCTAAAATATTACTATTACAGAATCAAATATAATGGATATGAATAAATAATGGATGAATGCCAATCATCTGATAAAAGAGTATGAAGATGAAGTAAAATAGTTCATCAAGTTTGAAAAATATCATGCATATGACCCTTCTCAAATCCTTTTTCCATGTTTACATTATTGTTATTCAAGAAAAATTATTCCAAAGGAGTTGGAAGAACACTTGATCTATCACAGAATAAATCAGATTTATAAATTTTGTTACAAACACTAGGAAAAAGTGAATGTTGATAGTGGATAGGATAACACTACATTTTATGGATCATATGACATGATTACAATTTTGGGAAATTAAAAAGACCATATCGAGTATGTGATTATAGATGTGAATGATGATGAATATTGTATTGAGTATATGATAAGGGCAATTGAATATGAACTTCGTGATTGCCTAAAATTGTTTGAGAAGTTAAAGAGTTGTGAAAAGATGTCATTGTATGATGGTTAAACTAAATATATAGCATTGTAAACCATGTTGAAGCTGTAAAATTTGAATGAAGAAAATGGATGGGGTGACGCTAGTTTTACAGAACTACTTGCTCTCTTCAATGACATGCTCCCAGAAGATATTGAGCTCCTAAGATGAACATACGACACCAACAAATTCTACGCTCGATGGGTATGATCTCTGAAAGAGTACAAAATTTCTTGAATGAATGTATAATACTTCAAAAGGACCATAAATTACTTACATAATGACCAAAGTGTGGTGATTATCAATATAGGAAAGTTGAATCTAGTACTATAATAGTTTTATTGTACTTTCTAATCATTTTTAGGTTTAAGTGCCTATATAGAAGTGAGGAGACTATAGGGCAATTGACGTGGAATTCAGATACAAGAATTAAATATGGGAAACTACATCACCTGGTAGACACTCCTTAGTGGAAGAGAATTGATCATGAGTATAATGAATTTGGAAATGATCCAAGAAACATTTGTCTTGAATTATCTATAGATAGATTGAATCTTTTCCTCCAATGGCCCGATGGCCTTCATTTTTTATTGATTTTTGATAATCCACCTTTCAAGGGGTGAGGTGGAACCCTTACAAGGCCCGTAGGCGTAAGTATTACATGGGCCGTAAGACTTAGAGTAATTCATTTCCCATAGGCTTCAAACATTACATACAACCCAGACTAACTACTTGAAAATTCTCCTCCCCAGCATCTTCATCATGAAATCAGCTCTCTACCTTCACATGGCTGTTCGGCTAGGCATTCCCGTGCATGCACATGCTTTTCCCGATGGTAGGTGACATACCCTCTCATTCTTGCAATCCGTTTATCTTCTGCTATTGTGAAAGCTCCTTGCTCATCCTCCTTGTAGAGCTTGTTCCTTGTAGGTTGTCTAGTTTGCATCTGCACTTAAAGGTGTCCTGAAGGACTTGAGGTGGCCCTAAGGCCTTACTGACCCGAAGGCCTAGGTGGCCCGAAGGCCTTAAAGGACTCAGGGACCAAATCAGTGTCCCGAAGGCCCAAACGGGGGCATATTCCCAGCTGTTACAGTGCCAAACATTGACTGCTACATTTTTCGCTACAGTACCTGCTATAGTACTGCTACAGTACCCCAGAAATTCTGCCTCTGCCTGGATTTGATCCCTAGTCACTTGGTTGCACTTACGAAGTCCTTACCAACTGGGCTAAGTCTCATGTGCGATGGAGTGAATCTTTTTGGTTTTCAAAGCAGAACTCATACTACATGGATGGTTATATTGGTAAATTATAACTTTCCACCATGGTTATGCATGAAGTGAAAAAAAATTAGGTTATTTATGCTTATATCAGGACCAAAACAACTGAGTAACGATGTTGATGTTTATTTGGCTCCATTGATTTATGATTTGAAATTATTATGGGATTCAGGTTTTATTTTGTATAATGGTTATAGAAATGGAGATTTCACATTGAGATCCATGTTGTATGGGATGATAAATGAATTTCATTCTTATGGAATTTTTTCAGGATATATTAATAAATGAACTCAATGGTTTCTCTTTTTCAAACATGTTACAGAGTCAATTAGGATGAAACACTCATAAAAAATCCATGTTTCTAGGACATCAAAAATTTCTACCCCGATGACATAAGTACCGATCTTGGACGACATCATTTGATGTTAGTTCAGTAGAATGTACAACACCACCTCCACTAAAAGGTGATCAACTATTTGAGAAAGAAAAAGATGTGGACATTGATTTTGTTAAACCAATTTTGAAAAACCTTACAAAAAACGGTTGGAAAAAGAGATCAGTTTTTTTTGAATTACCATGCTGGAATTGTTTGTATTTTAGACATTGGATTGATGTTATTCATGTTGAAAAAAATGTATGTGATAGTGTCATCAACACATTGCTAAATGAACCTAAAAAAACAAAGGATGAAATTAAGGCTTGGTTGTATATGGTTTTCATGGGAATATGAGAATATTTGGTGCCAGTGATGGCTGAAAAATGAACTTTTCTTACTCCTACTGCTTACACTCTTTCTAGGAAGGATAGATATCAGTTTTTCAACTTCCTGAATGGCATAAAGGTTCTAGAGGGTATTCATTAAATATCAAGAACATCATGCAAATCACAAATTTAAATATTAAGGGTCTAAAATCACATGAATTACATTTTTTTATGTAAGATCTAATGCATATAGCTTTACGTTGCATTTTCCCCAAGAATGTCCATCATAAATTAACCAATCTTTGTTTCTTATTCAAAGCTATGTGAAACAAAGTTATAGACCTGATGAAATTTTTGAATATGGAAAAATAAATCTTCATCATATTATGTGAATTGGAAATGTTATTCCTTCAAAAATTATTTTATATGATGGTTCATTTGATGGTTAACTTTGTGAGAGAGATTTGACTATGTGGTCATGTACACTATAGATGGATGTACCCCATTGAACAGTATATGAATATTTTGAAAGGGTATGTCAAAAATTGAAGTCAACTAGAGGGTTGTATTTTAGAGCGATATATTATTAAGAAATCCATTGAATTCTTTACCAAATACCTATCTGGTGTGGGGAGCATTGGTCTATCGAAATCTCATTACACTGGGCGGCTTACAGGTGAAGGAGTTTTTGGAATATATGTTGTCACAATCAATATTACAGATCGGGAGAAGGCCCACCTTTACATTTTTCATAATAGTTTGGAGGTTGGATCATATGCTGAAACCCATAAAGAAATTCTTAGGCATCTGAATCCATCAAGGGCTAAAATATGTATTTCAAATACACATAATCAAAAGTTTATTAGGTGGTTTCAGGACCATATTTTTAAGGAGTCAGATGAAAATATGTATTCAATTTCAAAACAACTTCAATGGATAGATAGAGGACCAAGTGTGTATGTATTATCTTACAATGGTTATGTAATTAATGGTTATACGATCTATAAAAATGAGAATGAGAAAGACAGTACCATGAAAAATAGTGGAGTTACACTTCTGGTTGAAGTGATTCATGTTTCTAGTATTAAGGAAAAAAATCCAATTTGCACGAATATGTCATACTTTGACATCATCAAAAAAATATGGGAGTTGGATTATACAACATTCCAAGTGCCTATTTTTAAATTCAAGTGGATTGATAATAGGATTGTTGCTAAATAGATGAATTGGGATTCATGAAAGTTGATTTTAGTAAGGAATAGTACAAAGATGAATCATTTGTAATGAAATCATAGGCAGTACAAGTATTTTATGTTCTAGATCCTACAAATAGAAAATGGTTAATTTTTTTGTTTTTTACCAAAACCACTGAAGGTCCAGATGAAAATTCAACTAAGGATGAATATTTCATTAGGATGTCGCAATATTTTTTTTCGTGGTCCTAATATAGATGGAATTTTGTATGTCATAGGAGTCCAAAATGAAGTGATTTTGATATTCTATAGAAGGGTAAACTCCCTTGATCCTTAAAAAAGGATAGTTCAATAATCATGTTATATATATTTTTGTAATATAAACCATATTACGTAATGTTATTATCTTTTTACTAATGTATTTAAGTACTCTAAATTAAATGTTAAATCAAATCTATAGATAATTACTTCTTCACATGTTGTTGCTCTGAATCCTATGAAACAACAGGTCTCTCAGACTACTTTTGATCATAGTTTAGCGGAAAAATGACCTTCTGCATGTACTGGTTCTCCCAATCTTGAGGTACAATAGGTCTCTCAACTAGCTACTACCCGCATTGTAGAGGAATGACCATATGCACATGCTGGTGCCCCCATTTCTGAGTAACAATAGGTTTCTCAACCTATTACTGCTCCCAGTGTAGAGGTAAAATGACAATCTACACATGTTGATCCTACCACTCTAGAGGACCTTATTGATAGTGTTGATTTTGTGGAAATGGTAGGCGATGAAGGACTGACGATATGGAAAAAATAAAAGTTACTTAGTTTGACTGTGTTAGCAAAAATCATTAGGATTAAAGTAAAAGGGTTCAAATATAAGGTCATATGGAATGTGAGGGGCCAATATGTTAACCCCAAAAGGCCATGTTCAGGAGTTACATTAGAATCGTCACTCAAAAACATGTACTGATTCATGTATATTCATGGCACCATATTGTGCTAGGATCATGACACTGATGTGGGAAGAGATTTTAGTAACCTTATGATATCATTTCATTATTTTACAAAAAAATAAAATAATGAAACATTGACTAAGTCTTCATCATTCATTTTAGAGTGCATTTATAGCCGATGAATCCCATAAGAAATATGTATTAATGCTTTCTGGAAGGATTCACATATGATTTATCACAATTCTAACAAGACATCATCATAAATATGCTGAAGGTAAAATAAAATCGCATCAACTTCTTATACATGCACACCTAAAAAACCAAGAAACATGGGATGTGTTACTGACCATCGTGCCGATGTATATTTTCAGGTACATAGTGGCTATTAATATTTTGTTTGACGATATGTGTATTCATTACTTTGATTGACAATTTTTTATTTTTGAAACAACAACTGAGTACTGGAAATAAGGAATGATCATCAAAACTAGTGTACCCCTATTGTAAAGTAAGGATGGGGTACGCTTCACTTGAAAAAAACATTGGTACATATTTTAAATCTACCGTAATACTTTTATGTGACATGAAACAACACCATAATTATGTTCCTCTATTTATATGAAGATTGATAACTCCAAATCCAAAACCACTTCCATCCCATTCCATGTGATATAGAAGGAGGACATGTAAATAAATATAGGATACTAATAGATGAAAACACATAACAAGTGTGGGAATCATGTGTAAGTAATACATAATAATTTCTTTTGCTTTAAATCACTATTAAATAATAATGATAACATATTTTACTATATTTTATATCTGAAATAGTCATAGGAATCAGAAACACCTGTACCAGATGAACATATACTATCGGTGGTCTTGATGTGGTTAGAACAGTATGATCGCGTTAGAGGTGCAGATTTTGGGGTGACACCCCAAACATATTTTGAGAAAAAAACAAGAGGAGGATCAAAGTGAATTAATAAAACAGATAAGATAAATAATAACTAACTTTGAAGAATAATTCCAATGTCCAAGAGAGATGATGAAAACTTTTATGAGGGGATACAAAGAGAAGAAGAAACTCAAGAACATCCACTGCATGGAGATCCCACCCCACCCCCACAAGCTATAAGGAGATCCATTCCCCTCAAAGAGATGTCTTATCCAAGGTAATCAATGTTCTAATAAATGTTTCTATTAATTGTATATCATATAGATACTAATAACTTTCTTGTATTGCTATTATACAGTGTGATAATGACTATGATTTATAACTATCAATACCCACCCTTTACCTTGTATTGAAGGATATGGTGTTAAATATCTAAAATGACATGCTACATAGAAAACTGCTTCCACTAGGTCATGTACGAGTGTCGATTAGCATATCCCATGAGCCGTGCACTGAGCTACCTATTCCAATTCATGAGTAAGATATTAATATGTTCAAAAAAGTTGTTGTAACATTCATCTCATGGCCATCACATCTTGCAAAAAAACGTTTCGACAAGAAGGTGTTCAATTTAAATTTATTTTTCAAGCTAAACCTTCAAAAAACAATTAAAAAAGGTTTGAAATGATGAATGTTATTACAGGCGGACAAATGGAAGGGGATGAAATGAAAGATTGACTCAAAACCATCTAAAGGATCGACCAACAGATCGGAATGATATACCTAAATCACCATTACCCCACTCATTCTATATCTACATTTACTATTATTGAAGGTTCATGTGGATATAAAGTTAAAATATGTTTGTAATCATATTGTTCATTTTGATGGAAATATTTATGGAGAGAATGATCAAGAATTAATTGGTGTGGAGAGTGCAAGTTAAATCCTCGACTATGATTGTCTAGGTGGCTCAGTTGTAAATGTATACATGAGGTATGTTTTCATGATTTTATTTTCCAAAAGCTGATATATTGTGTTAATTATGAATAAATATATTTCATATTTTTGGCATGAAAATATGGTGTTTCTTCTTCTACCCGATATATTGTGTTAATTATGAATACATATATTTCATGCAAATATTTTTGGCTGATTATATTCATAATTCAGGTAAAGATTCATAAATCATTTATGACATGTATGAAGTGGTATCACATCAAAATGACGCATGATGTGGTTGGTATGACTCAAAATTCAAGTTTCCGGTTTGGAATCATATTTTAGTAAAAAACACAAATGACATACTAAAAACCAAGATAAAACATTCACATTGTTTTCATACTTTATGAAAACGATCTATAAGCCATTTTTGATGTGTAGTAATCAACCTAACCTCAATATGAAGCACAGTGTGTCTGGTATAACTCATAGTGTTTCTCTTTATTTAAAATTGACATTAATTTAAGTAAAAACAACAAGTGACATAATAAAAACTAAGAAAATGCATTCATATTGTTTTGATATTTTTTGTAAAATGATCTATAATCTATTTTTGACTTGTAAGAGTCATCATCACCTCAATACGACGCACAGTGTGTCCGTTATGACTCCAAGTGTGTCTTTTTATTTAAAATTGACATTAATTTAAGTAAAAACACCAAGTGACATACTTAAAACTGAGAAAATGCATTTGTATTGTTTTTATATTTTATAAAAATGACCCATGATTCATTTTTGATGTGTAGGAGTCAACCGAACCTCAATATGATTCACGGTGTTACCAGTATGACTCCAAGTGTGTCTTTTTATTTAAATTTGACATTAATTTAAGTAAAAAGAACAAGTGACAGATTGAAAACCAAGAAAACACATTTTGATTGTTTTTATAATTTAATAAAATTATCCATGTGTCATTTTTAACATATAGGAATTGATCCCACAACAATGCGATGCACAGTGTGACCAGTATGACTAAAATGTCTGTTATGAGTTTAAAATTGACATTTTAGTTCAAAATGTGTCACTCACTAAAAACCAAAAAAACAATATTATTGTCTTGATAATATATTACAAAGATTTATAAGTCATTTTTAATGTGTATGAAGTAGTCTCATGTCAAACTAACACACGATGTGATCAGTATGACTCACAATGCGTGTTTCCAATTTGAAATGACATTTTAGTTAAAAAACACAACTAGCATACTGAAATCCGAGAAAAAAAATCAGATTGTCTTTATACTCTAGGAAAATGATCTATAAGTCATTATTGATGTGTGGGAATCAGATTCACCTCAATACGATGGATGGTGTGGCCAGTATAACTCAAAGTGTCTTTTTTATTTAAAATTGACATCAATTTAAGTAAAAATAACAAGTGACATACTGAAAACTGACCAAACGCATTCATATTGTTTTGATATTTTAGTAAAATGATCCATGATTCATTTGTGACAAGTAAGAGTCAACATGAACTCAATATGAAGCATGGTGTGATTGGTATGACTCAAAGTGTGTCTTTTTATTTAAAATTGATATTAATTTAATTAAAAAGAACAAGTGAGATACTAAAAACTAAGAAAATGAATTCAGATTATTTTGATAAATTAGGAAAATAATCTATGAGTCATTTTTGACTTTTAGGAATCAACCACACCTCAATTGGACACATGGTGTGACCAATATGAATAAAATTGTCCGTTATTATTTTAGAATTGACATTTTAGTTCAAAATGTGTCACTCACTGAACAAAACATTCTCCGATTGTCTTTATAATTTAAGAAAATGATTCATAAGTCATTTTTGACATGTATGAAGTATTATCATATTAAATTGGCGCACCATAAGACCACTACGACTTACAATGCGTGTTTCGAGTTTGAAATGACATTTTAGTAAAAAAACACAACTGGGATACTAAAAAATGAGAAAACACATTCATATTGTTTTTATACTTTAGGAAAACTATCTATAAGTCATTTTTGATGTGTGGTAATCAAACAAACCTCAATATGATGCCCATGTGGCCAATATAACTCAAAGCGTCTCTTTTTATTTGAAATTGATATCAATTTAAGTAAAAACAACAAGATACATACTGAAAACTAAGTAAACGCATTCAGATTGTTTTTATATTTTTGGAAAATGATCTATAAATAATTTTTGATGTGTAAGAATTAGTCGCACCTCAATATAACACATGATGTGTCCATTATCACTCAAAGTGTCTTTTTATATTTAAAATTTACATTAATTTAAGTAAATAAACAAGTGGCATACTAAAAACCGAGCAAACACATTTGGATTTTATTTATACTTTAGAAAAATGATCCACAAGTCATTTATGATATGTAAGAATCAACCCCCCCTCAATCTGGAACACGGTGTGATCGATATGACTAAAAGTATACGTTATCAGTTTAAAATTGACATTTTAGTTCAAAATGTGTCACTCACTAAAAACTAAAAAAACACACTCTAATTTTATTAATAATTTAGAAAAATGATTCATAATTCATTTGTGATGTGTATGAAGTAGTCTCACATAAAACTAACACACGATGCAACTGATAAGACTCATAATGAGTGTTTCAGGTTTGAAATGACATTTTAGTAAAAAAAAACAATTGGAATACTAAAAATCAAGAAAACATATTTGGATTGTTTTGATACTCTAGGACAACAATCTATAAGTAATTTAGGACATGTAGGAATCATCCAAAACTCAATACAAAACACAATGTGGATAGTATAACTCCAATTGTGTCATTATTTAAACTTTAAATTAATTTTTGTAAAAAAACAAGTGACATACTCAAAACTGAGAAAACACATTCGGATTTTTTTGATATTTTAGGACAATGATCCACAACTCATTTGTGATGTGTAGGAATCAACCCCACCTCAACAGGACACACGGTGTGACCGATATAAATCCAAATGTGTCTTTTTTTATTAAATATTAACATTTTATTAATTTATTCTTTGATATTAGTGTTTAATTTATTTATTTATAGTATTACTAAGATGATTTTTTTCCTTATATTTGTTGGAATCTTTTTCTCAGGTTGAGATGATTTTTCAGCAACTGATACCAAGGGTGGACATTTTTTAGAGGGATCACAAGCATCAAAAGATGAAATGTTATTTTTTTAATGTTTTTTGAATAATTGTATAAGTAATTATATAAAACATTATTTGAAATGTATATAGCAATGTTTTTTTGTATATACCATGGGTGGAATTTTTTGAATTCCTGGTGTCACATTAAATGTATATATCATTATTTGAGATTACAAGTTCTTTTGGGTGTACTATTATATTAACAGCACATTCCATTCATTAAAGCCTTTATGAATACTATTCAGAGCACTGATAAAGGGTCGCCTTTATCAGTGTTTTTTATCACTAATAAAGGGGACCCCCTATCATCACTGTGATTAACAATTCTTTTTTCGTGCTGTTAAAAGCCATTTTGGGCGATGTTAATGGGAATATGTGTAGTAGTGAAACTCCTTTGTATTAATTATACTTAATATATATATATTACAATTTAATATAAAACAAAGTAATATTAAAAAAATTATATGCACACATATATGTATATATATATGCATGTATGTATATATTATATTTTGAAATATAAATTTTTTACACTATTTTAAAACAACATAACACACATATATATTATACGTATCATATAACTATGCAACACACACACAAACACATGTTTCATAATTTATTTCATATGCACAAGTACATTTATCTATCTAAAACTCGCTATATAAAAATATAGATGATGCATAACATTATATTTGGGTAAGATATTTCAATCAATGCATAATATAAAAAACCTAATCAATATTTGAAAATGAACTAAACCAAAAAGAATAATAAATATTAAAAACATCCCATGACTCTTAACACTTAAGAAATGAAAAATGGGAGAATCTGGGAAAATTCGAGCCTTTACATCTGATAAGTCTCAAATAATTCTCATCCACGTGAATTTAAAACTAAACCTAGAGAGGAAAGATAAAATAAGAATGATATGTTGTACCATGAGATACCTCTCAAGTATCACACTATCAAAAAAGTATGAACATAAAATCTCAATAAAGATAAGGAGAACATGCTTTATACTTAATTAAAAAATATAATAATAAACCATGAAAGAAATTTAATACATAATATTCAGAACATATCATGTTTAACATGATATGAATATGCATCATATGTTATCATTTCTGTATAACAACATTTTATTAAGTCATGTCAATTAATGAGTTCAAACTTTAACATGCTTCTCAAAAAATATCTTACTTGCTTCGAATTGCAAAATATTTTATATTTTACTATTTATCACAATACTTAAATAATATTTCATATTAAAATTTTCTAAAATATTATATCATACTTCTATAAAATTTTCACCAAATCCTTTTCACTTAAAATCCACCATCCACTACTACACATATTCCCTTAAACAGTGTACAAATTGGCTTTTAATAGTGCTACAAAGCACTATTAATTGTAGCGATGATAATAGGGGAGCCTTTATCAGTGATATAAAAGCACTGATAAATGGATTCCTTTATCCATTTAAAAAAAAGAGTTTATAAAGGAAACCCTTTGTCAATGTTATTTTTAGTGTTGATAAAGGCCTTACTGGATACAATATACTATTAATATAATAGTACACTCAGTAAAAACCTATAATTTCTAACAATGCTATATACATTTAATGTGACACTAAGAATACAAAAAATTACACCCATGGTATGTAAAAAAACATTTCTATATATATTTCAAAAAGGGTTTTATATAATTACATATACAATTATCCAATAAACATTTTAGAACAATAATGTTTCATCTTTTGACGCTCGTGATCCCCTCTAAAAATGTACGCCCATGGTATCAGTTGCTGAAAAAATCATCTCAACCCGAGAAAAATATTCCACCTATATAATAAAAAAAATTATGATAGTAATACTATAAAGAAATAAATTAAACATTAATATGAAAGAATAAATAAATAAAATGTAAATATTTATTAAAAAAATACACATTTGGAGTTATACTGGTTAAACTGTGCATCCTATTGAGGTGGGTTTGATTCTTACACGTCACAAATGAGTTATGGATCATTTTCTAAAAATATAAAAACAATCAAAATGTGTTTTATTGGTTTTGAGTATGCCACTTGTTCTTTTACTAAAATTAATGTCAATTTAAAATAATGACACATTTGGAGTTATATCGGTCACACCATGCATCAAATTGAGGTGATGATTATTCCTACCTATCAAAAATTACTAATGGATCATTTTCCTAAAGTATCAAAACAATAAGAATGTGTTTTCTTGGTTTTTAGTATGGAAATTGTGTTTTTTTACTAAAATGTCATTTGAAACTAGAAACAAGCATTATGAGTCATACTGGTTGCATCGTGCATCAGTTTGATGTGATACTACTTCATACACATCATAAATGACTAATGAATCATTTTTCTAAATTATCAAGAAAATTGGAGATCAATTTCTTAGTTTTCAGTGAGTGACACTTTTTGAACTAAATGTTAATTTTAAACTGATAATGGAAACTTTTAGACATACTGGTCACACCATGTGTCAGATTGAGATGAAGTTTACTCCTACACATCCTAAATAACTCATTTATCATTTTTCTAAAATATCACAACAATATAAATGCATTTTCTCCATTTTCAGTATGTCACTTGTTGTTTTTTACTTAAATTAATGTCAATTTTAAATAAAAAGAGACACTTTGAGTGATACTGGCCACATTGTGCATCGTATTGAGGTGAGGCTGATTCTTACATGTCACAAATGGATTATAGATCATTTTCATAAAATATAAAAACAATTAAAATGTATTTTCTCAGTTTTTAGTATGTCACTTATTGTTTTTACTTAAATTGATTTCATTTTTAAATAAAAAGAGACACTTTGAGTTATACTAGCCACACCATACATTGTATTGAGGTGAGACTGATTTATAAACATCAAAAATTATTTCTAGATTGTTTTCCTAGAGTATAAAAACAATGAAAATATGTTTTCTCAGTTTTCAGTATGCTAGTTGTGTTTTTTTACTAAAATGTCATTTCAAACTAGAAACACACATTACGAGTCATAACGATCGCATTGTGCATCAGTTTGATGTGAGACTACTTCATAAAAATTACAAACGACTTTTGAATCACTATCCTAAATTAGAAAGACAATTAGAGTAAAAACAATTCAATGAGTGACATGTTTTGAACTAAAATGTCAATTTTAAACTGATAACAGACACTTTTAGTCATACCTGTCACACCGTGCATTGGATTGAGGCGTGGTTGATTCCTACATGCCACAAAAAACTCATGAATTGATTTCATAAATTATAAAAACAAGTTAAATCTGTTTTATTGGTTTATAGTTTGTCACTTGTGCCTTTTTATTTAAAGTAATGTCACTTTTAAATAAAAAGATACACTTGGAGTCATACCGGTCACACCGTTCATCGTATTGAGGTTAGGATTACTCCTACACATCAAAAATGACACATGGATTATTGAAAAAAAATATCAAAACAATCTGAATGAGTTTTCTCAATTTTTAGTATGTCACTTGTTCTTTTTACTTAAATTCATGTTGATTTTAAATAAAAAGACACACATGGAGTCATACTAGTCACACCATGAATCGTATTGTGGTTCAGTTGACTCCTATATGTCACAAATTACTAATGGACCGTTTTCCTAAATTATCAAAACAATATGAATGTTTTTTCTTTGTTTTTAATATGTCACTTGTTGTTTCTACTTAAATTAATATCAATTTTAAATAAAATGATACATTTTGAGTTATACTGGACACACCGTGCATAATATTTATGTGTGGTTGATTCCTATACATAAAAAATGACATATAGATCATTTTCCTAAAGTTTCAAAACAATCCAAATTTTTTTCTCTGTTTTTAGTATACCAATTGTGTTTTTTTACTAAAATGTCATTTCAAAATGGAAACATGCATTTTGAGTCATACTGATCATATCGTGCTTCGGTTTGATTTGATAATACTTCATAAACATCAAAATTGACATATAAATCTCTTTCCTAAATTATGAATAAAATAAAAGTTCATTTTATTAGTTTACAGTGAGTGACACAGTTTGAACAAAAATGTCAATTTTAAACTGATAACAGAAACTTTTAGTCATACTAGTTGCACCATGTGTCAGATTGAGGTGTGGTTGATTCCTACACATCCAAAATGACTCATGTATCATTTTCCTAAAGTATCAAAATAATTTTAATTCGTTTTCTTGGTTTTCATTATTTCACTTGTTCTTTTTACCGAATTTAATGTCAATTTAATATAAAAATACACACTTAAAGTCATACTAGATACACCGTGCATCAGACTGAGGTGTGGTTTATTCCTACACAAAATAATGTCTTATGAATCATTTTACTAAAGTATAAAAATAATAAAAATGAATTTTCTTAGTTATTAGTATGTCACTTGTTCTTTTTACTAAAAGTAATTTCAATTTTAAATAAAAAGAGATACTTTGAGTGATACCAGTCACTTGTTATTTTTTCTCAGTTTTGAGTAGGTAAAATGATGAAACAATTAATTAATTACATAAGTATTATGAATCCAACTTTATAAATTCTTGAACCATTTCCTTATTTTCTTTATCTTAGTTTCAGCCACGAAGTCCAATATCCCACAACCATGATCAGTTTCCAACAAATCGCCCCAACTCGAACAAAGGAATCCACATGTATAAGAAAAAAAATTCTTATTTAATTAATACTAAAAAAATTAAAATAAACTTAAATATGAAATAATCCACTAATTCTATGTAATTCACACCTTCATGCTATTTTTTATAGTCTTCCATCATGTATGCTACCCATTCATTTCTGAGTACATCTATATCATCTTGTGAATACGAGCCTTTTAGATAGTTATAGTAGTACTAGAAAAATATAAATACACAAATGATTAATAAATATTTTAAATGAAATAGTAATTATCTTTTAAAATACCTCTTCATGGATGCTAGTTTGTTCATGGAATATGATATCCCTCATAAATTTACAAACATAATTCCAGCAATATTTCCATTGGTTTGTTTTAAACACTACAGAAACATTGATGAGAATAAGTAATTTGTTTTTATATATGTTCTAATAGTGAACTATTATTAGATATACCCTGATACTTTTCCAGTCGTAGAACTTGTCTTCTTTCTTATGCTTATCCCCTAGCCTCATTCCTTGTTTTTCACAATATTGATGCACCACCCTATTATAAAAATCCTCATTAAAATATAATATAAATTATATAACTTGATGTATAGTTATAAAACATTGTATGTTGTGTATTAATTATTGAAAAAATATATCATGTGTGGATGGTTTTTTGGATATCCATACATTGATTCTAAGAAATAAATATTTGGAGTATCCAAATTTACCGCAACGAGTATCCATTGCTGCCTAAAAACACAAAAAGGAATAAGTAATAAAAGAAATGAAAATATATTTGATATGATTAAATTTTAGAGTTTTACCCGTATATCGTTTGTATTAAATTTATTCTATCATCCAAAATTTTTCTTTTAAATGATTTGATTAGACTTACCACTATTTTAACCTTTTTTTGTATCTATTTTTGGTTGTTCTGTAGAGGAGATGTGACGAGTAACGAGTCCAATTTTTTTCATGGGAAAATCCCTTCAACTATTTTTCATATATATTCCTTCCAAAAATATGAAATTCTTTTAGTCATAATTAACACAGTATATCAGATTTTGGAAAATCAATTCATGAAAACATACCTCATGTATACATTTACAACTAAGCCACCTAGCCAATCATAGTTGAGGATTTCACTTACACTCTTAACACCAATTATGTCTTGATCTTTCTCTCTGTACATATTTTCTTCAAAATAAACTATGTGATTAAGACCATCTTTTAACTTTGTACCACATGAACCATCAATGATAGTAAATTCCAATATAGAACAAGCATAATAATGATGATTTTGGTAGATCTTTTCGATCAGTTGTTCGATCATTTAGATGGTTTTGAGATAGTCCTTAATTTCATCCCATTCCCTTTATCTATCTATAATGAAATGTATTAGTCTAAACCTTTTTTCATTAATTGTTAAAGTTTTATCTTGAAATATAAATTTCAATTAATACCTCCTTGTTGACTTGTTTTTATAAAAGATGTGATGGCCATGCGATGAATGTTCTAACAGATTTTTCAACTGTATGAATATCTTCATCATTAATTGGAATAGAAAGATCAGTGGTCAGCTCATGGGATATGCTAATCAACACTCGCACTTGGCCTATTGGAAGTGGTATGCTATATAGCCTGTCATTTTTGGATATTGAACACCATAGCCCTCTCTACAAGGCGATGGGTGGGTGTTGATAGATTTAAATTACATTCATTATCACCATTTAGAATATTAGTACATGGAAGGTATCAATGTCTATCTGATTCACATTTCACATAAACATTTATTAGAACATTGATTACCTTGGATAAGTCATATATTTGAGGGTAATGGCTCACCTCATAGGTGGTGGGGGTGGGGTAGGATCTCTACGTGATGGTTGTTCTTGAGTTGCTTCTTCTCTTTTCTTCACACCCATAAAAGTTTCCATCATCTCTCTCTGCCATTGGAATTCTTATTCAATGGTTTATATTATTTCTATCATCTATTTCATTAATTCACTTTGATCCTTCCATTTTTTTCTCAAAATATGTTTGGGGTGTCACCCTAAAACCCACACCTTTGACGTGGCCATATTTTTCTGGCCACCTCAAGTCCACCAATAGTATGTGTTCATCTGGTAAAGGTGTTATTGATTCCTATGACTATGTCAGATAGAAAATATATGAAAATAAGTGATCATTGTTATGTAATAGAAATTTAAAGCAAATTTTTTTTATTATGTAATACTTACACATGGTTCTGACACTTTTTTGTGTGTTTTCATCTATTAGTATCCTATATTTATTTACACATGCCTCCTTCCATAGCACATGGAGTAGGATGTAAGTGGCTTTCGATTTGGATTCATCAATCTTCATATAAATATAATTACATAATTATGGTTTTTTTATATCACATAAAAGTATTATAGTATATTTAAAATACGTACCAATGTTTTTTCAAGTGAAGTGTATCCCATCCTTACTTTACGGTAGGGGTACGTTGGTTTTGCTACTCATTCCTTATTTCCAGTACTCAGTTTCTGTTTCATAAATAAAACATTGTAATTAAAAGTGATGAATACACATATCGTTAAACAATGTATTACTATCCATGATTTACCAAAAAATACACATATTCATGATGCTCAGTAAATACATACCACACTTCTTAGGTTATCAGGTGTGCATAGATAAGCAGTGGGTGCAATTTTATTTTTCCTTTCACATCTTTAAGATGATTTCTTGTTATAATTATGTTAAATCCCCTATGAATCCTTCTAGAAATAATTAATACATATTTCTTATGGGATTCATCTACTATAAATGAAGTCTATAATGGATGATGAAGAGTAAGTCAATGTTTCATTATTTTATTATTTAGTAAAATAAATAAATGATATCATAATTATACCATAATCTCTTCCCACATCGGTGTATTAAGCCTGTACAAAACATGGTTACATGAATCTACATCAATCGACATGAGTTGCTGAGTGATAATTCAAATGTAACTACTGAACATGGCCTTGTTAGGGTTAACATGATAGCCCCACACATTCCATCCGACCTCATATTTGATTCCTTTTACTTTTGCCTTAATGATTTTTTCTAACACCATAAAAATATAGAGCTCTTATTTTTTCTATGTCGTCTAACCTTTCCTACCTACCATTTCCCTAAATTCAACATCATTAATATAATCCTCTAGATAGGAAGCTTCGTCATGTGTAGATGGTCATTTTACCTCTACACTGGGAGTAGCAGCAGGTTGAGAAACCTGTTGTTCCTCAAGAATGGGGGTACTAGCATGAGAAGAAGGTCATTCCTCTGCACTGAGAGTATCAATAAGTTGAGAGGCCTATTGTTCATTAGTATTGGGAGCACTAGCATGTGTATAAGGTCATTATTCTTTTTCATTGCAAAAATTAATAGGTTGAGAGACCTGTTGTTCCTTGGGATTGGGAGCACCGGAATATACATAATTCATTATCTATAGAAGTAGTTTAATATTGAATTTACAATACATAAATTCATCAAAAAATGGATAATAACATGAGGTAACATGATGTATATTACAAAAAAATATTACCTGATTATTGAAATCTCTTTTTTAAAAGGATGAAGGGATTTGACCACTCTATCAACTATTTAAATGTTTTTATTATGGTCTCCTCTAATATAAAAAACACCATTTACATTTGGACCACTGTGAAATAATTGATACGTACGAATGAAAGGGTCATACTCAGTTAAATTTTCATCTAACCCTTTAGTGATTTTGGTCGATGATAGATCAATTGAACACTTTTGGTTTGTAGGATCTAGAACATAAAATACTTGTACTGCATGTGATTCCATTATAAATGGTTCATATTTGTACCCTTACTGAAATCAACTTTAAAATATCCCAATTCTTATATTTTAATATCACTCCTATTATCAACCCACTTTCATTGAAAAATAATCACTTGGAATATTTTATAATTTAACTTCCATATTTTTTTGATGACACCAAAGTATGACATATTCACATAAATTGGATTTCTTTCCTTAGTACCAGAAACATGTATCACTTCATCCACAAGTGTAACTCCACTATTTTCAAGGTACTATCTTCCTCATGCTCATTTGTATAGAATTTATAATAATTAATTAAATAACCATTATATGATAACACATACACAATTGGTCTTCCAACTAGCCATTAAAGTCGTTCTGAAATTGAATAGGTATTTTCATCTAAATCCTTAAAAATATGGTCCCGAAACCATCCTATAAAATGTTGATTATGTGTATTTGATATCCATCTTTAATATCTTGATGGATTTAAATACCATATAATTTCCTAGTGGGTTTCAACATATGGGGAAACCTCCAAATAGTTATGCAAAACATAAAGGTGGACATGCCCCATATCTGTAATATTGATTGTGAAAACATATATTCTAGAAATTCCTTCACCTCGAATCCACCCAGTGTGGTGAGATTTTGGAAGACGAATTCTTTCCACACTGAACACATATTCAGTACAGAATTCAATGGATTCCTAAAAAATATATCACTTTGCAATAGACAACTTCAATTTTTGACATAGACTTTCAAAATATTCATATAACATTCAATGGGGTACATCCATCTATAGTGTAGAGGGACACATATTAATATATCTCTCACTAGGTGAACCATCAAATGAATCAACATATCAAAGAATGTTGGTAGGAAGAACATTACCAATTCACATAATATAATGACAATTTCTCTTTCCATAGTCAGAAATTTCATTAGGTATATAGCTTTGCTACAAATATCTTTGAAGAAGAAACAATGTTTGGTTAATGTACAATGAACATTATTAAAAAAATGAAATGTAAATCTATAGGCATTAGATCATGCATCATAACATGGAAGTCATGTGATTCAGAACCTTTAACTATAAATCGATCATTGACATGATATTCTTGATATTTGATGAATACCCATCTGGAACCTTTAAGTCATTCAAGAAGTTTTAAAACTGATATCTCTCATACCTGAAAAGAGTGTAAGCAATTAGAGGAAGAAAAATTCATTTTTTCACCCTTCAATGGCACCAACTCTTCTTGTATTCCCATGTAAACCATGTCTAACCTAGCCTGAATTACATCCTCTATTTTTCTAGGTTATTTTAGAAACATGTCAATGATAATATCACATACATTTTTTTCAACATTTATAACATCAATAAAATTCATTATGTATAGACAATTCTAGTATGGTAATTTAAAAAAACTCATCTCCTTTTCCAACTAGTTTTGATAAGTTTTTTCAAATTATTTTTACCAAAAGCAGTGTCCAAATATTTTACTTTCTCAAACAGTTGATCACATGTTAGTGGAGATGGTGTTGTATATTCTTCAAAACATCCATCGAATCATTTCATCTAAGATCGATACTTATGTCATTGGGGTAGAAATCTACAATATCCTAGAAACCTGGTTTTCGATGAATATTTCAACGTAATTGACTGTGTTCTTTGTTCTCAAATGGGACACCCTTGAGTTCCTTTAATGATATATCCCAAAAAAATCCAAATGTAAGAAAGTCATTTATCATCCCATACAACATGGCTCTCAACGTGAAATATACATTTTTATATGCATCATACAACGTAACACCAAAATCCCAAAATAATTTCAAATCCTCAATCCGTGGAGCTGAATAAACATCAATATCATTACCCTATTTTTTGGTCTTTATATAATCATAGATAACATGATGAATTTTTGTTTAATGCATAACCACGGTGGAAAGTTATAATTTTCCAAAATAACTATCCATGTATTGTGAGTGCTACTTTGAAAACCAAAAGGATTCACTATATCTTTAGATAATGCAAGATGAAAGTTTCTTGGATTGTTTCTAAATTCAGGATAGTCATGATCAATTATCTTCCACTAAGGAGAGTCTTTCGGGTGACATAGTTTCCCATATTTAATTCTTGTATCTGTGTATGATGTCAATTTCCCTAGAGTCTCCTCACTTCTATATAGGTGCCTAAACCATGGAATAATTGGAAAGTACTATAAAAATTCATAGGTTTGGATTCATCTTAATTGTATTGATAAGTTCTACACTTTGGGAATTCTGTAAGTGACTTGTGGTCCTTTTGAAATAGTATTAAATCACTCAGTTAAGAGATTATTCTTTTAGATAACATAACCATTGAGCGTAGAATTCATTTGGAATCATTTATTCGGCTTGTGAGCTCATTATCTTCTAGGATCATGTCAATCAAGGGAGCAAGTAGTTCCGTAAAAATGGCATCACTCCATTTGTTGTCTTCTTTCAAATTCTATAGCTTTCATATGGTTGATAATGTTATATATTTAGTGTAACCAACATATAATGGTGTCTTTTCACAACTCTTTAACTTCCCAAACAATTTTGGAAAATCAAAATGTTCATCTTCAACCATCCATATCATTTCCTCAATATGATATTCATCATCATTCCTATATGTAATCACATCCTCGATATGATCTTCTTCATTTTCCGCACTTGTAATCATATAAGATGATCCATAAAACATAGTGTTATCCCAACCACTAGCTACATTCGCCTTTTTCCCCATGTTTATTCCAACATTTATAACTTTGATCTATTCCATGACAGTTCAAGTGTTATTCCAACTCCTATAGACTAATTTTTCTTGAATAAAAATAGTGTAAACATAGACAAAGGATTTGAGAAGGGTCATATGCATGATCTTTTTGAAACTTGATGAACTCTTTCATTCCATCTTCATACTCTTTTGTCAGATGATTGGATTCCAGCCATTATTTATTCATATCTATCCTATTTTATTTAGTAATATTAATATTTAAAAAAATAAATACACAAAACATTGATATAAAAATTAACCAAGGCTAAAAAATTTATATACTTTAAGTCTCTTTCAACATTAATCACCAATATCAACTTTCTAGAACCAAGGTCCTTAATTTGGGATCTTCTAGATAAATCGATATTCAAATCTTCCAACCTTTCCTTAATTAGTCCATGTAATTGTAATTCATCCACATAAAGAAGTAAAATGACAAAACTCCCATAATAATACACCTTCATATAGTAGAAATTATTTACATTATACTTCATGAACATTAATTCTGCCATGAAAGCATTGAAATTCCAGTTTTACTATCTTGGTGCCTACTTAAGCCCACAAAAACTCCATTTAAGACTCTAATTGAACCTTAAATTCCATTTAGCATCAAATATTCTAGTTGATCTTTATAGATCTCCTTCTATGAATATCCATGAAGGATTATAATCCTGACTTCCATTTTTTATAGAAATAAACCATCAACGAAAACTAAGATGAGAACCATCTGAATTATTATATGCTTTAAAACAGGAGAGAAAATATAAATGAAATCTAATACTTCTAATTATTGAAATACATTTACAACTTTAGAAACCTTTAACTATTTCTATCACTCACTTTCTCCTTTAGATGTTAAATCTAATTGTTCTATAGATCCCTCTTTCTTGGTTCTAATTCTATTATCTACAATGTATTAAAACTATAAAGAGAATTTAATTATTCCTTCATTTTGTAGTTACACTACAATGAGGCCAATAGTCGGCCTATGTTGAATCCTAAGAAAAATAGAAAAACCACCTAACTTACTCACACATTCCTCATTAGGGACACTCCTATAGATTAAGCAATCTATAAAACTAGGGGAAACAAGCTAGTGTGTGAGCTAACTAGTGTAGTATACATCTGGACCTATTTCTTAATTCATAGGGTTCCCATGCATCCAAACAAGTGGATGTGAGAAACAACACGCCAATGACCATCACATTAATAAATATAATATAAGTAGTAAACCACAATTCAAATCTAACACCCTCATAAGAAAGAAACTATTGTCACATCTATGAATAAGCATCAAGAATTTCTTATTAATAATCAATTGCATCCCTCTGAGGGAAAAGGCCTAAATTGACATATCAAACAAGGGGACCCCTAATTCAAACCATAAAGGTCACGGTTGATGAAAAGTAGGTTTAGGAGTTGAAATGGGGTTAAACATTAATTCAACTTTTGCGGGAGTGAGGTTATGATGGATATCCTATAGGTGGGATAGAGTTAGTGACATGCCCTTTCAATGGTGTTATTATCAACCTACTTGTCTTCCCTATATAATGTATTGGTTTTCCAAATTAAATAAAAATTTAAACATAAAAGATTATGGAAAAATACATTTTAAATATCCTTTGAAAACTATTTATAAAATCACATTTGAAATCCCATTAAAAAACCAACCATTTACAAAAATTCCTCTTTAAAACAAAACACCCTTTTTAAAATAAACCAATAAATTCCAATCACTCTTTCACAAAACCACAATTTCTCTTTTTAAAATAATTCAAGGAAACTTCATGACCCAACAGTCTTAATCATTTAAAATGAACATCAACCCTCTATATTTTACAAATTTTCATTTAAAACTTCACACATCCCTTGTTAAAATGAAACCAACATTAAATAAACTTTTAAAAAATTCACATCCCTTTATGAAATCCAATAGGGTGAGTTGAAAAATAGTTTTCATGCAACCTAAGTCCATGCCATGTTTTTAAATCATTTTAAAGATATGTAAAACCAAAAAAGCATAAGTTGAACACATATAATTTTTTAAGAAACATTTTAAAACACTTGAATCATTTTAAAAGAGGCACTTAGGCATTTTAAAAAAGCATAAATCCCAAGAGAGTCACTTTATAAAAGATACATAAATAAAAAATAACCAAGATTTTATAAAATATAAATCTATAAGACAAACCAAAAAAATCTTGTTTTAGGAAAAATAAACATTTTTGCTTATAATAATATCAAATGACACATAAAACATGTTTAATTATTATTAGTGTGAATTTCCTTTGGACCATTATTTTTAGTGATCACCAAGTGTGAAATTCATGAGAAGATGTATCGATTTCATATGAGACTCCATCACCTGATAGTCATCTATCATCTATGTCATGTAAGATAGATGTATCTAGACTATGTGATATATTGATTTAAGAATATATTTATGGAATATTTATATTCTCATTATAGTGGGAAACTATTATAAGCAATTAATGTGAATTATATTTAAAGGACATTAAAAACTTATTGTTAAAAAAATCACTATGTGATATAAATATATAAAAAATTTTGAAAATAGAAAGTACAATGCTAGTTATATCTATAGATAAGAATGTATGCTATTAGCTATATGATGCTTTTGAGAAAAAACCCAAATAATCAATATTAATCGATGGGATATAGAAATTTATTTTGTGAATTGATATTACTCCTAATTATATTGAACTGGTATTTAATCATTAATGGGGATAAAATCCCCTTATAATTCTATATTAATATAGAGGTCATCAAAATGACATAGTGGAGTCTTAGGTTCTTGAAACGTAATTATGTTCGGCATCAACATTTATTTTATAATTATGCATTGATCAAGTGATCATACATCATGGATTATATGAAAATGATTTAATTTTCTTCTTATTATTTCATTTATTAATAAGTTAAAAGTGATTGTATGCAATAGATTCGTGAAGGCTAATGTGTTGGGTGATTAGACTGACTGAACAATCTAATCATGAGGAGAACCTAAGTATAATGGAGAAGACACACAAGTGGGTGGGATATAATGAAAATGGTTAGTACAATTCTATATGTAAGTATATGAATTAGATTACTACAATAAAAAGATAAGTATCAAATGATATTTGGATAAATCAAGGAAAACCTATCCTAAGAATAGGGGAATTACAGTTTAATAAGAGAATCTAGATCCAAGAGGGAAGAAGGGAATACCTAAAATATGTTTAGCATTAATGGTGATTCCAAATCATAATCCACATAGATTATGTCCACTATATTGTGCTACATCTGGAGAGTGGATTTTTCACATATATAAAAAGTCCAAACACTTTCTAAATTGAATAGAGATAGAAAGACTCTAATATGGGTTAGGAAGTGTAGGAAGATGAAGTATTAATTCTTACAGAGATGAATATTTACCTTGTTAAGAATATAAGGTCCCTTAAATAAGTATAAAGCTATTACAACTACAACTATGAACATCCTAAGAAATATCCAGATGAAATTCATCTCTAAGAAAAGATGTTTGAAAAATGATTTCTTGATCCTGATTAAAGTTGAATCCATACCATAGCGGTCAAGCGAGTTGATTGCAATGGAGAATCTCTTAAATGAATTATGATCATACCCAAACATCAAAATCAGAGATGAACATTGAATGTGAGAAATATATAAATGTTAAACCTCAATAATAGATAGGGATGGGGATCCATCTATTGAATTCTAATATATTGATTCCATGAAATCAGTTGAACGAAAGTGAGTGTGAAACATGAAGTTAAGTGATGTTCACCAACCACAACTGATTTAGGGAAGGGAGGATCAAGAGGTTATATGGGAATTAATATTATAAAACATCGGGTGGGGTGGGGTTTGGAGGGTAACAAAGGTGGGACATTTGATTTTTACATCTATAGATTCACTAGAGATAGAATGAAAAACGTAGTTCTAAAGGTAATTCACCAAATGTAACATCAATGTGAACTATAATTGGGTATGGGGAGCCTGACACAGATGTTTGGGGAACATGGGTTGCGAAAATATGAACATACTAAAATTTTAAATATAATATAAGAACATACCAAAACTCGATACAAACCAAAATCTATCTCTGTTGGGAAAAAATCCCTCAAGGCATTATTGACAAATTTTTGAGGTGATTGTGTTTGTTGACAAAGTGGACATCTGAGTGGTGATTGTTGACAAAGCAAAACAATGACATACAAATTTGTTGACAAAGAGGATTTCATGATGGAATGTCGAGTTCAAGAGCTGAGGTCAACTATCCATGTTTGATTCAGGAACTTCGACAAAAGGAATGGATGATCTGGAGGTGGTACAAAAGAACAGATACAAGGTGGTGCTGTTTTCCAGTGTTTGCCAAATTTTTGGGCCTGAAAATTGACAAATGAAGAAGATTGTTTTTGGAAAAGGTACTTGCGCACTGAGGACTTGGAGTATAGGAAACTTGCGCACCATATGTTTTTCAAGATCATAAGATCAAAATATGGCTAAGGAAATAGGTTCGCACAAGTTTGGGAGTTGGTTGCACAAATGTATAAAAGGATAGAAGAATTGCACGCCGAGACTGGGTCGCGCAGGTGACTTGCGCGCCGTCGCGCGGGGTGGTCAATTTTCCTATAAATACTGGACCACCCCTCTTCATTCTTAACCGGAGTTCAACACTTGGAGAAATCTGAGCTCCCGTTGCGCAGGTGTGGTGGTCGTGCAAGTGGTGTGTGTGGTTGCGCATGTGGGACTTGCGCGCCGGGGTGATAGTTGCACGCCAGTGTTTGAAGCTGCGCGCTCGTGTGGAGATGCGCGCCAATATTGGATTGGGCATAAAAGGAAGAGAGTCGCGCAAGTTTGGAGTTAAGGAATCTTGAGTCGCACAAGTGTCTGAGGAGGACTTGCGCGCCCGTTGTGACTTGCACGCCGAGATAGACTTGCGCGCCAAGTAAAGTTTATTTCCAGCAGTGATTTTCAGGCTGCATGGAAGCTGGAAGTTTGCCCGATACCTTCGGTGCAAAGAGATATTCATCTACGGGTGAAAATTGGGCTTCAACAGAGCATCTACTTACAGAGGAAGATGCATTCTTTCATTCAAATGAAGAGACCTACAGGTCTATAAACTGTGAGTGGATTCCTTCCAAGAGTAGTGAGCAAAGGAAGAGAAAGAAGGTGATCCTCTCCACCGGCAGTGAGCCATAGAGAGAGAAACAGGGAGTGACCCTTGGGGAAGCAGTGAGATGACCCTAAACATTGTAAAGGCAGTGAGCATGGGCATAGAAGTGATCTAGTCCGAACATTGTAATCCACAGCTAGTGAAGTTTAGTGGAATTGGTACGACCGACAACTTGTCGGTGTATGCTCCTTGGACGTAGCCCTTTGCGGTGAACCAAGTAAAATTGCTATGTCCTATGCATGCTTTACTTTCTATTTACTTTGTGCAACAAGAGAGAGAGAGATGAGTGTTTTTCTTAACAGTGAAACAAGATCAGAACGGGCATTAATTTTAAATTAGTCATACCCTGATTAACCCCCCCTCTCAGGGTATTCAGCCTTGTGGACCTAACAATTGGTATCAGAGGGAAAGGTTGACAGTTGTTCTTCTCTTAATGGAGGTCACTAATCATAAAGGTATTCCGATCTTCGACGGATGTAATTTTCAGATATGGAAAAATCGAATGCAACACTATTTCTGATCTTTGGGAATGGATGTGTTTTCAGCAGCTATGCATGGTATCATAGCTGATATTGATAGTGGTTCATTATCAGAAGCTGAACATAAAGAGTTGGATGCTGATTCCAAATAAATCAATGCCTTAGGGGGAGCCCTCTCTAATCCCATCTATACAAAGGTGATGTCATGAAAAACATCACATGCCATGTGGGAAAAGCTTTTGAATATATATAAAGGGGATACAAAGGTGAGAGAGGCAAAGCTGCAAGTGTTGTGGAACAAGTATGAAGATATGAGAATGAACCCGAATGAGTCTGTTGATGCATTCTTTGACAGGGTAAATGCTGTGGTAGAAGACATGCGGGGTCTTGGAGAAATTATCGAAGATATAAAAATTGTGAAGTGCATATTGAGAAAAATTCCACCTTGGTTCAATCTGAAAGTTTCTGTTTTGGAAGATAAAGACCCAAAAGAACTGACATTGGATAACCTGCACAACACTCTTGTTGCATATGAAATGAGAAACGATGATAATGAGACTGTGGAAAAGGGAAAATCCAAAGAGGTGTCATTCAAGGCCATGAAGAAACTCACCATTGAAGATTCTAATGAAGAAGAAGAGACAGATGAGGTGATGTCATTCCTTTCTTCAAATCTGCAAAGAGGAAGAGGAAAGTTTAAAGGTAAACTTCCACTAGCATTCTTTCGATGTGGAAAGTCTGGTCATCTTGCGGAAAGATGCCCCAAGAAATTTCAAGATAACGATGATGATGATGATGAAGTTGACATTCCCAAGAAGAAGACTTTAGCATTTGTGAAAGGGAAGAAGCAATTCAAGAGAAATTTCTTCAAGAAAAAGAATATCCTTTCATAAGAATTTGAAAGTTCAGAGGAGTCTGAGGATGGAGAGGTTGAGGAAATAGAAAATTGCAGAGATCGTGGGGTAAATGCCTTGGTGGCGATTGTTGGTAGTTCTCAAAGAAAGGAAGAAGCTGACGCTGAAGATGAAGAAGAAATTGAAGGGAGAGTTGATATGGAAGCCGAATTGGAAGCAGCTCTTGAGGAGATAGACGTTTGGAGAGCCAAAACAAAGAAAGCCAATAAAGTGGTTCATGATGCCAAACTCTATATGCAACAACAGGATGAAGAAAAGTCTGAGCTGTTAGAAGAAATTGAAAGACTAAAATCCTCAACACCAAAGAGCTCAGAAAATATTGTTGAGTATAAGCTTAAAATTGAGGAACAAAAGAAGGAAATTGATTGTTTGACTAACACAGGAAAGGATCAGGCTAGACGTATTAAAGAGCTTGAAGAAGAAGTGGTCAGTCTGCGACAAAAAATTAAGGATTAAGAAAATCTCTTGACTCCCAATGTGATATCAAAAAAGCAGGCCATTCAGAAGACAGAGAGGATGAAAGAGGAGCCTAGTAGTTTAGCAGGGAAGAAGCAGCAATTGAGCTCAGATGTTAAGGTCGTTTCAGGGATTAATCAGGAACAAAAATCTGTGACAATTGCAGTCAGACTGCAAGAAACCATCCCGAAATTGAAGGTTGATTTGGGCACAAAACAAAATCAGAATATTCAGAGATCCCAAAGGTAAAATCATAGTGCTGAAGTATCACGAAGGAATGTATCCTATATCGGGTGTTATTGCTGTGGGAAAATGGGACATTCACATTATGTGTGTTCCATATCCAAGAGATATAGAAGGGAATAGGAACAGATATGGCAGCCAAACAGAAAATGGTTTTCCAGAACATATTTTGAAGGAAACTGTTTTTGGTGCGGAGGTTTTGGACACATGGCTAGGTACTGCACTTCGACCATTCAGAAAAATGTTCCAAAGCAGAATCAAAATGTTTGCAAGCAGCGGATCAATAAACCGACAAGTGAGTTAAAAGTTCAGAACATATTTGTAGCTCTGCAAGATGAAGCTAGTCCATCATACTCTGAGAAAGAACAGAAGCCTCAATCCATGCCGAGTATGAAAGAAAAAGTATGGACCAAGAAGAAGAAAATTGAGAAGGCCGTAGTTGCTGAAATTTCCCTTAAAGCATCAGATCATTTTGGTGTGTGGATTCTTAATAGTGGTTGTACGTCTCACATGACAGGCAACAAGGATCTGGTTACAGGCATAAAATATGACAAAGAAGGAGTTGTCAAATTTGGAAATGATGAAGGCCTGAAGATTGTTGGCTCAGGAAAAGCCAAGTTTGAGGGCAAAGAAATGAGACGTGCTGATGTCTTGGTAGTAGAGGGTCTCAGTCATAACATGCTTAGCGTCAGTCAACTATGTGACTCTGGGCACTCTATCCTATTTACCAAGAAGATGTGTATTGTCAAAGGAAAAGATGGAGCAATCATTCTACAGGGAAAACAAATAAAGGGAAATCTTTACCTGGTAGGTGGGGAAGAAGATTCATGCTTTCTATCCAGAGACGAAGAAAACCAGCTGTGGCATAAGCGACTTGGACATCTATGTCAACCATCCATAGAAGATCTGGTAAAGTGTGATTCCGCTAGAGACCTTCCCAAACTATCACATGATCACACTCATACGTGTGATGATTTCCAACAAGAGAAGATCATCAGAAAGACATACAGGCCAAAGGAATAGAAATCAACTAGAGTTCTCAAACCGGTTCATGCTGATGTATGTGGACCTATCTCACCACGAGCAATAAATGGGAAAAAGGTACTATGTTCTTTTCATTGATGATTACAGCAGAATGGCCTGGGTATTAATCATTACCCATAAGACAGAGGTGTTCAGTTGTATAAAGCAGTATAGGAGGGAATCAGAAAAGATGCTTGGGCAGAAAATTCTGAAGTTTCGTACTGATAATGGTACGGAATTCACAAACAGTCAGGTCGAAAACTATCTTGAGAAACATGGGATAAGGCATCAAGTTTCATCAGTAAGAACTCCCCAACAGAATGGAGTATTTGAAAGGAGTAATCGGATCATCAATAACATGGCCAGAACAATTCTTATTGATAAGGACCTACCAGATAAATTTTGGAAGGAAGCAGTTTTGACATCAGTCTATGTTTCAAACAGGTCTCTGTTGTGTCCGAAGCAAGGGAAGACTCCGTATGAACTGTGGTACGGAAAGAAGCCAACGTTGAAATACTTTCGAATCTTTGGAAGTAAGTTTTTCATTCTAAACAAAGAAAATCATAGGAAGTTTGAGGCATGAGGAGATGAGGGGATATTCCTTGGCTACTCAGGTAAAAGCAATGCGTATAAATGCTTCAACAAAAGGCTGGGAAAAATTGTTGACAGCAATGATGTCACTATAGTTGAAAATGAAAAAAATAATCAACGAGCCAGTGAATAGTTCCTGGATGAAAGTGATGATGATGTAAGCAACACAGGGGGAGCAGAAGTGGCAGAGGCTGACTCAGAAGAAGATACTGATGATGAACAAGAAAGTGTCAAGTCTGTGTCTGCAAGGAAGCCAAAGAGTCGAGCTGAAATTGATAGGTAGAATATCATTGGTGATCAGACAACTCCAGTTCAGACTCGAAGAATGAAGTCATTACAGCAAACATCGTTTTTTATCTCATGTGGAGCCAAAATGTTTTTCCGATGCAGCTGAAGATGAAAAATGGGTTCAGACTATGAATGAAGAGCTTGATCAAATCGAGAAGAATCAGACATGAGAGATTGTTTCGAGGCCAGCAGACAAGAATGTCATCGGGACTAAATGGGTCTATCGCAACAAGATGAATGAAGATGGAACTTTGATTCGAAACAAAGCATGAGTAGTGTGCAAGGGATACTATCAGATAGAGGGAATAGATGTAGATGAGACATTTGCACCGGTTGCAAGGCTGGAGACAATCAGATTATTTTTGGCCATAGCAGTGCAAAGAAAGTTCAAAGTGTTCCAGATGGATTTCAAATCCGCATTCTTGAATGGGTTTTTGGAAGAAGAGGTGTATATTGAGCAGCCAGATGGTTTTCTCATTCATGAGGATGAGAGAAAAGTTTGCAGGCTGAAGAAGGCGTTGTATGGGCTGAAACAAGCACCAAGGGCATGGTACTCACGGCTTGATCAATACTTGAAGAAGCTTGGTTTCCAGCATGGGAGAGTTGATTACAATCTTTATTTCAACAACAATAGTAATCAAAGGATGATGGTGCTGGTCTATGTCGATGACATAATATTTGGTGGATCAGATTAAGCTCAGTGCAGACAGTTTTCCGAATTCATGAAAAATGAGTTTGAAATGTCAATGATTGGAGAGCTAACGGTTTTCCTTGGTCTACAGGTGACACAAGGAAAGAATGGAACATTCATTTCTCAATATAAATATGCCAAGGAGGTCCTGAGAAGGTTTGGAATGGAAAATTCCAAGGAGATGAAGACTCCGGTTTCTACCCGGATGAAATTATCAAAAGATGAGGATGACAAGGCAGTTAATATCACAGAATACAGGCAAATCATTGTAAGTATGTTGTACTTAACCACAATAAGGCCTAATATTGTTTTCACCACATGCCAAGCAGCGATATATCAGAGTAATCCCAAGAAAATCCACATGCTTGAAGTGAAAAGAATACTTCGGTATATCCAGGGCACAATGGATTTCGGCTTGACATATACTAACAAATCTCAGCCAGAGTTATTGGGATATACTGATGCAGACTGGGCCGGTTCAGCAGATGATAGAAAATCAACATCAGGTGGTGCATTCTATCTTGGTGGATTGTGTATTTCTTGGCTAAGCAGAAAGAAAGATTGCATTTCATTGAGAACCACAGAAGCTGAGTATATTGCGGCCACTCAAGCATGCACACAGTTATTGTGGATGAAGCAGCAGCTTGAAGATATGGGAGTTGAAGTGAAGTCTCTGATTGGAATCCAGTGTGATAACTCAAGTGCAATCAATCTTAGCAAAAATCCAGTTCATCACTCAAGGACAAAGCACATTGAGATCAAATATCATTTTATCAAGGGGAAAGTGGAGCAAGGGCTTCTGAAGTTGGAGTATGTGCCTACAGAGTTACAGGTTGCAGATATTCTGACAAAGGCCTTACCCAAGGAAGCATTCGAAAGGCATCGACTGGCTCTGGGAGTTCAGTCGATTCCTCGCACTTGAAATAGTGTTGATGTGGAACCCCCCCCCCTCCCCGAGGTATGATGTGTTTTCCCTAATGTGCTGATATGTGTTCTCTACTCTGTTACAGACTGCAAAGGAGTGATCTTTGGGTTCGTTGACAAAGGGGGAGAAAATAGTGATTGTTCAAGGGGGAGACAATATGACAATTTGATAAATCATGATTGATACGGGGAGAAGCTGACCAGTGGAGCAGCCAAATAGGGGGAGCAATGAAAAAGGGGGAGATTATTAAATATGATGATGCTAGAAGTGATTGATCAAAGAATAGATATCACGACAGCTGAGGATCGTGATAAAAGCATAAGAGTGGTGTTGAAATGTGGTAACAATATTTCCAAACAAAAACTGTTCTTCCAACAAGTTCTTCAACAATTGGTATCAGTTTAGTACAAATTGGTATCAGTTTGGTGTCAACAGTGGATGTCAGAGATGAAGTGATTCATTGATGAACTTTTCATTTACTCTTGTTTCTCACGTCGAGCATTTCTCATGTGGGCTTAGAGTATGTGTTGAGTAAATCCTTGATCATTATTAGAATCGAAAAAGGTGAATGGTGGCTAAAGAATTAACGATGTATCTTTTCGTAAAAGAGTTGTCAACAAACCCAAAGAGAGAGATTGTTGGGAAAAAATCCCTCAAGGCATCATTGAAACATTTTTGAGGTGATTGTGTTTGTTGACAAAGTGGACATCTGAGTGGTGATTGTTGACAAAGCAAAACAATGACATACAAATTTGTTGATAAAGAGGATTTCATGATGGAATGTTGAGTTCAAGAGCTGAGTTCAATGATCCATATTTGATTCAAGAACATTGACAAAAGGAATGGATGATCTGGAGGCGGTACAAAAGAACAGATACAAGGTGGCACCGTTTTCCAGTGTTTGCCAAATTTTTGGGCCTGAAAATCGACAAATGAAGAAGAGTGTTTTTGGAAAAGGGACTTGCGCGCCGAGGACTTGGAGTATAGGAAACTTGCACGCCATATGTTTTTCAAGATCAAAAGATCAAAATATGGCTAAGGAAATAGGTTCGCGCAAGTTTGGGAGTTGGTCGTGCAAGTGTCTAAAAGGACAGAAGACTTGCGCGCCGAGACTGGGTCACGCAGGTGACTTGCGCGCCGTCGCGCGGGGTGGTCAATTTGCCTATAAATACTGGACCACCCCTCTTCATTCTTCACCGGAGTTTAACACTTGGAGAAATCCGAGCTCCCGTCGCACAGGTGTGGTGGTCGCGCACGTGGTGTGTGTGGTCGCGCAGGTGGGACTTGCGCGCCGGGGTGATAGTTGTGCGCCAGTGTTTGAAGCTGCGTGCTAGTGTGGAGATGCGCACCAATATTGTATTGGGCGTAAAAGGAAGAGAGTCGCGAAGGTTTGGAGTTGAGGAAGCTTGAGTCACGCAAGTGTATTAGGAGGACTTGTGCGCCCGTTGTGACTTGCACACCGATACTTGCACGCCGAGATAGACTTGCGCGCCAAGTAAGGTTTATTTCCACCAGTGATTTTCGGGCTGTGTGGAAGCTGGAAGTTTTCCCGATACCTTCGGTGCAAAGAGATATTCATCTATGGGTGAAAATTGGGCTTCAATAGAGCATCTACTTACATAGGAAGATTCATTCCTTTATGAAAATGAAGAGACCTACAAGTCTATAAACTGTGAGTGGATTCCTTCCAAGAGTAGTGAGCAAAGGAAGAGAAAGAAGGTGATCCTCTCCACCGGCAGTGAGCCAGAGAGAGAGAAACAGGGAGTGACCCTTGGGGAAGCAGTGAGATGACCCTAAACATTGTAAAGGCAGTGAGCTTGGGCATAGAAGTGATCTAGCCCGAACATTGTAATCCACAACTAGTGAAGTTTAGTGGAATTGGTACGACCGACAACTTGTCGGCGTATGCTCCTTGGACGTAGCCCTTTACGGTGAAACAAGTAAAATTGTTGTGTCCTATGCATGTTTTACTTTCTGTTTTCTTTGTGCAACAGGAGAGAGAGAGATGAGTGTTTTTCTTAATAGCGAAACAAGATCAGAACGGGCGTTAATTTTAAATTAGTCATACCCTGATTCACCCCCCCTCTCAGGGTATTCAGCCTTGTGGACCTAACAATCTATTTTTTATAAATTCATAATAATGTAGAAAAAATGGCATACACGCGGTAGTAGTAGGGTCCGACAACGGTAGAGTTGGGGTAGGTGGCGGCGGTAGTGGCATCAAAGGGGTTTGAAGTAGAGGTGGGTTCACGGTAGAGGTGGGGTTCAGCGCTTGGTAGAGGTGGGTTCGCGACAGAGTAGGGTTTGCGGTGGAGGTGGGTTCACCGTGGAGGAGGGTTCGCGGTGGAGGAGGGTTTGTGGTGGAAGAGCGTTCGGGGCGGAGGAGGGGTCATAGTAGAGGAGCATTCACAGAGGAGGAGGTTTCGCGGCAGAGGAAGGGTTGGCAATGGTAGAGGTGACATCGGGGCAGATGAGGGGTTGACGGTGCAGAGGTTAGTTTCTCATTGCAAAAGATTTCGTGCGGTTTGCGCGCCAAACCACGGAAAGGGTATTTGCGATAGGGGGTGCCTCCCAGTAACAAATACCCAACAGTGGTAAACAGTATTTGGGACGAGGAGGCACACCCCGTTGCAAATAATCGGTGACAGTAAAAACTATTTGCGATGGGATATACCCTCGTCGCAAATAGTGTATCGGTAGGTTACTATTTACGACGGGACCCGTTGCAAATACCCTTTTAACCGCTGGCAGTACCTGCCTGAAATTTATTCTTTTTATTAATATGCGTGGAAGGAAAACAAAGGAAGCAGGTCCTCAAGGACGACGAAAGAAGTGCAGGACCAGGGTATCCCCTTGCACCACACTGATACACTCAAGGGGCAGAGAACGAAGGCTATCAAAAATCAAAAGGGGCTCCTCCCTCTGACCCAGTCGGGAAAGTCTGTCGGCCGCAAAGTTGGATTCCCTCCAACTATGGTGAACAATCCTCCCTTGATCAGTCCCTGCCTTGCATCTCTGGATGAGGTAGACCAGCTCCCATGGGATCCCACGACTGCCTTGCAGAGACTTGACAAGAACCTCCGAATCGGACTCAACCTCGGTGATCTGCAACCCTCTCCTTCTACAAACCATGAGCCCAGAATGAAGGGCCCAGACCTCAGCGCCCAAAGAAAAACATAGGCCATAAAAAGCACTAAAGGCAACATGGACAGAGCCCCAACTGTCCCTAAGCAGTCCTCCGCCTCTCATGGCCCCTTCCATATATGACCCGTCAATATTAAGTTTCAGTCCATGACTCGGCGGCTGCCACTTAACCCAGGAACCGCTTCCCCTGTACTGCATGCTTGGGCGATTGAGGAGATTGCAGATCGTGGCCGACACCAGTCCATCTTTGATGAGAGAGGCAAGTTCCACGATAAGAGCTCGGAAGGGACCACGGGGAGCGGGGGGTCCCCAGACGAACTTGGTTACGTGCCTCTCAGATGATCCAACAGATGGAAATTAAGATGAGCGATCTAACAGTGCGTTCCATAGCTCTGATGTCGATGCCTGTGAACCATGCAGACACAAACTCCAGAGGAGACCTGGGGGTGCTACCCGGCTACTGAGGGTAAGTGAAAAGTGACCAGAGGTAGGAAGCCCATTGGCCCTGTAAGAAGAGGTGAGTCGTCGTCTCGGTTTGAGGGTTCGCACAGCAGTAGCACCGAGAATCAAAGTGCACGCCCTTCTTCTGAATATTCTCCTCTGTGGGAAGCGCCCTGTTACAGACCCTCCAGAGAAGGAAGTTCATCCTAGTGGGAACCTCACCGCACCATATAGCCGGAACCCTCGCTTCCAAGTTATGGTCCCGATGGAGAATCTCCCTATACCCGCTGCTGTTGAATTTGCCCGAGCTGGTCTCCAAGAAGCAGCATAAATCAGGGTCATCACTCATAACAATACCTTCAAACAGGCTCATCAGACCGGGGTTTAAGGCCGCCTGAATGATGTCATAGTGATCACATGCATCCCGGAAAAAGATATCGGGGCATGGGAAACCCGGAAAAGCGAGGACCTCACCCATCCAGTTGGTGTTCCAGAAGCTGATGTCCCGGCGGCCAACCACCCACCTTGTGTATTTAGACAAGGATTCAAGATGGGAAAACATGCATTTTGCCAAGACTGAAGCCCCGGGGGTGACAGCCGCTGCTTTCCATTTATATCGCATGTTGAAGAATTTAGCCCAGAGAGTCTCCCCCCTGATGATCTCCCAAGCCAACTTCGTCTGTAAACAGAGAATGGTTTCCTGACAGTAATTAATGCGGTTGAAGGTATTTGTGATGGGTCCCGTCGCAAATACTATTATTTGTGACACAAGACCTGTCGCAAATAATCTAACCTATATATGCCCCTCATATATATATTTTTCATTATTCCTCTCTATTCCAACTTTCTCTCTCTCTCTCTCTCTAAACTCTAATTTTAGAGTTAAAATTTCTCCGAGTTAAACTTTTTTTACGAAGAAATTTTGAAGTCGTCTACACCTATAAAAAATCAAGTTTAATCGTATTTATGTTTTGTTTAATTTAATATTTACGTCCTTTTTTATATTAATTTTAATGATTTTTAATTAGTTGTAATTAAATTAGATTTAGGTTGTTTTGTTATCAATATTTATTTGTAGTAATAAATTAAAATTATTAATGATAATTATTAATAATTAGTGGTAATTATGAATTATTAACGATAATTAGTAATGAATATAAATAATTAGCGGTAATTAGTAGCGGTAATTAGCAGTAATTAATATTAATTAAAGTTAATTAGTAATAATTAGCGGTAATTAGTAATAATTAGCAGTAATTAGTAATAATTAGCGGTAATTAGTAATAAATAGGGATAAATAGTAATATTTAGTAAAAAATAGTAATAAATAATAATAATTAGTAATAAATACTAATAATTAGTAATAATTAAGAATAATTATTAATAAATACTAATAATTAGTAATAATTAGTAATAGTTAGTAATAAATTCTAATAATTAGTGATAAATACTGATAATTAGTAATAGATAGTTATAATTAGTAATAAATACTAATAATTAGTAATAATTAGTAAAAATTAGTAATAAATATTAATAAATAGTAATAAATAATAATAAATAGTAATAAATAGTAATAATTAGTAATTATTAGCAATAATTTGCAATAATTAGTAATTATTAGAAATTACTAGCAATAAATAGTAATAATTAGAAATAAATAGTAATAATTAGCAATAAATAGTAATAATTAGCAATAAATAGTAATAATTGGAAATAAATAGTAATAATTGGAAATAAATAGCAATAATTGGAAATAAATAGCAATAATTAGCAATAAATATGAATAATTAGCAATAATTAGAAATAATTAGCAATAAATAGCAATAATTAGCAATAATTAGCAATAAATAGCAATAATTAGCAATAAATAGAAATAATTAGCTATAATTAGAATTAATTATCAATAATTATCAATAATTAGAAATAATTAGCAATAATTAGTAATAATTACGAATAATTTACAATAATTAGTAATAAATACTAACAATTACTAATAAATGCTAATAATTAGCAATAAATACTAATAATTTGAAATAAATACTAATAATTAGAAATAATTACTAATAATTAGCAATAATTACTAATAATTAGAAATAATTAGTAATAATTAGAAATAAATAGTAATAATCAGTAATAAATATGGATAATTGTAATAAATTTTATGAACTTGGCACAATTTCCAGTGGATTGGCAACACTCCTTTTGCTCGATGCCTCTTCTGCTTTCAACTCTCACAGAATCAAAACATTATGAAAAATGTGCTCTTACGTATGCATATCCAATCTCGTATGTATGATATTGGATATGCATACGTAGGAGCGCATTTTTATAATTTTTTCAGGTGGTGACAATTGCAAGAAGATGATTCATCGATGAAAAGGGGTATCTTTTGTACGACGACTCATTTACTTTCATCTTTCTCGCACTGAAATCACAATAAAGAATTTGGTTAGAGGTACGCTTATGCATTCTTGTATGCACAGGAATGGATATCCATACATCCAAGAAGATTCTTCATTGTGATTTCAGTGTGAGAAAGTTACAAGTAAATGAGCTGTTAGATAGAAGATCAACCGCCAATCCACTAAAAATTTTGTCGCCTGTAATTTGTGGTAATTAGTAAGAAGTAGCTGTAATTATTTATCTTCTCTTTTTTGGATATTATTTTTATTATATAAAATTATTCAAAAAAAGTAATAATTTTATATTTTTTAGAAAAATATAAAACATGGAAGTTGAAAATAGTCATTATTAGATGATTGTGATTGGATAAATTAGTACAAAAATCCAAATGGTTCTAGTTTAAATCCTGTATATAATGAGGGTGTTGAAGATTTCTTATCATTTTCATAATCAAAACCAGAATTTTTTTCAGAAGGCACAATTAAGTTTCCTTGTAAAAAATGTGCTCTGAGAACGTTTGACACATTTGAAAACGTTGGGGGACATATCTTGCATTTTGGTTTTCAACCAAATTATGTTTTTTGGCATCAACATGGCGAACATAGTTCTGGGGAAGATACTAATAATTTGATTATAGATCCATCACGATTTCAAAATTTAGTACATGATGTTGCAGGTCCATCTGTTCAACAAACTAAAACTCCAAATGATATTGATTTAAGTCTTGAGTTGACACTATCTGAATTTTATGAGTTGTTGAGGTCTAATGAGGATGTATTATGTATTGGTTGCAAGATAAAAAAACTAGAATTAGTTGTGAAATTTATGGCTACTAAATCAGATAATGGAATTTCAAACAATTGTTTTGATCAAATATTTTCTTTGGTTAAAACACTATTACCTGAAGGAAATGTGTTTCCTGTAAATTACTATGAGAGCAAGAGGCTGGTTTGTATTCAGGGCCTTAGTTAATAAAAGATTCATGCATGTTCAAATGATTACATCTTATATTCTGGTGAAAATGAGTCGTTGGACAATTTTCCCACATGTGGATAATCGAGGTATAAAAAAGATCAACTGGGGAAGTCTAGATCGATTCCTATAAAATAGTTGAGATATTTCCCACTTACAGCCAGGTTTTAGTGTTTATTTATGTCTCAGAACACAACGACAATGATGTCATGGCACAAAACAAAGATTTCAACCGGTAAAAGATTAAATCATCCATCAGATGGTGATTCATAGAAACATTTTGACAGAGTGTATCTATCTTTTTCTTTAGAATCCTCAAACATGCAATTGGGTCTTTCTACTGATAGTTTCTGACCATTTGATTCTTATGGTAGTTAGTATTCATGTTGGCCTATCTTTATAACTTCGTACAATCCATCTCCTCTAGAAGACTATCCACCCCGGTGACTTTTTTTTAATGTTAAAAACATTTGAATTCAATGTTTGTTGTAATATTAACTATTTAAAGTTTCTGTCTTTTATATTGGTGTAAATATTGCATAATTTTTATTTTTTTTATTTTTTTTAATATTTTAATATTTTAATATTTATTATTAGTATTATATTTTTTAATGTTTTTTTATTTTAATAATAATATTTTATTATTATTTTTATATTTTTTATGAATATTGAGAATTTTAATATTTTATAAATTTTTTATAATTTTAATAATATTAATATTATTTTTTCATAAATATTAATAATAATAACAACATTATTATATTATTATTATTATTTTGTTATTAATATTATAATAATATAATCTTTTTATATTATTAATATTAGTATTATTATTATATGATATAATATTATTTATATTATTATTATTATTATTTTATAATATTAATTTATCATAATTTTATTAAATATATATATTTTATATTTTATTAAGTATTTGCGAAGGGACCTTTTGTGATGAGTTCCCATCGCAAATAGTTTATATATATATTTTTAAATAACTATTTTCCATGGGAAAACAGGACCGTCGCAAATACTTTTTTTGTGATGGCCCCATCATAACAGGTTTTTATATATATAATATATATAATAGGAGAACTATTTGCGATGGGAAAACAGGACCATCGCAACAGGTATTTATATATATAATATATATAATTGAATAACTGTTTACGATTTTGTTTTCTGCAATGGGCTATTTGCGACGGGACCCCATCGCAAATACCTCAAATTGTAGTAGTGTCCACTGCCTGTCCCAAAAAGAGGCTGCATAATCACAATTATATTAATTATATAGATGAATATAAATAAATATATTTTATTTATAATATTTATAAATATATATAATTATATAAATATATTTATTATATATATAAATATAAAAAACATTTATTTATTTATATTTATAGTTATAAATAAATAAATAAATATTTATTATATATATAATTTTATAAATATATATATAATAATATAAACAAATTATTAACATTATAGCTTTATCACTGCTAAATAATCACTAATAAAGGCATGTTTTACCAGCACTTTCTATTTTAGTGCTAATAAAACATACCTTTATCAACACCGATAAAAGCTTCACCCAATTTTATAAATAAACCCAAACAATCCCCTATTTCCTTTGCACACATCAAGTTCTCATGGAAGCTGACCCCTGCGCCACTAACCCCTCCTCCACTGCGGACCTCCTCCACTATGGACCCACCTCTGCCATAGACCCACCTCCATCACAAATCCCTCAGCAGCCTCCTCCTCCTCTACCACCACCACCTACCCTGACTTCACCACTATCAGACCCTAATAATGCCATGCGTATGCCATTTTTTCAGATTATATGAATTCCTAATATATAGATAGGGTTTGGTTCAATGGATTTAATAAAATAAATGGATTAAAATTCAATAGATGGATCCCCATACCAAATATATAGATAGTTTTTTTATTTTAATGGGTCATTGGGTACGGTGTTTGGATTTTTTTGAGTGAGGCGATGGAGATGACACTCATATTGTGGGGAGTTATGTGTTGGTTGCAGGGTTTTAGCCCTCATGCTAAAAGGGTTGCGGATATTTGAAATTGTCTATTGAGGTACATGTCTAAATTCTATAGTTAATTCCCATGGGAAATCAGTTATGGTGGATGATCAAGACGAGTGTTAGCTTCGGGCTTGTGGTGATTGTGTTAGTTGTGCATCGGTGGTGTGGTAGGGTACAACTATGATTTTGATTCAGTAGAGGATCTGATGGTGGAATATTTCTTGAATTAGGTATGGACTCTAGTGGGCATGTTTTAGTTTTTTTGGAATGCCTCTACGTGTGAGGACATTGTGATCTGGTGAGATGGTGAGAGACTAAAAATTGGAGCCAATATTTTTTGGGATGAGTTAGCAAAGGATACTCTAACCGGGGTTAGCACATAATGTTGGTGTGTGAGGTTGCATGCTTTGTTTGGTGTGTCATTTTTTTGAATAAAAGGTGTGTTTTGGGTTTGAGTGGGATTTTAATGCAAATATGGTATGTTATTTTTTCATGGAAGGATGGTGGGTATGCATCCACTTCGATGGGTTTTTTGATGATGAGGATGGGTTCAGATGGTGATTGGAATTCTTAGGAATGTTATGGCATGGTTAGTTAGAAACCATTCCAGGGTGAATTTTCGGAGCATGAGTTTGAGGTTCTTTTATTCTTTTTAAATGGAGGAGGTTCTAATAATGGGAATTTATTAGTGATAAGTTGAGTATTATTATGGGTAGAAACATAACTATGATAGTCGATCAGGTAATAACAACATTTGATGTTTTGTTTAGATAGACCCAGGAAGGCACCATCTTGGTATTTCAATTTTGATAATGGGAATTGGCTTGGGTTTTTTCTGGTTGAGTTCGTTGAGTTGGATGTTGTTCCTTAGTTGTGTTTCAGACATTTAAAATTGAACAAGACCATTTTCGATAAATGGTGACCATTTTAGGTTAGGTGATGTGTATTTATGACCACCAATAATTCATGGGAATGAGAATTATTATGGTGGGGAGGTTGAAAGAACCCATGTTCACTGGAACAAAAAATTTATGAAGGATGTTGAATTTTCATTTAGTAGATGGGTCAAATTTTTAATTGAGACTTGGAATGACAATACGATATTTGGAATTCCTCAAAGTGTTTTTCTGAGATGAGGAATGGGGATTAGAGTCTATAGGTTAAGTTTCAATAATTTTGAAGTTTTCTCAAAAGGGGGAATGGTTTAGGAGAAACCATGAGGAACCTTTATTATCAGGAGGTTTTCAATTAATTTTGAACTAAGAATGGTTGTGTTTCATGGTTACCACATGGTTGAGGACAAAATTTGTGGGGTTCAAGGGGAAACCATGCGAGTATGAGGAGGATCTGGGACTAGGCGCAAAACCTGTGAATAGTTTTAGACAAATTTTACAGTCATTTGAATCATCCAACACAATTACCTTCATGAATTTGTTGCATATAATCACCCTTAACTTCTCAATAAATGAAATAAGAAGAGGAAAACTAAATATTTTTTCCATAATCCATGATGTAGGATCACTGGATCAAATCATAATTACAAAATAAATGTTGATACCCAAAATAATTGTGATTCAATCACCCAGGACTCCACTATGTCATCTTGATGACCTCTACATTAATATAAAAATACAAAATATGTATCTATATTTATATCACATAGTGATTATTATTATGTTTAATAATAATTTTTAAATGTCCTTGGAATATAATTCACATTAATAGGTTATAATATTTTCCCACTATAATGTGAACATAGATATTCCATAAATATATTCTAAAATAAATATATCATATAGTCTAGATATATTTATCTTACATGACATAGATAATGGTTGACTATCAGGTGATGAAGTCTTATATGAAATTGATACATCTTCTCATGAAGTTCACACTTGGTAACCTCTAAGAATAAGGGTCCTAATGTAAGACCCACTAATAGGAATTCCACATGTTTTATGTGTTATTTGATATTTCTATATGAAAAAACTTTTATTTTCCCTAAAAATAGATTTTTTTTGGTTTGTATTATAGCTTTATATTTTATAAAATGTTGGTTATTTTTTATTCATGTATCTTTTATAAAGTGCCTCTCTTGGGATTTATGTTTGTGAAAATGTCTAAGTGCCTCTTTTAAAATGATTCAATTGTTTTGAAATGTTTCTTAAAAAGTATATGTATTAAACATAAACTTTTTTTTGTTTTAAATAGATTTAAAATGATTTAAACAGTTGGCATGAACTTAGGTTGTATTCCAACTATTTTTCAACTCACCCGATTGGCTTTCATAAAGGGATGTGAATGTTTTGAAAGCGTATTTAATTATGGTTTCATTTTAAAAAGGGGTGTGTGAAGTTTTAAATGAAAATTTGTAAAATATAGTGGGTTTTAATTCATTTTAAATGATTAATATTATTGGGTCATGAAGTTTCCTTAAATGATTAAAAAAGGAATTGTGGTTTTTTGAAAGAGTGTTTTGAATTGATTAGTTTTTTTAAAAAAGGGTGTGCTATTTAAATAAGAATTTCTGTAAATTTTTGGTTTTTTAATGGGGTTTCAAATGTGATTTTATAAATAGTTTTCAAAGAACATTTGAAATATTGTTTTCCCATAATCCTTTAAGTTTATATTTTTATAGAATTAGTGAAGCCAATACATTATATAGGTAAGATAATTAGATTTATAATAACACCATAGAAATGGCATGTCACTAAGTCTATCCAACCCATAAAATATCCATCATAACCTCACTCTTGAAAAAGGTGAATTAATGTTTAACCACATTGAAACTCTTAAACCTAATTTGCATCCAACATCACATACATGGTTTAAATTAGGGGGACCTTGTTTGATATGTCTATTAAGGAATTTTACCTCAGATTGATGTGATTTATTATTAATACGAAATGCTTCGTGCTTATTCATGGATGTGAAAATGTTCTCTTTCTTCTGATGGTGTTAGAGTTGAAATGTGATTTACTACTTATATTATATTTATTCATGTGATATGGTAACTAGAATGATTGTTAGGTCCACTAGGCTAGATACCCTGAGAGGGGGTTGAATCAGAGTATGGAAGATTAAAATAGCTACCCCTTTTTTATCTTGTTTTTCTGTTAGACAAAAGCCTTTTCTCTCTCCTTGCTGATGTAGAGTATGAATAAACCTTAAAGAATGCATAGGACACAATGATTTTTACTTGGTTCACCCTCACTGGTCAACGTCTAAGGAGAATACACCGGTAGTGTGCCGATGTACCAATTCCACTATAAGTGCACTGTTGTTTCAATGTTCGAAGCGGACTCACTATCCCTTCTATTTTACAACCACTCACAATTTGAGAACTCAATACTCTCAACTGAAGTGAGATCATTGCTTCTTCAGAAGATCCACTCACAGATTATAGACCTGTAGGTATTTTTATCATCTCTAATGAAATCTGTATCCTTAACTATTGATAGATGCTCTATTGATGTCCAACTTTCACCCGCCGATGAATCTCACTTTGCACCGACTGAACCGAGCAACTGCAATTTTTACGTGCAACCCTTACTACACCTTGCGCATAATTCTCTGATTTTGTGTGAAATTCAATTTTCGCACAACATCCTTTTTATGAGCAACACCCCTTTTATGTGAAATAAATGATTTTACACACAATATCTTTTACGCTCAACCTCTATAATTCCATGTGCATAATTCTCTGCTTCTGTGTAAAATTAACATTTCGCGCAACGGTCTTCTTTTCGCACAAATCTCTTGTACACTTCAATTTCGCGCGCCAGAGCTCGGATAATCTCTATGGATTGAGCTACCCTGAATGGAGGTGGGGTGGGGGGGTAACTTCATATTTATAAGAAAAAATCTACCTCGTGTGAAAAACCCTCCTTGAGCGCGTAATTCTCTTCGAGCGTGAAAAACACATCTTCTGCGCAACACCATTTTTTGCGCACTACTCCAATATTTTGCGCACCTCATGTCTTTGCCAATTTTCGAGCTTCAGACCTCGAAACACCTCTTTCGCAAAAAACTTCGTCCCTCTATTTCGCGCACCACATTCCTTTTGCACGCACCGCGCAAATATTTCATGCAACACTTTATTTTCCGTGCACTGTACTGATATTTCACGCACCGCGCTGATTTTTCGCACGCCACTATATCTTTCGCACACCGCGCTAATTTTTCACGCCCCACATTACTTTTCGTGCACCACTCCAATTTTTTGTGCACCTCCTTTTTCCAAAAACACATCTCTCCATTTTTCGATTTTCAGGCCCAAAAATTTGGAAAATAATGGAAAACGACGCCACCTTGTATCTGCTCTTTTTGTACTGCCTCCAGATTGTCCATTTCTTTATCGAGGTTCTTTAATCAATCATGGATTGTTAAAAGAATCCCTTGAACCTAAAAAATCACCATGTAAACTCCCTTTTTCAACACACTCATACACTATGGTCTGCTCTATCAACAAACATAACATGGAGGCCCACTTTGTCAACAAACACAATCACCTCAAAAATGATTCAATGATGCCTTGAGGGATTTTTTCCCAACAATGATTTTTAGGTAAATAATGGATATAGATGTAATGTAATACTTATGAATTTATCTCGTACTTCCAAGGATACTAAACTGATCGGTCTTCCTGGATTTGATCACTTGTGATCATGCCAATGTTATTTAATAATGCACCAAATATGGGTAATTGGGGTTAGGGTGTTACAGTTGGTATCATAGGAATTTTAGTACAAACCTTTGAAACTAGATTTAGAAAAACTTTGATTAGAGAAAACTACCCTAAGATAGACTTTGAGGATTAGTATAGAAGAACTTCCTAGAATTTTGGTACTGTAGAGATTTTGTGTGTTTTCCAAGTAATACATCCCTATCTGGATACGAGTAGGTAGAGGCGGATCTGGCACAAATGTACCTAGGGGTAAAACCTGAAAACACCGATTTGAGCTATACTCGAACAGGAACTGGTGCACGATAATGGACCTTGTTTCAATCTTGGTTACGACACTCCCGGGGGATATGATTAGGATAATTCTCATTTTCTATACAAACCATTATGAAGGGTTTATTAGTATATACATCCTAAAGAAAACATTTTTATGATTATGTATTGTATCCATAAACTATTCAATTTATGTTGATTGTTTTACAAGTTTGGAATTATGTATTGTGATTAATAAACTAATCTACTGTATGTAATTTTTTAGAAATGGCACCTAGTGGAAGGAATGGAAACCATATCAACACACATAATCCATGTAGGGATTTCCCTCCTACTCAAGATAATTATAGTGGAGCTGGTGATGCAACTGGTGCTGATAAGCTTATCACCATACTGGGATAACTCACTCGGGTTATGAATAATAATCTTACCTATATGGAGCACCATGATCCACAATGTGGAGGATCAATGTTAGACCGCTTCATGGGGTAACAACCACCAACATTAAATGGGTGTACAAATCCATTATTATCTAAGCAATGGATAAATTCCTTAGAGAAAATATTTCATGCTTTGGGGAGTAACGAAAGAGAAAAAGTTTTCATGGTAGTTTATTTCCTCACAGGAGATGCAGATCAATGGTGGTCATTAATCCAAAACAAAAAGGAAGATGAAGAAGTATCGAACATGGAATTGAGGGAGTTTAATGATATTTTTTTAGAAAAATACTTTCCTCATGACCATCGAGCGGATATGGAAAGACAATTTTTGAGTCTGAGGAAAAAGGAGGACGATAATGTCGCAAAGTATGAGGCTAACTTTACAAGGTTAGCAAGACATGCAGAAAATTATATATGTAACCTAAAGAGTAAGATTGATCGATTATTTGATGGGTTAAAAACATTTATCCGGAGAGCATTAGTCTCACAATCCTTATTATCATATGAGGATATTTTCTCATGTTCTATCAAGACTGAAAAAGAATATTTTAAGTCTTACAACTTTAAAGAAAAGCAAGAGAGAAATAGATCTACTGAACACTCTGGAAATGGAAATAAGCGGAAGAAGGGAAAATTTTAATATCCATCATGCGGAAAATGTGGGAAGAAACACCAGGGTACTTTCCTAAAGGGAATGGGAGTCCGTTACCAGTGTGGTAAAAAAGGCCACCAAGCTCGTGATTGCAAGGGTAAGAAAGAGGCTATCAGTGTTGAATGCTAAAATTGTAGAGAAAAGGGGAATTATGAAAATGAATGTCCTAAGAGCCAAGGAAACTTACCCCAGAAAAGGCCAAGGGTGCAAGGTCAAGATTATGCGATCACTACTGTTGAGATTGAAGCTCCGAAAGGTGTGGTGGCAGGTAATTTAATGGTTTCATCAAGTTTAGCCAATGCTTTATTTGATTCTGGATCATCACATTGTTTCATATCTTCCCATTTTTCTAAGAAAATTAGATATTTATAATTTCATTTAACAAGGGAGTTGTCAGTCAAAACTTCTAAGGGAAGTATCGTTGCAACAAAGTTTTGTGAATCTGTTCCCATTAGAGCATATAATTGTTTTTTATCTGTTGATCAAATCATCATACCCATTATTAAATTTGATATAATCCTTGGTATGGATTGGCTTTCGAACCTTGATGTGAAAATTTATTATAAGAAGGAGGAGGTTACAATTCTCAATGATGATAAGGAGTAACCTTATCTTTAGAGAAAAAATGTCACCACCTAATTCTTATCTAGATCCACCCCCAGTAGCTCAATTAAATTCAATTATTGTGGAGGAAGAGAATGAAATAACTATGGGTGCAGAAAGGAATGTTCAAATAGATGATGTAACTATGATAGGAGAATATGTTGATGTGTTTCCAGAGGATTTACTTGGACATCCTCCAGAATGAGAAATTGAGTTTTCTATTGATTTAATTCCTGGTTCAAGGCCCATATCGAAGACCCCTTATAGAATGGTCACTATAGAATTAGTGGAACTAAATAAAAAACTAGAGGAATTGAGTAATAAGGGATTTATTCACCCTAGTGTTTCTCCATGGGGATCCCTTGTTCTTTTTTAAGAAGAAATATGGATCTATGAGGTTGTGCATTGACTACAGGGAGATAAATTCTATAACAATAAAGAACAAGTATCCCCTACCTCGCATTGATGATTTATTCGACCAACTTCATGGAGCTAAATATTTTTCAAAGATTGACCTTCAATCTGGATATCACCAATTGTGTGTGAAGAAGGAAGACATTCTGAAAACCGCATTTCGAACTAGGTATGGGCATTATGAGTTTACAGTAATGACTTTTGGATTGACTAATTCACCCATTGTTTTCATGGATCTAATGAATAGAGTTTTCAAGGAATATCTTGATGACTTTGTAGTGATATTTATTGATGATATCTTGGTATACTCCAAAATATATGAAGATCATGAAAATCCCTTGTGCATTATCCTAAGGACTCTTATAAGAAATGAATTATATGTAAAGTTTAGCAAGTGTGAATTCTAGCTTCAGGAGATTTCTTTTCTTGTCCATATTTTCTCTAAGGATGGAATCTCTGGTGATCCTTCAAAGACCAAGGCAATCCAAGAATAACCAGCACCAATGAGTATAACTATGGTACGTAGTTTTATTGGTTTAGTAGGTTATTATCGATGTTTTGTCTAGAATTTTTCATGATTGGCTAACCCATTAACCAAGATCACACTTAAAGGGGTTAAATTTGTTTGGACAAAAGAGTGTGAAGAATTTTTTGAAGAATTGAAGAGAAGATTAGTTAATTCTCCTATCTTGACTCTACCTTCATGGAATGATGGGTTTGTTATTTATATTGATGCTTCAAAGAAAGGATTTGGTTGTGTCCTTAGGAAAAATGATAGAGTTATTGCCAATGCATCACAGTAGCTAAAAATTCATTAACAAAACTATCCCACTCATGATCTTGATTTAGCAGCTATAATATTTTCTCTAAAAATATGGAGACACTATCTCTATGGTGAAAAATGTGAGATTTATACTGATCACAAGAGTTTGAAGTATATTTTATGACAAAAAGAACTCAACATGAGGCAAAGTTGATGGATTGAAATACTCAAGAATTATGACTTCACTCTACACTACCACCCGAGGAAGGAAAATAAGGCGGAAAATGATTTGAGTAGAAATAATCATGGAGTTTTGAACAAGATGAGAGTTGAAATGGATTCTATATACATGAATCTAGTAAATATAGATATGGGAATAACCAGGGAAGGTGAAACATCAATGCTTTTTCAAATGGTTTTCAAACCATCTTTACTAGAAAGGATAAAAATTTCTCAGACTGATGATGAGGAATTTCAAAAGAAGATTAAAGCTGCAAATGACGGGAGATTGAGTGAATTCATATATGAAGATGGAATTTTAAAATTTGGGAAGAGAATTTGTGTTCCTAACATACTTGATTTAAAAAGAGAATTGTTGGATGATGCTCATAGTTTCAATTTCTCTATACACCCTGGTAGCACTAAGATGTATAAATATTTGAAAGAATGTTTTTGGTGGGACAATATGAAGAGAGAGATTACTGATTTTGTGTTGAGGTGTATGGTTTTTCAACAAGTGAAAGATGGAAGACAACATCCTAGAGGAGTCATGCAACCTATTCCCATACCTGAGTGGAAATGGGATGATATTATGATGGACTTTGTCATGGGGCTACCAAATAATATTAGAAGGAATGATGCAATATGGGTCATTTTTGATCATTTTACCAAGTCAACACATTTTCTTGATATAAGAGAGAATTTACCACTTGAAAATTTAGCAATACTGTATATTAATAAATTTGTAAGACTTTATGGAGTACCCCTATCGATTTGTTTCTGATCGTGATCCCTGTTTTATATAAAGATTCTAGAAAAGTCTTCAGAAGGCCCCAGATACTGAACTTCATTTGAGCACTGCCTACCACCCTCAAACCGATGGACAATCAAAACGGACTATTCAAACCTTAGAAGACATGTTAAGATCTTTCTCACATGACTTCCAAGGTATGTGGGATCAAAATTTACCTATGGTTGAATTTTCCTATAACAATATCTTCCATTCAAGTATTCAGATGGCACAATATGAAGCGTTATACGGAAACAGATGTCGCACACCAACTTGTTGGGATGATATTGGTGAAAGAAAACTTGTATCCCCAGAACTTGTTGAGGAAACAATGCAAAAGGTGAAGGAGATCCAAACCCACATCAAAGAATCCCAAAGTAGGAAAAAGAGCTATGCCGATAATTGAAGGAAGGATTTGGAATTTCAGGTTGGAGATTATATTTTCTTGAAGGTATCTCCATGGAAGGGTGTTATAAATTTTGGTAAGAAGGGTAAATTGAGTCCCAAGTACATCAGACCTTTCTAAATTCTAGAACGAATTGGAGTTGTAGCTTATCGTTTGGAAATGCCTCCATGTCTCTCCAAAGTTCATGATGTGTTCCACATATCAATGTTGAGAAAATGAATTCTTGACCCAATGCATGTACTCACCTATAAGGAAATTGAACTGGAACCTGATCTTTCTTATTGTAAAGATCCTGTCAAAATACTTGATACCAGAGAACAAGTGTTGAGAAATCGGATGACTCATCTGGTAAAAGTTCTATGGAGAAATCATAATATGGAAGATGCAACTTGGGAACCTGAGGAACTTTTGATGAAGAACCACTGAAATCTTTATATGCAGTGATATTCGAGAAATTTTGAGGAAAAAATTATTTTAAGGATGGGAGAATGTAACACCCCAAGCTTCCACAACACGTTTCCCTTTGAATAATGCAATAGCTTGCATTGTACGCAACATCGAGATTCTAACACATTGCGACCAATCAAACTAGCTGTTATGAATAGTAATACCCACTTTTTGAAATTTTATAAATTTTATTTTTCAAAATGGACTTTATTTTTGAATTCATAATATTGAAATTATCTTAGGGTGAATTTTTGGTAGTTTTCTGAAAAATTTTAATTTTTGATGAATAGTGAAAAACACTGCGTTTTTGGTTTAAACTGATTTTTTTTAAATAATTATTTGTTTTATTTAAATTTATTGTAGGTCAAGATAGATAAATAATACCTATATAAGTTTAATTTAATTCATTAGATTCATTTTATAATAATTTTAGATATTTAAAAAATTTATTGAACTTTTTACAGTCTTTTACCCACCTTCTAGGATCAATTGAAAATTTGCATAAAACTTAATTTTACCACTTGTGTGAGTTGAATTTCAAAAATCTGAGAGACATTGTTGACATCAGTAAGTAAAATGTGGTTCAATAAGATGAAAATATTTTTTGGTGAATAGTAACTCTTGACTTTTATTTACCACGGTTAAAATTAAATAGGGTAATTAAGGGTAAAAATGATATTATAATTACCCCACCACATGTCCTATTTCTATTGGATAAATATAATTCGACCAAAAACAACCTTATGAATAAAATATGACCCCATTTGGTCCACTTGGATAAGAAAATGACATTTATTATTATTTTATTTAAAGAAGAGTTAAAAGAGTTAAATTCAATATTTAATAAATATATAATTTTTAATATAGGGTTATACATAAGATAAATTAGACTATAAATATTCATTATAAATATAAAAATATTTCTTAAATAATTGTATTTTATTTATAATTTTTAAACATATAATAATTTAATTTATTTGTGACAAAATGATGATGCCGTAATTACCTTATTAATGAAAGATTAAAATAATTGACATTATAAAAATCCAAATAAATGTAATTTGAGACTTATGATTAATTAAAATAATTTTCTAGGTTAATATGACATGTTAGGGTTGGTTAAATAAATTTTATTCGAAGTGATAAAGTTTTTACGGCTTTTTAAAAAATAAAATACTAAATAGTGTCAAAATTTACATAATTGAGTTCTTAAAAAAATACTATATTATTAATTGATATAACATTCCTAAAGATCTAAGGTTCATACAATGGACTTATATAATGTTATATATATTAATAATGAACCACATGAGGTTCTCTTGGATTGTTATAGTAAGTTTATTAACCATGTAATATAAAAATACAAAGAGATGTGGTAAATGTCAAACTATTTAACTAAGAGTTAAATCTAAAAGATAAGGTTAATATGATGACCTAAACCTATATAAAACATATTTTTTTTGAGATTTTTTAGACCCATACCCACCTTATCCTAGAAATAATTCATTTTGGAGCCATTATAAACCGATAATTATTTTATTATAAAATTATATTTCAAGCTTTTCCTAAAGTGATCCTCACCTCTCTTATAAAAGGGAACTTCCCGTTCTCTTAATTTCACACATCCAAAGCCTTTTGGATCGGCCAAAACCTACCCATATATCCTCCCAACTTTCCTACCTTCATCCTAGAGGCCTTTCTTTGGTCACAAATCCAACTTAAGGAGCCCTTTTGATCAAATCAAAAGGAAGAACTTGAAGAAGAGGTAAATATGTCATCACCTCTTTCAAGTTATTTTCTTCTTCCACTTAATCTTTCTTTGTTGTTTCCATAAAATAATAATAAAACCTTTACCTTATACAGACTGTCATGTTATTATAAATATGGCACAACCATATTCGTTATTCTATCCATCCTATAAATGACAATGTCACCATACGTGCGTACGTACAGATTACCGTCTTCACATAGTGGTGTTGTTTGTTATTCAAACACTTCATTATTTGGATGGGTATAATAATGAGTAATACTGTAGAGACCCAAAGCTTTATGTACATGGACATTACATTACTTTTTCAGAATACTTAATACATAACAAAAATAGACACACAAGGACCGTAATAGTTTAGCGTCTTTGGAAACTCGGAAAAATAATCTTCTAATCATGGTGAAAGATCTTCAACATCTCCCATAAAGATCTTCCCCTTTTCTTTTCTTACCTAAAAAATTTCTTTATATCCTGGGAAAAAGAAAACATATAAAGGGTGATCTCAAATTCTCAGTAAGGGTAATCATGGATAAAATAAAACAAATCATATACATTTGAAGTTAAAAACATGAACATAATGTTTAAACATCAAAATCTTGAGCAATGACATAAAACATGGCAGTACATAAGGCATAGATCATAAAGAAACATTAATCATGATAAAATATCATGGGAATAAAACATTTAATTGTGGAAAAACATTAATCACATGATATGATTTCCATAGTAGCCAAGACATTGCTGCCAAGACCATCTTAGTGGAAAAAGTCCCTTACTGAAACGGGTTTACTTGCCGTTCCAGCCCTGTATTACTGAACCGGATTTACTTGTCGTTCTAGCCATGTCTATCTCATGAGATATTAATCTTTACCCAATTAATTTGAGGGTGATATAGGTACCACCCATATCATATTGAAATCATTCTTACTTATGCCACAAAATAAACTTAAAACATTCATCATAACCCAAAGAATAAAATGGGTTTCATAAACATCATACCATCATCACATAATCCATATAAAACAAATGTATATTTCATCATAAGAAAAGTGAAACCATGTAAATCATATAGACATTATACTTGAAACATAAACATATGAAATAATGTCATATTATATGGAAAATAGTTTTGATAAAACACTTGAAATGAATTCTTGAGGAGAATATCCTTTCTTCTTCAAAATCATTTTCTTTTTAAAAAATTCCATGCAATTTTAATAGAAAAGTATTTTGTTGAAAATAGTCATAAAATCTTGTAGAGTAAGCTTCATGAAAATGAGGCATTACAAAATCGTAAAAATCCGTTCATGCCGTATAAGTTAAAAATAACATTCTTCTCGTACTTTTGTCAGAAAAGTCAAAAAGTACCTCGTATGGTAAACAAAAGAAAGATTCCTTCCATACGATGTGGTAAAAGTAAAAAAAGGGTAATAATGACTTAAAACATACATGGAAGAAAATTAAACATTTTATGTAAACATTTTGAGAACATATGGACATGGATAATAAACATAACCCCAGTAAATACTTACGAATAAACAATCTCAGATAAGAATGAGATTGGAATAATTATCCCTTACCTTAGGTCCGATATGCTTCATATGTATCCGAAACTCCTGTATAATGATTTAAATAATGTCATTGACTTATTAAAGAATCATATTAATTGTTATGATATCATATATGGTTCACGTATGACTTTATATTACCCGTTCTTTTGTAAATCCCATGTTAAAGCAACGTTTTGGGTAAAATCATCTTATTTATCGTACGTGTTTGGAATTGCTTTTATTGATGTTTGTATTACTTATATCATGATTTAATTACTTCCAGAATGTAAATCATGATTTATATATCATATATATCCAGCATATACATGTATTTATAATAGTACATAACATATGGAGGTAAGAAATAAAATGCACCGTTCATGGAGACGGTAAGCCGTATGTACGCATGAACGCTACTTTAATTTCTATTTATTATTTTAATGGAATAGGTATATTATAATTACAGTATAATATCATATATAATATCATTAAATCCATCCTTTATACATCCCACATAAGGCATTAACGAATCACGTCACTTTGAGGGGGCGGTAGTCCGCACTTCATCAAATGAGATTATCGTATTTACCAACTATGGAAACCATAAAGGCTTGATATAATTGGGAATTAAAGAAGAATAAGGAAATAATAAACATAATATATATCATATATGAATATAGTTCCATCATAATGGCCACCATGAGAGGCGGTAGGAGAAAATTGAACAATCATTGTTTCGTGAGGCGTCGGTTTTCCATCCACAGAAACATTATGTTCTTCATCCATTAGATGGAGGTGTGTGTAAGTGTAGTTATAATCCTTCTCATAACAACATCCTAGTATTTTTAAGATACTGGTGTTTTTAAAAAAGAAAGGATTAAAAAGAGTTTAGGGGTTGGAGAAGTAGAATAAAAGAAAACAACTTAAGAGAAACTATTACCTTTAATTTAAGTAACTTCCTTTGGTTTGAACCAAAAGGACTTCTTGAAGTGCCTTCTACCTAATTTAAGGCTTCTATGGGGAGGAGAGGGATGTTGGGAGCTTAGTTGGGCAGAGTTTGGATGAGCCAAAAGGCTTGAAAGGTGTGAGGAATTTCATAGAAGTGGTCTCCTTTTATAAGGGAGAGGAGGGGCTCTTTAGGAAAGTGTGAAAACATTATTTTATTATAAACTTATCTTCAGTTTAAAGAGGTCCAAAAAAAATTAATGTAGAAGATAAGATGACTCATATTCGAAATAAAATCATCCAATAGGAATTTGACAGGTTTTGGATGATATTTTAATCATTATAATCCTATTTATTTAAATCATTTATTAATGAGGTAAATACTGCATCATTATTGTGTCATAAATAATTTAATTTAATTTATGTCTAAAAATTATAAAAAAAATACCAACATGTAGTAAATATTTTTATATTTCCAAAGAATATTTATAGTCGAAAAGATAATTTATATATCCTCTTATAAATATTAATTACTAAAGGATTTTTGTTAATGCCAATTTTGTCTTTACATTAAATTAATTAATCTAATGTGTCATTGTCTTTCATAAGTGGCTCCATGGGGTTCCAAAATCGACCCAAGGATTCCCATGGTCGGCCATTACTCATACAATAAGGTTTGGACAAGTGTTAAGGTAATTTTGAATTATTATAATATTCTTTTAACCTTGAATTACACTATTTACTTTTAACCGTGGTAAATAAAAGTAAAATGTTACTATTCACAAAAAATTAGTTTTTTATCTAATTGAACCACATTTTACTCGTTGATATTAAACGTTTCTCTCGGATTTTTGAAATTAAACTCACAGAAGTGGTAAAATTAAGTTTTATGAACAATTGGAAAAGCTTCTAAGAGGTGGGTAAAAGACGGTGAAAAGTTCAATACAATTTTTATAAATATAAAATTATTATAAAATGACTCCAATGAATTTCATTAAACTTATATAAGTATTATGTACCTATTTTGACCTAAAATAAATTTAAATCAAATAAATTATTATTTAAATAAAAAGTCGGTTTTAACCAAAAACTCAGTGTTTTCACTATTCATCAAAAATTGAAGTTTTTCAGAAAAATTCCAAAAATTCAGCCTAAGATATATTTGATATTCTGAATTCAAAAATGATGTATATTTTTCCAAATTAAAAACATATAAGTGAAATTAATTAATTTTAAAATTAATTCCCGTTATCAAAACAAATAACGTGTTTTTAAGAAACAATAACTATCAAAAGATCATCACTTGTTTATGTCCAATTTTAAAGTGAAATTGATTCTAATGACCAAAATTGGATTAAATGGTAAGAATATATTCTAATTACACTTTAAAACCAAATAAAAATATAATCTATCCATATAAATTATTGTGATGAAAAATTTGTTTTTAATTAAAATATACCGTGTTTTTACTATTCATTAAAATATAAAAGTTATCAGAATAATATGAAAATTTTATCCAAAGTAAATTTTTATATCCTGATCAAAATGAAGAATTTTATTTTGTCAAATTGAACTTATAAACATGTAAAAAACAAGATTTAAAGTGGGTGCGCCATCAAAAGGCGACAAAACTACATTTTTTGAAAAATACTTATTTTACTCAAAAAATTGATTTTGTTCTCATACCGTGTTCTAGAAAATGTGTAATATGAATAATAATGTTATAAAATTAAAAATGTAGTTGATACTATTCATAACAGCTAGTCCATAATAATATTATAACAATATATCATTATTTAGTGAAACCCGGTATTACGTACTACACACGCTATCGAGGAAGGTCGTGATTGCGTGTAATGCAAGACAAGTCAGGGCTGCATGTTGTGCAAGACTCCTTTGTTGTTGCGTATAAAAAAATACAACCATATTTCATTTATACATTAAACAAAGTCTATACTTAATGTTGCGTAGAATAATTTCTACAAAACAAACTTGAAATTGTGTGTAACACGAGCCAAGAATAGTGTTGTGTATACTGCAAGCTAATACGGTGTTGCGTATAGCGCAAGATAATCTTGGTGTAGCGTACAAAACAAGACATCAATGAAATTAAAAGAATATTTTTCATAAAATCCTAGGGTGTTACAAATACTGATGTAAATAATAAATACAACATGTTAATGATTCTTTATATATGATATACCATCCAATTAAATACGATTTCTCTATCAATATAATGATATTGCCGCTCATGCATACGTACAGATTACCGTCTTCACGAACGCGATGAGATTTACTATCCATCATAATAATTCAAGAATAATTTTCATTTTACAATTAAAAATAATATTTATGAACATAATATCATTCTGTATATGAATCAAATACATCTTATCCATAACAAACATGGATTACGTAACCAAGCTTATAAAGGAAAACGAATCAGTTAACACCCGAAATGATGATACTACTGAAATATTATTAACAAATAAATATTAGAGGATAATATATGATATCATATTTATGTATATAGTACTTTTATAATTTAATAAAAAAATTCAGCTATTATATAAGAGGTTAACATACCATAGACTAAAGAAAAGTACAAGTTAAGGGTTAATTCTACAATCTCTTTAGTTATCTGAGGTTGTTAATACGTAAGTATCTACTAGGACCTCTTTATCATCCACATCCATGTTTTCTTAAAAATGTAATTCAATTTTTTTTTACTATTTACTATATTATGGGTTAAATTTATTTATACCCTTATTTGACCATATATGTTTTCAAATGAATCTTTCTGTCATTTTCTAAACAAGGTAATTTATGACCTTTTTGACAAAATTAAGTTAAGAATGTCTTTTTATAACTTATACGGAAGGTGAGGCTATTTTCCGCTGTTATATCATCGTCGAAGCTTCCCATACAATCTTATAAGAATATTTTCAAAATAAATGTTTTCTTTTATAATTATGTTACTTTTAAATTATTTCAAAATAGAAAGAGGTATTTATTTCAAATAGTTTTCATTTCATCTATGTCAACATCCTTTGATGGATTTTAAACTTGTTTGAAGTTGATTTATTATGATACAAATATTCTATATTGTATTGAAGGTTTTATGATATTTTTAACTGTGGATGTGTTATTTTTACTCCATTCATGGTTTATGGATAAAGTATTGACATTTCATATGCTAGTTTTAATACGAATGTTTATGTTATGTTTAAACCTTTTCATATGTGGAATGCATTAGACTTAGTAAGTGATGGGTGGAGCTTGATATAGCTTCTCAATGCATTGGTAGGTCTCATGAGACAAACTAGTGTCTCGGAACAAGTCCTTGACAACATATTATTTTTAGTCTTGGCACAAGTTCTTGACTATATGGTTATGAAGTCTGGAATTATGAATTCCATTATTATGAAAGTGGCTATTGATATTGCATGTGATTATTAGAATATTATAATATCAATTTGAATAAGTAAATGGAATTATTTGATTTTATATTTTTCATATTATTCTGAATTTTAAGTTTAAAAAGATTTTTTTTAGTCTTATACACTGCCTTAAATGGTAATTCTTATTTATGAAAGTTTCTGCTATATTGATATCCTTACTCAGCATCTGAGCTCACCCCTTTCTATGTTTTATTTTTCCCAGGATATGAAGAAATATTTTATGTTTGACCTGTAGGGATAGGCTAAGGATATAAGTGTGTTCAAAAGGGGAAAAAATGTTGTTGATGTTTTTATTTCATGATATAATGTAAAACTTATGAATGTATCTAGTACTTACAAGTCTACTAAACTGACCAGTCTTCCAGGATTTGATCACTTGTGATCATGCCAATGTTATTTAATAATGCACTGACTCTGGGTAACTGGGGTCAGGGCATTACATTATTGGTAATAGATCTTCCCAAATGGATAATGATATAGTTGGACACTATGAATTGTTTGCTGCTTGTAGAAGGTAACCCCTTGTACTGTGCGGATCTTCCCAATCAGTGAAGATGCTACAGTTGGACACTATGTGTTATTTGGTGCATGTAGCTGGGCACATCCTCAGAATAGTTTTGGGGGTGCGATTGATGATGAAGGTTACATTATCCCCCCCAAAAATGAAGAATATGATCCTCTCTAAAGTCATTCGATGTCTGATTGAGGTCCAGATGGATGAAAAGCCCAAATTTGGTTCAATTTGGATTTTTTTGTTCAATTTACCATGGTTTGATGCAGATCTCAAGATATTTTGTGATGGAAATCATATTTTTCTAATTAGGCATCAACGTGGCATCTGGACAGAGAATAACCCATGATGTGGGGCAAAGTGGGTGTGGCTGATGGTGGCAGCCCCACTCATAGGTTAGAACAACAACACGCCGGTGATTTGGGATCTCGGTGGCATCAGTCGTTAGCTGGTCTGCTTTCTTGTGGATCATTGGAGAGGATGGATTGTGTGGGTTGAAGAGAGAGGTGTTGGCTAGTGTAGGGTGATCTTGGAATAAGATGAGACCTTCCAGGAGAATTTTCTTTACGGTGGTGGCAGTGCTCAGGTTGGTGACTGACAACAGTGGCAGCACTCGGGCTGGTGATCGACGATGACGCTAGGGCGGGTGACTGATGGTTGTTGGACATCTTTTCTAGAGATTTTTATGGCATAGGATGGCTGTGATGGGGACATGCACAGGTTTTGAAGATGATGTTTTTGGAGGTTCCTACTATAATGACTTTCTTTTCAAGAAGCTACGATGACTTAATTTGTAAGCTAGCTATGATGGGAACAAGTTTTTTTATGATATTTTGAGTGAAATTTATTTTTCATGTTTGTATATATTCGTTTGGTGATGGGTGTGGTACTATTTATGGGTATTTTATCCTTTTAATCGTGGGTATTTGGGAATTTTTTAGGTCTTTGAATTGTAACTTATTTTTTTGGGTAGTGTTTGACCAGCTTCATGGTGGACTTTCATGTGCCACATGATTTAACTCTACTATAATATTATTTTGTTTAATAAATTTTTAGGGCTGAGCATGCTCGGTACCTGAACTTTTCTAGTATATTTATTCATGTGATGATCATTGACTTGTAGTTTCTCACTTTCACTTGTTTGGCTGCACGAGATCCCTATGAATTAATAAATAGGTCCAGATGTATACTACACTAGTTAGCTCACGCACTAGCTAGTTTCCCCTAGTTGTATGGTTTTCTTATTCTATATGAGTATCCCTAATGAAGAATGTATGGGTAATTTATGTGGATTTTATATTTGTTTAGGATTCAACATAGGAATACTATTATCCTCATTGTAGTGTGAGTGAAAAATGAAGGAATAATTGAATTCCCTCTATGATTTTAATACATTGTAGATAATTTAATTGGAACCAGTAAATAGGGATCTATAGAATAATTAGATATATCATTTAAAGGATAAAGTGGATGATAGGAAATAGTGAAATGTGTCTCTATTTGTAAATGTATTTCAATAATTAGAAGAATTAGATTTTAGTTAGATTTTCTCTCCTATTGGAAAGAATATTTTAATTTATATGGTTATCATCTTAGTTTCCATTGAAGGCTTATTTATAGAAAAAATGGATGCCTTGATTATATTCCTTCATGGAGATTAGAAGGAAGAGATATATATAGATCAACTGGAATATTTCATTCTAAATGGAATGGAAGGGTCAGTTCCAGTCTCAAATGGAGTTTTTGTGGGCTTAAGTAGGCACCAAGACAGTGTAACTGGAATTTTAATGATTTCATGGTAGAATTAGTGTTCATGGAGTGTAATGTAAATAATTGATACTATATGAAGGTGTATTATGATGGTAGTTTTTTCATTTTACTTCTTTATGTGGATGAATATCTCTTAGTTTGACCAATGAAAGAATGGCTAGAAGAACTGAAGACTGATTTATCTAAAAGATTTAAAAATGAAGGACCTTGGTTCTTGAAAGTGGATATTGGAGATAAATATTGAAAGAGACTTATAGTCTATAATTTTTTTAACCTTGTTTAATTTTTATATAACTGTTTTCTGTATATATTTTGTTAAATATTAATATTACAGAATCAAATAGGATGGATATGAATAAATAATTGATGAATCTCAATCGTCTGACAAAAGAGTATGAAAATGGAGTGAAAGAGTTCATCAAGTTTGAAAAATATCATGCATATGCCACTTCTCAAATCCTTTGTCCATGTTTACAATGTTTTTATTCAAGAAAAATTAGTCCAGATGAGTCAGAAGAATACTTGATCTGTCACAGAATAGATCGGAGTTATAAATGTTGGAATAAACATGGGGAAAAAGTGAACGTAGCTAGTAGATAATATAGAACTGTGTTTTATGAATCATCTGATATGATTAAAATTGTGGGAAATTAATAATACCATATCAAGTATGTGATTATAGATGTGAATGATGATGAAGATTGTATTGAGGAAATGATAAGGTCAATTGAAGATGAACTTCACGATTGCCTAAAATTGTTTGAGAAGTTAAAGAGGTGTGCAAAGACGTCATTGTATGATGGTTACACTAAATATATAGTCTTTTCATCCATACTGAAGCTGTATAATTTAAAAGAAGGAAATGGATGGAGTGAAACCAGTTTTATAGTTTTACTTTCTCTCTTGAATGACATTCTCCCAGAAGATAATAAGCTCTTAATCCCAACATACAATGCAAAAATAATTCTACGCTCGATGGGTATGATCTCTGAAAGAGTACACACCTTCCCAAATGATTGTATACTATTAAAAAATGACCACAAATCACTTACATAATGACCAAAGTGTGGTGCTTCTTGATATAGGAAAGTTGAATTCAGTCCTACAAAAGTTTTATTGTACTTTCTAATCATTTTGAGGTTTAGGAGCCTATATAGAAGTGCAGAGACTGCATGGAAATTGATGTGGAATGTAGATACAAGAATTAAATATGGGAAACTACATAACTTTGTAGACTCTCCTTAGTGGAAGAGAATTAATCATGAGTATAATGAATTTGGAGATGATCCCAGAAACCTTTGTCTTTCATTATCTACAGATGGAGTGAATCTTATTTGTTTTCAAAGAATCACTCACAATACATGGTCATTTATATTTGTAAATTATAACTTTCCACCATGGTTATACATTAAATGAAAATATATCATTTTATCTATACTTATATCAGGACCAAAACAACTGAGTAAGGATATTGATGTTTATTTAGATCCATTGATTTAGGATTTGAAATTATTATGGGAATTAGGTGTTAAGTTTTATGATGGTTATAGAAATGGAGATTTCACGTTTCAATACATGTTGTATGGTATGATAAATAAATTTCCTTTTTATGGAAATTTTTCAAGATATTTCTATAAAGGATCTCAAGGGTGTCTCATTTGTGAACAAGGTACACAGTTTTCTACCCCAACGTTATAAGTACTGATATTAGATGACATCATTTGATGTTATTTTAGAAGAATTTACAACATTGTATCCACTAACATGTGATCAAATATTTGAGAAATTAAAATATGTGGACATTGATTTTGGTAAACCATTTTTGAAAAACCTTACAAAAACTGGTTGGAAAAAGATATCAGTTTTTTTTTTGAATTACCATACTGAAATTGTCAGTATGTTAGACATTTCCATGATGTTATGCATTTTGAAAAAATGTATGAGATAGTGTCATTGACATGTTTCTAAATGCACCCAAAAAACAAAGGATAAAAATTAAGGCTAGGTTAAATATGGTTGACATGGGAATATGAGAAGAGTTGGTGCCAGTGATGGGTGAAAAATGAACTTTTCTTCCTCCAGCTACTTACACACTTTTTAAGAAGAAGAGATATCAGTTTTTCAACTTCTTTAATGATGTAAAGGTTCCAGAGGGGTATTCATTGAATATAAAGAACATCATTTTAATCACAAAATTAAAGTTAAAGGGTCTTAAATCACATGACTAACATGTTTTGATGTAAAATCTAATAACTATAGCTTTACATTGAATTTTCCCTAAGAATTTCCATAATACATTAACCAATCTTTATTTCTTATTCAAATCTATATGCAACAAAGTTATAGACATGACGAAATTTCCAAATATGGAAAAAAATTCCATTATATTATGTGAATTGAAAATGTTATTATTTCCAAAATTATTTGATATAATGGTTAATTTGATAATTCACTTGGAGAGAGAGATTTGACTATGTGGTCATGTACACTATAGATGGATGTACCTCATTGAATGGTATATGAATATTTTGAAAGTGTATGCTAAAAATCAAAGTCATATAGAGGGTTGTATTATAGAGAGATATATTATTGATTAATTCATTGAGTTCTGTACTAAATACCTATCGAGTGTGGAAATCATTGGTCTATCGAAATCTCATTATAGTGGGTGACTTATGGGTAAAGGAATTTCTAGAAGAGATATTGTCACAATAAATATTATTGTTCAAGAGCTGGACCACATTTACATTTTGAATAATATTTTGGAGGTTGGACCATATGTTGAAACCCAAAAATAAATTCTTAGGCATCTTAATCCATCAAGGTCTAAAAGATGGATATCAAATACACATAATCAATAGTTCATTGGGTGGTTTCAGGACCATATTTTTAAGGAGTCAAATGAAAATCCGGATTCAATTTCAAAAAAACTTTTATGGATAGATTGAGGACCAAGTGTGTATGTATTATCTTATAATGGTTATGTAATTAATGGTTATATGTTCTATACAAATAAACATGATGAATATAGTAACATGAAAAATAATAGAGTTAAACTTCTGGCGAAGTGATGCATGTTTCTAGTATTAAGGACAAAAATCCAATTTACACGAATATGTCATTCTTTGGAATCATCAAAAAAAATATGGGAGTTGAATTATATAGTATTCCAAGTGCCGATTTTTCAATGCAAGTGGGTTGATAATAGGAGTGTTGCTAAATAGATGTATTGAGATCCATGAATGTAACACCCCGAGATTTTATGAGAAATATTAATTTTAATTTCTTTGATGTCTTGTGTTATACGCTACACCAAGATTAGATTACTCTATATAAAACACCGTATTATCTTTTAGTATACACAAACACTATTTTTGGCTTGTGTTGCACGCAAGAGCGACCTTCCTTGATAGCGTGTGTTGTACGCAATACCGAGTTTCACTAAACAATGATATATTATTATAATATTATGAACTAGCCGTTATCTATAGTATTAAATGAATTTTTAATTTTATAACATTATAATTTATCTTACACATTTTCTAGAATGAGATAATAAAACAAAATCAATTTTTCGATAAAAAAAGTATTTTTCAAAAAATGCAGTTTTTCCGCCTTTTGATGGCGCACCCATTTTAAATATAATTTTTGACAAGTTTATAAGTTCAATTTTACAAAATAAAATTCTTATTTTTAATCAAGATATAAAATTTTACATTGGATAAATTTTTTATACTTTTCTGATAACTTTCATATTTTGATGAATAGTAAAAATACGCTAAATTTTTCTTAAAAACAATTTTTTTCATCAAGATAATTTATATGGTTAAATGATAAAAATTAATGGTTTTAAAGTATAAATAGAATATAGTTTTACTATTTAATATAATTTATGTCATTAACATTAATTTTACATTGAATTCATAGGTAAAAACATTTCAATCTTTGACAATGTTTTAACTTTAAAAAACCCGTTTTCTTAACAACGAGAATAATTTTAAATTAATTACTGCAACTTCTGTATTTTGAATTTTGAAAAATCGATTCCATATTTGGATTCAGTGTGTCAAAATTATGTTAATATGTTACTTTTATTTTTTTTGATATTATGAATAGTAACTACGATAATTTTTATTTACTACAGTTAAAGGTAAATCGGGTAATTAAGGGTAAAAATAAGATTATAAATTTACCCTAAAACCTTCCAAAATTATATTGGATGAATAAAAGTTGACCCATATCACTTAAGGGTCGGAATAGATTCATTTCATTTACTTTTGACCATGAAAATGATATAATTATTATTAAAACCAAAGAAAGTGACGACATGTCACTCTCTTATATCTTATAAGTGTAATAATTTTAATTTAGTGATTAACTTTTTAAAACATAGAACATAAATAGTCAAAAGAAATATAATAAAATTATCTACATCATGTAAATTTATTTAGAATTTTTAGGGATTAAATAATTATCATTAATAGTGACACAATAGTGATGCAGAAATTGTTTATTTAGTGAAAAATCAATAATATAGTTTTTATTAAACTAATAGTGACCATAAAAGGCAAAAAAACTGGACGAAAACTTATTGGTCGTTTACATATAAACCATAATCATACAATGATCGAATATTTTACCATTTGGAGCCTTATAAAAGTGATTATGACACTTATACTATTTTATTTTAAATGATGTCAAAGTTTTCACCTCCATGATTTAATAAATATAACAATTTAAATGTTGTGATTTTAAGATTATAAATTCAAGTAAAAGTATTATTATGAAAGATATTAGATTTATCTACAACATAGTATTTTATTTTTAATTTTTATTAAACAAATAAGTATATTAAATAATTATACAAAAATGTTGTAGTAATTATTTTATTAAGGGAAATATCAAATAAATGGTTTTAAAAATATTAAAATAAATGTTATATGAACAAATTAATGTTCTCCATGAATTTTTTAGATGAATATGACAATTTATTAATCTATTAAATATTTTTGTTCGAATATATCCTCAGTGTGAATTTTATTTAAATTTAAGTAAATGAATAGTGTCAAAATTGACACTATTGTTATTTTATAAAAATAACATATTATAAAATTGTTTAAAAATCACAAAAATATTTAAAAATTATAAATTGAAATTTATATGGTCTAAAATTTTAGAAATTATCCAATTATGGATAATTCACAACACATAAGTAATTATTTATAATAATTTAAAATTGAGAAGATTATTACCACAAATAAAATAAAATTGATTAAATAAGGATAAATCAAGTTGATAAGGTTTAAAATAAATTACCAACATGTCTAAATATTATTGGTCAATAAGATTACAATGATATATCATCTAATATTTGGATTTGAGTCATTTTTCAGGTTTTTAACTGGGGTTTGAGTTTATTATAAATTAATATTTTAGAGGTTTCCAAAAGTGCCCCTCTCCTCTCTAATAAAAAGGCACCTCCTCCCTCTCCTCATCACACCACTTTGAGCCTTAAATCTCGTTTAACCCCTACCCATTTCTCTTCTCCAGTTCCCTAGAAACATACTAGAGGTCCTGGTATTCTTCAAAGACCAACTTTAAGTGCCCTAAGAGGAGGTTTAGAAGAGGCGCGTCGAAGAAGAGGTAATATCCTTTACTGATTCTTTCAAATTCATTTCTTCTTCTACTTAACCTTCTTTTGTTGTTTAATAATAAATTAATAACCTCAGTATCAATAATATACTTATATTTTATTATAAATATGAACCAAACCTATTTCACCTTCTATCCATCCTACGAAAAACAAAATCACCGTGTGTGCGTACGTACAGAATACCATCTACACGCCGTGGTGTAATATGTTTTTCTACCACCACATTATTTGGATAGGTATAATGGTGTAAAGAATAACTATATATGGTTATTATAACATTATACTAATTCTGAGATATTATATCATCCACTCTAATTCCATTCAATAATTATGGGAATGATATCATCGCTCGTGTGTATGTACGGATTACCGTCTCCACGATGCGATGAGATTCATTCTCCAAGTTAACAAATCAAGAATGATTATAAAGTATATATAATAAATAATCATGAAATATATGACATATTAATGATACTAGATTTATGTATATGTTATTAACTTACTTCCATTCAATTTAATAAGGAAACGAAAATAACATTCATGCGTATGTACGACCTACCGTCTCCTTGAATGGTGTATTTATTTCCATTTATCGATCTATTATATATATGTATATTATGAATATATATTATATATAAATCATGTTTTACATTCTTTAAGTAAGTAATCATGATCTAAGTAATCATATGAATAATTACAAGTCAAAACATAGATGGTAAATGAAACGATTTTACCCAAAACACTACTTTAACATGGAATTGACAAATAAACGGGTAATATAAAGTCATAATTGAATCATATATAATATCATAAATATTATTATGGTTATGTTAAAAGTTAATAATATGTTTAAACCCACTATACAGGAGTCTCAGACACATATGGAAGAAATTGGACATAAGGTAAGGGATAATTTTGCAATCTCATTTTTATCCAAGATTACTTATACGTAAGTATTTACTAGGGTTATATTTTTCATCCATGTCCATAAAAATGGTTTTCATAAATTGTTTAATATTAGTCTATGTATGTTTAAAGTCATGTTTACCCCTCTTTGACTTTTACTTTGTGTTATGGAAGGAATCTTTCTTTTGTTTACCATACGTGGTACTTTTTGGCAAAAGTACAAAGAGAATGTTTTTTTAACTTAAACGGCATGAACAAATTTTTACAGTTTCATAACGAATTATTTCCAGGAGGCATCCTTTACAAGTTTCCAATTTTATTTTCAATTAACTTCTTTTAGTTTAAAATTGTATGACATATTGAGAAAGTAAAAATGTTTTGATGAAGAAAGGATATTTTCATCAGGAATAGAGTTCAAGTGTTTTATCAAAATTATTTTCCATCTAAGATAATATAGGGTTCTGTTTCTATCCCTATTATTACATTGATTTTATTAGGTTATTATGTAATTATTTTTATGAAGTATTGTATCTTATATTGATTATGTTATGATGACATGATGTTTAAGAATCCCATTTCTATTACATGGGTTATGCTATGATGTATGATTTATGATTTTGTGGCACACATAAGAATGGTTTCATTATGAGATGGGTGGGACCTATATCTCCCTATAATGAATTGGGTAGAGATTTATATCTCATGATATATACATGGCTGGAATGTCAAGTAAAATCTGGTTCAGTAATACAGGGCTGGAACGACAAGTAAACCCAGTTCAGTAATGGACTTTGTCCACTATGATAGTCTTGACAGCAATGCATTGGCTACTATGGAAATCATAACAAGTTCTTAATATATTCCTCAATTACATGTTTTATTCCTATGCTAGTTTATCATGATTAATGTTCCTTTATGATCTATGCCTTATGCACTACCAAAATTTATGTCACTACTCATGATTTTGATGTTTTATGTTCATGTTCTTACATTCAAATGTTTAGGGATTGTTTTATGTTATCCATGTTTACCCTTACTAAGAATTTGTGCTCACCATTTTTATGTTTTCTTTTCCCCAGGATATAAATAAAGGTTTTAGGTAAGAAAACCAATGGGGAAGATCTTTATGGGAGATGTTGAAGATCTTTAACCATGATTAGAATATTATGTTCTGAGTTTACAAAGACACTAAACTAATACGGTCTTTGGGCATCTGTTTTTGTTATGTATTAAGTATTCTGAAAAAGTAATTTAATGTCCATGTATGTCAATCTTGGGTCTCTACAGTTGGTATCATAGGGGAGGTTTAGTTAACCTTTGGAAACGAGGATGCGAAAACTTTAGTGAGATCCCTAGATATATTTCTAAGGTATGTCTAGGGATGTCCCTAAGGTTAAGTATAAGTATAGGTTATAGTCCTAGAATTACGGTAACGATATTAGAATTAAACCTAAGATGTTAGATATTAAAGGTACTCACCCTTTATTATGTTGTTTTCCTAGCATGATTTTTGCCTCTCACACTATTCTTTTTGGGTTTTAGATGATAGCTGGAACCCGAAGGAACCGTGTTGATCAATGTAATGGAAAATGAAATGATTGTCCTCCTGAACAAACCAATGTTAAAGGAGATGGAGTTCCAAATCTTATTGCTATACTTACACAAGATATGAATCATTATGGACTTCCAAATGAGTAGAGAAAGGAACAATATTCTATTAAGTCCTTCATGAGGCAATGCCCATCTTCTTTCAGTGGGTCTTATGATCCACTTGTTGCTGAACAATAAATCAGTACCATTGAAAATATATTTTCCATACTTCGCTGTTCAGAGCATGAAAAATTAATTTTAGTTGTTTACTAGTTATAAGGTGAATCAGACCAGTGGTGGACTCTAATTAAAAATACAAGGCCCCAAGATGAAATTGAATCCATGGAATGGGATGAGTTCAAGAACTTGTTTTTCAATAAGTACTTCCCTCGTATTCTTCGAACAAAGATGGAAAAGGAGTTTCTTGAGCTTAAGAAAAAGGATGATGAATCTGTTGGTATATATAAGGCAAATTTTACAAGGCTTTCAACATATGCATCTGGCTTTATCATCCAACCTGAAAGTAAAGTTGATCGATTCTTCAGTGGGTTAAAACCAAGTCTTCGAAGGGCATTAGCTATAAGATACTTTAGTAGTAATGAAGAAATCGTGTGTTGTGCTATCAAGGTAAAACTAGAAGTTGGTGTTACATATCCATCTAATGGTTTTGACAAGAAACGAAAGATGGAGTTCAAGGAAAAATCTCAAAACTATGGTGAAAAGAAGACAAATGTTTCGTTATGCTCAAAGTGTGGAAAGAAGCATGGTGGATAATGTCTTAAAGGGACTAGAAAATGTTTTAAGTGTGGAAAAGAAGGTCATCAAGCAGCTGAGTTCCGAAATAATTGGAAAAAGGTTGCTAATGATGTGAATAGATAAAAGACTACAGAGAACGCACCACCAACACTTCAATGCTACAAGTTTAGGGAAATGGGGCATTATGATAACTAATGACCTAATCCAAGGGTTAATAATGATCGGCATCAACAATCTATTAAGGAAAAGGACAAAGGGAAGTCACATGCGATCACTATTGGCGATGTTGAATATGACAACGAAGTGTTGGAATGATTAAGTGTTTATGTAACGGGATTCCAAAATAGTGTTGTGGAATCTCATTTTTAGTATCGTGAAATATTGGAATATTTATGTATTGGTTTATTGTGGTTTTCAATAATTGTATGGTACCGGTAACCATGAAAAGTGATTAAAATAGTTTTGGAAAGTAGATGATATGCACATAATGAAGGGAAAAAGAGATAATGAAATGTTTGATAATATTAATGAGCTCATGACTGATATAAGGAAAAAGTGATATCATGGTTTGAGTATATAGAAATTTTGGGATTTTGGTATGTGGAAAGAGTTGACTTTTGACAGCATTCATGTTTTCACAAAGATTCTATAGTAATTAATGTTTTTAGAGAATACATGATTAATGAATTAAAATGTTTTTAATGTGACCACCAAGATATATCTTATGATATATGGGGATAAATTATGGTATTCACAAGCTTGGTAGCTGACCTTTCTAGTAGTCTTTTTCTTTATACTATGAGATTGGACAGAAGTATTTTCGATAAGCCTAAAGTTGGAATGCATTAAGTTGGACCTCAGATAGTATTGTTTAAGGCTATAAATTTTTGATATTATTTCTGGAATGCTGTAATAGTATAGTTTTAGAAAAAGGACAACCCGTAGGACGGGTGACAACTCGTCGCGTCAGACAAGGATACGGGAATCGAACCCACAACCAAAGTGTGACAGGCCTTTATCACCTACTACTAGCCTACAGGAAGTCCCTGGTTAGTATAAATTAGTAAGCAGTATGATAGATGTATTATAAGTCCATTTTTGGAATCATATATGGTTAATCTCACCATAGATGGACATAGGTGTATTTAATAACTTTTGCTAACTTTTTTGTTTGAGACAGATGGAATAACCTATCATTCTATCGCATGATCTGCTAATATTTCAAGAAGGAAAAATTAAACTTCATCTCGTTAAATAAGAGATGAAGTGGAAATTGTTCATGGAATGACCAATGATGCTATTACAATAAAATAAAGCAAGTATTTCTCCTTATGCAAAAATTCATCAACTTTAAGGAAATGATCTTGAAAACCAAAAATTTTGTCCTATTACCCTCATATCTGATGAATCAGATGGTACCTTAGATCATAATTTTTTTTGGATTTGTGATTGTTGGATTTTTCATAGCCATGTTCTCTACCACTCTTTGTCAGTACATGATGGTTAGATTTCTCTTCCATATCCATATTTTCACCTATATTCTCTTATGTGGAAACCCAGTGTTGAGTTACTTTGGGTGACCGTTATGTTTCTAACTTTCCATTTTAAAATTAATTTTTAGTATTTACTTTTTACAATGTGGGTTTCTATGACAGAAAATTTCAAGTCGTAAACCATTTATAACCTCGACGAATTTTGAGGGTGAAATTCATTTTAAGGGGGGTAGAATGTAACACACCAAGATTTTATGAAAAATATTATTTTTAATTTCTTTGATGTTTTGTGTTGTATGCTACACCAAGATTAGTTTACGCTATACGCAACACCGTATTAACTTGTAGTATACGTAAACACTATTCTTGGCTTGTGTTGCACACAAGAGGGACCTTCCTCGATAGCGTGTGTTGTACGCAATACCGAGTTTCACTAAAGAATGATATATTATTATAATATTATGAACTAGATGTTATGAATAGTATTAACTGAATTTTGAATTTTATAACATTATAATTTATCTTAAACATTTTCTAGAATGAGATATGAAAACAAAATCAATTTTTCGATAAAAGAAGTATTTTTCAAAAAATGCAGTTTTACCACCTTTTGATGGAAAACCCATTTTAAATATAATTTTTGACACGTTTATAAGTTCAATTTTACAAAATAAACGTCTTATTTTGAATCAGGATATAAAAAAGTACATTGGATAAATTTTTGATACTTTTTTGATAACTTTCATATTTTGATGAATAGTAAAAATATGCTAAATTTTTCTTAAAAATAAATTTTTTCATCAAGATAATTTATATGGTTAAATGATAAAATTTAATGGTTTTAAAGTATAAATAGAATATATTTTTACCATTTAATATAATTTATGTCATTGCGATTAGTTTTACATTGAATTCATAGGTAAAAACATTTCAACTTTTCACAATGTTTTAACTTTTAAAAACCCGTTTTCTTAACAACGAGATTAATTTTAAATTAATTACTGAAACTTCAGTGTTTTGAATTTAGAAAAATGGATTCCATATTTGGATTAAGTGGGTCAAAATTATGTTAATAGTTTAGTTTTATTTTTTTGACATTATGAATAGAAACTAAGGTAATTTTTATTTACTACAGTTAAAGGTAAATCGGGTAATTAAGGGTAAAAATAAGATTATAAAATTACCCTAACACCTGCCAAAATTCTATTGGATGAATAAAAGTCGACCCATATCACTTAAGGGTCAGAATATATTCATTTAATTGACTTTTGACCATGAAAATGATATAATTATTATTAAAACCAAAGAAAGTGACAACATGTCACTCTCTTAAATCTAATAAGTGTAATAATTTTAATTTAGTGATAAACTTATTACAACTTCGAACATAAATAGTCACTAGAAATCTAATAAAATTATCTACATCATGTTAATTTATTTATAATTTTTAGGTGTTAAATACTTATCATTAATGGTGACACAATAGTGATGCAGAAATTGTTTATTTAGTGAAAAATCAATAATACAGTTTTTATTAAACTAATAGTGATTATAAAAGGCACAAAAACCTGACCAAAACTTATTTTTTGTGTACATGTAAATCATAATCATCCAATGGGAAAATATTTGACCATTTAGAGCCTTATAAAAGTGATTATGACATTTATATTATTTTATTTTAAATGATAACAAAGTTGTCACCTTCATGATTTAATAAATATAACAATTTAAATGTTGTGATTTTAGGATGATAAATTAGAGTAAAATTATTATTCTAGAATATATTTTATTTATCTGCATCATATTATTTTATTTTAAATTTTTATGCAACATATAAATATATTAAATAATTATACAAAAATGTTGTAGTAATTATTTTGTTAAGAGAAATATCAAATAAATGGTATTAAAAATATTAAAATAAATTCTATATGAACAAATTAATGTTCTACATTAATTTTTTAGATGAATATGAAAATTTATGAATCTATTAAATATTTTTTTTTCGAATATATCCCCGGTTTAGATTTTATTTAAATTCAAATAAACGAATAGTGTCAAAATTGACAATATTGTTATTTTATAAAAATAACATATTATAAAATTGTTTAAAAATCACAAAAATATTTAAAAATTATAAAATGAAATTTATATGGTCTAAAATTTCATAAAGTATCCAATTATGGACAATTAACAGCACATAAGTAATTATTTATAACAATTTAAAATTTAGCATATTATCACCACAAATAAAATTAAATAGATTAAATAAGGATAAATCTAGTTGATAAGGTTTAAAATAAATTACCAACATGTATAAATCTTAGTTTTTGACAATATTAAAATCCTATATCATCTAATATTCGGATTTGAGTCTTTTTTTTGAGGTTTTTAAGTGGTGTTTGAGTTTATTATAAATTAATATTTTAGAGGTTTCCAAAAGTGCCCCTCTCCTCTCTTATAAAAAGGCGCCTCCTCCCTCTCCTCCTCACACAACATTGAGCCTTAAAGATCAGCCAAAACCTAACCATTTCTCTTCTCCACTTCCATAGAAACATACTAGAGGTCCTGGTCTTCTTCAAAGACCAACTTTAAGTGCCCTAAGAGGAGGTTTGGAAGAGGCGCGTTAAAGAAGAGGTAATATCCTTTACTGATTCTTTCAAATTCATTTCTTATTCTACTTCCTATTAGTTTTTTGTTTCATAATAAAGTAATAACATCAGTATAACTCATATACTGATATGTTATTATAAATATTAACCAACCCTATTTCATCTTCTATCCATCCTACAGAAAATGAAATCACCGCACGTGCGTACGTACTGAATACCTTCTCCACGCCGTGGTGTAATCTATTTTTCCACCACCACCTTACTTGGATGGGTATAATGGTGTAAATAATAACAATATATGGTTATTATAACATTATAATAATTATGAGATATTATATCATCCACTCTAATTCCATTCAATAATTATTGGAATGATATCATCACTCGTGCGTACGTACGGATTACCGTCTCCACGACGCGATGATATTCATTCTCCAAGTTAACCATTAAAGAATGATTATAAAGTATATATAATAAATAATCATGAAATATATGACATATTAATGATACTGGATTTATTTATATGTTATTTACTTACTTCTATTCAATTTAATAAGGAAACTAAAACAGCGGTCATGCATACGTACGGCCTACCGTCTCCATGAACGGTGTATTTCTTTCCATTTATCGATCTAGTATATATATGTATATTCTGAGTATATATTATATATAAATCATGTTTTAAATTATGTAAGTAAGTAATCAAGATCTAACTAATCATATGAATAATTACAAGTCAAAACAAGGACGATAAATGAAACGATTTTACCCAAAACACTGCTTTGACATGGAATTGACCAATGAATGGGTAATATAAAGACAAAAGTGAATCATATATGATATCATAAATATTATTATGGTTCTGTTACAAGTTAATAATATGTTTAAACCCACTATACAGGAGTCTCTAACACATATGGAAGAAATTGTACATAAGGTAAGGGATAATTTTGAAATCTCATTTTTATCTGAGATTGCTTATATGTAAGTATTTACTGGGGTTATATTTTTCATCCATGTCCATAAAAATATTTTTCATAAAGTGTAATATTTTTCCATGTATGTTTAAAGTCATGTTTACACCTCTGTGACTTTTACTTTGTGTTATGGAAGGAATCTTTCTTTTGTTTACCATACATGGTACTTTTTGACAAAAGTACAAGGAGAATGTTTTTGTTAACTTATACGACATGAACAGATTTTTATAGTTTCATAATGAATTATTTACATGAAGATTCCTTTAAAAGTTTTCAAGTTTATTTTCAATTAACTTCTTTAAGTTTAAAATTGTATGACATATTGAGAAAGGAAAAATATTTTGATGAAGAAAGGATATTTTTCTCAGGAATAGAGTTCAAGTGTTTTATCAAAACTATTTTCCATATAAGATAATATAGGGTTCTGTTTATATCCCAATTATTACATTGACTTGATTACGTTATGATGGAATTATTTTTATGAAGTCTTGTATCATATATTGATTATGTTATGATGACATGATGTTTAATAATCTCATTTCTATTACATGGGTTATGCTATGATGTGTGATTTATGATTTTGTGGCACACATAAGAATGGTTTCATTATGATATGGGTGGGACCTATATCTCTCTCCAATGCATTGGGTAAAGATTCATATCTCATGAGATAAACATGGCTGGAATGGAAAGTAAAATCCGGTTCAATAATACAGGGCTGGAACGGCAAGTAAACCTAGTTCAGTAATGAACTTTGTCCACTATGATGGTCTTGGTAGCAATGCCTTGGCTACTATGGAAATCATAACAAGTTCTTAATGGATGCCACAATTACTTGTTTTATTCCCATGATAGTTTATCATGATTAATGTTACTTTATGATCTATACCTTATGCACTTCCAATATTTATGTCATTACTCATGATTTTGATGTTTTATATTCATGTTCTTACGTTCAAATATTTAGGGATTATTTTATGTTCTCCATGATTACCCTTAATGAGCATTTGAGCTCACCCTTTTTATGTTTTCTTTTCCCCGGGATTTAAAGAAAGTTTTTAAGTAAGAAAACCAAAGGGGAAGATCTTTATGTGAGATGTTGAAGATCTTTAACCATGATTAGAAAGTTATGTTCCGAGTTACCAAAGACACTAAACTAATAATATCTTAAAGAATATGTTTTTGTGATGTATTAAGTATTCCGCAAAATTAATATAATTTCCATGTACGTCAATCTTGGGTCTCTACAATGAAAGTTGATTTCATTCCGGAACAGTACAAAAACGAATAATTTATAATGAAATCATAGGCAGTACAAGTATTTTATGTTCTAGATCCTACAAACTGAAAGTGGTCAATTTTTTTTATTTACCAAAACCACTAAAGGGTCAGATAAAAACTTAAATAAGGATGACCATTTCATTAGGATGTCGCAATTTTTTTGTAGTAGTCCCAATGTAGACATCTTTTTGTATGTCAGAGGAGACCACACTAAAGCGATTTGGATAGTTGATAGAGGTGTCAACTCCATTCAGCCTTTTAAAAATAGGGTTCAATAATCAGGTTATATATATTTTTTAATATACATCATGTTACCACATGTTATTATCCATTTACTACTATATTTATGTAATCTAAATTAAATTTTAAACTAATTCTATAGATAATGACTTCCTCACGTGCTAGTGCTCCAAATACCAAGGAACAATAGGTCTCTCAACCTACTTATGATCGTAGTGTAGAGGAACAACGACTTTATGCATGTACTGGTGATCCCAATACTAAGGTAAAATAGGTCTCTCCACTTTTTGCTGCTCGCATTGTATTGGGACGACCATATGCATGTGTTGGTCCTCCCATTCCTGAGGAACAATAGGTTTCTCAAACTATTACTTCTCTCAGTGGAGAGGTACAATGACCATCAACACATGTTGATCCTACCACTATAGAGGAATATATTGTTGATGTTGATTTTGTAGAAATGGTTGGCGATGAAGGACTGACGACGTGAAAAAAATAAAAGTTCCTTAGTTTGATTGTGTTAGCAAAAATTATTAAGGTGAAAGTCAAAGGCATAAAATACAAGGTCATATGGAATGTGTGCGGCCAACATGTTAACCCCAACAAGGCCATGTTTAGTAGTTAAATTTGAATTTTCACTCAAAAACATGTGCTGATTGATGTAGATTCATGGCACCATGTTGAGCTCGGGCTTAAGACACTGATGTGGGAAGATATTACCGTAAAATTATGATATCATTTCATTATTTTACTAAAAAATAAAATAATGAAACATTTACTTACTCTTCATTATCCATTATAGAGTGAATTTATAGTGGATAACTCCCATAATAAATTTGTATTAATGCTTACTAGAAGGATTAATAGATGATTTATCACAATTCTAACAAGACATCATCATAAAGATACTGAAGGGAAAATAAACCTGCACCCACTGCTTATCTATGCACACCTAATAAACCAAGAAGCATGTGATGTGCTACTGGATGTCGTGATGATGTGTATTTTCAGGTACATTGTGGCTAGTAATATGTTGTTTGATGATATGTGTATTCATCAATTTTATTAACAATTTTTTATTTATCAAACTACAACTGAGTTCTAGAAATAAGGAACAAGTTTCAAAACTAGTGTACCCCTATTATAAAGTAAGGATGGGGTATGCTTCACTTGAAAAAAAATTGGTACATATTTTAAATCTACCATAATACTTTTATGTCACATGAAACAACACCATAATTATGTTCCTATATTTATATACAGATTGATGACTGCAAATACAAACCCACTTCCATCCCATGACATGTGATATGGAAGGAGGAACATGTAAAAAAATATAGGATACTAATAGATGAAAACACACAACAAGTGTGTGAAACATGTGTAAGTATTAAATAATATATTTTTTCTTTAAATCTCTATTAAATAACAATGATAATTTGTTTTCCTATATTTTCTATCGAAAATAGTCATAGGAATGAGAAACACCTGTACCAGATGAACTTATACTATCAGTGGTCTTGATGTGGTTAGAACAATATGGCTCCATTAGAGGTGTGTATTTTGGGGTGACACCCCAAACATATTTTGAGAACAAAATAAGATGAGGATCAAAGTTAATTAATAAAAAAAATTAGAGAAATAATGACTACCCTTGATGAATAATTCTAATAGTAGCGAGAGATGATGAAAAATTTTATGGGGGGATACAAAGTGAAGAAGAAACTCAAGAACGGCCACATCATAGAGATCCCGCCCACCCCCCACCAATTATAAGGAGAGCCATTCCCCTCAATGAGATGTCTTAGCTGGGGTAATCAATGTTATAATAAATGTTTTTGTGAAATGTATATCTGATAGACACTAATAAATTTCTTGTATTGATGTTCTATAGGGTGATAATGATTGTGATTTATAACTATCAATACCCACCCATTGCCTTGAATTAAGGGATTTGGTGTTCAATATCTAAAATGACTTGATACATAGAAAACCTCTTCTAATAGGTCATGTACGAGTGTTTATTAGAATATCCCATGATCCAAGCACCGAGATACCTATTACAATTAATGAGTAAGATATTAATATGGTCAAAACATTTGTTGGAACATTCATCACATGGCCGTCACATCTTGCAAATTTTTTTTGTCAAGAACGTATTCATTTTCAATTTATTTTTCAAGCTAAACCATTAACAATTAATTAAAAAAGGTTTGAAATGATGAATGTTATTATGGGAAGACAAAGGGAAGGGGATGAAGTGAAATAACGACTCAAAAACATCTAAAGGATTGACCAACTGATCAAAAATATCTACCTAAAGCACCATTACCCCGCTCGTTCTATATGCACATTTACTATCATTGAAGGTTCATGTGGATAGAAAGTTAAAAGATGGTTGTAATAATATTATTGATTTTGAAGAAAATATTTATTGAGATAATGATCAAGACTTAATTGGTGTGGAGAGTGCAAGTGAAATCCTCGACTATGATTGGCTAGGAGGCTCAGTTGTAAATGTATACATGAGGTACGTTTTCATGATTTGATTTTCCAAAATCTGATATACTGTGTTAATTATGAAAAAATATATTTCATATTTTTGGCATACATATATATGAAAAAAAATTGTAGGGATTTTCCCATGAATAAATGGACTTGTTAGTCCTCACATCACCTCTATAGAACAACCAAAAAAAGATACCAAAAAAAGGATGAAATAGTGACAGGTCTGATCAAATCATTTGAAAGAAAAAAATTGGATGACAAACTCTATTTAATACCAACGATGCAGGGATAAAACTCTATAATTTAATAAAATCAAATATATTTTCATTTATTTCATTACTTATTATTTTTTGTATTTTTAGGCAGTATTGGAAACTTATTATAGTAAATTTGGATACTCCAAATATTTATTTCTTGGATTCAATGCATGGATATCCAACCTACTGACTACACATGATGGAAATATTCAATAAGTAATACACTACATCCAATGTTTTAGAAATAAGCATCAAGTTATATAATTTATATTATCTTTTAATGAGGATTATATTATAATAGGGTAGTGCATCAATATCGTGAAAAAACAAGGAATGAGTCCAGGGACTAAGTACAATAAAGCATACAAGTTCTAAAAATGGTAAAGTATCAGGGTATATATAATAAGATTTCACTATCCAAACACATATCATAACAAATTACTTATTATCCTCAATGTTTCTGAAGTGTACAAAATAAACCAATGGAAAAGATTATGGTTATTATGTTATTAAATTTATGAGAGAGATCACATTCAATGAAAAACTAGAATCCCTGAAGAGTTATTTTCGAAAATAATTACTATTTCATTTAAAATATTTATTAATCCTTTGTGTATTTATATTTTCTTAGTACTTCTATGACTGTAAAAAAGACTCATATTCACAAGACAATATATATTTGATTAGAAATGAATGGTCAACATACTTAATGGAAGAATATACACAAATAGCATGAATATGTGGCTTCCATAGAATTAGTGAATTGTTTTATATTTATGTTTAATTTAATTATTTTTAGTTTTACTCACATAAGAATTGTTTTATTATACATGTAGATTTCTTTGTTCGAGTCGGGGTGGTTTGTTCGTTGATCATGCTCATGAGAGATTGGGCTTCGAGGCTGCAACTCAAAATTCAATGAGAAGGTAATGTTTTTTTAATATACTATGTTTTTTCTCATAATATTATCTATTCTTTACTGTATTAACATAATCTAAATTAAATGTTTGACTACTCATGAAAATAATTTCTTCCACATAACTTATTCTCCCTCAAAACCTTGTCACCCCTGCATTATCAGCATTTATCAATTTACTTAAAAGGTAGTGGAAGGAACTTGAAGGAAAGAGATAATTTTCGACAATGAAATGTTTCCATTTTGACAAAGAAAGAAAATGGAAAGCATGGAAACGCACGATGTGGCTAGTATGACTCAAAGTGTGCATTTTTATGAAATTAATTAGTTTTTTCATAATTTTATCTTCTATTTGTAAGTTAATTTCCTTATAATTTTTATCTAATACTTATTTAGTTTTTTATACATATCTTTTTGGAAGTCATATTTTCCTTTTAACTATCTACAAAAATCCAAAAAAGAGTGAACATGTTCCTTTTAGGTGGAAGAAGAAACCCCATGTTTCATGAAATATAAAGTGAATCATATGGATGCATCTACCAAGGGATTTATTAATAGTTTAATTAAAATCATGACTTCTTAAAAGATCTATCATAAACATTTTCCTGAATAGTGTAGTAATCAGCCGTAGATCAATCAACCAAAAATCAATTAGCCGCACCTCAATATGATACATAGTGTGATCAATATGACTTGAAGTGTATGTTTTTATTTTATAATATTATTTTATCTTTTAAGATTCATGTCTTTTGAACTACCATTCTTTTATACAAGACTCATTATTATGATCTATGATATGCAGGGTATGAATTTATAATGTTAATATCACCTTCTAATATCTTTATGATCATGTTATCCTTATATGATCATTGATATAACCCTTCTTTACACTTATTGATCATATATGATCACCCTTTATTATATTTTATATCCTTATGTTATTAATAATGGTTTTAGAAATGATATGTATAAGAAGGTTTCTAGTAAAGAATAACTTAATGAGAGACCTAAACTATTCTGGCATGGATCATTATGTTATGTAAGAAATATTATCCTGAATGGCCCGAAGGCCTTCATTTTTTTTGATTTTTTGATAACCCCCCTTTCAAGAGATGAGGGGGAACCCTTATAAGGCCTGTAGGCTCAGAGATTACATGGACCGTAGGCTTAGGAGATTACATGACCCGAAGGTCTTAGGGAATTTAACCAGATTATCTACAAGGAACTGCCCCTCCCTAGTATCTACATCATGATAGTATCCCTCCACCTTCGTATGGTCGTCTGGTTAGGCTTATCGTACAAGCACATGCTGGTCCCGATGGCATAACCATACCCTCTCATTCTGACAAATCCATTTGGTTCTACTCTGGTGAGTGCACCTACTCTGAATCCTCTTCTGGGGCTGCTCCTTTTTTGTACTATGTCTGGGGAAACTGCATATGGCCCGAAGGCCTTGAGGTAGCCCCAAGGCCTTAAAGGTGGCCCGAAAGCCCTATTGACCCGAAGGCCTGGGTGGCCTGAAAGCCTTAAGTACTCTAAGCCCAAATCGGTGGCCCAAGGTGAATAGTTCTAGTTGCTACAGTAACTGCTACAGTGCCTGCTACAGTACCACATGGTGTACATTTCTACTACAGTACCTGTACATTGTACAGTTCTGCTACAGTACCGCACAATGTATAGTTCTGCTACAGTGCTACTACAGTACTGCTACAGTACCCAGAAATATGCCTCTACCTGGTTTTGAACCTGGTTCTTGTGGATGCACTTAAGGATACCTCTCCAACTGGGTTGAGACTCATGTGGTATGTAAGAAATATTGATATACTAAAATTTGATATATATGTATGAAATGTGTGGTTCAATATAGTTGGTATCAGATCAACTAACTACTAAAAATTGAGCAAAAAGAACAAGTGAACAGTATCACTCAAAGTGTCTCTTTTTATTTAAAATTGACATTACTTTTAGTAAAAAGAAAAGGTGACATACTAAAAACTAAGAAAATGAAGTCGGATTGTTTTGATACTTTAGGAAAACAATCCATAAGTCATTTTTTGACTTTTATGAATCAACCTCACCTCAATATGATACATAGTGTGGCCAGTATGACTTTAATTAGGTATTTTTATATTAAATTGACATTAAATTCAGCAAAAAGAAAAGGTAACATAGTGAAATCTATTAAAACACATTCAGATTATTTTGATACTTTAGGAAAATTACTCATGAGTAATTTTTGATGTATAGGAATCAAAAACACCTCAATCTGAAGCATGGTGTGACTGATACGACTAAAAGAGTCTGTTATCAGTTTAAAATTGGCATTTTAGTTCAAAATGTGTCACTCACTGAGAACAAAAAACACGCTCTGATTATATTCATTATTTAGGAAATAAGTTTATAAATCATTTATGACATGTATGAAGTAGTATCACATCAAATTGACACTCGATGCAGTTGGTATGACTCAAAATTCATGTTTCTAATTTGAAATCACATTTTAGTAAAAAACACATCTGACATACTGAAAACCAATAAAAAACATTCTCATTGTTTTCAAACTTTATGAAAACGATTTATAAGCTATTTTGATGTGTAGTAATCAACCGAACCTCAATATGATGCACGGTGTGGCTGGTATAACTCAGAGTGTCTCTTTTTTATTTAAAAGTGACATTAATTTAAGTAAAAAAAACAAGTGACATACTAAAAACTGAGAAAACATATTTGGACTATTTTGATATTTTTTTTAAAATTATCCATAAGCTACTTGTGACATGTAAGAGTCAAAATCACCTCAATATGACACACGGTGTGACCAGTATGACTCCAAGTGTGTCTTTTTATTTAAAATTGACATTAATTTAAGTAAAAAGACCAAGTGAGATACCAAAAACTGATCAAATGAATTCATATTATTTTTATATTTTATGAAAATGATCCATGATTTATTTTTGATGTGTAAGAGTCAACCAAACCATAATACGATACACAGTGTGACCGGTATGACTCAAAGTGTGTATTTTTATTTAAAATTGACATTAATTTAAGTAAAAAAGAACAAGTGATAGACTAAAAAACAAGAAAACATATTTGTATTGCTTTGATAATTTAGTAAAACAATACATCAGTCATTTTTGACATATATGAATTGACCCCACCACAATCTGATACACAGTGTGACCAGTATGACTAAAAGTGTCTGTTATGAGTTTAAAATTGACATTTTTGGTTCAAAACACGTCACTCACTAAAAACCAATAAAACACACTCTGATTGTCTTGATAATTTATTTTATTGAATTATAAGTCATTTTTTATGTGTATGGAGCAGTCTCATGACAAAACGATGCATGATTCAATCGATATGACTCGTAATGCGTGTTTCTAGTTTGAAATGACATTTTAGTAAAAAAACACAACTGGCATACTGAAAACTGAGAAAAAAATTGGATTGTTTTTATAATATAGTAAAATGATATATAAGTCATTTTATACATGTAGGAATCAGTTACACCTCAATATGATAGATGGTGTGGCCGGTATAACTCAAAGAGCCTTTTTTATTTAAAATTGACATCAATTTTAGTAAAAATAACAAGTGACATACTAAAAACCGACGAAACGCATTCAGATTGTATTGATATTTTACTAAAATGATACATGAGTCATTTTTGACATTTAAGAGTCAACCTCAAGTCAATATGATGCACAATGTGACTGGTATGACTCAAAGTGTGTCTTTTTATTTAAAATTAACATTAATTTAAGTAAAAAAGAACAAGTGACATACTAAAAACTAAGAAAATGAATTTTTATTGTTTTAATACATTTGTAAAATAATCCATGAGTCATTTTTGACCTGTAGGAATCAACCACACCTCAATCTAACACATGGTGTGACCAGTATGAATAAAAGTGTCCATTATCAGTTTAAAATTGACATTTTATTTCAAAACGTGTCACTCACTAAAAACCAAGAAAACACGCTCTGATTATCTTTATAATTTAAGTAAATGATTCATAAGTCATTTTTTACATGTATGAAGTAGTATCACATCAAAGTGACGCACGATGCGACTGGTATGACTCATAAAGCGGGTTTTAAGTTTGAAATGACATTTTAGTAAAAAAAACACAACTAGCATACTGAAAATCGAGAAAACACATTCATATTGTTTTTATAATTTAGGAAAACTATCTATAAGTCATTTTTGATCTGTAGGAATCATCCAAACCTCAATATGATGCACGTTGTGTTTGTTCTAACTCAAAGTGTCTCTTTTTATTTAAAATTGATATCAATTTAAGTAAAAACAACAAGTTACATACTAAAAACTAAGTAAACGCTTTCATATTGTTTCTATATTTTTAGAAAATGATCTATAAGTCATTTCTGATGTGTAGGAATCATAAGAACTACAATATGACACATGGTGTGGTTGGTATCACTCAAAGTGTCTCTTTTTATTTAAATTTGACAATAATTTACGTGAATAAACAAGTGACATACTAAAAACCGAGCAAACACATTCAGATTATATTTATACTTTAGAAAAATGATCCATGATCCATTTATGATATATAGGAATCAACCCCACCTAAATCTTATGTACGGTGTGATCAGTATAACTAAAAGTGTCCGTTATTAGTTTAAAATTGACATTTTAGTTCAAAACGTGTCACTCACTGAAAACCAAGAAAACTCACTCGGATTGTATTAATAATTTATAATAGTGATTAATAAGCCATTTTTGAAATGTATGAAGTATTATCACATAAAACTAACACATGATGTAACTTATATGACGCATAATGAGTGTTTCCAGTTTGAAATGACATTTCAGTAAAAAAACACAACCAGCATACTAAAAATCAAGCAAACATATTTGGATTATTTTGATACTCTAGGAAAATAATCTATAAGTAATTTATGACATGTAGGAACCATCCAAAACTCAATATGATGCACGTATTGGCTGGTATAACTCTAAATGTGTCATTATTTAAAACTGAAATAAATTTTAGTAAAATAATAAGTGACATACTCAAAATTGAGAAAATACATTCAGATTATTTTGATATTTTATGATAATGATACACAACTCATTTGTGATTTGTAGAAATCAACTCCACCTCAAAAGGACACACGGTGTGACCTATATAACTCCAAATGTGTTTTTTATTAAATATTGACATTTTATTAATTTATTATTTCATATTAATGTTTAATTTATTTATTTATAGTATTACTGACATATTTTTTTTCTTATATAGGTGGAATATTTTTCTCAGGTTGAGATGATTTGTTCAAAAAATGATACCATGGGTGGACATTTTTGAGAGGGGATCACGAGCATCAAAAGATGAAATATTATTTTTTAAAAATGTTTGTTGGATAATTGTATATGTAATTTTATAAAACACTGTCTGAAATGTATATAGCAATGTTTTTTTGTATATACCATGGGTAGAATTTTTTTCATTCCTGGTGTCACATTAAATTTATATATCATTGTTTGGGATTTCAGGTTTTTGTTGGGTGTACTATTATATTAATAACACATTGTAGTCAGCAAGGCCTTTACCAATGCTATTTCGAGCACTAATAAAGGGTCTCCATTATCATTGTTTTTTAGCACTGATAAAGGGGAACACCCCCCCTTTATTATCACTGTTAGTAGAAGCACTTTTTCAATGCTATTAAAATACATTTTGTGTGATGTTAAAGGGAATTTGTGTAGTAGTGAAACTCCATTGTATTAATTATACTTTCTACATATAAATATATATAACAATTTAATATATAACAAAGTAATATTAAAAACACTATATGCAGATATATATATATATGTGTGTGTGTGTGTGTGTGTGTGTGTATTATATTTTGATATATAAATGTCTTACAATGTTTTAAAACAACATAATACACATACATATTATACATACCATATAACTATGTAATGAACACACACACACACACATGTTTCATAATTTATTTTATATATACAAGTACATTTACCTATGTAAAACTCGCTATATAAAAATATAGATGATGCATAACATTATCTTTGGGTAAGATATTTCAATCAATTTATAATATACAACACCATATCAATATTTGAAAATGAACTAAACTAAAAATAATAATAAATTTTTAAAACATCCCAAGACTCTTAACACTCAAAAAATGAAAAATGGGAGACTCAGATAAAATTTGAGCCTTTACATCAGATACATCTCAAATAATTATCATCCTTAAGAATTTAAAACTAAACCTAGAGAGGAAAGATTAAGTAAGAATGATATGTTGTACCATGAGATACATCTCAAGGATCACACTATCAAAAAATCATGAACATCAAATATCAATAAATATAAGGATAAAATGATTTATACTTAATTAAAACATATAATAATAAACCATGCATGAAATTTAATTCATAATATTTAGAACTTATCATGATTAACATGATATGAATATGTATCATATGTTGTAATTCCTTCATAATAACATTTTAGTATGTCATTCCGATTAATGAGTTTAAACTTTAACATGCTTCTCAAAAAATTTCTTACTTGCATCGAATTAAAAAATATTTTTTATTTTACCAATTAGCACAATACATAAATAATATTTCATATTAAAAATTACTAAAATATTATATCATACCGCTATGAAATTTTCACCAAATCCTTTTCACTTAAAATCCACCATCTACTACTACACATATTCCCATAAACAACGTGAAAATGGATTTTAATAGTGCTAAAAAAGCGATATTAATTGTAGCGATGATAACGGAGGGCCTTTATCAGTGCTATAAAAGCATTGATAAAGGGGGTCCTTTATCCATGCAAAAAAAGAGATGATAAATGAAACCCTTTATCAATGTTGTTTTTAGCACTGATAAAGGTCGTGCTTGCTATAATGTGCTATATAACAATACACCTAGTAAAAACCTATAATTTAAAAAAATGATATATAAATTTAATGTGACACTAGGAATACAAAATATCACACCCATGGTATGTACAAAAAAACATTGATATATACATTTCAAAAAAAAATTATATAATTACATATACAATTATCCAATAAACATTTTAAAACAATAATGTTTCAACTTTTGATGCTCGTGATCCCCTTCTAAAAAATGTATGCACATGGTATCAATTGCTGAAAAAATCAACTCAACCCAAGAAAATTATTCCACCTATATAATAAAACAATATTATTTTAGTAATACTATAAAGAAAGAAATTAAACATTAATATGAAAGAATACATAAATAAAATGTCAATATTTAATAAAAAAGACACATTTTGTGATATACTGGTTACACCATGCATCTTATTGAGGCGAGGTTGATTCTTACACATCAAAATGTGCTATGGATCATTTTCCAAAAATATCAAAACAATTCGAATGTGTTTTCATGGTTTTGAGTATGTCACTTTTTATTTTACTAAAATTAATATCAATTTTAAATAATGACACATTTGGAGTTATATCAGTCACACTGAGCATCATATTGAGGTGACATTGATTCCTACCTATCAAAAATTACTAATGGATCATTTTCCTAAAGTATCAAAACAATCCAAATGTTTTTTCTTGGTTTTTAGTATGTCAGTTTTGTTTTTCTTACTAAAATGTCATTTCGAACTGGATACACGCATTATGAGTCATATTGGTCCCATCATGCATCAGTTTGATGTGATACTAAATCATAAACATAAAAAATTACTTATGAATCATTTTACTAAATTATCAATAAAATTGGAGAGCATTTTCATTGAGTGACACGTTTTGAACTAAAATGTCAATTTTAAATTAATAATGGACACTTTTAGTCATACTGGTCACATTGTGCGTCATATTGAGGTGAATTTTACTACTATAGGTCATAAATGGATCATGGATCATTTTAATAAAATATCAAAACAATATAAATGCATTTTCTCAGTTTTCAGTCTGTCACTTGTTGTTTTTTACTTAAATTAATGTCAATTTTAAATTAAAAGTGACACTTGGAGTGATACCAGCCACACTGTGCATCGTATAGAGGTGAGGATGATTCCTAAATGTCACAAATGGATTATAGATCATTTTATTAAAATTTAAAAACAATACAAATGAATTTTATCAATTTTTAGTATGTTACATGTTTTTTTACTTAAATTGATGTCAATTTTAAATAAAAGGTGAAACTTTGAGTTATACCGGACACACCATACGTTGTATTGGGGTGTGACTAACTATTACAAATAAAAAATTATTTCTAGCTCTTTTTCTATAGTATAAAAACAATTAAAATATGTTTTATCAGTTTTTAGTATGCCAGCTGTGTTTTTTTACTAAAATGTCATTTCAAACTAGAAACTAACATTACGAGTCATAACAATCACATCGTGTGTTGGTTTGATGTGAGACTAATTCATAAAAATCAAAAATGACTTATGAATCACTATCCTAAATTATCAAGAAAATAAGAGTGAATTTTATTGGTTTTTAGTGAGTGACACATTTTGTACTAAAATGTCAATTTTAAACTGATAACATATACTTTTAGTCATACCAGTCACATCGTGCATTGGATTGAGGCATGGTTGATTCATACATGCCACAAAAAACTCATGGATCATTTTAATAAAGTATAAAAACAATTTGAATGTGTTTTATTGGTTTAAAGTATGTCACTTATGCTTTTTTACTTAAATTAATGTCAATTTTAAATAAAAAGACACACTTGGAGTCTTACTGGTCACACCGTACATTTTATTGAGGTGATTCTGACTCCTACACGTCAAAAATGACTCATGGATTATTGTAAAAAAAATATAAAAACAATCTGAATGTGTTTTCTCAATTTTTATTATATCACATGTTCGTTTTTACATAAATTATTGATAATTTTAAATAAAAAGACACACTTGGAGTCATACCAATCACATTGTGCATAATTTTGAAGTTCAGTTGACTCCTACATGTCAAAAATGACTCATGTATTGTTTTCCTAAATTATCAAAACAATATTAAGGTGTTTTCTTGGTTTTTATTATGTCACTTGTTTTTCTACTTAAATTAATATCAATTTTAAATAAAAAGATACACTTTGAGTTACACTGGACACACTGTGCATAATATTGAGGTGTGGTTGATTCCAACACATAAAAATGACATATATATCATTTTACTAAAGTTTTAAAACAATAAAAATGTTTTTCTCAGTATTTAGTATGCAAGTTGTGTTTTCTACTAAAATATCATTTCAAAATAGAAACACGAATTTTGAGTCATACTGATCATATCTTACTTTGATTTGATGTGAGACTCCTTCATAAACATAAAAAATGAAATATGAATATCTGTCCTAAATTATGAATACAATCAAATTTCATTTTCTTGGTTTACAATGAGTGACACACTTTGAACTAAAATGTCAATTTTAAACTGATAATAGAAAATTTTAGTCATACCAGTCATGCTGTGTGTCAGATTGAGGTGTGGTTTATTCCTAATCATCAAAAATGACTCATGTATCATTTTACAAAAGTATAAAAATAATATGAATTCATTTTATTGTTTTTTATCATGTCACTTGTTCTTTTTACTTAATTTAATGTCAATTTAATATAAAAATACACACTTAAAGTCATACCAGACACGCCATGCATCAGATTGAGTTGTGGTTGGTTCCTAGACAACAAAAATGTCATATGAATCATTTTCTAAAAGTATCAAAATAATAAAAATTCATTTTCTCAGTTTTTAGTATGTCACTTGTTCTTTTTACTAAAAGTAATTTCAATTTTAAATAAAAAGAGACACTTCGAGTGATACCAGCCACTTGTTCTTTTTTCTCAGTTTTAGTATGTAAAATAATGATGAAATCAATTAATTACATAAGTAGTATGAATTCACATTTATACATTCTTGAACTATTTCCTTGTATTCTTTATCTCAGTTGCATCCTCGAAGTCTAATCTCCCACAATTATGATGAGTTTTCTACAAACCGCCCCAACTCGAACAAAGAAATCCACCTAGATAAGAAAAAAATTGTTATGTGATTAATACTAAAAATAAGTAAATTAAACTTAAATATGAAACAATCCAATACTTATATGGAATTTAAACCTTCATTTTATTTTTGTATAGTCTTCTATCAGGTATGATACTCATTCCTTTCTGGGTACATAAATACCATCCTGTGAATACAAGCCTTTTAGATAGTCATAGTAGTTTTGGAAAAATATAATCACAAAAAGTATTAATAAATATTTTAAATCAAACAGTAATTATCTTTTAAAATACCTCTTTAGGGATGCTATTTTTTTCATGGAATATGATCTCTCTCATAAATTTACAAACATAATACCCATAATATTTTCCATTGGTTTATTTCAGACAGAATTGAAACATTGAGAAGAATAAGTATTTTCTTATATGTGTTTGGATACTGAAATATTATTATATATTCCATGATACTTTTCTAGTTATAGAACTTTTCTTCTTTCTTGTGCTAAGCCCCTAGCCTCATTACTTGTTTTTCACGATATTGATGCATCACCTTATCATAAAAAAATACTCATTAAAATATAATATAAATCATATAACTTGGTGTATAGTTCTAAAACATTGGATGTAGTGTATTAATTATTGAAAAAATCCATCATGTGTAGATGGTTTTTTGGATATCCTTGCATTGATTCTAAGAAATAAATCTTTGAAGTATCCAAATTTACCGCAACGAGCATTCATTGCTGCCTAAAAACAAAAAAAGGAATAAGTAATAAAAGAAATGAAAATATATTTCATATGATTAAATTATAGAGTTTTAACCCTCCATCATTGGTATTAAATAGAGTCTATCATCCAAAAGTTTTCTTTCAAATGATTGATCAGACCTACCACTATTTCAACCTTTTTTTGGTATCTATTTTTTGTTGTTCTATAGAGATGTGTTGATTAACGAGTCCAATTTTTTTCATGGGAAAATTCCTCTAATTGTTTATCATATATATGACTTCAAAAAAATATGAAATGTTTTTATTCATAATTAACACTGTATATCATCTTCTAGAAAATCAATTTCTGAAAACATACCTCATGTATACATTTACAACTGAGCCACCTAAGCAATCATAGTCGAGGATTTCACTTACACTCTTAACACTAATGATGTCTTGATTATTCGCTCTATAAATATTTTCTTTAAAATAAACTCTGTGATTTAGACCATCTTTTAACTTTCTACCCACATGAACCATCAATGATAGTAAATTTTGATGTAGAACAGGTATAGTAATGGTGATTTTAGTAGATCTTTTCGATCAGTTGTTCGATCCTTTAGATAGTTTTTATTTATTCTTTCATTTCATCCCCTTCCCTTTATCCGTTTGTAATGACATTTATTATTTTAAACCTTTTTTCATTAATTGTTAAATGTTTATCGTGAAAAATAAATTTTGAATTAATACCTCCTTGTTGACATGTTTTTTACAAGATGTAATGGCCTTGCGATGAATGTTCAAATAGATTTTTCAACCGTATGAATATCTTCCTCATCAATTGGAATAGGTAGATGAGTGCTCGGCTCATGGGCTATGCAAATCGAGACTCTCACATGACCTGTTGGAAGTGGTCTGCTGTGTAGCATGTCATTTTGGGTATTGAACGCCATAGCCCTATCTACAAGGTGATGGGTGGGTGTTGATAGATATAAATCACATTCATTATCACCATGTGAAATATCAGTACAGGAAAGGTATTAGTGTTTATCCGATTCAAATTTCACATAAACATTTATTACAACATTGATTAACTTGGATAATACATCTCTTTGACAGTAATGGATCACCTCATAGGTGGTGGGGGTAGGGTGGGATCTCCACGTGATGGCTGTTCTTTAGTGGCTTCTTCTCTTTTCTTCCCCCCATAAAAGTTTCCACCATCTCTCTCTGCCATTGGAATTATTATTCAAGGGTTTTTATTCTTTCTATTATCTCTTTTAATAATTCACTTTCATCCTTCCCTTGTTTTTTTCTCAAAATATATTCGGGGTGTCACCCTAAAACCCGCACCTCTAACGTGGCCATATTTTTTTGGTCACTTCAAGTCCACCGATAGTATGTGTTCATCTGGTATAGATGTTGTTGATTCCTATGACTATGTCAGATAGAAAATATAGGAATATAAGTGATCATTATTATGTAATAGAGATTTAAAGAAAAACAAGTTTTTTATTATGTAATAATTACACATGGTTCCCACACTTTTTGTGTGTTTTCATCTATTAGTATCTCGTATTTATTTACAATTGCCTCATTCCATAGCACATGGCGTATGATGGAAGTGGCTTTGGATTTGGAGTCATAAATATTTATATAAATAGAATAACATAATTATGGTGTTGTTTCCTATCACATAAAAGTATTACGATTGATTTAAAATATGTATCATTTTTTTTAAATTAATTTTATCCCATCCTTGCTTTACAGTAGGGGTATGCTAGTTTTGTTGCTCATTCCTTATTTCCAGCACACCATTTTTGTTTCATAAATAAAAAATTGTCAATCAAAGTGACGAATACACATATCATTCAACAATGTATTACTAGCCATAATGTACCTAAAAAGACACATACACATGATGGCTAGTAAATGTATCCCACGCTTCATGGGTTATCAGGTGTGCATAGATAAGCGGTGGGTGTGATTTTATTTTCCCTTTAACATCTTCAAGATGAGGTCTTGTTATAATTGTGCTAAATAATATATGAATCCTTCTAGCAAGAATTAACACATATTTCTTATGGGATTCATCTATGATAAATGCACTATGTAATGGATGATGAAGAGTAAGTCAATGTTTTATTATTTTATTATTTAGTAAAATAAAGAAATGATATCATAATTTTACCATAATATCTTCCCACATTAGTGTCTTAAGCCCATACACAACATGGTCCCATGAATATACATCAATAAACATGTGTTTTCGAGTGACAATTCTAATGTAAATACTCAAAATGGACTTGTTAGGTTTAACATGCTATCTCCACACATTCCATCTGACCTCATATTTGATTCCTTGGAATTTCGCCTTCATGATTTTTTCTAACACTATAAAACTATGGTGCTCCTATTTTTCTATGTTGTATGTCCTTCGCCACCTACCATTTCTCTAGATTCAACATCATTAATATGTTCCTCTAGAGTGGTAGTATCTTCATGTTCAGATGGTCATTTTACCTCTGCACTGGGAGAAGCAGCAGGTTGAGAAACCTATTGTTCCTCAAGAATGGGGGCACTAGCATGAGTAGAAAGTCATTCCTCTACACTGTGAGTAGTAACATGTTGAAAGACCTATTGTTCATTAGGATTGGGATAACCCACATGTGTAGAAGTTCATTGTTCCTCTGTACTGCAAGCAATAGTAGGTTGAGAGTTATGTTGTTCCTTGGGATTGGGAGCACCGACACATACAAAATTCATTATCTATAGAAGTGGTTTTATATTTAATTTACAATACATAAATTCAATAAAAATCATATAATAACATGAGGTAACATGATGTATATTACAAAAAAAGATTACCTGATTATTGAAATATCTTTTTTAAAAGGATAAAATGATTTGACCACTCTATCAACTATCTAAATGCTTTCATTATGGTTTCCTCTAATATACAAAACACCATTTACATTTGGACCATTGTGAAATGATTGCGACATCCCAATGAAAGGGTCATCCTCAGTTTAATTTTCAACTGGCCCTTTGGTGGGTTCATTCAATAATATATCAATTGAACACTTTTGGTTTGCAGGATCTAGAACATAAAATACCTATACTATATGTGGTTCCATTATAAATGGTTCATCTTTTTACCCTTCCTTACTGAAATCTACATTCACATATACCAATTCATCTATTTTAATATCACTACTGTTATCAACCCACATTAATTGAAAAATCATCACTTGAAATATTGTATAATTTAACTTCCATATTTTATTAATGAATCCAAAGTTTGACATATTCACATAAATTGGATTTCTTTCCTTAGTACCAGAAACATGCATCGCATCAACCACAAGTGTAAATCCACTATTTTTCATGGTACTTTCTTCCTCATGATCATTTGTATAGAATTTATAACCATTAATTACATAACCATTGTAAGATAACACATACAAAATTGGTCCTCAGACTAGCAATCGAAGTCGTTCTAAAATTGAATACAGATTTTCATATGACTCTTTAAAAATATGGTCCTAAAACCATCCTATAAATTTTTTATTATGTATATTTGATATCCATGTTCCAGATCTTGATGAATTTAAATTACTCATACTTTCTTTGTGGGTTTCAACATATGGGGAAACCTCCAAATAGTTATGCAAAACATAAAGTTGAACATGCTCCCTATCTGTAATATTGATTGTGAAAACATATCTTCTAGAAATTATTTAACTATAAATCAGTCATTGACATGATATTCTTGATATTTTATGAATAACCATCTGGAACTTTTAATTCATTCAAGAAGTTTCAAAATGAATATCTCTCATACCTGGAAAGAGTGTAAGCAGTTAAAAGAATAAAAATTCATTTTTTCATCCTTCACTGGTACTAACTATTCTTGTATTCCCATGTCAACCATGTCCAACCTATCCTTAATTACATCCTCTATTTTTCTAGTTGATTTTAGAAACGTTCCAATGAAATTATCACATACATTTTTTCAACATGTATACCATCAGGAAAATGAATGATGTATAGACAATTCTAGTATGGTAATTCAAAAAAACTGATCTCCTTTTCCAACCAGTTTTCATAAGTTTTTTCAAAAACATTTTACCAAAAGTAGTGTCCAAATATTTTACTTTCTCAAATAGTTGATCACATGTTAGTGGATATGGTGTTGTAGATTCTTATAAACTTCATTGAATGATGTCATCCAATATCGATACTTATTTCATTGGAGTAGAAATCTACAATGTCCTAGAATCCTAGTTTTTTATGAATTTTTCAACCTAATTGGCTATGTACCTTGTTCTAAAATGGGTCACCCTTGAGTTTCTTTAATGATATATCCCAAAAAAATTCTATAATTAGGAAAGTCATTTATCATCTGGTACAACATGGCTCTCAACGTGAAGTTTTCATTTCTGTATTCATCATACAACGTAACACATGAATCCTAAAATAATTTAAAATCCTCAATTAGTAGAGCCAAATAAACATCAATATCATTACCCTATTGTTTAGGTCCGGGTATAAGCCTAATAACATGATGTATTTTCGTTTCATGCATAACCACGATGTAAAGTTATAATTTTCCAACATAACTGGCCATGTACTATGGGCGCTACATTGAAAACCAAAAGGATTCACTATATTTGTAGATAATGCAAGATGAAGGTTTCTTGGCTTGTTTCCAAATTTTGGATACTCAAGATCAATTTTCTTCCACTAAAGAAAGTCTTTTGGGTGAATTAGTTTCCCATATTTAATTTTAGTATCTGTGTGTGATGTCAATTTCCCTGAAGTCTCTTCACTTCTATATAGGATCCTAAACCATGGAATAATTGGAAAGTACTTTAAAAATGTCATAGGTTCAGATTCATATTTATTGTATTAAGAAGTGCCACACTTTGGGAACTCTTAAAGTGATTTTTGGTCCTTGGGAAGTAGTATACAATCACTCAGGTATGCGAGTATTCTTTCAAAGATCATACCCATCAAGCGTAGAATTCATTTGGAATCATATGTTCAGCTCGAGAGCTCATTATCTTCTAGGATCATATCATTCAAGGGAGCATGTAGTTCCATAAAAATGGAATCACTCCATATATTTCCTTATTTCAAATTATATAGCTTCAGTATGGCTGATAATGCTATATATTTAGTGTAACCAGCATATAATGGTGTCTTTTCACAACTCTTTAACTTCTCAAACAATTTTGGGCAATCACAGTGTTCATATTCAACCATCCTTATCATTTCCTTGATATGATCTTCATCATCATTCATATATGTAATCACATCCTCGATACAATCTTTTTCATTGTTAGCAATTGTAATCATATCATATGATCCATAAAACCCAGTGTTATCCCAACTATTAGCTACATTCATCTTTCCCCATGTTTATTCCAACATTTATAACTTTTATCTATTCCATGACAGTTCAAGTGTTCTTCCAACTCCTATAGACTAATTTTTCATGAATAAAAATAGTGTAAATAGGGAAAAAGGATTTGAGAAGGATCATATGCATGATCTTGATAAACTCTTTCACTCTATCTTCATACTCTTTTGTCAGATGATTGGATTCCAGACATTATTTATTCATATACATCCTATTTGATTTGGTAATATTAATATCTAACTAAATAAATACACAAAACATTGATATAAAAATTAACCAAGGATAAAAAAAATTATAGACTTTAAGTCTCTTTCAACATTAATACCCAATATCCACTTACTAGAACTAAGGTCCTTAATTAGAGTTCTTCTAGATAAATCAATATTCAAATATTCCAACCCTTACTCAATTGGTTCAACTGATTTAAATTCATCCACATAAAGAATTAAAATGAGAAAACTCTACTCATAATACACCTTTATATAATAGCAATTATTTACATTAGACTGCATGAACATTAATTCTTCCATGAAAGCATTGAAATTCTAGTTACACTATCTTAGTGCCTACTTAAGCCCACAAAAACCCCATTTAATACTGGAACCGAACCTTCAATTCCATTTATCATGAAACCTTCTAGTTGATCTATGTAGATCTCTTCCTACGAATCTCCATGAAAGAATATAATCATGACTTCCATTTGTTCTAAAAATAATCCTTCAATGGAAACCAAGATAAGAACCATTTGAATTATTATATACTTTACAACAGGAGAGAAAATATAAATCAAATCTAATCCTTCTAATTATTAAAATAAATTTACAACTAGATACACCTTTCACTATTTCCTATCACTCACTTTCTCCTATGATGCTAAATCTAATTATTCTATAGATCCCTCTTTCTTGGTTCTAATTCTATTATCTACAATGTATCAAAATCAAAAGAGAATTTGATTATTCTTTAATTTTGTACTCACACTTCAATGAGGCCAATAGTCGGCCTATGTTGAATCTTAAAAAAATAGAAAAACCACCTAACCTATCCACACAATCCTTATTAGGAACACTCCTATAGAATAAGAAAACCATAAAACTTGGGGAAACTAGCTTGTGCATGAGCTAACTAGTTTAGTATACATCTAGACCTATTTATTAATTCACAGGGTTCCCATGCATCCAAACAAGTGGATATGAGAAACAACAAGATAATGACCATCACATGAATAAATATAATATAAGTATTAAACCACAAGTCAACTCTAACACCCTCACAAGAAAGATATCATTTTCACATCCATGAATAATCATCAAGCATTTCATATTAATAATCAATCGCATCCCTCTAAGGGAAAAGGCCGAAATTGTTATATCTAACATGGGGACCCCTAATTCAAACCATGCAGTTCATGTTGGATGAAAAGTAGGTTTAGGAGATGAAGTGGGATTAAGCATTAATTAAACTTTTGAAGGAGTGAGGATATGATGGATATCCTATGGGTGGGATAGAGTTAGTGACATACCCTTTCCATGGTGTTATTATCAACCTACCCGTCTTACCAATATAATGTATTGGTTTTCCTAATTATATAAAAATTTAATCATAAAATATTATGGAAAAAATACATTTCAGATATCCTTTTAAAACTATTTATAAAATTACATTTTAAATCCCATTAAAAAACAACCATTTAAACTAATTCATCTTAAAAATAACACACCCTTTTTAAAATAAACCAATAAATTCTAAGAACTCTTTCACAAAACCACAATTCCTTTTTTTTAAATCATTCAAGGAAACGTCATGACCCAGCAGTCTTAATCATTTAAAATGAATGCCAACCCTTTATATTTTATATTTTTTCATTTAAAACATCTCACAACCCTTGTTAAAATGAAACCAGCATTAAATACAATTTCAAAAAAATCACATACCTTTATGAAATCTAATAGGGTGAGTTGAAAAATATTTGGCATGCAACCTAAGTCCATGCGAAGTGTTTAAATCATTTTAAATCTATTTAAAACCAAAAAATCATATGTTGAACACATATAATTTTTTAAGAAACATTTCAAAACACTTGAATAATTTTAAAATAGGCACTTAGGAATTTTTAAAAAGCATAAATCCCAAGCGAGGAACATTATAAAAGATACATGAATAAGGAATAACCAAGATTTTATAAAATATAAAGCTATAAGACAAACCAAAAAAATCTAGTTTTAGGAAAATTAAACATTTTTGCATATAATAATATCAAATGACACATAAAACATGTGAAATTCCTATCAGTGGGTCTTTCCTTAGGAACATTCTTCTTTGCGATCACTAAGTGTGAAATTCATGAGAAGATGTATCGATTTCATATGAGACTCCATCACCTGATAGTCATCTATCATCTATGTCATGTAAGATAGATGTATCTAGACTATGTGATATATTTATTTCAGAATATATTTATGGAATATCTATGTTATCATTAAAGTGGGAAACTATTATAAGCTATTAATATGAATTATATTCCTAGGACATTAAAAAATTATTATTAAACAAAATAATAATCACTATGTGACATAAATATATATAAATATTTTGAAAATTGAATGTACAATGTCAGTTAGATATATATATAATCATGTAATATATTATATATATGATTTTTTTTTGAGAAGACCCCTAAATAAACAATATTAATTTATGGGTTACAGAAATTTATGTTGCAAAATGAAATTACTCTAAATTACATTGAACTGGTATTTAATCATTAATGGGGATCAAATCCCCTTATAATTCTATATCAATGTAGAGGCCATCAACATGACATAATGGAGTATTGCGTGCTTGAAATGTAATTATTTTCAATATCAACATTTCTTTTGTAATTATGCAATGATCGAGTGATCTTACATCAGAGATTATAGGAAAAAGATTTAGTTTTAATCTTCATATTTCATTTATTGAGAAGTTAAGAGTGATTATATGCAATTGATTCATGAAGGATAATGTGTTGGGTGGTTTGACTGACTGCACAATCTAATCGTGAGGTGAATCTAAGTCTAATGGATAATAAACACAAGTGGGTGGGATATAATGAACATGGTTAGTATAATTCTATATGTAAATATAGGAATCAGATTACTACCATAGAAAAGATAAGTATTGAATGAAATTTGGATAAATCAAGGGAAATAGATCATAAGAATATGGGAATTTTAGTTTAATAAGAGAATTTGGATCCAAGAGGGAAGAAGGAAATGCCTCAATGATGTTGAGCATTAAAGGTGAGTCCAAATCATGTTCCACAAAGATTATGTCCACTATATTGTGCTACATATAGAGAGAGGATTTTTTGGCATATAGAAAAAGTCTAAATGATTTCTAAATTGAATAGATAATATAAGAATTATAATATGGGTTAGGAAGTATAGAAAAATGAATTATTAATTCTTATAGAGATAAATATTTACCTTGTTAATAATATAAGGTCCCTTAAATAAGGATAAATCTATTAAAACTGTAACTATGACCATCCTAAGAAAGATCCAGATGAAATTCATCTTTAAGAAATGATGTTTGAAAAATGATTTCTGGTTCATGATTGAAGTTTTATCCATACCATAGAGGTCAAGTGAGTTGATTCCAATGAAGAATCTCTTTAATGAATTATCATCATTCCCAAAAAATCAAAATCTGAGATGAAAATTGAATGTGAGAAGTCTATAAATGTTAACCCTCAATAATATATAGGGATGTGGATCCATTTATTGAATTCTAATCCATTGATTCCATGAAATATGGTGAACGAAATAGAGAGTGAAACATGATGTTAGGTGATGTTCACCAACCAGAACTAATTCAGGGAAGGGAGGATCAAGAGGTTCTAGGGGAATTAATATTCAAAAACACAGGGTGGGGTGGGGTTTAGAGGGTAACAAAGGGGGGTATTTTTTTTTACATCTATAGATTCACCAAAGATAGCAGGAACAATGTAGTTCTAACAAACTTCCTTAAATGTAACCTCAATATGAACTATCATTGGGTGTGGTGAGCCTCACACTAATGGTTGGGGAATATGGGTTTCACAAATAAGTACATACTAAAAATTTAAATGTAATGTAAAAATAGACCAAAACTCGATTAAAACCAAAATCTATATCTATTTTATAAATTCATAATAATGTAGAAAAAATAGCATACCCGTGGTAGTAGTAGGGTTTGGCAGCATCAGAGTTGGGGTAGGTGGTGGCGGTAGTGGTAGCGGAGGGGTTTGTAGTATTGGTGGGTTCGCAACGAAGGAGGGTTTGCGATAGAGGTGGGGTTCAGGATACGATAGAGGTGCGTTCGCGGCGGAGGAGGGCTTGCGGAGGAGGAGGGTTCACAGGGGAGGAGGGTTCGTGGGGGAGGAGGGTTCACGATGGAGGAGGGTTCGCGGCGGAGGAGGGTTCGCAGCAGAGGAGGGTTCGCGGCGGAGGAGGGTTCGCGGCGGAGGAGGGTTTGCGGTAGAGGATGGTTCGCGGCGGAGGTGGGTTCCCGGTGGAGGAGGGTTCGCGGTGGAGGAGGGTTCACGGTGGAGGAGGGTTTGCGGTGGAGGAGCGTTCGTGGTGAAGGAGGGGTCACCATAGAGGAGCATTCACAATGGAGGAGGGTTCAGGGCAGAGGAAGGGTTGGCGGTGGTAGAGGTGGGATCGGGGCAGAGGAGGGGTCGACAATGCAGAGGTCAGTTTCCGTGAGAGTTTGAGGTGTGTGAGAGAAGGATGAGTCTTTTAGGGTTCATTTAAAAAATCAGGTGAAGCTTTTATCAGTACTAGTTAAAAAGCGCTGATAAAGGTATATTTTATTAGCGCTAAAAAAGAAAGCATTAATAAAGATATTATGTTAATAATTTATTTATATTATTAGATATATATTTATAAAATTATATAAATGATAAATATATATATAATTATAATTATAACTATAAATAAATTTTTATTTATTTAAATTTATAAAATTATAATAAATATATTAATCATATATATTAATACAATTTTAAATAAAATAATTATATTTTTTATAATTTTATGATTATTTAAATATATATATATATAATTATAATTATAAACAAATATAAATTTTCATTTAAATAATTATAAAATTATAAGAAATATATTTATTATATCTATAATCTAATAAATATATATAATAAATATATTTAAAAGATTATAGATATATATAAATATATTTCTTCTAATTTTAAAATTATTTAAATAAATATATATTTATTTATAATTATGACTATAAATAAATAAATATATTTATTCATTTAAATAATTATAAAATTATAATAAATATATTTATTATATTTATAATTTTATTAATATATATAATTAATATATTTATTATAATTTTATAATTATTTAAATATATATGTATTTATTTATAATTATAATTATAAATATTTGTATTTATTTTTCAATATGTTTATATATTTATAAATATATTTATTTAATTATATATAACATTATATAAGAATAATAAATATATTTTTAATAATTTTATAATTATTTAAATAAATATGTATTTATTTATATTTGTTTTTATTTATAAATATATTTAATTAATATTTTTATTATAATTTTATAATTATATAAATATATTTATACTTATTTAGAATTATAATTATAGTTATTTTCATTTATTTATAAATATTTTTATATATTTATAAATATATTTATTATAATTTTATAATTATTTACATATATATATATATATATATTTATAATTATAACTATAAATAAATATATTTAGAAATATTGCTATATAATTATAAATATAATATATATATATATATTTATAAAATTATAATAGATGTATTTATTGTAATTTTATAGTTATATATATATATTTATAATTATTATTACAAATAAATATATTTTAAAACTATTTTCATATAATTAAAATTTTATAATTATAAATATAATAAATATATTTATTATTTAGATATATTTATTGTATTTCTATAAGTATTTTTGAGAACATAATAAATTCATGAGTATAACATGAATGAATCATATACCTAGTAAAGTATAGATAATAAAAAAGGAGTCATCACATATGGACAACATGAATAATAAGAAGGGTGTAATGTATAAATGAACATTCCTGATCAATACATAACATATATTCACGTCAACTCTACTCACGCATTAATATATTTATTAACCAAATTCATTGGAAGCACACACACACACACATATTTATAATTTTTATTATAAATATATATATATATATTTATATTTAAAAAGTATTTATATATAATTATAAATATAATAAATATAATAAATATAATATATATAATATATATAATAAATATGATAAATCTAATAAATCTAATACATATATTTATAATTTAATTAAATTTATTATAATATTATAATAATTTAAAAATATATTTATTTAATTATAATCTTATAAATACTATTTTTAAAGCATTATATATATATATGTGTGAATCATTAAAAAATATATTACTTATAGACATGCATTTTATATTTAATGTATACAAATAAAAATTATTTTTGAATATTAATATAATAATTTTATATAAATTAATAATATTTTTTATTAAAATCTTTTATTAGTGCTAAAAAAAGCACTGTTAAAGGGTAAACCTTTATCAACACTCTTTTTAGTGCTGATAAAGGCCCCCCTTTTATCATCACTTTCTATTTAGCACTGATAAAAACTGGGGCATCCCTTTCCCAGATATGTGGTAGTGAGGTTTGGAAACCTTTTAATCCTTCTTCATAACAACGTGTTTTCAAAATGCTTTTTTGTACAAAAACCCCAATTCATTTTTCAGAAACTACTTTTAAAATAAATGCATTTTTTATAAAAAACTATCATATTTTATTTAAGAAAACCAATTACCACAAAATAAATTTTGTAGAGTCTCATTTAATATTACTACACACATAATCACATGGCATGGAGAAAATTCCGAGAGATAGCATTATCAAAGTAGATTTTTCCAAAAAATATTTCATTACTAACTTAAAAAAACCAAACTAGTTGGTAAATTAACCAATTTAATTTATCACAGACCACTGAATTTAAATAATCCTCCCATTTCTATAATAAAAAACTCTAACATGTTTCATTTTAACTTTATTGATAATTATAATAAATTTAAAACATTCCAAGAAATATTTCCAAATTTCCATATTTAACATACTTCTCATAATAACTCACATATCTAGAAATGTCACAAGCCTTTATCACATTTTCTTATTCAGCTAACACAACCCCACCATTCCCTTTATCAATCTAAGATCAATACACATAACTTCAAAACTAGAGAATCTGAATTAACACATAACATGTAACATGAATATGAGGTCATAACAACACACTCTATCCAGCTTAAAAATACTCCAAGTTCGTTAAAAATCTTAAATTACCAAGAAACGCCTAAGTAATACAACAAAATATTTAATGTTTCCATGTACTATTTACTATATGTGAATATAATTACCATCAATAGGTTTAAGTTAACAACACAATATATTCCTTAAACAACACAAACACCTACATCAACCTAAACTAAACTTCCACAAGCATAAAATCAAGAGAACCCATCCACCACACCATGATATTGTCTACATTGGTAAACTCTAACTCATCTTCACAAACTTAAAATTCTTCATAAAAAAATAGCATGTCATGATGGGTTAAGTGTACCCCCTCTTCAATTGTTTGAGGCCATAACTTACATTGCCAATATAAGAAAGATTCATCCATAAATACAAGCACATGAAATTGTTTAGACATATTAAACACAATCCCTTGTACAAATCACAATGTACAAAATTTAACTCATAAAATAGAGTAAAATATATAATACTCAAGAGAATTTGGAAGAATAAATCATATAGTATCCCATTCCCCTTGGCTAAAATTACACAACATTGAGACTAAGATAATATATTGACAATAGAATAATGGAAGACATAAAAGTACCCCTTCCCCTAAACCAATTATCTACCACATCAAGTCCAATATAATACTTATAGAATTCATAATTAAATATAAACCTCTCCCCCTAGACCAAACAAGGGATCAAGAAGAGAATAAGGTAGTAAATACATAAATAAATGGTAACCCATCCTCTCAGACTAAATCATATCCACCAAGATTGAAAAGAGAGAGATAACTTACCATATTTGAAGGAAATATTGGCATAGGTTTGTAATTAAATTTTTGAGTAGTATAAAATTTATGGGTAAAATGATTCAACATGTTGGTTTTAATTGAGTAAACAAGGATGTTTCCTTGAACTCATTCTGAAGGGATAAAAATCAGGAGTGAATAATGATATTTCTATTCATTAAATTCCATGGGATAGTAAATGAAATGTTTTATGTTCAATAAGGTAATTTAAAGGTATCATAATACATCAATAATAGAAGAAAAAAATACCATTATGGAGGGAATAAATCTCCTAATGACAATTCACCTTCACGGTCGAAGAAAGAAACTCATCCAAAAACTCATCTCGAAACTCCCTACAATCCCCAAGGAAAAAGAACTAACACAACCATGCTTTACTATACAACATCATCACATCCAACAAAAACCCAGTGCTTCCTCTAAGAAGAAATCAAACTGAAGGCTATCACCACCTCCTCCAACTAATCCTCTATCTTAGAATCCAAAATGGAGCCCTCATACTTCTACAAACTCTAGAACTACAACTCTTGGGGTGTTATCCTTTAAGATCTTCATCATTTAATTTCACTTTACGATGATATATTAGAACATCATGTTGAAATTCTTCATCACAAAACTAATGAGGTTGCCATCCTAGATTTATCCTTGTAAAATAATAATGTTAGGGTATCCTAAAATCAGATTAAGTATTTTTTAAGGTTAATTTATTTAATTATATTTAACCCAATTACCATTATATACCCTATTAAAAAGTAGGTGAAGAAAATCATAATGCTTAATCCTTTCCTAAATTTTTATCCTGATAGTAGCAATAATTCACTTAGGATGTTCAGTGAACTTGAAGTTCCTTGCATCAGATCACAAGGGGCCTTAAATACTCGTGTCCTACCCGATCTCTCTTATTTACATCACATAAAAATTCTACCTAACACTATTTAACAACCAACCCATGTAATCCTAACAAGTGAGTAACTCTGTAATCCATTGTATCTCTTGAAATAAGATATGATACCACATTTTTATGACCCATCCCCACTGGTACCCATAATGGGATAACAATGATGATCGGTAGTGATCTCCCCAAATCCCACATCAAATATTTCATAGGTTGGTGACTAGCACCGAGGGTATAAACATAAACATATGGGAAGAATTCCCCTCAATACAAGTCTAGTGATAAGTGATAAGAAAAAAATCCACCTAGAACCTCCATATTATAAATAAAAACTTCTATGTACAACACATGATAATAACAATACATTAATGAAATGACATATTAGAATAATAAAACTTCAAACAAATGAAATACTAAAATAATTCCTTAGAAACAACCATGAATCCCCAAGAGCTCCTGTATAACTCATAGAACTAGAAATTCCCAACTCAATCTTCAAATAACACTAGTGAACCTAAAAAATTGTTTATATATATATATATAGGGTGAGCATAACATGTATACTCAATAGGATCCCCTTCAAAACCTTTCATGAAAAATATGAAAGAATAATACTAAATATTAGTGCGTAAATAATTGAAATCAACTCATCACCTAATTAAGTAAATGAACTTCCCATCTTCACCAAGTATTTCATAGAAGTAAATATATCTATATCAAATAATATACCTAAATAAAGGCACCCCACTTCCACTTCCTCGCTAGTTTTTTGATCTCACACCCCATTTCTGCACATCCTGAGCTATAGTACCTTTTATAAGTCATCCTACCCCAATCATGGGAAACCATATATCATAGGAATTCTACACCCCATGAAGCCTAAAAAAATCTAAATATTAGCATCAAATCCCATAACCTGGTGTAAATCTAGAATCCAATACATCTCATGTCAATGAATTATACATCAAACCTCTAGTTCCCATTTAAGTTCACTCGTGGAAAAATATATTCACCATTACCAAATACAAGTATGTTCTATAAACTTAAGCCATTAAAAATAGTATATATATGTATAGTAAAATTGAGATCCACTAAAGCCTGTGTGAGACCATACCCTATATTGTAAACCGTCACATCCTGAGTATGCCCATGTAATATACTAAAATTAAAGGGAGAGTGGGGTTAGAGGTAGAAATAATATATCAATTCTCTCAAAAATATGAATATTGAAGTAAAACCCTTAAAAAAATTAGTTTCATTTTCCCCACCGACTCATGAGATGAACCATATAAAATCCAAAAATATAATAATATATCACACCCAACCATACAATGGGAAACTTCCAAGACATAGAATCATTTTTAGTTATTGTCTTTAAAGATACCCAACTATCACTATTAAGGAATAGATCTCATACATGCGCATAAGAATCAAGATTCAATGTTAATTATTTATCATCCATATTTTAATTAATATCAATATGTATTCATTTCCAAGATTATTACAATAATATTCCAATAAAAGTTCCTTAGACATTATAATTTTATACTTCTATTCAAGTATGTCATAATAATATATAATGATCAATAACTATACCCATTTTTTTATTAATTAATTTATCATTTAATATTTCCTAGGTACTCTAGGACTCATCATAAGATTCCACATCAAAGATGCACTCACAGTGCATAAACCAACTACAACAGACAGTTGAGAATGATATCAAAGAAACCTTTTAAAAATCTAGTTTTAAAAATAATATAAAACATAAATCAATGAGAAATACCAATTTTCAACTCATCATGACTGCCCTAGTTTCATTACCGACATCGTTGTGTATAGTACAATCCATCTTGCCTTCACCAACATCAATAACCTCTAAAATCCCAGGCAATTCTTACCCATTTCACACTAAATATTCCAACCATACCAGGTTTTCAATATTTCACATCAAAGATCTAATTTCCTAGAGCACACATTCATGGAAACAAAATATATTCAACTATATTAAAGAAAAATAAGGCCATAATCTTGGGGTATTTAAGACCCTTGAAAATTAACATGTGCTCATTCAACCCCAAATAATTATTTTTGGTAACAACTATTTTCATTACCATTTTTAATTACCTGATTCATTATGCATAATTTTCGATTAAAATAATCCTTATACACATATCTATCAATAGCTAACATAATCCAAAAATATGCTTCTAGAAAAATATCTATATTTCATAAATATCAAGGACGAATGGTAATAATTTACTCATTCATATTTCATTAAATAATTCATTATTCTGGTATTATGTTGTTCATAGAATTCCAAGCATGTAATATATGATATATAATTCCAAAAACCACCATGGATAGATGAAAACTATGTAGTAAATATTAAGAGGTAATAATAACAAAGTATGTAAACACATATACCCATTTATTATCATTCAATAATAATAATTATGCGTAACCTCAATATTTATCATTTTATGAATGTAAAAACTCAAAATACCATTATTTCATCTTTTTCATTTTTATCTATATACATACAATAAAGAAAAATAAAATTTAATAAATTTATAAACTAACAACGTAACATCAAGTCAATAGAAATAACAGCTACATTCAATAATTTTCCCCAACTCAATAATTTAATCTTCACATTATTATAAAATGATAACAATAAATTGAAACATGTGATAACACCATCTAAATAATTTCTCTAATTTCCATATCAATTATTATTTTTAATTTCATGAAATAATTTTAATAATATTTGATATACGATAATAATTTCTATTTCTTCGGATAATTTATAGATATAAGATAATAATAATTAACAACATTCACTAACACTTTCCTTTCCTGATCAATTCTAAACTATTATTATGTAATAATAATATATTTAATGCAATAATATTTATTTCATTTAAATATTATTATTTCAATCCATGAAATAATATTAGTAAACTATAACATGAAATAAAACTTCTTTTTTATTTAATAAATAATAACTATCAAACTATCACAAGAGATTATTCATTTTCTCTTTCTTCAATAATACCCAAATTATTATTTAAAAATGATCCAATACTTGAAATTTTTATACTGATTGTGATTCCAAAATTTTGAATTACAATCAACAATGTGTGTTGCTTCCAAGTTAATAATATCAATCTACTATATATGGTATTACCTTCTTCTTCATTCATTTATTTGATCTTTCAGATTATTATATTCTTATGGTTGATTCTATCTATTTAAACACTAGAAACTTAAGAATGATTCCTCACATTGTCAAGACCCCAACTCTAGTATCCTAGATCCAATTATTACTTTATTAGATTAGAATTTGATACAAGAAATAAAATCCCAAAGGTCTGAGTAGTTTATTAGTTTTGATGAACTAGATACATACTTTAATTTTATATTAAATTTGAAAATTTAAAATAAAGCATAGTTTTTTCTTTGATAATACAATTTTTCCCTTTATAATATCCCTGCATATCAATCATAAAACAATTTCTAGTATCCTGGGGAAAGAAAACATAAGAAATGCATGAGCTTAGATGCTTTTTAAGAGAATGCATATAACATGAACTAAATAAGGTATAAATATTATATTAAGAATAAATTATAATTAAATAATGTTATATAAATCATATCATAAGCTGTATAATTATCCATGTATATCATAAAAAATTAAATAATCACACATACATCAATAACTGATTTTATAATGATGAAATACATAATATGGTACATTTGAAACTTACCATAAAGGTCTCAACCAATAAATATAAAAAATACCATCAAAGATTTTTTATATGAAATATACATAAATGGGTAAGTCTTTTCACAAAACCCTTACTAGTTTGAATCATGAGACCTAGATATGCATTAAGGGGATATAACAGACCCCTCATCTACTAAGTCCAATGCATTATTCTTATGAAAGGTGTGAAATATAATCAACATAATTTTTTTTATTGAAACTATCATAAAAAATTTAAAAAATCTCCCTAATAAATAAACATAATTATAAACAATCTAGAGTAATATGATGAATGATATCAAAATTGTACATCCTTAGTCAAAATGATCGTAAAACATATGGAGAAATGATAAGGATGGTATCGTTATAACATATTATTAGATAATTATAAGTAGAATAAGTTTTTTTGACATTTATGAATAGAATTTCCAAAAGGATATCATTAAAAACATTCTTGAGGAAAATAACATTTTCACTTTGAAAACACAATTTTTAAAATATAAAAAATTCACAAGTATTAAAGTTCCCATTTTCTTTAAAAATATCCTTTTAAACTTTTAAATAAATATTAAAATAAAATATCCATCAAGGCATAGGGAAAATTAATTCATTACATATAATTTAAAAAACCTTCCTTTTACACTATTGTAAAAAAGGTTAAAAAGTACCACATTTAGAAAACGATGGGAAGATTAATTTTAAACCATTTTATAAAAGTCAATCATGGGTGGAAATTAATTTCAAAAATATTAATAGAATAATAAAAAAATTAAAAACATTTTTAGAAAAAAAGGATATAGAAGAGAAATATTCCCTATTAGAGACTTAAATATAAAAAATCCTGAATAATGATGAGATTGTGAAGTAAACCCTTACCACTTGGGTATCTTTTGAATCATAAAACCCATAAAGAAAATAAATTCAAATGAAACTTTAAATATTATTGTTAAAATTAAATTCATGTTATAATATTTCAAATAGGTATTTTATCCACCATATAAAAGAAACAAGTTGTGAATATGACATATGTCTCATAAAAGTAAAAGTGAGATGAGAAAATATTACCTAAGGTCTGATTATAATTTGTACATGTTTGAACATATGTATAATAAATATAGATTTATTTTACATATATTCCATAACAATACTATAATATATTATTTACTTATCATATTTTATCACTATTTTATTAATAATTCATTGTTAAAATCACTATTTCAAGTGGTAACTACTTTGTTTATCATGTATGAATTCATTCTATAGTTTCATTCCTTGTACTTTGATCAAGGTTACATTATCTAGAAAAGGATAATAATGATATAAATATAACAGATATTCATTATATAAATATTTAGTTTAATCCATATAAGTTATAGATAGAAAAATGAATTACACCGTTCATAGATAAGGTAGGTCGTGCATATGCATGGACACTGTATTCACTTTTTGACAGATAGAATGAAAGAAAGTAGATAAGTATTAAAATTTATTGAATAAATATTATATAATTTAAATAATATATATTCATAAAATACATCCTCATTACTATCCAAGTAAAATAGAAATGAAAAACTATTCACATCTCTTCATAGAGGTAATAGTCCACACGTACGTATGGGCGACATTATCGTTCCTCAATGGTTTAGAAGTTAAGAATGTATATATGATATTATAATTATAGAAGTATAATTATGTTATAAATATAATATATAAACATTTAAACTACCATAGTTCCCATCCATAAAATATGGTGATGAAAAATGAATTCTATCACTATGTGGTTATGGTAAACCATATGTACGAACAAGCGATACTTTCACTTCCTATTTGATGAGAGATAGTGGATAATGGTGATTTCATAATCATGAAAATATTTTCTTATAGCGAGGATACTTAATTTACAATTTTATGATCAATACCATATATATATATATAATAGGTAGAAGAAGAAGTAAAAAAAGAAAGTGATCAGTTAAGGTGATTACCTCTTCTTTGAAAGAACTCCAATAGATCTCCTCCTAAAAACACTAGAGTTGGTCTTTTAGAAATAAAAACACATAAATAATGTGTATAAGGAAGTTGTGAAGATATTTTTTCATGTTATAGTTAATATATAAGGCTCAAATTATTGTAAATAAGTGAAGAAGGATCTTCCCTTTTATAATTGAGATGAGGGGCACTTTTGGAATTTCATAAAAAATTAAAATATAATAAGACTATTCTAGATCAAAATTATTAAAAATGGTAAGGAATCCAATTAAAAAGTTTTTTTATTGAAATAAAATCATCAAATTAAATTTAGACAAGTTTTTATATCATTTTAATCCTAATCTTTTTTATTAATCACTTTGTTAAATATTTTTTACCTCAACCGCGGTAACCGTTATTTTAATCACAAAGGGTTAATAATGTTACTATAATTGGTAAATTGACTCATTAATGGACCATGGATAATGTTTTAAATTTTATTACATCCACATGGACAAATATAATATTTTTAAGAATTTTAAAAAATTAATAAAATTTTATTTTGATAAAATTTTATTAATGTCAATTTTGAGACGATTCATTTAATTAGATATTAAACACATCAATAAAAAGTTTGATTTTGAATATATTTAATTAAAAACCTAATATTTCATATATATCTATAAAAATTTTGGGGTTCATTAACGCTTTCAAATTATATCACTTTTAATATTTTTAAAAACATTTATTTTATTTCTCTCTTAAATAAATTCTATATTAGCATTGTATAAGAATTTAAGGTAATTATATCATTTATAAAAATTAGAAATTAATTTTTATCATTAAAATAATTTTATTAAACTCAAAATATAAATTTACGTTAATTAATAGATTTTTTTGTCCCTATGTGGACACATAATAGATATTTAAAACTAAGAGATTGAGATTTTGTTACATTCTTTGATTTTAATATTATATTAGTCATTTTCATGGACAAGTGTCCATTAAACATATCAATTTAAAGCCCAATATGATATGGTTCTAATTAAATTTATCTAATAATAATTAATATGAAATATCATGACCTTACCACTTATTTTTAATTTAGACTAACTTGATTTTCCATTAACCAAGATGATAAATTTTACCATAATTACTATTCATATTGACAAAAAATAAAAGGGATCTATTTGAAAATTTTTAACCTCATGATTATAAATATTTAATCTATTTTATCAAATTTTATACCTATAAGTGGAATAATTTAATTTAAAATCAAAATGAAAAACACAATAAGAAGTAGTTTTTCAAAAGAATGCCTTTTTATATATAAAAATGTTTTATTCCAAATTCAATCGTAAAATTGATTTCAATGTAATTATTTAAATTATTAATAATATAATTGAACTAATTTTATTTTTAAATAATTTTAAATTAAAATTGAACTTTTTAAATACTTTAAACCAATTTTTTTAATAAAAATTAGTTTTTTCATTATTCACTAGAAAATCAATTTTTTTAGAAAAATCCCAAAAATTAAACCAAATATAATTTTGATATTCTGATTTCAAAAATATATTATTTTATAAAATAAAAAATATATAATTTCCATAAATTAATTTTAATACTTTATCACAAAAATAAATAAAATTATTTTTGAAAAAAAAACGTATTTCTGAAGCATAAAGTAACTTTAAAGAAAATTGAGTACTTATTTACTAAGAATTAATCAATGATTCTTCATTGAGTAGTAAATTTATATATATTTAAAAATTTAGTTAATATTATTCATACTCACAAATTTAATGACTATGTTATAATAGCTACATTAAATAATAATATTTTGGGGTTCGTTTAGGCCCAGTGTTGTGCATTATATACACTATTGAAAATAGTATTATTTTAAAATCTCAGGGTGTTACAAAAATTCCATAAATAAAATAATATATAATTTTATGATCCCCTACCTCAATACGATGCCTCTAAGTTTTTCTACGATATGTCTGTTGCGATACATTGCACATGTTTAGGGAGAGAGATATAAAGGATTGCAACCCACTGCATAAGTTGAGATGGTTCGAAGATACTCACAAAACTCAAGGGTTGTTTTACAGATCATTTATGCCCAATATATTTAGAAATAATCATAGTAAAGAGGGGTTATAAATCAAGATAGAGGAGGTGTTTCATTTTCACGAACACGATGAATGTCCTGGATGCATTTTCTAAAAAAACAAGGTGACCTACATGAAATGTATGAAAATATTTTTTAAAATTAAAATATATATTTTCATTTAAAATGTTTATTTACTATTTATAATAGTATTAAAATGATTTTTTCACCCCAAGGAATGGAGGAACTCCTGTATCATATAATTGGTATTTTCAAAATCCCATTAAATATCCATTTTCATTTCTATTTTATTAAAAAAATTAACATTTTTAAACATTTTTATAACCTTTTTCATTATATTTAGCCATTAATGTTATTTAAACACTTTAAATTTTTTTATTTAATTTAAAATTAGAATTTATTATTATTATCATTATCTTAACCTTTACACTCTCTCTCTCCAATTCATGTGCCCATGTATGTGTTTTTTCTTTTATAATCAAAACTTTCCCCCTTAAATTCATTATACATGTTTTACCATCCATTATTTCATGATTTTAATTTTTTATATACTCATAAAATTATTTTTATCTCAAATTTATACATATATGTTACAACCATAATGTGGAATTTTGAAAAAATTTACCCTTAAAATCATGAATCGCTCTCCAAACACCTTTGTATTAATTATACTTAATATATATATATATAAATTTAATATATAAAAAATAATATTAAAAAAATAATATGAATATATATATATATATATTTATATGTTATGTTTCATAACCTAATTTTTTTTCAATGTTTTAAAATGAAATTATATATATATATATTATACATAACATATAACTACATAACACAAACACAAACACACACACACAACACATGTTGTGTAATTTATTTTATATGCATAAGTTCATTTACCAGTGTAAAATTCATTAGGTAAAAATATAGATGATACATAAAATTATCTCCCTGTATAATATATTTGAATCAATGTATAATATATCATACTTGATCATTATTTTAAAATTAATTAACCCTAAAAGAATAAAAAATATAGAAAACATCCAAAGACTCTTAACACTCAAGAAATGACAAAAGGGTAAAATTGGGAAAAATCTGGACCTTTACAATTCCATCCATACATTTCATGTATTACTACACAATGCATATTTGAACATGCAGGTCCTATTAAATTCATCATGAAAACGTATAGACTACATGATATTTTCATTAGCTACATGCTATGTAGTCTGAAAAATCATGTTCCATCCAAACTCAGTTAACACATGATACATTAAATAGCCATTTAAAACACTATGTATTTTTTACCAATCAATGCCTCATGTATCCCATAACACATCTAAGTGTGGTGAACCTTAGTATACAATGTGTACATTTTAGTTACATATAGTGTAACCATGTCCACTAGCCAGAATCTTCATCCCCTCTCGATGATATCTTTGATCAATTTTTACCCATTTTTAACCATTTTTAGATCACATGAGACTTGAATGAAACATATTTAACTGGTTAATCATGCTAACTTCCTTCTAGATTAAAGAAATAATAAACTAGTAATGAAAAACTAACAAAAAAAGTGTATAATCGATCAGTGAATAATAAATAACAATAAATTATTATGCAACTACTTCGATACCACTTGAAGGTTCTGGGGAACAATGGAAGTGGTCAGGCCCATGCCCTGAAATAGAAATTCATTAACTTCTTTAGATTCACCTCCAAACTAGATGAATTTAAATACTAAATTCCATGTGATAGGATAATCCTGTATAATTTATTATTAATTTGTGTAAATAATGAATTTACTTAAATTGAAATTATTTCTTTATTGATGAATATGATAAAATATTTAGGTTATATCATCATTGTGTTAGAGGTTTCAATGGTCTAATACCTTTAGCGGCGATCCACACATGCACCACTAACCTCCAAATGTAATTGTATTTTCATCAAGTATTGGCATGGAAGATCATAACACATGTTTCATTCATCATTGATGGGTACAAGAACTACTTTGAGGGATAAGGATTCCTCTTGTTCGCTATAGACTTGAGAGAGCTGTAGAAGAGGATCTCTCTTCATTCTTGAGAGAATTTTGGGATAAAATCTCTCCAGACTTGAGAGGATTCCCTTTAAAATTAAAATGATAAATGATTAGAATGACTAAGCTTAGTTTATAGAAGGAAATAATTGACTACATATGGGTTAAATAATATATAATTACACATAGGACCTTATTATTATATAGTCCCCAGTGAACCCCATGTCTAAATAATAATAATTATATTATTATTTACATGAAACGTGATAATATTTTAGATAAATAAATATCATTTATTGAATAAATAAATCAATATTTATTAAAATAATATTTAATATACTATTTAACACAAAACCATTAACTTTACCTATCAATTATCTTTGATATTTATCAAACCTTGAATAAAAAATATTTATTTAATTAAATAAATATCACTAAATTATTCACTAATAAATAAATAAATATTATTTTTACAAAAAATAGAAAATAAATATTTATTAAATATTCATCTTACATTTATTCTCTTGAATAAATGGTGACCTAATATTTGTGATCAGCCAAACATAAATACTTATTAAATGACATATGAGAATAATATTTATTTAACATCTTGAATTTATATATAATTTAACTAAGGTTCTAGATACACTTAGTGTGTGACCCTATTTTTTCCTTTATCAATGGAATTAGGAATAACTACTTAAAGTCCAAGGTTAACATCAAGTAACAATCCAAGACACACATAGATAAAGGAATTAATTTTGCAATGACATATAATATCATATGAACTTACACTGTGTAATAAAATCCATTGATCTTGATATCTTTAATCAAGTAGGTTTCATACTAGTGTCTTCAACCTATGCGTTCTATGTATCTTTCTTTGACTTAATGGAAATTAATTATCTAATAGAACTCTATGGTCTTAGACTTAATTAGTTGGTTTTATTCCCATCAATGAGTTTGAGATATCAACTTCCATTAAATAACAAAAAGGAAAAATCCTTTCTCTTATTATTCATTAATTAAATATAATTCATGACACAACCAACATACCTTACTTTTCATGAACATATATCATCATGATTTTGGCCATTATATCAAAAGAATGACTTGTAAAATTCATTAATAATTATCTTAAAGTCTAAGTACCTACACACTTATAAATATAGGAACATCCAATGAAACACATGAGTGTGGATTTCATCATGATAGGCCATGTTATCATAACCTCTGTTTCCGACTCTTTCATCGGGGCGCGCACATCCGTCTGTGAGGACGCGCTGCTGCTTCCCCACATTCCATCTTTCCAAAGGTGGGCGGCATCCGTTCCTTGTTCAGGGATGTATGATCCTTGATCGAAACAGGATGATGGGATGTCGGTACTTCCTTCCATGGATTCCTCCCCAGAACTCATCACCTAGTCCGGGTCTCCCTCATATATTTAATACGTTGTTCGTGAATCTCATTCCCGGTTCCATATTTTCATGGATGCCGGTTAATTACACTACTTCCATCAAGACTTTCCATAGGGTATTTACATGGTAGCGACCTTCGGTCGGAGTAGACAGCAACATCAGGTATGTCGGGGCATCTCTGGGTGCGTGGACATAGGGGAACCTGTATTCTTCCTCATAAGAGGGCATCTCAAGGGTGCAGAACCCGAGGCATCCCACATCCGATGCGGGGAATCATATGTCATCTGAGGTTTTCCTCAGCTTCCCATGTTTATCACGGAGAATGCCGCGAGTTTAACATCTTGCGGAGACGGTTACGCCAAAGGCGTGTCATCCGAGGTTTTCCTCAGGCATCTCATGTTTATCACGAGGTAAGTCGTGAGTTTAACATCTTACGGAGACGGTTATGCCAAAGGCGTATTATCTGAGGTTTTCCTCAGGCATCTCATGTTTATCACGAGGTAGGCCGTGAGTTTAACATCTTCCGGAGACGGTTACGCCAAATGCGTGTCATCCGAGGTTTTCCTCAGGCATCTCATGTTTATCACGAGGTAGGCCGTGAGTTTAACATCTTCCGAAGATGGAATGAGGGTGATCAGAACGTCCCAAAGAGATGGATCAGATTGGTATATCCCTAAGAGGGAACACCTAGAAGGTTTACCAAGGGGATGGATCAGAACGCCCAATGAGGACGAATCTGAGGTGGTGCGCCCCATGGAGGGGAGATGTCACACCGTAATGGTTGATCTGAACACCACTGAGGGCGGATCAGGGAGAGTACACCCCAGAATGGGGGACACCAAGGTCTACCATTGGCTGGGATTGAACCTCATGAAGGTTTCCTACGTACCCTATGTAGAGGACAGGGACCAAAACCCACGTAGTTCGAAGGGGTGATGAATCGGGATGTACACAGAGAACAACGACCCGAAGACATGTTGGGGCTTACGCGTGGATAGCGGCCCATGTACTGCTTGGAGTAGTGAGGAAGTTGATGGCATGATCCCACCGGGATGTGGTGGCCCAGGTAAGAATCAGGGCGGATGATGGAAGGATGAATGCAGTGGAGGGGGAATGAAATGGGACCATCGCAAGGGCGACAGTGAAGTTGGGCTTGAGCCTCGAAGAGACCTCCTACGTATCCCCGTGGTAGGGAATCAAAGTCTGTGTAGTTCGGGATGGTGCCGGAAAGTCGACATGAAGGTGGAACTTGGCCCGATGGATGTTGGGCTTGAACCTCGTGAGGTTTCCTACGTACCATGCCTTGACACAGATCAAAGTCCTCGTAGTTCAGGTGAGGTGTGGAATATAGTTTAACATCACGTGGGACGGGGGTGAACCGACGTGAATAAGATCGGAACGATCGGGTGGTGGGCTTGAACCTCGTGAGGCTTCCTACGTACCATGCCTTGACATGGATCAAATACCACGTAGTTCAAAGGGTGTGTTGGAGAACCGACGCGAGTGAGGACCTTGGTCCAGATGGTGTGGGGCTTACAGACTAGGCTACCCAGGTGCTGGTGACCTGACGTGAAGAAGGTCGGAGTGACCAACAGGTGGTGGGCTTGAACCTCTGGGAGGCTTCCTACGTACCATGCCTTGACATGGATCAAAGACCACATAGTTCAGGTTGGATGCCGAAAGGCCGACGTGAATGAGGAGGACCAGGGGGTCCTAGTGGTGGTGGGCTTAGACCTCGTGGAGGCTTCCTACGTACCATTCCTTAGCACGGATCAAAGACCACGTAGTTCAGGTTGGTCACAACGACTTGCCGCTGGACCGGAATGCAGTTTAACGTCGTGTGGGATGAAGATGAACCCTGACGTGAATAAATGACGAGAGGTGGGCTTGAACCTCTGGAGGCTTCCTACGTACCATTCCTTGACATGGATCAAAGACCCCATAGTTCAAAGGGGATTCGTCGGTGAACCGACGTGAAGGTGAACCCGGGGGTCCACTAGTGGTGGGCTTGAACCTCGTGAGGCTTCCTACGTACCATGCCTTGACATGGATCAAAGTCCTCGTAGTTCGGGAATGGCGGTGGGTGTCAGAGAACCGACATAAATGAGAGACCTTGGTCTGATAGGAGATGGGCTTGAACCTCGTGAGGCTTCCTACGTACCATGCCTTGACATAGATCAAAGTCCTCATAGTTTAGGCTGGTCACAACGGCTTACCATCGGACTGGAATGCATTTTAACGTCATGCTGGACAAGGGTGGAACCTGACGTGAAGAAATGACGGATGGGCTTGAACCTCATGGAGGCTTCCTACGTACCATGCTGTGACATGGATCAAAGACCTCGTAGTTCAGAGGGGCTTCTTTGGCGAACCGATGTGAAGGTGAACCCGGGGGTCCACTGGTGGTGGGCTTGAACCTCGTGTGGCTTCCTACGTACCATGCATTGACATTGATCAAAGTCCTCGTAGTTCAGGAATGAGTGTGCAGTTTAATGTCATTGCGGGACAAGGACATACAGTTTAACGTCATGCTGGATGAGGGAATACAGTTTAACGTCATTCTAGACGAGGGCATATAGTTTAACGTCATGCTGGACAAGGGCATACTGTTTAACGTCATGCTGGATGAGGGCATTGCCATGGACGATGCTTACTCTAAGCCCACATGAGTCATGCTCGGTGTGAGAAACAAGAGGCAGCAAGGACCTGACGATCACGTCGCAAAGGGTGCGTCCGTGAGAAGTGAAGAGGGGATTACGTGTTAGGAGGCCCATGGTGCTGGGACTTACTCCAGGATGGAGGCTCGAAGAAAAGGATGACGATGGTTTCGGGATTGAGCCTTGAAGAGGCTTCCTACGTATCCCCGTGGCAGAGAATCAAAGTCCATGTAGTTCTTCTGATGACGGATTACCGCCGATTGGGGGTTTCAACGGCTTACAACTGGATTGGGTGTGAGCGGCTTACCACTGGATAAGGATGTGAAGGGATTACCGCTAAATGGGGTCACAACGGCTTACCGCTGGATTGGGTCACAATGGCTTACCGCTGGAAAAGGATGTCAACGGCTCACCACTGTATAGGATCACAACAACTTACCACTGATTGGGATCACAACATTGGATGGGGCTTACGCGAGGAAGCTTCTCGGGTGCCGCTATGGAGCGGCAATGGTGAATGGGGCTTACGCAAAGAAACTGCCCGGGTGCCGCTATGGAGCGGCAATGGTGAATGGGGCTTACACAGGGAAGCTGCCCGGGTGCCGCTAGGGATCAGCAATGGTGCATGGGGCTTACGCTAGGAAGCTGCCCAGGTGCCGCTAAGGAGCGGCAATCATGGATGGGGTTTACGCTAGGAAGCTGCCCGGGTGCCGCTATGGAGCGACAATGGTGAATGGGGCTTACGCAAGGAAACTGCCCGGGTGCCGCTATGGAGCAACACTGGTGAATGGGGCTTACGCAGGGAAGCTTCCCAGGTGCCGCTAAGGAGCGACACTGGTGAATGGGGCTTACGCTTGGAAGCTGCCCAGGTGCCGCTATGGAGCAGCACAGGTGAATGGGGCTTACACTAAGAAGCTGTTCGTAATGTCTTCCTCATGTATGGCCATGAGGGCATCCCAACTCACTGGTGGGTTGAGGCATTTACCTATACGCTAGTGCACAAGCGGGACAATGCCAAGGGGCGTTGGAATCATGCCACTGTAATCATGGCATTAGACGTCTTATGCTTGGAGCATAAGGCATCTCTTGTTTAGTGCAAGAGGCATCCTATGATTGGCACATAGGGTGATCACTACAGTTTAGAGTCTTGTAGGTAGGACTGTTAGCATCTCATGATGGGAGCATAAGGCATCTCTTATTTGGAGCAAGAGGCATCCTATGATTGGCACATAGGGTGTGCTACAGTTTAGAGTCATGTAGAAAGGACTATTGGCATCTCATGCTAGGAGCATGAGGCATCTCTCGTATTGGGAAAGAGGAATCCTATGATTGGCATATAGGGTGTGCTACAGTTTAGAGTCATGTAGATAAGACTATTGGCATCTCATGCTTGGAGCATAAGGCATCTCTCGTATAGGGCAAGAGGCATCCTATGATTGGCACATAGGGTGTGATACAGTTTAAAGTCATGTAGATTGGACTATTGGAATCTCATTCTAGGAGCATAAGGCATCTCTCGTATAGGGCAAGAGGCATCCTATGTTTGGCACATAGGGATTAATATGGTTTAGAGTCATGTATAAAGGGCTGTTAGGAAGAAGGTGCCTAGAAATGGTTGGTGTTGGGACTTACGTAAGGGCGGACCTTTGTGGTTCAACCAGGCATAGGAGCCAAGTCATAGGGTTTGGAGGAGTTTCCTGAGGAATGGTTCGACTCAAGGTACTCGGGGAATTGATGATGAGAACCTCAACTAACGACATAGTAAACAAAACAAGAGGAATACATCAACTCAAGGTGTTTCATGGTGTGTGGAGGAGTGTATCAAATCATGGTATTCTATAGGTTGAAGGTGGGAGCGCATAAGGGCGCAATGGAAAATCCCGGAATCCCGGCCCGAAAAGTTCGTGGTGTGACTCTCCATTTTTCATGGGGGGTTTGTGACGGTAACAAAGGGACCGACCCGGAGGGACGGGACTGCAGCCCGACACTGACCTCGAACGGGGGTGCGGGGGCGCAACCCCCGCGGTATGGACCTGTGGGTGCGAAGGTAGGATCCTCGCAAAGGATAGGTCTTCACAAAGTAGCTTCGTGGAGCATGGCCCCGCGGAGCAATGGTCTCTCGCGGAGCAAAGGGGTCCCACGGAGCAAAGGGGTCTCGCGGAGCAAAGGGGTCTCGCGGAGCAAAGGGGTCTCATGGAGAAAAGGGCTCTCGTGGAGCAAAGGGCTCTCCCGAAGCTTGGTATCGCGGAGAATAGGCTCGCGGAGCAGCAACGCGAAGGAAGCTGCTCACGGAGCATGGCCTCGCGGAGCCGCAATGCGGAGCTCCGCTCGGCCGCCCAAGGGGTGAAGTGGCCGTGGCCATTCCCCGGAGAAGGGGGGTGAGCTGGGTATTTATAGGCCGGGGCGCCGCGAAGCAAATCTCGCTCGGTGTGAAGATGGAGCTTGCTCCGCAGTGGATCTTCGCGGCGCGTCGCGAACGTCAAAGCACTTCACGGAGCCGTCCCGCCTCCTTTGCTTCGCGGCGGGTTCACGAACGTCAAATTCATTCGCGGAGCATCCCACCTCCTGTGCTTCGCGGCACATCTTCACGGCATGTTGCGAACATCAAATAGGTTCACGGAGCTTCTTGCCTCATTGCTTCGCGGCGGTGATCCGCAATCACAGAGGCGGCTTCACGAATGGGCTTTGCGAACGAGTTTTCCAGCCAAAATTCAAATGTCCATAACTCCTAATCCGTAAATCCGTTCAGGCCCTACGACCTACCAAATCGAAGCTTGCGAAATGGAATACGATCTTGGATCATGTATGGAAGCATTTGGAAAATATTGGGGACGCGTTTTCCGGGGTCTACAACCTATTTTCTTGAGATTACTAAGGGTGTACACCATGAGATATCATCTCAAATTCCTTTGAGTCTTCATCCCTAAAATCTTGTAACATTTTTGTATCATCAAATAATATCATCAGACCATATTCTATGTATTTAAGAATACCATTATAGCACTTCTAGGTTTTTATCATAGTGGGGAACTACAATAACCTATTAGTGTGATAGTTACCCATTAAGACATTATCCACATAATGTCATGTATAAGAACAATCATGATGTTATAAGAACTTTGTTAATATTTAAAAATAAAAAATACAAGTTATCATAAAATAAATAGAATTTGGTTCTAGGTTACCAACTGTAATAGATTCTGGATTCTCATAGTTAGGATGTGTTTATGGATAATATTTTTTTTACTTTAAAGTTTATTAAGTAAGAAAGAGGAATAATATTTTACAAATGGGATTATGTCCAGATAAGGGTAGACATATGGAATCAGAAGAGTGGTATGGCCACTTAGTGACATAGATTAAAACCAATCCAATGAGAATTACTTTGGGTTTGATAAAAAAATTAAGTCTAATCACTATAAAAAACATGTATTTGAAATTTTTTTACTATGAAGCTGTTTAAATTTCTATATATTAAATATAATTTATTTAAAAAATAATAATTGATTCCTGAGTTAACTATTAATTATTAGTGGGTTTTTCAATACGTGATGGTTATTTATGATTAGTTTTTTAGGAACATCTCATTCTCGTAATAGTAAAATAAACCTAATATATAGTATTATCTATCATAATTAATTTAATATGTAAATAAATAACATAATATGAATAGGTTCACATCATATTCATCAAGATTCATCACTAATGTATCTCAAAAGAGTTTTTTTGATAGATATCACTTAGCAAAGTCCAAAATAATATCACCTCTACAGGTAGTACATCAACCACTAGAATCCCTGTATGTTATGAGAGGATCCCTTAGACTCCAAAGGTGTGTTAGAACCTTCTACTTGAAGAAAAATAGATCAAAATATAGAATAAATATTTTAATTGGTTTGATAGAATCAATACAACCTAATGCGAGGTTAATATAATTTATATTGAATCACATTATTTAATGAAAATGATCAGGCATCGATAACCAACATTTGTCTACCAACATATTATACCATAACATATTATTATTGGTATAATAATTGTTTAATGTTTCAATGATTATAAATATGTTTTTCCTGACATAAATTAATCATCTAGATGATTAATAGCCTATGGAAAACTGTTCAGAAGATGTGGCGGTATCCCAAGTACCCGATATCATATATCGTATTCCATGTCAATTATTGTACCATTTGACATAGGCATCCATATTCCACTAAAAATATAACTATATCATTTCTTATTATATTAATCTCATACATATAGTGAATTATGATATGGATTAATTGTAAAATACAATTCATTATGTCATGAACCAACCCAGGATACACCAATATAGCATCCCATCCGGCATTACTAAATGGCTTGAATGGCATTCCAGATCTGCACAGGAAAATAACCAGTGTCTTGAAATCAATGAGGAACTTTTTGGAATGATTTATTTTAATAAAACAATGAGTTATAAGGAGGAATTCATCCTAAAATTTGTTATGACCAATCCACAGGTTGGATAGTACACCCATTTTAAATAAATGGTTTTAATAATAAATCCAACCAAACAAGTCAATACAACAAGAATAAAACACATAAATCTATAGATTAATCAAATTATTATAACTAAACACCCCATATAGATATACATCCGTAACCAAGATTTAATAAAAAGTTATAAATAAGACCAAAAGTTAACAAAAGGAGGAAGTATGAGGTGTCATGATACATGAAATGAACCAAAGTAAACAACAAAAAGGGAACCCCCAACATTCATATCCTTATGAAAAGTGAACAAGTTTCACTTTTCACCACTATAACACCTGAACCAAAATATATTTATGACCCATTATATCCTAGAAATACATGTACTAAACCGAAAAGTATAATAGGAGTAAGAAATAATGCCCAATAGGTATCCTCACCACACCCAATTCATACCCTATAAAGATTAATCTGTAAAATTCTAGTTTTTATATAATAATATGAAAATATATTATTTATTTTTTATATAAAAAAATATATTAATTTTTAATAAAAAAAATCTTTCATTATAATGAATAAGTAAAGTATTCCTTTTTAAAATACATTGTGATGGGATTACATTGATGTAAAATAGTGAGTTTTTTATAGAAAGACTAAAATTAAACATCCACCTGGAAAACACCCAACGTTTCTTCACATTTATGAATCTATCAATTTCTTAATATGAAAATAGTGAAATCATGATAAAGGATAAATTTTGACTTCATAAAAAATCCATTTGAGGTAATAACTTAAGAAATTAAAGAAGATAGTGTACCAAGAAAACAATTTACATCATTAATAAGTTAACAATAAAAATTAAGGGAGTCAAAATACCTTAATTATTTAACATAAATTATGATTTGGAGAAAATATAAAAGAAAATACAACATTAATAATTATTATTAAAAAATAAAAATAAATAATATTCATAATATTCATCGTCATGAGAACAATCAAGAGATATAAATGCTATATAGGAAAACATGATAACAAAACCCATATAATGGTAATTATTGATGATACAACTACCCAACACTCAATATTACCCTTCCTAGACTGGTTGAGAGGTAAAATCCCGTAATTAGAGTAAATTCCTAACTTTGTGACACTATTTAGAGCCTGATAATAAACTATTGTGATACTAAATCCTAAAAATCCCACTTAGTTACCCAACGTTTCCCATGTCATATAAATTAAGGTGAGAAGATATAATATATCACTTATCAATATATCAAGACTAAATAAAAATTAAGTCTCACATTCACCTTTTAAAACCATTCATATAAGAAACACCTTTCTTTATCAACATCTATAACCTAACCATGATATTCATTCTCTATAACCATTTTATAATATAATCCCATACCAAATTCATTGTCAATAAATAATAAGGGACATGACTTCAAGTGTTGCAATCGATGATACAATTATGATAATTCTAAAATACACCTTTTAAAAAAAAAATCTTCAAAAAAGATGGAAAAATAATAAAATTACTCTTTTTAGAAGCATAAGAAAATCATTTTGTAGACAAAGAAATAATTAAAAACAATAGAGATTTAATAATAGAATATTTCAACTTTGAAATGACCAAATGGGTCTTTAATCCTTGAGAATATTGACGAAAACATGATGAACATTAATTATAAATCAAAATACATTATTCTAATAAATAAATGTTGATTAAATCATTAAAATCTATAGTGGTCTTTTTAACAAACACTTGGTACGCACAATTTCTATAGGAATTAATTTTATGTCTTTATTCATAAGAAAAACTCTTATATATTAAAGTAAAATTAAGTGAAACATTTAAAAACCCATAAAATTGGAATCATTAAAAATTATAAAATTTACTTTATTGGAAAATGAGGTTATAAAATCAATCATGCACACATGGTTCAAAGTTTAATAACAAATTCATAGAGCTGCTTACTGGGATTGGTGTAAACAAAGTAAGATGAAGTTTTTCTACCACAAAGTGGAAGGAATAACTTTATTAATACCTTAAGAGACTTAAAATTATAAAAACCCTAATTTAGGAACCATTCAATATTAACCCTAACAACCATGGCTATGTGTATGTAAGAACAAGATAAAATAAGTAAGAAGATGAAGGAGGAGACAAAGAGGATCCACTTACATGAAGAAAACCAAGGGGTTCACTAAAGCAAATCCCCATATTAAAAAGAAGAACAGAGGGAGGGAAATTTCACCAATTGAGAGGGTCGTGGGAGGATTCCAAAAGAATTTAATAGATTGATAGAATCCCAATATTAAAAAATTAAAAATAAACATTTTTAATGAGTGGAATAGTCGACCTGTAGGGTCTATGCAGACCCTGCCGTGACGGTAGGAACTACACTTCCTCCCCCTTTTCCACTCTACATGGTCAGGGTACATAGTCCCCATGACTATGATTTAACCATGAAAACCCTATTGTATACCATATTCACCCTACACAGTCATTTCATAGTCCTTGGAACCGTGCACCCAGACTTTACTACCTAGAACTTCTCTCTAAATCTCTAAAATTAGACTTCAAACTCCAAAATAGAATACAAAATAAATAAATACAACATATATAATAAAAAATGAAACTCAATGTGTGGAAAATCCTTTTAGTTCATATTAAAAAATCTCCCAATTTCACTTAAATCCCATAAAGTCTTTATGAAAAACTTTATGACTATTTGTGAAACAATCCCAAGTCTTTTAGATATGGTTTTATCAAAATATCATATTTTTTGGAATAAAAAATTTATAAAACAATTAATTCTTGATCTAAGGCCTAGAAGTGTGACCCTATTGGGATTTGTGGAATTGAAAACAAATATGAATTCCTTGATTCATAGCTGTAATAAAAAAAGTAACTTATAACAAAATATCAGTGTTACTCAAGCTATAATGGGGGTCTGGCATGTTCTCAACCAAACACACTCAAATATCAATATGAATATTTCTACCACAAGATATATCATACACATCACATGTATACTTATATAATCAAAATTTCTTTTATATTGAGTGATTTATTGACATAGAACATGATATTCTAGTATAAACCAACTCAGAATTTCATGATGCTCTAAAATATAATTTCTAGTTTGAATGAATACATCACATTTCATTCATCTGATTAGTCAAGTACATCACATGTCACTTAACTAAGAATCACCATAAATTTCATTATTCTAGTGAAATCATGAGACCATATATATTTTCTCATCATACAAGTGAAAAAATATAATCTTGGTTGAACTCAACTAAATACATGATGAACCAAATACCCAACCACCCTCAATTAGCTCAGCCACAATTTTTGCATAAAAAATGTATCAAAGTATGAAATATCACATGATAAGTATCTTTCCAACCTCAGGTACTATAAATTCATAATAATAATACACCCATAAGTATATCAATGACCATATGACATTCTATGTGATATATTTTCATGGTCCAGTCAAAATAATAAGTCTCTACCTATTATATCATGAGTCAATTATTGGTATCACACATAATATTCTACTCACTCTAATATTAAAATATCACTAAAACCCATAATACTCTATGGTGAACATGAATAAGTGACAACTCAAAGGTGTAATTTGATGGAATTATATCATTCCACTATTTATGTAATATATGAAACACTCATGATTGAATGATAAAGTAGATCATATTTATTATAAAACTATTATACAACCCCATTGACAGTAATAATTACATCGTGTATCCCATGTATCTAATACCTAGAGAATTTTCATGACCCTCATACTTCTATAGTGTTAATGTATTTATCAATGAATCTATTACACTCTCTTTTTTAGCCTCCCAATAGATCTTTACATCACCCCTTTAAATGATATCTCAAATGAGATATTATTTGGATGGATTTGTTTGGTCCTTTATTGAGAGTTAGGTTCCTTGGAATGAGTAATAGCTTTATTTTTATCACAGTAAAGCTCAATTTCTCCCTCAATACTATGAACCACCCCAAGTATAATGATGGAATTCATGATCCAAATAACTTTCTTCACAACATCTGATGTAGTGATGTACCTTGAATCTATTTTTCAGTCTTTTATAGCACCTCATTTGAAACTTTTATAACTAATATATTTATTGTTGAGGAAAAACATGAAACTAGACTAATGTATCATATCAATTTTTTCATATGGGAATTTAAAATCATTATAACCCCTTACAATGATCTAATCCTCCCCTACAAAGACCAAGTACTTCTCCTTACTACTTCTTAAGTACCTAGAGATATTCTTAATAATAATAAAATGAATCTCACTAAGATTGAATTGGTATCTAATTTTTATTCTTAAAATATAAGTGACATTGGGTCAAGTACATAACATGGAATGCATGATAGATCCAATGGAAGACTCATAAGAAATTTTTCCATCCTTTATAACTCTTTGGAATTATTTTGAATCTTCCTAATATTTATTCCATGTGACAATGGTAGACTCATTATTAGGTTTCTCCATGATAAAATGATTTGGTACTTTACCTATATATGTATTTTGACTAGATCCAAGAAACCTCTTCGATCCATAGATATAGATCTTCATACCAAATATGTGGACTATTTCACCCATGTCAATAAACAAGAAGCATTTCCCACACATTTTTATAGAATATAAAGTTGGGATACCATTTCTGATAAGGAATATTTCATCCACATAAAATATCAGAAATAAAAAAACACCCCCACTAACCCATTTTCAACACCTATAAATATTTTAGGAAATATTTTTCTTTAAATATTTTAATTTTTTTTCTATATCTTGTGATACATGAAACCCTGAGTCTAAATGAACCATATCATTATAACCCAACCGTTAAGTTGTTGGGTGTGAATAAGGATAACTAAATTATGAAAATTTTATGGTTTATACATATATAAAATAAATTATTTATCTATCAATTGATTATAAATAAAAATAACATCATTTGAAATTAAAAGAGGTGTTTTTCTAAAAAGATTGTATTTATGTGCACAATGTGTTTTTATCATAATAAATTAAATTTATCACAATTTTTGAATTTTTTAATGTATTTTAATTATTATATATTCATTTTTTTAAATTCATCTAATATTTTTTCTAGGCATGAAATAAAAAAAATTAGTTTTACGCCTAAAACTATATTTTTATAAAAAGAAGTTCGCATCGTGTTTTGTAATATTATTTTAAAATTAATTTCTAAAACTTATTGAAATTTAATTTTAAAAAATAAAGTCCATATTTGGAATTTATATATTCAAATTTAGTAAACATTACTGTTTTATTTTTAGACATTCTGATTAGTAACTGTGGTAAAATTTATCACCTCTATAATGGTAAATCGGGTAATTGTGCTTAAAAATAATATGATAAGGACTAAAAACCCTAAAACTTGCCTTAATTTAATTTTATGAGTCTATTTCATCTATATTAATCTAAAATTTTAATATATATTTTTTTCCCATTTGGATATGATTTTTACCCTTATATTATTTTATGTAAAGAAAAGGTAAAATTTTTATTCTCATTGTTTTATTAACTCTATATTTTTGACATAGGGATAAACAAGGGATATTCTATGTTATAGATATTAATTTTAAATATAAATTATTTTTTTACCATAGTAAATTTTTTATAATTTTTGGTGAGGAAATAATTAGCTTAAAGTTTTACCAAACACCGACACAATATATATTCAAATAATAGAAAAATAAAATAAACGTTTTCAAAAATATCAAAAGTAATATAAGTTTAATGAATTATTGTGTAACATTATTTTTTAGATAAATATGATATTTTAGATATGTGTTAAGTATTATATTTGAATTACTTTGTTGACATGTTGTTTTCAAAGTCAAATTAAATGAATAATTTCCAAAATGAAATTGATGATGTTTTGTAATAAATAATATTTTATTAAATGATTTAAAATTCATAAAAATACTATATTCAACCAAGTTAATGGGATTTTGTTTAAATAATAAACCATGCCCCATTTATGGGTCTTATTCCCTTTTTATGATAAAATTCTTGACCCTTAAAGAGTAGAAAAACAAGATATTGATGTAATTGTCATAAGGATTAACTAGGGTTTAATACTAAAAGTTAAGGGTTAAATCATAACCAAAACTTGTCCAAATTTTATTCCATTAGAGTATTTAGACTAAAAATTATTGAAAACTCAAATTAAATCAAATTTTATCCATTTTTACATGAAAAATAATTTATAGTTATTTAATACTTTGTGAAATTCCAAGAATGCCCCTCCCCTCACTTATAAAAGGACACCCCTTCTCTATTTTATTAAAAACAATTGAGAAACCTAACCATTTAAAAAAATGTATATTATAAACATAATTATATATATTATAGAGGTTTTGGTATTCTCGAAAGACTAACCCTTAGTTCTTAAGAGGAGATCTAAAGGAGTTCTTTCAAAGAAAAAGTAATCACTTTAACTGATCACTTTCATATTACTTCTTATTTAACCTTCTATAAATATATAGTATTTATCATAAAATAATAAATTAAGCATACCAAATATAATTAAATGTTATTATTGTTATGAAACCACCATTATCCACCATCTTTCCCATAAAATGGGAAGTGAAAGTATTATTCATGTGTACGTACGACTTACCGTCTCAACGTAGCGATAGAACTCATTTTCATAAAAATATTTTAAGGATGGTATAATGGTGAGTTTAATGTTTATATATGATATTTATCACATAATTATTCTTCTAAAATGATAAAATCATATCTATCTTTTTATCTTTCAATTCATTAGAAAACAATAACGTCGCTCATGCGTTTGTGTGGACTACCACCTCCACAAAGTGATGTGATTTTTTCTTCATTTTTGATTTGAATGGATGGTATTTATAATGTTTTTAATGATTATATATTATTTATATGATTTAATAATTATTCTATAAATTTTAATTATTATTTAACTTTCTTTTGTTCCATCCATCAAAAAGTGAAAACAACGTTCATGCGTATGTACGGTCTACTATATCCCTGAATGATGTGATTCATTAATCAATTTGTTAATTTTATGGATTAATTTAAATACATATATAATGAATATATATTATATTTATATCATGATTAAAATATTATAGATTACAGAACCATGGTAAATTTTCAAGTACAAAAACTACTGAACTAAAACATATATGAAAAATGATGCAGTTATCACGTGGAGCGATGATGTTAATGAAGAATTATTAATAAATAAGTGATAAAATATTATAAGTGTAAAGAACCCGATTTACCTTGGATATTATTTTTTTAAATACATGGGAATTTTACGAGTCTACAGTTTTTGACGGCACATGATTCTGAGGCCTGGTGTGTCCAGAATCAAATTATAAAGTTTTGTTCGGGTACATTCAGTAAACGTATGAGCAAGTTTTTATAACTTTTGAACCGGTGCTCAGAATGGAAATCTGAGGGCATCGTTGAACTTGCAGTGCTGGTTTTTGCTTGAGAAGACTTTCACCTCGACGACGGATGGTCGGGAATAAAAGTTAGTTTTTGGTTTTTTATAAAAAAATAATAAAATAAAGTGTAGCCACACTTTATTTTATTCCAGACGCCATGTGAGTGCAGGTTGTTGGAACCTCCACTTGGGAGTTGGTGGTGGGACCACCACACCCTAACCTCCAATGAGAGGTTATGGTGGTGGGGCCTACCCGAACTCAACCTCCCATGTGAGGTTAAATGTGGTGGGGACCACACGAGGCCACCCGACCCCTCATTAATGGGAGGAGACCTTAACCTCTCAACTCTCCCTCATTAATGAGGGAGAGCCTCTCCACCTTTCCCCACCTTAATGAACCTAACCCCCCCCCCCAAATTAATTCATGACAACATTCATGAATTAATTAGGGGGAGCCTCATAATTAAATCATCAATTCGAATTCTATGCCAACGGAATATTAAGATAACCTACCTATTTTATTTCAATTGGCATATATCATTTTGGTGGAACGGGGGAAAGGAAAGCTAAGGAGAAAAAGCTCCAAACAAAGAACCGTTCTCCCAACGAAGAATGCGAAGAACGCCGACGACACTCTTCATCTATGACCTTCTTCCTCAGACCCCTTCGATGTGGGACGTGATCGTCTACCATGGATTGACGACCATCCTTCCGTGACGTCAACGAACGACTACTAGCGAATCAAAGGTAGGGGTTTATTTTTATTTAATGTATGAACTTTTCCCCATGTTCTTCCTTTCTCTCAAAATGAAGAACGGTGGTAGTTGTGCTTCATACAAGCGAGCTATTTGTTATCACCTCAAACGTAGAGGATTCGGGCCGAACTAACACGACCCGACATCCTCTGTCAATTTCTTCTCTCTTGTGGCGTTCTATGGCAAGGCGACGAATGCGGAAACAATGAGGTCGTGCTACCCGCGGCTTCCGCGAACCGTGTCGCTTCCGCGGTTCACTAGTGCTCCTGGCCAAGAGGTTCCTGACCCGCCTACCCGCGGTGCCCCCGGCGCACTACTCGCACCCCGCCGGCACGCTGCCAGCGCCTCTGGCGCGCTGCCCGGTGCCCCCGCTCCCCTGCCGCGACCTGCCCGGTGCCCCCGAGCCCCTGTCGGTGGCCCGCCCGACCCCTGTCGGGGGCCTGACTAGTGAGCCCGCGCCCAACCACGCCCTGCCTAGTGCCCCCACACCCTACTGCGACCTGCCTGGTGCCCCCATGGCCAGCCCCGTGGCCTGCTGCGCCCTGCCCGGTACACCCGCGGCCTGCCTGGTGACCAGTCGGCCTGCCCGTGCCCCACACGGCTTGCCTACTGAGCCTCCCAGACACTTGCCTCCCGAGATAACCCATGGAATCCCTCACGGTGTCGCTGGCCGAACCGGCCAGGGTCTCCCAGGCCGAGTCACCAAGCCGCCTATGTGGCGACTACCAGGCCGAAATGCCATCACAGTCCGCTGGGCCGGGCCAAGTGGATCGGGTCAAAAATTAGCGGGCTGACCCACCCAATGGGCCGGGTCAGACCCCGCAAGTCTGACCGGGTCGACCCAGACTAGGTCGGCCCAAATTGGGTTGGGCTGAGTCGGTCTGACCAGGTCGAACTGGACTCGGGCCTATTACTGATACATTACCTTCTTGGGCCATATCTTTGCCACCGGGCGTCCATTTGACGACCCGTTAGCAGCGCCGATATTCTTGGATTATAGCCGTCCCTTTGAGTATACCCCACTAGAGTTCGGTGTATAGTTGATTCATGGTCTGGTTGGTTCGTACACGAATCCAACCGGGCCCCCGGGACTAAAATGTTAATAACTCACAGACCGAGCATCTGATTGTCATGTCGTCTGTTGCGTTGAGACCCCTATGACATGGATGACCTTTGAGATACTTCTATGTGAGACTTTGTGACACTTGGAATATTGACCAGTAGCTCATAGAGTAGATCCTCCTGAAGATGAACAGACAGAGTGCCGAGACCTAGTAGCTGACAGACCTGATGACTGCTTGACCGATTCAACTCAGAGTGATTCGACTAGCACAGTGGGGAGAGCCCAATATTTGGCGGCAGACCCATGGTGGAGGAGTGCCCGGTGTTTGGCAGCAGACCCATGGTACTCAACAGGAGGAGTACCTCTGTAGGATATTAGGGAGAGCTCCCTGTATTTGGCAGCAGACCCACAGCGGACGGAGCTCTTGGTATTTGGAAGCAGACCCGCAGTACTCGACAGGAGGAGTACCTCAGCAGTCCAAGGTTAGTGAGAAGCACCTCAGTGTCACGTCAGACACACTATTCACGATAGAGGAGGAGTTCTCTAGCAGCCATGGTTTTGATAATGAAAATTCTGGTTTGAGCTGAGTCAATGACCTTTGTGTTTTCCTCATGATTGAGATGGGTTACTTGTTAACTTAGGTATATATATGGTCATATACCTAAGTAATGGTCATCTATTGATTTCATACTTTGTGGTTTATCCTTGTTGTATTTTGTGAGACCTTTAGGGTCTTGGGGCCCCTACTGAGTATCGTTATACTCACCCCTACACAGGATATGTCCGCACCTCGTTGTGTTGGATGCAGACGACAGACATCGCTGACGGAGGACAAGAGTGCTAGGATTGGACGATACCTGGAGGAGGACCTACGACGTCAGTACACAGTGGAGTCTGATGGACGTGGAGGGCTGTGGAGGCCATCTATACCTACCATTCATGTAGGAAACCCGGAAGACGATCCATGAGCTACTTTCACCTATCAGTTGTTTGTCCCTTTTCAGTTGTATTTGTACTTTACAATTGGACTTGTATTCTAGCCCCCCTTTACTTTCAGTACACTTGTCATACAACCTTTACTTAGTGTTATCTTCCTCTTGTACTCTGGTTGTGTGTTTTTATGTTTTATAAAGGAAATTCCTTCCCAGTTTTAGGGAATTATGCCTTTAGTGCTAGTCACCAGCCCATGGACTATGGAAGGCGGGCTTGGGGTAGTCACGATACTGGCCCCAGGGGATGGGTCATGAAAAATTGGTATTAGAGGACATCAGTTCTACCACAGAACTTAGGACTCTGATATTTCTTTCTGTGAAGTAATAGTGTTATGGGTACTAAGTGTTGTTTTCTGTTCAGGGAGTCCAGTGTTGGTGCTGGCGGCCGGCGTATCCATACACTAGGACCCTGAATTCTGATTTCCAACTCAGTGCATGAAAACACTGATTGCGTGTGTGTTTTCCTTTGTGAATTCTTTAAATGAGCTCAATCAGGTCATCTCACCAGGTATATTCTTTTGACCGTGTCTCATCTATTTCTTTCAGGATGCCTCCCCGCAAACAACCAGCTAGAGCCCCGAGAGTTGTACGTACTGACAGCCCACTGAGCGATGAGGCCTCAGAATAGGGCCCTCTTCCAGTTGAGGCACCAGCGGTACTACTCCCCGTTGGGCCACCGATGCCACTAGCCCTAGAAGCAGAGAGTGCACGCTGCTTGAGCGCGCTGCATGAGTTCCAACGCTAGAGGCCATCCTGGTTCAGGGGAAAGATAGACTCGCAGGTGGCTGAGGATTGGATGGAGGCTGTGGTGAGAGTCTTCAGACTGGTAGGGACACCATCCGACTTCATGGTGATCCTTGCTGCCAACCACATTCAGGAAGCAGCAGGCATATAGTGGAGCCTGATGCTCCAGATGCATGATGAGGCGTCACTTCTATGGGCAGACTTTGACAGCCTGTTCTGGGAGGAGTTTGTACCAGCCACCCTTTGAGCGGTGCAGATACAGGAGCTACTTCATCTGCATCAAGGCTGTATGAGTGTAGCTCAGTACTCATCAAGGTTCACTGACCTCTCGTGATACTCCACTGATATGGTATGGGACCCATTCTTTAGGGCCCAAACCTTTGAGCAGGGACTCGGGCGAGATATCAGAGCTTCAGTTGTCTCCCAGAGCATCCCGATGTAGGAGGGAGTGTTGGAGAAATCCCTCCAAGTAGAGAGTTTCCTTGCTGATCAATCTCCAGCAGTGAGACCCACCACTATTTTACTTCCAGCGGAGTCTTCTGCAGTTGGTAGTAGACAGATGACGCAGAGGTCCAAGAGGACCAGACCCACAGGTGGTCGACATCACGACTCAGGATCAGTTGTGCGGGGAACCCAGAGTGGTGACAGAGCCAGACATGTCAGGAGCAGACAATGTTACTCCTACGGCGGGCTTGGTCACATGTCTCGTGACTGTCCGACCCGCCGTTCTGAGGATCATCAGACAGTTGAGGGACCTTCCAGGCAAAGGCAGAGGTTCGATCGAGGCGGTCCGCAGGGCGGAGGCGGATGTGGCAGAGAAGCTGGCCGTGCAGCTGGTGGTGGACGACGTTATGAGGTGCTACCACCACCACCACCAGGAGGTCCACCCCGACCACAGGGAGCGGGTGGACAGGGCAGAGAATAGCTTCAGGAAGCTGAGTCTTATGATCACAGTACTCCAGAGATGATTTGAGGTGCGATCTATGTCTATTCCACCTTAGCTGAAATTCTTATAGACACGGGTGCCAGTCACTATTTCATTTCCAGTTCCCTCGTTCGGAGCTCAGAGATTCCGAAGGATCCGTTGGTTCGATCCTTACAGCTAGAGACTCCTATGGGAGTTGATTCGACGATTACGCACTGGTGCCGGTAGTGCGAGCTTACTCTAGGAGGCAAGAGCTTCGGCTGTGATCTCCTAGTAGCGGCGTCGAGGGCTTATGATGTCATCTTGGGTATGGACTGGTTATCTGCAGTCCATGCTCAGATCGACTGTATTAGGTGAAAAGTGCAGTGTGTCCGCACGGATGGGACCAGGTTTACCTTCACTGGAAAGAAGGGAACCATTGCAGTGCAATACAGACTTACTCGGAGGAGGGTGCAGCCGATCACTCACCAGTTGGCTTGCCTTACCCTCGGAGCAACTGATGTGGAGAGTCCGAAATACCCTGTAGTGGTGGACCAGTACACGAATGTTTTCCCTGATGATGTTCCAGGACTACCTCCTCGTAGAGAGGTGAACTTCTATATTGACCTGTACCCTGGGACGACACTGATATCTACTCCAACATATAGGATGGCTCCAACTGAGCTTCACTAGCTACTGGTACAGCTAGAGGACTTGCAGGGAAAGGGATTCATCTAGCCCAGTGTTTCTCCCTGGCCAGCCTCGATTCTGTTCGCCAAGAAGGTAGATGGGAGCTTAAGGCTCTATGTCGACTATCATCGCCTGAACCAGGTGACCATGAAGAATAAGTACCCACTCCCAACTATTGACGACCTCTTTGATCATCTCAAGGGAACACGATGGTTCTTGAAAATAGACCTCAGATCTGGCTATCACCAGATCAGAGTTCAAGATGAGGATGTGCAGAAGACGGCCTTCAGGTGTCGTTATGGCCACTACGAGTTCTTGGTTATTCCCATCGGCGTAACCAATTCTCAAGTAGTGTTCATGAGTCTCATGAACAAGATCTTCCAGCCATACCTCAATCTTTTTGTCGTAGTCTTCATCGACGACATACTGATCTACTTGACTACTGAGGAGGAGCATGCCTACCATTTGCAGGTAGTACTGGACACACTCCCAGAGCACCAGCTTCATGGTAAGCTCTTGAAGTGCCAGTTTTGGATTCGAGAGGTTCACTTTTTGGGAGACATCATCTCGGAGGCTAGAGTTGCAGTTGATCCAGTGAATATTGCGGCAATGCTTTCTTGGGAGCCACCCAGAAGTGTGACGGGGGTTCAGAGTTTCCTGGGCTTGGCTGGATACTACCGGATATTCATTCCAAAATTCTCCAAAGTCACAGTACCACTTTCAGCCTTGAAGAAGAAAGGGAAACCCTTCGTGTGGTCAGAGAAATTCCAATAGAACTTTCAGGAGCTGAGGCAGTGGATGACTAGTGCCCCCATCTTGAGGCTTCCAAATGAAGGCATGGGGTACGTAGTCTACTATGATGCATCACAGACTAGAATCAGGTGTTTCCTGATGCAGGATAGAGAAGTGATCGCGTAAGGTTATCGACAGTTGAGATAGCATGAGCAGAACTACGCTACCCATGACCTGGAGTTCACAGCAGTGGTCTTCTCCTTAAAGATGTGGAGGCACTATTTGATGGGTGAACGTTTTACCATGTACTCTAATCACAGGAGTCTCAGGTATATCTTATCTTAGATGGACTTGAACCTGAGACAACGGTGTTGGCTTGAGTTCCTCCAGGACAATGACTTCGACATAGTCTATACTCTTGGGAAGGGGAACGTTGTTGTGGATGCACTCAACAGGAGGACTGGTATATAGCTGCTAGAAGAGGCGACAGAGCAGCGGGCTGCCTTACAGATATCCTTTGCAGATAGAGATGGAGTATCCTATCTACAGTCTCTTACAATCACTCCCCCACTTCTTCAGCAAGTCGGGGAGGCGCAACATGGGGACACTAACTACGAGATGCGACATGCTAAGATATCCATAGGGCAGGCACCTGATGGATTTTCTGAAGGTGGGGAGCACGTCATCCTCTTCAGAGGACATACCATGGTACCAGTTGCAATTCAGGAGGAAGTGTTGAGGGAGTTACACACTTCCCCTCTAGCGGTACATCCAGGAGTGGCGAAGATGTACCAGGACCTTCGACGACACCACTGGTGGTCAGGTATGAAGAAGGTGGTAGCAGAGTTTGTCTCACAATGCCTCACTTGCTAGCAAGTGAAGGCGGAGCACCAGGTACCAGCAGGCTTGGTTCAGCCCTTAGAGGTCCCAGAGTGAAAGTGGGATGGGATATACATAGACTTCGTGATGGGTTTTCCATGTACATCTAGGGGTCACGACTCGATTTGGGTGATTGTTGACCGACTCACCAAGTCGGCCCACTTCCTACCGATCAGAGAGCAGGGCTCAGTAGAGATCTTGGGAAGCCTCTACATGTAGGAGATTGTACGATTACATGGAGTGCATTATTCTGCTATCTCCAACCGTGATGCACGGTTTACTTCCCGGCTATGGAAGGGGTTGTAGGAACCTTTCGGGACACATCTTCACTTGAGCACTGCCTTCCATCCTCAGACAGATGGTCCAAGAGAAACATCCAAACCATCGAGGGCATGCTCCATGCATGTGTCCTCGACTTCGGTCACAGGTGGGAGGATCACCTACCTTTGGTGGAGTTTGCCTACAACAACAACTATCACTCCACCATCAGTATGACACCTTTTGAGGCTTTGTACGGATGAACTTACAGATCTCCACTATGCTGGACAGACCTAGGGGAGTCATCACTAGTAGGAAAAGAGATGGTATGGGCTACCACCGAGAAAGTGAAGATCATCCAGGAGCCGATGAAGACTACACATAGCAGACATAAGTTGTATATTGATAGGAGATGGAGGCCTCTGGAGTTCAAGGATAGCGACCACTTCTTTCTACAGGTCTCACCTCGACGAGGTCTATGGAGATTTGGATGAGGCGGCAAGATATCTCTGAGGTTCATCAGCCCTTTCCAGGTCCTCAGCAGAGTAGGCGAGGTGGCTTACCACTTGGCTCTTCCACCTCAGTTGCATCGGGTGCATGACACCTTCCACGTATCTCAACTGAGGAGATACGTGCATGACCCAGACCACATCATTGACTACAGGAGCTGGACATCGATGAAGGGGAGACATTCATGGAGGTTCAAGTGGAGATTGCGGATCGACAAGAGCGGGTCCTATGTGGATGGTTGATACCTCTTGTGCGTGTTCGCTGGTAGCACGGGAACCTCTAGGAGAGCACATGGGAGCGGGAGGCTCAGATGTGTGCTCAGTACCCCCATTTGTTCCCTTATTTTGAGTTGTAGCTTATGGGGACAAAAAGCCCTGAGGTGGGGAGAATGTAAAGACCTAGATTTCTTGTGGATTTTTTTTAAATACATGGGAATTTTATGAGTCCGCATTTTTTGACAACGCTTGATTCTGAGGCCCGGTGTGTCCAGAATCAAATTATGAAGTTTTTTTCAGGTATATTCAGTAAACGTACGAGCGAGTTTTTATAACTTTTGAACCGGTGCTCGGAATGGAAATCTGAGGGCACCGTTGAACTCACAGCGCCGATTTTCTCTTGAGAAGACTTTCACCTCGATGGCGGATGGTTGGGAATAAAAGTTAGTTTTTGGATTTTTATAAAAAAATAATAAAATAAAGTGTAGCCACACTTTATTTTATTCCAGCCGCCATGTGAGTGCGGGTAGTTGGAACCTCCACTTGGGAGTTGGTGGTGGGACCGCCACACCCTAACCTCCCAGGAGAGGTTATGGTGGTGGGGCCTACCCAAACCCAACCTCCCATGTGAGGTTAAATGTGATGGGGACCACACGAGGCCACCCCACCCCTCATTATTGGGAGGAGACCTTAACCTCTCAAATCTCCCTCATTATTGAGGGAGAGCCTCTCCACCTTTCCCCAGCTTAATGAATCTAACCCCCCTAATTAATTCATGCCAACTTTCATGAATTAATTAGGGGGAGCCTCATAATTAAATCACCAATTCGAATTCTATGCCAACGAAATAATAAGATAACCTAACTATTTTATTCCAATTGGCATATATCATTTTGGTGGAACAGGGGAAAGGAAAGATAAGGAGAAAGAGCTCCCAAAAAAGAACCATTCTCCCAACGAAGAACATGAAGAACACAATGAAAGTCGGCGATGCTCTTCTTCTCTGACCTTCTTCCTCAGACCCCTTCGATGTGGGACGTGATCGTCTTCCACGGATTGACGACCATCCTTCCATGACGTCAACGAATGACTACCGGTGAATAAAAGGTAGGGGTTTGTTTTTATTTAAAGTATGAACTTTTTACCATGTTCTTCCTTTCTCTCAAAATGAAGAACGGTGGTAGTTGTGCTTCATACTAGCAAGTCATTTGTTATCACCTTAAACGTGGAGGATTCGGGCCGACATAACACGACCCGACATCCTCCATTGATTTCTTCTCTCTTGTGGCGTTCTACGGCAAGATGATGAAGGTGGAAACAACGAGGTCGCTCTACCCGCGGATTCCACGAACCGCATCACCCCCGCGGCGCACCGGTGCTCCCGGCCAAACATCGTCGGCCAAGAGGCGCCCGACCCGCCTACCCGCGGCGCCCCCGGTGCACTACCCGCGGCCCACCAACCCACTGCCTGCACCTCCGGCGTGCTGCCCGTGCCCCGCTGGCCCGCCGCCCGCACCCCCGGCGTGCTGCCCGGCCCCACCGGCGCCCTGCCCGGCACTCTCGCGCCCCTGCCGCGACCTGCCTGTCTCCCCTGCGCCCCTGCCGGTGGCCTTCCTGACCCTTGTCGGCGGCCTGCCTGGCACCCACGCGCCCTGTCGCAGCCTGCTTGGCGCCCCCGCGCCCTGTCGCGGCCTGCCTGGTGCCCCTGCGGCCAACCCTGCGGCCTGCCGCGGCCTGCCCAGTGCACCCGCAGCCTGCCCGTGCCCCGTGTGGCCTGCCTGCTAGCCTCCTGGCCACCAGCCTTTTGAGTCGGCCCACGGTGTCCCCCATAGTGTCGCTGGCCGAACCAGCCCGGTCTCCCAGGCCGAGTCACCAAGCAGCCTACGTGGCGACTATCGGGCCGAACCGCCCTCACGGTCCGCTGGGCCGAGCCCAGCGGACCGGGTCAAAACTTAGCGAGCTGACCCACCCAATGGGTCAGGTCAGACCCAGCAAGTTTTACCAGGTCGACCTAGACCGGGTCGGACCAGACCCGGGCCCATTACTGACCCATTACCTTCTTGGGCCATATCTTTGGCACCGGACGTCCGTTTAACGAACCGTCAGTAGCGCTGGTATTCTTGTAGCATAGCCGTCCCTTTGAGTATACCCCACTGGAGTTCGGGGTATAGTTGAGTCACGATCAGGTTTGTTCGTACACGAATCCAACCGGGCCCCCGAGACTAAAATGCTAATAACTCACAGACCGGACGTCTGATTGACGTGCCGTCTGTTGCATTGAGACCCCTATGATGTAATGCCCCGAACCCAGTTACTCAGAGTCAGTGCATTATTTTAATACATTGGCATGATTACAAGGAATCAAGTCCCGAAAGACAGATCAGTTTAGTAGTCTTGGAAAATATATTACATACATGAATGTTACATTACACTTTATAACATACAAAAAAACATAAATAATCCTTTATGAACACCATTAATCCCTTATCTTAACCCTGAATATCAAAAACAATACACTTCTTCAAATACTGGGAGAAATAAAACATAGAAAGCGGTGATCTAAAACGCTCAGTAAGGGTAAGCAATACAACAGAAAATAACATAAATACTAAGCATGGTGAATAATTAAAACCACATGCCTTTACCAATAATAAACATGAATACTTTTATGGTAGGAATATGAGCTGAGTAAATAATTCTATAATAAAACATATTCATGGGTATTCTACTAGTCGAATGACCACATGAACCTTCAATATTATTTCTATAATGAGGGAATGTATAATGCCCGACATTCTAAAACATTTTGTTAGGGCCACGACAAAGACGTCTAAAAATGATTAAGTCCTCGGCCAAAACCATAAATCAAATTGGGAAAGGGCCTCGACCAATTCCACGTATTGTTGTCTCATGAGACCTACCGATGCATCGAAGAGCTATAACAGGCTCCACCCGTCACTTACTAAGTCCAATACATTCCTCATATTAAAAGTTTTTAAACATATCGTTAACATTCGTATTAAAACTAGCATATGAAATGTCAATACTTTACCCATAAACCATGAATGGTATAAAAATAGCACATCCAAAATCAAACATATCATAAAACCTTCAATACAATATGGAAGTTTTGTATAATAATTAATCAACTTCAAAACAAGTTTAAAATCCATTAAATGATTTGACATAGATGGAAATGATTTGTAAAACTCTTTGATTGTAATATCCCTTTTCATGAAAACATTTAAAAGTCACACAATTTAGAAAGGAAGACATTTAAAGATATTTTTGAATCAAAGTTTTCCATACCACTTTGAAACTTTTTAAAGTAATTAACATTCTAAAACATTCATGTCCTTTTAAATAAATCCTTAAAACCATTTTGAAAACATGGACATTAATGAAAATGGTTTATAAGAATAAATCTTTAAAACATTTAAAATGATGTTGACATAGATGAAATAAAAACTATTTGAGAGAAATATCTCTTTTTTAAAATCATTTAAGAGTCACATAATTATAAAAGAAAACATTTACATTGAAAATATTCTTATAATATTTTAAGGTAAGATTCGACAAATTTATAACGGTGGAAAATAGGCGCACCCGCCGTATGAGTTAAAAAAAAAACATTCTTACCTTAATTTTGTCGAAAAGGTTAAAAAGGACCTTGTTTAGAAAATAACGAAAAGATTCCTTTATAAACATATTATAAAAGTCAAAAAGGGTTTTAATGACTTTAACCCATAGTCTATAAAATAGTAAGAATGTTTTGAAATACATTTTTAAGAAACATGGATGTGGATGATAAAGAGGTCCCAGTAGATAATTATGTATAAAAAACCTCGGATAATGAAGAGATTGTGAAATAAGCCCTTACCTTGTACTTTTCCTTGGTTTATGGTAGGTTAACCTCCTGTATAATGGTGAAATAATTTTTATTAAATTATACAAGAATCATATACATTAATATGATATCATATATGATCTTTTAACATTGCTTTGTTAGTATTATCGTCGTTTTGGGTGTTAACTTACTCGTTTTCTTTTATATATTTTTTTACATAAGCCGTGTTTGTTATGGATAGTTTGTATCTTATTCATATACACAATGATATAAAGTACCTAAACATTATTTTTAATCATCAAATGATAATTATAATTTCATGGACACAATGGGGAATGAATCTCATCGCATTCGTGGAGACGGTAGTCCGTACGTACGCACGAACGACAATATCATTCTTTTGATATTAAAATAATATATAATTGGATGATATATCATATATAAATAATAATTATCATGTTATATTTATTATTTACATCAATTACGCATCATTATCATACCCATAAAAATAATAATGTTTTGAATAACAATTACACCACGACGTGGAGACGGCAAGCCGTACGTACGCATGTATGGTGACATGTCATTCAAAGGATGGATAAAATACTGAATATGGTTGTAACATATTTATAATAACATAAAAGTATATAAAATATACTGTAGTTATTATTTTATAAATGAAATAACAAATAAAGAAGAAGTTGAAGAAGAAAGGAACTTGAAAAATGGTGGTGAAAACATTACATCTTCTTCAGGTTCTTCCTTTTGATTTGATCAAAAGGGCTCCTTAGATTGGATTTATGACTAAAATAATTCCTCTAGGATAAAGGTAGGATAGTTTAGAGTATATTTGTGCAGAGTTTGGCCAATCCAAAAAGCTTTGAATGTGTGAATTAGTGAGAAGGGAGAGCGCCCTTTTATAAGAGGGGTGAGGGGTACCTTAGGGAAAGTTAGAAATATTATTTTATAATAAATTCATATTCGGTTTATAATGGCTCCAAAGTGGATTATTTAACTTCTAAGGTAGGGATAGTTCTAAAACCACTCAACCAATAGATTTTAGACAGGTTTAGGTCACTATATTAACTTTATCTTTTTGATTTAACTCTTAGTTAAATAGTTTGACATTTACCATGTCTCTTTGTATTATTATATTATATAGTCAATAAACTTACTATAAAATTCCAAGAGACCCCCAAGTGGTCCATTAATGATACAACTATCATGATATAAGTCCTTTGGCCGAACCATAGGTTTTTAGGAATAGAATATCAATTAATAATATAATATTTTTTTTAAAAACTCTTTTATGTCAATTTTGAAACTATTTAATAATTAATTTTTTTTAAAGTCCTAAAAACTTTATTAATTCGAATAAAATTTATTTAGAAAATAATAACATGTAATATTAACCAATAAAATTCTTGGATTTCATCAAAACTTTCAAATTATATTTATTTAAACATTTATAATACCAATTATTTGATTCTTTCATTAATAAGGAAAACACTGCATCATTATTGTGTCATAAATAACATTAATTATTCAATGTCTAAAAATTATAAATAAAATACAATTATGTAGGAAATATTTTTATATTTCTAATTAATATTTATAGTCGAAAATATAACATATATAACCCTATGTAAAAATTGTTTTTCTAAAAGATATATGCTTATGTCATTTTTGTATTTACTTTAACTTAATTAATATAAAGTGTCATTATCACTTACAAGTTGATCCATGGGGTCCCAAAATAGACCCAAAGATGCCCATGGTCGGAAATGTATCAACCAATAGTATTAGGACACGTTTTAGGGTAATTTATTATTATTATAATATTATTTTTTACCCTTATTTACCGGATTTACCCTTTAACCATGGTAAATAAAATATTTACCGAAGTAATTATTCAAAATGTCTAAAAATAAAAGTTACCTATTTACACAATTTGTACCTCCTGATTCTAAATATGGAATCCATTTTTCTAAATTCAAAACACAGAAGTGGTAGAAATTAATTTAAAATTAATTCCCGCTGTCAAAACAAAAAGCGTGTTTTTAAGAAATAATAACTATCAAAAGATTTACACTTGTTTATGTCCGGTTTAAATGTAAAATTATGATCAATGACCAAAATTTTATTAAATGGTAAAACTATATTCTAAATATACTATAAAACCACTCAAATGCATAATTTATCACTATTAATTATTTCGATTAAAAAAGTTGTTTTTAATTAAAATTTAGTCATTTTCACTATTCATCAAAAATTGAATATTTTCAAAAAAATACCAAAAATTCACCCTAAGATAATTTCCATATTCAGAATCAAAAAATAAAGTCCATTTTGAAATATAAAATGTATAAAATTTCAAAAATTGGGTATTACTATTCATAACTGCTAGTTTGATTTGTTGTGGTGTGTGTTAGGACTCGAAGTTGCGTACAACACACGCTACTGTATTATTCAAAGAGAAGCGTACCATGGAAGCTTGGGGTGTTACATTCTACCCTCCTTCAATAAATTCCATCCTCACAATTTGAAATTATTTTTCAAAAATAAAAGGTTGAAAATAGAAAATACCTTTGAGAAAACCCATATTAGAAATTAGGTTAATAAAATTTTGTCTTAATAAGAGGAAAAGGGAAATGAAAGGGTCACCACAAAATTATGATCTCAATTATGAGAACATTGGTGGAAATTGGAGACATATAATTGGAGAAAAAATGAAAATATTTATAGGTAGTGATTGAGGTCATCAATCACAAACAATTGTAAAATTAAGGGCCTTAAATTCATCAATCTATGATGATTTAAAATACCATCGGTTCAACAAAACATATGGAATTAGGATAACACATTTTTGGTTTTAAGATCCCTTCCCTAATGTATAAGAATTAATTTATTCATAGAATAAGAGAAGAAGAAAAATATATACTTGACAAGTAGAGTCCCATCCTTTAACTAATTTCTACCACAAACTCATCTTTCACTCTAAAAGATAATAGAACATAAAAATAATATTCTATTTATCCTATTCATATAGGGTTCAAAAACAAAATGAATTTATAATTCATCCACTAGAATTTTTTAAAAAAGACTACATTATTCAATCCAGGACATCACGTGGGCTAGTGGTAGGTGATACACCCATGTCGCCCTTCGGTTGCAGGTTCAAGTCTCGTGGATTTTCCAGATGCGACGGGTTGCCGCCTGACCTTTGGGTTGTCCTTTTTTTGGAAATCCAAAAATAACCTTAACAATAGTATCCAATTTCAAACATAATCCATTCCAGCCTTTAGAATTATCCAAAATACTTATATCCAAACTCTCAGTCCAAAATTTATAAGAAAGTTAAACATAATGAAGATCCTTTTTTCAAGGTAATAAAATGTGAATGCCTTCATCATGTATTCTTTTACAACACCACAACAACATGAATTTCCAAAATCAACCATCTCTTATTTCAAAATCACTACCACATTATCATGACCATATTAAGGATTACCTTTCCTTCAACCATGTATTTTCCAAAAAAGTGTAGCTTACTATTAAGTCACTTTTCCTAAAACCATATAATCTCAAATCATTAATAAAATAGTACTTCAGTACAATCCTTATATATATCACATTATTCTTATAACCAGAATATAGTTCTTGAATCCAAAAACACATACAATAATTATTCATCTTCAACTGTAGTAACAACATAAGCTTTGCCTTGCTCCCTTGGACTTTTCTAAGGTAAGTTTCCTTGGTTATTAGGACATTCATTTGCATAATGCCTCATTTCTCTACAATTATAGCATTCAACGTTGACAACAACTTTCTTTCCCTTACAATCATGATCTTGGTGGCCTTTTTCACCACACTTGTAATAAACTCCCATTCCTTTTAGGCAAGTACCAGGGTGTTTCTTCCCATAATTATCACATAATGTAAAATCATTCTTTCCCTTTTTCCCACTACCCATCTCTTGATCCACCGTTCTCTTCTTCTCTTACTTTACTTTATTGTCATAAGATCTAGAAAATTATTTTTCTATCTTGATAGGACACGAGACAATATCTTCGTATGATGGGAAGGATTGTGAGACCAATGCTTGACGGAGAAATGGTTTTAACCCATCAAAGAAATGATAAATATTAATTCTTGGGTTACGTATATAATCTACAGCATACCTTGTTAACCTTGTAAAGTTAGTCTCATACTTTACGACATTCTCATCCTCCTTTTGTCTCAGACTCAGAAATTGCCTTTCCATATCTGCTCGATGGTCACGAGGAAAGTATTTTTCTAAAAATAGATCTTTGAACTCCCTCTATTCCATATTATATACTTCACCATCTTCCTTAGTGTTTTGAATCAATGACCACCATTGATCAGCATCTCCAGTGAGGCGGTAAACTGCCATGATAACTTTTTCCCTTTCACTACTCCCCAAGGCATGTAATATTTTATCTAAGGAATTTATCCATTGCTCATCCATTAATGGATTTGTAATCCCATTGAATTTTGGTGGTTGTTTCCTCATAAAGAGATCTAACATTGATCCTCCATGCTGTGGATCTGGGTGCTCCATACGAATAAGCTTATTATTCATAACCTGAGTGAGTTGTCCAAGTATGGTGATTAGCTGATCAACACCAGTTGCATCACCAACTCCACTATAATTATCTTGAGTAGGGGGGAAATCACTACATGGAGTGCGTGCATTGATACAGTTTCCATTCCTTCCACTAAGCGACATTTCTAAATAATGGCATAAACTAGATTAGTTTATGAATCAAAATATATAATTCCAAACTTCTAAAACACTTAACATAAATTGAACAGTTTATGGATATAATCCATAATCATAAAAATGTTTTCTTTGAGGAAGTATATACTCATAAACCCTTCATAATGGTTTGTAAAGAAAATGAGAATTATCCTAAGAATATCCCCCGGGAGTGTCGTAACCAAGAGTGCAGCAAGGCCCGTTTTCATGCACCAGTTCCCGTTCAAGTCTAGCTCAAAGTAGTGTTTTCAAGTTTTACCCCTAGGTACATCTATGCCAGAGCCACCTCTACCTGCTAATATCCAAATAGGGATGTATTTCTCGGAAAACTCACAAAATCTCTACAATACCAATATTCTAGGGATTTCTTCTATAGTAATCCTCAAAGTCTATCTTAGGGCTATGTTCTCTAATCAGAGTTTATCTAAATCTAGTTTACAAGGATTGTACTAAACTTCCTCTGATAACAAATATAATTCCCCGACCCTAGTTACCCAGAGTCGGTGCATTATTTTAATACATTGGCATGATTACAAGGAATCAAGTACCGAAGGACCGATCGGTTTAGCAGTCCTTGAAAATAAATTACATACATGAATGTTACATTACACTTTATAACATACAACACAACATAAATAATCCTTTATGAATGCCATTAATACCTTAGCTTAACCCTAAATATCAATCAAAATACACTTCTTTGAATCAGGGAAAAATAAAACATAGAAAGGGGTGATCTCAAACGCTCAGTAAGAGTAAGCAATACAACGGAAAATAACATAAATACTAAGCATGGTAAATAATTGAAACCACATGCATTCACCAATAATAAACATGAATACTTTTATGGAAGGAATATGAGCTGAGTAAATAATTCCATAATAAAACATATTCATGGATATTCTACTAGTCGAATGACCACATAAACCATCAATATTATTTCCATAATGAGGGAATGTATAATGCCGAACATTCTGAAACATTTTGTCAGGGCCTTGGCCAAGACGTTTAAAAATGATTAAGGCCTCAGCCAAAACCATAAATCAAATTGGGAAAGGGCCTCAGCCAATTCCACGTCTAGTTGTCTCATGAGACCTACCGATGCATCGAGGAGCTATAGCGGGCTCCACCCATCACTTACTAAGTCCAATACATTCTTCATATGAAAAGTTTTTAAACATATCATTAACATTCGTATTAAAACTAGCATACGAAATGTCAATACTTTACCCATAAACCATGAATGGTATAAAAATAGCACACCCACAATCAAACATATCATAAAACCTTCAATATAATATGGAAGTTTTGTATCATAATAAATCAACTTCAAGACAAGTTTAAAATCCATTAAAGGATTTGACATAGGTGGAAATTATTTTTAAAACTCTTTGACTATAATATCCCTTTTCATGAAAACATTTAAAAGTCACAAAATTTAGAAAAGAAGACATCTAAATAAATTTTTGAATAAAAGTGTCCCATACCACGTTGAAACTTTTTAAAGTAATTAACATTCTAAAACATTCATTTCCATTTAAATAAATCCTTAAAACAGTTTTGAAAACATAGACACTAATGATAATGGTTTAGAAGAATAAATCCTTAAAACATTTAAAATGATGTTGACATAGATGAAATCAAAACTATTTGAGAGAAATATCTCTTTTTTGAAATCATTTAAGAGTCACAAAATTATAAAAGAAAACATTTACTTTTAAAATATTCTTATAAGCTTGTAAGGGAAGCTTCTACAATTTTATAATGGCTGAAAATAGCCGCACCCGCTGTATAAGTTAAAAAACATTCTTACCTTAATTTTGTTGAAAAGGTTAAAAAAGACCTTGTTTGGAAAAATTCGGAAATATTCCTTGATAAAAATAATATAAAAGTCAACAAGGGTATTAATTACTTTAACCCATAGTCTATAAAATATTAAGAATGTTTTGAAATAAATTTTTAAGAAACATGGATGTGGATGATAAAGAGGTCCCAGTAGATAATTATATATAAACAACCTCGAATAATGAAGAGATTGTGAAATAAACCCTTACCTTGTACTTTTCCTGGGTTGATGGTAGGTTAACCTCCTGTATAATGGTGAAATAATTGTTATTAAATTATACAAGAATCATATACATTAATATGATATCAGATATGATCTTTTAACATTACTTTGTTAGTATTATCATCGTTTCGGGTGTTAACTTACACGTTTTATTTTATATATTTTGTTACATAAGACATGTTTGTTATGGATAGGTTGTATATTATTCATATCTAGAATTATATCAAGTCCTTATACATTATTTTTAATTGTCAAATGAGAATTAGAATTGCATGGATACGATGGGGAATGAATCTCATCGTGTTCGTGGAGACGGTAGTCCGTACGTAAGCACGAGCGACAATATCATTATTTTTCTATTAAAATAAAATATAATTGGATGGTATATAATATATAAAGAATAATTATCATGTTATATTTATTATTTACATAAATTACACATCATTATCATACCCATCCAAATAATAATGTTTTGATAACAACTACACCACGACGTAGAGATGGTAAGTCGTACGCACACACGTATGGTGACATGCCATTCAAAGGATGGATAGAATACTGAATATGGTTGTACCATATTTATAATAACATCAAAGTATATATAATATACTTGATTTATTATTTTAGAAAGTAAATAACAAAGAAAGAATAAGTTGAAGAAAAAAGGAACTTGAAAAAGGGTGGTGAAAATATTACCTCTTCTTCGGGTTCTTCCTTTTGATTTGATCAAAAGGGATCATTAGGTTGGCTTTTGGACTAAAGGAAGGCCTCTAGGATTAATGGAGGATATTTTAAAGGATATTTGGGCATAGTTTTACCGATCCAAAAGGCTTTTAATGTGTGAATTAGTGAGAAGGGTGAGTTCCCTTTTATAAGAGGGGTGAGGGGTACCTTAGGGAAAGCTAGAAATATTATTTTATAATAAATTTATATTCGGTTTATAATGGCTCTAAAGTGGATTTTTTAAAGGATAAGGTGGGTATAGGTCTAAAACCACTCAAAAAATATATTTTAGACAGGTTTGGGTCACTATATTAACTCTATCTTTTTTATTTAACTCTTAGTTAAATAGTTTGACATTTACCATGTCTCTTTGTATTATTATATTATATATTCAATAAACTTACTATAATATTCAAAGAGACCCCCCAAGTGGTCCACTAATGATACAAAAATCATGATATATGTCCTTTGGGAGAACCTTAGATCTTTACGAATAGAATATCAATTAATAATATAATATTTGTTTTAAAAACTCTTTTATGTTAATTGACACTATTTAATAATTAATTTTTGTTAAAGTCTTAACAACATTATTAATTCGAATAAAATTCATTTAAGAAATAATAACATGTAATATTAACCAATAAAATTCTTTTATTTCATCAAAACTTTCAAATTATATTTATTTTAACTTTTATAATACCAATTATTTGATTCTTTCATTAATAAGAAAAATACTTCATCATTATTGTGTCATAAATAAATTTAATTATTCAATGTCTAAAAATTATAAATAAAATACCATTATGTAGGAAATGTTTTAATCTTTCTAATGAATATTTATAGTCGAAAATATAACATATATAACCCTATGTAAAAATTGTTTTTCTAAAAGATGTATGCTTATGTCATTTTTGTATTTACTTTAACTTAATTAATATAAAGTGTCATTATCACTTACAAGTGAATCCATTGGGTCCCAGAATCGACACAAAGATGCCCATGGTCGGACATGTATCAACCAATAGGGTTAGGACACATTTTAGGGTAATTTATTATTATTATAATATTATTTTTTACCCTTATTTACCAGATTACCCTTTAACCATGGTAAATAAAATATTTACCGAAGTAATTATTCAAAATGTCTAAAAATAAAAGATACCTATTTACACAATTTGGACCTCCTGATTCTAAATATGGAATGCATTTTTATAAATTCAAACAACAGAAGTGGCAGAAAATAATTTAAAATTAATTCCCACTGTCAAAATAAAAAGCGTGTTTTTAAGAAATAATAACTATCAAAAGATTGATACTTGTTTATGTCCGGTTTAAAATTGAAATTATGTCCAATGACCAAAATTGTATTAAATAGTAAAAATATATTCTAAATATACTTTAAAACCACTCAAATTAATAATTTATGACTATTAATTATTTCGATTAAAAAAGTTGTTTTTAATTAAAATTTAGTGATTTTCACTATTCATCAAAAATTGAAAGTTTTCATAAAAATACCAAAAATTCACCCTAAGATAATTTCGATATTCCGAATAAAAAAATTAAGTCCATTTTGAAAGATAAAATGTATAAAATTTCAAAAAGTGGGTATTACTATTCATAACGGCTAGTTTGATTAGTTGTGGTGTGTGTTAGAACTCGAAGTTGCGTACAACACACGCTACTGTATTATTCAAAGAGAAGCGTACCGTAGAATCTTGGGGTGTTACATATGATGTGGCAGACCTTTGAGAAACTTCTACATGAGACTTCGTGACACTTGTAGTATCGACCAGTAGCTCGTGGAGCGGATTCTCCTGGAGACGCACAGATTGAGTGCGGAGACCTAGTAGCTGACAGACCTGACAACTGCTTGACCGATTCGACTGAGAGCGATTCGACTAGCCTAGTGGGGAGCGCCTGGTATTTTGTGGAGGAGCTCCCGATATTTGGCGGCAGACCCGCAGTACTCGACAGGAGGAGTACCTCTGTAGGCTATTAGAGGGAGCACCCGGTATTTGGCGGTAGACCCACAGCGGACGGAGTGCCTGGTATTTGGCAGCAGACCCGCGGTACTCAACAAAAGGAGTACCTCAGCAGTCCAAGGTTAGTGAGAAGCACCTCGGTGTCACGTCAGTCCCACTGTTCACTACATAGGAGGAGTTCTCCAGCAGTCGTTGTTTTGATAATGAAAATCCTGGTTTTAGCTGAGTCAACGACCTTTGTGTTTTCCTCATGATTGAGATGGGTTACTTGTTAACTTAGGTATATGTATGGGCATAAACTAATTAATGGTTATCTGTTGATTTCATACTTTTTGGTTTATCCTTGTTGGATTTTGTGAGACCTTGAGGGTCTCTGGGTCCCAATTGAGTATCGTTATACTCACCCCTGCACGGGCTATGCCCACCCCTCATTGTGTTGGATATAGACGACGAACAGTGATGACGGAGGCCGAAAGTGCCAGGACTGGATGGTACCTAGAGGAGGACCTATGACATCGGTATATGGTTTAGTTTGACGGACGTGGAGTGCTGTGGAGGCCATCTGTAACTACCATTCTGGTTGGAACCCCGGAGGACGATCTAGGAGATGCTTTCACCTTTCAGTTGTTTCTCCCTTTTCAGTTGTATTTGTACTTTACATTTAGGCTTGTATTCTGGCCCCCCCTTTACTTTTAGAACACTTTTTATACAGATTTTACTTATTGTTTGCTTCTTCTTGTACTATGGTTGTGTGTGTTTACGTTTTATAAAGGCAATGCCTTCCCAGTTTTAGGGAATTACGCCTTTGGTGCTAGTCGCCAGCCCCTGGCCTTTGGAAGGCGGGTTTGGGGTAGTCACAATACGGGCACCGGGGGACGAGTCGTGACAATAAGTAAGTCATATATGAAATGATATATATGATTATGTTTATTTAATATATATATATATATATATATATATATATGAAATCTATATTTATTATATAGGAGGTTCGAACATGTATGATGAAAGTCAGACTTGAGGTAAGGCTTTATTTCACAATCTCTTTATTATTTAGGATTGTTAGTGTTTAACTCTATGTTGGGAGAATTAGTTAAAATTTATTTCTTAAAAATAATTTATTTTATTCTAATCTATTTAATTTTTAAAATTAAAAGTTTTCCTTTCATTTTCCTCTCTTTATGTACTCAAGAGTCTGGAAGAATATTTGTAAAGAAAACCAACTTTATTTCTCTTTTTGGTCGAAAATGTTTTCTATTACATATCCATATTTTCTAAAAATATTTTCAAGTATGATTTCAAAATTATCCTATTATTATTTAAAATCATTTTATCCATGTTTTAATATTTAAAAAATGTTTTAAAATTAATCTTCTAGTCACTTTCCAAAATAAGATACTACTTTAATTTTTTAACAAAAGTGTGAAAGGAGTGTTTTATTTTAATTTATACAACATGAACATGATTTCCCACCATCATGAAAAATCATTAATTTTAATATTAGTATAGAAGTTTAAAAATATATTTTCAAAGAAAATTATTTCCATAATATTTGGTAATTTTTATATTTCAAATAAGTGATTTCAAAGTGAAAAGGTTATTTTCTTCAATAAGTTTTCTAGTGATATTTTTAAAGTATTTTCACCTGTTTCAATATATTTTGTTTAATATTATGATTTAATAAGGATATTATTAAAATATACCATCCATTATAATTTTATGGATGGTTTATGCTCAGTTTTACTGGGGAAGGTACTGATATTTTATATGCTAGTTCTTCCAATATGGGTAGTTATTTATTTTTATGGAATGTTGATTATATTGTATTGTTTATTCATATGATGAATGAATTAAACTTTTTAAGTTATGGGTGGGGCCCAAAATTAAATAACCCCTTGATGCATCAATAGGAATCATGAGATAAAATAGATTGGGTATTTAGATGAGGCCTTACCCATTAATATAGATGACTTGACATGAGGCATTAACAATATTTATAGATGTCTTTTAAGAAGGCCTTGAAAATAAGTTTAAGATATTCGACATTATGCATTCCATCATAGTGAAATAATTATTTTATTTCCATGTGATTCTTTGAATATTTATGATATCCATGTATAAGTTTTAAGTTCATGTAATTATAGATATGACATTATTTGATCACCATTTATTTTTTCCATATTATGATTCCTTATTTAGCTTCTACCTTATGCATACCATTACTTACCATTTGAGATCACCCCTTTATTATGTTTCCTTTCCCTATGACTCTAGGATGTATATTATGAATCATAAACAAGGATATTCTAGATGAAATAATGATAATCCCAAAGAAAATATTTTATTGAATTTATAGTGGGATTCAAGAATGAATCTAGTTTACCAAGACTATTAAATTATTTTGTCCTTTGGTATGCAATCATTTATATCTAGTACCAATTTAATAAAGTAATCATTGATTATAGGATACTAGGTTTGGGGTTTTTATTATTTTTATTAGATATATTTTAGTAGAAACATTAGGAACTAGATTTAGGAAAACATAGATCAAGGAACATAACCCTATGACTAACTTTGAGGATAATCTTAAGTATAGGATAAAATCCTAATTTTTTTGGTAAGGTATAGACAATGTGGTTTTTATAGAAATACATCCATTTCTGGATATCATAAGTGGATGTGGTTTTGGAATAGATTTATCTAGGGTTAATAGCCCTAAAAATAGTTGGTTGAGTATATATCAACCATAATTTAGGTGCATGATGAGTGTTCCATTACTACACATGTGTTTTGACACTCCAGAATGATATACTTAGGTTAATTACCATTTTATTCATATACTATTTTTAAATATTTGAAAATATTTTTCTGATTTGGGGATATTCTCAAAGAAATGAATCTTATGATTTTGAGATTAGTTATGCATAAAATTTCAATTTATGTTAAGCATTTCTTTAGTTTTAAAATTAAAAATTATGTTTCATAATGTTATGATATAATCTAGTGTATGAAATTATTTCAAAATGGATCCTATTGGAAGGAATGGAAACCATATTAATGCACATAACCTATGTAGGGATTTCCCACGTGGTAAAAATAATGAAGATAGAACTAGAGCCATAGCTAGAGCTGAACAAATTATAAGTATATTAGGGTAGATGACTCAGGTTATGACTAATAACCTTGAATGTATGGGGAATCCTTATAATACACAACATTTTGTATAAATTTTAGAACATTTCATGCATCAACAACATAAATCATTCAATGGGACTAAAAATACACTTATATCTAAGTGATGGATAAGTTCAAAAGATAAGGTATTTCTATTTTTGGGAAGTAATGAAAGGGAGAAGGTTTTCATGTAAATTTATCATATCTATAGAGATAAAAATCAATAGTGGTCATTAATTCAAAATACTAAGGATGAGGATAAAATAGTGCGAAAGGAATGGATTTATATTAAGGTACTTTCCTTGGAAAAATATTTTCCTCTTGAAAAATGAACATATACAGATAGTAAATTCTGAGACTAATAAAAAAGGAATAGGAAAATGTTATAAGTATGAATTTAACTTTATAAGGCTATAAAGGCATTATTCAGACTATGTATGTAATCAAAAGATCAATATTGAATGTTTTTTATAGTCTTAATCCAATCCTCAAAAGGGAGTCAGTCTCACAAATATTATCATCATATGAAAATATAGTATCATGTAATATCAATATCGATAAATAATTCTCCAAGTCTTATGAATTCAAAGGAAATAATTAGAAGAAGAGGATGATAGAGAAAAAAATGGATAAGGGGAAGAATATAAAGAATGATTTTCCAAAATATTGTATTTTTGGAAGGAAAAACCATGGTATATGATTAAAAATAAAAGGAGTTTGTTTCAAGTGTAGAGAAAAATAGAATCATACTCATGAATGTAAGGGAAAGGGAGAAGAAATAATTTTATATTGATTTAACTATAAGGATATAGGTAACTATTCCAACTAATGCTCCAAACATCATGGGAACTTACCATAAAATAAACCAAAGGGAGAATACCATGATTATGAAATTTCTATATATAAAGTGGAAGTTCCTAGTGGTGTGGTAAAAGGTACACTTATCATCCACTCTAGGATTTAAAATGTTTTATTTTATTCTAGTTCTACCCTCTATTTTATTTCTAAATAATTTTATATGGATATCACATTATCAACTCAAATATTAGATGTTGAGTTAGTGGAAAAAACTCTTAATGGTAAGATGACCACATCTCAAGTCTATAGCTCCTCTCAGATAGTATTTTGTAGTAATTTTCTTCCTAAAAATATTATTATTATTCATATAGTTCTATTTGATTTAATTTAATGTGTATATTGGGTCTTTTAGTATAGATCCCATATCAACTATCAAGGAAGGGAATTTAAATTTTTTGTTCTGAATCAACCTTCAAACATCTATTAGTCTGAGGATGAAATTGAAAAAATAATGGAAATTAATCCCATCATATGGGTTTTGCAACTTATTCATGAGGGATATTTTTATCAAATGGTTGGGAAGATACTCAACATTAAAAATGTGTCTATTTTTCAAGAATATTTTCATGTATTTCCTGGTCTTCCTCTAAATCATGAGGTTGGGTTTTTAATAGAATTCATAAATAGTGATAAGCCTATTTCAAACACACAATTTATAATAGCCCCAATTAAGTTATATAAATTGAATAAGAAACTCTAGGAGAATATAGATAAGGTATTCATTCAACCTATTTCTTTTTCATGGAGCACACCGGTTTTTTTATAAGAATAAATATGGGTCAATGCGTCTTTGCATTGATTATCAATAACCCAACATAATCACTATTAAGAAAAAGCATCCTCTACCCCATATCAATGATATGTTTAATAAATTTTGAGGAGCTCTATATTTTTCAAAGACTTTTCATCAAAATGGATATCACCATCCAAGGATAAAAGAGGATATACCCCAGAAAACCTTCCATATAAGGTATGATCATTATGAATTTATATTAATTCCATTTAGAATTACCAATGATCCTGTTATTTTCATGGTTTTAATGAATAGAGTCTTTATATGTTACCTTGATCAATTTTTGGTTGCCTTTATAAATGATATTCTTATATATTTGAAGAGAAACAAAGAGCATGATGAACGTTTGATAATTGTGTTGAATATCTTGAAGAGGGAGAAATTGTATGCTAAATTTAATAATATGAATTTTGGCTTCAAAAAATTTCATTCATAGTACATATAATCTCAAGTGATGGTATATATATGGATCCACCAAAGGTAAAAATTATTTAGAAATGTCCTAGAACAACCATGGTAACTAAGATTAATATTTTTTTAAGTTGGATGGATACTATTGATGCTTTATTAGAGATTTGTTAGGACTATTTAATCCACTTAACATATTGAATTAGAAGGGGATTAAATTTTTATTGATAGATGAATATGAAGTGAATTTTTAATAATTTTTGAGAATTTTGGTCAATGTGCCTCTTCTTTTAGTACCCCACAGTGGGGAAGGGTTTTTGATCTATAGTGATGCATAAAATAAAGTACCATGATGCATCATAATATATAATGATATGGTTATAGATTATGCCTCATGAAAATCAAATATTCTTGAGAAAATTTACCCAAACCATAAACTAGATATGGCATTGGTGATTTTTAGATTGAATATATAGAGGAATTATTTGTATGGTTAAATGTGAGATATATATATTGATCATAAAATCTTGAAGTAAATATTTACAAATAAAGAGTTGAATATGAACCAAAAATATGGTTATATTTGATCAAATATTATGATTTCTCAATACATTACTACCTTAGAAATGTGAACAAGGTGGTTGATTCTCTATGTTAAAAAGACTATGCTAGTTTTTTTTATGATGAGGATTGAAAGAGATCCAATATTTATGTATTTTTAAAACATAGATCTTGAAATCAATAGGAAAGGGGACATATCATATCTTTCTTATATGAATTTTCAAACATCCATCCATTATAGGATTAAGAAGGTACAAAAATGAGGATGTGGAATTTCAGAATAAGGCAAGGAATGTTTTTTTGTTTAACCATGATCATGTTGGAATTATAAATTTTAAAAACTGAGTATGTGTCCCATAAATACCATACTTGAATAAGGATTTGTTGGAAAAAGCTTATAGTTCATCATTATATATTCATCTTTGATGTATGAAAATGTATAGAGATCTAAAGAAGTAAATCTGGTGGGACAACATTAATGGATATATTGTAGATTATGTATTATAGTTACTGGTATGTTAGTAAGTTAAGGCTGAGAGACAGAAGTAAAAGGGGATGTTATAACCATTAAACATAATAGAATGAAAATAATAAGACATAACCATGGATTTAATCATTAGAATCCCCAAAACATCTAAATAGAAAAAATTTATACAGGTTATAGTCAATCACCTTATGAAATCAACACATTTTATTTCTATTAGAGAATATTTTTCTTCTGATCATATTACTTGGTTATACATTATGGAAGTTATGAGACTACATGGAGTTCCACTCTAAATTGTATCAGATCGGGATCCAAGGTTTACCTGGCTATTTTGGAGAAGCCTTTATCAGACTCTAGATACGGTTTTGAGCTTCAACACTGCTTATGAAACACCCCTAGATTTTAAAAGAATACTATGTTTGATAGCATAGAAGACATGTAACACTAAACTTAAATGAACAAAAAAATATTATTATTTAAATATTACCATTATAAACTAACTATTAAATTGAGGAGTATGAATATGATCAATAATATTATTATATATATATAATTCCTACTCAATAAAAAAGTATTGATTAATTCTTAGTAGATAAGAACTAAATTTTTAGTAAAGTTATTTAATACTTTGAAAATACATTTTCTTCCAAAAATGTTTTTTCCTTTTGTTAGATAATATTATATTTAATTTATAGAAATTTTATAAAATATATTTAATAAAATTAAATTCATGTTTTAGATCCTCATTTCAAAATTATATTAGAGTTATTTTTTGGGATATTTTAGAAATGGTTTATTTTCTGATGAATTGAGAAATACTGATTTTAATTGAAAACTGTATTATCATTTCAAGAATTCCCAATGTACAATATTTTTTAAAATTGATTTCAAAGTAAAATTAGTTCTATTATATTATTAATAATCCAATTATATTTATTGGAATCAATTTTATGATTAATTTTGGTATAAAATATTTTTATATTTAGAAAATTCATTTTTATAAAAAACTATTTTTATGTACACAATGTATTTTTTATATTATTAAATTAAAAAAATCACAATTTTTGAATGATTTTAATTAAATATATATATATATTATATATTCAATAAAGTGTTCTAATATTTATCTAATATTTTTTAGTAGTGGGATAAGAATAAATCCACTTTTTATTCTTAAAAATGTAATTTTCAAGAAAGCAATTTTCATCAGGTTTTGTGAACTTATTATAAAATTAATGTTTGAAACTTATGGGTATTTAATTAGATACAATTTATTTTATATTTGTAATTATGAGGTCTAAATTTGGCAAATAGGCTCGTTTTGTTGTAAAATTTATCACTTAGATAAATGGTAAATTGTGTTAATCTTGGATAAAACTAAGTGATAAGGCCATAATTTTTCATAAATATTCTTATTAGATGAATTTAATTGAAAAATTATCATTTTAATATAAAAATTTAATTGTTTATGGGATATTTTTCCATGTAAATGGCTTATATAATATTTAAACCATAGAAATTTTTAAAATGTCACTTTCTTTGTATTAGAATATATATTGTGTATCCATATAGGGAAAAAATAAAGTTATGAAGAAATATAAATGTCTATATTGAGAATATAAAAAATAATTTAATGATGGGAATTTATTTATAATTTTATTAATAATATAATTACCCTAAATTCTCATGAAATGTTGACAAAATATTTCTTCAATTAATAGACAAATAAAATAAATGATTTTAAAAATATTAAAAGTAATATAATTTGAATGGTTTTTAGTGTTACATTAATTTTAAAGATGAATAAAAAATATAATTGTTGTTTAAAACTGTTATATTCTAATTAAAACTTTTTTATTTATTTATTTTAAGTCAAATTAAATGAATAGTTTCAAAATTGACATTAATGATATTGTATCAAAATAATATTTTTTTAAATTGTTTAAAAATCATAATTTTTTAAAGAAGATAAGGTGGATAATATATGGTCTAAAATATCATACATTTTCCATTTATTCTCCAATTTTCACCTTATAAGTAAAATTATAACCCTTTAAGAGTGAAAATGATGTTACCATAATTAAGGTTAAAATATGTTAACCGAGGGATTAAACCAAAAGATATGGTTTAAAACACCATATAAAACTATCAATATTTTATTAGTTGCTTATATTGAAAAAATATAATACCTTAAATTATAATCACTATATATTTGGAATCATTTTTATAGATAATTAATTTGTTATATTTTAAATGTTTTAAGAAATTCTAAAAGTTCCCTTCTATTATATTATAAATGGGCGCCCCACCTTTCTCTACTTCACACCACGTTGAGATTCAAAAAATGACAAAAAACTGAAATATTATCTTTTAAATGCCCTTATCCACATTAAATAGGTTCTTTTCCTCCCAAAATACAAACCCTAGGGTCCTTAATATAAGATCTAAAGGAATGTTTTTAAAGAAGAGGTAATACCCATAACCGATCACTTCCTTTTCAATTATTATTTTAGCTCTTCTAAATCTACGGTATTAATCATAAAATAATAAATTTAGTATAAAAAATATAATAAAATTTTATTATTATTATGAAACCACCATTATCCTCCCTCTTTTTCATTAAATGAGAAGTTAAAGTATCACTCTTGTGTACATACGACTTACAGTCTACACATAGTAATACAAATCATTTTTCATTGATGTATTTCATGGATGGTTATTACGATGGTTTTAAAGTTAATATATTATAATTATTAAATTATTATTATTATTTAATGATAATAAAATATATTACTTATTACCTTCAAAACCATTGTAAAATGATAACGTCGCTTGTGCATACGTATGGATTAACACCTCCACGAAGCGATGTGATTCATTTTTTCATTTACATTTTACATGTATGATAATAAGAATGGATTTTATGAATTTATATGATTTATATGATATAATAATAATAATTATTTAATGATTAATTATTAGTTTCCTTTCTTTCATTCTATTCTTCGAAAAGTGAAAACAACGTTCATGCGTATGTACGAATTACCATCTCCATGAACAATGTAATTCATTTTTCTATTAATAAATTTTATGGATGACTATAAATATGTATTTAATGAATATATATAATATTTATATCATTAATAATATTCTGTAAATTTTATAATCATAATAAAATTATAAGGATCTAAACCACCAAAATGAATCATGCTTGAAAAACAAAGCAGATATCACCCAGAATAGTGATTTTAATAAAAAATAATTAATAAATAGGTGGAAATATGTCATAAATAAATCATAAATGGTATTATTGATATGAATATAGTTATATAATACATGTATAATAAATTTATATTTATTATACAATAGGTTTAAACATGAATAGGGAAATGAAAGACTTGAGTTAAGAGATTTATGTTTCAGTCCTATTTTAATCGGGATTGTGTATGCTTGAATTTACATTGAAAAAACTATATGATTATTATCTAATAAATCCCTTTAATTTTAATTATACTCTAGTTATTTATAAATAATACATGTTTATTTTAATTTTACCCACTTTATGAACTCATGATACTAAAATAATGTTTTAAGGGAAATCTAACTTTATTTCTCTCTTTGGTTGAAAATCCTTTCTCATCCATATCTATATATTCTAAAAGTGTTTTCAAGAAAGTTTTTAAAAATTTATTATAATTTTTTAAATTCATTTTTAACCATTATTTATTTTTTTAAATGTTTCAAAAGTAATCTTATTTTATCTTTTTTAAGAAGTTATTTCTTGAGTTTTTTCTATAAAAATATAAAAGGAATGTTTTCTTTGAACTTATACTACATGAACAATATTTCTTACCATCATGACCGCTAAATGATTTAAATATTAATTTACAAGTTTATAAGATTATTTTCAAATAAAATGTATTCCTTAATATTTTAGAAATTTTTATATTTTTAATAAGTGATTTCAAAATGAATCGTCTATTTCACTCAAGAAGTATTCTAATGATTATTTTAAAGTAATTTCAATATATGATAACATAATTTGATGTTAATAATGTTTTATTAGTGATATTATCCAATTACATAGTCATTATTATTTCTCAAGATGGTGTATGATTATTATGATGATATGTTTATGAAGACCATTTATTTTCCATGGATTATGCTATGATGAGATTATGAAATTTTTATGAAACCCATTTTATTTTTGTGAGTTATGATGTAATGATATAGTGAATTTATTATGATATTGTAATAGAAATATGTATGGTTTTCATCATATTATGGGTGGGCCCAAAATTAAACATCCCTTCAATGATTTCTGTAAAGTTTTATATCTCATGATATAACTATGGGGAAAATTTTGATATACCAGATCTATTATGTGAAAGAATTCAATGTGCATGGTCCATTATGGAGAACAAGTCGATGTGCTTGATCTGTTATGGGAAACAAGTTTATGTTCTTGATCCACTATGGGAAATAGTTTTTTTGTATGATATGTTATTATTTTATATTCTAGGTAGTTAACCTTGACATATGAAATGGTTTATATACCTATGATAGTGGCACACTTCTATGACATGAACTTATGGTTCAAAATTTATTTATGATGATTTCTCACTCTTATGATTCATGTAATTTAAAATGAAAAATATTTATTCCAGGAATCTTTTTATGATATTTTACAGATTGGTTTTAAACTTTTTAAGTTATGATCATGATCTCACACCCATATTCCTAACTTATGCTTTCATATGACTATCAACCGATATCTCCCATGTTTACCTTTACTGAGCATCTGTGTTCACCCATTATTATGTTTCATTTCACATCATTATAAAGAAAAGATTAAGTGGGGTATGTATTTAAATACAACTAAATAGAAATATCTTTATGGGATATGTTGAATATTTTAATGAAATACTATGATTGTGTATCTAGTTTTCAAATATTCTAAACCTATATGGTCTTCATGATTTTTTGTGTGAAAATTATTGAATATTAATAAAAAATATGTAAAAGTTCTGTATGAAAATCTTAGGCATTTGAATTCGATATCAAATTAAGTTTTATTAAATCATTGGAGATTAGTATTAGAAATATTTATGAAAATACTAGGGATAATTATAAGTATGGGATAACATTATAAAGTTTTGGTACAGAATATATTATGTGATTTTCTAAGAAATAAATCCCCATGGATGTGGTTTTTGAACAAATATATCTAGGGGTATTAACCCTAAAAAGAGTTGGTCGGGTATATCTCAACCATGATTCTAGTGAACAGTGAGTGTGCCCTTACTATGCACCTGGTTTGACATTCTTGGGGGATATTCTTGGGTTAATTCACATTTAAATTACAAACAATTATAAATAATTTGAATAGATGGTGATTATGGATGTCCTAGGTTAAACCTAAGGTGCATATTTTGAAAAGAACTTGTCATGATTTAGACATACTATTAATAATTTTTCAATATTCTATGGTATTCCACTATGATTAATATTTCTACCACAATTATTTCCAGGTTTAGTCAATAGAGGAAACCATAAGTTACTAGGTTAACATTAAATTAGATGGAAATGTGTTAATGAGAAACCAAATGGGATGACAACTAGAGTGAAGGATATTGTGGTTATTCATAATGAGTTATCATGATATATGATTAATAACGTACACCTTAACCAACTCTAGGAATCACCAAATAAGATAAGGATAGAGTTAATTGAGAGATCAAGTGGTGGAAACCATAGAGTAAAGAAGATTCAATTTCCTATAAGTCAATAATGTGGGAAGAAGCATTCAAGGGAATTTATCATAGGAATAAGAAGATGTTTTATGTTTGAAGAAGAAAGGAATAAAGTAGTTAATTTCTAAAGAAAAATGAAGAGTTTGATGGGGGGATATGAAGTTTATCCTATGTTTCCATTTATAGTTCAATGTATTATGTGTGGGGAATATGTGAATTATCCGCGTTAATTCCCTATTCCAAGAGCTAACTCCTAAACCAAGTAAGGGAATATGTTATGATGATAATTGAAGTGGAATGATTGAAGTATTTATGTATTATAATTTAGGAATAATGTTCATGAAATTATTTTATATTTATATTATGGTATAAGTTCCAGAAACATATTAGGATTTTTCTATAGAGTTTTATCTTAAAGGATTTGAAATAATGTGTTGAATGGTACTGATGACTAAGAAAAGTTATTTAGTGGTAATGATATATTTTTGGATAATACATGATTAAGGTAAATGAAATCCTTTATATGTGCATGATGATAAGATAATAATGAGATAAATAGATGTTTTATTGTGATAGAGTTAATGGATTAATATTTATGGTTTTAGAACTGATTAGTGATTTGATGACAGTGGTTTATGTTTTCTTTGATGGAGTTTGCCATATTTTTTGATTTATGGAATATATTCAATAATATGTGACATTATTTAAAGAATGACCAGAGAGCTTATTTTTCAAATAATTCATGTTCTCATTAAGGTTTTATGGTAATTTAGGTTATTAACAAGTTTTATGAGAATATATGATCAATGTATTCCCAATTTTAGTATGTGATGGTAAAATCTACATTATGTTGTTTGGGGGGTTAATGTTAAGTTGATTTTGAAAATTTTTCAACCTTATTTATAAATTTTTGGATTTCAATTTTGACCAGACATATTTTGGATGTTTTTTAAGGTTAACTATTTATGGAATCATTTAAGTTGAACTTTGGATGTGGTTTTAAAGATTAAAGTATGAATTTTCCACATCGGATAACCTATATTAATCATTTTGTTTTTGTTAAAAATTTTGAGATAGTATAAATGAATTTTAATTATTTTATGGATATTATGATCTATTAAAAGTTAATTTTAATGCTCCAAGAATGAAAAAATAATCTTGATTGTTTATTTCCTTGGGTAAGAGATGAAGTGAAAATTGAGTAAAACACAACCAAAGGATGAAATTGTACTTATGATACAGAAATAAATCAAATAAGTATATCTTATCAAGTTCTTTATATTAATAGTAATTGAGTTCATCAACATTGGTAATAGGACCATGAAATAAAAAATTTGTATTTTTATCATCATTTTTTAATGAATCGATGGTCTTTTAACCTATCCATGATTTATGGTTATGTGGTTGTTAAATTTACCTTAACCATGTTCTATATCACTCTCTATTAGTCCTTGGGAGTTAATTTTATCTTTCATGTCATATTTTCAATTTTCAAAAATGTTTTCCTTATTTGGGACCCTATTTTATGTTATTTCATGTTACCTTTATGTTTTACACATTCCTTTTTAGGGGAACTTTTATTATTCCTTTATACGATGTGGGTTTCAATAAAGGAATTTTCAAATATTAAACCTTTTATGACTGATACATATTGTGAGGTTGAAATTTATTCAAGGGGGTATATATTAGAACCTTGAAATTTTAAAAGAAGGCTATGTTTGATATCATGCAAGACACGTAACACTAAGCTAAAAAAAATAGTAGAATATTATTATTTACATATGACCATTATAACCTAGTCGTTAAATTGGTGGGTATGAACAGGATCATCCGTATTATCATATATATATATATATATATATATAGTTCCTAATCAATATAAATTTATTTATTAATGATTAGTAAATAATCCCTTAATTTTTAGTAAAGTTATTTCTACTTCAAAAATACATTTTCATCAAAAAATGATTTTATTGCTTTTTTGAGTGAAAATTGTAATTAAATACTCAAAATTTTAGAAAATTTATTTAATAAAATTAAATTCATTTTTTAAATAAGCATATAAAAATTAGTTTAGAGTGAATTTTTAAATTTTTTCTGAAATGATTGCTTTTTTCGGTGAATAGTGCAAAAATACTGATTTTCATTGAAAACTGTATTTTTGTTTCAAGCATTCACAAAGTTCAATTTTATTTTTAAATGATTTAAAATTAAAATTAGTTCTATTATATTATGAAAAATCCAATTAATTTCACTGTAATCAAATTTATGGTTAAATTTGGTATTATAATATTTTTATACTTAAAGGCATTTTTTTGAAACATTATTTTTTTATGTGTGTGACATATTTTTATCTTAATAAAATAAATAAATCAATATTGGTGAATGATTTTAATTAAAAATATATTTTTTTTATAATCAATAAATTTTTTTAACATTCATATAATATTTTTTCTAGGCAGGAGATAAGAATAAATCCAGTTTTATTCTTAAAAATGTGTTTTTCTAAAAAGTGATTTTTATATGGTTTTGTGAAATTATTTTAAAATTAATTTATAAAACTTATGGGTACCGAATTTTATAAAATTCATTCCATATTTATAATTAGTAGTTCTAAATTTGTTAAATATTCCCCCTTTATTTTAAATCATTATGAATAGTAACTATGGTAAAATTTATCACATCGACAAAGAATAAATCGGGTTAATATTGGTTAAAACTAAGTGATAAGACAATAATTTTTCATAATTTTTCTTATTTTATGAATATAATTCCAAAAATATCACCTTAATCTCTAAATTTAATATTTTAGGGAATCTTGTCCATGAAAATGACCTCTATAATATTTAAATCAAAGAAAGTTACAAAATGTCACTCTCTTAGTTTTAAATATCTATTATGTGTCCACATAAGGGGAAAATAAAGTTATAAAAAATACAAATGTCTATTTTTAGAATAATGAAAAAAAATTCATTATGGTAATTTATTTATATTTTTTAGTAATTATATAATTAAGTTAAATTTTAATGCAATGCCGATGCAATATTTCTTCAATTAATATAAAAATAAAATAAAGGATTTTTAATATATTAAAAGCAATATAATTTGAATTATTTTTTGGGTTACATGAATTTTATAGATTAATATGGAATATTAGTGTTTTATAATATCATTATATTCAAATTTAAACTTTTTATTTATATCTTTTAAGTCAAATTAAAAAAGAATAGTTTCAAAATCGACATTAATGATATTTTATAAAAATTTTTTTTATTAAATTATTTAAAAATCAGAAAAATATTTAAAGAGGAAAATTTAGATAATATATGGTATAATATATCATCCTTTTTCCATTTAATAGCTAACATTCATTTTATAAGTAAAATTATAAGGTTTAGAAAATCACATAAACTAATCCAATATTTATTTTTTAAGGTATTTAAATAATTTAATACCTTATATTTTAATACCTTATCATTTTTAATCATTTTTATAGTGAATGACATTATTATATTTTAATTTTTTATAAAATTCCAAAAGTGATCCTCCCCTCCATTATAAAAGGGCACCCCTCCTTTCTCTTTTTTACACCACCCTAAGAATTTTATCTCAAAATAAATAATAAATTATATTATAAAATCCATTATCCACATTATGTACTTTTTATTCTTCTTAAAATACAAACCCTAGGGTCCTTAAGAGGAGATCTAAAAAGGTGTTTCAAAGAAGAAGAAACCGCCTTAACCAATTGCTTCTTTTTTTACTTCTTATTTTACCTATTATAAGTATATGGTATTTGTCATATAATAATAAATTAAATATAATAAATATAATTAAATTTATTTATGATTATAAAACCACCATTATCCACCCTCTTTCTCATAAAATGGGACGTGAAAGTATCGCTCATGCGTACGTACGTCTTATCATCTCCACATAGCGATACAATTCATTCTTCATCACTGTATTTCATGGATGGTTTTTATGATGGATTTAAAATTTATATATAATATTTATGAAATTATTATTATTATTTCATTATAATATCATATATAACTTCTTACACTTCAAATTGTTGGAAAATGATAACGTCCCTCATGCGTACATGTGGACTACCACCTCCACAAAACGATGCGATTTATTTTTTCAATTATGTTTTAGATGGAAGGTAATAAGGATATATTTGATGAAAATATATGATTTATATATTATAATAATTATTATATAATTATTAATTATTATTTAAATTTCATTCCTTCCATCTGTCGAAAAGTGAAAACAGTGTTCATGCATGCGTACGACATGTCATCTCCATGAACAATGTAATTCATTTTTCATATGTAAATTTTATAGATTAATATAAATATTTATATAATGAATATATGTGATATTTATATAATTATTTTAATTATTTTAATTATATATCCATAATAAATGTAAAAGGATCAGGACTGTCAAACCGAAACATGCTTGAAAAATGAAGCAGATATCCCCGAGGACAGTGATTTTAATAACAAATTGTAAATAAATAGTTTATAATATTTCATAAATAAATCATAAATTTTATGATATATTTTAATATCATTCATTAATATATTTTTAATAAATATATATTTATTATATAGGAGTTTCAAATGTGTATAAATAATGGAGATACTTGATGTAAAAGATTTATGTTTCAATCATATTTTAATCCGGATTGTTTATGCATGATTTCCCATTGAGGATATTATATGATAATTATTTGATGAATCCATTTAATTTTATTCTCCTTTTTTTATTTATATATAATATATGTTTTCCATTAATTTTCCTCACTTTAATTATTTAATAGATTGATAGAGTTTTAAGAAAAATCAACTTCATTTCTCTCTTTGGTTGAAAATACTTTTTCGTTCATATCCATATTTTCTAAAAAATTGGAAGAATTTTTTTAAGTAAATAAAATGATTTTTTTAAATTCTTTTTTACCCATTATTTAATTTTTACAATTTTTTTTAAAAATAACTCTTCTTTTCATTTTTTGAATGAGGTAGATTTTGAATTTTTCTACAAAAGTGATAAAAAATGTTTTATTTTAACTTATACGGCATGAACATAATTTACCACTATCATTATAGCTAAATTATTTGAATATTTATTTAAAATATTACATAGTTATTTAAATTTTGTTTCCATGATACTTTGGAATTTTTTATATTTTAAATAATTTCTTTCAAACTGGAAAGGAATTTTTTTCAATATTTTTTTAATGGTATTTATATTCATCAATAACAATAACCTTTAATGTTGATTATGTTTTACCAAGGATATAATCCAATTTTATGATACTTATTAATTATCAAAATGGTTTATTATTATGTTAATGAGATGTTTTTGAAACCAAATTATTTTCCATGGGTTATTCTATAATGATATTATAAAATTTTTATGAAACCCATTTTATTTTCTTGGGTTATGATATGATGAAAGTTTTATGATCTTAGGGAAGACATGTGTATGGTTTTCATTATATAATGGGTGGGCCCAAAATTATATATCCCTCCAATTAATTAGGTAGATTTTTATATATCATGAGATAATTATGGGAAAATATTCGGTGTGCTTGATTCATTATGGGAAACAAGTTGATGTTTTTGATTTGTTATGGGAAACAAGTTAATATGCTTGATACATTATGGGAAACCAGTCGATGTGCTTGATAAATTATGGGAAAAAGTCGATGTGATTGAGCCACTATGGGAAATAGGCATTGAATCTTATCAATTATGATTTTATGGACTTGGCAGTTAACCTTGACATATTAAATGGTTTCTATACCTATGTTGGTGCCACACTATTAAGACATGAACTTATGGTTCATGATTTATTTATGAAGAGTTATTTCTATTATAAAGTATGTATCTTGAAATGATAAATCTTTAATCTAAGAATCATTTTTTTGATCATTGATGGATTGGGTATTAACTTTGTAAGTTATGGTCATGATCACATACCATTATGCATATCTTATTATTCCAAATGATCATAGATTGGTATCTCTCATGTTTACCCTTTCTAAGAATATGATCTCACCCCTTATTATATATCTTTTCTCTAGGTTTTGAAGAAATAATTAATTAGGTTATGATTATTAAGAGTACTAAATGTAAATAATGTTATCAAATATTTTTAAGATATTTCATGGGATAAGAATATTTTGTATCTTATCTCCAAATACACTAACCCTTTATAGCCCTCTTGTGTGTATTTTTGAAATGTATTGAATATTCATCTAAAAATATTTAATATTTATTTATGAAAATACTAGTCCTTTAAATATTATCATCCATAGATAGATAGTTAGTCTGAGAAGAATATTAAAATCTAGAATATATGATGAGATAATTCTCTGTGGATTTTAATAGTGGTTGGGATTAATAACTTCCTTTGGTGGAATTTTCTTACAATAATTGCTTTCACTCAAGTATTAAGATGGATCATTATGAATCTATATATGGAAGGAAGTGTATAACTCCAATGTGTTATGATGAAGTTAGAGAAAGAAAGCTATTGGGACCCAATATAGCTATGGAAATATAAGATAACGTTATTTCCATTAATCAATATATAAGGGTAGATTACAGTCGATAAAATAGTTATGATGACAATAATCGATGAGATCAAGAATTAAAAGTTGGTGACAAGGTATTGCTATGAATATATCCTTGTATGAAGTTTATGAGATTTGGAAAGAAGGGGAATTTGGGCCCTATATTTATCAATCCCTTCGAAATTATTGATCACATCAGGATAGTAGCTTATCTATTAGTGATTCCATAAAATGTCTCTCAAGCTCATGATGTGTTCCATTTATCTCTCCTAAGGAAGTTCATAACTGATCCTTCAAATGTAAAGAAGTCAAAATTCATACCACTAGATCAATATATATCTTATTAGGAATAAATAATGGAGATTCTAGATCATAGAGAGAAAGTTCTATAAAGAAAGACTACACATATGGTCAGTGTTCTGTGGAAAAATCATAAAATATAGAAAGAGTTGTGGGAATCATAGGATGTCTTGAGGCATAAGTATCCTCATTTTTTTGTATTAAAGTGATATAATTTCAAGGGATAAATTCTTATTATGGGGTATAATGTAACACCCCAATATTTTATGATGCATTTGTCTTTAAATAAATTTAATTTTTTTCTGTAGCTTTTGATACCCACAACCCTGAGTCTAAATTAATCGTACTATTATAACCTAGCAGTTATCTTGTAAGATACGAATATAACATAATAAATTATGAAAAATTTAGATTTTACACATTTATAAAATAAATTCATTAGCTATCAATTGAATAGAAATAAAAATAAAATCATTTTAAAGTAAAAGTGGTGTTTTTCTGAAAGGATTGTTTTTAAGTGCGTAATGTGTTTTTATCCTAATAGATTAAATAGATCTCTATGAGTGAATTATTTTAATGAAATTTATATATTATATATTCGATAAAATGTTTTAATATTAATACAATATTTTTTATAAGAATGGGATAAGAATAAATAATGTTTTATTCTTAAAAAATATTATTATTCTAAAAAGCAGCTTTCATCATGTTCAACATGCTTATTTTAAAATAAATTTATGCTAATTATAGAAATTGTATTTGATAAAATTGATTCCATATTTTAAATTATGGCAATAAATTTTAGTAAAAAGGTCCCTTTTATTTTTTATATATTATGAATAATAACCATGGTAAAATTTATCACCTCGATAAAAGTAAATTGGGTAACTAAGGTTAAAAATAATATAATAAGGATAAATAAATAACCCTAACACTTGAATTAATTTAATTGGATGAGTATATTTCACCCATAAAAATAAAAAATTCTAGCATATTACCTTATTTTTAATTTTTATTTGATTTTGATCTTTATATTATTTTATGTATTGAAAAGTAAAAAATGTCATTCTCTTTATTTTATTAACTGCAAATTTTTGACATAGGGATAAATAGATAACATGTTTAGTTATAAATAGTTATTTAAAAGATAAATTATTTTTTATCAGGATAATTTATTTCTAATTTTTAGCGATGAAATAATTAACTGAAATGATTATGCAGCACCGACACAAAATTTATTCAATTAATAGAAAAATAAAATAAATTATTTTAAAAATATTAAAAGTAATATAATTTAGAGGAATTATTTTTTTCCATGAATTTTGTAGATAAATATGTCATGTTAGATATGTGTAAAATTATTATATTTTATTTCCCTTTCTTTCATGTTGTTTTCAAAGTCCAGTTAAATGAATAGTTCCCAAAAAGTTATTAATGATATTTTATAAAAAAAATATTTCATTAAATGATTTAAAATTCATAAAAATCATATCTTAGACCACGGTAATGTTAAATGGTTTAAAACATCAACTATGTTATATTTATTTGTTTTGTTTCCTTTTAAAGTAACATAATTTACCCTTAAAGAGTAGAAAAATTTGATATCGAGGTAATTACCTGAATTGTTAACTGAGGGTTAAAACTAAAAGATAAGGGTAAAAACACAATAAAACATTTTCCAAATTTTATTGTATGATATTATTTAAACTCATACTTTTATAATATTTTAATTATATCAATTTATTTGAACTATTAAATGAAAAATAATTTGTATTAATTTAATACTTTATGAAATTCCAAGAATTACCCTCCCCTAAATTATAAAAAGACACCACTTATCTCTTTTACTTACACCAATTGAGAAACCTAGATAAAATATTACCTAATAATTTCTCTTATAACCATACTTATCCAAGTTTTATATGTGTTTTTTTCTCAAAATAGAAATCCTAAGTCTTTAAGATGAGATGTCACACAAATGACCTTATTTTTTAAATTCATTATTCATTTAATTTCTATTCCTGATTGGTTTTTGGGGTTTACCACTCATTTTGGTGAAAATGGTTGGTTTTGAAAATTTGGGCCAAACCGTGAGCCCAATTCCAGATTTAAAAACAAATTTTGTTTCTTCTATAACTCCTTAAATTTTTACTATTTTATACCCATTACACTTCCCAATTGGCATAACCTGATATATTAGAATCACCATATCCCTTTTGGACCACATAGAAATCCAAAATCATGATGGATTTGGGTTTTTGATTAAGGTAATGGGCATGCCTGTAAGCCCATTTTATGCTTTAAATTATTTTTTAAAATTTTCCATATCTCATTCTTTTTTTTCTTTTTTCCCATGATTCCACCTCCCTCTCAAATCCAATATCCCGTGGATCACCCCCATTATTGTTTTCACAATTTTGGAGCTCAGGTGAACCTCGAATTAGGGCGATCTTTCATACTCATTCTCAAATAGACCAGATTTGACGAGGTAAAATGAATCTTTCATAACTACTTCAATTTTCATCCTTTCCCCCTAATTTAAGTCCCCAAATGACCTAATATGACTCCTTCTAACCTCTATACCAGGTTTGAGTACTTGGAGATTCATATTTTGGTGGATTCAGGGAGATCTCTTCAATATTTCTGTAAGTAAGTATTTATCTATTTGATTTCTCCTCTTTTATTAGGGTTTCATCCCTCTTTCTTGATGTTAAAAAGTGTCTAGAACCTAGGGTTCATATATATGGTTTAACCATGATTCTTTTTGGTGAAAATTTGTGGTCTAGGGCTGTATGTTTCATCCTTGTGGTGCCGGGTTGGTGCAGTTGATGTTTCGCACCATGTTTTGAGAGATTCGACAATTTCGGTAGGTGATTCTATGGGTAACCATTTAATGATGAGTTATTTTGCTTGATTAAATAATTTTTCATGTTACTTATATGCTCTGAATTATGAAAAACCCATTTTTGGTAGCAATAGTAAATCATTTGGTATTAAAGTTACATTTTTGTTTGAAGTGTGTATTTTTTAAATGTATTTCATGTGTTGTCTCTTGTGGTAGTTTTGTAAAATGTGGAAGTGATTTATTAGTTGTTGAAAGGGGCTTCCAATTTTGGTTGGGTAATGATATAGTGTCATGTGGGACTAAAAGGGGGGGGGGTCTTTGAATGGGTTTTATGTGTATAACCTTGTTATACTCCTTGAAAGTGTTTTATGGATTTGTGTGTTCTCATGGGTATCTTTTGTGATATTGTTCAAGGTGATTATATAACATTTTAAAGTAGATTATTACATGTTTATTGGGCTTCAAATTTTGTTTTGGTAGGGTCTTGGTGTTATTTTATCTTAAAAAGAGGTTTTTGAAATGGGTTTTATGTTCAAATCTTGGGTATACACCATATAATTGTTTTATGAAAGTTTTGAATGGTTTATTGAGTTGTGTAAGTGGTGAAACTAGATCAGCAAACTGTTTTGGTAGGAGTATATTTTTAAAAGGTCCATTTAATTTTTGAAAAGGCTGTTATGTTATATATATCATCTTGTAAATATTTTATTAAATTGTTTGAAGGAGATATTGAGGTGTTAAAGTGATGTGAATGTGATGTGGATTGTTTTGTGTGAGTGTGATGTGAAAAATTGAAATTTTTATTATGAAAGGAGTGTTATGTGCCATGTTTGTGGGCTGTTATATGAGTTTCAATATCTTATAATTGGTTTATAATTTTTTTTAATTGTTTTGTGGAAGTGTTTAAGAAATGTGAAATGTGTTGTGGGTTATTTTGGTGTGAGTCAGATTTCAAAATCATTTTGAATGAAAAATGGAATTTTGTGACTTGTGTGGTATACATATGGGCTGTTGGGTGAATCGGTGATTTTTAAAGGATATTTTAATGTTCAATTTATATTTCATGACTTGTTTAACTTGTTTGAGCACAAGGGGAAAACCTGGGTATCTAGGTGGGTGGACGTGTACTCGTATGCTAGTGAATCCGTGGGGTTTGGCCTCAATTTCGCTTACCAAGATTGACGATTACAACTCTAACTAAACTATGATGATGATGATTGGGGACCACTAGGTTATGGGTATGTTCCCTACAAGTGGATCATGCATGGGAATGGATATTTGTGATGGTTACTCTCACCAAGATACGAGGTACCTGGGACCCACAGCTAGTTAGTGCCTAGGGGTTATTTCCTATTGCGTGTGATCATTAGTTACTTTATACTTACCATCGGCATACGGTAAGTTTGGAGGGAAAATTAAGTAGCTTTGGTGTTTATTTTAAAAGTTTTAATCCTTTAAAATATCCCACTTAAAAATTGTTCTTATTCAAAGTTGCATCTTTTATAAATTGTAACTAGCTTTTCATGTTTTTAAAAACTTGCATGCTTTTCGTCTTTAAATGTTTATCATATGGAATATCTTAGTGGTGGTATCCTATTAGGGTTTTGATCACACCCTACTTACACCATTGGGTGTAAGTAGGCTTTCTTATTTTGTGTCATAGGTTTGGGTACATGTTTTATGCCATTGGTTCGGGTTTTTAGCGGTCCATCGTGATGCAGTGTCGTGGAGATGGCTTGAGGGTGGTGCCTCTTTCCATGTGGAGGTTCTTGGGTTGCCATTTCATGAGTTTGTACCTTTTAATGGTCTTCAAACATTATTTAAAATTGTGTAATTCAGTTCTGGATTTTAGTAAAAGATGTTTTGGTTTAAAAGATCCAGATTTTATTTCTTGGTTTCATTTGTTGTTTTAAGTATACAAACTCAGGTAAATCATTCCCAATTTTCAATTTTTGATACCCAGGAACTTGTGCCAGCCCGTGGAGATCGGGAATTCCCTCCAGAACTTTCCACAGGTTGGGTTGGGTGCTGGTTTTGTCGGAGACCAGATTCGGTTCGTGACATGAGATCTAAAGGAGCTCTTTCAAAGAATAGGTAATCACCTTAACTGATCACTTTATTTTTAAATTATTCATTTAACTATTATAAATCTATTTTATTTATCATAAAATTATAAATTAAGTAACATAAATATAATAAAATTTTATTTTTATTATGAAACCCCCATTGTCCACCCTATTTCCCACCAAATTAGAAGATAAATTATCGCTCATGTGTACATACGACTTACTGTCTCCACGCAGTTAAACTATTCATTTTTCATCACCATATTTTAAGAATGTTATTATGATGGGTTTAATGTTTATATATGATATTTTTGAAATAATTATTCTTTTATAATATTAATATCATATCTACCTTCTTACCTTCCAAATCATTGAAAAATGGTAGCATCACATGTGTGTGCATGTGGACTACCTCCTCCACAAAGTGATGTGATTTTTTTTCATTTTTGATTTAAATTGATATAAATAATGTTGTATTAGATGAATATATATTATTTATATGATATAATAATAATTTTGTTAAGGTGAATTATTATTTACCTTTCAATATTAAATCCAATATATTTAATTCTCTTATATTTATTTCTATAAATTACAATTTTTTCCTTTCATTTTCCACTCTTTACATACTCAAGAGACCAGGAGAATATTTTTATGGAAAATGAATTTATTTATCACTTTAGTAAAAAAATTTCTCTTTCATATCCATATTTTCTTAAAAAAATCAATAATGTTTTTAATATTATCCTATTATTATTTAAATTAAGTTTTACCTATGATTAAATTTTTAAAAACTGGTTTAAAAGAAATCTTCTCATCATTTTTTGAACTAGGTACCTTTTGAATTTTTTCTAAAAAAGTGTGAAAGGAATGTTTTCTTTTAAATTATATGGAATGAAAAAAATTCTCTCCATAATGAAAAATAAATACTTTGAGGATTACATTACAAATTTGAAAGGTACTTTTAAAAAAAATCCTTAAGATTTGAAAAAAATTAGATTTTAAATAAGTTTTTTCAAAGTGATAAGGGTATTTTCCTCGAGAAGTTTTCCAGTGATATTTTTAAATTATTTTCATCCATTTCAACATACTTTGTTAAATATTATGTTTTAATAATGATATAATCCTAAGATACCATCCAATATATTTTTATAGATGGTTTATGATCACTTTTACTTGGGAATGTATTGATATTTTGTATGCCAGTTCTTCCAATATTGAAAATTATTTATTTTTAATGCATTTTGATTATGTTGTATTTTTAATTCATGTAATTAATTCATTGTAATTATTAAGATAATAGCGTAAACTAAAATTATATATCCCCTAAATGAATTAGTAGTTATTAGGACATGAAATAGATTGGGTATTTGGTTGAGGCCTTACCCATTTATATAGATATCCAAGCATGAGGACCTCATGAAATTTTTAGATGTCATGGTACCATTCCTTGATGTTAAGTTTAAGATGTTTGAAATTATGCATTCTATAATTATGAAATAAATTGTTTTTATTCAAGTTAATAGTGGAATGGTTGTGATATCCATGGATATGTTTTAAGTTCATGTGATTATTTATATGTCATTATTTGATCATCATTTATTACTGACATATTATTCATTCCTTATTTATATTCTATTTCATGCATACCCTTATTGAGAATTTTAGATCACCCCTTTCTTATATTTCCTTTCTCAAAAAATATAGTAAGAATATTATGTATGATAGTCAAGTATATTCTAGATAAAATAATGATGATCCCAAAGAAAATATCATGTTGTATTTATGTTGGGATTCACGTATTTATATAGTTTACCAAGTCCAATAAACTATTTATTCCTTTAGGATTAGATGGATTGTATTTTGTACTAATGTAATAAAGTAACCACTGAATTTAGGATAAAAGGTTCTAGGACTTTACACTATTTATATGCATAAGAATCATCTATGTTCTTGATAAAACCAAATTCTTTAACTACATTATCAAACCAAATGTTCCAATCTAAAGAAGTTTTCTTCAATCCATAAATTGATTGTAGTAACTTTCGAACCATAACATGCTCATTTGGTACTTTAAAACCTTCATGTTTTATCATTTATAAATCCTTATCTGAATTATAAATTAAGGAAAGTGATTTTGACATATATTTAATATATCTTATTATCATAATGAGTTATTGTATTAAGAAATATCCAAACAAAATTTATCATTACAGCTTGGGAATATGTCTCTTCATAGTTTATACCATAAATTTTTCACATCACTTTTCCACTAGATGAGCATTATAAGTAGACACTCTACCTTCCTCGTCAGCTTTCTTGTAAAAATCTCACATGCTCCCTATGGGTCTCACCTCTTCAAGTGTATTTACCAAGTTCTAAACTTGGTTAGAGTATATGGAGTCCATTTCATATTTCATGGCATTTATCCATTTCTCAGATTCATAACTCTCAATTTATTCTTGATAAGTAGTAGGTTTATTAAATATGAACATTACTTATTCATAATTTTTCATAAGAAATTCATACATCTCTATCTCCTAATGACACCTACTAGATCTTTGAGGTACTTGTGTAACCTGAGTTGGTTCTTAATCCATGATTCTCTATTGAATTAGATCAACTTCCAACTCAATAACACTTCATTTTTTTGGTTTGGAACTTCTCCAAGTTAAATTTCCCTCTCACTAAATCTGAAATTTATATATTCCTTCTCAAGAAAAGTATAAAATTGATCCCTGAACACTTTGTGTTTAGTGAGAATATAGATAAAATATCTGTTATTTTTCCTGGGATAACCAACAAATAAGAATTTATCTAACTTAGGTTATGCATGCTTCAAAGCCTCAAATATATATAAAAGACAAATTTGGATATCTTCTATACCATATCTTATATGGTGTATTTATGAATTATTTAAATGGAATTGATTAATTCCAAATGAAACAATTTCCAAAGCATATCCCCTGAATGAAATAAGAATTTAACGAAGAATCATTATCAATCGAACCATGTCTAACAAGGTTTTACTCCTCATCTTAGACCCACCATTCCATTGTGGTGTTCTAGAAAGAGTGAACTATGAAAAAATTCCAAAATTTCTAAGATGATCAATAAAATTCTAGTTCAAGTATTGAAAGCCCAGATCAGATTGGATAATCTCTATATTTTTTCCCAAATGATTATATATTTCATTATAAAACTATAGACTTTTAAAATGTTTTAAACATTAATCTCATCAAAAACACAAAATCATATCGAATAAAATAATTAATAAAGGATACACATTACTTATAACCACCACTTGATTGAGTACTCATTGGTCCACATGCATTACTATGTATAAGAAACAATAGTCTACTAGTTATTTAGAACTTATCTACTAAAAGGTGATTATATCATCTTTTATAATAAACAATATTCTTATATTTCAAATAATTCACAATCGAATAAGTTCAACAATCCGTCTTCATGGAGTCTTTTAATGTGTTTCTCATTTATATGTTCAATGCAATAATTCCAGAGGTAAGTGGGATTATAATAAAACTTAACCATATTATTCTAAATTTTATAGACAAAATTATCCATATCTAGAATTTATAAACTATTCCTAATATTCCTGATGCTAGAAAACATTTCATTCGTGTATATAAAAAAACACTTGTTCTTAATAATGAATGAAAAACCCATCTTGTCCAAAAAAGGTATAAAAATAAATTTTTTTCATGGAAGAAACATAATAACAATTTTATAATTCTAGATTTAATCTACTTGGTATACTTAGATCAAAATTTCTTACCTCTAATGAAACAATTCTTGCTCCATTGATAATACATATAGATACACCACCTTTCTTAAATTATCGCCCATTTATAAGTTCATTTTTATCAAAAAAAATGTGTGATGAACATTTAGTATCTAATAACCATGAGTTAGAATAAGATAAATTTTTTTATATAATGTTTAAATATATATTATTAGAAATATTCTCTTTGAGGACACTTTTCAATATTAGATACTAATCTAAAATCATTTTATAGGCCATAACTATAAGAGATCTAAAAATGATAATCATGATGCTTTCCATAATTTATAATAAAGACATATTTATGGGTGAGTATTATGTTTTATATTCTTTCATCAAGGAATTTGGACAAAAGTACTCCCATTAAAATGAAAACCCCATATATCATTACCTTTAGTAGGAAAAGATCCATATTTCACTAAGTAATGAGTTTTCTTTGGTGTTAATCTCATCACTTAGTAATTTAGGTTAGCAATCATGCTAATTATATAACTTAAAATTATTAAATATTTGAGTGGAATTTTTTTTCCCTAAATCCATCACATGGAAATAATATCATATCCATTTATTTGGTATTATAACTCTTTGAGTTTCCCAACTAATTGTCACCCAAATATCACAATGAGATTTGGTTAACCAACTCTTGGGGTTAGCCATTTTTACCATACCGTTCACAAGATAATCCATGGGCACCCTACCTTCGAAAAACCTACCCATTTGGATGATCGAGTTCTTGACATGTGTGTGATTTAGAAGGAATATGGCAATTAGTATTTTAGGGGTTTTCTTAGTCTTGAAATTTTAATAAAAATAACATGTATATAAAATTCATAACTATTTAATCGTTTTAAATCTTTATTATATCATGTTTATTCCATTAGGTTTGAATGATTCTAACTGTTGTAAGATTGGGTACCATAGACCCAATTTGAACAATACTTTTCCATTACTATATTAGGTATAGAAAGAGTTATACATAATTTTATCTTACCATAATAGTGTTAATGCTTATGTGTGAAATATTTAATGGAAATATTCTTGGATTACATGTTTAAAAATGGATATATCAGTTCCCATATATAATGAGAACCTTAAGATACTATGATAGTAATTTTAATCATATACCTTATAGTCTAGATACATCATACTAACAAAACACAGATGGTGTTTAAATATAAGTTGTTGGGGGATCATAATTATTGAGACTTCTTCTTATGAAATTTTTACTTTGTGATCTCAAGTAGAGGATATCACGAAAAAAAATATCCAATAGGAATTCCACATCTTTCGAGTGTCATTGCATATTCCTATTTATGAGAAATTTCATTGGTCTATTGACTTAAGGTCATTATAAATGTGTGTCATTTTAATTTTTACTTTGCTACAAGATGAAAACCATTATATTTATGTTTTGGGTGAGATAGATTGTGTCAGGTATGTTATTAGTGGTATATAATGTGTTGAATGAACAAGACATGATTTGTCACCTCTAAAAGGAAGAAGGTATTTTTGGACACTTGACTAGGTTAGTAGTGCCTTGAATAAATCCATGGAGATTATATATAAATTAAATTTTATCCAATACAACCAAAAAATATAAATAATTAATTAATGTATGATGATACATATTATTCATGCTACATTATAAGATATCATGAGATAAAGAAATTATATTACACAATACATGTTCAAATGAGGTAGTCATAACTTTTATGTATCCTTATCTCTTTTGGGGACATTATGTGTTTCTAGATATTTTTATTAGTATATGAATATGATTCCCTATTATCAAGATAAGTTCTTATAGGATCCCACACAATTTATATCCATAAGTTCCACCAATTTAGATGAATTGGAGTTTAAGAAGAAGTGGGAATAATGTGCAAGGGACAATGAACGTCTGAGTGGAAACAATCATAAGTAAAATAATTCAATTATATTATTAGAGTTTATAATAATAATAATTTAATTCATTTATCAAGGTATTAAAAAATTATTTAATTATAAAACTAAAAATGAAAAAATAAAATATTTTAAACTAACATTACATATTCAAGGTTAATTAAATAACTATGAGAGGAATGAGATGAGTTAATGATTAATGTTTTATAACGTAAAAAATTAAAGTGTTACTAGTTAGTGATGCGATATTTTTGACACTTATATTTCATTAACTAAATCATTATTTGTGCTACTTGTTGGTTTTTTAGTTAACTCTTTTTAGGGGATAAAATAAAATTTTTAAAGAGTTTGAACAAGGTATTTAAAAAATTTGTGACCCAATATTTGATTTGGGTGGATTATTTATTGAATATTCCCAATATCTCTCCTAATTTTTAGAGAGATAAATTGATGAAATAAAAAGTCTAGTTCGATTTCACTTCATGAATTGGTCACCCATTCTTCACAGAATTGGAAAGACATCACGAAGCAATTGATCATTTAATGCTAGTACATGAAGATCATATAATGATATTTTAGGGGCTATGGTGCATGAGTGGATGATCTAGAGCAAACTTCACATGGTTATTTTGAGCTATGAAAACCCATATATGAGAAAAGTACACCAGGATTGGATCATTCAAACGAGGTACCATTTTAATTTCATATTTATACTTAAATTTAATTTCATGAGACCCTTGACATGAATTGGGTATTTCCATACTAAATCAATTTTCATAGGATATATTTATAGTATTTTTTTATAATTTACCTATTATCATGCTCCTAGGACATTCTTGGTTACTTTAATGGTATTAGAGAAGTTGGGTAAAATTTATGTCAAGATTTTGATTAAATTTTCTAAAATTCAGATAGAGGGCTTTGATACTGACCCAAAACCACTGATGGCCCATCAATTTGGGTTTGATCAACCAAGAAATTACCATTTGAAGATCAATTTTTTTAAAATCTAAAATGAAATTATTATATATAGTTTATATATATATAGTTTATATATATATAGTTTATATATATATAGTTTATATATATATATAGTCAGTGGAATGTTATGGAACCCGAGTGATCAATGCACAGTTGTCTGTGGTGTCCATTATGGAACACTGATGTGTGTGTGTGGGGGGGGGAGTTCTATGTGTGTGATATTCTAAAGATGAAATAATTTAAAAAAAAATAAATTAGGCGACATACACTATCTGTGTTTACCTTTCCCACCCATTGATTGGATTGGGGATGTAGAAGATGACATCCCCCTTATGATTGCAGATGCAACATTATTTTTAAAAAATGTTCTTTTAAAAATATTATTTGGTTTCCTGCTATGTAGGTGATTTTATACTAGTGTGATAAATAGGAAGGTTACACGGGTCCTATATAATTTAATTTACATCGAATTTAAACATACACAACATTTCATGTACATACAAAATATATAGTTCTATGGGTTAAAACTGTGTAGTATGAACAACGTGTTTGACCACAAGAAATTTTTTAATGTATATGGTGTGTAATGATATGTATTCATGTGAATTATATGGAATGTAAGACTAGTAAACATGGATTAAAACATTATTACTTGTAAAAATATTAATTCATCATTTATTTTATACACAAATAGCATGCACTCAATGTGTAATCAATCACAATTAAGACTCTGTCACACAACATGTACTTCAACTACACATCATGTAGTTTGGTTTAGTTTCAAAATTAATTTTTATTTATGTGAATTAAATCACCCAACATGGTTCTGAAACTATGTTTCTTGTGTGAGCTAGCATGAATTACATGTTGTGTAATTTTTTCTGGCCAATCTGACATCACATGCCTATGGAACTTGGCATGTATTCCATGTGGAAAATATTATGTTACATGATGTGCAGCTTGACGTGTACACCACTACATGATGTGTAACCCCATACAAATTTCTGTTTCCTAGAAGATATCACATGGTGTTTAATAAATACACAAAATTTAATGACACCCACATAATGATCTTTGATTTATGAATTGAATCCTTTCATGGTTGACAAAATTTCACAATGAGTAATTTTGAGTTACATGTTGTGTATCTATGTTATATGTACAAAATATCATAAACTTCAAGATGTGATCTTTGAGCATTATTTAATTGTTATTTATTTGTTCTTAATCATTGGATGATGAAATAAAATATAAAATTGACTTTATTATTAGAGAATGAATAAAGTCAAAATGAAACCTATTAATAAATTCCTATCTATATCAATGATTACTAAATAATTATAAATTATTATGGGATCAATTTAATAAAACTTAATGGTTATGGGAATAGTTGAGGTTGGTCCGACCCATTCCCAACAATTGATTTTCATAATATTCAATGAATAATTCTCACAAACATGACAAAAAAAATCATGTCTTACAAATAAACACAAATAAACATAAAAAATGGAGGATCATTCATATATAATTTATAATTAATTTCTATAAAAAAATTATCTTTAGCTTGATTTATTTCTTCATTATTGAATTGGTTAACCATTCTTATCATGTCATCATTGCGCTATAGGGTCCAAACTATAATCCCTCTAGCAGTGATCCACACATGTTCCAAAAATCTTGAAATATTGTTGTAGAATCTATGGGTCCTGACATAGATTATTTTTACCACTTGTGTCATATGTCATTGATCGCACCAATAACTCCTTTATGACTTGAATAATTCTTTTAGTTCTCTTAGGAACTTAAGAGGGAGGATGAGGATCAAAGATCTCAATTCTTGATATCATTATTGAGAATGTTCTATATAGGGTTGAGAAAATTTTCTAAGATGAGATATTATGAACAACAATTGTCTTATACTAGAAAATGATATAACTAGGTTTATAAAGTTAGGTCAGAGAATAATTAATTTCACATAGGCCATTTACTTTCCCCTTAATCCATATTTAATCCCATATCGAATAATAATAATAATAATATAATATAATTATATAATTATATAATTATAAAATTATATAATAATAATAATATAATAATAATAATATAGTAATATTATTATTATTATTATCTCTGTAATGTGTGCAAAACTTGCTGATAAATAAATATCATTTATTAAATAAAAAAATTAAAATTAATTAATTTCAATGATATTTAATATATCTATTAAAATGGGGATATTGTAACCCAATACCCAAGATATATCCTAAGGGAAGCCTTGGTGTTTATTTATAATGAATAATATAGATGAAAAAACACGTAATATTTGATGTGGGACTCCCATACTCTAACACTCCCCCTCAATCTACATGTACCTAGATTGGATACATAATTAAAGAAAATAATATAAAAAATTATATAACACTCCCCACCCCCTAAATGGAATACCAATCTTGTTTTAATAACAAAATAAAATATAAGAAAAGATCATCCTTCATGGGTTTGGACCCTCAAGATGAAGTAGATGAATGATAATGATGAAAAGGATGTGTCAACTGAGGAATACTATCCATCATATGGAACTAGTATGAATAAATGGAAAAAGAATATTTTTTTTGGAGTAGTTGGTTCATGCATCCGTGGGAATATCTTGGTCAAGAGAATTTAGGTGTACAAAAATAAGATTTGGTGGGTCACTTGTTAGATGTCTCGAAGGAAAATATAGATAGCATCATGACATGTAGGAAAGGTATTCACTATTGTGGAGATATGATAATAGAGGAAATGAAGGATGGGAGAATGAGGTTTTAGGCACCCATATGAGATGATGGAACCTACACAAAAACAATGAGATTTCCAAGAGGTTCGATATTTGGTAGGAGGAGGCTTGATGGTCAAACAGTCAATAGTAAATCCTAGAGAGATATGGGGGTGTACAAAAGTGGATGTGTTCTAATTGGATGGAGTGTATAGAGACACTTATATGAAGGAAACACATAGAGTAAGTGGTAGTGTCCTGGTCTCAAAGTATTGGGTTAAGTGAATGAAGTGCCTATGGCTGGCTGGAAGTCACTGGGGCTGAGCTGGTGCAGGAGAAGATGATAAATGAAGATGAATTATTATGGGGAAATGGTTAATTTGATCAATAGTGTTGATTTGGAAGATCGATATATGAAGTAGATGGATCCTCATTGCATGATCCTTAATTCCCACTTTCAATCAATGGCCAGAATCATCTACCACATGATTAACACCAGTGAGGATGGATAAAATTTTCAGGTCCTCTGGCTTCAAAGACGTAAGAGTGGAGGGAAATGCAGAATGGGAGGGACTCACACAAAGGGGGGTGATGCAAAAGGTGATGGGTGGACATTGTCCAGAGGCACTGATAGGGGAAAGTCTAGTTGTTATGGTGGACAAGGTGAATATGTATATCTCCCCTCTATAAGGGAAAATACCATGGAAAACCTAGGAAGATATAAAATTGAGAATGGAGGTAGGGCTAGTGTTGAGGAACCCTCTTTGATTCCATTTTAAAATGGAAGATATCATAACCCAATACCCCATACACATCATCAGGTGGGTGGTGTTTATTTATAATGAATGATAAAGATAAAAAACACTAAAATATTTGTTATGGGAATCAAATCCTATAACAATATCATTTCCACCTAAACCCTTAATGCAATCTATCAATTATCCTCTATATTTATTGAATTTGAATAGGAAAAATTTATTTAAATAAATAAATATCACTACATTATCCATTAATAAATAATTTTTTCAACCAAAATAATCCAAATAATATTATTTATCATAACATGAGAATAATATCTATTATAATATTAATTTCATATAGAATTTAACTGGGATTTTGAATAATCTTAGTGTACGAAACTCTAAGGCCCTTTATCAATGGAATTAGGAAAAAAATTCCTAAATTTTATGATTAGCATCTAGAAATAGATCAAGTCACCTATAAAATAAGGAGTTAATTTCACAATAATAATAATAACCTCCTATGAGTGCTCACTATGTAGTATAATCCATCTATCTCAATATCTCATCTTATAGGTTGTATTACTTGTATCATCAACTTATATGCTTTATATATCTTTCATTTAATTTCCATAAATGAACTTATCAATAAAACTACCATGGTCATGGACTTAATCAAGTAGTTTCATTCTCATCAAAGGGTTGAGATATCAAATTCTATTAAACAAAGAAGGGACAAATAATATCTTGAATTATTCATTAGTTTCATATTAATAATGATGAACCCAACATATCCTACTTCACCTTGAACATATGGAATCATAGTTTTAAACAATACATAAAACTATGCAACACATGATATGAAAAAAAATAATTTCATGTCTAGATACAAATAAAAACACTCATAGATATGAATATCCAATAATACATATAACATACATAATTCTTATGTGTGGTTCTATTCTCATAACCTCCTCTATTATAGATTACCATGGATAAAGTTCATAAGAATAAGTCTGAATGACTCATAAGTATCCTACCCCTAATAGTCTATATCATACATGTCATTTCAGATAATATCATCAGGTCATAAAACATATATTTAAGAATACTGTCATAGAACTTCAAGAATCTCATCATTACTGGGAACATGTATATCCTTTTTATATAAAAAGTAATCTAAGGAAACTATCACACTGAATTTCACACATAATAACAATCATGATGTGATAGTAAATTTATTAATATTTAAAATAATTATTACATAATTAATCAAAATTACAAAGTTGTTGGTTCTTGGGAAAAAAATCTAACAAACACAAGCCCTTTTTCATTAAGCCAATTCTTAACAATCAAGAGAATCATTAATAATACAATTCCCTTTGAAAAATTCTTTTGTAAATCCATTTGAAAATAAATTTTTCTTTAAAAATTTTAATCAAAGACCTTATAGGTGTAAAAATGGTTTTAGAACTAACAATAAGTAAAATCCATATAATATCCTCACTTTATCCAATATATAAACAAGAAACATAATTAAAAAATATAAATCAGTCCTTAATAATTATTTTTAATAATAACATGGTAGGAAAAACTAAATAAAATTATTTAACCCTAGGAATTATAAGGGAAAATGTAACATCCCAACCCAGCTTACTCTATGAATAGTAACCAGACTAGTTTTCCATGAAACCTCAGGCACACCTCCTCATATGCTAGAGGATGCTGACTAGTAGAAAGGGTCTAAGGTGGTATTATGAGGAGACTATACCCCCATATCAGAGTGCACAATAATAGATAAATAAACCAAACATCATATGTAAAATAGTATGTAGAAAAGATAAATAAATGAAACAAATCATGCTATAATAAAATAGAATTCATCATAAAATTCGAAATACCTTGCTATAAACATCAATTGGTCACCCATTGTTCTGAACAAATATACAAGATAATTAAAATGAAAATACATGTATAAGGATCATCTTACAACCCTCAGGAATACCACATACCCAATCCCCAAAACCCTTTGAGCTGCCCAACCCAATTTTAAGACTGTAAACAAGTAGATCCGCTCATTCATGCAATCTTAGGCCTCCACCCCATCCTTCATACATTAGTTCTCAACCTGAAAGCTTACATAAGTTTTTCATGAAAACCAAGTCTCATGTACAAGGGGTGAGAAATGAATATCAGTAAGCAACCCCCAATGGTGAACCTATAAAATTTTTGTCATAAGTCCATGCTCATGAAATATGCCAAAACTAGTAGAGAAATAATTGGAATAAAATTAAAAAAACCCATCATCAATCCCTGGGTATATGAACCTGATTGACCATACCTACTTTGTTGAGTGCCAGGGTGTATTTGAGCACATTTTGACAATCATTCCAACATTATAACCATCATGGGGGGCCAAGTCCTACCATGTTTTCATCAACCAGTATTGATCCTTAAGTCCATGACCCCCATTGACCATACCAATTTTGGCCAGTGTTGAGCTACCTTTGAGCATGTTGTGGGGACTACACTAACCCTATAATAGACCAGGGTCTCCCTAGTATAAAAATGATAATAACAAGACTCCACCATGAGAGTTTCTTTATAAGTCATCATGAACCTCCCCTTGTGGGAGTTTTATTAGCCAGGGAATAAGATCAAGTATCACAGAGCTCCCCTATGGGAGTTTTCTAATATAGGAAATAATCCCTAAAATCATCTCATCCCTCACCTATAGAAGTATTCTAAGCTAGGAATAATCCCTATAAGCATCTCATCCCTCCTCTATGGTAGTATTCTTATTCGGACATAATACATATGGGAATCTCATCCCACCCATATGGGGGTATTCTCATTTAAGAATAAGCCCATAAGTATCATAGATATGGATCTAATATCACCTTGGTATATGAGACTATACACACCTCAAAATATTGTAGTCCCCTGAAAAATTGTAGGCCATGACCCCCCCATCAAAATACCCCTGCTAGGATTGCACATGATAGCCCACTTTGAACATCTCATCTCCAAATCCCTGGTATCCCAAACTTATTTGAGATGAAACTCCATGGTAGATCCAATTGTAACCATCTCAAAATCATGGTCTCCCAACCATATCCAATATGAAACTCCATGGAATCTCCAACAACAATCGACTCCAAATCATTGCAACCAACCTCATCACATCATCCTCGAGGGAGCATTCCATAAACCATCATAAAAGAAGAAAACAAAAGGTCTAGCTGAATTTGCATGCCCATCATTATAGTCTCTACACCATAAGGCCTCAATGTTAGTTTAGGTTATATGTGACACCCATAACCATCTCTACCCATGGCCATATATTCCCGGTTTGGGTCATCTAGTCAATGGGGAACCCACTAGGCTCCCTTATGTCACTACATAGCAAGGCACCCCACTTAGGGTCCTTGATATTATTTAAAAACCTTAGTAAAATACCCATATCTTAGGGTTAACACACCCCAAAACCCAATATTTAACATATCGTGAAATCATAGGCCTAATAAAGAAAATATAACATGGTAAATGGAATCAATCCAATCCCCATTTTAAGTTAATCTAGGTTATCCCAAACCCTGAATCCATTTTCCTCCCCGATTCACAAACCAACCCTACTATCTAGGGATTATCTCAAGATACACCAACTAAGGAACTTGGTGATCCCATTCCATATCCTCTAACCATTCTCACAACCCTCATCTGGGTCTTATCCCATATACCATGCTCAAGAGACTTCTAGATTCAAATATGTCAGGAATAACCTCTCTATCATAACTCTATAATCACAAATAACTTATTATGAGTCCTCAAAACACCCCCAATAGTTCCACCATCATGTTATACATGAAAAAAATATCTGAATGGATATCTCATCTATCCTATTATGACTCTTTTGAAAAACCAACAAAACACCTCCAAAGAGGGGAGTACAAGTTGTGTACCCTGTGTAAATGGTATGTACCTCTAATAGGCCTCCCTAGAAATTTTTCTAAGATCAATCAGTGTGTATGTTTCTTAAGTATACAATGTTCACATTCCCTACTTGTCACATATCATATATGGATATACACCCATGAACCTAGTCATATACCCCCATGGGGTCCAAATAACTCTCATACATGACCATTATCCATGTACTTTGCATGAGGTCTAGCCATGTATCCTTCACAGCTATGTGTGATTGACACAGTGTGTGTGGCTGGGTAATCGAACACAACATGAGTCACCTCTAAATGGAATATCTTAAACACTCACACTGTGTAACCCTCTTATTTAATATTTCTCCAAAAATGAAGAATACACAATATGTTCTCCAGAACTACACACCATGTGATTGGGTCTTCTCAAATTGAAAACCCCTAAAATCCCCTAGAATTATCGATTTAGCCCCCAAATCCCTAAATAAACCATCTAGGGGTCCCCAAAAACAAGATTAAAACTAAAAAATACAAATTAAATGGGGGGGTTTTGGCTAAAAACAACAGTTTACCTTAGGGAAAAAATGATAAAGATTCACACCAAATCTGTGCCACACACCAACCAAGGTTCAATCTGGGTCCAAAAAATCCTCTTGGTGGTGATCCCTCCTCCATATCCCTCTTATATTCATATCTCTCTCTCATACACATGATACAGAATCCCCAGGGGGTGTAAGTGAGAGGTAAAGGAGGAAAAGAGAAAATAAAAAAAGGAAAAAGAAGAGAGGGGGTCTAACCCTAGTCCCGACGCCCAACTCGAGGTTATGTAATGCTTAATCAAAAACCCACATTTCAGACACAATCATAGTGAAGGAATATCAATCTAAAGTTCTATTTAAAATATATCACCATTCAAACAAGCATGAATAAATTAATATTTAATTAATTAAATATTGAACATTCCTTGAAAATTAAAATGACTCAAAATTTCACCAAACTCATATCCAAGGCTAATCACACTATTATGAGACCAATAGAGTGATCAAAAAATTTATTAGAAATCATTTTTTATGTTAAATGACTATTTTACCCTTCACAACCATCTGAAAAAAAATTATTTATTTATTTATTGATTTTTACAACATGTAAAAACAAAGGTCTTTACAACCTCCCCCCATAACCCTTCACATCCCTAAGAAGACTTGGTGGTCAAGAAATAGTTATTATTACATCCTAAGAATCTATATAACTAAGTTATCTTGACCATCCATGCCTGGTATCATAGTACCCACAACCCTCTGATAACATAAGAGACATTCAACCATGACTAGTCTAATACTCACCACTATAGGAGTATTCTTACCATATCCCCACAAATAAACATCAAGCTCTATGGAACATTCTCTATCCATCACCAAATATAATTACTTTATATATCCAAAAATTTCACACTTGAGTTCCAATATGAAAACATCAACCAACCATTCCTGACTCACCAGGAATGGAAATCTCCACATTCAGCAAGCCACTTAAAATGATGATCACATCCTCCAATGACCTATAGTGCACTCCCCTCTATAAGGATTTCCTTACACCACTCCTTGAGTTTTGACCTCAATAGATCCATTGGGGATAAACCACTAAATTTTCCTTAGGACCCAATCAAAATCAATGTTCCTAAACACAGTCCAACTAGCACTGTGTATAACCCACTCACACATGCCTTCACTCTATAGGTTTATCCTAAAAAGATACTCTAAACACCACTATCATCCTCAAGGATTAGTGATTTCCCCAAGAATCTATCACAGGATCTCATGCTCACATGATCCATGAACCAGTAACCTATGATAACATGCATAAAACATTGACCATGCTCTTAACACGGGTTAGTTACAACAAGACAAAGCACCCCAGGAACCCCTCTTCAGAATTAGGCATAACTCCTACGCCAAACTTTACTACACTCTAAGAATCCATCTGACACCATTCCAAGACATGAGCATCCATCCATGTTGTCTCCCACATACTAAAATTCAACACAACAATAGGTCTAGGAACCTAAAAAATATTTCCCTTGAAGCTGTCCTTAATATCTAAATCATTATAATTCAAAGCGCTCATCACAAAAAAGGAAAAAATTCATACCATTCCCTTTTCACCTCTAGGGAAAACAAGTTCTTATCCAACCCCTCTTATGGGTTTCCTTTGATCATCACAAAATCTATGACCTGATAAACACTAAGTCACATCTCAAGGTCTTTAGGTCTCCCATCCAGCCCAAAATATTTTCCTCACACTAAAAAATTGCTCAAAAGAAACATCTTATTCTTTTATCAAAACCTAATGACAACACATGTTCCAAAACCCCCACTCATGGATATAATATATGTCACGACCTGTCCCCTGGGGCCCATGTCGTGACTACCCCAAGCCCGCATTCCAAAGGCCAAGGGATAGAAACTAGCACCAAAGGTGTAATTCCCTAAAACTGGGAAGGCATTGCCTTTATAACCTGAAAACACACAAACAAGAAAGCACACAGTTGGAAAAAACACCAAGTAAACTGTATAACAAAAGAGTAATGAAAGTAAAAGGGGCTAGAATACAATCCCAATAGTTAAGGTACAAGTACAATTGAAATTCAATACAAATGAATAAAGAGAAAAGAAAACTACTGGATCATCCTCCGAGTTTCCTACTTGAAGGGTAGGTACAGATCGCCTCCTCAGCACTCCACGTCCGTCCGTCTCCTCCGGGTACTAACACGCCATATGGTCCACCTCTGGGCACCATCCAGTCCTGGTACTCATGTCCTCAGTCAGATATGTCTTTCGTCTGTATCCAACACAACAAGGTGCGGTCATAGACCATGCAGGGTTGAGTATACCGATACTCAGTAGGGACCTCAAGACCCTCAAGGTCTCACAAAATCCACCAAGGATAACCACAATGTATGAAATCAACAGATAACCTTAATTAGGTATATTCCCATACATAAACCTAAGTTATCAAGTAATACATCTCAATCATGAAGATAAACATAGAGGTACTGACTCAGATAAAAATATATTTATTCTAGGGGTAGTATCAAGAAACATTCTGAGTCACAACGTTGAACTCCTCGGCTGCTGGAGAACTCCTCCTATATCGAGTATAGTGGGACTGCTGCATCACACAGAGGTGCTTACCACTAACCTTGGAATTCTGAGGTACTCCTCCTATCAAGTACTATGGGTCTGCCATGTCACACAGAGGCGCTCCCTACCGTGGGTCTGCCGTGTCACACAGAGGCACTCCCTCTCATAGCCTACTGAGGTAATCCTCCTGTCGAGTACCGTGGTTCTACCACGACACCAAGGCACTCCCCACTGTGGGTCTGCTGCGACACCAAGGCACTCCCCATTAGGCTAGTTGAGTCACTTCGAGTCGAAATAGTCAGCAATCATCAAGTCTCAGCCAGTCGCAGGGTTCCGTACGTATGCTCGCTCGTCTCCAGGAGGATCCGCTCCACAAGATACTGGTCGATACTCCAACTGTCTTGAATTCCCATGAAAAAGTATCTCAAAGGTCTTCCATGTCATATGGATCTCAACGTAACAGACAGTGCGTCAACCGGACGCCCGGTCTGTGAGTTTTTAGCCTTTTAGTCCCGGGGGCCCAGTTGGTTTCATGCTCGATCCAACCAGATTGTTCCCCATCTCAATCCAAAACTCAGTGGAATATACTAAAAGGGACCTTCTCGCTCCAATATTACCAGCACCATTGACATTTTGTCAAACGGATGTTCGGGGCCAAAGATATGGCCAAAAGAAAGTAAAAGGGGTCGTATTGGGCCCGGGTCCGGTCCGACCCGGTCAAACTGACCCGGTCCGACCCAGCCCAACCCTTTGGGTCTGGCCCGACCCGCAATGAGGCCCAACCCGTTGGGTCCGTCCCGACCTGTGAGGGTCACAGGGGTGCTGCGGGGGTGGCTTGGCCGAGGGGTACTGCAAGGGCTGCAAACCTGGCCGCGAGGGAACGTACCAGCCACGATGGTGCAGACCGGCCGTGAGTCGGTGGATCGGCTGCAGGGCGGTGCAGACCGGTCGTGGGTCGGAACAGCAGACGGTGGCGGCGTGGCGGCTCGGAAAGGCATACGGTGACAGCACGACGGCTCGGTATGGCAGACAACGACGGTGCCGCGGCTCGGTAGGGCGGATGAAGACGGCGTGGAAGCTCAGCACGACGAACGGCAGCGGCGCGGCAGCTCGGCACATCGGACAGTGGCGGCGTATCGAAGGGGTTTGGCCTAGGCCGGCACGGCGGCTCGGTTTGTCCACGGATGGCTCAGCCCGCATGGGGCTGGTTCGTCCAGGAGGGCGAAGTTCCGCGGGGTGGCGCGGGTCACGGAGGTTGCGGGTGGCGGCGCCGTTGCCTTCATCACCTTCCTTGCCTTCCTCCATTTTGAAGAGAACACCAAATAAGAACGACGGAGGGGTCAGGCCATGTTTGTTTGGCCTGCACCCTCTGCGTTTAGAGTGGTGGAAATAGGTTCACAAGAACGAAACATGAACGTGAAACCATAATCTTCCACAATGTTTGTTCCCAACCCTCACAAGAAAAGAAGGGAGTACATGGAAAGTGATAAACATTTCGGAATACACCCCTACCTTGTTCACTTGATGATGTTGGCTCAAGGAGGTAGTACGATCGTCAATTCATCGTAGATGAAGACGTCCTACATTAGAAGAAGTCCCAAGGAAGAATCTCGAAGTCGAGGTCGGCGTTCTTCGTCGGCAGAGCATTCTTCATTGAAGAACTTTCTCCCCAAGTTCTCCCAATCCTCCTTTTCCAACAAATGAATAGGTAGCCCAAAGTAATAGATTGTAATATCTGTTAAGTTGTTGGCATAATATTCAAAAAAGAATATTAATTAATTAAAGGAGAGTTGGAATAATAAAGATATGTGCATTGGCACAATTAATGTGGAGGAAGTCAAGAGGATCCTCCACATTAATGATGGCGGTTGAGAGGTTTTTCTCCATAATGAGTGGAGTTCAAGAGGTTTAGGCCTCGGGTGGTCCCCACCACCATAACCACTCATGGGAGGTTAGGTTCGGGTGGTTCCCACCACCATAACCTCTCATGGGAGGTTTGGGTCTAGTGGTCCCCACTTCTCAACTTCCACATGGAGGTTTAGTTTCGATGGACCCCACCTTCCAACACCTACATGGGTGTTGCAAATAAAAATAAAAATGTCACACACTTTTATATTTATTTTATTCTTTCACGAGAAACCCAAAAACTAACTTTCACCCTCAACCAACTGCCATCGAGGTGAAAGTCACTTTAAGAGAATACCGAAGTTGTGAGTTCAACAGTGCTCTTGGATTTCAATTCTGAGCACTCGTTAAAAAGTTAGAAAAACCCGCTCGCACGTTTACTGAACATACTCGAAAAAAAGTTCAGAAATTCATTCTGGACACTCCGGGCCTTGAAATCACGCGCCGTCAATTTTTGCGGACTTGTAAAATTCCCATTTAATTAAACGAAATTACATGGAAATTCTGGGTCTTTACATTCTCTCCACCTCAGGCTTTACACTCTCATATTCCAAAACTCAAACTAAGGGAACAAGTGGGGGTACTGAGCACGCATCTGAGCCTCTCGCTCCCATGTGCTCTTCTAGAGGTTCTCGTGCTGCCAGCGAACACACACCAGAGGTATCGACCGTCCACGAAGGACCCGCTCATGTCTATCCTCAATCTCTACTAGAACCTCCATAAAAGTTTCCCCATCATCGACGTCCAGCTCGCCATGGTCGATGATCTGAGAAGGATCGTGCACATATCTCCTCAACTGAGATACGTGGAAGATGTCGTGCACCCGGTGCAACTGAGGTGGAAGAGCTAAGCAGTATGCCACCTCACCAACTCTACTGAGGACCTAAAAAGGCCTGATGAACCTCGGAGATAACTTACCACCTCGTCCAAATCTCCATAGACCTCATCGGGGTGAGACCCATAGAAATACATGGTCACCATCCTCGAACTCCAGAGGTCTCTCTCTCCTATCGGAATACGACTTCTGCCTGCTCTGTCCAGTCTTCATCCGCTCCAGGATGATCTGAACCTTCTCTGTGGTAGCCCGAACCATCTTTGGTTGCACGAGTGCTGACTCCCCTGGGTCAATCTAGCACAAGGGTGATCTGAAAGATCACCTGTATAACACCTCGAAAGGTGCCATCCCTATGGTGGAGTGATAGCTATTGATTTATACAAACTCCACTAAAGAAAATTGATTCTCCCAACTGTGACTGAAGTCGAGGAAACAAGCATGGATCATGTCCTCGAGGGTTTGAATGGTCCAATCAGTATGGCCATCCATCTGAGGATGGAAGGCGGTGTGCAAATGAAGTTGCATCCCAAAGGCCTCATGCAACCCCTTCCATTATCGGGAAGTAAAACGTGTGTCATTATTGGAGAAAATCATCGAAGGTAATCCATGTATCCACACAATCTCCTTCACATAGAGGCATCCCAAGATCTCTACTGAACCCTAATCTCTGATCGATAGGAAGTGGGCTGACTTGGTGAGTCGGTCGACGATCACCCAGATAGAGTCATGTCCTCTATATATACGCGGAATTCCTACCACGAAGTCCATGGATATCCCATCCCACTTCCACTCTGAGACCTCTAAAGGCTGAACCAAGCCTGCCGGTACTTGATGTTCCACCATCACATGCTGACAAGTGAGGCACCGAGAAACAAACTCTACAACTGCTTTCTTCATTCGTGACCACCAGTGCTATTGTCGAAGATCTTGGTACATCTTCACCACTCCTGTATGTACCGCTAGAGGGGATGTGTGGTACTCCCTCAACACTTCCTCCTGAAGTGACACTGGTACCATGGTATGTCCTCTGAATAGGATGACGTGGTCCCCACCTTCAAAAAATCAATCAGGTTCATGTCCTGTAGATATCTGAGCACGTCGTGTCTCGCAGTCAGCGTCCCCATGTTGCGCCTCCCTGAATCGCTGAAGAAGTGGGGGAGTGACTGTAAGAGACTAAAGAAAAGATTCTCTATCTCTATCCACAAAGGATATATGCAAAGCGGCTAGATGATCCATCACTTCTCCTAACAGATGTATACCATATCTCCTGGTGAGTGCATCTACAACAACGTTCCCCTTCCTAGGAGTATAAACTATCTTGAAGTCATAGTCCTGGAGGAAATCAAGACAACGTCACTGTCTCAGGTTCAGGTCCTTCTGAGATAAGATATACCTAAGACTCTTGTGATCAGAATACACTGTAAAGAGCTCACCCATCAGATAGTGTCGCCACATCTTCAAGGCGAAGACCACTACTGCTAACTCCAGGTCATGGGTAGCGTAGTCCTGCTCATGTTGTCTTAGCTGTCGAGAACCATAAGCAATCACTGGTCGCTCCTACATCAGGAAACATCTGAGTTTGGTCCCTGATGCATCGCAGTAGACTACATACCCCACGCCTTCCTCTGGAAGCCTCAATATGGGGGCACTAGTCAGCCTCTGCCTCAGCTCCTGAAAACTTTGATGGAATTTCTCTGACCACACGAAGGGTTTCCCCTTATTCATCAAGGTTGATAGTGGTGCAGAAACCCTAGAAAAATCTGGTACAAACCTTCGGTAGTATCCAGCCAATCCTAGGAAACTCTGTAACTCCGTCACACTCTTGGGTGGATCCCAGGAAAGTATCGCCTCAATATTCGCTGGATCTACTGCAACTCCAGCCTTTGATATGACATTTCCCAGAAAGCGAACCTCTCGGATCCATAACTGGCACTTCGAGAGCTTACCATAAAGCTGGTGCTCTTGGATTGTGTCCAGTACTACCCATAAATGATAGTCATGCTCCTCCTCAGTAGTCTAGTACATCAGAATGTCATCGATGAAGACTATAACAAAATGATCAAGGTATGGATTAAGGATCCTGTTCATGAGTCCCATAAATACTGTTGGATCATTGTTCACACTGAATTCCATAACCAAGAACTCCTAATGGCCATACTTATATCTGAATGCCGTCTTCTACACATCCTCATCTTGCACTCTGAGCTGGTGATAACCCGATCTAAGGTCTATCTTCGAGAACCATCGTGCTCCCTTCAGCTGATCAAAGCGGTTGTCAATCCTCAGGTGTGGGTACATGTTCTTTATGGTCACCTGGTTCAGGCACCGATAGTCGACACAAAGCCTCAAGGTCCCATCCACCTTCTTGGCGAATAGAATCGGGGCTGCCCAAGGTGAAACACTAGGCCGGATGAACCCCTTCCCCTGCAAGTCCTCTAGTTGTACCCATAGCTCGCGAAGCTCTGCGGGAGCCATCTGATACGCTGTTGTAGATATAGGTGTTGTCCTGGGGTATAAGTAAATATAAAATTCCACCTCTCTATAAGGTGGTAGACCTGGGACATTATTAGGGAAAACATCCACGTATTGGTCCACCACTGTAGGATAGTTTGAACTCTCCACATCAACAGCTCTGAGGGTAAGGCTAGACAAATGATGTGTAGTCGGCTACACCCTCTTTCAGGTAAGTCCATCCTATGCTACATAGGCTCCCTTCTCTCTAGTGAAGGTAAACCTGGTCCCATCCGTGCAAACACACCACACGTTTCTCCTAATATAGTCAATCTAAGCATGGAATGTAGATAACCAGTCCATACCCAAGATGACGTCGTAAGGCCTCGACGTTGCTACTAGGAGATCCCAGCTGAAGCTCTCACCTCCTAGAGTAAGCTCTCACTACCGTCACCAGTGCGTAATTGTCAAATCTGCTCTTTTAGAAGTCTCTAGTTGTAAGGATCGTACCAACGGATCCATCGGAATCTCCGAGCTCCGAACAAGGGCAGTGGAAATAAAAGAGTGATTGGAACCTGTATCTATAAGTAATGCAACTATGGTGGAGTAGATGAATATCATACCTAGAACCATCTCTAGAGTGCCATGATTGTTTCCCTCAGCTACCTGGAGCTGAGCTCTCCCTTGTCCACCTGCTCCCTATGATCGAGGTGGACCTTCTGATGGTGGTGGCGATAACATCTCAAATTGTCTCCCACTGCCAGCTGCATTACTAGCTCCTCTGCCACGTCCGCCTGCTCCCTGCGGACCACCTCGATCGAGCCTCTATCTTTGGTTGGGAGGTCCCTCGATCGTCTGCTGATAATCCGTACGGTGGGTCAGACAGTCACGAGCCATGTGACCCTGCCCACTTCAAGCGTAACACTGTCCGCTCCTGGCATGACTGGCTCCACTTCGGGTGCCCCAAACAACCAATCCTAAGTCATGATGTCGTCCACCCATAGGTCTGGTCCACTTGGACCTCTGTGACATATGTCTACTTTAAGCTATAGAAGTCTCTTCTATGTGATGTCTGGTAGTGGGTCTCGGTGTTGGTGACTGCTCAGCGAGGAAAATCTCTACCAAGAGGGCTCTCTCTAACACCCCTTCCTGCATAGGGATGCTGAGTGAGATCATCGAAGCCTTGATCTCCCACCTAAGCCCCTGCTCAAAGGTTTGTGCCCTGAAGAATGGGTCTTGCACCATATCTGTGGAGTAGTGTGAGAGGTCAGTGAACCTCGCTGAGTATTGTGCTACAGTCATATTTCCCTACTGCAGACGAAGTAGCTCCTGAATGCGTACTGTGCGAAGATTCATTGGAACAAACTCTACTTGAAATAGGCTCTTGAATTCTGCCCAGAGAAGTTCCACCTCGTCGTGAACCTAGAGCATCAAGCTCCACCATCTTCCTACTGCTGCTTATAGTAGGCTAACAACAAGGATCACCATGAGGTCTGCTGGTGTCCCTACTAGTTGGAAGACTCTCACCACAGCCTCCATCCAATCCTCAGCCGCCTTTGGGTTCATCTCTTCCCTGAACCCGGGTGGCCTCTGGCACTGAAACTCATGCAACATGCTCAAGCGGTGTGCACCATTTTCTGCTAGGTCTGGTGGCATTGGTGGCCCAACGGGGAGTGGTACCGCTGGTGCCACTGCTGGAAAAGGTCCCTGCACCGAGACCTCATCGCTCGGTGGGCTATCAGTGTGTACAACTCTCGAAACTCTAGCAGGTTGTCTGCGTGGAGGCATCCTGAAAAGAAACAGGTGCACCACATTAAAAAATTTATACCTGGTGAGCTGACTCAAGAGATTAGTCATTAAGTTACACCTGGTGAGTTGAGTCAAAAGAAAACTTTTGAAAACACAAACGCAATCAGTGTTTTCGTGCACTAAGTCGGAAATCAGAAGTCAGGGTCCTGGTATATGGATACGTTAGCCGTCGCACCAACATTGGACTCCCTGAACTGAAAACCGCACTCATTACCCTTCACACTATTGCTTCGTAGAAAAGAAATATCAGAGTCCTAAGTTCTGCGTAGAACCGACTCCACTAATACCAATATGTCATGACCCGTCCCCCGGGGCCCATGCCGTGACTATCCCAAGCCCGCCTTCCATAGGCCAGGGGCTGGTGACTAGAACCAAAGGCTTAATTCCCTAAAACTGGGAAGGCATTGCCTTTATAGCCTATAAACACACACACAAGCAAGCACATAGCTGGATGAAACACTAAGTAAATTGTATAACAAAAGAGTGCTGAAAGTAAAAGGATCTAGAATACAAGCCCAACAGTAAAGGTACAAGTACAACTGAAATGCAATACAACTGAAGAAAGAGAAAAGACAACTACTGGATCATCCTCCGAGGTTCCTACCTGAAGGGTAGGTACAAATCACCTCCTCAGCACTCCACATCTATCCATATCCTCTAGGTACCGACATGCCGTATGGTCCACCTCCGGGCACCGTCCCGTCCTAGCTCTCACGTCCTCAGTCAGTGCTGTATGTCTTCTACATCCAACACAATAAGGTGCAGGCATAGCCTGTGAAGGGGTGAGTATAATGATACTCAGTAGGGACCCCAAGACCCTTAAGGTCTCACAAAATACACAAAGGATAACCACAAATTATGAAATCAGCAGATAACCTTACTTAGGTATATGCCCATATATATACCTAAGTTATCAAGTAATCCATCTCAATCATCAGGAAAAACACAGAGGTACTGACTCAGCTCAAACCAGAATTTATTCTAGGGGTAGTATCAAGAAACATTTTGAGTCACAACGTCGAACTACTTGGCTGCTGGAGAACTCATCCTCTATCGAGTAGAGTGGGCCTTCCATGTCACACAGAGGCACTTCCCGAATCCGCTCACTCTATGAACAGGAACTTTGTAACATTTCTAATACTAAGATAGATAAGAATAGATTTGATGCCACTTTGTAACATCCCAAATCCGCTCACTCTATGAACAATAACTTTACCGGTTCACCACAAGACCTTAAGGACCCCTACTCGTACACTAGAGATTATAGACTATCAATGAGGGTATAAAGTGGTACTATGATAAGACTATACCCACATATAAGAGTGAGAAATCAAAAATAAAAAAATCAAACATCATACACAATATAGTACGTAGAAAAGATAAATAAATGAAACAAAGTGTGCTATAATAAAATAGAATTCATCGTAAAACTAGAATGGTAATTCTATACACATCAATTGGTCATCTGCTAAGCTGAACACATATACAAGATAAATAAACTAAAAATACATGTACAAGGATCATTTTACAAATCTGACCTATACCACATACCAGATCTCAAAAAACCTATCTAGCTACTCAACTAAATACTAGTATTCCACACAAGTGGATCAACTCTATCAAGAAATCCTAGGACTCTACCCCATCCAATGTACATCACTTCTCAAATTGAGAGAATAGATAATTTTTTCACACACACAGAGGTTAATTTAGAAGGGATGAGAAAATAATCTTCGTAGGCCACCCCAATAGTGAACCTATAACATAATTTTATAAGTGCATGCTCATAAAATTTTCCCAAACTATCCTAGAAATAAATATAAGAAAATAAAACAAAAAAACCCACCTTCTATCCTTGGTTCTATGACTTTGATCAACCAAACCTACTTTGAAAAGTATTGGGGTGTCTCTGAGCACATTTTGACCAATGTTCCAGCATCATAACCATACAGGGGACCAAGTCCTACCATGTCACCATCAACTAGTATTGATCCTTAAGACCACATCCCTGTTCCATCATGCCTACTTCAATCAATTTCAGGGTGTCTCTGAGAATGTCTTGAGGAAAATGACAACCATATAACAGACTCAGGTCTCCCTGGTATTCAAATAATTATCACAAAACTCCACTACGTAATTTTTCTTTATAATTCATCACAAACGTCCACTTATGGAAGTTTTATTAGCTATAGAATAAGAATGAGTATCATAGACCTCCCCTGTGGGAGTTTTCTCATCCAAGTCATAAGCCCTATGAGTATCTCCTCCCTCCCCTATATGAGTATTCTCATCTATGAATAATCTATATAATTATTTAATCCCTATCCTATGGGAGTATTATCATATTTTAATAACACTATAAGTATCATAGACCTTGATCCAAGATCATCCCACTATACCATAACACCCACAACTCAATAGATAACAGGGATCTGGAATACCATAGGTCATGATCCCCCACTAAAATTATCTTTTTTTGGATAGTACATCATGGACCACTTTGAATATCTCATCTCCAAATCCATGGTAGCCCAAACATATCTGAGCTCCAGCTCCTTGTTAGATCCAACTGTAACTATCTCCAAATTATGGAAGCCCAACCATATTTGAGATCTAACTCTATGGAAGCTCTAAACATAACTGGATCCAAGTCATGCAAACCCAACCTTGTCACATAATCCTAAAGGGTGAATTTTTTAAGCCATTATAAAATTAGAAAAAAAAGAGTTGGTTGAATGCACATGAATGTCATCGTCGTCTTTGACCCCTAGTTCTTCAACTATATTCGTGTTCTGAGTGACTCCCACAAAAATATGTACCCATATCCAATCATTTCTACTCAGGTTCATCCAATAAATGGGGGAAACCATTAGGTTCCCTTAATTCACTGAATATAAAGGTACCCCACTTGGGGTCCTCAATGTTATTCACAACCCTCAGGAAGAAACCCCTCTCTCGAGGGTAACACATCCAAAAACACAGTATCAAACATCCCATGTCCACATATTCTGAATAGGGAGAATCTCAAAAGAGATATTTTCTCAAGACCATCCCATTTTCAAGTCACTCTTGGTTGTCCTGAACACCCAACCCATTCATCTCCTTGAGTCACAACCTAGTCCTACTAATTACGTAATATCCCAATATACACTTTTCAAGGACCTTGGTGATACCATGGAATACCCCCCAACCATTCTCAAGACCCTCAGCTGAGTCTCATCCCATGTTCCATACTCTAGAGATCATTGGATTCTAAAAATACATGAATAACATCAATGTCATTACCCGCTCACAGTAAATAACCTCTTTTGTATCCTCAAAACACCCCAAGAGTTCCACCATCATGTTTTACTTAGAAAAAATATTATAATGGACTACTCACTTATCTAATTTTGACCCCATTGTGAAAAAATAACAAAATACCTCCCATGAGGGAGTATAAGATATGTACCTCATGTTCATTAAATATACCTCCAATTTTCCTCCTTGGTCATGTGCCAAGTCCCACTGAGTGTGTACATTTCCTAAGTACACTACTTTTACATTCCCTACACCACATGTACGCCACACAGGGTTCCACCCAGGCACTTATTTGTATACCCCACATTAGGTCTATCTAACTCTCATATAAGACCACCTATTGTGTACCTTGAATAGGGTCTGTCCATGTATCATATCTGACCATGTTCCCATAGCATGGGGTGTCTAGCCGAGTTCCCAGACACACCCTGAGTCACCACTACATATTTCATCCCAAACACACACATCACGTAACTCTCATCTTCAACCTTTCTCTCAAAATGAATAACACATGACCTATTTTCCTGAACTACACATTCTATGATCAGGTTTTCCCAAAAAGAAAACCCCTATGATCCATAGGAACACTTTATTCCACACCAAAAACCCAAAAATTGAACCTATAGGGTCCCTAGAAACCTAAAAATAATATTAAAAATAAAATCTAAAAATTAAATAGGGATTGGTATAAATAAAACTAAAACAATTCCCTACCTCTGAGCATAAAATTCCAAAGATTCACACCAGATATGCGCTATACACCTTTCAAACTCCAATCCAGGTCCAGATGAGTCCCTCGATGGTGATCCCTCACCTATCTCCCTCTACTATCGATATATATCACATTCATGTGAAATAGGATCCCCCCAATGGGAATACATTAGAAGCAAAGGAGGATATAAGAAAATAAAAGGAAAAGGGAAAAAATGAAAAAAGGGCTTGGGCTTGGGCTTAGTGCCTGAATCAAGGTTATGTCATGACTAGACAAAAACCACCATTACAGACTCAAATGTGGATTAAAAATATCAATATGATACTCCATTCAAAATATATCACAATTCAAATTCATGTGAATAAATTAATATTTAACTAAATAATTATTAAATATTATGTAAAAATTAAAACAACTTACAATTTTACCAAACTCCCATCCTAGGGTAAAATCCATATTCTAGGATTAATACATTGGCTAGAATTTTTTTGAGATCATTTGGTCAAATAAATTACTATTTTACCCCTCATGAGTACTTGAAACCAATAATTCAAATTTTCCTAAATTTTTACAGCCTTCAAAAACACGGATCTTTATAAAAAGATTCATTATGTAAAGACGCATACTTAAAATCTGAGAGAAATGGATCCTCACAATCTCTATTCGTAATGAAATTTACTTTAAAACCAATACCTAGTCATGGGTTTTTCTATCATGAAAAATTGGGGAAAGAAGTTAAGTGAATCATGGAAGAAGATGAAACTAGAGGAAATGAGTGGAATTAAATGAAGAGGAATCAGTAGTTACCTTGGAGGATGGCACTTGAATCAATGGAAGGTAACCTAGAAGGATGAGAAGAAGAAAAACACACCTAGAAGAAATATCTAGATCATTTGAATGAGTAGTGAGGATGAGAGAGGGGATATCATTAGGCAAAAGAAAAGGAGTAATATCCACATCGTTATCTTTATGGGCCTTTCCATAAGAGAAATACTATCTATAATGGTAGATCCACATCGTTACTTGTAGGAAAAGTAATATCCATAGATAAATCATGTTCCCCATAATAATGAAAAAAGCTGACATAAAGATAAATTAAATGGTTTGGATATATGATTTTAAGAACCATGAATAAACCATGCACACATCACTAGAGAACCCCATTCCCCTATGAATAGTTTGGTTTCATGATTAACACCAACTATGTGCTAATCATGTGACCTATTCTATTTCTAAAATTTTTATGCTTTCTCACCTCGAACTCCAAAAACTCTCAAAAATAAATTAAGTGAGTAAAATAATCTAAATAAATACATACTAGTTTATCAAGGACTTCACACCTAGGAAACATTATTGGAGACGAATATTAACCAATGAAAAATCATAGAATGATAAGAATGTATCATGCTTCTCTAGAACCACTTTTATTTAAATAAGTATTATAGGATAAATCATAGGTGAAATCAATTAATGTAGAGCTTGATCCAATTAATAATAATCGAACATGGGAGCTTTTGGATTGAACTAGACATCACAATGTGATTGATATAAAATAAATACCTAAAAAAAGTATGATGAACATTGATGAGTGGTTAAGAACAAGGTAAAATTGGTTTGTAAAGGGTATGATCGGATGAAAGAAGTTGAAGATGAGGAAACATTTTCACCAGTAACAAGGATAGAATCAATCAAACTTTTTCTTGAAGTATCCATTCGAATGAAGTTTAGGGTCTATAAAATGGATGTAAAGATGAAATTTATTAATATATTTTTAAAAAATAATCCTATATCAAATAAATGATATGTTTTCTTATTGGATATGATGATTTAAAATTTTTTAAGTTGATAAAGAATTTATATGGCTTGAATCAATCCCCAAATTATTGGAATGCTTAGCTAAATACTTATCTTAGAAAGTTGGAGTTTAATATAGGAGGTGTTGATCACAACCTTTTTCTAAAAATATCCGATGAATAAAATTTTATGTTGATGAAATATGTGTGTGATATCATATTTTGTGGAAAAAAGTACAAATTCATTGATATGTTATCAAATATGTTGTGTTCATAATTTGGGATGTCTGTAATTAGAGAGGTAACATAATTCATTGAGTTAAAATTTCATCAAATGGTAGATTAAAATTTTATCTCATAGGTTAAATTTTAAAGATATATATTAAAGTATATAATAATGTAAGATTGAAACCTACTTTCAAATCTTATAGAAATCAGAATGAAACTTGGAAAGTAATAGGATAACAAAGGATTATACTCAACATTATATCAAAGAATTATTAGGATTCTATTATATCCCACAAAAACAAATAAAAATATATTTTATATTAGGTTATTAGAAGAAAAATTTATGATTTGTCCAAAGGAATAATATCTTTTAAAGATAAATTGAATAATGTGGTATATTCAGGGAACATTGAACTAGGGATTTATGTTCAAAGTAGAAGAAGATCTATATTTTTTGTCTTATTTAGGTGCATATTGGGTTTGAGATGTTGTGGATTGAAAATAAACCAATGATAGAAAATTATTATTTAGAATAAATTGGGTTGGATGGATATGTTAAAAGTAGGAGAGTACATCTTTGGGCATAGAAGAGGTAAAATACATTATAGTTACCAAATCCTATACTTAGTTGATGTGGATTAAGTGTTGGTTAGAAGATCTTGGATAACTATTATGATGATTGATATTCATTCACTATGACAATAAGAGGGTCATCATGTTAAAAAATAACCCCAAAAAAACTCTCATAAAAATATCAATATTTTTTACCACTTTATAAATGTGAATGTGGAGAAAAACATTGGAATATTTTATTTTATTTTGGAACTCAACATCAAGTGATAAATATCTATATGAAACCATTGGTTATAACTTCATTCATGAAGCATCACCTAAAACTCAAAGTTCAACAAACTTCCTCAAACTAAGGAGGTTTAAAAACCCCTATCCCCATTATACATAATTATTTACATAGATATTTGTTTTTGATAGTTTTAATCTTTTTCTATATGTAAGAAGATAGGTGGATAAATGATCCTTGAGGAAATAAAATTATAAAGAATGTTTGATATAGAAAATATGGACATAATTGTTGAAATGGACATATTATCTTATTTCTTATATTGATATTTGACTCAATGGGTTTAGAGAATTTGTTGATGGATATTTACCTAGTTTTTGACATAATGGAAGAGTTTCAAAAATATTTAGTTGTGATCTTATCTAGAAAAGGAGAAACCATTTTAATTTTATTATTAATGGAGGAAAATGACTGCAGGGGGGATCCAAAATACAAGGAGAGTATATATGGATTGATGAGAATGAATATTGTGACATGGATTAAACATGGATAGATTGAAAAAAAATAAAAATAAAAATAATGTTGCAACTAAAGGTTGTAATGTTAATTTTTTTCAATCAAAGTAAATTGGAGTATCATGTTTGAAATTGAGGAATGTTAGATATGATTTGTGCATGATTCACTCATCACACCATAGTATGGATGAATATGTTATTGTGGATCAAGGAACAACAAGTATAGATATGTGGTTGGAATTTTGGAAACCATTTTATCTAGATAAATTTCAGTTATAGCTAGGTTTTCTATTCCATGGTTGAAGATGTTTTACAAGAGATAAAATGTCATGCATAAAGGCCTTTCTAAGAATTTTTGAGTTTTCATGAAATCATAAAATTCCTATAGATATTGAAATAGAATGATTTCCATTTTATTGGGAATTTTAGTGACCATAGTGGTTAATGTATTAACTAAAATGGGGATTTGATTCATACCACACCATGTAACATGGCATTTTGTGATGAAAAAAACATATACAAAGAAAAGAGACCCAAAAAGATCATTTAGAAGGATGTGTTAGAATGTATATAATATTAATAAATATGGTGGAATAATCACATAATATTAATAAAAATTCTAGAAGAAACACATATGTTTAATTGAAATGGTAAACTAGAGAGTTACCACACTATGGAGAAAGTCATTTTAAGTATCGGGTTTCTGAAGTTGAAGAGGAAATGTTATTCTAAGCATAAAGGGACTCATTAAGGGTATTTTTTTGAAGTTAAATTTCATGGAATTTGGAGTTTCATGATATGTTTAGTTTGATGTGGAGCCCAAAATATGTTCTTTATATATAATTCATGTGTTAGAGTATGAAAAACTAGAGGTTATGGCCATAATTGATGTTTTGAATTTTTTAACTATTTTTAGGTTATGGAATAAGCTTCATTAGTCTAAGTGGAATTAGATGGTGTAGATATATATAAATTTAATATAAGGGATTAATTTTAAGTATAGGAAGTTAAAGGTTGTTAATTTCTTAAATTTCTATAAAAATTAAAATATCTTGACTAAAAATGGAGGGACATGGATATAACAAAAATGGGGAATTTGTTTTAGAAATATTGTGATTAGAAGAGAGTGTTCAGATCAGGGAAGAAGAAAGGTCAAGGAAGAAAGATATGGATTTCATTAAATATCTTGAATTGATGATAAATTAGTGTTTGGATTGAGTTTATTTTATGTTTAGTTTTTTAAGAGAATAGTTTCCGCACATACATAGGAAGATAAAATAGTGGATATCACAGCATCATGGAGAACACTCATTGTTGTTTAGTGTTTTTTCTTATATTATTATTCATGTCAGTTCAACCTATATGTGAATACAATCTATTATGTATCCTTCTTCAAAAGGAAAGAGAAAAATATATGATGAGGTTAGGGAACTTGGCGGATCAGTGATCCTATAATAAAAATTGTAATCATTAACTAGTGAAATAATGATTATTTATCATATTAACACATTGTTAATATGTGCTCCTTAAATGCATACCCGTGTAGGTATTTCAAGAAAACTTTCAGTGTTTGTGCATCACTATTTTTGTATTTTTTATATTATGGATATGAAATTTGAATAAGAGGTTCCAAGTGTATTTTTAAACCTAACGAAAATATATATTAAATTTTTTATACAAGAGGAAATTTTGAATCACCATAATTCAGACCCTCTTTGAGTGTATTATGGTACCTCAGGTTACAACATCAATGATTTCAAAAAAAAGATTATATTATTATCAATTTTTGAGTTGTTATCCATTTTAATAAAAATAAATTAAATAAATTATAATATTGGATATTATTCAATAAAGTTATTTAGATATAATGTTCAAGTATTGAACTTCAATGATTCAGAATCCTAATCTCACAATTATTCAAATATTCTTTCTTCAAAAATGTAATTTTAGTAAATATTCTACTAGTGGGAGGGTTTATTTGTTAGGTGTTTACATGGTGATATAGTATTAGTTTCATGGTGATGTAGCATGTTATGATAAAACCAATGGAATTAGAAAAACATAATTTCATTAAGGTATATGTATTAGGATGTAGTGGGACTAACAATTTTGTAAATGGTTTTTTCATCATTTTTTTAAAATCATTTTAAGATTATAAAAATGTATCAAGTTATAAAAAAGAATTTTCACATTATAATTCATTCATATATGTTTCATATAGAATGATATTGCAATGGTTGGGTATACTATTGATTATGTGATTGGTTTTTTTTGACCAATATGATATTTTTCCTCCTCTATGAAAGATATGGCATCTAAGCCTTTGATGAGAAATACTGAAGTGTATGTTCGTACCTAGTTGAGTGACATATGACGTAATCACTGAGATTAATGGTATATCATGTATTAAAGAGGATTTATCAGACATTACTAAGAGAATCAAGAATGTATGAGTCAGTATATTTGTGATTGGCATGTTTTATAATAATACCCCCTAAGTCTTTGTCCCATAGAATGAACAAATAACTGTTTAGAGTTCTTATTTGTATATAATTATACTATACCTGAAATTATAGTATGGTAGAAGAAGAAAAATAAAAATAATATGGTATTGGAGGAATTCTCAAGAGACATTCCATTCAATCTCATCTAAGCCAAACTGGATGAATCCCTTTCTAACAATACTCTCATTTCCCCCACTATAATTACACCACCCCCTTATAACAACTTCCCCCCAAGTCCCCAAAGGATCATTTCATCCCCTAATAGCTATAACTAATGGTAATACCATTTATAAATACCCTTATTCCCTTTCCCTCCTTGTAACATCCTCCCCTCCTCCCCTTGTGGACAACATTTATTCTCTTTAGGATATTCAATTGTGACTAGTTGTACTTTCCCTCTATAACAACTCTTATATCCCCTTCTAGATGATTACCTCCAGGTTGTGCTTCCTTCTAGGTCTCTATCATTTTATTTCTTAGGGTTGAACTCAATGTCTTAGAAAAAATATTATATGATTATGCATAATGTATGAGATACATATTATGGAAATTTATATGGGAATAAATTTATTTGATAGAGATTGTATTACGTCCATTTTTAATTTGAGTAACATTGACATTTTTATAGATCCTAATATTTGATTATATTCATGATTTAGGAATTAAAAATAATTTTAAACATTACAAATTCTTACAAGGTCACACAAAAGGTTTTGGTATTGAGAGTTTATTTTGTTACAAAGTGTTTGTACAAAACTAAGAGTATTATTTGATAGTTATCCAAAAAGTATTTTTTGAGGATATCCAAATGTATTTTTATATAATTTCCCAAGTTTTTACATATGATGTGACATAATTTGAAATATGAAAAAAGAGTAGGATCATGTATCCCATGTTGCGATAGTCTTATTAGTTTATATGATATAGTGATGTTGTATATGATATAATTATATCATTTAGAGTGATATAGTTGTGAGGTTTCTATCACTGAGATAGATATAGTCATATCTATTATAACCTAAGGCCCCACTATACGCTATAAGTGTGGGTGAATTAGGGTGACTTGAAAATATCTTCTTATCACAAATTTAACTGGATCCTATTCTTTCATTTGTAAAGACACCCTGAATATGTCACAAAGATTATACACAATCACAACCAAATAATGAAAAATAAATAAGAATAAACACTGTGATTTTACTTGGTTCACCCACACATGGATATATCCATGGAGAAATATCAATGACATGTTTGTATAATAAATAATAACTACTCCACATGTTTGTGATTAAAAAATTTATTAAAATCTCACTGCTCATCCATAGTCCACAACCTCTTCCTTTCTTCCACTCGCTAGTTATAAAAACATATAATGTTGACATGTGGGTTGAAATAAAAATTATGAAAATGGAAGGAATAACATAAAACAGCTATGGGTTTTCTATATAATGATATAGTCTCCACTTTCTAGTCATCCCTGATATGTAAAAAACTCTTCACTTCCAATCTTGATGTTAAATGTAATCCTTTCCAATTATGCTACACTTCTTAATACTAGATATTCAATAAATTCCACAACCGGTTCACTCAATTTACTTCTTCCAAATATTATATATTCCATATATTTTTTTTCTTCTATATAGAAGGTTCCAATATATTTTGATAATTTTGAAAATCGTATTTCAATCAACTTCTAACTTTATCTACTTTAAATACATTCATCAAATTGTTTCTAAGTGAATCCCAACCATAAATATTAAAATAGTTAGTTAATGAATGTTCCAAAAAACTATCAAACCTTATCAAAAATGTAAATTCATCAATTATGTTTGAATTATGAAAATTTAAAAAATCATGGCATGGTATCTTAAATTGCGGTGTTATAGATTGGTTCCTTATTCAACTGCATCAGGGTGTGGTATAATGTTTCATAACATGATATTTATGTATATTGATTAAATAGTCCAAATCATAACTTTCATGACCCTAGTTATTTCTTTACTGTATAAGCATCATGGGATGGTTAATTTATTCATGAAATGGGTTTTTTATCATGACATGATCAAATTCCAAATATTCTCAATCTCCAAACTTGTTGTGGTGTGAATCTATTCCACAACATAGTTAACTCCAAATATATAGTACCTCTAAAATTTAATTAATTCTAATCATGGTCTGGTTGATATGTTATGGAATGATATAGTGTTTCAAACTTTTGTCAAAGTAAGAAACATTACATGTTATAGATATCCCTTACTTTTCATTCAGAACTCTTACATATCATAAAGATAAAAAACATATATATGGTACTTTCTCATTTTTTTGCATATTCATTTCTAGAGTGATCCTTGTGATTATGTCGTGACTTCACAAATAACACTTATATATCAATAATATCCATTATATAATACTTTTTCATTTTCCTATAACTTTAATCATGGATTGATTATTGTGCTTCCACCATGACTTATTTCTATAAATATCATAAAATTTAAAGTATATCTATAGCCATCTCAACTTGGCTCTAAAATTCGTCACACACTTAAAAATAATCTAAATGACTTCCAATGGACTTCCAATTGAAAATAAATCCAAAATTACCAACAATATCATAAACTTCCTTCTTGATTCTTCATTTAAAAGTTATGATACATTCATCTAAATATCATTATATGATATTTAAGGGAAATCAAACACATCAAAATTATTTTTTAAGTGGTAAAAATTCATACATAGTTTGTATTCAGTAAATACCATAAATCATTAATGTTGTAAAATGGGAGTGTTTTTTCTTAAAGTATTCATTCAACTCCTTAGAACATTAAAGGAATTCATATATAAATAAAGTTAAACTTTAGTGATTATATTTGAATCCAAACTCAAGAAATCCTAAGTCAAATATCTCTCTTTTTTTCCTTTTCCTTTGACACTAAAGTTATAGAAGATCCTAGAGTGTGATAAATCCTTCCAAGAATTATTCTTGGTGATTCAAACAACTAGTAGATAAATTTGGGGATGAGAAGTAGTTTCTTGTCACCAATTGATCAATTTAAACCTCTATAAGTGAAGATCTAGTAACACATATGGCATATTATTCAAGTTTTATTTTATTCTAATAAACATATCATGGTATATTACATGGAATTTAATTTTTTAAAGTTTATCCACTATGTTTTCGGATTGAATTTTTCCATCAAAACCCTTAAAAAATTCAGTATTTGATAACCAACTAACTCAAGGAAATATTTATTCCAAAATACTAGAAAATAATATGCATTAAAGATTTAATTGATAAAAGAGATAAAGAAAATGAAAGTTATTATGAGTGAATTATTTCAATATTATCACATGTCAATAATATTGAGTTTTATGAAAATAGGAAGGAATATTTTTTAAAATTATTTTTCTTTCCCTATAGTCATATATTCTTAAATAAAACATTTTAAAAGTAGTAAAACTTTCTAAAAAGAATAAACATACATAAAAAATTAAAAACATGCATCCAATATCATCATTAGTTGGAATAAATGGATGATATTTAACTCTAACAAAAATACCCTAAATAGCTGGGCTCTCTATCTTAAAAATATGAACAACAGTAATGAAAAAACAACTTAAACCAATCACACACAGTATGAAAATCATGTCCAAAAAATTAAATTTTAATGCATTGATGTCTTAAATTTTAATAATTACATTTTACATATCTTAATAGTATTTCATGAATCTCACCTCTTTTTATCTTATGAACTGTCTCTTTTTCCCTCTTTTCACATTGTTAAAAAATAATCACCTTTCTAATGAAAAAACACATACAAAATTTAAAAAAGAAATATTGATATAAAAAGGAATAATATAAATAAATATGATAGGAAAAAAGAAAATATTAAACACATTGGATTAAAATATATATATATATGCATAAAGAAATATATTGTGGCTACACAAAACCAGAGTAGTAAGTTCCTTTAGCATGACATCATTGAATAATAAATTGTGTTGGAATGTTGTGTAAAGACAACATAATCAAAGAGAGAAAAAAATATGGAATTTAATTGATTAGTTTCAATAATGAATATTACCTATTTGTCACTTCTTTATTGATTTATATTTATTCTAAACTACCTCATTTGATTCAAATAAATTACTCTAGTTCAAAAAATGAGTTCATCGGCATTTAACCTAATCTAAATTATTCTACTAAATTTAATTTTTATAGTAAGATGAAAATTAAAAGAATTAAAACATAAGATGTTTGAAAAGAATCATAAAATATTAATTGTCTCATATTAATATAATAGAACTTTTCAGTAAATCATATTGTAGTATTAGAATTAAGAACTAGACAACACTAAAAAAGGATCAAATATAAATTTTTTACCAGCTTACATTAAAATAAGATTGATCTAATTATAAGAAGTTGTAAAACTATTATATATCCCACATTTAACACCTCATTACACTTTTTAGAAACTCCCTTGTTTGTGATTTGTTTATCATCCTTGTTTGGGTGCGTTTTGGGGCTTCTCGGTGATGAAGATCCTTTGGTGGGAAATGACCTAAATTTTATGGATGAATGTTTATCTTAATTAATGGAGTTATATTATAAACGTGTTTATGTTTTTTATGGGTTATCCCCAAGTTTGGAGTATGTCCTGAGTATTTGATTGTTATTCTACTGAAAACTAGCATCTTTGTTGTCAGCCGGTCAATTACACGCCATGTAAAGTGGTTACATGACATGTTACATTCACTAAAAAGATATCATGAAATAGATACACAATGTGAGGGGTTTCACACCATGTAATAGGTTCAAATTGTGTAACAAAAAATAAAGTTTTTTTAAAAAAGGTATCACATTTTCCATCAATTCCATCCTTTTTGGATTTCACAACCTGTAATGGGATTAAACAATGTTTAATTCTCATAGGAAATGATTTTTAGGGTGCATAATTATTTTTTATTCATTCATCCACCATACATCCATCTCATGACTAGATCTCTCCACAGGTGGTTTTTGGGGATCTTCTCTCCTTTTGGATCATTCGTTCAGTGATCAATCATCGTGATGGTTGCACTGCACCACTCAGGGTACGTGTTCCATCTATTTATTATCTCCTTTGGTCATAGAAATTGTGTTCGATACATTTATGGTTCGTATGTGTGATTGTATAGTGTTTTCTATTGATCCCTTTTAGTTTTTTGGCATGTCTTATCTCTCAAAGTTTGTTCTCATGGTCTCCAATCAGTACTATAAAAGGTAGATAGTATTATATTGGTTTGAGGTAGTTTTTTATATAAAATGTGTTAATGAAATAAATTTCTCATCAATCTTATTAAATTCTTTTTGTTGGTTCATTAATTTTAAGTTATATGTGGCTTCAAAGGTTTTCTTGAAAATGGAAATTTTGTAAACGATTTTTTTCTTTAAAAATTGATTTTCTTGATTTGGAAATAGGTTTTCAACCACCGAGCATATTGGGTTGGATTTGAAAATGTTTTATAAAATTGTGAGCATGGTTTTGAAATTTATTTTGGTTATTGGAATCTTCGGAACCTTGGTTGTATCGGGAAATATACACGGGCATCCTTAGTGTGTGTGTCACCAGTAGGAGGTAACCTTTTTGGATATTAATTGATTATGGATGGACTCAGCATTTATTTGATCCAATGTTTTTCTTTTTTCTGCTCTTGAGTGTCTAGTATGAATTTTCCCATAGGCTAGGGCCCAATATTAGGTGCTTTGTTGTTAATGGTTATTTATATCATGATTGATTTTATCATGGATTGTTAGTCATGTGTTTTTATATGAGGTTGTATCAAATGGATTCACATGATGGTATTTCATGGAGTATTTACTTGCTTACCTCTTGTTTCATGGATATAATTTCCTGTTTATATCACTTTTACTTTTCATATTTCTACTTTTGAAAAAATGATAGGATTTTATAAAAAATAAAGGGAAATAATTTAAAAATTAATTGGATTTGTTAAATTTTTTTGAAAAAATATTTTTTTTAAAGTTCAAACTTTTACATTCTTGATGTTATAACTTGTATAAACTTTATGGTGGTATCCTATTGGGTTTTGGTCTCACACCCTAACTTTTACCTTAGAGAATTTGTAGATGTTTTATTAGAGGATACACATAAAGGAAAGGTAATATTATATCCTATCAACTTATCCATTTGTCTTTTCCATCAATTTGGATTGGTTTGGAGGTCACTGATGGTCTCAAGGAGACTTGTATTCTTGGCTAATTCATACATTTCTGGTTTATCCTATTTTCTTGTTTGTATGGATGGTTTTATATAATTTTTTCCACTATGTACTTTGATCATATGTCTTAATTTATTTATATTCAATAATTTTTATGTTTTCTTGCTTCACCTCACCATATGACGAACAACTTAGGTGTATGGTTTGGTTGACCAAAGTTGGTCTGTTACAATTTAGTATCAGTGTGAAGGCTTAGATTGAAGTGTCTTAACACTACCTGAGTTCGGTTCTGTGTCTTGGATAGATAGGAATTAGGACCATCAGAATTTGAATAGTAAGTGTATAAAAGGAGCCTGGCTAGCTCACTTTTGTGACTAAACTCGAGTTACCATGAGTGGTTAGGGACTTTTACCAGGTTTGATACTTGGGATTTGAGGTCATTTGAGTGCATTTTATGGGAATTTTATTTACATTAACTTATTCCTTTTGGTAATTTCTTTCATTAATAAGAATTATTAATTGATTTAAATTCTTTCTGTCTTAAAGGGTTGACTTGAATTCAAAAATAGACCCTAATATTTTTAGAATGTGATCATGATATAATTTTTTATTGTATTTTGTTTATTAGAAAATTCCTTTGAGAAAAGATCTTCCAAATTTGAGATAGGATGCAATGATATAGGTTTCACAGTAGAATCCTCCAATAGACCTTTAATTAGATGGAGTGGTAATTCACACCATTCAGACTCTGGTACAGGTGGGTGTTTAGAACCTAGGATCTATGGTGGACCGTGGATCTAAGTTTATTAAGAAGCATTCAACCATCTTCAATTGTGAAAAAAGCCTATAGGAATCTGAGAATCATTCTGAGTTTATTGAGAGGATATTTAATTTATTAAAGACTCCCAAAGACTTGAAGGTGGGTTTTTTCATGATGTGCTCAAGGGGCCAGCGAGGTGGTGGTGGGACTCTATTGTGAAATATATGTTGGATGAGGACCTTACCCATTATTTTTTAAAGAAAATAATAAATCAGTAGTTTTACCCTAAGAATTTATGTGTGAGAGAGTCCTATGATTTTTTGACCTTGTAGAAAGGGGAGTGTACTATTATGGAGTATTATACCCATGTTGCTGAGTTGGTGCATCGATCACCATATATTGTCACTAAGGAGTACCTAAAGGATAAGAGGGTTGAGTTGGGATTGAGACGTGGAATTAAGTCTATGTTGATTATCATGTTCCTTTTGACCTTTATGGAGTTAGTTGACAAAGCAAATTTGGTTGAGGTAGACATAACTGGGTAGACAGGTCAAGGTGGAGCTTCAGTTGGTGCAGTTGTTAGCCAGGGTGTATCTTCTCGCTAGAAAAAGAAACATAATGGTGGTTAGTTATATTTAGGACTAGTTTTAGGGGCTTCACCGGGATAGTAATAGGTTGTTTTATATTAGTGTGGGAAGACTAGTCACACCAGACCTAATGTATGGAGTCTTATTGGACTTATCATTGTTGCGAATTATTGGTCCATCTGAATCATTTCTGTGAAAGGATTCCCTGAGGTAGTATAGAGGGATCCACTCTTATAAAGGGTTTAAAGGTTTGTAATGATGGTTCCAAGGGTGTTGGGTCAAATCATCATGCCAAATGATATGTTTGTGTGGCTAAGATTGGATGTCTTTAGACAACAGAGTATGTACCAGATGAATCTGAACAGGTCCTGATACTATTATAGGTACGGTGTTTATTTTTTCTTCTATGGTGGTAACTTTGTTTGATACAGGTGTTACTCATTCGTTTATATCATCAAATATAGTTGACATGTTCGGTTTTCATTCATATCTTAAGCCATATTTTTGGATCTTTCCATGACTTTGGGAAATAGTTTTGAATACGGATTCAATTGTCCTATGTGTCGTGTGATGATAACCAACTTTGAGGTAGAATGGGAATTCTTGGTTCTTGATCTTGACATCATCAAGTTGATTATTATCATGGATTAGATGATCTGTGTTATGGTCCAGATAACTATTATCACCATTGAGTATAGTTTTTACCTACTAATGGGGACCCTCATGTATTTCAGGGTGAGTGGGACTTCATATCAGGAAGGGCATGGATTGTTGTTCCATATGCTAGGGTAATCTCATTACAGTTTTCAGAGAAGTTTATTAATGCAGTTGACCATGGTTTAGGTGGTCAACTTCCTATAGTGGTGTGTGCATACCCTAAGGTCTTTCCATAATATTTTTTTAATTTAACAATATAGAGAGAGATCAAGTTTACTATTGACCTTCTCCCTGGTAAGATGACCATTTCTATGAAATATTATTGAATGGAACCTACTAAGTTGGTGGAACTTAAGGTCTATCTTGAGGAACTATATGCTAAAGGTTTTATTCTTCATATCATTTCACCATGGTCTTTACATTTCCTATTTTCTAAGAAGGTATATAAGAGTCTTATACCTTTTATTGACTATCAAAAGTTAAATTGGGTGGTCGTTGGGAACAAATATTCTTTTCCTAGGATTGATGATTTTTTTACCATCTTAGAGGTTAATGTTGGTTTTCAAAGACTGAATTGCAGTCAGGGTACCACCAGTTGAGGGTTCGAGAAGAGGATATACCTAAGATAATGTTCAGTATATGGTATGGGAATTTAGATTTTATGGTGATTCCATTCAATCTGACTAGAAATACTGTAGTATTATAGATTTGATATACCATATCTTTAATCAGTTCTTATACTATTTTGTTATTGGGTCTGTGGAATATATTATGGTAAAATCCAAGTCCATAGAGAATCACATGGACCATTTTAATATCAATCTTCAAACATTGGGAGAAAATTTTCTATATGGTAAACTTTCAAAATGTGAGTTTTGGATCCAAGAAGTGAAACTTATGGGGTATGTGATATCTGAGGGGGGGAATCTTAGTGGATCCTAAAAAGGTTTAGGTTGTTATTTTATTGGAACATACTAGAAATATGTTTGAGATCTAGAGATTCCTGGGTTTGGCTAGTTACTAAAGACGGTTTTTTTAGGATTTCTCCATGTTCGTATCTTCTATGACAACTTTAAACCATAAGGGTGTCAATTTTGAGTGGAATGAAAAAATTAGAGATATTTTTAGGAGATTAAGGTGAGTTTTAATTCAATAGTAGTTTTTATTCTTCCAAAATCAGGTTCACGTTAGGATGTTTTCATTGATGCTTCTGGTTTGGGTTTAGGATGCGTCTTGATGCATGGGAAATAGTTGGTGGCCTATGGATCATGTCAGTTACACACTCATGATAATAACTACCCTTACCACAATCTTGAGTTGAATTTTTTTATGCATGAGCTCAAAATTTGGAATTACTATCTCTTTTGGGAGCAATTTACAGTGTATTCACATCATAAGAACCTGAAATATATTTTTACTTTGAGGGATATAACCTTTGAGAAAGACTCATCATTTATTATCTTCAGAATTTTTATTTTTATATTTCATACACTCATGGGAAAGGAAATGTGGTTTTTAATGTATTAGGTATAAAATTATCGACACAATCCAATAAAGAATCAGTTGAGTAGTGGTCTCTAATGAGTTTGTTTTCTAAGATGAACTTGGGTTTGGAAGAGGTTGGTAGACATGTGTTCTAAGATTTGATGAATGTTGTATTATATTTATATGGGAGAGTTTGGATTGAGAAAGTGATAGGATCCATGTTCTAACACATGAGTGAAATCCTTTATAGAGGGGTGACCTCGGGTGAATGGTCTCAATCTTCTAGTAGTACTTTATGCATTCTTGGTAGGTAGGTTGTTTTGTTTTCCCTAAGGTAGGAGTTTATCGATAATGGGAACTAGTATTGTTGGTATATACACCATGGGTATATTAATATGTATCATAACTTGAGATGTTGGTATTGGTGTCTAGGGATGAGATGGTTGATTCTAGATTTTATATCATGATGTTTTACTTGTCATAATATTCAGGTAGAGTACGAGAGACCTACTGGTTTGTTGTAGACCTTACCCATTCTATTATGGAAGTGGGATGCGATTTCTATGGATTTCATCATTAAGTTTCCATAGAATTGTATTGGGAAGGATGTGATTTGGTTGATCATTAATCGAATCATGAAATCAGCGAATTTCATTCCTATCAAGGAGGAAAAAAAGGTGGAACAGTTTGGGTACTTGTATATCTAAGAGACTGTGAGATTTCACGATGTTCCCTCTCTTGATGTATCTGATAGGGTCATGAGGTTTACATCCAGGTTTAGTGAAGGTTTGTAGGGGGAAATGAGTTCCCAAATTAAGTTGAACATGACTTATCATACAAAAATGGATTAACAAATAATGAGGGATATCCAAATTCAAGAAGATATGATCTGGGATTATCTGTTTGATTTTGGATCATATTGGGAATATAATTTACCTTTGGTAAAGTTTTCCTATAAGATTTTTTATCTGGATTCAATTAGGATGGAACCCTTTGAGGATTTTTATGGGTGGGAATATAGATCTCCCTTGTGCTGGTTAGAGTTGGGAGAGAGTTCCTTGGTTGGTTTAAGTCTTGTTCTGGAGATGATGTAGATGGTGTCATTGATCCATAGAAGACTAATCATGGAACCATGTTGTCATAAATATTATGCAGACAATCATTATCAGCCACTAGAGTTTGTTGTTTGTGGTCATTTTTTCTTAGAGTTTCACCTTTCTTGGTACATTGTCGGTTGGGTAATAAGGAAAAGTTTTTATCAAGGTTTGTGGTCCCCTATGGGATCGTTGAGCAACTAGGAATGGTGGCCTATTAGTTGGACTTGTTGTCTGGTATGACATCTATCCATGATTTTTTTTCATGTTTCCCAGCTGAATAGGTATATATTAGATCCTTCCCATTTTATTGGATGGGAGGATATTGATCTTGAGACCGACACCACTTTGGTTTAGAATCCAATATAAATTATGGATCTCCAAGAGAAGGTATTTAATGGTAAAATGATTCCTCTAGTCTGGGTATTATAGTAGTGTATATGGGATAGCCACGAGATGTGGGAGAGGGAATTGTCGATGAGGTAGCAATGGCATTAACTTTTTGTGAGTCCAATAATGTTAGGGATTTCTAGGTGATATAAATCATTTATAGTGAGGATATTTTAACACCCCATTTTTTTTCAGGTACTCCATTGTTTTCGATCTGTTTATCATCCTTGTTTGGGTGAATTTTTGGGCTTCTCAGTGATAAAGAATCTTTGCTTTAGAAAATGTACTAAAGTCCATGGATTTATTTTTATTTGAATTAATGGAGTTTTGGTATAAATGTGTTTATGGATTTTTTGGATTCTCCTCAAGTTTGGAGGATGTCCCAGGTATTTGTGTGTTTTTCTATTGGAAATTAGCATGTTTATTGTTGGTTGGGTGATTAAATGTTGTGTAAACTTTTTATAATATTTATAATGTTCTATGGGAAGATGATGTGAACTGGATACATAGTGTGGGGGGTTACACTCCATGTAATAGGTTCACATCATGTAATGGAAAAATAGGATTTTTAATAAAAATGAGACACATTTTCCAGTGATTCCATCATCCATGGATTTTACAAAGTGTAATGGGACTAAGTTCTATGTAATTATTGTGAGTAGTGTCTTTTAGGGTTCTTTATGGGTGTTTTATTCATTAATCCATTGTACATCTTTTTTCTCACGGTCATTGCTCTCCCTAAGTGATTTTTGGAGATCTCTTCTCCTTCAAAATCATCTGTTCAATGATTGATCATCATGTTGGTTGTTGTGAACCTCTCTGGGTAAGAATTCCTTTTATTTATTCTTTACATTGGCCATAAAAACTTCATTGGATAAGTTTATGGTTCATATTTGTGATCATATAGTATTTTTTACCGATCCATTTCAGTTTCTTAGTGTGGATTTTCTTTCGAAGGCCATTCTCATGGTCTATAATCACCATTGTCAAAGGTATCTAAGTTTATACCAGTTTGAGATAAGTGTTTCTATACAATGGTTTAATGTAATGAATTTATCATCATACCAGATACATTTCTTCAGTTTTTTCATTTACGTAAATTAATATGTGCTTTCAAATGTTTTCTTGAAAATGAAAATGTTATAAAGGGGTTTTTTCTTTGAAAATGGATTTTCTTGATTTGGAAAAAGGTTTTCAAACACAGAACCAGATTGTCTTGTATTTGAAAACGATTTATAAAATTGTGAGCATGGTTTGGAAATGTATTTTTAAAATCATCACATATGGAACCCTGGGTGTGTCGGTAAAGAGACACGGGTAGCCATAGTGTGTGTGGCACCACTATTAGGTGACCATTTATGATATCAATGGACTGTGGTAGGAATCAATATTATTTGGATCTAAGGTTATGCATGTTCAAGATCTTGAGTATCTATTATGCATTATCCCATAGTCCAGGGCCCAATATGAGGTTGTTTTTCATTAATTGTTATTTATCACATGATTTTTTATAATGTATTATTGCTCATGGTTTTTTATATGAGGTTGTATCACATGGATTCACATGATGGTATTTCATGGATATATGTTTACTTGAATTCCTATTAATTCATGGATATTCTCTCCTATTTATATCACTTATACTTTTCATATTTCTTAGTTTAGAATATGAAAGGCTTTTATGAAAAACCAAAGGGAAAATTATTTACAAATGAATTGGATTTATGAAATTTTTTTGCAATACTATTTTTGTTTTAAAATCTAGAACTATTTCATTCTTGATATTAGACCTTGTATAGATTTTGTGGTGGTATCCTACTGGGCTTTGATATCAAACCCTAATTTTTCCCTTGGGGAGTTTAGTGATGTTATATTATAGGATAAAGTTTAAGGGAAGGTCATCTTGTAGCATTTTATCTTATCCTTTGGTCTTTGACTTTGGTTCTAGTTGGTTTAGAGGTGACTGATGGTCACATGGAGACATATATTCTTGTCTGATTCATACATTTCTGGGTTATCCTATTGGATTGGTTGAATGAATGGTTTCATCTCCTTTATTTTCACTTTTTTACTCTTATTGTATATCTTGATTTGTTTATATTCTATACTTGTTTTGTTTTCTTGGCTCACCTCACAATGTGACACCCAACTCAAGTGTACGGTTTGGTTGAATCTGGTTGGTCTGTTACACCACATGACTAAATAGCAGTTCTTAATTACTATATATGATATCCAAATGATAGATGTTGATAAAATTAAAATTTCAATGGCAAGAATGGTGATCATTGTTACGAAACACAGTAGAAAATGGTGATGATGGCCCTTAGTGGTTTGATACATGACATTATGTGTGGATATTTCATTTACAATGTAAATATGATATATAAAAATACTAAATTAAAAAAATAGGAAAATAGAAAAAATATAACAAGAAAATTAATTTCAACAAAAAACATATTCCTAAGATACCAAATTGATTATTTCTTAGTAAAAAGTCTGAATAAAAAATTTATTAAGGATTGTAATTTTATAGAAAGTAAAAATCTAACAAAAAATTTGATTATTTGTTTTAGAAATTCTAGTTAATTATTATAATAGAAATATGAACCAATTAATAAATCTAATAATCATATGGTGGTGCTTAAAGGATAACCTTATAATGGAATTTAAAAACAATCTTTTAAAATATGTGGATTGGGATGTTCATGGAACTGCCAACTACATGTGGGATGAGGTGGCTAAAAGTTTTCACACTATAACCACTTTTATTATAAGAGTATATAAAGGATTTTTTTCTAAAGTAAAAGAATCATGGTATTGTAAATATAATTTTCAACTAAAAGTTAAAGAGAAATGAGAGATTTTTAAAGCCTTCTACATTTGTAGTAATAAAGATACTTGGGGTCAATATCATGTTTCTTGTAGAGTGGATAATAAATTATATAGTGAGGATAAATATAATTATTTTAATTTTTTCCACCATTCATTATATAATAAGAATAGTAAAAGAAAAATATACATTTTAGACAAAGGTATAGGGAAAAAATAGAGATTTAAATCAAGTTTGGTGGATAAAATACGAAGAAGGATGTTACCTTTTTATGGATGAGGAAATTAAGAAAAAATGGGGATTATAATTTAATAATAACTTCAATGAAGAGAGGATGTATGGATTAGAATTAGATAATATAAGTATTAGAAGAGATAAAACTCAATTATAGTAATTATCAAAAAGTTTATTATTTTGAAGTCAAAGTGGATTTATGAAGTATAAAAAACGGTAAATTAGTTGGGTTAGGTAACATATTCATTGAAGTGTTGAGATTTTCAAGGTATTTTGATATTAATTAGTTCACTAGGTTATTTAATTATATTATAAAATCTAATAAAATTTCTTATGAATGGAGAAAGAGTTATCCAGTACTTGTGTATAAAATTATAGGAGGTATTTTAAGTTTTGATAATTATAGAGGCATTAAGATTATGAGTTATACCATCAAATTTTAGAAGAGAGTAATTAAATAGAGGATTATAAAGGAAACTAAAGTTTATAATAATCAATTTTTTTTTATTTCTGAACATTCAACCAAATAAGAAATTTATTTGATTATAGGTATGATAGAGTATTATCGATAAGAATCCCAATATTTTCAAATGGGTTTGATGGATTCCGAAGATTATCATGATAAATATACTAAATAGGTTTTATGGAAAGGAATTTAAATAAAAGGGGTTTAGGTGGCATATATTAAACTCATCTAAGACATATATGGAGGGATTTTGAGTCGATTTTGAACTCCATTAGGCGACAATATAGACTTCCCTATCTTAGTAGGACAATATCAAGGTTCGTATTTAAGATTATAACTTTTTCATTGGTTTTAGATGAACCTAAAAAATAGTATATATGATGATTTACATAATTTAATGACTTTTCTGGATGATATAGTTCTCATTATAGAATCTAATGAGACTGTCAATTTTAATTTATAAGTTTTTAGAAGGACTTTATAATAAAAACATTTCTATCTTAATAAGGATAAAATAGAATATATGGAGATTAATTTTAGCAATGGATTGTTTGGTAATGTTATGGATGTAAAATTGGGAGACCATGTTATTTCAAAATTTTACAATTTTTGATATTTAGTTTCATTTCTATAATGTGATATAGATATTAATAAAAATGTCTCTCATGTGATTTAAACTAGATAGATTAAATGGAAAATGGTTTTTGTGTGATTTTTAATAATAAAATTCCTTTAAAATTGAAGGGTAAATTTTATAAGACTGTTATTAGAGCATCTATTCTATATAGTAGTGATTGTTGGTCTTTAATAGGACATCTTAAACAAAAAAAGGGTATCAAAAATGAAAATTTTAATATAGAAATTTGGACATTCTAGGATGAATAGGTGTAGAAGTAAATGTATTCTAGATAAAACCATATTTATTCCAATTTATGAGAATATGACTGAGACTATATTGGGAAAATTTTTGGCATGATAAAGGAATACCTAGGGATGAACTTGTTAATAGAATAAACTGAATGAATAATTCACTTATTAAAATAAGTGAAGGTGGAGTTAAAATTACCCTTAAAAATTCATTAAATAATATCTTGTTCTAAATTATTTCAATGAAAATATTTTCTTTAATAGGTGTAAAATGAAATGTTTGATCCATGTAGCTAACCCCATTAAATTGGGTTTTAAGGCTTGTTTTTTATTACTATATTACGTAATTTTCAATGGTAAAGCAACATAAAATGTATCAAAAGAACCTTCTACATTTTCATCAATTATTAAAAATTAAATTTATAGTAAAAAAAGGTAAAAGGGTAAAAAATTATTTACACATTGAATATTTAAATTATAAATAAAATATAAATAATATTAAAAAATATTAAAAAAACTAATAAAATTACTTGGAATATATCCAAACACTGAAAGGAGTGAGTTTGTGTTGGTAACCATTTTCTAATTAAAAATTTTACCCTTTTCACCTATGAATTTATTTAGTGAATGGAAATCCTATACTTCTCTTACCATTTTTTTCATACAACTACTTAAGTAGGAAATAAAAACAATAAAGGAAACTAGTATTTGTTAATAAGTTTCACCTCCAATGAGGATGAATACATCTCCAATATGATGGATGCTATCTAACTCATAGATGGATTTTATTTTATTATAAATATGAAGCTCAAAAAAGGATATATCCTTATAAATGTATTTCTCACACCATATAGGTACAATCACAAGCATAATATTGTAAATTTTAGTCTATGGAACCATCCCATACCATCATTACATAATAAAAATCATGTTCTTCTCCTCCTTGAAGTGATTAAAAATATAACACAAATCCCTCCAACAAACTTCAATAGATTTAATATTCTTTATTAGAATGTAGTAATCTTATGAATTCCCCCAACCTTATGATTTACAGGAATTTTAAGCCTCAATATTTATCATATCAAAATATCATAGGTTAGAATCTTCAACTCTTCAGCTTGTAATATCTTCAATGGTGGAAGGTTGGTTTCTCTCTCTCTCTCTCTCTTTTCTTTTTTAATGGACTAGAAATTTCTTCCACACTCTACATTGAATCTATTATAGTCTTAAACATAAGTGATATTTATAATATTCATATGATTAGAATCACTTTCTCCTTAGATTTGAAAAAAAAATATTCATGTTAGAAACAGTGTCAGGTCTCTTTATACTAATATTTGACACACAAAATATATCATATAGCTATATATTTAGATATAAAATTATTTGATTATAAAATTATTCCCTCTTTAATACAGTATCAGTTAACATCCTTTATTATTTTTCTTCCCTTTATATGTATATTCATAGAACCACATAATTATTATTTCCTTAATATTCAGTATTTTAATTATCATTTATTTTTTTTAATCTCATTTAAATCAATCATAGATAATTTCTATTTTAATCCATTGGAAACACTTTGTTTTTTATCCTTTATGCGATATCAAAATTATCACAATCTTCTCACTCATTTATATCACCACAAAACTTACATCATTAATGAATCCACATCTACTTATAAAATATGAAGTAATATTATTGTGGTGTGAAACTCTTTTTTATGATGTATCTTATTTTGATCTCTACAAGATTGCAACATAGAACACTCTCTCATGACATGAAACAATTCATAATATCATTCTAGTACAGTTTCAAGCATTCAAATCCTGACATCACAATATAATGATTTTCTATATGATGCACATATTTCATGCATGCTAATTTTCAATTTAATTTTATAAATTTTATTAAATGTTAAATATTTTTTCCATTAATGATAATTTATTTATTATTTTATGGGTAATAAACACTTAGAAATACATTTTGGTAAAATATACTATATTTATGTATTAAGACACATTTTCATCTAAGGAAATTTTTATTTTTATGAAGGGGAAAAGGTAATATTCATTGGCCAATATAGAGGACAAAAAACTTGGATGGGAAGACCCAAGAGGATCCTAGAGCATTTATAGGTTTCAACTGGAGATACCGGTGTGTGTAGGTTTTTTCCAAGTGCAAGGAAGTAAGATACAAGGGATTTGTTTCATGAATCAGTACAAAAACATATTTCTAGGTGTCTAATATCACATCTTGGTATAATAACTAGAGTCCATACATCCAAAAAGATTATGTGGGAAATAAATTGGGGTTCACATCTCCCCTGCTCATATAGAATCATCATTTCTCATACAATAAACAATCATCATCTTAGTCACATCTTGCCACTAGATTTCATCATGGATACCATCCTGGAAGCTCGATCTCACCTCTGAGAGTCCAATTCAATACTCAAACCACTATAGGATACACTTAGAAGATCAGGTGACCTATTAAAAATTATTGAAGAGTTTGATGCATCCCCTGTATGATAGACACCATTAATATCATGTAAATACTAGTTTATGTCATGCTAAGGGATACATAAGGGTTCTAAATATCTATGTAAGGGTCATGGACCAACTGTGTATGGGTAATTTGTGGTCATGAATGATGTTTTCTTTTATATTATGAAGGGAATAGAAATGATGCAAGAGATTGGAAAAGTTATACACACCACGAATAATGGTTCATGAAGTGAGTTGTGTGAGAATGTAGAAACCGTGGTGAAATAAATAAGTTACAAGTTGTGAATGGAGCCTGTAAGCAGAAATAGAGAAGATAAGGAATTTTTTTCATAACTTGTAGAAGGATACATTCCAAATCATATGACATGAATAAGGAATATATAAAAGGAGATCATGTTTTTGTGTCTTGAATATACATACACGGTGCAAATAGTTTGAGTATGAAAGAGAAACAGAGGAATGGGATGAATTTTTGGATTGAAGGAAGAATACACATTTTGAAGGATAGTAATTGTTTTAAAATAGAATAAGAGATACAATATGAATCATTAACTATATTATAGGGTAAAAATTAAAGAGGATCCATGTAATCTAGTTCATATGAAAAGTACTCATTGTGAATATCCTTTCATGTCATGATGTTTTTAGAAAATTATATTTTAATAACAAAATATTTATAATATTTCAAGAGATATTTTAGAAGGTTTGAATATAATCTTATAGCATATATTGAATTAATTTAAATAAATATTTTATAAGTAAATTTCAAGACTTGGGGTATCTATGCATATAAATAAGTGGGACCTACTATGCTGCAAGGCATTCTGAGAGGTTGAAATAAGGGAGACCAAACTTACACCCTATAATATAGTCGAGTTGTTGGAGACTACTTCTCAACCTTGACCTATAGTGATACTTCCTTTTAGATTCTATTAGATTTTATATTTCCTCATGCATAACTTTATGGATTATATTTATTTTTTACCAATGGATGTATTGAATGGGGTGTTAGTGGAGTACTTTTATTTATTCCATTTTTTGGGTTGTTTCATACATGTTTTCATTCTTCATATCACCCTCTTTCTTCTTTTTTACAGGGTCGTAGTTAAATTTTGAAGACTAAGTTCTTTTATATCCAATGATTAATTACCTTGAATCATGAAAGACCATTATGTAACTTAAGGTAATTATTTTTAAATTGGCTATTAGGTCACTTAATTCTTTTAGGAACTATAATATTTGGTCATAAAAATGGATAATTATATAATTATGTATAATTAACTAGAATAAGGACTATCTTAGACCTAAATCTAACAACAATCATTGTTGAATAATTCAATTTTTCACTTCACTAATAGATAAACACTATATTATTGAACTTGAACCATCTTCTCCTTTGTGTTTCATCTCAACTCACTTTCAAAAATTCCTTCATCCACTAATTTTTTTTAAGTTTTCTAAAATCATCCTCATGGGTTCAACCTCTAACTTAACACATACTGCACCCATTTAGTTAGTTGTAAAATTTTGAGTAAAGAAATTCCAACTTTATTTCTCCATAAGAACTAATGAAACAAAATGATCTTGTCGAAGTTTTTATGTTGTTTTCAAGTATGGTTACCTATTAGAATTAAGATAATTAGTCTTCTAATTTAGTTTCTACAATTTTTTACACTTGGTTATTTTGGGTTATGGTTTTTATGTATAACACTTTGTTTACAACTATTATAATCATGGTAAATGAAAAGAACATCTTGGATACAACCTTGAGTAAAAAAGGAGACTAAGGAGACTATTGAACAAATAAGAAGATATGAATGGAGCTAGATGACGACATGAAGCAGTCAAATTTATACCACAAATAGATATAGGGATAAGAACTCCCATGGAGTATGAAATACCCACAAGTGTGGGTATACAACCTAGAATCTTGATACCACCATTATAATCCAAAAATTTCTTAGATCAATCCATCCATAATTTAAATGATCACCAATTCAATTCAATTTTATGAGCTACCACATGAGGATTCTAACTCACATCTAGAGGTTATTTTCAAATTTTTCAAGTCTATTTAGTTTAATAATGTATTTAGTGATGCAGTGAGGTTGAGATTAGTTAGAATTTTGTTGATAGATAAGGAAAGGGAGTTGATACAAATTTTTACAAATCATTTAATAAAAAGTTGGGATGAGTTGGAAAGATATTTCTTAACCTGATTCTTCCGTCCCTAAAACTCCATGAACATTTGTGTAGATATTTTAATGTCCAATCACTATGATGAAAAATAAACTTAAAATTCATTGGATTATATTAAAGATTTAATATGAAAATTACCACATCATGGAATTGGAATATGGTTATTGATTCAAACATTCTATAAGTGTAGAGACCCAATTCTTTCATTGTATGAATTTGAAATATTTCTAAATATATTTCCAGAGTTAGGCACTAAGACGATGTGTGATTATGATGCTTAGTGTGACCAAAATTAATTTTATAAAAAATAGTAAATATATTTTATATTATGAACACATGATTCTTAAAGAAAATAGGATAACTCTTAAACATAATCTTAGATCATAAATTTGAGAGTGTGGTTGAGTATGGAATGTGGCATTTAACCTAGGAATTTCTTAAAATAGGTCAGCGTGGGATGTTTGGACATCTCTCACATTGGCATAACATTCAGTAGATTAATTAATTTATTAAATTAATTCATTCATTCATTTTGACCTAAAAATAATTCTATAAGAATACTGACATGGATAATTCTATAGTGTCAGCCGCATAAACCTAGGGAGAATTCCATAGCTTCCCTTCCACATTTAGTTGGTGGATCACATCAGACGTCGATGAAACTCTAGATCAGAGAATATTAGGATGCATCAAACACAATGAATTTATTCAATAATTTCAAGGCGTGTTCATTAAAGAAAAATGACTCAATATTCAGGTAGGACTCATCGACTTTTTATTATGACCATTTTTACTAAATTGATTGAGCACATCGATCCATTCTATTGATTTTAGCCAATTGTAACCTTTTCATGAACCCATGTTTTGGAATATTAATTGGTTATTCAATGTTTTCTAACCTAAAAATCCATGTTCTTCATCATTATCTAAGAATTCTTGGCCAAATCTGGTCAAACATCTATTATTGTGATTTTCTCCAACAATTTCTTCGCTTTATTCACCAATTGGACCCCAAAGTCTCGGTTCAACATTTCTAGGTGGTACCAAGACTGATCAGACCCCAAAATCACAATGAAACAAATAGAGAGTCACAAATCGATTAAACATGGATATATCTGGTTTTTTTATGGAATGGGTGATCGTTTTGACAAATGGATCTCAAATCCATGACAATTGGATGAACCAAGGTGCATGATGCGCACGAAGAAACCCACAGGGATCAATAGAATCTTATTTCAGGTGAATGGTGGCTGAAAATGATAGATCTGGCCTAGATACGATGATTTTGTGGGGGAATGAGGTGATATAGATGAAGAAATGTATTGAATCAATGTTTGGGAAGAATATATGAGAATCTTTGAAAAACCTAAATATACACCATGTATATGGATGAACACATGGCATGTAGCCCCTTGGATAATGAAACTATGGTTTCATAAGTTTAAAATGATGGCACAACATGCACAACTACTACACACCATGTACCTCATCTACAGGTGGATGATCCATGTGATGGATCACACTGGTAGGACTTCATGTGAGAGTACATTCTAGGTACATAGTTGTGTACTGAAGTGCATGGACATGGGGTCTAGTACATGGACATAACCAGAAGAACATGACCCATTCTCATATATCCTGGACACATCATGCATTCCACATACATGGTGTGTACTCCAACTTGTCTTGGGAGTTATGTGATATTCAGGGACATGGATAGATGGTGGAGTGAGACCACATGCCATGTGGGTCCCCTCACACACTGCGTACCCCTTGGTTCTTTTTGAGGAAACTTCAAAGTTCTATATCTCCTTTGTTTGAACTCAGATTTTGGCCAGTGAGTAGTCTATCCTGAGTGTTTTTTCAATAGAACGTGATGGTTCCATCCATTTTAGATTTTGAGATACGATGTGGAATTTTATGACCATGGAAATTTTTTTGAGGTGATGCTCAACGATGGTAGTGATAAGGCAGAATTAGATGAGGCTTCTTATAGTGTGGAACCCCCTATAATCATAGTCGCAAGTCCTCTACAACTATCTACTGAGTGGAATCCCCCTATCAAATAGGGTACGAGTTCTCTATGACTAGAGTGAAACCCCCTGTTATACTAGGTCATTATCCCTTGACTTCTAGGTAGAACCACCAGATTAGATAGGGCACAGGTCCTCAATGACTTGAGATAAACCCCCAATTATACTAGGGAGTGGGTCCTTAACTTCTGAGTGGAACCCCTTATTGGATAGGAAATGGGTCCTCGATGAATTAAGTGGAACCCCCTATTGTAACAGGGTTTGGGTCCTCAAATTTCAAGTGGAATCCCCTATTGGATAGGATGTGGGTCCTCAGTGACCAGAGTGGAACCCCCTATCACACCAAGGTGTGGGTAATCGACCTATAAATTGTAATCCCCCATCAACATAGGTGAGGGTCTTATACCTATCAAGTGTAACACCCCTATCAGTATAGGAAATGGGTCCTTGTGGCACTATATTGGAATGCCCCATCAGCATGGGTGAATGTCCTTTACGGACACTCACATAGTGTAACCCCCTGATAAATTAGGTTGCAGGTCCTATACATCGAATTTATTCCCCCTCAATTATGAAGAATAGTAATGAGGAATGACTTGAATTTCATAGTTACTTATGGGTAGATGCATGATATGATGTGCATCGAGGATGATCTATGAGATGGAGATCACCATACTCTCTTGTTTTGGCTTCGTTGACTGAGTATATATACATATATATTCATCTATATCCATATATTTGGGTTTGGTTACTCTCTTTCCATGGGTAGTGAAGACATGTGGGGTACACCACGTTCTTTATATGTTTATATTCTCATTGTGTGGTGATTCAACTCTTTGAAAATAAGTGGACAAGACTCGACATGTAGTCCATCCTCACACCGTGTTGATACCTTTGTGATTGGATGAGGATACTCTCTCTCTTGTTTTTGGTTGATCTGTTCTCTTTTATTATACCTTGCATCTACTGTCATCTTATTCATGTGGTATCACTTACCACTGACCTTTAATATTTTGGGTAATCCTATTGGGTATGTATATACTCACCCATACATGGGATCTTCCTGAATGCATTGTGTCTTATACAGGTGATGGACATGATGGTCGTGACTTCAAAAGAGCTTAGGGATACCTGATACTTCAAACCATGCACAATGCTGGAAGCTTGGATATCAGTAGATAGTCTCTCTTAGAATTTTACTTTTCCAATTTTTTTTAATGGTTGGGACATATTTATGGTTGGAGGTGCCTTTTTCCCATTTATATTTTATTTTATTCTGTCATACTCTTTTACACCCTAGTGGTTATTCATTCTTTGTTTACTTTCAAGATTTTGTGTATTTTTATTATTATTCCTCTACACTTATGAATTAATATGGTCGAGTGTGTGTACATGTGCTTAAGACAAGGTATCCAATTTATTATATTCCTTTTAGTGCTTTTCTCTACCCCCTGGCCTATGGCGGCAGGCTTGGGGTAGTTGCGGCTCGATCCCCAGCTTAGGTCGGGCCATGATAGATTGGTATAAAAGAAATTTATTCATTGGGAAATTGTTCAGACTAGTACTATTATGAGTATTTGGTTAGTATTAGGTAAATAGTGTCAGAGTTTCTCAATTGTGGTTCTCAGGCTAGGGAGTCTAGTGATGGTACAAGCGGCTGATGTATCTATTCACCAAGACTGTAACTACCTGCTTGTCGACTCAGCGTACCAAGACATTGGTTGTAGGGATAAATGGTACATTCATCATATATTATTGAGTCTTTTAGTATATTAATTGATTCATCTCCCCATTTTATATATATATATATATTCTCATCTAAAAGTGGCGCATCTTGATAAATCTCAGGATGCCATCTCAATAACTGCCAACTAGGATTCTAGTTCCAGATCATGACGATGATCCGATTAGAGATGAGGTCTCATTTCAGGGTCCATATTATATGAACCTTATTCTAGGTGAGAAGGTAGTAGTACATACACCTACTGAGCATTATATCACCCCTACAGTGCAAGTTGAGGATGCACGGAGGCTTAGTGTGCTATGTATGTTCCAGCACCAGAGGACGATGAGGTCCCACAGTGCGCTAGATCATCAGGTAAAAGAGGATTTTATAGATTCATTTATCTATATATTTAGGCTTCTTCTAACCTTAAAGGATCAAGTGGTTACACTTGCAGCTTTCCCTTTCCATAGAGAAGATGGGTGCTGGTGGAGCCTTGTTACATAGACGCACGATGACTCAACACTCTCATGGTCTAACTTCTAGTATTTGTTCCGTGAGAAGAGCTACCCCTAATTTTTACACTTGGTTTGGATTCAAAAGCTTCTGAAGCTACAACATAGAGGGATGATGGTGGATGAGTATGCAGAGAGGTTCACAGACCTTACATGGTGATCCCTTGACATGATTTGTGATGGTTAATTCCGAGCATATAAGTTTTAGTAGGGAATCCACAGAGATATTCATGCTATTTTAGTTTTATTATGCATCCCTAAATATGTAGGGGTATTGGAGATATCAATAATGATAGATATATTTATATCAAAGGGATACCAGAAAACTAGATCTGAAAGTGGGTGTCGCAGGGTTGATTTATCTGCAGCGGCGAGCAGACACTAGGCACCGGGATATCGGTGAGGGAGACATCCTTGTGATCAGAATCGGGCATGTGGTCATGTAGTGTAGGGACAACATATATCACCAGGGAATCCTAGATAGGGGAAGTTTTATTCTTTAAATGAGAAAGGTAAAATAGTGAGATACTGCCCAACTAGACGTGTTGAGAAGCCCAACCATATAGACGATGACCTTCCACGGAAGCGACAACTCTATGGTTAGGGATCTCCCAGGTGAGGGAAAGGTGGTCCCCATGAAGGCTGATCTGTTAGAGGAGAGTGAAGATATATGGATTGTGGATGAAAATATGAGATCCTTCCACCACCACTACCATGTGTCCCATGTCAGACTCAGGGATATATAGGTTGTTCCCACAAACAGCTACAGACATTGGAGGATTATGACCCCACAACATATGAGATAATCATATGTACAATCTGTATGTTCTATACTCTTGATTCAGTATTATTAGACACATTATATAGTCATTACATTATCTCTATACTCTTGGTGAGAGAGTTGGAGCTCCCAGTTGAGGTGCTAGCCCAACCGCTTTGTCTTGAGGTTACTACAGGGAATGCTTTTTCTATATACTTTATCTCCCGACAGTGCGAGCTATCGATTTGTGGAGAGAGTTTCACATGGTGCATTTTTTCATCACAATGGAACCCTAAGAATTCATCATGATTATGGATTGGATATCCATGGTCCGATCCTATAATGACTTTCACCAAATATGATTTAGATTCCATTGCGCTGATGGGACAAAATTCTCATTTTCTAGCAAAAGATTCATTATAGAGGGACGAGTGGTTTCTACGAGAAAGATGCCACAACCCATCACCCATTAGTTGGAAAGTATATCCCTTGGTGTAGTAAGATCTTCAAGCATCTGTATTTTTTCAGTCATGGAGGATTGTATAGATTTCTTTCAGAAATATCTGAGGCAGGAGATGTATTTTTTCATTGAATTGCATATTGGGGATGCATTGATATCTTCTACAGCATATTATATATCCCCTACCAAGCTCTATGATCTGAAGTTTTAGTTAGAGGACCTTTGAAAGAAGGGTTTTATCAGACCCAGTGTGTCCCCCTAGGCAAATCCAGTGTTGTTCATGAAAATGGCAGACATGATCTTACATATTTTCATGGACTATCATTTCCTGAACTAGACCATGGTAAAGAACATATTCCCCTTGCCGATAATTTACAACCTCTTTGTGTAGTTGTGAGGTGTGATATGGTTCTTGAAGATTGATCTCAGGTCCACCTACCACCAGTTTAAGGTTTGTGAGACTAATATTCCAAATTTGGCATTCCGATGTCACTATAGACACTATGAGTTCCTAGTGATTCCCTTTGGTGTGATGAATTCCCCCATAGTGTTTATGTATTGTATGAAATAGACCTTCCCGCAATAATTGGACAATTTTTTAGTTGTCTTCATTGATGACATACTCATATACTCTGCATCAGAGGAGGAACATATAGAGCACTTGAGGAAGGTTCTTGATTTACTTCGAGAGCACTGACATTATGAAAAAATATCAAAATTCCTATTCTAGATTCATGAGGTTTACTTATGGGGAATGTCATTTCATAACATGATTTAGACATGGCCCTAGTGAAGATTGATGTAGTACTTTATTGGGATCCAACAAAGAGCATGTCAGAGGTGAAGAGCTTTCTTGTCTTGGTGAGATACTACAAGAGGTTTTTGGAAGACTTCTCTAGTACTCCAGCTCCTTTGACCACCCTGATGTGGAAAGGGAAACCATTTACCTAGTATGAGTAGTACCAGAGGGCCTTCGAGGAGTTGAGGCTGATGAGTGACACTATGTTGGGACTACCTAAGGATGGTGTGGAGTATGTAGGGTATTGTGATTCCCCAAGAGTTGGGCTCAGACACATGTTGATGCAGCGGTAGGCAGTTCTCACATACAGGTCAAGGAAGTTGAGACCCCATTAGTAGAACTACATATCTCACAACCTTGATCTAGCAGCAGTAGTCTTTGACCTGAGGATGTGGAGGAATTACCTTCTAGGGGAGCATTTTGTGGTTTACTCATACCAGCAGAGTCTCTGGTTCGTCTTCACCTAGAGATATTTGAACCTGAGACAATGGTGCTGGTTGGAGTTCTTATTGGACTATGACTTAGAGATAATATAAACTCTAGGAAAAAGAAAAGTGGAATAAAATTACCTTATAAGGAATTCCTAGTATCATTCAGTATAGGAGGCTTTAAATTATTTGGCCTCTCTGCAGCAGATCCTGGGGGAGTAGGAGGGTATAACTTTTTTTGAATTTAATGGCGTTGACTCCTCCACTTATCGAGCATGTGAGAGAGTCCCATCTAGGATATATCAACTATGAGGTATTACGTGACCATATATCCAAGGGGGACTCACCAAATACATATTATGAGGGAGGGAATCATGTGATCAATTTCCAGGTAAGGATGATAGTCCCAATCACAATGCGGGAGGAGGTGATGCAAGAGTGTCACACTTCTCTCCTAGTTGTACATCCTAGTGTGGGGATAATGAATATATACCTTTATTGGTAGTTTTTGTGGTCTTTCATGAGATGAATCATATCTAAGTTCATCTCTTTATTCCTCACCTATCAGTAAGTGAAGGTTGACCACCATGTTCTAGAAGGTTCATTGTATCCCCTTGAGGTCCCATAGTGGAAATGGGACAACATATCCATGGACATTGTGACAAGTTTTATGTTCTTATAAAAGGTCCATGCCACCATCTATGTGGTATTTTTCTGAATCATGAATTCATCACACTTTATTTCTATTAGGGAGTATACTTTGGTGGAGAGTTTAGGAATTTGTACGTATGGGAGATCATTATCCTTCATGGGGTTCCCTCAACGATTATCTCAAATCATGAAATGTGGTTTATGTCATTATTGTGGAAAGGCCAACATGAGGAATTTGAGACCCAAATGAGGATGAGTACAAACTTTCACCCCCAGAACTATGGGTAGACTGAAGTCACTATCCTGGTGTTGAAGGATATATTGAGGACTTGTGTGTTAGACTTTGCCCGGAGCTGAGAGGATAACTTTTCCTTGGTAGAGTTTGTTTACAACAACAATTACAACTCTACCATCAGTATGGAACCTTTTGAGCCCGTGTATGTGATAACCTATAGGTCACCCTTTTTTTAAATAAATTGGAGAGACATCTATTGTGGGCCCAGAGAATGTGCAGGTAATAATGGAGAAGGTACAGGTCATCCTTGAGTGGATGAGGATGGCCCAGATCCAACAAAAATCTTATGAAAATCTCTATCATAGGCCCTTAGAGTTTGAATAAAGAGACCACATTTTCCTGAGAGTCTTTATATGAAGAGGATTGATGAGTTTCTACCAGGAAGGAAAGATATCCCTGATCTTCATCGAGCTATTCAATATCATGCAGAGGGTTGGCGAGGTTGCTTACCACTTCACTCTACCCCCACAACTAGAGTGGGTTCATGAGGTCTTCCACATGTCACAGCTGAGGAGATGCGTGCATGAACCTACGCACATCATCGACTGGGGTGACATGGACATCGAGGATGGATCCACATTTTCGGAGAACCTGGTGGCGATCGAGGATCGACATGAGAGGATACTGCATGGATAGACCATCCCCTTGGTTTTCATGTTGTAGCAGTACGAAAACATGTAGGAGAGTTCATTATAGTAGAAGAGCCAGGTTTGGGATTAGTATCCTGAGTTATTTGTCTAGTTTTTCTTTTTCGGGATTAAAATATTGAAGGATGGAATGATGTGGAGACCTAGTTTTTTTCTTGTAAGACTTTGAAATATTTCCATATATATATATATCTAGAGGTAGGCACTGAGACGACGTGCGATTCCAAGGCCCACTGTACCCAGAATTTATTTTATAAAAATATTAAATATATTTTATATTACACATACATGGTTCTAAAATAAAATGGGATGAATCTAAAAAAATATCAGATAAGAAATTCGAGTCCGCATTTGAGTTCGTAAAGCGATTTTTACCCTAAGCATGACCTAAAATAGATAGGCACAGGGTATTCCGACATTTCACTCGTTGGAGGTATGTTCAATGGATTAATTAATTTATTAAATTAATCCAATAATTCATTTTGAACTAAATAGAATTATATAATAATAATTCCATGGTGAATTCTCTAGAGTTATCTACATAAACCTTGAAAGAATTCCATAGCTTCCCTTCAACCTTCCATTGGAAGACCACATCGAATGATAATGAAACTCTAGATCAGAGAAAATCATAATGCAACAAACACAACGAATTCCATTGATCATTTAAAGGAATTTTATTTGATAAATAAAGAACCAATATCTGGGTAGGACTCATAAATTTGTGCATTATTCTCATTTTTATTAAATTGATTGAGCAGATTGATCCATTCTATTGATCTGAACCAATTTCAGCCTTTGAATGCACTTGTGTTTTGAAATCTTGATTGATTATTCAATGTTTTTAACTTCAAAATACATGTTATTCATTTTTGGCCAAGAAATCCTGGACAACGATGGTGATACATCAGTTATTGTGCTTTTCTACCACAATTGCTTCGCATTCTTCACTAGTTGGACCTCGCAGTCCCAGCTTGACATTTCCAGGTGCTAACATGCCTGATTAGACCCCTAAAATCATGAAGAAATGAAAAACGAGGAACATATCAAAGAATCTAGGAAATATATAGTATTTTTACATTTCATGGGTGATGGTTTTGAAAAATGGATACCAAATCCATGGTGATGGGATGAACCAAGGAATGTGACGTGTATGGAGGAACCCATGAGGTTCAATAGAATCCGATTTCCGGTGAACGATGGCATGAAAAGAAATATCAAAACTAGATCTGAATATTTTGGGTGGAAACAAGGAGGGATATAAAATGAAATGGATTTAAGAAAATCAAGGGAAGTAGATCTAATAATTTTTTAAAAACCTGACTACATTCTGTTTACAATGATGAACACACGGGATGTAATCCCTTGGCTACAACAGCTAGGGTTTTGGAAGTTTATAAGGATGGAACAATGTGTATCCCTCATACATGTCATGTACCTTATCCATGGATGGATGAGCTATGTGATAGATCACATGGGTGGGACTCCATGTGGGAGTACACGGCCAGGCACATAGCCATAAGAACATGACCTGGTCCTGAGTATCTTGGACACACCATGTAGTCCACCTTCATGGAATATACTCCTACATGTCTTACGAGCCTTGTGCTGGATAGGGACATGTCCAACCAGTGGAGTCGGACCACAAGCCATGTGGTTCCCCTCAAACTCAGTGTACCCCTTGGTTCCTTTTGAGAAAACTTCAAGGTTCTGTATCTCCTTCATTTGAACTCAAATTTTGGCTCGTGAGTAGCCTATCCTGAGTGTTTTATCATATAGAACACAACGGTGATCTCCATTTTGTTTTTTGAGATATGATATGGAATTTTATTTGTGTTTGAGTGGACACTTGATAATGAAAATGATCAGGAAGAATACACATACTATTTTTATAGAGTTTAACCCCCCATCATCATGGGAGTGGGTCCTCTAAAGCTACCTTTCGATTGGAACCCACCTATCAGATAGGTCATGGGTCCTCAATTACTAGAGTAGAACCCCCTATTATAATAGGGAACAGGTCCTTGACTTTCGAGTGGAACCCCCTATTGGATTGGGTGTGGGTCCTCGATGACTAGAGTGGAACACCCTACTATACAAGGATATGGGTCCTTGAATTTTGAGTGGAACCCCCTATCATATTGGGTGTGGGTACTCAATGACTAGAGTGTAACCCCTTGGTTATACCAAGACATTGGCCCTCGACTTCTGAGTGGAACCCCCTATCAGATAGGGTTCCAATCCTTGATTACCATAGTGGAACCCCCTATCACACCAGGGAAAGGGTCCTCGACCTATAAAGTGGAACCCCCCCACCAAATTGGGTGTGATTATTCTACCTACCGATTGGAACCCCCTATCATTATAGGGAATAGGTCCTTGTGTCACTAGAGTGAAACCCCCAATCAGCATAGGTGTAGGTCCTCTATAGACACTTACAGAGTGGAACTATCCTAAAATATTAGGGCATGATTACTCTACTTATAGTTTTTCCCCTTCAACTGTGACACACATTGATGAGGAGTGTCTTGAATTTCATGATTACTTATGGGTAGATAAATGAGATATTGGGAATCAATGATGTACTTTTGGAACTATTGGAAACTCTTCTTCTTGGGTTGAGATGTGAGTTGGAGATCCCATTACTCTATTGTTTAGGCTTCTTTGACTGAGTGTGTGTGTGTGTGTGTTAATCTATATCCATATCATTGGATTTTGTTACTCTCCTTCCATGGGTAGTGAAGACGCACGAGATATGACACATGATTTATGTGTTTAGCTTCTCATGGTTCAATGAGTTTACTCTCCAGCTATAGGTGGAAAAGACTCAATGTGTAGTTCATCTACACATTGTGTTGATCCCCTTGTGTTTGGATGAGGTTACTCTATCTCTCTTGTTTTGGGTTGAGATGTTCTCTTTAATTATAACTCTCATCTAGTTTCTTTTTATTCTTGTGGTATCTCTTACTTATTCCCCTTAAGCTTTCAAGGAACCCTTTGGGTTTATAGATACTAATCATTTCATGGGATTTTCCTTCATGTTTCGTGTCATATACAGATGATGAATAGTGTCATTGGTGACTTTATAGGAGCTTAGAGATACCTGGTACTTTGGACCACGTATGGTGGTCATAACTTGGAGATCAGGAGCTAAGATCTCTCATTAGTCTACTTATACAAATTTTTTAGGTTGGGACATATTTATGGTCATGTGTGTATTTTTCCTTTTTACATTTTATTTTGTACCGTCGTACTCCTACACACCCTAGAGGTTACACATTATTGGTTTACTTTTTAGCTTTATCGTCTTTTTATTATTTTTCTTCTTTAATTCTACATTTAGATGCCCATGTGTGTGTATACAGGTACTTAGGAAAATTCCTCAAATTTAGGATATTCCTTTATGTAATTGATGCCACCCCTTGGACTATGGAGGCATGCTTTGGGTAGTTGTGGCTTGAGCCTAAGATTGGGGAAGGTTGTGAAAATAAGGGTATCTTGTAGGTAATCAAGTTGATAGTTGTTTTCGCTACTAGAGAATCACTCATGAAGAATTCATCAGAATAGAGCTACAATTTAATTGATGAAATAGAGAGTAACTATTTTCAATAGAAGTTAAAAGGATATCAATAGAGAGGAGTTCACATGGATAATAAAAATGTATAGATGGATTATCAACTAGAATGATTGACCAAGATTATGGATACCATCATTTTCATGCACCACCCTCAAGTTTTGTTCACCAAGGAAGAAAATTATGTTGATTACAATCATCAAAATAAATTTTATGGGTCGTGGATACAAAAAAAAGGTCAGGGAAACTAATAAATACCACCAGTTAATCATACACCATACATTACATTTCCTTAAGTATAGATTAATTAATTGGAGGAGACTTTGGTGACATTTATGACAGTAGCTGGGGATACTATAAAATAATTTAAGGATGACTCCAAATATAAAAAAATTCACTAAGAAATATATAATTTTACGTTGTAAAAATTACAAATAAACTAAAATATTTTCTTAGAGGGATGTTAATGGGTGAAATATTGGTCAACCCATATGTAAAATTGAATTTAATGACCATGAGAAGCAACAAAATCATTGAGGGAAACACTGAAACAAGAAAAAAAGTTCAAGTGGAACAAGTTAGAAAAGAAAAGGAAAATAAAGAAAAGAAAAAGGAAAAATGAATAATAATATGAAGAATAAGAAATAGAAGAACCCCCACCAACTTAAAATACACCCCTAAAATTTCTAAAAAGGATAAATCGAGTGAGAATAGAAGCATAAAGAAGTTAGTTTCATAAAAATATTATAAAGTTACATATCTACATCAATTTTAAATAGAATCTATCCAACATGCCATAATATTTTAAATTCATGAAATAGTTGGTGTTCAATAAGTAAAAGATGGAGGAAATAGACATCATTCCACTCACAAGGTAATTCTCACTTATGGTATCAAAATATCTACTGAAAAAAACTAGAACCATGTATCTTTAAAATTCCAATTAATATTGTGTCTAATGAATTTGGGAATACCTTCTTTGATTTTGGTGAAAGGTTAAATATCATGTCATGTACCACTTTAAAAAGAATTGGATTAGAAGATATAAAGACCACCAGTGTTTCTCTTCAAATAGAAAATTCAATAATTAAGTTATCATGAGTCTTGATTAAATATATCTTGGTAAAAGCGGGACAAGTTCATTTTTCCAGTGGATTTTTAGTGCTGGACATGAATGAAGAAAGGGAAAAACTCATATTAGGGAGACTATTTCTGGTTACTAGGAGAGTTATAATTGATTTCCAAAGTGGGGAGTTGAGATTGATAGCAGTTTTTAGGCAAGTAAAGTTTAATATTCACTAATTCATTAATAATTATGATGTAAAGGGTGATGATTTGGATGATAAAAACAAATAGGAGTCTGGATATACTTCTTACATTGAAGAAAGGGTAGAATTTACTAATATAAAAGATCAAGAAAATAGTGTAAAGGATGATAAAAAAGAGGAAATAATTATTGGATAAGGTTATAGATGATGGGGGAACCAATACCACAAATAGGTTTAAGTTACAAAAAAATTGTATGGTTCATGGCATGACTTATGTGTGATCATGTATAACTAAGATTTGGTGGATTTTTCTAATGGAAGTAGAAAATGTGTTACCACAATGAAGGGTATAATTTTATTTACAGGAAGAAAAACGTGTATAGATCTCAACTAATCCCATTTATTGGTATGCATAGGGTGGAATCTTTTTAATCCTCTATCACATGATAAAAAATAGGCGAGGTCAAGATAATGACCTAAAACAAATGTTCTTCTAAGAGGCAACCCATGTTTTTTTATTCTCTCTTAAAAAATGTATAACTATTTTTGGAATCAGTTTTATATTATTATAGGATTCAATTTCCATTAATATTTTTTATCTAAATTAATATTGGACCTATACTTTCATTGGTCTATTTTAATTTTTTGGTTAACTATAGAAGGAAAAAATAAAGAAAGAAAAGATTACATAAAGTGTTTCATGTTGAAATATGAGTGTAATCTTTAAATTTGGTAATTATTTCACTCCCTTAAAATCTTTCAAATTTTTTATGTGTTTAAATGTGAAATTACATTCCCCACCTTTAGCTTGTGATACTTTTTTATCTACGAGACAAAAAATCTTGGGATACCCATTGTGCCATGTTTTAAATTTCATTTTTGATGATATTATATGACTAAAATGGGAATGAATTAGTATAGGTAAGATTAGGGGAATGGATTTGATAACACATGATTTAATGGAATGATTAGATTAGTATAAATGAAATTATTATTAAACATGACATGGGTTCAATTTATGAAATTTGTGTCGATTGGTTTATTATTAGTGTGTATGAATTGAGTTAATCTCACAATTATATGTTTCTAATTCCTAAGAGGATTCTAGACCTAATTTTTAATTCTTTACTGAGCATAGTTCTTGATAGATAGTTAGGAGATGTTTTCTTCTAGTTACTTCTTGTATTAATTTAATTTTTTAAATTTTACTAGTTATTAAATATTTTTGTAGTTGATAATAATTTTTTTATTAATGTATATAAATTTTAAAAGAAATTTTTGAAAAGGAAAATATATTTATGTTTATATAATCATTTTCACCTAAGTAAAAATATATTTTTTATAAATTTTTTATTCATTATCCAATATAGAAGACAACACACTCAGATGGTATGATCCAGGAGGATACTGGATTATATTTAAGACACAAGTGGAGAGATCAGAACATGTTGGCACTGAGAAAGTGTGGGGAAACAAAATACAATGGATTTATGGAAAAAGTTGATACTGTAATAGATTTTTGGGTATCTAATGTAGCATCTTGGTATAAGAATCTATGTGAAGACATCCAAAAAACTGATGTGGTACTCATGTGTACAATGTTGTTTCAAATTTTGGATGCGATGTTGTTTTAATCATGACTCATGTCTCACTTTCTCAGATAGAATCACCATCACTCATGTCATGAATGAGTATTTCCCCCATCATTTCCTACTAATGAATTCCTCTATGGTACTCATCCCAAGAGTTCAAGATCACCTTTAAGAGGCCACTACAAGAATCAAACCACCATGGGAGACCCCAGATGATATGAACCACATATCTAGAGAAGGATCCTTTTTATTTATGTCTAAGAAACACATGCCAGAATTACTAATGGGGAAAAATAATAAGTTAAATAAAGAAGAAGAAGTGTAACTTGATAGGCCCCTTACACTCCCGCCCAAGCCTCAACTGGTCAACTGCTCCAAAAAACTTCTTTTCTAGTGCCATATTACCCCCATCACACCATATTATAAGGTATATACTCTGTCCATATAGTCCCATATTCTCCCCTTATAATAGACTATATTATTTTCCCCATTCTCTTTATCTAACAAACTAACCCTATAAATACATCTTTACACTTTATAATGAAAGACACCTGGTCTAGGTCTTGTCACTCAGGAGCTTAGGTGAGCTAATGAAAAGCCTCAAAGTGGTTGGTGATGATTACACTATAGATAGAAACCATTAATACTACATAGTGACTCGCTCACTTCACAAGAAAGGATTTTTAAGGGTCTTTGGTAGCTATGTAAGGGCCTTGGCCAGCTGTATAAGGGCAATTCACGGTGCAAATGATGTATTCATCAAATGTTTGAAGAGAACATGATTTTTTCATGATTTTGGAAAAGTGATACATACTAAGAATTATGTCTCACAACACAATTTGTGTGTGAAAATAGAAAAAGTGGAGAGACAAAGGATTGGTTCAAGGCTTTAAAGAAGTTACATGTCGTGAATGGATCCCATGAGAAAAAATAGAGAAGAGAAGGAAGTTGGTATGCGGTATGAAGGAGGATACATGCTAGGTAAATACCACATGCATGTATAACGTATAAGGATATCAGGTTTTCATATCTTGAATATACATACATGGAATGAATAGTGAGAGTATGAAGGAATAGTGGAGGAAGAGGATGAATTCATGGATTGAATACATGTCATGAAGGTTAGGAATGCATGAAAAATAGAAAAACAGATATAGTACACACTGTGAACAATATTACACGTCATTAATGAATGAGGATACATGTAGGATATTGCATATGAAAATAATTATATGTCATGAATACCCTTTAATGTTGTGAAGTTTGCAAACAAGCAGATTTTAAAAATACAATCTTTATGATATTTCAAGATAGATTTTAGATGGTTTGAATATGAATCTTTAGGTGTGGATTGAATAAGTTTTAAGGGATATTCTAAAAGTAATTTTTGACCCATTGGGTATCTATGCTTATATATATGAGGGACCTAAAATACTACAAATCATTCTAATATATTGAGAGGAGGGAGATTAGAACTTTATTGCAAACTTGAGGGCCTCACATAGAGACTATTGTTCAAAATATACTTATTGTGTTTCTACCTTTTAGTATCTTTTATATTTTATATTACCACAAGAATAGTATGATGTGTTATGTTTTTTTCAAAATATGTATTTAATGAGGTGTGTATTAGTAGATTACTTTTATTTATTCCATTTTTTGGGTTTTTTACAGAGATTTTTTTATTCTTAATATATCCCTCTTTCTTTATCACTTAACCATTTTATTATTTGAAGAGGGAGAGATTTTATATTAAAATACTAATTACCTTGAATCATGTATGATAATTATGGGAATTAAGGTAATTATGTTTAAAAAGGTAATTAGGTCACCTAATTATTTAAGGAACTAGAATATTTTACCATAAGAAACTGATAATTATAGAATTATGGAGAGAGAGAGAACCAGACCAAGGACTCTATTGGACTTAACTCTACTAATAAAGATGGATAAATAACTCAATTCTTCATTTAAATGGCACAAAAACTCAGAATTACATAATTTGTATTGTCTTCTCATTTTTGTTTCATCTCAATTCACTTTCCTTTATTCCCTCATTCATTCAATGTTTTTAAAGTAATCTAAAACCATATATGTGGGTTCAACCTTGAACTTAACACATAAAATATCCATTTAGTTAGTAGTAATTGTTTGATTAAAGAAATTATAACTTTCTTTCCTTGTAAGAACTAAAAAACCTACGATCATTACCTCATGACACTCTTATCTGACACATACTGTGGTGTGAAAAACTCCTTACAGTGCAGCTGGACCTTAAATTCCATAACCAACTTTGGTTGGTCTTCCTTTCTTGGTTATCTTTGTGGCATGATAATTTCCTTAACATCATATAGATCATCTCCTAAACTCTTAACTTTAATAACAACTTACACAAAATCATCATGATGTATTAACTTTGAAAAATATCACAACTTATTAACACTTATACCCATCTTCTAAATTCTTCTTTTGTAATTTTATCTTATGAAACTCTATGTTTAATTCTAGAGAACTCAAATTTTTTTAACTAAAGACTCTTTTGTAACATGTATTGACCTTAACATAATAGTAAGTTACTCTTACATATTACTATGAGTCTTAGAAATTTTCAAAATTCCTAACTCTCTGAGAAGTGAAACTTATATAAGAAATTTTTTACTCTTTTATATCTCAAGAATCTATTTTCTATGATATATTTTCTATAACTAATGACCCATACTTAATATTTTCTTACTATTATGTGTTATATAAGTTTTATTAATTTTCTATATTTATAATTATGCTTCCAATAAAGATATTACATATTATCTAGTGTACTGGTCCTTTAACAAAATTCATTCAATTAGAAGAATCCTCCATATTCATCAAGGGAACATTTTCATAATTTTTTATCCTTTGAAAAATTCTTCAATATTATTCTATTTATAGATACTCTTATGTATCATGGGTAAAAATTCCCATGAAAATTATTAATTTTGAAGCTCTTATAATTTCTGTACTATGTAACTTCTAGAATTTTGGGCCTAGGAACTTTATCAACATGAAATTTTTCTAAGAAAAAATCATCTTGTAAATTTAGTAAATAATACTTCTAGGAAACAAAATTTCATCAAAAAAATTCAATTATCTAGATTATATTTAATGAACACATATTTTTTAAATAATGCTTCTATATTACATATATAGATTCTAGTGACTTACAAGAATTCAATAAATCCACTTCTAGAATAAAACTTATTAAACACTTCACAAATACTTTAGATCAACTTCAACTCAACTTCAATTGTTAACCCAATAATTCCAAATATTTATATAGAAAACCAATATTCCTTAGAATATTTCAGTGATATTTTTATACTTTAAAAAATTTGGTTTTTACTTAAATAACATATCTTATTGTAATATTGTTCTTCATATCATAATACTTTGGGTGGAACCCTTAACAAAAAATTTCTTAATAGAGATAAAAAATTCATCATTCCCCTGACTCTATGGAAGTATTTTATTCAATTGATCATATTTTCTTAAGTGAATTATTCACATGAAATATTAACTACCAGCGTCCTTAAATATTTAACCATAATTTCCATGTGTGAATGGAACTCTAATAATCTAATGAAAACAGCTCAATCAAAGATTCACAGTAAATGCTTCACCAAAGGAGAGTTCATGAATTCCTTAACTCAATAAAAACATAAAAATACACCATGTAATAACAACATAAGGAAGAGACAATCACAATTCCAAACCATGCATGAAACACCAAAATTAACCTATTCCATAATGGTCTATGTCAATCCCTCACAATAACTTCACTTGGATAGATCACCTTCATAACCACATCCTTCCCCCACTGAAGAAATGGGAGGAAACTGAGAAGATAATGGAAACTAATCATCTTATATTTCCAGTAAAAATCTACTAGAGCCAAGGTTAAATGCCAATATGGGGTTGAAAGGCCTTCTAAAATGATCCAAGGATCACCCAAGAGTTGAGAGAATATGTGGAATAATTATGGTAATCTAAGGGGAACTAAAATTTATACCCATGTAGGAAAATATAGGGTCATGGTGCAAAGTCCTATGACACACCACACTGTTTTTTTCCTAAAATCAATGGCATAGTGAGGTAGTCTATGCCAAAATGACCACAATAAAACTTCCCCTCTGAATATCACACCACATATCTTCCCTGTATCTGATAAAGGTGTGTTGAGATTATGAAATATTTTATAAACCATGTCACATCTATGTTGAAAATAGAAGATACACTAGAACAACCAACCCACACATCACACCACAACCAAGGAATCCACACCACAAACCTTGGACTCCCCTTTAGAACAAATAATCTCAAGACTAAGACAATAAAAAAGCTAAAGGGATAAACCATAATGGACATTTAAATGGAAGAGCCTCCATATCTTGAACTCATAGACTTCATGTCACAGCTCATATATCTACAATACAACCATAACCTCCATGGTGTAGCACAAAGACCCATGCCGTAATCATGGACCCCAAATAAAATTTTAGCTTGATAACCACTTATTCCTTCCTCAAGCATCCTTTTAGAACCTCTAAAACCCAAAACACACAAAGTAATAGGCCAAAAAGTCTAGTTAATTAAAATAAATATATCTCAAACAATTATCTTCTTCAATAATCAATACTAGATTTCTGAGAAACACCAACTTACTAAAACCTCAAACACACCTTTGAATGATACCTATCATAAAAGGAAACTCCATAAATCAAACACATTTAATAAGTAAAATAATTAATATCATAAGTAAATAAAATTTCAAACATAAAATCCGCAAAAAATATCAAGGTTTAACCAACTAGGTGTATCGAGCACATATATGTGATTCACATTCCCAAATACTCTTCTCCAAACCATCATTTCTACACAGTAAACTAAATAATGGAATAATAAGCTAACACAACACCTTCTCCTAAAGATCATAGATCTAAATTGGCCACTCCATGAAGAAAGTTTCACCCTCAATATCTAACTCTCCCTAGTTAATTACATGGGAGTCATCATGAAGATACCAACAAAGATGAGGCATGTGGAAGACATCATGGATCTTGTACGACCATGAAAGAAATTATAAATGATACAACACATCACTGACACACTCCAACACCTCAAAAAGTACAATAAACTAGGGAGAGAGATTACTCTCCTGACCAAACATCTATTTCGAATGATGAGGGGAAACCCTCAAGAACACATGGTCTACAACCTCAAAATATAAAGGCCTCCTCTTCTAGTTATCATATGAATTATGGTGGTCCTAAATTGTCTTCATTCACTCATGAACTATCTGAATATTCTCAATCATACTCCACACCACATTTGGACTAAGAATTATTAACTCCCCATCCTTAGTCCAACATAATGGAGATTGAAAAGGTCTCTCATACAACACCTATAATAGACAAATACTGAAGGAAGAGTGATAACTATTATTATAAGAAACATAAAACAAAGTAAAGTACTACACTAATGATCCATAGAAATCCAACATGAAATCCTAAAATATATCCTCCAGCATCTAGTGGTTCTCTCTATTTCCCTACTATTCTAAGAATGGGCAGCTATAATAAGGTGTAAATTAGAGTTAAAACCATTTTGTAACACTCAAAACTCATGAGGTAAAATGAGGGTCTTAATATGAGATGATAGTCCTCAGTTCCCTATGAAGTCTCACCACCTCATCCATATACTATCTCTCCAAATAATTAAAGACACTCAACAATTTGATCATTAGGAAATGATCCCACTTCATCATTCAATGTATGAGAACCCAAGTGGCATCACATCCTACTAGGGACTGAAATAACCCAGTAACAAAATCCAGGGAGATTTCCTCCAACTTCTACATAGGGACATCCAAATATGAAATAATCTTCTTTGAACCTGGTTCTCATCCTTTACCTACTGACAAACTAAACACATCACTACAAAATCTATTATAGGCCACTTCATCTCAGGCCAAAAAATCCAATTCCTCAAGCCATGGTGCATCTTTTATACAAGATGATGTACCACTAAAGGTGAGATGTGCAACTCATAGATAAACTCCCCACACATAACCAATGAGATAAATTGATTCCCCTAGAATATCATTATATATAGAATGTCCTCAAACCATACTTTAGGTGCATCACCTTGAAGAATTTTATCCTGAATCACCTCAACCTATGATCCTCCCCACTAAGACTACTCCACTCACCAAAACAAGGAAGATTTTACTATCATTTGAGATAGATAACCTCTATCACCAACCTCATCCACACATAAATGAATCACATCTATCTCCTCAATTTACCAATGATTATCTTTAGACAACCGAACAATATCTCCCCATGAATTCCTACTCATCACATTTTCTGCAATAATTAATTTTCCCAGGGTGTAGAAGATCTTTAAATTTTAATCTTGTAAGAACATCATACACCTATGTTGTTGCAAATTCAAGTACCACTAAGAGAAAACATAACAAAATATCCTATGATCAGTGAAGACCACAAAACATTCTCTGAAGAGGTAATGTCCCCACAACTTAAGGATGAACACCACTATCATCAAATCCAGAACATGAGAAGAATAGTCACACTCATGGTAGAATAACTATAAAGACCCATAATAGATCATTATCCATTTATAAATTATAATATAACTCAAAAAAATATTGGAAACATCACAAAAGACCTCAAACATCACTCTGTCCCCTAGGAAATTGAAGCACATAAGCACTAATAAGCTTTTCCTTCAGGTAGTCATTGTTTTTATGAAACTAGTCGGTCTATATGAAATCTTAGTCTTTCCGATTCATGGATATCAAAATGGATAAAATATGAGAGAAATTGAATACATACCTATGGAAATAACCTATGAGACTAAGGAAACTATGAACCTTTTCCAAAATCATGGTTGCTTTCTAAGAAAATATTGCCTCAATCTTTAATGGATCAACTATTACTCCCTGTCGATACACCACATGTACAAAGAAATACACCACCCATATCCAAAACTTTCACTAGGATAGCTTTCCATAAAGATGATTATGTTGAAAAATATGAAAATAGATCTAAGGTTCTAAGGATTCTCCACTTATGACTTCAATTACATGAGGATATCTTCAATTAAGACTACCATGAAATGATCTACAAACTCATGAAATATAGACTTAATGAGTCTCGTGAAAACAATCAAAGTATTTGTGAAACCGAATGGCAGGACTATGGACTTGAAGTGTCCATATCAATACTATAAATTAGTCTTTTTGATATCTTACTCACTTACCCTCATTTGATGATATACAGACCATGAATGAATCTTTGAAAACTATTTTGACCCCCTTCAATTGGTCAAAAAAATATTCTATCAACAAAAGAGGGAAATGGTTTTTTACCATTACCTGATTTAGTATCCAATAGTTTTTACACAACCTTATACCACTATCCACCATATTATGCAACTATAAATATATAGGAAACATAAATAGTGTGACTGAATACCAAATAGTTGGATGAAATGCATCTTCAAGAGGTATATATCTAGAATCATCATCAAGAAATAGAATATAGGTGAAGCAAATAAGGTCCTTAAATCATATCCCAATATCACATACAATCAGGATTCCCTATTAAAGGGAGAGAAATTGCTACTTATTCACTGCCCTCATCATCGATGATAAGAACTCAACACAAAACTCTCACTAAAAATAAACCCAAGAAACATCATCCTCCTTATATTCACCCAAATACAAAACCCACCACTAATAGGTCACACCCCTAAAATGACTAACAACCAAGGAAACCCAATACTCGACTCAAGCATGAATCTGACTGAACACAATATCAATATCCTCCAATAATTTTTTATCAATATGGTAAACACTCCCCTCATACTTCTCCAAACTTTGATGTTATAATGAACACAACATCATATATCATAGCTCATTCTCCTTAGCTAGATCGACCTTACAACAGTCAATCGAGACATCCTGTAAAACCTCTCCACCCTGATCCACATAGGGAAAATCACTATGAGACATCTCTAAAACCATGAAAAGGAACTCCTATGTATGGAATAATGGAAATAATTTAGATTCATTAAATTATATCCATTTAATTAAATTCACCATAATTTCTTAGAATCACCCCATTCAATCACAAGTTTAAACAAGAATATGTTTGCACCTATCCTAATTATCTACCCTAAATGTTTTATCACTTCACTTAATATGCTTATAAATATTATTGTTCTTTCTTAAAATAATAGGGCCCCCAAAAATCTTTTGATTTATTTGGTCTCCCTTGCTGATGTCATATAATAGGTTCAAAAAACATTGTTTCACAACCAACTCATGCAGTCCTCATTAGTTCTTAACTCTAATATCTATGTTATATCTCAAAACACTTTTTCATGACCAAAATCCACTAAGAACCCCTTGTTTTATGGTAATAAATATGAGGGTGACCCCTAAATCCTGCCTCCAATAGGCCTCAGCTGGAAACTAGCACAAAGGGTATAGAACATAGAAATGAGTGGCATTACCCTCAATAATCTAATACATAAATAATAAAACCACGAGTCATTATGATGATATAAATATAAAATAATTACTATCCCATAATTCATTTCTTGTTAAAAAATACATGTCTCCAAAATAAAAACAATACCAAGTAAATCCTATCATAGAAACACCAAAGAAACTCCAAGAACCAAATTAGTAATGCTTAGATTGGTCTTTCAATACCTCCAACTAACCAAATTACAGTTTTTATATATCAAAGAATGAATACATGTATACTCATTAGAATCATATTCAAAAGCCCCCATGAAAATGTGGAGGAAGCATACTAATGCTTCGGTGAATAAACAGTAAAATCAACAAGCACCTATACAGTTCAACTAATCCCAAAGCCTCACCAAGGATCACTCACCAAATATTTCATCTGATATAGTAAAATGATATCATAGATAAATATCATCAAGGTCACACTAAAAAAAATTCCCCACTGGTTTTCCACTCTCACACCCCCAATTTGAAACATATTGTGCTCTCATCCCTTCCATATCCACTAGTCACATAACCATGTCTAGTATGATGTCGGTTAGACTATAGCCCTACCTATACCATCCTCTAAAAGGGTCTATAATCCCATGTTGGAATTAGTAAATATCCATATATCATATTCCATATCCACAACCTCATCACCATTCACATATCACATATGCATCTGCAACCACGTAACCAATTTAGTAGGGTATCATGAACATGAAGGACATCATCCTTATGTCCTCCACCCATGATTGACCCCCACCACATATCACATCATCCTAGAATTGGGTACCTCCACCAACTATATACCACTAGCACCTCCATATATTAATGTAGAATAGAGAGTGGTGACTAGGGGGTAGCCGTCCATCCACCCTTGACAACCTATATATTGGGGGAAAATATAGAATACAAAACCTCTATGAAACATTAAGGTTATCTAACTTTAGTGAGGTTCATATGAAATATCATAGAAATAAAAGATATATATAATAGTCACACATAATAACATTATATGGGTTCACATTAAACAAGCACAACCATAAAATCATCTCCACCTCACACATCATGAAAACTTCTATACCTATAATGTAAACCAACCCATACTTTACATAAAAACCTATTCAATGAAAAAAATACCCATTTCAATAACACATTTAATCAATTGTAAAATTACAATTTAATAACTACATTATGTTAATTATTTAATTCATTTTAAATATTTAATGAAAAACCATTCTTAATAAATCTCACATTCATTACCATCCATTTCGAATTCATTTTAATCACTTAAATTTCAATTAGAAACAATTTCAGTTCAATTCTATCCCATACCATTTAACTAGTTTACCATTCCATTTATTCTATAACTACTAGTAAACTAACAATCCATCCTTACAACGGGAACAATAAACATTGAAAAAACTACCACACATCACATACTAAAATACATCACCATAGCCTATCCATCACACAACAAGAACCATCACAACCCATACCAACCATAAAAATAAAATGTCTCCCTACTACCCAACACATACAGGCTTAACACCAACCACCACCTATATCACACAAAAACACCTCATATCACATCAATCCCAAAAACATACCATCTTCAAGTACCCCCACAAATTCATAAAAAAACATATGAAACACCCCTTCTAATCGAGTTCATTAATTCCATTTCATTATCTTCATTAAGTCAATTCTTACCATCACCCAATGAAATTGAAAGAATTTTTGTTCCATATTGTACAAAAAATAAATAAGATTTCCTTAATCCACTACCTCGGTCAAAGATTTATAATCTAATGCAGCATGGAAGTGATGATCACCAGTCCAAAATACACAAGAAATGTCTCAATCAATCTAGTTTATAATTAAATATATCAATACTTTACCATAACATCACTCAGATATATCACCTTTATAACAACTACCTTCCCTTAACAAAGAAATAGGATGGAACTAAAAAGGAAAGGGAAATGAATCACCTTATATCGCTAATAATAAATCTCCTATAGGAAAGGTTGAAAGATATGAAGGAGTGGAAAGACCACCTAAAATCTCCCAAGGATCACCCAAGAGTCTAGAGAAAAATATAAAATGTTAAAAATATAAGTGGTACCCAATTTTATACTCAAGATGAAAAATAGAGGGTCAGGGTGCAAAGTCTTAGGCCATGGAACAAGGGCCAGGTTTTTCCTATAATCCATGGTGAAATGAGGTCTTCTATGCCGCAATGACCCAAATCAAACTTCCCCTCAAGAAATCACACCTCATATCATCCTTAGATCTAAAAAATTCATAAGGGGGTCATGGTGTGGCTAAAGAACCATATCTTAGTTATTCTATAAATATAATAGACACCAGAATAGCTAACCCATGCTACACCACGACCAAGGAATCCATACCACAAACCATATCCTTCCCTTCACAAAAAATAAACTCCAAACCAATAACTTGACATATCCATAAGGACACCCAGTAATGAACTTAAAAATAGAATTACATCCCCATACCGACCTCTCAAAATCCCTGATGTAGCTCAACTATCCATACCACAATCATGGATCCCAGCTAAAATTTCAACTCGATCCCCACCTCTTCCTTCCCCAAGCCTCCTTTGTGAACCTCTAACACCAAAAACACACTATGTAATTGATTGGAAAATTTGGGTTCTTAAAGTAGTCGATAAGATCCTCATTCATAAAGGAGCGTCAAGATTCACATATATAAGGATAATGAGTTCTCTATATTACAGAGTGTGGATGATTAGAGTGTTTTGTGGTGGTTAAGATCATTAGTTTCATGTAAATATTATAAAATTTATCTTCCTTCTAAATCACCATTCATCACTCAATCATAGTGAAAGTACCCCTTTTGTGATTTTAGGTCCTATTATTATGAATATGGATTCATAGGCCAATGTAACATTCTCTAAGGTAATATTCCTTCATATACTGCTCTAGTGATCTTCATCAAGAAAACTATATAGAGATAAAGGTTACTGAATCGGCTATATAGGTATGTGTATGTTTATACTTTTTATTTATATTACATGTAAATTCTATCAAGGATAGATCATATATATGGGGTTTTCTTCCATTTTCATGTTCATGTGATGGAAATACAAAACCCATTAGTGGTATCAAAGAAATGGTTAAAGTGTTAAATAATTCTTGTGAACTCTCTTTCATGAACAATGATCAAGTGTAGATATCTTTTTAGGAGCTCAACCATTGATATAAAAAGTTTCATATCCTGAAGAGTTGGGGTAGAGTTTTTAGGATCTCAAACATTGATACAAAAAATTTCATAGCCTAAAGAGTTGGGGAAGAGGAGTGATTTAATGGGCTCATATTTATGTCATGTTTTTCATATTCATATGATAGATTTGATCTCATAAATCAGTGGTATTAGATCTTTTTTCTTTAATAGATCAAAATATTTCTTTAATTATTTTATAAAGAATATGTATATCAATGTATAATGGATTAACACACTTTACATTATGTGAAATGATAATATAATTTCATGAGAATTATTAAGGATGCATTATGTGACAATGTATTGTGAAGTAGCTCTATTTGGAAATATTTTAAGTATTAATGTATCTTTGGGTTCATTGTAATCCTAATATTCATTTGAAACTGAAGACTACATTTTATAGTACTATCATTGGACCATCTATTTTATATTGAAGTGAGTGTTGGACTTTTATAGTACATCTTGAACAAAAATTTAGGATAGTAGAAATGAAAATGTTAATATGGACATGTGTTAATTATAAGATGGATAAGATTATAAATTATTGAATTAGAGATAAAATTAGGGTGGATTTGATTAAAAAGAAGATAAATGAGACTAGATTAATATGGTTTTGACATGTTAAAAGAATACATAGGGATGAACATGTTAATAGGGTAAAATTGATGAAAATAAACTTATTATAAGAAGTAAAGGTAGAATTGAAATACCATTAAATGAATCATTCAATATGACCTTGCATTGTCTCATTATGTTACTCTTTTTATACAGCATATCATGTGCTCAAAACTTGGCATCATTTTAATATACTAACCTAATATGTAGTTTAGGCGCAGTGTATGTTAAAGGTTAACGTATCCTACATCCACATCAAAGAAATACATAGTATCGTTTTACCCCTACTTGACATTATTTTGAGTGTCAATATAATTTAGGGTTCTCGGTTAATGTTATGTTGAGTTTCAATGTAATGTTTAGCGTATCTTGATGTTATATTGTGGGACAATGTAATTTCAATTTCAGCATTCTCCCTTGATACTAAGTTGTGAAAAAATGGAATGGGGGCCAAAAAGACACTATGTTGGGAGAAAAAATAGTGTGGGGCACTAAATATACATTACATTAAAGGTAAATGTAATTTCAATTGACAATACAAAATAAAAGTTAATTAAATTTTAACATTTAGTTGATTTTTATTAGAGTTTATAAATTATTTATAAATTTTTTTAGAAATTATAAAATGGTATTTTTCAATATTAAATAAATATGAAAATTTCATATTTTTATCTCATGTTTTGGAACATAAATTAAATGTTTACTTATTTTTTAGTGCCTTTAGTATTCATATTTAGTAAATTGTTTTTGAAATGTGAGTATTGAGTATGAAAAACATATATGATAAATTACTTCTTGGATATAGATCCATATATTTCATACATAATATGACTCCATAAAACTAGTTTTTATCTACTTTAACCTTGTTGTTTTATAGTTATGAGCCAAATAATAGTTTTTGTGTAAGATCCCATATCTGGATGGGTTGAAAATTTCACAAGGATTTTAAATTTTTGTTTTCTAGATGGAATAATTTTTGAATCAGTACTCAGAAAGAGCATACAAGAGTTGGAATGACTCAAAGTGTTATTTTGAGATGTATAACAAGGCTCTATAAGTAGCTCAGTTGTTTGGATGAGTATCAGAGGCTTCAGGTTGAGTTTTAAGAGTTTTATAGAATTCGTGATAGGGTGCATAGTTTGGTGTGCATAGTTTAAGAGAAACCATGCAACACCTTGATACTCATGAGGTTTTTAGTTCATTTTCAACTATGTAGGGTTGAGTTTCATCATTCGATCATGGTTTTGGGTAAACTATTTGTGGTAAAAGGATAAACTATGAGTGATTGAGGAAGTTCTGAGGTATGTTGCATGGGATGCACACAATTTCAAAAAATTTGTGCACCTCACTACCAAAGGGAGGCAATGCTCGAAGCATGATTGACACATAGTTTGTAAAAATTTCCACCCTAACCATGAGATTAATGGGTGTTGGATAGTAGTAGACACATGGTTGGAGGGTGTTTTGGAAAACCATGCATCTAATCTGTGTGGATTCCTAGATTTCATTAAATGGGGAATTTTACCAAAAATATCCCCTTAGGTTTTTCAACATCTCTCCCCTCTTCCTCCCAAATTTTGTGTGCATATACTCGAGGGCTACCAACCCTCTTCCTCCATCTATCCTTTTATTTTGAGTGTGTTCATGGTGTTTCTTTGTTGTTTAGGTTGATATTTCTCTTCCCGCTTCTCCCTTTTCCCTCTTTCCATGGTCCTTCCTAATTTCAGATGTGTAGGTTTAGGGATTTGATACCTATTCCACCGAATCATGGTGTAATCTACCAATGATTATGGGACTTTTGGTCAACTTGTGTATAGGATATCTTGATATTAAGTCCACATTTCATTTCATGATGTTTTTTGAGGAGTGATATTATGCTGGATTTTATAATGTTTTTTGTAAGGGTATAATTAAATTAATTTTTGTAATCGTATCACCTATTGGGGATTTCCCTAGAAATGGTGTTGAGTGTCTATTGTAGACCACCCATAGTGGTTTAAAGGAGTTTTAATAAGTGGTGAGATCTTGGTGAGTTTTATGAAATTATACCAATTTTGGTTTTGATCAATCAATTAATTATAATTATTATAGTAAATAAATTCTTGTTTCTTAGAATGAGGTTAGATATTGGGTGGCTGAGATGAGATTTTTTGGATTTTGATGAGTTTTACTAAGACTTAAACTGGCCTTAGTAAGGACTTCATTCCTTAGAATTTATGTGGAAATATTCGTTAATTAGGTAGGTGGTTTAAGAGCTTTACCCATAGTCTTGATAATTTTTTTACATGTTTATGATGTATGTGTCTTATAGAACTTATGTGGTGTGGTTATTCCCTTAGTTTAAGTTTATGTATTTGGGATTTAATTTGTTTCCTTATACCTTCAACAGAACCCATTGGATCAACAATGTTGTGAGACCAGACCTTCGGCCACCCATATGGTGTTTCCACCCTTGAAAAATCTAATGTTATAGGCTTTGAGTTTTGTAAAAAAAAATCTACGAGGCCTTTTAAAATTATTAAATTGTGTTCTTTGGATTTTTATTTGGTTCTTCTTTCAAATTTTAGAAAACTATGTCTTAAAATGGATATTTTTTTGAAATGGTGTTTTTACCTCAAGGAGATTTTTAAGGGGGTTTCAAATGAGATTCAAATGTTGATTTGAAATGGGTGTATGGTCACCCCTTTGGTGAAAATGTTTTTATGGATATTTTAATGGTTTTGATGGAAAATTAAGGGATTGTATATTTTTTGGTTCCTTGAGAGGAATACCCATGCTTTTAAAGGTGTCTTCAAAATGATTGATAATGATTTTGGGTTTTAGTATTTTTGTGACATGTGAAAGGTATTGGGTCTTTTTTAGGGATGTTTTGGTTTTAAAGGCTATTGGGACCTTGTTAAATGGTGAAAGGATAAAGGTTATTGAATATTGATAAATGAGTGATGGTGATCCATTGATGTTAATATGTTAAAAAGTTTAATTACATTGAACCTTGAATGATGTAATGGGTTGATAATGTAATGGATTAGGATGTTGGACATGGAATTCATTATCTAATGATTTAGTGTCAGGATAATTCTCTAGGAACCAATGATATTATATATGGTTGGTGGGATATTTTATTGATTCTCCTCCCCCTTGGTTGGGCCATATTTATGCTCTAGGGTCCCTGGTACACTGTGGATTTGGATGATATATAGTTTCTCTTGAATCTAAGGGTAAGGACATGTCATTCCATATCATGGTTTGGGATGATGGACATGGAATTCCACATCATGGTTGGGATGGTTAGAAATGTAATTATGAATCCTTATTGGATACTTGGACTGTTACTCTTTGTTTTCAGACCTTTAACTCCTATAACATATGGTTAGGATGGTCAGAAACGATGTTTTGAATCCCAGATGGATAATTTGATAGATTATTTTTCTTTTCCAACCTATAAACTATATGATAAATGGTTTATATGACTGTGTAGTTTGAAATAAGTTTTATGGGTATGGGTACCACTTGAAATGGAGGACAAATGTGGTTAATTTAAATATTGTTACAAAAGGAAACTTGTTTTATTTACCTTATTGTTTAAAGTTAATTCATATAGATTCATAAACATTTGTTTAGATTTTTAATTACATTATACACCATTTGTGGTGGAATAATGAGTTGTACTCACATCCTTCTCGTGCCACTACTACACATGGGCACCTAATAAGCTCTCACATGTTTATTGCAAGAACAATTTTGTGATGAGGTTCATGTTGAGTTTTGTATGGTCAGGCAGGATAACCCAAATAGTTCTAGGTGACTAGATTGGTTCAACATAGAGATGTTTTGGAGCCTTTTTGTATTTTATTCTATTTTTACTATGTCATGTAACCAACCCAGTGGGCGGTTGGTTATATGTATGACATGGTTTTTCTATCCTTTACTATATTTTATTTTATTACATCATTCTCTTATTTTAGTGTATTTATTTTTTCCTCTTACTCTGATGTGTATGATATTTGGTTATTTACATCTAGTTTTTCACTCTAATAGGGGGTATGTTCTCTTTGCAATGCCATATTAGACCTCCCGTTTCTAGTCAGAATCCTTTTCCATATGAGGAGGTGTGCTTGAGGTCATGTGGAAAACTAGATCGGGGCACTTGTTTAGTTCCTTTTGGGTCGAGAATGGTATTTTGGTACAACATGGGCACCTATTCTTGTAGTAGGGTATGGGATTGATATTTTGGTTTGTGATGTTATGGTTTTATATGAATTTTTCTTTGATATATGCACATATTGTTTAAATTTGATGACATATGAAATATTTATATCTCTTGACCCATTGATAAGAATCCTATAGTTTTGTTTTTGAATTTTTCACTATAGAGGAAAGAGGTATATCATGTATCATGATAAGAACACAGGATCCACATGTTTTAGGCCCTATAGTGTGTGATTTTTTGGATTTCCTTTTGGGAAGGTCTTGTGGGTCTATGGTGAGATGCTCAATAGTGTGGATACTGGTGTGGTACTCATGCGTGGTTGGTTTAGTGACACTGGTGGGTTACCATGGTATTAGTATTCTATCATTGGACCCCTTATGGGTAGTTTTTTTTTTCCGGATCATCTGCACGTCCTTGTTCTATAGGGAGTAGTTTGATGTGATGATTCTCAGAGAGGAAAAGCATCCTAGTTGGGATTAATTGGTTGGTATATGATGAATTTATGTTATGAGACCCTATAAGAGGGTTTTCTTACTTGTTGATGTTGTTTGATGATGATATGGGTACATTTTTTATGCCCCATGAGCTTTGTCCTTTTGTGAGATGATGTATACCTTGGGTAGTTGGACCAAGTTCCCTTTTACTATGACTCTAGTTTTGGGAGGGGTTTCATATGAATTTTGAGGGTGAGCCATGATAGAGGTCATCCAGATTATGTGTGATTTTAGTCATGTGAGGAAAAATGGATTTTTTGTACTTTTGACAATAGTTCATGAAGGGTGCATCTTAGTATGGGGTTTTGGTGCATATGATGCCTTTGGTTTTGAGAGAGATAACTTGAGTGACTTTTTTAGCCTTATGGTTGGTTTATTGAAGGGAAATCTTGTTTGAGTGCCTTTCTTGGGTGATAGTTGTGCAGAAAGGATGTTCCTGGTGGATTTAAGCTAGATTAGAAGCGTAGATTTTCTTCGGGAGATGAATGTACAAGTGAGATAGATCTAACATATTTACAACATGAGAGGCGTGAAAGTTTCTGGTTTTCTTTGTGTATAATTCTCTATAAAAGACGATTATTTGGTAGTGGATGTGGTTTTAAAGGGTAGGACTGATTAGGTAACTATCCTCATTAGGTTTTGATGTTTTTATAGGAATATAGTGAGAGAATACATGATCTTAGTGCAACTTTGAAAAACTATGAGGTTTTGAGTGTTTGAGTAAGTGGTTTTGTCTAGTGAGTTTATTTTAGTTTTGGGAAGCACCAAGGTTTCTCTTATTTATGTAATAGGGACATGCGAAAAAAGGAATGGTTGCTAGATAGGGCTTGTGAGATGAGGTTTGGTAAATCTTGACTTTTTAGAGTCAGAATCAGGTTTTGTGGTGGGGTAGCCAAGAGTGTGTGTTATGGTTAAGTGTTAATTGGATCTCAGAGTCATGATCATATAGTGATGTTCTATGTCATTTTATGTTTAGATCAGACATTATGAGAGAGTATTCCTGAAGTGATTGAGCTAGTCAAGTGTCCCTAAGTAGGTTGAGAAATGATATGGTTGTGATGAGATGGTTACAGGCGGGGAGGACCGGGTCCTTTGAATGGGTTAGAAATGTCCCTATAGTTATAGGTGACATTTAGAATGGTTTTTGAGTTTTGATAGTATTCATAGATGGAATATTAGCATACTCATAGTTAGTGAGGAGCATGCCCAATATCTTTTCATCATCTTAGATACACTGGGAGATATTTAGATTTATGCTTAGCTAACTAAATTTATTTTTGGTTTGATGATGGGCCTCTGAGTAGGTAGTGCTCATGGAGTATTGTATGTGGAGATGTATGGTGGTAAGTGCATCATCTTCCATCTACAATTAAGTCCTTATGGTGGTTTGGATATTGACGATTATTCCAGGTACCATTCTTGGAAGTCGAGGATTGGTGATAGTTGATGTTTGTTTTGTTTCTCTAGTGATAGTGAGATAGATACATCCAATTATTTGGATGGAAGTGAATGGGTAGTGGGACATGGTGGTTGGATTTTGTTGATCAAGGATATGAAAATAACACTTCTATGGTGGGGAGTGAAGTGTTGGTCATAGGAGTGAGACCCTCATACTGGAAGGGTATCAAGTGTGTGGATATAGTCATGGATCAGTAGTAGTGGTATTATAATTGAAATGAAAACCCCTTTAAGTATGTGATTAAACTCTATAAGGAATGATAATGGGAAATAAATTGTGGAAAATAATCAAGTTGAGCGTTGTCTTTAGGCTCAAAGTAGATTTGAAAGGTAATTCGTGGTGCTTAAGTTAGAGGTGCATCAGTGTTACAGTAGGGAATGATGGTGGTTTTGGGTTAATGGGAAATTTAAACATGGAATCTCATAATGAGTCAATTATTTACTCCCATGGGTTTATTAAAATGTTTGTGGAATGCATCTAGGAGTGAATGCATCATAATTAGGTGAAGTAGTGATGTGTCGACGGTTGGGACTGAGCATTTTTAAGGAAACTCAACTGAGGGTAGTTTGACCCAAATTAGTGTATAAGGTGGGAAAGAGAAGTTTAAAATCACACCTAGTGTTTCATTTTGGGAATTACATGATCTTTTGGGATATTGGACTAGGCTTTAGAGGAAAAACCAATTATTTATAGTTTTTATATGGACGATAGGGGTGTGTTTACTCTGGTTCGTTTTTGATGTCAATGATGGGTGTCGATGATGATTGTAATTCTCATAGCTGGTGAGAAATGGTAAATTTGAAACCATTTGGGGGATCTTGGTGGGATCATGAGTTGATGTTTCATTTGGATTTCTTTATGGTAGGGGTGTTAAGTATCAAAAGTTTGTGGTTATAAGTTGAATCTTATAGTGGGGAGAACCATAGTTCGATGACTAATCAAGTGATAAAATAATCAATGTTTTCATTGCATGGGATTAGGTAATTTATATTTTGGGGTTTAAATTTTTTAAATGGCCTTTAGCTCAAGTATTTTTACAATTGAGGGACTTGAGTTGGAGGTCGTGCCTTAGTAGTGTGTTAGGTTATCAGAAGTTGAATGAAGCTGTTAGATAAAATTTGGTGACTGATGTAGGTGAGGTATAGATTATGGATTACCATTGGGTATTCTATATAATGATACATGTTATTGTGGGGAGGTTTTAAGGTCCCATGTCTATATGGTTAAAAAAATTAGATGGATTTTGAATTTTCATTTTCTAGACGGTTCAATTTTGAATCATTACTCGAAATGAAAATACGATATTTGGAATACCTCAAATTGATTTTTTGAGATGAGGAATGAGGATTGATAGGTATCTAGGGTGTTTATATGACTATTAGATGCTTCAGGTTAAGTTTCAATAGTTTTGGAGAATTATGGCTAGGTGGCATGGTTTGGTGTGCAAAATTTAGGAGAAACTATGTGACATCATGATGCTAGGGAGGTTTTCAATTCCTTTTTAACTTTGTATAGTTGAGTTTAATAGTTAAATAATGGTTTGGGGTAAACCATGTAAGTTAAAAGTAGAAAATATGTGAGGATGAGGAGGGTCTGAGGTATGGTGCATGGATTTTGAATGATTTCCAACAAACCCTTCACCTTGGTGAAGAAGGGTGGTAGTGCTAATAACATGGTTGACACATAGTTCTTCAAACCTAATGGACTAAACATGTGTGGCATGGGTGTTATACAATAAGGGGTTAATGACTAGTGGACATTTTGGAAAACATTATAGCCAAATCATGTGACTACCCATATTTAATTAAATGGGTGATTTTACCAAAATACCCCTGGGTTTTTCAATATCTCCCCCCTCTTCCTCCTTCATTCGGTGTACATGAACCTAGGGGATCCAAAACCTTTTCATCCTTCTTCCACTATTTTATTTTGGGTGTATTCATGGAATTTCATTAGTGTTTAAGGTGAGATTTATCTTCCTCCTCCTTCTCTTTCCCTCTTTCCATGGTTATTCTAAATTTTAGATGTGTAGGTTTAGGTATTTGATTGTGATTCCACCAGATCATGGTGGAATCAACCAAGTATTATAGAGATTTTGGTAGGATTTCTTAGAGGATATCCAAAGACAAATTTTGTACAACATTTCTTGATGTTTCATTAAGGTAGGATACTATGGTGAATTTTCTTAGTTTTTTTTCTAAGGTTTTTATTTAATTAATTACTTTAATGGTAACTCCTCTTAATATTTTTCAAATAAATAGTGTCAGGAGTCCATTGTGGACCACCTGTGGTGGTTGCATGGAGTTTAAATAAGTGGTGAACACCCAATATGTTTTTTGGTATTATGATGAGTTTGGTTTTGATCAATTAATTGATTATAATTGTTATATTAATTAATTTATTTTGTTTTTCATGAGGTTATATCTTGAGTGGTTGATATGATCTTTTTTGGATGTTAACGTGTTTGTAAGAGACTTGGACTATCCTTGGAAAGACCTCCATGCATTATAATTATTGTGGAAAGCTTTGTTAATGAGGTAAGTTGTCTAAGAGCTTTACCCATAGTCTTGATAATTATTTTATATGTGTATTTGGTATGTGCATTATATCCCTTTTGTGTTGTGGCTTCCCCCCTTGGATTAATTTTATAGCTTTTTCCTTTCATTTTTTGCCTTTGTCCTTCCACAAATCTTATTAGATCCACGGTTTTGTGAGATTGGACCTAAGACCACCCATTGGGTGTACCCATCTTTGAAAAATGGAATGTTATATGTGTTGAGTTTTGTAAAAAAAATCCAATGAGGCATTTTTAAATGAATAAATGTTGTGCTTTCAAATGTGGGAAAAATATGACTTAAAATGGATGTTGTTTTGAAATGTGGTGTTGACCTCATGGTAATTTTAAAGGTATTTTCATATCACTCTATGTATTTACCTAAAAAGTTCATATACCTTTCTAACATGATTTATTTTGTATATTCATTAATATACTTGGCTTCTATTTTTGGGTGAATAAAATAAACTTATGTGTTGTGTAAAGTGTTACACATTAATGTGGAATGGACACATTAATTTAGTTACTAGATTATGGATTCCAAAACTAATCAATTAGAATCAGGCGTACACAATGGAATAGAACATGAAGATAAATATTTAATAATATGAAATATCTAGGAATTTAATATTCATATGAGGTTTATTAAATTGGTGAGGATTTGAATAAAAAATATTCAAATACTAAGTGTAAGATTCCTTCCAAACTGGCACTTTTCAATACCTTGATCATCCAACCAAGTAGGTCATGACATAGTTGGGTGCCCAAGGATTATCTTGTGTAAGGAGAGAAACTAATATGTGACATAGAAACATCCTTGTTTGGTTCATTCCATACCCAAGTTCCTTTGGATTGTACTTTGTTAGCTAGTTCTGGGAATTTTCTTTGGGTAGTACTAGTAGATAATAGGGTAAGGTTTCAAAAGGAATAGAGTTGAATATATCTATATGTTGAATTTGGATAAATAGTTATCCACTCAACTATCCAAGAGTCACAAATATTTTTATTGAGATGTTTCCTTAGATAAATAACTAAGTGTTGAGAGAAACACTATAATAGATTCATTACTTAATGAAATATGGATCTTATCTCACCAAATGTAAATGATGTATGGGGTCATCATTTTTTTTGGAGAACTTTCATTAAAAGTCCCTGATGAAAAGATATAAAACATGATACTCACTAACTAATATGTACTTGTTGAGGATTATGAAAAACTTTATGAAAATTATGTTGATATCACTTATAGTTATGACCTATAAGAAATTTATAGATCGGTAATTGGATTGAGAAGTGTTCTAAAATATAATCATTCTGAGATTGTGAATGTGAATTTCATATAGATCAATTCCACTAACTCTGACTCCTGGGTATTGGATACCAGGTTTGGATTATATATTTGTGTTGAAAAACAAAGGCTCAGAGATAAGAGGGAATTGATGAAGGTTAAAGTAGATCTTCATGTTTGTAAAAAATAAAGAGTTTTTTCATTATAGGTTAAAACATATGATCGGACTTTATGAAGTAGATCAATCCTATAATTGTAAAAAAATTATTATCTTCTTATCATAAATAAAAAAATTGATTTCTTGATCTTGTTTGGACAAGAATGGATTTTCATTATTTTTAAGAACAAGAGTTTTTCTATATATAATAATGAATTTTTTTATGGAATGGGAATATAATTAAGGGTTTATATATTCCAAATGTTTATAATTATTTTTATAACATTCATAATAAGAAGTTCAAGGTTGATTCTTATCCCACCTAACTTTTCCATTATTTCCTTGAACATATAATTGAGAAATGAATCCAGATTTTCCATAAAGATGGATTGTTGGACTCATTTTATTATGAATCATTTAATAATTTCGAATTTTTTTATTATATAGTATGATCAAGAAACCTTTTGGAAGAAAAGGTAAAAGGGTCAGTGAATTGTTTGAACCCATATATAGTGATGTATGTGGACCAATTAGTAAAAAATAAAGTGGTGGTTTTAGGTACTTCATTACTTTTAATGATGACTTTAGTCAGTATGGTTATATATTTATAATGAAACAAAAGTATGAAACTTTTCAAAAATTTAAAGAGATTTAGAATAAACCCCAGAATCAAGTTATAGAAAGTATTAAGGTTCTCCATTCAAATCAAGGTGGGGATCACATGATCTAGATCATAAAAGATATGGTAGAACTGTTTCGTAACTCACTCCTCCTAGAATAAAACAATGTAATGGTGTGTTAGGTAAGAAATATCAGACCTTGTTAGAAATGGTTCAGTCAATTGAGAGTTTGTATAACCTTTTTATTTAATTATAGGGTTATACACTAGAAATTGTGGAATTTTTACCAAAACATGTTTCATATTAAGCATCCGTAAATACACCATATGAGATATGGTATGGGAAACAAAATATTTTGTCTTTTTAAGGATTTAGGGTTATAAAGAGCTCATTTAGTGATCAGATTCAGAATAAATTAACCCCGGGTTAGATAAATTCTTATTTGTTGGTTATCCCATGAAAACTAATGGATATTATTTCTATAATACAATTAAACACAAATTTTTTGTGGTTCTAACTACTTTATTCCTTAATAAGGAATACATAAGTTGAGAATTCAAAGGGAGGAAATTTGAACTTGGAGAAATCCAAGACCAATAAATAGGAACTATTCCTGAGATAGAGGTTGAGTTAGTTCTGTAAATAATTTTGGAATATTAGCTAATTCAAGCTACAAAAGAACCTCAAAGGTCTATTATGATTCATCAGGAGCCTGAGTGAGATATATTTCTTATAGACAATGATAATGAAGTAATATTTATAGGATATGATCCTATTTTCTACTGAAAAGCTAATGAGAGTACCAATTTCATGAAATGGTTGAAATATAAGGAATCTGAGATGGAATCCATGTACACTATCCAAGTTTGGAACTTCGTGGATGAACTTGAATAGGTGAGACTTGTATGGTGAAAGTGAGTTTTCCATAATAAAGCTAATATGGATGGTATAATGTCTACCAAAAAAGCATGCTTGGTGGAAAAATGTTACAAAAAATTTCATGGTATTGACGATGAAGAATCAGTTTCACTCGTAGTGATAATAAAGTCTATTCAAATTTTATTTTCCATAGTATCTCATTTTAATTATGATATATATTAAATGGATTTTAAAAATATTTTACTAAATGATAATTTAGTCGAGGACATTTATATGATGTTAAGTTGAAATATTACTTTCTAAATTTAATTTTGAAAATTATAATAAACTCCATATATGTTTATATTTTTCTCACTGTTAGGTCCACTAGGTGAGATACCTTGAGAGGGGCGTGAATCAGGGTATGAAAAATTAAAATAACTGCCCCTTTTAATCTTGTTTTGTTGTTAGAAAAAACCCTCTTTTCACTCTCTTCTTCCCATTGCAGATGAATGAATATTAAAGTAAGCACATGACACAACAATTTATACTTGGTTCACCCTCATTGGGATACATCCAAGGAGCATACACCATCAAAGTGCTGATGTAACAAATCCACTATAAGTGCACTACTGTTTACCTGTTCAGAGCGGACTCATTGTCCCTCCTGGTTTACAACCACTCACAATTTGAGAACTCACTATTCTCTCAACTGAAGTGAGCTCACTGCTTTTTCAGAAGACCCACTCACAGTTTATAGACCTGTAGGTCTCTTTATTATCTCTAATGAAATATGAATCTTTAACTATTGATAGATGCTCTGTTGACATCCAGCTTTCACCCGTAGGTGAATCTCTCTTTGCACCGGGTGTACCGGACAACCTCAAATCTTTCTTGCAACCCTTATTGTGTCTTGCACACAACTTTAATGCTTTTCATTCAAGATTCCAATTTTTTCACAAAAAACCCTTTGCACGCAACTTCAATCTTTCGCAGAACTAAAATATTACGCGCAACTTTCTTAGCTTGTGCACAACTCAAAATCTTTCGCGCAAATCCCTTTGCACGAAATTATTACTCGATCTGCTGCTCGGATTATCTCTTAATATCGATTTCTGCAGTGTGAGGGGTCACCTCTTATTTATAGATTTCATTGACCCTTACGTGCAAAAACCCTGACACGTCATGCAAGATCTTGACGTGTCGCTCAAAACCCCATTTTACGTTGCCTTTGGTGTGTAAGTCTCCTTCGCGCTAACCTCCTCTTTTGTGCCCTTCTTGAATCTTTCACGTGATTTATTATTTTTCCATTTTTGATGGTTTGACCATGAATCATGCCTGGTGTGCAAAAACCCATTTGACGTCACCTTAGGCATGCAAGTTTCGTTCGCACAACCTCTTCTTTCGTGCCAATGTTCAAATATTTTGTGCATCCTCCTCCTTCACGCCGATGTTCAAATCTTTCATGCAACCTTCTCTTTCATGCTAATTCTATAATCTTTCTCACACCTCATGCCTTTTCCATTTTTTCACCTTCTACTCTTGAAACCTGCCTTGCGTGCAAGATTCCAAACCACCATAGATCTTGCGTGCAACATCTTTTTCCAAAAACATGTTTCCCCATTTTTCAATTTTGAGGCCGAAAAATTTGGCAAACACTGGAAAACGGTGCCACCTTAGATCTATTCTTTTTGTACCACCTCCAGATCATCCATTACTTTTTCATCATTCTTTGTCAATATAGGTTGTCAAAAATATATATGGAGTTTGAAAAATTACCATGTAAACCCACTTTGTCAACAAATTTAACATTGTGGTATGCTCATTCAACATAGAGGTCCTCTTTGTCAACAAACACAATTAACTCAAAAATGATTCAATGATACCTTGAGGGATTTTTTCCCAACAATATCCCCCTTTGGTTTTGTTGGAAACTATTCTAGTAATAATTCTCTGCACTTTGATACCTCATTAATGCTCCTTCCTACTTTTACCACCATTTGCCTCTTGCGATTCTTATAGCATTCAAGGATTCACTTAACATGTACTCTAAGCTCAGATGAGAAATGTTCTCCATGAGAAAAAAGAGTAAATGAAAATATCATTAATGAATCACTTCATTTCTAAAACCAAATTTTTATACCAAATTGATACCAATTGCTAAATGGATACCAATTGTGGATCACTAGAAACCTTATCATGCTATTCCAACATCGCTATTCTGCTTTTATCACAATCCTCAGCTATCGTGAGATCTACTCTTTGATCAATCACTTCTAGCATCATCAGATTTCAAAAACTCTCCCCCTATCTCATTACTCTCCCTCTATCTCACTGCAACACCTGTCACCTTCTCCCCATGTCTGAAGAAAAGAAAAAAAAACATTTTCTCCCTTCATTAGACATAGTTTCTCCCTCTCAAGGAGTTACTATTTCTCCCCCTTTGTCAACGAACCCAAAGGTCACTCCTTTGTGTTCTACAACATTGAAACGAACACATATTAGCACATTAAAGAAAAACATATTGTCCCTCAGGGAGAGGGGGTTCACATCCACACTTTTTCAAGTGAAGGGAGATGACTGGACTCCCAGAGCCAGTCGATGCCTCTCAAAAGATTCTTTGGGTAAGGCCTTTTTCAAAATGTCTGTAACTTGGAGTTTTGTAGGAACATACTCCAACTTCACAATTACCTACTAAACCTTCTCCTTAATAAAATGATACTTTATCTTAATCTTCTTTGTCCTTGAGTGATAGACAAGATTTTTGCTGAGATTTATAGCACTTGAGTTATCTCATTGGATTCCGATCAGAGACTTCACGTTAACACCCATACCATCAAGCTCCTACTTCATCCACAATAACTGTGTGCATAATTGAGTGGCTGTAATATACTCAGCTTCTATGGTGCTCAATGAAATTCATTCTTGCTTCTTTATTATCCAAGAAACTCACAATCCACCAAGATAGAAAGCACCTCCTGACGTTGATTTACTGTCATCCGCTAAACCGGCCCAATCTGCATCAATATATCCCAATAATTATGACTGAGATTTGTCGCTATATTTCAAACCTAAATCCATTGTGCCCTTGATATACCGAAGAATTCTTTTCATAGCAAGCATGTGACTTTCCTTGGTATTACTTTGGTATCTCGCTGCTTAGCATGTGGAGAATACAATGTCAGGCTTTGTCGTAGTCAAGTACAACAAACTTCCCAATATTTTCCTGTATTATGTGATATTAACTACCTTGCCATCCTCATCTTTGGATAGTTTCATCCTGGTACCAACCAGAGTTTTCATCTCCTTGGAATTTTCCTTCCAAATCTTTTCAAAACCTCCTTGGTATATTTGGATTGAGAAATGAAGGTTCCATTCCTTCCTTGTGTCACTTGTAGACCAAGGAAAAACATCGATTCACCAATCATTGACATTTCGAACTCGCTTTTCATGAATTCAGAAAATTGTCTGCACTGAGCTTCATCTGATCCACAAAATTTTATGTCGTTGATATAAACTGGGACCATCATCTTTGGATTACTATTGTTGTTGAAATAAAGATTGTAATCTACTCCCCCACACTGGAAACCATGTTTCTTTAAATATTGATCAAGACTTGAGTACCATGATCTTGGTGCTTGTTTCATCCCATATAACGCCTTCTTCAACTGACAAACCTTGTTATCATACTAATGAATGAGAAAAAAATCTGGCTGCTCGATATACACTTCTTCCTCTAGAATCCCATTCAAGAATGTAGATTTGACATCCATATGGAACACTTTGAACTTTCGTTGCACTGCTATGGCTAGAAATAATCCGATTGTCTCTAGCCTTGAAACTGGTGTAAATGTCTAATCGACATTAATTCCCTCTATATGGTATTATCCTTTTCACACTAGTCATGATTTATTTCGAATCACTATTCCATCTTTATTCATCTTGTTGTGAAATACTCATATAGTCCTGATGACATTTTTATTAGCTAGCCTCGAAACAATCCCCCATGTCTAATTCTTCCCAATCCTATCTAGCTCTTCATTCATGGCCTAAACCCAGTTTCCATATACAACTACATCAGCAAAGCATTTAGGCTCTACCTGTGATAAGAAAGATGTCTGCTATAGGGAATTCATTCTTCTTATCTAAACTATAGATGATTGATCACCAATGATATTTTTCCTAACAATTTCAGCTCAACTCCTTGGATTCTGTGGAGATACAGATTTTTCTTCTTCATACTCATCATCAGTATCTTCTTCTAAATAATCATCAGCCACTTCTACTCCTCCTATATTACTTTCCTCCTCATCACTTTCATCTAGAAATTGCTCACTGTTCTTTTTAATACTCTCTTCATTCTCTACTTTAGTGACATAATTGCTCTCAACTACTTTTTCCAGCCTTTTGTTAAAGCATTTGTATGATTTGATTTTTTTTGAGTATCCAAGGAATATCCCCTCATCTCCACATGACTCAAATTTCCTATGTTTCTCTTTGTTGAGGATAAATCACTTACTTCCAAATATTTGAAAGTATTTCACTGTTGGATTCTTTCCATACCACATCTCATATGGAGTCTTTCCTTCCTTTGGACACAATAGAGCCATATTAAAAATGTAGACCGATGTTAGTACTACCTCCTTTCAAAATTTCTCTAGTAGGTTATTTTCTATGAGAATTGTTCTAGCCATGTTGTTGATGATCCAATTTCTCCTTTCAACCACTCCATTCTGTTGGGGATTTCTCACTAAAGAAACTTTATGCCTTATCCCATGTTTCTTGAGATAGTCTTCCACCCGACTATTTGTGAATTTTGTACCATTATCTATACGAAACGTCATAATTTTATATCCAAGCATCCTTTCACACTATCTCCGGTACTGTTTTAAGCAGCTAAACACATCGAACTTATGGGAAATAACAAATACCCACGTCATTCTACTATAGTCATCAATAAAAAGAACATAGTACCTCTTTCTGTCAATTGATCATGGTGTGATAGGCCCACAAACATTAGCATGTACCAATTTGAGCACTCTTGTTGACTTACTTTCCTTTTCCTTATATGTATTTCTGATGATCTTCCCTTGCTAGAATGCATCACATGTGTGAGTACGACCACGTGATAGCTTAGGAAGGTCTCTTGCTGCATCACACTTTACCAGATCTTCCAGGGATGGTTGACATAGATGACCAAGTTGTTTATGCCACAACTTTTTTTCTTCTTCTCTGGATAGAAAGAACATATCTTATTCACCACTTACTAGGTAGATATTTCCCTTTGTTCTTTTTCCCTATAGAACCACTGCCCCATCTCTTACTTTGACTATACACATCTTCTTAGTAAACCTTATAGAATGTCCTGAGTCACATATTTGACTCACACTGAGCAAATTGTGACTGAGGCCTTCTACAACTAAGACATCAGCACGTCTCATCTCTTTTCCCCCAAACTTGGCCTTTCCTGAGCCAATAATCTTCAGGCCTTAATCATTTCCAAACATGACTACTCCTTCTTTGTCATATTTTATGCTTGTAACAAGATTCTTATTACCAGTCATGTGAGATGTGAAACTACTGTCAAGGATCCACACACCAGAGCGATCTGATGATTTAAGGGAAATTTCTACCACCACTACCTTCTCATCCTTTTTCTTCTTGGTCTATATTTTTGCCTTCACATTCAGCATGGATTGAGACTTTTGATCTTTCTCAGAGTATGATGGTCCAGCTTCATCATGCAAAGCTGAAAATCTATTTTACATTTTTAACTCACCTGTTGGTTCGTTGATATGCTTCTTGAGAACATTTTGATTCTCCTTTGGCACATTCCTTTGTATGGTCGAAGTACAATACCTAGATATATACCCAAATCCTCCGCACCAAAAATAGTGTCCTTCAAAATATGTTCTAGAGAACCGTTCAATGTTTGGCCGCCACCTCTGTTCTTTTTTCCTTCGATATCTCTTGGTTATGGAACACACATACTATGAATGTCCCATCTTTCCACAATAATAACACCTGATATACGACGCATTCCTTTGTGTCACGTTAGCATGACTAGTTTCCCCTTGGTATCTCTGAATATTCTAAATCTTCTTTTTGCCTGAATCATTCTTCAATCTTGGAATGGGTGCTTTCGATCTGTTTTCAATTTTCACAGCCTTTTATTTTCGATCAAGCCCCCAATCAGCCTTCTCATCTGAACATAATTGATGCTTTCTTTCTACTGAACCACTATTCTGCACTTTCAGCTTCTCAGTTTTCTGAGTGATCTACTTTCCTGATGTCCTAGTAGGAGTCAAGAGTTTTTCTTGATCCTTAACTTGTTTTAAATAACTAAAAACTTCTCCTTTAAGTTCTTCAATATGATTAATTTGATCTTTCCTTGTGTTATAAAAGCTATAGATCTTCCTTTTCTGTTCTTCAATATTTATTTTATACTCACTAACAGATTCTAAGTCCTCTGGTGTTGATGACTTGAGTTTCTCAATTTCTTCCATCAACTCAGACTTCTATTCTTCCTGCTGCTGCATATAGAGTTTGGCGTCATGAAAAACTTTTTTGGATTTATTTGTTTTGGCTCTCCAAACATCTATCTCCTCAAGAGTAGCCTCTAACTCAGCTTTCATATCAAATCTTTCCGCAACTTATTCTTATTCTACACCAGCTTCGGTTTCATTCCTCTTCTGAGAACTACCGACAACTGCCTCCATAGAATTTTCTCCATGATCTCTGCAGTTCTCTATCTCTTCAACCTCCTCAACCTCAGACTTGTCTGAACTATCATTTTCTTTTGAAAGAATTTTCTTCTTTTTAAAGAAATTTCTCTTGAATTGTTTCTTGCATTTTACATAGGCTGCAGACTTCTTCTTAGGAATTTTGATTTCATATACATCATCATCCTCTTAGAACTTTTTGGGGAACCTTTCCACAAGATTTCCTACCTTTCCACATCGGAAACAAGCAAGTGTAAGCTTCCCTTTAAACTTTTTTTCCTCTTTGAAGGTTTGAGGAGAGGAATGGAATCACCTCATCTGTCTCTTCTTCTTCTTGAGAATATTCAATGGTGAGGTTCTTCATGGCCTTGAATGCCACCTCTTTGGATTTCCCTTTTTCCACAGCATCGTTATCATCATTTCTCATTTCATATGCAACAAGTGTGTTTTGAAGGTTATCCAACATCATCTCTTTTGGGTATTTATCTTCCAAAACTAAAACTTTTAGATTGAACCGAGGTGGAAGTTTTCTCAAGATGTGTTCTAAAATCTTTATTTCTTCAATAACTTCTCCAGGACCTCATATGTATTCCACTACAACATTTACCCTATCAAATAATGCATCAACAGACTCATTCGAGTTCATTCTCAGATCTTCATACTTGTTCCACAACACTTGCATCTTTGCCTCTCTGACCTTTGTATTTCGTTCATATGTATTCAATATCTTTTCCACATGGCATGTGATGTTTTTCATGACATCACATTCATATAAATAGCATTGGATAGATATCCCCTTAAAGAATTAATTCCCTTGGAATCAACATCCAATTCTCTATGCTCAGCTTCATATAATGCACCACTATTAATATTGGTTGTTATTTCATGCATTGCTGCTGTGAATAAATCCATTCTCAATGATTAAAATTAATATTGCATCCAATTCACCCATAGTTTAAAATTTTTCCCATCGAAGATCATAATCGCTTTATGATTGGTGACCTCCATTTGAGAGAGAAATACTGAAATTAAACTTTCCCTCTGATACCAATTGTTAGGTCCACTAGGCTATATACCCTAACAGGGGGGTGAATTAGGGTATGAAAAATTAAAATAACTGCCCCTTTTGATCTTGTTTTGTTGTTAGACAAAACCCTATTTTCTCTCTATTCTTACCATTGCAGATGAATGAATCTTAAATCAAGCACATGACATAACAATTTTTACTTGTTTCACCCTCACTGGGCTATTTCCAAGGAGCATACACCAGCGAAGTGCTGATATACCAAATCCACAATAAGCGCACTATTGTTTACAAGTTCGGAGCGGACTCACTGTCCCTCCTGGTTTACAACCACTCACAATTTGAGAACCCACTGCTCTCTCAACTGAAGTGAGCTCACTCCTTTTTTAGAAGATCCACTCATATTTTATAGACCTATAGGTCTCTTCATTATCTCTAATGAAATCTGCATCCTTAACTGTTGATAGATGCTCTGTTGACATCCATCTTTCACCCGCAGATGAATCTCTATTTTCACCAGGTGTACCGGGCAACCTCAAATCTTCCGCACAACCCTTACTGCGTCTTGCACACAACTTTAATGCCTTGCGTGCAAGATTCCATTTTTTTCACACAAAAAACCTTTTTACACAACTTCAATCTTTCATGGAACACAAATATTACACGCAACTTTCTTAGCTTGCATGTAACTCAAAATATTTCATGAAACTCCCTTTACGTGAAATTCTCACTCGATCTGGTGCTCAGATTTTCTCTTAATATCGAGCTCTGTAGTGTGGGGGGTCACCTCTTATTTATAGACCTCATTGACCCCTGTGCGCAAAAACCTTGATGTGTCGCGCAAGATCCTAACGTGTCGCGCAAAACCCCATTTTACGTCGCCTTTGGCGCATAAGTCTCTTTCGCGCTAACCTCATCTTTTGCACCTTTCTTGAATCTTTTGCGTGCTTTCTTCCTTTGCCATTTTTTGATGTTTGGACTGTGAATCATGCCTGGCACGCAAAACCCCATTTGACATCGCCTTAGGCGCGCAAGTTTCTTTCGCAAAACCTCCTCTTTCGTGCCAATGTTCAAATCTTTCATGCATCCTCCTCTTTTGCACTGATGTTCAAATCTTTCACACAACCTCCTCTTTCATGCTAATTCTCCAATATTTTGTGCACCTCATGCCTTTGTCGTTTTTCGACCTTCTGCTCCCGAAACCTTCATTTCACGCAAGATTCCAAACCACTATAGATCTTTCATGCAACATCCTTTTCCAAAAACATGTTTCCCCATTTTCCAATAATGGGGCCCAAAAATGTGGCAAACACTGGAAAACGGTGCCACCTTAGATCTGTTCTTTTTGTATCACCTCCAGATCATCCATTCCTTTTTCATCATTCTTTGTCAACATAGGTTGTCAACAATATCTATGGATTTTGACAAATCACCATGTAAACCCCCTTTGTCAACAAATTTAACATCGTGGTATGCTCTGTCAAAATGGAGGTCCACTTTCTCAACAAACATAATTACCTCAAAAATGCTTCAATGATACCTTGAGGTATTTTTTCCCAACACTCACATATAATGTTTCCAAGCTATAAAGTTATTTTGGAGAAAGGTTTTTAGTTTTTATCAAATAAAGAAAACTATTCTTATTGGATGGATATCTACCAAGTATAATGAATGAACATGCAAAATGTACATTAGAAGAATGTATATGAAGACCATCAAATAGATGTTTTATAAATTCCATTAGATTGAGTAGTACAAAGTCTACTGGATAGACTTTACTGGATAGAGACACATAAGTCTACCAGATGAATATTTATTAATCCTACCTAACAAAGACTTACAATGTAAATCAAATGATGTTTTTCATTTAACCAGATAAAGAATTCAATACATTGTAATGGTGCAATACATAAAAACACATCAGATAGAATGATGTTGTGCTGAAACTATCAAGTGAAGAAGGAATTTGTTTGATGTCATTGCAATTGATCCCAATAAATTCAGAATCTGACCAATGAATATCATCTATTAATATGACTGGAAATTCAATGGAGAATATTCTAATGATGTATGATCAAAAAAATTGTTGAAGTATTGTAACTTCTTATTAATGAGAGCACTTCACTTGTAATCCTTTTACATTTTTCTTAAGTTATCGTCTATGAGGTTTACTTTGTAAATCCCTTGAGATTTTATGTTGTAATTATTTTTTGTCCAATCTGTTGGATTGAGGGATCTTAGGGATAAAGAGATAAAGTTTATTTGATTAACTTGATTGAGGGTTCCCAGTGATATGGAAAAAAGTTTGTTTGATCATTCTGATCTAGGGATTCATAGGTTTAGAAGACAATCCTTACAACAAGTTAACTCATGGATACCTAAATCCAGGTTAAGATGCTCTCTTATCACTTTAGGTTAAAGTGAATAACATTATTTGGAATGTTTTTATATGTTTGTTACCTTATTTAATAAAAGTTATGTTACTTTATTTTTATTACTTTAAAAAGTTTTACATATATTCTCTAATAATGTTATAAAAGTTTATATTATTTTTTGTAAGTTTTTTTACTCTAATTATAAAGTGTATAGATACAACTATCTATCGGATAAACATTCTTAAAGGTGTTTGGAAAATTGTATGTCTAAATTTTTATAAACTACAATTCACCCTTTATTTTAGTATATTTGTATACTCTTATGATACTACATATGATAAATCATGATGTCTTTGATGTTCTAAATAATTTTTCTAAGGTATGAAATTTTTAACATTCCATTTATGGACTAAGGAAATATTATTAGAGTTGGAATATCTAGTTTGATGATGAAATCAAAGTGCATGGTTTCATCAAAAATCAGGATGATTCTTGTGTATACAAGAATATTGATGGGAGTAAAGTAGTGTTTCTGATATTGTATATATGTAACATAATTCTTATTGGTAATGATATCCGGACACTTCACTCCATGAAGATGTGGTTGGTAAAATGATTCTCTATGAAAGACATGGGTGAATCTACCTATTTACTAGGTATGAATATCTATAGAGAAATATCTAAGAGACTTATTGGAATTATTCATGTATGTCATGTTGTGTACCCAATGAATTAGCACTTATTCTCAAAAAAATATCCAGTAGATATCACTCTAATATCGGTGATAGTAACTAGATTGTTATGAAGAACATTCTTAAGTACTTAGGAAGGACTAAAGATATGTCCTTGATCTTTGGAGGAGAAGATGAGTTGTGTATAAAGGGTTTTACTAATGTTAGTTTCCAATATGAAAATGATTATATGAAATATCAATATTTTTTCCCTAAATAGTATAGCTATCACTTAGAAGGATTTTAGACAATCCACCATAGCATACTAAAAAATGGAGGTAGAGTACATTGTAGCATCAATTGCTATGAAGGAAGTTGTTTGGATCAAGAAGATAATAACTAAAATTGGAGTGGTTCCTAGCATCATGGAAGTAATCATGATTTATTATGAAAACAATGGAGTTGATTCTTGATCTAAATAACCATGATAACACTAAAGGACTAAATAAATTCTATGAAAATACCATATAATATGAGATATCATTGAGAGGGGTGATGTAAATATCAATTGGGTGGACACTAGTGAGAATGTAGTAGATATGTTGACCAATCCATTACTACAAAAATAAAAAAAGGGTCCTGTTAGGTATTTAGGTATTATATACTTTAGAAATTGATGTAATGGTTGTATAATGCATCCTTGTGTTATTATAATAAATTTAATATTTGTTTATCATTCATTCATATGTGATATAATTTTATCTTATGTGAATGGTCGAATGATAAAATCCCCTCAAAGTGTGACTTTGAGATCTCCCTAATCAATGATGATCACAAACTTTTATGGGTTGTGATGATATGATACGATTAGATTAAAGAGATTATTTCACTCATTATAAATGGTTGTATATGATATATAAATAAAATATACATGAGGTAATAAGTATAGACTTATTAATCTGATAGGCCTGCTAAAGTATACCTCATGGAATGTCATACGATCATCAATATACTTAAGAGCATATAATTATAATCAATACTTCTTATATGAGGTTGGTGAGATACCTAGTATGAGAACCTCTATACTTTTATACACAACTCACGTAAGTTAAAAACAAACTATGCTAATCAAGGGGTGGTTGGGTATGTTGTTGATCATGTCATTGAATAGAGAACAACCAAGATGAGATTTTCCCACTTGTATGATGAGTAAATAGATAAATCTGTTGAATTAATTAGATTGAATAAGTTTATGGTCATGTTTAGTTGAGTCACAAGTGATTTTTTTAGATATTAAACACATGTGATGTATTCATCAACTTGGTAGGTATTTTTGGAGAATCAAGAAAAAATATGGGTTGGCCTATATTATATGGACATTTCCATGTCTAGTGGTCACTTGATGAAATCAAAAAATGTATTACATAGGTTTACATATGATGTATATGATACATATTTTTGTGAACCTGTTTTTATAGATTTATGAGTATGTTTGATGGATATCACACTAGACCACTTAGTAGCTTGTGTAGTATTGACACTTTACTAGAGGCTTATTTTTCTTGCATCTATGAAGTATGGATTTCATATTTTTTTTAAATGGTACTATGGTCCATAGGGTCACATGCTTAGGGTTTTGAATAAGGATTAATTTTTGGAAAAAAAATTTATTCTAAAATGAAGAGAGGTTGATGAAATCGTATACAAAAAGGGTTTTGGATGGATTCATAGTGAATAGTGAAGTTTGGAACAAATTACTTATGGATTTTAGTGAAAGTGGGATATTTTTTTCACTAAAAACATATTCATAAGATTCATATTACTTAAGGATACATTGGTTCCAATATATCATTAAATTTGAGCTTGTGACTATGTTGTACCCAACGTAAGGTGAGATCACAACAGACACTTCCTCCATATAATTTTCACACAGTCTTCATCAGTTACAATTCATTAATAATGTATTAAAATATTTCAATATGATCATTGAATGTGTTCAATGTTCTCATCAATGAGGTGTAGATCAAGTTTCCATATTGATGAAAAAGATGCAGATGGAACTGTCCTTATTCATGAAAGAGCATCATGTTTCACTTATATAAAGAGAGTGATTTATCTTCATTATAGATCGTGAACGATTATCAAATTATATGGTAGTAAAGATCATTAGTTTCATAAAAATATTGTAGAATATATATTCCTCTTAAATAACCATTAATAACTCTGTGAAGAATCTAGAACCACTGTTGTGGTTCAGGTTTCTCTCATTACAAACAAGGATCCACTTGTCAGTGTAACATCCTCAAGGGCAGCAGGCTTTCATATTCTACTCCTATGGTCTTTTTCAAGAAAAATCCATAGATATAAAGACTATTTTATCATCAATTCAAGTATCTATATGTTTATGTCTTTCATGTATATTACATGTTGATTCCACTAATCAAAGATCATATATTCTGCTACCATGTTCATATGATGGATATCCCAAACCCATTAGAATGTACCGATGTATAAAACAACCATGGAAACCTCACTATATCTATCTATTAATTCACAAAAGCTAATCATGATTCACTATATTTTTTTTAATTTTATATTGATGATAATTAATTCAATTTTTAAACTACTTCATAGCGAATGCACACTATATCTATAACCTTGATATATATAACAAGGAAACTCTTTAAATTCCTTCATAGGTGATCTCATGTGAACCCCTCATTTCTAAATATTCCATGTGCATCCATGCTTCAACAAGTATTAAATTTCTTATTATCCTCAAAGAAAATTTTCTTTCTTCAATTATATACAACAAATCCAACACCACCATTTAATTCAAACAATAAATCTTGTGATTAAAAACAAATCCAATACAAAAATCATTTGGTTCCAATAGATAATACAATTGTAATCCTATCCATTTACCTCAAAATTTATATCCATTATGAATTATTTCAAAATTTTCCTACATCATAAGATAAAATCCCTGTTAATTGTATATATGGATACAAATCTCTATACAATCATGGTCTTGTGAAGTGTTAAATTTTGAAAATCGATCAATAGAAAAAAATTGTTAAATTATTTTAATTATTTATATACTTGTTTATTAATTTAGGTGGTGCTTGATTTTACATTATACATGGGAGAACTAAAACTAGGGATTAGTCTAATATATAATCTAGATGACTAGGGTAAAAACATGTTATTATAATAATCACTCCAGAAAATTGTAATATTTCACTCTCCTATCAAAAATTTATTATATGATAATATGACCAAATAAGAAAATAGTATCCATTATAAAAAACAACATAAGAATGTATTTTTTAAAACATATCTATAAAGAAAAGAGTAGTTTATTATTATTTTTTGGGATAAAATAGAATCTGAAAAAATAAATAGAATTCTTGTATAGTCAAGAACTATAATCATTACATAAATGAATAATGCACAATATTTACATTTTGGTATCATTGTGTGGTCCCACCATAGAAGGATATTTTATCCCAAAGTAATATAAATAATACAAATTATTCTTCAAGGAATTTTTTCCATTCCATTAGTGATTTTTTAAAGCATCTAATGATCCCTTTAACCCAACAATCAAACAATAATATACCAAATGATTTCTGGCATTTTTAAATTCTTGAAAAATACCCCCAACCTTTAGAAATAACAGTTCCAACTCCAATTTTTTAAAAAAGTATCCAATTTAGTTAAATTAACTTATATCTATATGGTCCATAGATATTGAATATGAAAAATCATAAAATTTATTATAAAATAGGATAGAATTCAAAGAAAAGTACCAATATGTGTTTTCAAAATAAGAAATAATTAAAATAGAAATAAATAGAATAAATTAAAAGGTTGAAAAGGGACTTATAAAAATTTCATAAATGAAATTTCTAGTTATATTTGGTGATAAAGAAGATAAGAAATCCACTTTAACCCACCTCAACTATCTTATCCTTGAATATGTGATAATTAATTTCCAGATCATCAGTTTCCCTACAACCAGTGCCTTAGTATATCGAGTCAACAAGTAGGTAGTCAGAGTCCTGTTGAATAGATACATTGGTCATTGCACCATCACTGGGTTCCCCAGATTTTGAGACACACTTGAGACACTAAAACATAATTTCCCTAAGTTCCCAAACAAATATCACAATATTTAAAACTCCAAAACACTATCCCAAGGAATGAACAGCTCTGATACCATTCTATCATAAACTGAACCATTGGGACCCTACCTGGGATAGCGGTAAGATGATTGTGACACCCCAATCCCAAATTTAGTAGGATAAGAATTGGTGAAAATCACTAATAAGCCATAACACTAAAATGGGATACATGATCCTAAAGTATATATACACACACACTACTATTTCTATGCAATAGTATATAGGTATAAAAAAATTAAAATACATATAGTGTATAATCAATGCATACAAAAACCTCTAGGAAATACATCAATGTGAATCAAGGTAATATAAATATGTATATAGAAAAAATAAACACCCAAGAATAAATGAAGTCCCATCCTGAAAAAAAACTAAAATAAAAAAGGAAATTAAAGAGAGTCTGACTCACAATCTCCAAGGCTAGCCACTGAACATTGACAGTGCCTCCAAGTACTACTATGCTTCTCTAAAATTGATGATGATCTTCCAGTCATTCTCATAGTACATAACATGTATCTGCATATCCTAGGTAGAGTGAGTATATAAATACCCAACAAGACACCCCAAAAACCAATAGGGGAGTAATAGAGTAAAACAATCAATCAGCTCAACCCATAAGCAAGAGAGTACAGAGAAACCTGACATCATATATTCTCAAAGAAACTCATTCAATAGAAAAAGGGGATCTCCATATCCATAATATATATAAGAATGATGATTTATCTTGTAGATCCCAAAGGTCAATCTCTAATTCCCATCACCATACGTAACCGCACAAACAATATGTGAGAAGGTCTCACACCTTGCAACTATGCTCTGAAACCAAGGGGGGAACTATCTCTAGTGGACGACCCACTCCCCACCAGAGCTCTAAGGTGGGGGTACCACTCCATAGATAGATAACCTTAACCCTCAGTATTATGAGGGGTATCGACCCTACCTGATTAAAGAGTAAGGGAGACCCGTGCTCTAGAACAATAGGGGTATTAACCCCGATATCTCTATGATGATCAAGATTGAACACCGCCCTCATCCCAACATTACCAAAATAATCCTCCCACACATAAAACCTCATGGAATATCTCTGAATCCAAAATTAAGGCCATAATTGTGTTCTATATGGAAAACAACTCATTATGGACTACTCACGGACCCGAATCCGAGTCCTGAAGAAATAAATACACGTGGTAGAAGATATTGGAAGAAGTATATAGTGTGTACATGGGGTCACATGATATGTGACCTTACCTTAATACCTAGGTGTGTTCACACCTATAAATAGCTTCAGAATCCATGTCATACCACACAATGTGTCCACATGGGGAACATAGTGTGTATATCCACCCGGGGTCCTAGGTGTGTACACCTAGCACATGGATTAGCTACTTGGGTAGGGTCACATAGGGTTTGGGGATAACCATAGGGAGTGTGATCCTTAACTTGTTCTGAAACCCTAATATCCATATAAATGTGTACTACATGATGTGTGTTCCTCTAGGATACATGATGTATAGTTTGGTTTTTTACAGAAAGTCTCCCGAGTCTTCCCATAGATGATCAACCTGCTAAACCCACTATTTAATCCACAACTTGACTCTCCAAGATAGGATTAATCTAGAGAAAATCATCTTAGATCATTGTTTTTTGACCTTCGATGGCCAGAAACAATATTCTGGTTACTTGTGATGTATCTGTTTCACTGCTCTTCATTGTTCGGTATCCCAAATCCTCGTAGCCATCTTCCAAATCCAAAAATCCCTCATGATATGTCCACCAAACACTAATACTTATATAATTCATGAAAATTTCATGATTCTATGGGTTAAATCATGCTCAAACCCACCCTGAAAATTTCAAACCATGACCCCATAGTCCAATAGTGAATAACACAAAGAACGATGAGGGAAAAGAACAAAAGCAAAGTGATAAACATCATTGGATGATGTGATCCTGACCAACAATAATGGAGTGTGGGAATAAAAATAGGGGTTAGAGTATAGTGTAATGAAAAACAAAAAATTGGTATATTAAACATGATTTGTATCTAGTTCATATGATTAATGAGATCCAAGATAAATTAAGAAGATAAATAACAATTCATACTCAATAATCAAATCAAGGTTGGAAACCACAAAATAATGAGCGCTACCTCAATTTTTAGATCGATAACTATCAAAGAATGGGTCCATTCAATTTTCATTGGTGAGATATAGGAACCTTATTGGAAAATATAAAAACCTTAAAGAATGATCACTACTCCACAATCTATGATCTTTCATCAACGACTCTCCACCTTGGCTCCTATAATATCTCAGGGTTATGCGGCTAACCCTAGGGATTTTTCATAAGAAGTTGTATAAAGTGTAGAATTAGGTATTTGAAAATTAAATTAATTAATTAAATTAATTATTTAAATTATTTAATTAATTCACTTGACACACCCACCAATGGTTTCCTTCAACCAAATGTTTGATTTCGACCAACTTTATATCGTGCCTAGGGTAAACCCCACATTTTTCAAACGACCATGGTCTCATATTTATCATACAAGATCCAAAAAAATAGTAAAACCATTTATTCTTAAAATATTCATGTGTGTGATTTAATATATTATAAAATTTTTAATATATTAATTTCAGGGTCCTATAATTCTCAAAAAAAGTGCTAACTCTAGGAGAAAATAAATAAATAAATATATATATATATATATATATATATTTAAAGGACTAAACCATGAAAAATAGATTCATTACATGATAATAGAATCTTAATGCTCTATAAAATTTTATTTTTTACTTTGTTCTGAAATTATTTGATCTTTTAAAAAGTTCTATACTCGTGTATGATCATAAACACATAATCATATCGGCTAAATTCATCAATAAAAGTAACCAAGTAACTAAAAACATAATTTTCTTGTGCACTCATTATTCCACATACATCACCATGTATAATATCCAATATTTAACTTTCCTTTTCACCTTTTCTCCCAAAAGATGAGTTTTTCATTTTTCCCAGTAAACAATATTCGCATGTATCAAATGATTCATGGTCTATTGAGTCTAACAATACATCTCTATGGAGTCTTTGAACAAGTTTCTCATTTATATTTCCAAGGATATTATGCCATAGGTTTGTGAGATTATAATCAACTTTTACCTTCTTATTCTAAATGTTATAAACATGATTATCTATACCTAGAATATATAAACCATTCATCATATTCCCAACACCATAAAAAATCATTCTTAAATATAGAATAGATATTGTTCTTAATAATGGATGAAAATAATATCTTGTCTAAACAAGGTACATACATCAAATTTCATTTTATGGATGGAACATAATAGAAACATTTAAATTCCTAGACTAACCCGCTTAGTAAAATAACATCATAGGTGTTTACCTCTAATGAAAAAACTATTTTTCCATTATCATCACAAATATATACTTCACCATTCATTAATTATTTCTTATCTCCAAGTCTATGTTTGTCTATAAAAAATGTGTGACACACACATGATATTTAATACCCATGATTCAGAGTTGGTAGAATTTATTTCTATATCATTCACACATAGATGATTAGGATGTTTTCCCTTAAGAACACTTCTAAACCCTAGATACTAATATTTAACTATTTTATAGGTCATACATATTATTGATCTCAATATGATTGTGATTAAGTATTCCATTATCTATAAAAAAGACAGATAAGTGAATTAGTATCATGTATTATAGTTTTCATTAAGGAATTTAAATGAAAGCGCTCCCACTAAAATTTATGACCCCAAAAATCATATCTATTTAGTTACAAAAGATCCATATTTCACTAAGTAATGATTTTTCAAGTCATTCCTTTTTCAGGTTAATTATTTATGTAGGTATACATCGTAATCAAAATACTTGTGACAATTGGATAGTTTAGCAAATAATTATTTATCCAATTCCATCATATATATTCAAAAAACTCTATTCATTTAGTATCCTTCCCAATGCTTTCCTATCTAAGTGTAACCTAAATAAAATTCCAAGAATAAACTAATAAAAGATAATATAAAGGTAACCTTCTAGGAAATATCCTACCTTAGGATGATCCAATGTAATCTATCACTTTCTTTCAGTACAAAATATAATTTAGAGGAACCCTTCTAGGGTAGAACCTACTTGGTTTAATGATAGAGGTCTTTAAAAATTCTACTTTATAATTAATCTCACACTTAGTATTTTAGGTGATCTAAAGTCTCACAAATTTAATATAAATCATATGCATATTAAAACCATAATTATTGTATCTTATGAAATCTTTATCTTCTCATGTTTTATTCCCTATTGTGTATGCATACTTCTAATGTTTTTGTTTTGAAATCCGTATTCCAAACACCAAATTAATGTGTTCACACTATATTAATGTGTAACTATTTAGACAACCCACAAGTTTGTGTCACTCACCCAAAATTAGAAGCTAATTATATCCATACATATACAAATGTGTCACATGCATAAGGTATATGAACTCTGTATATAAAGGCATAGAGTTATATGAGATTGAAAATATCCCCAAGAGTAATCCCAGAGTAATAGATAGCCAACCTCATTCACCATTATGTAATTCTCTAGGTTAGTAGGTAGTCTTGCCCCAAGCACCTCTCCTAGGGGAGAATTTAACCAAGAAATAATTCAATTAATAATAATATTAATACCTAATATTCATAAACTAGATTAAAAAAATATTATCTAGATCATAACATCAATTAAAAACTGAGGTCAAGGTAGATAAAAACTAAATCTTATGATTTCACACTTTGCATGATAATGCAAGGCTCTATCCAAGAAGCAATTTATCATACAAATTATAGAATACACATTATTCATAATTAATACACAATTTATAAAAATGAATAACAAAGGAATTGAAAAAGTAAATAAACATTGTATTTATTTTTCAAAACATTAAATACAAATATGAACTATTTCATATTTATCATTTTATGGCATTAGAAATTACAAACTTTATAACTCAATACCAATAATGTAAAAAAATATAAATCCCTATAAATTGAAAAATTAAAATTTAACAAATTGTTAAAATATCATAATTATAAATATAAACTGTTTTATATTTTTTCCTTGCTTTTTAAATTATAAATTAATTTATAAATTATTTATAAATTAAAATATTCCCAAAAATACTTGTTCTCTAAAATATAAAATCTTTATAAACCATTTAATTTTTTTTATCAAAATAAATTTTATAGGAATTTATGGGAGACAAAAACGTGGACCATACCATGGTTCTTCATTGAGTGTCCATTTGGGATAAAACTATTTAAACAGTATCAATGAATACCTAGCTTAGATCATGTTGTGGTCTAACAGCTCTGGGCATTTTGAGTCGCCACGAGGAGTAAATGACATCATGCCTGGGAAAGACTGACAAATAATCAACATACCTTAAAATGCATTATGGTGCCTAGGAAAACCTAGAATAATAAAAATGTGTTGTAATAGTCCATTTTTATAGAAAAATTAATGTTTTGAGTCACCATGACTTCACCAAGACCAGTCCCCCATCTTGGTGATAGAATTATTTTTTTGAAAAAAATGATCAAAAAAATTTAATATTTGAATAAATTGATTCTAATACCATTTATGGGATTCAATTAATCATAATATGATTATTGGTAGTGAAATTGATCCCGAAACACAAGTGAATCTATCTTCAAGAATCAAATGAGTTAATGCATTCAAAAAATAGAGTAATAAATGGTGTACCTGAGATACCTGAACAACAATATATTCCATAATATTTAATTATGGAGTTATCTTGATGATGATCACTAGGAGTAGAAGAAGAATTCATTATACCACTAAGTGGAGAACACTAGTCAATGAATCCATGATCGTATTGTGAGAACTCCCAAATGCTCAAAGGGGTGTTAGCACCTTTGTTGAGTGATGAACGAGCTCCAAGGATGGAAGACAGTTTCAGTTTATGGCATAATATTATCACAAAAGCACTTTCTCAACTACCGGATAGGATCACATCATCTTATATCTACCATTGATTCTATTCATTAAATGAAGAGCATTGGTTATATGTAACAATTCAGGTTCCATCGTATGGCATCTGATCGTTTCACCATGTGGGTGTTCATTAATTGAAAACTTCAATGAATGAACATGACTTGACATAAATGATCCATCTCATGGATCATAACTGATGAAAAAATTTGGGAGATTATGTGGATCACACATGCATTATATGGACGTGTACTGAAAAATCGGTTGTCGACCATGGCTTCCATATGCACTATGACAACGTGGTGCATCCTGTTTTATTGCACATCAAACATATATAAAATTTTATTTGAAATATATGATATCATGAAATATAATCATTATATATATGAACTATTCATATATATTATGTAAACATAAAAAATATCACATCTTTATTATTTAAACCTTGATCATATCAATTATCAAAACACCTTTTGATAAGGTTTAAATAATTTCTCTAAAAAGGACTTTAATTTAAACATTTAAAATTAAATAATTATGAATAATTCATAATTTAAATGTAAACTCTTATATTTTTCCTTATTTTGAAATTTATAAAAACTTTATAAATTACACTTATAATTTCTATATAAACATTTTATATCCAAATTTTAAGTCATGCTATATCATTTTATAAATGTATTCAATATTAACATTTAATATTAGGGATATTTATTTATTAAATTTTTCATAAATTTTTCATAAATAATTAAAATTTATAATTACTTAATTTATAAACAATTTATAAATTAAAAAATATCCTAAAATATCATTTCTTATAATGTATAAATAATTTATAAATTATAAAATTCATTCTGTACTTGAAAATTATAAAAAATAATTTTTTCTTATACATCATATTTTACGATATACCTATTTTTCGTTCATGATATTCCCTATTATCTATCAAATTTAATGATATATAATACTCATATGTGATAAATATTTCCATTCTTGGGACATTATTCTTTACGATATCCACTATATCATAATCATGGTATGTTGTTATGTGTTTAAATAATTCATAAGATTAAATTGACGTTATCATCCCATATGACCTAACATATCATACATTATGATATATATATATATATAATCCAAAGTAATAGAACTATATCACCTCCTAAGATATCCTATATTATAATGAACCAGCTCGAGTCGACTTGACACATCACCTGATCTGGCTCACCACAAGGCCTCAAGTGAGCCTCCCCAGATGTCGGAGGCTATCGATCAGCGAGGATGGTCTAAATGATGTAGTGTGAAGACTATAACCAATATTCAAAGTTCAATAACAACAAAAAATAACCAAAATAATACATAGGTACTACCATCAGAGTACGCATAATAAATTAATTGTAACAAAGGCATGCTATAATAAATTAGATGCATTATACTATCCTATAGAGTCAAAGAATGTAAAATATACAACTATTGGTTTCCCACTAATCCAAACACATATAAAAAATAAATAAACTAAAAATAAATGAAACAGGCTCTACTACCATCATGGCGCCAGACCACATACCTAGTCTCCATGAATCACGAGCTGCACTAGCATAATCCTGAGACTCCACACGAGTGTCTTCACTTGATCAAGCAACACTGGGCTTGAGCCCCATCCATCACACAATCATTGATCCAACCTAAAAGAAGACATTTGGTCTACACACACACACACCAAGTTGTACATGTAAGGGGTGAGAAATAAATCCCATTAGGCCACCCCCAATGGTGGACCTATAACTTTTTATCATAACAAATTCATTCGCACGTGATAAACCCAACCTAGATGAAAACTAATAACAACTAGCATAAAAAACTACATAAAAAGGGGGAAATAATGAAAATAGTTAACTATGGATTCTATTCTGACACCCAAGATAATTCTATCCCTACTTTGGACCCCCTCTAGAGAATTTACAGCATGTGGCTCACCTAGCCATATCAAAACCGGTGCATCAACCATATCTACATAGGAGATATAATACATATAAATGAAATAGGAATGAATTCCAAACCCCAAGTTGTAACCATATACATACACATGAGAAGGGTTTATTAGGATCTAGAAATATAATTGGTTGCGCCCAAATTTATCCTACTGGTAAAAGCAATCGATGTAGTACATGTAGGGGTCGAATCCACAGGGACCGAAGAAGTAATCTTGAGACGCTATGATTGTGTGAAGGATGGGCTATAAAGTAGCCGACTTTGGATTTGATTTTGGATTTTTTTAAAGAACACTAATAAACCTAAGTGAAATAAATTAAATGGAAATGGGTTGATCTTAGGATTATGCTCGGGGTGGATTGAATGAATTTTACTTCATTAGACAATTTTGGTTTTATTAATTTTTGATGAATCCATTCTTCAAAAATAACATTACATTCATCATTTTCTGGTTTGGTGCTTACTAAACACAATTACTAATCCCGTATACACTTAGAGAACCAAATTCATGATCTCTCCGAGGTATATGGTCATTTAGTAATTGAATTTAGTTTTCTCAAACACAGTAAAGATGAAGAGTATAAATAATTGAAGAATGGATGTCTTAAATTAATTATCCAATTAACAACAATTCGTTCATAAAATAACATTCTATCCAGCCTTTGCATCCTCCTAAGATCATCCCATTAAGGGTTTACCCCTCTATTGATGGTATACTCTCAATGGTGGGCAGAATATGGCTAACAATAATTGGATTGAAGAAATTAAAACAGCGGAAATAACGAGCACTCCTCCGTGTGTGTGAATGAAATTCACACCTATGTGTGAACTAATTCACAAAAACACAGAGATATCACTGTGATTTGTGATAATAAAGTTTTAATAAAAGAAATGTAAAATATAGAAGTGAATGAAGTTGATTAAGAACATAAAGATACAAAAAATAAACTTACATGGAAATGGAAAACATTACAAAGGAAATTTGGAAGCATAACCTTACAATGAAACAAGCAACAAAAGATGATATGAAAAATATCCACCCCCATTACCTTCACCAATAGCTCCTTATATAGGCATATTAGGAGCCTTAGGTACATCCCCCAACAATTAATTCACCCCCCAACAATTAATAGAGTCAAATGGAGGGTGAATAATCAAAAGGAAATTGATGTTTTGAATTTGACCCGAAAAACTATCCAGATTCGTCCCCCATATTGATGTGTGAATTAGAAATTGAAGAAGGCCGAATCCGGAGGAGGTGTAGAAGAGAAATATTGTCTTCCTTGTGTCTTCTAGAAGCTCTAAAAATTTTAGGAAATTTGGATCATCCTTTTGTAAGTTATGGTCGAAATGGTGGGACGGATTTCTGTGCATTAATGACGAGTCCACCATTTAAATCTCAACTTCAGATCCCTTTATCATCATGAAAACATCAGAATTAGCTCCGTCCACAGTTGAATAAAATGATCCTAATATTATTATATTTCTACTGTATAAATTTGAGCTTCATTGGGCTTGGTTTTTGGGCCCCACATTTGTTTGATGGGCCTTAGGCCCATTATGCTTTTTCCAGCAAGTTTCTGCCTTCAGGCGCAAAATTATCCATCTTCCTTTGGGATTCATCCAGCGGACCTAAAAGATAAAATGTTCCAAAAAAAGTGATAAATCATATCCCTAAATTTCAAATTCAGAAAATGAATATAATATTGTCAACAAACAAATGAATGATTGGGCCCAAATTTGCATTTTAAACATGAATTGCATTTTTTATGTGAAATGAAGTTCTATTTATGTAATGCACTAAAAACAATGTTTATGGACTTTGGAACAATGAATATAAAGATATTAAAAATTAATATTAGCCACTTTCAGTGACTAATCAATAATGGAACAATATGATTTGGAAACAAAACCTCCTCTCCACATATTAAAGATCTTTCATGTCCTAAAAGTCCTAAAGAACAACACGGGATCCTTTATAGACTTTTCAAGTACACCTCCCAATGGGATCCATCCACATGGACCCAACATATTCATTTTATAAGGCTCTATGAACCAAAATGTGAGTGTTATAGTATCCACATCTAACAAAACCTCTAGGTAGGGAGCACAATCAATCCAGAAGGGGTTCCCTCATCCAGACCATCCATTAGCTCCTTAATCTCATCTAACCACAGCCAAACAATAGAGAAGAAAACTAGATCAAAACTCAAGTCCAATGTCTAATCCAATATATCCCAAGGTTATCCTCCTCAAACTAAATTCCTAAGTAGAAACGGCCTCAATCATATGACCAAAGGCCAGCCGAACATGGGTTGATCCACCATAGAAACCCACCATCCAAAAAAGGTAAAATAGCAATGATAATTATCTCTCATACAACAAAGTATGGGTCATATTGATAGTTGGTATCTTAGTATCTAACAAATATTCACCAAAGAATTTCCATCACCCACCTTAGGGAAAAACCAAAACTCAGGGCTCCCACGATCCTCGGGGTTACAACACAAAGTGACATCCAGCATAGGACTCCCCTAATACACTAAATCTCTCATGCCACACCCACAAAAAATATCTAAATTACTAAAAAGGAATTAGTAATCATAGGTAACCTTATAAAGTGTTCCTCTAGATATTAAAAAAAACATAAGACACACTCAGTGTGAAAACATTCCAAAACTCCCTCAATGTCTTCCATCTGATCCTCGATCAACAACACGCCCAAAATGGTGTCCAAACTCAAAGAATACCTAAAATGGAATCTCTAAAATCCTTGAAATAACCTCAAAAGAAAGACCCTCCTAGGGCTCGTCGACACAAGCTAAACCATGTCACATGGGAATTATAAAATGTCAACTAATATAACCTATAATCACTTGATTGGAAACCATCCCATATGGGCATCCTTGAGATCCCTTGAGACTCATATTTACATCTCAAAAACACCATTTTGTAACTTAAAACCAATGTAATAAACTAATCCCAAAGGCTTCAATAGCTCATATCCTTAAACCCAAGAGCTTAATCTCAAATTCTCTAACCTCGAGCTACCAGTCCCATCACGCTGGGAAAAATCAAGATCTCCTCAGAGATACTACTCGATCATGCCTTCTAGGATCCATACAAAATAATTCCAAATATATCTCCATGGAATAATAAAGATAGGATAATCACTGAGCTCACAATATTCAGTCGATCCTCGCATCTCACAACCCATCCCCTGAAGAATTCTGAAACCAAACCTTGAATATATCCTATTAAAAAATATTTCCCATCAAAAAAACCATCCAGATGGAATATTTATTCCAAAAGGATTCCATCAATGTGATATAGATGGAAAAATTCTCATAATGGACTAATCACATGTCTAATTCCGACTCCAGGGAAAAAAATAGGAAAAACAAGCCAAGGCACAAAAAAGTACACGGTGTGTACTTGGGGTACACTGTGTGTAACCCCAAAGGTCCTCCTTGGTTGTGTGATTTAGGAAAATAGGAATATAATTCTCTAAAATACACAATGTGTGTTCCTTTTACATGATGTGTACCCTCACATGGGTACCTACCCATGTACCTCATCCCCACTCGGAATGTACATTTCCATACTACACGGCATGTATCACCTCATACAAGGTGTGTACCTAACACAGGGTGCCTAGCCATATACCTAGCCATGTACCTAGATATGAGGTTAGGCCAAGATCAGAACATAACCACTATTAATGTACCTCACACGGGTTCTAGCTATGTACCCTACATAACCAAAAGCTCTTGACACACCCTGAGTCACCACTACACAACATATAGCCCTGGTACATGATGTTTGGTCCCAAAACCAATCTTTCCCAAATGGGAAAAACACAAAGAATTTGTTTCTTTGAACTAAAAACTATGTACATGGGTTTTCCTAAATTGAAAACCCCCAAACCATCCTAAAACACCTGATTTATCACCAATATCCATAGATCGGCACCCATAAGGTCCCCAACAATCTATAAAGGGATTTAAAACATAAAAACATTTAAAATATATGGATTTATACTGAAAAACATAAAATTGTCCAACCTTTGATGGAAACCACCAACTATTCATATCGAATCCTCCACCCACAGCCACTGCACTTCGATCCAAGCCTCGGATGAACCCCCAATAATTCCTTTTACCTATCCCTCTACTCTCCTTCTCCCTCTCTCTTCCATGTGATAAAAAATTCCCCAAGGGGCATGAATTGAAATCCAAAGGGAAAAGATCGGGAAGAAAAAGAAAAAAAGAATAAAAAATAAAAATAAAAAGATAAGATAATGGGCTCAATCACAGACTCAACACCCAATGCAAGGTGATGCCTTTCCTAAGAAAAAACCCTTATTCTAGACTCAACCAAGGAAAAAATCTCAATCTGATGTTATGTTAAAACGATACCTCCAAAAAAACATACATGTATAAATTAATATTTAATTAACTAAATATTAATATTTCATAAAAATTAATGGCTTGGATTTATAGCAAACTCATGTCCTAGAGTAAACACCGTATTCTGAGACTAATAGAGTGGTTGGAAAAATTATCCAATGTCATCTTACAAGATAATTTACCATTTTCCCCAGAAAACTCTCAAAAACAAAAAGGATTAAATTTCCCATGATTTTCAAAACCAGTGATGATGTGGATCATCCCAAACTCCACACCACAAATGATTCTTTCCTCCTAAAAGCCTCAATATAAAACCATCAGCCATGCTCTCCCCAAGAACTAGTGCAGCTGAAGCTATCTCGATGGTTCAGTGACCAGTCTTAAAATGTCTACAACTCTATCCCAACACTAGATATATTCAAATGAAACTGATATGATTCTCCCCAAAACATGATTATCCTTATCATTTATCCACTATTCAAATAGAAAACTACACTGCCTGCACTATATTCATCACTAAGCATAATGGATAGACATGGCCAAACCACTCATACATGAGCACCATTATCAAAACCAGTAACCTCCACACTCAACAAACCAATTTAATGAGGCTCACGGATTCTAATAGACTATGGTGAACTCCCCACCATAAGTATTTCCTTAAACTATTCCTGAACAAGCAATAAGACTCATTATTACATGGACCAAGTCCAAATGAAACTAGGCTAACACACCTAAAACCACCAACCATGCTCCTCACACAGGTCATTTCCAAAAAAATTGGAGCACCGTTGGAACTAATATTCGAAATAGAGGCATCTAACTCATACCAAGATCAACCACATGACCACCCTCCACTCATGCGTCAATCTAATTCCTTAAGTATATAACCATGCTTTCACTGTGCTACTGAAAGTGTAACCAAAATGAGCAGGTCCATGGGTCCAACCAAACCTAACTTCTCAATAATTATGCAAGACAAGGATCAATACCAAATCTCTACTTATAAAAAACAAAGAATCCTCATGCCTAACCAAACCTTGGTGATAGTAGACCTCAACATCCCCACCAAGGAAGAACATCCATGCCATGACAAGCCATTGGTGATAACATGCACACAAGCCCCACTACAAGACCTAGAAGACAACACATGGAAAGAATATCTCCCCCCCCCAAATAACATGAACCTGGGACTTTAGAGAACCCATCACCTTATGGAATATTAATCATTATTGAAATATATCTTAGGAATACTTTCCCTCCTCAAGCCATCAACAGGGAACTTAGATGCCCTCATCGACCCTTAAGGGTCACCATGCATCCCTCGATGAAGGGGATACATCTCCATCACCAATGAACTTCTCACCTCACGATCCACACAGCTTATCATAAAAGTAAATTATACATATGTGATTCAGTAGATTAGAATTTCATCATGTAATTATATGAGAAAACATTGTATGATTAGTTACTGACTCTTTAAAAAAATGATCCTACATCACAAAAAAAACACATATAGGAATATATCATGTGAATACAATGTGACTATAATGTTTTATAAACATTGTCCTCTTGACCATAGACCAAGAGACAAAAACAAAAACAACCATAAATCCAAAAACCCAAGTGCATCACACTAGGTAAAATCACACAACCATGAAAACAAAATCCAAGAGAAGAAAACCCATTCTCTAGAAACATGGACTTTCTATAATCAAAGTTATTCATGATGCACCAATTTGATATAAATCGCAAGTTACAACACATTACTATACCACATATCTACTAACTCCCCAAATCAAAAAACCAAATATATCTACTACCATTTTGTAAATAAATTTCCTAAGTCGACCTAACACATCACCCAATATTTCTCACCAGAAGGACTCAAGTGCACCTCCCTAGATACCAAAGGCTTCCGAATAGTTAAGAGGTTCTAAAAAATGAAGTGGGGAGAATATACCATTTGGATAGAGTGTGATAACAGTGGAAAATAACCAAACTCTTACACAAGGATAACTATTAGAGTACAGATAATAAATAAACCAAATCAAAGGAATACTGTAATAAATGAGATGTGGTATACAATCATATAGACTCAAATCATGAAAAATATACAACAGTTAGTCTACCACTAGTCCAACCACATATAATAAATAAAGAAACTAAACATAAATACAATAATATCTACTATCATCACCGAGCCAAACCACATACCCAGTCTCCATGACTCATAAGCTACACTATCCCTATAATGAGACTCCACATGAGTGGATACACTCGATCAAGAAACACTTGACCTCAGCCTCATCCATCATGCAACCTATGATCCAACCTAAAAGCAAAAATTAGGTCTACTCGCACACTAAGGTTTGTGTGCTGGGGGTGAGAAATAAATCTCGGTTTGCCACCCCCAATGGTTTAAATATAATTTGTTTTCATAAAAAGTGTATTCACATGTGATATATCTATCCTACAGAAAAACTAATAATAAATGGCATAAAAATAACTATATAAAAGGGTGGAATTAAGGAAAACAGTAAAATATAGGTTCTAGTCTAACACCTAAGGTAAGACTAACCCATCAATGACCCCCACTAGAGGATATATGGCATGTAGATCACCCAACCACATGATAATCAATGCATCCTCTAGATCTACACAGGATCTCAAATATTTCTTAACTCAATAGACACAAATTTCAAACCGCAGAGTGTTACAATAGATTTCCACAAGACAAGAACATCTAGTGGGATATAGGACACCAATGGAACGATTTGAACTAGTCATAAAACCTCCCCTCCACACGTTATAGGTCTTTCATATCCTAAAGTTTCTTCAAAACAATGTGGGATCCATTTTGAACCCATAAAATACACCTCCCTATGGGATCCATCTATGTGGACCCAATGGATGCACTGTATAAGGATCTATAAACCAAACTGAGAGCCATGGATAACAAACCCTCTATCTAGGGTGCACACTCGATCTAGAAGGGGTTCCCTCATCCAGACAATCCATTAGGTCCCTAATCACATCTAACCATAACTATTTAATAGAGGATAGAATCAAATTAATACCCAAGGCCAACACCCAATCCAATATATCCCAAGGGACTCCTCCTCAAACCAATGTCTTGAGTAGAAATTACACCAAACATTACATCCAAAATCAAATCAAACATTGGTTGATCCAACACTAAATCCCACCATCTAAACAAATCAACTAGCATTTTTGATCCACTGTCAACCAAAAAATAATAGGTCCTATCAGAACCCTAGACTCATCATTCAATAAAAATCTATAAGAGGCTCTCCATGTCCCACCTTAGGGCCAATCCAAAACTCAAGGCTCCCATATTCCCTAGGGTAAAAGCACAAAGTGAATTCCAACACAGGACACCCCTTATACACCCAAAATCTCATAACACGCCCGTATAAACATCTCAAAATGGAAACAATTCCATAGAAAGAGCAGGATACCCTATGAGGGGTTCCTCTAGATCATCCAATGTCATAGGACATGTTCAGTGTAGAAACATCCCAAACAACCCTTAGTGGCCTCTAACTGGTCCTTGATAAAAAAATAAACCCAAATGGTCATCCAAAATGAAAGAATACCCAAAAAGTCATCTCAACAGTCCTCATGACCACATAAAAATATGAAACCTCTCAGGGATCCTCAAAACTAGCTAAACTATGCTGCATGGTCATTATCAACAGCCAACTACAGAAACCACTAATCCCATGGTAATAATAAACCATCCCATAAGGGAATCCTCAAGAGTCCCTCAAACTAATCTAAATAGAATAACGGTACTCAGTCGTAGACTCCGTCCCACAACATCAAACTATCCCAAAGGATCTAATAGCTATAGTCCTCAAACCTAGAAGAAAAACCTTAACTACTCTAACCTTAAGAAATTGGTCCCATCACATAGGGAAAAACCAAGATCTACTTATATATACTACTACATACCATCTTCCAGGATCCCTCCAAAAGATCCCCAAATATATATACATGGAAAAATCAAGTTAGGATAATCATTGAGCTCACAACCCTCACCCAGGCCTCACATCTCACAATCCAACCCCCCAAAAAATTCTAAAAACAAACCTTGAAGAAATCCTCCTAAAAAATCTTCCCCATCAAAAACACCATCCATGTGGAATATTAATGATGAAAGGATTACACCAACATGATCTATATTAAAAAACACTTAGAATATACTACTCATAAGTCCAATTCTGATTCGTGGGTAAAAAATAGGAAAAACAGGAAAAGGAAAGAAAAATTACATGGTGTGTACTTGGGGTACACGACATGTACCCCCAAATGTTCTCCATATATGTGTTCCTCAAGCCATGCAGCATCTACTTCTCCAAAATACATGGTATTCTCACCTTATACATGGAGTGTGTCCTCACATGGGTATAATCCCATGTACCTCAACCCCACTCAGTGTGTACACAGCCGTACTACATGGTGTGTACCACCCCGTACATGGTGTGAACCCTACACGGGATGCCCATCCATATACTTGGACATTTATTCCCACAGAGGGTTAGGTCATGTGTAGCACACAACTACTATCAATGTAAATCACATGGGTTTTGGCCATGTACCCTAAACGAACATGTGCCCCCAACAACCCTGAGTCGCCACTACATGACACGAACCCCCAGTACATAATGTATAGTCCCCAAATCTCATATTACCCAAATATAAAGAACACATGGTATGTTTTTCTATGAATGACATACTGTGTACATGGTTTTCTTTAAAAAAATCCTCAAGCTGGTCCGAAACGCTCTATTTCTCCCCAAGAGCCACAGATCAACACACATTGGGTCCCCAACAACCCATAAAAGGCCATAAAACTTAAAATAATTTAAATTGTTAGAATTTATAGTGAAAAAATAAAATTATCTTACCTGTGGGTAGAAACTGCTAACGTTTCATGCTCAATCTGCCACCCATAGTCACCACACTTTGATCTAGGCCTCGAATGAACCCCCAACGGTTCCTCCCCCATCTCTATCTATTATCCCTATCCATATCCCCCTCTAGACCACATGAAACCAAATTCACAAAGGGGGGAATTAGAATCCAAATTGGAATGTGGGGAAATAAAATGAAAAAAAGGAAGAAAAGGAAGAGAAGGGGTTGTCCCTAGACTCGGTGCCCAACACAAGGTTATTCCTTTCCTAAGAAAAACCCATTGTTTGAGACTAAACTATGGATATGAAATCTCAATATGATTATCCATTTAGAATATACAACCAAATGGACACAAATGAATAAATTAATATTTAATTAACAAAATATTAAATATTCTATAGAAATTTGAATGGAACAGACTTCCATGAAACTCTTATCCTAGGGTAAATACCCTATTCTGGGACCAACAGAGTGGTATAAAAATTATATGAGATCATATTATAGTATAATTTTCCATTTTCCCCCTAAAAAATCTTGGGAAAAATGGTTCAAGTTTCCCCTAATTTTCACATCCTATGATGACACGGATCATTCCATATATCTTTAAGCATGACTATATAATAACTTACAATATCACATATCAAATATCCAACCATAGAAGAAATTTTCAATTGTTTCTTATGATAGGGATTATGATATAAAATATGAAATATTCTTCATTTTTTCAACATGATTTCTTGAATCAATAAGCATGGAAAACTCTAACACCAATTATGGGAATTTAAGGATTAAACAACACTTTCTTTAAAAAACAAAAGACATCAGAAACCAAAAATTATAAAAAAAACTATACATTTAAACGAAAACAATGTATATTTAAAATGAATAGAATTAAATTTTACCTCACACTAATGTTTGATATAATAATTATATTTAGTACTGTGGTTGATAAATACCCTTTATGATCAACCAATGAGTTTCTACCTCCATGGTGTATCCATGAGCTAATATGAATAACCTAATAATTTTGGAAGGGACCTATTAAATTATATTATATGCTAGTATCTTAAGTGGTAATTGAAGTAGGGTAAAGATATATTTTTAGGGATAATCGATAGAGATAGATCAAACAAGGATTATAAAAACAAACACTACCATCTCAAATCCTTGGCTTGTTTATAAAGGCCTCAAGACACTCTAGATTCTTCTATATCATTTAATTTTAGGTTTCACAATGTATGAGTAATGATTCAATTAAGAATGGTTCATAACCTTTTGTCCATATACTTAACATTTAAGTGAACTTGATTCTACCATACGCATCTTATAAAATATAGATAATAATGATAAACAAGTTTAGAAGATATCAAAATGTTAACGTTCAACATTAAAATGTATTAATAAATCATAGAGTGTAATATGGATTGTATAATATGATTCATAATGCCTCGTGATATATCCAATCATAAATAATGATTAGTATAGGAAGAGGCAACATAATATTACTATATCATAAGAAAAGATATACCCATAAGTAAGAATGCATTCCTTTACATTATAAATGTCATACCATATGAAATCTAATATCATCACATATAATATTAGATAAAAAATATTATATATATAAGGATTTAATGGCATATATCCATTATTCTAGATTATAAACAAAAATAAAGTGATATTTAGCAAGGTTATATGCCTTGAAACTCTTTTAAAATATAAATTTTATATATAATAAGCATATTTTCTTTGGATTCCAAAGAAATATATTTTTTATAGATTTTATGAATAAATTCATATTATAAAAAAATGTATCACCCCTGTATATTTTTGTGTATATATCCTAATATTATGTCCTACTATCTTACATAATTTTTATCATATAAAATATATTCCATTATCTCAAGTAAAATGATTTGTGTCATTCCATCTCTAATAAAATGTTTTTACAATTAAAATATTTTATACTTACTAAATATGTATGGATCGGTTGGTTAAACCTATTACCTAATTAGAATATGGTCAATGTTTGGTCCCCCTAATACCTCATAAAAATGTTTTTTTCATTTGTTTTAGTGGGATAGAAAAATAATAGTGGTGGGTCGAGATTATAGGTGGTATAGGTATTGTACATGGATTGGTTGGTCATATGAAGCTAGTCTTTGAGTGTTTTTAGATGGGTTCATAGATGAGTTAGGTGAAAGAGAGTGTTTGGTAATCTACATATGGACATGATTGTTAGTATGGTAGACCTCCAAACTTTCCTTTAATAGTGTTAGCTGATGGTATTTCCTCAATAGTGAGCCTCTATAAGATTCTCATAATTATATAGTTTTTAATCCCCATTATATAATAATTACTTTTAATTAATTATTAAAAATGTTCAATCCTTTGATAACCATTTAAAAACATTAAATATATTTTCTTCTTTAATAAGTAACTTGTGAAAAAATTATTTTTCAATTATAAATTATTTTTTTATAACTAGACTTGGATAAGTGTAAAATATATAATATATTTTTTATTCCACATCTTATATAAACACATTATATATGGTCTACATAAATATTATATGAATAAATATATTCTATGTTATTCGGTATATCATTGACCTTTCAAACTTCTTCAATATACATTCATACTTGTTACATGTCTTTTTTTTCATAATTCTTATAAAAAAATGTTATGTGATTCATAGTAAATGTTCTATAATTTTTCTTATGTGGTAATAACTTCATGTTTTTTCTTTGGAAAATTTTTTTTACACTAAAATATGTTATTCAATTTTCATTTTTAATATAATTTAACTCAACAAATGATCCTTCACACAAAACTTATGTTCTTTATACTCCAATAACTAGTTTTCAAATGTATTTTATAATATATATAAAACATTATGTGGTATATATAGTTATTGTGAAAAAAATTGAAAGGAGTAAAAGTAGAATAGAATAGAAAATGAGAATAAAGAAAATACAAGTATTTTATTAAAGATTTTGGTGTCTCCCTTATATCCATATTACCTATATAGGGGGGATTCACTACCCTTTTATAGGCAGTGCAACATAGTAGGTGGGGGGATTAGTGGGGGTGGGAATCCCACCCCCATTGAATATTTTAGCCACCTTTTAGTGGATACCTCCCCCCCCCCCCCCTCAATATTCACACCCCTACCAATTTCATATGTGTTTTTATATTTCCTCATTAAAAACCTTTTCTTGAAAACCCCAGGGGGGTAAAAACTGGAATAAGGAAAATATTACAGTAATGTAGTATCCCCCTGAAAATTAAATTACATTACAAAATTTTCATTCTATACATCCCTATATATTTTAAAATATTTCTAAATATAATGATTTATAGTGACTTTGTAAATAATTTTTTAACATTGTTGTTGTATCGAACATATTGCATATTGATATCTCTATTATTTATTAACTCTTGTAAAACGGATAAAAATTGCAGTGGTATGTGTTTTGTCCGATCATTCTTGATGAATCCTTTATTTAATTGTGCGATACACATGGTATTATATTAGAATAATATTGTTGGGATACAATCCATAGGCAGTCCACTTGTCACTTGAATGTGTTTAGTCATAGATTTCAACCAAACACATTCTCAGCATGATTCAAGAAATGCTATTACTTCTTTATGATTTTAAGATGTTGAAATTAGTGTCTTCTTTTTTGATCTCCAAGATATGGAATTACCTCCAACTATAAACACATAACTAGTTTGTAATCACGTATTATAAAGATCATATTAATAACCCACATCTTCAATACTATCCATATTCTTTTATAATTTATTATAATAGAATAAACCCAAATCAGTATTTTTGTAAAGATAATGAAAAATATGATTAATTCTATTATAGTGTCTTCATTTAAGTTTTGAACTAAATAATTTCAATAAATTAGTAAAAAAACATATATCAGGATGAGTATAATTAGAAATAAACATTATTACTTCGATAGAACTGAGGTATGGTGCTTCTAGACCAACCAACTCATCATTTTCTTCATAAGGTCTAAATTGATCTTTCTCAATATTTAAAGACCGAAAGCCTATTAGAGTACTTAAAGGATTAACTTTATTCACAATAAAATGTTTTAGGACCGTTTTTATTGTAATTTAACTAAATAAAAATATACCACTTGGTATATGTTCAATTCATTATCCAAGACAATACTTAGTTTTTCCCAGGTCTTTCATTTCAAATTCATCCTTTAAGTTTCTCACTTATTAATTGATATCTTCTGAAGTTTTGATGATATTTAAATAATTAACATAAACCGTAATTATTTCACATATAGATGTTGTTTTCTTAATATAAAACACATGGATATATGGGGTTATTTACATACACTTTGTTTAAAAAATATTCAATCAAGCGATTTTACCACATATTCCTAGATTATTTTAATCCATATAGGTATTTCTTTGATTTAATTGAATACATGTATTTGGGTTTTTACTTCAATACTTTGGTTATTTTGAATCCTTCAGGGATTTTCATATATAAACTACTATCAAGTGACCTATATAAATAATTTTTAACAACTTTTATCATGTGACATAGAACATGAAAACATTTCATTAATATTTTTTGCATTACTTTGATTCAATATATCACATGTAGTGGAATAATTAAGATAGATCTCATTATTTTCAAAACCATCAGTGTTTTCTATATCCCGTGAATTCTCTTAATGATTCTCATCATGTGTTTCTTTAAGAACACTTTAATTGTGTGTGTTTTTATGGAGGTTCTGCGCTCCCATTTCTCTGGATTCTATATCCAATATACCTTCCAGGTCGGTTGAGTGTCTTGGTTCAGCATAGGTTTTGGGTTGGTGTGAGCGACAGGTTTTCAGGCAGCTCCAGGACATGCAATGGTGGAGGGGGATGACAGTGGTGTCTGTGGAGTTCGTGGAAGTGGATGAATCTCTTGTTTCGATGGCGAATTTCAGTGGAGCTCGACGGTGTTCTGTTGTGTGACTTGAGGCAGGGAGGTACTCGTTTCCCGTGAAGGCTGATGTTGTCTAAATTTTTGAATCTGGATTTTTGGATTTTGGAAAGTGACAGCGGCAGTAGGATTGTGGAAGGTGGATTTTGGTTTTTGTTGTTTCAATTTTATATGTTGTATGCTGATGATCCAAGCTGGCTGGACTTGACCATATGGATCAGGCCCCAAGGAGGATTTTGAGCTGACAGTTCATCTTGCAGAGCTTTTCAGACTTGGATGTTTGAGAGGGTATGGCGTCAGCCATCGGATCGGGCCTGTGCTTTGACACATGACACTGGCTTGCGGATTAGCCTTGCAATGATGGAGTGCTTCATCACGATTACATGCTGGGGAGGGGTGTTTCATGTGTCAGTTTGGTTTTCTTCAGGTCATGTTATGTCTTTAAGTTCATGAAGTCTATTGGGTTTTCCCCTTCTTCCCTTAAAAGGGGGTTTTATTATAATAAAAAAAATTGAAGGCCTTTGGGTCGTTGGATGGATGTGTGTTTTTATCACACGCCTCCATAATGAGATTTTAAATTATACTTATTCTTTTTATTTTTCAAGGATTTCTATTCTTAGATATAATTGGTCTTCTATGCTTCAGGAATGTTTTTAAATTTTCTATAAAATCATTATTTAATTGTTTCTTTGGTACATCAATTCTATTCGGTTCATTTACTGCTGGTAAATGTGATTTAGTCATTCCCTTTGAATTAGTAAATTCATCGGGCAATTGATTTTCTAGTTCTTGAAAATGTAAAATATTTTTTAATTCCATATCACATTGTAGGGTGGGAGGATCAAGAAAAGAAAACATCTTCACATTCCAAGAAATGTCCTCCCTTTATTTCTTTTCTCCCCCTAATACTGGGAATACTTCTTCATTGAAGTGAAAATTAAAAAAAACATCCTATAAATGCATCATTGGTTTTTGGTTCTAGATATCTGATGATGGATGAGGATTCATATCCAACATATATTCCTAACCTCATTTGGGGTCCATTATTTTTATGTTATGGGGGAGTAATTGGTACATATACAAAAAAACCAAAGTTTCTTAAGTGGGAGATGGTAGGCTCTTGGACAAAAGCTGATTAGAGTGAAGACTATTTATGATATGCACTTGGTTTGATGTAAATTAATGATGAGTCGTGTAGTATTTTATGACCCCATATGGAGTTTGAAAACTTTTTCTCATTATTAATGGTCTAGAAATAAGTTATAAGTGTTTTATCGATGATTTAGCTAAACCATTTTGTGTACGAAAATGGGTGACTAGATGCTCCATAGTAATCCACATTTCCATAAAATAATAAATGAATGTATTAGAAGTAAATTCTCCATCATTGTCAAGCCTTTCTTTCTTGATGAAAAATCAGGGAATTGTGCTCTCAATTTATTATTTGAACAAGTAATCATGAAAATACTACATTACATGTTAAGAGAAAACATATATGTGACCATATGCTAGTTGCATCAATTAATACCATAAAATATTTAATTAGAACACATGTTGGATGAATTGGTTCACATATATACTCATGAATTCAATAAATAAAGGCTGTCATTTTATCCTTTATTTCAGTTGGATATGATCTCACAATCGGGTTTCCAAACGAACAAGGCTCGCATGGAATTTTTCTTAGTGGGGAGATCTTCTGGAAAATTATTTAATGTCTACAAGAAATTTAAATTATTTTTCACATCATTCCTAAACCATGATGACCTAATCGTTCATACCATAAATTAAAGATTTTGGTTCATTCTTTACTACCATATGTGCTTCAATTTCACTTATATATGTATAATGCAACCCAAATGATAATTTTGTTAGTTTTTCTAGTACATGACTCTTACCATATTTATTAATGGTAATGAATATGTACTTTTCATTTCTCTCAGATAGAGTTTGGGTATCATACCCATTCTAGTATATATCATTGAAACTTAACAAGTTTATTTTTAACTTTGGGGAAAATAGTGCATCTCTTTTAAAAAATTGTGTCTCATTCAGTAAAGAAAAACTCTCTTTACTAGTCACTTCTATCAGATCTACAGGACCTAATATAGTATTCATAGTTGGTATCTTTGGCTTAAGATAATAAAAATATTTTTTATTCTTAATAATTATGTGTGTTGTTCCACTATATGATATAAAAATTTATATCCCATTTGTGTAATCCATTTCAATGCTTTAAATTAAAAACAAAAATATTATAAGAAATGCCTTGTGAAATTCAAATAATACAACATCAAGAATATAAAGCATACAGAACAAAATATAATATCACATATCATAACTACTACATTTTTTCATAATTATTTCCATCTATCATCTCATCAAATTAAAAAGTAAAATCACTCTCTTTGAGGTAATTGAAATCATCATTTGATGGATTGTGATTCTTAATAAAATTCACCTATTTTTATTTCCCTTTATAATATGTATCAAAAAAGTGTGGTTTGTTATTATTGACTTCAAGATATTCTTTATGGAGCTTACAATGATTCTCTAGAGTTAAAAAAACTCAGGACCAATGTCCCTTAGAACCACACCTATAGAAAGAATCTTCTAGATTCCTCAGATTGTTTGAGCTGATATTTCTTTGATTTTAATATTCATTTTAAGTAAGCCCATGGTTATGACCATGCCCTCAATCGTGCATGATACAAAAACCATATAAACCATAAGGATCACATCCCCAACTCCGTCAGTGATTATTTTCATGAAATATATAATTTTTTTAGGAAATTATACTACTGAACTAGTAGTATGAGACTGATATTTTTTAATCAAAATATAATTGTTTTCCTACTACAAATAATTATGATATGAGATTAGAATATTTTCTATACCCTCATAAGAGATATTGCGGTTGTAGAGAGATGTGAGATGCTTAAATTATTTTATATGTATTTTCAAGAAAATCTACATCTATAATCCCAATACCATAATACTTTAACTATGATACAACTCTATACATGGAATAATTGTAATCACTAACCCTTTTATAGTCTTGGAATCAGAGACTATTCCATTCATCCTCAGTTTAAATAATAAAAACCATTTTATATGATCACACCTCTCTTTCAAACTCTTTTAGAGCTTACTTAGATCTCTTTTTGATGAGTTATTCACATTTCAATCCCTCATCGATATATCTTATGAGGAATATCATTGCCTTTTCTTTATTTTGGAGGTTTTGTGAATTATTTTCTTTAAATTTTTTCATAAGATCTATCAATTAGAGATGAATTTCAACATCCATTTTCCATGTAATTTAATTACTTCTATTAATATCAAGAGTGAAGAATTTGAGTTTCGTGATATTTTACATGATGAGAAGTAGGATAGAGACAAAAATTATTATTATTCAAAATAAGAATACAATGATAACTTACATTTGGGATAAAGAAAATAAAACAATATCAAAAACATTAAAATCGAGTTAAAATTATCATTTAATAATATATATATATATATATCACCTTAATCAGTTAATAATTATTTCACATGGGGGTTTGAAATAAATAAATACATACATTGCATCACTCATTTAAAAATTGTAATAATTTACTAATTTATTAATTAGACCATCCAGTTTGGAAGTGAAAATAAATAAATTAAGACTATTCAAACAGGTGGTAACCCAACCTTTATAGAGGTAATTAAATAAACCACACAAAATATCCAATATAGTGGTAAATAATTAATATTATATAAATATTTAGAACCATCCCACCAAGTGGTGAAAATATGGTTTAAGATGAAAATAATAAATAATTATAACTATCCAACCAGGTGATTAGAATAAAGTATAAAATTTAAAAAACGTACCTTTATCCATTTTTTAGAGTTCATGCTGATAACACATTGTGAAAATAAAAAATGAAAGGATTAAAAGTATAATAGTGTAGAAAATGAGAAGAAAGGAAAGACAAGTATTTTATTGAAGATTCCAATGTCGCCCTTTTATCTGTCGTACCTATCTCAGGGGATATAATTCCCTTTTATAGGCAGTGTAAATGGTAGGTGGGGGGATTGGTGGGGGTGGTAATCCCACCTCCATTGAATATTGAAGAGGCCTTTTAGTGACTTCCTAATGATATAAAATTTTTAAGTAATATGTATCAATTGTTAAATGAACATGTATATAAAATTTCATGTGATAGATATATATATTATTTGAACATATATAAAATGTTTTGGAAATTTTAGTTTTTTTTTTAATTTTCTATAATGTATATCCATGAAAACATTTTGTATTTTTTCCTTGAAAAGTTTTTACCAATGTGAATTTATCTATCATGATAATTTCATGTGTTTTATTTTTCTATATTTTTTATTTTGTGTTTTGTACTGTGTGTGTCATGGTCTTCCCCCGATGAGACTCTATATGGGATTTAAATAAGCTTAAGTGTTACCCCACCCCTATAGGGACTCCACTTGAGTCAAAAATGAGTTTGAGTCATCCCCAAGAGCCACCTTTAATAGTCCACAAGTTGTTGAATGGCACCAATGGTATATCACCATACATCTATGGAAGGTATTGCACTTTTTAAATAAAAACTCTATATCACCATGTATAATATAAAGAAATTCCCATGAAAAACATATGTATAATATATATAAATGATTGTAATGTTAGAAATATGGACTAATGATTAAACCATAATTTGGTGGTTTAAACCACATTAGGGATTATGATATTGTAAAACATTATGTAGTGAAGGTCACTACAATGCGATTTTATTCATGCCAATCTATATGTTATGTGATAATGCATGACTCAATATATTTCTCATATTATAAGATATAATATTTGGTTTGATCATCTTATGCCGATTATTTAAGGATTTTGAATTTCTATATTTATTATTTAAATGCTAAACAATCATTATTAGTATTAAACCACGAGTTATAAGGATTTTGATGGTTTGAAGTATTTTTGAAACGTTTATGAAACATTTCATCAATAATTGATAGACATTTTTGTTTAAAGGATCATCTTATGTGTCTATAAAATGAGGTTTAATATTTTTTCAAGAAGTTGCATGAAAATTTATTTGTTCAGTGCATGAAATTATATAAAGTTGAATCTCTCCCCATATCCTTATATTTAAATCAAAGTTTATAGTAAACCATGAGGAAGATAGGAACATTCCAAAGAACTGGAAGACAAATACCCTAGGAGGAAGAATTATATTAGCCTCTTCTCAATGATTTTATTAATATTGTGTTAAGGGGATTGGAAAATTTAGATCATTAAAGAAAAGACACATGTTCTTCATTTATTTCATTCATTCCAAATGAATGGAAAGATCCTCTGGTACAAGTTAGTTTTGGTTGATTGTTTCCATTGTGTTTGTAAAATAATTATCCATTTAAATACCTTTTGTGTTATCAAAGACACTTCCATATTATTTGGATTAGTTTTTTTGAATAGATGAAGAAACTGGGAAAATGTATTTTTTAGAACCATGATGTGTTTTATAAAAAGGTTCCTAGTTCTTGATGTTTTCCATAACTAAAAATTTTTTAAATAAGAAAAATTAAGTGTTTTATACATCTTGGTTTTTGAAAAATGAACATGGAAATGTTTTATGAAAACATAATATCTTAATATAATTATATTACATCATTGTTTACAGGTAAAATAGTATTGGTCAGTATAGAAATAGGATTTCTATAATAAAACCACAATATAGTTGAGTGAAACCATATCATGTTTTCCTAAGTGGTACTTCTGATGGATTTATTTAAAAAAAATTACCCGCAAAAAGTAATTATGCATTTCCTTTAAAATTTCTATCACTGGGAATAAACTACATCATTTTTTATAAGATAAATGGTTATAGTTTTATAATTTTAAGAAAGAATTATTTTTCTTAACTCAAAAAGGGACCATCTGAATATAGGGGTATTTTAAACCATAATAAAAATATTTTATTGGATATGATCTATTCTTAAAGAGTATTTTACATTTTGAATTTATAAAGTGTTTAAAATTTGAAAATAAGGTGAAATATAAAAGTGTTTATATTTATTTATCAAATTTTTATAAATGATAATATGAAATTTTCATCTTATTTGAAAATTTATTTAAAACATGAAAAATGTAGTTTTGATTGATTTGGTCAATGGTTTAAATAAAATGAAATATGTGATATCAGTTTCATGTAAAGTGTTTACATGAAATATAAAATATTGATATGATTATAAAATTTTTCATAAAACATTACATATTTTTGAAAATGGAGGAGTTTATATTAAATGACATGTAAAATAAAAGTATGAAAGTTATCATATTGAAATAAATATAAAATGGCCATGTTTACTTATTTAATGGAATGTTCATAAATCTTGTATAAAATTTTAAGTGTTTATAATTGATTTAGTTATAAAACATTTAGAAATGTTTATCTTGTGACTAATATATGAATTTTTTATTTATTCATTTTATTCCCTAATTTATTATTCATATTTATAAGTGTTATATTATTAAATGGTGAATTATTCAATTTAAAGTGTTAAAATTCTCCTTTTAAATGAAATAACATTCCTATAAGGTGTTATATTCTAAGTATGACATAAGATTTAGTTGTATTCAACCATGAATGTGATTTTTTATGTGTTATAATATTCAAATTAAAGGTTGATTGTGATTTATGTATATAAGTTGTTAGGGTTGTATTAGAATTTAGGATCATATTAAGTAGTGATCTATGAGTAATGAGGCTTAGGGATAGACTTCACACTTTCTTAGGGGGCTTAGACACTATCAAAAAATTGGGGGTGATTATCCATCAGACCATGACTTCTATTGTGGGGATTTTAATTTCATGTGATTATAATCCATAACATGAAAAGGTTTCATGTACCTTATACATGAGATGTATTTGGTTATGTGTGAATATAATTGGATTTTATTTTTGGGTAAGTAAAAAATCATGAGTTTTTTAAAAAGTTATACATTCATATGTTTTGAATATATTAATTTGGATGAAGGTATAAGATAATAAATTGAATCCCTATAATAAATCATACATAAATATAATGTATGAGATAAAATTATGAGGTTTAAATCCTTTTGAAACACTGAGTTTTAGATTCTTACAAAAATTTACACTTTTTAATACCTTGATCATCTAAATGGTCATGCCATTGAAATATTGAGAGCCCATGGATTATCTTGTCTAAGAATAATTGGTTCTATGTGAACCTAATAGTATTAGGTTCCCACATATGTCATAATATTTGGGTCACACTTAGTTATGAAACATAATAGGATTATGATACCTATAGAATAGAGTTCGGATAATCCATATGATGGATTTTGGAAAATAGTTATTTTCTCAACCAGGGAAGAGTCATATATGATATAATGGCATGATGATTTTCTTAAATAGATAATTTATGGGATTAATGTCAAAGAGAACCAAAACATAGAGAAATTTGGATCTTGTCCCACTAAAGATATGATATAAATTCAAAAGGGATGGTTATTTTAGTGAGAACACATATAATAAAATTCCTTATTAAATTAATATAAAATATGATATACATATGATAAAAAATAAATTTTATATAAAATGTAATATTCATCATCCAACTTCAATTTGTGGTGAATTTTAAAAAATGAAAATCTTAATGGAAGTAATTTCATGCACTAGTATAATAACTAAGAATATTTATCAATCAGCATTGAAAATTTTATGTGTTGGTGAAACCCCTTCATGAGTAACCAAAAAAATTAGTTGTTAAAAAGAGGATCTATATACTTAAAAGAAGTTTTGGATGATTCAATTAAGATTTAAATAGAATTTTTTTGATGCAATATGACTAAAGGAGCTTCATTATCCACTCATTTACTCAATATTATTAAGTGTGTTAATGAATTGAAGATACCATAGGTCTCTTTAATGATTTATTTGGTTATGGAATTTCTTTTACAACTCTTTTTTGAATGTTTTTGAAAGTATAAATGAGTTTGATAAATGTTTACCTGATTCCTATAATTTTGAGGATAACTGCGTAGAACTTATGATATCTAAAATCTAGTGTTGTGTTGACATCACATAATGGTAAAATGTTAAGCCATAAAAATTAAAACCGGAGGTTCTAATACTTATCCTTTGTCATTGAAATCTAAAGAAGGTTTTTGGAGGTGGGGTCAAGGTTTCCATTGGATATGGAACTATTTAAAATACATAAATTATTATAAGAAACTTTTTATAGATTTCGTATTAGGTATTAATGTTATATTAACCAAGTATTTTATTTTGAGTGGATGTGATACCAAATTTATATTTTAAAATTATTATAAATATGTAAATGTTTAAAATTAAGGAAATATATTGATGCATATATTAGCTTGAATTCAAGTGATGAAAAAAATATCAATGTATCAAGGAAGTGGTTATAACGTATTACTTCAATGCTTGGATGAATCTTAAATAAAAGTTGTTCATTTTCGTCTCACTTCTCTTATGTGATAAGAGAAATTTCTTTTAAAAAGGTGCTTAAAAAGATATGAGATGATGGTATTAATATAAAAGGTTTATAATTTATCTAAATATATAATATATTTTAAGAGATGATAAGAATAAATATGTTTTTTCTAAGACATTTTTTAAAATATAAGGGAAATAGTTCTGATCACACTTTAGTGATATATTTAAAAGAATAATTTCTTGAATAATATTACTCCAAACACAAATAATTTCATATAAAATGTGGTTATTATTAGTTTATTTGTTAAATATACCCATAAGGTAAATAATTATTATTTCCTAAAATAAAGGATTTTGTTCCTTATAGATATATATTATAAAAAATAAAGTTTCTAAGAGATTAGTGGGAGTATGTTTAGACTTAGAGAAGTTAGAAGTGTAAAAAATAAAGGATTATACTAGTAAATTTAAAAGTTGTAGTCAGTTTATATCCTGAAAGATTTTAGTTTATATTGGTAAAAATTGATATTAATGTAAAGAGTTAAATTTTTTCCAAATGATATCAAAGAAAAGTTTATATGGGAAATTTATAATATGATGATGAACTTAGAAAGAGTCGTAAATAGAAACCATAAGTTATAAACATCATATGAAACCTATTTGGATGGATATTTAATGTGACTTGATACTATAATGGTTCTACTCACACTCACCCTCTGATTAGAGATAAAATGGGTTGAAAATGAGCTTACCCATCTCATCCACTGATCTGGGTAGAGACTGGAAATGACTCGTACATTTATCAATCCTTATACACCCATAAAAATTGGTTAAGATAGATCAGATATTGGATAGAAGATATGAGGAGATGGGTAATTACTCCATAATATCTTATATAAGATATGTGGATATGGGTATATCCTCTAGAAATATAAATATGAAAATTCAATGGATGATAATTCACTTGAGTGTTTACACACTTTCTCACCTAAAAATCTAGGATTTAAGTGGAAGATGATACACTTAATATTATCTCTTCTATTTCCTACAACACTAAGAATTAGCAGGATTAGATATACAACTACATCCTTGGTGACATTTACTTCATCCAATCCCCATATATATAGTTATGGCCCTATAGATGTGTATTCACTCTGATATCCAGATATGTATATAGCTTCTTAATCTTGTTTTCTAAATAAACATTCTTATTTGGTGAGAATGATGAGAGTGAGATATGGGAAACTTGTTAGGGATTGATCATGAATATTTTTATGTCTTGTTATGATGTCAACTGATTTTGGTTTTCCTATAGTTCATTTGTTGTTAATGAATGTAAATAGTAGATGTTTCTAAGGCCAAATCATTACATGGTATAACCATACTGAATATTATTTAACACCCCTACTTGTGCGATTATGAATTTTTTGACTTGTGTATATGAAGATCTACAAATTCTTTTTTAGGATGATCTCAGAAGCTGGTGATGGGTAGTTGATATGATAGTTTATAGAGGGGAGTTTCCTATATGACAACCACTCTCATGTCATCGGTGTTTAGAGTTGCACATGTTCATTTTGTGTTGATGTATCTAGTGATTATTTTGATCAAATTAAAATGTATTATGGAATTTTATATTATATATTAATATTTTATATTGTTCAATTGATGCACCATTTATATCATGGAGGATGATGTTTCATGATAGAAAGTGACATGTTGTATTTAGAGGTAATGTCACCCATTATTTGTGCAGATACCTTAGCATTGGTCGCTATCCCTAAGCTTATTGAACATGACCTTGGGGAGCTCAGTTACTGATATGTTGAGATATAACAATATAAATTGATACGAGTATATAAAAACCATCACTAAATGTATTAAAATTAATAATAATTAATTAATAATTAACAATATATATTTTTTAAATATATATATATATACATGTAAATATAGAAATAGATATAAATGTATATAGATATAAATATATATATATATATGTAAATACATGTAGATATAACAAAAATATATAGATATATATATATATATATATATGAATATATAAATACATAAATAAGTCTATATATAAATATATGTAAATATATGAATATATATAAATAGATATAGATATAGTCCTATATATATATATATATATGAAACTATATACTTGTAATTATTTATAAAATTATATGTAAATGGAAATATACATAAATATATAAATATATATATGAATATATATATCATTAGATATAAGAATATATGTGTATAATTATATATATATATGTAATTATATATATGTATGATTATATATACGTCATTATATATAAGAATATACATTTATAATTATATATATATATATACAAACATAATTGTGACAAGGTATCACAATTAAGAAACCAGGAGTTGATGAAATCAATAAGATAACAACATTCACTACAGTTTGGTTCTTAAACATGAATAAGATCAAAAAAACATGTCATTAAATAAGAACAATTTCACTTTAAGGGACGAATAAAGTCAAAAGGAGTTGGACCCAATGAATTAGGCTACAAAAGGAACTCATCTGGATTAAAATTACATAAACTCTCCAAAAATCATTTGAATGATAATTCAAATGAACAAAAAATCATAAGCATAGAATTCAATAGTTAGAGATCCTTAAATTAAAGGTATAATATAGAGGCAAGTAGTTTAAAAACCATTGTTAATTCCCTTAACTTTTTTTCTGGATAAAATCAATAGGAATCGAACCGGTTATTTAATATTCATATTGTAAAAGAATATTCCTAGCAATAAACCATAACAAAAATACAATAAATACAACTCATTAAGAAATAATCATTAATTAAAAGTTCATCCATGTTATATAAAATATAATACAGTGGAATATCAAATAATAAAATGAAAAAACTCTCCCATGGTCCTTGAAATTAAGGGAGAGAAAACCAAACTAAACCATGAATTTTAATTATATCTATTAGGTTCTCAATATTTTTTTGGTTTGTTTTTCTTCTTTACTACAACAACAAAAAATAAGACATAAAACCAATTAAATAGGGTTGGCTACATGGATAAAAATAACCAACTAGCTCAATTGAAAATTACATTTTTATTAAAACCATTTAGAACAAGATTATCTTGAATTTTTTTTATGGGTAAGCTTCATGGTTTTTTATTTATCTATAATTTTAGTTATTTCAATTTGGTTCAATCTTATTTAAAATAATAATAAAAACACACTGATATAATATTATTTTATAAATTAAAAATAAAATATAAAAATTTATAATTTAAAAAAATAAAGGATTAAAGTAGGGGTAAACTAATATTTATAAACAAACAAAGGTATCATTTGAGGATCCACTATTGATATATCGTAACTATTATTATTGAAATGAACTGAAATTTTTAATCTACTTTATATAGTTTGGGATAAAATTAAACATGGATTTTATTTATTTAATTTATGTTGTAACATAAAAGTTTAATTTGTATAATTTTGGTAGAAATGATGTTTTAAATATACCATGATTGAGAAAGTGAAAATATATATAAATATATCGACCTAATATCCAAATGAATAAAAAATAATTACCATAGAGAACCAAAAAGGTACATTTTAATTTTATACTATTTATTAGTAATGAAAATTTCAATTTTATTTCATTATTATTTTCACTGTAACTAGATTATTTAGTTTTTTTCTCTCACTAAAATCTAATAGAACCAACCGATGCACATCCCTACTGAGAAAATTTTAACCCTCTAGCCCAAAGATATTCACTTTCATAAACAAGAATGATTTCTTTTATTTTAATTTTCATGTAATTTTTTTCATATCATATTAGGAAATATTATTGATTATTCCATATAATTGAGGTAAATTTTAAATTTTTTTATGTTACTTAGAAAATTCAACTGATTCCTCATATTATTAAGGTCACTTTTTAGGATTATTCTATAAGTAACATACTAATTCATATCACATTGAAATATTTGGAATTTAAACATCACTAGAATTAAAATAAATTAAAAATAGAATATATAATTATAATCAAATAATTAATCCAATACTTAAAACACTCCTAATTACAATCTTCTCATACATGAACATCATAGAAAAAATAGAGCAATACACAACTCATGATAAGAATAATAAGGCCCAATAGAGCCTTAAATGATCAAATAACACTTAATCAATTCAGAATATGAAGCAAACAATTTTGATTCAATAATTTATTATTAACATATCCAAGAAATGAGTAAAATTTAGAATAGTCCAAACCATTACGGATTAATCATATCATCATATATTGTTTAAAAGATAAATAGTTCTCAAATAGAATCAATATTGAGAAACTGGGTAAAAATAATGTGTAATACAAGAGCACAATGTTATGATGAAATATAAAAAATATTGAATGATAAAACTATTAAAATAGGGTTCATGTAATAATCAAAATCACTAGGGTTTGATGGTATGGATAAATCCTAGAAGTATACAAATTTAGAAGTAGAAATGATATAATTCAATGGTTGTTTGGATGTAGTATCAGGGGTGTTTTTCCGACCAAATGGGATTCAAGATTTTCAAGCCTTGTAATATTCATCAGTAGGTACTAATCTGATTGGTTTGAAGAGTTGGATGAAATATTCTTGAATAAATCATCATACATTGATATTGGGATAAAAATCAGAGCATTTAAATTGTAATTAACAATTGGATCCCTCTGGGGATTCAAATTGACCCTCTAATATCTATATATAAAATCAAATATTAAGAAACTTCATAATCACCCTCGCAAAATTAGTTTTAAATTAGAAAATGTAATCAAATAAACAACATAATAAGAAACCGTTGAGATGGAGATAGTTTTTTTTATGGATTACTTGATCACATAATTCAATATTGGCTGAAGATTTGTTGAGAGGTGAGAAGTGGGGGTTAGGGATATATTAGTGGGTAATGGATATAGCCTTTACTTTGGATGGTAGTAAATGGATCTCATTGATGCACATTACATTGTCTCTCTCATTAAGATTAGATTCACCCCCCCCCACTAAATTGGTAGTACTATGGGTTATTGATGAATCTATTTTAGGATACAATGGTAGCTTGATACATGACACAAGTACTTTATAGATAGTTTTATTTGAATAATCTTTGAAATCAAGAGAGTAATAAATGGATATTGTTGTTTCACATTAAAAAAATTCCTTTGATTCTTGTTGAAAGATTTTAGAGGAATATCGATTTATAGGAAGGATTAGAGTGCTTGAGAATGGTTAGAATTAATTTTCCTATCTAATGATGACTCTATTTTATAGGCATAGTAGCACCTGCTTTGATAAAACACCATACCCCTTGAAATTAGGTTGATAACTTTCCTAGAAAGGCGTGCATTTTTTAGATTTAATCATTTCTATCCAATTGCAGCTGATTGATTAATTTTCCTAGATCATAATCACTACTAAATGGATATTTTTTCTATAAAATATACATACCCATTCCAACCCATGTGGGATTCCAATAAATCCTTCCCTATTAAAAAACATAAATTAATTTTTTTTAATATTTTAAAAACTATTTAAAATCCAAAAATCCCCCACCATTTTAAAATATTTAAAACAAACTTTTGAAAATAAAACATCATAATCTTTTGGAAATAACATGAACAAATAATGGTATCTCTCAATTTGAAACCTTACATAGTATATACAAATCAAATTTAAATAGAGAAACATGTGGACACTGCATAGAACATGTACCTATTGTTATCAACCAGATTCATTCTACAAAATTCCATTCAAAATCATTAGTTCTTCATCTAAACCTATAAACCATTATATACAAGTGTTACTTATCCTTTAATTAATGTCTGAGAGATAAATTCATAAGATCTTTAGAATGTCCCCACTCCTGTATTCACTTAGGTTAACCAAAAAGTGTTCCCATGTTCCAATAATTTTTTGATATCCTTGTTTCATTTAGAGTTTTAAACACATAATCCTTTTCTCATTTTCTAGGTATGTAATATACCTTTGGTTCTTCCTTCTCACATATGATATAATTTCATGCATTGAACTTATATGTGAGAATTTATCACATTTTAAGTTGAGGTCCTTTCATTAATAAATTTTTACAAGGACTTTAAACCCATCCCTGAGTAATTTTTGTATACTAACTCCCTTGAAAGTCTCTTGGTTAGTATATCCAAAAAAAATTAGACTGATCTAAAAAACTCCAAAGTTATGATACGATCCTATATCAAATACCACATATAAATATGTCTGAGACCAATGTGTCTCATTTTTTCCATTACAAGTATTATTGCATTCCCTATCCAGTATTGCTTGACTATCGCAGTGTATAGAATCTAGAGACATTGGAATATATCACAATGGTAGATATGATAAAAGTGATCCAATCCATTATTCTTCCTTTCCAATAGTTGTTAAAGAAACAAACTTAGAACTCGTCATGGAGTTCATTATATAGGTTTGTTTCTTCAATCCCCAAGAGATCACTCCACCTCCAAGTATAAAAATAAAACTACTCATAAAATATTAATCCTCTAAATTAATAATCTATCTTATATTATAAAAACCTTACAAAACCATTGGGACTTCACTATAATATATAAAATAATCGATACCACCCATAAGATATTTGAGTACTCTTTTATTTGTATCCCATTGTGCATAACTCAGATAACTTATGTACCCACTCAACTTTCCAATAGAATATTAAATATCATGTCTTGTTCATTTCATGGAATACATAAGATTCCAGATAACCCTTACATATTATAGTTGAGAAAACTCCATACCATAATTTGGTATCATCCTACTCCCAAAATCATATGGGGTAGAAATCGATGAATAATCAAATTGTTCAAACCACTTTAAGACCTTTTTAGTATAATTATATATATACAGAAAAATAAAATCCTTACTCCTAACAATTTTTATTTCCAAAATAACATTAAACTTACCTAATTCTTTCATATCAAAGTGTCAAGATAAATTTACTTAGCCTCGTTTAGTTGGATCATATATGTTCCAAATATTATAATGCCATTAACATATAAAAAAATAATTACACAATAATTATTATAGAACCAACTATAAAAACATTAATTATATTGGTGAAATATAAAATTAGTGGATAAAATTACTTTATTAAATTTCTCATACCATTATTTTAGTTCTTTTTTTAAACCATATAGGGATCATACCAATTTTTAAACCTTCTTTTCTTTACAAGGTACTGTGAATCCTTCAATTTGTTCCATATATATTTATTAATCCAATTCATGATTTATGAATGATGTTTTAATATCCATTTGGTTAATTACTATATTATATATGGAAGATAAAATAAGATGAATTATAATAGAAGTAGTCCTAGCCACATGATCATAAGTATCAAAATAAACCATTCCTTTATTTTGAGTAAACCCATTGTCTAACAATCTATATTTATACTTTTCAGTTATACCATCAAATTTTCATTTTATTATAAATACACACTTACAACCTATAGGTTGGGAACCTTAAACAAGTTCAAATAATATCAAAGTATTTTTTCTGGTTATAGAATCTATTTCATTACTTATGGATTCCTTCCAAAAGTGGGGCATCATAATATGACATAGGTTCTTTGAAAGTTTTTTAGATAAGACTCTATATTGAGAAAAAATAAATCTTTTTTAACAATATTATCATTAGTTCCTTCAAATATATACTTATATAAATCTGATCTATATGACTTGGTTATCCATGGTCATTTACTTTTATAAACCTACCTAATAGAATCTTCTTCAGATGCACTTTTATTTGATCCAAATTCCTCTATTTGGATTTTCTTAAGTAAATAAGTAAACCTAAATTCATCAAATATATCATCTCTTAATTCAATAACCATATCAATAACTAATAAATCATTTGATTCTATAATCATGAATCCATAAGATTTTAAATGCTCTATATATACAAGAAATTTTTTATCAATAACTATATTACCCAACTTTTCCCTTTTAGGTTTAGATACTCTTACAATTGTATGAAAATCCCAAAACTTTAAATAATTTAGTTTTAGTTTACAATGCTTCCATAATTCATATAGATTCATATCCTTCCCTTTGGTTAGAACCCCATGTAGGATGTGACATATAGTTAATAACACCTCTCCCCAAAATCCTTTTGAGAAACCTGATATAGGAATTGTGAAATTAACTATTTTTTATTAATGTTTCATTATTTCTCATAGTTACAGCATTTTTTTGAGGTTCATATGGATATTTCCCTTTATATATAATCCATAAGGATTCAGATAATGAATTACTATATTATTCACCCACTCTATCAAATCTGGGGAATTTAATTGTCTGCCCACATTAGTTTTTAGCCTCATTTTTATATATGCTAAATTTATCTATAATTTCATCTTTATCATGTAAAATTTATACATGGGAAAATCTAGGATAATCATCAATAAAAGTTAAAAAGTATTTTTTATTATCTATAGTGGGTGTAGCATAAAAATAACATTCATTACTATGTATTAATAATAACATATTACTTTTCATTTATATAGTTTTAAATTATTTTCTAACTATTTTATTTTTCATGAAAGTCACACATTTATGATCATTTGTATCCATGATGTGTAATAATTCCATTTTGATATATCATTAATTTTCTTAAAATTAATGTGGCCTAAATGATTATGCTATAAATTAAAATACTAAAAAGTAACTAGAAACACTATTTGTATTTAATTTGAATAATTCATCATACAATTGACCCTTTAAAACAAATATCTCACCTTTGGAAAAAACAAAGTTATCAACCATAAATACAATCATAAACCCATTCTTGTTTAATAAGATCCTTTAGAGTATGTTCCTACAAACTTTGACCAAATAAAAGAAGTTATTTAAGGTGAGTATCTTTCCTAAGGTAAACTTACGATCAATTACTCCCTTAATTTATACATTTATTCTTTAAAGGTTCTCTATGTAGAGAGACATCCTATATTTTATTGATTCCATTTTCTTAAAGAGGGATTTATTATTTCCCACATGTCATGTAGCACTGGAATTCATGCACCAAGAAGAGTTATCCTTAATCTCATTCTATTTAAAGATCATGGTTGAAAATTACTTTTTTGAATCATTGTTTCTATCTTTCTTCTTATAGAGATAATAGTCCCATTTTAAGTTCCTTTTATTTCCATAGAAGTATCATGACCATTTATTATTATTTAATTCCAACTTACCTTTTTATGGATGTTTTGGATGTTTTTTACCCTTTGAGAACCCATAAGGATCCTTTAATGACCCTGCATCACTATGAGTTATAAATTATAGAGGGAAACTAAACTTTTTCATGTAGTGGATGGATCATTCGGAGAACTGAGTGTTGAATTGAGATGATTCATGTTTAAAAATCATTAAAATGTGTTTTTGGATATATAATGGAAGATTTGTGATAAAATAATATCTCAGGATAAGGTTGGAGTCATGGTTGGTGACACCCAATATACAACATCAACACCAACTATACGGTGGTCTGGGCAGTATCCCAGTGTAGCTAGCCAAAGGGACACTAGCTAGACAGTGGATCTTGAGTGGAAAGCTAGTGGGACATGTTGGGAATCCATTTAATTATAGTCTTTTGTGTCTTTTTTTCCTTGATACTCCTTATGGATTCATCTACTTGGATCAAATTTTAGCAATCTATTAGACCATTAAATCCTTTTATCCTCCCTTTAAGAGATCAATTTTAAGTGGGGTAGATCTGGGTGATATCCATTGGTGAACTTGAGAAATATCCTCTGTTCTTATTTGATCTTGGATCCCTCTTCCTTTTATGGTAGAATATCATTGTGTCATTCATCGTGGATGATTCCTCTTGCTACGTCACATCCTTATGACCCTTTTATGTATTAATTATCTTCAATTTATCTTCCTACTTGATCATATTTATCCACTATTGACCTTTGGATAAATTATGATTTGATGATTGTATAAAAATTCCATGGGTTCTTGGTGGAATTGTTTGTGAATGGTTGGGATTTCAATTGGCATGTATAAAGGGTGTCTCATGATGAAGAACAATTTTTTTATGGTAGTTTAATTAAAGGAATGTCCCTTGGTGTTTCATATAGGGTTTTTTGTTGAATCAAGTTGAACTATAAAGACCCTGACCCTATTATCCTAGAGTAAGTGGTTACTTTATTACATGGGCATAATAATAAGGAATTTAATCCTAAAGGATTTAATAGTTTAGTAGTTTTTGAAAACTAGATACATACTTTAATCTTATATTACAATTCAAAATATAAAATAAAATATAGTAACTCCATTGAAAACACCATTATTCTCCTATATTAACCTTTGATTTTAGTCATAATATACTTATTGGCATCCTGGGGAAAATGAAACATAAGAAAGGGGTGATCTCATATTCTCAATAAGGGTATGCATGCAACAAAATATATCATAAATAAGGATAAAAATTTATGTAAAGTTAAATAAATGAAACACATTCCACTATACAAATTCATAATAATATGGTAGGAATAAATTTAAATTAAATAATTACATAATAACATGATCTAAAACTTATCCATGGGTATAAAAACTAATAAGATAATCACATGGGAACCAATAACTAATCTCATAATGTGGGACATTATAAAAATACCATCAAGTCTTTAGTCGAGACATCATACATATATGGGTAAGGCCTCGGTCAATACCCAAACTAGTTTGTCTCATGAGACCTACTGATGTATCAAGGGGCTATAGTGGGCCCCACCCATCACTTACTAATTCTAATTCATTACTCATATGAAAGGGGTGAAACATAGTCAATATGAACATTAATATTGAAACTAGCATATGAAATGTTAATAATTTTCTTAATCAATAAACATAATCATAAACTATCCAGAGTAATATGTTGAATGGTATCAAAATAATCATCCCCAGTCAAGATGATCATAAACCATTTGATAAAACATGATAGATGGTATCATAAGTGATAAAAATAAATGAATAATGATATTAAACAAATGAATTTTAAATATATGAAAATACTTTAAATGAGATAATTGAACAATTCTTGAGGAAAATACCCTTATTCACTTTGAAAATCACTTATTTTTAAAATGATTCACAATTATAAAAGAGAACATTTTCTTTAAAAATAACCATGTAAAATTGTTAATGAAAATAGAAAACATTGAGGCATCATGATGGAGGGAAAATCAAATTATGCTATATAAGTTAAAAAAACATTCTTTCTGTATTTTTTTTGTAAAGACACAAAGTACCTCATTTGGAAAACGACAAAAATACCCCCGTCAAACCATTTTGTAAAAAATAAAGCATGGTAAAAAATATTTTAAATAATTATAGGAGAAAATTAAAAACCTTTTTGAAAAAAAAATTATAAAACATGTGTGTGGAAGATAAATATTCCTCATCAGAGACTTAAATATAATCAATCCTGAATAATGATGATATTATAAAATAAACCCTTATCTTAGGTCTGATTTCCTTCGTACGTGTATGAACGTATTGCATAGTGCTTTTAAAAATATTATTAACTTATACCCGAATAATATTAATATTTATTATATAATTTATTATACCCTTATAACATTTTACCACTCATTTATTAATAATATTTTATTCATTTCACTATTTCAGGTGCTAATTGTCTTGTTTTTTAATGCTTGTTTTATCTTGAAAGTCCCAGTTCTCTTTCATAAGATATATATCCAACATATCCATAATAATATTAATGCCATAAATATAATATTTAATCATTAAATAAATTTTTATAACTATTATTGAATTTTGAACATATAAAATTAATCGCATCACTTCGTGGAGACGTTAAGTCGTACGTACGCACGAGCGATGATATCATTTCTAAATGGTTGAAAGGTTAATAAAGTGGATGGTATATTAATTTTCCTTAATAAATATAATATCAAAATTATTATATATATCCATTATTTCTATCAATATAACCATCCAAGTAAAGTGTTGATAGAAAATAAATTACATCGCTACATGGAGACGGTAAGCCGTACAGACGCATGTGCGGTGCTTTCATTTTCTATAGGATAGATAAAGGTAGAATATGATTGTATGATAAAAATAATAAAATATAATTATATAAATGATACTATATTTATTATATTATTATGGAAATAACACATGAAAATGAAGTATAGGAAGAAATTAACTTTAATGTGTTGGTAAACACAATTACCTCTTCTTCAGAGGGCTTCCTCTAGATCTCTTTTCAAGGGATCTAGGGTTGGTATTTTTGGAATACCAGGACCTCAAAAACATGGATAAGTATTTTGGGAAGATAATTGGGAATGTTTTAATTGATCTACATGGCTCAAAGTGGTGTGACTAAGTTAGGGATAAGGTTCCCATTTATAATTGAGGTGAGGAGTAATTTTAGAAACTCTCAAAATATTAAATTAATATAAATTAATTTTCAATTAAAAATGGATCAATGATGATTTATTTATAATATAATATAATTATGGGTAAAAATAATCTCATTAAAAAAAATTAAACAAGTTTAGGTGACATATTATCCTTATCATTTAGTTTTAACCCTTATTTAACCCCTATAACTCTTACCATTACGACATGCATTTCACTCTTTAAGGGTCAATATAGTTACAATAGAAATCAAAAATACCCATAAATGTATCATGGATTTCATTTTAAACTTTTTCATAATAATTTGTCCAAATTTAATTTTTTAGGAATTTTTATCATTTAATAAAATATTATTCACTATAAAATATTCATATTATCAATTTTAAGGACTATTCATTACTTTGACTTTAATAATATCAATCAAACACTTATAATTAAAAAAACTATTTTATTACCTCCATAAAATTTTAAGGTGATCTATAAAATTATTTTATAAAATTAATTATCTCAAATTGTATTTATTTTAATATTTTTAATAACATTTATTTGATATTTCTAAAAATAAAATAACTATTACATCAGCGTTGTGTAAGCATTTAAGGTAATTATTTCTGAATTAAAAATTAAAAATAAATTTCCATGATTAATATAAATATTATATATTTAAAAATAAAATTTATAGTCAAACATATAGTTTGTATAACTCCATATAAAAAATGTTATATTTATTAAAAACATGAATGTGACATCTTTGAATTTTATTTAAATAAAATATTATAAAGTTCATAATCACTTCCTAATATAAATGAAGGGTCACATATCAATAAAATGAATTATTATTTATTTAAATTACTCATAAAATAAAATTGGTTAAATTTTTAGGGTCATTTTATAATTCTTTTCATATTATTGTTACCCTTAATTACTCCATTTACCCTTTATCGTGGTAACAAAAATTACTATGGTTACTTTTCATTTTGACCAAAAATAAAAAGGAACTATTTAATAAATTTGTAAATCCTTATTAAAAATATTTAATATATTTTTAAAATTCAAAACATAGAAGTTTTAGGATTAAATTTAAAATTAAACCGTCCAAATGCAATGAAAAGCAGTTTTTCATAAAAATGTGTTTTTAAGCTCAAATATGTACTAATTCCAAAATAAGATATAAGGATTGTTTAAATGTAATAAATTATATTATATATAACTATATATTACTTAATTTCCTTTTATATAAATTTCAAATCATAAAATTATTTTTTTAATACAAATAAAATGAGAGATTTATAAAAATCGGTATTTTTCACTATTCACTGAAAATTTAATCTTTTTTGAAAATTCTCAAAAATTCATCCTATGATAATTTTGACATGATGAATCCAAAAATGAAATTCATTTTTTCAAATATATTTTTTAAAACTTCTAGAAATTAATTATAATATTCACTCATATAATTCAGGAAAAATCCCTTTTGAAGAAAACATATTTTTGAAGAATAAATTGACTTTACTAAAAATAAAGTTCTTATTCACAAATAATTAATTAATAATTTAAAAATGAGTAGTATAGTTATATATTTATAATATGGATAATATTATTCATTCCCTCCAATTTAACAGTTGTTTTATAATGATCACATAATAATATTTAATTGTTCGTTCAAGCTAGGTGTTATGTGCAACATAAACTATTCAAGGGATTAGATTTATTTAAAAAACTAAATACCATAAAATCTTGAGGTATTACATTATCCCCTCATTAAATAAATTGTTTCCTAAAAATTTTAAAATGTACTTCAAAAATAAATGGTTGATATTTAAAAATTATATTGTAGATATCCCATATCATAAAAAGGGATAATAAAACATAATCTTAAAAGAGGGAAAAGAAAATGTGAACATCACCATAGAACTAGGTTTTTGAATAAGATATCATTAGTGGGAAGTGAAAATATGGACATAGAATAGAAATATAATTATCAATATATTATGGGGAGTTATAGATAACATTATCATGAGAAATTTAACTATCACAAAACCAAAAATATGTGATGAGTTAAAATCCCAATTATTCCTCAGTGAGAAAAGTAAACGGATAAAATTTCTGTTCAAAAATACTTTTCTTAAAGTTGAAAATTTATTTTACAATATAGATAAACCACTCAAATAAATAAAATTACTGTATTTATAATCATAATCTCATACTTTTTTTCTTTGATCTATTTCTACTTCATCTCTTACTCTAGGAAATGGATTTTCAAGATGAATTTTTCATGCCAGAATCCCTTTTAATGAATCATAAGTTCCACAAGTCATTCCTTCAGCCTCTAAATATTTATTGATTCCAAAATTGTTATAAAAGGTTATCCAATATTATAAATCATACTTTAACCTCAAACAAAATAATGTAGACTTTATTTTCACATACCAAATATATGAATACCTTGATCACCATAAAACCTTAACGAAAACATCCATGCTTTCAAATCCTTAAAGAAGAAGTACTCTAGAAAAATACTTATATATATCATGATTCTTATAACATTAATATAATTGAAAAAATAATTTTAAAACATAATTTTCTAATCCAAAAATACATATACTTTAATCATTCCACTTCGACTATAGTAAAAGTATAAGATTAACCTTGATCCCTTTTCTTTTTTTGAGTTATATTCCCTTGACTCTTGGGAAATTCATTTGTGTAGTATCCCATATTCTTAACGTTTAAATATTGGATATTGGAAGCTTATTTCCTTCCCTTTCAATCAAGATCTTTGTGGCATTTCTCTCTACATTTGTAGAAAACTCTCATTCTCTTGAAGTAAGTATTGAGGTGTTTCTTTCCACAATTATCACATGTGGGAAAATCCTTCTTTAATTTCTTCCCCTTATCCATTTTTTCTATTTCATCCTCTTATAATTTTTGTTTCCTTTAGAACCACAATACTTGAATAATTATTTCTATGTCTTGATGGCACAAGATATTATATCCACACATGATTAAAAAAATTAGTATACCATCTCCCTTCGAAGGATTGGTTTAATCCCATCTAAGAAATGATCAATCTTACTATTTGGATTGCGTTTGTAACCTAAAACATTCCTAGATAACCTTGTAAAGTTACCTTCATAATTAGCAACATTTTCTTCTTCCTTTTGTCTAAGACCCAATAATTGTCCCTCCATATCCTCTCATTGTTCTCAAGAAAAATATTTTTCCAATAAAATTTACTCAAAATATTTCCATTACATGCTTGATTTCACTTTTTCATCCTTAGTGTCTTGAATAAATAACCACCATCGATCTGCATCCCCTAAGAGATGATAAATTATCATGACAACCTTCTATTTTTTATTACTTTCCAAGGTGAAAAATATATTTTCTATGGAATATATTCATTGCTCATCTAAAAATGGATTTGTAGTTCTAGTGAATGATGGAGTTTTTTTCATACGAAGTGGTAAAAATTATGACACCATATTGTAGATAATAAGGCTAATACATATAGAAAATTTTATTTCTTTTAACCAGATTCAGTTATCCCAATATTGTTGTAGTTTTTCCAGCTCTAATTGCAGCTTCAACTCAAACTACAACTCTACCTCTAGATTTATTAACTTTCCTAGGAGGGAAATCCCCAAGTGCATTGAAACAATTTCCATTCCCTCCACTATGTTCAATTTCTAAAAAATTTCATACACTTGATTAGATCATAACATCATGAAACATAATTTATAATCTCAAAACTAGTGAAACACTTCACATAAATTGAAAATTTTAGTGTAACTAATCTATAAATAATAAGTTGGGTTTCTATGGAAGTATTTAAAAATTATTTTATAGACTTTAGTTCTCTTATATATTTTTTACTAAGTCTATTTCCCAAGGTTTCTATTAAAATTTATCTAATAACAACTATAATGACCCCAAACCCAGTATCCTAGAGTCGGTGGATACTTTATTACATTGGCATAGTAACAAAGAATTTCATCCCAAAAGACCAAATACATTAGTAGTTTTAGAAAACTAGATACATACTTGAATCTTACATTACAACTAAAAATATAAAATACAACATAGAAACTCCTTTGAAAAAACCATTATTCTCTTAGATTTACCCTATATATCAGTCATAATATACTTATTGGAATCCTGGGAAAAAATAAAACATAATAAAGGGGTGATCTCAGATGATTAGTAAGGATATTCATACAGTAGAAGATATCATAAAAAATCAAAAAAAAATTATGTCAAGGTAAATGAATGAAACAAATTCCATTAAACAAATAACTTGATCATAATATGGTAGGAATAAATGAAAATCAAATAATTCCATAGTAACATGAGCTAAAATTTATACATGGATATCAAAACTAATCATACAATCACATGGGAAGAAATAACTAATCTCATAACGAGGTAATTCATGATGTAGGATATTATAAACATACCATCAAGGCTTCTTCTAATAAATCATACAAAAATGGGTAAGGCCTCAACCAATACCCAAACTAGTTTGTCTCATGAGATTTACTGATACATCGAGGGGCTATAGCGAGCCCTACCCATCACTTACTAAGTCCAATGTATTCATCATCTGGAAGGGGTGAATATAGTCAACATTAACATTCATATATAAAATGTCATATGAAATGTTAATAATTTTCCTAATCAATAAACATAATCATAAACCATCCAGAGTAATGTTGTGAATGGTATCAAAATAGTAAATTCCTAGTTAAAATGATCATAAACCATTCAATAAAATATGATAGATGGTATCATAAGAGATCAACCTTAGTGAATTATAATATTCAACAAATTATGTTGACATATATGAAAATAATTTAAATGATATCGTCAAAAAAATCTTGAGGAAAATACCTATTTTCACTTTGAAAATCACTTATTTTTAAAATGACGCACAATGATAAAAGAAAACATTTTATTTTAAAATTACCTTGTAAAAATGTAAATAAATCATAAAAAAATTTAGGTTTTATTATGGTGGGAAAATATTATCATCATATATAAGTTATAAAACATTATTTCAATATTTTTTTAAAAAAATTCACAATATACCTCATTTGGAAAATGACAAAAATATTCCTTTCAAACCGTTTTGTAAAAAATAAAACATAGAAAAAATGATTTTAAATAATTTTAGTAGAAATTTAAAAACCATTTTGAGGGAAAATTTTATTAAACATGGACATAGAAGATAAATATTCCTCAGTAGATACTTAAATAGAAACAATTCTGAATAATGATGATATTGTGGAATAAACCTGTACCTTAGGTTGGATTTCCTTCATATGTGTTATAACCTCCTTTATAGTGATTTTAAACTTATTATTGAATTATAAAAAATAATATTAATATTTATGATATCATATAATATCCCCTTATAACATTTTACCACTCATTTATTGAATTTTGAACATATAAAATTAATCGCATCACTTCGTGGAGACGTTAAGTCGTACGTACGCACGAGCGATGATATCATTTCTAAATGGTTGAAAGGTTAATAAAGTGGATGGTATATTAATTTTCCTTAATAAATATAATATCAAAATTATTATATATATCCATTATTTCTATCAATATAACCATCCAAGTAAAGTGTTGATAGAAAATAAATTACATCGCTACATGGAGACGGTAAGCCGTACAGACGCATGTGCGGTGCTTTCATTTTCTATAGGATAGATAAAGGTAGAATATGATTGTATGATAAAAATAATAAAATATAATTATATAAATGATACTATATTTATTATATTATTATGGAAATAACACATGAAAATGAAGTATAGGAAGAAATTAACTTTAATGTGTTGGTAAACACAATTACCTCTTCTTCAGAGGGCTTCCTCTAGATCTCTTTTCAAGGGATCTAGGGTTGGTATTTTTGGAATACCAGGACCTCAAAAACATGGATAAGTATTTTGGGAAGATAATTGGGAATGTTTTAATTGATCTACATGGCTCAAAGTGGTGTGACTAAGTTAGGGATAAGGTTCCCATTTATAATTGAGGTGAGGAGTAATTTTAGAAACTCTCAAAATATTAAATTAATATAAATTAATTTTCAATTAAAAATGGATCAATGATGATTTATTTATAATATAATATAATTATGGGTAAAAATAATCTCATTAAAAAAAATTAAACAAGTTTAGGTGACATATTATCCTTATCATTTAGTTTTAACCCTTATTTAACCCCTATAACTCTTACCATTACGACATGCATTTCACTCTTTAAGGGTCAATATAGTTACAATAGAAATCAAAAATACCCATAAATGTATCATGGATTTCATTTTAAACTTTTTCATAATAATTTGTCCAAATTTAATTTTTTAGGAATTTTTATCATTTAATAAAATATTATTCACTATAAAATATTCATATTATCAATTTTAAGGACTATTCATTACTTTGACTTTAATAATATCAATCAAACACTTATAATTAAAAAAACTATTTTATTACCTCCATAAAATTTTAAGGTGATCTATAAAATTATTTTATAAAATTAATTATCTCAAATTGTATTTATTTTAATATTTTTAATAACATTTATTTGATATTTCTAAAAATAAAATAACTATTACATCAGCGTTGTGTAAGCATTTAAGGTAATTATTTCTGAATTAAAAATTAAAAATAAATTTCCATGATTAATATAAATATTATATATTTAAAAATAAAATTTATAGTCAAACATATAGTTTGTATAACTCCATATAAAAAATGTTATATTTATTAAAAACATGAATGTGACATCTTTGAATTTTATTTAAATAAAATATTATAAAGTTCATAATCACTTCCTAATATAAATGAAGGGTCACATATCAATAAAATGAATTATTATTTATTTAAATTACTCATAAAATAAAATTGGTTAAATTTTTAGGGTCATTTTATAATTCTTTTCATATTATTGTTACCCTTAATTACTCCATTTACCCTTTATCGTGGTAACAAAAATTACTATGGTTACTTTTCATTTTGACCAAAAATAAAAAGGAACTATTTAATAAATTTGTAAATCCTTATTAAAAATATTTAATATATTTTTAAAATTCAAAACATAGAAGTTTTAGGATTAAATTTAAAATTAAACCGTCCAAATGCAATGAAAAGCAGTTTTTCATAAAAATGTGTTTTTAAGCTCAAATATGTACTAATTCCAAAATAAGATATAAGGATTGTTTAAATGTAATAAATTATATTATATATAACTATATATTACTTAATTTCCTTTTATATAAATTTCAAATCATAAAATTATTTTTTTAATACAAATAAAATGAGAGATTTATAAAAATCGGTATTTTTCACTATTCACTGAAAATTTAATCTTTTTTGAAAATTCTCAAAAATTCATCCTATGATAATTTTGACATGATGAATCCAAAAATGAAATTCATTTTTTCAAATATATTTTTTAAAACTTCTAGAAATTAATTATAATATTCACTCATATAATTCAGGAAAAATCCCTTTTGAAGAAAACATATTTTTGAAGAATAAATTGACTTTACTAAAAATAAAGTTCTTATTCACAAATAATTAATTAATAATTTAAAAATGAGTAGTATAGTTATATATTTATAATATGGATAATATTATTCATTCCCTCCAATTTAACAGTTGTTTTATAATGATCACATAATAATATTTAATTGTTCGTTCAAGCTAGGTGTTATGTGCAACATAAACTATTCAAGGGATTAGATTTATTTAAAAAACTAAATACCATAAAATCTTGAGGTATTACATTATCCCCTCATTAAATAAATTGTTTCCTAAAAATTTTAAAATGTACTTCAAAAATAAATGGTTGATATTTAAAAATTATATTGTAGATATCCCATATCATAAAAAGGGATAATAAAACATAATCTTAAAAGAGGGAAAAGAAAATGTGAACATCACCATAGAACTAGGTTTTTGAATAAGATATCATTAGTGGGAAGTGAAAATATGGACATAGAATAGAAATATAATTATCAATATATTATGGGGAGTTATAGATAACATTATCATGAGAAATTTAACTATCACAAAACCAAAAATATGTGATGAGTTAAAATCCCAATTATTCCTCAGTGAGAAAAGTAAACGGATAAAATTTCTGTTCAAAAATACTTTTCTTAAAGTTGAAAATTTATTTTACAATATAGATAAACCACTCAAATAAATAAAATTACTGTATTTATAATCATAATCTCATACTTTTTTTCTTTGATCTATTTCTACTTCATCTCTTACTCTAGGAAATGGATTTTCAAGATGAATTTTTCATGCCAGAATCCCTTTTAATGAATCATAAGTTCCACAAGTCATTCCTTCAGCCTCTAAATATTTATTGATTCCAAAATTGTTATAAAAGGTTATCCAATATTATAAATCATACTTTAACCTCAAACAAAATAATGTAGACTTTATTTTCACATACCAAATATATGAATACCTTGATCACCATAAAACCTTAACGAAAACATCCATGCTTTCAAATCCTTAAAGAAGAAGTACTCTAGAAAAATACTTATATATATCATGATTCTTATAACATTAATATAATTGAAAAAATAATTTTAAAACATAATTTTCTAATCCAAAAATACATATACTTTAATCATTCCACTTCGACTATAGTAAAAGTATAAGATTAACCTTGATCCCTTTTCTTTTTTTGAGTTATATTCCCTTGACTCTTGGGAAATTCATTTGTGTAGTATCCCATATTCTTAACGTTTAAATATTGGATATTGGAAGCTTATTTCCTTCCCTTTCAATCAAGATCTTTGTGGCATTTCTCTCTACATTTGTAGAAAACTCTCATTCTCTTGAAGTAAGTATTGAGGTGTTTCTTTCCACAATTATCACATGTGGGAAAATCCTTCTTTAATTTCTTCCCCTTATCCATTTTTTCTATTTCATCCTCTTATAATTTTTGTTTCCTTTAGAACCACAATACTTGAATAATTATTTCTATGTCTTGATGGCACAAGATATTATATCCACACATGATTAAAAAAATTAGTATACCATCTCCCTTCGAAGGATTGGTTTAATCCCATCTAAGAAATGATCAATCTTACTATTTGGATTGCGTTTGTAACCTAAAACATTCCTAGATAACCTTGTAAAGTTACCTTCATAATTAGCAACATTTTCTTCTTCCTTTTGTCTAAGACCCAATAATTGTCCCTCCATATCCTCTCATTGTTCTCAAGAAAAATATTTTTCCAATAAAATTTACTCAAAATATTTCCATTACATGCTTGATTTCACTTTTTCATCCTTAGTGTCTTGAATAAATAACCACCATCGATCTGCATCCCCTAAGAGATGATAAATTATCATGACAACCTTCTATTTTTTATTACTTTCCAAGGTGAAAAATATATTTTCTATGGAATATATTCATTGCTCATCTAAAAATGGATTTGTAGTTCTAGTGAATGATGGAGTTTTTTTCATACGAAGTGGTAAAAATTATGACACCATATTGTAGATAATAAGGCTAATACATATAGAAAATTTTATTTCTTTTAACCAGATTCAGTTATCCCAATATTGTTGTAGTTTTTTCAGCTCTAATTGCAGCTTCAACTCAAACTACAACTCTACCTCTAGATTTATTAACTTTCCTAGGAGGGAAATCCCCAAGTGCATTGAAACAATTTCCATTCCCTCCACTATGTTCAATTTCTAAAAAATTTCATACACTTGATTAGATCATAACATCATGAAACATAATTTATAATCTCAAAACTAGTGAAACACTTCACATAAATTGAAAATTTTAGTGTAACTAATCTATAAATAATAAGTTGGGTTTCTATGGAAGTATTTAAAAATTATTTTATAGACTTTAGTTCTCTTATATATTTTTTACTAAGTCTATTTCCCAAGGTTTCTATTAAAATTTATCTAATAACAACTATAATGACCCCAAACCCAGTATCCTAGAGTCGGTGGATACTTTATTACATTGGCATAGTAACAAAGAATTTCATCCCAAAAGACCAAATACATTAGTAGTTTTAGAAAACTAGATACATACTTGAATCTTACATTACAACTAAAAATATAAAATACAACATAGAAACTCCTTTGAAAAACCCATTATTCTCTTAGATTTACCCTATATATCAGTCATAATATACTTATTGGAATCCTGGGAAAAAATAAAACATAATAAAGGGGTGATCTCAGATGATTAGTAAGGATATTCATACAGTAGAAGATATCATAAAAAATCAAAAAAAAATTATGTCAAGGTAAATGAATGAAACAAATTCCATTAAACAAATAACTTGATCATAATATGGTAGGAATAAATGAAAATCAAATAATTCCATAGTAACATGAGCTAAAATTTATACATGGATATCAAAACTAATCATACAATCACATGGGAAGAAATAACTAATCTCATAACGAGGTAATTCATGATGTAGGATATTATAAACATACCATCAAGGCTTCTTCTAATAAATCATACAAAAATGGGTAAGGCCTCAACCAATACCCAAACTAGTTTGTCTCATGAGATTTACTGATACATCGAGGGGCTATAGCGAGCCCTACCCATCACTTACTAAGTCCAATGTATTCATCATCTGGAAGGGGTGAATATAGTCAACATTAACATTCATATATAAAATGTCATATGAAATGTTAATAATTTTCCTAATCAATAAACATAATCATAAACCATCTAGAGTAATGTTGTGAATGGTATCAAAATAGTAAATTCCTAGTTAAAATGATCATAAACCATTCAATAAAATATGATAGATGGTATCATAAGAGATCAACCTTAGTGAATTATAATATTCAACAAATTATGTTGACATATATGAAAATAATTTAAATGATATCGTCAAAAAAATCTTGAGGAAAATACCTATTTTCACTTTGAAAATCACTTATTTTTAAAATGACGCACAATGATAAAAGAAAACATTTTATTTTAAAATTACCTTGTAAAAATGTAAATAAATCATAAAAAAATTTAGGTTTTATTATGGTGGGAAAATATTATCATCATATATAAGTTATAAAACATTATTTCAATATTTTTTTTAAAAAATTCACAATATACCTCATTTGGAAAATGACAAAAATATTCCTTTCAAACCGTTTTGTAAAAAATAAAACATAGAAAAAATGATTTTAAATAATTTTAGTAGAAATTTAAAAACCATTTTGAGGGAAAATTTTATTAAACATGGACATAGAAGATAAATATTCCTCAGTAGATACTTAAATAGAAACAATTCTGAATAATGATGATATTGTGGAATAAACCTGTACCTTAGGTTGGATTTCCTTCATATGTGTTATAACCTCCTTTATAGTGATTTTAAACTTATTATTGAATTATAAAAAATAATATTAATATTTATGATATCATATAATATCCCCTTATAACATTTTACCACTCATTTATTAATAATATTTTATTCATTTCACTGTTTCGGGTGTTAATTACCATGTTTTTGCATGCTTGTTTTGTCTTGAAAGCCCTAGTTATCTAAAAAAGTATATAGATAAATATATATATAATAATATTAATTTCATAAATATCATATTTAATCATTAAATACATTTTTATAATCATTATTTATTTTTTAACAATGAAAATTAATTGCATTGTTTCGTGGAGATGGTAAATCGCACGTACGCACAAGCGATGATATAATTTCTAAATGGTTGAAAGGGTAAGGAATTGAATGGAATATTAATTTTTTAGAATTAATATCATGTTATAATTATTATATATATCTATTATTACCATCATTATAACCATCCAAGTAAATTGGTGATGGAAAAGAAATTACACCGCTATGTGGAGACGGTAAGTCGTACGTACGCACGTGCAGTGCTTTCATTTTTCATAAGATGGATAAAAGATAGAATATGGCTGTATCATAATCATAATAAGATATCAGCATATTTATTATACTATATTTACTATTTTATAATGGAAACAACACATTAAGAGTAATTATTAGAAGAAATGAACTTGAATGAGTTGGTAAACACGATTTCCTCTTCTTCAGTGAACTTCCATTATATCTCTTCTAAAGAGATCTAGGGTTGGTCTTTTTGGAAGAACAGAACCTCCATAACTTATATAAGGATATTGGAAAGATAAATAGGTAGGTTTTCTTTCAATATATAAGGCTAAAAGTGGCATGAATAAGTGAGGGAGTAGGTTCCCTTTTATAATTGAGGTGAGGATCACTTTTGGAAACTCTCAAAATAGTAAATTAATATAAATTAATTTTCAATTAAAATGGATAAAAAGTTATTTATTTATAATATAATATTATTATGGTTCTAAATACTCTCATAAAATAATTTTTAGATAATTTTAGGTCACATTATTATCCATATCATTTAGTTTTAACCCTTATTTAACCCCTTTAACTCTTACTGAGATAACAATGATTTTACACTTTAAGGGTCAAAATAGTTACAATAAAATATCAAAAGACCCATAAATGGATCATGGATGAAATTTTAAACCTTATCCTAATAATTTTTCCAAATTTATAATTTTTAATAACTTTATATCATGTAATAAAAAATTATTTACTATAAAATATTCATAATGTGAATTTTAAGAACTATTCATGACTTTGAATTTAATAATATCAAGATAACACTTATAATTAAAAAAAATATTCTATTAAATCCAGAATATGTAAATATAATCTGTAAAATCATTTTATCACATCAATTATATATTTTATATTTATTTTAATATTTTTAATATTTTTTATTTGATATTTCCATTAATAAAATAATTATTACATCAGCGTTGTGTAAGAATTTAAGGTAATTATTTATTCACTAAAAAATAAAAATTAATTTACATGATAAAAATAAAAAATTTATATTTAAAAATAATATTTATAGTAAAACATATCTTCTTGATAACCCCATATAAAAAATGTTATAGTTATTAAAAACATGAACATGACATCATTAACTTTTCTTTAAATAAAATATTATATAGGTCATAATCACTTACTAATGGAATAAATTATCGTATATATGAACCTTGAATGATTTTTTATATTAATTACTCATAAAATAAACTTTTGGAAAGTGTTAGGGTCATTTTATAGTCTTTATCATATTATTTTTAGCTTTAACCACCTGATTTACCTTTTACCTTGGTAACAAAAATTACTATGTTTACTATTAATTTTTTCCAATAATAAAATGTCTTATTTAATAAATTTGGACCTAATTATTCAAAATATGGAATCCATTTTTAATAATTCAAAATTCATAAGTTTTAGAATTAAATTTAAAATTAAATCATCAAAACACAACGAAAAATAGTTTTTTGGAAAAATCTGTTTTTATGCCAAAAAATGTACATATAAAAAAATAAGATATAAAGATTATTTAAATGTAATTAATTATAGTTAATATAACTAAATATTACTTATTTTACTTTTATGTCAATTTAAAATCATAAAATAATTTTTTTTAATATAATTAAAATGAGAGCTTTATATAAATTGTTATTTTCACTATTTACTGGAAAATTTATCTTTTCAAAAAATTCTCAAAAAATAATCCTAAGATAATTTTAACATGTTAAATAAAAAAATAAATTAAATTCTTCAAATAAATTTTCTAAAACTTCAAGAAATTAATTATAATATTCCCTCATAAAATGCATGAAAACCCATTTTTTGAAGAAAATGTTTTTTTGAAGAACAAAATGACTATACTAAAATAAAGTTTTTATTCAAAAATAATTAATTAATATATTGAAAATGAATACTATAGTTATATATTTTATCATGTGGTTAATATTATTCATTCCCTTTAATTTAACGGTTGTTTTATAAAGATCACATAATAATATTCCATTGTTCATTAAATGTTGGTGTTGTGTGCAGTATAAACTATTGAAGAGATTAAATTTATTTAAAAGAGACGTACTGTAAAATCATGGGGTGTTACATGAACTGAACATCATATCCTGGATTTTAATTGGATCTTTTTCATGGCTTAGGTTCAAGGGTGTGCTGGGAGAGGAACAAACCCCATTGGACAATATTATGGACAAGGTATGTCACCCGATTTATTTTCTCCTAGAGATTATAATTTAATTATATTAAATTAGACTTTGAATTTGTTGTTAGGCGATAGGTATGTTTCCCAGGATGATGTTGAGAGGCTATTTTATACCTTCCCTGGGTGGTTGGTCATGGTTTTTGATTTAGTAGTGATACCTAATGAGTCTTTCAGTAATTGTGAATTTTGAATTTGGTTATGATATTACTTGTAATCATTAAATTAATTATAATTTAATTATAATTAATTAAATTGTAATTCTTATGCCTGATTTAGGACCTCATAGAGATTGGTATAATCTTAATTTAATTGAATAGACTCGAATGAATCCACTTGTATTTTCTTATATGGGAGTTGTCTTTGTTTTGAGGTAGGTGGTCCCATGTACATAGTGTTAAGAATAGTTTATTGGCATGTGACATGAAGCTTTCCACCTTGGGAAATTGACCCTTAATTTATAATTTTTTATGAACTACATGAATTCTAATTATTTTAATGATATTTTGGTCTTAACTAATTAAAGGAACCATACCCAATGTAACTGAAAAAAGTACCAAGGGCTGTGATGCACCCTTGTGTACTATATTGATGCCAACCACTGGTGTCCAAGACTTTGATCACTAATGCATGTCTTAGATTTTATGTACTCCCTTAGGTGTTTGGTTGTGGTATATGTGACCTAGAGGTTTTGAGACTTATACTTGATATGATTCCCATGTGGTGTGCATGTATAACCCATAAGACCTATATTAATGCGGTTTCTTAGTATGGATTGTGTATTCCTTGTTGTGTTTTGTGTTATTTATGAAATATTTCATAGCTCGTGAGATATTCAATGTGATATATGGTTCTTTACTGTGTTTTTTATTACCTATATAATAATTCATGGCATGTATAATTACTTTATAAGATATATTGTTCCTCACTATGCTATTCCTTATATGTGGTTTGTGAGTAGTGGTTGGAATCTCCATTTTAGTGTTTAGGTTGATAAGTGGCCCTGATAGACTTAGTTGAGTCCTTAAAGGGGGGGAATGTATGACATTTGATGGATTTATATAGGATTTTTAGTTCCTTAACTTGTCATGTTTAGCCCATGGGAATTCCATTCGCCATTGGAAGAGTGCCTATATGTGCTGGTATAATTTACCTATGGGAACCGTCCTTGAATATGAGAGAGATACCATTGTTCAGACATGCCAAGAATTAATACCATTATAGGAGAGAAGGTAACCATTACTCATGGGTAATAATTTTTCCTAAAGGTGGGTGTGGAGTTGTTATTTAAAGAAGAAATGTGCATTTCCCTTAAATGTGGATGGAATTATCGGGTATGATCTATTATATACGATGTCTACTTATGATATTATTTCATTATGGGGAAAAATAAGGTATGTTTGGGGTTTGCAATAGCTTAGTTTGTCAAAAAAAACTATATATGTGGTTATATGTTTCTTACTTGTGAATTGGTTGTTATTTTTTATGCTTGTGCAGTTTATGTATTTCCTAACTACCTATCCTTCTAAGCTTATCAAATGCATGTACACTGTGTTTTACCGATTAGGTGTGGAACCACATTGGTGTTTCCCTATAATTTTTTACTCTCACCCTACATGGGAATCCATAGAACTTGGGTAACCGAGCATCCCTCATATGTTACAGGTATTGTTTGGGTAAAGCCTTAGTTTTATCATTGAGAGGAATTGTTTTCTATGAGTCTGGAGACCAAAAAGAGGTGAGATAAGGAGCTAGGTGCAAAGCCTCTTTTTTTATTTTTAATATCTTACATATGTGATTATCTTGGTGGGTTATCAGTGTCCTTGTATTAAGTCATGACTTTCATGTCTGCTGTTTTATCATTTATTCATTAAAAATATTATGTTTATTGGAATCTATATACTCTATTTGTTTATTGTTACATGTTTTTTATTTATCTATTATACTTCACTCTTATTTCATGTATTCTCTCCATGGTTTCACTTTAAACCCTCACTCTTAGTTAGAGGCCTTTGGCATGTGGGGAGGAATACATAAATTCATGTGGAACACTAGCTCAAATATGGTGATTCAGGTTATGGTATCATAGATTATGATAAAAATCAGTCTGTTGCATCATGAACACCTTTCTTGAGGAATTCTAGGTTACCAGGGAATGAGATTGATTTTCTTAGTTTGTTTTATTATGGTTATATAATTTCACCTCATGTGAAACACATTGATTTTGAGGGTTTTGATTTCATATGGATTTGGCTATTAGAAATATTAAAAATAGGTGTCTTGTGCATCAAATTTGGTGCGTAGGATTCACATGACATATATGCTACTTATGTCTGATTATACTAAAAACAAAGGACTCAGCTACTTAGGTGTTAATATCTTGTACTGTGTTTCACGTATAAGTTCATTGTGAAATTTTATTCATCTAAAACCCTATGGACCTATACTTATAATGGAAGTTCATGTGGGTCTATGATGTAGTGCACCTGGACAATGACGACAATGATGAAGATGTGGTCCTTTTTTGAATAGGTGTTGTATTAAACCTTGGTAGGTAATTTTTAATAATTGTTTTCCTTAGTAAATAATTTCATGAAAGTGTATATTAGATGTGTCTAGTTAATTAGGGTTCCAACTATATTCTTTGTGGATTTATTTATATTTCTCCCAATGAATTATATTTAACTGAACCCAACGTATTTGGTCTTGATGAAAATAATATTGGTTGAATCCATTGTGGTATATCTATATAGATGTACCTATATTAAATTCCATGAGTTGTGACCCTTAGTGAGACTATGTTTCAGGTTATGTGGAAGACCCTTATAGACTGAGAGATGTGACTCTGGTTACTGGTGAGTCGGTACCTCATGTTGTGTGTAGGTAACCTGAGTGAGGATGTCATGTGTGAAGGGACAAAGCTGTTTATTAGTGTATTATGGGAATATTTCATTTATAAAGGTTCCATGTGAATGTTAGTAACCTTTGGAAGGTATAGAGAATGTTCTTGTGATTTTCCTTTCAAACTTGAAGTATAGATAACCTTGAGTGATAATACTTGTGATATGAGGTTTAGGTTGAAAGAAAAGATCTTTTAGATACTTGACATATTAGTTCTTGGTATTCCTTTAAAGTGTGATGAGATTGTGAGATTATTCTTTTGGTTCTAGAGTGATGCTCAAGAAGTTATTGAGTGCGTGATAGATCCAGATATGAATGAGATTCCATATTCTAAAAATAAGCATAGAGGGTGCTCAGGATTGTTGGATATAGTGCCTTTTAAAGAATGGAAAGATAAAAAGGCATGTGAGTTTGGGTATGGTGGTCTGTGACACATGGGAAATAAATCTATTTTTAGTGAAGAGTGTTTTTATCATTCCTTGAGGAAAACGATTTGACGCGTAATCATTCATGTCATGGTTATGTACGGGGTTAGTTGAATTGGTAGAACTGAGTGATGATCTAACTATTAATATTGATTCAGGTTATTTAGATGAACCTAAAAGAGGTAGTGGTGGTCGTTCATTAATGAATTTGTTCTACGGTTTCCCTTGAAATTAACAACCAGTGTGTTGGGCATAAATCTCATGGGCTTGGAATCCTTGAAGTTGATGTGTGAAAAGATATCTCCATGCTGGGATATGACATCTAAAATGAATTGGGGTACCACTGTACTATTAATCGAAGGTTATTATTGATGGAGATACTGTGTTTATGAGTAGTGTATTAAGTGGGATAATGTGATTGGAATGCCAAATTAAGTGAACTATGTTCTAGGTATTTCAGGTGTGTATAGTGATTGGAATATCACTTTGATATTGGGTATAAATAAATGGTCATGATTGGTCCTTAAATTCAGTGATGATCTAGTCATTATCTAGGTAGACTGATGTATTTTTTTAGGTGATAATAAAGATTCTCCTATGGTGGGTAGAATCAATCTGGTCAAAAGTGAATGATCCCCTCAAGGGTAGAGTCATGGAATTGTGTAAGGATTACTATTGGATGTTCTTGGTGACTCCAAAGGACTAGTGTGTAATGAGCCTGAGAGTACCTATTTACATAATGAATGTATAATGTATGATTTAGATGAGTAACATAATAGAAACCAGATATAGGCATCACTTGGGGTGAAGTCAATATGATTCGAGAGTGAGTTGGATCGGGGGGGTGTTAATGTACAACTGGGAGCTTTGTGGCTATCATGAGTGGTTTTTTAATAGACTCAAAATTTTCATTTAAAGTTAGTTCATATTTTTATAAAGATTTTAGATCAATTTAAATATTCCTATTAGGATTAAGGTATCTTGATTGGTGGTTCATGAAGCATTGGTTTTTGAGGCTAGGTTTTTTTCATAAGAAGTTTTTTAGTAGGGAACTGGCAGGTGTTTCCATGATAAATAGAATTTGATGGGTTGGAACAACATCGATCATATCATATCAAATATTATATGGGTATTTAAGGATTATGTGTGTCCTTCTAGGAAATTTCAACATATTCAGGTTATGTTTGGTTGGTATAGACTCATTGGTTCGATTAAAAATCAGGTTTGAGGTATTGGTATAGAGTTTTAACTCTTGTTTTTTTTATGATCAGGCATGATGGAATTGGATCGTGCCATGTGTTTCATTGGACTATTATAATCATGTTATGTATGGAGGTTTCTATGGTGGGGATCACCATGATTATTCATTATGAATTAGTTGAATATTACATAGTGCATCAATTTATATGGATGAAGTGATCATGGTATTGATGTTCTATGAGAGCAAGCATGCGTCTTAGATTATGGTGGTTTATACTTTGAGTTGGATTGAAAGAGAATGATGGGTGTTCAGGGATGAGTGTAGCCTTGGGACATTGATTTGGAATTCAAGGATAGAGCATAGATAACTCCTTATGGTTGATGATTGAGGCATATTGGGAGACAAGATTCACATATTTCCATAACTCCTCAAGGATGAGAAGCACTATGTTGGTGAGATTTTAATGACTTGTGTCATTATAGTTTATCATTTTTTGAGGAAAGTTGAACTTTTTCATCTAGTGGACGGATCATTTGGAGAAATTGGTGTTGAAATGAGAAGATTAATATTTAAAATTCTTTAAGATGTATTTTTTTACTTTGGAAGGAATCTTGGTTGGTGACTCAAATATTGGGAGAATGATGGAGGAATGGCTTGGGGAAACTAGGCTACAACATTTGCACTAGCTTACCAGTGTCAAGACATTGGCTAACTAGTGGTTCAGGAAGTAGACCAGGTTCCTTCTTTGTCTCAACAAATAACCAGTGAGCCTAGGTAATAGATCCAAAGATCCACTAGATAGCTGGTGGACCTCAAGTGGCATGTTGGTGGGGTGTTTTGGGTAACCATTTAATTAGGGGTATTTGTGTGTTTTTAGCCCCAATACTCCCTCAAGATTAATCTTCTTGGCTTGAATTTTATAGATCCATTTGGATGTTCTCTCCTCCTCTCCTACCTCCATGGGATTCATTTGATGTTGTATGGATCTAGGTGATATTCATTGGTGAATCTAGGAAAGATCCTTCATTATTCTTAGATCTTGGCTCTCCCTTCCTCGTGCATTTCCATATTGTTATTTCATTCATCATGGATGATTATTATTGGAAATTCATATCCTTGTGATCCCTTTATGGATCAATTTTATTTTATTTCTCTTTATATTTGATCATATTGATCAACTATTGATCTTTAGCTGAATTCCGATTATATAATTAGATAACAATTCCATAAGATCTTGGTAGAATTGCCTGTGAATTGTGGGTCTTTTTATTGGAATGCCTTAAGGGTGTCCCTTAAAGATGAAGGTGTTCCATTGATGGGAGTTTCATTAAAGGTAAATACATTGGTGTTTTATTCTATGGTTTTTGTTTAAAATGAGTTGAACTAGCCATTGTATCAGGGGTTTGAATTTGGGATTTTTCATGGCTTAGGTTCGAAGATGTGTCAGGAGTGGGCTGAACCTCGTTGCATAATTTTGTAGCTTAGGTATATCACCCAATTGATTTTATCCTAGAGATTCCAATTTAATTATATTAAATTGGCCTTTGAATTTTTATTTTTCAATTGGTCTTTTACTTGGGATGATTTCAAAAGGGTGTTGTAGACCTTCCATGGGTGGTTGATCATGGTTTTCGGCTAAGCAGTGATACTCGATGAGTCTTTTAGAAATTATTCCTTTCATATTTGGTTGTGAGATTAATTTTAATAAATAAATTAATTATAATTAATTAAATTGTGATTCTCATGCATGATTTAGGACCTCAAGGAGATTGGTGGAGGCTGAATGGGCTTTGACGAACTTGGAAAAAGACATTGGGATTTTCTTGGATGGGAGTTGGCTTTGTTTTGAGGTTGGTGGTCCTGTGTACTCTACCCCATGGTATTAATAATAGTTTATTAGAATGTGACATGAGTTTTTATACCTTAGGAAAATGAAACTTAATTCATAAATGTGTTATGAACTACATGAATTCTTAATTAGTTTAATTATATTTAGGTCCTAACTAATTAAAGGTAACATGCCAAATATAACTTAATAAAATACCAAGGTCCATGACAGACTCTTATGAATTGGCTTGATTTCATCCATCAATGGATGAGGTTTTGATCACTAATGTGTGCATTATATTTCATGGACCCCCTTGGGTTTGTGGTTGTGCTAAATGAAACCCAGAGGTTGTTATGCCTAGTCTTGATATGATTCACATGCGGTGTGCATGTGTAACTCATGAGACCTATGCTTGATTTGATTACTTGGTATCGAATGTGTGTCCCTTGATATGTTGTGTATTATTTATGTAATATTTCATAGACTTTGGTATAGTCATTGGGGTATATTATTCCTTACTGTGTCATTTATTACCTGTATAATAATGTATGTCCCATATAATTACTTATTGATATACATTGTTCCTTGTTATGTTATGCCTTATATGTGGGTTGTGTATATCTGGTGGAATTTTTGTTTCATTGTTCAGGTTTACAGGTGGCCCTGACAGAATTATCTAACTCCTTAGTGGGGGATCATGGATGACATGATTCATTGGTGATGAATTTGGATAGGATGGTCAGTGCATTAGCTTGGCATGTTTATCCCATGAGAACATCATACACCATTGGAAGAGTTTCCACATATGATTATATAATCTACCGATGAAGAATGTCCTTATGAATAGAAGAGAGACCATTGTTTGGGTTCACAAATCATTCATACCATTATGGTTGAGTAGGTAACCATGAGCCATGGGTAAGACTTTCCCTTAAAGGTGGGTGTGTAGTTGTTCCTTAAAGGAAAAATGTGCATTATATTTAACAGTGAATGTATTTATGTGGCATGATATAAGTTTTATGATGAATACTTATGATATTCTTTTAATAAGGTGCTCAATTAGGTATGTATAGGGTTTTTGGAAGCTTTATTTGTGCACGAAAACTCGACATGTGGTTGTATGTTGATTAATTGTGCATTGGTGGTTATTTTTTATGCTTATAGAGTTTATGTATAACCTATCTAACTATCTTTTTGAGCATATCACATACACATACAATTAATTTTAATATTTAGTTATGGAACCATGTTGGTTATCCCAAACTAAGTTGTACTTTAACCCTGTTCAAGTAGCCATGTAACTTGGGTACCCAAGTAACCCTCATTTGTTATAGATACTGGTTGGGATGAGGCTCGAGTTTCATCATTGAGTGGGATTTATCTCTACGAGTCTAGAGATCAAGAGTAGATGATCCTAGAAGTTGGTTGAAGAGCCTATTTTTTACTTTTTTATCTTACATATGTGTTCAGTTTGATGTTTGATCAGTGTCATTATATTCATGCATGATTTTCAAGTCTGATGTTTCCACATTCATTCATAACTGATAGTATGTTTATTGAAATATGTGTACTCGGTTTGTTAATTATTACATTTTTGGTTATTTATATATTATTTTACACTCCTAAAAGAGGTATAGTCTCCCCATGATTTCACATTAAACCCTTTATACAAATTGGAAGACTCTGACATATGAGGAGGAATGACTGAGATATTGTGGCACATCAACTCAGACTCAGTGATTTGGGTCGGGGTATTACAGATCCACTTTCTCCACCATGATAACCTTAGATTTATCATCCTTAGGCTCATTTTCCTCCTCTTTATTTTTATGTTCCTCCTCAATTTGTAGGTATTTGAGTAACTCATTGTGTGAAATATCATACTTATTATACTTTAGTGAATGTTTTACACTCTTTTAATAGGTGGGGAAATTGTCAATGATGGGTGTGACAATAATAGCATCATCCATGTTCATATTTTTTTGCATAAGGTGTTGTAATATGCATTGTATTTCATAGAATTTTTATAAGATAGTTATACTATATACTATTTTATATGAAGTAAACTTGATTACTATGAATTTATTTCTTATCACATTCTCAGTAATTTACTTTTTCACCAAGACATCTCATATCTCTTTTATAGTTGGAAGATATTGATATATGTCAAAGTGGTCATTGGTGAAAGCATTGATTATATGTCCTTGACACATGAGAATATTGTTCATCCATTTTTTTCTTGTGTAGGAAACTTGAAGCATATCATCTTTGGATGTGGGGGATTTGAAGTTGATATCATTTAAATCGCTTTGAGAGACACAAGTAGAAAGTGTATATACTTTTCACACATATTAAAATTATTTCCATCAAATTACTCCACCTTCATCATATTATTGAGCATCACCATGTCCATGTTGATAGAATCTACTCTTAATATTATCAAGGATATATTGATGGGTAATGGATAAAACCTTTACTTTGTATGGTAGTAGATGGATCTCTGTAAGGATCATTATGTTGTCACATTCTTTAAGAGTATAATCACCCCTACAAATTGGTAGTACTATGGGTTACCGATGAATCCTCTTTAGGATACAATGGTGGATCGATTCTCAAAATAAGTAATTTTTGGAGAGTATCCCTTGAAGAATATTTGGAAACTAGAGAGTAATAAAATAATTTTATTTTTGTGAACCAAAAGAAAATACTTTGATTCATGTTGAATTATTTTATAGTAATCTCCATTTTTAGAAAGGATTGGAGGTCTTGGGAATGGTTAGCATTGATTTTACTATACAATTGAAACTCCATTTTGTAGGCACAGATGCACCCATTCAGATATTGCATCATACCCCTTGGAGTTGAGTTGATAATTTTCTATAAAGGCATGTATCTTATAAATTTAATCATGTCCTTCTAATCGCACCTGATCAACTAAGTTTCCTAGATCACACCCACTAGCAAACAGATATGCCCGCTAACAAAAAAAACATTTCATTCCAACCCATATGGGATTCCAAAAAATTCATCCCTTTAAAAAAACATAAAATAATACAATTTAAATATTTTAAAAAAATAAAATTCAATAGGGGATGTTTTTAGAAATAAAAATACAATAATAATGAACGTGTGTTTTCACACTCCTCTTTAATTTTGAGTTATCTCATTGATGGTTTAAAACAAAATTAAGATAGTGAATAGAAGACATGGTCTCTGGTCTAGGATGAAATGGATCATAAATAAATGATGTTCTTTGTTTCCCCAATCTATATCTTTCTATATTTATATTGTTTCATTTGGAAGATTAGGATCATAAAGGAAACTGGAAGGAAGATAAATCACCTATACATAGAATGGAATTACATACTTTGGATACCAACCCTAGTTTCTTGGTAAAATTATGGAGGGGAAACTTTGGGAAGGGTCAATGGAAAGTGGAGGTACTATACACTGAAATAAAATAAAAGTCATTAAATAATAATTTTTATTTACACCTTTTTTTATATAAAATTTTATTGAAATAAAAAAATTCAATGTTATTATAAAACAGATTGTACAAGAATTATTTTTATCAAACATGAAATCTTGTTTAAAAATAAACATACATCACTAACATCAACCCTTATTTATAGGATCAAATTTTAAAATGGGTTTTTATAAAATATATTTAAATGTTTTTAGGTTTTTTATTTACATAAAGGGGTTCCAAAATTGTGAGATAGTCACATGACTTTAGATAGCACTCAAAATCATAAGACAATCTCCCAATTCTCACTACAAATCATAATCATGTGATGGTTTCACAAATTTAACAGACTCATGGTCTCATGATTTTTCTCCACTTGGCTATAAAATAAATCACCCCCATCATAAATATCTCTCTGAGCTCAAAATCTTACATAAATTAACTCTTTCATCACTCAATGAAGTTCCTATGTATTTTCTATGTGAAAGGTATTTTTACTTATTTATTTTGATATTTATTTATTATCATTATAATATTTGAAACTAAAAATTTTCTTATTTATTTAGTGTCATGTTAAACTATAATTAAATTATTAGTGACATTCATGTTTATTTATTTTAATATAATTTATTTTTAGTTGAAATTATTATTATGGGTAATTTTAATTACTGTTATTATTATAATGAATGTTTAGAAATTTTTAATTCAATAAAAATTTAAAAAATGTAATTATTTTAAGTAACATTAATATTATTATAAATATTAATTTTAATTAATATTTTTATCATAGTTTATTTATTTTTTTATTATTCATTTAGTTTATAGTTCAATGGTATAATAATTTACAAAAATCTAAATTTTTAAGTCAAATTAATTATAATGGTTTGTACCATCATGACTTGTTACTTTTCTAGAAATGAGTGATATAGGTACTTTAAGAAGGCTAAAGGGGGGACCAGTGGAGCTCGAAGTTAGAATTCTATTATAGGAAGAGTTTCATGCCATGAAATATGGTTTGTAGTGTGAATGTGATTCACAGTGTCTTTTACAGCTTGAAAACTGGGTGGTTTTAATGGTTGGGGTTTTGTCTCCTAATAATTAGTGGTGTGAATTATTATTCATGACATGAATGGTTTCTTGGATTTATCAGTTTATATTCCTTGAAGTTTTGTGGGTGTTTTAATGAGAAGGTTCATGTTTTGGAATTCTCATTCATGACATGAATTGGCGACTATCCTGAAAGTTCATGCCACGAATAAATATCCCATGCCATTAATTTATTTTTTAATATATTTATAAAAATTCTATCCTTTGTATAATTCTCCTCATTCGCCTCTCTTTTCTCTCAAACCTTAAGAGAAAACTGGGTGGTTTTTGGAGGTCTTCCATCCCTCCAACTTTGGTTTTGATCATTTTCTTTAGGGGATTGTTCTATGGTGATCTAAGGTGAGTTCGCCCCCCCCCCACACACACACCTTAGATTTATTCTATTATTCTTCAATGGATTATTAGAAGTGGTGGTGATTCTATTGGGATATGTTTTTGGATGTGATTTTGATGAGACATCACTGTGATTCAGATTTATTTAGTGTTCCTTTTCATGGATTTGATCATTTGGTTGTTCCTTCTTTACTCTTTTGAGTGTAATGATTTAGAAAATGTTAACTTAGGTAGGGGATTTGAGTCGTATCTTATTATTTATGTTCATATTTGATATTTTTATGATTTTATTTCTCTTTGGGTGAATGGTAAGGGTTTTTATAAAAAATATAAAAAATAAAACTTAATGAATTAATGGAAAAGGGGTAAATTCACATGTTTCTTATGTGATTACAATGTTATTATCTTCTTGATTGAAGACTATTTGATTTGTACTTGGAACCATTGTTGTTGTGTGAGTTTTTATATCATTTCTATGGTTTATCCACATAATTCACTATATATAAAAGGATAATTATGTAAATGATAAAATAAATCAGTTGGGTGTAAAGTTTATTGAATTGTGTGTCTTTTTTGCTATAAATTATGTGTGTCTTACTGATGTGTTTATTGCTATATTTTTGTGGTTATGGGAGTTGTGATGTGGTGGTGGTTATGTTTTATTTGGTGATAGGTGTGGTTTTAGGTGGGAATTTCCTAGTGACGATTGTGGTCTATTGGAATGTGGTATTAGGAAGAAGGGTTGCAGTTGATCTTGTATGGGATATGATGTGGTTATGGTAAGGAGGTTGATATAATGTGTGTAAGTTTTTTGTTATAGTTTTCTAGTAGCTATGGGATAAGTTTGGTAATGATAAAATTGGTAATGATGGGATTTTAATGGTGTGGTCTATTAATGAATTATTGAATGGAATTTTATGAATTAATAATTTCTAAATTAATGTGGTAATTGTTGAAAATGGATTGAAATTAAATATGGAACCTAAATATTTTAAAATTTTGAATTTGGTTGGTAAATTATGAATCAAGGATTGGTTTGAAGTGGGAACTTAAAGGAATATATTGTGGGTTTTTATTATGGTCGGGATGCATTGTAGTGGTGGTAGTATATGATGGTGGTTGTTGTGGAAAAGTGGTGCTGGGCTGAGTTGGGTAAGTGAGGATGATTGTAAACCTATATAATAATATTGTGTGTATTTATCTATATTATGTATGTTCTTGTGTTTTGTTTAAGTTCCCCACCTGAGTCAAATAACCTGACCTACGCCTAAATGTGTTGGGTTCCAGGTGTTTTCCTCAACATCCAGGTTGGTGAGGGTGGATGGATGACTACCCCCTCTTTCTAAATATTCCTTAAAATGTAGTTTGGGATATAATGGATCGAGGTAGGTACAAACATGATTTTTGTGGGCATGGAATTTGTTACGCCAGATGATGATGTGAAGGATCTGTTGTGGGGTTTATATATGGTTATAGGATGGCATGAGTTAGATGTTTTACACATTCTTAATACCCTACTATGATAGATGTTTGATGATGTGGATAGGTGTGTGGTTGCGATATGATGATTTTGATGTGGTATGATGTGATTTCCTTGGTATTTTTTTCCTTTTTATATATGGAAGGGATGATAGCATAGGACATTTGATGTTGGGGAATGAGAGAAAAAAACCTATGAGGAAGTGGGTGTGGGGAACCTTATTTTATATTCCTTTGATATTATTTTACTATATTGGATCTATGATTTAGGGAATGATCCTTGGTTAGGATATGGACTAGTTGACCTTTATAGCTAATTTTTTATTCCGTTGTTTGTTCACTGGGGCATTAGTATTCTCTTCTCACATTTTCATGAGAGACCTTGGGTATGATCCTATTGAGTATACATGTTATGTTTACCCATATATAAATGAATTGTTTTTAGGTTATCAAGAGAGATTTAGAGATCAATTTGGGCATTGCTATTTTGAAATTTCCATGGATTTTATTCCATAGGACTTTTGGTATTATTTCTATTTGGGACTAGAATTTGTTTTACTCGACATGATATAGTTTTCTTTTATCTTTCATTAATTATTTGGTGTTGTTTAGTGGGTTTTTATCATATTTATTATCCTTAAACTGATATTGAGCATAATTCATCCCATATGCGTGATTTATACTCTCATCACTAGTCTCCAACCCAAGGCATACTGGAGCTAGGACTGGAAGGAACTCCTATCTTTACTAATGGCCTAGGAGGGGCTCCTAATGGGGGTGGATCATGAAATTAATATTTTTTTAAATATTATATTTAGTTAATGTTTTTATAATATTTTATTTTTAAATTTTATTATTCATTTATTTTAACATTAATTAGTGGCTAGATATATAGTATGATTTATGTTTAATTATTTTAATATGGTGGTAGAAAAAACTATAACTACAGCATTTTTTAAATTAGTTTGATACATTTATAGTTTAAATGATTGTTATCTATAATTTTATTTGTCATTGTTGATGTAATTTTAATATTATATTTATTATTATTGTAAAAATTTTCTTTATGTCATTAATTTTAAGATATTTTTATTTCTATATGTTCATATTGTGTTGGTTGAAATAAAATTTATGTGTTTATATGAAAATATGTTGATGTAATACATATTAAAATTTTAAATTTGTCGTGATATTAGTATAATACTAATATGTCATGTAGATAATCATGAAATGCATATATATTCAGTTAAATGGGGAAGTGATCAATACATACCAAGTATTTAGTTATAGTAAAAACATGTTTTGGTTGGTAATTTGAAATATTTTATAAAATTTGAAGATATTAAGGAAAAAATTCAAAATTAGTTACTTATAAGAGCTAACCAGGTCTTATGATCAATAAATTATATAAATAATTGATGTAAATATTGGATGTAGATTTTTGTATATCTCATTATTGAAGATAAAGACTAGAAAGAAACAATGTCAATGTTCATGCAATAATGATAAAGTAAAATGGTGGAGTTACATGTTGATTTATTTTTTCATGACTAAGATCATAAAAATTCACATAGATAAAAAAAGAGGTTCCAGTTGATATTGATCTATCATAGTCTTATGTTATGACAGCTTGTCCTCAAATTGTATCACCTTAAAGAGGAATTTTAATTATATCATAAATTCCTCCACCCATTGAAGATACGATGGAAGATGATTACTTGCATAATAAAGATCCAAATGATGGGACAAAATTTGAGTATGTTGAAGAATATGATGATGAGTAAGAATGGTAGAAACATCAAATCTATGGTTACACAATGGGATGAATTATCCAGCTTCATTTTCATCGTGGTCTTATGAAGTAATGTAACATCTTCAAAAATTCAATTGGGCGATCATCTTCCCCGCTAAATTTTTTTATGAATTATTGGTGATAACCAACATTATGATGATGATGTTTTATATGCTTGAAGGGAATTTGAAATAAAATAAGTGATGAATACTATACTCAAATAATATCACATTGACTGACATTATAGTTATGCTTTTTAAGAATCAAAGAGTGATAAATACATAATTTTATGTGAAAATTATAGGAAATATAATCCGATGTATGTTTGAGGAATATTTGATAAGAATTTTTACTATTAGAATATTTAACATGTTGATGATCTATACACCTATGTTAGTCCACGTCTGGAACATGACCAAACAACATTGGATTCCAAATTCATTTCAATTATTATTTTTTAAATGGTAAGAACATGCTAATATTTTCTAGTATCTCTTGGTTAGGACAGATTACAATAGTTATTCAAATATAAAAGATCCTACAAAAAGGCATGGATGGAATGAAAAAAAAAATAGTTGTGAAATTTTATGGGGACTTGGATAATTCATTTAGGTGCTACCACAATTTATGGAGTTGCTACATTACAAAAATCAATCCATTTACTAATTATATAATTTGGAGTATGTTTCATAACAAAGTTGGCTGGATTAGTCTAAGGTAGCATTTGATAGACTATTATGGTCATTCTTACATTGAAAATCTACATTCCCACATTACATAAAGTTTATTCAAATTTAATGAAAATTTTTGTATAGAAATTATAGTGGAAATATATTGTATGCCTCCATATAGGATGAAAATCTTTCTCCGATACAATTATAATTTTCTCTCATTAAGAAAGATAACTTTCCATCCATAAAATGGTTTCTAGCTCTCATTTAAGAATTTGTTACAAATATTGAAGGGGTTTTCTTAATATTATACCATTATCAATAAATTAGAGAGTAAATTAATTCACAATTTCTTACATAGAGTCCACCATATGTCTGTAATCAATATTGAATCAGGAACATTTCCAGTAATGTGTGAAAGAAGTTTAAGGATGAGGCTATGACGAAGAGAATCATAAAGTTGGGTATGATTTCATAACATTTTATTTTTCAATTTTTTTATATAATTCATTATAATTAAGAAATTGTTTATTAGATTCAACATATGAACCTCAATGGTATATGATTTAAGAATTTATAGAAGGCATCTAAAGGGAAAACTGATATTTTTATGATTACATGATGCAAACAACAAAAGAGAAATGGTTGATGGTGTCTGATGGTGGCATCAGTTATGGTACACATGGTGAAAAATATTATCAAATGATTAATGGATTTTTCAAGGGTGTATGAAAATTTCCTATCACTGGTTTAGAGTTGGAAACTTTTTATCATTATCTTAAAATACTCTATGAAAAATAGAAGGAAAATAGAATATATTCTCCACCATATTTTATGATATGGAAAGTAATTTCAAAAAATATTTATCAGGATTATATAGGATTATTATCCATATCATTCCCAATAATTTGACCTCCGAAGAAGAATATTTTAGGTTATCGGTCTCCATTATCCACTTATAGGTAGCAACGGTCATGTGCGTATGGTTTTTCTATAGGAACATTATTATGATTGTGATACCTTTTAGGAATTATGTTATCACTTTGTGCATGACATTGCAACATTCTATTATATAAAATTATCATATGATTATTTTATGGACCCGATGTATCATCTACATAGATTTACGTCTCACTTCTTAGGGTTCATGCACCAAGTTAAAAAATTTAATTAGTGTATATAGAGTCCATCTCAAATCTTATATCCATAAAATATTTCTCAGAATCCAAAATCATGATAGCCTCTATATAGTTAGTATTTTTATCTTCTATGAATGTTAATTCATAATTACTTTCCATAAAAATCCATATCTCTCAAACTATTGTCGAATCCTACCATAACTGTAAGGTTCTTGTGTAATCCTACACCACAAAATTAATGAATTTTTTTGATGGGTCATTTATGATGTATTTATATCACAAAAATTTATTTTCAAATGGAATCTATCAAAAGGGACCCATCATGGAAAAACTCATCGTAATTAATTATATTTTCAGTGATTAGACATTATTAATGATAATATCTTTATATTAATGATGTATATACATGTACAAATGAAATAATTTTCTTCCAAAGTAATTATAATGGATTTGAAAATATATCTCAATTACTATTTGAGACAAAAATTTAAAACTATCTCAAAAAATTAATTGTGAAGGATTTATAAATCCGTCAAAATTAACATATAAAAATTAAAAAATATAAAAAATATATCACCATGAAGTAAAGATTATTATTATTAAAATTCATTAATAATAAAATTAGAACACATATAATACAAAATAAGTTCATAAAAATGAACATAATAACAATCTTATTGATTGGGTGAGGGATCAACTCCATAAGTTTGAGTAAGATCTATCCCTAAAATGATGAAAGCTTTCATATATAATCTATCATCTGCTCATGTGGTTTCTCTTATTTTTGAAACTACTTCTCTTATTTTCATCACTATGATCCTCTTTCTCTCTAGAAAATCTCTATATAGCCTCATCTTAATCTCTTATCCTCTATTTATACTCTGTAATGTAAAGCAAAAATCTTTCCCAAGATCCCTTCAAGGTAAATGATGACATAGTTGCAGTACCATAGTGACTAGTTGGATTCGATAATGAATCAATATAAATCACCCAACATTTCTCAATACCACTCTACATCACTTGTTTCAAAGTCACCACATCAAAACCTGACTCACATGATCCTTCATCATCCCCACCCTCTATATACACTTGAATCTTCTGTATATGAAAATTCTATATCTCATATGTATCCAAAAATGTATAAATATAAATTAAAAGGGTAAAAATGTTATGTTAATTTAAAAAAAATAAAAAAATGAAATATTAAACATAATATGTCAATGTCTCTCATCAGTAATATCTCAAATAATGCAATTAATATACATCCGCTTATACACATCAAACTCCATAAAAATAAGATCCATCATAGATAGAATAAATTTATCATATGAATTTTGTATTTAAAGTATATATAAATTACTAAATAATGGAACTTACCAACTATTTAATATGTCTACTAAAAGTATGACTCCCAACTCTATCTGTGACATCCTGTATCCCCCAAGTTTTTCAACTAGAATATGATCTTCTCTTTAATGTCTCTGATATCCAATGAGTGTAAAATGTCTCTCAATACTAGGTGAGGATGTATTTGGGTCAATAACACACAATATTTGTCAAATAAATTCATATATTATCTCTCTATATATCTCTTTAGAAGTTTAATTAAAAACTGATGAAAACATTCATGCATGCAAACCTCTCATGTCAACCAAATAAAGAGACTCGTTCTATCATCAATGGGAGACCATAAAACTTGAAAATATTTAACAATATAATAAATTATAAATTAAATAAATTTAAAATACAATAAATTTTTTAATTACATACCATAATGTTCTTTAACATAAGATGACTCACATTGCTAGGGACTTGATCCCATGAAACCCATAGATGAAACAATACTTCCTCAGAATAACCCCAAGTAGGAAAATTGCTTGATGTGAAAATCTATGAAAATAAGAACAATTATTAACATAATTAATTAATAGAATAAATAAAATTCATATTTAAACTTACTTACTTTTAAAAGAATTGAAATAAAGAGATGAATGTCACTCTGAAATAGAATATAAAATCATCAATCTTGTAAGGTCTCAACCACTCTTTGTAGTTAGTGTAATGGTAGCACCCTGAGCTAATTAAATAGAAGGATTATCATAAAGTAGCTTATCCTCATCCAAACTATGCATCATGCCATAAAAATCCTCTTGAGTTAGTTCCTGAGGCAACTAAAATATATAATTAATATTAAATATAATTAATATTAATATATAAAACAAATGCTTCAAACTAATAAAAATTTATTTAAAAGAATTAATATATACTCATCATAATTTTAAGTAAAATTTAATACCTCAATAATTATCTTCACCTTCATATTTTATGTCATCATTGTCTTCAATTTCTTCGTTAACATCATCAATTTCTATAAGATCATCAATTTCATTATCACTAATTATTTCAAATTCATTGATAGTTACAATATCCACAATATCAAGTCCATCAACCCTTAATTATAAATTATCATTATCAATATCTATATCATTTCAAGTAAGAAATGTATTTATGGATATATCATGAATAAATAATTATTTTTAAACTCTATAAACCCATTTTTATTTTTAATAAAATAATTATCATGAGATTTTATTTTTATTACATTCCACCAATTGTTCAAATCTAACATTAAAGAATGATAATTTTCATAATAAACTTGATATGATTGATGTGCCAATGAAATTGGTTCATTTACTACAAGATGGATTTTATACTAAATTAAAAAAATTAAATGGTGTGGATGAATTAACAACCCTTGATCAGAATCAAACCAATGAAATTTAAAAAAAGTTTATGCAATGTTTTCCTAGATAAGATAACTCAATTATTTTATCCATTGTGGAAAAAAATTAAACTTCATTTTCTCTATGATGGATCCCTCTTAAACAAACACCACTATTCATTATTATTTAACTCACCATATGTTCGTGTATGAAAATGAAATCCATGAACCACATACACATTATAATATTTTACCAATTTGGATAAAGTCATACTCAGCTCACATAATTGACTATCAATTCTATTTCCATGTAACAATACTTGAAAAAAATTAAATTGGTCGTTATTTTACTAAGTAGAAATTTAATTTCATATATATTGGCATAACCAAATTCCACTTACCAATCTTTGAAACTAGAACAAAAAATTAAATTGTTGATATTAATCAAGAGTAGTTAGGGTAATTTGTGTGATTTTTTTTATATTATCATCATATAATATATATATATATATATAAATATAATAAATAATGAAAATTTAATTTTTCAATAACTTGTGAAAAAAATCAAGATTAGTGGAACTTAATATGTGAATCATATCATTTTTTTTATAATTGAGTGAAACATAAGTATAAGTTATTGGTTGTTCTTCATCTGAGAGCCATAATTCATGTTCACTGACATAAAAAATTCTATATTGATTAAACATTGATAATAAATTATCAATTTCATCCTCATATTTTCCCTTATTGAGACCCATTCGATTATGTTTTTAGGAATATTCTAACTGAAAGAAAAAAGAGAATAAATTTGATATTTCCTCCTGTAATTATGCTTATGAAATTGACCCTTAAATTGATGATTTACTACATACCTTCTTCTTAAATTTTTTATATACATCTCTAAAATGGGTATATCCATTTGAAATATAATTTTCCTCTAAATTTTACTTCATATGGTAAATGAATCATTAAACATTTCATTGAATCAAATAAGTCCAGTGGAAATATTTCTTCTAAATTACATAAACTAACATTGATATAATATTTAAACTTATTTAATGTATCATGGTACGATTTTTTAGTAAAAATGTCTCAAAAAAATATTTTATTTGAATCAAATAATCCCAAATTGATGAATTTAACAACCCTATAAGACTAATTGGAAATATTCTTTCCATTATGACAAGAAAATCATTAATTTTTAACCTAGAAATATGATCATTTCTAACACAATGATACAAATTAAAATAAAATCCATCTGTTAACCTCAAATATACAATCCAAAAACAAAATAATAAAATAATTTCTTATAAATTATATAAAATTATTTTGGATATGGGATCATAAGAGTGAGTAGGAATGTTATACAAGGGGATGGGAAATTGTAGTTTATAAAATAAAACTATCAATTTTTTCAAACCTCTTTATTATCATATATTGAAAAAAGATTTCATCTAATTCTAAGATTTTAAAAAAGTTTATTAGAAACTAACAAAAACTTTTTAATACAAATTTACAACAAAAAATATAAACTTGTAAAGACAAGTAAATTATGATTTATAAATAAATTAAGAAACAATTATAGAAAATTTATAACAAAGATATCTACTCTTTAACATTATGAGTTAAGGAAGTCAATAAAATTGAATTTATGTATCAATGGTTTTAACCAAACTATAAAGGTGTGTATTTCTTAAATAAAGAATCCCTCAATAAAAAGATCAGAATAACTCAATATCCTTAGCCCTCAGAACCCTATATCAGAAGATAAGAAATATGTGTCTTCCTAAACCTCAAAACCCCTCAATCTCACCAGATCGGATAAACAATTACAAACACAAAAAAAATTAATGCATTTAAAAAAAGAAACTTACAATGGATGCCTTAATAAAAAACTCACTAAACAATTACAATAAAGCACTATCAAAGTAAAAACATGTTACAAAAAGCTTCATGGAAACTTTAGATCATCAGTGATAAAAAAAATATATCATCTTAAAAGAACCACCCCCCTTATATGCGGATTCTATTTATAAGTATTTCTATAATGTTTATATCATTCATATCTCATAGTTGATTAAAATGGGCTTGGATAAACTCTTCATTCACTTGAAAAGTTATACACTTTATTTTTGTCTAATGGTCATCTTTATAAAGAACCATTATAATTCTTTTGGGTTACTTTTGATAGAATGAGAAGTTTTTTATTCGGTATAATGAATTTTCTTCATTTGGTAGAATTTATAGAATTTCATCTGGAAAGTATGTATACCTTCGTCTGATAAAGTTAATCCAACGGGATTTGTAAAAAATAATTTGATGGGACTTTTTTATACATTGTCTTCTAGAATTTATAAATCTCCCTTAAAAGAAATTTTAAATCTTACATCCTATGTACAAAAAACAATTATGTCTTATTTTGAAAACATTGCATGATGGAATAATATTTTCCATGTTAGTAAAAATGGATTTTCTACAAAAAAACTTATAAACCATTGGAAGTATAAAATTTAGTAAAGTATAAAACATAATTATATAGATTCTGATTTTCAAAATCAAGATAGAAAGTTTTGAAAGAAAAATTTTGACTCAACAATATCTTCCGTTTTTAAAACACAAACCACAAATTATAAAGGAAATACTAATGTTTACAAAATGAAAAGAATCACTCTACCTATCTATAATATCTCCCAGTTATAAATTTTACTTTTATATTTCTTTCTCACCATTTTTTTAGTGTTTAAAACTTTTCTTCAAAACCTTTCTTCAAATTTTCTAATCCTTTTTCATTCAAGGATTCAAAACCTTTCTCCTCGTTTGTGATTTTTTTAAATACTTGGGAGGTAGAAATTGTTCCTGATATATTAGAGAAAGAAAATTATACATGAAACAAAATATAAAATTCATGAAACAAAATTATGAAATATATTCAACAAAATGAAATTTTGGAAAAAAAATATATTGAAAATTTTTAAAGAATAATCATCCATCCAAAATATTCATCCAAAAATTTTTGCGTTTTATTTATTACAAAATTTACAAGAGTTCGGATAAAAATATTAGTCTTTCTTCAAAAGTTTCTTTATGATCATATTTAACTTATTTACATTATATTGGTACTTCTGTGACTCTATGAAAACATCTTTCATCTTTATAACTTATTCTTCTAAATATTAAAATCTCTTACTTTCTCCCTGTGCTTTTTATAAGGAATCCACAATTTCATTCATCTTCAAAATTCATTATCTAGAGCTTCAATCTTCTTCTCTTGTTTTGATATTTCATCATATTGGTTCATTGAAAAAGTTTTAAGATTATCAATTTCCCTTTTTCTCTTAGAAACTTATTTATTAACACAATTAACAAGCCTTGAAAAAAAAACTTTGTATATTTTATAAAACATTCAATGTAGTGCTCAGAAAACATTATATCCCCTTCTGCATGATTTATCCATCTGATGATTTATTTTAATTTCCATGACTCCACCTTTGTATTTCATTTAAATTATTTGAATTATTCCGCATTTTAGATAACAACTTCTATAAGTTTTTTAATGTTTTTTAGTTTTCTAAAACATTAATCTTTCTTTGAATGTATTTACATCTATCTTGTATATCCGGAAAGTAGTGTAGGGAATATTTAAGTCCCTTAATTACTTCATTGAAGTAATTCATCCTCATTTCCACTCTAGAGACTTCTAGTTATATAATAGTTTATATAATTATATGAATCACTTGGAACTAAAGGCTTTGAAGATATTGGTTTATTTTTTTTAGTATCCTCATAAATTTTTATAACTTCAAGTTCCTCATCGAACAGAGGTTTATATAATGTTTGAATTTTTTATTTTTTTCATTATCTTGTGAATATTCCTAGTTTTCTGGATTATTCAAAAATACATCTTTTACTAATTTTACTAAAAAATAAGTTGGTGAAGTATCTGAGAATCTTCAAAAACTTTTTAAATTTCAGATTGAACTTATTAGCCTTAAAATCTTCAATGGAAACTTTTTTTCTTTCCTCTTAAGAGCATCAAAAAAATATAGATCAGATGAAGGAACTGGTTGGGTTACTAATTAAATTCTTGAATGTTCCTTTTCAATTCCTTTGAGAAAATTTGAATCTATTTTTCCTTCATTTCCTTCTCATATTGTCTATTTTTTCTTTCTTCTTCCATTAGGCATTCATAATCCCACTCCTTAAGATCCAGAGCCTCAGCCTTGTCCAAACCTAAACTAGGTTCATCATATTTATTTTCTTCCTTCTTCATCATGAAGGAAATAAATTCTTCATCAAACATTTAATTTTTTATCTTTCTTAGTAATGGAAAATATTTTTCAACTTCTTTCCTTTTAACACCTTTTCTTTAAATTTTTTACAATTAAAATTTAGGTACAAGTTTGTCATATTTTTCATAAAACTTATTTTGAGATGGTAGATAATCCATGTTTATCTTGTTTATTGTCTCCTCACCAGTATAAGATAATTTTTACCTTAGTGTTGTTGTTTCATTTTTCATTTTTTCAACTTCCATGAAGTTTATCAAAAAATTTGATAAAGTTAGGATAAATAAGGATCTTTAACTTTATTTTCTCATATTTTACTACTTCAAAAACATTGAACATAAACTTAACCAAATTGAACATTTTAATATTGAAAAAAAAAATCTATTATATAAGTATCTTGAACTTTAAGGGTGTCCATGTCCTTTTTTCTTGGAATAAGAAAATTTTGAACCTAAATGGAAATGCTTCTCACATCAAGAGAGAAATGGGATACTTTCCTAAATTTTTCAAATGATAAGAAAAGAGAAGTTTCTACCTTGTATTTTTTAAAATATCTGAGTTAATCTAGCATCTTATAAGTTACTAAATTTTCTTCTCTTTCCAAATGAATTTTAACCAAATCAGTAATTTTTTTTGATACTTTTTTTATATGAATTTCCAAACATAGAAAAATTATAACCTTTGACGCATCCTCTTCACTAAAATTTTCTAATGAATAAAAATAGCCTATTAATACTGTATAATTAAAATCCAACTCATATTTTTCTACACATAGGTTTTCACAATATTTAAAAACTATAAAATACTTCAACAAAGAAACATATTTTTCATACCAATATCTTCTAAAAACCCTTCTCTAACTAAAATTATGCTTGAGAAATCACTAGAAGAAGCCATATTTTTCAGATGGGATGAACTATAGAAATAGGATAAACCAAAAAAGAATAGATAGAGAAGAATCTAAAATTCAAGATCTCTTCATAAAATTAAGTGGTGGAGAATTATTAGTGGTTCACTTCTCATATATATAGACTTAAGGAAAGAGATTATACATATTCCTCATATCCAACGGATTAGATTAAAACCCTTATTTTGATCAACAGTTGAAAATGTATATTAAAATATATAAAAATATTTAAACTCTAGAAATTTTATTTGTTTTCATATAGGTTTTATTAGATAAATATTCGTTATGAAGAAACCTATAATTTTTGTAAAAAAATTCAAGAGTTAAAATCGTATACAAAAAATATGACAAAAGATAGAAGTAACAAAAGATTAATAAATTACTACTCAGAGAAAAATTTATAAACTTTCTTATGAAATTTTATTCAATAATACAAACTTATGAAATTTTTTAAAAAAAATTATTTTTTAAGAAATTAAAAAAATCATTTGAATAGATTTAAAAAAAGATTTATGAATAAATCTTAACAAAAAAATTAGAGAAATTTTAAGAAAAAGTTTGTCAAGAATATTTTTAGGGAAGATTTTAAAAAAAGTTATATTTTTTAAAAAAAGTTATATTTTTAAAAAAAATTATGATTTTAAGAAATTTTTTATAAAATTTTTGTTCAAGTAGATTATAAAAAAATTGTCTAAATATATTTTAAAAAAGGGTTTTTTAGAATAAATTTTAAGAAAATTTTTATCTGGAAAATGTTTAGGGAAAATTTATAAAAAAATTAGCAAAACATTTTTTAAACAAAAGAAAAAATGAACTTCCCATTTTAAAGGAGTTATTTACTATAAGGATATTAGTAAAAGAGAAGTTGATAAAATGATCATTTTATGTTAACCATTAAAATATTTTGTTAATATATTAAAATTTAGGGGTTTGTTGAAATATCAGCAAGTTGTTCTTGTGTTCTGATAAATTGTAAAATTGTATATAATTTTTGTGCTTGATCTTGAAGGAAATGGTATCTTACATTTATATTCTTGCCTAATTAGTGATGTGTTGTGTTTTTACATAAATATTTGGAACTTTTTTTATCATGTGAAATTGGATTTTTACTAAATCTAAATCTAAAATTAGTGAGTGTGTGTTGCATCCACAACACCTGAGCATAGAAACTTCTAACTACCACATATTCAAATTTAGTATTCGAAAGTGCTACTGAGTGTTGTTTCTCACAAGGACAAGACATTAAATAATCTCCTAAGAAATGTAAAGTTCCAGATATAATTTTTTTATCTATTTTAAATCAACTAAATTAAAAATCTAAAAAACTTTTTAGTTAAAAATCATTTATATAAGAATAAAATAAACCAAGATCCATGGTTCCCTTAGGTAATAAAAACTTATTACATATTTAATGTGGTATTATTTTGGATTGTCTTTGTATCTTGCACATAAGCATATAGAAACCATTAAGTCTAGATGACTAGATGTTGGGTATATTAAACTACTAATCATTCCTCTAAAAGTATTTTGATCAACTAGTTTCCTAGATTCAAGATATAATATTTTTGAGGTTTTTATAGGAGTAATAATGTTTTTATTATTTTCATATCCATATGTTTTAAGTAAATATTTTGTATAATTTTTTTGAGATAAAAAAATTTCTTATGTTTTTTTGTGAAATTTGAAAATAAAAGAAAAAAGTTAGTTCTTCCATCATGCTCATTTCAAACATAGATTTTATAAGATCTAAAAAAGAATCAGTTAAAGATTTTTTATTTGATCCAAATATAATTTTATCAGCATAAATTTGAAAAATTATGGTGTCTTTAAAAATATTTTTAATAAAAAGTATTATATTGGTATCTCCCTTAACAAAAAAATCATAAAAATCAAGTTAATCAGTCATATCGGGATCTTAGGAATTATTTGAGTCTATAAAAGGCCTTAATAATTCTAAATACATCATCTGGTGATTTTTTTTCTTTTCAAAACCTAGGTTGTGTCATACATATAATTCCTCATGTACATATCAATTAAGGAAAAAAAATCTTCACGTCCATTTGAAGAATTTTTAAATTTTCGAAATGTTGTATAAGGTATAAGTATATGAATGGATTAAATTCTAGCTACAGGAGAAAATTTTTATTCATAGTCTATTCATTTTTGTTTATTATTACCATTATCAAAAATTCTATCTTTATTTCTAACTATTACTTTATTTTCATCACATTTATTTCAGAAAACCCATTTTACTCTAATTAAAGGATAATCTTTAGGGTATTCAACCAAAGTCAAAAAACTTTGTTCCTCTCAAATTCATTCATTTCATCCTACATTTCTTTTATCCAATATCCATCACCAAAAGCCTCATTAAGAGTATTAGGTAAAAATTGGGATAAAAATGCACAATGTTAACGTTAATTTCTTAAGTAACTTCTAGTTTTGATAGGTTGATATACATCAAAAAGTATATTATCACTAGGATGATTTCTTAAGATTGTATAATTCCTTAGGTTTTTAAAACAATATTCTTTAATAATATGTTTAGTTTCTTAGAGAGGTAAATTTTCTTAAGTTATTCTCTCATATGAATAATTTTCCATCATTGGTTGAAAATTAGTTTTATAAAAAAACATCTGTAGATATGGTTTTAGTTTGTTTAAAAATAAAAGGATCGGTTTCATCAAATTTAACATGCACTTTTCCCTCAATAGTATGTGTATTTTTATTAAAAATTCTTTAAGACTTACTATTTATATAATAGACAAGTAATGTTCCTTCATTATATTTTGGAGTGAATTTATATAGATTAAATTTATTATTCAGGATGAATACTTTTTCCAAAAACTCTGAAGTAATATATTTTTGGATTTCTTCCTATCCACAACTCATAAAGAGTTTTTTTTTAAAATGGTCTGGGTAAAGATGGATTTATAGTATATAAGGTAGTACTAAATTCTTTTGCCTAAAATGTTTAGAAATTGAGTATTCACTCAATATGGTTCTAGTAATTTCTTAAATAACTCTATTTGTTTGTTCAACTACAACATTTTTCAGAGGATTTCTAGGTGTTGAAAAGTTATGTACTACACCTTTTTTACTATAAAAAGTTTCAAAATCATAATTTTTAAACTCTCCACCATGATCATTATGAAAAGTAAAAAAATTTAGGTTTTTCTCATTATTAACATGGACTATATAATTTTAAAAATAGAAAAATGTTTTTGACTTTTTCACTAAAAAATAGATCTGTATGTATCTAGTTTACTCATTAACTACAACATATACATAGTATTTTATACTAATAATTCCAATTTATTTTGGATCAAAAAACCATGTATTCTAACTATAAATCATCATAAGTTTAAACTTCAATAATATATTTAAAAATTGACTTATATTACTTTCAAAATTGATAAGGATCGCAAACTTTTGAAGAATTAAACAATAGATCTGGTAAATCTCTAACTAGTCCTTTATTATAATGTTTGGATAAATTTAAAACATTACAGACTCCTAAAATTATATTCCATAACCACGATTGATCTTCCATTTCACTAAGGTAAGGTAGATCTTAGATTATAATTTCTTCTAAGTTTAAAGTGTATACATTCTCAAGTTTATCAATAGAAAGAATAAAATTACGTTTGGAACTTTGAATATTACATTTATCATTCCTTGAGTTTACAAGATAACCTTCATCACATAAATGAATTGTGCTTATAAGTTAATGATAAAGTAATAAAACAAATAAAAAATTGGAAATTAATGTTTTTCAAAGAATAAAAATATTAGTTATACCATAAATTTCTTCTTAAGCATTATCTCTAAAAGTGACTTGTCCACCCTTCATCTTGATAATATTCTAAAATAATTTCTTATTTCCATTCATATGCCTAAAACATTCACCATCCATGTACTAAATATTATTTCAATTGTAATTTTTGTAATTTTCCTAAAAAATAGAGAATATGGGATTTTGGAAACTAGGATTGTTTGGGTCTAGAATTCCGAGAAAATAAAACTTTAGGAATCCACATTTTTCTAACTTTATTATATTGAACAGCAGCCAATTATTTATAAATATAAGCTTTGTGAAACCCGAAATATTGTACCCTATTTAAAGAACATTTATTTTTTTAGTGTCTACCATTATGAAACTTTTTATAAAAGGGTATATTCTTAGGAACAAGATATTTATTTTGAAAATGATGTTTTTAGTTTCTAAAACCTGAAGTTCTTAAGGATTGTTGTACCACTGAGAAGGGGGGGTTGAATTTATGGTATCCTTTAAAAAATTTCTGACTTTATGAAATTTAACCCTTGAAACTTGTTAGAGTTACATTCCTTATTAATTTTGTAATAACCTCATAATCATACAAATATGAGAAAGTAAACATAGAATGAAAGATTTACAAGGATTTTCCTTAGTGTGATAACATAAATCTTTTCTATGGCCACTCTTGTGGGTCCATGGAAATTCACTATTAGAAAGAAGTGAATAAAACTTTGAGCCAATTTATATTAGACTCTGTTTATTTTCTGATATGCATGATTATATTGACTCTCATTAGTTTAAAAATTATTTCTTAGAAAAACTTCATCCAACACAAATGTAAGAAATTTTTAATTCTGATCCATAAAATTTCATCTAGAAAATTAGTTTTTCCAATTTCCCCTATCCAATATTCTCCATCTAGAAAAAAAGTTGTAGGTGTGCCTTTTTCCGATATCCTCCATTCACTTCACCTGTCATAAAATTAACATGATAAAAAATTAAACTCTTTTTAATGGGAAAACCTATTCACTTTACAACCTATGCTTGAAAATTCCTGGCCCGAACTTTCTCTGACCAGTTTCTAAATTGAAACTTTGTATGATCTTCTGATTGAAACCTCTATCTAGAATTATTCTTCAACATAAAACTGATATTTTTTAGAAAATCACCTCTGACACAATTACTTCATCACTTCAATTTTTTTTGGATTTTATCATCATAACTATGATGTAATTTTCACCCTTTATATAGGTTCTCCAAGAATAGTAAAGGTGGGAAATCCTTTTCACTTTCCAACTCACTAAAATTCATGATTCCAAATTTATCACACATGTGAATTTCACTTAAGTGATTCACAAATCTTATCAATCATTCTAGAGTCTTCATGAATCTTCTTAAGACTTCAAGAATTATCCATCACTTACAACCTTTCTCAAACTTACATATACTAATCAAAGTCACAAAACTATAATTAGATAATTTTTGTCTATAACACCTTTAAGAAACTATTTTTCGATCATGAAAACACCACTTCTTGATTTTTATTTACCTGGATGAATTGTTTATCTAAAAAATTCATAACCAATTATTTTCCTAATTATTCTTTCTCCAATAATCCTACCTCAACTCATATCTCTACACGTCTTCTTCTAAGAAATTTTTGTTTCATTTATCCTTCAAAAACATCAATAATTTTTTGAAATGTTTATCCAGTGACTTAGTTAGGAAAAGTTTGTTCAGAATTGTTTGTCCGATTTTTCTCCCCCATATTCTCTTCAACTGATTACCTTTGTAATACAAGTTTTTAAAAATGATTGTTGTCTCCATACAGTTAGTTTTCCTTAGATCAAACTTTTATTTTCTAATTTGAATCTCCATACAACCTGTATGTCTAAAAATCAGCACTTACCTCTATTTTTTTAACTTAATCTAACTAAATATGGTTGAAAACATTGTTGAAACATCTAAAGACTTAATTCACACAAAACATTCTTTACATTATCACCCTTTATACTTTTATATTCATCTATTTAATTTATTAATGATTTTAAAAAATCTCATAAACTTATTAATAATTTTTTTGTATGATTCTCATCATTTGGTGCATCTAATATTCTACACTTATTTACCTTTGTACAAACCTCAAAAATTTATACTATAAACATGTTCTTAACTAAAATTAATCTTGTTATTTAAACTTATAGACTTCATAAACCTTTGAAAAAAACTCATCTAGTAATTTGTGTGCAAACTTCATTACAGAAGGTTCATCCGATATGGTCTATCTGATCAGTAACTTTGTAGTTCAAGTTTTATTTACAACATCTTCATCTAGAAAATTGTATTTTTGTATGCCTTAAAATCAATCAAATTTACTCCATTTGATTCATATGATCACCTTCATCCAAAAAAATTTGATCTAAAATATTCTTCTAGAATTACAATCTTCATAAATTATATCAGTTTAAATTCTCTTATAAAAACTCTATAATTCCAGATCTATGGAATTCTTACAAAATGACTCTCTAATTTTTGTTCAACTAGAAAAAACAACTTTTTTTTAAAAAAAAAATTCTAGAAAAAAATTGACCCTTCATATTTATTTATCTTGGATCATGATATTTTCATGATGTTTAGGAACTTCATAGATCATTAAATTATCATATTACTTATTTTATAAAGATCTTAAAACAAAATTTCCAACCTTATGACTTTCTGATTTTATAGAAACTACATAAGAAACTTCTAGTACCTTTATTTATCACCTGTTTTGCAGAAAAATTATTTAAAATAAATATATTTGTCAACAAATATAAAACTTTATTATGAAAATATCACAATGGATCTTCAATCTCCACCTTATTATTTTTTAACAACATCCCTTAAAAACTTTTAACACTCATCATTTTTTATCACTCGTAATTTTTCATGACTCATTTTCTATAAACTTTTACCAAAACAATGGAATTTCTCAAAATAAGATCCATACACCGCACTACTATATAAAGTAATGTTTTTAAAGGCATTTTATCCCCTAGTTAAAAGAAAATTTGTAGCCATGTTAAGATAAACTCCCACTCACTTTTATCCTCTCAATTTTTTAACAAATATTCCAACTCTCAATTTTTCACTCTCCCACTTTTTTGATCTCACTCCCATTTTATGATAACCGCAGCTTTAGATTATTTATTGAAATAAATGTACTTTCTCTCCACCTTTCAAGAAAAATTTGTACAGATTCTCCCCCTTTGTCAATATAATCCAAATCATAGTGGGGGACTTCATTATAATTTTTTAGGAAGTTTTTGGTGGAGGATGAACATGAATTTTTAACCTCAATTCCACAAATCTCTATTTCAGCATTGATTTTGTAAAAGTATCAGTAATTTGATATTTTTTTGAAATATATTCTAGCATAATATCTCCACAAAAAATATTTCTTTTGTGAAGTGATACTTAATATCAATGTGCTTTTAATCTTAAGTGTTGAATAGGTTTTTTGGAAAGAAAAATCACACTTTTATTGTCACAAAGTATCTTCAATGGTTTCCAAAATTCAACTGTAAAATCATCTAGATAAACTTTCATCTACAACATTTAACTAAAATTTCCTTTGCCTAATCTTCTCCACCTAGAAAAATTATTCTCAGTTTTCCTACATCTACTAGCCTTAATTCGTTTCACCTCACATAAATTGTGCTTGATGTACCATCTAATTTATATCTAATTGGAAAACCTATATGCTTCACAAACTCTACTTGAAAATTATATATAAGATCTTTATCTGTCTGGATTCTGAATTGAAACTTTATCCAATATTAAAACTAAAACTACTCTCAAGAATTATTCTTCAACAAAAAACATATTTTTGGTTGGAAACTCACCTATGAGATGATTACTACATCAATTTTCATATTTTCTCATTACAAGTATGATGTAATTTTAACTCTTTGTATAGGTTATCCCAGAATTGAAAAGTTGTGAAATACTTTTCTTTTTCCTGCCAACTAAAATTCATAATTATAAATTTCTTCCACATTTGAATTTCACTTAAGTGCTTCTCAACTCTTCTCAATAATTACAGACTCTTCTCAAATATTCTTTAATATTTAATAATTCTATATAACTTCTAACATTTCTCAAACTTACATAAACTCAGTAAGATCACAAAAAAATTCCAGAGAATGTTTTTCAAGAACGTCTTTAAGAAACTCATGTTCGATCATGAAAACACAACTTATTGATTTTTCTTCATCCAGATGAATTTTTTGTTTGAATAATTCATAAACAATTTTCCATTAGATTCTTTTTTTATCATCATAACTCATCTTGGAACTTCATATGTCTTCTTTTCATAAATGTTCATCTGATGTCTTCTTTAGAAACACTAGTCATCTAGTGAAATGTTTTTCTAGTGACTTGGTTAGTAAACATTTATCTAGAACCATTTTTCTAATATTTATTCCTTAGATTATATTTGATCGATTCCCTTCATAAGAATTTTTTTATGACTATTCATCATCTCCATACAATTACATTTCCTTAACTCAAACTTTATATATTTTCAAATTTGAATCTTTCTATAAGCTATCTATTCGAAAATCTGTACCTGCATCTATTTTTGTAAACTTAATCCAACTGAAGATGATTGACTACATTATTGGAAATTATAAATACATCAATCACATGAAACATTCTTCAACTTCTCCACCTACATTAATCCTCATCTCTTGAATTTCTTCATTATTTTATGAAATATCACAAACTCAATAATAATTTGTTTGCCCGATTATCATTATTTGGTGCGTCTAATGCTCTACACATATTTCCCTTTGTAAAAACCTCAGAAATTTTTATTGTTAGAATGTTATTACATAAAATTAATCTAATTATTTAAAACACTATACTTTCTAAACCTTTGAGAAAACTCATCTAGTGATCTATGTGCGAACTTCCTTACAGATGTTCATCTGATTTGTTCTGTATGATCAATAACTTTGCAACAATGGTTTTCCTTACAACATATTCATCTAGAAAAATTCATTTTTGTTCATCTAGAAATATATATGATTGACTGATATTATTTCATATGATTATCTTCATCTATAAAGTTTAAACCAAAAATGTACATATAAAATTACAACCTTTTTACATTATATCAGTTTCAATTCTCTTCTACAGACTCTAAAATTCCATATTTGCAGACTTCATACAAGAAGACTGTCTAATTTCTTTCATCCAAAAAAATAAATTTTTCTGAAAAAACGTTTTTCAAGAAAAAAAATTCCCCTTTAGATTTCTTTAACTTGTATCATGATGTTTTCATGATATTTAGGAACTTGAATGATTAAAAAAACATTACTTAGATTTTGTTATAAAGTTATTAAAATAAACTTTCTAACCTTCTGAATTTTTTATTTTCCCACAAATTCCTAACAAACTTCCGGAAACTCCTTTCTCACCTATTTTACAAAAAAATCTATAAAAAAGTTAGTTTTCAAAAATAATTTTTTTTTTATGAAAACATCACAAAATATCTTCAAAATTAATCCCATAAATATTTCTTTGAGATCAAATTTTTTTGTATAAATTATCAAAATTTTCCTTCCCAAGAGTAAAATTTGACTAAAGTTTCTTCAAAATAAGAATTTCATAATTTAGTTTTATAACTAAATATTTATTATCAATAGTAGAAGTATAACTAGATTTCTTATCTAATTGTTTAGTAATATTAGTAATTTCAAGGGAATGTTATAAAATCATATAATTTTTTAGGAAGATCTGCCTTAGCAATTTCATATTTTTTAGAAACATTATTATTTCTTCCAAGTAAATTAAAAAATATAGAAATTTCCTCATAACTTGGTAAAGAGTAAACTTCTTTAGATGATTTATATTTTTCTTATTTTGAAGAAGTATAACTATTTTTATCATCATAATATGGATAATTATCATTTAAATTCAAATTGGTTAAGGATTTAGTAGTTACTGTAGCCATCAAGAATTTGTCTATCTTTGGAAATTCAGCATATAACCTTATAATTTTTTAACTCTCACTACCATATTATGAATAATTATCTGAAGAAATATCATCATTGTTAGCACTCTAAGTGTCAATATCCTTTATAATTTTCTTTCCCTTATATTTATAGAACTTCTTATAATTTTTATCTTTCTTATCCTTCTACATAAGTCTTAGAAAACCCAATCTTATGTGACTAGGCTTCTTACATTCATAGAAAATTATCTCTGAAGAGTCTTTCTTCTCATTATTATCTTTAAAAATATTCTTGATCTTGTAATGAAAATATTTCTTTCCTTTAATTTTATTCATTATCTTTTCAAAATAAAAAAATTTAATTCTGAATTTATTCATATAAACTACTCTTTATCTCTACATTTACTTTCTTATTATTTTAATATTTATAAACTTTCTCATGTGATCTTAATTTCTTTACAACTATAGATGTAGAGTCAAATTATACACCATTAATTTTCTTATATTTCTCAAAATATATTTTTAATATACCATCATGCTACATGAGTGTTCTAATAAGATCATTTAGACTCAGCTTTGTAAGATGTTTGGTATCATCAATTTTTTCTACTTAAATTTTCATTCATTATGAATAATATCAATAATTTTATCCACCAAATTTTCCTTAGCTAAATATTTCTCTCCCAAATATTGTAAACTATTTATAGTGGCCATAGACATTTAATGAATTTTTTAAATGGTTTCTTCAAGTAGAAAATCAAAGGATCTGTAATAATATCTCAACATAGCTTGTTTTTTTTCAATAACTATGGTAGTTCTAAAGTGACTAACTTTAAATTTCTTCCATATACTATTATCTACTTCACAAGATGAAATTTTACTATAGATACTTCTTATAATTAAGAATCATAGAGTTTTCTCACATGATAATTCAATTGATACTCATATTTCTCTACTAATGTAAAAAAATATTAACTTCTTTATTGTGAATTTTATACTTTCCAGTCGTCATCAAAATGTTATCAACACCAATGTTTATAAAAAATATTTGTGTGCAATATCTCTAATATTAATAATCAAAACCATCAAATTTTGGTGGTCTTCTTGGATTTAGATTTTATAATATCCCAACATTTGAATATATCATCTCAAAAATAGATATACTTTTTCTAAAAAAGTCATGTTAGTGTAACTAAGTTTATAATGTATTTTATAACAATAGTTTATAAACAAAAAAACTACTCTGATAAAAAATGTATAATTGTAATAATATATTAGAACACTAAAAGAGAGGGTGAATTATAGTTTATAAAATAAAACTATAAATTTTTTCAAACCACTTTGTTAACATATATCGGATAGAGATTTCGTCTGATTATTAGAGTTTAAATAAGTTTATAAAAAACTAGGTAAAAAAATTATATGAAAATTCATAGTGGAATATATAAACTTGTAAAGATAAGTAAAGTAACCTTTATAAATAATGTAATAATAACTTAAATAAACTTTATAACAAAGATATTCTCTCATTAAATTTAAGAGTTAAGGAATTCAATAAACCTAAATTTAGGTATCCATGGTTTTAACTGAGCCATAAAGGTATATATTCCTTAAAAAAAGGAATCCCTTGATACTAAGATAAAAATAACTATGTTTCCCTAGAACTGAGAACCCTCTATTAGAATATAGAAAATACCTATTTTCCTAAATCTCATAATCCCTCTATCAGACCAAATTTGACAAACAATTATAAACACATAAATTCTTAAGGAATTTAAAAAAATTCTAATAATGGATGAATTTAAAAAATCCTCACTAAAGAATTAAAATTAAGCTCTCTAAAAGTAACAAGATGATAAAAAAATATTTACAAAAACTTTAGATCATCAATGATGAAAAAAACTATCATCTTAATAGAACCTTCCTCCTCCAATACATCTTTTATTTGTTGTAAAAGTAGATAACCTAGACCCAACTTTAACAATACTTTTAGATTATCATTTCATGTATACAGTGAGATATGAATGATGTAAACTTAACATTATAGTTTAGGCATTTCTACATCTACTATTTAATTTTAATGTACATAGATTAATTGTTGTGTTAAAAGGTTATAATAGATCTCAGGCTGCAATGAGAACCTCAAGATAATATGACATTAATATTAAACATGTGTCCTATTATCAAGATAAATAATACTAACTAGACATAGTAGATGTTTGACTATCAAGTTTTGGGGTCTCATGAGTATTGAGACTTCTTCTCATGAAGTTCACACTTGGTGGTCTCTAGTAGTTGAGATCATGAGAAAAGATCCATCAATAGAAACACCAGGTGTTTTGGGAGTCATTGGTTGTTCCTATCTATAGAAATGTGTATTAGTATCCTGATTTGAGATCATTATTAGTGTGTTCCATTTTATCATGTACTTTGATGCAAGTAAAAAACCATGATAATTAAATCGTGGTGAGGTATCTTGTGTTGGGTGTGTCATTGGTGGTATGGAATTGGTTGGATGATCGAGATAGGATTTTTCACTTTTTAGTTGAAGAAGTAATATCTCTGTCCAGGTTGATCGGGATGGTAGCACCTTCATAAATCAATGGTTAGGGTAGTAAAGGGTAAATTTTTTCAGTTAGATCAAAAATAATAAAGAAAAAAAGGATGATTTTACAAGTGTGTCCTACATTATGAGATATTTAAAAGGCAAAGAAATTATATTACACAGTGCATGTTTATAGGTTGGTTATTATTGTTATGGATACTTCTTATCTCTTTATGGGATATGATGGGTTTCTATATTCCCATCTTGGTTTATGAATAGTATTCACTACTATTGAAATAAGGGCCTACAGGGTCATACATAATAGCATATTCATGAATCTTATATATTCTGGTGAATAGGTATATAGGACATTGTTGGTCGGAGTAGAGTACTCAAGAGGGGGTGAATTGAGTACTCTATTCAAAATTTTTGTTTAAAAAGTATTCTTAAAAAGGTTCCCTAATAAATTTAAATACAGCCCAGTTAATCAAAGTTATATGGTTATGAAAGTTTGGTTGTTTAAATAACTTCTTTGAAGATTGATTAATTATCAGTAATCTTAATATCAGTTATTAACATTTCTTTTAAAACTATTCTAATAAGGAAAAAACATTATAACTTCTTTCCAATATTAACTATCAAAGTAGATTTAGTGATTTCTAAATTAAATAGTAAAATAGAGAAAACTAAAATAAACAGCACAGTGGATATAAAACAAGTGTTTCAATCTCAAGTCGAGACCTAATCCACTCCACTCGGTGATCACCTGCCACCAAGCAGTTTATATAAATAAACTTGATCCACACCCTGGATCGGGGTTAACAATAGTACACAAGACTGTCCAAGTCACATGACCTCTTCCACAGTTCTTCATGGGTATGAACTATCAGGTCACATAGGGACCTCTTCCACACTTATCTATGGGAATACACAAGTGTAAAAAGATGTAAGATAAAGGATATCTTTTATCCTTCAGTTTGATATGGGAGATAGTGCGTGTTTTTATATAGACACACACACTTATCAAAAGTTAAAAAAATACACAACATAGCAGAAATGATGAGATAAGGTTATAAGTGCTCTGAGTGTTAGTCTATGCATCTCTGAACTTTTGGGATGAAGCATATGTAGAAACTGAGTCGACTTGCAAAAAAAAGAGTATCGTAAGTTATCTAGATTTGGATCTTGTTCTTCTTAGAGTAGATAGTGAAGAAATGTTCTCGACTCTAGGATTTGATTTTGCTTCATGTGTTCTTCAGTAGTGTCAGGTTGCATGAATGCTTGTACTACTTCATTATCACACACACACTAGTTCTTCTGTTAGCATAATTGTCGCTACAGTCACCACGGTCACCCTATTTTTTTTCTAGCCACGTTGTTCTTTTTATTATTAGAATGCATGTGTTGTACCTGACAGGATGCATGTATTATGCACCTCATACCTCGTACTGTCAGATGACATGTCTACAAAAAACCATTAATTATATCAGTGCATTTAAAAACGTCAAATATGACCGTTATAAATTAAATTGAAAAACGACAAAACATATTAAGAAACGGTGTAACAGTCTATCTGTAATGATGTCTCCATGAAACTGTGTCTCCTTGAAATGGTGTCTCCTTTATCTTTCAGCGATGAGAAAACTATGATGGCATAGTTGTATAGAGATCAGGAATTGGTAGTACATATGTGGTGTTATGATCACAGTGTCTGGTCATGGTGTTTGGATAGTCATGGTGTCTTGATGGTCATTGTGTCTGGATGGTCACGACGTCTAGATGGTCACGGTGTCTAGATGGTCACGGTGTCTATATGGTCACGGTGTCTGGGTGGTCACGGTGTCTGGATGGTCACAGTGTCTGGATAGTCACTGTGTCTGGACATAGCCAAATATCTATATACAGACTTCAATAGTGATATTCATAGAATGGATTAGACTTAATCATTTATCAAGTAAATCCATTATTGCACAAAATAAAAAAAGTTTAAAATCATTAAAATGTGATTTTAGATAGATTAAATAGGATTATAAATCTTTATATAAGGTATAGTATTTGTGATCATTAAAAAATGATTAACAAATGAGGAGTCCAACAATCTCCCCTTTTGATGATCACAAATCATGTGAGTGAGAGATTTATTCTTAGGTAATGTGTTTCTTATTTAATGTTCATTTAGAATACATATTTCTCCCCCTTTTTGGATTATCAAAATAAGTAAATAAGAAATAGACAATAAAAGGGCACAATACATTAGATGGATAAAAGGTGGAATTACAAACAGTAAGTAACAAGAACATAGAAAACATCCCTATCAAAAGATATTAGTAACTATTCTTCAGTACTAGTTTGTCTTCTCTTTTCCCTTGGCAGCAGCATCAGAAGAAGAATCCATAGGAGTAGAGGTAGAAGTGGAGGAAGGAAGTGAACCAGTGGACATAGAAGGTAAAGGGAGTCTTTCAAAAACAGAAGGGGTCAAGGTAGGTGCAGTGGAAGACCAAGGCAACTATTGATCCAGGATAATTGTCCTGATCTGACTCAAATCCTGAGAGACATACATAGATGTAGAGGCAAGGGTAGAGGATGCGAAGGTAGGAAAACTAGATCTCATGGGTGCAGCTACAGGAGTGAAAATTACAGTACTCTAGACATGAAGATAAGGCATCAAAAGCTTGATGAATTCAGAAATGATCTCACCACCAAATTGCATGGATTTCTCAAAGTCATCCTTGTTCTTCAGAAAACGGGAAGTACACAGTTGGTGCACAATTTTTCAATCTTGGAATGAATTCTTATCAAATCAAGAACTTTTTCACTATTCTTAACCACTTTAGATATAGATTCCTTATCAAAGACACTGAGCACAGATTGAAGTTCTTCTTTGACAACTGTTCAGAGCAGATCATTGTCTAAAGAAGGTTGAGATTATTGTATAGAAGTATGAGAAGAAGTGATATTCGAAGTAAGGGATTTCAGTTGATTTAGAACTTTCTGGAGATAGCCCTTATACTCATTAGTTAACTTGTTAAGACCAATAATAATTTCACACATCTCTTAAACAATCTGCCTATTTCTTTTAGCTACCTTATCAGCTAAGGAAATTATATTAGGTTGAATCAGTGAGGTGACTTTCTGTGGAATTTGACTAACAACATCCTCAATAGCATAAGAAACACATCTGGTCTTAATTTCATCACTCTCTGCATTTCTTCAACCATATATCTGAGAGTTTTTACTTTATCACTGAGTTGTTTGTTCTTGAATCTAGATTCTTGAATCTCATGAAGCATCTTTGGCTGAATCTGCCATATGACATTTTTCAACAACAAGGTAGCATCTCTCTCACTTAAATTGGTTACAGGAGCTGGTTGGGTATTCATGAGTTTTTTAACTCCAGGCAATAGGGTAGCTCCAAAAGCTTTAAGATCGTCATTATTCACCAGGTTTGGAGGTTCTTGTGAAGGTTCAGGGATAAAGGCTAAGACAGGATCTGGATCTTTCACAGAGATAGATTCAGGATCAGATGCCAGTTTCAAATGAAACATAGTAGAAAAATCAATTCCTTTAATTGAGACTTCATGGGAATCAGTCACATCAAAATAACTGGGGAATTTATACCATGTATCCACTGATCTTGGATCAATCAGATTAGGGACTTCGACATATTCCATATTGGGGGGATTCTCTCCCTCAACAGGTTCATCTTTCTCAGGACTAAGATATTTATATCCTTGATCTATTTCCATGATTTCATCCCTAATTTCCTCACCCATTTCCTTTCTAGCCAACTGAAATGCTTGCTCCATTCTCTCTTCAGCAGATGGAATAACTTCATGAATAGCTTGTTCCTATAGGTGTTCCTCAAGAGAAGTTTCTTTCACAACAGAAAGATCTTCTTCTATATGCTCTTCTAAAAATTATTTTCACTTAACTTAGCAATAGATTCTTCTTTCGAAGCAAGTTGTTCTTCCAGATCAACAACTTCTTCAGGAACAAGCATTTCCTTCTCAAATAAGTCTTGAGGATAGGATTCACTGCCTTCCTCAACCAGAACAGTTTCTCTCAGAGGTAAAACAACCTATTCTTCTTCTTTGTCATCAGAATACTCAACAAGTTCATCTAGATCCAAACCAGGATCAGAAATATCATTAGGTATTGAAGGGTGTTCCACTGGATTAAACTTTTCATAAACCCTATCATTATCTTCCACCCATTATTTTCTCTATGAATTCAAACTAATTTTCATTCTCTTTACTGTAACTTTCAAAAGAAAAAACTCATAGCCCTTAATGGATTATTTTTTTGGTCCAACCAATCCTTTTGCATGAATCATAGCTGAGATAAGCCTTGAATTGAATAGGGAGGTTTACTTGGAGGTTTTTTTGATCAACTCACACATATGGTGTATAACATACTTGAATAGGTTTATCTTATGTCCATTTTTCATGAGATGTATCAAAAATACATCCTGATACTTGAGTATAGAAAAATCACCTTTTCTGGGGCTAATCAAATTATGAAAAAACTTAAACAAGAGTTTGGTTTCACCATCTAGCACGGCAGTTATGGCACTCCTCTTAATTTTATTTCCAGTTAAACTTATCAATGCTTCTTCCAAAATAAATAACTCTCTTGGAGATGGTGGACCTCTTTGGTAGTCCTCACAAATACCCTTATGAGGTTTCCTAAGGCATTCAGCCCATAACCTCGAAGAAAAGGTAAAAATCTAGCCATTGATCTAACTTCTCACAACATATCCATCTTGTGAATCAAACGATAATTGAACATATTAATAGAACTATGCAAGTAGCTTCAGGTAAATAGGTCTATACTCCTTTGTAAACCACTCCATCCATACTTTCTCTATTATCACTTTAAATACCAAAGACTTACTTGAAAAAATCCACTTGGGACATATCTCCTTTTCAGGTACCACTACTCTGTTCACTAGATTCAGATACAGAGGGCCTTTGGGTGATAACTTCGATTTGATTTTCAAATTCTTCTTTGAACTTCGCTTCTTAGGATTTGACGACGATGGGAGTTTCATCATGGTAATTCATCAAAGGTTCTAGAGAGATAAGGGTTGAAATAAGGGTTACAATTTGAGAGAAGAGATCTTGAGTGAAGAACGAGTGAAACTTATTTTATTTTATCATTTAGGGATATCAGGCATCGCGGGATCAAAATCACAAGAAAGTAAAAAAGAATAAAACAATGAATTGTCATGATACGGGTTATAATGTATAAATAAAACAATAAATCATCTTCAAGGTGAGACCATAACAAGCGTTCACGGTGAGACCTTAACTGTGTGATTTCTAAATTGTGTTCCCGTATTGTTTGAGATAGTAAGTGCCAGACCGTAACCAAGAAATAGTCACTGTGAGACGATAAACATGAAACATCAACTCTTAAGACTTTAAAACTATATAACTATTAGAGTTAAACAGTAATCTTAAGAGAGTGACTTGTGAAACTGTAAACTGTGAAATAGTATACTTACTACTTAAGATTTATCATTCCCAATTCATGTATGATGTAATATATTCTTTCAGAATTTAATGGTTTGGTAAATATATCAGCAGGTTGATATTCAATTATAATGAATTCCAAAGTAATGTCACCTTTTTTATAATGATCTCTCAAAAATCGATGTCTTAAATCAATTTATTTTTTCCTAAAGTGTGAAAAATGATTTTTTGAGATTTTAATAGCACTTGTATTGTCAAAATTTATAGGTACATGCCTGAATTGATATCCATAATCTAGTAATGTGTGTTTTATCCACAAAATTTGTGCACAACAACTTCTATCAGCTATGTATTCAACTTCTACAGTAGATAATGCAACATAGTTTTGTTTCTTACTACACCATGATACTATTGACTTGCCTAAAAAGTGGCATATTCCATAGGTGATTTTTCTATCTAACTTACAACTACCGAATTCGGCATCAGAATAACTCACTAACTCAAATGATTATCCTCTAGGATAGAAAAGTCCTGGATTGGGTGTATGCTTGAGGTATTTGAAAATTCTCTTAAAATAATTTAAATAAGATTCCTTAGGATTTTCTTGAAAATGAGCACACATACACACAATAAACATAATGTCAAGTCGGCGAGCAGTTAAGTAGAGTAAGATTCCAATCATTCCTCTGTAAGTGGTTTGATCAAACGATTTTTCATCTTCATCAAGATCCAACTTACAAGTAGTACTCATTGGAGTGTCACTACTTTTAGTGTTATCCAATCCAAAATGTTTTAGAATATATCTATTATATTTTATTTGATTTAAAATAATACCATCATTATTTTGAAATATTTTAAATCCAAGAAAGAATTTGAGTTCACCCATTAAACTCATTTCAAATTTGTTTTGCAACATTTTAGAAAATTAAATACATATGAATTTTTTAAAGATCCAAAGATAATTTCATCTACATATATTTGAACTATAAAAACATCATTGGAAATTCATTTTATAAAAAGGGTAGGATCAACTATTCCTTTTGTAAAACATTTGGAAATAAGAAAAATACTTAATCTATCATACCAAGCTCTTGGAGCTTGTTTTAAATCGTATAAATATTTTGATAATTTAAAAATATGGTTTGAAAAATGAGGGTTTTTAAAACTAGGGGGTTGATCAAAAAAGATATCCCCAGCTATATACGCATTTAGAAATGCACTTTTGACATCCATTTGATATGGTTTGAAATTCATATGTGCATCATAAAGAGGATGAGAAAGGATCTTTCACCATAGTAGAAGCTAAACGGATTACATGAATGAGAGGGTATGGCACCTACCATCGGGACAAGCCTATACATGCATGGGAAAGCCTAGCCAAACAGCCATGTGAAGGTGGAGAGATGATTTCACAATGAAGATGCTGGGGAGGAGCAGTTCCAAGTAGTTAGTCTGGATTGTATGTAATGTTTGAAGCCTACAAGCAATGAATTCCTCTAAGGCCTACGAGCCATGTAATACTTATGCCTACAGGCCTTGTAATGGTTCCACCTCACCCCTAGAAAGGTGGATTATCAAAAATCAATAAAAAATGAAGGCCTTCGGGCCATTGGAGGTACTAGTGCAAAGGTCTCTTCATTGTCAATTCCTTATTCTTGACTATAGCCTTGTGCAACCAATATATCCTTGTTTTTAACTATATTACCAGCTTCATCTACCTTATTTCTAAACACCCATTTAGTTCCTATAGTGAATGTGTCTTTGGGTCTAGTTTCCAAAATTTATTCATTTAAAAATAATTAAGTTCTTTTTGCATACCCATTACCCAAAATTCATCTTTGATGGCATCATTAATGTTTTTAGATTCCAGTTGTGACAAGAAGACTTGATGTTCAGCCTGATTTATAAGAGAAGCTCTAGTTTGAGTTCCTTTTTCTAAGCCTCCTACAACAGCATCTAAAGGATGGTTCTTAAGAGTTCTAAAAAATCTATAAAAATAAGGACTGGTGATTTCAGGTTCTTCAACATAGTCAGGTTCATTGCGACCTGAATCTAGAGAATTTACAGAAATGGAAGATTTCACAGATTCCTTTACAGGATGGTTAGAAGATTTTGAATTAATGTCCAGATTTGATATATCATCCTCTTGGTTATCTAGAGTGGTCTTAGTCTCATGTGGATATGATTTATCAAATTTAATATTTACAGATTCTTCCATATATTTAGTTCTTTTATTGAACACTCTATAGGATTTACTAAATATTGAATATCCTAAAAATATTCCTTCATCACTCTTGGATGAAAATTTTTCAAGATTGTCCTTAGTATTAAGGATATAGAATTTACAACCAAAAACTTTGAAGTAGCTAACTCTGGGTTCTATATTGTTCTACAACTCATATGGAGTTCCTTTAGGAATAGGTCTAATCAACAGTCTATTGATAATATAATATGTTGTATTTATAGCTTCAGTCCAAAAATAAATAGGTAAGTCAAGTTCACTAAGCATGGTTCTAGCAATATATTGCAGGGTTCTATTCCTTATTTCTACAACTCCATTCTATTGAGGTGTTCTAGGGACAGAGAAATTATTACTATAGCCATTTTGTGATCAAAAAAAGATTCAAACTCTTGATTTTCAAACTCACGGCCATGATCACTTCTTAAGGATTTAATTCTAAGTCCACTAATATTTTCTACAGTTTTGTTATATTTGGTAAAATTATAGTAGGATTCACTTTTGTGAGCCAAAAAAAAATTCCAGGTATATCTAGAAAAGTCATATATAAGAACATAAACATAGTTCTTCTTATTTAATCTAGAAACTCTAGATGGTCCAAACAAATCCATGTGAACTAGTTTGAGAGGTTGAGAGGTTGGCACTTCTTTATTTGGTTTGAAGGAAATTTTGTGTTGCTTTCCTTTTTGACAAGGATTACACACTTTATCATTTGGAAAATCAAGTTTGGGTAGGTCTTTGATGAAGCTTTTTCTAGTTAAATTTCTAATTGAGTGAGTATTACCGTGTCCTAGTCTCCTATTCCAAAGCCAAGATTCTTTGTGAAACACACTTAAACATGAATCATTTTGATAAACTAAAGATTCTAAGTTAACAGAGTAAACATTTTCATTTCCTAATGTAGAAAACACTAATTCATTTTTAAAATTAAAAACATTACTAGCATTATTTTCAAATTTAACATGAAATCCATCATCGCATAGATGTGAAATACTAAGTAGATTATATTTCAATCCATCAACAAAAAGTACTTTGGAAATCAAAACTGAGTTAGAGTTACCGATTTATCTAAGGCCAATAATCTTTCCTTTGGCATTGTCACCAAAGGTGACATGTCCTCCATCAATTTTTATTAAGTTCTTAAAGCATGAATAGTCTCTTGTCATGTGTCTTGAACACCCACTGTCCAAGTACCATAAGCTTTTACGTTAACTCTTTAAGCAACATTCTTAAAAAATAGTCAAATAAATATAGATTTTGGTACCCACACTTGTTTGGGTCTAGTAATATTAGTGGATAGTGCCTTAGGAACTCATATCTACCTCATAGGTTTCCTATAAGCACTATGTAAAGTATTTGAAAAATAAATTCTATTTGGTTTAGAAAATATTGAAACAACAGAGAGTGTATCATAACTTGAACTAGCTGAATGTTTTCCAAAACTAGGAGAAAAACTGTATGTCCTAGACATAGAAACAAAATTAGTTCTTCCAAAATTTCTTTTACCGGGTTGATAGACAATGTCAGTAGTATATTTAGGAGCAATATGTTTACCTATAATTTGTACCAAGGTATCTTTACCATTAGTAAACCTTTCAAGATCCTTTTTCAATTTCTCATTAGATAGTTTTAGTTCATTTTTTTCTTTGATTAATTGAGAATTTTTCTCCCTTTCTACGGTGAGTTCAGTTTTAACAGTTGAGGTAAGATCATTTTGTTTGTTTAAATACTTGTCTTTATCTTTTAGTTCATTACATGTCTCTTCAAGAATATTACAGTACTCAACCATTTCTTCATTAGACATATTTTCAGAGTCACTCTCATCTTTAGAATAATAGGAATTGTGTGCAGGAGATTCTAGTGTTACCTCAGATGTGTTTGTCATAAAACACATATTGGCTTTGTTATCATATTCATCATGTGAAGATTTTGAGTCACTTGAACTGTCCTCAGAATCACTCCATGTTGCTTTCATTTACTTTTTATACTTTTTATCTTTGTCCTTATATTTCTTTTTTTACTTGAGCTTGGGACAGTCAGACTTGATATGTCCCTTTCACTTACATTCATAGCAGACAATCTCATCAGACTTTTCACTTCTTTTCTAATCTTTCTTCAAACTTTATTTTTGATCATATCATCCCTTGAAGTTAGGATTTTTGAAAAAGTTATTCTTCTTGTAAAATCTCTTAAACCTTCTGGCTAATTGATCCATCTTCTCATCACTGTCAGGTGATGATTGTTCACTACTGGAATTTTCTAAAGAAACTTCCAATTTCCCTTTATCTTTGTGTTTAGAGGTGTTGGTCTTGAACACAATATATTTTCTTTTAGGTTCATCCTCCTCTTCCTTGTTAACTTTCAACTCCTCTTCATATATCATAGGTTTTCAAATGAGTTCTTTTATAGGTATCTTACTGATGTTGCATGACTGTCTAATAGAGACAGAGGTGCCTCTCCATCTATCAGGTAGGAATTTAAGAATCCTCATGATTTGTTCTTTGGCAGTGACTTCTCTTCCAAGAGAAATCATTTTATTTACAATTTCATTGAACCAAAGATACATGTTAGAAATAGTCTCATCAGGTTTCATTTTAAAGTTTTCATATTTAATAGTATAAGTATTAAGTCTCATTTCTTTCACATTAGAAGTTTCTTCATGTGAAACAGACAAGGTATCCCAAATTTCATGGGCAGTTTTACATGCATAGATCCTATTAAATTCCTCGTCTCCTAAAGAGAAATATATAGCATTCATAGATTTTTAGTGTTATTGTAGGTAGTTTTGGTAGGTTCATCCCAAATGATTCTATCAGTATCAGAAATATTATATTCATCTATAATTGGAGATGAGATTTCAAAGATCATATATTCTAAATGCATTTTCATTTTGATTTTCCATTGAGCATAATTGGTTCCATTAAAGAATGGGGGTCTATTTTTTATAGCACCTTCCAATATATTATTTATAATAAATAAATACTTTAAAAGAGCAAGAAATTTAGAATCAATTGAAATTTGCAGATCTTTAAAGTACAACTAAAATCATAGTTGAATATGGTAAAAAACAGAGTCTTAATAAACAATCCTTTGATACCAAATGTTGGTTAGAGTAGAGTACTCAATAGGGGGTGAATTGAGTAATCTATTCAAAATTTATATTTAAAAAGTATTCTTAAAATGGTTCCCCAATAAATCTAAATACATCCCAGTTAATCAAAGTTTTACAGTTATGAAATTTTGACTGTTTAAATAACATCTTAGAAGATTGATTAATTATCAGTAATCTTAATATCTGTTATTAAAATTACTTTTGAAGCTATTATAATAATTCAAAACAATTATAACATCTTTCCAAGATTAACTATCAAAGTAGATTTAATGATTTCTGAATTAAATAGTAAAACATAGAAAACTAAAATAAACAGCATAGTGGATATAGAACTAGTTGTTTAGACTCAATACGAGACCTATTCCACTCCACTTGGTGATCACCTTCCACTGAAAAGTTTATATAAATAAACTTGATCTGAACCCTAGATCAGGGTTAACAACTGTACACAAGACTGTCCAGGTCACACAACCTCTTCCACAGTTCTTTGTGGGTATGAACTATCAGGTCACACAGGGACCTCTTCCACACTTATCTATGGGAATACATAAGTGTAAAAAGATGTAAGAGAAAGTAAATCTTGTATCCTTTATTATGATATGAGAGACAGTTAATGTTTTTATATAGACACACACATTTCTCAAAAGATAAAAAAATAATACACAATAGAGCAGAAATGATGAGATAAGGTTAGAAGTGCTCTGAGTGTTAGTCTATGCAGCTCTGGACTTCTAGGATGAAACAGATGCAGAAATAGAGTCCTCTTGTGGAAAACAAAGTATCGTAAGTCATCTAGATCTGGCTCATGTTCTTCGTGGAGTAGATAGTACAGAAATTTTCATGACTCTAGTATTCGATTTTGCTTCGTGTGTTCTTCAGCAGTGTCGGGTTTCATTAATTCTCATACTACTTCATTATCATGCACACACTTGTTCTTTTGTTAGAACAATTGTCGCCACATTCACCATGGTCACCCCGTTCTTCTTCTAGCCATGTTGTTATTTTTATTATTAGAATGCATGTGTTGGAGCTGATAGGATGCATTTATTCTGCACCTCGTACCTCGTACTGTTAGGTGACATGTCTACAAAGAAACGTTAATTATGTCAGTGCATTTAAAAACTTCAAATATGACTGTTATAAATTAAATTGAAAAACGAAAAAACAATTTAAGAAACGGTGTCACAGTCTGTGTGTAAATGGTGTATCCATGAAATGGTGTATCCTTATTTGTATTTGAGTGGTGAGATAGCTATGACGGCATAGTTGTATAGAGATCAGGAACCAGTAGCACAGATGCGGTGTTAGGATCACGGTGTCTGGTCATGGTGCCCGGATGGTCATGGTGTCTGGATGGTCACAGTGTTTGGATGGTCACGGTGTCTGGATTGTCATGGTGACTGGATGTTCATAGTGTTTGGATGGTTACGATGTCTGGATGGTCACGGTGTCTGGATGGTCATGGTGTTTGGATGGTCATGGTGTCTGGACTTAACCAAATATTTGTATACAGACTTAAAAATTGATATTCATAGAATGGATTAGACTTAATCATTTATTAAGGAAGTCCATTATTACACAAACTCAAAATATTTTACAATCATTAAAACATGATTTTAGATAGATTAAATAGGATTATAAATCTTTACAGAATGTACAGGATTTGTGATCATTAAAACATGATTAACACATGAGGAGTCCAACAGACATAGTGGACCCCACCACTAGGGTTCGAGATTTTCCCAAGGATGTATGATCACCAAAGGAATGAATAAAATCATATTATTTGATTTAATAATAATCAGAATAGAATTTATTTATTAAATTTATTTACAAGTATTAATATAAGTACATGGAAAATATTATATTAATAAATATTAGTTTAAAATATTCAAGGTTCATTAAATATTTTCAGGAATGACGAGTCGAGTTAATGGCATGGGTTTTATCATATAATAGATTTATTATATTATAAGAAATTTATAAAAATATAAATGATATTTATGACTCAGTAAAATAGTTATAATATATCATTTATATGGTGTGTCAAATATTCAGGGGTCAGGGATCCTTTTCTGGGTGATTTCATAACACACTATAAATATGAGGAGAGAGGCTCTCACCTGTGAACTATTCACTATGAGCTCTTGAGAGCTTCTCTCTCCTATCCCACTTTCCAGAGAGATAAGCACTCGAACCCGGTGATCGAATCAATATCTTCCTCATGCATCGAAGGTACAATGATGTGGTGATCGTTGAAACATTGAATTCATTATCAGATCTCAATGCTAGCACCTGAAAAATTCAGTGATCGATGCTCTTGGAGATTTTTGAAGTGTGTGTGGATAATCTAGAGGGATTATTCTTTGGATCCATCAAGAAAAAATTGTCAGATACAAGTAGATATTGAGTGGGGTTTCAGATCAAACCGGGTAATCATGGTTTAACTTTTGTTCTTAAACTTCTTCATGTATGATCCTTGGGCTTAAAATGGGGCAGTGATTCACCCGTGATGATGTAGTAACGTCAATCTCCGGTAAAAAAAAATTAAATCCTCATCCCACCAGATTCCGATATGCACCCTAATACCTTCAATTTTTATTAAAGGTACACATTAAAATTTTAATCCATGGAAGAATTAGTTTTGCATTAAATTTTTAGGAGGTTATCATTATGGTCCTAATGTCGTAGATGGATTTTCAATCTGACCCCAGATGACTAGCCTGCGGTCATCCAAAGTTTAAATATGGATTGAATTTTTTTATAGGATTTAAGTATGAAGAAAATATATTTTAATATATGTGTTATTTTAACCCGAAGGTGGTAATTGGTAAAGTCGATTTATGATAAACCAAGTTTTCAGGCCAAATGTATGTCGGTTGGAATAGTGTTTTCCAACCAGACTAATATTCCACCAATTTTTGGAATAGAAATAGTAAAAAAATAATATATAATTATTATATTTTTTCAAAATCCTATGAAATATACTATTGGAAAAAATAAATTGAATTTTTTGTTTATTTTATAATTAAATGTATGGAATAAGTGGGCCTGTGGGACTTTGGGGTGGCTACTTGGCTTCATAGTTAAAAAAACAAAATAAGTGACTGGATTCCAAAGGAAGCCAAATATAGCCAAACACCACCCCTTATGGTGACCCCTTCCTGGTCCCTTGTGGTGGTTGTACCCCACAGATCCCATTCGGCCAACCCTGGCCACTCGCCTCCTCCATCCAAGCTGGCATCCATGAGCCGCACCGCAACAACATCGCATCGGGGTTTTCCTTCTAGCTGCCATCATGACCCGGCCACACCCCTCCACTCCACGATGTGGGTTGGACACCTCTCCTAGATGTCAGAAATGTGCCACCCACTACATTCCTTCTCTGGGGTGCCTCAGAATAGACAGACACCTATCGTGGGCTGCTTCTAACCGAGACGTGGACAAATTTTCATCGTCGCACTCCACTGGATCCACCAGCTCGATCGACACTATGCCACCTAGATTTGGCCACTCTGGTCCACCATTTTGTCCAAACCAATGTGGAACCATCTGATGACCACCCAAATTAGCTCCTGAGCATGGAGATCCACCCAATTCTGGTATATCTGGTGAGTGGCATGCCACTCCCCTCCCGAGGTTGCCAATGCTACCACCACCCCATTCGCGACCCGATCTAGGACGAACCTGGGATGGAAAACCAACCTTCAAGACCACCGGTTACTGCTACAGAGGTTTCTAGATAGTTTCAGCAGATTCACCGACATCGCTGGTGGTCTTATTCCCTCCCTTAATTGAGCATGTACTTCTGAGTACCAATATACACAAACTACATTCACCCCAAAACTAGTTGGGGTAGTCTTTCCTGACCTAGAACGGTTATGGGATGACTTTCCATGTCCAAAAAATCCATTCATGGGGTTTGTATAACCCAGAATAGGACTATGTGGGTTCAGTCCAACCCGCACAGGCCTTTCACGGGATTTCGGGGTCTGGTTATATTTTATATAATCTAAATTTATTGAATTAATTAATTTAATTTTAATTTTAAATTAAATTAATTAAATGTTAATTTTTTGTATAATTTTTTTTAAATACAGAGGGTTAAAATAATTTAATTTAGGTATTAAATTAAATTAATTTTTCATTCGGACGATGTAACTTTTTGAATTAAAAAAAGCATAGTGAATTTTTAATTCATAAAAACACCCTTGGAAAATTAATTTATTGAAATTTTAGTTTTATTTATGCAGTTAATTAATATATATGAGTTGAATGTGTATTGGATGATTATGATTCATATACCAACCAATTCTTATCTTTTATTTATTTATTTATTTATTTCAATTTATATTTTCAATAATTAGTATAATAAATGACGATTTGTGTGTCGTTTATGCGTTATTATATGTATAATGGATTGTGTTTCCAATTTATTTGTTTTATTTTGTACTCTTGAGACCCCCTCACCTATGTGTGAGTATTGTTTTATAATGACGAATATGAGCAATGATATACTTCACACTGAAATTTGGTAACGCACCAGAATGGATTTTGACGCATTGGATGGGTGAGTGCTACAAATCGATTCGCAAGTGACACGACTTAAGGAATTTGCCCTAGGGTCTAGGTTGATCCATTATTCACTCAATGGATTAACCATTAGTATTGACTCATGATCACACTTCCATTTTATTTTTTCATGATTTATTTTTTATGTATGTGTAGTTTACATGTGATCACATAGAATATTAAACAAGTATGCATAGATAAAATGAACATGTGATGTGATAGATATTTTCTATTTATTGCATGATCAATTGTGAGTGCGATCACATAGTACGTTCTTATAAGATAGAAAATAATTTTATTTTATCATGTAATAATTATAAATCCCTCAAAGAAATATGAAGTCATGTATGTCTTCTATTGTTTGAATTTGAACACAGCCAGGTGTTTGGGGTGCGCAGTAATCCATAGTTGAGGGTGCCTCCAACTACTGGGGGGGTCTTATGAGAATGATGTATTAAATTAACTAAATTTCATAGTTAAGGATTATCCATATTTAAATTTCTATCACTTTAGAGGAAAAGTGTTGATGGAATCAATGTTACTATTCCAATAAGTTGGGACTTTACTCAAAAGATCAAGGAACTGCAAGTTAATGTCTTGGGCCATTCAAATTCCTACATTGAACTCTCTGAGTAGTGGTGTAGCCATAGCTTGTAAACTATGAGGGGAGTATCAACAATCCTTTACACTATAATACTCAAGCAGAATAGTATTTTGATTCTAGTATATAGAGTTCCTAGAATTTGATGAAATAGTGAGAGACATTTAATTAATTAATCAATGTCTAAATAAGCAATCAATATAAAAAAGTACTAATATGCTAGAATTATTTTTGTATAAAATAAAAATTAATATTACAAGACATATTATCATATTAATTTTACAAAGTTAATATCATATCCATCACAAGTTTCTAAAGAGTAGTACAGGAGCTTTCACACAATACTATGATATAGGAAATTTAAGGTGTTGGTGTCCCCAATACCTGTTAAGCCACCTCAGGAAGAAAGGGTGTTAAAAATTCTTACAGAAGGCTCATGTATTATGTATATAATTGTTTTGTATAATGTTATCACCAATGTCTGATGTGATTTTTGGATACAACATCAGGACATGGATTATATAACATGTTATCTCATCTTCGAGAAGCTTACAAGGAGAAAGAGAGGCAAGATATAAATAGGTGATGATTAAACTGAATATGTGTAAATTGAAAGATGGTTCATGATATTTCAATGGATACCTTTCTCATATCATTTTCACCAATTTACTCTAGTTTCATTTAAGATTACAAAATGAATAGTATGGAAAAAATTATTTTTTTCCTTCTAGATAAGGTTCTCTAATCATTGAGAACATTAAAGAAAGATTCATCATTAGTTATTAAGGTGGGAAAATTGAAAGACAATGAGAAAAAATCTCAATGGAAAGTTTAACACCAAAGGAACCTTTGCAACATACTTAAAATAAATAGGTATTAACATGAGGTTATTTTCTTCACATATCATGAAATAATTCTATGGAAGATAAATGCAATAAAATGAATTGAAGAATCAAGTAGTCATTTCTTCTTCGGGATTATTCATCAGTTGATTGTAATGTTTATATATTAATTTTTGGGTATTGAATACAATATTCCAATAACATATGTGTATTTAAATACTATAACAAAGTAATTATAGAAATGTTACATGAATTAAGGTGTGTTCTCCAAGTGCCTTAGTGGTGAGAAGTACACTACTTCCGATTTCCAAGTTAATGATTCTAGTAGAAATTTTACTAAGTATAACTAAAAAACTTATCTCATGTTTCCTTTTTACACTTGGAGAAATTATTCCAATTCATGAATGAATGTTGTTTGTGGTTTCAAATACTCAATTAATAGTTTAGTGATACATGAATCATAGGAAGAATGTGATGAATATTTAACTTATATACCTAGTTATGCCAAGATAATACTTTGTAAAAAAACTAAGTAGTTTTACAGGATTTACCCAATATTTTTTTATACTATTATAAGTTAAATACCTTAGGTATTATTGAAAAACTTACATACTTAGTTTCTGGAAAAATAAACCTTTAGAATTAAAGTTAATCCATGAAGATTTCAGAACTAGTCCAGCTAGAGAGCATGAACTATTCCAAGGGTAAGCTAGTGGTAAATATAATTGATAATATTACTTTAAGTGATTATTAAGGAATATAAAAGTAAAGTATGGTATATGAATGTTCAAAAGATATAAGATACTTGGGGCTATTCTACCGAAGAATATCTTGACCAAGCATCCATTGATCAATATAATGTAGCATAGAGTAATTCATAAACACACATTACCTTGTCCACATTAGGGATATGATGTTAATAAGGAGGATCAATGATTAAGTCTTACATGTTAACATTGATCAATAGAATATAGCTTGGATCAATTCCTAAATGCACATTTTCTTATATACATCAGATTCATGATGTAAGTAAAAGGAGTGTCAATGTTGCAACTTATATCAATTATAGAAACTTCCATTATTTTCAAAATATGCATTGAAAATAATGACATTATCCCATAACCATATCCCAAATATAATGAAAATTGTATATCTTATGATTTATAGTATGATATAAATCCATTATTTCATAATAACGTGTGTTTAGATTCAAATAGTTTATTGAGAATATAAAAAACTTGCATCAAGGAAAAACACAATGTGCATCTATAGTAATTATCCAAAAAGTTTCTTAGGATATTATATAAATTCCTATAAAATAAAGATATAGTCAATTTATAGACTATATTTCTATATATGGGTGTGCATATCTATTTTAGATAGTGGGATATAGATTTTCCTGGGTTTATTTAATGCCATAGGTGCACAAGTAGTTGGAATAGGAACAAGTTCCACTAGAGTCATGGAAGAGCAATGTTCCAGAGACACATACTAATTAGGAAGGATAAATACATGGTGATGGTTTTGTATTTACTATGGAGTGTGATACAATATTAATTGTGAGTAATAATTCCTACAAGTAAGTAGTATATGAAAATCAGTTGAGATTGATAAGATCAATTAAAATTCAATAACATATTACATGTATCAAAGTACAAGAGGCTTATTATTTTGAATATTGTGGTGGGTATTCAAGAAATATTATACATGGATGGTACAATAAAATTACCAATAAGGATTGATTGGTTACACCAATTCATTATGCCTAAATCCATTAAGAATTTTACTTATCATAGCTAATTTCTATGAACATTTTATTGATCATTGGATGTCAAGACTACTAATCATGAAGGTGTTTATACGATGCAACCAGAAAGGTATGGTGACATCATAGAATTATAACAAGGGGTGTAAGTTACTGAAATCTAGTTTTAGATTAAAGTAACAAGATCATATAATATTCATTTGGAATGAATATTTTCTATGTTTCTATCAAATGTTAGTGGGAAAATCATTGTTTTCCAAGTGAAATATGCTTGTTAACATGTGGAAAATAATTATTGATATTACAATTAGTTAATACCAGGATGAAAGTAATTATCTAGTGATTTACTTAAAGTATCAACCTAAGTTCTAGGGAATAATATTTATTGAGGTTGGCGTAATGGTTTATTAGACCTATTCAGTTGTACGTATATTATCAAGGTATTGAAAAATACAAGTTGGAACAATTTGAGTTAGAATTGTTTCCAATGTCACATGGAATAAATCTCTCCAAGAATACTTACATGTGCATAAGAGGATATTAATGTGGTGAGTTTAATTCTATGTGATTCTATGAAGGATCAATTATGCATTCCACGATATGTACAAGATATGATATTTCCAACATATACATTATGATACGCAAATATTAGTTATATCCAGGAGGACTACAAGGGAAGAAATCAGAACTATCCAATTGTACTTTAGTAAGTACAAAAGATATGTACCTGGTATGATGAGAGGAAAGGATACTAGTTGCAAGGGGACACAAACTATATTTCCTATAGATTAATATGATATAATATCACAGTTTGGCTAAGGTATTAATTGATACAAGATCATATAATCTATTGGTAGACATACCTAAAAATACTGAGTATGTTGTGGCTTTTGAGGCAGCTAAGAAGCATTGTAATATATGAAACAATTTGTTCCAATTCTTGGAATCACACCTAATAATTAAAGTATTATCATACTCTTACTAGCCAAGATTCCATGTTTTGATAGTGGAAAAAAAGTAATACACTCAGGGTTTACATATCTTGAGGAGTTTTTCTCAAGGAGATGAGGTCACGCATAATATAATAGCTACACATCAAAGATGTGGAAGAACCAGCAACCAATGTCATAACTCCATAGAAATGTGATCTTAATCATGTATGATCTAAAAAACATAGTTAGAAAGTTGTATCTAGTGAAAGTGGGAGTGTTGTAAAAGTGGGTGCCCTAGACCCAACGTTAATAGTTCTTTTAGATTACCATTTCATGTATATAGTGAGATATGCATTATGTACACTTTACATTATAGTGTAGACATTTTTTGTGTCTAGTATTTAATGGTAATTTCCATAGATTAATTATTGTGTCAAAATTTTATAGTATATCCCATGTTATAATGATAACCTCATGATACTATGACATTAATCTTAAATATATTTCCTATGATCTATATATATCATATTGACTAGACATAGTAGATGTTTGACTATCAGGTATTGGGGGATCATAAGCATTAAGACTTCTTCTAATAAATTTATCACTCGGTGATCTCTAGTAGTTGAGATCATAAGGATAGACCCACCAATAAGAATGCCACATGTGTCGGGTGTCATTGGTTGTTCCTATCTATAGACATGTGTATTGGTCTCTTTAATTGAGATCATTATCAGTGTGTGCCATTTGATCACATTCTTTTATGCAAGGAAAAAAACATGATAATGAAATCATAGTGAGGTAGCTTTTATTGGGTGTTTCATTGGTGGTATGTCATAGGTTGAATGATTAAGATAGAATTTGTGTCTTCTAAGTTGATGAAGTAATATCTCTAGCCAGGTTGATCAAGATGGTAGTACTATCATAAATCCATGGCCTTAGTAGTTGAGGGTAAATCTGTCTGGTTAGATCAAAAAATAATAAAGCAAGAAAAGATAATGACACAAGTGTGCATATTACATTATGATATTTCTAAATAAAAAAATATTATATTACACCGTGCGTGTTTGTAGGTTGGTTGTCATTAATATGACTACTAATTATCTCTTTAGGGGTCATGATAGGTTACTAGATTTCACTTTTGGTCTGTGAATAGTATTAAATACTATCAAGATAAGGGCCTAGAGGGTAACACACAAGAGTTTATTCATGAATCTTCCTATTCTGATGAATAAGTATATAGGATATTAAGGGACCCACCACTGGGATTTGAGAATTTTCCAAGGATGTATGATCACTAAAGGAATAAATAAATTCATATTATTTGAGTTAATAATAATTGGAATTGAATTTATTTATTAAATGTATTGATGAGTATTAAATTAAATACATGGAAAATATTATATGAATGAATATTAGTTTAAAATATTCGATGTATATTTAATATTTTCAGGAATGACGAGTCAAGTTAATGGCTCAGGTTTTATCATGTAATATATTTATTATTTTAAATTAAACTGATAAAAATATAAATGATATTTATGACTCAATAAAGTAGTCATAATATATCATTTATATAGTGTGTGAAGTATTCGGGGGTAGGGAAACTTTTCTAGATAATTTCATAACACACTATAAATAGGAGGAGAGAGGATCTCTCCTATGAACTATTCAATACAAGCTCTTGAGAACTTCTATCTTCTCTCCAACTTTCTAGAGAGAGAATCACTCGATCCAGGTGATCGGATTAAGCTCTTCCTCGTGCATCGAAGGTATGATGATGCAGTGATCATTGGAATGTCGAAGGCATTGTAGGATCTCCATGCAAGCACCTGGAATACGATGATTAATGATCCTACATATTTTTGAAGAGTATTTGAATGATCTAGAGGGATTCTTATTTGGATCCTTCAAGTAGATATCTCTAGAGACATGATGATGTCGAGCATAGTTTTAGATTGAACCAAGTATTTATGGTTTAATTTATGTGCTTAAACTTCTTCATGCATGATCCTAGGGCTTAAATCACGACATTGATTCACCGGCGATGATGTAGTTATATCGATCTTCGGTTAAAAAATTAAATCCCTATCCCACCAACTTTTGTTATGCACCCCAGTACCTTAATTATTTATAATCATTTCTCCAATGGTCTTATCTTGCATTAGATGAACTCTTCCTTTACTTGAAAAGTTATGTACTTTATCTTTTTCTGATGGTCATCTTTATAAAGCGCCATTATAATGCTTTAGGATTTTTTTTGATAGAATGAGGATTTTTTGTCTAGTAAAATGAAGTTTCTTCATTCGGTAGACTTTACGGAAGTTCATCTGGAAATAATTTCTAACACCAATTGATAAAGTTCTTCTGAAAGACTTTGTAAAACTTTTTCTGATGGGACTTTATTATACTATGTCTTCTAGACTTTATAAACTTCTATTCAAAGAACTTTGAGATCATCCATCTGATGTAAAAAAAACATTTACATTCAATTTCAAAAACTTCATCTAATGGAATAATATTTTCTATGTCTATAAAAATCACTTTTCTACAAAACAACTTATAAATATTGGGAAGTATAAAAGTTAGTAAAGTATAAACTTTAAGTGGATGAACTGTGATTTTCAAAATCATTCTAGAAAGTGTTAAAGAAAGATTTTGAATCAACATTGGCTTCATTAAATTTTATCGTCTATCATTTTCAAATAACTCAAATTCAGGATGCTTGAAAATTTTAGCAGGATTCAAATATGACATTATGATATCTTTAGTCTTACCCAATGTGTCTAAAATAGTATGGAATATGTTATCAAAATAATTTTTCTCAATATTAATTACATCTATCATACACTCAAAAAAACTCATGCCACAAGGAATTCTCAATTACATCTATCATGTGATGAACTAATAAACCAGACCAATATAGTATATCCCAAAAAGTTTCTTTATCCAATTATGATCTATCCCAAAACCTTTTATTTTTGTAAGGTTTATAATTGGACAAAAATTAATCATAGGTAATTAAGAGATGATAGTTTTTATTTTTAATATATTATAGAATAGTTATAGTTCCATCTATTTCAATTTTGACTTTCAAAAAATTATTATTATTCCTTTAGAAAGGATGATCATAAGGGTGAATTATTTAATGACGGTAAAAAAGACAAGGCTTTATTCCATTGATAATCATAAATTATTTACTATCACCCATACAATACAGATAGGATTTAGGACCATGTATACTCCATCAATAAAACATAACAATGATATAAATTCACTAATTTTCTAGATTATAGTTTCTCTAAGTGTGAAATTATATTGTGTAAAAACATCATATATAATTACACCATCACTGAATAAAAAAAATTAACTCGGAAATTATAGGTTTAAAATAAACATCAATATTCTTTTTTAGATGTCCAAAAATTAAAAATGAAAATATAAATATGTTTCCTTTATCAATATTCAAGGAGGTAGGTTGTGTGGAGTGATTAATGTAATATCATGGACTCGGATGCCACTTAACTTATGCCCCGAGCCCGGTTGGCCACATGACCTCTGGTGCATCTCCTCGTATGCCAGAGGCTTCCAACTAGCAGTGAGGGTGTGAAGGTAGTATAGCAGGGAGACTATACCCTCATGTCAGATTATCATAGCAGATAAAACAAAAAAAAAATAGTAGAAAATCATATTACAATAGAAAGATGCAGTAAATAGTGGAATCATAACAATCAACTAAATAACCAAGTAGTATAAGAAGTAAATAACTGAATAACTGGATGACATAACCAAAATACTAAATGGTCTTGTCTGATACAATGATGCTTGGCTTGATAATAATATATAAATGCATGAACAGATACAATCATTCTATAAAATAGTAAAAAATAACAAAAGCATCTCCATAAGAATTTTGAGCATAAAAACTATCCTCTGCTCCCAAGCTTCATCTAAAAAGACCAAGTCAACAACTTATAGAAGGGACTTTACCCTTACCATTACTTAAAATAACATAGTCTTATCAGGTTCCAAGGGCGTCCTGAGTAGGGTGTGAGATAAAAATTTCAGTAGGCCACCACCAATGGTGTCTACGTGTAATCTGAGTAGGGGATCATAAGTAAACAGTGTGTAGGTAATAACTAGATGGTAAAATGATGATGTATAATCAAATAACCTCCCGCTCATGTTCTTAAAGGACACCTAGTCGGTCTACCTACTTCATCCCTTGGCTGGTATGTCTGATCATATCACTTTATATATATATTGTATCATTATATATATAGATATATGTTGGGGTGGATTGGGATGTAACCCACTGACATCCAATTCTAGGGGAAGCTCTCACAGTCTACCCCCTAACCCAACTCCAAGAGATCTCACAATCTCTTGGAATGCACATGCTGGCAAGACCGGGACAGAACCCATTGTCATCCATAACTAGGGGAGCTCTCACAATCAATCCTCTGGATCCAACTGCTGGTAAGATCAGGACATAACCCGAAGGCCTCCATCACTAGGGTAGCTCTCACAGTCAATCCCCTAGCTCCAGTTGGGAAGATCGCACGTTCGCCCCTCCCAAGGGCTCTCATGATACCTTGTCTCCTCATCCTATAAGGAATAATCATTTATCATAGATATAACACATGTGGAATTAACCTCTCATGCATCCCATTATAAATCATAAGCGTGTTCACATTTAATAAGATGATCATAAGGAATTACCTCTTATGCCATGTTTTTAAGCCTTTAAAAAAAGAACCAAGACATGGTTAAGTATATCATATGAAACATGAGGCAAAACCTCCAATGTATTCCATCATCCATATTCAAGTCATTCAAGACATTAAATTTAACATTAATCATTTAACAATGCATGAACATAGGAATGGTTCCACCATCCATTGGTCAAGTTCATTTACAATAAATCAACTCATTTCAAATGGTGCCTTTTTATAAAATAAGAGAAAGGGTAGGACCATTTCATCCCTTTAGATCATTCCATTTTAACCAATTCATTAAAAATATTATAGTCATCTTACCCTAACCACCCTATTCAAGACAACCCATTCAATTTTCCTAAATATGGAAAATTTCATTAAAAGGCATAGGTGTCAAGAGTAATGCCATGTAATAACTCAATTTCCCATTTGGGAAATTCCAAATCAAAAAGGACCAATCACCTTTGAGGCACCTTTTAATACATCAACTACACATGTATCTATAGCAATTTTATTTTAAATTCAATCTGAAGGCTAAATCGGGTTCCATTCATTTTGAATTATTTGGCCAAAATGACCATTTTCAAGGTGGCACACCTATGAGTGTCCATATAGATTATGAGTGATGTATGACCCCCTAAACAAGAAGCAATTCACCTATATCAAGTCCCAGGGATCATTTAGACATGAAGTAACAAACACAATTTAGAATCTTGAAAAAGGTTGGCTTATGGTGTCAAGGAATAAATAGGAAACAACCAAAACTCAAATAGAAAACTATGTGGCCACCTAGATTAGGGTCGTAGATGATGCCTCACTTGATATTGACCTCATATTTGAAGCAGATTTGAAAATATTTGAGTTTTAGTCCAACTCCCTAAAAATAGGGAGAATGAGCCTATATCTAAATAGCGTAATATATGGAGAGATTAACCAAAGAAAGAAGTGTGGGGGGGTTATACATACCTTGGGATATTCAAATCCTTTGATGGAATTGAAATCTAACACTGAAGGAGGGAGTAGTAAGAGAATCTATATTGGAGGAGAAAACAACCCATGGGAGGAGGAACCCCTTGCACAACTGCTAGAGGTAATGGAAAAAAGGAGAAAATGGATTTAAGAATTAAATAAGGGAAAATGGTAATTTTTCCCCAAAATCCCACTTCACATGGTTTAGTCGCACTATTTGAAAATAGTGCACAACCTGTGCATTAAGGCTCTTTCCAACCTCTATAATCGGCCACATGGCCATGCACCTAGGTCTGCACAATTACAGACTAATCGTGTGGACATGAAGGTTCCCCTGTCTGCAGCCTCATAGTTTTTTCAAACCATGCAGCCTAGGTCGCATGGTTCCAACTAACCGTGCAACCCAGCCTATAGCCCACTTTTTTAGAACTCTAGGCTCCGTACAATCCCCAAACTCTCTTCAGATCTTCCCTAGGCTATATAATACCTTTACTAATCTAAAATGATAGATTCAAATTGAAAACAATTATTTGTACCTTTGTCAAAAAGGTGGTTCATTATAACCTCCTCTCCTTATAGCAACTCATCCCCGATTTGACATTCTAATGGTAAATAAGTACTATCAACAAAAATTTATGGCCATTGAGATCTTATATCAGGTTCCCACTCCTAGGTCTCATCCTATACTCGGTCATGATTCCATAGCACCCATATAATAGGAATGGACCTGCCTTGGAGTGTCTTTATGCTCCGATCAACAATATGCACCAGATACTCCTAGAAGGAAGCATCCATATCTAGATCAACCTCAACTAGCTACAAGATGTGTGACGGGTATGGATAGTATTGGTGAAGCTAAGATACATGAAAGAAATCAATCATAGACCGGTATCTCTCTGGAATTTCCAACTGGTAAGCAACTAGTTTGATCCCTTTCATAACCTCAAAGGGTCCAATGAATCTCATTGATAGTTTACCCTACTTATGAATACACAAATGCCCCAACCTGGGTGAAACTCGCAATAAAACCTAGTCTCTGACCTCAAACTCAAGATGTATTTAGAGTCTATTGGCATAATACTGTTGTATGTACTGAGATCTCGACATATTATTCCTGATTAGTTGGACCTACTTTGTATCATTCTGCATGAGACATGTTCCAAGCACAGATACTTACCCTACTACTATCTAGCTCAGAGGTGAGCGGAAAGGGATACCATATAAGGCTTCATAGGGATTCGTCTCAATGGTAGTATGAAAGCTGTTGTTATAAGAAAATTCCATGAGAGGAATATGTTTTTTCCAATAACCTCCAACGTTTAGGGCACACGCTCGAAGCATGTCCTCTAGAACCTGAATTGTATACTCCATCTATCCATCATTCTATAAGAGTTAGGTCATGCTCATAAGTACCTACATACCCAAGGCCTTTTTCAAACCCTTCTAGAACTATAACATGAAATTAAAATCTATTTTAGAAACAATAAATTGAGGATCTCCATGAATACTTTCCACATCCTTAATGTATATCCTTCCTATATTGTCTACCGAGAAGGTCTATCACATGGTTAAGAAGTGTGAAACCTTTTTAGACAATTAATAACAACCCACATTGTGTCATTTCCATGAGGTGATCTAGGTAAACTAGTCCAAAATTCCATCGACACGTCGTCCCATTTTCACTTAGGAATGGAAAAAAGGCCTAAGAAGACTCATCAAACGCTAATGTTACACCTTCACCTACTAATAGGTAGAACATCGAGTGATGAAAATGGTTATCTAACATTTCATATTGGTCAACAAATATTTTATTCATACTCGATACATTTTGGTGACACCGGGGTGAACCACCCATGCTGAGGTGTAGAAATCCTACATCAGCTTCTATCTAATGTATGTTGGGACCCATACATGCCCTAGAAATAGTATATTATCATCCCTATAAACTATCCAACCAGAAGATGTATCTTTATCTGGGAAACTTTCCCATAGGAAAAGGCCTTCAGGATCAGATAGTTTTCTCAACCTTACCCATTCTAGAAGAGTAGATGTCACTGCTAAGGCTGAGAGAATAGTTTGATCATGGTCCTCCAGAACCTCAACATGCATCTTTGAGAATATGGCCATAATATTCCATTCATAATTTCATTCCTAAAATACCTATTTCTAAGTCTTTCATCTCATATAAATGACCACTTAATTTCCTTTCCCTATAATGTAGGCAAGTTCAAAATCAAATGATTACTGGTACTCGACTCACCTATGCTGCTTGAGATTTAGATCCCACTGAATGAAGATGTACTTGATGATTTTGTGGTATGTGAACACCAAATAACACTATCCTAATAGATAATGTCTCTAGTAGTGTAATTCATGACCAACGACAACGATCTCGAGGTCATGTGTTGGGTAGTTCCACTCATGAGGCCTCAACTGACAAGAACCATGCGCAACAACTCACTCATCCTATGTCAAAATAGCTCCAATCCCGACACCTGATGCATCATAATAGACTGTAGAGGACTTTCTGGGCTCTGGAAAAATTAGTATCTATACTAAAGTCAGTATTCCTTTTAAATTTTTAAAGTTTTACTCACAATCTTTAGACCATTCAAATTTCACACCCTTCTTTGTCAAGTTTGTAAGTAGTGTTTCAAGGCATGATAAATCCTGAATGAAATTTTGGTAGTATCCATCAAGCCGTAAGAAACTCTGAATATCAAATACTTTATTAGGATTATTATAAGAAAACATATTTCTCACTTTCTCTGGGTCAAGTGTAACTCCTGAATCTGAGAGGATATGACCTGAGAAGTGGACTTTATTGATCTAGAAGTGGCATTTACTGAGCTTATCTTAGATTTGATGCTCTCTCAGCATATTCAACATGATCTCAAGATGGGTTACATGTTAGTATTTGTAGTTTGAATACACCAAGATATAATCAATAAAAATGAACAAAAAAGAATCTAGATATGGGTGGATGACCCAATTCATAAGATCCATGAAAATATCAGGTGCATTCATGAGTCCAAATGGCATAACCAAGTTCTCATAGAGACCATACATACTCTTGAAAGTTTTGTGAGGTATGTATGAAGTCCTTAAATTCACCTAATGATCTCCCGACCTCAAATATATCCTTGAAAACACCTTCTCTCCTCAAAGATGATCAAAGAGGTCATCTATTCTAGGCATTGGATACTAGTTCTTGATAGTAAGATGATTCAACTAATGATAATTCACACCAATCCTAAGGGTAATGTCCTCATTCTTAGTAAATAGGACAAGTGAACCCCAAGGATAAGTTATAGGGTGTTTGAAGCCTTTAACCTCTAGATCCTCCAACTGATTATTGAGCACCAGAAGATCCTTAGGTTCCATCTAATAAGGAGGAATGGTCATAGGTGTTTATACTAGAATAAGATCAATGGTAAACTCTACCTATATCACTAGAGGTACACTAGAGAGGTCATCTTGAAATATGTTTCTATAATAATATACTTCTGTAGGAAAACAAAAGGTTGTAACCCTTGGTCATCAAGCTAAAGACTGGCGACCTATGTTGTAACACTACCCAGCCTCTACTGCTCAGATCCTTCTCATGTCACACTAATGTCCCATTCTCCATTATGGGTGTGTGTAATTCTATATGGTTATTTGAACATCACCCTCTAATGATATCAGGTAATATGGTCTCTATAAGGAACTAACTAGTCCATCCCGATGATTACATCAAAACCTGACATGTCGATAACGTATAGGTTCTATATGAATAGGTAACCACCTATCTCAAGAGGGAAATTCTAACAACAGAGAATTCCCTCTGAACGGTTACCTAAGGAAGTATCTAGCATCATAACACCATGATATTAATTGAGATTAAGGCCCAAAATCTCAGTGATCATCTCAGATATAAAATATTGAGATGTGCTTGTTTAAAAAAGAGAAGAAACTAAAGTGGAGGCTACTCCTATAGTACCTCATACAGTAGATGGTCCAGTTCTCTTCTCCTATGACATAGGCTAGAATGCATATAAATAGCTTATATTTTGGCCCTAATTCACTTCATGAATTCCCTAAGTAGACCCACTCTACTAGCATTGAGAATCATATCCCTGGTTGCCTCTTCCTTAACCACCACCTCATCCTGAACAACTGATGGTATTCCATCTACCTGACTATCATGATCCTAATGACCCAGCTCCTGACTGAGGAGTAAGTGAAGATCCCTTCTCTCTAGGCACTATTGGGAAAGTCTTGCAGAAATGCTAAATATGTCCCATCCTGCCATAGCTTCTACACTCTATTGGATCCCATGGACACTAAAACCTGGTGTTCCCTAGCTTTCCACACTGATGAAGGACAAGATAACTATTAGTGATAGGATTCTAACTATTTCATCCTCCATGAGAAACATCAAATTCCTCTTTCTACTAGATAAAGAACCATCAGAATACTTAGGTACTGATCCACCCTAGATCGCACCCTCAACATACTTCAAATTTCGTTCTATGAGGTTCTAGTTGATGATTTCAAAAATAGTCATCAACCTAAACACATTGACCTGTGATCAGATGGCGTAATTTAGACCATCCTAAAATTTCTTAGCAGTCATATTATCATCAATAGCTATAGAGGTAGAAAACCACTACAGCTTAGTGAAATGGTATGAGTATTGCATAACTGGCATGGTCCCCTACTATAGGTTTATTAATTCTCTAGCTCTATCGTACCTCATAGTTTGGGGAAATAAGTAGTCATAAAATATTGTCTGAAAATCATCCCAAACCATAACGCGTTGTTGATCTTCCTGGGTGATGACATCCCACCACTTCTTAGTTAAATCTCAAAGTATATAAAAAGTTATATTGACCCTACACTCTAGAGGTGTCACTAGGTGATAAAAAATAGATCGGATAGCCTCAATATAAGACTCTACAGCATGTGGTCCTCCATCACCTAAGAAAGTAATAGGATGCTGCTACTAAAATTTTCAAGTCAAATCTGCCATGATCGGGGCAGGTTGACCAACACCTTGCATCAACTACATTATATGAAAGATTCCATCTCAAAACTAGTTACCAGTGACCACATCTAGAATAGGAGGAGGATCCACATGTGGATCGATGGGAGGAATACCTGGTGGCTCATGACCCACCACCTTAGAAATATGATCGTCACTGCCTTTAGGGAATGTAGCTTGATGAATTTTTGGTGGCATAATAATAAAATTCTAAAGGAACATCTCAAAATAGATTTAGGCATTTTAGAATATTTCATTCAAGAAATGAGTGCATGTTCTAAATACTTCCTATAAGAACAAACACGCCTCTCTGCCTACTTCAAAATCTAGGTTTAGATGATGGAACAGACCATAATAGATCACAAGAATGAAGAAAAACACACTACCCACTAATAAGGTTATGTTAGGGTCTAAGTTTTGTGTTAGAAATTTGAAATATGGATGTTCCCATGTCATAAGTCATTTTTCATTTGAAATTGTGCTCATTTAAATATTTAAAACATTTGAATTGTTTGAATCCAAATATATTCTATTTTTTGATCCCTAAGGGCCCATACACCTTATAAACCAAAATATGTCATTCACTTGGATGCAATTATCATTTAAATTGTGCTTATTCATATAATTAAACTACTTTTAAAATGGTTGATCTAGTTGGAATTTTATTTTCTGATCCATAAGGGGCCATACACCTTATGAATTGAAATATGGCACCCACTAAACTCAAACTATATCACATTATTGAACTTTCAAGATATTTCATCACAATTTAAAATATAACAAGGCACATTAAACATGAAATGGGAAATTCTTGTTGAAAACTAAACATCGCATGGAAAGATGAATAGTTTATAATTCATGTTGTGCCTAAGATGATGCATGATTCTAATGTATAAACTGAATTTCATTTGGTCAAGTAATGAAATCATAATTCCAATAACATAAATATTTCTAAAATCACAAAACATGTGAAGAACCCAATAGTGAAAGGATATCAATAGTAAATAGTAGAATCAATAACAATATCGTTTAAGGAAACATCTCCTTTTCCCCATACATGGGTTCGTGATGCCCAAGAACGGCTTGTGACCAAGTCCCAAGCATTCTTAATCTCCATTCCATTGTCTCCAAATATTAAGTCAATAAAAGAACCACTCTGATACCACTTTGTGACATCCTAGACCTGGATTCCACTTAACCCATTCCATGAGCCTAGTTGGCCAGATGACCTCTGGCATGTCTCCTCGTATGCCAAAGGTTGTCGGCTAGCAGAAAGGCTATGAAGGTGGTACAGTGGGGAGACTAAAACCTCATGTCAGAGTAACATAGTGGATACAACAAATAACAAATATTAGTGGAATCATATTACAATGGACATATGTAGTAAACAATGGAATCATAACAATTAAATAGATAACCAATCAGTAGGAGAAGTAAATAATCGAATAACTAGATGACATAACCAAAAGCCTCAATGGTTGTGTCTGATATAATGATTCATGCCATGATGATAATTTATAAATGCATGAACTATTACAAGAATGCTATACATTAGTACAAAATAAAAAAAATAACAAAATAATCTCCATGAGCATCTCAAGCCTAAGCTCGATCCTCTACTCCCAAGCTCCAACTAAGAAGCAAAAGTCAACAACTTATAGAAGGGCCTTTACCCTTACCATTACCTGTAGAAACATAGTCTTATCGAGTTCCAAGGGTATCCCGAGTAGTGTGTGAGATAAAAATCTCAGTAGGCCCCCACCAATGGTGTCTTCATGTAATCTGAGTCGGTTCTCGTAAGTAAACAGTGTACAGGTAATAACTGTAAAGTAAAATGATACTGAATAATCAAATAACCTCCCGATCAGGTTCCTAAAGGACACCTGGTGGGTCTACCTACTTCATCCCATGGATGGTATTTTTGATCATGTCACTTTATATATATATATAGTATCATTATATATATATATATATATGTTTGTATGGATTGGGATGTAACCCACTGACATCCAATTCTAGGGGAAGATATCATGGTCTAGCCCCTAACCCAACTCCAAGATGTATCATGGTCTCTTGACATGCACGTGCTAGTAGGAGCGGGACGTAACCCACTGTCATCCATTACCAAGGGAGCTCTCACAGTCAATCCCATGTCTCCAGCTACTGGAAGGATCAGGATGTAACCCAAAGGCATCCATCACTAGGGGAGCTCTCATAGTCAATCCTCTGGCTCCAGTTGGGAAGCTCACATGGTCTCCCCTGCCAAGGGATCTCATGGTCCCTTGGCTCCTCAGCCTATAAGGAATAATCATTTATCATATATATAACACATGAGGTATTAACCTCTCATTCATCCTATTATAAATCATAAGCATGTTCACATTTAATAAGATGATCATAAGGTACTACCTGTTATGTCATGTTGTCAAGCCTTTCACAAAAGAACCAATACATGATTAATTATATCACATCACACATGAATCAAAACCTCCCATGTGTTTTGTCATCCATATTCAAGTCATTCAAGGCATCACATTTAACATTAATCATTTAACAATACATGAACATAAGAATGGGACCACCATCCATTGGTCAATTTCATCTACAATAAATTAACTCATTTCAAATGGTTCTTTTTTATAAAATAAGAGTAAGGTAAAGTCCATGCCATCCCATGAGATCATTAAATTTTAACCAATTAATTAAAAATGATATATTCATCTTACCCTAACCACCCTATTCAATCCAACCCATTCAATTTTCCTAAACATGGAAAATTATATTAAAAGGCATAGGTGTCAAGAGTAAGTCCATGTAACAACTAAATTTCCCATTTGGGAAATTCCAAATCAAAAAGGACCAAGAACCTTTGAGGAAACTTGGAATAAATAAATTACACATGTCTCAATAGAAATTTGATTTTAAATTCAAGCCTGAGGCAAAATTGGGTTCCATGCATTTTGAACCATTTAGCCAAAATCATCAATTTCAAGGTGACACCATTATGGGTGTCCATGTAGAGTATGAGTGATGTATAAACCCCTAAACAAGAACCAATTCACATATATAATGGAACTAGGGTCATTTAGACATGAAGGATCCAATACAATTTAGAATCTCAAAAAATGCTGGATTATGGCATGACGAAATAAATATGAAATGATAAAAAATAAAATAGAAAACTATGTGAACACCTACCTTAGGACCATAGATGATGCCTCTCTTGATATCAACCTCAGATTAAAATCATATTGGAAGAGATATAATTTTAAATCCCACTCCCTGAAAATATGGTGAATGAGCCTGCATCTAAATAGCACAATAGATTGAGATATTAATTGATGAAGGAAGTTCGTGTAGGGTTATCCATACCTTGGGCTATCCAATGCCTTTTACATAATTGAAATTGGACACTAGAGGAGGAAGTAGTAATAGAACCTAGCTTGGAGGAGAAAACAACCCACGGGAGGAGGAACCCCTTGCACAATCGTTGGAGGTAAGAGGAAAATGAGAAAATGGGATTAAGATTTAAATAGGGGTAAAATGATAATTTTACCCCAAAATTCTATTGTGCACAATTTAGGCTCATGATTTGCAAACTGTGTGCAAACCGTGCGTTAAGGCTCTTTCCCACCTCTGTAATCATTTGCATGGTCGTGCATATAGGCTCGTACGGTTGCTGACTAATCGTGTGGACGTGTAGGTTCCATTGTCTGCAACTGCATGGTTTTTTCAAACTATGCGGCCTGGGTGCACGGTTCCCACTAACCGTTCAGCCCAACCTATAGCTCACTTTTCCAGAACTCTGGGCTCCGTACAAGCCTTGGACACTCCTCGGACCTCCCCTAGGCTATAGCATACCTTTACTAAGCTAAAATGATAGATTCATATTGAAAACAATGATATGTGCCTTTGTTAAAAAGGTATGTCTTTACAATTAAAATATTCCAACAATAATATTGACTATATTAACCACCAAAGGAAAAAAACATTTGTATAAAGATATAACTAAACATTTTGTGGTTCTGAAGAAAAATATAGATGAAATTGATCAAAGTGTTTCCATAAAGCACCATCATAAGGATGATTTGAGATTCCATTTGCATAAATATTGGATCAATTCCACATTATGAATGAATCTATGTTGTGATACATAAACAGAAGTATCAATCTAGGTGTAATCGGAATATTCCCAAATTATTTTATTAGAAAAACTCTAGATTTTCCAAGTTGATTGTCTTTATAACTCAACTGTCCACATGTTGTACAATTAACTAAAGACTTATAATTACCATAATATAAGATGACATAATTTAAACATGCATGAATCTTTTGATAACTAAGAACCAAATCATGAACCAAATTTTTTATTTCATATAAAATTAAAGGCATTTTATTTCCCAAAAGCAACAGAAATTTAACCAAACAAGATATTTGGTAAATAATGTTATTATACATTCACAATTTTAATTTGATATTCATAAATTTTGTAACAAATTCTAATTTTATTATCCTTTATTTAGGATATAAGGCCTCCCTGGAAAATTTCAATCATTAGAGAGATTGAAGTGGTTTTGATTCAAAGTTCAAATTATCATTTTGAATATCTATTTCTTGAAAAGTTGTCATGATAGCCTCATGTATTAAATTTTTAAACTATGATAGATTGGGAACCAAAAAAATCAAATATCCATCTGAATTATGTTCATCATGTTGGCACCAATACACATAATCTACTCAAAAACCAAAATATAATAGTTTAACCCCGACTATATAAAATGCTTCAAACCTCTTAAGATTAAATTTCTTACAACGAAGTTTAATTGTCTCTTATAAAAATAATCTTGGTTTGATGATGCAAATATAATAAATGATTCAACTCCCATAATGAATATAGGATTAACACCATAACCATGTAGATTTTTTCGTTGACTTATCCAGCCATGATATTGTAATAAAAACTATACTCTATTTTCTTTATCCATATTTTTCTAAAAAAAATAACAATAATAATATTTTAAAGAAAAAATGGTTACTTATTAAATACATTGATAAATATTATTATCAGTTAATTATTAAATGATTTTTATCATTTATTATTTTCATTTAACTTCAATTTTTTATTAATTTATAGAATTTTTTTATTAGATAATTTGTATTTATTACTATATTATAAATAATTATTTATTTCAATTCTATAATATCTTTTATGATCATTATAAATATATAAATAATTTCAAAAAAATTACTACTCTTTAATGTTATATTTTTTATGTTTCTTATGGGATTAATTTTTATTAATTTATTCTTTTATTTAAAAATTATAGATTTTATATATTGGAAGTAACTAATTTTATTAATTAATATTTCCTATTTTTTATTTGTTAATTATAAACTTTATTTTATACTAAAATCTATAATTTCAAAAAAAAATTAACATAATATTTTTCTAGTTTTTTTTATTGAACAATTTTTTAAATAATCTTTCAAAATGTCAATTTAAAATTAAAACTTTTATTTAATAGAATTAAGCATTCGCATTATTTTTTAATGAATTAAATAAATATATTTATATTAAGAAATATGATTTTTATATTTAATTATAATTTTTTCTTTATTAAAATTTATTATTAACAATAATTACTTTATTAAATTCTCTAAATTTTAAATTCTTTTATCTTATGTTTAATTATTTTTTATTAGCTCCTAATCAATTTTCTAAAATTTTATAATAATTATATATTTTTTATATTTTTTATTATTATTTACCAGAGTTTTTTTATAGGTTTTTTTATTTTTTAATAGATGTGGGCAGGTCAAAAATATTTTCAAAAATATTTCGGAAAGGTGGAAATCCCCCTACCGCCTTTCAGCTAGAAAAATTACTAATTTTAAATATACTTTTTTATATATTTAAGTTTTTTATTTTTATTTTGTTTTGTTTTGTTTATATATATATATATATAACACAATTTTTCAGCATAATTTATCTGTTATTTAATATCTATTATTACTGTCATTACAACAGTATGGATTCTGATAGAAACTCTCACCCAATACTCCATTCTATAAGAGGGCTTACTTTAAAAATCATTCTACATTTCTGATGTGGGATTCATGTTCTCTCTTTCCTATGCATAATTACTTATATATTATTATTAATCATTTCTAATCAAATAATTAATACTATTAATTACTATTTAATAATATTATTAAACAAATAATTAATTTCTAAGTAGTTAATAATATATAATAGGTTTTAATTAATTAGAAATTAAATAAAATATAATTAATAAAAATAATCTTAATAGTAACTAAATAATATTACTTAATTATATAATTAATAATTAAATAATTAATAAATATATTACTAATTAACTAATTTATTATTAACTAATTAAAAATTATATAATGAATATTTATATTACTAAATAATTATTATATAATTAATAATTATATTACTAATTTAAAAAATAATTATTATATAGTTAATAATTAAAAAAAATAATTACTAATTATATTACTAATTAAATAATTAATTATTATATAATTAATAATTAATAACCATATTACTAATTAACTATTTAATTATTATATGATTAATAATTAATAATTATAATTAATAACTATATTATTAATTAACTAATTAATTATTGTATAATTAATAATTATATTACTAATTAACTAATTAATTATTATATAATTAATAATTATATTACTAATTAATTCTTATATAATTAATAATTATATTACTAATTAATTCTTATATAATTAATAATTATATTACTAATTATATATATTAGGTGCTTGGGGGCACAATTACATTAAACACAGGCACGCACCCCACACATGAAGGCCTGGTGACACAGTATAACATCTCAGAATTTCCATGTATTATCTTTATATATTATATAGAATTATTACGGGACTAGGCGTTGGGACTGTGTGTGATTCCAAGGCCCGGTGTGCCCAGAACAATTACTTAAAGAATATTAAAAATATTAAATAGTAGGTGCGCACAGCTTTCCTAAAAAAGTGGAATAACTTCTAAATGATTATCTGGATCAGAAATCTGAGGGCATTGTTGCCTTCAGAGCAGCAACTTTACCTTAGGTGGGTCCTAACATCGATTGGCGCAGTTCGGCTGTGAAAGTTAGTTTTTGGACGTTTTAGAAATAAAATATTTAATAAAAATATTTTATTTTGAAGAAGTGACTCATTTTCATTTTATTGGAGTTTTTCAGAAATCCAGGTTCATCACCATAACCCTAAGATTCCCCTAAGACAAGGAGAAGGAAGTTCTCTTGACAATGACGATGGATCAGAGATCGGAACGTGGATCGACGATCAGCGATGTGCCTTGGATTCAAAGGATCTCACCAACGACAATGACACGATGATCAATATTCATCGAGGAGTAGTCCAAATCTTGGTAGGGAGTTTGATCTCTTTGTGATTTCTTCCCCATTCATAGAATCAATGGTGAATGTGGACCAACCGACGAATAGTTTGATCCATGATTCGATCGTTCTTGCATGATGGTTAGTATTGGGAATTGTTAATTAGATTTTTGTTACCTTCTTTATGCATCCCTTTAATGAGAAAAAATCATGGTCGGCATGAATAAAGGCTGAGGTTCATTCCTCAGATGTTCTTGGTTCCTTTCTCTTCCCCCATTCTTGGTGTTTTTCACCGTTGGGCCCCCGTGGTCGAGGCTTGACTTTTCGGGAGGCTCCGAATGTGATCAGACCCTCAAATCAGAATAAAATCAACCAAAGGGGCTATAGTAGTGTAGATCGGGACCTAACGAGGCCAAATCTATGACGGCATAATTTTTTGGGCATCAGAGGAGCCCTGGTTGTCCCCATAAGGGACCACCGAAGCACCGGTGTCAGTGATGGAATACAACGGTCATCACGTGTGGGTGTGGTGGAAGACGAAGGGGCGGTTGGATGTGATGGTGGCGACAGCGGGACCACGTGGTATATGAGGTGACACGGGGACTAGGGGGAGGGACACTATTGGGCTAGACCATGTGGACTAGGGTGGTACGTGGTCAGGGCATACCTCATGAACTAGGTGGGACGTGGCAGAGGCGGGCTGCGTGTGGCACACAAGACAGCCCGCAGTGAGGGTCGTACTAGTGGAGTTGGGCTGCTCTAGCAGCTCAATAGGCTGGACCAAGTAGCAAAGTGGTCCAAGCCAAGGGGGGCGAGGTAGTTCAGACCGAACCGGATCAGGCCGGTTCAGGTCGGCTGGTGGGTCGGATCGGACCCCGAACGGACCCAGGTCATATATTTTTATGAAAATATTCATAACTTTTAAACCGTGTGTCTGTTTGATTAACTGTTTGCGGATTTGGGACCCTTGATATGAGACGGACCTTTTTATATAATCTAAGTGAGTTTTTTTGGATGTTTTTCATACGACTTAATTGCTTATGGAGTGATCTCTACCAAAACAATCATACTGTGAGTGGAATCCTATGGCTGGTTGTGACCTTGAGACTACGTGACTTTCTAAGACTCTATGACTTACTGAGACTATGTGTATTATCGAAACTACGTGTCTCATTAGGACTAACCATGTCATTAGGACTGAGTGTATCATCAGGATTGAGTGTCTTACTGGGACTACATGTCTCATCGAGACTACGTGTCTTATCTGTAAGGGTTGGTGTCCTGAGAACCAACTATTTTGTACTTTGATTACATGAATGTTTACTTATTATATATTGTTCATTATTCTGCATGACTATAATATAATAATGTCCTGGAATATTTTTTGCATTAATAAGGTCATGACATATCCCCGCTATGATGAGAACCTTAAATTCTATAACAATATTCTTAAATAAATTTTTGTGGTTGGATGACGTACTATGATAGGACACATAGTATACATACCGTCATGTGCGAGTACTCGTAAGAAGAAGAGACTCTCTCTCATGAAGTTCGCACTTGGTAATCTCCAAGATGGGAGATTATGAGAACATACCCCGCCAGTAGTAATTCTGCATGTCTTAGTGTCATCAGATATTACTATCTGCGAGCGTGTGTAATGGTCCTTAGACTGTAAGATTATCATTAACTCATGTCATGACTCGTGCACTTAGATTTAGTGACGAAAACCATCACGCAGACAGTTGGCAGGAAGTAGGGTACGTTGGGTGCATCACGAGTGACATGTTTTTAATGGATAAGTCGATGAAGGATTTTTCCCTTCCATTTATGGAAGTTGATATCTTGGCCCTTTGATTGAAATAGAACTGTCGCATTAAATTCCATGGCCATGGTGTAAACGACGAGTTTATTTCAGGTAGTAAAAGAACAATGGATCAAGCATATAGGTTTATGACACTACCATGAAACCTGCTTGATGAGATATCGAGACAAAGGGATTAAATTACATAGTAAGTGTTTGTATGAGTTGATATGTCAATGCGGTGTCAACTTCTTTCTCTTGGGTGCCTTGACCCGTTGCTAGACAGTAATCTTGGACTTTAGGCAATCCCACCTAATTCCAACGAGAAAGGGGCCTAGAGGGTCACACACAAAGTGTATTCAAGTATCTCAAGTATAATAAAGATTATTCCGTACGTGGTTTAATAATTATTCAAGGAAGCCTAAATCTTTTTAATGTTGGAGGAAGAATAAAATGAAAACAAGTACACGCTGTGTATTAATTATTACACACCGTGTAGTTTTTATTTTGAAAACAAGTACATGCCGTGTATTATTAAATGTACACACCGTGTAGTTTTCATTTTGGAAAGCAAATGAATAAATGAAAACAAGATATACACGTTGTGTACATTTAATGTACACGCCGTGTAGTTTTCAATGAAAAACAAGTACACGCCGTGTATTTATTATTACACGCCATGTAGTTTTTCTAGTCGGGGTTTTGAGGATATAATATTGTTTTATTAAATGATATTTATTATAATCAGCGTGAGCGCATGTCAATGAATTAATTATTCGACATGGGGGTTTTCAATAAGAGTTAATTAAATAAATGAAATGTGTAATGTGTTTATTTATTTTCATAACTCTACAACCTCAAACTCGATTATAAATATCCTCACAACCCCAACTCATTTCTTACACAAGAGAATCGTTGTGAAAAACAATTCTAGAGAATTATTTCAAGGCCGAAAGAAACTCTTCCTCTAAGAACGCTCTCAAGACCGAGAGAGATCCTCTTACATCGGATCAAGATGATCTAAGGCGGACAACGCAAGCAAAGGTTTATCCACGCTAGCACCCGGAGACTCGTTTGGTGACGTCCCGAGATACAAGGTACACGTGTGGATCACTACTAGAGGATGTCTACACTTGTATTTTGTGACGCAACGACGAATCACATCGGAATGTGATCAATAACATCAACGTAGAAAGAAAACCCAAAAAGGTATTTCTTTTCAATTGATTAAATTAATTATAATCAACCTGTAACGATCCTACTTTGTGGTTTCGGGACTTTCCTTTTCTTTATCCATTTCTGTGATTTGATTCGTGGAGACTGGCATTTATCGTCGTATTGATCCTTGATTGATCATTGTTAGCCAAGTGGGAACATCCACCCACGCACTTCCGTTGCGCCCAGAACCTTCAAATGGTATCAGAGTGAGGTTACAACGTTGATTATAGTTATTTAATTTTCATTGATAATTTACGCATTTATATTTGATTCAATTCGAAATAAATTGTTCTATAAATCTGAATAAACGATATCTGTTCTTCCTTATTCGTTTCTCGATTCATATCACAGAAACGGACTTTTAATTTTAATTTTGATTAAAATAAAAATGAGGATCTCATCCGGATAAGATTCTCTTTATGTTTGTACAACACGGGAATACACAGCATGTAATAAAAACTACACGTCGTGTACTTAGGTTCAACGAACCAGTATTGGCCCGCCAAACCACGCCGTGTGAATTGATTACACCTAAGCATTTAACACCCCGTATTGACCAGAATTAAATAGCGCGTGGGAACCGGAATACATGGCGTGTATGTTGGAGCAACACGCCGTGTAGTTCGATCTGGCCGAAATGAAACCGTGTACAAAGGAGAAGCTGTGTACCACGTACACGGGATCGCCAGGACGGTTACCGCATAACAAGGAAGTACACGTCGTGTATGATTTATCTACATGCCATGTACTCCAAAATTTCCAAAGTAGAGAAAACACACCAAAGCCCCCGACGTGTACTTTGGATAAAGGGTGAAAAGAAATACACGCCATGTAAATATAAACTACACGCCGTGTGCTTTCCATAAATTTCACCAGGTTTCCTCCAAAAGTACAAAGACCTGTACAAGGGATATGGATGAGAAAAATCTCAAGGAAATTTAGAAAGGAATTTAAGAAAAAATAATTGATTAATTATAAGATCATAATTAATTGAATTCAAGCGCGACTTATCTTGAATAATAGAACGATTAAAATAATTTGAATTCTAAATATGTGTAAATGTCGTTGCATGCTATGGATGATCATGAGATAGACCAAAGACCCTTTGTATGTGTGTACGGTTTCATTTAAATTTGTTTAATTTAAATTCGTTGGCCTGTGAGCCTTCTTCCAATAAAATGTAGGGCATGTGTGCCCATGGTTTCTTTAATGTAAACCCCATGTAATGGAGGATCTCCCAAGCCAGAGGAGACGGTTCAAAATCCAAATCTGAGGCAAAACCAACCCAAGAAGATACAAAGGTGGACATGTGGGAGCTGCAAAACATGAACCATCAGGTTCAAGGTGTTTTCCCTAGGTCAGGGTTAGATTATCAAATCCGCTAGATAAGCTAACCAATAGAAGCTCATGATCATGCCATCTTATTTTATTTCTATCTGATTGCATGGTTTATTTATTATGTATGTGTTGTCATGATCACATAATTAATAAAATGAACAAGCATGCAAAGATGGAATAAAATAAAAACCGGACTATGCGTAAACATTATCAGAACATGGTTAATCACTTAAGAATGCATCACTTAATATTAACAAGCATGTGATAATGCAAAATTATGCATAAAGAATAAAATCCCTCAAATACCATATTAAGTCAGACCAAGCCTTACGTTACTTGATTAAGGGCAAGACTCAATAAAACTATGTGTTTGACCAACCCTTGTTGGGACACATGCTTTTATAAAGGAATCCATTATAAAAGGTTTTTGGTTGACTTAACCATATTACATCAAGAGTAGTAGCCCTTGCTAGACTTGATGTAATATTAGAGGTAAGAGTTAAGGAAATCCAAGCCAGGATTTCAAGATTGGGGAGTCCACTCAATAGATCAAGGAACTGTAAGCTCACAGTTGGCAAAGACCTGCCTACCTAAATACCTTCAAATAGCTTGACCAACCCTTGTTGGGGTTATTCAAAGGGGAATATGGATCCTTTACACTAGAATTTCAAAGCAAGTGGACATTTCGAGTTCAATGTTGAGGGCCATTGGGACTTGATAAAATAGTGGGAGAATTAATAAATTCATTTATTATTTTTCATAAAATGTAATCAAGAAAGTACTGATAAATCTACTCTTTTAATTTGTAGAATCGATGTGAAAAACTTGTCAACCACCTTTTATCTACAATCAGTTCTGGATAAAGACAACATCCTCACTGGCAGTAACTTTCAGAAATGGTTTAGGCGCCTTCGGGTTATCCTACGCCATGAATGAAAGTTTTATGTGCTGGAATCCTCACTTCCTGATCCCCCTACCTAAGGGGCGAGTGATGAAGATTTCCTTGTCTATGATCAACATTTGAGTGATGCACTCGACGTTCAATGCTTGATGTTGTCATCTATTTCTAGTGAGCTCATGAAGTCTCATGAAGACATGGATGCCTACAGCATGCTCGAGAACCTCTGTGGTCTATACCAGGAGAGAGAAAGATAGGAAAGGTTTGAGATCTCCAAGGATGATTTTCAGAGCAAGCTTGGAGAGGGTGCCCCAGCTAGGCCTCATGTAGTCAAGATCATTGGATACATTGAGCACTTGGAGGTTCTAGGGTTTAAACTCCCTGAAGAACTGGGTACTGATCTCATTCTTGCATCACTTCCCCAGAGCTTCTCAAACTTTTTTGTGAACGTCAACATGAACAACATTGAGAAGTCTCTGTCTGATCTTCTTATCCTCATTCGCCAAGTGGATAATGACATGAAGCATGAAAAACCTTTTGTACTTATGGTGAATAAAAGGAAAGGGAAGGCAAAGGGATTTAAGCCCAAATCTTTTTCAAGGCCTTCCAAGAAAAAGAATATCAAAGGGGACGCAAGGGAATAGGACGCTGTTTGTTTCGCATGTGGCAAGAAGGGCCACTGGAAGAAAAACTGCACCCAGCCAAGGAAGCAAGGGGAAGATTTAGGTGCGTTTGTCATTGAATGCAATCTATCTATTTCTACAAATTGGGTATTAGATACAGCTTGTGTTGATCACATATGTATCCAAATATAGGAACCAAGTAGATTCAAGAAGATTGGTCGAGGGGAGGTAGATCTACAAGCAGCCAATGGAGCCAGACTTGTTGTTATAGCTGTTGGGGACTACCACCTCACATTTCCAACTGGAATGATCTTGGTGTTAAAGGGTTGTTATTATGTGCCTTATGTTACTAAAAACATTATTTCAGTATCCATATTAGATACTGATGGATTCATGTTCAAGTTTGGAAATGAATGTTGCTACTTTTATAAATACAGAATTTATTTTGGTAGGGAATATTTATATAACGGCCTTTATGTGTTAGACTACACAAACCAAGTAATGGAAATTGATGACAAAGTAAATTCACATGACTCATACCACAACCAACTTTGGAATCACGGGCTAGGTCATGTCAATGAGAAACATTTTACAAAATTGCATCAAGATGGTTATTTAGATTCTTTCGAACTAAAAGAAATTGGTGTATGTCATGCATTTCTACAAGGCAAAATGACCAAAGCCCCATTTAGTGGGAAAGGTGAAAGGGATAAAAATCTTATAGAATTAGTTCACACAGATGTGTGTGGACCATTTCCAGTTGAAGCAAGGGTTGGGTTCTTGTACTTCATAACTTTTACTGATGATTTTAGTAGATATGTATATATTTACTTAATGAGGTATAAGTCAGATTCTTTTGATCGGTTCAAAGAATACAAGAATGAAGTTGAGAACCATCTTGGTAAGAAGATTAAGAAACTCCTCTCAGACAGAGGAGGAGAATATCTTAATCAGGACTTTATTGATTTCTTACGGGATTTTGGGATTCTATCTCAACTCACTCCTCCTTACACACCTCAGTGGAATGGTGTAAGTGAAAGGAGGAACCGTACCCTGTTGGACATGGTGAGATCAATGATGAGTCATGCGAGTCTTCCATTATCCTTTTGGGGATATGCATTACAGACAACATCACACATACTAAACCAAGTACCAACTAAATCGATAAATGGTATTCCATACGAGTTATGGAGTGGACGCAATGCCATGTTATAGAATTTACATGTGTGGGGTAGCGAAGAATTTGTTAAGGCCTCTTCAGGTAACAAACTTGCTCTCCAAGTCACAAAGTGTATCTTTATAGGATATCCCAAGGAAACAAGGGGATATTACCTATACAACCCCTTAGACAAAAATGTTACAGTGGAAAGACACGCCATATTCCTTGAGAGGGAGCATATCTCCAAAAGAGATAGTGGGAGCGAGATAGACTTTGATGAAGTCGAGGCTCAAGATACACAGGAGTTGGTACAAGAACAGAATCCACAAAGCCCCATGGAAGAACAATCTGTTCCAAAGACATAAGAATTGCGTAGGAGAACGAGAGAGGTGAGAGAACCAGAATGATATGGTTTTCTTGTCACTGAGTATGGTGACTCATTATTGGTTGACAATGATGATCCTATTACCTACAAGGAAGAAGTTGAAGGCACAGATGTTGCCAAGTGGCAAGAAGCCATGAATTCTGAAATGGATTCCATGTACCAAAACCAAGTCTGGATTTTGGTAGATCCTCCAGTTGATGTAAAGCCTATTGGTAATAAATGGGTATTCAAGAAGAAACTGGACATAGAGGGGAAAGTCAGCACTTATAAGGCACGACTGGTTATAAAAGGTTTTAGACAGTGTCAAGGAATTGACTATGATGAAACCTTTTCACCGGTTGCGATGCTGAAATCCATCAGAATCCTATTGGCCATTGCCACTTACCATGACTTTGAAATTTGTCAAATGGATGTCAAAACACCATTCCTTAACAGGAACCTCCAGGAAGATGTCTACATGACACAACCTAAAGGGTTTGTGACTCCAAAGGATGCCAACAAGGTATGCAAGTTGCAGAAATTCATTTATGGATTAAAGCAAGCATCAAGGAAATGGAACATTAGTTTTGATGAATCTGTAACGGAATTTGGCTTTGTTAAGAATGAATGTGAGAATTGTGTCTACAAGAGGTTTAGTGGAAGTGCAGTCTTTTTCCTAATAGTATATGTTGATGACATATTACTAATTGGAAATGAAGTCATCTCTTACAGTCAGTTAAGGAATGGTGGAATAAGTTCTTCTCCATGAAAGACTTGGGCGAGGCAGCATATATTCTTGGGATCAAGATCCATCATGATAGATCCAAGAGAATGTTGGGCCTAAGTCAAAGTACATACATTGACAAGATACTGAAGAGATTCAGTATAGAATAGTCCAAGAGGGGATTGTTTCCAGTGTCACATGGAATTCATCTTTCCAAGAAAATGTGTCCTCAGACACATGAGGAAAGAAAGAGAATGGCAAGGATCCCTTACGCATCTGTGATTGGGTTAGTAATGTATGTTATACTTTGTACGAGGCTAGATGTTTCTTATGCATTAAGTGTGGTAGGCAGATATCAAGTTGATCCAGGAGACCGCCATTGGATGGAAGTCAAGACTATCCTTAAGTATCTGAGGCGTACTAAGGATATATTCCTGGTTTATGGAGGAGATGGAGAACTAGTCTTCATAGGACATATAGATACTAGTTTCTAGACTGATCAAGATGACATGAAGTCACAGACTAGATACATCTTTAGTTTGAATGGAGGTGCAGTGAGATGGAAGAGCTCAAAGCAAAGTGTGGTGGCAGATTCTACAGCGGAGTCTGAGTATATCACAGCTTCTGAGGCATCTAAAGAAGCAGTATGTATGCGAAGCTTCGTCCAAGATCTGGATGTAGTACCGAGTAGTAAAGATCCTATCACACTCTATTGTGATAATACTGCAGCGGTGGCACTTACAAAAGAGCCAAGGTCACATCAGCGGACAAAGCACATACTTCGGAAGTATCATCTCTTGAGGGATTTTTCTCTGAGAGGTGAAGTTTTAGTGAGCAGTATTTCCACGGAAGACAACGTGGCAGACCCCTTGACTAAATCCTTGACTCAGCAAAAACATGATCATCATGTGAGGTCTAGCGGACTAAAAGTCGTAGGAAGTTGGATCTAGTCCAAGTGGGAGTTTGTAAGGGTTTATGTCCTAAGAACCAACTGTTTTGTACTTTGATTACATGAATTTTCACTTATTATATATTGTTCATTGTTCTTCATGACTATAATATAATAATTTCCTAGAATATTTGTTGCATTAATAAGGTCATGGCAGATCCCTACTATGATGAGAACCTTGAAATGCTATAACAATATTCTTAAATAAAGTTCTGCAGTTGGATGACATACTATGATAGGACACATAGTATACAGATAGTCATGTGCAAGTACTCGTAAGAAGACGAGACCCTCTCTCATGGAGTTCTCACTTGGTAATCTCCAAGATGGGAGATTATAAGAACTGACCTGCCAGTAGTAATTCTACATGTCTTTGTATCATTGGATATTACTATCTGTGAGTGTGTGTAATGGTCCTTAGACTAGAAGATTATCATTAACTCATGTCATGACTCGCGCACTTAGATTTACTGACGAAAACTGTCATGCAGACAGTTGGCGGGAAGTAGGGTACGTTGGGTGCATCATGAGTGACATGTTGTTAATGGATACGTCGATGAAGGATTTTTACCTTCCATTTATGGAAGTTGATATCTCGGACCTTTGATTGAAATATAACTGTTGCATTATATTCCATGGCAATGGTGTAAACGACGAGTTTATTTCAAGTAGTCAAAGAATGACGGATCAAGCATATAGGTTTATGACACTACCATGAAACCTACTTGATGAGATATCAAGACAAAGGGATTAAATTACATCGTAAGAATTCGTATGAGGTGATACGTCAATGCGGAGTCAACTTCTTTCTCTTGGGTGCCTTGACCCGTTGCTAGACAGTAATCTTGGACTTTAGGCAAGCCCACCTAATGCCAACGAGAAAGGGGCCTAGAGGGTCACACACTAAGTGTATTCAAGTATATCAAGTAGAATAAAGATTATTCCGTACGTGGTTTAATAATTATTCAAGGAAGCCTAAATTGTTTTAATATTGGAGGATGAGTAAAATGAAAACAAGTACACACCGTGTATTAATTATTACACGCCGTGTAGTTTTTATTTTGAAAACAAGTACACGACGTGTATTATTAAATGTACACGTCGTGTAGTTTTCATTTTTGAAAGGAAATGAATAAATGAAAACAAGATTTACACACCGTGTACATTTAATGTACACGCCGTGTAGTTTTCAATGAAAAACAAGTACACACTGTGTATTTATCATTACACGTCGTGTAATTTTCCAGTCGGGGTTTTGAGGATATAATATTGTTTTATTAATGATATTTATTATAATCAGCGTGAGCGCATGTAAATGAATTACTTATTCGACATGGGGGTTTTCAATAAGAGTTAATGAAATAAATGAAACGCGTAATGCGTTTATTTATTGTCATAACTCTACAACCTCAAACTCAATTATAAATATCCTCACAACCCCAACTCATTTCCTACACAAGAGAATCATTGTGCACAACAATTATGGAGAATTCTTTCAAGGCCAAAAGAACCTCTTCCTCCAATAACTCTCTCAAGATCGAGAGACATCCTCTTCCATCGGATCAAGATGATCTAAGGTGGACAACACAAGCAAAGGTTTCTCCATGCTAGCACCCAGAGACTCCTTTGGCGACATCCTGAGATACGAGGTACACTTGTGGATCACCGCTAGAGGAAGTCTACACTTGGCTTCTATGATGAAACGAAGAATCACATAGAAACGTGATCAAGAACATAAACGTATAAAGAACACCCAAAAAGGTATTTCTTTTCAATTGATTAAATTAATTTTAATCAACCTGTAACAATCCTACTTTGTGGTTCCGAGACTTTCCTTTTCTTTGTCCATTTCTGTGATTCGATTCATGGAGACTGGCGTTTATCATCGTATTGATCCCGGATTGATCATTTTTAATGACAAAACACCAAGTGGGAACATCCACCCACGCACTTTCGCTGCACCCGGAACCTTCATTATCGATATTGGGTTTTTTGTAGATTACATCTGATAATATTATTTTGCGTACTATAGACCTATACTTGTGTGAGATAACTTTATATCTTCTTTTTGGTATAATTAATGTATTTATTTATATTATACTTTATGTATTTATTGTTAGTATACTTCATGTATTTCTTTGTGGTATGCTATGTGTATTTCTTAGTGGTACTCCTTTGTGGTTTCGGGGTGTCCTACTGAGTATTGTTTTACTCACCCCTACATGGGATTTTCCCACATGTGTCATGACTTATGAAGAATATTGATTATTTGATGTATTTCTAGGTGTAACAGTACTATATGGTGCTTAGATAGACTAGATAGTCGAGGTTTGCTCCTACAGCTTCAGACAGTTGTCCAGTACCTTGCCCTTCAGGTAAGGTTTTCTGCGGATGAATTTCAAGAACTTGTGGTTTCATTTTTCCAGACTCCTTTTTGGGTGGGCTTGTATTATGGCCCTGTTTACTTTCTATTTTTCCAATTTTTTACTATTTTGTTAGTATCTTAGTGGCATTAATTCTTTTTTACATAGTTTTTACATTTCATAATTTTTTGTCTTGGAAATGTGTGTGTGTGTACATGTACTTAGGAAAATGCCTTCAAGTTTTGGGATATTTCTACTCATTTCTAGTTTCCAGCCCCTAGCCTATTAGAGGTTGTGTTGTGGTAGTCACAGAATGGGATCCTATGGGTTGGGTCATGATAGTGTGGCATCAAAGGTAGTCGGTTCTACATAAGGACCAAGAGTCTGTGAGATTGGTTTGGGGAAATAGTGTTAAGTGTTTTGAGTTCGAATTTTAGGCCAAGGAATATGGTGTTGGTGTGGTGACTGGTGTATCCATACATCAGGACTCCAAATTCTTATGTTTGAGTCATTACATGAAAACACTGGTTGCATGGAAAATAATAGTACATGCATCATATAGGATTTGGGTGTGTTCTCATGTCCTCCTTGAGTGAGCTCACCGTGTATACTCTATTAATTGTGGTACATATTATTCTATTCCAGGATGTTTCCACATAGACAGTCAGCTAGGATTCTATTGCATGATCATGAGTATGATCTGTATAGAAAAGAGGCATCAGTACAGGGGCATGTACTAGATATATCACCTCTGGGTGGTTTACCAGGGATACCACCACCCGTTGAGCAGTAGTTACGACCAGTGCTACTAGTTGAGGATGCATGCAGGATGAGTGCATTTCATGAGTTCTAGAGTCAGCGACCTCCTAGATTTCAGGGTGAGACAGACCCCCAGGTATATGAGGATTGTCTAAAGGTAGTTACACGTGTCTTCTACCTTGTGATTATGCCTTTCTACCAGATGGAATCCCTAGCTGCAAGTCTTCTTCAAGGATTAGTAGGGTGATGGTGGATCTTAGTGACCCAGAAACATGATGAGGTGACTCCCTCTTGGGAATAATTTGAATGTTTCTTCAAAGAGGAGTTCTTTTCAGCTACGTTACGCTCAATGTGTATACAGGATCTTTTATATCTGTATCATGGTAGTCAAACAGTGGTGGAGTACTCGACGAGATTTACTGATATTTCTCGCTACTCCTTGGATATGGTACGAAACCCATTCTTCAAGGATCAGACCTTAAAGCAGATCTTGCGTTGGTAGATCAGGGAATCCATGATATACCTTATAATTCCTACATATGTTGGGGTACTGGAGTGATCTTTTCTAGTGGAGAGCTTTCAAGCTGAGCAGACACTGGTAGTGGGAGCTACCACCGGGCACTAGGTAGCTTAGTCTTCAAAAGTAGGTAGCTCATAGTAATCGCAGGGACCCAAGCAGGTCAATAACTCTAGGGGATGACCCCAGGATAGAGGATCAGTAGTTTGGGGTTCCCAGGGTAGAGTGAGTCAGCAAAAGGATAGGTTGTGTTACTCGTACGGGGGTTGGGGACATCTAGATTGAGATTGCTCGAACCATAATACTACCGATCAAGAGATGGTCAAGGGACCACCGATACAGAGGTGGAGGTAGGAGAAAGGTGGTCCATAGGGTAATGGATGTAAAAGAGGAGCAGGCGGGGCAGTAGGAGGTGGGTGTAGGTTTGATGTATTACCACCACCACCCCCAAGTGGTCCATAACAGGCTCAGGGATATGGTGGATAGGGATGAGGCTAGCTTCAGGTGATGGAGGCTTATGACCCTAAGGATCTGGGGATGATTAGAGGTGTGATCTATGCCTTTTCTACCTTAGCTGCAGTTTCGATAGATATAGGTTCCAGTCATTCTTTTCTTACCACAACCCTTGTCTGAAACACATAGATTCTATATAAACCATTGACTTGAACCTTACACTTAGAGAGTCCTACAGGAGGGGATTTAATGATCACACACTTGTGTTAATAGTTTAACCATACCCTTAGATGTGAGAATTTCAGTTGGGATATCTTGGTAGCAGCATCGAGGCCTTACAACCTCATTCTCATTATGGACTAATTATCCACATTCCATGCTTAGATTGACTAATTTAGGTGCAGAGTGCGGTATTTCCATAGAGATGTGACTAGGTTTTCCATTATTGGTGAGAAGGAAATGAATGAATTTTAGTATGGACTCACACATAGGAGGGTGCATCTATTCACACATCAATTATCTATCTTGACCATCGGTGTAGTTGATGATATGAGTTCCTAGTTTCCTACAGTGGTGGAGGAATATAAGGAAATCATTCCTAAGGATGTTCCAAGATTACCTCCTCATAGGGATGTAGACTTATGCATTTATCTATAATCCTTGATGGAACCTATATCTAAACCCACATATTGGATGGCTCCCACAGAGCTTTGTGAGTTGAGGGTATAATTGGAGGACTTGTAGAGGAAGGGCTTCTTGAGTTCGAGTGTTTCAACATGGGTAGCCCTAGTTTTCTTTTCCAAGAAGGCAGACATGAGCTTGAGTTTATGTGTGGACTTCTGGAGCCTGAACTAGGTGACCATGAAGAATAAGTATCCACTACCAAGGATTGATGATCTATTCAGAAAGTTGAAAGGGATATGGTGCTTCTAGAAGATAGATCTCAGATCTGGTTATCACTAGCTTTGAGTACAAGATGTGGATATACCGAATATGGATTTCAGATGTCGATGTAGACACTATGTGTACTTGGTAATGTCATTTTTCATGACGAAATTCCCAACAGTATTCATTGGACTCTTGGACAAGATCTTCTAGCCATACTTAGACCAGTTTGTGGTGGTCTTTATTGATGACATCCTAGTGTACTCGACGTCTGAGGAGGAGCACATGATACACTTGAGGATGGTCCTGGACATGCTCTGAGAGCACCGACTTTATGGTAATCTCTTAAAGTGTTAGTTATATATACGATTGGTCCATTTCTAAGACACATCATTCTAGAGGCTGGAGTTGTGGTGGATCTAGTGAAGATTGAGGCAGTGATTTCTTGGGAGCCACCCAAGAGTGTTAAAAAGGTGTGGAGTTTCCTTGGTTTTTCTAGGTACTATCAAAGGTTTTTACCTGACTTTTCTAGAGTAACATCTACCTTGATATATTTTACATGAAAGGGATAGCCTTTTTTGTGGATAAAGAAGTGTGAGGAGAGTTTTTAGTAGCTGAGGCAGAGACTGACGAGGGATCCTATCATGAGATTGCTAGAGGAGGGTGTCGAGTACGTAGTATTTTATGATGCATCGGGAATCAGGATTGGTTGTGTCTTGATTTAGGGGAAAGTGGTGATTTCTTATGTTTCATGATAGTTGAGACCAAACAAGCATATTTACATGACCCATGATCTTGAGTTAGCAGTGATAGTCTTCGTATTGAAGATGTGGAGACACTATCTGATGGGAGAGCAGTTTATCATCTAATCTGACCACAAGAGTCTCAAGTATATCTCCTCTTAGAAGGATATGAACTTGAGATATAGGTGATGGACATAGTTCCTCTAGGATTATGAATTTTAGATTTTCTATACTCCTAAGAAGGGGAATGTGGTGGTAGATTCTCTCAGTAGGAGATCAAGTTCATAGTTGCTGAATGAGGCATCAGAGCAGTTAGACTCATTATAGATATCCTTTGGGGATAGAGATGGAAACACTTACCTCCAGTCAATGGTTGTCGCCCCTCTAATCTTATAGAAAGATAGATAGTCACAACTCATATATAACTACTGTGAGAAATGTGCTCAGTTTTCCACAAGGCATGCCCTTTATGGATATTAGAAAGGTGGGGAGTATGTCGTTCTTTTTAGAGGGTGTATAGTGGTACCAGTGGTGTTACAATATGAGGTATTGAAGGAGTTACATACATCCCATTTTTCATTATATATAGGTGTGGAGAAGATGTACCAAGACCTCTGACATTAGTTCTGGTGTTCAGATATGAAGAAGGCAGTTGCAGAGTTTGTCTCTCGATGCCTCACTTGTTAGCAGGTGAAGGATGAGCACCGGGTTCTAGTAGGTTTGACTCAACCCCTTAAGGTTCTAGAGTGGAAATGGTATGGGATATTTATGGACTTCATGATAGGGTTACCACATACGTCTAGGGGGCACGATACCATCTGGGTGATCATTGACTAACTCACCAAGTTAGCCAACTTCCTATTGATTCGGGAGTAGAGTTCAGTAGAGAGCGTGGGACACCTCTATGTGCAGGAGATAGTTCAACTCCATGGGATTCCATTGACGATAGTATTATATTGTGATGCTCTCTTTATATCCTGGTTGTAGAAGGGATTGCAGGAGGAGTTTTTCACTCAGCTGCGCTTGAGCACATCTTTTCACCCAAAGATGGATGACCAGACAGAGCAGACCATACATGTTCTAGAATACATGTTACGTTATTGCATCCTAGATTTTTTCTGCATTTGGTAGGACTACCTACCCCTAGTGTAGTTTGTGTAAAACAATAGATACTATTCCACCATCAGTATGGAACCATTCAAGGCCTTGTACAGGCAACCCTATAGGTTTCCACTTTGCTGGACAGACCCAGGAGAGTCAACACTCATGGGATCAGAGTTGGTGTGGGTGACTATAGAGAAGGTGTGGGTAATACAGGAGTGGATTAAGACTGCACAGAGCTATTAGAAGTCGTATGTTGACCGATTATGGAGTCCTTTGGAGTTCGAGGAGGGAGACCATGTGTTCCTTCAAGTCTCTCCTTGACATAGGATATATATATTTGTCTGAGGTGGCAAACTATCTATGTATCAAAACTTTCTAGATACTATGAAGAGTTGGTGAGGTGGCATACCACTAATCTCTACCTCCGCAGTTAGAGCAGGTGCATGACATCTTCCACATGTCATAGCTGAGGAGATATGTGCATAATCCATCGCACGTCATTTATTGGGGAGAGATGGACATTGATGATGGAGATACTTTTTCAGAATACCCAGTAGAGATCTAAGATCAAAAGGACATGATCCTTTGTGGGAATTTGATTCCGCTGGTGCATGTTTGGTGATAGTATGGGGATCTTCAAGAGATCACATGGGAGTGGAAGACTCATATTTTTGCTCAGTACCCCTACTTGTTTGTATAGACTTTTGTTTTGGATTTCGGGGACGTAAAACCCTCAGGTGGGGAGAATTTAATATCTTAAAATTTCCATGTATTATATTTATATATTATATAGAATAATTATGGGACTAGGTGCTAGGATAACATGTGATTATGAGGCCCAGTGTTCCCGGAACAATTTATTGAATAATATTAAAAATCACACACATATAGTTTTCCTAAAAAAGTGGAATAACTTCTAAACAAGTTCTTGGATTAGAAATGAGAGGCACCATTGCATTCAGAGTAGCAACTTTACCTTAGGCAGAGCCTAACATCAACTGGCATAGGTCAACTATGAAAGTTAGTTTTTGGACGTATCAGTAATAAAATATTTAATAAAAATATTTTATTTTAAAACTGAGACTCATTTTCTTTTTATTAGATCTTTTCAGGAATCCAGGGTCATGACCATAACCTGAGGATTCCCCTAAGACAAATAGAAAGAAGTTCTCTCAAAGAAAAAAATGGATCAGATATCAGAACATGGATTGATGATCAGCGATTCACCTCAGATTCAAAGGATCCCCCAACGACGACGACACGACGATCAATCTTCGTCAGCCTATCCAAATCTAGGTAGGAAGTTTGATCTCTTTGTGATTTCTTCCTTGTTATTATAATCAATGATGAACATGGATAATCCAACAAATAGGTTGATTTGTGGATCGATCATTCCTACAACATGGTTAGTATTGGGAATTTTTAATAGGAGTTTCATTAACCTCTTCGTTCAACCCACTAATGAGAACGAATTGAGGCCAACATGAACCAAGGTTGAGGTTCATTCCTTAGATGTTCTTTGTTCCTTTATCTTCCCTTGTTATTAGTATTCTTTTTCATTGGACCCTCGTGGTCATGGGTCGACTTTCTAGGAGGCTCTGAATGAAATCAGACCCCAAAATAAAATAAAAATCAATTGTACAGGCCACAACAGTGTAGATCGGGACCCGATGAGACCAGATTGGTGACCGCATAATTTTCTAAGCATCGAAGGAGCCTCATTGGTTCATGGAAGGGACCACCGGATTTTTGGAACTGGCAGTGGAATGAATTAGCGGTTGTGTGCAGGTGCGGTGGAAGATGAAGGGGAGGTAGGTATAAATGGTGGGCCGCAGGGCGGTGGGTAGCAATAGCGGGCCATGGGGTGGCAGGCGATGACGATGGTTGATTGGGTAGCTGCTGATGAAGGCGGTACCACGTGGGACGCGGGGAGATGGGGGACTAGTGGGGAGGCATGCGGTCAGGGTGGACTGTGTGGGCCAGGGAAACACACGATCGAGGTGGACTGTGTGGACATGGTGGGACGCGGCTAGGGCAGGCCACGTCTGGCACACAAGCTAGGCCGCAGTCCAGCAGGCTGAGCCCAATAGGTTAGGCCAATTTTTACCAGACCAGACTGGGTAAGGTCGGGTCGGCTAGTAGGTCGAGCCAGGTCTGGTAGGTTGGATCAGACCTAGGTTATACCTTTTTATAAAAACATCCATAACTTTCAAATCATGTGCATGTTTGATGATTTTTTGCAGCGTTGGTACAATTGTGACAAGTTGGTCCTTTTAAGAAACTCTAAGGGAGTTTTTGTGGAAGTTTTCATATGAACTAATGGTTTCAGGAGTGAGTTCTCCTATAACGATAATACTATGAGCGGAATCATGTGGCTGGCTATGACCTTGAGACTAAGTGAATTTATGAGACTCCATGACTTACCGAGACTACGTGTCTTATAGAGACTATGTGTCTCATCAGGATTGAGTGTCTCATCAGGACTAAATGTATCATTGGGACTCAGTTTCACATTGGGACTAAGTGTCTTACCAGGACTACGTGTCTCATCGAGACTATGTGTCTTATCAATACTGGGTGTTTTGGGATTACATCTAATAATCCTTTTTTGCGTACTACAAATCTATACTTGTGTGAGCTGACTATGTATCTTATTTGTGGTATAATTCTTGTATTTATTTTTGGTATACTTCGTGTATTTTTTTGTGGTCTAATTTTTGTATTTATTTGTGGAATAATTCATGTATTTCTTCATGGTATATTTCATGTATTTCTTAGTAGTAATCTTTTGTGGTTTCAGGGTGTCCTACTGAGTATTGTTTTACTGACCCCTACACGGGCTTTGACTACACGTGTCTTATCCTATGTAGATGATTGATTCTTTGACAGAGTCTTAGGTGGACCAAGAACAGGTGGTTCTTAGAGAGGCCAAACAGTGAAGGTATTCTCTTTTGACTTCAAATAGTTTTCCAGTACCTTTCCCTTCAGGTATGTTTTTCTGTAGATAAGTTTTAGAAACTTGTGCTTTCACTTTTCCAGACTCCTTTCTAGGTGGTCTTGTATTCTGGCCCAGTTTACTTTCTAGTTTTATACTGTCATACTTTGTTGTTGGTATCTTAATGGTATTCATGCTTGTTTACTTAGTGTTTTACATTTCAAAATTTTTGGGATTAGAGATGTGTGTGTATGTACAGGTACTTAGGCAAATGCCTCCCATTTGTGGGATATGCCTACTCGGTGCTAGTCATCAGCCCCTATCCTATTGGAGGTAGGCTTGGGGTAGTCATGGAATGGGCCCCTTTGGGATGGTTCATGACATGCAGGCACAATGCTGCAGTGATGCCTCCTCTCTCATCAATGGAGATTTTATCTCTCTTAAGTTCAAGGATTACTCTAGTGATATACATATTCAAAGCCCAATATTTCTGAATGAGGATGATATTATTGGCCATTTTGAAATCCTCTTACCATTTTGGGTATTAATATTTTGATTTATTGATTCCTAAATGATCTTAGATTATTCATACACAAATTCATGTTGGTGAAGGTATGGCCTTTGTGGGTTTTCCAAGGTGTTGAGATCAAATTGATGATGTTGTGAGGACGGGTTTTGAGTGCCTATGATTTGTGTGGCCTATATTGGAACCCTACCTTGTAGAAGTGACCTATGACAAAGTATCACCACTGGAAACAATGGAGGCTAGGTATGGGGGATGCTTGTGTGTGGGTCGTTGACGAGTTTTGGAGTTGATCTATTAATGGCGGTCGATCCTAGAGGGAGTCTTGATGAAAACCAGTGATGTCCTCATGGGATATTGGTGCGGGTTTGTGGTATGTGGATAGTCTGAAGAATCTAATGGAGTGGTGGGTACTACTAGTGGTGCAAGATTGTGTGGTCATGACAGCGGTAATCATCTTTGACTTGGTGGTTGCCGACAATCCCAGTTCTTTTGGGTTTGGGACCCTAGCGGCTGCTATTCACATCTTCAGCTTAGTAATAGGGAGATACTCTCTTCTGTAGGAATGGTTTTCAGAAGTTTGTCATCATTGACCTCGGGATGCGGGGTTTCTAGTGATGATGAACTTTTGATGTGGCTAGTGACGACAATCAGGAATCGTGAAGACCCCAATCTTCTTTCTCAGGCTGAAAAAACATTGGATCGCAAGGCACAATCAATGGTGGGCATGGTGATTTTGATTCTTCCAGTGTCGAAGAGGGAGTATATCGGCAATGATGAGGCTAATAATAGCCTCAAGACACGGTATGACCACAGGAGGCAGCCTCGACTTGTTTTTTTTACAGCCTAGAAATGGATGTGTGGGGTGGGCCTCAACAGTTGGTGTACTGACAGACAAGAACTTTTGATCTAAATATTACCAATCTGAAAGATCCAAGAATAGGGTCATTGGGCCTAATGGGTGTTTTTTGAGCTGTTTTTGTAATTTCTAGGACCTTTATGGTCCATTCCTTTGTGAAATTTTTTCGGTTGAGGTGTTTTGGGAGGCATCGGTGACTCATTTCACGATTTTACCAAAAATATAGTTTTTTTCAACACTGATTTAGAAACAGTAGGTCGTTAATAGTGGTTTGTAGTAGTGAGTTGCATAAGTTATTCGAAATGGTGACTCACACCGATAGCTCACCAATGGTAACTCGCACCGGTATCTCTCCATTGGTGACTTGCGATGGCGAGTCATCCAATGGTAGCTCGTCCAATGGTGAGTCGCCCAATAGTGACTCATCTACCGTGTAACGACCAGAAATTTTGAATAAATCTTGTTTCCTAATTTTGTGTATTATTTAATTTTATACTCAACAAAGCTGTTTCATTTGATAACATGAGTATAATTAAAATGAGACTGTTGGGTTTCGATTGTTATATGACTGTTGGTCAATATTGCCACTGAAAACTAAACATTTTGATTATTGTCTCTAAATACAAGTGATCTTGGTTAATTAATATAGAAAGAAGATTTGATGTCCTCATCCAGTATTCTCGGGCTAATCAAAGCCCATCTAACAGAACTTGGGAAGGAGTTGGCACCATTGGGCTTTGATTTGGACCAAACCCAAGCCGAACTTCATCGTGTGAAGCTGGAACAGAATCTCCTTCGCGAGAAGTTCAAGCTAATAGAAATTACTACTCGTGCGATGTTGGCCGAGCCGCCCTCAGATTCTCTCACCTTAGCACACCTTACACTTAGGTCCTATGTTGGGGTTATAAGGGGCTATGTAAGGAGACCGTAACTGCCTTGTGTAATCCTTGGTTTTAAATAAAAATTGTGATTTCTCTTTGTGATGAAGTTTGTGAATTTTCAAATGTCTGAATAAATATAGTATGCATATTTTTAATAAATTCTAGAAAAAGGATATTTGAAAATAATTATGTAAACCTTAGATAACTACTTGTGTGTAATGATTTTCAAAAAATGTTCTTCTACAATTATGTTCTGTACAAAATTTAGAGTCTAATAAGATCAACTTAATTTTTGATGAATAGTAAATTATGAATAGTGATTTTATGCTTAGAATTAGTAATGTGACCAAGTGGATTAGTAATCTCACTTAAAGAAATTATTAATATAATCTAGGCACCTTGATTAAGTAATGTGATTCAATAAAATGGTTAAATAACGGTTTCATAAATTATTAGTCAAGTTTTAGTTTTTTCGAGTGAATAGTGTTTTTTAATTTAAAATTAAATTAAAAATATTTAGAAAATTATTTTTATAAAATAGATTTCATTTTTGAACTTAGAGAATCGATATTATGTTAAGGTAATTTTTGAGGATTTTTCTGAAAAAAATGAATTTTCAGTGAATAGTGTATTTATTTAAAAATTAAATTAAAAATATTTAGAAAATTATTTTTATAAAATGGAGTTCATTTTTGAAATCAGAGCATTTATATTTGTTTAAGGTGAAATTTTGTGATTTTTCTGAGAAAGTTGAATTTTCAGTGAATAGTAAAAATACAGTTTTAGGGTTTCGGTATGTTTAATGACATCATAACTGTTTCATGATGATGTCATGAGATATTTTAAGTGTTGGATGACCAAAGGTAATGAATTATTGTATGGGGGTCCCATGTGGCATAACTCTATGGTAAATACCATGGGAGAGCCCATGGTTTTGAGAAAACCACTTATGAGGTGTCCCTTGGCCATTAATGTCTTGTCCCCTCACATTCCCTATAAATACCCACCCTTTCCTCCTTTAGTTTTCAATCCCAACTCTCCCCCAACGAAGCTCTGGTCTCATTACCTCCCAAGGAGTCCTCTCAAGGTTCCCCCAAGCCCTCAATGTCCCAACCTTTGAGTTTTAAGAGTTACGTTTTAAGGTAAGGGATCCTACCTCTCTCTTTCTTTTCAAGTAATCTCTTTAATGTCATTTATTTTATGATCCATGCTCTTATGTTGGAGGATGTTCATTTATATTCCTCTTACTTCCCTTTTCATGTTCATATGATGAGAGACCCCCTCTTTCTCTCATCAATTCGTTTTAAGAATGTTTAAGTGGCGTCGTTAGGCGGCCGAATTTTTAAAGGATTCTTTCACTTTTTTCATTTTTCAAAGTTCTACTTTCATATCAAGTCTTTAAAGTTCCTTTTTTATTATGTTTGGGTATTATATATATATCTATCATACTGATATTTTATTTTCATATGATTATAGACCCTATTTTAATCTCATCAATTCATTTTTGTTGAAGTTTAAGAGGCGTCGTTAGGCTGCCAAATTTTTAAGGGATTCTTTCGCCTTTCTCATTTTTCAAAGTTCTACTTTCATGTAAAGTCTTTCAAGTACCTTTTTATTATGTTGGGGTATGATCTCTATATCTATCATACTGATATTTTATGTTCATATGATGAGAGACCCTATTTTATCTCGTCAATTCATTTTTGTTGAAGTTTAAGTGGCGCCGTTGGGCTGCCGAATTTTTAAGGGATTCTTTCACCTTTATCATTTTTCAAAGTTCTACTTTCATGTAAATTATTTCAAGTTCCTTTTTATTATGTTGGGGTATGATATCTATATCTATCATACTGATCTTTTATGTTCATATTATGAGAGACCCTATTTTATCTCATCAATTCATTTTTGTTGAAGTTTAAGTGACGTCGTTAGGCTACCGAATTCTCATAAGAGAAATCTTATTTTTTTTCTTCCTTTCAAGTTCTTCATTTCATATGGTATATCATTAAAATTTCATTACCATGTTCTTAAATCCTTTATATTTATTCCCCCTACTTTTTTATGGATCATTTATGAGTGGGTGACCCATGTCCCCTCTCTTTTCAATGTTTTCTAAAACACCGAAACATAGCCGTTATGCTGCAGAATTTCCGTCTCAAAATGTCTCTCTCTTACCCTAGAATTCATTTATTTTATTAAGTGAATACTCAAAGATATTTCTTATAAAGGGTTATTCACATATATACCAAAATTTTCTATTTTAAATTATGGAATTTACATACATGAGACCCACTTTCCTTTTCTGTGGGTTTAAAGTGACATAAAGATCATGTCTTTAAATCCGTTTTTAAAACGTTATGATTATGAAATGAAACCCATTTCTTTTATTATATATGGGTTTTTTATGAAATTTTGATGATTATATATGTGTCTCACATGATAAAAAAGGAAAATTTAATGGTACGCCCTGATAGCGATCCATTGCATTGGGTAAAGACTTAATCTCTATAGATGACCATTTTTTAACGACGCCTTGGTGAATAACCTTGGTAATTTTTAATGACACCTTGGGGATGGACCTTGGTGAAATGGAAATTATTGTCTAAGTTAAATGTTGTAGCCACATCTTCAAGTTATGAAATATGTTATTTTTATTATGATATGCCTAATGATTTTTTTCTCATGCCTTAAAGTTCTTTTTCATGACTTTATTGATGTATCTCATGTTCACATGTTAAATGTTTCCCTTGTTTCCCTTACTGGGCCTTCTGCTCACCCTTTATTTTGATGTATGTCCCCAGGTTATGAGATGCAGTAATAAACCTAGGATGAACATAAGGAGATTCCTTTCAAGTGTTTAAGAAGAATGTTTTATGTTTTCATGTTTTGAGTTCCTGGTTTCCAAGACACTAAACCTTAAATATCCTCGGTTTTGTATAATGTAATGAAAGTTTATGTGATAAAAATGTGGGATTCTATAGTTGGTATAAAAGGATGGTTTAGTTATTTGTGGAAATTAGGATATGAAAACTTTAGGAATAAGCCTATATAAAAGTTTATATATAGGAAATCTTCCTAGTATTTTGGTGAGTATTGAGTAAGGGGTTTCCAAGAAAATACATCCCTTTCTGGATACGAGAAGGTAGAGGTGGCTCTGGCACAGATGTACATAGGGGTAAAACTTGAAAACACCGCTTTGAGCTAGACTCAAACGAGAACTGGTACATGACAACAGGCCTTTCTGCACTCTTGGTTATGACACTCCTGGGGGATATGCTTTTGTAAATTCATAATCTTAGTATGAACCATTATTAAAGGAACAAAGATAAAATAAAATAAAGATTCACATAAGAATATATGATCATGGATAACCTAGATTGGAACCTAGGGGATCACAAGTTAGGGTATACTTTCCTTCTACAAGTTTATCCTTCTATGATTAAAGTTTCCTTTTAATTATTATTGGCTAAGTATTCAAGCCCCTAATTATACTTTCTTTTCTTAGTTAATGGTGGGAAATGGAAGAACATGTCCCAACAACCAATGTGATAGGAAATGTGATGATTGCCCTATTGATATGACAGAGATGACGAGAGATTAAGTTGAACATATTGTGATTATGCCAAACTAGATATCAAAAATCACAATTAATAATTGGTACTAAGTTGAATGCCCAAATTCGTCAAGAAAGAAGAAGATGAAGTCTTGGGGAGGTTCATCTGATAAAGTTGATAAGGGAAAGAAGACCCAATTTCCTTTGTGCAAAAAGTGTGGGAAGAGGCACCAAGGAGAATGTCACAAAGGAACCGGGAGATGTTTTAAGTGTGGGAAGATAGGGCATAAAGTATCCAATTGCTTTAAAAAATTGGATAATGTGATGAATAGAGATAAGTTTCGATCTAATGTACCTTATACTTTTCAATATCGTAAATGTGGAGAAGTTGGAAATTATCCAAGGAAATTCTCTCTTGGAAGGGATGAGAAGCATGATGAGCATCAACAATCTTCAAGGACAAGGGAACAATGCAAGTCCTATGCTGAGATGGATCATGATGATTGAAGTACATGTAACTTCTTCACAATAATTGTCTATGTCATGTTGTATTTTAGTTCATGCTCTATGAGAATATATTTTATGTTTTCTAAGATCATCGAGTCACTACCTAAGATGATTTTATATCATTAAGGAAAACATCTATTGTTATGTACCACATGTTGATGTAGTAAAGCTGTTCTTCTAAAAAAAGGCGATTAGGGGATTAAAAGATTATTATTATTTTGGAAGACGTTCACTATTTTGGGAACCCTATATGATCAAGGTAAATAGATTACTACAGTATTTTCTTTGAGGAGTAAAGGTTGACTTATATTTTGAAGAATTGATGAATTTAAGGCGGACTTATAGTAATTTAGGTTACATATGTAAATGATTAACCTATCTTTGGGAAAATGTTATTAGGTTAGTTACTTTTGTTATAAGATGATAAGAGTGGTTGATTTTGTTTGAAGATGAACGATAAAGTCTATCATGGAAGACTATGTTATGAGATCGTTCTTATAATTGGGTTTCAATATTAGTTTGGTTTATTTTGAGGAATTTTATGGACAATTATTTATGGAATGGTATATGATGAACTTTGGGTAGTACCATGGAACTTTTAAGATTTAAAAGTAGTTTTCATTCCTATGGGATTATTTCTTTTTGAAGAGTTGTTTTATCTTACCCATTCTGTTTTTGGGATAATGTTTAAAGATAGAAGAAATTGATAGTTAGTCTTTTTTGGATTACGTGACTCTCAAGAAGATGATTCTTGTGTTTCGATGAGACCAAGTGTTTTTGAATTCTCATCGTTTGGAGAAAAGATTAGTTTTGGTAGAAACTTATTAAAGGATGAAACTCTACTTGAAGATAGATATATTTCCTTATGTTTTTGTTCTATGTAGTAAATGAATTCCTCAAAATTATGAAAAGGAACATAAAACAAAAACGTTGTTGGTTTACATTTCCTACTAGGTAATCAAAGACCATTTACACACATCATAAGTTTGTGATTTTCTCATGGTTAACTTTCTCCTAATCATGTTTTATATCACTCTCCCTCAAAACTTGACCCTTTGTTTTCTCCTCCATGTCCATGTTTTCCTACATGTAATCCTAGTATGGGTTAACTCGGGTGACCTTTTTACTTCCCTTTCTTTCTTTTAAAGTAATAGTGTTACTGACTCTTTTTCAGATGTGGGACTTTCAATGAAATTTCCAATCCCAGTTTTAAAAATTGCGGGGACGCAATTTCTTAAGGGGGGAATAATGTAACAACCCGAAATTTTGAATAAATCTTGTTTCCTAATTTTGTGTGTTATTTTATTTTATACTCAACAAAACTGTTTCATTTGATAACATGAGTATAATTAAAATGAGATTGTTGGTTTTTGACTGTTATATGACCGTTGGTCAATATGACCGCTGGAAACTAAACGTTTTGATTATTGTCTCTAAATACAAGTGATATTGGTTAATTAATATAGAAATAAGATTTGATGTCCTCATCCAGTAGTCTTGGGCCAATCGAAGCTCATCTAACAGAACTTGGGAAGGAGGTGGCACCATTGGGCTTTTCTCTGGACCAAACCCAAGCCAAACTTCATCGTGTGAAGTTGAAACGGAATCGCCTTCATGAGAAGTTCAAGCTAATAGAAATTACTACTCGTGTGATGTTGGCCGATCCGCCCTCAGATTATCTCACCTTAGCACACCTTACACTTAGGTCCTATGCTGGGGTTATAAGGGGCTATGTAAGTAGACCGTAATTGCCTTGTGTAATCCTTGATTTTAAATAAAAATTGTGATTTATCCTTGTGATGAAGTTTGTGAATTTTCAAATGTCCGGATAAATATAGTATGCATATTTTTGATGAATTCTAGAAAAAGGATATTTGAAAATAATTATGTAAACCTTAGATAACTAATTATGTGTAATGATTTTCAAAAAATGGTCTTCTACAATTATGTTCTGTACGAAATTTAGAGTCTAATAAGATCAACTTAATTTTGGATGAATAGTAAATTATGAATAATGATTTTATGCTTAGGATTAGTAATGTGACCAAGTGGATTATTAATCTCACTTAAAGAAATTATTAATATAATCTAGGCACCTTGATTGAGTAATGTGATTCAATAAAATGGTTAAATAACGGTTTTATAAATTATTAGTCAAGTATTAGTTTTTTCGGGTGAATAGTGTTTTTTAATTAAAAATTAAATTAAAAATATTTAGAAAATTATTTTTATAAAATATATTTCATTTTTGAACACAGAGCATCGATATTATGTTAAGGTAATTTTTGGGGATTTTTCTGAAAAAAATGAATTTTCAGTGAATAGTGTATTTATTTAAAAATTAAATTAAAAATATTTAGAAAATTATTTTTATTAAATGGAGTTTATTTTTGAAATCAAAGCATTGATATTTGGTTAAGGTAAAATTTTGGGATTTTTCTGAGAAAGTTGAATTTTCAGTGAATAGTAAAAATACAGTTTTAGGGTTTCGGTATGTTTAATGACATCATAACTGTTTCATGATGATTTCATGAGATATTTTAAGGGTTGGCTGACCAAAGGTGATGAATTATTTTGTGGGGGGTCTATTTGGCCTAACTCCATGGGAAATACCATGGGAGAGCCCATGGTTTTGAGAAAACCACTTGTGAGGTGTCCCTTGGCCATTAATGTCTTGTCCCCTCACATTCCCTATAAATACTCAGCCTTTACTCCTTTAGTTTTCACTCCCAACTCTCCCCCAAAGAAGATCTGGTCTCATTACCTCCCAAGGAGTCCTCTCAAGGTTCCCCCAATCCCTCAAGGTCCCAACCTTTGAGTTTTAAGAGTTACGTTTTAAGGTAAGGGATCCTACCTCTCTCTTTCTTTTCAAGTAATCTCTTTTATGTCATTTATTTTATGCTCCATGATCTTATGTTGGAGGATTTTCCTTTATATTCCTCTTACTTACATTTTCAGTTTCATATGATGATAGATCCCATCTTTCTCTCATCAATTCGTTTTAAGAATGTTTAAGTGGTGTCGTTAGGCTGCCGAATTTTTAAGGGATTCTTTCACTTTTTTCATTTTTCAAAGTTCTACTTTCATGTCAAGTCTTTAAAGTTCCTTTTTTATTATGTTGGGGTATGATCTCTATATCTATCATACTGATATTTTATGTTCATATGATGAGAGACCCTATTTTGATCTCGTCAATTCATTTTTGTTGAAGTTTAAGTGGCGTCGTTAGGCTGCTGAATTTTTAAGGGATTCTTTCACCTTTCTCATTTTTCAAAGTTATACTTTCATGTCAAGTCTTTCAAGTTAATTTTTATTATGTTGGGGAATTATATCTATATATATCATACTGATATTTTATGTTCATATGATGAGAGACCCTATTTTATCTCATCAATTCATTTTGGTTGAAGTTTAAGTGGCGTCGTTAGGCTGTCGAATTTTTAATGGATTCTTTCACCTTTCTCATTTTTCAAAGTTCTATTTTCATGTCAAGTCTTTCATGTTACTTTTTATTATTTTGGGGTATGATATCTATATCTATAATACTGATCTTTTATGTTCATATGATTAGATAGCCTATTTTATCTCATCAATTCATTTTTGTTGAAGTTTAAGTGACGTCGTTAGGCTGCCGAATTCTCATAAGAGAAATATTATTTTTTGTCTTCCTTTCAAGTTCTTCGTTTCATATGGTATATCATTCAAATTTCATTACCATGTTCTTAAATCCTTTATATTCTGTCCCCCTACTATTTTATGGATCATTTATGAGTGGGTGACCCATGTCCCCTCTCTTTTCAATGTTTTCTAAAACACCGAAACATAGTCGTTATGCTGCAGAATTTCCATCTCAAAATGTCTCTCTCTTACCCTCAAATTCATTTAGTTTATTAAGTGAATAATCAAAGATCTTTCTTCTAAATGGGTATTCACATATATACCAAACTTTTCTATTTTAAATTCTGGAATTTACATACATAAGACCCGCTTTCCTTTTCTGTGGGTTTAAAGTGACATAAAGATCATGTCTTTAAATCGGTTTTTAAAACGTTATGATTATGAAATGAAACCCATTTCTTTTATGTTATATGGGTTGTTTATGAAATGTTGATGATGATATATGTGGCTTACATGATATTTAAGGCAAATTTAAGGGTGTTCCCTGGTAGCTCTCCAATGCATTGGGTAAATACTTAATCTCTAGAGATGGCCATTTTTTAACGGCGCCTTGGTGAATAACCTTGGTAATTTTTAATGACACCTTGGGGATGGACCTTGGTGAAACGGAAATAATTGTCTAAGTTAAATGTTGTTGCCACATCTTCAAGTTGTGAAATACGTTATTTTTATTATGATATGCCTCATGATTTCTTTCTCATGCCTTAAAGTTCTTTTGCATGACTTTATTGATGTATCTCATGTTCACATGTTAAATGTTTCCCTTGTTTCCCTTACTAGGCCTTCTGCTCACCCTTTCTTTTGATGTATGTCCCCAGGTTATGAGATGCAGTAATGAACCTAGGATGAACATAAGAAGAATCCTTTCAATTGTTTAATAAGAATGTTTTATGTTTTCATGTTTTGAGTTCCTGGTTTCCAAGACACTAAACCTTAAAGATCCTCGGTTTTGTATAATGTAATCAAAGTTTATGTGATAAAAATGTGGGATTCTATACACCAGTAGCCCATCCACTAGTGGCTCATGATAGTGATTCTTCTAGATATAGATCTTCCAATGGTGAGTCACCCAATGGTGACTCATCCATCCATATTTTTTTATTTTCAAATGACACTTTAAGAGAAATTGTGAACCCAAATACAACTGCATGATCCCACATCTTACACACCCACAAGGAGACTAATACAAATGATTTCAAGGCCACTGTTCGTAATTCAAAATCCAAAACAACCACCACCCATCGCCTCAAACATTGAGTCGCACGCCCCCCAAGGTCCACAACCCATCAACCATTACCCTCTGTCCAAGAAAACATCCCTCGAATACCTCACCACCATCGAACATTACTCTACCATCATCACCTCACCGGCTTCAATCGCATCAACGCCAACCACCATCATCGTCTCGCCGAAGCTAAACAAAACCATGTTGTAGACGGTCACAACGTCGTCACATCACTCCTCCCGACGTTGCCCATTTAGACTCAGAACACAAAAACCCTTGAAGGCCACCGCACATCTCCACCTCGGAGAGAATGGTGGAATCTGGATCCAGAGCAGAGAACAGAGCAGGAAATCGATGAAGAGGAAGAGACTGGAATCGTCGTAGACCGTCGAAGACCCTTGACCCATCGTAAAACTTTTCCATCGTCTGCCAGACATCACCGCACCAGCAACACATAACACCAAAACCATAAACACAAACTTTCACCAAAAGAGCATCAAACACCGATTTAAGTCGTGCCAGGAGCACCAATAGTTTTTCAAAATTTCAGTTTTATCCAGTTTTTCAGTTTGGTGCAGTTTCACCCCTTTGATGTTTTCTTTAACATAAAATGAATTCAAAACTTTTTTAAGGTATTTAAGGCTGATTCAAATCCCATAACTCCTATATAAATTTTCCTAAGGGTTCAGGTGCCTTTACTCAGTCGAAATGCATAATCTTAACGAGATCTACCTTTAATGGAAAATCTAAACCATATCTAAACCGCTGAACCATTTAGATTTTCCAAAGGCTGGACCTTGTTATTCCTTCTTTTTTTTATTTTGGTATGATATTCCTAGGTTTCTTCCTCCCATAAGAGTCATTCATTGTGATTTATCCTTAGATCGTGTTTCCCTTGGAGTTTTTCCTGCCGCATGTGCATCCCCTATTTTTGGTGCAACTAAGAAGTGTCGATTTGTCTTCATTATAAGGTATGTTATACCTCTGTTATTCTATCTTCCTATATATTTTTTCTCCTTTTTCTCCTTTCCATGTGATTTCATGTGATCTCCATGTTTCTCATAGATCTTTCTTGGGTGTTGGTTGATGCGGTTCTGTCGTGGCGTCCTTGGGTGGATGCAGTCATTGTGGGAGAGGTGATCATGATCCATTGTGTTGTCTATTCTCATGAAAAGAATGTCAGAAACCTTTTTAAGTAGGGGATTCACTACTTATCTATTTATTTATGTGAAATTATATAGTTAGCATGGTTTTTCCCTTGGATCTTAATGGAATTGACCTAATAATTATATGAATTGGGTTAAAGAATTGGTATTGATCGTATGTTGCTTCTTTATACCATGATAACAGATTTCCTCTTGATTTCCTAGATAGTGTGATATTTATATCTTACTTGGTTATAATATTGTTCTTGATGGAAATTAATAAAGAATGTAAATCTAGAATTACTTTTTCAATTAATTAGCTAAAAGATAAAGATATGTGTTTAATGAATCCAGTTGTTGTTGTTGTAAGTTGATGATAATCAAATTGATGCAAGTGAGCATGTTTAATAGAATTGGTTAATGAAACTGAAACATGTTGATGATTTTTTATAAAATTATTAAAGTCATGTTTAATTAATTGTTTAATTAATTTTTGATAGCTTTGATAGCTTGTAGTTTAGGTTTCCCATAGTTGCAACCTATGAATAATGAATTGGTTAATTAAAGATAGGATAATAACTGGTTGTATGAATAAAAATATAATGCCTTGTAGGGCCTGAGTTTCCTGCTTTTTGTAAATTCCAAGTACCTTATGCTTTGGAGCTATGAGAGCTCGTTGGGTGTGAAGGTTGAATGCCTTGTTTAGGGCCAAGAGCTCAATTACTATGTTTGTTTATTTCCTATTACTTGTGATGTGATGTTATCCAGGGATGACTAATCCTAGAGGGTTGTTGTGGTATGTAGGGGTAGGTAGGCCCAGTGGTTGTGGAATAATTTGATGCCTAGAGTGGAGAGATGCATAAGTTTATGCATATGGGTGTCAGAGAGGACACTGGAGATGATGGAACAGGTTGAAGCTGGGCTTACCCATTGATATGAAAGTGGATTATTGTTGAATATATTGTTTGTTTATCTGTTTTACCTTCCCCACTACTTAAGGTAGATGGTCTTTCTTACCCTCCTTCCAAAATAGGTGAATATATGTGTGGTGTTCCATGTGCTTTCCTTATTTAGTCTCTCATGTTTGGATGGGTCTACACTCTTGTTATAGGTGGAAAAGACTCGATGAGTATTTCATCTACTCACTATGTTGAGCCCCTTGTGTTTGGTAGCTTAGAATGTTTTCCTCTAATAACTATAAATATGGAAAAAGAGAAATGTTTTTAAAAAAATGATTGAATAAATGTTTAACCCGTGGGGTTGGAGATTGCTGGGGTGCAAAGCTGAGGTTGTGATTCTGAGAATCCATGGACTCGGTTTGGTTATGTCTGGGGTCATAGATCTTAGTTGGAATGATAATGAAATGTAATGTGGAATTTATAATAGTTAATTAATGGTTAAATAATTAATTAATTAATGTGAAACTGATAAAAATAAGTGACTTAATATATCTCTTTAAATGGTTGTGTGCTTATAAGATATATATTCTTAGCAGTGGTAGTCTAGAGTCTTAGAGATGTTAGCTATAGTTGATTCTAAGACTAGGTTATTCCCATAGTGCGGCTATGATCTATATTATATCATGTAATTTTTTTTTTTTTCTATATGATACTCCACCCTATCAGTTAGGGCAACTGACACCCCAGGGATTCAGATCCCTAGGGGGTTTTTTCCCAAACATCTCAGTGGGAGGATAGATGGATGACTACCCCCTTCAACCTCACACTCTTCTATTGGTAGTTACTTGAACTGGTATTCATAGTGGTTAGTTTTCCCCATATATTTATATAGAGGGATGTAATGGATTTTGGTTATTTCACACACATATATTCTGGATATAGTTTCATATGGACTATTATAGGTGTAATGTGTATAGGCTGTGATGGATTGAGAATACTTACTTGACGCATGGGCTATGATGGCTTTAGGTATAATACAGACATATGATACACATTATACAAGCTTTAGTGGCTCTTGGAAACTACCTTTTTACTTTTGATTGTATGGACATGGTGGTTTGGTTTCATGAGGTGCATGTTGTGGTGTTTCGCCCAGGTGTCTTCAGACTAGCCTTTTTGGAGAGAGATGCCCAGGATGTGCGATATTAGGGAAAAGAGGAAAACCAATGGGGAAGTGTTATTGGGGTACCCTTTATATTATTTATTATATTATATACTCTTGTATACAATACTTGGTGAGAGTATCCATGGTGAGGATGGGAACCTAGTATACCTATTTAGGTGACGAGTTATTTTCACTTGTTGTTCACTATAATTTAGCATGATTTCTTTAATTTTTCATGATATTCTCTAGGGAGGATCCTACTGAGTATACTATTATACTCACCCTACGTTCTATAGACTATTTTTCAGGTTAGTTGGAGTAGTTTGGAGATTAGGCTAGTTACTACTAGCTTGGGGTTTTGCAGGAGCTATTTGGGCTTTGTGGTTGCTATTGTTTTACTTTCTTTTGGTACTTACAGTTTCCCTTTCAATTGTTGTAGTTATTTCATAAAATTTTATATGTGTACTTTGGATTTATTTTATATTTTAGTCTAAGTATTATTTGGTTGGTGTATGTATTATCTCTATCTTTCGCATGTTTTCTCTTAGAGGGTACTACCTCCCATCTATGTGTTTGTTATACCCTCGGTGCTAGTTGCCAACCTAGGGCCTATTGGAGGCAGGAATCAGGGGTCATTATCTATCTTCTCACATTTCCATCACAAGAGGGATACACTTTGTGGGGAGGGGTTTGTGATAGAGTGGTATTAGAGGTCTGGTTGAGGGATAGGATGGAGTTTGGAGTTAGGCATAATTGAGGTCGCATGGGTTGGTAGGGAAATGTTGTCATCTATGTTTGGAAAGTGTTGTAAACATGGGTGACCAGCTGAGACACGGGTATTTATGGCCCCCTGTGATATGATGCATCAAGATTTAAGCTTACTGTGTCTCCTAAACAAGGTGATATTGGTTTTAGGGTCGATACCTAGGAAAGGATCATGCATCATTCTTATTTTCACCTATATTTGAATGGGTATACCTTGGGATAGGTTAACCTAAAATTAATAAAAGAAAACAATTAATTAATGTCCAATTATTCCATATTCAAAGTTTAGGATCTCTAAATATATGTTCCTTTTCAAGTATGGATCCAGGTCGACGTCCTCATTAGGTTCACGCTAAAGATATCCATAAAGTTGCTCCATAAGATCGCTACAAAGAAGAGGTTTATGAGGACACTTATAGGAGGAAACTCTGAGAGTTTCAATGTCAGATTCTATAGAAGTATGAGGGATTTGTTTCATATGAATTCATAGAAGAATGGTTTGAGTAGTTTGATATATCCTTCAGTTCAATCCATGATTGGAAGGAGCACTGGGTATCATTGGTTGTGACGATGTTTCATGGGGTAGTGAGGCAGTGGTTCTTCTTGTTCCTCGGGGATTGCGAGGAGTTGAAAATGTCATGGGAGAAGTTCTGAGAGTAGTTTAGAGTTGAGTTTATTTCTTTGACCATGAAGGAAACCAGTCACCAGGAGTTCCTTACCCTTTGGCTTGGAATCTCCAGTGTGCAAGATTAGAATCTATTTTAGGAACCTTCTATGATATTCTTTAGACTTATTTCCAGATGATGAGGCTAGGGAAAGGAATTTTGAGGAGGCTTTGTATAAGGCTCCAACCTTAAGCATTACTTAATCTCGAGTTAAGTCAATAATTTGACTTTATTTCACATGAAGTATCTTTTAATGTTTAGATCAGTAGATAATTAGTTCATAAATCATACATAACAAAACTATAGAAATAAAATCCGGACACTTCCAATAGTATCAATTTTTTTCATAAAACAAGAAATTTTAAAAAGAAACATGGTTTTGTTTCTTATTTAAACGTTACAAATTTTCCTTGATCCCATACTTGACTATATTCTTCTTTAAAACCTATAAAAAACATTTCAAACTTGGGATGAGCATAAAAATATAAGTAAGGGATACACAAAGAAGGAAAACTATTAGTCTTTTGAAAACATGTAAACCATGAACACTTTATCATAAAGTAATACTTTTCACCTTTAAGAAGTAGTAAATATACTTAACTGAATTTAACCTCATTTCTTACCCTTTTTTTAATCAAAATATTACCTTAAACCCCATATAAATCACATATAACATATAAAGGTAACTTGGGACATAATCATTCTTAAATGGAATAACCATATGATCGACTTCCACGCATATCACTAAATAGAATAGCCATACGACCAACTTCCATACCCAATGTATTAGAGGTTATAACATAACCACTTGTCCTTGGTTTATCAAGAAACCACCCATATTTGGTTTATCACATAACCACTCATCTTTGGTTTATCACGTAACCACCCATAAAATGTCCAAGTACCATTACCATTATATAATCATAACACATAAAGATTGTAATTATCAACATTTCACTCTTAAAATTTAATTTTTAATCACAAGAAATCATTTAAAGATATTGAAATAGTAAATATACTTTCAAAACCATTTTTAATACCAAAATACCCAAAAAGGTAATAATGGATTTCTTTTCCTTTTAAAAAATCAAGGTTTATAGAGGAATACAAATATCAAATAACAGTTACGATGCTAGAGAAGTAATTGTCACCGCATACATTAAAAACATTCCTTTTTTCATTTAGTAAAATGATTCATAGAAAAATATTCCTTTTGAAAACCTTTTAATGAAATTTAAATTCAAAGGGGATAATTATACACCATATAAAAGAAGGTGGTGTATATTATTGAAATATGCCTCAATGAAAGAAGATTGAGACAAAGTCCCTTACCTTGAGTCTGACTTTTCTCGTACGTTATTTATATTTATGAATAATAAAATTAGGTTAATTTATACTTTATTCATAACCTTTTTCAAGTTTATTATTCATTTTATATCACTTATTACCATGTTATAACAATTACATAGTTATTTAAGTTCACATCGGACATTTTATCGATATTCGGTACTTGAGTCGAAAATGATCTCACTACGATGTCAATAGTCCATGTGGTCATATGTTTATAATCTCTAGAAGAATATTCATGACATTATTATTATCTTTATAAATAAATTATACCTTTAAATGAAACATGAACAATGTTATAATCATGGAGATGGTAAGTCGTACGTAGACATGAGTAACATCTTCCATTTTTCATTGATCGTTATAGAAAGAAGTTAAGTATTATTTTATCTTCAAAAAATGATAATAATGTCATTAATATCATATTAATCATTTAAATATACTTATATATTCATAAAATTTATGTAATGAATAAAAATGAGTCACATTGCTTCGTGGATGTGATAGTTCACACGTACACACGAACGACGTTATCATTTTTATGCGTATGGAAAGTAAGAATATAATTGATATATTATTATCATATAATGATTAATATTTCATTAATATAAAATATTAATATTAATTTCATTATTGTAACTAGTAATGAGAGACATTTGTGGAAAATAAATTATATCGGTTTGTGGAGGTGATAGTTCACACATACGCACGAACGATTAATTTATTTCCCATTTAATAGAATTGGAGATGTATTTAGGTGATGATATTAACATAATAACATATCAGTATATTGAAGATACTAGATTTATTATTTCATCATGTTTTAAGGATATTTGAAGGAAGTGAAAGAAGAAATAAAATAGAAATACTTAAATAAAATGACACCTCTTCCTCGGTAGATCACCTTTAAAGAACACCTTAACACCTCTAAGGAGGGTGTTATTCCAAAAATAAGGCCTTAAGAATATGGTAAGGGATTATAGGAAGGTTTTTGGGCATATCTTGGCTGAACCAAATGGTAATTTAAATGTTAATATTAGAGAAGAGTGGGTACCTTTTTATAGAAGAGGGGAGGGGCACCCTTGGAAACTCTTAAAATATTAAATTAATATAAATTCAATTTTGGTTCCAAATGGTCCCAAACTCATTTATTTATAATATAGAATTATTTTTTGTCTAATAAAAACCATACAATAAAAATTAGGTAAGTTTTAATGTTTTTTTAATCCTTATCCTTTTGTTTTAACCACTTTTAACTTGTACCATTTTATTAAGTAATTTACACTTATAGGGTTAAAATAATTACAAAATCATGCCAAAAGTCCAATAAAATATTAATGAATGGAATTTTTAGATATATCCTGACCATTTTTCTGAATATTATATTTTTATGAATTTCATATCATTTAATTAAATATTTTATATTTTAAAATATGAATTATGTGAATTTGACTCTATTCATTTGATGACTTTTTTAAAATATCACAACAACTTGATTCCTTACAAATAAATACATTAACTCAATACTAACATGTCATATTCATCTATAAAATTCTTGGATGGCATAAAATATTTCAAATTATAATTATTTTAATATTATTAATATGATTTATTTGATTCTTCCTTTAATAAATCTAGTATTTCATCATCATTGTGTCATAATTAAATTTAATTATTTAATTCCTAAAAATTATAAATAAATAACCATGATGTATGTAATCTTTTTATCTTTATAATGACTATTTATAGTCAAAGATATCACTTATATAGCCCCATATTGAAAAAATAGTAAGAAGATACATGTTTATGACATATTTTTCATTATTTTAAATTAAATGTTATAATGTCATAATCACACCCAAGTGCCTTCCAAAGGCCAAATTTTCATCCTAAGGGTTTTCTTGGTTAGCAATAACTCATCCAATAATATTAATACAAGTGTTAGGGTAGTTTTATACTATGATAATATTACTTTTACCATTATTTACCTCATTTACTCGTTAACCGTGGTGCTGTCTGCAACTCGGATAGAAGTGTGTTTCTGGATTTCACATCTCACTTTGGGAGTCGCACTACTCTTCAAGAAGAGTCCAATGCAGTACTCACGGGCCTCAACCTTTTTAGTCAGAAAAACATTATTCTATCCCAAGTGGAAACCGACTCGAATATTATTTGTGACTCCCTGATGGATAGAGTCTTCATTCCATGGTCAGTTACCTACATCATCAGGAAATATAAACTGCTTCTCAATAGAAATATTCAGGTCACCCACACATGGAGAGAGGGGAACAAAGTCATTGATCACCTCACCTCCTTGGCAGTCCCTGGATCCAATTTCACCTGCCTTCTCAATGTCACCTCCATCAATCCTGAAGGGGTCAACTTAATTTGTGGTGATGCCCTTGGTCTCCACTATTTTAGACCCCCCTGAACCTTGTTTCTTTGTACTTTTCTTTCTTATTTGAATAAATATAATTGCATGATGATGATAGGAATTTTTATGTCAAATTTCAATGTGAAATTACTTCCAATGACCAGCATCAGATTAAATTATAAAAATCATAATCTAAATATACTTTAAAACCAATTAAAATGATAATCTAACAATACAAATAAATTAGACGAAAAGGAATTTTTGAATTAAAATGCAATATTTTTCACTATTCACTAAAATATGAATTTTATCAGAGAAATGCTAAAATTTCAACCAATGTAAATTTTGATGTCCCACTTCCAAATAAGAAGTTTATTTTGTAAAATAGGATATATATATATAAGTGACAAAAAACTAGATTTAAAAAGGTTTCTCCATCAAAAGGTGGTAAAACTACCTTTTAAAAATATTAGAGTATTTTATACTTAAAATTATATTTATTCTCATTTTAAGTCTCGAAAATTTATTTGATGAATTTAAAAACATTTAAAAAACATGTGTAAACATAATATAGTTAGTTCTGTTCATTTCTTCTAATAAAAATTCTAGACGTTAATTTCCATTTAAAATAATAATATTAATAATTTATTATTTTTCGGTATAACTTAGTCTTATGTGTAACGTAAGATTTCAGAGAAACCTGTTGTTGCATGTCGGTTATGCTATTGGAGAAAGCACCCCCTTTAACATAAAATTAATATATTAATAATAAATATAAAAAAATATTATTTTTTAATTACCTATGATGTTATATCCTTCCCCCCTTTTGGAAATTTCATCCTCACAATTTTAAAATTGGGCTCGGTAACTTCATTGAAATCCCACATTGGAAAAAGAGTCAATAAAACCTCTACTTTAAAAGTAATAAATTGAGGTAAAAAGGTCACATGAGGTTCCATGTAAGAAAACATGGATATAGAAGAAAAACTAACTCTCATAGACTAATAGAGAGTGATAGAGAACTTGATCTTGGAAAGTTAACCATCACAATACCATAAATATGTGATGGGTAAAAGTATCTTGATAAAAGTAAGCATATAATTTTTTTTCTTCAAGATCCTTTTCGTAGATTTAAAGAATTATATTATTACTTGGAGTAATATCATAAGAAAATATACTTACTTTACAAGTAGTGTTTCATCCTTTAATAAATTTCCACCATAAAATCATATTTTCTCCAAACGATGAGTACTCAAGTTGACTTTGTCACACCTGAAGCACTAGAATCAACTTCTATAGAATCACATAATCCACAAAAGATGAACTATATATTTCTCCTATCTTTATACATTAACCCAAACCAAAATAGTTAGTACAAGAGAATTTAGTTTCCAAAAATAATAAACCATTTTATGAATAAAAACTACTTTTAATATCTAAAATTCAATAGTAACAACCAAAGTTCAAAATAGACCATTCAACAAATAACTATCCTTAAAATTTCTCAAAATAATCCAAACTAAGATTGAAACCCAAAATTCAGAAGGATTTGATCACATCATCTTCCAAGATAAATTTTAACATTTATCTCCAAATAACATCAACCACTCTTAATGTATCATACTACAAAGTAATTAACCTAATCACATGTTCTACAAGATAGGATAATCATTTCCTTAAATAAACCAAATTTCCATAAGTCCAAAATAAAATAATAGATTCTTTCAAAATAAAATTCAACCATTATTCCACAAATAAAATCTCATAGTATTCTATTTATCTTAATCATATAAAGTTCCCAAAATATTGAACATCTTCCAAAATATCATTTATCACTTAATCCCCCAAATAATTTTCCAGTACTAAGTATATCCATTTGATAAAACATAAGTTCCAAAAATAAACTTATTTTTATTATATAAATTCATGTAATTAAGAAGAAAAAATATTACAAACCAGGTACTTCACATATGCTAGTGGCATGCGATAAAGCCCAGTCGTACTTTAGTTGTGGGTTTGATTCTCATGGCCTTGTTCAACGCGACAGGTCGTCACCCTTCTTGAAGGTTGTCCTTTTTTCTAAAACTATATAATTCTTATAACATTACCAAAACGAGATAAAATCCTCAAAATTAACCATAAAATATTTTAATCTCATGGTTTATCTCATGCCTTCCCTCATCTTGGAGAAGTCGGGTCATGACAGAATGGTATCAGAGGTGATGGTTGAGAGATAGGATGTATTTTGGGGTTAGTCGCAATGAGGATTTCATGGGATAGTAGGGAAATAGTGGTAAGAAATCTTGGTGTGTGAAATAGGATAGGGAATACCATCTTGGACATGGGATTTTAGGGCCCCCCATAATCTTATGCAAGGACTCTGGACCTACTGAATGACCAGGTGAGGCTACATTGATTGCATAGTAGAGAACCTAGGAAAGGTACATGCATCATAATGACTTGTGTTCTTGTGTGTATTTGGTGTTTTGGAAATTTAAAATAAATAAAAAATTTAAACAAAATTTAAAAAGGAATTTTCCACACTCCTCATGTTTAGGAGTTTCTTGTTTGATTTTTTAGATATGGAACTTGGACATCATCTGCGAGTGGTACGAGAAATCGAGGCCCAACAGATTGATCTGGATGATCAGTGGAGAGACGATCGAGAGGAGGAGGATGACCAGTGGTAGAAGACACTTCATGACTCTCAGTGGAAGACCCTAGGAAAGTATGAGGGCAGTGTCTCATACATGGAGACGGAGAGCTAGCTTGAGGAACTGGTGATCACTTTCATCTTGATCCTAGATTCGATAGAGTATTGGGTTCCCCTAGCTCTAAGCCAGATGTGAGGAGTGGCGTGTCAGTGGTGGATGTTTGACCGCATTATCATGACACGTCAAATTGATTATGATTTTAAGGTTTATTTATAGTATAGGGCATAACCAGGTTTGTCTCTCAAGGAGCGTTGATAGTTTTAGAGTATGTGTTTTTAATAAAAAGTACTAAAAGGGGGTGATTTTGAAAACAATTTTAAGAAAATAACTTAATTTAAAGAGCTTAATAGTAGATAGATAATGGTTCTAATTTAAGAATTATGAGATAAGGATATCATTTCAAGTTCACTACACATCTTTTATAGTTCATTGTTTTGAAAATTTCACATGGTTTTGTTTAATTATTTGGTTGAGGGCTGTCAAGATCTTGATTCCCCCTCTACCCCTTAAAACGATGCATAAAGAAGCAAACCTCGACACAAAAAATATGTTGTCAAGGTTTGGTACTCAATCATAGAACAAGGGATACAAAATCATACTTAAATATCATACATTTTTGAGAGAGAAAGGATTATTGTGTTTTCCAATCGGAAAAACCCAATATTCCCACTTGAAATCTCAACCCAATCGATGTTGAAATAAAAAGTGTTTCACTTAATTATATCAATAGAAATGCAATCAGAGGAGAAGAATGTCAAGATAATAAATAAGTGAAATATTTATCACACAAATTACACAAAACCAGTAGAATAACAAGTGATAGAACTCCCTCCCAAGTGTGTGTATCTCCCTCAAAATGATTGTCCACCATTTAGCTTGACATCAGAAGGAGGAGGAAGCTCAGGTGGAACTTCGCCTTCATCCTTGATCCCCTTATGGGGATAAGGTCATTCAAAACTTCTTGAATTATGAGATGACTCCTTTGGGTCTCTAAAATACCATATCTTTTCCTCCAGGATTAACTTTCAAATGAGGAGCCCAAACTTTCATTTTATAGGCAAAGTGAAAGGTGGTTTTTGGAACATAGATTGTGTAAAACCACTTCGTCCATGGTTTTTGACCACTATAAAGTAAAATATATCTTTGTAAAAAACTATAAAGATGTTACCCCACCTATTTTATGTCTCCAACAAAATTTTGTCACCATTTGGACAAATAGAGCCTGAGATATGGATAGATCACAGCACACCGCTTTTGACTTCGTGCAGATTCGGTATGCTGGATAGATAAGGTCATTTGGTCCACCAGATGGACAAATGATTCTTGTATTACTTAATATTAAATGTATCCCAATTAGTTTTGTATCATCCCACAAAATTTAAGCCCATTTTGATGCATAGATAAGTAGAAGTATGCATTTTATTTAACTGGTGTTCTTGGATCCTGCGCAGCTTGGACCATTTTTCTTGAACTTCATCATGGGCCCTCCAAATCACCTCCAACTTCAATGAAATTATCAAAACAAGTAAAATTTCCATTTTTAACAGTGATAAATGAAAAATAATTTAATTAAACATGAAATAAATTTTTTTATAATTTTTATGATTTTTAATAAAAAACTAGTTTAGCACAGTGGTGTAAGGGTAAAAATGAAACAGTGAATCACAGTGTGATCACACCCCCACACCTAAACATTTTCACTCCTGGGAAAAGTAATATTTCCAAAAATTATGCATGTAGATATTTTCAACTTCATAAATATTTAACATTCAATTAAAATTTAATTCATTATAAAAATGTGATCAAATAAAAAATCACAGTGAGGAGTTATTCTCAATGATCATGGAAAAAGACATCTCAAAAATTATATCCAAATGAAATTATAAGAGATTCATGATACCAATAAAAGAAAATAATTCAAAATTTAATCATGTCCCCAATTCTCTATATGTGTGTGTGATAACCATTTCATGTTATTCTTTCCATTTTTTATCAAGTAAATATAATTTATTTTAATAATTGTCTACTTACAAGATCATTTCCACTGAACTTTCCACACATACTTTGCAATAAAATTTCAAGACCCACTTACTTAAGCATTCCTAGAAGTTAAACTATAAGCTCTCGACCTAGATATCCTCATATGATGTACATTTCCTCACTCCCCTCATTTATTTTTTTTTCAAAAGTTTCACTTGGAAAAAATCTCACACTCTTCTCCCAACCCTTGTTTGATCTCCTCATGACACTAATTGTAATAGTTATAACAAGATAAAAAGTAAAGGAAGGGTGGTTTTTGACCTTCCTAATATACAAACCTTTTTTAGGGCATATAATAGTCGGATAACAGATACACATTCATAGGTCGATCTGGTAGAGTAATAAAATAGATCAGATAAGGAACGAATGTGTGGAAAATGATTTTTTAAAGTAGATAAAAATCAACCTAACTAATATTTACCTTCTATTAAGTAAGAAATTTTCACACTTCATGTTTGGGTAAAAAAATATGTGGAGATATTAAGTGAAAAAAATTTCCCTTAAGTAATTCACAAAAAGGGTATCATTCTTCTCGAAGGTTTTGAAATGATAAAACCATTTATATCATCAACAAAGAACAAAATTTCAAAATAAATTCACACTACAGTATTGAATTCTTGCTGAAATGCACATTTCATCAGAATTTTTTTCTTTTTTTGAATATTAAAACAACATGAAATACAGACATTCCACATGCATTTTTAATAACTTCCATGATTAAATGGGAATCATTTTCCAAGATAAAGTGGGCATAAAAATGTAATATTCTGGCACAAAGGTGAGGGGGTAAGGGGGGAAAAGTAAAAATACAATTCAACAATCTAAAAAGAGAAAAATAAGAAATATGATGAAAATTACTAACTAACCCAGAAATATACCCATCCCCCCACACCTAAAGTGTGCAATGTCCTCACTGTAATAAAAGAGAATGTGGGAAGGAAGGATAAAACCTGGTGAGTTTTATTCAAATATTTCTTATTGAACATGGAGTTCCTCTATGGGGGACTTCATAATAGATTCACAAAAGTGATTCAGCCACTGCCCATTGACAGTGAAGGTTTTCTTGGCTTCTTCACTTTGAACCTGGAAAACACCAAATGTAAAAACATTAGTAATAGTGTATGGTTCAAACCAGTGGGAATGAAGCTTACCTAGATGCAACTTCAGTCTTGCATTGTAGAGGAGAACCTTATTCCCAATGTGAAACTGATAGTGAAGGATGAGACAGTCGTGGATAGCCTTGGTTTGATCCTTATAAATCCTAGAGTTCTTATATACATCTCTTCTCATTTCCTCCATCTTCTGAATCTGCAACTTCCTTTGAGTTACTACACCATAAATATTATAATTGCATTGTTTGATGTCCCATTAGTCATGGTGCTCAATCTCAATATGGAGGTAACAAATCTTTCCAAACACTAGCCGATATGGTGACATGCCAATGGGATTTTTGAAAGTAGTACGGTAAGCCCATAAGGAATCATCAAGTCTAAGACTCCAATATTTTATTTTATGTTGAACCGTATTTTCAAGAATCTGTTTTACCTCCCTATTTGAAACTTCGGCTTGACCATTGGTTTGTGGGTGATAAGCAGTAGACACTCAATGCCTGACCCCATAACAATGAAAAAGAGATTGCATTTTTCGGTTGCAGAAATGAGAACCCTGGTCATTGATGATGAACCTAGGTAATCCAAACCTATAGAATATTTGGGTTCTCAAAAATTACACAACTGCCTTAGAATCGTCATTCCTTGTAGCTCATGCCTTTACCCATTTTGAAACATAGTCCACTTCCAAAATAATATACAGGTTCCCAAATGAATTGGGGAATGGTCCCATAAAGTCAATTCCCCAAACATAGAAAATTTCATGGAATAGAAAGGGTTTTTGTGTCATCTAATTTCTTTTAGATACATTCCTCATTCTTTGACAATGAGGATAATATTTACAGAAGTCATGGACATCTGAAATAATTTGGGACAAAAGAGACCAGAATCGAGGACCTTGCGAGAAGTCCATTGGGGACCAAAGTTACCCCCACAAGTAAGAGTGTAGTAGAACCTAAGGAAGGACTGAAACTCACTATCCAGAACACAAAACCTAAAGACTTGATCACTATAGGTGCACCAAAGTTTGGGGTTATCCCAAATGTACCAACGGGACTCATGTTTTAGATGGTCGGCCTAGTTTTTGTTAAAATCATTAGGAATACAAGATGCTACCAAATTAGTTACAATCTCATCATACCAAGTAATAGAATCTTGTACTCGGTACAGTTTCTCATCAGGAAACTTGTCATTTATGGGAATACAGGGAGAAGATTCAATGTCTAAGGATGGGTAGATCCTACTAATATGGTCAGCCACCACATTATCTACTCCTTTTTTATCTCTAGTTTCTAAATTGAATTTCTAAAGGAGGAGAATCCAGTGAATGAGACGTGGTTTGGCTTCCAGTTTCTTAAGGAGATACCGGAGGGATGCATGGTCTGAGAACACAATGACTTTAGACCCCCAAAAGGTTTGACCTAAATTTTTCTAAGACAAACATAATAGAAAGGAATTCTTTTTTAGTTGTGGTGTAGTTTTCTTGGTAAGGGTCCAATGTATGTGAGGCATAGGCAATGACATGTGGAGCTCAATCGACCCTTTGTGACAAGACTGCCCCAACTGCATAGTAAGAGGCGTCGCACATGAGCTCAAATGGTAAATCCCACTGATGTGGTTGGATTAATGGGGGTGACATGAGACTCCATTTTAACTTATTAAAAGCTTCCTCACATTCTTTATCAAAAACAAATTCCTTTTCTTTTTGGAGAAATCGGGGGAGGGGAGTGCAATCTTACTAAAGTCACAAAGGAAACAATGGTAAAATCTAGTATGACTTAGGAAAAATTGCACATCATGTACATTTTTGGGGAATGGTGGGGAAGAAATGACATCCACTTTTGATTTATCAACTTGGATACCATCCCCAAAAATAACTTGTCCCAAAAATATACCTTGTCTCACCATGAAATGGCGTTTCTCAAAATTCAATATGAGATAATTTTCAATATAGTGACGTAGGATGGAACTAAGACTACTCAAACATTCATCAAAAGAGGATCCATAAACAGTGAAATCATCCATGAATACTTCCATGTAATTATCCAGGTAATCCAAAAAAATACTAACCATGCATTACTAGAAAGTACCTGGAGCATTGCACATACCAAATAACATCCTCTTATATGAAAATGTGCCAAAGGGGAAAGTGAAGGTCGTCTTTTCTTGATCCTTGGGGGAAATATGGATATAAAATTATCCATAATACCCATCAAGAAAATAGTAATGGGACTTACCCACTAGCATCTCTAGCATTTGGTCAATAAATGGAAAAGGGAAATGGTCCTTCCTAGTGTGTTAGTTTAGTCGGAAATAGTATATGAAAACACGCCAACTATTCTACACATGAGTTGGAACCAATTCATTGTTTTTATTTTTGATTACTGTAAGGACAGTTTTTTTAGGAACTACTTGAATGGGACTAACCCATTGGTTGTCAGAGATGGGTTAAATGATTCCAACATCCAATAATTTTGTTACCTCCTTTTTTACTACATCCAAGAGGTTTGGGTTCAGTCACCGTTGTGCCTACCTCACTGGTTTAGCCTCAAAATTTAACAATATATGATGTGTAAAAATTGATGGGCTAATACTAGGAATGTCAGCAAGTGTCCATCCCAAATCTTGTTTATACTCCCTCAAAAGTTCAAGCAGCAGAAATTCATGCTCAGGAAGGAGTAAACTATCAATGATGATAGGAAACTTGTTTCTATTCTCAATATATGAATATTCTAAATATTGAGTTAGTTTTTTCAGTTACAATTCAGGTGTATTTTGGATTGATGGTAGTGTATGTTAAAGTGAGAGGTCACTAATCTCATCTAACTAATCAATGGTATCATCCTCATATGATGAATGAGATTTTACAAGCTTAGTAGTATCATCGATGGTGATGTGATCCTTAGTGTTCAAGAAATAATCAATTAATAAACATGCATGGAATTTTTATAATCCACTACAACAATCATTTCATGACTCATTTCCTATAATTTCAATCAATGAAAAAAACTCAGAAATGGGATTAGTGGATTAAAAAAAGTTTTTTAAGGGAAGGGAGTACATCAATTGAATTTATGGAGAGAGAAGAATGTTCTTCTTATGGGTGCTTCATGAAATCAAGGATGTTGAAGTGGAAAATTTCACCACCAAATTCCATAGATAATGTACCATTGTGGACATTAATTATGGTTTTGGCAGTTTTCAAGAAGGGTCTCCGCAATATAATCGGGGCATGTCCATTCATCTTATCATCTTCCATTTTTAGCACATAAAAATCAGCAGGAAAAATTAAAATTTTCACTGTCACAAGAACATCCTCTAACACACCATAGGGGTGTGCGGTACTCTGATTTTCTAGTTGCACAACAATTCTAGTGGGATTAAATTCCCCGATCTACAATGTAGAGTAAATGAAGTGAGGAATCACATTTATAGAAGCACCCAAATAAAGCATAGAATTATAAAAAAATACTTCCCTATGGTTTATATAATCAAGAATGTTCCTAGATCATTGCATTTGGTGGGAATTGATGGCTCTATTAATTCTGAGACATTCCTCCCTAAGCTCACCTTCTCATCACCTCACAGTCTCCTTCGGTGTGTACACATATCCTTCAAAAACATGGTGTATCATGGAATTTTCTTTACAACGTCAATTAAAGGGATGTTAACTTGTACTTTTTTTAAAGTTTCCAAGATTTCTTTATCTAGTTCAGTTTCTTTTTGTTTATTAGGTTGGGTGGCCCTTTGAGGAAATGGAATAGGAATTATTGGGCTAGGTGACTCATCAATATACACACTCTTCCCTTTGGAAGGGCTTCTCTCGAGACTAGGTTCTACCTCGTTTGGAGAATTTCTAGTGGTTGGGATAGTGGTTTCCTTATGAGTGGATGACTCTTAAAGAGGTGTTATTTGGATTTTAAGTTTTTTCCACTCCTAAGGGTGACAACACTAACATTTCCCTTATCCCTAGGGTTAACTACTGGTTGAGAGGGTAGTTTACCTGACCCATGACTTTGAATTTCCCCCATGGAGTTAGCTAGTTGACCTAATTGGGTTTTTAGGTGTTTTATGGATACTTGGGTGGTTTTTTGGAATTGGAGATTGTTAGTAGCCATTTGTTTCATCATATCTTCTAGGTTAGGCTCTAGTTTTGGAGGGGGTTGTTGGAAAGGCCTTTGGGGTGGTTGAGGATTTCTGGGTGGTGGTGGTGGATGACTACTCTGACCCTATTGGTTCCATTATTATCAAGGTTAGTTTGAATACCCCCCTTGAATATAAGATTGGTTTTCTTTCCACCTAGGGTTGGATGGATATTATAGTTCTTGTCTAAATGGTTGGTTATAGGGGTGTCCTGGAAAGATTGCCTCACAACTCTCAGAAGTTTCTCTCAATTGGGGGAATTGGTCAGAGTAGTGGATGTCAGAAGAACATATACCACAATGGATAGGAGGTTAAGATTGGTATTTCCCTTGGGAAAGAGCAAGTTTTCGAAGAAGGTTACTTACCTCTTCAAGATTTGTGTTCACCTTCTTCTCAAATTTAGTACTTTTCACTTCATGGACACCTCAAATGAGTACATTGGGTCGTGAACCGAATTGTTGAGTATTTTGTGCCATGTTCTCAATTAGGGTTCTTACAGAGATTGGGGTCTTATCAACTAGTGCACCACCTACATTAGCATAAATCATGTTTCTATCAATAGGAATTAAACATTCATAAAAATATTGAATTAAAAGTTGATCACTTATTTGGTGGTGTAGACAACTTGAAAATAACCATTTAAATCATTCCTAATATTAATGTAACGTTTTCCCTTGTGATTACCTTATACCACAGATTTCTTTCCTTATAGTTTCAGTTCAAGAGGCTGGGAAATATTTTTCATGAAAAAGGCGTTTCATGTCCACACAGCCTCTAAATGGTGAATTAACATAATACAACCAATCTTTCACAGTTTCTTTTAAATAAAATGGGAATGCTCTAAGATTTACATGTTATTTTTTCATATTAGTAGGTTTTAAGGTTTAATTCATAGTATTAAATTCTTTTAATTTCTTATGTGGATCTTCTTCAATGAGTCCATGGAATCTTGGTAGTAAATGAATTAGACCGGATTTTAGTTCAAAATTAGGCGCCTCACCTTGTATTTGAATATAGGTGGGTTGGATATCAACATTAGGTGAGGTTAGTTCTTTTAATGTCCTATTATTTTCATCCATGTTTTGAAAGTTAATTTTAGGTTCTAATTTGGTTCCAGAAGAATATATATTTTGAAAAATCTCAAGTTGTGGTGTGTCCTCCTTCAAAGGGTTGTCTTGTGCGTCTCAGGGCCGCTAATGTAAAATCCTCTCTGGTTCGGGATTGAATGGTAGTATGTCTCCCAAATTAGAATGCATCATACACAGAACCTAAAAAATAAATAAATTATAACAAAAAAATATAGGTAAATTTATAAGATAAAACAAATAAATATTCACAAAATTTACAAAAAACTTATAAAAAATACGCACTAAAAACCAAAGAGCTCCCCGAAAACGGCACCAAAATTTGACTATGTTGCATCAAACATCAAATTTATTATGATTTTAAGGTTGACTTATAGTATAGGGAAACCCCTAGGTCATATATCAAGGAGCATTGATAGGTTTAGAGTATGCGTTTTTAATAAAAAGTACTAAAACGGGGGTGATTTTGAAAACAATTTTAAGAAAATAACTTGATTTAAAGAGATTAATAGTTGATAGAAAAATGTGCTGATTTAATAATTATTAGAGAAGGAGATAATTTCAAGTTCAATACACATCTTTTATAGTTAATTGTTCTGAAAATTTCACATGGTTTTGTTTAATTATTTGGTTGAGGGTTGTCAAGATCTTGATTCCCCATTTACCCCTTAAAATGATGCACAAAGAAGCAATCCTTGACATGAAAATCATTTCTCAAGGTTTGGTACTAAATCATAGAAAAAGTGATACCAAATAATACTTAAATCTCATATATGTGTGAGAGATAAAGGATGCTTGTGTTGTCTAGTCAGAACAACCCAAGATTCCCACTTGAAATCTCAACCCAATTGGTGTTGAAATAAAAAGTGTTTCACTTAATTATATCAATAGAAATGAAATAAGATGAGAAGAATGTCAAGATAAGAAATAAGTGAAATATTTATAACACAAATTACACAAAACCTGTATAAGAACAAGTGCTAGAACTCCCTTACAAGTGTGTGTAGCTCCCTCGAAATGATTGTCCACCGTTTAGCTTGACATCGGGAGGAGGAGGAAGCTCGGGTGGAACTTATCCTTCATCCTTGATCCCCCTATGGGGATATGGGCCTCCAAAAATTATTGGATGATTATATGACTCCTTTGATTCTCCAAGATACTAAATATTTTATTCCTAGACGAACATGCAAATGAGGAGCCCAATCTTCCATTTTATAGGCAAAGTGGAATGTGGTTTTGGGAACACAGATTGTGTAAACCACTTGGACCATGGTTTTAGACCACTATACAGTCAGATATTTATTTTTAAAAAAAACTAAAAACATGTTACTAAAAATATTTTATGCCTCAAATGAATGTTTGGAACCATTTTTCAAATAGAGCTCGATATATGGGCAGATCACAACACACTGCTTTTGACTTCGTGCAAATTCGGTGTGTTGGATAGATCAGGTCAGTTGGGAAACCATATGGACAAATGAGTCTTGGGTTACTTCATATTAAATGTATATAAATAATTTTTGGACTATATAAAAAAAATGAATCCCATTTGGATGCACAAATAAGTATAAGTATGCATTTTAGTAAACTGGTGTGCTTGGATCCTGCACATCTTGGCCCATTTTTTTTGGACTTCGTCATGGGCCCTCCAAATCACCTCTACCTTCAATGAAATTATAAAAACAAAGTAACATTGGACTTTTTAACCATGATAAAATAAATTAATAAAACATGAAGTGAAATTTTTTATTATTTTTATGATCTTAAATACAAAACTATTTTATCACAGTGGTGTAAGGGTGAAAATGAAACAGTGAATCGCGATGCGATCAACGCTTTACCTTGGGGAGAAGAAGGAAACTGAGGTTTTATGGACTGAATTTGAAAAGAAGTTCTGGGATGAATTACTTTCTTCCAAAATGAATGCTAAAAAGTGTCAAGAGCTGCTCTTCATCTAGAAAGGGAGTATCTTGGTAAGGGAGCTGGGGATCAAGTTCAAGGATCCCCTTCATTTTGATCCAAAACTCTTTCTAGATGAGGAATCATGAGAAAGATGCTTAGAGGAGGCACTCTGACCTTCTCTTCAGTGTGTTGTTACTCCATTTGTTTTGCCGACATACTTGGAGGTTTAGAAGAAGGCTAAAGTAGTATAGAGGATGCACACGCTTGGAGGTGTGCTGCGAGAAGGGAGCTAGCTGAGTTCGTCAAAGGGAAAGGTCATCAGCAGTAGGCCTTCAGTGTCTGGACCTTCCAGGTTTCGACCAGCTAGGAGTAGGCCTCAGCAGTTCCAGTATCGACCTCCCATTCCTCACCCTTTCTCCATAGGCCAAGGGACAAGATTCTTTATCTATGGTAGCCATGGTAATCTTTAGAATTAGTACCTTTTCTGAGTATAGTACAGTGGGGGTGGGAAGGTTCAGCACCCACCCCAGTAGCAGTAGTTCCCAGCCAGGCCTTTCCAGTAGCAGGGGCAATGATTTCCTGCTCTATTGAGGGCAGATGGTGTTGGAGGAGGCTGGTCTCAGTGTGCTCCTTAGGGAGATCGACCAGGGTTCAGTTGAGGAGGCGGCCAACATCCGAGGGTAGAGGAGTTGGGCGTGGGAATTTACACTCCACAGAGGCAGCAGTTCCATCAGGTCCAGAAGTTGTTTGAGGTATGATCAGTCTATTTAGTACTCTTTCTTGTGCCTTGTTTTATTTAGTATATTATCACTCCTTTGTCGTATCTATTCTAGCACATTCCCTGGGTCTAGACATAGAGAGACTTTCCATGCCCCTGGTGTTGAGTAAGAAAGTTGGAGGTCAAACCAGCCTATTTGATGTTTGTTGAGGATTTAAACTAATGTTGGGGCCGCATCATTCCAGTGGGTATCTTCTTCCTCTATAAATTCATCCATACGATTTCATCCTAGGCATCGACTGGATATTTTCTGCGCATGTTGTTATCAACTACTTCTGGAGAAGGGTCTTGTTTTCATATATGGGTGGCAAGCATGTAGCTTTCATTGGCGAGCGGAGTTTCCAGGAGGGCACCTAGCGTATGGAGCCCCTTCTTTCCTTGTTATTTGAATTGTTAGTGGAATCAACAGACTCATAGATGGTGGAAGTTTTGGGTATTTTCAGTGAGTTCCTAGACATCTTCCCCAAAGAGGTTGTGACTCTACCCCCTCGACATGATGTTGGGTTCGGGATAGACTTACAACCTGGGTCCTGTCTGATTTAGATGGCTCCCTATCATATGGAACCTTCTGAGTTACGGTAGTTTCGGATTTAGGTTTATGACCTGATGAAGAAGGGTTTTATCTTACCAAGTGTGTGTCCATGGGCTACTCTAGTCTTGTCTGCAAAGAAGGAATACAATGGTCTCAGGCTGTGCATAGAATACCGAAGACTAAATCAGGTAACGGTCAAGAACCATTACTCCCTCTTAAGGATCGATGACCTTTTTAACTAGTTTAAGGGAGAGGGTTGGTTTTCTAAGATAAACCTATGGTCTGGATATCACCAGTTGAGGGTGAACGAGGGTGACATCCCAAAGACTAATTTCAGGTGAAATTATGGGCACTTTGAGTTTGTGGTCATGTTGTTTGGAATTAAAAACACATCGATTGTGTTCATGGGACTCATAAACTATGTTTTCCATGAGTATCTAGACCGGTTCGTGGTCGTGTTCATTAATGAAATCTTGATCTACTCAAGATCATAGGAGGATCACACATAGCATATAAGGACAGTTTTGGAGGTCCTCTGACACCACCATATCTACGGAAAGTATTCCAATTGAAAGTTCTGGACATGATAGGTTCACTTCCATGGGAAACTGGTGTCCTATTAGAGAATAGCAGTGGACACGTCGAAGATTGAAGTGGTTGTTTCTTGGGAAGCACCCAAGAACGTGGAAGAGGTTTGTAGTTTCCTTGGTCTAGCAGGTTACTACCGAAGGTTCGTACCTGACTTCTCTTGAGTTGTGGCTACATTGATGGCTTTGACTAGGAGAGATTAGGCCTTCATATGGAATGATCAGTTCCATACAGCTTTCACTTATCTGAAAGGGAATATGGTCAGTGCCCTAGTGTTGAGGTTTCTAGATGAAGGGGTAATATTCGAAGTGTTCTGTGATGCTTCCAGGATAGGCTTGGGATGTGTGTTGGTGCATCAGTGAGAAGTAATATCTTATGGGTCTAGGAAGGTATGTTCTCATGAACGTAACTATGCCACCCATAACCTATAACTTGCAGTGTTTGTGTTCACACTAATGTTTTTGTGGAATTACCTCATCGGGGAACACTTCTTGGTCTTCACAAATCACAAGAGCTTGAGGTATGTCTTCTCCCAGTGAGACCTGAACTTGAAACAGTGAAGGTGGATAGAGTTTCTTCAGGACTAAAAATTCAAGATCCTATACACCTCAGGGAAGGGAAATTTGGTGGCCAATGCCTTGATTAGGAAGTCACAAAAGGATGTGTTTCAGGAGTCCGCAGATTCTTAGAAGGCGATGGAGGAGTTGGCTTCTTTGCATCTGGGCTTGAGAGTGAAGGAAGGTAGGGGCTGTCTATTTTAGATGATAGTGTAGTATTACTTAGTATGGTAGGTGGAGTAGTCTCATTTGGGAGACTCATAGTTTGAGTTTATGCGTGATCTCATTATCTAAGGTGATGCTCTGGAAGGATGGTTAGAAGATAGTAAGAATCAGATGTTGTTCCGTGGAAAGCTATTTGTCATGATGGCGATGCGCGAGGGAGTTCTTGGTGAGTTCCATAACTCACTAATGGTGGTATATCCAGGAGTCTCCAAGATTTATTCAGGATTGAGAGGTCAGTTTTGGTGTCCTGGAGTGAAGCGGGAAGTTGCGGAATTTGTGGCAAGGTGCCTCATGTGTCAGCAGGTAAAGGCTAAACACCATGTTCCCAATGGTCTGTTGAATCCCTTAGAAATTCTTGAGTGGAAGTGGGATAACATCTCGAGGTATTTCATCATAATACTACCTAGGGATGAGGGAGGTTTTGATTCTATCTAGGTATTGGTGGACCGATTGATGAAATCATCTCACTTCTTAGTGGTTAAGGAGACGAGCACAATGGATTCCTTAGCACAGAGGTACGTGGGTGAAGTGGTAAGACTACATGGAGTTCCAAGATACATCATTTTGGATTGAGATACATGCTTTACTTCATGAGTATGAATGGTATTACAACATGCTTTTTTCACCCATATATTCCTTAGTACCACTTTCCACCCTCAGACGGATGGGCAGACAGAAAGAACCATCCAGACATTGGAGGAAATGCTTCGAGCATGTGTTTTGGACTTTGGGGGATCGTGGGTATGACACTTTCCCATGGTGGAGTTTTCCTACAATAATATCTATCACTATACCATTGGCATGACACCATTCAAATCCTTGTAAGGAAGATTTTTTTTGTTTGCTCATGTGTTGGACAGAGGTTGGGGAGGTAGGTTTTCTTGGCCCAGAGGTGGTGTAGAGCATGACGGAGAAGGTTCATCTTGTACATAAAAGGATGAAGGCATATTTGGACTGGTAGAAGTCATATTTATATCATATGAGGAGACCATTGTAGTTTGATGTTGGGGACCACGTGTTCTTAAAGTTCTCCCCTCGGTGTGTACAGTAGAGGTTTGGAAGGGGGAGTAAGCTTTCTCCCAGATTCATCGGACCCTTCGAGGTGTTGGGATGAGTCGGTGAGTTGGAATATCATGTGTCATTTCCACCACAGCTGGAAAGGATACACAACATCTTTCATGTATCTCATCTCCGTCGGTATCTACAGGATGAATCCCACATCCTCAACTGTGGGGAGTTAGATATCAAGGATGATGTGACGTTCGTGGAGAGACTTGTGAGAATCGAGGATCGTAAGGAGAAGGTTATTTATGGATGGAAAATCCCCTTGATTAATGTCCTATGGAGGCATGGTGGCCTAGAGGAGAGTACCTGGGAACAGGAGGCACAGATGTGTGCCCAGTACCCAGAGTTGTTCTAACTTTTTCTCTTGTGTTTTCTATGTGTCTTATTTATGATGTAATGTTTGAACTTGCTTGATGTATGATAAGTTTTTTTCTTATTCTCTATTTTTGTGTAAAAATTATTGAATATGGGGAGGGTAGGACCTAATCCCTAATCAATATGCATTAATTTGGATGTGATTAAACCCGTGCAGGTGATTCAATGCTGCCCAAAGTGGATAGTATCTTGACAAGGGGAAGAAGCTCCCTAATCCATGCATCTGAACAGTGTGAACCTTAGTATTCTTATAATTTTTTGGGAAATTGTAACCTTAGTGTATCCTCTATTATTTAGGAGATATATGTTAAGGAGGTGTTTCTATATGTTGAGGTTTCCCCTCCAGTTTTTAGCTCGGGTTGGTTTATCCCTAAGGGGTATCTTAAGAGGTGGTTGTTCGGAATCTATCTCTTCTAGTTTGGTTTTGGATTCTCAGGGATGAGAATATTTTGAGAGGTATCTAATGTAATAACTTTGATTTACCCAACCTTTAATTTGTGAAAAATCCAATGGTCGTAGTGTTCGTATGGATCAAAGTGTCTTGATCTGGGAGTTTTCCAAAAACACAGTTCCACCAAACAGTTCCACTGAAACGGTGGAACCATTACGGTCACAGCATTACGGTGGCCCTTGTTATGCTAGAACCATCACAGTCACACTGTCACGGTCACACCATGGTTGCACCTTCATGGTCGCACCATCATGGTCACACCATTTACGGTCGCACCATTATGGTGGCACTGCTATGGTGGCACTGTTACGATCACACTGTCACGGTCGCACAGTTCACGATGGCACCATCACGGTTGCACCATTATGGTGGCACCACTACGGTGGCACCGTTACGGTCACACTATCATGGTTTCACTATTTACAGTGGAACCATTACGGTGTCTCACCAAATAGTGTCACACCCCCTTGCCCAATTTTCTGAGTTTTCCCAGTTTCTCCCCTATTACATGTTTTTATCTATTTAAATTTAATCTATAAACTCACAACCATCTGCTAGTATATCTCCACTGTTTCCTAGGGAAATTATTAAATATTAATTAATTGCAACATGTGAAACTACCAAGATTCATGGTCGAGCCATGATCTGACTTTTAAGTAATTTGAAATGGTCTCCCTGATTTTAGGATATGGCATCTTCTTAAGTTAAGATCCTATCTTCCTTGTTCCTTTCATTTTATCTTGGTGAGCCTAGACACTTCCTCCTAAGACAAGTTATGTGCCCATGCTGGATCCCTTCCCGCTCAACCTTGGAGTTCTTCCTACAAGTCGTGTCATCCCATGTTCTTAGCATAAGAAGGAACTTCAATACTTGATCATCCAATTATGGACTTTATTTTTCTTCTCTTTAATTGTGAATCATGAAGGGTGGGTATATTAATGGTTCCTTATAAGGAATAGCTGGATACTCTTCTCAAAATGAGAATTAAACAAGAATCTAATATGATCAAAAGATAACTCGCATAGATAAAATAATGGTCAGGGAGCGGTTTGATGTTGGTCACCTATTTTATTTTGTTATCTTTGATTCATTTATGACTGTTTTGGTTGTACACATTCTAAAAATAATGACCATTGGTGGTCTTTTCTTGTACACTGATTTTTAGTTTCGTAGTGATGTTTTGATGCACATATGTAACATGAAATTTGATTAATCATGTACACTTAGTTAAATAAAAGGATGCCCCAGGATAAAACATGTTCTATGATCACTCTGGTTATAATAAAGTGGAAATTAAGTAACCCCCTTTTCTATTAAATTTGAATTTGCTTGGTTCAATGGTTGTGGTTATGTGTTGTGTGTTCTGGTCTGGGTTCTGTGGCCTTGGTATGTGGGGTGGTACCTGGGGGTGTTGGTGTCTTGGTCTAAGAGATTGATTGATTGCGGAATGGATAAACTTGTAGGTAGTGGGACTTTCTTTTGTGTGTTGGTGTCTTAGTCTGAGATATTGATTGATTTTGGAATGGATGAACTTGTAGGAAGATGAACTGCCTTTGTGTTGTGTTGTGGTTGCAAAGCAACGTCGAGCAGTGGGACTGTGGTATGTTTGTGGACTCGATATGTAGTGGGACTGCATTGGGGATTTGTTTGGGAAATGGGGCTTCAGGGAAGGGTTATGAGATAAAAAAGGGGTGGTGTTACTTTAAAGAATTATAGTTGATAGTAGTTGAGCAAGGATGTGCAGTGGGACTGCAAGTTTAGTTTTTTGTTGTTGTACAGCGGGACTTGGTTTGGTTTTGTTGGTTTCTTGGTGTGAATATAGTTGTTAGATTCCTGGTAGTGTTAGAATAATTTAATTGAATCCCCTTAAATAAATAAATGAAAGTCAATTGAATGAAAAGGGGGATGGGCTATGCTTTGGCAGTGGTTGTTGTGTGGTTGTGCATATAGGGGTAGAAGAAAAAGCGGTGCTGATGTGGGCTTGTTGGTTGTCTGTGTGTGAAACCTATAGGTTGGGGCTGAGTGTTTTTTACCTATATATATATATATATATATTATTTCCTTATTATTTCTATATGCACCCCACCCTTGTTGAACACTACGTGCTGAACAACTCCATTTCATGGGGGAGGGTTTCTTTCCCAACATCCCGATGGGAGGATGGATGGCTGGTTACTGATTTTCTTCCTCACACCCTCTTTAGTGTCTTGTCACTCGAGCTTATCTGGGAAGGATATAATGGCTTGAGACTTATTATAGTCCAAGATTATTTAGGAAAGGGTTTTTTTGGATGAGGGCTGAGGTATTTTTAGGTCGGGTATGTTTTTTCCAAGTATCTTTGGGATGAGGCCCATGTGTCTTCAGGCATGGTGTGTGGTTGTTCTGGTCCAGGTGTCTTCAGGCGTGGTGGTGGTTGTTGTGGAATAGGTTTCTACGGGCATGGTTGTGTGTGGTTTGAGGCCTAGGTGTGTGCAGTCAGGTTGCAGCAGTGGTACTTCATATGGGAAGAGTGGCAGTGTCATGACGTCTGATTGTTAGGAATGAGTAGTTAACTAGTGGGAAAAGTGGTGTGCAGGATACCTAAATATCGATGTGCTTATACTATTACTTTACTTGGATTTCGTTACTTGGGTGAGTGTGCCTTGGTGAGGTTGGGCAGGTTAGTATTCCTTGGTAGGTGCTTGAGGTTCTACTATTTTCTCACAAGGGCATTAGTATGTTCCCTCACTTGTGTACGAGAATCTTTAGTTTCCCTACTGAGTATACTTGTATGCTCACCCTATATATGTAAAACTGTTTTCAAGTTTTTATGAGGACTTTGAGGATCGTGATGGATTTTACTAGCTCAGGCATCGGAATATTTGTTGTTGTCATTTAGTTTCTTTTCCTTGGTACATTATTTGAAAGTTTTTTCTTACTTTGTATCAGATTTATTTTTTTGAACATGCATATGGGAATGGATTCTTGGATTTACTATTACTTTTAGTCTTTGTGTTGCTATGATTTACCATCTTATCTCTCAATATTCTTCCATAAAAAGGGTAACGCCTTCAATCTATGTGATATTTTATACCCTTGGTGTTAGTCGCCACTCCAGGGCCTACTAAAGGCAGAGCTCGGGGGGTCATTATCTCTCCTTCACCTTGAGTAAGAAAGGTAAGGGAACTTTTTCGTCCCTTCCCTCATCTTGGAGAAGGTGGTTCGTGATAATAATTATCTTCATAAAAGAAAATATAATTCTTCCTTGAGTAACATTTTCACATAACAAACTTCGGGGTTACACGTACTAGAAAAGTCTTATAAAGTAACCCCATCATCAAAATAGAATTAATACTTTTAAATATTTCATCATCATACAGTCTACCATAACTCTTGAATCCTTTATATGTAGAATTTTTAAGTATTCAGCATTTTTCATGATCCTTTAACCATGATTTTCCATCATATTTTTTAATACTTATTTCCTACAAAAAAAAACATGAATCATGTCCTAAGATTCAAAAATTTCAAAACATAAGACAAGAAATAATCCATACATTTCATAGGTCATTTTCACTTTCCTCATCCTCAATTGGAATGGAATTAGGTTTTTCTAAACATATATTTGTACAATCCTCCTGATCTCATTTGTGAACCTTCTTCGTAGGACATTTATTTTCATAATGACCATACTCCCCAGATTTAAAACATTCAATTGATAACTCAGAAAGAGCTTCTTTCCCTTTCCTAGAGTCAACTGAACACTTCCTTTTTCCTTGGAAAATTATTGCTTTATGACCTTCGTTACCACATCTATAACACCTTTATATCCCTTTGATACATTGTCCTAGGTATTTATTTCCACATCCTTGACACATATGTTGATGAATATGCTTACCTTTATGATCATTACCTGAAATTCCATAGGGATTCATTTCTCTTATATATGATTCATTAGAAAAAATCATCAAGATTAGAGTGTTTAATCATGAATCCTAATAGCTAGTTTAGAATAAAAATAAGATTTCTCATTGTAGATCCCATTTAATTTGGTTGCTTATTCAGAGAACCACCACATTTTCCTTCACATCCATTATTACCTTTGTGCCTACTGGATCCAGCCATTTACTAAAACCAAAAAGGTTAGTGTGAGAATATCAATAAAATCTTCATATACCAACTTATGAGGAAGATAAATACTACGATATCCTTATTCATTTTATTTAAAAATCATTTAATTTATCTAAAATAACTATGACTCTCTCTATTATTCTAACCATTGTGGTTATATATAACTTGTAACTTATGATTAAATAAATCCCTAACCTCTAAAGTTATCTAAATCGACCTCTGATACCAACTATAAGGCCCCAACCTTAAACATTACTTAATCTTGAGTTAAGTAAATATTTTGACTTTATTTCACATCGAGGATATTTTAAATTTTAGAGATTTATAGAATTATTCCATAACTCATACATAACAAAACCATAGAAATACAACATGGACACTTCCAACAGTATCTATTTTTTTACAAAATAATAACTTTTAAAAATAAACACGATTTTGTTTCATGTTTAAAAATCACAAATTTTCCTTGATCTCATCCTTGAATCTATTATTCTTTAAAACATGTGAAAAACATTTCAAACTTAGGATGAGTATAAAAAGTTTAGTAAGGGATACACAAAGAAAGAAAATTTTTATTCTTGTGAAAACATGTAAACCATAGATACTTTATCATAAAGTAATATTTTTCACCTTTAAGAAGTGGTCAATACACTTCACTGAATATAATCAAATTTCTTACCCTTTTGTAATCAAAATATTACCTTAAAATCCATAGAAATCACATATAACATATAAAGGTAACTTGGGAAATAATTATACTTAAATGTAAAAACCATATGGTTAACTTCCACACATATCACTAAATGGAATAGTAATACGACCAACTTCCATACCCAATGTATTGGAGGTTATAATGTAACCAATAATCCTTGATTTATCACAGAACCAGCCATCTTTAGTTTATCACATAACCACATATATTTTTTTTATCACATAACCACCCATCAAATGTCCAAGTACCATTACCATTATATAATAATAACAAATAAAGATATCAATTATCAACATTTCACTCTTAACATTTCATTTGAAATCACAAGAAATCATTTCAAGATATTAAAATGGTAAATCTACTTTCAAAACCATTTTCAATACCAAAACACCCACAAAGGGAATAAGGTATTTATTTTCCTTTTAAAAACATCAAGTCTTATAGAGGAATCCAAATATCAAATAATAGTTACAGAGGTGGAGAAGTCATTGTCGTTGCATACGTTAAAAAATTACTTTTATCATTTAGTAAAACACTTTGTAGAAAAATATTCCTTTTAAAAACCTTTTAATGAAATTAAAATTCAAAGGGGATAATTATACACCATATAAAAGAAGGTGGTGTATATTATCGAAATATTCCTCAATGAAAGGAGATTGAGATGAAGTCACTTACCTTGAGTCCAAATTGCCTCATAAGTTCTTTATATTCCTAAATAATAAAATTAGGTTAATTTATACTTTATTGAGAACCTTTTTCAAGTTTATTATTAATTTTATATCATTTATTACCAGGTTATAACAATTACATAGTTATTTAAGTTCACATCAGACATTTTATTGATATTTGGTACTTGAGTCGAAAATGATCTTGTTAAGATGTCAATAGTCCATGTGATCATAATTCCATAATCTCTAGAATAATTTTAATGACATTATTACCATCTTTATACATAAATTATACCTTTAAATTAAAAATGAACAACATTATAATCATGGAGACGGTAAGTCGTACGTACATATGAGTAACATTTTTCATTTTCCATTGATCGTTTTGTAAAGAAGTAAAGTATTATTTTATCTTTCCATAATGATCATAACATCTTTAATATCATATTAATCATTTAAATATACTTATATATATCATAAAATACATGTAATGAATAAAAATGAGTCACATCGCTTTATGGAGGTGATAGTTCACACATACGCACGAACGACGTTATTATTTTTATGCACAAGAAAAATAAGAGAATAATTGATATATTATTATCATATAATGATTAATATGTAATTAATATCAAATATGAACATTAATTCCATTATTATAACCAGTCATGATATACAATTATGGAAAAAAATTAGATCGGTTCGTGGAGGTGATAGTTCACACATACGCACGAATGATTAATTCCTTTCCCATTTAATGGAATTGGAGATGTATTTAGGTGATGATATTAACATAATAAAATATCAGTATATTTAGGATATTTGATTTATTATTTCATTGTGGTTGAATGATATTTGAAGGAAGTAAAAGAACAAATAAAACAGAAATACTTAAAAAAACAATACCTCTTCCTCAGTTGATCACCTTTAAAGAACACCTTAACACCTCTAAGGAGGATGTTATAACTAAAATAAGGCCTCAATAATGTAGATATGGATTATAGGAATGGTTTTGGGTAGATATTTTCCAAACAAAATGATTATTTAAATGGGAATATTAGAGAAGAGTGGGTACCTTTTTATAAGAGAGGGGAGGGTAACCCTTGGAAACTCTTAAAATATTAAATTAATATAAATTCAATTTCGGTTCCAAATGCTCCCAAACTCATTTATTTTTAAGATAATATGATTTTTTTTTGAATAGATATCATCCAATAAAAATTATACAAAATTTTAATATTTTTTTAATCCTTATCTTTTTTGCATCAACCCCTTTTAACTCTTAGCATTTTATCAAGTAATTTACACTTATAGGGTTAAAATAATTACCCAATCATGCCAAAAGTCCAATTAAAGATTCATTAATGGATTTTTTATAAATATCCAAACCATTTGGACAAAATTTATATTTTTATGAATTTTATATCATTTAATTAAATATTTTATATTTTAAAATTTGAATTATGTCAATTTTGACACTTCATTTGATGGCTTTTTTAAAATATCATAAAAACTCTATTACTTAAAAAAAATACATTAAATCAATAATAACATATCATAGACATCCATAAAATTCATGTATTACATAAAATATTTTAAATTATATTTATTTTGATATTATTAATTTCATTTATTTGATTCTTACTTTAATAAATCTAATATTGCATCATCATTGTGTCATAATTAAATTTAATTATTTAATTCCTAAAAAATATAAATAAGTAACCATGATTTATTTAATCTTTTTATATTTATAATTACTATTTATAGTTGAATATATCGCTTATATAACCCCATATTTAAATTGTTTTAGTAAGAAGATACATGTTTATGATATATTTTCCATTACTTTAAATTAAATGTCATAAATGTCATAATCACACCCAAGTGTCTTCCAAAGGCCAAATTTTTATCCAAATGGTTTTCTTGGTCTACCATAACTCATTAAATAATATTAGGACAATTTTTAGGGTATTTCTATATTATTAAAATATTATTTTTACCCTTATTTACCTCGTTTACCCTTTAACTGTGGTAAATAAAATACTAAAGTTACTATTCACCAAAAATTATTTTGATCCTATCAAACCAAATTTTTCATACTGATTATAACCATGTATGTTAATTTTGGAAAATTCAATTCAAATAAGTGTAAAAAACTAAATTTAAAAATTAATCTCATTGTCAGAATGAGAAAAAGGGGTTTTAAAAAGTAAAAACCATCAAAAGATTGACATGTGTTTATATCAAATTTCAATGTGAAAGTACTACCAATGACCAAAATTGGATTAAAATATAAATAAATAATCTAAATATACTTTAAAACCAATTAAAATGATAATATAACAATACAAATAAATTAGAAAAAAAGGCAGTTTTGAATTAAAATGCAGTATTTTTTACTATTCACTAAAATATGAATTTTATCAGAAAAATACCCAAATTTCAACCAAAGTAAATTTTGATATCCTAATTCCAAATAAGAATTTTATTTTTTTGAATAGAACATATAAAAGTGAAAAAAAAAAGATTTAAAAACGGTTCACCATTAAAAGGTGGTATAACTACCTTTTAAAAATATTAGAGTATTTTATGCCTAAAATTGGATTTATTCTCATTTTAAGCCTCTAAAATTTATTTTATGAATTTAAAAACATTTAAAAAACATGTGTAAAAATAATATATTTAGTTCTGTCCATTTCTTTCAATACAACTGCTAGACGTTAACTACCACTTAAAATAATAATATTAATAATGTATTATTTTTCAGTATAACTCAGTCTTGTGTGGAATGTAAGATTTCGAAGAAACCTATTGTTGCATGTCGGGTACACTATCAGAAAAAGCTCCCCCTTTAGTGTAAAATTAATATCTTATTCATAAATATTAATAGATATGAAAAGTTCTTATTCTGTAATTACCTGGGATGTTACACTTTGTGTCTAGAGATCCAGCGCCAGGTCACCCCATTTATGCTGAAGACATATCTCAAGATGCTGAAAATAGTAGAGGTCATCAAGAGAATGTTATCTAGAACTAGATCATCATGATAAGGGAGTCTTCTCTATTCGTCATGAAGCATAGTTGTGGTCCAGGGTTCCTGGTTTTCAGGGAAGAAGAGCTTTTGGTCAGCTGGTGGTAGGTCTCAACCTTCATCCTCTCGTTTCTATAGGGGCAGTGGATATCAGACCTATGATAAGGGATATGTCACTTGTTTTTTTATAGAGGTTGAGATCATCAGTGGCATGAGTGTACAATATTTCTAAGTAGTCAGTATGTTCCAGGTGTTCCGCTCCAGGTTTCTTATTTGAGGCAGTTCCAACCAAGGTAGCAGTAGCAGGTTGAATCAGCTTGGGATTAGTAGAGAGTAGATGGGGCAGTAATAGGACACCCCCAAGATTCTCCTCATCCTCAGATAGTAGAGTGTGTCCATGGAGTTGGTCGTCACCAGGGTTAGAGAGGTCCTGGAGTAGTTCATGGTCTGATTCATGCGTTAGCATTGCTAGCACCAGGCAAGCCAGACTTTGTTCGAGCCACCCTTTGCTTGTTTTCTACTTGGGTACATGCCTTGTTTGATTTAGGATTGACACACTCCTTCATATCACTTTCCCTTTTCCATGCCATGGGAATTGTGGTAGAGAGGCTTCCAGTTCTCTTGGTGTTGACTATGCCAGTTAGAGGTCGAGCTGACTTGTTTGAAGTATATAGAGATTGTGAGCTAGTGTTGGGTCAGCACCGCTCTTAGATAGATTTCCTATGTTTACAGATATAACCATATGATGTCATCCTCAACATGGATTAGCTGTATTCAGTGCAAGCTATCATGGATTTCTTCAAGAAGAAGGTTGTGTTCTTTGATACCGATAGAGATCCAATAGTGTTTGTTGGTGAGTGAGACCCTCAGATGGGTCAGAGGCATGTTCCATCCTTATCATCGTTGATGGAAGTGATGACGATGAGTTTATCATAGGTTCAGTAGTTGGTGTTTTTTAGGGTTGTAGAAGATTACCCTAAAGTCTTTCCAGAAGAGTTTGTATCATTACCTCCTCGATGAGAGGTTGAGTTCATGATCGAACTACAGCTTGGCGTGTCTCCTATATCGATGTATCCATATAGGATGGCACCTTATGAGTTGTGAGAGTTGTGTATACATCTCGATGGTATATTTCAGTGTGGTTTCATTCAGCCAAGAATGTCACTGTGAGGTGCACCAGTTTTGTTCATGAAGAAGGCTGCCAGCAGTTTGCGGTTGTGTATAGATTATCATCGCTTGAACCGAGTGATAGTGAAGAACCACAATCCTCTTATGTGGATTGATGATTTATTCGATCAACTTAAGGGTGTAATTTGGTTCTCTAAGATATATTTTTGGTCAGTATATCATCAAATGTGTGTGAAGGTTGAGGATATCCCAAACAATGATTTCCATTGTCATCATGGGAATTATGAATTTGTTTTGATTCCATTCAGTGTGATGAATTCTCTAGATGTGTTCATGGGGTTAATGAATGTTGTGTTTTGTGAGTTATTAGATAAGTTTGTGGTGGTATTCATTGATGAAATCCTCGTGTACTCCACATATTAGGAGGAGCATGAAAAGAATTTCCATGCCTTTTTGGTAGTTCTTCGTCGAAAACAGTTATTTGGGAAGTTGTCAAAGTGTGAGTTTTGGGCTCGAGAAGTCTGTTTCTTGGGGCATGTTGTGTCCCAACAGGGAGTGGTTGTGGATCTATCAAAGGTAAAATCAATTGTCTTGGGAATCCCCCAAGAAAATGGTATAAGTGAGAAGTTTTCTTGGTCTTGTAGGATATTACATGAGGTTTATATCTGAATTCTCTCATGGAAAAAAATGGATTAGGAATTTGTGTGGACTGATTAGTGCCATGAATCTTTTGAGTATCTAAAGGAGAAGTTGGTTTGTGCTCTAGTTCTTTGTCTTCTTGTAAAAGGAGTTCAATTTGATATTTTATGTGATGCTTTTCATCTGGGGTTAGGTTGCTTTTTGATGTAGTAGAGATTGGTCATTTCTTATGAGTCTCAACAGTTTTGTCCCCACGAACATAACTATTCCACCCATGATCTCGAGTTGGTGTAAGTGGTGTTTTCCCTTATGTTGTGGAGACATTACCACATCAACGAGCATATTTTGGTCTTCACCGATTATAAGATCCTAAGGTGTGTTTTCTCCCAATTTGACTTGAACTTGAGACAATGTCAGTGGATGGAATTATTACAGGATTAAAACTTTGAAATTTCATATACACCTAGAAAGGGTAATGTTGTAGCCAATGTGCTCAGTAGGAATTTGCATAGTGATGCAGTGCGTGAATCGAGTGATTCCGGAAGAGTAATGGAATAACAATCAACATTACATCTGGATATGGGAGAATTTTAGGGTAGAGGTTGTCTTTTTTAGATGATGGTGCATTCATCTTTGGTGCAGTAGGTGGAAGAGTCCCAGTTGGGGGATCTTGAGGTGGAGCTCTGGAGAAACTGAGTTGTTTGTGATGAGGCCCCTGATGGTTGGTCTGAAGATAAACAATATCAGGTGTCATTTTAGGGAAGTATTTTCATTCCTTTAGTGATGCATGAGATGGTTCTCAGAGAATCCATAGTTTTTCCTTAGCATTACATCCTATCGTCAAAAAGATGTACTAGGATTTAAGGAGTTGGTTTTGGTGGCCTGGGTTGAAGCATGCAGTTATGGAATTTGTGTCTCAATGTTTGGTCTTCCAAAAGGTGAAGGTTGAGCACCGTGTTCTCAATGGTTTTATCTAGCTGTTAGATGTTCCTCGATGGTAGTGTGAGAAAATCTAGATGGAATATATTACTAGTTTACCTCGAGCTTATGGATTCCATGACACTAGTGGTAGTGGATTATTTGAAAAAATCTGTCCACTTCATAGCAATCTAGGACTCGAGCTCAGGGGAGGTTTTGTCAAGGCACTGGAGGAGGTGGTGAGAATCCACAGAGTCTAGAGGATGGTCATTTTTGATTGATATAATCATTTTACCTATAGGTTTTGGAGGGGTCTCTAACATGATTTCGATTCTCATCTATGTTGTAGCACTTCTTTTCATTTGCATACAAACGGTTAGACAGAACTGGCCATCCAAACTCTTGAAGATGTATTGTGCTCTTGTGTCCTAGATTTTGGAGGTTTGTGGATGAGGTATTTAACCTTGGTAGAGTTCACTTAAAACAATAGTTTCCATACCACCATTAGTATAGAACCATTTGAATCCTTTTATGTCTGACCTTCCCGTTCTCCATTGTGTTGGAATGGGGTTAGAGAGTAAGAAATTCTTGGTCCAGAATTATTACAGAGTACGATAGAGATGGTTCAGGTGATTAATTAGTGGATGAAGGCAGAGCAAGATCGTCATAAGTTCTATTCCAATCAGTGGAGGAGACCTCTAGATTTTGGTATTGGGGATCACATGTTTCTGAAGGTGACTACCAGTCATGGGCAGCGAAGGTTTGGTCATGGAAGTAAGCTTTCTCCTCATTTTTTTTATTTCAAGGTGTTGTATCATACCAGAGCCATGGTGTATCGGGTAGCACTTCCCCCACATATGATCTAGATACATGATGTTTTTCATGTGTCACATCTTCTCCGTTATCTTCATGAAGACTCTCATGTCATCTATTGGGGAAAGATCGATATTGATGATGACATGACCTTAGAGGAGTGACCTATAGAGGTCTAGGACCTCAAGTATAAGGTGTTTGTGCATTATCCCCTTATTTTGTGTCTTTTGGAAGCACAGTGGTGTGGAGGAGATTTCTTAGGAACATGAGTTGTAGATACGTGCTCAGTACCATGAGTTGTTTGATGTTTAGCTATTCTCTTATAAAGTCGTTCCTTTTGTGGTTGTAGACCCTTTTGGTTTATGAGATGGATTTCTCTTTTTTCTAATTGTGGTTTTCTCTATTTTGAAAGGTATCTCCCCCAGGAGAGTGTTTAGGAGCTGGTTGTGGTTGTTGCATGGTTTTGAATCGGTTCCTCTAGTGAGGGGGTGAGCTCTTGTGGTGGAGAAAGATTTGAGAGTTATCTTGTGGGATGGATGTTTGGATGAACCCTTTTTGTTTCCTCTATGGGTTTTTTTGGATTCTCTAGGGAAAGAATAGTTTAAGAGGTTTCTGATGTAATTTCCTGGACCTCTCCGGTCCATTATTTTGTGAAAATTCAGTGGTTGAGGCATTCTGGGAGGAATTAGTGACTCATTTCAAGAGTTTACCGAAAATCCAGTTTTTTCCAATTGTGATTCAGGAATGGTAGGTCAATGACAATGGGTCGCAGTGGTGAGTCAGAACGGTGACTCGCACCAGTAGCTCACCAACGGTGACTCACACCAGTAGATCACCAATGGTGACTCACATTGGTATCTCCCCAATAGTGACTCGCACTGGTAGCTTTCTAGTAGTGACTCGCACTGGTAGCTTGCCAATGGTGACCCATGATGGTGAGTCATCCAGTGGTAGCTCATCCAACGGTGATTCACCCAATGGTGACTCATCCACTGATAGATTATCCATCGGTGACTCGTGATGTTGAGTCATCCAGTGGTATCTCATCCAACAGTGAGTCACCCAATGGTGACTCATCAACTATTAGCTCATCCAATAGTGACTTGTGGTTGTGAGTCATCTAGTAGTTGCTCATCCAACAGTGAGTCACCCAATGGTGACCCATCCACCGGTAGCTCATCCACTGGTGACTCGTGATGGTGATCCATCCAGAAGTAGCTCATCCAACAGTGATTCACCCGATGGTGACTCATCCACCGATGACTCGCAATGGTGACTCGCAATGGTGACTCACAATGGTGACTCACCCAATGGTGAGATATTTCCAAGAGCTTGTCAAAATTTCAGTTTTCTCTAGTTTCCCAGTTTGCTATAGTTTCACCCCTTTGACATTTTCTTTGATGTAAAATGCATTAAAAACCTTGTTTTAAGGGATTTATGGCTGATTCAAAGATCATAACTCTTATATAAATTTTCTTAAGGGTCTAGGTGCCTTTTCTCGGTCAAAACAATAATCTTGATGAGATCCACCTTTAAAAGAAAATCTAAACTATATCTAAATTGCTACTCTATTTAGATTTTCCAAAGGCTAACCCTTTTTATTCCTTCTTGTTTTTCTCTTGGTATTATATGCTCAAGGTTCTTCCTCCCATAGGAGTTGTGTGTTGTGTTGTAGCCTTGGATCATGTTTCCCTTGGATTTTTTCCTACTACATGTGCACCCCGTGTTTTTTGTGCAACCAGGAAGCGTCGATACTTCTTCATTATAAGGTATGTTCTACTTCCGTTCTTATGGGTTTCTCCATCTATTCCCTCCCATTTATCCTTTCTATTTTATGGAATTTGATCTCCATATTTCTAATAGAGCTTTCTTGGGTGTTGGTTGATGCAATTGTGTGGCGGCATCCTCAGGTGGATGCAGTCATTGCGGGGGAGGTGATTGTTATCCATTGTGTTGGTCTTTCTCATGAAAATAACATCAAAAACCTTTTGAGGTAGGGTATTTTATACTTCTCTATTTATTTATGTTCAATCGTAGATTTAGCATGGTTTATACCTTGTATCACAATAGAATTTACCTAATAATTATATGAACCAGATTAAATAATTGGTATTGATTGTATGTTGTTGCTTTATACTGTGATAACGATTTGCCTCTTGATTTGATAGATAGTGTGATATCTATGCCTTTATTGGTTAACATATTGTTCTTTATGGAAATTGGTAAATAATGTAAAGCTAAAATTAATTGTTTAATTAATTGGATAAAATATAAAGATGTGTGTTTAATGAATCTGGTTGTTGTTGTATTTGATGATAATAAAATTGATACAAGTGAGCATGTTTAATGGAATTATTTAATGAACCTAATGAATGTTGATTCTTGTTGATAAATTATTAAAGGTATGTTTAATTAATTGTTTAATTAATTTTTGATAGCTCTGATATCTTGTTTTTTAGGTTTCTTATAGTTGGAACCTGTGAATAATGAATCGGTTAATTCAAGATAGGTTAAGAACCAGTTGTATGAATAAAAATATAATGCCTTGTGGGTACTGAGTTTCCCTCTTATTATAAAGTCCAATTTCCTTGTGCTTTGGAACCATGATATCTCATTAGGTGTGAAGGATGAATGCCTTGTTTAGGGCCAAGATCCTAGTTTCTATGTTTATTTGTTTCCTATTGCTTGTGATGTGATGTGAGCCTAGGATGGCTAATCCTGGAGGGATATTGTGGTATGTGAGAGCAGGGACGCCCAGTGGTTGTGGAAGAAGTTGACTCCTAGAGTGTCAAGATGCATCAGTTTATGCATATGGGTGTCATAGAGGATACTGAAGATGACGCAACGAGTTAAAGTTGGGCTTACCCATTAATATGAAAGCGGATGCTTGTGGAATCTATTGTTTGTTTATTTTCTTTACCTTCCCCGCTGCTTGAGGAAGATGGTATTGCTTACCCTCCTTCTAAAATATGTGAAGACGCGTGGGGTATGCCACATGATTTCTGTGTTTAGTCTCTCGTGGTTGGATAGGTCTACACTCTTGTTATAGGTGAAAAAGACTCGACAGGTAGTTTATCTACTCACCGTGTTGATCCCCTTGTGTTTGGTAGCTTAGAATGTTTTCCTAAAATACCTAAAAATATGGAAAAAGGGTAATTTTTATAAATAAATGGTTGAATAAATGTTTAAACCATGGGGTTGGATCTTTCTAGGGAGCAATGTTGAGTTTAGGATTCTGAGAAGCAGTGGACTTGGTTTAGTTATTCCTAGGGTCATGGATCTTGGTTGGAATGATAATTAAATGTAATGTGGAATTGATAATGGTTAATTAATAGCTAAATAATTAATTAACGTAAATTGAAACTGATAAAAAGGGATAAATTAAATTAATATATCTCTTTAAAAGTTTGTGTACATATAGGATATCTAGTCTCAGTAGTGGCAGTCAGTAGTTCGAGAGACGTTTGCTGCAGTTGATATAAGATTAGGTTAAGACCATAGTGTGTTTGTGAGCTATATTATATCATGTAATTTCTCTGTTTCTATAATATAATACACCATTTCGGTTAGGTCGACTGATACCCCAAGGATTCTGATCCTTGGGGGTGTTTTCCCCAACATCTCAATGGGAGGATGGATGGCTGACTACCCCCTTTGACCCTGCACACTTATCTTGGTAGTTACTTGTGATGGTATGTACGACGGTTAGTTTTCCCCCTATATGTGTGGTGAGGGATCTAATGTATTGTGGTTATTTCACACACATATATTCTAGATATAGTTTTCTATTGACTACTATAGGTGTAACGTGTATAGGTTGTGAAGGCTTGAGGATCCTTACTCAGCGTATGGGATGTGATGGCTTGAGGTATAATACATGATGTATGATACACGTTATATGAGCTATGGTGGATCCTAAAAACTACTTGGTTACTTTTGGTTATGTGGATCTGGTGGTTGTGTTGCACGAGGTGCATGTTTTGGTGCTTTTCCCAGACGTCTTCGACCTAGCCTTTTTGGAGAGAGATGCTCGGTATGTGCGACATAGGGGAAAAGAGGAAAACTAGTGGGGAAGTGGTAGCGAGTTACCATAGATATTCTTTATTATATTGTATACTCTTGTATGAGATACTTGGTGAGAGTAGCCATGGTGAGACTGGGAACTTAGTTTTCCTTGTTTAGGTGACAAGTTAGTTTCACTTATTGTTCACTGTGCTTTGGCATGCTTTCTTTAATTTTGCACGAGAGGCTCCAGGGAGGATCCTACTGAGTATACTATTATACTCACTCAAAATTATATAAACTGCTTTTAGGCTAGTTGAAGCAGGTTGGAGATCAAGCTGGTTGCTACTAGCTTGGGGTTTTGTAGGAGCTGTTTGGGCTTCATAGTCATTGTCGTTTTACTTTCTTTTGGTACTTTCAGTTTCCCTTTCAGTTTTTATAGTTCTTGCATGACATTACAAATGTGCACTTGGGATTTCTTTTTTATTGTAGGTTGAGAAGGTGTTGGTTGGTGTCTATCTTATCTCTCTCTTCTGCATGTTTTCTCTTAGAGGGTGACGTCTCCCATCTGTGTGTTTGATATACCCTCGGTGCTAGTTTCCAACCTGAGTCCCACTAGAGGTGGGACTCGGGGGTCATTATCTCTCTTCTCAAATTGTCGGCCTACGAGGGGTACACTTTATGGGGAGGGGTTATGACAGATTTGAATGTTCGAAATATTGTGGGTTTGGGCACATTTTTATGTGGGTCCTCCGGCCTTGTTTTTGTGGGCTATTTGTTTTTTTCCATTTTTCAGGGTCTATGGACTTTTTTCTTTGTTTGGAGTGGTGTGTTGGCCACTTTCATGTGTTAGTGACATTTCATGTGTCACATTTCATATTCTTGCTATACTTTTATTTTATTTAATAAATTTCTAGGGTCGGGCGCGCTCGGTACCTGAACTTTTCTGGTATTATATAATTAATAATTAATAAGTATATTACTAATTAAATAATTATTTATTATGTAATTAATAGTTATATAATTAATAATTATATTACTAATTAACTAATTAATTATTAACTAATTAATTATTAATTATAATTAATTATTAAGTAATTAATAATTATATTACTAATTTTCTAATTAATTTAATAAGTAATTAAATATTTCTTAATTAATAATTAATTAATAATTATATTATTATATTATTATTTTTAATAATTATATACTTATTATTTATTATTTATTTATTATTAAGATTATTTTTTATTAATTATGTTTTATTTAATTTTTAATTAATAAAAACCTATTATATATTATTAATTATTTAGAAATTAATTAGTGGTTTAATAATATTATTAAATAGTAATTAATAGTATTAATTAATTGATTAAAAATGATTAATAATAATATATTAGTAATTCTCTGCAGGGAAGGGGGAACCAGAATCTCACATCGGAAATGTAGAATGATTTCCAGGGTAAACCCTCTTATAAAAGGAAGTTATGGATAAGGGTTTTTGTTATAATTCTATATTGTTGTAATGAAAATAATACTAGATATTAAATAGCAGATAAATTCTGCTAAAAAATTGTGTTATATATATATATATAAAAATAAAATAAAAAAATAAAATCTAAATATACAAAAATGTATATTTAATATATATATATATATATATATTTGTTGAAAGGCAGCAGGGGGCTTACCGCCTTTCAACTTAACTGAAAGGTGGCAGTACCCCTACTTCCTTTTAGACATAGTTTTCAAAATATTTTTACCCAAGGCTTATTTAAAAAAATCAAAAAACATATAAATAACTCTTCATTTACCATCATATTTTTTAGTTTTTTGTATTTAAATAACTTTAATTAAATTTTCATACTTTTTATTTATTAATTAAACATTTTATTTTATAAGATTAATACTTTTATTATTTTTATTGAGATAAATTAATTAAATGTAATTAATAATATTATTATTATTTAACTATAATAAAAAAAATTAGTATTAACAACTAATTATATTCTTTTTAATTATAATAATGTTTTGTTATTTCTATATTAAAAACTATAATTTCAAAAAAAATTAACATGATATTTTTTTTACTGAATAATTTTTTAAATAATTTTCCACAATTCTTATTTAAAATTATAATATATATTTAATATATTTAAGCAATTGCGTTATTTTTTAGGGTTTTAATTTAATATATTCCTTTTAAAAACTATGATTTTAATTTCTAATAAAAAATTTTATTTGTTTTAATAAAATATATTATTAATAACTATTACTTTATTAAATTCTTGGTATTTTTATTTATTTTATCCTATTTTAATTACTTTTTATTATCGTCCAATTCATTTTTTAAAAATTTTATAATATTTAAGTAATTTTTAACTTTTTTTTATTCTTTACCTTTAAAATTATTAAAAAAATTATTTAATTGCTTTTAATTAACTTTTCATATTTATAACTTATTAAATAAAAAATTTATTTTATAAAAATTTACAGTTTTAATATTTTTATTGAGTTAAATTAATTGAATGTAAGTTATAATAATATTGTTATTCAAAAAGTAAAATATTAATTTAGTATTAACTACAAATTAGATTTTTTTAAATTATTGTAATTATTTTTATCTTTGAAACTGTAATAAATTAAACTAATAATAAAATTAATTAATAAATAATAAATAAGATGAAAAAAACATACTTTATATATTTATAATAATTCTATTATTTATTTATTATAATCTTAATTTCCTAATAACTATTAATTTTATTTTCAAATTTTTAATTATGTTTTGTTATTAATAATTTTTAAAGAATGCTAAATTAAAATAATGATAGTAGTCACATTAAATAAAAATAAATAACAAAATTAAAAAACAAGTAAAACAAGTAAAAAATAAATTCTGAAAATAAAATTTTAGAATATTATCATTTAATTAGAGAGAAAATACCTAACTTCAAGTCTTTGGGGGAATATTTCAAGGACATGAGGTTTTAGGAGCTTTGAGAGACTTGTTTATGAGAGACAATGAGAGAATATGTGAGAAATTATGTTTGGGGAAGGGAAGGACACATTATTTTTATAGTTGAATTTTTTGTGATGGAAAAATCCATATCAAAATGTATATTGCCTAATTTTTTGCGATGAACATTTATGATGGAAAAGGTTATTAGAAAATGTTGTTTATATCGGATGATGTTTTAGCCACAAATAATAGCCACCATATTTACTTTTACCCGTTTTCTAAAAAAGTATTTATGGCAGTCTAAATCCATCATAAATAATCTATCACCATATAAAGTGGTTTACACAATGACTATTTATGAAGGAATATTTAGTCTCTCATAAATAGAAACTACTTATGATAGACTGTATTATTCCATCACAAATAGTCCCTCATCAGATTATTTGTGACATAATATTTAGTCTATCACAAATAGACACTATTTATGATGGGCTGCATAATTCTGTCGAAAATAGTTTCAACCTACCAAAACTATTTGCAATGGAATTAAATATTCTATCACAAATATTTATTCATGCTAACTATTTGTGATATAGTTTTTAGTTCAAATACAAAGTTTCCACCATCAGATTATTTGTGATGGGATATTTAGTTTGTCGTAAATAACCACTTTTTTCAATGGATTGTATAATTCCATCTCAAATAGTTTCAATCTACCAGAACTATTTTTGATAGAATTAAATATTTTTTCAAAAATTGTTATTCATGCTAAAGAACATGCTTTCCCACCAAAGGTATTTTCAACATACTTTATTTCCATTTCAAATGTTCATAGTTAATAATATTATTTACAAATGATAATTTTTTTCATCACAAAAAATAATTTCTGAATCAACTTTTTCCAGTAGACTTCCAGTCCAACACAAATGATCCCTCGTAAGAATTCATTTTTTGAAGTGATAGTAAGTTATTCTTCCATAAATTTTAATGGAACCAACTCATATTAAAATTTGGAAGAATTCTTTTTTATTAGTCTTAAGCTTCTCCAAGTTTAATTTTCCTCCCAATATATCCTTGATTAATATGTTCCTTCTTAAGGAAACCCCCATATTAAGACATAAACACTTTGTGGTCAGTGGGATTATAGAAATAATATCTATCAGTTTCCTTCATATAACTAAAAAATAAGCTATTTTTATTTTGGGTTTAAGTTTTTTTGAAGAAAAAATGCCATATGTATTCTTAATTTCCCTAAACTATCATAAAAGATAAATTGGGACACTTCTAGTATATATCTCATATGATGTTTTATGACTACATTAAATGGAATGTAGTTTAGTATTAAAGATTCTACATCCATTTTATATCCTCATAATAATTTAATATGGTCACACTAACTCACCATTGATCGAACCATTTTAAAAAAAATATACAAATCTTACTCTCAGACACACTATTCCACTTTGTCATTCTGGGAGGAGTGAATTATGAAACAATTTCATAATCTCTCAAATGATTAGTAAATTCCAAGTTCAAATGTTCACTCTTAGATCAAGGTTAAGATGAAAATAGTTTATAGGGGGGAAATTAACCAATTTCCAAATTTAAAGGGTTGAATTAAATCTCTAAGTTAATATTAGTGATAATTATCATGCACATGAAATGATAATGTGTAACTGAAAAGTAGAGATATAATGCATGAACTTTTTATAGTAGTTTGGTTCAATGTGAACCTACCTTTAATCTTCACACCTTTCATCTCCTTCAAAGGTATGGTATTCACTAAGGACCTGGTTTTTAAGGGGAATCATAAATCAATTACAACTTACCTTTTCTAGTTGATGTAAAACCAATATACACTTGAATTTTGATAGAGATTCACAACTCATTACAAAAATGAATTTAGATACCAGAAGTCGCAACCTTGTGATCCTAACTCTAGGTGTCACAACATGAGAAAAAAGAATGATTTTATTGGGAAAATTGTAAGGACCCAACCCCAGTTGCCTGGACTCAGTGCCTTATTTGATTAAATTGGCATATAAACAAGGAATATGCATCCCGAATGACTGAGTAGTTTAGTATTATTGGAAACAAGATACGTACATAAGTTCAACATTATAACTTTAAAAGAAATACAACATAGAAACTCCTTAGACAACATCCATAACTCCTAGGTTATTTTAGCATGTCATTCATAATAAAATTCTTTATGTCCTGAGAAAAATGAAACATAAGAAAGGGGTGAGCTCAAATGCTCAGTAAGGGTAAGAAATATATCGGAAGATATATAAACATTAGGTAAGTTGAATAACTAAAAACATTTGCCTTTAACAAAAACTTGAACACATTATGGATCGAATAAGAGATGAGTAAGTAATTCATAATAAAACATAATCATGGGTATTCTACTAGTCGAATAACCACATGAACCATCAATACTATTTTAATAATGAGGGAATTAATAATCCGGGACATCATCACCATACCGTCAAGGCCTCGTGCTAAGACCATAAATAATCATTTCGTTAAGGCCTTGTGCCAAGACCATAGTTTGTCTCATGAGACCTACTGATGCACTGAGGGGATATATAGGGCCCCACCTGACACTTTTATGTCTAATTCATTACTCATATGGTAGGGTTAAACATAATTAACAAATAAATTCATATTGAAACTAATATATTAAATGTAAATAACTTTCTCCAATCATTGAACATAAACACTAACTATTCGGAATAATATGGTGAATGGTATCCAGATAGCACATCCATTGTCAAAATAATCATAAACCATTCAATAAAACATGGTGGATGATATCAAAGGAGATAAACCTCAATTAAGTAAAATATTCAACAAATTTTTTTTGACATAGATGAAGATAATTTAAATTAGACCATTGAAAAATCCTTGAGGGAAATAGTCCTTAAACATTCCAAAGTGTACCATACCACCTTGAAATATTCAAATCATAATATCATATAATATCATGATAAGAAGGTTACTCTTGATATGATATACCAAAGGTAAGTAAATACACCACAAGATAGAATTAAGTGGTTAATAAGGCATATATCTCATAAAATTTAATGTGAGGTGAGAAAAATCCTTTTTACTTTTGAAGGAAGAGTTCTTTTGGAAACTCATTTGTATTTTCCATGAAATTATATTGTAAGAATGAATTTCCAATAAAATAAAATACTATTAAATTTAAATTATATTTTAATAATAAATGATGTCCCACTAAATTGAAATCATGTAAAAAGAGTTCTTAATATTCTTTAGAAATAAAACATTTTAGAGAAATTTAAGGAAAGTATTAAAGATAATTTTAAAGAGGAAAAGAAAATTTATTATATTAAATACAGAAATGATCCAAGATTTTTTTCATGATAAAATGAGTTTTTTTATAAAAATAATGGTGGATTAAAACAGATTTTTTTGTACACTTGAAAATAGGTAAGAATTTGAAAATATCCCTTGAATCGAGCTTGTATTTCAGAAATAATTTTGAAAGTTCCTTTGAAAATGTGTAACACCCAATAAAATAAGGAAGTATTATGGTTGGTAAATGTATATTTAACACTCACATATAATTTATTAGGATTACATAATAATACATTATAATTTCATTGTGGTAATTATACAATAAAAGTAACCCGAATGAAAATAGAGGTTCGAATGGAAAACCCTTAAAAATTTCTAATCAATTCAATCATATGACCCTAAATTAATAATCATTAAATAATAAATTTAATATCATTAAAATAAATAGATTCATGATATAAAAAATAAATGGTCAGTATACATACACCATATGCAATTAATGGTAGTAAATACAAAATATCTCACAAAAATGGAAGTGAGATAAAGAAACCCTTACCTTAAATCTGAATGTGTTCCTCTCTTGAACTTAAGGTCCTGGAATATGAAATTATATTTATTAAAAACTTATTTAAGAACCTATTAGATATGGTTTTAGTTTATCAAAATTATTTTTAGTTCATTTATGTCCTTATTGATAAGTTATTATATTGAATTTCGTCGTTTCAGAGTGTTCGTTTTCTTGATGTTCATAAATGGTTCACTTTTTTTAAGTAATGGAGTTCATGTGGAATGGATTTAAATATCCAAAAGTAAAAATAAATATAATTTATGAACATACATAAGTGTTAATGGTCAGTTATATCATTTGGTTGCATGTAAATATGATGAATCATTAGATGAATTATTAATGACATTCACTTATATTGTTTTAGTGGTATTTTGATTATTAGGAACTAGTTTGGTCATATGATTCAATGATATGTACTTATACTGGTTCCTGAACATTAATTAGGTTATAATACATATATTAAAGTCTGTTTCAACCATAAAAATGGTTTCATGACCAGTAATGAAGGATAAATTGAAGAAAGAAACTTCATCGTCCATGAAGGTTATAAATTGGAACCTCATGGATGTTGATTTCATTTATAAAATAAAAGAGAGAGACAGTAAGGATATTGATGATGTTTCTTCCATTCACATGATATAATTCTAGTATATAGATGATAATGTATATCTCATGGTCATTTGGATAGAGGAGGTGAGGAGAGGATAACAAAATAAGATAAATTGAAATGAAACTAAATGAAAAAGAAATGTGCTTTACCTCTTGAAATAATCTCTTTGAGAACCTTTTTAAGGGAAGGAATTTTGGTCTTTTGGAAAGACCAAGAGATTATTGGATGTGGGGAGTGAATAAGGAAGGTTATTTGAGTAGAAAATTGAGGAGATTAAAAGTCTTAGAGGAGTGAAGACAAGAGGGAGTGAGGGGAGTTTATAGTGGAGGAGATGAGGGTTTTTATAATTTTTTAATCATTAGTTTATTAATTTCCCTCAAGACCATAAATAGTGATGATTTCATGACCAAAAAAAGTAAAAAATGCATGTGGGTTCAAAACAAGTGGGCTTACATCACTTATGATGCATAAATAGTGTATTTAACTGATAATTTGTATATACGGTATTTTACCGTATTTCATTATTCATAAAAAATTCAAGTATTTCAAAAAAATACCAAAAATTCACCCTAACCATTTTTCGACGTGTATAATTCAAAAATAAAGTCCATTTTTAAAAAATAATTTTTTAAATATGATTAATTTAATATTTAATTAAAATCATAATTTATTCTAAAAAGCAGTTTTAAAACATTTATTTACTTATTACAAAACATAGGTTTATCGTGCTTCCACTTGAATATTATTTATATACTATAATACGTAAGGTAACTATTCATTAGGTTATATCACTATTCATAAGGGTATGTTACTATTCATAAGGGTAGGTTACTATTCACCAAAAATTAAGTTTTTCTTATCAGACTCCAAATTACTTATTGATCACAACCGTGTATGTTAGATTTTCGAAATCTACATCACAGAACTGACAAAATTATGTTTACTTGGCTAGGTTATAACAAAGTGGTGTTTTTAGAGACTCAGTGATCCATGCATTCTATAATAAATCTATTTGTAAATTCTTGGGGTGTTACATTATCCCCGCCTTAGAAAAATTTCTTCCTCCAAATTTAAAATTGAACTTAGAAATTTAATGGTTGATACATAAAAATTCCCTTATGGAAACCCACATTGTAAATACAGTTAATAAAATATCCTCCAAAAAAAGGGTTAAGGGAGATGAGGTGGTCACCCCAAAAGTATGATTTCGAATGTGGTGACATTAGTTGAAAGTAAAAACCTGGACATGAAAGAAAAATATAACTATGAAGTTCTGATGGAACATGATAGAGGACATATTTAGATGAATGTTGATTACTTAAAAACTATAAAATAAAAAAAATCATCGATATTATCAATGATTATGATAATAGGAAAACATTTTATTTGAGACTATTTTCCTTGATTCGATGAATTATTCCACTCTATAAGAGTATAAATATACATTTCTACTTACAAACTCATCCTTTTATTGCAATTGAACTATCTATACCTCATCACTTAGCATGGGTTATGCCATTTGGTGAAGCAGTACATTAACCTCTAAAAGCTCATACAATAATCATCTTAAACCATTTCATAAATGGTTAAAAATTACAAAATATAATGATTCAACGCATTATAATTAAGTCCTATAAATTTCCAAGATTAACTTATCATTAACCCTTAATCAACATGAAGCAACTATAAATTTAACATTCCAAGCATGTGAATAAATTCATCATGTATCCTCTTGAAATATGGTAATAACTTGAATTACCGTAAAAACCATATTGGAAACATGCATTCTTCTATATTCTTTAAGTAAGATACATGTTATAGGATATATTACTTAAATCAAAAAGTACTATAAACTCCATCAATGATAGAATAGTCCACTTCTCGACAACTCAATAATCAGTTCCAAGGTAGTGCGTACTTATCCAAATCAATCATTTCTTCATCAATATCTCAACATCAAATATATATTAAGGTTTTTCTTTCCCTCAATCATGTTTTTTCCTAAAAATTTTATATTTATACTTAATCACTTTTCCTTTATACCATTCATCATACAACCTCAAATCCTTAATGAAATAGTACTGCAGTACAATCCTTATATATCTCATAATTCTTACAACGAGTACATTACTGGAAAAAAAATATTCAAATGACATGATTCTTGACTAGGCATATTAATCATTCTACTTCATCTATGGTAGCATCATAACTTGATCATTATCTAAAATCAATATTTGGAGTATATTCCTTTGATGCTTAAGACATTGATTCGCATAGAGTCGCATCTCCTTGCGGTTGAAGCATTGAATATAGGAAAATTCTTTTTTTGTCTTGCAATTATGAGCATGGTGTCCTTTTTCTCCACACATGAATCAAACTCATTTTCCACTTAATAATATACCAAGGTGTTTCCTTCCAAAATTATCACATGTTGGAAAATACATATTTTCCTTCTTTCCTTTATCCATGTTTTTTCTTGCCATCCTTTTCTTATTTTTCTTACCTTCAAATCCATAGGACTCAGAGAAGTCCTTGAATACCTTGTCAATACATGATACTATTTCCTTATATAATGCGGATACATGGGAGACAATATTCCTTTGAAATAATGGTTTAATACCATCAGAGATATGATCCTTCTTACTCTTCTCATCACGTGCATTGGTGAAGTTCTCATTCCTTCTACTCGGTGTCATTTCTAATCAAATCCATATTATATATTAGCTCCTAAAATTATGAACTCTCTATATCTCTAAACATGGTATAACACATAACATAAATTTATGCGTCATAAATCCTAAAACCATATACTTTGGTTACTTTGGGGCACAAATCCTTCTTAATTTTTTGTAAAGAAAATGTGAATTATCCAAAGCATATCTCTTAGAAGTGTCAATACCAAGAGTAAAGCAAGGCATGTTGTCATGGACCAGGATACCCTGAGTCAAACCCAAAACTCCTTGTCGAAGATTTCACTCCTAGGTACATCTGTGCTAGAGCCACCTCTACCTGTTTTATCCAGACAGGGATGTATTTGTTAGAAATATCCACATAATCTATTCCTTACCAAAATACCAGGATGTTCTTGTATGTTTATCTTCAAAGATTACCTTAGGGATTTGTTCCCTAATATACGTTTTATAAATCTAGTTTTTAGGTTTTCTACTAAACTTCTTCTGATACCAACTATAAGGACCCGACCCCAGTTGCCTAGAGCCAGTGCCTTATTTGATTACATTGGCATATAGACAAGGAATATGCATCCCAAAGGACTGAGTAATTTAGTATTATTGGAAACAAGATACCTACATAAGTTCAATATTACAACTTGAAAATAAATAAAATGTAGAAAGTCCTTAGACAACATCCATAACTCCTAGGTTATTTTATCATGTCATTAATAATAAAATTCTTCATGTTCTTAGAAAATAAAACATAAGAAAGGGGTGAGATCAAATTATTAGTAAGGGTAAGCAATACGGCAGAAGATATATAAACATTAGGCAAGTTTAATAACTAAAAACATATGCCTTTAACAAAAACTTGAACACATTATGGCTAGAATAAGAGCTGAGTAAGTAATGCCATAATAAAACATAATCATGAATATTCTACTAGTTGAATAACCACATGAACCATCAATACTATTTTCATAATGAGGGAATGTATAATGTGGGAAATTAGCACTATACCATCAAGGCCTCCTTCCAAGACCATAAATAATCATTTCGTCAAATCCTTATGCCAAGACAGTAGTTTGTCTCATGAGATATACTGATGCACCGAGGGGATATAGCAGGCCCCACCCGACACTTTCTATGTCTAATGAATTCCTCATATTAAAGGTATGAACAAAATTAACATATACATTAATATTGAAACTAACATATTAAATGTAAATAACTTTACCCAATCATTGAACATAAACACTAACCATTCAGAATAATATGGTGAATGGTATCAAGATATCACATCCATAATCAAAATAATCATAAACCATTAAATAAAACATGGAGAATGATATCATAGGATATAAACCATAATTAATTAAAATATTCAACAAAGTTTTTTGACATAGATGAAGATACTTTTAAATGAGACCATTGAAAAATCATTGAAGGAAATAGTCCTTAAAAATTCCAAAGTGTCCCACACCACCTTGAATAATAAAATCATAATACCATAGAATATCATGAGAATAAGGTTACTCTTGATATGATATTCCAAAGGTCATTAAATACACCACAAGATAGAAATAAGTGGTGAACAAGGAATATATCTCATAAAAGTTAGTGTGAGATGAGAAAAATCCTTTTTACTTTTGAAGGAAGAGTTCTTTTGGAAAATCATTTATATTTTCCATGAAATCAGATTGTAAGAATTAAATTAAAATAAAATAATAGACCAGTACATTGAATTTATATTTTATGAATAAATTATGTCACACTGAAATTAAATCATTTAAAAATAGTTTATAATATTCTTTATAAATAAAACATTTTAGAGAAATTTAAGGAAAGTATTAAAGAGAATTTTAAAGTGGAAAGGAACATTTGTTCTCTTAAATACATAAATGATTCAAGATATTTTTCATGATAAAATTAGTTTTTCTATAAAAATAATGGTTTCTTAAAACATATTATGGTGTACACTTGAAAACAGGTAAGAATTTAAAAATATCCCTTGAATCGAGCTTGTATTTCGGAAATAATTTTGAAAGTTCCTTTTAAAACGTGTAACCCCCCATAAAATAAGGAATTATTATGGTTTGTAAATAGACATAGAAAAATCACACATAATTTATTAGGATTACATAATGATACATAATAATTTTATTGAGGTAATTATACAATAAAAGTAACCTGAATAAAAATGGAGGTTTGGGTGGAAAACCCTTACAACTTTGTAATCAATTGAATCGTATGCCCCAAAATTAATAATCATAAAATTATAAATTGAATATAATTAAAATAAGGAGATTCATGATATGAAACATAAATGGGTAGTATACATACACCATATGCAAGTAATAGTAGTGAATATGGAATATCTCACAAAAATGGAAGTGAGATGAAGAAACCCTTACCTAAAATATGAATGTGTTCCTCTATTGAACTTAAGGTCCTGGAATATGAAATTAGAATTATTAATAACTTATTTCACAACCTATTAGACATGATTTTAGTTTATCATAATTATTTTTAGTTCATTTGTGTTCTTATTGATAAGTTATTATATTGAATTCCATCATTCCGGAGTGTTCATTTTCTTGATGCTCATAAACGGTTCACTTGTTTTTAAGTAATGGAGTTCATGTGGAATAGATGTAAATATCCAGAATTAAATTTAAATATTATTTATGAACATCCATAAGTGTTAATGGTCATTTATATCATTTGGTTACATGGAAATATGATGAATCATTGGATGAATTATTAATGGGATTTACTTAGATTATTTTAGCGGTACTTTTATTATTAGGAACTAGTTTGGTCATATGATTCAATATTATGTACTTATACTGGTTACTAAAATTAATTAGGTTATAATAAATATATTAAATTCTTGTTCAACCATCAAAATGGTTTCATGATCAGTAATGAAGGATAAATTTAAGAACGAAACTTCGTCATCCACGAAGGTTATAAATTGGAACCTCATGGATGTTGATTTCATTTATAAAATATTAGAGAGAGAGAGAGTAAGGATATTGATGATGGTTCTTACGTTCACATGATATAATTCCATTACATAGATTATATGGGATCTTTCATGTTCATCTGGACAGAGGAGGTGATGATAGGGTAACAAAAGAAGATAAATTGAAATGAAACTAAATGAAAAAGAAAGGTGCTTTACCTCTTGAAATAATCTCTTTGATAACCTCCTTAAGGGAATGGATTTGGGTCTTTTGGAAATACCAAGAGATTCTAGGATGTGTGGAGTGACTAAGGAAGGGTATTTGGTCAGAAATTTTAGGAGATTCAATGCATAGAGGAGTGAAGAGAAGAGGGAGTGAAGGGGTTTATAGTGGAGGAGAGGAGGGTTTTCATAATTTTTTAATCATTAGTTTATTAATTTCCCTCAAAACCAGAAATAATGATGATTACATGACCCAGAATAGTAATAAATGAATGTGAGTTCGAAATAAGTGGGCTTACATCACTTATGATGTCATAAATAGTGTATTTAACTGATAATTTGTATATATGGTATTTTATCATATTTCACTATTCATCAAAAATTTGAGTATTTCAGAAAAATACCAAAAATTTACCCTAACCATTTTTCGACGTGTAGGATCAAAAAATGAAGTCCATTTTTCAAAAATAATTTTCTAAATATGATTAATTTAATATTTAATTAAAATCATAATTTATTCTAAAAACAGTTTTAAAACATTTATTTACTTATTCCAAAACATAGGTATATTGTACTTTCAATTCAATTTTATTTATATACCATCATAGGTAAGGTTACTATTCATTAGGGTATATCACTATTCATAAGTTCATGTTACTATTCATAAGGGTAGGTTGCTATTCACAAAAAAAATTAATTTTTTCTTATCGGACTCCAAATAACATACTGATCCCAACCGTGTATATTAGATTTTCGAAATTCACATCACAAAAGTGAAAAACTTATGTTTAATTGGATAGGTTATAACAAAGTGGTGTTTGTAGAGACTCAGTGATCCATGCATTCTACAATAAATCTATTTTTAAATTCTTGGGGTGTTACATTTTCTCCTCCTTACAAAATTTTCATCCTCGAAATTTGAAATTGAACTTTGAAAGTTAATGGTTGATACTTGAAAATTCTCTTATAGAAACCCACTTCGGAAATAGGGTTAATAAAATATCATCCTAAAAAAGGGTTAAGGGAGATGAGGTGGTCACCCCAAAAGTATGCATTTGAATGAGGTGCCATTAGTTGGAAGTAAAAACCTAGACATGGAAGAAAATTTTAACTATGAAATTCTGATAGAACATGATAGAGGACATGTTCAGATAAATTTTGATTGCTAAAACACTATAAACTAAAAAAAATCATCAATATTATCAATGATTATTATAATATGAAAAAAATATATTTAAGACTATTTTCCTTGAGTCGAGGAATGTTTCCACTCTATAAGAGGATAAATTTACATTTCTACTTACAAACTCATCCTTTTATTGCAATTGAACAATCTATACCTCATCACTTAGCATGGGTAACACCATTTTGTGAAGCACTTCATTAACCTCTAAAATCACATATAATGATCAACTTAAACCATTTCATAAATGGTTAAAAATTAAAAAATATAATGATTCAACGCATTATAATGAAGTCCTCTAAATTTCCAAGATTAACTTATCATTAACCCTTAATCAATATGAAGCAGCTCTAAATTTAACATTCCAAGCATGTGAATAACTTCATCATGTATCCTCTTAAAATATGGTAATAACTTGAATTGCCGTAAAAACCATATTGGAAACATGCATTCTTCTGTATTCTTTAAGTAAGATAAATTTTATTGGATATATTCCTTAAATCCAAAAGTACTATAAAATCCATCGATGATAGCATAGTCCACTTCTCAAAAAGTCAATAATCAGTTCCAGGGAAGTGCATACTTATCTGAATCAATCATTTCCTCATCATTTTCTCAACATCAGATATATATTAAGGGTTTTCTTTCCTTAAATATTGTTTTTTCCTAAAAAATTTATCTTTCTACTGAATCACTTTTCCTTTGTACCATTCATCATATAACCTCAAATCCTTAATTAAATAGTATAGTAGTACAATCCTTATATATCTCATAATTCTACAATGAGTACATTACTGGAAAAAAAATATTCAAATGACATGATTCTTGACTAGGCATATTAATCATTATACTTCATCTGTGGTAGCATCATAACTTCATCATTATCCAAAATCATTATTTGGTGTATATTCCTTTGATGCTTGGGATATTGATTCATATAGTGTCCCATCTCCTTGTAGTTGAAGCATTGAATATAGGAAAATTCTTTCCTTGTCTTGCAATTATGAGCATGGTGGTCTTTTTCACCACACTTGAATCAAACTCCTTTTCCCCTCAAGAATATACCAAGGTGTTTCCTTCCAAAATTATCACATGTTGGAAAATACATATTTCCCTTCTTTCTTTTATCCATGTTTTTTCCTGCCATCCTCTTCTTCTTTTTCTTCCCTTCAAATCCATAGGACTTAGAGAAGTCCTTACATACCTTGTCAATACATGATACTATTTACTCATATGATGAGGATACATGGGAGAAAATATTCCTTTGAAATGATGGCTTAAGACCATCAGAGATATGATCCTTCTTACTCTTCTCATCACATGCATTGGTGAAGTTCTCATTCCTTCTACTAGGTTCCATTTCTAATCAAATACATATAATATATTAGCTCATAAAATTATTAACTCTCTACATATCTAAACATGGTATAACACATAACATAAATTTATGTATCATAAATCCTAAAACCATATAATTTGGTTACTTTGGGGCACAAATACTTCATAATTTTTTTGTAAAAATAATGTGAATTATCCTAAATATATCTCCTGGGAGTTTCAATACCAAGAGTGAATCAAGGCATGTTGTCATATACCTAGATACCACGGGTTAAACCCAAAACTCCTTGTCATAGCTTTCACTTCTAGGTACATCTGTGCCAGAGCCATCTCTACCAGTTTGTATCCAGACATGGATGTATGTGTTAGAAAGATTCACATAATCTATTCTTTACCAAAAAAACAGTATGTTCTTGTATGCTTATCCTCAAAGACTATCTTAGGGATTTATTCCCTAATATATATTTTCTAAATCTAGTTTCCAGGTTTTCTATTAAACTTCCTCTGATACCAACTATAAGGACCCGACCCCAATTGCCTAGATCTGGTAACTTATTTGATTACATTGTCATATAAACAAGGAATATGCATCCTAAAGGACCGAGTACTTTAGTATTATTGGAAACAAGATACGTACATAAGTTCAATATTATTACTTTAAAAGAAATACAATATAGAAACTCCTTAGAAAACATCCATAAATATTAGGTTATATTAGCATGTCATTAATAATAAAATTCTCCATGTCCTCGGAAAATGAAACATAAGAAAGGGGTGATCTCAAACTCTGAGTAAGGGTAAGAAATACAGTGGAAGATATATAAACATTAGTCAAGTTAAATAACTAAAAACATATGCCTTTAACAAAAACTTGAACACATTATGGATGGAATAAGAGATGAGTAAGTAATGACATAATAAAACATAATCATGGGTATTATGATATTTGAATAACCACATCAACCATAAATACTATTTTCATAATAAGGGAATGCATAATGTGGGAAATTATCACCATACCATCAAGGCCTCGTTCCAAGACCATAAATAATCATTTCATCAAGGCCTTGTGCCAAGACCGTAGTTTGTCTCATGAGATCTATTAATGCACTGAGGGGATATATCAGGCCCAACACAACACTTTATATATCTAATTAAATACTAATATGAAAGGTATGGACAAAATTAACATATAAATTCATATTGAAACTAACATATTAAATGTAAACAACTTTCCCTAATCATTGAACATAAACACTAACCATTCGGAATAATATGGTGAATGGTATCAAGATAGCACATCCATGGTCAAAATAATCATAGACCATTAAATAAAACATGGTGGATGATATCATAGGAGATAAAACTCAATGAAGTAAAATATTCAACAACATTTGTTGACATAGATGAAGATACTTTTAAATGAGACCATTGAAAAATCCTTGAGGGAAATAGTCCTTAAACATTCCAAAGTGTCTCATACCACCTTGAAATATTCAAATCATAATCACTTAGAATATCATGAGAATAAGGGTAATATTGATATGATATTAAAAAGGTTAGTAAATTCACCACAAAATAGAAATAATTGGTGAAAAAATAATATATCTCATAAAATTTAGTGTGAGATGAGAAAAAACCTTTTTACTTTTGAAGGAAGAGTTCTTTTGGAAAATCATTTATATTTTCCATGAAATCATATTGTAAGAATAAAATTACAATAAAATAAAATACTAGGACATTGAAATTATATTTTAGGAATAAATCATGTCACACTGAAGTGAAATCATGTAAAAATAGTTTAAGATTCTTTAGAAATAAAACATTTTAGAGAAATTTAAGGAAAGTATTAAAGAGAATTTTAAAATAGAAAGGAAAATTTGTTCTCTTAAATCCAGAAATGATTCAAGATATTTTTTCATGATAAAATGAGTTTTTTTATAAAAATAATGGTGTCTTAAAATAGATTATGGTGTACACTTAAAAACAGGTAAGAATTGGAAAATATCCCTTGAATCGAGCTTATATTTCGGAAATAATTTTGAAAGTTCCTTTTAAAATGTGTAAGTCCCCATAAAATTAGGAAGTGTTATGGTTGGTAAATAGATATATAAAAATCACACATAATTTATTAGGATTACATAATAATACATAATAATTTCATTGAGGTAGTTATACAATAAAAGTAAACTGAATGAAAATGGAGGTTTGGGTGGAAAACCCTTACAACTTTGTAATCAATTGAATCGTATGCCCCAAAATTAATAATCATCAAATGATAAATTTAATATCATTAAAATAAATATATTAAGGATATTAAACATCAATGGTTAGTATAAATACACTATATTTAAGTAATAGTAGTGAATACAGAATGTCTCACAAAAATGGAAGTGAGATGAAGAAACCCTTACCTTAAATACGAATGTGTTCCTCTCTTGAACTTAAGGTCCTGGAATATGAAATTACAATTATTAATAACTTATTTAAGACCCTATTATACATGATTTTAGTTTATAATAATTATTTTTAGTTCATTTATTTCCTTATTGATAAGTTATTATATTGAATTTTATCTTTCCGGAGTGTTCGTTTTCTTGATGTTTATAAACGGTTCACTTGTTTTTAAGTAATGAAGTTCATGTGGAATGGATGTAAATATATATAATTAAATTTAAATATTATTTATGAACATCCAGAATTTTTAATGGTAATTTCTATCATTTTTTTACATGGAAATATGATGAATCATTGGATGAATTATTAATGGCATTCACTTAGATTATTTTAGCGGTATTTTGATTATTAGAAACTAGTTTGGTCATATGATTCAATAATATGTACTTATACTGGTTAATGAAAATTAATTAGGTTATAATACATATATTAAAGTCTTTTTCAACCATAAAAATGGTTTCATGACTAGTAATGAAGGATAAATTGAATAACGAAACTTTGTTATCCATGAAGGTTATAAATTGGAACCTCATTGACATTGATTTCGTTTATAAAATATATGAGAGAGAAAGAATAAGTATATTGATGATGGTTATTAAATTCACATGATATAATTCCATTATATAGATGATAATAGATATTTCATGGTCATTTGGACAGAGTAGGTGAGGATAGGATAACAAAATAAGATAAATTGAAATGAAACTAAATGAAAAAGAAAGGTGCTTTATCTCTTGAAATAATCTCTTTGAAAACCTCCTTAAGGGAAGGGATTTTGGTCTTTTGGAAAGACCAAGAGCTTATTGAATGTGGGTAGTGACTAAGTAAGGGTATTTGGGCCTAACTTTGACGATATTCAAGGCTTAGTGGAGTGAAGATAAGAGGGAGTGAGGGGGGTTTATAGTGGAGGAGAGGAGGGTTTTCATAATTTTTTAATCATTAGTTTATTAATTTCTATCAAAACCAGAAATAATGAAGATTACATGACCAAGAATAGTAATAAATGCATGTGAGTTTGAACTAAGTGGGATTACATCACTTATGATGTTATAAATAGTGTATTTAACTGATAATTTGTATATACGGTATTTTATCGTATTTCACTATTCATCAAAAATTCGAGTATTTCAGAAAAATACCAAAAATTAACCCTAACCATTTTTCGAATTGTAGAACCAAAAAATGAAATCCATTTTTCAAAAATAATTTTTTAAATATGATTAATTTAATATTTAATTAAAATCATAATTTATTCTAAAAAAACAGTTTTGAATCATTTATTTACTTATTCCAAAACATAGGTATATCGTAATTCAACTTGAATATTATTTATATACCATCATAGGTAAGGTTACTATTCATTAGGGTATATCACTATTCAAATGGGTATGTTACTATTCATAAGGGTATGTTACTATTCACCAAAAAATTAAGTTTTTCTTATCGGACTCCAAATAACATACTGATCACAACCGTGTATGTTATATTTTCAAAATTCATATCACAGAAGTGACAAACTTATGTTTACTTGGCTAGGTTATAATAAAGTGCTATTTTTAGAGACTCAATGATCCATGAATTCTATAATAAATCTATTTGTAAATTCTTAGGGTGTTGCATTTTCCCCTCCTTACAAAAATTTCATCCTCCAAATTTGAAATTGAACTTTGAAATTTAATGGTTGATACTTGAAAATTACCTTATGGAAACCCACTTCAGAAATAGGGTTAATAAAATTTCCTCCTAAAAAAGGGTTAAGGGAGATGAGGTGGTCACCCCAGAAGTATGATTTCAAATGAGGTGGCATTATTTGGAAGTAAAAACCTGTACATGGAAGAAAAATTTAACTATGAAATTATGATAGAAAATGACAGAGGACATGTTCAGATGAATGTTGATTACTACAACACTATAAACTAAAAAAAATCATTGATATTATCAATGATTATTATAATAGGAAAAAAATTTATTTAAGATTATTTTCCTTGAGTCAAGGAATTATTCCACTCTATAAGATTATAAATATACATTTCTATTTACAAACTCATCCTTTTATTGCAATTGAACTATCTATACCTCGTCACTTAGCATGGGTTACACCATTTGGTGAAGAAATACATTAACCTCTAAAATCTCATATAATGATCAACTTAAACCATTTCATAAATGGTTAAAAATTACAAGATATAATGATTCAACGCATTATAATGAAGTCCTCTAAATTTCCAAGATGAACTTATCATTAACCCTTAATCAACATGAAGCAGCTCTAAATTTAACATTCCAATCATACGAATAACTTCATCATGTGTCCTCTTGAAATATGGTAATAACTTGAATTAACATAAAAACCATATTGGAAACATGCATTCTTATGTATTCTTTAAGTAAGATACATGTTATTGGATATATTCCTTAAATCCAAAAGTACTGTAAACTCCATTTATGATATCATAGTGCACTTCTTGACAAGTCAATTATTAGTTCCAAGGTAGTCCATACTTATCCGAATCAATCATTTCTTCATCTATATCTCAACATTAGATATATATGAAGGGTTGTCTTCCCCTCAATCATGTTTTTTCTAAAAAGTTTATCTTTCTAATGAATCACTTTTCCTTTGTACCATTCATCATACAACCTCAAATCCTTAATGAAATAGTATTGTAGTACAATCCTTATATATCTCATAATTCTTACAACCAGAAAATTACTAAAAAATATATATTCAAATGACATAATTCTTTTCTAGGAATATTAATAATTCTACTTCATCTGCGGTAGCATCATAACTCGATCATTATCCAAAATCATTATTTTGGGTATATTCCTTTAATGCTTGGGACATTGATTCACATAGTGTCCCATATCCTTGTAGTTGAAGCATTGAAAATAAGAAAATTCTTTCTTTGTCTTGAAATTATAATCATGGTGGCCTTTTTTCCACACATGAAGAAAAATCATTTTCCCTTCAAGAATATACCAACGTGTTTCCTTCTACAATTATCACATATGGGAAAATACATCTTTCCCTTATTTTCTTTATCCATGTTTTTTCCTACCATCCTATTCTTTTTTTGCTTCCCTTCAAAGCCATGGGACTCAGAGAAGTCCTTACATACCTTGTCAACAAATGATACAATTTTTCATATGATGAGGATACATGGGAGACAATATTCCTTTTAAATGATGGCTTAATACCATCAGAGATATGATCCTTCTTACTCTTCTCATCACGTTCATTGGTGAAGTTATCATTCCTTATACAAGGTTCCATTTATAATCAAATCCATATTATATATTATCTCATAAAATTATGAACTCTCTATATCTCTAAATATGGTATAACACATAACATAAATTTATGCATCATAAATCCAAAAACCATATACTTTGGTTACTTTGGGGCAAAAATCCTCTATAATTGTTTGTAAATAAAATTTAAATTATCCTAATCATATCGCCTGGGAGTGTCAATACCAAGAGTGTAGCAAGGCATGTTGTCGTGTACTAGGATACCCCGGGCCAAGCCTGAAACTCCTCGTCAGAGATTTCACTCCTAGGTACATATGTACCAGAGCCACCTCTACCTGTTTGTATCCAGACAGGGATGTATTTTCTAGAAAGATCCACATAATATATTCCTTACCAAAATACCAGGATGTTCTTGTATGATTATCCTCAAAGACTATCTTTGGTATTTTTTTCCTAATCTACGTTTTCTAAATCTAGTTTCCAGGTTTTGTACTAAACTTCCTCTGATACCAACTGTAAGGAATCGACCCTAGTTGCCCGGAGTCAGTGCCTTATTTAATTACATTGTAATGTAAACAAGGAATATGCATCCCCAAGGATCGATTATTTTAGTAATATTGGAAACAATATACGTACATAAGTTCAATATTACAACTTGAAAAGAAATACAACATAGAAACTCCTTAGATAATATCCATAACTCCAAGGTTATTTTAGCATGTCATTCAAAATAAAATTCTTCATGTCCTGAGAAAATGAAACATATGAAAGGGGTGAGCTCAAACTCTAAGTAATGGTAAGCAATACAGTGAAAGATATATAAACATTAGGAAAGTTGAATAACTAAAAAACTATGCCTTTAATAAAAACTTGAACACATTATGGATGGAATAAGAGCTGAGTAAGTAATTACATAATAAAACATAATCATGGGTATTCTACTAGTCGAATGACCACATGAACCATCAATACTATTTTAATAATGAGGGAATTCTTAATTCAGGACATCATCACTTTACCGTCAAGGCCTCGTGCCAAGACCATAAATAATCATTTCATCAAGACCTTTTTCTAAGACTGTAGTTTGTCTCATGAGACCTACCGATGCACTGAGGGACTATAGCGGGCCCCACCCCACACCTTATATGTCTAATTAATTCCTCATATAAAAGGTCTGAACATAATTAACATATACATTCATATTGAAACTAACATATGAAAATTTAAATAACTTTCCCCAGTCATTGAAATAAACACTGACCATTTGGAATAATATGGTGAATGGTATCAAGATAGCACATCCATAGTCAAACTAATCATAAAGAATTCAATAAAACATGGTGGATGATATCATAGGAGATAAACCTCAATGAATTAAAATATTCAACAAATTTTTTTGACATATATGAAGATACTTTTAAATGATACCATTGAAAAATCATTGAGGGAAATAGTCCTTAAACATTCCAAAGTGCCACATACCACCTTGAAACATTCAAATCATAATACCTTAGAATATCATGAGAATAAGGGTACTCTTGATATGATATACCAAAGTTTATTAAATACACCATAATATAGAAATAAGTGGTGAACAAGGCATATATCTCATAAAAGTTATTGTAAGATGAGAAAAATCCTTTTTACTTTTGAAGGAAGAGTTCTTTTAGAAAATCATTTACATTTTCCATGAAATAATATTATAAGAATTAATTTCTAATAAAATAAAATACTAGTAAATTGAAATTATATTTTAGGAATAAATGATGTCCCAATAAATTTAAATCATGTAAAAATAGTTCTTAAGATTATTTAGAAATAAAACATTTTAGAGCAATTTAAGGAAAGTATTAAGGAGAATTTTAAAGAGGAAAGGAATGTTTATTATCTTAAATACAGAAATAATACACAAAAGTTTTTCATGATAAAATGAGTGTTTTTATAAAAATAATGGTGGCTTAAAACTAATTCTGTTGTACACTTGAAAATAGGCAAGAATTTGAAAATATCCCTTGAATCGAGCTTGTATTTCAGAAATAATTTTGAAAGTTCCTTTTAAAATGTGTAACTCCCCATAAAATAAGGAATGATTCTGGTTGTTAAATATATATATAACACTAACACATAATTTATTATTATTACATAATAATACATAATAATTTCATTGAGGTAATTATACAATAAAAGTAACCTGAATGAAAATGGAGGTTTTGGTGGAAAACCCATACAACATTGTAATCAATTGAATCGTATGCCCCAAAATTAATAATCATAAAATGGTAAATTTAATATAATTAAAATAAATATATTCATTATATTAAACATCAATGGATAGTATAAATACACCATACGCAATTAATAGTAGTGAATATGGAATATCTCACAAAAATGGAAGTAAGATAAAGAAACCCTTACCTTAAATCCGAATGTGTTCCTCTCTAGAACTTAAGGTCCTAGAATATGAAATTAAAATTATTAATAACTTATTTAAGAACTTATTAGACAAGATTTTAGTTTATAATAATTCTTTTTATTTCATTTATGTCCTTATTGATAAGTTATTATATTGAATTTCGTTGTTCTAGAGTGTTCATTTTCTTGATGTTCATAAACTTTCACTTGTTTTTAAGTAATGGGGTTCATGTGGAATGTATGTAAATATCCAAAAATAAAATTACATATTATTTATGAACATAAAAAAGTTTTAATGGTAATTTATATCATTTGTTTACATGGAAATATGATGAATCATTAGATGAATTATTAATGACATTCACTTAGATTATTTTAGAGTTTTTTTGATTATTAGGAACAAGTTTCATCATATGATTCAATATTATGTAATTATACTGGTTTATGAACATTAATTAGGTTATAATACATATATTAAAGTCTTTTTAAACCATAAAAATGGTTTCATAACCAGTAATGAAGGATAAATTGAAGAACGAAACTTTGTCATCCACGAAGGTTATAAATTGGAACCTCGTGGACGTTGATTTCGTTTATAAAATAAAACAGAGAGAGAGAGAGAGTAAGGATATTGATGATGGTTCTTACATTCACATAATATTAATCCATTATATAGATTATAATGGATCTATCATGGTCATTTGGAAGAGGAGGTGAGGAGAGGATAACAAAAGAAGATAAATTGAAATGAAACTAAATGAAAAAGAAAGGTGCTTACCTCTTGAAATAATATCTTTGAGAACCCCCTTAAGGGAAGGGATTTTGGTCTTTTGGAAAGACCAAGAGATTCTTTGACATGGGTAGTGACTAATTAAGGGTATTTGGGTAGAACTTTAAGGAGATTCAAGGCTTAGAGGATTGAAGAGAAGAGAGAGTGAGGTGGATTTTATAGTGGAGCAGAGGAGGGTTTTCATAATTTTTTAATCATTAGTTTATTAATTTCCCTCAAGACTAGAAATAGTGATTATTCCATGACCAATAATAGTAATAAATGCATGTGAGTTATAATAAAGTGGGATTACATCACTTATTATGTCATAAATAGTGTATTTAACTAATAATTTGTATATACAGTATTTTACCATATTTCACAATTCATCAAAAATTTGAGTATTTCAGAAAAATACCAAAAGTTTACCCTAAACAATTTTCAACGTGTAGAATCTAAAAATGAAGTCCATTTTTCAAAAATAATTTTCTAAATATGATTAATTTAATATTTAATTAAAATCATAATTTAGTCTGAAAAATGGTTTTAAAACATTTATTTGCTTATTCCAAAACATAGGTATATCATACTTCCACTTGAGTATTATTTATATACTGTCATAGGTAAGGTAACTATTCATTAGGGTATATCACTATTCATAAGGGTATGTTACTATTCATAAGGGTAGGTTACTATTTGTCAAAAATTATTTTTTTCTTATCAGACTCTAAATAATTGACCGATCGCAACCGTGTATGTTAGATTTTTGAAATTCACATCATAGAAGTGAAAAACTTATGTTTACTTGGATAGGTTATAACAAAGTGGTGTTTATAGAGACTCATTGATCTGTGCATTCTATAATAAATCTATTTGTAAATTCTTAGGGTGTTACAAAAATTATAAAATAAATAGACTAACCATAGTTGGGAAGAATATAAAAATAAAAATAAACACAAGAAACAAGGATGTGGAAATTAAAGTAGAAAAAAAGAAGCACAAGCACCGGTTCTTGTGTAAAGGAATAATTTATCTCTTCGTGGCATTATAAGTTGTGGGATTTTTAGTTCCTCCTCGTGAGTCATCCAGGGGATGACAGAATAGTTTCCACATGATCACTTTAGAGTTCATAGTATCACAAAACACTTGAGATTTTGAATGTTCATGTCAAAATAAAATTATATCTATACTCCTAAAAATATTTAAGTCTTTAAATAAAACTAAACAAAAACTAAATAGAAACCATGTAGTAAATTAAATAATGATGTTAATAATCTATAATTATAAAATATAGAGAGATTATCATTCAAAAATTATCATTGAAATTCAAAAACTAAAGAATAGTTCAAAATAATTTAAACCAATCATTTCAATATGCCTAAAATATCTATAAAATATTAAATAAAAAAGATCCCATAATTAACGCATGGTATTTATCTCTATGAATTCAAAATCTGCAATCCATAACATGCAGATATGTAGAAAATAAAAAAATAAATAACACTTCATTAAATACTATAAAGAAACTCTGAATATTTTCATTATCATTAAACATTAATTTTAAAATAATAAAAACATGAGAATCAACTTATAATAAATATATTTAAAATTTCAAAATATATGTTGCAGATTCATGAAAAAATGATGAATAAGTTAAATATTCTTTTAAATCTATTTAAAAAATTTCAAACACACTTCACATAGTTTCAATATAATTAATATGAGTTTTTGGAACAAACAAATCAATAAAGACATCTAGTAAAATCATGCAGAAAATCAAGATTTCAAAATAAGTGAAATAAATTTTGTTTTAATAAAATAACATATAGAATGACCATAGGTCTGTATAGGGCATGGTGAAAAATCATTGACCATTTTGGTCGATAAATTCATAAACACGATATTCTTTCCAGAATGAATTACACTTATTACCATAGTTTTTTTGGGTTGGTTGTTTTATACAGGTAGAAAATAAATCCAAATTGGGTAGCACTGTGGTGTGGTTAAAAACTGTCTATTTGTGTATATGTATAACTCAAATATGTGTTAAGGTAGAATCCATGTATGGTTAAGATAAAAGTCCATGTAATGGTCATATAAATATTGGGTATAGGTATAATGCTAAATATACAATTTCGTAAACGTAAAATATAATGGTTGCATATAGGTAGAAGAGAAAATCTAAAAAAATGTAAAGGTAGTAAAGTTTCATGTGTAAGGGTCATCTTAAATAGGTTTCATAAAGGTACAAGTTAACAAGCTGGTTAAGGAAAGACAGATATGCTCACGTCAAGGTAAAGACCAAAATCCATAGGTTGCGTAAATATAAACTAAAAACTTTTATATCTGCATAAAGCTAGTAGAATGAGCTGCGTAAAGGTATAAGACCTTATCTATGTAAAGTTATACATAAATCATATAAGGTTAAATTATAATTTCTATAGGATACATAAAGGTAAAAAAATGTATAAAATTATTTTTACACAAAATATAAATAAAATAATTATAAATTATAATATATACAAATGATGAATAAATAAATAAAAATTGAAGAATAATTTAAATAATGAATAAACAGAATAAAAAATTGACTACATAGACCATTATAAAAACTATATATATATATATATATATAAACCATGTAAATGGTGAATTACACATTAAATATATGATGTTGTGAGAAATTATAATTATTTGTTAAAATAATTTAAGGTATTTTCTAATATTATAAAACATAAAATATAAACAAACTTCAATATTAAAAATTATAAACTCTAAGCACTAACAAACTCCCACTTTTTGAAAATTAAAAAACTGAGAAATAAGACTTTATGAAATTCTCCCCCTTTATGATTTTTTTCAACAAGTTAAAAAATATAAATTAAATTATTAGAATAATGATACAATCCATGTGGAATGTATAAATTTAAGGAAAAACTCCCCTTGAATAAGTGCATACTAACTAAAAATCCATCATTCCAAGTTCAAACTTTATTTTCTCAAACTTTATTACATCAAAGGGTTTAGTAAAAATATTATCAAGATGAATATTAGTAGAAACATGCTTCAAAACAATATCCCATTCATTAACATAATTTATAATAAAATGAAATCTCATGCCAACATGTTTAGTTCAAGAATTGTGTAAAGGATTCTTTGAAATTAAGATATAAAAAAGAATTGTCACAATAAATAATTATATGTTCAAAATTAAAACAATAGTCAAATAATGTTTTATTAATCCATAACGATTGAGAATAACATGATACAACAGAAATTTATCTACTTTCAGGTAGATAAAGCAAATAAATTTTGTTTCTTTGATCTTTAAGACACAAATTTTTTACTGAGAAAATGACACATATTTGAAGTAATTTTTTTAACAAGTTTACATCCTCCAAAATCAGAATCAGAATAACTAATAAAATAAAAACAATTCTATCTAGAATAAAATAGTATAGAATTTAAATTTTATTTAACATTTAATATAATTATTTTAAGATATTTTAAATGAATTTATTTAGGATCAGATTTATATCTTGCAAATAAACAAACATTATACATAATATCAAGTCTAGAAGTAGTAAAATATAATAAACTACCAATCATACCTATAAAAATTTTAGAATCTACAAAGTTTTTTCATTTATCAAAGTCTAAGTAAATCTACTAAAATAATCAATAATCACAAAAACGTATTTATTTTCTCCTAAACTATAAATATACATAGGACTAATTAAATCTAAATGAATAATCTTTAATGGTGTGACATTTTTTAATATACTAGTCGATTTAAACCTTACTCTATTCTATTTACCTTTTACACAAGAATTGAAAACAAAAAACTTACTAATTTTCAAATTTATTAGTTGTTTTATATGTCATTTATTTGAAAATTTGTGTAATAGTTGAAAGTTTACATGTTTAAGCCTCCTATTCCAAAAGATATCATATGATTCTATAGCATTAAGAAACTTAATATTAGGGTTAGATGATTCAAAATAATAAATATAATATATATTATCTTTCTTATTAGCATAAAATAAAATAGATTCATTTTTTTAAACTAAAAATTTATTAGCTTCAAATTTAGCACTCATTCCATAATCATATAATTGTGAAATACTAATTAATTTGTGTTTTAAACCTTTAAAAACTAATGATTTAGAAATTATAATGAAGTTATATATACCTACTTCACTAAATACTTTCCCTTTGAGTTTTTACTGAATGTCACAACATCATTATCACATTTATTATAATATAAAAATGTCAATGGATCTCTATTCATGTTTCTAGAGAATTTGATTTTTATGTATCGTGTATCTTTGACACTCTTAAAGAAAATTTCCTAAAATATTATATAAGTAGAAAATAGTTTTGGTACTCATGAAATTTCAGGTCCAATCCGGTTAGAATATGAATTTTTAGGTACCCAAACAAAATTTAAACAAGTATTTATGGGTAAACTATAAGATAAATTCTTGGAAATAATATTTTTAGTATGGTATAAAGATTAAGGAAATATCAATGAAAATCCATTAGTATAATTTCCTTTCATTCCACATTTAAATCGTGTAACCTTGAATATAATTCCTTTATAACTTTTAATAAATTATTATATAACTTTTTTTTTTTTATTATATCCAAAAACACTCTTGTATTTATTTGGTTTCATCACTGGCATCATCTTATCATACTTCTCTTGACCTTTAACAAAAGTAGATAAATTTTATTTTAAACTTACAATTTCTTTCTCTATATTTTCATTCTATTTTTATGAAAACTATAAATCATTGTAAACTTTCTCATTCGAACAAGAATCAGTACCTCTAAGAAAATTATTTTCTTGAGTTAATTTATTAGTTTTTTAATAAGATCCTTATATTCCCCTTTTAATTTTTTATGAAAATAACCAATTTATAAAACATATTTCTGTAATTTTTCATTTTTTTCAATTAATTCTTTAATATAGGGTAGTTCAGATCCAGAATCATAATATGAACTATAATCAAAATAACTACTAACCTAAATTGTACTAGTATATATTAAATAAAGGTTAGTTGTATTTTTTTCACTAATAGTTTCATCACTTGAATCATATTCTTCTATACAAATTCATCCAGCAGTAAAAACTCTTTTCTCATTTTTCTTATATTCTTATCTTTCCTTTCTTGCTTCAATTTTGTATAGTGAAGCATTATGTTTTCGTCCAATCTATAAACATATAAATTTAGTTTGTAAACATCATTATAATTGATAGTATTAAATTTATTCTTTCAATCATCCTTATAATTATCCTTTCTAAATCATTTCTTAAATCGACCTTTTATTTTCATTATTTTGTAAGAACATTTAGTAATTTTTTATAATTCTTTATCTCTTTCTTGTGATTCAAAATAAGAAAATTTTATCGAAACAATAATATTTGATTTAAATACAACACATTTATTCTTTGAAGTCTCCTCTTCATCTATATTTTTCATTTACAGTTTTTATTTAAGTAATGAACCAATGAATTCGTCCAATGTATATTATTTTAAATTATTTATCTCATCAATTGATACTTTATTTACATGTCACTTATTGGGTAGATATTTCAATAATTCTTTAATAAGTATAGGATTCTCCAAAGTTTCTTCAATAGAACGAATTCTATTCAAATGCTATTGAATCTATGGAACATCTATTTAACACTTTCATATCCACCCATCTCGAAATATTGGTACTCCATTCGAAGAATTCCAAGCTTAGTTGTAATCATCTTATTTTATTCGAGGTGCGTAACTTGTAGAATTTTCCAACTTTCATGATCTATCTTACAATAAAATACAGACTAAAACATTTATATTAATAAAATAATATAAAATATTAATAATTTTTTAATTAAAAAAATATTTAGTTACATCACTTCCTATAAGTGTTCCAGATTAGAATCAAGTATTTATACAGTTATACCATCATAGTCTAGTGATCAATATTGGGTTTCTTGATATGGGATTCCATTTAGGATTACTAATATACATATCCATCTCTATCAAAATGATGTGGCTTCTGTTGAATCCATCCATCATTTAGGTTCATTCATTCCATCTTGAAAAGATATTTTTCCTTAGACTATTAGGTCTAGGATATTTAGGTTATTGTAATAAAAAAATAAAGCTCAATATCTAAAAGGATCAGGCTTTGATACCACCCCAATTAGATTTAATAATATTAATACTTTTTTCTAATTTATTTTATACTTTATTTTCAAACTCTGGGTTTTTAAAAGGTTTTAAACATGTGGTTCATAAGAAAAACATAACCATGCCTACTTAAGATGTCATTAAAGGTTATGAAGTTCCCACTACTTGCTTGTGTACTCATTGGTCTGCACACATTACTATTATTAGGTCCAATTTTCCATTATCCCTGTAATAATTTCTACTAAAATGTTATTTGGTCATTTTACTTAATAAATAATATTTTTAATTATCAACAATTCATAATGGAATGATTTCAAAAATGCATCTTTATGAAGTCTTTAAATGCATTTCTCATTTATATGTTAAAAAAGACAATGCTAAATATATGTGATGTCAGAATCAACTATCATGATCTTCGTATCTTAAATGTTATAGTTCATATTATCTATATCCAAAATTTATAAACATTCATCATATTCCCAAAACCATAAAATATTTTATTCATTTATAAAAACTAACCCATGTTCTTAATCTGAATGAAAAGTCCTTCTTATCCAAAAAATATATAGAAATCAAATTTCTATTTATTTCCATAATATTGAAAAAGTTATCAAATTATATAATTAATCCACTATAAATACATAGATAGTAATTTCTTGTCATAATTACAAAAACTCTTTCCCCATTTCCAAAACATAAATCTTCTATTTCTTTCATTGATTCTCTCTTTTTTTCAAGTTTTTGAACATTGGTATAAATTTTAAATTCACTCCCAGTATCCAATACCCATGATTCATAATTAGAGTAATTAATTTCTATGACATCCATATCATTATTCTTAGAGTGATTCTCCTTGAGAACACATCTCAAACTTTTATTCCAATCTATTAAAATATAGATCTGACCTAAAATACGTCTCATAATGATGTTCATGATTCATGTTATAATATTCAACAAGAAATTTTTATTAGGTGAGAATCATGTTTTATACTAATTCAATAAGAAATTTTATTTAATGTACCACCACTGAAATGATAATCTCATAAAACATATCTATTAGTTATCCAATATCCATATTAAACTATGTTCTGAGTATATTTTGGTGTTCCTCTCAAAAGTTGGTAATTTAGGTAGACAATCATGTTAATCATATCACACATGACTGGTGGATAGTAAAGTGGAAAATTCCTTAACCAAATTCATCATATGAATGATCCTAACATAATTACTCTAGTTACCAAACTCTTAGTGTTAGCTAGCTAAGTACACCCAAATCTCATAATGGATCATAATTACATAAAATCTAATTATATATACAATAATATAAATTTATCCCATAAATAAGTTATATGAAATATTTTCATATTAATTTTTATAATCATGTGAAACCAAATTCTTATCAAGAGAAAGTATGGTGTGACAAGTGGTCAACCCTTTCTTTTTTAGAACAAAGACTGCTCTCAAGTTAATAGAAAATCTAACCAGAATTTCTATTATCTATAGATAAATACTCAAGTGAGTCCATAATTCTAATATAAATTTAGATTTTAATATGTGTAATCATAAAAAACTTTTTTAATTTAATTTATAACAAAATAAAAAATCATGGTCTTGGTTGAATTAAACTAAACCTAGTGCCATGTCTATCATGTAATTCCTTATATCCATAGTATGAAAATTATAAGAAGCAATATGAACACTTTAATTTAAGGAAAACCAAAATTTAATGTAAAAAATTTATATACATGAATATTAAATTGGTATTTAAATAAATAAATAAAAATTAAAATATTTATCATGAGATATTACAAAAATAATAAATTCCATAAAAAAAATTGAAATGATCTAAATTCATTTGAATTTTCTCACACTGACAAAGGTTTTTAAGAATGTTTATTTTTATTAAACAAAACCATGTTAAAGAGCCACAACATGGTTTCTCTGTATAAGTTATTTCAGAAAGATAATTTCTCAAAGTTCACAATTTGTACCACTTTTTAGTTTCTTTTCATAATCCATTTCAATCACTAAATTTTATAAAGTATATACCTTGAACCACTTCTTATTTCTATTTTTTACAACATAGTTTCTACAAAGAAATATATTTCTCATGTAACATGGTTTTTTATTTTCAAAACCACAATAAGAAAAAAAATATATTTTACAATGCTCTTTATGTTTATAAGAAAAACCACAGTATTTTATAAAAACCAGTCTATTTTAAGGAAGATTTACATAAATCATGATGTGGTCATATAAATCATGGTCGTGGTTTCAGAAAAACATTAAATTTTATTCCTTTTTTCAATCATTATATTATCAATTATTTATATTCACTCTCTCTATCTCTCTTTGATACCACTGAAGTGTTTTGTAGGAAATATATATACCCAAATTCAATAGAATAAAATGCAAAATCCAGCCTCTAAAACAACCAGGAGGTGAAATGATATGATGAAATGGAAAAACCATAAACATGCATACCATATTATTCATGTTTCATATTCTACAACAGTGATCATGATAGAGATCCCATAGCAGTAATCAATCAACTCATACCTCCAAAGATATTCACCAAACAAAATATAATCACAGACATTTATGTAGGACCTCTTTTTCTTCAAATGGCATTTTTGCCACCACCAAGATTAATGTAGAGAAGAGAATGAAATATAGTTTCGAATTATATGAGAATGATCTTCTATATCCAAAATGAGGATCATGAATTCCTTTCAATAGAAATCCTTCATTGAATGAAGTAACCACTTGGAGTCTAACCATTTTATATATTATGAAATAATCAAACTCTATGAATTCACCTTTTGTAACATTTATAACAAACACATCATTTATTAAGTAATTGTTAAACTCCATTAACAATCACCTAATAATAAACACGCCATCACATGATGCTTCATAATCTACTAATATAATAATAATCATAGGAGAAACATATGAATGATATCACATATCATTCATGATTAACACCACGTTGTGGAACAAAAACTATACCATAACACAAACCATGACATAGTGATTTTCACCAAATCATTATTTATAATTTAGTGCATATATCAAACATGCACCAATGTAAGTGTTTTTTATGGGTCATTATAGAAAATCCAAAGTGTGTTCCCCAATCCTTAATCAAATTCATGGTTACATATATCATTATGGTAGCATCATCATAAATAAATTATAAAATAATTTATCAACATTTATTTTAACCATTTTCTCACCAAGTCGATTCCATATTAGGTTTTTGTTTTCAATTGATGTTTTAAAATAAATAACTATATTATAAATGTATCTTTGAGCTTATACTTTCTATGTAACATGAATTATGAGACCATTATATCTCTAAGATTTTCATATAGATAGTAAAAAAGGCATATCGACAATATCCAATATATAATTATTATTAAAAAAATTGAGTTTATTTTCCTATAAATTATACAAATAATGATTAAGGGGAAAATATTAATTCCCATTCCAAAGTTTTAATTTTATAAATTTATCCATCAATTGAGAAGCATAGCATTAATTTAACTAGTAGTTGGGGTTGGTATCCCCATATCTCTACAAATATGCATCCAGATACCAATAGAGAAATTAAATTGAAGAAAAAAATGTTCTAAAGAGTCAAAATAGTAACAATAATATGGAAAACAAGTGAAATTGAGAAATTACATTTTAGTGATTTATTTAGGGAAAATAATATAACCATTAAGAATTATCCAAAGCAAAATAGAAATTTTCAACATAATTTTTTTTCCACAAAAATTTTCTTATAATTGATTTAATGTGTTTGCCTCTAATGGACTCATAAAAAATAGCATGAGATAGATTTATTTCATTAAAATACAACTCTTTAAAATTAAAAGTACTAGAATACCATATTTTTTAGATGTGTTTCCAAATTAAGAAACCAGTTTCTTTAGGAGGCCAACTATAACAATTTCTTAAAAAGGAAGACTAAGGGTTTTCTTGATATCTAGTTTTCCAACATAGTTTATAGGATAAATCTTTAATAAAAGTATTGATATCTCTTCATCCAATATCATTCTCTTCATAATATCTAAAAATTAATATCTATATTCCCAGCATTTTTTGGGGTTATCGAGTTTAAAACCCCATAAAATTTCATCATGTGATTCTGTATAACTTTAATTATCTTTTTAGGAGGTTTAAAGACAATAAACTTATTTATTTCAATTAAAATAAAATTTGTTTTATTAGAAGTGGTCTTACATCCCTAAATAGTAATTTTCTCTTCCATCCACTAAGATACTTTTTAATAAAATTTTTATCAAACTTATCAATAATATTAGTATAATAATAAGTTTTTTTCTACCTTTATAGAGATTACATCCAAGATATTTAAAGGAGGGATTAATGTTTCCCAACTTTCAATTTTTTTTAAAAATTTGTACCTCGCTCTAGGGATAAAATTGTGGATTGATTGGAATCTTTTATCTCAGTTAATCATTTGACTAAAATATCTTTAATAAATTTAAATCCATTTTATAGGTTCTTTGAGAGATTTAGAGATATCATTACATAAATAATAATGTTGTTAGTAATGATAATTTGGGATGGATCCATACATCTTAGAAATACATAAAATCTAAAGCCCCCATTTTTAATTAAATAATTAATATGGAATGAGAAAACTCTAAGCACTAACATGAATATTAATGGAGAGGGAGGATCATCTTACCTTATTCCCTTATAGGAATTAAAGAATCCATATATTTTTTTCATTCATAAGGATATATATGTAAGAATCATTAAAAATATATATTATAAGTTGAGTAAACCTATTAGAGAATCAAATTTTATCAATTTTTCTTTAAAAAGGTCCTAAAACTCTATCAAAAACTTCATACATGTTCAGTTACATAACAATCCCCCCTCTTAATATTTTTACCTCACGGTGAGCCAACTCTGGAGTCAAAATAATATTTTAATTAATTTTTCTATATTTCATAAAGTTGGGTTGTTTTGAAATGATGATGAAATATATGAATGAATTCAATCTAGATGTTAAAATTTTATTAAGGGATTTGTGTAAAAAGTTTAATCGAAAGATAGACCTTAAGTTTGAAAATGAATACGGTTTAAAAGTTTTTTAATTAAAACCAAGAAAAAAACTAATTATCAATCTAAGAGTGATTAATCCAACTATAAACTCTCTAGTTATATTGAAAAGTTTATTAGTTATGATATCTCAGCAACTCTGTAATATCTCCCGGCTAGAGAGCACATATCAGTGTCTTGGTCGAAGTCACCACGTAACCTTAGGAGAACATCCTATATGTCAAAGGTTTCCAAATATCTATGAGGGTCTAGGGTGTTACCATGGGGATACTATACCCTCATATAAAATTAATAAATAGCATAAAAATAATCAAACACCATCCACAACAATAATACCCAAAGTACACAGAAGAATAAAGTCTAAAAATGTTATAAAAAATGTCATGTGGAAGCATATAGTCATACAAACTCATGGTTATACCAGCATAAAAAACATTGATCTCCCATCGGGATGATCACATATTCAAGATAAATAAAAGAAATTGAGGCACTACTGTCATCCCTACTCTTCACCGCATCCAGTCTCCAAATACAATCCAATCTATCTCTATTTGTCAAGATACTTTGAGCCTCTTCCCAACACAGACCTATGATTAGTGAAGTTTTCTTACTTACCCAAGTGTCATGGACACTCAAACAGGGTGTGATTACAACTCAGTAGGGCACCACTAATGCAGTACCAAATAGAATCGGTAAATGTATAGTGTTCACATGTTTTATGATCAATTGAATAAGTAAATACAATAAAAATAATACATAAAATAAACAATTGTTTATCCTTGAGCACTAAAATGACACTCAGGATTGACTATACCAGTTTTGGCCAGTATCAGAGTGTCTTTGAGCATGTGACATCTTATGTCATCAAGTATCTAGCTCAAAGATGATTCCTAGATGACAAGACCTAGGCAATCCATGTATACTAGAAGGATGATTCCCTGATGAAAATATTGAGGAAATCATGTAGGCATAATTTCCATATCTGAGGTAATAAATTTGGAATCCCATAATAATCATGAATACTTGCTGGATACCAGGTAGTATCCTAGGAATCCCATACATATTAGGTGCATCCACCAGATCTTAAATAATATCCTAGGCATCTCATATATCAATATTTTTTTCAAAATTTGGGGTTGAAGCCATTTTTTATTCTAAAATAAAAGACCTATTTCAATATGGGTAGAGGGAGACCCATTACATAGGTTGTAGGTCCAAGTACAAGTGATCCATGAACATGGCCCGAAGGTCCAATGCAGCGTCATCTCTGGATCATCCTGTCTACATCACCAGGCTTGTATCATGTCTACATCATCACCTTCCTATGTCATGCTTGTGTCGTCACCTGTATCATAAATCCTCAAGGGGATTTCTAGGATTCAAACTCTAGTCTTTGGGATGAAGGATTATGGGTTTTACCACTCAGGCTCCACCTCAACTGATCTCATATATCAATATAAAAGGTCGAATCTTGGGGAGTATCTCAAGCATCCCAATAGTGTTAGTATTAACAATCGGGTCCTGGGAGTACATCCTAGGAATTCAATAGTATGATGATCAATAGTCATTTCGTAGGAAAACATCCTAGGAATCCAATAGTATTAGTCACAATAACTGAATCCTAGGAGCACATCCAAGCCATCCAATAGCAGCGTTAGGTATACACCAAATCCTATGTGACAAGACCCAGGTATTCCTTTTACAAGATTCGGTAGAATTGTGTCGGTCTCATAATATCCCACATCTCTGTCACTATAGCCTCCTCAGGATCACACCATTGAATCAAGTTCTTAGGTAACACCCAAAATCAACACCATCTATCTACCAATACTACCCCTCTCTAGGGTTAATGTCATATTGGGGAACCCACCGAGGTCCCCAAGGTCATACCATAGCACATACATCCTACATGGGCTCCCTGATCAAAATCTCATCTCTTAAGAAAATCACATTGATCAAAGGGTATAACTTCCCCCAATGCCATCATAATCACATTTCAACATTACTGGACTCATAGGATGATCCATACTTACACCACTCTAGAGATATAGAATAAGACCCATCTCAATTTCTAAGTTATCCTAGCTTAGTCTGCCCACTTGACCCATCGTCAATCGACCCAGAGTCCACCCACCCGGGTGCTCACATACTAGTGGTGTGGAACACTCACTCCACTCTTTATTTAACTATCCCAGTGCATATAAGGAATATCATAATTTTATCATGTCCTACTCAATCTAATAATTCTGATTCATCACTCATCCCTACTCAAGGGAATTAAGGGGGTGCCTATCCAAGTCCACTATATTCACTCAATTAATTTAATTTACACCCCTCTAGGGTCTTCATATCACATGGAACACATTTCTACTCAAGTTATCATTAATTGGTGGCCAATAAATCACTAGAGTTATAGGTTCCATAGTGTCCCTTAATGATCACATCAAACCATATGCATTTTATTTAAATAAAATAATTCATTTAATTTAGGGGTCGATCACCCACAATGGAGAGACCACATATCAAATTTCATATATAAAATAAATAAATGCATATACTATAGGGTTATTCTCAAGGGACCACCTATCTCATTAATGGACTCATTCCCTTTTTTAGCATATTCTGATAACTCTCACCCAATCTTGCCCGAGTCCACAACCATCATTCAACCACCTGAGGCCCTATCTCAAACTACCACATCCAATAATTAATAATAATAAAATTAAAATTAATTACTCAAGTTATTTCTAAAAATTTAAATTAATTTACTGTTAAATTAAATTATTCATAATGCCAAAAATCTCATTGAGAAACTCATCGTGTCGAAACCACAACCAACCATCCACAAAAGGCCAGTGGCACACTTCTGACACCATTATAATAAAAATATATAACACGATAAACCAATCCGGTTTAATTTAATTTAGGTAAAAACCTTAGGAAAATACACTAGGTTATGTACCTTCTTCAAAACAGCATGCATACATCATCTCGAGATGTCATCTTGATAGGCTGAGAAAAATCCCCATCATATCAGGAAATTTACACCATGCTTTGGTGGAAATCATCACTAAACCCTAAAGTTGGGTCACTCAAATTATAGATAAATAATATGAGAAATAATAAAGTAATAATGAGAGGATAACTCCCCAGAAATCACCATCAATAATCGGCCCTATTCCAATGGGGGTGACGAGAGAAAGGGGGGAGAGGACCCCCCCCCCCCCCCCCGGGGGGGTCTATGCCCATAAAGGAGAAGGAAAGGAGGGGGTGTGTCTAAAAACATGGAGGGTAAAAGTTTAATTTCCCCTTTTTAATGAAAATCAATAGGGAGCATGGTTTGGTTATAATATTTTTCAAATCATGCACTAACCATGCAAAACCCCTCTGAATCTGAATTGTAGGTTTTGCATAATTTCACAGCAACCAGGCACCAACTATGCACTAAGCCACCTAGATTAGACCACCTCGCATAGTTTTATCTATAATTCACATGGTTAACCCTTAAGTGCACACTAACCATGAAAACCAACCATTTATATACATAATTAATTGTGAACACCCACATGTTTGGGAAGCTGCATGGTTTTTCCTAAACTGTGCACACCAAATTGTGCACATGAGTAAAACCCCTTCCAAAAACTTCAAATTCAACCTAAATCTATCAAGATTAACCCTATAACCCATGCACCTAATATACATCATAGTCCTCAATCCACATCCAAAAACATCTCTTTAAGACATTCCAAAATTTATAATTTCAATACAAACCCTGAATTTCAAAATGAAAACAACTCTAGAAATCAAAAAATCAAATTCTTTATGAAATTAACAACTCGGAAAGGAAACATTGTTTTACAAACTCCACACCATAGCACTTATTGTCCCCAAGAATCCCCATAAATACTTAAAAATTGATCTTGACCTATCCAAGTTTCCAATTCATGCTCAATTCATCATGTTCTGTCTAGAAACATCGAATGATATCCCAATGCTCAACTCCTAACACAAGGCACGTTATTCATCAAAACCCGCTTCGCTACTCACCACCATAACTAAAACACCAATATGGAGCATACCTTTACTCATATACCCCATGAAACAAATATTTCATCAATAAATTCATCTTCAGTCTTATGGTGCTCCCCGCTACAAGACTCGGTCCATAATAGTTGATTCCAAGTCATGGTGCTCCCTACTATCAGAATTGCCTACTAAAACAAAATTTCATTGATCCAGTGACCCACTCCATGCTATTTCCAACTTACCACACCCAATTACAAAATAGAACACCAGTTGGACCTCCTCTGGATGACTATTCTTGAAAACTATTAGTCACAGTTGTCGTTACACTATTAGATCCCCTGATCCTGATGCCTTCATTATTAGAGGCATCATGTCATCATATAAAAGCCCCCACCAAAGTCTGATCCTTAAATTCAATGTCACTCTGTGGTCAGATCCTCAACCAACCAAATATGTCATCATACTCCCCTTATGAGTACTGATGTATCTTGAATTTAATTCACCCCTGGATCGTATCAAAATAAAACCCAAGCCTGATGCCAACACATGGATTTTATCCATCATCACATCTAAATTCAAATCTAGTCTTTACTAAGGAACCAAATAAAATTAGATCCTTATTCTCACCGACATCTAAATATCATATCGAACATCTAATGATAGGTCCCATCACACCCAAAACCCTTCTAGAATGAGTTCCATGCCTCCAAAGCCCATGCTTTGTCTATTATAATGCATAATAAATGGACATGGTCGTCCCGCTCATACCCGAGCACTAATTCAAAACATCAACCACCACCCATTCTTGACTCACCAAGAAAATCACCCTCAACACCCACCAAAATTCCATATGTAACAAGGTTCACTCCCTCCAACGGTCAATTCACCTCCCATCATATTGATTCCATTACACACCACTCCTCAAGTGAAACACCTGATGGAATTCTGACATCATGCATCCCTAAAAATTTGTTTCAAGGAACACACTCAAGTCTAACGTACCATGGTACCTCAATCCATTTCTGATTCCACATCTCACCATAGAGTTACATTTCTCATTTCCACCTAAACCTTGGGAAACCAATCCCATGATCATTTCACCAAAACCATCCATTCCCAACTCGAACATGGCCTCTCATTGATCCACCTCTCAAATGGAATCTTGCATAACCGGTGAATACCACCTTGATTTCATTTATCCACAACAGTGTATGCTCCCATAACACCCATTAATAGAATCCAACATGCGCTTCCATGATTCTTATGTCATATAACCATCTCAAAAATCTAGATCCATGATCTATTTTAAGTAAACAGGCTTATTGTGACCATTTGTGCACATATCATGTCTCTGCATGAGTAGACCTTTAGAACAATGCTCAACATCCCCTATTTTCAAAGAAAATAATGCCCAAAAGTGCATAAACCCCATTGTTAACCTTTCATATCATCCAACTCATACCACTTCAAGTCTTATCTCATCAATTTATAGGCTCACGTACCTAAAAAATTGACCATGCCCTCATGAATTTTAGTTTCATATAGCCAAAAGCACATCGGTGCTTTCTTTCCAACAAGCTTGAAATCACACCCATTCCAAGACTAATCACATGATCACCAACCACTCATAAATTGTTCCAAAACTAGAATCATCTACCACACTCTCTCTTCATTATCAAAGAAGAATCTGGGATCAATAGGATCAAGCATGCAATCTATCATGGCCTCTGAAACCAACCTTCATACCAAAATCACCTTAATACTTTTCATCAAAAAATCCCAAGGAACTTCCCTACCTATACCATATACTTGGTAGAACCTACCATACACTAATTTAATAACCCAAAGAATCTACCCATGATTCTCATCTCTAAGGAACTCATGGGCCCGAGCTATCCCCTTCTTGGTTAACCTTATTCATACCACTAAAGTCACCAAAATCATAAGTTTCATCTAAAAAGTTCACTAGGATCTCCCACCTAGCCTATAAATCTTGTCTCACATAGATCATAACTTATAAGTAAATATACATGCCCCTATACTTGATACCACATAGAAAATCACGTTCCAGAACACCCACTCTAGGGTTCTCAAATACATATATAAACACATCAGACATCACATGCCATGTTATCAACCAAAAAATGCGTTGATCCTCATCGGGAATCTGCATACAAGACTAAACCCTTGAGGAACATTATCTCATCCATGTGTATATGATGAAATCATCTTATAAGATTCATAGAGATTAAAACCATAGTCACATGATTTGGCTAAGTATAATTCCACCAACAAGTTATATGGGAAAACACCATATAGGTTTTGATTAACAATTTAAGTATTTGAAGTCCTTTTGATTTTTAAAACCAGAATCATAATCACCCACTAGGGATTCATCATGAAGGTATCCAATGCTTGTAATGACCTAATAAGGGTTTCAATTCATCCCTTACAAGAGGTACTACTGGTTGAAATGTCTCCTTGAACCACTTTGTTTGTTATGTTTTGATAATTATAAATTTATTCATTTATTCCCTCAAATATGAATAAAGAAATGTGTTTTATACTTACACTTCTTATAGAATAAAATATTATTATTATTATTTAATGTATTTTTCTTCAATTTCTTATGTATTTTATGGACTGGTTTTAGAGAAATATAAATCAGTATATGGTTTGGTATGTCATATGTTGTTATTCTACTGCTAGTCTGTTTTGAAAAATATTTCTAATTATTGGATCAAACATGGATGTCAAGTGACTTTGAGGCATGTATCGACCATATATATAGATATATATACTGGATTAACCATGAGTCAATTGACCACATGAACAATTCATCAACCATGAGGCTGAAAATGCATCGATCACATGTACAATGCATTGACTGTGTGAAGAAACTAAAGACCATGGAGTAAAAAAAATTAACTTCTAAATTAATTGAAAGAACAAATTGATCAACCATAATTCCTTAATTGACCACAAGAAAAAATGAATCAACCATAAATTTATCAACTGTGTCACACAAGAAAAAAAATAAGTATTGAATTGACCACACGTTAAGTTTCAACCGACCATGACTGAAATTTCCACAAAGTCATGGATCGATCACATGTTCATTTTGATCAACTACATGGTTAATGGATCTACCATGTGGATCAACTATGAGTATTGAATTCATGAGTAAGTATCTACAATATGAGAAAAGTACTAATTGTATAGATCGGTCATAAGGTAAATTATTGATTGTGAATGAACCAACCATAAGATAGTTGATTGATTGTGAGGGATCGACTATATGAGCATTTGATCATGTGAAAAATGGATTCAAAATTTTTTATGTTATGCTTTTTATATTATTTCTTATTTTGGTTTACTACAAGTTTTTGCTAATTATTTTTAGTTATTTAATTATTTTTTAATTAATTACTAATTATTTTGATGCTAATGAATTTTTTTTGGAAGCATTTCATGTAGGTTTAAATGATCATACCATGGGATGAATACTCACACTTATTTCTTAGAAAATAAAAAGTTTCAAATTTGAATATTTTGTAATTTTAAGAGTTTGTCTTTCAAGATATCAATAATTATTTCAATGAATTAATTTTTTATTATTATGGGGTTATTTTAATGTTGTACACATTTATTATTAATTAATCATCGTTAAAATTATTTTATCTTTTAAAAATTAAATGAAATCGCATTGGAATATTTTTTCATGTGCATTAAATGGAGAATTATGTGTGGAGATTCTGGGAAAGATACACTAAAAAACTCTTAATTAGTTCATTGAATTTACATGTGTGTGATTCTTTGGAAAAGAATAAATGAAATGGCTTTCATATCTTGAATCTATTGTGCCTAAAGAAACTCTATATATCAAGTTTAACAGAACCAGTTCATTAATGAGGTTGAGGATATTTTCAAGATATATTATGCGACACACTTTTTTGATAAACTACAACAAAACTCTTTAATGGACTAAATCTATTTGATCCTTTTCTGCTAGAGAGAGCATTATTACCCCAACACCCAGAGATTTATTTTTTCATCTGGTTTTTGTGGTTCTAAATAATTTATATCTATTTTTTCATTGTTTTTTTGGGTTATATTTCCCATAAGAGGTTGGATTTTCATTTTTTATTATCCTAAACAATAAGTACATGAAGGTTGTTCCTAAATGAAAAAAATCAAGGAGATTTGGTTGCGCCTTTTTCCGGATAAAGGAAATTTTGTTTCTTCCACCACCACAAAAGGAAGCTAGCTGAGTTGTGACTCCAGGTGAGAAAAATTCATTCTTTGGTTGTGAATCCATGGTTTAAAAAGTAATTTTCAATGGTTGTGCCTCCCCATAAAAATTAATATATTCCATTATAGTGGGTGTCATTTCTCTCTATATTTAAGAAGAGTGAAGAGTAAATGTAGGATAAATTAAATCTAAACTGCTGTAAAAAAACATTGTGTTCATTTTTTTTATTTCTTATTGTGAAAAAAACTTAACTATAATAAGTTTTTAAAAATAGTTTAAAAGGTTAATTCACCCCCCCCCCTCTTTCCCATTTTTTCATTCTCACATTAGGACCTAACAATTGGTATCAAAGTTTTACCCATAGCTTTGGAATATTTATATTTATTTATGTTAATAAAATCCATACTTAATATCCAAGGGGGTAATTTTGTTTAAGATTGTAGGAATAAGTAAAAATGATTCTAGGACTCTTCAAATTCTACTATTATTCAATGGAATAGATTATAGATATCAATAGTCATGCATGGAATCCTATATTAAGCATCTAAGCATTGATAGTTAAACTATCACAACCAAGACTTACAAAATACCTGAATTTGATCTTAATGAATTAACTAGATGATTTACTTAGATATGTTATAAACTATAATTTAATGAACATTTTATATTTTTCAATTAGTATGAATTACTGCAACCATGTATCTTTATGAAAAACAACACATGACATGATTCTTGTCTAGGAATATTAATCATTCTACTTCATCTGTGGTAGCATCATAACTTGATCATTATCCAAAATCATTATTTTGGGTATATTCCTTTAATGATTGGGACATTGATTCACATAGTGTCCCATATCCTTGTATTTGAAGCATTGAATATAAGAAAATTCTTTCTTTGTCTTGAAATTATAATCACAGTGGCCTTTTTTCCACACTTGAAGAAAAATCCTTTTCCCCTCAAGCATATACCAAGGTGTTTCCTTCCACAATTATCACATGTGGGAAAATACATATTTCCATTCTTTTCTTTATCCATGTTTTTTCCTGCCATCCTCTTCTTATTTTTCTTCCCTTCAAAGCCATAGGACTCATAGAAATCCTTACATACCTTGTCAACACATGATACTATTTTTCATATGATGAGGATACATGGGAGACAATATTCCTTTGAAATGATGGCTTAAGACCATCAGAGATATAACCCTTCTTACTCTTCTCATCATGTGAATTGGTGAAGTTATCATTCCTTATACAAGGTTACATTTCTAATAAAATCCATATTATATATTATCTTATAAAATTATGAACTCTCTATATCTCTAAATATGGTAGAACATATAACATAAATTTATGAATCATAAATCCTAAAACCATATACTTTGGTTACTTTGGGGAAAAAATTCTCTATAATTGTTTGTAAATAAAATTTGAATTATCCTAATCATATCACATAGGATTGTCAATACCAAGAGTGCAGCAAGGCCTGTTGTCGTTTACTAGGATACCCTGGGTCAAGCCTAAAACTTCTTGTCAGAGCTTTCACTCCTAGGTACATCTGTGCCAGAGCCACCTCTACCTGTTTGTATCCAGACAGGGATGTATTTTCTATAAATATCCAAATAATCTATTCCTTACCAAAATACCAGGATGTTCTTGTATGCTTATCCTAAAAGACTATCTTTGGGATTTGTTTCCTAATCTACATTTTCCAAATCTAGTTTCCAGGTTTTGTACTAAACTTCCTCTGATACCAACTGTAAGGACTCGACCCTAGTTGCCCAGATTCGGTGCATTATTTAATTACATTGGAATGTAAACAAGGAATATGTATCCCCAAGGACCGAGTATTTTAGTAATATTGTAAACAAGATACATACATAAGTTCAATATTACAACTTGAAAAGAAATACAACATAGAAACTCCTTAGACAACATCCATAACTCCTAGGTTATTTTAGCATGTCATTCAAAATAAAATTCTCCATGTCCCGAGAAAATGAAACATATGAAAGGGGTGAGCTCAAACTCTTAGTAAGGGTAAGAAATACAGTGAAAGATATATAAACATTAGGCAAGTTGAATAACTAAAAACCTATACCTTTAACAAAAACTTGAACACATTATGGCTGGAATAAGATCCGAGTAAGTAATTACATAATAAAACATAATCATTGGTATTCTACTAGTCGAATAACCACATGAACCATCAATACTATTTTAATAATGAGGTAATTCATAATGAGGGACATCATCACCACACTGTCAAGGCCTCGTGCTAAGACCATAAATAATCATTTCATCAAGGCCTTTTTCCAAGACTGTAGTTTGTCTCATGAGACCTACCGATGCACTGAGGGGCTATAGTGGGCCCCACCTGACACTTTATATGTCCAATTAATTACTCATATGAAAGGTCTAAACATAATTAACATATAAATTCATATTGAAACTAACATATTAAATGTAAATAACTTTCCCCAGTCATTGAACATAAACACTAACCATTCGGAATAATATGGTGAATGGTATCAAGATAGCACATCCATAGTCAAAATAATCATAAAGAATTCAATAAAACATGGTGGATGATATAATAGGAGATAAACCTAAATGAATTAAAAGATTTAACAAATTTATTTGACATATATGAAGATACTTTTAAATGATACCATTGAAAAATCCTTGAGGGAAATAGTCCTTAAACATTCCAAAGTGCCACATACCACCTTGAAACATTCAAATCATAATCCCTTATAATATAATGACAATAAGGGTAATATTGATATGATATACCAAATTTTAGTAAATACACCATAATAAATAAATAAGTGGTGAACAAGGCATATATCTCATAAAATTTAATGTAAGATGAGAAAAATCCTTTTTACTTTTGAAGGAAGAGTTCTTTTGGAGAATCATTTATATTTTCCATGAAATCATATTATAAGAATTATTTTCCAATAAAATAAAATACTAGTACATTGAAATTATATTTTAGGAATAAATGATTTCCCAATAAAGTGAAATCATGTAAAAAGAGTTCTTAAGATTCTTTAGAAATAAAACATTTTAGAGCAATTTAAGGAAAGTATTAAAGAGAATTTTAAAATGGAAAGGAATGTTTATTCTCTTAAATATAGAAATAATACACGATAATTTTTCATGATAAAATGAATGTTTTTATAAAAATAATGGTGTCTTAAAACTGATTCTGGTGTACACTTGAAAATAGGTAAGAATTTGAAAATATCCCTTGAATCGAGCTTGTATTTCAGAAATAATTTTGAAAGTTCCTTTTAAAATGTGTAACTCTTCATAAAATAAGAAATGAGTCTGGTAGTTAAATAGATATAGAACACTAACACATAATTTATTAGTATTACATAATAATACATAATAATTTAATTGAGGTAATTATACAATAAAAGTAACCTGAATGAAAATTGAGGTTTTGGTGGAAAACCCTTACAACGTTGTAATCAATTGAATAGTATGCCCCAAAATTAATAATCATAAAATGGTAAATTTAATATCATTAAGATAAATATATTCATGATATTAAACATCAATGGATAGTATAAATACACCATACGCAATTAATAATAGTGAATATGGAATATCTCACAAAAATAGAAGTGAGATAAAGAAACCCTTACCTTAAATCCGAAGATGTTCCTCTCTAGAACTTAAGGTCCTAGAATATGAAATTAGAATTATTAATAACTTATTTAAGAACTTATTAGACATGATTTTATTTCATCATAATTCTGTTTATTTCATTTATTTCCTTATTGATAGGTTATTATATTGAATTTTGTTGTTCCAGAGTGTTCGTTTTCTTGATGTTCATAAACAGTTCACTTGTTTTTAAGTAATGGAGTTCATGTGGAATGTATGTAAATCACCAGAAATAAAATTAAATATTATTTATGAACATAAAAAAGTTATAATGGTAATTTCTATCATTTGGTTACATGGAAATATGATGAATCATTAGATGAATTATTAATGACATTCACTTAGATTATTTTAGAGTTATTTTGATTATTAGGAACAAGTTTCATCATATGATTCAATATTATGTACTTATACTGGTTTCTGAACATTAATTAGGTTATAATACATATATTAAAGTATGTTTAAACCATAAAAATGGTTTCATAACCAGTAATGAAGGAGAAATTTAAGAACGAAACTTTTTCATCCATGAAGGTTATAAATTGGAACCTCATGGACGTTGATTTCGTCTATAAAATAAAAGAGAGAGAGAGAGAGAGTAAGGATATTGATGATGGTTCTTACATTCACATAATATAAATCCAGTATATAGATTATACTGGATCTATCATGGTCATTTGGACAAAGGAGGTGAAAAGAGGATAAAAAAAGAAGATAAATTGAAATGAAACCAAATGAAAAAGAAAGGTGCTTACCTCTTGAAATAATCTATTTGAGAACCTCCTTAAGGGAAGGGATTTTGGTCTTTTGGAAAGAACAAGAGCTTCTTTGACATGGTTAGTTACTAAGGAAGGGTATTTCAGTATAACTTTGAGGATATTCAAGGCTTAGAGGGGTGAAGAGAAGAGAGAGTGAGGTGGATTTTATAGTGGAGGAGAGGAGGGTTTTCAAAAAAAATTAATCATTAGTTTATTAATTTCCCTCAAGACCCGAAATAGTGATTATTCCATGACCAAGAATAGTAATAAATGCATGTGAGTTATAATAAAGTGGGATTACATCACTTATGATGTCATAAATGGTGTATTTAACTGATAATTTGTATATACAGTATTTTACTGTATTTCACTATTCATCGAAAATTCGAGTATTTCAGAAAAATACCAAAAGTTTACCTTAACCATTTTTCAATTTGTAGAATCTAAAAATGAAGTCAATTTTTCAAAAATAATTTTCTAAATATGATTAATTTAATATTTAATTAAAATCATAATTTAGTCTAAAAACTGGTTTTAAAACATTTATTTACTTATTCCAAAACATAGGTATATCATACTTCCACTTGAGTATTATTTATATAATGTCATAGGTAAGGTAAATATTCATTAGGGTATATCACTATTCATAAGGGTATGTTACTATTCATAAGGGTAGGTTATTATTCCCCAAAAATTATGTTTTTCTTATCGGACTCTAAATAACTGACTGATCGCAACCGTGTATGTTAGATTTTTGAAATTCACATCGTAGAAGTGAAAAACTTGTGTTTACTTGGATAGGTTATAAAAAAGTGGTGTTTATAGAGACTCAGTGATCTGTGCATTCTATAATAAATCTATTTGTAAATTCTTAGGGTGTTAAAAAAATTATAAAATAAATAGACTAACCATAGTTGGGAAGAATCTAAAAATAAAAAAACACAAGAAACAAGGATGTGGAAGTTAAAGTAGAACAAATGAAGCACAAGCACTGGTTCTTGTGTAAAGGAACAATTTATCTCTTCGTGGAATTAGAAGTTGTGGGAGTTTTAGTTCCTCCTCGTGAGTCATCCAGGGGATGAGAGAATAGTTTTTACATAATCACTTTAGAGTTCACAGTATTACAAAACACTTGAGATTTTTAATGTTCATGTAAAAATAAAATTATATCCAAACTCCAAAAAATCTTGAAGTCTTTAAATAAAGCTAAACAAAAACTAAATAGCAACCATGTAGTCAATTAAATAATGATGATAATAATCCATAATTATCACATAGAGAGAGATTATCATTCCAAAATTATCATTGATATTCAAAAACTAAAGAATAGTTCAAAATAATTTAAACCAATCATTTCAATATGCCTAAAATATCTATAAAATATTAAATAAAAAATATCCCATAATTAACACATGGTATTTATCTCTATGAATTCAAAATCTGCAATCCATGACAAGCAAATATGTAGAAAATAAAAAAATCAATAACACTTCATTAAATACTATAAAGAAACTCTGACTATTTTCATTATCATTAAACATTAATTTTAAAATAATTAAAACATAAAAATCAACTTATAATAAATATATTTAAAATTTCAAAATATATGTTGCAGATTCATGAAAAAATGATGAACAAGTTAATTATTCTTTTAAATCTATTTAAAAAAATTCAAACACACTTCACATAGTTTCAATATAATTAATATGAGTTTTTGGAACAAAAAAATCAATAAAGACATCTAGTAAAATCATGCAGAAAATCAAGATTTCAAAATAAGTGAAATACATTTTGTTTTAATAATATAACAAGTAGAATGACCATAGGTCTCTATAGGGCATGATGAAAAATCAATGACCATTTTGGTTGATAAATTTATAAACTCAATATTCTTTCCAAAATGAATTACACTTATTACCATAATTGTTTTGGGTTGGTTGTTTTACACAGGTAGAAAATAAATCCAAATTGGGTAGCACTACGGTGTGGTTAAAAAATTGTCTATTTGTGTATATGTATAACTCGAATATGCATTAAGGTAGAATCCATGTATGGTTAAGATACAAGTCCATGTAATGGTTATATAAATACTGGGTATAGGTATAATTCTAAATATAAGCTTTAGTAAATATAAAATATAATGGTTGCATATAGGTAGATGATAAAATCTAAAAAAAATGTAAAGGTAGTAAAGTTTCATGTGTAAGGGTCATCTTAAATAGGTTTTATAAAGGTAAAAGTTAACAAGGTGGTTAAGGAAAGACAGATATGCTCACATCAAGGTAAAGACCAAAATCCATAGGCTGCGTAAATATAAACTAAAAAATTTTATATCTATATAAAGGTAGTAGAATGAGCTGCGTAAAGGTATAAGACCTTATCTATGTAAAGGTATACATAAAACATATAAGGGTAAATTATAATTTCTATAGGATACATAAAGGTAAAAAAATGTATAAAATTAATTTTACACAAAATATATCTAAAATAATTATAAATAATAATATATATAAATGATGAATGAATAAAAAAATTGAAGAATAATTTAAATGATGAATAAACAAATTAAAAAATTGACTACATAAACCTTTATAAAAACTATATATATATATATCTAAACCATGTAAATGGTGAATTACACATTAAATATATGATGTTGTGAGAAATTATAATTATTTTTTAAAATAATTTAAGGTATTTTCTAATATTATAAAACATAAAATATAAACAAACTTCAATATTAAAAATTATAAACTCTAAGCACTAACAAACTCCCACTTTTTGAAAATTAAAAAACTGAAAAACAAGACTTTATGAAATTCTCCCCCTTTATGATTTTTTTCAAAAAGTTAAAAAAATATAAATTAAATTATTAGAATAATGATACAATCCATGTGGAATGTGTAAATTTAAGGAAAAACTCCCCTTGAATAAGTTCATACTAACTAAAAATCCATCATTCCAAGTTCAAACTTTATTTTCTCAAACTTTATTACATCAAAGGGTTTAGTAAAAATATTATCAAGTTTAATATCAGTAGAAACATGCTTCAAAACAATATCCCCTTCATTAACATAATTTCTAATAAAATGAAATCTCATGTCAACATGTTTAGTTCAAGAATTGTGTAAAGGATTCTTTGAAATTAAGATATAAGAAGAATTGTCACAATAAATAATTATATGTTCAAAATTAAAACAATAGTCAAATAATGTTTGATTAATCCATAATGATTGAGAATAACATGATACAACAGAAATGTATCTACTTTCAGGTAGATAAAGAAAATAAATTTTGTTTCTTTGAGCTCCAAGACACAAATTTTTTTCTAAGAAAATGACACATGTTTGAAGTAATTTTTTTAACAAGTTTACATCCTCCAAAATCAGAATCAGAATAACTAATAAAATAAAAACAATTCTATCTAAAATAAAATAGTCTATAATTTAAAGTTTATTTAACATTTATTATAATTATTTTAAGATATTTTAAATGAATTTATTTAGGATTGGATTTAAATCTTGAAAATAAACAAACATTATACATAATATCAAGTCTAGAAGTAGTCAAATATAATAAACTACCAATCATACCTGTAAAAATTTTAGAATCTACAGAGTTTTTTCATTTATCTAAGTCTAAGTAAATCTACTAAAATAATCAATAATCACAAAAATGTATTTATTTCCTCCTATACTATAAATATACATAGGACTAATTAAATCTAAATGAATAATATTTAATGGTATGACATTTTTTACTATACTAGTCGATTTAAACCTTACTCTATTCTATTTACCTTTTACACAATAATTGAAAACAAAAAACTTACTAATTTTCAAATTGATTAGTTGTTTTACGTGTCATTTATTTGAAAATTTGTGTAATAAATGAAATTTTACATGTTTAAGCCTCTTATTCCAAAAGATATCATATGAATATATAGCATTAAGAAACTTAACATTAGGGTTAGATGATTAAAAATAATAAATATAATATATATTATCTTTCTTATTAGCATAAAATAAAATAGATTCATTTTTGAAAACTAAACATTTATTATCTTCAAATTTAGGACTCATTCCATCATCATATAATTGTGAAATACTAATTAATTTGTCTTTGAAACCTTTAAAAAATAATGCTTTAGAAATTATAATGAAGTTATATATACCCACTTCACTAAATACTTTCTATTTGAGTTTTTACTCAATGTCACAACATCATTATCACATTTATTATAATATAAAAATGTCAATGGATCTCTATTCATGTTTCTAGAGCATCTGATTTTCATGTATCGTGTATCTTTGACACTCTTAAAGCAAATTTCCTAAAATATTATATAAGTAGAAAATAGTTTTGGTACTCATGAAATTTTGGGTCCTATCTGGTTAGAATATGAATTTTTAGGTACCCAAACAAAATTTAAACAAGTATTTATGGGTAAACTATAAGATAAATTCTTGGAAATAATAGTTTTAGTATGGCATAAAGATTAAGGAAATATCAATGAAAATCCATTAGTATAATTCCCTTTCATTCCACATTTAAATCATGTAACCTTGAATATAATTCCTTTATAACTTTGAATAAATTCATATATAACTTATTTATTTTTCTTATTATATCCAAAAACACTCTTGTATTTATTTGGTTTCATCCCTGGAATCATCTTATCATACTTCTCTTGACCTTTAACAAAAGTAGATAAATTTTCTTTTAAACTTACAATTTCTTTCTCTATATTTTCATTCTATTTTTATGAAAACTATAAATCATTTTAAACTTTCTCATTCGAACAAGAATCAGTACCTCTAAGAAAATTATTTTCTTGAGTTAATTTATTAGTTTTTTAATAGGATCCTTATATTACCCTTTTAATTTTTTTATGAAAATCAACAATTTATAAAACATATTTCTGTAATTTTTCATTTTGTTCAATTAATTATATAATATAGGGTAGTTCAGATCCAGAATCATAATATGAACTATAATTAGAATAACTACTAACCTCATTTTTACTAGTCTATATTAAATAAAGTTTAGTTGTATTTTTTTCACTAATAGTTTCATCACTTGAATCATATTCTTCTGTACAAATTAATCCAGCAGTAAAAACTCTTATCTCATTTTTCTTATACTCTTATCTTTCCTTTCTTGCTTCAATTTTTTATAGTCAAGCATTATGTTTTCTTCATTTATATAAACATATAAAGTTAGTTTGTAAACATAATTATAATTGATGGTATTACATTTATTCTTTCAATCATCCTTATAATTACCTTTTCTAAATCATTTCTAGAATCAACCTTTTATTTTCATTATTTTGTAAGAACATTTAGTAATTTTTTCTAATTCTTTATCTCTTTCTTGTGATTCAAAATAAGAAAAGTTTATAAAAACAATAATATTTTATTTAAATACAACACGTTTATTCTTTGAAGTCTACTCTTCATCTATGTTTTTCATTTACAGTTTGTATTTAAGTAATGAACCAATGAATTCATCCAATGTATATTATTTTAAATTATTTCTCTCATCAATTGATACTTTATTTACATGCCACTTATTGGGTAGATATTTCAGTAATTCTTTAATAAGTATAGGATTCTCCAAAGTTTCTTCAATAGAACTAATTCTATTCAAATGATATTGAATTTATAGAACATATATTTAACACTTTCATATCCACCCATCTTGAAATATTGGTACTCCGCTAGAATAATTCCAAGCTTATTTCTAATCATCTTATTTTATCCAAGGTGCGTAACTTGTAGAATTTTCCAACTTTCATGAGTTATCTTACAAGAAAATACATGACTAAAACATTTATATTAATAAAATAATATAAAATATTAATAATTTTTTAATTAAAAACATATTTAGTGACATCACTTCCTATAAGTGTTCCAGATCAGAATCAAGTAACTTATACAGTTCTACCATCATAGTCTAGTGATCAATATTGGGTTTCTTGATGTGGGATTCCATTCAGGATTGCTAATATTCATAGCCATCTCTATCAAAATGAGGTGGCTTCTATTGAATCCATCCATCATTTAAGTTCATTCATTCCATCTTGAAAATATATTTTTCCTTAGACTATTAGGTATAGGATATTTAGGTTATTGTAATAAAAAAATAAAGCTCAATATCTAAAAGGAGCAGGCTTTAATACCACCCCAATTAGATTTAATAATCTTAATACTTTTTCCTAATTTATTTTATACTTTATTTTCAAACTCTGGGTTTTTAAAAGGTTTCAAACATGTGGTTCATAAGAAAAACATAACCATGCCTACTTAAGATGCCATTAAAGGTTATGAAGTTCCCACTACTTGCTTGTGTACTCATTGGTCTGCATACATTACTATTATTAGGTCCAATTGTCCATTATCCCTATCATAATTTCCACTAAAAGTTTCTTTGGTCATTTTACTTAATAAATAATATTTTTAATTATCAACAATTCATAATGGAATGATTTAAAAAAATCATCTTTATAAAGTATTTCAATGCATTTCTCATTTATATGTTAAAGAAGACAATGATAAATATATGTGATTTCAGAATCAACTACCATGATCTTCATATCTTAAATGTTATAGTTCATATTATCTGTATCCAAAATGTATAAACATTCATCATATTCCCAAAACCATAAAACATTTTATTCATTTATGAAAACTAACCCTTGTTCTTAATCATGAATGAAAAGTCCTTCTTATCCAAAAAATATATAGAAATCAAATTTCTATTTATTTCCATAATATTGAAAAGGTGCTCAAATTATATAATTAATCCACTATAAATACATAGATAGTAAGTTCTTATTATAAATACAAAAACTCTTCCCCATTTCCAAAACATAAATCTTCTATTTCTTTCATTTATTCTCTCTTTTTTTCTAAGTTTGTGAACATCGGTATAAATTTTTAATTCACTCCTAGTATCCAATACCCATGATTCATAATTAGAGTAATTAATTTCTATGACATCCATATCATTATGCTTAGAATTATTCTCCTTGAGAACACATCTCAAACTTTTATTCCAATCTATTAAACTATAGATCTGACCTAAAATAAATCTCATAATTATGTTCATGATTCATGTTATAATATTCAACAAGAAATTTTTATTAGGTGAGAATCATGTTTTATACTAATTAAATAAGAAATTTTATTTAATGTACCACCACTGAAATAATAATCTCATACAACATATCTATTAGTTATCCAATATCCATATTAAACTAAGTTCTGGGTCTATTTTGGTGTTCCTCTCAAAAGATGGTAATTTAGGCAGACAATCATGTTAATCATATCACACGTGACTGGTGGATAGTTAAGTGGAAAATTCCTTATCCAAATTCATCATATGAATGATCCTAACATAATTACTCTAGTTACCAAACTCTTAGTGTTAGCTAGCTAAGTACACCCAAATCTCATAATGGGTCATAATTACATAAATTTTTGGATTATCCATTTCCACCATAGTGGAATAGTGTGTGTGAGAGTGGAAAATCCTAAAAGTTATTTGACTGTGACCCATTATATTATGGTGTTCTAGGAGGAATGGATAATCCTAAAAGTTGTGTAACTCATTTGGATAATCAAGGTCTTGACATGTGTTTACTTTGGTAGGAGTCTAATATTTAGTATTTTAAGGGGTTTTTATTCATTTCACTATTTCTATATGATTCCCATGCATATAACTACATATCATACAATATTTATATGAAATAATGCTTATAAAAATTTAGCTTTGTATCTTATACCTTTAACCATATTAATATTTTCAAAAAATATTAATGTAAAACACTATACAACTAATGATTTATGTTACTTACAAAAAATAAAATCTAATTATATATACAATAATATAAATTTATCCCATAAATAAGTTATATGAAATCTTTTCATATTAATTTTTATAATCATGTGAAACCAAATTCTTATCAAGAGAAAGTATGGTGTGACAAGTGGTCAACCCTTTCTTTTTTAGAAAAAAGACTTCTCTCAAGTTAATAGGAAATCTGACCAGAATTTCTATTATCTATAGATCAATACTCAAGTGATTCAATAATTCTAATAAAAATTTAGATTTTAATATGTGTAATCATAAAAAACTTTTTTAATTTAATTTATAACAAAATAAAAAATCATGGTCTTGGTTGAATGAAACTAAACCTAGTGTCATGTATATCATGTAATTCCTTATATCCATAGTATGAAAATTATAATAAGCAGTATGAACACTTTAATTTAAGGAAAACCAAAATTTAATGTAAAAAATTTATATACATGAATATTAAATTGGTATTTAAATAAATAAATGAAAAGTAAAATATTTATCATGAGATATTACAAAAATAATAAATTCCATAAAAATTTGAAATGATCTAAATTCATTTTAATTTTCTTACACTGACAAAGGTTTTTAAGAATGTTTATTTTTATTAAACAAAACCATGTTAAAGAGCCACAACATGGTTTCTCTGTATAAGTTATTTCCGAAAGATAATTTCTCAAAGGTCACAATTTGTACCACTTTTTAGTTTCTTTTCATAATCCATTTCAATCACTGAATTTTATAAAGTATATACCTTGAACCACTTCTTATTTCTATTTTTTACAACATAGTTTCTACAAAGAAATATATTTCTCAGGAAATATGGTTTTTTATTTTTAAAACCAAAATAAGAAAAAAAAATATTTTACAATGCTCTTTATGTTTATAAGAAAAACCATAGTGTTTTATCAAAACCACTCTATTTTAAGGAAGATTTACATAAATCATGATGTGGTTATATAAATCATGGTCGTGGTTTTAAAAAAACATTAAATTTTATTCCTTTTTTCAATTATTATTTTATCAATTCTTTATAGGAACTCTCTCTCTCTCTCTTTGATACCACTGAAGTGTTTTGTAGGAAATATCTATACCCAAATTCAATAGAATAAAATACAAAATCCAGCCACTAAAACAACCAGGAGGTGAAATAATATGATGAAATGGAAAAACCATAAAAATGCATACCCTATTATTCATGTTTCATATTCTACAACAGTGATCATGATAGAGATACCATAGCAGTAATCAATCAACTCATACCTCCAAAGATATTCACCAAACAAAATAGAATCACTGACATTTATGTAGGATCTCTTCTTCTTCAAATGGCGTTTTCTCCACCTCCAAGATTAATATAGAGAAGAGAATGAAAGATATTTTCGAATTATATGAGAATGATATTCTATGTCCAAAATGGGGATCATGAAGTCCTTTAAATAGAACTCTTTAATTGAATGAAGTAACCACTTAGAGTCTAACCATTTTATATATTATGAAATAATCAAACTCTATGAATTCACCTTTTGTAACATTTATAACAAACACATCATTTATTAAGTAATTGTTAAACCCCATTAACATTCACCTAATCATAAACACGCCATCACATGATGCTTCATAATCTACCAATATAATAATAATCATAGAAGAAACATATGAATGATATCACATATCATTCATGATTAATACCACGTTGTGGAACAAAAACCATACCATAACACAAACCATGACATAGTGATTTTTACCAAATAATTATTTATAATTTAGTGCATATATCAAACATGAACCAATGTAAGTGTTTTTTATGGGTCATTATATCAAATCCAAACTGTATTCCCCAAGCCTTAATCAAATTCATGGTTACATCTATCATTATAGTAGCATCATCATAAATAAATTATAAAATAATTTATCAATATTTATTTTAACCATTTTCTCACCAAGTCGATTCCATATTAGGTTTTTGTTTTCAATTTATGTTTTAAAATAATTAAATATATTATAAATGTATCTTTGAGCTTATCCTTTCTATGTAACATGAATGATGAGGCCATTATATCTATAAGATTTTCATGTAGAGAGTAAAAAAGGCATATCAACAATATCCAATATATAATTATTATTAAGAAAATTGAGTTTATTTTCCTCTAAATGGTACAAATAATGATTAAGGTGGAAATATTAATTCCCATTCCAAAGTTTTAATTTTATAAATTTATCCATCAATTGAGAATCATAGCATTAATTTAACTAGTAGTTGGGGTAGGTATCCCCATATCTCTACAAATATGCACCGAGATACCAATAGAGAAATTAAATTGGAGAAAAAAATGTTCTAAAGAGTCAAAATAGTAACAATAATACAGAAAACAAGTGAAAATGAGAAACCCATTTTGCTGATTTATTTAGGGAAAATAATATAACCATTAAGAATTCTCCAAAGCAAAATAGAAATTTTCAAAATAATTTTTTTCCACAAAAATTTTCTTATAATTGATTCAATGTGTTTACCTCTAATGGACTCATAACAAATAGCATGAGATAGATTTATTTCATTAAAATAAAACTCTTTAAAAATAAAAGTACTAGAATACCATAGTTTTGAGATGTGTTTCCAAATTAAGAAATCAATTTCTTTATGAGGCCTACTATAACAATTTCTTAAAAAGGTGGACTAAGGGTTTTCTTGATATCTAGTTTTCCAACATAGTTTACAGGATAAATCTTTAATACAAGTATTTATATCCCTTCATCCAATATCGTTATTTTCGTAATATCTAAAAATTAATATCTATATTCCCAGCATTTTTTGGGGTTGTCGAGTTTAAAACCCCATAAAAGTTCATCATGTGATTCTCTATAACTTTAATTATCTTTTTAATAGGTTTAAAGACTATAAACTTATTTATTTCAATTAAAATAAAATTTGTTTTATTAGAAGTGGTCTTACATCCATAAATAGTAATTTTCTCTTCCATCGACTAAGATAATTTTTAATAATATTTTTATAAAACTTATCAATAATATTAGTATTATAACAAGTTTTTTTCTACCTTTATAGAGATTACATCCAAGATATTTAAAGGAGGGATTACTGTTTCCCAACTTTCAATTTTTTTAAAAAATTTGTACCTCACTCTAGGGATAAAATTGTGGATTTATTGGAATCTTTTATCTCAGTTAATCATTTGACTAAAATATCTTTAATATATTTAAATCCATTTTATAGGTTCTTTGAGAGATTTAGAGATAGCATTACATAATTAAATAATATTATTAGTAATGATAATTTGGGATGGATCCCTACATCTTAGAAATACATAAAATCTAAAGCCCCCATTTTCAATTAAATAATTAATATGGAATGAGAAAACTCTGAGCACTAACATGAATAGTAATGGAGAGGGAGGATCATCTTACCTTATGCCCTTATAAGAATTAAAGAATCCATATATTTTTTTCATTAATAAGGATATATATGTATGAATCATTAAAAATATATATTATAAGTTGAGTAAACCTATTATAGAATCAAATTTTATCAATTTTTCTTTAAAAATGTCCTAAAACTCTATCAAAAACATCATACATGTTCAGTTAAATAACAATCCCCCCTCTTAATATTTTTACCTCATGGTGAGCCAACTCTGGAGTCAAAATAATATTTTAATTAATGTTTTTATATTTTATAAAGTTGTGTTGTTTTGAAATGATGATGAAATATATGAATGAATGCAATCTAGATGTTAAAATTTTATTAAGGGATTTTTATAAAAAGTTTAATCGAAAGATAGACCTTATGTTTGAAAATGAATACGGTTTAAAAGTTTTTTTAATTAAAACCAAAAAAACTAATTATCCATCTAAGAGTGAGTAATCCAACTATAAAATCTTTGGTCATATTGAAAAATTTATTAGTTATGATATCTCAGCAACTCTGTAACATCCCCTGGGTAGAGACCATATATCAGTGTCTTGGTCGAAATCACCACGTAACCTTAAGAGCACCTCCCATATGTCAGAGGTTTACAAATATCTATGAGGGTCTAGGGTGTTACCATGGGGATACTATACCCTCATATAAAATTTATAAATAGCATAAAAATAATCAAACACCATCCACAACAATAATACCAAAATTACATAGAAGAATAAAGTCAAAAAATGTTACAAAAAATGTCATGTGGAAGCATATAGTCATACAAACACATGGTTATACCCGCATAAAAAACATTGATCTCCCATCAGGCTGATCACATATTCAAGATAAATAAAATACATTGAGGCACTACTGCCATCCCTACTCTTCACTGCATCCAGTCTGCAAATAAAATCCAATTTATATCTATTTGTCAAGCTACTTTGAGCCTCTTCCAAACACAGACCTATGATTAGTGAAGTTTTCTTACCTACCCAAGTGTCATGGATACTCAAACAGGGTGTGAGTACAACTCAATAGGGCACCACCAATGCAGTACCAAATAGAATCAGTAAATGTATAGTGTTCACATGTGTTATACTCAATTGAATAAGTAAATACAATAAAAATCATAAATAAAATAAAAAATTGTTTATCCTTGAGTTCTAAAATGACACTCAGGATTGACTATACCAGTTTTGGCCAGTATCAGAGTGTCTTTGAGCATGTGACATCTCATGCCGACAAGTATCTGGCTCAAAGATGATTCCTAGATGACAAGACCTAGGCAATCCATGTATACTAGAAGGATGATTCCTTGATGAAAATATTGAGGCAATCATGTAGGCATAATCGCCATATCTAAGGTAATAAATATGGAATCCAATAATAATCAGGAATACTTACTGGATACCAGGTAGTATCCTAGGAATCCCATACATATTAGGTGCATCCACCAGATCATAGGGAATATCCTAGCCATCTCATATATCAATATTTTTTTCAAAATTTGGGGTTGAAGCCTCTTTTTATTCTAAAATAAAAGACCTATTTCAATATGGGTAGAGGGAGACCCATTACATAGGTTTTAGGTACAAGTACAAGTGATCCATGAACATGGACCGAATGCCCAATACAGCCTCATCTCTGCATTAACAATCAGATCCTAGGAGTACATCCTAGGAATCCAATAGTATGATGATCAATAGTCATATCGTAAGAAAACATCCTAGGAATCCAATAGTATCAGTCACAATAACTGAATCCTAAGAGCACTTCCAAGCCATCCAATAGCAACGTTAGGTATACACCAAATCCTATGTGACAAGACCCAGGTATTCCTTTTACAAGATTCAGAAGAATTGTTTCGGTCTCATAATATCCCACATCTCTGTCACTATAGCCTCCTCAGTATCACACCATTGAATAAAGTTCTTAGGTAACACCCAAAATCAACACCATATTCCTACCAATACTACCCCTCTCTAGGGTTAATGTCATATTGGGGAACCCACTGAGGTCCTCAAGGTCATACCATAGCACATACATCCTACATGGGCTCCCCGATCAAAATCTCATCTCTTGAGACAAGCCCATTGATCAAAGGGTATAACTTCCCCCAATGCCATCATAATCACATTTCAACATTTCTGGCCTCATAGGATGATCCATAATTACACCACTCTAGAGATATATAATAAGACCCGTCTCAACTTCCATGTTATCCTAGCTCAGTATGACCACTTGACCCATCATCAATCGACCCAGAGTCCACCCACCCGGGTGCTCACATACTAGTGGTGTGGAACACTCACTCCACTCTCTATTTAACTATCCCAGTGCATATGAGGAATCTCATAGTTTCATCATGTCCTACTCGATCCAATAATTCGGATTCATCACTCGTCCCTAGTCAAGGGAATTAAGGGGGTGCCTATCCAGGTCCACTATATTCACTAAATTAATTTAATTTACACCCCTCTAGGGTCTACATATCACATGGAACACATTTCTAATCAAGTTATCGTTAATTGGTGGACAAGGAATCACTAGAGTTCTAGGGTCCATAGTTTCCCTTAATGATCACATCAAACCATATGCATTTTATTTAAATAAAATAATTCATTTAATTTAGGGGTCGATCGCCCACAATAGAGAGACCACATATCAAATTTCATATATAAAATAAATAAATGCATATACTATAGGGTTATTCTCAAGGTACCACCTCTCTCATTAATGGGGTCATTCCCTTTTTCAGCATAGTTTGATAACTCTCACCCAATCTTGCCCGAGTCCACAACCATCATTCAACCACCTGAGGCCCTATCTCAAACCACCACATCCAATAATTAATTAGAAAAAAATTATAATTAATTACTCAAGTTATTTATAAAAATTTTAAATTAATTTACTATTAAATTAAATTATTCATAATGCCAAAAATCTCATTGGGAAACTCGTCGCGTCGAAACCATAACCAACCATCCACAAAAGGCCAGTGGCACACTTCTAACACCATTCTAGTAAAAATATCTAACACGATACACCAATTCAATAGCCGATTTAATTTAATTTAGGTAAAAACCATAGGAAAATACTCTAGGTTATGTACCTTCATCGAAACAACATGCATACATCATCTCAATACGTCATCTTGATACGCTGAGAAAAATCCCCATCATATCAGGCAATTTACACCATGATTTGGTGGAAATCATCACTAAACCTTAAATTTGGGTCACTCAAATTAGAGATAAATAATATGAGAAATAATAAAGGAATAATGAGAGGAGAACTCCCCATGAATCACCAACAAAACCACCAAGAATCGTCCCTATTCTAATGGGGGTGAAGAGAGAAAGGGGGTAGAGGACCCCCCCCCCCCCCCGGGGGGGGGTCTATGCGCATAAAGTAGAAGGAAAGGAGGGGGTGTGTCTAAAAACATGGAGGGGAAAAGGTTAATTTCCCATTTTTAATGAAAATAAATAGGGAACATGGTTTGGTTATAAGATTTTTCAAATCATGCACTAACCATGCAAAACCCCTCTTAATCTGAATTATAGGTTTTGCATAATTTCACAGTAACCAGGCACCAACTGTGCACTAAGCCACCCAGATCAGACCACCTCACATAGTTTTCTATAGAATTCACATGGTTAACCCTTAAATACACACTAACCATGAAAACCAGCCATGTATATACATAATTAATTGTAAACACCCACATGTTTGGGAAGCTGTATGGTTTTTCCTAAACCGTGCACACCAAATTGTGCACATGAGTAAAAACCCGTCCAAAAACTTCAAATCCAACCTAAATCTATCAAGATTAACCCTAGAACCCATGCACCTAATAAAACTCATAGGCCTCAATCCATATCCAAAACAACTCTTTAAGACATTCCAAAATTTATAATTTCAATACAAACCCTGAATTTTAAAATGAAAACAACTCAAGTAATCAAAAAATCAAATTCCCTATGAAATTAACAACTCGGAAAGGAAACATTGTTTTACAACCTCCCCACCATAGCACTTATTGTCCCCAAGAATCCCCATAAATCCTTAAACATTGATCTTGACCTATCCAAGTTTCCAATTCATGCTCAATTCATCATATACTGTCTAGAAATATCAAATGATATCCCACTGCCCAACTCCTAACACAAGGCACGTTATTATTCAAAACTTGATCTGCTGCTCACCACCATCACTAAAACACCAATATGGAGATTACCTTTACTCATATACCCCAAGAAACAAATATTTCATCAATAAATTCATCTCCAGGCTTATGGTGCTCCCTGCTACAAGACTCGGTCCATAATGGTTGATTCTAAGTCATGGTGCTCCCTACTATCAGAATTGCCTACTAAAACAATTTCATTGATCTAGTGACCCACTCGATGATATTTCCAACTTACCACACCCAATTACACAATATAACACCAGTTGGACCTCTTTTGGATGACCATTCTTAAAAACTATTAGTCATAGTTGTCGTTACACTATTAGATCCCCTGATCCTGATGTCTTCATTATTAGTGGCATCATGTCATCATATAAAAACCCTCACCAAAGACTGATCCTTAAATTCAATGTCACTCTGTGGTCAGATCCTCAACCAACCAAATCTGTCATCGTACTCCCATCATGAGTACTGATGTATCTTGAATCTAACTCACCCTTGGATCGTATCAAAATAAAACCCAAGACTGACACCAACACAAGGATTTTATCCATCGTCACATCTAAATTCAAATCTGTTATTTACTAAGGAACCAAATAAAATTAGATCCTTCTTCTCACCGACATCTAAATATCATATCAAACATCTAATGATAGGTCTCATCACACCCGCAACCCTTATAGCATGAGTGTCAGGCCTCCACATCCCTTTCTTTGTCTATTACCATGCATAATAACTGTACATGGCCGTCCCACTCATACCTGAGTACCAATTCAAAACATCAACCACCACCCATTCTTGACTCACCAAGAACATCACCCTCAACACCCACCAAAATTCCATATGTAACAAGGGTCACTCCCTCCAAAGGTCGATGCACTCCCCATCATATTGATTCCATTACACACCACTTCTCAAGTGAAACACCTAATGGAATTCCAACATCATGCATCCCTAAAAATTTGTTTCAAGGAACACACTCAAGTCTAACGTACCATGGTACCTCAATCCATTTCTGATTCCACATCTCACCATAGAGTTACATTTCTCATTTCCACCTAAACCTTGGGCAACCAATCCCATGATCATTTCATAAAAATCATCCATTCGCAACTCACACATGTCCTCTCATTGATCCACCTCTCAAATGGAATCTTGCATAACTGGTGAATACCACCTTGATCTCATTTAATAACAACAGTGTATGCTCCCATAACACCCATTCATAGAATCCAACACGCGCTTCCATGATTCTTATGTCATATAACCGTCTCAAAAATCTAGATCCATGATCTATTTCAAGTAAACATGCTTATTATGACCATTTGTGTACATATCATGTCTCTGCATGAGTAGACCTTTAGAACAATGCTCAAAATCCCCTATTTTCAAAGCAAATCATGCCCAAAAGGGCATAAACCCCATTATTAACCTTTCATATCATCCAACTCATACCACTTCAAGTCTTATCTCATCAATTTATAGGCTCACGTACCTAAAAAATTTACCATGCCCTCATGAATTTTAGTTTCATATAGCCAAAAGCACATCGGTGCTTTCTTTCTAACAAGCTTGAAATCGCACCCATTCCAAGACTAATCACATGATCACCAACCACTCAGAAATTGTTCCAAAACTAGAATCATCTACCACACTCTCTCTTCATTATAAAAAGAGAATCTGGGATCAATAGGATCAAGCATCCAATCGATCATGGCCTCTGAAGCCAACCTTGATTCCAAAAGCACCTTAATACTTTTCATCTAAAAAAACCCAAGGAACTTCCCTACCTATACCATATACTTGGTATAATATACCATACACTAATTTAATTACCCAAAGAATCTACCCGTGATTCTCATCTCTAAGGAACTCATGGGCCCAAGCTATCCCCTTCTTGGTTAACCTTATTCATACCACTAAAGTCACCAAAATCATAAGTTTCATCTAAAAATGTCACTAGGATCTTCCACCTAGACTATAAATCTTGTCTCGCATAGATCATAACGTATAAGGAAATATAAATACCCCCATATTTGATACCGCATAGAAAATCACGTTCCAGAACACCCACTCTAGGGTTCTCAAATACATATATAAACACATCAAACATCACATGCCTTATTATCAACCAAAAAAGGCATTGATCCTCATCAGGAATATGCATACAAGACTAAACCCTTGAGGAACATTATCTCATCCATGTGTATATGATGACATCATATTATAAGATTCATATAGATTAAAACCATAGTCACATGATTTGGCTAAGTATAATCCCACCAACAAGTTATATGGGAAAACACCATATAGGTTTTGATTAACAATTTAAGTAATTGAAGTCCTTTTGATTTTCAAAACCAGAATCATAATCACCCACTAGGGATTCATCATGAAGGTATCCAATGCTTGTACTGACCTACTAAGGGTTTCAATTCAACCCTTACAAGAGGTACTACTAGTTTAAATGGCTCCTTGAACCACTTTGTTTGTTATGTTTTGATAATTATAAATTTATTCATTTATTCCCTCAAATATGAATAAAGAAATGTGTTTTATACTTACACTTATTATAGAAGAAAATATTATTATTATTATTTGATGTATTTTTCTTCATTTTTTTATGTATTTTATGGACTTGTTTTAGAGAAATATAAATCAGTATATGGTTTGGTATCTCATATGTTGTTATTCTACTATTAGTCTGTTTTGCAAAATCTTTCTAACTATTGGATCAAACGTGGATGTCAAGTGACTGTGAGGCATGTATCGACCATATATATAGATATATATACTGGATTAACCATGAGTCAATTTACCACATGAAAAATTCATCGACCATGAGGCTAAAAATGCATCGATCACATGTACAATGCATCGACTGTGTGAAGAAACTAAAGACCATGGAGAAAAAAAATTAACTACTAAATTAATCGAAAGAACAAATGGATCAACCATAATTCTTTAATTGACCACAATAAAAAAATGGATCAACCATAAACTTATCAACTGTGTCACACGAGAAAAAAAATAATTATTGAATCGACCACATGTTAATTTCAACCGGCCATGACTGAGATTTCCACAAAGTCATGGATCGATCACATGTTCATTTTGATCAACTACATGGTTAATGGATTGACAATATGGATCAAATGTGAGTATTGAATGCATGGGTAAGTATCTACCATATGATAAAAGTACTAACTGATAGATCAGTCATAAGGTAAATGATCAATTGTGAATGAACCAACCATAAGATAGTTGATTGACTCTGAGGGATCGACTATATGAGCATGTGATCATGTGAAAAATGGATTCAAAATTTTTTATGTTATGATTTTTATACTATTTCTTATTTTGGTTTACTACAAGTTTTTGCTAATTATTTTTAGTTATTTAATTATTTTTTAATTACTTACTAATTATTTTGATGCTAATGAATTTTTTTTTTTGGAAGCATTTCATGTAGGTTTAAATGATCATCCCATGGGATGAATACCCACACTTATTTCTTATAAAATCACAAGTTTCAAATTTGAATATTTTGTAATTTGAAGAGTTTGTCTTGCATGATATCAAGAAGTATTTCAATGAATTAATTTTTTATTATTATGGGGTTATTTTAATGTTGTATGCATTTATTATTAATTAATCATCGTTAAAATTATTTTATCTTTTAAAAATTAAATGAAATCTCATGGGAATATTTTTTCATGTGCATTAAATGGAGAATTATGTGTGGCACTTCTGGGAAAGATACACTGAAAAACTCTTAAGTAGTTCATTGAAGTTACATGTGTGTGATTCTTTGGAAAAGAATAAATGAAATGGCTTTCATATCTTGAATCTATTGTGCCTAAAGAAACTCTATATATCAAGTTCAACAGAACCAGTTCATTAATGAGGTTGAGGATATTTTGAAGATATATCATGTGACACACTTTTGTGATAAACTACAACAAAACTTTTTAATGGACTAAATCTATTTGATCCTTTTCTGCTAGAGAGAGCATTATTACCTCAACACCCAGAGATTTATTTATTCATCTGGTTTTTGTGGTTCTAAATTATTTCTATCTATTCTTTTCATTATTTTTTTGGGTTATATTTCCCATAAGAGGTTGGATTTTCATTTTTTACTATTTTAAACAATAGGTACATGAAGGTTGTTCTTAACTGAAAAAATTCGAGCAGATTTGGTTGCGCCTTTTTCCGGATAAAGGAAATTTGGTTTCTTCCACCACCACAAAAGGAAGCTAGCTGATTTGTGATTCCAAGTGAGAAAAAGTCAGTCTTTGGTTGTGACTCCATGGTTTAAAAAGTAATTTTCAATGGTTGTGCCTCCCCATAAAAATCAATATATTCCATTATAGTGGGTTTCATTTCTCTCTATGTTTAAGAAGAGTGAAGAGTAAATATAGGATAAATTAAATCTAAACTACTGTAAAAAAAACATTGTGTTCATTTTGTTTTTATTTCTTCTTTAGAAAAAAACTTAACTCTAATAAGTTTTTAAAAATAGTTTAAAAGGTTAAATTTGATCTTGATATGATGGAAGTATAATTTTTTAGTACTTAGAATGTGTTTATGGGGTTTTAATTTTAAATATAGATCTCATGAATATATAAATTTAAATCTACTATAGAATTTTTTGTTTACAACCCACTATTTATATAGATTATTACTTTATAATGGCTCCTTAACACGTGTTTTGAAAGTTGTTGGTTTGGGAAAGGTTTCTACAGCTTCTTTATTCATTTTTATATACTTATAATTCTATTTATTACATTATGATCTTGCAATATATATTTAAAATATGAGATCTATTAATATTTGATAAATTATTTTTCATTAGGGGGAGATTCAAGTTTTTGATGCTAAAATTAGAAGCATTAGTTACTTTCCTAGTAATCATTATGGGGTTTAAATCTTTGTTGGATGTTAACATTAAAAGGGTTAGTTTATTTCTTGGTAATGATTTTCCATCTTACATGAGCATGATTTTACATAAACTATTGATACATGAAATTTAATCTTTTTGATCAATTTTGAAAAGGGATAGAAGTTTTAAAATTAATATTTTGTTTTTTAATTATCAAAAAGAAGGAAAATATTGAAGTTCCATCTTGAACCAATTTTTTTATTATATTATAATAAATATAAATTTACTCATTTATTCCCTCTAACACAAGTGAATAAATTTATTTTATACTTGCACTATGTAAGATCTTGTCTTTTTCTAGGTACGTCCCTCTCTAAATTTTTCATTTAATGCCTTTCATTTGGTTCTCCTTTGTCTTTAAGCCTTGGTGGCTGAGTCTTGTTTGGAGACGAAGAGCCTTTTTTGGGTAAAATGACCAAAAGTTCAGAGATGCATGTTTGTTTGAATTAATTAAGTCTATGTATAAACGTGTTAAATAAGATTATGAGGGTTTTTTGTGAGTTTGGTATGCTTTATTGGTGGTCCATATACTTTCATAGATGCTAGGATGAAAAATATTCACTGGACAATTACACGTCATGTACATGTTACACGTCGTGTACATGTTACATGAGGTGTAACTGCCACCCGACACATGTTGTGAACTGGTTCATGATGTGATGTGGTTACACATCATGAACCTAATTCACATCATGTAAGTGTCAATCAGGATAAATATTATCCCGAAGCGACGGATTTTTCAGCGTATCTCTTTAATTGAGAAATACACAACATGAAAGGTTTACACACCGTGTATTCCTCAGAACCATTAGTTTTAAGTGTGTCATGCATATGATTTTCTCATTTGTTTCGGTGTAGTATTCCTCCTCTCAACCAAGGATGAATTCCAGATGATTTTGGAGTCTCTTCCTCCCTTTTGGATGTCCCGATTGCACATTCGATCTCTTGTGAGTTTCTTTGCTTAGGTTTCCCTCTTCTCAACTATCATTCCTTATTGTTGCAGTTTAAATATCTTGACCGTGAGTTGTTATGGGTTTTTTATCTTGATCTAGGTTGATCTAGGTTCTTCTTGCGATCTTCTGCACCTTTATCCTTGCAGGCATTTTCCATTGGAAGTGTTGCATTGATCATCAGATAAAGGTAGGGGGTCTAAACCTAACCCTATGGTCTATTTAATTGTTTAGTCTATATAGTATTGTGATTATGCCAACATAATGTGCACTCTAATTAATTTATCCATTAATAACTGGTAAATCATGGAATAGATTATGGGTTGGATCCCTTTTGATTCAATTGATAACGACCTGGATTATGGATACCATTGAGTGAGCGAACCCTTGAATATATATATATATGAATTGGCTAATGGATTAAAGTGTGTTTATAATGACATGAGACTTTAGGTGATTTATTGATATTTAATCCCTAGGTAATGGCTTATTTCTTATTGATATGATTTTTGATCATTTGAGATATAAATGAAGGTGTAATTGAAATACAAATGGTAATTTTAATAATTAACCATTGAGGCTTATGATATGATATTGTGATATATTTATTATTATGACTTGTTGTGTTATCATACTGTAATGCTTATATTGAACAGGCTCGGCCCAGTCCCATGTTTTAATGTTTATATTAAGCGGACTCATCCCAATCCCATGATGTTATGCTTATATTGAGTGGGCTCTACCCAGTCTCATGCTGTAATGCTTATATTGAGAAGACTCTACCCATTCTCATGCTATAATGATTATATTGAGCTGGATCTGTCTAGTCACATGCTGAAATGCTTATATAGTAGGCTCAACCCAGATTTGTGTGGTTTTTCCATGGATATATGGTTGTTGTTTGGCATGGTTGTGCTACATGCCCAAATATATTTCTGCACTATGTTGAAGCAGGTTGATTGATGTATTATGTTAATTGGTTAATTAATGCACTTGTTTATCATTTTATTATATAAAATTATTAACATACTGGTTATATTTAGACACGGCGGTGTCAACCTACTGAGTTTTACTCACACCCTATTCAGACTGACATTTATTACTTTAGAAGATTACATGGATGTAGGTTTAGACAAGGGCAAGGTACCTTGTTTCCAATTATTTTTTTTCTTGCCAGATGGACTGGAGTTTGGAGATAGGTCTGACATGGGATTCGGGATCAGGGACTTTTGGGATTATTTAGTGTCAGCTAATTATTTTATTTTATTATTTTCATTTTGACATTTATATACATCTCAGCTTGTCATTACATGACCCATTATTATTGGTTATTGGTTTCTCCTTTATTTCACAGTTATGTTATATGTTTTTCGCTATGTATATTACTCTGATTATAGTTATTTATATAGCTTTTCTGTTGCTATTTAACTCCATGTCAGGGGAATATGTTGGTTTTGAGCACTGCGGAAGCGTGTAGTGGTGGGTGATATATTAAAATTTCTTTTAATAATCATTTCCTAAAACCAAGAGTGAGAATCTTGCATGTTGAATTTATAATTAATTTATTTAATATCTAAAGAAATAAATACCTGGGTTTAGGAACTTTCTTCATTGATGATTTTTTATTATCTAAAATGGCCCTTCCGGATTTCCATTGTTGCGCTTGTGAGTATCCAAAGGTAGAATCCCTCTACTGGTGATCCAAATGTGCTTCGATGGTCTCTAAGAAACGTGACTCATTCTTCAGGCACTGGTGTGGCTAATCGAATGTCTTGTGTTGTTCATTCTTGATTGATTATTCTTCAGTCTTGAAAAAATTCTATATTGGGTTTCTAATTCTTGAGAGGGAGAGAGGATGAGGATTCGAGAGAGAATTCGTTGTTTGCAAAAATTCTCTATTCCCAAACATGGAATTGGTTTTGAAATAATTACATAATAGACATAGTTCTCTATTTATAGAGCTGAGATTTTGATTAAAAAATTTAATTTCATAACATCCATTAAATATAATTATAACCAATAATGAAATCTCATGACACATAATAATAATAACAGTACTATTATTTTGTGGTGTGTCAACTTGTACAAAATGGATAAATAATATCTATCGACTCGTAAATAATTATTTTATCACCAGATATGGTCTTGGTCCATTCAAACTCCTCTTGTATTTATTGAACACATGAATAAATTTTTTATTCTCTTAAATAAATATTTTATTCACAAACTAGTAAATAAATATTTATTAAATATTCAATAAAATAAATATATATATTTTATTCACAATCCGGTGAATAAATATTTATTTAATTTATGTGATCAATATAACTTAAATAAAATTATTCATCAGTCTTGATAATAATATTTATTATATTAATTAAATTCAAATAGAATTTAATTGAGACCACCAGAAACACTTAGTGTGTGACCCTCTGGGATTCTTTCTCATTGGAATTAGGCGGGTTTTCCTAAAGTCCAAGATTACTGTCTAGCAACGGGTCAAGGAACCCAAGAGAAAGAACTTAAAGTCACAATGATAACAACCACATAAGAATGATCATTGTTTAATATAACCTCTTTGTCACATAATCTCATCAAGAAGGTTGCATAACGATGTCATCAACCTATATGCTTGATACATCATTCTTTGACTATCTGAAATAAACTCATCATTACACCAGGTCCATGGAATTTAGGGTGACGGTTCTATTTCAATCAAAGGTCTAAGATATTAACTTCTATAAATATGGGAGGTACAAATATTTTCTTGACTTATACATAAATAACATGTCATTCTTGATGCACCCAACATACCATACTTCCCGCCAACATATAGTGTGACGGTTTTCGTCATAAAATCTAAGTGCGTGAGTTTTTACATGCATTAATGATCATCTTAAAGTCTAAGAACCATTACACATGCTTTCATATAGAAATATCTGATGACACCAAAATATGCAGAATTCCTAGCGGCGGGTCTGTTCTCATAATCTCTCATCTTGGAGATTACCAAGTGTGAACTTTATGAGAAGAAGTCTCATCTACTTATGAGTTCTCACACCTGATTATCTATATACTATGTATCTCATTATAGTATATTATCCAACCTCAGAACAATATTAAGAATATTGTCATAGAACTTCAAGTTTCTCACCATAGCAGGGAACTACTATGACATTATCAATGTGAAAAAATACTCTTGGACAATATTACATTATGGTCATGTAAAACAATGAACAATATGTAATAAGATGTTTGATTTAATATTTAATACATCAAATATTCATGTAATCAAAGTAAAAAAAGCTGGTTCTAGGACACTAACTCTAAAAAACTCCCACTTGTGGTAGATCCAACTACCTACAACTTTCAGTCCACTAGACCTCACATGATAATCATGTTTCTTCTGATTTAAGGCTTTATTCAAGGGGTCATCCACGTTGTCTTCCGTGGAAATACTACTCACTGAAACTTCACCTCTTTGAGAAAAATCCCTCAAGAGATGATACTTCCAAAGTATGTGCTTCATTTGCTGATGTGACCTTGTCTCTTTTGCGAGAGCCACCACTACAATAGTATCACAATAGAGTGTGATGGGATATTTACTTCTAGCTACCACATCAATCTCTTGGATGAAATTTCACATCCAAACTACTTCTTTAGCTACCTCAAAAGCTATAATATACTCAAACTCTATTGTAGAATCCATTACCAAAGCCTACTTTGATCTCTTCTAGCTCACAACACCTCCTTCAAAGTGAAGATGTATCCCATTTGTGACTTCATGTCATCTTGATTAGTCTGGAAACTAGAATCTACATATACTTTGATGACTAGTTCCTCATCTACTCTATAAACCAAGAACATATCCTTAGTACACCTTAGATACTTAAGAATAGTCTTGATTGTCATCCAATGGAGGTCACCTGAATCATCTTGATATCTGCCTACCGCACTTAATGTGTAGGAGACATCTAGACTAGTACATATCATAACATACATGACTGAATCACTCGTTGATTCATATGGAATCCTTTCCATTCTATTTCTTTCCTCATGGGTCTGAGGACACATTTTCTTAAAAAGATGAATGTCATGTGACGTTGGAAAAAATCCCCTCTTGGATTGTTCCTTACTGAATATCTTCAATATCTTATCAATGTATGTACTTTGACTTAGGCCGAGAAACCTCTTGGATCTATCATGATGGATCTTGATCCTAAGAATATATTTTGCCTCACCCAAGTCTTTTATGGAAAAGTATTTATTCAACCATTCCTTAAAATATTCTAAGACTGATATTTCATTTCCAATAAGTAATATGAAGTCAGCATATACTATTAATAAAATGACTACACTCCCACTAAAATTTTTGAAGACACAAGGCTCACATTCGTTCTTTATAAAACCAAATATTGTTATGGATTCATTAAAATGAATGTTCCATGACTTGTATTCTTTCTTTAATCTGTAAATGGATTTTTTTTTCAACTTTCATATCTTATTTACATCCTTTAGAGTCACAAACCCTTCAGGTTTTGTCATGTAGACATCTTCCCAAAGGTTCCCATTAAGGAAGTTTGTTTTGATATCCATTTTCCAAATCTCATAGATATGTTAATCCAAAATGGAAAGTAGAATTATGATGGATTCCAGCATTTCAACTGGTTAAAATGTTTTATCGTAGTCAATACCTTGACATTTTTTAAACCATTTTGCAACCATTTGCACCTTATAGGTACTAACTTGTCCTCCCATGTTCATTTTCTTCTTGAATATGCATTTGAAACCAACAGGATTTACATCCACTAGAGGATCTACCAAAATCTAGACTTGGTTTTGGTACATAGAATTCATTTCAGAATTTATATCTTCTTGCCACTTGGAAACTTTTGTGCCACTTACTGCTTCCTTATAGGTTAGAGTATCATTATTATCAACTAATAATGAGTCACCATCCTCAGTAATTAGAAAACCATACCTTTCTAGTTCTCTAACCTCTCTTATACTCCTATACAGTTCTTGTGTCTCTAGAACAGTTTCTTCTTCCAAGGGGTTTTGTAGAATCTGATCATGTACCAACTCTTGTGTGCCTTGAGCCTCAACTTCATCGAAGTTTATCTTGCCCTCACTATCTCTTTTGGAGATATTCTCTCTCTCAATGAATATGGAATGTCTTTCCACTATAACCCTTTTGTTTGAGGGTTCGTATAGGTAATATCCCCTTATTTCCTTGGGGTATCCTATAAAGGCACACTTTGTGCCTCAGGGTGCAAGTTTTTTACCTGAAGAGGCCTTAACAAACACTTCACTTCCCCACACATGTAAATTTTATAACATGGTTTTTCTTCCACTCCAAAATTCATATGAAATACCATTTATCGATTTAGTTGGTACTTATTTTAGTATGTGTGTCATTGTTTGTAACACATATCCCCAAAAGGATAATGAAATACTTGCATGAATCGTCATTAATCTCACCAAAAAGGTGTGATTCCTCCTTTTACTTGCACCATTCCACTGAGGTGTGTAAGGAGGAGTGAGTTGGGATAGGATCCCAAACTCCCATAAGTAATCAATCAAGTCTTGATTAAGATATTCTCTACCTTAGTATGAGTGGAGTTTCTTAATCATCCTACCAAGCTGGTTCTCAACTTCATTCTTATATTCCCTAAATTTATCAAAATAATCTGACTTATACTTCATTAAGTAAATATATCCATATCTACTAAAATAATCAATAAAATTTATGAAGTATGAGTACCCATACCTTTCTTCAATAGGAAATGGTCTGCATGCATTGGTATGAACTAATTCAAGAATGTCTTTAGCTCTTTCACCTTTCCCACTAAATGGGGCTTTGGTCATTTTTCCTTGTAAACATATGTGACATACACCATGTGGTTTTAGTTCGAAATAATCTAAATATCGATCTTGATGTAATTTTTTCAAGTATTTTTTATTTACATGACCTATCCAGTGATGCCATAGTTAGGTGTGGTATGAGTTATGTGAAGTAACTTCATTATCAATTACCATTACTTGGTTTGTGTAATCTGACATGTAAATACCGTTATGTAAATGTGTCTTACCATAAAAAATTCTATCATTATAAAAGAAGCAACATTTATTTCAAAATTCAAAAATGAATCCATCTGTATCTAGTCAGGATACATAAATAATGTTTTTGGTAACTAAAGGAACATAATAGAAACCCTTTAAAACTAAGATAATTTTGGTCAGAAATGTGAGGTGTTAGTCCCCGATAACTACAGCAGCAATTTTAGCTTTGTTGGTTGCTCGTAGATCTACCTCCCCTCGGTCAATTTTTCTGAATCTACTTGGTTCCTGTATTTGAATACATATGTGAGAACCAAAAACTGTATCTAACACAAAATTTGTAGAGATAGATAAATTTCACTCAATAACAAATGCACCTGAAGCTTCCCTTTTCTTCTTTATATGGGTGTAGTTTTCTTCCAGTGGCCCTTCTTTCCACATACAAAATAGACAGCATCATGTTCCCTTGCTTCCCTTTTGATCTTCTTCTTCTTCTTAGAAGGGTGTAAATAATCTTTTGTTTTAAAGATCTTTTCTTTCCCTTTCCATTTGTTCACCATAAGAATATAAGGATTTTTTCTCTTAATATCTCTATCTACTTGGAGAAGTAGGATAAGAAGATCTAGCATAGACTTATCAATGTTGTTCATATTAAAATTCACAAGAAAACTAGATAATCTCTAAGGGAGTGATGCCAGAATGAGATCAATGCCTAGTTCTTCGAGGAGTTTAAACCCTAGAACCTCTATGTGCTCAATGTATCCAATGAGATTGAATACATGAGGCCCAGCTAGGGAACCCTCTCCAAGATTACTCTGAAAGAGTGCCTTGTAAATCTCAAACTGTTCCTATCTAGCTCTCTCCTAGTAAAGTCCACAGAGGTTCTCAAGCATGTTATACGCATCTATATTTTCGTGAGACTTAATGAGTTTACTAGACATAGATGAAAGCATCAAACATTGAACATCAATCATGTCATTCATATGTTTTATATAGACTAGGAACTCTTCATCACTCGCCTCTTAAGTTGGCGAATCAAGCATTGAGGATTCTAGCACGTAAGATTTCTATTCATGGCGTAGAACAACCTGAAGGTTTCTAAACCACTCTTGAAAGTTACTACTAGGTAGGATATTATCTTCATCCAATATTGATCATATGGATAGTGAGATTATCATTTTATTCTTCAATTAAAAGGGCATATTATTAGCAATTTTCTTGATTGCATGTTTTTTGATAAATAATTAATTTATTTTATTAAATCTCCCACTATTTTATCAAATCCCAAAATCCCTAACCGTTGAACTTGTAATGTCTAGTTTTTATAACATTCTAGTGAAAAGGATCCATATTACCATTCAAATAATCCCAACAAGGGTTGGTCAGGCAATTTTGAATGTATTTAGGTATACAAGTCTTTTCCAACTATGGGCTTTCAATTCCTTGATTCGTTGGGTGGACTCCCCAATCTAGAAATCCTGACTTGGATTTTCTCAACACTTGCCTCCAAATTACATGAAGTCTAGTAAGGGTTACTTCTATTGATGTAAAATGGTTAATTCAACCCAAAAATTTAATAATAACTCCCCTTATAAAAGTAAGTGTCCCAACAAGGGTTGGTCAAACACATAGTTCTATTGAGTTTTGTTCCTAATAAAGTAACAGAATGCTTAGTCTGACTTAATATTATATTGAGGGATTTTATTTTATTATTCATAAATTTTTATCTTGTTTTATACTTTACATGTCTTGTTAATATTTAAGTGGGTGTTTACTTAATTAATTAAACATTTTTGGATAAAAAATTTACGAATAATCTATTTTATTTAAATTTTGTCTTTCCATATTAATTCATTCATTTATGTGATCATGGTCTTGCATCAATAAATATAATTTTAATGCATTAGATAGAAAATAATTAATTAATTAAATGACCCATTCATGATCTTATATATAGGTTGATTTAATGAGAGGACATTAAATCAACCTATGACCTAGGGGAAATAACTCCTTATGTCAGACTTGGAATGAGCTACAATATTCCATGTGTTCGCCTATGTATCACCAAGTTGGCATCATTATGGTTCCATATTGAACTGTCCCCATATGCCTTGGGATGATCCATTAATTACAAATATTTATTACTCACACATAGGTGAGGGGAACCAAAGGATTGTTTAAAGGGAATTACATAAATATCCTTATACATGTAGGTCCTACATAATAATGGAGGGAGAGATGACTCACAGGCCATATTTTAATTTAATATTAAATAATTGCAAAACCATGCAATAAATTTAATTAAATAAATGTCTACACATACATAGGTCTTAGTCAAGCTCATAAATGGTCACACATGCAACAAATATGCCAAAGTAAATGGCTAGCATTTAATTCATTATTTGTTATTTTATTATTTAAGATAAAATCACTTACATTAATTAATTAATTATTTATTTAATTAATTCTCTTTCATCTTAATGATAATATAATCTTATTTGGATATACCCATCATTAATGGAATTCATGGAAAATAAATGTAAGAACCAATAATGACATATTAATTACAATAAATTAATTGAGCATTTAAAATTATTTAAAACCATTATTAAATTATCAAATACACATTAGTGTGCTAATCAATAAAATTATGTTTTAATACTGCAATTTTAAATTTAATGTAATTTTAATTTTTTTTCTATTAATGGGAGACTACACGGTGTGTAAATGTTGCTACACATCATGTACCTCTATTTTTGTATATCCAAGTCACACATTTATGGCTTCTATGTGTTGACTCAACCAAACTACATGGTGTGTACATGCCAATTACACACCCTGTATCTGCTTGTCATGGGCCAGGTTAGCCCGGTCAACATGTGATGCGCAATAAAAGCACTGCATGTAATTAATTACTCGGCACATCTAGATACATTGTGCATGGGTATACAGTGTGTGCTATGGCCAGACGATGTGTAACTAAGTTTTACCGGCCAATAATTTGGCACTTCTTGATGATATCTCTAGTCATTCTTCATTTGTTATTAAACTTTTAAGAAAATGAAACAGTAAACGAACATGATTAATATATCGATAACATGTTAATTCAATTTGGATTAAATAATTAATAACATGAAATAAAATCTAACCACAATTGCGCATAGATCAACAATAAAATAAATATATATAAATTTAAACGTGATCATTTTGATACCAATTTTTAGTTCTGGGCACTGCGGAAGCATGCAGTGGTGGGTGATATATTAAAATTTCTTTTAATAATCATTTCCCAAAACCAAGATTGAGGATCTTGCACATAAAATTTATAATTAATTTATTTAATATCTAATGAAATAAATACCTGGGCTTAGGAACATTATTCGTTGATGATTGTTGATCATCAAAAACAGCCCTTTCGAATTGTCTTCATTTCACTTGCAAGGATCCAAGGGTAGAATCCCTCTAGCGATGATCCACACATGATTCAATGGTCTCCAAGCAATGGCACTCATTCTCCGGGTGCTAGTGTGATGAATTGAATGTCTTTCATTGTTCATTCTTGATCGCTCTTTCTTTGTTCATGAAAAAATTCTCTCTTGGGTTTCTCATTCTTGAGAGGGAGAGGGGGATTTGAGAGATAATTCATTGTGTACAATAATTATCTATTCTCAAACTTGGAATTTTTTTTGAATGAATGACACAATAGACGTAGAAGTCTATTTATAGAGCTGGGATTTCGGTTACAAAATTTAATTGCATAACAACCATTAAATATAATTATAACCATTAATGAAATATCATGCCACATAATAATAATAACAGTATTATTATTTTGTTGTACATAAACTTGCGTAAAATGGATAAATAATATTTACCGACATGTAAATAATTATTTTATCACCATACGCAGTCTTTATCCGTTCAAACTCCTATTGTATTTATTGAACACCTGAATAAATATTTTATTCTAAATATTTTATTCAAAAACTAGTAAATAAATATTTATTAAATATTAAATAAAATAAATAAATATATTTTATTCACAATCCGATGAATAAATATTTATTTAATTTATAAGATCAATATAACTTAAATAAAATTATTTCTCAGTCTTGAGAATAATATTTATTCCATTAATTAAATTCAAATAGAATTTAATAGAGATCACCAAAAAAACTTACTGTGTGACCCTCTAGGATTCTCTCTCATTGGCATTAGGCGGGCTTGCCTAAAGTCTAAGAAAAACTATCTAGAAATGGATCAAGGAACCCAAGATAAAGAACTTAAAGTCATAATGACAACAAACGCATACGAACGCCCACTTTGTAATATTATCCCTTTGTCACATAATCTCATCAATCAGCTTTCATGATGATATCATCAACATATATGTTTGATACATCATTCTTTGAATATCTAAAATAAACTCATCATTACACCATATCCATGGAATTTAGGGTGACAGTTTTATTTCAATCAAAGGGTCGAGATATCAACTTCCATAAATATGGAAGGGACAAATCCTTTCTTGACTTATCCATTAATAACATGTCATTTGTGATGCACCCAACATACCCCAAAAAATCTAAGTGTGTGAGTCATGACATGCATTAATGATTATCTTAAAGTCTAAGGACCATTACACATGCTCTCATATAGGAATATTTGATGAAACAATAACATGTGGAATTCCTACCAGTGGGTCTGTTCTCATAATCTCCCATCTTGGAGATTACCAAGTGCGGAATTCATGAGAAGAAGTCTCATCTTCTTACGAGTATTCTCACCTGAAGGTTTATATGTTATGTGTCTCATCATAGTATGTTATCCAACCACATAACTATATTAAGAATATTGTCATATCACTTCAAGGTTCTCATTATAGCGAGGAACTACTATGACCTTATCAATGCGACAAATACTCTAGGATATTATTACATTATTTTCATGCAGAATAATGAAAAATATGTAATAAGATGTTTGATTTAATATTTAATACATCAAATATTCATGTAATCAAAGTAAAAAACAGTTGGTTCTAGGATACCAACTCTAACAGTATAGTATCCCCACTATATTTATCACACCTGTGCTTCTATTCGGCAGCCTCTAGCATAAGGGGAGGCACAGTTGATGTCCTATAACAAACCTGTTTTGTCCACATGAGAGTGTCATATCGATGTATGTTACAAAGTGGTGTTAGAGGAGCATGTTCCTCTTTTTTATTAATTTACTGATTGGGAAAGGTAGAAAGGATAATAGGATGTCTAGAGACTTATTAAGGATCTTATGCATGGGAGTAACTAACCCATGTATAGGGGGAAATATGAGTGCTTGTGGATGGGATTGTTGTTTATGTTGTTTGCTTGTTACAGTTAATGGTATTTCACCTTAGGTGATTCGCATGTTTCATGATGTTACTATTTCTTAAGCTTTCTACTCGTGACTCTGTATAACACGAGATGAGTATAAATGCATCATGATAAGAACATAGTGATATATATATTGACACGCATTGTTCATGATAGGGACATATTTATTGCATGTGATATATACTTGCCTATATGAATTGTGTTATGAGCTATTATATCTGATAAATAGAATAAAATGAACTATTATGTCTTGCTAAAACACTTGTGAGTCATGTTTATAGAGACGAAGAGAAGTGGTTCTATGTTGTTGTAACTTTTTGAGGTTAACCATGTTGTTTTTATCCAGTTTTCTAAGGAGTTTTTTTGTCTTGTAGAGAAAATGTCTCCTCGTCATCTTCGAGTTGAGCGTCAGGAGGTTAGAAATTAGCACGCTCCTAACATAACTAAACCGGAGTTTCCTATGGCTCTTGAAGATTATATGGACACTCAACTTCAAAACATATTACTAAGGGTCATGCAATCCATGGAAAGGGGGATTTTTCACACTATTCCTTCGATGTTTGAGCTCATAAGGGAATTTCATCTGCATCATCCACCTAGGTTTACTAGGTAGGGATTCACCCAGGTATCTAAGTTCTGGATTGAGTCGGTCCAGAAAATATTTAAGCACCTTGAGACACCCACTAATAGAAGGGTGAAGCTTGTTGTGTATATGCTCAGTTGAACTATAAAGCGTTGGTGGGATATTCTTGAGAAGACATAGCAGTAGGAGGAGTTATCTTGGAAGGGATTCAAGGAAAATTTCCTAATTCACTTCTATCCAGAGATGTTGAGGGATAAGAAGAATCATGAGTTCATGCATCTGAAATAAGAGGGAAATTAAGTGATGGAATACACTCAACGTTTTACCAACCTGTAGTTCTATAAGATATCTTTAGCTGGTGATGAGATCTCTAGGACAATGTATTTTTAGGATGGACTTCACTATGAGATCAGGTCATAGGTGAATGTTTTCCTTATGAGTAACTTTTTAGATGTGATGAATCAGGCACTCATCACATAAGGAAATCTGAGATACCCTGAGTAGTGGTCAAGTTTTTTCAACTGGGAAAACTTGGATCTCTTCTTCTAGTGGAAAGAAGCGCCGCTATGAAATTTTTCACCAAGTCAACAATGGTAAAAGTAATCAGGGAAGTGGGTATCCATCTCCATATTGGGTTCTGTTATAGTGCTTTCAGTGTGGAAATTTGGGCCACAAGTGGACTCAATGCCCATACCCCAATTTTGAGTGTCGTGTTTACAGTAGGATGGGCCACCTGCATAGGTTTTTTAGGGGCATGCAATAGAAGTGTAGTGGAAGGGGATCAAGACAGATACCAAAGTCTGGGAAGGAATCAGTTACTCCTCAGTAGACAAGTGGCTGGAGTTCCACAGGACATTCAGGTCGAGGTAGGGGATATGGTACCCCAGTGTAATAAAAGGATTACCAGGTAGAGGGAATAGCTCAGGGGAGTTGGGCTAGAGTCTAAGGCAGAGGGTTTGGTTAGTTTCACTTTATGAAGACTACTTTGAATATTGTGGATACAGGACCTTCTACTGTCAGAGGTACAATTCTTGTATCATCTACCCTTGCTTATGTTTTGTTTTATATAGGAACATCACATTCCTTTTTATCTGAAGTTTTTTCAAATAGTTTGGTCTTGGTTGTGGAAATCTTGGATGGTTTTTTTACCATTGTTACACCATTGGGAGTACGGTCAGATAATATCAAATTTTGTAAGGCATGTTCTCTAGAGATTGACGATTATCATTTCTTGTGGGAACCATTTGTATTGGAAATGAAAAGTTCTGATTTGATTCTTGGTAAGGATCAGTTAATCCTATACTTAACTCATATTGACAGTTACCAGAGGATAGTTATCTTTCTATCTCCAGAAGGAGGCAGTTATTCTCAATAGGGTGAGTGGGATCTTCAGGCTGGTCATGGAGGAATAATTCGGTGTAGATTAGATTTTTTCACATCTCAGATTGCAAGCCTTGTTCTAGATGATGGTGGAATGTAGCATGATTCTTTTCCTCCAATGGTAGACCATTTTCAGGATTTCTTTCCTGACGAGTTCTATGACTTACCACCTGAGCGGGAGATCGAGATCACGATCGAGTTAGTGTTGTAAGTAGATCCAGTTTCAATCCCACCTTATAGAATGGCACCAGCAGAGCTTCAGGATTTGAAAGTTTAGTTGGAAGATATGGAAGAAAAAGGTTTCATAAGGCCTAGTACGTCTACATGGGGTTCACCAGTACTTTTCTCCAAGAAGGATAATGGTACCTTGTGCTTATGTGTGGATTATCAGAGATTGAACCAGATGACGGTTAAGAACTGGTATCCCCTTCCATGTATTGATGATCTCTTTAATGATCTGAGAGGTACTAAGATCTTCTCCAAGATCGATTTGAGATCGGGATATCACCAGTTGAGGGTGATACCTTCGAGCATACCTCATTCTACTTTTAATAGCAAGTATGACTTGTATTAATTTTCAGTAATGGTGTTTGGTTTGACAAAAACACCTATGGAATTCATGGTCTTGATAAATTGGATCTCTCAACCTTGTTTGGATCAGTTTGTGGTGGCTTTTTGTTCACAACATATTAGTGTACTCTCAATCAATATACTATCATGTAAAACACCTTGAAATTGTATTTAGTACATTGAGATAACATTGTATTTACACCAAGCTAACCAAATGAAATTTCTAGATTAATAAGGTGCACTTATTGGGCCATGTCATCTCAAAGGTAGGAGTGTCAGTGGACCCAAAGAAGGTTATAGTTGTGGTATCTTGGGAGAGACCCAATAATGACTTTGAGATTAAGAGTTTTCTAGGTTTATCTGGTTATTATCGGTGCTTTTTCTATGACTACTCTCATTTGGAAGCCTCAATGTCCAAGATGGACAAGAAAGGGATGAATTATGTTTGGTCGAATGCTTGTGAGAGATATTTTCAAGAGATGAAAGGAAATATGACCTTAGCACCTATCCACACCTTTACCTGTGTTGGGTAAATCCTATATCATGTACTATGACACATCTATAGTTTGACTTGGAGAAATTATAATGTATGAGGATGGATTGGTTGCTTATAGCTTTAGGCAGCTGAGACCGCATGAGATGAATTTCCCTACTCATGATTTAGAGTTAGCTGTGGGGGTACATGCCCTGAAATTTTGGAGACACTATCTTATGGGTGAGAGTTTTGTGGTGTACACAGACCACAAGAGCATCAGATATATATTTTTATAGTGGGACCTGAACCTTTTGCAGATGTGATGAACCAACCTAGGTCAACCCAGAACCGGTCACCTGAGCCAGCCTGCGGCATAACCTGAAGGTCGTTCCTGATTCCCACGGGCTGGAAACTAGTGTCGGGCATCAAAACATTAAACTAAAGGGAAAATTTTTAGCCCAAACAATATCAGGGTCCATATAAAAAGAACCAAACAAGCCACAACTGCTAATAACTGAACATAAATAATTTAAATAGTTGGCCTGAATACATAGTACAAACTGAAAGTGAAACCACACTACCACGATCCTCGTGTGACCCCTTGGTCACCTCCAACCACAAGACCTAACCTTCACCAAAAAAAAGCACCTGATCCAGAAAACTTGAACCAAAAATGGTACCTACAACTGAAAATATAGGATAGGCGTGAACACCGAGATGCTCAGTAGGGATGCCAAAGGTAACTATAGTTTCCAAATATTTCCATTCCCAAAACAGTCCATTAACACTAGTTTGAAATATAGTTATAGAGATAGGGTTTTCAAATTTTTATGAAATAAATGCCGTTTTTCCATTTTGAAATCCAATTCAAGCCACATGTCATTTCCAAAACCAATTTTCATTTTATAGTTGAACTTCAAAATAAGGGAAAACTAGGAAGTGCTAAAAAGAAACAAATAAACAGCACCAGATGGAAACTAGCACAGTAGGAAGTAAAAAAGAAATTCAAATTATAATAACCATGGGTGATCATAAACATCCCTAGAATACCCATGGGTGTACTCGGTTTGGAGCCACCAGTCGATGTATGGTGAAGCACCTAATTCCATAACCAACTAGCTACCCTAACCTGGCCTCACTAGTGGAATGTACCACCTAGCCTGTCTATAACTCCAAGTGGGTACAAACCTATCTAATCGGGGCTAGCAAGAAACATTCACTCAATAAACTAAAATATTCCCAGGAACCCATGGTGCTAGAAAAACTGTGTATGTAGGAGACCAACGCACACGTGAATCATCCCAGTTGTCGCCACTACACTTACCTACCCCAAACACAGACACCAATATACGATAACCCATGAAGGTAAATCCCTCCTATAAAGGTGCCCCATATATATATATATATATATATCCAAACATGCCACATCATCAAGGTTTCAACTGGGCTTTTATACTATATAGTCATTTAAATCATTTCATAAAACATTTCGGGTTGCCAACCGAGCACACACCTTTACCAAACCACAAACCTTTCCAAGTTTAATAAAAAACATCACTTTAGATTTTGAATTACCAAACGGGCATTTAGCTCAACATATGTAAACACATTTCCCAAAACAACATACAAACTCCACTTCTATATTTGTAATTCTAAATGGCCCTTAAGTTCCAAACACGCACCTACACATTTCAAGTTTTCCAAATGAGCCTTTACCCTTTTCAAAATCTCACCAAAACATGATTCACATCCAAATGGTCCAAACCTTGAGGAACACATTTAAAACCATGTTTTCCAAAATATTTGGAGAAATTAATTATAAAACCTCATTTAAAATTGTATTTAGAATTCACACAGGGGGACCAACTTTATTTGAAAACTAAAAACCATTTAATAAACCAGGGTTTTAGAGAGAACACCATTTTCCAAGTACCATCATCATTTGAGGGAACATCCATGTGTACACCTAGCACACCCATGGATGTTCTAACATCCAATGTCACACCAAACATCCAATATGACACCCAAAATCCATTTCCACTATATTACCATTTTCTTTAAAACTATATTCAACCACTCCAAATATTTTAAGAACAAAAATCATGTCATTGAAAACCATAAAACCCCTTTTCAAAACATTTTAACACACTTATCAAGCAAAAAACTTACCAAATTATACACACCAAACTATGTTCACAAACAACCAATACTATCACAAGATAATAAAATCCAAACATTTCACAAAAATCCCCAAATTCCACTTTAAAGAAACAATATCATTGAAAATAAACACCCTAGGTGAAAAACCCCTAGGCATAGCACATAAGTATCCCTGAAAACCTCTTTTTAGTAAATTCTAACAACATGAAATCACCATTTACATCAAGATATAGTTATATTAGAGGTTTGAATGACATTCATAAATCAATTGGAAACACACAAGTTCTCATGGTGAGTTTTGTAAAAGGAAAAGTTGGAAACGCCTACCTCAACCAAGTGAGGATGGAACAAAATTTCAAGGAGAGGAAGAATCAATCCTCATGGAAAATCCAAATGCCATAACCATCAATAAAATTAAACAAAAAGAAAACCCTAGGTATTAGGGTTTGGAAAAATGGAGGAAACCCCAAAGAAAAAACAAGAAGAGAAGAGGGGGAGAGAAAGAGGAGGGAAAATGGGTAAGAAACCCTAAGAAATTACCTTATAACTAAGGGAGGAGCATCCATGGAGGAGGGGAGGCCATGAGAGGAGGGGTTTCAGAACCCCCTAGTGTTCCAAAATGAGAGGGAGGAAAGGGGACCCAAGCTAGGGTGGAAAACGGGGAGAGAGGAAAGAGGGCCTCCAATTTTTTAATGACATGTCACGTCCGTACGGTTTTCCAAACCGTGTGATAATAGTGTGGACCTATATGCCTAAGGAGAAACTACTACATGGTTTTCTGGAACCTATAGCTTGATTGTACGCAATCCATGTGGTTAGTTCTATCCAACCAGCATGAGCTGAACGACCATGTCGCACGGTTACTACCAACTGTGTGGCAACCATGCTCCCCTTGGAAAACTTCCCAAAAACTTTAAAAAACAAAATTTCAACCGGGAATCAAACCCAAACCTTGACCAAAAGACCCAAGATTGATAAAAGGATAAAATAAGAAGTATTTGGGGTTGGGGTGGGACAATTCTCCCCACCATAGACACTTTATACCCCCAAAAAAGTCACCAAGTAGAATGTTAACCAAAACTTGAGTTTATGCCCAAACTAAACTGAGGAAAACCATGAATCTCGGGATGACCTTACTCTCCATAAGTCACACCCGACCAATTCAAGAAGAAATTGAATCCAAAGATTTAGGGGAGAACACATAAGGGTTCTCCTGACCATAATAACTCAACTAGCTTGAAAACCTTAAAAATCCCAACATGCCACCCTCGGGAGGGAAATGCCGGAACCCCCAATCTGAAATTACCCAACTTTCTTAATATTAAAAAAACAACTTCTCCACAAGGACCCAATAAAAAACCCACCACAAAACAACCTAGCATACCGGGGCACCAAGATGAAGGATCTCCCTATAGCAACACCTCTAGAACTACGAATTTATCACCTCAATTTAAAACTCCAACACTAGGGAAAATCAATTAAAGAGAATTTGACCCAAAACTAGAAACATCATCCCTTTCCTCTATAAAAATCAAGAAATCTCATCACCAAACAAACACCTCCAACATTGAAACCTACCCCAAACAAGATCCAATCATACCTTAAGAAAAATAAACAATTACAAGAGACACATTTATAATAAACAAAGCCAATTAGATTGTGGTAGAACATGTTCATCACATAATTACAACAATAGATGAACACACGAAAACCATAAGAACAAAAATTAGAAAATAGAGAACTAATTTGGGCTTCTCATATCCCAGGAAATTCCTAATTGTGTACGAGCTTCACCTTGACACCTGTGGCTAGGGCTTCGATGGCTGAAGCATCGCCTACCTCACAGTCAGGCAGCACATCCTATGATCAAGACTTTTCTTTTCAGACAACACTTCCTACAAAACTTTCCCAGATGACTCAAATGGACACAACGACGGCAGGTCTTTAGAGGATTGTGACAAGATGGCGCCGAGTGCCCGAACCGGCCACACTGGTGGCACACAAGAGTACAATCTTACAAACTGTAAGCTAGAACCAATGAATGAGATTCAACCTCCACTGGTCACAAAACCAGACCCTCAACAAAACCTAAACGACACAAACTTCAATAAACCTGGGATTTCCCAATAACCCGAAGACACACTCCACTTCCACAAGCCACACAACTACCTCCAACGAACCTCAAATGACTCAAAGAACAATCAACACCTGATAAGAACTAGATATTGGGCATGAATCACTGGAAACCTTAGGTACCTTTTTGGGAAACACTTTCTGAACAACATGAAAAGCACAACTGATACCAACATCAAGCCAAAAACTCAATTAAAAGAAACACCCTGATCCAAGACAACTGGCCCGGAATCCCAAACAAGCTTGAACAAAACCAAAAATCCCTTTTTCAAAACCACCATTTTTCATTTAAATCGCAAAATTGCCTTAACCTAAGTCCACTTTTCAAAAACAAGTGCCACTTTACATAGCCAAAAATCCACTCCCCAAGGTAAAACTAATTTCCAAAACCTTGATATTTCAAAATTCACCTTTGAAATCCAATGAATCATAACATGAGCGTCCATCCATTTCCCTCCACATATTCCATAGACAAGTTCCCCCACACACTTTCCTCACACACCTACACACATGTGATCCTTCATAAGGAATACCAAGGGTAACATCCTTCCTTCCCTCATCAAAACCCAAACATAAACCAAATTTTCAAAACCAAAACACTTTCTCATTTAAAACCCATTCTAGATATTACAAAAACATTTGAAAGAAATCCTTTTCAATTTCAAAACCACTTTAATTTTAAATATTCTTCCATTCCAAGATCCACATTCATTTTAAAAATCACACTTACACCAACCAAAACCAAAACAAAACACAACCAACAACAAAATATCAAGATGAGGAACTAGTGTCTATGCTCAACCTGACGACATAGTTGTGGGTTATGCCCCAAGTAAGGCATATCACTAAGAAGACCTTAGACCGGGAACTTGGACTCCACATGGTTCACTACTCTATGTGAGCCCACAACATGACTCTGGTTTGCCTCCATTGCCATTCCTCAATCCAAAATAATCCCAAGAAAAAGTCTCAGAACCCAGACTACCCCTAGTAACTCAGGTTTTATTATGGGTGGTGGTGATTAGGTAACAACCCATAACCTACCTCATGAGCCCTGATATCCTAATATCCATATACTAGATACCCCAAATAATAAGAACCTCCCACTGATACCATTTTGTCCTGAACCAATCTGGGTTGACCCTGAACCAATCACTTGGGCCAGTCTACGGCATGACTCGAAGGACATTCTTGATCCCCATGGGATGAAAACTACTGCCATGCATCAAAAAATCAAACTAAAGGGAACAATTTTGGCCTAAAAAATACCATGATCAATATAAAAAGAACCAAATAATCCATAAGATCTAATAACTGAACATGAATAATTTAAACAGTTGGTCCAGATACATAGTACAAAATTGAAAGTGAAACCACACTACCATGATCCCCATGTGAACCCTTGGTCACCTCCAACCAAAATACCTAACCTACTCCAATAATGACCACCTGATCCAGGAAACCTGAACCAAAAATGGGACCTACAACTAAAAAGATAGGATAGGCATGAGCACCGAGATGCTTAGTAGGGATTCCAAAGGTAAACATAGTTTCCAAGTGTTTCCATTCCCAAAAAAGTCCATTAACACTAGTTTGAAATACATTTATAGAAATAGGGTTTTCACATTTATATGAAACAAACATTGTTTTCCCATTTTTAAATCCAACACATTCCACATGTCATTTCCAAAACCAATTTCCATTTTATAGTTGAACTTCAAAATGAGGGAAAACCAAGAAGTGCTAAAAAGAAACAGATAAACAATTATGGATGGAAACTAGCATAGCAAGAAGTAAGTAAGTAGTACAAATAATAATAACCATGGGAAATCCAAAACATCCCTAGAAGACCCCTGGACATACTCGATTCAGAACCACCTACCAGTGTATGGTGAATCCCCTAAGCCCATAACTAACTAGCTTCCCTAACCTGGCCTCACTAGTGGCATGTCCCACCTGGCCTATCTACAACTCCAGGTGGGTACTAACCTATCTAATCAGGGATACTGAGAAACCATCACTTAATCAACTAAAAGATGCCCAGGAACTCATGGTGGTAGTAAAACTATGTAAGTAGGAGGCCAACGTACACGTGACTCAGCCCAGCTGTCACCACTGCACTTGCCTACCCCAAACACGGACACCAGTATACGATAACCCATGAAGGGAAATTCCTCCTATAAAGGTTCCCCGTATATATATTTCCAAACATGTCGCATCATCAAGGTTCCAACTGGGCTGCTATACTATATAGTCATTTAAATCATTTCATAAAACATTTCGGGTTGCCAATCGGGCACACACATTTACCAAACCAAAAACCTTTACAAGTTCAATACAAAACATCACTTTAGAGTTGGAAGTACCAAATGGGCCTTTAGCTCAACATAACTAAACACATTTCCCAAAACAACATACAAACACCACTTCAATATTTGTAATGTCAAATGGCCCTTAAGTTCCAAACACACACCTACACGTTTCAAGTTTTCCAAATAGGACTTTACTCTTTTCAAACCCTCACCAAAACATGATTCATAGTCAAATGGTCCAAACCTTGAGGAACACATTTAAAACCATGTTATCTAAAAATAGTTAGAGAAATTACTTATAAAACATCATTTAAAATCATCTTTAGAAATCATACAAGGGGTACAACTTGAAAAATAAAAAACATTTAATAAATTAGGGTTTTAGAGAGAATACCATTTTCCAAGTACCATCTTCATTTGAGGGCGCATCCATGTGTGCACTTAGTGCACCCATGGATGTGACAACATCCAATGGCACACCAAACATCCAAGATGACACCCAAAAACCATTTCTACTAGATTTCCATTTCCTTTAAAACCATATTCAACCACTCCCAATATTTAAAGAAGACAAATCATGTCATTGAAAACCATAAAAACCCTTTCCAAAACATTTTAACACACTTATCAAGAAACATCGTTACCAAATTATACACACCACACTAGGTTCAAAAACAACTAATACTATCACAAGATAATAAAAGCCAAACGTTTCACAAAATCCCCAAATTCCACTTTAAAGAAACAATAGCACTGAAAATAAACACCCTAGGTGACAAAACCCTAGGCATAGCACATAAGTATCCCTGAAAACCTCTTTTTAGTAAATTCTAATGACATGAAATCACCATTTTCATTAAGAAATAGGTATATTAGAGGTAAAAACAACATTTATAAATCAATTGGATACACAAAAGCGCTCATGGAGAGTTCTAAAAAAGAAAAATTTGGAAACACCTACCTCAACCAAATGCGGATGGAACAAAACTTTAAGGAGAGGAAGAATCGAGCCTCACGGACATTCATCACACCCTAACCATTAAGAAAATCAAACCAAAATCAGACCCTAGGTATTAGGGTTTAGCCAAAATGAGAAAACCCCAAAGAAAAACCAAGAAGATAAGAGGGGAGAAAGAGGAGGGAAAATGAGAAAGAAACCCAAATAAATTACCTTGGAACCAAGGGAGGAGAATCCATGGAGTAGGGGAGACCATGGGAGGAGGGGTTTCAGAACCCCTGGTGCACCAAAATGAGAGGGAGGAAAGGGGACCTGAGCTATGGTGGAAAAGGGGGAGAGAGGAAAGAGTATCTCTAAATTTTTAATGACCTGGCACGTCAACATGGTTTGGCTGCATGGTTTTCTAAACCATGTGATAACCGTGCAGACCTCTCTGGCTAAGGATAAACTACTGAACATTTTCCTGGAACCTACTGCATGGCCATGCGCAAGCCGTGCAGTCAGTTATGTCCAACCGGCATGATCCACACAACCATACCACACGGTTACTACTTATTGTGCGGCAATCGTTCTCCCCTTGGAAAACATCCCAAAAACTCCAAAAAAACAAAATTTCGACCAGGACACAAACCCAAAACTTGACAAAAAGACCCAAGATCAATAAAAGGATAAAATAAGGAGTATTTGGGGTCGGGTTGTGACAGTATAGGAGGTGGTTTGAGTATCTGTAGTCTTTCGACTTTTAGTTAAATTATACACCGGGAAAGGGAAACCTTGTTGTCGATGCTTTGAGCCGGAAGACACAGACATAGGTAGTGTGGGAGTATTGTGATGAGTGTAGGATAATGGAACTCTTTGAATACATACATCTAGATGTTCAGTAGTCCCAAGGATGAGTATCTATGACTTCAAAATCTATTGTATCTGTGATTTTGGACCGTATCGAGACAGAGCAGTTATCTGATCTGGAGGGCCTAGTTTAGAGAAAGTTTATATGGTGGGGAGACATCATCAGGATGGTCTCTTGGAAGTAGAAATTCTCTTATTTTCTATATCTAAGTATGGGTTCTAAAGGGCTTGCGTGAGGAGCTGATGAGAGAATTTCATGCTTCTAAATGGGTGGCACGTCCTGGTTTTTCAAAGATGTATTGTGATCTCCATAGATAGTACTGGTGGTCAGGAATGAAGAAGGATGTCACTATTGGAAACTTAGGCTATATTAACAGTTTCCCAAACCGTTGGGTGTAATGGCATGGGGATAGTTCTACACCAATGGTTATTAGGAAACTGTTGGTATAGGGCACTGGATATTCAAGTATAATAACAGTTTTTCAAAACTGTTGGCATAGATTTTTACTAACGGTTTTTAAACCATCAGTTTATTGAAACATGTCATGTTTACCAATAGTTTTATAACCATTAGTATATATTTATACCAATGGTTTTATAAAACCATTGGTATATGTTAATTTTCAAAATCATACACCAATGGTTTTTAGAACCATTGGTAAAGATCATTAACAACGATTTTATAAACTGTTGGTATTGATTTCTTGCAGCATTGAACAATGGCCTCCCCTGTAACATTGCACAGAAAACTCCCCTGCAACATTGCACAGCAGCCTCCCCAGGTTTCCCCTCCTTTACAGAAACCACAAACATAACCAACCAAAAACAGTATTGCAGAAACCATAAACATAACCAAAAACAGTATACTAAATATTGTATACTAAAATACAATACAATGCAATGAATGGTGTATTTTGAGGAAAACACCACACTACAATACAATGCCACTTGAAATCACCACACTTGAAATCAAAACATGCCAATTCACCTAAAATGTTATACCTATCCATGGAAAGTGCAACATTTTGGAGAGTCAAATGGAATGTGAGTTATAAGTGAGGCCTGGGGAGTTTTTTGCTTAATATTTAGTTCTCCTAATTGGGAATTTTTTATGCAGTGAGTCAAATGGCCTTGTAATTTTCTTATAGATTTCTTGGGAGCTCGATTATTCAAAAAGGATGTGAGGACCAATACAATATGGTCATGGTGTGTTTAATAGAAGCCTATGTCAATACAGGTTGTGATTTTTATAGAAAATTTTGATTTTTTAGTTCCAAAGATGGAGTTGATTAGAGAATTTTGAATTTAATTAGAAACATTGTAATGGGTGGAGGCTTAGAAGTTTGTATGAGTGGAAAGACAAGCTTCAAATCAGGGTTTGGGTGGCCCATAATACTAAAATTTAGTTATAGATATATATCAAGTAGTTGACTAGGTGAGTATGGGTAGAAATTGGCCTATACAAGGTGGTCCAATTCCTCCCTATACCTCCACTAGACACATGATGGAGGTACAATGCGGTTAATAGAAGGTCAGGTAATCAGTACAACCAGAAATGGTACTTGGTAAGCTATGAGGGTTTCCTTTAAAATATGGTTGTGACTATATTTTTATGGTTAGTAGATCATGATTTTGAGGGAAATGGGACTCAAAGGAGGGTCATTAGCTGGTCCCTCCTCTCTATCTTCTCCCTTTGGGCACCCCTTGATGTAGTGTGTTTTAGATGACTCTTAAACATAGTTTTGAAGTTAAATAATTTTATTCCTTATTTATTCTTCCTTACTATTTAATGTTAATTTGCATTGTATCCAAGATATAGTTACAGTGATGATTCCACCAGATCAATGTGGAATCATCCCAATCAATGGTTTGTTTGTATGTAGTGTATAGAGTATGTTCTAGGATGATGAACACACATTGTTACTCTCCATTTTTGTTAAGGTATATTTCTTATTAAATTTAATTTTGATATTCAATTTATTTGGTTTAAATTGATGATTTTTCATTTTTTAAGTGTTGGGTATTTTTCTTGTGGTGGTGTTAGGAGTGTGGAAAAGACCTTGCACATGTCATTGATCATGGTTCGGGATGGTGTAGGCTACTGGGTGATATTTCATGAATTATTTCATATGGTATTGAACTATATACTTATTTATAATTATTATAATTAATTGATAAATTAATTATAAAAGTTTTATAATTAATTTTTAGATTTCTTGGATTGATATAGGGGATCAAGATGTTGTTTCGACATTCTTTAGGCTAGGTTGACGGTCATAGGATATGGATTAAAGATGGTAACTACATTAACAATGTTATTGGCCCCTGTAATATTTAATCATATACATGTTTATGCATGATTATACATGTCTTCAAGAGTTTTTTGGGATTTTGATTCATATACTAACTCAGAGAACCCTAGGTAGGAAAATAGGGTGTTTTTAAGCCACCATGAGTCGAAGAGAATTTTCCATAGCTTATATACAGACTTAGAACTACTTGGTGGATCGTCACTAAGGGATAGAGAGTAATGTTTGATTTTAAAAGAGTCCTAGAGTAAAAATCAATACATTGGTTATATGTGAATCCTATTTTTTGAAGAGTATCAGAGTGGATAGCCTGCCCACCCCCCCCCCCCTCCCTGGACAGCCCACACCCCTACAGCTCCCCCACACCCCCTATAGCCCCCCCTGGACAGCCCACCCCCCACCTAGATATCCCCCCCCCACCCCACCTAGACAGCCCACCCCCATTCCCACCCCACCTAGACAGCCCACCCCCCTGGACAGCTCACCCCCCTCCCTGGACAGCCCACACCCCCCCTCCCATGCAGCCCCCCCCCCACACACCCCCTCCCCTGCAGCCCCCCTACCCCACACCACCTGGACACCCCCCCCCCCACCCCACCTGGAAATCCCACCCTTTACCCCTCCTTGGACAACCCACACCCCCTCCACCACCTAGACACCCCCCAGGACAGCACCCCCCCTCCCCCCGGACATCCCACATCCCCCTCCCCCTTACACACCCCCAACCCCCCTACACAGCCCCCCTAACCCACTGCAACTCCCCCACACACACACCCCATGCAACCCCCACAGCCCCCACACCCCCCCCCCCCACCCACTCCCTGCAGCTCCTACAGCCCCACCCACCCCCTGTCGGACAGCCCAGCCCACCCTCCCCCCCCCCCACTCCCCACCTGCACCCCCCCCCCCTCCCCCCCTAGACAGCCCACCCCCCCCCCCCCGTCGGACAACCCACACCCTCCTCCCTGTTGGAACCACTTTGTGTATAAGTTTGTATTTGTTGTCAATAGTTGTCAATGAAGATCAAAATGAAGGAGATCAAGAATTACTCAAATGAAATGGAGGATTGGAAGATCAAAATGAAGGAGATCATGAAGTACTCCACTGAAGTAGAGGAATGGTGATTCATACAATTGTTGTACTGATCGTAAGTTCAAAGAACATGTGTCAAAGGTGATACATTGTTTACAACAATGAAGAATGTGAGGTGTAATCCATCTGAGTATGATTAAAGAAGAATGGGATTTGATTAAGACCATGAAACTCTTCATGATTTCATGAGAGCCATGCAAGAGACTTCTTGAAGACTAGAATCGTATGTTTCGCATGAAGTAGAGGAAGATGGTTGAAGAAGAAGACAATGTGCAAGGGATTGGTATTTTGTGACGGCCATGAACATTGGATTTTGCGATAGCCATGCACATCACATTTTCATAGAAGATGATGATGTTGAAGCTATTCCTTCAAAGAATACATATCACAATAGTGGAGTTTGTGATAAAAGCATAAGAGTTGCTGAAGGATACATATCACCAAGAAGAAGTGTTGTTGAGGTGATCATGCTTGTTGACAAAGCAAATAGACGACATACAAATTTGTTGACAAAGGAGATTCCATGGTGGCATGTCGAGTTCAAGGACTGTGGATAATGATCCATGTTTTATTAATGGAACATCGACAAAGGAATGGATGATCTGGAGGCGGACTAAAAGAGCAGATACAAGGTGGTGCCGTTTTCCAGTGTTTGCCAATTTTTGGGGTCCAAAATTTGGAGGTTGGTGAGCATCGCGAAAAGTGGATTTCCAGGAAGATCATAATTTAATATGGCAAAGGAATGAGTTTCACGAAGATGGGATGCATGGATTGGATTTCGCGAAGATCAGAAAAATGGAGGCGGTGATTCTTCGCGATTACGTCAAGCTTCGCGAACGGCAGAGGCTGGATAGCTTCGCGGCGATGAAGGGATTTGCGAGGGAGATACGCGGAGAAGGTGCGAAGGAATGATGACGGTGATACTCCGCGATTACGATGAGCTCCATGAATGGAAAATTTCCATAGTGCTTCGCGATTTTGAGAGAATTTTGGCGGGAACTTCGGAGCTTCGCGATTTGAGCTTACGTGGCGCTGACTTCGCGCGGAAGGGTCGAGGGTCGGTGGAATTGCCTATAAATACAGTTCGACCCCCTCGAGAGTAAGAGAGATCTCTCAACGAAAATAATTTGCTCTCGGTTCGCAAAGGTCACTCGCGAAGGCAGTCTGCTTCGCGAAAGAGGAGCTTCGCGGCGGCTATTCTAGCTCCACGAAAGTCTTGCGCCCCGCGTTGTCTCAGTGAGCTTCGCGAAGAGGCAGGAGCTCCGCGATAGCCCAGCATTGCAAAGGCTGGAGCATCGTGAGAGTGCTTCGCGATTGAGCTTCGTGAAAAGGCAGGGGCTCTGTGAAGACTTGTTTAAGCTTTCCAAAATTGGGACCCTTGCAAAGTAGGGTACTTTGCGAAGGCCCTTTCAAAGTTTGTTCGCCCAGTGGACAAGGAAAAAAGGGGTACTCATCAGTGGATGAAATTTGGACATCAACAGAGAATCATTTATTGAGAAATCACACAAGTGATTGTGATTCAGGAAAACGAAGACAAGGGGATCTAGTGCATTCGGTCATTGCACTAAAGAAGAAGGATTGAACTAAAAAGAGTATCAACTCAGGACTCTGATGCCAGCAAAGTCTCATGCTAAACAGGAGACAAAGAACTTCATGTCTATCTATTGAAGAGATCTTCACATCTATAAATTGAGTGTGACTTCACCAATGGCAGTGATCTAGGGGGAGTCAACGGGAGTGACCCGAGGGAAGCAGTGAGCTATCCCTGAACCTTTGTAAAGGCAGTGAGCCTGGCACAGAGTGACTGTGCCTGAACAATTGTAATCTACAGCTAGTGAAGCATAGTGGATTCAGGTATGACCGAAAACCTGTCGGCGTATGCTCCTTGGACGTAGCCCTTAGTGGTGAACCAAGTAAAAATAGTTGTGTCATCTCTCTGCATGTGAATGTTTCATTGCTGATCATATCCATCATACAGGTTTAAGTAGTTCCTACCAACATGGGAACAAGATCCACAACTTTAAGAAGAAAAATTTGACACCCTGATTCACCCCTCCCCTCTCAAGGTGTCCCGGGGTCCTACACTCCCCACCTGTACCCCCTCTCCCCTTGCACACCCCCTACCCCCTGCACACCCCCTTACCCCCTGCACAGCCCCCCTAACCCACTATCGATGGATTTTATGTTAGTCATTCATGACAAATAAAATCATGGATTTTTTTAGACATGAAACACTTAATTTATCATACTAAAAAACATAAAGTAATAACATGGGATTTAAAATACATAAGACTCACCAATTCAGTCACAACAAATCATCCAACATCAACTATCATAATTATCAGTCAAAAATGTAACGGATCAATCTGTCTCTCATCACCATCATTTTCATTGCTTTCATCATCACTATTATCATTAGCCTCGGCCTCATCCCCATCCTCGGCCTCATCCTTCAGCTCGGCATCTTCCCCATCCCCTTCCCCTTCCTCATCCTCCGCCTCAGCCTTGTCCCTGTCCCCATCCGTGTCCGCGTCCCCGTCCTTGTCCTCAGCCTCTTCCTCTCCATCATTATTGTCATCATCATCTTCAAGAACTTCATCGTCATGACCACCACTTCAACTACCGTCTGGTGCACTATATAATGAATGTATCGACAATATATATTCATCACAAGTCATGGTGGGGGAGTCCAGGGGGTGGGTGGGCTGTCCGGGGGGTGGGGTGGGCAGTGGGGTGGGGGGCTATCTAGGGGGGGTGGCTGGTGTTTAGGGGGGTGGCTGGTGTGCAGGGGCTACAGGGGGTGGGGGTTGTCCAGGGGGTGGAGATCTGTAGGGGGTGGGGGCTGTCCATGGGGTGGGTTTGTCCAGGGGGTGGGGGTTTTCTAGGGGGTGGGGGTATGAAGTGGGGTGGGGGTTGTCCAGGGGGTGGGTGGTGTGCAGGGGGTTGCAAGGGGGGCTGTCTAGGGGGTGGGGATCTGTAGGGGGTGGGGGTTGTCTAGGGGATGGGGGTCCAAGGGGTGGGGGCTATCCAGGGGGTGGGGTGTGAAGTGGGGTGGGGGGTGGGTGGTGTGTTGGGGGCTACAGGGGGGCTGTCTAGGGGGTGGGGTCTGTAGGGGGATGGGGCTATCCAGGGGGTGGGAGGGCTGTTTAGGGGGGTGGGGGTTGTCCAGGGGGGAATGCAGTGGGGGGATGTCCAGGGGGGGTGGGTGGTGTGCAGGGGGCTGAAAGCAGAAGGGGGGGCTGTCCAGGGGGTGGGGGATGTCCAAGGGGGTGGGTGATGTACAGGGGGGTGGGTGGTGTGTAGGGGCTGTAAGGGGTGGGGGATGTCCAAGGGGTGGGGGTCTTTAGTGGGTGGGGGCTGTCCAGGGGGGTGGGGGTTTTCCAAGGGGGTGGGGTGTCTAGGAGGTGGGGGGATGTCCAGGGGTGGGGGTGGGGGCTGTCTAGGGGGATGGGTGTCGTGCAGGGGGTGGGAGGTGTGGAGGGGGTTGTAGGGGTGGGGCAGTCTAGGGGGTGGGGGTCTGTAGGGGGTGAGGAGCTGTCTAGGGGGGTGGGAGGGCTGTCTAGAGGGTGGGGGTGTACAGGGGGGTGGGGGTCTATAGTGGGGGTTGTCCAGGGGGGTGGGTGGTGTGCAGGGGGTGGGAGGGTGTCTAGGGGGTGGGGTGTGCAGGGGGTGGGGGGCTGTCCAAGGGGTTGGGGGCGTCTAGGGGGTGGGGGTGTTGTCCTGGGGTGGGGGTTGTCTATTGGGTATACCATTCCATCATTATTATAACCATTAATAACAACTTATTAAAAAAAATCATTAGTGAAAGATAATCAAAGAGCACTAATGAAGTGTAGAACAAAATTAGAAAACAAATCAAAGTGCACTTATTGGGTATACCATGCCACAGACCGCACAGGCATCTCGTTTAGGCCAAATCAAAACATAAAACAAAAAAAATTGATGCAGAACATTAAATCACCATGCACTACATCCATGTAGAAAATAAATGAATTGTTATTATAGCCATCAAGACCCGAGGTGCGTTCAAATTATAAACAGAAGAGTGTAGATTTGATCTCATCCTCTGATGGAATGTCAATAAGATCACAGTTCTAGTGATATAAAATTTATTAGGTTATATATTCCATCAATTATTGGTCATTAGATTTTATGTTTTTGTTTTACATCCTTTGAAACTATTTAAAAATAGTATTTGAGAGGTTATTCCCTATAGTGATGATTCATACATCGATTGATCCATGGAAGAATTACCACACAAACCTCTCCTTTTAGAAAAATCAAAAAAAACAAAAAAAACAGATGCAGAACAACAAAACTAAGATACTAATTATATATTTAAAGTGTAGAAGAAAAAAAGTGCTTGATGAAGATTGATCGGTGGAAGAAGTTTGGTTGCGGCAGACAGAGCTTGGATTTAGGGAAGCAATCGAGTGGAGGGGGGACTGGAGGCCCGCTTGAGATTTAGGGGAAAACATTCCCAATGGTTTTAGAAAACCGTTGGGATATATAGTGTATCCCAAAGGTTTAAAAAACCATTGGGAAATCTATATACATTGGAGAATATCCCAATGGTTTAAGTAAACTGTTGGGATAGAGTTGATAATCTTCATCTTATTCCAATGGTTATTCTAAACTGTTGGCATAGGGCCATTGTATCCCAACGGATTCTAGAAATCATTGGGAACACCAAATTTTGATAGCATTTTCCCAACGGTTTTTTAAAACCATTGGTAACACATATAATACACTACCCTTCCCCAATAGTTTTCATAAAACCATTGTTATATGGGACCTATCCCAACAGTTTCTTCAAACCGTTGGGATAGGGTAATTGGTATAGGGGACCTATCCCAATGGTTTCTTCAAACCGTTGGGAAAAGGGCATTAGTGTAGGGAAGAATTCTAATAGTGGGTAACAGGCTTTGTGGTGAAATGTTAACCTATCAGCAGGTGAAATCCGAGCATCAAAGACCAGTTGGGTTGTTGTAGTCACTATCCATTTCTGAGTGGAAATAAGATGATGTCACAATGGATTTTGTGACAGAATTACTTAGGAAAACCCATAAGAATGATGCAGTATGGGTGATCATAGATCGACTGACGAAGGTAGTCCACTTCTTACTTATTATTGAAACCTTCACTCTTGACGATTTGGGAAGTCTCTACATGGGCAAGATAGTTCGGTTGCATGGTCTTCCGAGAAATATTGTTTCAGACCGAGATCTTTGTTTCACATAGCAGTTCTAATAGGGTCTTCAGAAGGATTTGGTGCAACACCCCATGATTTTTCAAATAAATATTGAATGCATAAAACGCTCAGTGTCTACAAAACAACACTTTCTTATAATCTTTCCAATAAACAGAAATTTCTCACTTCTGTGATTTTAATTTTGAAAAACTAACATACACAGTTTCATTTAGTAAGATATTTAGAGTCTGATAGGATCAACTTACATTTTTAGTGAATATTAACTTGACCCTTATGAATAGTTACATACCCTTATGAATAGTAATGAATAGTAAATCAGCCAAAAAAATAGAAACTTCATCAATGAATGTATAAATACTATTTAGACATCTTATAAGTGAAAAAATGATCATAACATAAGTATTGGTATTTTTGTAAGTCATAAATTGATTTCATTTTTTAATTCTACATGTTGAAAAATGGTTGGGGTTAATTTTTGGGATTTTTCTAAAATACTTGAATTTTTATGAATAGTGAAATGCGGTAATTTATTGTATATATACATTATGAGTTAAATACACTATTCCTATTATCATTGATGATGTAACCACCCTTGGTTCAAACTCATATGCACATATTACTATTTTTTGTCACAAAATCATCACTATTTCATGTCTTATGAAAAAATAATAAACTAATGGTTAAAATATTAAGAAAATCCTCTACTCCACTATAAAAAACACCCACACTCCACTCTTCTCTTCACTCCTCTCAAACCTTGTGCCATGTCTAAATTTTGCTCAAATCTCCTCCAAAGATCCTCCCCCACATCCATCCACCCTTGGTCTCATAAAAAGGCCAAATACTCTCCCCTAAAGAGGCTCTCAAGGAAGATTAATTCAAGAGTTAAATTCCTCTTTTCAATTCTTTTACTTTGATTTCTTTTCAAGTTCCTTTGTTTTCTTTTCTATCCTCACCTCTCCTCATCCAAATGTTATGAAAACTCTAGTACCTTACATGTACTATAATTTTGTTATGATTATGTAATAAGTTATTATCATCTCTCCTTTACCCTTCTTTTATGCTAGTAGTAAAAAACATCATCTGAGATGTGCTAATTTACCACATTCAAGGACGATGGGTTTTTAATTTCTATTACCATCTTCAATTCTGGTCATGAAACTATTTTTATGGTTGAACCAGACTATAATATATTTATTATATCTCATCTATGGTTTTGGAATCTTTTTTACACATGGTTTTGATTTATAAATCAAAATGAGTTTGTTGTGTTTAAAAACCGCCAATTAACCCAAACGGTTATCATTAAATAATTTATATAATGATTTATCTTCACTCCAAGTAACCGAATGAAGTTTACAACCATGTAACCTTCTTTATGTTAACTAATAATATATAACTTCAATTCTAGACAACCATCCTCATTTTACATGATTCTCTGTTCATGTATATAAGAATATCGATCATGAAACAAACAGACACGAACAATGAAATTGAACCTCTTAACCCATCAAAAAGTCTATGAATGAACTTAATAAGTTTATAATAAAACAATGAAATAAAGAGTATGTTCTGTAATTACTGATTAATGAACCTAAATTTGATTATTCAGGTCATTAAGATTGAGTGGAGAACACCTTCAACTTAAGGTAAGGGTTTCTTCATCCCACTTCCATTTTTGTGAGATATTTCATATTCAATAAAACCACTTGTGTATGTTGTATGTATACTGACCATTTATGTTTAATATAATGAATCTATTTATTTTAATTATATTCAATGTATCATTTAATGATTATTAAATTTGGGTCATACGATTCAATTGATTACAAAGTTGTAAGTATTTTCTACCCGAACCTCCATTTTCATTCGAGTTGATCGTATTTTCTACTCACCTCAATGATATTCTTATTTATTATTATGTACTCTTCATAAATTCTGGGTGAATGTTCTATATATTTGTACCAAACAAAATCCTACTTTTATTTATGGGGAGTTATATGTTTTAAAAGGATCTTTCAAAAATTCTTCTCGTAATACAAGCTTGATTCAAAGGAATTTCTCAAATTCTTGCCTATTTTTAAGGGCACTCTATAATATATTTTTCGAAAAAATTATCTTTATAAAATCACCCATTTTATTATGAAAATACTATCTAACTTCAGTTCTATTTTTATACAATGATTTTTCAAAAAGAACTCTTCTTTTCAAAGTAAAAGAGTATTTATCTCAAGAATTACTCAATGATTTTATAAGAGTATCTTCATCTATTTCAACACTCTTGTTGATTATTATGTGTTATTGGGATTAATATTTTATGATATCATATACCATATTTAATTTAATATTTTATGATTAGTTATATTATGGATTTTCTATCTTAAAACCATTGACCAATTTACTCTGAATGGTTAGTGTTTATGCTTAATGTTCGGGGAAAGTTATTTACATTTCATACATTAGTTTCAATATGAATATATATGTTGTTTATGTTTATCCCCATTCATATGAGGAATTAATTGGACATGTTAAGTGTTAGTTGTGGCCTTCTATAGCTCATCGGTGCATCGGTAGGTCCCATGAGACAAACTATGGTCTTAGCATGAGGCCTTGACAAAATGGATATTTATGGTCTTGGCACGAGGCCTTGACGGTATGGTTATGATGTCCCATATTGTGTATTCCCTCATTATGAAACTAGTAATTGAAAGTTCATGTGGTTATTAGACTACTAGAAAACCCATGATAGTTCTTTATTATGGCATATTTACTCAGTTCATATTTCCTCCATATTATGTTCATGTTTATTTTTAAAGGCATGTGTTTTTAGTTATTCATCATTCCTAATGTTTATGTTTATGATATCTTCAATTGTATTGATTACCCTTACTGAGTATCTGAGCTCACCCATTTCTTATGTTTCATTGTCTCAGGACATGAATAATTTTATTACGAATTCCCTACAGAGATAAACTTAGAGTTTTGGATATTCCCAATAAAACTTATATGTTGTTTTTAATTTCAAGTTTTAATGTTGAACCTATGTATGTATCTAGTTTTCCAAAACTACTAAACTACTCGGTCCTTTAGGATTTGATTCCTTTTAATCATTCCAATGTATTAAAATAATGCACAAGTTCTGGGAAACTGGGGTTGGGGTGTTACAGTTGGTATCAAAGGAAGTTTAGTAGAAAACTTGGAAACTAGATTTAGAAAATGCAAATTAGGGGAAAACCCCTAAGATAGTCATTTAGGATAAACATACAAGAAAATCCTAGAGTTTTGGGTAAGGAATAGATTATGTGGATCTATCTAGCAAATAAATCTTTGTCTGTATACTACAAGTGGACGTGATTCTAGCACATATGTACCTAGGAGTGAAAACTCCGACAAGGAGTTTTGGGCTTGACCTGGGGTATCCTAGTACACGACAATGGGTCTTACTGTGCACCTAGTTTGACACTCCCGGGGGATATTATTAGGATAATTCACATTTTCTTCATAAGCTATTATGAATGATTTATTCTTCCAAAGTAACCAAAGTATATGGTTCTAGGATTTAGGATGCATAAATTTATTATATGTGTTATACCTTTTTTAGAGATATAGAAAGTTTATAATTTTATAAGATAATATAGTATATTTAATTGATTAGAAATGGTGCCTAGCAGAAGGAATGAGAACTTCACTAATGCACGTGATGCAAATAGTAAGAATGATCATATCTCTCATAGTCTTAAGACATCATTTCAAAGGAATATAGTCTCCTAAGTATCCTCATCATATGAAGAAATAGTATCATGTGTTAACAAGGTATGTAAATACTTCTCTGATTTCTATGTCTTTGAAGAGAAACAAAAGAAAAAGAGAACGGTAGAGAAAAATATGGATAAAGGAAAGGAAGGGAAAGAAGGGTTTCCACATGTGATAATTGTGGAAAGAATCACCATGGTAAATTCTTGAAAGGAATGAGAATTTGTTATAAGTGTGGAGAAAAATGACACCAATTTCGTGATTGTAAAGTCAAGAAAAATCTTTACAAAGTACAATGCTTCAACTACAAGGAGATGGGACACTATGTGAATCAATGTCCCAAGTGTCAAAGGAATATATCCCAAATGATGATATTGTATAATGATCAAGTTATGATGTTACCACAAACAATGTAGAATGATTAATATTCCTAGTCAATAATCATGTCATTTGAATATTTTCTTCAATAATGTACTAGTTATAAGAATTATGGAATATATGAGGATTGTACTGCAATACTTTTTCATTGAGGATTTGAAACCATAAGTTGAATGGTACCAAGAAAAGATATTCAGTGGAAAGTTAAACTTTTTGGAAAAAGCGTGATTCAGGGAAGGACAACCCTTAATATATTTCTAATAATGAAGATAATGATGAAGAAATGATTCATTTGGATAATTATTGACTACCTAAAAACTTATTTTTGACTTGTCGACAAGGGGTCTATGTTATCATTGATGGAGTTTACAACATTTTTTGTTATAAGGAATATATCCAATAGCATATGTAAGGATAAATGCATGTTTCCAATAAGGTTTTATGGTAATTTAAGTTATTAACATATTTCAAGAGGACACATGATGAGGATATTCACATGTTATGAATGTGAAAATTGAGGGAATCTTCATGTTGATTAAAGGAAAATAAGGTAGGAGATGCATTGAGAAGTTCAGATCATGGAGTTCTAAACAAATGAGGATTTCTAAGGACCCCGTGTACATAGATAGGGCAAGGATGGATATGAGAATGATTCTAAAGTATTCGATCATGATCTTTTGGAAAGTTAAACCATTTTTGAAATGGTTCAAGTTTATCATTGTATGAGGTTTTAGAGCTTAATGTCACTACATGATGCAACCTGTGCTAAGAGATAAAGTAAAGATAGTTCAAGGCACAAACAAAGGATAAGATTATGTTTATAAAATAGAAATGTATATTTATACTATTATAGAGTGGAATAATTCATCAACTCTAGGAAAAAAGTCTTAAATAAAAACATTGTCTGATTATCATGATATCAATAAAATTTTCAGAACTGTAGTTTATGTTTTTTTTGTAATGATCTTTCATCTGAGCATGTTCTCTATCATTTTCCATCAAAACATGATGGTTTTATTATTCTTTCATGACCAAGTTGTCCAATTAGAATGCATAGTTTTGTCGTAACCTTTGCATTTCCCTTTCCCTCTTATTAAGAGGATATTTTAACCGTATTCCTGATGTGGGATCCCCACAAGGAAATTTTCAAGTACCAACCATTAACTTTCGAAGTTCAATTTCAAATTTCAAAGGAGAAATTTTTTGTAAGGAGGGGAGAACGAAACACCCCAATATTTTTCAAATAAATATTGAATGCATAAAACATCAAGTGTCTATAAAACAACACTTTCTTATCATCTATCCAATAAACATAATTTTGTCACTTCTGTGATTTGAATTTCCAAAAACTAATATACACGGTTGCGTTCAGTAAGAAATTTAGAATCTGATGGGATCAAATTACATTTTTGGTGAATAATAACTTGACCCTTATGAATAGTGATGAATAGTGAATCGGAAAAAAAAAATAGAAACTTCATCCATGAATGTATAAATACTATTTAGACGTCTTATAAGTGACAAAATGATCATAGCATAAGTATTGGTATTTTTGTAAGTCATAAATATTTTAATTACAATTTTATGGTTAATATAATAATTTAAAATGGAAATTTATTTTCATAAAATGTAATCATAAATTTTCATTTTATTGTATTATGGTTATAAGATAATTTTATGAGACCTTGATTAACTTTTCAAGGTGTTATAAAACGAGTTATAGTTTTTATGTTTTTTATTTGAATAAATTATGATTTTATTTAAAAATTGAATTAAAAATATTTAAAAACATTATTTTCAAAAAATGGATTTCATTTTTGAATTATACTTGTTGAAAAATGGTTGGAGTGAATTTTTGAGATTTTTCTAAAATACTTGAATTTTTATGAATAGTGAAATACGGCAATTTATCATATATATACATTATGAGTTAAATACACTATTCTTAGAATCATCACTGAAGTAATCACCCTTGTTTCAAACTCACATGCACATATTACTATGTTTGTTCATGGAATCATCACTATTTATTATCTTATAGAAAAATAATAAACTAATGATTAAAATATTAAGAAAACCCCCCTCTCCTCCGCTATAAAAACCACCCACACTCCCCTATTCTCTTCACTCCTCTCAAGTCTTGAGCCTTGTCTAAATTCTGCTCAAATCTCCTCCCAAGATCCTCCCCCATGTCCAGCATCCTTTGGTCTCATAAAAATTCCAAATCCTCTCCCTTAAAGAGGCTCTCAAGGAATATTAATTCAAGAGGTAAATTCCTCTTTTCAATTCTTTTACTTTACTTTCTTTTCAAGTTCCTTTGTTTTCTTTTCTATCCTCACCTCTCATCATACAAATGTTATGAAAACTCCAATACCTTACATGTACTGTAATATTTCTATGATTGTGGAATAAGTTATTATCATCTCTCTTTTACCCTTCTTTTATGCCAGTAGTAAAAAACATCATCCGAGATGTGCTAATTTACCACATTCAAGGACAATGAGTTTTCAATTTATATTATCATATTCAATTATGGTCATGAAACTATTATTATGGTTGAACTAGACTGTATTATATGTATTATGTCTCATCTATGGTTCTGAAATCTTTTTGTTCACATGGTTTTGATTTATAAAGAAAAATGAGTTTCTTGTGTTCAAAAACCGCCAATTAACCCAAACGGTTATCATTAAATAATTTATATAATGATTCATCTTCACTCTAAGTAAACAAATGAATTTTAAAACCATTTAACCTTCTGGATGTTCACTGATAACATATAACTTCAATTCTGGACAACCATCCTCATTTTACAAGATTCTCCATTCATGTATATAGCTATACCGATCATGAAACAAATAGACCCGAACAATGAAATTGAACCTCTTAACCCATCAAAAAGGTCATGAATTAACTTAATAAGGTTATAATAAATCAATGAAATGAATAGGAGGTTATTTAATTTTTAATTAATGAATCAAAAATTTTTTTCAGGTCATTAAGATCAAGTGGAAAACACCTTCGGACTTAAGGTAAGGGTTTCTTCATTTCACTTCCATTTTTGTGAGATATTCCATATTCAATGCTACTACTTGTGTATGGTGTATGTATACTTACCATTGATGTTTTATATCATGAATATTTTTATTTTCATGATATTAAATGTATCATTTAATGATTATTAATTTTGGGTCATACGATTCAATTGATAACAAAGTTGTAAGTATTTTCTACCCGAACCTCCATTTTCATTCGGGTTTCTCTCATTCTCTACTCATCTCAATGATATTCTTATTTATTATTCTTTTCTTTTTATAAATTTTTTTTGAATGTTTTATATATGTGTACCAATCATAATCCTACTTTCATTTATGGTGATTTATATGTTTTAAAATGATCTTTCAAAAAAAATCCCGTAATACAAGCCCGATTCAAGGGAATTTCTCAAATTCTTACCTATTTTCATGGGCACTCTATAATTTGTTTTTGGAAAACCATTATCTTTATAAAATCACTCATTTTATTATAAAAATAATATCTTACTTCACTTCTATTTTTATACAATGATTTTTCTAAAAGAACTCTTCTTTTCAAAGTAAAAGTGTATTTATCTCAAGAATTACTCAATGATTTTATAAGAGTATCTTCATCTATTTCAACACTCTTGTTTATTCTTATGTATTATTGGGATTAATATTTTATGATATCAACTACCATATTTAATTTAATGGTTTATGATTAGTTTGATTATTCATGTTCTATCTTAAAACCATTCACCAATTTACTCTGAATGGTTAGTGTTTATATTTAATATTTGAAGAAAGTTATTTACATTTCATACATTAGTTTCAATATGAATGTTTATGTTGATTATATTTATCCTTGTTCATATGAGGAATTCATTGGACTTGGTAAGTGTCGGGTGGGGCCTGCTATAGCCCCTCGGTGCATCAGTAGGTCTCATGAGACAAACTATGGTCTTGGCACGAGGCCTTGACAAAATGGATATTTATGGTCTTGGAACAAGGCCTTGACTGTATAGTTATGATGTTCCGCATTATGCATTCTCTCATTATGAAACTAGTAATTGAAATTTCATGTGGTTATTCAACTAGTAGAATACCCATGATAGTTCTTTATTATGGCATATTTACTCATCTCATATTCCCACCATATAATGTTCATGTTTATTTTTAAAGGCATGTGTTTTTAGTTATTCATTATGCCTAATGTTTATGTTTATGATATCTTCCACTGTATTTCTTACCCTTACTGAGCATTTGAACTCACATATTTCTTATGTTTTATTTTCTCAGGACATGAAGAAGTTTATTATAAATGACCTGCAGGGATAAACTTAAATTTGTGGATATTCCAAATAAAACTTATATGTTGTTTTTAATTTCAAGTTGTAATGCTGAATCTATGTATGTATCTGGTTTTCCAAAACTACTAAACTACTTGGTCCTTCAGGATTTTATTCTCTGTAATCATGTCAATGTATTAAAATAATGCACCAACTCTGGGTAATTGGGTTCGGGGCGTTACAGTTGGTATCAAAGGAAGTTTAGTAAGAAACTTGGAGAGTAGATTTAGAAAATGTAGATTAAGGGAAAACTGTAAGATAGTCATTGAGGATAAACACACAAGAACATCCTAGATTTTTTTGTAAGAAATAGATTATGTGGATCTTTCTAGAAAATACATCATTGTCTGGATACTATAAGTGGACATGGTTCTGGCACAGATGTACCTAAGAGTGAAAATTCCGACAATGAGTTTTGGGCTTGACCTGGGGTATCCTGGTACACGACAACGAGCCTTACTGCGCACCTAGTTTGACACTCTCGGGGGATATGCTTAGTATAATTCACATTTTCTTTACAATCCATTATGAAGGATGTATTCTTCCAAAGTAACCAAAGTATATGGTTCTAGGATTTATGATGCATAAATTTATGATATGTGTCATACCTTATTTAGAGTTATAAAAAGTTCATAATTTTATAAGCTAATATAGTATATGGAATTGATTAGAAATGGAACCTAGTATAAGGAATGATAATTTCACCAATGTAAGTGATGAAAATAGTAAGAAAGATCATATCTCTCATGTTCTTAAGTCATCATTTCAAAGGAAGATAGTCTCCCAAGTATCCTCATCATATGAAGAAATAGTATCGTGTCTTAACAAGGTATGTAAAGACTTCTCTGAGTCCTATGGATTTGAAGGGAAGAAAAATAAGAAGAGGATGGTAGAGAAAAATATTGATAAAGGGAATAAAGGAAAGAAGGGTTTTCCCACGTGTGATAACGGTGGAAACAATCACTCAGGTAAATGCTTGAAGGGAATGGGAGTTTTTTATAAGTGTGGAGAAAAAGGACACCAATTTCATGATTGCAATGGGCAAGAAAAAAATTTCCAATGTACAATGCTTCAACTGGAAGGATATGGGATACTATATAAATCAATGTCCCAAGCGTCAAAGGAATATACCCCAAATGATGATACTGGAAAATGATCAAGTTATGATGTTGTCGCAGATGAAGTAGAATGATTAATGTGCCTAGTCAAGAATCATTTCATTTGAATATTTTCTTCAGCAATATACTGGTTATAAAAATTATGGAATATATGAGGGTTGTACTGCAATACTTTTTCATTAAGGATTTGAAACTATAAGTTGAATGGTACTAAGAAAAGATATTCAGTGGAAAGTTAAATTTTTTTGGAAAACGCATGATTCAGGGAAGAACAACCCTTAATATATTTATAATGATGAAGATGATGATGAAGAAATGATTCATTTGGATAAGTACTTACTACCTCAAAACTGATTTTTGACTTGTCGACAAGTGGTATGTGCTATCATTGATGGAGTTTACAACATTTTTGGATATAAGGAATATATCCAATAGAATGTGTAAGGATGAATGCATGTCTCCAATAAAGTTTTATTGTAATTTGAGTTATTACCATATTTCAAGAGGACGCATGATGAGGATATTCACATGTTAGGAATGTGAAAATTTAGGGCTGTTTCATGTTGATTAAAGACATATAAGGTCGGAGATGCATTGAGCAAGTCAGATCGTGGAGTTCTAAAAAAATGAGGATTACTAAGGACCTCGTGTATATGGATCTGGCAAGGATGGAAATGAGAATGATTCTAAAGTATTAGATCATGATATTTTGTAAAGTTAAACCATTTGTGAAATGGTTTAATTTGATCACTATATGAGGTTTTAGAGCTTAATGACACTACATGATGCAACCTGTTCTAAGAGATGAAGTAAAGATAGTTCAAGGCACAAACAAAGGATAAGATTGTGTTTATGAAATAGAAACATATATTTATACTCTTATAGAGTGGAATAATTCATCAACTCCGTGAAAAGAGTCTTAAATAAAAAAATGTTGTCCTATTATCATGATATCAATGAATTTTTTCATAATTGTAGTTTGTGTTTTTTTTGTGATGATCTTTCATCTGAGCATGTTCTCTATCAGTTTCTATCAGAACATGATGGTTTGATTATTCTTCCATGACCATGTTGTCCAATTAGAATGCATAGTTTTGCAGTAACCTAAGCATTTCTTTTTCCCTCTTATTAAGAGGATATTTTAACTGTATTCCTAATGTGGGATTCCCACAAGGAAATTTTCAAGTACCGACCATTAACTTTCGAAGTTCAATTTCAAATTTTGAGGGTGAAATTTTTATAAGGAGGGGAGAATGCAACACCCCAAGATTTTGAAAATAAATATTGAACGCATAAAACACTAAGTGTATAAAAAATAACACTTTCTTATAATCTAGCCAATAAACATAATTTTGTCACTTCTGTGATTTGAATTTCAAAAAACTAACATACACGGTTGCGTTCAATAAGATATTTAGAGTCTGATAGGATCAACTTACATTTATTGGTGAATAAAAACTTGACTCTGGAGAATAGTAACATACCCTTATGAATAGTAATGAATAGTAAATCAGCCAAAAAAATAGAAACTTCACCCATGAATGTATAAATACTATTTAGACATCTTATAAGTGACAAAAATGATCATAGCATAAGTATTGGTATTTTTCTAAGTCATAGATATTTAAATTATAATTTTATGATTAATTTAATAATTTAAAATGGAAATGTATTTTCATAAAATGTAATCATAAATTATCATTTTATTTTCTTATAGTTATAAGATAATTTTATGAGACCTAACTTTTCAAGGTGTTATAAAATGAGTTATAGTTTTAATGTTTTTTTTTGAATAAATTATGATTTTATTTAAAAATTTAATTAAAAATATTTAAAAAATGGATTTCAAAAAATGGATTTCATTTTTGAATTCTACATGTTGAAAAATGGTTGGGGTGAATTTTTGGGATTTTTCTAAAATACTTGATTTTTTTATGAATAGTGAAATATGGTAATTTATCGTATTTATACATTATGAGTTAAATACACTATTCCTAGTATCATCGCTGATGTAATCACCCTTGGTTAGAACTCACATTCAAATATTACTATTTTTGATTATGGAATCATTACTATTTTTTATCTTATGAAAAAAATAAACTAATGATTAAAATATTAAGAAAACTCTCCTCTCCTCCACTATAAAAACAACTCACACTCCCCTCTTCTCTTAACTCCTATCAAGCCTTGTGCATTGTCTAATGTTTTCTCAAATCTCCTCTCAAGCTCCTCCCCCACGTCTAGCAGCCCTTGGTCTCATAAAAATACCAAATTCTCTCCCCTAAAGAGGCTCTCAAACAAGATTAATTCAAGAGGTAAATTCCTCTTCAATCCTTTTACTTTACTTTCTTTTCAAGTTCCTTTGTTTTCTTTTCTATCCTCACCTCTCCTCATCCAAATGTTATGACAACTCCAGTACCTTACATGTACTGTAATGTTGTTATGATTATGGAATAAGTTATTATCATCCCTCTTTTACCCTTCTTTTATGCTAGTAGTAAAAAACACCATCTGAGATGTGCTGATTTACCACATTCAAGGACGATGAGTTTTCAATTACTATTACCGTCTTCAATTCTGGTCATGAAATTGTTCTTATGGTTGAACCAGACTTTAATATATGTATTATGTCTCATCTATGGTTCTGGAATCTTTTTGTACGCATGGTTTTGATTTATAAAGCAAAATGAGTTCGTTGTGTTCAAAAACCGTCAATTAACTCAAACGGTTATCATTAAATAATTTATATAATGATTTATCTTCACTCCAATTAACCAAATGAAGTTTACAACAATGTAACCTTCTGGATGTTCACTAATAACATACAACTTCAATTCTGGAAAACCATCCTCATTTTACATGATTCTCTGTTCATGTATATAAGTATACCGATCATGAAACAAACGGACCCGAACAATGAAATTCAACCTCTTAACCCATCAAAAAGGCCATGAATGAACTTAATATGGTTATAATAAATCAATGACATGAAGAGGAGGTTCTGTAATTATTAATTAATGAACCTAAATTTTATTTTTCATGTCATTAAGATCAAGTGGAGAACACCTTCAGACTTAAGGTAAGGGTTTCGTCATCTCACTTCCATTTTTGTGTGATATTATGTATTCAATACTACTTCTTGTGTATGGTGTATGTATACTGCCCGTAGATGTTTCATATCATGAATCAATTTATTTTCATTATATTCAATTTATCATTTAATGATTATTAATTTTGGGTCATACAATTCAATTGATTACAAAGTTGTAAGTATTTTCTACCCAAACCTCCATTTTCATTCGGGTTTCTCTTATTCTCTACTCACCTCAATGATATTCTTATTTATTCTTATAAATTCCTCATAAATTCTGTGTGAATGTTCTATATATGTGTACCAACCAGAATCCTACTTTCATTTATGGGGAGTTGTATGTTTTAAAAGGATCTTTCAAAAATTCTTCCCGTAATACAAGCCCGATTCAAGAGAATTTCTCAAATTATTACCTATTTTCAAGTGCACTCTATAATCTGCTTTTTGGAAACCATTATCTTTATCAAATCAATAATTTTATTATGAAAATACTATCTTACTTCACTTTTGGTTTTATACAATGGTTTTTCCAAAAGAACTCTTCTTTTCAAAGTAAAAGAGTATTTATCTCAAGAATTACTCGATGATTTTATAAGAGTATCTTCATCTATTTCAACATTCTTGTTGATTCTTATGTATTATTGGGAATAATATTTTATGATATCATCTACCATATTTAATTAAATGGTTTATGATTAGTTTGATTATGTATGTGCTATCTTAAAACCATTCACCAATTTACTCTGACTGGTTAGTGTTTATGCTTAATGTTCGGGAGAAGTTATTTACATTTCATACATTAATTTCAATATGAATGTATATGTTTTTTATATTTATCCCTGTTCATATGAGAAATGCATTGGACTTAGTAAGTGTCGGGTGGGGCCCGCTATAGCCCCTCGGTGCATCGGTAGGTCTCATGAGACAAATTATGGTATTGGCACGAGACCTTGACAAAATGGGTATTTATAGTCTTGGCACGAGAGCTTGAAGGTATGGTTATGATGTCCCACATTATGCATTCCCTCATTATGAAACTAGTAATTGAAAGTTCATGTGGTTATTCGACTAGTAGAATACCCATGATAGTGCTTTATTATGATATATTTACTCAACTCATATTCCCACAGTATTATGTTCATGTTTATTTTTAAAGGCATGTGTTTTTAGTTATTCATAATGCCTAATGTTTATGTTTATGATATCTTCCGTTGTATTGCTTACCCTTACTGAGCATCTGAACTCACCCATTTCTTATGTTTCATTTTCTCAGGACATGAAGAAGTTTATTATGAATGACCTGCAGGGATAAACTTAGAGTTGTGGATGTTCCCACTAAAATTTATATTTTGTTTTTGATTTCAAGTTGCAATGTTGAACCTATGTATGTATCTGGTTTTCCAAAACTATTTAACTACTTGGTCCTTCGAGATTTGATTCCTTGTAATCATGTCAATGTATTAAAATAATGCACCAACTTTGGGCATTTGGGGTCGGGGTGTTACTTCTGAGATCGCAGGTTCTTTTGAGCACAACTCATCATCCTTAGACTGAAGGTCAGTCTGAGCAGACTATTCAGGTTCTGGAGAATATGTTACAAGCTTGTGTTTTGAATTTTGGCGTTTCATGGGAGCAGTATATGTCACTCGTGGATTTTTCATATAATAACAGCTTCCAAGCATTAATCCAAATGGCACCTTTGGAGGCCTTGTATGGCAGATCATGTTGTCCGCCTGTTTGTTGGTTGGATGCAGGTGAGTCAGCGCTTGCTAAGCCTAGTCTCATGTAGGAGACATCTAAGCAGGCTTAGTTGATCAGGAGGCAGTTGGTGACCGTGCAGAGCAGGCAGAAATTGTACGCTGACCATCAGAGACAACCTCTGAAGTTTGAGGTTGGCTATCGTGTTTTCCTTCAAGTGTCACCTAGGTTGGGGAAACACCGTATCTAGAAATATGGTAAGCTAGCGTCCAGGTATTTCGGGTCGTTTGAGATAGTGGATAGGGTTGGTCCAGTGACGTACCGATTAGCCCTTTCACAGTGCTACATTGTCATGCACGACGTGTTGCACGTGTCGCAAGATGAGAGATATTATCCTGACCCTTCTCATGTGAAAGTTATCGAGGATGTCAAGCTTTGTGTTGATGCGTCCTTTGAGGAGCATCTGATACGAATTGTGGACCGTAGTGAGAAGTATCTCCATGTTAGGACTATACCTTTGGTTTGAGTGCAGTGGCAGCTTGGGTGTGTTTAAGAGGAGACCTGAGATAGAGAGTTTGATATGCGAGCACAGTGGTCATACTTGTTCGCCGAGACCCCACGGTGATGCTTGGAGCAGCTCTGGGACGAGCTATTATATGGTGAGTAGGTTGGAAGATCTCATCTTTTTTCAGGTGCGTTCCTTTCTGAGTTTTGCATTGAACGTCTTTCATTTGGTTTTCCTTTGTCTTTAAGTCTTGTGGTTGAGTCTTTGTTCGAAGACGGAGAGCCTCTGTTGGGGAAAATGACCTGAAGTTCAAGAACGTATGTTTGTTTGGATTAATGGAGTTCGTGTATAAACATGTTAAACGAGCTTACGAGGGTTTTTTTTTTGAGTTTGGGAGGCTTCAATGGTGGTCTCAGCACTTTCATAGAAGCTAGGCCAAAAACTGCTCGTTGGATAATTACACGTGTGCATGTTACACAACGTGTAACTACTGCTAGACACATGTTGTGAACGGGTTCATGACGTGAAGTAGTTACATGTTGTGAACCTAATTCACGCCATGTGAGTGTCGCTCGGGATAAATATTAATCCGAGAAGGCGGATTTTTCAACGTATCTCTTTAATTGAGAAATACATGATGTGAAAGGTTTACACGTCGTGTATTCCTCAGACCCAGCAATTTTAAGTGTGTCGTGCGTATGATTTTCTCATTCGTTTCAATGCAGACTTCCTCTCGACCTAGGATGAATTCCATGTGATTTTGGAGTCTCTTCCTCCCTTTTGGATGTCCTGATTGCGCATCTAATCCTTGGTGAGTTGTTTTGCTTAGGTTTCCCTCTTCTCTCTCGTCATTCCTTATCATTGCGATGTAGATCACTTGGCCACAAGTTGTTTTGGGGTTTTGATCTTGACCTAGGTTCTTTTTGCGAACTTTTGCACCTTTGTCCTTATTTGAGTTTGTTGTTGGAAGCATTGCATTGATCGTCAAATAAAGGTAGGGGGGTCTAAACCTAACCCTATGATATGTTTAATTGCCAAGTCCATGCAATATTTCGATTGCGCCAACGCAATGTGCGCTCTAATTAATTTATTCATTGATAAAGGTAAATCATGGAATGGGCTAGAGGTTGGATCCCTTTTGATTCAATTGATAGCGCTTATGGCTACCCTTGGGTGAGCGAACCCTTGATTGGCTAATGGCTTGAAGTGTATTTAGCATGACATGAGACCTTAGGTGATTGATTAATATTAAATCCCTAGGTAATGGCTTATTGCTTATTGATGTGACTATTGATCATTTGAGATATAAATGAAAATGTAATTGAAAGACAAATGATAATTTGCATAATTAACCATTTAGACTTATAATGTGATATTTCGATAAGTTTGAGAATGGGAAGCCTGATCTGTCTACTATCTACTAACTGTGCAAGTCCTTGGAAGAGATTGGTTTTTAAAGGGTTTTTGGTTGGGGGTATTGATCCAAAACAGATTCTATTTAATTTTGATTCTAAAGATGATTATTGCATTATCCTTCACAAATGAAGTTTTTGAAGCAGACAACCACCCATTTTAATCCCCACATCGCATCCCCCAATTGCCTTGGTTGAGTTACTTTCTTCTTATTCATCGTGCAAATTAATCTGCTTGCAAATTAATCTGCTTTCAAATTAAGGCAAGCTTATTAAGATTGATGCTGTGAGGCTGCAGTGGACCGTGCTAATCATGTAAAAAAAAGGGATATCACCTAGAGAGCGATGCTAGTGACATAAGCAAATCAACTCGAGAAAGATGAACACAGATCTCCTAGTGATTCTTACAAGGAGATCACATAACATTAAGCAAATGCAAGCCCATATGCTGAAGGTTTTTTCTTTATCAGGGAAATCGAGCTCAATCTTCGGCCATGAGGTTAATGAACACAAAGATCAAAGAACAAATCCTTTTTGAAAATTATGACATCGATTATGTTGGAGGCCTATGATTGTTTCAAGAAATTTTCTAAAGATTTTAAGTTAGCTTCCAATATTTCTTTACAGGATGAGGATAAGAAAAAACTGATAAAATTTAACACCTGTCAAGGATGATGAAGCCTCCGATTGTCATGCCCAATGTCGCCCCCCGCCCGCCAAACCATCTATTGTCGGGGACTACCCGACGACACTTGCATGTTGCCAACACCACCAGAGTTCCCTGATATCACCATAAAAATCAAAAACAAATGTGAGAAAGCATATGATATTCTCAAAACGGTTCAATCATGTTGGAGTCTGTATCCCACATTAGACTTGAGGTCCGGTGTGGTCTTTATTATTTGTTATAAAAGCACCCCAAGGGCACCTTTAGAGTGTACACCTTGGGGGGTTTGGTTTCTCCTATTTTTATCCTTCTACACGGTATCAAAGGGAACCTAATCCCGACGACTCCCGGCAGCCGCATCCCTGTCCATCGGCACGCCCTTGCGGTTCCTCCACCGCGGCGCAGCACTTCGCCCGCCTTGGACCGGGCCATTTGGCGCTGCCAGACCCCGCAACAATTCTGCGGAATCCCCGCCTCCAGTCGCCGGCCCCGCAAATGCGGCTTTCACGGTGCTAGTGTGGATTTCCCGGCATATCATCAACCGGTCCCACAAGTGCGGCATTCCTGCGTTCCGTCTACCGACCCGGTCTCTGTGTGGTTCTTCTGCTGCGCCCGCAACATCATCTATCCATCATTCTGAGGGGGAGCTACGATCGTGAGGGGAGCATCAGTCTTACAACTTTTTTCTTTTATTCTGTTTTGTCTTGTTTTGTCATCAAGCTGGGTATGTCCAGCTTGAGGGGGAGTGTTTGCAGCCTGTTGTTTGTTTTGTTTTTTCTTTATGTGTCCAAGCTACGTACACCTAGCTTGAAGGGGAGTGTTGGAGTCTGTATCCCACATCGGACTTGAGGTCCGGTGTGGTCTTTATTATTTGTTATAAAGCACTCCAAGAGCTCCTTTAGAGTGTACACATTGGGGGTTCGGTTTCTCCTATTTTTATCCTTCTACAAATCCAATATACAATTCAAAACAAAAACACACACTAGTCCCACATACCCATAGGTTGTGCAGCATAAATAAAAGTTCAAAAGCGACAACATAGAATAATAATATCACCATCACCAATTTTTAACACAAGTCCATCACAAGGTAGACGTTGAAGACACAAAATGCACCACACACCTTCAGAAAATGCTGCGAATTTTGGGCTGTTGCGGTTTTCCAAACTCCTCTACAACTTGGCCACCTGCATGACCATGAGATTCCCCTCCATATTTACAGAAAAAAAAAACTGCCTAAAATGGAATTTTATTTATTATATCAATGAAAATATTAAAAAAAAACGGAAATGGTAGATTTTTTTGGAAAAATATGGTCTTCATATTTTCAGGAAAAATGAAAACAGGCAGTTATCGGACTTGTTTTCATTCCCCTTTTTAAAACATTTTCTAATACATTTTTTAATACATAATTGGAAAATGAAAACCCAAAACATTTTCCATAGCCAAACAGAGCTAGAAATTCTCCTTTGGAACAAGAAAGAAAAAGAAAACACCACCACAATAAACAGAAGTCACCTTTGAGAATTGCACCCTGATTGGCCTCTGCATCGGCCTCCGAGTTCAATGCCTTCAAAAGGAACACGACATCATCAAATAAGAATAATGACAGTCATTTTGAACTATGCAAGCTGCAACAATTAGCAATTTCAGCCCTGTTTGGGAAATCAAGTTTACATTCAAAAAAATAGCATAAATGATGCTTTTAAAAGCTCACTGCCCACCCTTTCAACATGACTTATATGGAAAGATAGAAATTTGTGCTTGAGCTCTTGGGCCACCTTGCACAAATCAGCCATGTTTTGGTTCCTCGTCTTCCACAGACCCTGAACCTGCTCCAAAAATAATCATTAGGTCAAAACTGAATAAAAAAACAAACAAAACGTGTCATTTTTATAATTGATATTTAAACTGAATATAAAGAGATTGCATGAGACAATGGGTAATGGGTGCGTGAGTAAGAAACAATGAACGTGAAAAAATTTATAAAAAAAAAAATCAGAATTACATATTACAACATGAAATGTAGAAGACGCAGCAGTAGAAATAGAAGAGGAGTTATCTTCAGAGCCTAGGCTGCTGTCGCTGCCTCTCTTTGCATGCACCGAAAAACTGAGTTTCTCCCCCCCCCCCCCCCAGCCAACATAAATAGGAAGGGGAGCCTCAAAAATCACCTAACCAATTGCTGCACAGCTGGTACCTTCTAGACAGCTAGCTAACCTCCTAACTGGAACCTATTGGACACCAGGCTAACCTCCTAACAATTCTGGACAGCTGGTTGACCTCTAACTGGAACCTGCGGAGCAGCTGGAAAACCTCCTATTGTCCAACTGCCAAACTGTCCCATAAGCAGATTCTCTCCATTCCCGGAGTACGTGTAGGTTTCCTAACAATTCTCTCCCCCTCAAATACATCTTTGCCCCCAAGGTGGTTTCCCCTCAGGTTCACCCACCCAACGACCCTTGGGAACCTGCTCATCATTCAGCTCCTCCTGTTGCTCAAATGAAATTCCAGACAGCGAGCCGGAGTCCATCTTCCATCTTCGGGGCATATCTTATTATGAATGCGGAAACCTTAACAACAAACGATTTCAGAAACAAAAGCAGACAGGGGGAAAAAATGAACACGGAGATTTTTGTGGTTCGAAAAGAATCACTATGTTCACGGAGAGGCTGATACGTGATGCACGGGGTTGGCTCGATCTTCACAACGTGGGCAACTGATGTAGGATAAGGTTTAAGGTTTTGTGGAACAACTAGTCAACCACGCTATAAGGAGTGTGACCTACTACATGGAACAACTCACTCAACAACAAGCGAATTAGCCAATCCACACAACGACACAATTGAATTTGTTGTAGTCTGTATCCCACATCGGACTTGAGGTCTGGTGTGCTCTTTATTATTTGTTATAAAATCACCCCAAAGGCTTCTTTAGAGAGCACACCTTGGAGGTTCGGGTTCTCTTATTTTCTCATTCTACATGGTATCAGAGGAAAATTAATCCTGCAACACTTCTGCGGAATCCCCGCCTCCCGCCGCCGGCCCCGCAAGTGCGGTTTTCCCGGTGCTAGTTTGGATTTCCCAGCGTTTCATCGACCGACCCCACTAGTGCGGCATTCCTGGCGCCCCGTCCATCGGCCTGGTCTGAGTGGTTCATATGCTGCGTCCGCGACATCATTCATCCCTCATCCTGCGGGGGAGCTTCAATCGTGAGGGGGAGCAGCAGCCTTGAAGATTTTTCTTTTCTACTGTTTTGTCTTGTTTTGTCGTCAAGTTGGGTATGTCCAGCTTGAGGGGGAGTGTTTGCAGTCTGTTGCTTGCTTTGTTTTTTCTTTATGTGTCCAAACTAGGTACACCTAGCTTGAGGGGGAGTGTTGTAATCTGTATCCCACATCGGACTTGAGGTCCGGTGTGGTCTTTATTATTTGTTATAAAAGCACCCCAAGGGCTCCTTTAGAGAGCACACCTTGGGGGTTCAGGTTCTCTTATTTTCTCATTCTACAGAATTGATGCATAAATTGGGGGCTTTATGATCTAGAATCACCGATCTAACAAGTAGACCGGCAAGGAAAGAATGCACAAGAGCAAGGGAAGAGAAAACCATTCCTTAAACGATGGACAGAAAATAAACTGGTAGAGTTTCACTAATACAAACTTGAATGTCATACAAGTGTCATGTCAATTGCTATTTATAACAAGAGGGATACAGAATGCCAAGGGTTTAATACTCTAAAATCATGAAGGCTAAACTCATTTGTCCCATTAAAAGTCAAAAAGCTAAAGTTAAATGAAGACTTTCCATAAAAGTAGTCATGTGACATGGACTTTAGATGTCACATTTGGGCTTGAATAAGTAATATTATGGGTACATTTGTTGCGGAATCGTCGGGAGTCACAACGATAGAAACGAGATACGGAAAGAAAATGCAGAAAAAAAGAAAATACACTGAACACACAAATTTACATGGTTCGAGAATAATCCCTACGTCCACAGAGAGACAGAACTTCACTATGATTCGGGAGCACAGATTACAGAAATTTCTCACACAAATCCTAACCTGAAAATGGGCTAAAAAGGGAGGAAGACGATCCACTGTTCCGCACAGAAAGTCCGCGTCGCTACAGTGAAATCCGGTCACCCAAGTCAAAAGTGCTACAGTGGCTACTGGCTGGAAGTCCAAAAGGCTACAGTAAAGTTGACTCTGAAGTCCGCACTGCTACAGTACTCTGTCGGTGTCGGTAAAGTTGACTCTGAAGTCCGCGTTGCCCCCTGCAACCCCCAACGAGCTCACCGCAGAGCTCGACCCGCGACAGTTGCGAGCCACAAGCATTCGGTCCAACCGGATAGGGCTACACCAACCCAACAACATTTGCATCATCTGTGAAAGGTAAGATATACTGGGCCTTTAATGCAGCGATACGGACTCTCATTGTCTCTTGCAAACTCTTGATCCAACTACGCGTCATTGGGCCACGCAAATCAAACTCTTTACCATGGACAATGGACTCAATGTCTTTGACTCGGTTCTCATCATTCTCAACCTCTTAAAAAGGAGTCGTCCTCAACTCTTCATGAGTTGCACCCAAATACAGAGAAAGATCAGAAACATTGAATGTGGCACTAACACCATACTCACCTGGGAGTGCAATTTTTTAAGCATTGTGGTGTATTTTTTCGAGCACTCAGAATGGTCCATCTCCACATAGCATGAGTTTCTACTTTTTATTGAGAAATCTTTGTGCACGAGAAGCCACACCAGGTCAATGGCTCGAATAACACCTGCTTCGACCCTTTTTTGAACGATCAACATATTTTCATGTCATTCACTCAATGTTTTCCTTCTCCCTCTTATGTGGTTTCTTAATGAATTCTACACGTCTTTTTCCATCCATATTAGTTGTTTCCTGCATCAAGGTTCAAGTCTAAACTCATACCATTTTGCTTTGATCTTAGATGAACTTACAAAAGAATATTCAACATGAGATACCTAATTGCATGATTTTTACAAATGATATAATTTGCGTTGCAAAATCCAAAGATGCAATCAATTTAAAGTTATGGAGAGAGTTTAGAATCGAAAGATTTCCATCTTAATAAGGATAAGACCGAATATATGGAGTGTCGTTTTAACAAATGATTGTATAGTAATGTTATGGATGTGATATTGAGAGTCCACATTGTTTCAAGTTGATCGTTTTCGATATTTAAGCTCAATTCTGCAGTGTAATGGAGATATTAATACAGATGTTTCTCGTGGGATTCAAACTGAATAGATAAAATGGAGAAAGACTTATGATTGCTTTGTGATCATAAAAATCCTTTGAAATTGAAGGGTAAATTCATAGGATTGTTATTAGACAAGATGTTCTATAAGGTCATGAGTGTTGGCCTTTAACAAGGCACCATGAACAAAAAATAAGGGTATTAGAAGTGCAAATGTTAAGATAGACATACTAAGATGGATAAGATTAGAAACAAATGTTTTCAAGAGAAAATTGGAGTGGTTCCGACTGACTAGAAGACGACTAAGACTGGATTAAGATGAATTTGACATGTTAGAAGAACGTCTAGGAATGCACCTGTAAATAGGGTAAACTTAATGAAAAATTCACTTATTAAAAGTAGAGACAAACCTAAAGAACACTTAAACAAATCATTCAAGATAATCAGATTTTAAATGGTTTTAATGAAAATATGGTTTTCAATAGAGCTAATTGACAATGTTTGATTCATGTAACTGATCTCATTTAATTGGGTTTAAGACTTGTGTGTTGTTATATTAGTTGTTTCCTGCAAAGGCAAAGGAGTAAGTTCAATAGAGGCAAGGGGGTTGAAGTCATAAACGATTACAAAAGGGGAAAATTGAGCAATGTAATGTTTGGATCTGTTATATGCGAATTCTACGTGAGGAAGACACTCATCCAAATTCTTAAGATTTTTTTGGCTATTGTTCACAGGAGTGTAGATAATGTCCAATTCACCACCTCTATTTGTCCATCAGTTTACGAGTGACAAGTGGTGGAAAACATCAACTTCATTCCTAGCTTGCTTTATAAAATTTTCCAAAAGTAACTTAAAAAATTGGTGTCTCAATCAGACACATTTGTCTTTGGCGTCCCATGTAAATGTCATCAAATGTGCCATTTTTTAAAAAATGGTCCTCCACAACAAAGATGGAATTTCTCCCCCTCTTAGTACTTGATAACCCCACAATAAAGTTTATAGATATGCCCACCCATGGGGTATGGAGAATTGAGAGAGGAAGATACAATCCATGAGGGTTTAATTTAGATTTGGCTTTATGGAACAGACAATGCACCTTTCCACAAATTTTCTCAACGTCCCCAGACATCCTAGGCCAATAAAAGTACTCACTAAGAACACTTATGTTTTTGCAATGCCAAAATGTCCCATTAGCCCAATAAAAAGTGACCCTTTCAGTAAAAGTAAACAGAAAAACCAATTGAGAATACAAAGCTTATCAATCCGAAATAAGAATCCATCATATGAATAAAACTTTTCCCAACTAGTTTTGGGTTTTCAATGACTAAAAGGTTCATAGAAATCACTATTAGTGACATAATTCCTTGATGAATTCAAAACCAAGGAGTTTAGAATCCAACAAAGATAAAAGAGCATATCTATGAGAAAGTGTTTCGATGGAAACAATGCTTTCTTTACCCTTTTTATGCTTGATGACGTATGGGAACGACTCAACGAATTCCAACCACCTAGCATGTCTCTATTTGAATTATGTTAGCTCCTAGGGGGTTTAAGAACCTTGTGATAAGAATGAATCACAAATTCTTTAGGTCAAACAAAATGTTATCATGTTTCTAATACTCAAAACAATGCATACAATTCTTTATCATATGTAGCATAGTTTAAGGTTGGGCAATTTAACTTCTCATTGAAAAAACAATAGGCCTGCCTTCTTGGATAAGCACTCTTATACCAAAAAGGCGTGTGGGTTAGTCTCTCCATAAGTTTGTGGAATGTCTTCTCTTGAGTTGTTCCCACTTGAGTGGAACATTCTTCTTTGTCAACTCGTTCAAGTGTGTCGCCAATGTGCTAAGATCTTTCAAAAATCTTCTAAAAAAGCTAACAAGACCATGAAAGCTTCTCAACTATCCAACGGAAGTAAGAGTCGACCACTCTTGGATGGCTTTGATCTTCTCGTTGTGCACTTCAACTCCATCGCCGCCCACAACAAATCTAAGAGAAACCATTTTATCCAAGCAAAATTCACACTTATTAATGTTTACAAACAAATTTTCCATTCTTAACCTATAGGTTTCTTCTTAAGTGGTCCACATGTTCATTCAAAGTCTCACTATACACAAGAAAATCATCAAAGTAGACTATCACAAATTTTCCGATCTATAAGCACAAGACATAATTCATTAACCTCGTGAATGTGCTGGGTGCATTGGCAAGACCAGAAGGCATCACTAGCCACTCATAAAAACCATGCATCATTTTAAAATTCGTTTTCCACTCATCACCTTCCTTCATTCTAAGGTGGTGATATTCACTTCTCGAATCGATTTTGGAAAAAAATAGTGGAACCATTCAACTCATCAAACATATCATCTAACCTAAGGATAAGATGACGATACCTGACCATAATATTGTCGATAGAACAACAATTGATGCACATTCTCCATATATCGTCCTTCAACACCAGCAGCATCGGTACTGCATAAGGGTTGAGGCTCACTCTGACAAAGCCCATGTCCAACACTTCTAGAACTTTCCTTTGAATTTCCTAGGTCTTCTTAGGGTTATCGCGATACTCCGAATGATTCATGAGGGATGCTCCAGGTATGAGATCAATTTGATCCTCAATGCCTCTAATGGATAAGTCAGGCGGCACGTCTTCTGGAAACACATCATCAAACTTATGCAACAAAGACTCAATAACATGTGACAAAGAGATGTCAAATCGTTAGTATTCAGAGTCACCTCTTTCTACATAAATACTTTGAGGTTTTTTTGTGAAATCAAAGCTTCCTTAAACTCTCTTTTCTGTCATCATCGCATTTTTTCCGCTCAACCACTTTTTCTTTATGCTCAATCTATTTTCTTCTCTCCTTCTTGCCTCTCCCCTCATTCTCTCTTTCCTTTCAACTTTTCATACCACTCGTTTTTTCTTCTCTCAAAATATGATTTTCCATATTTTGTTTTGGGTGTTAGTGCCGAGAACCCCAAGTTTTGAAACGCCCTTCCGGAACCTCACTTGCAGAATAAGGCCGAAAGTTCTGAAACTGGCAACACTCAATGTCAACATTTGGACGAAGGAGCTACACTCCAACGTCTAGCGTCGAATTGTCGTGACCTCAGCAAATCTTCTGAAACACACACAAACGGAAGGACAGAAGAACTCACTCACACGGAACAACAAAGGGATTTATGTGATTTGGACTTAGTCCTAATCCACGGGAGAAACACAACTACTTTTATTAATAACGGAAGAAGAGGATAATTACAAAACAAGTGATCTCATTCGTTTATTTATAGACAAGTCTAGATAGTTGATCTAGTGTCACCACCTTCCAATCATTGCGGACATCCCTCCACTTGGTCAACGTCATCGGCAACCACACTGCCCCAACTTCTAATCCCCAGTGTGACAACCAAGGTAATGTTAATAATAAATCAATTGCATATCTTATTAATATTCATGATTAGATTTTATGGATTTACATTCATTACAATAATTTTATATGATTTTTCAAATCGAAAAAAAAGTTTTATTCTAAGTGTTTTACATATATTATATGATTTTATTTAAAAGTTAAATTTCCAAATTTTAAAAAATTAAAATTTATAAAATGGACTTCATTTTTTTTTTATCAGCGTATCAAATTTAGCTTAAGTAAATTTTTGGGATTTTTCTAAAAAAAATGATTTTTTGATGAATGGTGAAAAATACTGATTTTATAAAAACTGTCATTTCTTTTCAAGTTTTTAAAAAGTTTCATTCTGTTTTGGATTGGTTTTAAAGTAACATTAGCCCCATTTAACTAACCATAATCCAATTAATATCATACAAATTAGAATTATACTTGATTTTGATATAAATTTATTTTTAAGACTTAAAAACGTATTTTTCTAAAAAAAATTGTTTGTAGTTACGTTTTGCATTTTTATATTAAAGTTCAGTTATGTCGCTTTTAGAGATTGAATCTTGAAAAATGAATTTCATATTTGAAATCAGAATGTTCAAATTTAGTAATGAGGTCAATTTTATTTTTTTGATCATAATCAATAGTAACCATGGTAATTATTATCACAACGATAAAGGGTAAAACAAATTAATTAGGGTTAAAACCTTGTGATAAAGTTACAAAAACTCAACTTAAATCATATTGGATGAGAGGATTTCAACCCTTATCATCTTGGTTTCGAAATTGGATTGATTTAGTGTCAGTTGACCATGAGTAAGACATTTATAATATTTAAAAGTTAAAAATAATTACAAGAGTGTCATTCCCCTCACTTTTAAAAGGGCACATCCTCTCGTCACTTATTCATAAACTTTGAACAATCTAGCTCAGTCAAGCTCTACCCAAATACCTTCTCAACTCTCCTCGCGCCCTTAGAGGTTTTGGTCTCTTCAAAAGACCAACCTAGAAGTCTTAAGGTGTAAACCAAATGAGGTTTTCCAAAGAAAATGTATAACTCTTAACTGAGTTTTTTCATGTTTATTTCACCTTCCACCTCTTTTAAACTTGCCATAATCATGTTGATATAACGACATCAGTATCTCCAATATACTGAAATGTTACTATGTTTATGGTACAACCATTTTTCATCACTTTTCATCCTATGAGAAATGAAAACATCGTTCGTGTGTACTTCTAGACTATCAACCCCACTAAGCGATGTGATTCGCTTTTTTATCATTGCCTCACATGGCTGGTTATTATGATGGATTTAATAAATATATAAGATATTTATGACATAATTATGGTTCTGGAAAGATAAAATAATATCTCCCTCTCATCCGTTGAAAAATGGAAAACGTCATTCATACGTACGTGTGAACCACCGCCTCCATGATACGACAAATTTCATTTTTCATGTCCATCTTTCATGGTTGGTTCTAAAATTGTATTTAATGTATAAACATGATAATTATGTCATGATTAATATTATAGAGATGATGGAACAATGACTCATTTGACCATGGTCAACCTACCGAAGCTATTTTGGGATTATAAACCAAACGTACTCAAAACGTCTGACATGAACTTGACTGATTTAGTAACTATATAAGATATGGTAATAAATGAAATAAAAGATATTATGATAAGGTAAAAAACTAAAAAAAGGTTATTAAATAGGTAGATAATTAATATAAGTTTATTATATAGAAGTTAAAGAACGTGTGACGAGTCGAACTAAAGGTAAGGAATTTTCTTTAAAACCTAAAGTTCTCCTTTCAAAATCTTTCTCCTCCATAGCTATGTTCTATAAAATGTTTCAAAAAATTTATTCTTATAATGAAATGTTTGTTCAATCATTTTGAACCATCTTTGACTTTCTTTGCGAATGTTTAAACAGAAATCTCTTTAACATTTTCGAAATAGGTAATATTTGACCTTTTTCAAAAGTATGAAAGGAATCTCCTTTTTAAACATTTATATCATGAACAGTTTTTCTCACCGTCATAGGTGTTATTCTTTTAGTACAAGATTTCATGGTTTTTCAAAGGTCTTAATCCCGTTTTATCTAGGAATTTTTTTTTATTAAGAGTTCAAAGGAAAAATGATATTTCACCATGTTACATGAAACTCGAAAGTTCTTTTTCATATGGGTTCAAAAGAATATTTTATGAGATTTTATGATAGAAATGCAAACTTCTATGTGTTATATGTATGTTATGGTCCTTGAAAATTGTTCATGATGATGGGTGAGTCCGACATAGCTCGTGATGACGGGTGATCCCGATATAGCTCTCCAATGCATTGGGTAGGTTATTTCATTTGTAAGGGTTCTATGAAGATGATGTCTCAAGGCACCAAGAAGAGTAATCTATGCTTGCAAGACTTTTTATGGAAATCTATTGATTTCATAAGATAAGCAAACAAGCTTATGTTTTAAGAAAGTTTAAGACCCTTTTAAGGTGAAAGGTATGTTTTTCAAGAAAAAAAAAATCATGAGTTATCATAACCCTCATGCTTATGATTTTGTCGTCTTACTTACTAAATGTTTTATGAAAAAAATTGAGCAATAAAACTAATTTCATAAGTAAACCAATATTTGAGCTCATATTTTATTATGTAAAAAGGGTAAATTTTCTTATGGATTTCATAGCTTTTCAAATGGGCTAATGGGTTCTTTTTCTTTTTATATCCCTTACTGAGATTTCGGTGATCATCCCGAATATTCAAATGTTTTTCACAGGGCCTAAGGATGGATAGGGATTATAGTAAGTTCTATCTTACCGCTGTGGTGGCTCATTTTTAAATGAAGAAAAGACTAGAATGAAATAGATGTTTAAATTTAAGAATCCTATTTTTACGGGAAAAAATGGAGATTGAGTGGAAGTGTCCACTTTGTAATGTATGGGCTTGATATCAAAAAGTTTGTCCTAATTCTCTAAAACTTTGAACCTAAAAGATCACGAAAATGTAAGAAAGTGAAATCATTGCTATTAAACTCATAATTATGAGTTGTCGAAGGCACGGGTCCTTATACCCAGTGAACAGTGCAAGCGACCCATTTACTCTTACATAGCCCTCTGAAGAATCTCACACGTCCTTTAAACAATGTCGAGTTATTCTTACGCATTTGACAGAGTTACTCCTATGCAAGTCCAATCACTTCTTCCTCACTGCATCATCCAGAGTCAATTATCATCACTGCTTCCACCTGCCTCTAATTTCAGACTTCCCTGGTACAGCTACCACTGTTATCATCCATGTTTTGAAGTGTAACTTCCAAAAACAAACATTCTGGAAGATTCAATACTTAACCGACAACAATTTTCACATAGCTTAATCTAACAATCTCTCACTTGAAAACTGTTTTCATGGTGATGAGAACCATGTTAAAGGCACCAAGTCGATTGCGCGGGTGGAAGAGTTGGATTTGCAAGGCCCAATGACGCGAGGGAGATTAAAGAGGCTTAATGCGACAATGGGCGCGCATCTTGCTTCATTAAAGGCCCAATGGATCTTGCCTTACATGGATGAAGAAAATGGGCCTATAATATCACTTATTCAAGCCCAAAATTGATGTTTAAAACTTGGCCCACATGGTTGCACGAATTTGGATGCTTTTCCCACATGGATGATTCTAGAAATGGCATCTTTGGACACCAAAGTTAAATCCGGTGGGCTATGCACTCAAAGTCAAATCCGGTGGGCTATAGTTGGAAAGTTGTGTGCCACTTTTCCAAAAGTCTTTGATAGACTTTATCTTTTTGAATTTAAGGGAACAAAGTAGTTTAGCCTTTATGACTTTAGGATATTAGACCCTTGACTATTGTATCACCCCCTTGGCTATAGATAGCCACCCCCATGGCACTTGTATGGCATTCAAGACTTAATTGAGAGCTTATGCTTTGTTTCTCTCCATTGTGTGAGGATTGTCCCGGTTTTTCTCCTAGCTCTTGTGCATTCTTGTCTTGTCAATCTACAAGTTAGATTGGTGATCCAAGATTACAAAGCCCCCAATTTCGTGCCTCAACCCAAGTGCGTTGTTGTGTGGATTGGCTATCACATCCCTCCCTTGAGTGTGTTGTCTAAGTGGTAGGTCGCGCTCCTTATAGCATTGATTGACTACTTGCATCCACCATCTGTACCCATCATCCACCACTTAGCCCCGAACCGCATCCTTCAACCGCCGCCCTACGCCGTGAAGATCGGGCCACCCCATGCGTCTCACATCAGTTGGTATCAGAGCTCCGGTTGACACGGTAGGCATCTATCCCTTCATTTATATTTCGTTTACCTATTACCCTTCTTATCTTTCCTTATTATCTACCCATTCAAAAAAAAAAACCTTTACTTTGAAAACCTCCAGAATTAGCCTTTGTTGTGCAAGATTGAAATATTTTCACATTGAGTCAATTGTTCATCCATCTTCTTTTCACTTTAAATTCGTTATATGTGATTTGTATCCGAAAAAAAAAGAACAAAAAAAATTCAAATTCTCTCAACTCATCATTTTGTGCTTCTCAAAATTAAGCACATCCTTTTCTTTGAGAGATTTCAAAAAAAAAATTGTCTTACTCTCCGTTCATCATCTTGTGCTTTAAAACTCCAAGCACAACACTTTTTGGGGAGATTTGACGAAAAAAAAAAACGGATACAATTACTTCATCATCGTGCTTTACATTATTCGCACTTTCCATATCTGTACATCACTTTCTCCATCATTTTGCTTCATCCCCATAATATATTTGGCTCATATTGTTATTAATTTTTCTCATCTTGCACAATTGGGCAAAACCCAAATACCACCTTTCTACCCCCTTTTCCACCCACCCTTATCCATTTTTCTACCCTCTTTTCACCCTTTAGCCATTACCACTCAAACGGGTTGTGATAAACCATCCTCCAACACAATCTTGGTTTGGGAAGTGTAGGTTGAGAAAACCCCTCGCCTCCTTACCTCAAAGTGAGGCGGAGACATACTTTTATAATGAATGAAAAGAACCACATCGGACCACAAGTCCGATGTGGGATACAGACTCCAACACTCCCCCTCAAGCTAGGTGTACCTAACTTGGACACATAAAGAAAAAATAAAGCAAGCAAAAGATGCTGCAAACACTCCCCCTCAAGCTGGACATACCCAGCTTGATGACAAAACAAGACGAAATAAAATAAAGGAAAAACTGCAAGACTGATGCTCCCCCTCACGATCGCAGCTCCCCCTCACGATCGCAGCTCCCCCTCAGAATGATGGATGAGTCATAGCCGAAAAAGTGCGGGGCCGGACAACAGAGTGCCGGGAAATCCACACTGGCGGATCGGTCGTCAGAGCGTCGGGAAAATCCGCACTACGGGCCGGTCGTCAGAGCGCCGGGAAATCCGTAATGTCGGACCGATCGTCAAAGCGCCGAGAAATCCGCTCGGGAGGGCCAGTCGTCAAAGTGCCGAGAAATCCGCTCGGGAGGGTCGGTCGTCAAAGTGCCGAGAAATCCGCAATAGCGGTGCCGGTCGTCGAAGCGCCGGGAAATCCGCAAGAGGAGGCCGACGATCGAATGCGGTGATTCCGCAGGAGGTGCCGGGCAGGGAGGCGGGGATTCCGCAGGGAGGCGGGGATTCCGCAGGAAGGCCGCCGGCGCTGGATAGGGACTGGGAGGCCGCTGGGCGAAAGAAGGTCGCCGGCGCTGGGCAGGGACTGGGAGCCGGAGACGCCGGCTGGAAGAGAGGCGTCGGGCCGTGCTGCGTGGAAGGCAGAGGGCCGGCCGGGAGACTGGGAAGCCGGCATGAGATGTAGAGGCCGACCAGGGAACTACGCTGGATCCGTCGGGAGGGATCTGCTTCAGGCGGGCGGAGAAGAGGCGGGCGGAGAAGAGGCGGGCGGGTTGACGGCAGGGATGGATCCCCCGAACAGAAGCAAGCTGGGAGAGAAGGGGGGGCTGTCAGCCTGCATATGGGGTTCCGCCGGGAAGAACAGGGGCGCCGAAATCAGTAGGCGCGGTATGGAGAAGCGCCGAAGCAGGGATAGAGCGCCGAGATCGGGAGCGGGAGGAGAAAACCCCTCGCCTCCTTACCTCAAAGTGAGGCGGAGGCATTCTTTTATAATGAATGAAAAGAACCACATCGGACCACAAGTCCGATGTGGGATACAGACTCCTACAGGAAGGATTGGTGGCACGTGATCATCCCAAACAAGGTATTTCCATAAGAGCTTGGAATTTTAATGGAGTGTTGAGAGTGGAGAGAAATAAGCAAAAAAAAATATCTTGTGTGTGTGAGTGTGTACATCTAGTTGTGTGTGTGTGTGTAAATCTTGTGTGGGTGAGTGAGTATATCTTGTGTGCGTGAGTGTGTATCCTTGTGTGTGTGAGTGTGTACATCTTGTGTGTGTGTGTACATTTCGCGTGTGTGAGTGAGTGTGTATCATTTTGTGTGTCCCCCCCGATGTGTGTTTGTGTTTGCATAACATATCATGGCAGAAGATCGTGGAAAGAAAATTGCACATGTTAGCGATGAAGGAAGTCGAAGTAGATCTCCTGCACCCGAAGCTACGCAATTCCAAATGCAAGCTTTGATGAGCCACTTTGAGAAGCTTCTTGATCGGAAGTTGGAGGTGTCACATGAGAGGATTGATGAATTGGAAAATAAACCAAGTCCAAGGATGTTCCATGATAACCCACGACGCGCTCCGGCACCACGTCATCCCCACATCATGGAAGAGGAGATGGTGAACTTTGATGGTGATCTTGACGATGATCTTGATGATGACCAACAAAGGATAAGGTTGTACCAACAACCGAGAGGAGGACAAAGGAGACAACATGATGATGACCTACTTGGCGGGATCAAGGTAAAGGTCCCCTCTTTTCAAGGGAAAAGCGACCCGGAAGCATACTTGGAGTGGGAGATGCGGATCGAGCAAGTATTTTCATGTCATGCGTATTCCGAGGAGAAAAAGGTCAAACTTGCTTCCCTTGAATTTTATGATTATGCATTAATATGGTGGGATCAAGTTCAAAAGGAGAGGGCTAGATATGTTGGACGTCCCATCAACACTTGGGAAGACATGAAGTTCGCCATGCGGAAGCGATTTGTTCCCACACATTACCATAGAGATCTCCGCAACAAACTTCAACGCCTCACCCAAGGGAGTAAGAGTGTAGAAGACTACTACAAGGAGATGCAAATTGCCATGATTCGGGCAAACGTTGAGGAGGATCCGGAGGCAACCATGGCACGGTTTTTACATGGGCTCAATCGGGAGATTGCTGATCAAGTGGAGATGTACCACCATATGGAAATACAAGATATGATCCATCAAGCCACCAAGATCGAGCAACAAATCAAAAGGAGGAGCAACATGAGGAAACCCACTACCCCTTTCACGCCATGGAGAAATCCAAAGAAGGAGATTGGAGAACAATCAAAAGCAAAAGAGATGGTTGATCGCAAAAGTGACAAGGTAATTCTTCCACCTAAGAAACCTACTTTTGAGGCTAACCAAACCAGGAATAGGGATATTTGGTGTTTCAAATGTCAAGGAAGGGGTCACATTGCTAGTGAGTGCCCAAACCGGCGCACCATGACCATCAACAAGTATGGAGAATGGGAGACCGATGGAGAGACCTCGGAAGAGGAGGAAGAATCTCCAAAAATTGATAGTGGAGAGTTTGCAGAAGATGGTGAGATTCTTGTCACTAGGAGAGTTCTAAGTGCACAAATGAGCGTGGGAGAGAATGAGCAGCGGGAGAACCTTTTCCACACACGGTGCAAGATCCATGGGAAGGTATGTAGTGTTATTATTGATGGAGGAAGCTGTAGTAATGTTGCGAGCACCGAGTTAGTAGAGAAGTTGAGACTTCCTACTTTGAAGCATCAACATCCATATCGGCTTCAGTGGTTGAATGATTGCGGGGAGCTAAAGGTCACCAAGCAAGTGAAGGTACTGTTCACCATTGGGAAGTACAAAGATGAGGTCTTGTGCGATGTTGTTCCTATGAAGGCCTGCCATTTGTTGTTGGGACGACCATGGCAGTATGATCGGCGTGTTACCCATGACGGTTTCTTGAATCGTCACTCTTTTGTACTCCGAGGGGAACCTATAACCCTCAACCCCATGTCCCCCAAACAAATTCTGGAAGATCACATTTTAAGAGAAAAGAAAAAAATGAGTGATGAGGAAAAAAATGAGTGATGAGGAAAAAAGAGAGAATGAGGGAAAGAGAGAAAATGAGATAAGGAAAGAAATGGAGAGCAAAGAAAAATCAAGTGGGAAAAAGAATTTGAGAGAAGAGAAAAATGTGATGTTGGCAAAAAAGAGTGAGGTTAAGGAAGCATTGTTTTCACAGCAAACCCTCCTAGTACTCATGTACAAAGAGGTGTTGCTAAATACTAACGACTTACCTTGTTTGCCAAATGTTGTTGAGTCGTTGTTGCAGGAGTATGATGATGTCTTTCCTGAAGAGGTTCCACCAGGTTTGCCACCCATTAGAGGTATTGAGCATCAAATTGACCTCATACCTGGAGCATCACTACCGAACCGCCCGGCATATCACACCAACCCGGAAGAGACAAAAGAGATTCAAAGGCAAGTTCAAGAGCTGTTGGATGTGGGGTATGTTAGAGAGAGCCTTAGCCCTTGTGCGGTACTGGTGCTTCTAGTACCAAAGAAGGATGGAACATGGAGAATGTGCATTGACTGCAGAGCCATCAATAACATCACGGTCAGGTATCGTCATCCTATCCCTAGGTTAGATGATATGCTAGACGAATTAAATGGTTCAACTATTTTCTCAAAAATTGATTTAAGAAGTGGCTACCATCAAATTAGGATGAAAGAAGGAGATGAGTGGAAAACTGCATTTAAGACAAAACATGGACTTTATGAATGGTTAGTCATGCCCTTTGGTCTCACCAATGCACCTAGCACATTTATGAGGTTAATGAATCATGTCTTACGTGCATATATTGGAAAATTTGTGGTAGTTTATTTTGATGACATTTTGGTTTATAGTAGGACTTTGCTTGAACATGTAGATCACTTAAGAAGTCTTAGAGGTGTTAAGGAAGGAAAACCTGTTTGGAAACATAAATAAGTGTGAATTTTGCCTAGATAAAATTGTTTTCCTTGGATTTGTTGTGAACGGCAATGGAGTTGAAGTTGACACTGAGAAGATCAAAGCAATACAAGAATGGCCAACTCCAACCTCCGTTGGGCAGGTAAGAAGTTTTCATGGACTTGCTAGTTTTTACAGGAGATTTGTGAAGGACTTTAGCACACTAGCAGCGCCGTTGAATGAATTGACAAAGAAGAATGTTCCTTTCAAATGGGGAACAACTCAAGAAAAAGCCTTCCATGCGCTAAAGGAGAGACTCACCCACGCCCCTCTACTTGCACTTCCGGACTTCGGTAAGACCTTTGAAATTGAATGTGATGCAAGCGGAATTGGCATAGGAGTACTCATGCAAGAAGGTAAGCCTATTGCTTATTTTAGTGAGAAGTTAAATGGTCCAACTCTAAACTATGCTACATATGATAAAGAGTTGTATGCATTGTTTAGAGTACTAGAGACATGACAACATTATCTTTGGCCTAAAGAATTTGTGATCCATTCTGATCACGAGGCTCTTAAATACCTTAGGAGCCAACATAAACTAAATAGGAGACATGCTAGATGGCTGGAATTCATTGAATCATTTCCATATGTCATCAAGCATAAAAAGGGTAAAGAAAATACTGTGGCTGATGAACTTTCACGTAGATATTCTCTTTTATCCTTGTTGGATTCAAAACTCCTTGGGTTTGAATACATTAAGAATTTATATGTCACTGATAGTGATTTTAGAGAACCTTATGAACATTGTAAACCTGGAGTTAGTTGGGAAAAGTTTTATTTACATGATGGATTCTTATTCCGGATTGATAAGCTTTGCATTCCCAATTGCTCTATCCGTTTACTTTTACTAAAGGAGTCACATTCGGGTGGGTTAATGGGGCATTTTGGTGTTGCAAAAACTCTAAGTGTTCTTAGTGAGCATTTTTATTGGCCTAGGACATCTAGAGATGTTGAGAAATTTGTGGGAAAGTGCATTGTCTGCCATAAAGCCAAATCGAAACTGAACCCACATGGACTATATCTTCCTCTCCCAATCCCCAACACCCCTTGGGAGGACATATCAATGGACTTTATTGTGGGGTTACCACGGACCAAAATGGGGAGAGATTCCATTTTTGTTGTGGTGGATCGGTTTTCAAAAATTGCACATTTTATTCCTTGTCACAAAACAGATGATGCCACTAACATTGCAACACTTTTCTTTCAGGAAGTAGTCAAACTCCATGGAATGCCAAGGACAATTGTGTCGGATCGAGACACAAAATTTCTTAGTTACTTTTTGAAGACCTTGTGGAGCAAACTAGGTACAAAGTTACTATTTTCCACTACTTGTCATCCACAAACCGATGGGCAAACGGAGGTGGTGAATCGGACACTATCATCCCTTCTGCGAACAATTGTCAAGAAGAATATCAAGAATTGGGAGGAGTGTCTGCCACATGTGGAATTCGCATATAACAGGGCTAAGCACTCCACTACTCAATATTCTCCATTCGAAATTGTTTACGGTTTTAACCCTCTTGCCCCTATTGATCTAGTTCCTTTGCCTTTGCAGGAAGCAACTAATATGGATGCGAAAGGGCGCGCAGAATTCATCAAACAACTCCATGAAAAGGCAAGGAATAATATCGAGCGGATGACCCAAAAATATGTTGATCGTGCAAACAAGGGTCGCAAACAAGTGTTATTTGAGCCTGGGGACTTGGTCTGGATTCATATGCGGAAGGAGAGATTCTCTGACAAGCGGAAATCAAAACTCATGCCACGAGGAGACGGACCTTTTCGAGTGCTTGAGAAGATTAACAACAATGCTTACAAGATAGATTTGCCAGGTGAGTATGGTGTAAGTACCACTTTCAATGTTTCTGATCTTTCTCCTTTTTTTGGTGCAGAGGATGAAGAGTCGAGGACGACTCCTTTTCAAGAGGGGGAGGATGATAAGAACCATGTTAAAGGCACCAAGTCGATTGCGCGGGTGGAAGAGTTGGATTTGCAAGGCCCAATGACGCGAGGGAGCGCGCATCTTGCTTCATTAAAGGCCCAATGGATCTTGCCTTGCATGAATGAAGAAAATGGGCCTATAATATCACTTATTCAAGCCCAAAATTGATGTTTAAAGCTTGGCCCACATGGTTGCACGAATTTGGATGCTTTTCCCACATGGAGGATTCTAGAAATGGCATCTTTGGACACCAAAATCAAATCCGGTGGGCTATGCACTCAAAGTCAAATCCGGTGGGCTATGCACTCAAAGTCAAATTCGGTGGGCTATAGTTGGAAAGTTGTGTGCCACTTTTCCAAAAGTCTTTGGTAAACTTTATCTTTTTGAATTTAAGAGAACAAAGTAGTTTAGCCTTTATGACTTTAGGGTATTAGACCCTTGACTATTGTATCACCCCCTTGGCTATAAATAGCCACCCCCATGGCACTTGTATGGCATTCAAGACTTAATTGAGAGCTTATGCTTTGTTTCTCTCCATTGTGGGAGGATTGTCCCGGTTTTTCTCCTAGCTCTTGTGCATTCTTGCCTTGTCAATCTACAAGTTAGATTGGTGATCCAAGATCACAAAGCCCCCAATTTCGTGCCTCAACCCAAGTGCGTTGTTGTGTGGATTGGCTATCACATCCCTCCCTTGAGTGTATTGTCTAAGTGGTAGGTCGCGCTCCTTATAGCGTTGATTGACTACTTGCATCCACTATCCGTACCCATCATCCACCACTTAGCCTCGAACCGCATCCTTCAACCGCCGCCCTACGCCGTGAAGATCGGGCCACCCCGTGCGTCTCACATCACATGGCTTCACCATCAATTCCTCAGGATCGCTTAAGCAATTTCAACCTTCCTCCAGTAGCAACAATCAACGAATCTTTCTTTCTTCTCAATCATTCGAGTCCCACCGAGGCATAGTTTTGTCTCAGACTTTCCCGACCTTCGTCAGTATATCTGCCATATTCCGACTTTTGCCTATCTTCCGTAAGCTTCAGCACTCAATCTTCCACAAACTTCCAGATGGAGTGATACATCAGCTAAATGTGTTTCATCTGTGAGTGAAACACCGAATTCTTTGCAAGATGGATCGCATTCTGACTATCACAGAAAAACATATTGTTCAACTGCTTCCTTCTGAGTTCCTCCAAAAACCTCTTCAGTCATATCACCGTCTTCCCTGCTTTTGTTGCTGCAACATATTCTACTTTCGTTGTTGATAGTGTAACCATCGACTGTAGACTTGACATCCAACTTAAGGCAATTCCTCCGTAGGTAAACACAAAGTCGGCGGTACTTCTCTGTGTGTCTGCATCTCCTTTAAAGTCCGCGTTAACATACTCTTCAACGGATGATCAGTTCCGAAACGTAAGGCAAGACCTTATGGACCTTTGAAATATCATAGTGTCCACTTTACCGCTTCTCAATGCTCCTTTCTCGTATTTTTCCATGAACCTGATGACATCTCTCACTGCTTGAGCAATGCTCGACCATGTAAAAATCATGGCAAGCATCAAAATTTCAACCACTGATGCATAAGGAACTTTTTCTATGTACTTAGCCTCATATTTTGTTCACGGTGCTTCCCCTTTGGACAGTTTGAAATGTTCAGGCAATGGGGTAGAGACAGGTTTGGATCTGGACATTTCCATTATCTTTTGAATGTATTTTGACTATGACAACATCAATGTTTCATGCTTCCAATCCCTCTAGATCCTCATCCCAAGAATCTGTTTGGCTTCCTTAAGATCCTTCATCTCAAACCTTTCAAATAACTAAACCTTTAGCTCAATCCTTTTTAAATTTGGACCCGCTAAGAGTGTGTCATCCACATAACAAGAGAAGAAGGATGAAGCTTTCAGCGTCAAACACCTTATGGTAGCAACAATAATTCTACCGTATCAACTGGAGCTCTGATACCAATTGATGCGCGACACACGAGGTGGCCCGATCTTTACAACGTAGAGCAACGGATGCAGGATATGGTTCGAGGCTTCGTGGAAGCAAGTAGTGAACCAATGCTATAAGAAGTGCGGCCTGTTACTTGGAACAATTCACTCAATGACGAACAGGTTAACCAATCCACACAATAACACACTTGGATTGAGGCATGAATTAGCATCTTTGTGAACTTGAATCATTGATCTAACAAATAAACTAACAAGGCAAGAATGCACAAGAGCAAGGGAAAGAGAAAATTGTTTCTCTCACAATACGAGAGAAAATAAACTCACAGAGTTTAACTGATACAAACTTGAATGTCATACAGGCGTCATCATGGCAATGGTTATTTATAATAGAAGAGGGATACAAAAGGTCAAGGGTTTAATACCCTAAAGATAAAGACTAAACCTACATGTCCTATTAAAGTCAAAAAACTAAAGATGAATAAAGACTTCACGGAAAAGTAACACATGGATTTGGATTCGAAGGATGGGTAACTAGACCTGTCAAAAAATCCGCAAATCTGTGGGCCGATCCGTTAGTCCGTGGATTTATGTGGGTTAGGCCTTGAAAATTTAGGCCCGCAAACATTCGGACCGCATTTGACCCAACCCGCAAAACCCGCAGCCCGCGCGGACTAGCCCGCCGGGTGTCCGCGGGTCCCGTTTGACCCGCAATTATAAGTATTACAAAAAATTATTCCTGAAAAATAAAACAAAATAATATAATATAATAAATTAACATGTGTGTGAAAAAAATAGTTCAAGTTTTATAAAACCATACATAAATCATGAAAAAAATTGACTCGTGTTAGATTTTAAACCTGACGGTAAGGTTGGTCGTGGGATAGATGGCGCTCATGTAGTTATTTGGAACATAATAGAATTAATGTATTAAAAATTGATACAATAATTATGAAAACGGATATACAAGACTACCATTTTGTTTATAATAAAACGCTCTACTAATATTTTGATTAATGTATTTTAATTTTATTATTATAATTATATATATATATATATTACTATGAGTTTTTTAAAGTAACTTAGAAAAAATTAATAAATAAGAAACAATAATAATAAATGTATAATAATATTATGTATTAATATATTTGAATTGAAAATCCAAACATGTTTATTTTAAAATTTTGATAATTGAGTCTCCAATAAAAATTTTTAGTGTAAAATTTCAGTGCAAAATTTGAGTACTGATTTGCACTCATAAGAGTAAAATTTCAATGCATAGAAAATATAATTTGATGATTTAAATTAGACATTTAAATGGAAATTTTAACTATAATTTTCTAATGGAAATTTTCATTCATAGTTTCCGATGTAAATTTTCGGTGTAAATTTATGATGAAATTTTATAGTTTTTATTTATGTATCATTATATTTTTATTGTAGTTTTAAGTGGACGTTTCTAGTGGAAGTTTATTGTAAAAGTTTCTAATGAAAATTTTAAATGTAATTTTCCAATGAAAATTTACATTTTTCATTTATGTTTTAATGTGTCTACATTGTAATTTTAATAGAAAAATCGAACTGCATAAAACTTGTGAAAATTTGCACTAAGAATTTTCAGTGCCAGTTTTCACGAGAAAATTCAATAATAAAATTTGAGCATACATTTATTTTAAAACTTTGTTAATCAAATTTTCAGTATAATTATAATAAAAGTCAAATGGAAATTTGTATCAAAAATTTAAGTGGAAATTTGAACTAAACTTTAGTATTGAAAATCTTTACTGAAAGTTTTTCGTGCAAATTTCCAATGAAAATATTCAGTTAAAATTTACATTTTTAATATATGTATTAATATATTTTTATTTTAGTTTTAATTTGTTGAAAAATTCAATTTTTTATTTATATTTTAATATATCTACATTGTAATTTTATGTGAAAAATTAAAATGCCAATTTCCAGTGAAAATTCGCATCACAAATTTCCAATAGAAGTTTGCACTGAAAATTTCCATAGAAAATTTGCAGTTTAAATTTTTAGTGTGAAATTAAATTATTTGTTTATGAGTTAAAATATTTAAATTAAAAATTTAATCATGCTTTTATCTTAGAATTTTGTTAATCAAATTTTCAGTATAATTATAATAAAAAATAAGTTGAATTTAACACTAGAAATTTAAGTGGAGATTCCGATTAAATTTTCAATGGAAGTTTGTAGTAAACATTTTTTGTCAAAAATTTGCAATGAAAATTTCTAGTGAAAATTTAAATTTTTTATTTATGTATTAATATATTTTCATTATAATTTTAAGAAAAGATTTGAAGTGTAGATTTTCAGTGGAAATTTACACATGATATTTCCAATATAAATTTGCACAAAAAAAATCAATAGAAATTTTCCTATGTACATATAATAAATAATATATATTACATGTATATGTAATAAATATATTATATGTATTAAATAAATTTATATAATAAATAATAAATATTATTATATATATATGTGTAGTAAATATTATATACATGAGTTGTAGTGTTAACGAGAGGCGCAAGAGTATTGTTGTCCATAAACTGGTTTGGATGGTCAAGTTAAATGACCCACCTGAGATGATATTAATCTCATAAATCATCAAAGATATAATCTTTTAATGGTTGTTGTTGTTAGGGATATTGTTAATTAAAAACTAAATATTTTCACCAAATCTCAAACATTTCTATTTTTATGTTCCACTTTATCATGGTTCATGAATCAAAAAAATATTTCTATATATTATTTTTTTTAAGCCCGTGGGCCGGCCCGTTAGTCCGCGGGTCCCGCATGGTAGGGCCGGGCTTTTATTTTTTAAGCCCGCATTATTTGTTGACCGGGCCGGACCGCACACTAAAATCCGCAACCCGCTTGATCCGCCCCGCAGGCTGACCCGCCCCGCCCCGTAAACACCTCTATGGGTAACACATGGTTCCAAAAGTGTAGGTCTTAACTTTGATTCCATGTCCCACCAAATTTGACTTTATTATCCCCATTTAAAATTTTTAATGTGATAGGGCTTCAAAATTTGTTGACCCATGTGTCATGGACTTTGTCACATTTGAGCTTGAATAAGAGATATTATGGGTCCATTTGTTCCATCCATGCAAAGTGAGATGTATTGGGTCATTAATGCAGCGATATAGGCTCTCGTTGTCTCTAACAACCACTTAATCCTTTCATGCATCATTGGGCCTCGCAAATCAAACTCTTCACCATGGATAATTGACATAGCGCCCTTGACTTCATCAGAGGCAGAAGCAATTTCACTATTTCCAAGAGTAGAGTTACAAGGGAAGGAATATAGTCCAGACACCTTACTTGAGGTGAGCTTATAAAGCAAAACACGTTGCTATAATATATCACATTGCTATAGTACCCAAATCTGTATAATGGTTCACAATGCTATAGTAACCTTTGTCGATGCATCCAGTCAACTCTATTGTAGTGATCAGACTTGCTACAACAATCGTTAGCAATGCATCTAGTCAGTTATACCATAGTGGTCGGACTTGCTACAGTAACCATAAATTTGGATCGGGGCCTTTAGCCCTCAAACTTGAACAAGAGTGTGCTCCCTACAACCTCCAATGACCTCAATGTGTAGATCAATCCACAGATTCCACGGTTTTTCCTTTTCACTCCATAACTTTGTCTTTGTCATTGTAACTCGGGAAGGAAAATGTTTGGGTACCTAATGGGGGGCTTCTATTGTTGAAAAATTGACTAACAGTTCATGGCTTAGATGGTCACACTGTATATATTAGATAGAGGAGATTACAAACCGCAAACAACACACACACTCAGGCACTCCAGTGGGTCAAGTCTCATCCCTCCCCACCCACAAGGAATGGCAAGCACCCACTGAACATATTTTATTACATATTTATGGCCCAAAGACCCAGCTAAATGTGGCCCGAAGGCCGTTTGAAGAAGATGACCTAAAAGCCTGAAAGAGCAGCCTGCATCACGCCATGACTCCAGTCTTCTACCGCTTTGCCCCCTATCAACAATAATCACATCGTATCGCTAGTCTGGAAGTCCCTCCCCCCCCCCCCCCCCCGCGCCAAGAAGCCAAGGCACCCCTCCGTCCCACATCGAGAGTCCATGTGGGAAGAGGTGAAGTTTGGATCTCTAAGGTCCAAAACACCCATGGTGGAGGTTGTGGTGCAGGTTGTTTCAATGTTGCGGGCGTGGAGAGTTTTCCTTTTTGAAGAGTTAAGTGAAGCTAAGGCTCAAAATGGCCGTTTTGGGTGAGCATTCTTGTCGTAGTAGTTCTCCACGTCGTGGTCTAACCGTTTTGGTGGTCATGGTGCTGGGGTGAAAATTGATCAAGTGCCTTTGCGAAATGGGGAAGAGCATAACGCCCGTTTCGGTCCTCGTGGGGTTGAATCTTACGTATGGATCAAATAATCTCACATATCCTCACTTTGTCATTCTTTGGATGTGGCGTGCGGAGATGGAAATGGGCATTTCAGTGAGCGTGGTGTCTGGGAAATTTCCCTATGGGAAACGAGGAAAATCGAAACGGTTGTGTTGGAGGTCGTGGTGGTGTTGAGTCGAGGCATGACCAGGTTTTGTGGGTTTGTTGGAAACGGCAAGGCTGGTCCCTCCACGCAATGGCAGTAGTTGTGGCCAGGCCGAAACGGCGAGGGAAAACTCACCACGGCGTGGTGGGTCTTTGAAAGGAAGTTGTGGTCAAGGTCGCCACGGCCAACACCCAATACACCAAGGTTTTGGTCAGGTTAGTTTCTTTAAAAAGGAGGAATGACCGCCGAGTTAGAGGGAGATGTCGTTGTAAAGGCTAGGACTTCGGATCTGTCTTTGACCAAAGACACCATGACCGTGTGGTTGAAGTTGTCACGTCGTGGTGAAGACCCGTAAGATTTCCTCTATAAATAGAGGATCGAGAATCCATGGAATCGGTTTACATTCCCTTCCTTTGAACCCTATCGACTCCATGCGTCCCTTCGTGCTCCTTAGTCGGCCCTTTGTGAATCTAAGCCATGTGGATCATGCAGTGAACTCTTCCTCGATCCGAAGTGTCTCTCTTCTCCTCTTTCTCCTTTCCTCTTGACCTCTTCCTTCCCGGAGGTCATAGCCATGAGGTTTCTCTGGTCTGGGTCGAAATCTGAGTATGGTTTGATGATGGTTCATCATGGTTATGTCCTAAGGTGGTCTCTTTTGAGTTTAGAGGTGGTTGATCCCCAGTTCACCCATTCTTGTGTGGTGTTCCCTGGAAGCTTCATATCAAAATGGGGGATTCGAGGCTTCTCTTTTATTTATGTGCATCAATAGAATTAACATGCTTTTATTTCATTGAGGATTCAACTCAAATTTTTCCTTCATCAAAATTTTCACCACTGTGATATTTATTGGGGATTGAGGTCTCCAGATGTAACAAATGAATTTTTCTATCTTATAAAAAGTATGTTTTTGATCTTCTGCAGGAGACTGAAATGACTCGAGCTGACTCGATTGACTCACCCCTCAAAATTGGAGAAAAGTCACTTCATACTGACAGCGAGATGTTTTTTTTACCTGATTGTTGGGAAGCTTAACTATTTGACGATGACTTAACCGGATATTTCTTGTGCGGTTAGCAAAGTGAGTCAGTTTTTGGAATCCCAAACAAAAATTCAGTGGGAGGCAATTCTTCGCATTGTTAAATACGTGAGAAAAGAACCAGGTTTAGATCTTCCATATTCTGATCATGGGCATACAGATATTGAGGCATTTTGTGATGCAGATTATGACAGATGTCTCTATTCTAGGAGATCTACGACTGGTTTTGCAGTATTTGTTGGAGAAAATTTGATGTCGTTGAAAAACAAGAAGCAGACAGTTATCGCCCGATCAAGTGCAGAGTCGGAGTATCGTGCCATTACACATGTGACTGTAAAGATTATTTGGGCACAACAAATTCTACAGGAGATTAGGTACACTATCAAGAAATTGGCACATATTTGGTGAGACAACCAAACTGCTATCAAGATAACCACAAATCCAGTCTTTCATGAGTGGAGAAAGCATATTGAAGTCGGTTGTCACTTTGTTCGAGAAAACTTTGAGAAGAATAGGATCAACTTCGGTCATGTTCACACCTCCAATCGACTTGCAGATGTTCTCACAAAAGGGGTGTATTGACCACGTGTCCAATTTTTATGTAACAAGTTGGGCATGATAAATATATATGTCCCAGCTTGAAGGGGAGTGTTAAGAGTTATATTTTTAATATTTGTGTCTCACATCGGTATGAGTTATCTATTATACTCATTTCATCTACAAATAAAGCACCCTACCTCTTTGTGGGGTACGGGATTCCATCTAACAATATTGAATAAAATATATCATTTCCATCTGAAACATCACCCTCACAATTTATCAAACATTGAATAATAAATATTTATTATATTATTTGCTCAATAAATAAATAAATATCATGTTCACTAACTGGTGAATGAATATTTATTTAATATTCAACTCATATATTTCAACTGAAATATCTGGTGATTGAATTTATGCGATCAACATAACCTAAATAATTATTATTTCTCGGTATGGAGAATAATATTTATCCTAATAATAAATTCAAATAGAATTTAACTGAGATTATAAATACACTTACTGTGTGACTCTCTAGGCCTCTTTCAGTGGCATTAGGTGGGTTGGCCTAAAGCCCAAGATTGACGTCTAACAAGACAACAAAGCACCCATTGAAAAAGACGTTAATGTCACAACGACAACTCCACATACGGATGTTCACTATGTAATATAATATTTTTGTCTTGATATATCTTTCTTTGACTTCATGAAATGAACTCGTCTATAAACCGCCATGGTCATGAACTAAATCAGACAATTTCATTTCAATCAAAGGGTTTGATTATCATCTTTGTATGGAAAGGAACAAATCATTTCTTAACTTATCTATAAATGTCATACCAATTATCACACCCAATAAATTCTACTTTGTGGCGCGCATATCTCATCACGGTTTTCGACGATACAGTGAAGTACATGATTCGTGATATACATTAAAAATAATCTAAGTCTAAAAACCATTACACATATCCACAGATAGGAATATCCAATGACACATAAAATGTGGAATTCCTATTGGCAGATTTGTTCTCAGAACCTCCACTCTTGGAAATTATCAAATGCGAACTTCATGAGAAGAGGTCATAGTATTTTATGAGCCCCCAACACCTGATAGTCAAACATCATTTGTGTCTCGTCAGATAGATGTCATCTGGTCATAGAACATATGTTTAAAAATATTGTCATAACACTTCAAAGTTCTAATTATAGCTGATGCGGGAAATACTCATCACATTAATATTACGCAGAAAAAGACTCATTATGTGATAAGATATATATTAATATTCAGGTCTTTAAATATATTGTTAATCGAAAGTACAAAGTTGTTTTTAGGGCACCGACTCCAACACCAGGCACAAATACGAAGAAGCGGGAAGAAAGGTGCTCGCCTAGAGAAAAAAGGTCCACACATATCTGAAGTTGGGATGGAAGATCTGGGCGACAGGGGGTTACCGCACCTAGAGAAGGGGGAAGAAGGCGGCATGACTAGGGCAGCATGCTCGAGAACAAAACAACAACAGTGGGGACAGCAGGGCCAAGGGGGTCGCCATCCCCCTTTGGGGGAAACTAAAGGGTTTATATAAGAGAGGGGAGAGGGAAGGGGTAAGGTTTGAGATCCTACTCTGATACCATGTTAGAATGGAGGAGCAGGTAACTCAATGCCCCCCAAGATACCTCTTATGGGACGCTTTGGCCTTTCTTTATAGTGAATACTAATGATGAAACATTACATAACATCCCATGGGGGATAGGACTCAATATACAAACTCTAAAAGGTCTTATGGGTTTTGTGCAAGAAATCTTTTATGAAAATTTACCTAAATTTTGTATTGAATGCGAGGTTTTGGGTCATGCAAAGAGGGATTGTAAGGGTGATGCGTCGATGGAACCACGTAGAGAGTAAGTGGAGGAATGTGGATAACGCTACAATGAGTAGTTGAACGACCAAGGCTTAAAGGCTAAGCCACCCACCAAGGTTTCTCCAAGCGTAAAGGAGAAACGAACAACTTCGGAGAAACACCACCAATTCCAAGCTATGGTAGGATTCAATATCGTCCATTACAATGTGTTCAAAAGGAATTAAAGACACAAGAGAAAGAAATGTCACACACAAGTTATAAAGAATGGGAGACTTCAAAAGTCACAAATAAAGTATAAAAACCAACTTGCCACGGCATTAATTTGCACGAAAATGTTGCCCTTTCCATGTGGGTAGATCATTTTGGGCTCCATATAAATGCATTATGCCCACCAGCAAGTTGGATGTCAAGAGGTATGGGCTGGTCAAATTCGAATAACAACTAGGCTTAAAATTTTTGTTAAGCCGAATAGTATTCTCATTTGGTTGAAACTGATTCATATCATTCACTCTTGGTTGGAGAGGATTTGTCCTCAAATCTGCTGCATAGTCATCCTTAATACAAGGTGATAAATCCATGATGTTGAAGGTGGCCGAAACTCCTCCAAAATCATCAAGTAGATCAATCTTGTATGCATTGTAACCAATTCGCTCAAGCACTTTGAATGGACCTTCAGCCCGTGGAGTCAGCTTGTTCTTCCTTTTCGATGGAAATCACTTTTTCCGAATGGGAATCCATACTTTGTCACCATATTGGAAAATGGATTGCTTTTTGGGCTTGTTGGCTCGCCTCTTATGCTTCATTATATTTCTCTATTTAAGCATGAACAGATTCATGAAATTTCTTCATTAGCTTTGTCATCTTCTCTGCATCCATATTCACCTGAAAATCAAGAGGTAAAGAGCACAATTCTATAAGAGAAATTGGATTGATACCATAAACCACTTCAAATGGAAAGTGTTGAGTGATATCACTTAGAGATCTGTTATATACAAATTCAACTTGTGGAATCTACAAATCTCAATCTCACAAATTCTTGTTCACCAATGCTCTCAGAATGGTGCCCAATGTGTGATTTGTGACTTTCATTTGTCCATCGATTTGAGGGTGATGGGAAGTGCTGAAAAGAAGCTTCATTCCAAAATTTTCCCATAATTCCTCCAAAAATGGCTGAGCAATTAATGTCTATCTGAAACAAAGCTGCGAGAAATGTCGTGAAGGCGAACAATCTACTTGAAAAACAATTCCACCATCTTAAATGCATCTTCACTCTAATGGAAAGGTATAAAATGATTCATCATAGAAAACCGATCAACAATAACAATTATTGAATCTTTACCATGTTGAGTCCTTGGTAAAGCCACAATGAAAAGCATACTAAGATCTTCCCATGGATACTCCAAAATAGGTAATGAAGTGTACAAACCAAGCTTGAAACGTCTCTCTGCACAACATGACCTTAATCTTGAACGAATTTCTTGAACATCACCTTGCATCTAAGGCCAATATAAATGATCACTCAAGATTTCCAATGTTTAATGAATACCAAAGTGGCCAGGAAGTCGCGTTTCCCGAACAAGCAAGTCCCTATAATTTCCTTTGAAGACACATCCCATTTTGCATGCCTCGAACTCAGGTTGTGTAGACCATTCATAAATCTCAATGTTTTATTGTCAGAATGAAGAACAAACTGTTTTGGTCTCAAATAATAAAACCAATGATCTAGAGCTCTCACGAGTGCATAAAACTCTATCATATGTGATGTAATTTCTCGAGGAATCATTCAATCTCTCACTAAAATATGGCGTTTTTTTTTTGGATAAAAACAACACTTATCCCAACTCCACTTGCATCGCATTCCGCTTCAAAAACTTGATAAAGGTCTGGTGAGGCCAAAACAGGTGCTTCACACAATTTCTTAATGATTTCAAAAGCTTCATTTGTTGTTTTCGAACATTCAAATTTCTCATTTTTTTAACATTTTGTGATGGATGTCATGATAGTGTTGAAATTGGAAACAAAAAGACGATTGAATGATATCAACCATGAAAACTTTTTTACTTCAGTGATGGATTTGGGTGGTAGTCAGGTGTAAGATCCCGACCTTTTCTGAAGTTGTCTCGGGCTCGTTTACAGGTACTCTTTTGTTTAGTATTGAGTACTTTTGTTCGGGTTTTACCTTGGGGTGTGCTTGGGTGGAATTTTGAGAAAATAAAAGAAACAGGATTGTACACGGTAGGTGCACGGTTAGGGCAAACCTTGTGCCCCGGCCCAGCTAACCGTGCAACCCTAGACATAGAGGAATTGCACGATTGGTGCACAGAAGTAACCGTGCACCCCTATAAAAGAGGCACACGGTATAGGCGCACGTTTAGGGCAAACCGTGCGCCCCAGTCCAGCTAACCGTGCGCGAGAATTAAAATTTCCCGAAAATTAATTTTAAAAATTCTCAAACCCCCATTTTAATCCCAAATCGACCCTCATTCGACCCTAGGTCCTCTCACAATTTTAGAGCTCTTTGGACGAATTTCAAGACTTCCCGATTTGAAGTCCGAATCGAAGATTTTCACCCCTCCCGGTAAGTGGATGCTATCTCGTTGCTTTCTCATTCCTCCTCCTTACTTCTCTCCTTTTGGTGGGATGTTGTCCTCTATTTTGCTAGATCTAGGCTTGTGGATCTATACCTAGATCTAAAAGATCTTGAATTGTTTAATTTTGATTTAGGGTTATAGATCCGGATCTCGTTCTACGTCGTTACTCCGCTGAATTTTGGGGATTTTCGTTGATCGTTCGTCAACGAATCGAGATAGGTGGTCTAATATTCAAATCTCATAGTCGTGATTTTGATTACGTGTATGCAAATTGTAGAATTGTTAGATTTGTTTAGCAATTGGATATCCTAATAGAATTAATTAATATGGTGAATTAATTAATTAAGGAATTGTGTAATTGTGGGATTTGGGAATAATTATTTGTAGAATTGATTGTGAGATATTGAGATTGTGAAATTATTAATTAATTGTGGAATTAATTATGAGATGTTGGGATTGTTAATTGAGATAATTAATCATGAAATTAATTATGGGATATTGATATTATGAATAGAGATAATTAATTATGAAATTAATTGTGGGATATTGATGTTAAGAATTGAATAATTAATTGGTGAATTAATTATAAGATATTGAAATTGCGAGTATGATTAATTAATTGTCGAATTAATTAATGAGTTGTTGAGATATATGTAATACTGTGATGCTGTCAATTATGTATTATTAAGTGGTGAATGGTAACATGGACATTCGGCCAAGTATTATGAATGGTAACATGCTCATTCAATTATGTGTTATTAAATGAAGAATAGTAATATGGACATTCGGCCAAGTATTATGAATGGTAACATATTCATTCAATAATGTGTTATTAAATAGTGAATGGTAACATGGACATTCGGCCAAGTATTATGAATGGTAACATGCTCATTCAATTATGTGTTATTAAATAGTGAATGGTAACATGGACATTCAGCCAAGTATTAAAATGGTAACATGGTCATTCAATTAAGAAATGGTGAATGGTAACATGGTCATTCAATTGAGAAATTGTGAATGGTAACATCGTCATTCACTTGTGAGATTATGAATGGTAACATGGAGATTCAATTGTGATATCTTTGAGGATAGATCGAGCTTCAGCACGGGCTAAAACAGGTATTGAGGTTCGGGTTATCTCGGGAACTTTGGGGTTTGTGTGGTTAAATATAGAATATTTGATAATGTGATAACTGTTTATTTATGCATTATACTTATTTCTTTATAAAACTGCATGCACTGTTATTGACTGGATTGGTATTGGACACCGTTGGTGGTGGCCTACTAAGTTGTACTCACACCCTACTCGGGCTGCTTGATCAGTACCCGAATAAATTTCATGGTTGCAGGACAGATTAAGAGCAAAGGCCCGATGTTAGATGGCTGAATTGGGAATGGAGCATGGATGAGGGTGCCAGACATGGTTCGGGACCCGCTTGGGAGTTGCCGGTGTCTTTACTTTTGAGTTGCATTTTAATACTTGACACGTACTTGGCATGGCATGTTTTCTGCTTGAGTTAGATATTGTATTTCCAGCTTTAATTATCATGAGATATTGGTAATGTTTATGGTAATATGTTATTCGGTTATTATTTATTTATTTCCGCTGGTGTATTACTCTGATAAAAGAGAGTATAGACTCCTCATGATCGACATATCAGACCCTCGTTGCTAGTCGGCAACCTCTGGCATACGGGGAGGCGCGCTTGAGGTCATGTGGCGGACCGGCTCAGAGCACCGGTGTGTGGCACCCGGGTCGGGACGTTACAAAGTGGTATCAGAGCATAGTTTTCTTTTCTTTTTCTTTTGTCTTCCTGTTTGAGAAAGGTAGACAGAAGACTACGAATAGTCAGAGCTTGGACATGAGCTCGTGCATGGGAGTGGCAAACCCATGTACGGGGGAAAACCCAAGTACCCAGGATGGGATTGTTGTTATTGTTGTTTGTTGTTACAGTTGAATATTATTTCACCTTGGGTGACGCACTTGTTGTGTGATGTGAAAATTGTTTGTGAGATTTTCTGAAAATTGACTCGTGGCCCAGGATGGCACGAAAGTTGAGTTTGCATGCATCATTCTAGGCACTAAGGGTTATTTTGTGACATGCATCAATTTAGGGCACACACGGAAAAACGGGTATTGAATAAGTTGTTGAACTTGAACTGTTTTTCCTTGCTTGGAAAATTAAAATGAAAAGGTGTCTAATATGAAATTGAGAATTTAAAAATGATGCAAAATGTGAACAAATGGGTGTCTAATGTGAAAACTTGAACAATGAAATGTGTTTACCCTTATTAACCAATACCTAGGTGTAGAAGAGTTAAAGGTAGTGATAGCGCCTCGGTTTTGACCGCGTGGTGAGGTTTGGGGAAAAGACTTGTTGTGACTGTTGTGATTTTCCTCTTTCGTAAATGTGATAAAGTTGTGTCATGAGTCTTTAAGACGTGTGTTTGGCATTGTAGAGTTAGGTCACCACGACGACGCTTGTTGAGAGGACGACGGGAGGATATGGCTAGTGATGCTCTACAAGTAGTGGAACCTGAGGCACCAATAATGTCGGATAAGGAAGCAGGGGAACAGTTCCGAGAGAACTTCGCCCGCTTCATGCAATTCATGGAAAGAGACCCAGGGCGAGTTGTGAAGAATATGTCGGACCTGATGAAGGAGTTTCAATTGCAGCACCCTCCGACTTTTACTAAAGAGGGTGGACCTGAGGGAATTGAGTTCTAGGTTGAATCCATCAAGACGATACTTGACCATTTGAAGACTCTTTGCTGAAAGGGTCAAGTTGACTGGCGATATGCTACAAGAATCAACGAAGCGCTGGTGGGACATTCAGGCACGAACTGGACTGACCGATGGTATGTTATGGAAGGACTTCTTGGAAAAGTTTATAGAGCACTTCTATCCAGAGACGTTGAGGCAGGAGAGAGCAGCTGAGTTCATGCGATTGACTTAGGGGAGCATGTCTGTGATGGACTATGCTGGACATTTTACAGACCTGCAGCGGATTGCTCCAGCGTTGGCAGGAGATGAGACAGCTACGGCAAGACGTTTCCAGGACGGACTTAAGTGTGAGATAAGTCTCAAGTTAACATCTTTCGATTAAAAAAGTTTTCTGAGGTGGTGGATCAGGCTCTCATAGTTGAGGGGAACCTGAGGGAGGCATCCTGTGCAGGACAGGTGGTTCGACGACCAGGGGTACGACTTCCAAGAGCAGGAAGCGTCGCTATGAGAGCTTTAGCCAGGGCAGTGGGAAGCAGAGTACCCAGACAGAGGGATCAGTTGCACAGGACCTTACTGGAGTGATCTGTCACCAATGTGGTAGATCGGAACATTATCGTAGGAACTGTTTCTAACCACTCATAAAATGCTGATCTTGCGGCAAGATGGGACATCTAGAGAGGTTCTGTAAAAACCCGCGGCAGGCGATTAGTGATGGAGGAGCTAGACAGAACCAGGGTGCGGGAAGGGGAACTTCTACACCATATCAGTCTGGCAGCTGAAGTTCTATTGGCTGAGGCGGTAGAGGCAGTGGACGTGGTGCTTCTGGGCAAGAGCGCCCATATCAACAGAGTGGTGCAACTTAGGGGAGTCGGACTGCATCACAGGGAAGAGGGGGCAGGACAATTACATGCAGTGCAGCCTACACTTGTGGATAGCGAGGCTGGACCATCAACAATGAGGTACTATTCTCGTGGCTTCTACATTAGCTAGTGCCTCATTTGATACTGGTGTCTCTCATTCATTTATATCTGCAAAACTTGCTGATGGTTTGAGCCTGACGATGGAATTGACGAGCGGGGCAAACACTATAGATACACCATTGGGAGTACGGTCTAGAGACATCTGCTTGTTCAAGGGATGTTCTTTCGAGATCGGGTAGTACCGTTTTCTGTGGGACCTCTATATTCTTGATATGTCAGGCATCGTCCTAATTATGGGTATGGACTAGCTAGTCACATACCGAGCCCACATTGATTGTTACCGCAGGAGAGTAATGTTTACGTCTCCTAATGGTGACCATTACATTCACTGTTGTTACCTGCTCGGGTTCCGACCTAGGGGGTGCTTCCACATTTTGCCCACACCCACCTATTTTACATACTTGTCAGCGGAGGGGCAAAATGGGAAAAGAGGACTAAGTTAGTGGGAGGGGGACCGGCAGGGAATTCGGTGAGTGTTTGTAGTGGGGCTCGTGACTCAGAAGGGAGGCAGTTAGAACTATATTATGTTGGAACAGAATGAGCGAGAGGAAGTGGTCTGACTCCCGAACACATTCTCTCTTGCAACAGGCGAACGTCGTGGAGGACTCTCCAGCTCCATCCTGTTGTATAGATTCTTCATACCATACTTGTAATACAGAAATCTGGTACAATCTTTCTGATTCTTCTCTTCAACTTGTGTTCCTTTTTTTTCTCTTCAAACACACACACACAGGATCGTAACAGTTTTTGGCGACTTCGTTGGGAAGTTACGAGGTGAAGAGTAAAATCGAGGCAGGCGCAGCGGTGTGCGAGGCGATTGAAGTTTCCAATCTCACGCTGTGGGGGAGACGACATGAGCTCTTTTTTGTTCGAGCTGGAAAATTGCATCGTAACATTTTATGCAAACCATAATGGAACATCGAGTGGCTTCGATTGAATCGTCTATGGAGAGTATTAAGATTGTCATGGCATCGATACAAGAAAATATGGAGAAAATGATGCACAGACAGAATGAGAGCCAGCGTGTGGCTCTGGACGTGGCGCAGCAGACAGAGCGCATGATGTTACGGGTTCAAGATCTATAAGAGCAGACTATGAAAAGATTGAGAGTAGAGTCGCATATTGAGCGCGGTTCCAAAAATGAAAAACAGAATAAGAGCGCACTAGAAAAAAAACAGAGGTAGGGAAATGGGAAGCATGGAGGGCGCTTGGAGAAATTTCCGGCTACGAGTGCGGTAAGCGCTTGGAGAAATTTCCGGCTACAAAGGTTGTCGGACTATCAGATGAGTTGTGCAATGTCTCGCGAAAGGTGGAATCGCCAACGATTGTCGGTGACGATCCTTTAGGATGGATTACCAAAGCAGACACCTACTTCCTGATAAATCGAACTCTGGAGGACATGAAACCACATTACGCACAAATTTGTATGGAAGATATGGCATTGTATTGGTTTTTATCCTAGTACAGTGTTACACCAGGTACCACCTAGAGCTCTTTCAAGCCAGCATTTCCGGACCGATATGAAAAAAACATCGATGGAGATCCATTGAGATTTTTGAAAAATCTGAGATAAACGGGTTTGGTGGATGATTGAAGAATTTGAACAGATTGCCTTAAGGCAGCCTGGATTTCCAGAATCATGGCATATGAGTCTGTTTATGGGGGGATTTCAACCTGAAATAGAAAACCGAATTTCGACGCAAGAACTGGCTCATAAGTTTCGAATGATAGTCTTGGCAAGGAAAGTGGAAAGGGAATTGATTAGTGAGGGAGTGCTCTGGAGACCTCGTTCCCGAACGATGGCACCTCCTATGTCTCGAAATTCGAGAGTCGTGGCGACAAATTTTCCTACAACCCGACCTGTTAACAAACGAAACCGATGTTAAGAAGAGTTTAGGAGGGTAATTGGGGAAGACCGATGGAATGGAGTGAGAGCTCTTAGTCGTCAAGAACGGGAGGAACGGGAGGAACGGAAGCAAAAGGGGTTATGTTTCCGCTGTGGCCAACCATTCGGACCAATGCACAAATGTCCCGATAAACATTTGCGGGTAATGGTTTGGGAATTTGAAGAACCTGAGGGACGCAGGAGGAAGGAGACAAGGCAAGGGAAGGAGACAAGGCAAGGGAAGGAGGCTTAGAAGCTGGGAACAACAAGCAAGACAAGCAACCAGCCGAACAGCCAAGGGAGCAGGTAGAGTTTCACAGCATGGGCGAGGTTGGGGAAGACTCTATGATGCTTGCTGGACATTTCTCAGGAGTTCCGGTACTGGTATTAGTGGATAGCAGAGCCATCCATAATTTCATCTCTAGGCGACTTGCCAAACTTGGAAACGTGAAGGTTGGCCGGACCAAAGTTTTCGAAATAACTCTTGGCAACGACTCACGAACTCTCTCACAAGGCTTGTGCAAACAGATTCAGATCAGCCTGGAAATTTTTGATGTTGCAGTTGACGCCTTTGTTTTCGATACAAGGGGGTCGGATGTAGTCTTGGGAATGCAATGGCTGAAGAGCATGGGCAGTGTCTTGACAGATTGGGGTCATAAAACTATGGAATTCTTGTGGCAGGGGCAGGAAATTAAGTTCTAGGGAAAAACAGTCGGAGAAGTGAGTCCTTGGAGTCTTCAAAACCAAGTACAGACAAGAACTCTGCTTGTTGAGGGATGGGCTTGGATGGCACAGATTCGGTTACCAGCAGTAGTTGCAAACAGTGAGCCGGCTGAGCAGATTCAGTTCGGAGAAGTTTTGAGCAATTTTCAGACTATGTTCGATAAACCATGGGGCCTACCACCGCAACGGGAAACAGACCACGCTATTAATCTTGTGGTCGGGGCAACTCCAGTAAGTATTAGACCCTATAAGCTGGCACATTACCTTAAAGACGGGCATCAAGTTAATGACATGTTGGCACAAGGGATAATCCACCATAGTTGCAACCCATTTGCTAGTCCCATAATTGTTAAAAAAATAATGAGAGTTGGAGAATGTGTGTCGATTACCGAGCACTTCATAAACTTACCATCCTGGACAAGCATCTCATTCTCCTCATTGAAGAATTATTGGACGAGTTGTAAGGAGCCTCATATTTCGCAAAATCGGCCTTGAAGTCCGGATTCCACCAGATTCGGGTCCGAACAACGGATGTTAATAAAACAGTGTTTCAAACACACATACATTGAATTTCTTGTCATGCCATTTGGGTTAATGAATGCACCGGCTACTTTTCAGTCTACCACGAACAGAATGTTCAAGTTGTATTTGAGAAAGATTGTCTTAGTATTTTCGATGATATTCTGGTTTTTCGTAAAACTTGGACGGACCACTTACAACACCTGGGAACAATTTTTTGGGTACCGCAGAAAAATCAGCTCCACATTAACAAGAAAAAATGTTTTTTGACGCAGCAATCCGTGGAATAATTAGGTCATGTCATCTCTGCCAAAGGCGTCTCGGTGAACCCTACAAAAATTGAATGTGTCCTTGGCTGGCCCCGACCACAATCTGTAAAAGGAGTTCCGGGATTTCTAGGTTTAACCGACTACTATAGGAAATTTGTTGAAGGATATGGCAAGATAGCTAAGTGTAATGTCGCGAACCTCCGTGGTCCATTACGTTGTCAAAATCCAGTGTTTGGGGTTTTCTGGGAGGTAACGGCAGCTCATTTCAAGAGTTTGCCAAATTTCCAGTTTTTCCGTCGGTAGGTCAGGGCATCGGTAAGTCGAGGGCGTCAGTAGGTCGAGGGCGTCGGTAGGTCGAGACGTCGGTAGGTCGAGAGCGTCGGTAGGTCGAGGTGTCAGAAGGTCGCGGCGTCGGTAGGTCGGGGGGTCGGTAGGTCGGGGCGTCGGTAGGTCGAGGGCGTCGGTAGGTGGAGGGCGTCGGTAGGTCGAGGGCGTCGGTACGTCGAGGGCGACGATAAGTCGAAAGCGACGGTAGGTCGAGGCGTCGGTAAGTCGAGGCGTCAGTGAGTCAGGGCATCGATAGGTCGCCTCGGTAGCTCAGCGTCGGTGGCTCAGCGTCGGTGGCTCGCTGTCGGTGGCTCACTGTCGGTGACTGATTTCTAATATTTCCAGTTTCTCCCCTCTTACCGCTTTATTTGACATAAATCGAGTTTAAAGCCTTGTTTGAGCGTTTCTAAAAGTGTTTCAAAGGATATTAATTATATCTTTAATATCCTAACGCTCTGGAGACTTTGAAATAGTCGAACCGCGTGGTCTTGGCCGCGATCCGACTTTAATGTCCCTTGAAACTGTTTCCCCTTCCGCTGATATAGGATCTGGTTTTTCTAAGTCGAGACCTTCTCTTCCCAGTGTGTTTCTGTTTTCTCTTGTTGCGCCTAGAGCCTTCCCTTCCCGTGGAGTCGCGTGTTGTGTCGTAGCTATCGAACCAGTTTTCTGGGAGTTTTCCTACTACTCGTGCACCCCCTATTTTGGCGCAAGGGAAATCATTGGTTTCCTGTTGTTCCAAGTAGGGATTTCCTTCATCTCTCTTTTAATTGTCCGTGGTGGGTATAATGATGCCTCCTTGTGAGAACAGCTGAATCCAAATTTAATGAAGATAATAAGAAGTAATAAATGAGGGGTTGGGAAGATGGCGATGATCGCTTTGTTTTATATGGTATCATTGATCCATGTCATGAATTGTATGGGTTGTATTCGTCTGAAAATCATGGTCGTTGATGGTCTCTATTTGCGCACCTGTATGATTTGTGAATCATTGCTGCCAGAATTGGAATCTAGTTAATCACGTACATTCGGTTAAATAAATGGATGCCCCAGGGTGTGGTCGGGGAGGTCGCCGACAACCGAGGGGTAGAGGAGCTGGGCGTGGGCAGTTGCACGCCGCAGAGGCAGCAGTTCCAGCAGAGCCGAAGATCGTTCGAGGTACGATCGGTTTGTTTAGTATGCTTGTTTGCGCCTTGTTTGATTCAGGAGCTTCGCACTTTTTTGTTGCACCCGATCTAGCCCATTGTCACGCCCCGCCATATGGAGAGAAGATCTGCTGATGAGGTTCTCTAGAATCCTCTAGAGTTCTCTACATCTCCACCAGGTTCTGGAATATTCCAGACTTCTCCGGAGTGTTGCGGAACACCCCCTTGGGCCTTGAAGGCTCTGGAACATTCTAGGCCTCCATGGAAGGTTGAGGATCTCTACGGGTTCTAGAATGCTCTAGGTATATTCTAGTAGGGTAGGCAAGAATTCTCTAGAATCTTGTGGATGTGTACATGTTCTAGAATGTTTTAGACTTTGCCACCAACCCCAATATAAAGGGAGTGGCTCCTCATTTGTAAAGACACAAAAGTTGAGAGCGATTGAGAATTTCCAAAGCAAGTGTCACTTGTGAGTCTGTCAAGCACTTCCCTTACGATCCAACTTCCGTTGTGAGTGTGGAAAGGGTGAACTTGTCTAGGCTTTGAGTGAGGAAGCTAGCCAAATGTCGCACGAGAGCTTGGGAGAAGGCCAAGTCCCGTGACACCATGCTCTGGGACTGGACATAGAGAGATTTTTCGTGCCCCTGGTGTTGATTACACCAGTCGAAGGTCAGACCAGCTTGTTTGATTTTTTCGGGGATGTAGACTGATGTTGGGGTCACATCAGTCCAGTGGGGATCACTATCTGCTACAGATGCAGTCATACGGTGTTATCCTTGGCATCGATTGGTTGTACTCTGTGCGTGCTGTTATCGACTGCTTCCGGAAAAGAGTCATGTTTTCATACGTGAAAGGTCAGCGTGTAGCTTTCGTTGGCGAGCGGAACTGTCAGATGGGCAGCCGGCGCGTGGAGCCTCTTTTTTCCTTGTTAGCCGAGCTGTCAATGGGATCGATGGATGCTGAGATGGTGGAGGTTTCGGGGGTTGTCGGAGAGTTTCTGGACGTTTTCCCCGAGGAGGTTGTGACTCTACCCCCTCGACGTGACGTTGAGTTCGGGATATACTTACAGCTCGGTGCTCATCTGATCTCGATGGCGTCTTCTGAGTTGCGGGAGTTGTGGATTCAGATTGACGATCTGATGAAAAAGGGTTTCATCCAACCCAGTGCGTCACCGTGGGGTGCTCCGGTCTTGTTTGCGAAGAAGGCAGACGGTGATCTAAGGCTCTACACAGACTACCGGAGACTGAATCAGGTAACGGTCAAGAACCGTTACCCTCTCCCGAAAATAGATGATCTTTTGGACCGACTAAAGGGAGTAGGTTGGTTCTCTAAGATCAATCCGCAGTCTGGGTATCGCCAGTTAAGGGTGAAGGAGGGTGACATCCCGAAGACTCCTTTCAGGTGCAGGTATGGGCACTTTGAGTTTGTGGTTAGGTCGTTCGGTGTTACGTACGCACCGGTCGTGTTCATGGGGCTTATGAACTCCGTCTTTCGTGAGTTCCTGGACCGGTTCGTCGTCGTATTCATCAATGACATCCTAATATACTCGAAGTCAGAGGAGCGTATCAAGCATCTCAGAACTGTGGTCCTTCGGCACCACCAACTCTATGAAAAACTATCCAAGTGCAAGTTTTGGACACGAGAGGTCCACTTCCTTGGACATGTGGTGTCTCAGCAGTATGTAGCAGTGGACCCGTCGAAGGTCGAGGCAGTCGTTTCTTGGGCAGCACCCAAGAATGTGGCAGAGGTTCGCAGTTTTCTCGGTCTGGCAGGCTACTACCGGAGATTCGTACCTGATTTCTCTCGGGTAGCAGCTTCGTTGACAGCTCTGACCAGAAAAGGCCAAACTTTTGTGTGGGGCGGACAGTGTCAGGCAATGTTCGACTATCTGAAGGGGAAGTTGATCAGTGCTCCAGTGCTCCTATGGGTCTAGGCAGTTACGTCCCCATGAACATAACTATGTCACCCATGATCTAGAACTACCAGTGGTCGAGTTCGCACTAAAGTTATGATGGCATTACCTCATTGGGGAGCGCTTTGTGGTTTTCATGGATCACAAGAGTTTGAGGTACATCTTTTCCCAGCGAGACCTGAACTTGCGGCAGCGGAGGTGGATGAAGTTTCTCCAAGATTACAATTTTTGAGATCTCTTACATCTCAAGAAAAGGGAATGTTGTGGCTGATGCTTTGAGCCGGAAGTCGCAGAAGGAAGTGGTTCGAGAATCTACAGACGCTTAGAGGGCAATAGAGGAGTTGGTCGCCTTACACTTAGATGCAGGAATGAATGGCGGCAGAGGCTGTCTGTTTCAAATGACGGTACAGTCATCTCTGAGGGAAAAGGTGGAGGAGTCTCCGTGGGGACACTCAGAGGCAGAGGTGATGAATGATCGCATTGACCAGGGTGATGCTCCTAAAGGATGATCGGAGGATGGTCAGAATCGAATGTTGTTCTGTGAGAAGCTATTTGTTCCAGTGGCAATGTTCGAGAAAGTTCTTCGTGAGTTTCATAGCTCATCCCTAACGGTACACCCAGGAGTTTCCAAGATGTACTGAGGCTTGAGGGAACAGTTTTGGTGGCCCGGGATGAAGCGGGCAGTGGTGGAGTTTGTGGCAAAGTGCTTAGTGTGCCAGCAAGTGAAGGCTGAGCACCGTGTTCCCGATGGTTTGTTGCAGCCCCTAGAAGTCCCCGAGTGGAAGCGGGATAACATCTCGATGGATTTCGTCACAGGATTACTCAAAACTCAGGAAGGATGCGACGCTATTTGGGTAGTAGTGAATCGGTTGACGAAATCGGCTCACTTCTTAGCGATCAAGGAGTCGAACGGGATACGCGTTTTACGTCGCGAGTCAGAACCTTTGGCACTCGATTACGCCTCAACACTGCTTTCCACCCTCAGACGGAAGAACAAATAGAAAGGATCATCCAAACGTTGGAGGACATGTTTCGGGCATGTGTTCTGGACTTTAGTGGGTCTTGGGTGCGACATTTGCCCTTGATAGAGTTTGTTTACAATAATAGTCATCACCCTTCCATTGGCACGGCTCCATTTGAAGCTTTATACGGAAGACCGTGTCATTCACCCTTGTGTTGGACGGAAGTTGGGGAGACAGTTGTTCTTGGTCCAGTAGTGGTGTAGAGTACGACAGAGAAGGTGCTGCTTGTCCGTGAGAGGATGAAGGCAGCACAGGACCGACAGAAGTCGTATGTCGATCACAGGAGAAGACTTTTGGAGTTCGAGGTTGGGGACCACGTATTCTTGAAGGTTTCCCCTCGACGTGGGCAGCAGAGGTTCGACAAAGAGAGTAAGCTTTCTCTCAGGTTCATCGGACCTTTCGAGATGTTGGGACGAGTTGGTGAGGTGGAATATCAGTTGGCGTTGTCACCACAGTTGGGGAGGGTCCACAACGTCTTTCATGTCTCTCAACTTCGTTGGTATCTTCACGATGACTCTCATGTCATTGATTGGGGAGAGTTAGATATCGAGGACGAAGCAACGTTCGTGGAGTGACCAGTGAAGATCCAGGATCGTCGGGAGAAGGTGTTGTATGGACGGACCATTCCCTTGGTTCGCGTGTTGTGGAGGCATGGTGGCCTGGATAGTACTTGGGAGCGAGAGACGCAGATGCGTGCCCAGTACCCGGAGTTGTTTTGAGTTTTTCTCGTGTGTTTTGCTTTGTGATGTAATGCTTGAACCTTGTTTTCTATGAGAAGAGTTGTTTCCTCATTATGTGACATACGATAAAGTCCAGACATATAAGGAAGGGAGCATCTGATCCCTAATCAAGATGCATTAATGCGGATGCAATTAAACCCGTACGGACGAGTCAGTGCCGCCCAAAGCGGATAATATCGTGACATGGGGGAAGGAATTCCCTGATTCATATGTTTGGGCGGTGTGACTTTTGGTGCTTGTGTGGTATGTCTTACGGTTGTTTGGGTTGGCAAATCTCGGAGGAGGTGTTCTTAAATGTTGAGGTTTCACTCCAACGAGATGGTTTATCCTTGAGAGGTATCTTACGGGGTGGTGGTTCAGACCCCTCTTTCTTCTGAGTTTGGTTTTGAATTCTCGAGGACAGGAATAGTTCGAGAGGTATCTAATGTAATGGTCCGGACCTTCGTGGTCCATTTGTCAAAATAAAGTGTTTGGATGTTCTGGGGGGGCAACGATAGCACATTTCAAGAGTTTGGCAAATTTTCAGTTTTTTCGTCGGTAGGTCGAAGCATCGGTAGGTCACGACACCGGTAGGTCAGGGCGCCGGTAGGTTGAGAGCGTCGATAGGTCAAGTCGTCGGTAGGTCAGGGTGTCGGTAGGTCGAGAGCGCCAGTAGGTCCGGGCACCGGTAGGTCCAGGCGTCGGTAAGTCCGGGCGCCGGTAGGTCCAGGCGTCGGTAAGTCCGGGCGCCAGTAGGTCAAAGCGCCGGGAGGTCCGGGCGCTGGTAGGTTCGGGCGTCGGTAGGTCCAGGCACCGGTAGGTCGAGGGCGTCGGTAGATCAAGGCGCCGGTAGGTCGAGGCGCCGGTAGGTCAGGGCGTCGGTAGGTCCAGGCGTCGGTAGGTCGAGGGCGTCGGTAGGTCCAGGCGTCGGTAGGTCGAGGGCGTCGGTAGGCGTCAGAGCGTCAAGGCGTCAGTAGGTCAGGGCGTCGGTAGGTCGAGGCGTCGGTAGGTCGAGGGCATCAATAGGTCGAGGCGTCAGTTGGTGAGGGCGTCAGTGAGTCAGGGCGTCAGTGAGTCAGGCGTCAGTAGGTCGCGTCGGTGGCTCAGCATCGGTAGCTCAGCGTCGGTGACTCGTTGTCGGTTGGTCAGCGTCTGTGACTTAGGCGTCGATGAGTCAGGCATCAGTAGGTCGCGTCGGTGGCTCAACGTCGATGACTCACTGTCGGTGGCTCGTTGTCGGTGGCTCGCTGTCGGTGGTTTGTTCTCTGTCGGTGGTTTGTTGTCGGTGGCTCGCTGTCAGTGACTCACCCATCGGTGACTCATTTCCAGTTTTTCCCGGTTTCTCCAGTTTCACCCCTCTTACACTTTATTTGACATAAATCGAGTTTAAAGCCTTGTTTGGGCGTTTCTAAAGACGTTTCAAATGATATTAATTATATCTTTAATATCCTAACGCTCCGGGGACTTTGAAATAGTTGAACCGCATGGCCGTAGCCACGATCCGACTTTAATGACCCTTGAAACTGTTTCCCCTTCCGCTGATATAGGATCTGGCTTTTCTAAGCCGAGACCATCTCTTCCCAGTGTGTTTTCGTTTTCTCTTGGTGCGCCTAGAGCCTTCCCTTCCCGTGGAGTCGCGTGTTGTGTCGTAGCCATCGATCCAGTTTTCTTGAAGTTTTCCTAATACTCGCGCACCCCTTGTTTTAGCGCAAGGGAGATCGTTGGTCGCCTGTTATTCCAAGTAGGGATTTCCTTCTTCTCCCTTTTAATTGTGTATCATGCGGAGTTGGTATAATGATGCCTCCTTGTGAGAACGGATGAATCAAAATTTAACTAAGATAATAAAAAGTAATAAATGAGGGGGCTGGGAAGATGATGATGATCGCTTGGTTTTATATGTTATCCTTGATCCATGTCGTGAATTGTATGGGTTGTAATCGTCTGAAAATCATGGTCGTCGGTGGTCTCTGTTTGCGCACCTGTGTGATTTGTGAATCACTGTTGCAAGAATTGGAATCTGGTTAACCACGTACATTCGGTTAAATAAACGGATGCCCGAGGATCGAACTTATTCTGTGATAACCCTTGTTTTATCAAGTGGAATTAAAGCGCGAGTGCTGCTAAATCTGAATAAACTTTGCCTTGTTGGTGTGGTTGTGTGTTGTGGGTGGTTATGTTCAGCCTTGCATCTGTGTTGGTAATGTGGTGATGTGAATGGGGGTGTGATTGTGTGTATGGAGAGGTACGGGCGGTGCAATGGTATCTTAGGCTGAGAGTTTGGTTGATTGTGGAATGGATGGACTTGTTATGCGGTGGGACTGCATCTGGGCAGTGGTTGGGCAACGGGGTTGCAGGACTGAGTTGTGTCATGATTTCATGTTTATGAGTGTGTTGGGTGTGGTGTTGTTGTGCATCGGGGCTGCAGAGTGTGGTAGTAATGAGGCGTGTTGTGCAGTGGGACTGCAAGCTGGTTGATTCATGTTAGTTTTGCTGAATGAGTTAGAATTGATTCCTTTACCATTGGCCCTTCTTTCCTTATTTGGCTTTGGCAGTGGTTGGTATGGTTGTTTCGCCTTATAACATTTGCAGTGTTTGGTAGTTGCCCGGGTAGGGATAGAAATAAATAAATAAATGAATTTATAATGCAGAATGACAACTGGTTAAATGAATTGGGTGGGGGTATGTTTCGAGTTGGGGCTTGTAGTGAAGCGGCGTTCAAGTGACCGTCGTTCGTGGTGGTACGTGCATATAGCAGCAAAGGTGGTTTTGAGTGGATTTGCTGTATGTTTGGAATCTCGTAGGATGGACTGAGTGTTTGTTACCTATATGTATAAACTTGTAGTTCCTTATGTTTTCTATACGCACCCCACCCGTGTTGAGCACTATGTGCCGAACACCCCCATTGTTATGGGGGAGGGTGACTTTCCCAACATCCCGGTGGGAGGATGGATGGCTAGTTACTGACTTTACCCTACTCCCTCTTCTAGGCATTTATCGTCCAAGACTCTTCGGGCAGGTTGTAATGGCTTGAGGTTTAATACCAGGTTTATGGTATTGGCTGTGTGAGAGGTGGTTTGTTTCCCAGGTGTCTTCGGGATAAGGCCCAGGTGTTTTCGGGCGAGACGTGTGGTGGTTGCGGCCCAGATGTCTGCGGGCGGAATGTGTGTGGTTTGTAGCTCAGGTGTGTGCAGGCGGGTTGTGACAGTGGGGCTTGTGAAAGAGCGTGGTAGCGTCAGGATGTTCGTCGTTAGGGATGAGCAGTTCACCAGTGGGAAGTGGTGCGGGGTACCCAAATATCGATGTGCTTACTACTTTACTTGACTTGCGTTATTTGGTGAGCATACCTGGGTGAGGTTGGGGTGGATAGTATACCTTGTTAGGTGCTTTTGAGTTTCTATTGTTTTCTCACTGGGGCATTAGTATGCTTCTCTAACTTGTGCACGGGTGACTTTGATTTTTCCCTACTGAGTATACTTGTATGTTCACCCTACGTATATAAAACTGTTTTCAAGTTTTCAGAAAGATTACGCGAACCATACTGGATCTTACTAGCTCGGACATTGGGGACGGTTGCAGTGTCGCTACTTAATTTTATTTTGGTACTTTGGAGTTTTCTTTGTATTTCTAACAGTTTTACTTTAAACATGCATGTGGGATGGATTTTGGTTTCTTCATTTATATATATGTCTTGGAGTTGTTTGAGGTTTATACATCTTATCTCCCGATCTTGGTTACTATAAAATGGGTAATGCCTCCCATTTTTGTGAGATTTCTATACCCTTGGTGTTGGTCGCCACCCCGGAGACTATTGGAGGCGGGACTGGGGGGTCATTATCTCTCCTTCATCTTGAGGAAGGAAGGTCTCGGCAACTTGTTATCCCTTCCCTCATCTTGAAGAAGGCGGGTCATGACACTAAGCCTCTCACAGAATTGACAAAAAAGAACAATTTCCATTGGTCACCGGCAGTCGAACAGGTCTTTACTTCCCTTAAAGAGTGTTCAGTTTCTGCTCCCCTTCTTGCTTTACTTGATTTCCTACAACCATTTACCATAGAATGTGATGCATCCGGATTGGGCCAAATATTATGAATGATAACATGCTCATTCAATTATGTGTTATTAAATTGTGAATGGTAACATGGACATTCGGTCAAATATTATGAATGGTAACATGCTCATTCAATTATGTGTTATTAAATTGTGAATGGTAACATGCACATTCGGCCAAATATTAAAAACGATAACATGGTCATTCAATTGAGAAATGGTGAATGGTAATATCGTCATTCACTTGTGAGATTACGAATGGTAACATCGTCATTCACTTGTTATATCTTTGAGGATGGATCGGACTCCGGCACGAACCGAAGCAGGTATTGAGGTTCAGGTGTTCTCGGGAACTCGGGGGTTTGAATGATTAAATAGAGAAGATTTGATAATGTGTCAATCGTTTATGTATGCATTGTACTTATTTCTTTATAAAACTGCATACACTGTTATTGACTAGATTTGTATTAGACGCCGTTGGTGGTGGCCTACTAAGTTGTACTAACACCCTACTTATGTTGCCTGATCGGTACCCGAATAGATTTCAAGGTTGCAGGATAGGTTAAGGGCAAAGGCCCGAAGTTAGATGGCTGAATTGGGAATGGAGCATGGATGAGAGAACTGGACATAGTTCGAGACCCGCTTGGGAGTTGTCAGCGTCTTTACTTTTGAGTTGTATTTTCTGCTTTAATTATCATGAGATATTGGTATTGTTTATGGTAAAAGAGAGTATAGTCTCCCCATGATTGACATATCAGACCATCGCTGCTAATCGGCAGCCTTTGGCGTACGGGGAGGCGCGCTTTAGGTCATGTGGCGAACCGGCTCGGAGTACCGGTGTGTGGCACTCAGGTCGGGACGTTACACCAAGAGTTGATTAATTCCACCTTTGATTAATCCACCATGATGTCTTCCTTAGAAACCACATATCCCAAAAACACCACCCTGACTGAAAAGAACTCGCACTTCTCCAACTTTCCATATATCTTTTATTTCCACGAAATTCAAAGATGATACACATTACACTCCGCGACCTTATTGTAAATCAAAATATCATCCAGAAAAACAACAAATTTACTAATAAATAGTTTTAGAACTTCATTCATTAGTTGCATGAATGTACTAGGAGCGTTTTAAACGCCAAAAGACATGACTAGCCACTCAAACAATCCGCCTTAGGTTTTCAACGTTATCTTTCACCCATCGTCCTTCCTCATCCGAATCTGACGGTATCCACTCCGAAGATCAACCTTCGAAAAGATTAATGACCCGTGTAATTCATCGAGCATATCATCGAATCGCGGAATGGGATACCTATATTTGATAGTGATATTATTGATAGTCCTAATATCAATGCACATATGATAATATCATCTTTCTTTGACACTAATAATGATGGAACAAAACATGGACTCATGTTATAAAACCCCAAACCATCAATTCATTCACTTGTTTCTACAATTCTTTTGATTCCTCTGGATTACACCGATCAAGAAGTTAATTAAATAATTGTGCACCATGCATAAGATAGATTTGGTGTCCAATGCCTCCAAAAGGCGGTAATCCAGAAGGGAAATCATTGGGAAAAACATCCTGATACTCTTTAATCAATGATTGAACCAAAGGATGGTGATGAATTTTATCTTTCTGGGTTGACTTCTCAATCATCAATAAGGTAAAAACAAGTTTTTGTTTATGAATTGTCTTCTTCGCTTGAGCTCTATTGATAGAGGCTGCCTTTGGGATCTTCTGCAACAGGTTTTGTTTGTAGGGTTTGGGGCATCTTCAAAGGAGCAAGTGTGATATTCTTTTTTCTAGATTTGAAAGAATATATGTTCTTCCTCCCATCAAATTTCACTTCTCTATCAAACTGGCATAGCCTTCCTAATAGAAAGTGACATGAATCCATGGGAATAACATCACACAATACTTCATTAACATAGTTATTACCAATAGAAAATGAAATCATAACCTTTTTGTTGACTTAAAGGGTGCTCTCATTATTGAGCCACTATAGCTTTTCGGTTGAGGATGATTTTGAGTAAAAAGGTTTCAATTTCTCCACCAGCATCGTTGAAGCAACATTTGTACAACTCCCACTATCAATAATCACCATGCGTACGCGTTGATTTATGATGATATTCTTCTAGGCAAATTTGAGTTTGCAAAACTCTCTCCATCAAAAGCATGTTTCTCACATCATCTTCTTCCACAATATGATTTTCATCTTCAGATACGTCGTCATGTTTATAAGGCCTCAACCTTAAACATTACATAATATTGAATTAAGTTAATAATTCACATTGAAGATCCTTTCAGGTTTAAAGCTTTAGAGAATTAGGTCATAACTTATACATAAGAACTTGAATATTACATGTAGACACTTTTACTCAGTATCCATTTTTTTCATGAAATAAAAATTCTTAAAAAAAAGAAACATGTCTAGTTCCATGTTTTAGACAGGATGACTTTTCCTTGATCTCATCTTTGACCCTATCCATCTTTAAGTCCTGTGGAAAACATTTCAAAAACTTGGGATGAGCATAAAAAGCTCAGTAAGGGTTATAAAATAAGGAAGGAAAACATTAGCCAATCAATAAATACAAATCAATGAAACCATACTTTTCAATCATAACATACCTTATGAAATCATAAGATTTATGAATAACACAGAAATCATAAATCATAAAGGTAACTTGTGGCATCCATAACATGGTTACATTATAGCTTTCACAGCTACATAGGGAGTTACATTTGGATTACCTATCACAGTATATTTCTTAAATCTCTAAGGAAAAACATTAACGTTTACCTTCGTCACGTTACTCAATGCATTGGAGAGCTATCTCGGGCTCACCCGCCCTAGGTTTATCATGGAACCACCTGTATACGTAAACAATGCCCAATAACCATAACATATTCATAACACATAAAACAAGCATAAAGGAAAGATAACATTTCCACATTGCAATCACAATATATAATTTCAAGATATTGACATAATCAATGCTTTATCAAACCATTTTCAAAACCATTTAAAACATTTAATAAAGAGATTTTTGAATCAAAGTGTCTCATACCACTTTGAAGCTTTTAAAAGAATTAACATTTTAAAACATTAAGGTCCATATAAATAAATCATTAAAACCATTTTTAAAACTTGGACATTAATAGAATAAATCTTTAAAACATTTAAAACAATATTTTAGTTAAAGAGTTCCTAACCAAATGAGAGACGCTTGAATACAAATAATTGAGAAATAACATTAATCAAAACATTATAATATCATAAGAATAAAGGGATTCGTGATATAATATGTCAAAGGGCAGTATATACACCATATAAAAGTGAATTGGTGTATAACAAATAAGTCTCAATGGAATGTAAATTGAGACAAAGTCCCTTGCAAAGATCATATCCTTAGATTAAGGACAAATCAATGACATAATTATGTGTGACAAATAAGAATACACCCAATATAAGTGGATATTATGTGTAAAACAATCAGAGGTCATTCAAACATATCCATAGCACGACATAATCAAGAAGTAGAAGTTTAACCCAAAGAATTGAAATTGGGTTAAGAAGTTCTCTTACAGAAATTCGACATCCTAACGATGTCGCTTTAAAATTCAGAAAATGAGTTGATGAGAGAGAAAATGGTCTTCCATCACATGGACATAAAATGTACAGCAATAAGGATATAGAAGAACATATCCCAACATAAGAAAATGGAAATTTTAAGACATAACATAAAAGAAGTCTTTGATTAGAAGAGAAGAGTGAAAGGTTCCCTTACCGATTTGGTAACTTACGAAACATACACCACATGAAAAAATGATCATACAATGAAGATCTAAATACCCATAAATTAAAGTATATTGCACAATGAATACAACCATAGGCAGTACATACACCACACAAAAAGAAAATAGTGGCAAATATAGCATGAATCTCACGGGAATAAAAAGTGAGATGAAAACCCGTTACCTCAAATCCGACTTGTCTTGTATGTTCCTTGTTCTTCCTGAATAATAAACTTAAGTTAATTTCTACTTGCTTAAGAATCTTTTTCAAGTTTATTATTCCTTTTATATCACTTATTACCACGTTATAAACATTACATAATCATTTATGTTAATAACGGTCGTTTTGTCGATATTTAGTACTTAAATCAAAAATGAACTTATAATTACAAGTTATCCCTGTGGTCAAAATTTCATTATCTTTAGAATGATATTCATGATTTAGATATCATATATATCCAGTATATATATGTATTTATACATAACATTTAGAGATAAGAAATGAAATGCACCGTTCATGGAGACGGTAAGTCGTACGTACGCATGAAAGCTACTTTCATTTCTATTTCATATTTAATGGAATAAAAACTTAATGATACATAAGTATATTATAATTCCAGTATAATATCATATATAATTTCATTAACTTCATCCTTTATACGTTCTACGTATGGCATGAACGAGTCATATCACTTTGAGGGGGCGATAGTCCGCACTTCCTCAAATGAAATTATCGTATTTACCCATTATGGAAACCATAAAGGTATGCTATAAATGAAAAATACAGAAGCATAGAAACAATATAAATATAATATATATCACATATAAATACAGTGTCATCATAATGGTTACCATGAGAGGCGGTAGGAGATAATCGAACAATCATCGTTTCGTGAGGCAGTAGTTTGTCATCCACAGAAACAGTATGTTCTTTACCCATTAGACGGAGATGTGTGTAAGTGTAATTCGAATCCTTCTCATAACAACAACCTAGTATATTGAGAATACTGGCATTGTTATGTAAACAAAGAATAAGAAGAGCATAGGGAGTGAAGAATTAAAATAAAAGAAGAGAACTTGAGAGAAGACGTTACCTTTAAATCGGGTAACTCCCTTTGAATTGAACCAAAAGGCTTTCTTGAAGTGTCTTCTGCCTAAGGTAAGGCTTCTAGGAGGAAGAGAGGGATGTTGGGAGCTTATTTGGGCAGAAGTTGGACGAGCCAAGGGGCTTGAGAGGTGTGATTAATGGGTTAGAGGTGGTGTCCTTTTATAAGGGGGAGAAAGGGCTCTTTAGAAAAGTTTGAAAGTATTATTTTATTATAAAAGGATTTTCGGTTTCAAAAGGGTCATAACTCATTAAATTCGAAGATAAGATCACTATTATTCGAAATGCTCTCAACCAATAGGTTTTAGACAAGTTTTGGTTTCATTTTTAACCTTATCGTTTAGTTAACTAATTTAACTCCTACCATGTCTGCTTGTATATTCATACTCTATGGTTAATATAGTTACCATAAAATGTCAATCGAACCACAAGTGGTTCATTAATGACATTATCAACCTTATCTAAGTAATTTGGCCGAATCTTAGATTTTTAGGATTATTATATCATTTGATAAAATAATAATTGTTTTAAAAACTCATTTATGTCAATTTATATACTATTCATATCATGACTTTTTAAAAAACCATAACTTGATCAATTCGAAAAATCTTCATTAATTCAAAGATAACAAGTCATAATAATCCATAAAATTCGTGGATGGCATAAAAAGTTTCAAAATAAATTTATTTTAACATTTATAATATCATTTATTTAAAACATTCATTAATGAGGTAATCATTACATCATCATTGTGTCATCAATAAATTTATTTATTTGATGTCTAAAAATTATAAATAAAATACCATAATATAGGAAATCTTTTTAGCTTTCTAATGACTATTTATAGTCAAAGATATCAATTATATAACCCCGCATTAAAATTGTTTTAGCAAAACAATACATGTTTATGATATTTTTATTTTTACTTTAAATAAAAACTTATTAATGTAATTATCTTACCCAAGTGGCTTCCAAAGGCCAAAAGTTCTACCCAATGATTGTATTGGTCAGTCATGACTCATCAAATAAGGTTAGAAGTATTAAGATAATTTTATATTGTTATAATATTATTTTTACCTTGATTACCCTATTTACCATTAACCGCGGTAAATAAAAATCAAAAGTTATTATTCACCAAAAATTATTTTCATCCTATTGAACCACATTTTACTTAAAGATAACAATCATATATGTTAGATTTTTTAAATTCAATTCACAGAAGCGGAAAAATTTCATTTAAATGAAAAGGTTGGTTTTTTAACTACTAGGCAGTGTTTTTCACTATTCATCAAAAATTGAACGTTTTCAGAAAAATACCAAAAATTCACCCTAAGCTAAATTTGACATTCCAAATTCAAAAATGATGTCTATTTTATCAAATTCAAAACCTAGAAGTTTCGTTAATTAATTTAAAATTAATTTTCGTTGTCAAAACTAGAAAACGTGTTTTTATGAAGTAAAAAGTATCAAAAGATTGACCTTTGTTTAAGTCCAATTTAAATGTGAATTTACTTCCAATGACCAACATTGGATTAAATGGTAAAAATGTAATCCAATTACACTTTAAAACCAATTAAAAGAACAATCTAACTATATAATTAAATTAGATGAAAAGACAGTTTTGAATTAAAATACAGTATTTTTCACTATTCATTAAAAAATGGACTTTATCAAAAAAAATACCAAAATTTCATCCAAAGTAAATTTTGATGTCTCGATTTCTAAAGAATTTTATTTTGTCAAATAGAACTTATAAAAGTGACAAAAAACTAGATTTAAAAAGGGTTCGTCATCAAAAGGTGATAAATCGACCTTTTAAAGAATATTAGAGTATTCATGCTTAAAATTGGATTCATTCTTATTTTAAGCCTCTAAAACTTATTGGATAACAGTAAAAACATTTAACAAACATTTGTAATCATATTGTAGTTAGTTTTGTTCATTCCCGCCAATACAACGGCGAGGAGTTAATTACCATTTAAAATAATATTATTATTATATTATTTTTTGGTATAACTCAAAGTTGTGTGCAACGTAAGATTTCAAAAAAAACTCATTGTTGCGTGTTGAATACGCTATCAGACATAGCATCCCCTTTAAAGTAAAATTAATATTTAATTCACAAATATTAATAAATATGAAAACATCATATTCTTTATTTACCTAGGATGTTACACTGTTAATTCTCTTTGATGGCCTTTTTAATCTCTTTGATAAAAGTAACAATTCGATTGTTAGGAAAACTGGTTTTAAAATGACCATACCCATGACATTTGAAGCACTTCTCATTCTCAAGCTCAAAGGAATGGGATTTTCCTTTTGGCGGTTTCATGGCATTCCTTTTGTCATTATCCAGCATCTTGTTCCTCCCTGATTCCCTTCCAGTAACAACGGCTTTATTAGAAGAACCTTTATAAAAAGAAGTATTTCTATTGTAGTTCTTGAGCTTCGATGCTTTTGAGTTACGCTTTTGCTCCTCGACCTTAATATCCAGTTTGCATACATCTTCAAGTTGGCAAAATGGTTGCAGCTCCAATGAATGAGTAATGTCCTTGTTTAAACCATCCGAGAATCTTACAGTGGTTTTCTCCTTCAACTCTGGAACATCATTTCTCATTAATAAGCAATCAAACTCTTTGATGTATTCTTCAACAGATTTATCTCCTTGTCGCAAGTTGTACATTGGGAAATAAAGTTCTTGCTTGTAATTTTCAGCAAGAAGCGTCTTCTCATGAAAAACTTCAATTTCTCTCATGAGCATATCTTGTTTTTACCACCACGTTCTCGCTGTTGCTTTAGATTTTCTCACCAAAGTGGGGCATAATCTTTAAATTTCAGAATGGTGATCTTGCGGTTCTTTACGTCAAAACAATTCTTAAAATCAAAGAATCATTCAATTTCCCACAACCAATCCAAAAAATCATCTAAATTCATGCTCACTTCAAAATCCGGAATGTCAATCTTCAATATCCTCATAAGTTCTTCATTGCGTATCCACCTCTGAATCACTAGACTCAACATCATTAGCATGATCTTCATAAAATGGTATTGAATTGCATCTCTATCGTGTGAAGACGGGCGTCGGGGTTGTTGTTGTGGAGGAGAATCGTGTCGTTGCGCTCTCAAAAGTTGAGCAAGTTGTTCACTGATTTGATTAGTTTGTGTTTGTAGTTGCATGTTGGCTACTTCGCATAGAGCACGTGGAGTGGAAAATCCACTCTTGCGAGACAAGATAAAGAAGAGATTTTAATGGAGAGTGACAAAAAGAACGTTGCGGAACTTAATCGTTGCAACCGGTGCTCTAATACCAAATTGATGTGTCAATGGTAGCACATAGCGAGTAACTGGAGGAATGTAGATGATGTTGCGATGAGTAAACGAATGTCAAGGCTTAAAAGCTAAGCCACCTACCAAGGTTTCTCCAAGCGTAAAGGCGAAGCCGCCAACTTAGGAGATGCACCACCAATTCCATGCTAAATGGCTAAAAGCAAGAGAGATACGCAAGAGCAAACTCAAAATTCATATGATTCAAAGTTGTCCATTACAATGTGTTCAAAAGGAATTAAAGACATAAAAAGGAGAGAGAAAATGCCCCACACAAGTTGCAAGGTATGGGAGACTTCAAAAGTCAAATAAAATCTAAATATCAACTTCCATGCAAGTTAGTGCCCCCCCCCCCCTCAAAGTAGTGAGATTCACATCGAATACCCCACTTTCCAAGGCTTCCTTTCCCAAGGCATTAATTTGCATGAAAATGCTTCCCTTGCCATGTGGATAGATCATTTTGGGCTCCAAATAAGTGCACAATGGCCCACCAATGAGTTGGATGTCTAGAAATATGGGTTGGTCCAATTTGAATAACTGGGCTTTAAAATTTTCTCAAGCCCAAAAGTATTCTCCTTGAGTTGAATTTGGTCCATATCAAAGGGCTTAGGATCAGGATTTTGGTAAAAAAGAATGGAGGGCTAAGAATAAGGATGAAGAAGACTCTGCCAAGGAAGTGAGTACATCTGCTAAACAGGATAATTTCGAGAGAACGGAACCATACAAGAGTGTCCCTTCTTACACGGTTTCCAACCCCTGGGTTTTAGATTTTGGTAAGGTTACATTTTCAGATGATGGTGTGTTTGTTTTTACTTCAAGTAACTAGGGTTACAACAAACAATGCGCGTGGATCAAATGGAGAAGCATGCTAAGGAAGATGGTAGATCTATTGATGCTGGCCAGCCTTTTGGCTCGACAGAGGTTGAGGATAAGAAATCAAGAATTGTTTAAGAGAAGAAAGGGAAAAAACCTTTGGTGGATCAGGATGGATTCATTATAGTTGAAGGAAAGAAATAACGCCCTCGCAAGGATTATTCTTCTATTCCTAGGACTGTTTCATCAAGGTCAGCTAGTAAGGCTTCCCAAGATTTGACTGTGGTTATTCATAGTGGTAAGGAACATGAGCAAGTCCTGGGTGGAGTGCATTCTTTTTCTAGAAAGCAGGGAGAAGAAAAGATTGATAATTCAGCTGAAGTATTCAGTTGAGAACGGCAAGGAAATCACCCATTGGCACTGTCTGGTCTTTGTGTTTTATCAAGTTTAAAGCAGTCGGTTGAAAATTCGGTTATTTTTCATGAAGATAAAGATGAGGAATTCAGTGGGAGACTCCAGGAAACCCTCAGTCAAATTATCTGACATTCATATTGGTTGGTTCTTGAAACAAAAAAGAATCTTAATTAAAGCATTCATTTCAGAGAGCATTGATTTTAAACATTGTCTTTAGGGTTGGGAAAGCTTATTGAACAATTTTCAAGCTTATCGATTGAAAAGTCGACTATTAATCCAGAAGATCAAATTAAGTTTTATTGGGGAGAAACTGATATCTGACTGTGGACTGTGATAAGGAAGGGGTGTGATGATTTGGCTTCAACAGATTTGATTTGCAATGATACAATTCTCTTATTTTGCTTCTACTTGGCTTTCTTCTGATGTTTTTGATTAATGCATTTTCTCTGGTTAAAAAAAAAAAGCTTCGTAGGGATTGCTATCGGTCTTCACAACTTCTATAACCAAATGAATGTTAAAACAACTTTCTTATATGAACTGGATGAAAAAAAAAATTGTGAAACCTGCTGAAGGATTCTTAAATGAGTCTGATTTAGGCAAGGTTTGTCGCTTAGAAATTCATTTGTGGTTTGAAAAAAATATCTAGACAATGATACGAAAGATTTGATTTATACATGCTGAAAAATAATTTCATTAAAAGTTCTCTTAATAATTGTGTTTACTTTAAACACAATGATATTTGCATGATGTATTAGTTTTTGTATGTTGATGATATGTTCAATACTTGTGAAAATATTCAATTAATTGATCATATAATCAGACTGTTGGAATCTGAAGAATATGAAATGAAGAATCTAGTCCCCGCTCAAAGAATATTGGGTATGAAAATTTATAGAAATAGAAAAAAGAAAAACGTTATTTGAAACTTGTGGTGACTGTTTTAGGACAACATTTTAAAATGCTCACTACTCAAATGACAGTGAAAAATACTTTATCGCTTAAACACCTTATGCAAGCATAGTGGGAATCCTTATGTTTGTGATGGTATGTATTTTTCCTGGCCTTGCATTTGTTGTTATTAGTATCAGCAGGTTTATGAAAAACCCAAGAAAATCATGCTGGCAGGCGTTGAAGTTACTGTTGAGGTACGTTATAAACTCAATCAATGTGGGTCTTCATTATGACTGTAATTCTGCACATGGTTTTGATGATCAAGGTTCTGTTGATTTGGATTATGCTTCAAATATACACCAAGAAATCAACTACTAGTTTTGTATTTTCTGCATGTGAAAGACCAATTGCTTGAAAACCCAAAATATAATTTGTTGTGGCTTTGTTCACAACAGAAGTCGAGTAAATAGCACCGACTGAAACCATAAAAAAGGTACTATGGCTTAAAGGCGTTGTGAAAGAACTTCGATTGTCTAATTCAGATATTACAGTATATCGTGACAATCAAAGTACTCTCCATTTGTCTACAAACCATGTCTGTCATGGTTGGTCAAAACATATTGACATTAGGCTTCGTTTTATTCAATAAGTCATTGACTTCGAGCAGATGTTAAGTAAATAAAATAGATTCCAAATACAATTTTGTTGATATGTTGACTAAACCATTGTCTGGTGGTAAGTTCAAGCATTGTCTAAACATCTTTTATATGCTACATGACCATTGATGTCCAATTCGGATCATATTGTGTTTGCTTTACATTAACAATGTTTTATTGTTCAATTGATGACTTAACTAGTACTGGACCCTTGTCATTGGCCCAATCCCGACCCAGCTCTCTATTGCCCTGTCTAGGCTGCTCTAGCCAATCTGCAATGTTGGGCCTTCTTTATTGGGTTCTTCCTGGCCCATTGTCTCTGGCTGCGTTAATCACGCTCTTGGCCCGCTCTCTGGGCATGTTTTCCTTGTTCGGCACTATTGCTAATTCACACTTTGCAACACTTCCGATCAGCTCCTTTGTGTGGTATATGCATGCAACGCAGTACAAACCATATAGCCATGTTCGCAAAGCTTCCTGTTATTGTGCTAACACTGAGCTGCTGTGATTGTTGCAGCATACAAACAGCCTCAATCAGAGAATTCTCGTTACAGCCAATCAGGTTGTGCCACGCTGATAGACCCCTTTGAGCCAACGGTCCACCGTGAGTGGACTGCTTGGTTTATATTCAGAAAGTGCGATTCAGAATTACAGGAAAAGAGGGAGAAGAAGAAGAATTAGAAGAGGAAGAAGAAAAGTAAGAGTGAAGCACTTGAGAGACCCCCTGGTTCTCCCGCCCAAGCTAAACAGCTGAACTGTCACGAAACTAATTCCCCCCTTTCTCTCCGGCCCTCCCCTTTTAAACAGCCTTCACCTCCCTCTTATTTCCCACGTGGGACCATCCCTAACAAACAGTTGTGGTCAGCTGTGGCCCACCTGATTCCCAAGCTGTATCCCCCTTATAGAACATGCTTTTTTTTTCAAGCTGTACTGACGTATCCCGGTCTCTATCACTTGCCTCGCCTTGAAAATCAGTCTTGTTCTCAAGACTGAGGAAAAGGAACTGATTACAATTGGTGAAATAAGTAGTACCCTGGGCTAAGAACTTCAATGTTGAGTCATTCTACCAGAGCTCAAACAAGCCTTTGTCAATCCAGCTTCCAGGCCATCCCTCTGTTTCTCAAATTGTGCCACCTGAGCTGCCAAAACATGCTCCTCTCCAAAAGTCTGGAAGATCCTTGCCAAAACCACAGGAAAAGTCGTCTTCTTCATTGGCAGTTTCCCCTTCTTCATGCCTGCTTCGGGACCTCTCCCAAACATTGCGGGAATTCCTATGCCCTAAGTGCTAAGGAAAAAATTAAATCTGTGGCTTTTTCCCAAGTGTCAAGCCCCCTGTCGGACAGCAATGATTTGCAGTCCTTGACAGCAATGATTTGCAGTCCTTGAAGCTTGCCCATCCGCAGCTTCTCATCATTTGGTTAGGCAACAACTTCAGCAACACCTTGTTAAAAGAGTTCGACAGCCAAATTAATGTTTGGATAGTGAGCGTCAGGTTCAGGGACTTTGTTTGGTCCCAAGAAAGAATTCATCTCTTTTGTGATCTCATGCAGAGCTGAAGTTTTCTTAGTGGCAGTTCTAGGTACAACAACAGCATGTGCACTCTTACTCAGGTTGGACTCATTTCTGGACTGCAATGATTTCCTCGTCTTGGAAACAGTGCGGGGGAGAATTGTTGTCATGTATGAAGAATCGTTACATCTATTGCACAAATTGTACACTGATCCCGTGGGTAACACATATAGCTTTGGTATCCCAGTCACAACTATGCCCTTGTTGTAGCCTTTTTCAGCCTTCACAACATCCTCGAGCAATTCATCTCAAGACTGATGTGGCCGGGTTGAAAACGGAGACCAAAACCTGTGTTGTACGAGTATGAAAGAACTCCAACTCCTCAGGTACCTTTTGCTGAACACAGGTAGTTCAGCACCTTGAACGACTGACATTTGGTCACGCCTAATGCCAGCCACATTCGCTATCCAAATCACCTTTCACCCCTGCGCCTCCTTGGCGCCGATTCCATCAAAACGCATGTCTGATTCCTTGGTAACCAACGATATCCACACGTCTCCTTGTTGCAACCCCGTCTCTGGGGTGCACATCCCCCTAGCTACGTATTCACAAGCCTTTGTTTGTTCATGCTTTCCTGTACTACCAGATTCCACTAAATGCGTCTCAGATGTACCTGTTTTTAGTGAAGAATGTTCTTCCGGTTGCAACGTCTTTTCCATTTGACGCACCAGATTCCGGAAGTACTTCTGAAATTCAGCATGCGCCTTCCTTTCCTGATCCATCCGCTGCAGGTTCCGCATTATATTGCCCATTGTCGAAGTCGGTTTAGAAATAGCCGCTTCGACAAGTTCCATTCGGTGTTCCACTTTTTCCAGGCGCGCATCCATCGTCAATGCTCTCCTCCTTCACAAAGGAAATCTGGCAAGGTCAAACCAAATAATAAACCCCCTCCCCCTCGAGCCAGCGGTCCATGTGAGTGGACTGCCTGGTTTATATTTAGAAAGCGCGAACCAGGATTATAGGAAAAGTGGGGGAGTAAGAAGTGGAAGAGGAAGAAGAAGAGTAAGAGTGAGAGAAACACTTATACCCCCTGGTTCTCCCGCCCCAGCTAAACAGCTGAACTATCACAAAACTAATTCCCCCCTTTCTCTTCACCCCTCCCCCTTATTTCCCGCATGGGACCCTCCCTAACAAACAGTTGTGGCCAGTTGTGGCTCGCTTGATTCCCAGGTTGTATCCCCCCCTTCTAGAATATGCTTTTTTTCCGAGCTATGCTGACATGTCCTGGTCTCTATCACACATGACTTAATTCACAACCCATTGCAGCCAATCAGGTTGTGCCACACGACTTAATTCACAAATGGTAGTGTTGATCATTGTCATTCATTTCATCCAGGGACTCTTTTCCTAAAATGGGGTTTTTTTTGTGCCGCTTTGAGCATTAGGGTTTTGGGTGAGGAGAGAGAAAAAAGGAGAAGGGAAGACCAAGAGAAAAAATCGAAAGAGAAATAAATGGGAGAATGAAAGAAGATGAAGAGGAAAGGGATTCGAGGTTCTCAAGCTCGGGCACGAGTTTCAAGAAGGACAGTCATCTTTAACCAGCCATGGAATCGAAGCATGGGTGAATTTTTTTCCATAAATCTTCTATTTTTTTGTTTAAATTTCTTTTGTATTTCATGTATTTTCCTTCTTAAAGTTCTCAAATGTTGAGATTTCGGGTGTGTGAATCCCGGAGAGTAGTTGAAAGCCAAAAGGGTCGATGTGATGATGACTTTCGATTTATCAAGGAACCGTGCCTAGATCTCTTGTATTCTTCTAAACACTTTGTTTCCTTACTAGGTGTGTGAATGCCGGACAGTAGTTGAAAGCCAAAAGGGTCGATGTGATGATGACTTTCGATTTATCAAGTAACCGTGTCTAGATCTCTTGTATTCTTCTGAACACTTTGTTTCCTTACTAGATGACTTTCGATTTATCAAGTAACCGTGTCTAGATCTCTTGTATTCTTCTGAACACTTTGTTTCCTTACTAGGTACCATGGGAAAACCACAACCGTGGAGTGCGATTTATTTGTCGGAACTGCGTGAAAATTGTGGGGTTGCTTTGCTATATTTCTTTTGTTTGACGTCTATGTTCTGGAGTTCTTTAATGCTCAATTGTGGATCTTAATTCTATCTGTCTATGTTCATCCATTACTGTTTATGCTTAGATATGTTTTTTTGTGAGGTTATACTGCAGTTAATTTTCATATCTTGGTTCAAATAATAAATCTTGAATACTGTTTTGCATGATAATCATTTTTGAAATTGATTGGTGTAATTTCTGGATAAGATAAATTTGGGAATAAAACCTTAGTTATCCAAACCTTGATATCACAAACCTCATTATCAAAACAGTCGATGTGTTTGGCATTAAACTCTCATTTATGGATACAAACATGAACATCTGAGCAGAGGTGCAAATAAAAAACTGTTGGCTAAAAAAACATTGATGTAGAAATGAGAATAAACCTGGTTGACAACCAGCTTGGAGTCCCCAAAAACTTGAATACTTCTAAACCCAAACCTCAAAGCATATTTTAGCCCTAAAATAAGGCCACGGTACTCAGCAACATTATTAGTTGAAATTCCAACACCTTCTCGCAGACGGCAAATCTATGTGGAGGAATCGAGAGATATAAAAATTAGGCAAGGTGTAGTCACTTAGATTCCATTTGACAGCAATTATTGAAATCTTTTACAACACTTACCACTTATGATAAGTGATTTCGTACAAGTAGTTCCAGATTGCTTATTGAAAAGGTGTTTTTATGCCACTAATTTAAATAGTTCCAGAAAAAGTGTTTTTCTGCCACTTATTGAAGAAGTGTTTTTCTGCAACTTATTAACGAAGTGTTTTTCCAGAAACAGAACAAACACCCATTTTTTTCAAACTGCCTATCATAAGTGTGATAATTAAGCAGTTTTTTAGAAATGTAGTCAAACAGAGCCATAATGGGTGATGCTTCGAGCAACTGCATACCTGATTTCCATCCTCAGTATACAGGACAGCTCCCGCACCTGCCAACCCAGGATTGCCTTTTGAAGCACCGTCAAAATTAAGAATGCAAGAACCCTGAACTTCAGAATCTGCAGAATTAAACTACACACCAACATGTGTGCAGAGAAATGGAAGTGCGCACGCAACTTATCAAACATAATAATGCATTCTTCGCTCAAAATAATCAGACGTAAAAAATAACACTAAAAATACAAGGAGCTGCTTCATAAAATCTAAGCACTGTCGGTTAAACAAACTAATCCCAACGACATAGCAGTCACTTAGATTTTACAAACTGAATAAAACCAAGATACACACATGCAATAAACAGAAGTTGCTGCATGAGCAGCACAGATTTGAACATAAGTGAGCAAGTTGGCATTGCCTAATAAGATGCAGCTGGTTAAAAGACCCTCCAGAGAGGAACCACTTGACCTAAAAGCTGTTTTGTAGAAGCCAAGCATCAGACTTGAGTATCAAAGGTTCCCTCGTATGAGAGCTTCATTCAGCTTAAAAGCATGGACAAAGCACAAGCCCAATTTGTGCTGAAATTTGGTTTTACAATTAAAATGCTGGAATTTGAGCACTCAGATTCTAGGTGCCAAGAAGGATCCGACAATATGCCACGAACAACTTCACAAAAGAAAATGAAAATAAAAGTTGAAGCTTGGTTGTGAGAGGTCAAAAAGACAGAAACTTACATAACCAGAAGAAACCGACTGAGCCTCAATGCGAGACTTCTTCAATGCCCCCTGCATGCTAGAATTTTCTGAACATGACCCAGAAAATTTCTGCAATAAAACAAGCATGTGATACACCTCTGAGCCAACCTATTTGCATAAGCTAAAAAACAAATTAAACTTAGATCCAAGCATATTGAATTGGACATTAACATGCCCCATGCTGAAAATAAAAGCCAACGAGTCAGTATAGATCATTGAAACTGGTTTTTGAACAACAAAGCTTACAACATAAAAATGGTATACATGTGAGGTGATATCATGGCTTAGAATCAGCTGGAGGTCTACAAAAATGGGTAAGTTCTTCACAATATATAAAATTTTTGCTAAGGGAATAGAATTCCAGATGGACAGAGTTTAGAAATAGCCAAATCCAAATAAAGCGAAGATTTAAAATTCCCACTTACAGCTTGTTCAGAACCAAATGGCAGTGATGACCTCTTCTGAGGGAAATCCTTGTCAGACAACTTTCCCACAGAATTGAATGGTTTCTGAAAGCCAAAATAAAATTAGTACGGACATTGCTAAAAATGCAAATATTAACAATGTTTAAATTTTTAGCAGTTGGAACTAATAAACAACAAAACTAAAAGGCATCCCCAGCTTTTACAAGTGCATGCCAGGAAATGGGTGTGACTTAAAAAACCCTCAATACAGTTGAGGAAGAGGACCTGAACTTTAATAGAACACTGCCACTACCAATGCCATTGAAAATTTGAAGAGCCCAGTGCTTCATTTGAGCAGAATTGCAACAGGGAAAAATAATCGATGCACTTTTTGACGTGCAAGGATGGAGGAAAAAGACTGTTATTGCAAAACCCAATGATTGAGAGGCATTCTTAGAGGGAAGTGAATCAACATGCGACCAGTTTCAAACCAGTTTGACTCTTCCACCTCTTATACTCTGATCTTGATTCATTGTTAGTAGGATTATTTCTCAAGTCTTTTCTTATCTGGTTGTTTTCACACACCCACAGTTAGCTGAATATGAAATCAAACAAACATGAACAAAATTCATTTACTTGGCTCACCTCCAATGTGGAAGCTAGTCCAAAGCATGGATCGGCTCACTGTTGTCTCATACAGATCCGCTAATGCACTGTTATGTGATAGGCTTTAGGATGACTCGTTATCTGTCCAAGGTGCACTGCCTTTACAAGGTTTTAGGTCAGTTCGCTAAGAGTGACTCTCTCTTCCTAATTTCCACTCACTGCTACCACTAGGGATACAAAAAGAGGCACAAAGGTTTCAAACAAAGCAGTATAAAAATGGATATATTAATGCATAGTAACTTCCAGATGTGGTGTTCCTTTGTCTTCAAGGGGCTGCCCCGATGTACAAAAGATAATTCCAGCAACAAGCATACTCCTATAAAACCAGATAAAAAACAACTCACTGTCAGGAGAGTTGATCTTCTTCTTCATCTTTTCTTCTTCATCTACTAAGTGTAGGTAGACTTCATGTCATCAATAAGCTCCACAATGGCTACACACCACTTTCCTCTCACTTGACAAGATATGTCTATGTCATTCCAGAATTGGGCCACGAGGACTCTCTACTCTATCTCTGTTCTTCTCTCTAAACCAGATGTAAATCTCATGTTTATATACTCCATGAATCATTGTTGCCCTAGATCAAAAACTACACTAAAACCCATGAATAAATATTTCACACGATCTGTCCACGTGTAACACTGAAGATTCCAGAACTGTCAGCTCATCGATCTTTCACACCTGTCACGACCCCAGCTGAGTCTTCACTTGGGTAGATGGCTCCCACGATCCCATGATCACCTTGTTTTAATCCACATCATGTCACATGTCCCACGATTACAATGACATTTGATCAATGGTCATCCCTCCATGAATCCCAACTGATTCATAAGATTGCTCCATCTGCCAAGCAAAAATACCTCCTCGTGCAAGCCACTGGACACGTGACCTTCATCTGAACAAGTCACTTACTCGCGACAGCTTCACCTCAACTACATGGTCGCTTGCCTTTATAATTTTCATTTCACGATCATTTTCTATGTTATGCACGGTCGCTTGACTTTTCAGATTTATACTCCACGGTCGATTCATACATTTGATAGTCTTGGTTCTACAAAATGCAACACCGTTGCACCTGGAGTCTACTCGGCACAGCACACAAATATGCAATCTCTAACATACGCAACATTGTTTTAAAATGCTTTACAAATCACCTGCCAGCCCACGACCACTCAAAACAACATAGAATTCAAAATGCCTTCCTCAAAACGGTTTCCTCGAGACCCACAGTCCAATACCACAACATTTCATGGTTTTTCAGAAACCTGCTCAGTCTCCTACCATGCACACCATCACCATGGCATAGGTACCTATGACCATAATGTAGTCTTCAACTCTTCACTCTGAACTTCCGCGGAAACCAGCTATCACCTTCATGCAACTCCAAGCCCTTCTCAAACACTCCAACTCGAGCTTCATATACTCATCCAACTTAACACATTTCTTATATCTTTTCATGTATAACCAACACTCTCTTACTCCAAGCCCTTCTCAAACACTCCAACTCATAGTTATTTATGGCGCATGACGCACAACGGCGACAAGGGCCCCCAGCGCAAAAACGTCCGGCGCGTGGCAATATTAACTTGCGGCGCACAAAAGAGGTGTATACATATATCAACAATAACAAATAATAAATTGTACAATATATACATAAATATAAAAGATTTATGTCAATAATTCATATTCCATACATCAAAAAACAAATGAAGTCAACAATGACACCAACAATTAAATATTAAAAACCATACATCTCAAAAAACCATATATCTCAATTCCTAAAATATATTAAAAACCATATATCTTAAAAAACCAAGTTGGGTCTTTCCTTGCCTTGCGTTAGACATTTTGAAATAAATCACAATTCCTAAAATATATAAAACAAACAATTAAATATTAAAAACCATATATCTCAAAAAAACAGTAAACAAAAAAATAAAAAAAACAAAACATAAAAAAAAAACAGGTAGAAAACATGGCAGCAAAAATAACAACAGGAGTAACTCGAAAAAAAATGAGCGAGTAGCATAAATAAAATTGAATTAAAAACAAAAAAAGTTACTGGTTCGCACAGAAGGTGCGTCTGCCCTGGACAACATCGCGTATCTGAGTTGCGGCGGTCGAGAGAGCTCGGCTGGGTCGTGGTCAGCTGGGTCGCAGCGGTCGATAAATCTCGATTGGGTCGTGGCGGTCAATGTGGTCCAACACCGGTCGAGTCACTGCGCTCACGGGAAGAGTAGAGTGTTGCGTAGCGTCGAAGAAAGGGGAGGTCATCGTTTGACCTCAAAAGAGGTATTTTCAATCGGGGCGTACGAGTAGGCTGGTTAAAATGATGTGAAAAAAAAATCAAAAAGGCGCAATGGCACGCGCTGCGCCACATTCCTGGCGCGCGCTGCGCCACATTCCCGGCGCGCGCTGCGCCACATTCCCAGCGCGCGCCATTAATAACTATGCTCCAACTTCATATACTCATCTAACTTAACACATTTCTTATATCTTTTCATGTAATACCAACACTCTCTTGACAACATCACACCATCACACCATCTCCAGCAGTCTTCTTCCAGGATTGACAACAAGTCTCCTTCAATAACTGACTTCTCCAAAGATTAAAAAAACTTTATTTTGTGTTGGCTCATTTCTCCAATGGTTGACAACATATCCACCAACAACAAAACAATCATTGGCTATAGCAATCTCCCAATTTGGATTTTGTTGTCAACATTACCATAAATTCACCTTTCAAAAAAAATAACTGAATTTTAATCAATTTTGCCATTATGGGAATGTGGGTGTGAGGGAAGGTAACTGGGAGGCCAGGGAGGGAGAATCCCTTGGCGGTCCACTCGAAATTCGACCAAGACTTCCCATATACATTACATACCAAAGGAGGGGGATACATAAGGGGGTTGTTGATGATACGTAAGGGTTGTGGTGATGACACCAAAGGGGGGTACATAAGAGTGTTGTTGATGATACGTAAGGGTCCTAATGATGACACTAGAGGAGGGGTGATAGAATATGGAAGATGAGAGAGAACAAAAGAGAAATGCTAGAAGGAAACCTTACTAGATGAATTGATCTCACTATTACAGTCGCCACCATGGAAGGATATTTGATCCTTCTACAGCGCTCCGGGGAGACTTCACTCTCCGCAGGCCAAGGCTAAGCCCTCCAACGACCTTCTAACTGAATACCCACTCACACTAGGCGCTCCGGGGAGACTTCACTCTCCGCAGGCCAAGGCTAAGCCCTCCAACGACCTTCTAACTGAATACCCACTCACACTGGCCCCCACCCCTATCTATACCCCTCCCGACTTAGGCTACTAAATAGCCAAATTACAATATTACCCCCAGCAGTAAAGACCTCCCCATCACCGCAGTCCCCTTCCTAGTAAGTATACAGCACAGGAGGTCTGGACTGAGTACCCGACTGACTATCAGAAGTCTCCCCCTCCTGCATGGTCCTATCAATACCTCCCCCATGAAAATTCACCTTGTCCCCAAGGTGAGAATGAGGAAATTGAACCTGATCACCATCGCATCTTCCCAAGTAGCTTCTTCGTCGGTTCTATCATGTCACTTGATCAACCACTGAAGAGTTTTCCCCTGGAGCTTTTCTGCCGAAACTACCTCTAGATAATCCCCTTGTTCAGCAAAGTCAACAAGTAAAAGTGTTTCTGCGGGATACGCGCCACTTGCACCCTTCAACCATGACACATGGAAGACTGGATGCAGTCGGGTATTTTCTGGAAGTCTGAGCCTGTAGGCAACGGTTCCAACCTGCCCTTCAATTGTATAAGGTCCATAGTATCTAGAGGCCAATTTCAGGTTAATTTTGGATACTACCCCAAGTTTATTTGGCCTCAAACTAACCCACAACCAGATCACCATCTTCAAAAACCACCTCCCGTCGGCGCTGGTTTGCATATTTAGCCATAAGGCGTTGTGCCCTTTGGAGGTTCTCACGGAGTTGTGTTTCAAAGCTTCATCTCGGTCAACAAGCGTTGTTGCAACAGCCTCAACCGTCGCCTCCCCTTGTGCATAATGGACAATATGTGGCGGTCTGCGAACACAAACAATATAAAATGGTGCTCCATGTAGATGTATGAAAAGAGGTATTGTGGCAGTATTCTGCCTAGGTCGGCCACATTACCCACTGCTTTGGATGGTCTGAGGAAAAACACCGCAAATAAGCCTCCAAACATCTATTCACAAATTCTGTTTGGTCGTCAGTTTAAGGGTAATAAGATGAACTCATCTTCAAAAGAGTTCCTTGCATCTTGAAGAGCTCCTGACAGAAAAGGCTAGTAAACAAACAATCTAAAATGGTGTTCCATGTAGATGTATGAAAAGAGGTATTGTGGCAGTATTCTGCCCAGGTCGGCCACATTACCCACTGCTTCGGATAGTCCGAGGAAAAACACCGCAAATAAGCCTCCGAACATCTATTCACAAATTCTGTTTGGTCGTCGGTTTAAGGGTAATAAGATGAACTCGTCTTCAACAAAGTTCCCTGCATCTTGAAGAGCTCTGCCAGAAAAGGCTAGTAAACAAAGGATCTTTGTCATTGACTATTGCTTTGGGTACCCCATGTAATCGCACAAATTCTTTCATAAAAACTTCCGCAATTGCAGTATAAGGGTGCTTCAACATAATGAAATGAGCATGTTTACTCAATCTATCTGCTACCACAAATATCACTTCATATCCTTGTGACTTAGGAAGTCCACATACAAAATCCATGGATACTTCCTAAACCAATTTAAGAATTGGAAGTGGTTGTATCAGCCCAGTCGCACCAAGCGCTTAATATTTATTTTTCCGGCACACATCGCAATTCCTGATAAATTGTTGCACACCAGGAGTCATTCCAACCCAATACACTCCATCAGTCAGCCGCTTATATGTCTTCAAGTAGCACAAATGCCCTACTGTAAGTGATGAATGATAATACTGCATCAATTTTGTAATCAGTACCGACTTTTGTGACATAACCAATTTGTTCTTGTAAAATAATAAACCATCCCAATATGTGTAATCCGACGTGGCCGCTTTATCCTGCTTCAAAGTTTCTATTATCATCTTCAACCTATCATCTTAGAGAATCTCTCCCTTTATCACCTGAATCTCCTCCCAGTTTGGTTGAGAAACGTCTATAGTCATGTCCACTCCAACAACAGCCCATGACAAAGCATCTGCTGCATCATTTGTCCACCTAGGCTTGTAAATAACTTCAAAATCATAACCCAAGAGTTTATCATGCGAGCATTGTTGAACCATTGATACGATCCTCTGATTTAACAAATGCTTGAGACTATAGTGATCAGTAAAAACTTCAAACCGTCGTCCCATCAAATATTGTTTCCAATGCTGGATGGACAACACTAACACCATGAGTTCATTATAAATTGATTTCGCCAAATTATTATGAGACAATGTCTTGCTAAAGCAAGTGGTCTCCCTTCTTGCATAAGCACAACCCCCAATCCAAAACCCGAAGCATTGCATTCCACCGCAAACCCCTTAGAGAAATCTGGCACTCTCAAAACTAAAGCAGTAGTCATACTCTTTCAATTTTTTGAAGGCTCCTTGTGCCTCGGTAGTCCACATGAACCCTTCTTTCTCTGTCAACACTATTCGAGGCCAAGCTATTTTTTCATAATCCCATATAAATTTTTGGTAGGTAAGGCCCAAAAAACCCCTTACCGCCTTCACATTCCACAACACCCTCAATTGCTTCACAGCCTCAAGCTTCTTGAGATTTATAGGCACCCCATCTTCCGAAAAGATGTGCCCCAAGTACTCCACTACTCTTTTCCCGGATGTACACTTCTTTTCGTTGGCTATTAACGAGTTACCCTTCATATACTGCAGCACCTGGCATAATTTCCCCAAATGTTTTTCCCACTTTTCCCTGAAAATTAAAATTTCATCGAAAATACCAATACCCCCTTCACAGCAATGGCCGGAAAACAGTGTTCATGGTAGCTTGAAAAGTAGTCGAGGCATTCATTAATTTGAATGGCATTACAAAGTATTCGTAGTGCCCCTCATGAATTCGGAAAGTCGTTTTCTCAATATCTTCCTCCCTCATTCTCGTTTGATGGAAACCAGATTTCAAATCCATCTTAGTAAAATATTTTGCCCCATGTAGTTCATCCATCAACTCCTCAATCACTGAAATTGGAAACCAATCGGGCACTCTCAATTTATTCAATGCCCTATAGTCCATACACATCCTCCAGCCCTCGTTCTTCTTTCTGAGCAAAATTATTGTCCACGGTATGACACAACCCTTTCGCTTTCCTCTCTTCAAACTCCTCTCTAGATACGTTCTGGACTCCCCTTCATCGAGGTTCGTAATTTCCCCTCTTCTCCCTTTCATTTTCATCGGCGGGAGGGACAAACTTCACCGCATTAGTGGTCCAGCCTCTCCCCAATCCTCCAGAATTACTTTTCCTGTTGCGTAACTTCGGCTGATTGATAATGCCCTTTACTAATAGCTCCCTCTCAACCCTCCTGGCCAAGGTTAGAAGTTGTGCCTTGTTCGGAGGCTCAAGAGTAATCACTCAACTACCAATTTCGCGTCTCAATCCACATATGAAAAGACTCATATACCACTTTTGCGTAAGGTTCGGAATCCGTATGGCTATCCGCTCAAATTCGTCAATATATTCTTCCATTGTTCTCATCTGGCGAAGCCCCTTCAGATAGATCATCGGATCTTCTGCACTACTGTAACGTTCGAGCAACTCCTCTTTGAGCTGCGTCCATGTCAGTTCAACACTAGTCGACCTCAAAGAAACCATCCAATATTGTGTTTACTCCTTCCATGCACAACTGCGCCATCGGTATTTTCAACTCCTCTCGTGTCTGGTGGATCAATAAGTCTCAACCCGTGTGATCCATGACATCGGATCCTCCCTTGAGAAGATCGGCATCTCGATCTGCCTGGAGACCACGCATATGTCTCTCCCTTCTTTGTCTTGATATCCACCATCATTCATCCTCACCTCGACCCATGTCTTACCTCTTCCTGCCTACATCTGAGTTCCACTACCTTCCTCATCAATCGTCTTCCCCTTATTGTCGTTTTGAACCGAACTCTCAGCCTCCCCGCCCTCGAGTCGGGCCATAGCGGCTAAGAGCACCTGATCTTCCAATCGCAGCTCTGTCACCGAAGTCTCCATGACTGAAACGGAAGTCTTCACAGCTAAGACCGTCGTCTCCATGATAGCTAACCGATTATCCATTCGCGTGGGCATACAATGGTGACGAAAGCTTCAATCCTTCATTTTCAAGAACCTCTCTAAATTCTCTCTCTATAATCCTCTGAACGAGAGCACCAAATTGATAGAATATGGAAGAGTGAGAGAGAACATAAGAGAAATACTAAAAGGAAACGTTACTAGATGAATTGATCTCACTATTACAATTACCACCATGAAAGGATATTCGGTTCTTCCGCAACCCTCCTGAGAGACTTCACTCTTTGCAAGCCAACGTTAAGCCCTCCAACCACCTTCTAACTGAATGCTCACTCACACCGGCCCCCACCAATATATATACCCCTCCCTACTTAGGTTGCTAATAGCCAGATTACAATATTACCTCTGGCAGTAAAGACCTCCCCCTCATCGCACTCCCCTTCTCTGGTAAGTATACAACACAGGAGGTCGGGACTGAGTACCCAAATGACTACAGGAAGTCTCCCCCTCCTACACGGTCCTATCAAGGGGAGAGTAATAAATAACTGTCAAGGGAAATATTGTATATTTGCATTCTTAAAATTGGTTGGATCGAGTGCAAATACGATATTGGTTTGAGGGAGGGATCAGTCAGTTATTTCTATTTGGGAAGGCAAGCTAGCCTTGAGCCTACGGAGAGAGGTTCTCTTAGGAGTGGTGCTGGAGTTCTCTAAAATAATTTGGAGGTTGATTGTGATACTTGTAGCTAAATTCCAGTTCAGAATAGAATCACCAATCTTCTTCAAAATCTCTATCAATTGATGCTCCATTGAGAGAGATTCTAGAGAGAGAGAGATATTCTTGAAGAAAAGTGTTTGAAGCTGACACTAAAGCTCTATGCCCGTGTGCATAGAGAACCGACTCACAACCATGGAAACGACAATCACAGAGCTAGAGATGGGGATTTTGCGACAGGAAAACCACATGCAGGAGCTTATGGCAACAATTACCAAACACGCTAAGAGCCAAGCGGAGATGCAGCGATTGATGATGAAAAGTACAGCTCGAGATGCCAGCAGAGGAAAGTCAGCAGTTCTAGGAGGGTAGTTTGAATCTGGAAGCTGAAGAAAGAAATTGGAGGAATGTAGCAGAGGCAAACGGTAATGACACGAGCTGCAAAATAAAGTGTGATTACTGATAGATAACAGGTGTGGCATCATCCTATCATTCCATATGTGATAGTTTTTCCCAACAAATGTAGGAATCTCCTTGTCGTTCGCTGAATTTAAATTATCCATTGTAGATAATACAAATCATGGACTTCTTCAAAAGCCAACTTCAAACAAACAATCACAAACGAAGGGAACTTGACTCCGATATCACCTGTAGAACCACTTCAGGATCAAAGAGAGATCACCGAGAGGGGGGGTGAATCAGTGATCAATGTTGTTTTTATATTTCTTTCGAAATAACCTTCGCCACCAGTTAGGATGTAGAGATGATTATCGCAACACAAAGGAACACAACAAATTTACAAGGTTCACCTCTCAATGTGAGAAGGCTCGTCCATGGTGTGATATGGATTCCTCCAGGATCACACTACCCACTAGAATCATCATTTGAGTACAACAAACAAGGTATAACCTTGAAACTCACGTTTGCACGACTCCCAGCTATGTTTCGGTGCATCTCACATACAAGGGCATCCCGCACTTTACAATGATAAATGCTTGGGTAACAACAAAAAAGTCTTCAGCTTAATAGACTTCCTCTATGTTGTTGACTGTGTTAAAATCTTCCACTTCCACACTACTTGCCCTGCAATGAACAAGCAGAAATTCTTCTTCAAACTTGCACAAGAACAAGTTGCTTTTTCACTTTGTATGCACAGCACATGCACACAACCACTTCAATCTTCTTATTCTTCTTCCTTTCTTCTATTTTGAATAATCACATAATCATCACTGAGTTACACATATCCAAAACTTCTTCCACTCTACTCTCTTCTTCTCAATAATCCACTTTTTCACAACAGTCCCATCTTGAAGCAACTCAGATTTGAATTTGAATTTCAAATTAAAATCCACTTCTTGAATCACAAACCTTGGATCATCTCCCTTCTTAATCTTGACCATTAAATTCAAATTGGTAGTTAAAATAGGTTGGAATAACCACCAAATTTCGAATATAAAGACAAATTAGCATTTCCTGCTCTAACTACTCAAATTAGCCTTGTAAAACAGATTCTACGACGTGGTTTAGGGCATTATGGCGTAGACTGTTGTTTTTCAGCAGTTTTCACTCAACTTCCACACAAGACTGCGGCGTGGAATAAGTGTTACGGCATGGAGGTCACAAAACTTCCAGTGCCACCAAAAACCAGCCTAATCACCTCTGCAGCGTGATCTATTTACTGCGGTGTAGTCCTCCATATTTTCGCCTGACTACGGCATGGGGTCCTAGATTGTCCAAAGTCACTGAAAATCGACCCAGCCTCTTCTACAGCGTAGTCCTCCTACGACGTGGAGAACTTTGCTTGAGTCTCCTATGCGACGCAGTGCGACGTGAGGTCCTCCTATAGAGCATATTTCCTCCTACTGCCAAATCGGCATCTCCACGACATGAACACCTCTGCTACGGCATAGCCTGACTCGATGTCGGCAGGCTGCGGCGTGGACATCAGTTACGTTGCAGAACATCTTCAATCCACATCTACGGCGCAATACCTGTGTTGCGGCATGGAAGCCCTTATACTGCTCCTTCAATCTACTTGAATCATGAACTCCTTCCATGGTATGTAAACACTTAGAACTGCTTAAGCATCGTCTGAATTTGTCTCCAAACACATCACAACAAATGCGAGTTTGAACATGATTAATGTATTGACAACAAAGCCAACACAAAATATCATATCCACTCCAACCACTTACAAATCTTCTCACAGAAACAACCTCTTGGTCTTAATAAGGTGAGCTGTGAAACTCATGGAGAATTGTCTCACACATCGCCATCGGAACAAACAGTCTTCCCTGAAACAGCAACCAATTCTGACCATCCTCTGACAACCCCTCTGGAGCAATACCATGACCAACACGGTCTCGCATCAACTCCACCTCTGAGTCTCCCAACTAAGACTCCTCCACCTGCAGCATTAAAGATGATTTCACTGTCATCTGATAAAGGCGACCTCTACTGCTGACCTTCGTTGCATCGATATGCATTGTTGCAAGCTCCTTCATCCCTCTCCAAGCATCACCAGACTCTCGAATGACATCTGCTCACAATTTCCTACTCAACGCATCACCCACAACATTACTTTTTCCTAAGGTATAGGAGATCTCAAAATCATAATCTTGAAGAAACTCTATCCACCTCTATTGTCGTGGATTTAGATCCCGATAAAGAAAACATACCTCGGGCTCTTGTGGCCCGTGAGGTAATGTCGTCACAGCTCCAGGGCAAACACTACTGCTGCTGACTCTAGATCATGGGTGACATAGTTACTCTCGTGGGGATGTAAGTGTCTGGATCCATAAGAAATCGCTACCCTCTGCTGCATTAAGACGCATCCAAAACCCAAACGAGTAACGTCACAAGACTTCGAACGCCACCCCTTCTGCTGGAAGCTGAAGAACAGGGGCAATGATCAACTTCTCCTTCAGATAGTCAAAAAATGTACGACATTGATCAGTCTCAGATGAAAGTCTCTCTGGTTAAAGTTGTTAATGGGACCACAATCCGAGATAATTAGACACAATCCTCTGGTGATAGCCCACAAGACCAAGGAAGTTGCGAACCACTACTACGTTCTTGGGTGCTTCCCAAAAAACAACTGCCTTGATCTTTGACGGGTCCACGGCCACATCCTACTGAGACATTACATGTCCAAGGAAATGCACCTCTCGAGTCCAAAATTTGCACTTTGACAGCTTTTCGCAGAGCTAGTGGTGTTTGAGAACCTGCGGGACGGCTCTAAGATGCGTGGTATGCTCTACTCTGATCTCGAGTATACAAGGATGTCGTCGATGAACACGGCTACGAACTAGTCCAGGAACTCACGGAACATGGAGTTCGTGAGCCCCATGAACACAACTGGTACGTTCGGGACACCGAACGACATGACTACGAACTCGAAGTACTCGTACTTGTACCTGAAGGCAATCTTCGAGACATCCTCGTCTTTCACTCTCATCTGATGATATCTCGCAGATCGGTCATCAGAAATCGGCTCTCTTCAGCTGGTCAAACAAATCGTTTATCCTCAGAAGAGGGTAACAATTCTTGACCGTTATCTGATTCAGCATCCAGTAGTCTATACACAACCTCAGACTACCATCCACCTTCTTGGCGAACAACACCAGAGCACCTCAAGGAGATACATTGGGTCGGATGAAACCCTTTTGCATTAGATCATCAATCTGAAGTCTCAACTCCCACAGCTTCGTGGGTATCATCCAATAAGGAGTCATCGAAATCGAAGACGCGTTTGGTTGTAACTTTATCTCAAACTCGACGTCACACCCAGGGGTAGTGTCACAGCCTCGTTCAGGAAGACATCCAGAAACTTCTCAACGACCTTGGGAACTTCCACCGCCTGAACTTCCGCTAACAACTCCGCCGCCAACTAGGATAAAAGAGGCTCTACTCGTCTGTCGCCCACTTGATAGCTCCGCTCACCAACGAACACCACTCATTGGCCTTATATGTCAGAAAACGCAACTCTCCTTCGGAAACAATCAACAACTACACGCACGGGATACAGTCAATCCATGTCAAGGATAATATTGTATGGTTGTATCTGCAACAAGAAGAAATCTCTCGCCGACTGATGTTGCCTCATCATCAATCGACATCTCCGGCACACATCAAACAAAAAAGTATGACCTTGATAAAACACTATTTTATTGAATATGTTATTGATAATAAATGAAATAATTTCCTCACATTGTGTTAAATGTGTTTATTTATAAAATATTTGGGATTTGATCATTCATTTGAAAATTTGGTGAAAATTCCAGTTTTACCCTTAATAGTGCACTGTAGTATTTCGAAGATAAATATTTTTATATTTATTATTTGAATTTGAAATTTTGTAACAGTGTTCCTAACTTCATTTTATACAACTTTCATTCAGGACACTAGAGCTAAAGAGTGCATTTGGATGGAGTAAATGAGCCATTAATCCAATGGTGGGCTGGACTCGGCAGAATGGACATGGGTTCTGTATTTGGGCCATATCTTCTACATACGGGCTCGGATGGAGCCCAAATTTTGAGGAAAGCTCGGGGACATGATTTGGCACAAATCATCCTTCTGGAAGGCCGGTCAATTCACGCGTTTTGGAGGTCAAATGGGCGGTGCAAGTTGGAATAAAATATTTGGCCGAGTTTTTCATTTCACACTTAAAAAGTTATGTATCCCTAGCCCTCACAAACTCTATTTAAAGGGGGTTTTAACTCTTTGAGAGGGCTGGTCGAGGCTTTGGGAAGGTGTGGCCGAAAGGGTGTCTCTTGGGAGCCCCTCACAACTCTTGGAAGAAGCAAGCCTTTGTGCAAACCTCTCTTCCAAAAAGGCTCTCCTCTCTCACCTCTTCTTTGTATTTCTTTTCTTTCATGTTTGTTTCTTGAATTTTTCTTCAAATAATCTTCTGTGTTCATCCCTCTTCTTCTTCTCTTAATCTTCTTAATTGGGTTGGAATCAAGAGTGGAGACAAGATTGGGTTCTACCCTTTCAATCCGTTGCTTATGCAAAACGTCTCCACGATGACTACACCACCCATGGAAGAGTAGTTCTTTTTAGTAATCGATCGACCTCTATCCTTCTTCATTCATTTATTTTGAATCAATGAGCTACTGTAATTCACTTAATATGATCCATGAATTGTGTTTTTAAATTGTAAGAAACTAAGCAAGCAATTGAACAATTAACACAAAAACACGCGAGGTCGGGATTTTGTGTAAATTGTGAGAGCGCGATCTTAATCGGTAATACAAGACCACACGGGATAAATTTGTAGAGTTCAAATATAATCCCTAAACACAATTCATTCTCATTTCCAGAATGGATATGTGCCTTAATTTACCACTGACCATAAGCTAATCTTAGAAACATCAATCAAAGCAGGGTACTGCGATTGCATGTTCCGAAGTTAGCCTAGGGTTAAATTCACATCATCTTCGTGGTAAAGTTAATTCTCGTAGGGTTCGGGATTTAACAAATTAAGGGATCATAATTAAGTGAATGTTAATTTAAATGATAATGATTAATAAATGATTGAAGAGGTAGAGTTAGATCGATTACGTCTTTTAAATATTGTCTAAAAAAAACATCTTCTTGTTGTGTCATTTTAATCGAAATTCATTTCAAAACTAAAAACAAAAAAAATTATACAATCTTCTTCCAGCAAACTTCTTCTAGATTCATAAACTAAAACAAACCCCAATCCTTTAAAGTAGTGTTTTTATTCTATTCTATTTTATTTTATTTTATTTTGAATACCTCTAATAAGTTGTTAAATTCACTTCCTCCTTTGAGAGACGACCTTGGTCAGCCACTCTGCTGCACCTAAGTACCCCAAATCACACTAATCATTTGAGGGTGCCCACGACAGCGCTCTTTCAGACCTCCAACTAGCATGGATAACACTAGGGGCACTAGAAGCCTCTCCACCTCCAGTCCTAATGCGCAGACCAAAGCGGGAGCAGCGAAGGAGTGTGAAGCTCCAAAATCAAACAAGGCAAAAATTAAGGTAGGCGACAAACTGATCGTACCTCGAATAATCTTTGACCCCTCTGGTGTCGGCACCTCCATAGCATGCATCTGCCCGCACCTAGCTCCTCTGTCTCGCTGCTGACATCCTCCACACCCATGCTTTGGTCTGGGTCTCTGAGGATGAGGACCATTGTGGGACTAACCTCGACCAACTCCATCTCCCCTCGGTTGAGCATAAGCCTGCTGACCCGGTTGAACAAAAGTTGTTGGTCACTGCTGCTGATATTGCCTCGGAGGCAACTGTTGTTGCGGCTGAAAAGGGGTTTGACAGCCCATACCATATTGTCCTGCCTGAGCGATCGAGCACTGGGACTAACGATGACCCCGACCCCCGCAGACATAGCACGCAAACGGAAAGCCCTCGATAGACACTCGGGAAATGTCGGACCCAAAATGGCGCGAGAAAGATTGTTGAGGTTGGCTCCCCGCCGATCGAAACCTCAGCTGCCCCAACATCCACGATCACCCACCAGAAGCTCTGCCCTTCGAAGAACTCTGTTGGCCTCCCTCTCGAGGCTCTCCTCCCTGCGAATGCATCCACTTTATCACATTTGTCTTCTTCTGTATCGCCAAGTAGGTAGGATGCGTAAATGGGATGACTGCATATCAAGTCGTTGGGCGCATTGTCTCCTCAAGACATCGTGCTCTGGACTCCTCGTCTGGAAAGAAATCAGGAGCAAAGCGCAAAAGGTCCTTAAACTTAATCCCAAGCTCTCACACGCTAAGGCTCCCCCGGTGAAGGAAGAGCAGCTTCTGCCACTTTGTTGCCTTTATCATTAACGACAAGAACTCCAGACAAAACTCTTTCTAAAAATCAGCCCACGAAACATCCACCTGTTGTCGATCGCCAAGGTGTAGTGTCCACCACTAACACATCGCTCCTCACATCTGACTGGCCGCCAATTGAACCCAAAACTCCACTTGAGCTCGAATCAAACTGAAAGCAATCTCGAACTCCTCCAACCAACGTTTCATCTCCAGATCAGAGACGCTCCCTCCCTTCCCTTCATACTTCACTAGACTTTGCCACTAAAAAGCACGTGAAGCCCTATGTTGTGCCTCATCCTCCTAAGTCGGATCGACCCTCCGACAATCAACTAGATCAGCCTGCTGAACCTCTACTGCCTAAGTTGCACACGAACGACGACCGAGAGCCATTCCTGAAAACACAAGGGAAACCCTAAGCTCAGTAGCATGGAATTTTCAAGATTCATTTAATCAAATTCATTTTAATTTCCCCAAAATCACTTTGTTCAATCACAAGCGCAAACAAGCATGATGCATGTACCTCTCCTAGATCTTTGCCCTGCATGCGGCACCACTTCACTTAGTCGCTTGATAAACTCAAAGTCCGTGCATCGGATCATATGGGGGCATAAAATCCCGTGTCTTACCGGTCTCCCTAACCTATGTCACACACCATGCTCAACTGATATTGTTTCTCTACCAACCCATGCAATCCTCATAGACTCTGATATAGAAGGGATGAGAGCATAAGATGTTTGACATTGAGGCGTGAGTGACAAATCAGTAGGGAAGTGGTTGTAGGCAACCTTTGCTTACATTCTTTCAATGTTATGTTACTATACTGGATGCGTTATTTGATGAGAGTGTCATGGTGAGGTCGGGATGGACAGTTGACCTGCTTAGGCGCTTGTTGATTCTGTCGTTTATCCACTGGTGCATTTGTACGCCCTCCCTCTAATCTTCATCCTATCTCTCTACCATAGACTCTGATACCACTCTATCACGACCCCCTCCCTCTGATACCACTCTATCACGACCCCCTCCCTCTGAAGCTTTCCCCACTCTATCATAACCCCCTCCCTCTGATACCACTATATCACGACACCCTCCCTCTAAAGCTGCCCCTCCTAGACCGACAATGAAGGAAAAGAGATAATGACCCCCCGCGTCCCACCTCCAGTAGGCCTCGGGTTGGCAACTAGCATCGAGGGTGTGCAAAAATCACACATATAGGAGGCATTACCCTCAATAATATAAATACGATTGGGAGATAGAATGAACAACCACCAAGCAACTTCATCACATAATATAAAAGAAACGAAGCCATGAACAATGTCAAACAAGTAAAAGTCTCCAAGTAAATACCAAAAGATAAACCCTACGGCAGCAACTCACCCAAACTAGTAATGTTTGGCTCGGTCCCCAAAATTATCTTGAAAACTTGAAAAATAGTTTATACATACATAGGATGAGCATAACATGTATACTTGATAGAATCACACCCAAGGTCTTTCGTGCAAATGTGAAAAGAGCGTACTAACGCACCAGTGGATAAACGACAGAATCAACAAGTGCCTAAGCAGGTCAACTGTCCATCCCAACCTCACCATGGCACTCTCACTAAATAACGCATTGTATAACATAACATCGAAAGAATGTAAGCAAAGGTTGCCCACAACCACTTCCCCATTGATTTGTCACTCACGCCTCAACGTCAAACATCTTATGCTCTCATCCCTTCCATATCATCACACCACCACATCTCAACCTCATCACATCGCCACATCACATCATCGCATCCACACGTCTCAGAACCAAGGCAATAGGGTATCATAAGTTGAAAGACATCAACCTCATGTCGTCCTCCTACCATGCATGACCCCCACCACATATCACATCCTCGTTATCACTAGGCATCTCTAACACCAGCTGTCACCTCTAGGCATTGCCACCAACTGTGCATCGCCACCCCGTACCACTGCTGAAGGAAAAGCAGGGAAGAGGGGGGTGTCAGCCATCTGTTTCACCATCAACTTCGATGTTGGGAAAAACACCCGGAACCCAAAACCTTTGGGCGTTGGTAAGACTATCAACTCAAGTGGGGAGCGTATGAAAATAACATGAAAATACCAGATAGATAGTCTCGCACAAACCCAACCAATGGGTTCACATCAAACAACACTAACGTAACTCACAACACTACCACATCATCCTCCAGCATTCGCCGCCATCCGCTACCACCACTCAACACACCACACAACCCACACACACGCCACAATTCATCTTTCATTTTCAAGCAACTGTTTCCAGATTTACCGAATTGCCAACCTACGTCCACTTACTAAGCCATTACATTTCATATTTAATGACAACCAACACTAACCTTCACCCACTTTAATGCCCAGTCAAGTTAAACTCGTTAATTCAATTAGCACACAAGAATTTCCAGCCTACGTTCATTTCCACTTATCATTATAAGTTCATTCCATACTACCGGGAAACCACCACACATCTCACGCCATACCACAACATAACAGCCCGTCCGCCTCACCCCGACAACGCCACAACATACTTCATACTCGAACCAGTCGCCACCATCACCATACAAGTCCCAACAAGATTCACATAGCCACAACAGATTCACAACAAGCACGTCCACACATAGCAGCACATTTCAGCTTTCACTTCTACCACAATTCCAATTTCAAGGGGCTTTCTATTCATTTCATCATCCTTTAATAAGGGCGCTTTCACACAATATCCAGATTTCACACAACCAGTTAATTAGCCACGATTGCGTGCTTAACCTTTTTATGAAGGGTGAGCTCGAACAAATCAATCATGTTAGGGGTTTACAAATCATGATAGCCACAACACATGTAAGGTTCCCAACAACCGTGATTTTCAGCAATAGCAGCGAGCAAGCATAATCTCATAAGCAATATCACAAAACAAGTAAACACATGCGAGTACTCCTCATCCCCTTCAATTTCAATTTCAGTTAAAGCCAATTAATTACTTGATTATGTCAACCCACACTATCCACCCAAAGGGAAAAAAAGCATGCAATTCCTGTAGATGTCCATAAAATGAGGACAAGGATCTTATACCACAATCATATGTTCCAAGTTCTCAACGCAAGATAGTTCTCAACGCAAGAACAAACGATCGAGAATTAGCCGCCACCAAAGGGAACACCACCAAAATCGAAGGGAGACCCACCGAAACCTATCCAAAGCAAGGTACCATCAAGCCTTGCTCGATTTCCAACCCAAAACGAAGGATCACCCAAATGAATTTTCGGAAGGAAGAATTGTTGGAGTTGGTAGCCTAAAACCAACTAATTTGTACTTTATTCATTGATAAATACTTTATCATATCTTGATTGTTCTTCTGCGTGACAATGCATGTGATAATGTCCTAAGGATAGTTGTTGCACTAAAGGGTCATAGCGGATCTCTGTTATGATGAGAACCCGGAAGTATCATAACACTATTCTTGAATATATGTTCTATGGCCGGATGATGTTATTTGAAGGACACAAATAATACAGGTCATTAGAGGTGAGGACTCATAAAACTTTGAGGCACCTTCTCATGGTGTGCGCCAATATCCAGGAAGATATTATGAGAACGAGACCCGGCGATAGAAAATCCACATTTCGTAGTGTCATTAGATATTCCTATCTGCGGACGTGTGTATTGGTCCTTAGACAAGATTATTATTAATAGGTATTATAATTTGCGCACTTAGATGTATTGACAAAAACTGTGACGACACACTGTTCGCAGCGAGGTAGGATACGTTGGGTGCGTCATGAGTAATACTGCATTAATAGATCATGCGAGAAAGGATTTGTCCCTTCTATTCCATAATGGAAGTAGATATCTCAAGCCCTTTGATGGAATTGATATAGCCTAAATAAATTCATGGTCATGGTAAAGAATGGGCGAGTTCAATTCTGAAATGTTAAAGAAAGAATAATCGAGCACATGGGTTGATGGCACCAGCATGCAACCCGCTTGATTCGAGATATCGAGACAAAGGGATTACATTACACGGTAAGTGTTCGTAGAAGGTGACACTTAAGGCAGGTTTCGCCTAATGTCACTGAGAAAGAAGTCTGGAGGGTCACACACTAAGTGTGTCCAAGTATCTCAGTTAAATATTAATTTAACAAGTTGAATAAAGAGAATTTCCGATTGTGGTTTAATAATTATTCAAGGATGTCTGATCGCATTTATTTCAACACTAGTTATTCAAGAGAATATATTGTGGGCGAAATAATATATTTATTAGCGAGTAATGCAGTGAAATTTATTTGAAAAATAAATAGTCATTATTCAAGGTCTAATAAATGTGGTGGAGGAAATAAAGAAAATGGAAAAACAAAAATACACGTCGTGTATATTAATATACACGCCGTGTAGTTTTTTATAGGGATTTGTGATAAATAATATTATTTATTTAATTAAATAATATTAGGTGTAATTCGTTAGACGTATATCAAGTAATAATAATAGTCAACTGTCAAGGTCTAATAAATGTGGTGGAGGAAATAAAGAAAATGGAAAAACAAAAATACACGTCGTGTATATTAATACACGCCGTGTAATTTTTTATAGGGATTTGTGAGAAATAATATTATTTATTTAATTAAATAATATTAAGTGTAATTCGTTAGACGCATATCAAGTAATAATAATAGTCAACTGTTATTATTAGACATGGGGTCTTACTAAGAATTAAATGAAATGAATAAATGATTTCGGGTAATTAATTCATTTTATTATTCTAAGTAATTAAAATCTCAATTATATAATTCTCATTAACCTAACCATTTTTTGGGTGGTGCACAACGGATCTAGAAAAAACTCTCAAGCCAAGAGATAATTCTTTTCTTCCAAGAACGCTCTCAAAGTAAAAGTGAGATCCTCCTCCACCGGATCAAGGAGAGCGTTTTGCAAGCGACTCTCAAGACGATCGAAGGCGGACATCGCAAGCGAAGACTCTTCCACGCTAGCACCCGGATATCTCTTCGGTGACATCCAGAGATACGTAGAGCACGTGTGGATCACCGCTAAAGAAATCCTACACTTGGATTCTACGACGCAACGACGGATCACATCGGATCGTGACCGGAAACATCAACAGAGAAGGAATTTCATCAAGGTGATTCTTGTCTTTTAATTAAATTAATTATAACCAACATATGATGATCCTCTCTATGGTTTCGGGACTCCCCTCTTTTCTTCCGTTCTTCGTTCTATTCTGAAGATATGGCGTTTTATTATCGTGACGGATATCGGATTGATCGTCGTTAACGACAAAAATTAAAGTTGGGTACACCCACCAACGCGCTTCCGCTGCGCCCGGAACCTACAAGAATGACAAGGAGAACGAAGAAGAGAGGAGAAGGGCAAGTACCTCGATTCGTGAGACTTCGATCCGGACAAACCAAGGTGTTTAAACTCTTAAGACGTGCAGCTGGAGGGTGATGAGAAGTCAAGGGGTCAACTAGGGCTCAAGAGAATAAGCAAAACTAGACCAAAGAAGTTGGGGCGCCCCCTTTTATAAAGGATTCAAAAGCCTTCACCATAGCTAGCATAGGGGCTCGCAAACCCTCAATTATTGTGTCTTTTAAAACCCACGTTGAACCATTTTGACCGCCACTGCGGCCTCGGTCACGGCATGGTCTAAGGCGTTTCAGCCCCAAACACCCGCCACAACCAACCACTACAGCGTAGCGCCACACGCTTGGTCGTTTCACCTCACCGCACCCAAGACTACGGTGTGACGGGCTCCAGCCCGTCGTTTCCTACTCCCTCGCACGGCTCGACCCTGCCACACACCTCTCACGCCACCACACCCAACCCACGGCGTGGTGGTCTCCGCACCGCCCATTTCTCATAAGGCGACCCTCCAAGCACCACGCCCAACACCTCTATTAGAGGTTAAGTTAACTTGAGTCTCACATCTGACTTAGATATCATGTCATCTTTATTATTTATTACAAATAAACTTCAAGGCCTCTCTTAGTGAGGCATCATGGGTATTGGGTCTACCTCTCTATCATTCTATATGGTATCAGAGCGGGTTCTCTAACCCTAACCCTACCTCCCTCCCATCACTTTTTTCTTGGAGCACACCTAGGTTTTTCCGCGTTGGGGGCGGCAACACCGAGCCTTTGGCCACCGTCACCGCGGCGCCGCCCCCTGCCTCTGTCGGATGAGCCCTTGCGCGCCGCTCCTCCCTAACGGACGAGCCCCATCGTGAGCCCCTCCTGTGTGTTGCCCTCCCTGCGCGACGGCTCCATTCCAGTCGCCCCTTCCAGCCTACACGACCCATGCGCGACGACCCTCCCACAGCGTCGGCTCCCTCCCTACGCGACCCTCCATGCGCGACGTATCCCAGTACGTCGCCCCTCTGCAAGTCGCCCCTCCCCAGCCCGTCACCATCTCCAGCCGATCGCTTCTCCGACAGCCCTCCCTGCGTGTTAGCTCCCTGCGTATCGGCTCTCCCTGTGCGATCTCCAACTGCGACGGGCCACAGCGTTTTCTCTACTACGCCCTATTTCATGCGACGTCTCCACCGTAAGGGGAGATCTTCATTGGCAGGAAGGGGGTTCAAAATCCCTAGAATGGGTCGCACCATCAAGACGCACTCCGCTTCACTCCAGTGCACAACGAACCAGGCGGGAGTTCTCCCTCCCTGATCGGACTCTCCTGATCTTCTCCTTGGTCACGCATACATTCTGCTGCAAAATGACTTCTTTGCCTCTATCTGGTTCTCCGTTGCTCCATGTTGTTCCTCAAACCTTTGCTTTCAAAGAATGGTCATTATCTGCATAGGAGTTCATTGATGCAACTGTTATGTGTACTTCAGTTCTATCATTTTTTATTATGAGGGGGAGCAAGCTCATGCAGAGAAAGACGAAGTCACACAAGCAAGTGAAGGCAATGACTGTTTTTTTTATTCTAGCCTTTATGTAGTCAAGTTGGGCATGTCTATTTTGAGGAGTAATAGGGGTCTTTGAAGTTTATTTTTGTTTTTTATGTATACAAGCAAGGTAAACAAATCTTGAAAAGGAGTGTCAAAATATTTAGATATTTAGAGTATTTAGATATTTAAAATATGAGTCAATGGCCAAGGGCTTAACTGAATCAATGGGTTGACTTTCATTTGAGATGGTTTGGACATGTTTATAGAAAACCTTGGATACACCTGTTAATAGAGCAAGTTTGATGATAGACTCGCTTATTAAAAGAGGTAGAGGTGGACCTAAAAGGACCTTTAAACAAATCATTCAAGATGAACTTGTTCTAAATGATTTCAAAAAATATATAATCTTTAATTGAGCTAATTGACGACGTTTGATCCATGTAGTCGGACCCATTTAATTGGGTATTGGTTTTAAGGCTTGTTTGTTGTTGTTGTGGTTGTAAATATAACAACCCAACCTCATTTAAGAGGTGTTGATTCTGGGTATTCTGCTTCTACATGCTCGATTATATTTTACTTATTATCATTCCTTATTTACTTAATACATGTTAAATATTTATTATACATGTTTAATATATGATTTATAATACATTATCCATTTCTAAAAAAGGATAATATACTCATCATAGCATTATCAATATACCCATTTGTTATATGCATTCTCAATGGTCATGTATATTTTCAACGGTCATATTGCCCATTTTTCACTCATATATATAACCTTACATGTCCAAAATCCATTCATCCTATTCTTTCATTTCTTTCTCAGAATGTCTATTGTATTTCTAATGTTTTGTTATCTTTCCATAGTTCTAATTGGCGGTATTATCTTCAAGGTAAACCATAATGATGAAAATTTCACATTCGTGGTCTTTTTATTTACTTATGGTTTTATCCTTCTTGTAATTTTCATAATAATGTTTCATATTGATTTCTCATAATGAATTAATATTTATCTTGATATTTTATTTTAATAAAATATAACATTTGTTAGTTTTAATTCGGTGTTGCATGCAAGACAGTCTATTTAACATATTCAAGGATTAAAATGTGGGGTGTTACAATGTTGTCATCAACTCTTCACTCTGAAACTTCCACATAAACCTTTAATCACCTTAGAGCAACTTGAATTCAATATGAGGCACTCAAACTCCAACTTCATATACTCCTGTAACTCACCACACTTCTTCCCTCTTCACATATCACCAGCACACTATTGAACATTCTCCAGCAACCCGCATATGACATCATCACACCATATCTTAAGTACACTTCTTCTAGGATTGACAACAAACCCTCTTCAATAAGTGACTTTTCCAATGGTTAACAACAACTTCATTCTTCATTGGTTAACTTCTCCAATGGTTGAAGACAAATCCAACACCAAAACAGCCCTTAGTTATAACAGTTATCTTCAACGATATGTGGCAGCTTCAAGAACAAGATGCAACAAAATAAGCATTCTTGTATGAGAGAGTGCATTTCCATGCAAAAAGTGGTGGTTTTGATGAAACCAACTCGCACCAATACTAAATTAGCAAACAACTACTTGAAGCTAATCCACTAACCCAATTCAAATAGATACAAACACCAGAAGTGAAGCATTTATATGGCCTTTGAAAAATAAATTCAATATATTAAAAACAGGATGCTTTACAAGCAAGTGATACACCACCCTAATAGATTGGAAAACTTGTTTTGATAAAAATGACAAATAAAAAAAGAACAACAGTATTTAACCGGAAAGGGGCAAGGAACAAGTTGACCAAACAGATCCTCTTTTACATCATCAGATTTAATACAATACATGGCATTCTTGAGCCCATGTGAGGCGAGGTATTTCTGAGCTTCATTGGGCAGAGAGTGCCCTTTGTAAACTGTTGAAGCAGGATCCCATACCTACGCATAAATGGCAAAACAAATAACTAATTTTTAGTCCATAACTAAAAAGTAAAGCACTTGATAGTAGAAGAATCGGTGAAACTATCATTTGAATTCACAATGCTCTCGTTGACAAGGAAAGTCATTTGCACGTTTTAATGAATTTTAAATCGCATTCAGCTTGGTCACTTTCCGTGGAAAACTTCAATTACAGAAAGTTTTCAAAATAACAAAAATAGCAACAAGAAATCAATGGTAAGACAACGAGTACCGATGATCCCGCTTGGGATTGACAGTCGCTCAAACTGTTGTAGACTCCGATAATATCACCCTTCCTCACTACATAAAATGCACCCTTCTCATCATCCATAAAGGGCCGAATTCTAGCCTCCAGGAACCAAGGGGCACGCTTCCAGCTCCTAAAATCAAAATATCCAAAATTTCACTCAGATTTACGTATACACACTGCGAATGCGTCTGAAGATGGCGATGGATAAAGCGGTTCGGTAATTGAAAGCATTAGGTAAATTTGTTCCCACGACAAGTCACAAAGTTAAGAGCTGGAATGAAGAGGCAAACAAGCAACAGGGGTTGGATAAAACCGTCGGAATCAAATCGGAGGGAATCAAAAGGTAATTGAGGATGAGCAAATCACGGGGATCTGAAAGTATAACTTTTACTGTTCACAACAGTAAAAGTTGGGTATTTTAGGCATGAAACGTCCACGGCAATCAATTATTATAAATATTTACATTTTTTATTCATATTCAATTTTATCCCACCCAAATGTCCTAAAGTTTTTATTTTATTTTATTATGAATAATCCGGATTGAAGGGGAACTCGTACATGACCCATACACCCAAGGCACGAGGTCCGATTGACCCGCAATACATGACTCGAAGGCCCAAAAACAAACCATGCCCATTACATAACCCGTAGTTCTAACTCACTAGAACTGTTTATCCCCAGCTTCTACGTCATTGATCACCTAACTCTCCACCTTGCATTGTTGATCGGCTAGCATTGCCCCGTACAATAATGCACGGTGTCTGGTCCTGATGGCGGCTGTCATACCCTATCATTCTTTCAATTCGGTTAGTTTTGCTTCTTGTGGTTGCTACTCTTGTTGCTCTGATCCTCTTCTGGGGCATGTTCTGTGTGAACTTGACTACTTCATGGTCTTTGTGGCCCAAAGACCCTGTGGCCCGAAGACCTTTGATGACCTGAAGGTCCTTGAGACCCGTAGGCCCAAACCGGTGGCCCGAAGGCCAAAATCGGGTGAATAGTTCTGACCGCTACAGTACTGAACATTAACTGTTACAGTGATTGCTACAGCACTGCTACAGTGCTGCTGCTGCGACTGTAGCAGTACTGCTGCAGTGACTGCTCCGAAATACTGCTACAATACCCGGAAATTCGCCCAAACCAGTGCCCCGAAAGCCCGATGTTCTATTATGTGTAAACCCAGTTATATATTACTTTGGGCAATCGTTATGGTTCCAAATTTCCCTTTAAGTTTTAGTATCCATTTCTCCTTCATTTTGTGATTTAATTAAAGTGGTCAGTATTTGTTTAAATTATTTATTTTAGAATGCTTGAATGTTAAGATAAATAAATTTAATTTGTTTGAGTTTTATTTCTAGGCTTGGTCGAATGATTTTTATTGTGTTTTGGAATGCCTTAGACTAGTATTTATAAAGTTTATATGACCGTTGTAAAAAAATCTTTGAAATTTTTAGTGATCGTTGATATTTTTTATAACCGTTGGGTTTTATTTTAATTTTACGATTGGATTATTCTATGATGCACAAACACCAATATATGGGGAAAAAGAGAATATTGAGTATCTCCACCCGAACTAAAGAAGATAAAAAGGGTTAAAAAATAGAGTGTGAGTACCTATATATCCTAAAATTATCATCTCAGGTTAGACACCTCGACCCTGGCACCTGACCCGAGGGTCAAATCCATCGTGGGATGGCTTCCGCATGTCAAAAAAGCGATGCGGTAGGAGATCTAAATTTTCAAGAAGATTAATTTTTAAAAAACAAATTAATTTATTTGAATGTGTTGGACTTAAATATACTTCAATCCTGTTGGAATGCAATCACAAGAAAACTCAAACGCAAAAACATGAAAGCAAAACAAAATATATAATAAGAACTCATTAATAATAAATATAATTGGAACTATAAAACAATAATAAATACAAAACAATAATAAATATATAATAATAGTAAATAAAACTAAAAGTATAACAATAATTAATAATTTGTTATATGTTTATAAATGTATAATAATTAATAGTGGAAATTTGCGTTGAAATTTGACACTGCTTTTTTATATATTAATATATTATGTATGCATACACTGAAAATTTGTATTAAAAATTATCATTAAAAAAACTGGTTGTATATTTATAATAGGAAATATATTATGTATAGAAAATAAACACTATAAATTTCCGGTGAAAGTTTTCACAAGAAATTTTTAGTGGAAATAAATAGTGGAATTTTCCACTGAAAATTTACATTGTTGATATGTGCATTAACATGCTCTCACTTATAATTTTAGTGGAAATCCAAACTAAAAATGTAAGATGACGATTTTCTTTTCAAATTTCCACTGTAATTTTCCGGTGCAAATTTGCATTGTTTATTTATGTATTAATCTATTTTCATTTGTAATTTAAGTGGAAATTTAAATTGAAAATATGTGATGAAAATTTTCATATTGTGATCCCAGGTAGTGAAATCAAACTCAAATACATGTAAAATCTATCATCAATGGAGTCAACATGCATGAAATAACTTATATCGAAAATAGACCATACAAGTAATGCAGTTGCCGCAACAAACATAGATTCCACTAATAGCTTTAAACTTTCACTATGAGTCTTCATTTAGAATTTTCAATGGGATTGTGTGACTTTCCAATGTAAATTTGTACTTAAAATTACATTGTATATTTATATTTGTATATGTGTGTGTGTACATGCATTCAAATTTTGTACTATAAATTTGCACTAAAAATTTTCAGCATAGATTTATACTAGTGGGGATTTATAGTGTAAATGTAAAACACAAAATTCCAAGGCAATTTTACATTGATGTTTGTATATATGTACTAAAAATTTCCACTCTAAATTTGCACTTGAAATTTATAATTGAATATTACCATGTTTATTTGTATTTGTATGTTTTTCTTTGTGTTTTTTAGTTTTCATTGAAAATTTCCATCATACATTGAAATTTTATTGAAAATTTTTAGTGCAAATTTGCACTATAAATTTTAAAAGAAATTGTATATTGAAAAATATACATTAAAAATTTCCACTGAAAATTTAAATGAAAATTGACAATAAAAGTTTCCATTGGAAATCCACACTAAAGGTTTCAAGTGGAAATTTACACTAAAGGTTTTTAGTGTAAATTTCCAATGAAAATTTATATTTTTTATTTATATATCAATATATCTTCATTGTAATTTGATGCATAAATTTGAAGTGCTGGTTGAGTTTGCACTAGAAATTTCCCTAGGAAATGTCCAGTTCAAAGTTTCTATGCAAAATTACATTGTTTTTTATGTGTTAATATTTTTGAACTGAATATTTAAATATGCATTTATTCTATATTTTTTATATTCAAATTTTTAGTTTAACTATAATAAAATTTAAGTTGAAATTTGCACTCAAAATTAAATCTCGTGTATAAATTTACACCAATTACTGGAAATTTTCAACTGGATGATGTGACTTTTCCAGTGTAAATTTGCACATAAAATTATATTGTATATTTATATCTGTATATATACATATATATATATATGTGTGTGTGTATATATGTATGTATATATGTATATATACATGCATTCAAATAAATTTATATTAAATTTTTTTAGTATAGATTTATTTTAGTGGGGATTTACAGTGTAAATATAAAACACAAAATTCCAATACAAATTTACATGGATCTTTGTATATAAGTACTGGAAATTTTGACTGTAACTTTTCACTTGAAATTTATAATTTAATATTACCATACATATTTGTATTTCTCTTTTCTTTGTGTTTTTTTTTCTACATTGAAAATTCCACCATACATAGAAATTTCATTGAAAAGTTTTAGTGTAAACATGCACCGTTAATTTTAAATGGAAATGTCTAGTGAAAAATATACATTTTCCACTGGAAATTTGAATGAAATTTTACACTAAACGTTTAATGTAGAAATTTGAATTAAATGTTATTACGGTGATAAATACACACATTTACAATACTCTTCATTTATGAATTATATACATGAGGATATTGGGAAGAGATTCTTTTATTCACACATGATTTATAAAGTATTTATAGACTTTTAGGAATCCCAACAATTTACACTAGAAGTTTTTAATGTAAAATTTCAATGCAAATTTCCAGTAAAAAATTGCATTTTTTATTTATGTATTGATATATTTTTATTGCAATTTTAAGTGAAAATTTGAAATGTAAATTTCATGTGGAAATTTACAGTGAAAATTTCCAGTACAAATTTCCACTGGAAAATTTCCTATGAAATTTGTAGTTTAATTAATAATTGTCATATTGGAATATAAATAATAAATATTATATAATAAATACCATAATAAATATTATATATACGCGTGTATAATAAAAATTATACATATATTTATATAATTATTTTTTATGAATAATGGACAATATATATTAATTACATTATAATAAAATTTAAAATATATATAATACTTTCAATAGTTATATTTATATTATTAATAATTTTAGGTCCAAAAGGGTCCTAGATACCCTAAGAGGGGGGGCGGTGAATCAGGGTATGTATATTCTATTCAAAATTCTTTTTACCCCATTGGATCTTGACATCTTTATTATAAGGGTAACTTTGTTTGCACTTAAGTGTTAATGCTGATCTTATTTTGTCCTTTTTATCTGATGATGATGCTTTGAATGCAATGCAAGAAAGTAAGCACAAAGACACAATAATTTTTACTTGGTTCACCCTCATTGGGCTACATCCAAGGAGCATACAATGGTAATGTGCCGATTGTACCAAATTCACTAAGGATCACTACCAATAATGATGATTCAGGCTATATCTCATCTATACCTAGGCTCACTACCTTTACAAGGTTTAGGGTATGCTCACTGCATTCCCAAGGGTCACTCCCTATATCTGTTTCTCTAGCCCACGGTAGGTGGAAATGATCATCGTCTTTCTCTTCCTTTACTCACTACTCTTGGAAGGGATTCAAACACAATTTATGGACTTGTAGGTCCCTTCATTTTCATGAATTCACACATTCTCAATTGTAGGTAGATGCTCTGTTGAAGTTCCACTTTCATCCAATAAACGAATACAACTTTACAACAGACGTGCTGGGCAATGCCTTCTAAACAACTTTCACGATGCTCACTACCCTCACGAAGCTCCTCTTTCACGAAAATCAAATAGCCTTTGCGAAGTTCCTACCTTTTCATAAAGCTCACTTAGCCTTCGCGAATCACACCTCTTTTGCGAAGCTTAACTAGCCTTCACAAAACTCCTTCCTTTTGCGAAGCTTACTTAGCTTTCCTAAATTTCCTTACTTTTGTGATGCTTAGATCATTTGGTTGGCATTTACAGCCTTCGTGAACTTCTTTTCATATCACCTTCATGAACCACCTTTGCGATTCCAGAGCCTTAAGATCTTTGTTAAGTCTCGCTGCTTTTCTGAAGGAGGTAGGGGCCTATTTATAGGCGTTTTCCCATCGATTCCAGAACCTTCTAGACATGCCAGCACCATTTCGCGGAGCTCCCTGATTTCATTCGCGATGCTCCCTTTTTCGCGAATCTCCACACAAGTTCGCGATTCTTGTTGTAATCATGGAACCTCCCATCACAAATTCGCGCCATCGCAATTCTCCACTCGTGATGCTCCTCACCTTCGCCGCTCACGATGATCGTCGTTGTTCACGTAAATCACCGTCAAAATTCTTTGATCATTTTCAAAACACTCTTCACGAATCCCATCTTCGTGAAACTCATGCCTTTCCCATAGTTTGATGAGATCTTCAAGGAAATCTACATTTCAAGATGCTAGCCAAACTCCAAATTTTGGACCCCAAAAATTTGGGAAACACTGGAAAACGGTGTCACTTTGTGTACGTAATTTTCTGTACCATTTCCATGTCATCCATTCCTTTATCTTGGATATTTATCAACATTCCTAGTTAAAAAAATCTATGGACTCCACAACTATTACTGGAAACCCTTTTTGTCAACAAACACAATCAACTCAAAAATATTGTAATGTTACCTTGAGGGATTTTTACCCAAAAAATAAATATCAGATAATAAATCTATATAATAATAATTATTGTAAATATATGTTTATATATTTTAAATATATATAGTAAATATTAGATTATATATATATATATATGAAGAATAAGGAGCAACAATAACATAAAAATAAAAAAAACAAGAATGCATGGTGGGGGGAATTTTGGTCCAAAAACCCAATATGAGGGTCAGGTTCAGGTGCCCAACCTAAGACGATTTAAATCCCTATATATCCCCAGGGGCTATCACCTATCCTATGCCTTATGGATATGTGTGTATGTTGTTATTATCCCACATTTAATACATAATATATATATATATATTGTTGTGAAAACACAAAATGAAAGGGGTAAAAATTGAATAGTAGAGAAAGATGAGCAGAAAGGAAGAACAAGAATTTTATCAATACTTCTGATATCTCCCTTCTATTAACAGTCGATCTCTAGGGGGGTTGCGTTGCCCTTTTATAGGCAGTGCAACATGGTAGGTGGGGATGTGCAACCCACCCTCGATGAAGAGTTATAACCACCTTTTCCAGCAGCTTCCTAATACCCCCCATTGAGATGCACACCCCTACTAATGTCATACATGTTTTAATACTGACTCATTAAAAACCTTTTCTCGAAAAACCAGAATAAGGAAAAGAGTACAGTCACGTAGACTCCCCATGAAAGTTACATTACATTACAAAGTTTCCAATCTACACATCCCTATATCATGTAAAAGATTTCTAAAGATAACGATTGGTAGTGCCTTTGTAAGTAAATCAAAAAAATTATTGCTGGATCTAACATATTACATGTTGATATATCTTTGTTCTTCATTAACTCTTGTGTAAAGAAGATAAATTTCATTGGTATGTGTTTTGTCTGATCATTCTTGATGAAGTCTTCCGTTAACTGTGTGATGCACACAATATTATCTTCGAATAATATTTTTGGGCTAAAATCCATAGACAATACACTTGACACTCAAATGTGTTGAGTCATAAACCGAAACTAAACACATTCTCGACATGCTTCGTGTAATGCTATTACTTCTACATGTTTTGAAGATGTTACAATAAGTGTTTGCTTTTGTGATCTCCAAGATATGACAATACCTATAACTTTGGACACATAACTAGTTTGTGATCACGCATTACGCGAATTAGATAAATAACCTACATCTACAAAACTGGCCATATCCTTTTCTAATTTGTTAGAATAGAATAAACCCAAATCAATAGTGACTTAAAGATAATGAAAAATATGTTTGATTCCATTGTAGTCTCTTCATGTTGGGGATTAACTAAATCTTGTTAATAAATTAGTAGAAAAATTTATATCTGGATGAGTACAATTAGTAAGATACATTAGTGCTCTGATAGCACTGAGGTATGGTACTTCTAGACCAACCAACTCCTTATTTTCTTTACAAGTTCGAAATTGATCTTTCTCGATATTTAAAGACCAAAAAACCATTAGAGTGATTAAGGGATTATCTTTATTCACATTAAATAATTTTAATACCTTTTCAATGTAATTTGAATGATGAAAAAATATACCACTTGACACATGCTCAATTTGTAATCCAATACAATACTTGGTTTCCCCCAGGTATTTCATTTCAGATTCATCCTTTAAGTTTCTCATTGCTTCATTAATCTCTTCTGAAGTTTTAATGATATTTAAATCATTGGCATAAACAACAATGATTGTATATCTATATGTTGTTTGCTTAATAAAAGCACATGGGAATATGAGGTTATTTACATACCCTTTATTTAATAAATATTCGCTCAAACGATCATACCACATACACCCAGATTGTTTTAATCCATACAGGGATTTCTGCAATTTAATTGAATATAGGTATTTGGGTTTTGATTTCAATACTTTGGGTATTTTGAACCCTTCTGGGATTCTCATATATATACTACTATCAAGTGACCCATATAAATAAGTTATAACAACATCCATAAGAAACATATTAGCCTTCTCAGCTACTGCATGGCTTATTAGATATCAAAAATTAACAACATCCATAACAGGAGAATATGTCTCCTCATAATCAATTCCTAGTCTTTGATAAAAACCTTGTGCAATAAGATGATCTTAGTATCTTATAATCTCATTTTTCTCATTATGCTTACACACAAAAACCCATTTATATCCAATAGGCTTCATAACTTCAGATCTAATCATGATATGTCCAAAAACTCTTCGCCTATCAAGTGAATTTAATTCAACTTGCATTATGCCTTTCCATTTATTCCAATCGGGTCATTTTTGACATTCCATAACAGACCTTAGTTTAGGGTCTAAATTTTCTATATTATGTGACATAGAATATGAAAATATTTCATCAATATTTTCCACTTTACTTTGATTCCATATATCACCTGCAGTGGAATAATTAAGATAGATTTCATTATTTTCAAAACCTTCAAGGTTTTCTATATCTTATGAATTATATATATGATTCTCATCGTGTGTTTCTTTTAGAACACTTAAATTGCGCATGTATTCTGGAACACACACCTTTATAATGGGGTTTTCAATTATACCCATTCCTTTTATTTTATGAGGATTTATATCCTTAGATACAATTGGTATTCCATGATTTATTCATGTTTTTAAAATTTATGTAACATCATTATGTAATTGTGTCTTCGTGACATCAATTCTAGCCGGTGCATTTACAGCTGGTATGTGTGATTTAGTCACACCCTTTGAATCAATAAATATATCAATCAATTGATTTTATAGTTCTTGAAAATGTAAAATCTCTTTTATTTCCATCTCACACTGTTGGGTGGGTGGATTAGGAAAAGATAATGTTTACACATTCTAGGAAATCTCCTCCCTTTGTTTCTTTTCTCCCCCCAATGCTGAGAATTATTCTTCATTGAAGTGACAATAAATAAAATGTGTTGTAAATACATCACCGGTTTGTGGTTAAAGATATTTTATGATGAATGAGGATTCATATCCTATATATATTCCCAAACTCCTTTGAGGTTCCATCTTTATATGTTGTGGGGAAGCAATTGGTACATATACTGCACAGCCAAAGATTCTTTAGTGGGGGATGTCAGGATCTTTCACAAAAGACAATTTGAGTAGAGAGTGCTTATGATATGAACTTGGTATTATGTGAATTAATGTCGAGGCATGCAATATTTCTTGACCCCATACGGATCTCGACATCTCTATTCTCATTATTGACGGTCTAATAACAAGTTGGAGACGTTTTATCAGTGATTCAGTTAAACCATTTTGTGTATGCACATAAGTGACCAAATTATCCACAGTAATCCCCATTTCCATACAATAATCATTGAAATATTGAGGGGTAAATTCTCTCGCATTATCGATCCTTACTTTCTTAATGGAATAATCAAGGAATTATGCTTTCAATTTAATTATTTTAGCAAGAAATTGTGTAAATGCTACATTGTGTATTGAGAGCAAACATACATGTGGCCATTTGTTAGATACATAAATTAATACCATAAACTATTTAAATGGACCACATGATAGATGAATTGGTACACATATATACCCTTGAATTCATTCAAGAAAGATTGGATTTTTTCCTTAATTTTAGTTGGAGATGGTCTCACAATCATCTTTTCAAGTGAACAAGCCTCGCATGAAATTTTTCTTAGTGGAGTGATCTTATAGACCTTTATTGAATGTCCATGAGAACTTTCAATTATTTTTTTCATCATTGCTGAACCAGTATGACCTAGTCGGTAATTCCACAAATTAACGATTTGTGGTTCATTCTTTACTACCACACGTCTTTTGATTGCACTTATATTTGTATAATATAATCGAGGTGATAATTTTGGTAGTTTTTTTAGTACATGACTCTTACCTAATTTATTAATGGTAATGCACATGTACTTTTCATTTATATTAGATATAGTTTGAGTATCATACCCATGTTGGTGTATATCATTGAAACCTAATAAGTTTAGTTTGGACTTTGAGGAAAATAATGCATCTCTGAAAAAAAATAGTGTCCCATTACGTAAAGAAAAACTCATTTTACCAGTCCCTTCTATAAGACTTATAGGACCTGATGTAGTATTCACAATTGGTTTTGTTAGTTTAAGATTAGAAAAATATTTTTTATTCTTAAGAATTGTGTGTGTTGTTCCACTATCAGGTATGCAAATATCTGTCCCATTTACGCAATCCATTTCAATGCTTCAAAGTAAAAAGAATAATATTATAAGAAACACCTTGTGAAATTCAAATAATAAATCAAAAATACAAAGCATATAGAAAAAAAATTCATATCATATATCACACCTACTATAATTTTTCTAAATTATTTCCAGCCATCATCTCATCAAACTCACAAGTAAAATCACCCGCTTTGAGGTAAGTGAAATCATCATTTGATGGCTTGTGATTCTCAGTAAAATTCAACTCCTTTTCTTTACCTTTATATGATGTCTCAAAAAAGTGTGGTTAATTCTTCTTTGCTTCAAGATATGCTTTATATATCTTACAAAGATTCTCTGGGGTTCAACAAACTTGAGACCAATGTCCCTTAGAACCACACGTGTAGCCAGAATCTTTAGGATTCCTCAAGGTGTTGGAGGTGATATATTTTTTTTGATTTTGATATTCATTTTGAGTAGACTCATGGTTATGACCACATCCTCGATCGCGCCTACTGCCAAAACCACATCCACCATGAGAATCATGTCCTCTAATTCTTCCATGATTATTTTCATGAAATATATCATTTTCTTCAGGAAATGCTACTACTGAACAAGTAGGATGAGAATGATAATTTTTAATCAAAAGCTTGTTGTTCTTCTCTGCTACAAGTAATGATGACATGAGATCAGAACATTTCATATATCCTCTCAAGAAATATTTTTGTTGTAGGGTGATGTGAGATGCATGAAATGTCGTATATGTCTTTTCAAGCATATCAATATACGTAATCCCAATACCACAATACTTTAGTTGTGATGCAGTTTTATACATGGAAAAATTGTAATCATTGACCCTTTTATAGTCTTGTAAGCATAAATCATTTCATTCATCATGATTCACTGGAAGAACAACCTCTTTTTTATGATCATGCCTCTCTTTCAAACTCTTATAGAGCTTACATGAGTCTCTTTCTGTGAGGTATTCACATTTCAAACCCTCATCGAGATGTCTTTCGAGGAAGATCACCGCCTTTACTTTATTTTGGAGGGTTTGTGAATTATTTTCTTTAATTGTTTCTGTGAGATCCATAGATTCGAGATGCATTTCAACATCCATCATCCATGACATGTAATTACTTCTGGTAATATCAAGAGTGGTGAATTCAAGTTTCACAAGATTTGAAAAAATGATAAATAGAAGAGAGAGAGAGAGGGAGGAAAAAAACTTTATTATTATTCAAAATAAGAATACAAAAATAATTTATATTTGGGTTAAATAAAATAAAAAGATATCAAAAACATTAAAATAAGGTTGATATTATCATTTAATATTATATATATATATAGCTCACCTTAATCGGTTAATAAATCTTTCACATGGGGGTTTAGAATAAATAAATCAATACATTGCATTACTTGTTTAAAACTTTCTTGCGTGTACTAATTTATTAATTATACCGTCCAATCAGGCGGTGCAAAATAAAGAAATTAAAATCGCCCAAACAGGCAGCAACCTGATCATTACGGTGGTAATTAAATAAACCCCATAAATTATCCAGCTAGGCTGTGAAAAATAAGAATAAAAACATATTTTTCTCCCTTTTGAGCGTTCGTTCTAATAACATGTTGTGAAAACAAAAATTGAAAGGAGTAAAAGTTGAATATAGAAGAAAGATGAGCAAAAAGAAAGAACAAGAATTTTATTAATGTTTATGATATCTCCCTTCTATTGGCAGTTGATCTTTAGGGGGGATGTGCTGCATGGTAGGTGGGGGTGGGAAACCCACCCTCGTTGAAGAGTTGCAACTACCTTTTCCAGTAGCTGCATAACACACACACACACATATTTATAAACACATATTTACAATTTTTAAATATATTTACAATTATATACAATTATATATATATATATAACAAAATTAAATTTAAAATTATTACATGATTATTAATTCAGGCGGGTTTGAGTAAAATTTTTAATACTCGAACCCGATTTAGGGGTTCCCAAACCTGAAACATTTTTACAATTATTTATATGTAAACATTAAATTTAAAATTAATTTTTTATATATTTATTTCTAATTATAAATAAATATGTATAATTTAAAAAACATATACTTATATAATTATAAATATATATTTATAAATTTATAAATATATTAATTTATATATTTATTTATAATTATAAATAATATATATATATATAATTGTATAAATATAATAATTATAAATATTTAACAATAAAAAATATATTTATAAATAAATATAATCATGTATAATTATTTATAATTGTAAATAAATATAAATATATTTATATTATAAATAAATATAAATATATAATTATACATATACATATATATTTATATAATTGTATAATTGTATAATTATAATTATATTTATAAATATATTTATACAATTAATAATATATTAATTTTGGGAAAATGCGTTAAGGGTCATAACGCTTTTGACCAAATATATTTATGAATACATATTTATATAATTATTAAACAGATTGAGGGTCCAGTCCTATTTAATTAAAATAAAAAGAATACCCTCTTCGAAACTGGATTGAGGGGGAACCCAATGCATGCATGGCCCAAAATCCAAGATATACAAATACCATACTATGGTTCAGAGGACTCGGAGGCCTAGAAACGACCCTAAATTAGGATAAGACCCAAAGGCTCAGGAAGAAGTAGGCAAACATGACAAGTACCATACAAACACCTCGCCACCCCTATTAGAGCAACTTCACACGTGCAACCAGTTAAGGATGTTGTGTCTCCTCCCCTGTTGAGAGGTGCGTCGTGATGGACCAACATAACAATACAAGACACTCCTCCATCCCACATTGCAATGTGGGGGGGGGGGACTGGATGATGGGTGTCAGGACACCCACCACTCTTTCGAGTCGCCCACCCAATGTAGCTTGTGTGGCCATTGCAACGTCAACTTGATGCTCTATGACATCTAACTGAAGCACTATGCAGAAAACCATAAGGTTGGGTGCCCATTTGTCCCTCAAAGGAGAGGAACGATGGCCAATGATGAGTGTTAGGACACTCATCTCTCTTTTGAGGTTTCCCACCCGATAATACTTGCAAAAAATGTTGTACTGTCTGCTAAATACAACAAGACATAAGTCTAAAGATGTCATGAGACCTACAACTAAGAAGTGGCCAAAAGGCCCAAAACTTGGAGTCCCAAAAAAAATTGACCAGAGGGTGACAAAAACCCTTAACAAACCGAAAGTGCGATCCAAAGCCACCACTGTCCATCCAGACATGCTTTTGCACTGGGAAACCGTCATCGTCACTGCTAGGAGCAATTTTGTTGATGCCGACCGACCAATGCCTTCATCTCCAAAGAACATACTCTCATTGTATCTGACCACCTTCTCATTGAAAAATGCCAGACATAAACCATATTAGATCTCCCCCCATCAAGGCGTAGTCGACGCCAACAACCTCGCTCTAGATCTGGCCGCCCTCCCACAAAAAATGACAGACACACACCAAATCAGAACGCCCTCATCAAGGTGCAAACATCAGTGACAACCTTACATCGGATTTGACCACCTCTCACTAAGAACGCCAGTCACGCTCCAAATTAGGCCGCTCCCATAGAGGTGTAGGCAACACCTTCTAAAAAGCAATGAATCTGGCCGCCCTCCTATCGATCATCGATCATGCACTAGATCCATCCACCCATTCGCCGAAGACCCACTAATCAAACCAGCTGATGTGCCTCACCTTCCAACGATCCCTTCACAATGTCTGATCCACAAGCCACATACCACCTGCCACACTGAAGCACACAACCAACTCTAAACTTCATCGGAGTAGATGATGTTGTGACCAACAACCAATCGAACAACGTGAGGTAGCACTCCCATCGGAGATCATCGCACTGATCAGACATCACTGCTCCCCCTGAAGGGGGAGCCCCAATTATATAATTATATAAATATATTTAAAGATATATTTATAAAATTATTTGTTCATAAATATAATCATATATAGATATATATATTTATATATCAGAGTATAAAAATGTAAATATATTTGTATAAATATACGTATAAATAATAAATATATTTATATATTTATGTATAAAAATGTATTTATATTTATATAATCATAAATTTATTTAAATAATTATAAATATATTTTTATAAGTATATATATATATATATTTATAAATATAAATATAACTATAATTATAAAAAAATATAAATATATAAATATATAAATTTGAAAATATTATCTGAACCCAGTGGAGGAGAGGGCGACACCCGACCAATTGGGGTGGATCTCGAAGTCGGGCCAACCAACATAAAAAGAGATGACCGCTGCTCAGGTACTATATGGCCTTTGAATTTGTTTTCTCTGGGTACGCCTATCAGGTATCATCCATCTCTACTCTCTTTTGTACGTTTACTTTTCATAATAAATTCATAAGACTATGGGTTTGGCTCTCCAAATCCATATTCATACCATTTATTAATATAAATGTATATAATTATAAGTATACTTATATAATTATATTTATGTATATATATAATTATATAATAATATTTTTATAGTTATATATATATTTATTAATATATAATTATAAATATAATAAATATGTTTATTAAAATTTTATAATTATTTAAATATATAATCACTTATTTATAATTATATATATATTTTTAAATATATATATATATATTTATAATTATATAGTTTTTTTTATAAAGGGAAGGGGTGAGCGCCAAATGGTGTGGCACTCACACCCAAACCGTCCAACGCCAATTGATATGGTGTTGGGGTATCCTAATAACCTAAAAAAACCTACATTGGTTTTATTAAAAAAAATAAAAAAGCACCTATGTGGTAAAATTTTCCCCCATATAGAAGTACAAAGTTTTAAAATGTTGAATTTAAGCAGTGTCCGCAGGGGTTGGGGATATTTCACATCACATCACTGAAGTCACTTGACATCTCATCATATAAGTCAAATGATGAGATGAAATTCAATATTCTTTTAATTATTTTTTTAACAAATCATACATGCCTCATTTGAGCTTAGTGCTTGTTTCCCCTTCCCTTAGTTAGGGTTGCCTATCTCATCCGTTCTCCAAGGATAGATTTCAGATTTGTTTCACCATTAGAGAAAATGGTATTCATGGCCAACAAAAATGATCATCAACAGGTTTGGGCGATTTCCTTGTAGTTGTTTTTGATAGTTGTGGCAGATACAGTCGTTAATGGGCTTTTGCGACCGTCACAAACACCCAATACTTCATTTTGTTTTTTTTAAAATACATTTCATTACTAATGAGATGATGACAATGGTAGAGGGGTGGAAACTTAATTCGGGGGGGGGGGGGGTAACAGGGTGGTGCAACAATGAAGGTTGAGGCAAGGCATGGCAACAGTGATGACGATGGTGTTGGGTTTGGTGCGAACATTGTTTTCTAAGTCAAGTGTCTAAACTCCACAAGTTCAGTCACTGGTAGAAACACTTGGCAGAATCTGGATGGAGGCAGTGAGCCGACACCATGAAAGTTTAGGTTTAGGCAGTTGGAGTTAGTTCATCAAAAGTTTAGAAAATGAATGTGTCAGTTCACCGGTTGCAGCAACTTCAATTGAATGGAAGTTCGAAGAGGGGTCTTGGGATGTCAGATCAATGGATGCACACTGAACGGTGTGAAACCATAAGAAGTTTAGTGGGAGCAGTTGGAAAAATGAGTTTAGTGGATGGAGTGCAGTGGAGTTCAAGTGTGGCAATGGTGAGGAGAATCATCCGACGCATGCACTGGAGGAGTTGATCATGGATTCAGAGGATGTAGTGAGGCGAATGGAAGGTGTAACTATCGATATCCAAACATAAGTTCAGAGGATCAGTGAAGCAAGCATGGAAGTTTATGACTTTCATGAAGTCGTTGATTATGGGATGTGGTTTCTTTCCTTGCAAAGGAATTGTTTGTTAATACATCGATGTGAAGTGGAAGATAAAATGAACTGTTCATCTATCTCTAGTAGTTGATGCAACAAATGCTACAAGCAATCTAGAGATTCTCAATCCAATGGAGGGACACACACATATATTGAATGGTAGTGCTGACTGGATGATTGGTCGAGGCCCTTTTTATGAAGGTCATTGGTTCACATGTTTAAATTGACTGGCTGAAATGATCTGACAAAGCCTGATTAAGGTTGATGCAGATCCTAAAGAAGTTCACCTGGGTGCATCCAGGTGCCAAAGGCTGAAGTGTCGAAGGTGGAAGACCAAAGGGAGGTGCAATAGAAAATGCAATGACCGACACATGACATTGGTGAGACTTATTCCTATAGTTTTAGTAGGATTTTTTGTCAATGATTTATCCATATAACTCATACATACTTTCAGTGGAATGAAATATGTGATGTTGTTATTCTCTCTTGCACTTAGGATGGAATTCTGAAGAACATAATCCTTATGGGCTCTGTGTTTGTGTTTTTGTGATTGCATGTGTCTATCATGTGATTGTTTGCTTATGAATTTACTGGAAGGAGGATCGTAGAGTGATCTGTACTAGAGGAAGCCAAGGTGAGGATGACTCAATGTGGTGACTAAGTTGCAAGGTTTTCCTAGTTTCTGGTCTTTGAAGTCATGGGGGATGATTAGATCGGAACCAGCTCTGCTTCTAGTGGTTAAAGTATCGTTGTGCTGGATTATCAGAAGGGTGAACTTCTAGTGACTAAGATTGCACCCCTAATCCCTAAAAAGTGGTATATGATCTTGGTTTTAGTGTTTGATAACAGTAAAGGTTATGAGTGCAACGAAAGCGTGTGATGGGTTTTTCTCAACTTTTTTTTTCATGATTGATGATCAATCCAAGATTTACATGACAATAAATTCCATGATTAACATAATTGAATCAAATAATATAAACAATGGATAAAACTCTGGAACCAGAGAACATGATCAACACATGTTATTTATAATTAATTTAAGCAATTAAAGAATTACCATGTATGAAATTCTTTCTTTATTGATGGATTTGACAACGAATTTATGTTGTATAATTGTTTCATTGTAGGAATAAAGATAAAATTCCCTCTAATGTCGATTCATATGTGTTTCAAAAATCTCCAAATGTTGGCATATGAATCTTCGGGTGCTAGCATGATAGATCCTATCGATTGTGTTATTCACATTTGATCTCCATGAGAATCACATCCGAAAGATTCTCCTTGATCTCTATTGAATCAAGAGTGGGAGGTGGAGGAATACCACTCTCCGTTCTTAGGAGCATTCTTAGAGAAGAGATCTCTCTAGGGATTCAAGAGGATTCTTCAGATTCATTGTGCACAACCAAACAAATGAATTTTCTCTCTTGAAAAATAATATAATTGGGTTTATATACTGCTAGGGTTAGAAAAAAATAATTGTACAAGTGCCCTTTAATACTTATTTAATCATTGTGGGACCACATGTCTATAATAATAATAATAATAATAATAATAATTCTCATCATGCACTTAACTTGAAATTTTAATTAAATATTGTTTAATTAAATAATATTCATTATATATTATTTATCATCGGACCATTAAACTCGGTCCACCATTACTCCACAATATTTATCTGGTCTTGAATAATAACTATTTATTTAATAAATAAATATCACCGCATTATTTTCCAATAAATAAATAAATATTATATTTACTAAATAATAAATAAATATTTATTAAATATTCTTCTCACATAATATTCTCTCAAATAATTGGTGATAGAATATATGTAATCAAGAAAACATGAATAATTATTAAACCATGTGCAAGAATAATATTTATTCAACTTGTTAAATAATAAATAATAATATATTATTTAACCAAGATTCTAGATACACTTAGTGTGTGACCCTCTATGCCTCTTTCTTAGTGGCATTAGGAAAAGCAGTCTAAAGTCCAAAGTTAATATTCATCAACACACCAAGGCATCCATAGAGAAAGAAGTTAATGCTGAAATGACATAATACATCATACAGTTTCTTAATGTATAATATAATATCTTTATCACAATATCTCTAATCAAGCATGTTGCATGCTGGTGTCATTAACTTATGTGCTCAATGTCTCTTTCTTTGACGTTCCATAAATCGAACTTGCTTATAGAATATCATGGTCATGGATTTATTTAGACTGTATAATTTTCATCAAAGGGCCTAAGATATAAAATTATATTAAATAACATAAGGGATAAATTCTTTCTTACATTATTCATTAATACAATATTACTCATAACGCACCCAACGTATCCTACCTCACCATGAACACACGTCGTCATGGTTTTCATAAATACATCAAAGTACATGACTTATAATACTCATTAATAATAATCTTAAATTATAAGGACCAATACACACATCCACATATAATAACATCCAATGACACTTATAAATGTGGATTTCCTACCAGCAGGTCTCATTCTTATAATATCCTACATTGGATATTACCAAGGGTGTATACCATGAGAAAGTGTTCAAATGATTTCATTCTTCTATAGAACATATATTTAAGAATACTATCACAACACTTCTGGGTTCTCATCATAACAAGGAACTATTATGACCTTTCAGTGTGAAAACTACTCTTAGGAAATTATCACATACTATTTTATGTAGAAGAATAATCATGATATGACAAAGAGTTTATTAATATTTCAAACTATGAATACAAGTTATCATAAAATACACAAAAGTTGGTTATAGGGAATCAACTCCAATATACTCTCACTTGCACTAGAGTCAACTACTAACAAACTTTAGTTTACTAGTTTTCAGATGATACTCATGTTTCTACTAAGATAGACCTTTAGTCAAGGGGTCCAATAATGTTTTCCTTAGTGGGTAATATGCATACTTCAACTTCACCCCTTTGATAAAAATTCCTCAAGAGGTGATACTTTTGAAGTATGTTCTTTGTTTGTAGGTGTGACCTTGACTCTTTTGCAAGAGCCACCACTGCAGTATTATCACAATATAATGTGATAGGGTATTTATTGTTAGGTACCACATCAAGTTCTTAGTAAAAGTTTCATACCCAAACAACTTCCTTGGTTGCATCAAAAGATTCTATATACTCGGACCCTACTGTAGAATCAGCGAAAACTAGCTTCTTTGAACTCTTCCAGCTCACAACTCATCTGTTGAGACAAAAAACATATCCTAAATGTGACTTTAGATCATTCTAATCTATTTGAAACCTAACATCAGTATAACCCATGATGAACAGATCCTCATATCCTCCATACACTAGGAACATATCCTTAGTTCTTCTCAGATACTTGAGGACAACCTTAATAACAGACTAATGATATTCTCCTGGATCTGCTTGATATCTACCTACCATGCTCAATGAATAAGCAACATCAATTATAGTACATAAAATAAAATACATGATTTATCCAATCATTTAATCATATGGGATCTTACTCATTCTCTCTTTCTATTGTTTTTTCTGAGGACACATTTTCTTAAAAAGACATACACCATGTGACACTGAAACCAATCCTCTCTTGGATTGTTCCATACCAAATATCTTTAGTATCTGGCCGATGTATGTACCTTGAATGGAGGTACTAGGGTCACAGGGAAAGTTGGTGGGCCATGGTTTTAATATTTCTCATTGTTGGTATGATGATACTTGTTGTCTCTAATGATCCAAGCCCTGGTATGGTCCCGAGGATCTCACATAAATTAAAGGAGCACAAAAACATAAACAAAAAACATACCTTTTTAAAAACTGAAGTTGTTCTTGATGTCTGCTTATCACCAAAAATTGTTGCTTGAAGAATCCATATCAAGATCCCTCTATATCACCCACATGTGCTTCAAAAATCTGTGCGCTCTCTGTTCATCGTAATTCGGGTGCTAGCACGGAGTTCTGACGAGTCCTTTAACACCGCGACAATCACCATGATTTGTTGCCTTCGATCCGTTGAAGGCATGCTTGGATTGGCACTCAGAGAGATGATTTATCTCTCTAGAAAGTGGGAGGAGAGAGCAGATCTCATTCCTAGCAAATAAATAGTGTACCAAGAGATTCTCCTCTACTACTTATATAGTGGGTGAGTAGATTACTCAGAAAGGGTTCCCCAACCCCTTAGAATGAAACACCCACTAAATAAGAAATAAATAAATAATATTGATGAATTAAACTATGTCATTAATATTATTTATTATTTTATCACATACCTATAATATATATAAAATATATTATGTGATAAAACTGTGTTATTAACTTGTCTTGTAATTCTTTCTTAATATTAAATGAACCTGGAATATTAAAATAATATTTGTTTGATTAATATTATTCCTCATATTTACTTAAATTGTAAATAATTTTAATAAATAAATTCAATACTAATTATTATTTACTTTATTAATATGAATTTATTTATTTATCTATGATCGATAACTTGCACAATACCCAGAGCCCATGGTGGGGCCCATCATGTCCGATATACCTAGTCAACTGAATATGACAGATTCTTGAATACACTGTTGTGTGTGACCCTTTAGGCCCTTATCTCGATAGTAGTGAATAAAATCCATAGACTAAGAGTAGATTCTAGCAACCCATCAAGGCCCCTAAAGGGATAAGTAAAGTCAAAACAACAACAACCAACCTTGTGTAATATAATCTTTTTTGCATTTAGATATCTCATAAAGCTGGACACACACTTGTGTCATCACCCTTTTATTGATTTATTATTTTTTGATTTAATTGGATGGGTTTAACCTTGATTACCTTGGGCAAGGTCTTATAAAGGTACGATCATCCCAATCAACAAGGCCCAAGATACATTACTTCCTTAACCCGGAAGCGACAAATCCTTTATTGACCATTCAACCAATTTCATACCACCAATGACGCACCCAACACAATCTACCTCACCACAATTTCATTATCATGATTTTTTCCTTACATCAAAGTATGCAATAAAATGACACACACTGGTAATGATCTCAAGTCGGGATACCAATACATATGTTCATAGATAAGAACAACCAATGGCACCCAAAACATGTGGTGTTCCTATTGGTGATATTTTGCTCATGATCTCACTACTAGAGATCACAAAGTATGAACTTCATGATAAGAAGTATCAATGCTTATGAGCCCCCAACACCTGATAGTCAAACATCTATTGTGTCCATTCAATAATATGTATCTAGACCATATGACCTTTATTTAAGATTAATATCCTAGTATCTTGAGGTTCTCATTATAGCCTGAGATCTGTTATAACCTTTTGATACAATAGTTAATCTATGGACATTACCATTAAATAGTGGATATAGAGATATCTATAATGGTAAGTAAACATAATGCATAGCTAACTGTATACATGATATGGTAATCAAAAGTACTGTTGAAGTTGGGTTTAGGGAACACACTATTACAACACTCCCACTTACACTAGATCCAACTTGATAACAAATCTTGTTATATCTCACATGATAAAGATCATGTTTCTATTGAGTAACAGCTTTAGTTGCTGGGTCTGCCACATTTCCGCCGTGTGGCTATTCTGTTATATAAGACCTCATATACTTGAGTAAAACTTCTCAAGAGATGCTATCCCTGAGTATATCCCCTTTTCCCACTATAAAAACTTGACATCTTGGTTAGTATTAGTAACTGAATTATCATTATGATAAAACTTTACTTGGTAGGTGCGATTCCAAGATCTAGAACAAATCATTTCATTTAATAACTGCTTCTTAACTGCCTCAAAAGTTACAACGTACTTAGTATTTATAGGTATGACAACCACTGGCTTTTATGATTTTGTCTCACTCAACACCTTAGCCTAACTAAGATACTATATCAAACTTATCCAAAGGAATAATAGTTTGTGTCCCCTCAAAACTTGTATCCTTTCCAATCCACTTACTAGGCACATATCCTTTGTACTTTCCCAAGTACAATCATATAGTAATGGATACTTTACTTGCAGTTATCCTGAATATAAATTATATTTACCTACCATAAATTATATGTTGGAAATATCATTTCATTCACATATCTTAGCATACGTGATTGATCCATCACAAAAGCGCATGGAACTTAATTCACCACTTAATCTCCTTCTATGGCATTGCATGTCTACTTGGAGGGATCTATGCCATGTGACATTGGTAACAATTATTCTCTTTAATTGTTCCAACTTTTATTTTTAAATACCATGTCACTATATGTATGATTAACTAGGTCTAATAAATAATTATATGCACCTCAATAGATCATGTTCCCTAGAACTTAGGTTACTATTTTAAGTCAATCACTAGAGTATTCCTTTTATTTTTATCTTAACTAACTATAAGACCAATAACAATTTTTCATATGTTTCCAAACATGTTTTACTTAGAAAACAATGGCTCTTCCACTAACCTCTGGTAGACACATGGAAAAAATCCATTCCAAATGAATATTCTATGATCATGTTACTTACTTCAATCCTAAACTGGATTTCAACAACTTGAAACCTCTATTAGCATTCTTTGACATGACTATTTCTTTTTTGGTTGCGTTGTATATACACCTTCCACAATTGGTGGTCATGAAATCCAATGCTCAATAAAATTATCATAGAAATTAACTATGATAAGTGAAATTATAATGGATTTAGGCATACCGACTTGGTATTACCAATCGATCCTTATTGGTACTTCACTTGTACCATCCATGTATCGTGTCACTGGAATACCATCATAGTATTCATAAATAATAAGCCCCTTTGTACTTAGATACATGAAATCTATTATTGAATTTTAATTAACCTTGTCAATCTTAGCTGATTTCCATATAATGCCTACTTTTAGGAATTATTATTCTCACTGAATAATGTATCACCGACCGTGGGGAATATAAAACCATCACTATGGTTTTAACCTTGCTGTGTAGTATGTGTATTTGGAACACTCCTATTCCACATGCACTTGTGGAACTTCGTTCCTATGCCAACTATTTGTGCATCTAAAACATTGACTAAACCCAATTCAATCTTGCTCCCACTTTCTCAAGTAGAGATGTTCACCCTTATATAGAAATTTATTCTATCACTTGACTACCAATTTTCTATATTATGGACTTATGTAACATCCTAAGAAACCGTTAGGATAATTAATTAGATGCACAATGTGTTTTTCTTGATGCATGTTTGTTTATATCCTAACAAACCCTTTGCATATAAATACATGTCCTTATGACATAATGGATTTCCATATACTATGACTTGTATGATATCCATTTTCATTGTAGTTGGTATATAGTTATGGGATATCACCGTTATTTTCAAACCATGACTTGAAATATAATGGAAGCTTCTGTAAGGAGAAATAATGATACTACTTACATCATAACTCTGATGTATAAAATATGCATTTAGTAATTAATCCATGCTGCATTTTGTTGATCAATGTTAACATGTAAGACTCATCATCGATACTCCTTATTAGCATCAATGTCATAATGAAAATAAGGTAATGCATGTTTAAGAATTACTCCATGATACATTATCATGATCAGTGAATGCTTGGTCAAGATATTCTTTGGTATGTCAGCCCAAAAGATCTTACATCTCCTGACCATGAATATACTTCACAATCACATTACTTAATTACTTAAAGTAACCTTATGAAGTATTCTTACCACTAGATTTCACTTGGAATAGTTCAAACTCTCTTGCTGAACTAATTCCAAAAGCTTTGTGGCATACCTTTATTTCTAAAGGTTTCTTTTTCCAAACTAAATACATAGATAATACCAAAGGTGTTTAGCTCTGCTGATTCTAAATACAAAATGGGCATATTCCTGACATCCAATTTTATTTTTACTTGACAAAGAATTATCTTGCCACAACTTGGTAAATAAGTCTTACATTTTATATTCATTATGTATTTCTTATGATTCATGCAACATATCACCCCTCCTCATTGGATTGAGAAGGTGGGAGGATATTACTTGGCCTTAAGTGACATCCACAAGGTGCCAAAGGCTGGTAATAAATGCCAAGGTCTTCAATACAAGTGGGGGAAAATTTTCCCTTTGAAAAATAAAACAACTAAAACCAAACAAGTCGTGAACAAAACTACTACATGATGCATGATAACAATGTAAACTAACTCAAGGTAAAACCATTGATATCAAAATCAAACTAAAACAAAGTACCAAAATAGAAGACTACAATATCAAAGTATACAGTGGAATACTAAAAAACCAACTAAACTCTAAGACAACCACAAATCCAAAGCTTCAACCTGGTCCATGCTCCAACTCCAAAAAATAACCCAAGTATCATGAAGCACCACTAGATAAGTGTGATACTTTACCTTTTCCCATATCCCAATAAATGATATCTGCAAAAACACCAAAGTTCCAAAGTAGGGGTGAGTAATGAAGCTCAGTAGGCTTTCTCTAAATGAATTCCCTACTCATGCCACTAGGATAAAACATGTTAGCATATTTATACAATTTTTTTATATAAAACACTTTAAGATAGTTTATATCAGAATATAAAACAATTTCCATACCAAAACAACCTTTCTCAAAACCAACCAATTTACAAGGAAAGCAACCAAACAATACTTTAAAACCATTTCACAAATTTCATTCTGGAATAACTAATTCCATTCCACATATCCACACATCCAACCATGCATGAAACATGGACCTCCCTATACTCACGAGTCATGATTCATCATTTCACTAAGCTGTCACTTAATAAACCATTTAACGGAGGAAATACATGACCCCTATCCATCCCACTAATTATGGGGGAGAATTCTTACCCTTATCTGCCCTGAATGCACATGAACACACACAACCATTGTGACAAAAACCAATGCCAAAACAACAATTTCAACCATTTCAATAAAACCATAATTTTATTGAAAACCTTTCAAACAAACCATTTCAATAAAACCAAATTTTTATTGAAAACACTTTTCCATGCAACAAAACCAGAAAATAATTTTAAAATCATCATTTTAAAATCAAGTTACCAATTTTACTTTCCATAAAATGCCCAATTTTCACAATTCCATAAACCATTACTAAAGAGGGTTTCCAATAAATAATTAACATCAATTTCAAAACCAATTTCAATAAAAAAAATAAATTTGAAATCAAGCCTTCATGTTCTAAATATAGGAGTTAAGAGTAAATCCACCTACCTTGGGAATTTGGCGAAAATGATAAATGGCACAAAAAATACCCACGAAATCGGGTTGAATCTCCAAAAACTCACCTTAGATATATTCCCCTAACATAAAAAAGTCAAATATAATCATATCTGGAATAAAATACCTTATATTTATCCATATAGGATATATATCTAAGATACCGAGAGAGAGGGAGAAGTAGATCGAAGTAAAACCAAGAAAAACTACCAAGAAAGATGACTTTCTTTGATAAAATGGATTCAACGCACCAAGATAAGCCTTTAGATCGCCTCTGGGTCAATGGGAGAAGCCTATATTACCTTTGTGAGGATAAAATCTTAAGTTAAAGACATTTTTGGGGAAAAAATGAGGGCTTAATTCTTAATCTCTACTTATACCCATAATTTAATGTACTAGTTTTTAAACCATGCATGGTTAGTCACACGGTTAGGAAAAACATGCACCAACTATGCGTCAACCACTGCCTCAAGGGGGAACTCGTATGGTTGGATCGTATGGTTAGACAAACTATGTGTTAACCATGAAAAATATCTCTATCCAATAAAACATGGTTTCTCCTAGGTAGCCTCATGGTTTGGAGAAATTGTGCGCCTACCCGTTTGTCTTCCCCTTAGCCCCTGTCTCATTATGCATAGTTTCTTGTAGGTGTTTCATGGTTTACAAAAACCATTCACTAACCGTGAACCCTTAGAAAAGACACCAAAACATTCCAAACTTCTTCCAAACCCTTAAAAACTTCACCCAAACCCTTTACATACTTAAAAAGCATAAAGAAACAGTTACTAACTTGAAACTGAGGGTGCTATATTCTCCACACCATTGGCCTTTCATTCCTCATAAAGTATAAAACCATAGGTTTCCTAAAAGAGTTTGGGCCATTTCTCAATCATTTATTTTTATTTTTTCCAATTCTCTTCCTGAATATGACAATGTTTCCACAAAAACCCGTACTAGAATGATGCCTTTTCCATGAAAGACTTTCTCTTACCTATCCATAATCCACACTAGCATGTGCACCAACAAAGCATTCAGCTCTAGGTCAATATGATCCCATAGAATCACATGGTTAGGATAAGGATGATACTTTTTCAACTGAGATACATGAAACAAATTATGCATAGCATTGAAACATGGTGGAAAAGCCAACCGATATGCCACCTCACCAACCCGTTCAAGTACCTCAAAAGGGCCTATGTATCTGGGAGATAACTTTCCATGCTTTCCAAAATGATGATGTACAAGCCTTGGATAGATCCTCAAAAACACATGATCACTCACCTTTAATGACAATGACCATCGACAATGATCCACATAAGATTTATGATGACTCTGATCCATCACCATCTATTTCCTAATCAACTGAATCTTCTTCATTGCCTCTTGGACAAGGCTCAGCCCAACCAATGAATTCTCACCTATTTTTACCCAACAAAGTGGAGAATGATAAGGATGCCCATACAATGATTCAAAAGAATCCATATGTATTGAAGCTTGATAACTGTTGTTATATGATAAATCCACTAACGACACATGTTTTTCCCATGATATGCCAAAATCCATTATGCAAGCCCGCAACATGTCTTCCAACATTTGTATCATCCTTTCAAATTGCCCATCCATCTGAGGATGATACACCGTATTTATTATCAACAGAGTCTCAAGGGATTTTTTTAAGGATTTACAAAAAATAAGAGGTAAACCTTGGATCTCTATCTATCACTATAAAAAATATTATGCCATGCCTCTTTACCACTTCTCAGATATAGATTTTTGACAAGTCCCCCACCATATGAGATTCAAGAATAAGGATGAAATGAGATGAATTTGTGAGATGATCCCCTAGCACCCATATGGAATCATGTTTTATAACCATTCTTGGGAGACCTATCATAAAATCCATAGATATCTATTCCCATTTTCAAACTGGAATAGATAAGGACTATAATATACTCACTGGTTGCTGATGCTCTACCTTAACATGCTGACAAGTTAAGCATCTCTAAACAAACTCATCCACCCTCATTTTCATACCAACCCAAAAAATTGTGCCTTAAAAGCCTTATACATCTTCTATATTTCAGGATCAACAACCCATTTTGAATGGTGGTAAGCATGAAGCAGTTGTTACTAAAAATCCATAAGTATGACCACCCGATTTTTGAACCACAACACTATAGTCCCATCCAATTTCCAACCCTCAATGGTCTCCCCACCATTGAGTTTTGACCTCATTGCGACACATTATAAATCAAATGTTTGTGCCTATTTAAACATTTTAAATAAATCAAAAACCAAAGAAACTAGAAAGAAAACCACAACATCATCTCGGTCTTCACATTCCAAGTTCATATCTACTAACACCAACATCAACTTCCACTGATGTGAAGCCTATTTTTCCATCTAAGCATATGAATTTTTGATTAATTCATCTGCCACTGTATCACCTTTACCCAGTGTATACATAAAATCAAAGTCAAATATTTGGAGATACTACATCATTCTTATTTGTATCAGATTCAAATCCCTTTGTGAGAAAATATACTTCAAGCTCTTATGATATGTAAACATAGTAAATTTCTCACTTAATAGGTAATGAAGCCAAGTATTCAAAGCGTAGACTACGATAGCTAACTCTAAATCGTGTGTTGGGTAGTTATTCTCATGTAACGACAACTTCATTGATACATATGTAATAATATGATCTCCTTGCATGAGAAAACATCCCAACCCAGATCCCGAAGCATCACAATACACCACATACCTTTTTCCTCATTCTGGTAGTATCAAGATAGGTGTAGATGTAAGGAAAACTTTAATATACTTAAAAGACTTCTAACATTATTCATTCCATTAGAATGAAACATTATTATTTTTCAATGCTTTAATAGGTGAAGCTAGTCATGAAAAATCATGAAAAAAGCATAAGTAATAACCAGCTAGACCAAGGAAACTCTGTATCTCAAAGAAATTATTTGGGGGTTTCCAAGAGAACAACTTATATCTTATATGTATCCATAGAAACACAACTTTCAGATATTACATGGACAAGAAAATGTACCTATTATATCCAAAAATCACACTTTGATAATTTAGCATACAAACAATGATCCCTCAAGATTTCCAACACTATCGCTGAGTGTTGCTCATGCTCAACACTTGTCCTTGAATACACCAATATGTCAACCAAAAAAACCACCACAAAAGAATCCAAATATCACTGAAATATCCAATTCATTGATGCCATAAAGACCACTAGTTCATTTGTAAGACTGAAATGCATTACCACATACTTATAATGGCCACATTTCCTGAAAGCTATCATTGGGATATCCTCCTTCTGAACCCACAATTGGTGATATCCTGATCATAAGTAAATTTTGGAGAACCATTGTGATCCCCTAAATTGATCGAACATATCATCAATGTGTGGAAGTGGATACCTCTTCTTTATCGTAACTTGGTTAAGATTACGATAATCCACACACAACCAAAGAGTTCCATCCACCTTTTTGACAAACACGACCAGTGCTGCCCGCATAGATGTGATAGGCTGAATTAAACCTTTACTTTCCATCTCTTCCAATTGAAATTTTATTTCCTTAATTCTATTAGTTCCATTCAATAATATATAAGGGAAATAGTATTGGTCCTCAGAAGGAGATCAATCATAAACTCCACTTCTCTTATAGGTGACAACCCTGATAAATTAATAGAAAAAACATCTAGAAAATGTTCAAAAACTACTGGAAAATTACTATTATCGATCTCTTACATTGATAACAAAGTCAAAGATTCCAACTAGTATGAGTTCGTTCCAACTGCTGGTGCCAACAAGCTCATTACACCTACCTTTACACTCTAGTCTCCTCAAAAGAGATGCTCGATGCCATCCTCAGCTATAAAACTAACTATTCATGTATAACAATCGATGCACGCCTTAAACATAGTCAACCAATCCATACCTAGGATTATATCATAGACATCCATATCAAGAACATAGAAATCCCATTTCAGTTTGGCTCCATCAACAGTTATAGAACATTCTCTACACATAAAGGGTTGACATTCTCTTTGACCAGGAGGAGTTTGAAGTTTTAACACAGAAGGTATCATCTCAACTTTTAAAATCATCAAATGAACAACATGAGAATAAATAAAAGAATGGGATACACTCATATCAAACAATACTTCCATAAGGGATGAATTCAAAAGAATCTCACCTCTCACCTATGACGGTCCATACTGATCATCCATGATAACCTGCTTAGATCCATATAATTGCTTGCTCACAACACTTTGCTACTTGTTGCCCTGTTGAGATTTCCCTTATTGAGGAGTCATGGTATTACTAGATTTACCATGTCTAGATCTGTTTTTCTAATGAGGCTGGTTCTACTTCCCTCATCCCATCAAATAATATGACATCTGTAATGCCTGAGAAGTGTCCTGAACACCCGACCTCATAACACTGCAAAAATAGCGCAAAATATTCCCCATATGATTGTAATTATGGAATTCTCTAGGTGGTGATATAAATTATCACTCTATGTGGTCGAACATGTAACACATCAACCCTATATGCCTAAAGCCGATGCATTATTTTAATACATTGGCATGATTACAATGAATCAAATCCCTAAGGACCGATCAATTTAGTAGTCTTGGAAAATAGATTATATATATGAACCATACATTACAGTTCAAAACATAAAATACAGCACATATAATACTTTTAGAACACCATTATTATTCTAGATTAACCCTTCATATCAATCATAATACATATCTTGGCAACTTGGGAAAGTAAAACTTAAGAAAGGGGTGATCTCATATGCTCAGTAAGGGTAAACAATATAGCAGAAGCTATCATAAATAAGCATAAACTTTTAATTAAAGGTATAAAACTGAAAAAAAATCCTTTTAAACATAATCTGTATCATAATATGGAAAGAATAAATCAAATAATTCCATTTAAACATTCACATGAATATTATACTAGTCAAATAATCACATGTAATATCCATAACTAATATAATAATGAGGGAAATCATAATGTCAGATGTCTGCACTATCATGATATATCCTCAATATAGCTACTATCAAGATCTATCCTCATGATAGTTTAAGTTTGTGGGTAGAAACCCATCTAATCTATGTCAAGATATATCCTCCCAATAATGTTAAACTGATTGGAAGACAAACGTGAAGGGTTTTTCACTAACTAATTTCGTCACATGAGACCTATCGATGCATCAAGGGGCTAGAGCAGGCCTCGCCCATCAATTACTAAGTCCAATGAATTCCTAATATGAAAATGGCGAAACATAACATACACATTTTTATTAAAACTAACATACAAAATTTTAATACTTTAACCATAAACCATGAATGGTATAAAAATAGCACATCTACAGTCAAACATATCATAAAACCTTAAATACAATATGTAATATTGTATCATAATAAATCAACCTCAATTAATCATAAAATTCAATAAAGTATGTTTCCATAGATAAAAATAATCTAATAAAATCATTAAAAATATCTTGAGATAAATACCCCTTTTTCTTTGTAATCATTTATTCAAAAGTTGCACACTTATAAAAGAAGACATTTAAAAAGAGATTTTTGAATAAAAGTTTCCCATACCACTTTGATACTTTTGAAAGGAATTAAAATTTTAAAACATTCATGTCCATTTAAATAAATCCTTAAAACAATTCTAAAAACATTGACATTAATGAGAAAGATTTAGAAGAATAAATTTTTAAAACATTTAAAATGATGTTTTAGTTAAAGAGTCTCTTACATAAAACATTAAAAATATTTTTTTTGAAAACATTTGAATGAAATTAAAAATAGAAATAAAATTTTCTTTATAATCCTTTACATACATATAAATAAATATGTATGATAATATCAAGAATATTTAAATAGATAAAGGATTAATTCTTTAAACATTCAAAGCGTCCCATACCATTTTGATAATTTAAATAATTAACCCAATATCTTCAAATGAATCTTTAAATACCATGAATATAAATTTATTCATGATATCAAGTATAATAGGGGCATTACATACACCACACACAAGAAATAGGTAGTAAACATGGCTTATATCTCACAAAAATTAAAAGTGAGATGAAATTCCCTTACATTAGGTCCGATACTCTCTGTATGTGTCCAAAACCCCTATATAATGGTTTTAAACATAATATTAACTTCTATTAGATTAATAATATCAATGATATCATATATGATTCATTTATGACTTTTTATTACCTATTTATTAATAATTCCAAGTTAAAGCAATGTTTCGGGTAATAACTGCTTTGTTTATCATATGTCTTTTGACTTGTTATTCTTGATCATAATACTTAGATCATGATTTAATTAATTCAAGAATGTAAAACATGAATTAATTATCTTATATATTGATTAAAAATTTATTTATAATAATATATAAAGTTTTTAGATAAGAAATGAAATGCACTGTTCATGGAGATAGTAGGTCGTACGTACGCATGAACGCTACTTTAATTTCTTTGTCGTATTAAAATATTGAAAAGTGAATGATACATATGTATATTATAATTAAAGTATCATATATATTTCATATATTTTACATATGTTTATTAAAATTATCCTTAATACATTCCATGTATAGTGTGAATGAATCACATCGCTTTGAGGGGACGGTAGTCCACACTTCCACAAACGATGTTATTGTATATCCACAATATAGAAAGCATGCAGGAATATTTAATATAAAATTTAAAGAATATGAAATAGGTTATAATGTACATATTTAAATATTATTTAACCATAAAAATAGTTTTAAGACCATCCATTAAGATGGTAATGGAAAAAGAACAAAAACAATATTCACAGAGTTGATTAACCGACATAACTTGGACAATAATTTCATTTCTTTGAATAATAGGAGGTGAGAAATGAAATGGATATGAGATATTACATTAGAAACATAACACTAAAGTATATAAATGATTATGTATTTATCATTAATTTATTTATTAATGATTTTAGAAGAAAGTAGAAAATAAAATAAATTAAGAGAGGTACTTTGAGAAGATTATCTCTTGAATATCACCTCCTTGAAAGACCCTTGAGGACCTTGTATTTGGTATTTTATTGAGACCAGAAGCACTTTGAAGTGGGGAGAGTGAGGAGGAGAGGTTTGGGAATAGATTTTATGATATAAAAGGATTTTTGGGTTGAAATGGGTAGGTGATGTGTGGTATTTATACTTGAAGAGAGGCAGGTTCAAGTGATTAATTTATTGATTATTTTATATTAAAAGCTAACCACATTGAGGTGGAATTAATTTCAACGAATTATAATTTCATTTAATGTTCTGTAGGATGGTTAGGGTCTAGAAACACCTCAAAAAACAATTAATTTTTTCAATTTTTAGGTATTTTAATCTTTTACCTTTTAATATTAACCCTTTTCACAATTTTACCTATACAACGGTAAATATTTTTTTTACCATGGTAAATTTTTTATAACTAAAAATAAAATTGACCTTACAACATAATTTGTATATTATGATTCCAAATATGGAATCCATTTTAACTAATTCAATTTATATAATTGGTAAAATTATATTTAAAATTAATTCCACAGACAAAACGAAAAAGCGGGTTTTTAAAGTGAAGCGTTCAAAAGTTTGAAATGCTTTTATATCTAATTTTAGTTTTAAATTGATTAAAATTAACTATATTGGGTTTATTGATAAAAAAATTAATTTAATTATACTTTAAAATCAACTAAAATTATAATCTAACAATATAAATAAATTATATGAAAAAGAAGTTTTCAATTAAAATGCAATATTTTTCACTATTCACTAAAACATGAAATTTACCAGGAAAATACCAAAAATTCAACCAAAGTAAATTTTTATGTCCCTATTACAAATAAGAAATTTATTTTTTCAAATATAACTTATAAATGTGTCAAAAAATAGATTTAAAATGGGTGCACCATCAAAAGGTGACAAAACTGCATTTTGAAAAATACTTCTTTTATCCAAAAAATTGAATTTGTTCTTATATCATGTATAGAAAATACATAAGATGAATGATAAAATTATATGGAATATATAAAATTAAAAATGTGGTTAATACTATTAATAACCTATAATTTAATGGATAGGTAATATATTATATTAAATAATAATATTTTATTAATATATTATTTTTTAGTAAAACTGGGTCTTGCGTGTAATGCAAGCCAAATCATTGTTGTGTGTAGAGTAATATTAACACAGTGTTGTGTAAAAGTAATCAAACAATAACATTAAATTTATTCATAAATTAAAATATTATAAAGTCTCGGGGTATTACATTCTCCCCTCCTTCAATAAATTGTGTCCTCGCAATTTAAGCATGCACTTCGAAAAAAAGGTTGATACTAAAAAAATACTTTTGTAAACCCACATCAAAAATAGGGTTACTAATTTACTATTAATAAGAGGGAAATAAAAATGTGAAGGTCACAACCAAATTATGCTTTTGAATAGGATAACATTAGTATAAAGTAGAGATATGTACTTAGAGGAAAACGTAAATATTTATAGAGAGTGATTGAGGTCATGAATCACAAACAAGTGAACAATGCACATGAGCCTTAGCCCAGTTGGTGAGGACTCACTAGGTGCATCCAAGAGACCTGAGATCAAATCTCGGTGGAGGAATATTTCTGGGTTACTGTAGCAGTACTATAGCAGTACTGTAGCAGGCACTGTTCGGTACTGTAGCAGCCGGAACTATTCATCCATATGGGCCTTCGGGCCACCGGTTTGGTTCTTAGGTCCTGCAAGGCTTTCGGTCCACCCAAGGCCTTCGGGCCAGTTGATTATCAAGGCCTTTGGGCCACCTTAAAGGCCTTAGATCCACCCCAAGGCCTTCGGGCCACATGAATGCAAGCCCCAGACACACTACAAAAAAGGAGCAGCCCCAGAAGAGGATTCAGAGCAGGTGAACTCACCAGAGTAGAGCCAAATAGATTGTCAGAATGAGAGGGTATGGCTTGCCATCGGTACCAGCCTGTTCTTGCATAGGAAGCCTAGCCATATGGTCATGCAAAGGTGGAGAGCTACTATCAGGATGCAGATGCTGGGGAGGGGTAGTTCCTTGTAGATAGTTTGGTTGAATTCCCTAAGAACTTAGGGTTATGTAATCTCCAAAGCCTACGGGCCATGTAATCTCTGAGCCTACGGGCTTTGTAAGGGTTCCCCCTCATCCCTTGAAAGAGGGGGTTATCAAAAATCAATAAAAATAAAGGCCTTCGGGCCATTTAGGTAGTGAACAATCTATGGAAAAATGAGAGCCCCAAAGTCATAAATATATGATGATTTAAAATACCATCGGTTCAACAAAAATTAAGGTATCAGGATAACACATTTTTAGATACTATTTCCTAAAAATGAGGCATTATTTTACCATCCAAATAAGAACTCGAGAAAACCTACTTGATTTTATTGCCTATCATAAGCATAATATCATAATTTGGTTGTGCTTAGATCTATTTTTACTTCATCCCTTACACCTTGAAATGAATGTTTAAAATGATTTTTCACACATAAATCACTTTTGATAAATCATAAAGCATGTAAGTATTTACTTTATCCTCTAAATGTTTACTAAAACCAAAAAGGTTAGCTCAAAGTATCCAATGAATCATACATTATCCTCAAAAAATAATATTCAATGTTAAACTTACTCCATTCCAACCTTAATACTTGACCAAAATAATTCCATCCAAATCAACACTCCAATAAGGTCTCTAAATTTCCAAAATCAATCTTAATATAAAATTCCCTAAATAACGTAATGTAGATATTATTGTCACATATCAAATATTTGATCACCTTAAAACCTTAATGAAAACATTCATTCTCCTAAATACTTAAAGAAAAAGTATTGCAGTACAATCCTTATATATCTCATGATTCCTATAACCAGAGCACCAATTATGAAATAATTCTTGAATCCAAATACAAAATAACCTTAATCATTCCACTTCACTCTTAAACCCTTAAATACACTTCAAAATTGTATTACTTTATACATCCTTCATTTAATTTCCCTTTTTAATCTCTTCATCATCAATAGTACAACCATTGCATGTATAACCTTAATGATTCTAACCATTTACTGAAACTCAAAGCACAAAGTGTGAAACACTAATCATAGTGATACAATCATGAAGAATCATTTACAGGATCTCTAAGTGATGGAATATTCTTCTCAATCCATAAGTCCATAGGATTAACCTTGGTTATCCATTACCAAATCTAAAGGATGATATCTTATACTTAGACTTATCCTAAAATTCATTCATAGGGTTATGTTTTCTAATCCATGTTTTCTAAATCTAATTTTCAATGATGTTTCTAAACTTCCTTTGATACCAACTATAACGCCCCGACCCCAGAAGCCTAAGGCTGGTGCATTATTTTAATATATTGGCATGATTATAATGAATCAAATCCCAAAGAACCGACTGGTTTAACAGTCTTGGAAAATAGATTACATACATGAAACTTACATTACAGTTCAAAACATAAAATACAATATATATAATCCTTTGATAATGCCATTATTATCTTAGCTTAACCCTGAATATCTATCATAATACACATCTTGGAAACCTAGGAAAGTAAAACATAAGAAATGGGTGAACTCAGATACCTAGTAAGGGTAAACAATATAGCACAAGCTATCATAAATAAGCACAAAATTTTAAGTCAAGGTATAAAACTGAAACACAAGCCTTTTAAACATAATATTTAGCATAATATAGAAAGAATAAATCAAATAATTCCATTTAAACATTCACATGGATATTATACCAGTCGAATAATCACATGTAATATCCATAACTAATATCATAATGAAGGAATGCATAATGTTGGGCATCTTCACTATCAAGATATATCCTCAAGATAGCCACTGTAAAGATCTATAATTGTGATAGTTTAAGTCTATGGGTAGAAACTTTTCTAATATTTATCAAGATCTATTCTCCTAATCACATTAAACTGATTGGAAGGCAAATGAAAAAGGTTTGTCACCAACTAATTTCATCTCATAAGACCTACCGATGCAGCGAGGGGCTATAACGAGCTCTACCGATCACTTACTAAGTCCAATTAATTCCTCATATGAAAAGGGTGAAACATAACATAAATATTCATATTAAAAATAGTATACAAAATTTTAATACTTTAACCATAAACCATGAATGGTATAAAAACAACACATCCACAGTCAAACATGTCATAAAACCTTCAATACAATATGGAATATTGTATCATAATAAATCAACATCAATTAAGAATAAAATCCAACAAATAATTTTGACATAGATGAAAATTATCTAATAAAATCATTAAAAATATCTTGATACAAATACCCCTTTTTCTTTGAAATCATTTATTCAAAAGTTGTGCACTTATAAAAGAAGACATTTAAAAAGAGATTTTTGAATCAAAATGTCCCACCCCACTTTGATAAATTTTAAAGTAATTAAAATTTTAAAACATTCATGAACATTTAAATAAATACTTAAAACCATTTTGAAAACATTTACATTAATGAGAAAGATTTAGAAGAATAAAATTTTAAAACATTTAAAATGATGTTTTAGTTAAAGAGTCCCTTACATAAAACATTAAAAATATTACTTTTGAAAACATTTTAATAAAATTCAAAATAGACATAAAATTTTATTTATAATAATTTATATACATATAAATAAATATGTATGATAATATCGAGAATATTGAAATGGAGAAAGGATTAATTCTTTAAACATTCAAAGCATCCCATACCACTTTGAACATTTAAATAATAAACCCAATATATTAAAATGAATATTTAAATACCATGAAGATAAATTTATTCATGATATCAAATATAATAGGGGAAGTACACACACCACACACAATAAATAGGTAGCGAATATGGATTATATCTCACGAAAATTAAAAGTGAGACGAAATTCCCTTACCTTAGGTCTGATACTCTCTGTATGTTTATGAAACCCATGTATAATGGATTTAAAAATATTATTAACTTATACCAGAATAATAATATCTATTATATCATATATGATTCATTTATTACTTTATATTACCATTTTATTAACAATTCCAAGTTAAAGCAATGTTTAGGGTAATAACTGCTTTGTTTATCGTATGTGTTTTGACTTGTTATTATTGATCATATTACTTAAATCATGATTTAATTACATACAGAATGTAAAAAATTAATTAATTATATTATAAATTTATTACATATGTATTTATAATAATCTATATAGTTTGTAGATAAGAAATGAAATACATTGTTCATGGAGACGGTAGGCTGACGTACGTATGAACGCTACTTTCATTTCTTTATCATTTTAAAATATTGAAAAGTTAATGATACATACGTATATTATAATTATAGTATCATATCTATGTCATATATGTTACATATTTTTATTAAAATTATCCTTAATACATTCCATGTATATCATGAACAAATCACATCGCTTTGAGGGGGCAACAGTCCACACTTCCACAAATGATGTTATCGTATATCTACAATACGGAAAGCATGAAGGCATGTTCAATATAAAAATTATAGAATATGAAATAGGTCATAATATAAATATTAAAATATTATTTAACCATAAAAATAGTTTTAAGACCATCCATTTAGGTGATAATGGAAAATAATAAAAACAATATTCATGGAGTCGATTAACCGATATAACTTGGACAACAATTTCATTTCTTTGAATAAGAGGAGGTGAGAAACAACATGGATATGAGAAATTCCATTAGAAACATAAAACTAAAGTATATACATGATTCTGGAGTTATCATGAATTTATGGATGAATTTGGTGAATAAAAAGTAGAAAAATAAAAGAAATTAAGAGAGGTACTTTGAGAAAATTACCTCTTGAATATCACCTCATTGAAAGACCCTTGAGGACCTTGGATTTGGTCTTTTACTGAGACCAGAAGCACTTGGACATGGGGATAGAGAGGAGGAGAGGTTTGGTAAGATATTTGAGGAGATAAAAGTCTTTGTGGGTTGAAATGGGGAGGTTAGGGTGGTATTTATACTTGAGGAGAGGCGAGTTCAAATGATTAATTTATTGATTATTTTATATTAAGAGCTAACAACATTGAGGTGGTATTAATTTCAACGAATTAAAATTTCTTTTAATTTTTTTTAGGTTGGTTAGGTTAGATAAATACCTCAACCAACCATTAAATGTTGCAATTTTTAGGTATGTTAAGCTTTTACCTTTTAACTTTAACCCTTGTCACAATTTTACCTATACAACGGTAAATATTTTTTTTACCATGACAACTTTTTTATACCTAAAAATAAAATTGACCTTAAAACATAATTTGGAAATTATTATTCCAAATATGTAATACATTTTACCTAATTAAATTCATATAATTGGGAAAAGTAGATTTAAAATTAATTCCACAGATAAAACGAAAAAGCGGGTTTTTAAAGTGAAACGTTCAAAAGTTTGAAATGTTTTTATATCTAATTCCAGTTTGAAATTTATTACAATGAACTATATTGGTTTTATTGATAAAAAATAATCTAATTATACTTTAAAATCAACTAAAATTATAATCTAACAATATAAATAAATTAGATGAAAAAGCATTTCTGAATTAAAATGTAGTATTTTTCACTATTAACAAAAACACGAAATTTACCAAAAAAATACTAAAAATTCAACAAAAGTAAATTTTTATGTCCTGATTAAAAATAAGAAGTTTATTTTATCAAATAGAACTTATAAATTTGTCAAAAACTATATTTAAAATGGGTGTTCCATCAAAAGGCGGCAAAACTTTATTTTTTGAAAAATACTTCTTTTATCCAAAAAAAATGAATTTGTTCTTATATCATGTCTAGAAAATACATATGATGAATGTTGAAATTATATAATATATAAAATTTAAAATGTGGTTAATACTATTTATAACTGCTAATTTAACGGTTAAGTAATATATTATATTAAATAATAATATTTTATTAATATATTATTGTTCAGTAAAACTAGGCCTTGCATGTAATGCAAGCCAACTCATTATTGTGTGTAGCGTAAGATTAACATGGAGTTGTGTAAAAGCAAGAAAGAAAAAAAATTAAATTTATTCAAAAATGAAAATATTATAAAGTCTCAGGGTGTTACAAAATGACCTACATTGAAAACATCCAGACCGACTCTTTGGTTTTGGAAGAAGATTCACCGATCCAACCATTTGATTCTAAGCTGTACTCCCACCTTGAAAATAGGTGTTCCTATTCCGCTTACTCCCAACATTATAGTTCCCACCATTTTTCATATGCATGAACATACCCCCTCTAGCCTTAGCTCTTGATATGTCCCTTTTTTCCATTGTCTCTCTATTAACCATCTTCATATAATCTGTTATATAGAGAACATTAATCTTCAAGTGAATCTCCTTCCTTATTCCTGATTCAAAAATGTATGCCTTCAAGGATGCACTAACAACTACTTTGAGTGAAAAGAAGAGTAAATTCACAAATTTAGCCACATACTCTATTACTATGAGGCTCTCCTACTTCAAGCTGAAGAAATCCATTGTTCTTAAGATTCTGAATGTATGAGGATAGAATTGTTTGCTGAACAATTATTTAAAATCCTCCCATGCCAAGCCATGGTCTAATTTATCATGAAACACTAAATCCCACTGATGGCATGCAATATATTCCTGCATATACGTTTCTAGATTGAATTTTAGATCTCTTGGTGTGCCAAGGAAATCAAATATTTGATTCATCATAATTAGCCACACCTCTGCTTTCTTTGGCTCTGAATCACACTAAAATATGGGTGAATTCTGCTTCTGGAACTGAACAGAATGATCCAATTGCCTTATTTCATCCCTCTCATTCCCCATATCTATAACTTGAAAATCTTGGACTATACTCTTAACCTTTTGTTGGTTCACTTGTGGCTCAGGTGCAACCACATTCTTAGTAGTTTCTTCCGGCTAGTTTCTACTTGCCTATTGGGTTCCATTTTCTAGAATCACAAAAAATGCCATAAGTCTCACTCTTTAGCAAATTAAGGCTTAAAAATTTCAAATTCTACCACATCACAACTATAACAACTTTTCTTTACAAAATTCAAAATTTTCCATGTTCAACCATTTTGAAAAATTCCACCATGCTTTTGAAAATCACACCATTTTCAAAAATACCATAATCATGCTCTTTTTAAAAAATATCACATTTGAAAAAAACCTTTTCATTTTTCAAAAATTAATATTTTTACACCAAATAATAAATCATTACTCAAAATGAAATATGAAATTCTAGTGTGAATTCATTACTAAAATTCATTTCATGCTCGTCTCGTTTGCTAAACCCATGACAATGAGATCACAATTCCTATAAGCATCTCAAAAACACTTATGTACCCAACTCCCTCACAACTTGAAGTTTAGAATAAAAAGTTTAGCTACATATTTTTATGCTCTAAATTTCAAGTCCTAAAAATCCTACTCCTTTCTACCAACCCAACACAAGGAATAAACCAAAATTAATTTCAACTCCAAGACAGACAGAACTGATGACCAAGCCAAAGACCGACCAAGGCTAATACTGTTTTCAAGTCAATGAGCAAACAAGATAATACCAATTTTAACATACCACCCTCCTCATCGGCTTGAGAAGGTGGGAGGATATTAATTTTCCTTAAGAGACATCCCCAAGGTGTCAAAGGCTGAAAATAAATTCCAAGGGATTCAATACAAGTGGGGGGAAATTTTACCTTTGAAAAATAAAACAACTAAAACAAAAAAATCTAGGACCAAAACCACTACATGATGCATGATAACAATGTAAACTAACTCAAGGTAAAACCATTGATATCAAAACCAAACTAAAATCGAGTACCACAACAAAAGACTAAAATATCAAAGTATACAACAAAAGACTACAAAACCAACTAAACTCTAAAACAACCAAAACTCCAAATCTATAAGCCGCTCCATGCTCTAACTCTACAAAACAATTAGAGTATGACAGAATACCACTAGAGAAGTGTGATACTTTACCTTTTTTTGTGTCCTGATAAATGATATCTATAAAAGTACTAAAGTGCCAAAGTAGGGGTGAGTAATGAAACTCAGTAGACTTCCCCAAATGACTTCCCTACTCATGACACTAGGATAAAACATATTAGAACATTTATAAAAAACAATTTATATAAACACTTTAAAACAATTTATATTAGAATATAAAACAATTTCCATACTAAAATGACTTTTCTCAAAACCAACTAATTTCCAATGAAAGCAACAAAACAATACTTTAAAACCATTTCACAAGTTCAATTTTTTTATAACTAATTCTATTCCACATATCCACACATCCAACCATGCATGCAACCTGAACCTCTCTATACTCATGAGTGGTGAGTCATCCTTTCACTAAGTCATCACTTAGTGAACCTTTTTATGTAGAAAATCCCCGATCCTTATCCATACCACTAATTATGGGGGATACTTCTTACCCTTATCTGCCCTGAATGCATATGAACACACACAACCATTATGCAAAAACCCAATACTAAAACAGCCATTGCAACCATTTCAATAAAATATTACTTTTATTGAAAACCTTTCAAACAAAACATTTTAATAATTTTTTTTATTGAAAACACTTTTCCATGAAACAAAACCAAATAATCCTTTTAAAACCATCATTATAAAATCAATTTACCTATTTCACTTTCCACAAAATGTCCAATTTTCACAATTCCATAAACCGTCACTAAAGAGGGTTTACAATAAGAAATTAACATCAATTTCAAAACCAATTTCAATAAAAATAATAAATTTGAAATAAATTATTCAAGTTCTAAATAGATAATTCTAATGTGAATCTGCCGACCTTAAGAATTTGGTGAAAATGAAAAACGGTATGAAAAATGTCCATGAAACCGGGTTGAATCTCCAAAAACCCACCTTAAATATCTTCACATAACATAAAAAAATCCAAATATAATCATATTTGGAATCAAATACCTTATATATATCTAAAAAGGACATATATCTAAGAAACCAAGAGATAGGGAGAAGTAGATCTAAGGAAAATCGAGCAAAACTACAAAGAACAGTGACTTACTGTGAGAAACCAGCTTCAACGCACCAAGAGAAGCCTTCGAATCACCTCTAGATTGATGGGAGAAGCCTATAATTCCTTTGGGAGGAGTAAATCTAAAGTTATATCCATTTTGGGGAAAAAATTCTTAATCTCGACCTACATCCATGCATGGTTAGACAAACCGTGTGCTAACCATGCACCAACCACTACCTCAAGGAGGACCTCACAAGGTTGTCTCACATGGTTAGAAAAATCATGCACCAACCATGAAAAATATCTATTTCCAACACATCACGTTTTCTCCTTGGCGGCCACATAGTTATGACAAACTATGCACCTGCCTATGTGCCTACCTGTGTGCCTTCCCCTTAGCCCCTGTCTCATTATGCACATTTTCCTGTAGTTGTTGCATGGTTTCCAAAAACTGTGTGCCAACTGTGCACCCTTAGAAAAGCCCCAAAAACATTCCAAATTTTTTCCAAACCCTCCAAAACTTCACAAAAACACTTTATATACTTAAAAATCATAAAGAAGGGGTTACTTACATGGAACTAGGGGTGCTACATTCTCCCCTCCATTATCCTTTCCATCCCTGAAAAGTAGAAAACCACAGGTGTCCTGAAAGAGTTTGTGCCATTACTCGATCATTTATTTCTAGCATTCCCAAGTCTCTTCTTGAATATGACCATGCTTCCAAAAAACCCACACTAGACTAATGCTTTTTACACACAAGACTTTCTCTTGCCTATCCGCAATCCACACTGGCATGTGCACCAACGAAGCATTCAACTCTTAGTCAATATGATCCCATCGAATCACAAAGTGAGGATCAGGATGATACTTTTTCAACTAAGATACATGAAACATATTATGAACAATACCGAATCGTGGTGGAAAATCGAACCAATATGCCACCTTTCCAACTCATTCAAGTATCTCAAAAGGGCCTATGTATCTAGGAGATAACTTTACATGCTTTCCAAAATTACAATATCCAAGACTTAGAGGGAACCTAAAAAATAAATGATCACTCACCTAAAATGACAACAACCATCGACAATGATCCAAGTATGATTTTTGATGACTCTGAGTTATCTCTATCCGTTTCCTGATCAACTGAATCTTCTCTGTGGTCTCTTAGACAAGGCTTGGCCCAACTAGTGAAGTCTCACCTGTTTCTATCCAGAAAAGTGGAGAATGAAAAAGACTCTCATACAATGCTTCAAAAGGAGCCATATGTATTGAGGCATGATAATTTTTGTTATATGAGAACTCAACTAATGGCACATGATCTTCCCATGATCCACAAAAATCTATTATGCAAGCCCATAACATGTCTTCCATCGTTTGTATCATCCTTTTAAATTACCCATCCATATGAGGATGATAAGCTATAATTATTTTCAACTGAGTCCCAAGGTATTTTTTGTAAGGATTTATAGAAATGAGAGGTAAACCTTAGATATCTATCTGACACTGTAGAAAATGGTATTCCATGCCTCTTTACCACTTCTTGAATATATATTTTTGATAATTCCTCCACCGTATGATATTCATGAATAGGGATGAAATGAGCTGACTTTGTGAGATGATCCATTATCACCCATATGACATCGTGTTTCCTAACCATTCTTGGGAGACCTGTTATAAAATCCATAACTATCTATTCCCATTTTCAAACTGGAATAGGTAAAGACTGCAACATACCTACTGGTCACTGATGCTCTACCTTAACCTATTGAAAAGTTAAGAAACTTGAAGCAAACTCAACCTGTCACGAACCAGACCAGGTCGCCATCTGACCTGGGGCCCGACCCGATCCGTGACATGGCCCAAGGGGCGTTCTCGATCCCCACGGGTTGGCACAAGTGCCCGGGTATCAAAACATTACATGGGAATGATTTACTCGAAATAAAAGATAGAAAAACAACTAACAAGATATACAAACTGAAACTAGAACACATACAAAAAAACACGCCTTTAAACTATAAACATGTTTAAAGTCTAAAATTAAAATAAAAATTCAAAGTGCACAACAACAAAGAAAGATAATTAAATCTCCAATACCAACCTCCAAGCGAAGACCATCAGCAACCAGACCCACCATCACTAAGCACGATGTTTCAACCTAGGATGCACAAAGAACAAGGTCTACATACACCCAAAGGTGTATGTAGGGTGTGAGCCAAATGACCAGTAGGATACCACCCAATAAAAAGGTTCCATGACACAACATCAAAAGGATAATTTAACATGCTTATTTAAAACCATACTTTTAAAATGATTTTAAGGAAAACATTTTAAAGGTGAAAGTGAAAAGAAAAGAGCACTAAAAGAAAAACCATGTCACAAATACTACTTTAAAATGTAAGATAAAACTTATAAAGAACATGAACATACTCAAGTGGTCCTCCGTATGCTGACGGAAGGTACCACGTCATGGATAATAGAGCACTGCAGGTAAATCCTTTAAGGTAGATAGTATGTGTGGTGTGCTAGAGACATCATACCTCGGTGTAAACGTGGAATAGGAACCACAATAATCAATGATCTCATGCACGCGCCACTAGTATGAAAACACATCCATAACCTAGTGGTCTCCAATCATCACAAGAAGTTTAGTTAGAGTTGTAATGTCAATCTTACTAGATGAAACCGGGATGAACCACTTCCATGACATCTAGCGTACTAGTCCTAATCCGACCACCTAGGTACCCATGGTTTTCCCTTATGCTCAATCAAGTTCCACATACACATAGTATAACTCTCTCTCATATCACAAACCAAACAAGACATTACACATAAAAGCCACCACTTGCATACCCAAACACTATTTTAAAAACACACACACACCAAAACCATTCCACACCACAATTCGCATCACTTGCATGACTTGATAAATTATTTAAACTTAAAGAACATTTCTAAATAGCACCACAATGTTTTACACATGAAATATTCCCAGTTTCACATATAAGGGTTATTTTAAAAACTTAATTCACATTTAACTCTATCAAAAAAAACTCCCACACTCCACATATAATTTAATAAATCTAGTTAATCAATTTATAAAACACTTAAAAATTAGAAAACAAAGGTTTACACAAGAAAAACACATCTGATTTCCATTTAAAAAAAACCCTTTCTAAGCCATAAATACAAAGAAACCATTTAAAAAGGGGTTTCACACTACCCAAAAATTTTATCAAATACATTAGAGGTATAAAAAACAAAGACGTGTGTGCGACAAACAATTAATATAACCCATCTTCTCAAAGAGTCAATTTCTCAACACCAAACCACTTTAAATATTTTCTGAACTCAAATCGCACCTTACAAACAACTCACATGACCCTTTTTTTAAACACCACTTTAAAACACACACACACACACACACAACATAGCCATTTTTTGTACAAAATCCAAACTCAACATGTAAGCACACCAATCCTTCAAAAACATATTTTTGACCTTTCAAAATAATTTAATAATCCATTATAATAATTTATAAAGCAACCCCACTAAACACACCACTCTTTTACATCAAAGGTACACCCAAAAACCCTCTTTAAAATCTGACCGACATCCTCACCATGTAAAATTGTGCATCACACCATCAACAAAATTTAAATAATCCATTGAATAATTTATAAAACACCCCAAAACCATTTACACAATTAAGTAAACTAAGTTCATAAAAAGGAACCAGTTTCAAACCAAATTCACATCATTTTTTTAAACTACATTCGCACCATGTAACTAAATCATAGAACGTATTAAAACTAACCAAACAAACAAATTAAATTATCTAAGAAATTTAAGGGCATGGAACCACCTACCTTGGTGTCGGAGACTCCCGAACTTTGGTGCGGAACTCCAATCGTACCCAATTCGCACCGTAACCAACTTGATTTAAACCTTAAAATAAATATTTAGAACTAAATAAAATCAAGATCGAACCATAAAACAAGTACCCCACCCACTGAATAACCAAGAACTAAAGATAATTAAAGAAGAAGAAGAGGAATCAACCAGAAGAGTGTCTCTGAAGATGTTGCGTGTGCTGAAGGAAAACCAGCCGGAGGCCATGAGCAGGGGGGAGGGCACCGGATGGGATTCGCTGGATGGAGGCCGGCCACGGGCAGAAGGGGGCGGCGTGGGCTAGCTAAGAGGGAGAGCAGGGTAGCAGAGCGATGAGGCTAGGAGGAGGTAGTAGTGGGTGCGACGGTGTGAGGGAGACACTACGATGGAGCTAGCTGGGGAGTTGCGGCATGATCCAGGTTGGACGTGGAGTTGGGGTGCGGCGTGACAGGCTGGTCGTGGAGGGAGGCATGAGTCAGGGAGGAAGCCGGCTGTGCAAGGGGCTGGCTAGGAGGGTACCGGTCGAAACATGCAGGAGGAGGATGGGGGCGGTCGAGCAGGCTCAAGGGGGGCAATGAAGCAACCCAAAAATTGGGAGGGGGAAAAACCCTAACTTCATAGAGGAATAACAAAAAAAATACAAACAAAAACAAAACAAAAATAAAACTAAAAACAAAACAATCAATATTAAAGAGAATAATATTAATAATTATTATAATAATAATGATAATAATAATAACTAAAATAAGGATAATATTAATAAATAAAATAACTAAATTATCATCACTAATATAAATAATAACACTCAATAATAATTAATAATATCCTCAAATATTAAAACAACCCATTAAATTTTTATCACACTACTTATTTTATTTTATTTTCATTTTATTCCTCTTTTAAATTTTATTTCTTTATTAATAATTACTTTTATTTAATTAGTTGAACATTAGGTGGGTTACATGACAGCCCTAGCGAAGCCCCACGGCTTCGCAATCATGCTTTGCCTGTGCGTCGCATGCTGTCAAGCTTCGAAAAAAAACTCGTTTATCGAAAAAACACCAAAATTCAACTAGGAATCAACCTGCACCTCGATGAAACATTTCAAATCCAAATAAAATAAAACAAAAAGATTTAAACTTAATTTAATATTAACGATAATAATAATTATTACAATATCAATAACAACATAATTAATTTTTTATATATTTCTAACACTTAATAATAACAATAATAATAATAATATACTCAAACAATATTATTATAATTAAAATAGTTCCTTAAATTTTATTACACTTCTCATTTTTATTTTATTTTCATTTTACTATTCATTACATTTTATTTATCTGCCTTGAATATCAAGCGGGTCGTATGGTGAGTCGGGTGAGGTCACCCGGTGACTTGGGCGAGGTCGCGTAGCTTCGACCGTGATGCGTTGAACGCTATCACGGTCAAAACATGTGTTTTTAAATAAGAACTCAAAATTTTTAAGTCAGACTTCAACCCGAACTACCTGAACTACATGATGCCCATAAAAAATAATAAAATAGATAATTTAGAAATGAAGAGTGTGACAATTCTCCCCACCATAGCGCTTTTCATCCCCAGAAAGCCACAACTCAGGCTGAACCCCCAAAGTAGAAAGCGACAACCCCTTAAGGTTTGAAGAGAATTCCTATGAAAAACGAGTGAAGAGAGGCAAAAACACCATGATCAGAGAAAGTGTCTTAAATGAAAACCTTAAGAAACCCATAAAAGACTTTTCACTATGTATCACCTACCCCAAAGAGTTATAATACCTCCAGTTTATTGGTCAAGGGATGAAACTCTCACACCCACAGAAACCAACTTCACAAACCGAAACAAGACCAGGGAAACCAAGATGAGACTGGAAAACTACCACGAGGTGATCAACATGGGGAGGCCTGAGCGGACTCCCCACCATAGAAATAGACTAGCATCAAATTACTCTAGAGACATTTGTGTGAGACCCATCGTGTGTCTCCCCACCATAAGAACAGACAAAAGGTACAAAGCTTTGAAAATAATTCGACGGTGACCAAACACCCCACCAAAAGGGCAGGGAGGAAAGGGCCCAATTACCAAGGCATCAAAACCACAACCAAAGACAAACCAACATCTCCACATCCCTGGATGAACACCATTAAAATTGAGACCAATTCACCCAAACAGACCCCATAAGGACTGCTTCATCCAGTGGGACATAACCTCTAGGACTTTAAGGTAATAAGATGACCATGACTCCTCATAGCCATGGGAAACCTCACGCACCCAGATGGGTCATTCAGAATGGAAAAAATACAGGAAATGATTTAAACTACTATGACTTTCAACACCGATGAATAAAATAAAGTCAGGTTCCCATACACTCTCTGGGTTCCTGAACACGTGCCAGCTTCACTTTAAGGCCTATGGTTGGAGTCCTAATGTTTGAAGGATCTCTTGACTCACATTTAGGTATTGGAGGCTCCCAAATGGAGCTTCTCCCTTTGGTGCCGCACACAAACACACCACAATCGAGACAACACCAACAAAAACAACACACCACACAACCACCAATTATTTAAAACACTAAATCATTTTTTACCTAAAAACCAGTTTTCTAGGAATTCAAAACAAAGAGACAAGGAATGATGCAAGAGGAGACTAGTGTCGGCGGGTGACTAGGACATATGGTTAGCGACCATACACTAATCAAGTCACCGCTACAAATAGTATTTTAGGACAACATCCCCAGCTCCACATGGCTTGTCAGACCCTGCGAGCTCACTGGGACCACCGAACCTACTCCCTTTTCATTTCCCCTAAACAAAATTAATCACAAGGACCAATGAATCAGAAAAAACTCAATTATCCTGGTAACTCGAGTCCCACCATGAGGTGTGCTGGCCAGACACCTTGCTCGTAGCTAGAACGTCGAGTTCTGAAACCCTTAACTTTGGTCTATTCTGACTCTATCCCAAAGGATCACAACCCAAAAGAGAAAACCTCCTCTGATACCATTTTTTCATGAACCAGATCGGGTCTCCATCTGACCCAGTGCCCGACCCGATCCGCAACATGGCCTGAGGGGCATTTCCGATCCCCACGGGCTGGTACAAGTACCCGGGTATCAAAACATTACATGGGAACAATTTACCTAAAATAAAAGATAGAAAAACAACTAACAAGATAAAAAAACTGAAACTGAAAACAGACAACCAAACATGACTTTAAACTATAAACATGTTTAAAGTCTACAATTAAACTAAAAACCCAAAGTTCACAACAACAAAGATAGAGAACTAAAACTCCAATACCAACCTCCAAGTGAAGACCATTAGCAACTAGACCCACCATCACTAAGGACGATGTCTCAACCTAGGATACACAAAGAACAAGGTCTACATACACCCAAAGGTGTATGTAGGGTGTGAGCCAAATGCCCAGTAGGATACCACCTAATAAAAAGGTTCCATGACACAACATCAAAAAGATAATTTAACATGATTATTTAAAACCATACTTATAAAACAATTTTAAGGAAAACATTTTAAAGCTAAAAGTGAAAAGAAAAGAGCACTGAAAGAAAAACCATGTCACAAATACTACTTTAAAATGTAAGAGAAAACTTATAAAGAACACACACATACTCAAGTGGTCCTCCATATGCCGATGGAAGGTACCACATCATGGATAGTAAAGCACTGTATGTAAATCCCCTATGGTAGCTAGTATGCATGGTGCGCTAGAGACATCGTACCTCGGTGTAAACGTGGCATAGGAACCACAATAATCAACGCTCTCATGCATGAGCCACTAGTAGGGAAACACATCCATAACCTAGTGGTCTCCAATCAACACAAAAAGTTTAGTTAGAGTTGTAACGTCAATCCTACCAGATGAAACTGGGACGAACCACTTCCGTAACATCTAGCATACTTGTCTTAATCCACCTAGCTAGGTACTCGGGGTTTTCCCTTGTACTCAATCAAGTTCCACATACACATAGTATACCTCTCTCTCATATCACAAACCAAACAAGAAATTACACATAAAAGCCACCACTTGCATACCCAAACACTATTTAAAAAACACACGCACACCAAAACCATTTCACACCATAATTCGCATCACTTGCATGACTTGATAAATTATTTAAACAAATTAAAGAACATTTCTAAATAGCACCACTATGTTTTTCACATGAAATATGCCCAGTTTCACATATAAGGGTTCCTTTAAAAACTTAATACACATTTAACTCTATCAAAAACAACTCCCACACTCCACTTATAATTTAATAAATCTAGTTAAAAAATTTATAAAGCACTTAAAAATTAGAAAACAAAGGTTTACACAAGAAAAACACACTTGATTTCCATTTTAGAAAAACCCTTTCTAATCCATAAACATAACGAAACCATTTAAAATGGGGTTTCACACTACCCACACATTTTATCAAATACATTCGAGGTATAGAACACAAAGATGCATGTGCGATACACAATGAATATAACCCATCTTTTCAAAGAGTCCATTTCTCAACACCAAACCACTTTAAATATTTTCCGAACTCAAATCACACCTTACAAACAACTCACAAGACATTTTTTTAAGAACACCACTTTAAAACACACACACAAACACACAACATAGCCATTTTTTGCACAAAATCCAAACTCATCATGTAAGCACACCAACCCTTAAAAACATATTTTTCACCTTTCAAAATAATTTAATAATCCATTATAACAATTTATAAAGCAACCCCACTAAACACACCAATCTTTTACATCAAAGGTACACCCGAAAACCTTATTTAAAATCCAACCGCATGTCCTCACCATGTAAAATTGTGCATCGCATCATCAACACAATTTAAATAAGCCATTGCATAATTTATAAAACCCCCCAAAACCATTTACACAATTAAGTAAACTAAGTTCATAAAAAGGAACTAGTTTCAAACCAAATTAACATCATTTTTTTAAACTACATTCTCACCATGTAACTAAATCATAGAACATATTAAAACTAACCAAACAAACAAATTAAATTATCTAATAAATGGGCATGGAACCACTTACCTTGGTGTCAAATACTCCCAAACTTTGGTGCGGAACTCCAATTGCACCCAATTCTCACCGCAACCAACTCGATTTAAACCTTAAAATAAAGATTTCAAACCAAATAAAATCAATATCAAACCCCGAAACAAGTACACCACCCGTTGAACAACCAAGAACTAAAGAGAATTAAAGAAGAAGAAGAGGAATCAACCGGAAGAGAGTGTCTCTGAAGACGTCGTGTGTGCTGGAGGAAAACTATCCAGAGTCTGAGAGTAGGGGGGAGGGAACCAGCGGGAATTTTCCAAACAGAGGCCGGCCAGGGGCAGAAGGGGGTGGAAAAACGGGTTGGCTGAGAGGGAGAGCAGGGAAGCGGTGTGATGGGGCCAGGAGGCGGTAGTAGGGGCACGACGACTTGAGAGAGTCGTTGTGATGGGGCTAGCCGGGGAGATGTGGCGCAATCCAGGTCTGTCGTGGAGTAGGGGTGCGGCGTGACGGGCTGGTCGTGGAGGGAGGCGCGGGCTGGGGAGGAATCCGGCTGTGCAAGCGGCTGGCTGGGAGGGTGCTGGTCGAAACATGCAGGAGGAGGATGGGGGCGGTCGAGCGGGCTCAAGGGGGGTGATGAAGCAACCTAGAAATTGGGAGGGGAAAAACCCTAATGCCATAGAGAAATAACAAAAAAAATACAAACAAAAATAAAACATAAATAAAACTAAAAACAAAACAATCAATAGTAAAGGGAATAATATTAATAATAAGTATAATAATAATGATAATAATAATAACTAAAATGAGGATAATATTAATAAATAAAATAACTTAATTATCATCACTAATATAAATAATAATACTCAATAATAATTAATAATATCATAAAATATTAAAACAACCCATTAATTTTTTATCACACTTAATATTTTAGTTTATTTTCATTTTTTTCCTCTTTTAAATTTTATTTATTTATTAATAATTCCTTTTATTTAATTAGTTGAACATCAGGCGGGTTACACGGTGGCCCTAACAAAGCCCCAAGACTTCTCAATTATGCTTCTCCTGTGCGTCTCATACTGTCAAACTCTGAAAAAAAACTCATTTATCAAAAAAACATCAAAATTCAACTAGGACTCGACCCACACCTCGATGAAACATTTCAAAGCCAAATAAAATAAAACAAAAAGATTTTAACTTAATTTAATATTAACAATAATAATAATTATTACAATATAAATAACAATATAATTATTATTTTTATATATTCCTAACACTTAATAATAATAATAATAATAATAATATACTCAAACAATATTATTATAATTAAAATAGTTCCTTAAATTTTATTACACTTCTCATTTTTATTTTATTTTCATTTTACTATTCATTACATTTTATTTATCTTCCTTGAACATCAAGCGAGTCGTGCGGCGAGTTGGGCGAGGTCGCGCGGTGACTCGGGCGAGGTTGCACAGCTTTGACCGCGATGCGTTGAACGCTATCAAGGCCAAAACATGTGTTTTTAAATAAGAACTCAAAATTTTTAAGTCTAACTTCAACCCAAACTACCCGATGCCCAACAAAAATAAAAAAATAGACAATTTAGAAATGACGGGTGTGACACAACCACCCTCTTTTTCATACCAACACACCAAAACTATGCTTTCAACATCTTATACATCTTATGTATTCTAGGATGAACAACCCATATTGAATGGTGATAAGTATGAAAAAGTTGTCCCTAAAAATCCATAGGTATGACCCTCATATTTCTGAACCATAACACTATAGTCCCATCTAGTCTCTAGCCCTTAATTCTCTCCTCACCATTGAGTTTTGACCTCATTAAAACACATTCTAAATTAGATGTTTTCACCTATTTAACAATTTTCACTAAATTAGAAACCAAAGAAACTGAAAAAAACCACAACATCACCTCGGTCTTCACATTACAATTTTATATTTGCTATCACTAACATCAACTGCCACTGATGTGAAGCCACTTATTCCATCTGAGTATATGAATTTCTACTTAATGCATCTTCTACTGTATTTCCTTTACCCGATATATACATCAAGTGAAAGTTAAAAATTTGGGGATAATACATCCATCTTCTTTATGTCATATTCAAATCCCTTTGTGAGAAAATATGTTTTAAGCTATTTTAATCCATAAAAATAGTAAATTTCTCACCAAAGAGGCAGTGAAGCTAAGTATTTAAAGCATGGACTATGTCAACTAACTCCAAATCATGTGTTGGGTAGTTCTTTTCGTGTAACCACAACTTCCTTGATCCATATGCAACAACATGATCTCCTTTCATGAGAACACATCCCAACCCAGAACCTGAAGCTTTACAATACACCACTTACCCTTGTCCTAATTCTGGCAGTATCAAGATAGGCATTGATGTAAGGTAAACTTTAAGCTCTTGAAAAGAATTCTGACATTCTTCATTCCATTGTAATGGAAAATTATTCTTTTTCAATGCTATTATAGGTGAAGATAGTCATGAAAAATCACAAAAAAAGTGTCGGTAATAACCTGCTAGACCAAGGAAACTCCGTATCTCAAAGAGATTATTTGGGGGTTTCCAACAGATAATAACTTCTATCTTCTCTGGATCCACATAAACACCTCTTTTACAGATTACATGTCCAAGAAAACGTACCTATTGTATCCAAAAATAACACTTTGATATTTTGGAATATAGATGATGATTCCTCAAGATTCCCAACACCATATCCAAGTGTTTCTCATGCTTAGCCCTTATCCTTGAATACACCAATATGTCATCCACAAATACCATAAAAAAAGAATCCAGATATCACTGAAATATTTGATTCATTAATGTCATAAAGACCTCTAGTGCATTCTTAAGACCGAAATACATTACCATATACTCATAATGGACATATTTTTCTCTTGAAATCTGTATTTGGGATATACTCCTTCCAAACTGACAATTGGTGATATCTTGATCACAATTCAATTTTGGAGAACCATTGTGATCCCCTTAATTGAAGAAACATATAATTTTTTTCATATAAGTGGATATCTGTTCTTAATTGTGACTTAGTTAAGCTTACGATAATCCACACACAACCAAAGAGTTTCATATGCCTTTTTGATAAACAATACCGGTTCTGCCCACAAAGATATGCTAGGACAAATAAAAACTTTTCTTTCTAGCTCTTTCAACCGCACTTTCAGTTATTTTAATTATGTTGGTTCCATTTGATAAGATGGAAGGTAAATATGATTGGTCCCAAGAAAGAGATCGATCCTAAACTTCACTTATCTCATAGGTGGAAACCATGAGAAATTATCAGGAAAAACATATAGAAACTGTTCAATAACCACTAGAAAACTATTATTTTCGATCTTTTCCATTGATGCCAAATTCAAATCTACCAACCAGTATGAGATCATTCTAAATATTGGTGCCAACAAGCTCATTGCACCTACATTTACACTTCGGTCTCCTCAAAAGAGGTGTTCGATGCCATCCTCAGTTGTAAAACTGACTCTCCATGTATAACAGTCGACGTGAGCGTTGAAAGTAGTCTACCAATCCATACCCAAGATTATATCATAGACATCTATCTCAAGCACAGAGAAATCCCATTTCAGTTCAACTCCATCAATAGTTATAGAACATACCATACACACAAAGGCTCAACATTCTCTTTGACCAAGAGTATTTCGATGTTTTAACACATAAGTCATCATCTCAAATTTTAAACTCAGAAAATGAACAACACGAGAAGAAATAAAAGAATGAGATGCATCTGTATCAAACAATGCTTGCATAAGGGTATAATTCAAAGGAATCGTACCTCTCACCAACGATGGTCCAAACTGATCATCCATGATAACCTACTGAGGTCCATATAATTTCTTGATCACAACACTTTGATCCTTGTTTCCATGTTTAGATTTTCCTTGTTAAGGAGTCATGGTATTCCTATAATAAATATTTCTAACTCTGTTCTACTGATGAGGTTGATTCTGCTGCCCTCATCCCATTGAAGCATACGACATCTACGATACTTGAGAAGTGTCCCAAACACCTGAACTCATAAAACTATGAAAATAACACTAAAGATTCCCAATATGATTGCAATTATGGAATGCTCTAAATGGTACCATAAACTCACTTTATGTGGTCAAATGAACCACATTGAAAAAATCTAGGATGAATCTTTGGTTTTGGAGGAAGATTCATCAATACAACCATTTTATTCTAAGCTGTACTCCCACCTTGAAAAAAGGTGACCCTCTTCTGCTTTCTCCCAGCATTAGAGTTCCCACCATTTCCCATCGGTATCAATATACTCCCTCTAGTCATAGCTCTTGAGATGTTCCTTTTTTACACCATTTATCTATTGACTATCTTTGTATAATCTGTTATACAAAGTACAGCAATCTTTGAGTGAATCTCCTGCCTCATTCCCAATTAAAAAATTTATGCCTTGATGGGCGCACTAGTAGCTACTTCAGGTGAAAAAATGGACTAAATTAATAAATTTAGTTGCATACTCTATTATTGTGAGGCTCTCATTATTCAAGATAAAGAAATTTTTTGTTCTTTCTATTTTTAACGTATGGGATATAATTATTTGGTGAAAAATTCTTCAAAATCCTCCCATGTCAGGCCTTGGTCTAATTTACCCCGAACCATTAAATCCCACTACTAGTGTGCAATATTTTCTATCATATATGTCACCATATTAACTTTCAACTCTCCTGGTGTGTTAAGGAAATTTAATATTCGATTCATCCTACTTAGCCACACCTATTCTTTCTCTAGCTTTGAATCACCCTGAAAGATGGGTGGATTCGACTTTTGGAACTAAATGATATGATCCACTTTCCTTGGTTCATCCCTCTTATTACCTATATCCATATCTTAAAAATCTTAGACTATACTCTGAACCAATTATTGGTTCACTAGTGGCTCACGTGAAACCATATTCTCAACAGATTCTTCTGGCTAGTTTCTATGACACCCACCAGGCACCCTTTTCTAGAAACACAACAAATTCCATAAGTCTCACTCTCTAGAAACTAAAGTCTTAAGAATTTCAAATTATAACACATCACAACTATCACAACATTGCTTTCCAAAATTCAACATTTTACATGTTCAGCCATTTTGAAAAAATTCACCATGCTTTTGAAAATCACACCATTTTCAAAATACTACAACCATGCTCTTTTTCAAAATCTCAGATTGGAAAACAATTTTTTCATTTTTTAAAAATTAATAACTTTTTACAAAATCATAAATAATTACTCAAAATTAAATATGAAATCCTAGTGTGAAGTCATTTCTAAAATGCATGTCATGCTCATATCATTGGCTAAACCCATGACAATGAGCTTACAATTCCTTTAAGTGACTCTAAAACACTTATGTACCCAACTCCCTGGTAACTTTAAGTTCAACATAAAAAGGTTAGTTATGCCTTTTTATGCTCTACACTTCATGTCCTGATAATACTACTCCTTTATATCAACCCGACACAAGGAATATACCCGAATGAATTTCAACTCCAGGACCGAAATAACTAATGACCAAGTCAAAGACCGACCAAGACTAATACCATTTTCAATTCAAGGACCGAACAAGCTAATACCACTTGTAACATATTGCCCCTCCTCATTGTCTTGAGAAGTTTGGAGGATATTAATTGGCCTTAAGCAACATCCCCAAGGCACTAAAGGCTAGAAATAAATTCCAAGGGCTTCAATAAAAGTGGGGGAAAATTTTCCCTTTAAAAAATAAAATAACTAAAACCAAATAATACATGACCAAAACCACTACATGATGCATGATAACAATGTAAAATAACTCGAGGTGAAACCATTGATATCAAAATAAAACTAAAACCAAGTAGCACAATAGAAGACTACAATATCAAAGTATACAATGGAAGACTACAAAACTAACTAAACTCTAAGATAACCACAACTCCAAAGCTCTAACCTTCTCCATGCTCTAACTCCACAAAATAACCTAAGTATCACAAATCACCACTAGAGAAGTGTGATACTTTACCTTTTCCTATATCCTAATAAACGATATCTACAAAATCACCAAAGTTACAAGAAAGGGAGTAATGAAACTCAATAGGCTTTCCCCAAATGACTTCTCTACTCATTCCACTAGGATAAAACATATTAGAAAATTTATACAAAACAATTTATATAAAACACTTTAAAATAGTTTATATCAAAATATAAAAAAATTGGCATAATAAAAAATCTTTTATCGAAATCGACCAATTTACAAGGAAATAAACTAAACAATACTTTAAGACCATTTCAAAAGTTCTATTTTGGCATAACTAATTCCATTCCACATATCCATACATCCAACTATGCATGCAACCTGGACCTCCCTATACTCATGTATAGCGAGTCATCCTTTCACTAAGCTATCACATAGTGAACCATTTGATGAGGGAAATACTTTAACCTTATTCATCCCACTAATGATGGGGGATACTTCTTACCCTTATCCATCATGAATGCACATGAACACACATAACCATCATGCCAAAAACCAATGCCAAAACAACCATTTTAATGAAACCACACTTTTATTGAAAACCTTTCAAAAAAACCACTTATATAAAACTAAAATTTTATTGAAAATGCTTTTCCATGAAAAAAAACAAACAATCATTTTAAAATCTTCATTTTAAAGTCAAGTTACCAATTTCACTTTCCACAAAAATGCACATTTTTCACAATTCCATAAATCATCACCAAAGAGGGTTTCCAATAAGAAATTCACATCAATTTAACAGTAAATTTCAATCAAACTAATCAATTTAAAATAAAACCTTCAAGCTATAAATATAGGAGTCATGATTGAATCTACTTACCTTAGTTTTTTGGCAAAAATGATAAATGACATGAAAAATATCCACAAAAACAGGTTGAATCTCCAAAAAATGCCTTAGATCTCTTCCCATGACACCAAAAAAGACAAATATAATATTATTTGGAATAAAATACCTTATATATATCCAAAAAAGACATATATCTAAGAAATAAAAAGATAGGGAGAATTATATCTAAGGAAAACCAAGCAAAACTACAAAGAACGATGATTTACCATGAGAAACCAGCTTCAACGCACCAAGAGAAGCCTTCATATCACCTCTGGATTGATGGGAGAAGCCTATAATGACTTTAAGAGGATAAAATATTGAGTTAGGTATATTTTGGGGGGGAAAATAGGGGTTAATTATTAATCTTGACCTAGATCCACAAATTAAGGATCTAGTTTTTAAACCGTGCGCGGTTAGTCACATGGTTAGGAAAACCGTGTGCCAGACACTACCTCAAGGGGATCTCGCATGGTTGTCTCACACTATTGGACAAACCATGTGCCAAACATGAAAAATATCTTTTTCCAACACAACATAGTTTCTCCTAGGTGGCCGCATGGTTTGGAAAAACCGTATGCCTGCCCATGTGCCTTCCACTTAGCCCCTGTCTCATTTTGCATGGTTTCCTGTAGGTGTTTCATGGTTTCCACAAACTGCGCACCCTTATAAAATCCCCAAGACTTTCTAAACTTCTTCTAAAACCTTTAAAACTTCACCTAAACACTTTATATACTTAAAAATCATAAATAAAGGGTTAGTTACTTGAAACCAGGGGTGCTTCAATTCAAGTATCACTAAACTATTGGTTGAGTATGAGCCACCAAAAACTACATTAATTACTAAACATAGAATAATGTCTCCTTATGTCCAAAGTACACATGAGATAAATGTTTTTGGTTATAATATATAAAATTTCAACTAGAATCAATCACTTGTAAATTAAAAGTTATGTGTTTCTTACTGCTGACTCAGGAATCACCCTTTCCCAGTCACTTGGAGAATACACCATACTTCTTGTAGCGTTTCTATTACTTACTTTGTTATTATATTTCAATAAAAATATGTGAAAGGAATATTTTATTTAATACCCAAGAAGTATGAATAAAAAATTAAATTTTATATTGATGAATATACCTGAAGAAGAAGTGGTTACTTGCTTCCTTAATTCGGTTCATTCCATTTAAACTTTCATAGAATTATTTCATGTTATGCGATGAAAATAACCTCCTATTCAATAAACAACCACATTTTATTGAAGGATGTTGTGAATGTGACACTATAATTACACTTGACATTGGCCTTTTCATATTATATTTCAATTTATTCACCATAAGAGTTAAATATTTTTTTAATATTCTTATTAACTTGGTGAACCTTAACCCAAATGCAATGAAGTGATTACTCCATCCTTCTTATTTGTAAACCTTAAAAGAAACTAGATTAAATTGGTGATAATGATATGAGAAAGGGATCTATTGAAGATCGTGATCTTCCTTTGAATTTACACATGACCAATGTAGTTATCACCTATTCACATCTTGCTTCACTTTCTCCTCATAATCTTCTTGAAGATGAGACAACATGTTATATCATCCATGTCCCAATATAGTAACTACAACTAACATCGAACGTTGATGATAAAATTATGACATAACCATCAAATTCTTCCTACATGAGTCTCCTGTAAGCATTTTTAACACCCTCACTTCCTAAGGTAGTTTAAAAGGTATTAGGGCACAAGCACCTTGAATTTCTGATATAGTAGTATTGTGGGAAAGTGCCTGTATTACATTTGGAAACTCATGCTAGTTTAGACATTTACCTTGTCTAAAATTTATCATAGTGTTTATTATGGTATTAATTTACATTTTCTATAAAAATAAAACTAGCTAATTAGTACTTTTATCTTGACTACTGAATTAGATATTATTGATTAATTATATCATTAAATGTCTCCCACTATTTTATTAAATTCTAGGAACCCTATGTACTAGAATTAGAATACTCTATCGCTTGAGTATTCTAGTGGAAAGGATCCTTGATCCTACTCTCATAGTCTACAAGATATGGCTACACCACTACTTGGAGAGTTCAAGGTAGGATTTTGACTGAATAACCACATTAACTCAGGACTCCTTGATCTGTTGAGTGAAGTCTCAGCTTCTTTGAATCACAACCTTGATTACCTAAATGTTTGACTCTAAAGTGATGGAAATTTATCTATGGATAATCCTTACTACTATTTTAGTTAATTCAACTCATCGTTCTCATAATAAATCCCCAATAGTAAGATGCACCCTTAGTTATGGCCGACCGAGCACCTCGAACACCTGGTTGTGTTCAAATTCAAATGAAGGAAGGAATTTGTGACTTAATATTTCTTTGAGAGTTTTTGTGTTTTTCTCTTGATTAATGTAATCCATTTCTATTAATCTTGTTCATACTATGTTATTATGCTCACAACTGAACATTAATAGAAAAACATTCATTGCTTCTTTATGGATTTTATTATTTATTATTTTATGTATTTTCCCACTATTATAAAATGAATAAAATAATAAATAAATACATAATTGAAAGCAACTACCTGACTGGTCTTGATAATCTAAAACGACCTAGGGGTATCATACTTGAGTCATAGCTTGACTTTTGATGCAACTCATCCCCCATCCAGTATGTCCACTGCTCGTCTAGAGTACCATCTTGTCTTGGTGAGGTCCACATCATGTCTGAAGTACCACCTCATCTTGGTGGGGTCCAAGTCACATATGGAGTACCACCTCATCTTGGCAGGGTCCACACCATACATTGTCTCCATCAAAAGTACAAATATATGCGTGCATAGGCGAGAGAGACTAGGGGCACAATGTACATACAAAAACCAAGATAGACACACACGCCCTTATACATATTGAAAGAAAAAGATGACACGCAAACCGTATAAATTAATTAATTATTAAAAAATATCGCACATAGTTAAAATAATTAATTATATAATAAAATGTAGACATACACAGGTCGGTGCTCAAGATCAGTAATCGGGTAAAATTAAAGTGCGGCAAAAAATTAAATTGCAAAAAATTAAGTATGAGGTCTATTAAATAAATTAAATGAATTAAAAATTCAAATAATTTATTTAATTGATATTCAATTTGAATATCAATTTAATTTTAATGCCAAAAATTAAATTAATTAATTAATTCAATTTAATACTTAAATTGAATTAATTTTTTTCTGGGTATTACAATTATATTTTAAAACCATAAATTAATATTTTAGTTTATTTAATTTATTTATAAAAATTGAATTAATTAATTATATTAATTTAAATTAATCCGGGTGTCGAAACTTGGCGCAGGGCCTATACGGGTCGGGCCGAACTCGAGAAGGCCCATTTCAGGCCATGCTAAGCCCACACAGGGCTATACTGGGCCAATAAGGTCTACCGAGACCTGTACCAGGTTGGGTAGACTAGCCCAAACTTTTTTTCAGGGAATATCTACTATGGAAGGGGGGGGGGTTACCTCAACTTCTGACACCCACAAATGTGGGAGGCGACACCGGTGGAGTTGTGATGGACAATAAATGGTATCCTGGATCTGGTATCCTTCGTCATCGGTTCGGCCTGTAGGTGCGGCCAACATGGGGGGGGGAGAAGACAGGTCAGGTGACCGAGGGAAGCTAGGAGTGAAATCTGGTGGTGGGGAGAAAGCCAGACGATGCTCTCCAGGAGGAGCATAGGCGGCACTAGGCGGTGGAGGCATCTCACTCATGCTGGAGGCTGGATTGGGCTCGGTATCTTGGTCGGCGAGTGAGGTGCTCTTGGTGGTTCGATGGCGGCTGGAGAAGGAGTGTGGTGGATAGTGTGAGAAGTGGGTGGCTGATAATGTAGGGCTCCATACTCCTTTTCTAAAGCCTCTTTTTTTTTTAAAAAATTACAAGTTGACACGAAAAAAGATAGGTCACCCCCATAATTTTTCCTTCTTTTGTTTATTTGTCGACCCACATCAAATCCACCCATTTTGTCAAAAGAATTTTGTTTTTTATTCAAAAATAAAAACATTAAAATAATTAAAATAATTATAATTATAATCATTATATATTATAATATTATATTTTAGTTTCCAAAGCATGCCATATATAACTGTTCCGGCTGGAATCGGACAACTGGATGATATTAAGATTAACCAAAAATGATATCTAATAGAAATCCAGGTAAAAATAAATAAAATATTCATATATGTTCTTCAAATATTAATACCCATGAACCACAAATCAATCTATATTAAAAATTTTGGATGACCATAATTTGGCCGTTTGAAATTGGATCGACGCGCATTATATACCATTAGGATTGAAATTAAACCATCTACTTAATTTAAAGCTTATTTAAAATTTTTGGGCTCAAAAAATTTATGCACCTTGCTCTGATACCAATTGAAGGTATTGGAGGCACAACAAAATCTGGTGGGATGGGGTTTAAAATTTTTTCATCACCGTGATGATGAGACTTTTCGTCGCTGAGGATTCAAGCCTCGGTACGATCTCGAGGATATCATGTAAATTAAAGAGGCACAAAAACATAAATTGAAAACATACCTTTTTCAAAACTAAGGCCGCACTCGTCATCTACTTGTCTTTGGAGATCACTGCTTGAAGGATATATGGTAGTATCCCTCTATATCATCCACATGCACTTCAAAAATACATAAACTTGTCATTCATCGTAATCTAGGTGCTAGCGCTAAGTTCTGATGAGTCCTTTGGGGTCACGACTATCACCATGATCTGTTGCCTTTGATTTGTCGAAGGCATGCTTAGATCAACACTCAGAGAGAGACTTTATCTCTCTAAAAAGTGGGAGGAGAGTGAATATCTCATTCCTAGTGAATTAATAGTTCACCAAGAGCTTCTCCTCTCATGATTATATAGTGGGTGAGTACATTACCCGAAAAGGGTTCCCCGACCCCTCAAAATGAAACACCCACTAAATAAGTAATAAATAAATAATATTGATGAACTAAACCATGTCATTAATATTATTTATTATTTTATCACATACCTGTAATATATATAAAATATATTACATGATAAAACCAAGTCATTAAGTCGACTCATAATTCCTTCTTAATATTATATGAACTTGGAATATTAAAATAATATTCATTCAATTAATATTATCCCTTATATTTACTTAGATTTTACATACTTTTAATAAATAAATTTAATACCAATTATTATTTACTTTAATAATATGAATTTATTTATTTATCGGTGATAAATAACTTGGAAAAAACTCAAACCCTGTGGTGGGGCCCACTATGTTCGATATACCTATTCAACTGAATACAGAGGATTCTTGAATATGCTATTGTGTGTGACCCTGTAGGCCCTTATCTTGATAGTAGTGAATAAAATCCATAGACCAAGAGTGGATTCTAGATACCCATTAAGGCCCCTAAAGAGATAAAAAAAAAGTCAAAGAAACAATAACCAACCTACGGACACACAATGTGTAATATAATCTCCTTGTCTTTAGGTATCTCATAAAGCAGGAAGCACACCTGTGTCATCACCCTTTTCTTTCTTCATTATTTGTTGATTTAACTGGACAGATTTACCCTCGACTACCTTGGCCAAGGTCTTATGAAGGTACTACTATCCTGATCAACAAGACCTGAAATATATTACTTCCTCAACCTGGAAGCAACAAATCATTTTTTGACCATTTAACCAATTTCATAACACCAATGACACACCCAACACAAGCTACCTCACCATGATTTAATTATCATGGTTTTTTCCCTACATCAAAGTACATGATCAAATGACACACACTGGTAATGATCTCAAGTCAGGAGGCCAATACACATGTCTGTAGATAGGAATAACCAATGACACCCAAAACATGTGGTGTTACTATTGGCGGGTATGTCCTCATGATCACATTACTAGAGATCACCAAGTGTGAACATCATGATAAGAAGTCTCAATGATTATGATCCGCCAACACCAGATAGTCAAACATTATTCTATGTCCAATTAGTAAGATATATCTAGACCATAAGACCTTTGTTTAAGATTAATGTCTTAGTATCTCAAGGTTCTCATTTTAGCCTAGGATATTTTATAAACTATTTATAAAAAAATTAATCTATGGGCATTACCATTAAATAGTGGATGCAAAAATATATACACTATAATGGTAAGTAAACATCATTCATATCTAGATGTATACATGATATGGAAATCAAAAGTACTGTTCAAGTTGGGTCTAGGCCACCCACTATTACAACACCGTCTTAGTCCAAAAAATCCTCTTGGATATATAAAAAATTATCTTGATCCCTATAAAGTAGGATGCTTCTTCTAAGTCCTTCATGGAGAAACTTGTTTAACCAGTCCTTAACAAACTATAATACTAGTATGTCATTTACAATAAGTAATATGTCATCAACATATACTATTAGGACAATGACCACATTTCAATTAGACCACTTTTAAAAACATGTCTCCATGACCGAGATGCTTGCTTCAATCCATAAATGGATCTCTGCAACTTAAAAATCTTTTTAGCATCATCTGGAGTCACAAACCCTTCTAGTTGTGTCATGTAGACATTTTCCTGAAGGTTCACATTAAGGAAATATGTTTTGATATCCATATTTTAAATTTCATAGTCATGGTAAGCTACTATAGAAATTAGAATTATGATGGATTAAACATGTAAACTACTGAAAATGTTTCATTGTGGTCAATTCCTTGATGTTGTTTAAACCCTTTATCCACTAGAAATTATTTATAGGTATTTACCTTACCTTACATGTATAGTTTTATCTTGAATACCCATTTGAACCCTACAAGATTTATATCAACTGGCGCATCGACTAGGACCCAAACTTGCTTCTAATACATGGAATCCATTACAAAATTCATGCCTTCTTTCCATCTTGTAGATTTTGAGATCTACACTACCTATTTATAGTAGATAGGTTTATCATTTTCAACCAATAATGATTCACCATATTCAATTAATAGAAAACCATATCTCTATGGTTCTCTTATCTCTCTAGTGCTCCTATGTAGTACTTGTGTTTCAGGAACTACTTCTTCCACGGGTACCTGTGGAATTTGTTCTCGTTCCAGCTCTTGTATATCTTGAGAATCAAATTCATCAAAGTCAATATTTATCCCACTATTCTTTTTGAGGATGTTCTCCCTCTCAAGAAATATGTCTTATCTGATGAAAATCACTTTCTTGTCTGAGGGGTTGTATAGGCAGTATCACTTTGTTTCCTTAGGATATCCTATAAAGATAAAATTTGTGCCCTGAGGTACTAGTTTGTCACCCGAGAAGGCCTTAAAAAATTCCTCACAACCCCATACACATGTATATGACAAAATTTGTTTCTTTCCACTCTATAACTCAAAGGTAATTCCATTTTCCACTTTAGTTGGTACTCAGTTTAGTGTGTATGCCCCAGTTTGTAATGTATATCCATAAAAGGATAATGGAAGATCTGCATGACTCATCATCAACTTTACCATGTCTAACATGGAATGGTTCCTCCTTTCACTAACACCATTCCATTATGGTGTATATGATGGAGTGAGTTGTGATATAATCCCAAACTCCCGTAGAAAGTAGATAAATTATTGGTTAAGATATTAACCACCTTGATCTGATTGAAGATTATTTATATTCTTTCCAAGTTGTTCCTCTTATTCATTCTTGAATTCTTTTAATTTATCAAAGGACTAAGACTTATACCTCATCAAGTAGATATATCTATATCTACTCAAGTCATCAATGAAAATTATGAAGTAAGAATATCCACCTCTAGCTTATACTGGAAATGGTCTACACAGATTAGTGTGTACCAATCCTAAAATATCTATTGCCCATTCACCCTATCCACTGAATGGTTATTTTTTCATTTTTCCTTGTAAACAAGCATGACATATTTCAAGTGGTTTTAGATTATAAGATTCTAAATAACTATCTTGATAGAGATTTGTCAAAAAATTATCATTTACATAACCGAACTGGTGATGTCATAGCTGGGTGTTATATGAGTCGTGTGAATATGATTTTTTATCTATTTCTACTTGGTTTTCATAATTTAATACATAAATACCATTAAGTAAAAGTGCCATACCATAACATATGTTGTCTTTATAAATGAAATAACTTTTATTCCCAAACTTGAAAATAAAACCATATATATCTAGACATGATACAAAAATTATGTTTTTGGTAATATTTTTCATATAATAACAATCCCTTAAAACCAATATCATTCCTACTAGAAATGAAAGGTGATAATCACTAATGGCTAGAGTAACCAGCCTCACACTATTGGCACCTCAAAATTCCACCTCTCCTATATAAATATTTCAAAATCTATTTGGTTCCTACATTTGGATATAGTTGTGAGCACCAAAAGCTGTATCTAATACAAAATGTGTTGACATTGAAAGATTACACTCAATAAAAAAAATCACTTTTAGCTTCCCCTTGCTTCTGGGTTCAGTTCTTCTTCCAGTGGGATAACTTGCCACATGAAAAATATATTGTCTCCTTTTCCTTTCTCTACCTATGGATCTTCATCTTCTTGGAAGGATGATGTTCAAGAGATTTAAACTTGTTAGGAATCTTGGTCCCCTTATTATTATTCTTCATTTTCTTATTCACTATAAGGATCATGGGTTTATCACACCCCATGTCCTTATCCACTTCGAGAATCAATTTATGAAGTTTCTAAAGACTCTTATAATTATTTCCCATATTATAATTAACAATAAAAATTTAGAAGGTCTTGGGTATTGAAGAAAGTATGAGATCTATGCAAAAATCATTCAAGAATTTAATTCCTAAGATTTCTAAGTGTCGGTCGGTCGGAATGGCCCGAAGGCCTTCATTTTTTTTATTATTTTGATAATCCACCTTTCAAGGGGTGAGGTGGAAACCTTACAAGGCCCGAAGGCTTAGAGACAATTACATGACTCATAGGTCTTAGAGGGAATCACCCAGACAAGAAAACTTGAAACTGATCCTCCCCAACATATGTCATGATATCAGCACTCCACCTTCGCAGGGCTAGTTAGCTAGCTGTCCTATGCAAAGCTGCATAGGCCTGGTACTGATGGAAAAGCCATACCCTCTAATTATTCCAAATTCAGTTATCTCTTCTCTAGTGGATGCGCCTTCCCTAAATCCTCATCTGAATCCTTGTTCCTTATAGTCAAACTGGTACATCTGAAATCAAGTGGCCCGAAGGACTTGGGGTGGCCCTAAGGCCTAAAGGTGGTCTGAAGACCTTGAGAATCAACTGGCCCGAAGGCCTTGGGTGTCTTGAAGGCCTTGGGTGGCCTGAAATCCTTGCAGGACTCGAGGCCCAAATTGGTGGCCCAAAGGCCCAAATGGATGAATAGTTCTAACTACTACAGTACCGAACAGTACCTGATACAGTGCTTGCTACAATACTACTACAGTACCCGAAAATACGCCTCCACCTGGATTTGATCTTGGGCCTCTTGGATGCACCTACCGAGTCCTCACCAACCGGGCTGAGGCTCATGTGCATGTCTAAGTGTTCAATGTATCTAATAAGATTGACTAAATGAGGCATAGATGGCACCGACTATTTAATATTAGTTGTAAATATAGAATTGGAGATCATGTATCTCTCTTATATTTCCTTCTCTTGATATATATCCTAAAGGCGAGACATCATGCTATATGCATCCATGTCCTCATGTTGCTTCAAATGCTCATTAGTCATGAATGATAACATGAAACATTTAACATATGTAGAATCATTCAAATATTTCTCATAGATATACAACTCCTCCTCACTATCCTCATTACCAAGCACATCAGGAACAAGTTCTTCCAACACATATAATTTCCTTTCATAGTGTAGGATAACGTGCAAGCATCTTTGCCCCTCTTGGAAATTTGTGCTGGTGAGAAGGTTATCCTTCTCAAGTATAGATCATAGTGATACGTTTTAATTAATTTTTATTGATGTTTCTACAAATAACATGAGCCAAGTTTTAGTACTTTATTTGATAAAATTTAGTAAAAAAAATTATATTTATTAATCTCTAACGATTTTATCGAAACCCAATATTCCTCACCATTGGATTTGGAATATCCTGTTACTTGGACATTATAGTGGTAATAATCCATATTCCCCTTTGATCATCCAAATTTGTATGGTGAAGTAATTTTAAGGGGTTTTGGTAGGCATTCTAAATTCCAACTGCATTAACTCATAGTTCCTTGATCCATTGAGTGGACTCCTCAACCCTGAATTTCTTAAATTAGATTTCCTCAACCCTTGCCTCTCAGTTACACCAAGTACTACTTTGGAAGTCAACCCTTGATGTGAACTAAGTTAAGTCAACCCAAAAATTCAAGTTATAATTCCTCGATAATTGAAAGCACCCCAACTTTGGTTGGTCAAGTACTTTGAACTATGGTTTGATTTTAACTGAATAAGTGGAAGTCTATACCAACTTAATATACAATTGAGGGATTTCTTCTTATATGCATTAATTTCAAGTTATTATCTCTATTAAATTCTTGTTAATATTAAGTGGATTTACTTAAGTGATTAACCATGTCTTAGATAATATTTACGCATAAAACAATTTATTTTAGTTCTATATTGTATGCTTGTTAATTCATTAATTCATGTGATCACAATAAAACATCCATAATGAAATAACCATGAAATTTGAAATAAAATAAAATATTAAAGTGGAATGATCATGAACTTTTACCGATGGTTAGTTTATCTAGTGGATGATAAACTAACCATCGACTTAGGGTAAAAATGCCTCGAACCATTTATAGTTGGTGTTATAGCTTTCCACATGTCTACCTATGTATCTCTCTTGGATTAGTTTCACCTTGGCTCCAAACTTCAACCTTCACCATTAACTTGGGAGCTTCATCCATTACATATCATTTTACTCACATATAGGTGAGGGGAAGGGGTTTATATAAAAGGAACCATGGGCACACATATCCTTACATAATAAGAGAAGAGATGACATTCAAGCCAAAAAATTAATTTAATAATAAATTAAAAGAAACCAATCACATACGAGGGTCTGATCTAAGCTCATGATCATCCAAATGTAATGAATTTCATATTTAATAAAATTATCATTCAATTCCAATTTTTCTTGTTTAAGATAAACTGAGCTTGAATCAATTAATTATATTATTTAATTAATCAATTCCTTTATCTTAATTCTTATAAATTTACTTCAGAATATCATCCAACACATTTTTAAAAAAATTAAATAAATTTATTTAAAATTAAATATGTACATAAATGTACCTTTGAGGAAACACGTTGAGTACCCATACAAACTACCCAACATGTATTATACTCGTATACTATTTACTCTTACGACATGTGGCATACAAGACTTATCACATACTTTCATGATGTTTACTATCAACTTAATGATTACACGTATTACATGATTTTTCTATCACGTGTTATAGTTCAATGAACATAGAGTAACAAATTTTATATGACTCATACATGATATTCATATCTGAATATTTTATATAAATTAATTAAACATTTATATATATATATTAAAACCAATCACATGGCGTGTCCTATTAAATTAATTAACACACAAAAGAACATGTTTATATGGTTCACACAGTATAATAAATTAATTTTAATTCTGAAAAATTTGATATAATTACATGATGTGTAGAAGCCGACTATACAATGTGTATTTTTCTCACCATCTATTTGAGGCACATGCCTTGGGACTCAGCGTGTAACTATTACTCAAAAAAAAGTTGGAGTACATATGTGTACATTTTCTACACATAATATAGTCTATGAGTTACACAGTCACCAGTTAGGTAGTCCATGTAAGTATATACATGGCCCATCTGTGACTAAAGGACTACACCCCGTGTATGTGGGCTACACGACGTGTACTCTAACTGACCGTGCGGCAGGCTGGCCTGGTCAAAATGTGGTGTATAATTAAATGAATCTGATGTAGTAAATTTAAATGCCTTGAATTAATTCCAAATTAATTACTAGTGTATTAAACACTAGTGCATGATGTGTACCTCCAGGTTACATGGTGCATGCTCTTGTGTTATCCAGCCAGATTCCTTAGCACCTCTAGATGAGATCTTTGAATTTATTTCATTCATAAAATTAATTGATTCGATTATATTTACAAAAAATGAAGAGGAAGAATAGGTTATTGAAATTTAAATTTAAGTATGATTAAACTAGAATTGGAAAACTAAATTAAAAATGCATAAATCAATCAACAATATTTAAATAATTATAAATAATTATGTGACCTCTCAAATACCACTTGAAGGTTCCGAGTGCAGCGGAAGCATATGATGGGTCAATCCCAAATTTTATTTTTATCATTATTGATGATCAATGTGAGATTTACATGATGATAAATGACATCATCAATATAACTGAATCAAAGAATATAGAAAATGGATAAAATTTCAGAACCAGCGGACATGATCATAACATATTATTTATAATTAATTTTAGAAATTAAAGAATTACCTTGCGTAAAATTATTTCTTCGTTGATGGACCTGACAAAGGATCTACATTGTACTATCATTGTATTATAGGAATTAAGAGAATATTCCCTATAGTAGTTATCTACATGCATTCCAAAAATCTCTGAATGTCGTTGTAGGAATCTCCAAGTGTAAGCACAAAAAATCCTACCACTTGCATCATTCACTTTTGATCGTCACAAGAATCGCTTCCAAAGAATTATCCTTGATCTTTCTTGACTCAAGAGTGGAATGTGGAGAAATATAGTTGTCCTCTCTTGGGAGAATTCTTGGATAAGGGAGCTCTCTAGGGCTTCGAGAGGATTCTACAGATTCATTGTGCACAACCAAACAAATGAATTGTCTCTTTTGAAAAATAATATAACCGGGTTTATATATTGTTAGGGTTAGAAATAAATAATTTCAAAAGTTCCCTTTAATATTTATTTAATCCTTACGGAAAACCATATATATAATAATAATAATATTATTTCTCGACACGTTCTTAACTTGTGAATTTAATTAAATATCATTTAATCAAATAATATTAAATATATAATATTTCTCTATGGACCCTTAAACTCGATTCTAAATTCCTCCACAATATTTATCGGGCCTTGAATAATGAATATCTATTTAATAATTAAGTACCAATACACTATTCACTAATAAATATAATAATATTATATTCACTTAATAATAAATAAATATTTATTAAATATTCTTCTCACATAATATCCTCATGAATAAATGGTGATAGAATATATATGACCAAGAAAACATGAATAATTATTAAAACATGTGTGGGAATAATATTTATTCAACTTGTTAAATAATAAATAATAATATATTATTTAACTGAGATTCTAGATACACTCAGTATGTGACCCTCTAGGCCTCTTTCTCAGTGGCATTAGACGAAGCAGCCTAAAATCCAAGGTTAATGTCTAGAAACATGCCAAGACACCCATATATATATATATTTATATATCAGAGTATAAAAATGTAAATATATTTATATAAATATATATATATAATAAATATATTTATAATCAGAAATTTATATATATATATTTATAAATAAATATTTATAACTATATAGATATAAATATACTCAAAAAGATCTGAGTATGAGTTGGAAAGCCAACCCACAACCACCAAAACTATTATAAAAAAGTAAAGTGTGATAAAGAAATGAAATCAGGACACAAAAGCATTAAAAACACTCACAAACAATAAAAACATGAGGTCAGCTCCTGCCACTCCCTCTAGAGCTTGAGTTCCTGGGATACCGACCTATATTCTTTGGGTGTATCCCTGTCCACCATAATTGAGTATGTTGAGGCAGAAAAAGCTCATATCACATCACTGAGGTCACTTGAAATCTCATCATATAAGTCAAACGATGATATAAAATTTAATATTCTTTTAATTTTTTTAACAAATCATACATGCCTCATTTCAGCTTAGTGCTTGTTTCCCCTTCCTTTAGTTAGGGTTTCTTATCTCATCCATTCTCCAGGGGTAGATTTCAGAGTTTTCCCACCATCAAAAAATTAGTATTCACGGATATAAAAAATGATCATTGATAGTTTTGGGTGACTTCCTTGCAACCATTTTTGATTATTGTGGTAGATACAGTCACTAATGGTATTTTGAGACCATCACAAACTCCATCCACTTAATTTTTTTTAAATACATTTCATCACTGATGATATGATGATAATGTTAGAGGTGTGGAAGCTTAAGGTAAGGGGTAAAAGAGTGAGACAACAATATAGGTGGAGGTAGGGTGTGACAATAGTAATAATAATAGTGTTGGGTTTGATGTGAACATTGTTTTCTAAGTCAAGTGTCCAAACTCTAGAAGTTCAGTCATTGGTAGCAACACTTGGTAGAATCTAGATAGAGGCAGTGAGTTGACACCATGGAAGTTCTAGTTTAGTAATATGAAGTTAGCTCATTGAAATTTTAACAAATGAATGTATCAGTTCATTGGTTGTAGAAACATCAGTTGAATGAATGTTTGAAGAGGGGGCTTGGGATGTCAGATAAATGGATACACACTGAATGTTTTGAAACCATCAGATTTTTAATGGGAGTAGTTAGATGTATGAGTTCAGTGGATAGAGCATAGTGGAGTTCAAGTGTAGAAATGTTGAGGAGAATCATTTGATGCATGAACTTGAGGATTTGATCATGGATTTAGAGGATGTAGTGATGCGAATGGAAGGGGCAACTATAAATAGCCAAACAGAAGTTTGGAGGATCAGTGAAGCAAGTGCGTAAGTTCATGAATTGAATGAATTCATTGACGATGTGATGTGGTTTCCTTCCTTACAAAGGAATTATTCTTTAAGGAATCAGTGTGAAGTAGGAGATAGAATAAACCATTCATCAAGAACTTGCAGTTGATGAAATAAATTCTATAGAAAATCAAGAGTTGCACAATCCAATGGAGGGACACACACATATATTGGATGACGGTGATAAATGGATGAATATTCAAAGCCCTATATAATAAAATCATTGGTCCACATGTGTGAATTGAATGTTTGACATGATCTAAAGAAGCCTGATTAAGTCTGAGGTGGCTTCTCAAGGAGTGCACCTGGGCATATTCAGGTGCGAGAGGTTAAAGAGTCAAAGACGGAAGACCAAAGGGAGGATAATTGGAAAATTAAATGACCGAAACATGACATTAGTGAGACTTCTTCCTATAGTCTGAGTAGAATTTTTGGTAGATGATTTATCCTTATAACCCATATGTACTTTTGGTGGAATGAAATATGTGATGTTTTCATTCTCTCTTGCACGTAGGATGAAAGTCTGAAGCATATAATCCTTGTGCAATTTGTGTTTATGTTTTTGTGCTTGCATGTGTCTATCATGTGCTTGTTTGCTTATGCATTAATAGAAGGAGGATTATGGAGTGATCAATACCAGAGGAATACAAGATGAGGATGACTCAATGTGGTAACTAGGGTTCAAAGTTTTCCTAGTTTATGGTATTTGAAGTCATGGGGGATGATTAGATTGAAACTAGCTATGCTTCTAGTGGTTGAAGTCTCACTATGCCAGATTATTGAAAGGGTGAAATTTTGATGATTAGGATTTCACCCCTAATCCCTAATAAGTGGTATCAGATCTTAGTTGAATTGTTTGATAACAATTAATATTTTGAGCATAGTAGAAGCATGTGATGGGTCATACCCAACTTTTCTTTTTGTCATGATCGATGATCAATCAGAGATTTACATGAAGATAAATTTCATGATCAACAAAATTGAATCATAGAATATAGAAAATAGATAAATTACTAGAACCATAGTGAGAGATCATTATATATTATTTATAATTAATTTAAACAATTAAAGAATTACCTATCATGAAATTATTTCTTCATTAATGGAACTGATAACGGATCTACATTGTACCATCATCACATTGTATGAATCAAGAGAAAATTTCTTCTAGCGGTGATCCACATATGTTCTACAAATCTCTGAACATCACTATAGGAATATTCAGGTGCTAGCAAGATAGATCATATCGCTTGCGTCATTCTCCTTTGATTTCTATGAGAATCACTTCCAAAGATTCTACTTGATCTCCATTGACTTGAGAGTGGAAGGTGGAGAAATATCACTCTTCATTCTTGGGAGCATTCTTAGAGAAGAGAGGTCTCTAGGGATTCACAAGAATTCTCCAAATTTGTTGTGAAAAACCAAACAAATGAATTGGTTCTCTTGAAAAATTATATAATTGGATTTATATACCACTAGGGTTATAAATAAATAATTGTACAAGTACCCTCTAATATTTATTTAATCCCTATAGAACCCCATGTCTATAATAATAATAATAATATTATTTATTAACATGCACTTAACTTGTGAATTTAATTAAATATTATTTAATCAAATAATATTCAATATATATTATTTAACACCAGACCATTAAAATCGGTCCTCCATTCATTTAAAATATTTATCAGGTCTTGAATAATGACTATTTATTTAATAAATAAACACCACTGCATTATTCTCCAATAAATAAATAAATATTACATTTAATAAATAAAAAATAAATATTTATTAAATATTCTACTCATGTAATATTCTCTCAAATAACTGGTGACGAAATATGTGCGATCAAGAAAACATTAATAATTATTAAACCACATGCATTAATAATATTTATCCAACTTGTTAAATAATAAATAATAATATATTATTTAATTGAGATTATGGATACACTTAGTGTGTGACCCTTTAGGCAACTTTCTCAGTTGCCTTAGGTGAAGCAACCTAAAGTCCAAGGTTAACATCTAGCAACACGATAAGGTACCCATAGAGAAAGAAGTTAATGTTATAATGACGTAATACCTCATATGAATGCTTACTATGTAATATAATCTCTTTATCACGATATCTCTAATCAAGCAGGTTGCATGTTGATGTCATTAACCTATGTGCACGATGACTCTTTCTTTGAATTTATAGAAATAAAACTTGATTATAGAATATCACGACCATTGATTTATTTAGGCTATATAATTTCCATCAAAGGGCTTGATATATCAACTTATTTTAAATAAAACAAGGGATGAATCCTTTCTCACATTATTCATTAATGAAATATTACTCATGATGCCCCCAATGTATCCCACCTCACCGTGAATATATGTCATCATGGTTTTCATCAATAAATCAAAGTACACAACTTATAATACTCATTAATAATAATATTAAAGTATAAGGACCAATACACATATCTGTAGATAGGAACATCCAGTGATATATATAAATATGGATTTCCTACTAGTGGGCCTCATTATCCTAATATCCTATACTAGATATTACCAAGGGCATACACCATGAGAATGTGCCTCAAAGTCCTATGAGTCTCCACCCCTGATATCTTAAATCATTTTTGTCCCTAAAATGATTTCATCTGATCATATAACATTTATTTAAGAAGACTGTCATGGAACTTTTGGGTTCTCATCATCACGAGGAACTGCTATGACCTTTTAGTGTGACAACTACTATTAGGAAATTATCACATACTATGTTACGTAGAAGAATAATCATGATGTGATTAAGAGTTTATTAATATTAAAAACTATTAATATAGGTTATCATAAAGTACACATAATTTATTTCTAGAGAACCAACTCTAATAGACTCCCAGTTGCACTAGTGCTAACTACTAACAACCTTCAATCTGCTAGCTCTCACATGATACTCATGCTTCTGCTGAGATAGGCCTTTAATCAAGGGATTTTCCAAGTTTTCCTCAGTGGCTACTCTTCTTACTGTAACTTCACCCCTTTGATAAAAATTCCTTAAGAGGTTATACTTGTGGAGTATGTTCTTTGTCTATTGGTGTGACCTTGGCTCTTTTGAAACTACAATATTATCACAATAAAATGTGATAGGGTCTTTACTGTTAGGTACCATATCAAGATCTTGAAAAAAGTTTCATAACCAAATGAATTATTTGGATGCATTATAATCCGCTATATACTTGGACTCTATTGTAGAATTAGTGACGACTGTCTTCTTTGAACTCTTCTAACTCACAACTCCTCTGTTGAGACAGAAAAAATATCCTGATTATGACTTCATATAATTTTGATCTATTTGAAACCTAGAATCAGTATAACCCTTGATGAATATCTCCTCATTTCCTCCATAAACCGTGAACATATCATTAGTTCTTCTTAGATACTTTTGGATAACCTTAGCAACAGACTGATGTTGTTTACCTAGATCTGCTTGATATCTGCCTACCATGCTTATTTCATAAGTAACATCAAGTCTATTATATAACATGAAATACATGATTGATCTTATCACATAATTTTATGGGATCTTAATCATTCTCTATTTCTATTTTTATTTCCGGGGACACATTTTCTTAGAAAGACATATACCTTGTGACACTAGAACCAATCCTCTCTTGGATTGTTCTATACCAAATATCTTTAGTATCTGATCAATGTAAATACCTTGACTTAGTCAAAGAAGCCTATTAGATCTATCAAAAATGATATTTATCCCTATAAAGTAGGTTTATTCACCTAATTCCTTCATATAGTGGTCAACCATGCTCATGTGATTGTAGTTTGAATTTTAAAATTTCACTTGGTTTGGATTTTTTATATGGGTTTTTTCGGTTGATTTTGGTTTATTGGTGATATTGGGTTTGTGTGGGTTCTCACTTAACCCTTAAAAAGTGATTTTTTTTCTAAAAAATATTGAAAGATAGATTGGTGGTAAGACTGGTATACTGTTTACAATAAATAATATGTCATCAATATATACTACTAGGATAATGACCGCATTTACATTAAACCACTTTTAAAAACATGGATCGCATTCATTCTTAATGAATCCAAATTATTTTATAGCTTCATCGAATAAAATGTTCCATGTCCTAGATGTTTGATTCAATCCATAAATGGATCTCTGAAACTTGAAAATCTTTTTGGCATCACCTAGAGTCACAAACCCTTTTGGTTGTGTCATGTAGACATCTTCCTAAAGGTTCCCATTAAGGAAAGTTGTTTTGACATCCATTTTCCAAATTTCATAGTCATGGTATGCCGCTATAGCAAGTAGAATTATAATGGATTTAAACATGGAGAATGGTGAAAATGTTTCATCATAGTCAATTCCTTAACACTGTTTAAACTCTTTATCCACTAGCATTTCTTTATAGGCATTTACCTTACCTTCCATGTCTAGTTTTCTCTTGAATAACCATTTGTAGTCTATAGGATTTACATCAACCGGAACATTAACCAGGACCCAAACCTGGTTCTGATACATGAAATCCATTTCATAATTCATGTCTTCTTTCCATCTTGTAGCTTCTGAGCTCTCTACTACCTCTTTATAGGAGATAGGTTAATCATTTTCAACCAATAATGAGTCACTATCTTCGATGACTAGAAAACCATATCTCTATGGTCCTCTTACCTCTCTAGTGATCCTATGTAGTACTTATGTTTTAAGAACTACTTCTTCCATAGGGACCTATGGAATCTGTTTCTATGCCAAATCTTGTATATCTTGAGCATCAATTTCATTGAATTAAATCTTTCTCCCACTATCCTTTTTGAGGGTGTGCTCCCTCTTAAGAAATATGTCTTTTCTAACAACAATAACTTTCTTTTATGAGGGGTTGTATAGGTACCATCCCTTTCTTTCCTTAGGATATCCTATAAAGATACACTCTGTGACCTAAGGTGCTAGTTTGTTACTCAAGAAGGCCTTAAAAAATGCATCTCAACCCCATACATGTGTACACAACAAAACAAGTTTTATTTCCACTCCATAATTCAAAGTAAATTCCATTTTCCACCTTATTTGGTACTCAGTTTAGTGTGTATGAAACATTTTGTAATGTATATCCGTAAAAGGATAATGGAAGATCTGCATTACTTATCATCGATATTACCATGTCTATCATGAAACAATTCCTCCTTTCACTAACCCCATTCCAATGTGGTGTGTAAGGTGGATTGAGTTGAGATTGAATCCCAAACTTCTATAAAAAGTAGATAAACTATTGGTTAAGATATTAACCACCTCAATCCAATTAAAGATTCTTTATATTCTTTCCAAGCTGATTCTCTTATTCATTCTTGAATTCTTTGAATTTATTAAAGTACTCAGACTTATACCTCATCAAGTAGATTTATCCATATCTAACCAAGTCATTAGTAAAAGTTATGAAGTAATAATATCCACCTATAGATTCTATTAGAAATTTTATACACACATCAGTGTGTACCAATCCTAGAATCTATGTGTCCCTTTCACCCTATCCACAGAATGGCGATCTGGCCATTTTTCCTTATAAACAGGCATGACACCTTTTAAGTGTTTTTAGATCAGAAGAGTATAAATAAGCATCCTGACAGAGCTTTTTCAAATGCTTCTCACTTACATGACCAAGACAGTGATGCCATAACTAGGTGTTATATGAGTCATGTGAACATGATTCATTATCTATTTCCAATACTTGGTTTTCATAATTTAATACATAAAGACAGTTATTTAAATGCACTATACCATAACATAGGTTGTCTTTATAAAGGAAACAAATTTTATTCCCAAACTTGAAAATAAAACCATCTACATCTAAGCATGATACAAAAATTACATTCTTGGTAACAATTGGTATATAATAACAATCCATTAAAACCAATATCATTCCCATTGGAAATGAAAGGTGGTAGTCACGAATGTCTAGAGTATCTAGCCTCGCACTATTGGAGGTTTTCAAATCCACCTCTCATCTAGAAACCTTTCTAAATCTACTTGGTTCCTGCATTTGGATATAGATGTGAGCACCACAAGCTATATATTATACCCAATGTGTTAATATTGAAATATTTCACTTGATAACAAATTCACCTTTAGCCTTTTCTTTCTTCTGGGTGCAATTATTCTTCCAATGGCCTAGCTTTCCACATGCAAAACATACTTCCTCCTTTTCCTTTCCATGCCTATGGATCTTCCTCTTCTTGGAAGGATGATGCTTAAGATATTTAGACTTATTATCAGTCTTGAACCCCTTAAACTTGTTCTTACTTTTCTTATTCACCATAAGGATCATAGGTTTAACACACCCTAGGTCCTTATCCACTTATCAAATCAAAGTAATAAGTTCTGAAAGAATCATCTCATTATTTCTCATATTATAATTAACAATAAAACCATATAAGGTCTTTGGTAGTGAGTAAAGTATGAGATCTGTGTGCAAATAATTCAGGAATTTAATCTCTAAGATGTATAAGAGTTAAATGTAGCTAATAAGCTTGAATACATAAGGCCTAGCTTTCACCAACTCTCCAAGTTTAGTTGTAAATAGAGCATTGGATATCATGCATCTCTCTTGTCTCGCCTTCTCTTGATAGAGATCTCGAAGGTGAGACATCATGCTATATGCATCTATGTCCTCATGTTTCTTAAAATTCTCATTGGTCATGAATTATAACAAACATTTAACATCTATAACATCATTAAAATGTTTATCATAGAGAAACAACTCCTCCTTACTAGCCTCATTACTAGGTGCATCAATAATAAGTTCTTCCAACACATATAATTTTCTTTCATGGTGTAGGATAACGTGCAAGAAATTTTGCTACTCTTGGAAATTTGTGCTGGTGAGAAGGTTATCCTTTTCAATTATGGATCACAATGATATGTTTGAAGTCATTTTTATTATTGTTTCTATAAATAATATGAGTATAGTTTTAATACTTTATCTGATAAAATTTATAAAAATAAATAAATATTATATTTATTAATCTCACACTGTTTTATCAAAACCCAATATCCCTCACCATTGGCTTAAAAATACCATTTTTCTTGGACATTATAGTGTTAAAGATTTATATTCCTCTTATCATCAGCCAACTCTAGTTGTTCAAGCAATTTGAAGGGTTTTATGTAGATATTCCAAATGTTAAATGCATTAACTCACAGTTCCTTGATCTGTTGAGTGGACTCCCCAATCCTAAAATCCTTAAATTCAATTTCCTAAACCCTTTCCTCTTATTTACACCAAGTATTAATTTTTTAGTCAACCCTTGATGTGAACTAAGTTAATTAAACCTAAAAATTCTAGTTATAATTCCCTAATAATTGAAAGCACCCCAAATTTGGCTGGTCAAGCACTTTGAACTATGGTTTGATTTTAACTGAAGAAGTGGAAGGCTATAAAGAATTAATATATAATTAAGGGATTTTATCTTTTATGCATAAATTTACAATTATTATCTTTATTACATTCTTGTTAATATTAAGTAGATTTACTTAAGTTATTATCCATGTCTTAGATAATATGTATGCATAAGCCAATTTATTTTAGTTCTATCTTGCATGCTTATTAATTCATTAATTCACGTGATTGCAACAAAACATCCATAATGGAATAACCATGGAACTTGATAGAAATAAAATAATAAAGTGTTATGATCATAATATTTTACTAATGTTTAGTTTATCTAGTGGATGATAAACTAACCATCGACCTAGGGTAAAATCACCCTGAACCATTTATGGTTGGTGTTGCAGATTTCCACCTGTCCACTTATGTATCTCTCTTGGATTAGTTTCACCTCTGCTCCAAACTTTAACCGCCTCCACTAACATGGGAGCTCCATCCATTACACATGATTTTACTCACCACAGGTGAGGGGTAGGGGTTTACATAAAACAAACCATGGGCACACAGACCCTTACATAATTATAAGGACCCGACCTTAAACATTACATAATCTTGAATTAAATGAATAATTCACATTGAGGATCTTTTCAAGTTTAGAGTTTTAGATAATTAGGCCATAACTATTAAATTACATCTCAAAAATTACAAGGTAGACACTTCTACTCAGTTTCCATTTTTTTCATAAAATAAAAACTCTTGAAAAAAGATTCATGTCTAGTTCCATGTTTTAGACAACATGACATTTCCTTGATCCCATCCTTGACCCTATTCCACTTTATGTCCTGTGAATTTTTTTTAAAAACTTGGGATGAGCATAAAAAGATCAGTAAGGGATACACAAATAAGGAAAACTGTTAGTTTTTCAAAATAACAAGTAAACCATGAATACTTACTCATAAGTAATACATTTCACCTTTATGAAGTAGTAAATACTCTTCACTGAATAAAAGATCATTTCTTACCCTTTTGTAACCAAAATATTACCATAAAACCCATATAAAGAACACATAGCATGTAAAGGTAACTTGGTACATAAACATTCTTAAGTGGAATAACCATATGGTCGACTTCCACACATATCTCTAAATGGAATAGCCATACAGCCGACTTCCATACCCAATGCATTGGAGGTTATAATGTAACCACCCATCCTGGTTTATCATGGCACTGCCCTTCATTTGGTTTATCACGTAACCACTCTTCAAATGTCTAAGTACCATTATAAAATCATAACACATAAAATATTGTAAATATAAACATTTCACTAATAACATTTAATTTTCAATCACAAGAAATAATTTCAAGATATTGAAATAATAAATCCATTTAAAAAAACCATTTTCATTAACAAAACACCCAAAAATAGAATAAGGGATTTCCTTTTCATTTTAGAAAACATTAAGGCTTATAGAGGAAGCCAAATAACGATTACGGCGGCAGAGAGGTCATTGTTGCCGCAAACGTTAAAAACATTCCATTTGTCATTTAGTAAAACGCTTCGTAGAAAAAAATTCCCTTTGAATGAAAGTAAAATTCAAAGGGTTTTATTATACACCGTGTAAAATAAGAAGGTATATATTATCGAAATATGCCTCAATGAAAGGAGATTGAGACGAAGTCCCTTACCTCGTGTCCGACTTGACCGGTTCGTTCTTAAGTCTCCTGAATAATAAACTAAAGTTAATTTATACCTGATTAAGAACATTTTTCAAGTTTATTATTCCTTTTATATCACTTATTACCATGTTATAAACATTATGTAATCATTTAAGTTAATAACATTCATTTTTTCGATATTTGGTACTTGAGTCAAAAATGGACTTCTTATAATTACAAGTTGTTCACATGGTCAAAATTTCATTATATAAAGAATGATATTAATGATTTAGATGTCATATATATCATATATATTCATTATATACATGTATTTATAATATTACATAACATTTGGAGGTAAGAAATGAAATGCACTGTTCATGGAGACGGTAAGCCGTACGTACGCATGAACGCTACTTTCATTTAAATTTTTTATTTTAATTGAATTAAAAAATAATGATACATAGGTATATTATAATTAAAATATAATATCACACATAATATAATTAACTACATCCTTTATATGTTCCACATATGGCATTAACGAGTCATATCACTTTGATGGGGCGGTAGTCTGCACTTCCTCAAATGAAATTATCGTGTTTACCCATAATGGAAACCATAAAGGTATGATATAAAAGAAAAATAAAGAAGCATAAAGAAAACATAAACATAATATATATCATATATAAATATATTGTCATCTTAATTTCCACCATGAGAGGTGGTAGGATACAATCGAACAATCATCGTTTCGTGAGGCGTTAGTTTGCCATCTACAGAAACAGTATGTTCTTCACCCATTAGATGGAGGTGTGTGAAAGTGTAGTTCCAATAATTCTTATAAAAATATACTAGTATATTGAGGATACTGTTTTTGTTATAAAATAAAGGAATAAAAAGAGTTTAGGGTTTGGAGACGTAAAAGAAAAGAAAAGAAGTTAAGAGGAATCGTTACCCTTAATTTGGGTAACTCCCTTTGGTTTGAACCAAAAGGACTTCTTAAAGTGCCTTATGCCTAAGGTAAGGCTTCTAGGAGGAGGATAGAGATATTAAGAGATTATTTGGGAAGATTTTGGATGATATAAGGGGCTTGAGAGGTGTGAGGAATTGGTTAGAAGTGAGGACTTTTTATAAGGGAGAGGAGGGGCTCTTTAGGAAAGTGTGAAAATATTATTTTATTATATAATTATATTCGGTTTCTAAAGGTCCTAAACTAATTAAAGTAGAAGATAAGATGACTCATGGTCGAAATAAAATAATCCAATAAGAATTTTACATTTTTTGGATATTTTTTTAATATTTATAATCTTATTTATTTAAATCTTTTATTAATGAGGTAAATACTGCATCATTATTGTGTCATAAATAACTTAATTTATTTGATGTCTAAAAATTATTAAAAAAATATCATGATGTATGAAATCGTTTTAGATTTCTAATTAATATTTATAGTCTAAAAGATAATTTATATAATCCCTTGTAAAAATTAATTTACTAAAAGATATTTGTTTTTGTCATTTTTGCCTTTACTTTAAGTTAATTAATCTAAAGTGTGATTATCACTCCCAAGTGGCTCCATGGGGTCCCAAAATCAACCCAAAGATGCCCATGGTCGTAAATGACTCAAAATATAATGATAGGACAAGTGTTAAGGTAATTTTGTATTATTATAATATTATTTTTACCTTGAATTACCCTATTCACCTTTAACCGCAGTAAATAAAAGTCAAAAGTTACTATTCACCAAAAAATATTTTCATCTTATTGAACCAAATTTTACTTAATAATAACAACCATGTATTTCGTATTTTTGAAATTTAATCCACATAAGTGGTAAAATTTCATTTAAATGAAAATGTCAGTTTTTAACTATTACTTAGTGGTTTCACTATTCATCAAAATTTGAAGTTTTTCAGAAAACTATAAAAAATTCAGCCTAATATATATTTGATATTCTGAATTTAAAAATGATGTCTATTTTACCAAATTAAAAACATAGAATTTGGATTAATTAATTTAAAATTAATTCCCATTATCAAAACAAATAGCATGTTTTTAAGAAACAATAACTATCAAAAGATTGATACTTGTTTATGTCCAATTTCAAGGTGGAATTAATTTCAATGACCAACATTGGATTAATTGGTAAAAATATAATCTAATTAAACTTTAAAACCAATTAAAAAGATAATATAACCATATAAATAAATTATATTAAAAGGCACTTTTGAATAAAAATACAATATTTTTCACTATTCATAAAAAAATGAACTTTACCCGAAAAATACCAAAAATTTACCCAAAGTAATTTTTGATGTCCCGAATCTAAAGAATAATTTTATTTTGTCAAATAAAACATATAAAAGTGACTAAAACTAGATTTAATGAGGGTTTTCCATTAAATGGTGGTAAATCAATATTTTAAAGTAAATTATGCTTAAAATTAGATTCATTCACATTTTAAGCCTCTAACATTTATTTTACAAACATGTATAATCATATTGTAGTTATTTTTGTTCAATCCCTCTAATACAATGACTAGGAGTTAACTACCATTTAAAATAATAATATTATATTATTAGTGTGAAACGTAAGATTTCAAAGAAACACGTTGTTGCGTATCAGGTACGCCATCGAACATAGAAACCCCTTTAAAGTAAAATTAATATTTAATTCACAAAATATTAATAAAAAATAGAATGTGTTATTTCTTTATTTACCCAGGATGTAACATCCTTCCCCCCTTTTTGAAATTGCATCCTTGCAATTTTATTCACTTATCAAATAAGTGGGGGTATTTTTCCCTCATAACATTTTCAGATTCCCACGTCGCCTCTTCAACCATATGGTTTTTCTAAAAAACATTTACCTGGTGAATTACCTTATTCTGCAACACTTACTCTCTACAATCAAGGATCTGGACTACTTGTTGCTCATAAGAGAGATTCTCTTCCAACTGAACTATCTTTGGACTCAAAAAATGAGATGGATCTAGCATATACTTTATCAACATTGAAACATGAAAAAAATTGTGTACCTGGGATAAACTTGGAGGTAAAACCACTCTGTATGCAACTGATCCAACTTTCTCCAGAATTTCATAAGGTCCAATGAACCTCAGACTCAACTTTCCCTTCTTACCAAAATGCATCACACTTTTCCATGAAGAAAACTTGAGAAAGACATGATCAACTACCTCAAAAGAAAGATCCTTCCTCCGATTATCCACATAACTTTTCTGTCTACTCTGAGCTGTTCTCATGTTCTTCTAAATCAACTGAACTTTTTCTGCCATCTCTTCTACCAATTCTGGTCCCATCAACTTCCTTTCATATACTTCATCCCAAAATTCTTGAGTTCAACAACGCTTTCCATATAATGCCTCAAATGGAGCCATCTGTATACTAGAATGAAAACTGTTATTGTTAGAAAATTCAACCAAAGAAAGATGTTGGTCCCAACTTCCCTGGTAATCCAGTGAACAAGCACATAACATATCCTCCAGGTTCTAAATTGTTCATTATGACTGTCCATCTGATTACGGATGAAAAGATGTACTAAAATTTAATTCAGTACCCAACGACTTCTGAAGGCCTGTCCAAAAGTTAGAAGTAAACCTAGGATCACGATTAGATACAATGGAGAGGGGAACTCCATGCAACCTGAATATCTCTTTAACATACAACTGAGAAAGTTGATCTAGAGATAAGGTATCTCGAATAGGAAGGAAATGAGCAGATTTAGTCAACCGATCAACAATAACCCATATTGCATCATTACCTCGAGATGTTTTTGGTAATCCCACAATGAATTCCATGGATATATTTTCCCATTTCCACTCTAGCACTGGTAAAGACTGAAGCATCCCTTTCAGTAACTACCGCTCTGCTTTAACCTGCTGACAAGTCAAACACTTCACAGTAAAATCAACAATATCTCTTTTCATTCCATCCCACCAGTAATACTCCCGAAGATCTACGTACATCTTTGTACTACTATTATGAACTGAAAACGGGGAACTATGAGCTTCACACAACAAATCATTCTTCAACTGTGAATCACAAGGCACACATAATCTTTTTCCAAAACTCAAAACACAATCATTATCAATATTAAAATCAGGAAACTTAACCTTCTAAACCAACTCTACCTTTTTCTGAAACTCACTGTCTTCTTTCTGCGCTTTCTTTATTCTGTCTGATAGAGATGATTTAACTGACACCTGAAACAAGATAGAAGAATTTCCTTCACCAAAAACTTCTATGCCAAAGTTCATCAAATCAAAAACCAAAGGATCTCATTCCAAACATATCATAGTTAATGAATCATTACTTTTTTGACTCAAAGCATCAGCCACTTTATTTTCCTTTCCTGGATGGTAACGAATCATTCAATCGTAATCCTTGATTAATTCTAACCATCTCCTCTGTCTCATGTTCAATTCTTTTTGAGTGAATATATACTTCAAAATTTTGTGGTCAGTATATATTTCACATTTTACTCCATACAAATGATGCCTCCAAAATTTTAAAGAAAAAACAATAGCAGATAATTCCAAATCATGTGTAGGGTAATTTAACTCATGCGGTTTCAACTAACGTGAAGCATAAGCAATTACCTGATCATTATGCACAAGGACACATCCAAGTCCTTTCAATGAAGCATCATTGTAAATAAAAAACTCACCATTTCTAGAAGGTAGTGCAAAAACTGGAGCATTCACCAATCTTCTTTTCAATTATTGAAAACAATCATCACATTATTTTTTCCAAATGAACTTAATACCTTTTCGAGTTAACTTAGTCAGTGGGATAGATAACCATGAAAAATTCTCAACAAACCTCTGGTAATAACCTGCCAAACCAAGAAAACTACGAATCTCAATTATATTTGTGGGTCTTGGCCATTATTCAACAACCTTTATTTTAACATGATCAACAATTATGCCATTTTTTTGAAACAATGTGACCAAGGAAAGAAATTTGCTGTAACCAAAACTCACACTTGCTGAATTTCCCAAGCAGTTTCTTTTCTTTTAAGGTTTTAAGGAAAACCCTTAAATGAATTTCATGTTCCTCTTTACTTTTGGAATAAACCAAAATATCATCAATGAACACAACCACAAACTTATCCAAGAACTCATGAAAAATTCTATTCATAAGATCTATAAATACAACAGGTGCATTGGTTAAACCAAAAGTCATAACTACAAATTCATAATGGCCATATCTAGTATGAAATGAGGTCTCCAGAATGTCTGCTTCCTTTTACTTTCAATTGATGGTACCCCGGCCTCAAATCAATTTTTGAAAAATACTGAGCTCCCTGGAGCTGATCAAACAAATCATCAATATGAGGCAAAGGATACTTGTTCTTAACAATGATTTTATTCAATGATCTATAATTAATGCAAAGTCTCATTGAAACATATTTCTTTTTAACAAATAAGATAGGAGCACCCCATGGTGATGTGCTAGGTTGAATGAAACCTTTATCTAATAAATCATGCAATTTCTTCTTTAACTCTACAAGTTTAATTTGAGCCATTCAATAAGGGGTTTTTGAAATTGGATTAGCATCAAGAACTAAGTCAACAATAAATTCAACTTCCCGATCAGATATAATACTAGGCAACACATCAGGAAAAACATCAAGATACTCATTTAACACTGGCACATCATTTATCTGAACAGTTCCTTTATTTTCAATAATATGTGCAAGGTAACATTCATTTCCATCTTTTACTAGTTTATCAGCTTCCTGATATGTTATCAAAATCAAGGGTTCATTATTGTACACAAATTGAAAATATTTCTGAAAAGAAACCTCTTTAGCTCTGTATTCAATCTTAGCATGATAAATAAAAATCCAATCCATTCCCAAAATAACATCAAACTCTACTAGAGGCAAAACAATAATGTTTTCAGGTAGATTCTTCCAGCACACAAGGATAGGAAGGTTATTATAATTTATTTTTGTCTCAGCATTTCCCCCCAGTGTTTTTACCATATGTTCAGGACTCATATCTTAATATGGAATTCCCAATTTACTAGAAAACTTCTCAGAAATAAAATAATGTGTAGACCCTAAATTAAACAACACATTGGCATAATCTGAACAAACAAACAGTGTACTTGATACCACTTCATTTGATGGCCCAAAATCTGCTGAAGTAGTTGCAAAGGACTTCACCACCCTTTTTTGCTTGTAGTCTGGTTGCTTTCCCATTGTTGAGTTCTTTGTTGGACACTAATTTGCATAATGACCCATTTAATTTCACTTAAAACATCTTACCGCTGGCTTTTCATTGCCTGCTTGATCATCTTCCTTGTAGTTATGAGCAATATGACCAGACTTACCACACTGAAAGCACTTCCCAGACTTTGATAAACATTCTCCAGGATTATTTTTACCACACTTCTCACAAGATGGATATTTAGTTTTCTTACATATAGGCTTCTTTGATGAATTATTTCCCTTTTCCTGCCAACTGGACCTCTTATTCTGTTGTTTGTCAAAGAACACCTAATCATTGAAAAACTCTATTTCCACCTTCTCCGCACATCGAACAAGTTTTTCATAACTTTTGAACTCACAAGAGGCTAATTCTCTTAGATATCGCAACTTCAGAGTAAAATCGATTTATCTTACTATCAAGATCTCAGATGAAATTTGGAGCATACCTTTCCAGTCGAGTGAATTTTACTTCATAAGCAGCCACTAAGTCATCATCCTGCCTCACTTCTAGGAATTGTTTTTCCATCCTAAGAAGAACCACCTTAGGAAAATATTTCTCAAGAAACATACCTTTGAATTTATCCTAATCAAGAACATCAATCTCCTCACTATCCCTGACATTTTTCATCATCGACCACCACTAATCAACTTCACCTTCAAAACGGTAAACAACAAGACTAACATTTTGATGTTCTGAACAACCCATGACATCGAAAATTTTCTCCAGTGCTTTAATCCACCCTTCTGCTAGAACAAGGTCAGATGATCCTCTGAATGATGGGGGATGTTGCCTCATGAAATGATCCACTACAGACATGTTCCTCTGTGGTTGATCTGGATGATCTCATGCATGGATACCACCACCATTTATAGCCTAATTCAACTGTGCCATCACTGCAACAAACTGTTCAGTTATGATTCCGACCATCTCAGGTTGCTGATTTGGAAGGTTGTCTTCCTCCTAATGTCGTCCCAACATAGCTACCTTGTTTCCTCTGCGGAAAACCATTTTTAACATAGAAATAGCTTAGGCGAAGCAACATGGTAATCTGTAAATGATATATCATTTAAATATTAACAAAAATTAATTTATGGATATTAATTTAACAATACCCTAACTCTTAAAGTTGTCTAAACCAACCTATGATATCAACTATAAGGACCTGACCTTAAACATTACATAATATTGAATTAAATGAATAATTCACATTGAGGATCTTTTCAAGTTTAGAGTTTTAGAGAATTAGGCCATAACTATTACATTACATCTCAAAAATTATAAGGTAGACACTTCTACTCAGTTTCCATTTTTTTCATAAAATAAAAACTCTTGAAAAAAAGAGTCATGTCTAGTTCCATGTTTTAGACAGCATGACATTTCCTTGATCCCATCCTTAACCCTATTCTAATTTATGTTCTGTGAAAAAAATTTCAAAAACTTGTGATGAGCATAAAAAGCTCATTAAGGGATACACAAAGAAGGAAAACTATTAGTTTTTCAAAACAACAAGTAAACCATGAATACTTTATAATAAGTAATAAATTTCACCTTTATGAAGTATTAAATACTCTTCATTGAATAAAAGACCATTTATTACCCTTTTGTAACCAAAATATTACCATAAAACCCATATAAATAACACATGACATGTAAAGGCAACTTGGGACATAAACATTCTTAAGTGGAATAACCATACGGTCGACTTCCACACATATCACTAAATGGAATAGCCATACGACCGAATTCCATACCCAATGCATTAGAGGTTATAACATAACCACCTGCCCTGGTTTATCATGGCACCAACCGTCATTTGGTTTATCACGTAACCACCTGTCAAATATCAAAGTACCATTATAAAATCATAACACATAAAATATTGAAAATATAAACATTTCTCTAATAACATTTAATTTTTAATCACAAGAAATAATTTCAAGATATTGAAATAATCAATACATTTCAAAAAACCATTTTCAATACCAAAACACCCAAAAATAGAATAAGGGATTTCCTTTTCATTTTAGAAAACATTAAGGCTTATAGAGGAAGCCAAATAATGATTACGGTGGCGGAGAGGTCATTGTTACTGCAAATGTTAAAAACATTCCATTTATCATTTAGTAAAATGCTTCGTAGAAAAAAGATTCCATTTGAATGAAAGTAAAATTCAAAGGGTTTTATTATACACCATTTAAAAGAAGAAGGTATATATTATCGAAATATGCCTCAATGAAATGAGATTGAGATGAAGTCCCTTACCTCGTGTCCGACTTGACCCGTTCGTTCTTTAATCTCCTAAATAATAAACTAAAGTTAATTTATACTTTCTTAAGAACCTTTTTAAAGTTTATTATTTCTTTTATATCACTTATTACCATGTTATAAACATTATGTAATTATTTAAGTTAATAACGTTTGTTTTGTCGATATTTGGTACTTGAGTGAAAAATGAACTTCTTATAATTACAAGTTGTTCACATGGTCAAAATTTCATTATATCTAGAATGATATTCATGATTTAGATATCATATATATCATATATATTTAGTATATACATGTATTTATAATAGTACATAACATTTTGAGGTAAGAAATGAAATGCATCGTTCATGGAGACAATAAGCCGTACGTATACATGAACGCTACTTTCATTTCTATTTTTATTTTAATGGAATTAAAACATAATGATACATAGGTATATTATAATTCCAGTATAATATCATATATAATATCATTAACACCATCTTTTATACATCCCGCATATGGAATTAACGAGTCATATCACTTTGAGGGGGCGGTAGTCCGCACTTCCTCAAATGAAATTATCGTGTTTACCCATAATGGAAACCATAAAGGTATGATATAAAATAAAAATACAGAAGAATAAAGAAAAAATAAACATAATATATATCATATATAAATATAGTGTCATCTTAATTTCCACCATGAGAGGCGGTAGAAGATAATCGAACAATCATCGTTTCGTGAGGCATTAGTTTGCCATCCACAGAAACAGTATGTTCTTCACCCATTAGATGGAGGTGTGTGTAAGTGTAGTTCAAATAATTCTCATAAAAAAATACTAGTATATTTAGTATACTGGTTTTGTTATAAAATAAAGGAATAAAAAGAGTTTAGGGGTTGGAGAGGTAAAATAAAAGAAAAGAAGTTAAGTGGAATCGTTACCTTTAATCTGGGTAACTCCCTTTGGTTTGAACCAAAAGGACTTCTTGAAGTGCCTTCTGCCTAAGGTAATGATTCTAGGATAAGGAGAGGGATCTTAAGAGCTTATTTGGGTAGGGGTTTTATGATCCAAGGGGCTTGAGAGGTGTGAGAAATTGGTTAGAAGTGAGGGTTTTTTATAAGGGGGAGGAAGGGCTCTTTAGGAAAGTGTGAAAATATTATTTTATTATATAATGATATTCAGTTTCTAAAGGTCTGAAACTAATTAAAGTTGAATATAAGATGACTCATGGTCGAAATAAAATTATCAAATAATAATTGGACAGGTTTTGGATATTTTTTTAATATTTATAATCTTATTTATTTAAATCTTTTATTAATGAGGTAAATACTGTATCATTATTGTGTCATAAATAATTTAATTTATTTGATGTCTAATTTTTTTTTAAAAATATCATGATGTATGGAATATTTTTATCTTTCCAATTAATATTTATATTCAAAAATATAATTTATATAACCCCTTGTAAAAATTAATTTACTAAAAGATATTTGTTTTTGTCATTTTTGCCTTTACTTTAAGTTAATTAATCTAAAGTGTCATTATCACTCCCAAGTGGCTCCATGGGGTCCCAAAATCGACCCAAAGATGCCCATGGTCGTAAATGACTCAACCAATAAGGTTAGGACAAGTGTTAAGGTAATTTTTTATTATTATAATATTATTTTTTACCTTGAATTACCCTATTTACCTTTAACCGCGGTAAATAAAATTCAAAAGTTACTATTCACCAAAAATTATTTTCATCTTATTGAACCAAATTTTACTTTCTAATAACAACCATATATGTCGGATTTTCGAAATTTAATCCACAGAAGTGGTAAAATTTCATTTAAATGAAAATATCAGTTTTTAACTACTACTTAGTGGTTTCATTATTCATCAAAATTTGAAGTTTTTCAGAAAACTACCAAAAGTTTACCCTAAGCTATATTTGATATTAAAAATTCAAAAATGATGTCTATTTTTCCAAATTAAAAACATAGAAGTTGGATTAATTAATTTAAAATTAATTCTCATTATCAAAACAAATAGCGTGTTTTTGAGAAACAATAACTATCAAAAGATTGACACTTGTTTGTGTCCAATTTCAAGGTGGAATTAATTCCAATGAACAAAATTGGATTAATTGGTAAAAATATAATATAATTACACTTTAAAACCAATTAAAAAGATAATATAACCATATAAATAAATTAGATTAAAATGCACTTTTGAATAAAAATACAATATTTTTCACTATTCATAAAAAATGAACTTTACCCGAAAAATACCAAAAATTTACTCAAAGTAAATTTTGATGTCACGAATCTAAATAAGAATTTTATTTTGTCAAATAGAACATATAAAAGTGATAAAAACTAGATTTAAAGAGGGTTCTCCATTAAAAGATGATAAATCGACCTTTTAAAGTAAATTATGCTTTAAATTAGATTCATTCACATTTTAAGCCTCGAACTTTTATTTAACAAACATGTATAATCATATTATAGTTAGTTTTGTTCATTCCTTCCAATACAACGACTAGGAGTTAACTACCATTTAAAATAATAATATTATATTATTAGTGTGCAATGTAAGATTTCAAAGAAACCCGTTGTTGCGTATCGGGTACGCCATCGAACATAGAAACCCCTTTAAAGTAACATTAATATTTAATTCAAAAAATATTAATAAAAAAGAGAATGTATTATTTATTTATTTACCCAGGATGTTACAATAATTATAGGATAGATAGATTGCAGGACAAAAAATTAATTTAATAACAAATTAAAAGAAACAAATCACATACAAAGTTCTGTTCTAATCTCACAATCATCCACATGCAACAAATTATACATTTAATAAAATTAACATTCAATTCTAATTATTCTTATTTAAGATAAATCTTGCTTGAATCAATTAATTATATTCTTTAATCAATTAATTCTTGTATCTTAATTCTTCTAAATTTACTTGAGATTATCATCCAATATAATTTTTAAAAAATTAAATAAATTTATTTAAAATTAACTATATAAATAAATGTACCTTAGAGGAAACACGGTGAGTACACATCTGAACAATGCAACATGTATTATACTCATATACTGTTTAATCTTGCGACATGTGGAATACACGACTTATCACATACTTTCATAATGTGTACTATAAACTTAATGATTACATGGATTACATGATTTTTCTATCACATGTTTTGCTTTAATGCACATAGAGTAATAAATTTAATATGACTCATACATGATATGTAGATCTAAACATTATGTATAAATTATATATATATATATATATATATATATATTAAAACCCATCACATGGAGTGTCCTATAAAATTAATGACCACACAAAAGCACATGTTGATAAGGTTTATACGATATAATAAATTAATATTAATTCTACATAATTTGATATAAGTACACGGCATGTACAAGCCAGCTACATGGTGTGTATTTTTATCACCACCTATCCGAGGAACATGCCTAGGGACTCGACATGTAACCGTGCCGCAAGAAAAAGTTGGAGTGCATGATGTGTACATGGGCTACACATTGTGTGGTATCCGAGTTACATGATCACCAGTCAGGTAGGCCATTTAAGTAGATACATGTCCCATCTATTACTAAAGGACTACACACCGTGTGAATGGGATACACAACGCGTAATTTGGCTGAACATGTGCTAGGATGGCCCAGTTAACACATGGTGTATAATTAAATGCACTACATATAGTAAATAAACATACCTTGAATTAATTTTGAATTAATTATTGGTTCATTAAACACTAGTACGTGACATGTACCTCTGGGTTACATGATGCGTGATCTTGTGTTATCTGACCAAATTCCTCAGCACCTCCAAATGATATCTTTGAATTTATTTCATTCATAAAATTAATCGATTCAATTATATTTACAAGAAACAAAGAGAAATAAGTAGATCTTTAAATTCATATTAATTAATGATTATACTGTAATTGAAAAACTAAATTACAAATGCATAAATCAATTGATGTTCTTTAAATAATTATAAATAATTATGTGACTGCTCAGATACCAATTGAAGGTTCTAGGCATAGTGAAAGCATGTGATGGGTTGTGCCTAACTTTTCTTTTTTTCATGACCGATGATCAATCTGATATTTACACAATGATAAATTCTATGATCAATGTAAATGAATAAAAGAATATAGACGATGGATAAAACTCTATAACCATAACACATGATCATCGCATATTATTTATAATTAATTTAAGAAATTAAAGAATTACCTTGTATGAAGTTATTTCTTTGTCGATGGATCTGACAATGGATCTACATTGTACTGTCATTGCATTGTAGGAATCAATAGAAGATTCCCTTAGCAGTGATCCACACATGTTCCAAAAATCTTCAAATGCCATCACAGGAATCTCCAAGTGCTAGCACAACAAATCCTATCACTTGTGTAGTTTTCCTTTGATCACCATGAGAATCGATTCTAAAGGATTCACCTTAATCTCTCTTGAATCAAGAGTGGAATGTGGAGGAAGATTGCTCTCCACTCTTGGGATCATTCTTAGAGAAGGGAGCTCTCTAGGGCTTCGAGAGGATTCTCTGGATTCATTGTGCACAACCAAACAAATGAATTAGATCTCTTGAAAAATAAAATAATTGGATTTATATATCTCTAGGGTTAGAAATAAATAATTTTAAAAGTTACTTTTAATATTTATTTAATCCCTATGGAACTCCATATCTATAATAATAATAATAATAATATTTCTCGACATGCGCTTACCTTGAGAATTTATTTAAATATTATTTAATCAAATAACATTCAATATATATTATTTCTCACCAGACCCTTAAAATCGGTCCTCCATTACTCCACAATATTTATCACACCTTGAATAATGAATATTTATTTAATAAATAAATATCCCTACATTATTCACCAATAAATAAAAAAAATATTATATTCACTAAATAACAAATAAATATTTATTAAATATCCTACTCACATAATATTCTCTTGAATAAATGGAGATGGAATATATGAAATAAAGAAAACATGAAAAATTAATAAACCACATGTGAGAATAATATTTATTCAACTTGTTAAATAATAAATAATAATATATTATTTAACTGAGATTCTGGATACACTGAGTATGTGACCCTCTAGGCCTCTTTCTCAGCGGCATTAGGTGAACCAACCTAAAGTCCAAGGTTAGTATTTAGAAATACATCAATAAAACTATAGAGAAAGAAGTTAGTGCCTCAAAAACATAATACCTCATACATATGAATTCCATATATTATACTCCCTTTATCATGATATCTCTAATCAAACAAGTTTCATGCTGGTGCCATCAACCTATGTGCTTGATGTCTTTTTATTTCACTTTATGGAAATATAAATTTCCTATAGAAAACCATGAACATGGATTTATTTAGGATATATCATTTTCATTAAAGGGCCAAATATATCAACTTTAGTTAAAGAAAAAAAGAAAAAAAAAATCCTTTCTTGTATTATTCATTAATGCAATATTAATCATGATGCACCCAATGTATCCTACCTCACCCAAACATATGTCATCACAGTTTGCATAAATAAATCAAAGTACACGACTTATAATACTCATTAATAATAATATAAAGTCTAAGGACCAATACACATGTCCTCAGATAGAAACATCCAATGACACATATAAATGTGGATTTTCTACTATCGAGTCTCATTCTCATAATATCCCACACAAGATATTAACAAGGGCATACACCATTAGAAGGTGCCTCAAATTTCCATGAGTATCCACATTTCATATCCTAAATCATTTATGACCCTAAAATGATTTCATAAGACTATAGAACATATATTTAAGAATATTTTTGTGGCAATTCTAGGTTCTGATCATATCAGGGAACTACTATGACCTTTTAGTGTGAAAACTACTCTTAGGACACTATCACATACTATGTTACATATAAGAACAATCATGATGTGATAATGATTTCATTAATATTCAAAACTATGAATATAGATTATCATAAAGTACACATAAGTTGGTTCTAGGGAACCAACTCCAACATGCATAGCATAGATGTAGAGGTTTCTAGTGGAGCGGTTTGTCAAGGACTCGGAAGGAGCTTGATTGGAAGAATGTTTGGGTTTCCTCATTATTAGGTCTTATATTAGGTTACTAGATGAATTTCAATGAAATATGGTGGTGGTACCAGAAGGATTCTGGGAATATCGAAATTCCAATTGTCAATAAGAGTTATGTGATTTGTTATATTCATTGGGTGGGATTATAGAACTTGATGGAAGATCACTGAAATTATAATGGAAGATGATGATCTTTTATGTTTTATGGATTTAGTGGGAGTTCATGTTTCCAGTGGAAAGCATTGGATAAGTTAAGCATGACTTGATGATCTAATGGTATAGGCTGCAAATCTTGGAGAATTCTGTTGATACTAATCCTAGAGGGTTTGTAGTTCTATTGGATGGAGAAATCAACCGATGACAGAAAATTGAACTAAAAGGCCATGATAATAAGTGTAGGGATTATTCTGGAGTTTTTCATTAGATATGATGAATATTCCCAAAAGGATATTTCATAGGAGAATTCATTTGGGTCAAGGGAATTCGGTGGAAGATCGAGATGTCTGTTTCCCAAAAGTTCAAATTCCAGAGGTTCCAGAAACCTGTATCCAAAGGAGGGTGACTGGAAAGTTTCCAAGTGTTTTTTGAGATCATATCAAAAATAATATGTAGTGTGACATAGTTATTATGTTCAACAGATGGTGATCAATGAAGGACAAGGAGGAAAGTGGAAGATCATGGTGAAATTCATGTTGGGGGGGCTTCTGTAGGTTCCGAGCGCAGCGGAAGTGCCTTGATGAGTGTTAAATTAAAATTTATTTTAATTTAAAGTTGTCTAAAACCCCAATAGTGGATCTTTCACATTAAATTTATAATTAATTTATTTATGATTAGAAGAAATGATTACCTCATATTAGGATACTTTCTTCGATGATGTTGTTGATCTTCCAAAAAACATTTTGGATTATTTTCATTACTCTTTAAGAATCCAAGAGTAGAATCCCTCCTGTGGCGACCCACACATCCTCCTTTGATTTTTGAGAAACACTGATTGATTTTCAAGTGCTAGCATGGTGAATAAATCATCTTTCATTGTCTGTCTTAATCAATCTAAAATCCTTCAGGATGAAGGAGTCCTTATCATTCTTGAGAGAAAAATAGGAGAAGTTTGAGCAAGAGAGAAGTTTGTTGTGTGAAACAATTCCCTATTCTCAATTTTTGACCGACCCTATATAATAAAAATAACCACCTATTTTTAGAGATATGGTTTAGGTTAAAATATTATTTAATTTCATTATGAACCTTAAATAATATAATAATATTTATTAAACCCCATTCCAAAATAATAATAATAATATTATTTTATAGCGCACGCGTTAACTTGTGAAATAAAAAATATTATTTAACTAGATTGTAAACTAATATTTGTCATCAGACATGGTTTTGGTCTATTTTAACTCCTTAGCATTTATTGAACAACTGAATAAACACTTTATTTATAAATAAATATTTTATCCAAAAGCCAATAGACATATATTTATTAATATTCAATAAAATAAATAAATATATTTTATTCACAATTTGATGAATAAATATTCATTTAATTTATGCAATTGATAAAAACTTGAATAAAATTATTCCTTGGTCTTGAGAATAATATTTATTATATTAATTAAATTCAAATTGAATTTAATTGATATCAATGGAAACACTTAGTTTGCGACCCTCTAGGATTTTTTCTATTTGGCATTAGGTAGGATTTCCTAAAGTCTAAGATTTCCATCTAGCAATGGGTCAAGGAATCTAAGAGAAAGAACTTAATGTTACAATGATGACAACCAGATACAAACAATCACTATGTAATATAATCCCTTTGTCTCAATATCTCATCAAACAAGTTACACATCTATGTCATCAATCTATATGCTTAATAAGTCTTTATTTGACTAACTGAAATAAACACCATTACACCATGATCATGGAATTTAATGTGATAGTTATATTTCAATCAAATGGATGAGATATCAACTTCCATAAAGATGGAGGGGAAAAATCCTTCCTCGACTTATTAATTAACAACATTTCATTCATGATGCATCCAATATATCAAACTTTATCATGAACTGTTATCATTATGGTTTATGAAATATATATAAGTGCATGATTCATAACATGCATTAATAATAATCTTAAAGTATAAGGACCATTACACACACTCATAGGTAGAAATATCTGATGACACCAAAACATACAAAATTCCCACTGGTGGGTCTATTCTCATAATCTCCCATCTTGGAGATTACCAAGTGTGAACTTCATAAGAATAAGCCTCATCCACTTTTGAGTACTCACACATGAATATATATATATATACACACTATGGGACCTATCATAGTATGTTATCTAAACATAGAACTATTTTTAAAAATATCATTGTGACATTTCAAGGTTCTTATCATAGTAGGGAAATGCTACGACCTTATCAATATGATAGATACTCCAAGACATTAACACATCAATTTTATGTACAAGAACAATCAATATGTGATAAGATATTTATATTAATATTCACTCCTTTTAATATTCATTCAATCTAAAGTACAAAGTAATTGGTTATGAGAACCAACTCTAATAACTTCATGGTCATGGAAAGTGTGAACAAGGGTTCAAAACTTTGGAAGGTGATGAATAAAAGGAGTATTGGCATGTCAAGAATCATATGTATAGAAGATAGAATATGAGGCATGGTTTTTATGATCACACTGGGGAAAGAGAGTAGGAATTATGATAATTTCTAAATTGTATGAAGTATTTTCAAAACTCTCTGACAAAGACTGCAATCTTCCATGGAAGCATATAATGTTCAAATTCTGATGTTTTCTCTCATAGAAATTTATTGTAATTAAAAGTATATTTGAATAAAGGAGAAGATCCATGATGCAGGTGGACTGAAATTTGATCTAAGGGATGAGAGTGAGGAGAAAGAGGTGAAGTTCCAGAGGGATAAATTATCAAAGGTACTTCAGACACTTGATAACAAGATAGCTACTCTATCATCTGCAAGTCTATGAAAAAGTGGTCTTGGGTTGCGTTGAACCAGAATAAAGGAAAAAACCAATTCCTGGTGTGATTTTATTTATAAGTGAGTAAAGGAACACAAAGGTATTGATCACACTGAGCAAGAGTTTCAGAGGGAGTTCTTCATGCCGATGACATCAAACATTCTAGTAGTACCAATTGAAGTTCAATTTTTAAAGTCTTGTGGGATTTTATTCACCTAATGATCTTGGTTTTTAGGGAAAAAATAATAGTGTTAGAATCATACATCTAAAAGATCATGGCCATGGATTTGATGCATGATCCATTTTTCTTACAATAAGTTCAACAAATTCACAGGATGGAAACTCGGTTTCTATTTTCTTTGGGGAAAATCCATAGAGGCGTTCATATTAGTTTTATAATTTTAGTGGAATGAATAATCATGGTTATAGAGGTTATAGGAGGATTTCTTTCAATAAGATCCTAGATGATCTAAAAGAGTATGGAGTAGAGAACCATGCAATTGCTGTTAAAGGTGGGTGAACAAAAGTTGGTCGATGAGACTTTAGTGTGAGCACAAGAATGGCTGTTGAGTGGGATATTATTGGAATCATATTAAAAAACAATTTTAAAGTAGGATATTATTAGGTTTTATTGGAAAATTGTTTTATGGGTAAAGTGTTAGAGATTCAGGTGTTTAGTCACTGGAAGCAACACTTGGGAGAATTTGAATGCAGGTAATGCATTGACACCAAGGAAGTATGGGTTTAGGTAACTAAAGTTAGTTCACTGGAAGTTAAATAGGTAGAAAATTCAGTTAAATAGTTAAAATAATTTCATTTTAATGAAATTTCAATAGGGAATCTTGAGATGTCACATTAATGTATGTATTCTAAATGGCGTGATATCACCAGAAGTTCAAAGGGAGAAGCTAGACATGTGGGTTCAATAGATAGAGCACAATGGAGTTTGAGTGTGATAATGTTGAGGAGGATCATCTGGTTCATACACTCAGGTAATCGATCATGGATTTGGAAGATGCAATGAGGTGAACGATAGTGGTAGCTATCGGTAGTCGAACAAAATTTTGGAATACCGATGAATCAAGTACGAGAGTTCATTACTTGTGTGAAGTAGTTAATGGTGGGATGTAGATGCTTTACTGTAACACCCCGAGATTTTATGAAAAATATTCTTTTAATTTCATTGATGTCTTGTGTTGTACGATACACCAATATTAACTTGTACTATACGCAACACTGTATTAGCTTGCAGTATACACAACACTATTCCTGGCTTGTGTTACACACAATTTCAAGTTCGTTTTGCGGAAATTATTCTACGCAACATTAAGTATAGATTTTGTTTAATGTATAAATGAAATAAGTTTTTATTATATTATACGCAACACCAAAGGGAGATTTCACTACACGCAGCCCTGACTTGGCTTTCATTACATGCAATCACGACCTTCCTCGATAGCGTGTGTAGTATGCAATATCGAGTTTCACTAAACAATGATATATTATTATAATATTATTACAGACTAGCTGTTATGAATAGAATTAACTAAATTTTGAATTTTATAACATTATTATTCATCTTACAAATTTTCTAGAACATGGTATGAGAACAAAATAAAAATTTCAGGTAAAATAAGTATTTTAAAAAAAATACAGTTTTGCCACCTTTTGACGGCGCACCCACTTTAAAACTAGTTTTTGACATGTTTATAAGTTCAATTTGAAAAAATAAAATTCTTCTTTGGAAATCAGGATATAAAAATTTACTTTGGATAAATTCTTCATATTATTCTGATAACTTTCATATTTTAATGAATAGTAAAAACACGCTATATTTTAATTAAAAACACCCTATATTTTAATTAAAAAAAACTTTTTTCATCACAATAATTTATATGGTTAAATTATAATATTGTATGGTTTTAAAGTATAAATAGAATATATTTTTACCATTTAATATAATTTATGTCATTAACATTAATTTTACATTGAATTCATAGGTAAAAACATTTCAATCTTTGGCAATGTTTTAACTTTTAAAACCCTTTTTCTTAACAACGAGATTAAATTTAAATTAATTACTGCAACTTATGTGTTTTGAATTTTGAAAAATTGATTCCATATTTGAACTCAGTGGGTCCAAATTATGTTAATAGGTTACTTTTATTTTTTTGATATTATGAATAGTAACTACGGTAATTTTTATTTTCTGCAGTTAAAGGTAAATCAGGTAATTAAGGGTAAAAATAAGATTATAAAATTACCCTAACACCTGAAAAATTTTTATTGGAAGACTAAAAGTCGACCCATATCACCTAAGGGTAGTAATAGATTCATTTTATGGACTTTTGACCATGAAAATAATTTAATTATTATTAAAACCAAAGAAAGTGACAACATGTCACTCTCTTAAATCTTATAAGTATAATAATTTTAATTTAGTGATAAACTTCATGAAACTTCGAACATGAACAGTCTACAGAAAGATAATAAAATTATCTACATCATGTAAATTTATTTATAATTTTTAGGGATTAAATAAGTATCATTAAAGGTGACACAATAGTGATGTTGAAATTATTTTATTGATTGAAATATCAAACAAATGGTTTTAAAAATATTAAAATAAATATTATATGAACTATTTAATGTGCTCCACTAATTTTATATATAAATATGACATGTTATGAATCTATTAAATCTTTTAGTTTGAACATATCTTCTATTTGGATTTTATTTAAATTCAAATAAATGAATAGTGTCAAAATTGACACTATTTTTGTTTTATAAAAATAACATAATATAAAATTGTTTAAAAATCAAAAAAATATTTAAAAATTATAAATTAAAATTTTTATGGTCGAAAATTTCGTAAATTATCTAATTATGGACAATTCACAACACATAAGTAATTATTTATAAGAATTTAAAATTTATAATCTTATTACCACAAATAAAACTAAATAGATTAAATAAGGATAAATCAAGTTGATAAGGTTTAAAATAAATTTCCAACATGTCCAAATTTTATTGTTTGATGATATTACAACTTTATATCATCTAATATTCGAATATGAGTCATTTTTTGAGGTTTTTAAGTGGGGTTTGATTTATTATAAATTAATATTTTTGAGGTTTCCAAAGGTACCCCTCTCCTCCCTTATAAAAGGGCACCTCCTACCTCTCCTCTTCACACCAATTTGAGCCTTCAAGATCGGCAAAAACCTGCCCATTTCTCTTCTACACTTCCCTAGAAAAATTCTGGAGGTTCTGGTCTTCTCAAAAGACCAGCTCTAGTCCCTTAAGAGGAAGCCTAAAGGAGGTGCGTCGAAGAAGAGGTAATCTCTTCTACCGATTCTTTCAAGTTTCTTTCTTCTTCAACTTCATCTTATTTAGTTGTTTCATTGTAAAGTAATACAATAAGTACCACTAATATACTGATATGATATTATAAATATGAAACAACCCCATTTCACCTTCTATCCATCCTACGGAAAATGAAATCACTGCGCGTGCGTACTCACGGAATACCGTCTCCTCGCCGTGGTGTAATCAGTTTTTCCACCACCACCTTACTTTGATGGGTATAATGGTGTAAATAATAACTATATATGGTTATTATAACATCATAATGATTATTAGATATTATATCATCCACTCCAATTCCATTCAATAATTATGGGAACGATATCATCGCTCGTGCGTACGTACGGATTACCGTCTCCACGACGCGATGAGATTCATTCTCCATGTTAACCATTCAAGAATGATTATAAAGTATATATAATGAATAATAATGGTATATATAAAATAATAATTCTACTGGATTTATGTATATATATATTTCATCTACTTACTTCAATTCAAGTCAATAAGGAAAGGAAAACAACGTTCATGCGTACGTACGGCCTACCGTCTCCATGAACGGTGTGTTTCATTTCATTTATCTATCTATTATATATATATGTATATACTAAATATATATGATATATAAATCATGTTTTAAATTCTGGAAGTAAGTAAATCATGATATAAGTAATAATAATATCAAGAACAACAAGTCCAAACATGTACGATAAATGAAACAGTTTTACCGAAAACGCTACTTTAACATGGAATTGACAAAAGAACGGGTAATATAAAGTCATAAGTGATTCATATATGATATCATAAATATTATTATGGTTCTGTTACAAGTTAATAATATGTTTAAAACCACTATACATGAGTTTCAGACACGTACAGAAGAAATTTGACATAAGGTAAGGGATAATTTTGCAATCACATTTTTTATCCGGGATTGCTTTTACGTAAGTATTTACTGGGGTTAAATTTTTCATCCATGTCCATAAAAATGTTTTTCATAAAGTGTTTAATATTCTTAAATGTATTTTTAAAGTCATTTTTACCCATCTTTGACTTTTACATTATGTTATGGAAGGAATCTTTCTTTTGTTTACCATACGAGGAACTTTTTGACTTTTCTGGAAAAAGTACGAGGAGAATGTTTTTTTAACTTATAAGGCGTGAACGAATTTTTAAAATTTCATAGTGCCTTATTTATATAAAAATTAATCTAAAATATTTCATGATTATTTTCAACAAAATCCTTTTTTTTTTAAATTTCATTGTATTTTTTGAAAAGAAAATGATTTTGAAGAGGAAAGGATATTTTCCTCAAGAATTCATTTCAAGTGTTTTGTCAAAACTATTTTCCATATAAGATGGCATTATATTGTATGATTATGTTTCAATTATAATATATCTATTATTGACATGGTTTTATTCTTCTTATGATGAAATGATATCCATTTGTTTTATATGGATTATGTTATGATGAGATGATGTTTATAAAACCCATTTTATTCTTTGGGTTATAATGAATGATTTATGTTTATTTTGTGGCACAAGTAAGAATGATTTAATTATGAGATGGGTGAGACCTATATCTCCCTCCAAACCATTGGGTAAAGATTTATATCTCATGATATAGACATGGCTGGAATAACAAGTTAATCCGTTTCAGTGATACATGACTGGAATGAGGAGTGAACTCGATTTAGTAAGGGACTTTTTCCACTAAGATGGTCTTGGAAGCAATGCATTGGATACTATGGAAATCATATCATGTGATTAATGGTTTTCCACAATTACATGTTTTATTCCCATGCTATTTTATCATGATTAATGTTCCTTTATGATCTATGCCTTATGTACTGCCAAGATTTATTTCTCAAGAGTTTGATGTTTAAACTTTATGTTCATGTTTTTTTAAGTTCAAATGTATATGATTTGTTTTATTTTCTCCATGCTTACCCTTACTGAGAATTTGATCTCACCCTTTATATGTTTTCTTTTCCCCAGGATTTAAAGAAAGGTTTTAGGTAAGAAAACAAAAGGGGAAGATCTTTATGGGAGATGTTGAAGATATTTCACCATGATTAGAAGATTATGTTCCGAGTTTCCAAAGACACTAAAATATTACGGTCCTTGAGTGTTGGTTCTTATTATGTATTAATTATTCCGCAAAAGTAATGTAATGTCCATGTACGTCAAGCTTGGGTATCTATAGATGGTATCAGAGGAAAGGTTTAGTCAACCTTTGGAAACTAGGATGCGAAAACTTTAGTGAGATCCCTCAAGATATTTCTAAGGTATGTCTAGGGATGTCCCTAAGGTTAAGTATAAGTTTAGGTTACAGTCCTAGAATTATGATAACGATCATGAATAACTTAGGATTAAACCCATGATGTTATAGATTGAAAGTAATCCCCTTGATTATGTTGTTTTCCCTAGCATGATTTTTGCCTCTCACGCTATTCTTTTTGGGTTTTAGACAATGGCTAGAACCCGAAGGAACCGTGTTGATCAATGTAATGGAAAATGCAATGATTGTCCTCCTAAACAAACCAATGTTATGGGAGATGGATTGAAAAATCTTATTTCTATACTTACACAAGCTATGAATCATCCTAGACTTCCGAATGAGAAGAGAAGGGAACAATATTCTATTGAGTCCTTTATGAGGCAACATCCACCTTCTTTCAGTGGGTCTTCTGATCCACTTGTTACTGAACAATGGATCAGTACCATTGAAAAGATATTTTCCATACTTCGCTGCTCGGAACATGAAAAAGTCATTCTGGCTATTTACCGTTTAGAAGGTGAAGCAGACCAGTGGTGGACTCTAATTAAGAATACAAGGCCCCATGATGAAATTGAATCCATGGAATGGGATGATTTCAAGAACTTATATTTCAATAATTACTTCCCTCATATTATTCGAACAAATATGGAAAAGGAGTTCCTTGAGCTTAAGAAAAAGGATGATGAACTTGTTGGTATATACGAAGTGAATTTTACAAGGCTTGCAAGGTATGAATCTGGCTTTATCATCCAACCTGAAAGTAAAGTTGATCGATTCTTCAGTGGCTTAAAACCAAGTATTCGAAGGGAATTAGATATAAGAGACTTCAGTAGCTATGAATAAATTGTGCGTTGTGCTATCAAGGTAGAACTGGAAGTTGGTGTTACATATCCATCTCATGGTTTTGACAAAAAATGAAAGATGGAGTTCAAGGAGAAATCTCATAACAATGGTGAAAAGAAGATGAATGTTTCTTTATGCTCAAAGTGTGGAAAGAATCATGGTGGAGATTGCCTAAAAGGTACTATAAAATGTTTTAAGTGTGGAAAAGAAGGTCATCGAGCAGTTGAGTGTCGAAGTAATGGAAAAAAGGTAGCTAATGATGTGAATAGAGAAAAGACTATAAAGAACACTCCACCAACACTTCAATGCTTCAAGTGCAAAGAAATGGGGGCATTATGCTAATCAATTACCTAATACAAGAGTTAATGATGATCGAAATGAGAAACCTTTTAAGGCAAAGGAAAAAGGGAAGTCACATGCGATCACTATTGGCGATGTTGAATATGAAAACAATGTGGTGAAATGATTAAGTGTTTATGTAATGGGATTCCAAAATAATGTTGTATATAGTATCGTGGAATATTGGAATATTTATGTATTAGTCTATTGTGGTTTTCAATAATTTTATGGTACCGGTAACCATGAAAAGTGATTGAGATATTTTTGGAAAGAAGATGATATGCACATAATGAAGGGATAAGGAGAAAATGAAATGTTTGATAGTATTAATGAGCTCATGACTAATATATGGACAAAGTTATATCATGGTTTGAGTATACATAATTTTTGGATTTTGGTATGTGGAAAGAGTTCACTTTTGACAACATTCATGTTTTCACTAAGGTTCAATGGGTATTCATTTTTCAAGAGAATACAATATTAAGGTATTCACATGTTTGGAATGCAATCAACAAGATATATCTTGTAATATATGAGGGATAAATGATGGTATTCACGTGCTTGTTATATGACCTTTTTAGTAATCATTCTCTTTATACTATGAGTTTGGAAAGAAGTATTTTGAAAAAACCTAAAGATTGGAATGTATTATGCTGAACACAAGTTATTATTGTTTAAGGCTAGAAATTTTTTCGATATTACTGATGGAATGTTATAATAGTGTAGTTTAAGAAAAGGGACAACCTGCAGAACAGGCGACAACCCATCGCGTCGGACGAGGCTATGGGAATCGAACCCACAATCAAAGTGAGATAGGACTTTATCACCTACCACTGGCCTACAGGAAGTCCCTGGTTAGTAGAAACTAGTTTTATTTTATTAAGAGGTATGATAGATGAAGTATAAGTCCATTTTTGGAACCATATACGATTAATCTCGCCATAAGATGGACTTATGTATATAACTTTTGATAATCCTATGTTTGAGACAGATGGAATGACCTGTCATTCTATCGCATGATCTGCTAACACTTCACAAAAGACAAATTCAACTTCATTTCTTTAAGAGATGAAGTGGAAATTGTTCAAGGCACGAGCAACAATAAGATTGTACAAAAATCAAGTAAGTATTTCTTTTAATTAAAAAATTCTTCAACATTTGGGAAATGATCTTGAAAACAAAAAATGTTATCCTAGTGCCCTCATATCTGATGAATCATATGGTACCTTAGATCATCACAAATTTATGACTTTGTGATTGTTGGATTTTTCATAGCCATGTCCTTTACCACTCTTCATCAGAAGTTGATGGTTAGATTTCTCTTCCATATCCATATTTTCACCTATGTTCTACTACGTGGAAACCCAATGATTAGTTAATTTGGGTAACCATTACGTTTCATAATTTAGTTTTTAAAGTTTAAGTTTTGGTATTCCTTTTTATGATGTGGGTTTCTATTAAAAAAACTTTCAAGTAGTAAACTATTTATAACCCCGACGAATTTCGAGGGTAAAATTCATTTTAAGGGGGGTAGAATGTAACACCCTGAGATTTTATGAAAAATATTATTTTAATTTCATTGACGTCTTGTGTTGTACGCTACAAAAATATTATCTTGTACTATACGCAACACCGTATTAGCTTGCAGTATATGCAACACTATTCTTGGCTCGTGTTACACACAATTTCAAGTTCGTTTTGTGGAAATTATTCTACGCAAAATTAAGTATAGATTTTGTTTAATGTATAAATGAAATAAGTTTTTATTATATTATACGCAACACCAAAGGGAGATTTTACTACACGCAGCCCTGACATGGGTTGCATTACACGCAATCACGACCTTCCACAATAGCGTGTGCAGTACGCAATACCGGGTTTCACTAAACAACGATATATTGTTATAATATTATTATAGACTAACCATTATGAATAGTATTAACTACATTTTGAATTTTATAACATTATTATTCATCTTACAAATTTTCTAGAACATGGTATGAGAAAAAAATAAAATTTTCGGGTAAAATAAGTATTTAAAAAAAATGCAGTTTTGCCACCTTTTGATGGCGCACCCACTTTAAGTCTAGTTGTTGACATATTTATAAGTTAAATTTGACAAAATAAAATTCTTATTTGGAATCAGGATATAAAAATTTACTTTGGATAAAATTTTCATATTATTCTGATAACTTTCATATTTTAATGAATAGTAAAAACACGCTATATTTTAATTAAAAACAACTTTTTTCATCGCAATAATTTATATGGTTAAATTATAATATTTAATGGTTTTAAAGTATAAATATAATATATTTTTACCATTTAATATAATTTATGTCATTACCATTAATTTTAAATTTAATTCATAGGTAAAAACATTTCAATCTTTGGAATGTTTTAACTTTTAAAATCCGTTTTCTTAACAACAAGATTAATTTTAAATTAATTACTGCAAATTATATGTTTTGAATTTTGAAAAATGGATTCCATATTTGAACTAAGTGGGTCCAAATTATGTTAATAGGTTACTTTTATTTTTTTTGATATTATGAATAGTAACTACAGTAATTTTTATTTACAGCAGTTAAAGGTAAATCGGGTAATTAAGGGTAAAAATAAGATTATAAAATTAACTTAACACCTGAAAAAATTCTATTGGATGAATAAAAGTCAACCCATATCACCTAAGGTTCTGAATAGATTCATTTTATGGACTTTTGACCATGAAAATAATTTAATTATTATTAAAACCAAAGAAAGTGACAACATGTCACTCTCTTAAATCTTATAAGTATAATAATTTTAATTTAGTGATACACTTCATGAAACTTAGAACATGAATAGTCTACAGAAATCTAATAAAATTATCTACATCATGTGAATTTATTTATAATTTTTAGGGATTAAATAAGTATCATTAAAGGTGACACAATAGTGATGTTGAAGTTATTTTATTGATTGAAATATCAAATAAATGGTTTTAAAAATATTAAAATAAATATTATATGAACGATTTAATGTGATCCAATAATTTTCTAGATAAATATGACATGTTATTAATCTATTAAATCTTTTAGTTTGAATATATATTCTGTGTGGATTTTATTTAAATTCAAATAAATGAATAGTGTCAAAATTGACACTATTGTTATTTTATAAAAATAACATAATATAAAATTGTTTAAAAATCACAAAAATATTTAAAAATTATAAATTAAAATTTATATGGTTTAAAATGTCATAAATTATCCAATTATGGACAATTAACAACACATAAGTAATTATTTATAATAATTTAAAATTTAGAATCTTATTACCACAAATAAAACTAAATAGATTAAATAAGGATAAATCAAGCTGATAAGGTTTAAAATAAATTTCCAACATGTCCAAATTTTATTTTTTGATGAGATTACAACTTTATATCATCTAATATTTGAATATGAGTCATTTTTGGAGGTTTTTAAGTGGGTTTTCATTTATTATAAATTAATATTTTTGAGGTTTCTAAAGGTGCCCCTCTTCTCCCTTATAAAAAGGAACCTCCTCCCTCTCCTCTTTACAACACTTTGAGCCTTCAAGATCGGCAAAAACCTACCCATTTCTTTTATCCACTTCCCTATCAACATTCTTGAGGTTCTGGTCTTCTCAAAAGACCAATTCTAGTCCTTTAAGAGGAATCTTAAAGGAGGTGCGTCGAAGAAGAGGTAATCTCTTCTACCGATTCTTTCAAGTTTATTTCTTCTTCAACTTCCTCTTATTTAGTTGTTTCATTATAAAGTAACACAATAAGTATAAATAATATAATGATATGATATTATAAATATTAAACAACCCCATTTCACCTTCTATCCATCTTACGAAAAACAAAATCATAGCGCGTTCGTACGTACGAAATACCTTCTCCACGCCGTGGTGTAATCATTTTTCCACCACCACCTTACTTGGATGGGTATAATGGTGTAAAGATTAACTATATATGGTTATTATAACATCATAATGATTATGAGATATTATATCATCCACTCCAATTCCATTCAATAATTATGGGAACAATATCATCGCTCGTGCGTACGTACAGATTACCGTCTCCACGACGCGATGAGATTCATTCTCCATGTTAACAATTCAAGAATAATTATAAAGTATATATAATAAATAATAATGATATATATAACATAACAATGCTACTGGATTTATTTATATACATATATGTCATCTAATTACTTCGATTCAAGTCAATAAGGAAAGGAAAACAACGTTCATGCGTACGTACGACCTACTGTCTCCATGAACGGTGTGTTTCATTTCATTTATATATCTATTATATATATATACTGAATATATATGATATATAAATCATGTTTTACATTCTTTAATAAAGTAAATCATGATATAAGTAATAATAATATCAAGAACAACAAGTCCAAACATGTACGATAAATGAAACGATTTTACCGAAAACGCTGCTTTAACATGGAATTGACAAAAGAACGGGTAATATAAAGTCATAAGTGATTCATATATGATATCATAAATATTATTATGGTTATTTTACAAGTTAATAACATGTTTAAAACCACTATACAGGAGTTTCGGACACGTACGGAAGAAATTTTACCTAAGGTAAGGGATAATTTTGCAATCTCATTTTTTATCCAGGATTGCTTTTACGTAAGTATTTACTGTAGTTAAAATTTTCATCCATGTACATAAAAATATTTTTTATAAAGTGTTTAATATTATTCCATGTATTTTTAAAGTCATGTTTACCCCTCTTTGACTTTTACATTGTGTTATGGAAGGAATCTTTCTTTTGTTTACCATAAGAGGAACTTTTTGACTTTTCCGGCAAAAGTACGAGGATAATGTTTTTTTAACTTATAAGGCGTGAATGGATTTTTAAAATTTCATAATGAATTATTTACATAAAGATTCATCTACAATATTTCATTATTATCTTCAACAAAATCCTTTTCTTTTAAAATTTCATTGCATTTTTTGAAAAGAAAATGATTTTGAAGAAGAAAGGATATTTTCCTCAAGAATTAATTTCAAGTGTTTTGTCAAAACTATTTTCCATCTAATATGAAATTATTTTTTATGATTATGTTTCAAGTATAATGTCTCTATTATTTAAATGGTTTGATTATTCTTATGATGAAATGATATCCATTTGTTTTATATGGATTATGTTATGATGGGATGATGTTTATGAAACCCATTTTATTCTTTGGGTTATAATGAATGATTTATGTTTATTTTGTGGCACAAGTAAGAATGATTTTATTATGAGATGGGTGGGACCTATATCTCCATCCAATACATTGGGTAAAGATTTATATCTCATGAGATAGACATGGCTGTAATGGAAAGTTAATCCGATTCAGCGATATAGGACTGGAACGAGGAGTGAACTCGATTCAGTAAGGGACTTTGTCCACTAAGATGGTCTTGGAAGCAATGGCTTGGATACTATGGAAATAATATCATGTGATTAATGGTTTTCCACAATTACATGTTTTATTCCCATGCTATTTTATCATTATTAATGTTACTTTATGATCTATGCCTTATGTACTGCCAAGATTTATTTCTCAAGATTTTGATGTTTAAACTTTATGTTCATGTTTTTTTAAGTTCAAATGTATATGATTTGTTTTATTTTCTCCATGCTTACCCTTACCTAGAATTTGATCTCACCCTTTATATGTTTTCTTTTCCCCAGGATTTAAAGAAAGGTTTTAGGTAAGAAAACAAAAGGGGAAGATCTTTATGGGAGATGTTGAAGATCTTTCACCATGATTAGAAGATTATGTTCTGAGTTTCTAAAGACACTAAACCATTATGGTCCTTGAGTGTTGGTTATTGTTATGTATTAATTATTCTGTAAAATTATTGTAATGTCCATGTACGTCAAGCTTGGGTCTTTACATTTACTCACAAAGGAAATGTTTTCCAAGGAATTTATGTGGAGAGGGAGATGGAATGCATTGTTCACCAGGAGTCATTAGTTGATGTAATGAATACTAAAAGAAATCACGAGTTACATAGTATAATAGAAGGATGATTGCATCTATTGGATGGCGGTGATTACTAGATAGTGCCCTCTATAATAAGACTATATGTCCACATATTCAAATAAAATTATTGGAATGATATGAAAAATCATGATTAAGGATGAGGTGTCTCTATATGACTCACACCTGGACACATCCAGGCGTTCAAGGCTGAAGTATTGAAGGCATAAGACTGAAAGTAGGATCACTAAAAGATGAAATGACCCATAAATAGAATTGTTGAGACTTCTTATAGTAGTTTGAATAGGATTGTTGATAGATGATTTATCCTTGTAACTCAGACATACTTCTGATGGAATGAAAGATCTAATGATATCATTCTCTCATACACATAGGATGAAAGTCTGAAGCACATAATCCTTGTGTGATTTGTGTTTGTGTTATTGTTCTTGCATGTGTCTATCATGTGATTGTGAATTTATTGGAAGGAGGATCGTGGGGTGATCAGTACCAGAGGGATCCATAGAGAGGATAACTCAATGTTGTGGTTAGGGTTCAAGGTCTTCCCAGTTACTATTCTTTGAAGTTATGTGTAATGACCTGAACATTTATAAATGAAATTATTTTTTTAAATGAGTAAATACATTATTAAGAAATGAGATTATAGAAAACACATGCACTACTTAGTTATTTTTGGACCGTTATAAGTTATATCATGTTGGATTTAAAAGACTGTTAAGCATCATAACCATTGATAGTATATCCATTATACACTGATTGCATGATTAGTCTATATATAGGGTTATGATAAATCTAATTGATATAGAAAAAGGAAGAAATAACCGTTAATAGCAGGATCGTACCATATTAATCCCATTTATAAGAGATTTCAAGGGAGATAACATTACCCTACTTTTCCCTTAACCAATACCAAGCTAATATTCAATAACTAAAACATGAGAAAAAATATTTATGGGAGAAGTTCAATATCATTGAGATCACAACCCAAACCATATTCATCAAATCACCCCCATAAAAGCTCATCATCTCACACCTTACCCTTTGGTAATTCCCTGGTGTAATAATGGAATATATATCCATAACTTAAAAATATGATTTTTTATATTTTTATAATGATTATATTTATCTTTTATTAATTTATAATGGTTGAATAATAAGTTTGATGAAAATTAGATTTTGATACAATGAAACAAAAATTGTATTTTTAGGAAATATATAGTTTTAATCAAGATACTCTTTTTGATGAATTCAAGAATTTTTTAAATAAATGATACTTTAATAAAATATTTTTATTATTAAATGATATTTATTAAACATAAGTGGAAATATAATTTTATAAATTCAAATGTAATTTTTATAAGGGTCAAAAAACTGTTAATGTCAAAAAATCGGTATTTTTCAATAAATGGGTATTTTTATTTAAAAGTTTAGATTATCATATTTAGAGAAATATTTTGATAAAATAAATATTATTTTTGAAATAAAAACATAAGAATTATTAAACAATAATATTTTCATAATTTTCTGAGACAATCATATTTTTGGATAAAAATTAAATATAGTATAATTATACGGTATGTATTATGAAATCATTAAATCCCAAAAGTGATGTAATAAATACTATAAATAGTATACATGAAAAAAATTATGTTTCCCCTTTAAAATAATGTGTTTTTTAAGTTATTTGATTAATTTTATAAACCCTTAATGAATCCTCTAAAACCTATATTATATTTTACGGTTTTAAAATCAGTTATTTATAAACATGACTCACTTACACATCACCAAGGGTATTATTTTAAGTAGTTTGGTTCTTAGAATTATAAAATAATGAAATCCACTACTATTTAGTAGAAACCATGGGAAAAACCATGGGATGTTTTTTGGATTAATTTATCATATAGAGTCCAAAACTAAGTTTAGAAATTAATAAAGAATTATCCTTTATTTTTCTATAAAACCCACACAACCTCTCATTACACTTCACTAAAAACCCTTAAATCGTAAATATACCTTCCCTTTTTCTCTATATATCCCTCATTATGTTCCACCAAGCTCTTAAGAATCTCCTCCCAAGATTTTAGAAGCACCCTCTCAAGGTAAGGGATTATCTCCTTCACTCCTTTATTTAAGAACATACTTTATATTATGACTTTATATTCCCAAATTTTATTATTTTATAATGTTTTGAAAAATTTATAATCCTATAATTATTATATCCTAATGATTATTTACCCATTTTACTCATTAAACCCTTCTATAAATCCTTATGTACACTCATTATGTTGCTAAAGTTTTCCTATGATTTTATATACCAAACATTTATGTAGTGAATACCAATACCCATTTCTACTAAAGAGAATTAATGTATATGTAAATATCCTTAATTGATTGGGTACTTCCATATATTTAACCCACACTCCATAATCATTGGGTTTAAAGTGTTGAAATATGTTCTTATGTTGTATGATCCATGTGGAACACTTATCCATGTACATGATATGAGTGTTATGGGTGGACCCAAAATTATATAGCCCTATAATGCAATGGATAATGTTTTTTTATCTCCTGAGATAAAATTTATGGTGCATGATAAGTTATCCCAAGAACACTATGTTATGATGTCTTAGTGTTTAGCCTTGACTTATATTTATGATGTCATGTTTTATGTTGTTTACACATTTCTATGTCGCCTTCATGTTATTATATTATATCATGATTCTATGTAAAATTTTATGATTCCCACCCCTTATGTTACCTTGATATTCCTATTGAATTACATTTATTAATTTCATCATGTTATTCTTTGATAATTACTTACTAGGATTTATAGTTCACCCCTTTCTTATGTACATCCCTATATTATCCCATGTAGTTTTAAAAGATCAATGAAATTTTAAGGGCATGTTATGGAGTTTTAGTTTATATATTTGTATTTATATTTCAAGGTGTTATGATATGTACCTAATTACCCAAATATACTAGGCCTCATGATCTTCTAGTGTTGTATTAAGTGTATCTTTATGAAATAAATCATGAAATAAAGTGTATGAATTTTATGGGTTTTCATAGTGGGTATCATAGAAAAGCATAATTATTTTTGGTGATTATAATTAGAAAAATCTAGTGAAAGCCTTAGGGAAAAGACTAAATATATGAAAAATTACCTAAAGTTTGGTAAAGTATAGAGTAATTAGTTTCCAAGAAAATATATCCATGTCTGGATACTACAAGTAGATGTGTCTATAACACAATTGTACTTAAGGGTAATAACCATTAAAAGGAACATTGAGATGGAATCGATCACCACCTGGTTCATGACAAATAGGCCTTTATTATCACCTATTTTGACACTCATGAGGGATATTCTTTAGTAAATCCACAAGCTCATTACGAACCATTATTAAAGGGACAAAAATTACTATAAGTCTTTATGTTAGGAAATAGATCATGGATAACTTAGATTTAAACCTATAAATTCATAGGTTAAGGAATATATGTCATTTATGAGTTATCCCTTTAATTTCTATGGTTCCCATTTATGTTTTTAATAGTTTAAAAATACTCATCCTTAATTTTACCTTTATTTTTATTCAATTCCTAGAAATAGGAGGAACCGAGTCAACAACCAATGTGATGGATGGTTATCAAAAATTATGATAAAAAACTTGCACATAGTTTAATATCCAAACACATAAAAGAAGTGAAGGATAATAACTCAAGGAAGTTCCTATGATAAGGGTGATAAATGAAATATGATTCAATTTTTTACGTGTTAAAAATATGTAAAGAGGCACCAAGGAAAATTCCACAAAGGAAATGGAAGATGTTTTGAGTGTGAAAAAAATAGGACATAAAGTAACTAATTTTCATGGAAAAATGAAGAATTAAAATAACATTATAGATGAAAATAAAGTTCAATCAAAGGTACCATTAATAGTTCTATGATGTAAATGTGTGGAAACTTGGGTATTATCCAAGACAATTCTCTATTCTAAGGGATAAAAAGGATGATGAGCACTAATAATATCAAAGAAAAATAGAAAAAGTAAGGTCATATGTTGAGTTGGAACATGATGATTAAAGTATACATAACCTATACTATAGAGTTGTGTATGTATTCTTTTATTTCAATTCATGCCACACTAGCATATCTTATAAGTTTTCTAAGAACCTAAATTCACCACCAAAAATTATTTGATATCATCAAAAAAAACTTCTATGATTATTGTACCACAATTTGAAGTTTTTGGGAATATTATTTAAAAGGAAAGAGAATTCCCAAGAGTGGCCTTTTCGAACCCTCTACACCTAGGAACCCCCCTCCCCGTAAAGAGGTCATCCGGAGAAGCCTCAGCTAGGAAGAGCCATTTCCAGCTGAGATGACATAGCATCCCATGGGGTAACACCTCGATCAGCGATGGTTCGACACAGAAATCCGTCAGCTACTTGAAGTGCACCCTTCTACCCACCCGGTGAGACACCGGGTTACCCGGAAAGATGAGCAGTACATGGGAGGTGGAAATTCCCCCAAGAGTAGGATCCCAAGAATTAAACCCCAAACCTCACCGAACACGTAAAAGGACTAGCCCAATGTAGTTAAAATTAAGCATGTAGATATATAAGAGGCTAGGGAACAACTTCATTAACTGTGGTCATGAATTATTATACATCATTCAATGTCATAAATGCATGGAAACTTATTATATTGGAATTTAAACATTCACCTAGCAAGAATTATTTTCTGGAGTAAATTAGGAATAAATCCTTCATCCAGTGGAAAATCAAAATGAAATTTTGTGGGTGGATGAAAAATACATAGAATAATAACTTTAAAGAAGATTTTTTTTTTCAAAATTATTCTATTTAATGTGGTTAACACCCACCAACTTTTGGAAGAATCTTTTTGCGTGAAAATTTTCCACCCCTATCCTTATAAATTTGTACCACCTCTATGATTACAAAGGAAAACCATTTTAAGGGTTATAAGGTGGATTTTAGTTGCTAAAATAGTTCTTTATAATTTTAATATATATTATTTTATCTATATTATTCCTACTTTATTTTATCTTTTTTTTGTGTTTCCCCCGATGTTCTTCTTTTATCTTTACATTTGTAGAGAGATAACCCTCACTGTTGTTTGAGGGGGGAAGTAGTAGTGTTTTGAGTTTATTGAGATTTAATGATTTATTACATTTTCTTCTAATATTTAAGTATTAGTTTAAATTATTTTGGTGTGGTGTCTCCCCTATTTCCCTACTATTATCCTTTTTCTCCTTATTCACTTATTTTCATTCTCGTTGATATCTGAGTCATTCAAATGGTAGAGTTTGGATTAAGTATTGATGTGGAAGAGATTACTCCTTAATGAAAAGGTGTCAATATAGGGTAATACCATTAAAATGGTTGGGTGTATATTGATAGGTCTTGATATTTATATTGAGTAAAATAATGAGGAATATATTTTTAATAATAATGATAACATCATTATGAACCCCTGAGAGCAAAAATTTTATTCTATTAACTTCTTTGTGTATTGTATTTTATTTTTATTTGTGTTTTTTATTTTCATTAATATATATATATATATATATATATATATCATTTCATGAATTTCATAATCAATCCCCCATATATATCATTTTAGTAGTTTTATATGAGATAGATTATAATAGTGACAATAAGAAGACAGTGCGTGTGAGTGACCTCCAAGAGATCGACCATAGGTTGTGCCACTATGGTACACTCTAAGTAGAATAAAAAATAAATTAAATAGTGGTTAAAAAAACTACTATTGTCAATTTAGTTCCATTATAGGGATACCAATATCTTACAAGCACTGTTTTTCATAAAAAACTAAAAAAATCAAAAATTTAAAAAACTAAAAAAGAGAGATTTATTGAATATATTTTATTACATAGGCTAAAAATGGATTATTTTGTTAATTTTTCTTATGATTAGACTAGTGATGAATTGTGTAGTAAGGGTTAATTTTTAAAGAAATAAGATGAAGACAACCTTATAATAATGAAGGTGTTGATAAATCAATTAAACAACCTTTCTACCTTCATTCAAGAATCCAAATTCAAATGGTTGGAACAACAACAACTAAAAAAAATGAAGTAGAATAGATCAAGCTTGTTTCGGATACATTTAAATTTAAATGACCTAAGGAAGACTTGAATATTCAACTTGATGATCCAATTGTCTCTCCTTGGCTATTTCTTGAAGAGGATTCTGAAGAAGATATGATAATTGATACAACTATAGGAGCACAACATGATTCTAAAGAAAATTGGTTAGATTTAATTGAAGGTAAAAGGTAAGTGATTCTTCCATTTTTGAAAATGATAAATCATCTCCTCTATACCTCTCTCTATCTTTTGAATAATATAAAGATGATTCCCCTATTGAGACTGAGTTTTTGGTGGTCTTCCCTAAAGAGATTGGCCATCAATCTGCTTTACATGAAAGGGAAGATTACTTTATTGATTTCTCTTGGTTTAATTATCTTAAAAATGAAATTCTCACTAAATTTCCCCTTCCTAAAATTTTGGATATAGAAAATTCACCCACGCAAGACTTAAATTAAGTTAACAAAGAGTCCAAAGAAGTCATGGACAAAGAAGAGGAGAACCCATTCTCTCTCCTTCACACACCATACAAGCTGAATTACATTTTTATGGGGAGGGAACTGCTAAAATCTATCCACAGGTTCCTCCATAAACATTGAAAGTTTAATAGAACTAAAAGAAAAATTTATAGTGGGTCATGAGAAAGAAACCACACCCACCTTCGGATTGGGGATGACTGAATGAAATTGTGAAATATCCCTACCCAGAATCCACTAATAGTGCCCCAAGCCAGTGGGTCACATGGCCTCAAGTGTTCCTCCCTATACACTGGAGGCTACCAACTATAAGTGAGGACCTATGGGGTATTTTTGGGGATACTATTACCCCATGTCAGAGTGTATTATAATAGAAAAATAATCTCATTCAATAGTGGAAGCATAATATAAATCACTAACATAAGTTAAACATCCATAGGACTGTAATAATAAACAAGAAAAAAGTAGTGTCATGTAAAATATGATAATCATGTCATGTATCTATACAAAAAAGAAAGAAATACATGGTGGTAGGTAACCAATATAGTACATGTATCAAAATAGAAAAAAGAAAAAAATTAACTATCCCCATATAGAATCATGATCCCAGCTCGACCATGTGCTCTCTTACTCCTAAGAATAAATAGTCAAGCACTGGTCCCTACCTACATCCATGAATTACATTCAGTTACCTAACAACAGACTGAATAGGGAGTGAGATACACTCAATAGGCCATTAAAAATTATGTCCATAACAAGTATAGTTTGTGTATAAATAATTAAGTAGTGTACAATATATCACATGTATAACAGTAATAAAAGTAAAGTGTCACATGAAAAGGTGATCATGTCCAGCCAAACATGGCTCCCTATGAACAATAATCAAGCACCCATAATCAAGGGATATTATAAAGGATAAAAAAATATCCACAACATCCATTCCGTGTAATCAAGTATATAACATACACAATGACCTATGTCGTGTAATCTAGTGTGAGACCATGAATGGCCAGATCTAAGTTATAGAAGACCAAGGAATCCTTCTCGAGTCCATCGAGCATCTTGATGGAAACTCAATAATGACTTGGGTGGAGTCTAAGGAGCATGTAAATAGATCATGTCCAATGTGAGTCCAAGAAATCCAAATTCAAGGGGTAGAAATATCCTTGAAATTATACAGAATTAGGATCCATGAAGTAGAAATGTCCAAGGCATCCATTACCGTAATCAATAAGGATCCATGGAGTAGAAATTTCTATGGAATCTAATGGAATCGGGATCCAAGGAGATCGTCTAAGGAATCCACTACCATTTTCAATATAGCATATCAATTCATAATCCATTTCATAATCATTTACATTTCACGAGTTCATCCAACCCATTTCCACATTTTCTATTTAAACAATCAACCAGTTTAAATATCATGCAATCACATGTAAAGAAGACATAACCTTATTATAATCATTTATTCAATTCCCATTCAATTAATTAAAGATCCCAAAATAATTGGCAACCTCACATGCACCCAATGGGGTGGTATAACATAGGAAAGACACAAAGACACACCCCATGGGTATCCTAGGTTGGGGATAACAACCTCCAATTATAAAAAGTCACTAAGTGGGAAACCTAACTAGGCTCCAAAAAATTATTAAAGATGTTAAATTAATTTTAAGGCATCACTGGAAATCCTGTCATGTAGAACTATGGAAACATGTCATATAAAATAACAAACCTTAATGGAAAGGTATATACCACCTATAGTATACACATGGTAGAACTCTCATCTAGTATTGACCTTTGATTCAGTCCAGATAGGGATAAAAATGAAGAATGGATGAAAATCATGGAAATAGGGAATATTAGTTTACACCTAAATAACCTCGTTTATATGAATAAAAATGAATAACAACATAAGATAATTGAAGAACTTATCGGTGTGGATCTAATGAGATGACCAGTGCTTGAATCAGAGTCTGGATGATGAATCAGGAGCCAAGACTAGCTTGAAGGCTTCAAAAGGAACTCCCAAAGCCAAGAAGGTTTTCCACTAGAATGAGGAGGAAATAGGTTTTAGGTTTTAATATATTTATGGGAAAAAAGTAATTTCCCACATTTTAACTGGGTTACATGGTTGACCAAACTGTGTGCCAACCGTGCACCCTTCTCCACCTTAAGGGGGACCTCACACGGTTCATATCTATGTTTTAGGAAACCATGCACAAACCATGTGATTTTCCACCATCAAAATTGTGCATTTTGTTAATAGGAATGTGACCCTGGTTGAATGGTTTCCTCAAACTATGCATCCTCATATTGTTCTCTATCCAAACTTGTAAATTTACTTCTAACCATGTGGCTTGGGTTGCATGGTTTCTACTAACTGTGTGACCTAGTTTCCTTTTCCAAAAACTGAACCTCCAGGCTATGGATAAGCCTTGAACACCACAAAAACTTTCATGATCTCATTAGGCACTCACATTAGGTCAAAAACAAGGATTTAAACCAAAATTAAAAAGATACATACATCATAGGAAAACTAAAGATCTTAAAATCTTTCCCCATTAATTAATTCATCCCTGAATTTACCTTCTAAGGGTGGTCAAGAATCACCTAAGAATAACTCCATCCACTGAGAATGTATGTTGGCCTCTTGCTCCCAAGTCTCATATTGTAAATGGACATGCTACCATAGCACTCATACTATAAGAAATGACCAACCTCAAAGAGCCTTCATGCTCCTGTCAATGATGCATATAGGATGCTCCTCAAAGGATGCATCTACCTGTAACTCAACCTCATCTTGCTGTAGAGTATGAGATGGGTCTGAGTGATAATGGCACAAATAAAATATGTGGAAGATGTCATGCATGTATTGGTACCTCTGAGGTAATTGCAACCGATAGGTTATTGGTCTGAGTCTATCCATAATCTTGAATGACCTGACATATCATGGTGAAATCTTACCCTATCTATGAATAATTCCATGTCATAACCTTGGTGAGATACGTAAAAAGACCTAATCCCCGACCTAAAACTTTAGAGGTAATCAATGGTGATCAACATAAATTTTTTGTCTAGACTGATCAATGGACATCCTATTTCCGATCAACTATACCCATTCTAAACTTTATCGCACGAGACGTAATCTGAGTAGTTCTTCCTCTCTAGAGGTGACCAACATGACCTACCATAAAAATCCTCATAAGGTGCCATCTTTGTAGTCTCTTGATATCTATTATTATAGGAAAATTAAAATAGGGTTATATTCCTCTCCTAATAACCCCCAAAATCAAGGATGCATGATCTAAGTATGTTATCTAGAACCTATATAGTGTGCTATAACTAACCATTAGTCTAAGGGTAGTATTTTGTGTTTAGAAGAACCCATGTACCCAAAGACATTTGTAATCTCTTCCAGAATAGAGATGTAAACTGAGTGTCCCTATCCGATACAATAGTATGAGGAACCCCATGAAGTCACACAATCTTATAGATATACAATCTCTCAAGATCATTTACTAAGAATCCCCCCTAATCGGCAGGAAATGGGTGACCCTTGTGAGCCTTTCCACAAAAACCCATACAACATCACTACCCCGATGTGAACTCGGTAACCCAATAATGAAATCCATTAAAACATAATCCCATTTCCACTCAGGAATGGGTAATTGCTATAAAATCCCACATGTTATTTGGGGTTACTCCTTAACCTTCTAATAGGTGGAACACCTCGTGACAAAACCAACTACCTATCATGTCATTCTTGAAGACTAGTATTGATGGAACAAGTCACAATACATCTTGGTAACACTGGTATGTACTGCCCAAGATGAGTCATGAAACCCTCAAATCATCTCCTCACATATATCTACTAGAATCCAAATGAAACCATGAATATGAAAAATATCATCCTCACCCATAGTCTAACTAGGAGGTGGGTCCTCACCCACCATATGCTCCCATAGGACTAGGCCCTCAACATCAGATAACCATCTCATCCTCACCCTATCCAGAAGAGTAGAAGTCACTGCTAAGGATAAGAGAAAAGTCTTCCCTTGGCCATCATGCACCTCTAAGTGCATCTATGAAAATAAGTCCATAATATTCCACTTGTTATTGGCCTCCTGAACTGCCTGTATCTGAGTCCTCCTACTTAGTGCATCGAGAACTACATTTCCCTTTCTAAGAATGTAGGAAATCTCAAAATCAAAGGACTATAGGTACTCAACCAACCTTCACTACCTCATATTCAAGTCATATTGTGTAAATATATAATTGAGTATTTTTTGGTCCATGCACACCACAAAATTTTATCCCAATAAATAATCTCACCAATAACTCAAGGCATGAACAACAACAGCTAACTCGAGATCACACATTGGGTAATTCCTCTCATGTGGACTCAACTAACGAGACCCATACACCACGAATCACTCCCCTTATATTATAACTACTCCTATGCTGATACTCGATGCATCACAATATAGTGTATAGATTCTTCCTAACTCTGGTAGAATCAGGACCAGTATTGAATTCAATCTCCCTTTCATCTCCTGAAAAACTATCTCACAGGTATATGACCATAAAAACTTCACACAATTCTTAGTCAAGCCCATAATAGGTGATGCTATGTGTGATAATTTCTATATGAAATGCATGTAATATCCATTTGTCCCTAAGAAACTTTATATGTCAAATACATTCTTGGGATTCTCCTAGAAAACTATAGCTCTCACCTTCTCTAGGTCAACTGATACTCCTTTATTTGAGATAATATAGCCTAAGAATTGAATATTATCCATCAATAAGTGACACTTAGTGATATTATCATATAACTAATTCTCTATCAGTGTATCCAAAATGATCTCATGATGTTTTCCATGGTCGTGTCAATTGTGAGAATACACCAAGACCACAAACTAATAAAGGTAAGGATAGAAAAATCATTTTATTAGCACCATGAAAACTACTAGAATGTTTGTGAGACCAAATGACATAACCAAATACTCATATAGACCATAGCTGATACAAAAATATGTATAAGGTATGTATGTAGGTTGAACATGTACCTGGTGATAACCCAATCTCAGATCAATCTTTGAGAAAACTTAATCTCCTCAGAGCTGGTCAAAGAGATCATCCATCTGTGGAAAGGGATATTGGTTCTTAACAATCAAATGGTTTAATTTTTGATAATCCCTACATAGAATTAAGGTTATATCTACCTTTTTTTTCAAATAGGAATATTGAAACCCATAGATAAGTGATGGTTCAGATAAATACCTTGGATTCCAAGTCCTCTAGCTACCTCTTGAGCTCCTGCAACTCTATAGTAGCCAATATATTAGGAGTAATGGATACCAGTGCATCTAAAGGAACCATATTGATGAAAAAATCTACCTCTTTCTTAAGAGGTAAACCAGAAAAATCATCTGGGATGGCATCCCTGAAATGATCAACCACTGGAGGGAAATATACTTAACACAATACCTGATCATTTAGATATAAACTAGCTATATGGGATTTCATCCTGCATATCCCAAAATTCTCCAATCCACCTCTACCTACCTGGACATCCCATTTACCCTTGTGAATAAAAAACCCCCCTTCTAGTGATGTAAAAGTCACCCTATAATGATATAAATTAACATGGGATCCAAAAGAAACAAGATATTCTATCCCAAGTATGATGTAAAACCTTGTCATCTCGAGGATAAAAAAATCCCACACGAAGTGACACCCACTAATATCAAGGGGAAACTCCCTACACTGGCATATATCCTTTATTCTGATCCCCAACGAAGTATCAAGCATCATAATGCCATCAGAAAATTGAACAATGAGCCCAAGGATCTCCAAAAAAGGAATATATATAAAATAATGAGATACAACTATATCAAAAACATAAAATACTAGATTAGAGGACACTAAAATCGTACCTCTCACCATAGAAGGCTCGACACTCTGCTCCTCAGGTGTAGGCTATATAGAATATATCTGGCCTGAATTGCAGCCCTATGAAACAACCTCACTACCTAGAGTAGGACCACTCTACTATCATGGTACAACTAGTGTTTGGATACCTTGTCCATGACCACCACCTCATACTAAAATACCAACACTACTCAAACTCCCAGCCTAACGTTGAGCTATAAATCCCACTCTTGAACCTAGAGTCAGAGTCGATCCCCATCCACTGACTGCTGGAGGGAAGGTCCTACAGAAATGTTGTACATGGCCCATTCTTCCTCATGTTCAACACTCAATTGGGTCTTTATCACATTGGTTCTTTATTTTTCCCCATCTCCCACACTGATGATAGAAGATGAAACTACCAACGCTAATAGCCTGAATGGTACTCCCCTCACAAGAAGACTCAAAACGATGCTTCCTGCCACTAGAATATGAACCACTGGGTTGAGAGGCTAAATTGCCCTACTCCGAACCACCATATATCCTCAGGTTCTACTCAGTAATCAGTTCCCGATTCACTATTTCAGTAACATTGGTTAACCAAAACACATTTACCTACGATCAAATGACATTCCTTATACCTTACTCAAAGTGTCTCACCCTTAACGAATCATTGAAAAGATAAATCGGTGAAAAAAATTGAAGCTATGTAAAGTGTTCCAAATATTCCATAACTATCATAAAACCTTACTCTAGATGTATAAACTCACTGTCCATTTCATATCTCAGTGTATTTGGAAAGGAGAAATCATAAAACCTGGTTTTGAAATCCCTCTAAACCATATCTCGGAGCATATCAACCTGGTTAAAAACATCCCACTAGCACTTAGCTGCTCCCCAAAGCATATATGTTGCAAGCTTCACTCTCCTATTAGGAGGTTTCTCCAAATGATAAAAAATATAAAGGATAGTCTCAATCCACAAATCAATAGCCTATGGACTGCCATCCCCCGAAAACGTAGGATGATGATGGTGTCGGAACACACGCGTCAACTCTTCCATAGATGAGGTAAGATGTGGTGTTCCCTAAACAGTATGCATGAAATGCATGAAAATCTCATGAATTTTTTCCTCAATACCCATTTTTGGTACAACTAATAGTGTCACAACTAGCACTATAGGAGGATATATTAGTATCCTAAGGCCCACCACCTCTAGAGCATGATCGTCACCACACTCCTGGCATATGACTGGTGTTCATTATGGTGGCACATATCTACAATGCCAAACACATGCCTGAGAAAATATAAATGATGAAAAGATCATAGTTAAAAGCATAGGATATGTTGAAGCCTCCCTATAAATAAACCACACCCCTATGCCTTCTCTTACATCTAGGTCTGGGTAATAGAAACAACCATAAAAATTACTAGAGACACTACCTACTTCCCACTCTAAATATAGGTCTAGGTCAAGTTCCATGTTCTCACAATTCCATTTTCCATTAAATTTATATTTATTTACAATTATATTTAAATGGTTAAACTAAATGGGTCACTAATTCTGATCCATAATGGCCCATACACCTCTTAAACTGAAGTGTGGTTTCCACTTAATCAAAACCATAACACATTCCAGTTCATGCGACCAATGGTCACTGACTCAACATGCCACAATTGACTGATTAGGGTTTCTTCTATATCCTAAGAAGGAAAACACTATTTAGATTATAGTAGGAACTCTAAGTACTAACTATGTTTCTCAATTCCCTATACAAATCATTTATCAAATAATAAGTATATCACTCAAGTCACACATAATAATTTCATGCAGTCAAGAAATGCATCCTATATGGCATGGCATAATCCATGACATGTGAATTATAATAGGAGCCTAACATGATGCATGATATGGAATACCCTCATATCATCAGACCAAGTATAAAAATCTATAATCATAATAAACATCAAACTTCAAGTTCATCACCCAATGGTGTAATCAAATCAACTATAATAGGAAAAATCTAGAAAGAAACAATTTCTATTCTAGGAAATTTGGCTTTTTCTGTACGTGAGTTAGCTACTCCCATACACAACTCATTACCAAATTCCAATACCTTACTAATATCCTATATATTATCCCAAAATATTAAATCCAAAAATAAAATAATCTGATACCACTTTGTAATGTCTCGACTAGAAAGCCACTAACAATGCCCCAAGCTAGTGGGTCACATGGCCTCAATCATGCCTCTCTGAATGCCATAGGCTTCTGACTAGAAGTGAGGGATTAGGGTGTGTATATTGGGAGAATATTCTCTCATATCAGAGTGTAGCACAATAGAACAATAATATCAGTCAATAGTATAATTATAATATAAATCACTAACAAAAGTTAAAAATCTATAAGACTTTAATAATAAATAATCCAAATATAATTTCATGTACAATATAATGATCATGTCATGTATCTATGAAAAAATGAAATAAATACATGGAATTAGGTAACCAATAAGGTAGATGTGTAAAAATACAAAAATAAAAAAGGGACTATCCTCAGATAGCTTCACTCGCCTAGATTGGTCTTATTCTCTCCTACTCCTAAGAATAAATGGTTAAGCATCATAAAGTGGGTGATTTCCCTAGTCCCTACCTACATCCATGAATTCTGTTCGGGTACCCAACAACAGCCCGAACAGGGCGTGCGATACACTCAGTAGGCCACCACCAACAATGTCTATAACAAGTATAGTTTGTGTATAAACAATGAAGCAGTGTGAAATATATCATAGGTATAACTATAATAAAAGAAAAGTGTCACATGAAAAGGCGATCCTATCCATATAAACATGGATCCCTATGAACAATAACCAAGAAAAAATAATCAAGAGTTACTATAAATCATAACAAAATATCCACAACGACTATACTGTGCAATCAAGTGTATAACATCCACAATGGTCTATGTTGTGTAATCCAGTGTCATACCATAAAGTGCCAGATCTAAGGCATAAAAGACTAACAAATCTGCATTGATTCCATAGAGCATCTTGATGGAAACTCAGTAACAACTTGGGTGGAGTCCAAGGAGAATGTTAACAAAGCATGTCTAATGTGAGTCTGAGCAAGCCAGATCCAAGGGGTAGAAAGGCCCTTAGAATCCAATGGAATCATAATCCAAGGAGTAGAAATGTCCAAGTAATCCACTATTGTAATCAATACATATCCATGAAGTATAAATATCCATGGAATCCAATGGAATCAGGATCCAAAGAGCTCGTCCAAGGAATCCACCACCATTTTTGATACATAATCTCAATTCAAAATCCATTTAATAATCATTTACATTTCATGAGTTCATCTAATCCATTTAAAAAATTTTCTATTTAAATAATTAACCAGTTTAACTATCATGAAATCACATAGTAAGGAGGCATAATATTCTCCTAATAATTCATTCAATATTCATTCAATTTATCAAGGCTCCTAAAACAAGTGGAGAACTCACATGCACCCAACGAGGTGGTATAACATAGGGAAAATACAAAGACACACCCCATGGGTGGCCTAGATTGGGGATAACAACCTCCAATGATAAAAATTCACTAAGTGAGAAACCTAATTAGGTTCCAAACAATTATTCAAGATGTTAAATTAATTTTAGTACACCATTGGAAATCTCGGTGTGCAACATGACAACAACATGAAATATAAAACACCAAACCTTAAGGTAGCAATATATACCACCTAACATATACACAAAGTAGAATAATAATCCAGTATCAACCTTTGATTCAGTCCAGATTAGGAGAAAATTTAATAATATATGAAAATTCTAAAAATAGGGCATATTATCTTACACCTAAATAACTCCATTGATACGAATACAAATAAAAACCAACATAATATTATTGAATAACTTACCAGTGAAGATCCAATGAGATGATTAGTGCTTGAATCTGAGTTTGGATGATGAAATGGGAGTGAATCCTAAATTGAAGGATTCAAAAGGAACTCCAAAATCCAAGGAGGCTATCCACTAGAATAAGGAGGAAATAGGTTTTAAGTTTTAAGAAATTTTAAGGTAAAAAGGTAATTTCACACATTTTAACTGGGTATCATGGTTGGAAAAACTGTGCACCAAATGTGAACCCTTATCTACTTCAAGGGGGACCTTTCATGGTTCATGCACATGATTTAGGAAACCGTGTGCAAACCATGTGATTTTCCACTGTCAAAACATTGCAGCTTTTTGCACGGGTGTGAGGCCATAGTTGCACGATTTCCTCAAATCGTGTGGCCTACTACTTATCTTTGTCTATCCTAGCACAGTTACTTCTAATTATGTGACCTGGGTCACATGGTTTCTATTAACCGTGTGACCTAGTTTCCTTTTCCAAAAACCATTCCTCCAGGATTCAAACAAGCCTCAGACACCCCCAAAACTCATGTGATCTCATTAGACACTCACATTAAGTAAAAAAATAATGAGTTAAACCAAAATTAAAAATATCTATACCTCATAGGAAAACCTGGAATCGTACAAATTTTCTGACCAAGGGTAGTAAAAACCTATCACCCACATAGGGGTCCAAACCATATTTAATCCTATTTTCCATTTCAATTTGTTTTTATTTATTTTTCTTATAATTTTTTTCATGATTTCTAGGTTTAATTGGTAGAAGATAGGAGCTTAACTCAAGGCTACCACTAGAAAATAAATTCAGTTTGTATATTTCCTTCCCTTTATTTTTTCCCCTTATTTTTATTTTATTGAGCTAAAATGAGGGGCACTTAAATGTAAGTGTGGGGAAGTGACAACTTGCTTTATTGTTTTTGTGTGTTTTTTATTTTTGTTTTTTATTTTTTGGGAACATTGATCTTAAATGAATATTCTTATCAATTTTCACTTTCAATTTATTTTAAGAGAGTTGACATGAATTTTGAAAGAATGGATTTTAAATGATCATTGATATTAATTTTTTCCTTGAATCGGATTTTCAACAATTTTTATGAGTTTGACTAATTTTTTAAATCTATACCCATGAAAAACTGAATAAAAAATATTTTCCCAATACGATGAGGTATTCTGAACCATTTTGACATTTTCTTCCTAATACTCACACTTTCTTAAGAGTAACTTGGATTTTGTGTGAGAATCAAAACTTTTGATTTTTCTCTTTCAAAGATTTGGAATTCATGGAATGTTTTTGATACGATTGATGAACTTATTTGGATAGACACATTTTAACTTGAGACCTAAATTTACATTTAACCTTATTTATCCATTATAATACATGAATTTCCTTATAGGTTTAAGCCACATTACAAGCCAATTTTTCCTTACCTACTCGCACTCTTAATATTTTTGGATGGATATTTCAAGTTTGAGTATGGTTGAAGGGCCTTTAATGTGTGTTCCTTGGGATGTGTTTAATTTTTGGGTGGTGTGAGGTGTTTTTCAACATTTTAATTAGTGGAGATAGATATAATTTGGCATGATTCATCATATCATTGTGCTATATTTATATCATCTGGTTCTCTTAAAAAAATTGAAAAAAAGAAAAAAAATATATAAGAAGAAAAAAATGGAGATGAGCTTGAATTTTAATTATACCTACTTTTGTGACTCATTTCACTCTAAAAAATCAAGGGAATTAATTTTCATTCATTCTATGTATGCAATTTCCATCTCACCCTCCATGAAAAAAATAAAAAAATGAAAAGAAAACATAAAAAAGAGATGAAAAAGGGGAATAATTTAAATTAGATCATTCATTCTAATCACCTAAAGAATCATATACCATGTCAAAAAAGGGTTTGGTTTTGCATTTCACATTTTCAATGGGAATTTAGTGAGTAATATCTTGGGTTTTCACTTGAATATTCATGAGATTGTACTTAAGAGTTCAACCTCCTCTTTTCGGCCTTCATTTTTTAAATGTTTCTACCCACCAAACCTAATATATAGAAATTACCTACAAAATGAACTCATGATTGAAAATATCTTCTTGTCTCATGGAATGTATCTATGATAATTTTTACAAGACTATAGTGATACATTCATTTTCCAAGTATGACCATAACTCTAGATTTAATCTCTCTTGAGTGAAGAGTGATATAAAATTCAATGTGAGGTAGGTTGTGATAGGGGAATGGATGAATTTTTTAGGTTGAAGGAATTTAAATTTGAGGGTTGAAAATAAAAATGATTTTTTTATAGATTATACATTATATAATTCTATTTTGGAAAATATCATGGATGTTTTCTCATTTTTGATTATTGTGTGGATTTTGATTTGGATATTTGATGATTACCTGAGAGTAAAATAATTAAGTGTGGGGGAGTGATGAAGCTAAAATTTTCATATATTTTATTCTAAAATTCAATGTTTTTAATCCCTACATAGTTTTATTTTATGGAAAATTTCTACATTGTTTAGGTTTTAGTAGTAATTTGAGCTTAATTGCAAAAATTGCCTAATTTTGGATTTTAAACTGTTTTAATTTACTTTTTTATTTTGAAAACAACCTTTTCTACACTGATTGAACTTAAAAAAATATTTTTTAGTATTCCATACATATTGGAATTCATTTCATTCAATTGGAGAAAAATACCAATCCAACATTTAAAGACCCAAAACCATCTCACAATCTGATCCTCAAAATCTGTGCATAGATCTAGATAATTTTAAATATGGGAATATATCTCAAAAATTAACATCCCGATTGAGCTAAAATTTGTCATGGATATATAGAAGAGGCTGGGTAACAACTTCATTAACTGTGTACATGAATTATTTCAACACACCACCCCTACTCATTGTCTTGGGAAGATACAAAGTGGTATTGTCTTTAGGTTACATCCCCAAGAAACCAAAGGCTAATAATAAATGACAAGGGAATTAGAGGAAAGTGGGGGATGATTTTACCTAAAAGACACACAACCTGTAAAGATACATAAAAAATCCTAGAATAGACTAAATTATGCCTAAAAATAAACCACATAACTCAGTACAATTCCAATACATAATAAATCATCGGAGTACAACAGAAAAACAAATGAAATTGCAAGACTGAGACTCCAACTATAATGACATAGAAACCAAAGTGGAACCATCCAAGACCAAGATGAAGACAATCATAAGATCTATCTTCAGTAACCAAACCATGAAGTCAAGGATCACCACTAGAGAAGTATAAAATGCAACTATTCTCTGTATCTCAGTAGATGAAATATGCAAATGCAAAAAAGTGACCAAGAAGGGGGTGAGTATAACACTCAATAAGATTTACCCAAATAAGTACCATCACACACCACTAGGACAAGAACAAGTTAGCACATTTTAATAAAACATAAGATAATAAGGTAAGCAAAACATTCCAAACAATAAAAAAATTTCATATAACAAAACATCAAGGTAAATCTCTTAAAAGAACTTCATTTCCATTATAATAATTAACTCATTACACAAGAATACACACACCTAATGAATTCAACCATGGAACTACCTATACCCATGAGTGGTAAGTCATCCTATCATCAAGCCATCACTTGGTGACCAACCTGATGGTGGTACTTCCAACCATGATCCACCCCAAATTATCATTTTCTTGATGGTGGTACTTCAAACCATTAACCATCCCAAATTATTATCATTTGATAGTAAAAATATCAACCATTTACCATCCCAAATTATTATCATTTGATAGTGGTACTACCAACCATTACCCATTCAAAATTATTATGAACATATACCACACCTTTATGCCAAAATTTACAATAAAGAATTTATTTAACAAAATCCCATCTTTCAAAACCCACCCTTTTGAAACCACATCAACAGGGGTTTCCTTATTAATTCCATCTAAGATTTCCAACAAAACATCAATATGATTGAGAAAAGATCAAGAAAATAATTTCTATAATGTTATAGTGGGAGAGAATCCACCCACCTTGAAAATATTAGTGAAAAGGATCAAAGATGATTTCATGGATTAAACCTTTGCCTCCCACTCCTTTTACCAAAACTAAGAATATCTCATCAACAAAAATCAAAACACATAAATCCAGGTATAACAACACTAATCCATTATTCCAATCAATACAACATAAGAAGATTCAACATGATAAGGGATAATAGAACACTAACCTTTTTATTCCACAAATGACCACTCAAAGATTCAATGTCACCAGAGTTTGGACATAAAAAATTAATATAATTTGCCTATGGGAACTGTGGGAGTCAAGAGGGAGAATAAAAGGAAACATAAGGATAAAACACACACTGGTCGTAACTTTGGGCATGTGAATTTACATGATGTGTAACTCATATACACATCGTGTACTTTATTGAATCCACATACACTGAAAATTGCATCACCTTGATTTAATTTTCTAGAAAAACCAATTACACGATGTGTAAATTTTATATGAAGTGTAAATTTGACACTCTGTGTGTTTGTTCTGCTAGTTTTTCCAGCATCCATCCCAAGTGTTCATATATCCAATTAAATCAAACCATGACCCCCAGAAAAAGAAAACACATTAAATGTTGGCATACCTCAAACCAGGGGGGGTGATAAATTCTCTACACTCTTAGGCTTCACATACTTAGAAAGATATAATAAATGAGGACATTTATCTCACATAAACTTTTCCCTTTCCCATGTTTCCTCTTGAACCTGACCATGATGCCATAACATTTACACCAAGAAAAAAGATCACCCTTGAAGGGTCTTTTCCTACCTATCCAAAACCCGTACTGATTCATGGATAAAAGTCACATCTAGATGAAGAGTAACATGATCCCATATGATCACATGTTAAGGATCCGAGTGATATTTCTTCAATTAAGAAACATGGAAGATGTTATGAACAACACCAAATCTTGATGGTAATGCTAACCGATACATAATAGTTCCAAACCACTCCATAACCTCAAAAAGTCACATATACCATGGTGATAGCTTCTTTTGTTTCCCCAAGAATCAATGATCAAGTCTTGGAGACACTTTCAAGAAAACATGGTCACTAACATCAAAAGATAAAGATCGATGATGATTATATGTACATGACTTTTGCCTCCTTTGTGTCTTTGACATTCATTTTTGAATCATATAGATTTTCTCCATAGTCTCATGTACAAGACTCAGTCAAATCATAGATGATTCTCTTATTTACACCTACCATAAAGGAGAACTACATGGTCATCTATGCAAAGCCTCAAATAGTGGAATTTGAATTGTTACTTGATAAATGTTGTTATAAGAAAATTTAACCAAAGGAATATGATCCTCACATGAACCACTGAAGTTCATTAAAAATTATCTAAGAATATATTGCAATGTATGAATAGTGTGTTTTGACTATCCATCCATCTATGGATGATATGCTGTGCTCAAGGTTAGTTTACTTCCAAGAGCCTGTTGTAATGATTTCCAAAAATGAGAAGTGAAGTGGGGGTCAATGTTAGATACAATAAAAACTGTAACTCCATGTAACCTTACCACTTCTTGGATATATAACTTTGCAAAGTCCTCTACTGTGTTGGATTCTATGATAGGCATAAAGTGTGTCAACTTAGTAAGTCAATCCACTACTACCCATATAACATCATGCCTATGTAACGTTCTTGGTAGGCTTGTGACAAAATCCATCACAATCTTCTCTCACTTCTATATAGGTATAGGTATAGAATACAACATACCCACTGGCCTTTGATGTTATGCCTTTACCTATTGGAGATTTAATCATTTTATCACATACTCTATGATCCCACATTTCATCCCTACCCATTAGAAATGCACTTTCATTTCCTTGTACATTTTATAAACACCTGGATGAATAGACCATTTTTAATGGTGATACGATGAAAGAAGTTTTTCCTTGAAATACCTAGGAACTACTATCCATTTCTGAAAATGTAACAAGGAGTCCTTATATATTTTCCAATTATCTAGAGTCTCCCCACCATTTAGGTTTGACCTAATGGTGATGCAGTCAAAATTAGATTTTTGAGCTTCTTTTATAACATTTCCCTAGTATGGAACAAGACTTAATGGAAAGAAAACTATATATTCACCATATGTATCACAATCTAAATGCATATCAAAAATTATTCTCATAAACTTCCATTGGAAAAGAGCTTCTCAAACCACTTCTCTATATGGTTTTTTCTCAAAATTCCCTTTATCAGGTGTGTATATCAAGTCGAAATCAAACATCTGGAGGTACTCTGTCTATCTTCATTGCCTCAAGTTCAAGTATTGTCAAGAAAATATGTATTTAAAACTCTTATAATTAGTGAAAACTATGAACTTTTCTCCAAAGAGATAATGCCTCCATGTTTTTAAGGCATGGAAAACTAGATCTAATTCCAAGTCATTCATAGGATAATTATTCTCATGAACTCATAACTATGTCAAACCATAGGCCAAAACATGGCCTCCTTGCATGATAACACAACCAAGACTAGATCCAGATGCATCATAATACAACACATAAATATTACCTGGTTCTGGAAAGATTAGGATGGGTTCTGAGGTTATATGAGTCTTAAGTTCCAAAAATTATTTATGAAATTCATTATTCCATATGAATGGAACACATTTCCTTATCTAAATAGTCATGGGAGAATCAATACTAGAAAAATACCAAATAAAGCGATGATAATACCCTGCTAATACCTATAAATTTTATACCTCAAAAAAATTCTTTGGTGTCTTCCAAGAGACTAACACTTCTATATTTCCAGGATCAATAGATATTTCTACTTCAGAAATTAAATTCCTAAGGAAACAAACTTCTTGTATCCAGAAGTCACACTTAGAAAACTTAGCATACAGATGATGTTCATGTAATGTACACAATAAATTTTCCAAGTGCTCTTAATGGTCATTCCTACTTCTAGAATAAACCAGAATAGCATCAAAAAACACCACAATAAAAGAATCAAGGTACCCATAGAAGATATGGTTCATTAAATCTATGAAAATTGAAAATTATTTTTTAGACCAAAAGGAATGATGACATATTCATAATGGCCATAGTGACTCTGAAATACTGTTTTTAGGATATACTCTCTTATGACTCTAAGTTGATGATATCGTGAGCGTAGATCAATTTTAGAGAACCATTTGTATCATTTCAATTGGTCGAATAGGTCATCAATTTGAGGAAGAGGATATCAATTTTTAATCATGGCTTGATTCAATTTATGATAATCAAAACATAACCATATAGTACCATCTACCTTCTTTACAAAAAAATAGGTACAACCCAAGGCAATGTACTCAGTCTAATAAAACATGTACTTTCCAATTATTCAAGCTAAGCCTTTAGCTCTCATAACTCTACCAGAGCCATTTTGTAAGATGATAACTAAATAGGACTTTTTATCGGGAGTAGGTTGATGGTAAATTCAATTTACATCTTGGGTGGTAACCTAAATAAATTGTCTATAAAAACATCTATATATCAATCCACTATGAAAGGAAGAATCCCATTCCCCGTTTCATCAGTAGATTCCAAGGTCATTTCCACTAAATAGCCCAAAATTTCTCTATCTAATACCACTAGAGGCCCTTCTATACATGAATTTATATCCTAATATCCCTTGAATACATGATGAGATCCATCCAAGGATATAAACATCACGTGCCAATCATAATAGTCTATATAGGCTTTAAACCCTGCCAGCCAGTCCATATCAAAGATCAAATCAAATATGTCTATCTATAGGACCATAAGCTCCCATAGAAACTACACTATGCCAATGGTAATAGAACATTATGGTCATTTAAATCCTATGCAATCCCGTTGTCCAAGGGGTGTCTTAATATTCATGACATGATGCATCATTTCCATGTGAAATCACAATTGTTCAATCAAAGAAGAAGCAATGAAATAATGAAATGTGCCAGTATCAAACAAGTCATGAATAAGGGTGGAGTTTACAAGAATGATACCTCACACTATTAATGGACCTCGTTTCTTTCTCACAATAGCCTGCTTTGCTTAATAAAGTTATCTCTTAGATTTCACAGGATAGCTCTTACTTCCCTGCTGAGGTGTCGACTAAATGACCGAAGTATTATTGGAAATGTCTTGGTTTATCTATGTCTGTGGATGTGAACTATTCTGATGGGATTATTCCATCTGAGCATATGAATTTTGAGTCTGTGTTGAGCCTTCTCCACCTGCTGATCTCAGAAGTTTATGACAATACTTCTTGATATGGACTTTCTTTCCATAGTGGTAGAAATTACTTTGTGGTGTAGTACATTCTTTACTCCTATGTGTCAAAAACCCATGCTAAAAATATCATGGTTTGATATTGGATCTTGGAAGAAAGTTAACTTATTCTGTAGTCTGTGTCTGGGGTGTGTCACCTCCATGATAACATACATACCTTCTTCTCTTATTTCTAGTACTAGAGTTGAAACCTATTCCCATGGGTATAAATAAACTACCTCCCATAGAATTCCCAATAAGATCCCTTTCGAACACTATTTCCCTATTAACCATATTTGTATAATCTGTAATATAGACTAAAGTATCCAGTAAATTTCATTTGTTTCCAATGAGTGTTTGGTGAAAGATTTCAATATGTTTTAAAATGTTCTAATGTGACGATTTTTGATCTGGTCAGTAGTTCAGAAAACAAACATGTGTCATTGCTTATTGAAACTATGTTTACAACATAAGAAGAATTGAGTTTGTTGGCCTTGGGAAAACATTATGACCATGAAAAATATTAATTTTTCATGATGAATATTTTGAGAAGGTTGGAATAATTGGCTTTGGACTTTAATGATTTTTTAGTGAGTTTACACTTCATAAGGTGTTTGGATAAGAGTTTATTAGTTTTCATATTAAAAATATGACAACATAATGGAAAATCACAATCCAAGAAAACTCAAACTCTACTACATGTGGGCCCCCAAAGGGACTACAACTAAGAAACACAGCGCTGGCCAGGCTAACAGGCAGAATGATCAGTGGGAGAGCTTAACCTTCTAGAGGGCATGGAAGCACATATGCATTGAAGAGCTACCTTTTAGGCCTTTATGGAAGTGAAGATAGTTCCTGACACAGGGTGGTGCCAAGTGGTGATGGGAGTCTACGTAAAAATTTTATTTGATCCAAATTGGAATAATTATGTAATATAAGGGAGTGGGAAATCTGAGAGTCTTTCAATGTGGGACGCATTACAGTAGCTCCTGAAAGAACCATAATTATTCGATTCACTTATTGTTTCATCTGGACTGTCATATATTTCAGTTATTCTTCACAACCATCTGATCTATTTGATGAATATCCTGAGCCATTCAATCAACTTTGGATGTCATCTTCTCCATCGAGCTTTCCCAAGAGTGCCGTACACCGAGATTTCTATGTGACATTGATCGAAGCTCGATCTGAGGCTTATGATCATCATCCAAGCATTCTAAAAATTAGAATATGATCGTAATCATATGAAACTTCATTTTCATGTGAAAATGATGATTAAAATTAATCTTTATAATGTGTAGAAAATATAAAATTATCTGGTGATGGTGATGGTTTGTGATATGTTGTTAAGAAATAGCTAAATGAGTATCCATGATTTTTGAAGGTTATGGATGATGAAATTTGTCTATAAATACTCGAGTAGGACTCATTTGTAGTGTTGAGATTTATCTCTCATTCGAGAGCACATCGCACCTTTGAGAGAGTTTTTGAGAGAGACAGAGCAGATAAAGCTAGCACTTTTCATCTACGAAGAGGGTTCCATGCACATGATTTGTTCTTGTTACAACCTTCGTATTCATATTATTTTTTCAAAAACAAAATAAATGGTTTAGTTTTTGTTTTGTGAAGGATAATGGTAAAAATTTAAAGCATTTTGTGTTTCTACAAACTTGTTTTGCAAAGAAATTAGAGACACCACACAGCACAAGAAGACACCAAATACTATTTTTGTGAAGCATAGTAATGGTATGTGAATAAGAAGGATATACCACATAATATTTTGTGAAGTATAAGGATACATCACATACTGTGTTCAAATGTGTACCACACATGAGGTAGAAGCAAAGTACAATAGCATGCACAATTCGTGTAAGAAGACTTACATATCTGTTGCGTGAAGGGTTTTCATGCACGAAGGTAGTAAGGGAGTTCATGCATGATTCGATTCATGTGTGAATGTTCATGAATTTAGAAAAAATAGTGTGTGTGTGTATAGTGAGTATGTAAAGATTGTTCAAGTATTTAGTGTGTGAAACGTGAGTGCACAATGAACCTAATGTGTGCGTGTTATAAAAATTTGTATGAACATGTAATTATTTATGCATGATAATGTTAAGATTGTAGATGAGAGTTATTACACAAAGAAAGAAGACCATGCAATGTATTATATACATTCATGAGGTTTGAAAAAGTTCACATGAAATATACATTATTTGATTTTGGTGTAGTGTTTTTAGACTGAAGCCAGGACAGTTTTTCTATCAGTGTTTCAGAATATTTCTATATCTAAGTTTTTAGTGTTTAGTGAGGTCAGGTATTCAACATAAGAAAGAACTCTTTCCTGATTATTTTTTTACTGAGGCACATTATTATATTCAATGATCAAATATTATTTGAGCAATTCCAACATTTGTGTAAAGGATCTTGAAATTGTACATGAGACTGTGTGATCCAACAAGCTTGTGGAGAAGGATCTTCAATTGATCTTTCTATAGTGGATCAAACATCTGAACTTGAAGGCTGCAACTAGGGAATCTAACTAGTTGCTGAATATTGTGATTGGGGGGGGGGTCTAACCAATCACTGTGAAGTAGGTACAGTTAGGGGGTCTAACCAACTATTTAAGGTTGATTGGAACTAGGGGGTATAACTATTTTTTAATTGAGGGGTCTAAACAATTATTGTTGTAATCAACTTCTAATATAGTGGATAATCCATGTTGTGGGGTCTAAAAAACACAGAAAGAAGTGGCTCTTTGTACTGAACCATGTAAATCCTTATGTGATATGTTATCTTTGTTTATTATTGCTTATAGGATGAGACTAAGTATTAAATATGAGGGATCGAGACTTTAATTAGTCACAAAGGTTGAATAAAAAGTAAAATATTTTGTAAAAATAGTATACCCCTGATTCACCTCCCTCTCAATGGTATCTAACTGATCTTTGGACACTTAAATTGGTATCAGAGAAAAAGGTACACTATGTAGATCCATATTTTTTTTGAATAATGAATAATTTTAATTTAGTGAATAGCTGAGGAATTCCTAATTTTGATGGTATGAACTACCACAGTTAGAGGAATATAATGCTTCCTTACCTTCTATCTTTTATCCTAGAAGTGAGAGATATAACAATAATGGATTTCCCTCCTATTAATGAAATTTTTTCTATGAATCAAGATGACAAGAGAAATCTATAAGTTGATGGAAAGGTTCAAAATGTAGTCTTGATGGGTTTATTATAAAAATCTTACACTAAAGTGATGTGTCTTCAAACTTCCAAGAAAATCTAGGATAAACTGAGAAGCAGTTATGAAGGAAATCTTAAAATCAGAGAATCCAAGTTACAAATATAGATAATAAAATTATAAGATATCAAAATGAATGATTATGAAAGTATTGATGACTACTTTACAAGAGTGAATGAAATTTTCAACAATATCAGAGGTTTTGGAGAGAAACTGGATGATTCTACTACTGCGAAGAAGCTTATGAGAAATTTTACAGATAGATTTAAATCAAAGATTTTAGTACTAGAAGAGAGAGAAGATATATCTTTGGAAGAACTTCATAATACTCCCATATCTTATGAAATGAGAAAAGTGCCAACATTCAAGAAAAATGAAAGATATGAGATGGAATTTGAAGCCATGATAAATGGTAAAAAAAATCAAAGAAGAACAAGAATCAAGTGATTCTAAGGATGAAGAATCTGAACATGACTTTAGTCAAATGATGGATTTTTTTACAAGAATATTCAATAGGGGTAGATGGAAAGGAAATAACAAACAACCACCAAAGTGATGGAATTGTCAAAACAATGGTCATTTTTTCGATAACTATCCAAATAAGAATGATGAAGATACTGAATTATATGAAGAGGATAATAAATATCAGAAAAGGAAGTGGAAGAAGCATAAAAATAGGTTTACTTCCAAGAAGAGTAATATGACGAGTAGAAAAATGGATGAATTTAAATCATCAAGTAGTGAATCATAAGATAGAAGATATTCTAAGAATAAAATATGCATTATGGGAAAATCTAATAAACCTAAAGACTCATTTGAAGGCAATGAAGGTGATGAGAGAATTGATTTAGAGTGGATGTTAAAAGATAATTTGAAATATACTCTTGTGTAAAATATGAAACTCAAGTAGGAAAATAAAAAACTGAAGAAATAAATCAACAAGATATCCTTTGAGAATAAAGAACGTTTCAAGAAAGAGGAGATTCATCTTAATGAGACAAGAGAAAATAAGTTGAAGATAGTTGATTTATAAGGAAAACTAAAAACTATTGGAAAGAATGATCATGACAAGGAAGAATCATAATTTTTTGATGAGAATAAATAAAATCATTTTAAATTAGCTAAATTTGAGAAAATGGTGAAAGATCTTGAAGAAAAACTTGTTGATAAAGAGGAATAATTATCTGAGACACAATCTATGTGTATTGTAGCTAAAATTGAGTTGAATAAGATGAAATAATACTTCACCAAAGTTGTTGAGATTAAGGGTGAATCATCTAAATCTTATGAGAAGAAGTGTTCATAGAAAAAGGTTGATTCTAAACCAAATGAATCTCAATGTACATTTGGTATTTTGAACAATGAAGATCTGAAAGACAAGACTGATTCAAACTGGCCCAAAAGAGCAGATAAGAAAATATTTTTTTTAAAAAAGAATAATGTACTAATACAGCCAGAAGATTTCCTCCTAAGTAGATACATCCATAGTCTATGAAAAAGTAACAACTACAATCATCAGAGTCGAATTTCTATCAATCTATAAGATCAAGGTTCAGAGGATACTATTAGTGTTGTGAAGTTTTTTTCATAAATATTATTGATGTTGGTATAACATGTCACTACCAAGGATAAGGCATGAATAAATGGGGATCAATGTCGAGCAGATGAGATCATATTATTTGAAAGAGAATCCTATGATCAGTAATTTATCTAAACTATCAATGCATAAATTCTATGAATGTTTGAATGAAGTTTGTGGTAGATGCAGTCAAGAAGGTCACAAATATGAGAAATGGAGAGTTTTTTTATCAAGTGAGATTTCTTATAATGAATACGAGAAGATAAGTCTGACAGTGAAGAAAGATACAGTCACTAGTGAATTGTGTGAGAAACTAGAACAATTTAAAAAAGATCATAAGATTTTCAAAGCTAAAGAAAATCAAGTGGTAACATATAAAGAATTTAATGATTATGAGGAGTCATCTACAAATGTTGACTTGAAATTCTGAAGTGTTAAAGGTGTGGAAAAATTGGGCATGACATAAAACATTTCATGATACTTATAACAACCCAAGAGATGAAGGATAACTCTTACAAATCAGAGTTTAAAAGGAAGAAGGGAAAAGAAAGGTTGAGAGGAAACTCTCATCCTGAGTGCTATTTGTAAGGGAAAAATATGTTCCTCCTTATTCCCTTATATAAATGTTTTTGTATTAACATGCATGAAATTAAAGGATATGGATGCATCCCTTGAGGTGGATCATAGATAATTTGAAGCTATAAAATTTTCAAAATCTTGTGAAAATAATGATCACTCTAAAATTTTTAATTTGAATTTAAAAGGAGGATCTATTTTTTTCACATGAACTTTTTGATTTGTTTGTTGAGATATGTGTAGGAAATCTCTTATAAATCTTGTTCAAATTTTTTCCTGTGATTTGAAGTTTTTTAAACAAGTTTTAGAAAGGTATCACATTATAATATTTTAATAGATTTAATGCTTGGGTGACATATCTCTTGTTTTCTACATCAGGATTTCCTACATAGAATTAGAGTTGATTAACTGAAAGCTCATTGCTTTTCTTAAGTGATTTTAATTTTGTTTTAAAAAAGTACTGAAGTGGAGAATAAGTTTCTTAAAGTAAGAACTCCTAAACTCACATTTGGCAATCAGATCGACGCGAAACGCATTCCGACAACGACATGGTTGCATCCCGCTTCTTGACAGAGCTTTGGTGGTCAGTCCAGCATAGTTTACCTCCTTCCGACAGTGATGAGGCTTGGAGTGGTCCCGATCTCAGTTCAGGTTGCTCAGCTCATCTGGTGCATCCAGGTGATGGAGTGGGATGGTTTCTTAGCTGTCCGACGTGACCAGGGCTTGCTTATAGTGAATTTCCAGTGTGGCTCAGGGCCAGATCTTCTATGCTTCAGAGGTGTGAGGTTTTCAGTCTCAGATGCTATGAGTTTTTACAAGATTTGAATTCGGCGATGTTGTGAATTTTTTCTCTGGATGGGTCTGGTTTTTGGTTTTCCTAGTTCGATGTCGACGGTCTTTCTCATTCTTGTCACTAAGAGGCTTATGCCAGAACCTGGTGAGGGTGCATCCGTGATTCTGATCAGAGCATATCCATGCCCAGAGAGGCGTTTCTATTTCAGGAAGATCCATATTCCCTCATTGGAGGTGGTTCCTCGGTGCGAGTTTGGGCCACCTAGTCCTTGGCGATGATGGCTTGAATTCGTGGTCTTTGGATTGTCTTTAGGGCTTCTGCAACTATAGTGGTGTGGTGGAGGACGACGGGGTTGGTCTAGGATGATTGTTTGTTGGAGGATATTTGGTTTTGTATTCTCAGAATGGTTTAAGGGTTTGTGAGGTCTATTGGTACGGTGATGCACCCGGACTCAAACACGCAGATCAGGCCCCAGAGAAGGTTTCAGAGCTATCTTTTCATCATTGCAGAGCTTTATGGATTTGAATGTTTGAGAGGGTATGTCGTTAGCCATCAGATCAGGTATGTGCTTTGACATAGGACACTTGCTTGTTGTTCATCATTGTACTGATGTATAGATTTTTCACGATCAATTGCTGGGGAGGGTTAGCTCCATGTTGTTAGTTTGGTTTGTCTTGCTAGACCTTCGGGTTGTGATTTGTTTTAAGTCGATGATGTCTGTTAGGGTTTCCCCCCTTCTTTCTTTAAAAGGGGTTTTTTTTCTTTAAATAAAAAAAATTTGAAGGCCTCTAGGCCGTTGGATGGTAAGAAGAATCAAATTTATTGTTGTTGAGAAAACATTATGACCATGAAAAATATTAATTTTTCATGATGAATATTTTGAGAAGGCTGGAATAATTGTCTTTGGAGTTTGATGAAGTTTTTAATGGGTTTGTACTTCATAATATGTTTGGTGGCTAAGAGTTTATTGGCTTGCATGGGGCCGGGATAAGCGGTGATGGGAGTTCAGGTAACCATTTTATCTAATCCACTTCAGATGAATTTTGTAATATAAGGGAGTGGGAAATCTAAGTTTTTCGAGGTGGGATGCATTACTGTAGCTCCCGAGAGAACCATAGCCATCTGGTTCACTGATCATTTCATTGAGGCCATCATATCTTTTAGCCGTGCTTCTAAACTGTTTGATCTCTTTGATGTAGCACTTTTCATCTTCAAATAGGGTTCCATGCGCATGATTTGTTATAGTTACAACATTTTTATTCACATGATTTTTTCTCAAAAAAAAAAAAATACATGATTTAGTTTTTATTTTGTGAAGGAGAATGGTAAACCTACAAAGCATTTTGTGTTTCTATAAACCTGTTTTGTGAAGAAGTTAGAGACACCACAAAGCACAAGAAGACACCATATACTATTTTTGGGAAGGCATGGTAAATGTATGTGAAGAAGAAGGCTATCCCATATACTATTTTGTGAAGCAGAAGGAGACATCGCATACTATGTGCGGATGTGTACCACACATGTGGTAGAAAAAAAATATAGTAGCATGCACGATTTGTGTAAGAAGAATTACATATCTATTGCATAAAGGGTTTTAATTCAAAAAGGTAGTAAGGGAGTTTAATCATGATTCATTGTGGATAGTGAGTGTGAAAATCTTGTACAAGTATTCAGTGTGTGCAAGGTGAGTGCACAATGATCCTAATGTGCGTGTGTTATAAAAATATGTATGCACATGCAATTATGTATGCATGATAGTGTTAATATTTTGGATGAGACTTATTGTGTACAGTAAGAAGACCATGCAATGTGTTATATACATGCTTGAGGTTTGAAAAAGTGCACATGCAATATACGTTGTTTGATTTTGGTGCAGTGTTTTGAGACTGAAGCTAGGATAGTTTTTCTATTTGTGTTTCAGAAAATTTTTCTAGCCAAGTTTTCAATGTTTAGTGAGGTCGAGTCTTCAATAGAAGAAAGAAATATTTCTCAAGTAGTGTTTTACTGAGGCGCCAGATTATATTCAGTGATCATATATTATTTGAGAAAGTCCAACATCTATGAAAAGGAACTTGAAATTTTACATGAGCCTATGTGATCCAACAATCTTATGGAGAAGGAAATTCAATTGATCTTTCTATAGTGGATCAAATATCTGAAGTTGAAGGTTGTAGTTTGGGGGGGGGGGGTCTAACTAGTTGCTTATGATTGTGATCGGGGGGTCTAACCAATCACTCTGAAGTAGATACAATTGGGGGGGGGGGGTTTAACTAACTGTTGAAGGTTGATTGGAACTGGGGGTTATAACCAGTTTGTAATTGGGGGGGGGGGGGTCTAACCAATTACTATTGTAATCACCTTATGATATAGTAGAGAATCTGTGTTGATAGGTATAACCAACATGGAAAGAAGTAGGTCTTTGTACTGAACCTTGTAAATCCTTGTGTGCCATGTTTTCTTTGTTTTTTATTGATTGCAAGGTGAGGTTGAGTATGAAATACGATGAATCGAGACTTTAATCAGTCACAAAGGTTGATCAAAAGTAAAATATTTTATAAAACCAGTATACCACTGATTCACCCCCATCATTGGTTTCTAACCAATCCTTGGCCAATTCATAGAGAACATCTATTTTGGATCAAATCTTTGGTTATAATCCAAAATCAAAGATGCATTCCATCAAGGATGCACTAGAAACTACCTCTAGAGAAAAATGAAACATGTTCATAAAATTTTCTCCATACTCTACCCCAAAGAGTTTTTCTTTCTTTAAGATGAAGAAATTTGTGATTCTTTCTATTTTGAAAGTATGGGGATATAATTGTTTATTGAAAATTTCCTCAAAATCCTCCCACTTAATTACCCAATTGGATTTAGCTTGAATAGCTAAATTGTGAGGACCCAACCCCAGAAAACCCGGATCCAGTGCCTTCAGAACAAGATGTGTGACTTTTAACAAAAACATGTACTGATAAATTACACATCATGTCCCGTAGAGAGGATCGAATTCAGTTCAGGTTCTAGGAAACCAGCTACTCATGGAATTCTTTTTCTACTAAGAGTTGATACCTGAAAACTTATTTAAAAAATGTAGGGTGAGCACACGAATGCCCAGTAATGGGTTTTAAAATAAACCAATATAACTTTTGAAAACATTCTTTAAATCTTTCCATAAAACATTTTTCTTAAAGAAGGGATGTAACACATGTAACACAACATAAAAATGTTCAATCAAAAGAACATTCTAATAGGATTACAAGGATACCTGATTCAATTATAGGAATTCTTATTTGGAGTAATAAATAAAAGACATTCTAAACATGTATGACATATAAATGTGTAATCACCAATTAAAATGAATAATAAAAGTTTCATATAAAGGTAGTAACTTCAATCTCATGTACTGAATACTAATTCACTGGATACTAAACACAAGTCATGCCATAAGATTTTATTTTTCTGATACTCATAAGTACTGGATTTTAACCATGGATATTCTACTAGTCAAATATCCATTCGGTTAATTAATTATCATAAGCATAACAAGGGAATTTATAATGCCAGACTTCTGTGTCAGGGCTTCGTACCAAGACCTAGGGGCTAACTGTAACTGGACCCCAACCCGGAGAGTATCTGTAACTGAACTCCAACTCGGATAGTATCTGTGACTGGACTCCAACCCGGAGAGTATCTGTAACTGAACTCCAACTTAGAGGGCTTACTTTTACCGGTCCCAAACCCGGAGGGCTTACTTTTACCGGTCCCCAACCCAGAACATTCTAGTCCAATACATTATTCATATGCCAAATCAGGACATATATTTTAAAAGTTATATACCACTTGAATAATTACTTACACATTTCATATTATTTAAGGTGTCCCATACCACTTTGAATAATTACATTTTATTTCATATTATTCAAGGAGTCCCATACCACTTTGAGTAATTAAATTATATTTCATTTTACTCAAGGTGTCCCATACCACTTTGAGTAATTAAATTTCTTATCTCATTATTATGATATGCCATATGTATGCATTATTGAGTGAAACTATAAATAAAATGAGAAAATGAAACCATTTAATCTATAAATGCATAATATGACATATAACATTAAAAATATAGCAGTAAGAGTTTATCAAAGGCACACATGGTTCATTACACATTCTTTGCACAAGAGAAAATTAATAAAGCACATCAATTAGTGGGTGAGAAGGGGATTTCCATACGAGATGTCAAAATGATAACTATTTAATTTAAAATCATTATTCCATGAATGAGAATACATGTTATTTAACATGATTTTAAGAAGTGTCAGTGATCAAAAAATTAAATTACATCATGAATCAACTAACAACAACCACCACAGTTGACAAAAATTAGGCGAGCTTAACATGATCGCATGGTTTAACACACCCTTTTATCCTTTACTATATTTTGTTCATAAGTTTATCTTCTTTTTAATCATGAAACAAAACAAGGTCAAACACATAATACCTTTGAAACATGAAATTATAATAAGGCTCAAAATTTCTTTAACTAAGACAAGTTTGACATACGTTATGGATTAGGACATACACTTTTACGTGAATACTTCTTGGTTTGGCATATGCAGAGACTAATATTAATTAAAGTCTTACAAGTATTAATTACATCACTTATTTAATTAATTTCTAATAATCCATTCATAAAATTAGGGTATTGGAAACTATAACTGTATATATATACTAAGTATAAATATGATTTTCCATAGTTTAATAATTTCTCACTCGTAATAGATACTTAAAACATATTTATTACACCATTATTAAAACCAAATCATGTTAGGTTGTATCATATGTGACCGTATATACATATATAATTATAAAAGGTATTCATATAAATATATATTGCATTAGGAGAGGAATTATTTCTTCAAGTTTGCATACACCAAGGATCCGAAGGTCCTAGGATCAGGTATTTGAGGATTTCCACCAAATTCATATGGCTATACATGCATTCATACATTTATAAAATAAAAAATTTCAACAAATGCATGCACATATATATAGTACATAATTATGTTTTTCTTGTATTAAAACACTCTCCTATGTTTGTTCAATCTCTTGGACTCAAACATATGACTTAGATTCGGTTTAAGGAAGGGTTTTACCTGAACCGTAGGACTATATATATATATATATATTTTTTTGGGTATTCGTGTATGTACACATATCCTCAAATAACAAAGACAAGGCAAGGAAAAAAATAATTTCCCTTACATCCTTTATACCATTTGAGCTCGAAAACCCGAAGACCCAGGTTCAGCACAGAATAACCTTTAAAATATACCGAAAAGCTATAAATATATTTTTTTGCGCATATATGTATATATATACTCTCAAAGAAACCAGAAAAAGTAGAATTAAAACCTTTATATTGGTTCGAGAAGGAGGATAACTTGAGGGAGGGTGGCTGGAACTTGTTGGGGGTTTGAGAGTGGAGAAGAACCGAGAGTTCCTTGGGTGAAACCGGTTAGCTTATAAGCTAAATAAAATATAAAAAATCATTTAATATGACCATTGAGAAAACCGAGTCTACTCACTTCATTAATTGGCTGGGGAAGACTTATGGAAAATGGAGAACAAGGAGGGTCCACCCGACTGTCTTGGTAGAAGAAAAAAATGGTGCAAAGGGTTATAGGGTTCTGGTGCAGTGCACGCTCTGGGGAGGAATAAGTTAACACAGCGGGATGAATTTGGGAAAAAAACGGACGGTCAGGATCAATTTCGACCTTGATCCGATGGTTGGGGCGCGTTAGCTGTTTAAAAAAGGAATGGGCGGCTCAGATTAAATCTGAGTTTGATCGGATGGTCCTGGGTCGACGTAGAATTTTAAAAACCTCGAACGATCACGATTAGATCGCGTTGGATTTAATGGTCCACAAAAAACACAGAGAGAAATGCGGTTGCTGAGGGTCGAGCGTGGGGTCGATATCGAAGACCCAGATCACGCACGGCGTGATCCAACGACCCAGATCTCGTTTTGACCGAAAATCCTTGTCCCACATCGAATCAGCAAGGGTTTACATGGCTATTTATAAGCCTAATCCTCTGAATAATGCCTCGGAACAAAACATAACACACACATAGGGAGCCTTATACATGGGCTCCCGCCCCTCAGGCCTTGGCCTACCCACTACTGCGCTGCGGCCTTGTGCCCATGGTGTGCTCTCCAAACCCCCGTGCGCTCCTACGAGCCCTTCGGGGAACTATGCCCAAGCTTGGGCTAGCCTTAGCTTGGGATAAGGGCTAGAATTAGCTATAATGCATGAGCTGCCTCCCTTGGCCTAGCCATAAAGGGATGGTCCTAGCTGGACCATTTTTTTTTTATAAAAATTAACTTACAAAAAAACATAAGTCTTAAGAAAAATATATTTATTAAAACCATAAAAAAATTATCTTTTTAGACATGACTTTCACTTAAAAACTAGCTGGCCCATTTTTTTATAAAAAATAACTTACAAAAATCATCAAGACTTGAGAAAAATATATTTATTAAAAGCATATAAAAATTATCTTTTTAGACATGACTTTCACTTAAATAATAGGAGGCTAAAGAATAAAAATTATATTTTGTCTTAGCTCAAATTATTTACAAACACTAAACCTTTAACATAAAAATTGAGATTTAATAAACCTACATGATAATTTTTATACTAGTATTATAGAAAACTTAGTTTAATCCAAAACATAATTTAATTTGAATAAATTAAACATAGTTTGTAATACTGTTTAAGAAATGAAAATCTTTACAATATAATTGAAATATTTTCAAGGTGTTTTGAATTACTTATTATATTTCAAAACTTAAGTGTAATTCAAAACATTATACCATAGTTAGGGGTTATCTTATAATTTCCAATTCATGATGTAGATTTTTGGAAAACTAAGTTGTACTTAATTGTTTTTAGTTAAATCACCACAAGGATAATGACTATAATTATAGATGTTGGATTTACAATGATCACCAAAGGTAACGGTCGAGTTAATGCCTTATAAAACTATGCCTTAGGGTGTCCTAAACTTAGGAAAGATAAGATATGGTGCTTTTCATACCATTTATGCTCAACATAATTTACATGATCATGGTGGTGTTGTTCGTTTTCACTGACTCGAAGGATCTCCTTTATTTACCGTGTCTTATTGTCTTTGTAGGGGGCCTTCCCATAGTTCTAATAGGGTTTTTATTAAGAATTTTTGGGTAGGATGGTTCCTTGTGATCTTTACACATTGTAAACACTTCGGTGTAATGTTTAAATAAAATCCTTATGTTTATCTTTTACATTTGTTTTTGGTTGAAAGACATTTTAAACAAAAATAAAGGCATAAATTTATCATTATGTGAGATAAAAGTTTTTGGGGTGTTACATAAATCCCACCATTGGTTTGCAATATCTTCCAATATATAGGTTTCCAACATAATATTTAGCTCTGCTGGTGTACCAAGAAAATAAAAAATTCTATTTATTCAGTTTTCCACATTTATGCCTTTTCATGTTTTGAATCCCCTTGAAACACTGGTGGATTATTTTTATTAAACTATACTAAATGATCTAGTTACCATGCTTCATAATTTCTATTTATTATATTGATAATTTAAAACAATTTTAAAATACTCTATATAATTTTCAGGTTCACCTATGGTTTAGGTGCAACCACATTTTTATCATCTTCTTCCTCCTGGTTTCAATGATGTCTTCCTACTTCCATTTTCTATAAGTAGAATAATACACCATTTAGACTATTTCTCTCTAAGAAATGAAGGCTTGAATAAATTTCAAAGCATCATAAACAATTTATACTGTCATAATCAATAAATTTTTCAACCATATTTTAAAAAATAATCCATTTTATTTGTTTTTTATAAATCATTTGAATAGTAGATGAACAATGCCATCCAATGGGAAATCTTATCATAATGCATGGTATGCCACAATCATCAGCTAAACCTACAATGATGAGATAAAAACACTCCTAGAAGTTTTTTCTAACACTTCCAACTACCCTGATAACTTGAAGTTTAATATAAAAAGGTTAGCTATATCTTTTTATACTATACGTTTCAAGTTCTAATAGTTCTATCACCTTGCTACCAACCCAACTCAAGAACTGAAAAAATTAGTACCATATGAAACTCAAGGACCAAAAAAATTGATACTATTTGTCCTAAAAATATATTCAGAATGACTAAGGCTAATACCATTTGTAACACCCAACCCCTCCTTATTAGTTTGGGAAGAGGCAGAGTGGTACTGGCCTTAGGTGACATCACCAAGACATAAAAAGTTGGTAATAAATGCTAAGGGCATTAGAGGATAGTGGAAGAAGATTTTCCCTGAAGGACACAAAAACTTTCAAGATACATACAACATACTAGAATAGACTAAATGATGTATGAAAATAAACCACATAACTCAGCATAATGCCAATACAGAATAAATCATCAGAGTATAATGAAAAATGAAATGAAAGTGCAAGACTAAGACTCCAAGTAGAAAGACATTGGAACTAAAGTGGCACTGTCCCAGACCAATATATAGAAACTCTTAAGATCCAACTTCAATAACCAAACCATGAAGTCAAGGGTCACCACTAGAGAAGTATAAAATGTGACCCTTCCCCGTACCTCAGTAGATGATATCTTCAAATGCACAAAAGTTCCCAAGCAGGGGGTGAGTATAACACTCAATAGTATTTCCCCAAAGACTTCCCATCACATGCCACTAAGGCAAGAATAGGTTTTCAAATTTTAATAAAACAGAAGATAAGTAGGTATGAAAAATAGGCCAAACTATAAACATATTTCATATAACAAAACATCAAGGTAAAACTCTTAAAACCATTTCATTTCCATTGACATAATTAACTCATTTTACACACACACACACACACAAAGAATACAGCCATGGAACTCCCTATATTTATGAGTGGTAAGACATCCTATCACTAAGCCATCACTTGGTGAATAATGTGATGGTGGTACTTCTCACCATGATCCATCCCAAATTATCATTTTTTTTATAGTGGTACTTCCGACAATTACCCATCCCAAATTATTATCATTTGATAGTGGTACTACCAACTGTAACCCATCCCAAATTATTATGAACACACACCACACCATTAAGACAAAATTTCCAATAAAACATTTATTTAACAAAATACCATCTCTCAAAACCCACCCTTTTGAAACATTACAAAAAAAATGCTAATTAGTGATGTTTTATTTTTCATTAGCGATGTTTTAAAACCTTGCTAATTCATTTACTGATGTTTCTTAAAAAAGTTGGAAAACGAGGTGTCGATAATTTAGTGATGTTTATAAACATCGTTATTTAAAAACACCTCATTTATCAATGTTTTTAAGAAACATTAGTAAATAAACGTTGCTAAATTAGTGATGTTTATAAACGTCGCTATTTAGTGACACCTCATTTGTCAATGTTTTTTTGTAAAGACCTGAAAATTCCATATATTTTTTTAATTATAGGGAATTATTAAGAGACTAAGAAAATCGACGACACGTGATTTCGAGGCCCGGAGAGCCTGAAACAAAATTTTGAACTTTTTTTAAGGTATGTTCAGTAAATGTGCGAGTGAGATTTTCTATCTTTTGAACTGGTGCTTAGATTGAAAATCTGAGGGCACTGTTGGATTCACAACACTAGGATTCGATTAGGCAAAACTTAACTTCGGCCAACAAGGGTCAGACTAAAAAGTTAAAATTTGGACTATTCAAAAAAATAATAATAAAATAACTCTTGAGTTATTTTATTCTTTTTCCAACTTTTGAGTGTCAGTTGGCGGGACCGCTATGTAATGACGATCATTAAATAAGAATCATTTAATGACCTGTTACTTGTCTGTGTAATGAAAAAGCTTGTGTGATTAATTGGTTCATTAATTAAGGATTATTAATAAACCACAATAATGGACACAACATTGAGGATTATTTTTCTTTTATTAAACAAACTATTGGCTAGGGAATTCACAAACCACGAGAGGAAGCTCTGGAGAAACACTGGTGACATCACCCTCAAAATGTGAATTTGATTGACGCGCTGTCTGCAGCATGAGGACCCTTACGACGGGGTGGTACTTTTGAGATACTCTACTTGGGTTTTGGAAGAATTTGGAGTACGGCTAGGTTGGATCAGACTCAAATCCAATCGGACCCTATTTACCTTTTTGCCTATATCTTACAGAGCGGGGGTCCGATTGACGCGCCGTCTGTCGCATTAGAACCCTTATGACAAGACGATCCTTTGGGTTACTTATTTGTGGGGATTCATGGAAGTTGAGGTATGACCGATATCTTGAGGAGCAGAATCTCAGGAACTCAAGCACACCAAGTGCAGGAATCCTATGGCTGACTGTTAAGTGAAGAGCGAACCTCTGTGGATTGGCATGAGAGTGACCCTCTATGGATTGAAAGTAGTGTGAACCTACGTGGATCATCAATAAAGTGACCCTCTATGAATTGACATGAGAGATACCCTCTATGGACTGGTAGTAGTGCGAACCTCTGTGGATCAGTAGTAGTACGACCCTCTGTGGATCGTAAGTAGAGAGACCCTTTGTAGATCGATAGTACAACGACCCTTTGTGGATCAACAACAGAACCTCTCAAAAAAATAAAATGATCTAGCTCAAGACCAATCATCTTTATTCCTGTTCTCTAAGTTTTATACCAGGTGTGAGCTATCTTTTACTTTATGATTTGTGATTGAGATCATGCTTTGTGGTTTTTCCTTTGAGGAATTCTGGGAGACCTTCGGGGTTCTCGGGGTCCCTACTGGGTATTTTTATACTCACCCCTGTACCTTGTTGTGTCTTGTGCAGATGACGGACAGCTTGAATGAGACTTGGGGAGCCAGGGATAAAGGGTGCTTGAAGGTGATTGATAGACGTGGTGAGCAACAGTAACGACAGACGACGAGCTGTACCTACCCTTCAGGTAGGATCCTTGGTTTAAGACCTTCAGAGCATGTTTTTCCCTTTTTGTTGTACTTTATTTTCAGTTGGGTTTGTATACTGTCCCTTTTTACTTTCGTTTCAAACTTTTACTATTAGTTGTTTTACTTTGTGGTTTGACTTTTTTGTGTACATAGTCTGTGTGTGTAAAAGTTTAAAGGTAATACCTTTCCTTTTTGGGATATGCATTTCCGGTGCTATTTGCCAACCCATGACCTATGGAAGACGGGCTTGGGGTAGTCACAGCATGATCCCCAGGGGACGGGTCGTGACATTTTTAGAAACATCAATATTTTTTTTAAATTCATAAATTTTCTAGATTTTTTAAATGATGTTCATATTTTTTCGGGCTCACCTACATACCCCCACCATTACCACTATTCCCCCCCACACCCCGCTCACTACCCCTCCCATTCCCGCTACCCATTCCTTGCTCCCTCTCCCGCACTACCCCGCTAGTATACCCCTTCCGTACCTTATGGACCCTACCAAGACCACTCCCTCTCTCCCACCAACCTCACTCTCTAACATTTCCACGCTAGCTTACCCCTCTTGTACCCTGCTCTCAGAGCCCACACCAAATTCGAAGGGGTTTTTAAAAATTAGGTGTTGTAGAGGATCAAACCATGAACCTCTAGGACCCCTTGCAAAACACCTAACCAACTAGCTTATTGTTATATTTTTCTTTTTATTGTATTATTTGATATATATATATAGATATCAATATTTAAAAAATAAATAAAAAAATATATTAATATACATACATTAATATATAAATATATATATGTGCTTATATTTTATATTTATATTTTATGTCTAAATATATATATGTGTGTTTATATTTATTATATATATATATATGTGTGTGTGTGTGTGTGTTTATATTATATTTTATATGTTAATATTTTTTGTTAATTTATATTTTTATATTATATATATGTGTTTCTGTGTCTGTATAAATATATATGTGTATATATATAATTATAATTATAAATTTACACACACACACACACATAATTAACAACTTTTTAAAACACGGGAAAAAATACCTCTAAAGTAGTCTAGTTTTCTTAAAAATATGGCTAAATTTAAAATATTTAATTGTATTATGTTATATATATATATTTCAGTATTAAAAAATTAATATTATATCTATATATATATATTTATATATTAATGTACATATATTAATATAAATATATATATATATGTGTGTGTGTGTTTAGACTTTAGATTTTAGATTTTATGTTTATATATATATATGTGTGTGTTTAAATTTTATATTATATATATATATATGTTTATATTATATATACATATGTTTATGTTTTATATTCATACATATATATATATATATATGTTTATATTATATATATATGTTTATGTTTTATATTATATATATATATATGTTTATATATACTATATATATATATTTTTATATTATATGATATATATATGTTTATATTATATATATATGTATTATATATATATATATTATATGTTTATATATATATATATTTGCGTGTGTGTATAAATATATATGTGTATGTATACATACATACATATATATATAATTATAATTATATATATATATATAATTAGCCACATTTTAAAACACTGGTAAAAATATTACTAAAATAGATGTGTTTTCTTAAAAACATGACTAAATTTAAAATATATATGTGTTTTTATATATAAATATATGTGTATATATTTATATATTTGTGTGCGTGTTTAGATATGTATAAATATAAATATAAATATATGTTTATATATATGTGTCTGTGTTTATACATATTAATATATATATATATATATATATATTTACATCGATGCGAGGAAATGAGCTATATAAATATATATATTTTTAGTGGTATTTCCTAAAAAACGTGGCTAATTTAGTGACGTTTTCTAGAAAACATGGCTAAATCAGGGATGTTTCCTAAAAATGTCACTAATTTAGCGACATTTTTGAGGAAACGTCGCTAATTTAGCTGTGCTTCTGAGGAAACATCGCTAATTTAACAACATTTTTGTGGAGAAGTCTCTAAATTAGCAATGTTTTCAGGAAACATTGCTAAATTAGTGATATTTTTAGGAAACATTGCTAAATTAATGCCTTTTTAGGAAACGTCACTAAATTAACAACACTTTGGAGGAAACATCACCAAATTAGTGACGTTTTTCATGAAACATCGCTAAATTAGTGAATTTTTTCACTAAACGTCGATAAACTAGTGGCATTTTTAGGAAACAATGCCAAATTAGAGATATTTTTAAGAAACATTATTAAATTAGTGACGTTTCTTGAAAAACGTCGCTAAAAAAATGTCTCTAAATTATAGTTTTTTTGTGTAGTGAAATCACATTAACTAGGGTTTTCCTATTAATTACATCAAAGATTTACAACACAACATCAATATGATTTAGAAATGATTAAGACAACACGTTATTGAATGGTAGAGTGGGAGAGAAGTCACCTGCCTCTATCATATTAGTGCAAATGATCCATGACAATTCTGCGGATTAAACCTTTGCCTCCTGTTCTTTTACCAAAACTAGGAAGATGTCATCAAAACAAATATAAACACATAGATCTGGGTATTACAACACCGATATGTGGTTCCAATCAAGCCAACACGAGAAGATCCAACATGATAAAGGAAAATAGAACCCTAACCTTTTGATTCCACAAACGACCACTCAAAGATTCGATGTCATCGGAGTTCGGATGTCGAAAATCACCAGAATTTACTTATGAGAACCCTAGGATCCAATATGGAGAAGAAAAGGACACATGAGGAAAAAACATGCTATCCATAACTTAAATTATTGGGAGTGGAGATTTATACAATGTGTAACTCATATACACATCGTGTATTTTCTCGAGGCCACGTATACTGAAAATCACATCGCCTCAATTTAATTTTCTGGAAAAACCAATTACACAATGTACTAATTTTACACTATATGTATTTTTTCTATTGGGTTTTCTAGCTACAAAACCTAATGTTCATAGATCCAATTAAATTAAACCATGACCCCAGGAAAAAGAAAACACCTTAAATGACAACATACCTCAAACTAGGGGTGCTACACTTATTCTGTCTCCTTAAATGTCATAAATTCATGGTTAATTACTGTATTGGAATTCATAAATTCACCCAACTAGAATTATTTTTTGAATTAAATCAGCTATAAACCCTTCATCTAGTTTAAAATAAATCTGAAATTTTATGGGTGGATGAAAAAGAATTATAATAATAACTTTCAAGAAGACCACTTTTCAAAATTATTCCATTTAATGAGGTTAACATGCACCAACTTTTAGAAGAAGTTTTTAGAGTGAAATTTTCCCCCCTCTCCTTATAAATTTGTACCTCCTCTCCCATTCCAAAGGATATAAATTTTAAGGGGGATAAGTGTGATTTTAATTTCTATAATAGTTATTTATAATATTAATATATATTATTTTATCTCTCTTCTTATTCCTTTATTTTCTATTTTTTTCTATTTTGTGTTTCCCCCACGGTACTTATTTTATCTTCATGTTTTCAGAGAACTAACCATCACTGTTATTTCAGGGGGGAAGTGGTGGTTTTTTGAGTTTATTGTGATTTAATAATTTTTAATGTTTTATTCTAATTTTTAAATAGTAGTTAACATTATTTTGGTGTGCAGCCTCCCAATTTTCTTTACTACTGTCTTCTTCCTCCTGGTTCACTCATTTACCTTCTCATTGATATCTAAGTCATTCAAATGGAAGAGTTTTTATTAGGTATTGACGTGGAATAGATTACTACTATATAAATATGTCTCAGTTTAGGGTAATATCATTCAAATGAGTGTGTGTATAATGATAGGTCTTGATCTCCACATTGAGTAAAATAATGAGGAATATATTTTAAATAACAATGATAACATCACTATGAACCCTTGAGAACAAAAATTTTATGATGATAACTTGTTTGTGTCTTGGATTATCAAGATACTATCATTGATTTGTGATGAATTTATTATGATTTTCAAGCCCACTAACTTATCTAACTTATAAGGGGTGAAGTTTTTCTGGAATGATGAATGAAAAGAAAGGTTTAAAGGGATAAACAAGAGGTTAATAATTGAACCTATTCCCACATTACCCACCAATGGGAAAGGATTTACGATCGATAGTGATGCGTCTAAAAATGTTTTGGGTTGTGTACTTGTAACGTCCCCGACCCAGAAGACACTAAACCGGTGCTCCGAGCTGGGTGGTTACATGACCTTAAGCATGCCACCCTATAAGCCAAAGGCTGCCGACTAGCAGCGGGGGTCTATGGAGTCAAGTGGGGATACTATACCCCCTTTTTATCAGAGTAAGCCACAATATAAATAAACCAAATAGTGGAAACAATAACCAATAAACACGGAACATGTATAACAACCATTTCCAATAATAAATATGCCATGTCATACTATAAGTGCAAGAGTGAACAAAAACCCAAAATAAAGACAATGGCCAAAATCCCCAAAATGGTCCCGACTCCAAGTCCGGACCCTCCACCAAGTGCTACCCATGTCCACTCACTATCTAGAAAGGACCTCTGCCCTTCTCCTGACCTGCAAATATGAAGTCTGCTCGGGTACCCAACGATGGCCTGAGCAGGGTGTGAGTACAACTCAGTAGGCCACCACCAATGGTGTCTACAAAATATCCAGTATGAACAGGTAGTGCATGTAAAAGAAATATGAATGATAATTTCCAAGTAATTAATTAAGGTTCCATTAACAAGTTTAGAGTCAATCCATTTCTACTTCCATTACCATTGTTTCACACCATTTATCATCACTTACCATTTCATCACATTTCCCATGAGTTAATCACATACATTATGTTACATGGGTCTAAGGCCAACAATCACATGCAAGAGGGTAAACACATTTTTATCCTATCTCACTAGGACTAACCCCCTCATAGCAACCATAACCTCACCTCAAAGCCTCAGTCCGGGTGGATGCAACCGTTAGGAGAATAGACCCTCAATCCCCTTTCCTAACCTGTGCATTTAGGGCGGAGTTTATAACCTCAGTCTTAGCTCAAACCATGGGCTTAGATCCACAAGTCATACCTCACTCTACCAAGACATGTGCACATGCTTATATATATAAGTAACCATCAACCATCCAAACCATTTCCCTTCGGCAACACTATTCACAATAACCCACTTGGGAATTCACATTATGCCTTAACCCATTAACACATTAAGATTTCACACCATTTAACCATTCACCCAATTCCCATGTGTTATGCCAATCTCATTAAGCATTCAACACTAAACCCATATTCTATCCCATTATGGTCTTTAATCGGTTTACACATTAACCCATTTATCATTTTCATGAATCAACCATTCAACCCATTCCAAATAACCTTTAGGTTATTTCCAAGTCTAGGTGCATCACCTAACTTCTATTCCAAGTGAAACCAATCATGCCAACATGTTTATCAAGGGATCTACAATTTATTACAACAAGGTCACTTGTTTAATATCAATCCCTATGTATGGGAAGCCGGCGCATCCCATGGATGGACTTAAATTAGCTCAAGTCAATCCCAACACATCCCACGGGGATCGTGAGGGTTCCCATTTTCCATTTTAAACACCATTATTACCAAAAATGCCAAGGTTATTCAAAACATAACCAAGGGAAACCAGAACACAATTAAACATGCACAAATACCCAAATAACCATGGGATATCACTTATAGACCACCTACCTCAAAACCGCGGTTGAACGCACTCTAAATTGAGTCCTTAGACCTCGATCTGACCAACCTTTGGAGCTCCAACCTAAAACTCACCCAAAATATAGGGTTTTAGAGTTTCCAAACAAGAGGGAGAGAAGGTACAAACCCTAATCCAAAAGGAGAACCAAGGATGAGATTAGCCTTACCCGGAACTTCAATCCGCAACCAACGGTGCTCTAAACAGCCAAGAATCAAAGGAGAACCACCCTTGGGAAGCTTGGGTCGTCCAAGTTCATCACTAGGGTTGAGAGGGGATGAATGGAGGAAAATCCCGAGTTGGGGTTTAAAAGCCCGGAGTGACAAACTTGTAATTTTTCCAAACTTTAAGAGGCCGCACGGTTTGGAAAACTGTGCAGAAACTGTGTGCATGCCACTGTCCAGAGGAGTAGGGGTCACACGGTTTGCCTTGGTAGGCTGCATGGTTGTCCTTGTCCGTGCGCAGGTCATGCGCCCTGGCCTCTCTTGCCCAGTTTTTCCTTTCTTTCGTGCCCCGAGCCCCCAGAACAACCCCAAGACCTCTCATACTTTCAGAAGACATCCCTCTAAGCCCGGAACAAGGGATTCAACCAAAACATAACGAAATCATACCCTTCGAAAAACTGGGATCTTACAACCTCCCCACCTTATAATGTCTTGTCCTCGAGCCAAGTTCTCAAGCCTCATTGCTCCACCGAAGAGAAGAGTTCAGGCCACTGAGCCTGTATATCCGATTCTCGCTCCCATGTTTCTTCCTGAACTTTCCCATGCTACCATAGTACTCACACTAATGGCAAAACCTTACCTCGCAAGACCTTCTCACTATGGTCTACCACACGAACCGGATGCTCCCCAAAGGACGCATCAGCCTCAAGCTCCACATCCTCAACATCAACCATGTGAAATGGGTTAGGGTGATACCGTCGAAGTTGCGACACATGAAACACATCATGCATCCCACCATACCACTATGGAAGATCCAATCGGTAATACACTAGTCCGATCCTCTCCATGATCTCAAAAGGTCCCACATACCTGGGCGCCAACTTACCCTGCTTCCGAATCCGACGGTGACCTAACCTTGGTGACACCTAAAGGAACACTTTATCACCCTTCGCAAACTCAAGAGGTCTACACCTCTTATATGCATATGACTTCTGCCTACTTTGAGCCGTAGCCATTCGCTTCCGGATCAACTTAACTCTCTCTGAAGTCTCCTGCACGAGACTCGACCCCAACAACTCAGATTCATCGGCCTCTAGTGAACACAACATAGATCTACATGGCCTCCCGTAGAGTACCTCAAATGGTGCCATCTGAATTGTAGCCTGAAAACTGTTGTTGTAGGCAAACTCAACTAACAATAGGTGCCTCTCCCAAGAACCACTAAAGTCCAAGACATAAGATCTTAACATGTCTTCCAACACTTGGATCGTACTCTCCGACTGCCCGTCCATCTGTGGGTGGAAATCCGTACTCAGAAACACCTGCGTACCAAGCGCCTTATGCAACACTTGCCAGAAACGCGATGTGAAACTCAGATCTCGGTCTGAAACTATGGTCCACGCCACCCCATGAAACAAAACTATTTCTCGAACATACAGCTCACCCAACTGGTCGATTGTAAAGGTCTCCTGAATCGGTAAGAAATGAGCCACTTTCATTAACTGATCCACAACCACCCAGATTGCATCATTCTTTCGTGGAGTCCTCGGAAGACCCATGACAAAATCCATCATTACATCATCCCACTTCCATTTCGGAATGGGAAATGGATGCAACAAACCACCGGGGCGTTGATGCTCGGCCTTCACCTGCTGACAGGTAAGGCGCCGTGCCACAAATCCCGCAACTTCTTTCTTCATTCCAGGCCACCAAAACTGCCTTCGGAGATCACGATACATCTTGGTCAAACCAGGATGCACCGACCACTTTGATGCATGGAACTCTCGCATCAACTCTTTCCACATACACTCTGGCACAACCACACGATCACGAACATGAACAACACCTTCCACACCGACAGCCCAGCCAGAAGGTAGCTCCCCACCTTTAAGCTTTTCCTTCATGCTCAAACACTCAGGATCATCAAGTTTAATTTCCTTAACTCGACTCAAAAGCATCTACTCCATCGTTAAGTAAGCAAGAGTGACCTAACCATTCTCCTCCTGCACCTCCAGGTGCATCTTTGCAAATAAAGCCATCACCTTCCACTCGGTGCTGGATTCCTGAACCACCTGATTCTGAACCTTCCTGATCAAAGCATAAACAACACTGTTTTCCTTTTCTGGCATGTACACCAACTCAAATTCAAAATACTGGAGATATTCAACCCATATTCACTGCCCAAGATTCAGATCCTGCTGTGAGAAGATGTACTTTAAACTCTTATGGTCAGTGAACATAGTAAACAGTTCTCCCAAAAGATAGTGCCTCCAGCACTTCAAGGCGCACACTACTGCAGCCAACTCAAGATCATGAGTGGGACAGTTCTGCTTATGGGGCCTCAACTGCCTCGACCCATAAGCCAAAGCCCACTCATATTGCATCAACAAAGCCCCAAGTCCGATTCCGGACACATCACAAAACACGATGTACTTCTTACTTGGCTCAGGTAAGACCAAGATTGGTGCGGTCGTCAACCACTTCTTCAACTCTTGGAAGGAATTCTCACAAGCCTCAGACCACTCGAACCTGATTCCTTTCTTGGTCAAGCCCAAGAGTGGTGCTGCCAAGCGAGAGAAATCTTGAATGAACCTTCAGTAATACCCGGAAAAACCCAGAAAACTCCAAATATTAGAAACAATCTTGGGCTGCTCCTAAGATACAACTGCCTGCACTTTCTCTGGATCCACTGACACACCTTCCTCTGAGATGATGTGACCTAGAAAATGAACCTCACCTATCTAGAATTGACAATTTGATAGCTTTTAATATAGTCGGTGCTCTCTTAGCATACCCAAGATGATGTCAAGATGTTCAGTATGATCATCATGAGTTTTCGAGTACACTAAGATATCTCCAACAAAGACAACCACAAACAGATCTAGATAGGGATGAAAGATCCAGTTCATCAAATCCATAAACACCATCAGTGCATTGGTGATGCTGAAAGGCATTACCACGAACTCAAACAACCCGTACCAACTCCGTAATGCTATCCGCGGTACGTCAGAAGACCTCACCCTCAACTGGTGATAACCCGACCTCAGATCAATCTTAGAAAACACCGATGCACCCCTCAATTGATCAAACATGTCATCAATTCTAGGAAAAGGGTACCAATTTTTCACCGTCATCTGATTTAGCTTTCAGTAGTCAACACACAGCCTCAACGACCCATCAACCTTCTTTACAAAAAGAACGGGAGATCCCTAAGGAGTCGTACTAGGACGGATAAAACCCTTACGCTCCAACTTCTCAAGATGAACCTTTATTTCCTTGAGTTCTTCCGGTGCCATTCGGTATGGCAGAATAGAAACTGGCTCCGCTCCCGGTAGCAACTCGATCATGAACTCAACATCCCTCTCAGGGGGTAACCCTAAGAAATCCTTAGGAAACACGTCCTGAAACCGATCCACCATAGGAGGGAAAATAGACTATTCTCCTCTTTCATTATCATAAAGCATGAGACATGCCACTCAAGACGTGAGTGCACTCAACCATTGACCAAATGGTCTTGCATGACCTGCTCGAATATCCCATTCACCACAGTGGACATAAGCATCACCCTCAAGCGACCTGAACGACACTCTGTGACGATAACAGTCTACGTGCGCCTGATACAACACCAACCAATCCATTCCCAAGATTAGGTCAAACCTTGACATCTCGAGAATGAAAAAATCCCATAGAAAACGATACCCACCGACTTCCAAGGCACATCCCTTGCATTTCTTGATATCCTCAACCCACACCCCCAACGGAGTGTCAATTGACATAACTCCACACACCCTTTCCACAGGTAAACCCAGCGCTACCACAAGTTGAGAAGAGATAAAAGAGTGTGTGGAACTTGTGTCAAACAACGTACTAGAAAAATTAGAAGCTACAAGGATCATACCTCGAACGGTCGACGGTCCAGCCTTGCCATTACTAGGTGGAAATTGAACTGCCTGAAGCTGACCTGCCCCTCTACCCTGGGCCCCAGCCTGAACGCCCTGCGCTGCACTGCCCTTCTAGTGTGAGCGATCTTTCCCTGGAGTTCTACATCCACCGCCCCTGCCATTACGGCCCATGGAGCTCCAACTGCCTGCCTGATACGGGGAAAATGATTCCCTTCCCGTACCTAGAACCTACTTTTCATCATCATGCTCACCCATATGCCGAGGGTTCCTACCAAACCTCTGCACATTCCCCATCCTGCCGCACGAATGACACTCAACTGAAGGTCGAGGACACTGACCACGCATATGCCCTAGCCTACCGTACTGATAGCAGAAAACTTGATTCCCACTCTGAGAGGCTGACCCTCTATTCCAGTCACTTTGCACACTTCCACCATGTTGTGAGCTCTCATGGTGTCGTTTTAGACCTTCGGTAGCTGCACCGCTTGTCTGTCCCACTGACACCACAAGACCACTACCTGAAGCTCCCTTCAGGTTTCCTTCCAATATTAGTGTCTGACCTACTACCTCTGCGAACCTCTTTAAGCGGAAGATGTTTACTTGAGACCTGATCTCATGTCTCAGCCCATACTGGAAACGCTTTGCTACTGCTGCCTCATCCCATTCTAACATTGGGTCAAAACATCTCAAATCAGTTAAGCGACTAGCATATTCCATCACCGATAGCGATCCCTGAGTCAGGATCATAAACTCTGCAGCCCGCTCATGCCTCAAAGTCTCTGGGTAGAAATGCTCCAGAAACTTTTCCTGAAAAACCTTCCATGACATTCCCTCAACCTGATCAATTTGAGCATGAATGTCCCACCAACGCCTAGCCTAGCCCCACAACATATAAATGACCAGCTTTACTCGCTTTTCAACAAGGGTCTCCAGATGGTCCAGTATTGTCTGGATAGACTCTAACCAGAACTCCCCTGCCTCTGGCTCACCCTCTCCGGTGAAGTTCGGAGGGTGTTGCAGCTGGAACTCCCTGGTTAGCTCAAACATACTCGGTGTAACCCACCCTGGGTCCCAATCTATCATCTGCATAAGGCGAGCCAAGTTCTCCTGGAACTGGTCTTCTCTACCTTCATTGATCACCACATTTTCTTGCTCTTCTACCAGAGAAGTGTTCTCAGCAACATCCTCCCTTTTCCCAACTGGTAACCGACGTCGTGGTGGAATTTCTCTACATTACCAAGCATGAGATTTAGCACGCATACCATAAAACTTTCATGACTCCATCAAAAGCTCTTTACTAGCTACAACAACCCACATTTTTTATTTCATTCTTCTCATTATTTCTTGGTTTCATGAAATGCATGATGCACCCTACTTTCCTGCCTCACACACCCACCCCGTGCGTGTGCATAACACAATACATGTCACCTATCTCCCTAGGTGCCTATAATGATGCATGAATGCAAATCATCACGTCGTTAAGGCCATGAGCCAAATATCATAAAATAGTCACATCAAACCACATGTGCATCACCCAATGGTGAAATATCATCAACTGCAACATCACACAACTAAGAACAATATTTCCCACCTAGGGTGACTTGGGTTTTCCCTCGTACATGGGTTAGCTACTCCCAAGCACGAGCTCATTACCAAGGCCCGACATGTATTAACCCTTGGATACCAATCCCAAATAACAAGACCTCAGAGAAGGAGAAGAAATACCTCCTATGATACAACTTTATAACGTCCCCAACCCGAAATCCACTAAAATGCTGCTCTGAGCCAGGTGGTTACATGACCTTAAGCATGCCTCCCCGTACGCCAAAGTCTGCCGACTAGAAGTGGGGGTATATGAAGTCAAGTGGGGAGACTATACCTTTTTTTTATCAGAGTAAGCCACAACAGAAATAAACCAAATAGCGAAAACAATAACCAATAAACACGGAACGTGTATAACAACCATTTCCAATAATAAATATTCCATGTCATACTACAAGTGCAAGAGTGAACAAAAACCCAAAATAAAGACAATGGCCAAAATCCCCAAAATGGTCCCGACTCGAAGTCCGGACCCTCCACCAAGTGCTACCCATGTCCACTCACTATCTAGAAAGGACCTTTTCCCTTCTCCTGACCTGAAAACATGAAGTCTGCTCAGGTACCCAATGACGGCCCGAGCAGGGTGTGAGTACAACTCAGTAGGCCACCACCAACGGTGTCTACAAAATATCCAGTATGAATAGGTAGTGCATGAAAAAGGAATATGAATGATAATTGCCAAGTAATTAATTAAGGTGCGATTAACAAGTTCGGAGTCAAGACATTTCCACTTCCATTACCATTCTTTCACAACATTTATCATCACTTACCATTTCATCACATTTCCCATGAGTTAATCACATACATTATGTTACATGGGTCTAAGGCCAATAATCACATGAAAGAGGGTAAACACATCATTATCCTATCTCACTAGGACTAACCCCCTCATAGGAACCATAACCTCACCTCTAAGCCTTAGTCCGGGTGGATGCAACCGTTAGGAGAATAGAACCTCATTCCCCTTTCCTAACCCATGCATTTTGGGTGGAGTTTAGAACCTTAGTCTTAGCTCAACCCGTGGGCATAGATCCTCAAGTCATACCCCACTATACCAAGCCATGTGCACATGATTATATATATAAGTAACCATCAACCATCCAAACCATTTCCCTTCGGGAACACTATTCACAACAACCCACTTGGGAATTCACATTATGCCTTAACCCATTAACACATTAAGATTTCACACCATTTAACCATTCACCCAATTCCCATGTGTTATGCCAATCTCACTAATCATTCAACACTAAATCTATAATCTATCCCATTATGGTCTTTAATCGGTTTACACATTAACACATTTAACCCGTTCATCATTTTCATGAATCAACCATTCAACCCATTCCAAATAATCTTTAGGTTATTTCCAAGTCTAGGTGCATCACCTAACTTCTATTCCATGTTCAACCAATCATGCCAACATGTTTATCAAGGTCTCTACAATTTATTACAACAAGGTCACTTGTTTAATATCAATCTCTAAGTCTGGGAAGCCAGCACATCCCATGGATGGCCCTAAATTAGGTCAAGTCAATCCCAACACATACCACGGGGATCGTGAGGGTTCCCATTTTCCATTTTAAACACCATTATTACCAAACATTCCAAGGTTATTCAAAACATAACCAAGGGGAAACAAGAACACAATTAAACATGCACAAATACCCAAATAACCATGGGATATCACTTGTAGACCACCTACCTCGAAACCGCGGTTGAACGCACTCTTAATCGAGTCCTTAGACCTCGATCCGACCAACCTTTGGAGCTTCAACCTAAAACTCACCCAAAAGATAGGGTTTTAGATCTTCAAAAAAAGAGGTAGAGAAGGTATAAACCCTAATCCAAAAAGAGAACCAAGGATGAGATTAGCCTTACCCGAAGCTTCGATCCACAACCAACGACGCTCTTAATGGCCAAGAATCGAAGGAGAACCACCCTTGGGAAGCTTGGTTTGGCCAAGTTTGTCACTAGGGTTGAGAGGGGATGAAAGGAGGAAAATCCCGAGTTAGGGTTTAAAAGCCCAGAGTTGCAAACTTGTAATTTTTACAAACTTTAAGAGGCCGCACGGTTTGTCCGCACGGTTTGGAAAACCGTTCACAAACCGTGCGCATGCCACTGTCCGGAGGAGGAGGGGTCGCACGGTTTTCCTGGGCAGGCCACACGGTTTTCCCTGGCCATGCATAGGTCATGTGCCCTGGCCTCTCTTGCCCATTTTTTCCTTTCTTTCGTTCCCCAAGCCCCTAGAACACCCCAAGTCCTCTCATACTTTCAGAAGACATCCCTCAAATCCTGGAACAAGGGATTTAACCAAAACATAACGAAATCATACCCTTCAAAAAACCGGAATATTACAACCTCCCCACCTTATAACGGCTCGTCCTCGAGCTGAGTTCCCAAGCCTCATTGCTCCACCGAAGAGAAGAGTTCTGGCCACTGATCCCGCATATCCGATTCCCGCTCCCAAGTTTCTTCCTGAACTTTACCATGCTACCATAGTACTCACAATAATCGCACAACCTTGCCTCGCAAGACCTTCTCACTATGGTCCACCACACGAACCGGATGCTCCCCAAAGGACGCATCAGCCTCAAGCTCCACATCCTCAACATCAACCACGTGAGATGGGTCAGGGTGATACCGTCGAAGCTGCGACACATGAAACATATCATCCATCCCACCATACCACTGTGGAAGAGCTAATCGTTAAGCCACTAGTCCGATCCTCTCCACGATCTTAAAAGGTCCCACATAACTGGGCGCTAACTTACCCTACTTCCGAATCCGATGGTGACCCAACCTTGGTGACACCTGAAGGAACACTTTATCACCCTTCACAAACTCAAGAGTTCTACACCTTAGATCTGCATATGACTTCTGCCTACTCTGAGCCATATCCATCTGCTTCCTGATCAACTTAACTCTCTCTGAAGTCTCCTGCACGAGACTCATCTCCAACAACTCAGATTCACCAGCCTCTAGCCAACACAACAGAGATCTATATGGCCTCCCGTAGAGTGCCTCAAATAGTGCCATCTTAATCGTAGCCTGAAAACTATTGTTATAGGTAAACTCAACTAAATATAGGTGCCTCTCCCAAGAACCACCAAAGTCCAAGACACAAGCTCTTAAAATTTCTTCCAACACTTGGATCGTACGCTCCGACTGCCCGTCCGTCTGCGGGTGGAAAGCCGTACTCAGAAACACATGCGTACCAAGCGCCTTCTGAAACCCTTTCTAGAAACACGATGTGAAACGTGGATCTCGGTCTGAAACTATGGTCCACGACACCCCATGAAGCCACACTATTTCCCGAACATACAGCTCATCCAACTGGTCGACTATAAAGGTCTCATGAATCAGTAAGAAATGAGCCACTTTCGTTAACCGATCCACAACCACCCAGATTGCATCATTCTTTCGTGGCGTCCTCGGAAGACCCAAGACAAAATCCTCATACCACTTCCATTCTGGAATGGGAAATGGATGCAACAAACCATCGGGGCTTTGATGATCGGCCTTCAACTACTGACAGGTAAGACACCGTTCCACAAAGCTTGCAACTTCCTTCTTCATTCCAGGCCACCAAAACTGCCTTCGGAGATCACGATACATCTTGGTAAAACCAGGATGCACTGCCCACTTTGATGCATGGAACTCTCTCATAAAATCTTCCCGCATACACTATGGCACAACCACACGATCATGAACACAAACAACACCGTCCACGCCGACGGCCCAACCAGAAGGTAGCTCCCCACCTTTAAGCTTTTCCTTCATGATCAACACTCAGGATCATCAAGTTGACTTTCCTTAACTCGACTAAAAAGCGCCAACTCCATCGTTAAGGAAGCAAGAGTGACCAAACCATTCTCCTCCCGCACCTCCAGGTGCATCTCTTCAAACAAAGCCATCACCTTCCACTCGGTGCTGGATTCCTAAACCACCTGATTCTGAACCTTCCTGCTCAGAGCATCAGCAACACTATTTCCCTTTCCTGGCGTGTACACCAAATCAAAGTCAAAAGACTAGAGATATTCAACCCATATTCACTGCTGAAGATTCAAATCCCGATGTGAGAAGATGTACTTTAAACTCTTATGGTCAGTGAATATAGTAAACCGTTCTCCCAATAGATAGTGCCTCCAGCACTTCAAGGCATACACTACTGCAGCCAACTCAAGATCATGAGTGGGATAGTTCTGCTCATGAGGCCTCAACTGCCTCGACCCATAAGCCACAACCCACTCATCTTGCATCAACACAACCCCAAGTCTGATTCTAGACGCATCACAAAACACAATGTACTTATTACCTAGCTCAGGTAAGATCAAGATTGGTGCGGTCGTCAACTGCTTCTTCAACTCTTAGAAGGTATTCTCACAAGCCTCAAACCACTCGAACCTGATTCCTTTCTTGGTCAAGCCTGAGAGTGGTGCTGCCAAGCGAGAGAAATCCTGAATGAACCTTCGGTAATACCCGACCAAACCCAGAAAACTCTGAATATTAGAAACACTCTTAGGCTTCTCCCAAGATACAACTGCCTGCACTTTATCTAGATCCACTGACACACCTGCCTCCGAGATGATGTGACCAAGAAAACGAACCTCACCTATCCAGAATTGAAACTTTGATAGCTTGGCATATAGCCAGTGCTCTCTTAGCGTACCCAAGATGATGTCAAGATGTTGGGCATGATCGTCATGAGTTTTCGAGTACACTAAGATATTTTCAACAAAGACAAACACAAACTGATCTAGATAGGGATGAAAGATCCGGTTCATTAAATCCATAAACACCATCGGTGCATTGGTCAAGTCGAAAGGAATTACCACGAACTCAAACAAACCGTACCGACTCTGGAAAGCTATCCACGGTACGTCAGAAGACCTCACCCTCAACTAGTGATAACCCGACCTCAGATCAATCTTATAAAACACCGATTCACCCCTCAATTGATCAAACAAGTCATCAATTCTAGGAAGAGGGTACCAATTTTTCACCGTCATCTGATTTAACTTTCGGTAGTCAACACACATCCTCAATGACCCATCGGCCTTATTTGCAAAAAGAACGGGAGATCCCCAAGGAGACGTACTAGGATGGATAAACCCCTTACGCTCCAACTCCTCAAGCTGAACCTTTAGTTCCTGGAGTTTTTCCAGTGCCATTTAGTATAGAGGAATAGAAACTGGCTCCACTCTCGGCAGCAACTCGATCGTGAACTCAACATACCTCTCAGGGGGTAACCATGAGAAATCCTCAGGAAACACGTCCTAAAACCGATCCAACACAAGAGGGAAAACAGACTATTCTCCTCTTTCATTATCATCAATCATGAGACATGCCACTTGAGCCGTGAGTCCACTAAACCACTGACCAAATGGTCCTGCACGACCTGCTTGAATATCCCATTCGCCATGGTGGACATAAGCATCACCCTCAAGCGACCTGAATGATACTCTACGACGATAACATTCTATGTGCGCCCGATACAACACCAACAAATCCATTCCCAAGATTAGGTCAAACCCTGACATCTCGAGAATGAACAAATCCCATAGAAAACGATACCCACTGACTTCCAAGGAACATTCCTTGCATTGCTTGATATCCTCAACCCGCACCCCCAACAGAGTGTCAACTAATATAACTCCACACACCCTTTCCATAGGTAAACCCAACGCTACCTCAAGTTGAGAAGAGATAAAAGAGTGTGTGGCACCTATGTCAAACAATGAACTAGAAAAAGTAGAAGCTACAAGGATCATACCTCGAATGGTTAACGGTACATCCTCGCCATCACTAGGTGCAAACTGAACTGCCTGAAGCTGACCTGCCCCTCTACCCTGGGCCCCAGCCTGAAAGCCCTGCGCTGCACTGCCCTTCTGGCGTGAGAGATCTTTCCCTAGAGTTCCATGTCCACTGCCCCTGCCAGTACGGCCCGTGGAGCTCCAACTACCTGCCTGATATGGGGCAACTGATCCCCTTCCCGTACCAGACATCTTCTTTTCATCATCATGCTCACCCATTTGCTGAGGGTTCCTGCATAACCTCTGCACATGCCCCATCCTGCCGCACGAATGACACTCAACTAGAGGTCAAGGACACTGACCAGGAATATGCCTTGGCCTATCGCACTGATAGCAGAACAATTGATTCCCACTCCGAGAGGCTGTCCCTCTCTTCCAGCCACTTTGCACACTTCCACCATGCTGTGAGCTCTCATGGCATCGCTTTAGACCTTCGGTAGTTGCACTGCTCGTCTGTCCCACTGACACCACAATCACACTACCCGAAGATCCCTTCAGGTTTCCTTCCGATATTAGTGCCTGATCTACTACCTCTGCAAACCTCTTCAAGTGGAAGATGTTTACTTGAGACCTAATCTCATGTCTCAGCCCATCCTGGAAACGCTTTGCTACTGCTGCCTCATCCCCTGCTAAAACTGGGACAAAGCATCTCAAATTAGTGAAGCGACTAGCATAGTCCATAACCGATAGCGATCCCTGAGACAGGCTCATAAACTCTGCAGCCCGCTCCTGCCTCAAAGTCTCTGGGTAGAAATGCTCCAGAAACTTTTCCTGAAAAACCTTCCATGAAATTCCCTCAACCTACTCGATTTGAGCCTCAATGTCCCACCAATGCCTAGCCTGGCCCCACAACATATAAATGTCTAGCTTTACTCACTTTTCAACAGGGGTCTCTAGATGGTCCAGTATCGTCTGGACATACTCTAACCAGAACTCCGCTGCCTCTGGCCCACCCTCTCCGGTGAAGGTCAGAGGGTGTTGCAGCTGGAACTCCCTGGTCAGCTCAAACACACTCGGTGTAACCCGCCCTGGGTCCCGATCCATTATCTACATAAGGCGAGCCAAGTTCTCCCGGAACTAGTCTTCTCTACCTTCATTGATCACCACATTTTCTTGCTCTTCTACCAGAGGAGTGTTCTCAGCAACATCCTACCGTTGCCTAACTGGTAACCGATGTCATGGTGGAATTTCTCTACATTGCTAAGCACAAGATTTAGCACGCATACCATAAAACTTTAACGACTTCATCAAAATATATTTACTAGCTACAATAACCCACTTGTTTTATTTAATTCTTCTCATTATTTCTTGGTTTCATGAAATGCATGATACACCCTACTTTCTTGTCTCACACACCCACCCCGTGCGTGTGCATAACAAAATGCATGTCACCTATCTCCCTAGGTTCCTACAATGATGCTTGAATGAAAATCCTCGTTCCATTAAGGCTATGAGCCAAATATCATAAAACAGTCACATCAAACCACATGTGCATCACCCAATGGTGAAATATCATCAACTGTAACATCACACAACCAAGAACAATATTTCCCACCCAGGGTGACTTGGGTTTTTCCTCGTACATGGGTTAGCTACTCCCAAGACTGAGCTCATTACCAAGGCCCGACACGCTTGGACCCTTGGATACCAATCCCAAATAACAAGACCTCAGAGAAGGATAAGAAATACCTCCTCTGATACCACTTTGTAACATCCCCGACCCGGAAGCCACTAAACCGGTGCTCTGAGCCGGGTGGTTACATGACCTTAAGCGCGCCTCCCCGTACGCCAAAGGCTGCCAACTAGCAGCGGGGGTCTATGGAGTCAAGTGGGGAGACTATACCCCCTTTTTATCAGAGTAATCCACGACAGAAATAAACCAAATAGTGGAAACAATAACCAATAAACATAGAACATGTATAACAACCATTTCCAATAATAAATATGCCATTTCATACTACCAATGTAAGAGTGAACAAAAACCCAAAATAAATACAATGGCCAAAATCCCCAAAATGGTCCCAACTCCAAGTCCGGACCCTCCACCAAGTGCTACCCAAGTACACTCACTATCTAGAAAGGACCTTTGCCCTTCTCCTGACCTGAAAACATGAAGTCTACTCGGGTACCCAACGGTGGCCCGAGCAGGGTGTGAGTAAAACTAAGTAGGCCACCACCAACGGTGTCTACAAAATATCCAGTATGAATAGGTAGTGCATGCAAAAGGAATATGAATGATAATTGCCCAGTAATTAATTAAGGTGCCATTAACAAGTTCAGAGTCAAGCCATTTCTACTTCCATTACCATTCTTTCACCCCATTTATCATTACTTACCATTTCATCACATTTCCCATGAGTTAATCACATACATTATGTTACATGGTTCTAAGGCCAAAAATCACATGTATGAGGGTAAACACATCATTTCCCTATCTCAATAGGACTAACCCCCTCATAGAAACCATAACCTCACCTCGAAGCCTCAGTCTGGGTGGATGCAACTGTTAAGAGAATAGACCCTTAGCCCCCTTTCCTAACCCGTGCATTTAGGTTGGAGTTTAGAACCTCAGTCTTAGCTCAACCCGTGGGCGTAGATCCTCAAGTCATACCCCACTCTACCAAGCCATGTGAACGTGCTTATATATATAAGTAACCATCAACCATCCAAACCATTTCCCTTCGGCAACACTATTCACAAAAACCCACTTGGGAATTCACATTATGCCTTAACCCATTAACACATTACCATTTCACACCATTTTACCATTCACCCAATTCCAATGTGTTATGCCAATCTCACTAAGCATTCAACACTAAACTCATAATCTATCCCATTATGGTCTTTAATTGGTTTACACATTAACCCATTTAACCCGTTCATCATTTTCATGAATCAACCATTCAACCCATTCCAAATAACCTTTAGGTTATTTCCAAGTCTAGGTGCATCACCTAACTTCTATTTAAAGTTCAAACAATCATACCAACATGTTTATCAAGGGCTCTACAATTTATTACGACAAGGTCACTTGTTTAATATCAATCCCTAAGTCCGGGAAGTCGGTGCATCCCATGGATGGCCCTAAATTAGGTGAAGTCAATCCCAGCACATCCCATGGGGATTGTGAGGGTTCCAATTTTCCATTTTAAACACCATTATTACCAAACATGCCAAGGTTATTCAAAACATAAACAAGGGGAAACAAGAACACAATTAAACATGAAAAAATACCCAAATAACCATGGGATATCACTTGTAGACCATCTACCTCGAAACCGCAGTTGAACGCACTCTCAATCGAGTCCTTAGACCTCGATCCGACCAACCTTTGGAGCTTCAACCTAAAACTCACCCAAAAGACAGGGTTTTAGAGCTTCGGAACAAGAGGGAGAGAAGGTACAAACCCTAATCTAAAAAGACAACTAAGTATGAGATTATCCTTACCCGGAGCTTTGATCCGCAACCAACGACGCTCTAAACGGACAAGAATCGAAGGATAACTACCCTTGGGAAGCTTGGGTCGGCCAAGTTCGTCACTAGGGTTGAGAGGGGATGAAAGGAGGAAAATCCAGAGTTGGGGTTTAAAAGCCTAGAGTGGCAAACTTTTATTTTTTCCAAACTTTAAGAGGCCACACGGTTTGTCCACACGGTTTGGCAAACTGTGTGCAAACCATGCGCATGCCACTGTCCGGAGGAGGAGGGGTTGCACGGTTTGCCTGGGCAGGCCGCACGATTTGCCCTGGCCATGCACATGTCGTGCGCCTTGGCCTCTCTTGCATAGTTTTTCCTTTCTTTTGTGCCCCAAGCCCCCAGAACACCCCCAAGGCCTCTCATACTTTCAAAAGACATCCCTCGAAGCCCGAAACAAGGGATTCAACCAAAAAATAACGAAAGCATACCATTCCAAAAACCGAGATCTTACAGTAATCATGCAAGATGAAAAAGTGATAGCCTATGATTCTCACAAATTACAAATCCATGAGTAGAACTACCCAATACATGATCTAGAATTGGCTGAAGCGATCATCACACTAAAGATTTAGAAAAATTATCTCTATGAGGGAAGTGTAACATATATACGGATCATAAAACCCTCAAGTATATATTCACACAAAAGGAACTCAATATTTTCCAATAAAGGTTGTTAAATCTAATCATGTATTATGATTTTTCAATCCATTACCATCCTAAGAAGGTGAACAAAGTGGCATATGATCTGGGTAGAAATGATCCAACAACCCTATCCATGATGAGAATTGAAAATGATCTAATCTTATTAGACACATAAAGAATGGAAATAAGAATAATAAAAGGATATTCATCCTACCTTTCTCAAATGATTTCTCAACTCTCTATTCTTGAGAAGATTAAGGCGGCCCATAAGGATGATGAGGTGCTACGAAAAAAAGTAGTGAATATTCCAGAGTTTAACTTTTATTAAGATAGATTTATAAGGTTTGGAACCTGAATATGTGTCCTATTAAAACAAAAACTGAAGAGGGAACTTATAGATGATTCACATAGCTCATACTTATCTATTTATCCAGGAATAACTATGATGTATATATATTTTAAGTAAAACTTATGGGCGGATAACATGAAGAGGGAGGTTTTATAATTTGTATCACGATGCTTGATATAAAAATAAGACAAGGTTGAATGATATAATTTTAAGGGAATGATGAAACCATTACTCACACCAATATGGAAATGGGAAAACATAACCATGGATTTTTTCATAGGACTCCCCAAGAACCCTAAAGGAAATAACACTATTTGGGTGGTAGTTGATCACCTTACCAAGTCAGCACATTTCATTATTATCAAATAATATTTCTCTCTTGACCAGCCCACCATGATATACATACAGTAAGTGGTAACAATGCATGAATTTCCACTCTCTATTATATCTAATCAAGATTCAAAGTTTACATTGTGGTTTTGGAGAATACTTCAGTCAGTGTTGGATACAGTACTGAGCTTCAAAACTAATTATCACCCAAAGAAGGATGGTTAGTCTAAAAGAACCATTAAAAATATGGAGGATATACTATGACCTTATTCAATGTATTTTCAAGGATTTTGGGATCAGAACCAATAATTTCCATTCTAGCATTCAAATGGCACCTTATGAGGATCTATATGGGAAGAGGTGTCCGAATATAATATGATGGGATGAAGTTTGAGAGTGGAAGATGATGGGGCCTAATATTATCCAAGAAATGATAGAGAATTTTCAAACCATTTAGTTTTCATATTAAATCCTTACAAAGTTGGCCGAAAATCTATGCAGACAATCATCGAAAAGACCTGGATTTTGAGGTCAGAAATAAATTGTTCCTTTTATATCACTATTGAATAAATTTATGAGGTTTTGGAATAAGGGAAAGCTTATTCTAAGATAAATTCCCCCTTGAGATACTTAATCGCACTGGAGTAGTGACCTATCGACTAACACTCCCACTTAACCTATCTCAAGTACATGATGTGTTCTATGTATCCCTCTAAAGGAAGTAAATACTAGACCCATCACATGTACTGGATCTTGAGGTGGTACCATTATAGAATGATATTTTATATAAAGAGTATCTATTGAATTTATTATATCACAGACACAAGGTTATTTTAAATAACACAACTCACCTTATCAAAGTGTTATGGAAGAACCAAAAGTTTGAGGAAATGACTTGGGAACCTGAAGAGGTGATAAAACAGAAGAACCCTCATCTATTTTAGTGTACAAATTAAATTTTGAGGTCAAAATTTCTGAAGGGGTAATAGTTTAATGAATTGAACATTTTTAAATGAAATTATTTTTTTAAATGAGTATATTCCTTATTATGAAATGAAATTATAGAAAAAACATGTACTAATTTGGTTATTTTGGACTGTTATAATTTATTTCCCATTGAATTTAAAATATAGTTAATAATCATAACCATTGATAATATCACCATTATACAGTGATCACGTGATTAGTATATATATAGGGTTATGATAAATATAATTGACAGAGACAAACAAAGTGATAACCTCAACAAGTAGGATCACACCCTATGAATACTATTTATCAGAGCTTATGAGGGATATATCATAATTGATCTTTTCCCTTGACCAATACCAAGTTGAGATTAAAAAACTAAAACATGAGTGAAATAATTTAAGGGAGAATTTCAAGCTCCTCAAGATCATGATCCAAACCATGTTCACTGAACCATCCCAATAAAATCTCACCATCACACACCTTACCCTTATGACATTCACTAGTGTAATAAAGGTCTATGTATCTAGACCCTAATAGTATGATTTTTATATTTTTATAATGATTATAATTATTTTTTATTACTTTATAATGATTAAATAATAAGTTTGATCAAAATTAGATTTTGATATGATAAAACACAAATTGTATTTTTGGGAAATATATAGTTTCAATTAAGACACCCTTTTTAATAAATTCATGAATTTTTTAAATAAATTATATTTTAATAAAATATTATTATTAAATTATATTTATTAACTATAAGTGATAATATAATTTTATGAAGTCAAATGTATTTTTTTAAGGGTCGGAAAACTATTATTGTAAAAAAACCCAGTATTTTTCAATAAATAGGGATTTTTATATAAAAGTGTAAATTATAAAATTTATAGAATTATTTTGATAAAATAAATATCATTTTTGAAATCAACATGCTGAAATTATCCAATGGTTAATTTTTTATAATTTTCTGAGATAGTCAAATTTTTGGGTAAAAATTAAATATAATATAATTATACGATACGTATCATGACATCATAAAAGCAAAAAAATGATTTAATGAATACCATAAAGAGTATATATGACCAAAATTGTGTTTCCATTTAAAATAACATGTTTTTAATTTATTTTATTAATTTTATAAACCCTTAATGAATCCTCCAAAACCTATATTATATTTTAAAGTTTTAAAATCAATTATTTATAAACAAGACTCACTTCCACATCACCAAGGGTATTATTTTAAAGATTTATATTATTAAACTTATAAAATAATTAAATAAACTCTTATTTGGTAGAAAAAATGGGTAAAACCATGAGATTATTTATGTTTTGGATTAATTAATCATACAGATTTCAAAACCTAAGTTTAGAAATTAATAAATAATTGTCCTCTCTTTTTCTATAAAAACCCACCCAATCCCCCATTAATCTTCCATCAAAACCATTGGAACATAAATTTACTCTACACTTAACTCTATATATTTATCTCAAGGTTCCCAAAAACTCTTAAGAATCTCCTCCTAAGCTTTTAGAAGCGCCCTCTCAAGGTAAGGGATTCTCTCCTCCTCTTTATTCAAGCACCTTATTTATATTATATATTTTGATTCCCAACTGTTATTGTTGGGATATGATTTTACACAGCCCTATTATAATAATTATGTTTTAAAAGTGATTATAGACCCCTTTCACTCATATTAAACCCTTCCATGAATCTTTATTTACCCCATTATGCTGCAGAAATTATCTTGGGATTTTATATGAAAAATATTTTTATAGTGAATACCCACCCCCATTTCCAATCAAGAGTATTCACCTATATGTAACTATAATTAATTTATTAGGGTAATTACATGTATTTAACACATACATCTTAATCATGGGGTTAAAATTGATGAAATATATTCTTATGTTGTATGATCCATGTGGCACACTTATGCATGTACATGATATGAATGTGATGGGTAGACCCATAATTATATAGCCCTCCAATGCATTGGGTAATTTTTTTATCTCATGATATACCATGTGTTATTCATGTTAGTTTATCCTAATAACACTATGTTATGATGTTTTAGTGGTTACCCTTGACTTATGTTTGTGATGTCATGTTTTATATTGTTGCCACATTCCTATGTTTCCTTTATGTTATTGTCTTATATCATGATTTGATGTTCAATTTTATGATTCACACTCCTCTTATGTTACCTTGATATTCCTGTTGAATCACATGTATTAATTTTATCATGTTATTCTTTTATTATTACCCTAATAGGATTTATATCTCACCCCTTTCTTATGTACCTCCCTAGATTATCCCTTATAGTTTTAGAAGATCAAGGAAATTTCAAGGGCATTTTATAGAGTTTTATATTATGTATTTGTATTTATATTTCATGTTTATATGCTATGTAATTAATTACCCAAATACATTAGGTATTATGTTCTTCTGGGGTTGTATGAAGTGAATATTTATGAAATAAATCATGAAATAATGTGTATAAATGATATGGGTTGTCATATAATGGGGGATGATTTGATTATAAGTTTCTTTGCTTCAGGTGATTGAATTTATGTTTCATTGGATTACTAGAAGGGTGAACTTCCAGTGATTAATATTATGCCCTTCATCCCCAATATATGGAGTCAGGGTAGTGGAGGAAGCTAAGGCGGGGGGAATGGTGGCAGTTTAACTAAGAGTCAAGGTGATGACAGTGAGTGAAGGTCAGGTGGTAGAGGCATGAAGGTAAGGCATAATGGTAGAGGGGATGAAAATAAAGATAAGTTAGTGGGGTGTGGTGGAAAAGGGTAGGAAGGTGAGGTGGGTCGACAAGGTGTGATAACAAAGGTGGGAAGTGATGAGGCGATGGTGATGAGCTACATCAGTAATTAGGCAATGAAAATAAGAGGAAGTAGTGACGAGACAAGATGATGAGTGGGAAAGGTGGAAGGTTCAAGGTGTGATACAACTAAGGTTTGGCGTGGGGGTAGGAGTGTAGGATCTTAAAAGAAAAAAAATAGAATTATCTCCCATACCCATTTTTGGCAACTATCAAGGGCGATCATCAAGTTATAGCCTTAACTAAAACCCATTTCTTTATTAGTGACAACTTATATCACTTTTGGTGTCTTCTAATTTATAATTCTTCCTAGAAACTAGGGTATCAATTTATGAGATTTGATTCAGATTTTTAATTTATTTGTTTATAATCCTTTTCATTTTATATGTTTTTTTGATTCTTTCTATTTCTTTAGAGATTTCATCTGGATGGAGGATGATTTTAAATAAAAAACTACTCTTTCTTACCAGGATGAATCACTCATTTTTAGGTGGATCACAAAACCATCTAGGGTCATTATCAACATGAAATTATGGGAGAAATTATTTTTTAGCAGATTTTGAATGCATTGAATGTAAAAACTATCTATTGAAGTGTCTAGACTTTGAATGTTATAGGGCACAATGGAAGTGGTTAATCTTGTGACCTATAATAGAGATTCATCAACTTCTTTGTATTTATTCTCAGAACTAGACAAATTTCAACCCCAAAATCCATGAGATAGGATCATCATATAAAATTTATAATTGATTTATGTAAAAAAGGAATCACCTTACATTGAAATTATTTCTTCATTGATGAATCAGATGTCATCTTTAGGTCATATCATTGTTGCGTTATAAGATTAAACGGTAGAATTCCTTTTGTGATGAACCACACATGAACTAAAAACCTCCTAATGTCTCTATACAAATATCCAAGTGATAGCATGGAAGATCCTAATGCTTATGTTGTTCATCATTGATCTCCATAAGAATTGTTTTGAGGGAGAAGGATTATTTTTGTTCTTTATAGATTTGAGAGGGTGGTAGAGGAGGATTTCTCTCAGTTCTTGAGAGTGTTGTAGAAGAAGAGATCTCTAGACTTGCGAGGATTCTCTCTAGAATTTAATATATGCACTGATTAGAATGGCTAGGCTTGGTTTAGAGAATGACATAACCAGGTAATCATAGACCTTGGGTTAGATAATAACTAATTATACATAGGATTATTTTATTATCTTAATCCCCGGTAAACTCCATGTCTAAATAATAAAAATAAAAATTTTATTTAGTTAACATGAGCTAAACTCATGGATAAATAAATATTATTTATTAAATAAATAAATTAATATTTATTCAAATAATATTTAATATATCATTTATCATCGAACCATTAACTCGGTCTGTCATTCCTTGGTATTTATCAAACCTTGAATAATGACTATTTATTTAAGTAAATAAATATCATTGTATTATTTGTTGATAAATAGATATTAAATTCACTAAAATATTAAATAAGTATTTATTAAATATTCAGCTCATATTTATTATCTTTAATAACTAGTGAATGAATATTTGTGATAAAAAACATGAATAATTATTAAACCACACAACAAAATAATATTTATTCAACATGTTAAATTTATATAGAATTTAACTGAGGTTATAGATACAATTAGTGTATGATCCTCTATACCCATTTCTAAGTGACATAAAACATAGTTGTATCACCCATATATTTTAATATATAACCTTTAAATAAGTCAATGTGTTCAATAGCTTGCTCCACACGCAACACCAAAATTAAATGAAACGACAATATATTTAAGTGTGACTACTAAAAACTAGTCATTGAATTAGTGAGAATGAATATGAGTAACTAATTTATGAAATATTTATATAAATAATACAAAGTTTATTTTTAACATAAATGAAATTCAATTAGTTTACCAAAAATGACTAATATAATTGCATATAGTTTAGAAAATGATTTTTTCTATAAATTGCATTCTCATGCAATATGAATTTATATTTCAAGAAAAACATGATTAATGATGATAAATAATGTTTGATGTTAATAATTGGTTAACACCAATTTATTTATTAAATTATATGAAATAATAATTATGATAGTTAATATTTGAAAATGTCATTTTTCCAATAAAAATGGGTTTTCAATATATTTTATGATTTTATTAAAAAATTGAATATATAAATTTTAGAATTTTAATATTAATAAATGAAAATTATTTTTTTGGATTTATAATAATTATACTATCTTAAGATGAACTTTTATGATTTTTGTAAAATAATTTTTTTTGGTGAATAGTGAAAAAATACCAATTTTACTAAACACTTTCACTTTTATAAAATTATCATAATACAAGAATGAATTAAATGTTTATGAATTTTTTTCCTATAAATGATATATATTTATAAGTAAAATAAATCATTTAAAATTACAATGTTGTTTTTATAAAACTCATGTATATCATTTTGGAAACATAAGCAATATTTTACTTTAAAAACTATTTTTATTTTCTTATATTAAAAATTACCTTTCATCACTTATAGAAATTAAATCTATAAAAATGGATTTAATATTTTAGATAGACATGATTATATTATGTAAAAAATTAAATTTTAATTTTGGCCATAAAAGTATGATTACTAAGATTAAAGTTAACGACCATGATAATGATAAAACTGTTATTTTTAAAGAATAGTTTTATTAATACTGTGTCAATTTTATATAATTAATTAAATTAATATATTTTAAATGATTACTATAATATTATTTTAAAAACATATATAATTATATTAATGTAAATTTAATTGGTAACCAGTGCTAAATAATATTAAGAACACATAATGGTTAAAACACCATTTTTCTATAAAAACCTATTTGTATATATATATTATATGTTTTTAATTTAAAGGTAAATTTTATAATATTTAAAAATTTAATTGGAATAAATAGAGGATAAATTTAGGTTTATAAAACCCAAATTTTGTATGATTGGTTACCTTATACAGTAAAACATAAATTATATTGTCACGATCCATCCTCGGGGCCCGTGTTGTGACTACCCCAAGCCCACCTTCCATAGGCCAGGGGCTGGCGACTAGCACCAAAGGCATAAATCCCGATAATTGGGAAGGCATTGCCTTTATAAAACATAAACACATCCAACCAGAGTACAAGCAGAAGTAATACACTAAGTACAAAAGAAAGTGCTGAAAAGTAAATGGGCCAGAATACAAACCCAACTGAGAAGTACAACTACAACTGAACGAAAGTACAACAGAAAAGACAAACAACTGGAAGATAGAAGCATCTCCTGGGTCATCCACCTCGGATCCTACCTGAAGGGTAGGTACATATATCCTCCTCAACGCTCTCGCCCGCTAACCTCCTCCGAGTACCATCTCGTCGTGAAGTCCACCTCCGGGTACTGACTCGTCGTGAGGTCCACCTCCGGGTACTGACTCGTCGTGAGGTCCACCTCCGGGTACCGTCCAGTCCTTGTACACTCAATCTCTGTCAGCGCTGTCCATCGTCTGCATCCAATACAATGAGGTGCGGGAATAGCCCGTGTAGGGGTGAGTATAATGATACTCAGTAGGGACCCTGAGACCCTCAAGGTCTCACTAAATCCAACAAGGATAACCACAAAGAAGGATCTCAACAGATAACCCTTACTTAGGTATAATCCCATACTTATACCTAAGTTATCAAGTAACCAATCTCAATCATGAGGAAACACAAAGGTTAAGAAATCAACGGATAACCACTAATTAGGTATATGCCCATACATATACCTAAGTTATCAAGTGACCCATCTCAATCATGAGGTAAACACAAAGGTCATTGACTCAGCTCAAACCAGGATTTTATTCATGATGTCGAAACCATGACTGCTGGAGAACTCCTCCTCTGTCGAGTATAGTGGTCCTTTCATGACTCCAAGATGATACTCTCTAACCTTAGAATGCTGAGTTACTCCTCCTGTTGAGTACCACATGTCTGTACCCAAACACAGTAGTGCTCCCCGCCAGGGGTCTGCTGCCCAAACACAGTAGCGGTTCCCCTAATAGCCTACAGAGGTACTCCTCTTGTCGAGTACCACGAGTCTACTGCCAACTACCTGGTGCTCTGTCTGCCGTGGGTCTTCCGCCAAATACTGTGCACTCCGTCCACTGGGCTAGTTGACTCACTCCAAGTCGAATCAGTCAAGCAGTCGTCAGGTCCACAACTACTAGGTCTCCGCACTCCGTACGCTCGTCTCCGGGAGGATCTGCTCCACAAGATGCTGGTAAATACTCCAAGTATCACAAAGTCCCACAAAGAAGTATCACAAAGGACCTCCTCGTCACAAGGGTCTCAACGCAACAGACAGCGCGTCAATCAGACACCCGGTCTGTGAGTTATTAGCCTTTTCGTCCCGGGGGCCCGGTTGGTTTCGTGTACGAACCAACCCAACCGTATCTCAACTGTACCCAAAACTCTCATAGGTTATACTCAAAGGGACCATTTCTCAATGAGATTACCAAAGCCGCTGACAGTTCGTCAAATGGACATCCGGTCTGAAAGTTATCGGCTTTTCCGTTCCAGGGGCCCGGTTGGTTTCTAAGCTAAAATCAACCCGACCGTACTCCAACTACGTCCAAACACCAGGTGAAGTATGCCAAAAGATCCGTCTCATCAAAAGGAATCCAACATAGTCGACGACATGTCAATCGGACTTCCGATCCTTAAGTTATGAGCGTTTCCGCTCCGAGGGCCCGATAGGTTTTGTGTTCGAACCAACTCGGCCATACCCAAACTTTACCAAAAGCTTGATTTTAATATACTGAAACGACCATCTCGATCAAAGAAATCCTACGCAACTGACGGTGCATTGATCGGAGGTCCACAACTCAAGTTACAACCATTTAAACGAAAATGGTCCGAAAATAGGGGGTTTTGGCCCGGTCCGACCTGACCCAATACCCCTTGGGACGGCCCGAACTAGGTAGACCCGACCCGGGTCTAGCCCATTTGAGCGCGGCCCGGCCACGTGGCCAACCACTGCTCGGCCAGCGTGGCCGAGCGGAAACTGCGGAGCGAGGGGGGGGGGGCGCTGATTGGAACCGGCGGCGCTCAGTGCCGCCTTGTCGTCCCAGATCTCGTGGCCACGCGGGATCTTACGCCTCACCACCACGGCGGGTCTTCTCCAACGGCGCACTGAGGCAACGCTGCCTCCAGGCGTCCGGACGGCTCTGGCCGCCGCCTCCGGTCGCCGGTGCCGCCGCGCCGGCGTGGCGCGCCGCCGCCACCTTCCGCGGACCACCGGGCGCGCTCCGGTGGTCTGTTTTACCCAGCGTCAGCGCCTAAGGTCACCTTGAGACCCGAACTTCTATATGGAGGCTTCAAATTGCCTTTACGGCCCCGTTTCATCGTCTCCATCAATCCGCACACATCAAACAATCTACGGAGGGTCCGGGCTTATTCGTTAGCCCATGCCCTCCGCGTTAGAGGCTCATACCATTGTTCAACAAATAAGAACACCCAAATTAGAGGGTATAATTTACAAAATTATAATTATACAAAAACAAACCCTACCTCGCAAATACGTCGCACGTTGTCGAGCCGCGAAAAGAGGCAAGCGTCGTGATGATCGGACGTCACGGAAGATCGGTTTCGATTCCATTGACGTCGGAGGAAGAGTCGTCGTCGATGACCACATTCCCCGCGGTGGTGTCTCCTCCCTTGACGCAGAGGAAGAAGAAGAGAAAGCACGTCGTCGGTGACTTCACGTTCTTCGTCGGAGGCGTTCTTCTTCGAAGAGGCGTTTTTCTTCATCAAGAACGTTCTTCGTTGGAAGGAGGGAGCTCTTCTAAATTCTCCAAGAATTTCCCACACAATATTTTCCCAACCAAATATTAAAATTTGGTTTCCCCCATTTTAACAACTTGTCATGCTAATTCAATTTAATTCAAACTCATTAATTAATTGAATGGTTGGAAAAATATTAATTACTGTGAGAGAGATAGAAGGTGGAGAGGCTCCACTCCAATAAATGAGTGGAGTTGTCATGTATTAAACAAGGGGTGAGTTATGGGAAGTTCAAAGAGAGTTAAAAGAATGTGAAGGTTGGGGATCATGTGGGAGCCACCTCACAAATATCCTTACATGGGTAGTTAGAATCTTGTGGGTCCCACACCAACTTCCCCATGTAGGATATAACCACTTTAGATATAAAAATAAAATTGTTCCACAATTTTATTCACTTCTCATTTAATCCACATATTTTTGTCTTCTCCTACCGTGCAAACACAACTGTGGTAAAGGTCCCCTTAAGAAAATACCAGTGTTGGGAGTTCATCAGTGCCCTTGGATTTCAATTCCGAGAACCGGTTCAAAAGATAGAAAAACCCGCTCGTTCGTTCACTGAACGTACCCGAGCTAAACTTCGGAAATTGATTCCGGGTACACCGGGCCTCAGAATCAGGTGCTGTCAGAAGCCACAGACTCATAATATTCCAAATAATTAAGAAAAAAATTCCCTTGAAATTTATGGGTCTTTACATTACTCCAACCTCAGGTCTTTACATCCCCGTAAAGCTTCAACACACACTAGGGAAAACAAAGTGGTACTGAGAATGCATCTGAGACTTCCGCTCCCATGTGCTCTCCTGGAGGTTCCCATGCTGCCAGTGAAAGCACACATTAGGAATCAACCGTCCATGTAGGTCCTGCTCCTATCGATCCTTGATCTCCACTGGAACATCCATGAATGTCGTCCCGTCATCGATATATAGCTCTCCGTGGTTGATGATGACGGTTAGGTCATGCATGCATCTCCTCTGCTGAGATACATGGATGACGTCGTGCACTAGGTGCAACTGCGATGGAAAGGTCAAGCGGTAAGACACCTCGCCTACCCTACTGAGGACCTATAAGGGTCCGATTAACCTCGGAGATAACTTTCCATCTCGGCCACATCTCCGTAGACCTCGTCGAGGTGAGACCCATAAGAAAACGTGGTCACCATCCTTGAACTCTAGTGGTCTCTGTCTCCTATCAGCATATGACTTTAGTCTATTCTGTGCAGTCTCCATCCGCTCTTGGATGATCTGTACCTTCTCCGTCATAGCTCGTACCATCTCTGGTTGGTAGGAAGTCGGCCGACTTGGTAAGTCGGTCGACGATCACCCTTCTTTTCTTACAATCTCAAAGAGATGCTAAGATTTCTCCTTTGCTGAAAAGAGAAATCTGATCTCATTCCCTGTATGAACCACGTTCTTTTCCTAATACAGTCAATCCTGACATGAACAATACAATTCATGTCTTGGATGACGTCGTAAGGCCTCGACGCTACTACCAGGAGATCCAACCGTCACTCTCGCCTCCAAGGGTCGAGTCACACTGTTCGGCATTAGTGTGTGGTCACTGGGTCTCCTCCAGTAGGAATCTCAAAAGTGAGGGTCAAGTCAACAGTTTTTAACCGGAACCTCTCAGTATCATTCCAACAAAAGTACAGGTAAGTAAACGTCACAAAGATAAGTGTCTTTTATTACTTAAGCTCACAGTAAAAGACACACAACAACCACAAACAACAACATCATGGAAACTAGAAGCACCAAGAATAAAGGCCTCCATGCCTAGAACTAGTTCTACTACTGTCCACAAAGGATATATTCAATGCGACCAGCTGCTCCGTCGCCTCTCCTAGCAGCTGAATTCCAGTCCTCCTGTTGAGCACATCCGAAACAACGTTCCCTTTCCTAGGAGTATATACTATCTCGAAGTCATAGTCATGGAGGAACTGAATACTCAAAACTCTTACTGCCACGAGGGTAAGGCTATCCGACTCAAGAGTGATCGGCCTCACCCTCCTACATGAGTTTATCCTGTGCTGCCTGGGGTTTCCTTTTTGCCGACCAAGGAAAACCCATCCCAATGTTGTAGGTAAACCACAACCTTTTTGCTGAATACAGTCAATCTGTGTATGAACTGTGGATCCAATCCATACCCAGACCAACGCCATAAGGCCTCGACGCTGCCACCAAGAGGTTCCAACTGAAACTCTCACCTCAAGGGTCAGATCACACTGTCGGCATAAGTGTGATTATCGAGTCTCCTCCCAAAGGTATCTCCAGACATGAGGGTCGAGTCAACGGTTTTAACCAGAAAATCTAGGTCTGGGACACGATTCGTGGAAGGAAGGAATGATTCATATCAATGTCTATTGATATGGAAGCTAGTAGTAGACACAGATCATTCCTCGAATCATCCCTAGAGCCTTTTGGTCGCACTCCTTGATCGCATGCAGCTACTCACTTCCCCTGCCCTCCAGCTCTCTGAGCCTAATGGGGACTACAAAGGCGGGTGGTTGTAATATGTCGAAATGTACACCACCTCATGCTGCTCTCCTAGATCTGCTTCCACATCTGCTGCTCTACAGATTCATATGTCCTTAACACTTCCTCTTCTTGAAACATTTTACACACCCAAGTCTCTGAGACTGGTGCCGGTTTCCTGCTTCTTACTGCTCACATTCATTAGCCGTATTCGTTCAGCCAAAGAAAATTCAACCACAAAGGTTCCATCTAGCATCCTAGAATAAGTAGGAATGCACAGGAGAAGAAGTGATGGATTGGATGTCCATTAAACACACCTCGCTCAGAAGTCCAAGCCCTGAAGCACTAATCGCATCGTATTCATCGAGTAGCTGGAATGGTCAGTACGACTTGATGAATACTCAGCTATCGACATGTCATCCTACCGAAGCTGTATAAGCTCCAGAAAACTCTCATCCACCTCCTCAAGCTAGTCCTCAGCCGCCTGTGAGTCGGGCTCACCTCAGAACCTAAGTGGTATCTGATGCTGAAACATGTGTAAGGTACTAACCCTACATGTGTCATCTACTGGTACCGCCGGTTGGAACTGTTGTCCAATAGGTAGTGATATAGCTGGCACACTACCCAAAGGTACTATCTTAGGCATCGGTCCACGTACCGAAGCCTTATCACTATACGGACCAACCTCATGGTCACTCACTGGGAAACACCAGTAGCTAAGATCTCCATCGGCTCTACTAGTGTCTAAAATAGGTGTATAATTCTAGTAATCACCTCCATACAGTCCACTACTGCCTGGGAATCTGCCTTGCCTCGTAACCTCAGAGGCCTCTACTACTGAAACTCATGAAACGCGCTCTGTCAGCGTATACCATCAACTAGTACGGCTGGTGCCATCTGCTGCCTAATGGGTGGTGGTGCTGCGGGTACACCACCCAAAGGTGCCAACATAGAAAGAGGGCCCTGCACCGGAGTATCATCGCTTAGTGGGCCGTCATCGAGTACTCTCTCAGAACTCCAACTGACTGTCTGCGTGGATACATCCTGAACAGATGTGACACAGTAAAACAATTAAAACCTGGTGAGCTGACCTGGTTTGAGCTGACATAAAGAAAACTTTTGGAAACACACACGCAATCAGATTTTTCATGCACTAAGTCATAAATCAGTAGTCAGGGTCCTGGTGTATGGATACGTCGGCTACCACACCAATACTGGACTCCCAGAACTGAAGACCACACTCGGTACCCTTAACACTATTGCTTCACAGAAAGGAATGATCAGAGTCATGAGTTCTGCGGTAGAGCTGACTCCTCTGATACCAATTTTTCATGACCTATCCTCGGGGCCCGTGCCGTGACTACCCCAAGCCTGCCTTCCATAGGCCAGGGGCTGGTGACTAGCACCAAAGGTGTAAATCCCAATAACTGGGAAGGCATTGCCTTTATAAAACATAAACACATCCAACCATAGTACAAGCAGAAGTAATACACTAAGTAAAAAATAAAGTGCTGAAAATTAAATGGTCCAGAATACAAACCAAACTGAGAAGTATAGCTACAACTGAACGAAAGTACAACAGAAAAGAGAAACAGTTGGAAGATAGAAGTAGCTCCCGGGTCGTCCACCTCAGATCCTACCTCAAGGGTAGGTACAGATAGCCTCCTCAACTCTCTCTCCCGCCAACCTCCTCCAAGTATCGTCTCGTCGTGAAGTCCACCTCCGGGTACTGACTCGTCGTGAGGTCCACCTCCGGGTACTGACTCGTCGTGAGGTCCACCTCTGGGTACCGTCCAGTCCTTGTACACTCGATCTCTGTCAGTGTTGTCCCTCATCTGCATCCAACCCAACGAGGTGCAGGCATATCCCATGCAGGGGTGAGTATAACGATACTCAGTAGGGACCCTGAGACCCTCAAGGTCTCACTAAATCCAACAAGGATAACCACAAAGAAGGATCTCAACAGATAACCCTTACTTAGGTATACGCCCATACCTATACCTAAGTTATCAAGTAACCCATCTCAATCACAAGGAAACAAAAAGGTTATGAAATCAACGGATAACCACTACTTAGGTATATGTCCATACATATACCAAAGTTATCAAGTGACCCATCTCAATCATGAGGTAAACACAAAGGTCATTGACTTAGCTCAAACCAGGATTTTATTCATTATGTAGAAACCACGGCTGCTGGAGAACTCCTCCTCTGTTGAGTACAGTGGTCCTGTCACGACTCCGAGATGCTACTCTCTAACCTTAGACTGCTGAGGTACTCCTCCTATCGAGTACCACAGGTCCACACCCAAACAAAGTAGTGCTCCCCGCCAGGGGTCTGCCGCCCAAACACAGTAGTGGTTCCCCTAATAGCCTATAGAGGTACTACTCCTATCGAGTACCGCGGGTCTACTGCCAACTAACAGGCACTCCGTCCGCTGTGGGTCTACTGCCAAATACCGGGCTCTCCGTCCACTGGTCTTGTCGACTCACTCCAAGTCGAATCGGTCAAGCAGTCGTCAGGTCCACAGCTACTAGGTCTCCGCACTCCATACACTCATATCCAGAAGGATCCACTCCACGAGCTGTTGTTAGATACTCCAAGTATCACAAATTCCCACAAATAAGTATCACAAAGGACTGCCTCATCACAGGGGTCTCAACGCAATAGACAGCGCGTCAATCGGACGCCCGGTCTGTGAGTTATTAGCCTTTTTGTCCTAGGGGCCCGGTTGGTTTCGTGTGCGAACCAACCCAACCGTATCTCAATTTTACCCCAAACTATCATAGGGTATACTCAAAGGGACCGTTTCTCAATGAGATTACCAAATCCGCTGACAGTTCGTCAAATGGACATCCGGTCTGAAAGTTATCAGCTTTTCCGTTTGAGGGGCCCGGTTGGTTTCTAAGATAAAATCAACCCGACCGTACTCCAACTGCGTCCAAACCTCAGGTGAAGTATGCCAAAAGATCCTTCTCATCAAAAGGAATCCAACATAGTTGACGACAGGTCAATCGGACGTCCGATCCTTAAGTTATGAGAGTTTCTGCTCCCAAGGCCCGGTTGGTTTCGTGTTCGAACCAACCCGGCCATACACAAACTTCGCTGAAAGCTTGAGTGTAATATACCTAAACGAACTTCTTGATCAAAGGAATCCTACGCAATTGACGGTGCGTCGATCGGAGGTACATAACTCAAGTTACGACCGTTTAACCGAAAACAGTCCGAAAATAGGGGGTTTGGGCCCGGTCCGACCCGGACCAATACCCCCTGGGTCAGCCCGAACTGGGTCGACCCGACCTGGTTCCGGGTCTGGCCCAGTTGGGCATGGCCCGGCCTGGCCAGTGCGACTTGACCGCATGGCCCGCCGCGGCTCGGCCAGCGTGGCTGAGCGGAAACCGCGGAATGGGGGGGGGGGGGGGGGGGGGGGGGGGGGGCGCTGATTGGAACTGGAAGCGCTCGGCGGCGCCTTGTCGTCCCAGATCCCGCGGCCGCGCGGGATCTTCTGCCTCGCCGCCGCGGCGGGTCTTCTCCGGCGGCGCGCTGGGGCGCCACCGTGCCGGCGCGCCCCACCGCCCCCTTCCTCAGACCACCGGACGCGCTCTGATGGTCCGTTTTGCCCGCAATCAGTGCCTAAGGTCACCTTGGGACCCAAAATTCACTATAGAGACTTCAAATTTCCTTTACGGTCCCGTTTCATCATCTCCGTCAATCCGCACATAGAAAACAATCTGCGGAGGGTCCGGGCTTGTTCGTTAGCTCGTGCCCTCCGCGTTAGAGACTCATACCATTGTTCAACAAATAAGAATGCCCAACTTAGAGGGTATAATTCACATAATTATAATTATACAAAAACAACCCCTACCTCGCAAAGACGTCGCACATCGTCGAGCCGCGGAAAGAGGCAAGCATCGCGATGATCGGACATCGCGGAAGATCGGTGCCGATTCCTTTGATGTCGGAGGAAGAGTCATCGTCGATGGAGACATTCCCCGTGGTGGTGTCTCCTCCCTTGACATGGAGGAAGAAGAAGAGAAGGCACATTGTCAGTGACTTCGCGTTCTTCTTCAGAGGCATTCTTCGTCGGAGGCGTTCTTCGTCGAAGAGGCGTTGTTCTTCGTCAAGAACATTCTTCGTTGGAAGGAGGGAGCTCTTCTAAATTCTCCAAGAATTTCCCACACAATATTTTCCCAACCAAATAATAAAATGAGGTTTCCTCCATTTTAAAAACTTTTCATGATAATTCAATTAAATTCAAACTCATTAATTAATTGAATGGTTGGAAAAATATTAAGTGCTGTGAGAGAGATAGAAGGTGGAGAGGCTCCACTCCAATAAATGAGTGGAGTTGTCATGTATTAAACAAGGGGTGTGTTATGGGAAGTTCAAAGAGAGTTAAGGTAATGTGAAAGGTTGGGGATTGTGTGGGCCCCACCTCACAAATATCCTTACATGGGTAGTTAGAAGCTTTTGGGTCCCACCCCAACCTCCCCATGTAGGATATAACCACTTTAGATATAAAAATAAAATTGTTCCACAATTTTATTCACTTCTCATTTAATCGGCATATTTTTATCTTCTCCTCCCATGCAAAAAATACTGTGGTAAAGGTCCCCTTAAGCAAATACTGATGTTGGGAGTTCATCGGTGCCCTTGGATTTCAATTCTGAGCACCGGTTCAAAAGATAGAAAAACCCGCTCGTTCGTTCATTGAACGTACCTGAGCTAAAATTCAGAAATTGATTCCGAGCACACCGGGCCTCAGAATCAGGTGCCGTCAGAAGCCACAGACTTGTAAAATTCCAAAGAATTAAGAAAAAAATTTCCTTGAAATTTTCGGTTCCTTACATATATAGTTAAAAAACTAGTTACCAATGTAAAAATCAAAATATTAAAATGTAAAAACCTATGAAAAAAGACATGAAACGTGTTTAAAACATGTGTGGAAAGTTTTTTTTGACGATTTATCAACCCAATATCACCCAAAAATATATTATTATGAACTTTTTGAGTCATTTTTCAAGGAATAGTGTAATTATATCATGGAAGGATAAAGGGTATTCCCAAAAGTTCCCTTTTCTTCACATATTAAAGGGTATCACTTCCACCCTTTTAATGCTGCTCTTCCTATTTTAATTTACATTTAAAATTTACCCAAAATACATATTATAAAATTAGTTTTATCATACTTAATCTCTTAGTCTATAACAGTTATCCCAAGGCCTTCACTTCCAAGGAAATTTCTAAGAGAAGACAAAGTCTCCAACATAAGTATTACCTACTTTTTAATATTTTATTCTTAATATTACTCTTAAAAACATATTATATCCAAAAAAAATATAATTAAATTGGTATTATAAATATAATTATATTTTATTTTATAAATGGAACAACCATTATTTATTTCTCTCTATCCACTAAGGAAAACAAAAGCATCGTTAGTGTGTGAGCGCATACTACCGCCTCCATGAAGCAACATTTTTTTCTTTTCATACTACTTATCATGGTTAGTATTAATGATGGAATTAATGAATTAATATTATATATATAACATAAATATTATTATGGAAGTTCAAATTATTATATACCATAATTCACTCTAATTATTCAAGAAATGAAAACATTAATCGTGCTTTGTGTGGACTACTGCCTCCACAAAGTAACGTTTTTTATTTTTCATCACGATTTTAATTATTTATCCAAACCACATAAAATATGATTCACTAACTTATAATAATATAAATAATATAATTATATTTTTTTTATAATGATATTATATAATTCCTTAACCATAATCACCGATCAAGAGATAGTGTGTTCATGTTTGGGTTGGTTTAACCACCCACTTGAATAATGCTATAAAAATATCTCATGGATAACTATGAAAAATTAAATACTAATATTATTATAAGTTAATAATAAATTTATGATTTTTTTTGTTTTTTAATGGTCATATTATATATTTAATTTATTATTAAAATATCACCTTCGATTGCTAAAACTACAGAAATAAGCCGATGTTTATTCATTTTTTACATAAATATAAGAAAAAACTATATAATAAATATAACATGATAACAAATAGTCCATATTAAATTAAATATAGAATAATATGGTTAGTAATAATTTATATAATGAAATTAATTTTATTATTTAGAAATTTAGGCGCATGCACAGAATGAATCAGGAACAAGGTAAGGGTCTTTATCTCAAATTCCTCTCTCTAAGACATGTTTGGTATAATGCACCAAATTTTATTTATGTGGTGTATTTATAGAAAATTTTAGATATCATATAATTATTTATCTTTTAATCATGGTATTTTAATTTCAACTACAATCCATATCCCTCAATGGGTTTTTGATTAAAATGTTACTCAATCCCCCATGGTTCTTTGTCTCAAACTTTAATTCCTTACGACGTTTTTATGTTATGCATTGTGTTTTTTTTGAATGGTGTATTCACTAACCATGGATACATATTTATCATATATTTTTCTTATTCATGGGAAATATTAAACTAAATTATCCCCTTTTTATCAAATATATTTTTACTCAGTTGTTACCCTAATTATAAGGATTTTTGGTAACTCAATTTTCATTCATTGAGTTATGATCATTTATCTTGTATTTATTTCATATAAGTTGGTTAAATTCTACCCTTTTATTATAGAATGTGGAATTTCAATTATTCAAATTTCTATCATAAAAAACCCCTTATTATAGTATTTCTTAATTCAAGGAATATATTTCTCGTAAGGGGTATTGATAACTCATGTCTCCTTTCCTTGAGTTATATTGTTTCATAATGAACTTCTTTCTTACATGATTGGGTTATTCCAGAAAAATATATTATTATATAGTAATTTATATAAATATATATAAAATAAATATATTTTTATATAAATGAATTATTTTTTACTCTTCTTACTTTGTGATTTTTTAACAAAAGTATTTTGAAAATAATAAAAAGAGTTTTTACTTTCACTTTCACATGTTTTGTCATACTATTCTCATTTCTCCAAGATAAAATTTATGAATTTTCAAGGATCATTTTTTAGATTATTTCTAAAAGTAAATTTTTGGAAAACATTTAATATCACCTTTTAAAAAATTACCTTTAAAAGCGATATATAAATTTGTATTTTAAGTCAATGTTAAAAATGTTTTCTAAAAGATCTTATAAATTTACACTCCCATTTCCCTTATAATTTTCAAAAGGATTTACCCTAATGGGACTTATGTTTCATGATTTAGCATTTAATATATATTTATCATCTAGGGGATTGAACTTGTAGTATCAAATAGTTTGATTCTTGATGCCTTATTTTTTGATACCGTTAAAAGAATTATTTTTGCAAGGGTGTTTTTAATTTATGTCAAAAACCTTTTATATTTTCTTTGTCACACTAGGGATATGTTAATTTGATACCATACACCTTCTTTATCTAGATGGCTTATAATCATGTTATTCCAGTATTGAATTAACCATATAATCATTACCCTATATGGTGTGGACATCTCATTTTACAAAATTCAGATTAGAGGATGTTCACCTAGAATGAACATTTATTTATTGGCTGGGGAAGTATTGAAATTATTAATGATTATTGATGGCTAAGACAATTTGATTATATATTGAAATTCTATATTTTTCATTATATGGATAGTCTTGTTTTTATTTATCTAGAGGTTCCTTAGGGAACAACATGAACTGTATTATTGACTCTTATGGTGAATGCATTGGAATTAAACAAGTTATGGGTAGGGCCCAATATTGTATAACCCCTCAATGCATTGACAAGTATCATGAGACAAAACAACTTGAGTTTTGGTTTATACCTCTCCCCATATTATTATAGTGTCTTGGAAGAAGGCCTTGAAAACATGTTTTAATGTTTGAAATTATGTATTCTATTAGTATGACATCGGTAATTATTGTCATCCATGTTTTCATTTATTATCATAGATATAACATGCTCTCAGTTTCAGTTAATTATGTAATTATTCAAATTATTTAATCATTCCATATTATGTATTCCATTCTTATATTTTTGATAAATTCAGTTATATGATTCCCTTACTGATCATTTGAGATCACCCCATTCTTATGTTTCCATTTCTCTATGTTATGAAGAAAAGTAGTACACATGATTTGTTTAGAAGGATAAAACATGTGAGATAATTTATTAACGATTTTAAAGACTCATTATGAATTAAGTAGTTTCATTTATAATGGAAACAATTTAATTTTGATACAAAGAATATGGGATTTGTAAATTATTGTTTTGTCCTAATAATCCAAAACTATAAACCCAAAACATCTTGAGAATATATTTAGTTCAATATTTTCTTTAAGTCATGTAATTTTGAGATAGTAATGCATGATAATTTACACTTGGTATCAAATCCAGTATGTAATGTATGTGTTTATGGAACCAGATCTAGGAGTGTGGGTTTGAGGCATCACAATAACTATATAAAGTCCAAAGTTAGTATCTGGAAACATTCCAAGGTAACCATAAATAGAGTTAATTTCATAATTACATAAAACCTCATACAAATGTACACTATGTAATATAACCTCTTTATCTTGATATCACTAATCAAGAAGGTCACATACTGGTGTCACCAACTTATGTGCTTGATTTATCTTTATTTGACATTCTAAAAATGAATTTGATGATATAACAACATAGAAATAGACTTAGTTTGGTAGTTACATTCCCATTAAAAGGCCTAAGATATCAACTTCCATTAAAAAATATAAGAGACAAATCCTTTATTGAATTATTTATTAATTTAATATCACTCATGACACACCTAATATACCCTACTTCCGTGAACATATATCATCATGATTTTGGTAAGTAAATTAAATAATACAACTCATAAAATGCATTAAAAATAATCTCAAAATATATGGAACATTACACACATCCATAGATAGTAACATCTAATGACACATATGAATATGGATTTCCGATTCATGGGACATGTTCACACAACCTACTTTATTGAGATTACCAAGGGCGTATATGACGAGATAGTGTCCTAAAGTCTTATAAATATCCACCCTTGATAGCCTGTATCATTTGTATCCTATCAAATTATTTCATCTAACTATATAACATGTACTTAAGAATACTGTTATAGCACTTATAGGTTCTCATCATAGAAGAGAACAGTTATGACCTGTTAGTGTGACAAGTATACTTTAGGACATTATGAAATAAAATTTCATGTATAAGAACAATCATAGTATGATAATTAAATTATTACTAGTTAAAAATGATGAGTATAAGTAATCATAAAATACATAGAAGTTTTTTTTCTAAGGAACCAACTCCAATATACTCCCACTTTCATTAGATCTAACTGCTAAAACTGTCATTCCACTAGCTCTTACATTATGTTCATGCTTCTACTGAGATAAGGCTTTAGAAAAGGGGTTTTCTATTTTATCCTCCATCAAAACTTTTCTCATCATAACTTCATCCCTTTGAGAAAAATCCCTCAAGATATAATATTTTAGAAATATGTTCTTTGTCTATTGATGTGACCCTGGACCCTTTATGAGATCCACCACTATAATATTTATCATAATATAATGTGATAGTATCTCCATTACTGGGAACCACATCAAGATCTTGGATGAAATTTCATATCCATAATGATTCCTTAACTATATCAGAAGACTTAATATACTTGTATTACACTGTATAATCGATGAAAAATGGATGATTTGACCTATTATAGCTCAAAAATTCTCTATTGTTATTGAATACATATCCAAGATATGATTTTAGATCATTCAAATATATTTTAAAACTAGTATTTTTATATCCCTTGATGAATAGATCCTCTCCTTCTAAATATACTATAAACACATCCTTAGTACTCCATAAATACTTATGGATATCCTTAACAATAGTTTAATGTTGTTAGATTTTATTATCTTAATATATTTCTACCATGATAAAGGGATAAACAAAATTAATCATGGAATATAACACTACATACATGATGGATCATATTATAGAAGAAAATGAGATCTTACTCATCCCATATATCTCTTATTATACCCAAGAACACATTTTATTAAAAATATGTATACCATCTGACACTAGAACCAATCCCTTCTTAGACTGTTCCACAATGAATTTCTTTAGTATTTAGATAATGTATTTACCTTGACTTATTCCAAGAAACCTCTTGGATTTATCATGAATGATATTGATCCCAAAAATGTAGGTCACTTTACCTAAGTCCTTCATGGAGAAACAATTGTTTAACTAGTACTTAACTAACTATAAGATTGATATGTTATTTCTAATAAGTAATATTTCATCAACATATATTACTAGAAAAATGACCGCACTCCCAATAAACTTGTTATGAACACATGGTTCACATTTATTATTTATGAAACCAAATTATTTTATGGATTCATAAAATTGAATATTCCATGACTTGGATGATTACTTCAATCCATAAATGGATCTCTACAACTTTCATACTTTGTTATCATCCTTTGGTGTCAGAAATCCTTATGGTTGTGTCATATAGACATCCTCTTAAAGTTTATCATTAAGGAATGTTTTTATTATGTCCTGGACTTGGATGTCACTTAATAGGTGCCCTGATGCTGGTGAGCCACATGGCCTCAAGCGCGTCTCCCTGAACCCTAGAGGCTGCCGACTAATAGTGAGGGCCTATGGTGCATTTGTGGGGAGACTATGCCCTCATTACCAGAGTTTCACATAGTAGAATAATATAAACAAAGGTAAATAGTAGAAGAAATATAAGTAAATAGAAGGCATAATAGAAATAGAGACAACAATAATAATAACTCAATCAATTGGAATAACATAAAAAAACTGATGATCATATGTCATGTATTTAGTAAGTTTGAAAACATGGATACAAATTAGTAATCATACATGAAAAACCTATTATAGAAAAATGAAATAGATAAACTATCCCAAGAATCTTAAGCTACAGCTCGGTCATCTGCTACCAAGATCTATCCTAAACAATAATTAATCAAGTTTTTGAAGTCGTATTCTTCCCTTTATCAATATATTCATTCATTTAATCTTTCCCGGGTATTAAACGGCACCCAGAGAGGGTGTGAGATAAATATCAATGGTCCGCCACCAATGATTTCTATAACATATGTCCCATGTAATGGAAATGTAATAGTTTGAAAGCATGCATATATAAATTAAAGTAGTATGATGTAACTAAATACCCATGTACCTACTTCATCCCTTGGCTGGTGTCTGAACATGTATCCAATTAATTATTTTATTATCACCGGTTTATAAATAAGTCACACGATAACACTAGTGAATTTTTCAAGATGCAACAAGGAAACATGTAATGATATTTAATAATTAAGTTCCAAGGTAATAAATAAGGCAATGTAGACCTCAAGGGTCACTGAATTAGTAACAAATATAGCCTGAATATGGGTAAGAGTGTAATAAAAGGAGCATAGTCCAAGTCATTCCACAATAAGACACCTACTAAGTCCAAGGAATTCATCCAAGGTAAAAAAGGGTTAAGAAATGACTAGGACCGAGGGAATTTAATCATGGAAGCTACTTGTAAATGATGGATACAAGGAGTGTATCCAAGGCATAATATAATATTATTAAATGGATCCTATGGTTTCATACTTGGAATCCAAAGTTAGACAAGGATTGGTTTCCAGGTGGGTCTCAACCAAAGTAAGCCATATCCTTGAATCAGAATGGGGTTGTCGAGTGTTTAAGGCATTCCCTATAGAATCTAAGGTGATATCAAGTTAGGACACTCCTATTTGATAATTATTTCATATAATATTTCATAAGGTTTAGGTCATTACCTTTAAATAGTGTGATAATTCTAATTGAGCATGAAACCATTTAATCATGTCTTAATTAATAAATAAGTCCATTTGGCTCAAGCCTTGCCTTTCATTAGCGTGATAAGGACAAGTTGTATAAAACCATTCATTTAATCCATTTAAGGAATTTTCAAGAGTCAAGGTTCACTGATCTACCTTCCATTAACATGGTAAGGGGTGCTATGAACATGTAACCTATTATTCAATTACATTTTAAAAGGTCAATTCATATACTTAGTATACTTTCCAATTTCCATTTCACATTTAATTATCAAATTGATGCACTTACCTTAGGTGGGTCAAGTGTTGAGAATACATGGTACTTTCCATTATTCAATTAACAATTTAAATCAATCTATTTAATATAGAAAAACTTACTCTTAGAAAGGTCAATCCAAGGCACACCTGAACGATGGCTCAAAAGTGTCAAAACACTAAAATGATAATTATGGAAAAACATTCTACATGGGATGGATAAAGTTGTGGGAATAAACACTAAAAATTAATAACATATTTGGAAATACCATAACCATACGATTCTAATTATTATAAGAATGGCATATAAATTCAATAAAAAACACTTGATGAAATTGGTGGGCCCCACACAACAATTGAAAAATCAACGAACTTAAGGGATGAGTTATAGACCACCCACCTTATGCTTTTATGAATTTAATCATCCAGTATTAGCCTCTAATTCAGCTTAGAATAAAGTAGATCTGAGAAAAGAGTAAAAAATGCTTACATCTCAATAACTAGGACGAGAACAAGAGAGACGAAGAATGAATCAAAAGGAATTGAGTACTTAGTATTGCACATCCAATGCGATGAATGAAAGCTCGAATATATCTCAGATGAAGAAGATATCTTGATCCCTAGGTTAGGCCTTCAAAAGATCCAAAATGGGAGAAAATGGAGGTTCTTTCTGCTATAAATCATATTAGGGAAGAAGGAAGGCTTAATTAGATCATTAAGGGTAAAAATGTAAAATTACCCAAAATTTAGCCTCTGCACAGTTTGTTTGCACGGTTTGACAAACAGTGTGCAAACCATGCATGAGTAACTAGAGAAAGGGGCATACTTCATGGTTAGGTTGCACGGTTAGGGAAACTATGTATCAATTGTGTGATAAGGCTTTGTCTAAAAAACTATGCCACCCGCACAGATTTCTCTAACTGTGCGACCTCCCCACACAGTTTACTATAAACCATGCTCGAGGCTTAGTTCTCCAAAAAAGATGGGTTTTGGGCTCTGAAAAATTCCCAAACACCCCAGATACCTTTGCTAACTAATTAGGCATCCATAACATGTCCAAAATAAATAATTAGACTAAAATTTAAAGGATCTATACCTGAGTGAAAAACAGAGTTATTACAGTTTTTTTGACATCCATCTATCAAATATCATAGTCATGTAAATCTACCATAAAAAGTAAAATTATGATGGATTTAAACATGAAAACTAGATAAAGGGTTTTTTCATAGCCTATGCATTGATTTTTTAAACCCTTTTGGTACAATTTGTGCTTTACAAGTACTCAATTTACCTTCCATGTCCATTTTTCTCTTGAATACCCATTTTCACCTAATGATATTTACATCAAATGGAAGATTGACTAGAACCCAAACTTGGTTTGATACATGGAATCCATTTCAGAATTTGGGCTATCTTTCCAATTTAAAGCCTCTGATCACTCCACTAAATTCTTATAGGAAATAGGATTATTGTTGTCAATAAATAATGATTAACCTTCCTTGATGACTATAAAACTATATCTTTATAGTTATATATCCTCTATGGTGCTCATATGTAGTACTTGTGTCTCAGGAACAACATCTTCCATGGGGACTTGAGGAATATGTTCCTGCACCAACTATTATGTATCTTTATCATCAATTTCATTGAATTCAATATTTATTTTGCTATACTTTTTGAGGATGTGCTCCATCTCAAGAAATATGAATGTTTTTCAATGAATAACTTATTGTATGAGGGGTTTTATGGATAGTATCCCCTTATTTTCATGGGATATCCTATAAAGATATACTTTGTGCCTCATGGTGTTGGTTTGTTTCTAGAGTTTTCCTTAACAACTCATCATATCCCCATACAAATGAGTTCTAAAACATAAATTTCCTTCCATATATTAATTAATATGGTATTCAATTTTATGCTTTAGTTGGTACCTAGTTTAGTGCATATGTCGTAGTATGTAATGAACATCCCCAAAAAGAAAATGGAAGATCTACATGACTCATCATTGACCTTACTATGTTAATCAAGGTACAATTCCTCTTTTCACTGAAATTATCCCATTGTAGTGTATAATGGGAAGTTGGTTGAGATATATTCCCAAACTCCTATAAATAATTGATGAATTATTGATTAAGATATTCACCACCTCAATCATATAGAATCTTATTTATCTTATTACCAAGTTCATTCTCTACTTCATTCTTAAATTCTTTTAATTTATAAAAGGATTCATACTTATACCTAATTATGTAGATATATCCACATATACTTAAGTCATTAGAAAATGTAATGAAGTAAAAATAATCACCTCTAACTTCTATTGAAAAATATTCATACACATCAGTGTGTACCAATTTTAGAAGCACTGTGGCCTTTTCACCCTTACCACCAAAATGTGGCTTGTTTATCTTTCATTGTAAAAAAGAGAGACATTTATCAAGTGGATTTAGTTCAAAAGAATCTAAATATCTATCTTGATATAGATTTATCAACTACTTCTTATTTATATGACCAAGTTAGTGATGACACAACTGAGAATGATATGAGTTATGTGAAATTAATTCATTATAAATTTATAATACTTGTTTTTCATAATATAATACATAAATATAATTAAATTAATTTTCCATGACATAACATATGTTCTCTTTGTAAAATAAGTGGCTTTTATTTCCAAATTTTAAAATAAAACCATATGAATCTAAGAAGAATACAAAAATTATGTTTTTGGTAACACAGAGTATATAATAACTTCCTTTTAAAACTGATATCATCATTTTTTTCAATATAAAATGGTATCTACTATATCTAAGGCAACAAGTCATGCTTCATTGGTAGCTTGAAGATCCACCTCTCTATTAATCATTCATAATATACTTGGTTCTTACATTTGGATACAGATCTGAGTACTGCATACTAAATTTATTACCCAATTAGTATATGTAGAAGTATTTAACTCTATAATGAATGCACCTAAAGCTTCCCCATGCTTCTTATGGGTGAAATTACTCTTCCGATGGACTATCTTTCCACATGAAAAACATACTACTTCTTTTTTCCTTCACCTATCTTTGGATATTACAATTTTTGAAGGATAATGATCAGGAGTCCATAATAACAATAAGTTTTTCATGCCTCACGTCCTTATCAAATTGGAAAATCAATATAAGAAGTTACGAGAGAGAAATCTAACTATTATTCATATTATAATTCAAAATGAAACCATAGAAGCCTTTAGGTAGTGAGAATACAATGATACACGTGTGAAAAAAATTTGGGATCTTAAATCCAAATATGTCAAAGTTATCTACATATCCAATCATCTTGACTACATGGGGTCCAGCTAGTGCAAACTCTTTAAGCTTTTAAGTGAATAGTTCATTCAAAATCTTATATCTCTCTTGTCTTTCCATCTCTTTATAAATATCACGAAGGTGAGAAAACATGATATATGTATCTATTTCCTAATATTTATTTAGGAGATCATTATACATGGATGATAAAATTCATGTAGAGAGAGTGTTCCTCCTTACTAGACTCTTTAATAGGTGCTTTAGAAACATGGGTTTACAACATGTATAATTTTTGTTCACATCATAGTATAACATGTAAGCACCTATACCCTTCCTAGAAATTCAAGACAGTGAGAAGGTTATGCTTATCTAATATAGATGAAAATGGTAAAAATGATGTTATATGGATTTCCATTTTTATAATAAGAGAATACTTTAGTACTTTATCTGGATTACAAAAATATATAATAAATTTTAATTTATCAATCTCCCAATATTTTATCAAAACCCAAGAGCCCTCAATATTAGTTTTATAATATCTAGTCACATGGTTATTTTAGAGGCAAGGATTCATATTTACCTTTTCAAAACCCAAGTGAAATACTAGTTAATTACTCGAAGTTATTTAACTAAGAAAGTCTTTTCCAACTAAATTAACTCATAACTCCTTGATCTTTTGAGTGGACTCCCCAACCTGAAATCTTGGACATAGATTTCCTCAATAATTGCCCCCAAATTTACAAAAATTTTAGTGAATTATAATTCTCTTAATGTGAATTTGTTTAGGTTATCCCAAAACTTTCTTTAGAACTCCTGGATAAATGGAAGTGTCCCAGCGAGATCCAGATCAAACACTATGATCTAGTGGTTCCATTCTAAATCAAGTAATGGAAGACTGTACCGAATTAATATTTTAATTGAGTGATTTTTATCTTTATTCATAATTTTATCATATTATTTTGTTACACACTTGTTAACATTAAGTGTATTTTACTTAAGTATTAACCATGTATAGATAAAATCTACGCATAATCAATTTTATTTTAATTCTATATTTTATGCTTATTAATTAATTTATTAAGTGATCACAATAAAGTATCCATAATTAATTTACCATGAAACTAACAAAAATAAAATAATAAATGTTTATGATCATGATCTTTTCTAATGGTTGGTTTATTTAGTATATAATTAACCAACCCTTAACCCTAGGGGAAAAAAAATCCTAAAACCACATCTAGTTTGAGTTACAACATTCCACCTATGCTCCATGTATGTTCTAGGTTGGTCTCACGTCAACTTTATAATTGGACTACCTCCTCTCAACTGGGATCTTTATCATTTACATATACTTTTCTTCACATCTAGGTGAGGGGAACTAATAGAATAATTAATAGGGTTTATATAAAATAAACCATGGACACACAGGTCCTACATAATATAGAAGAGGGTATGAAACACATACCATCATTTTTAATTTAATAATAATATATTTTAATAAACCAATTGCATACACAGGTTGGTTAAGGATAATGATCTTCCATATATACAAAAAATAAAAAAATGTAAACCATCAAGAATCTATTTCAATTCATTCTTTATTATTAAGATAAATGATCTTGAATTAATTTAATTAATTAATTCTTTTATCTTAATGTATATATGAAAAGTCTTGGAGATTATCATCATTTATAGAAACATTAAAATTAAATGGATTTAACAATATTTTTAGACAATTACATGAATTAATTAAGAAATTTTTTAAATCTAAAAACCTTGTAACATAATATGCACACAAGCTACCAGTTATGTAATTTAGTTTTAATATTTTAATTAATCATTTTTCATGTAATTTAATTATATTAATTACCGCGTGACTACACAATGTGTACTAATGAGCTATGTGTTATTTTTTTCACCTGTTGTGTATTCAAAATATACACATGGGGACTTAGAGTGTATCTCATATAGGATACATAGTTTGTACTAACATGATACATTCCATGTATATCACATTCCATGTGTCCATGAAGCACACCTAAGGACCCAAAATGTATGTCATATGTGGGAATTTAAGAGTTACATTCCATGTATGCTAGCTAAAAAGCATGTAACCTCTGCGTTGCTCAGATGTCTATCATGACCCATCCACAATGGTACCCCTCCTGGGCCAGTAGTGATGATGAACAATGATCCCCTCAAATCCTACCTTCAACAGGACATAGGTTGGTGACTAGCACCAAGGGTATAAATATACACATATGAGAGGCATTTCCCTCAATATAAGTTTATTGATACGAGATGATGAAAATCCACCAATGAACTTCACATCATAAATAAATACATATATGCACAATACATGAAGAGACCAATAAATGAATGAAATGACATACAAGATTGGTATAATAGTGAAAATTGAAATACTAAAATAATTCCTTTGTAGTGACCATGAAGCCCTAACAACTCCTTTATAACTCGTTGAATGGGTAATTCCCATATTGATCTCCAAGAAACACCCATGGACCTAAAAAATAGTTTATATATATTTAGGGTGAGAATAACATGTATAATTAGTAGAATAATCCCTGAAACCTTTCATACAAAATGTGAAAGAAACACACTAAATCAAAATGAGTAAATAAATAAAACCAACTCATCACCTAATTAGGAAACTAATTTCTCATCCTTACAAATGTTATCTCAACAATTAACACATAAAAGGAGGCATATCCATATCAAATCATATATATAAATGAATGTACCATACTTCCACTTCCCTACTGGTTTGTCTCTCTCATTTCCTAATGACACACATCCTGAGCTATAATACCTTCCATAAGTTATACTGCCCCAATCTAAGGAAACCATAAATCACAACCATTTTCATCCCATAAAGCTCAAACATCCTCATTATCAAAATCACATCCTATAACCTAGTGTATTTTTTAAGTCCACTACATCCCATGTAAATGAATTATACCTCAAGCTACTACAACCCATGAAAGTGAACTCATGGAAAACCATAGTCTCCATAAACAGATACAAGTATGTCCTATAAACATAATCTATTACAACCCACACATAAATATATAATAAAACCAAGATCCATTAAAACATATATAAGACCATAAATGATACCTTAATCCATCAAAGATTGGGTATGTACATGTAATATACTACAACCGAAGGGAGAGCATAGGAGAGAGAGAGAAGTCATTCATATTTTCCCTCACCAACCTAGATGTTGTGAAAAATACCCCTCAAAACATTTGAGTATTGGTTTCCTTACCAAATCAGGTGGTGAAACATATAAAATTATAAAATATAAGAATACATCACACACAACCATACTAAGGGAAACTACCTAGCCTTAGACTCATCTGCAAATATTATCTCTCAAGACACATGGATACCCATATTAAGGACTAGATCTCATCCATGTACACAAGAATAAATATTAAATATTAAATATTTATCAGATATAATTTAATTAATAGTATTTCATATTCATTTCCAATATTACTACTTTAATCAACCAAGCTAAGGGCCTTCAAGAACATAATTTTCTACTTATATTTATATATTTCATCATCATCTATAATCATCAAGAGCAATACCTATTTATTTATAAATTCATTTATCATTTAATATTTCTCAGGTACTCTTGGACTCATCCTAAGTTACCACATAAAAGATGCACTCCCTATTCCTAAACCAACTATAATAGGATGTTGAGAACCTTATCAAAGAATCCTTCCAAACATCAAAAGCATATCAAGCATAAATCAATGAGAAAGCTCGACTCTCAACTAGTCATGACCACCCCAGTGTCATCCCTGACAATATTTCACATAATACAATCCATTTTTCCATCACTGATATCAATAACCTCTATAACCCCAGGTAATTCAGTCCCATTGATCATCAAATATCCCAATAATAACAGGTTATAAATAATTCAAACTAATTCTATAATTTCTCAGAGCAGACATTCATGAAAAAAAAATATGTTAAAAAATAATTGAGACAACTAAGGTCATAACATCAAGGCATATAAGGCTCCCACAAACAAACATAGGCTTTTTTTTATCCCCAAACGATTATCTTCAATAACCACCAGTTTCATTACTTTCTTAAATTAGATGATTCATTATGCATAGGTTCTTATTAAAATAGCCTAATATATGAAACTACTAATATCTAACATTATCCATAAATACGCTTCCAATAAGATCTCCATATTTCAAAAATATCAAAGAATAATGGTAATAATTTACTCATGTATATTCTATTAAATAATTCATTATTATGTTATAATGTTGTTTATCAAACTTCAAGCATATAATCCATGCTATATAATATCAACAACCACCACAGATAGATACACACCATCTAGTAAATATCAATAGGAAGTAATAACATAACATGAAATCACATATCCACATTTATTATCATTCAATAATAATAATTATGCACAACCCTTGTAGTTATCATTTTATGTGATTTTATGAAGTTAAAAAACTCAACATGTCACTATTTCATCTTTGCATTGTTTATCCATACACATGTGATAAAATAGATAACAGATTAAACATATTTTTGAATTGACTATGGAATATCAAGAAAATAACAATAACAACCACATGTGATAATTTCCCCCAAATCAATAATTTAATCTTCATATTATTATAAAATGGTAATAATCAATTGAAACATGTGATAATAACTTATAAATAATTTCTATAATTTCCATCTCAAATATTCTATTTAATTTCATGAAATAATAGTAATAATATTCTGTATGTGATAATACTTTCCCTCTATTCCGATAATTTATAGATATAAGATAATAATAATTACCAGCATGCACTAATAAGAATAACATGCATTAATAATAATTACTAGCATGAATTAATAATAATTATCAGTATGCATTAACACTTTACTTTTTCTGATAAATTCCAAATTATTATTATTTGATAATAATATATGGAACACAATAATATTTCTTCCATTTAAATCATATTATTTTAATCTGTGAAAAAATATTATTAAACTACAACATGTAATTAATATCACTTATTTTTTATTTAATAAACAATAACAATCAAACTATCACATTTGATTATTATTTTCCTCTTTCTTTAATAATAACCATATTATTATCTAATAATAATCTAATACTTACAATTGTAATACTGCATGTGATTCCCATATTTTGAAGTATCGATAAAAACTGCATGCAATTTCCAAGTTAATAATACTAATCTATAACATGTGGTATTATCTTCTTCTTCTTCTTTCATGTATTAAATCTTTCAAATTATTATCTTCATATAGTTGATCCCATCCATTTAAACACCCAAAACTAAATCATGATTTCCTGATGTTCCAAAAATCATCCATGCTTGAGAGAAGAAAAAAGAATAAAATAAAAGGGGGTTTAAAAATTTAAAAAACAAGAGAGAGAATGAACTATGAATGCCTGGACACAATGAATGGACAAGATGTGTTCTTTAAAACAAACAAGGTGACCTACATGTATTGCATGTGATTATTTTTAACAAGAACAATCAATTATTTATTTTAATTTAAAATAATGGTTTACTATTCATCATAGCATTTAAATGTTTTTTTCACACCAAGGGGAGAGGGGGATCCTTCATCCCGTAACTAGAATTTTCAAAATCCCATTCAATACACATTTTCATTTATTTTTTATTTCAAAAGAAAAATCTAATGTTTTTCAAAAAATTATTTTTAAACATTTTTTCTTTATATTTAGCCTTCTATATTTTTTAAACATTTCAGAATTTTTGATTTAATTTAATATCATGATTTATTCTTCTTCTTATTATTTTTAACATTAACACACTCTCTCCCATTCATGCAAACCTATACATGTTTTCTCTTTTTCAATCACACATTTCCCCCTTAAATCCAATATACACGTTTTTCCATCAATTATTTCTTGATTTTACTTTTTTATAATGTCATAACTTTGTTTTTATTTCAAATTAATGTTTCCACATTACAACCCTAATATGAAATTTTGAAACCTCCTTAAAATCACGAATCACTCCCCAAACTCCTTTGTATTAATTACACTTAATATACATATACATATATAATAATTTAATATATAACAAAGTAATATTAAAAACATGATATACAAATATATATGTATGTATGTATTATGTTTTCAAATATAAATGTTTTATAACATTTTAAAACAACATAATATATATATATATATATTATACATAACATATAACTACATAACACACACACACACACACATATTGTGTAATTTATTTTACACGTACAAGTTCATTTACCTGTGTAAAACTCACTACGTAAAAATATAGATGATACATAACATTATCTCTTTGCATAAGATATTTCAATCAATGGATAATATATCACACCAGATAAATATTTTAAAATGAACTAAACCTAAAAGAATAATAAATATTTAAAACATCCCGAGACTCTTAACATTTGAGAAACAAAAAGGGAGAGACTCAGGGAAAATCCAGACCTTTTCACCTGATACATCTCAAACAATTATCATCCTTGAGAATTTAAAACTAAACCCTAAGAGGAAATATAGAGCAAGAATGATACACCATCCCATGAGATACCTCTCAAGGATATTACTATCACAAAATCATGAACATCACATCTCAAAAAAATAAGGAGAAAATGATTTATACTTAATCAAAACATAGTATAATAAACCATGCAAAAAATTTAATTCATAACATTCAGAACTTATCATGCTTAACATGGTATGAATATTTCACATAAGTTAGCATTACTACATAAATTTTTTTTATTAAGTCATGCAGATTAAGGAGTTCAAACTTTAACATGCTTCCCAAATGATTTCTTACTTGCATAAAATTCTATTTTTTTATTTACCGATTAGCTCAATAATTAAAATAAAATTATATATATATATTTTTAAAATATTAAATCATGACACTAAGAAATTTTCACTAAGTATTTTTAACTTAAAATCCATCAGGTTAGGAAACCTTTTAATCCTTCTCCATAACAGGGTTTCTTCAAAATACTTTTTGTAAAAAAAACCCCAATTCATTTTGAAAAAACTACTTTTAAAATAAATGCAAGTTTCATAAAAGAAATTTCATCATTTATTTAAGAAAAATAGTTACCAAAAATTAAAATATTTCAATTTAGTTTCATTGAATATTACTGCACACATAATCACATAACATAGAGAAAATTCCCAAAGATAATATACTCAAAGTAATTTTTTCTCAAAAACATTTCATTAATAACTATGAAAACCAAACTAGTCATAAAATTAACCAATTTAATTTATCACACATCACTACATTTAAATAATCAACCCACTACTATAATTAAAAACTATAACACATTCCATATTAAATAAATTGATAATTTTATGAAATTTAAAACATTCCAAGAAATATTTCTGACTTTCCATATTTAACATGATTCTTGTAATAAATCACATATCTAGAAAATTTACATGTAACATAGCCCCACCATACACTTTATTAAGTTAATATTAATACACATAAATTAAAAGATAAATAATATTAATTAACACATAACATGTAACTTAAACATGAGGTCATAACAACCCACTCTATCCAAATTAAAAATACCCCAAGTTCATTAAAAAATATTCAACTACTAAGAACACACCCAAGTAATACCAAAAAAGATTTAATGTTTCCATATAATATTTATTATAAGTGAATTTCATTACCTTCAATAGTTTTAATTTAACACCACATTATATTCCTCAAACAACACAAACACCTAAATCAACATAAACAGAACTACTGCAAGCTTAAAATCAAGGGAACCCATCCACCACACCATAATATTGTCCAATTTGGGAAGCCCTAACTCATCTTCACAACATTAAAACACTTCATAAAAAATATCATTCCATGATGGGTAAGTGCCCCCCCTCTTCATATGTTTGGGGACATAACTTACCAATATAAGAGAAATCCATCCAAAAATATAAGCACATGAAATAACTGGCACATCATGAATATTTTCACGTGTACAAATTGAAAAAAAAACTCACAACATAGAGTAAAATAATATATTTTACTAAGTAGAAAATGAAAAAAATAAATCATACATTTTCCCCTCCCCATGATAAAATTCCACATCACTGAGCCTAAGAGAATAGATTGAGTATAGAAAAAAGTAATACATACAGTAACCCCTCCCCCCAAACCAAATATCCACCATATCGAGCCTAAGAGGAGATTTATAGAATGCACAATTAAAGAGAAACACATTCCCCAAGACCAAACAAGGACCTAATATAAGAGTAAGGTAGTAAATTCACAAATAAATGAAAACCCCTCTTCCCAAATTAAATCATATCCACTGGGACTGAGAAGAGAGAAATAAATTACCATCTATGAAGGAAATACTAGTGTAGTTTGGTAATAAAAGGATGGATTATTGCAAAATTTATGGGTCAAAGGATTCAATAGGTGGGTTTTAATCGAGCTAACAAGGAGGTTTCCTCGAACTCATTTTAAAGGTCTTACAATCGAGAGTGAATGATGATATTTCCTATCATTTTATTCAAGGTGATAAAGAATGAATAATTTGAATTTCAATAAGGTAATTCAGAGGTCTCACAACACATCAAAAATGAAATAAAAAATCCCATAACAAAGGTAAATCATATCATGCTGACAAGTCACTTTCACAGTCAAAGAAATAAAATCATCCTAAAAAATATCTTAAAACATTCCCCATAATTCAGTCAAATCCCTGTAATCCTCAAGTAATAATAATAGACACTATTATTCTTCCCTATGCAATATCATCATAGCTAACAAAAACCTAGTGCTTCCTTCAAGTACAAATCAAACTGAAGGCTATCACCACCTCTTCCAATCAATCCTCTATATCACAATTCAAAATGGATCCCTCATACTTATACATATTCTAAAGTTGAAACTCTTAGAGTTTTATCCTCCAAGTATCATCATCATTATCTTCTACTTTATGGTGATCTACTAGAATATCTTGCTGCATGTCTTCAACACAAACTTGACAAGGACTTCATCTTGGAGCCATCCTTGTAAAATAAAAAACATTAGGGATTCATAAACTTGTATTAACTATTGTTTAATACTAATTTATTTAATTCAATTTAACCTAGTTTCTATTACCTACCGTATTTAATAAAATGTGCATAAAATCGTGATACATGATCATTTCTTAAGTTTATACCCCGATAGTAGTATCACTTCACTTAGAATGTTCAATAAACTTAAATTTATATGAATTGGATCACAAAGGGACCTAAATACCCATTTACTAGTCAATATATATTGTTTAAATCATGTACTACATCTACCTGACATTGTTTCCATACAAAACCATTCAATCCTAACCAGTTCCTAACTTCAAAATCTATCATATCTCTTAACATAAGCTCTGATACCACTTTTTCATGACCCTTACCACTGGAAGCCCTCATGGGATGACAAAAATGATAGGCATTGATCTCCCCAAAGCCCGCCTCCAATAGAACATGGGTTGGCGATGAGAGATGAGGGTATAAACATACAAATATGGGATACATTACACTCAATATAAGTTTAGTGATAAGAGATAAGATGAAAGTACAATAAGAATATGTAATCACACCTTTTTTATTATATAACTTCTCATTTGATTATACAAACAAAGGATCTTTTCAAGTTTAGTTTCTTGGAAATAAGGTACATAATACATGAAAACATAAAAAAATATTCTAAAAAAACTTTAAATACATATTCATGGGTTCACTCAAGGTTTGTTTTAATGCATCGCATATCATGGGGACATACATCAAAGGAAAGGTGTGAGCATGAAGCCTTGTAAGAGAAATAAGCAAGAGAGACATATAACATGTGATATTGAGACATATCAATAAGAACACATTCATAAAGATAAGGTATGAGAAATAGGTATATCATAATAATAAGAACATGAATCATAACATGCAAATGTGGCTACAACATTTAAATGATACATTCATAATCATATCATGAAGGTTTATCATTAAGGTTTCGTAAATAAAAATTATCAAGGTTATTCACCAAGGTATTGCATAATATGTCATATATAGAGATTATATTTATAACCAATGCATTGGAGAACTATCGATGCACACCATTAATATGTATTAATTTCTTTTTAGACACATAGATCATAATAAATCATTTCATTAATAACCCGTGAAAAATAAAGAAAGAGTTTCTTATCAAAAATCATGGCATACAAAAGAGCTTAAAGACATGATCATTATGTCATTTTAAACCCATGAGAGGATATGTAAGTTTAATATATGTAAACCCCAAAATTAAAAATAAAATTTTAAATCTAGTTTTATACCCACTTAAAATAAAATAGGTTTGGTTATTCAAATAAAAAGGAAAATAGAATTACTTGTGTAAAAGAAGAAAAATTTGAGAAGAAAATTCAGCAACATAACGGGTATAAAAAATGGTTTTAGAAAATTGTAAAATGAGATGAGAGAAGTATATATCATTCAGAAAATACTATTAATACTATAGTGGGATAATATAAAGTGGAAAAAGGTATTTTATTTGCAATTTGAAGACATACCACAAAAGGACTCTTGAATGGAAAAGAGAAGTGAAGATTTACCTTACCTTGAAGAGTTGTTCCTAAAACTTGAGGATGTAGCCTTAGGAGCTTGAGGAAACCTTATGGGGGCTCATTGGGAGGTAAAATAATCATAACTTAGTGGAGTATATATTTTTATTGAATCGAAATGGAGAAATGGGTGGGTATTTATAGGAGAAGTGTAGGAATTGTTTAATAATTTCCAAATATAGGTCTTGGAAAACTAGGTTATGGAAAATGAAAAACAATCATCTTACCCATGGTTTTTGCTCATGATTTTGGATATTTGAATAAAATTTTATGATAATTTAATCCTCTAGAACCTAAAACAATTATTTAATACATCTTTTGGCATGGAAAAGTAACGATTATATAAAGTAATGTTTTAAAAATAAAAATTCCCCTTTTAGACATTAGAAAGTAATTTATAGTTTTAAAAAATTGAATAAAATCTATTTAAATACTTAATATTAATAAAATAAATTTTTTTGGCTATAGATTGAATTTAATTAATTATTAAATCATTATGACATAAATATGATATCATAAAATATACCAAAACCCTAAAACTGCATTTTTTTACTATTCACAAAAAAAGTAATTTAAAAAATCACCATAAATTAAAACTAACCTAATTTTAATGTTATTATTTCAAAAATGATGTTTATTTTATCAAAAAAATTATATAAATATGATAATTTTAGTTTTTAAATATAAAAAATCATATTTATTAAAAATAATAGTTTTTAAGGCATAATCACATTTCTAATATTTCTAAAATTTTTCCTAGGACTTAATAAAATCATTTATTATTTAAATAATAGTGTTTTAAAAGAATATTTAATTAAAAAAAATACTATTCAATATACATTGTTTATATATAAAAATTGTCTATATTTTTCTGAAAAATACAATTATGTTTTATTTGCATCCAAAAATAAATTTATCAAATCCATCTCAATTGAACATATATTTTATTAAGAAAAAAAATACTCTTAAGAGAAATTTATGGAATTAACATTTTATTTATACAAATTAAGTTACACTAAGGTATGGACACATAATCCCTTATTACACCCGCATACACCCTGAGGGTAAGGTGTGCGATGATGGTAGTTTCGTGGGGTGCCTCGACTAATATCGATTGAGTGGTAATCCACACTAACTTAAAATTATACCCTAATAAATTTAATTAAAGATTTAATTTTTGAATCTTGTCTTGGTATTTGTCAAGGGTGAACCCCAAAGACAATACCTCCCTCCCAAGTTCTGACAAATGGGCTTCAAATGACACGACTCTACTGGTTGAGTCCATCTATTCTCTTTTCTGTATCAATTATCTTACTTCATTACTAATTATGAACACTAGATATAATGGTAGAATTATCAACTAAGGTATAGTTTCCAACTTTTATATTGATTAAAAACATATAACGGTCAAATTCCAACATTCACATTTCTCTTTATACTATATAAACACCACTTCATTATTTCACTCAAAAATCACTAAAATTTCTCTTATGGTTATATTTTCATTTTCATAAGATGTTGATTGGTTTACTAATATTTTGTTTTATTTCTATAGAATTTTAAGTGGGGGTGATTATGCTAGTATATTGGGGTGATCTATACTTTTCCATTTTATCTATTCTATTTTATATTCTTTTCCCAGATGTAATGTTTAAAATTTTAATTAGTTTCATAGTAGACTAATGCAATGTAATTTATAAAATTTGTTGGATTATCTTTATTTTGTATGTGTATAATATTATATAATATGTAACAAACATTTATTTAGGAAAAAATATCATTTATAAAGTCTGGGTTGTTTCATTCTTCCCCCTGAAGAAATTTCATCCCCAAAATTTTAAAATTATTATCTTAGTTGAGAAGAGGTAAGGTTACTTTTGTATCATTGTATCCTCTAGTTCCCACATAAATTCTTAATATTTATGGTTCTTCTACAATAGTTTGACTAGGTGTGTAGTATTTTTCTGTAGAAGCTTGTCTCTACGGTCTAAGATCTTCGCTGGCTGCTCCTCATAAGAGAGGTCATGTTCCAATTGTACCACCTCAGGATTTAGTACATGCGAGGGATAAGGTATGTACTTTCTCAAGAGAGATATGTGCAAAAAATCACGAACTTAATATATATTTGGTGTAAGTGCTATTTTATAGGCCACTGTTCCTATGTAATCAAGGATCTCATGGGGGCCAATATACTTAGGGATAAGCTTCCCTTTCCAAACCTCTTGAATCTCTTCCATGGTGATATTGGAAGGAATGATTTGTCTCCAACATAAAAACCTAAGTACCTTCTATGGTTTTCAGCATAACTATTATGCTGAATCTGAGATGACTTTATATGTTGTTGGATGGCATGAACCTTTTCTATCATCTCCTACACTAGATCGAGCCCTAATAATTTCCTATCACCAACTTCATCCCAAAATTTATGAGTTCTACATCACTTTCCATATAAAGATTCATATAGGTCCATTTGAATATTTGAGTGGAAGCTGTTGTTGTATGAGAACTCAAATAATGGGTGATTTTAATTCCATACACCTTTAAATTCTATTGAGCATGTTCTTAGTATATCCTTGAGTGCCAAAATAGTCCTTTCATATTGGCCATCATTTTGGGGGCGATAGGCCATATTTAAATTCAATTTAGTGTTCATATCATGTTGAAACCTTCTCCAAAATTTATATGTGAACCCTAGATCATGATAAAAAATGATAGAAAGTGGCACCCCATGCAACCTCACCACTTCCTTTATGTATATCTTGGAAATTTGATCAAGAGATAAATCTTCCCGAATAGAGATGAAATGAGAAGTCTTGGTGAGATGATCCACTGTAACCCATTTCACATTGTTTCTTTTATATGTTCTTGGGAGAACAGTGATGAATTATATAGTGATATTATCCCACTTCCATGTTGGTATGAGTAGTGTTTGAAATACACATTTAGGAAGTTATATATCTACCTTCACTTTCTGACATACCAATCACCTTATAGTGTAGTAGAAAATCTCCCTTTTCATATTATCCCACCAATAATGATCATGAAGGCCCCTATAAATTTTAGTGCTTCCAGTATGTATAGAGAATGTATAGCTATGAGATTCGTCCATCAAATCCTTCTTTATCTGTGAGATAGATTGAACACATAGCCTTGTATGAAATTTCAATACACCTTCTTGATCAATATTGAACTCAGGAAACTTCCCATTCTTCATAGCCTCTATCTTATTTTGTAATAAAGGATATTCTCTTTGAGATTTATTTATCTTCTCTAGTAATGATGATTGAGAAATCATTTGGTATAGGTTTAATGACGACCCTTCTCTTACAATTCCCTTGTCCAATTTTACTAGGTCCATGATTAAAGGATCTCCTTGAATCCTCATCATTTCCAACACAATAGGGTATTTCATATTTAATGCATTAATAACTTTTTTTCCTTTATAGGGTGATAATGAATTGAAAATAATAGTCTTTAAGAATTTCCAACCATCTCCTCTGTCTCATGTTCAGTTCATTTTGCATGAAAATATACTTCAAACTTTGGTGGTCTGTGTATATATCACATTTTTCCCTATAAAGATAGTGGTTCCATATTTTCAGAGAAAAAATAATTATAGTCAACTCCAGGTCATGCATAGGATAATACTGGTCATGAGTCTTTAACTGTCAAGATGTATAAGCAACCACCTTTTCATTTTACATGAGGAAGAATCCAATCCCCTTTATAGATGCATCACTATTAATAAATAATACTTCTCCTATGGAGGGTAGAGTTAATATAGGTGTAGTAACCAATCTCGTCTTCAGTTCTTAGAAAATTTCTTCACACTTATTTGGCCAGATAAACTTATCCACTTTTCAAGTTAACTTGGTTAATGGATTATAAATTCATGAATTTTTTTTCATAAACCTCATATAATATCCTACTAAACTAAGGAACCTATGTATCTCAATTACCGTTGTAGTATGAGGCCACTCCTCCATAGCCTTTTTCTTTGCAGGGTCAACTAAGATTCCTTCATTGGTTACAATGTACCCCAAGAAACAAACTTTCTATAAACAAAAATCAAATTTGATTTATACTTACTCAAAGTTCCCAAGATAACCCTTAGATGATCCTCATTCTCCTCATGAATTTTGGAGTATATCAGAACATCACTAATAAAGACTACCAAAAATTTATCAAGGTGGTCCTTAAAGACTCTATTCATTAAATCCATAAATATAGCAGGAGAATTAGTTAATCTGAAGGGAATAACAACAAACTCATAATGCTCATATCCTGTTCGGAAGGAAGTATTTGGAATATATTCTTTCTTAACACTCAATTGATGATACCTAGATCAGAGGTTAATCTTGGAAAATAATTGATACCCATGAATCTGGTCAAATAAATCATCGATCTTTGGGAGAGGGTAATTTTTCTTCACTGTGATCCTGTTAAGTTCTCTATAATCAATGCATAACTACATTGATCCATCCTTATTATTCACAAATAGAATAGGTGATTCACAAGGAGACACACTTGGAAAGATAAATCCCTTATCCAAAATATCTTGAAGTTGTTTCTTCAATTCCTATAACTACATATTTTCCATTCTATATGGGTTCTTTGATATCGTCTTGGATCTAGGTATGAGTTCAATGGAGATCTCTACCTCTCTTTCTAGGGGAGGTTTAGGTAACTCTTCAAGAATTATGTCAATGTATTACTGAATGATAGTGACATTATCTATCATTATACTTTCATTTACTTCTCCCTTTTCACCGATCATCTCCATAAAGAAGGATACGAGAGGTGCTTCTAAAAAAAGCTCAGGCTAAGAGATCTCTCCTTTGAAAATGAATGTAGGTTGTACAGTGATGACTACTAAAATTTACATTATTCTACAATTTATCTTAGAATTATAATTTTAAATCTAGTCTATCCATAGTATAGTGTCAAATTCTACCATGGGAATGACTACTAGATTTGCAATGAGGTTTTACTCACCAAAGTTAATAATAGAGTTTCTATAAAATTTTGATTCTAGGATAATTCCTTCAAGAGTATTGAATGATAATTATTCTTCTAGAAGTTTAGGGATTGATTATATATTATTTTTAAACTTGGATGAAATAAAGGAACGTGTAGAACTAGAATCAAACAAAGTACTTTCTATATTTGAGAGCATAATGAGTGCACCTTCCACCACATCATTTAGAGCATCAACTTCAGCCTTCATGATAGAAAAATTCTCAAACTTTCTCTCTTAGTCTAAGATAAGGATGAAAGTGGATCCCCTATATTATATTATGATTTTTACATTGATTATAAAAGTTTAAAAGCTATCCAAACTTGAAGAATTGAACTTCAGGCTAGGCTTGCACTATCTTCCCTTTGTCGTTAGTGTTGAGATGTTGAGGCTTCACCTCACCATGACAGTTTCAAGATATATACCCATCTATACCACACTTTTAGAACTTTTCACTACCAAGAAAGAAATTCCCCAAATGCTTCTTCCCACATTTGTTTCACGTGGGAAGTTATGCTTTCTTTCCACCTCTTCCATGATCAAAGTTACTCCCTAATTTTGGATCCATTGATCTATTATTTTTATTCGATCTATGTGACCACTGCATCTCTCCAAATCCTAGTTAAACCTTTATAGCACTTCTCACTACCTATTTATCACTTTGATAGTCTCTATTTTCTAGATTCCTCCACAGATGGGGTCTGATTCAACTGAATAATATATCAACCTTTCCCTTAGGATCCATAAAGAATCTAGAGGTATATCGTGAAATTCTTATAAAGCTCATTTCATAGACTCCCACCAATTCATTTTTCTTCTACTTTAGTTATAATAATTCCTTCTCCATTTTTATTTTTATATATTGGGGAAATTATTTTTTGAAAAATATTCCCATGAAATCTTCCTACCCCACAGCGTTGATATCCTTTATTGGTTTTGTGTTTTTAATCAGTGTGAACCACTGATTAGATTCTCCTTATAAGAGTTATACTGGCAAAGTGAATTTATCTTACACCAAACAATAGATTAAAAAAAAGATCTTTTCTATAGAGATTATCCATTTTTCAGAAATTAATGGGTCGATTGATCCACTGATGGAAGGTGGTCATTAATGCAAGAAGGAATCAACAAAAATTTGTTCCCTTCAAGGTGAATCTGGTCTCTCAACTTGATTCAAGTTATTTTTCATAACTCGAGTTAGTTGATTCATCATCCTTATGATGTTTTCCATTCTATATTCCATCAGTGCATCATCCATTTCACTCATCATTTACATGGTTTTTCCTATTTCCCACCATTTTTCTAAAAGAAGAAAACCTTAGTGAGAAAGATGTTACTTTTAAAAACATTATAATTATAAAGGGATTTTATGACTTAAAACATCATGCTTAAATATTTTATTAATCTCCTATAATTAAAATTAGAATTTCTAAATATCCTTCATAATGGTTCATAAAAATCTTGTGATTAACCAAACATACCCCCCCCCCCCCCGAGAGTGTCAAACTAGGATTGCAGCAAGACCCATTTTCATGCACCAGTTCCCATTAAAGTTTATCTCAAAGTGGTGTTTTTGGGTGTTACCCCAAGATATATCTGTGCTAGAGCCACATACACTTGTCTACATCTAGAAAAATATTTCTTTACTCAGAAACCACTTACTTAATACTTCACCAAAATACTAGGATGTTTTCCTATACTTTGTCTTGTTCTTAGCATTCTTACTAAAGTTTTCAAGTTCTAATTTCCACAAATAACTAAAACTCCCTTTGATACCAACTATAGAATCCCAAATTTTTTACTAAATAAATTTTCATTTAATTGTACAAATAGATGATCTTTTCAAGTTTAGTTTCTTGGAAATAAGGTACATAATACATAAAAAAACAAAAAAATTATTCTAAAAAAAATTTAAATACATCTTCATAGGTTCAATATAGGTCAATTTTACTACACATAATATCCTGGGGACATACTTCAAAGGAATGGGGTTAGCATGAATCAGAGTAAGAGAAATAAGCAAGAGAGACCTATAACATGTGATCTTGAGACATATCAATAAAAACATAATGCATAATGATAAGGCATGATAAAGAGGTATATAATAAGAATAAGAACATGAATCATAACATGAAAATGTGGCTACAAAATTTAAATGTGACATTTATAATTATATCACCAAGGTTTTGTAAATAAAAATTACCAAGGTTGTTCACCAAGGTATCATATAACATATCACCTCTAGAGATTAAATTATTTACCCAACGAATTGGATTAAAATCAAGGCGAACCCTTAAAATGTATTATTTTCATGTGAGCCACATATATCATAATAAGTCATTTCATTAATAACCCATGGAAAATAAAGAACTAGTTTCTTATAAAAAATCCTGGCATACAAAAGATCTTAAATACATGATCATTACGTCATTTTAAACCCACGAAAGGATATGTGAGTTTCATATATGTAAATCTAAAAATTAAAAATCAATTTTTAAATATATTGTAATTCCCACTACAAGAAAATAGGTTTGGGTATTCAAATAAAAAGGAAAATAGAATTACTCATGTAAAAGAGGAAAACTTGAGAAGAAAATTTGATAGCACGACAGGTATAAAAAATGATTTTAGAAAATAGTAAAATGAGAGGGGACATGGGTATAACATTCATAAAATACTATCAATATAGTATTGGGGTAATATAAGGTGGGAAAAAGGTATTTTTTGGAAATTGGAATACATACTACAAAAAATGAATATTGAATAGAAAAGAGAAGTGAAGATTTCCCTTACCTTGAAGAGTTGTTCCTAAAACTTGATGATGGAGCCTTGGGGGATTGAGGACACCTTAGAGGGATCCTTTGGGAGAAAAAATAACTAGAAACTCATGGAAGATAGATTTTTAGTGAATAAAAATGGATAAATGGGTGAGTATTTATAGGATAAGTGGAGGAATTGTTTAATAGTTTCCAAATATAGGCCTTGGAAAACTAGGTTGTGGAAAATGAAAAACCATTGGTTTAACCATGGGTTTTTTCATGGTTTTGGACATTTGGGTCCCATTTTAGGATAATTTAATTCTATAGAACCGAACACAATTATTTAATAAATCTTTTGTCATGGAAAAGTAAATATTCCACAAATTAATGTTTTAAAAATAAAATTTTCCCTTTTAGACTTTGGAAAGTAATTTATAGTTTTAAAAAATTGAATTAAATCTATTAAAATGATTAATACTAATAAAATATTTTTTTTGTTCGTGGATTGTGTTTAATTAATTATTAGATCATTATGGCATAAATATGATATAATAAAATATACTGAAACACAAAAACTGTATTTTTTTACTATTCATGAAAAAATAAAGTATTTTAGAAAATTATCATAAATTCACCCTAACTTAATTTCAATGTACTGATTTCAAAAATTATGATTATTTTATCATAAAATTTCTCTAAATACAAGAATTTTAATTTTAAAAATAAAAAATCTTTATTTATTAAAAATAGTAGTTTTTAAGGCATAATCACTATTCTGACATATATAAAAGTTTTCCTAGGCCTTTATAAAATTATTTAACCATTTATTATTTAAATAAAAGTGTTTTAAAATACTATTTCATTAAAATAGATATTATTCATAATACCTTGGTTATATATAACAATTGTATATATTTTATTTAAAAATACAAGTAAGTTTTATTTGCATCAAAAAATCAAATTATCAAATCCATCTCCTATAGTATATTTCATGGGGTGCCTTGGGTAAAATCAATCAAGTGATAATATACACTAAATTTAACTTCTTCCATAATATATTTCATTCAAGCTTCACTTATTGAAGATCATCTTGGGATTGGTCAAGGGAAAACCCCAAAGACGATACCTCCCTCCCAATTTCTGACAAATGGGCTTCAAAAGACATGACTTTACTAGTTGAGGCCATCAATTATCCTTTCTGTATCAATTATCTAATTTCATTACTATTTATAAACACTAATTATAATGGTAGAATTATCAACTAATGTATAGTTTCTAATGCTCATATTGACCAATGGTTATATAATGGTCTAAACCTAATGGTCACATTTCCTTTTACACCATATAAATACCACTTAATTATTTCACTAAAAAATCACTACAATTTCTTTTATGGTTACATTTTCATCTTCATAACATGTTGATTGGTTTACTAATATTTTGTTTTATTTTTATAGAATTTACAGTGGGGGTGATTATTCTAGTAGATTGAGGTGATCCATACTTTCCCATTTTAGCTATTTTATTTTATAATCTTTGTCCAGTAGTAATGTTTGGTATTTTAATTAGTTTCATAGATGAATAATGCAATGGAATTTATAATTTTTTTTGGTTCAGATTTATTTTGTATATGTATAATATTATATAATATGTACAAAAATTTATTCAAGAAACAAATATCATTTAGAAAGTTTGAGTCATTACAAAGAAACTCCATATCATAAATAAAAACATATCTATATAATACATGATAACCCCAATACATAAATTAATTGAAATATAAGAATAGTACAACTGTAATAACTGAATTACTAAAATAATTCCTCAGTAGTGACCATGAAGCCTCAAAAACTTTTGTATTACTCCTCAAACAATTAATTGCTATATTAATCCCTTACTAGAACCAATGGTCCTAAAAAAATTATATATATATAGAGTGATCATAACATGTATACTCAATATGATCCTCCATGAAAATTTTCATGAAAATTGAAAAATAAGCATACTAAAGCCCAGTGAGTAAATAAAAAAAACCAACTCATCAAATAATTGATCAAACTAATTTCCCATCCTCACTAAGGGTCACTCACCAAGTAATCCATATAAATAAGTATATCCATATCAAAACATATATATAAATAAAGGTACCTCGCTTCCAATTCTCCACTAGTTTGTCGCTCTCACACCCTAATGCCACACATCCTAAGCAGCAACACCTTTGTTAAGTCATCATTTCCCAATCTTGGGCAACAATATATCACATCCATTCTATATCCCATGCATCCCGAAACAACCTCATCACCAAAATCACATCCCATAACCAAGTTTATATTTGAAATCCACTACAACCCATTTAAATTCATTATTCCTCAATCTGCTACAACCCATGTAAGTGCACTCATGAAAATCCATAGTCACCATGACTAAATAAAAGTATGTGATATAACCTTAGTCCATTAAAACCAACACATAAATTTGTAGTAATATCGAGATCCATCAAATCCCATGTAATACTATACCCTATACATTAAGATGTCACAACTTGAGTATGTCAACAAAATATACTAAAATCGAAGGGAGAACGAGGTATAAGGAGAATTCATACATCTGTTCTATCAAAAATCTAAATATTAGAGTAAACCCCCCTCAAAAAATCTGGGTGTTGGTTTCTCTATCAACTTGGGTGGTGAAGTATATAAAATCATAAAATTTAATAATATATCACACACACCTATACATGGGGAAAATGCTTACCTTAGCCTCGTTTATAGAAATTGTCTCTAAAGACACCTAGATACCACCGTTAAGGACTATATATCATACATGCACACAAGAATCAAGATTCAATATTAATTATTTATCAACCATAATTTAATTAATATCATTTTTTATTCATTTCGAAGATTACTAATTTAATCTTACAAGTCAAGTGAATTTAATATCATAATTTTCTACTTATATTCAAGTCTTCCACCATTATCTATAATCATCAACAATTATACCCATTATTTTATTAATTAATTTATCATTTCATATTTCCAAGGTACAATAGGAATCATACTAAGCTACCATATCAAATATGAACTCATTGTGTATAAAACAACTACAATAGAAAGTTGAGCACCATATCTAAGGATGATTCCAAAAATTCAGACATAAAAAGTATATCAATTACAAATCAATAAAAAATACCATATTTTAACTCATCATGAATACCTCATTGTCATCCCCGACACCATAGTGTGTATTTCAATCCATATTACCATCACCAAAATCAATAATCTCTACAACCCCAGGGAATTCCCACCCATTACTCATCAAATATTCCAAACATACCAGGTTATCAATAATTCACATCAAGGATCTAATTTCCTAGAGCACACATTCATGGAAAAAAAATATGTTCAATAATAATCAGGGCAACTAAGGCCATAACATCAAGGCATAGAATCCCCCCACAAAAAAAATAGGTTTATTTAGCACCAACCAATTATTTTTGGTAACTATTGGTTTCATTACCATATTTAATTATCTGATTCATTATGCATAAGTTCCTATTAAAAGAAACCTAATACACACAACTATCAAAAGATAAAATTAACCATAAATATGCTTCCTAAAAAATCTCTATATTTCATAAATATCAAAGAATAATGATAATAATTTACTCATGATTATTCTATTAAACAATTCATTATAATGGTATTATGTTATTTATAAAATTCCAAGTATATAGTCTATTCTACATAATATCCACAATCACCATATTGATTTTAAATTCCCAATTATCCTATTTTATTTGACATCTAACACACATATTCATTTTTCAATGGAAAAAGATAGCACCACAGTCACCAGGCAGGGCGATACCCTCTCCTAGTGTTATCTGAGTTCCTTCTTGGTGTCGATCATAACACTCAAATACACCGGAGAAGGATTGGAGGGGATTTGGTTCTCCATATTTTCATTTAAAACTCTGATTGTAGTGGATTTCCCTAATATTTTTTGAAAAATTTACCCACTCTCTCTTCCACTTGATTCACTTATAGTCATCGTCAGTGACTTCTTCCCTTTCCATGAAACCTTCTCGAACACCCTCATCCTTAGATCTATTTTAGATCAAAGATCCCCCGATGTGAATTGTCATTTTTGTGTTTATACATTGATCTCTCAAGTGGTGGTGGTTTAGTTTTTGGGTGGAGGATGTTTAGTGGGAGGTTTATGCTTGAAATCTCTTCTGGGCATCAGGCGGTGGATTGTCTTTCCTTGTAAAATAGTGTGCGATGGTCTGGTGGTGGCGTTTAACTTTTGAATATTGTCTAGGGTCATGATTTTCATGTCACGGTGTGTTTGATGGTGATGATAGGTGGTTTGTGTGGAATGAGAATAGGATAGTGTTGTTGATGACTCTTGATCAGTGATAAAGTTCAACAACAACATTCTAAGGCCATTGGCATTGTCCGTTTCAATAGCGGTTCAGAGGAACATGTTTTGTGTTTTCTATATAGATCTATTTGTTTTATTGGTTGTTGATAGATTTGAGATTATTATATTTTTCGTTGTTGCATTTGTAAGGTGTTTCTATATGTTAAAGTAGATTTGGGGTAGGAAACCTCGAAAGAGGGAGGGGTGTGATGACACCCATCATTAACCATTTGTTTGTTTAGATGGATGGTCACCTTTCTTGATCATTTTCACTACAATTTTTGTTTATTATTTCTTCATATCAGGTAGACAGTGCCTTGAGTCTTCGCATTACTAGTGGGTGGGTGGCTCTAAATAGGGATAAGTGTGTTGGAACCTATCATTCAGTCCTCCTTCTATATGTCAGTATGGGTTGGAGGGGTGATTTTCCACATTGTTCTAGTCTAGTACGACACAAATTCTTAGGGGGGGGGGGCATCTTTATTGATCGATATCACTTTGTATGGCCTGACATTGGGGGGGGGGGTGATGAGACTATTTCTGATGGTTTTATTGATTTCTGCTTCCATTTTGACATTTGAGTTTTTATTATGGCCTTCAGGTCTTGTTTTTAATGGCATCTATTTCATTGTCTTATAATGGGTTCCCTCTTCTCCTAGTCCTCAAAAGGGGGTTTCCTTTTATTTTTATGTTCAATAAAGAGGGATTGAACCTCATCTTTTTCAAAAAAAAACAACCACCACAGATAGATGCATGCTATGTAGTAAATATCAAGAGGAAACAATAAAAAATCATTCAATAACATGTACCCATTTATTATCATTCAATAATAATAATTACGTGCAACCCTTGTACTTATAAATTTATGTCATTTTATAAAGGTAAAAAACTCAATATATCACTCTTTCATATTTTTATTTTTTATTTATATTTATTTGATAAAGAAGAAAGAAAATTAAATATATTTCCAAACTAACTAAATAATATCAAGGAAATAAAAATAACATCCACATGTGATAATTCCTCCCAACTTAATAATTTAATATCTATATTATTAGAAAACAATAATAATCAATCACAAAATGTGATAAAACCTTCTAAATAATTTTTATAATTTCCATATTAATTATGCTATTCCATTTCATGAAATAAAAGTAATAATATTCTATATGCGATAATACTTTCTATCTCTTCTGATAATTTATAGATATAAGATAATAATAATTAACAACATGCACTAAAACTTTCCTTTTTCTGATCAATTCCAAATCATTATTATGTAATAATAATATATGAAATTCAATAATATTTATTTCATTTAATTTATTTTATTTCAATCCATGAAATAATATTAGTAAATTGCAATGTGCAATAAAACTTATTTTTATTTAATAAAAAATAATTATAAAACTATCACACATGATTATTTTTTTACTATTTCTTCAATAATACATATATTATTATCTAATAACGATCTAATACTTGTAATTTTAATACTGCATGCAATTCCAATATTTTTAAGTATCGATAAACAATGTATATTATTTCTAGGTTAATAATATTAATCAAAAATTTATTATTATTTTATTTTTATTTTATTTATTTGATATTTTAAATTATTATATTTTTATGGTTGATCCCATCCATTTGAACACCAAAAAATAAATCATGATTCCCTATATTCCACAGATGAAATAATAGGAAACTTGCATGCATTGTACATGAATCTTTAAAAAAACAATTAACTCTTTATTTTCATTTAAAACGAGGGTTTAATATTCATCACAAAATTTAAATGCTCTATGAACACCAAGGGGCGGAGGGTATCCTCCATCCAATAATTGGTATTTTCAAAATCTGATTCAATATATTTTTTCATTTCTGTTTTATTTCAAAAAATTTAATAATTTTCAAACATTTATTTTTAAATGTTTTTTATTTAAATTTAGTCATCCTTGTTTTCTTAAACACTTATTTTTTTTGATTCAATTTAATATCGAAATTTCTTATTATTCTTATTATTTTTAACTTATAAACCCTATCTCTAATTCATGTGCCACTATACACATTTTCCCCTTTTCAATCACACATTTCTCCCCTAAATTCATTATACACATTTTATGATCAATTATTTCACAATTTTAACTTTTTTTATAATTACATAATTTCTTTTATCTCAAATTCATATTTCCATGTTACAACCATAATGTGGAATTTTGAAAATTTTCACCCTTAAAATCTTGAATTTCTCCGTAAAATCATTTGTGTTAATTATAATTAATTAATATATATATGTATATGTATATATAATAATTTAATATATAACAAAGTAATATTAAAAACATTATATGCACACACACACACATATTTATATGTTATGTTTAATAACATAAACATTTTTCAATGTTTTAAAACAACATTATATATATATTATACATAACATATAACTACATAACACACACACCCAAACACACACAGAGACACACACACAAATATATATTGTGAAATTTATTTTATATACATAAGTTAATTTACCTATGTAAAAATCATCGTGTAAAAATATAGATGATACATAACATTATATCTTTGAATAAGATATTTAAATCAATGCATAATATAATTCACTTAATCAATATTTAAAAATTAATTAATCCTAAAAGAATAATAAATCTAGAAAACATCTAGAGACTCTCAACACTAGAGAAATAAAAAAGAGAATACTCAGGGAAAATCTAGGCCTTTACACTATAAGTCCCACACATCATGTATTAATACATGACACATATTTGACCATGAATATTCCATGAAATTCATCATGAAAACACATAGTCTATACAATGTGTCCACTATCTATATGTTGCGTAGTATGAAAAATCATGTTCCATCCTGACCCAGTCAAAACGTCATGCATTTAATGTCCATTTAATATATTATGTATTATTTACCACTTTATACATCATGTATCCCATGATAAATCCAAGTGCGGTGAACCTCAGTACATGATGTGCACTTTTTAGTTACATACCGTGTAATAATGTCTACTCGCCAAAATCTCCAGTACCTCTCGATGAAATCTTTGATCAATTTTCACCCATTCTCAACCTATTTACAATCATAAAAAAATTAAATGAAACATGTTTAGTTGATGAAACATGTTAATTTAATTCCAAATTAAATAAAAAATAAACTTGAAATGATAAAATAACAATAAATGCATATAATCAATCAGTGAATGATAAAAATTAAAAATTATTATGTGATTACTTTGATACCACTTGAAGGTTTCGAGGCATAATGTAAGAAGTTAGTACCATTACCTATAATGGAAATTCATAATTTTTTATACTTTTCCTTTGAAATAGACAAATTACAATCCCAAAATCCACGAGTGAGGATCATCATGTATAATTTATAATTAATATATGCAAATAAATAATTACCTTGAATTGAAATTATTTCTTTTTTGATGAATAAGATGACAACATTAGGTCATAAAATTGATGTGTTAGATGATTCAAGGGTAGAATCCCTATATCAATGATCCACACATGCACCAAAAACCTTCATATGTCACTGTAGAAATCCTTAGGTGCTATTTTGGAAGATCATAATGCCCGTGTCATTCATCATTGATCACCATACGAACTACATCGAGGGATAAAGATTATTCGTATTATATATAAACTTGATAGGGTGGAGGAGACTTGAGAGTATGGAGGAGGATGATCACTCTCCTTTCTTTAGATCATTATGGGAGAATTGATCTCTATAATTTAGAGGATTCTCTTTATAATTCATTATAACTAACGATTAGAATGAATAGGCTTAGTTTAGAGAATAACATAACTAGTTACTTGTAGACTTAGGGATAAAGAATAAATAATTACACTTAGTTCCTTATTATTATCTTAATCCCCAATAAACCCCATGTCTAAATAATAATAATAATAATATTGTTTTCTTTACATGTATTAAACTCGCAGATAAATAAATATTATTTCTTGAATGAATAAATTGAAATTTATTCAAATAATATATAATAAATAATTTCTCACTAGAATATTAACTAAAACCATCACTCCTCCTTATTATTTATCAAACCTTAAATAATTACTATTTATTTAAGTAAATAAATATTAGTACATTATTCTCTAATAAAAATCTAAATATTTTATTAACTAAAATAGTAAATAAATATTATTAAAAATTCAACTCACATTTATTCTCACGAATAATTAGTGACTGAATATTTTTGATCAACCAAACATAAATACTTATTAAATTATACATAGAAATAATATTCATTTAGCATGTTAAATTTATATATAATTTAACTATGGTTCCAGATACACTTTGTGTGTGACCCTCTAGTCCCCTTTCTCAGTGGAATTATCTAGGAATAACTGCTTAAATTCTAAGGTTAGCATATAGTTACAAGCCAAGATACCCATAGATAAAGGAGTTAATGTCATAATGACATAAAACCTCATAGTAACTTACACCGTGCAATACAATCCCATTATATCAATATCTCTAATCAAGCAGGTTGCATACTGGGGTCATCAACCTATGCACTCAGTGTCTCCTTATTTAACTTTCTCAAAATGAATTTACTAATAGAACACCATATTCAATGACTTAATTAGGTGGCTCTATTCCCTTAAAACGGTTTGAGATATTAACTTCCATTACATAATAAAAGAGGTAAATGTTTTATCTCATTATTCATTAATGAAATATCACTCGTGAAACACCCGATGTACCCTAGTTCCTGCGAACATACATCATCATAGTTTTGGTTAGTACATAAAAGAACACAACTCATGAAATTCATTAATAATAATCATAATGTCTAAGGACCATTACACACATATGAATATATAACCATCCAATGAAATATATAAATGTGGATTTCATACTGGTAGAACATGTTCATATAACCTCATTTCTTAATATTACTAAGTTCGTACACCATGAGATAGTGTCTTAAATTCCTATGGGTCTAAACTAATTATATACTATATAATTTGTGTCCTATAAAATGATATCATCATACCATAAAATATGTTTTTTAAGAATACTGTCATAGAACTTTTAGTTTCTCATCAAAGTGAGGAACAACTATGACCTATCAGCGCAACATGTACTCATTAAGACATTATCATATATAATGTCACACAAAATAATAACCATAATGTGATAATAAATTTGTTAATATTAAAAAACCATGAATATAAGTTATTATAAAATACATAGAATTCGGTTTTAGGTTTCCAAATCCAATAGATTCTAGATTCACATCATCAAGATTTGTTTATGGAAAACAATGTTTTTTTACTTTCAAGTTCAATTGATTAAGAAAGAGGCATAAGATTTTAAAAATGGGATCATGGTTAGTTAAATGTATACACATCGTACTCAAAGAGTAGGATGCTAACTTAGTGGCATGTATTAAAACCAATCCAATGAGAATTAATTTGGGTTTGAAAAAAAATTAAGTATAATCACTATAATAAAAAAAATTATTAGAAATATTTTTTTAATATGAGATAGTTTAAATCACCACATATTAAATAACATTTGTTTAAAAAAATCATATATTCTTGGGATAACTATTAATTATCAGTGGTTTTTTTCAATATTATATGGTTATTTATGATGGTTTTGTTATGAACATATCATGCTCATAATAGTAGAAGAAACATAATAAACATTCAAATCCATCATAATCGATTCAACATGAAAATAAAAAACATAATATAAATAGGTGCACCTCATGTTTAGTATGCTCCATCACTACTGTATCTCAATAGAGTCTATTGAATAGAGATAACTTAGTGACAACCTAAATACTCTCACCTCCATAGGCAGTACACCAACCAATAGAATCCTCATACACTATGAGAGGACCCCTTAGACTCCAAAGGTGTGTTATCACTTTACCCTTGAAGAAAAATAGAGAACATGATAGAAGAGAGATCCAAACTAGCTATATAGAATTGGTACACCCCTAACAATATGATCATATAGTTTATATAGACTTGCCTCAATCAATGAAAAAGATCAAGCATCGAATACCAATGTTTGGATACCGACATACGCTACCAGAACATATTCTCATTGGTGTATAATAATCGTTGAATGTTTCAATGATTATAAATATGTTTTTCATAACATAAATGAATCATCTTGATGGTTCATATCCAATGGTAAACTGTTTAGAAGATATGGAAACATCATAAGCACCTGTTATCATATATTGTATTCCATGTAATTTATTGTACCATATTACATAGGAATCCATATTCCTTTAACAATACAACTATATAATTTCCTATGATATAAATCTCACAAATATAGTGTATTATGATGTAGATGAATTGTACAATACAATTCATTATGTCACGAACCAACTCGGGATATGCTAAATCGGTATCCTAGATAGCATGTAACATAGCCCGAAGGGAGTTCCTGATCCCTATAGGCTAATTAATAGTGTCTAGGAATAAAGGATACACTTTTAGGAATAATTTATCTTAATAAAACAATGATTTAAAAGAAGGATTTAATCCAAAAATTCATTATGACCATTCCATAAGTTTGATAGGCCACCCATTTGAAATAAAGAGTTTTGAAAATAATTCCAACCAAAAAAGTCACAACCAAAAGAACAAAACACATAGATCTATAGATAACTCAAATAATTATAAAAAACATGCCATATACATATAGATCCATAAATAATATTTAATACAAAGTTAGACATATGAACAAAATTTAACAAAATGGAGATGTTTGAGGTGGAATGATACACGAAATGAACCAAAGTAAACAAAAAAAAGGGAACCCACAACATCCATATCCTCATGAAAAGTGAACTAGATTAACCTGTTACCACCATAACACCTGAAAAAAAGCTTTTTACGGCCCTCTACATCACAATAATACATGTATTGAACCTAAAAAAGTACAATAGGCATAAGAAATAATTCCTAGTATGTATCCTACCCATACCCTATTCACACCCTTTAAATATTAATCTATAAAATGCTAGTTTTAACATAATGATATGAAAATATACTTTTCATTTTTTATAAAACAAACAAAATTTATTTTTAATAATAAAATAATTTTATTATAATGAATAAGTTAAGCATTCATTTTTAAAATACTTTGTGATAAGATTACATTGATGGGAAACAATGAGTTGTTTAAAGAAAGTCTAAAATTCAACATTCACTTTGAAAACACCCAATGTTTCCTCAAATCTATGAAACATTCAATTTATTGATATGAAAATAGATAAAAAATGATAAATTAAAACTTTTCACTTTAGAAGAAACAATATTCGAGGTAATAAATTAAGTAATTAAAGAAGATGGTGTACTAAGAAAACAATTTACATCATTTATAAGTTAATAATACCACTTAAGGGACTTAAAAAATACCTTGATTATTTAACATAAATCATGATTTAGTGAAAATATAAAATGAAATTCAGAATTAATAATGAATATTAAAAAAATAACTATAACTAATAATCATAATATTTATCATCATGAGAATTAATAGGAGATCTGAATATGATCTTGTACAATAAGATAATAAAATTCATCTAATTAGAATGTTTGATGATCCAACTACCTAACACTCTATATTACCATTCTTATTCTAACTGAGAAAAAAAATACCATAAGTAGATAAATTTATTAACTTGGTGACACTATCTAGAGCGTGATCATAAAATAGTGCATCACTCGACCATAAAACTCCCACCTAGCTACCCAAAGTCTCCCTTGTCATATAAATGAAGGTGGAAAGATATAACATGTCAAATATCAATATATCAAGAATAAATAACAATTAAGGACCACCTTTACCTATGAACATCCTTAACATAAGTAACACCTTTCTTTTTCAACATCCATAACATAACCATGATATTCGTTATCTATAACAATTTCATAACATAATTTGATACCAAGTTCATTCTTAATAAACAATTATGGGAATAAATTCAAGGGTTTTAATCACTGATCAAAACAATGATATTTATGAAATAAACCTTATAAAACAATAAAATTTTAAAAATAAGGAAAAATAATAAAATTTACCTTTTTATAAGCATAATCAAATAATTTTGGAAATAAATAAATAAGTAATAATAATAGATATTTACTAATGGAATAATTTAACTTTGAAATGACCAAATGGATCCTTAATCATTGAAAACCTTGATAAAAATATGATTAAAATTAATTATTAATCAGAATAAATTATTTCACTAAATAAAAATTAATTTAATCATCAAAATCCATAGTTTTTATTTTAACAAACACTTAGTGTACACACTTTCTGTATAAACTAGTTTTATGTCTTTATGTATAGAAAACCTCTTTGATATCAATAGAAAATTAATAGAAACATTTTAAAACCCAAAACATTGGAATCATTGGACATTATAAAATTTATTTTAATTGAAAACAAGGTTCTTAAATCAATCAGGTACCCATGGTTCAAAGTTTAAATAGAAATTCATGGAGCTACCTATTGGGATTAGTGTAAATAAAGCACAATTAAGTTATTCCACCAAAAATTTGGAATAAAGACCTTTAGTTATCCCTTAGGAACCCTAAAATTGAGTAAAACTTAATTTAGGAACCATTAAACATAAACCCTAGCAAATATGGATATAGGTATGGAAGAACACAATGAAATATGAAAGAAGATAAAGGAGGAGAAGGATATGATACACTTACATGAATAACTCCCAGGGATTCATTACAGAAACCCCCACATTAAAAAAAGAAGAGAGAAAGAAAAAATTCACAATCTGGGATATTAAAGGGAGGATTATATGGGAAATGAGAAGTGTGAAAGAATCCAACTTTTTAAAAATAAAAACTGAAATAAATTTTTTTAATGAGTTGAATGATCAATATGCAGGGTCTAGGAAGACTATTCCATGACTCTGAGTACTCCAATTTCTCCTCCATTTCCACTATACATGGTCAAGGTGAATGGTCCCTGAGATCATTCTTTGATCATAAAAACCCTAATATCTCCCCTCTTTACCCTATAAGGTCATTTCATAGTTCTTGAGACTATGAACCCTAACCGTAAAGCCTATAAATTTTCTAAAAAATATCTAAAATTTGGTTCTAAACTCCAAAATAGAAGGAAATATAAATAATGAAATTGTAGGTGTGAAAAATCCTTTTAGCTCATATTAAAAAATCTACCACTTACACTAAAATCCCATAAATACTCTATGAGAAACTTTGAAACACTTTTGAAATTAATACAATGTCGTTTAGATATGGTTTTGTGAAAATCTATTCTTTTTTGGAATAAAAACTTTGTAAAAATTTTAAATCTTTATCTAAGGCCTATTTGTGTGACCCTATGGGAATTTGTAGCATTAAAAACAAATATTATTTCTTTAATTTGTAGATATAAGAAAAATGAAACCTATAACAAAACATTAGTGTTACTCAAGACAAAAAGTGGTCTGGTGAGATTTTGATCAAACACACTCATATATCATATGAATATTTCTACCAAAAGATGTATCATACACATCATATGCATACTTATATAATCTCTTTATCCATAACATTGAATTTTTTCTCTATATAGAACATTAAAATCTAGTATAGTCCATCTCAAACATTCACGATTCTCTAAAAAAGACTGACCAATTTGAATGAGTACATCACATTTCATTCATCCAAGTAGTCAAGAACATCACATGCCACTTAACTAGTCATGGCCATGAATTTTCTTGGTCAAATTCAATAATGATCCCATATGTCTTTTCTTGTTATTCAAGTGGACAAATCCCATCTTGGTTGAACCCAAAAAAATAAATGATCAACCACATACCCAATAACCCATTGATTAGATCATCCATAAGGTTGGTGTAAAAGAAAGGTATCATAGTATGAAGGTTCACATTCTAAGTATATTTCCAACATTAGGTAATGTGAATTCATAATAATCATACACCCCTAAGAATATCAGTGACCGTTTGACATTCTATGTGATACACTTTCATAGGTCATTACAAATAACAAGTCTCTAAATATTATCTCATGAGTCTATTCTTTGTATCATATATAAGATTATACTCATGCTAATATTAACATATCACCACAATAATACACTATGGTGATCATCTATTAGTGATAACTAAAATGTGTACTTCAGGAGAATTCTATCATTCCACTATTCATGTAATATATGTATCACACTTTAATGAATGATAAAGTAGATCACCTTTTTTATAAAACTTTGATACAAACCCATTGAAAACATTCATTACATCAAATATCTCATGAATCTAATACCTAGAAACTTTACATGAAACTCATTCTTTTGAAATGTTAATGTCTTTGTCAATATATCTATTACATTATCCTCTGTAGCTACCTAATAGATATTTACATCACCCCTTTCAATGATATCTCGAATAAGATCATATTTGTGAAGGATTGGTGAGACTAAGGTTCGTTGGCTTGAGTAATAGATCTATTGTTATCATACTAAAGCTCAATTTCTCCCTTAATTATAGGAACCACCCCAAGTCTAGTGATGAAATTCTTGATCCAAATAGCTTCCTTCACAATATCTGATGTAGTGATGTACCCTACCTCTATTTTTGAGTCTTTTATAGTGATTTTTTGTGGAAATTTTTTAATTGATAGCTCTATTATTGAAGAAAATAATGAAACTAGACTGAGATATCATATCATTCTTGTCACATGGGAATTTAATAAAAATTTAAGCCCATAAAATTATCTTATCTTCACCTCCAAAGACCAAAAACACATCCTTACTTTTTCTTAAGTACATAGACATGTTCTTAACAATAATTCAATGACTATCACTAGGATTGGATTGCTATATAATTTTTATGATTAAATAATAAGAGATATTGGGTTAAGTACATAACATGGAATGCATGATAGATCATATATCAGACACATAAAGAATTTTATCTATCCTTTCTAACCCTTTAAATGGTTTTTGAATATTCCTAAGATTCATTCCATTCAAGATTGGTAAAGTTTACTTATCATATTTCTCTATACTAAAATACTTTTTCACTTTACATATATATGTGTTTTGACTCATTATAATAAACCTCTTCGATCCATATCTATATATCTTCACACTAAATATGTGCACTAATTCACTTATGTACTTAATCAAGAAGTATTTCCCTAAAAATATTTTTATAAAATGTAAATCTGGGATATCATTTTTGATAAGGAATATTTAACCCACATACAATATAAAAAATACCACAACAACCCACTAACCCATTTGTTTACATAAGAATCAACCACATACTTGATGAAACCAAATTCTTTTATTACATAACCAAAAAGGATGTTCCAACCCTAAGAATCTTTCTTCAATCCATAAATGGACCATGATAACTCATGAACCTTAACATTCTAATTTGGTACTTTAAAACATTTAGGTTGTATCATATATACATCCTTGTCTAAATTCTCATTAAGGAAATCAATTTTGACATCTATTTGATAAATATAATAATAAAAATGAGTTGTTATGGAAATATATATTCATATAGACTTTATCATTACAGCTGGTGAAAAGGTTTCTTTATAGTTTATTACAAGAATTTGTTTATAACCCTTTTCCACTAGACGAATTTTATAGGTTGAAAATAAACCATCTATATCGGTTTTCTTGTGAAAAACTCACTTTCACCCTATGGGTATTACCTTTTCAGGTGCATTCACCAAGTTCCAAACTTGGAAAGTGTATATAGAGTCCATATCATATTTCCTAGAATTTAGCCATTTCTTAGAATCAGAACTCTTAATGGATTATCGATAAGTAGTAGGTTTATTATTTATGAACATTACTTCATCATCATTTTCTATAATAAATCAATATATCTCAAGCCCTCTAGGAAACCTACTAAAACTTTGACGTTATTGTGTAACATGATTCAGTTCCTCTTCTATGAATCTTTATAGAACCATCTCAACTTCTATCTCAGGAACACTTCTCGTTTGTTGGTTTTGAACTTCTTCAAGTTAAATTTCCATCTCAAAAACTCCTTGATTTATATATTCCTTCTCAAGGAATATATAAAATCAATTCATGAACACTTTTTGTTCATTATGAACATAGATATAATATTTTTTAGTTTTCTTAGGATAACCAAAAAATAATCATTTATCCAACTTAGGGTATATATACTTTACAACCTCAAATATTCATAAAATAAAAATTAGGATTCATTATATTCCATATATTATATGGTTTCTTTATGAATGATTTAAATGGAATTTGATTAAGTAGGAATGCAACAATTTCTAGAGAATATTTACAAAATGAAATAGGAAATTTACACTTACTGATCATCAACCAAACCATGTCTAACAGGGTATGATTCCTCCTCTTAGACACACTATTTAATTATGGTGTTCCAAAAGGAGTGAGCTATAAAACAATTCCACAATTTCTCATATGATCAGTAAAATCCCAGATTAATTATTAACCACCCAGATCTGATAGAATAATCTCTATATTTTTTCCAACCAATTTTATAGTTCATTATAAAACTCTTTGAAATTTTAAATTTTTTATAACTTTCATCTCATAAAAAACACAAAACTATACCAACTAAAATCATTAATAATGGTTATAAAGTACTTATAACCACTACTTGATTGATTACTCATTGGTACACATGCATCACTATGTATAATATTCAATAGTCTATTAGTTATTTAACATTTTCTACTAAAAGGTTCTTTGTTCATATTTCCCAATAAGTAAGATTCTCATGTGTCAAATAATTCATTATCGAATGAGTATAAAAATACATCTCCATGGATTCTTTGACTTTGTTTCTTATTTATATGTTCAATGAAACAATTCTAAAGGTACATGGTGTTAGAATCAACCTTGAGATTCTTATTCTGAATAGTATAAACAAAATTATCCATATCTAGAATGTATAAACTATTCAACATATTACTAATGTTAGAAAAAATTTCATTCATCTATATAGATCAACTCTTATTCTTAATCATGAATGAAAAATCCATATTTTCCAAAAAAGATATAAAAATCAATTTTCTATTTATATAAGTAATATAATAACAGTTTTCTAATTATATATGTAATATAATAGGTTTACTTAGATTATAAGTTCTTCCCTCTAATGAAAAAAATCTTTCTCCACTTCCAACACATATATCCACATCACCTTTCATCAATTATATATTATTTTTATTTTTTATTATCATAAATGTGTGATTCACACCTAGTATCCAATACCCATGAGTCATAATTGGAAAAATTAATTTCTATAATGTTTACATACATATTCTATGAATTATTCTCTTTGAGAACACTTATCAATATTTGATACAAATAGAAAATTATTTTATAGATTATAACTTAAAGAAATCTCAAAATGATAATTAGGATGCATTCCATAATATACAAAAAATACATATCTATGGGTGAGTATCATATTTTATATATTTCATCAAGGAATTTGAATAAAAGTACTCCCATTAAAATGAAAACCCCATATATCATTACCTTTAGTGGGACAAGTTACATATTTCACTAAGTAATGAGTTTTATTTAGTGCTCCTATCATCACTTAGATATTTAGGTAATACATCATGATAATAATATAACATTTGATTCTTAGATAGTTTATTGGACAACTTTTTTACCAAATCCATTACATGGATATAATACTAGCTATATTACTATGATATTATAACTCTTATAATTTCCCAATTTAGTGTCATCTAATGATCATAATGATATTTGGTCACCTAAATCTTAGGGTTATCCATTTCTACCATTCCCTACAAAAGATAATCCATGTGCACCCGAGCTTGGTATAACCTAATAAATTGGATAATCGAGGTCTTGAAACATGTTTACTTTGGAAGGAATCTTACACTTAATATTTGAGGGGTTTTCTTAGTCTCACCATTTTAATATACATCACATGTATATTAAATTCAAAACTATTTTATCACATGAAGTCTTTATTATCACATTATTTATTCCTTTATGTATGCATGCTTCTAACTATTGTAATATTGGGTTCCCTAGAACCAATTTGAATAGTACTTTTCAATTACTATATCATGTATACAAATAACTATACATGATGTTATATTACCATAATAGTGTTAATACTTCTGTGTGAACTATTTACATGGTAATATCCTTGGATTACATGTTGTATCAAAAGTTCATAATAGTTATTATCTATAATGAGAACCTAAATATACTATGACAATAATTTTAAACATATGCCTTATAGTCTAGATACATCATACTCACAAGACAGAAACAATGTTTAACTATTAGGTGTTGGAGGCTCATAATCATTGAGACTTCTTCTCATTAAATTTTTACTTGGTGATCTTGAGTAGAGGAGATCATAAGGACTGAACGACCAATAGGAATTCCACATGTTTTGAGTGTCATTGGATATTCCTATTTATGAGAATGTATATTGGTATCTCTAATTGAGGCCATTATAAATGTATATCATTTGATAGTGTACTTTTTTGGAAGATAAAAACATGAAATTTATGTTTTTGGTGAGTTAGATTGAGTTTGGTGTGGCATTAATGGTATGGAATTCATTGAATGATCAAGACAAGATTTGTCTCTTTTGAAAGGAAGAAGATATCTTTGGAAAATTGACCAAGATGGTAGTACTTTGAATAAATCAATTACTATTATAAATGAAGGTAATTCCATCCAATACAACCAATAAATATGAATAAATCATTAAAGGATGATGGTACAAAGTATGCATCCTACTTTATAAGATATTTTGAGACAAATAGATTATATTGGACAATATATGTTCATTGGAGGTCTTCATAACCATGAATTATCCTTATCTCTTTAGGGGACATTAAGTTTTGCTAGATTTCACTATTATTATATGAATATGATTCACCACTATTGAGAAAAGGGCTCATAGGGTCATACACAAAGTGTATCCACAAGTTCCACTAATTTAGATGAATTGGAGTTTAGGACAAAGTGATACCCACATGCAGGTGCTGGTAAATGTCCGAGTGTGAACAATAACAAGTAAAATGATTCAATTATATTATTTATGTAAGAAACCAGTTTTCCAATTAAGTATGTATCCTTTAAATTTCACTCTAATTATTTATTTTGGGACTAATATGGATGCCTAATGGGTTAGTGAAGGTAAAAAGGGTGTCTGGGGCTTGTTTGGAGCCTGGAACCCATCTTTTTGGAAAAAATGGCCATGTCGCACGGTTGGCGTATGATCGTTCTACCTAACCATGAAAGTTCCCTTTCTTTCCCAAGTACCCATGCATGGTTGGTGCATGGTTTGGAAAACCATGCAACCAAACCATGAACAAAATAATTTAAGGGTAATTTTACTATTTTCCCTTAATGATCTAATTAAGCCTCCTCCTTCATCCTAATATGATTTCATGTGTGGTTGAACTATTTTTCTTCCCTTTAAAAGATATTTGAAGGCCTAATCTAGGAATTTAAAGATATCCCTTTTCTGGGATCTGATCGAGCTTCTGTTCATCACATTAGATGTGCAACGGTAAGTACTCGAGTCCTTTTTAGTCATTCTTATCCTATTTTTCTCTTGACCTAGTTATTGAGGTGTGAACGTTTTTCCCATTTTCTCATATATACTCAATTATAAGACTAATTATAGGCCAATATAAGAGGAGAAAGATCTTATAACCCTAAGGTGGGTGGTCTATAACTCATCCCTCAAGTTAGTTAATTTTGGAATTGTCATATGGGGACCACCGATTTCATCGGGTGCTATTTATTGAATTTATATTCCATACTTATAATCATTATAACTGTATGGTTATGATCTTTCCATATATGTGATTAATTTTTGGTGGTTACACCCACAACTCCATCCATACCATGTAGGATATTATGCCATAATTGGGTTTTTAGTATTTGACACATTTGAGCCACCATTCGTGTGTGACTTGGCTTGACCCTTATAAGGGTAAGCTTTTCTATATTAAATTTCTTGATTTATATTTTGAATTGTATAATGGAAATTACTATGAATTCTCACCACTTGACCCACCTAAGTTAAGTGCTTCAAATTGATAATTAAATATGGAATGGAAATTGGAAAGTATACTAAGTATGTGACTTTATCAGATTAAATGTGAACGATTAATAGGTTGCATGTCCATAACACCCATTAACACATTAATGGAAGGTAGCAGAATGGAACTTAATTATTTAATATTATTTAAATGTAATTAAAAAAGGTTTCATGCTACTTGGCCTTATCACACTAATGAAAGGAAAGTCTTGAAAAAAATGGACTTATTGATTAATTATGACTTGATTAAAAGGTTTCATGTTACTTGACATTATCACACTAATGAAAGGAAAGGATTGAACCAAATGAAATATTACTTGAATTTATAATTAAATATAAGTGGTCTGACTTGATCTCGGCTTGGATTCTTATTAGGGATTGCCTTGAGCACTATGGAACCCCATTCCAATTCAAGGATATAGCTTGAATAGGTTGAGACCCACCTATATCCTGATACTTTTCTATTATTGGATGCCCGGTATGACACTGTAGGATCCCTCACACAATATTAAAGGATTCCTTGGATACACTCCTTGGATCCAACATTGACAAGTAGGTGCCATGGTTTAAGTCCATAGGGACTAATCGCTACTTTGCCCCATTTTACCTTAGACGGTCACCTTGGATTCAGTAAGCATATTATTGTGGAATTCCTTGGAATATGCTCCTTGGATTAAACTCTTAACCTTAGCTAGGCTATAGTTATTACTGAGTTGGTGACCCTTGATGTCTAAGTTGCCTTGGTTATTACCTTGGAACTTCATTATTAAAAGTCATTATAGGTTTCCTTATCATAACATGGAACCTTCACTATTTTTAACATGTGACTTATTTATAAAATGGTAATAATCAATTAATGGAATAATTATGTTAAGACTATATCTAAGGGATGAAGAAGGTAATTGGGTATTTAGTTACATTGTGCTGCTTTAATTTATATATGCATGCATGCAAACTGTTACATTTCCATTACACGAGCCAAATGTTATAGACACTATTAGTGGTGGCCCATTGAAATTTATCTCACACCCTTTATGGGCACCATTTGGTACCCGGGGTAGATTACATGTATGCAGGTGTTGACAAAGGTAAGCATACGACTTTGAACACTTGATTATATTCTGTTTCGGATGGATATTGATAGTATATGACTGAGCCAGAGATCTAGATGCTTGGGATAGTATTTTATTTCCTTTATACTTTTGTGGAACATGTTATGCCTACTATATTGTATCCATGTTTTCTAGTTTTCTAGATACATGACATATCATCATCAGTTGTTATATGTTATTCCAGTTATTTCTGTTATTATTACTATTGTCTTTATTTTCCACCGTGCCTTATGTTTACTTGTATTGCTTATGCTATTTACTTTAGTTTATATTTAACCGCTACACTACACTTTACTAATGAGAGAATCGTCTCCCCACAGACACACCCTAGGCCCTCACTGCTAGTCGGAAGCCTCTAGAATTTGGAGAGATGCACTTGATGCCATGTGGCCCACCAGGCTTGTGGCACCTATCAAGTGGAATCCAGGCCTGAGACATCAAAATTTGAGTTTATAATAATAATAATTGAATTCAATTCTCAAGGTATTCACAAATTATTTAATTATAAAATTAAATATGATAAAATATTATTTTTCAAATGAACATTACACATTCAAGGTTTATTAAATTATTACGAGAGTAAAAAGCTGAGTTAATGGTTCATGTTTCATAAAATGACACATGAGAGTGTAACAAGTGAGTGATGAAATATTTTTGATACTTATGATGCATTAACTAAATCATTAGTGGTGTTACTGATCAGTTTTTGGGTTAACTATTTTTAAGGGGATAAAATACAATTTTTAAAGAGTTTGAACTAGGTATTTTAACCATTTATGACCCAATATTTTATTTGGTAAGATTATTTATCTAATTTATCTCCTCCCATGATCTCTCATAAGTTTTAGAGAGAGTAACCGAAGGAAGAACGAGTCTTGTTCTATTTTTCTTCATGAATTAGTCACCCGTTCTTCACATGATTTGAGAGATGTCACAAAACACTCAATCCTTTCATGCTAGCACATGAAGATCATAAAATTATGTTCTAGGGGATGTGGTGTATGATTAGATGATCTAGAACACACCTCACTTGGTGATTTTGAGATATGACAATCCAAATATGAGTGGAGTAAACCGGGATAAAATCATTCCACCAAGGCACTATTTTAATTTCATATTCATACTTAAATTTAATTAAATTATATCCTTGGTATGAATTGGGTATTTCCATACTGAATCAAGTCTCTTAAGAAAGATTTAGTGTATTGTTTTTAGAATTCACCTGTTATCATGCTTCTGCAGAATACCCAATTACTTCAATGGTATTAGAGAAGTTGTTCAAATTTTATATCAAAATTTTAATTAAATTTTCTAGAATTTAGATAGAGGGATTAGATATGGTCCCAACACTACTGAAATTGTATCGATATGATTTCAAACAGCCAATAAATGACCATTTGAGGATCATTTTTTTTGAAAATCAAAAATTAAATTCATATATATAGTTTATATATATATAGTCAGTGGATTGATATGGAACCAAAGCGAGCCACACATAGCTATCTGTGGTATCTGGTATAAGACACCAGTCTGGGAGGGGGCACGTCTATCCATATGACACACTTAGTATGATAGAATTAAAAAACAGCAGTGGGCGACATACACTACCCGTGTTGACAATTCCCCCCATTGATTGGAGGAGGGGGTGTAGATGATGAAAATTCTCTTATGATAAAGTTACCCCTCACCTATGTATGAGTATATATTATAAAGATCATAGGAGTTCGAAACAATTTAGTTCAAGTCGATAACCAACATGGAACCAAATAATAAAATTCAAGAGTTTAATGGGCACTATAATTTGAGTCAGAAAATGACTTCAGGAATTATCTTATAAACTTTATTTATTCATAATCATCTTGATAGATCAACCCATATAAAACAACTTATGACCATGTCATCATATTTTTTTATGCATGGTTATTTATTTATGAATGTGTGGATGATACATGATCACATAGGATAGTTAATGAGAATACATAGATAAAATAAATAAAAATTCATGATGAATGAATTCTATTTATGAATAGTTATGTTATCAGGATGATCATATAATAACAAACATGATAAATAAAATTGAATTTCAGTGAAATGGAAATAAAAACTTTAGAAATCACTAAAAGTAAATATTAAGTTGTGAAAACCTTCAACCACATAAGTTAAAATAAAACCATAGTTTGAGGTTCTCATCATCTATAGTTGAAGGAAAATCCTCCTATTGGGGGGTTTTAACATGATTGGTGGGTCTATTTAACTAAAATTTACATAATATCCATAGTCACCTTAGCACAATTTTAGAGGCGGGCATTGTGAGAATACAAGTAAAGGATTAAAAGGAGATGAGAATCCACCCAATATAACAAGGTACCTTAAGTTAATATGGCTATACAACTAAAATATATCCTCAAACTCTCATATTAGTAGTGATTCCATAGATTTTGTTATGAAGAGAGGTTTAAGGATCCTTCCCCACATGGATATTCAAGTGATTAAGTTTTCCAAATCTAGTAGTTGAGGGATACTTGGATTTGAATAAAAAAGTTAGAGTAATTCAAAACTAAAAAATCTATAATATCTAAATAATAGAAATTAATATAAAAGAACCAATATACTAAAGTTTTATTTTTTTATAAAAATATATAGTAATACCTCAGAAACAATATGACTAATACTAGATAAATAACATGTCCTAACCAGACAGGTTTTCAAGAGTGATACAAGAGTTTTCATGTTGTGTTATGATATGAAAGGAATTTTATGTTTTGGGATCCCAATTATAGGATAATCCACCTCAGGAAGAAAATGATGGTGAAAATGAAGATTATAGGTGACTCATGGATGATATATTTTATGTTTACATCATAATGTTATCATTAATGTCTTATGAGTTGTGAAGGAAATATGAGGATATAAATGGTTATAGTATATTGTATCATCTCTGAGAAGTTTTTGAGGAGAAAGTAAAGTAATAAATGAATGCTATTATCTTTACACTGAACATGTGTAAATTGAAATATGTAATTTAGGTTGGTCATTATATAATCAAGATGATAGATTACATTGAACAGTTATTAGAATTAGGATTCAAGTTGAATCATGATATTTAAATACATATCATTCTATCATCCTTATCACCTAGTCACTTTAGTTTCATATAGAGATATAAAAAAATAGTATGGATAAACCACTTTAATATTTTTTTGGGTAAGGTTCACTAAGAAGATTAGATCTTAAATAAAGTTAAATATTTAGCTTTTATGATGATAAATAAGAAAGGAAAGTTGAAAATGAAAATGGAAAGTATGAAGCCAATGAAACCTTCACAAAATTCTTCCAAGAGACAAATGGTAAATAATAAGAGCATAAAATAAGAGGCTATTTACTTAACATGTGTAAAAATGCTCATTGGAAGAGAAATTGAAACGAATTTAAGAAAAAGAAATTAATATATTCAACTTAAGATATATTCATCATTGAATTTAATTTTTTTTACTTCTTGGGAATTAGGTATAACTTATGACTCTCACATTTGTCTTAAAATAAAGGGATCAATGGATTTTATAAAGATTACAAGAGTGGAATATATCTTGAAGTTATTTATGGAGCTTGAATCCAATATCCATTAGAGAATATAACATCCTCACTACCCCTTAAAGTACTATTGTCACATATAAATTTATGTGATGACATTATATTATATGGTTTATACTGAGTAAAACCATAGTCACATGATTTGGTTAAGTATAATTCCACCAAGAAGTTATATGGGAAAACACCATATAGGTTGTTATTTACACTTAACTGAACCCATTTTGATTTTCAAAACCAGAATCATAATCACCCACTAGGGGTTCATCATGAAGTCATCCAATGAGTTTACTAAACTACTAAGGGTAACTATGTATCCCTTATAATAGGGATAACATGTTTAAATGTATCATTAAACTACTTTGTTTATTATGTTTTGAAAATTAAAAATTTATTTCTTTATTACCTCTAACATGAATAAAGAAATGTATTTTATAATTGAACTATTTATAAAATAAAATATTATTATTAATTTTTTATTTTATTTATCTTATATTTTTTATGTATTTTACAAATAGATTTCAGAGAAGAATTCATCAATATATGGGTTGGCATCTCATATATTGTTAGTTGAATGATAGTTTATTTTGAAGAATCTGTCTAATTATTGGATTCAACATGGAATTAAAGTGACCATGAGGCATGTATCAACCACATATATGTATACCAAATCAACCATGAGGCAATCAATATAATGAAAAATCATCAACCATGCTGAAGACAATGCATCAACCACATGTACAATATATCAACCACATGAAGAAACTACTGAACATATATCAAAATATTTCTAAGTACTCAATTGACTAAAATAAAAAATATATTGAATGTAAGTCCTTAATATAATGTAAGAAAAAATGGATTAACTATATGCCTATTGACCATGTCATATAAGCGAAAAAATTTAAGTGTTTAATTGACCACACGTTGAGTTTCAACCGACCGTACAAGTCAACTGACTACAACTAAAATTTTCACAAAGTCTTGGATCTAACACATGTTTATTTTGATAGAATAAATGATTAATGGATTGATCATATGGATCAACTATAAGTATTGGATACATGAGTAAGTATCAACCACATTAGTAAAGTATTGACTGTATAGAATGACAATAAGGTAAATGATTGACTGTGAATGAACCAACTATAAGGCAGTTGATCGACTATGAGGGATCAACCGTACGAGAAAGTGATCATATGAAAATTGGATTCAGAATTTTTTATGCTATGTTTTTCATATTATTTATTATTTCAATTTACTATAAGTTTTTCTAACTATTTTTTGTGATTTAACAGTTTTTTAATTACTTACTAATTATTTTGATGCTAAGGAATTTTGTTTGGAATTATTTCATGTAAGTTTAAATGACCATAACATGGGATGAATAATCACACTCCTTTATTGGAAAATAATTAGTTTCAAATTTGAATATTTTCAAATTTGATGAGTTTTTATTGCATGATATTAGGGAGTATTTCAATGAATTTTTTTTATCATTATGGGTTTATTTTAAGGTTATATCTATTTATTATTAACCACTCACTGTAAAACACATTTTATCTTTTAAAAATTAAATGAACTCACATGAGAATATATTTTTATTTTTCATTACATAGAGAATTATGTGTGGAATTTTTGGGAAAGATACATCGAACAACTTTAAAGTAGTTCGTTGAAGTTACATGAACATAATACTTTGGAAAAGAAGAAATGCAATAACTTTCATATTTTAAATCTGTTGTTCCTGAAGAAACTCTATATATCGAGTTTGATAAAACTAGTTCATTAATGAGGTTGATGATATTTCAAAGATATATTGTGTGAATTTTTTTTTCAATCGACTACTACAATACTTTGGGATGAACTACATATGTTCGATCCCTTTCTTCTACAGATAACATTTTTTCATCGACACTCATAACTTTACTTGTTCATCTAGTTTCTATGGTTATAAATCCTTTCGACCTATTTTTTTATGAGTTATTGTGTTGGGTTATAATACCCATAAAATATAATATTTTTATATTGTACTACCCCAAACAATAAGTACATGTTGGTTGTGCCTAACCAGAAAAAACAGAGGGATTTGGTTGTTCCTTTTTCTAGATAAGGGTAGTTTGGTTTCTTTCACCACCATAAAAGGAAGATAGATGGGTTGTGACTCCAAGTGATAAAAATTTAGACTTAGGTTTGGATTCCATGGTGTGAAAAGGAATTGTAAATAGTTTTGAACCACCATAAAAATTAAGATATTACATTATAGTGGGTTTTATTTCTCTCTATGTTTAAGAGGAGTGAAGAGTAAATATATGACCAATTCGATATGAACTACTATAAAAATAATTCTGTTCATTTAATTTTTTACTTATTATTTAGAAATAAACTTAACTATGATCAATTTTTAAAAATAATTTAAAATATTAATTCTCCCAACTCTTTCCCATTTTTTTACTCTCACATTAGGACCTAAAAATTGGTATCAAAGATTTACCCATTTCTTTGGCATGTTTATATTTATTTATGTTAATCAAATAATGTCTAAATAGACAAGGGGAAAATATTTGTTTTAGATGGAGGTAATAAGTAAAAATGATTCATGGAATCCTCAAATTACACCATTCTTCAATGAAATATATTATAGATATTGATGGTTTCACACGGAATCATATATTAAGCGTTTAAGAATTGATCATTAAAATATCATAGCTAAGTCTTATAAAGTACCTAAAGTTTAACCTGATTAATTTACTGGTAATGATTACCTTAGATATGTTTTGAACAATAAGTTAATGAAAATTTTGTACTATTAAATTAGTATAAATGTATGTATCCATGTATCTATATGAAAAAAATACATGAAATTTGGAGATTATTTCAAGTTACTCATCTTGGTTAGGATAATTTGACAAGAACTAAGTTAGGTATGTTAAGGGATGATTATTAAGAATTTAAAATAAGAGAATAAGAAATAGTTAATCAATTTTTTCATAGATTCATAAGTATAGTAAATGGTATGAGTGCTTTGGGAGAAACTATAGATAATTCAATTTTGGTAGAAATAGTTTTAAGAGATTTAATTAATAAACAACTTTCTAAGAAAGTAAAAAATGGTAAAAAAAAAAATTCAAGGAACATAATTTAGATGATATTATTAGATATTTGTTATAATATGAGTAATAAATAAAAAATATTACTTAAGAGGAGATTTTAAAAATGAAAGGAATTTCTTTTAAATAAAATGTTACTACATACTATTCTGACTTTAAGCTAAAGTATAGTGAACAAAATGGTAATACTCATATGAAAAGAGAGGATATATAAAGAAGAAATATTACTATTGAATATTCAAAAAGTATTATCTTAAAAATGATTACAGGGAAAATATAAAATTTATTAATATTTATAATGATGATTGTAAAATTATTTTTTATGAGTGTAGAAAAAGAGGAAATATCAAGGATAATTTTTTAAAGTTCAAGAATTACAATAACAATAAAAACCAATACAAAAATGAAAGGAAATAAATATAAGCTGGTTGGAGTTACCCTTCAGACTTAGATTCTAGTAATGAATCCCTTGTTAAAAAAGAATTAGAAAACCTATGTTTAACGACTATATCAAAACATGAAAGTGAATAAAATTGTTATTCCTCTTCTAAAAATGATTTTGACCCCATTGAAGATAATTTGTATAAAGATATTGATATAATCAATCATAATATTAGCAATATTACTAGATTATTCAACAATCTTAAGGGTAAAAATAAGTTAGTTTTTGAAGAAAATGAAAAATTGAGAAATAATAATTCAATCTAAAATGATAAAATATATTATAATTTATAAATTGTTAAACTTTAAAATATTAAACTTAAATACAATTAGTCTAAATGTGATGAAGCTTAAATAATTAAGTTTGATTCTATTCTGGAAGAAAATGATAAGCTTAAGAATGAAATTGAAAGCTTGAAAGAAAATTTGTATAAATTTATTCAAAGGATACATAGTCATGATAAAATGATCAAAATGAAAACTTGTCTTGGATATGATAATATTTTAACTAAATTGTATAATACCTTTTTTTAATTTTAAGAGGGAATATTTCAAGTGTTACTTGCTTTAAATGTAAAATGAAGGACCATTATGAAAATGAATATTCCTTGAGATTTATATAGCCTATTAGTCACACCAAGGATTTTATTTATAAATAATTATCTTCAATATTATTTGTGTATACATAATTTAAATTGTATTAAATTCCCAATAATTATTTCTCTATCCCAATTGGACCTAAGTTTTTATGAATACCAAAGTATTATTAAATCTATTTTTACTGGGATTATGATTGGAAGTGTCAAACATAACACATGGTACCTGGATATTGGGTGATCTAGATATATCATAGGTGATATATCTAAATCTTTATCTTTTAATAAATATTACAGTGGTAATTTTACATTTTGTGATAAATCAAATGTAAAAGTAAAAAGTTTCTTAGAAGTTGTAATTTAAAATTCTTTTATTATTTCAAAGGTTTTATTTATTGAAAGTTTAAAACAAAATTTGATAACTATATAGTGTATTTTTGATGATAATATGAATGAGAAATTTTAAAATGATAAGTGTATTGTTTTTAAATATGAATATGTCATATTTTATAAAAATATAAAATAAAACATTTATTCAATAATTTTTTCTAAATTAAATAAGAAAAATTTCAAATGTTTGAATGCAGTACAATATGAAAATATTTTATGGTATATAATATTGGGTCATAAAAATTTCATTTTTCTATATAGGCCCTCTAAAAATTAAAATGTGTTGGATCTACCCGAGTTAAATATCGACAATACCTATATATGTGATTCATGCTTAAAAGTTAAGAAATACAAGAAGTATTTTAAACCAATTCATGTTTCATGGACTTCTAGAACACTTTAAATTTTATATTTTAATATATTTTATCCCTTGAGAAATAAAATTCTAGGAGGAAAAATATATGTATTTTTTATTTTAGAGGAATATATCATATTTACATGGACTTATTTTATTGTACATAAACATGAGAACGTCTAAATTTATTATTTATTGTAAATTGGTTCAAAATTAAAAAATTAATTTAATTTTATTAATTATATGTGATAGTGGTGGTGAGTTTTCAAATTTAGAATTCGATAAATTCTATGAAGATAATGTATATAATCATAATTTTTCATCTTTTAGGACACTATAAAAAATGGTGTTATAAAAAGGGAAAATAGGACCTTATAGGAAATGCATAGAAAAATGATAAATGAATGTGATTCATGCTTAAAAGTTAAGAAACACAAGAAGTATTTTAAACCAATTTATGATGTATGAACTTCTAGAACACTTCAAATTTTATATTTTAATATATTTTATCCCTTGAAAAATAAAATTCTAGGAGGAAAAATATATGTATTTGTTATTTTAGATTACTATAACATATTTAAATGGACTTATATTATTGTACACAAACATGAGACTGTCTAAATTTATTATTTATTATAAATTGGTTCAAAATTAAAAAATCATTTAATTTTATTAATTATATGTGATAGGGGTGGTGAGTTTTAAAATTTAAAATTTGATAAATTCTATGAATATAATGGATATAATCATAATTTTTCATCTTTTAGGACACCACAACGAAATGGTGTTATAAAAAGGAAAAATAGGACCTTATAAGAAATAAATAAGAAAATTTTAAATGAATACAATTTTATAAAATTCATATAGGAAGAAAATATTAATATATATTATCATGTTTCTAATAAAATTATTCTTAGAACATTCTTAAAGAAAACTTCTTATGAAATCTAGAAGGTAAGGAATCTTAGAATTGGTAATTTCAGAGTATTTGGTTTAAAATTTTACATACATAATATCAAATAGTCATTAGAAAAATTTAATTCGAAATTATATGAAGGTATTTTTTTAGGATATTCTAATTCTAGCACAACATAGAGAGTTTACAAAAAAAATTAGTTTTTGAAGAATCAATTCATGTCAAATTATATAAAAATCATTTAAAAGAAATAAAATCTAATTTAGACTAGGTTGAGGAAGAATTTAGATATTTTAACTATGGAGAACCTAAAAATTAAGATTTTGATGCATTAATTGAAGGGGAGAGTCTCACTCAAGAATAAAATTTAAAATTATATAAAGATCATCCATTTGAAAATGTAATTGGTGATATATTTTCTGGTGGAAAAACCAAAAATTCCCTAATATTTTTTTTCTTATCAAGATTTTATTTCCAATTTTATACATCAAAATATAGATAAATCCTTATTTTATTCATATTGAATTATATAAATTCATGAATATTTTAATTATTTTAATATAAATAATGTATGAGACTTAGTTGAACCCTCTAAAAATCAAAATATTATTGGAACCAAATATATATTTGAAAATAAGTTAGAATAATTTAGTCAAATAATTAGAAATAATGCTAGATTAGTGGCTTAAGGTTATAATCAGTAATAATTAATTGATTTTTGAATAATAATTTTTCTTGGTTGCTAGATTATAATCTATAATAAGTTTCTTGGGATATACATCAGATTTTAGAATAATTTTTTTTCAAATGGATTCCAAAAGTTTATTTTTAAATGGATATATTTCTGAAAATATTTTTGTAAAAAAGTACCTTGGTTTTGAGAATAAATCTAAACCTAATCATGTTCTTAATATTTCCAAAACTCTTTATGGTTTTAAAAAATATCCTTGATATTGGTATGGAAGGTTATCTAGTTTTTTTAATAATAGTTTAGAAAAGGGAAAGGTTGATCATACTTTTTTTATTTAAAGTATTTTTAGGATTTTTTAATTGTTTAAATATATGTTGATGACATTATATGTGGATATTATTGTGAAATTTTTTTAATGCGTTTTTAGAATTGATGACAAATGAATTTGATATGAGTTTAATGGAAGAACTTAAATTCTTCCTTACTCTTCAAATTTGTTAATTGAATGATGGTATTTTTTAAAATACATCTAAGTATGATAAAGATTTAGTCAAAAATTTAGTTTAGACTTGTGTAAAAGTAGTAATACTTCAATGTGTACTTCATTTAAACTTGATGAGGATAATTCTAGAAAATCTATTGATGTAAAAACTTTTAGTGTCATGATTGGAAGCTTGTTATACTTATGTACTTTTAATTATAATTTAGTATTTAGTATTTTCATTTGTGTTAGATTTAAAAGTGATTATAAATAAATCTATTTGATGGTAATTGAAAGGATTATTAAATATGTTAAATCCTCTTTGGATATTAGTTTATTTTAACCTAATAGGACTTCTTTTTATTTAAATAGTTCTTAGAATTCTAATTTCATTGGTTCAAAAATTGATAGAAAAAACACATCTAGTATGTATTAATTTATAGGAAAATTTTTAGTTTCATAGAGTCCTAAGAAACAAAATTTAGTTATTTTTTAAATAGTTGAAAGTGAATATGTTATTATAGTATCATGTTGTTCACAGTCTTTATAGATTAAATACAATCTTTCTAATTTTTGTTTTAATTTTGAAAATATCTATACTTATTGTGATAATATCTCTATAATTTTTATTTATAAAAATCCCTTAACATTATAAAACTAAGCACATTGATGTTAGATTTCACTTTCTTAGAGTTCATGTTCAAAAAGGGAATATGAAATCAAGAATCTATTTATATATATAATTGATTTTTGGGAATTTTTACTAAGCCTTTGGATTAAGTTAAATTTTATAAAAATAAATTTGATCTTGGTATGATAAAGTCATAATTATTTAGTATTTTTCATGTTTTAGAGGGATTTTTCAATTTAAATCTAGAGCCCATGAATTTTGAAATCCAAATCCACTGTAGATTTTTTTATAGCCCACTATTTACATAAATTATTTCTTTGTAATATACCCTTGACATGTATTTTGAATTTATTGTTTTAGGAAAGGTTTCTATAACTTCTATATAATTTTTCTATAATTTTAATTCAATATTTTATGTTTCTATCTTGAAAAATATACTTATAATATGATATCTATTAACATTTTTCAAATCTATTTTCATTAGGGGGAACTTAATTTTTTTGATGTTAATATTATAAATATAGGTTACTTTCCTAGTAATAATTAGGATATTTTAAATCAATATTTTATGTTAACATTAGAACGATTAATTTCTTTCCCAGTAGTGATTGTCTATATTGTTGGACTGTTAATGTTGTTCTAATATTTTCCATGCGATTTTTGTTTGGATGATCTCGAAATCCCTTTATATGTTAATGATGATTTTTTTAAGTATTTTCATCAAGTTTTATCTTATTTAAGTCTATTATACTGTAATTATGCCAAGTATATAATTCTGAAAGTTTTGATTAAAATTTTCCTAAGTTTGGAAAAACAGTTATACGAGGCAATCAACTATGTAAGAGATTCAGATACTTAGAGAAATCATCTATGTCAATAAAAAACTTGAAGAAATCACCTATGTAGACTAACAACATCACAAAATAAGCTACATAAAATTCTACCATGTTGATAAATCACCGAATGAGAAAATGGCTACGCCAATGAAATAGATTTGTATATTAGCTACATAGAGTAATTGGATATGTCAACTATGTGGTTTCAAATAGCTACATGATTCATTTAACTACATGAAATTTGACTACATGATCATGATGAATACATAGATTTTTTTTACGTATGGAATTAAATATGTGGATTAGACCAACTACATGGATCAGATTGGCTACATGAATCTTTTTGGATATCAAAATTCAGCTATGTAAGAATCAGCTATGTGGAAAACAACTATGTGGATCAAATCATTTATATGAATTTGAATACGTGGTTTTTATCTACATGGTGATCCATAATTAGATACATAATTATAAAACATGTATATTTATTACTTTTTGTGTAATTTAAGGATAATTTAATGATTCCATCAATGCATTAAATATTTGATTACCCATTTATAGTAGAATTTATTATTCATAATGGTTTCAATTACTAAGAGAAGAAAACAATATATAATATTTTATTGCTCAATACTATTGTCAAGGTATTTTTGAGAAAAATACATCTAGAATTTAATTCAAAATCTTGATTTTATGGGATATTAGGTAGTTAAATTAAGTGAGAAAATTTTCATGTTTATTCAAATGTGAATAGATATAAATGAAAATGTGAGATAACAAGAACATATATATATATATATATCAATATATCTCTATTTAATATTTCTATGCTACTCTATTTTACAAATAAAAAGAAGAATCCTCATGTTCTACAACTATGCTTTAAATTTTGAAATTTTTATATTTTATATGATTCTCCTCAAGCTACTTTCCACTCTTATCTTCTCTCCTAGATAATCCTACTCTTATGACATTTTTATGTTGTAACTATAAGATTTATTTTGTAATATCTATTTTATTATCTAAATTTACTGGAAGTTTGAGCTTATTGTACTAAGATATAAAGTTTATTGGTAAAATAAATTTACATATTTTTTTCAAGCCTTGTTGGATACCGGTAAAAGCTATGTATTTTACCAAGTGTCATATTCTTTCACTCAGTCATGCAATCCTTAAGAAAAGGACTGATTCCATTGAAATTCACCGAGATCTAGGAGTTGAACAATGGTGGAGTGGACTAAGGGATTTCTATTCTCTAAACCACTATAAATGTCTTATTTATGATATTTTTATTTTTTTTATTTCTACTGATTTCCTATGTTAAGAAAATATTTTATCTTATCTTTACTTTTGAGAGGGTGGTTATAAGCTAAGAAAATTTTAAATAACTCAGTTCATCCATCTCTTGAGTCTTAATGTAGTTGTTCTCCGACCAAAAATTGGTATAATAGGTTATTGATTCTTGAGTTCTCAACTCTAATCAGTTGAATTCATAAATATATTCTCAAATAGATTTTGTTTTTGTTAATAGAGAATGTTTGTCTATGGTATGAGATCCCCAATTTAATAGAGAAAACTATAAATACTGGAAGGTGTATATGATCATCCATTTAAGGAACCTTGGTCTAAAGGTTTATCTTAAATATGTGAAGCCTTATAAAATTTCTAATAATTAACCTAATACATGGGATGTAAATACTAAATCTAGGTATGAATTAAATTCCAAAGTAATGAATTCCATTATATTTGAACTAGTCCTGGATGAGTTGAACTGAGTTTCATAATGTGATATAGCTCATGAGATGTTTAAAACTATAGAAGTTTCCTATGAAGGTATATATAATGTCAGATAGTTGAGATAAAACACTGATAAGTTGAAGTTTAATAATTTTAGAATGGTTGATGGTAAAACCATAACTCAAATGAATGGTTGGTTGATAGAAATTGTGAACAATGATGCTTCTATTGGTGCACCAATTACTGAACCAGATAAAGCTGTTAAAGTTATCAGAGTTATACTATCTAAGTGGAGTGAAATTTTAGCTATCATTAGAAAATATACTGATTTGAAATATTTTAAAATTAAAATTATAATTGGAACTCTTATGATGTATGAGACTGAAATAGAATAATATAATGAGCATTAAATAATCAATAAGTAAATTTTTTTCCTTGAATGTCTCAACCATAAAAAATGACGAGTAAAGAAAAACAAATTATTGAGTTATCCAAGAAAGACATTTCAAATAGTTATGTTTCATATAGTGAAATTTCTTATTTTTTAAGAAAGTTTAAAAAGTTCTACAACAAGTGAAGAGGTTTCAAAAAAATATTTAATAATAATAATAATCATGATGGAAAATATAAAGAGGTTAGATACTGTGAGTATGAGAAACTTAGGCACACCAAGCCTAATTACCCTAAATTTCAAGAAAATGAGAAGTCTAATAAAAAGTATTTCAAGAAGGTTATCTATAATAAGAAATCCAAGAAATCCAAGAAATAAACATGGAGTGTTTTTTAAGACTCTAGTGATGATACATATTTAGATTCAAAATTCAAAATTTATAATCATAATTCCAACATTTGATTTATGTCACACTCTAATGAGGTACAATCATTTTATTCTTCTAAAAATGAATCTAAATCTGAAAATGAAATCTATTCCTATAAAGTGTTAAATGAATATTTTACAATGATAGAAACCAAATATTAATCTTTGAAAAATTAGAATAAAACTCTCAAAAATTCCCATAATGAAGTTTTAATTGAAAAAGAGGATTTAAGTAAACAAATTTTAGATTTGAAATCCAAGATAGAAAATTTGGTTGTTTCTTATGCCAAGTATGAAAACAAAATTGAAATCTTGGAAAAATAAGTTCAAGATCTTAAAGTGTCTATATGTTTTTTTAATAAAGGTGAAAATTATTTAAATTAAATTCTTGGTAATAATAAATCTTAGAAAAATAAATTCATTATAGGAAGAAATGGTGAAAAACCAAAGTTTTATAAAAATTTCTTTATGCCCAGTTCTCAAAATAAAAACTTGTCTAAAGTTTGTTTTCATTCTGGAAAATAGGTCACTATGTTTCTACTTTTAGTTTAAGAAAACATCAATTTTTTGGTTTAAAAAAAATTTCTTTTAGGAAAATTTTTAAAATCCAGCACTATAATTTTTGGACGGCATAGATGTAATTTCCTGAGTTTTTGAATCTAGTCAAAATCCTCTCCAGTTTTGAACTTTTAAATTAGCAGGTAAGCCTTTTTCTTTTTCAATCATCAAAACTTAATTCTGAGTCATACTTTAGTCTAATTTTATGTTTTTGGATGGGTTTAGATGCTTGGATAGTGATTTGGATATTCTCAAGGGTTATAAGTGTGTAGGAGTCCTGAAGACCTATTTTAGAGGTTGTTGGTCAAGGCACACGGTTTAGGGTAAACCATGCAGCCTCTTCCAACTAACCATGCTCCCTATTTTTGTACTGCCACATGGTTTTGTAAATTGCATGGGGTGAGGTGTATAACCATGAAGTAACTCTATAGTTTTTAGTAAAGGTATACCACATGGTTTTCTCATGGTTAGGGAAAACTGTGCACCATGCCGAATGGGTAGTGCCACTTAGGCAGTGCCCTTGCATTATAACACAAACAGTTTACGCATGGTTTGGCTAACTATATAAGCTAATCGTGTGAGGTGTTTTTCCTTAACAGAATGTTCTGCACATTTTCTACATGGTTTGGAAAACCGTGTGAGATAACCGTACCACCTATTTAAAGGGATGAAATTCCAAAAATACCCCTCCCTCCTTAAATCTATTTTCCCCCTCTTTTCCTCCCATGTGTGGTCCTCCTTCTAGATGGTTGTGGGGTGCTACTCCTATCCTCTTAGAGTGTGATATATCTTCCTCATATGACCTCCATTATTTTATCCATTAGTTTCCTTTAATCATTCATGGCAAGTCTCTCCTCCCCCGTGCTTCTATTTCATTTTTCCTTCGCATCACATACCGCTAAATCCTTCTGAGCTGTTTTACCCTATTTTTAGGAAATTTGATAGAATTAATGATTTCATCTAAACCACTTAGATTTAGAGGCTGATAACAGACATGATTACATTTAAGAGTCCAAGGTGGGTGGTGCATACCTTTATTTGTGTCTTCATGGTTTATTTGGGGGTGTATATTTTGCGCGATGGTGGGTAATTGAGCGATACACTCATTCTTGATATTAAATTGACCATGTGACCCCATGGGATGCTATTGGAAATTACCTAGACATATTTATACATGTGAGGAATGGTTAGAGTCCATTGACCACCTTAGGTAGTTAGATCAGTGTGAGTTATTGGTTTAATTTGAGTTTTTGTTTAATTGGGATTTTATAATTAAATTAAATTGAATTTTTATGTTTATTTAAATTGTTCAATTGAATTGTATTAAATTGAATTTACTATTTAAAGTGAATTGGTTTATATATATATATATATATATAAATTTCATGTGATGGGATCCATGGGATCATGATTGGCTTGATCCAAGGAATTGGGGTGGCATGGTCATCAGGATTGAGGTGACATTGGTCATCAACTAGAGCTTGGCCCATGTTACTTGGGCAGTGTTGACCATCTGTTGGGTGAATTGGTCATCAGAATGAGGTGGAAAGGCCATCAAGTTGATGGCATGGCCTATGATATTGGATGGATTGGCTATCTAATTTGAGTGACATGGTTGTAGGGGCACGAGGTGCTGGTTGGATGTGGATTAGGTACTAATTCAGTGATTTTTGCTTACCCATGATGGACAAAGTTTTGATTGGAGTCATGTTTACATAGGTTGACTCACTGATGAGGTGGTTTTGACCACTCATGTGGTAGATCCCTCTCAGTAGTGTGGATTAAGAAATTTTTTGTTGGTGCTTACCATAGAATTCCATGTGGAAGGTGAGGAGTATTTAGTTGATAGCATTGAGGCTATCAGTTGGGGGATGAGGCTCACCATATTAAGGATGTTGGGCCTCGACTATTTTGGGTGGATAGAGATTTCCATTCCTTAATATTTCAGGCTATGATCCAATAGTGATTTTACTTTGTGGAAAGATATTGTTGTACCTTTGGACATCAGGATTCGAGCTGACTAGTACTTTCAAGTAGGGGTTCAAGGGTCCAGATTCTATTTATTTGGGCATGCCTTCAGAATGTAAGTGACTTGAATTAGGACACGTGGTGTCGGTGACACATGGTATCAGTGAATTTGAAGGTGGAACCCAAGGGTTCACCTAGGATATTATACTTTAGGGGATGCCTTAGGCTAGGGCTAAGGGTCCTCTCCTATTTAGTTATTCCGATATTGTCTGAGGTAGGTAAAATCTTCCTGGTGGATATTAAGCACCATGAGAGCATTGTTAAATGAATTTCATTATGTTTATTTGTTTTATTTTTATATTACACTTCCTTAAACACTTATATTGGATATGAACACTTGGGTGGAATTCTACCAAGACTCGTTCTCACACCCTACATGGGCCCTTTAGGATGCATGTAGAATTTATATTGTTGTGATCGGGTAAAAGATTGGGTTTAGAATATGGATCTTAGTGGCTGTTTAGCATGGGATGTTGGCAAGGGACCTTGAGGTCTTTCCTCAGTTGGAGTTTTATATTTTATTTTATCTTTTTGTATCAGTATTCTTTTTATATATATATGTATGTATTGAGGTTATCCATTGGCGACCCTTTTTGGATACTGTACTATACAACCTTGTATATATGATTTGTTTTAGTCGATACAAGTGTAATGTCTGGTTTTTTCCTTTATTTCTGCTAATTTATTCAATTTTTCTTCCACTATTTTATATTTTTGGTTGTTTATTTTATTTAATTAAACTATTATTTATTATTATGATTCATCTCTTTAGTGTTATTGATTGTGATTCCTACATTGGCTGGTTTAATTTGAGTCTTCTGAGTCTTAATTTTCTACTTCATGTTATATATAGTTACTCGAAACTCTATTATATCTTTCCCCTGAGCATATAGTCATCCCACTACTTCTCTTTTAAATCCTCGCTGTTAGTCGGAAACCTTTTGTGTATGGGGAGGCATGCCTAAGACCAGTGATACCTATCCCAATAGCACTGTTTGGGTGGCTAATTAGGTCGGGGACACTACAAGCAGTGTTCGAGTAGTTCTTGATAGAGATTTAGTAGCAGTGTAATTAGATACTAATGAGATTTAGATTTCTTTTTATTTCTTTCTACTAGTCTTACTATTTTTTCTATGGTAGAATGGAGACTAAAAATTGCCAGAAATGGGTTTAGAGCTTGTTCTTGGGTACCTGCAGCCCCATGTATGAGGGATGGGCGAAGTTACCATGGGTGAGAAATTCCATTCTATTTTTTTTACAGTTTATATGATTTCCACCTTGAGTGGTAAACATGGAAATGTGAATGTTAATTATTATAACTTGGGATACTTGTACTAGTTTGGTAAGGAAGGTGATTTGGACTCTTGGACCAGTATGAACAAGGGGTGTGTGCTTGTTATGCTATTCTTGTTAAGATTTTGATTAGGCACTTGATAGTATGTTTCAATTTTAAATATGCATGTTCCTATGTTAAATTGATTGGTTGTATGTTAAATATGAAATTCCTTGTAAAATGTGATATTCCATGTGATATATATATAATTTTTTTGTGATATATGATGTGTTCCTGGATCTTATAAGAGCAGGTAGGTACTATGGAATAGAGCAATGTTGATCAACAAGTTGGTAAATGTGGTCCTTAGTTTGAGGTGTCATAGTTCACCAAGATGTGCATGGCCCTTGAGGTCAGGATGTTGAGTGGCAAGGTTAAAGTAGGAAAGGGTAAGGGTAGTGAGGATTTGTTACCTACTAATACTTTCCCTATATGCAATATATATATATATATATCTTTTATATGGTATGTATGGCCATGTTGTTGTTATTTAGTGGGTTTCCACCTAGAAGACTCAGATGGAGCATCAAGCGAGCAATGGGTTAGTGCTACTAGATCATGAGCAGGTTCAGACCCCTGAAGGTTAGGTAGAGTAGGTATAGGGTATGGGACAGGCTTCAGCACAGGTTCCAATGTAGGAGGGGTAGCCACTAGATCTAAGATCATTTGGGACATGGATTGATGAGTAGCTCAGAGTGATTCTACTTTGTGTGATCTAGTGTATCAGAAGGGGGAATCATAGAACATATCTTTCTATGGTGCATCTGACTCGGGATTTCCACTCACAGCACCCACCGCCTTTTCAAGGTAATAGTGGTCCACAGGTAGTTGATAATTTGATCAAGGAGATGTAGATGATCTTTTAGTAGTTATTGATTCTTCTTGGGAAGAGGGTGAAACTAGCTACCTACATGCTCAGAGGAATGACTAAGAATTGGTGAGATGTGCAAGTTTAGGTAGGCAGGCATGAGGGATTGTCCTGAAGGACTTTGAGGTCAGGTTCTTCGAGCATTTCTTTCCAAAGAAGCTGAGGGAAGAAAGGGTTAGGGATTTCTTGAGGCTTTATTAGAGAGACATATCCATCATGGACTATGAATTGATGTTTACTGAGTTTTCTCATTTTTCAGCCGCATGGTGAGTAATGACACCTTTAGGGTGAGACAATTCTAGGATGGTTTACGACATTCCATTCAGGTGCAGGTAAACATCTTTAGGTTGGAATCATTCTCATAGGTAGTTAAGTAAACTCTTATAGAAAATAGAAACTTTATGGACAAGTTTTACTTGATCTAGGCGATGACTTTGGGTGACTTTAGTAGTGATGGTTTAGGTAGCAGGAAGCGAGGCCGAGATGAGTTCCAGTAAGGTGGTTAGGACAAGGACTTAGAAAAACCTCTTCAGAGTGGTTTTTGATGGGTTGATTCTAGTGCGGGCATCTAAGATATGTCAAGAATCAGTGTGAGTAGTCTCCAAAGGATTTGCAGGTATGTGGATAGGCCGAGCATCTCAAGAGGTTTTGCAGGAATCCTTCTCGAATATATGATAGTTAGGGACCAGGGTAGACTCAGAGTTCTGAGATTGGTCTGGGACCAGTACCAGGTGAGGGTAGTTGAGATTCATCTTCTCACATAGATCATGGAAGAGATATCAGGACCTAGAAGTGGGTTCAGTGGTCAGTGGTTGGATTATAACCGTAGGGAGGTCAGGCTTCGGGAAGTCTAGCTTTAGTCTAGGTGTATGCCATGGAGCTTCTAAGGTTAGAGAAAGCTGGTGAGCCAATGATGATTAAAGTTATGCCTTAGGCATAGATATTTCTCTTATTTTCTTTGGCATGGAAGGTTGAGGTATGTCCATTTTGGGTGTATGAGGTGCATGAGAGATTTATATGGACTAACCAGATGCTGGTTAGTAGATTAACACTGACTTGGGTGCATGATATATATATATATATATATATATGAGGTGTGTGGCACCAAGTTATATATTTGAGTATCTTTAGATTTGGGAATACTAAGGTGATTGGCACCGAGGCATCAAGGATATGTGGGGTACTTGAGGTGCAAGGCTTCTAGGAATTTCTGTGATGTGATACTTGATTGCAGTGTGAGGCACTAGGATGTTTCGAGAACCTGTTGAGATGAAGGACCTCATTGGTTCCATATATGACATGGGAATGAGGCAGAAACCGATGCGGTGCAGGATAATGATGGGTGTACTCTATGACATAGGATCACTTGAGGAAGTATAGGAGTGACGATGCATCACGAGATGAATTTTGAGTTTAGGAATTGGTCTATGTACCATTTCTTGATTTGAGTTTTTGGGGTTGTTGAGACTGGGGTAGGTCACTCATAAGGTGGAGAACCCTATCTCGAGGTAGTAGAACTACTCCCTTGAGGCCAGGGTAGTCTGGGTTATTTCTAATGGGATAGGTATGTTCAGTACCATCTCTGTATTTGGTTTGATATCTCAGGGATGAACTATGTTAAGGTGGTGAGATTGTAACATCCCGGGTTTTGAATCATGTCAAAATCATCTCCTGTTTTGAACTTTTGAATTAGTGGGTGTGCTTTTTTATTTTTCAATCATCATAACCAAATTACAAGTCTGCCATCATCCCAATATCATTTTTTGTATGGATTTAGAGTCTTGGAGAGTGAATTGGGTGTTCGTAAGGGTTTCAGGAGCATCGGAGGCCTGAAGGCCTATTTTGGAGGTTGTAGGTCAAGGCACGCGGTTTGGGGTAAACTATGCGGCCTCTTACAGCTAACCATGATCCCTATATTGTACTGTCACATTGTTTGGTAAATAATCTTGGGTGATGTTCATGACCATGCGATAGCTCTATATTTTTTAACATAGGGTTACCACATAGTTTTTGCATGTTTAGAGAAAACCGTGCACCATGCCGCACAGGTAGTTCCACTTGGGCAGTGCCCTCACATTATAACACACATGGTTTGGCTAACTATGTGGGATAATGGTGTGGGGGTGTTTCTCTTTAGAAAAAGGTGTCACAAATTTGCCACATGGTTTAGAAAACCATTCAATCTAACCTTTCTACCTCTTTAAAGTTGTGAAATTCCCAAAATACCTCTCCCTCATTAAATATATTTCCCTCCTCTTTTCCTCCCATTCATGGTCCTCCTTCCAACTGACCATAGGGTGCTCCTCTTATCCTCATAGGACGTGAGCTATATTCCTCATCAAACCTATATTCTTTAATCTATCAGTTTCATTTAATCCATCACAATGAGTCTCTCTTTCCCCATGCTTCTATTTAGTCTTTCCATCACCTCAAGGACCACAAAATCCGTCCAAGCCATTTTACCCTATTTTCATGGTGTTTGATAGAATAGATGATTTATTTCAAAACAATTTGAGTTAGAGGCTATTACTGGACATTCCAATATCTACGAGTCCAAGGTAGGTGGTGTATATATTTCGTTTTGTTTTCACAATCGATTTGGGGGTGCGGTTTTTAGCACGCTGGTGGGTACTTGAGTGAGACCCTCATGCTTAATAATAAATTGACCGTGCGATCCCATGGGATTCCATTGGGAATTCCATATCCATATTTATATGTGCGAGGCCAGGGTAGAGGCCATTTTACACCTTAAGTAGTTATACCGGGGTGAGTTCTTTATTTAATTTGAGTTTTTGTTTAATTTGGATTGTAGAATTCAATTAGATTGAATTATTATGTTTATTTAAATTGTTCAATTCAATCATAATAAATTGAATTTCCTATTTAAAGTGAATTGGTATATATATATATATTAATTTTATGTGATGGGATCTTTGGGATTGACCTAAGGAATTGGGGTGGCATGTTCAATGGGATTGAGGTGATGTTAGTCGTCTGGTTGGTCTTGGCCCGAGTTACTTGGGTGGTGTTGACCATCGGTTTGGTGACTCTGTCATTATAATGATTTGGAAAGGACATCGGGTTGAGGTCATGGACCATGAAATTGGATTTCTTGGCCATCATATTTGAGTGACATGGTCACATGGGCATGAGGTTATAGTTGGATGTGGCTAAGGTACTAATTTGGTGATTTCTGCTCACCCATGATGGCCAAAGAGCTAATTAGAGTTGCATGCACATAGGTTGACTCAGTGATGAGGTGGTTTTGACCACTCGTGTGTGTATAGTCTCCTGATATTATAGATTAGGAAATTGTGTTGAGGATTCTTTCCATATAAATCCACTTGGAAGGTGAGGTACCTTTGGTTGTTAGAGTCGAGGCTATCAGTTGGGGGATGAGGCTCACCGTATTGAGACTGTTAGTATTGAACTATTTTGGGAGGATGGAGATTTTCATTCCTTGGGAAGTCATGCTATGAGATAGCTGTGATTTTAATTTTAGGATATATATCATTGTGTCTCTATATGTAGGGCTTTGAGTTAATGGGTGATTTCAAGAAGGGGTCTGGGGGACCAGATTCTATTTTTTTGGGTGTGACTTTGGGACATCTATGAATTGAATTGTGACATGAGGTGTCAGTGGAAAATGGTGTCAATGACTTTGAAGGTGGAACCTAAGGGTTCACCTGGGCTATTCTACTTCAAGGGATGTCTTGGGCCAGGGGCTAAGGGTCCTCTCCACTTTAGATATTCCGACATTGGCTGAGGCAGGTAAAAGCTTCCTGGTGGCTATTGAGCACCAGGGGATCTTTATTAAATGAATTGCATTGTGAATTTTTGTTTTATTTTTATATTATACCATATTAAACACTTATGTTGGATATTAACACTTTTACAATATCCTACTGAGACTCATTTTCACACCCTACACGAGCCCTTCGAGATGCGTGTAGACTTTATGTTCTTGCGCTCAGGTGAAGGCATGGGTTTATGAGTTGTATCTTAGTGGATATTTAGAATGGGATGTTAGAAAGGGGCTATGAGGTCTTGCCTCAACTGTATTTTCCTATTTTAGTTTATCTTTCTGTATCAACATTCTTTATATATATATGTACCGAGGTCAGCCATTGGTGACCCTTTCTGGATATTGTACTATAGGAACTTGTATGAATGCTTTGTTTTAGTAGCCATAAGTGGTGTGTTTGGTTTGTTCCTTTATTTACATTTCTTTATTTACCCAAATGGGTCGAAGGCCTTATTTTTTATTTATTTTTGATAATATCCCTTTCAAAGGATGAGGGGGAACCCTTACAAGACCCGTAGGCTTAGAGATTACATGACCCATAGGTCTTAGAGGAAATATCCAGACTATAACTACAAGGAACTGATCCTCCCCAGATTCTACATCATAATGTCATCTCTCCAACTTCGCATGGTTGTTCATCTAGGGTTCCCATGCATGCACATTCTAGTCCCGATGGAAATTACATACCCTCTATTTCTTTCAAATCCGTTAGCTTCTGCTCCGGTGAATATGCCTGTTCTGAATCCCCATCTGGAGTCTGCACCTTGTAGAGTCTTCCTAGTCCATTAAGCACTATTCAGGTGTATAATCGGGTCTGGGACGCTACAATAGACATATTTGAGTTGTTAATTTTTTTAACTAACATTTATGGACCTAAGAAAATATGGGTACCAAAAAAATTTCTTTTTTAATGTGCTTTGTAGGGAAATATTTTCAAGGTAATTAGTGAAAAGTGGTATATAGAAAGAAGATACTTGATGCACATGAGTGGAGATTTCTCAAATTTCTACTTTTTATCTAAATCTAATAGAGTTTATGTCATATTAAGTGAAAATTCAAAAGGAAAAATCATGGGAGTTAGATCATTTGGAAATATAGGCTTAGTTCTCATCAATAAAGTTCTATATGTGGTAGGACTAAATCATAACATGATAAGTATTTCTCAACTTTGAGATGAAGGTTATTTTTCTAATAATTTAAGTTTTATTTTCAAAGATAAAATCCTTAAATTTCAGGCATCTAGAACTGATAATATCTATACCTTAGATCTAAATTCCTTTTGTAGAAAAAAAGTGAATTGTTTAAATGCTGAGACAAATGAATCATGGATTTTTCATATAATACTTGGATATTGTAATGTATATTCTTTGAGAAAACTATCAAAAATAAATTTAGATTCAAATTTACCTCAACCTAAATTGAGTAAAGGTAAACTATGTGATGCATTTCAAATGGGAAAAAATGATATTCATATTTTAAATCAATTAAATAGGTTACTAATTCTATCCCCCTTTATCTTATTCACATGTATTTTTATGATAAATATCATGAGATGTGTGTTTGAGGAATATTCGATAAGAATTTTTACTATGGGAGGATTTAAAAACGTGGTGCTCTACACACAAATATTAATACACATCTAGAACATGACCATACAATATTGGATGAAAAATTAATTTTAATGGTTATTTTTTAAATGATAAGAACTTGTTAATATTTTCTAGTAGCTCTTGTTTAGGAGAGAGCACAATAGATGATCAAATACAAAATATCCTAGTGGAAGACAAGGATGGCATAAAAAAAGTGGTTGTGAAAGTTTATGGGGATTGAGATAACTCATTTAGGTCCCACCATAACTTATGGAGTTCCTACATCACAAAAATAAAGTCATTTAATAATTATATAATTTAGAGTATGTAACAAAACAAAATCAGTTGGATTGGTCAAATGTAGCGTTTGATAGACTACTATGGTCATTTTTTACTTTCAAAAGATACATCTCAAAATTGAAAGAAGTGTATTCAAATTCAATGAACAATTTTTTGTGAAAATTACAATTAAAATATTTTGGATTCCTCCACATAGGATGAAAATCATTCTCTAGTTCTATTATAATTTTTTCTCATTAAGAAGGATAATTTTTCAACCATGAGCTAGTTTCAGGATTTAATTTGAGAATGTGTTACAGATATTGAAGGGGTTTGCTTAATATTAGACTGTTATCAAGAAATTATAGAGGAAATTAATTCATAGGGTATTACATAGAGGCCACCTTATGTTTAATATCAATATTGAATATTGAAAATTTATAGTAATTTGTGAAAGAAGTTCAAGGGAGAGGCTATTAAGAAGATAATCATCAAGTTGGATATTCTTTCACAACATATTCAATTTCAATGTTTTTTATATAATTAATTATAATTAAGAAAATGTCTCTTAAATTCAACATATAAACCCCAATGATATATGATGTTGAAATATATGTAAGGAATCTAATGGGAAAACTAAGATTTTTATTATTGCATGATGAAAACCCCAAAAGAGAAATGGTCAATAGTGTATGATGGCAGCGTCAAATATAGACACATGGTGAAAAATATTATTGGATTAAATTATTGAAGTTATCAAGGGCTTATGAAAATTTCCTATCACCAGTTTAGTGTAGGATTTTTTTCATTGTGTTAAAAAACTCTTTAGAAAAAGGAAGGAAAACTAAAGATAGTATCCACTAGAGTTTATGATATGGAAATGAATTTCAAAAAACATTTACCAAGATTATACAAGATGATTCTTCATACAATTTATAGTAATTTTACCTAAAAATAAGGATATTTGAGGTTATCAATATCCATCATCCACTCATAGGTAGCAACGATCATGTGTATATGGTATTCTATAGGACCGTTATTATAATTGAGACAACTTTCAGACATTATGTTATCATTTTGTGCATTTCATTACAACATTATTTTATATTCAATTATCATGAGAGTATTTTATAGACCCAATATATTGTCTATATATAGTTAGGTATCACCCCTTTAGGTTCATACATTGAATTCAAAATTTTATTAATGTACGTAAAGTCCATCTCAAATTTATATCCTTAAACTATTTCTCAGAATCCAAACTCATGATTGCCTCTATATAGTTAGTATGTTTATATTCTATGAATGTTAATTCATTATTATTTTCCTTAAAAAATACCTATCTCTAAATATCTTATTGAATCCTACCAAAACTTTAATGTTCTTGTGTAATCCTACACTACAAAATTAATGACTTTTTATGATGGGTCATTTATGATAGATTTCTATAAGAAAAAGGTATTTTTAAAGGGAATATATAACAAGTGACCCATAATGGAAATAATCATCATGATTAATTATATTATTAGTGATTATAAAATATTAATCATAGGATCTTAGTATTTTTTATGGATAGACATGTCCATCAAAAAAAATTATGCCAAATTAATTATGATGGATTTGAAAATATGTCATAATTACTATTGGAGATGAAAATTTAAATCTATATCAAAACATTAATTATGAAGGATTTATAAATCCATCAAAATTAATATATAAAAAATAAAAAAGTGACCAAATAAATAATATATCATAATTTACTAAATATAATTATTATTAAAATTCATTTATAATAAAATTAAAACACATATAATACAAAAACAAGTTCATAAAAAGGAACATAATAATAATTTCATTGATGGGGTGAGGGATCATCTCCATTAGGAGGAGAAAGATATATACCTAAATCATAGGAAAGTTGTTACATATACTTCATCATCTGCTCATGTTGTTGATCCTATTTTTGACACCACTTCTCTTTTTTTCATCGCTTCTCTTCTTGCAATTTGGAAAATCTCTATATAGTCTCAAATTAATATCTTAGCCTCTCTTTATACTCTATAGTATTAGGCAATGATTCTTCAAGAGACCCCTTAAAGGTAAATTATGACATAGTTATAATACCATAGTATCTATTTGGAGTGGATAATGAATCAATTCCAATCACCCGACCTTTCTCAATACCACTCTATGTCACTCATTGCCTAACCACATCAAAACCTTACTCACATGATCCCTCATCATCCCCACCCTATATCTCCCCCTAACTCTCCCATGTATGAGAAGTATTTATCTTATATGTATCCTAAAAATGTATAAATATAAATTAAAAAGGTAAAAAATATTATGTTGATTTTAGAACACAAAAAAAGAAATATTAAACACAATATGTCGATATCTCTTAGTAGTAATCTCCCCAGTAATATGATTAATATACATCCTATGGTACACATAAAACTCCATAAAAATAGGATCCATCACAGAAAATATATATTTATCATATACATTTAGTATTTAAATTATATATAAATTACTAAATAATGGAACAACAAACTATTTAATATGTATACTAAAAGTATGTCTCCAAAATCTATGTGTGTTGTCTTGTATCCTCCGATTTTATATAACAGAAGATGACCTCCTCCTGAATGTCTCCTCTATTAAGTAAGTGTGAAATCTCTCTCAAGATTGGGTGATGACATAGTTGGGTCAATAACACACAAGAGTCATCAAATAAAGTAACATATTATCTCTCTATAAATCACTTTAGAAGGTTGTGTAAAAACAGATGAAAATGTTCATGCATGCAAGCCTCTCATTCCAAACAAACAAAGGGCCTCATGCTATCATCAATAAGAGACCATAAACCTTCAGAATATTTAATAATATAGTAAATTAGAAATTAAATAAATTTAAAATAAAATACATCTTTTGTTAACATACCATCTAGGGATTGAACATAATATGATGCACATCACTAGGGACTTGATACCATGACACCCATAGAGTTAAAAAATAGTTCCTCAAAATAGCATCGGCTTGGCCAACAACTAGATGTGAAAAACTGTGAAAATAAGAAAAATTAGTAACATAATTAAAAAATAAAATAAATTAAGTGAAAATTAAATAAAATTAACATTTAAACTTACTTTGAAAAGGATCAAAATCAAGAGACGAATGAAACACAAAAATGGAATCTAAAATCATCAATCACGTAAGGCCTCGAACCCTCTTTATAGTTAGTGAAATGGTAACACCCTCAACTAATGAAATAGGAGGCTCATCACCAAGTAGCTCATCCTCATCCAATATACGCATAATGTCATAAAACTCCACTTGATATAGTTATTGATACATATAAAATATACAATTAATGTTAAATACAATTAATATTTATACATAAAACAAATTTTGCAGACTAATAAATATTTATTAAAAATAATTAATACATAATCATCATGATTGTAGGTAGAATGTAATACCTAAATATTCATATTCATGTTCATGTTTTCTAGAATCATCATCATCAATTTCTTCTTTAGCATCATCTATCATTATTTAAAATTCATTTGTAGTTACAATATCCAAAATATCAACACCATAAACCCTTAATTATAAATTCACATTATCTATATCTATATCATTTCAAGAAAGAGATGTATTTGGATATTTATCCTAAAAAAATTCAATATTTTTCAACTCTATAAAATAATTATCATTTTCAATACACTAATTATCACAAGATTTAATTTTTATTTCACTCAGCTAATCATTAAAATCTAACATTGAAGCATAATAAGTTTCATAATAAACTTGATATGACAAAGAAATTATTCATTTAGTGAAATATGGATTTTATACTTAATTTCAAAAATTCCATGGTGCAGATGAATGAAAACCCTCAATTAGAATAAAACCAATGAAATTTAAACAAGGTTACACAATGTTTTCATAGATAATATAACTCAATTATTTCATCTAGCATGACATAAAATTCAACTACACTTTCTCTATGATGGATCCATCTTAAACAAACACCACTATTCATTAATTTTTTGAACTCACCATATGTGAGTATATGAAAATAAAATTTATGAACCACATACACATTATATGATTTTACCAATTTATATAGAGGTACAATCAATGCACATAATCAACTATCAATTCTATTTCCATGTTACAATTCCTGAAAAAAATTAAATTGGTTATTCTTATACTAAATAGAAAATTAATTTCATATTTATTGGTATAAATAAATTCTACTTACCGGTATTTAAAACTAGAACACAAAATTACATTGGTGATATTACTCTAGAGGAGTTACAGTATTTTTTGTGAGTTTTTTGATAAAATAATTATATAATCTACATAATAAATAATAAACATTTTCTTGTTCAATAACTTAAGAAAAAAATTCAACATTGGCACCACTTACTGTGCAAATCATATCATTTCTTCACAATTGAGTGAAACATATATATAAGTTATGTGTTGTTCCTCATCCAATATCCATCATTCATGTTCATTGAAAAAACCAATTCTAGGTTGATTAAACACTAATAATCGATTTTCCATATCATCCTTGACATTTCCCTCATTAAGACCCATTCAACCATGTTTTCAAGAATATTTTAACTAAAAGTAATAAGAGCATAAATTTGATATTTCCTCCTACAAGTACACTTCTACATTTGGCCCTTTAATTGATACTTTATTACATACCTTCATATTCAATTTTTTATACACATATCTAATATGGGTTTATCCATATGAACTATAATTTTCATCAATATTTTGATTCATATGTTAAATGTAAAATTAAATGTCCCATTTAATTAAAGAAGGTTGGTGGAAGTATTTTTTTGTTCTAAATTACATAAAATGTCACTAATATCATATTTCAACTTATTTAATGTATCATGGTATGATGTTGTAGTATAGATGTCTTAAAAAATATGTTATTCCGATCAATGCATCCTAAATTGATGAATTTAACATACCTCTAAGACCAATAAGAAATAATATTTCCATTACTACATGAAAATCATGACTTTTTAACCCATTAATATGATCATTTCTGTTAAAATGATATAAATTAGAAGAAAATCCATTTGGTAACCTCAAATCCACAATCCACTAAAAGAATAATAAACAACTTTATTTAAAATTATATAAACCAATTTTTGGATATAGGAACATAGTAGTATAAAGGAACACTATATGAGGGGGGTTATAGTTTATAAAATAAAAATATTAATTTTTACAAACCTCTTTATTAACATATATCAGATTGAGATTTCATCCAATTCTCAGATTTTAGAAATTTCATAAGAAACTAAGTAAAAAATTTCTATTAAAATGCACAACATAAAATATAAAATTATAAAGACAAGTTAAGTGAAATTTATAAATAAAGTAGAAAAAACTTATATAAAGTTTATAATAAAGATATCCACTCTTTAACCTTAAGAGTTAAAGAAGTTAATAATAATGACATTTGGCATTCACAGTTTTAATTAAACCATAAAGGGTTATCTTCCTTAAATAAGGAATCCCTCAATATAAATATCAGAGAAACTCTGTTTCCCTATCCACGGGAAACCTCTATCAGAATATAGAAAATATCTATATTCATAAACATTGAAATCCATTGATATCACTAGACCAGAAAAACAATTAAAAACACATGAATTATTAAGTCATTTAATAAAATTCTTCACAATGGATGCATTAAGAAAAATTCTCACTAAATAATTATAATTAAGAACTATCAAAGTAACAACATGTTACAAAAAGCTTCAAGAAAACTTTACATCATTAGTGATGAAAAATATATCATCTTAAAAGAACCTTACTCCTTGTATGAAACTATTATTTATAAGTATTTCTACAATGCTCAAATCCCATATATCTCAGAGGTGGTTGCAATGGCCTCAATTGAACTCTTCATTCACTTGAAATTTTTAGTACTTTATCTTTACCAGATGATTATATTTATAAATCACCATTACAATGCTTTAGAATTTTGGATGGTAGAATGAGAATTTTTTTCATTAGGCAGAATGAAGTTGTTTCATTTGGTATACTTTACAGAAGTTCATTTGGAAAGTATGTTTGACTCCATATGATAAAGTTCATCTGAAAAACTTTTTAAAACTTCATATGATGGGAATTTTTTACACTTTTTCTTCCGGACTTTATAAATCTACCTTAAATGAAATTTGAAATCATCCATCTTATGTACAAAATACAAGTATGTATGATTTAGAAAACTTTGTTCAATGAAATAATATTTTATATATATGTAAAAATATATTTTCTATAAAATAACTTAGAAACCATGTGAAGTATAAAAGTTAGTAAAGTATAAAATTTAAGTATATGGATTGTTATTTTCAAATTAAGATAGAAATTATTGAAATAAAACTTTTTACTCAATAATATCCCCTTTTTTGAAAATTACAAACCATAACTTTTAAAATAAATACTAAAGTTTAAAAAAATTAAAAGACTTTCCCTCCTTGTCTATAAGATCTCCAAATTTTTTTACCTTTATCCTTATATTTTTCTTCCTCCCACATTATTTTAGAGTTTATAAACTTTTCTTACAAACATTTTTTCAAAAGTTATAATCCTTTCATATTCAAGGATTTAATACCTTTCTCCCCCTTTGTGATTTTTGAGAATACTTAGGAGGTATAAATTGTTCCTAAAATATTAGGGAAATAAAATTTTATATGAAAAAAATATAACATTTATGAAAAAAAAATTATGAATGATATTCTACCAAATAAAATTTGAAAAAACATCCAGTAAATTTTTTTAAAGAAGAATCATCCATCTAAAATATTCATCCAATTTTTTTTGAGTTTTTTTTTATTAAATTTAAAAGAGTTCATAGAAAAAGATTAATCTATATTAGAAATATTATTTATGATCATATTTATCTTATTTAAATATTCTTGGTACTTTTATGACTCTCTGAAAACATCTTTCATATTTACAACTTATTCTTCTAAAGCTTCAACTCTCTTACTTTCTCCATATTATTTTTCTAAGGAATACACAATTTCTTTCAACATTGAAACTTTATATTCTAGAGATTCAATATTATTGTTTTATTTTGATATTTCATCATGTTATTTCATTTTAAGGGAATAAATATTATCAAATTACCTAGTGATTCAGACACTTATTCATTAAAAGTATTAAAAAGTATTGAAACAAAATTATTTGATTTTATAAAGATTTCAAAGTGGTGCTTGAAAAAATTTATATCCCCTTCTACATGATTTATCAATATAAAGATTTATTTAAATTTCCTTGACTCTGCCTTTGAATTTCCCTTATAGTATTTTAATTCTGCCTTATTTTGGGTTACAACTTCTACAAGTTGTTTTAATGAGTTTGATAATTCTAAAAAATAAATATTTTCTTGAATGTATTTTTATCTGTCTTGTTTGTTTGGAAAGTAGTGTAGGGAATATTCAAGTCTCTTAATTAATTCATTGAAACAATTCATCCTTATTTTCATTATATGGAGAATTGTGGTTGGAGAATAGTTTTTAGAATTAGATGAAGCACTTGAAACCAAAGGCCTTGAAGATCATTATTTATCTTTTTTAGTATCCTCAGAAACTTCTATAACTTAAACTTTCTAATTAGATTAAGGTTTGTACAATGTTTAATTTTTTGATTCTTTCTCATTTTCTTGTGAAGATTATTGATTTTATGGATTACTCAAAAATACATCTTTTTTTATTGTACTAACAAATAAGTTAATGATGTAGCTAAAATTTTCTGAATATCAATATGCCTTTTCACCTCTTTAACCAATTTTAATTTATTTTCCGTCGTCTTTTTGGTGGAATAAGAGTGAGAATTTTTGAGTGTGAATTTTCATTTTTTCCATAATTTTTTTCTTCAAAACAAAATTCAAATTTATCTTGAACTCCCTTATCATGAGAATCTTCAATGTAAACTTATTTTCCTTTTCTCTTTTGAGCATTAGTAAAAGATGGATCAGATGAATAAATTGTCTGGGTTGCTAATTCAACTCTTTAATGTTATTTTTCAATTGATTTGAGAAAATCTAAAACTATTTTTTCCTTAATTTCTTTCTCTACTTGTCTGTTTTTTAGTTCTTCTTCCCTTAGGATTTTATAATCCCACTTCTTAAGAGCTATAGCCTCGAACTTGTCCAAACCAAACCTAGGTTCATCAATTTTATTTCATTCCTTATTCTCCATGAAGGAAATGGATGCTTAATTAGACATTTAATTTTTTATCTTTCTAATAAATGGAGGATATTTTTCAACTTATTTCCTTTTAAAAAAATTTTATTTAAATTTTTACATTTCATCTTTAGGTACAAATTTGTCTATTTTTTCAACAAATTTATTCTAAGAAGGTAAATAAACCAACTTCACCTTGTTTATTATCTCCTCACTAATATAGGATACATTTTCCCTCACTATAGTTTCTTTATTTTTTATTTTTTTAATTTCAATGAAGTTGACAAAAAAAGATAAATCTTGGATAAAGAATAATATTTAACTTTATCATCCCATCTTTTACTACTTAAATAACATTTATCATAAACTTAACTAACTCGAAATTTCTCATATTGGATAAAAATTCAAGTGTATAAATATATTAAACTTTAAGGGTGTCCCTATCCCCTTTTATTAGAATATGGAAATTCTAAACCCAAATGTAAATGATTCTCACATCATGAGAGATATGGGAGAATTTACTAACTTTTTCATATGGTGAGAAAAAGAAGTTTATTCCTTGTATTTTTCAAAAGATATGAGTTTCTATGGCATATTGTAAGTAACTAAATTTTATTCACCTAAAAATGGAATTTGAACCAAATTATAAATTTATTTTATACTTAGTTTATAAAAATTTCCAAACAGAAAAAACATTTATAACCTTTAACCCATCCTTTTCACTAAAATCATCTAATGAATACAAATATATTACCAAATATAGATAATGTAAATAAAAATCTTCTTTTTTTACACACAAGGATTAACAACCTTGAAATAATATAATAGAATTTAACAGAGAATAAACTTTTTCATATGAATATATTTCTATCAACCTTTTCTTGGATGCCATTCTTATTGAGAAATATTTGGAAGACATATTTTTTTGATTGGATGAACTGTAGAAATCTGACGAACTAAAAAATATCAGATGAAGAAGAATATAAAAGTCAAGAGTATAGGACCCCAAGACACCTTGAGAGGGGAGGGTTGAATCAGAGTGTCAAATTTTTCTTTTAAAGTATCTGATCTTGTTCCCACATTAGTAGGAACATGTTAAACCTATATGATGGATATGAACAACAATTAAACAATCACATTCAAGGATACCACACAACAATTTTACTTGGTTCACCACAAAGGAATACTTACAAGGAGAATACGCTGGTAGTGTGTTGGTCATACCAAAATCCACTAATATTTAGTAGTTATAGAGTACAAGAGTTTGAACACAATCACTTTATAACAACCCTTCTCTTTATTACAGACTTAAACATGATTTATTACATAAACTCTTCACTTGATACAACATGGAAGATTGATAGGTCTAGGGTATTTGGGGATTAGGAACATTACATAACAACTTAAAATATGAAACAAAACTTCTTTATTGAAAACTTCCTTTACATGACCACTACATTCCATCGTACTTAGCATTGCATAGGATAACCTGAGGACATGCATAAGAAAAGGGTGAGCTATAAATCCCAGTAAGGGAATAAACATAGAATAACATGAGGAATACGGTACATGTTAGAAAATAGGCATATCAATGAATCACAAGAGAAACATGAACATAAAGGCATGATAATGCATGATAATCATAACATGGAAATGTGGAAACAACACTTAACATGGAATTAGCATGAGCCAAGGCTCATTGAACATGGAGCATGAGTAATCCCTCAATGCACATGAACCACGAGTAAAAACTCATTAAACTTGAATTAGCATGAGTCAACACTCATTTCACATGATGTATCATGATACTATACTTTAACCAATGTATTAGAGCACTATTAGGGCGCACCCTTCTTAAACATTTCATTTCATGCATAAGTGTGCTACATGATCACATAACATGAATTCATAAAACATCATAATTTATTCCATGATTAAGGAATGTAGAATTAATAAATGAAACTCTTATATCAATATGTAAATGTGAATAAAGGTGAATACCCTTGATAGAGAAATGAGTATGGTATTCACTACACTATGATTTTGGCTTGGAAAATTGCTGTGCAATTTCGGCAGCATAACGACGTGACATAAGACTTCATAAAAATGGTTTATGAGAGAGAAATGGGTGTATCATAATATTTACATGAAATTTATAGTAAGGGGAGTCATATAGATACATTTACCAACATAGTTAATGGAATATAGATTCATAATACAAAATAATTAATTGAATGTAAATGAGGAGACAAAAATTTCTTACTGAATTTTGGCATGGTAACAGGTATATATGGAAGGCACCGATGAGAGAGAAAGGGGTATCTCATCATTAAAACATAAATAGGACAGTATAGGGATGGTTCTAAATCATACCCCATCATTTATAATTGAAAATAAAAGGGCATAAGAATATTAAAAAACTTGGATAAAATGAGAAAGGAAAGAATCCCTTACTTGGAAGTGTGATCCCAAAAGCTTGGGAGAGGCTTGAGAGAGGCTTCTTGGGAGCTTGAGGAAACTTGGGAGGATTAAAGAGAGAGAAGAGAAGAGGTTGGTAGAACTAAAAAGGCTTTGAGTGAAGAGGAATTGGGATCTTGGGTGAGTTTATATAGGAATGGAGAAGGAATTCTTTATTATTTAGGTTTGGGATACCTCACATTAAACTAGTAAAAACCACAAACTAGCCCATGGTTTTTTCCCATGGTTTTTTCCAAAGGGGAGTGGAAAAAAATATTTTATAAGTCCAATTACTGAAATTCTTAATATAATAGGGTTGCTTATGTGGAGGTGATTCACACTCTCAAGGAAATCAATTTAAAAAGACAAAATGTTTTATAAGTCTTGAAGGGTCCACTAAAGCTTTGTAAAATAAATCAAACAAACCCAAAATAAAATTATTTTAATAGTAAAACATATATTGAGTGAAAATAATATTTATATTATTTTATTAAATCACTATTGGGTCATTGTGATGTCATAAAACACATTATATATTTAAATGGTATTTAATTTTTACCCAAAAATTCGGCTGTCTCAGAAAATTATGAAAAATTCACCATTGGATAATTTAAATGTACTGATTCCAAAAATAATATTAATTTTATATAAATAATTTTCTAAATATGTGAATTTTTACTTTTAAAATAAAAACCAACATTTATCAAAAATTCATGGGTTTCGACAAAAATAGCTTTTAAACCTTAATAAGAATTACAATTGCATTCATAAAATTATACGATCATTTATATTTAATAAAAATTAATTTAATAATAATAATAATATTCTATTAAAATATTATTTAATTCAAGAATCCACTAATTCATCAAAATATATTTCTTAGTTGAATATTAACTAAAAATACTACTTGTGATTTAAAAAATATTTACAAAGTAACAATAATAAAAAGAATGTATATTCTATATACAAGAATAATGTAAATAATTTTAGTACTAGGGTCTTATTACATAACCCCTTAAAAAACCCACATAAGACCTTAGGGTAAGTTGAATGATGGTGACAAACTCTTGTGGTGTCTTGGATAGCATTGTTTGAGTGAAAATCTCTATCAACTTCCACTTCTCTCGTAGGAGGTGTCGATCGAGCTTAATATATTCAATCTCAGATTGGGATTGTTCAAGAGCGAAGCCCAATGACTCCACCTCCTTTCCGAGCTCCGAAAAATGGGCTTTGTATGGGGAAAGTCTACTAGATGAGGCCATCGCTTCCTTTGTCTGAGTAAATTGGATTTGTTAAAGCCCTATATTTATACTAATCATGCGATCACTATTCAACATCTATATTAGAAATGGTCACAATTATTAACGATATTTTAAAATCCAATACATAGAACCAAATAAGTGCATACGTTTTACATAATCATAAGAAGACATTTAAATAGACCAATATTAATTTTCATTAATGAATTTTTGGGTCGTTACACACTTTTTTCCAAGCACACTACCTTTACAATAATTCAAGGATAGCTCACTGCGTCCCTTAGAACACTTCCGTTGACTCTCCCTTGCTTACTGCCATGGGAGAAGTCTTACTCATTTTATTGACTTGATGGTCTCTTCAACATATTTTCATTTAAGTCTTTGTCTAAGTCCAGCATAAGACACTGCTAGCATCGAAGTCCTGAATTGATGGTCTTGAAGGAATTGATCACACAAACCGGATATTCAAAAACCTTTCGAAATCATAACACCACACTTGCACGCAATACCTCAACCTACATTCAAGATCTAGGAATTGTTGTGAAAGATGACTTTCACACAACCCCTACTTTCTGCAAAACCCTTATCTTTCACACAACTACACTGAAGGGTTCACTTGGTCTTTTTAGACTAAAGGAACACCTTGTGTGCAATATTAAATCTATTTAATTATTTCACATGAAAATATTTCACACAAAAGAGCAACCGGATTTTTGTTGGAAAATTATTAAGTCTTCCATGAGGGGTATCCGCCTATTTATAGGCCTCGATGACCCTGCATGAAAGTTTCTGATGCATCTTTATTGGTGCACACAAGATTCTTCCTGAGCATGCAAAATCGCTTTTAACGTTGCATTGAGCACATAATATTCTTCCAAAAAACATCATATTTCATTCACATTTATGTTTTGTGTGAAGTTTTTTCCTTTTCTATATTTTGATGTACTGATCCAAAAACAAGCCTTGCGTGCATATTTCTAAACACCCTTAAATATTGAACTGTATGATCCTTTTCTTGGAAAACTTTCTGAACATCTAATGAGGATTGAAAAAAACACAAACTATAATCCATTTATAGAATAGAACGACTGTGGTTCCAACAATATCCCCCTTTGGGTTTGTTGGAAATCTCTAGATAAATTCAATAGAGCACCAGCCATAATCAAAACTTGATATACAAGAATCAACTTAACCAACACTCTAAGTCTACGTGATTAATGCTCGGTGTAGAAAACAAGAGGGGAAGCTTGAATCAGGTTCTCGTGTTTTAGAATTATTAAATATGTCCAAGATATTCTCTTATTGTGTCATAGAATCATTATATGTCCTGAAGTTATTCCTTATCCTCCTAACACCGAATTCTCATCATGTCACAGAAGAATTACATGTACTGAATTTATTCCTTCTCCCCCATTGGTAATAAACCCAAAGACTAGTATTTGTTCATTTTTCGAATCAAAACACACCCACTGGATAATATCTACCCCATAAACCTTCATCACATCCAAAAAAAATTGAAAAAAGTTAACATAACTAGGGAGTGGGGGAAAAATGTAGCCTCCTCATGAACTAGGATGTGGCTGAACCCCAAGGTTCAACCAATGTTTCCCAAACACAGCTGTTGACAATGGTTTGGTCATAATGTCAACCACTTGCTCATCTATTCCCACATGTTCCATGTTTATCATGCCTTGTTCAAAATTTTCCTTAATGAAGTGATATCTAATTTCAATATGTTTCAGACAAGAATGATGAACAAGATTATTCTTAAGATCAATTATACTCTTGTTATCGCAGTAAATCACTATTAGTTGTTTCTCCTCAGCACCTATGTCAGTCATTTGTTGCTTCATCTAGAGAAACTGAGTGAATGTCTTTGTAGCAGATATATATTAATCTTCATTAGTACTAAGATAAATATTTTCCTATTTCTTTCTCAACAATCCCACACATTTCTGCCCAATATAGAATGCTCCACCACTGGTGGATTTTCTATCCACTACATCCCCAACCTAGTCAGCATCAAAAAATGTAGAAAATTCATTATCTTTTCCTATAGAAAAGAATAATACATAATTTTGGTACCTTGAATGTACCTCATGATTCGTTTAATTACCACCATATGTTCTTTCTTTTGATTAATTTGAAAGCAGGCCACCAAACATATTGCAAATACAATATCTGGCTATATCGCTATTAGGTACAGTAAGCTTCCAATGATTTTACTATATGTTGTGGGATCCACATACATCCCATCATCATGATTTACAAGTTTTTTTTCAACCCCAATTGAAGTCTCCATTGGTTTGGAATCTTTCATATTAAATTTCTTCAACAACTCCTTTTCATAATTTTTCTATGAAACGAAAATGTAATCCTTTTTCTGAATCACATGTAGCCCTAAGAAGTATGTGAGTTCGCCAATCATAGACATTTAAAATTCCGACTTCATGTGATTATAAAATTCTTCAACTGATCCTTGTCTACTACCACCAAAGATAATATCATACACATAAACTCGCACCATGAACTGATCCTTCTGAGAATTATTCCCATTGAGATTGTGATCTACTCCTCCTCTTTTGAATTCCAGCTTCTAGAGATAAGAATCATGCCAGGAATACCATGATCTTAGTGTCTAATTTAAATCATAGAGGGACTTATTTAGTTTGAAAACCTTCATTTTATCATTACCAAGAAATAATCCCATGGGTTGTTCAATGTATACTTCTTCTTCTAAGACTCCATTTAAGAATGTTTTCTTGATGTCCATTTGATACAATTTATATCCTCTTTGGATTTCCATGGCAAGAAACAACCTGATTGACTCTAGTATCACTACTGGAACAAATGTCTCCTCAACATCAATGCCTTCAATTTGTGAATATACTTTATAGACCAAACACTCCTTATTTCTAATCACATTTCCATGCTCGTCAAATTTGTTTTTAAAAATCCACTTCGTACCAATCACATTGTGACCTTTGGGTCTCTTGAAAATATCCCATGTCTTATTTTTTTCAATCTAATCTAACTCTTCATTCATTTCCTTCACCTAAGACTCATCATTTGCAGCTTCTTCAAATGAGGATGGTTCCACAACTGATAGAAATGCAGATTGTGCATTATTACTTATTCTCCTTGTTTGTGTAGGTGCATTCTGATCCATGATAATATTGGGATGATGAATATCTGCTCTTCAATTTCTCCTTTAGGGTTCGATCAAATTCTCTCCAACTATGGATTCCTCTTCTGAATTTTCATCTGAGTCAACATCAGGATGTGTCTCTTGATAGTTCTGTACACCTTCTTCTACCCATGTATTAGTATTTGTTCTGTGTTCACATTCTTCCTCATTTTCTATCACATCAGCATAAGAATTCCTTGAAGCATTCATATTTTTATCTTCAATGATCTTAACATCATTTCTTTCCACAATTATTCCTAATCACTTATTGAAACACTTGTAGGCTTTTCTATTCATTGAGAATCTAAGAAATATTCCTTTATCTGCATTGTCTCCATACTTCCCTTGATTTACTTCTTTGTTTCGGATGAAACATTGTCTTCCAAAAACATGAAAATATTTCAATGGTCTTCTTTCCATGACACAATTCATATGGTGTTTTTTTTCTCACCCATATATAGCCCTGCTCGATTTTGAATATACACTGTATCTTGGACTGCCTATTTCTAGTAATGTTGAGGAATATGACTCTTGATCAGCATAGTTCTGGACATATTGTTTACCTGTCAATTCCTACACTAAAAAACTCTATTTTTCTATGGAGTTCTCACAGAAGACACCTCATGCTGTATCCCATGCCTCTATATGTAATTTTCAAATTCAACGGATGTGTATTCCCCTCCATTGTCAGACCGGAGAACTTTTATCTTCCGTCCAGTATCATTATCAGTAATTAGTCGATTGGTTTTCATGCAATCAAGCACTTGTTGCTTCCTGTGTATAATGATAAAACATGCCATTCTACTATAATAATCTATGAAAAGATCAAAGAACCTTTATCCATGTGTCCCAACAACATTTATTGGCCCACATACGTCTGTATGAATGAGATCAAGGAGATTATAAGCTCTTTTATTCTTTGGCCGATAGGAACTACAGACTAACTTCCCTCGCATACATGCATCACAGGTCTTTTCTCATCCACACTTCAGATTAGGGATATCCATGACTATCTTCAGTTTAGATATCTTATCCATGTCCTACTGATTGATGTGATTCAAACTTTGATGCCACGAATTGTTTTCCTCTTCAACTGTTAGGTCGCAAATGTTCTCTTTACTGTCAACATGATATAAGTTTCCATCTATTCTAAATCCTTTCATGTGAGGATTCCCATACTTTCCTCTTATAGTAAAACCATTCTGATTGAATGTCATAATAAGACCTAAGTCACAGAGCTAACTCACACTCAAAAGATTATGACCATACTATCCACATAAACAGTTTTCTTCAGCTCTCCATTATCTAGATTATTACTTCCACAACCTTTTATCTTCAAAGCACCATCGTTACCGAACCTCACTATTCTATTGACCTTTTTCTTGATAGTTGTTAATAGTTCTGCATTACCATTCATGTGGGAAGAACATATGCTATCAAGAATATAGGTGCTATTATTCTTTGTAACCTTGAGGGTTACTTCTGCAAGATTGGATTTTTCAATTTTCCTCTTTTCTTTCCATGAGTTATTGTGTTGAGTGTAGGACATTGATAGACTTTAAACTCTCTCTTACATGTACATGGGTTCGTCATAATCAAACTCTTCTTCCAGTAGGGAAAACATTTTTTAAAGAGAAACACCTTCTTGTTGATGAACATTGACTTTTCTTAGACTTTGATATGAGGTGTCCATTTCACTCCTTTGCTTGTAATAAATAGATTTATGGACAAAGTTAGAATAATAAAAACAATATCCGTGGAAATTATTTATTCTAAAATAATTAGGATATGAATTTGTTCTCCTTTTTTGAAATCCCATATCTTATCCATTCAAATATCTCCTTATCTCTCCGCAATAAGACATGGTATGACCCAGATATCCACAGAACTAACACTTTATGAGAGTAAATATCTTCTCACTACTATTTATCCTCATTCCTTATTCTGTGGGATAATAGTTTGACTATCTATTATTCCTAGAGGATCGAGGATAGTCTTATGTTCTTCTTTCAGATTGAATTGGGGGTTTATTTATCATCACTTTAGGTAACTTTTCCACATGACCCACTTTCAGATTTCCTTTATTTTGGTCACCTTTATTTGTAGCATTTAACGATTCAACCTCATAACTGATTCCACTATTTCCCATGTAAGTAGGTCTTTGATAATTCAAAATATTATCAACTCCATTAGAACCATGTTTTTTCTCTCCAACAACTCAACATCTGAGAACCTTCAAAATAGTATTTTATTCCTTGATTCTTTTGAAATTGATTCACTCTGAAGTTTTTTCCTAAGAGTAACAACTTCCTCTTCAAGACCCTTAGCATTCTTACAATTTTCTTCAAGTCTGGAGGTGAGGTCATTGATGACATTTTCTTTCTCTTCAATTCAAAACTTTAGATCCACTACATCATCAATGCTTTCAAGGATTTTTGACTGTACTTTCACAAATTCTCCCAGTCGTTCAATTTTAGCTTCAAGATGATCAACATATTCAGATGATTCTTCTATAATTGATTTTCACGTATTTCCACTCTTACATTTAATCTTAAGATTACTGATAGCATCCTTAAGTTGTAACTTAGGATTGGAATTAGTTTTCAGCTGATTATCTCCACCATTATCTTCTGATGGTTCTGATTTTTCAACAGTGTCCATCATGGAAGCATGTTTTTCAGATTTAAACTCTGGTTCCCCTTCTTCATAGAAATCATTATCCTCATTATTTTCTTCACACACAAAACTCTTTTTCTGTAGTTTCTTTAAAAATTGGAAGTTTACCTTTTTGAAGAACCAATTTTCAGGCTTCTCATTGTTTTCAACTTCAATCTCTTCATCATTAAATTTTCTTGAGAAATGAGTGTCTATGTTCCCAACTTTACCACAATAAAAACATACCAGAGGTAGATTTCCTTCCAATTTTCCTTTTCCCTTCTTGAATTTCTTGGTAATGAGAGAAATAATTTATTTTTCCTAATCATCCTAACTGCTACTATATCCAGAAAATTTTAATTTTTCCATAGATTTGAATTCTATTTACTTACTCACACAAGTCGTAGCATCTTCTGGTTTGACTCTCATTTCATATGCCACCAGGATACTCAGCAGATTATCCAGAGAGAGCTTAGAGAGATCTCTTTCCTCAAGGGTTGACACATTTTCATTGTAAAGGGGTGGAAGTATCCCCAATATTTTTTTACAATGTCAATGTCTTTGATTTCTTAGCCCTGTACTCAAATTTCTCCTACAACTTCAGTAATTATATTGAATAATGAGTATGCATTCTCATCAGGGTGCATCTGCAAATCGTCAAACCTGTTGTGCAATACTTAAAGTTTTTCCTCCATCACTTTTTTATCTCCTTCATAGATATTTTCAATTTTATCTCACATAGAATTTTTTGAGGTTCATCTCATCACCTTTAGATAAATCTAATATGAAAGAGTTGAGGTGAAATCATTGTGCACCATAACATCTGCATCAAGAATTTTTCTATCTGTCTCAGTCATAGCCATCCCTGTTAGATCTGTAACCTGTATTACTTGCACAAAAGCATAGAGGGATTCTATTCCAAGATATCTTAGATGAGATCTCATTCTATTCTTCCAAATTTGAAAATTACTTCCATAAAAAAGGGGGACTCCCCTGACATGGTCTGAATTATCTATGATGGCAACAAATAGATCTAACACAAGCAAACCCCCCTTTGATACTACTTGAAGGACCTCGGGACACCCTGAGAGGGGAGGGGAGAATCAAGGTGTCAAATTTTTCTTTTAAAGTATCTAATATTGTTCCCACATTGTTAGAAACATGTTAAACTTGTATGATGGATATGAACAACATTTAAATAATAACATGTAAATAGACCACACAACACTTTTACTTGGTTCACCACAAAGGGCTACGTCTAAGGAGCATACACTGAAAATTTGTCTGTTGTATAAAAATACACTAATCTTCAGTAGTTCTGGAGTACAAGATTTTGGACACAGTCACTCTATTCTAGGACCAATGCCTTAACAATAATTCAGGGATAGCTCACTACGTTCCTCAAAACACTTCTGTCAACTCCACCTTGTTAACTGCCATGGGAGATGTCTTACTCAGTTTATTGACTTGAGGGTCTCTTCAACAGATTTGCATTGAAGTATTTGTCTCAATTGAGCATGAGACACTGCTAGCATTTAAGTCTTTAATTGATGCTCTTGAAGTCACTAATCACACAAAACAAATATTCAAAAACTTGTCGGAAGCATAACACCACACTTGCGCGCAATACCTCAACTTGCGTGCAAAATTTGGAAATTTTTGTAAAATATGAATTTCACATAACCCCTACTTTCTGTGCAACCCTTTTCTTTCATGAAACTACAATGATGGGTTCACTTGGTCTTTTTAGACTAAAGGAACACCTTGCGCGTAATATTTACTCTCTGTAATTCATTCACGCACAAATCTTTCGCCCAACAGAGCAACCAGATTTTCATTGGAAAATTATTAAGTCTTCCATGGGGGTAGATGCCTATTTATAGGCCTCGATGACCCTAAACGTAGATTTCTGATGCATCTTTATTGGTACGCGCAAGATTATTTTTAAGCATGCAAATCTACTTTTGATGTTGCATTGAGCACGTAATATTCTTCCGTGCAACATCATCTTTCATGAACATTTATGTTATGCGTGAAATTTTTTCCTTTTCCATATTTTGATGTACTGATCCATAAAAAAGGCTTGTGCACTAGTTTCTAAACACACTTCAATATTGAACTGTATGATCCCTTTTCTAGAAATCTTTCTGAACTTCCAATGAGGATTGACAACAAATACAAACCATACTTCATTTCCAACATAGAACGGACATGGTTCCAACAAAGAGATCTTCACAAAATTAAATAGTGAAGAATGATTAGTGTCCCACTTCTCAGACATATAGAATTAAGGAAAGAGACGATTCCTATTCCCCATATCCAAAAACTTATACTGAAACCCTTATTTTGATCAATGGTTGAAAAAAATTTCTTTAAATATATGAAAGTATCTGAACTCTTGAAATTTTATTTTTTTTGATATAAGTTTTACTAGATGAATATTCTTTTTGATGAAACCTATAGTTTTTTAAAAAGTTTGTAAGATTAAAAAAAGATACAAAAAATATGACAAAATATAGAAGTAAAAAAAATATTTATAAAATCAACCCTGAGAGAAAAGTTTATAATATTTCTTACAAAAGATTATTTAGTAATAATAACTTCTTGTTTTTTTAAAAAAAATTATGATTTTAACAAATTTTATCAATTTTTTTTGGAGAAATTATAACAAAACTTTTTGATGATTAAATTTAAACTAAAATTTTTTCCAAAGAAATTTTAACAAAAATTTTTCTTGGAAATGTTTTATAGAAAATTTTTATAAAAAATTTTTAGGAAAACTTTTTTTTAAACACAAGAAAAAAAGTACTCACCATTTTCAAGGAGTTCATTATTTCTATAAGATTAGTAAAATAAATTTTTTATTAAATAATAATTTTATGTTAACCATTCCAAGACTCTATTTAATATATTCAAATCTATAATAATTTAGGTGTTTGTAGAAATATTAGCAACTTGTTCTTAAGTTCCAATAAACTGTAAAATTATATCTCTTTTTTCTGTGTGATTCTGAATGAAATGGTGTCATATATATGTGTTTTTAGCTTGTGACTGATGTGTTGAGTTTTTACATAAATCTATAGAACTTGTGTTATAAAAAAATTGGAATTTTACAAAAAATAAATCTAAAACTAGTGAATGTGTGTTGCATCCACAACACCTGAGCACAACATATTCTAGCTACCACATATTCAACTTTAGTAGTGGAAAGTTCTACTGATTATTATTTCATACAAGATCAAGACACTAAATACTATCCTAAGAAATGAAAAGTTCTAGATGTACTTTTTTTATCCATTTTATATCCACTAAAGTCAGCATCTGAAAAAAATTTAGTTCAAAATCATTTCCAGAAGAATAAAATAAACCAAGATCCATGGTTCTCTTAGTGTAATGAAAAATATGTTTTATAGCTTTATGGTGAGATTATTTTGGATTATCTTGGTATATTGCACATATGTATAGAAAACCCATTAAATATGTATGATTAGATGTAACGTATAGTAAACTAACAATCATTCCTATAAAATTATTTTGATCAATCGATTACCTAGATTCATGAAGATCTAATTTTTTTGAGGTTCCTAAAGGAGGACTAATACTTTTATTATTACCATATGCAAAAATTTTAATTAAAATTTTTTGAGTACTTTTTTTGAGATAAAAAAGTTGCTTCTTGTTTTTGTGAAATTCAAAAAAAAAATGAAAAAGTTAGTTATTACATCATGATCATTTAAAATATAGATTTTATATTATCTAAAAAGGAACAAATTAGAGATTTTATGTAGAGACAAATATAATTTCATTGATATAAATTTGAGAAATGAGGTATCTTGATTTTTTTAATAAAAAGTGTTTTGTTGGAATATCCCTTAACAAAATTGTTCTATAATAAAAATCTAGTTAATCTATTATACTGGGATCTTAGGAATTTTTTAAGTCCATATATGGACTTAGTAAGTCTAAATAAATTATCCAATGATTTTATATTTTCAAAACCAAGGGTTTTTTTCTACATAAAATTCATCCTATACATATCCATTAAGGAAATCACACTTCACATCCATTTTAAAAAGTTTAAATTTTCGAAATGATATGTAAGATAGAATTATATGAATATATTTAAGTCTAGACAATAGAGAAAAAGTTTCTTCATAGTCTATACATTCTTGTTGATTATAAATCTTTTCAGAAAGTCTAGATTTATTTATAACTATTACTTAGTTTTTATCACATTTATTTTGTAAAACCCATTTTACTCTAATTACATGAGAATATTTAGGTAATTCAACCAAATTCCAAAATTCTTTCCTCTCAAATTCATTGAGTTCATCCTATATTTATTTTATCCAATATCCACCACCTAAAGCCTCATCAGGAGTCTTAGGTATAGATTGTGATAAAAATGGACAATGTTCACATTCATTTATTAAGGAAATTCTAGTTTTGATAGGTTAATCTATATCACAAATGATATTATCACTATGATGATTCCTTAATATTGTTTGATTCCTTAGGTTTGCAAACCTCTATTCTTCAACAAAATGTTGAGTTTCTTCTATAGGTATAACTTCAGAAAAATTTTATTCATTTATTCTCTCATTCGAAGAATTTTCCAACATTGGTTGAAAGTCAGTTTTATAAAAAAACATCCTTAGATGTGGTTTTAGGTTCTTTTAAAATAAAAGTATCAGTTTAATAAAATTTAACATGCACTGTTTCCTTAATAGTATATTCATTTTTATTAAAAACTCTATAGTCCTTACTAGTAGTAAAATAGATATGAAAAATTCCTATATTATATTTTAGAGCAAATTTATATAGATTATATTTAGTATTCTGAATGAATACATTGTATCCCAAAACTCTAAATTAATAAAGTTTTTAATTTCTTCTTATCCACAACTCATAAAGAGTTTTGTTAAGAAATGGTATAAGTAAAAATATATTTATAGTATAGATTGTAGTACTATCTACTTCCACCAAAAAATGTTTAGTAATTGAGTATTCACTCAAAATGGTTCTAGTAATTTCCTGAGTAACTCTATTGCTTTGTTCAACTATTCCATTTTTTATAAAGAGTTATATGTGTTTAAAAGTTATTTATTATAAGTTTTTTTACTAAAAAAAGTTTCAAAATCAGAATTTTTAAACTCTCCACTATGACCACTATGAATATTAACCAAAGGTACGTTTTTATCATTTTTAAAATGGATTGCAGAATTGTTAAAATAGAAAAAGGATTCTGACATTTTATATATAAAATAGACCCATTTTAATCTAGTGTAGTCATCAACTAAAACATATACATAGTATTTTCCACTAATAATTCTAGTTTATTCTAGACCAGACAAATCCACGTGCACTCACTATAAAGAATCAGAAGTTAAAAATTGACTAATAGATTTAAAACTCAAATTATATTTCTTTTCTACTTGAAAAACATTGAAAACTTTTTAAGAATTAAACCTTAACTTTGGTAAATATCTTACTAGCCATTTATTAGAAATTTCGGCTAAAGTTATAATATTACAATATCCTAAAATTCTATTCTATAACCAAGATTGGTCTCCCATTTCACTATGGTTAGGTAGATCTTGGATTTTAAGGTCTTATCAGTTTAAAGTTCATACATTCTCATGTCTATTAGCAGAAGGGATAAAATTACCCTTTGAACTTTGAATAGTATATTTATCATTCCTAAAGTTCACGAGATAACCTTCATCACATAATTTAATTATGATTATAAGGTTGTTCTTAAGTACTACAACAAATAAAACATTGGAAATTAAACATTACATGAAGAACAATATTACATATACCATATATTTCTCCTTAATCATTATCTATGAAAGTGAATATTCTACCCTTCATATTGATAATATTCTATAAGAATTTCTTATTTACAGGGATATTTTCTAAATAACCACTATCCATGTACCAAATATTATCATTGTTAGAATTTTTATTATATTTCTAAAAAATTGAGAAGTTAAGATTTTGAAATATATATTTTCTTGGGTCCAACATTGTGAGTAAATAAAACTTTAGGAATCCACATCCATCAAACTTTATTTTATTGAAAAACTAAAAATTATTTAGAAATATAATCTTTGTGATAACCAAAGTACTGTACACTATTTAAAGAAATTTTATTTTTCTAGTGTTTAACACTCTGATACTTTATATAAAAGGGTGCATTCTTAAGAACGAAATAGTTATTTTGAAAATGTGGTTCTGAGTTTGTAAAACCTAAATTTCTTAAAGATCGTTATACCACTCAGGGGAGTGAATTAGTGGTAGCCTTTTAAAAAATTTAAACTTTACAAAATTTAACCTCTATAACTTGTTAGAGTTACTTTACTTATCAATTTTAGAATAGCCTCACAAGTATGAAAATATGGGAATGTAAACAAGGCATGCAATATTTACAAGTTTCAACCTTAGTGTAAGAACCTACATCCTTTCCATAGCCACTCTCATGGGTCTATGAAATTTCACTATTATAAATAAGTGAATACAAATTTTATCCTACTCTCATTAGACTCCATATATCTCTTGATATGTATGATTATACTAACTCCCTTCACTTAATAATATTTTTATTAAAAACATATGATCCAACACAAAATTATGAAACTTTGTAATTCTAATCTAGAAAAGTTCATCCAACAAATTTGTCTATATAATTTATTATGTCCCATATATGTAATCTAGAAAAATTTCATCAGGTGTGCCTATGTCTAGTATCCTCTATTTGTTACACCTCATATAAACTGTGCCAGATAAAAAATATGAATTAATTCTGATTGGAAAAACTCTATACTCCAAAAACACTATTAAAAAAAATATTGGTTTGATCTTTATCTATCTAGTTTCTAAACTGAAACTTTGTATAATATTTAATTTAATTAACTATTTAGAAATATTTTTTTAAAAAAAATTGATATTTGGTTGAAAACTCACCTCTGAAATGATTACTTCATCACTTAAACTTTTTTCAGATTTTATCATCACAAGTATGATGTACTTTTCACTATTTATATAGGTGATCCTATAATAGAAATGATATAAAATTATTTTCATTTTTCTACTCACTAAAATTCACAATTCTTTATTTCTCAAACATTTGAATTTCACTTAACTGGTTCTCAACTATTATCAAGCATTCTAGAGTCTTCAAGAATCTTATTGAAACTTAAAGAATTCTATATCACTTATAAAATTTTTCAAACTTATATAAAATAAAAAAAATAACAAAACTCTGTTGGGAGAATGTTTGTCAGAAACATATTTAATAAACTTTTGTCTAGTCATGAAAACACCAATTCTTGATTTTGCTTCATCTAGATGAACCGTTTGTCAAAAGACTTAATAACCAATTTTTTGTCTTATTCTTCTTTTTCCAATCATCCCACATCAGCTTAGAAATATATATGTATTATTTTTTAAAAATGTTCATCTGATGTATCCTTTAGAAAATTTGATCATCTGGTGAAATTTTTGTCTGATGACTTAGTTAGAAAACCTTTGTCTAAAACTATTTTCCCAATCTTTCACTCTTAGACTCTCTTAGACCAATGCCCTTCACAATAAAATTATATATTAATGATAAGAATATATATATAATTAATTTTACTTAGCTCAAACTTTATACATTTTCAACTTCAAATCTTCATATAACCTTTTTTTCTAAAAATCTACACCTGCCTATGTTTTTGTAAACTTAAGCCAACTGAAGATGGCTGACTACATTGTTGAAACTTATAAAGACTTTATTTACATGAAAATTTATTCTAATTATACCCCTTTTTACTTAAATAGCCATATTTTTAATTTCTTCATGATTTTATGAAATCTCACAAACTCATGGATAGTTTTTTTATCTGATTCTCAAGTTTGGTGTGTCCTTTATTCTGTACCTTTTCCCCTTTTCACAAACCTTAGAAAGTTATACTATTATCATGATCTTACCTACACTTCATCTGATTATTTAAACCTCTGAACTTTATAAACCTTAAAAAAACACATCTAGGGATCTGTATGTGAACTTCCTTACAGAAGTTTCATCTGATTTAGTCTGTCAGATCAGTAACATTGCAATGCATGTTTTCCTTACAACATCTTCATATAGAAAACTGTATTTTTTTTGTCTGAAAATATATCTGATCAACTGTGTTTTTTTTTCATATGATCATCTTCATCAAAAAAAATTTGATAATAAACTTCATCCAAAAGTTAAACCTTTATACATCGGATTAGCTCCACTTCTCTTATGAAAACTCAAAAATTATAGACCTGCAGAATTTTTAAAAATTGATTATCTAATTTTTGTTCATCTGTAAAATTAAAATTTTATGAAAGTTTTTTTTTCTTGAAAACAAAACAACCATTTGTATTTATTTATCTTGGATCATGATATTTTCATGATGTTTAGGAACTCAAACGATCAATACAACATCTTCAGACTTATATTCAAAAGTTCTTAAAGAAAACATTCCAACCATTTGACTTTCTGATTTTACAGTAAATTCATAAAAAACATTCAGTACCTTTATTTCTAACCTTTTAAAAAAATTATTTAACAAAATTTAGTTTTTCAACAAATATATATTTTTAATGAAAACATGATAAAGGATATTCAATCTCTCTGTCTAGATTTGTTGACAACATTCTTTAACAAATTTTAACACTCATCATTTTTCATCACTTAGAATTTTTCACAAATCATTTTTTCTCAACTTTTACCAAAACATATCCTTTCTTAAAGAGAAGATCTAGACACCACACTACTAGATGAAGTAATTTTTTTGAAGGAATTATATCCCTCAGTAATAAGAAAATTTTCATCCATTTTAAGATAAACTTCCCTTCCTTTTATCCTCTTTATTTTTTTCTTATAATGATTTCAACTATAATTTTTTAACTCTAACCCCTTTTTTCTTGCCCCAATTTAGTGAAAAATATAGATTTATATTCATTATTTAAATAAACACACACTCTCCCCCCCTTTCAGAAAAAATTTGTACATATTCTCCCGAATTCTAAACATAATTAGGAGCATAGTGGGGGACACCGTTACAAATTTCTTGGAAGTTATTGGTAGAGGATAAACATAAAGTTTCAACCTCAATTCCACAAATATCTCTTTTAGCATTACTTTTGTTAAAATATCAACAATTTTATATTTCATTGAAATGTATTTCAGTATAATATCTCCACTAGAAAATTCATCTTTTATTAAGTGATACTTAATATTAATACACTTTTATCTTGAGTGTTGAACATGATTTTTTGAGAGATAAATTTCACTTTGATTATCAAAAAGTATCTTCAATGGTTTTCAACTTTCAACATTCAGATATTCCAACTAAACTTTTATCCACAACATTTGAGTACAAGCTTAGGTAGTGGAAACATATTATTCTTCGGCTATATTCAAATTCATTGAACTCTATTTCTTACTATACCAGCTCACAAAATATTCTCCCAAGTATAAATTCCCTCTATATTTTGATTTTATATCATTAAAATCTCCAGTCTAATCAGCATTACTATATCCAAGAAATTTCATATCATAAATTCTGTTATATAACACCCCATAAGATGTTGTTCCTTCCACATACCTCAAAATTATTTTTCCTTACAACATGTGAGATTCTATAGGTTCACATTGATATCAAGAACACAATGTTACAATATAAACAATGTCTAGCCTTGTAGATATAAGATATAATATACATCCTAGCAACTTTTGGAAATATTTTTGATCCACATTTTTCCTAGATTTATCTTTAATCATCTTCATCCTAATAGAAATGGGAGTATAAACTTATTTATAATCTCCCACATCAAACTTTTGTAATAATTATCTGAAATGATTTTCTTGAGGTAGAAAAATTTATTTTTCCCTCTGTTTTACTTGAAATCCTAGATAGAAAGTTAATTCTTTGAGAATTGATATTTCAAAGTTTTTGTTCATTTATTTAGAAAATTCTTTATAATAATTTTCTTTATATCCTACAAAAATTATGTCATCAACATAAAAAATCAAAATTCGAGTACCTAAGTTCAACTCCTTCATATATAAGTTTCTTTAAACTTTCCCTTTTGAAAAAATTAACTTTTTCAAACAAAGATCAATTTTAGAGTACCAGTAATATGGAGTTTGTTTCAACTCATATAAGTATTTATTCAATTTACAAACTTTGGTTTCGTAATTATCAAGTTGTAGGCCAGAAGGTTTCTCAATGTACACTTCTTCCTCATTCTCCCCATTTAATAATTACAAATTTATATCCCTCTAATAATATTTTTAATAATAAAGTGCAACCACTACTAAGAACATTCTGATTGTTTCCAATATTGTAATGGGGGAAAAGTTTCTCCCAAATATACTTCTTATACCTATGAATATCCTTTAAAAAAGTTGATATTTGTTTCTTATAATTTCACCATGTTTGTTAAGATTATTGTTGTAGACCCACTTTGTCATAATAAAATTATTTCCTACTGGTCATGGAACAAGTTCCCAAGTATCATTTTTTCTCAATACGGTCTAATTATTAATTTATATCATCAACCTATTATTTAAGCTCAATAGGCTCTAAAATTGATTCTGGTTAAACCCATGAGATGAATTCCATTTTATTTTCTAATCTCAAATTTATTCTAGTCTAAACTGGAGAATTTTGATTTCTAATAATGTTATCACTTTCCACCTATTTTTGTAAGGTATAAAATTTTATGTTTTTTCCCCTAGTTACACTTTCCTCACCATACAATTATTCTAAATCTTTAATCACTTGTGCTGGATAACTATATTCCTCACTTTTTTTATTCTCATTAGAAGTCTTTAAATTATCTTTCTCAATATTCTAAATATTTTTTGTGAAATAAATTAGATTATAAACAACTTTCGCATTATTAGAGTTCCCCAAATTTTATAAATTTTTGTCCCAACATTTATACTTTCTTCAATTGGGTGAATAACCCTTGAAAATTCCATCCTCATCTTTTTCATCAAATTTTCCAATATCCAAATTTTTTATCTTTAGTAAATAAGGACTTCCAAAAACATTGAAATATTTCATTTTAGGTTTTTATACCACATATCGTAGGAATTCATGTTATATTCCATCATTAAAAAACATATTTTTTTAAATATTTACAACTGTACTTACTAATTCTCTACAGAAAAACTTATAAATGTTATAATCATCCAATATACTTCTTCCTATTTCCAAAAAACATTTATTTTTACTCCTTTTAAATCCATTTTATTGAGGGTTGTATGGAGTACTATACTGATTTTTGATTCCATTATTCTTTAGATATTATTCAAAAGCATTGAATGTGTATTATTTTCCATTATCAGTTCTCAACTTCATATTATAAACACCCATTTCTCTCTTAACTTATCTTCTGAAAAATATAAACAATTATGTTGCCTCTGATTTTTTCTTCATAAACATAATGTTGGTCAATTGAGTGAAGTCATTAATAAATGTGATAAATTATAAAACCCATTTTGTTGATTTATGTCTCTTAAACCCACATAAATTAGAGTGAATAAGTTCAATAGGTCTTGTAGATTGAATTTCAACTTTATTATAAACTCTTCAAACCATCATCCATTTATAACACATTATATAATCATCATATTCTTACTTATTCAAAATTGATTTTTATAGAATATACTTTAGAAAGTTTATTCATAATTTTTTAACCAAGATAGCCAAGACTGTGATGCCACAATTTATTTTTATCTTCATTACTCAAGTAGAAATATTTAGAGAGTTCTCTTATCTGAAAGATATTTCCACTAGTTCTTTCTCCCTTGGTAACAACCTTACCATCTTCCATTCTTCTGATTAATCATGAATCTTTTCTGAAAATTACTTCCTTTCCATCATAAAAATTTGTCTCACAATAAGTAAGTTGTTATTGAGTATATCAACATATAGAACTTCCTTATATTTTAGTTTCTCAACTTCAATCTCAATTATTACTATTCCTCTAATTTTTAAGGAATTATCATTCCTAAAGGTAAGAACTACCCCATCATGATTTTCAACATCTTTCAAGGTTTTTAAATCTTCTTTCATATGTGAGGAAATACCACTACCAAGAATCCATTGTTTGTTATTTTTGATTACTTTTAGAGCTATCTCAATAAGAAAGGATCATTCCTCAACTCTCTTCTTTCTAGATTCATTTTTCTTTTCTAGAATAATAACTTTTTATCGGAATGTGTTTATACATTATTTATAAAAGTGAAATAGTTGGTAACATATTCCAAAGATTTACTCTAGGAACTCAAGATGATTTTCCATTAGAATATTTCTAACATCTTGATATTTTACTCTTCTAGTTTCCTATGGATTAGGAAAGTTACTTACTTTTCTTCTACTTTTACTCCCTATTAATTCATACATACTTATAGGAAGAGACATGTTGTTCCAAAAATTATAAGATTTGTTCCCAAACATACCACAATAAAAAAAATAACTATTGAATATTGTTCTTCTAAAGACATATGATCTTTCCCTGTAATTAGTTTTCGGAGTTTTGTAACATATTTCTATCTTTTCTTCCTCCTGAAGAGGGAAAACTTTCTTCTAGGGGTAATTTTTAAATTTTGTAGTTGTGATATATTTATCACATCCTTTATCAACTCAAGAATTCCTAATAATTTTCATAACATATGAAATGTTATTAAAATCATACAAACCTTTATATTTAGTGGGTGGATATTTCACCCAATTATTGGAAATAGATTTCTCAATAGCTTTAAATGATTCATATTTTACCTTCAAAGCATTATTGATATTTTCTTTCATCTTTATTAAGGTATTTTCAACCTTAAGAAGTTTGTATTGGGTTTTACAGACTTCATCTTCCTTATATTTTAGTTTATTACTAAGATCTTCCAATATCTTTCCTTTCTTAACAACTCTCAGTTTGAAGTTTACAACCTACTCATTATATTCATATTTCTATTTAAGAACATCTTTTATTCATTTATTATTCCTTCCAATTTAATTTTCCATTAGTATAATTTATTTCTTGAGTTTAGTGTTTTTATCAAGACATACAACTAGCTCTGATTTCATTTGATATTATCTATAACTTTCCTCACCTCCCCCTTCTTATTATTCACTATTTGACGAGTCTTCATTTTTTTGAACATTTAAAAAGAAGGTTATGAATCTTTTTGAATTATCATCTTCTAAAGAATTTCTTTTGGAAGAGTTAGATTTGGATTTCTTACTAAATATGATTTTTTTTCCAGTAATATTTTTTACCACCAAAATATTTCTTATCTTCATTAGAATATTAATTGAATTTATTCCACTGAGGTTTTTCTTGAAAATGAACTTTATATTCACCAAATTTCTTCGTGGGGTATTTCATAGAAAAATGACTAATCCCACCGCACTCAAATCATTTGAGTAGAAGTTTGTCTCCATACTTTACTTTACCTCTTTGATATATTTTGGAGATGAGAGACAAGATCTTATAATTTAATCCATCATCTTTTTTATCTTCAGATTGACTATGATTTATAATATCATGATCTTGAATTTTCATATTTCCCATAGCCTCAAAATATATTTTATCCCAGACCTTATTTTTGAAAGCTAGAGATTTTCTCATTTCATTAGTAATAAGAAATTTGTTCAATTTATCAAGAGATAAATCATGTTTATCTTCCAAGGTAGAAATTTTAGAATCAAACTTGTCGAGGAATTTTTTCATGAGTTTCATTATAGTAGTAGAATCTTCCAAGACATCTCCAATTACTATTATGCTCCACTTAACATCATTATCTTTGGTGAAGTAATCATCAATAAATTCTTCATCTATTATTTTAATATATTCAATATTACTTTGACATATTTTTTAATTTTCCTCTTTAACTTTAGTGTTTACCTCGAATATCATTTTGAGTTTGTCCCAAGTTTCCTTAGCTATTTTGAGACCCATCACTTTTATGAAAATATTTTTTGATAAAGAAATCAGAATAGTATTTATATCTTTCCCCATTATCTCAATGTCATTATTGTAAGAAATGATCATAGGAGAATCTTTTTTAGCTGGTAGAAAACCATGTGTGACTACATAAATAACCTCAAAGCTAAGAGATAGAAGTCAGGGTATCATTCTATTTTCCCACTCATGATAATTATTTCCATAAAAGGTATAAACACCTATGATATTAACTGAGTTGATATTTTACATGATAAGGATTCAATCAAAAAACCTTGGATTTGATACCAATTCAAGTTCATAAGCATCATTGTATCACTGAGATGGGGGAGGGGGTTTAATCAATGGTAGCCTTTTATAAATTTCAAACATTATGAAATTTAACCCCAACAACTTATTAGTGTCAATTTCTTTATCAATTTTAGAACAAACTCAAAATCATGAAAATATGGGATAGTAAACCAGACACATAATATTTACAAGGTTTATACTTAATGTGAGAACCTACATCCTTTCCGTGGACACTTCTGTGGGTCCATAGAAATTCACTATTATAAAGAAGTGAATACAACTTTGAGCCAACTCCCATTATACTTGTTTTGTCTTCCGATAGGTATAATTATACTGATTCCCATCAGTTTGAAATTTTTTTCTTTCAAAAACTTGATCCATAACAAAAGTATGACTTTTTTTAATTCTAATCCAAAAAATTTCATCCAGAAAATTAGTTCATCCAATTTCCTCTGTCCAATCTTCTCCACCTAGAAAAATCCATCCAGTGTGCCTATATCTGGTAGCCTCCATTATTTGTACCTCACATAAACTTCACATAATAAAACATTTTAAATATTATTTATTAAAAAAACTACACACTTCAAAAACTATTATTGAAAATTCCATGTCTGATCTTTCTCTATCTAGTTTTTGAACTGAAACTTTGTTTGATATTTTAACTGAAACCACTATTCAGAATTATTCTTCAACACAAAATCGATGTTTGATTGAAAAATTACCACTGAATAAGTACCCAATCACATAAAATTTTGTCATATTTTATCATCACAATTATGAAATACTTTTCACCTTTAATATATGTTCTCATATAATGGAAAATGTGGGAAATCATTTTTGTTTTCCTCACTAAAATTTATAGTTCTGAATTTCTCACACATTTGAATTTCAATTAAGAGCTTCTCAACTCTTCTCAAGAATTATAGAGTCTTCTACCATTTTTTACTTTTATAATAATCTCTGGAATTACTTCATGATTTTATAAAATCTCACAAACTCAACAATAATTTATTTTTTCCTATTCTCAGTATTTGGTGCATCTGATGTTATGCACTTATTTTCATTTATACAAACCTCAAAAAGTTATACTATTAGTATGTTATTACCTAAAATTCATCTAATTATTTCAAACAATATAATTCATAAAACATTGAAAAAAACTCATATGGTGATATGTGTGTGAACTTTATTATAGAAGGTTTGTCCAATTTGTTCTATCCGTTTAGTAACTTTGCAACACCAGTTTTCCTTACTATATCTTCATCTAAAAAACTACATTTTTGTTCATATGGAAATCCACATGATTGAATGAGTTTGTTTTATATGACTACTATAATACCTAAAGTTTTTATGGTATGTATCATTTTAAATTTAATTTCTTTGACAACATAGGTTTCACACAACACCAAGCTTAAACGAAATATGACATATAATTAAATATCATTATTTTAAAACAACTGTTATAACCTAGCCATTAAATTAGTAGGAATTTATAGTATTAACCAAATTATGAAATTTATATTTTATATATCAAATTTTTTTACATTCATCTAAATGATTTTATAGGCATAAGATAAAAATTAATCCAATTTTACGCATTAAAAGACTATATTTTTCGAAAGGAAGTTTTACCACCTTTTAATGGTGATTTTTTTTAAAACTAAATTATGATATTTTTATATATTATATAAGACAAAATAAATACTTTTTTTTCAAGAGTAATATCAAAATTTACTTTTTTTAATTTTTTTTCATTTTTCTGAAAACTTTCATTTTTGATGAATAATAATGTGACCATTAGAATAGTAATTTGGAAAATAGAATAGTAATATAACCTATTAATGTATAAATAAAATTTATTTATATTTCAAATGAAAATATTATATTATTATATCATAGTATAAGTACATAAAAATTTTAAAAATGATAAATTAAGAGTTGGTATTTTTGTTAAGCATAAATGTTTATTTACAATTTTATAATTAATATAATAATTTAAAAGAAAATTTATTTTCATAAAATATAATCATAAATTAATTTTTCTCTTATTATTACAAGATAATTTTATGTGACCTTAATTAATTTTTCAAAGTGTTGTAAAATTAGTTATAATTTTAAAATTGGTATTTTTCGAGTAAATGATGATTTTAATTAAAAATTAATTTTCTCATATTTATAAAATTATTTTCATAAAATGGAGTTAATTTTTGAAATTTATATGAAAAAAATGGTTAGACTAAATTTTTTGGAATTTTTCTAAAATACTTGAATTTTTATTGAATAGTAAAATACGGTAATATACAATATATATACATTATAAGTTAAATTCACTATTTTTTGAGTGATGACTGATGTAATCACCATTGGTTAAAACTAAAATTCACTATTTACTGTATTTAATCATAATAATCATCACTATTTCTTGTCTTGATCCAAAATAATATAATATTGATTAGAATAATCAAAAGACACCTCTCTCCTCTACTATAGATGCCACACCTCACCACCTCTTCTCCTCAGACCACCAAAGCCTTGTAGATTTTCCAATTTATGCCCAATACCATTACCAAAACTGTCCCCCTTTCCAAGACCCCTTTTTCTCAACAAAATACCAAAATCAATTTTCTTAATGAGGTTCTCAAGGAGATGAATTAAAGAGGTAAATCCTTTTTTGTTCTCCTTTAATTTATTTCAATTTCTTTTATTCTTATTCTATCCTTAAATATTATTTAAAAATTAACATTTAAACTCCATTATCTTATATATACTTTAGTTTTATTATGTTAATGAAAAATCCATCATCAAACCCCTTATATTCCCCTTTTTATTCTAAAAATGAAAACATTGTCCATGAGGTTCCAATTTACCGCCTTTGTGGATGATGTGTTTTTATTTTTCAATTCCGCCTTCAAGAATTGTTATGAAACCATTTTTATGGTTAAAAAAGACAATAATATATGTATTAAAACTTATTTAAGATTCTATAACCAGTATATATACATAATATTAATTAATTAAACCAAACCAGTTAGTGATGATCAAAAAAATGCCAAAATAATCTAAATGATTATCACTAACATTTTATCTAATGATTCATCCCCATAAAACATAAACAAATGAAATATATTAAAAATTAATATTTTTTATGTTCATTAATAATATATAATTTCAATTTTGGATATATTTTCTCATTTTACAATATTTTCCATACATGTATACAAGTAAACAGATCCTGAAAACCAAGGAAACGAACGCTCCTAAACGATAAAATTGTATATTATAACTCAACAAAAAGGAAATAAATGAACATAATAAAATTATAATAAATAAAATAAATTTATAAAAGGTTATTAATTAATTAATTAATATATTTAATTTTATTATCTAGGACATTTTGTTCTAGTGGATAACACATTCAGACATAAGGTAAGGGGTTTCTCATCTCACTTTTATTTCCATGAGATTTCCATTATTCGCTATTTATTTTTTTATATGGGGTGTATGTATACTTAAATTTTATATATAATATAATTAATATATTTATATTCATGTTATTCAATTATTAATTTTATGAATATTAATTTTTAGTCACACGATTCAACTGATTACAAAGTGGTAAGGGATTTTACCCAAACCTCCATTTTCCCTTCGGGTTACTCTTCATCTCCCTTTACACCAATGTAATTATTATTTATTTTTATATAATTATTATAAATTATGTTTATATGTTTCAAAATCATTTCTCTATATATTTTCGTCATTATTTTATGGGGAAATACATGTTTTATAAGGTTTTATTCTCAATTCTTTCTGATAAGCAAGCCTGATTAAAGGGAACTTCCCAGTTTCTTATATGTTTTCAAGTTAAATCCATGATATGTTTTAATCCATAATTATTTTTATAAAATCAATCATTTTATCATGAAAAACTATCTTTTTTTATTTCTAGTTCTATAAAAAAAAATTATTCCTTAGTATGTTTTAAAGACTCTTGTATTTTCCCTTAAACCGCACCTAAGAAACTCATTTCAAAAGTTTCTTAAAAACTCTTTTTACATGTTTTCTATTTATTTAGACATAATTTATGCATAAAAAATAATTTAATTTTCCATATCTTTTTATTTATGATATATACACATTTTCAATATGATTTTTTTGATAAATAGAAATGATTTTACAAAAGAACTCTTCTTTCCAAAGTAAAAGGGTATTTATCTCAAGAATTTGTCAATGATTTTATTAAAGTATTTTAATCTATGATTTTGATTCCAATATTTCAAATTGTTATGGATTTTTTTTAAAGATACCTTTTTATATATATGAATAATTATTTGGACTTGCAGTGATGGGTGGGGCCCGTTATATCCCCTCGATGCATCAACGGGTCTCATGAAACAAAACAGTAAGTGAAAAACCCTTCATGTTTGTTTCAAAATAGAATCAGATAGGGTTTTACCAAATAATTAAACCATCTTGATGGTACAATGGTTAATGTGCTAGATAAATGATGTTTAATGATTAATTTTTCTCTTCATTAAATATTTTGTTGTTATTATTTAGATTATTTTCACTATGACACAATCTATGGAATCATTTTCATTCTCAGTTTATTGATTGGCATGTGTTTTATTTGTTTTTAACCTTTATATATTGATTATACATATTTATTCTAGTAATATTATGATGTAACTAACCCTTACTGAGCATTTGATCTCACCCTTTTATTTTTTTTCCTTCCCCAAGTTATGAAGAAGAGATCATTTAATGAGTTTTTAAAAGGATTCATTTTTTGTTATGTATTATATTTTATTTCTTTTCCCAATGTAAAATGGGTTCCTTGTATGTATATAGTTACTTCAAGACTAATAAACTATTTATCCTTGGTGATGTGATCTATTTTATCCATGCCATTGTAATAAAATGACCACCGACTCTGGGCTACTGGGGTATGTGTTGTTACAATTGGTATCAGAGCAAGTTTAGTAGAAACCTTGGGAAGTAGATTTAGAAAACACAGTTTAGTAATATAACCCTAAGATAGAATTCAAGGATAATCATTGAATAAAATCCTTGAATTTTGATAATGTAGATATTATGTGGGTCTTTTTATCAATACATATTTATCTAGATACTACAAGTGGATGTGCTTCTCACACAAATGTACCTAGGGGAAACAACTCCAACAAGGTGTCCCAGGCCTGACTTGAGGTAACATAGTTCACAAAAATGGGTCTTATTGCACACTTAGTTTAACACTCCCTGTGGATATGCTTAGGATAATTCACATTCTCTTTAAAAACCATTATGAAGGATTTAAAAGTAAATGTGTCCCCAAAGAAACCATGTTTATTATTAGCTATGAATAAATTTTCAATTTATGTAAAGTATTTTAATAGTTTTGGGATTATATGTTTTTTTAATAATGTTATGATCTAATCTGGTGTAGATCATAATTTTGAAATGGCACCAAAAAAAGGAATGTTAACAACATCAATTCACATGATCTAAAGTAAGAATGATCATATATTTTATGGTCTTATTCCAATCTTTGGAAGTGAACAAGTATCCCAAACATTATCATCATATTAGGATATAATATTATGTAATAGGAAGACAAATAATAAATTCTCTATGTATTATATCTTTGGAGGGAATAAAAATAACAAGATTAAATCTAGGAAAATGTTTCATAATAGAAATAAGAGAAAGAAGTATTTTCCCACATGTGATAGATATGGAAAGAAACACCTTGGTACTTGCTTAAAAGGAATGGGATTTTTCTATTAGTGTGGAGAGAAAGGCCACCATGATTTTGATTAAAAGGATATGAAAAAGGTTTTCAATTTACAATTATTCAACTACAAGGATATTTGACACTATGAAAATCAATGTCCCAAGTGTCATGGGAATATAGCTCAAAATAAGTAAAGGGATCATGGACAAGCTTATACTACTAGAATAGATGAAGAGGAATAATTAATATGCTTGTGTTTGGATTCAAGGATTATGTTATTTGAGTATTGTATCAATAATTGTCTATTTACAACATTCATGAGATATATATGGATTGTACTTCATTATTTCTTCTTTAAGGAATTAGAATCATGTGATGAATAAGACCAGTAATTAAGAGAAGGCATTCAGTTGTAGGTTGATATTTTTGAAAAAAAATGTCTTGGGAAAGATAAACCAAAATATGTGCTTTATGGTTGAGATAATAAAAAATATATGGTTATGCGATAGTATTGGTGACCCTGAAGGTGGTTAGTGACCTAATGTTTTAATTTATACTGGAATTATTAGATGTTCGGATTTAAGAAATATATTCAACATACTGAAATTATACTCATAGAATCATCATGTTTCATAAAGTTTTGAATGAGATTATGTTATTCATATTTTTGGTTTGTAAGCTACATTATTTAGTGAATATTATCTTAAGTTGATTTTGAAAATTTAGTGACCATCATTCTAAATTTTTCATCATTGAATGTGGACATGCATGTTTTATAAAGTCATAAGATTAACTACTTATGGAATGGATCAAGTTAAAATTTTGAAAATTATTATTCATTGATAATATATGAAAACCTTATTGTTTTTAGTAAACATTTAAAGGTCTAAGGAATGACTTAATGACCATATGATTCGTTAAAAGTGCTTTAAGCATGAAAAATTTGTCTTGAAAATTCATTTCCAGGTGTAAGGGATGAAGTGAAAATAGATCTAAGTACAACCAAAGAATGAAATTATGATTATTAAATGGAAATAAATCAAGTATGTTAATTTTATCAAGTTCTTATCTTAATATTAAAATAATACCTCAACTATAGGAAAAGGATTTTGGAACAAAAAACGTTATCCATTTACTTTTCTTTATGAGAAATCAATTATCTTTTAACTGATCAAAAGATTTACAGTTTTGTGATGGTTAACTTTCTAATGACCATGTTATCTATCACTCTCCATCAAAACATAATGGTTAGATTATTCTTCCATGTCCATATTTTTACTTCTCACTAATGTTATCCTATTCGAATTCATAGTTTTTTAGTGACCTCTATATTTCCCTTTCCCTCTTATTAAGAGGATATTTTATTAACCCGATTTCTAATGTGGATTTCCCACAAAGGAATTTTCATATATCAACCTTTGATTTTTGAAGTACAATTTTAAATTATGAGGATTCAATTTATTGAAGGAGGGGAGAGTGTAATATCCCAAGATTTTATATCATGTATCATTTTAAATTTAATTTATTCGATAGCATAGGTTTCACATAACACCAACCTTAAATAAAAAATGATATACAATTAAATATTACTATTTTAAGACGACCATTATAACCTAGAGATTAAATTAGTGCGAATTAATAGTGTTAAATAAATTGTGAAATTTATATTTTATATATCAAATTTTTTGACATTCATCCAAATGATGTTATAGGAATAAGATAAGAATGAATCCACTTTTACGCATTAAAAGGACATATTTTTATAAAGGAAATTTTATCACCTTTTAATGGATCACTTGTTTTAAAACTAAATTTTGACACTTTTATATATTATATATGAAAAAATAAACATTATTTTTGAAATCATATTATCTAAATTTAGTTTGGTTAATTTTTTTGTATTTTTCTAATAACTTTCATTTTTGATGAATAGTAGGGTGACCATTGGAATAGAAATATAACCCCTAGGAATAGTAGTTCAGTTAATATAATAGTAACCTCACCTATGAAAGTATAAATTAAATTTCAGCATCTTACAAATGAAAATATGATATAATCATATCATAGTATAAGTAAATAAATATTTTGAAAATGATAAATTAAGTATTGGTATTATTATAAAACATAAATGTTTATTTATAATTTTATAATTAATATATTGATATAAAATAAAATTTATTTTCATAAAATATAATCACTTTTTTTTATTTTGATTATAAATTAATTTTATGAGACCTTAATTGATTTTTCAAGGTGTTGTAAAATCGGTTATAATTTTAAAATTGGTATTTTTCGAGTAAATGATGATATTAATTAAAATTTAAATTTCTCATATTTAGAAAATTATTTTCATAAAATGGAGTTCATTTTTTAATTATACACACCAAAAAATGGTTTGGGTTAATTTTTGGGATTTTTCTAAAACACTTGAATTTTTTGTGAATAGTAAAATAAAATAATTTATAGTATATATACATTATAAGTTAAATACACTATTCATTGAGTCATTAATGATGCAATAAAAATTTATTAGAACACACATGCACTAATAACTATATTTAATCACAAGAATCATCACTATTTCTGGTATTGAGCCAAAATAATAAAATAATGATTAAAATAATAAAAAAACACCCCTCTCCTCCACTATAAATACCACCCATCACCACCTCTTCTCATCACACCACCAAATCCTTTAATCTTGTCCAATTTCTAGAAAATAATATTCCCAAACCTATAAAACACTTACATGATCCCTTTTCCTCAATAAAAGAACAAAATCAATTTTCTTAATGAGGTTCTCAAGGAGAGGAATTCAAGAGGGAAGTCATTTTTCGTTCTCTTTCAATTTCTTTCAATTTTCATCTTCTTATTCTATCATTACCTATTATGTACTTAGTAAAATTACAAATAAATTATCTTATATATAATATAAATTTATTATGTTAATGTAAAATCCATCCTCAAACCCTTTCTCTTTCCCTTTTTATTCTAAAAATGAAAACATCGTCCATGAGGCGCCGATTTACCACCCTTGTGGACGATGAGTTTTCGTTTTTCAATTAAGCCTTAAAGGCTGATAATGAAACCATTTTTATGGTTAAAAAAGACTATAATATATTTATTAAAACTTATTTAATATTACATAACCAGTATATATACAAAATATTAATTAATTAAACAAAACTAATTTGTGATGATTGAAAAAACTCCAAAATAATCTAAATGATTATCACTAACATTTTATCTAATGATTCATCATCATAACATATAACCAAATGAAATATATAAATAATTAATATTATTTATGTTTATTAATAATATATAATTTAAATTCTTTAAAACTATTCTCATTTTATAATATTTTCCATACATGTATACAAGTAAACTAATCATGAAAACCAAGGAAACGAGCACTCCCAAATGATAAAATTGTATCTTATAAATCATTAAAAAAGCCATAAATAAACTTAATAAAATTATAATAAATAAAATAAATGTATAAAATGTTATGAATTAATTAATTAATGTATTTAATCTTATTATCCTAGACATTAAGTTCAAGTTTCGAATACATTCAAACATAATGTAGGGGGTTTCTCATCTCACTTTTATTTCCGTGAGATTTCCATTATTCACCACTTATTTATTGTAAGTGGTATATGCATACTTAAATATGATATATAATATCATTAATATATTTATATTAATGGTATTAAATTATTCATTTGATAAATATTAATTTTTGTTCATATGATTTGATTGATTACAAAGTGGTAAGGGATTTTACCCGAACCTCCATTTTCCCTTCGGGTTACTCTTCCTCTCTATTTACTCCAATGCAATTATTATTTATTTTTATATATATATATTCTAAATTATGTTTATATGTTCAAAACTCATGTATCTAGATCATTTAATATTTCTTTGATGAGTAAATACATGTTTTATAAGGTTCCCTTTTCAATTCTTCCCAATAAGCAAGCCCGGTTAAAGGGAACTTCCTAGTTTCTTACCCATTTTAAAGTGAAATCCATAATCTGTTTTAAGCCATAATTATTTTTATAAAATCACTCATTTTATCATGAAAAAGTATCTTTGTTAATTTATGGTTTTAAAAATAATTATTCCTTAATCTATTTTAAAGACTCTTTAGTATTTTTCCTTAAACCGCTCTTAAGCGTTTCATTTCTAAGGTTTCTTAAAAACTCTTTTTACATATTTTCACTTTAGTTAGACATAATTTATGAATAAAACTTAATTTTATTTTCCATCCCTTTTAATTTTTGGGATATACATGTTTCAATATGATTTTGATGATAAATAGAAATTATTTTCCAAAAAAACCCTTCTTTCCAAAGTAAAAGGGTATTTCTCTCAAGAATTTATCAATGATTTTATTAGAGTTTTTCATCTATGATTATGTTTCAAATATTTCAAAATGATATGTTAAAATTTGATTTAAAGATAAATTTTTATATATATGAAGAATTCTTTTGACTTTTAGTGACAGGTGAGGCCTGATATAGACCCTCGATGCATCGAAAAGTCTCATGAAACAAAATAGTTGGTAGCAAACCCTTCATGTTTGTTTCCAAACAGAATACAATGGGTTTTTACCCACATACTTAAACCATATTGATAGCATGATGGTTCATGTTATAGATACATGACATCCAATTATTAATAATTCTCTTAAACCATTAATTAGTTATTATTATTCAGAGGATTTCCACTATGACACAATCTATAGAAACACTTTCATTCTAAGTTTATTGATTGACATGTGTTTTTCAAATTTTCACCTTACCATATTGATTATACTTATTCATTCAAGTTATCTTCTGCTATACCTAATCCTTACTAAGCATTTGAGCTCACCCTTTTATTTTTTCCCTTCCCAGGTTATGAAGAAGAGATCATTTAATGAGTTTTAAAGGATGCAGTTTTTATTATGTATTATATTTTATTTTATTTTCCCAATGTAAAATGGGTTTCTTGTATGTTTATAGTTTCTTCAAGACTACTAAACTGATTGATCATTGGTGATGTGATCTCTTGTTTCTATGCCATTATAATAAAACAACCACCGAATCTATGCTATTGGGGTTTGGGTTGTTATAACTTTCTTCATCCAAAAAGGTTTGACAAGAAATGTTCATCCATAATTACAAAATTCATACATCAGATAAGTATCACTTCTCTACTAAAGAATCTACATTTCCAGATCTGCAGACTTCATGCAAAATGACCATTCAATATTTTTTCATCTAAAAAAATAAACATTTCTAAAAAATAGTTTTTTAAGAAAACAAACTGCCCCTTTGGATTTATTTATCTTGGATCATGAGATTTTCATGATGTTTAAAAACTTGAATTATCAGTAAATCATTGTTTAATTCTATTTGAAAGTTCATAAAATAAACATTCCAGCCTTCTTACTTTTTTATTTTCTAGAAAATCCATAAAAAACTTTCAATACCTTTCTTTCTCACCTATTTTATAAAAACATCCCTTAAAAAAATTTAGTTTTCAAAAAATACAACCTTTTATAAAAAAAATCCACAAAGAATCCTCAAAAGAAATCCTATAAATATTTCTATGAGGTCTAATTTTTTTGTATATATTATCAATATTTTCCTTCCCATGTTTAAAATTTGACCAATGTTTTTTCAAACAAATAATTTCATAATTTATTTTTACAACTAAATATTTATTATCAATAGTAGAAGTAGAACTATATTTCTTACCTAATTCCTTAGTATCATTAGTAATTTCAAGGGAAAGTTTTTAAATATTATAATTTTCTCTAGCAAGATATGCCTTATAAATTTCATATTTTTTTTATAAATTTACTATTTTTTCAAGTAAATTAGAAAATATTGAAATTTCCTCATAACTTAGAAAAGAATCATCTTTTTTAGATGAAGTATATTTTTATTCTTCCAAATAAGTAGAAATATATTCATCATCATAATAAGGATAATTAGAATATTTTCAAATTGGTTAAGGATTCAATAGTTACCTTAACCATCAAGAATTGGTTTATCTTTGGAAATTTAGAATGTTATCCTATAATTTTTTGACCATCACTACTGTATTATGAAGAATTATTTAAGGAACTATCACCACCACTAGCACTCTAGCTGTTAGAAACCTTTATACTTTTCTTGAATTTATATTTTTAAAAGTTCTTAGAATTTCTATCTTTCTTATCCTTCTTCTTAAGTCTTGGAAAATCTGGACTAATGTGACTAGGTTTCTTACATTCATATAAAATAATCTATGAATACACTTTCTTCTCATTATTTTCTTTAAAAATATTATTATACCTGTAATGAAAATATTTATTTCTAATAATTTTATTAATTCACTTTTCAAGATTATCAAGTTAATTCTAAATGTATTTAGATAAAATACTCTTTCTCTCAACATTTACTTTATTCTACTATGAATGTTTATAAACTTTCCTAGTTGATCTTACTTTATTTACCACTATAGATGTTGAAGTAAATATTACACCATTAACATTATTAGCTTTCTCATCATCTATTTTTAATATACCAACACAATACATGAGAGTTTAGATAAGATCATTTATACTCAAATTTGTAATATTTTTTGTATCATCAAGTGATGTACTCTTAGATTCTTATTCATTTGAAAAAATATCAATAATTTTTTCAACCAAATTTTCATTAGTTAAATATTTATCTCCCAAATACTATAAATTGTTTACAAAGGTCATAAACATTTGATGATTCTTCAATAGTTTCTCTAAATAGAAAATCAAAGGCTCTATAATCAACTCTCAACATAGATCATCTTGTTTCAATAATTTTTGCAATTACAAAGTGACTAGATTCCAATTTATTCCATATACTATTATCTACTTCACAAGATTAAATTTTACTATAGATACTTCCTATCATTGATCATTGTAGGGTCATGAAAACTTCGCAAAGGGAAGTAAATACTTCCACAAGCACTTTGTAGAAAGAAGCAAGCATCCCTATAGGTCCAACAAATAAAATGGATGCAAATTGAATTGAAAACTTCGGAAGAAACTTGTTGAAATTGAATTTATAAAGATTTTTAAGTGACCCACAAACCACCACTAGGAAGGGTTTGTGGAATTCATAAATCACGAACCACCAGTACACGAAATAAACTAAGAGGCACTAGCCCACGAGGCAATGGGAAGCGAACCTAGCAAGCCGTAAAATGAATCTTTAGTGGAATAAAGTACACTGAGTACATCTATATACCATACTAAGAACTCGACAGTTCAAGGACAAAGAAAATTGGCAGGGTTCTGCGAATCATAACTCGCAAACTGCAGCCTCCATAAACCCCCGTTGACCGAGTCTTCCATGGATTGAGATATCTCTTCACGAGATTCCTTAAATGGTGTTGTATGCCCATATATATGATTTTACCCAATGCTATATAAAAGGGGAATATGAGGAAGAGGAAGAGGACGGATGAAGAAATCATAGAGGAGACCTTAGAGATTGGAAGAAAGAATTCAGAGATGATTCCGACTTCAGTTTCGAATCATCAAAGAAGTTTAAACCGTGAACCACATTTCAACAGGTATAAACATCCACAAAACATAAAAAGAAGGAACTTAATAGTAATGGATAAACCAAAAACCTAATTGGTGTAATCACGAACCACAAATTCCATGCCGATGAACTCCCTGTAAATGACAGGTTCCAGGAACCTCCTATAATACGGTGCTTCACATAGTGTATCGCTATGCGGATCGAATCCCACACTGCATAATGAATTAGTACACAGATGGAACCTGAAGTGGCATGGAATACCGCATCTAGGACTACATACCACTTTGGTATGTAGTGGCCCATACCCATTCCCACATTCTATTATGGTACGCTGACGACCCCTCTACTTGCATACCACTATAGTATGCAGAGCCCCCCATCCTGCATGAGAAAACAGTATGTGGAATGCGGTGTCTTTGGGTGTCCTTCCCTCTAGCTCCAATCTCACCCCTCCATTACCGTCCAGTCCTCTAAAGATCCTCTATGAACCAGTCCATTGGAATCAAGAAAAAGCCTCCTCCAAAGCCACGTGACCCATATGATTAGATTATCAGGTGCATAAGCATACCCATCAAAGTCTATATACCCATGGTAAGTGGATTTCTGAAGGCTATCCCCACAACGTTTTAGACTCCCAAGATGTTTGTAAGTCTACATTACCATGGTAACTCAGAGTCCAACCTTGGGACGCTGACGTGAACCGCCCGGTTCTAGGGATTAAGTGTGATCACTTGCTTTTCCATTAAACGAGGAATGATGATCAATCAAAGGAATTGTGTTTGATTCTCCTTTTTATAAGATGTGACATTCCTCCCCTTTCACAAAGTGCATTATGGGGAACTCACCCTGAGGTAAGTCCCTAATATTCTGGGAGCCAAGCCTCATGACCTTAAATTTCATCCCACATTGAAAGGTTCATCACTCCGCGCCCTCTCCCACTATCGCCTCATCTTCTTCCACCATAGGCCCACCCTCTCCCATCGGTGGGAGAGAAGGTGTGTGGTTGGTTGAATCTATCACTTCCTCTTTTTTCTCACACCGAGTATGACTCACATGGTCTTATAGATTTGTGACGATTACAACATCCACAAAAGCAACCCATTCTAAACTAAAATAACTCTGATTCCTGTTCAAACTAGAATACATAGGATGCCTTATTGAAGGCCTAATCTCAAAAGGGTTCCCTTACGAAAGGGTTCACCCAACCATTCCCCCCAAATGGGAATCTTCCATGAGTAAGCCCCAAACCTTACCGAATTACGTGGGATCTAATTCCTTTCTTGAGGATATGTAGGATTCCCATCTCATGGGTCTAATTACAACATCAAGCCATCTTCTGTCCCTCTTGGATGATGATAAACTCTATAGCACCTCATTTTATGGACTAAGTCAGAATTTCCTCCATAGAATCAAATCCATGTATATCCACGATGATTCTGAAAACTAGGGGTAGCCCATGGATACACTCTTTGGGAATGAACCAAGGATTTAAGAACATATGAACATGACTTAAATCTATAAGAGAGTCCCAAAATAGGAAATAATTCCCCCCAAAAGGGTGTGATGAGCACGACCTCCCATCCTCTCGACCAATGGAGTCCTTAAGTGTTGTTGCCCAAATCGTCATCCAATGAGTGCCTAACTTTGGAAAGTAGGTCCATGAATCATGGATACCAGGGCCATTGAGTGTTTTTGGATCCACGAATAAACCCGTTGGAGACCATCTGAGGAATTCATATCCTAAGAGGACCAATTTCACAAATACTTAACCCCATGAAATCGCCATTTGGAACCATTTGAACATGGAACCTCCTTCATAATATGAAAGGGATAAACTGCCAAGTCCCCTCAAGGTTAATCCAATCCACCCTAAAGGATACCGACATAGATTGGATGATTTGGCGGCTCAGACATTCATCGGTGGTGGTGGGTTCGTGTGATAGCGGCGCAGGTCACCATGGCTGGTTGATTCGGCGGCTCAGACATTCAGCAGCGGCGGCGGGTTCCTGTGACAGGGGATCGGACATTCAATCTCAACATGCAACTGGAATGACTTTCACTTTTGTTTCTTCTTCTTTGGGTCTCAGTCCCGTGTTTGTGCTAGGGTTTCAATCCCATCTTCTTTGTCCTCATTCCACGGTGGTCAAGGGGTAGCGATTCTGTTTCTGCTGAGGAGTTTCGATAGATGTGTGGGATATGGTTTGTTCGTGAAGGTTCGTTGATGTTGTTTTATGGTGAGTCTGGTGTTTGGTGCTTCCTTGGTCGCGGCTTGCTACGGAAGTCCTGCCGGCTTGTACTGCTCTCTGGCCTCTAGATCCACTGATTCCTTCCAGGTCGGTCGGGTATGATGGATTCCAAGCGGCTTTGGGTTGTGTTGTGCATTGTGGTGGGGGTTCTAGGTGGCCCGACTTGGGTTCAGGCGTTGTCTAGGTTTCAGTGGGGTTTCAGTTTGGATGGGTGCTTTCGGCGAAGATCTTGGCTCATTGCGAAGACTCATTACTTCTCCTACTCTGCTCTATCTTTGGGAATCACCTCTCCTCTCCGGGTCGGTTTGACAAGGTGGGTGTCACACAAGATTTGGGAGGTGCTGTTTGAGTGGTTATCAGTGTTCCAAGAGGCAAGATATTCGTTCGGTTGATTCTTTTTGTTGCTGGTTGTGGTTTGGTGATGGGGGTCGGCGATTTGATGATGTTTAGGTGCTTTGACGTTCTGGTGTGGTGTTTATTGGATACGACGATGGTGGTGGTGGACCGGAGTTTATGACAAGAGGGAGGCTCTTTGAGATAGCAGCGAGTGCAGGCGGTGGTGGTCAGAGAAGAGGCCAACGATGATGAGCCGATGAGGTTGATGTCTAAGTGACGTGACAACACGATGTCGATGAATCAATTGGACGACGTGGTGATGATAGAGGTGAGGTGTCTTCATGATGGTTGGTTTTTCGGGTTGCTCTCTTGCTCAAGCTTTTGGGTTTTCTAATGAATTTTGAATTTTGAAATTTGAATGTGGCTTTTGGGATGTGGTTTGCTATGTAATATTTTATGTGGGTGATTTTTGGACTATATTCGGTCTTTGTGAGGTTTCCAATCAGCCATAAAGTGGTATTTTGAAAATGAAAAAAAGGGATTTGGAGAGTAGGACTCCCTCACCTACCCAGCGTCTTCAACGCTAGGTATCCAACATACTGATTAAAGAGTATCACCAAAATGGAACTCTCCCCATAATGAAGGCCACAAGACAAGACATATAGTCTGCAAAATATCCCCAATCACCTCCTCATCCACGAGCGACACCTCAATACAAGGTGGCCCCGATGGTCATCTCGAACCGTTTCAGGAGCCTGTCTTCAGATCATGACAACAAGTACATCCCTTATCTTAGGGAGGTAGATGATGTCGATGCTGATGACTTCATCTCAGCTGCATAGTTGTCCTAATCATAGGACCCTACCAGAAAGCGCCATCGCCAACACCAGGAGACCAAGTATCCTCACTCTAAAGAGGATCTTATGCCGAGGGAACCTTATAAAGTCTAGAAGACATGATCCCCTCGGGCTGCCCGTGTAGGGAAGAAAACATATAATTAGGAACAAATTATCACCCTGATTTCTGAGGAGAAACTCCGCTCTACAAATATGGATACATTCAATGGGTATACATACAACTCTGCAACCTTCACTCAATCCCACCATAGAAATAGGGTGACATAATATGAGCACGTGCACATTCCTACCAGTGCTCACTGGTCCCACCATGCAGACAGAGCAGTGAATTACATACAGATGCAAATATCAGTCAATGCACAAGAATCCCATCATCCAAATAGGATAAAAACCAGCTAAAGGAAGGCACAAATACTAACTGATGTATATCAAGCCTACCATCCAAATAAGGCAGAAAGAAAATATGAGTAGATTCAAATTCCTGCAGATGCATACAAATCCCGTGAGAAAAATACAATGGAAAGTGAGTAGATGAAAAATCTTGCTCGTGAATATGAAACCCACCAGTAAAATACAGTGGCAACTGGAGATGGAAACTAGTGGGAGACTCTTTCCTCTATCCCAGTATAAGATAATTGCAAGTATCTACTGGAAACCTACAGAGAACCGAAGTAGGAAAAAACTCCTACTACTAAATCAGAATGGGACTTCATACCCATTCCAGCCAAATATGTATCACATAACATCATCGAAATTATGGAAGATCAGACATTGATTCTAGACCATATCCTCCAAACATGCTAATATATCATTGCATCAGTGGAAAATGTGAGGAACCAGGGCCATGAACCGACTTACTAAAACAAAATGACTTGCTTGCAAAATGGGTTAGTCACTCTGGAGGAGTCATGCATCCCTAATATAGTCTAGGAGTTTCGATAGAAATATCTTGCAATATACGAACAATTGGATTGAGAACAAATACGTGTTCCAACTAGGGGACACCGGTCCAATGTGGTGGCCACTCCAAGGTAGGCATATATCCCTGCCAAAACCCAAGATATCTGTCAGCGTATCACGACAAAATCATGGGACCCAACAAGAAAGAGACCCATATATGAAGGCTATTACTAATAGAATATGACCCTGGTTACTCGCAAGAGAGTGCCCAAAAATAAAATGCGTCAAAGGAAATCAGAAAATGAAGAGCACATGCATGATCATGCTCTTATGGAAGATAGAGTTCTTGATTCCCTCAAACATATATCAATAAAGGATCAATACCCTATCAGTACATTACCAAATTATGGAAGTGGCAGTAGCAGCTTTGAATTCCCTCCCTGTAATGTTGCGAACAATAGCTTAGAAAGTCCTCCCCAGAGCACCCATAGGGGCTTACTTGGTGGGCCAGGAATGATCGATCACGAGAGTCTATCTTATGATGCGTGTCAGGGTAGCCCTTCTATTTACTTGAAGATTAGACAAAAAGAAGGTCCTATCCTTTCTGTCATATACCCTGATGGTCCTCTTTAGGATATAGACTACATAATGATTCTCTTTATAGTCAAACATCGAGTCATGATAGTAGTACTCGCCATGATGACAGTCATTGCAAAGGCCCTCCCTACAATGGAAGTTGCTGTGAAGTCCCTACCCATAGTAACATAAAGAAATGAGAAGGTCCTCCCTTCATTGAAGTACATCCTGAAGGCCCTCCCTAGTATGTACACTCCAGAAATTCTCCTTTCAGATAAATATAAAGCTGTGATAGTAACCCTCACCATCATAGCAGTCATCGAGAAGATCCTCCCCTCAGTGACATCAAGAAACAAAAAGGTCATCCCCTCACTGTATCCCTATCTAAAGGTCCTCCCCAGGGTATATATCACAGGGACATTCCCTATGACTGGGAATCAATTTTCAACGGTATCCCTCGCCATTGTAGCGCCAATTGAGAAGGTCCTCCCCACAATCAAAATTCATACTCGCACAAAGGCCCTCCCCTTTCCAGGACAAATATGAGAAAGCCCTCCTATGACGGGGCACTCGGAAAGATGGATTAAAACATATCAGAAACTCTATCAATGATGAGTGATATCATTTCTCAACTAGAGAACAGTTCGGGGCCACACTCATATTCTGATCCACCCCGCGCCATTCATATATCAATGAGGCTCCCACCAGCCCGACTACTTGGAAAGAAATTATTAAGAAGCAGTCAAACTAGGCATATAAAGTAGAGGAGTCCTTAGAAGAACAATAGTAGGATATGTTTCTCATGATATTAAAAATAGATAAGGATAATATACCAGTGATGTATTGGCCCACAACCACTTCTCACTTTGATATACCAAGGGATTTGTCTGAGGAATGCATGCATAACATTCGCCTCAATATCTGGATGACTCTTCACTAGCTAAAATAAAAGTTATTTCCCTATGAAGTGTATGAAAATCAGGTCAACATATTAGGATAGCTTCAATATCTAATTGAATTGGAATCCCTCCTGTCTGCACGACAACCATGATCAGAAAGGCGAAAGAAAAACCTTAAACTGGCTTGCCTCCATGCACTGCACAAGTTGCATTGCCACATGGGAGACGCCCCGTCTGGAGTTCATATTTATGGATGGGGAGAACATGGAGCTCTACACTTTACCCCACATCCCTTCCAACATACCTTATTAGAAATAAAATCTTAAAAGTTCATTACCCAAAGGAAAAAATCAAATGAAATCCCTTCTCTAGAAAGATGTAATAATCAACAAAAACTGGCCCGAAGTAAGTCTCAAAAGCATCAGGCCCAACAAGATCAATCCATAAAAAAAAATATGATCCAGGGAACTGAGAACATCCAGCAGGATTCCTACCTAAGGGAATCCAAGTAGCAAGCAGTTTTCATGTCTTCTAAATCTAATAAATCACGTGCGGATCCAGCGCCATACTCGGCTCACACCCACATGAGAGAGCATGAAATAAAAAAGGTGACAATAGAAATGGATACTGATGCAATACGGGAACAACCCAAGACCATAGGGCTGGGGGTATTTTTAAATCAAAATTCCCCTATAAGACAAACAAATCTAGGTCGTAGTGCATCAGTGGAATAATGAGAGCAACCCAAGCCTGTAGGGATGGGGGAATTTTTACCTTAGGTTCCCGCACAATGGATGTCTTTATTCTCCCATCTAGGAAGAATGATGAATAGAGAGGTCACCCATTCCTCCTCATCTCATGGTTCATACCCTTTGAGATGAAGGCACATTAAGAGGTCAGATTAGGGCTCCCTTAGGGTCAATTTTCACCAAGAAACCTGAAGAATACCATATAATGGAATGAGAAAGTCCAAAAAAGGATGCAGAAAGATTTTCTACCATTCTATGCCAGGTACACCATCCCCAATGCGGTTTGTATTAGTGAAAATAGTAGAAGTAAACCCCATAGATCTCACAGGAAATGATACAAAGGGAGAGGACACAAGAGAAGATGGTTCCCTCCTGGAGGCATCCCACATTGAGCCTGATGGTGTGCATACCCAGAACCAAAGAGCTATCCTAAATTTGGGTTCCCCCTCAGTTAATCCATCATTACCTCCCGCACAAATCCCTAACAAGGAGAAGAATAAATCCCAGGTATTATATGACCCACCTCCTCCTCCCTTGATAATTTTTCCCTCACTCTTGAAGAAAGATTCTCTAAGCAGGAGGAATAAATGAAAGATCTTAGGCTAATCAATGCCAAGCTGTGTCAAGGAATCTATCTTTCTGAATGTATTCCTCAAGCAGAACGTCAACAGGTGTTCCCAAAAGAGGTGTTCCTATCACAGGCACTCGTCTCGATAAATGAATTCAAACATGGATTCCCATCTAATATAGCATTGGGACCATCAACCTACTTAAATCCGACCCCATAAGGACATCAAGACTTCCCTCCAATGGGAAAGCATCCAGAGCATATTCATGAAAACCCACAAAGAATACTCCTGGCTGGGTATCCAACCCAAATTCCAATAGTTCCAACACATCCATCTTTTCCCCCTACTACACCCACCCAAACTCAAGTCTAGCAGGATATGCATAAAGGTCTATTGAATACTATCAAGAAATTGATAGCTAGACTAGAAATCATGAAAGGGCGGTGTGCTCTGATACAACCAGAGCACAAACCCTACCCTGATTGGGTAAGCAACACTCCTCCACCGTCAAACTTTGAGAACCTTGTATTCCTAGTGTTCAATGGTTAGGGAGACCCGAAACACCACATAATGCACTATGAATGTTATTGTTATCCCATGATGGGCACCCTAGAGCAGCAAGATGTGGTGAAACTTAGGCGCTTCATGCCAAACCTGCATGGTTCAACCTTCATATGATATACTAGCTTTCTAGATACCTCAATCACGGGCTGGGAGGACCTCTGGTGACAGTTTATCTTCTAATTCAGTTCAAAATTGCCTAAGACAATAGTCAGTGATCTCATTAACTTCAAGAAGAAAGAGAATGAAATAGTTTTAGACATCATTTCTAGATGGAAATGTATGACTTACTCCCTAAACCGAATACTCCCCCAAGATGAAATGCTATATATGTGAATCAATAACCTCTATGATGTATTACGAACACCACTCATCCCAGTGAAGTACAAAAGTGGGTTATGATATTTCTATACCATTGGCCAAAGAATAGAATACTCCTTGTATTGGACCAATCTCAAGTCTCAGGTGGCCCCATCAGCCCTAGGAAAAAGAACAAGAAAATATAAAGCAACTTATATCATGCTTAAGACACCCCCAACACCAACTATTTTTGCAATGCCTCCACAAAACTGTGAAGGACCCATTGGACTCCAATATCCACCCACCTCGGCAAGATGAGATAAGGGGTGATAAAATAAATTAGTTTAAGGAATGAAGAAATAAAGTCTATTCATTCTGAGATGACCAAGTCTGCAGCTACTTCAGAGCCTCGATGAATTGTAACTTTCTCCGAATACCAGAGCCAAAGAGAGAAGATGAAGTGGGTATCAAAGACTATCCAAATTATTGTCCCTATCACCAGCTACTAGGGCACACCATCCATGAGTTCTTCATCTTCAATGATATCCTAAAAAAGATGGTGGATTCTGGACAAGTCAAGTTTGGTCTTCCCCCGACACAAGTGGCTTATGTCTCCACCTTAAACCCAAGAGAAAAATAGGAATGACAAGAAGTCACTAGAAAAAAGGGGAAAAAATTTGATAGTTGGATGACTTAGAAAATAGTCAACCGATCTCATGGAATCCTCCAGGTGTAGTTGAAGTAACCAACCGTGCCCCCAATAGCTCCTGATGTGACATGGTCATCATCCTCAGCCTCTTAGTCCTCTGGGAGCTAAAAGTATAGAAAGAAGGAGCAAGAAGATGAGCTGTCACCAAATCCGAAGCAAGTATTGAAACTTTCGGACTCCATGCTAGTAGAATTGGGACAATGGGCACCGCCCCACCAAATGAAACCATTAGAAGAAGATATCTGGATAGAAGAATTTTTGGATCAATAACTGATCTTAGAATCCATTAATGTCATTAACTTGATGGAAACCTTCTCTGATGGAGACTATGGACACAACCCTGAATTCCCCATGTATAACCAGAGAGCTGTAGGAAAAGGTTGTAGAGGCCGAGGGTTTCTTGGAAGGCATGATTGCGGCATGAGTCAAATTGTCGTCCACACCTTATCTCAACCAGTTAATATTACAGAAACTCACAAAAGAACCCTCTAGAAGACACAACAGGAACCGGAGTGTTTCTCTGCCCCTGCTGGAAGAAATCCAAGCCTAGTCAACTTGGAGTATCTGTTGTAGGAAGAAAAGATATCCAATCGCCTATGGAATACAAGTGGATTAGTTCAACCAAACTCAAAAAGTATAACATGTCCATCAACTCCTATCATAGAGGCCGAACCATCTACATCCAAAGCTCAATCCCCTAAAGCACCCATGAAAGAGAATCCCTGAGCGAGGAGGCAATGACCTTTAGAGAAAAAATATGATATTATAAAGCATCTAGCCTCAGTACTCACAAATCTATCGATCTTGGATGCCTTGAGTCTATTTGTAGACCTTAGTGAGGCACTCATCGAAGCCTTACTAAGTCCCCAGGAATTTGAGACTGAAGTAGCACCATCTGAAATCAATCGGATGAAAACCAATCTTGAAGAATGCCATGCTATCATCTCCTTCAAAGACAAGGATGAAGGCACCATTATGAAAGGGAATATAAAACCCTTATATGTGTCTGGAAGGATAAACAACATTTATGTTCGAAGAATTTTCATCGACAATGGCTCTGGAGCAACCTCCTCATACTGCGAACACTTATTCGGTTAGGCTATGATGAGGAAAATCTTACACCCTGCACCACAAATCTGTTAGGATATAGAAAAATCAATTAGAAGTTTTTAGGATGAATCAATCTTAAAACATTGCTTGGAGACCTCATGTTTGATTTTGAGTTTCTGGTAGTAATGAAAAGTATGGCCTTGAACATCCTGTTAGGGAGGCCCTGGTGCATTAGAGCACTGCGATTCCATCATCATACCATCAGTGCATCAAATATTACGCTAATGGAAAAAATGGGACATTTGACATTGATAAATCCTCATTCGAATCCTATGAGTTGCATTACATCGATGCAAGGTTTTATGAACCAAAATAGAAGTTTTCATTGGGTGAAGACGTTGATTGGATCACTGCCCCAAATGGATTTGAAATGGCTCTCGTTGATCCCATCCAATCGCTTGGGGAAAGAGTATGTATTACCCATCAACCAAGTTGAATGCAAAAGTTCAAGCTTGGATACGGACTCAGTCATCTTCATGATTTCTATTATGGACTCCAAGTCCAAAGATACTGAAGAGCACACCATCTCTTATGATGTCAAGAAAATCCCAAACAAAGATGCTTTTCGACCATCCTTGGGACCCTAGACTGTTCCCTCCTTACTCACTAAGGAAGAAGGTGATTTATCTCCTAACACCATAGAGTTCATCTTGAGAATCCTATCTCTATCAGAAGAGGAAGAAGATAATGAATAGGATGAAGAAGATGAATAAGAAGAAGAAGACCTCAAAGACGCCCCTCCCGCATTCGAAGAAGGTGCCTCCGTCATAATTGATGAACTTAGGGAGATAAACCTAGGCACCAAAGATGACCCATGACCTACTCTGATTAGTGTGGATATGCCTTTATAAGAGCAAGATTCATATACCTCCTTCCTAAAGAATAATTGAGATGTGTTTTCCTGGAAATACACAGAAATGTCATGCCTTGATCCTGAGGTTTCCACTCATCATCTGGGTCTACCGGAAGACCATCGTGGCTATAAGAAGGCATCCAAAAGAACCCACCCAATGAATGCTTCTAAAATAGAGGCTGAAGTTGAAATTATAATCAAAGATAACTTAAACCAATAAGTACAATATCTGATATGGATGGAAAAAATTGTCCCTATCAAAAATAAGAATGGATAGGTTAGAGTCTTCATCAACTTCAGGGACCTCAATCAATACTGCCCAAAAGATTATTTCCTGGTCCTGGTCACATAATTTTTGATTGATGCGACCACTAGATATGAGGCCTTCTCTTTCAAGGATGGTTATTCAGGATACAACCAGATCTGAATGGCCTAAGGAGATGAATAAGCTACTTATTTAAGCCCCCCCAGGGAGTGTTCTATAATAAGGTGATACCCTTTGGTTTGAAAAATTCCGATGCTAAATATCAGCGTTCCATGAATCGCACTTTCAAGCCCTTCCTGGAAAAATTCATCGAGTGCTACATCGATGATCTGGTGGTTAAATCACGACAGTTCTCAAACCACCTGAAAAATCTTGAAACTGTCTTCAATAAACTGTGACAACACAATTTAAATATTAATTCACTAAAGTGTGATTTCAGTGTTACCTATGGGAAATTCCTCAGCTTTTTCATATGCCATCATGACATTGAATTCGACACTGAGAAGACAAAATCCATCCTTGGCATGTCTCCACCTCGCAACCTCACTTTGTTGGGGGGTCTCCAGGGGAACTTGGCCTACATCCGGCGCTTCATAGCCAACATTGGGGGTAAATGTTTACCTTTCAATAGGTTAATTAAGAATGGGGTTACAAATGAGTTGGATAATGATTATCAATAATCATTTGAAAATATCAAAATCTATCTCCTAATCCCACCGGTGAAAATGCCACTAGTTGAGGGGATACCACTCATTTTGTACATAACCACCCTGGAACATTCATTAGAAACTTTCCTCACACAGAAGAATGATGCCGACTGTGAGAAAAACCTCTATTACCTCAGTCGAACAATGTCGTTTCACAGACTCGATATTCAAGAATTGAAAAGAATTTCCTATCCCTAATCTTCACGGTTTAAAAATTCAAGCATTAGCTGTAGCACCACGAGGTCCATCTGGTCTCCCTCTACAACCTACTCAAGTATATCCTCAACCATCCCATGATAACTGGACACCTATCATGGTGGTAATTCATCCTACAATAGTTTGACATATGGTATGTTCCCTTGAAATCCATCAAAATCTAGGCGTTAGAAGACTTCCTGGTGGAGCACCCCTTAAAAGAAACAACCTCGTTGGATGCTGAAATTCCAAATGAAGAAGTGTTCTCCATCCAAGAAGTCCCCCAAGAATGGGACGTGTAATTTAAAAGTGCTTCTAGAATCCCAATATGGAAAAGGATGTAAGATCCCAAGCACAAAAAATTAGTGATGGGAGTTATACTCATATCACCCGAGAAGGCCGTCTTGCCTTACTCCTTCCTGCTTTCAAAGGGATGCACACATAATGAAGTAGAATACCAAGCCCTCATTTTAGTCCTAGAGTTATCACTTCATGCACAAGAGGAACACCTAAATATAAAAGGTGATTTAGAGCTAGTCATCAAGAAGGTCTTTCCATTTATTTGGAACAATACGGAGGAAATCGATGAGATGAAACCCATTTCTGAGCCTTATGGTCACACCACCTGCTGGATGAATTCCATTGAAAATTACCTCTAGAGGGGTGAAATACCACTAGATCAGGAGGGAAGAGAATAGATCCAAAGGTGAGCAGTCAACTTTGTCTTATACAACAGCACAAAACAAGAAAAGGTTCTCTATAAATGAGTCCTTGCCAGAGTCCTTCTCAGGTGAATCGATGGAGAATAGACTATTGCCGTGATGAAAGAAGTGCACACCAGAGCTTGTGGAGAACACCAATCCACAACCATGCCCCCCATCAAATTTGAAGGCTTGGATACTATTGGACCACTATGATACATGAATGTTCCACATTCACCAAGAAGTGCCATTCCTTCCAAGTTCATGCCAATTTTATCCACCAAACCTCAGAGCTATTGCACACATCTAAGTACTCCTAACCATTTTATATATGGGGGATGGATGTTATGGGACCATATCCTCCCACCAAATCCAAAAAATTGAAGTTAATTCTCACAGAAATCAAATTCTTCTTCAAATGGGCCGAATCCATTCCCCTTAAAGAGGCCGGGGAAAGAATCATTGTTAGCTTTGTGAAGTCTAAAATAATTACTATATTTGGTGTCCCTCATACAATACTGATGGAAAATGGCACCAATTTCTGCTCTGCAGAGTTGAACAAGTTATACCAAGAGTATGGAATCAAAGCCAACCGTTCATCCTGCTACCATGAAATGACCAACAGGAAGATATAGACTTTCAACAAGACTCTGTCCAACATAATTCAGAAGATGGTGGATAAAAATAAGAAATCATGGTCAGAAAAACTTCTTCCTGATTTATGGGATTACCAAACCACAACCCACACTACCGCCCAAGAAACCCTGTACTCACTAGTATACGGGGCAGATGTAGTTTTTCCCATTGAAATTCAAGTTCCATCACTCCCTATGGCCATTTGTGATCAATTGTACAAGGATGATCAATCCCAAAAACTATTTTATGAGTTGGAGTAGCTAGATGAGAAAAGGATACACACTTTTCACCATTTTGAAGTCCAACAAAATCAGATCACACGAGACTTCAACAAAAAGGTTCGCCTTTGGTATTTTCTTGAGGAGAGATGATGTTGGTTCTTATAACCCTGATAATACTCAAGAAGAAACACCCAAAGATTGATTCAAAGTGTGAGGGACCATATATCATACATAGGGTCTATTTTAATAGAGCATATTCCTTGATATTAATGGATGGACAACACATCACAACTCTCACCAATGGAAGGATTCTGAAGAAGTACTTCATGTAACAATGACGTATATAGTAAAAAATATATGACCATAAACTATGAGTTATCATCATAACCAAATGATGTTAAATTGTATGGTATTAGTCCCTGCAACACAACATTAAATTGTGATACTAATGTCCTCACTACATGACTCTAAACTGCACAACATAGCGTCCTAGCTGTAAGATGTTAAACCGCATAGCATAAATCATCCTAATCACATGATGATAAAATGCATGGTCCCTAAATAACTACATATGGCTTGATTCCCATTCATCAGTGGGATATGTAGTGATGCCTCGACCCTCAATCTTGTCATATCCTCCACCTGAAAAAATTCCTTGATTGTATCCTCTATCTCCCCATATTATGAGGGAAATCCTTATCACTCCTTGTTTCTCACATAAAGTATAATTCACGTGAGATTAGGATCAATGGTAAGGATTACCTTATGTAAAAAAAATATAGAGGAATATGATAGGCCCAACACCCATAGTTGATAAAACCAAAATTACCCTACTCTTACGTCCAAGTCAGATCGGTATAAAGAACGTTTAGAACTATGTATGGCTTGATTCCTGCCCTTGCAGGATACGTAGTGACATCTAGATTTACCATATGGGACCAGCCACCAATTAAAAAAAATTCCGTCTAATGTCCCTACACATGGAACAGACCTTTGTAGGGAACATTTAGAACTACATACGGCTTGATTCCCATTCATTAGTGGGATACGTAGTGATGCTTAGATCCTTTATCCCAGTCCAGCCACCAAAAAAACAACAACAAAAATGCCCCTCATTTCGTGCATAGGTCAGAATTTTATAGTGGAATCTATGAAAGGTCCTGACCACCCGATTATAAAATGAAAGGTTCCTTAAGAGTCATGTGTGGCCTGATTCTCAATGTTACGAGATCCTGCACATTTCCCTAATTTTTGGCACAAAAAATTTAAAGAGATGACGGAAATCCCAAATTTGAATTCCGGCACTCATAAGGAGTCAAAATATCATGATTCCCTTACATATGAGTCCGATCTATATAAAGATTCATTATTTCATGGATGACAATGGTATGGATATTTCTTATGTTCCCTGACACATCTTTCCCATTTGTCAAACTCCATACTCCGGGAAAGCTTGTGTCCCCATAAACATTCATGGCCATCAGAGATGGAAGGATAGTGTCCTTTAGACACCTTTTTTTGACTATTCACATCATTCCCCAGTGGATTTTCATACATTTCCAACAAAACGACCATCAACCAAAGGAAAATATGTCCTCAAGAGAGTCCTCTCTTACCTCAGTACGCCCAATGGCTTCCAAGATCCATGTTACTCCTCCTGATCCAAGCTTTCCTCGAGACTATGGTTTACACATTCTATCATCACTCATGTCTAAGGAATAATATAATAAACCAACCAAGATTAACTCAAATCTATTTATGGTCTTTGTGACAGGATTTCCTTGCTGAATGACTCTAAACTGCACAACATAATGTCCTCACTACATGACTCTAAACTGCACAACATAATGTCCTCGTTGCATGACTCTAAACTGCATAGCATAATTTCCTCGCTGCATGACTCTAAACTACACAACATAATGTCCTCACATCATGACTCTAAAATACACAATAAAATGTCCTTACTGCATGACGCTAAAATGTACAACTAGAAGTGTTCGGGCTGCATGACATTAAACTGCACCACTCAATAGCAATGCTTAGATTCCTATCTTTTATTGGACTCCTCAAACGAAATTCCTTCCCTTTCTATTTGAGGGAAAAAACTCCACATGGAATGTTCATTGCGAATTATACGTAACTCAGTTTCCCCACGAAAGATGTGTGGTGGACCCAAACTCTGTGATCTGAACTCATCCACATAAAATATTGAAATTTCCCCTTTCTTTGCGAACAAATTAAATCAATGTAGAGAATCCTCGGAAAAGTCTTATCCACAGGGATTCTTAAGATTGGTCATATTTCCCTTCTTTCACATCAGGATTACCCTACATCCACCCCACATGATGATTAATTGTATGGAATTTGTCCTTGATACATGATGTTAAACTGCATAACATTGGTTTAAGTATAAAATTCTCCCTTCCATTGATTATTCTATTCTAAAGTGGTGATCTAGAATCCTCATAATCCCTTGTTTCTCACACTGATCATAGCTCACGTGAGATTAGGGGCCTCAGAAGGGGAACCACCATGAGATCAAGACAAATCAGTCTAAGAGTTTTGGTCCTATAAGCACAACCCTAAAAGGCATGTTATGTTTCCTTTCCCTATAAGTAACCCTGATTCTTAGTCGTACGATGTTAAAATATAGGGTACTTTAATGATGGGATGAGTTCCTCACCCTGTGTATGAGTCGGATCTATGTAGGGGATTACTTGATCCCATGAGTGAATCACAACTCAAAAGTTTATAATGTATCCGGATACACTCCTTCCATAAATCAAACTCTGTGATTTGAGTAATCTTGAATCTCTATATTCTTCCATGGCCATTGGAGATGGAATACCAGTGTCCCGTGGACACCTTTTTTTGACTATACACATCATACCCCAGTGGATCTGCATATGTCACCTAAAAAACGAACATCAACCAATGGAAAATTCATCCTCAGAAGATTATTCTCCTACCTCAGTATTCCTGACGGTTTACAAGCCTCATAACATCCCTCTTGATTCAAGAACCCTTAGAGTCATGGTTTACATTCTCTTTCCTACTCACGTCCTAAATATATCAGAACATCCTAGCCTGATTCACCTCTGGTCACTCTTGAGGCTTCTGTAAAATAAAGATACCCCATCCATATTAGTGAAGTTGATCTGCGTATGAAAAACAAATTCCACCACTTATTTCTGGGTTTCCTGGTAATGTTCAGCCAAAGAAATTCCCCCTTTCATGCTTAGCACACCCCTTTTTAGAAGCCATATGTTGTTTTCATAAAGGTCCCAATCTCCATAATCAATCATAGCCATCAGAGATGGAAGGCTAGTATCGTACATATACCTTTTTTTGACTATGCACATCATTCCCCGGTGGCTCTACATATGTCGCCTACAAAATGACCATCAACCAAAGATAAATTCATGCCCAGGAGAGTCATTTCCAATTTCCATACACCTGTATGAAATTTATGTCCTTTCTAACTCCCTGGATTTAGAAACCCACTAGATAACAAATTACATATCTTTCCCTTTTCAAATTTCTATACATGAAAGGCATTTCTAATTTAACTTATGAATCATTTAATCTCCTTTGGTTAAAGAAAAATGATCTCACATAATGGGTGTCAAGTGTCTTGGTTGTATGACATTAAACTATACCATTCTCCAGTCCTCCATTACATAAGTAAAATCTGTGTGGGAGTGGTTTTCTGTTCAAAGCTGATACAAATTCCCCTAATACTTTTAGACATCATTCCTCATATAGGCTGCCCACTATTTCCCCCAACCTCAAAACAAACCCAAAGTGTTATAAATTTTCCCAGGATATCAGAGATGGAAGTACAGTGTCCTGTGGACACCTTTGTTTGACTATGCACATCATGCCCCAATGGATCTACATATGTTGCCTACAAAATGGCCGTCAACCAAAGGAAAATTCATCCTCAGGAGAGTCCTCTCCTACCTCCATACTCCTAACATGGATATCAAGCCTCATATTCATAAAAAAATCACAAATTTGGGGTAAAAAAACCCCTCATTCACATATGAGATTATTAGTACATTCCCGACTGATGAATCCCACATTGGGGCCCCTACCCCATTAGGTCTTGGTCAAATATGTTTGACCTAAAACATCAGTAATAATTCTGATTTGTAGGACTATAAACCACCTATAAAAAAGACGGAATACTCACCAAAGTTAAAAACTGCAAAGGGAACCCCTGGATAAAAGTTGAGTACCATCTCATTAAACCAATACTATGTATGGTTTAGGCAAAAAAATATTAAGATATCAAATACTCCAAAGAGAAATAAAGCATGTTAGGTCAAAAAACTGCAAAGGGAGGCCTTGAAAAAAGTAATTTTATACCTGCTAAGCCCATATAAAATAGGATTAGGAAAAAATTAGGGTAATAATGAAAAAGACACAAATTTTTTTGAGGTTTTCCTTGAAAACCCAACAATAGTCAAAGTCAAACTATGCTCACTGAGTCCTGCAGCTTAGAAAAAAATTAGAGCCTGATTCGATTATTTCAATTAACTATTTTAAAATCATGGTTTAAAATTAATACATGATCGAAATAATGTTTATATGGTTGATTGTGATTTATTAACATGATAGAAAAAGGAAAAGAAGAAGTATTGGAAGTAAAATTAGTTCCATTACGTTCAATGAAAAAATGGGGGAGCATCCCCAGTTTAGAGTCTCTCCATTGTGCCAAAATAAAATGAGTACATCATGATTTGGGAAAGTTACAGTAACGCTCTGCTCGCCCTTTCCAAAAAAATGGAAAGCGACCGCCACAAGCTGTCAAGAGTTTTCTCTAAAGAAGATCTCTCATCTGCTTCAACTTTGACCATCAGGCACACACATTCCATAACGAATTTTAGGTCCCTCCCTTTATTTTGGATAACTTCATAATTGTTACCTGAAGAGGCTAGTTGAGCCTTCAACCTAGATACATGATCATCTCATTCTTGTAGCTCCTCTTCTTGGGAGATCACCAAATCATGATCCTTCACCTCTTTATCCATCAAGTGATTGAGTTACTTCAAAACATCTCATAAGGTCATTACCTAATGATGGGAAGAATTGAATTTGGAAAGTTTATCCTCAAAAAAAGCGAGGTCGTCCCAGGCTATGAAAATATGGTAGATAAGAACGTGTAGATGCCTGTAGTCAAATCCACCAGAAATCAACTTTGAAATAACCTCCGGAAGTTTTCATTATCATAAGTAAAGCTAGGCAGAGGTGTTTCCACGGTAAGGGTGCATAAATGACACCATACCTATTTTCTCACTACCTGATGCCTCCCCGTGACACCAGAGCCTTGGTCCTCCCCCTCCTCAATGGGTCTATAGGTATGAAGTGTCATTACGAGAGTGGGAATGGACCTAAGAAAGGTTACCCAAGATGGCGGGATCTCCTTACCCTCAGATGGTTTGACCACTGGAGTTGGACATGGAGGGCTAGCCACAACATCTAGGGCATCTAGTGAAACTCTGATAGGGCTACCCTCATTAGGTCTATGGGAGGTATCCACTGGAGGGGAGCAGTCTAAATCACTCCCCACCAAGATAGGCTGAACAGATGAAGCCCCTTCCAGATGCATCTGACGACAGATCGATCATCTTCTCACCAAAGGGACATGAATAGAAGGTGTAGCCATCACACTCACCATAGGAGAAGGAATATATAGCTTGGTTGTCATGCTCAAGGTGGGGAGAATGATGGTTAAAGGATTTTGGACAAGTTGAATTGTTCTTCTCAGCACCCCATTAAAGTAATAGTCTACCCACAGTTGATCATATTTCAATGACAGAAAAGTGTATCCTATCGTATTAGGGATGAAAACCTCTATAGAGGCCCCTTACTGCATCATCATAAGCCATAACTATCAAAGAATTACTAGATGATATTATCCCCTTAACTGAATGGTAGGAAGAAGAGAATTCTATTGAAAGAACCAAGATAGTGTTGCTGCTAACACCGGGTGACCAAGCATCCTCACTTTGAAGAGGATCTTATGCTGAGGAAACCTACTGAAGTCTAGAAGAAACGGGCCCCTAGGGCTGCCTGATGTGGGCGGAAAAAATATAATTAGGAACAAGCTATCACCTAAGAAGAATCTTCGCCATAAAAACATGACAACATTCAATGGGAAGACATACAACTCTTCCCCCACCATTCAAGACCACCACATAAATAGGGTGGCATAATACGAGCACGTCCACATTCTTTCCAGTGATCGTTGGTCCCACTATGTAGACAGAGTGGAAAATTACAAGAATATGCATATATCTACCTATGAACAAAAATACCATCATCTAAATAGGAAGAAAACCAGCTACAAGTAGGCACAAATACCTATTGATGCATATCAAGCCCACAATCCAAATAGGGCGGAAATAAAATATGAGCAGAGTCAAATTCCTGCGGATGCATACAAAGACCATGAGACAAATACTCTAGAAATAGAGAAAATAAAAATTTCACCTTGTGAATATAAAGCCCACATGTCAAATATAGTGGCAATCAAAGATTACAATCGGCCACAGACTCATTCATCTGTCCCAACATAGGATAATTGCTAGTATCTACTGGCAACCTACAGAGGACTAGAGCATGAACATACTCTTTCTCTGACATCAGAATTGGCCTTCATACCCATTCCAACCAAAGATGTATCACATCAAATCCTAGAAATGATGGATGATCAGATGTCGATTCCAGACCATATCCTCCAAACATGCCAGGATATCATTGCATCAGCGGTAAAAGAGACAAACAAGGACCACAACTTGGCTTCCTAAAATGGAATGACTTTCTCTCAATACGAGTTAGTCACTACAGAGAAATTATGCTTCCCTGCTCTAGTCTAGTAGGATCGACAACAATATCCCATGATACACGGACAATCGGATCAGAAAAAAATACCCATTCCAACTGGGGGACGTCGGTCCAGTGTAGTGGCTGCTTCAGGGCAGACATATATCCTTTCCAAAAACCAAGATGTCCGTCAACATATCTCAGAGACATCATGGGACCCAACAAGACAAGGACTCATCTATGAAGGCCATTACCAATAGTAGACGGACCCATTTACACACAAGAGAGTGCCCAAAAATGAAATGTGCCAAGGAAACTGGAAAATGAAGAGCACATACATGATCTTGATCTACTAGAAGCTGGAGTTTTTGAAACCCTCAAACATATATCAATAAAGGTTCAAGACCCTATCAGTTCATTACCAAATTATGGAAGTGGCGGTAGTAGTTGTGAAGGCCCTCCCTTCCATGTTTCTACCAGCAGCTCTGAAGGTCCTCCCTAGAGCACCCATGGGAGATTACTCTGTGGGCCAGGAATGATAGATCACAAGATCCTATCTCCTAATGTGTGTTAGGGTATCCCACACTTTGACCTAAATATCATACAGTAATAAGGTCCTCCCCTTTTTGTTTTCCTGGATGATCCTCCACAGGGTATACACTACAGATATGCTTCTCCTTGTAATCGAACATTGAGTCATGATGGTAGTCCTCTCCATGATGAAGGTCATTATGAAGGCCCTCCGCATAATGGAAGTTTCTATGAAGGACCTCCCCATAGTAACATCAAGTAATGAGAAGGTCCTCCCATCATTATAGTATATCCTGGAGGCCCTCCCCAGTATGTACACTAAAAAAATTCTCTATGCATCCAGATATAAAGATGTGATAGTATCCCTCACCATCATAGAAGTCATCGAGAAGGTCCTCCCCTCATTGAACATGGGAGTACTGCCATCAATTTCATGTGGTCAGACTAGTAATTACTATCTTTGGGGGCATGAAGACACTTGGATATTTCATTCAAGTAGGAATCCACCTTATCAGGATCTTATTCGGCCAAAATATTGGTAGGAGAAATGGATCCCCCAAAGCTCGGAAGGTCTAAACTTCCTCCTTGAAGAAGCCTCCATATATCTTCATTGTAATCGTTCACCCTCAATTCATCATAGACCCTCTAGTCATCTGAAAATGTTGTCATGACTAGGAATTCCAGTGCTTGAAGGTTGGTACAAGGGAGCAGAGTGGTTTTCGTCAATTGAAATTGTTTATGGGGGGTTCCTAAAGACTTAGGACCCTAAGGAAAAGAACTCTTATGAGAAATTGGGATAAGGTAATAAGATTCTCTTTTGATAGCCACAATAGGCGAACTGATGATGTCATCATACTCGTCATTAGTTTCTGGTCGCAACATGGAAAGTACCCGATGTGAGTATTTGTGGAGACCATTTTGGGAATGGATGAGGGTCTTGAGGTTCCTCCACAACACCTTAACAAGGTGGGTAGTATTTTTGCGTAGAACCTTGTCTTTATGATCCAAGATCTCCACTGGCTACTCCTCATAAGAGAATTCATGTTACAGTTGTACCAACTCTAGGTTTAGTACATGTGAAGGGTCAGGTATGTACTTCCTCAGGAGGGATATATTGAAGAAATCATGAACTTGTGCTAGATTTGGAGGAAGTGCAAGCCAATAGGCCACTGATCCCACATGATCAAGGATTTCATAGGGGCCAATGTACCTAGGGCTGATCTTCCCTTTCTTTCCAAACTTTATGACTCTCTTCCTAGGTGAAATTCGAAGAAAGACCTTGTCACCAACATCAAACTTCAAGTCCCTTTGACGGTTGTCTGCATAGCTCTTTTTCCAACTCGGAGTAGCCTTAATGTGTTGTTGGATGACATGGACTTTTTCTGTCATCTCTTGAACAAGATCAGGCCCAAGAATATTTCTCTCACCAGCTTCATCCCAACAAGTAGGAGTTCTACATCACTTCACATATAGAGCTTAATAGGGTGCCATTTGAATGCTCGATTAGAAGATATTGTTGTAAGAGAACTCAACTAAAGGGAAATGTTGATCCCATCCACCCTTAAATTCCATTGAGCACATTCTTAGCATGTCCTCAAGTGTTTGAATAGTCCTTTCAGATTTTCCATCAGTTTGTGGGTGATAGGTCGTACTGAAATTCAATTCAGTGCTCAGACCATGTTGAATACTTCTCCATAATTTTGATGTGAACCTTGGATCATGATCAGATACGATAGAAAGTGGAACTCCATGTAGCCTTACCACTTACTTCATGTAAATTCTGGAAAGTTGATCAAGCGAGAAATCTTCCCGAATGGAGATAAAATGGTCAGTCTTGGTGAGACGGTCCACAATAACCCATATCACATTGTTTCCTTTGGAAGTTCTTGGAAGACTAGTGATGAAGTCCATAGTAATATTGTCCCACTTCCATGCTGGTATGGGTAGTGGTTGCAATACCCCTTTAGGAAGTTGTAGATCTTCCTTCACTTGCTGACATAATAGGCACCTTGAAGTGTAGTCAACAATCTCCCTTTTTATATTATCCCACCATTAATGATCACAGAGGTCACTGTACATTTTTGTGCTTCTAGGATATATAAATAAAGTAGATCTGTGATCTTCATCCATAATCTCTATCTTTATTTCTGGAATAGATGGAACACATAGTCTTGTACGAAATTTCAGTACACCTTCTTGATCAATATTGAACTTAGGAAACTTCCCATCCTTTATAGCCTCAAACTTCTTCTGTAAGAAAGGATCTTCTTTCTAATCTTTATTGATCTTATCTAGTAATGATGGTTGAGAAATAATTTGGGTTAGGGGTGATGGTTTCCCTTACCTTATAATTCCCAAGTCCAGCTTTACTAGGTCATTGATAAAATGATCTCTTTGAATTCTCATCATAGAAAGGAAAACTGGGTCTTTCCTACTTAATGCATCATCAAATTTGTTTGCTCTTCTGGGATGATAATGAATTGAACAATCATAGTCTTTGAGAAGTTCCAACCATCTCCTTTGTCTCATGTTCAATTCCTTTTGTGTGAAAATACACTTCAAACTTTGATGGTCTGTGTATATATCACACTTCTCCCCATAAAGATAGTGCCTCCATATCTTCAGATAAAAAACGACTGCAGCCAGTTCTAGGTCATGTGTAGGATAATTCTGCTCATGATTCTTCAACTGTTGAGATGCATAAGCAATGAACTTGTCATTTTTCATGACGACTCACTGAAGCCCTTTCATAGATGCATCACTACAAATAACGAATCCTTCTCCACGTGAGGGAAGATTTAACACGGGTGCAGTAACCAATCTCTTCTTAAGCTCTTGGAAACTTTTCTCACACTCCTTTGTCCAGATGAACATGACCCCTATTCAAGTTAACTGAGTTAATGGATTAGAAATTCGTGAAAAGTTTTTCACAAACCTCCTATAATATCTTGCTAAACCAAGAAAACTATGAATCTCAGTTATTGTTATAGGTTGAGGCCACTCCTCTATAAATTTTTTCTTTGCAGGGTCAACTGCGATTACTTCATTGGTTACAATTTTCCCCAAGAAAGCCACTTGTTGTAACCAAAATTCACATTTTCTGAACTTCCCAAAAATCCTCTCTTTACATAGAGTTCTCGAAATAACCATTAGATGACCCTCATGCTCATCATGAATTTTGGAATATATCAGAATATTATCAATAAAAACTACCAAAAATTTATCAAGGTATTACTTAAAGACTCTATTAATCAAATCCATAAAAATAGTAGGTCCATTAGTCAGTATGAAGGGCATAACAACAAAATCATAATGCCCATATCTTGATCGGAAGGCAGTTTTCGAAATATCTTCTTACTTCACCCTCAATTGATGATAACCAGATCGAAGATCAATCTTAGAGAAGAAATGAGCCACATGAAGTTGGTCAAATAAGTCATCAATTCTTGGAAGAGGGTATTTTTTCTTCACTGTGATCCCATTCAGTTCTCTATAATCAATGCATAGCTGCATTGATCCATCCTTATTTTTCACAAAGAGAACTGGTTCTCCCCAAGGAGACACACTCGGTCGAATAAAACCTTTCTCCAAAAGATCTTGGAGTTGTTTCTTTAATTCCTCCAGCTCCACATTTTCCATCCTATATAGGGTCTTTGATATCGGATGAGATCCAGGTACGAGTTCAATGGAGAACTCTACCTCTCTTTCTGGGGGAGGTCCAGGAAACTCCTCAGAAAATACATCAATGTATTCCTAGACGATGGGGACATTTTCTATCCTCAAACTCTTATTTCCTTCTTCTTCTTCACCGATCAATTCCATAAAGAAGGATATAGGATGTTCTTATAGACAAAGACCAGGTTTTGATATCTCTCCTTGGAAGATAACTGTAGCTTTTCCATTCAAGACTACTGAGATTTCCTTACATCTGCATTTGATCTTAGAATTATACTTTGAGAGCCAGTCCATCCCTAGTATAATGTCGAATTTTAGCATGGTAATGACTACTAGATTTGCGATAAAATTTTTCTCACTAAAGTAAATTCTAGAGTTTTTAAACACTGATGATTCTTGGATAATCCCACCAGGAGTCTTGACTGATAACTCTAATTTTAGAAAATCAGGGGTTGATTATAAATTCTTTGCAAACTTGGTGTAAATTAAGGAATGCATAGAACTAGAATCAAACAAAGTACTTTCTAGATTTGAGAGAACAACAAGAGTACCTAATAACACATCATTTAGAGCTTCAAATTCAGCTGTCATGATAGCAAAAGAACGGACTTGATCCCTTGGCCTTTGCTGAGGATGATGGTGGTTCCCCTCCACTGCCCTCAGATTTGGACAGTGATTGGAAAAGTGCCCACATTGTCCACACTTAAATCATTGGACATAAGGTAGGTCCTGAACCATCTTCCCCTTATCGTTTGTGTTTGGAAGTTGAGGTTTCACCTCACTACGATAATTCCTCGCAATATGGATATCTCTTCCACACTTGTAGAATTTCCTGATCCTGAGCAGGTAGTTCCACGAATGCTTCTTACCAAATTTATTACATGTGGGAAGTTGCACTTTCTTTCCTCTTCTCCCCTGATCAAAATTCTTCCCTAAGCTGGGCTCCATCGATCTCTTCTTGTCATTGGATTTATGAGACCACTGCGTCTCTCCAAACTCCAGTTCGACTTTCATCACACTCCGCATGATCTCCTCATAGCTATCATAGTATCGGTTGGATAGATTCTTCCAAAGATGAGGTCTCAGTACCTCAAAGAATCAATCAACCTTACCATTTGGATCTATGAAAAATCTAAAGGTATATCGTGAAAGTCGGGTGAAGTTCATCTCATATCTTCCAACAGATTTGTTCTCCTTCTTCTTTAGTTTGAGAAGATCCTTCTCCATCCTTTTTCTCATGGAACGAGGAAAATACATACTGAAAAAGATCCTTATGAACTCTTCCCACTTCATAGTTTCAACCTCCAATATTGGCCTCGTGTTTTTGATCACTTCCCACCATTGATCAGTTTCTCCTTCTAAGCGATAGACATCCAGGGTGACCTTCTCTTTCTCTGAACAGCAAAGTACAGAAAATATCTTCTCGATGGAGCTGATCCACTGCTCAGCAATCAATGGGTCGGTCGATCCACTTAAGGTTGGTGGTCGTTGATGCATAAAGGACTCAACATAATGATGTTCCCTTCATGGTGAGATCGGTCTCTCAACTTGATTCAAGTTATTTCCCATAACTTGAGTTAGTTGGTTCATCATTCACATGAATGTTTCCATTCCGGCTTCCATCAGAGGGCCGTCAGCGCATGGTCCATTGCGGTCAACATTTGCACGATTCCTCCTATTGCCCACCATTTTCTAAAAGAATAAAATCTTAGTGAGAAACTTATTTCATTTATGAATCTTTTAACTGTAAAGGATTTTATGTCTTAAAACTTCCTGCTTAAACAAGTACATTTCTCTATAATTCCTTCATAATGATTCATAAAAAGCTTGCGATTAACCAAACATATCCCCTGGGAGTATCGTAACCAATAGTGCAGCAAGGCCCATTGTCGTGCACCGGTTCCCATTCAAGTCTAGATCAAAGTAGTGTTTTCATGTTTTACCCCTATGTACATCTATGCCAGACCCACCTCTACCTACTCATATCCAGATATGGATGTATTTGTTCGATAAACCACTTACTCAATACTCATCAAAATACCATAAAGTTCTCTTATATTTAAACTTTTCTATAGGATTATTACTAAAGTTTTTATATCCTAATTTCCATAAATAACTAAACCATCCTTTGATACCAACTATGTTATCCCACCTTTTTAATACATAACTTTCATTACATTTTACATACAAAGGATCTTTAAAGTCTAGTGTCTTGGAAATCAGGAACAATAAAATGTGAATAAAACATAAAACATTATTATTATCCACTTGTAAGGCTTAATCATAAGTTCATCCTAAATATAGTTACTGCATCTCATAACCCGGATACATACATTCAAAGGAAAGGGTGAGTAGAAGTCCCAGTAAGGGTAAACAAGGGAATCCATTTACTTGTGATATCAATACGAACTTGATAAAAACATAAAGACAAGAGCAATGAAATAATAGGAATATAATAATGAAAATAACTTGAATCATAACTTGAATATGTGGCTACAAAATTTAATTTATACATTCATGAATATATCACCAAGGTCCATCCCCAAGGTGTCATAAAAATTACCAAGATTATTCACCAAGGTATCGTGAAACTTGTCATCTATAGAGATTAATTCTTTACCTAATGCATTGGAGCACTATCAGGGTGAAACCTTAATATTTCTTTAATTTCATGTGAGCCACATAGATCATAATCAAACATTTCATAAATAACCCAAATAGAATCAAAGAAATGGGTTTCATGACAAAACCGTGATGTTTAAAAAGAGCTTAAAAATAAGATCATTATGTCCTTTATAACCCATGGAAAGGGAGTGAGGGTTATATGTATGTCAATTATAGAATCAAATATATAATCTTTATAAATTTATGAACACCCATAGAAACGAAATAGGTCTGGGTATTCACATAAATAAAATAAGAGAATTTCTTGAGAGAAAGAGATAGAAATTTTGAGACGAAATTTCTGCAGCATAACGACTATATAACATGGTTTTAGAAAACATTGAAAAGAGAGGGGAAAAGGGTCACCCAATCATAAATAATTCATAATACAGTATGGGTACATAATAAGAACATGGTATGGATATTTTAATGACATACCACATGAAAATGAAACATTAAAGAAAAGATAAGATGTGATTTCTTTTACGAGAAATTCGGCAGCCTAACAGCGTCACTTAAAAATTTAGAAAACAAATTGATGAGAGAATAAAGGGTATACCAATAATTAGACATGAAATGGACAGAAATTAGAGAATATAATAACATATCCTCAAAATAAAGATATGGAAATTAGAAGACACAACATAAAGGAAGTCATGACTTAAAAGAGGAGGGTGAAAGGATCCCTTACCTTGAAGAGTAACTTCAAAAGTTTGAAGTTCGGGACCTTGAGTGGCTTGAGGGAACTTTGGGAGGACTCCTTGAGAGGTAAGGAGACCAAAAATTCATTTAGGAGGATTTTGGAATGAAATGGATGAGGGAATGGCTTGGTATTTATATGGTAAGTGAGGGAACAAATCATTAATTGCCAAGGGACACCTCATCGGTGGTATTGGAAAAACCATGGGATTGCCCATGGTATTTTCCCATGGTATTGGACACTTGGGAAAACACATAGCATATATCACTATTAATAAGTCGACCAGAGATATTACATAATTATGACATCATTAAAGATGTCATTAAACACCTGAAACTCAAAACTGTATTTTCACTATTCACCAAAAATTCAACTTTTTTCAGAAAAAACCCCAAAAATCACCTTAACCTAATATCGATGCTCTGAATTCAAAAATAAACTCCATTTTATAAAAACAATTTTATTAATATTGTTAATTTAATTTTTAAATAAAATCACTATTCACCCGAAAAAACTAATACTTAACTAATAATTTCTGAAATAGTTATTTACCTATTTTATTAAATCACATTACTTAATAAAGGTGCCTAAATTATATTAATACTTACTTTAGTGAGGTTACTTAATCCATTTGGTCACATTAATATTCATAAGCGTAAAATCACTATTCATAATTTACTATTCACCAAAAATTAAGTTGATCTTATTAGACTCTAAATTTCTTAATGAACACAACTGTAGAAGACCATTTTTTGAAAATAATTAAACATTATTAATTATTTAAGGTTTACATAAATATTTTAAAATATCCTTTTTTTCAAGAAACATCAATAATATACATTCTATATTTATCCGGACATTTGAAAATTCACAAACTTCTCCATAAGAAGAAATCACAATTTTATTTATATCAAAGGATTACATAAGGAAACTAAGGTCTTGTTACATATCCCCTTATAACACCAGCATAGGACCTAAGTTTAAGGTGTGCTAAGATGACAGAATCTTGGGGCGGCTCGACCAACATTGCCCGAGTGGTGATTTCTATCATCTTGAAATTCTCCCAAAGGCGATTCCATTCCAGCTTCACACGATGAAGTTCAGCTTGGGTTTGGTCCAGAGCAAAGCCCAGTGGTGCTACCTCATTCCCAAGTTCCATCATATGGTCTTCAAACGGCCTGAGCCTAATGGATGAGGTCATCGAAACTTATTTTTGAATTAATTAACTAAGATCACTTGTATTTATAAACAAAAAAATTGTAATGTTAAGAGTTTAGCTTCCAATGGTCATATTGACCAATGATCATATAACAGTCGAAACCCAATGGTCTCATTTAATTTTACTCACTTCATTAATTAAAGAATATAGTTTTATTGAGTATAAAATAAAATAACACACAAAATTTAGGAAACAAATATTAATAAAAAGTTCAGGTCGTTACATTCTCCCCCCTTAAGAAATTTCATCCCTAAAATCTTAACTTGTACCCTCTTAAGAGAAAAGGTGTGGGTACTTATTCCTCATTGACTCCTCTGGTTCCCACGTGGATTCTTCATATTTTTGGTTCCTCCACAATACCTTAACAAGGTGGGTAGTCTTGTTGTGTAGAACCTTGTCTCTACAATCCAAGATCTCCACTAGCTGCTCCTCATAAGATAGGTCATGTTTCAGTTGTACCACCTCTGGGTTTAGTACATGTGAAGGGTCAGGTATGTACTTCCTCAAGAGGGATACATGGATGAAATCATGAACTTGTTCTAGATTTGGAATAAGTGCAGGCCGATAGGCCACTGCTCCCACGCGATCAAGGATTTCATAGGGGCCATTGTACCTAGGGGTGAGCTTCCCTTTCATCCCAAACCTCATGAATCTCTTCCAAGGTGAAATTAAAAGAAATATCTTTTCACTAATATCAAACTCCAAGTCCCTTCGACAGTTTTCGGCATAGCTCTTTTGCTGACTCTGAGCAGCCTTAATGTGTTGTTGGATGGCATGGACTTTTTCTGCCATCACTTGCACAAGATGAGGCCCAAGAAGCTTTCTCTCACTATCTTCATCTGAACAAGTTGGAGTTCTACATTGCTTCCCATATAGAGCTTCATAGGGTGCCATTTGAATGCTCTATGGGAAGCTATTGTTGTAAGAGAACTCAACTAAAGGGAGAAGTTGATCCCATCCACCCTTAAATTCCATTGAGCATGTTCTCAGCATGTCCTTGAGTGTTTAAATAGTCCTTTAAGATTATCCATCAGTTTGTGGGTGATAGGCCATACTAAAATTCAATTTAGTGCTTAGAGAATGTTGAAGACTTCTCTAAAATTTTGATGTGAACCTTGGATCACGATCAGATACGATAGAAAGTGGAACTCCATGCAGCCTTACCACTTCCTTCACGTAAATCCTGGAAAGTTGATCAAGAGAAAAAACTTCCCAAATGGAGATAAAATAGGCAGTCTTGGTGAGACGGTCCATAATAATCCATATCACATTGTTTCCTTTGAAATTTCTTGGAAGACCAGTGACGAAGTCTATAGTGATATTATCCCACTTCCATGCTGGTATGGGTAGGGTTGTGATACCCCTTTAGGAATTTGTTACTCTGCCTTCACTTTCTGACATACTAGGCACCTTGAAGTGTAGTTTGCAATCTCCCTTTTCATATTATCCCACAAATAATGATCACGAAGGTCCCTATACATTTTTTTTCTTCTAGGATGTATAGAGAAAGTAGAGCTATGAGCTCCCTCCATCAGATCTTTATTTATTTCTGGAATAGATAGAACACATAGTCTTGTACGAAATTTCAGTACACCTTCTTGATCAATATTGAACTCAGGAAATTTTCCATCCTTTATAGCCTCAAACTTCTTATGTAACAAATGATCTTCTTTCTGAGCTTTCTTGATATTTTCTAGTAATGACGATTGAGAAATCATTTGTGTTAGGGTTGATTATGTCCCTTACCTTATAATTCCCAAGTCCAGCTTTACTAGGTCATTGATTAAAGGATCTCTTTGAATTCTCATAATGGAAAGGACAACTGGGTCTTTCTTGCTTAATGCATCAACAACTTTGTTCGCTCTTCCAGGATGATAATGAATTGAACAATTATAGTCTTTGAGAAGTTACAACCATATCATTTGTCTCATGTTCAATTCCTTTTGTGTGAAAATATACTTCAAACTTTTATGGTCTATGTATATATCACATTTCTACCCATAAAGATAGTGCCACCATATCTTTAGAGAAAAAATGACCGCAGACAGATCCAGGTCATGCGTAGGATAATTCTGCTCATGAGTCTTCAACTATCGAGATACATAAGCAATGACCTTGTTATTTTACATGAGGATGCACCCAAGCCATTTCAGAGATGCATCACTAAAAATAACGAATCCTTCTCCACTTGAGGTTAGAGTTAACACGGGTGCAGTAACCAATCTCTTCTTCAGCTCTTAGAAACTTTCCTTACACTCCTTTTTCCAGATGAACTTGACCCCTTTTCGAGTTAACTTGGTTAATGGATTAGAAAGTCGTGAAACATTTTTCACAAAACCTCTTATAATATCCTACTAATCCAAGAAAACTATGAATCTCAATTATTGTTGTAGTTTGTGGCCACTCCTATACAAATTTTGTCTTTGTAGGGTCAACTGTGATTCCTTCAATGCTTACAATGTGCCCTAAGAAAGCCACTTGTTGTAACCAAAATTTACATTTTCTGAACTTCCCAAAAAGCCTCTCCTTCCATAGATTTTTGAAAATAACACTTAGATGATCCTCATGCTCCTCATGAATTTTGGAATATATCAGAATATCATCAATAAAAACTACCACAAAGTTATCAAGGTAACCCTTAAAGACTATATTCCTCAAATCCATAAAAATAGCAGGTGCATTAGTCATTCCGAAGGGAATAACAACAAACTCATAATGCCCATATCTTGATTGGAAGATAGTTTTTGGAATGTCTTATTTCTTCACCCTCAATTGATGATAACCAGATCAAAGATCAATCTTAGAGAAGAAATGAGCCCCAAGAAATTGGTCAAATAAGTCATCAATTCTTAGAAGATAGTATTTTTTCTTCACTGTGATCCCATTCAGTTCTCTATAATCAATGCATAGCCGCATTGATCCGTCCTTCTTTTTCACAAAGAGAACTGGTTCTCCCCAAGGAGACACACTCAGTCGAATAAACCCTTTCTCCAAAAGATCTTGTAGTTGTTTCTTTAATTCCTCCAGCTCCACATTTTCCATCCTATACGGGGTATTTGATATCGGATGAGATCCAGGTATGAGTTCAGTGGAGAACTCTACCTCTCTTTCTGGGGGAGGTCTAGTCAACTCCTCAAGAAATATGTCAATGTATTCCTGGAAAATGGGGAAATTTTATATCCTCAAACTCTCATTTCCTTCTTCTTCTCCACCGATCAATTCCATAAAGAATGATATAGGAGGTTCTTCTAGACAAAGATCAGGTTGAGATCTCTCTCCTTGGAATATAAATGTAGCTTTTCCATTCAAAACTTCTGAGATTTCCTTACTTCCGAATTTGATCTTAGAATTATACTTTGAGAGCCAGTCCATCCCTAGTATAATGTCAAATTATAGAATGGGAATGATTACTAGATTTGCGATAAGGTTGTTCTCACTAAAGTAAATACAAGAGTTTATAAACACTAATGATGCTTGGATAATCCCACTAGGAGTCTTGACTGATAAATCTAATTTTAGAAAATCGGGTATTGATTCTAAATTCTTTGCAAACATGGAGGAAATAAAGGAATGCATAGAACCAGAATCAAACAAAGTACTTTCTAGCTTTGAGAGAATAATAAGAGTACCTGCTACCACATCATTTGGAGCTTCAACTTCAGTTGTCATGATAAAAAAATCACATACTTGATCCCTTGGCCTTTTCTAAGGCTGATGGTGGTTCCCCTCCACTGCCCTTGGATTTGGACAGTGATTGGAAAAGTGCCCACTTTGTCCACACTTAAAGCACTGGACATGAGGTAGGGCCTGCACCATCTTCCCCTTATCATTTGTGTTTGGAAGTTGAGGTTTCCCCTCACTACAACAATTCCTTGCAAAATGGACATCTCTTCCACACTTGTATCATTTCTCACTCCCAAGCAGGCAGTTCCTCAAATGATTCTTCCCACATTTATTACATGTGGGAAGTTGCACTTGATTTCCTCCTCTTCCCTGATCAAAATTCCTCCCTAATCTAGGATCTATCGATCTCTTCTTGTCATTGGATTTATGAGACCACTGTGTCTCTCCAAACTCGAGTTCGACTTTCATCGCACTCCACACGATCTCCTCATAGCTATTATAGTCTTAGTTGGATAGAATCTTCCACAGATGAGGTCTCAATCCACCGAAGAATCTATCAACCTTACCAATTGGATCTATGAAAAATATAGAGGTATATCGTGAACGTTGGGTGAAGTTCATATCATAGCTTCCGACAGATTTGTTCTCCTTTTTATTCAGTTTGAGAAACTCCTTCTCCATCCTCGTTCTCGTGGAACGAGGGAAATACTTACTGAAAAATATCCTTCTGAACTCTTATAACTCCATAGCTTCAACCTCCAATATTGGCCTCGTGTTTTTTATTAGTTCCCACCACTAATCAACTTCTCCTTCTAAGTGATAGACAAACCAGGGTGACCTATTTTTACTCTGAAAAACGGAGTATAGAAAATATCTTCTTGATGGAGCTGATCCACTGCTCAGTAATCAATGGTTCGGTCGATCCACCAAAGGTTGGTGGTCGTTGATGCATAAAAGGACTCAATAGAATGTTGTTTCCTTCGCAACGAGATCGGTCTCTCAACTTGATTCAAGTTATTTCCCATAACTTGAGTTAGTTAGTTTATCATTTGCATAAATGTTTCCATTCCGGCATCCATTAGAGGGCCGTTAGGGCATGGTCCATTGCGGCCACCATTTGTACGGTTCCTCTTATTTCCCACCATTTTCTAAAAGAATAAAATCTCAGTGAGAAAATTATTTCATTTACGAATATTTAAACTATAAAGGATTTTATGTCTTAAAAGTTCAAGTATAAACAATTAAATTTCTCTATAATTTCTTCATATTGATTCATAAAAACCTTGCGATTAATTAAACATATCACCATGGTCCATCCACAAGGTGTCATAAAAATTACCAAGATTATTCACCAAGGTATCGTGAAACTTGTCATCTCTAGAGATTAATTCTTTACCTAATGCATTGGAGCACTATCAGAGTGCACCCTTAATATGTATTTACTTTAATGTGAACCAGATAGATCATAATCAAACATTTCATAAATAACCCAAATAGAATCAAATAAATGGGTTTCATGTCAAAATCGTGACGTTTTAAAAAAGCTTAAAAATAAGATCATTATGTCATTTATAACCCATGGAAATGGAGTAAGGGTTATATGTATGTCAATTATAGAATCAAATATATAATATTTTTATATTTATGAACACCAATAGAAACAAAATAGGTCTCGGGCTCTTCTCTTTAGGGAGAGGCTCATGCCCTCCTCACTGGTCTTTCCCTCTACCACCAGGGAAACATCTACATCGTTGAAGCTGAAACGGATTCCCTCATCCTCCTCAATTCCCTATAAGGCATCAGGTCTATTCCCTGGTTGATTGCCTATATCATCAGGAAATGCCGAGGCATGCTATCCACGAACATTAGAATGGTTCACACATGACGAGAGGGGAATAAAGTGGTGGATCACCTTGCCTCTCTAGCGGATCATAACCCCGGCGTGTCTTGCTTCTATGACCTGAAATTTTTGTCCCCTGAGGGGGTTAACTTCATTAGAAAGGATGCCCTTGGTTTGCATTACTTTCTCCACCCTAGCTTCTCTTTTGTCTTCTATTTCTTTTCCTTGTACTTTCCTTCTCCCAATAAATAAATAACTGATGATGAGAAGACGCAACATAAAGGAAGTCATGACTTAAAAGAGGAGGGTGAAAGGATCCCTTACCTTGAATAGTAACTTCAAAATATTGAAGTTAGGGACCTTGGGAGGCTTGAGGGAACCATGGGAGGACTTCTTGGGAGGTAAGGAGACCATAACTTCATTGAGGAGGATTTTGGAATGAAATGGATGAGGGAATGGCTTGGTATTTATAGGGGAAGTGAGGGAACATATCATTAATTGCCAAGGGACACCTCATCGGTGGTATTGGAAAAACCATGGGCTTGCCCATGGTATTTTCCCATCGTATTGGACAGTTGGGACACCTCATAGAATATATCACTATTCAAAAGTTGACCAGAAAAATTACACAATTATAAAATCATTAAAGATGTCATTAAACACCCGAAACTCAAAACTATATTTTCACTATTCACCAAAAATTCGACTTTTTCAGAAAAAACCCCAAAAATCACCTTAACCTAATATCAATGCTCTGAATTCAAAAATGAACTCTATTTTATAAAAATAATTTTCTAAATATTTTTAATTTAATTTTTAAATAAAAAACACTATTCACCCGAAAAAACTAATACTTAACTAATAATTTCTGAAATAGTTATTTACCTATTTTATTAAATCACATTACTTAATCAAGGTGCCTAAATTATATTAATACTTTCTTAATTGAGGTTACTTAATCCATTTGGTCACATTACTATTCATAAGCGCAAATCACTATTCATAATTTACTATTCACCAAAAATTTAGTTGATCTTATTAGACTCTAAATTTCTTACTGAACACAACTGTAGAAGACCATTTTTTGAAAATAATTACACATTATTAATTATTTAAGGTTTATATAAATATTTTAAAAACTTCTTTTTTTTTCAAAAAACATCAATAATATACATCCTATATTTATCTGTACATTTGAAAATTCACAAACTTCCCCATAAGAAGAAATCAAAATTTTTATTTATATCAAAGGATTACATATGGAAGCTAATGTCTCATTGCATAGACCCTTATAACACCAGCATAGGATCTAAGTGTAAGGTGTGTTGAGGTGATAATATCTTTGGGCGGTTTGACCAACATTGCCCGAGTGGCGATTTCTATCAGTTTGAACTTCTCCTGAAGGCGATTCCGTTCCAGCTTCACATGATGATGTTCGGCTTGGGTTTGGTCCAGAGCAAAGCTCAGTGGTGCTAACTCCTTCCCAAGTTCCATAATATGGGATTCGAATGGCCTGAGGCTACTGGATGAGGCCATCAAAACTTCTTTCTATATTAATTAACCAAGATCATTTGTATTTATAAACAAAAAATTATAACGTTAAGAGTTTAGATTCCAATGGTCATATTGACCAACAATCATATAATAGTTGAAACCCAATGGTCTCATTTAATTATAATCACTTAATTAATTAAATAATATAGTTTTGTTGCATATAAAATAAAATAACACACAAAATTTAAGAAAAATATATTAATAAAAAGTTCAGGTCGTTACATGATGGCACATAACCACAGTTGGTAAGAGAAACTTCCCTAGTCTGGAGGAGCTTCCATAAAGCATGAGGGGGCCAGTCATGAGTGTATGGGTGGCCTTTCAAAACGTCCCATTGCCTCCAGGACACTGGGAAATTGGCCTTGGGGGGATGGATGGTGGGATCCCAACAGTGACTTCAACAGCTTGTTTAGCCACCCGTGAAGTCACGACCCCATATTTCACAAAATTCCTTGGGGGAGACCAGATGATTTAGAAGGAATTTTCTTGGCTGAGAGTTACCAACAACTCCCTTTTTCCTCTCCTTCCCCTTAGGCCCAGATTCCTTGGAAGTTACCACGATAGGAACCAGATCATCTAATTGTCCATCTAGATATAATTTAACCCGGGTCTCAACATAAATTTTGGTGAGGAAGGGTACAAAATCCCTAGAGTCTAGAAGTCTGACTTAGCACTGGGTGTCCTCCTAGGTAAACATCATCCACATTTGATGGGATATCATCAGATGCTTCTCTTGACAGGCACTATTGAGAGCAGGCGGACACAACTTCTGGACATAGTTAAATTGACGACTGAACCAGTAAGGTTCATATCCCACGTAGATAAGCTCTCCTATAATGCGGGCTACCAATAAACCTTATCTCAAAGAAAAAAAGTAAACTCAATTGAAAAAGTGTTCAGATGCATTATTTTTAGTAATACCAGAAGAGGAATCGTAAGGATGCTAAGAGAAACGTTCATGGATGTTGAGATAATCCATTAAGTCATGATCATTCTTTTCGATCTACTCTTCTCGTTTATCCTATGAGGCCCAATCCATTGGTATAACCCTGTTGATACTATGAGGATACGTTCAGAGGATGGAATGTGGAATTGGTAAAGAATTGATAAAGATATAACCTCTTATGTGGGATCCTATCAAGCTCCAAAGAATTTGGAAGGGCCCAATCATCTGGTAAGGTGGCCCCCCTTCGCTAATCTGACCCAGAATGTGATAAATCTTGTCTAGCACTGGGATAGCTAGATTGATGCATCTACCAGTGGATAGCTGAGTGGACATGATGAAAGTTGAGGCTCTCACACCACCATATTTTTATATTGGTAATATCCACCCACACAAAAACATGGCCAAGAAGGATGCTATTTTAAATAATCAGTCAACATCAGGGATGAGTCCGCATCTCCACTCATGAAATTTCCCATCTTCCAAGGTGGGCCAATAAGTACCCACACGCCTCTGGGTTGTTTTGGTAGGGCAGGCCCTAGGTCTGTGTGGACTAGGCTTTAGACCAATTTTCTTAACAAAGGCACAAAACCACTCAACAAAAGGAATGTCCCGATTCAGATAAGGATCAACTTCCTTCAAAAGTGAATTCACCTGAATGATGAGTTTCTTAGACAAAAGTGGGGTCCTCTCTTTTTTATCCCAAACAAAGGAAGGAGGTAGAAATTAATCATACATATCCCTGACAATAGGGACTCCCAGGATTAACTGGATGTCCCAAAGACTAATTCTGACCTCCATGTGGGTTAAATGAAAAGTATTGGTGTATGGGATCCACCTGCTCACGAACTGTGAAATTAGGGTGTTAGGATAGTGAGTGTATGTCTGAGATACCCAAGAAGCCTTATATAATCCCATGACCTGTAGATCGGCCTGAAATTCTTTTCAATTCTTGAGAACCCAAAAAGGCCACCCAAGTCTAAGCTAATTGAGCCTCCCAAGTGAAGATCCCGCCTGGATGACCTGTCGTGCTATTCGTTTCCTACAGATTTCTGCATGATGCTCTGGTAGCAATGGACCATCTTGTTTGGCTTCCATTGCACCTACCATAAGGTTCAAGGTTCATAGCTCAGTAGGTACCCAACGAAGACATCTCTTTGAAGGTATTTCCCCCTAAAAGAAATCAAGGTCCCCGAGATAGAGGTGTTAGTTATCTAGGTAGTAGGATAATCAGTTGGATATGGTTCTAAAATCATTGTATCAAACAATAGACCAAACCCATAAGTTGGAAGACTGTCTAAGGATAGGTATTCCCTTTTACTCACCATAAGCATATTTACCGTATATTGATGTAATGGAACGACCATAATTTTTTTATCAAACAAATCCACCATGTTCTTCAATTTTTCATCAGTAGTAGAAAGAGGGGAAGTAGTAGTAGCCTTAAAAGGAACAATGACATCAGAAGCAGTCTGTGGAAAATCCATTGTAGCCAAAACATAAATATCCAAAATCCAAAAAAAAAGTCAGTCCAATGAGAAACGTGTTGGATAAAGGTCACAAAAAATGTCCAAGGGACTTAAAAGAGGGTCTACATAGAGCTTCTGCGTACTGATCTCAGAAACGATATGAAGAAACCATTCCCCGCATACTGCATGGTACACAGAAGTAATTTACCGCATACTGAAGCGGTACACGGAAGCTATACCATGTATAGACTCGATATATGAAAGACCCATGAGGTACTAGCCCATGGAGCATTGACCAGCAAACATAAGGGTCCGTAGAAGGAAGAAACCACAAAACAAGACCTCGCCATGCTGATATTCAAAGAATTGTGATTAAGAGTTTATGTTCAGATTATTAAGGATTAAAGTTCAGTTAGTCAGTTTAAGCTTAGTGTGTGGAAAATGAAAATTGTGTAGCGTTCTCTTATGCGGAAGTCCATAATTTAGTTTTAAATTCCACAACGCAGTTCACAAAACCCAAAATTTAGTTCATGAGTGGAAGCAATTGTGAAGAGTTTGGTTCGCAACACACAAAAAGTGGTTCACAAATACAGATTTTGCAAAGGAGACAATACGTGACCACAAAAAAAGCCAAGGGGGCCGAGTGCACTTTTCTCTACGAGAAACAGTAAAAGAAAAATGACCTGGGCCCCTATAAATAGGTGCGGTCCCCTCTTACTAGACCTATCTATTCTACCGCAAATCACTTTATTTTAAGACCACTTCTACATCAGAATAGTCTCCTCTTAATTTCGAACGGACACCATTTCGATGGGGGGAATTTTTAGGGTCCTAAAAACTTAGCAAAAGGATGTAAATACTCCCACAAACACTTTGAAGAAGGAAGCAAGCATCCGTACAGGTTTAGTAAAGAGAATGGATGCAAATAGAATTGAAAACTTGGGAAGAAACTTGAAGAAATTGAATTTCTCAAGAGTTTTAAGTGACCTACATACCATAACCAGGAAGGTTTCACAGAATGCATAAATCGTGAACCACCAGTATGTAGAAGGAACCATGAGGCGCTGGCCCACAGAATGATGGACAACGAACCCAGGAAGCTATGAACCACATAGTTAGCAGAATAAAGCGAACGAAGGCCATCCATATACCATCCTGCGAACTCATAAGTTCATATACAAAGAAAATCGAAAGGGTTCTGCAAACCATGACTCGTGAACTGCAGCCTTCGCAAACCCCAGATGAACAAGTCTTCTATGAATTGAGATATCTCCTCATGATATTCTGAAAATGGAACTGCATGCCCATAGATATGATTTTTTTCCAATGCTCTATAAAAGTGGAATAGGGGGAATAAGAAGAGGAAAGACAGTGAAAGCATAGAGGATACCCAAGAGAGTGGATGAAAGAATTCAGAGAGTATTTCGGCATCAGTATCAAATCATCGACGAAATTAAAACTGTGAACCACGTTTCCGCAAGTATAACCAACCATCAATCATAAAGAAAGGAACTTAATAATAATGGGTAAACTAAGATCCTAATTGGTTTCATCAAGAACCATAAATTCCTCACAGATGAACTCACCGTGAACCACAGGTTTCAGGACCCTCCTTCAATATGGTATTTTTCATAGTGTATCACTATACAGATCAAACCTTGCACCACGTACTACATCAGTATGCATATGGAACCCAAAGCGATGTGGAGGACTACATCTAGGACTGCATACCGCTTTCATACATGGTTGTCCATTCCCAAGCCTACATACTACTTCAGTACGTGGATGACCCCTCTACCCACATACCACTACGGTATGTGGAGCTCCCCTATCCCACATAAGAAAATAGTACATAAAATGGGGATTCTTTAGGGGTCCTTCCCTCCAGATCCAATCTCGCCCCTCCATTACCATCCAATCCTCTATAGACCCTTTACAAACCAGTCTCCTTGAATCAGGTCAAAGCCTCCTCCAAAGCCATCAGACCTGTATGATCAAATCATCAGGCGCATCAGCGCGCCCCTTTGTGTCTACATACCCATCGTAAGTGGAGTCATAAAGGCTCTCCCCACAATGGTTTGGACTCTCGGGATGTCTATAAGTCTAAATTCTAATGCTAACTCAGAGTCTAACCTTGGGATGATGATGTGAACCTCCCCATTCTAGGGATTAAGGGTGATCACTTACTTTTACATTCAATGAGGAACGATGATTAGTCAAAGGAATCTTATTTGATTCTCCTTTTTATGAGAGGTGACATTCCTCCCCTTTCGCAAAGCACATTCTGGGTCACTCCCACATAGGTAAGTCCCTAATATTTTGGGATCCAACCCACATGACCTCCAATGTCATCCAACATTAAAAAGTTCATCAATTCGCACCCTCTCCCACTGTCTCCTCGGCTTATTCGGCTATAGGCCTACCCTCTCCCATAAACGGGAGATAAGGTGTGTGTTTGTTTGAATCTCTCACATCCCCTTGTTTCTCACACCGAGTATAAATCATGTGGGATTAGAGATTTGTGACGATTACAAAATATAAATAAACAAACCATTCTAAACTATGAGAATTCTGATTTCTGCTCAGACTAGGATATGTGGGATGTCTGCTTGAAGGCTCAAGCTCAAAAGGGTTCCCTTCCTAAAGGGTTCACCCACCATATACCCCCAGATGGGAAACTTCCATGCATAAGCCCCAAACCATACCGAACTACATGGGATCTGATTCCTGTCCCAAGGATACATAGGAATCCTATCTCATGGGTCCTATCCCAACATCATCCATCTTCCATATCTCCTAGATGAAGATAAACTCTAAATCTCCTCATTTCCTGGATTAAGTCAGTATTCCATACATAACATCAAATCCATGTATGTCCATGATGATCCTACAAACTAAGGGTAGCCTATGGATACACTCTTTGGGAATGAAACAAGGATTCATGAACATATGAACATGACTTAAATCTATAAGCGAGTCCTGGAATAGGAAATAATTCCCTAAAAAAGGGCTCAATGAGCCTGAACTCCCATCCTATCGACAAATGGAGTCCTTAAGTGTCTTTGTCAAAATCATCATCCAACGAGCACCTTTCTTTGGAAAGCAGGTCCATGAATCATAGATACTAGGGTTGTTGGGTGTTTTTGGCTCCACGAATAAACCCGTTGGAGACCATCCAAGGAATTAATTTCTAAAGAGGACTAATTAAACAAATACTTAACCCCATGAAATCGCTCACTAGGACCATTTGTCTATGGCACCTCCTTTATAATATGAATGGGATAAACTACCCAGTCCCAATGGGGTCAATCTAATCCTTCCCAAAGGATAACAATGTGGATCATGTCAAAACAAAGATGGCGATGTGAAAGTATCTATAATAATGAATGAATTCTCATCACCCATCAGACCATTATTTTAATTTCCCTCAAACCTGTAAATGTGTTTCCTCAAAGACGAAACAAAAATGGTGAACCCGACATGAAAGAAGGGAAATAATACCACTCTTAATCAACCTTGTAGATAGGGCTTGTCCGGGGATTATATGATTTAATTTAATTTTTTCACAGAGAAAGGGGACATTTCAATATTTTTTATAGCTAGGTCCAGATCGTAGAGTTCAGGTCCACCACACATCTTCTCAGGTAGAAACTGAGTTATGCAGGATTCCCAATGAACATTCCTTGCGGAGGTTTTTCCCTCACATGGGAAGGGATGGAATTTCATTTGAGGATTCCAAGACAAGATAGGAATCTAAGAATTTCCATTGAGCGATGTAGTTTAATGGCATGCATCCTGGATACTTTTGGCCTTACAGTTTAGTGTCATGTGGTAAGGATGTTTTTTTGTGCAGTTTAAATTCATGCAGTGAATACATCCTATCACAAAGACCATAAATAGATTTGAGTTAATCGTTATCATGATATTCTAGTGTTCTTTATACATGAGTGATGATAGAAGGTGTAAACCCTAGTCCCATGGGGGGGGGGTCTTGGATCTGGAGGAATGACATGGGGTTTGGAATCCATTGGGCGTACTGAGGTAGGAGAGGACTCTCCTAAGGATGGATTTTCCTTTGGTTGATGGCTGTTTTGTAGGCGACATACGCAGATCCACCAGGGCATGATGTGCATAGTCAAAACAAGGTGTTCGTAGGACACTAGCCCTCCATCTCTAATGGCCATGAATGTTTATGGGGACCCAAGATTTCTTGGAGTATGGAGTTTGAAAAATAATAAAGATGTGTCTGGGAACGTAAGAAATATCCAGACTATGATCATACATGAACTAATGAAGATTATATATAGATCTGACTCATATGTAGGGTGAAGAATAATCTTTTGACTCTTTATGAGAGCCAAAATTTAAATTTTGAATTTCCATCATATCTTTGAATTTGTTGTGCTAGAAATTGGGGGCATGTGTGGGATCTTGTAATGTTGAGAATCAGTATGCACATGACTCTTGAGGAACATTTCTATTCAGCATTGTGCAGTTAGGACCTTTCACAGATTCCTTTGTAAAATTCTGACATATGCATGAAGTAAGGGGCATTGTTGTTTTTTTGTTTGGGTGGATGGATCGGGATAAAGGATCTGGGAGTCACAACATATCCCGATGATGAATGGGAATCAATCTGTACATAGTTCTAAATATTCCCTATAAAGTCCTAGTCTACATGTATAGACATGAGAAGGCATTTTTTTTATTGGTGGATGGGCCTGAATTTTAAATCTGGGTGTCACCATGTATCCTACAAGGGTAGGAATCATGCCATGCATAGTTCTAAACATTCCTTGTACCTATCTGACTCAAACATAAGAGTAGGGGCATTTTTGTTTCATCTTATACAGGTGTCAATTCTATCATATTCCTCTATAGTTTGTTTATGTAAGGGTATCCTTACCACCGATCCTAATCTCATGTGAGTTATACTCGATGTGATAAACAAGGAGTCAAAAGTATTCCCCTCATAATATGGGGAGATAGGGGATAAAATTGAGGAATTTTTTTCATGTGAGGGTTAGGCCAAGATAGAGGGTCAAGGCGTTTCTATGTATCCCACTGATGAATGAGAATCAAGCTGTACATAGTTCTTTGGGTACTGTAAAGTTTATCGTCAGGAGATTAGAATGATTTATGCTATGTGGTTTAACGTCTTGCTGCTAGGACGCTATATTGTGTAGTTTAGAGTCATGAAACGAGGACATTAACATCACAATTTAATGTCATGTTGTAGGGACTAATACCCTACAATTTAACATCATGTGGTCATGATGATAACTCGTAGTTTAGGGTCATAGATTTTTGACCATATACGTCACCGTTGCGTGAAGTACTTCTTCAAAAACCTTGCATTGGTGGGAGCCATGATGAGCTGTCCATCCATTGATATAATGGAATATGTTCCATTAGAATAAACCCTATGTATGACATATGGTCCCTCCCACTTTGACTCAATCTTTGGGGGTTTTTTCCCAAGTATCATCGGGGTTCTGAGGACCAACACCATCTCTCCTTTGAGGAAAGACCAAAGGCGAACCTTTTTATTGAAGGCTCATGCGATCCAATTTTGGTAGATTTACAAATGGTGAATAGTGTGCATCCTTTTCTCATATAGCTACTCCAACTCATCAAACCATTTTTGGGATTGCTCATCCATGGACAGTTGATCAAAAATGGCCACATGAAGTGATGGCACTTGAATTTCAATGGGTAAAACCACCTCTGACCCGTATACTAGTGAGTATGGGGTTGCCTGGGTAGTAGTGCGGGTCGTGGTCCGGTAATCCCATAAAGCATGAAGGATCTTTTTTGGCCATGATTTCTTATCTTTATCTACAATATTCGGGAGTATATTGGAAAAATTCTTATTAAAAGCCTCTATCTTCTTGTTGGCCATTGAATGGTAGCGATATGAATGATTGACTTTGATTCCATACTCATGGTATAAATTTTCTAACTCAGAAGAGTATAATTTGGTTCCATTTTCCATTAGTATTTTATGAAGGACATAAAATTTGGTAATAATGATAACCTTCACAAAGCTAACAATGCTTTTTTCCCCAACCTCTTTAAGGGGCATAACTTCATCCCATTTCGAGAAGAATTTGGTTTATGTGAGAATGAACTTGAATTGTTTGACTATGGCTGGAAGATATGGTCCCAAAATATCCATCCCCATATGGAAAATGGACAGGAGTACTTAGTTATGTGTAGTATCTCTGGGGATCGGTGGATAAAATTATCATGAACTTGGTAGGGATGACACTTCTTGGAAAATATGCTACAATCCTGTATCATAGTGGGACAATAGTATCCAAGCCTTCGAATTTGATGGGCGAGCTTGGTTTCTGATTGGTGTGCTCCACAAGCTTCGGCATGCACTTCTTTCATGGTGACAACAGTCTCTTCTCCATCGATGCACCTGGGAAGGTCTACATCAAGGCTGTATTTGTCGACAACCTTTTCTTGGTTTGCACCATTGTATATTACAAAGTTGACTACCCACCTCTGGATCTGTTCTCTTCCTGCCTAATCTGGTGGGAGTTCCCCCATCTGGAGGTAATTTGCAATGGGAGTCATCCAGCTGGTGGTGTGACCATAAGGCTCATAAATAGGGCTAATCTCATTGATTTCCTCCATATTATTCTGAATAAATGGAAAGAAAATCTGACGATAGGAAATGCTGATGACTGTTTCATCCCTCTCTAGATCAGCCAGGGTTGTAGATGCATTTTCTAATGCATCAGCTTGAGCATTTTGTGACAGGGGGACATAGGTTAGTGTTAGTTTTGATAGGAATTCTACCATCAGTTCTTGAACATGGTTCATCAAAGGTACCGATACTTCTTTCTTAGTGGTATAGTCACCATTGAACTACTTGATGACCAGATCTGAATCTTATTTTATCTTCAAGTGTTTATCTCGGGCTGGAAGTGCCCGCTCTAGGCCTACAATTAGGGTATGGTATTCTGGTTCATTATTTGTGAATCCCTCTAAAATTAGGAAGGAGTAAGTTTAGATTACCTTCTCAAGGGATATGAGTATAAATCCTTGTCCAACTTTTTTGAGATTGGGATCCTCCATACTTTACCCTATTGGGCTTCTAGAAGCACCATCGAAGTATATTTTCCATTCCCGGGGGCCTTCTTAGATGGAAAACACTTCTTCATCTAGAAGTTCAACATCCAACATAGTGGTTTATTCCGAGGGGTGATCTGCCAAGAAGTATGATAACTCCTAGACTTTGATGGATTTCTGGGGCACGTACCATATGTCAAACTGTTATAGGATGACTTCCCACCATGATAGGAATCTAGTTAGCATGTGACAATTGAGGATATACTTGAACGGGTTGTAGCCGGAGACCAGATGGACCTCATGGTACTGCAGGTAATGCCTGAATTTATGAACCACAAAGATTAGGTCTAGGAAGTTCATTTTGATTCTTGAATATTGAGTCTCAGCATCAATCATTGTTCTAATGAGGTAATAGAGGCTATTCTCACTGCCTAAATCATTCTTCTGTGTGAGGAAAACACCTAATGGACATTCCAAGGAGGTTACGTACAAAATGACTAGTCTCCCCTCAACTAGTGGCATAAACACCAGTGGGCTTAGGAGATATCTTTTGAGACTGTCGAATGTTTATTTAAAATCATTATCCCACTCATATGTAACCCCTTTCTTCATTAACCTAGTGAAAGGTAAACATTTTACCGCAAGGTTGGATATGAAGCGCTGGATGTAGGACAATTTCTCTTGGAGACCCCTCAGCTCAGTGAGGTTATGAGGCGGATACATGCCAAAGATGGGTTTTGTCTTCTCAGGGTCGACTTCGATGTCGTGATGGCGTACAACGAAGCCAAGTAATTTCTTAGAGGTACCAAAATCACACTTTAGGGGATTTATATTTAAATCGTGTTGTTGCATTTTATTGAAAACAATTTCAAGATCTATCAGGTGGTTTGAGCGCTATTGTGATTTAACCACCAAATCTTTGATGTATCACTCGACGAATTTCCCCAGGAAGGGATTGAAAATGCGACGCATGATGCATTGATGTGTAGGGTCAGCATTTTTCAGACGAAAGGGCATCACCATATAACAGAACACTCCTCAGGGGGCCCTAAAAGCAGTATCTTCTTCATCTCCTCAGGAAATTTACATCTAGTTGAATCTAGAATAACCATCCATGAAAGATAGGGCCTCATATCTGGTAGCCGCATCAATCAACAATTTTGTGATCAAGACCAGGAAATCATCTTTTGGGTAGTACTGATTGAGGTCCCTGAAGTCAATGAATAATATAATCTATCCTTTCTTCTTTTGGACAGAGACTATTTTTTCCATCCAGAAAGGATATTGTACTTCCCAGATGTAGTTAACATTGATTATCTTGTCAACTTCAGCCACTATTTTGGAATAATCCATCAGGTGGGTCCTTCTAGATGCCTTATTATAGCCACAATGGTCTTCTGGAAGACCCAGATGATGAGTGGAGACCTCGAGATTGAGTCTTGGTATTTCTGTTTAGTTCCAGGAAAACAAATCTTGATTATTCTTTAGGAAGGAGGTATATGCCTCTTGCTTCTTGAAAGGCATGTCCATACTAATCAGAGTCGGATGTAGGTCGTCTTCGGTGCCCAGGTTTATCTCACTAAGTTCATCGATTATGTTGGAGACAACTTCTTTGAATGTGGGTGGGGCATCTTTGAGGTCTTCTTCTTCATCATCATCTTCCTCTTCATCTTCTTCTTCCTCTTCTGATGGATAAAGGATTATTAAGATGAACTATCTGGTGTTGGGAGAGAAATTGTCTTCTTCTATAGTGAGTAAGGTGGGAACTGTCTAGGGTCCCGAGGACAGACCAAAAGTATCTTTCTTTGGGATTTCCCTAACATCATAGGATTCGGCACGCTCTTCAGCATCTTCGGACTTGGAGGCCATAATGAAAATCATGTAGATAACTGAGTCTATATACGAGCTTGAACTTATGCATTCAACTTGGTTGATGGGTAATACATACTCTTCCCCAATATGTTAGAGGGGATCGACGAGAGCCATTTCCAATCCATTTGGGGTGATGATCCAATCAACATCATTGTCCAAAGACTACTTCTCTTTCAGCTCATAGAACCCTTCATTGACAAAATATGACTCATAGGATTAGAATGGGGATTTATTAGCATGAAATGTACCATTTTTCCCATTAGTGCAATATTTGACACACTGATGGTATGATGATAGAATCCTAGTGTGATGATGTAGCCAGGGCCTCCCTAACAGGACGTCAAAGGTCGTACTTGTCACACTACCAAAAACTCAGAATCAGACATGAGGTCTCCAAGCCAGGTTTTAAGCTTGATTCATCCCAATGGATTCTTCTCATTTTGTCGTATCCTAATAGAGTTTTGGTTTAGGGTGTTATATTTTCTTCATCATAGCCTAACTGACTAAGTGTTCGTAGGGGGAGGAGGTTGACTCCAGATCCATTGTTGATAAAAATTATTCGAACATCAATGTCATTTATCTTGCTGGACACATATAAGGGTTTGATGTGACCATTCATGATGGAATGTTCATCCTTGTCTATGAAAGAGATTATGGTGTGTCATTATTAGGGATTGGTTTCCATCCGATAGATTTCAGTTGTTGCTACTTCAGCCTCGAATTCCTGGGGACTTAGTAAGGCTTCAATGAGTGCCTCCCTAAGGTTTGCAGAAAGAATCGATGCATACATGATTGATATATTTGTTGGTACTGAGGCTAGCTACTTCATAATATCATATTTTTTCTCTAAAGGTCATTTCTTCCCAACTCAGGTATGTTCTTTCATAGGAACTTTAGGGTCTTGAGCTTTGGACATAGATAGTGCGACCTCTATGACAAGAGCTAATGGCACTGCTGTACTTTCTGAGTTCAGACGAACTGGTTTTCCTGTATGCCTTGGGAAATTAGATATATATTCTTTGTCTGACGTATAATCTAAGATGTCTGGGCTAAAATTTCTTCCAGTGAGGGCAGAGAAACACTCTGGTTCCTATTGTGTCTACTGGAGGGTTCTTCTGTGAGTTTCTACAATATAAATAGTTTGAGCTAAGGCATGGATAAAAATTTGACTCCTTCCAAGACCATGCCTTCCCAGAAACCCTCAGCCTATGTGTCCTCTTCCTCTGGATCTCCAGTTGGACATGGGGGATTTTCATTTGTGTCCATAGTCTTCATCATATAAGGGGTCCATCAAGTGAATGACATTAATGGAGTTGAAGATCAGTTCTTGACCTGAAAATGATTCTGTCTGACTGTCTTCTTCTGATGGTGTCATTTGGTGGGGAGGTTCCCATTGTCCCAAGTTAGATGGAATGAAGTCTGAAAGTGTCAATAATGACTTCGACTTTGGTGCTATCTCATCTTCTTGCTCTTGATTTCTACCCTTCTGGCCCCCATAAGACTAAATGGCTAAGGATGATGACCATGTCACATCATGAGCTATTGGGGGCACGGTTGATTGCTTCAACTATACCTAGAGGATTCCATGAACTTGGTTGACTATTTTCCAGGTCATCCAACTGTCAATTTTTTTCCCCTTTTTGCTGGTGACTTCTTTCCATTCATCTTCCTCTCTTGGGTCTAAGGTGGAGACATACACCAATTTTGTTTGTGGTAGACCCAACTTGACTTGTCCAGAATCCACAATCTTTTTCAGAAGATCCTTGAAGACGAATCACTCTTGGATGGTGTGCCCTAATATCTGGTGATAGGGACAATAATTTGGATAGTCTTTGAGACCCACATCATCAGATTTCTTTGGATCTGGTAGTCAGAGCAAGTTGCAATTCATGGCGGCTATAAAGTATTCACAGACTTGTTCATCTTGGAACGAGTAGACTTTATTAATTCATTTCTAGAACTAATTTCTTTTATCACCCCTTCGCTCATCTTGACAAGGTGGGGGTGGTTGTTGGAATCCAGGGGGTCCTGCACGGTTTGGTGGTGGCCTCATAACTGGAGATGGTGCCGAGGGTGACTTAAGCATGAAAAAAGATGCTTCAACTTTTCATGTTCTTTTTCCTGGGGCTGATGGGGCCACCCAGGACTTGAGATTGGTCCACTGCAAGGATTATTCTATCCTTTGGTCAATGGTAGATAAATATATGAACCCACTTTTGTACTTCACTGGGATGAGTGGTGTTCGTAATTCATTATGGAGGTTATCGATGCACATAGAAATCATTTCATCCTGGGGGAGTGGGTAGTTCAGGGAGTAAGTTAGGACTATCTATCTGGAAATGAAGTCTAAAACTCTTTCATTATATCACTTCTTTTAATTCATGAGATTCCTGACCGTTGTCTTAGGCAATGTTGAACTGAACTTGAAGAGAAACTGTTACCGGAGGTCCTCCCAACCTGTGAGTGAGTTAGCTGGAAAGCTAGAATACCATACGAAGGCTGAAACTTTCAAGGTTCACATGAAGCACATGAGTTTCACCGCTTCTTACTAATTAGGGGTGACCATTATGGGATCATAGTAAGAGGCATAGTGCATTAGGTGGTGTTTTGGGTTTCCTGAACCATTGAACACTAGGAATACAAGGTTCCCAAATTTTGGCGGTGGCAGAATGTTGCTCACCCAATCCGAGTAGGGTTTGTGCTATAGTTGTATCGGAGCATGCCACCCTTCCATGGTTTCTAGTTGAGCTTTCAATTTCCCAATAGTATTCAAGATAACTTGATGCACATCCTTCTGTACTTGAGCTTGTGCGGGTGTAGTAGGGGGAAAAGTTGGATGTGTCGGCACTACTGGAATTTTGGTTGGTTACTCAACTGGGGGTATCCTATGTGGGTTTTCATAAAGATACTCTGGATTATTTCCCAGTAGAGGGAAGTATTTATGTCCTTATAAAGATAGATTTAAGTAGGTTTATGGTCCTGATTCAAGATTGGACGGGCATCTGAGCTTGACTTTATTTATTGAGATGAGTGCCTGTGGCAAGGTCACCTCTTCTGGGAAAACCTGTTGATATTCTTCTTGAGGAACAAATCAGGAAAGATAACTCCCTTGATATAGTTCGATATTGATTCACCTGAGTTATTTCATTTCTTCCTCCTACTTAGAGAATATTTCCTTGAGAGTGAGGGACACACTCTCAGGGGGAGGAGGAGGTGGGTCATAGATGGCATGGGATTTATTTTTATCCTTTTTGGGGATTCGTGCAAGAGGTAATGAAGGATTAACTGAGGGGGTGCCCAAATTTAGGACAACTCTCTAGTTACGGGTATTCACACCATCAGGATCGGTGTGGGATGCCTCCAGGAGGGAACCATATTCTCTTTTATTCTCTTCCTTTGTATCATTTCCTATGATATCCGTGGGGTTGATTTTTACCATGTTCACAGATGTATACCACATTGGGGGTGGTGTACCCAACGCCGAATGGTAGGAAAGATTTCTACATCCTTTTTCGGACTTTATCCTCCCATTTTTCAGTATTCTTAGGGTTTCTTGGATAAAATTTACCCAAAGGGAGCCCTGATATGACCTCGTAATGTGCCTTCATCTCGGAGGGTATGAACCATGAGACAGGGTGTAATGGGTGACCTCTCTGCTCATCGTTCTTCCTAGACCGGAGAAGACAGATGTCCACTGTGCTGGAACATGAGGTAAAAATTCCCCATCCCTATAGGTTGGGACTTCTACCATTCTTCCACTGATGAACTATAGCGTAGATTTGTTTGTCTTATGGGGGCATTTTCAGTTAAAAATTCCCCCTGCACTACGGGTTGAGGCTATTCCCATATTGCGGTGGTTGCCACTGCTATTTCCACATTTTTGATTTCATTCTCTCTAATGCGGGTGTGAGACAAGTATGGTGCTTGATCCACATGAGATTTATTAGATTTTGAAGACATGATTACTGCTTGCTGGTTGGATTCCCTTAGGTGGGAAGCCACCTGGATGTTCTTAATTTCCTGGCTCAGAATATTTTTTATGGCTTGATCTCATCGGGCCTAACGCTTTTGAGACTTACTCCGAGCCAGTTTTTGTTGAGTATTCCATCTTTCTTGAGTAGGGATTTTATTTGATTTCTGACTTTGGGTAATGAAATTGAAAGATGTAATTTCTAATGATGTATAATGGATGGGATGCAGAAGTAATTTACAACATACTACAACAGTATGCGGAAGCTATACTGCGTATAGCCGTGATATGAGAAAGACCTGCGAGGCGATGACCCGCGGAGAATTGGCTAGCAAATAGAAGGGTTCACAGAAGTGAAGAAACCATGAACCAAGGACTCACCTTGCTGATATTTAAATAATTCTAATTAGGAGTATAAGTTTAGATTATTAAGGCATAAATTTTAGTTCGTTAGTTTAAGCTTGGTGTGCGGGACACGCAAATCGTGTAGCATTCTCCTATGCGGAAGTCTGAAATTTAGTTTTAAATTACACAATGCCATTCACAAAACCCAAAATTTGGTTTGCGGGTGGAATAAATTGTGAAGAGTTCGGTTCTCAGAACGTACAGAGCAGTTCGTGAATACGGATTTCGCAAATGAGATGGCACACGAACGTAGATAAAGAAAATGGGGGGGGGGGGTCAAGAGCACTTTTTCCACGAGAAAAGAAAAAAGGCAAATGACCTAGGTCCCTATTAATAGGCATGGTCCCTCCGAAAAGACCTATATGTTCTACCACAAACCACTTCAGTTTAGGACTGCTTCTACATCAGAATAATCTCTTCTTCATTCTGAATGGACCCCATTCCGATGGGAGGAATTTTTAGGGTCCTGAAAACATCGTAAAGGGAAGTAAATACTCCCATAAGCACTTTTCAGAAGAAATAAAGCATTCCTAAAGGTACAAAAAAGCAAATGGATGAAAATTGAATTGCAAAATTAGGAAGAAACTTGAAGAAATTGGGTTTATCAAGAGTTTTTAGTGACCTGCGTACCACCACCGAGAAGGGTTCACGCAATGTATGAATTGTGAACCACTAGTACGCAGAAGGACCCATGAGGCACTGGCTCGTGGAGCGATGATCATCATACTAAGGAAGCTGCGAACCACATAATAAGTGGAATCAAGCACATGAATCCCATCCACATACCGTCTTGCGAACTCATCAATTCGTAGACGAATCAAATTTGTAGGGTTCCGCGAACCATGACTTGCGAACAACAACCTTTGCAAACCCTAGTTGACCAAGTCTTTTATAGATTGAGATATATCTTCATGGGATTCCATAAATAGTGCCACATGCCCAAAGATATGATTTTCCCCAATGCTCTATAAAAGGGGCATAGGAGGATTAATAAGAGGATAGATGAAGAAAGAACAGAGAAGACCCTAGAAATTGGAAGAAATAATTCAAAGAGGATTCCAGCTGCAGTTTCAAATCATTAGTGATGTTTAAACCACGAACCAAATTTCCATAGGTATAACCAGTCACGAACCATAAAAATAAAGAACTTAATAATAATGGGTAAACTGAAAACCTAATTGGTGTCATCACGAACCACAAATTCCTCGCGGATGAAATCTCTATGAATGATAGGTTCCAGGACCCTCATTCAATATGGTGCTCAACATAGTGTATCTCTATGTAGATTGAAGCCCACACTACGTACTGTGTCAGTATGTGGATAGAACCTGAAGTGGCATGGAAGACCACATCCAGGACCACATACCACTTCGTTATGTGGTGGTCCATACCCATTCCTACATACTGCTGCGGTACGTGGATGACCCCTCTACCTGTATACCACTATGGTATGAAGAGCCCCCCATCCCACATGATAAAATAGTATGTGGAATGGGGTGTCTTCCCTCCATCTCTAATATCACCCCTCCATTACCGTCCAGTCCTCCACAACTCCTCTGCGAACTAGTCCACCGACATCAGGCCAGAGCTTCCTCCAAAGCCACCAGACCTGTATGATCATATTATCAGGCGCATTAGTGCACCCCTTTGAGTCTACAAATCCAAGGTAAGAAGATTCATGAAATTTTTCCCCACAACGGTTCGGACTCCCGAGATGTATGTAAGTATACATTCCTATGGTAACTTGGAGTCCAAACTTGGTACACTGACGTAAACCTCCCCGTTCTTGGGATTAAGGGTGATCACTTGCTTTTCCATTCAATGAGGAACAATGATCCGTCATAGGAATCATGTTCACTTATCCTTTTGATGAGATACGACATTCCTTCCCTTTTCCAGAGTGCATTCTGAGGCACTCCCACAGAGGTAAGTCCCTAATCTTCTGGGAACCTAGCCACATGACCTCCAATGTCATCCCATATTGAAAGGTTCATCGATCCGTGACCTCTCCCACCATCTCCTCAGCTTCTTCTGACGTAGGCCCGACCTCTCCCATCAGTAGGATAGAAGGTGTGTGGCTGGTTAAATCTCTTACATCCTCTTGTTTCTCACATCGAGTATGAATCACATGGACTTAGATATTTGTAACGATTACAACATCCACACAACCAACCCATTCTAAACTATGAGAACTCTAATTCCTGTTCAGACTAGGATACATAGGATGCTTGATTAAACACCTGAGATCAAAGGGTGCCATTCCAAAAGGATTCACCCAAGCATGTACCCCCAAATGAGAAACTTGCATGCGTAAGCCCCAACCCATAATGAACTACGTGGGATTTGATTCCTCTCCTGAGGATACCTAAGAAGCCCATCTCATGGGTCTAATGAAAAAATCTAGCCATTTTCTGTCTCTCCTGGATGATGATAAACTTCAGAGAACCTCTTTTCATGGAAGTCAGAATTTCCTCCCTATCATGAAATCCATGTATGTCCATGATGATCCTGTAAACTAGGGGTAGCCCATGGATACACTCTTCGGGAATGAACCAAGAATTGATTAACATATGATCATGACTTAAATCTATAATAGAGTCTTGTAATAGACAATAATTCCCTTCAAAATGGTGCGGTGAGCCTAACCTCCAATCCTATCGACCAATGGAGTCCTTAAGTGTCTTTGGGAAAATCGTCATCCAACGAGCGCCTTCTTTGGAAAGCAGTTCTATGAATCATGGATACCAGAGTCATTGGGTGTTTCTATCTCCATGAATAAACCCTATGGATACCATCTGCGGGAGTCATATTCTAAGAGGATCAATTTCAAAAATACTTAACCCCATGCAATCACCTGCTAGAACCATTTGACTATGTCACATCCTTCATAATGCAGAAGGGATAAACTGCCTAGTCCCCATAGGGTAAATCCAATCCCCCATAAAGGATAGCGATGTGGATCAGGTCAAAACAAAGACAATGACGTGAAAGTCTCTAATAATGGTCAAATACTCATCACCCGTCGAACCATTATTTTCATTTTCTCAAACTCGTAAACATGACACCTTATAGGTGAAATAATCATAATTTAGTGCTTTTCATATGAAAATCCAGTTGATACTCAAATTTCTCTTCTCGAGTAAAAATATTAACTTCTTTATCTAGAATTTCAAACTTTCCAATCATTATCACAAAGTTATCAACACCATTGAATATAAAACTGGTCTTTATGAGATCTCTCTAGTATTCATAATCGAAACCATTAAATATTGGTGATATTCTTGGATTTAGATTTTCTAACATCCCAACATTTAAATATGTAATATCAAAAATAGTTATACTCTTTTCGAAAAAAGACATGTTAGTGTAACAAAATTTATAATATAGTTTATAAAAACAGTTTATAAATATAGATTTCTACTCTGATACAAAATATAGGACCATATGAGTATTAAGGAACACTATAAGAGGGTGTGGGGGGGGGGGGGGGTGAATTGCAGCTTATAAAATAAAGCTATCAATTTTTACAAAACTATTTGATAACATATACCACACAAATATTTCATCTGATTCTCATAGTCTATAAAATTTTATAGAAAACTGAGTAAAATTTTCTACACAAATGCCTAGTAAAAAATATAAACTTGTAAAGGTAAGTGAAATGTGCTGTCATGGGTACCCTTAAATGATTAATGGTTTTTGTGGTACTTAAGTGCAGTAGAGTGGCTGACCAAGTCCGTCTCTCAAAGAGGAAGTAATTGATACAACTTATTAAAGGTATTATGAAAATACAATAAAAGAGAAGAAAAAACACTACATAAAAAGGATGGGAAATTTTTTACAATTATAATCCTTGATGAAGTTTTCTAAAAGAAGATTGTATTTTTTTGTTTTTATTTTTGAAATGAAGTTCGATTGAAATGACACAACAAGAAGATGTTTTTAGAAAATATTTAAAAGGAATAATCGATATAACTCTACCTGTTTAATAAATTATTTATCATTATCATCTAAATTAACATATAATTAATTATTATCCCCAAAATTTTTAACCCCTGAACCCTATGAGAATTAACTTTACCACAAAGATGAAGTGAATTAAACCCTATGCTATCTTTGAAACATGCAATCGCAACACCCTGCTTTGATTGATGTTCTAAGGATAACATATGGTCAGTGGTAAATTAGGGAACATATCCATTCCATAAAATTAGGATGAATTGTTTTTATGGATTATATTTTAACTCTAAAAATTTATCTCGTGTGGTCTTGTATTACCGATTAAGATCACACTATCACAATTCACACAATACTCAACCTCGTGTGTTTTTGTGTTAATTGTTCAATTGCTTTCTTAGATTCGTCTAATTTAAAAAATCAATTCATGGATAATATTAAGTTAATTAGAGTATCTCAATGATTCAAAAAAATTAAATTAAGAGGGTATAATATAGATCGATCACTAAGAAAACTACTCTTCCATGGGCGTTGTGGTCATCATGGAGACATTTTGCATGAGCCAAGGATTGAAAGGGTAGAACCCAATCTCATTTCCACTCTTGATTCAAGCCCAAATAGGATGAGTAAATAAAAATATAATTTAATAAAACAGAAGAAAATATAATAAATAAAATAATAACAAAGAAGTTTATGACACAAATGCAAACATTACAACATGAAGAAGAGAAGAAGGCTTTGACGAGGGGATCCTTACTTCAAGAGATACCCCTCTTAAAATGGATGTATAATTTGAGTGAAACCAATTATCCTCTACCTTAAATATTCTAATTCACGTCCCAACCCCTCAAAATGAAAAAAAACTAATTTATAGAGTGGAGGGGAGGCTAGGTTTAAAGAGGTTTCAAGTGTGAATGGGGAATCTCGGTCAAATATTTTAATCCAAATTTCACCGCCCATTTGACCTCTAAAACACATGAACCAAATGTTACTCCAGAAGAATTATTTGTGAACAATTGGGTTGGTGAGATCCTCTCAAAATTTGGGCCTAATACAAGAACTAACGACGAAGTTATGTTCCAAATACAGAACTGATGTCCAATCTAGCGGGTCCGGCCCTCCTTTGCCTTCACGGTCTATTTAGTCCAACCAAATGAAAGATTTAGCTCCAATGCGCTGAACAAAAGTCGAATCCCATTATGTCAGGAACACATTTTCAAAATTTTAAGTTCAAATAATAAATATAAAAATATTTATCTCTGAAATTCTATAGTGTACTATAAAGGGTAAAACTGGAATTTCCATCAAATTTTCAAATGAAGGATCTAATCCCAAATATTTTATAAATAAACATATTTAAAAAAATTTGAGGAAAATTTATCATTTATTATCAATAAAACATTCAATAAAAATGTTTTTTATCATCAATTAAGTTTATAAATTATGTTAGAAAACCTTACGGAAACATTATAATAAAAATATCCACTCTTTAGCCTTAAGAGTTAAGGGATTCAATAACATTGACTTTAGATATCCATGGTTATAATGAAATAATAAAGGTAGGTCTTCCTTAAACAAGGAATCCCTCGATATAAAGATCAAAACAACTCTATTTCCCTATAATTATGATCCCTCTATCATAATATAAGAAATCTATATCTTCCTAAATATCAAAAATACCTTGATTATACTAGATAAAATAAATAATTATAAACAAATAAATTCTAAAGGCATGTACTAAAAGTAATCAAAATGGATTCTTTAAAAAAATACTCACTAAATAATTACAATTAATCTCTCTTAAAGTAATAATATGTTACATAAATATTCACAAAATCTTTAGATCATCAATGCTGAAAAAATTTTCAGCTTAAAAAAACCTTTATCCTCATTTGAAACTTTTATTTATAATAATTTATCCAATGGTAATATCCTGCATATATCTGAGGTTGTTTCAACAAACTCAGATGAACTCTTTATGCACTGGAAAAGTTCTATACTTTATCATTGTATGATGGTCCTATTTATAAATAAAAATTACGATTCTTCAGGATCTCATCTGATCAAATAATAATTTTTTTCATCTGTTAGAATGAATTTTCTTCATCTGATAGTTCATCTGGAAATCATGTTTACTTCTGGTTGATGAAGTCCATCTAAAAGACTTTATAAAATTCATCTGAGGGGTTTTCTATACTTTGTATTTTGGAATTTGTAAATATTTATTCAAAGGACTTTGAAATAATCCATCCGATGTACAAAATACATTTATGTCTTATTTGGAAAACTATGCCCGATGGAATAATATTTTATACATTCTTAAAAATACATTTTCTACAAAACAACTTAAAAATATTCGGAGGTGTAAAAGTTAGTAAAGTATTAAACTTAAGTAGATGAATTTTGATTTTAAAAATCAAGATAGAAAGTTTTGAATGAAAATTTTCAACTAAACATCAGCTTCATTAAATTTTGTGATCTACCATTTTCAAATAAATCAAATTTAGGATGCCTGAAAATTTTATCCAGATCCAACTATGTCTTTAAGATATCTTTAGTATTACCTAGTGTGTCTAACATAGTATAAAATATGTTATTAAATCAATTTTTCTCAATATTAATTAAATTTATCATGTGATGAACCAACAAACCATAACAATATGGTAGATCTAAAAAAATACTTCACTTTTTCCAATTATGATCACTCCAAAAACCTTTTATTTTTTGATGGTTTATAGTTAGACAAAATGTAATAGGAGGTAATGAAGAGATGATAGTTTTAATTTCAATGCACGATAGAATAATTATAGTTCCATCTCCTTCAATTCTTCCTTCTATAAAATTATTTATATTCCTTTATAAAGGATGATCATAAGGGATAATTATTCAATGATGGTTAAAAACAAGGATTTCATCCATTAATAAGCATAAATACTTTACTATCACTCATACAATACCAACATGATTCAGTACCATGAATAATACATTTATAAAACATTCCAAATACTATAAAGTAACAAATTTTCAACATTATTGTTTCCCTAAGTGTTAAATTATATTGTGTAACAACATCACATGTAGTTACACCATCACTTAATAAAAAAATTAACTCGCTAATTAGTGGTTTAAAATAAACATTGATATTATTCTTTAGATGTCGTATAATTAATAATGAAAATATTGATATGTTACCTTTATCAATATCCTTGGAGGTATGTTCTGTGGAGTAATTAAAATAGTCTAATAAGAGTATTGATTATCTTAAGCACCAAATGGGTAAAAACCATATGTAGAAATAAATAACCAAACATTTTGAGGTTCTAAAGAAAAAGATATATATAATTGATCAAAGTGTTTCCATAAATCACCATCATAAGGATGATTTAAGATTCCATTTTCATAAATATTGAATCAAATACACATCATGAATGAAGCTATGTTGTGAAACACAAATAGATGTTCCAATCTAGGTGTAATTGGAATATACCCAAGTTATTTTTTTAGAACAACCCTAGATTATCCATATTGATTGTATTTGTACCTCAATTGTACACATGTTCGGAAATTTACTAAAGAATCATAATCACCATAATATAAGATGAAAAATTTTAAACATGCATGAATACTTTGATAAATAAAAACCAAATCAATAACCAAAATTTTTATTTCATAGAAATTTAAAGGCATCATATTTCCCACAAGCAACATAAATTGAATGAAATAAAATATTTGGTAAAAACTATTATTATACATTAAAAAATTTAATTTTATAGCCATAAATTTTGTAGAAACTTCTAATTTTCTTATTCTTTATTCAAGATACAAGTAATCGTTGGTAGATTTCAAAAATTAGAGAGAATGAGGTGGTTCTGATTCAAAGTTAGAATTATCATTTTGAATATCTGTTTCTTGAAAAGTTTTCCCAACAACCCTGTGTGCTAAATTTTGAAATTGTGATGGATTGGGAACCAAAAAAAATAATATTTCCCAATGAATTATGTTCATCATGTTGAAACCAATAAACATAATCTACTCGAAAATCAAAACATCGTAGATGAACCCCAACCATATAAACCATTTTAAGCCTCTTGAGATATAATTTCTTATAATGGTACTTAATTGTGTCTTCTAAAAAATTATAGGTTTGATGATGTAAATACATTAAATGCTTCAACTCCCTCAATGAATATAGTATTAACACCAAAAAAATGTGGATTTTTTCTTTGAATTATCCAACCATGATATTGTAATAAAACAATTGTTTATTTTCTTTATCCAAATTTTTATGAGAAAATAACAACAATTTGATTACAAAGAAAAAATGGTTATTTATTAAATAATTTTTTGTAATATCCCGAATCCAAGTGCCACTCAATGGGTGCCCCGAACCCAGTTGGTCACATGACCTCAAGCGCATTTCCCCAAATGCCAGAGGCTGCTGACTACCAACGAGGGCCTAAGTCTGATAGTGGGGAAACTATGCCCTCATTTGTCAAAATGTAGCGCAGTGGAAAAATATATACACACCAAAAGCTGAAGCATTAAACAATGAAAAGATGAAAGGACAACAGTACTGAAGAAAAAGATAACCAACAACCATATATATACAGAATGATGCAATATGTCCTATTTCTAAGAAAGCAGTCAAATCAGGATACACTACAATCAAATACAATACAATACAGAGAACCAAGTACCGCAAAGCAAACTAAAACAGTGCAGCAGGAACTCAGCAACATCGCAAGCCTGAGATCGGCCCCATGCTCTCCTACTCCTCTGCAACAATCAAGTACCTGTATAGGGACTCTTTCCCTTATCAACACATGTAGCAATATAATCTGTTTGGGCCTAAGAAATGACCCAAAGAGGGTGCGAGAAATAATCCTAGTAGGCAACCACCAAAGGCCTATGCACAACTATCAGTGAAAATGTGCAACAACAGTGTGCAATAATGAAATGCAGTAAATTAGAAAGTACTCAGAACCAGCTACTCCTACAAGTTCCATTTCCATTTAATTATTATGTAACAATTCAATATAATTGATTTATAAGTTTTCGAGACTCATCCTTAGCCGTCAATCTCTTATACAGTGTCGCAGAAAAACTACAATAGTATATCTCACAAATAGAAGGTATAAAACTACCAAACATGTGCTTTAGCTTGGCTGGTATAACACAAGAAAACACCACAGTTAATATTCAAGTGAACATTACCCTCAGGCTAAACAGTACCTTACCCTCAAGCTAATCAGAACCATGCCCTCAGGCTAAACAGAAACAAAACCCTCAGGTAACTGCCCTCAGGCATAACGAATATTGCCCTCAGGCATACAATATATTTCCCTCAGGCACAGAAGATATAGCTCTCAAGAAAAAAGTTTCCCTCAGGCTAAACAAACACTTTCTCTTAGGCATAAGAAACATCGCCCTCAGGCTAATCATACCTTTTTCCTCAGGCTAAACAGAACCTTGCCCTCAGGCTAATCAAAATACTACCCTTAGGCTAAGAAAGTAACCGGGATGAGCCCAACACATAAGCAAGCAATTTATATACATTTTATCTCAAGAAAACTCAAATCATGCTATAATCACAACATACCCACCGATATCCTGGACAAACGGCTAAACAAGGGAAACACACCCATGGGGTGGCCCTGGATCAATGCAGTGATCCCAAACAGCAGTTTATACATATTCATTAAATTACCTATGCAATTTTAGGTGTTTTATCAGTCAAGGCCTCATCAATACGACACCCCAAAAGTGGGCGCGTAACACAATATTACACATAATCAACTCGATAGTTGGAAATAAACACCAGACCACCTCTCTCAATATCCTATGATCGATATACGTGATTGATGCCTCCCAAATCAACCGAGAACGGCGTAGATTTGGGATAAAAGTTCACCCATTAAAACTCAAATAACTTCCCATTGGGAAGGAATTGGAAGGAAACACTCAAGGAGATAGAAGGGCTTACCCGTGCAGTCCAAACGTGATCGATGACGGAAGAATCAGAGTTCCAACGTGCGATTGGGAGCTCTTCCAGGCTTCGACCTCCCCTCCCGGTGCTCCAAACGAACTCACTACCTCCTATGCTAAATGAGGATGCTACTACCTGTTTATAACCAAAAAACATAACTACATGGCATTTACTCTCAAATACACGACATGTAATTTCCATTTTTTAATTGTTCCTTTAGCGGCCACTTTCGACCGCCTCACTGTTCATCTGTCGACTTGATTACACGACATGTATTTATGAGTACACAGTGTGTTCTACTATTCCACTGGTGGCTACTCCTGCCACTTACTATTCACCTGCCGACTGATTACATGATGTGTATATAGTAAGTACACTGCGTGCAGTCAGTTTTTACACCCTTCATCACTGACAAGCCTACACGCCCTGTATACTCATCCCACACGACCAAAGTACACAGCGTTTGGAAATGTACACGGCGTGTACCCAAAAATTTTGGGATTTTCCCCCATTTTCCTTATTTTCTCAAAAAAATTAAAGGAAAAGGAAAAGAAGAAACCCGTACCTTAAGAATAAGAACTGAGTTCTTACAAACTTCCCCCCTTAAATAAATTCATCCCTAAATTTCTCTTCCAAGGGTGGTGAAGATAAAGCTGAGAACAACACTGCCACTGAGCACGTACATCGGTCTCCCACTCCTAGGTTTCATCCTACACTCGGTCATACTGCCATAACACCCGTACGAGAGGAACTGACCGACCTCAGAGAAAATTCGTGCTCCTATCAAAAATACATATCAGATGCTCCTCAAAGGATGAATCGACATAAAGTTCAACCTAATCAGGCTGAAAAACATGAGAATGGGTCTGAGTGATAACGACACAGTTGAGATACATGGAAAACATCATGCATGGCCTGATACCTCTATGCTAACTGCAACCGATATGCAACCGACCTGACTCTCTCCAAAATCTCAAATGGCCCCACATACCTCGGGGAAAGTTTACCTTGTCTCCTGATCCGCCTGTGTCCCAACCTCAGCGAAACATGCAAGAAAACTTGATCCCTAACCACGAACTCCAAGGGTCGTCTGCGGCGATCAACATACAATTTCTGTCGAGACTGTGTAGTAGACATCCGCTTCTGAATCAAATGGACCTGCTCTGAAGTCTACTGTACGAGATGTGGTCCCAGTAAAGCTGCCTCACCTGCCTCCAACCACCACAGGGGTAATCGGCATGGCCTACCATATAAATCCTCGTAAGGTGCCATCTCAATAGTTTCCTGAAAACTATTATTTTAGGAAAACTCGACCAGGGGTATGTGCCTCTCCCAAGAGACCCAAAAGTCTAGGACACAAGCACACATCATGTCCTCAAGCACCTGTATCGTATGCTCTGACTGACCATCGATCTGAGGATGGTAAGCTGTGCTCAGAAGCACCTGTGTACCCAGTGCCCTCTGAAAACTCTGCCAGAAACGAGACATAAAATGGGCGTCCCTATCTAAAATGATAGAATGAGGGACCCAATGAAGATGTACTACCTCTCAGATATACAAATTTCTGAGCTCATCAACACCGAAGGTCTCCTTGATCGGAAAAAAGTGAGCTACCTTTGTAGGTCTGTCTACAACAACCCATACAGAATCATTTCCTTGAGGTGTCCTCAGCAACCCGGTCATGAATTCCATCATGACGTTATCCCATTTCCACTTAGGAATGGGTAACTATTGTAACATTCCAGCGGGCCTCTGATGCTCCACCTTCACCTGATGATAGATGGAACACCTCGTAACAAAACCAACTACCTCTCTTTTCATACCCGTCCACCAATAATGACGTCTCAAGTCACAGTACATTTTGGTAACTCCAGGATGCACTGCCCAAGTTGAAGCATAAAACTCCCACATCAACTCCTCGTGTATATCCCATAGAACCCACACTCATCCATGGATACACAGTACCTCATCATTGCCTATCGTCAGACCAAGAGGAGGGTACTCACTTGCCACCGACTCCCGTAGAACTAGGACTTCTGAATCTGATATTTGTCTCATCCTCACTCAATCCAGAAGGGTAGAAGTCATAGCTAAGGATAGAAGATAGGCTCAACCCTTACTATCATGAACCTCCAAATTCATCTCAGAGAACAAATCCATCAGCTTCCACTCACCATTAGCCTCCTGAATTGCCTGTATCTGAGTCCTCCTACTTAGTGCACCAGCAACTACATTACCTTTACTAGGTGTATAGGTAAGCTCAAAGTCAAATGACTGAATGTATTCAAACCACCTTTGCTATATCAAATTCAGGTCACGCTGGGTAAAGATGTATTTAAGACTTTTGTGGTCCGTAAACACCACAAAATGTTCTCCCAAGAGATAATGTCTCCATCAACATAACACATGAACAACTGCAGCCAACTCGAGATCATGCGTCGGGTAATTCCTCTCATGTGGCCTCAACTGCTGAGACCTGTAAGCAACTACTCGATCGCCCTGAATCAACACTACTCCTAGTCTAATACCTGATGCATCAAAGTAAACTGTATAGCTCTTCCCTTACTCTGGAAGTATCAGGACTGGTGTTGATGTCAACCTTCCCTTCAGCTCCTAAAAGACTGTCTCACAAGCTTATGACCAAATGAACTTCACTCCCTTATTAGTCAAACCCTTCAACGATGTTGCTAAGCGGGAGAAGTCCTGTATAAAGTGCCTGTAGTAACCAACCATCCCCAAGAAACTCCGTATTTCAAACACGTTCTTTGGTCGCTCCCATGAAACTACATTTCTCACTTTCTTCGGTTCTACCACAACTACTGCCTCTGAGATAATATGACCTAGGAAGTGAATCTGGTTCATCCAAAAGTGGCACTTTGAGAGCTTATCATATAACTGATGCTCTCTCAGTGTACTCAGTACGATCTCAAGATGGGTGGCATGGTCATGTCGAGTGTGGGAGTACACCAATATTTCATCCATAAAGACTACCACAAAAGAATCCAGATAAGGGTGGAACACACGATTCATCAGAGTCTTGAAAAATGTTGGTGCATTCGTGAGTCCGAACGGCATGACCAAGTACTCATATAGACCATATCTGCTCCGAAAGGCTATAAGCGGTATGTCCAATGGTCTAATGCACAACTGGTGATATCTGGATCTCAAGTCAATCTTTGAGAACACTCGTGCTCCCCGAAGTTGATAAAAAAGATCATCAATCCTTGGAGTGGGATATCAGTTCTTGACCATCAACTGGTTCAACTTCCGATAATCCACACAAAGTCTAAGGGTATCGTCCGCCTTCTTCGCAAACAGGACAGGAAAACCCCAAGGAGAAGTACTAGAATTTAATAAGGGAAGAAGGAAAAGAAAATATTCAAGTTGACAAAATAAGACTACACGACGTGTATAATAACTACACAACATGTTCTCTTAAGTCTTTCACATGGGCGTGTACTTTTTTTAGAACTGGTCATGTAACACCCCAAACACACGACGTGTTGTCCACACACACGCCGTGTACGTGAATCTTATTCCCATGCCCGAGTCCTTCTATATGGCTTAGCCACACAACTCACTTTTGAATGCAACTACACGATGTGTATAAAGTCTACACGACATGTACTAGACGAGCTTCACTGACCCGTGTTGTTCAAGACACGGTCGGGTACACAACTCACACTACACGATGTGTATTTCTAAGTTTTTTTGGATAGTAAGCCTCAGAAACTACTCCGGAGTCCAAAAAACCACTGAATGAACACCCAAGTGACAAATTATGATCCGTGAGGGCGCATAATCCCCATGAACCAAATATTGACATCATTTACGTGGTATCAGAAAGTAAAAAAGTTGATAATCCACCAAATTCCGGTTGATGAGGTCCCATACTCCTCAAGAACCAAAGTTTGGCATTCATTCACAAAACCTTACATCAAAATACCCTATCAAATAGCAGGTATTTTATCAAGGAATCTATCACAACAACATGAATTTTCTAGCACAACATCTATCACAACAACATGCGATTTCTAATGCACCTACATGGCATGGAGACTATGCATGGCATGCGATTCTAACATGTGCCTAAATGATGCATGAGATGGAACACCCTCATCTCATTAGGTTTCAACTAAATAGAACCAAAGTATAAAAATATAAACAACACACAACAAGTGCGTCACCCAACGGTGAAGATCAAATAAACTGTAAAATTGAAAAACTAGAAAAAAAATTGCAACACAAGCTAAATTGGATTTTCACTATGCACGGGTAAGCTACTCCCGGGCACAGCTTATTACAAAGTACCTATTCCGTCTTATCCCTGGCTATAGGCTCCAAACAGTAAGTCAAGAAGAAATGACCCTCTGATAACACTTTGTAACGTCCCAGATCTGGGTTCCACTCAACGGGTGCCCCGAACCCGGTTGGTCACATGACCTCAAGCACATTTCCCCAAACGCCAGAGGCTGTTGACTAGCAGCGAGGGCCTAGGTCTGATAGTGGGGAAACTATGCCCTCATTTTTCAAAGTGTAGTGCAGCGGAAAAATATATACAGACCAAAAGCAGAAGAAGTAAACAATACAAAGATGAAAGGACAACAATAATGAAGAAAAAGATAACCAACATTCATATATACACATGATGATGTAATATGTCCTATTTTTAAGAAAGCAGTCAAAACATGATACACTGTAATCAAATACAATACAGTACAAAGTAACAAGTACAACAAAGCAAACTAAAATAGTGCAGTAGGAACTTAGTAGCATCGCAAGCCTATGTTCGGTCCCATGCTCTCCTACTCCTCTGCAACAATCAAGTACCTGTATAGGGACTCTTTCCCTTATCAACACCTGAAGCAATATAATCTGTTTGGGCCCAAGACATGACCCAAACAAGGTGTGAGAAATAATTCTAGTAGGCAACCACTAAAGGCCCGTGCCCAACTGTTAGTGAAAATGTGCAACAGAAGTGTGCAGTAATGAAATGAAGTAAACTAGGAAGTAATCAGAAGTAGTTACTCCTACCTGTTCCATTTCCATTTAATTATTATGTAACAAGTCAATATAATTGATTTATAAGTTTCTGAGACTCATCCTCAGCTGACAATATCCTATACAGTGCCGCAGAAAAACTAAAATAGTCTATCTAACAAATAGAATGTATAACAATACCAAGCCTGTGCTTTAGCTTGGCAGGTATAACACAAGAAAACACCATAGTGAATATTCAAGTGAACATTTCCCTCAGGATAAACAGTACCTTGACCTCAGGCTAATCAGAACCTTACCCTCAGGCTAAACAGAAATGAAACCCTCAGGTAACTGCCCTCAAGCATAACGAATATTGCGCTCAGGCATACGAGATATTGCCCTCAGACACAAAATCTAAAACCCTCAGGCATATGAAACGTTTCCCTCAGGCTAAACAAACAGTTGCCCTTAGGCATAAAAAACGTTGCCCTTAGGCTAATCAAACTTTTTCCCTCAGGATAAACAGAACCTTTCCCTCAGGCTAATCAAAACACTGGCCTCAGGATAAGAAAGTAACTGGGCTGAGCCCAACCCATAAGCAAGCAATTTATATACATTTTCTCTCAATAAAACTCAAAGCATGCTATAATCATGGCATACCCACGAGTATCCTGGCCAAATGATTAAACAAGGGAAATGCACCCACGGGGTGGCCCTGGATCAATGCAGCGATCCCAAACAACAGTTTATACATATTCATTAAAGTGTCTATGCAATTCTAGCCATTTTATCAGTCAAGGCCTCAACCATAAGACACCCCAAACATGGGCGCGTAGCACAGTGGTAAACAAAATAAAATCGATAGTTGAAAATAAACACCAGACCACCTACCTCAATCTCCTCTGATCGATATACGTGATCGATGCCTCTCAAATCAACCGATAACGATGTAGATCTAGGATAAACGTTCACCAATTCAAACTCAAATAACTTCCCCTTGGGAAGGAATTGGAAGGAACACTCAAGGAGAGGGAAGGGCTTACCCGCACGGTCCAAAAGTGATCGACGACGGAAGAATCCAAGTTCTGGCGTGTGATCAGGAGCTCTTCCAGGCTTTGGCCTCCCCTCCCGGTGCTCCAAACGAACTCACTGCCTCCTCTGCTGAATGAGGAGGATACTGCCCATTTATAACATAAAAACATAACTACACAGTGTGTACTCTAAAATACACGACATGCACTTTCCATTTTTTTAACTATTCCTCTTGCGGCCACTTTCCACTGCCTCACTGTTCATCTATCGACTTGATTACACAACGTGTATTTCTGAGTACACGGCGTGTACCACTGTTCCACTGGCGGCTACTCCCACTGCCTTACTATTCTCCTGCCGATTGATTACACGGCGTGTATATACTTAGTACCCGGCATGTAGTCTGTTTTTACACCCTTCATCCCTGACAGGCCTATATACCCTGTATACTCATCCCACACGGCCAAAGTACACGACGTGTGGAAAAGTACATGACATGTACCCACAAATTTGGAGAATTTTCCCCATTTTCCTTATTTTCTCAAAAACATTAAAGGAAAAGGAAAAGAAGAAACCCATACCTCAAGAATAAGAATTGGGTTCTTACATTTGTCATAAAAAATAATTATTTTTATTAAATACTTTGTATTTTTTTTCATTTAAATTTAATTTTTTTATTAATTTGGAGTAATTTTTTATTACATAACTTGTATTTATTAATATATTATAAATAATTACTTACTTAAATTCTTTAATATTTCTTATGATCTATATAAATATATAAATAATTTCAAAAAAATACTACTCTTTAATGTTATATTTTTTAGGTTTGTAATGACATTAATTTTTATTAATTAATTCTTTTATTTACAAATTATAGATTTTATATATTTGAAATAAGTATTTTTTTTTTCATATTTTTTATTTGTTAATTATAAATTTTATTTTATACTAGAAACAATAATTTCAAAAAAAGAACTATTATTTAAGATAATATTTTTTTAGTTTTTTTATTGATCAAAATTTTAAATAAAATTTTAAAATGTCTATTTAAAATTAAAATTTCGATTTACTAGAATTAAGTATTTATATTATTTTGTAATGAATTAAATTAATATATTTTTATTTAAAAATATAAATTATATATTTAACTCTATTTTTTTTCATTAATAAAATTTATTATTAATAAGTGTTACTTGATTAAATTTTCTATATTTTAAATTATTTTATCTTAAGTTTAATAATTTTTTATTATATTCTAAACATTTTTTTAAAATATTATAATATTTAATTAATTTTAAACTTATTTATTATCATTTACCATTATTTTTTTTATTTTTTATTTAAATACATTTAAATAAATTTTCATATTTTTTATTTATAAATTAAAAACTTAATTTTATTTGAAATAGTATTTTTACTATTTTTATTGATTTAAATTAATTAAATGTAATTTATAATTATATTGTTGTTTTGAAAACTATAATAAAAATTTAGTATTAACAAATTATATATAATTTTTTAATTATAGTAATGTTTGTTTTTATTTTTATTTTAAAAAATATAATTTAATGAAAATTTTCTACATTTTAACAAAATATTTTTTTATTTTTTATTTAATAATTTTTTTAAATAATTTTTTCCAAAATTTATATTTAAAATTAAAATTTATATTTAACATAATTAATCATATTTATTATTTTTTAGGTATTTAATTTAATATATATATATATTTAAAAAATATATTTTGAATTTTTAATAACAATTTTTATTTATTTTAAAAAAAATTTGTATTAATAATAATTACTTTATTAAATGATTTGTATTTTTATTTATTCTATCATAAGTTTTATAAAATTTTATGGTCTTCTAATTCATTTTTTAAATTTTATAATATTTAAGTAATTTTTAAATTTTTTATTATTCATTAACATTATTCTTTTTAATTTTTTTTATTTAACTACTTTTAATTAAAATTTCATATTTTTAATTTCTTAATGAAAAATTTTATTTTATAAAAATTAGTTTTTTAATATTTTTATTGAGTTAAATTAATTAAATTTATGTTATAATAATAATATTATTAAAAATGTAAAATATTAATTTAGAATTAATTATAAATTATATTTTTAAATTATATTAATGCTTATTTTCTTTTTATATTAGAAATTGTAATAAATTAAAGTAATTATAAAATTAATTAAATAAAAACAATAAATAAGATGAAAAACAAATAAAAGTTAATTTTTATAGTTTACTACAGTTCTATAATTTAATTATTATGATCTTAATTTACTAATAACTATTAAATATATTTTCAAATTTATAATTTTTTTTACTATTAATACATTGTAAAACATAATAAATTAAAATAATGATAATATTCTAATTAAATAAAAATAAATAACTAAATTTTAAAATACGTAAAATAAGTAAAAAGTAAATTATGAAAATAAAAGTTTAAAATATTTCCTTTTAATTAGAGAGAAAATACCCAACTTCAAGTCTTTGGGGGAAAATTTCGAGCACGTGAGTTTTGAGGGGCTTTAAGATACTTGTTTATGAGAGATAATGAGAGAATATGTGAGAAATTATGTTTGGGGATGGGTTGGCCACATTCTTTTTTAGTCAAAATTTTTTGTTGGACAAATCCATCTTAGAATGTTTATCGCCTATTTTTTTGTGCTGAACATTTTCAATAGAAAATGTTATTAGAAAATGGTGTTTGTGATGGATGATGTATTAGTCAGAAATAATAGACACCATATTTACTTTTACCTATTTTCCTAAAAAGTATTTGTGACAGACTAATTCCATCTCAAATTATCTATCACCATATAAAATGGTTTACACAATGATTATTTACGATGGAATATTTGGTATCTCATAAATCACAACTACTTATGACAAACTATATTATTCCATCACAAAAAGTATGTCATTGGGTTATTTGTGACATAATATTTATTCTATCGCAAATAACCACTATTTATGATGGACTGCATAATTTTATCACCAATAGTTCTGACCTGCAAGAACTATTTACAATAGAAGTAAACTTTATGTCACAAATATTTGTTCATGCTAACTATTTGTGATATAATTTCCAGTTCACTAACACATAGTTTTTTATTATCTTTTTTTGATCAAATATTTATTTTTTTCTTATAAATAACCACTTTTTTGCATTGGATTGTATAATTCCATTACAAATATGTCCAATCCACCAGAAATATTTTTGACAGAATTTTTCACAACCCACCTTTTTCAAGATGAGGGAAGAGATAACAAGATACCGAGACATTCCTTCCTCATGATGAAGGAGAGATAATGACCCCCCCTCATGTCCCACCTCCAATAAGCCCTGGGTGGCGAGTAGCACCAAGGGTGGGTAAAAATTCACCTGTCGCTTCTTAGACTTCATCCTCAAAGAAAGAAATTCCAGTTAGAACTCCTTCTCAAAGTCGAACCACAAAACATCGGTATCCTTCCTCTCCCTGAGGTAAAGCATTCACCACTGACACATTGTTCCCCTCATCTAAATTACTACCAAGGGAACCCAATACTCTTTCGGAGCTCGGATAAAACTGCAAGTGATCACCAAATCCTCGAGCCAACTCTCCATCTCCAGTAGGGGAGTATGTCGGTGGGGGAGCTGGGGATCAAGTTCAAGGATCTCCTTTTCTCTGATCCGGACCTCTTTCTGGATGAGGAATCTCATGTGAGACGTTTAAAAGAGGCACTAAATCTTTCCCTCTATCCTCCTCCAATGGCCTGAAGGCCTACATTTTTTATTTATTTTTGTTAATCCACCTTTTAAGGGGTGATGTGTAACCCTTACAAGTCCTGTAGGTGTAAGTATTACATGGCCCATAGGCCTTAGAGGAAATCATTCCACGTAGGCTTAAAACATCACATACAACCCAGACTAACTACTTGAAACTGGTCCTCCCCAGCATCTTTATCATGAAATCATCTCTCCAACTTCGCATGGCTGTTCAGATAGGCTTTATTGTGCATGCACAAGCTTGTCCCGATGGAAGGTGTCATACCCTCTCATTCTTGTAATCCGTTTAGCTTCGGCTATGGTGAAAGCTCCTTGCTCCACCTCCTTTTGAAGCTTGTTCCTTGTAGGTTTCCTGGTTTGCATCTGCACTTAAGGTGGCCCAAAGGCCTTGAGGTGGCCCAAAGGCCTGGGTGGCCCGAAGGCCTTAAAGGACTCGGGGACCAAATCGGTGGCCCGAAGGCCTAAATGGGGGAATATTCCTGGATGCTACAATGCCAAACAGTACCTGGTAAAATTCCCGCTACAGTACCTGCTACAGTTCTGCGTAGTCTCCGCTATAGTACCTGTTACAGTATCTTCTACACTGCTACTATAGTACCCGAAAATTAGCCTCTGCTTGGATTTGATCCTAGGTGTCCTAGATGCACTTAATGAGTCCTCACCAACTAGGCTGAGGCTCATGTGCTCTTTCCCTCCAGTTTATGGTTACTCCCTTCAGCCTACTTACATACTTAGAGGTTCAAAATAAAAATAAAGTGGTTGAGTGGATGCAATCATGAGGAGTTATACCATGAGAGGGGATTCAATAGGGTTCTACGAAGGCCAAGGCTTCCAGTAGTAGGCCTCATGCACTAGGGTCTTCCAGTTTTTAGCCAGCGGGGATCCGACCTTAGCAGTTTAAGCTCCAACCTTCTGGTCCTTGTACTTTTCCCGTAGGTTTAGGACCGAGGTGATTCTCTTGTGGAGTCCACATTCAACTTCAGAGCCAGTGCCCAATTTGAGCTTGATATGGTGGAGGTGGGTAGGTTCAACGACCGTCTCAGCAGTAGTTACTGGTCAGGTCGTTTCAGTAGTAGGGACAACAGGCTCCTGCTCCACCGAGGGGAGACAGAGCAGGGAGAGGTCTACCTTAGGGCGTTCCATAGGGACCTATACCCAATCATGGTTGGGTAGGTGATCAAAAATAGCGGGACATAGGATATAGGCATGGTCATTTTTACACCATAGAGGCAGTAGTTCCAACAGGGCCGAAGATCATTCGAGGTACGATCATCTTGTTTAGTACTCTTATCATCACCTTGTTTGATTCAAGAGATTCATAATCCTTTTTTGCACCCAATCTAGACCATGCTCTGGGACTGGACATAGAGAGACTTTATGTACCCCTAGTGTTGAGTACACCAGTCGGAGGTTAGGCCAGCCTGTTTGATGTTTTCTGGGGATGTAGATTGATGTTGGGGCTGCATTTTCCTAGTGTAGATCTCTTTCTACTATAGATGTAGCCATATAGAGTTATCCTTTTCATGAATGGTTATAATATATGCATTCTATTATCAACTTCTTCTAGAGAAGAGTCGTGTTTTCAGATGTGGGTGGACAACATGTGGCTTTCGTTGGCGAGCAAAGTTGTCTGATGGGCAGTTAGTGTGTGGAGCCTTTTCTTTCCTTGTTGTCCAATCTATTAGTGGAATCAGTGGATGCTGATATGGTCGGGGTTACTTGAGTTGTTGGATAGTTCTTGGATTATTTCCCTAAGGAGGTTGTGACTCTACCCCCTCGACATGATGTTGAGTTCAGGATAGAATTACAACCCAGTGCTAGTCCGATTTCGATAGCTCCTTACTCGATGACGCCTTCTGATCTGCGGGAGTTATAGATCTAGATTGTTGATATGTTGAAGAAGGGATTTATCCGGCCTAGTTTTTCACTATGGGGTGCTCCCGTCTTGTTTGTGAAGAAAGAAGATTGTGGTCTAAGGATGTGTATAGAATATCAGAGGTTGAATCAGGAAACATATAAGAATCGTTACCCTCTTCCGAGGATAGATGATATTTTCAATCAGTTGAGGGGAGAAAGTTGGGTTTTAATATCGATCTATGGTTTGGCTATCCCTAGTTGAGGGTGAAGGAGGGTGATATCCTGATGACTGATTTCAGTTGAAGGTTTGGGAACTTTGTGTTCATGGTTATGTCATTTGGTGTTACAAATGCACCAGCCATGTTCATGGGGCTTATGAACTCTATATTTCGTGAGCTCCTATAACAGTTATTCATCGTATTCATCAATGAAATAATGATCTAATCAAAGTCATAGGAGGATCATACTGAGCATATCAGGACTGTCCTAGAGGTCCTTTGGCACCACCAGATCTACAGAAAGCTATCCAAGTAAAAATTTTAGACATAGGAAGTCCACATACATGGACATGTGGTGTCTGAGTAGGGTGTAGAAGTGGATCCATAAAAGTTTTATGTAGTTTTTTCTTGGGAAGCACCCAAGAATGTGGCACAAATTCACAATTTTCTCGGTCTAGTAGGTTATTATTGGAGATTCGTACCTGATTTCTCTCAAGTAGCAGCTATGTTGACTGACCTGATCAGAAAATGGAAATATTTTGTGTGGAGCAAGCATTCTTAGGGGTAGAATTTGGCTATCTGAAGGGGATGTTGGTTAATGACCTAGTTATCAGGTTTCCAGAATAAGGGGTGATGTTCAAAGTGTGTTGCGATGCTTCTGGTCTAGGTTTGGGATGTGTGCTGATGCAGTAGTGGGGAGTGATATCTTATGGGTCTAGGAAGCTACGTCCCCATGAACATAACTATACCACCCATGATTTGTAACTTTTAGTGGATGTGTTCTCACTAAAGTTTTGGTGACATTATCTCATTGGGGAGCACTTTGTGGCCTTCACAGGTCACAAGAGCTTTATGTACATCTTTTCCCAGTAAGATCTAAACTTACGATAGTAGAGGTGGATGGAGTTTCTCTAGGATTACTATTTTGAGATCTCCTATAACTCAGGAATAGGGAATTTTGTGGATGATTCATTGAGTAGGAATTCATACAAGGAGGTGGTTTGGGAATCTGTAGATGCTTGGAAGGAAATGGAGGAGTTGGCTGCCTTGAACTTAGATACCAGAATGGATGGCGGTATAGGCTGTCTGTTTCATATGACAGTCCAGTCATCTTTTAGGCAGTAGGTGGAGGATTCTTAATGGGAAGACTTAGAGGCATAGGTAATGAATGATCAATTTGACCAGGGTGATGCTCCAGAGGGATGGTCAGAGGATGGTTCGAATCATATGTTGTTCAATGAGAATCTATTTTTTCCAGAGATGATGCTTGAGGTAGTTATCCATGAGTTTCATATCTCACCCCTAGTGGTACACCTAAGAGTTTCCAAGATGTATTGTGGCTTGAGGGAATAGTTTTGGTATCCTGAGATGAAGTGGAAAGGGATGGAGTTCTTGGAAAAGTGCCTAGGGTGCCGATATATGAATTTTGAGCACCGTGTTCTTGGTGGTTTGTTGTAACCTTTATATGTTCTTGAGTGGAAGTGGGATAAAATATAAATGGATTTTTTCATAGGATTACCCAGGGTTTAGGGAGGGTGTGATGCAATCTGGGTAGTAGTGGATCAATTTATTGAAATGGACTCACTTATTAGTGATCAAGGAGTTGAGCATAGTGGATGACTTAGCACACAGGTATGTGGATGAGGTGGTACAATGGAATGTGGTTCCAATATCCATCATCTTGTATAAGTATAAACGTTTTAAATCATGATTCTGGAGGGGGTTACAAAATTCCTTTGGCACACAGTTACGCCTCAGCACTACTTTCCACCCTCAAATGGATGGGAAAATAGATAGGACCATCCAAAAATTGGAGGAAATGTTGCGGGAATGTGTTCTAGACTTTAGTGGATCTTGGGTGATACATTTTAACTTAGTAGAGTTTTATTAAAAAAATAGATATCACTCTTCCATTAGAATGACTTTGTTTGAATCTTTATACGGAAGGCCATGTTGTTCACCCTTGTGCTAGACGAAAGTTGGAGAGGTATCTATTCTTGGTCTGGACATGGTGTAGAATATGAATGATAAGGTGAAGATTTTCCATGAGATGATTAAGGCATCATAGGACTGAAAAAAGTCATATGATGATCATCGGAGAAGGCCTTTGGAGTTCGAGGTTGGGGATCATGCTTTCTTGAAAGTTTCCCCTCAACGTGGCCAATAGAGGTTCAGTAGAGGGGGAAAGATTTATCCCATCTTTATAGAACCATTAGAGGTGTTAGGGAGAGTTTTCAAGGTGACATACCAGTTGGCATTTCCACCACAGTTGAGGAGGATCCACAAAATCTTTCATGTATCCCATCTTCGTAGGTATCTTCACGATGACTCCCATATCATTGACTAGGGAGTGTTAGATATCAAGGATGAAAAAAAGTTCATAGAGAGGATTGTGGAGATCCATTATCATCAATAGAAGGTGCTTCATGGATGGACCATTCCTTTGGTTCACATTTTGTGGAGGCTTGGTGGCTTAGAGGAGAGTACTTGGGAGCAAGAGACACAGATGAGCACCAAGTACCCAGAGTTGTTTTGAGTTTTTCTTGTGTGTTTTGATTGTGATGTAGTGATTGAACCTTGTTTGTTATAATATGAGTTTTTTTCTTATTCCATAATGTGTAATGAAGTCCTAACATGTGAAAAGGTGATACCTAATTCCTAATCAATATGCATTAATTGAGATGCGATTAAACCCGTGCGAGAGAGTCAGTGCCACCCAGAGCGGATAATATCTTGACATGGAGGAAGGAATTACCTAATTCACATGTCCAGATAGTTGGTGCTAGTGTGGGGTACCTTGTGTATGTTTGTGTTAGCATATTTGGGAGGATGTGTACTAGGATGTTGAGGTTTCACTATAGATTTTGAACAATATAGGTTGGTTTATCCTTGAGAGTTATCTTATGGGGTGATTGTTCGGACCCCTCTTTATTTTGGGTTTGGTTTTAAATTCTCAAGGGTGAGAATTGTTTTAGAGGTATCTGATGTAATGGAACGAACATCCCCAGTCCATTACTTTTTCGAAATCTAGTGTTTGGGGTGTTCTGGGAGGCAATGGTAGCTCATTTCAAGAGTTTCCCAAATTTCCAGTTTTTCCATCGGTGAGTCACGTCAGTAGATCATCATTGATAGGTTCATGTAGGTAGCTCAGAATCAGTTACTCAGGGCATCAGTAGGTCAGGGCGTTGGTAGGTCGAGGCATCAATAGGTCAGGGTGTCTGTAGGTTAGGGAATTAGTAGGTTGAGGCATCAATAGGTTAGGCGCTAGTGAGTGACATCAGTGAATGGCATCAATGAGTGGCATTAGTGACTCATGTCAGTGATTCACGTCGGTGACTCGCATTGGTGATTCATGCATTGGTGACTCATTATCGGTGGTTCGTTTCTCTAACTCACCCATCAGTGATTCATTTCTATTTTTCCTAGTTTTTCCAGTTTCACCCCTCTTACATTTTATTTGACATAAATCAAGTTTAAAGACTTGTTTGGTTGTTTATAAAGGAGTTTCTAAGATTTTTAATTATATCTTTAATATCATAACTCTCTAAGAACTTTGAAATAGTCAAACTATGCGGTCTTGACCATGATATGACTTTAAGGGCATTCGAAACCATTTCACTTCCATTGAGATAGGATCTAGATCTTCTAAGATAATATCTTCTTCTCTCTATGTGTTTCAATTTTCTCTTGGTGCGTCGAGAACCTTTATTCTATGAGGAGTCATGTTCCTATGTTGTAGAAGTCTATTCAGTTTTCCCCTGGTGTCTTTATTACTACTCGCGACCCCCTATTTTTGGTGCAAGGTGGAATTGTTGACCATCTTTTGTTGTAAGTAGGGATTTATTTCATCTCTATTTTAATTTTGTATCATGTGGGGTGGGTTTACTCATGTTCCCTTGAGAATATGGTTGGAACCAAATTTAACGATGATAATAATAAGTAATAAATAATGGGCTAGGAAGATGATTACGACGATCACTTTATTTTATATGTTACCCTTGATCCATGTCATGTTTTGTAAGGGATGTATTCCTTGTGAAAATCATGGTCATTATTGGTATCTATTTTCACACCTGCATGGATTGTGAAAATTTAATGTTGATACTTCGTGAACAACAGTATGTATATGAAATTGGTTAACCACATATATTAGGTTAAATAAATAAATTCTCTGGGATCGAACTTGTTATGTGATAACCCCTATTTTATCAAGTGTAATTAAATCACGAGTGTTTTACAAATATGAATAAACTTTTCCTTGTTGGTGTGGATGTGTGCTGTGTGTGGTTTTGTTTGGCCTTGTGTCTGTGATGTTCATGTGGTGCTGGGACTGGGAGTGTGGTTGTGAGTATGGGGTGGTATGGGTGGAATCTTAGGTTTAGAGATTGGTTTATTGTGGAATGGATGAACTTTTTATGCAGTGGGACTTCATCTGGGTAGCGGTTGGGTAGTGGGGTTATAGGTTTGGGTTATATTATGTTTATGGTACTAGGTGTGCTGGGTGTGGTGTTGTTATACAGTGGGTATGCCATGTATGGTTGTGATGTGGTATGTTTTGGGGCTTACTATTTGAAAGGAAGGGCAGGGGAGCATAAATTTAAATAATGATGGTGGGGGTGTCCAGGAAAAGGGAGTGTGCAGTGGGACCGCAAACTGGTTGAGTTTTAATTGTTTTGCTAAATGTGGTGCTTTTCATGTAGCGGGGCTTCCGAGGATAGTTTAGGAGGGATGATTTTGAAGAAAGATGTTGTTACCTTGCATGTGCCTTTCTCCCTGAGTTTCTAAAGAACATTTTTTTATGAATGGGTCTTAGAATAGATTATTTTACCTTAGCCACTCTTTCTCGTTTGGCTTTAGCAGTGGTTGGTATGGCTGCTTCTCCTTATTACGTTTGCAATATTAGTTAGTTTCCCAGGTAGGGATGGAATAAATAAATAAATGAATTAATAATGAAGAATGAAAACTGGTTAAATGAATTGGATGGGGGTACATTTTGAGTTGTGTCTTGTAGTGAAGCGGTGTTCATTTATTGACTTCTGAAGTGACTGTTAGTGGTGTTGATTAGTGCATTTAGGGGTGGTAGAAAGGGAAGTTTGGTGTGGGAAGGGAGTTTATTTTAAAAACCCATAGTTTGGTATGATTTTTTGGTATATATATATATACTTGAAGTTCTTTTTGATTTCTACACACACCCCACCCGTATTGAGAACTAGGTCCCGAACACGCCCATTATTATATGGGAGGGTGTCCTTTCCCAATATTCTAGTGGGAGGATGGATGACTAGTTATTGGCTCTTCTCTTCTCCCTCTTCTAGGAATTTGAGGCCCTAGAATCTTCGGGTAGGTTGTGGCGTGGTTTTAAGGCCTAGGAGTCTGCGAGTGAGGTGTGCTTCCCAGGTGTCTTCGGGAGGAGATACATTTTTCTTTCCCAGGTGTCTTCGAGATGAGGTTGAGGTTTTGTGGCCTAGGTGTCTATTGAAGGGATGTGATGTGGTTTGGCCCAGGTGTTTGTGGGCAAGATGTGGTGTGTGGTTCAGGTGTGTGCAGGCATGTTGTGACAGTGGGGCTTGTGGAAGAGTGTGGTAGTGTTGGGAAATTCACAATTAGGGATGAGCATTTGACCAGTTGGAAGTGGTGTAGGGAACCCAAAAATCGATGTGATTACTATTTTACTTTACTTGACTTGCGTTATTTGGTGAGAGTGACTTGGTGAGGTTGGGGTGGATAGTATACCTTGTTAGGTGTTTTGAGTTTCTACTATTTTCTTATAGGGGAATTAGTATGATTCTCCCACTTGTGCATGTGTGACTTTGGGTTTTCCTACTGAGTATACTTGTATGCTCACCCTACCTATATAAAACTATTTTTAGGTTTTAGGGAGATTACTCAGATTGTGCTAGACCATACTAGCTTAGATGTTGGGGATGGTTGAGTGTCGCTACTTAGTTTTATTTTAGTATTTACTTTGGATATTTTAATTGTATTTTTAGAAGCTTTACTTTAAACATGCTTGTGAGATGTATTTTGGTCTCTTTTATATGTATGTATTGGGGTTGTTTTGAGGTTAATACATCTTATCTCCAAATATTTTTTTCACTAAAAAGGGTAATGCCTCCCATATTGTGTGAATGTTTACCTACCCTTAGTGCTAGTTTCCACCCCAAGACCTTTTGCAGGAAGGACTTGGGGGGTCATTATATCTCCTCCATCTTGAGGAAGGAAGGTCTTGGCATCTTATTATCCCTTCCCTCATCTTGAAGAAGGCGGGTCGTAACAGAATTAAATATTTTTGTCACAAATAGTTGTTCATGATAAAGCACATGCTTTCCTTCCAAAGGAATCTATGATAGAATTCATTTCCAATGAAAATATTCACATTTAATAATATTATTTATGACATATTAGTTGTTTCATCACAAAAAAGTGTTTCTAAATCAATTTTTTCAGATGAAATCCCAGTCCATCTCAAATGAACCATCACAAGAAGTCATTCTTTTAGCGATAGTAGGTTATGCTTCCATTTATTTTTATGAAACCTCCTCACTTTTCATCACAAAAAGAATTTAGTTTTATTGGTCTTAAGCTTCTCCAAGTTTAATTTTCCTCCCAATCCTTGAGTAATATGTTATTTCTTAAGGAAAATACCAAATTAAGACACAAACACTTTGTGTTTAGTGGGATTAAACTTTTTTTATTTTGGGGTTATGTTTTTCTAAAAAAATGTCATATGTATGATTCATTACTCGAAATTATTATAAAATATAAATGGTAAACCTCCTGTATATATCTCTTGTGATGTATTTATGATTAATTTAAATGGATTTTAGTTTCATATAAAATTTTATACATTCATTATATATCCCCATAATGATTTAATATGGTCACACTAACTCATCATTGATCAAACTATTTTAAAAAATATATAGTTCCTACTCTTAGACGTACCATTCCAACATGGTGTTCTAGGAGGAGTGAATTATGAATCTATTTTATGATCTCTTATATTATAAATAAATTCCTAGCTCAAATGTTCACTATTAGGTCAAGGTTAAGATAAGAATGGTCTACAGGGTGTGGGAAAATTGACCAGTTTTAAAATTTAAAGGGTTGAATTAAATATATATGTTAATATCAGTGATAATTATCATGCACATGCAATGATAATACGTAATAGAAAATTAGAGAGAGAAAACATGAACTTTTTATTGTATTTTGGATCAATGTGAACCTAAATCTACTATTCACACCTTTTTACTCCTTGAAAGGTATTATATTCACTAAGGACCTTATTTTTTAAGGGGAATCATAATCCAATTACAACCTACCTTTTCTATTGTAAGTATAACCAATAGAATCTCGACTTTTTATGGAGAGTCACAACCCATTATAATAATGAATTTAGATACTAGGAGACACAACCTGAAGATCCAGACTTTATAATATGGGATTCATCACATGTGATGAAATAATGCTTTTGCGGGTAAACACATAAACTGAACAGATTAAGAACAATTAAGAAGAATAAAAAGAATAAAAATAGACATAATAAACTGGGATATTGAATTTAAAGTAGAAAAAATTAAGCACAATCATTAGTTCTTGTGTAAAGGAATAATTTATTTCTTCATGGAAGTAGAAGTTGTAGATGTTTTAGTTCCTCCTTGCGAGTCATCCAGTGGATGAGAAAATAGTTTTTACATGATCAATTCAGAGTTCAGAGTATCTCACAACACTTGAGAGTTTTAATTTTCAAGTCAAAATAATATCATCACCATACTCCTTCTAAAAATCTAAAAGTATTTAAATAATACTAAAAAACTAAACAAAAACCATGCAATCAGTTATATAATGATAATAATAATCTAGAATTATCAGTGAGATAAAGAGAGATTATTGTTCCAAAATTATCATTTATATTCAAAAACTAAAGAATAGTCCAAACTAATTTAAACCAATCATTTTAATAGGCCTAAAATATCTATAAAATATTTAATAAAAAATATCCCATAATTACCACATGGTAGTTATCTCTGTGAATTTTAAATTTTAAATACTTAACGTGAAGATATATAGAAAATAAAAAATCAATAACACTTCATTAAATAATATAAATCAACTTTTAATATATTCATTATCATTAGAATTAATTTTGAAATATTTAAAACATGAAAATAAACTTATAATAAATATATTCCAAATTTTTAAATATATGTTGTAGGTTCATGTGTAAATGATGAACAAGATAAATATTTTTTTAAATATTTTAAAAAAAATTAAACCATAATTCATATTTTTTATATATAATTAATATGAGTTTTGGAACAAACAAATCAATAAAAACATCTAGTAAAATCATACAAAAAACCAAGATTTCCAAATAAGTGAAAAAAGTTTTTTAAAAAAATATAATAAATAAAATTCCATAGGTATGTATAGTACATGGTGAAAAATTATTTACTATTCTGGTTGATAAATTCATAAACTTGATATGATTTCCAAAATTCCTTACACTTATTACCACAACTATTTTTGGGTTGGTTATTTTACACAGTTAGAAAATAAATCCCAAAATGGGTAGCACTACAACATGGTTAAGAAACACTAGCCATTTTGACACTTGCTAAAGGTATAACTCATGTATGAATAAAGGTAGAATCCATGTATCCATAAGTTTAATGTTTTTGTAATGGTCATATAAATACTGGGTATAATTATAACGCTAAATATAAGATTTCAAAAATATAAACTATAATGGTTGCATATAGGTAGATGAGAAATCCTAAAAAACATGTAAAGGAAAAAAGGTTTCATGTGTAAGGATCAACTTAAACATGTTACATAAAGGTACAAATTAAAATGTTTCTTAAGGGAATACAAATATACTCCCGTCAAGGTATAGAAAAAAATCCATAGACTGTGTAAATGTAAATTGAAAAATTCTCTATCTGCACAATGATAGTAGAATGAGTTTCATAAAGGTTTAAAACATTATATATGTAAAGGTATACATGAAACACATAAGGGTAAATTTTAATTTTAATAGGATATGTAAAGGTAAGAAAACTATAGAAAATTAATTTTACACAAAATATAACTAAAATAGTCATAAATAATAATATATATATATATATATATGATGAATAAATCAACAAATTAAAGAATAATTTAAATAATAAATAAACAAAATAAATCAACTACTGTATAATAATTTATAAAAACTATATATATATATATATATATAACAACCATAGAAAGGGTGAATTACACATTAAATATATGATGTTGTCAAAAATTATAATTAATCATTAATATCATTTAATGTATTTTTAATATTAAAAAAACATAAAATATAATAAGAATTCAACATTAAAAAGCATAAACTCTAAGCACTAAAAATTTCCACTTTTCGAAAAGTACAAAGCTGAAAAAAAAATATTTTACGAAATTCTCCAAAATTTTGATTTTTTAAGAAGTCAAAAAATATAAAGTAAAATTATAATTATAATGACATAGTTCATGTGGAAAGTATAAATTTAAGGAAAAAATCCCATTGAATAAGTACATACTAACTAAAAATACATAATTCCAAGTTCAAAATTTATTTTCTAAAACTTTATTACATCAAAGGGTTTAGTAAAAATTTCAGTAAGTTAATTATCAGTTAAAACATGTTCCAAAACAATATCTCCTTTATTAACATAATCACTAATAAAATGAAATCTTATTTCTATATGTTTAGTTTAATAATGGTGTAAATGATTCTTTGAAATTAAAATATCACAATAATTTTTATAATAAATAAAAATATATTCAAAATTAAAACCATAGTCAAATAATTTTTGTTTAATACATAACTATTGAGAAAAATATGATACAAAAAATGTTTCCAATTTTAGTATTATATAAAGAAACTAAATTTTGTTTCATTGAGCTCCAAGACCTTAATTTTTTACTGAGAAAATGACACATTCCTGAAGTACCTTTTTTATCAAGTCCACATCCTCCAAAATCAGAATTATAATAACTAATAGAATCAAAATAGTTCTATCTAGAATAAAATAGTATAGAATTTATAGTTCCTTTCACATATATTATAATTATTTTTAGATATTTTAAATTAATTTCTTTAGGATTAGATTTAAATCTTGCACATAAAAAAACACTATACATAATATATGGTCTATAATCAATCAAATATAATAAACTACCAATTATACCTCTAAATTGTTTAGAATCTATAGACATTATAGACTTATTTATGTCTAATAAAATCTACTAAAATCATCAACAATCAAAAAAACATTTTAATTTCCTCCAAAACTAGAGATATATATAGGAATAAATAAATCTTAATCAAAAATCTCTAATGGTATAACATTTTTTACTATACTAATTTATTTAAACCCTACTCTATTCCATTTACCTTTTTAGAAGAATGAAAAACAAAATTCTTACTAAGGTTCAAATTGAGTAGCTATTGTACATGTCATTTCTTTGAAAATTTGTGTAACCATCAAAAGTTTACATGTATAAGCCTCCTATTCCAACAGATATCATATGTTTCTATAGCTTTAAGACACTTAAAATTATGGTTATCTAATTTAGAATAATAAATAGAATAGATATTTTCTTTACTATTAGATAAAATAAAATATATTCATTTTTGAAAACTAAAAATTTATTATCATTAAATTTAACACTCATTCAATTATAATATAATTATGAAATAATGATTATTTTGTGTTTTAAACCTTCAAAAAATAATTCATTAGAAATTATAATGAAGTTATATATACCCACTTCACCAAATCCATTAACCTTGCATTTTGATTTATCACTAAATATCACAAGTCCATCATCACATTGATTATAAGATAAAAACATCAATGGATCTCCATTAATATTTCTAGAGCATCCAATTTTCATAAACCGGGTATATTTGACACTCTAATGGAATGTTTCCTGAAATATTATATAATTAGAAAAAAGTTTTAGTACTCATGAAATTTTAGGTCCAATTGGTTTACAAAATGAATTCTTAGGTGCCCAAACAGAATTTAAAAAAGTATTTATGGGTAAACTATAAGATAAGTTTTTGGAAATACTGGTTTTTGTATAGCCTAAATATTGAGGAAATATAAATTAAAATCCATTAAGATAATTCCTTTTAATTAAACATTTGAAGAATGTAACCTTAAATACACTTCCTTTAGAACTTTTATTAAAGTCTTATATAACTTAGGTATATATTTATTATAGCCAAAACCACTATTGTAATTATTTTGTTTCATCATTTACATAATCTTATCATAATTTTATTAACCTTGAACAAAAATAGATAAATTTTCTTTTAAACCTATAATTTCTTACTTCATATTTTCATTCACTTTTTATGAAAACTCTAAATCATCATAATATTTTTCATTCAAAAAATAATATTTTTTTATAAGCACATTATTTTATTGATCTAATTTCTAATTTTTCAAATAAAATTCTTATATTCTCTTTTTAAAGTTTTATTCAAATCCACAATTACTATTTTTTTTAATTTTTTATTTTGTTAAATTAATTATTTAATACTAGGTAGTTTAGATCTATAATCATAATATGATCTATAATAAAAATAACTATTAACCCCATTCATACTTATAACCATTAAATAATTTTTATCTATATTTTTTCACTAATAGTTTAATCATTTGAATCAAATTCTTCTTTACAACTCCATCTAGTAGTCAAAACGCTTTTCTATTTTTTCTTATATTTCTTGTCTTTCCTTGATTTCTTTAGTTTTTTATAGTTAATAATTACATTTCCCTCCTTTCTATACACATATTAATTTAGTTTGGAAACATCAATATAATTGATAGTATTACCATTCTTCTGTCAATCATCCTTATGGTTATCCTTTATAAATCATTTCTAGAACCATCGTTTTCTATTCATTATTTCATATGAACATTTAGTAAGTTTTTATAATTATTTATTAATTTATTATGATTTTAAATATGAATAGTTTATAAAAACAATAATATTTGATTTAAATACAACAAATTTATTCTTTAAAGTCTCCTCTTCAACTATGTTTTTCAGTTATAGTTTGTATTTATGTAATGAAACAATGAGTTAATCCAATGTATATTATTTTAAGTTCTTACTCTCATTAATTGAAAATTTATTTACATTCCAATTATTGGGTAGTTCTCTTCGGACCATTTCAACAAGTACAGGATTCTCTAAATTTTATTTGAGAGAATGAATTCCAGTCACAATGCTAGTGAATATATAGAACATCTAGTTAACAATTTAATCTTCTCCCATATTGAAATTTTGGTAATTAAATTGAAGAATTCCAAGATTATTTATAATCATCTTATCTGATACAAAGTTTGTAACTTTCATAATTTCCATATTTCATAATTTTTCTTACAAAGAGATACATAACTAAAAACATTTATTTTAATAAAACAATATAAAATATTCATAATTTTGTGATTCAAAATATATTTAGCAGTATAAATTCCTATAAGTTTTTTAGATTAGAATAATCTAACTTATATGGTTTTACCATCATAGTATACTGATCAATATTGAGTTTCTTGAGGTAAGATTCCATTTAGGATTGCCAATATCCATAGCCATTTCTATGAAAATGATGTGGTTTCTATTGAATCCATCCATAATTTAAGTTCATTCCTACCATCTTAAAAAGATAAATCTCCTCACACTATTAGGTATAGGATATTCAAGTTAGAATAATAAAAAATAATAAAGCTCGATATCTAAAAAGATTAGGCTTTGATAGAACCCCAACTAGATTGAATAATCTTAATACTTTTGCCTAATTTATTTTATACTTTATTTTAAAACTTTTTTATTTTTTAAAGGTTTAAAATGTGTGTTTCATAATAAAAACTTATCCATGCCTACCTAAGATTTCATTAAAGGTTATAAAGTTCCAACTAATTAATTTTGTACTCATTAGTCCACATACATCACTATTATTAGGTTCAATAGTCTATTATAACTCTCATAATTTTCAATAAAAGATTCTTTAGTCATTTTACTTTATTAATAATATTTTTAATTATCAACAATTCATAATTTAATAATTACAACAATACAACTTTATGATGTCTTTGAATGCATTTATCTTTTATAGTTTAAAGAAGACTATGGTAAGTATATGTGGTGTTGGAATTAACTAACTTGATATTCTTATCTTAAATGTTACAGATCATATTATTTATATCCAAAATCTATAAACATTCATCATATTTTCAACACCATAAAACATTTTTTTTCATGCAAAAAATATTACTCCTGTTCTTAATCATGAATGAAAAGTCATTCTTATACAAAAATGATATAGAAAACAATTTTCTATTTATTTTCATAATATCCTAATAGTTTTAAAATTCAATAATTAATCCACTATGAATGTATAGATAATAATTTCTCATAATAAATACAACAACTATTTCCAAATTTACAACACTTAAATCTTCTTCTTATTTCATTGATTCTCTCTTTTTCCAAGTTTTCACACATCAGTATAAATTTTTAATTCATCCCCAGTATCCAATACCCATGATTTAGAATTAGAGGAATTAATTTTTGTTACAGCAATATCCTTATTCATAGAGTTCTCACCCTTGAAATCACTTCTCAAAATATTATATAAATCTATTAAACTATATATCCATCCAATAATAAATATCATAATGATTTTCACGATGCATGTTATAATATTCAAAAAGACATTTTTATTAGGTTATAATCAAGTTTTATAGAAATTCAATAAGAATTTTTTTAAATGTACTCCTATAGAAATGATGATCTCATATAAAATATCTATTAGTGAAGTAATATCCATATTAAACTTAGATTTGAGTCCATTTTAGTGTGCCTATTAAAACATGGAAATTTTGGTAGACAATCATGTTAATCATATCACACATGAATGGTGGATATTTATGTAGAAAATTACTTATCCAAATTTATCACATGAACTATCCTAACATAATTACTCTTGTTACCTAACTATTAAGTTTAACTATCTAAGTGTAATGAAAATATCATAATGGTTCATAGTTACATAACATTTAGGATTATACATATCCACTATAATGGAATGAAATGTATGAGTGTGGCTAATCCTAAAAGTTATGTGACTATTACCTATTCCATTATGGTGTTTTGGAGGAATGGATAATCCTAAAATTTATGTAACTCATTTAGATAATCAAGGTATTAACATGTGTTTACTTTTGATGGAGTATCAAATTTAGTATTTCAAGGTATTTTTATTCATTTCACCATTTTCATACGAATCCCATGCATATCACTACATCCCATACAATATTTATATGCATGCATGATTCTAAAAATTTAGGGTTTTATCCTATACCTTCAACCATATTAACTTATTCTAAAAAAATTAATTTATAAAACTATACAACTAATGATTTATGTTACTTACCCATAAATAAAATCTAATTATATATAAAAACATCTAAATCAATCTCATATATAAGTTATATGAAACATTTTTATATTAATTTTTAGAATCATGTGAAACCTAAATATTCTCAAGAGAAATAATGATGTGATAGGTATCCACCCCTATTTTTTTAAAACAAAGACTATGCTCTTAATCTAGTGAGAAATCTGACCAAAAGTTCCACTATCCATAGATCAATACTCAAGTAAGTCATTAATTACAATTAAAATTTATCTTTTAATATTTATAATCATAAACAAAATTTGTATTTAAATATATAAAAAAAATAAAAAATCATGGTCCTAGTTGAATGAAATTAAATCCAGTTTCATTTCTATCATGTAATTCATTATATGAATGTCATTAAAACTATATGGAGGAATCTAAACACTTTAATTTAAGTCTAACGAAAGTTTATAATTTAAATAATTTATATAAATGAATCGTAAATTGGTATTTAAACATGTAAAATAAAATTCAAATATTTATCATGAGATATAGAAACAATAATAAATTCCATAAAAAAATTGATATGATCTAAATTCATGTGAATTTTATCGCAATGAAAAAAGCTTTTATAATATTTTTTTATTCAAAAAAACCATGTTAAAGAACCTCATCATGGTTTCCCAGTATAAGTTTCTTCAGATTTAAAATTACCTGAAGGTCACAATTCATAAAATTTTTTGATTTATTTTCATAATCCATTTCAATCACTAAATTTTTTGAAGCCCATACCTTGAACCATTTATTATTATTATTTTTTACATCATAGTTTCTACATAGATATCTATTTCTCATGCAACATGGTTGTTTTTTTTCAAAACCACAATAATAAAAAATGTGATTTTACAATGCTCTTTATGTTTATAAGAAAAACCATAATTTTTTCAAAACCACTCTATTTTAAGGAAGATTTTTACAAATACTAATGTGGATATATAAATCATATTCATGGTTCTAAAAAACGTTAAATTTTCTTCCTTTTTTCAATCATTATATTATCAATTCTTTATCGACACACTCTCTCTATCTGATACCACTAAAGTGTTTTTTAGGAAATTTATATACCCAAATGAAACAGATGAAAATAAAAAATCCATAAACTAGAACAACCAGTAGATAAAATGATATGATGAAATGGAAAACCATAAACATGCATACTTCATTGTTTAGGTTTTATCATCTATAAAAGTGAGCATGAGAGAGATACCATAAAATTAATCAATCAAATCATACCTCCAAAGATATTAACCAAAAAAATAATAATTTAGGTCTTATTATATTTCAAATTTCCTATTTTTTCCACATCCAAGGTAAATTTAGAGAAGATAATGAGTTATAGTTTTGGATTATATGAGAATGATATTTTATGTTCAAAATGTTCATCATGAACTAATTTAAATAGAACTCCTTCATTGTATAACGGAACCAATTGGAGTATAACCATTTCATATATTATGAAATAATACAATAATGTTAATCCACCTTTTGTAACATTTATAGCAAACACATAATTTATTAAATAATTTTTAAAATACTTTAACATTTACCTAATAAGAAAAATTCCATCACATGATGCTTCATAAATCAACAATATAATAATAATAATAGTATAAAAGTATGAATTACATCACATATCATTCATGATGAACACCGTATTGTGGAATAAAAATCATGCCATAACACAAACCACGACATGGTAACTTTCACTAAATAATCATTTTTTTCTTTAGTGAATATATTCAACATTCACCAATGTAAGTGTTTTTTATGGGTCATTGTAGCAACTCCAAAGTGTTTTCCCCAATCTTAATCAAATTTCCAGTTGAATATATCATTATAAGAGCACCATCATAAATAAATTAGAAAATAATTCATCATTATTTATTTAAGCCATGTTCTCACTAATTCGATTCCATATTAGAGTTTTGTTTTCAATTGATGTTTTCAAATATTTAACTATATTATAAATATCACATTGATATTATTATTTCTATGTAACATGAAGTATGAGGTCACTATATATTTAAAAATCACATGTAGAAACTAAAAAAAATCAGACTGACACTATCTAATATATAATTATTATAAAAAAATCGAGTTTATTTTCCTCTAAATGATCCAAATAATGATTAATGATATAATATAAATTACCATCCCAAAGGTTGAATTTTATAACTTGATCCGCTAATAGAGTATCATAACATTAATTTAACCCTCACTTGGGGTAGGTATCCCCATATCTCTACTAATGTGCATATCGATACCAATAGAGAAATGAAATTGAAGAAAAAAATATTCCAAAGAGTAAATATAGTAACAATAATATAGATAAAACATGAAAATGAGAAGTCCCATTTTAGTTATTTATTTATGAAAGATAATACAACCATTAATAATTATCCAAACAAAAATAGAAATTTTCAACCTAAATTTTTTGTCCAAAAAAATCTCTTTATAATTGATTCAACGTGTTCAACTCTAATATCCTCATAAAAATATAAAGTGGTAGATTTATTTCATTAAAATAAAACTATTTAAACTTCAAAGAATAGGAATACCATAGTTTTGAGATGTGTTTCCAAATATGGAAACCAATTGATTTAGGATGCCTACTATAACAATTTATTAGAAATTTGGCTGAAGGGTTTTCTTAATATCTAGTTTTACAAAATAGTTTATACGATAAATATTTAAGACTAGTATTGATACCACTTCATCCAATATTGTTCTCTTCATGATATCTACAAATTAATATAAATCTATTCTAATGTTTTTTGTTATTTTCAAGTTTTTAACCCCATAACAAGTTAATCATATGATTCTATATAACTTTAATAACTTTTTATTAGTTTTAAAGACTATAAAAGTATGTATTTTAGTTAAAATAATTTGTTTTCTATTAAAAGTTTTCTTATATCCATATATTGTAATTTTATCTTCCACACACTAAGATATTATTAATAATTTTTTTATCAAACTAATAAATAAGATTATTATGATAACAAGTTTTGTTTATACCTTTATAGAGATTACCTCTAATACATTTAAATTAGGGATTGGTGCTTCTCATATTTCAAATTTTTTAATTTTTTTTTTCCACACCACATGGATAAAATTGTGGATTGAGTTGAATCTTTTATCCCAATTAATCATTTGACTAAAATATCTTTAATTATTTTAAAACCATTTTGTAGGTTATTTAAAAGATTTATAGATATCAATAGGGAAATAAAAATGGTTTTATTAATTATAATGTGATAAGGATCCCTACACCTTAGAAATATATGAATTATAAAGCCCCCATTTTCAATTAAATTATTAAGATGACATAAGAAAACTTCAAGCATTAATATGAATAGTAATGGAGAGGGAGGATCGTCTTACCTTATTTCCTTATAAGACATAAAGAATCCACATATTTTTTCATTAATATGGATATACATATAATAATCATTAAAACAATCTTTTATAAGTTTAATAAACCTATTATAGAATAAAATTTTAGAAAGTTTTCTTTAAAAAAGTCCCTAAAACTCTATAAAAACGTTATACATGTTTAGATAAATAAAACCCCCCTCTAAATATTTTTACCTAATGGTGAACCAACTATGGAGTCAAAATAATATTTCCACAAATGTTTACCCATTTCAAAAAGGTGGGTTTTTTTGAAATGATGATGAAATATATGAATTAATGCAATCTATATGTTAAAATTTTATTAAGGGTTTTGTATAAAAAGTTTAATTGATAGATAAACCTGAAGTTTGAAAATGAATATGGTTTAGGAGTTTTTGGAATTGAAACCGAGAAAAAAATAATTATCAATTAAGGAATGAGTAATCTAACTATAAAGTCTCTGGTCATATTGAAAAATTTCACAGTTATGATATCTCAACAACTATATAACATCCTTCATCTAGAAACCAAAGATCGGTGTCTTGGTTGGAGTCACCATGTGACCTCAGCTGAACCTACCTATATGATAGAAGTTTACAATTAGTTGTGAGGGTATAGGGTGTTACCATGGGGGGACTATAACCTCATATAAAATTAATAAACAATAGAAAAATAATCAAACATCATCCACAATAATAATACCCAGAGTACATAGAAGAATAAACCATAACAATGTTATAACAAATGTCATGTGGAAGCATACAATCATACAGAATCACAATTATACCAGCATAAAACATCATTGATCTCCCATTGGGCCTATCACATGTACAAGATAAATAAAATATATTGAGGCTCTACTGCCATCCCCATTCCTCACCTCATTTAGTCTCCAAATACCATCTACGCTATCTCAGTCAATCAAGATACTTTGATACTCTTCACAATAGGGACATATGACCAGTGAAGTCTGATCATGTGCCCAAGTGTCATAGCTTCCAAAATAGGGTGCGAGTACAACACAGTAGGGCACCACCAACACGGTCTAAACACAATCAGTAAATACAATGTGTGAAAATGTGATATAATCAGTTGAATAAGTAAATATAATATAGAAGCGAAAATAAAATAAACAATTGTTGATCCTTGAGTTAAAAAATGACACCTGAGATTGACTATAACTTCTTTGTCCAGTATAATAGTGTCTTTGAGAATGTGGAATACCATGCCATAAATTATCTAGCTCAAAGATAATTCCTAGATGATGAGACCTAGGCAATCCATGTACACCTGAAGGCAAATTCCCTAATGAAATGACTAATGCAATATTATAGGCATAATTTATAGTTTTGAGGTAATAAATTTGGAATACCATAGTCATAAAGCATACTTGCTGGATCCTAGGAAGTATTATTGGAATTCCATATATATCAGGTGAATCCACTAGATATTAGGGATTATCCTAGGCATCTCATATATCAATCTCAAAGGCTGAATCCTAGGGAGTATCCCAAGCATCCTAATAGTGTCAGGATTAAAAAATCAGATCCTAGGAGTATATATTATGAATCCAATAGTATGTTTCTCTGTAGTCATATCCTAGGAGAACATCTTAAGAATCCAATAGTATTATCCATAATAACTAAATCCTAGGATCATATCCTAGGAATCCAATAGTAGAATCAGGTATACACCAAATCCCATGTGACAAGACCCAAGTATTCCTTTAACTAGACTCAAGGGAAGTGCATCCCTCCTATAATATCCCATGAATCTATCACCACAAACTCCTTGGTATCACACCATTGATTTTATTTATTAGGTAAAACTTGTAATAAACCCCATTTTCCTTCTGATAATACCCCTCTATAGGGTTAATGTCATACTAGGCACCCAACAGGTTCCCCTAGGTCATACCATAGAACAAACATCTAACATGGGATCCTTGATATAATTCTAATATCTTGGTACAATCCCATCAATAAAAGGGTATAACATCCCTTATTTCCATCTTAATCACATTTCGACCACACTGGAGTCATATGATGGGCCATACTTACATCAATCCAGAGATATGGAAAAAGGACCTTCTCAATTTTCAAGTTATCCTAGACCAGTCCAATCACCCGACCCATTATCAATCTACCCAGAGTCCACCAACTCGGGTGATCACATACAATTGGGGCGGAATATTCACCCCACTATCTATTTAACTAAACAAAAACTCTAAAGAATATCATAGTTGAATCATGGCCTACCCCCCGGTCCAATCATTCCAATTCATCAATAATCCCTACTTAAGGGAATTAAGGGGGTTCTTGTCCAGGTCTATTTAATCCACTAAATTCCTTTAATTTACACCCCTCTAGGGTCTAAATATGATATGGAACACATTTCTACTCAAGATATCATCCATCGGTGGACAAGACATCACTAGAACACTAGGTTCCATAGTGGACCTTAGTTCTCACATCAACCATAGAAATTTTATTTAAATAAAATAATTCATTTAATTTTGGGTTATATCAACCACAATGGAGAGTAAAAATATCACATTCCATATATAAAATAAATAAATTCATATACCATAGGGTTATGCTTAGGGGAAAACCTATACCATTAACAGTGTCATTCCATTTTTCAGTACAATCTGATAACTCTCACCGAAGCTTGCCCAAGTCCACTACCATAATTCAACCACCTGGGGACCTATCTCAATCCATCACATCCAATAATTAATTATAAACAATTTATAATTACTTAATCAAGTTATTTATAAAAATTTACAATAAAATTCAATTATTCATAACTAAAAAAATATCATTGTGAAAATCATTACACTAAAACCACAACTAACCACCCACAGAAGGCCTGTGACACACTCATGAGACTATACCATAAAAAATACATAACAAAAAACAAAAATTAAAAAGAAAATTTAATTTAATTTTTGAAAAATACTTAGGAAAATACACAGGGTATTGTACCTACATAAAAAAGGTCTACATACATCATCTGGAGATGTCATCTTGCTATACTGAGTAAAATATCCATCATACTAGGAAATTTAAATCATGATTTGGTGGAAATCATCACAAAGCCCTAAATTCAAGTCACTAAAATTAGAGATAAATAAGATGAGAAATAATAAATAAATAATGAGTGGAGAACTATCCATGAATTTCCACCAAAACCACCAATAATCAGCTTTATTCCAAGGGAGATCGAAGAGAGAAAGGGGGAGAGGAACCCCCAGTCTGTGCATATAAGGGAGAAGAAAAAGAGGGGGTTTGGTTAAAAAACATAGAGGTTCAAAAGGGTCATTTACCCTTTTTAATGAAATTTTATAGGGCACATGGTTTGGATATATGGTTTTTAAAACCATACACCAACCATGAAAAATTCCTCTGAATATGAATTCTAGGTTTTACACAGTTGGAAAACAATCGTGTGCCATACGTGCACCAAACCCCCTAAATCAGACCACCATGCATATTTTTATCTATATTTAACATAGTTAACCCTTAAATGCACACTAACCATGTAAAAAATTATGTATAGACATAATGAATTGGAAACAATCACATGTTTGAAGTGATGCATGATTTTTCCTAAACCATACACACCAAACCATACACCATGGTAAAAACCCTTCCAAAAATATCAACTCCAACCAAAATATAATAAGATCCACCCAAGAACCCAAGAACCTGATATACCTCTGAGGCCTAAATCCACATAAAAAAACTCATTAAGAAATTCCAAAACTTATAATTCCAATACAAACCCTAAATTTCAAAATGATCACTACTATAGAAATCAAAAATTCAAATTCCATATAAAATTCACAACTCGGAAGGGAACCATTGTTTTAAAACCTCCACACCATATCACTTATCATCCCCAAGAATCTCTAGAAATCCTTAACCATTAATCTCAACCTATCCAAGTAACCAATTCATTCTCAATTCACCGTGTTCTATCCATAAACATTTAACGAGATCCCACTGTCCAACTCCAAACCGAAGGAGTACTATTCATAAAAACATGATCAACCACTCACCACTATCACTGAACCACCAAGATGGATATTAACTAAACCCATATACCTTGAGTCATAATGGTGTCATCAATAAATTCATCTCTAGGATTATGGATCTCCTTGCTAGAATATTCGGTCCATAATGGTTGATTCCAAGTCATGGTGCTTCCCACCATTAGAATCACCTAATAAAGAAAACTTTAATTGATCTATTGACCAGATCAATATGATTTCCAACTCAACACACCCAATTATACAATATAACCCAATTTGGACCTCCACAGATGACCATTATTGAAAACTCTTAGTCACAACTGTTGTTTCACTATCATATCTCTTGATAGTGATGCCTTCATTATTAGAGGCATCATGTCGTCATCTAAAAACCCACACAAATGTTTGAGCATGAAATCCAATATCACTTTATGAAAAAAATCCACAACCAAAAAAATATATTTCATTATACTCTACTCATGATCACTGATGTATCTCAAATATAACTCACCCTTGGATCATATCAAAATAAAACCCAAGCCAGATGCCAACACATGGACCTCATTCATCACCACATCTGAATAAAAATATGTTATTCACTAAGGATCCAAGTAAAATTAGATCCTTGTTCTCAATAACATATAAATATCATATCCAACATCCAATTATGGGTCTCAAGACACTAAAAATCCTTATAGAATGAGGGAAATGCTTCCAAAACCCATGCTTTATCTATTAGCACATGTATTGATATGACGTAGTTGTCCCACTCATAATATGAAACATCAACTGCCACCCATTATTAACTCAAAAATAATTTCATCCTCAACACCTACCAAAATTCCATTTGTAACAAGGGTCACACCCTCCAATGGTCAATGCACTCCCCATCACATGGATTCCCTTATACACCACTCCTTAAGTGCAACTCCTGATGGATTCCAAAATCTTACCTCCATGAAAATCCTTGTTAAGGAACACACTAAGGTCGAATGTACCATGGTACCTCAATCTATTTCTGATGAAATTTCTCTCCATATAGGTTCATTTATCATTTCCACCTAAACCTTTTTCAACCAAGTTTGGGATCATTTCATCAAAACTATCAGTTCTCAACTCACACATGGCTACTTACTAATCCACCACTCAAACGACATCATGTATGACCAGTGCATACCACCTCAATATTATTTAATCCCAACAGTGTATTCTCCCATAACACTAATTCATAAAATACAACACATGATCCGATGAGTCTTATGTCATCTAAACATCTCAAAACACTAGCTCCATTATCTATTTTAAGTGAACTAGATTATTAAAACAATTCATGCACATGTCGTGTCTCTGAATTAGTATCCCTTTATAACAATTCTCAACATCCCCTATTACCAAAGAAATCCTTGATAAAAGGAATTAAACCCATTTTTACCCTTCCATATCATCCAAATTAGATCAATTCAATTCTCATCTTGTCAATTCCTAGGCTCACATACCTAAAGGACTAACCATACCCTTAGAGATGTCGGTTTCATCTAACTAAAAGAACCTAGTTGATTTATTTCCAAAAATACTAACATCTCTCCCATGGGAAGGATAATTCTATGATCACCCACCAATCATGTATCATTATAAAAACATACAAACCTTACAAAATCTCTCTGTATTATCAAAATCATATCTAGGGTCAATAATGTCATGAATCCAACTGATCGTGCCCTCTGAAACCAACCTTGATACCAAAAGCACCTTAATGCTTTTCATCATATCCCAAGGCACTTCCATTCCTATAACATATAACTTTTATCTCCTACCATACACCAATTTCATAACCTGAATCATCTACCCAAACTTATCATCTCTAAGACACTAATATGCCCAATATATCCCCTTATTGGGTAACCATATACATACTACTCAACTCACCAAAATCATCTGTTTCATCTAAAAAGGTCATTGGGATCTCCCAACTAGCCTATATATCTTGCATTGCATAGATAATAAATCATAAGTCAATATACTTTCCCCCATCCATGATATCACATGAAAACTAATGTTTTAAAACACCCACTCTAGGGTTCTAATATATATATAAACACATTAGACACTACATTCCATGTCATCATCCAACAAGGGAACTAATCCTCACCGGGTATCTACATATGAGACTACTTCCTTGAAGAATTTTATATCATCCATGTTTATATGGTGACATTATTTTAGATGATTCATACTGAGTAAAACCATAGTCCCATGATTTTGTTAAGTATAATTTCACTAAGAATTTATATGGGAAAACACCATATAGGTTGTTATTAACACTTTAAGTAATTAAAACCATTTTAATTTTCAAAACCAAAATCATAATCACACACTAGGGGTTCATCATGAAGGAATCCAATTATTGTACTAACCTACCAAGGGTTGTTATGCATCCCTTACAAGAGGGATTATTTGTTGAAATATATCCTTGAAACACTTTTTTTATTATGTTTTGATAATTATAAATTTATTCATTTATTCCCTCTAACATGAATAAAGAAATGAGATTTATACTTGAAATAATTATTAAAGAAAATACTATTATTAATTTTTAATGTATTCTTATTCATTTTTAGGTATTTTATGACCTAATTTCATAGAAAAATTCATCAGTATATGGGTTGGTATCTCATATGTTGTTTTCTTTCCGCTAGTCTTTTTAAAAAAATCTATCTAATTATTAGATCAAATGTGTATGTAAAGTTACCATGATGCATGTATCAAAAAAAAAATATATATATATATAAACACCAGATCAACTATGAGGCATTTTACCTCATGGACAATTCATCGACCATGAGACAAACAATGCATCGATCGCATGTACAATGCATTGACCACATGAAGAAACTACAGAAAATCGATCAATTTTTTTTGAAGTTATAAATTGATCCAAAAAAATTGATCGACTATAAGTCCTTAATAGACCACAACAAAAAACTAGATTGACCATATTCCTATCATTTATGTCACGCAAGAAAAAAATGTGTTGAATCAACCACACATTGATTTTTAACTGACTATACAAATTATCCGACCATGAATGAAGTTTCCACAAAGTCATGGATCAACCACATGTTTATTTTGATCAACTAAATTATTATTGGATTGACCATATAGGTTAACTATTAGTACAGACCTCATGAGAAATTATCGACCAAATGATAAATGTATTAATTTTAGTCTAAACATAAGAAATTTTTTTGACTGTGAATGAACTGACCATAAGATAGTTGATCAACTGTGAGGGATTGAACTTCTGAGAAAGTGATCATGTAAAAAATGGGTTCAAATTTTTTTTATTACTATTCTTTTGATATTATTTATTATTTCGGTTTCCTACAATTTTTTTATAACTATTTTTAAGGACTTAATTGTATTTTAATTACTTACTAATTATTTTTATACTAGAAATTTTGTTTTGAAGTATTTTATATAGGTTTAAATGATAATCACATGGGATGAATACTCACATTCATTTATTTGAAAATCATGAGTTTCAAATTTGAATATTATCGAATTTGAAGAGTTTTTATTTCAGGATATGAATGAGTATTTAAATGATTTATTATTATTATTATGGGTTTATTTTAATATTGAATCCATTTATTATTAAATAATCACTACAGAACCTATTTATCTTTTACAAATTAAATGAAATCACATTGGTATATGTTTTTCATGTTCAATAAAATGAAAATTATGTGTGGTGCTTCTAGGAAAGATACATAGAACAAATCTGAAGTATTTTTTTGAAGTAACATGTGCATGTTTCTTTGGAGAAGAATAAATGAAATTTCTTTCATATATTGAATTTATTTTTCTTAAAGGAACTCTATATATTAAGTGTAATAAAACTATATCATTAATGAGGCTGTAGATATTTTCAAGATATATTATGCAACACACTTTTACACCAACTAATTAAAAACTCTCAAATGGACTAAATCTGTTTAATCCTTTGTTTATAGAGAGAATATTATTTCCTAGACACCCAGAGATTTAGTTGTTCATTTTCTTTATTTTCTTCTGAATTCTTTCTATTTGTTTTTTTGTGCATTATTATATTGGGTTATAATACCCATAAATGGTTATATATTCATGTTATACTACCCCAAATAATAGGTACATGTAGGTTATGCCTAAACGGAAAAAGTTAGGGGGATTTGGATCTTCCTTTTTCCAGCTAAGGCAGTTTGGTTTCTTCCACCACCATAAAAGGGGGTTAGTTGATTTATGACTCCATGTGAGAAAGAGCCTATCTTAGGTTCTTCCTCGATGTTTTAAAAATTATTTTTCAATGGTTGTAACTCACCATAAAAATTCAGATATTCCATTATATTGGGTTTCATTTATCACTATTTTTAAGAGATGTTAATAGTAAATGTAGGATCAATTAAATATAAACGACTATAAAAATTATTGTATTCATTTCATTTTTATTTCTTCTTTGGAAATAAAATTAACTATATTATGTTTTTTAATACATTTTAAATGGGTAATTAACCCCCTATTTCCCATTTTTTTCATTCTAATATTGGGACCTAATAATTGGTATCAAATCTTGAATCCTAGATTTGGTATATTTATATATATTTATGTTAATAAAACCCTGATTAATCATCAAGGTTTAATTTATTTTTAGATTAAAGGAACCAGTAAATTTTTTTTGTGGAATCCTAAATTTCCACCATTCTTAAATGGAATAGATTATAGAAATTGGTAGTCATGAATGGAAGCTAATCTTAAGAATATAATAATTGACAGTTAAACTATCAAAGACAAGCCATTCAAAGTACCTAGAGTTGAACCTGATGAGTTAACTGGAAATGATGCTATTAGATATATTATAAAATATATAGTAATGAACATTTTATACTATTGAATTAGTATACATTTATTCATCCATGTATCTATATGAAAAAAACACATGAAATTTGAAAAGTACCACAAGTTACTCATCTTGGTTTAGATAAGTTGATAAGAACTAAGTTAGGCTTGTTAAGTCCTGAGTATTAAGAATTTAAAAGAGAATTAGAATAAATAGTTAATCAAATATTTCATAAATTTAAAAGTATAGTAAATTTCATGATTTCTTTGGAAGAAAATTTAGATAATTCAATTTTGATTGAAAGAGTGTTAAGATATTTACCTATAAGTAGCATGCTAAGAAAGTAGAAATTGATGAAATGAAAAATTTCAAGGAAAAAATTTAAATTATATTATTAGATATTTGTTACAATATGAGTTAGAAATAAAAAATATTTATTAAGAGGATATTTTTTAAAAATAATGTAATTGATTTTAAATCAAATGTTAATACATACTATTCTAACTCTAAGATAAAATATAATAAAAGATATGATACAAATCATATAAAAAAGGGAGGATATATAAAGAAGAAAGAGTATTCCTAAAGATTTAGAAAGGATCATCTTAAAAGTGATTGCAAGGAAAAGATAAAAGGTATTGATATTTCTAATTATGATTCTGAAATTATTTTTTATGAGTTCAAAAAAAGAGGAAACATCAAGACTAATTTCATGAGGCTGAAAAATGAAATTAAATGAGAAACCAATACAAAAATGAAAGTAAATAATTGGATGCTATTTGAAGTTACACTTCAGAATCAGATTTTAGTAATGAAAAAAATGATGAAAAAGAAATAGAAAAACTATGTTCAATGGATTTATCAAAATAAGAAAGTGAATTAGACTGTTCTTCATCTTTTGAATTTTATTCTGATCACATTGAAGATTTTTTTATGAATATATTGATAGTATCAATTTTAAGATTCTAAATATTAATAGTTTATCCAAAAATATTAATGGTAAACATAAGGTATTTTTTGAGGAAAATGAAAAATTGAGAAATAATCATTCGATATCAAATGATAGATTAAATATAGATTTCAAAAGTGTTTAGTATTAAAATATTAAACATGAAGACTGTCAGTATAAATGTAATGAAGCTCCAATAATTAAGTTTGATTATATTTTAGAAGAAAATGATAATATTAGGAATTAAATTGAATGTTTGATAAAAAAACTGTCTAAATTTTTTCAAGGGATAAAAAGTTCTGATTAAATGATGAGTTTGAATGAAACTATAAAGAAGAAAAATGGTATTGGATATGATAATATTCTACCTAAAATGTATAAGACCTTATTTTTTAAAGCTTCAAGTGGTAATGTTTCAAGTGTTACATGGTTTAAATTTCAAATGAAGGGTCATTATGTAAATGAATGTTCCTTGTGATTTCTATAGTCTGTTAGTCACACTACATATTTTATCTCTAAATCATTGTCTTCGAGATTATATACAAGTACATGATTGAAATCAGTTTAGGTTCTCAATAATTATTTATCTATCCCAATTATAAATAAGTTTTCATGGATACCAAAGTATTATTAGATCTATTTTTATAGAAATTATGATTGTAAGTGTCAAAAATAACACATGGTACATGGATAGTAGCTGATCTAGACATATCCTAGTTGAAATATTTAAATTTATAACTTTTAATAAGTTTGACGGTGGTAGTGTTATATTTTTTAATAACTCAAAATAAAAATTAAAAGGTTTTTTATAAGTTGTAATTTATAATTATATAATTATTTAAATGGTTTTATTTATTGATGGTTTAAAACATAATTTGATTAGTATATCATGGATTTATGATGATAATATGACTGTGAAATTTGAAAATGATAAGTGTATTTATTTTTAAGATAAATTTTTCCTATTTTATGAAAATATAAAATACTATATTTATTCAATCAATTTTTCTAAATTAACTGTGCATAATTTTAAATGATAGAATATTGTACAATCTGATAATATTTTTTGGTATAAAATATTGGGCCATGAAAATTTTAAGTTGTTACACAAGATCTTAAGAAATTAAAAGGTGTTGGATATTCTAGAGTTAAATCTGGGAAAATCATATGTGATTCATTCTTAAAAGGTAATCTACCTATGGAGTCTTTGAAGCCAATTCATGAAGTAAAGAATTCTATACCACTTCAAATATTACATTTCAACCTATTTGATCCCATGAAACTACAATTCTAGGAGGAAAAATATACGTATTTGTTATTTTAGATGACTTTAGAAAATTGACAGACTTATTATATTTTAAACAAATATGATACTATCTAAATTTATTATTTATTTTAAATTTATTTAAAATAAAAAAGTAAATTTAAATTTATTAATTAAAAGTGATAGGGGTGGTGAGTTTTCAAATATAGAATTTGATAAATTATGTGAATATAATAGATATAATCATAATTTTTTAGCTCATAGGACACCACAACAAAATGTTGTGGTCTAAAGGAAAAATAGGACCTTATAAGGAATGTATTAGAAAATCATAAAAGAATATAATTTTCCGAAATACTTCTAAGAAAAATATAGTAATAAAATTTTCCTATTTCTAATAAAATTCTTTGTAGACCATTATTCATGAAAAAATATTATGAAATCTATAAGAGAATGAAGCCTAGAATTAGCTATTTCAATGTATTTGGTTGCAAAGTTTACATTATTAATATCAAAGATTCATTAAAAAAATTTAATTCAAAATTAGATGAATATATTTTTCTAGAATATTATGATCCTAGCATGGCATATAGAGTCTACAAAAAAAGAACATTAATTATTGAAGAATCAATTCATGCCGTTTTTATGAAAAACATTAAAAAAATAAAATCTAATTTTGACCAAAATAAGGAAGAATTTAGATATTTTAACTTTAAAGGACCTAAAAATTTATATTTTGATGCATCAATTAAGGGGGAAAGTCTCTGTCATGAATAAACTTTAAAATTACATAAAGGAAATATAGTTGAAAAAACAATTGGTTATATATATTTTGGTGTTAAAACAAGAAATTAATTAATAAATATTTGTTCTTATCAAGATTTTATTTCTAATTTTGTAACTTGAAATATAGATAAATCCTTATTTGATTAAAAATTGAATTATGGAAATGAAAGAAGAGTTAAATATATTTAATATAAATAAAGTATGGGACTTAGTTAAACCTCATAAAAATAAAAATATTATTGTAATTAAATAGATATTTAAAAATAAGTTAGATGGCTCTAGTAAAATAATCATTAACAAGGATAGATTAGTAACTCAAGTTTATAATCAAAAAGAAGGAATTGATTTTTTATAATCACTTGTCTCGATTGTTAGATTAGAATCTATAAGAATTATCTTATCGTATGCATCTCAATTTAGAATCATAGTTATTAAAATGAATGTCTATAATGGATTTTTAAATGGATATATTTTTTAAAATATTTTTTATAAAACAACCAATAATTTTTGAAAATGAAGTTGTTAGACTCATCTCTTTTGATAATACCTAATCATGTTCATTTATGTGATAATTATGTTTCTATTATATGATAATCGCGTCTCATTATTATTCTTAGTTTCTATCAAGGGATAAAAATGTATATTTAATCACACTGCTCTCTTGTTTAAGCTTACAATAAAAAATTTCTCTAAGTATGAATGGTCATTGATAGAAAGATCACCGTAGAAAGGTCACTGATAGAAAGGTCACCGATGAAGGTCACTGATGAAAGGTCACCGATGAAAGTTCACCGATGAAAGGTCACCGATGAAGGTAACTTTTGAAAGGTCCCCAATGAAGGTCACCGATTAAAGGTGACCGATGAAGGTCACCGATGAAAGGTCACCGATGAAGGTCACCATTGAAGGTCACTGATATAAGGTTACCATTGAGAAGGTCACCGATAGAAGGTTACCGTTGAGAAGGTTACCACTGAAGGATACCGTTGAGAAGGCTACCACTGAATGCTATCACTACAAGTCTATCGATGCTTACTCTTCTACTGCATACTTTTTCAAATTTTTAATATTATTCTAACGGTCATATTTGGTAAATTTAATGCTTCTGACATTAATTAATGCTGATTGTAGACATATCAAGAGACCGTATCTTGGGATAGTACGAGGTACGAGGTGGACTGCATGTGGTTTACTTATTCCTATTGTTGGACCTCAAATATAAAAGAGAAGACATAGGAAGAGAATAAAAGTGTCAAGAAATAAAGAGAGAGGAATTCATGTAAAATAACTTACTCTCTAGATCAAAGATAACAAGGAAGAACCATCGAGCACTTACACCTTGAACCCAAGAGCCTTGAGAAGATCATTCCGGGAAAATAACTTCAAGAATGCCTTCTATGCTTCATCAACTCTCTGTCAACTCAAGAAGCATAACAATCAGTTCTTGAAAGCTGGAACCTGGAATTGTGACACTCTGTTTTGAGGAAAACTTCCAGAGAAATAATCGAACTACAATTTCTTCACTCCAAGGAGTCAAGAGCTAAACTGAAAACACATAGAGAATTATAAACTAAATCTTATAATATTTTCTCTATTTTGTTCTTTTATTTTACATATTTGAGAAGTGTGTGTGTTTTTCTGTTACACAAACTGTCTCCTGTTCTTGAACTGGAGGATACTGAAAATCCTCACATCAAACTTCACTTTCACATTATTTTCCATGTGTAACTATGGAAGAGACTATGTGTGGTCTGGTTTGTTTGTTTTTCCCATAAAGAACTGTGGTAGAGGGTGTGAGCCCTGGACAGTTTGTGAAAATTGTTGTAAAGACCGATAAAAGCTGTGTATCAAGTTTATTATTTATATAAACTACTTGGTGGTAGGTGATCACCAAGTGGAGAGGATTAATTATTGGCTTGAGACTAAGCCTATTGTTTAACTCTACTATGTGATATATTTAGTAATACTCTATTTTATCTATTTTATGCTACTTATAAATTCAAAAAACAGAAATCTATTTTTTTAATCAACTCTGATAGTTAGTTTTGGTTAGTAGGTGTATGTGTTTAATTCAGTAAAATTGTTTCAAAAGTTGAAGAAGTGTTTTACACTGATTCAATTGAGGACTAATCACCCTTTGAGAAACTTGTTGACCAACTAAACATTTATATCTCTATTTCCTTAATTAACTGGGCCATATCAAAATTGGGGGATCTTTATCACAAAGTTTTTAACAGAATTTTTAGGTAGGAACTCAATTCAAACCCTCTTGTGATTCCACTTTGAACAAAATTTGGTATCAGAGGATTAAATTTTTGTTGCTACCATCAGAACTATTATGAAAGTTGTAAAATTCTTTTCAACTGTGATTTTAGTTGTATCTTAATGATCTTAAAATTTCGTTCATATCTAAATTTTCAGTTCTTTAAAATTCTAATTAACTATGGATAATAGAGTTGAGGGTGCTGCTACTAATAGGACACCATTCTTTAATGGTAATAAATACACTCAGTGGAAATTAAAAATTAAAATGTATCTAGAAAGCATGGGTCCTGAAATCTGGGTCACAATTGAAGAACAACATGCATTTCCTCTTACTGCTAGGGGAACATGGTATCAATTGGCTAATTCTACATACAACAACTGTAAAGAAATGACTATATTGTATTTTTCTCTAGGTGATGAAGAATTCAATAGAATATTTTCCTATAAAACTGAATATGAAATTTGGGATACTTTGGTTGTTTCTCTTGAGGGTACCACCAATGTTAAAGAAATGAGATTAAATACTTATACTATTAAATATAATAATTTTAAAATAAAGCCTGATGAAATTATATATGAAATGTATCTCATGTTCAATGAAATAGTGAATACTATGAGTCTTCTTGGGAAACCAGTAGACAAAAAAGATTATATTATGAGATTGCTTCGATGACTACCTGACAAATAGATAGGAACTTCTGTTTCTATCTGAAAATCCTGGGACATAGGCAAGCTACTAGTGAAGGATATAATTGGAAAACTTATGATGTACAAAGAAGAGTTTAAGGTAAATCAAGAAGCAGGTGAAGAACCAATAAATAAATCTGTAGAATTCAAGACCACTACCTCAAAGAGCAAAGATAAAGAAAAAGTTTAAGCTTCTGTAGACACTTCCACCAGTGAAGACTAAGAATCTGATAGTGATGATGAGATGGATCATCTTGCTAGGAGATTCTAGAAGTTCTACCGCAAGAAGAAGTTATTTAGAAAATAAAACAATAAATGAAGGTATGATAGTAATAGAAAATAAAAAAAGGATATAAAATGGAATTCCAACACAAATTAGACAGTCTTCTATGAGTGTAAATGAAAAGGCCATGTGAAGGCTGATTGCCCCAAGATGAAATGTAAGAAGAAATATGAAGACAAGGGAAAGGTATATAAAAAGGCTATGAAAGATACTTGGAGTGCTTTAGAAGATATCTCTAGTGGATCTAATACTTCTGATATTGAAAAGAAAAAACATGCAAATCTAGGTTTCATGACAGAAAAATCTGAGTTAACACCCAATTCTCCTATAAATATTGCTTACTATTCTGGGAATGAAAGTGAATCAAATAATGATGGGAAAATGACTAAGGATGAACTATTTGAGTATTTTGGAATGCATGAGGATACCTTTAATAAAATTAAGGATAAATATAAATTATTGAAGAAACAACATGTTTTAAATGCCAATTATAAGTCTGATTTGGATATTGAGAAAGAAAAATGTGATAAGATATTAAAAAAAATACTGAACTTAAATTATCAAATGAGAAATAAAAAAAGGGATCTTGAGAAATTTAATATAGGTAGAGATACCTTGAATTAGTTTCTCGGGAAAAAAAATTGCTCCACAATATACAACTGGTCTAGGGTATCAACCAAGATAGAGAAGGATTATTAAAAATAAATTTGTTCCAAAATCTGGACAGTTCACTGCCAGTTCAAGTTCTGGACCATCTTTTAAAAAACAATTATCTAAAGGACCTAAAAAAGTGTCCATGTCCCAAAAACCAATATATTGATTATAGGAAACTTATGAGACAAGTATGGGTTCCAAAATTTTTACTTTCTAACCTCTCTAGACCTAAGATAAGTTGGGTACTAAAGTTACCCTACACTTAATCTGTTTTGAAGGAAAATTGTCTGAAGAGCTCCTGTTATTCTCTATGGTACTTGGATAGTGGATGTTCAAGACATATGACAAGAGACTATTCATTCTTCAAGAACCTAATTAAAGTTAATGGTGGACATGTCACATTTTGTGATAATGCTAAAGGGAAGATCATTGGCTCAGGCCAAATTGGTAACCCTAATACTATATTAATTTCAAAAGTACTTTTTATTGATGGGTTAAAATAAAATTTACATAGTATCTCTCAGTTGTGTGATGAAAGTTTTAATTTTAAGTTTGAAAATGATGCATGCATCGTTTTTAATTCTAGAATTTATATAATATTCACTGCTCTTAGAAATAAAAATATATACATTGTTGATTTAAATTTTTTAGCTAAGAAAAATGTTTCTTGTTTAAATGCATTTCATAAGGAATCATGGTTATGGAACAAAAGATTAGGACACTACAATTTGCACTCACTTAGGAAACCAACTAGGAAAGGTTTAGTTAGTGACTTACCTAAATTGGAATTTCCACATAACAAAGTATGTAATCCTTGTCAAAAAGTAAAACAACACAAAGTTTCTTTCAAATAAAAGAAAGAAGTTTCTACTTCTCAATCGCTTGAGTTAGTCCACATGGATTTGTTTAGACCATCTAGAGTTTCAAGTTTAAATGGGAAGAACTATGTTTATGTTCTTGTAGATGATTTTTCTAGATACACTTGGGTATACTTTATAGCTCACAAAAGTGAATCATATTCTTAATTCATTAAATATTCCAAGTCTGTATAAAATCTTAGTGGACTTAGAATTAAGACCTTGAGAAGTGATCATGGCCGTGAGTTTGAAAATCAAGAGTTTGAATCCTTTTTCTCACAAAATGGCTATAATAACAATTTCTATGCTCCTAGAATACCTCAACAAAATGGAGTTCTAGAAAGAAGAAATAGAAAAATTCAAGAGATTGCCCGGACTATTCTAAATGAGTATAATCTACCTATCTATTTTTGGGTTGAAGCTGTTAATACAGCTTGTTACATCATCAATAGAGTATTAATTAGATATGTTCTTAAGAAAACCCCTTATGAGCTCTTGAATAATAGGAAGCCTAAGGTTAATTACTTTAGAGTTTTTGGTTGCAAAGTTTTTATCCTTAACACTAAGGATAATCTTGACAAATTTTCTTCTAAAAGTGATGAAGGAATTTTCCTAGGTTACTCAATATCTAGACAATCTTATAGAGTATTCAGTAAGAGAACCAAATGTGTTAAAGAATCAGTTCATGTCAGATTTGATGAGACTGATCCACATGAACCCAAGAACTATGTTGAACAACTTGAGGAAGATATGTTAATTCTGGACCTTAATGATAAAGACAGTAAACCCTTAGTGAAAACAACCAGTTTTGGAAATTTTCCAGAATCTGAGAATGGTTAATCTGAACCTTTATACAACCATGAGGAGTCTAGTTAATATATCTCTAGAGTTATTAGAACTCACATGGATCATCCTTTAGATGCTCTAGTAGGTGATCTAAATAGAGAAACACAAACTAGAGGTTCTCTGAGAAACCAGGTTGAACATCAAGATTTTCTTTCACAAATTGAACCTAAAAATATTAATGATGCAATCAATGATGAATTTTGGGTGATATCTATGGAAGAAAAATTAAATCAGTGTGAAAGAAACAAATTTTAGAAATTAGTAGAAAGACTTAAATACACTTTGACCATAGGCACTAAATGGGTGTTTAGAAATAAAGTTGATGAATCTGGAAACATAGTTAGAAACAAGGCTAGACTAGTTGCACAAGGATATAGTCAAGAATAAGGAATAGACTATGAGGAAACCTTTTCACCTATAGCTAGACTAGAATCCATTAGAATACTACTAGCTTATGCAGCTCATGTAAATTTCAAACTTTATCAAATGGATGTCAAAAGTGAATTTCTAAATGGGTACATAGTTGAGGATGTATTTGTTGAAAAACCACTTGGTTTTACAAATACCCATTTTGAAATCACGACTTTAAACTTTATAAATCTATATATGGTCTAAAACAAGATCTAAGAGCGTGGTATGATAGAATTAGTTCTTTTCTTATTTCAAATGGTTTTACTAAAGGAATAGCTGATCCTGCTCTTTTTATTAAAAGGATTTCCAAAGATGTTTTAATAGTACAGATTTATGTAGATGCTATTATTTTTGGTTCCTATAAAAATTATTTATGTACTGATTTCTCAAAAATGATGCAAGATGAATTTCAAATGAGTTTAATGGGGGAACTTAAAATTTTCCTTGGTTTTCAAATTTTTCAAAATAAAAATGGTATTATTTTAAATCAAAGTAAATATACTAAGGATCTTTTAAAACCTTTTGGTTTGGATAGTAATAAAGGTAGTGATATGACTATTAGTACCACTTGTAAGTTGGATGCTGATGAAATTGGTAAATCAGTGGATCAAACCAATTATAGAGGTGTGATTGGGAGTCTGCTTTATCTTATTGCAAGCAGACCTAATATTATGTTCAGTGTATGCATGTGTGCTTGTTTTAAAGCCAATCCCAAAGAGTCTCATTTAATTTCTTTTAAAATGATTTTTAAATATCTCAAGTATACTACAAAATTATGACTATTTTATCCAAGAGGACAATAATTTTATTTAAAAAGTTATTTGGATGGTGAATTTGCTAGTTGCAAGTTATATAGAAAGAGCACCTCTGGAACATGTCACATTTAGGAAAGTCACTAGTATCTTGGTGTAGTAAGAAACATAATTCTGTTGCATTATCTACTACCAAAGATAAATATATATCTTCTGGTAGTTGTTGTTCTCAAATTATGTGGATGAAACACACTTTACTAGACTATGGATATCAATTCCAACATTTCTCTATAAAGTGTGACAATACAAGTGCTATTAACATCTCTAAAAATCCAGTATCTCATGCTAGGATAAAGCACATTGATGTGAGACATCAATTCTTGAGATATCATTATCAAATAGGTGATATCACTCTTGAATTCATTGGAAATGAACTCTAATTGGATGATATATTCACAAAGCCTTAGAGTTATGAGAGGTTAAATTACATCAAACATGAGTTTGGTATGATAAAATGTTAACGTTGGACCTCCCCATTAGAAACCTCACTACTGGACCTCACAATTAGGAACCTCACCATTGGAACTCACCATTAGGAACCTCACTAATGGAACTCACCATTAGGAACCTCACCGTTGAACCTCACTATTAGGAACCTCACCGTTGGACCTCATGCTTAGGAACCTCACCGTTGGACCTCACGGTTAGGAACCTCACCATTGGACCTCACTGTTAGGTACCTCACTGTTAGTAACCTCACCGTTGGACCTCATCATTAGGAACATCACCGTTGGACCTCAACATTGGAACCTCACCATTGGGATCTCACTGTTGGCACCTTAATGATAGTCGACATTTCCGGGACTTTGTGTTTTTCTGCCAGAATATGAAACGTTTTTAGTATTACTTATTTCTTTTAATTGATTTATTTTTTGATCCCTAAATGATAAAAATAAATAACAAACCAAATTTCTATCCACTTAAATCCTCTCTCGAACCTCTTGCTTCTTTAATATTAGAACCTCTCCTCCCACTACAACCCTCAAACCACTCCAGATTGAAATGGAAAGATTGAAGAGACCGATGGTCAATGATGAAAGAGATGCGCCGAACCCTAAAAGACCTCGAGATGAGTCTAGTAGTGGAATCCAGGTAGTGGAAAAGTTAATCAATCCCCATTTTTCAAAGAGGGAAATCATGGTTGAGAGGGAACTAATCTTGGAATGGCTACTGTCCAGCAGGTCTCTAGTGCTGAAGGCACTTGAAGCTCAGGGTTGGGTTGAATTCTTTGCAAATAACAATGGACCCTATTACCCAAATTTAGTGAAGGAGTTTTATGAGTCTCTAAAGTTAGAGTTGTTTGAGAATGAGAATATAATGTATTCAAAGGTTAATGGAGTAAGTGTGAGCTTATCCTCTGTTTAATGGGATGAGTGTTTGAGAGTCCCACATGAAGGGATTTTTGATTAATACTCTGGGGTGGTACCTCCCACTAGTGAGTTCTTCTGTTATGATGAAGCGTTGGCTGAACTGACTGGGAATGGGATCCCTAGTAAGGTGATTGATGTTGAAATGGAAGGAGAAAACAAGTTATTTTTTAAGTTTGTTCAGCATGTCTTGAGTCCTAGGAGGGGGGACTTTGCTACCTTGAAATATCAGGAAATATTTATTTTGTATCTGTTGAAGCATGGACAGAAGATAAATCTTTGTAGGTTGCTGATGATTCAATTGGAAGATATGACAAAGCCCAGTTCCAAATCTAATGCTTTGTTTCATGCCAGATTGATATCCCTGATGTTGAAAGTAAGAGGAGTTTCTAGAAATAAGGAGGAAACAATAGTTGTAAGGGACAACTTCTGCATTACCAATATGATTTGCATGTTGATGAAGATAAACTGGAACCCTTGTAAAAGAAAATGGGTGAATGATGAGGCAAAGCTGTATGAGGAATTAAACCCCATTACTCATCAAACTAGGCCTAAGAATAAGAGAGATCTTGGTCTAAATCCTGATGAAGTAGAGCCAATATACTCAGATGAAGAAGAGGAAGCTTCTGTTATGCAAGAAAGAGAGGATTCTTCTATAGATGACAAGAGTGATCCTGACCTTCACTCAAATCCTCGTGCCAATAATATATCTTTTGGTGAGCCTATCCCACCAAAAATAATTCCTAGATGGGAGGCCGTCTTAAGGGAAAATGATGATGAGGAAACCAGTGAAGAAGAGGGAGATAAAAATGTCTTAAGAGACATTAAAGAGATCTCAGAGGAGGAAGATGAAACTAAATCTAGTCATGATGATTTTGAGAAAGCTACTGATGAAAGTGAAGAGGAATTTCTATGTCTTAGTCCTCTAATAGAATATACAGAAATGATATAAAGTGTAGATGAAGAGGTTTCTGATTTGGTTGAAGCTGGAATTGCAATAGAAGTAGATGAAGATTCTATAGAAGAAGTGGTAGTGGACTCTCCTATTGATGTAGTTGATCAAATATTTATAGCAGAGATGGATGTAATTTGTCAGGATAATTCTCTAAGTTAGGGGGAGGAACCTATTGCCACAGGTTCAATTTTTGTTTCTCATGGAATATAAGACTGGTTAGAAGACCCTGGATTCGAGGTCTTGGGCTTAGACTATGAAGACTCTAATGATGAAAATCCTTACATAATCCCTCTAATTCCTTCTATTTCAGAAACTACCATTATACAGCTAGTAGTACTTTTACCTTGAGTCTATGTGAAGAAGGATGATTTGGAATCATTAAAATCAGATTTTAAGAGACACTTTGGTGAGAAATATGTTGAGATAGAGAGAACAGTGGACCTAAATCAAGAAGTTGTAGCATCTTCTTTAGAAAGAGTCATTTCTACCTCTCACTCAAATATTCTACATGAAGTGAAGGATTTTCAGAATCAGATCAGAACCTTGGAAGAGTCTATGGAATATGTGAAGCAATAAATTGCTAGTTTAGACTTCTATATGGCTTCAAGGGTTCAAGTGGACATAGACCTTAAGTATGTCAAAAGTGTTGTTCTACTATTGGTCACTATTTTTTGAGGACATCAAGAAGTCTATGGAGACACATGTGAGTGGACACGATGATGATGTGAAGATATTGATCAATGGTCTGAACAAATATTTTATAGAGATAATGGATCTTACTATGGCCCCTTTGTGTGCATCTTCTTTCTCTTCAACCTCTCCTCCTATTGATCTAGAAGATTTCAGATTGGTTGTTAGAGAAGAAGCAGATAAGTTCTCTGGTGCAAGTACCTCAGATCCTCAGTCTATGAATCAGGTCATTTCCACTAATAGAGAAATTAATAATCTTATGGGATATTATCTCAGGGAAGCTTCTCAAGATCATTAGGCCATCAAAGAACAAGTTTATTTCTACTACAAAAGGGTGTACACTAAGCATCAGATGGATGGTCACTTTAAGTTTCTATTGGAGAACTTGAGGATCCCACATGTCCCTCATGCATTTAAGGATCAAGTTAGCAGGCTTAGAGAGTTGAATCATGCCTTAGAGAAATTTATGGAGAATAAGATGATTTTATCTCAACCATGGAAATATGAGGGAGCATTATTATGGATTTTAGAAATCTTCTTTTACCCTTCCTCCATGTAGACTACACTCCCATAATTGTTCCTCCAGCTTTAACTTCTTCCTCAGCTGCCTTAGGATCTAATAGTTCTGCACTGTTGATGACTCTTGAATAGGCCATCAGAAGCATTACCCCTATAATTCCTCAGAGATATACTCACTATAGGTCTATTGATGCCTATGTAGCAGATCCTCCTACACTTCTCACTGCCAGACCTATGCCTATCCCTCCATCTTCTGGACCTGACTCCTCAACTTCCAAAGACAAATCTCCCTTGGAAATATCTGATGTGGATTGAATGTGGGATGTCTTAGTTGATAGGTATCTTATGTACACATTTTTTATATTGTATTCTTGCTTTACTAATAATAAAATCCTGTTTTGTCATCTCTTTTTGTCTTCCATTCTTTTTGTTAATCACAAAGGGGAGAAGTTGTAAGTTGACTGGAGTTAATTCCATATATACACTATCTATATTTTCCACAATAACCATGGTTCAATTTTAATTATTCATACATATAAAGATATTAGAAAATGTGCTCAACCCTGATTCAATAATACTTATATCTACATATTCACTGAGATAATTTGTGATTATCAAAAAGGGGGTGATTTTGGGACTCACCTATTTTGATAATCCCAAATCATGTTCACTTATGTGATAATCATGTTTCTATTATATGATAATCATGTCTCATTATTATCCTTAGTTTTTATCAAGTGATAACTATGTATCTTTAATATCACTGCTCTCTTGTTTAAGTTTACAATGCAAAATTTCTCTAAGTATGAAAGGTTACCGATAGAAAGGCCATCGATAGAAAGGTCACTGATAGAAAGATCACCGAGGATGGTAACCGATGAAAGGTCATCGAGGAAAGTTCACTGATGAAGGTCACTAATGAAAGGTCACTGGTGAAGGTCACTGATGAAATGTCACTGGTGAAGGTCACCAATTAAAGGTCACCGATGAAGGTCACCGATGAAGGTCACCAATGAAGGTCACCGATAGAATGTTACCATTGATAATTCCACTGATAGAAGGTTACCGTTGATAAGGTTAACACTGATGGTTACCATTGAGAAGGCTACCACTGAAGGTTACTGCTACCAGTCTACCGATGCTCACTCTTCTACACCATACTTTGTAAAATTCTTAAGATTATTCTAACGGTCATATTTGGTAAATTTAATGCTTTTGAAATTAATTAATTCTGATTGTTGACATATCAAGAGAGCATATCTAGGGATAGTACAAGGTATGAGGAGGACTACACATTGTTTACTTATTCCTATTGTTGAAACTCAAATATAAAAAAGAAGACCAAGGAAGAGAATAAAAGTTTCTAGAAGTAAAGAGAGATGAATTCATGTAAAATAACTTACTTTCTAGATCAAAGAGACCAAGGAAGAACCATCGATCACTTACACTGTGGACCCAAGAGCCTCGAGAATATCATTTCAGGGAAAAAAATTCAAGACTGACTTCTATGCTTCATCAACTCTCTGTCAACTCAAGATGCAGAACACTCAGTTCCTGAAAGCTAGAACCTAGAATTACGACACTTTGTTTTGAATACAACTTCAAGAGAAAGACTCGAACTACAATTTCTTCACTCCAAGGATTCAAGAGCTTAAATGGAAAAGCATAGAACAATATAAACTCAATCTTATAATATTTTCTCTATTCTGTTATTTTATTTTACATATTTGAGAAGTGTGTGTGTTTGTATGTTACACACACTGTCACATGTGATTGAACTGAAGGATACTGAAAATCCTTATATCAAACTTCACTTTCACCTTTTTTCCCACATATAATTGTGGAAGATACCATGTGTGGTCTGGTTTGTTTTCTTTTCCCACGAAGAACTATGGTAGAGGGTGTGAGCCCTGGATAGTTTGTGAAAACTATTGTAAAGACTGATATAGGTTGTGTATCAAGTTTATTATTTATATAAACTGTTTGGTGGCAGGTGATCACAAAGTGGAGAGGATTAAGTATCATCTTGAGACTAAACCTCTTCTTTAACTCTACTATGTTCTATATTTAGTAATACTCTATTTTATCTATTTTCTACTGCTTATAAATTCAAAAACAAAAAGTTGTTTTTTAGTTAACTCTAATAGTTAGTTTTGGTTAGTGTGTGTATGTGTTTCATTATGTAAACTTGTTTCAAAAGTTGAAGAAGTGTTTTACATTGATTCAACTGAGGACTAATCAACCATTGATAAACTTGTTGACCAACTAAACATTTATATCTCTACTGCCTTAATTAACTGGGATGTTTCAAAATTGGGGGATCTTTATCACAATGTTTTTAATAGAAATTCTAAGTAGGAACTAAATTCACCCCCCTCTTGAGATTCCACTCGGACCAATAGAAGATAAAATTAAAAATCTTTTAAATATCTTCAAATATTTTTATGGTTTAAAATAATCTCCTGGAACTTGGTATTATAGGTTATTTAGTTTTTTTAATATTACTTTTGAAAATGGAAAAGTTAATCAAAATTTGTTTATTAAAATAAGTTTTAAGGTTATTTTAATTGTTTAAATATTTTTTGATGAGATTATATTTGGATATTATTATGAATACATTTTTAATTAATTATTATAATTAATGATAAATGAATTTTATATGAGTTTAATGGGAGAACATAAATTATTCCTTAGTATTCAAAATTTTCAAATGAATGATGGTATTTTCTAAATAAATCTATGTATATAAAGAGTTAGTAAAAAATTTTGTTTAGAATCTTGAAAAGGTAGTAATAATTCAATGGGTACTTCAAGTAATCTTGATATAGAGAATTTTAGGAAATATATTGATTTAAAAACTTTTAGTGACACTATTTAGAGATTATTGTACTTAACTACCTCTAATCCTAATTTTTTATTTAGTGTTTGAATTTTCACTATATTGTAAATTTATATTAAATATATTAATTTGAAGCTTGTTAAAATAATTATTAAATATGTTAAAGGATCTTCGAATCTTAGTCTATTTTACCCTAATAGACCTTCTTTTGATTTAAACAGTTTTCCAGATTCTGATTTCTGTGGTAAGAAAATTGATAGAAATTTTTTTGGTATTTTCACTTTATAGTAAAATGTTTAGTTTCATGGAGTCTTAAGGAACAAAATTCAGTATCTTTATAAATAGATGAATGTGAAAATGTTGTTGTTGTATCTTTTCATTCACAATATTTATTTATTAAACAAACTCTTTCTAATTTTGGTTTTAATTTTGAAAAGATCCCTACTATTTTGATAATAACTCAATAATTTCTATTTTTAAAAATATCTCAAAATTCTATAACTATCCATATTTATGTTAGATTTCAATTTAATAGAGTTAATGTTTAAGAAGGGAATATAAATTCTAGAATATATTTCTATATAGAATCTATTTCTATTGAGAATCATTTTCTAGACATTTTTACTAATCCGTCAGATTTTTCTAAATTTTAGAAAATTAAATTTGATCTTGGTTTGATGGAAGTATAATTATTTAGTACTTTTAATGTGTTTAGAGAGATTTTAAATTTTAAATATATATCCCATGAATCTAGAAATTCAAATCCACTATAGTAATTTTTTTACAACACATTGTTTACATAGATTAGTGCTTTATAATGGATCATTAACACGTGTTTTGAAAAATGATTGTTCGGGAATGGTTTCTAAAATTTTGTATTCATTTTTATTTTATTTTAATTCTTTTTATTACATTATGATCTTGAAAAATAAGCTTATTATATGAGATCTATTACCATTTTTTAAATTTGTTTTCATTTGGGGGAGATTCAATTTTTTGATGTTAACATTAGAATCATCAGTTACTTTACCAGTAATAATTATGGGGATTTTAAATATATGTTTGATGTTAACATTAGAAGGGTTAGTTTATTTCCTAATAATGATTTTATATCTTATAGAGAGAATGATTTCACATAAACTGTTGATACATGAAATTTAATCTTTTTGATCAATTCCAAAAAGGGAGAGAAGTTTTAAACTTAATATTTTTTTAATTATAAAAAAGAGTGAGATTTTTGAAGATGAATCTTGAACCATTTTTATTATATTATAATAATTAATAATTTATTCATTTATTCCCTCTAACATGAGTGAAGAATTTTTTTTGTACTTACACTACTTGTAGAAGAAAATATCATTATTTATTATTTATTATATTATTCTTTTTGTTTGTTATGTATTTTGTTAATTGATTTCATAGATAAATTCATCATTATATGGGTTAGTATCTCAAATAATATTATTGTACTGCTATTCTATATTGAAAAATATATCTAAGTATTATATTTAATATTATTTTCAAGTGACTGTAAGGCATGAATTGATCATATGTATACTAGATCGACCATGAGGAAATTAACTGCATGAACAATGCATTTACTGTGAGGAAAACAATGCATCAACTTCATGAAGAAACTACTGAATATGGATAAATTTTTTTCAAATTCTTCAATCAACCTCAAGAATAAATGGATTAATTGTAAGCCTATAAACCATGTTAGATAAGAAAAATTTTTCTATGTGTTAAATAGATTTCATGATGAGTTTTAATTGACCATACTAATCAACCGACTATGATTGAAATTTTAAAAAAATTATGGATCAACTACATATTCATTTGGATCAACTGTATGAGTAATGGATTGACTGTTTGGTTTTTAATTGTTTCTATCTATTTCTATAAGAAATATTATACTGGGTTATACTACCCATAAAAGGTAGGAATATTATGTTATACTACCCTAAACAAAAGGTATGTGAAATTTGTGCCTATTCAGTAAAAGGTAGAGATATTTGTTTGTTCCTTATTCCAAATAAAGGAAGGTTTGGTTTTTTCCACCACATTAAAATGAAACTAGCTAGTTTATCACTCTAGGAGATCAAAATTCAGTCTTGGGTTGCACCTTTAGGAATTAAAAATGTATTGTAAAGGGTTACAAATCCCCATAAAAGCTAGAGATTCCATTATATTGTTTTTAATTTTTATCTACATTTGAGAGGATTGAAGAGTAAATATATGATCAATTAGACCTAAACAACTTCAAAATTACTATTCTCATTTAATTTTTATTTATACTGTAAAATTCATCTTAACTCAGACTTGTATTTGAAAATATTTTAAAAGGTCAATTCAACCTCCTCTTTCCCTTTCTATCATTCTTAGATTAGGACCTAACACTATAGAGTAGTTTCTAAGGATAATCATGCAGTAAGATCCACAATACATATTATTCGAAGAAAATATATAGTGTTTCAATTGAGTAGATCTCCACTAACAAATTATAGGAGAAAATAAAGTTTAAATTGTTATCGACACTTTAAGTAGAAGAACCCTCTATCATCAGTGATATCAATCACACGCAAGAAAACGTATGTCATGTAAGACCTAGGAGCCAAATATATTCATGTGCACAAGCATCTTTCCAATGAACCAAGAGACAAAAACCCATAAATCAAAACTCTAAAAACCCAAGTGTGTCACCTTATGAAATCATACAACCATAAAATAGAAAACCAAGAATAATAATATCACATACCTGATAACTTGGACTTTTTGTCAGAAATAGTGTTCATAACTCACTAGTTCAAGGTCCACCATAAGATCCGAATCATTCTTATATCACTTATCTACTATCTCACCAAATATAAAGATAAAATATAAATCTTTAATACCACATTGTAACTTCCTCTGACTGAATACCATGGATTGGTGTCCTAGTTGAAGTCGCCATGTGACCATAGGCATGCCTCCCCGTATGCTAGAAGCTATCAATTAGTATTCAGGGCCTTGGTAATTACCACGGGGAGACTACACCCTTATATTATATTAAGAGGCAATGAAAAAAATAATAAAACACCATATAAACAAATAATAACCAGAGTATGTCAATGAATAGACCATAACAATGTTATTAAAAATATCATGCTGAATAGACCATAACAATGTTATTAAAAATATCATGCTGAAGCATATAGATCACCCACTAGGTTAATCACATATAAAATATAAGTAAAAGAATAAAATAATTTTTCTCTCTACTACCATCCCCAAGAATCACCTCATATAGTCTCCAAATATCATCCAAGTTATCCTGATCAATCAAGCTACTATGAGATTCTAACCAACATGAACCTATAATTAGTGAAGTTTTCTCGAGTACCCAAGTGTCATAGCCACCTAAGATGGGTCTGAGTACAACTTAGTAGGGAACCACTGATGCAGTATTAAGAATAAAAAATAAATATAGTGCATGAACATGTGATATGATCAAATGAATAAATAAATACAATGTTGAAGCATAAATAAATTAAGTAATCATTGACCATTGGGTTCTAACATGACACCTAGGATTGACTATACCTACTTAGGAAAGTGTTGGAGTTTCTATGAGCATGTGAAATACCATTCCATCTAGTATTATGTTCAAATTCAACTCCTATGTAATGTGACCTAGAAAATTCATGTAGACTAGAATATGATTCCTTGGTGACAATACCAATACAATCCAGTAGGCATACTCATCAGATCTAAGGTAATAACCAGGGCATGCCATATTCATTGAGCATAATTTCTAGATCCAATGTAGTACCTAGCCATACCATATATATAATATGTGTGTAAAAGATTCTATAAAGTATCCTAGGATTCTCATATATCAAGATCAAAGGATAAATCCTATGGAGTACCCTAGAAATCCCAATAGTTTCAAACTCAACAGATGTATCCTAGAATAACATCGTAGGTATCCAATAATATCAAGCTCAATAACTGGATCTCAAGAGAATGTACTGGGAATCCAATAGTAGAATCACTAATATGTCAAATATTAGGTGAAAATACCCATTCACATTCCTTTTATAAAAAAATAAATCAAAATTACATATTACAACATGAAATGTAGAAGACAAAGCTGTAGAAGAAATATAAGAAGATATATCTTCAGAGCCTAGGTTTCTATCACTGCCTCTCTTTGCATGAACTGGAAAAAATGTGTTTCTTATTCCCCCGACCGACATATATAGAAAGGGAAGCCTCTCTAATTTACTAAATAATTTCTGCATAGTTGGAACCTTCTAGACATCTATTTAACCTCTTAACTGGAACCTACTAGACAAAAAGCTAACCTCCTAACAATTTTAGATAACTGGTGGACCTATTAACTAGAACCTACAGAGCATCTAGAAAACCTCTTATTTTCCATCTTCCAAACTTTCCCATAATAATATAATCTCCATTCCTGGAGACACATGTAGTTTTTATAAAAAATATCTCCCCCTCAAGTACATTTTCCCGTAAGGTGGTTTCCCATTAGGTTCACTCACCCAAAAACCCCTGGGAACTTTCTCATAAGTCATCTCCTACAATTACTTGAATGAAAATCAAGACAGTGAGACAAATTCCATCTTTGGGGAATATCTTATTATGATTGTTGAAACCTTAACACCAAATGATTTTTGAAACAAAAGTAGACGAGAAAAAAAATGAACATGTGGATTTTTGTGGTTTGGGAAGAATTGCTAAATTCTCGGAGAGGATGATACATGATGCATAGAGTTTTCTGAATCTTTATTACATGGGAAGAAGATTCAAAATTAGGTTTAAGGTTTCATGGAAGAAACTAGTCAAATAACTCTATTTGGAGTGTTACATACTACATGAAAAAACTCACTCAAAAATGACAAGATTATCCAATCCACACAATGAATTAATTTGTTCAATACATAAATTAGGTACATTATGATATAGGATAATCAATCTAACAAGTAAACTGAGAAATAAAGAATGCATAAGAGAAAGGTAAGAGAAAACTATTCCTTATAGAATGAAAAAATGGTAGAGTTTAACTAATACAAACTTAAATGTAATATAAGTGTCATGGACATGAAAATTTATAAAAAGAGGGATATAGAAGTCCAAGGGTTTAATAATCTAAATTAATAAATTATAAACCCATTGGTCCCTTTAAATTCAAAAAACTTAATTAAAATGGAGACTTTCCAAAAAAAATTCTTGTGTCATGGACTTTAGATGTTAGATTTGGTCTTGAATAAGTGATATTATAGATCCATTTGAATCATCCATGAATGGTAAGTTGTAACATCCTGTTACTATTTTCAGGCATTCCTAAATCCCTATTTTTTATCATGATTCAGTTGGGTTTTGTTTAAGGGCGAATCGAGTGAAATTTTGGAAATCTTGAAAATTTCTGGGATATGCATGGTTTTCCCAAACCGTTCTCCCTCTCAAGGAAAACCGTGCAAAACCAGGCATTGGGATTTTTCATGGTTGGTTCACAGTTTAAAAAACTATGGTATATCTTAGGAGAAATTATGAAACCCATTAAAAAGGAGTGCATGGATATGGCACATGTTTTTTCTAAATTTTGCAGCTCTTCCTTGCTAGCTGTGTGTATAAGATTTTTTAAACTGAATATTAATTTTAAAATAACTGAAATCCTATCTTTAGTTCCCTGATAGACTGGTATGATCCCAAATCAGTTTATCCTACCTTGAGATCTCCCAATAGTAGTTTTTATCCCCTCTACACCCTCCCAAAACAGGATCAAATCTAGGTCAATGGTGTTCGATCCTCTCCTAATTAGTTTCCTCTTCTCATTCTCTATCTCCCACTCTCTCCTCTTTCCTCCCTAGGGTTTCTTAGACCTCTTTATTGATTAGAGGATCTAATATCCTCTGTTTTTAGATATTTAACCTAGGATTGATTCCCAATTACCAATTTCCATTTTCATTGTTCTCTATTGGAAAATCCTGATTAGGGTTTGGAGTTTTTGAGATCTAGCAATTCTGAGGTAGGTGGTTTCGTCATGATGCCAAATTTTTATTAACCCTAAATAGCTTATTTTAAATTCAATTTCTTATTTAAATTTAATTGGTGTTATAAATGATTTTTTTCTATTAATTTATTAAAGACCCAATTTCATTAAATTGGGGTTTTTGGAAATTTAATTTTTCTATGAAATTGGGAAAACACCCAATTCCATTGAATTGGGGTGGGATTGTGAAATTGATGGGAAATTGTAGAGATTTAAATTGTTACATTTAAATTTTGAAATTGATGGAAATTTTTTCATTTAAATTGTGTGAATTCAGTTAAGGGAATTATATTTTGAAATTTAATTGTGAATTGTTTTCAAATTCTTATTTTGAAAAAATGGATTAAAATGGTTTTGATAGAAACCTTTAGGTTTTATCTTTGAAAAAGACATGTTTTGATTAAAAACATGTTTTGAGTTTGAAATGGAAAATTGGAATTTTTGAAATGGGATAATGGGATTTAATTTTAGTTTAAGGTTGCTTAAATTTTTTTCCCATCATTGATTTATACGAGATCACATACAAGACTAGGTAGTTAGTGAGTTATTAGGAAAAACACGCTAGGATGTGAATGCCTTAGCACCATATTGATTCTTTACAAATCTAACATAAATGTTTCAGAACATTTTATTCCTCATTAGGATGTTGATGAGACTTCTTTGACCAATGTCAAGGAACATGTGTACACATTAGCTTTATCATTATACAAGTGTGTGAAGATCCTATAACCTAGAAATATTCTATGCATTGGAAGATGACTATGTTGCTCACTGGTTTATACATAAGATATTAATGTATGCCAATGTTTGTGAACTATTTTACACGAATTTTGATTTATATAAAATATTTTATATAAAATATTGAATTAATCTATTTATTTAAAAGTATTTCCATCATTTGAAATATAAAGCATGATTTTTTAAATATACTTTTGAAATGCCAAACCTATTTATTTAAACTTCAAATATATTTAGTAAATTAATTAAATGTTGGAATATTATTATGGAATCCTTGGTTAGAGCCTACTGTGATTTTAGCTCAAACCCTACATGTACCTTCAGGTGTTTGTATATTATCTCTTTACAGGTTTTAATAGGGGTAAAGAAACACTTTTAAGTGGTTATATCTATTTATCTGAGGATTTTTTGAGTTCCATCCATTGAGAATTGGGTAGTCTTGCCTATTTTTTGGTACTTTTCTATATTACTTTGGGCTATTATACATGTTTGACTTCCAGTACATTTCTCCTCATGGAGTTTTTCTTGTATGCATATTGACTTGCTCTTCTTTACTTCTGTAATGTTTGTGGTAAAAATCATTCCAACTTTCATTTTTTTATGATACCAGGTGCTAGTTTCCAACATGTGGGGATCGTAAATTCCCATCGGGATATTTAAAGATCTTCTCAATTATTAGGTTACCTAGGTACCCAGGCCGGTTCATGAAAAAGTTATATCAGAGCTCTAGGTTGAGCTTCTTTTGAGGTCTTTATGCAGTTTGGGTTATCTTGTCAGGACTTCATAGGAAGTTGCAATTGAGTTCCTGGCCATCTATCAATTTAAAAAACATCAATTCACCAAGGGTGGTTAAGGAAATATGTATTGAGGATTAGTTCTAGTATTTTATCTACTTTTTATTTGGATATTCTGAAATCTAATTTTTTCTTGCCTATTATTTTGGGATTAATTTCCTTTGTTGCTCTATTTGAGTGTTAATATGATGTATTATTTGTTCTCTTATAATGTTGTGTAGAATCATACCTATGAGAAGTCATGAGAATCAGATATGGGAAGAAGTTGATGATAAAAGTCAAAGATAAAATCCTCTTGTGGACCCAAATCTAGTTGAGGTGATCATTCATACTGTCTATGATTTGGGAAAAACACCTGCACCAACTCCCTTTCAGGATCCATCTATGGAACCTTAAAGGGATGATATCCAAAATAATTCTAAGAAATTACATCTCTAGAATCCAACAACATTCACGGGATTAAATGATCCTTAATATCCTGAGGTATGGTTGCCCATGATAGAGAGTTTTTATGGTTCTTGGAGACACCTAATGAAATCAAGGTGAAGTGTTCCGCCTTCAGGCTTCAAGGACCGAGCATGATATAGTTGTATATGATGGTGATGGAAAATAATCATGAGGTATTAGAGTGTAAAGACTTCAAAGTTATTTTTACTTACTAGTTCTATCCAGATTAGATGCTATTGGACAAGGATACAAAGTTTTTCAAACTTGAGCAAGTTGACAGGACTATAAAAAAGTATGAAAACCGTTTTTCCGAGCTTGTGCATTTTTCACCTGAGATATTTTCAAATGAAAAGATGACGTCTTGAAGGATAAATTTGGGACTTTGATATGAAATTATCTCTTAGGTTTTCTTGATGAAGCTACCCTCTTATATTGATGTGATGGATAGAGTGTTGATGGTCAAAATTGACATGGATGAAAAGTCAGGGATGTCGGGAGTTTCTTTTTCTCCCAGTGGTGGTCCAAGTTACTTCAAAGGAAAGAGGGAGTGTGATGATTCTTGTAGTGGTTCTTGAGAGTAATGACATTCAATACCTCTTGTAGTTCCTGGAATAGGTCTATTTATTTGTTACTAGTGTGGAAATTTAGGGAATTCAAAGAGGGTTTACACTAAGGCACCCAAGATCTGTGGCTCCTGTGGATTCTTGAGTCACCCAAAAAAGTTCCTAGATATATATTCTACTCCTCATAGTGTAATGAGATCATCATCTATTTATAAAACTATGGGGAAATTAGATTCTTCAAGGAAAAATGGGTTCCAGCCATAGACATCCAGAATAAAGGTTCTTCACGCAGTGGAAGAGTCTCTAGTGGAAGTAGATACACGTCTAGTGACTGTGAGATGTAACATCACTATAGCTTCATCATTAGTAACTACTTTATTGGATACTAGTGCATCTCATTCATTTATTTAAACCTGTGTTATTAATAAGCCAAATCTTCCTACAAATATTTTCTCTTATGTAATGGATATTACTAAATCCCTTAGTATAAAGAAATATTAAGGTATATGTAGTCCCTCTTGTGTTTTATCTTTGTCAGATTTTGAGCTTGCTAGATGTTTTCTAGATCTTGACATGAAATCTCTTGATGTCATACTCAATATGGATTTGATCATTTCCAATAAATCCTGAAATGATTGTTATCTTTGATGGGTCTCCTTCACAACACTTGATGATGTATTCTATGTCTTCCAAGGAGAATAGGACCCAAGGTCCAGTAGAGATGGACCTTCTTATCCAGATTTGGTGAAATTGATATATGTGTTTTCTTTTGATCTAGAGAAGGAATCTTTGAGTGGTGATCTCCCTCTAGATATTGTTGATTTTCATGATGTGTTTCCTTATTAATTTTCTAGTTTTCCACTAGTAAGGGAGGAAGAGTTTATTTATTTATTTAGTGATTGGTACTCAACCAGTTTCTATTCCCTCTTATTGCATGGAACCAACTAAAATGAAAGATCTAAAGACTCAATTGTATGATCTATTAGAAAAAGGATTTATATGCATGAGTGTTTCACCTTGGGAGGTGCTAGTTCTCTTTGTTAACAAAGATGATGGTTCACTCTTCCCATGTGTTGATTATAAAAAACTCAATAGATTCATGGTAAATAAAAAGTATCAGATTCCACAGATTGATGATCTATTGGATTAGTTGAAATGGGTGAAGTGGTTCTCGAAGATCGATCTTTGATCTGGTTACCATCAGTTGAGAATAAAATAATATAACATTTAAAATACCACATTTCAAAGAAGGAATGACTATTATGAGTACCTTGTCATGAAATTTGGTCTAACCAATTTCATAAAATATTTATGGATTTAATGAAAAATATTTTCCATGAATATATTGATACTTTCATGGTAGTATTTGGGGATAAAATCCTTGTTTAATATAAGTTCAAGAAGTATTATGCGTGTCATCTTAGATCAGTTATAAAATTATTTAAAAATCACCAACTTTATTCCATGATTTTGAAATGTGATTTTTGGATTCGAGAAGTGATGTTCTTGGGGCACATGGTGTCAGAACATGGAATTTTAGTTGACCCTAAGAAGGTGAAAGATGTTATGACATGGGAACAACCATAAAGTTTTCTCAAGATTCATATCTTATTTCGTTTAGCTGGGTATTTTCACTAGTTTGTTAAGGACTTCTCAAAGATGGATTCTCTGATGACTGCTCTAAATTATAAGGGAGTAATGTTTTCTTGGGATGAAAAATGTTTGAATTATTTTGTTGAGATTAAATATATTTTGATGGCTACTCCAATGTTGTCTCTTCTAAAGTCCGGGCATAGCTATGTGGTCTTTTGTGATGCATCAAGTTCAAGTTTTGGTTGTGTTAATATGAAGAGAGATTATGTCATTGCGTATAGATCTCATTATCTTAATACTCACAATAATAATTATCCAACCCATAACCTTGAAATGGATGCTATGACGTACGAGCTTAAGAGATGACAACATTACCTTTACAAAGAACAATTTACCTTGTTTTAAGACCACAAGATCTTGATTTATATATTATCTAAAAAATATTTGAATCTATGACAGAGGAGTTGGGTGTAATACCTAAAATATTTTGACTTTGACATTGCCAATACTCTGAATAAAGGGAAATTAATCATACATGCTTTGAGTGGGGAAATTCTGACCCATGCAATGAAAGAATCTTCAAAAGAGTGGAAATTTATGGATCTCTTTCCATAATTTCATATTAAAGTCCAAGAATCAAGGGATAAGTTTTATTTGGCCTGTGTTCAGTTGAAATCCACTTTTCTCAAAATGATTCTCTTAGAAAAATATATTGATGATGAGTTTCATATCATTAGAGTCACTCTTTATGGTGGGGAGACAGTTGTTGAGTGTTCATTTTCCAAAGAGGGAATTCTATGATATCTGAAGTGCTTTTTCATGCCGTTAGCGATAAGGAAATATTTTATTGGGGATTTCTAAAATTACTAGGGGTAAATTCACCCAAGAACCATGAATATGTTCTATGAAGTGTGGTGTAGATTCTTGTGGCCATGTATGATATATGATATTTTCTATTTTTTCTCTCATTTTTATACATAGAAATAGGTAAATTCTAAGCACTAGAAGCCTTCAGGTTTTCTTCAGCCACTTCTAGTCCGGACTTGGAAGTTGGATGTTATCTCTACAGACTTTATGGTTGGGTTTACACTTACCCATAGAAAGAATAATGAGATATGGTTTTTGATCTATTTTCTGACTAAATAGGCTCACTTTATACCCATTTGTGATACAACCGATTTTGAGGAGTTGGGAAATATATATATGAAAGAGATTGTTCAGTTTCATGGAGTTCCATCTACTATTTTCTTTGATAGTGATACTCGATTAACTTCTCATTTTTTGAAGAGCCATTTAGGAGGCATTGGGATATCAGGTCCATTTGAGCACGACATACCATCCACAGTCATATTGATATACATAAATATATATAAAATATAGCATCCCGCTTTTTTATCACATAAACTTTCATTAAATTTTACAAAACCGAGGATCTTTAAGGTTTAGTGTCTTAGAAACCAGGAACATAAAACATGAAAACATAAAACATTCTTCTTAAAAACTTTAAAGGCTTCTCCTCATGTTCATCCAAGGTTCATTACTGCATCTCATAACCTGGGGACATACATCAAAAGAAAGGGTGAGCAGAAGGCCCAGTAAGGTAAACAAGAGAAACATTTAACATGTGAACTTGAGATACATCAACTATGTCATGAAAAAGAACTTTAAGGCATGAGAGATAATCATGTGGAATATCATAATAAAAATAAAATTTTTCATAACTTGAAGATGTGGCTAAAAAATTTAATATTGACAATCATTTCGTTTCACCAAGGTCCATCACCAAGGTGTCATTAAAAATTACCAAGGTTATTCACCAAGGTATCAGTCTAAAAAGTCATATCTAGAGATTAAGTCTTTACCCAATGCATTGGAGCGCTATCTGGGCGCACTATTGACATGTCTTTATTATCATGTGAGCCACATATATCATCATCAATCATTTCATAAACAACCCATATAGCATAAAAGAAATTGGTTTCATTTCATAATCATAACGTTTTAAAAACTGCTTTAAAGACATGATCTTTATGTCACTTTAAACCCACGGAAAGGGAAAGCGGGTTTCATGAATGTAATTACCAGAATTTAAAATAGAAAATTTTTATATATATGTGAATACCCCTGTATAAATAATAGCTTTGAGTATTAAATTAATAACAAAAAATAATTTTGAGAAAAAGAGAGAGACAATTTGAGACGAAAATTCTGCAGCATAACGGCTACATTACAGGGTTTTAGAAAACGTTGAAAAGAGAGGGGACATGGGTCGCCCACTCATAAATGATATATATAAATATTATAGGTACAGAATATAAAGGATATGAATCATGGTAATGAAATTTTAAGTACATACCATTTGAAATGAAAAACATGGAAGTTAGACAAAAATAATATTTCTCTTATAAAAATTCAGAAGCCTAACATCGTCACTTAAACTTCAACAAAATTGAATTGACAAGATCAAATAGGGTCTCTCATAATATGAACATAAGAGTTAAGTATGATAAATATATATAACATATCCCAACATAATAAAAAGGAACTTGAAAGACTTGACATGAAAGTAGAACTTTGAAAAAGAAAAGGGTGAAAGAATCCCTTAAAAATTCAGCAGCCTAACGGCGTCACTTAAACTTCAACAAAAATGAATTGACAAGATCAAATAGGGTATCTCATCATATGAAATAAGAGTCCAGTATGATAGATATAGAGATCATACCCCAAAACAATAAAAATTAACTTGAAAGACTTGACATGAAAGTAGAACTTTGAAAAAGAGAAGGGTGAAAAAATCCCTTAAAAATTCGGCAGCCTAACGGCGTCACTTAAACTAAAAAAAAATGAATTGACAAGATCAAATAGGGTATCTAATAATATGACATTAATATTCCAGTATGATATATATAGATATCATACCCCAACATAATAAAAAGGAACTTGAAAGACTTGACATGAAAGTAGAACTTTGAAAAAGAGAAGGGTGAAAGAATCCCTTAAAAATTCGACAGCCTAACGGCGTCACTTAAACTTTAACAAAAATAAATCGACAAGATCAAATAGTTTCTCTCATCATATGAACATAAGAGTCCAGTATGGTAGATATAGAGATCATACCCCAACATAATAAAAAGGAACTTCAAAGACTTGACATGAAATTAGAACTTTGAAAAAGAGAAGGGTGAAAGAATCCCTTAAAAATTCGGCAGCCTAACGTCGCCACTTAAAACTTCAAAATACTGAATTGAAGAGATAAAATGGGGTATCTCATCATATGATCATAAAATATCAGTATGATAGATATAGATATCATACCCCAACATAATAAAAATGAACTTGAAAGACTTGACATGAATGTAGAACTTCAAAATGAGAAGGGTGAAAGAACCACTTAAAAATTCAGCAGCCTAACGGCGCCACTTAAAACTTTATAAAATAAAATGATGAGAGTAAGTGGGGGTCTCTAATAATATGAACATAAAAAGGAAAGTATAATGAATATAAAAGAACATCCTCCAACATAAGAACATGGAGCATAAAATAAATGACATAAAAGAGATCACTTGAAAAGAAAGAGAGGGGTCAGATCCCTTACCTTAAAACGTAACTCTTAGAACTCAACGGTTTGGACCTTGAGGGATTGGGGGAACCTTGGGAGGACTCCTTGGGAGGTAAGGAGACCAGAACTTCGTTGAGAATTATTTTGGAGTCCAAAGGAAGAGATAATGGTTTGGTATTTATAGGGAAAGTTAGGGGACAAGGCATTAATGGCCAAGGGACACCTCATAAGTGGGTTTCTCAAAACCATGTGCTCTCCCAAGATATTTCCCATGAAGTTAGTCCACATGGGGCCCCCAATACAATAATTCATCACCTTTGGTCGGCCAACCCATAAAATATCTCATGACATCATCATGACACAATTATTATGTCATTAAACATACCGGAACCCTAAAACTGTATTTTTACTATTCACTGAAAATTCAACTTTCTCAGAAAAATCCCAAAATTTCACCTTAACCAAATATCAATGCTCTAATTTCAAAAATGAAATCCATTTTATAAAAATAATTTTCTAAATAATTTTAATTTAATTTTTAAATAAATACACTATTCACCGAAAATTCATTTTTTTCAAAAAAACCCCAAAAATAACCTTAATATAATATCGATGCTCTGAGTTCAAAAATGTAATCCATTTTATAAAAATAATTTTCTAAATATTTTTAATTTAATTTTTAATCAAAAAACATTATTCACTCGAAAAAACTAATACTTTAATAATAATTTATGAAACCGTTATTTAGCCGTTTTATTGAATCACATTACTTAAGCTAGGTGTCTAAATTATATTAAAACTTTATTTGAGCAAAATTACTAATCCATTTGGTCACATTACTAATACTAAGCATAAAACCACTATTCACAATTTACTATTCATCAAAATTTAAGTTGATCTTATTAGACTCCAAATTTCGTAATGAACATAATTGTAGAAGAACATTTTTTGAAAATCATTACACATGTTTAATTATTTAAGGTTTACATAGACATTTTTAAAATATCCTTTTTCTAAAATTCATAAAAAATATGTATACTATATTTATCCGGTCATTTGAAAATTCATAAACTTCATCATAAGAAGAAATCAAAATTTTTATTTAAAACAAAGTATTACACAAGGCAATTACGGTCTCCTTACTAGCCCCTTATCACACCAGCATAGGACCTAAGTGTAAGGTGTGCTAAGGTGAGATAATCCGAGGGAGGCTCAACCAACATCGCACAAGTAGTAATTTCTATCAGTTTGAACTTCTCGCAAAGGCGATTCCGTTCTAGCTTCACACGATGAAGTTCGGCTTGGGTTTGGTCTAGAGCAAAGCCCAGTGGTGCTACCTCCTTCCCAAGTTCTGTTTGATGGGCTTTGATCAGTCCAAGACTACTGGGTGAGGTCATCAAATCTTCTTTCTATATTAATTAACCAAGATTACTTGTATTTAGAGACAATAATCAAAACGTTTAGTTTCCAGTGGTCATATTGACCAATGGTCATATAATCAGTCAAAACCTAACGGTCTCATTTTAATTATATTCATGTTATCAAATGAAACAGTTTTGTTGAGTATCAAAAATAAAATAACACACAAAATTAAGAAACAAGAATTATTCAAAAATTCGGGTCGTTACAATCTTCCCACCTTAAGAAATTGCGTCCTCGCAATTTTTATAAAATTGGGGTTTGAAATTTCATTGAAAGTCCCACATCGGAAAAGGAGTCAGAAAAACTATTACTTTAAAAGAAAGAAAGGGAAGTACAAAGGTCACCCGAGTTAACCCATACTAGGATTCCATGGAGGAAAACATAGATATGGAAGAAAAAACAAAGGGTCAAGTTCTGGGGGAGAGTGATAGAAAACATGATTAGGAGAAATTTAGCCATAAGAAAATCCCAAACTTACGATGTGTGTAAACGGTCTTTGATTACCTAGTAGGAAACATAAACCAACAACGTTTTTGTTTTACATTCCTTTTCATAATTTTGAGGAATTCATTTACTACATAGAACAAAAACATAAGAAAATATACCTACCTTCAAGTAGAGTTTCATCCTTTAATAAGTCCCTACCAAAACTAATCTTTTCTCCAAATGATGAGAATTCAAAAACACTTGGTCTCATAAAAAGCACAAGAATCATCTTCTAGAGAATCACATAATCCACAAAAGATTAACTATCTATTTCTTCTATCTTTAAACATTATCCCAAAAACAGAAAGGGTAAGGTAAAACAACTCTTCAAAAAGAAAGAATCCCATAGGAATGGAAACTACTTTTAAATCTTCAAAGTTCCATGGTACTACCCTAAGTTCATCATAGACCATTCCTTAAATAACGGTCCTTAAAATTCCTCAAAATAAACCAAACTAAGATTGAAACCCAAATACAAGAAGGATTTGAAAACATAGTCTTCCAAAATAAACTTCATTGTTCATCTCCAAACAACATCAACCACTCCTAACATCTTATAAAAAAAGTAGCTAACCTAAACATAATTTACCCAAGATAGGTTAATCATTCCCATAAGTAACCTAAATTACTTTAAGTCCACCTTAAATTCATCGATTCTTCAAAATATAAGTCAACCTTACTCCTCAATGAAAATACCGTAGTAATCTATTTACCTCGATCATATAGGGTCCCCAAAATAGTGAACGTCTTCCAAAATAATAATCATCTTTTAATCCCCTAATCATCTATGTCATATTAATATGGAAATTGTCACATTTTCTATCACATTGGTTGTTGGGGCATGTTCTTCCATTTCCCACCATTAACTAAGAAGAGAAAGTATAATTAGGGGCTTAAATACTTAGCCAATAATCATGAAAAGGAACTTAAAGCATATAAGGATAACTTGTAGAAGAAAAATATACCCTAACTTGTGATCCCCTAGGTTTCAAACTAGGTTATCCATGATCATATATTCTTATGTGAATCTTTATTTTATTTTTTCTTTGTTCCCTTAATAATGGTTCATACTAAGCTTATGAATTTACCAAAGCATATCCCCCAGGAGTGTCGTAACTAAGAGTGCCGCAAGGCCCGTTGTCGTGTACCAGTTCCCGTTTGAGTCCAGCTCAAAGCAGTGTTTTCAGGTTTTACCCCTATGTACATCTGTGCTAGAGCCACCTCTACCTGCTCGTATCCAGATAGGGATGTATTTGTTGGGAAACCCATTACTCAATACTCACCAAAATACCAGGAAGATTCCCTATATGTAAAATTTTCTATAGGATTCTTCCTAAAGTTTTCATATCCTAATTTACACAAATAACTAAACCATCCTTTGATACCAACTATAGCATCCCGCCTTTTTATCACATAAACTTTCATTAAATTTTACAAAACCGAGGATCTTTAAGGTTTAGTGTCTTGGAAACCAGGAACTTAAAACATGAAAACATAAAACATTATTCTTAAAAACTTGAAATTATTCTTCTCATGTTCATCCTAGGTTCATTACTGCATCTCATAACCTGGGGATATACATCAAAAGAAAGGGTGAGCAGAAGGCCCAGTAAGGGAAACAAGAGAAACATTTAACATGTGGACTTGAGATACATCAACTATGTCCTGAAAAAGAACTTTAAGGCATGAGAGAGAATCATGTGGAATATCATAATAAAAATAACATTTTTCAGAACTTCAATATGTGGCTAAAACATTTAATCGTGATAATCATTTCGTTTCACCAAGGTCCATCCCCAAGGTGTCATTAAAAATTACCAAGGTTATTCACCAAGGTATCAGTCTAAAAAGTCATCTCTAGAGATTAAGTCTTTACCCAATGAATTGGAGCACTATCTGGGTGCACCCTTGACATGTCTTTATTATCATGTGAGCCACATATATCATCATCAATCATTTCATAAACAACCCATATAGCATAAAAGAAATGTGTTTCATTTCATAATCATAACGTTTTAAAAACTGCTTTAAAGACATGATCTATATGTCACTTTAAACCCATGGAAAGGGAAAGCGGGTTTCATGTATGTAATTACCAGAATTTAAAATAGAAATTTTTTATATATATTTTAATACCCCTGTAGAAATAAGAGATTTGAGTATTCACTTAATAACATAAAATAATTTTTAGAAAAAGAGAGAGACAATTTGAGACGAAAATTATGCAGCTTAACGGCTACATTACAGGGTTTTAGAAAACGTTGAAAAGAGAGGGGACATGGGTCACCAACTCATAAATGATATATAAAAATAGTAGAGGGACAGAATATAAAGGATATTAATCATGGTAATGAAATTTGAAGTACATACCATTTGAAATGAAACACATGGAAGTTAGAAAAAAATAATATTTCTCTTATAAAAGTTCAGAAGCCTAACAGCGTCACTTAAACTTCAACAAAATTGAATTGAAAAGATAAAATAGGGTCTCTAATCATATGAACATAAGAGTTCAGTATGATAGATATAGAGATCATACCCCAACATAATAAAAAGGAACTTGAAAGACTTGAAATGAAAGTAGAACTTTGAAAAAGAGAAGGGTGAAAGAATCCCTTAAAAATTCGGCAGCCTAACAGCGTCACTTAAACTTCAACAAAAATGAATTGAAAAGATCAAATAGGGTCTCTCATCATATGAAAATAAGAGTCCAGTATGATATATATAGAGATCATACCCCAACATAATAAAAAGGAACTTGAAATACTTGACATGAAAGCAGAACTTTGAAAAAGAGAAGGGTGAAAGAATCCCTTAAAAATTCGGCATCCTAACGACGTCACTTAAAATTTTACAAAAATGAATTGACAAGATAAAATAGGGTCTATCATAATATTAAATTAAGATTCCAGTATGATAGATATAGATATCATACCCCAACATAATAAAAAGGAACTTGAAATACTTGACATGAAAGTAGAACTTTGAAAAAGAGAAGGGTGAAAGAATCCCTTAAAAATTCGGCAGCCTAACGGCGTCACTTAAACTTCAACAAAAATGAATTGAAAAGATCAAATAGGGTCTCTCATCATATGAAAATAAGAGTCCAGTATTATAGATATAGAGATAATACCCCAACATAATAAAAAGGAACTTCAAAGACTTGACATGAAAGTAGAACTTTGAAAAAGAGAAGGGTGAAAGAATCCCTTAAAAATTCGGCAGCCTAACGTCGCCACTTAAAACTTCAAAATAATGAATTGAAGAGATCAAATGGGGTATCTCATCATATGATCATAAAAGATCAGTATGATAGATATAGAGATCATACCCCAACATAATAAAAAGTAACTTGAAAGACTTGACATGAAAGTAGAACTTTAAAATGAGAAGGGTGAAAGAACCACTTAAAAATTCGGCAGCCTAACGACGCCACTTAAAACTTCATAAAATGAAATGATGAGAGTAAGTGGGGGTATCTCATAATATGAACATAAAAAGGACAATATAATGAATATAAAAGAACATCCTCCAACATAAGAACATGGAGCATAAAAGAAATGACATAAAAGAGATCACTTGAAAAGAAAGAGAGGGGTCAGATCCCTTACCTTAAAACGTAACTCTTAAAACTCAAAGGTTTGGACCTTGAGGGCTTGGGGGAACCTTGGGAGGACTCCTTGGGAGGTTAGGAGACCAGAAATTCGTTGAGAATGATTTTGGAGTCCAAAGTATGAGAGAATGGCTTGGTATTTATAGGGAAAGTTAGTGGACAAGGCATTAATGGCCAAGGGACACCTCATAAGTGGGTTTCTCAAAACCATGTGCTATCCCAAGATATTTCCCATGAAGTTAGGCCACATGGGGCCCAAAATACAATAATTCATCACCTTTGGTCGGCCAACCCATAAAATATCTCATGACATCATCATGACACAGTTATGATGTCATTAAACATACCGAAACCCTAAAACTGTATTTTTACTATTCACTGAAAATTCAACTTTCTCAGAAAAATCCCAAAATTTAAACTTAACCAAATATCAATGCTATGATTTCAAAAATGAACTCCATTTTATAAAAATAATTTTCTAAATATTTTTAATTTAATTTTTAAATAAATACACTATTCACCGAAAATTCATTTTTTTCAGAAAAAACCCCAAAAATTACCTTAATATAATATCGATGATCTAAGTTCAAAAATGAAATCCATTTTATAAAAATAATTTTCTAAATATTTTTAATTTAATTTTTAATCACAAAACACTATTCACTCGAAAAAACTAATACTTGAATAATAATTTATGAAACCGTTATTTACCTATTTTATTGAATCAAATTACTTAATCTAGGTGTCTAAATTATATTAAAGATTTCTTTGAGCGAAATTACTAATCCATTTGGTCACATTACTAATCCTAAGCATAAAATCACTATTCACAATTTACTATTCATCAAAATTTAAGTTGATCTTACCGGACTCCAAATTTCGTACTGAACATAATTGTAGAAGACCATTTTTTGAAAATAATTACACATTTTTAATTATTTAAGGTTTACATAAACATTTTTAAAATATCCTTTTTCTAAAATTAATAAAAAATATGCATACTATATTTATCCAGTCATTTGAAAATTCATAAACTTCATCATAAGAAGAAATCGAAATTTTTATTTAAAACAAAGGATTACACAAGGCAGTTACGGTCTCCTTACATAGCCCCTTATCACACCAGCATATGACCTAAGTGTGAGGTGTGCTAAGGTGAGAGAATCCGAAGGAGGATCGGCCAACATCACACGAGTAGTAATTTCTATCAGTTTGAACTTCTCGCAAAGGCGATTCTATTCTAGCTTCACACGATGAAGTTCATCCTGGGTTTGGTCCAGAGCAAAGCCCAGTGGTGCTACCTCATTCCCAAGTTCTGTTAGATGGGCTTCGATCGGTCCAAGACTACTGGGTGAGGTCATCATATTTTCTTTCTATATTAATTTACAAAGATTACTTGTATTTAGAGACAATAATCAAAACGTTTAGTTTCCAGTGGTCATATTGACCAATGGTCATATAATCAGTCAAAACCCAACGGTCTCATTTTAATTATACTCATGTTATCAAATGAAACAGTTTTGTTGAGTATCAAAAATAAAATAACACACAAAATTAGGAAGCAAGATTTATTCAAAAATTCACATCATTACATAAATATTCTTGCGGATATTATTTGTGCTTGTGTTATAAACTTTGGTGGGGCTTGGGATGATCATTTGGGGCTGGATGACATTTCTTATAACAATAGTTAACAGTATATGATTAGAATGGATCTTTTTGAGGCCTTTTATGTCCATCCTTGAAGATCTTTGTTGTGTTGGTCAGAGATTGGTGAAGGTTCCTTGGTTGGAACAATCTTGGTTCAAGATATAACAACAATGATTCAATTGATTCTTAAAAGGATTTTGATGAGACAAATATGGTATAAATCTTATTCTAATCATCATCTCAGACCTTTTAATTTCTCTGTTGATGACTAGGTTTTCTTGAAAGTTTCAACTTGATTGGGTCATTGATGGCTTGGGAGGCATGTGAATCTTTTTCCCTATTTTGTGGGACCTTTTGAGGTTGTTGAGAAGGTGGGAAAAGTTTCTTATCATTTAGAACTTCCACAATAGATGAGGTTGATACATAACATTTTCCATGTATCATAGTTGCAAAAGTATCTATCTGGTCTATCTCATGTGCTATGATGGAGTGATCTTGATGCCGAACCTAATTTATCCATGACTGAACAACTAGTCAGGATAGTTTATTCAGAAACCAAGGTACTTTGTGAGAGGATGATACCTTTGGTTTGTGTACTATGGCATCATGGTTTATATTCTCATGAGACATGGGATAAGGAGGCATAGATGAGAGAGGAGTGAACTTAATAAAGTTCATAGATATTCCCACCCAATGGGTATTGAGAATTGATTGATAAAGATACAATCTATGAGGGTTTAATTTAGATTTATATTTATGTCAAACAATGCACCTTTCCATAGGTTTTCTCAAAACATTGAGACATACTAGGACAATAAATGCGATCACTAATAACCTTAATGTTTTTTTAATTCCAAAATGTCCCATTATCCCACTAAAAAGTTACTATTTTAGTAAAAGTAAATAAAAAAACCAATTGAGAATATAAAGATTATTAATCTGGAATAAGAATCCATTATGTGAATACAACTTTTCCCAACTACTTTTGGGTTTTAAATGACTAAAAGGTTCCAATATATCACTATAAATTACCTAATTATTTAATTAATTCAAAAACAAGAAGTTTAGAATAAAAAAAAGATAAAAAATAATTTCTACGAGAAAGCTTTTTGACAAAAACAATGCTTTATTTACTTTTTTTATGCTTGATGACATATGGGAATGGCTCAACAGATTCCAACCAACTATTTTGTATATATTAAAACTATATTAAATTCTAAGGGGTTTAAAAAACTTGTTATTATAATGAAAAAAAATTCTTTATGTTAAAGATAATTTCTTCATGTTTCTAATACTTGAAACAATGCATGAAATTCTTTATCATATGTAACATAGTTTAAGTTTGGTCAATTTAACTTCTAATTAAAAAATAATAGGCTTACCTTCTTGGATGAGTACTCTTATCCAAATTCGATATGCTTCACATTCAATTTCAAAGTTTTTACAAAACCATGGGAGTGCAAGTATAGGTGTGTGGGAAATTCTCTCCTCAAGTGCATGGAATGCCTTCTCTTGTGTTGCTCTCCACTTTAAGGGAATGTTCTTATTTGTAATCTAATTCAAGGGTGTTTTCACTATTATAAAATCTTTCAAAAATATTATATAAAGTATAACAAGACCTTGAAAACTTCTCACCTATCCAATGGAGGTAATAGTCGATCACTCTTAGATTGCATTGATCTTCTCACTGCGCACTTCAACTCCATCTCTGCCCAAAAAAAATTAATTAAAACTATTTTATCAAAGAAAAACTAACACTTATTAATGTTTCAAAAGAAATTCTAAATCCTTAAAACATCCTTGTTTTTTCCTATGTGATCCACCTGTTCATTAATAGGCTCACTATACACAAGAATATCATCAAAGTAGACTATCAAAATTTTTACTAACTATAAGAAAAATACATGATTAATCATTCTACTGAATGCGATAGGTGAATTGGAAAGACCAAAAGGCATCACTAACCACTCATCAAAACCATACATGATTTTAAAATTCATTTTCCACTCATCACCTTCTTTCATTCTAAGTTGGTGATATTCACTTCTCAAATTGATTTTGGATGAATAGAGTAACCATTCAACCCATCAAGTATATCATCTAACCTAAGGATAGGATGATGATAATTGGCTATGATATTGTAAATAGAACAAAAATTAATTCCAAATATCAATATACCATCCTTCTACACCAGTGGAACAGGTACTACATAGGGTTTGAGGATCACTCTTATAGATCCCATGCCCCACACTTCTATAACTTTCCTTTGTATTTACTAGGTCTTCTTATGGTTAGTGAAATACACTGAATGATTCAAGAGGGATGATCTAGGTATGAGATCAATTTGATCCTAAATACCTCTAATGTATGTAAATTTAAGTAGAAAATATTTTGGAAACATATAATCAAAATTCTATAATAAAGACTTAAAAACATGTGAAAAATGGGTTTTCAATTATTAATATTCAGAGTCACCTCTTTATACATAAATAATTTGAGTTTTTTTTCATGAAATCAAAGCCTAATTAATCCATTTTATCTATCATCATAACATTTTTACACTCAACCATTTATTTATACTCAAAATATTTTGTTCTCTCTTTCTAACCTCTCCCCTCATTCTCATGTTTTCCTTTTCTCTCATATTTTCTTACCATTCACTTTTTTTCTCTCTAAAAATACGATCTTCCATAATTTGTTTTGGGAATTGTACCAAGAACCCCAAGTTATGAAACAACCTTTTGGAACCTCTCTTAAAAAATAAATATGATAGTTACAAAACTCGAAACACACAATGTCAACATCTGGATAAAGGAACCATGATCCAATATCTCACATCAAATTTTCTCTACCTCAACTCATCTTCTGAAACAAACACACAAATGAAAGGATTGAATAACTCACACTTACATAGAACAAAAAATGGATTTATGTGGTTTAGACTTAGTTCTAATACATAGGAGAAACAAAAAATACTTTTATTAATAATTAAAGAAGGGAATGATTACAAAACAAGTGATATCACTTGTCTATTTATAGAAAAGTATGGATATTTTATCTAGTGACACTACTTTTTGATCTTTGTGGACATCCCTCCGCTTGGAAAAAATCACTGACCACCACACTACTTCAACTTCTAATACCTAGTGTGAAAACCAAGGTAATTTTAATAATAAATCAATTTCATGTCTTATTAATATTTATTATTAAATTTATAGATTCACATTCATTACAATAAATTTAAATGTTTTCTCAAATCGAAAAAATAGTTTTATTCTAATTGTTTTCCATGTATTATATGGTTTTATTTAAAAGGTAAATTTCTAAATTTTAAATATTATAGTTTAAAAATTGTAATTAATTTTTTATATCTACATATAAATTTTTTCTTAGAGTAAATTTTTGGAATTTTCATAGAAGATTTATTTTTTGTGAATGGTGAAAAAATACTAATTTTTATAAAAACTACCAATTTTTTGAAGTATTTAAAAAGTATAAATATATTTTGGATTTGTTTTAAAGTAAAATTATCCCCTTATAACTAACCATAATCCAATTAATGTCATATTAATTATAATTATACTTGATTTTGATATAAATTCATTTTTAGACTTAAAATGATTTTGTCTAAAAAATTGTTTTTCATTTCATTTTCTGTTTTTATATTAAAATTAAATTATGCTAATTTTACAGATAAATATTAAAAAATGAATAAAATATTTTGAATTAGGAATTTAAAATTTGTTAATGAGGTCAATTTAATTTCTTGGTCATAATGAATAGTAACCATGGTAATTATCACCACCACGGTAAAGGGTAAAACATATTAATTATTGTTAAAAAATTGTGATAAAGTCAAAAAATATAAACTTAAATAATATTGGATAAGGATATTTCATCCCTTATAATATTATTTTATAAATTTTATTGATTTAGTGACACTTTAACTTGTGTAATACATTTATAAAATTTAAAATTTAAAAACAATTACAAGAATTTCACTCCTCTCACTTATAAAAGGGAACATACTCTGTTTACTTATTAAGAAACTTTGAAGACTCTATATTGGTCAGGATCTAAAAAATACCTTCTCAACTATCCTCCCAATTCCATACAGATTCTGATCTCTTCAAAATACCAACCTAGAAGTCTTAAGGTGTAATCCAAATGTGGTTTCCAAAGAAAAGGAACAACTCTTAACTAAGTTTTTTCATGTTTATTTATTCTTATACATCATTTAAACCCACCATAATCGTGTTTATATAATAACATAAGTATATAAAATATAATAAAATTTAATTATGTTTATGGTATAATCCTTTTCAGCACTTTTTTCATCTTATGGAAAATAAAAACATCGCTCATATGTACATGTGGGCTATCACCCCCATGAAGTGATGTGTTTTTTTATCACTACCTCAAAGGGATGGTTATTATTATATATTTATGAAATAATTATAGTTCTATAAATATAATATAATATCTACCTCCTCTTATCCTTTGAAAAATGGAAAACATCGTTCATGCATATGTGTGGACCACCGCCTCCATGATACGATGAATTTTATTTTTCATGTCTATATTTCATGGTTTGTTATAAAATTGTATTTAATGTATAAAAATTATAATTACTTAATTAATGATATTATGTATATGATGGAACAACGAAACCTTTGACCATGGTCAACCTACCAAATATGTTTTGGGATTATGAACTAAACATCCTCAAAACCCCTGACATGAACTTAACCAATTTAGTAACTATATAAGACATGTTAGTAAATTAAATAAAAGAGATTATGATAATGTAATAAAATAGAAAAATGTTCTCAAATAAACTAATAATTAACATAAATTTATTATACAGGATTTAAAGAATGTACGTGGAGAGTTAGACTCAAAGTAAGGGATTTTTTTAAAACCATGTTTTAAAGTTCACCTTTAAAAATATTTATCCTCCATATCTATGCTATTTAAAAATATTTATCCTCCATATCTATGTTATTTAAAAATTTATTATTATAATGAAATACTTATTCAATAATTTTGAACCATATATGACTTTATTTACAAAGTATTAAAAATAAAACTTTTTAACATTTTCTAAATAGGTAATATTTTATTTTTTTCAAATGTATGAAAAGAATCTTATTTTTAAAAATTTATCCTGTGAAATTTTTTTTCCACCATTATGGATACTAATATTTTAGTAAAATATTTCATGGTTTTTAAAATAATATATTATTCCCATTTTATCTGTGATTTTTTATTAAGAGACTTCAAAGGAAAAATGATATTTGACCTTGTTACGTGAAACTCAAAAGTTCTTTTTCATATAGGTTCAAAATAATATTTTATGAGATTTTATGGGGGAAATTAAAATCATATATGTTATATATGTGTTATATTCCTTGTAAATTTATCATAATTACGGGTGATCTTAACATATCTCATGATAATGGGTGATTACAATATATCTCTCTAATGCATTGGGTAGGTTACTTCATTTATAAGGCTTCTAAGAAGATGATATCTCAAGTAACCTAGATGATTTTTTTATGATTTCAAAATAGTTTTTATGGAAATATTTTTATTTAACTAGGGAAGAAAAAAAATAGTATGTTTTAATAAGGTTTAAGACCCTTTAGGTGTGAAAGGTATGTTTTTCAAGAAAATGTTTTCATGAGTTACCAAGTTTTATAAGAAACCATAATGATTAGGATTTTATTTTAATTCATATTTATTAAATATTTTATAAAAAACATTAAAAAATAAAAACAATTTCATGAGTAATTAAACAAATATTCGATATTAAAGTTAATTATGTAAAAAGGGAAAATTTTCTTAAATACATTATATCTTTTCAAATAGACTAATGGATTCCTTTCATTTTTATATCCCTTAATAATATTTTTGTGATCATAGCATGTTTTAAAAATGTTTTCCATAGGGCCTAAGGATGAGTAGGGACTATATAAATATTTTTTTTGCTGTGGTGGATCATTTTTAAACAAATAAAATACTTTAATGAAATAAAAGTTTAAAGTTAAGAATCCTATTTTTTTTGGAAGAAATTGAGATTGAGTGTAAGTGTCTAATTTGTAATGTATGGATTTGATATGTAAATGTTTTCATATTTTTATAAAACACTAAACCTAAAATATGATGGAAATGTAAGAAAGTTAAATCTTTTCTATTAAACCCATAATTATGGGTTGTTGAAGGCATTAGTCCGTATACTTTGTGAATAGTTCAAGTGATCCCTTTACTCTAACATAGCCCTATGAAGAATATCATGCAACCTTTGGACAATGTTGGGTTATTCTTATTCATTTTAAAGAGTTATTCTTATTCAAGTCTAATAAATTCTTCCCCACTCCCATCATCCATAGTCAATTATCATCACTACTCCCACCTTTTTCTAGTTCCAGACATCCTTAGTACCACGAACACTATTATCATCTGGGTTTCTAAGTGTAACTTCTAGAAATAAACATTATGGAATGTTCAATACTTAGCTGAAAACAATTTTCACTTAGCTTAATCTAAAAATCTTAGACAAAAACTATTTTCATGGATTCACCATCAATTCCTATGGATCACTTAATTGATTTCATCATTCCTCTAGAAACAACAATAAATGAATCTTTATTTCATTCTTCTTGATCACTCAAGTCCCACTGATGCATAGTTCTCCCTTAAAATTTCCCAAACTACGACCTTTGTTAGTATATCTATCGGATTCCAACGTTATCTTATATTTTATAGCTTAAGTATTACATCTTTCACATAACCACTTCATCCTTCTATGCATCATTGGGCCCCATAAATCAAAATCTTCAACATGGATAATTTATATAGTGCCTTTTTCATGGTTCTCACCATATATAGAATCAATTTCACTATTTATAGAAGTATATTTACAAGGGAGAATATATATTCCAAACACCCTACTTAAGGCAAGCTCATAAAGTAAACCACATTGCTATAATATATCACATTTCTATAGTACTCAGATTTGTACAATGGTTCATGATGCTATAGTATCCTTTGTTGATGCATCTATTCAGCTCTGTTGTTGTGATTATACTTGATACAAAAACCATTTTTAGTGAATATTGTTAGTAATACCATAGTGTTTTGACTTGATACAATAACATGAAATTTGGATTGGGTTCCTTTTTCCCATGAACCCATGGAACAAGAGCATGTTTCTCCCTACAACTACAATGACCTCAATGTATAGATTGATCCATGGAAAGTTCCAAACTAATGCTTATTATTGATCTCTAACAATTGGACCAACCCCATCTTATTAATATGGCTCCAAAATTCCAATATATCTTATGATGGTCGAGTAAGTTTTCATACACAAAAGTAACATGATCCCTTTGATCTACTGGCTCCAAAATCATCTATAGAAATCCACTTAGTGTCTCTCCAATTTCCAATTTCCATTGTCTTCCCTTTTCACTCCATATATTTGTCTTTTTTAATTATAACTCAAGAAGAAAAATATACCATTACTTGATGGGGGGATTCTATTATTGAAAACTTAACTAAAAATTCACAACCTAGATGGTCGCACTACACATATATATTAAGTAGAGGAGATTATAAACTGCAAACAACACACACACCCAGGAACTCCAATGGGTCAAGCCTCATCCCTCCCTATAAGTAATGACAAGCACCCAATGAACCTATTTTATTACATATTTATATAATGAAGACCCAAAATTTTTATGGCCCAAAGGACTAGCTAAATGTGTCCCAAAGACCCTTTTTATAAGATAACCTAAAGACATAAAAAAGTGGCCAATATTACACCATGACTCCATTATTATACCTATTTTTTACTATCAACAATAATCACATTGTATTTCTAGTATGCAAGTCCCCCTTGCTAAGAAGGTAGGGAACACCTCTGTCTCACATTGAGAGTCCATGTGGGAAGATGTAGATTTTGGATCACTAGGGTCAAAACACCCATGGTGGAGGCCATGGTGTAGACCTTTTCAATGTTTCATTCATGGAGAGTTGTTTTTTTGAAGAGTTAGTGAAGCTATGGTTTTGAATAGTTGTTTTGGGTGAGCATCCTTGTCATATTAGTACTCTATGCCATGGTGGAGATGTTTTAGTGGTCATGGTGCTAGGGTGAAAATTGATGAGGTGACTTTGTGAAATGGGGAGGGGAATAATTCCAATTTTGGTCCTCATGGGGTTGAATCTTATAGATGGATAAAATAATCATATATATCCTCCCCTTTCCATTATTTGGTTGTGGCGTGTGATGGTGTAAATTAGCATTTCAGTGATCATGTTGTAAAGAATATTTCTCAATAGGAAACATGGAATGTCAAAACAGCCATGTTGGAAGTCATGATGGTGTCAAGTCAAGGCATGGTTAGGTTTTATGGGTATGTTGGAAATAATCCCTCCATGAAATGGAAGTAATCAAGTCCTGGTCAAAATAGTGAGGGGAAATTATCCTCTTTATGGTGGGTCTTCCAAAGTAAGTTGTGGTTGTTAAAGTCTCCAAGGCCATGTTGGGTTTCAATACACTGAGGATTTGATCAGTTTAGTTTTTTTAAAAGGGTGGAATTACTTCCAAGTTATAGGAAGATGTTGTTATGAAGGCTGGGAATTCAGATCTAGATTTTAATAGAGACACTATGACTATGGTTAAAGTCATTACACTATGGTGAAGGCCCGTCATATTTCCTCTATAAATAGAGGGTTAATAATCCCTATAATTAGTTTCTATTCCCTTACTTTGAACCCTATATGACTCTAGGTGTCCCTTAGTTATCCTTAGTTGGATCTTGGTGAATATTAGTTGTGTGTATCATGTGGTGAACACTTTCTTGATCCAATGTACATCTTTTACCTATTTCTCCTTACCTATTGAACTATTTTCCCCTACATGTCATATCCATGAGGTTTCTATAGTTTGGGTTGAGATCTGAGTATGGTTTGATGGTGGTTCATCATAGTTAGGTCCTGATGTGGTCTCTTTCATGTTTAGAGGTGGTCAATCCTTAGTTAACCCATTATTGTGTGGTGTTACCATGAAGATTCATATCAATATAGGGGATTTGAGTCTTGTCTCTTTTATTTATGTGCATCTGTAGAATTAACATTCTCTTTATTTTATTTAGGATTTGACTCAAATATTTACTTCATCAAAATTTTCACACAAAGGATTTGTGTACACTATGATATTTGTTGGGGATTTAGATCTCCAAATGCACCAAAATAATTTTTCTACCTTAGAGAAAGTATGTTCTTGGTCTTATGAAGGATACATGAATGAATCGAGATGAATTGGTTGAATCACCCTTAAAACCTAGAGAATAGTCACTTCATACTAACAATGATATGTTTACTTCACCTAATTTTTGGGAAGCTTAACTAATTGGTGATGACTTGACCTGATATTTCTTGTTTGGTTAGTAATGTGAATCAGTTTTCGGAATCCTCAACAAAAATGCAGTGGGAGGAATTTCTTCATATTGTTAGATATATAATAAAGAAACAAGTTTATGTATTCCATATTCTAATAATAGGAATATAGATACTGAGACATTTTGTGATGCATATTATAATGAATTTCTCTATTATATGAGATCTATGTCTGGTTTTATAGTATTTGTTGGAGGAAATTTGATCAAATGGTGAAACAAGAAACAGACAGTTATCACCTATTCAAGTGTAGAGTCAAATTATCATTCACCAGCACATGTGAATATAAAGATTATTTGGGAATAATAAAATTTATAGGATATTAGGTATAATTTCAAGAAACCAACACATATATGGTGTGAAAATCAATCTTCTATGAATATTTACAAAAATCTAGTATTTCATGAGTGGACAAAAAATATTTAATTTGGTTTTCACTTTGTTCAAGAAAAATTTTAGAATAAGAGGATAACCTTCAACTATATTCACACCTTTGATGAACTTACAGATTTTCTGAAAAAATAGGTGTCTTGACCACATGTTCATATTTTTATAACAATTTGGGAATGATAATATATATGTCCTATCTTGAGGGGGATTGTTAAGAGTGTTAAATATTTTTAATATTTGTGCCTCACATTGATATGGTTTATCTATTTTACTCCTTATATCATCTACAAATAAATCAATCCAACCATTTCGGGGTATAAGATTCCATCTAACAATATTTAATAAAACATATCATTTCCATTTGGACCCTTATAACTCAGCCCATCAATCATCCTCCCCATTTATCAAACATCTAATAATAAATATTTTTATATTATATGTTAAATAAATAATTAAATATCATATTCACATACTGGAGAATGAATATTTATTTAATATTCAAATCACATATATTTAAATTAAAATAATCGGTTATTCAATTTATGGGATCAACATAACTTGAATATATAATATTTCTCAGTCTGTAAAAAAATATTTATCTTAATATTAAATTAAAATATAATATCATGTAGCTTCTGGATACACTTAGTGTTTGAACCTCTAGAACCCTTTTAGTTGCATTAGGTGGGTTTCCCTAAAGCCTATGATTGGGATCTAACAAGACAACAAAGTACCCATTGAAAAAGATGTTAATGACACAATGAAAACTACCACAAACAGACACTCACTGTGTAATATAATCTTTCTGTCTTGATATATCATTTATTGACTTCATGAAATGAACATTTATATAAAAATCCATGGTCATTGAACAAATCATACAATTTCATTTTAATCAAAGGTCTTTAGATATCACATTTCGATAGGTAAATGAACATATCATTTCTTAACTTATCTATTAATGTCATATAACTTATAACACACCCAATGTATCCTACATTTCCGAGATCATATATCATCATGGTTTTGAAAATAAATTGAAGTAAAAGATTTGTGATATACATTAAAAATAATCTAAAGTCTAAAAACCATTACAAATGTCTGCAAATAGGAATATCCAATGACACATAACACATGGAATTCTTATTGGAATATCTTTTCTCAAAACCTCATATCTTAGAGATTACCAAGTATGAACTTCATGATAATAAGATGTAATATTTTATGAGCCCCCACAACTTGATATTCAAACATAATTTTTTTATCATCAGATATATTTCATCCAGTCATAGAACATATGTTTAAGAATATTTTAATATCACTTCAAGGTTCTCATTATAGTTGATGTGAAAAATACTCTAAAGATATTGTCATATTAATGTTACATAGAAAAAAAACTCATTATGTGATAATATATTTAGTAAAATTCAAGTATTAAAATATATAGTTAATATAAATTACAAAGTAAGTTATTCTAGGGAATCAAATCCAACACATGGACCATATAAGAAGATGCAGGAAGAAGGGTTATCTCATAGAGAAAAAACATCCACACATAACTAAAGTTGAAATGAAAGATATGGGAAGTAAGATGTTACCATATCTATAGAATGGGGAAGAGGTATTAATTAATATGGAATACTTCATGATAAAAAATAAGCAATAGTTGGGATGGTTGGCCAAGGGGTTCATCATCCCTCTTTGGGGGAAACTACAAGGGTTTATCTAAGAGAGGTGGGGGAGGAAAGGGGTAAGGTTTGAGATCCTACTTTGATACCATGTTAGAATGTAGGAGAATGTAATAAAACACCTAAGATAACTCTTATGTTATGTATTGTACTTTATTTATATTGAATAATAAGGATGAAACATTATATATTATCCCATGGTGCACAAGGCTAAATATACAAACTCCAACAAGACTTATGGGTTTTTTGCAAGAAATATTTTATAAAAATGTACCAAAATTTTGTACTGAATTAAAGGTTTTGGTTAATGTATAGGGAGATTATAAGGGCCATGAGTTGAAAAAACCACATATCGAGTAAGTGGAGGAATGTGTATAACGTTACAATGAGTAGTCGAATGGCCAAGTCGTAAAGAATAAGCCACCTGATAAGGTTTCTCAAAGTGTAAAGGAGAAACCAATGACATAGGTGATGAACCACCAATTATAGGCTATGGAAAAGGCTAAATAGAGAGATATATGTAAGAAAAAACTCAAAAATTCATAGTATTTAATGTTTTCCAATAAAAAGTGTTCAAAATGAATTAAAAAGACATAATAAAGAGAGATAAATGTCACACATAAGTTACATGGTCTGAAAGAATTTAAAATTCAAAAATAAATTCTAAAAACCAATTTCCTAAGGCATTAATTTACATGAAGATGTTACAATTTCCTTGTGGGTAGATAATTTTGGTCTCTAAATAAGTGTATAATTCCTACTATTAAGTTGGATTTCAAGAGGTATGGGTTGGTAAAATTTGAATAACAACTGAGCATATATTTTTTGTTAAGCCCAAAAGTACTCTCCTTTTGTTGAATCTGATTCATATCATTCCCTATTTTTTTGGAGAGGATTTGTCCTCAAATACACTTAATATTCAACCTTAATACAAGGTAAAAAACCCATGATGTTGAAGGTGGTCGAAAATTTTCCAAAATCATCATGTAGAACAATATTTCATACATTTTCACTAATTCTCTCAAGCACTTTGAATGAAATATCATCTCATGGAGCCAAAAATTTATTCATTTTTTATGGAAATCACGCTTTTCTTAGGTGAATCCACTCTTTGTCTCTATTTTTTTAAAATGAATTTCTTTTTATTCTTATTGGTTTTCCTCTTATATGCTTCATTATATTTCTCTTTTTAAGCATAGACAGATTCATGAAACTTATTTATTATCCTTTCCATCTTCTCTACATCAATATTCACCTAAAAATCAAGAGGTAAAGAGAAAAATTCAATAAGAGAGATAGTATTGATACCATAAACCACTTATAATGTAAAATATTGAGTTTGATCACTTATATAACTATTATATAAAATTTCAACTTGTGGAAACTACAAATCTCAATCTCTCAAATTCTTGTTCACTAATTCTCTCAGAATGGTTCCTATTTTGTGATTTATAAATTTTGATTTTTCCATTGGTTTTATGGTGATGGTAAGTGATAAAAATAAGATTGATTCCCAATTTTACCCATAATTCCTCAAAAAATGGCTGCAAAATTAATATATATCTGAACTATGCTATGATAAATGTTGTGAAGGTTGTAAATCTCCATGAAAAGAATCCACCATCTTCAATTCATCTTTACTCTTATGGAAATGTATAAAAAGATTCATCCTATAAAACTGATCAACAATAACCATTATTGAATATTTACCTCATCGATTCCTCGACAAAGCCACAATGAAAAGCATACTAAGATCTTCCCATGGATAATCTGAAATAGGCAATGAAGTGTACAAACCAAGCTTGAAATGAATCTCTGCTCAACATGGCCCTAATCTTGAAATAATTTATTGAACATATTATTTCATCTTAGGCCAATATAAATTATCTCTCAAGATTTCAAATATTTTATAGATTCTAAAGTGACCAGCAAGACTTTCATGCATTTCTCTAAAAAGTAAGTCCCTATAATTTCCTTTGAACAAAGAACCATTTTTTCTTGAAAATAAACGCATCATGCACATAATAATCATTCAAAAATATATTTTTACATTGGATTAAAAGATAAATTTACTCAATATAATTCTAATAACATTATTTTATAAATGAAATTGAATAATTAAATCATCTATAATGGTAACACATACCTTTAGGGTAAAGAATATTCCACTGTATTGTATTTAATTTTATTTTACTTTAATATAAATGAAAATTATGGAAATAATTCAACCCATTTTTCATGCCACAAACTCAGGTTTTGTAGAACATTGATAAATTTCAAATGTTTGATTATCTGAATGAATAAAATAAAATTTTAGTCTCAAATAATAAGATGAATGATATAGATCTATGATGAGTGCATAAAACTCCATCATATGTGCTATAATTTTTCCTAGAATCATCCAATTTATCACTAAAATCTGCAATGGGGGGCTTGTTTTGGATGAAGAAAACACTTATCCCAAATACATTTTCATCAAATCCTGCTTCAAAAACTCAATCAAATTCAAGTGATCCAAAAAAGGTGCTTCAATAAATTTCGTAATTATTTAAAAAGATTCATAGTTTTATTTTTGACCAATCAAATTTCTTATTTTTTAAACATTTAGTGATGGATGTCATGATAATGTTAAAATTGGAAACAAAAAGATGATTGAATGATGTCAAACCATGAAAACTATTTTACTTTAGGGATGGATTTGGGTGGTGTCTAGAAGTTGATTACTTTAACCTTTGATTAATCACCATTATTTCTTACTTAGATACCACATATCTCAAAAACACCACCTAGGCTAAAAATAACTTGCTGTTTTCTAGCTTTCCATATATATTTTATTTCCACAAAATTGAAAGATGATCCAAATTACACTCCACATCCTTGTTGTAAATCAAAATATCAACAAAAAAATAATGAATTTACCAATAAATGGGTTTATAAATTCATTAATGAGTTTTATGGATGTACTAGGAGCATTTGAAAATACAAAGGACATGAATAGGCACTAAACCAATCTACCTTATGTTTTCAATGTTATATTTCACCCATCATCTTCCCTCATCCAAGTCCAACAGTTTCCACTCCAAAGATCAAACTTCAAAAAGATTAATGACCCATGTAATTCATCAAACATATCATTGAGTCATAGAATGGGATACATATATTAATATTGATATTATTGATAACCCTACTATCAATGCATATTTGATACATATCATCATTCTTCAACACTAAAAATGATGGAATAGAATGTGGACTCATTCTTGGTCTTATAAAACCCAAAACCATAAATTCATCCACTTATTTCTACAAATCTTTTGATTCTTATGGATTATACCGATCAATGGGTTTTTTAAACAATTGTGCACAAGAAATATGGTAAATTTGGTTTCCAATTCCTCTGAAAGGAGGTAATATAGAAGGGAGATCATTTAGAAAAACATCTTGATACTTTTTAATCAATGATTGAGCCAAAGGATGGTGATGAATTTTATCTTCTTGGGTTTACTTTTCAATCATCAATAATATAAAAAAAGTTTTTGTTTACAAATTTTCTTCTCCACTTGAGCTCTATTGATAAATAGTCAACCTTTAGGATCTTATTCAATCGATTTTTTGAAGGGTTTGGGATGTCTTTAAAAGAATAAGTGTGATATTCTTTTTTCTTGATTTTAAAGAATATATGTTTATACTCCAATTAAATTTTACTTCCCTATCAAACTGGAATGACCTTCCTAATAGAAATTGACATGAATACATGGGAATTAAATCTCACAATACTTCATTAACATAGTTATTACCAATATAAAATGAAATCGTAACCCTTTTTTTGACTTGAAAAGTGATCTCATTGTTAACCCATTACATCTTATTTGGATAAGGATGATTTTGAGTAAAAAAGGATTTAATTTATCCACCATAATTGTTGAAGAAATATTTTTACAACTCCCACTGTCAATAATCACCATGAATACATGATGATTTATAGTGATCTTATTCTAGGAAAATTTGAGTTTGCAAAAATCTCTATAACAAAATCATGTTTCCCATATCACCTTCCTCCACAATATGATATTCATTTTCAGATACGTCATTTTCATGTTAATCGTATATGATGAACTTTTCAGTATCTTTGATAAAGTAATAATTCGATTATTTGGGAAAATGGTTTGAAAATGTACATACCAATGATATTTCTAGCACTTCTGATTCCCATGCTCAAAAGAATGAGATTTTATTTTTGGTAGTTCCATGGCCCTCTTTTCCCTTTATCCAGAATCTTGTCCCTCCCTAAATCCCTTTCAAAAAATACCAGCCATATTAGAAAAATAAACTTCATAAAAATAAGTATTTCTATTTTAGATCTTGAGTGTCAACTATTTTGAGGTCTTCTTTTTCTTATCAACCTTAATATCTAGTTTTCACACATCTTTAGGTGAGGAAAATGTTTGAAACTCCAAAAAATGAGAAATGTCCTAGTCTAAACCACCTAAGAATATTAAAATGATTTTCTATTTCAATTATAGAACATATTTTCTCATTAATAAGTGATCAGACTATTTGATTTATTATTCAATATATTTATCTCCTTAATGCAAGTTTTATATTTTGAAATAAATCTGTTACTTGAAATTTTCTGGAAAGAAGCATCTTCTCCAGTGAAACTTCAATTTCTATCATGTGCATATCTTTTGTTTACAATCATTTTCTAGATATTTATTTATATTTTCTCACTTAAGTGGTGAATAATATTTAAATTTTATAATGGTGACCTTACACTTCTTTTTTTCAAAACCATTTCTTAAATTCAAAGAATCATTCAATTTCCCACAACCAATCCAAAAAATCATCTGGATTCATGCTCACTTTAAAATCCAGGATGCACATATTTAATTCTATTTAAATATCCTCAAAATTTATTCCTCATTGAATATCCACATATTAATCATTGGACTCAGCATCATTAGCATGATATTTATAAAATGGTATTGAATTTAATATCTATCATGTGAAGATGGACACCTGGGTTGTTTCTATGTTGGAGGAGAATTATGTCTACATGCTCTCAAAAGTTAAGAAATTTATTCATTGATTTTATTAGTTTATTTTTGAAGTTTCATGTTGGATACTTGAATAGAGTATTTGATGTGGAAGATCCAATCTCATGATACAATATAAAGAAGATATTTTAATGGAGATTTATAAGAAGAATGTTGTATAACTCACTCAATGCAATCAATGCTCTAATACTAAATTGATACATTAATTATAGCACATAGTGAGTAAATAAAGGAATGTAGATGATGTTGTAATGAGTAGAATAATTAAAAGTATTAAAAGTTAAGACACGTACTAAGGTTTTTCTAAGTGTAAATTTGAAGCTACCAACTTAAGAGATATACCACTAATTCTATGATAAATGGATAAAGTAATAGAGATACACAAGTGAAAAAATAAAAATTCATCTGATTTAAATTTTTTCATTACAATGTGTTCAAAAGGAATTAAGGGCATAAAAAGGATATAGAAAATTCACCACAAAATTTTCAAGGTATATGAGACTTCAAAAGTCACAAATAAAGTCTAAAAATAAGCTTCCCATGAAAGATAGTTTCCCCTCTTCAAAGTACTAAAATTCATAATGAATACTGAGATTTCTAAGGCTTAATTTACCAAGGAATTAATTTTAATGAAAATTATTTCCTTTCCGTGTGGATAGATCAATTTTTTATCCAAATAAGTGCATAATGACCCACTATAAATTTAGATTTCTATATGTATGGGTTGGTCCAATTTTAATAAAAACTAGGATTAAAATTTTTTCTATGTCCAAAAATATTCTCCTTGATTTGAATACGATCCATATCAAAGGGATTAGATCGGGATTTTTGGAAAAAATAATGGAGGGATAAAAAGAATATTAAAGAATTTTCTATTAGGGAAGTCAGTACATCTTTTAATCAGGATAATTTAGAGAGAATAGAACAAGACAATAGTGTTTTTTCTTGAATGATTTCCAATCCTTGGGTTTTAGATTTTGAAAAGGTTACATTTTTAGATAATGGTGTGTTTGTTTTAACTTCAGGTAACTTGGGTTAAAACAAACAATGCAGTGGAGTGGATCAAATGGGGAAAAATTGAAAGGAATATGGTAGATCTATTTATTCAAAACAGCTTGTTGGATCAATAGAGGTTTAGGATAATAAATGAAGAATTTTTAAATATAATAAAGGGAAAAAATTGGTGGATGGGTATAAATTCATTATAGTTGAAGAAAATAAATCATTCTTTCATAAGGATTATTATTCTATTCCTATTATTTTCTCAAAAATTTCAACTATTATGTCTTCTCAATATTTGAATATGGATATTCATAGTGGTAAGGAATATGAGAAAATCATGGGTGGAGTGAATTATTTTTCTATAAAGTATGGAGAAGAAAAGATTAGCAATTCAGCTGAAGTATTCAGTTGATAAGAACAAAAAGGAGGTCACCCATTGGCACTGTTTGATCTTTGCGTTTTATAAATTTTAAATGATTAAATTGAAAATTCAATTATTATTCATTTAAATAAAGATTAAGAAATTAAGTGGGAGACTCTATGAAACCCTCATTCAAATTATATGACATTTATATTGGTTTGTTCTTGAAAAAAACAAATCTTTATTAAATCATTAATTTTACCATGCATTGATTTTAAATATTATTTTTAGGGATGGGAAATATTATTGAATAATTTTCAATCCCATCGTTTAAAAATTCAAATATTAATCTAGAAGATAAAATTTTGTTCTATTGGGAAGAAATTGATATCTGAATGTGGAATGTGATAAAGAAGGGGTTTGATTATTGGGATTCAATATATTTTTTTTAAAATGATACAATTATCTTATTTTTAGTCTACATGGATTTATTTTGATGTTTTTGATTAATGAGTTTTATTTGGTTAAAAAAAATCTTTGTAGGGATTGTTATCAATCTTTACAACTTCTATAACAAAATAAATGTTAAAAAAACTATCCTATATGAAGAATTAGATGATTTTTTTTGTGAAAACTACTGAATTATTCTTAAATGAGTCTAATTTAGGCAAGGGTTTTCAGTTAAATAAATTTATTTTTGTTTTGAAACAAATATCTAGACAATGATAAAAAAATTTGATTTATACATGCTGAAAAATAATTTACTTAAAATCTATCAAAATAATTCTATTTAATTTAATCACAATGATGTTTTAATGATGTATTAGTATTTGTATGTTGATGATATGTTCATTAATTTTGAAAATATTTAATTTCTTTATCACATAATTAGACTATTGAAATATAAATATTAAATAAAGAATTTAGGCCCTATTCAAAGAATATTTGTTATGAAAATTTATAAAAATTAGATAATAAAAATGTTATTTGAAACTTTTTGTGACTATTTTAGGACCAAATTTTAAAATCTTCTATACTCAAATGAAAATAAAAAATAATTTATCACTTAAACACTTTATGAAAGAATAGCTAGGATCCTTAAGTTTCTAATGGAATGTATTTGTCTTAGCCTTGAATTTACTATTATTAGTATTATAAGGTTTATGAAAAAACCCCAGAGAATCACACTTGAAGGCGTTGAAGTTACTTTTGAGGTATGTTATAAACTCAATTGGTGTGGGTATTCATTAGGATTGTAATTTTGCACATGTTTTTATTGATAAATTTTTATTTATTTGGATTATTCTTCCAATATACACTAAGAAATAAACTAATTTTTTTATTTCTAGAATGTTGAAGAACAATTGGTTAAAAAACCAAAATATAATTTATTGTGGATTTTATCACAATAGAAGTAGAATAAATATCACTGACTGAAACCATTAAAAAGTTACCATGGCTTAAAGGAATTTTAAAATTACAGGGATTGTCTAATTTAAATATTATATTATATCATGACAATAAAAGTATGCTCTATTTTTCTACAAAACACATATTTCATTGTTGTTCAAAACATATCTTCATTAGGTTTAATTTTATTCAATAATTCATTGACTTTGAGAAGATATTATGTGAATAAAATAGATTCCAAATACAATATTGTTGATATGTTGACTAAACCATTATCTGGTGGTAAGTTTAGGAATTTTCTAAATATATTTCATATGTTAAATGACCATTAATATAGCGGGGTCCTCTGGCTTTGCAGGTGATTAGGATGGAAGCTGCCGTGTGGTTAGACGATGTCATTCTACTTTGTGGGTTTATAATGGTTTTTTTCACTAGGCCTTCGAGTTTTTCTTTTTTTAATGGCTTTGTGTCATTAGGATTTCGAGCAACTGTATCCTAAGGCTTAGATGACTTGGTGTTCAGATTTATATTGGGTTTTCCCTTTTCCCACAAAAGGGGTGGTGTGTTTTTTTCTTTTTTAATAAAGGGGTTCACCCCCAACTTTTATCGTAATGACCATTGATATCCAATTTGGATCATATTGAATTTTCTTTACATTAAAAATGTTTTATTATTAAATTTATTACTTAACTAGTATTGGACCCTTATCATTGGCCCCATCCCAACCTGGATCCCTATTTATCTATCTATGATGCTCTAGCCAATCTACGATGTTGGGCCTTCTTGATTGGGTACTTCCTATTGCATTGTCTCAAGCTACATTAATCACACTCTTGGACCGCTCTCTAAGAATGTTTTCCTTATTCGAAATTATTTCTAATTCACACTTTGAAACACTTCCAATCAGTTATTTTGTGTGGCTTACACAGACAACACAATGAAAACCATATAGCAATATTCCCAAATATTCCCATCATTATGATAAAATTTAGTTATTGTGATTGTTGTAGCATACAAAGAAGCCTCAATTAGAGATTTCTCATTATAACCAATTAGTTTGTGCCACACTAATAGACCACTTTGAGCCAATGGTCCACCATGAGTGTATTTATTGGTTTATATTCATAAAGAAAAAACAATAATCATAGAAGAATAGGTACAATAAGAATAAGTAGAATAGGAAGAAGAAACGTAATAGTAATACACTGGAGAGACCCCCTAGTTATCTTACCCAAGAAAAAAATATGAAATATCATGAAACCAATTCCCCCTTTATCTTTTTCTTGCCCCCCTTTTAACATCCTTCACATCCCCTTATTTTTCACCTGGTAACCTCCCTAATAAATAGTTGTTTCTAGCTGTGGCTAACCTGATTTCTATATTGTACCCCCTTCTAGAATATTCTTTTTTTTTCAAGTTGTGCTGACGTATCCCAGTCTCTATCACTTGAGCCACCTTTATAAGAAATATATTACTCAATACTAAAGAAAAGTAATTTATTACAATTGGTGAAATAAATATTACACTGGGCTAAAAAAAATGATTTTGATTCATTATACTAGATCTCAAACAGGACTTTATCAATCTATCTTCTAGTCCACCCCTCTATTTTTCAAATTGTTCCACCTAAGCTACTAAAACCTAATCCTATCCCAAATTCTAGAAGTACCTTCCTAAAGCCATTGGAAATTTCATTTTATCATGGTAAATTTTCACCTATCATCCATTAAAAGGTCTGTTTCTCTCAATAATGTTTATAGCGTCACTTATGTTGAATCCTCAGCGATAGTACTATTTTTAGATTTGATTGTGTTTCTTTTTTCCTTGGGGTGGGGATTGTTTGTAGAGATTAATTAAATTGATTTATAGATAAATTATCTTTAAATTTTTTATGAATATTTGAGTTATTTCATTATCATGGATTCAAGATTATGATATTATTATGCTTTCTGATATATTTCATTAAATTAACACCTTCTTCACTGGATGATTTTGATCATAATTCCCAAAAACCAAGGATTTAATACAATCCTAAAATGGGGTAATGATCTAAATAAATACTTATTTATGTATGTGTATTTATGGTTCCAATAATCTATGGAACCCACATGTAAAACCATTCATTTCATTAATCCATGAATTTTTTTTTTTTAACATGCATAATGTTAACCTAAAGAATATTTAATGACCAAAATATTTCAATCAACTAAAAGAAAAAAATTATAATTCAATAAAATGGATGATTTACTTAGTAATAAATATGTTTATTTATATGTTTTAAAATGTTTATATTTCCGAGTTAAAATAATAATAAAACAATCATGACAAGAAAAGAGTTGTGCGCTGAACACACACATTAACAGTGAAGAACGTTAAACACAAACTTTAGATTGAATGAGGGAGTGGAAGAGAAAGGGTTTTCAAATTATTTAAATTTTATTAATAAAAATTATAATATAATTAATATGTTGGATGAATATGAGAGAAGATTAAGAGACTTACATTAACATTTAAATAAAATTACAACTCAAACACTTATGAGATTGAAATTGAAGAAGAATGAAAAAAGAAAATGAAAACAAATATAATAAAAAAGGAATATCAAGTAGAAACATGAGTTTTTGAGGTCCTACAAGGCCTTTGTAAATTATTTACTCTTTCCAATTTATCCTCTTAACTTATGAAATTCAAAACTCATTCAAGGAGATTAGGGGATTATATTTATAGCCCTAGGTGGTAGACTATTTTCATTACAAAACTAGCCATAATGTTAGCTCACCAATTTTAACTTTTATATAGTTTAATATAGATATATATTAGTTTTAAAAATTTTATATATTTATTTAGAAATTACACCCTATTAATTTTCTCCCATTATACTTTTGAATCCAATGTTATGGCTGTTTTCCTAAACCATGTGATTTTATTCGATTTTATACATAATTATTAAAATTCCACAATGTGAATAGTTTTTAATCTAAGAATATGCCCTAAAATATTAAAAATACATTCTAAAAAGTTGGGTTCCTATATCATTATTTTTCCTCACAAAATTACAACTCAATTGGACTTCTATATTAGTGGAAAATTCAAAAATTGTGGGGGGGGGGGGTTTCAAATCTTGAACATAATTGTGTGCTGGACTTTCAGGGATCAATTAGGACTTAAAATTTTTATCCAATATTTAAATGTATATCCTATAAAATATTATGGGTTTTAATCAAATTTAGGAATCTGGATTGAGCACAAAAATTGAATAATCATTGATGGTCTAGTTTTCATCATAGATTTAGTGGGACTTCTTGTATGGCCTAGATGGACCTTTAAATGGATGAATTTTACAATTCTCCAGTTAGATGATTTATATTAATTTAAATAAAGAATGTTAAAAAATAATAATCAAACAATTTGGATAATCAGGGTGGGAGTTATGATTAAAATAGTAAGTTAACTTGAATCTGGATTAATTCAAAGAATGCTTAAAAATTATATTTAATATTAAAACATGGGAATTTCACAATAATTGTGACATTTTCCTAGAAAATCATTAATGAGAGTAGATAAAAAGTTATGAATAAATGAATAACATTAACTCCCCCACACTTATGCTTGCGAATTCCCTCATGTTCAATAAATAATAAAATATAACATAATCATTTTTACTCACCAAAAAATATTTAAATTTTGTTTTCACTATTCAGGGGAGGACATGACTAGTTCACTCATTCATAAAGAATTAAACCAAAATTTATTATTGAAATCACATGTCAATAAAATTTATTTTTCATGTTTAAAATTTAAATTAGAAAATGTAGGCACTCAAAACTTACTCCTCTTAAGAATATATAAATTTATTTAAGGGATTTCACTCCTTCACCAACCAAACGTAAAAATAATTATGTTTGTAAGATATATCAGATTTCATTCACTATTATAAAGTGTAAAAGAATCAAGAGGTATTTTTTGGGTTTTTTAATGGTTATAGTATGGAAGAAATATAATTTCAAAAAGAGTGAAAAAGGGGGGAAAACACTAACATGGGAAAAATAATGATATTGTTTTAAAATAAGGCATGAAATAAAATAGAAACACATATTTACAAGGGTATGAATTTTGGAAGTAAGACACAAAAGAGATAAAAAATTAAACAAGTATGAAAATATGAAATATGTACAAAACACCAAACTTATCCCAATGACATAAGAAAAGTGATGAAAGTGTTCTTTTTTTATTCCTTTGTAGATGCTGAACATTGAACAAATCTTACAATCATCACCCAACCAATGCTTGATCGATTACAACATTAATTTTAATAATTAAAATAAGATCAAATGCCAAGGAAGAGTAATTTTTGACCCTCCCAAGACACAAATTATTTTTTTCTTCATTTTTTTATTTTTTGCTTTTTTTCATTTTTTCAAAAACTTTTCAATAAATTTTGTACCAAATGAAATAAAAAATATATACATTTCCTAAACCCGATTAATGAAAACCTCCCCCCAACACTTAAATGGATGATTTCTCTAAAGCATGTGATGAAACATTGAAAATCAAGGAAATGATACCCAAAATGAAATCCATCCCCCACAAATAAATTTTAATAAATCATGCAATGAAAATACAAGTTGATCTTGGGTGGGATAAGGTTTTCTTATTGTAATGTGGATATAAAAATATTTTTTAATAGGCTTTAAGGGGATTTAAAAAGTAGGATTAGTGTAAGGGTAATTAGAGGATATTTGGATATTTTGATTCTCATGTGGTTTAGAAAATTAATCTATCATATTAATTCACACCAAGGAAGGAAATTTATCTTTAAGGTCCGTAAACTCAATACTCACGATCAGGGGGTGTGGGCGTGGGGGGTGAGAAACACACAATATGAAAATATGGTTGTCAGTGACTTTGTTATGAAATATGAAGTTGTTTCTCATGGTAGGGGAAACATATTTTCCAATCAAAAATTTAGTATTCAAAACTTAATGGTATTAAAAAAATTATTTATCCAAGTTTATGATGAAAATACAATTTTTTTATATAAAAACAAGGATTTTTACTCCCAAAAATGGTTAGAAAATATTTTAAAATTTAATGGTGAGTAGTTGTAACTTTTTTTATTTTTTTTATTTTTGGTTTTTTTAGGTTTTTTTGAAAAACACACCCACAAAAAACAGAGAGAAAAAAATGAAATGGTGGATGAAGAAAGTGGTAAAAGAAATTGAGAGAGAGAGTGAGAATGAGATATGAATAATAAAAAAGAGATAAAAAGAGGGATATAGAGAGAGATAGAGGAGGAATATAGGGAGTTAAAGGTAAATATGTTCCCCTAGTTTGGATTTGGTGTGTCGTCATCTCCATCCAATGGTGGGTCAACTCCAGTGATTGGGGATTCTATGGAAGTCAATGTGGTTTTTAAGGAACATGTCCTCTCATATTGATGCTTTAACCAATGTACATTAAGATTGAATGTTCTTTTGGAATAAGGGACTTGTAATTTCACTACACTAAATGGGAAAACATTAGTAACAATAAAAGGACCTTCCTAATGAGAATTAAGATTACTTGGGTGATGCTGAAATCAAGAATTGGAGAGAATTACCTTTTCACCTTCATGAAATACCTTTCACAGGATGTGTTTTTCATATAGTGTCTTAGATTTTTCTTTATATAGATTGGAATATTCATAGGAATCAAGTTGAAGCTCCTCCAGTTCATTAAACTACAATAATATCTCTTCGCTATATTTTTCATAATCAAAATTAAAAATTTTCACAGCCTAAAATGATTTATGTTGTATTTAAACTAGTAAATTACATGATTTAACAAAAACTAAGAAACATGGATACATCCAAATGGGTGTTTTATATGTAATTTGATAAGACCAAAGTGATTCACCAAGTCATTCAGACCCATATTTTCTTGTGGGATTAATAATTCTATTAAGCACTCTTTTCAATTATCTATTGGAAAGTTTATCCATTCCATTTTTAGGGGATGATATGAAGTTTCTATTTTATGTACAACACCATTATTTTTCAAAATAGATTCTATGGTTCGATTATAAAAATGGGTTCCTGAGTTACTTACCAAGACACATAGAGTTCCAAATCAATGGAAGATGTTTGTTTTTAGGAACTCACTGACAATATATGCATCATCCTTCCTAGTGGGTTTGGCCTTAAACCACCTAGAAACATAGTTGAATATAATAATAATGTATGAGTATATATTGGAAAGGGTAAAGTTCCCATGAAATTGATGCCCTAAACATTGAAGATCTCATAAAGATTATAATATTTTGGGGCATTTAATTTCTTTTGGAAATTGTGCCAAAATGTTGACCATTGGGACATGATTTCAAGAACTCATGTGAGTCCTTGAATAGTGAAGTATATAAGAATCCAAAGTTAAGGAACTTTTTAGAGGTCCTTTGCAGTCCAAAGTGTCGATCACCAGGCATTGAGTGGCAAAATTATAAGAGGGAGGAATGTTCATCTTAATCAAAACATCTCATAATCACCATGTGAGCCCTAGTTTTCCAAATCTTATTATCTTCCCCAAAATACTATTTTTAATTACTTTTTTTTGTTTTGATTTTTATAGGGAAATCACCAGTAATCAAGTAATTTACCATCAGGGAATACCATGGTAACTTTGGAGTGAGATATGATAGGTGTCCAGTAGGAAATTCAAGATCAATGGTTTCCAAATGAGAAGAATTAGATATTATAATCAAGTTATCAAAAAAAGGTTATATTTTCTAGGTATATATTTGATCTCAATGTCAAACTCTTAGATAATTAGGATCTATATTATTATCCTGTGTTTGGAATCAATTTTATTGAGTAGGCACTTTAAAGATGGATGGTCTATGAAGATGATGATTTTAAAACCTAAGAGATTGGAATGAAATTTATCCAAGGAAAAAAAACATATATATAAGTTTCTTTTCAGTGATAGTGTAATGATATTGAGTTTCATCCAGTTTTTTTGAGGCATAAAAGATTACATGAGGATTTTTTTCTCTTCTTTAACCAAGAACGACACCAATGGACCTATAAAAATAATTATACATCAATTTGAAGGGTAAGGTCCGATTTAGGGGTTGGTTTATTATGGAAGATGTAAGAAAAACTTTGAGTTCAATGAAGGATCTCTTGTAGGCCTCATCAAAATGGAATGCAACATCTCTATGGAGTAGCTGAGTGAGTGGGAAGTTCTATATGAATCACCAACCAAAACTCTAATTACCAAGGAATGAATGGATGTATCGAGATGATGTGGGTTCAAGAAGTGATTGGATCACAAATTTTTTTAAAGGATCAACTTGAATACCATCTTAAGAAATTATGTTTACTAGAACAATCCTAGGATTCCAAGATGAATTTTATGAATGAAATGCAAATATAATCTATAAGAATAAGAATGTTTACAAAGGAGTCTCTATGATGTATTTCATTTCAAGCAGTAATGTTGAACTTATGTATGTATCTTGTTTTCCAAAGCTACTAAACTATTTATTACTTTGTGATGCATATTTCTTGTTTATATTCTGATGTAATATAGTAAAGTATCAGCTTCGGGATATCGAGGATAGGGTCTTTACAGTTGGTATCAGAGGAAGTTTAGTAGAAACTTTGGAAAATAGATTTTGAGAACATATATTAAGGAACATAACCCTATGATAGAATTTGAGGATAAGAATAGAATAACATCCTAGAATTTTGGTAAGGTAGAGATTATGTGGGTATTGCTAGAAATAAATATTTTTCTGGATAATACCAGTGGATGTGGTTCTGGAATAGATGTAGCTAGGGGTAATGAATCTAACAAGGTGTCTAGGGCCTCACTCAGGGTAACCTGGTACATGACAATGAGCCCTACTGTGAACCTATTTTGACACTCCTGGGGGATATGCTTAGGATAATTTACATTTTATTTACAAAACATTATGAAGAATTTAAAATTAAATATGTCCCCAATGAATCCATGTTTATTATTATGATATTAGATACGCATAAATCTTTCAATTTAGGTTAAGGATTTCACTAGTTTTGGGATTATACATTTTGTTTCATAATGTTATGATCTAATCTAGTGTATTATATTATTTAGAAATGTCTCATAGCAGAAGGAATGAGAACCACTTCAATACAAATAATCAAAATTGTAAGAATAATCATTTCTTCTATGGGTTAAATCCAGTATTTCGAAGGGAAGTAGTCTCACAAATATTTTCATCATATGTGGAAATAATATTGTGTTCCAAAAAGATAAAAAAAGATTTATCAAAGTCTTATTACTTAAAATGGAATCAAGAGAAGAAGGTAACATATGGAAAAAAGATAGATAAATAGAATAAGGGAAAGAATTATTTTCCCACATGTGATAATTGTGAAAGGAAACACCTTGTTATACAATTAAGAGGAAAATGATTTTTCCACAAGTGTAGATAAAATGGACACGCTGCTCATAATTTCAAGAGAATTAAAGAATTTTCCAATATTAAATGCTTCAACTGTATGGATATGGGGAACTAAAAAAATTAATATACCATGTGTCAAGGAAATATTTCTCAAAAATAGTAGAGGGATCAAGGTCAAGATTATGATGTTACTACAGTCGAATTAGAATAATTAATGTATTTGTGTTTTTGGATTCAAGAACTATATTATGATATTATTGTTATAATAATTATGATATATATAATGATTGTACTAAATCACTTATTATTTAAGATTTTCGGAGCATGAGATGAATAAAAATAGTAATCAAGAGAAGTTATTAAATTTTAGGAAGATCTTTTTAAAAACACATGAATTTGGAAATATAACCTTACATATGTGTTTATTTTTTTTGATAACGATGAATAATTTTTTTATAGGAAAGTATTGGTGACTGTGTAGTTGTTTAGTGATATGATGGTTTATGTTATGCTATAATTATTATATGTTTAGATTTAAAGACAACCTAAAATTTTACTCTTGGGATAATGCATGTTTTCATAAACATTTAAAGGAGATTAAGGTATTCATATATTTACTATGTGAAAAAATTCTATGTTATTTTTGTAATCTTATGTTAAGTTTATTTTGGAAATTTAGTGACCTTCCTTCTAATTTTTTTAGTCTTTTATTTTTGAAAGACATATTTTGGATGAGACTTGAGTTTAAATACATATGAAATACATTAAAGAATATTATTGATTTAGATCCAAGTATGATTTATCATATTGGATAACCTGTGCAAACCATCTTGGTTTTAGTAAACATTTAAAGGTTGAAGGAATGAATTGTAGATATTATGATTCATAAAGTTTATTCAAGTATAAAAACCGTCTCGAATATCTATCTCTAGATTTAAGAAATGAAGTGGAGATAGATTGAAGAACAACCAAAGGATGAGATTTTGACATGAAAAAGAATCAAGTATGGTTATTTTCTCAAGAAAATATATGTATAGTAAAATAATCCCTAAACTATAGGAATAATATTTTGGAACAAAAAAATATCTATTTAATTTTCTTTCTGAGAAATCAATGGTCTTTTAACCGATAAAATATTTACAGATTTGTAATGGTTAACATTCCAATGACCATGTTATCCATCACTATCTATCAGAACATGATGGTTAGATTATTATTCCCTATCCATATTTTCACATTGCACTAAATTTATCCTATTAGAATGCATAGCTTTGTGGAAACCTATGCATTTCTCTTTCCCTCTTATTAAGGGAATATTTTATTAACCCTATTTCTGATGTGGGTTTCCCACAAGGGAATTTTTAAGTATCAACCATTAACTTTTGAAGTAAGATTTAAAATTGTGAGGACAAAATTTATTGAAATAGGGGATAATTTGACACCCCAAGTATTTACAAATAAATTTAATGTAAAATATAATTCACGAAACACTGAGTCTATGTGAAACATCACTTTCTTAATATAATAGTTATAACCTAGCCGTTAAACATAGGAATATTAATAGTAAAAACTACTATTAATTGTTATTTATAATTGGTTCACATAAATCAAACATATTCATAATGAAATATGTAATTTTTTTAAAATAAAAATCATTTTGTTAAAATTAAATTATGGTGATATTTTAGTATTTTTCTGAGAAGTTTGATTTTTTGAATAGTGAAAATACTTTTTTTCATTTAAATAATCATTATCATTTAAATTATTTATGAATGTCACAATAGATAAATTATTCATATTTTAATCCAATTTAGATCATTGGAGTCATTTTTATATTGAAATTAGATATAAATACATGTTAAACTTTTGAACATTCTTTTTACCCACCTTCTCACCACAATTGCAGGATTAACATTAAACATAATTTTTCTGCTTCTTGTATAGGGAATTTCCACCAATTTTAGTATCTTAAAAATGGTTATGTGGATGTATTTTCAAGATTTTCACAAGTTAAATTTTCTTTTATAGGTCTTTTAGTCACCAAGTGAATAAAAATGAAGACATTACATTACTTGGATATTTGTAAGTAAATCAGAGGCTTTTGAACCCTTTTTCCAAAGATGATTGTTACCATGGAGTCACACGGGCCAAGCACCCAGCCTTGTAGGCCAGAAAACCTTGCATTTTTCAAGCCAGAGGCACCCCACATGGTCTCTATATGGTTAGTCAAACCGTGCAGATTCCCAACAAACTGTGCGGGGGTATGCAATTTTGGGATAGATCCCACACACACGGTCTCTCCATGGTTTCTCAAACCGTGTGGCCTAGACTATGAGATCATGCAATATTTTTTTGATGGATAGAGTTGTGCACATGGTTGGTGCACGGTTTAACAAACCATGCGCCGTAACCATAAGGTTGACCATATCTCCTTACCTAACCATATCTACCATCCTACCCAACCTCTGACCAAATGATTGGACCCCTAACAACTCTAGTAAAAGAGAGGGGCGACCAATTTTGGGTGGGGGGACACTTAGGAGCCAAAGGAGGATCTGGAGAAGACAGTTCTGGGTGGAGGAAGAGATTAGAACTCATTCTATGCATGTTTTAGAATTTTTCCTTTGTAATAATTGAATTCCTCTTTTCTACATCCACTATAATGGATTCCTTAGATATTATCAGTAACGTATTCATCATTTTCTCCATGAGCAACTAAATTCCCTTTGTGTTGGGGATGTGGGTAAATGTGGGATTGTTAAACAATTAATTTTTCTACATTAGTGTTGTTCATATTACTCGCACAATTCTCCCATCACTTCTTGTTTAATATCATTGGAAACATCACATCAGACTAAGAATTGAGTTTCCAGGGATCCTTGTGGAAATTAAGACAAGTCAACTCATGATCATTGGGTGCACTTGTTGTTTAGAAAGGTCTGTTTTTAAATAAAAGTTATTAGAAATGAAATTCTAGACTAATGAATTTATTTCTACTATCTTAATAAAAAATAATCAGACCAAGGGAGGTTTCAACACATTCGAACCTAGAAATGTGAGTTATTATCAACAACACAACACAATATGAAAAGATATTTTTGATGACCTACACAAGAATTTACACCCCGACCCATTTTTTATCCTTAATCACCAAAAACCAGATTGAGCATATTTTTTGTTTTAAGATTGAATATATTTGAATTATAAGAGTTCAATTAACTGTCTTTTTGAAATCAATCACCAAAAACAACAAATAATCATTTTTAGAATTTGGAATCTTCACTTAATCAATCATAATTCATGAATCACAACACCTTAATTTCTCCCTATGGATCGACCCCAAAATTACACTATATTAGTAGTAAGAAAGGGAATATCAATTTTGGTTTCTGAACAAAACACTTTGAATGAAATGATTCCAAATTATAACACCATTTCTTAGGAGATAAATTAAGAGTGTTTTTAATTTATTTGTATTAACTAAGTGGAAACAAAAATAAAAAATTATGAAATTTTTATTCATCACCTTATTTTTGTTTTGATTATTTTTTGTTTTTTCCTTTTATACGTGGTGTGTTGTTTGGTTTTGTGAAGAATCATAGTTTCATGAGTGGCTGGGTTACTTGTTCCAAGAGTGTCGAATCATCAGAAATACTTCCGCTTGTTCTGGAAATCGAACGAACCTTGTCCAGGAACTGACGTTCACTTATGGGTGACCACAACCAAAGAGCCCCCATGTAAAATGTGGAAGAAGGAGAAAAAGCTACTATATAATGAGTTGTGCAGTCGTTTGTAATTGACAGAAACCCACAGTTGGTTGTTGAGGAGCAGAACTAGAATCTACCAGTGAATTTTATAGAGTATGTGCCACAACACCATCAAAGAACATTTGCTCAGTTTATGCCATGGTTTAGACAACCACATCAATGAAAATATCTTCCACAAGACCTGAAACCATATTTACCTCTGAATCAGTCAATATATTTCCCTCAAGAACAGAAACAATATATACCACTAATGCCTCAAGAACAAATGCCTCAGTGCTGTACTCTTATGGAGTATGGGTAGCCTTCCATCCATGGAGTGGATACCTACTTAGGTAGACCACCAGTTCAGGCCCTGAACTTTGAGATCAAGCTATATATCATGTAGCTTAATCAAAACACATTTTAGTTTGGAGGCTTACTAAGTGAAGACCCCAACACTCATCTATCAAAATTTCTATAAATTTTTGACACATTCTATTATCACAAAGTGTATGAGGATGCAATTATTCTTTGGTTGTTTCCATTATAAGTAATGGATAAGGTGAAGGATTGGATTAAGGGATTTCCTCAACGGTCCATTATCACCTAGGAAGCATTGGATCAATCATTCTTGTCAAATTATTTTCCTCCCTCTAAGATGGTTACTTTGCAGAATGAGATTCACAATTTTCAACAATACGATTCCAAATCATTATATGAGTCTTGGGAGTGTTTCAAGGATATGTTGAGAAAATACCCTCATCATGTCCTTCTGTTGTGGATGAAAGTTCAACCATTCTATGGAGGCCTCACCATGAACACAAAATCAGTGGTGGATGTAGCGGATGGAGGAACAATTATGAGAAAATCCTGAAAGGAGCTCTTTGATTTTTTGGAAGACATGTCGTCAAACAGCTTCCAATGGAATTCTGAGCGAGGCACTCAAAAGAGAGGCATGCATAAAATTGATTCCACTATGATGATGGCACCCCAACTTGATGTCATATCCAAGAAGATAGATGCATTGAATCTGAAACATATATCTCATGTTGAAGCGGCCAATCACCCGACGTGTAATGAATGTGGTGATAACCACCCAATGGGTGAGTGCTCCGGGGAAAGTGATGGAACTTCAAAAAGAGAGGTGACCTAAATCTCTCAAAAATGATGAAAAAATATCTACCCTCAATACCAAAACCCAGCATGAAAAGATAATCAAAATATGGGCTGGGGGAAGCAACCAAAAAAATCCTCTGCCCCGACCATAGAGACCACCCGATTATGGCCAACAACAATTTCAGAATTCATATCCTATGCAGAAAAAAAGAAATCAATTTTATTAAGGATCCTATCAACAATATGGGTATCAACACCCTAACCCAATGTAACCACCAAGGCAGGAACCACCTCAACAGGAAAGACAACCACCTAAGTAGGAACCCCCATCAAGGCTGGAAGAAATGATGCCAAATTTATAACAAATGCTGATACAATATTCCAGAATTAGGAGGCATCTATTAGAAGCCTTGAAAATCATATTGGGTAACTTTACAATCAACTTTATTCCCGGAAACCCAATACACAACCTGGTAATACTAAAAATAATCCAAGGGAAGTGGCCAATGATGTAATTTTATGAAGTGGGAAAGAGATTCCCCAGAAAGAAACTACAAGTAAAATCCAAATCAATCAACACTATCTTCAAATAGATAAGCTAAAGCTGAGGAGTCCCCCTATGCAAATGAACTAGTCAAGGAATCAGAATCCACACTGGGAAAGGGAAAGGAGGTGGTTAAGACTTATGAACCCACCTTACCATTTCCAAAAAAATTTAAGGAAAGAAATATGGATCATCAATTTTTAAAGTTTAAGAAAGTCTTATGGAAATTGCATATCAACATTCCATTCACAGAGGTATTAACTCAAATTCCCAAATACACAAAGTTTATGAAGGAAATACTCTCAAATAAGAGAAAAATATAGGACTTGGGAACCATTCCCCTCACCAAGGAATGCTCATTGGTGGTGAAACACTCTCTTCCTCATAAGCTCTATGATCCAGGAAGCTTCACAATCCCATGAAAAATTGGATCTTGTGTATTTGGGAAGTAACTTTGTGATTTGGGGACTTGTTTAAATCATATTCCCTTTAGAGTTTTCAAGAAACTAGGGCTGAATGATCTCAAGACAACTCGAGTGGAATTACAATTAGTAGATCACTTCATTAAATGTGATCGAGTGATTCTAGAAGACGTGCTAGTGAAATTTGGAAGCTTGATTATTCCTGCTCATTTTATCATACTCAACATAGAAGAAGACCAAGAGGCACCTCTAATTCTAAGAAGACCCTTCTTGGATACTGGTAAGGTTTTAATTGATGTTCATCAAGGTGAGTTGATTTTCAGAGTCGAAGATGATATAATGTCATACAACATCCTCCAAGCCATTAAGCAAGCATAACTTTTGGAACATGAAGACTGATGTGCACTAATGACATTGGATGATCACTTGGGTTATATGAAAAGAGATCTGGGTGTTTCTATTCCAATGATAACCCGGTTCTCATAGACGTCCATCCTAAAGAAGAACTAGAGGATCTTCAATTTATCACGGGCTAGGGAAGTCATTATTGGCCATGGGAAGTGGTTTCAGATTTGCTAGAGCGGGCTGAGGTCAAGATGATTGTGCTTCAATTCTCAAATCCCCACAACTCAAGTTAAAACCTATCCTGTCTTCCTTAAAATATGGGTACTTGGGGAATGAGAATAATCTACTAGTGATCCTCAATGCATCACTCACAAAAGATCAAGAGAAGGCAATATTACAATTTTTTAGGAGAAGGAAACATGCCCTTGGTTGGATGGTCACCGATCTTAAGGGTATTAGTCCCACTATTTACACACATAAGGCGATGCTTGAGGAAGGGGAAAAGCCCTCTCGGTAACCACAGCGACGGATGAACCCTCCAATGAGGGTGGTTGTAAAGATGGAAGTGATTAAGCTTTTTGATGTTGACATCGTTTATCTAATCTTCAATAGTCCATGGGTAAGTCCTCTATATGTGGTTCCCAAAAAGGGAGGTATCCCCATAGTGACCAATGATAGAAATGAGCTTATCCCAACCAGAATAGTTATGATATGGAGAGTATGTGTAGACTACCAGAGGCTTAATGATTCCACAAGAAAGGATCAATTTCCACTTCCCTTTATGGATCAGATGTTGGAGAGGTTGGAAAGAAATGAGTTCTACTGCTTATTAGATGGTTATTATGGATATAACCAAACCTCTATTACCCTTGAGGACCAAGAAAAGAGAACCTTCACATGCCCATATGGAACCTTTTCATATCGACAGATGTCTTTTGACATGGAAATGCTCTAGACACATTCCAACAGAGTATGTTGGAAATATTTCATGATATGGTAGAGCCAATTTTAGAAGTTTTCATGGATTATTCCTCAGTATATGTAAATTCATTCAATACGTGATCGAGAAATTTATAATTGGTTCTTGAATGTTGAAAGAAAATTATTCTGGTTTTAAATTGGGATAAGTGACATTTTATGGCACCACATGGCATCTTCTTAGGCCATCAGATTTCTATGAAAGAGATTGAGGTTGATCCGGCAAAGATTGAGGTAATATCATAGCTGCCTATTCCAAATTATCTCTGAGCCATTCAGAGTTTTCTAGGGCATGATGGTTTTTACAAATGGTTTGTCTATGACTTCTCCAAAATAGCTCACCCATAGACCAATCTTCTTTTTAAAGATTCTATCTTCAAATTTGATAAAAAAATGTAATATAGCCTTTTAGCTTCTAAAAAAAAGGATGGATGAGGCTCCTATTATGATTTCCCCTAATTGGGAGGAGAAATTTGAGATAATGTGTGACATGAGTGATTACCTGGTGGGGGAAGTGCTCGGATAGTGGTTGAATCGTATCTTTATACCAATTTATTATGCGATTCGGGCATTGAATGATGCATAAATCAATTACACCACTATGAAAAAAATGTTAGTAGTGGTTTTCACATTTTAAAGGTTTATCTCTTACTTGTTGCTATATAAAGTCATTGTCTACACTAATAATGTCACACTCAAGTATTTTTTGAATAAGAAGGATGCAAAACCATGACTGATCTGTTGGGACCAAATCCTCCAAGAGTTTGATTTGGAGATCCGAGATAAGAAGGAGAGTGAAAATGTTGTTTCTGATCATCTCTCCTAGCTAAAATTTCCCCATTTATATAGAGAAGATTACCAAGAAATTAAGGAGGATTTCCCAGACAAGCAACTATTATCAGTTGAAGAAACACCTCATCCATGGTATGCAGACATTGCTAGTTACTTGGTCACACGAGTCATTCATCCAAATTTGACATTTCAATAGAAGAATCAATTTCTGTCTGAGGTGAAATTATATTTTTGGGAGGACCCACTGCTTTTCAGATAATGTGGCGACGAGGTGATCCGCCGATGTATCCTAGACAAAGAAATTCAAATAATTCAAGAATTGTTTCATTATTATCCAATAGGAGGGCATCACAGGAGAGACCGAACTATAGAAAAGATTTTTTCATCTAGATTCTTCTAGTCTTTCATGCATAAGGATGATCATTATTTAGTATCTTGTTGCGATAGGTCCCAATGAACTGGTAACATGGGCCTTCGATCTGAAATGCCACAACATCCCATCCTTGATGTAGAGGTCTTTGAAGTGTGGGGAATTGATTTCATGGGACCCTTTACCCCATCATTTAGGAACGTATATATTCTGGTCTATTTTGATTATGTTTCCAAATGGGTGGAAGCTATAGTCACAACACACAACATGGAGAAGTCAGTTGTCTTCTTCTTAAAGAGAAACATTTTCAGCAAGTTTTGAGTTTCGTGAGTTTTGATAAGAGATCAAGGAACATATTTCAACAATGAATTTATGAATAATGTGCTTTTGAAGTATGGAGTAAAGTATAACCAGGGGACATCTTATCATCCCCAATCAAGTGGTCAAGTGGAGGTTTCAAATCGGGAATTGAAGTATATTTTGGAGAAGACAGTGGGAGCTTCAAGGAAGGACTGTTCTAAAAATCTTGATGATGTATTTTGGTCAAACCAGAACACCTTTAAAACACCCCTGGGAATGTCTCCCTTCCAATTAATCTATGGGAAACCGTGTCACTTGCTGGTGGAACTGGAACATAAATCTTATTGGGCTGTCAAATCATTGAACTATGATATGAAGGCTATGGAGGAAAAAAGGAAGTTTCAACTGACCGATATTGATGAGATTCAATGAGATTAATATGAGAATGGAAGGATATATAAAGAGAAGACAAAGGAGGTTCAGGACCACATGATATCCTGAAATTACTTCCATCCAGGCGATGAGTTATTACTCTTTAACTCCCGGTTGAGAATATTTCTATGAAAATTGAAGTCCTGGTGGTTGGGACCTTACCATGTGATCAAGGTCTTCCAACATGGTGTGGTGGAAGTGGCTGGCACCGACGTTCAGACTCTCAAGGTAAATGGGAAGTGCCTCGAACCTTATCTTTATTTAGATGACATGGTGGTCATGGTCTACACCATTCATTTTGAGTAGCTCAAAGCCCGGGTATGTCGAGATCAAGACTATAAATGTAGCACTGACTAAGAGGTAGCCCAACTTTTTGAAAATCATATGTTAAAAATAATTGTTGTTTGAGTGTGATTAGGGATGCATGATAGTTTTTTTTCAATTGATTGTGTGTTTTAGTTTAGAATCATTTTAATAAAAGAGATATCTTATTGAATTTTTATAATACAAAGATTATATCTCTCAGGAAAAATCTCAAATTATATTTTATACTTTAGGGGGGACCAAGGATTTTAATTTTAAAGGGGTGTTTTGTGGTCAAAAGAGGGAAATTTTCAAAATGTTTTTAAATAGAACCAACTACATGGTTGGAACATGGTTTGGTCAAACTGCGCACTTATCATGCTAATTATCCACCCCTTACAGTGGAAACTGCACAGTTTTCCAAGACGTATGCCAAAACCATGTAGCCACTTAAACCCAAAATTTCATAAAATCCTAGGCCCCCTCTTATCCTCTGAATTGTGCAACCTACTCTTCTCTAGCTTGTGCTCCAAACCCTCCTCTCCCTTCCTCTTCTTCTTCATCTTCAAGCTTGCCTCCTCCTTTGTCTGAATCTTCCACCGTGATAAGTTTTTCCCTCTCCTTTATTTTCATTTTCTTCTCTTCTCTCTCTTTTCCCTCTCCCTTCCCTCTCCTTTCTTTTCATTTTATTCTCCTATCCCTTCCTCTTTTTTTTGGAATGATGAATGGGAATAAAGATTTAAAGAGCTCAAGAAGAGTATAATAATTTATCTTGTGCTCAAATTACCCACCAATGAGGAAGGATTTTTGATATATAGTGATCGGTATGAAAAGGTCTTGGGTTGTATACTCATGAAATATGAAAAAGTGATAGACTATTCCTACCACCAATTAAATATCCCTAAGAAGAACTACCCAACACATGATCTAAAATTGGATCGAGTGATCTTTTTGTTGACAATTTTGTGACATAATCTCTATGGGGAAATGTGTGATATATATATATATATATATATAGATCATAAAATCCCCTATTATATATTCACAAAAAAGGATATCTATATGTGAAAATTAAGGTCATTATATATGATCAAGAATTATTATTATTCAATCCATTAACATTATGGGAAGAAAAAAAACGTTTTAGATGCTTTGACCAGAAAGGATCTTATAACCCTATCCATGATGAGAATTAAAAAGGATCCAATGTTATTGGACATACAAAATATGGAAATAGAAACAATAAAAGGACCATCATCCAACCTTTCTCAAATGACTGCTCAACCATTTATTCTCGAGAGGATCAAGGAGGCTTAGGAGTATATTGAGGTGGTACATAAAAAGGAAGTGAATATTAAGAAGTTCAAATTTGATATATTTGGATTTATAAGGCTTGAAAAGCAGATATGTGTCACAATAAAAATAGTACTAAAAAGCGAACTTCTGGATGATGCATATATTTCATCCTTCTATATTCATATTAAAAGTAATAAGATGTATATATATTTGAAGAAAAAATTATAGAGGGATAACTTGAAGGGGGTTTTTTTATAATTTGTATCATGATGCTTGGTTTTCCAAAAATTCAAGAATAAATTATATAAGTCTAAGGGTATGATGCAAAAATTTTCCATAGTAGTATGAATATGGGAAAACATAACCATATATTTCATCATAACACTCCCTAAGACCCATAAAAGAAAATAAATCCATCATATGGTAGTTGATTATCTTACCAATTCTATATAATTCAGTAATATCAAGGAATATTTATCTCTTAAACAAATCTATAAGATATACATAATATTGTATCTCATCGAAAACTGAGGTTTTCCTTGAGGTTTTGGAGAAGCCTTCAGCAAGATTTGGATATAGAACTAAGCCTCATAACTGCTTATCACCATCATATGGATGGTTAGTATAAAATAACCATTAAAACTCTAGAGTATATGTTGGTATATTATTCAATGGATTTATATGGATTTGGGGATCAATACCTTCTCTTAGTGGAGTTATCATATAATAATAGTTTTCATTCTAGAATTAAAATGGAAGCTTATGAGGCTCTACATAGGAAGAGGTGATCGACTTAGACATGATAGGATGAATTTGAAGAGTGGATTCTAATGATACTTCATCTTATCTAATAAATTATAGTGAAGGTTCAAACCATTTAGTTTCATATAAAATAAAAAAAAGTGACAAAAAATCTATGCAGAAAATCATTGATGAGACCTAGAGTTTGAGGTTGAAGATAGAGTGTTCCTTCATATATCACCTTGGAAGAAATTCATGAGGTTTGTGATGAAGGGAGAGCTTATTCCATGATACATAAACCCCTTAAAGATCCTTGATTTCAACATAGTGGTGTCCTATAAATTAAAAATCCCACATAACCTATCTAATGTACATGATATGTTCCACACACCCCTCTTGAATTATTACATACCAAACCCCTCACATGTAATGAATCTGAAGGTTCTACCATTAGAGAATGATCCTTCATTTAATAATGATTCACTGAAGATCTTAGATCATAGAGACAAGGTTATATGAAAAAAGAAAACTAATCACCTCAATGTGTTATGGAAGAACCAAATGTTTAAGGAAGTGTCTTGGGAACAAGAAGAGGTGATCTAATATAAGTACCCTCAATTGTTTTAGTGTATGAATGAAATTTTTAGGGATAAATTTATAAATAGGGGAATAATGTTACAACCCAACAATTATAAATGAAATTATTTTTTTAAATGAGTTAATTACGTATTAAGAAATAAAATTATAGAAAACAAATGTGCTACTTTGGTTATTTTGGACGGTTGTTAGTTATATCCCATCAAATTTAATATACTAGTAAGCATTATAACTATTTATATTATGGTTTTAATATAGTAATTGTATAATTATTATATACACAATGTTATGATAAACCTAATTGACACATAAAAAAAGTATCAATGACCATGAACAGTAGGATCATACCTTATGAATCCCTTTTATTAGAGATTCCAAAGGAGATAGAATCACTAAGATTATAAATTTACCAATACCAACCCAAGATTCAAAAATTAAAGTACAACCCAAACTATTTATAGGAAAATTTCAATCTCATTAAGATCACATCCCAAACCATGTTTTTCGAACCACCCATATCACCATCACACTCTTTATCCTTAAGGAATTTGATGGTGTAATGAAGGGATATGTATATAAACCCCAAAAATATGAATTTTTATATTTTTCTCATAATGGTATTTATCTTTTATTACATTATAATGATTAAATAATTAGTTTTAAAAATATTATATTTTGTTATAATGAAACACAAATTCCATTTTTGGGAAATATTTAGTTTCAATCAAGAGAATATTTATGATGAATTTAATAATATTTTAAATAAATTATGTTTTAATAAATTATTATTATTTAATTATATTTATTAAATATAAGTGATTATATAATTTTATGATGTCAAATGTAATTTTTATATGGGTTGGAAAACTCTTATTTTCAAAAAAATCCTATATTTTTCAATAAATGGGGATTTTGATTTAAAAGTGAAAATTCTTATATATAGATAATTAATTTAATAAAATAAATATTATTTCTAAAATCATCACGCCAAAATTATCAAACAGTAATTTGTTTTCATAATTTTCTGATATAATCAATTTTTTGAGTAAAAAATAAATATGATATAATTGTATAGTATGTATTATGAAATCATAAAATCTCAAAAGTGATGCAATAAAAAATATAAAAATTATCCATGAAGAAATTTATATTTTCACTTTAAAATAAGTTTTTTGAAGTTATTTTATTAACTTTATAAACCCTTAATGAAACCTTCAAAACTTATATTATATTTTAGGGGTTTAAGATAAATTATTTATAAACATGACTCACTCACACATCACTAAGGGAATTATTTTAAGGATTTCGGTTATTAAACAAATAAAACAATAAAATCAAATACTCTATGGTTGAAACCATGAAAAAAAGCCATTTTATGGATTGGGTTTTGGATTAAGTTATCATATAGTTTCCAAAAACTGAGCTTAGAAATTAATAAAGAATTTCTGTCTCTTTTGTAATAAAAAACCACCCTACCTACCATTCATATTCACTAAAAACCCTTGGATCAAGAATTTAATCTTCCATTACCTCTCTATATCCTTCTCAATTTTCTCCAATCTCTTAGGAAGCTCCTCTCAATCTTTTAGAAGCACCCTCTCATGGAAAGGGATCCTCTTAGCCTCTTTATTCAAGCACCTTCTTTATATTATGCCTTTTGATTCCAAATTATTCTTGTTGAGATATTTTTTACACATATATATTAATCTCTTTATTATTTAAAAGTGATTATGGGCCTCTTTCACCATCATTAAACCCTTCCATCAATATTTATATACCCTCGTTATGCTGCCAAAATTTTCTTATGATTTCCCATTCCAAACATTTGTGTAGTGAATACCCATCCCCATTTACACTCAATAGTATTCACCTATATGTACCTAAACTTAATTTATTTTATTACTTACATTTATTTAAACAAAACTCTTTAATTGTGGGGTTAAAAGTGATGAAATATGTTCTTATATTGTATGATCTATGTGGTATACTTATGAATGTTCATGATATGAATATGATAGGAGGGTGCTAAATTATATTTCCATCCAATGCATTGGGTAATGTTTATATATCATGATATACAATGTATGGTTCCTAAGATATTATCCAAAACACACCATGTTATGATGTCTCTATAGTTATCCTTGATTTATTTTAATGATGTCATTTTTATGTTCTTGCTAAATTCTCATATTGAATTTATGTTATCACCATATATGATTCTTCGATATTCACGTTTATGATTCTAACCCATATTATGTTACCTTTATATTCCCATTGAATCAATTGTATTACTTTCTTCATGTTATGATTTTATTATTCCTTTAAGGGACTTTATAGCTCACACCTTTCTTAAGTATTTCCCCTATTTATCCCATGTAATTTTTGAAGATCAAGGAAATTTTAAGGGCATGTTATGGAGTTTTAGTTTATATATTTGTATTTTTGTTTCAATTTTTTATTATGTGTACCTAATTACCCAAATAAACTAGGCCTCATGATATTATTGGGTTGTATTAAGTTTATCTTTATTTAATAAATTATAAAATAATGTTTATGAAAGATAAAAGTTATCATATCATGGAGAATGATTTTATTAGAAGTTGATCTTATTAAGGGGAATAAAGTTTTGATTCTCTATATTACTAGAAGGGTGAACTTAATATGATTGGTATTTTCCCCTCATCACCAAAAACAGATGGAGTTGGGGTATAAGAGGTAGAAATGGTGGGGGAATGGTGGTAGTGTCACTAAGAGGCATGATGATAACAATGAGGGAAGGTGGAGTGGTAGAGGTATGTAGGTGTGGTGTAGCAGTTGAAGGATTGAAAATAATTACGAGTAAGAATGGTGTGGTGGAAAATGGTATTCAAGTTAAGGTGTGTTATTAAGGTTTGATAGAAAAGGCTGGCTGTGATGAGGTGATGATGGTAAGCTACATCAGTAATGAGGCGACGATAGTGAGTGGAAACAATGATGAGAAAAGGTGGTGAGTGGGAAAGGTGGGAGGATCTTGGTGTGACCTGACTATGGTTTGGGCTAGGGGTAGGAGTGAAAAATCTTTTAAAAAATAGGATTATCACCCATACCCACTTTTGGAAACCTTTAAGGTAGATCGTCTAGTTCTCTCCCTCACCAAAACCCATTTCTCTATTAGTGATGCTTCTCTCACTTTTTGTGTTGTCAAATTTTTGATTCTTCCTAGATTATATGGTATTAATTTATCATTTTTAATTATGATTTTTATGTTCATTTTTTATAATCCTTTTAAATTTTTTATATGTTTTATTCTTCTTCTCTTTCATTAGAGATTTCATCTGGATGGAGGAGGTTTTGAAATAAACAAAAACTCTTTCTTAGTATAGTGAATATATCATTTTTAGGTGGATCCTATAACCATCTTGGTTGATTGTCAAAATGAAATAATTGGAAAGATTTTTTTGAACAAATTTTGAATACAGAAAATGTAAAAATAATCCTTTAAATATTTTGGAGTCTAAATGTTCTAGGGTGTAGAAGAAGTGGTTAGACCTAGGAATTATACCGGAGATTCATAAACTTCTTTTGGATTTATTCTAAAAACTAGAAAAAATGGAACCCTAGAATCCATGAGACAAGATAATCATATATAATTTTAATTTATTTATAAAAAATAATCAACTTGTATTAAAATTCATTCTTTGTTAATGGATGAGATGCCAACTTTAGGTCACATCGTCATTGCATCAGAATATTCCATGGTAGAATCCCTCTTGCGATTGGCGACACATGCACCAAAAACATCCCAACGCCTCTATAAAAATATCTATATGATAGAATGGAAGATCCTAATTCTCATGTTGTTCATCTTTGATCTCAACAAGAATTGTTTTTAGGGTGAAATATTCTTTTTGTTCTCTCTATATTTGAGAGGGTGGTAGAAGAGGATCACTCTCCATTCATAAGAGAGTTATAGGATAAGATCTCTATTAACATGGGAGGATTATCTATATAATTCATTGTGCATACAAATTATAATGGGTAGGCTTGGTTTAGATAATGACATAACCAGGTACATATATGAATTGGGTAAGAGAATAACTAATTACACATAGTATCTTGTTATTATATTAATCCATGGTGATCCCCCTAAATAATAATAATAATAATAATTATAATATTTTCATAACATGCACTAAAATCATGGATAGATAAATATTATTTATTAAATAAATAAGTTTAAATTTATTCAAATAATATTTAATATATCATTTCTCACTAGACTATTAACTCGACTCCTTATTCCTCCGTGGTATTTATTAAACCTTGAATAATGACTATATATTTAAGTAAATAAACATAATTGAATTATTTTATGATAAATAAATATTATATTCACTAAAATAGTAAAAAATATATTTATTAAATATTCAAATAATATTTATTATATTGAATAACTAGTTACTGGATATTTACAATCAACAAAAAAAGAATAATTATTAAACCATATAGGAGAATAATGTTTATTCAACTTATTAAATTTATATAGAATTTAACTGAGGCTCTAGATAAATTTTTGTGTGTGATAATATAGACCCCTTTATCAGTGAAATTAGGCATAACTATAACACCATGATATTTTAATATATTACCTTTAAACAATTCAATGTGTTCAATATCTTTCTCCACACTCAACATCCAACATAAACGAAACCACAATATATTTATGTATGACCATTAAAACCTAGTCATTGAATTAGAAAGAATGAATAGAAGTAATTGATTTATTAAATATTTATATAAATAAAACAAATTCTAATTTTAATATAAATTAAATTCAATTAGTTTACCTAATATTACTAATATGATTATATATTATTTAGAAAATCATTTTTTCTAAGAGTTGTATTTTCATGAAATATGTATTTCTATTTCATGAAACATATTATAAATGATGATAAATAATTTTTTATATTAATAATTTGTTAAAACCAATTTTGTTGGTAAATGATATGAAATAATAATAATAACAGTTAGTATATGAAATTGTTATTTTCTAATAAAAAATGGGTTTTCATTATATTTTATGATTTTATTCAAAAATTGAATATATAAATTTTACAATTTGAATATTAAAAAATGAAAATATTTTTTTATTTATAAAAATAATATTATATTAAGATAAACATTTGGATTTTTTTCATAAATAATTGGTCTTTTGGTGAATAGTGGAAAATATGGATTTTACTAAACACTATCACTTTTATATAATTATAAAAATAAAATAATGACTTAAATGTTTTAAAAAAATATTTTATATAAATGATATATATTTATAATTAAAATAAATAATTTAATAATAATATTTTTTTTTTTGTAAAACTCATGTATATCGTTTTGGAAACATAAGTAATATTTTACTTTAAAAACTGTTTTTATTTGATTATATTAAAAATTACTTTTCATTACTAGTTGAAATTAAATCTATAAAAATGGATTTAATATTTTAGATAAAAATTATGATATCATGTAACAAGGTCAATTATAATTTTTGGCATAAAATTATAATTACTAAGATTGAAGTTAATGACCATGATAAGGATAAAATTGTTATTTTCAAAGAACTGTTTTAGTAATATTATGTCAATTTTATATAATAAATTAAATTAATGTATTCTAAATAATTAATATAATATTATTTTTAAACACATATATAAATATATTAATGTACATTTAAATGGTAACCAATTCTAAATAATATTAAGAACACATAATAGTTAAAACGACATTTTTCTAAAAATACATTTATTATATATTTTATTTTTTTTAATTTAAAAGTAAATTTTATAATATTTAAAAAATGCATTGGAATAAATATAAGATAAATTTAGTTTCATCACACCTAAACTGGGTAAGATTTTTTACCTTATATTTTTAGTAAAACATAAATTACATAGTTGAAAACTAGTTACCAATGTAGAAATAAAAATGTCAAAATATAAAAACGTATAGTAAAAGACTTTATTTTTTTTAAACGTTTGTAGAAGGTCTTGGTTGAGGTTTTATAAACCCAATAACACCCAAATCTCCATTGTTATGAACCTTTTTAGTCATTGGTCAAGGAATAGTGTAATGATATCATAAAAGGGTAAACGATATCCCCAGAAGTGACATTTTCTTCACTTATAAAATGGGATCACTCCCACCCTTCAAATGATAATATTACCATTATAATTTATATTTAAAACATACCCAAAATAAATATTATAAAATTAATTTTATCATCCTTAATACTTTTATCATTATCAATTTTCCTAAGGACTTTGTTTCCAAGGAAATCTCTAAGAGAAGATCAAGTCTCCAACGTAAGTATTACCTACTTTTTAATATTGTATTATTAATATTCCCCTTACAAACCTATTATACCCATACCAATATAATGACATAATTTTCATCATTATAATGAAATTTTATTATATTAATGGAATAATCATTATTTATTTCTCTCTATGCATTAAGTAAAATAAAAGCATTGTTAGTGTGTGTGCACAGACTACCACCTCCACAAAGCTACATTATTTGTTTCTCATGATGCATCTCAAGGTTGGTATTAGTGATGAAAGTGATGAATAAATATGATATCTATAATTTTTTTTGTATCAAACCTTTCAATATTTTTATGTATATATCTGGATTATTTCTCTCAGTCATTGTGGTGTCTCTAAACCGTATGATTAATATATTAAAAACATTAATATATTTAATGCATGAACATGTATAATTTTATTTTAAATGGTTTCCCCATTTTTTGGGATAGAGAATAAGAAATTAGATACCACGGTTGATTCCAAAATTCAAGGTTTAACCTAGGTAAAACCATAGGTTGGTCATCATTGTATATTCCATTTGAGTTGACCATTGGTGGGTGTGTTTAATAAAATAAATAATTTATTCTATTTATTTTATTTTAAATTTCAAACATTATCCGATATTTAAATAACCCATTATGTAAAATCAACATGGTTATCCTTAAAACCCTTGTAGGATTTGAGAGGAGTGTTCTTCATTGAAGGATTGAGATTTGAGAACGAAAATGATCAAATTGAGGTGAATCGAGAGGCATGAAACAAACATAGAAGATATTATTTATCACTAAAAAACACAATATTCAACAATTATTTATCCCTAATAGTGTTAAGGCATGTTAATTATGTATTTTCACCTTTTTTTATTTGATCAATCATGGATTATTTATCTTCTCTTATTTTTTTAATTTTCTATTATTGCATGAGCCCCAAAATTTGACAGATAATTCATTATCCAGTTATTTGTGATTTTTGCACCTAATTCCAACCATTGTTACCACATATTCATAGCCATTGGTAAAGATATCATTAAAAAATTCTAATTTTCACTTTTTTCTTGTGTATTTATCCCCACCATTCTTCATGTTCTTCATAATTGACCAATATGGTCATGGTTTTGAATTAATGGGGAAAGTTCGAGTGTCATAAAACCCCCCCAAATTCTTGGTGGTAGTGAGAATGATGTACCAGATAGTGATTTATGGATGGATCCGAATGAATTTTGGGCAGTGGTTGATGCATTTGTGGAATTAGGATTTGAGGTGATGATGGGAGGTGTGATGGTTAATAAAAATCTGAATAGATTTATGATTTTCATCCCTTGGAGGACAGAGATCGATGAATGGAGATGAACCCCCTTATATTTCAGTTGATCAAACAATGGTTTTTATGCAGAATCAATGGATCAAGATACATGTGAATATTTCCTACATTTATATAGAAAACACGAATACACAACATTTACTATTAAGAACACATGGCATGTAGTCCCCTGGATGAAACAACTAGGTTATTGGATAGACATAAATATCATATTCCATATGGACCACACCACATGTCTTGTGACCCATTGATGATGGCTTGGTATGTACTCTGAGAGTACACAGTCATGGGCATGGCTTGGAACAAGGGCATGACTAGAGTATATGGGAATGAACTTGTACTTGTACATGACTGGGATACCTGGACAAGGCCATGAATATGGGCCTGGTCCGATGTACACAAGAACATTCCATAAGGGCACGAGTAGGTCCCAGGTGGCCGAGGCATTCCATGTACCACTTGTACATGCCATGTTGTATGACATGGATTCCCAGGCTATGTTCAGTGGATAAAATTCCTAGTAAACACGGCAAGGTAACATTCCATGTGACCCCATGCACATGCCATGTACTTATACACAAATCATAAACCTTTTTTCTATCCTTTTTTCAGGACTCAAATTTTGGTCTAGAGTAGCCTATCCATATTTTTTTACATAGAACATGATAGAATCATTCTTAGTGGATTTTGAGATATTATGTAGGGTTTTGCAAGCATGCTGATTATTCAGTGACAATTGACTGATATCAATGATCAGGTAGGATCATTAAAGAGATATTGGGGTTGGAAACCCTATATAGCACTAGGATTTGGGTCCCCCATGATCGATATTGAGTTTGTGTGTTTTGACCAGAACTGTTATAAATAAAAATTCCCTTGTGATTTAATTAAATGTCTTATTATGTAATATGGTTATATAAAACACATACACTTATTTGGTTTTATTATATCCCAACAGATTTATGTGGCCATTAAGCATTGTTACCATTGATAAAATAGTCATTGAAAAGTGATCACATGATTATTATAAATATAGGGTTTTAAAAAATATGATTGACATAGAAAAAGAAAGTGATGAACTCAACCAGTAGGATAATACCCTATGAAACCCATTTATCAGAGATTTCAAGGGAGATAACATCACTAGGATTTTCCCTTGACCAAACCCAATATGAGATCCAAAAAATTAAGCATGATCGGAACTATTTATGATTGAAGTTCAATCTCATCAAGATGAAGAACCAAACTATGTACGCCGAACCACCCTATGAAAGTCTTACAACCGAACACCTTAATATTAGGGATTTTTTTGTGTATTAAAAGGATATGTATCAATACGCTAGAAATATGAATATGTAATTTATTTTTTATAGAATAATTAATATATTTTCACAATATTATTGTTATTTTATAAATGATTTTTATTTTGATACAATAAAAAACAGACATTATTTTTGGGTAATATTCAAATTAAATTAAGGAATTTATTTTGATGAATTAATGGATTTTTGAAATAAATAATATTTTAATAAAATATTATTATTAAATATTTTTTTTAAAATATAAATGATCATATAATTTTATAAATTCAAATGTAATTTTTATAAGGGTTTGAAAACTATTATTATCAAACATCCAAGATTTATCAATAAATGAAAATTATTATTTTTAAACTGAAAATTAAAATATTTATATAATTATCTAGATATAATTAATATTATATTTATAATCATAACATCAAAATTATCCAATGGTGAATTTTTCATAATTTTCTAACACAATCGGATTTTTGGGTAGAAATTAAATAATGTATAGAGATACTTTTTGTATTATGACATCATAATGAACCAAAAGTGATGTAATAAATACTATAAATTTTATCAAAGAAAAAATATATTTTTTAAATTTAAAATAGAGTGATTTTATTTTTATTTTATTAATTTTAGGAATCCATTATGAATCCTCCAAAACCATTAATATATTTTAAGGTTTTAAAATCATTTATTTAAGCGTATGATTCACCTCCACATAAGAAAGTGAATTATTTTATTAATTTAGGCCCTTAGACTTATAAAATAATGAAATCTACTCCCATTTGGTAGAAACCATGGGGAAAAAACCATGGTAAGGTTTGTGGTTTTGGTTATTTTATTATATAGAATCCAAAACCTAAGTTTGAGAAATAATAAAGAAATCCCCACTCATTTACAATATATAACCACCAAATATCCAATTTATCTTCACTAAAAATCATTTTATAATGTACTTACTCTAACCTACCATCTCTATATTCCTTCCAAGGTCCCCCACGATCTCAATAAACTCCTCCAAAGCATTTGGAGTCACACACTCAAGTAAGGGAACCTCACATTCTCTTCTTTATTTTATTATTCATTCTATTTACAATTCTTAATGGTGGGACATATATTTCCATAAAATTATTACATAAAATTTAATTTCAAAATAATTAGAGACCCCTTTCTCTCTCATTAACCCATTTTATGAGTTTTTAAGTGATGTTGTTATGCTGCTGAAATTTCACAACGATTTTCCATGAAAAAACAATTGTATAGTGAATACCATACCCATTTTCTATCAAGGGGGTTCACATTTATAAAATTATACCTCATTTAATCAGGAAATACATGTATTTATTCCACACTATATGATCTTGGAATAAAAAGTGATGATAAATTATTCCATGTTTTATGATCTATGTGAAACACTAAAGCATGAGAATGAAATGAAAGTGACAGGTGTGCCCAGAATTATATAGCGCTCCAATGCATTGGGTAATTTTTAGTCTCATGAGATTTAATTTTGGGATAGGCAGTGAACCTGATTCCTTTATGTGAATTTTTCATCTTGATATATTTTTATGATTCACATTTTTAAGTTATTTCCACATTTCCCATGTTTCGATTATCATGATACATCCTGCCTCATTATTCATGTTCCTCTTATTCAAAATTGAAATTACTATTTCCTAAAATATATTAACTCATTATATATTTATTCCATTGCTGGTATTTATGTCTCACCCCTTTCTTATGTATATCCTTAGGTTATCCAATGCAGTTCTAAAAAACATGAAATTTTAGAAGCGTGTTAAGGAAGTTTTCAATAATGTTGTTGTATTCCTTGTTTAAGACGTTATTATATGTACCTAATTCACAAATTCACAATACTTATCAATATTTCAGGTTTTATTATGTTTAATTTTATGTAATAAATCATGAATTTTTGTGTAATAAAGAACAAGTTTGTTATAACTAGTATGAGAGGAAAGGTTTAGTTATTTTTGAAATTAGGATTAAGAAACTCTAATGAAAACCTTAGGGATAAGAATAATTATAAGAAAACAACCCTAAATTTTGGTAAGTATAGAGTGTTTGTTTTATCATGAAAATACACCCCTATCTAAATACAATAAGTGGAAGTGGTTTTGGAACATATTTACCTAGGTGTAACAACTCCGACAAGGTGCGTCGAGCTTTAATAAGTGTAACCTAGTACATGAAAACATGCTTTACTATGCACCTAGTTTAACACTCCCAAAGGATATTATTTGGTAAATTCATAATCTCATTAGGAACCATCGTTAAGGGAAAAAAGAAATCCCTATAAGAATATATGTTAGGAAATAGATCATGGATAACATAAATTGAAGCCTAGAAATTCATAAGTTGAGAAATAAACATAATTTATAAGTTATCCCTTTAATGTCATTGGATTATCTTTTATGTGTTTAATAGTTCAAAAAAACACATCCATAATTTTTATTTTATTCTAGAAAATGGACGGAAATAGAAAGAATCAACTAAACATTCAATGCGACGAGCAATGTGATGACTTCCCCAAAGAGATGCCCAACCCAATGGGAGAAGGAATCATAAACTTTATGGTGATAGTCTCTTAGCTAAATCAAGTTATGAATATAAACCTAGATTATTAGGATCATTCAAATCCCCCTAAGAGAGAACAAGTTGTGATTGAGAATTTTATGTGACAAAGGCCTCCTACTTTCAATGGATCATCCAACCCCTTAGTCATGAAACAATGGATTAACATCATTGAGAAGATATTCTGCATCCTTCAATGTTCCAAACAAGAGAAGTTTCTACTGGCTGTTTATCATATAGAGGTAGAAGCTGATCAATGTTGTAAATTGATCAAGTATACAAAGCCTAAGGAAGAGATCTTAGTGATGAGGTGGAAGGAATTATAGAATTTTTTTTTTCAAAAAATATTTTTTTTCACTCTCTGATATAAAATGGAAAAGGATTACATTTCCTTCAAGAAAAATGATGATGAATCTATTGGAGAATATAAGGAGAAATTCACAAGACTTTCATGATACACCTCTATCTTTTTTATTACCCTTGAATACAATATTGAACATTTCTTTGGTGGGATAAAACCTAGTCTATGAAAATCCTTGGAGATATATGATAGTAAAATCTATGAGAAAATTGCATCATGTGACCTAAAAGTCAAAATGGAGATTGGTGAATCTCATGGGTATCACATGGATAATGATTAGAAAGTGGAGTTTAATTTTGTAAACCCGATAGAGAAACATAATGGTGCCATGAAATTTCAACATCCCACTTGTCAAAGGTGTGGAAAGAAGAACCATTGAAATTGCCTAAGGGGAACAAGGAAATTATTTAAGAGAGGGAAAGAAGAGAACTTACCTAGAGATTACTGATAAGAGAATCCCACTAATGTGATGGATTAAAAGAATTCTCTAATCAACCCTCAATGCACTATTTATTTCTTTAATTTCTAGTAACCTGGGCACTTTGCAAACCAATTCACTAAGCCAAGGGTTTTTAAAGAAAACCAACAAACTTTAAGGCAGTAAGGGTGAACTTTTTTCCATTACAACTATTGATATGGATCCCGACAATGAAGTAGTGACATGTACACTAGTTATTCATTCAAGGATAGAGAACATAATTTTTTATTCTGGTTATATGAATTCCTTCATATCATGAATGTTTAGTTGAACTATTCAAACACCACCACAAATCATAGAAGTGGATTTATCAGTGGAAATGGGGAAATTTTTTCATCCCAAGTATACTACTCCTACCCAATCAAAATTTGTGGGATGAAATTTCTAGATAACCTTGTCCTAATCCCTTTGGGGTAATTTGATGTAATTGTATGCATGGATTGGATTTTCCTATATATAGACAACATAAATTTCCATGATGAGGAAATCAATCTCTATATTGTGAATCATACTCTAATTCTGTATAAGTACAAGGAGCAGGATGCATCTTTTTTAGCCATAATATCACAAGAATATGTATTTTTTCCTATATTAAATCACATATAGATGAAATGATTGATTCTAAAAAAGGAATCATCCATAAAGACATGCCTATAGTGAGTGAATACACTGATGTGTTTCTCGATGAATTTATTGTCCTTCATCCTAACCGAGAGATTTAATTTTCAATTTATCTTATACCTAGGGTGTTACCATTATCCAAGAATCCATATGGAATACATTTTGTGAAACCTGAGGATAATAATAAACAACTAAAATAGATTATGGATAAATGGTTCATATTCCCATGTGCTTCACCATGGGGTGAATCGGTCCTCTTAGTCAAGAAGAAGGATGAGTCAATGTGCCTTTTCATTGATTATTGTGAGATCAACAAGATCGTGATAAAGAAAAAGTATCATCTACCTCAGATTGATGATTTGTTTGACCAGATACATGGATCACAATACTTCTATAAGTTGGATCTGTGGTCAGGATATTACCAAATTAGGGTGAAGAAGGAAGATATTCCAAAAGCTTCTTTTTTGTACTAGGAATAAGCACAATGAGTTCATAATGATTACTTTTAGGATCACTAATGATCTAATAATATTTATGGACTTAATTAATAGAGTATTTAGAGATTACCTCAAAAAATTTCTTGGTTGTCTTTATAGATTATATGTTAATATACTTAAAGATAAAGGAAGAGCATGAGGATTATCCAAGGAATGTGCTAAATAACTTTTGAAGATAGAAGATTTATGAAAATTATAAAAAATGTGAGTTATAGTTAAAAGAAGTCTCATTATTGTGGTATATCACAAGTAATGATATATCTGTAGAGCCTTAAAAGAAAAAATAAATTGATGGATAGAAGAGGAAAAAAATTGTGACAGATATCCATTGTTTCCTTGAACTATCTGGGTATTATTGTTGATTTGTGAGAAATTTATTACAATTTTTAAACCCGCTAACCATTCTAAATTTGAAGGGATTAAAGTTTTCTTGGAATGAGGAATTTGAAGAGAGCTTCAAGGAGTTGAAAAGGAGGATTATCACTACCCCTGTGCTCATAATACCCACAAGTGGTGAACATTTCATGGTATTTAGTGATGCTTCAAAGAAGGGATTGGTATCTGTGTTAACGAAGAATAAAAAATTCATAGCCTATTCTATAAGGAAATTGAAATTTCAGGAAAAAAACTACCCAATGCATGATCTGGAGTTGGATGCAGTAATATTCTCTTTGAAAATGTGACATAATTATCTCTTTGGGGAAAATTGTGAAATATATATAGATAAAAAAAGTATCAAATATATATCCACATAGAAAGAGTTGAATATTCACCAATGAAGATGGTTAGATCTAATCAAGGACTATGATTTCTCAATCCACTACCATCCTGGTAAAGAGAATAAAGTTACATACACCCTAATTATAAAGGATCTAGAAATTCTATAATTGATGAGAATTTAGATGGATACAATCTACTTATATTTGAAAAGTATAGACATGGGAATCATAAATGAAGGAAAATCATCAAATATTTCACAAATGATTTCTCAAACATCCATTCTAAAAAATACAAATGTTTCTCAAATAAATGATGTGGGAATTCAGAAGAAATTGGAAACTATAAGAAAGGGTAAATCCTTAGAGTTCAATGTTAATGAAGAAGGATTTATAAGATTTGGGTCATGACTATGTGTACCATCAAATCATGAGTTAAAGAAGGAGATTTTGGATGATTCAAATAATTCTACCTTCTCCATCCACCCAAGAAACACAAAGATTTTTTTGAGATATCTGAGAAAACTATTGGTGGGACAAAAAAAGATGGATATCATGGAGTATAAATCAAGATGTATCATATTTCTGTAAGTGAAAAAATAAAGGCAAGAATCCAAGGGGATGATGCAATAATTACCCATACCTACATGGAAATGAGAAAACATCACCATAAAATTTGTCATTGGTATTTCAAATACATCAAGTGGTAATAATTCTATATGGGTTGTGGTGGATCATATTATAATTATTTCACACTTCATGTAAGTTCTATAGGATTCTCATTCTATAAACTTTCACAGATAAACATCAGAGAAGTGCTAAGGATGCATGGAGTACCATTATCGATTGTGTCCGATGAAGATTTGAGATTATCCTTCAAGTTCTTAAAGAGTAATCAATATTCTCTAAAAACCGAGTTGAACTTCATCATGAATTATCACCCTCAAACTAATGGCTAATATAAGTGGACTATCTAGACACTTGAGGACATGTTGAGGGCATACTCATTTGACGTCAAAGGAGGATGGGATCAAAATCTTCCTCTGGCCGAGTTCTCATACAATAATAGTTTCAAATTTAGAATCCAAATGGATCCCTATAAAGAAATTTATGGGAAGATGTGTAGAACACCTGTATGATGGGATGAAGTTGGGAAAAAAACTTCAAGGTCCTAAAATGGTCGTGGAAATGGTTGAAAAGGTTAAGACCATTTAGTATAACATCAAGGATTCTTAGAGTAAACAAAAGAGCTATACCAGTAATCATCAAAGAGACCTATAGATTTATGTTGGAGACAAGGTATTCCTCTGCATATATCTATGGAATAAGGTCATGAAATTTGGAAAGAAGTGAAAGATTAGTCCAAGATACATCGGTCCATTTCTGATCCTTGATCGCATTAGAGAGAAGTCCTATCGACTAGAACTCTCACCTAACCTATCTCAAACACATGATGTATTCCATGTATCCCTATTGAGTAAGTAAATACCAAACCCCTAACATGTACTTAATCCCAGGGTGGTACCATTAGAAAATGATCATTATTATGAAGAGAAGTCGGTGAAGATCTTATATTGTAGAGACAAAGTTCTATGGAATAAGACATTGAACCTGATAAAAATGTTTTGGAGAAACCAAAAGTTTGAATAAGCGATGTGGTAACCAATGGAAGTGATAAAATAGAGTTAACCTCATATATTTTAGTGTGGGAAATGAAAATTTCAAGGGTGAAATTTTTTAAGGGTGGGGGGAGATTGTAATGACCCGAACTATTATAAATTAGATTTTCCTTGTGATTTAATTAAATGTATTATTTTGTAATATAGTTATAGAATACAAATGCAATTATTTGGTTTTAATATATACTATTGAATTTAAATGATCATTAAGAATCTTTACCATTGATAAAATAGCCATTGAATAGTGATCATAATAATAGTATAAATATAGGGTTTTAAAACATTTGATTGACATGGAAAAAGGAAGTGATGACCTCAACCAGTAGGATCATACCCTATGAAGCCAATTTATCAATGATCTTGAGGGAATTAGAATCATTAGGATTTGACCTCGACCAAGCTTGATCTGATATCCAACAAATTAAGTATGTGCGATACCATTTATGAGAGAAGTTCATGCTCATCAAGATCACAACCCAAACAATGTTTGTTGAACCACCCCATGAAAGTCTCTCCATAACAAACCTTACTCTTAGGAAGTTTTCTAGTGCATTAAAGAGATATTTATAAAGAACCAATAAATATTAATATGTAGTTTATTTTTTATATAATAATAAATATATTTTCATCCTATTATTTTTACTTTATAAATGTTTTTTATTTTGATACAATAAAACACAAATAGTATTTTTGGGTAATATTAAAATTCAAATGAGGAATTTATTTTAACGAATTAATGGATTTTTTAATTAAATAATATTTTAATGAAATATTATTATTAAATAATTTTTATTAGATATAAATTATCAAATAATTTTGATGAATTCATATGTAATTTCTTTAAGGGTTCAAATACTGTTATTATAAAAAAACCTATCATTTATTAATAAATTAAAATTATTATTTTAAAAGTGAAAATTAACATATTTAGAAAATTATTTATATAAAATGAATATTATTTTTGGAATCAGAACGTTGAAGTTATACAATGGTGAATTTTTCTTAATTTTCTAATGGAATCAAATTTTCAAGTAATAATTAAATACTGTATAAATATACTTTGTGTATTATGACATCATAATGACCCAAAAGTGATGTAATGAATACTATAAATGGAATCAACCAAATATATTTTTCCCTTTAAAATAATTTTATTCTATGTTTATTTGATTAATTTTATAAATCCATTATTAATCCTCCAAAACCATTAATATATTTTATGATTTTAAAATCATTTCTTTAAGATTATGACTCACCTCCACATAAGCAAAGGAATTATTTTATTCATTTAGTCCCTTGGAATTATAAAATAATAAAAATTACTCCCATTTAGTAGAAACCATGGGTAAAAACCATGGTAATATTTTTGGTTTTGGTTATTTTATTATACATAATCCAAAAGCTAAGTTTGAGAAATAATAATGAAATCCCCACACATTGCCTGTATAAACCCACCCAAGACCCCATTTATCTTCATTTAAAATCCTTTTATCACATCCTTACTGTGACCTACCCTCTCTATACTTATCCCAAGGTACCCCAATCTCTCAAGAAGCTCCTCCAAATCATTTTGAGTCACACACTCAAGTAAGGGATCTTCACCCTCTATTCTTTATTCAAGTTTCTTTGTTATCTTATGCATTATATTTCCAATTACTAATGTTGGGAAATGTATTTCAATTTTCCTGTTATTTGGAATTTTATGTAAAAATAACAGGATACCCCTTTCTCTCTTGTCAACCCATTTTATGAGTTTTTACGTGACGTTGTTATGCCTCCAAAATTTCACTGTGATTTTCCATGCCCAAACGATTGTGTAGTGAATACCATACCCATTTTCTATCAAGGTTGTTAAAATTTATAAAATTATACCTATTTGACTTAGTGATTACATTTATTAATTACATACTTCATTATCATGGAATAAAATGTGATGATAAATGACTCCATGTTTTATGATCTATGTGACATACTTAAGCATGAGAATGAAATGAATGTGATGGGTGTGACCAAAATTATATAGCACTCTGATGCATTAAGAAATGTTTAGTCTCATAAAAAATCATTTTTGGAAAGGTATTGAACCTAATTACTTTATGGTACTTTTCTATAATTATTTTTTGAGAATTAACCTTGACCTATGTTTATGATGCAGTGTTTTATGTTGTTTCTACATTTCCCATGTTTTGATTATCATGTTACATCCTACCTTATTATTCATGTTCCTTTTTTCCACATTGATAGTTCTATTTTCAATCATGTATTACCTCATTCCACGTTTATTCCATTATTTGAATTTATAAATCAACCCTTTCTTATGTATTTCCCCAGGTTATCCTGTACAGGTTTAGAATCCATGGAATTTTAGAAGCAAATTAGAAAAGTTTTCAATAATGTTATTGTTTTCCATGTTCAAGATGTTATTCTATATACCTAATTCCTAAAGACACTATATTTCATTATCTTTTAGGTTTTATTATGTATAATTTTATGTAATTAATCATTAATTAATATGTAATATAGAATAGAGTTGTTATAGTGTGGCACCACTTTGTTGCACCAGATCACGATTCTTCTATCTACTAAGTGATACCCCTATCACACTAGGGTGTGGGTCCTATATCTAATGAGTGGTACCCCTATCACATGAGGACACAATTCCTTTATCTATCAAGTGGTACCCCTGTCAAACCATAGTATGAGTCCTCTATCTACAAATAGAAACCCCCTATTGCACTAGAGAGCATGTCCTGTATTAGAAATTATGCCCCCTTTGGATGTGGAGCAGTGGAAAGGTGTGGGTCCTCCACATTAATTTCTTGGATAGACACACAAGATTATTGACATCATAGATGGACCTCTAGAGCTATGGGAAGACTAATTATCCTTTTATGGGCTGTGGATATGAATACCCCCTTTCTCTCTTGTTTGGGTCTCTTTATTAGTATATATATTGGGGTTTTCCCCTCTTTATTTGGGTTGATATGAGTTTTGTTATATCTTTTTGTGAATCCGTTTGTGGTTTTTGGAGAATCCTAATAGGTATGAATATAATCAAACCTACATGGTATTTTCCTATATGTGTTGTGTATTTTTTATAATAAATAAAGATCAATGAAGACATCAATGGAGCTTAGTGATACGTGTGTGTGTTGACTATGTACGATGGTTAGAGTGGGAGATCAAGAGATGGTATCTCTTCACGTTTCCCTTTTTCCATCTTTTTTTTCAGGTTATGACTTTATTTCTGGGTGGGAATGTAATTTTTTCCTTTATGATTTGGATTTATTTTTCACACTCTGATGTTTTCCCTAAAGGTTATTTCATGCATGGTTATTCTCTAGATGTTGTAGTCTTTTAATATTCCTTGTAACATTTTCATGGAGATAGTTGTGTGTGTGTGCATAGATACTTAAGAAAAGGCCTCCCAATTTAGTTATCCCTTCTCGCTTCTTTTCACTATCCCCTTGCCAATTAGTTTTGATCTTGGGGTGGTCACACTTGGCCTTATACTATCCAAGAGGGCCCCATGGGGATGGGTTAAGATAGAGTTGTATCAAAGGAGTTGTACCTTTGGTTGGTGATGGAGTGGGTCCCACAGTGAGGATTGTTTGAGATCCCAAGGTAACAATCTCAGAGTGTCTCTAGTGAATATTTCAAACCAGGTAATCTAGTGTTGGTGCGATAGCTTACATATCCATTCACTTGGGCTATGAAGATATGGATACAATATCTTATGGGTGAGATTTTTTTTTGTTTTCTTAGACTACCAGAGTCTTAGGTACAACTTCACTCAGAGAGATCTTAACCTAAGACATAAGTGATGGTTGGATTTCCTACATGATAGTAACATTGAGATATTATATACTCCAAGAAATAGAAACATGGTGGTATATTACCTTAGCATGAATTCCTGTTCTCACTTGGTTGAGGAGGTGTTTGAGTATTTGGCTTCGTTGTAGGTGAACTTGGTGGAAGAAAGGGGATCAAATTTTCTTCAGTCGATGGCAGTGACTCCTCCACTTATTCATTGTGTGAGAGAGGCTCCATTGGGGTACATTTATTGTGAGGTTTTACATGAACAAATATCTCTAGGAGATGCACCAGATATTTTTTTGAAGGAGGGGAGCAAGACATCCTTTTCTAGGGAAGTATGGTGGTTCCAGTCATGTTACATGAGGCGGTGATGAGGGAGTTTCACATTTCCCACTTAGTTTTACATCATGGTCTGTAAAATTTTTACAAGGAAATTCATCTATAGTTTTGGTGGGATCCTATGAGGTAGATCGTTGTTGAGTGTTTTTCCCGATGTCTCACATGTCAGTAGGTGAAGGTTGATCACCAGGTTCTAGTATAGTTGAAATGGCCTCTTGAGACCCTAGATATGAAATGAGATAGAATATCAATGGAATTTATGATGTGGATTATATGGGTGATGAGAGGCCATGATTCTATTTAGGTGTTTGTTAACTAACTTACCAATTCGACACAATTTATTTTTATCAGGTAAAATATTTGGTTGAGAGTTTGGGATAGTTGTACATATGAGAGATCTTTCGATATCATGAGGAACCAATGATGATATTATATGATTTTAATTATTGGTTAATTTAATGATTATGGAGAGGTCTATTGGTGGCCTTTGTGATCTATTTTTGTATGTGCACATTGTTTTATCCCTAGAAAGACATGAAGACCAAGAAGACTATCATGGTGTTAGAGGATATGCTAAGAGTCTACATATTAGACTTTGATTAGAGTTGGGAGGATCACTTTACACTGGTATATTTTTATTATAATAAACAAAATCACTTTTTTATCAACACGGAATATTTTAAGGCCTTGAATGAGAGACCCTACATGTTACCCTGGTAATGGAAAAATATTGATGAGAAATCTCTTTTTGGGATAGAGATGGTTCAAGCGATGATGGATAAATCTCAAGTGATACATGAGAATTTGAGTATAACCCATAGCTGAAAAAATATTATGAATGTAAAAGTTTTAAGACTTTTTAGTTTGTTTAGGGATACTATGTTTTCCTATGATTTTCCCCTTGATGAGGATTATAGAGATTTTGATGGGGAAGCAAGATATCCCTAAATTTCATTAGGCTGTTTGAGATCACATAGAGGATTGGTGATCTATTTTTACTAATTTTCCATTTCCATATAGTTTTATTGAGTGAATATAATATTCTATGTGTCACATATGAGGAGATACATGCATGACCTTACACTTGTTATTGACTGGGGTGAGATGGACATCGAGGACGAAGATGCCTTTGCAGAGTACCCGATAGTGATCAAGGATCGATAGAATATGATCATGTTTTTATGGAACATTCCCATGTTCCCTATTCTTTGGTAGCATGAGAGTGTGTAGGATAGATCCTAGGAGTGTGAGAGTAAGCTACAAACTAAGTATCCACGCCATTTTTTTATCTTGCACTTTTTTGAGAAAAAATCCTTAAAGGAGTAGAGAATGTAATGAATCTAGTTTTATTAGATTAGTCCTTTGAATATTTATATATATATAGATTATTACTGATAGTCAGTGTGGTGTTTGGGTGTCTCATGACCCTAGAATTAATATATAAAAAATATTATTATATTTTAATGCACACACATGTATCATTTCATTTTAAATGGATTTCCCATTATTTGGTACTTTAGATGAGAAATCTAAGAGCCCAATTGATTCCAACACATGGGGTTTACCCTAAAAATGACCTAATGTTGGTATATGTTTGTAATGACCCTAACCCTAGAGGCCCATAGTCTATGTTTAATTTATTACATTGGGGTTAGATATAAGAAATCACATACCAAAGGATTGAATAGTTTAGTAGTCTTGGTAAACTAGATACACACTTAAATCTCAAATTATAGTTGAAAACAAGAAATACAACATAGTAAGAGTAAAAATTTTGTATACTTGAAACTATTTTAAATATTTATTCTTCATAACTAAGGGAAGGGAAATAAAATTAGGGTGGGCTCAAATGATCAGTAAGGGTTAAATAAAGAAGAATATATCATGAATCAATAAGGTATAGTCAATATGGAAAGGTAAATAAATGAACACACAATTCATTTAATCAATAAATTCACTATAATTTTTAGATAAGGCATAATAAATATGAAATACTAAATAAATGAACACACAATCCATTTAATTAATAACTTGATAATAAAATGAATCCATGGATAATATTAATGTTATAATGTCACGAATAATAGTAACTAAATTAAAAATGAAGGAAATGCTTAATATTTGATTTCATGATCTCATACATCATGATATCTATACCATCAAGACATTGAGCCAATAAATTTTACCACTATGTGTAAAAAACCATTTAATTTAGTGAATTGATTTTTCTCATGAGACCTATCGATGCATCGAGGGGAAATATAATTCTCTATCCACCCATTATTTCATTTCCAATACATTCCCCATATATCGAATCATCAAATTAATTCATGAACAGTATTCATTATAAAAAAATTTCCCATATTGAGTAAAGAATACATATTTATCAATATTACCCTAGTTAATCAAATATCCTTCAAATCACCGTATGTAGAAATTATTTAATGTTTTGGAAATAATCCTAACCATGATATAAATAATATGTATATTTCAGATAAAAATAATTTCCAATGAAAAATTATCATAATAAAGTTATTTTCTCAAGATAAAGTTATCAATCACAAAGTTTTTAAAGGGATGAGAGGTTACCATTGGTTCATCAGGAATATAGTTTTTTGTAAAAAAATAATTTCCTTTATAGTAATAAAGTGGAAAAATGAAATATTAAAATAAGATTTCATAAAATATTTTTATTTTTAAAACCATTGAAATAGTGTTGAATGAGTAACATTTCATAAAATGGTTATGGCAGTGGAGAAGTCTGTTATCATTGTATACAATAAGAAAACATTCATGTTAACTTTTTTGTGGAAAAAATCACATTCAAAAAATCTTATAAAGGTTTATTTAAAACCATTTTTAAAATTCAATTATTAATTAAAATTTCTTTCATAAATTAATTGAGTAAATAAAATGACTTTTGTAGAATTTTTTTGAAAAACATGGACATGGAAGAAAAATATATCCGATAAAAAGATAAATAAAATCAGTTTTTATTTTAAAATTTTCATTACATAATTCAATTACCAATGAGAGAAAAAATTAAAAGAAAGTATATAATCTCTTTAAATATCCAATTTATAATAAAATGATTTTCTTTTATTAATTATAAATGATAAAATTTATTCAATGAGAATAGAAGCAATCCAAAAAGAATGTGGGATTGTAAAATATATTATTACCACTTTTGTAACTATAAAATTGAAACCACTTAAAATAATAAAATCTTATTTAAAAATTAAAAATCATTAATAAATAGGTATCTATATTAAATACATAAAATGGGTAGTATATACACCACATTAAAGTGAATAGTTTCATATTAAAAAATATGTCTCAATGGAATATAAATTGAGATGAAATCTATTTCCTCACGATCCCCTTTTGTTAAACATTATATAACCTCCATTATAATGGTTTTGAACATTTTATTAATTTATAAAAAACCAAATTTATATTTATAGTATCATATATGATCCTCTTATAACATCATACCACCCATCCATTAATAATACTTAATTATTACCACTGTTTTAAGTGTTTACTGCTTTGTTTTCTCATTCATGTTATTTCATGGAAGTTATATTTATTGGGAATAAAATATAGATACATCATATACATAATTATATTAATTTTATAAATGCCATAATTTTTCATTATATAAATTTTTATAATCATTCTTGAAAGTTGGACATTGAAAATGAATCACATCGCTACGTGGAGATAGTAAGTCATACGTATGAACGAGCGACAATATCATTGCCTTAATGGGTAAAAGGGTAAGGAAGTGGATGATTTATTAATTTTATAGAATTAAAATAATGTAATATGTTTCATATATATTCATTATTTTTTTCATTATGACTATCCACACGATTTAGTGATGGAAAACATATAACATTGGTTCGCGATGTGATAGTTCGCTGTACACATGAGCAATGACTTTATTTTTAATTTGAAGGAGGACATGATGGATAAATGTTATTCTATAAATATAATTATATATAAGTATATGAAATATATTTTTGTTATTATATTTTATTTTTTAATACATAATTGATGGTAGTAAAATAAGAAAGAAAAAGAAAGATCTCCATTAAGATGATTACCATCTCTAAGATAAACCTCATTTGGATCTCTTATTAAGGACCCTAGGGTTGGTATTTTTGTAATACCATAAGATTTATTATTAATATAATGATTTTGGGTAGTGTTTTTTTCAGGTTTTTGGTGATCCAAATTTCTTGAGGGGTGTTAAGAAGTGTGGGGAGTGAGTGCCCTTTTATAATTGAGTAGGAGGGGAATTTATGAAAATACCCAAAACTATTCAATAATGGGGACTCAGTCTCACACCAAGTGCCTCTAAAATTAACAAATAATGGATTTTAGAGAATTTAATGTCTATAAAAACCTACAAAAAATAAAAATAAACATGTTTTAAACATCTTATTTCCCTATCTTCTAAGTTTACTAACATTTACCATTTTAGTTTCCACCACGATAACTAGTTTTTTAACCAAGATAATTAATAATTTAAGATAATAATAAAATGATAATTATTATATAATTTGGTCCTAATTATTACATATATAATATAAATTTTTTGAAATAATAATTTTATATGTTTTAAAAATTAATTTTAACATGGGCGATGGTAACACGCTAAACGCCATTTTGACTTTAATTATGGTAAATAAATATTTATATATTTACTAATTATTATGAGAAAAATTAAATTAAACATATTATATAATATTAATTATTATTATTCCAAATATTAAACAAATTTTATTAAATTAAATTCACATTTGTATAATTTAATTAAAAAATAAACCAAAAAATCATGCCGAAAAATGGTTTGCAAGAAATACATTTGTCAAGAATAAGATGATATTACATTAACTATATAACTAATAATAATCATTATATGGATTTAAATTAATATATTTAGATATATAATTTATAAAAAAAATTATATATCTATTTATTATTGGTTATTTTAATTAATTATAATGGAGAAATATTATTCATTTAAAAATAGTTTCTAGAAAAATGTGTTTTTCGACCTAAAAATAAACTTGTAAAAAAATCATGTATAAATATGATTAAAATTAAATTAAATAAATTAAAATTTTTTATGTAATACTTATTTTAGTTTTAAATAAAATTAAAATAATAGATGGACTTTACAACTACATAATTTAATGAAAATAAATAACCACATTTGAAAAGTTTTTATTTTTTACAATTAACTAAAAAATAATTCATTATTGAAAAATAAAAAAATTTCACCCTAATATAATTTTTATTTTATTATTTCAAAAACAAATTTCATTTTATAAAATAAAATTTATAAAATTTCTAGAAACTGATTATAATATTTCCTCACAAAATGTGAAAAAAATCATTTTTTAGATAAAAATATATTTGTGAAGCAAGTGAAGAATTTTATAAAAATTGAATCCATATTTACCAAAATATTTTCATCATTAAATATATTTATAAGTAATTTAAAAAAATAGTTATTCCTATTCATACTACCAATTTTAACGGATATGTTATAATGGTCATGTTTAAATAGTATATCACAATTCATTTAGGAATAGTGTTGCATGTTGTATATGTTATTGAACATAATATTGTTCTTTTAAAAATATCATGGTGTTATATTCTCACATAATTTAATAAATTTTATCCTTACAATTTTAACTTTCACTCAGAAACCATGGGTTTTATAATTGAAAATACATTTTTTGAAGACCCACATCGCAAAAAGGGTTCATAAAACATCCTCCAGAAAAGAGAGAAAGGGAAATATGAAGGTAATATTAAATAACTCAATACTTGGTTTCCATATGTAGAGAGAATTGGAGGTAAGTTAAAACATGTATTTATAATAAATATCCATTTAGAATATAGTGTTATAATATTTTTAAAAGAGAAAAGACCATCGATTTATCGAAGAAAAATAAATTTGTTATTTTAAGGAATTTTTCCTAAAGTTGTCGGATTATTTTACTATCAAGATAAGGAACACCAAAAAATATACTAAATTTTATATTTTATATTATAATCACAAATTCATACTTTGGTTCTAATTCAATCAATTTCTACTTCATATCATACTCTATGAATGGAATATCCAAGAAGTTTTTTATGATTGAAGCACTAAAATTAACTTTTAACAGATCATATAATCCAAAAAAGAATAAAATATATATCTAATATATTTAATAAAACTTAAATGATTAGTATAATGTAAGACAATACCCAAAATGAATAAACCTTTATATAAAAAAAATAATACATTTTACTTGAAAATTACCACCTAAGGTTCTAAATTTATTATTCCAAAAATAAATAACCCCATATCATAATTAACCTCGATAACCTAAAAATTAAATAATATATTAACCTTAAAGGCTATCTGATATTATTCATCTTACACCTCCAAATAGTTAATAACATTCTACCCAAAAAATACTTTATATTAAACCAATAAAATGTATCCTATAATGTTATTAATCACCTCAAAATTATGAAAATTCTAAAAAGATTTAATCTTATAACATGTTTACCAATTTAAACCTAAAATTTATCCATAAAACCATTCTAGTAAAAACAATTTCATATTAACCAATATATAACATAGTCCGGTGATAGGAACTATACCCTAATCTCACTTTAATTGTGGGTTCAAGGCCCCAACCTTTCCAGATGTGACATGTTGGGCGGAAGAAAACGGGAGTGATGGCAAGAGGGGGGGGGTGAATTGCCTTTTAAAAAAAGATTAACAAATTAAAATCAAAGTGAAATCAAAGTATGTGCAGCGGAAAATAAAAGAGGCAATCACACAAGAAATTGTTAACGGAGTTCGGCCAAAAACCCGGCCTACGTCTCCGCTCCCAACTCAACCGTTGAGAGATTCCTACCGCTTGCTTTTCAATGGTTTTAGCAAGAAACCCACTAGGCTTTGAGGTAGCACTAGAACCTATTACAGCTTGCTTTTGGTGGTTAAGCAAGAACCCACTTGCTTTTAATGGTTTAGCAAGAACCCACTATCCTTCTTACAGGTGAAGGATAGCTCACCTATGACACAAGCCTTTTAAAAGGAAAGGCTTGAAGAAACCTCTTCACACCTTAGTGGTGATGTGAAACCCAAAAGAAAGAGGGGATGAGAAATAGAGTGGTTTGTAGACACAAACCCAAATTAAGCTCAAAATAGATAAACAAGAAAAACCGTAATTGGAGAAGCCTTGGGCGCCTTTGATTGATAGGAGAGTTTGAAGGCCGCTTCCAAGCTTCTTTGGTGGTGCTCTTGGATGTGGAATTGGATGGAGCACTTGGGGTTCCTTGAGGTGGCTCGCCGGAGGATTGCCGAATGATCAACAAAGTGTCCTTGGGCTTGGTTTAAGTTCCGGTTGGTGTCCGGGGCTTCCTCAGCCTTTATTTATAGGCATGGAACCCATTGGAGGCCTTTGGAGCCGTTGGAGAAGTCTTCGGAGCCGTTGGAGGCCAAAAGAGGGTTGACTGGTCAAAGCCAACGGCTAGTTTGACCGGGCCACCGGCTGGCCGGTACAGCTCCACCGGCTGGCCGGTGCCTTGGCAGAGGAGAAGAATTTTGGTCCAGGCTCCACCGGCTGACCGGTGGAGGAGCCACCGGCTGGCCGGTGGGGAGACAGTAGCTCACACTATTCATCTGGGTGCCACCGGCTGGCCGGTGACAGAGCCACCGGCTGACCGGTGGAACCTGGCAGTGGGCAATGCCTCTGCCAGGTCCACCGGCTGGCCGGTGCTATCACACTGGTTGTATTAACAAAAACACTTAAAACAAGGTTAAACACATATGAAAGTGATTGTGATCATGAAAATCAAAGAGCGAGGGGAACGAGAGGTACAACAATCTCCCCCTATTTTGATGATCACAATCACCAAAACAATAAATGTAAAATACTAAAAAGATAGGCATGCTTTAAAGGATAAAGTGAAAACAAGCAATGCATGAGAGAACGATTTCTCCCCCAATCAACCAAGAATTTCTCCCCCTTTGTGATTATCAAAATAGCACGGGGCATAAAACTTGATTGAGGGAAAGGGTTTGAAAAACTAGATATGAGAATTGAAAAATCAATTGAGATTTTTGAAATTGAAATGAAAATTTGAATAACAGTTTGAATTGAAAGTTTTGAATCAAAAACCAATTGAAATTTGAAATTTGAAACCAAATGAAATTTTTGAAATTGAGAGTTTTGAATCAAAAATGAATTTAAATTGAAAAATGAATCGAAAGAGATTTTTGAATTTAAGAAAATTTCTCCCCCTAAATAAAAAAAAAGATCATCGGGGAAACGAAACTATTTTTGGCCCGGAGAGACTCGCCAAAAGGGATTTTTCAATCCAAATTTGTTTCATGGCGGGTCTTCTCCTATAAAACTCGTCCGAATAAAAAATAGATTTGGGTTGACCGTACCGGGCATTTTTGCAATCACACTCATAAATGAGGTGCCCGTGTTTCTTACAATAATTACAAAATTTAAAACTAGATCTCCCCCTTACAAAAACAGTTGGAGCATGGGAGGAGGAAGCTTGGTTGGTATAGCCAAGTCCTTGAGTGGTCCTAGAAACCCTTTGAGAACCCAATAATTTGGTCAAATTTTGGTCACCTTGGGTGAACTTGGCTAAGGATTCTCTAAGGTCCTTGATGGTTGATTCCAAAGAATCAACATTTGGGAAATTTTGGATTTTTAGGGAGAGTTCCTCCTTCTCTTTGAGAAGTTGTTCTTTTTCGGAGGAAAGTTTTTTGAAATTCTTTTTCAAAGAAACGAATTTTGAAGAAAGCTCATGAAAAACATTTTCTAATTGGTCTCTAGCATGTTGGAGTTCTTCATATGATAAATGATTAAAAGAATTAGAAGAACTAGAGGAGGAAGAAGAGGAAGAGGATGATGATACCTCATGTTTTGCCATTAGGCATTTTGTACCTTGGTCGCTTGAGGAGGAGGAGGAGAAGGAGGAGCTATCACTCCATGTTGCCTTTGAAGCCTTCTTCTTCTTCTTCTTCTTGGCCCTTTTCTTGTGAAGTGGGCAAGCGGGTTTGAATTTTTCGTCGAGTTCTTGCTCTTGAGCGGGTTCTTGCTTTGGAGCCTTGCTAGTACCTTCATGGGTTAGCTCTAAATATTTCCAAATATCATGAGAGGTTGTGCAAGAAGAAATACAATTAAATATATTACGATCTAAGCCACAATGAAGAGAATTCATGGCTTTGCCATCAAGCTCGAAATTTGCAATGTCGGCGGGGGTCCATTTAGACTCATTGGGAGAAGAGAGTGTAAAACCATGCATACCAATTCTAAAAATAGGATAGCTAATGCTTTTAAGAAAAGTTGACATGCGGGTTTTCCAAAAAGAATAATCGGCTCCATCAAAGAATGGAGCACGATCCAAAGAATGTCCTTCGATGGATTGAGAGGAAGAAGCGGTAGAAGCCATCAAAAAATAGGATCTTTAATTTGAAACCGGTTAAGGAATTATTCAAATAGTTCCTCTGATACCAATTGTTGGGCGGAAGAAAACGGGAGTGATGGCAAGAGGGGGGGTGAATTGCCTTTTAAAAAAATATTAACAAATTAAAATCAAAGTGAAATCAAAGTATGTGCAGCGGAAAATAAAAGAGGCAATCACACAAGAAATTGTTAACGGAGTTCGGCCAAAAACCCGGCCTACGTCTCCTCTCCCAACTCAACCGTTGAGAGATTCCTACCGCTTGCTTTTCAATGGTTTTAGCAAGAAAACCACTAGGCTTTGAGGTAGCACTAGAACCTATTACAGCTTGCTTTTGGTGGTTAAGCAAGAACCCACTTGCTTTTAATGGTTTAGCAAGAACCCACTATCCTTCTTACAGGTGAAGGATAGCTCACCTATGACACAAGCCTTTTAAAAGGAAAGGCTTGAAGAAACCTCTTCACACCTTAGTGGTGATGTGAAACCCAAAAGAAAGAGGGGATGAGAAATAGAGTGGTTTGTAGACACAAACCCAAATTAAGCTCAAAATAGATAAACAAGAAAAACCGTAATTGGAGAATCCTTGGGCGCATTTGATTGATAGGAGAGTTTGAAGGCCGCTTCCAAGCTTCTTTGGTGGTGCTCTTGGATGTGGAATTGGATGGAGCACTTGGGGTTCCTTGAGGTGGCTCGCCGGAGGATTGCCGAATGATCAACAAAGTGTCCTTGGGCTTGGTTTAAGTTCCGGTTGGTGTCCGGGGCTTCCTCAGCCTTTATTTATAGGCATGGAACCCATTGGAGGCCTTCGGAGCCGTTGGAGAAGTCTTCGGAGCCGTTGGAGGCCAAAAGAGGGTTGACTGGTCAAATCCAACGGCTAGTTTGACTGGGCCACCGGCTGGCCGGTACAGCTCCACCGGCTGGCCGGTGCCTTGGCAGAGGAGAAGAATTTTGGTCCAGGCTCCACTGGCTGACCGGTGGAGGAGCCACCGGCTGGACGGTGGGGAGACAGTAGCTCACACTATTCATCTGGGTGCCACCGGCTGGCCGGTGACAGAGCCACCGGCTGACCGGTGGAACCTGGCAGTGGGAAATGCCTCTGCCAGGTCCACCGGCTGGCCGGTGCTATCACACCGGTTGGCCGGTGGACTGAAATTCAGTCCACTTTGAGATGCTTTCTTGGGCCATTTTCTTGGCAACCTTGTGCCTATTAACAAAAACACTTAAAACAAGGTTAAACACATATGAAAGTGATTGTGATCATGAAAATCAAAGAGCGAGGGGAACGAGAGGTACAACATGACAGGTTGTCACCCAACATGTGGGAAGTCATTTTTCAAAAAATATATCAATATAATTCCTTTAATGTTCCCAAATTGTAATGACCTATAATCAAAATAGTATAAAATATAAGATAAACCTTAAATTAAATTAATACATTTAATCATATTTCTAAAAATTTAAAGTCATTCTTCCATAAATAAAATTTTCAATAAAAAATATACTAAAGCAATGGGTTGTATTGCCATAAATGTATCCCAAAATACCCTTAATCTTGATAAACTCCATTTCACATAAAACCAAAGACGGGGTGTTTAAAAAATTTAACTTAAGATAAACCTTAAAATCATAAAGACATGACGGTGACCATAATTATTTAGTTAATATTATATTGAAGATATATATGATTCCACAATCAATAGATGTTTCATGACTCTTATAACTAAAATACTATTGATAAAAATAATTCTAAAACATAATTCTTAAATCCTAATACATAAAAACATTAAAAAATTTACTTCAATGATTGATATAAAATATTTACTTCCTTGATCTAGGATTTAACATTTAAAATAGGGCATTAACTCAAATAATTCCCAAGTTCCCCACATTTAAAACAATGAACTATAAATGGATATCTTGGAAGAAATTTATTTCTCTCTATTTAACTCCTCAATTTTAATCAATAATTATTTTCTCTCTAATCTTATTTTAAAAACTTAAAACATTTTCCAATTCTTTTCATATTATTTCTTAGGTTTCTATTTCAACATTTCTAACATTAAGGAATTTAATCCTATTTTTCTCTATGGTTTCCACCACCCAAGATCTTAGAAAACTCTATATTTCTCTTCTTTTATGATTCAAAGAGTTGGTTATGGTGTATGTTGTCAATAATATATCTTTATAACAAATTAGGAATAATAATTATTTCATTAACTCTAGTCATTATCCCATTTGGTTTATCATAATCACTATATTTTCCATCATGTTACATGTTAACATGATTCCTTTGGATTCCAGCCATTGAATAAAATTGAAAAGGATAGTGTGAGAAACAATAATCATATAGGAAAAACCATATCATCATTTATAGTATGACTAAATCATGAAACATACTTTTCGATCTAATAAAACTTTGGTTTAACCTTGGTTATTAATTATCATCATCTATTCAAATACATCATAATGTTTTGTATAGAAAATGTGAATTATCGAAAGAATATCCCCTAATAGTGTAAAACAAAGTGCGTATTAAGGCCCTTTTTCATGAACTAGGTGATGATCAAGTCAAATCCCAATTCATTCTTTTTAGAGTTATTACCCCAAGGTGAAACTATTCCATAACCATGTCCAATTTTAGTATCCAGATAGGGATGCATTTCTCGGAAAAACCATATAATATCTTCCTTACCAAAACATTAGGATGTTATTCTATACATATTGATTATACACTGAATTAGGCTAATTTTAATTGTTAATATATATAATATTCATCTGCTTTATTATTCATAAACACTATTTTAGTGAGTTTTACACTTTGAACATTAATTCACATTATGATTGTAATTCCCTCTTAAAATGCATTATTACATGGTACATTTTTGAACACATAATAAAATAAAAAATGGTCATGATTTTATTTTCATATTTTATTTTCAGGTTTCTCATTACATTGGGAACAATTCATACTTTTAAAGTATTGGAATATCCACATAGAAAGACCACCAAAATGGGCTTTCATGGAAACACATTCTGGGAAAAGTAAACTGGACCACATCCCAATAACAAGCCAGTAGAGTCCAGGATCCAAGCACAATGATTCTAAAAATTTAACTAAATAGAGAGTAAATCATGGAAAATATTTCATTAAATAGTTTCTAAAGCTAATTTGAATCTCCGAATGGAGTTATAGGTAGCCCAAGTTGGAGATAAAATTCTGGGCCAGATTCTGCGGCCCAAAAACACATCTCACCATTTTACACATACCTCATAAACCATAAAATATTTTGGTCTAAAACTTTACATAATGTTAGGCGAAATCAAGATATTCATTTTAGTATTCTATGAAACACTCTAATTCGGCCATCTAGAAGCTAATTTAGGCACTTCTATTTGGTGGATGCAAGCTGGATTACACCTTGAGTCAGGAGTGGAAAAGTCTAAGTTCTACAAGCTTTCCACCACCCTAAGTCTACTATACTCAAGTGAGATGACTTTACTATTGGAGGATCCACCCAGGGCTCCAAAAATTCCTATTTAAGGTAGTGGTGTTAGAGGATTTATTCATCTTTGGTGCTTCGTTTAATTGTAATGTTATGATGTGATTTTGTTGCGTTGAGTTTTTCTTTCTCATATAAGTTGTTCAATTTACCATAGTTTCTTAATAAAATTTCTTATTATACTATTATTTTGTTCTTATTAATATAAAATTTATACCTTTGGTTCAAGGTGTGAATTTATTCACACAAAACCTTGTGAAATTATCACACAACGGTGGAGTGATCATTATTTCATTGTCTTTTTTTACTTCTCTAATTCCTCTCTCATGAGTCTACTTTCCGCTTCCATTGAAAAAATATAATAAATAGAGGGATAAACCACTTATGTGTTGATCAAAGGGAGTATAAAGGGTATTTATTGGATGTTATTTCTCACTCCATTAATTTCTAATCACTTATGTTAATTAAGAATTTTTTTTGAAGATATTTAAACTCCTTCGTCCTTGTTGAATTTAATGCCACATACTTCAAGTGCTAATACGAACCTTTACCTTGAAGTGCTTAAAACATGTATTATTAAAGTTTATAGGTGATTAGTATTAATGTTTTTAGGTATTAAAATAGTAAGTTATTTGTTTTGATATTCTTAAATGAACCCATCTCAAATATAAGAAATTGAAATAGTTGAAAAAATGAATGCATCTAATCCACCCCAAGTGATAACTGAGGATCCACTTATTCTTTTAAATTGAATTAACTTAAGTCTCTTAGAGTTAACTTAAACCCATCTAATATCAAACTAAGTTGGATACTTCATAGCAAAAAACAATCCATATAATGTACGTGTCTGTAGGTTACTTCTTAGGTCTCTGAGGATTCGAAAACTAAAACTAAACTACAAGCAACCACTTAACCCTAAAATCTTGGGTAAATTTGGGCGAGACCAAATTATGGCACCATTACCGGGGAACCAAGTAAGTCATATCAACACCCATTATATTCTCCCATATTTCTTCTATTCTCACCCAAATTCTCTTATATTTTCCCTTTCTCGTTTTTTTTCTATTGGCGCATGTCCGCCTACACCCATGGCCAATCAAACCATCTATTTAGGGTGGATAGTCTGGGGGTTGGGGAGTCAAGTACACAAAGGTAACTATTTCCATTTGATCCTAATCTTCCTAATAATCCAGATTAAAAAATTGATCCCATTTTAATGGAAGGTCTTCAAATAAACCAACTCATAAACCTGAGTGGAAACCAAAATGGAAATCCAAATGTGGCAGCCACAAACTTGGGGAATGCAGTCGATCAAACCATGAATAACTACCTCACACCTACCAAGACTAATGAACCTTAATGCATTAGGAATAATTCCCTATTATAATCCAAATATTTTTTCAAACCACATGTCCAAAACCACCTTCCAACATTCCATGGGATGGAGTTGGAAAATGCCATACCTTCATGTCAAAGAGTTCAATGACATTGTTGAAACCATGTGCCCACCAAATCCACTTGAGTCAGCTAAGATGTGGCTCTTTCTTTTCTCACTAAAGGATTGAGAAAAAAAGTGGTTAAACAATCTGAGACATGCATCAATCCACTCCTGGGACCAATTAAAAATATAATTCTACAAAAAATACTTCCCCCATCAAAAATCAATTGCACTTAAAAAGAACATCCAAAACATTTTTGAAAAAGAAGGGGAGTCATTTTATGAAACCTAGGAAAGGTTCAAAGACACACTCAACATGGTGCCTCACCATGGATTTTTAATCCCGAAAAAGTTATAATTTTCTATGAAGGGTTGGGCCCGGGGAACAAACAATTCATTAACATGATGTGCAATGGGACCTTTAAAAACATAGCCCCAAATGATGCTTACGAGTATCTATAAGGATTAGACAAACAAAACCACACATGGGGGACATCACCTTAATATGAGAAGCCACGAAAATCTAGTGGAATTCACACACTTAGGGAGTAAATCCTTAGGGTGAAACTTTTTTCACTCACTAAGAAGGTCGAGGAGATCGATCTTAGAAAGGTCCATGAAATTCAAACTGTTGACTCTATTTGCACAATTTGTGAAAAAACTGACCATAAGACCAATAGCTTCCCAACCATCCCTTCCATTAAAGATGTTCTTCTAGGAGGACCCCCAGCGGAGGTCAATCCTCTGAACTTTCCAAAGACCCAATACCAAAACACATTCAACTGAAGGTATAATGACCACCCAAGCTTCCACAGAAAAGATAACCAACAACCAAGTCAACCACAATGACCAAACCCCCACCCTACAAAAAATTTCCAAAACCATAACCAGTTCCAAATACAACCGATACAATACCAACACCCTTCTATACAATAACAACACCCCATCCATCAACCCATGTGACAACCAATCCAACAACCAAAGTATCCTCCTAGGATAAACCAACCTACACAAGCCCCTACTCAATCTGTCCCTCTTCTAATCCTTGATAAGTTGTTTGAAAAATTGGAGAAAATGAACTCATAAGTCTCATCACTTAAAAATGAACTACAAACTATTAAAATTAGAAAGACACCCATTCCTACTCAGGCTGTACCATCCTTAACTTTAAGGGGAGAATCTAGTTACACACACACCTCTCATGAAAAACTCAAAGCAGTGACAGTTTTAAGAAGTGGAAAATCCATTGAGAAACCTGAACAAAGAATTCTAGAACCATTAAAATTTTCAACAATGCATGTAAATTATGAAGAACCACCAAAAGATTCTAAAAAACCCAATGAGAATGTGTAGGAACTACAGCCACACCAAACAATCAAATAACCTACTCCCTTCCCACAATGCATGAGAGGAAAATATAAACTAGAACAGAATGAAACTGTGGGGAAAATATTCTCTCATATTAAGTCGAACATCCCCCTTATAGATGTAATCCAAAACATTCATACTTACTCAAAGTACCTTAAGGACTTGTGAACTTTTAATATAAAATTTTCACATAAAAACAAAGTCCTTTTGGTTGCTAATGCGATTACCACCATTCAAGGGACTATTACTCCAAAGTTGAAAGATACATGATGTCCATACATCAATGTTAAGATAAGATAGAAAAAAGTTGTCAAATCCCTTTGTGATCTGGGAGCTAGTGTGAACCTCATTCCTTATTCCATGTATTGTCATTTAGGGCTCGAAGAACTCCAACCCACATCTGTCACTCTTCAACTTTCTGATCATAGCGTTCGAGTTCCTAAGGGTATCTTAAAGGATGTTTTGGTGAAAGTTGAAAATTTCATTTTCCTTGCTGAATTAAAAGTCTTTAAAAATCACCCAAGATTAGGTCTTAGGGGTCAAACCCCCATCAGACTTGGTCGTCCCTTCTTAGCGATAATAAACTCAGTAATCTAAGTCCAAAATGGGAACATGACAATAACCTTTGGGAACATGAGTCTATACTTGAACATCTAAAATGAAAACTCTTAAATATGGGATGATGAAGAGATCCATGTGGTTAATTGGATTGGTAGTGTTGATAGTGAACTCTAGGAACATCATGGAATTACTGAAGGATTCTTAAGTCAAGAAGATATTGATTTTCATTGTTCACATGAGGAAAATTTATCTCCTTGGCATGAATCTCTTTCATATAGACATATTGATGATTTTATAGAATTAACATTAAATGATACCATTAGTGAAATCAACAACAATGAGTCCATAACCATTTATGACACTGATCTGGCCAATTTAGTGGATAAAAATTTTGTTCACAAGGAACCAATTCTGTCAAAAAATCTGAAAAAAAAACTAAGTTCAATACAAAGTCCCATCCTTTCTTGGAAAGTGATAACAAATATGATCTCAAATTTAAGGTCCCACCTTCATCACTCAAGTATTATTTATTAGGAGACAATGTAGCCTTTCCTTTTGTTATTTATTTCTCTCTTGAATCCAATCAAGAGATGATGCTTCTGGATGTCCTAAGAAAGCATAAGAAAGAAATTGGATGGACCCTTTCTAATATTCTTGGGATTAGACCACTCATTGGAACTCATAGGATTGTTCTTGAATCTAAATCCAAACCATGTAGTCAACCTCAGCGGAGACTCAATCCAAATATTATCGATGTGGTAAGGAAATAACTTCTTAAGTTAATGAAAGCGGGTATCATCTACCCCATAACTAAGAGTGAGTGGGTAAGACCAATTCAAGTTGTCCCAAATAAATCTAGAATTACTGTGATCAGTAATAAGGATGGTAACCTTCTCCCCACAAGGGTTAGTAGTGGATGGAGAGTCTGTATTGGTTATAAGAAGCTCAACTCTTATACCAAGAAATACCATTTCCCCTTTCCCTTTATTGATCAAGTCCTCGAGCGAGTGGTGGGTCATCAATTCTATTGCTTCCTAGATGGATTCTCAGGGTATAATAAAATCAAGGTCTCCATAGAGGATCAAGGGAAAACAAGCTTCACTTGTTCATTCAGCAGTTTTTCCTTCAAGCACATGCCCTTTGGGTTATGTAATGCCCTTGGTACCTTCTAGCGGTGGATGATGGTAATATTCTCGGACATGGTGGGGGATTGTTTAGAGGTATTCATGGATGACTTCTCCATCTTTGGGGATACTTTTTAGGGATGGATTATGAATGTTTAAAGGGTTTTATCAAGATGTGAGGATAATAATCTCATCCTAAATTGGAAAAATTCAATTTTGTGTTAAAGGAAGGACTTGTTCTGGGCCATCTGGTATCTCATAGAAGGATTTAAGTTGATAAAGTGAAGGTTGACATCATTCTTCACCTTCCCTCTCCTAAAAATGTTATGGAAGTGAGGTACTTCTTAGGACATGCTGGTTTCTATATAAGGTTCATTAAGAATTTCAGCTCTATATCTCGACCACTTTGTGCTCTATTGGTGAAAGATGCTCCATTTTTATGGACAGAAAGCGGTGAGGAATCATTATCTACACTTAAGTCAGCTTTTATCTATCTACCTATCATGAAATATCCAAATTGGAAACTTTATTTTGAGGTCATGTTTGATGCGAGTAACTTCGCTGTAGGAGAAGTCTTAGGAAAACAGTGTGAGAAAACTCCATGGGTCATTGAATATTCAAGAAAATATTTAAATGATGCACAAATCAACTACACCACCACTGATAAAGAGTTTCTTTCTATTGTCTTTGCCTTAGATAAATTCAGGTCTTATCTCTTAGGATCACTCATAATTGTCTTCACCAACCATTCATCCCTAAAATACCTTTTCCAAAAACAAGATGCTAAGGATAGATTTATCAGGTGGGTCCTTCTTCTTCAAGAGTTAGATATAAACATTAAGGATAAAAAGGGTGTTGAAATGTTATAGCTGATCACCTCTCTAGGATGTAATTCAAAGATAACTCACATCACCTTTATATGTCTGATTCATTTCTCAACGAGAACCTCTATTCAGTGAGTGATTTCCCATGCTATGATGACACAACAAACCATTTTGGGATGGGTGAAATTCAAAAATTCATAGAGACCTAAGATAAGAGTAAATTCCTTTTTGATGTCAAACACTATGTGTTTGATGCTCCATACCTCTTCAAGTTTTGTCCTGATAAAATCATTAGGAGATGTGTTCATGAGTCTGAACAAGAGTCCATTATAGAATTTTGTCAGGAAGAGGCATGTGGAGGCCACTTTTCTACAAATAAAACCCCTACAAACGTCCTCCAAAGTGGTTTCTACTAGCCTAACCTCACTAAGGATTCCTTCCAATTCTACAAAAGTTTTCCTCAATGTCAACAATTAGGATCCATTACCAAAAGGAATAAAATTCCCCACACTCCCATTCTGGTCATTGAAATCATTGATTGTTGGGGAATTGATATCATGGGACCCTTATCAAACTCTAGGGGATACCTCTATATCCTCTTACCTATTTATTATGTCCTGAAATGGGTTGAGGCCATTCCCACCAAGTCCAATGACCATCATGTTTTGATTTGATTTCTGAAAGAGCACATATTTTCTCGATTTGGGATTCCTCGGGCTATAATCATTGACCGAGGAACCCATTTCTGTAACCACCCATTCTATTCACTCATGAATAAGTAAGCTATTTATCATAAATCTTCCACTCTGTACCATCCTCAAACCAATGGTCAAGCTGAGATAGAAAATAGGGAGATTAAGTAAATTCTTGAAAAAACTGTCAATCCCTCTATGAAAGATTGGTCTGAAAAACTATTGGATGCCCTTTGGGCATATCATACAGTATTCAAAACCATCATAGTAATTTCACCATATAGGTTGGTTTATGGAAAAGCATGCCATTTGCCTATTGAAATAGAGCATAAGTCATTTTGGGCAATAAAAAAATGAATTTTGACATTTCTTTGTTTGAAGAAAAGAGGAAATTAGATCTTAATGAACTTAAGGAACTTAGGATGGAGGCTAATGAAAATTCAAGGATAAATAAATCTAGAGTTCAAGCCTACCAATATAAGAATATCAAAGGTAAAAACTTTGAACCGAGAAAATTCATGCTCTTGTATAGTTTAAAACTTTATTTACACCTGGGAACGTTAAGGTCTATATGGTCAGGTCCATTTATAGTGCATCATGGGTACCCCCATGGAGTAGTAGAGATTAAAGATCCCACAAGTGGTCACATTTTCAAGGTCAATGGGCATAGTTTAAAACCATTCATTGAATCATTCAATAAACAAGGAACAATGGTTGACTTAATTGATCCAACCAATGAACCAAGAAAAAATTGATAGATTTAGGATCCATATCAGGCTAATGATGTTAAACAAAAGCATTGCACGGGAGGCAACACATGGTTTTCATGGTTCCAATCATTTTGAATCATCTTTATTAACAAATCAATTTTATATTAAAAAAATACTTAACTATGAATATGATAGTACTTTCAATTTGTTGAATTTTTCTTCTACTATGAGTATGGATTGGTATGAAAGGGGAGCATCGTATTCATCCGTGTCACGCGGTATGATCCCTGAGTAATACCTTACCCAGAAATTTAAAAGGAAGACAATGTATCATCAGTTTATCTTATTTCTATTGGTTTTTTGGTTAAAATAAAAATAAAAATAAAAATAATATATATATAAGGAAATATTGTAGGTCATGGGGAAAACCCTATCACAACCAGCAAAGCCATGAGTACTCAAACCCGAGACCGAAAGGAGACAGGGGCACATGCTTACCGGTGACCTATGGCTTATAGTGCTCATTTATTCTATAATTTTTTTATATATACTTATATTTTACCTTTCTTATTATATGAATATATATATATATATTGTTTTGTTTTGTTTTTTTGTTTTTTTGTTTTTCCTTTTTCCACTAGGGAACTCTTTGAGTGGCATGGAGATCAAATGACTAAATTGGAGAAGCAAGAACTTCAACTTCAACCACTAGGTGACTTCATTCCATGATCATAATTTTTAAATTCCTTTTTGAACTCCCCTTCGTTTCCTCTACCCCTTCGAAATTTACTTTTCTTCAAACACTGGGGACAGTGTTATTTTATGTTGGGGGGAGATGGAATATATTTTTTTCTTTTGTGTAAAAAAAATGATTTGAAAAAAGTGTGCCTTAATGGAAGGAAAAGTTTCTTTAACCTTGAAAAATATAATACACATTTCACACTTTGAAATTGAATATCAAATAATTTATCATGCACTGTTTCTAATTTTAATCCATATATAATTTCATGTGCATAGATTTTGGAAAGTGTGGATGTCTAATGTGAACTTTCATCATTTATATTATCATCCAAATAAAAAATCACAACACACGTCCTTGGGATTGTGGGGTATTATTTTTAGTTCATGGGGTCCCCCAAATAAATAGCATAGGTGTGGTGATCATTTTAGTTTTACTATGAGTATTCAATAAAATAATCAAACAAATAAAAATAAAAAAAATAAAAAAAATAAATTTTTGCATAGAGCAATGAAATAACCTAATGCGTGGCTTTAGGCACATGGGGATCATTAATTCATAGTTTTTTGGCCCATAGTTAGTAATTTTATCTCTATTTGTGGTAATTCAACTTTGTTTTTGACTGAGTTAACTTGAGATAATTTTTTAGTATGTGGGCTTCACTTGCTGCCCTAAGGTCTATGAGCTTGGGAGTCATCAGCAAAGTCTCACTACATGGGTTGACTCTATTGTGTGCAATTTGAATTATCATTTTTAAAATTAAAAAAAAAAGAATAAAATAAATAATAATCATCTTAATATTAAAATTAGATTTCACCCAGTGCTTCAATCATTTTCCCATTGAATAAAAATGAACCCCCATGTCCATTGTGAAATACAACACATCTTTATGCTTAATTGATATTAGATGAAACATGGTGATGAATTTGAACAAAGGAATGGAATTGGGATAGGGATATTCATATAAAAATATATTGTATTAAAATATTTTTATGGGTGTCATGATTTTTTGGTATAAGGGTTCTTGGTGATCACTGTGTATTAAAATGTTTTGGAAAAGGGAATTCGAATTTCATATTTTTGAGATATATTTTGCTCGGGACTAGCAAAAAACAAGTTGGGGTGTGATAAAACATTGAATGAGGCTAATATTTTTTTGTTAATATATATATATAATATTCATGTTCTTTATTATTCATAAACACCATTTTAGTGCATTTTACACTTTGAGAATTAACTCACATTATGATTGTAATTTCCTCTTAAAATGCACTATTACATGGTACATTTTTGAACACATCCTAAAATAAAAAAAGGTCTTGATTTTATTTTAATATTTTATTTTCAGGTTTCTAATTACATTGGGAACAATTCATACTTTTGAATTATTGGAAGATCCACATTGGAAGACCACCAAAATGGGCTTTCATGGAAACACATTATAGGTAAAGTAAAACGGACATCATCCCAATAACAAGACTGTAGAGGCCAGGATCCAATCCTAATGATTCTAAACATTTATATTAATATAGAGGAAATCACGAGGATCATTTAATTAAACATTTTCAAAAGATAATTTGGTTGTTTGAATGGTGTTATAGGCGGCTCAAGTTGGAGATCAAATTATGGGCCAGATTCTGCTGTTTAGAAAAATAGCCCACCATTTTACAAATATCTCATAAACCATAAACTCTTTTGGGATTAAACTTTACATAAAGTTAGTGTAAATCTGGAGATTAATTTTATTCTTATATGGACCAATCTAATTCATCCATCTAGAAGCTCATTTAGGTGCTTCTCTTCAGTGGATGCAAGCTGGCTGTCACCTCAGGTCAAGAGTGGAAAAGTCTATGTTCAACAAGATTTTCACCACCCTAATACTACCATACTCAAGTGGGATGAATTTAAATATTTGAGGCTCAACCAAAGGCTCCCAAAATTTATATTTAAGGCAGTGGTGTTGTAGGATTTATTCATCTTTGGTGCTTTGTTTAATTGTAATGTTATGCTATGATTTTGTTGCCTTGAGTTTGTCTTTCTCATGTAAGTTATTAAATTCACCTTATTTTATTAATAAAATTTCTTCTTCTACTATTATTTTGTTATTATTATTATAACTTTGATACTTTTGGTTCAAGGTTTGAATTTAATCACACCAAACCTTGGGAAATTATCACACAACGGTGGAGTGATCATTATTTTATTGTCTTTTTTTATTTCTCTAATTCCTCCCTCATGAGTCTACTTTCCACTTCCATTGAAACTATAGAATCGATGGAGGGATAACCCAATTATGGGTTGATCCAAGGGAGTGATAATGGGTTGGATTTGATGTTATTTCTCACTCCATTATTTTCTAATCACTTCTTTTAATTGATAATTTTGTTTGATGATCTTTAAACTCTTTTGCCCTTGTTGAATTTAAGGACACACACTTCAAGTGCTAATACAAACCATTAACTTGAAGTGATCAAAACTTTAATCCTTCAAGTGTATAGGTTATTAGTATGAAAGTGTGTAAGTTTTAAACTATTAAGTGATTATGTTTTTTGATCTTCTTAAATGAACCCATCTCAAATATAAGAAATTGAAATAGTTGAAAAAGGAATGCATCTAATCCACCCAAGTGATAACCTACGACCAACTCATTCTTTTAAATTGAATTAACTTAAGTATATTAGCTTTCATTTAAACCCATATAAAATAAACCCAATTTTTACACTTAATAGCAAAAAATATTACATAGAATGTATGCGTTTGTAGGTTACTTCTTAGGTCTCCAAGGATTCGACAACCCAAGCTAAACTACAAGAGACCGCTTAACACTAAAATATTGGGTAAATTTGGGAAATACCACATATCATAAAAGTGTACCATAGGGTTATGTTACCAAATATATGTTTTCCCAAATCTTTCTCCCTGGGTTTTTACTAAACTTTATCTGATACCAGTTGTATAGACCCCAATCGTAGTAGTCTTGAGTTTGTGGTTACATTATTACATTGGTTCTAGATACAGGTGATCGTATACCAAAGGAACAAATAGTTTATTTGTATTGGGAAACTAGATACATAATTGAATCTCATATTAAATTTGAAAACATGAAATAAAACATAGTGAGAGTAAAAAAAATTTATCCATGAAACTATTTCAAAGATTTCTTCTCCATAACTCTGGGAAGTGAAAAAATAAGGGTGTGCTCAAATGATCAGAAAGAGTTAAATAAAATAGAATATATCATGAATTATTGGGGAATAATCAATATGAAAAATTAAATAACTGAGCACTCACAAAATTTAATAAATAACTTGAATATTATGATGAGATAAGGCATTATAAATATTGAAAAGTAAATAACATAACATACATTCCATTTAATAAAAAAGTAGATCATAAAATGCATTCAAGGATAATATCAATGAAATAATATCATGGATATTAATAACTAAATTCTTAATCAATTAAATTATTAATATTAGAAAAAGTAATATTAGACATCATGATATCTATACCATCAATACCTTACACCAAGACTGTTTAAAACTATGGGTAAAAACACATTTAATTTGCATTGAATTTGGTACCCTAGAACCAACCTATGTGTATTTTATGATAAACTATATTCATTTTTTTGAATATTTTTAAACTCCTCATCACATCATGATTGATCGTATTCTCGACCTAGTATATGATAACGTCCTATGAGAATCTGTCAAACTAAAAGGTCATAACAGTTTCCCTCTATGATGAGAACCCAAAAGTGACATGAAAGTATTATTAAATATATGTTCTATAGCCATATAGAATCATTTTCAAGACATAAATGATATAGGATATGCGGGTTGGAGACTCATAGGACTTTGAGGTGCCTTCTCAGTGTATACACCCTTGGTAATTTCTAGTTTTGGAAATTCTGAGAATGAGACCCACTAGTAAGAAATCTGTATATATATGTGTCATTGGATGTTCCTATATATGGATGTGGGTATTGGTCCTTACACATTAAGATTATTTTTAATGAATATATTGAGTTTCTTACTTTGAGTTATTGATGAAAACCATGATGAAATATGTTCATGGTGAAGTAGGATACATTGCCTACGTCATGAGTAATATTTCATTAATAAATAATGTGAGAAAGGACTTGTACATTATATTATTTAGTGGAAGTATATATCTTAGTCCCTTTGATGGAAATTATATAACATAAATAAATACATAGCTATTGTGTTCGGTAGGCAAGTGTAATTTCTAGAAATTTAAATAAAGAGACATCGACCACATAGGTTTATGACACTAGCATGCAACCTGCTTGATTAAAGATATTTATATGAAGGGATTGAATTACATAGTAAGCCTCTATATGTGGTTTTATCTTATTGTGACATTAAATTCTTTCTTTGTGGGTTCCTTAGCATATTTCTAGATTCTAACCTTGGATTTCGGGATTCTTTAATTAATGGAACTAAGAAATAGGGCTAGAGGGTCACCCACTAAGTGAATCTAAAACCTTATTTAAATATTAATATTATTTATCATTTAACAATTTGAATAAATATTATTCCCACACATGGTTTAATAATTATTCATATTTTCTTGATCATATATATTCTATCACCAGTTATTCAAGATAATATGTTTTGGGCATAATTTTAATAAATATTTATTTTCTATTTAGGGAATATAATATTTATTTATTTATTAGTGAATGATGTAGTGATATTTATTTATTAAATAAGTAGCCATTATTAAAAGTTTGATAAATATTTTGGAGGAATGAAGGACTGAGATTAATGGTCTAATGATAAATAATATATATTGAATATTATTTGAATAAATAAAATTTAATTGAATTCATGAATTTAAGACATGTCAAGAAATATAATAATAATAATAATAACAATAATAACAATAATTATGATTTTTGTTTTTGTTGTTGTTGAAACGGGGTTCCATAAAATTTGGGAAAAATAATATGGGTGAATGAGAAATTATTATTTTCTAACTACAGCAGTATATAAACCCAATTATTTTAAATTCTTAGGGGTTTCCAATTTTATTTTATTATGAACAACACCATTTAGAGAGAATTCTATTAAATACCTAAAGATATACCTCTACCAGAATTATCTCAAGAATGAAGAGATATCCTCCATCACCACTCTTGAGTTTATAGAGATCAAATAGATTCCTTATTCAAGAGATTATTGAGTCAATCAATAGTGAATGATGAAAGTGTCAGGATTTACTATACTAGCACCCAGATATTCATATGACAATGTTTAGACATTCTTGGAAGAGATGTGGAAGAAATATGCAGGGAATATACTGTTTATTCCTATAAAACAATGATGGTATTATGTAGAGACATTGTCATATCCATCAATGAAGAAAAATAGATCACAAGGTAATTCATAATTGTTTAAGTTAATTATAAATGATAAGTGATGATCTAATGTATGGTTATGGTGTTCTATCATCTAATTCATATTTGATTTAATTTTGTTGGTCACAACGTTTATCGTTGATTTATAGCTTAAATTAATCCTCAAATATGAAAAAAATATAAGTTGGGAATTCCCCATCCAACACTTCCTCTATGACCAAAACCTTTAAGTGTCATCATAGTGGTCACATAATTATTTATAATTATTAAAATATCATTGATTGATTTATTCATTTAACATTATTTTTCAACTAAAATTCAATCCTTATTTATATAAATTGTGATATATTCTCTTATTATTATTATTTCATGAAAATATAATCAAATTGGTTGATTTTATGAATGGAATACATTCGAAGAACTTATCAAGATGTGCTGAGGATTCTAGCCAGATAGCACAAGAGTGCACACCATGTAGCATGTTGGTACACACTATGTACCCATGTTCAATGAATCAAGTATTAACTCATAATTAATTTGAACCATGGGTATTTATTACACGTGGTGTGTATGTAAATACACTACTTGTTGACTAGGCTAGCCTTTCATAAAATCAGCTTATCTACACATCGTGTAACATCTGTACATGGTGTATAGTCCATTAGTCAATGATGAACCGTGTATTTCCTTACACGACCTACATGATTGGTAACCATTTAAATTGGATACCACACACCACGTATCCTATGTACATGCTATGTACTCCATTATTTTCCATGTCATGGTTACACACTGATTCCCTAGGCATGGCCTATAGATAGATGGTGAGAAAAAATAAACACTGTGTAGTTGGATAGTAAATCCCATGTATATTACCAAATTACACAGAATTAAAATTAATTATTATAATAATAAACCTTATCAACACGTGTTTCATGTGGAATTTATATGACTATGTACATTTTTAACATCCTGAACCAGGTCCCATACACGGTGTCCCGAGCTGGTCAGTCATATGACCTCATACGGGCCTCCCCATATGACAGAGGCTACTAACTAGTAGTGAGTGTCTAATAAGTCTGTCATGGAGAGACTATACCCTCTTTTATTAGAATAAAACACCAGCAGAAATAATAAACAAAATAAGAATAATATATATATATATAACCATAAACAATACCAATATATCAAGATAATCAAAACAAGAGATACAATATCCAAACTAAAGTATAAATCATGTCATGTTAATGTAAATGTCAAGTTTCCAAAATGAAAACCCAGAATAAAGACACAGATGAGCCCTAAAGGACCCCAAACCATGTTTAGTTCCCTCCAACATGTTCTATACCCAAATCATCCATCTAACAAAGGAAATTTCCCCTTAACCAGTCCTCCTACAATAAAGTCTACTCGGGTACTGATCAAGATGACTGAGTTGGGTGTGATTACAACTTAACAGGCCACAACTGATGATGTATAAAAAAAATCCAGTCAATAACAGGTGATTTCAATTGTATAAATAAATAAGTACAATGCATAAGTAAATAGTTATCACATTATCAATTAATCATTATTGAACCACGTAGACCGTTGGGTTCTCAAGGACACTCAAACCGCAATACCTGCTCCATCCCGCACTAGGTCGGAACCATGTTACATATTAAATTCACATTTCATTATATCACATGGGATTACATTATCCATATCACTTCAATTTTATTGTTACAACCACTTGGAACCCTAGTCCAATGATAATGTTTTGGTTGTATAATTCCATGTTTAACACCCCATTTATCAACCATGCATGTATATCATGGGGATAGAATGTCATGTATAGAACCCCAAATTCCCATTCATACATATATGCTAGTAAAGAAGATCATCATTTCCAGCACCCTATTTATCTACCATGCATATATATCAATAGAATTGATCTTCATGTCCAGCACCCCATTTACCAACCATGCATATATATCATTAGCATAGATCATCAAGTCTAGCACCCCATTTATCAACCATGCATATATATATATTTCATTAGGTTAGATCATCATGTATATCACCTCTTTCATCAACCATTAATTAATTAATAAATTAATTAATCCAGGTCCATTTTTTAATTCTACAATTAATTAATAATAATAATTTCCTTTAATCAATTCAACAATTAATTAATCATAACTAACCCATTAATTAATTCATCAATTAATTAATGACATCTCTTCTATTAAAAAATTCAACAATTAATTAACGACATAAATTCCAATAATCAATTTGACAATTAATTAATCCTTTCCCATATAAATATCCAATAATTAATTAAAAAATTAATTATTTTCAAATTCAAAATTTAACATTCCAAAAATTAACTCAACAATTAAATATCCATAATACCACAATTCAATATTCCAATAATTAAAATATCCATTAATTATCCCAATTTAAAAATTTAATACTTTTATAATTAATTAGTTAATTAATTATATTATTTCCACAATTCAAACATTCAATCAAATCCCCAAATTCTCAATTAATTAATTGACCACATTAATTAATTCCATTTTAGGAATTTATAATTGATAAAATAACCCTATAAATTATAAAATTTCATACATGAAATTAATATAATGACTATGGGATTTCAAGAATAGACCCCTACCTCAATTTTTTCATAACACTAAATAATGGAAGAATCCCTAATTTGATGTGGATCAATCAAGAACTTAAAGAAGTATGAGATTTAGATCCAAATCCTAAATTTGAGATCAAATGAATCAATATCTAACAATATTAGATCTAGATCTAGATCCAACAATGGATAAACATCCCTCTTTTACCCAAAAATAGTAGAAGATGGGATATAAATATCTAAACAAGAAGAAAGCACATACCTGAATGGTAAAAATCTTCAATCCACCTTTTGATTTGCCAAGAACGGAGGTTGGGAAGGCTTTCAATCTATCCTGGGGCCTCCAAAATTGTGAAAGAGAGAATATGACCAAAGGAAAAGAGATATAGCCTAAAACAAAGGGTAATTCATCCACACAAGATGTTTAAAATAGCAGGTTGGGAATTTACACATCGTGTAACATTTTTACACATCGTGTAATTGTTTTATGGAATATACCCACAAACACTTTGCCTAAAATTCATTTTATTAAACCGTTGAACAATTACATGATGTGTAATTACCTTACATGGCATGTAAATGTTATGAAATTGATTTTTGGACCATTTTCTTTTCTAAACAGCCCTCACCACATTTAAATTTTCTCATCTCATCAAAACTTATGGAACACTTAACCCATTTATACCAGGACTCAAAACTTAAAGAGAGACATACCTGAAAAAAGATGAGATCTTACAATCTCCCCACCATATAATATCTTGTTGTAGAGATGTACTCCCAAGAATATCTAAGACTCTGAGGTAAAAATATTGGGCCAATGAGCCTACATATCTGCTTCTTGCTCCCATGTTTCCTCATAAACATGTCCATGTTGCCACAACACTCGAACTATCAACATAGTTTTTTCCCACAAAACCTTCCCACTGTGATCCAACACACGTATCAGATTATCCTCAAAGGACATATATATCTCAATCTCAATGTCATCCACCTTGATTTAATTAATAGGGTAGGGATGATACCCCCGATGTTTTGACACATGGAAAATATCATGCATAATACTATATTTCTATGGAAGATCTAATCGGTATGCCACCATCCTGATTCTATCCACCACCTCAAATGGTCTAATGAACTTGGCCACTAACATTAACTACTTCCATATCCTACGGTGATCCAACCTTGGTGAAACTCAAAGGAATACACCATCACACTTCGTAAACATTAGGGGTTTTCTCTGAGTGTCATCATACAACTTCTACCTACTTTGATCCATATCCACACATTTCTGAATTTGTTGTATATGCTCCGACGTCTCTTGTATGAAACTCAGTACCAATAAATTTGACTCACTAGCCTCCATCCAGCATATCGTTGATTTGTATAGACTTCTATAAAGAGCCTTGTATAGTTCCATCTGTATAGTTTCTAGAAAACTATTGTTATAGGAAAAACCCACTAAATCCAAGTGCTTCACCCAAGATTTACCTATGTAAATAACACCAGCTCGCAACATATCCTTAGGTATCTGTATAGTACTCTCTGACATCCTATATATCTATAGGTGAAAATCCATACATAATAATACCCATTTACCGATGTCCTTTTGAAATATCTTCAAGAAGCATAAAGTGAAATGTGAGTCATGGTCAGAAACTATAGTATGTCAGATGAAATATCTCTTGAACATATAATTCTCCCAATTAAACCACTAATAAAGTATCATTCATAAGAAAGAAATTCATTACTTTTATTATTCGATCCACAATAACCCAGATAACATCATTCTTCCTTGGAATCTTTAGGAGATCCACCAAAAAATCCATTATCACATCATCCCACTTTCATTCCAGAATGGGAAATGGCTACAACAAACCTCTAGTTAATTGATTCTCTTCCTTCACATACTGACAGGTGTAACATCGTGTCACGAACCATAATATCTCTATTTTTATGCTCGACCACCCAAACTATCATCATATGTCATGGTACATTTTGGTCACACCTGTATGTTCCACCCACTTTGAGTCATGAAATTCCCACATGATCTATTCTTGCATGATTTTAGGCACAATAACCCGATTGTTAACATATATGATCTCATCCACATCTATGCTCCAATATGAAGAAGACTCCTTACCTTCAAGGATTTCCCTCAAGGTAAAACATTATGTATCTTCATAATACCTATCTCTAATCCGGCTCAAAAGTGTAGAATCCCCTCAAAATGATACTATAGTCATTTTATCCTGATTCTTCTGAGCCACCATATATATATCTCAGCTAGAAAATTCCTTATATTACACTTCACAATATAATCCTGAACCATTTGAATTTGAGCCTTCCTGCTCATAGAGTCGGCCACAATGTTTTATTTTTTTGGCATATATGCCAGCTCAAAATCAAAAGACTGCATATACTCAACCCATCTCCCCTACCGAAGATTCATATATCATTGTGAAAAGTTATACTTCATGCTATTTTGGTACATATTCAGAGTAAAATTTTCTCCCAACAGATAATTCTACCAAAACTTCAAGGCATAAACTACTTCTTCCAAATCGAGGTTATGTGTAGGGTAGTTATGTTCATGTGGACTCATCCACTAAGACCCGTACACCACAAATCTATCTCCCTACATCAACACTACTCCATTTAAGATCCTATAAGAATCACAATACACCATATACTCCTTACATGGCTTGGGTAGGATCAAGATCGATATTTATTTCAAATGTTTCTTTAACTCCTAGAAATCCTTCCCACATGCTTCTGAGCAATCAAACTTTATCACCTTTTTGGTCAACCCTGAAAGTAGATAATCCAAATGTGAAAAGTCTTGGATGAATCTTAGAAAATATCCATCTAACCCTAGAAAGATACAGATATCAAATACATTATTGGGATGCTCCCAAGAAACCACTGCCTGAACTTTCTCTGGGTCCACTGAAACACCTTCCTCCGATATGATGTGTCCCAAGAAGTTTACCAAATCAATAAAAAACTAGAACTTAGATAGTTTGGTGTATAGAGAGTGATCTATTAGTGTACTCAAGATGATTTCAAGATGTTGGGATTTATCATTATGAGTCTTGGAGTACACCAATATGTCATCAATGAATACTACAACAAACTGATCTAGGTATGGGTGGATGATTTTTTTATCAAGACCATATACACAACTGGAATGTTCGTCAACCAAAACGATATTAAGAAGAATAAATATAGGACATACCTATTTTTAAAATTAGTCCTCGATATATCAGATGTCTAAACTCTCAGATGATGATACCCCAACCTCAAGTCGATATTTGAGAACACACAATCTCCTCTTAATTGGTCAAATAGATCCTTGATATGTAGAAAGGGATACCGATTATTTACAATCATCTAGTTCAACATATGGTAACCAATGGACAAACATAGAGTCCCATAAGCCTTCTAAGAAAACAACACTAGAGAACCCCAAGGAAATGTACTTAGATGGATAAATACCTTATCCTCTAACTCATATAGTAAAGTCTTGAGCTCATGAATCTCCTTCAGTTACATTAGTTATGGTGGAATTGAAATTGGTTCAACCCCTTTCATGAGATCAATAGTGAATTCCACATCTCCCTCTCAGGTGGAATCCTTAATAATCCTCCAGGAAACACATCCCGAAACTATTACACTACTGGTGGAAAGACATCCTGCTTTACACCTGCAACATCAAGAAAAATACTATAAACATGGGCTATGAACTCTCCCATTTGATGAGTAATTGGAATTTCTTGTCCTAACCATATATCCCACTCACCATAGTGAATATAGTCTTCTCCCTTTAGAGATGTAAAGGTAAATCTTCTCTGGTAACAATAAAAGTGGGTTTGTTATGAAACTATCCAGTCCATAACCATAATTAGTTAAAAGTATGACATGCCAAGAACATAGATATCCCATAGAAAGTGATACACCATGATATCTAAAGAACACCCCTTATACAAACTAATGACTCTAGATCATACTTCTAATGGTGTATCTATCATCATTACCATGCTCAAAAACTCCAACTAAAGGATAAAAAATTTAACAAATTTTAAAGATATGAGGGAATGAGAGGCACAAGTATCTAACAAGTAAATAGATAATGTGGAATCTATAGAATAGTACCTCTCAATGTCGATGGAACAACCTCTCAGTACATGAGTGTACGCTACACCACATGAACATTTCCTACCCCTATTCCTTGTGATGCTGCCAGACACCCCTATGTTGAACCACTCTACTGATGTGAGAACTCCTACATAGAATTACCACATCCACTACCTCTACCACCTCATCTGGTAGAACACCAGCTACCAGACTCATATGGTGCAAAAGATCCCCTTCCCACACCCTGGTTATTTCTAGCTCCTTAATTACTAACTGTCTGTATTAGGTTCCTGTAGAACCTCTATACATTTCCCATCCTTCTATAGGCTCAACACTCTACTAGTGGTCGTGGAAAAGGTTTAGAAAGTGTATCAGCTTAAAAAAATATTATAAAATCACTTGGGTAAGATCCAGAGAAACTGATCCCCCTAACTATCCACTCTTCCTCCCACTTATTTGGATAAATTTCTCATAATGACGCTTCTTGGTATCAGAAGATGTACCTCCAGATCATATAGGAGAGACCACTTATACAATATTGTAAGCATTATTTAGGTTCCCCTTAGAGATGAGAGACTGATTTACTACTTCTAAAAACTTATTTAGCCTGAATATATTCATATGGGACATAATTTCACACATAAGTCCATCTGGAAATCATTTTTAGAAGTATCCTCATCTCCTGCCAATGTTGGAACAAAGAAATTCAAATCTATAAAGTGTCAAACATAGTCCACCACAAACATACTCCACGAAGTTGACCTCATAAACTCAATTACTCTCTTATACCTCAGCATCTATAGGTATAAGTTCTCCAAGAACCTCTCCAAGAAGTCCTTTCATAGCATACCATCAACCTGTCTAGTCATAGCCTACAAGTCCCACCAATGTATCACAGATTATCATAGAATATAAGTCTCCAACTTGACTCACTTCTTAGAAGTAGTATTAAAATGTTCAATTAAATTCTGTATAGACTCAATTCAAAACTCATATCCCTTATTTCCACCCTCTATAGTGAAATTCAGATGGTGATGCAACTAGAAGTCCCTCATCCGGTCAGACATGCTCTTCTCAACCTTCCCTATGTCTCTTTCCATGAATTGCATAAAGTGAGAATATTTCTCTTAGAAATGCTCCTCTAATTCCTCACTTGGAAATATCGGTGCATCAGGTTCCTCTATTGGAAGATCATCTCTAGTCATATTCTCTCATTTTCCTCTCAATAAGCACATTCATGGAGGCATAACTCTAAAATTACAAACACACGTACTAGGACCCATAACACAACTTTACCACATTTATGTAAGAGGAAAAGAACAAAAATTCAGAACAATACTTTTCCACAAACCTCACCACATAGTCAAAACTAATCCACTATCACTACCCTTAACCATCCTACACCTAGGTCTTGGTTAATAAGTGTAAACATAAAGTCATTTCAATTAACTCATTTAGACACCCATTTATTCACGTTTTTAATCATTATATTATTCTCAATTTCATATTAAGAACCATTTTAAACTCAATTTCACATAAAATGAAAAATAGTTCAATTTCAACAACTTACCCAAAACTCTTTTTCCTATGCATTCCTAAAATACTGCATGTCACAAAATAATCCTATGTGCCTAGAATGATTCATGAAGACTCAAATCCCATGACATACCGATCCATGATTAAATTTTTAGAATATTTTAATATTAATAATTATAGAACACAATTAGTGAATCACCCAAGGTGAAATAATATTCAACTACAATAGAAAACATCAGTAACAACAACCCCACCTAGGGTACTTGGGTTTTCCCTCATACATTGGTTTGTAACTCCCATGCACGAGTGGATTACCAAGTCCCAAATCTTATAATTATTCTATCTACCATTACCCAAATATTAATACAAAATAAAAAGAAAATAAAACCTCTTTTGATATTAGTTTGTAACATCCCGAACCGAGTGCCACACAATGGTGCCCCAAGCTGGTCAGTCACATGACCTTAAGCGTGCCTCCCCATATGTTAGAGGCTGTCGACTAACAACAAGGTTCATATAAGTTGGTAATGGGGAGACTATACCCTCTTTTATCAAAGTAAAATACCAACTCAAGTAATAAATAATATTTAAATCAAATATATAACCATAAAAATAATAATATCTCTAGACAATCAAAACAGGAGATACAATATCCAAACAAAAGCAGAAAACATTCCATGCTAATGTATATACAATGTGTCTAAAATTAAAAAAAACAAAATAAAGACACCGATCAATACTAGCATTTCCCGAACCACATCTGGTTCCCTCAACCATGTTCCATACACAAATAAACCTACTAACACAGGGCCTTTTCCCTTAATCTATCTGGAAATAACATAGTCTATTCATGTACTAATCAGGCAGCCCGAGTGTGGTGTGAGTACTACTCAGTTTCCCAACAAAAATGATTTCTAAAACAAATCCAGTAAATAAAAGGTGTATGAAGTTGTATAAATAAATAACTACAATGCATAGGTAAATATTTATCACATTATCAATTAATCATTATTGAACCACATAGACCATCAGGTTCTTGAAGAGACCCCTATCACAATACCAACTCTAGTTCGCACTGGGTCTGAACCATGTTACATATTCAATTAAAAATTCATTATATCTCATGGAATTACATTATCCATGTCACTTAAATTTTATTATTATGGACACTTGGAACTATAGTCCAATGCTAGTGTTTTGGGAGTAGAACTCTGTGGTTAGTACCCCATTTATCAACCATGCTTTTATATCATGGGAATAGAACATCATGTCTACACCTAAAATTCTTATTTATACATATATTTCATTGAAATATATCATCATGTCTAGAACCTCATTTATCAACCATGCATATATATCATTTCCGTAGACCATCATGTCTAGCACCCCATTAATCAACCATGCATATATATCATTATCATAGATCGTCATGTCTAGCACCCCATTTATCACCCATGAATATATACATTTCATTAGAATAGATCATCCTGTCTACTAACCCATTAATCAACCATTAATTAAATCATAAATTAATGAATCTAGATCCATTAATTGATTCTACAATTAATTAATCACAACAATTTCCTTTAATTAACTCAATAATTAATCCATCATATCTTACCCATTAATTAATTCATCAATTAATTAATCACGTCTCTTATGGTAACAAATTTAATAATTAACTAAACACATAAATTAAATTAATTAACTTCATAATTAATTAATCATTTCACTTCTCAATGTCAAATAATTAATTCACAAATTAATTATTGTCAAATTCCTAATTTAAAATTCTGCAAATTTGCTCAAAATTTAATTATCCTTAATACAACAATTCAATATTTCGAATATTAATCTATCAATTAATTATACCAATTTCACAGTTCAATACTTTGATAATTAATTCATCAATTAATTATCTTAATTCCATAATTCAACCATTCAATGAAATCCCAAATTTCTCAATTAATTAAATGACCAGAATAATTAATTCCATTTTAAGAATTTACAATTTATAAATGAACCCTATAGATTATATAATTTTATACTAGAAATTAAAATCACGACTATGGTAACTGAATATCATACCACCTGCCTCAATCTTTTGACAACGATCTCCAATGGAAGAATCCCCAATTTGAAGTGTATCAATCAAGAACAAAATGAAGAATGATATTTAGACCCAAATATCAAATCTAATATCAAAAAAATAAAGGTCTAACAATATTAGATCTATATATAGATCCAATAGTGGATAAACATCCCTCTTTTATTTAGAAAGAGGAGCAGAAGAAAGATAGAGATCTAAACGAGAAGAAAGAACATACCTGGGTGGTGCAGATCTTCAATCCTCCTTTTGATTCACCAAGAATGGAGGTCGATAAGGCTTGAAATATATCAGTGAGCCTCAAAAATCATGAAAGATAGCCTAGGGTTGAAGGAGGAGAGCTGTAGTAAAAAAATGGATAATTCATCCACACAACATGTTTAAAATAGCAGGTTAGGAATTTACTCATCGTGTAACATGATTACATGCCATGAAAATGTTTTTAATAGAATATAATAAAAACCCTTTGCCTTGGATTTATTTTAATAAACCCTTGTACAATTACATGAAGTGTAATTACCTTACAGAACCTATAAATGTTCTACAATATATTTTCCAGCGCATTTTCCAATCTAAACAACCCAAACCACTTTTATAGTTTCTCATCCCATTAAGAACTCATGAAACACTTAATCCATTTATACCAGGGCTCAAAACTCAGACAGATATTTTCCTAGAAAAATATGGGATATTAAAACATTCCATGTGATGGGTTATATATATATATATATATTAAATATATAATTATTTTTTTCACAATTTTAAGAACTTCATATCATATATAAGTTGTAATACTGTTATTACTCTACTCACATTGAAACATAACACACAACATAAATACCATATATTTTAGATTTCATCTATTTTAATATGTACATTCCATGAAATTACATGATAAGTCTTTTCTTCCATATACTACATGAGTAAATAGTATATGAATATAATACACATTGGGTAGTTCGAACATGTACTCACTGTATGGCATCTAAGGTACATTTATTATACATAGTTAATTTTAAATGAATTTATTTTGTTTAAAATTATGATGGATGAAATTATAAATATAGTTTTGATGAGAATTAATATAAAATAGTTGATTAATAAAATAATATAATTAATTTATTTGAGTGTGATTTATCTTAAATAATAATGATTAGAATTCAATACTATTTTATTAAATTCTTAATTCATTGAATGTATGTGGATGATCATGATTATAGACTAGACCATTGTATATGATTGGTTTCCTTTTAATTTTTCATTAAATTAAATTTATTTCCTATACATCATATATCTTATCATTATGTGAGGGCCTAAGATCCCAGGGATTCTCTTATTTTAACCCCATAACCAATACTTTAGTTCACCTCAACTGAGAGTGAGTAAAAGCATATGTAATGGATGATACTACCAAGATAGTGGAGGACATTTAATTTTAGAGCTGAGGAAAAACCAATCAAAGATAGATACATAGGTGGAAATGTGTAAAGTTGTAACATGATCTATTAATATTGTTCATTGGGTTTTCCCCTTAGGTCGGTGGTTGGTTAAACTAACCATAAGTAAAAGATCATTATTATACAACTTTATTATTATTATTTTGTAAATTTTCATGGTTATTTCATTATGAATGTTTTTTTCACGATCACATGAATTAATGGATTAACTATAATGAAATATATAACTAAAATAAATTATATTATCTGTATGTTATATCTAATACATGGTTAATAACTTATGAAAATACACTTAATATTAAAAAGAATGATTTAAATATAAAAATGTGAAACTTAAGTACAATAGAAAAAATACCTAATATATATATATATAGTCATAATATCCTTCCCCTACTTATGTAACACCCCAAGCATTCATGGTACGTTTCCCTTTGAATAATTCAATAGCTTGCATTGTACGCAACTTCGAGATTCTAACACACCGCGACCAATCAAACTAGCCATTGTGAATAGTAATACCCACTTTTTGAAATTTTATAAATCTTATATTTCAAAATGAAATTCATTTTTCGATTCGGAATATCGAAATTAACTTAGGGTTATTTTTTGGTATTTTTCTGAAAACTTTCAATTTTTGATGAATAGTGAAAAACACTACGTTATTGTTTAAACCCGACTTTTTATTTAAATAATTAATTACTTTATTTAAATTTTAGTTTTGGTCAAAATATATAAATAATACCTATATATGTTCAATTTAATTCATTGGAGTCATTTTGTAATAATATTAGATATATAAAATTTTATTGAACTTTTTACCATCTTTTACCCACCACCTAGGAGCATTTGGAAATTCGCCTAAAACTTAATTTTAACACTTTTGTGAGTTGAATTTCAAAAATCTAAGACAAATGATTAATATTAGTAAGTAAAATGTGGTTAAATAAGAAGAAAATAATTTTTGGTGAATAATAACGTTTGACTTTTATTTACCATAGTTAAAATTAAATAGGGTAATTAAGGGTAAAAATGATATTATTATTACCCTAAAACACGTCCTAATTCTATTGGATAAGTGTAATTTGACCAAAAAAACTTAAAAATAAAATATTATCCCTTAGGTCCACTTGTATTAGATTAGGACATTTATTATTATTTTATTTAAAGAAGAGTTAAAAGAGTTAAATTCAATGTTTAATAACTAAACCATTTTTAACATAGGGTTATACATAATATAAATTCTAATATAAATATTAATTAGAAATATAAAAATATTTCCTACAGAATTATATTTTATTTATACTTTTTTGACATTAAATAATTTAATTTATTTATGATACAATGATGATGCAGTAATTACCTTAATAATGAAATATTAAAATAATTGATATTATAAAAATCCAAAAAAATGTAAATTAAATTTTTTGATGAATTCCACTAATTTTATTGGTTAATATGACATGTTATGATTGAATATACGATTTTATTTCGAATTATTAAAGTTTTTAGGACTTTAACAAAAAAAATTTATTAAATAATGTCAAAATTGACATAATTGAGTTTAAAAAAAATACAATATTATTGGTAGATATGATATTCCTAAAAATCTAAGGTTCGGAAAAAGGGCCTAAATAATATTATATATGTCAATAATGAACCTATTGGGGTTTTATTTCTAGTTTATAGTAAGTTTATTAACCATATAATATAAAAAAACAAAGATACATGGTAAATGTCAAACTATTTAACTAAGAGTTAAATCTGAAATATAAGGTTAATATGGTGACCCAAACCTATCTAAAACCTATTGGTTGAGTTTTTTTCAACCTATCACCACCTTATCCTCGAAATAAATCATTTTTGAGCCATTATAAATCGAAAATAATTTTATTGTAAAATAATATTTCAGTATTTTCTTAAGGTGCCCCTCACCCCTCTTATAAAAGGGCACTTCCCATTATCTCAAATTCACACCTTCAAAGCCATTTGGCTCAGCCAAACCCTACCCAAATATCCTTCCAAATATACTCCCTTAATCCTAGAGTCCTTAATTTGATCATAAAGCCAACATAAGTATCGCTTTTGATCAAATCAAAAGGAAGAACCCGAAGAAGAGGTAAATATTTAATCACCTCTTTCCAGTTCTTTTCTTCTTCCACTTCCTCTTTATTGGATTTTTTCCATTATAAAATAATAAATCCAGTATATTCTATATACTGTGAAGTTGTTATAAAAATGGTACAACTATATTAGTTATTTTATCCATCCTATAAATGACAAAGTCACCATATGTGCGTACGTACAACTTACCGTCTCCACATCGTGGTGAAGTTTGTTATTCAAACACTTCATTATTTGGATGGGTATAATAATGAGTATAACTGATTTAAATAATAAATATAACATGATAATGATTCTGTATATATGATATACCATCCAATTAAATAAAATTTTAATTTCAAAGGAATGATATTGTCGCTCGTGCGTACGTACAGATTACCGTCTCCACAAACGCGATGAGATTCATTTCCCCATAATAAACATTCAAGAATAATTTTCATTTGATGATTAAAAATAATGTTTAAGAACTTAATATCATTCTGTATATAAATCAAATACATCCTATCCCTAAAAAACATGACATATGTAACAAAACATATAAGGTAAAACGAATCAGTTAACACCCAGAACAATGATAATACTAAAATATTATTAACAAAGAAATATTATAAGATCATATATGATATCATATTTATGTATATGATTCTTTCATAATTTAATAACAATGCTTTAACTATTATACAGGAGGTTAACATGCCATCGACAAAGGAAAAGTACATGGTAAGGGTTAATTTCACAATCTCTTTATTATCAGAGGTTGTTTTTACGTAAGTATCTACTGGGACCTCTTTATCATCCACATACATGTTTCCTAAAAATATATTTCAAAAGATTTTTAATATTTACTAGACTATGGGTTAAAGTCATTTATAACCTTGTTTGACTTTTTCTAAAATGTTTTGAAAGCAATCTTTCCGTCATTTTCCAAACAAGGTACTTTATGACCTTTTCGACAAAATTAAGGTAAGAATGTATTTTTTTTAACTTATACAGTAGGTGTGGATATTTTATGCCATTATATAATTGTCATAGATTACCATTGAATCCTATAATAATATTTTTGACATAAATTTTTTCTTTTATAACTATGTGATATTTAAATGATTTCAAAATAGAAAGAGGTATTTATTTCAAATAGTTTTCATTTCATCTATCTCAACATCCTTTGATGGATTTTAAACTTATTTGAAGTTGATTTATTATGATAAAAAACTTCCATATTTTATTGAAGGTTTTGGGATATGTTTGACTATGGATGTTTTATTTTAACACCATTCATGGTTTATGGATAAATTATTGACATTTCGTATGCTAGTTTTAATACGAATGTTTATGTTACGTTTAAACCTTTTCATATGAGGAATTAATTAGACTTAGTAAGTGACGGGTGGAGCCCGCTATAGCTCCTCGACGAATTGGTAGGTCTCATGAGACAAACTAGTGTCTTGGAACAAGGCCTTGACAAAATCTTATTTGTAGTCTTGGCACAAGACCTTGACTATGTGGTTATGAAGTCTGGTATTATGCATTCCATCATTATGAAAGTGACTATTGATATTGAATGTGATTATTAGACTAGTAGAATATCCATGTGAATAAGTAAATGGCATTATTTTATTTTATCTTTTCCATATTATTCTGAAATTTAAGTTTAAATGTCTTTTTTTTAGTCATATACATTGTCTTAAATGTTTATGTTTATTTATGAAAGTTTCTGCTATATTGTTATCCTTACTGAGCATTTGAGGTCACCCCTTTCTATGTTTTATTTTTCCCATGAGGTGAAAAAAAATATTTTATGGTTCACCTACAGGGATAGGCAAAGGATATAAGTGTGGTCAATGGGGAATAATGTTGTTGATGTTTTTATTTCATGATGTAATTTAAAACTTATGAATGTATCTAGTAATTCCAAGGCTACTAAACTGATTGGTCTTTCGGGACGTGATTCCTTATATCATGCTAATGTTATGTAATAATGCATCGACTCTGGGTAATTGTGGTCGGAGTGTTACAGTTGGTATTAGAGGAAGTTTAGTACAAACCTTTGAAACTAGATTTAGATAAACTCTGATTATATCACATTACCCTAAGATATAATTTGAGGATTGGTATAGAAGAACTTCCTAGAATTTTGGTAATTTAGAGATTTTGTGTCTTTTCCAAGAAATAAATCCCTGTCTGGATATGATCAGGTAGAGGCGGATCTGACACAGATGTACCTAGGAGTGAAAACTCCAACAAGGAGTTTCGGGCTTGACCCAGGGTATCCTGGTACACGAAAACGGGCCTTGCTGCACTCTTAGTTACAACACTCCCAGGGGGTATGATGAGGATAATTCACATTTTATTTATAAACCATTATGAAGTATTTATTAGTATATACCTTCTCAAAGAAAACATTTTTTATGATTATGGATTATATCCATAAATTGTTCAATTTATGTTAAGTGTTTTACAATTTTGGAATTATGTATTGCAATTTATAAACTAATATAGTGTATTCAATTGTTTAGAAATGGCGCCTAGTGGAAGGAATGGAAACTGTATCAACGCACGTAATCCATATAGGGATTTTTCTCCTACTCAAGATAATTATAGTGGAGCTGGTTATGCAACTGGTGTTGATCAGCTTAACACCATACTGGGATAACTCACTCAGGTTATGAATAATAACCTTACCCGTATGAAGCACCCTGATCCACAACGCGGAGGATCAATGTTGGACCGGTTCATGAGGTAACAACCACCAACATTAAATGGGAGTATAAATCCATTAGTATCTGAGAAATGGATAAATTCTTTAAGGAAAATATTTCATGCTTTGGGGAGTAGCGAAAGGGAAAAAGTTGTCATGACAGTTTATCACCTCACGGGAGATGCAGGTCAATGGTGGTCATTAGTCCAAAACAGAAAGGAAGATGAAGAAGTATCGAAGATATAATGGAGGGTGTTTAAATAAATTTTCTTAGAAAAATACTTTCCTCATGACCATCAAGCAGATATGGAAAGACAATTTCTAAGATTGAGGCAAAAGGAGGATGAGAATATCGCAAAGTATGAGGCTAACATTAAAAGGTTAGCAAGGCATGCAACATATTATATATGTAACCCAAGGACTAAGATTGATCGATTCTTTGATGGGTTAAAACCATTTCTCCATCGAGAATTAGTCTCACAATCGTTCTCATCGTATGAAGATATTTTCTCATGCGCTATAAATATAGAAAAGGAATTCTCTATGTCTTATGACTTCAAAGCAAAGAAAGAGAAGAAGAGATCTGCTGATCACTCTGGAAATGTAAATAAGGGGAATAAGGGAAATGTTGAATATCTATCCTACAGTAAATGTGGGAAGAAACACCCTGGTACTTTCCTGAAGGGAATGGGAGTCCGTTACAAGTGTGGTGAAAAATGAAACCAACCTCGTGATTAAAAGGGAAAGAAAGAGGTTGTCAATGTTGAATGCTACAATTGTAGAGAGAAGAAACATTATTCAAATTAATGTCCTATGCACCAAGGGAAATTACCTCAGAAAAGGCCAAGGGAGCAAGTCCAAGCTTATATGATCACTACTGCTGAGGTTGACGCTCCAAAAGATGTGAAGGCAGGTAATTTAATGGTTTCCTCATGTTTAGCCAATGCTTTATTTGATTCTGGATCATCTCATTGTTTCATATCTTCCTAGTTTGAAAATAAAATTAGATAATTTCAATTTGACTTAAGAAGGGAGTTTTTAGTCAAAACTTCTAAGGGAAGTATCCTTGCAACAAAGTTTTGTGAATTAGTTCCCATTAGGGCATATAAATGTTCTTTATCTGCTGATCTCATCATCATACCCATTATTGAATTTGATATAATCCTCAGAATGGATTGGCTATTGGAACATGATGCGAAAATTTATTGTAAGAAGAAGAAGGTTACAATTTTCAATGATGAAAAGAAGTTCTTTATCATTAGGGCATAAATTTCACCACCTGATTGTTATCTAGATCCACCCCCAGAATCTCTACTAAATTCAATTATTGTGAAGGAAGAGAATGAAATAATTATGGGTGAGGAAAATAATGTTCGAATAGAGGACGTACCAATTGTGCAAGAATATATTGATGTGTTTCCATAGGATTTACCTGGGCATCCTCCAGAATGAGAAATTGAGTATTCCATTGATTTAATTTCTGGTTTATGGCCCATATCAAAGTCCCCTTATAGAATGGCCATTGTGGAATTAGTGGAACTAAAGAAACAACTAGAGGAATTTAGTAATAATGGATTTATTCACCCTAGTGTTTCTCTATGGGTAGCCCCTTTCCTTTTTGTTAAGAAGAAATACGGATCTACGAGGTTGTGCGTTGACTACAGGGAGATCAATGCTATAACAATAAAGAACAAGTACCTCCTACCTCACGTTGAGGATTTATTCAAACAACTTTAGAGAGCTCAATATTTTTAAAAGGCTGACCTTTGATCTGGATATCATCAGTTGTGTGTGAAGAAGGAAGAAATTCTGAAAATAACATTTCGAACCAGGTATGGGCATTACGAGTTTACAGTAATGCCTTTTGGGCTAACTAATACACCCTATGTTTTCATGGATCTAATGAACAGAGTTTTCATGGAATATCTTGATGACTTTGTAGTGGTATTTATTGATGATATCTTGGTATACTTTAAAAGATACAAAGATCATAAAAATCACTTGCGCATTATCCTAAGGACTCTTAGAAGAAAAGAATTATATGGGAAATTTAGCAAGTGTGAATTATGGCTTCAGGAGATTTCTTTTCTTGGCCATATTGTATCTAAGGATAGAATCTATGTTGATCCTTATATGAAAAAGGAAATCCAAGAATGGACAGCACCGACGAGTATAACTGAGGTACACAGTTTTATTGGTTTAGCAGGTTATTATTGACTTTTCGTCAAGAATTTTTCCCGGTTGAATAACCCATTAACCAAGATCACACATAATGGGGTTAAATTTGTTTGGAAAAAATAGTGTGAATAATGTTTTAAAGAACTGAAGTGAATATTATTCAATGCTCTTATCTTAACTCTACCATCAGAGAATGATGGTTTTTTTATTTATAGTGATGCTTCAAAGGAAGGACATGGTTGTGTCCTTATCTAGAATGATTGATTTATTTCCTATGCATCACGACAACTAAAAATTCATGAGAAAAAATATCCCACTCATGATCTTGAGTTAGCAGCTGCAATATTTGCTATGAAGATATGGAGACACAATCTCTATGGTGAGAAATGTGAGATTTATACTATCACAAGAGTTTGAAGTATATTTTCTCATAAAAAGAACTGAACATGAGGAAAAGGAGATGGTTTGAACTACTCAAGGATTATGATTTCACAATACACTACCACCCAGGGAAGGCAAATATGGCGGCAGATGCTTTGAGCAGAAAGGATCATGGAGTTTTAAACAAGATGAGAGTTGAAAAGGATCCTATCTTCATAGATATAGTAAAGATGGATATGGGAATAACCATGGAAGGTGAAACATCAATACTTTTTCAAATGGTTTCCAAACTATCTTTACTAGAAAAGATAAAAAGTTATCATACTAATGATGAAGAGTTTCAAAAGAAGACTAAAGCTATAAATGATGGGAGATTGGGTGACTTTGTATATGAAGATGGAATTTTGAAATTTGGGAAGAGACTTTGTGTTCCTGATATACCTGATCTAAAAAGAGAATTTTTGGATGATGCACATAGATCTAATTTCTCTATACACTATGGGAGCACTAAGATGTATAGATATTTGAAAGAACATTTTTGGTGGGACAACATGAAGAGAGAGATTGCTGATTTTGTGTCGAGATGTATGGTTTTTCAACAAGTGAAAGCGGGAAGACAACATCATAGAGAAGTCATGCAACCTCTTCTCATACCAGAGTGGAAATAGGATGATATTATGATGGAATTTGTCATGGGGATACAAAATACTCCTTGAAAGAATGATGCAATATGGATCATTGTAGATCGTCTTACCAAGTCAGCACATTTTCTTGCTATAAGAGAAGACTTTCCACTTTAACGTCTAGAAAAACTATATATTAATGAAGTTGTAAGACTCCATGGTATACCCCTATTGATTGTTTCTGATCACGATCCCCGTTTTACATCATGATTTTGGAAAAGTCTTCAGAAGACATTGGATACTGAAATTTGTTTGAGCACTTCCTACCACCCTCAAACTGATGGAATATCAGAATGGACTATTCAAACCTTAGAAGACATGTTGAGATCTTGCTCACTTGACATTCATGGTATGTGGGATCGATATTTACCTCTGGTAGAATTTTCCGATAACAATAGCTTACATTCAAGCATTCATATGGAACCACATAAAGCATTATATCGAAATAGATGTTGCACACCAACTTATTGGGATGATGTTGGTGAAAGAAAACTTGTAGGCCCAGAACTTGTTGAAGAAACAATAGAAAAGGTGAAGGTTATCCAAACCCACATCAAAGAAGACCAAAGTAGGCAGAAGAGCTATGCTGATAACCTGAGGAAGGATTTAGAATTTCAGGTAGGAGATCTTGTTTTCTTAAAGTTATCCCCATGGAAGGGAGTTATACGATTCGGTAAGAAGGGTAAATTAAGTCTCAGGTACATCGGAACTTTCGAAATTCTAGAATGAATTGGGGATGTAACTTACCGTTTGGCAATTATGCCAAGTCTCTCCAAAGTTCACAACGTGTTCCACGTATCACTGTTGAGAAAATACATGCCTGACCCAATGCAAGTACTCACCTATGAGTAAATTGAACTCGAACCTGATCGGTCTTATTGTGAAGAGCATGTCAAGATTCTTGATACCAGAGAACAAGTGTTGAGAAACCGGAAGACTCGTCTGGTAAAATTTCTACGGAGAAACCATAAGATGGAAGAGGCAACATGGAAACTAGAGGAACATAGGATGAAGAACCACCTGAATCTTTTTGTGCGGTAATATTCTAGAAATTTTGAGGGTAAAATTATTTGAATTAGGGAAGAATGTAACACCCCAACCTTCCATGGGACGTTTTCCTTTGAATAATGCAATAACTTGCATTGTACGCAACTTCGAGATTCTGACACACCTCGACCAATAAAACTAGACGTTGTGAATAGTAATACCCACTTTATGAAATTTTATAAATTTTATCTTTCAAAATGGACTTTGTTATTGGATTTGGAATTTCGAAATTAGCTTAGGTTGAATTTTTGGTATTTTTCTGAAAACAGTCAATTTTTGATGAATAGTGAAAAACAATATGTTATTGTTTAAAACCGACTTTTTATTTAAATAATTAATTATTATATTTAAATTTATTTTAGGTAAAAGTAGATACATAATACCTATATATGTTCAATTTAATTCACTGGAGTCATTTTGTAATAATATTAGATATATAAAATTTTATTGAACTTTTTACCGTCTTTTACCCACATCCTAGGAGCATTTGCAAATTCGCATTAAACTTAATTTTACTGCTTCTGTAAGTTGAATTTAAAAAATATAAGAGACATGGTTAATAAAAGTAAGTCAAATTTGGTTCAATAATATGAAAATAATTTTTGGTGAATTGTAACTTTTGACTTTTATTTACCACGGTTAAAGGTGAATAGGGTAATTAAGGGTAAAAATGGTATTATTATTATCTTAAAACATGTACTAATTCTATTAGACAAGTTTAATTCGACCAAAAACAACTTTAGGAAAAAAATATGATCCTCTAAGTCCACTTGGATTAGATTAGGACATTTATTATTATTTTATTTAAAGAAGAGTTAAAAGAGTTAAATTCGATGTTTAATAACTAAATCATTTTTAATATAGGGTTATACATAATATAAATTCTACTATAAATATTAATTAGAAAGATAAAAATATTTCCTATAAAATGATATTTTATTTATAATTTTTGGACATTAAATAATCTATTTTATTTACGACACAATGATGAAGCAGTAATTACCATAATAATGAAATATTAAAATAATTTATATTATAAATATCCAAAAAAATGTAAATTGAAACTTTTGATGAATTAAAATAATTTTCTAGGTTTATATGACATGTTAGAATTGAATATATGATTTTATTTTGAATAAATAAAGTTTTCAGGACTTAAAAAAATCATTTATTAAATAATGTCAAAACTGACATAATTGAGTTTAAAAAAAATACTATATTATTGGTTGATATGATATTTCTAAAAAGATAAGGTTAGTCCAAAGGGACTAAATAATATTATATATTTCATTAATGAACCTATTGTGGTTCTTTTGTTAGTTTATAGTATGTTTATTAACCATATAATATAAAAATACAAAGAGACATGGTAAATGTCAAACTATTTAACTAAGAGTTAAATCTAAAAGATAAGGTTAATATGGTGACCCAAACCTGTCTAAAACCTATTGGTTGAGTGGTTTTAGACCTATCCCCACCTTATCATCGAAATAAATCATTTTGGATCCATTATAAACCGAAAATTATTTTATTATAAAATAATATTTTAATCTTTTCCTAAGATGCCCCTCACCCCTCTTATAAAAGGGCACTTCCCATTCTCTCAAATTAACACCTTAAAAGCAACTTTTATCAGCCAAAACCTACCCAAATATCCTCCAAAATATCCTAACTTCATCCTAGAGGCCTTAACTTTCTCAGAAGTACAATTTAAGGAGCCCTTTTGATAAATTCAAAAGGAAGAACCCGAAGAAGAGGTAAATATTTAATCACCTCTTTCAAGTTATTTTCTTCTTCCACTTCCTCTTTCTTTGTTGTTTCCATTATAAAATAATAACTCTAGTATCTTCTATATACTGTGAAGTTATTATAAAAATGTTACAACCATATTCATTATTCTATCCATCCTATAAATGACAAAGTGACCATATGTGCGTACGTACGGCTTACCGTCTCCACGTCATGGTGAAGTTTGTTATTCAAACACTTCATTATTTGTATGGGTATAATATTGAGTATAACTGATGTAAATAAGAAATATAACAAGATAATTATTCTTTATATATGATATACCATCCAATTATATACTATTTTAATATCAAAAGAATGATATTGTCACTCGTGAGTATGTACAGATTACCGTCTCCACGAACGCGATGAGATTCATTTTCCCCATCGTAACCATTGAAGAATAATTTTCATTTGATGATTAAAAATAATGTTTAAGAACTTAATATCATTCTGGATATAAATCAAATACATCCTATCCATAACAAACATGTCTTATATAACAAAACATATAAAGGAAAACAAATTAGTAAACACCCAAAAAGATGATACTACTAAAATATTATTAACAAAGAAATATTATAAGATCATATATGATATCATATTTCTATGTATTATTCTTGTATAATTTAATAACAATGTTTTAACTATTATACCGGAGTTTAACATACCATCAACTAAGGAAAAGTACAAGGTAAGGGTTAATTTCACAATCTCTTTATTATTTGAGGTTGTTTTTACGCAAGTATCTACTGGGACCTCTTTATAATTCACATCCATGTTTCTTAAAAATATATTTAAAAACAATTTTAATATTTACTAGACTATGAGTTAAATTAATTTATACCCTTGTTTGACTTTTTATTAAATGGTTTGAAAGGAATCTTTCCGTCATTTTCCTAATAAGGTACTTTATGACCTTTTGGAAAAAATTAAGGTAAGAATGTCTTTTTTTAACTTATACAGAATGTGTGGCTATTTTCCATCATTATATCATTTTTAGATATTCCCATATAATCTTATAAGAATATTTTCAAAATAAATGTTTTCTTTTATAATTATGTGACTTTTAAATGATTTCAAAATAGGAAGAGGTATTTATTTCAAATAGTTTTAATTTCATCTATGTCAACAACCTTTGATGAATTTTAAACTTGTTTGAAGTTGATTTATTATGATACAAATCTTCCATATTGTATTGAGGGTTTTGTGGTATGTTTGACTGTGGATGTGTTATTTTAACACTATTCATGGTTTATGGATAAAGTATTGACTTTTAATATGCTAGTTTTAATACGAATGTTTATATTATGTTTAAACCTTTTCAAATGAGGAATAAATTTGACTTAGTAAGTGATGGTGGGAGCCTACTATAGCTCCTCAATGCATCGATAGGTCTCTTGAGACAAACTAGTGTCTTGGCACAAGGCCTTGAAAAAATCTTATTTGTAGTCTTAGCACAAGGCCTTGACTATGTGGTTATGAAGTATGGAATTATGCATTCAATCATTTTAAAAGTGGCTATTGATATTGCATGTGATTATTTGACTTGTAGAGTATACATGTGAATAAGTTAATGGAATTATTTGATTTTATTTTTTCCATATTATGCTGATTTTTAAGTTTAAAAGGCTTTTGTTTTAGTCTTATACATTGCCTTAAATGTTTATTCTTATTTATGAAAGTTTCTGCTATATTTTTATCCTTACTAAGCATATGATATCACCCCTTTCTATGTTTTATTTTTCCCTAAAGGTGAAAAAATATTTTATGGTTGAACTGCAGGGATATACTAAGGATATAAGTGTGGTAAATGGGGAAAAATGTGGTTGAATTGTTTATTTCATGATGTAATGTAAAACTTATGAATGTATCTTGTACTTCCACGACTACTAAACTGATCGGTCTTTCAGGACATGATTCCTTGTATCATGATAATGTTATATAATAATTCACTAACTATGGGTAACTAGGGTTAGGGCATTACAACTTATGTTAAAATTTATCCATATTTCAAAGTGATCCACCGACCAAAGTTAGGGTTATTTCAATTATTGGGGAATTCTAACTTGTATTTTTGGATTGAATTAACTTAGTTCACATCAAGGGTTAGATTTCAAAGAAGGAAATGGTTTATCTAAGGGTAAAAGGTTGAAGAAATATAATTTATTGATTTTTATATTTATTGTTATACTCAAAATATCAAGGAATTGTGATTTAATGTAGTTGGTATTTAGAGTTCCTACTTACACCCTTCAAATTTCTTAACTATCCAAAGTCGGGATGATGAGAAGAGGAACTTGGATACTTACCACTAGAATTTACAAACAAAAAGATATCCCAAATTCAATGGTGAGAGATATTTGGTCTTGATAAAATAATGATATATTAATAAATATAATATTTATTCATTTATCTAATTATATCATATAAATTACTAAAATTATGTATTTATTATTTGTAGAAATGATAATAAATATGACTTCAAGGATATCACTGCTATATATACTTGATAAGGATAACCTTATCACATGAAAAAAATTATAAGAGTATAAAAGGAGATAACATGTTATCGTATTATATGAAAGGAAATCATATTTCATTAAATAACTTACTCCATAAGTGCCTAGAAAAGAGGCTAGTGAGGAAGAGTTTTCAATCTATAAGAAATATCTGAATGTTGCCAAATATGTTTAGTGTTTCCTACTATCATCCATGAACAATGAGATTTTGAAGCCACATGAGGATATGGATTCATATAACATGATGTTTCACCAAAGAGATATCTATCTAGATAAATAAAGACAACAAATATACAAGATCTCCAATGTTCTACTTACAACCAAGATTTGAGATTCAGTGCCATCTGGGCCTCATGTAATCAATATTTTTTTCAACATTAATTTATTAGATACATTAGGGATTAAATTCCTATAGGAATTTCACAGAGATCTCATAATTTCCTAACTACCAAAGACCTTATCCAGTTTTATTATCCATTACAATATGAGAAGTAATGAGAATATACATTAAGAACAACTTACTCTGATTTTCCAAGTGGAAAAGGACATGGGGTAGGAAAACCAATAATCTTTATGATGAATAAGAAAAGTAAGATCCTAGAAAATGGACCCAATACTCATAAAAAATCTAAATCCCCCAAGCACCGCCTTTCTAATAAGAGGAAGATCTAGAGACAGGGAAAGGAAAATGAAACATTATGTTCTTCTTGTGAAAAGAATGGACACTAGAAGAGATTATACAACTATAAGAAAGGGGAAGCTAAATATGTGTTCTTTATCAAGTGTAATCTTTTAGAATGTATACATTGGGTATTAGATATATCTTTTGGTGATCACATCTATATCCAAATGCATGAACCAAGTAAAATCTAAATGATTTCCATAGGAGAGGTGGATTTGCGAGCTACCATTGGTGATAGGTTGGATACTCAATCCATTGTAGATTACTACATTTAATTTCCAATATGAATGATATTGGTTTTATCACATTTATATTTTATACCTACTATTACCAAGAACACATTTTTTGTATCCTACCCATATACAGATGGTTTTATTTTCAAATTTGGAAATAAATGTTTTTTCTTTAATGAATACAAAATATGTTATAGAACATTTAAATACCAATATTTATGTATTAAATAATGAAAACAAATTATTGGGAATTGATAAAAAATCATTTTCACACGATTAATATAATTCACTATATGTGGCATCACCATCTTGATCATGAAAACAAGAAGTGTTTGAAAAAGATATTTCAATATGGTCATTTATACTTTTTTGAGCGAAAACCACTTGAAATATGTCATGATTTTTTACAAGTAAAATGGCAACACCACCATCTGATATACATGGTGAAATGGATATAGAGCTTCTAATATTGGTACACACTGATGTGTCTGTGCCATTTCAAGTAGAATCTAGAGGTGATTATTCTAACTTCATAATTTTTAATGATGAATTGAGTAGATGTAGATATATATAATTAATGGGGTATAAGTCCATATACATTTATATATTTAAATAATTGAAGAATTATGTATAGAATCAACTTGTAAAGAAGATAAAGAATCTTCAATCGGATCGAGGTGGTGAATATCTTAACCAAGAGTTTAACAAACTTTAATGAGATATTTAGACTCTTTCCCAAATCACTCCAAAATATAGACCATATTGGAATGGTTTTAGTGAAATTAGGAACCATACCTTGATATAAAAGGTAAGTCCGATGATGAGTTATATAGATCATCCATTATCCTTTTGGGGATATACATTACAAACCATGACATACACACTAAAATGAGTACCAAAATAAAGTAGAAATAGAATCCCCCTAGGTCTATGGAGTAGAAAGAAACATGTTTTGTAACATAAACATGTATGGGGTTAGGAGAAATCTATTAAGGCCTTCTCTAGTAGAAAAATAACACCCTATGGAACAAATTTTATCTTTATAGGGTATCCTAAAAAACAAAGAGATATTACCAATAAAACCCATTACAAAATAAAGTGGCCTTTCCTAGATAATCCATATTTATTGAGAGGGAGTATATACATTAGAGGGATACTGGGATAAAGATTTACTTGGTTCAATTTGTTTCTAAACATACAAAATATTTTTTAAAGGGAAAGATTCCATAGTTCCCCAGGGGAATTTTATTCCTAAAACAAAAAAATTGCATAAGAGAACCATAGAGGTAAGAGAACAATATATATATGGTTTTATAGTTATTGAATATAGTTACTCCTTATTGGTTGAAAATAATTAACCTCTCTCCTATAAAGAGGTTTTAGAGAGGTAAGAAGCTACAAGATGGAATGAATTCATGAATTTTGATATGGATTCCATGTATCAGAACCAATTTTGGGTTCTGATCAATCTGTGAGTTAATGTAAATCCTATTGAATGAAAATTAGTATTCTAGAGAAAACTGGATAAGGAAGGTCAATTAAGTAACTATAAAGTAAGCATACTAGCTAAAGGGTTTAAAAAATGTCAATAAATCAACTATGATGAAACCTTTTCATCAGTAACCATGTTTTAATCCATTATAATTCTTCTTGCTATAGAATCCTACCATGAATATAGTGTTTAGAATATGGATGTAAAAAACCAATTTCTTTAATGGGATCCTTTAAGAAGATGTCTATATGAAACAACCATAATGGTTTTTGATTCTATGTGAGTCCAAAAGGATATGTAAGTTACAAAGATCCATTTCCAGATTGAAGCAATCATTTAGGTCAGGGAACCTTCAATTTGATGAAGCTATACAATATTTTGGTTTCATTAAGAATGAATATTATCCATGTGTTTTCAAGAATTTTAGTGGGAATGTGGTTATTATCCTAGTAGTATATGTCTATGAAATATAAATTATTTTAAATGATATTCCAGTCTTATAGTTTTTTAAGGACTAGTAAAAAAATGTTTCACCATTAAGGAATTATGGTAAACCAGCCAACATTTTAGGGATCAAGATCATTCATGATAGGTCCAAGAGGTTTCTTGGACTAAGTAAAGGTACATAAATTGACTATATAATAATGATATTTAGTATAGAATAATCCAAGCTGGAATTGGTTCCAGTATCACATGGTGTACATTTTTTTAAGAAAATGCATCCCCAAAAACAACAAGAGAAAGATAAAATGAGTAAGACCATATACTCTTCAGCGTTAGATCAACCATGTATACCATGTTATATACTATATGTGATGTTACCTATGAATTGATAATGGTAGTAATATATCAAGTTTAACTATGAGAACAATATTGGTCTTCTGTTAAGGCTATATTTATATATCTGAGAAGAAATAAGGACATGTTTCTAGTGCATGGAGGAGATGGGGAACTATTCATCATGGGTTATAATAATTCTAGTTTTAAAATATATTATAATGATATGAAGTCACAGTTAGGATATGAATTCTATATCAATGGATGATTTTTGAGCTAGAAGGGTTCAAATAAACTAGTTGTCACTGATTCTACAGTGGAGTTTGAATATATATACCATCTTATGATGTAGCTAAAGAATCCATTTGTATATGAAACTTTTTATAGCATCATGATGTGTTACCTAATAGTAAATAACCTATCACATTACATTATGATAATATTGTAGTAGTGGATATTTCAAAAGAGAAAATGTTACCCCAATAGACAAAGCATGTGCTTTTGAAGGATCACCCCATGAGGGATTTTTCTCAAAGGGGTGAAGTTATAGTAAAAAAAGTTTCCATAGAATGAAAAATGGTGGAAACCTTCAATAAAGTTCTATATTATAAAAAAAATTAGTATCATGTGAGATCTAGTGAATTGATGGTTGTTAGTAGTTGCCGCTTTTAAAGCAAGAGTTTGTTGGAGTTGGTGCACTAGAACCAAATAATGTGTAAATTATGATAATATTTATTCATTGTTTTAAATATTAATAAAATACTTATCATATCATGATTTTTCTTTTGTGTTACATAGAATTTGATAATGTCTTAAGAGTAGTTTTCACACTAAAAGGTTATAACAGTTCCCTGCTATAATGAGAACCTAGAAGTGTCAAGGAAATTTTCTTAAATATATGTTCTATATCTAGATGAAATCATTTTAGGAGAAAAAATTATATAGGTTTTCAAGGGTGGAGACTCTTATAATTTTGATGCACATTCTCATGGTGTACACCCTTAGTAATTTCTAGTATAGGAAATTATGAGAGAAGGGACTGTAAGTAGGAAATCCTCATTTATATGTGTCATTGGATGTTCCTATATATGGATGTGAATATTGGTCCTTGGACTGTAATATTATTATTAATAGATTTTATGAGTCACGTATATTGATGTATTGGTGAAAAAAATAATGAAATATGTTCACAGCGAATTAGGATATATTGGGTGCATCATGAGTTATATTTGATTAATTAATAATGCGAGAAAGGATTTGTCCCGTGCGTGTTCATTAATTTTAGTTTATATCTTGAAATTTTTTATGAAAGTGACATAGCCTAAATAAATCCTTGTCCACGGTGTTCTATAGGAAATTTCAATTTCTTAAAATTCAAAGAAACCAACATCGATCACACAGGCTTATGGAACCGATATGCAACCTCCTTGATTATAGATATCAAGATAAATGGGTTATAATACACAATAATCATATGTATGTGGTTTAACATCATTGTGACATTAACTTATTTCTCTATGGGTGTCTTGGTATGTTTCTAGACAGTAACCTTAAATATTGGGTTATTTCACCTAATTCCACTGAGAAAGAGGTCTAGAGGGTCACAGACTATGTTTATCAAGAAACTTAGTTAAATAATAATTTTATTTATTATTTAACAAGTTTAATCAACATTATTCCCATACATGGTTTAATAATTATTCATGTTTTATTGATCAAATATATTTCCTCACAAGTAATTCGAGAGAATATTTTGAGAGAAGAATATTTAATAACAATTTATTTTCTATTTAGTGAATATAATATTTAATTATTCATTGGAGAATAATGCAGTGATATTTATTTATTAAATAAATAGTCATTATTCAAGGTCCAATAAATATTGTAGAGGAATGGAAAGCTGAGATTAATGGTCTGATTAGAAATAATATTTATTGAATATTATTTTAATAAATAATATTTAAATAAATGTGTGAGTTTAGATCATGTCATGAAATATTATTATTATTTTTGTTGTTGTTGTTGATATGGGGTTCCATAGGAAATAAGAAAAATAATAAGGGTTCATGTTCAATTGTTATTTTCTAACCCTATGGGTATATAAATTTAATTATATTATTTTCTCATGGGTTACCAATTTCATTTTATTATGCATAACAACATTCAAATATAATTATCTCGAAGACCTAGAGAGATCCTTCTCTAAGAAAACTCTCAATAATGTAGAGGGATCTTCCTACTCCAATACTATTTAGTCTAGATAGGTCAAAAAAAATATTTCTTCAACCAATTCTTGGGGAGATCAAAGGAAAACTTCACAAGCATTAGGATCTACAATACTAGCACCCAGATATTCCTATGACAATTTTCAGAGGTTCATGGGACATTTGTAGATCACCACTAGAGGGAATCTACTCTTGATTCCTACAACTCAATGACAATAGCACATAGATATTCTATCATATACATAAATAAAGAAATAATTCATCTCCAAGTAATTCATAATTGTTTATATTAATTATAAATAATAAGTGATAATCTTGAATTTGGTTACAAATTTATACCATTTAATTAATCTTTGATTTGATTATATTAGTCACATAATTTATCATTGATGTACATCTTGGATTAATCATCTATTTTGAAAAAATGTTGAGTTGGGTATGCCCCATCTGAAGTTTCTATTGTGGCCATAACCTTCAATTTGGTTAACTAATTTGTCTCATGAGAACTACCGATGCATCTAGGGGCTATATAATTATGGCCCCTATATATCATTTCATTTCCTAAACTTAAAATATATTTAATGATTAATTTAATTCAAGAAAAATATTCCTTATCAAAAAATATCTATATGAAGTAAATAATATAGATTTATAAATATTCCCCAGGTTAATCAAATAACTTTCAAAGTAATCATCATATTTAGAAATGGTATACAGTTTGGACAATAATGATATCCATGATATAAAGAATATGGATATTTAATAGAAATTTAATTTATAATTAAAAATGATCAAAATAAAGTGATTATATCAAGATAATTTTAACAATTACAAAATTAATCAAGTGATGAGAGGAGACCATCAGTTCATCTGGAATATAGGTTTTTACAATAAAATTATGTCATTTGGAAGAATAAATGGAATGGAAGAAAATTTTTAAAATAAGATTTCATAAAATATTTTTCCTTGTAAAACCATTGAAAACAAGTTGAATAAGATACATTTCTTAAAATGGTTATGGTAGTGGGGAAGTCTGGTATCACCGTATATGTTAAGAAAACATCCATTTTGACTTTCAAAGAAAACATCCCTTTCAAAAAATAGTAGAATAATTTGTTTAAAACCATTTTTAAATGTCAAGGATAAATCAAAATATATTTAATAACTCATTTGAGTAAATAAAAGGACTTTTAAAAACCATTTTTAAAAAACATGGACATGGGATAAAAATATATCCAATTAAAATCAAATCAAAATTTTATAACATTTATTTACGTGATTCAAGTATTAAAGAGAGGAAAATTTGGAATAAAATATAGAAAATTATTAAATATCAAGTGGATATAAAAATCATTGTATATTATGAAGGATAAATGATAACATTCTTTCAATAGGAGTAGAAGGAATCCCAAAATGACATGAGATTGTAAAATTGATTCTTACGTCTTTAGTATCTTTCAAATTGAAACCCCTTGAAAGAATAAAATTTAATTTAACCATTTACCATCATGAATAAATTTTAATTAATTTTAGATACATAAATTTGGAAGTATATACACCATATAAAAGTGAGTGGGATCATATTAACAAATATGTCCCGATGGAATGGAAATTGAGATGAAATCCCTTACCTCACGTTTTTATTTAGTTGAATGTTTTCTAACTTCAGTTATATTTTTATAAAAATATTATTAATTTATAAAATAAATATTTTCATATTTCTAATATCATATATGATCCTATTATAACATATTACCACCCATATTTTAATAATATTTAATTATTACCAATTTTTTGGGTGTTAACCACTTTGTTTTCCCACTCATGTTTTATAATAGAAGTTATTGTTCTTATGCATTGGATATAGATACATTATCTCAAGAATTATATTAATGTTATAAATATCATATTTTTTCATTAGATACCTTTTTATAATATTTATTGAAATTTGGACATGGAAAATGAATCACATTACTTCATGGTAAAGTTAGGCCATACATATGCACAAGTGACAATATCATTCCCTTAATGGGTGATAGGGTAATGAAATTGCATGATATATTAATTTTAAAAAATTAATATCATGTCATATGTATCATATATATTCACTATTTCCATCATTATTAATATCCATTTGAGCTGGTGATGGGAAAAAAATTACATCGGTTTATGAGACGGTTGTTCATCATACACATGAGTAATGGATTTGTTTCTCATTTGATAGAGGAGGACATGGATAAATATTATATCATCAATATAATAACATATTATTATATGAGAGATACTATTGTTAGTTTCTTGTAAGTGTTGTATAATGAGCCGACTGGGTCCAACTAGATTAGTCTCACAAGAGGGTCCGCTACATGGTGACATGAAACAAAGGAACACAAAACCAGTCTCATGTGTAACCAAAAAAAGTTATAAAACCAGAGTATAGTGCAGAAGAATGATAAAACATCCATGAGACTAATAGAGTAAAAAAATAGGCCCAACTAGAAATATAAAATAGACCATACTAATATGTCTATGTGTGATCATTCATCACCACCAAACCATCCTTCTATGAAGATGATGACCAATAAGAGAAACCGACATGATACAAAATTCCCTTCCCTTTACAGGAGTCCTAAAAAATAGCATCAATAACCTCCCAATTCAAAAATTCGGGTGTGATAAAAAAATATATGTAGGATAACACCAAAGAATCTAAATAAGTTATAATATCAAGAATGAAAAAGAATCTAAATAATTTATAATATCAAGAATGCAATAGATCTAACTTTAAACCAAATCCAGTTTACCAATAATTTTCATAGAATAAAACCATTTTGTAAATCATCCTTTGTTTTTCATAAAAACATACCATATTCACCAAATCTTGAAATTTTTAAAGCAAAAAATAAATTATGTAATCATAGAAAAAAACAACCATGGATTAACTATAAGATAAGTATGTGAGCGAATAACCATGAAAATACCATAATGTGATAAACTAATCATCAATGAAAAAGCACACATTTGGTCTTTAACCTATGGGTATACATTCTAGGAATAAAATTAAAGACCCAATATAGGACTAAGGTTAATCCAACCAATATAAAATATAGGGGAATTATGCACAAAAAATTGACATAAAACCACTTGTGGAATTACACACACAAGGAGTGAAAACCCTATTTTGGATGCACCGTAGGTTACTTTTTTTAAGAGGTGGTGCCTTAGTCAAAGACCAAGGAACAATTTATTGATAAAAAAAAGAAAGGGAATTACAAAAGTCTGAAAGAAAGAATCTTATTACAATACTTAATGAAAAAGAGAGGGAATTGTCAGGAAAATCATCCAACTATGTAATAACCTGATTGACCCCCTTGTTGGTAAGACTATCAGTAACCATGTTCACTTCACGATACACATGTGTGGAAATGTAGTTGAGATCCATGAGCAAAGCAAGACATTTCATCCATCGAGAGGTAAGGGGCCATGCAAGGTGCACCACCCCCTTCCAAATATCTTGGACAACAGTGGTTGAATCAAATTCAATCCACAGCTTGTTCTAACCCTTTGTCTTGGCAAAGTCCACCGCATGAATGACTCCCAACATTTCTGCTTCAAGGCTAAGGCCGTACCACATTCATTGAAAAATCATGATCACATTTAATAAAACATTTTCACATAATAACCATTATTCTTTCTGGATTAATGCTCTTTTTCAAAACCCAAACCACCATTCAAATAATTTAATCAGACACTTGCTATGCAAAAATCTGTTTTTAAATAAATCCCCTTTAAAAAACCTGAATCTCATCCAATGAAACCATTCCAATTTCATATAATGAATTTTAATTGAAAAAATAAATTGAAATGAAAAAAACATATTGAAATTCAATAATTAACCCTTTGTATAGAGACACCTACCACAATATTAGAGGAAACCTATGCGCCTTTGGTAATTAATATTATAAACTAGATGGGAAAACTCTGATAGAAAATGCGTGGGAGAAAACTACAATGGATAGATCAAGATGACATCCATATTATTAACCCATTTAAAAATGCATCACACACAACAACAAAACCTTGATAAAAAAATCTAAAGAATTAGAGGGAGATCAAAATACATGAAGGAAGAAAACCCAATGCATTAGAGATCAACCACTCTAAGAAAAGTGATCCAGAGGAGGAAGGAACCCAAAACCACCCAAAATAAGTATTGGGTTTGATAGGAAAACATGCATATAAAATGGGAAAAGATTCATATTTTCTATGTGATAAAAACCACTTGTCCCAAATAATTCACATCATGAACCCCTTTAAAGGTGAGAATTCCCCTAGTTTTCATATATGTTGAAAAGGCATCAAGTTAATGTAAAAATACTAATCCAAACCATTTCACATCATTAAAAGGTTTCATGAATTGTAATTTTATGTGGTATAAACTAGAATCATAGAATATCCCATATATCAAATTCATGTCATGTAAATAGTTCCTAATGTGAATGTGTCTAGCAGGATTCTATAATCCCAATTTTGTAGAAAATTCCCAAACCAACTCCTAATCCCAATAAAACCTTTGAAAAATGTATACCTAAACTCCCTTAATTAAAACAAACAAACAGACTCTAACTTTAGATTAATCAAGGGTAAATAAACACCAGAAATAAAGTACATGATGTTTAAATCTACCCACCATAAGCACTTTCAATCCCTATAATGTCATTAAGATCCTAGAATCTCAAAAAGTTAAGGAGAATTCTGCCTCATCAATAATTCCCACTCCCACGTCTCATGGATTTCCAGTACACACATCCATAGTACACCAACCAAGGGATGTGTTTTACAATGAAATACCTTGTCTTAATGATCCATAATTTGAACTGGTTACTCAACCATAGTGGTGTTGGGATCAAGATCAACATCCTGCCATCCAATCACATGGGAATGATCTGGTTGACACCTTCTTAGCTAGGAAACATGAAACATGTCATGGATGGAATTCAAATGAGATAGACAGTCCAATCAACATGGTACCTTTCCATGTTTCTCCACAATCTCAAATGGACCAATAAACCTTAGTTCCATCTTACAATATCTACCTAACCAACAGTTCCCCAACTGATTTGAAACTCTATATAAAACCTAATTACCAACCACATATTCCAGTGGTCGATAAAGATGGACCACATAGGATTTATGATGAATATTTTCTGAGATAAACCACTTTTGGATAAACTACACCTTTTTCATCATCTCTTAAACATTACTCATACCAACCAAGAAACACTCTCCTAACCCTATTCAGCACAATGGAGATCTACAAGGATGCCCATACAATTCCTCAAAAGGTGCTATCCAAATTCAGGTTTGATAAATATTTTTATAGGAAAACTAGACCAAAGGAAAATAATTTTCCTAAGAACTACCGAAATCAAGCACACATTCCTAGAGAATATCCTTAATAACCTAGATATATCTCGTTATCTATACATCCATCAACAAATTATATTCTATACTCAATTTTATTTAGGAACTCATTGACTCTTACAAACCTTTTCATAAACCAAGATATGAACCTAGGGTCCATGTTAGAAATAATCATAGAGGTAACCCCACGAAGTTTCAAAATCTCTTGGACATACAATTTCCTAAACTACCGTACTTTTGTAATCTCCTTGATAGGGATGAAAAACACTGATTTCATGAGTTGATCAATGATCACCCAAATCACATCCTTCCCAATAGGATTTTATGCGTCGCGAACCAAGTCCGGTCTTCATCCAAATCGATGCCTGACCCAGTCCGTGGCATGTCCTGAAGTGAATTCCCTATCCCCATGGGCTGGCACAAGTTCCTGGGTATCATAAATAAATCTTGGCAATTATTTACACGAATATGAAAATATAAAACAAACAACAATAACTAATAAAACAAATCTAAAAATTCCAAACCAAACAAGCCTTAATCATTTTTCAAGATTGAGTTACATAGTTTAAACTAAACCCCAAAACTACCACAAAGCAAGGTAACCAAAAACCATCTCAAAAACCACCACCTATAAAGAGGACGTCACCCTAAAGCCATCTCCACAACACCGCACCATGAAAGAAAGCTAATAACCTGAAACACCATCTCCAAAATCTTTACCCTTAACTGTATCAAACATAACCAAATAAACTTACACCCAAATGGGTAAGTAGGTTGTCATCTAGCACCCAATAGGATTACACCCAAGAAAAGATTCCATGTACTAAAAATTATATAGAAAATAAACATGAAAGCTTAATATTTAAAGGAAATACAAGAAAAATTTAAAGGAAATGAGTCTTAATAAAAATCACTTTTAAAGGAATGAAATTTTAACTGAAAACACCTTTACCTTACAAGTTACCCTAAAATTCCACACCTTATACCAATGGTGAGTACAACATAGTCAAAGAGAAATAAACATGGGAGATTCCCTATGGATGATAGCTAGTAAATGGGACCCTAGAAACTCACGTCTCAGTGTAAAGTGGTATAGAAACCACAAACAAATGTGTTCTCATGTGCAATCCACTAGGGGGAATCACATTCCAAGGCATAGTGGTCTCTAACCATATCACATGTTCAATAGATTTTGTCGTTGTCAAAATTGATAAGTGAAACTAGGTCAAATCCACTTCTAAATCACCAGTAAACTAGTCATAGTCCACCCTCCTAGCTACCCGAAATTCTCTTTGTGATCAAAAAAGTTTCAAGTTCAAATAGCATACCAAATTCACATAAGCAATCCAATTAAACACTACATATACCCAAGTCACCATTTACACATCCAAATCATACTTCAAAATCATATGTTGTCCAACAAATTTCTAAAATGTGATCCACACCTCATAAATAGTTTAATAAAACCTGTACACAATTTAGAAAACACTTTCACACCATTCATAAAATTTAATAAACCATTTAAAAATTTAATAAAACAATTCCAAGTGGTATCGAAAGCCTTTATACACCAAAACCTACTCAAAACCCTCTTTTAAGACCAAAAACACACCAATAACATACCCAAACAGGATTTAAAGCCCTTGCATCATTTAATAAATTAGCTGCATGTATTTTAAAATTAACTCAAATAAAAAAACATGGGCTACACATGAAAAAAACTCAATTATATCTAAATAGGATACTTTAAAATCAAATGATTAACAAATCCTATGAAAAATGGTTTTCGTACCACAAAAAATAGAAAAAAACATGTCAAATAGGTCAAGGGAAAAAATAAATTTATCCAATAATGTTTACACATGGAACCACCAACCTTTATTGTCAAAAACTCCAAAATTCGATGCAAAACATCAGTCGCATGAAAATCGCACCGTAAGAAACCTAAAGAAAACCCTACTTCAAGAATTTGAACAAAAAATCAAAATAGAACCCTAAAAAAAATGAAACCCTAACCGAAACCCTAAGGGAAGAGGGAAAACCTCACCTAGGGTAGAACCCACCTGCGGCGGAGGGAGAGGAGGACAATGCAAGGGTCTGATAGGCTGGCCATATGGGGAGAGGGTGGCCAGAATTGAGCCGTTCTAGAGATCTAGCCAAGAAAGGGAGGGAGACATGAGGGGAGCAGGGCAGTGCGATGTAGGTTGGAATTAAGGGAGGTTGCTGGAAGGGAGTAGGGGTGCTGTCCAAAGGGTGAGACATTTGCAGTAAGAGGGAGGAAGGGAAGCACACTAGCAGTGCGCAACGTAGAAGATAGGGGGAGGGAGAGGAGTGGAAAGAAAATAAAGAAATAAAATAAAATGAAAAAAAGAAAAATAAGGGGAAAATAGAACTTAAAAAAACTAAAATACCAATGCAACAATAAAGATTATAATTAATGATAATAATAATAGTAATGATGTTAATAATATCAACTTAATTAAAATATTATCAATAATAATAATAATAATAATATTCTTAAATAATATTATCATTATTATTATTAGAAAATTATTAATTCATTTTATTTTTCTTACTTTAATTTTCTTTCATTTTATTACGCATATTATTAATTAATTAATAATATTTTTTTGAACACTGGGCAGGCCACCCGGTGACCTGGGTGAAGCCGCACGACTTTGACCATGCTCTACCCGTGTGCCAGATGTCATAAATCCCAAAAAATTCGTTTATTTGCAAAAACATAAAATCTCAATTAGGCTCATCCCACACCTAGATAAAATATTTCAACACCAGATAAAAATAATAAAATAAAAATGTTTTAAAAGATAGGACATTACAATTCTCCCCACCATGAAAACTTTCTACCCTTTGAAAGTCAACTCAAATCTTGATCAGAGAATAAAAACGGATACTCCTCCTCAACCCATGAATTCCATACCCAAGTCTCATGCACATAATTCTCATACTTCTAAAGGATACATACCAACATAATATACTTCCCAGGAAGCACATTCTCTTGGGAATCCACTATCCACAATTGTCGTTCAAAAACTGATAAATCGGGTTATATATCCAACTCTTCCTATAACATCCCATTACTATTTCAAGAATTGATAGACCCTCTTATATTAAATTATTAATATCTTATGTGGAAAATAATAAATTATCATTGAATTTTTGAAAAATGCGTTAAAGGCCTTAGCTACCAGTTAACATCTTAAAATATTCAATTGAATATTTTTTCGGTTCGACACTGAGTTGGTGCATGATTCAGAGGTCCGCAAAGGCATGTCAAAGACAAACTAAAATTATTAAATAGAATATATCAATTGCATAATTTTTATTCAAAATATTTTAATAACCCTAAAATGTTGCATTGTTTGAGAAATCTGAGACCACTGATATGTATGAAATATAGTGTTTACCTTTGGAGGGGTATGACATTCAAAGGTTCTAGACATTTGGATGCCTCTATCATGAGATAAAGTTATTAAATAATATTTATTTTATTTTTTATTAAAAATAATTAAATATCTCATAAATGGTCCATCGTATGGGAAATATGAGACCACTGATAGGTTCCAAATGTGGTGTTTACCCGGGGAGGGTTATAACATTCATAGGCATTTTACATTTGAACACCTCGCTCAAAAAATAACCCTTTTTATTTTATTCAATTATTTATTAAAATTCTTAATTAATAAATCATTAATATCTCTCAAACGGTTAATTGTTAGAGAAATAAAAGACCATCGGTGTGTCTGGGATGGGGTGTTTACCCTAGAAAGGGTATAAGTTTCATGAGTAATGGGTGTTTGATTTGTCTTCTTATTAAATTAATATATCTAATAGTTTAATTATTAACTTAGTTATAAAAAATGGATTTTTACTATTCAATCATCTTATTAAATGGGATACCACCATTTTTGACGCATGGTGTATTCCAAAAGCTTCAATTTCTAATCATTTATACCATTTCTAAAACCAATACATTAATGTGGTAAATTAAAATTCTCCATCATCAATTTTCAATTGAAACAGTGGATTATATTAGGGTTTTAATTCTTGGTGGATGAAACGTATATGGCATGGGTTTTTATATAATTCAACTAGTCGATTTTCATTCCGGTGGGAAATAGTTAGGTTCAAGCAATCCTAGAATAATTTTCACACATTAGAAAACCCCTTTGGACCAATTTTACAATCCATCAAGCACCACACTTGTTCTTCCTTGTGCGTGGTGTGCATGTAAAATGAGTTTCTATTTATTTATTTCTTTGATTCTTTTTTTTCTTCTTCCATCACAAATTTAGGAAAATAATGGTGATATTTTATTAATGTTTTAAACCTTAAATTACCAAAGGTTGGTTTTTCAAAAATGTTGGAAGATAGATATAAAAATTATCAGACAATAATTTCATCAAATTATCAAAAGATAAATATGAAGAATTATCAAATCAAATTTTCATATAATCTTCCATGAAAAAATTATTTATGTTATCAAGTCATAATTATTGTGGTTATCAAATATAATTGTTAAATAATTTATTAAAATATGTTTTCAAAAATTATCAAATGGTAATTGTAATAATTTATCATAGGATATTTGATAAAAATTATCAAATAATAATTGATATAATTATCGAATGATAATTTCAAAATTATAAATGGATAATTATAAATAATTGTCAAATGATAATTACAGTGAATAATCAATAGATAATCGTGAGTTTTCCAAATGATAATTATTAAAATAATTTCTGGTAGGATAATTATTTAAATTATCAATGAATAATTATAAAGGAATACCACATCTGTTATCATTTTAATCTAAAGATGTTATAATATAGAATATGTTTTATAATTATTTTGAGTAAAATGTTGTTATTGCATGAGTTAACATAAAATGATAATCCATAGATTATCCAGGAAAGATAAAATGTAATCACATGTAATATTTTATTTCCTTGTGAAATAAAATAGAGGGATATGATTATCTAATTAGGTTTATAATTATTATTATTGATATTTCTTGTGATTTCATGAATTAACATAAAACTATAATCTATTGATTATTCAGGAGATATAAAATGTAATTGCAGTTAATATTTTACTTCCTTCAAAAATAAAATAGATGTTTTGGTTCTATGAATCATTGAAAAATGTCGAACATTAGTGTGTAGATTCTTATGATAATAATGTTGTGAGGAGGTGTATTGAGCCACACTGGGTAAATTATCATTATCGCTGACATCAGTGACCTTGAGGTAGGTGGTTTTGTCCCAATTAGCCAAATTGATTATCCTTAAATTGATTGATTTATTTCAATTGATGATTTAAATTCATTTTCTCAAATTTTATTTCAACTAAATTGATAAAAAACAGATTCTAGTGAATCGAGATATTTAAAATGGTTTTGGAATCAAAATTTTGAAAACCCCCAATTCCATTGAATTGGGTGTGTTTATGGAAATTGGATGCTTAAATTATTTAATTTAAAATATATATTTGATGGAAATGATTTAATTTAAATTTTTGAATTTTTTTGTGGAAATAAATTGTGTAATGATAGAATTGGTATTGAATGGATTTAAAACTGGTGAAAATGGCTTTAAAATGTTTTGATAGAAACCCAATGGTTTTATATTGTTAAAGAGGCATGTTTTTTATTAAGGCATGTTTTGGTTTTAAATGAAAAATTAGAATTTAAATAGAAGAATGGGATTAATTGTATTTTGAGTAGTCTTAAAATAAATTTCCAATCATTGATTGTGTAAGATAACATGCAAGACTTAAGGTGGTTGGTGAGTTATTTAGACACACTCTACGACTACTAAAACATTCTAAAAAATATATGCAGCATGTCACATCCCATTGGCAATGGTGACAAGTCCTCTCTGACTAGTGTCCAGAGGATGTATGTGTACACATATTGTTGTGATCACTTAGAGAGTGCGGAGCCCTATATCTAAAAATAAAATCATACCTATTTTGAAGATGATCATGTTGTTTGGTTGTTGTTTATATTTGAGATATAAATTTATGAAAATGATTTTAAACTGCTTCACATGACTACTGATTTTACATAAACTATTTTATGTAACTTTTTTATCTAATTTATTGTGTTAGAAATATTACAACATTTTAAAGTCTTTGTTTAAAGTAATTTTCCATCATTTGAACTGTATAACATGATTTGTATAATTATTATTTAAAATGTCAAACCTATTTATTTAGAAAATTGAAAGCATTCCTTTGGTTAATCAATTACTAGAATCTGTTATGAAATCTAAGGTGAGACCCTACTGGGATTTTTATCTCACACCATACTTGTGCCTTCAGGTGTTTTTAGATTATCTTCTTCCAGGTTCAAGAAAAGGGAAAGTATCACTTGGAGGTGGATTGAGAGGCTGAACAGTGGTATTGGTAAGTTGTGACCTTAGGGACCTGAGTTGTGTTTCCCTGTTTTAGTACTTGGGTTGTAGTAATTTGGCCTTGTTTACACTTTATTGTATTTTGGTACTTTATTCCCAGTAGAGTTTTCTTTTTATATGGATACTGTCATGCTTCTTTTACTTCCTCATTATTAGTCAAAAAATCATTCTCACTAGAATGTTGTATGATTACAAGTGCTAGTCAAAAACCCTTGGGGACCGGGAATGCCCTTCGGGCTATGTCAGGTTCGAATCGGTTATCAGGTTACTAGGGTACCCGGGTTGGTTCATGACAAAATTGTATCAAAGGGAGGTTGAGCTTTTGTCTTGAAGTCAGTATGCATTTGTTAAATATTTTTGGGGGCATAGTATAGGTTTTGGGCACAACGAAAGCGCAAGATGGACGTGTTCCCAATTTTGAAAATTTCTGTAATTGACGATTAATCCCAGATCAATATGATGATTGTAACACCCCAAGTTTCCATGGTATTCTTCCTTTATAAATTATTCAATATCGTGCAATGTACACAACACCGAGTTCAATCGCCGCACGACCTATAAAACTATCCATTTAAAAAGCGGTTATGAATATAATTAACCACATTTTAAATTTTATATATCCCATAAAAGTTTAATATTCATATTTTGTGTTTCTTATACATAATATAAGGACATATTCAATTTTTCAGATAAAAGAAGTATTTTTCAAAAAATGTAGTTTTTTCACCTTTTAATGGAAAACCCTTTTTAAATAAAATATTTGACTCTTTTATATATTAAATTTAATGAAAATAAATTATTCTTTAGAATCATGACATAAAAATTTAGTTTGGATAAATTTTTGGTACTTTTTGGATAACTTTCATATTTTGATGAATAATGAAAAATACTAAATTTTAATTCAAAACAAATTTTTTTAATAAAAATAATTTATAGTGTTAAATTATACATTTGAGTTGTTTTAAAGAATAATTAAATTATAATTTTATCATTTAATATAATTTAGGTCATTTTAAGTAATTTCATATTTAAATTGGACATAAACACATGTCAATCTATTGATAGTTTTTACTTATTAAAAACCCACTTTTTGGTTTTCACAACCAGAATTAATTTTAAATTAATTACTGGAACTTCTATGTTTTGAATTTGGAAAAATGGATTTCATATTTGGAATTAGAAGGTCCAATTTTTGTAAATAGGTACCTTTTATTTTTGAACATTATGAAGAGTAACTTCAGTAATTATTTTTATTTACCATGGTTAACAGGTAAATCTGGTAAATAAGGGTAAAATAATAATATTATAATAATATAAAACTACCCTAAAATGTGTCCTAATCCTATAGTTTGATATATATTCTACCATGATCATACTTAGGCCTAAATTTTGTCATTTGGGGACCAATTGGGTGTGATAATGACATGTTATAAAAATTAATTTAAAGTAAAGATAATTATCACATAAAACTATATCTTTTACTAATTTTATTTTAATATAGGTTTATATAACCGATATATATATCTATAAATATTCATTATAAATATGAAAATATTTAATATATCATGGTATTTTATTTTTAATTTTTATAAATTACATAAATATATTTATTTATGACATAATTATGATGCAGTGATTACCCCGTTATAGAAAGATTCAAATAAATGAATTTATAAATATTAAAATAAATTTAATTTGACATTTTTTATGTCATACACGAATTTTATGGATGAAATTGACATATTATGGATGATTTAATACCTTATTTTTGAAGGAATAAATTTATTATGTCTTAAAAAAAATCAATTACTAAGTATTGTCAAAATTTACACAAATGAGTTAAAAAAAATTATTTTATTAAATGATATAAAAATCCTAAAAATATAAAGTTAAAAAAACTTTTATAGTGATAAAATTTTTATAAATGATACACTTTATTTTTTATTGGCATTTTATAGTAATGATATTGACCATGTAGTATAAAAATACAAGAGGACATGGTAAGAGTGAACTTATTTAACAAAGGGTTTAATCTAAAAGATAAGTTTACTTTTATGACCTAAACATGTATAAAACCGATTGTTTGAGAGTATTTAGACACATAATAATATAATCCTCGAAATAAATCAATTTTTATCTATTATAATCTGAAAATAAATTTATAATAAATTAATATGTCAAGTTTTTTCAAAAGTGCTCCTCACCTCTCTTATGAAAGGTCCCCTCCATTTCTCTTTAATTCACACCTCCAAAGCCATTTTTCTCGTCCAAAACCTACCCAAATATCATCCCAAAATCCATAAATTCATCTTAGAAGAAAAAATCTGGGCATAAATCCAACTTTTTTAGTCCTTTTGGGCAAATAAAAAGGAGACACCTGAAGAAGAGGTAATCATTTTATCCCTTCTTTCAAAGTTCATTTCTTCTTATACTTCCTCTTACTAAGATTTTACCATACTAAAATAACAACTCCATAATCTAATATATGATGATATTTTTTTAAGATTATGGGACAACTGTATTTCTCTTTTTACCCATACTATGAAAAACTATACCACCTTGTGTGTGTATGTACAACTAACCATCTCCATGCCGTGGTGTACATTGTTTTTCATGTACACTTTTATTTATATGGGTATAATGATGAATATAATGGATTTAAATAATAAATATAACTTGATATTTCTTCTGTAAAATTCACATTCCATCCAATTACATACCATTTAATCCTTAAAGGAACTATATCGTTGCTTGTGCGTAAGTACGACATATCGTTTCCATGACATGATGAGATTCATTCTCCTCTTTAACCATCCAAGAATGATTATAAAATAATATATTATTAAATATATGAAAGAATAAGTATAATGGAATGATATATATATATATATATGTACATATATTTCATTCACTTACTTCCATTCAATATGATAAGAAAATGGAAACAATGTTTATGTGTACGTACGACCTACCATCTCCATGAACGATGTATTACATTTTATATATCTATCTATTAAATATATTTATATTATGAATATATATGATATATAAATCATATTATACATTCTATAAGTAAGTAAATCCTGATTTAAGTAATATGATCAAGAATAAAAATTCAAAACATGTACGATAAACAAAGTGATATTACCTGAAATGTTGCATTAACATGGAATTGTTAATAAATGGGTAATATAAAGTCTTAAAAGAAACATATATAATATAATAAATATTATTATAATTCTTATATAAATTAATAATATGTTTAAAAAAATTATACGTGAGTTTCAGAGTTGTACAGAGAGTATCAGACCTAAGGTAAGGGTTAATTCCTCAATCTCATTATTATCTGAGATTGTTTATGTGTAAGTATATACTAGGACAGATTTATCATCCATGTCCATGTCTCATAAAAATATTTTAAAAAGGAATCTTTTATGGTTTTATAGAAGGTAATATTTAACTATATCATTATTTTAAACATTTGAAACATTTATTTTTCTAAATCTATTTAATTAATGTCCATGTTTTCAAAATGATTTTAAGGATTTATTTATATGAACATAATTATTTTAAAATGATAATTCTTTTCAAAAGTTTCAAAGTGTTATGGGAAACTTTGATTCAAAAATATTTTTTAAATGACTTCCTTTATAAATTGTGATAATTTTAAATTATTTCATAAAAAATGGATATTTATCTCAATGATTTTTACTGATTAATTTCAACTATGTCAACATCCTTTATTAGATATTATTCTTAATTGAGATTGATTTATTATAATACAATCTTTTATATAGTATTGAATGAGTTATGATATGTTTGACTGTGGATGTGTTATTTTTATACCATTCATGGTTTATGGTTAATGTATTAACATTTCTTATGGTAGTTTTATTATGAATGTTTATGTTATATTTCATCTTTTTTATATGAGGAATGTATTGGACTTAGTAATTGATGTGTGGGACTCTCTATATCCCCTATATGCATTAGTAGGTCTCATGAGACAAACTAGGGTCTTGGAACAAGACCTTGACAGAATATTTGTGAATTGTCTTGGCATAAGGCCTTGACATAATTGTTATTATGCCCAGGATTATGCATTCCCTCGTTATGAAATTAGTTATTACAAGTGATTATTCAACTAGTATAATATCTATGTGCAAGTTTATATGGTAATGTTTGATTTATTTTTTCTATATTGTGTTTAAGTATATGTTTAAAAGGTTGATGTTTTTATTATACCATCTGCCTTAAAAGTTTATAGCTCCCACTGAATTATTTACCCTTACTAAGCATTTGAGCTCACTCCTTTCTTATGTTCTATTTTTCCAGGATGCTAATAAGTGTATTACAATTGATATTTAGGGTTAATATTGGGTAATATTGGCATTATAAAAGGATTTTCTATGTTTTATTTTATGTTATAAATTTTAATGTTAAGTTATTGTATGTAATCTATTTTCCAATACTGATAAACTGATCGGTCCTTGGGGACTTGATTCCTTGTAATCATGTCAATGTATTAAAATAATTCACCAACTCTGAGATTCTAGGGTAAGTGTGTTACAGTTGGTATCAGAGGAAGTTTAGAAATAACCTTGGATAAAGATTTAGGAAACTTTGATTGGGGATCATAACCCTAAGATAGACTTTAAGGATAAGTATAGAAGAACCCCCTAGAATTTTGGTAACATAGAGATTACATGGATTTTCCAAGCAGTACATCCCTATATAGATACTACATGTGGACGTGGTTCTAGAACAGATGTACCATGGGGTGAAAAGTCTAAGAAGGTGTTTCGGGCCAGACTCGGGGTAACCTGGAACATGACAACTGGCCTTTTTTCACACCTGGTTTGACACTCCTGGGAGATTTGCTTAGGATAGTTCATATTTTCTTTACAAACAATTATAAAGGATTTATGAGTAAATATGTCTTCAGATGAACCATTTTTTTATTACGGATTAGATATGCATAAATTTTTCAATTTATGTTAAGTATTTTAGTATTTTGGAATTTTTCATTATGATTCATAACCTAATATAGTATATTCCACTGTTTAGAAATGTAACCTAGTGAAAGAAATGGAAATTATATCAATGCACATAATCCATGTAGGGTTTTCCATCCTATGAAAGATAGTTATAGTGGAGATGGTGACACAATTGGTATTAAACAACTTATAACAATATTGGTACAATAGACACATGTTATGAATAATAACCTTACCCGTATGGAGAATCCTAATCCACAACGCAAAGGATAAATGTTAGACCAATTAATGAGAAAAAAACCTCCAACATTAAATGGGACTCCAAATACTTCTATAGCTGAGCAGTGGATAAGTTCCTTAGCAAAAATATTTCATTCTTTGGGGAGTAACGAGAGGGAAAAGGTTTTAATGGCATTATATCGTCTTTCAAGAGATGTTGATAAATGGTGGTCATTGATACAGACACAAAGAAGGATGAATAAGTAGGAAATATGGAATGTATGGAATTTAAAGAACTTTTCATAGGGAAATACTATTTCGTGAATAGCGAGATGATATGGAATGAAAATTTTTGAGCCTAAGGAAAAAGGAGGATGAGAATGTTGCAAAGTATGAGGCCAATATCACATGGTTAGAAGGAAATTCTATAGACTACATATGTAACCCAATAAGTAAGATTGATTGATTATTGGATGGGTTAAAACCTTTCCTCCGATGGGCATTGGTCTCAAAAAATTTCTCATCGTACGAAGATATAATATCCTGTGCTATCAAGGAAAAAAGGAATGCTCTAAGTCTTATGACATAAAAGTAAAGTAAGAGAAGAAGAGAATGATGGATCAAGAGATAGATAAAGGAAAAATGGTGAAGAATGATTTTCCCTTTTGTGATAATTTTGGGAAGAAACACCCTGGTACTTTCCTAAAAGGAATGAGAGTTTGTTACAAATGTGGAGAAAAAGGTCACCAGGCTCATGATTGTAAGGGAAAGGAAGAAGCCATGAAATGTTATAATTTTAAAGATATGGGACATTATGCAAATGATTTTCCAAACTGTCAAGGAAATATATCTAAGAAAAATCAAATGGATCAATGTCATGCTTATGTTGTTACTACATTAGAAGTTGATTAATTATTGTATTTGTGTTTTTGGATTCAAGAAATATATTCTAGTTATAAGAAGAATGTGATATATATAAGGATTCTACTACGATACTTTTTTTTCATTAAGGTTTTAATATGATGAAGGTAATCATATATTCATTATGTGACAATAAGATAAACATTATGTTGTTTGGGGAATCAGATGTTACAATTGTTTTTTGAAATTTAGAGACCTTTTAGATAGAGATTGGATAGAAGTATGTTAGATAACTCTAAATGTTGGAATGGATTGAGTTGATAATTTGATAGTATTGTTTAAGGTTATAACATTTCTTAAGATTCTTTTTGGAATCTTATAATACTATAGTTTTAGAAAAAGGACAAACTGTAGGTCGGGTGATAACCCATCATGTCAGAAAAAGCTATGGGAATCAAACCTAAAACTGAACTGAGACAATTATTTATTGCCTATCAATATCCTATAGGAAGTGTTTGGTTATTATAAAAATGTTTTCTTCATTTAAATGGTAAATTTTTATATTTGGAACCTTATACGATTGAGATAAATAGAATATTTTTGAGTTTTATCTTTTGAAGAGATAGATGAGTTTATGGTAGAGGATGAAACTCTATATATTCTTCCTTGTGTTCTTATTTTATTAATTAAATTAATTCTGGAACACTAGGAAAAGGATCATAAAACCAAAAATGTTTTCTTAGTACCTTATTTTGCAATGAATCAAATGGTCCCTTAGAACATTGCAAATTTATAGTGTTCTGGTCGTTAAAGTTATCCTAATAATATTCTCTGTCACTCTCCATCAGAACATGATTTTTTGTTTTCTCTTCCATATCCATGTTTTTCTACATAGGACCCTAGTATGTGTTATTTCTGGCAACCTTTATAGCTACCTTTCTTTATTTTAAAATAGAGGCCTCGTTAATCAATTTTTCGATGTGGGATTTCAACAAAGATATTTTGAAATGTCAAACCCCTAGTTTTCAATCCCAATATTAAATTACGAGGAAACAATTTATTAATGTATGGGATAATGTAACACCCCAATCATCCACAATACGCTTCCTTTTTAAATAATTCAATAGCATGAGATGTACACAACACCGAGTTCAAGCGCACCACGACATATCAAACTAGCCATTTAAAAAGATTTTATGAATAGTATTAACCAAAATTTGAATTGTATATATCACATATAAGTTTAACATTCATATTTTCTATTTCTTAGACATAATATAAGGACAAATTTAATTTTTTTAAAAAAAGAAGTATTTTTGAAAAAATGTAGATTTTTCACCTTTTAATGGAGAACCCTTTTTAAATCCAATATTTGAAACTTTTATATATTCAATTTAATGAAATTAAATTATTATTTAGAAGAGGTACATAAAAATTTATTTTGGACAAATTTTTGGTACTTCTCTGATAACTTTCATATTTTGATGAATAGTGAAAATGCTAAATTTTAATTAAAAACAAATTTTTTAATCGAAATAATTTATAGTGTTAAATTATATATTTTTGTGGTTTTAAAGTATAATAAGATTATATTTTTATCATTTAATATAATTTAGGTCATTGTAAGTAATATCACATTTAAATTGGACATAAACACATGTCAATCTTTTGATAGTTTTTACTTCTTAAAAACCTGCTTTTGGGTTTTTACAACGGGAATTAATTTTAAATTAATTACTGAAACTTCTGTGTTTTCAATTTGGAAAAATGGATTCCAAATTTATAATCATAAGGTGATAATTTTTTAAATATACACCTTTTGTTTTTGGACATTATGAATAATTACTTCAGTAATTACTTTTATTTACCATGGTCAAAGGGTAAATCAGGTAAATAAGGGTAAAAAAATAATATTATAATAATATAATACTACTCTAACACATGTCCTAATCCTATTGGATGATATATATTTGACTATGATCATCCTTAGGCTGAATGTTTGTCATTTTAGGACCACATGGGTGTGATAATTACATGTTAGAAAAATTAATCTAATGTAAAGATAATTATAACATAAACATATATCTTTTACTTATTTATGACACAATTATGATGGAGTGATTACCCTATTAATAAAAGATTCCAATAAATGAATTTATAAATATTACAATAAATGTAATCTGAACGTTTTTATGGCATCCACAAATTTTCTAGATGAAATTTACATACGAGGGATGTTTTAATTCCTTGGGTTCAAAGGAATCAATTTATTATGACTTTAACAAAAATCAATTACTATATAGTGTCAAAATTGAAATAAATGAGTTCTTAAAAAAATACTATTTTATTAAATGATATAAAAATCCTAAAAATCTAAATTTTAGACAAATAACTTGTATAGTTATAAAAATTTCAAAAATTATCCACTTTAGGTTCTCTTGGAATTTTATAGTAATGATATTGAGCATGTAGTATAAAAATACAAGAGGACATGGTAAGAGTTAACTTATTTTACAAAGAATTAATTCTAAAAAATAAAGTTATTTTTATAACCTAAACATGTCTAAAATCTATTGGTTGAGAGGATTTCAACACATCCTCATATTATCATAGAAATAAACCAATTTTTAGTTATTAGAATCCTAAAGTCATTTTATAATAAATTAATATTTCAAACTTTTCCTAAAGTGCCCCTCACCTCTCTTATAAATGGCCACCTCCATTTCTCTTTAATTAACATCTCCAAAGCCCTTTGAATTGGCCCAACCTACCCAAATCTCCTACTAACTTCCCTCAATTCATCTTAGAAATTGTTTTCGGTAGAAATCCAACTTAAGCAGTCCTTTTGTACAAATCAAAAGGATACACCCAAAGAAGAGGTAATCATTTTATCCATTATTTCAAAGTTCATTTCTTCTACTAATTCCTCTTTCTAAGTTGTTACCAAAATAAAATAATAAATTCAGAATATAATATATTCTGATATGTTTTTAGGATTATGGGACACCATATTCCTCTTTTTACCTGTACTATGAAAAACAATACCACCATGCGTGCGTACGTACGACTTACTGTCTCCACGTCGTGGTGTAAATTGTTTTTTATGTGCACTTTCTTTCTCTGGGTATAATGATGAATATATTGTATATAAATAATAAATATAGCATGATATTTCTTCTGTAAAATTTATATTCCATCCAATTTTATACCATTTAATTATTAAAGAAATGATATCATCGTTCGTGCACATATACGGCCTACCGTCACCACAACGCGATGTGATTCATTCTCTTCATTAACCATCAAATAATGATTATAAAATAATATATTATGAAATATATTACATAATAATTCTACTATAATGATATATACATATATGTATGTATGTACATATATGTCATTCACTTACATCCATTCAATATGATAAGAAAACGAAAACAACGTTCATGCGTACGTACGACCTACCGTCTCCATAAACGTTGTATTCCATTTTATATATCTATATATTATAAATATTTATATTATGAATATATATGATATATAAATCATATTATACATTCTAGAAGTAGTAAATCCTATTCTATGTAATATGATCAAGAATAAAAAGTAAAAACACATACAATAAACAAAGTGATATTACCCAAAATGTTCCATTAATGTGGAATTTTTAATAAATGGGTAATATAAAGTCATAAAATAAACATATAAGATATCATAAATATTATTATGATTCGGATATAAGTTAATAATATGTTTAAAAACATTATACAAGATTTTTGGAGTCGTAAAAAGAGTATCAGACCTAAGGTAAGGGTTAATTCCTCAATATCATTATTATCCGAGATTGTTTATGTATAAGTATATACAAGGATAGATTCATCATCCATGTCCATATCTCATAATTGTTTTTCAAAAGGAATATTTTAAGGTTTTATGGAAGGGAATATTTAACTAGATAATCATTTTAAATGTTTTAAAGATTTATTTTTCTAAATCTATTTAATTAATGTCCATGTTTAAAAAATGATTTTGAAGATTTATTTATATGGACGCAATTGTTTTAAAATGTTAATTAATTTCAAAAGTTTTAATGTGGCATGGGAAACTTTGATTCAAAAATCTCTTTTAAATGAATTATTTATAAATTGTGTGACTTTTAAATGATTTCATGAAAAAGGGATATTTCTCTCAAAGATTTTTACTGATTAATTTAAACTATGTCAACATAATTTATTGGATATTATTATTAATTGAGGTTGATTTATTATAATTAAATCTTCTATATTGTATTGAATGTGTTATGACATGTTTGACTGTGGATGTGCAATTTCTATACCATTCATGGTTTATGTTTAAAGTATTAACATTTTGTATTCTAGTTTTATTACAAATTTTTATGTTATGTTTCACCCTTTTCATAAAAGGAATGCATTGGAATTAGTAAGTGATGGGTGGGGCCTGCTATAGCCCCTCGATGCATCTGTAGGTCTCATGAGAAAAACTACTATCTTTCCACAAGTCCTTGACAGAATATGTTTGAATTGTCTTGGCATAAGGCCTTGACATAGTTGTTATTATGTCCGACATTATGCATTTCATTGTTATGAAATTAGTTATTACGTGTGATTATTAGACTAGTAGAATATCCACATATATGTTTAGAGGGTAATGTTTGATTTTTTTTCATTTTATGTTCATGTATATGTTTAAAAGGATGATGTTTTTATTATACATCTTTCCTTAAAAGTTTATAGCTTTTGCTGAATTATTTACCCTTACTGAGCATTTGAGCTCACACATTTCTTATGTTTTATTTTCCCAAGATTCCAAGAAGTGTACTATGATTGATATGTAGGGTTAAGAAAGGGGAAAATAGTGTTCTTAAAGGATTATCTATGTTGTATTTTATGTTATAAATTGTAATGTTAAGTTATTTTATTTAATCTATTTTCCAAGACTGCCAAATTGATCGGTCCTTTAGGACTTGATTTCTTATAATCATGCCAACGTATTAAAATAATGCACCAGCTTTGGTCTTTTGAGGTCAGATCATTACAATGATGAACTCAAGTGTCTACAGAATTGAATCAAAGATAAAAGACAAATAATAGAACTTGGAACTGAGAAGAGAGGATAAACATGTTTTTTTATAATTAATTTAATTAAATTATAGAATTATCTCCAAGATGATTCTTTCTTCATTTATGCATCTGACCACAGGTACAAGGTGTGACTTTTTGTGATATAGAATCCAAGGATAGGAATCTTCTAGTGGTGATACACACGCGTTCCACACATCTCTAAACGTCGCTAAAGGAGTCTCTGAATGGTAGTGCAGAAGATCGTTGTGCTTGTGATGTCCTCATTCAATCGCTGTGACAATATCTTCCAAATCATGCTCCTTGATCGGGGGAGGATTTATCATGTTCTTGAGAGCATTCTGGGAGAGGGAAGAGTTCTGTAGGCTAGAGATATTTTCTCTAATGATTTTGTGCACACAAAGATTGGTTAACCGGTGGAATGACCCATTGGCTTATATATAGAATAATAACATAACAATGAATTTAATTCACTAATTAATAATAAATAATTAGCACAAGTGTCATTACTTAGTTTATTATTCCTTTTGAAAACCCCATGTCAAATAATAATAGCAGTGTTATTATTTCCATGACATGTTCTTAATGAATTTAATTCACCAGGTAATAAAAAATAATTATCATAGGTTCTGTTACTTAAATTATTATTCCATATGAAATCCCCATGTCAAATAATAATAGTAATTCTATTATTTTTATGACTTGTTCTTAATTTTCATGTATATTTAAAAATTATTTAACCAAATAATATTTAATATGATTTCTCACCAAACCCATAACTTGGTCCGCCAATCCTCCTCAATATTTATCAATCCTTGAATAATGTCTATTCATTTATTAAATAAATATAAGTGCATTATTCAATGATAAATAAATATTACATCCACAATATATTCTCTTGAATAACTAGTGAAAAAATAAACATGATCAAGCATACTTTAATAATTATTAAACCACTAATATTTTTTTAACTTGTTAAAATAAATAAATTATTTAACTGAGATACTGGCTACACTTCGTGTGTGACCTTCTAGGCCTATATCATATTGGAATTAGGCGAGCTTGCCTAAAGTCAAAGACTAATGTATAGCAATAGTTCAAGCCCTCAAGATAAAGAAGTTGATGTGACCATGACATGTCACCACATACGAACACTTATCGTGTAACATAATCCATTTATCCTGATATCTCCAATCAAATAGGTTTCATGCAAGTGCCATCAACCCATGTGATCAATTTCTCATTCTTTGACATCTTCTAATTGAACATTCCTAGTTAAAACCATGGACATGGATTTAGTTTGGCTATATCATTTCCATCATAGGGCTTGAGATTTCTACTTCTATAGAAGTGAGAAATCCTTTCTGGCGTTATTCATTAATGAAGTATTACTCATGACACACCCAACATATCATACCATGCCACAAACATATATCATCACAGTTTTTTCCAATACATCTAAGTGAGTGATTCATAATTCCCATTAATAATAATCTTAAAGTCTAAGGACCAATACACACATCTACAGATTGGGACATCCAATGACACTTATGAATGTGAATTTCCTACTGGTAGGTCTTTTTCTCATAATATCCTCAAAGATATTACCAATGGTGCACACCATGAGAAGGTTCCTTAATGTTTCATGAGTCCCTCCCCCTAATTGCCTATATCATTTGTGTCCCTTAAAATGATACCATCCAGCCATAGAACATATATTCAATAATAGTGTCATGGAACTTTGGGGTTCCTATAATAGTAGGGATCTATTATGACCTTTTAATGTGACGACTATTCTTAGGAAATTATCACATACTATGTCATGTAAGTGAATAATCATGATGTGATAAGGAGTTTATTAATATTCATCCAATGAATATAATTTTATCATAAAGTACAAAGAAGTTGGTTTCTAGGGAACCAACACCAACATGCTTCCACTTGCATTAGAGACAACTCTTAACAACCTTCAGTCTACTAGATCTCACATGATATTCATGCTTTTACTAAGATAGATCTTCAGTGAATTGGTATGACATATTCTCTTCCATTTACACTCAACTCACTACAACTTCACCCCATTGATAGAAATCCCTCAATAGGTGATACTTTTAGAGTAGGTGCTTTGTCCGTTGATGTGACCTTGGCTATTTTTCAAGAGTCGCTGCTGTAGTATTATCATAATACAATGTAATGGAATCTTTACTTCTAGGAACCACATCAAGCACTTTGAAAAAGTTCCAAATCCAGATGGCTTCCTTGGATACAATAGAAGACACTATGTATTCGAACTCCACTGTAGAATTAGTGACAACTGACTGCTTTGAACTCTTCCATATCACAACTCCTCCATTGAAAGAAAAACATATCCTAATAGAGAATTTAGATCATTCTAATCTATCTAAAAACTAGCATCAACATACCCTCTGATGAAAATATCCCCTTCTCCTCTATACACCAGGAACATATCCTTAGTTCTTGTCAGATACTTAAGGATAGTCTTGACAATAGTCCAATGTTGTTCTCTTAGATATTCTTGATATCTTCCTACCAGGCTCAGTGCATAGGAAACATCAAGTATGGTACATAACATGGAATACATGATATATTCTATCACTAAATCATATTGAATCTTACTCATCCTATAATTCTCATGTTTTGTCTAGGGAAAAATTTTATTGGAAAGATGTATACCATGTGACACTAAAAACAATCCCCTCTTCGATTATTCTATACTAAATCACTTTAGTATGTAGTCAATGTATGTACTTTGACTTAGTCCAACTAGACTCTTAGATATATCATGAATGATATTGATCCCTAGAATGTAGGATTGTTCGCCTAAGTCCTTCGTGGAGAAGCACATGTTCAACCAGTCCTTGACTGACTCCAAGACGGGTATGTCATTTCCAATAAGCAATATGTCGTCAATATACACTACTATGATAATGTCTGCATTCCCATTAAAACACTTGTAAACTCATGGCTCATATTCATTCTTAATGAAACCAAATTCTCTTATGGATTCATCGAATTGAATGTTCCAGGACCTGGATACTTTCTTTAATCCATAAATGGATCTCTGTAACTTGCATACCCTTTTAGCATCACTTGGTGTCACAAACCCTTCTGGTTGTGTCATATAGACATCTTCTTGAAGGTTCACATTAAGGAATGCAATTTTCACATCCATATTCCAAATCTTGTATTCATGGAAAGATGATATGGAAAGTATGATTATTATGGATTTAATCATGGAAACTGAAAAAAATAATTCATCATAGTTAATTCCTTAGCACTGTTTACAACCCTTAGCCACTAGCCTTTTTTATAGGTACTAACTTGAACTTCTACGTATAATTTATTCTTGAATACCCATTTATACCCAATATGATTTACATCAACTAGTGCATCAACCAAAACCCAGACTTGGTTCTGATACATGGAATCCATCTCATAATTCACAACTTCTAGACATCGTGTAGCTTTTGATCTTTCTACTACTTCAATATAAGAGATTGGTTCATCATTGTCCAACAATAATGAGTCAACATCCTCAGTGACAAGGAAACCATATCTCAATAGTTCCCTTACCTATCTTGTACACCTATGCATTACCTGTTTTTGAAGAACGACCTCTTCCACAGGGACCAGTGTAACTTGTTCCTATACCAACTCCTATGTATCTTGAGCATTAAATTCATCAAAGTCAATCTTTCTCCAACTATCCTTTTTGAGGATGTTATCCCTCTCATGAACGATGGTCTATCTAGCAATAATCAATTTCTTGTATGAGGTGTTGTATAGGTAGTATCCCTTTGTTTCCATGGGATACCCAATAAATATACACTTCATGCCCCGGGGTGCTAGTTTGTTTCTTAAGAAATACTTAACAAAAACCTCACATACCAATACACATGTATGTGACAATGTGGGTTTATTTTCACTCCATATATCTAAGGAAATCCCATTTTAGTTCGTAGTTGGTACTTGGTTAAATGTGTATGCCGCAGTTTGCGGCGCATATCCCCAAAAGGATGATGGAAGATCTGCATGACTCATCATCTACCTTATCATGTCCAACAAGGTATGGTTCCTTCTTTCACAAACACTATTTCATTGTGGTGTATAAGTTGGAGTGAGTTGAGATATAATCCTAGAATCTGGTAAAAGGTCAATGAAATCATTGTTAAGATATTACCCACCTTAATATGATCGAAGCTTCTTTATCTTCTTACCAAGCTGATTCTCTACTTCATTCTTGAACTACTTGAATTTCTCAAAGGACTCAGACTTATACCTTATTAAGTAGATATATCCATATCTACTTAAGTCACCATTAAATGTAATGAAGTAACAATATCTACATCTAGATTCCATTGGAAATGGTATACACACATCAATGTGTAACAATCCTAGTAGCTATGTGGCCCTTTCACCCTTTCCACCAAATAGTGGTTTAGTAATTTTACCTTGTAAACAAGTGTGACATATATCAAGTGGTTTTAGCTTGGAATAGTCTAAATTACAATCTTGACAGAGCTTTTTTAGGCACTTCACGTTTACATGTCCAAGGCGGTGATGCCACAACTAGGTGTTGTATGAGTCATTTGAACATGGTTTGTTATCAATTACCAACACTTGGTTCTTTTAATTTAATACATACAAAAAATTATTTAAATATTCCATACTATAACATTTTTTTCCTTATAAAAGTAACATCATTTATTTCCGAACATAAAAATAAATCCACATGTATCTAAAATCAATATATAAATTATGTTCTTGGTAACACTAGGTACATAATAACAACCATGTAAAACCAAAATCATTCCCATAAGCAATGTGATGTGGTAGTCAACAATGGAAAGAGCCGCCATCCTCGCACTATTGACATCTCATAAATCCACCTCTCCTTTTGAAATTTCCCAGAATCTATTTGGTTAATGTATTTGAAAATAGATGTGAGCCCCAAAAGCTGTATCTAAAACCCAATTCATATAAATGGAATGATTTTACTTGATAACGAACACACCTTTGGCTTCCCTTTGCCTCTGGGCGCAGTTCCTCTTCTAGTGTCCTGACTTGCCACATGAAAATCATACTACCTCCTTTTCATTTCCCCACCTCTAGATCTTCTTATTATTGGTCAGATGATTCTCTAAGGCTTTAGATTGTTTATAAATATTAAGCCCCTTTTCCTTGGACTTAATCTTCCTATTCACCATAAGGACTGTGATGTCCTTATCAACATGCAAAATAAGGTTAAGAAGCTCCAATAGACTCTTCTCATTATTTCTCATATTATAATTCACAATAAAACTAGAGAAGGTCTTAGGCAGCAATGATAGTATGAGATCTGTATACAAATCATCTAGGAATTTAATCCCTAAGATGTCTAGACACTCAATATAGCCAATAATCTTGACTACATGTGGTCCACCAGGTGTAGACTCTCCATGCATATTATTGAACAAAGCTTTGGAGATCTCATACCTTTCTTATCTCACCTTCCATTGATAGAGATCTTGAAGGTGAGACATCATGCTATAAGTATCCATTTCCTCATGTTTCTTCAAGACCACATTGGACACGGATGATAGCATGAGATGCTGAACATCCATAGCATCATTCAAATATTTCTTGTACATAGAGAGTTCCTTATCACTCGCCTCATTTCTAGGGACAACTAGTTAAGGATTTTACAGCACATTATGTTTTCTCTCATGGTGGAGGATAACCCGAAGGCACCTTTTCCACTCTTGGAAATTAGTGTCAGTGGGAAGGTTTTCCTTCATGATAATGGAGCACAATGATATGTTTGATTTCATTTTTATTTTTGTTTCTACAAATTATGATGAATAGAGTTTTATTACTTTATCTTGATAAATATAGACAAATAAATAAATTAATATCTTTTAGTCTCCCACTATTTTGCCTAAACCCAATATCCATCACCATTGGATTCTAAATATCATGTTTCTTAGAAATTCTAGTGGCAATGATCTATATTTCCCTTCACATTATCCAAAATATGGTTGTTCAATCAACTTTAAAGGTTTTAGGTAGGAATTCCAAATGCCAACTGCATTAACTCATAGCTCCTTGACATGTTGAGTGGACTCTCCAATCCTAAAATCCTTAATGTTATGATTTTCTCAACCTTTGCCTCTCAGTTACACTAAGTCCTACTAGGGAAGTCAACCCTTGATGTAAACTAAGTTAAGTCAACCAAAAAATTCAAATTATAATTACTCGATAATTGAAATCAATCCATCTAGGGTTGGTCAAGAACTTTGAACTATGGTTAGATTCTAACCGAAGTAATTGAAGGCTACACCGACTTAATATTTAATTGGGGGATTTTATTATTTATGCATAAATTTCCACTTATTATCTTTTCTCATTCTTGTTAATGTTAAGCCAGATATACTTAAGTAATTAACAATGTATAGATAATATTTACGCATAATCCATTTTTATTTTAGTTCCATCCTATATTCTTTTTAGTTTGTTAACTATGTGATCACAACAAACATCCATAATGAATAACCATAAAACTGAAAAAAATAAAGGGTATGATCATGATATTTACTATTTGTTAGTTTATATACTAGTTTATAAACTAACCCTGAACTAGGGTAGAAACACCTTAAACCATTTATGTTTTTGGTTTACAGCTTTCTACCTTTCCACATTTGTATCTCCATGGATTGGTTTCTCCTTGGATGCGAACTTGAACCACCTCCACTAGCATGGGATCTCCATCTATTACATATTATTTTAACTCACACATGATTATGGGGTAAAAGGGGGTTTACATAAAAGAAAATATGAGCACGCAGACCCTACATATTAATGAGGAGAAGGCACGTAGGCCAACAATTTTAATTTAATAAATAAATTAAAAGGGAACCAATCACATACAATGGTATGGTCTAGCTCATGATCATCCACATACAGGTAACGAATTATGCAATTAATAAAACTATCATTCAATTATTTAATCGTTCTTATTAAGATAGATTAAACTCGAATTGATTAATCATTATCTTTAATTAATCAATAATTTTAATCTTAATACTTTTTCTGAATTTCCATGAGATTCTCATCAGTAACCTTGTACATAACATGTACCTTGGAAGAAACCTGGTGAATACCTGTCCAATACTACCCATCATGTATATATACTTGTATACACTTTATTCTTTGTGACATGTAGCATGCACATTTAATTATAATTGTAATACAACTCATACATGATGTTCAGATCTTTAAACATTATGCATATGTTAATTAAACATACACACATATATATATATATACCAAACACCAATCACATGTTGTGGAAAAGCTTTACACCCACATGAAGGTACATGTCTTAAGGGTTACATAATATAATAATAAATTTTAAATATTCATAATCTAGAAATAGTACATGGAATGTAGATCCGACTACACGGTTTGTACCATCCTCACTGTCTATCCGAAGTACACGACATGTCTAGTGGGACACACACCATCTAGACTCCATGTTACATGGTCACCATCTGGACAACCCATACATGGGATACACGACTTGACCATAACCCAAATGAACTGCATATCATGTACAATGGGCCACACAATGTGTAGTCCTACTAACCATGCACCAGTCTGTCCTGGTCAACGTGCAGTGGAAGAATTCACTACACCTCGTGTCATTAATGCACACAACTTGAGTAATTTATTAATTAATCCCCATGAATTGAATAAAAATACACGACATGTAGATCTTACTACATAGTGTGTATTCTTATGTTATCTAGAAATAACCTTTGGTGCCTCCTGATGAGATCCTTGATTTAATTTTAATCATAATATTATTCATTTCGGTTAGATCTGTGAGAAATGATAAGGGGTGAACAAATCTAAAAATTCAGATTACAAGAATGAATAAACATGAATTTACAAACTAAATTATTAAAGAGTAAATCATCAGTGAATTATTTAAATAATTATAAACAAAAATTAGACTTACTCTGATACGACTTGTAGGTTCCGGGCGCAGCAGAAGCGCAACATAGGCATGTGTCCCACTTTAAAAATTTCCAAAATTGATGATTAAACCAGGATAAATACGGCCATGAAAGCTAGTATCCAAGGAATTGAATCAAAGATAAATGAAAAATAAGAGAACTCGAAATTGAGAAGAGAAGATCAACATATTTTGTTTATAATTAATTTAATTTAATTATAGAATTATCTCCAAGGTGATTATTTATTCATTGATACATCCAACCATGGGTCCGAGGTGCGACTTCATTGCGATTTATAATCCAAGGACATGAATCCGATAGTGATGATCCACATTTTCTACTTGTATCTCCAGACGTCGCCGAAGGAGTATTCGGGTTCTAGTGTGAATGATCTTTGTGCTTGCGATGTCCACCTTCGATCACCATGAGAATCACTTCCAAAGCGTTCTCCTTGATCCGGTGGAGGAGGATCTCTCTCGTTCTTGAGAGAATTCTCAGAGAGGGAAGAGTTCACTCATATTGATAGATTTTCTCCAAGGATGTTGTTCACATAATGATTGGTTAGTCGGTGGAATGACCCCTTTTCTTATATAGAGAATAATAACATAACAGGGAATTTAATTCACTAGGTAATAATAAATAATTAACACAGGAGCCATTACTTAATTTATTATTCCATATGAAACCCCCATGTTAAATAATAATAGCAATTCTATTATTTCAATGACATGTGCCTACCGATTTTAATTCACCAGGTAATAATAAGTAATTAGAACATGTTTCATTACTTAATTTCTTATTCCCTGTGAAAACCCCATGTCAAATAATAATATCAATGCTATTATTTTCATGACATGTGATTAACTTGAACATTATATTTAAACATTATTTAACCAAATAATATTTAATATTATTTCTCACTAAACCCATAACTTTGTCCCTCAATCCTCCTCAATATTTATCAGGACCTGAATAATGACTATTTATTTATTAAATAAATATAACTACATTATTCACTGATAAATAAATATTTTGTCTGCAATATATTCTATCAAATAAAGAGAGATGAAATAAATGTGATTAGGTATACTTGAATAATTATTAAACCACAAACGAGAATAATATTTATTCAACTTGTTAAATAAATAAATTATTTAACTGAGATACTCACTACACTTAGTGTGTGACCCTATATACCTCTTTCTTGTTGGCTTTAGGAGGGCTTGCCTAAAGTCCTAGATTACTGTGTAGCAAAGGGTCAAGGAACCCAATAGAAATAAGTTGATGCCACAAAAACCTGTCACCTCATACGAATTCTTACCATGTAATATAATCCATTTTCCTGATATCTCCAATTAAGTGGGTTGCATGCAAGTGACATCAACCCATGTGATCGATTTCTCATTCTTTGACTTCCTGGAATTGAAATTTTCTAGTTAACGCCATGGTTGTGGATTTAGTTAGGCTATATCATTTCTATAAAAGGGCATGAGATATCTACTTTCTTAGAAGTGAAAAATCATTTCTCTCATTATTCATTAATGCGGTATTACTCATGATGCACCCAACATATCCTACCTCACCATGAACATCTGTCATTATAGTTTTTCTCAATACATATAAGTGCGCGATTCTTAATACCCATTGATAATAATCTTAAAGCATAAGTAATAATACAAATGTACACATATAGTAACATTCGATGACACTTATGAATGTGGATTTCCTACTGGCGAGTCTTTTTCTCATAATAACCTCTCAGATTTCACTAAGGGCACACATCATGAGAAGGTGCCTCAAAGTTTAATGAGTCCCCAACCTTGATAGCATGTATCATTTGTGTCCCTTCAAATGATATCATCAGGCCATAGAACATATATTTACGAATAGTGTCATGGAACTTTTTGGGTTCTCATCATAGTAGAGATCCGCTATGACCTTTTAGTGAAACAACTATTCTTAGGACATCATCACATACTATTTCATGCATAAGAACAATCATGATGTGATAAGGAGTTTATTAGTATTTATCCAATGAATATAAGTTTATCATAAAGTAAAAATAAGTTGGTTTCTAGGGAACCAACTCCAATACTTAGGAGGTAGTTGTGATTGAGTTCCCGAGTATCTCTCACCAAATTGAACCTTAAGTCGTCGGGGGTGGTTAGGGAAAGACGTCTTGTGGTGTAGTTCTGGTCTTTTCCCTATTGTGATTTGGATAAAGTGAAATCCAAATCTATTTTTTCCTTCTATTAAGAATAATTCCTATCATTACTCAGTCTGAGTGTTAATATAATTTCTTCCTATTGATGGCTGATGTTTTGTTACTAAATTCCCTTGAGAAGAGGTGAAAATCAGATCTAAGAGGAGGTTTCTGTTGAACCTCAGTGAGGTAATCATGTTGTGGATCTGAATCTAGTTGAGGTGAGACCATTAGAACCTTCAAAAACCACGGGTTAATCAAATGCTTCACATTAAAAAGGGTTCCAACCACATGAATCAAGAATTAAGCTTCTTCACACAGTGGAAGAGTCTCCAGAGGAAGCTAATACGGGTCCATCAACCGTGATATGTATCATTACTATAGATTCTTCTTTAGTGACTACTCTATTTGATACTAGTTCATTTCACTCATTTTTATCAACCCATACTATTAATATTTTTAATATTTATATAGATCTTTTATCTTGTGCAATGGATATTACTACACCCCTTGGTATGAAGATAGAGAAGGATCTCTGTAGTCATGCTTGTCTCTTATCTCTATCAGATTTCAAACTTTCTTGGAGTTTTCTGGTACTCGACGTGAAATATATTAACATTATATTCGTGATGGATTGGATTATATCCAATAAAGATCAGATTGATTATTATCTTCTTTGAGTCTACAAAAATACACCCAATGGTGTTCCTCTTGTCCTTCAAATAGAATGTGACCCAAGGTCAAGCAGAGATAGACTTTCTTATCCAGAGTTGGGGAAGGTGATATTAGTTTTTACATTTGATCTGGTGAAATATTCAAAGAGTGATGATCTCCCTCCATCCATCGTTGAGTTTCCAGACTTGTTTCCTTCTAACTTCTTTGGTTTTCTACCAATAAGGGGTGTTGAGTTTTCTATTGACATAATGCCTGGTACTCAATCAATTTATTTCTATATTACTGCATGACACCAGTTGAACTGAAAGAGGTGAAGTCCCAATTGTATTTTTTTCATGAGGATATGCTTCACTCTTATGTTATCGACTTTGGTGGGGGATTGGGATGATAATTTGGGGTCGATTGAGTTTTATTATAACAATAATTACTAGTACGTGATCATAATAACTCCTTTTGAGGCCTTGTATAGTTGTTCTTGTAAATCTCTATTGTGTTGGTCAGAGGATGGTGAAAGTTACTTGGTTGGACTGAGTTTGGTCCAAGAGACAATAGATAAGATTCAATTGTTTATTTAATGAATTTTAATGACCTAGAGCCAATAAAAATCATGTGTTGATCATCACCATAGACCTTTGTAGTTCTCATTTGGTAACCATGTATTCTTAAAAGTTTCACCTATTTGGATCATCAATGACTTGTGAGGCAAGGGAAGTTTACTCCTCATTTTGTGGGACCTTTCGTGATTTTTGATCAGGTGGGGAATGTTTCTTACCATTAAGAACTACCACCACAATTGACATTGATGCATAATGTGTTTCCATGCATTGCAGCTATGAAAGTATCTCTCTAATCCATCTAATTTTTTGAGCTGAAGTGATCTTGAGATTGAAACTATTTTATTTATGACTAAACAAATAGCTAGGGTTATTTATTCTGAGACCAAGGTACTTCATGGGAGGAATATTCCTATGGTTCGTGTGTTATGGCATGATAGTTCAAATTCTCATGAGACATGTGAGAGGGGAGCACTGATACTAGAGTAGTGGCCTCATCTTTTTGAAGTGGAGGTTTCTTAGTAGGGTTTCTAGGGACTAAAAGTTTCTATTGTGAGGAGGTTTTAACATCCCATTACTGTTTCAGGTATTGATAAAACCTATTGTTTTAAAATTTTAATATCTCATGTAGAAAATAACGATTTATCAGTGATTTTTTGATAAATGTGTTGAAGTACTTAACTCATGGGTAACATCTTGTAATATTCAATTGAATATTTTTTGGATTTGAAACGAAGTTGGTGAATGATTCAAAGGCCAAAAAATTCTCAACAAAGATGGAATTAAATTATTAAATACAATATATTAATCATGCAATTTTTATTAAAAATATTTTAATAACTCTAAAATGGTGCATGGTTTGAGAAATCTGAGACTACTGTTATGTCTGAAATATGGTTTTTACCCTATGAGGGGTATCACATTCAAAGGATCTGGACACTTGGATGTCTCGCTCATGAGATAAAGTTATTAAATAATATTTAATATATTATTTATTAAAAATAATTAAATTTCTGACAAAGGGTGCATTGTATTGAAAATCCAAAATCACCGATAGGTCCGTAGTGCTGTGTTTACCCTAGGTGGGGTATAACATTCATAAGAATTGGACATTTGAACACCTCACTCGAAAAAATAACCCTTTTATTTTATTCAATTAATTATTTAATTTTTAATTAATAAATAGTTAAAATCTCTCAAATGGTTCATCACTTGAGAAATCTGAGACCATTGTTGTGTTTGGAACATGGTCTTTACCTTAGAAAGGGTATAAATTTCATGAACAACAGGTGTTTGGTCTATCTACTAGTTAAATTAAATTATTTAATAATTTAATTATAAAATTAATTTTAAAAAATGGATTTTTACTATTCAATCATCTTCTTAAATAGGATACGACCATTTTTTAGGCATGGGGTATTCTAAAAGCTTCAATTTACAATAATTTTTTACCATTTCAAAAACCAAAACACTAACATGGTAAATTAAAACTCTCCATCATCAATTTTCAGTTGGAGTGGTGGATTAGATTAGGGTTTTAATTCTTGGGAGAATGAAATGTATGTGACATGGGTTTCTATATAACCCAACCATTCGATTGTCTCTCTGAGTGGATCTAGTCAGGTTTGAGAGACCCTAAAATCCTTTTTCATGCATTAGAAAACCCATTTGAATCAATCTGAAAATCCATCAAGTGCCACACTTGTTATTTCTCATGCATGGTGTGTAGGTAAAGTCTGTTTCTATTTATTTATTTATTTGATTATTTTTTTCTTCTTCTATCATAAAGTTAGTAAAGTAATGGTGATATTTTATTAATGTTTTAAACCTTAAATTTCCAAAGGTTGGTTTGTCAAAAATGTTGCAAGATAGATATAAAAAATAGTAGATGATAATTTCATCAAATTATCAAAAGATAAAGATGAAGAATTATCAAATCAAATTTTCATTGAATGTTCCATAAAATAATTATTTATTTTATCTAGTCATAATTACCGTGGTTATAAAATATTATTGTTAAATAAATTATGAAAATATTTTGTCAAAAATTATCAAATGATAATTGAAATTATTTATCGAAGGACAATTTATCAAAATTATCAAAGGATAATTAATATAATTATAGGGTGATAATTTCAAGATTATAAAAGGAAAATTATAAATAATTATCAAATGATAATTACAAGGAATAATCAAGTGATAATAATGAGTTTTCAAAATGATAATTATTAAAAGAATTTACCGTAGGATAATTATTTAAATTATCTATGAATAATTATAAAGGACTACCACATGTGTTATCATTTTAATCTAAATATATTATAATATCAAATTTGGTTTATAATTATTCAAAGGAAAATATTGTGATTACGTTCATTAACATAAAATGATAATTTAGAGATTATTCTGGAGAGAGAAAATGTAATCTCATGTAATATTTTATTTCCTTGTAAAATAAAATAGAATGATATGATTATCGAATGATGTTTATAATTATTCTTGTGGTTATTTCTTATGATTTCATGAATTAACATAAAACAATAATCCATAGATTTCCCAGGAGAGGGAAAATGTAATTGCATGTAATATTTTCTTGTAAAATAAAATAGATGTTTTGGTTCAAGGAACCTTTGATGAATGTCAAGCATTGGTGTGTCGACACCTATAATAATAATGCTGTGAGGAGGTGTATTGAACTTAATTGGGTATAATATCATTGGCGTTGAAATCAAAAACCTTGTTGTAGGTGGTTTCGTCCTGATTAACCAAATTTATTATCCTTGAATTGCATGATTTACTTGAATTGTTTATTTAAATTCAATTTCCTAAATTTTCTTTCAATTAAATTTATAAAAATTGGATTCTAGGGAATTGGGATATTTGAAATGTTTTTTGCCAGGGAAATTTTGGAAACTCCCAATTCTATTGAATTGGGTGTGTTTATAAAAATTAGCTAATTTAAGTTGTTTAATTCAAATTTTGGATTTGTCGGAAATGATTTCAATTAAATAGTTTAATTTAATTGTGGAAATAAATTGTGTAGTGATGGAATTGGTTTTTAATGGTTTTCAAACAGGTGAAAATGGCTTAATACTATTTTTATAGAAACCCAATGGTTTTATCTTGTTAAATATGAATGTTTTTTATTAAGACCTGTATTTTTTTTAAATGGAAAATTAACATTTAAATGGAAGAATGTGATTAATTTTATTTTAAGAAGTCTTAAAATAAATTTACCATCATTTATTTTGTAAGAGAACATGAAAGCCTTAGGTAGTTGGTAAGTTATTTGGACACACTCTACGATTACTGCAATGTTCTAAAACATACATGCAGCAGGTCACATCACTTAGGTGATGGTGATGAGTCCTCTCTGACTAGTTTCCTAAGGACACATGTGTACACATATTGCTTGTATAACTTAGAGAGTGCGGAGTCCTATAGTTGTAAATACTATCATAAATATTTGGAAGATGACCACGTTGCTCTCTTGTTGTTTATATTTGGGATATAAATGTATTCTAATGCTTTTGAACTGCTTTACTTGCCTAATGATTTTCCATAAATTTTTTATGTAACTATTTTGTTTATGTAATTTTTTTATATTTATTCCATCATTTTTAATGTATTTTATTAAAGTATTTTTCCATCATTGGAACTATATAGAATGATTTTTTTAATAATGCTTTAAAATGATAAACCTATTTATTTTAAAAATTGAAAGCATTACTTTGGTTAATTAATTTCTGGAATCTGTTATGGAATCTGAGGTGAGACCCTACTATGCTTTTTAGGTCACACCCTACTTTGAGTGTTTGTAAATTATCTTCTTCTAGGTTTGAGTAGAGGGAAATGATAACTTGGAGGTGGATCTAGCAACTGAAAAGTGGTCTTGGTGAGATGTTTCCAAAGAGACCTAGGTTGTGTTTCGCTATTTTAGTACTTGGGTTATAGTACTTTGGGATTGTTTAAGCCTTATTTTATTATGGTACTTTACTCCCAGTGGAGTTTTATTTTGATATGCATACATTCATTCTTATTTTACTTCTGCATTATTAGTGGTAAAATCGTTCCCACTTGCATGTTGTATGATGTCAGGTACTAGTCTCCAACCTGTGGGGATTAAGAATGCCCTTCAGGCTGTGTCAGGGCTAACTCAGTTATTGGGTTACCAAGGTACCCGAGCTGGTTCATGATACTTACCAATTCAATACATGAGATGGATCATGATAATATTTCTTCAGTTGGGAGAGAAAAAATACATCGTGAATTGTCGTCAAATGATAAGGTAAAGCTAACCTATATGCCACCTTTCCAATCTACTCAGTGATCTAGAAAGGCCCAACATACCTTGGTGTCATCTTTCCCTACTCTCCCAAATGAAGCTGGCCAAAATGAGGGGCTTCCTTTAAGAACACCTGATCACTCATTGAAAACTCGAGGTCTTGACGCCTCTAATTAGCATAAGATTTGTGGCGAATTTAAGCTGTCAATAACCATGACATGATAAACACGACTTTCTCATATGTCTCTTACATAAGGCTCAGTCCCAAAAGTGAGGTCTCTCCCACCTCATCCCAACATAGAGGAGATCGACATGGATGAACATTAAGTGCCTCAAAATGATCCATTTAAATAAAGTATTTTTAAATTTTATTATAAGAGAAATAAATCAATCCTAAATGGCTATACCATGATCCTCTAAAATCCAAAACACATGCATGAATAATTTCCTCTAGAATCTGATTTTCCTGCTCCGTCTAACCATTTGTTTGGGGATGGTATGCCATGCTCATTTTGATTTGTGATCTCACTTCCATTTGAAGGACTTCCCATAACCGAGAGGTAAAGTCGGGGTATTTGTTAGAAATAATCACTGACGAAACACCATGAAGTCTGAACACCTCCTAAATATACAATTGGCCTAGCTCATCCACATTAACTATATCTATGATCAAAATGAAGTTGGATGATTTGTTCAAATAGTAAACCACCACCAAAATAGAATTCCTCCCTCAAGGTGTATAAGGCAATCCAGTAATGAAATATATGGTGACCTCATCTCACTTCCAGGTAGGAATGGGTAATGGATGAAGCAAACTAGATGGCCTCTGATGCTCTACTTTTACGTTATGACATTTATAGCATCTTGATATGAAGTCAGCTATGTCCTATCACACAAATAACAACCATAAATACCAATGAACATAATAATACATCTTGGTAGCACCAGGATGTACGACCCACTAAGACTAGTGGCTATCATACATCACAACATTCCGTAGAGATAAGGACACCACTACACGACCCTTAAAGCATAAGATTCCCTTAGGATATGAATACCAATCATGAGATGTCTCCACACCATGAAGGAACTATATGGATTTCAAACCAGTTCATCACTATGTTTCTCCCACCGAATCAACTGCAAAAGAGAAGGATTCTCCTGAATGCTTTCCAAGAATGCACCTCCACTTTTCTTCTTGTTCTCTAAGTGCATATAAGAAAACAGCCCCATCAATGTCCATTTATCACTGGACTTACTCAAAGCCTAAATTGAAACTTTTTATTATCAAGGATTCAGCCACAAAGTTAGTTTTTCCTAAGGTATAGACAATATCAAAGTCAAACCCCTGTAGATACTCGATCCAATGGAGCTACCTCAGATTAAGATCATTCTATGCGAAGATGAAAGCTAAACTCTTATGATCAGAGTAGACCAAAAATTTATCCCCAAGAGTTAGTGATTACATGTATTCATAGAATGTATCACTACTGTTAAATCCAAGCCATGGGCCAGGTAATTCTTCTCATGCCATTGGAGTTGGAGAGAACCATAAGCAACTATATGATTATCTTTCATGAGAACACACCTGAGGCCCATACCTGAAGCATCACAATAAATCAAATATCCCTTCATAGACCCTGAAAAGATCAAAATAGGTAAGGTAGTAAACCAACTATTAATATCCTCAAAGGATTCCTATCACTCTCAGCCCCATTCAAACTTCACCCCTTTCTAGGTGAGTATGGTCATAGAGGAAGCAAGCCGCGAGAAATCCTAAAAAAATCGCCTATAATAACCTGCCAGGCCAAGAAAACTTCTAATATAGAACACATTATTTGGTTGTTCCCATAACATAACTACACTGATCTTCTCAGGGTCCAATGAAACCCCTTGATCAAAAATCACATGGCCTAGAAACTTCACTTCCCTAATCCTGAAGGTGCACATTGAATGTTTCACATAAAGGCAATGATCCCGTAGAGTTCCGAACACAATCTGCAAATTATTCTCATGCTCTTCCTTAGATCTAGAGTAAACGAGGATGTCTTCCATGAATACCAAAACAAAAGAGATGAGATACTGGCGAAGCACCCTATTCATGAGCACCATAAAAACCATTAGAAAATTTGTCAATCCAAAAGGCATGACCAAATTCTTAAAGTGGATGTACCAACTTCAGAAATCCATCTTCGGGATGTCTGCTTCTCACACCTTGACTTTGTGGTAACCCGAAGAATATTCTATTTTAGAAAACCACTTTTATCCCTTTATCTAATCAGAAAAGTCATCAATTTGGGGCAAAGGATATTTATTCATAATGGTTACCTTATTCAGATTTCGGAAATCAATGCACAATTGGAGAGATCCATCGACCTTCTTCTCAAATAGAACAGGAGCAGCCCAAGGAGAGATTCTTGGGAAAATGAACCCTTTGGATTCCAAATCATCCATCTGTATCTTTAATTACCTAAGATTAGAGGGGGGAATACGAAATGAGGGAGTAGATATCCTTTGTGTTCCTGAATCCAATACAATCGAGAAATCCACATCCCGCTCTAGGGTTCAGCCTAAAAAATAATTTGGAAATGCCTCTGGGAACTCATCCACTACAGGAGGTAATACACCCCCAGGATCCCACCATTGTCCTATAGTGTAAGTGACGATAACTGAAAGGCACAACTTCCCAACTCTGGGAGTGAAGGTCCCGTACGACCTGGCCGAGGATCCCATTCTTGAAGAAATACTCGAGGACTCCCTTCAGGTGCCATGAAACTCAACCATCATCTATATCAATCGATATACACTTGAAAGAACACTAGCTAGTCAATGCCAAGGATTACATTGAAAAGTTCCATATCCAAGACCATGAAATCCCACTCCATCTCAACCCATGACACCGAAAGTGCACACGACAGGCACCTAAGACCTTTCTCTTTATTCATAGCCAACGATGTCACTAACTCCATTGAAAAATACATCATTTTGGTTGGTATGTTATAAAGATTCATAATATGGGTAGAGATAAAGAAACAAACACACCTATATCAAATAAAACTATAGCTATAGAAGAAGCAATTAGGATGGTACCTTTAACTGTTGAAGTTCATGCATCCGATCCAGTTGGTGCCTAATCCACGACATAAAGTTTCCGGATCCCTTCTTGAGAAAGGACACACACCTATAGCTCCTACCAAATCTAGATCTACCTAGAATATGATCTAGTCCTATTTCCATGAATACCTAATTGAGATCCCACCATCCAAATCGATTCTGAATGAACTGAAACTCCTCTGGAAGCCACAGATCTTGCCCCACTCTGATATGGGCTAGACACCATGATAAAATGCTAAAAATTTATCATAATCCCACATCAGTGACATGAACTTGGAGGAGATGTACATATAGGTCAGGCATGCCATACCTTTCTGCTTTGATAGAACACAATAGACCCTACACCTGAAGCCATTGAAGAAGATTGTATAGAAGGATGGCCTCAGCTGCCACCACCCTTCTTCCCTTGATCATCGTGTTTCTTCTTATTCTCGGATAAACTACCACTACCAAATACTAACACATCCCCAAAGGAAACATTCCTACACTTGCAGTCAATCTCTACCATACAGTCTCGATTAACCACTTATACATAAGTATTCATCTTGAACAAAAATACCTGATAATAGATCTTTGGTCACAAAATTTTTTCAAAACCTATAAACCTTCATCTGTTTATTGGACACTATTTTATGTGCATATCAATCTAAATCAACAAAGTATTTGGCATACATTATCACTGACTGGTAACCCTGAACATGATCCATAAACTCCGAGTATCTAGCATATGTCAAGACCTCAAAACAGTACTGGTCGTTAATTGTCTTTTTGAAGTCCTTCCAGATCATATGCTCATGCTTCCCATCCTGAATCATTGAGTCTTACCACCTTTTATTAGGACCCTCTAGCATGGACGATGCACATTTCACTCTGACTTCTTCATGAGTATTAAGAAACTAAAACATGCGCTCGATCTTCTCAATCCACTCCTATGATTCTTAAGGCTTCATGAAACCTCATAATTAAGGGCCTTTATTCTTGAGAAACTCTTGGGATTTTCCTTTTTTGGACCAGGTTCATCTTCTCTAACCAGAATAGGAGAAAGAGCACGATTCACTCCCTGTCTTGGAGCTTGAACAGCCTGAACCATAGCTTCCTCCAATATTTGATCAAGTGGTGAGGGAGAACTCTCTCTTGATTCTTTCCATGGTTGTAGGGGAAATCTTCGGGGAGGCATGCTACTACAAGAAGCAAAAGTCACATAAGAACATCATTAATACATCATGTCTGAAAATTTTCAATATGAACAATAAATATAAATAAACTAAACCTATCAAAGTAACACAATGACCAACCACTTCACCCCCACCTAGTGTCCATGTATAGTCTGCAATCTTCATGTACCACCTAGAGGAGAATCCACACCCACATACCAACATCCCATGGTGACTTGAGGTTTTTCATGAGGTGCGTTGGCCAGGTACCCTACTTGTAACCAAAACTCCAGACCTCGATAGTCCTAGCTCCTATCTAACTAGATGCATCCAAAATAAAATGAATGAAAGGGATTAACCAACCTATGATACAATTTTTTCATGAACAAAGTTGGGTATTCATCCAAACTAACAACATTCCAGGTCTATGGAAAGGCCTGAAGGGAATTCCCTTTCCCCACAGGCTAACACAAGTGCCAGGTTATTATAAATAAATCTTGGGAATTACTTACCCAAATATGAAAATATAAAACAAACAAAAATAACTAATAAAACACATCTGAAAATTTCTTACCAAATAAGACTTAACAATTTTTCAGGATTGAGTTACACAGTTTAAAACAAAACCCAAAAACTAATACAATGTAAGGTGAACAAAAAACAACTCAAAATCCACCACCTAGAAAGAGGACACCACCCTCAAGCCATATCCACAACACCACACCAAAAAAGACAGCTAGAAACATGAATCATCATCTCCAAAATCTTTACCATTACATGTATGAAACATAACCAAATCTACTTCCATATAAAGGTGTAAGTAGGGTGAGATAAAATTCCTAGTATGATTCCACCAAAGAAAAAGATTCCATGTACTAAACATTATATAGAAAATATACTTGAAAGATTAATAATGAAAGGAAATTCTAGAACAATTTAAAAGAAAATAGTTTTAATGAAAAACACTTTTAAAGGAATTAAATTTAAAATGAAAAAACTTTACTTTTAAAGTAACCCTCAAATTCCACACCATATGCTGATGGTGAGTGCAACATAGTCAAAGAAAACTAAACATGGGAGATGCACTATGGGTTTTAGTTAGTAAATGGGAGCCTAGAACCTCATGTCTCGGTGTAAGTTTGTATAGGAACCCCAAACAACTACATTCTCATTCATGATCCACTAGGGGAGAATCACATCTCAAGTACTAGGGGTATACGACCAAATCAATTGTTTAATAAATGTTGTTTTTGTTAAACCTGATAAGTGAAATTGGGATGAAGAAACTTCCGAATCACGGGCACACTAGTCCTAGTCCACCCTCCAAGCTACGTTTGCTTTCCTTTGGGCTCAAACAAGTTTCAGGTTTAAATAGTATACCACATTCACATAAGCAATCCTAACAAACACAACATATAATCATGTCACCATTTACACACCCAAATCATACATCAAAATCAAATGTACTTCTACACATTTCTAAAATGTGATCCGCACCACATAAATAGGTTAATAAAACCTTTACACAATTTATAAAACAATATTTCACTATTTATATAATTTAATAAACAATTTAAAAATTTTATAAAACAATTCCATGTTTTATCACAAAATGTTATACAAAAAAACCCACTCAAAATCCTCTTTTAAGGCCAAACACACACTAATAACATAAAAAACTAGAATTCACAGCCTTGAAAAATTTCATAAACCTGTTGCAAGAATTATAAAATGAACTCAAATAACACAACATTTGTTACACATGGAAAACCCTAAATTTCATCTAAAAAGGCTACTTTAAAATAAAAAAATTTCTGAATCCTATAAAAATTTCTTTTCACAACACACATAATAGACAAAGAACAAGTTAAAATGGTTATAAAAGAAAAATAAATTTATCAAATAATGTTTAAACACGGAACCACCAACCTTTGGTGTCAAAAACTCAAAAATCCAGTGTGAAACTTCAATCGCACACCAATAGCACCACAAGGAACCTAAAAATAACCCCAATTCACGAATTTGAACCAAAAACATAAAAATTGAACCCTAAAAAATGAAACCCTAACTGAAATCTAATAGAAGAGGGGAAATACCACCCGGGGTAGAACGTACCTACGACGGAGGGAGAGGTAGATGACGCAAGGGTCCAGGAAGCTGTCCGTGTGAGCAGAGGGTTTTCGAAATTGAGCCATGCTAGAGATCCAGCTAAGAAAGGGAGGGTGGCATGAGGGAGGTGTGAGGGGAGCAGGGCTGTGTGATGTAGGTCGGCATGAGGGGAGGTCGCCGGAGTAGGTTCGCCGGAATGCAATAGGGGCACTGGTATAAGGACGAGCCATGCACAACAAGAGGGAGGAAGGGAAGCATGCTAGGGTTATGGGGATAGAACAACACATGGTGCAAAAGAGATAGGGGAGTGAGAGGATAGGAAAGAAAAAAAATAAAAGGGAAAAAAAGAAAAATAAGTGCAAAAATAGAATCCAAAAAAACTAAAATATCAATAAAATAATAATAATGATAATTAATGATTATAATAATAGTAATTATGTTAAAAATAATAACTTAATTAAGATATGAAAAATAATCGTAATAATAATAATAATAATAATATTCTTAAATAATAATATCATTATTATTTTTAAACAATTATTAATTCATTTTATTTTTATTATTTTACTTTTATTTCATTTTATTAATCATCTTATTAATTAATTTATTTTAATTTTTTTTGAACATCGGGTTGGCCGCATGGTGACCTAGGCAGAGCCGCACGACCTCATACATGCTCCTCCCATGTGTTGGATTCCGTCAAGCCCAAAACATTCATTTATCAACAAAATGTAAAATTTCAATCTGGCTCGTCCCACACCCCGAAAAAATATTTGAAAGCTAGATAAAAATAATAAAATAAAATTGTTTCAAAAGATAGGCTGTGACAATATGGTAAACTAGAAATTAAGACTATGGAAATCTCATATAACTTCTATACCAGAATGGGAAGGTATTGCAACAAACCTACAGTTATCTAGTGCTCCATCTTATGACATGTGAGACACTTTGAAACAAAATATGAAATCAACCATCTAATACCCAACCACCAATAATTAATTCTATAGTCCTTATATATGTTGTTATTCCTAAGGTACATGGGCCAACAAGAATGGGGTATGTTTTCCATCAAATCCATCATAAGAGAAATATGAATAACTTACCTGCTTCAGAAACACAAAGCACCACCATGAGATCAATACCACTCACCTAAAGTATCCTCACTATTTATAAATTTACTAATGAAATGGAACTCGATTTTAGTTACCTAATCAAGATGAATTATCCCATCAAAAGACGATTCAACCTTTATTGAAGCCAATTACACCTTTTCAACAACTTCTTTCACTCCCAAGCTCATCTTAGCAAACAAACTCATTAGAGACCACTCCCCCACTGATTCATTCATTTCTTGAGTCAATAATTTCTTGATCAATGCATCAATGTCCACATTCCCTTTTTAGGAGTATAAAAAATATTAAAATCAAAAAAATTAAAGATACTCAACCTAGTGTTTCTATCATATATGTATACACCTATGAGTGAATATTTACATCATGATTTTATGATAAGAAAACACCATAACCCACTCCACGAAGAAGTAGTGATTCCAAGTTTGTTGAGTGCATGTATAATAACTGCCATATCAATATCAATTGTAGGGTAGTTCTTTTCAAGAGGGAATAAATGGTGAGATCTATAAGCCATAAATTGTTTCCCCTACATCAAGTCAAAGCTCAAACCCATGACTGAAACATCATAAAAAATTTCATATCCCAAACCTAGTTCTAGAAGATTCGAAATTAGAGATGAATTCAACCTCATATTCATTTACTCAAAAGATATTTGACATTTCTTATAAAAATCAAACATTACACCCATACAGGTTAAAGATGTCATCATTGATTCAAGATTGGAGAAGTCCTGAACAAATCGCTTGTAATAACTAGCCAACCCTGAGAAACTCAGAAAATTAAACCCATTTCTAGATACTCTAAGGACATAACCACGTGTTTCTTTTCAAGATTCACTGAGACACCACTCTCAAATATAAAATTAACCCGAAAAATTCATTTCTTGAATCTATAATTTACACATGGAAAGATTACAATATCAATTACATTCCCTCATGGTTCTAAGGATGAAATCCAAATGGTCCCTCTGACCCTCATCTGACTTTTATTACACCAAAATATTATCCATGAACATAATAAAAAGAGTCCAAGAACTAATGAAATATCTGGTTTATCAAATCTATAAATAACATTTGACTATATGTGATACCAAATGACATAAATATAAACTTTAAATTCCCATATCATCTCATAAATGATGTCTTGGGAATATCCACTTATATAACACTCAACTGGTGGTACCCTAACCGATGTTTAATATTTTAAAACCAACTTGCACCAATGAGTTGATAAAAAATATCATCAATCCTTGTAAAGGGATTTTTTTCTAAACTATAACCTGATTTAACTTTGGATAATACACACAATGGATAAGGATCCCATATACCTTCATAGAAAATAGTACAATTAAATCCCATTGTGACATAATAGGATGAATAAATCCTTTAGTATTTAGGTATTAAAGTTAGAACTTAAGTTCCACTAAATTATTAGGTTTCATATGATAGGATGGAATAGAAATGTGAATTATACCAGGTAGTAGGTCAATGATAAAATCGGTCTCTCTTTATAGAGGTAACATAGAAAAATCATCAGGAAATAATTTAGGGTATGCACTCATCATTGTAGGAAGTGGAATTATCAAATAACGTTCAACAATATTAATAAAAATCACTAAAAAATGTCATGAGATCACTACAAAATATGAAAAAATAGGCCCTACTCTACCAGACCTAGAGTTCCACTCACCCTGAAAGATATGAGTGACTCCATCTAGATATAAAATTTGAATGTAATGATAATAATACTTGATCTTGTACTTAAATATGATCATCTAATCCATTCCAATAATAAGGTTTAATATATTAAGATTAAAAATAATGAAATCCCACCCCACATTGAAGGCAACTATCATCACCCGATACGCGATACAATTGAAACCTTATTAGGAACTCTTTCATAAGGGTGTGCAAATATTCAAAAAGAATGAAATAAGATATAAAAAAAATCCCAACATGTCAACTAACATTGATGATATAAATTAATGCGTAACACTTATGTCAATAAAATCTATTATCATAGAATAAAAAATAAAAAAATGTAGCTTTAACAGTAGATGACACTATTTTAGATTCCTATGGTGCATACTCTTTTGCGTAAAGACATCAGGCTTTAGCTCCTCCATGATATTTATTAGCCACAGGAACATTCCCCTTGTCTTGAGGATAAGACCCACCACCCTTAGAAGCATCCGAATAAACCAATGAACCCTTAGTGAGAGTGGATCCAACCTTAATGCCTTGGGATATCCATTCAAAAAAAATATAAGATGACTTGATTTTCCATGATTATGAAAAGTCTTGGGAGATTCCAAAAAAACTAATCTTGGTATTAACTGGCATTCCAAACTGATAGCAGCCAACCTTCTTATATCCCAACAAATCTCCTACGGCTGTTCTTGAGGAAAAAAAAGTACCTTTTCACTTCCTTCTATGGAAAAAATGCACCCTAACAAACAACCGAACCAATCAAAGCTCCACCTAAATTTTTTATCCCTGATATTTATACCTCTATCAAAGCCACATTATCAAGCACCTCAAAATATTTAGAAGGAATATGATAACCAAAATGAAAAAATATTATGCCTTAGACCCATATTAAATCTATGAGATTTCATTCAATCATTTGAAATAAGCTCTGGTGCCAAATGTACCATCTCAAAAAAGTGGGTGGAATAATACAGAATAACATGTTCCCTTACTCTAAGGTTAGAAACTCCCAGGTCTTTTACAAATTTAACATTTTAGGATAAAACTACTAGTTAAATATTTTCTTGAAGGATGCCTAGGTAATATGCTCATGAAACTTAGCTTTCATAGTTGTTTCCCACCATTTCCTTCCCAGTCCCTCAAGCATATACGTGGAAAACCCCACCTTAGAGTCCTCAAGAGTTTTTTATAAAGTTAAAGAGCCTATAAATATAATAAATCCACTCATTATATTCCTATATTATTTTAACACAATGGAAGATAGATGGAATCTTCTTAGTAAATTATGATCCATGATCCACTGCTCATCTAGGGTTTCCAACACCTTTTTGACCAAGAGTTTGAATAATATAGAATAAGACTTCCAATAAAGAAGGGTACATTGGAGGATTTTCCTATGGAGATTATCTTATAGATTCATCACTCATATTTAGAAGAGATATTATTATAGGAATTATCTATGAAACGCACGAAATTGATTTATCAATTTCAGAGAAAACTCTAAAATCATTTGACCAACTTCTATAAATCAATATTAATGTTGTTAAACAATATGGATTTAATAATTAATGAATTTTATGAATGAAATAAAACACTAAAAAAAGAAGCATGATATTTTAAATAAACCCCCATATCCAATTTATTCAAACAACCTCAACCACCAAGTCACGGGTTTTGAAAAAATCCCAGACCACCCATGGTAACTCAAATTAATACATTGAAGTGAGATGGTTAGGACCCTTTTCTAAACATACCATAAAAACTTTAAAGGTCGTAAATATTGTCTACCAAAGACACCAAATCACACCCAGAATGTTTCATAACACTTAAAGACATGCATTTCTTTTGTTAACAATTTGTAAAAAACCAACCAAGTCCCAGTAAACAAGTCTCCTAAGAGGGTCTTGTACATGTTGAGGTTCAATAAAGGAACAAAAACCCAATCTCATTTGTAACTAAAAAAGGTATAAAACCAAATTATATTGTTGAATAAAGATTATAAATCTATAAGACCAATAAATTAAATCCAAATAGGAACAAACAAAACTATAAATAGAAAAGACTAAGATGTCCCTACGAGACCATATTTCACCACCAAAATATCCTGCTATGAAGATGATGGAAAAAAAGATAAACTAGAATGATACACAATTCCCTTCCCTTTACCTGATTCCTTAAAAACATTTATAACCATCAAACGAAAAAATTAGGGTGTGATAATAAATCCAAGTAGGATACCAATGAAATATATATATATATATATGTTCTAATATTAAGAAATCGATAACTCTATCTTTAAAAAAATAAAGTTTACAATGAATATTCATAAAATAAAACCATTTTGTAAATTATCCTTTGGATTTCATAAAAACGTACCACATTCAAAAAATTAATAAATATATAAATAATAAAAGGCATCAGTTAAGCAAAGGAAACCCAACCATAGATACACCATTAGATTATAATGTGAGAGAATAACTATGAAAGTACAATAATTTGATAAACCAATCATCAATGAAAAAATCATCATTTGGGATTTATCCTATGGGTATACATGATATTAATGAAATAAATTACATAATAAAATCCTATGTTAGGTAAAAATAATATAAACTCTGGAATAATTAGGCACACTAAAGTAACTAAAAAGCTCTTGTGGCATTACAAACACAATGTGAGATAAGTCTGTTATAGACGCACCCAAGGTTACCCAAAGCGGTATGTTTTTCAAAATCCATTTCAAAACCATGATCACATTTAATAAAAATATTTCACATAAAAAACACTTTTCTTATGGTCTTAATGAACCATTTTAAAACCAAAATCACTATTCAAATAATTTAATCAAACACTTGGTGTTCACACATCCGTTTTAAATAAAACCAATTTAAAAATAAATATATCATCAAACAAAATGATTCTAATGAAAAAACATAAAATTTCATTGAATAACTCAAGGGAAATGACAATAACATATAGAAATTAAATAATTAACCCCTTGTATAAATACACATAACTCAAGAATGGAGGAAACTTATAACCTTCAATAATGATGATTGGATACAATAAAATCAGCCTCTGATAGACAAGGAATAATGGAAAACTATAATGGATTGATCAAAATGGCATCCAAATTATTAAAAAATTGAATAATTTAGAAAAAAATACTTAAATAAGAAGATAAATAAGATAAACAGATAAAGGGGGATCACCCATAATTTATGGAAGACAAACCACCACACTGGCGATCAACCGCTCCAAGAAAAGTGATCCAGAGGTTGAAGGAACCCAAAATCACCAAAAATCACCCTAAGGATTGTGGGTAAAGCCTTAATGTTGAATGAGAGAAGAGTGATATGTTCCACATGATTAAAACTTATGATCCTAAACACTTCATGTCATGTGAATTCCACCAGTTTTTATATACACTGAATAAGTAATTTCCTCAGGTTAAAAATATCATTCCGGACTATTTCACATCATGAAAAGGTTTAAAAGCATGTAAATTTTCATGATATGAACTATAATCACAGTATTTTAACCATAATAGATTCACATTATGTAAATAATTTATCCTGTGAATGTGTCCAATAGGCTATCCTCAGTCCCGATTCTGCAAAAAATTCCCAAAACAACTCATAATCCCTCCAAAAACTTTGACAAATTTATACCCAGACTCCCTTTATTAAAAAAAATACAAACCCAAAATTTAGATAAAAAATGATCAATAAATTCGTTAAATAAGGTGATGATATGTTACATTTTAATATATAATTGAAATATGTTAAAGAAGAAAGAAAAATAAAGAGCCTCATTAAGATGATTACCTTCTCGTAGAGAAACATCCTCTGTATCTCTTCTTAAAGGCCATAGGGTTGGTATTTTAGGAAGAAAAAAATCTCTAAAATTCATCTAAGGGTATTGGGGATAGATTTTGGTACTGCATGGTTGATAAAAATGGATTTTAGGTGTGAATAAGTGTGGTGAGGGAGTTCCCTTTTATAATTGACGAGGTGTGTAATTTTTGTAAATACCCTAAAATATTCAATAATGGAATGTAACTTTCACCCTAAGTGCCTCAAAAATTTATAAATAATGTTGTTTTGGGATTTTAAGTTCAATAAACACCTCTATAAAATAAAAAAAATGTTTAAAACATTTTATTCCCTTACCCTTTAAGTACTTACTTTTACCATTTTAGTTTTCACTATGATAAATAGTTTTTAACCTTGGTAATTAATCATTTAGGAGTAAAATAAAATGAGACTTATTATATAATTTTTACAACTGATTATAAATATGAAATAAAATTTATAAAATAAAAATTCTATGTGTTTGTAAAATTTATTTTGACACAGGCTCATGTAACACATAAAACCCCATTTTAACCGGTAAATAAATTTTATTATCTTCACTAAACATTATGACCAAAAATGAAGTTGAAATTATTGTATAATATTAATTATTATGATTAAAATTATGGAATCTATTTTATGAAATTCAATTCATAGAAATGGTTGAATTTTATTTAATAATAAACCCACAAATTGCGTCGACAAATGGGTTTTCATGAAATGAATTTTCAAGCACAAGATGGTCTTATATTAACTGTATGACTAATGATCATCATAATATAGATTAAAATTACTACATTTAGAAATATAATCTATAAATTTTATTTAAATATTTCCTTATGTGTGGTTATTTAAATTAGTTTTAATGGATAAACACTGTGCATTTAAAAACGGTTTTTAGAAAAATTAGTTTTTAACCATAATAAAAACATTTTCCAAAATAGGGTATAAAGGTGATTAAAATGAAATTAAATATTATTATTATTAATAAATAATATTTATGTTGGTTTGAAATCAAATTCAAATCATAATGGTACTTTTAAATTAATTAATTTAATGAAAAGAAGTAACAATATTGACAAATCGGTATTTGTCGCTATTCAATGAAAAATCAATCATTTTAGAAAAAACACAAAATTTTACCCCAAGTTAATTTTTATTTAACACCCCAAGCTTACATGGTAAATTTCACTTTGAATAATGTAATAGCTTGTGTTTTATGAAACTTCGAGATTCTAACACACCATGACCAATCTAACTAGCCGTTATGAATAGCAATACCCACTTTTTGAAAATTTATAAATTTTTTTTTTCAAAATGGACTTAATTTTTTTATTCGTAATATCAAAATTAGCTTAGGGTGAATTTTTTTTCTCTTCTGAAAACTTTCAATTTTTGATAAATAGTGAAAAATACTAAATTTTAATTAAAAACAACTTTATTAATCGAAATAATTTATAGTGTTAAATTATAAATTTGAATGGTTTTTAAGTATAATTAGATTATATTTTTATCATGTAATATAATTTAGGAAATTTGATGTAATTTCACATTTAAACTGGACATAGACAAGTGTTAATCTTTTGATAGTTATTATTTCTTAAAAACATTCTTTTTTACTTTAACCACGAGAATTAATTTTAATTTATTTTATGCCACTTCTGTGTTTTAATTTGGAAAAATTGATTCCATATTTGGAATCAGGTGGTCTAAATTGTGTAAATAGGTATCTTTAATTTTTAGACATTATAAATAATTATTTCGGTAAATGTTTTATTTACCATGGTTAAAGAGGTAAATCTGGTAAATAAGGGTAACAAATAATATTATAATAATATTAAATTACCCTAACATGTGTCATAACCCTATTTAATGATACATGTTCGACCGTGGGCAGCCTTGGGTCAATTTTGGGACCCCATGGATCCACTTTAGAGTGATAATAACACTTTATATTAATTACTTTAATGTAAAGACAAAAATGACATAAACATATATCTTTTAGTAAAAAATATTTTACATGGGGTTATATTAGTTATCTCTTCAACTATAAATATTAATTTTAAATCTAAAAAGATTTAATAAATCATGGTATTTTTTTATAATTTTTAGACATCAAATAAATAAAATTATTTATGACACAACAATGATGCAGTGTTTACCTCATTAATGAATGAATGATTTAAATAAATGAGATTATGAAAATTTAAAAAATATCCAAAACCTGTCCAATTCTTATTGAATGATTTTATTTAGAACATGAGTCATATTAACTTATACTTTAATGTGTTTTTACCTTTAGAAACCGAAAATCATTAAATAATAAAATAATATTTTAAATCATTCCTAAAGAGCCACTCCTCCCCCTTATAAAAATCCCTCACCTCTAACCCATTTCTCACACCTCTCAAGCCCCTTGTATCATCCAACCTCTAACCAATTAATCTTCCTACATCCCTATATTCCTTCTAGAATCCATACCATAGGCATAAAGCACTACAAGGAAGCCTTTTGGTTCAAACTGGAGGGAGTTACCCGATTTAAAGGTAACATCTCCTCTTAAGTTCTTTTCTTTTATCTTACTTCCCCAACCCACTAAAATCTATTTATTACTTTATTTCATGAAAACAAAAGTATTCTAAATATACTAGGTTGTTATTATTTGAATTATTTGAACTATACTTACACACACCTCCATCTAATGTGTATAGAACATAATGTTTCCGTGGACGGTGAACTACTGCCTCACGAAACGATGATTGTTCAATCTTCTACTACCACATCTTATGGTGTCCATTATGATGTCACTATAATTATATATGATATTTATGATATTAATTTTATCTATAATCATATTTAATTCACGTTTATTTCATACCTTTATTCTTTTCATGTTGTATATATACGATAATTTCATTTGAAGATATGCAAACTACCACCCCCTCAAAGTGATATAACTCATTCATACCATACATGGAATGTATAACGGATGGTGTTAATGAACTTATGTAACATATATAAGAAATTATATTATAATTGAATAATAATATAGCTATGTATCATTTGGGTTTCTTTCCTTTTAAAATAAAAAAATGAAACGGAAGTAGCGTTCGTGCGTATGTAAGAATTACCGTCTCAACAAACACGATGAGATTCATTCTCCATCATAACCATTCAAGAATAATTTTTGTTTTATTATTAAAAATAATATTTAAGAACATAATATCATTCTATATATAAATAAAATACATCTTATCTCTAACAAACATGACTTACGTAACAAAACATATAAATGAAAACAAATTAGCTAACACCTGAAACAATGATACTACTAAAATATTATTAACAAAGAAATATTATAAGATAATATATGAGATCATATTTATGTATGTAGTTATTTTATAATTTAATAACAATTATTTAACTATTATACATGAGGTTAACGTACCCTCAACCAAGGAAAAGTACAAGGTAAGGGTTAATTTCACAATATCATTATTATCCATGGTTGTTTTTACGTAAGTATCTACTGGAACCTCTTTATCATCCACATATGTTTTTCATAAAACTTTATTTCAAAACATTTTTACTATTTACTAGACTATGGGCTAAAGTCATTTATACCCTTTTTGACTTTTTATAAAATGGTTTGAAAGGAATCTTTCCATCGTTTTCCAAACAAGGTACTTTATGACCTTTTCAACAAATTAAGGTAAGAATGTTTTTTAACTTATACGATGGTTGCAGTTATTCTCCACTGTTATAACACCTTGGAATATTCCCTTACAATATTATAATAATATTTTCAAAATAAATGTTTTATTTCATAATTACACGACTTTTAAATGATTTCGAGATAGAAAGATATATTTCTCTCAAATAATTTTGATTTCATCTATGTCAACATACTTTAATTGATTTTATACTTGTTTTATGTTGGTTTATTATGATACAAATCTTCCATATTGTATTGAAGGTTTTGGAATATGTTTGACTATGGATGTGTCATTTTTATACCATTCATGGTTTATGGTTAATGTATTAACATTTCGTATGCTAGTTTTAATACGAATGTCAATGTTATGTTTCAACCTTTTCATATTAGGATTGAATTGGACTTAGTAAGTGATTGGTGGAGCCTGCTATAGCTCCTCGATGCATTGGTAGGTCTCATGAGACAAACTAGTTTCTTAGAAAGAGTCCTTGACAAAATCTTATTTTTAGTCTTGTCATGAGGCCTTGACTATGTGGTTATGATGTCTGGCGTTATGCATTCTATCGTTATGAAATTGGATATTGATATTGCGTGTGATTATTCGAATAGTATAATATCCATGTGAATAAGTGAATGGAATTATTCAATTTATATTTTCCATATTATGATGAAGTTTATGTTTAAAAGGCTTATGTTTTAGTCTTATACATTGACTTAAATGTTTATTCTTATTTATAAAGTTTCTACTATATTGTTATCCTTACTGAGCATATGATCACACCCCTTTCTATGCTTTATTTTTCCCAAGATGTGAAGAAGTATTTTATGGTTGACCAGTAGAAATAGGCTAAGGGATATAAGTGTGTTCAAAGGGGACAAAATTTTGTTGTTGTTTTTATCTCATGATGTAATGTAAAACTTATTTATGTATCTAGTACTTCAAAGGCTACTAAACTAATCATTATTTTGGGACATGATTCCCTGTATCATGCTAATGTTATGTAATAATGCACTGAATTTGGGTAACTAGGGTCAGGGCATTACATTTGATATGTTGATTTCAAAAATTAAGTTCATTTTCTCAAATACATTTTCTAAAATTTCTTGAAATCATTTATAATATTTTCTCACAAAAGGTTATAAAAATAATTTTTGGATAAAAATATATTTTTGAAGTATGTGAAGTCTATGCTAAAAATTTAGTAATTATTTAGCAATATATTTGTTTCATCCAATATATTTTTAAATAATTTAAAAAAAATATTCTTATTCATACCACTAATTTTTATGGATAGTTTTTAAAGGATATGTTTAAATAGTATATCATGGTTTGTTTAGGCTCAATGTTTCATGTTGTATATGATATCAAACATAACGTTATTCTTTTAAAAATATCCGGGTGATATAGTGTTAGAAATCCTGTGGGAGGTGATCGGAGGGTGCATTTAATAAAATAAATAAATTATTTTATTTCTTTTATTTTAAATTCCAAACCTAATTATATCTTCAAATAACCCTTATGGAAAATATCTAGTGTTAGCCGTATAAGCCTAGGAAGATTTGATAGGAGGAAAATTGTTTATTGATGGATAAAAAAAGGAGAGAAACAATGATCAAACTGATGATGTAGGAAACAAATGTAGAAGATATTATTTATAATTGGAGAATTCACTCTTCACCATTGATCAATCCTTAAATGAGTTAGGGAATGCTAATTATATATTTCCACCCTTTTTAATTTGACCAAGCACGAATTACTTATCAGCTTTAATTTCCGACATTTTACATTCTTGAAAGACCCCCAAATTTTGACAAATAAATACTGATCAAGTAATTTGTGATTGTTGTTCTTGATTCCACCCCTTATTACCACATAATTATGGTCTTTAGATGAGATGAAATTGTCCAATGATAATTTTCACTTCATTAATGTGCATTTTACCCCACTGTTCTTCATTTTCAATGTCATTAGACCACATGGTTATGGTTTGACATTGTTAGGGCAGGTTCAAGTATGATCAAACATCCGGATTCATGTTGGTCATGAGAATGATGTATGGGATTGTGACTTATGGATGTATCAGGATATATTACAAGCATCAAGTGATGTCTCCATGGATTTAAGATCTAGAGTAGTGACATAGGTGTGACGACTCGCCGAAGGATGAATGGATTTCCAATTTCAAACCATTGGAGAACAATGATTAGTGGTCGTAGATGACCCTATTTGATTTTGGGTGGTTAAACAGTGTTTTGTTGAGGTGGAATTAGTACATTGGGATACATGTGAGTATTTCATATATTTCTATATAAAATACAACTACATAGACTATACTAAGAGAAACACATGACGTGTTTTCCCCTGGCTATGGTATCTAGGGTTTTTGGTGGAGATAAATATCAAAATTCATGTGGATCCCACCACATGTTGTGCGACCTGGTGCTGGTAGCTCGGCGTGTACTCTGAGAGTACATGGGAATGGACATGACCAGGCACACATGCATTAAAAGAGTACATAAGTATGACCATTTACTCATACATACCTAGGAAACCCATACATGACCATGTACAAAGGGATGGGTAGGGCCCAGGTGGCTGGGACACACTGTGTACCACCTATACAGACCATGTAGTATGAAATGGATTCCTAAGACATGTCCAGGGTAGAACATGACTAGGTTACAAGGCAAGGTCACATATCGTGTGATCCCATATACACACCGTGTACTTCTCATAGGATATTCACCCTTTTGTATATCCTTATTTAAGACTCGGATTTTGACCTATGAGTAGCCAATCTAGATTATTTTTCCATGTTGGATGAAATTGAAGCCTTCTTAGTGGATTTTGATATACAACATGAGGTTTTTCAAGCGTGATTATTATTTAGGTGAAACTTTAATGATATTAGTGATTAGGAAGGATCATTATAGATATATAGAGGTTAAAAACTCCTTGTCTCACTAGGGTGTGGGTTCCCCATTCCCTCCACCAAGGTTGATTTCCACCACTATTTCACCAAAGTACATGTCCACTATCTACTGAGTGGTTCCCCATTTCTCACCATAGTTCAATTCCTCCATCTATAGACTGGTACCCTCTATCACACTAGGGTGGGGGTCATCTATATTCTAAGTGGAACCCCTATTATACTAAGGAGTGGATCCTATATTTGGGATTGTCTCCCATTGGCTATGGAGTAGTGAGGAGGTGTGGGTCCTCCATAAAAATTTCATGGATAGAAACATGAGATACTAGATATCATAGATGGACCATGGATTCTTTAGTTAGACTCATCATCTATGGCTAGGATATGAATATGGAGATCCCCTTTCTCTCTCATCTGGGTTTTTTTATAAGCATATATGTTGGATTTTTTCCCTATTACTTTGGGTTGGTTAAATTCAATTGTATCATTCTATTTTTTCCTTTCTGGTTTTTGGGGAGTTCTACTAGGAATTTATATACTCACCCATGCATGGGATTTTCCCACATGCGTCTTGTATTGTGTAGAATTTATGAATATTGATAGTGAAATTAATGTAAATTAGAGATAAATGGGTGCATTAACTGAGTATAGTGGTCATAATGGGATATTAGGAGCTATAATCACTTTAATTTTCCTTTTTTCCAATTGTTTTTAGGTTGGGACTTCATTTCTCATTAGACATGTATTTTTTCCCTTTACACTTTGGCTTTATTTTTCATACTACGATGTATTCCACAGAGGTTATTGCATTCAAGGTTATACTCTATATGTTGTAATATTTTATTATCCCTCTAAAATTTTTCATGGAGGTGGTTTTGTGTGTGTGTGTGTATGCACGTTAGGAAAAGGCCTCCCACTTTAGTTATGCCTTCTTGATGATTGTTCCCATCCCCTAGATTATTAAAGACAGGATTGGGGTTGTCATACTCAGCCTCATTCCAACCAAGAGGTCTCTTGATGGTCGGTTCATGATAATATATATAATATAAATATGATTATGAAATTAAAAATTATCATATACCTTAAATTCCCCTCACTATTTAAGAAATAAAAACTTTAATCATGCATTGTGTAGACTACCACCTCGACAAAGTAATTATTTTCTATCACAATGATTTATATTTTTTATAAAAACCATATAAAATTTGATTCTCGAACTTAATATAATCTGAATAATATTATTTTAATTATGTTATTATTATATAATACAATTCCTTAACTACACTCACCTATCAAGATATAATGTGTTCATGTTTGGGATGGTTTAACACATAATAGAATAATGATATAAAAATATATCCTGGATAACAATGTAATCATAAATACTAATAATATTATAAGATAATATTAAATTAATGATTTTTTTGGTTTTTAATGTTCATATTATGTATTTAACTTATTATTAAAATATCATCTTTGATTGCTAAAACTACCAAAATAACCCGACACCTATTCATTTTTTATGTTAACATAAGTTAAAACTATATAATAAATAAATATAATATTATGATAAATAATAAATATTAAATTAAATATATCTGTATAATGTTCCTAAGAATTTATCTAATAAACTTAATTTTATTATTTAGTAAGTTAGGTCCATGCACCGAATGAATTTGGAACTAGGAAATGGTTTTCATCTCAATTTCCTCTATATGAGGCATGTTTGGTACTATAAACCTAATTTTATTAATGTGGTGTATTAAATACCTATTTTAGATATAATATCATGAATTTTATTTGAATAATTTATTTTTAATTTGAACTAAAATTGATATATTCCATGGTTTTTTTATTAAAATGTTAATCAATCTGCAAGGGTTTTTTGTCTCAAACTTTAATTCCTTAGACGTGTTTTTGTCATGAACCATGTTTTCCATTTAATGGTGTATTCAATACCAATGGATTCATTTTCATCATAAATTATTATTATACATAGTAAATACTATTTCAAATTAGTTTCTTTTCATCAAAGGGATTTTTAATCTGTTGTTACCCTAGTTGTAAGGATTTTTGGTAACTTAATTTTCATTCATTGAGTTATGATCATTTATATTGTATTTATTTCATAAATTTTGGGTACATTAACTCCTTTAATTATATTATGTGGTATTTTTAATCATATTTATACCATAAAAACCTTTTTTTATAATATTTCTTACTCCAAGGGGTATATTTCTTGTAAGGGGTATTGATAACTCATTTCTCCTTTGCATGAGTTATATTGTTTCTTCATGAACTTATTTCTTCCATGATTATTTCTTCCAACCAAATATTTTATTATATATTAATTTCTCCAACTCTATTTGGAAATAATTTATTCTTATACAAATGTATTATTTGTTACTCTTCATATATTTTGAGTTTTGAACAAAAGTATTTTAAAAATAATAAAAAGATTTTCATTTCACTTTCACATGTTTTGTATTACTCTTCTCATTTACCAAAGATGAACATTATTTCTTTTGAAGGATCCATTATTTTAGATTCCTTATAAATGTAAATGTTTTAAAAATATTTCACGTCACCTTTTCAAAAATTACCTTTGAATGTGATTTGTAAATTTATATTTTATGTCAATGTTAAACATGTTTTCTAAAATATCATTTAAGTTTTCACTTACATTTACATTATCATTTTCAAAAGGATTTACCCTAATGGGACTTATGATTCTTGATTTATCCTCAAATATATATTTATATTTTTGAGGATTGAACTCGTGATATCAAATAATACAATTCTTGAACCCATATTATGTGATTTCGTTTGAAGAATTATTTTTTATAGAGTGTTTTTAATTTATATCAACACATTTATATGTTACCTTTGTTTCAATAGGTAAATGTTATTTTGAAACTATCTACCTTATTTATCTAGATGTATTATGATCAAGTTATTCAAGAATTGAATTTACCATGTACTCCTTACCCTATACTACGTGAACATCTTGTTTTACAAAAAAATATATTAGAGGATGTTTACCTAGAAAGAATGATTATTTATTGGTTAGAGAAGTATTGAAAATTCTGTTGATTATTTATTGTTAATGCACGATGATTATATATTGAAATTAAATATTTTTCATTATATGGATAGTCATGTTTTTATTCATCTAGAGGTTCCTTGGGGAATGATATGAAATTTATTGATGAATTTTTAAGTGAATTAATCATAATTAAACAAGTGACTGATGGGGATCGACATTACATAGCCCCTCAATGCATCAACATGTTTCATGAGACAAAGCAGGTTAGGTTTTGGTGTATACATATCCCTATATCAGTATAGTGTATTGGAAAAATGAATTGAAAACATGTTTTAATGTTTGAAATTAGGAATTCCATTAGTATGAGATCAGTAATTATTATTATCCATATTTTCATTTATTATCATGGATTTAATATGCTCTCAGTTTTAGTTGATTATTAAATTATTTAAATTATTTAATCATGCAATATTATATATGTCATGCTTATGTTCCTGATAACTTTAATTATATGATTCCCTTATATTGCATTTGATATCAACCCATTATTATGTTTATATTTTCCCAAGTTATGATTAAATGTTGTACAAATGATTTATTTATAAAGATAAAACATGAGGGGGAATTTTTGGGAGATGTTGCTGACTCATTATGAATAAAGTATTTTCATATAAAATAGGAAAAATATAAATTTGAAACAAATAATATGGGCTCTGTTAAATATTTTTTACACTAATTATCTAAACCTCTAAAACTAAAAGGTATTGAGAATTTGTTTAGTGTAATATTTTATTTAAGTTATGTAATTATAAGATAGTAATGTATGGTAATATACACTTGGTATCAAATAATGTATGTAATGTATGTGTTTATGGAGCTAAATTTGGTAGTGTGGGTTCAAGGTATCACAATAAGCATCTAAAGTTCAAAGTTAGTTTCTAGAAACACACCAAGTTACCCATAAAGGAATGAGATGACATAAAAATAACATAAAAACTCATATGAAAGTACACTATGTATTATAATGCCTTTATCTTGATATATGTAATCAAGAAGGTTTCATACTTTTGTCATCAACCTATGCTCTCAATGAATCTTTCTTTGAATTTATAGAAATGAATTTACTGATATAACACCATATACATTGACTTAATCAGGTAGTTCCATTCCCATTGAATGGAATAAGATATCAATGTATATTAAAAATAAAATGGAAACATCCTTTCTTTCATTATTTATTACTCAATATCACTCATGATACAACCAAAAAACCCTAATTTCCATGAACACATATTATCAGGATTTGGGTGAGTACATAAAAGAACACAACTCATAAAAATAAATAAATAAAATCTCAAAATCCAAGGACCATTACACACATCCGAATATAAAAACATCCAATGACACATATTAATGTGAATTTCCGACTGGTGGCCTATGTTCCCATAACCTACTTTCTTCAGATTAACAAGGGTGTGTAACATGAGATATAGTCTCAAAGTCCTATAAGCCTCCACCCCTAATATCCTATGTCAATTTTGTCTGGTCAAATGATATTATCTGACAGTAGAACTTGTATTTAAGAATACTTTCATAGTACCTTTAGGTTCTTATCATAGTAATGAACATATTTGACCTATTATTTTGTCAAGTACCCTTTGAAATATTATCACATACAATGTCATGTAGAATAAAAACCATGGTTTGATAATAAAATTATTAGTATTTAAAAATCATGTATACGACTAATCATAAAATAAATAGATGTTTGTTCTTGGGAACCATATATATTAGAATCCTAGTTTCACAAGAAACAACTTCCAAAACCTTTCATTATTCTAGCTCTCACATGATTCTCATGATTATGCTAAGATATGGCTTTATTAAATGGGTCCTCCAAGTTCTCCTCCATCAAAACATTGCTCATCGAGAATTCACCCCTTTGTGAAAAATACCCCAAGAGATAATATTTTCTAAAAATGTTCTTCATCTATTGTTGTGACCTTGGATGCTTTGTGGGATCCACCAATGAAGTATTATCATAATATAATGTTATAGTATCTCCATTTATAGGAATCAAATCCAGATCTTGGATGAATATGCGTGTCCAAAATGATTTCTTAGCTACATCAGAAGCTATAATATACTTGGATTCCACTTTAGAATCTGCAAGAACTTTCTACTTTTACCTCTTCTAGATCAAAACTCCTCTATTGAGAATGAATACATATCCTAGATGTTATTTTATATTACTCATATATATTTGAAAACTATCATTTATATATCCCCCAATTACTAGATCTTCTTCTCCTCCATATACCAAGAACATATCCTTAGTATTCCATAATAATTAAGGATAAAATTAAAAATAGTCTAATGTTGTTCACTTGGATTAACTGAATATCTACCATTATTAAGGAGTAGGAAACATCAGTACATGTATATAATATTACATATATGATTAATCATATCACAAAAGCATATGGGATCTTGATTATCTAATCTATCCATTATTGTACCTGAGGTCAAATATTATTGGAAAGATTTATTCCAAAAAACACTAGAACCAACCCCTTCTTGGATTGTTTCACACTAGATCTATTTAGTATTTTTCTAATGTATTTACCATGACTTAGTCCAAGAAACCTATTGGATTTTTCCTGAATAATCTTTATCCTAAAATCTTAGGGCTTCACTTAACTCCTTCATAGAGAAACACTTTTTAACGAGTCCTTAACTAACTGTAAGATTGATATTTCATTTCCAATAAGTAATATGTCATTATAATATACTATTATAAAATTTAACAATATCCCACTAAACTTATTATTAACACATGGTTTATATTAATTCTTTATGAAACCAAAGTCTTTTGTTTCTTCAGAAAACTGAATCTTCAATGTGTTGGATAATTACTTTAATCCATAAATGGATCTCTACAACTTGAATAATTGTTAAAATAATATGGTTTTATAAAACATTTGGGTTATTTAATTTATAAATATTAATAAAGTTTATCATTAAGGAAATCTATTTCCATATCCTTATATCAAATATAATTTTCATTGAGAGTTGCTATAGAAAGTATAATTCTGATGGATATAAACTTGGAATTTGGAGAAAGGGTTTCATCAATGCCTATACCTTGATTTTGTTTAAACCCTTTAGGTAATATTCGTTCTTTTTTGGTACTCAATTTACCTTCCATGTCCAATTTTCTCTTGAATACCAATTTTCACCCCATGATATTCATACAAACTGAAATATCAATTAGAACCCAAACATGTTTTTTATACATGTAATCTATTTTAGAATTTGGGGTATCTTTCCATATTACAGCTTTTGATCCCTCCACAACCTCCTTGTAGGAAAAAGGATCATTATTATCAAGAAATAATGATTCACCATTATCTATGACTATAAAAACATATCTTTCTAGTTCTCTAACCTCTAGGGTACTCATATGCAGTACTTGTGTCTTAGAAATAACATCTTCCATGGGGACTTGGAAAATTTCTCCCTACACCAACTCTTGTATATCTTGAGTATCAATTTCATTGAACTAAATATTTATTTTACTATAATTTTAAGGATGTATTATATATAAAAAAAAATCATTTTTTCAATGATTACCATATTATCTAAGGGGTCTTACAGATTGTAAAACCTTTTATCTTGGGATATCCTATAAAGATACACTATGTACATCATGATTTTGGTTTTTTCCATATTTTTCCTTAATAAAAATATCATATCCCTATACATGTGAGTTCTAAAACATGAATTTCCACTTTAGTTGGTACCTAGTTTAGTATGTATGTCACAATATGTAATGTATATCCCCAAAAAGATAATGGAAGATATGCATGACTCATCATTAAACATACTTTTTCAAGTAAGGTATGGTTTCTCCATTCACTAACATTGTTCCATTATAGTGTATTAGGATTTATGTGTTGAGATATAATTTAGACTCCCATAAATAATAGGCTAATTATAGATTAAGATACTCACCACCTCAATCATATAAAATCTTCTTTATCTTATTAGCAAGTTCATTCTCAACATTATTCTTGAAATATTGGAATTTACCAAAATATTCAAACTTATACCTCACTCAATATAAATACCCACATCTAATAAATTTATTAGTAAAGTTAATGAATTAATAATACCCACCTCTAAATTCTATTGGAAAATATTCATACACATCAGTGTGTACTAATTCTAGAAGAACTGAAGCACATTCACCCTTACCACCAAATGTTGGAAGGTCATATTTACTTATAAACATTCAAGACATATGTAAAGTGGATTTAGTTAAAAATATTCTTAATATCTATCTTGATAGAGATTTTCAACTGCATTTCATTTATATGACTAAGTTAGTGATAACACAACTGTGTGCAATATAAGTTATGTAAACTTGATTCATTATCAATTATAAATACTTGTTTTTTATAAACTAATACATAAATAAAATGAAATAAATGATCCATTCCATAACATATGTTCTCTTTGTAAAAGAAGTATATTTTATTTCTAAATTTGAAGATAAAACCATATGTATCCACCTTGAATACAAAAATTATGTTTTTGGTAACATTAGGTATATAATAAAAACTATTTAAAAGCAATATCAACATTTTTTATAATAGAAGGTTTTGGTATTATATATGCAAGGAAAAAATTCATGCTTAGTTGTGAACAAGAAGATACACCTCTCTAGAAATATTTCCTAATATACTTGGTTCCTACATTTTAATACAAATCAAAGTAGAACATGTTGAATATAATACCCAAATAGTAGATGTATAAATATTTCACTTGATAACGAATTCACCTAATGAATCCTCATACTTATTATGGGTGAATTTATTCTTCCAATGTCCTATATTTCCACATGAAAAACATAAAAATTGATTTTTTTCCTGTTCCTATATTTGTATCCTCAACTTTTGGAAGGATAATGCTTAGGAGTGTTAGAATTTGAGTGATTTTTGGGTCCCTTTTCCTTGTTATTCATTTTATTCATCATAAGACCACTTGTTTTTCATGGATCATGTCCTTATAAACATAGATAAAAAATTTAAGAGGTTCTGAGAGAGACATATAACTATTTATTATACTATAATTCTAAACAAAACCAAATAATTCTTTAGACGGTTAGAATAAAATGATACATCAGTTCAACCCATTAGGGATCTTAAAGCCCAAGATGTATAATCATTCTTTATATCCAATCATATTGACTATATGATGCTTAAATAAAATGACTCTAAAAACATTCACATGAATTGTTCATGGAAGATATCATATCTCTCTTATCTATCCTTCTTATGATAAATATCAGTAACGTGAGACATCATCCTATATGTATCCATTTCCTTATATTTATTCTAGAGATCACTGGGCTTGGATGATAACATGAAACACTATAAATCTACCACATCATCAAGGTGTTTCATGTAGAGATAGAGAGAGAGAGTTTCTCTTTAATGGATATCTTTACAGGCGCTTTAGGTAAATGGGTTTATAACATGTATATTTTTTGTTCATAGCATAGTACAATGCATAATCACCTACATAATTCATGGAAATTAAAGCTGATGAGAAGGTTTTCCTTATCTAATACCAATCATAATGGTAAAACTAATGTCATATTACTTTCCATTTATACAATAAGATAAGATTTTATTACTTTATCTGGATTATGAAAAATAGATAATAAATTTTAATTTATTAATCTTGCACTATTTTTTTAAAACCATAGATCCCCCACGCTTGGTTTTGGAATATCCAGTCACATGGATATTCTAGAGGAAAGTATTGATATTTAACTTCTCATAACCCAAGAAAAATCCTAGTCAATTACTTAAAGGTATTTAAGTTGGAAGTCTTTTCTAATTGAATTAACTCAGAACTCCTTTATATATTGAGTGGAATCCCCAATCCTAAAATATTGGACTTGGATTTACTAAGAAATTGCCCCCAAAATTTCAAAATTTTCTATGAATTCAACTTCTATTAATTTTTATTTGGTCAAGAAATCCCGAAAACTTTTTTAGAACTCCCAATTAAATGTTAGTGTCCTAGTGAGGGCTAGATAAAACACTAAGATAAAGTGGTTCTATTCTAAATCAAATAATGGTAATGACTTAATATTTTAATATTGTGATTTTTTATCTTTATGGATAATTTTCCAATTTTATTTTGTTACACGATTATTAATATTAAGCAGATTATACTTATGTATTAACCATGTCAAAATAAAATTTATGAATGATAAATTTTATTTTAATTCTATCATGTATAATTGTTAATTCATTTATTAAGTGATCATAATAAAGTATCCAAAATTAAATAACCATGCAACTAATATAAATAAAATAATAAAGTTTTATGATCATGATATTTTCTAAAAATTGGTTTATTTAGAAGATAATAAACCAACCCTTGAACATAGGGGGGAAATGCCTAAAACCATGCCAGGTTTGAGTTGCAATATTCCACGTGTTCTCTAGGTATGTTCTGGATTGGTATCTCTTAAACTATATAATTAGACCACATTCACTCATCTGGGAGATTCATTATTTACATATACTTATATTCACACATAGGTGAGGGGAACTAATATAATGATTAAGAGGGTTTATATAGAATTAAACTTGGAAACATAGGTCCTACATAATATAGAGGAGGGGATAATATACATAACATCTTTTTAAATTTAATTACAATAAATTAAAATAAAATAATCACATTTATAGGTTGGTTAAAACGTGTGATCATACATACATGAAGAAAACACAAAAATGTAAAATAGATAGAATTCATTTCAATTAATTATTTATTATTAAGATAATTGATCTTTAATTAATTCAATTATTTAATTATTTTATCAAAGTTTCCACTTGAACAGTCTTGTATATTACCATCATTTAGGGAAACCCAAAAAGTAAATAGATTTACGAATAATTTTTCACAATTAAAAAAATTAATTGAGTAATTTTTAAATTTGAAAACCTTGTTACATAATATGAATACCATCTTCAAGTTATGTATTTTGGTTTTAATGTTTTAATTAATTATTTATCATAAAATTTAATTCTATTAATTAATGGGTGATTACATGGCATGTACTAATGAGATAAGTGCCACTTTTTTCACATGTCGTGTGTCAAAAATATATGTCTGGGGACTCAGAGTGTATCTCATCTATGATACATATTTTCTAATAACAAGCTACATACCATGTATATAACATTCAATGTGTCTATGAAATACACCTAAGGACCCAACATATATGTTATATGTGAATATTTAAGAGGTACATGCCATGTATGTAAGCTACAAGACATGTAACCTCCACATTTTTCGACTATCTATCAGGAACCAACCCCACTGGTACCCCTCCTAGGCCGATAGTGATGATGAATAGTGATCCCCCAAATCCCACCTTCAATAGGAATTTGGTTGGTGACTCAAACCAAGGGTATAAACATACACATATGATAGGAATTTTAATCAGTATAAGTTTATTGAAAACAGATAAGATGAAAATCTTCCAAGAAACTCTATATCATAAATAAAAACATCTATGAAAAATAAATGATAATCCCAATAAATTAATGAAATGGCATACACTCTTGCATATATTTCCTCTAAAATCATGCAAAAAGGGAATTTATAGCAATACAAAAGCGCTGATAATTGAAGGTCTATACAAATGGGGTCCCTTTTATCAATGCAAAAAAGTGCTTATAAAGGCCCCTTTTATCAGTACTAAAAAATCACTAATGAATGGGGTATCATATCAGTGCTAAAAAAGTGCTGATAAAAGTGAAAAAATTATAAAAATCTACAAATTAGAGGGTAAACCCACCCCCTTTTAATAGTGCTTCACCCACCTTTCAACAACAACCCCCTTTTAAAAACACTAGGAATCCCCCCTCCACCCCTTTAACAATGCTAGGAATCCCCCCTCCTTTAACAACACTGTACCCATTTCACCAACTCATGCGCACACCCCTTCCTTTGATGGGTTTTGAACCGAGACCTCCCCCTTATACCCCACACATTTTTTACTCACCTATACTATTTTGTTCTATATTTTATAATATATCTATATATTTATATATATTTTATTACATTTTTTATCCATATATATATATATTTAAATACATATATAAAATATGTTTTGGGTGTGTGTGTATTTATAAATATATACATACATATATTTATTTATGAATTTGTGTGCATCTGTAAATATATTTATAAATGTTTATATTTATTTACATATATTATATATTAATATTTATATACATATATTCAAATATATAGATAAATATATATATGTTTGTCAATACATGCACAATATATATATATATACATTATATATATATATATTAATTGTATAGGTATATAAATATCCATACATTTGTATTTTAAATAAAATGGATATTATTTTATATTTAGATTAGGATTATATATTGAGAAATATATTTTATATGTAAATATATTTAATTAATTATTTATAAAATTAAATTTTTATGTATGAATATTTAAAAAATATGTATATGTTGTTATATATTTTATTATAAATAACAGTACATTATGAAAAATGATAAAATTTTAGATCCATAATAACAATTTGAATGTAATACCTGGGAATAAATTCAGTCCCCACTGGAAGAGGGAACAAAGACCTCCTTAAACGTGGCTGAAAATCTATTGATTGTTAAAACATTTGGGTATCCTTATGAAAAACTCAGTTTTGGAGGCCTTCAAGGATTTATGGGGGTTAAAAAAAGTGACCTGGGCTCTTTGATCCATCATTAAGCCTCTATGCTATAGAGTTCTTCACAAAATTTCATTTTATATGTGGTAGAGCCCAAACATACACCTGGATTAAATTTTATGGTTGTTTGAAGTTTGAGTTATGTTTTTAACTTAATTTAGATCTTTTATTAATTTTTTGATATTTTTATCTTCAAATTGTTATTAAATGACTATTAATTTATAATAATTAGTTAATTATTATTTAAAAATATTTTTAAAAATACTATATAAACCATCTTCATTAAATATATTATATGTCAAGTGTAAATTCTTATTTACCTTATATGTAGCATATTTAAAAAATATATATTATATTTATATTAATATAAATATATTAATATATAAACATTTTATTTTTAATGGATTTTTTTGAAATATACCCTTTATCAGTGCTAGTAAAAAGAGTTCTGATAAACCCCCTATCAGCACTACTAAAAAATGATGATAAAGGGGTTCCTTTAACAGTTCTAAAAAAGCACAGATAAAGGTACCCCCTTTAACAGGGATTTTTTAGCACTGTTAAAGTGCGGTGCTTTGTAAATATGTTTCTGTGGTAATGATAAAAGACTGGTATAAACATGACAATGAAAATACTAAAATAATTCATTGAATGTGACCAGAAAGTCCCAACGACTCCTTTATAACTCCTCGAACAGGTAATTCCCATATAAATCTCCAACCAACCCCCATGGAACTAAAAAATAGTTTATATATATATATAGGATGATAATAACATGTATAATCAGTAATATCCTCCCTAAAACCTTTCATATAAAATGTGAAAGAATCATACTAAATCCCAATGAGTAAATAAATAAAACTAACTCTGCTCTTAATCATAAAAACTAATTTCTCATCCCCATTAAGGATCACTCTATAAGTAATGCATAGAATTAATAATACCCAAATCAAATCATATATATAAAGGAAATAACATCATTTCCACTTTCCCTTTGGTTTTTATCTCTCATGCCCCAATGAAATACATGCATAGCTACAATCCCTTCCATAAGTCATCCTACACCAATCTCGAGCAACCATATATCACAACCCTTTTGCATCATATGCATCTCAACACATCCTCATCATCAAAATTACATCTTGTAACCTAGTGTATTTCCAAAAATCCACTACACCCTATGTAAATTCATTATACATCAAGCTACTATCTCCCATGAAGGTACACTAATGTAATACCATATTCACCATGATCATATATACGTATTTTTTATAAACATAATCTTTTATAGTCCAAAAATAAATTTATAGTAAAACCAAGATCCATCACAATATACCTGAGACTATACCATATACCTTAATCCATCAAAGCTTGGGTATGTCCATGTAATATAGTACAACTTAAGGGAGAGTATAAGAGAGTGGTAAGTCATCCATATATTCCCTCACCAATATGGATATTGGGGAAAACACCCCTCGAAACATTTGAGTATCAGTTTTCCTACCTACTTAGGTGAAAAAACATGTGAAATTATAAAATATGATAATACATCGAACACAACAATTTTAAGGGAAACTGGTTATCCTTAGACTCATCTGCATCTATTATCTCTCAAGAAACCTGTATGAGACCATTAAAAAGTAGATATTATACTTGCAAAAAAGAATCAAGAATCAAGAATCCAGAATCAAGAATAAATATTAATTATTTATCATCCGCAATTTAATTAATATTATTTCAAATTCATTTCAAAGATTACTACATTAATTTTCCAAACCAAGGATCTTCAACACTATAATTTTATATTTATATTTAAGTATGTCATCATCATCTGTAATCATCAAGAACCAACCCTTTATTTTATAAATTCATTTATCATATCATATTTCATGGGAACTCTTGGAATCATCCTATGTTACCACATCAAATATTCACTCACAATTTGTAAACCAACTGCAGTAGGTTGTTGAGAACATTATCAAAGAATCCCTTGGGAAACCTAGACATAAAAATAATATAAATAATAAATCAATGAAAAATCTCAGCTCTAAACTAGTGACAACCATTCAAGTGTTATCCTTAACACCATTTTATGTAATATAATCCATTCTACCAGCATCGAAATCAATAACCTCTACAACCCCAGGTAATTCCCACCCATTTATCGCTAAATATCCAAACCATGATAAGTTATCCATAATTAAAATAAATACTATAATTTACCATAGAATTCATCCAAGATTAAGAAATATTTTCAATGACAATTAAGGTATATAATCTCCCCCACAAATAAATACAGGCTCATTCAGCCCCAAACAATTATCTTTCACGACCACTAGTTTCATTACTATCTTTATTTAAATGATTCATTATGCAAAGTTTATTAATAAAATAATCCTAAAATATGTAACTTATAATAGATAACATTATCTATAAATAATTTTTCAATAATATCTCTATATATAAAAAATATCAAGGAAGAATGATAATAATTTACCCATGCATATTCTTTTAAATAATTCATTATTCTGGCATTACATTATTTATCACATTCCAAGCATATAATCCATGCTATATAATATCAACAACCATCATATATAGATACATACAATATAGTAAATATCAAGTGGAAGTAATAACATAACATGAAATCACATATCCCCATTTCTTATCATTCAATAATAATAATTATGTGCAACCCTTGAACTTATCATTTTATGTGAATTTATGAAGGTAAAAAACTAAACATATCACTATTTCAAATTTGAAGTATTTATCCATACACATGATATAAAGAAAACAAATATTAAAAATATTTTCAAATTAATTAGGTAATATTAATAAAATAACCATAATAACCAAATATGATAATTTTCCCTAACTCGATAAAATATTCTCCATATTATTATAAAATGATAAAAATAAATTAAAAAAATGTGATAATAACTTATAAATAAACACTTTTCTTTTTTATGGTCAATTAAAATTTATTATTATGTAATAATGATATATTGAATTAAATACTATTTACTCTTTTTAAAATCTATTATTTGAATCCATGAAATATTAATAGTACCCTGTAACATTTAATAATACTAATTTTTATTTAACAAACAATGACAATAGAAATATAGCATGTGATTATTCTGTTCCTCTTTCTTCAATTTTACCTAATCAATTATCTAATAATAATATAATAATTTCAATTGTAATACTGCATAACATTACAATATTTTGAAGTATCGATAAACACTACATATTATTTCCAGATTAATAATACTAATTTATAGCATGTGGTATTATCTTTTTCTTATTTCATTTTTTAAATAATTAAAATTATTATCTTCTTATAGATGATCCCATCCATTTAAACATCCAAAACTAAATCATGATTTCCCACTTCCCACACATATAATATTATAGAATTTCCAAATCCCCTACTATAATGTGTTGCCTTAACATTTTGTTGTGATATGTCTGTTGTGATACACAACACATGTTCTTGGAGAGAGATAGAAATGTTCACAACCTACTACACATACTGATATGGTTTGATAGTACTTGAAAAAATCAATGGATTTTCCAAAAATTAACCATTATTTAAAAAAGAGGAAATAATCAAATAAAAAGTGATTTACGAATTTAAAAAGATAGTGGGAAGAGGCACTGTTAATGCCCAATGTAATGAATTACTAGGTTGTGTTCTTTAAAAAAATGAGGTGACTTGTATGAATTATACATGATTATTTTTAACAAGAACAATCAGTTATTAATTTTTATTTAAAACGATGGTTTACTATTCATTATAGAATTTAAATTCTCTTGCCACCCCAAGGGGAAGAGCGACTCTACCCCAAAACTTGTATTTTTAATATCCCAATCAATAAACCTTTTCATTTATATTTAATTTCAAAAAAATTTGTAATTATTTTCAAACATCTATTTTAAATTTATTTTCTTTATATTTATCCTTCCACATTTTTTAATCATTTAAACATTTTTGATTTAATTTAATATCATGATTTAGTTTTCTTATTATTTTTAACTCGTACACCCTCTATATAATTCTTTCTCCCCTATACACATTTTTTATTTTTCAGTCACATATTTGTAACGCCCAGACCCCAGTTACCCAGAGTCGGTGCATTATTCTAATACATTGGCATGATTACAAGGAATCAAGTCCTGAAGGACCGATCAGATTAGCAGTCTTGGAAAATATATTACATACCTTAATGATACATTACACTTCATAACATACAAAACAACATAAATAATCCTTAACGAACGTCATTATTCCCTTGGCTTAACCCTACATATGAATCACAATACACTTGTTGGAATCCTGGGAAAAATAAAACATAGAAAGGGGTGAGCTCAGATGTTCAGTAAGGATAACAATACAATGAAAACATTCATAAATAAGCATAAAAATTTAAGGAAATGTATAACTAAAACAAAATCCTTTTAAACATGAACATCAACATAATATGGCAAAAAATAAATTGATATAATTCCATTTACTTATTCACATGGATATTCTATTAGTCGAATAATCACATGCAATATAAATAACCACTTTCATAATGATGGAATGCACAATGCCAGACTATCATAACCACATAGTCAAGGCCTTGTGCCAAGACTACAAAAAAGATTTTGTCAAGGCCTTGTTCCAAGACTCTCGTCTGTCTAATGAGACATACCGATGCATCGAAGAGTTATAACAGACTCCACCCATCACTTACTAAGTCCAATGCATTCCTCATATGAATTGGTTTAAACATAACATAAACATTCGTATTAAAACTAGAATACGAAATGTCAATACTTTCTCCATAAACCATGAATGGTATAAAAATAACACATCCACAGTCAAAAATTTCACAAAACCGTCAATAAAATATGGAAGTTTTGTATCATAATAAATCAACTTCAAATAAGCTTAAAATCCATCAAAGGATGTTGACATAGATGAAATCAAAACTTTTTGAGAGAAATATTTTTTTTAAATCATTAAAAAGTCACACGTTTATAAAGGAAGTAATTTAAAAGAGATTTTTGAATCAAAGTGTCCCATACCACTTTGAAACTTTTTTTAAAATAATTATCATTTCAAAACATTCATGTCCATATAAATAAATCCTTAAAATCATTTTGAAAACATGGACATTAATTAAAAGATTTAGAAAGATAAATCTTTAAAAAATTTAATATTATGATCTTGATAAAGAGCACCTTTCACAAATCCTTAAAATATTCATTTTCAAAATCATTTTTAAGAAAAATGGGCATGTATGATAAAAATGTCCCAGTAGATACTTACACATAAACAATCTTGGATAATAATGAGATTGAGGAATTAACCCTTACCAATTTGGTAACTTACAAAACATACACCCCATGAAAGAGTTATCATAAAATTAATATGTAAATATACATAAATTAAAGTGTATTACACAAAGAATACAATTGTGGTAAGTACATACACCAGACAAAGGCAATAGTGGCAATATGGCATGAATCTCACGGGAATAAGGAGTGAGATGAAAACCCCTTACCTTGCACTTTCCCTTAGTCAAGGGTACGTTTAACCTCCTATATGAAGACCGTAGTATGTTATTAAATTATACCATAACCATATTAATATTTATGATATCATAAATTATTAATTTATGACTTTTTACTACCCATTTAATAATAATTTACATGATAAATTAACATTTCGGGTAATAATCGCTTTATTTATCCTACGTGTTTTAATTTGTTACTCTTGATTGTATCAATGAGATCATGATTTAAATACTTCCAGAATATAAAACATTATTTATATATCATATATATTTAGAAAATAATTATGTATAATAGATATATATGTGAAATGAAAAACACCGTTTATGGAGATAGTAATCAGTACGTATGCATAAACGATGTTTCCGTTTTCATAACGTATTGAACGGAACTAAGTGAATAAAATATTTGTAAGTACATACATAGATATATATACATATATATATCCAGTATCATTATTATGTCATATATTAAAAACATATTTTTAATATATATTTTTATAATCGTCGATGAATGGTGAATGTGGAAATGAATCTCATCATGTCGTGGAGACGGTAATCCGTACGTACGCACGAGCGACAATATCATTTCCTTAAAAGTGTGGAATTGGATGGTATATTAATTTTACAGAGACATTATTATGTTATTTTCATTATTTATATACATATTACTCATCATTAAATCCATCCAAATAACATAGTGTTGAATAAAAAATTACACCACGGCGTGGAGACGGTAAGCCGTACGTACACACACATGGTGACATTATCATTATTAAGATGGATAAAATAATGAATATAGTTGTAAAATATTTATAATAACATCACAATATATAGAAGATACTGGAGTTATTATTTTAGAATGTAAATAACAAATAAAGAAAAATTGGAAGAAGAAAAGAACCTGAAAGAGGGTGGTGAAAACATTACCTCTTCTTCGGGTTCTTCCTTTTGATTTGATCAAAAAGGATCCTTAGGTTGGATTTCTGACTAAAGAAAGGCCTCTAGGATAGAGTTAGGGAATTTGAGAGAATATTTTGGCTGGGTTTGGCTGAGCCAAAAGTTTTTGAAGGTGTGAATTAGTGAGAAGGGGGAGTGATCTTTTATAAGAGGGGCGAGGGGCACCTTAGGAAAATCTAGAAATATTATTTTATAATAAATTCATATTCGGTTTCTAATGGCTCCAAAGTGTATTATTTAAAGTTTAAGGTGGGGGTAAGTCAAAAAAAACTCAAACAATAGGTTTTAGACAAGTCTGGGTCACTATATTAACCTTATCTTTTAGTTTTAACTCTTAGTTAATTAGTTTGACATTTACCATGTCTCTTTGTATTTTTATATTATATAGTTAATAAACTTACTATATACATAAAAGAGACACCTAAGTGGTCCATTAATAATAAAACTATAATTATATAAGTCTTTTGGCAGAACCTTAGATTTTTTGGAATAGAATATCAATTAATAATATAATATTTGTTTTAAAAACTCCTTCATGTCAAATTTGACACTATTAAATAATTGATTTTTTGTTAAAGTCTTAAAATATTTATTAATTAAAACCAAATTAATTTAAGTAATTATAAAATGTAATATTAACCAATAAAATTTTCGGATGTCATAAAAACTTTCAAATTATATTTATTTTAACATTTATAATACCAATTATTTGATTCTTTCATTAATAAGGAAAATACTGCATCATTATTGTGTCATAAATATATTTAATTATTCAATGTATAAAAATTATAAATAAAATACCATTTTGTAGGAAATATTTTTATATTTATAATGAATATTTATAGTCGAAAATATAACATATATAACCCTATGTAATTTTTTTTCTAAAAGATATATGCTTATGTCATTTTTGTATTTACTTTAACTTAATTAATATAAAGTGTCATTATCACTTACAAGTGGATCCATGGGGTCCCAAAATCAAGACAAAGATGCCCATGGTCGGACATGTATCAACCAATAGAGTTCGTACATGTTTTAGGGTAATTTATTATTATTATAATATTTATTTTTACCCTTATTTACCAGATTTACCGTTTAACCAAGGTAAATAAAATATTTACCGAAGTAATTATTCAAAATGTCTAAAAATAAAAGTTTCCTATTTACACAATTTTGACCTCCTGATTCTAAATATGGAATCCATTTTTCTAAATTCAAAACACAGAAGTGGTATAAATTAATTGAAAATTAATTCTTGTTGTTAAAACAAAAAAGCGTGTTTTTAAGAAATAATAACTACCAAAAGATTGACCCTTGCTTATGTCCAGTTTAAATGTGAAATTATGTAGAATTACAAACATTATATTAAATGGTAAAAAAGATAATCTAATTATACTCTAAAATCACTCAAATTCATAATTTATCACTATTAATTATTTTGATTAAAAAATTTGTTTTTAATTAAAATTTATTATTTTTCACTATTCATTTAAATATGAAAGTTATCTGAAAAGTACTAAGAATTCACCCTAAGATAATTTTGATATTAAAAATCCAAAAATGAAGTCCATTTTTAAAAATAAAATGTATAAATTTTCAAAAAGTGGTTATTAATATTTATAACGGCTAGTTAGATTGGTTGTGGTGTGTGTTAGAACTCAAAGTTGCATACAACACACACTACTACATTATTCAAAGATAAGAGTAGCATGGAAGCTTGGGGTGTTACAATATTTCCCCCTTAAATTCAATATAAACATTTCACCCCCAATTATTTCATTATTTTACTTTTTTTTATAATGCGCCAATTTTTTTAATTTTAAATTCTAATTTCCCTGTTACAACTATAATATGGAGTTTTGAAATTTCCCCCTTAAAATCATGAATCACTCCCCAAACTCCTTTGTATTAATTATACTTAATACACACACACACACACAGATATATATATATATATCAATTTAATAAATAATAAATTTATATTAAAAACATGATACACACATATATATATATATGTATGTATGTATTATGTTTCAAAATATAAATGTTTTACATTATTTTAAAACAACATAACACACACACATATATATATTATACGTAACATATAACTATGTAACACACATAGACACACACACATATATGTTGTGTAATCTATTTTATATGCAGAGGGTCATTTACCAATGTAAACTCCCCTGGTAAAACTATAGATGATAAAAAATATTATCTCTTTACTTAAGATATTTCAATCAATGAAAAATATATTGCACCTAGTTAATATATGAAAATGAAATAAAATAAAAAGAATGATAAATCTTGAAAATATCTCCAGATTCTTAACACTCAAGAAATGAAAAGGGCGGAACTTGGGGAAAATCCAGACCTTTTTACCAGAAGCATATCAAAAAATTCTCATCCATGAGAATATAATACTAAACCTTAAAAAAGATATAGAAGGAATGACATTCCATCACATGAGATATATAAGGCCACGACCTTAAACCTTACTTAATATTGAATAAAATGAATAATTCACATAGAGGATCTTTTCAGGTTTAGAGTTTTAGAGAATTAGGACATAACTATTACATCTCAAAAGATTACAAAGTAGTCACTTCTACTAAAATTCCATAAAATAAAAACTCTTAAAAAGAAACATGTCTAGTACCATGTATTAGATAGCATGACTTTCCCTTGATCCCATCCTTGACCCTATTCCACATTAAGTCCTGTGAAAAACATTTCAAAAAAATACTTGGGGTGAGCATAAAAAGCTCAGTAAGGGATACACAATGAATGAAAACTGTTAGTTTTTTAAAACAATAAGTAAACCATGTATACTTTATCAAAGTAACACTTTTCACCTTTATGAAGTAGTAAAAACTCATCACTGAATAAAAGTTCATTACTTACCCTTTTGTAACCAAAAGATTACCATAAAACCCATATAAAGATCACATAACATATAAAGGTAACTTGGGACATAAACATACTTAAATGGAATAACCATACGATCGACTTCCACACATATCACTTAATGGAATAGCCATACGGCCGACTTTCATACCCAATGCATTGGAGGTTATAACGTAACCACACATCCTGGTATTAACAGCACCACCCGTCATATGGTTTATCACGTAACCACCCGTAAAATGTCCAAGTACCATCATTACACATAAAATATTGAAAATATAAACATTTCAATAACAACATTTCATTTTCAATCAAAATAAGTAATCCCAAGATATTGAATTAGTCAATCAATTTTAAAAAATCATTTAAAAGAGATTTTTGAATCAAATTGTCCCATACCACTTTGAAAACATGGACATTAAAGATAAAGATTTAGAATAATAAATCTTTAAAACATTTAAAACGATATTTTTGTTAAAGAGTTTTTAACAAAATGAGAGACTCTTGAATACAAATAATTGCGGAATAACATTTAATCCGAAATTTATAATATCATGAGAATAAAGGTATTCATGATATAATATGTCAAAGGACAGTATACACACCATATAAGAGTGAATTGGTGCATAACAACAATTAAGTCTCAAAAGAAATGTAAAATGAGATGAAATCCATTATAAAGAATGTATCCTTAAATTAAGGGTAAATCAATCTCATAATTATGTGTGAAAAATATAAATACACCCAATATAAGTGGATATTAAGTGTAGAACAATCAAAGGTCATTCACACATATTCAAAGGATGACATATTCAATAACTACATGTTGAACCCAAAGAAATCAAAATTGGGTTAAGAAGTTCCCTTGGTAAAATTCGACAGCCTAACGGCGTCACATAAAATTTTACAAAAAGGGTTGATGAGAGAGATAAATGGGATCTCATCACTTGGAAATAAAATTTACATAAATAAGGACATATAAGAACATATCCCAAAATAATAGTATGTGAATTAAAAGACATAACAAAAGAAGTCTTTTAAAAAAATGAGGTTGAAAGGTCCCCTTACCGAGTTGGGTAACTTTCGAAAAGTACACCCCATGGAAGAAGGGTCATACAATGAAGATGTAAATACCCAGAAATGAAATTATACTACAAAAAGTGTATAATAATGTGCAGTACATACACCACTCAAAGGAAATAGTGGCAAAAGTTTCATAAATGTCACGGGAATAAAAGTGAGATGAAAAATCCCTTACGAAAACTCGGCAGCCTAACGACGCCACTTAAAACTTCCAAAAATGGATTTATGAGATCAAATAGGGTCTCTCATAATATGAACATTAAAATTAAAGTAATATTAATATAAAATAACATCCCAAAATATAATAAAGACGAGCTTAAAAGAAATGACAAAAAAGAGAGTACTTAAAAATAAAGATAGAGGTTGGATCCCTTACGAAAATTCGGCAGCCTAACGGCGCCACTCAAAACTTCCAAAATGGATTGATGAGATAAAATACGGTCTCTCATCAAATGAACATAAAAATTAAAGTAAGATTAATATAAAAGAACATCCCAATCATAATAAAGATGAGCTTAAAAGGAATGACATAAAAGAGTGTACTTAAAAAAGAAAGAGAGAGGTAGGATCCCTTACCTCAGGTCCGACTTGACTCGATCGTTCTTTAACGTCCTGAATAATAAACTTGAGTTAATTTAAACTTTCTTAAGAACCTTTTTCAAGTTCATTAATCCTTTTATATCACTTATTTCAATGTTATAAGCATTATGTAATCATTTAAGTTAATAATGTTTTGTTTGTCGATATTTGGTTCTTAAGTCGAAAGTGGACTTCTTACAATTACATGTTGTTTGCGTGGTCAAAGGTTAATTATATCCAGAATGATATTCATGATTTGGATATCATATATATCATATATATCCAGAATATAAAAGTATTTATAATATTACATAATCATTTAGAGGTAAGAAATGAAATGCACCGTTCATGAAGATGGTAAGCCGTACGTACGCATGAACGCTACTTTCATTTCTATGTCATATTAATGGAATTAAAACCAAATGAAAGGTATGTATATTTTAATTCCAGAATTATATTCATCATATATATGTAACATAAATCATATATAATAACTTTAAATCCATCGTTTATACATCCCACATATGGCATTAACGAATCAAATCACTTTGAGGGGGCGGTAGTCCACACTTCCTACAATTAAATTATCGTGTTTTACCCACAATGGAAACCATAAAGGTGTGCCACAAAAGAAAAATACAGAAGCTTAAGTATAACATAAACATATTATATATCATATATAAATATAGTAAAATCTTAATGGCCACCTTTGAAGGTGTTATATGAGTGTTGAACAATCATCATTTCATGAGGCAGAAATTCGCCTTCCACAAAAACAGTATGTTCTTTAACCATTATATGTAGCTGTGTGTAAGTGTAGCTAGAATTATTCTTATAAAAACATCCTAGTATATTGAAGATACTGGAGTTGTTACAAAAGAAAAGAATAAAAAGAGTTTATGGGGTTGGAGAAGCAAAACAAAACAAAAGAACACAAGAGAAGACACTACCTTTAAATCAGGTAACTCTTTTTGATTTGAGCTCAAAGGCTTCCTTGGGAAGACATCTGCCCAAAGTGAGGCTTCTAGGAGTAAGAGAGGGATGTGTAGAGACAAAATGGCAGGGGTTTTCCAAGCCAAAGTCTTGAGAGGTGTGGGTAAGGAGGTAGAGGTGGGGGCCTTTTATAAGAGGAGAGGATGGGCACTCTTGGAAAGTAAGGAAATGTTACTTTATTTTAGAATGAGTTTCGGATTTTAAATGTCCAAAATTTATTTGTTTCGAGGATAAGGTGATAAGGATTCTAAATCCACTCATCCAATAGGTTTTGGACATGTGTAGGTCTTAGAATTTACATTATCTTTCCATTTTATTTAAATCGTTAAATAATGAGGTAATCGCTGCATCATCATGGTGTCAAAAATAATTTAATTTATTTAATGTCTAAAAATTATAAAAAAAAATACTATGATGTAGGAAATCTTTTTATCTTTCCAATTAATATTTATAGTAAAACATATTACTTGTATAATCCCATATAAAATTTGTTTTAGTAAAACAACACATGTTTGTGACATTTTAATTTTAACATTAAATAAAAAGGTATTAATGTCATTTTCCTACCAAAGTGGATCCATGGGGTCCCCAAGTTGACCCATGGATTGTCTTGGTCAGAAATGACACATCCAATGAGGTTAGGACATGTGTCTAGGTCATTTCATATTATTAAAACATTATTTTTACCTTAAATTACACTAATTACCTCTAATCGCGATTAATAAACTTAAAAGTTAATATTCACTAAAAAAATTATTTTAATCACATTGAACCACTTTTTACTTATTAATGACAACCATTTATGCCAAATTTTTTAAAATCAAATCACATAAGTGGTAAAGTTTCATTTAAACGAAAAATCAGTTTCTTTAACTACCACTTAGTGGTTTCACTATTCATCAAAATTGAAGTTTTTCAGAAAATTACCAAAAATTCACCATAGGATATATTTGATATTCTGAATTCAAAAATGATGTCTATTTTACAAAATTCAAAACATATAAGTTACATTAATTAATTTAACAATTAATTCCCATTGTCAGAGCAAATAGCGTGTTTTTATGAAACAATAAGTATCAAAAGATTGACACTAGTTTAAGTCCAATTTCATGTTAAATTAATTCCAACGACCACTATTGGATTAAATGGTAAAAATATATTCTAATTTCACTTTGAAACCAATTCAAAAGATAATCTAATCATATAAATAAATTAGATTAAAAATAGGTTTTAATTAAAATACAACATTTTCACTATTCATTAAAAAATGAACATTATCGGAAAAATACCAAAAATTTACAAAAAGTAAATTTTGATGTCCCGATTGTAAAGAAGAATTTTATTTTGTCAAATATAACACATAAAATTGTCAAAAAGTGGATTTAAAAGAGGTTCTTCATCAAAAGACGGTTAATCGACCTTTTAAAGAATATTAGAATGTTTATGCTTAAAATTGGATTCATTCGCATTTTTAATCCTCTAACATTTATTGTAAAAAGTAAAAATATTTGACAAACATATATAATAATTTTGTAGTTATTTCTGTTCATTCCCTCCATTACAATGGCTTGGCGTTAACTACAATTTAAAATAATATTATTTTATTATTAGAGTGAAATGTAAGATTCCCAAGAAACTCATTGTTGCGTATTGGGTACGCCATCGAGCATAGCGTCCCCTTTAAATTTATATTAATATTTTATTCACAAATATGGATAAATGTGAAAATGTCATATTCTTTATTTACCTGGGGTGTTACATCCTTCCCCCCTTTTGGGAATTGCGTCCTCGCAATTTTAAAATTGGGCTTGGAAACTTCATTGGAAATCCCACATCGGAACAAGAGTCAGTAAAACAATCACTTTAAAATAAAGAAAGAGAAGTAAAAAGGTCACTTGAGTTAACCCATACAAGGATTCCAAGTATGAAAATATGGACATGGAGGAAAAAAACAAATGGTCATGTTCTGATGGAGAGTGATAGTAAACATGTCTAGGAGAAAGTTAACCATAAGAAAATCACAAACTTGTAATGTGTTAAACGATATTCGATTCCCCAGTAGGAAAAGTTAACAAACAAAATTTTTGGTTTTAAGTTACTCTTTATTGAGGAATTTATTTTTTGAGCTTAACTAAATCATAATGAAACATACTTACTTGTCACATAGACTTTCAACTTTTACTAGATTCCTTAATCAAACTCATATTTTCTCCAAAAGACGAGTATTTAGGAGGACTTTTTCGCATTAAGAGTACTATAATAAACTTCTTGAGAATCACCTAATTTACAAAATAGAACTATATACTTCCCATGTCTTTAGACTTTGACCAAAACCAAAACCAAAAAGGTTAGTACAAGATCAGATAATCCAAAAAAGGATAACCCTTTATAAAAAGAAAATCTATTCTTAATCTCCAAAATTTGTCCAACAAAACCCAAAGTTCAACGAAGACCATAAGTAAACCAAACTAAGATTGAAACCCAAATATTTGAAGGATTTAATCACATAGTCTTCCAAGTTAAATCGTATCATTTATCTCTAAACAACATCAGTTGCTCTTAAAGTCTCGTATTGAAAAGTAATTAACCTAATCACATATCCTACATGATAGGTTAATAAATTTCCATAGATAACCCAAAATCAACTTACTCTTAATTCATAAAATCATCTAACTAAAAAGATTCAGTCAAACTAACCAGGGACTTCATGTAGTCCAGTGGTAGGCGATAAATACCAGTCGCACTTTGGTTGTGGGTTCGATTCCCGTAGCTTTGTCCGACGCGACGGGTTGTGACATGGTCTGTGTGTTTTCATTTTTTCAAACTATATAATTCTCAAATCATTCCCCAAAAAGAGATAAAATTTTCAAAAATAAACATAACATAATTTAACCTCAATTTTATCTCATGCCTTTCACTTTCCATCAAAACATATAGTAACCCATAATTACCTCAATAGTAAGGATCATATAAACCCAAATGGTTCTTTATAACTATGTCCACAAAGTAATAGATAACTATTCCTTGAATAAAATTTTCATATATCAAACACCAGGGTTACACATACTATAAAAAGTCTTCTAATGTAACCCCATCATCAAAAGAGACTTAATACTCTTAATAATTTCACCATAACTCTTGAAGCCCTTATATGTTGACTTCTTACTCATTCAACATTCTTCATGATCCATTAACCATTCATTTCCAACTTATTCTGAAATAATCCTTTCCTATAAACAAAATCATGAATCATATCCTAAGATTCCAAAATAGGAAAAAAAATGTTATGAAATAATCCATACCTTTGACTGTTCATTGTCAGTTTCTTCATCCTCAATCGGAATGGAATTAGGTATTGGTAAATGAATATTTGTATGATCTTGGTGATCCCATTCCCGAAACTTCTTCATAGGACATGTGTTTGCATAATGACCATGCACACCACATTTAAAACATTCAATTGATCCCTTAGAAAGAACTTCATTCCCTTTCCTCGAGTCAACTGGATGCTTCCTTTTTACATGGAAGGTTCTTGCTTTATGTCCTTCATTTCCACATCTATAGCATATTTCTGCCCCTTTGAAACATTTTCCTAGGTGTTTCTTTCCACATCTTTGACACATAGGTTTTGAACACACTTACCTTTATGATTATTACCTGTAGTTTCGTAGGGATTTGTTTCTCGCATATATGATGCCTTATAGAAATCACCAAGGTTTAGGTGGTCAATCATGACTCCAGATAGTTGGTTGAGGATAAACACAAGATTTCTAATTTTATCTCCCATATCATTCAGTTTCTCGCTCAGAAAATTATCACAATTCCCTTCACATCCACTGTTACTTTGGTGCCTGCTAGATCCAGCCATTTACTAAAACCAAAAAGGTCAGTGTGAGTATATCAACAAAACCATCATGTACTAATGAGGAAGATAAACACTAAGATATACTTACTCATTCACTTTATCTAAAACTAGGACTCTTTCTGAAATCCTAACCATTATGGTCACGTCACTTATGCTTAGAGAATACCCTAACCTCTAAAGTTATCTAAACCGACCTCTGATACCAACTATAAGGCCCCGACCTTAAACCTTACTTAATATTGAATTAAATGAATAATTCACATTGAGGATCTTTTCAGGTTTAGAGTTTTATAGAATTAGGACATAACTATTACATCTCAAAAGATTACAAAGTAGTCACTTCTACTAAATTTCAATAAAATAAAAACTCTTAAAAAGAAACATGTCTAGTTCCATGTATTAGATAGCATGACTTTCCCTTGATCCCATCCTTGACCCTATTCCAAATTAAGTCCTGTGAAAAACATTTCAAAAAAAACTTTGGGTGAGCATAAAAATCTCAGTAAGGGATACACAATGAATGAAAACTGTTAGTTTTTCAAAACAAAAAGTAAACCATGTATACTTTATCAAAGTAATACTTTTCACCTTTATGAAGTAGTAAAAACTCTTCACTGAATAAAAGTTCATTACTTACCCTTTTTTAACCAAAAGATTACCATAAAACCCATACAAAGATCACATAACATATAAAGGTAACTTGGGACATAAACATACTTAAATAAAATAACCATACGGTCGACTTCCACGCATATAACTTAATGGAATAGCCATACGGCCGACTTCCATACCCAATGCATTGGAGGTTATAACGTAACCACCCATCCTGGTATTCACGGCACCACCCGTCATATGGTTTATCATGTAACCACCCATAAAATGTCCAAGTACCATCATTACACATAAAATATTGAAAATATAAACATTTCAATAACAACATTTCATTTTCAATCAAAATAAGTTATTCCAAGATATTGAATTAATCAATCCATTTTCAAAAACCATTTAAAAGATATTTGTGAATCAAAGTGTCCCATACCACTTTGAAAACATTGACATTAAAGATAAAGACTTAGAATAATAAATCTTTAAAACATTTAAAATGATATTTTTGTTAAAGAGTTTTTAACAAAATGAGAGACTCTTGAATACAAAATATTGTGGAATAACATTTAATCCAAACTTTATAATATCATGAGAATAAAGGTATTCATGATATAATATGTCAAAAGACAGTATACACACCATATAAGAGTGAATTGGTGCATAACAACAATGAAGTCTCAAAAGAAATGTAAAATGAGATGAAATCCATTATAAAGAAGGTATCCTTAAATTAAGGGTAAATCAATCTCATAATTATGTGTGAAAAATATAAATACACCCAATATAAGTAGATATTAAGTGTAAAACAAATCAAAGGTCATTCACACATATTCAAAGGATGACATATTCAATAACTACATGTTGAACCCAATGAAATCAAAATTAGGTTAAGAAGTTCCCTTGGTAAAATTTGACAGCCTAACGGCGTCACATAAAATTTTAAAAAAAGGGTTGATGAGAGAGATAAATGGGATCTCATAACTTGGACATAAAATTTACATAAATAAGGACATATAAGAACATATCCCAACATAATAGTATGTGAATTAAAAGACATAACAAAAGAAGTCTTTTAAAAAAGGAGGGTGAAAGGTCCCCTTACCGAGTTGGGTAAATTTCGAAAAGTACACCCTATGGAAGAAGGGTCATACAATGAAGATGTAAATACCCAGAAATGAAATTATACTACACAAAGTGTATAATAATGTGCAATACATACACCAATCAAAGGAAATAGTGGCAAACATTGCATAAATGTCACGGGAATAAAAGCGAGATGAAAAATCCCTTACGAAAACTCGACAGCCTAACGACGCCACTTAAAACTTCCAAAATTGAATTTATGAGATCAAATCGGGTCTCTCATAATATGAACATAAAAAGTAAAGTAATATAAATATAAAAGAACTTCCCCAAACATAAGAAATATGAGCTTAAAAGAAATGACATAAAAGAGAGTACTTAAAAAGAAAGAGAGAGGTTGGATCCCTTAGGAAAATTCGGCAGCCTAACGGCGCCACTCAAAACTTCCAAAATGGATTGATGAGATAAAATAGTGTCTCTCATCATATGAACATAAAAATTAAAGTAAAATTAATATAAAATAACATCCCAATCATAAGAAATATGAGCTTAAAAGGAATGACATAAAAGAGTGTACTTAAAAAAGAAAGAGAGGGGTATGATCCCTTACCTCGGGTCCGACTTGACTCGATCGTTCTTTAACATCCGGAATAATAAACTTGAGTTAATTTTCACTTGCTTAAGAACCTTTTTCAAGTTCATTAATCCTGTTATATCACTTATTTCAATGTTATAAGCATTATGTAATAATTTAAGTTAATAATGTTTGTTTTGTCGATATTTGGTTCTTAAGTCGAAAGTGGACTTCTTACAATTACATGTTGTTCGTGTGGTCAAAGGTTCATTATATCCAGAATGATATTCATGATTTGGATATCATATATATCATATATATCTAGAATATACAAGTATTTATAATATTACATAATCATTTAGAGGTAAGAAATGAAATGCACCGTTTATGGAGATGGTAAGCCGTACGTACGCATGAACGCTACTTTCATTTCTATGTCATATTAATGGAATTAAAAACAAATTAGAGGTATGTATATTTTAATTCAATAATTATATTAATCATTTATATGTAACATACATCATATATAATAACTTTAAATCCATCCTTTATACATCCCACATATGGCAGTAACGAATCAAATCACTTTGAGGGGGCGGTAGTCCGCACTACCTAAAATGAAATTATCGTTTTTACCCACAATGGAAACCATAAAGGTATGCCACAAAAGAAAAATACAGAAGCATAAGTATAACATAAAAATATTATATATCATATATAAATATAGTGACATCTTAATGCCCACCTTTGAAGGTATTATATGAGTGTTGAACAATCATCATTTCGTGAGGCAAAAATTCGCCATCCACAGAAACAGTATGTTCTTTAACCATTAGATGTAGGTGTGTGTAAGTGTAGCTCGAATGATTCTTATAACAACATCCTAGTATATTAAAGATACTGGAGTTGATACAAAAGAAAAGAATAAAAAGAGTTTAGGGGGTTGGAGAAGCAAAATAAAACAAAAGAACACAAGAGAAGACACTACCTTTAAACTGGGTAACTCTTTTTGATTTGAGCTCAATGGATACCTTGGGAAGACTTCTGCCCAAACTGAGGCTTCTAGGAGTAATAGACGGGTGTGGAGAGACAAAATGGGTAGGGGTTTGCTGATAAAAAGGCTTGATAGGTGTGGGTAAGGAGGTAGAGGTGGGGGCCTTTTATAAGAGGAGAGGATGGGCACTCTTGGAAAGTAAAGAAATGTTACTTTATTTTAGAATGAGTTTCGGATTTTAAAGGTCTCACACTGATGTGTTTCGAGGATAAGGTGATAAGGATTCTAAATCCACTCATCCAATAGGTTTTGGACATGTGTAGGTCTTAGAATTTACATTATCTTTCCATTTTATTTAAATCGTTAAATAATGAGGTAATCGCTGCATCATCATGGTGTCAAAAATAATTTAATTTAGTTAATGTTTAAAAATTATAAAAAAAATACTATGATGTAGGAAATTTTTTTATCTTTCCAATTAATATTTATAGTAAAAAATATGACTTTTATAACCCCATATAATAACTATTTTAGTAAAACAACACATGTTTGTGACATTTTAATTTTAATATTAAATAAAAAGGTATTAATGTCATTTTCCTACCAAAGTGGCTCCATGGTGTCCCCAAGTTGACCAATGGATTTTCTTGGTCGGCCATGACACATCCACTGAGGGTAGGACATGTGTCTAGGTCATTTCATATTATTAAAACATTATTTTTACCTTAAATTACACTAATTACCTCTAATCGCGATTAATAAACTGAAAAGTTACTATTCACCAAAAAAATATTTTAATCCCATTGAACGACATTTTACTTCTTAATGACAACCATGTATGTTGGATTTTTGAAATTCAAATCACAGAAGTGGTAAAGTTTCATTTAAACGAAAAATCAGTTTCTTTAACTACCACTTAGTGGTTTCACTATTCATCAAAAATTGAAGTTTTTCCGAAAATTACCAAAATTTCACTTTAGGCTATATTTGATATTCCAAATTCAAAAATGATGTCTATTTTAAAAAATTCAAAACATATAAGTTACATTAACTAATTTAATAATTAATTCCCACTGTCAGAGAAAATAGCGTGTTTTTATGAAACAATAAGTATCAAAAGATTGACACTAGTTTAAGTCCAATTTCAAGATGAAATTAATTCCAACGACCACTATTGGATTAAATGGTAAAAATAAATTCTAATTTCACTCTGAAACCAATTCAAAAGATACTCTAATCATATAAATAAATTATATTAAAAAGAGGTTTTGAATTAAAATACAACATTTTCACTATTCATTAAAAAATGAACATTATCGGAAAAATACCAAAAATTTACACAAAGTAAATTTTGATGACCCGATTCTAAAGAAGAATTTTATTTTGTCAAATATAACACATAAAATTTTCAAAAAGTGGATTTAAAAGAGGTTCGTCATCAAAAGGCAGTTAATCGACCTTTTAAAGAATATTAGAATGTTTACGCTTAAAATTTGATTCATTCGATTTTCTAATCCTCTAACATTTATTGTAAAAAGTAAAAATATTTGAAAAACATATATAATAATTTTGTAGTTATTTATATTCATTCCCGCCATTACAACGGTTAGGCATTAACTACAATTTAAAATAATATTATTTTATTATTAGAGTGCAACGTAAGATTCCCAAGAAACTCGTTGTTGCGTATTGGGTACGCCATCGAGCATAGCGTCCCCTTTAAAGTTATATTAATATTTTATTCAAAAATATGGATAAATGTGAAAATGTCATATTCTTTATTTACCTGGGGTGTTACAAGATAACTCTCAAGTATCACACTATCATAAAATCATGAACATCACATATCAATAAATTTAAGGAGAACATGATTTATACTTAATCAAAACCTAGTATAATAAATCATAAAACATGTTTAATTCATAACATTTAGAATTTATCATGCTTAAAATGGAATGAATATGTATCATAAGTTATCATGTTTATATAACAACATTTTGTTATGTCATGTAGAATACATAGTTAAAAATTTAACATGATTCTCAAACAATTTATTACTTGTATGAAATTCTAATATGTTTTTTATTTTACTAAAGATCTCAATACTTAAATAAAATTTCATATATTTTTAAATATTAATGTTTTCAAAAAGGGACTTTTCACCAACTCATTTCACTTAAAATCCATCATGTTAGTAATAATTTTAATCCTTCTCTATAAAAGGGTGTCATGAAAATCCTTTTTGTAAAAAACAACCCTATTCATTTTTAATTTTTTTAAACTAAATAACATTTTCTTAAAGGATCTTTCATCGTTTATTTAAAAATACAACTACTACAAAATAATTTTTTTCAATTGAGTCTCATTGAATATTACTACACACATTATCACATATCATGGATAAAATTCCCAAACATAACATACTCAAATTAAAATTTCCCAAAAAAATCATGACTAACAATAAAAACAAAAATAGTCTATAAATTAACCAATTTAATTTATCACACACCACTGAATTTAAATAATCTACCCAATACTATAATTAAAAACTCTAACAAGTCCCATGTTAAATAAATTTATAATTGTATGAAATTTAAATCATTCCAAGAAATATGTCTAACTTTACACATTTAATATGTTTCCCATAATAACTCACATGTCTAGAAAAGTTATATACTTTTATCACATTATTTTTTATTCAAAAAACACATCCCCATCATTCTCTTTATTAATTTAACATTAATACACATAACTTCAAAACTAGATAATCTAAATTAACACATAACGTGTAACTTATACATAAGGTCATAACAACCCACTCTATCTAACTAAAAAATATTTTATTTTCATTTAAAAAATTAATTAACAATAACAAACCCAATTAATAAAAAAAATATTTAACATTTCCATATACTATTTATTATAAGTGAATTTCATTACCTTCAAGAGTTTTAAGTAAATTCCGCATTATATTGGTCAAATAACACAAACAACTATATCACTATAAATAGAACTACCATAAGCATAAAATCAAGGGCACCCATCCACCACATCATGATATTTTATTCTTTTGTAATCATTGACTCATCTGCACAACATTAAAACACTTAAAAAAAATATCACATCATGTTGGGTGGAGTTCCCCCATCATCATATGTTTGGGTCCATAAATCCCATTACCAGGAGAAATCCATCTAGAAATACATGCACATTAAATCACTTACACTTCATGAATAGAGTAACATTTACAAATTACAACATACAAAATTCAACTCACAATGTAGAGTAAAATATTATTATACTAAATATAAAATTAAGGAATAAACCATAGAGTATCCCCTTACCCCATGATAAAATCCCACAACACCATTCATGAGAGAAGATATGAGAATAAAATAATGGAAGAAATATAAGTATCCCTTCACTCAAACCAAATATAAACCATATCAGGCCTGAGAGGAAATTTATAGAATGTATAATTAAATAGAAACTCTTTCCCCAAGACCAAACAAGGTCATGAGAGATGAATAAAGAAATATATGCATAAATAAATGGAAATTCATCCTCCCAAACTAAATCATATCCACTGAAATCGATAAGAGTGAAATAAATAAATATCTAATAAGGAAATAATGGGTTTGGTTGGTAATCAAAGGTTAGAGCTTTACAAAATTTATGGGTTAAAGGATTCAATTGGTGGGCTTCGATCAAGAAAACATGGAGGTTTCTTCGAACTCATTCTAAAGGGCTAACAATCCAGAGTGAATGATGATTTTTCTAGTCAATTGATTAAAGTGGATAAGAAATGAATAATTTCAAGTTAAATAATTTAATTTATAGGTCTCATAACATATCAAAAGAAAAACTCAAAAATACAATAATAGAGGAAAATCAAATCCCGTTGAAAAATCACTTATGCGTTTGAAGAAATAAAATCATCCTAAAACGTATATTGAAACATGCCATATAATATAGTCGAATCCAAACAATCCCCAAAGAACAAGAACCACCATTGTTATGCTTACCTATATAATATCATCATAACTAAAAAACCCTAGTACTTTCTCCGAGCATTGATAAAACTGAAGGCTATCACGACCTCCTATAATCAATCCTCTATCTAAAAATCTAAAATAGAGCCATCATAATTCTATAGATCCTAGAACTAAAACTCTTTGAGTTTCATTATTAAATAATAATTTTCTTTACAAAACCTGATGGGTCCTGGGCCACAACTCCCCAATACCACCTCCAATAGGCCTAGGGCTAGTGACTAACACCGAGTAGGCATATCACACAGATGGTATGCCTTTGCCTAAAGGGCCTATACGCATGAAACCACAAACACCTTGAGGAAACCATGCATAGATATAAAAATATAGAAACTAAAATGCATGCATACATATATCCCAAGCTAGATTACAACAGAAGTACTGAAAACATAAAAAAAGAAAACACACACCCACCAAAAGAATACAATAAATCATCCTACCCACTCAGAAGTTTGGGGGTAAATATAAATTGAAACTTTTAGAAATATCCTCAGCATGTCTCTAGTAAATACATCAGTCGGTTTAGCTTAATCACCTCCTCCTACATCAGGTCCTCTAGGGACTCTTTTGAAAGACCTATGGATTGCACATGACAAAACACATGTGGGAAAATCCTGTATAGGGGTGAGTATAAGAATACGTAGTAGGAACCCTAAAAACCTAAAAGAAAAGGGATAAACTGAAAGGAAAAAGTATGATTGACCTTTCTAGAGGTAACCTAATCAATATAAAAAATCCATATATAACCATCCTTGGCTAAACATGAATAATCAGATCTTTCCATAATGGGTTTCAACCCAAAAAATGTGATAACACCACAAGGACTCCAAGAAATCACCTAATTATAATCATCTCATACCTCAAGTATCATGAGGTTTTGACCTCATAACTAGCAAAAATATTGTACTTGAGGCTCTAATGGTAACAAAAAACTAAGAGAATACTCTCCATGAGCTCCACTATCCCCAATGGCACCCTTTAGAGAGATATGATCCATCAGGAACAACTCGCTAGGTCTTTATCTAGTTCCCAACACCAGAGGACCTACCATCACTAACATGTTCCCTACGCAAGGATATAAGAACCCAAATGGAGTTCCTACCCCTCAACACTACTCATAGATGAGGTAGAACTTCTCCAAACTATGCATATCATTCATACTCTCTAATGAAAGAGAAGGAAGGGACCCACACCTCTCTACTTCCCTATAGTCAAGGGATTACCAAATCCTAACTATCTTGTGAAACCTCTGTTGCTCCTTTATGGAGTTTCCCACATCTTATTCCATTGAGGGAGAACTAATCCCCAGAAATGAATCACTCAAATCTAGTAGAGGGGCCCACTCCACATAACTATACTCAACATATAAGGGTGCTCCAACTACAATGGAGGACCCTATCCCCACTTCTACTTCGTGACGAGGGAGTACTACTCCCTATTTGAGGACCCACATCCTGATATGATATGGGAGTACCAATACATGTCTATAGGACCCACACCCTGTTACTACATGGGAGTATTACTATTACAGACTATTTACTATGGGGGACCTACACCCTGAAACAACAGGGGAGAGCTAACCCCAGGTTAGAGGACCCACTCCCTGGTATGACAAGGGAGTACCAAACCTGTCAGAACAACAAAAATGGAGGATCCACACCCTAGAACGACATTGGAGTTTTGACTCCATGGACAGAGGAGACACACACTAACATGATAGGTGGTACCCTCTCTATATAGATGTTACATTTGTAAGACCAATACCCTATCATGATTGGGGAGTTTCGAATCCATAGATAGAGTACCCGAACCCTGGTCCAATAGGGGAATACCTACTCTATCTAACCAATTAGTATGGAGGGACTGCACTGTCCAACTATGAAAATTATATAGGGAACCCTCTCCCTAATACATCTGGGAATTAACAACCTCGGAAGAACTATCCAAAGGTATAGAACCCACTCCCACAATTTAGGAAGTCCTATCTCAACGAATGTAAATAGGTAAGAGAAACTCACGTCCTGATTCCATAGGGGAGTACGAGTCTCAACGTCTCTCTTCACAAACCACACTGGTCTACATCATCGGTCAAGCACCACTAAAAAGAGAATCGTAATTATCATACCTTTCATTGAAAAACTACCATAGTTAGGGGAACCATACCCTAATACAATAGGGTAGCACCACTCTACCAACCTAAAGAGTATAGGGGACCCACATCCTATGGTGAAATGGAAGGATTACAACCCTGATGTCAAACCAGTGATCCACCCAGATCACTACCTAAGGTTAAGCACCACCACACAAGAATCATGATAAAAATGCACCACATCTTATCTCAAAGGTAGAAATAGATCCCAAAGTCACATTATTCATGGAAAACTACTCATGATAGGCTACTCACAATCCTATATCTGAGTTCCAGTAAAGGAGATACACAATGATGAAGATATCTAGAAGATCCTCAAAAAGTAAACAACATTAACTGGAGACAACCTGACATGTGGAATCACCCATGCACCAGGTCATGTCTCTCGTTCACATTAATTGGATAGTCCATGTTTGGGTAAACAACATGTACATCCCGTACATGGAATGATTTTCCTCACCCGACCCTCGACCGTGTTCTTACTCCACACGGCTTGGGCAGTGGTGTCCATCACACATTGTGCAACCCATAGTACACGACGTGTTTAGGAAAAATAGAAACCTTGATGTGTGGTTTTTCTATTCTTAGGTTTGAAACCCCATGGCCATGTACTTTGGACATTTATATCTACAAAACCTTGTTTGATAAGATGGATTCCCTTGCCATGTCCTTTGGGCATGTGACATGGGGCCACTATAGGACGTGTAACTCTGATTCACGGCCTGTAGTCCCAAAAATTCATCTTCCTAGAATAGGAAGATCCACATGGCATGTATCACTGGACTGCACATCATGTAGATAGTAATTCTAAATGGGAACTACATTAATATTTTCTCGATCACCCATGTTTACCCCAAAACTAACAGATAGACCTAGGAGGGATCTATAGCATTTGTAATAGGGCTCTATAACCTCAAAAAATGAAAAAAATAAGAGTATTTGGATAAAAAATCATGGACTCCTACCTCAAAAGGAAAATTCCAATGATTTGGGTGTAGAATGATGCCCAAATTTCGCTTCTCCTCAATCTGATGACAATCAACTCCAAGAATGGAGGTCGACAATGCTTTTTCGCTTCACTTCAACATTGTTTTGATCCATCGCTAAAGAAGAGAGGATAAAGATTGGATCCTCTTGGATGTGTCATGAACACAAGGTGGGATGGAAAGGGTAGATTTACGTTATTTTATTAATTAAATTTTTATTTAATTGATAAAACTGTGACAAACTACCCCTCCACCTTTCCCACAACCAAACTCCAAGTGTATAAAACTTTATATCTCTCCCAGGGTAAAAATGACATTTTTAAATCAACCACAACCTCATATTTACGATACAAGTCTTAAATTGGGAGTTATTAATGTTTCAAAAGATACTAAATGTTTGTGATAATATATATTTAATATTTTTTAAATCACTACACCGAGGATCTCTGGGAACCAAAAATCCCATGACGACTAAGCGCCTAGTTTTGGTAATATTCTTAAAACTATTCCAAAGTCTTACATGTTCGAACCTGAGTCACTACATTCTATCCACCTTAGGAAGTTTTGTCCCTAAAAATAAAAATCCTAGGCATAAGGGAAGAGAGAACTAAGCTTTCCACTAGAACTCCCAGGCTAGTAATCTCACCAAGGGTACCTATGCTGCATCCAAGAACACACTCTAGGGAACCACCAATTACAAACCACACTTACATCTAGCTCCAACTAGGTCAACATCATGCAACAAATGAGAACTTGTATCCTCATCTATGAAAGGTGGAAAACCACCAAGCACCATATTCCTTCTACATTCATAGGGTATAGTGGTACAACCTGGATGAAATGCCCCACATAATCCTCAAGATTCTTTTGTTCGAGGTTGATGCCAAGAATGTGAGGGCACCGACGAACAAAACAAGGCATCCCACGTGTAAGAACTGGGTCTTACTAGGCCCTTCATCTATGAACCTCCAAATATAACATAGCTTTCGAAAACAAAAATACCTCCACACCAACATTTTGAATCCCAACTAAGTATGAATGGTAGGAAATCAATCCACACTACAGAAACGTTATTGGAACTAACTATTTCTCTAATAAAGGTTCTAAGAAAGTATCTATCACCACGAGGGATTCCAAACAAAAAGGTATCAAGTAGAAACCTCCACTAGAAAGGTAAGGACCTGCTCTAACTCTCCAATGCTTAACATATCCCTGAACATACATGTATTTTTAATTAGTCCACCACACCATGGTCCTATCCTTCTTTGGAATCACTGACTCATACACACTATTCTGATTGTGTCACAAAAACATGTCTTGATGGGGAAATAATCCCTCTTCCTCATGAGTCCAAAGCTATGCCAAACTACACAATCTTTTAATCAATTTTTTCATGGATAAGGATGAAGACAAGTGCATGATGTTACTAATGAGAAATAAAGGGCTTCCCAAATTCTCCCACTGTGTCATACCATGCCCTATGTAAGAAAACCACCAACATGCCACCAGTCCTTGAACACAAAATCTAGATGGACTAATCCACCACACCTTGATAAAATCCCCTTGGGATGGAACTAAATCGCCCACACATATTTTCTTCAATCTCAAAAATGTGTCTTGGTGGAGGAAGGACCGCTCCTTATCATGAATTTGAAGCTACATCAAACAAAAATGACATAGGGATCTATCGATGCCACACATCTCCCAGGTTAAACCCTGACACATATGTGAAAAAAATATAGTACATCAAAATGTAAATTAATTGCAACTACATATTATAAAAAGGACACAAAGCATACCTATATTCATTTTTATATCTTATGGGTCAAAGGACTCTATAACCACCAGTTTTCATCACCTGCATCCTCCCACTCCCTGAGCCTAGCGTGGACCACCTAGGGGTGGTGGTGGAAACACCTAAAACCACCTTCCACTAACTTCTATTCACCCAGCTCCTCTACCACATCCTCCATCTTTTAGAACTACCTGATCCAAATGTTTCCTCTACAAAGGTGGACATTCGACCAACTCCCTCCTAGCAGCCCGCCGAGTTAGACAATCACTAGTATGAGTCCCTTGGACATTGAATGTGTAAAAACACCTCAATAGTTACTAACCTAATCCCCATCATGGATCCTACACTATAGAACCATGTGCCTACGTTTGGGCATTGGTATTCCTCCTACGTCGTGATCCTTTCATATACTATCTTCCATATATTGCAAACTCCTCAACCTCATGACCACCACCGCGGGCCACATATGCATGTCCCTCTTCTAGGAAGCTCTCTAACACTAGATATCACTCCAGTACCCCCACATAAGAGGTAAGACAAAAGGATACCACACATTCTTAGACGTCTCTATAGAGGCCTTGCCCAAAGGTCTGATCTATGAAAAATGGGTCTCGTACCATATCCCGAGAGTAATACGATAGTTTTTTGAACCTCATCTAGTACTCCACCATAGTCATGATACACTTACAAAGTTGTAGAAACTCCTAGATATGCACTGATCTAAACATGGATGGTAGAAAATCTTCCTTAAAGAGTCACTCAAACTCTACTCAAGTGAGAATGAACTCATCATGTGATTGTATCACTAAACTCCTCCATCGCCTGACTGAAACCTACAAAAGGCTCACCTTTAGGGCCAACATATTACTAGGAGGTGTTCTCACTATAAGGAAAACATGCATGAATGATTCAAACTATTAATCTTTCTCTTGAGGGTCTGGATCACCTCGATGACAAAAATTTCACTACCTCTGGAAATCATGCAATGCACACAGCATGCACACATCCTCGACCTGAACTGTTGGCCCAACCAACTACCCAATGGGTAGTGTCTCAAATGGTAGACCACTCAGAGGTAAAACCTCAGAACAATTTTCCTACACCAAATCCCTTCCATGGGGAAAATTTTCATCCCAATCATGATGTGGAACCATGTCTGGCTATCATCACAGTGGAATCCTCAAACATAATTCAAGATGCACCATGATCAAAGAGTATATTTGGGGATCTGACTCAAGAAGGACAAGGGAAAAACAAAACCCGTCACTATATGATGTATATACCATTGTTTACCTGTAAAAAGTATTCTAATGTATTGATTCTAAATTGAGGTAGTAAGAGTCATAGAGAATGGATACATTGGTTGTTGCACCAAAATTGGAACCTATGTCTTGAGATCTGAACTCAAAACATACTAAAACTATCTCTATGAAACACAAAACAAGCTCATGAAAATGTAGTCCCATAGTGGAAACTAGATCTGATACCAATATGCCATTACTTGTCCTGACAGGGTCTGGGTCGTTACTCCCTATGCCCGCCTCTAATATGCTATGGGCTAGCAACTATCAGTAAGTAGGAATATCACACAGATGGGAAGATTTTTTGTAAGGTACTTTTACGTATGAACCCACAAAATCCACTATGAAACAATGTAGATATATAAAAATATGGAAATGATAGTTCATGCATAGATCTATCCCAAACCAAAGTACATTAGAAGTATTAAAAGCATAAAAATGGAAAAACACTTTCCCAACAAAAGAAAATGGTAAAATCAACCAACATGCTCATAAGGAGGGGACCACTATCAAATATAACTATCAGAAATCTCCTTGAACCATCTCAGGTAAAAACCTCAGTCAGTCTAGCACACTAAGATCCAGTAAATGAGTGTTAAAAGTCCTCTCAACCTATCTAGAGGGATCCCAATCGAGAGAGAAAATCTATCTCAAACCATCCTTGGATAAAAATGAATAGTCATCCCAATCCACAAGGGGTGTCATCCCAGACACATGAAAACACCACATGGACTCCTAGAAATAAATTAGATATACATGTCCCAAACTCCAAGTCTCAGGAGGTTTTAGCCTCATAGGTAGTAACATGATTCAAATTAAGGATATAATGGAAACCCAAAACCAAGAGAACACACTCCAAAAGCTTATCCATCATAGGTGTCACCCTTCTAAGATATACGCTCCATAAGAAACAACTCACTAGGTCCATCTCTATTTCCCTTCACTAGAGGTCCTACCATCTCTAACCTACGACCTGTATAAGGTTTTAAGATCTCATATAGAGAGGAACGCCCCTCAACACTGATCACAGTTGTGGGAACATTACCCAGACTATGTATCACATGAATCATCTATAACAATAGGGAATGTAGGGTCCTTCTCCTCACCACTACCCTGTAGTCGAGGGAGTACCAGCTCTTAACTATCCCATGAAACCTCTATCGCTCCTATATGGAGTGGCCTACACCTCAGTCTATCTAGGGATCACTAACTCTTAACCAGGAATCACTCATATCTAGTGGAGGGGACTTCTCCTCGTAATTGTACTCAACAACTGAAGGAGATCCAACTATAATGGAGGACTCTCTCCTCATTGCACCTTGAAGATGTGGGAATACTACTCTGTAGGTGAGGGCCCACACTTTAGTATGATAGGGGAGTACCACTTTGTGGCTAGAGGACCTGTACTATGTTATGAGAGGAGAGTACCACTATACCAACTCAATTATTATGGTGGCCCACACCCTGACATGACATGGGAATACCAACACTAGGCTACACATTCCCTAGTATGATAGGAGAGTACCAAATCTACTGGAACAACACATATGGAGGACTCGCACCCCAAAACTATTGGACCCCAAAACACCCAGAGAGGGGAGGGGTGAATCAGCATGTCGACTTTTTCTTTTAAAGTGATGTATCTTCTTCACACGTTTGTAGGAACTCATTAAACCTATATGATGGTTTAAAACTGTAATAAAACAATCACATGCAGATAGACAACGCAACACTTTTACATGGTTCACCACTAAGGGTTATGTCCAAGGAGCATACACCAAAAGTGTGTCGGTCATGCCTAAATACACTAACCTTCACTAGTTGTGGAATAAATAAATTTCAACACAGTCACTTTGTTCTAGGAAAACTTCCTTTAAAATGGTCCAGAGATAGCTCACTACATCCCTCAGAACACTTCCGCCGACTCTCCTTGGACCGATGTTGTGAGAGATGGCTTACTCAGTTTATCGAGTTGAAGGTCATTTCATTGGATTGATTTTAAATTATTTTTACCTTTCTTAGAATGAGACTCTTCTTGTACTGAGTACCTAATTCGATGCTATTTTAAATCCATGTCCACTTAAAACTAATGTTCAATACCACCTTTCACAAATCTCCTTCATGAAGCTCACTTCCATTGAGGAAATCCTTAGAATCATAGAACAAACTAAAAAAATATTTGATGCTACCTTTCATGAATGTATTTCACAAAGATCCATTATAAAATCACTCAAGCCTTCACGGAACAAACTTCATTCTCAAAGAACCCCTTCCTTCAAGGAAAAAATTATATTCGTGAAGCACCTCTACCATCACAGAACAACCTTCCTTCACAAAGATCACTGAGTTAATGCATAATACCCCATCATAACGAAGAACCCTTTTCTAAAATAAATTGGCATCATTAAAGACTTTAAAATCCATTTCATGATGCTCAAGATTGTATAGAAACCCAGTTTCTTGGAGTTCCCTTTTCTTCAAGAAATTAGAGCGATTTTGGATTTTTTTAGAAAAATTTGTTTGAAGTGAAGTGAGGTAGCCTCATATTTAGAGTTTTGGTTGTTCACAAATCTCCCCCACGTCTATTTGGATTTTCCAAATCCTTCAAAAATGTCTTCGAAACACACCTACTTTCACGAAGCAGTATTGGTATTTTACATTTTTGTGATTCTCTCCATCAAAACCTTCACACTTCCATGATGCTCCAATTCTCGTAATCATGGAGATTACCATCACTGATCAGGATGCTTCAATTATTCTTCATTCATGATGCTCATTATAATCAAGGAGGACACCATCAGAATTATTTAATACTTTGCGAAATAAAATTCCTAAAGACCATCTTCATGAAACTCATGCCTTTTTCATATTTTCATAAGGCCTTCAAGAAAAACCACTTTTTTTTTATGATTTTCATTCTCAAGATTTTGGACCCCAAAAATTTGGAATGCACTATGAAATGATTCCACCTTCAATATTGTTGTCTTATTAAACTGTAAGATCCCTTTCCTTGAAAAATCCCAAATTTTCCTTGTTATTATTGAAAAAAACACAAACCAAACTCCATTTAAGTAAACAATAGCCTTGGTTCCAATAAGAATTAAAGGGGGTCTTTGACCCCATGGATAGAGGACCTAGAACCTAACACAATTGGGGAGTAAAAACTCTATATATATGTCACATATAGAGGACTCATGCCCTGGAATGATATGAGAGTACCAACTCCATGGATAGAAGACCCTCTCTTTATTCTTAAATGGGAGTACCTAGTAAATTTGTCCAATTATTATGAAGGGATTGTGCCTTGGCTTAGTAGGGGAGCACTGTCCAACTATATGAATAATATGGGAAACTTATTCCCTAATCCATCAGGGGAGTACCAACCCTTGAAGAACAACAGAAAGGTGTAGAACCCTCACCCATGAAATGGGGAGTCCTCTCTCAACCAATGAAGATAGGTAAGAGAAATCCATGCCCAAATGACACATGAGAGTACCATTCCCAACATCTCTCTTCACAAACCACATTAATCTACAACATAGGTCATGTTCTGATAAAATAAGCATCATGCTTATAATAACTTTCATCAAAACACTACTATAAGCAGGGGACCCATTCCATGATACAAGAGGGGAGTGTCTCTCTATCAGCCTAAAGAGTCCAAGGGATCCACATCCAAAAGTGGATGGGAAGGGTACCCACCCTGACATCAACCCAGTGATACACCTTGATCACTACCTATGGTTAAGAACTTCTACACAAAAGTTGTGCTCAAAATATTCCACATTGTATTTCATAGGAAGAAACAAATTATACCATCACGTTCTACATGGAAAACTACTCATTATAGGCCACTTGCAATCCTGTATCCTAGTTCCATTGAAGGAGATACAAAAGGTAGAATATCTCAAGAATATCCTCAAAAAAGTACATGATGTGGGGCCATGCCATGCCCTTTGTCTACATGACATGGGGCCACTACATGGTTTGTAACCCTAGTACATGGCATATAGTCCAAAAAATTAATCTTCCCTAAATAGGTAGATCTACACAGCATGTATCACTAGACTAAATTCTATGTAGATTGTAATTATAGATGAGAATTACCTTGATATTCATTGGATTCAAACTGGTTTACCCTAAAACCAATACATCTTACAAGGTGGGATCTCTAGCATTAATAATAGGGATTTATAAACTTATAAAATAAAAAAAGGGAATTGATGTCAAAAAATAAAACCTTCTACCTCGAGGTTGAAAATATAAAGCTTTGGGTGTATAACAAGACCCAAATTATGTTTCTCCTCAATCAGATGACAATCAGTGCCAATAACAGTGATCAAAAGTACTTCATCGCTTCGATACAACCTCATTTTCATACATCATCAAAGGGGATAGGAGAGGGATTCAATCATATCAGTTGTTTCATGCACCCAAGGTGGGAGGGGAAGGGTATATTTACATTATTTTATTAATTAAATTTTTACTTAACTAATAAACCTACAACAAACCCCCTATCATCTCACCACTGACAAACTCCCAATGCAGGAAATATTATGTCACACCTAGGGTAAACACAATATTCTAAACTCAACCAAGATCTTATATTTCCAATCTGATAATTCATTTGAGAGTTATTCATGTTTCAAGAGAAACTACAAATGTGTGACAAAATATATTTAATATTTTTAAAATCACCAAATTGAGGTTCTCTAGGTCTCCGAATCCTGTGTCAAATTAGTTCTCTACTTAAGAAACATTATTAGGAATATTCCAAAGTCTTACAGGTTCAAATCGGAGTTTGTAAAATCATCGTCATTTTCTTCCAATCTATGATGTCCAACTAGAACATCCAACTACACATCCCCAACAAGAACTGGATGTGGACATCGCCCTGGATCCATCCCTATTAATGAAATGGGTTCCTAAACTTGGGCTAGGGATTGTTTAAGGTTAATTTATTTTATTAAATTTATCATAATTTCCATTGTCTACCCTATTCAAACACAAGTGAATAAAATCATGATGTATTATCATTTTCTATGTTTTTACTTTGATATTATCATCACTTCACTTAGAATGTTTAGTAAACTTGAATTTCCTTTCATCAGATCACAGGGGGCCCTAAATACTAGTGTACTAGCTAACATCTCTTGTTTACATAATATAATAAGTCAAGCTAACACTATTTACCTACCAACCCATGAAATCATCACAAGTTCCTAACTTTAAACTCTATCATATTTCTCAACCTAAGCTTTGATACAAATTTTTTCTTGACCCTTCCTCACTGGTACCCCTCATGGGTTGAAAGTGATGACAGGTAGTGATCTCCCCAAATCGATACTTCAATAGGCCATAGGATGGAGATTATCACTTAGGGTATAAACATACATAGATGGAATACATTATCCTTAATATAAGTTTAGTGATAAGAGATAAGATAAAAAGTCACCAAGAACCTCTATATCATACATAAAAACATATCTGTACAATACATTATAACACTAATACATAAATGAAATGGAATTTAAGATTGGTAAAACTATGAAAACTGAAATACTAAAATAATTCCTTTGAGTGATCATGAATCTCCCACAGCTCTTGTACAACTCCTCAAACAAGTAGTTCCCAACTCAATCTTAAAGTATAACTTGTGGACATGAAAACCAATTTTTATATATTTGGGGTGAGAATAATTTGTATAATCAATTGAATCCTCCCCCAAAAACTTTCATGTAGAAATCTAAAAGAAACAAACTAAATCCCAATGAGTAAATAAAACAAACCAAATCATCTCATAATTAAGCATACTAATTTCATATCGCCACCAAATCTCACTGACCAAGTAATACATAGAAGTTATTATATCCATCTCAAATCATATATAAAAAATAAGGTACTCTGCTACCACTTCCACATTAGTTTTTTACTATCACGCCACAATTCCACACATCCTATTTTAAAATCTATTCCATAAGTCATCCTACCCGAATCCTGGTCAACCATATATCACAACCATTATACATCCCATGCAGCCCAACACATCCTTATCATGAATATCACACCCCTAACCAATTTTAAATCCAAAATCCACTACAACTAATGGAAAATCATTATTACTCAAGCTTCTATATTCCATGTAAGTGTAATCATGGAAAACAGTCATCACTGTGACCAAATAAAAGTATGTTCTATAACCTTAAGTCGTTACACCTAACACATAAATGTATAGTAAATTAAAGATCTGTCACATACCATAAGAGATCACACCCTATTCCTTAAACAAGGACAACCCAGTTGTTCCCATATAATATACTATAACTAAAGGAAGAGAAGGGTAGAGAGACAATTTAGAAATCTATACATTCAATAACCTAGATATTAGATTAAACCACCTTTAAAATATTTTGGTGTAATCTTCTCTATTGACTTGGGTGGTGAAGCATATGAAATTAAAAAATATAATAATATTTCACACACACCAATACTATGGAAAAATTCCTAACAATAGACTCATTTGTATCCATTATCTCTAAAGACACCCAGTTATCACCATTAAGGGAAAGATCTCAAACATGTACCCAAGAATCAAGATTCAATATTAATAATTTATCATCCATGGTTTAATTTATATTGATCCAAACTCATTTCTAGGATTACCACTTTAATATTCCTTTTCAAATTCCTTTAACATCATACTTTTCTAGTTATATTAAATTATTTTATCAATATCTAATAATCATCAAGAACATCCCCATTTGTTTATTAATTCATTTATCATTTTATATTTCCCAGATACTCTATGACTCATCATAATCCACCACATCAAAGATTCACTCACTATGCATAAACCAACTAAAACAGGCAATTGACAACTATATTGAATAATCCTTCAAAAAATACAGACTTCAGAAGAATATAAATCATAAATCAAAGATAAATACCAAATTTTAACTCATCATGACTACCCTGATGTCATCCCCAACACCATTGTGTGTAGTATAATCCTTCCCTCTATCCCCAACATCAATAACTTATACAACCCTAGGTAATTCTCACCCATTATTCTCTATATATTCTAACCACACCAGGTTATCAATAATTCACATCAAGTCTCTAATTACCTAGAGAACACATTCATGGAAACAAAATATATTCAACAAAAAACAAGGAAACCAATTCCATAACATTGAGTCATATGAGCCCCCTTCAAAAAAACATGAGCTCATTCAACCCCAAACAATTATTTTTGGAAACTACATGTTTCATTACCATCTTAAATTAATCAATTAATTATTAAAAAGTTCTAATTAAAAGAAACATAATACACACAAATATCAATATAACCATAAATATGATTCCAAAAAGATCTCTATATTTCATAAATATCAAGGAATAATTGTAATAATTTACTCATGCATCTTCTATTAAATAATTAATTATTCTTGTATTATATTATTCATCAAATATTAATCATACAATCTATGCTACATAATATCAATAAACACTATATATATATGAACACTATATAGTAAATATAAATACATAAAAACAACAAATCAAGTGATCATATATAACCAATTATTATCATTCAATAATAATAATTACCCCCAACCCTCATACTTATAATTTTACATCATTTTATGAAGCTAAAAACTCAACATATCACTATTTCATCTATGAGTTTTTTTATCTATATGCATGTTATAAAGCATAAAGAGAATTAAATATATTTCTGAAGTAACTTGGGAATATTAATGAAATAAAAATAATAACCACATGTGATACTTTCCTCCAACTCGATAATTTAATGACTAAATTATTATTATAAGATAATAATAAATTACAACATGTGATAACACCTTATAAATAATTGATATAAAATCCATATCAATTATTCAATTCAATTTGAATAAATAATAGCAATAATATTTTTTATGTGACAATACTTTCTCTGTCTTCCAATAATTCACTAATATAAGATAATAATAATTAATAACATGCATTAACACTTTACTTTTTCTGATTAATTCTAAATTATTATTATTTAATAATAATCTAATGACTGCAAAAATATTTATTTCATTTAATTTCTATTATTTAAATCCTTTAAATAATATTAGTAAATTTAAAGATTCAAAGAAACTTCTTTTTTATTTAAAAAACAATAACTATCAAACTATCTAGGGGTGTTCATGGGCTGGGTCGGGCTGGGTTGGAGGTGATTCTGGACCCGAATTGGGGGGAAAAGTTAGGGTCGGGTCGGGTCAGGTTAAGTGTTACATGTCCTGTTGACCCGACCCATCCCGACTAATGCAGATTGGGTTGGGTATTTCATGGACAAAAGGACCCTACCCAACCCAAAAATTTGTGGTTTGGGTCAAATCGGCTCCGGTTAAGTGGGTAGAACTGATCCAACCCAAGGAATACTGATTAAAACCTGACCCAACCTGAGGAATACAGATCCAAACCAGACCCAACCTAAGAGATATAGATCCAGACCCAACCCATACCCTACCCATAGACCAAGAAATTCAGATTGGAGGTAATACAACATAACAAAGGAAGCATCCAAAATTTCAGCAGGAAAGCTAAGGAAGGCAGCACCAAATCAAAAAAATTAGTAGGTAGGGGTATGTAATTCCAAAATTCAGGAGGATCCAAATGTTATTGGAAATGCATCATCCGTAGAAAAATAAAAAAATATAACATCACACACACAACATAGTGGAATACACAACAAAATAAACTGAATACTACAAAAAAGATAACATAAAAGGCTATAGAATAGACAATAAAACCACAATTATAACATAAAAACAGGATTTATGAAGTTCACTACTCCATAAATGTGAGAATAAAAGATTCAACAACCAAACAATACAAATATTTAATCTAAAACACAACAATGCAGGGGGAAACTAAAGTGAATTTTTTTGTGGATGGAAGGGAAGCTACCTAAGAAACACCATCTTTCATTCAAAAATGTGATCCCCCAACCCACAACAGTTTTGTAATAGTCTAGTTAGACAAACATGGAAGCTCCAAAAAATTTATGAGGCTAGAGAAACAGAAGCCTGGACATGAAAAGTGAAATAAACCTAATAAATACACAACACAACACAAAAATGATAAGGAAATTTTAAACAAATCAAATTATCAGATGCATGAAACAAAATCATATTTGATACAAAAAAATAAATTTAAGTAGTAACTATAAATAATTTACCCAATATGAAATTATAATTGAATCTCCACTTCATAAAACATGCATGATTACAATTTTTTAGAGATGAAATGTCATTTTCATATATAAAAAATGCACTTTCTTTACTACAAATGTGGAGAACCATATTTTAAATGAATAATCAACTATATGGGGGACAAGGGTTTTTTATATTTGTATTTGAATCCAATATTCATGCACATTCAGGATTTTGCCCCATTTTTGGTCTTCTTTATAAAAGATATCCCTCTTCTCCCTTCTTCCCCTCCTAGGATGCATTACCCCCAACCTCTCTGCTAAATGCAATGCATCCCATTAGCCCCCATCCAAACACCTATGTTGTTCTACCTCCCATGTCCTGAGTATTTTTTCCCACCAATCATCCATCACCAAACCCATGTAAACATTTATGGGTTCTTCCATTACCCCCCCATTTAATTGGGGGGCTGGCAGTTATGGTCATCACCGATGTTAGATCTTGTGGATGAATCCAATTCTACTAGAACATGCACCTATTTCCAACATATAGAAGTAATTTCACTCTTCTAGAAGCTAGTAAATCAATAGTTGAATTATGTTCAAGGGGATTTGGGTTTAATTAGATACTCTAGAATCTATTAATTTTGTATGATGTGGTATTATCCATAGTGGTTCCCATCAAAATGAGAAAATAAACTAAATGTGTTAGGTTTGGAAATTTTGTTAGATTGTAGCTGGTTGAAGTTAATTTGTGTTTTGATTTGATAATAAAGTTTTCTTCCTAACTCAAAATGATGAGTTTTAAATTTTTATTCTGTATGAAAAATTCCCTCTCTTATATTTAGATTATATGGTTATTGGGCCTTAAAAATACAATTATAGAAGGGTTATGGTCAATTATTTGTGTTCCCTACACGGGTATGATGAAAGAAAATGTCTCAAGAAGAGAAATTGTTATAGATAAAGAAGTGGAGTTAATGGAAGGGGGGGCACTCCACAGGGGACACATACTATGTAGGATGTTAATTCAGGTAAATTTCAATAATATGCTCCACATGTTGCTGTTATAGTGTAGAATAAATCCACTCAAGTGTTATCAAATGGGATGTGCATGAATTTTGGGGTCGATGTGCCTTTGGGGTAGAATGTTGGAAGAATTCCATCATGGGGAACTTATACATCAAAGGATGTGATGTATAGTTAGGACTAACCTATAAAAAACTAGATTGGGGTTAATGCTTTTTAAGGTCTTTCTAAATAGTATAGGTTGGCTACTCTAGCAGATCAACAGAGAGTCACTTCTGGTTTCACTCCTATTGTAGGTAATAATAGGGTTATTGAAGTTGTAAAGGGGTATTATTTTTAATATTTTATGGAGATATAGGTTTGTAATTATTCTGGTTCAAATAATGATAGAGATAAACCTGGATATCTAGGTTATAAATCATGTATTTACATAAATGAAAATCATTTAAAGAACTAATAAAATTTAACCAGGGACCTTTAAATACTCATGTTTCAAAATTAAATCATCTATAGTCAATACCTTAAATTTTTTCCCTGACTATTATAGAATAGATGATATCTCCAACACCCATTTATTTTTATTTAGTAAAACAATAAAAACAATTAGAATAATGCATACATATATAAATGGAGTTGAGAGGAGAAATATTAAGTCAATATTTTTGGATAGTAAAAATTTGATAATGAGTTGTTGTGGAAGATGGAATATCTGAAAACCACAGCAGAAGAAATTAAAGGTCAGTATTTAAAATTTTCAAACAGAGGTTTATAATTGATAAATGTGAATAGATGAATAACATAATATTTTTTATGATACCTAATTCAATAAATTCAACTTCTTCCAGTTGCTTTCAAATTTAAATTGGTTTAGAATTTTTAAACCAATTTTGGGAGAAAATTAACACCTCAATGGTATTGAGATTATATCAACTATGAAAGGGATCAAGGACTCGTCCTCCTGTACTAAATGAGGACATGAAAGATACTATAGTTAAAGTAATTTCAATAATATCTCTAGCAATTCATGAGAGAAAATGATAATTGCTTGCATTTCCTTTCCAAAAACATAAAATATCAAATCCATTGAAATCATCCTCAAAATCATCAATCTGTAGATATCATTTTAATTAATTTTTTTTGTCAATGGTCTTCTCATTTTCATTGATCTATAAGCGTCTTTACATCTTTCAACATCCTTACTAACAATAATAACATCATGAATATGTGTATCTTGATGAGAAATTGACTCGCATTGATTAAAAGGGTCAGGGATGGGATATTTGCATTTGTAAACCTCAAAGAGATTATTAATAACATCTGTTAATTTACCGATCAACTCATTTTTGTCTCCATCATCAAATATCATTTCAAAACAATCCTGAACATATTCTAATTTATATAGGGGATCAAGAACAACTTCTACAAGTAAGATAGAATTAAAATTAGAACCACTTCCCCAATAATTGTATGACTTCATCTTCATTGAAATAGCCATTGCACTCAGAGTCATATCATTACTCTTCATCCATTTATTTATTTTTCTATATATGTCACAAATAGTATGAAAGAAAGTGTGACATGTCACATGCATGAAAATAGAAAATTAAATAGTTATATCAGAAAATATCCCTAAAAACTTGACAAATACATGAGCACTCTCCCAATCATATGTTTTTAGAGCCCCACTTTCACAGCCAAGAGTACTCTTAAAACTTGAATCTTCCTCAAAATAAATAAATATATTCTCATACTTTTATGCAAAAATCCAACATAAAATAACAAGAATTCCACATAGTAATAACATCAATAATTATAACCCATTTACTAGGAATTTTTAACTCCTCGGTAATGATCTTGAAAAGAGCCAATATAGACAATGAACTTCTCACAAATTTACAAGAAGTTATGATTCTAGAAATTGATGTTGATATTTATTTAATCCCATAATTAAAAAGTTTTAAAATATTTGAACAACATCTCATATTCATATAATCTCCCTTAATAATTGACCCATTCCAATCATTAACTCTCCTCACCAAATAACTGATCACGGTATTTTTAGAACTAGCATTTTAAATGGTAACATTATTAATCCTTTCAATTCCCCATTGTTTCAATATCTGTTCTAATACCCGACCAATTGTTTCCCCTTTATGATCCACCACAAGAAAAACCTGATTTTTTATTCAAGATATAATTATCATCAATAAAATGTCCAGTGACACACATATAATTCAGATCCTAAATTGAAGTCTATGTGTCAGTGGTAAGACATACCATTTGAGAGAACATATCAAACATAGACTTCAATTTATATTTTTCATTAAAATATAACTACAAGAAATATGTAACAACTATTTTTCTGGATGGAACTTGAAACTGAGGTTAAACAACTTCAATAAATTCTCTAAAGCCTTGATTCTCACCATATTTAAATGATACCTCATCAATGATTATAATTTTAGAAAGAGAAATTATACACTCTTCTTTATTAAAATGAGCTACTAAAATTTTAATCAATCCATCAGCCTCATGTTCACACTTCCTTCTAAGACCAAGAGTGGTTTGAATTTTCTCTAAACATTTGTAAGGATTTTTATCGCACCATATAAAATGACTATTCAAATTAATAGTTCCATGCTAACCAGATGTGAAAGAATAATATTTAAGACATTAATTACAAACAACCATTCCATTTTTCATTTGAAAATGATATCATTCTTGAGAAACTCTAAAACATGTAGAAGCTTTATGCATTTTTACCTTTTTAGGAGACTTATTACCCTTAGTTTCTTCAACTGGTTTGCTACAACTCCCCCTCCCATTTCTGTAATTGAATGTGTAGTTGATGTAGACCCCATCTGACTCTGAGTTCCTACTACTATGGAAACTGGGGTATTATAGCCACTTATTTTTGTACCACCTTCCATATGAATGAATTGCTAGCTCTATACAATAATAGAGAAAGAAATAGTAAATTTGGCAGTATTATGACAGTGAAGTTAACAGCTAAGACATTCCTCTACCTCACTTCTTATCCCAAGGTTAAATTCTCACATGGAAGACAATCCATACAATGATAAATAATGAATAAAAGCTTAATAAATGAAAAATAATGAAAAAAATATAAACATACATCAACATAAAACCAAATGAGTTCCAATACAATGTATTGCAAACATACATCAACATAAAAAAAATCAGTAGCCAACTGCTTGAAGATGGACCATGATTATCTATATTTAACCCTATAGTAGCATGATATTTCAAATTTTGAAGCAAAATGAGTTCCAATCCTATGTGTATTATGAATATACAGCAAAAAATACAATCTATGTACCACCAGAGTGACTAGACAGACATCACACACCACACCATGAAGAGGAAGAGGGAGATGATGGGTTTATTAGATAATGGGGGTGATTTATCAAAGAAGATATCAAAAGGAGGTTAGAGATGATGATGGCGGTGGAGTAGGGTTTCAAAAAATAAGGATAAGAGATGAGTTAGGGTTTTGTTTTCTAGTAGGAGCATGAAGGAGGAGGGTGTGAAGGAGGAGGAGACGAAAGTGTTCTCTTGTCAATTGTGAGGGAGTGAAATGATGAGGAAGAAAGGAGGGTTTTTTCCCATGCAACATAAGGGAAGATTAGGATCAGGGGGAGGAGCCACCTAGCGCTAGTGTTATTGTGAAGTGAGATAGGGGAAGGAAGGAATGTAATTCCCATAGAGCCGAGGGTTTTTTTCTTATACAGCTGCGCTATTAGGCCAAAGGGTCAGGTTGGGTCGATTTTCAGACAAACCAAGACCCAATGCAACCCATACATGGGTAGACCCATGAGAAAACCAACCCATGTTTTTTTAGTGTAACCCACCTCACCCCCGTCTCAAACCGGTCGTGTCGGGTCGGACCCGACGGGTTGGACCGGGACTAGACAGACATAGTTCATGCGTATGTACAACATACCATCTCCATGAATGGGGAATTTCATTTCTTATCTTCAAATGTTATGGACTATTCTAAATACATATATACTAGATATATATGATATTTAAATCATGAATAATATTCTAGAGGTAATGGACTTATGACCACATTGACAATTTGCATCAAAACAAGTTCATTTTTTCCTCATGTATCGAACATCAACAAAATTTATGATATGAACATAAATAATTAATGGATTGTTATAAAATGGTAATAAGTTATATAAAATGAATAATAAACTTTAAAAGGTTCTAAAACAAGTACAAATTAACTTAAGTTTATTATTCAAGAAGAAAAAAGAACATATATGACGAGTTGAACTCAAGGTAAGGGACTTCATCTAAATATCATTTCATTGAGGAATATTTTGGTAAAATACCCCTCTTTATTTTATACACTTTATAAAAAACCCATTTTACTTTTAATTTCATTCAAGGGGAATATTTTTTTTTATGAATCAGTTTACTAAATGAAAAAAATGAATGTTTTTAACGTATGCGACGAGAATTACTCCTCTGTTTCCATATAAATTATTTGATATTTGGAATTATCTATAAGCCTTAATGTTTTTAAAGGAAAGGAAATCTATTATTCTCTTTTGGAGATTTTTGGTATTGAAAATGGTTTGAAAGTGGATTTAGTATTTTAATATCTTGAAATGATCTCTTATGACTGCATCTGAAATTTTATGAGTGAAATGTTGATAATTGAAATCTTTTATGTGTAATGATTATATAATGGTACTTGGAAGTTTTATGGGTGGTTAATTTATAAAACAATTATGGGTGGTTATATGATAAACCTATGATGGGTGTTTCCTTGATAATCCAAGGATCGGTGGTTATGTTACAACCTCCAATGCATTGGTTATGGAAGTCGGTCATATGGTTATTCTATTTAGTGATATGTGTGGAAGTCGACCATATGGTTATTCCATTTAAATATTTTTATGTCCAAAGATACCGTTATATGTTATATTTTTCATTATATGGGATTTATGGTAATATTTTGGTTACAAAAAGGGTAAGTAAAGAGCTTATATTCAGCGAAGTATATTTACTACTTCTTGAAGGTAAAAAGTATTACATTATGATAATGTATTAATGGTTTTCATGTTATCACAATACTAATAGTTTCCCATCATTGTGTATCCCTTACTGAGAATTTTATGCTCATCCCAAGTTATGAAATGTTTTTCATATTACTTAAAGAAGAATATAGTCAAGGATGGAATCAAGGAAAAAAATTCTATTTAAAACATGAAATGAAGCATGTTTCTTTTTAAATAATTTTTGTTTTAGGAAAAAAGTATAGTGGGTAGAAGAGTCTACTTGTAATATTCAAGTTGTTATGTATGAGTTATTACATAATTCTAAAAATCTCTAAACTTGAAAATATCATCATTGTGAATTAATGTCAAATTATTGACGTATCTCAATATTATTTAACATCTAAGTTTGAGGCCTTATATGTCATGTTTTTTCTCACTAATGGGAATTCATCCATCCCACATTTTCTTTCAAATCAAATGGGTCTCCTAAAAAATGAACTTCTGGGCCACTCACCAATGTAATAACCGATTGTGGGCCATCATTTTTTCTTTTTATATGAACCACTAGACCAAAAAAATATGTGTGTTTGTGTGTGTAGATGTGAAAATAATTATTGTTTATATTAATATAATACATAAAGAATATAAATTAATTTGTATATACATACATATTCATTTATACATACCAATTCCAATAATAATAATAAATAATATTGTTTATATACACACACCAATATAAATAATAAAGATTAATAATAAGTAATCAATATATATATATATAATAAAAATCTATCTCACATGAAAATATTTTCTTAAATCATTCATTTAAAAAACCAACTAAGTGATTGCATCTACTCCTAGAACAAAAATTTAGATATTTATAATATCCTTCCATTAAAGAAATTATTAATATCTATTCAATTAATTACTAAAAAATTATTTGTTAGAAATACGACTTTCCTCTAATAAAATAAAGTGAAAACTAATTGAAATAATAAATAAATAACAACCCAACTCTAAATTTTACATAATGAAAACAAAATTATTAAAATAATCCATCCAATATTTCCCCATATAGTTGAGGAATCACTACAAACCCAAAGAGTATTATCCCCAATCTCTAGAGGCTACTGAAATGTAGAAAGGTGTACACTTATATATATGGGTAACTGTGTCCATATAACACTACTATCCATAACTTTAATCTCATTAATCAATTGAATAATAAATAAAAAAACTTGATAACATAAAAATATGGTTAAATTTATAATTATTGAATATGAAAAACAATTATTCTATTCAACACACAAGTAAAAAAGTTAAAATAATAAAATTATATAATAAATAATGCTCACATAGCCAATGGATTTAAAAAACCACCATTAACACCACCTCTAAGCTCTATATGGTAATGAATCCCTAGAACAAATCAATGAGTGGCATACATGATACACTTGAAAAATATATTAAGACAATTAATATGTAAAAACATCATTATTAATATGTCAGGGTGAGTATGTAAAACCTACCTAATAGGAAATTCATGGATATTATCTATTCAAAAACTGTATAGTAATAAACTCTCATTTAAATATTTAAATTGGAAAAAAAATAAAATAAAAAATAAAATTTTTATATTATTATATTTTTATATTTTTATGTAAAATATTTATAAATGTTTCAAACCCAAAATTTAATATAATAATTTCTAAAAACCATTTTTTCCAAGGAGAGTTATCAAGAATAAAAATTATTTTATATTAAAAATCAATGTAAATAATTCCAAATCCAAATTCTAATGTGATCAAGGGTTACAATTCATTAGAGACTAAGAACATGCTTCAAGATATAGTCATTCGACTAGTAGTGCTGTGATCCTCCCAAATTTCATTATCTAGGAAAGATCACTAACACCCACCAGGCATGAATACCCTAGGGTTAACTAGTGTATAAATGAAATATAAAGTGACCTGTAGACAACATAACCATGTGGTTTCATAAAAAAGGAATGAAAAGCATTTTATTTGAAACTCATGTATTGTGTAGTACCCCAGGTTTGTAGGTTGTGAAATCATGTTACCTTGATCAAGTATGTTTTACACCTTTTTTAAGTCCCCTTTTGATTGAGAATCCTTAAATGTAGTTTTATGGGGTTTACTACCAGTTTCAGGTCGTGTACCTGAAGTACACGACATGCACCTGAAGGACACGCTATCTACTTGGGGATGGATTCATGTCGTGAAGTGGGGGACACATCCTAAGCTGGTACACATCATGTACTTGATTTACATTTCGTGTAATGTTTAAATTTTGTTTTTAACCCGAGGTGATGGGTTTTTTAGCATACATATCCATTATGGCCTTCACATTGTGACTAGGGGGTACACATCATGAGCTGGCCCATGCCCAACTTAAAGTCATGTGTTTGGCAGTTACACTTGGTCTTTTATTTCCAGACCACCTTGCTCTCAACCCTAGACTTCCCCTATGCGATTTTCAGAGGCAAGCCTTCTAAATCGATTCGATCATCTTTGGATCTTCATTGCATCTACAGTATATCTCTCTAAGTAAGTGTTATCTTAGATCTACATCTCTTATCCTATTGGTTTTAAGATATATGCCTGTTATGGGTAGATCTAGGTTTTTTTCCAAATATGCTGATAGTATGATTTTTTGTTGATAGAATAAGGGATCTAAGGCCATTTCTTTGAAAAATCAACCCGATTTTTGTGAGCATTCTTCATCCTTTGTTTGGTTTCGTCAAAAAATCGAGGTAATAGGATTCAATCTCGACTCCTCTTAGTATAACCGATTGGTATGATTTAAAATTTAATTTATTGTGATCTAATTTTTGAAAACTTTTTGGAAACATTCTTGAGTGACGGTTGTGAAATCTAAAAAATTGTGATTTTTTAATGAGTTCTTTAATTCTTGGTTTTAAAACAAGGTTTTTAAAATTGGTAGTTTTCTGGATTATTAGAACATGAATTGGATTAGATGTTTTCAATAGAAGGAAATTTTTTATTGAAATGAAATGTCTCTTTGACATTGGTTGTGCTTTGGTTTTAAATAAATGTTTGGTTTTATTGATGTGGTTTATTTTGGAAATGGAAATATTTTGGATACATGGTGTTGGTGTGAGTTTATGATTAATAGTCCCAAAATAAAGGACGAGTACCATTGGGGTACATGGTACGTGACCCTAGATTGAGGGCAGGTGTCAGTGGGACACAAAGTGATTGGACAAGAGACTGCTCATGAGTATGGAACTGTAAAACAAAGCAAGCATGTGTGGGTGTGTTGTGAACTATAGAATGGGTATGCCAAACTAATAATCATAATTCAATTATAAGCTTTGACTAGTTATTTTTTGTAAAATAAATTGCTGAAAATTAGTTTCATTTACTTTTGTTTACACTTGGGTATAATTGGTTTTAAAAATTGTTTATATTTGGATATAAAATATTTTGGTAAATTGTTTTATATAAACTATTTTATATAATGTTATAACCGTTCTATGCTAGTGGAGTGAGTAGGTAATTCATTGGGGGAAAACCTACTGAGTTTTATACTCACCCCTGATTTGGCACTTTGGTGCTTTTTCATATGTTGTCTTTTGGGACCGGGGCAAAGAAAACATTTCACAAATTTTTAGCACTGCCTCATGAGACTTGGGGTTTTCATTGATTGTAGAGCTTGGAGCTTGTGGAGAATGTAGTCTTGTGGTCTCTTGAGAGTATTTAGTTGCTTATATTCATTTTACTTCGATAATTTTTTGTTCATCCATTGTTTCACATTTTTCTATGGTTTTGAGATACATGAAGATGCTTAGTTGTCTTTATTTTGTTCATTCATAATTTGGTGAATGGTTTGGTTATGATTTATTAGTTTATTAGTTTATTTATAAAAGGTTAAATCATCCCCCACTTATATTTGAAACCCTTAAACATTTATTTACATCCTTTGGCACCTTGAGGATGTTTCTTAAGGCCAAGCAATGACTCATTGTACTCTCAATCCAATGAGAATTAGCTGGTCATTACAAATGGTATCAGTCTAGTCCTTCCATTGTGGCACAAATGTTATCAGCTTGTTCGGTCCTTTCCTAAAAAGTAGTAATCAATGTTCCTGGTCTTGGAGTTAGAATTATTTCTCATCTTTCATTGGTTTGGAATCTTAGAAAGTAAAAGAAGTGTCGGAACTTGAAATGTATAGCATAAAAGGACATAGCTAACCCTTTTATGTTGAAGATAAAGTTACCAAGGAGTTGGGTACATAAGTGTTTTGGAGACACTTATAAATGTTATAAATATCATTTTCATGGTTTTAGCCAATGATACGATCATGAAATGCATTATATATGAATGGATTCCCACTAAGAGTGCATACATCATTTCGAGTAATGATTCATGTTGTAAAAAAGTGTTGATTTTATAAAAAGAATGATGTTGTTTTTCAAATGAATGATTTTGAAAAATGAAATGGTTTTGGTATTTTGAAAATGATTTAATTTTCAAAAATAAATTTGAAAGTAAAAAAAGGTTTAAAATGGAAAAAGGTTATTTTTGGAAAATAATGTTGTGATAGTTGATGTGATATAATTTGAAATGCTAATCCATCAGTTTTTAGAGAGTGAGATTGATGGAGTTTTTTGTTGGTTATGAAAATGGAACCTGGTAGGCCTCATCAAAACCAACCCAAAAAACTATAGAGAATGTGGTTTCACCTGAACCACAAGGGAACCAAGAGCTAGTTCAGAGTATTGTCCAGGATTTTCAAGCTATGAATACAGGGAATCGGAGGAATAATCCAAGGAATGTGGATCATACCATCCAATTCATGAAGTAGAATGCACCTAACATCCAGGGTTATTCTGAACATGAGAAGGCAGAGGTGTGGATAAGTATGATGAATCGTATCCTCGAGTTCATCTTCACATCGGTGGTGCTAAAGGTCATGCTGGAGACTTATATGATCAAAGATCTTGCATGCTAGTGGTGGTATTTAGCATTATATGGTAAATTGGATGATGGCCTTAAATGGGAGGATTTTGAGGAATTTATCAAAAAAATTCTATCCTCACATGTTCAATATCCAGAAAATGACGTACTTCTTTAGCCTAATGGTGGATAATCTCTCTATCACGAAATATGTGCTAAGTACATGAATTTAGTTCACTTTTCCCCAGAAGTTCTGGCAAGTTCATCCTTAAAGGCACACATCTTCGAATCGGGGCTAAGATAAGAGATTTGATTGAAGATTGTTGTGCTTTGTATTACTGATTATATAGAGATGGTGAATAGATCAACATTTACTGAACGTGATATCCCAATATCTATGTGAGGAGGTATAATGAAACCTATAGGGAATGGTATAAACTCAAATGCTGGGAGAAAAAAGAAATGGGACACCTATTTCCAAGGTGGAAGTGGAAATCAGAATCAGACAGCTGGATCAGTAAACCTTCCTCCATGACCCAAGATCAAAGTATGTTGTTTTCAATTTGGTTTTCTTTACCACATAAAGAAAGAGAGTATGACACAACCAAGAGATTTCCATAAATCCATGTAGATATGGAATATACAGCGTTATTGTTTTAGTACTCCAAGGTCAGGTGCTCGAGAAACTTCTCAGGCATCATAGACATTGTGTACTTCGATAGGGCGAGGATAACAGAATCAGTCTTATTAGCAGAGTAGAGCTAGCCATGGTGATTCTTGAAAAACCACAACTCATATACCAGGTAAATATTGGCAAGGTGACAAGGAGAACAATGAAGCAACAAAGAAATTGTACGGAGCTAAGAAGATGATTGTCGAGGATTAGGCTATACCATCTACAGTGAGAGGTATGATTCTTTTAAATTCCACCCTTGTGCGAGTTCTCTTCGATACTAGTGCATCAAATTATTTCATTTCTTTTCGTTCTGTTTATTTTCTATGTTTAATGTTTGAAATTATTTCTTCTATTTGAAAACTTCAAACTTCTCTCAGGGAAAGAGAATTTAAAGACTTTGTGTGTAGAGAATATGCTATAACTATTGATTGAGTTGGGATAAAATGAAACATATTAGTTTATAACATGGATGTATGTGACATAATCATTGGTATGGATTGGTTAACAATGTTCAAGGATCACATCGACTATTATAGGATAATAGTTAGTATATCATCAGAGGAGAGAGTGTGGTAAACAAAGGTGAAAAGAGATTGTTGACACTAATGGTGGGAACAATCTTCTACCAGTTGGAGGTGTTGACTTATTCATCAATGGAAGAGATCGAGGAAAATAGGTTTCTAATAGGTTTGGATCGATTTTCATATTTACATCCAAAGAACTTCTTAGGGTTTCCACCTATAGGGTAAGTGGAGTTTAAGATTTATCTCCTTCCGAGGACCAGTCCTAATTTCCTTACGTTTTATTGGATAGAACTAGTAGATTCATTGTAATTGAAAGTGCAGTTGGAGGAATTGGAAAGAAAGGGTTTCATTCGACCAAGTACATCTCTATAGGCAACACCAGTCTTGTTCATAAAGAAAAAAGATAGAACTCTTTGTCTAAGTGTTGATTATCGTAAGCTTAACCAAGTTACAATAAAGTAAAGGTACCAAATTCAATGCATTAATGATCTGTTCGATAAATTGAGGGGAGCTTAGTGGTTCTCCACAATTGACTTGTGATCAGGATATCACCAATTGTGAGTTTGGAAGGAAGATATTCCAAAGAATGGTTTTAGAAGGAAATATGGACACTACTAATATGTATTGATGCCTTTCAGTCTGACAAATGCAACAGTGGTCTTCATGGATTTGATGCTCAGATATTCTAGTGATATTTGGACTCTTTTTTGGCAGTGTTTGTGGATGACATCTTGGGGTATTCAAATACAACAGCTGACCATGAGAAACACTTATAAGTAGTGTTGGGAATCTTCCAAGATCACTATTTTTATTCTAAACTCTGAAAGTGTTATTTTTGGATACAATCGGTATTCTTTATTGTCCATGTGATTTAGGAAAGAGGTGTTTAAGTGGATCCTAAAAAGATAGATGTTGTTATCACATAGAAACCACTAAAGAGTGTCTTTGATATAAGAAGTTTTCTTGGTCTAGTTTTCTATTACCCATCTTTTTTGAGTGATTTCTCTCAACTATATTTTCCCATCATAGATCTAATAAAGAAGAATGATCCATTTCAAAGGATAGAGGAATGCTAGAAGTCTTTCTAGGAACTGAATGCTCACCTTAAATTAGCACCTATATTCATTTTTCTAGAATCAAGAAAGGGGTATGTTGTGTACTGTGATACTTTGGGACTAGGATTGGGCTGTTTTCTCAAGAAAGGAGACCATGTAGCTGCTTATGGTTCATGGAAGTTGTGTGAGCAAGAGAATAATTGTCCGAAACATGATTTGGAGTTAGCTTCAGTCATCCATGCCTTGAATACATGGAGACACTGTCTCTTTGGTGAGAAATTCCCTTATTTTTATGGATCATAAAATCTTGAAACATATTTTATCAAAGTGTGATTTGAATCTAAGGAAAAGGATATGGATGGATTATCTTCAGATGATTGACTTTAACTTGATGTATAAACCAAGAAAAGGGAATTCAGTGGTGGATGCAATTAGTAGAAATTCATATGCTCAGTTGGTGAAAGAAGATTCAGATGAATGGTAGTTGATGTTATTCCTACCTGACATGCATGTGGAATGTGAAGACTGAGGTGATGTTGCAGTTTTATTTCCAGCTATGCTTGTTCCTGATTTGGTAAATATGGTCAAAGAGGCACAAACATCATATGCAGATTATTGAGTTATGAGTCCAAAATTCAATGGTGGGGAGAATATTGAGGACTGGAAACTTTATGGGAGTTCAGTTTTGTGTTTTAGAGATTAGATGGTTATACCTAAGGGTTTTTAGGAACAAATCCTTCTTGGTTACCACCATTTTAGATGGGTTCTAAATCCAGGTACACAGGAGATGTTTAAGGCATTAAAGGTGTTGTTTTGGTGGAGTGGCATGAAAGGAAAGGTGGTATAGTTCATTTCTAAGTGATTAATTTTTCAGAAAGTTAAGATAGAGCATCAGAGACTAGTAGGTATGTTGCAGTCTTTGCCTATCCGAGTGTAGAAATGGGAGTAGATTGAAATTGATTTTATTATAGTTCTTCCAAGAACGATTCAGAAACATTATACCATATGGGTGATAGTGGATCAGCTTACCAAGTCGACCCATTTAATCCCTATTCATGAAAGTCATACGGTGGAGGATCTATCCAAAATTTATATCTAGGCAGTGCTAATGTGGCATGGAGTACCGGTTTCAATCATTTCGGATAGAGATCCAAAGTTCACATCTTGTTTTTGGAAATCCTTAAAAAAATATCTTGGGACTTGGCTGACTATGAGCATGGTGTGTCATCCTCAGACACATGACCAGTCTAAGAGGATGATACAGACATTGGAAGACATGTTGCGGGATTGTGTAATGGATTTTTGTGGCTCATGGGAAGAGCATATACCCTTGGTGGAGTTCTCATATAATAAAATCTATCTATCCTTGATACATATGGCTATGTTTGAAGCATTGTATGGGAATCCTTGTCGTTCTCCACTGTGTTGGGTGGAAACCAGTGAGAATTCAATAGTTGTGTCGAGCCTTTTCCAAGAGACAACAGAGAAGATCCAGTTGATTAGAAAGAGTATGGAGATGGACCAGAGTCATTATAAATCATATACAGACCACGAATTAAGAATGTTGTTGTTCGTTGTGGGTGATCATGTCTTATTTAGGATATCTATAAGGCTTGGACATTATCATTTTTGGAATAAGGTAAAGCTATCTTCTCAATACATAGGTTGTTTTGAGATACTGGAATAGGTTGGAGAGGTGGCATATCACTTGGTATTACCACCATGGTTTAGTTCGGTGCATAGTGTGTTCTATGTATCCCAGTTGAAAAAGTTCCAGCCTGATCCTGACCATGTGATCAGATGGGATCTCTTTTACCTAGATCTGGATGCTTCATTGATACATATCCCAGTGCGGATTGTGGATAGAAAAGAGAAAGTATTATGTTGGATAAATCATCGGTCTAGTTTGGGTTTTATGGCATCATGGTCAGATTCAAGAAGAGATTTGGGAACATGAGAAGGAAATGAAAGATCAATGGCCAAAACTCTTTCAGGACAGTGATAGTTTTCTACTTTTTGAGGATGGAAAGACCAATGTTGGGAGAATGTAGTACCCACAGTTTCTGAGTTTTCCATCTTGTTACCTTGATCAAGTATGTTTTCCACCATTTCTATGTCCCCTTTTGATTAATAAACCTTAAAAGTAGTTTTATGGGGTTCACTGCTTGTTTCAGGATGTTTACCTGAAGTACATGTCATGTACATGAAGTACACATCATGTACTTAGGGAAGGATTCAAGTCATGAAGTGGGGGTCACACCGTGAGCTGGTACACACCGTGTACTTGAGGTAAACATCATGTAATTTTTATATTTTGTTTTCTTAACCCTATCTAATGGGTTTTTCAGTGAATTTATCCAGTGTGGCCTTCATGTCGTGACTGGGGGGTACACGCCATGAGCTGGACCACACCTAGCATAAAGTCATGCATTTTATAGTTTCGATTGGCCTTTTTTTCAGACCTCCTTTCTCTTGACCCTAGAATCTCCCTAGGTGGTTTTTAGAGGCACTCCTTCCAAAATTGATCCGACCGACTTTGGATCTTCGTTGCGTCTACGGTACATCTCTCCAAGTAAGTGTTCTCTTAGATATACTTCTCATATCCTCTTGGTTCAACGATCTATTCCTGTTATGGGTAGATATAGGTTTTTTTATTCCAAATATGTTTGAGAGTTTCCTTTTTTATTGATAGGAGTTGGGATATATGGTCGTTTCTTTGAAGAATCAACCAGATTTTTATGAGTGTTCTTCGTCCTTTATTTGATTTCAATAAAACCTTTAAGGTTGGAGGATTAAATCTAAAATATTCTTAGTAGAACTGATGGGCATGATTTCAAATTGAATTTATTGTGATGAATTGATTGTGATTTTCTTTTTGAACACTTTTTGGAAACCTTCTTGAGTGATGGTTCTGAAATCAGGAAAATTGGGGATTTTGAATGAGTGATTTGGTTCTTAGTTTTAAAATATGGATTTTAAAATAGGTATTTTTCAAGATTATTGTCACATGAATTGTATTAGAAGTTTTCAATAAAAGGGAACGTTTTATTTAAATGGAATGTTTCTTTTAAATTGGTTGTTATTTGGTTTTCAATAATAGTTTAGGTTAATTGAAGTGGTTTATTTTGGTAATGGAAATTGTTTGGAACACATGGTGTTGGTGTGATTTCATGCTTAACAGGCCCTAAATAAGGGTTGAGTACCATTGGGGTACATGGTAAGTGACCCTAGATTGAGGGAAAGTGTTAGTGGGATACAAATTGATTGCACAAGAGACTGCTCATGAGTATGGAACTATCGAACGAAGTATGCATGTGTGGGTGTGTTGTGAACTATGGAATGGGTATGCCAAAATAATAATCAGAATTCATTTCTAATATTTGATTAGTTATTTTCTAGAAATTAAATTTTGGAAAATTAGTTTCATTTAATTTTTTTACACTTGGGTATAATTGGGTTACAAACTTGTTTATATTTGGTTATAAACTGTTTTGGTAAATTGTTTTATATAAATTATTTTATATAATGTGATAACCATTCCATTCTTTGTGGCATGAGTAGGTAAGTCATTGGGGGAAACCTACTAAGTTTTATACTCACCCCTGCTTTTTCACTTTGTTGCTTTTGAAGATGTTGTCTTCCGAGACAGGGGAAAAGGTAACGTTTCACACATTTTTAGCACTACCTCGTGAGACTTGTCTTGTTCGGTGATTGTAGAGCTTGGAGTTGATGGAACATGGATTCTTGTGGAGAATGGAGTCTTGTGGTATCTTGAGAGTCTTCAGTTGGTTATCCACTATTTTCTATGATACTTATTTATTCTTCTACTATTGCACACTTTGATGTGGTTTTGAGATACAGGAAGTTGATTAGTTTTCTTTCTTTTGTTCATGCATCATTTAGTGAATGGTTTGGTTATTATTTTTTGGTTTATTGGTTTATTTCTAAAAGGTTAAATATTCCCCCATTTGTATTTGAAACCCTTATGCGTTTATTTTCATCCTTTGGTGCCTTGGGGATGTCGCTTAAGGCCAAGTAATGACTCATTGTACTCTCAAGACAATGAGAATTAGTAGGTCATTACATATTGTGTTCTCAAAATCACTTCAATAAAACAACCCCTTTCACATTGATTGTGAATAATTTAGATTCCACTCATAATAAATAACTTCCTATTAAATTTAAATAAAACATGGGTCACTCATTTGATATCATTTTCTAAAAAAAATAGTTTTATAATAAGCCATATTTGGGTCCAATTCCAAAGTAAAGCATTTAATTCATCCTAAACCCATCTGTAAAAAACATTAAAATAAAATAAATATTAATGAATCCATAAAATTAATAAAAATTCACAATGATTTTTTTTCATTTTTTTAATTTTATGTATAAAATAAAAGGAAGAAACAAATATGCATGGAATTTTTATGAAATTTATCTCATAAACATTTATTTTTAAAGAATTTCATATTTAACATTAAAATATGATGTTAAAAAGTGTGAAAAAAATCATAAATCAAATCAAAGTGAGATTAAAAAGACCGATCATAATTGATTTTTCACTTATAAAAACTTTAATTTAACCTTTCTACCTTTAGGATTCAATATATAAAAAAGATGATGTACTTGCTCTAATAGACTAGTTATTGATATTAATTAAAATATTCAATGTATATTTCCAAATTCATTGAAAGAAATAAATGAATTTTTCTATTCCCTTTGTTTAAAAATACTCACCATGTTGTAGAGAATTAATGAATCTGGTAGAAATAGTGAGAGGATTACCCCTAACGTCATCCACTAAGCATTAAAATGTAAAAACCTAATTAAATTTAAATATTAAATTATTTTTAAATTCCAAAACTAAATAAATAGAGAGATAAATTTATCAATAATAAATGTGATATTGATACCAAAAATAATGACATGAAAAAATGTCATAGGATTATCATCTAGACTTATTGCGGAAAATCCCCATCATAACCAGGGGTTTCACCCTCCCATGGTGAACACTAATACAAAATCTCAATTTGTACTATAAATTTTCTTTAGATGAGAGAAAAGAATTAGGAAAAATAAGATAAAAGGAGATAAGATAGGTAGAATGAGGTCTAAACAATGAATCTTCTATGGTTATCCCATATAGGTAGAAGTAGAATATTAAATAATATATGGATCATGATTACTTATGTATGTATCCTAACCAATAGAGAACAGAGGTATTAGCCAAAAAAATTAAACAATCAATAACAGTAATAATTGAAATAATATTAATATTTATAACAATATTAAATTAAATGATACTAATGATAATAATTATTAGGAGGAGGAGGAGGTGGAATATGACATTAATTCATAAAATTTTCAAATATATATAATATTTTTCAAAGTACGATCTATACACATTTTTTAATAAATAAATACCTTTTAAATATATTTTTGATTTAAATAAAATCAAAAACACATTGTAATTATTTGAAATCAGAATCCTCAATTTCAAATATTTTAGAACTCTTTTTAAAAGATAATTACAAGTCATGTAGAAATAGTAATATATGACTAAAATATTTTTAAATAACAATTATAATTTTTAATGTTGTTAAAAACAACATGGTAAGTATACATAGTTCACGGACCCTACACTTGTATTAGAATTGTTTACTATATTGAAAAATATATATTCATAGACTTCTTTCATTGTCTACCTAACCATGTGAGATGGCTATACATCTTGGAAAGTGTTTTCAATTTTTATCCATTTTAATTAATATTAGGTAAAAAATAATTTACTCAAAATATTTACAAAATTAAAGTGTTAAAATCATCCTAAAAAAATAATTTCTACCCCCAAAAATTCAGGGAAAATTTATAACAATTCCAAAATAAAAAATGAAATCATTGGGTTAAAACCCATGACCAAGTCAAAAACTAATCATTCATAATATCATTTAGAATACATTTTACATTATAGGTAACTTTTCATTATAGGAATAAACATGAAAAATTTTCCTCATAAAAACTCTTCCACTAATGCATCTTAAGTATTATAAAGGTCAATATTATAATACAAAAATCAATCTATGAACTCCTCCAGATAAGGAAATATATGATCCCTGTGGTTAATCCAAAAATTCATCCAAAATTAAAACAAAAAAGTTACTATGAGGTAATTATCAAAGGATAATAAAGTGGATGTATAAAAAAATAAAAATTATGAAAACTATAAAATCACCACGATAGAAAAATAAAAATACAAGATAAAATAGCTCAGAAAAAACTCATTGAAAAAAAAGAAATAAATTGGAAAATATTCCTCTTAATACAACATTACATGAGTCTAGGTAAGTTTCATTCCATAAATAACATCATAAAAACAAATCACTAATGGAAAGTACAAAATTTATTCCACTCCCATTAATCCGAACTAAAATACCATGCCCTCTAGAAATATAGTCATTCCCAACACAATTAATACCCCAAATATACTTTCTTAAAAATATCCCTTGACTCTTCAATAATAATCATCATCGAGAACATAAAGATCCTATAATAAAATATATAATTTAAAAATAATGTCATTAAAAATTAAATATGGGAAAAATTATAGAAATCTAAACCAAAAGTATAAATATCATCTGAACTAAAAATGGTATAAGTGGTCATCTTTAACTATGAAAATAGGTTAGTAAATTTTCCAAAATTAGGTTATCCTAATTTGATGTTAATTTTCATGGGACATATGTACTATTGTGTTAATAAATTCACTTATTACATGATTACCTAGTATCTAAAGTCACATTTCTCAACATTATCCTTGATTGAGAGGTTCAAGGAGCCTAAATAGTCACCTGGATCAATGGTTTGGGTATTTTGAAGTAATTTTTTTTATTTTTAACTTATCTTAGAACTTTTAACATGTGTGGGGGTCATAAAAAAGTATTAAAATAGTTTTTTATGTTGAAGGATGGTGAAAACAAGGTTTTCAAAACATTTTTACAATGCATAGTCACTATGAATGGTCATTAGGTTGCACACTAAATAGTTAATATGTACTTGATTTTTCTATAAATTAATGTTTTAAATGTATGGGTATACACATAAGAATTAGTTTTTTAGAAGATGAAATTATCAATGTTTCACAGTCTCTTAAACCATGCATCCCTATTTATTCATTGGTAAATAATGAATTCTACAAAAAATTCATATTTTACGGCCAATTTTCAAAATTTCACACTTAAAATTAGAAACAAAAAATATTACATAAATTTCCGAGAAATTATGAAGAGTTTCAATTTTTGAAACTCAAAAAATGAGAATCTATGATTCTCCTCTCAAAACAGCAATTTACTTTAAAATATAACTATACTAATAAATCCTAATGCCTAAATCCATAATCAGTGCACAATATTCATCTATAATGCCCAATTTCCTTTTTTTTAAGATAAATTAAAATGTCATTTTATTTATATCACATTGTTTAATAAAATATACCTATATTCTATCCCACAGAATCATATGCTAAGTCTCTTTCTACTTACAGATAAACATCAACTTGCATACTAATGAGCAAAATAACCATTTATTCTAATGTCTCACCCACCTAATTCCATCAGACTCATAAATTCAAATTGATATAAACCTATCTATATTATCCCTAATAAAAAATAGGTATCCATTAAAAACCAAACTACATTAAAAACAAAAAGGCACAAAAATTTAATCACATTTAAAACTCATCTAAATAACCCCTAGACCGAACAAACAAACCTTAAATCAAAAATAAAATAAAATTCTAACCAAATATAGACTCTAAAAACTACTACACAATTTATAAGATAATTCAAAGGATAAAACATTCCAAACCTGACATAAATAGAAAAAATAGAACACATAATCATCAAAATAATACTAACATAACTAAATTAAATGAAATCACAAAATGAGATAGATTTAAACATGTGTTATAAAATTTGTAAAAGGAATAACACATGTTTAAAAATTTAATGAAGGTTTGAAGAAGAATTTACATCTATGTTACTATTTAACCAACCTACACATGTGGTTTCAAAAAAATAAATCATTGCAAGAATTTAAATAGAAACTCATTCCTCATAATCCCAAACAACCTACATCGATTCATTCTATTTTCATACTGATAATAAATAATTTATATTAAAAATAAAATAAATATAATTCTATGAAATTTTAATAAAATAAGTGGGAATTAATTTGGTATAAATTTGATAATAATAATTTTTATAATAAGATAATGATATTATTAAAAACAATGGGAATAAATTATTACTTCTCAAACAAAATTAAAACACATCAAATTCAAATGAGTATTTACATAAAACCAAAATGATGATTAACTTACATGAAATAATTTATAATTTATAATTTAATTTATAAATTATATGTGGGAAGAACAAATACATGAAAGTCTATATGTAATTGAGAAAAAAACACATATATTTTAATAATATCATACTTCACTTCAAGAATGTGGTTAAACAATATGGTAAATCATTAATCATACCCAGGAGATATTAAAAAATCTCAATTATAGGAGTTCAAAAACTTATAAGTGATTTTAAGTAGAATAACCTTCCTCAAGGAGGTGATAAATAGACAAACATCAAGCACTAATTCCAATGGATTCACCAGTGATTGATGTTCCCTTGAAAACATGTCCAATGGTATTAAAACTATCCATATGATCATCCTATAGCCTTCTCGAGGTTAATTTATCATCTAAATAGAGGTTTTCAACTTTCCATTGAAAAACTTAAGTATGAAATCTTTAAATGTACAAAAAATTACTTTAGGGGATAGTGAAATAAGATAAGAAGAACTATAAAATGAGAGAAATATGGGATTAGGAGGACCAAATATTGGATTAAGCATAGTTCCCCCTTGGAGGAGGGGGGGAGGTTTATGAATCTAGGGAGGTTCTTGATTCCCCATGTTTGTCACACTAAAAAGAGAAAAAGGGGCATTCTCTCATATTGATAAAACCCTAAATAATTATAATAACCCAAAAAATTTAATAATTATAACCATAATAAATTAAATGATACTAATGATGATGGTCATATAAATTTATGCCCTTTTAAAATATTCATAATTTTGACCACAATATAATCTATACACTAAATAGAGGTTTAATAAAGAAACGCGTTTAAAATTTACCTTTATTTTAAATAAAATAAAAACCCATTTTAAATAACTAAAATCAAACTATAATCTTTAAAATAATTTAAAACACTTTTTAAAAACTATTGATAGTCACATAGAAATCAAATTACCTAAATATTTTGGAATAGAAAAATAAAATTTCTTATTTATTTGAAAGAATTCAGTGTTTTTATGCATGGTTCATGGATTATGAACCCATTCAGCCATACTCAATTATATTTCAAAATTCATATGAAATATTCAATTTCAAATCCCCCTAAATGATTATAAAAAACCATGTACCTTTGAATTTTTTTCATATTTTACCCATTTTAATTATTGCAACCATTAAAATAATTTATTTATAATATTTATAAAAAGTGTGCATTTCATGTCTCATATGGAACTATCATTCATATATTAAAATAAATCAATGAAATATAAATAAAATATAATATTAAAGTTTATAATGATATTTTTACTACTATGAGTGTCATAACCATAAATTTTTTGTATAAAAGAATGTTCATCATCATACCGATCAAATTTAAAGGGAAAAAATTAAAATTTAACCCTATTACGATAAAAAAAACTAAATATATTTTCCAATATTCACCTTTATAACTTACATTAATCTGAAAATGTGACTCACCTATATTTCCCAAATCCCTTTCTCATCCCTACATCATGGCACACAAAGTTTTCATGTACACACAGGATGATGTATTTACAATTTTCGTGTTTAATTAAAGTAAAAGATTACCAACAAATACCATAGTCACCCCCTTTGTGAATAAGTATATAATTATTTCAATGTTCATAAAATCAATGCATAAATAGGTTCAAGTTATCCCTACCAATCAAAAATAATATTAGATAATAATGTAATGAAAAACATAACTCATATTACTAAGGCAGAGAACAAATATATATAATAGAATGCCTCTCATCTTAGACTAATATGAAGACATAAAACACTATTCATGTAGGTCATACTTGTTCCCCCACTATTTTTATTTGTCACAAATCATACATAAACATATTATAGTATAATAGTGTATAAGTATAAAAATCATCTTCATGTAAACTTTATCAGAGTCATGGAAAATATGACCTCAATGGTACATCTATGATAGCATCCAATACTATGTGGCCCACTAAATGGGATTATACATCTTTCTCAACCTAAATACTTAAATTTATGTATAGTTATATCCTAAAAGAACATTAGTTATGGAATCCACCACCATGAGGCCAACCAAATGATTTAGGATGTCACACTTAATATGAGAACTCCATTCAAAGTAGCGTCTTCGTATTCTCCTAATACATCAATCACAAAAATTATTTTCATGAGCCATAATGGGTAGGTTGATTCATCACACTCACTATAAGCACTAGAGATTAAGTAATAATAACCTCTTGGGAACATGGAAAAGAGATTCATTATATCAGGTTATCATATTATAATCAACCTAGAGTCTGAGTATGTTTATCTAAATCTCCAACTGTCAAGTTTAACTAAGAGTATAATTAATTCTCCAATAATTTTGATATTGTCTTCCAATTTTACCACCACATTAATCCATAATAATATGTATTGAATTATTTTAAAACATAACATAAATTACATTATATGGTCATAAATTAAATAATAAAAAATAATCATTTTTAATTATACCTAGGTAACTCATATAATTAATAAATTCATTCATACCTACAAGTCATGATAATAATTATATTTAATTATTCATAATTCCAAGTGAAACTACCATATTCCATTATATCATAATGACCCATGATAAAATATTAATAATTTTACAATGTATTAACTCTTAATTAGGGAATAATAACTCAAAACTATTTTATAATAAATATATCTTCAATTAATTCAATCCATTCTCTTCGATAACTATATCCAAATTCATTTAAAAATTAATTTTCAAGTCATATTTAATTTACATCAAAATAATCATATGCTCTACTTGGATAGATATTGTGCATTGAGATATTAATAACGATCCTTGTGAATATTTATTTGAAATAACTAAACAACAAATATTTTATAGACCTTGTAGTGTCTCAAACACCATGGACATCACTATTTGGAGTATAGAGTCAGTTTTCCAAACATAATAATGTAAAATTAACTAGATTAAAAAAAATTAAATAAAATACATCAAGTTGTCAGGGAAACCCATATATAATATTTATTTAAAACCCCTTATAGAATCATTTTTATAAAAAAACACGATTCCTATGATTCTATAAAGGATAATAATATTCACATAAAAATCAATTTCTAAAATATTTTTAAGAGATTGATTTTGGGTGATTAAATAGTTAAGGTTATTATATTTATAATTTCTTCATGATCCCATTACTCTAGATGATACAACAATAAAATACCAAATGAAGTATATATAAAGTATTAAAATAGGAGGTTGAAGATGAGAAAGAGATAGATATGGGGTTTGTCAATGAGGCCAATAAAAAGAATTTCGCTGTGAACTTCTATAATACCACCATGAAAAGATTATTTCTTTCAGAATTAAAATAACTTCAAATATAACATCAGAATCACTACAGAATATATTTTGAAATATAGTGACAAAATTCCTAAATGGTTCCTTTATCCTTCTCATAATGACTCTAATGTGATCCTAATGAAATTTTGGTGGCATCTATTACCAAGAAATATGTGTATTTTTCATTAAAATATTTCATTAAATATTCAATAAAATTTATTTTTCCCCCTTTTTACTCATTAAATTGATAAAACAGATTAAAAAATAGTCAATGAAACATAATTAAATTTTAAATTTTGTTGTTGTTACAACCTCTCCACCATCAGGGGATTCATTATTGAAAATACGAAATAGAAATATCAATAGAATAAAATTGATCAATATTATTTCAATATAATACCATGCATGTGAGACTCTTTAAGACATCGAGTTCTAATTTTAACTAGGTAAATTTTTTTCCAATGAATATACTTTCATCACTTTTGTAGTTCATCATGATCATTTTATGGAACTAAACATCCTATAAAATACTATGAAACACAATGCTTACTTAGGACACTTGAAAAATATTGGAATGACATATCGGTTGAGACACCATAACCATACATTTATTCTATCTATTGTTTCATACCGGAAGGTAATGAATATGGTAACTAAATTTTGGTTTAATTGTAGTAAAAATCTAGGTTACAATTTTAATCCCACTCAAAAACAAATAATTGGTATGAGGATACACTTCCCAATCAGTTTATATTATCATAGTAAAATCACAGTAGCTAAGGAAATTAAAGCCATATGATGATAACAGTTAAACAATAAATATGTTATATAAAGTATACAATAGTGTTATAGAATGATAAAAAAATTAAATGATAATAAAAATACAATCATAAAATACACAATTACTGTAAAAAAAAATCTCTGAGGGTCATATTATGATCTGAATACTTCAAATGGACATTATTATAAAAAAACTTCCAATTCTGAAGGTATTCACTTTTATATAAAAATAGAAAGAGTATTGATATAAAATATCAATGTTATCTAATTTATGAACACTACAACTTACTCAACTAAACTATACGACAATAACAATATTCACACTAGGAACTTCCTGGGTAGATCAATTGGCAATGACAGCTCTATACTCACGAACCTTTTATATCTCCTTGATCAGTAGTAAGTGAAACCACCTTGGACATCATCATACTAACATTTAGAAGTTGTGTAATCATAGAATTGAAGACTCTTAAATCAAAATAATCACTAGTATTATATTCCTCATCATAATCTCTTAGATCATGAAGGTTAGAAAAAGAAAAATTACAATATGAAAAAATTGATCTTTAAAATAAAAATCCTCACAATGATTGTTCAAAGGGAATACTGAAAAAACATACAATCAGAATAACTATATGAAATCAATTTATATTGTAATTAATATTATTATAATAATATAAAGTATCTTTGTTTCATTCTATTCAATTAAATATTTGGTTGATTTAAATCAATTTTTGTAATGATCTATAATGGTAACATTATGAGTTATTTAGGTTCATTTGTAATGGGATCAGAAGGTACATAATTTATTGATTAGTGTAACTATATCTTCTAATAAAACATTCATCATTACATCACATTATTTAGAAGATCTTTATTAATTTTTTATAGTTCTATGGATCTATTTAGTTTATAGAAAATTATAGTCGATAAATAAAATTGTACGTACCGAAATTCAAACTGGATCTTCAATTTAACATAAAAATGTATTGTGAATTTTAATTAAAATTAAATATAATAAAAATAATTTACTCAAGAATATCCTGAATTTTTTAATAAAAAAATAAACCTAAATGAATAATATAAAAAGATATGTTATGCAAAAAAATTAAAAATAAATACCTTTTTGTGATTTATGATACAAATCCTCCTAAAAAAATATATAATTTTATTTTTTCTAAATTTCATCAAAATTCTTCCCCTATAACAAGAAAATTCTCGCTTAATAAAATTATAAATTTCAAATCCCCACTACATAACATTAAATTACCATTAAACAAAATTATAAATAAAAATAAAAAAAGAAACCCTTTAATAAAAGAGAAAAGTTATTATTTCCTCAAACTTCTCCCCCTTTTTGATATTAAAAAAGAATGAAAATAAATATGATTCATATATACAAAATCATATGTTAAAGGTGAAACAAAATACGAACATCCCAAAATTTATATAAAGATTACTCATTATATAGATATGAGATGAATTTGTAAGAGTGAATTCTTATTCTTCTCATAATTTTTATTTTATCTATCTGATATCAATTTCTTATTCTTACCGAAAAATTATAAATAAATTGAAAAAAATTAGGTACCTTTTGGGATAAGTGTAAAAAATCAGTGAAAATAATAAATAGATGATAATATTGAAAGAAGTTAGACTTTAGGATGTTATCTTCTAATTCTTATGAATTATGTTCTTCATATGAATATAGATACATAAAATTTCTAAAATGAATTTTACTATCATCTAAATAATAAAAGAATAGATTCATATGCAATGATATGAAAAAATATCCCTTTATATAGTATTATATAATATGTAAGATATGTCACATATAATAAATTTAAATTTTGATATACTATTCACATGTAATAAATTAAAATCAAATATATAAAAAATTTCAAAGTAAGAAATCTTATGTGAAAAATGCATTTTAAAAATGGGATAATTTTTAAAAAAATATATAATATTAAGATGATATTACATAAGTTACAATCCCTAAAATGAAATATTTAATTCTATAGTAAAAGAGCATAACATTTCTTAGGCAATAGGATTATAACAAACAATTATGATATTCAAATGAAATAAAAGAATGAGGAATTCATGTAAGAATAAACAATGAAGTAAAGGATAATTCTCTGAAGTTAATTTTTACAATGTTCAAATATAAAGAGTATATTTAATTAGGTTCAGTTTCATTTTATTTTCATATTACATCTATTAAGATATGATGAAAGATATTTGGGAAAATAAAAATTACCAGCATGAATAGTTATAATAATTTTAAACAATTAATTTCCTCTCCCATTCATGTCAGGGTATAGTGAAATAATAATTTGAACTTACGATCACTTTTTATTCATCATAACTAACTTATGATTAATATATTAGAATATATTAGAATATAATGGTTTAATATTAATATTAGAAAGATGGTTTTTTGTTATGATAAACATTAAAAAATGTCTCTTTTTTATGTCTGGTCCCAAAGGAATTACTGTTGTATATATACATGTATGAATCATCAATGATGATCTTGGTTTCTAGAAAAATAAAATTTTGATTTTTTTATCACAAATAAATAGATTTAAAGTGAAACTAAAACCCAAATCAATCAGTGTGTGTTATATAAAAAATAAATGAGCATAGTAGCTTCTATTTTCCACATTTTCTACATCAACAGTGGAAGGTGAAACTAAATTTTTTCTTTCTAGACCATAAAGATAAGGCTTCACCAAGAAAATGAATATTTTTGAATGTTATCTTATTTTATATTCTATAAAAACAAAAGTTAGCTTCCGAATAAATATTAATAATAATAACTCTTCTAGAGGAATAAAAGATTCAATGTTTTTATGTTCCATTAAGGTAATGGAAGATCCATTGGACTGCCTTAAGATTGGATTACCATGAATTATCATGAAATATCTCACATAAGAATGTAGATTATATAATTTTATTAAACTAGCTAAACTAAATTGTTTTATAAGCATATCCAGTTTATGTAATGGTGTATGCTAATTTTCATAATCAATAAAGTAAAAAAATAATAATTAATTTATCACCAGTTCTTTGGATATATGCTAACACCTAGGACCATGCATACCTAATTTGTCTAGTGTTGAGTTTCAATGAATAGTACATATCATGAGGAAACACATACTATCATATCCTAAGAGATAATTATAAGTATCAAAAAACTAATATCCAACACCATCAGACCAGAGGGAGGTAATATATAGAATTCATCATTAGTAAACTCCATTAGATCATTGGGATGTAATCTATGGCATCCAACACTATCATTAACGCTAGATCCATGGAAGGTTATCCCTGAAATCCCCTAAAAATGTATAAATAGATCCAAGTGAGGTGATCCTATATGTCCCTAAATCATTAATAATAAATATATCCAATGTATGAAATACCTATAATCCCCCAATCTGTATATACAAATGGATCCTAGGGAGGTAGTCCACAAAATCTCCCAATCAACAAGAATAAATGGATCCTAGGGATGTAACCCATGACATCACATAATCATTAAATATAACTTTATCAAATTAGATTATTTAATTTATTCACAATTCATATCTTAGCACTTTTCAATTTAATTTATAAGTATAACACATAAACCTCTTTTTTGGTTTAGTCACTGTATCCTTGGTTATGTCCTAGGAATCCACACACATGTACTAAATCACACTTGGTTAAAGAACCCCATATGTCATCCCTTAAATTTCCATTTTTAATTTCCCCTTTCAAGTACACCTCATGTGGACACTATGGTTTTAGTCTATTCTCCCCAATAGACCACATATGGCCTATTGGAAGTTTCAATTTAAATAATTATGTCTACACAAAAATTAGTTAATTTTTAGGTCAAACATGTGTTATAAAGGTGTGAATTCACATCATGTACACACATTCAATGAGAAAAAATTTGAGGAATAATTCAAAAACTACCAATATTCAAATTTTAAATGCACTACTACAAAATAGGCTTTTAACAGTGTTGGCATTTATCAGCACTAGAAAAAAGCACTGATAAGATTTACCCTTTATCAACACTTTATTTTTAGCACCGATAAAGGGTCCCCATTATCAGTTCTTTATTTTTAGCACCCATACAAGAATCCTTTATCAAAAATTTATTTTTATCACCCCTAATGTAACACCCCAAGCTTCCACCGTATGCTTCTGTTTGAATAATACAATAGCTTGCACTATATACAATTCGAGTTCTGACGCACCACAACCAATCAAACTAGCCGTTATGAATTGTAATACACACTTTTTAAAATTTTATCATTTTTATTTTTCAAAATGGACTTCACTTTTGGATTCAAAATATCAAAATTAGCTTAGGGTGAATTTTTGGTATTTTTATGAAAACTTTCAATTTTTGATGAATAGTGAAAACATTGTGTTATTATTTAAAACTGGATTTTTATTTAAATAATTAGTTATTTTATTTAAATTTATTTTAGGTAATAATTGATACATAATACCTATATATGTTCAATGTAATTCATTGGAGTCATTTTATAATAATATTAGATATATAAAATTTTATTGAAATTTTTACCGTCTTTTACCCACCTTTTAGGCGCATTTGCTAATTTACATAAAACATAATTTTACCGCTTATATGAATTGACTTTCAAAAATCTGAGAGAAATTATTGACATCAGTAATTAATATGTGGTTCCATAAGATGAAAATAATTTTTGGTGAATAGTAACTTTTAACTTTTATTTACCACGGATAAAAGTAAATAAGGTAATTAAAGGTACAAAAATGAAATTATATTTACCTTAACACATGAAATAATTCTATTGGATAAATTTATTTAGAACAAAATAAACCTTAGGAATAAAATATGATCCTTTTGTCCATTTGGATTAGATTAGGACATTTATTATTATTTTATTTAAAGAAGAGTTAAAAGTGTTAAATTCAAAGTTTAATAACTAAACCATATTTAATATAAAGTTATACATAAGATAAATTTGACTATAAATATTAATTAAAAATATAAAAATATTTCCTACATAATGGTATTTTTTTTATAATTTTTAGATGTTATATAATAAAATTTATTTATGACACAGTGATGATGAAGTAATTACCTTATTAACGAAAGATTAAAATAATTCATTATATAAATATCCAAATAAATTTAAATTGAGACTTATGATGAATTACACTAATTATATAGGTTAATATGACATTTTAGGGTTAATTATTTAAATTTTTTTCGAAGTGATACAGTTTTTATGACTTTTACAAAAACAGAATACCAAATAATGTCAAAATTGACATAAATGAGTTTTTAAAATAAATACTATATTATTAATTGATATAATATTCCTCAAAATATAATTTTCATCCAAAGGACATATATAAGGTTAGATATATCAATAATGAACCACGTGGAGTTCTCTTGTCTTTTTATAGTAGGTTTATTAACCATTTATTATAATAATACAAGAATACATGGTAAAAGTTACACTAGTTAACTAAGTGTTAAATCTAAAAGGTAAGGTCTGTATGGTGACCTAAACCTATATAAAATCTATCGGTGGTGATTTTTTATACCCATACCTACCTTATACTCTAAATAAATTAATTTGGAGACATTATAAACCGAATATGATTATATAATAAAATAATATTTCAATCTTTTTCCAAAGTGACCCTCACCTCTCTTATAAAAGGGTACTTATCCTTCTCTAAAAATCACACCCCCAAAGCCATTTGGATCCGAAAAACCCTACTCAAATATCTTTCCAACAAAACTCACTTCGACCTAGAGTCTTTACTTTGATCGAAAATCCAACCTATGGAGCCCTTTTGATCAACTCAAAAGGAAACACCTGAAGAAGAGGTAATAATTTCACCACCTCTTTCAAAGTTCTTTTCTTCTTCCACTTACTCTTTCTTTGTTGTTTCCATAAAAAAATAATAACTTCATTACCTTATACATACTGTGATTTTATTATAAATATGGTACAAATATATTCATTATTCTATCCCTCCTATGAATGAAAAGTAACCATACGTGCATACGTTCGGTTTACCGTCTCCACGTCGTGGTGTAGTTTGTTATTCAAACACTTCATTATTTGGATGCGTATAATAATGAGTATAACTGATGTAAATAATAAATATAAAATTTCAATGATTATGTATATATGATATACCATCCAATTATATATGATTCCACCATCATTATAATGATATTATCACTCGTCTGTACGTACGGATTACCATCTCCACGAACGCGATGAAATTCATTCCCCATCATGACCATTCAAGAATAATTTTCATTTTATGATTAAAAATAATTTTTCAGAACTTAATATCATTCTAGATATTAATCAAATACATCCTATCCATAACAAACATGACTTACATAACCAAGCATATAAAGTAAAACGAATCAGTTAACACTCGAAACAATGATACTACTGAAATATTATTAACAAAGCAATATTTGAAGATCATATATGATTCAATATTTATGTATGTGATTTTTTTATAATTTAATAAAAATTATTTAAATATTATATAGGAGATTAATGTACCCCTTATTAAGGAAAAGTACAAGGTATGGGTTAATTCTACAATCTCTTCATTATCTGAGGTTGTTTATACGTGAGTATCTACTATGACCTTTTTATTTTCCACATATGTGTTTCATAAAAATGTATTTCAAAATTTTTATACTATTTACTAGACTATGGGTCAATGTAATTTATACCTTTGTTTGAATTTTTATAAAAATTTTATAAAGGAATCGTTCTGTCAATTTCCAAACAAGGTCCTTTACGACCTTTTCGACAAAATTAAGGAAAGAATGTTTTTTTAACTTATATGGCGAGTGCGGCTATTTTAAACTATTATAAAATATTTGAAGCTTACCTAACAAGATTATAATAATATTTTAAAAATAAATGATTACTTTTATATTTATGTTACTTTAAAATGATTTCAAAATAGAAAGACATATTTCTCTCAAATAGTATTGATTTAATTTATGTCAACATCCTTTGATGGATTTTCATATAAGGAATGCATTGGACTTAGTAAGTTATGGGTAGAGACCACTATAGCTCCTTGATGCATCATTAGGTCTCATGAGACAAACTAGTGTCTTGGCACAAGGCCTTGAAAAAAATATTATTTTTAGTCTTGGCCTGAGGCTTTGACTATGGGGTTATCATGTCCGGCATTATGCATTCCATCATTATGAAATTGGCTATTGATATTACATGTGATTATTTGACAAGTAGAATATCCATGAGAATAAATAAATGGAATTATTTTATAAATCCTATCCATATTATGCTAAAGTTTATTATTAAAAGGCTTGTGTTTTAGTCTTGTACATTGCCTTAAATATTTATGCTTATTTATGAAAGTTTCCTCTATATTGCTATCCTTACTGAGCACCTGATCTCACCCCTTTCTATGTTTTATATTTCATAGGATACGGAGAAGTATATTATGACTGGCCTATAGGGATAGTCAAAGGGGTATGAATGTGTTCATAGGACACAATGTTGTTGTTGTTTTTCATTTTATAATCTAATGTAAAACTAATGTATGTATCTAGTAATTCCAAGGCTACTGAATTGATCGGTCTTTTAGGATTTGATCCCCTGTTATCGTGTCAATGTTATATAATAATGCACTGACTCTAGGTAACTAGGATCATGGTGTTACAAATCGTTTTAGAGGGAGTTTAGTACAAACCTTAGAAGCTAGATTTATAAAAACTCTGATTAGAGAACATTACCCTAAGATAGACTTTTAGGATTTGTATAGAATAAATTCCAAGAATTTTGGTAATTTAGAGATTTTGTGTATTTTACAAGAAATACATCCCTGTCTGGATACGAGCAAGTAGAGGCGGCTCTGGCACTGATGTACCAAAGAGTGAAAACTCTGACAAGGAGTTTCGGGCTTGACCCAGGGTATCCTGTTACACGACAATGGGCCTTGCTTCACTCTTGGTTACAACACTCCCAGGAGATATTCTTAGGATAATTATCATTTTCTTCAAAAACAATTCTGAAGTATTTATGATTATAAACCTCCTCAAAGAAAACATTTATATGATTATGGATTATATCAAAAAAAAATCAATTTATGTTATATGTTTTAAAAGTTGTAATTATGTATTGCGATTCATAAACTAATCTTTTGTATGCCATTGATTAGTAATGGAACCTTGTGGAAGGAATTGAAACCTTATCAATGCACGTAATCAATGTAGGGATTTCCATCCCACTCAAGATAATTATAGTGGAGCTGGTGGTGCAACTGGTCTGATCAGTTTATCACCATATTGGGATAACTAACTCAGGTTATGAATAATAACCTTACCCATATAGAGCACCCTGATCCACAACGCAGAGGATCAATGTTAAATAGATTAATGAGGCAACAACCACCAATACTCCATGGGACTAAAAATCCCTTTGTAGCTGAGCAATAAATAAGTTCCTTATAGAAAATATTTCATGCTTTGGGGAGAAGTAAAAGAGAAAAAGTTGTCATGGCAGTTTATCACCTCATGGGATATGCAGATCAATGGTGGTCATTAATTCAAAACAAAATGGAATATTAAGAAGTATCAAATATGGAATGGATGGAGTTTAATGATCTTTTCATAGAAAAATACTTTCTTTGTGCCCATCAAGCGAATATGGAAAGATAATTTCTGAGTTTAAGGTAAAAGGAGGATGAAAATGCCGCAAATTATGAGGATAAATTTACAAGCTTAGCGAGGAATGCAGAAGATTATATATGTAACCCAAGGAGTAATATTGATCCATTATTTGATGGGTTAAAACCATTTCTCCATCGAGAGTTTGTATTACAATCCTTCTCATCGTACAAAGATATTCTCTCATGTGATATCAAGACAGAAAAGAAATTATCTATGTCTTACAATTTTAAAGGAAAGCCAGTGAATAAGAGATATGCCAAACACTCTAGAAATGATAATTAGAGGAAGAAGAAAAATGCTGAATTTCCATCCTGTAGTAAATGTGGGAAGAAACACCCTGGTACTTTCCTGAAGGGAATGTGAGCCTGTTACAAGTATAGTGAAAAAGGCCACCAAACTTGTGATTACAATGGAAATAAAGAGGCTGTTAATGTTGATTTCTAAAATTTTAGAGAAATGGGGCATTGAGAAAATGAATATCTTAATTGCAAGGAAACTTACCTCAGAAAAGTACAAGGGAGAAAGTCCAATCTTATGCGATCACTACTGCTGAGGTTGAAGATCCAAATGATGCGGTGTCAGGTAATTTAATGTTTTCTGCAAATTTAGTCAATACTTTATTTGATTCTCGATTATCACATTTTTCCATATCTTCCCATTTTACTAAGAAAATTATATATTCCCAATTTGATTTAACACGGAAGTTGTCACTCAAAACTCTTAAGGGAAGCATCATTGCAACAAAGTTTTGTGAATTAGTCCCCATTAGAGAATATAAATGTTCTTTATCTGGTTATCTCATCATCATACCCATGATTGAATTTGATTTAATCATTGGTATGGATTGGATTTCAGACCATGATGTGAAGATTTATTGTAAAAAGAATAAGGTTACAATTTTCGATGATGATTAGGAGTACCTTATCTTTAGATCTGAATCCTCACCATATGATTCTTATCTATATCCACCCCCAATAGCTCTACTAAATTCAATTATTGGGGAGGAAGAGAAGGAAATGACTATGGGTGTGGAAAAGAATGTTTGAATAGAGTACGTACCTATTGTACATGAATATGTTAGTGTGTTTCAAGAGGATTTACCCGGACATCCTCCAAAATGAGAAATTTAGTTTTCCATTGATTTAATTCTGGATTCAAGGCCCATATTAAAGACCCCTGATAGAATCATCACTTTGAAATTAGTGTAACTAAAGAAACAACTAGAGGAATTAAGTAATAAGGGATTTATTCGCCCTAGTGTTTCTCCATGGGGATCCCCTATTCTTTTTGTTAAGAAGAAAGAAGGATCTATGAGGTTGTGTATTGACTATAGAGAGGTCAATGCTATAACAATAAAGAACATGTATACCCTACCTCGCATTAATGGTTTATTCAACCAACTTCATGGAGATCAATATTTTTCAAAGATAGTCCTTCGATCTGGATATCCTCAGTTGTTTGTGAAGTAGGAAGACATTCTGAAAACAACATTTTGAAATAAGTATAGGCATTACGAGTTTACATTAATGCCTTTTGGACTGACTAATACACCCTATGTTTTCATGGATCTAATGAATAAAGTTTGGAAGGAATATCTTGATGAATTTATATTGGTATTTATTGATTATATCGTGGTATACTCAAAAATATATGACGACCAGGAAAATAACTTGCGCACTATTTTGAAAATCCTCAGAAGAAATGAATTATATGGGATGTTTAGAAAGTGTGAATTCTGAATTCAATTTTTTTTCATGAACATATTCTCTCTAAGTATGTAATATCTATCAATCCTTCAAAGACCAAGGAAATCCAATAATGGATAGCACTGACGAGTATAATAGAGGTACACAGTTTTATTTTTTTAGCAAGTTATTATAGGCGTTTCGTCTAGAATTTTGCTCAATTGGAAAACCCCTTAACCAAGATCACACATAAAGGGGTTAAATTTGTTCAGATGAAAGATTGTGAAGAATGATTTGAAGAACTGAAGAGAATATAATTCAATGATCCTATCCTGAATCTACCATTGGGGAATGATGAGTTTGTTATTTATAGTGATGCACCAAAAAAGGGACTTGGATGTGTCCTTATGCAAAATGATAGGGTTATTTCCTATGCATCACTACAACTAAAAATTCATGAACAAAACTATCATACTCATGATCTTAAGTTAGCAGATATAATATTTTATTTAAATATTTATAGAAACTATCTCTATGGTGAAAAAAGTGAGATATATACTGGCCACAAGAGTTTGAAGTATATTTTCTCACAAAAATAACTCAACATGAGGAAAAGATGATGGCTCAAACTACTCAAGGATAATGATTACACTATTCACAACCACCTAGGGAAGGAAAATAATGTAGAATATGCTTTGAGTAGAAAAGATCATGGAGTTTTGAAAAAGATGAGAGTTGAAAGGGATCCCATGTTCAAGGATCTAGTAAAGATGGATATGGGAATAATCATGGAAGGTGAAACATAAATAATTTTTCAAATGGTTTCCAAACCATATTTACTCGAAAGGATAAAAATAGTTCTTATACTGATGATGAGGAGTTTCAAAAGAAAATTGAAGTTGTGAATGATGGGATATTGATTGACTTCGTATGTGAAGATGGAATTTTGAAATTTGGGAAAAGACTTTGTGTTCCCGATATACCTGATCTAAAAAAGGAATTATTGGATAATGCTCATAGCTCCAATTTCTCTATACACCCTGGTAGCACTAAAATGTATAGAAGTTTTAAGGAACATTTTTTGGGACAACATGAAGAGAGAGATTGCTGATTATTTGTCAAGATTTATGGTTTTTCTACAAGTGAAAGCTGGAAGACAACATCCTATAGGAGTCAAGAAACTTCTTCTCATACCTGAGTGGAAATGGGATGATATTATGATGGAATTTATCTTAGGGATACCAAAGACTCTTAGAAGGAATGAGGCAATATGGGTCATTCTTAATTGACTTACCAAGTCAGCACATTTTCTTGTTACAAGAGAAGATTGACCACTTGAACGTCTAGAAAGACTATATATTAATGAAGTTGTAAGACTTCATGGAGTACCACTATCGATTTTTTCTGATCATGATTTCCATTTTACATAAAGATTATGGAAAAGTCTTTAGAAGGCCTTGGATACTGAACTTTGTATGAGTACTTCCAACCACCCTCAAACTGATGGACAATTAGAACGGACTATTCAAACCTTAGAAGACATGTTGAGATCTTTATCCCTTGACTTTCAAGGTATGTGGGATCAATATTTACCTTTGGTAGAATTTTCCTATAACAATAGCTTCCATTCAAGTATTCATATGGAACCATATGAAGCATTATATGGAAAGAGATGTCGCACACCAACTTCTTGGGATGATGTTGGTGAAAGAAAACTCATAGGCCTAGATCCTGTTGAGGAAACAATGGAAAAGGTGAAGGTTATCCAAACCCACATCAAAGCAGCTCAAAGAAGAAAAAAGAGAAGTGCTGACAACTGAAGGAAGGATTTGGAATTTCAAGTAGGAGATCATGTTTTCTTGAAGGTATCTCCACGGAAGGGTGTTATATGTTTCGGTAAAAAGTGTAAATTAAGTCCTAGGTACATCCGACCTTTGGAAATTCTAGAATGAATTGGAGTTGTAGCTTATCATTTGGAAATACCGCCAAGTCTCTCCAAAGATCATGATGTGTTCCACGTATCACTGTTAAGAAAATAAATGTCGGACACAACGCATGTACTCACCTGTGAAGAAATAAAACAGGAACCTGATCTATCTTATTTAGAAGATCCTGTAAAGATTCTTGATACCATAGAACATGTGTTGATAAACCGGACGACTCATCTGGTGAAAGTTCTATAGAGAAACCATAAGATGGAAGTGGCAATGTGGGAACCTGAGGAACTTATAATGAAGAACCACCTGAATCTTTTTATGCAATAATATTATAGAAATTTTGAGGATGAAACTATTTTAATGAGGGAATAATGTAACACCCCATGTTTCCACATTATGCTTCTTTTTCAATAATACACTAGCTTGCTCTATACGCAACTTCATGTTCCAATACACCACAACCAATCAAACTAGCTGTTATGAAAAGTAATACCCACTTTTTGAAATTTTATAATTTTTATTTTTCAAAATGGACATCATTTTGGGATTCAGAATATCAAAATCAGCTTAGGGTGAATTTTTGGTATTTTTCTAAAAACTTTCATTTTTTTATGAATAGTGAAAAACATTGTGTTATTGTGTAAAACCAATTTTTTTATTTAAATAATTATCTATTTTAGTTAAATTTATTTTAGATAAAATAGATACATAATACCTATATATGTTCAATTTAATTCATTAGAGTCATTTTATAATAATATTAGATATTTAAAATTTTATTGAACTTTTTACCTAATTTTACCCACCTTCTAGGTGCATTTGCAAATTTGCATAAAACGTAATTTTAACGCTTCTTAGAATTTAATTTTAAAAATCTAAGAGAAACGGTTAACATCAGTAATTAAAATTTGGTTCAATAAAATGAAAATAATTTTTTGTAAATAGTAACTTTTCACTTTTATTTACCACGGTTAAAAGTAAATAGGGTAACTAAAGGTAAAAAATGATATTATAATTACTTTAACACATGTCCTAATTCTATTGTATAAGTTTATTTCGATTAAAATCAACCTTAGGAATAAAATATTATCCTTTTGGTCCACTTGAATCAGATTAGGACATTTATTATTATTTTATTCAAAGAAAAGTTAAAAACATTACATTCAATGTTTAATAACTAAACCATTTTCAATATAGGGTTATATATAAGATAAATTCAAATATAAATATTCATTATAAATATAAAATTATTTCCTAAATAATGGTAATTGATTTATAATTTTTAAACATTAAATAATTAAATTTATTTATGACACCATGATGATGCAGTAATTACCTTATTAATGAAGGATTAAAATAATTGATATTATAAATATCCAAATAAATGTAAATTGAGAATTATGACAAATTAAAATAATTTTTTAGGTTAATATGACGTGTTAGGGTTGATTAAATACATTTTTTTCGATGTGATAATGTTTTTATGACTTTTAAAAAACAAAATACCAAATAATGTCAAAAGTGACATAAATGAGTTTTTAAAACAAATACTATATTATTAATTGATGTAATATTCATAAAAATATAAGGATCAGCCAAAGGACTTAATATAAGGTTCTATATATCAATAATTAACCACTTGGGGTTTTATTGGCTTTCTATGTAAGTTTATTAACCATTTATTATAATAATACAGGAATACATGGTAAAAGTTAAACTACTTAACTAAGAGTTAAATCTAAAATATAAGGTTTGTATGGGGAACTAAACCTATCTAAAACCTATTGTTTGAGAGGTTTTAGACCCATACCCACATTATCTTTTAAATAAATCATTTTTATCCATTATAAAACTAATATGATTATTTAATAAAATAATATTTCAAGCTTTTTCTAAAGTGACCCTCACCTCTCTTATAAAAGGGTACTTCCCCTTCTCTCAAAATCACACAACCAAATCCATTTGGCTCATCCAAAACCTGCTTAAATATTTTTCAAACTCCCCTCACTTAGACTTATAGTACTTAATTTGATTATAAATCCAACCTAAGGATCCCTTTTGATCAACTCAAAAGGAAACACCTGAAGAAGTGGTAATTATTTCCCCACCTCTTTCAAAGTTATTTTCTTCTTCCACTACCTGTTTCCTTGTTGTTTCCATACCAAAATAATAACTCTAGTACCTTATACATACTATTATTATATTATAAATATGGTACAAACATATTCATTATTCTATCCATCCTATGAATGACAAGTCATCATACGTGCGTAAGTACTGCTTACCGTCTCCACGTCATGGTGTAGTATGTTATTCAAATGCTTCATTATTTGGATGGGTATAATAATGAGTATAAATGATGTAAATAAAAATATAAAATTTTAATGATTCTGTATATATGATATACCATCCAATTACATATTATTTCACCATCAATAGAATGATATTTTCACTTGTGTGTACGTACGAACTACTATCTCCACAAACGCGATGAAATTCATTCCTTATCATGACCATTCATGAATAATTTTCATTTTATGATTAAAAATAATGTTTAAAAACTTTATATCATACTAGATATGAATCAAATACACCCTATCCATAACAAACATGGATTACATAACCAATTATATAAAGTAAAACAAATCAGTTAACATCCAAAACAATGATACTACTGAAATATTATTAACAAAGCAATATTAGAAGATCATATATGATATAATATTTATGTAAGCGGTTCTTGTATAATTTAATAAAAATTATTTAACTATTATAAAGGAGTTTAATGTACCCTCAATCAATGAAAAGTACAAGGTAAGGGCTAATTATACAATTTCTTCATTATCTATGGTTGTTTATATGTGAGTATCTACTGGGACCTCTTTATCATCCACATTTGTGTTTCATAAAAATGTCTCTAAAAACATTTTTACTATTTCATAGACAATGGTTTAAAGTCATTTATACCCTTGTTTGACTTTTTATAAAAAATTTATAAAGTAATCTTTTTTTAATTTTCTAAACAAGGCCTTTTACGACCTTTTCACCAAAATTAACGAAAGAATGTTTATTTAACTTATATGGTGAGTGTGGCTATTTTCTGCCATTATAACATCTTCGAAGCATTACATACCAGCTTATAAGATTATTTTCAAAATAAATAATTTCTTTTATAGTTATGTGACTTTTAAATTATTTAAAAATCAAAAGGGTTATTTCTCTCAAATAGTTTTGATTTCATCTATGTCAACATCCTTTGATGGATTTTACACTTGTTTGAAGTTGATTTATTATGATACAATCTTCCATATTGTATTGAATGTTTTGGGATATTTATAACTATGGATGTGTTATTTTTATACCATTCATAGTTTATGGTTAAAGTATTAACATTTCATATACTAGTTTTAATACGAATTTTTATGTTATGGTTCAACCTTTTCATATGAGGAATGCATTGGACTTAGTATGTGATGGGTGGAGCCTACTATAGCTCCTTGATGCATAAGTAGATCTCATGAGACAAATTAGTGTCTTGGCACAAGGCTTTTATAAAATCTTATTTTGAGTCTTGGAACAAGGCCTTGACTATGTGGTTATTTTGTCCAACATTATGCCTTCCATCATTATGAAATTGGCTATTGATATTACATGTGATTATTCGACTTGTAGAATATCCCTCTGAATAAGTAAATGACATTATTTGATTTATCTTTTCCATATTATGATGATGTTTTTGTTTAAAAGGCTTGTGTTTTAGTCTTATACATTAAATGTTTACGCTTATTTATGAAAGTTTCCTCTATATTGTTATCCTTACTAAGCACCTAATCTAACCCCTTTCTATGTTTTATTTTTCCCAGGACACAAAGAATTATATAATGACTGACTTACAGGGATAGTCCAAGGGATATAAATTTGTTCAAATGAGACAATGTTGTTGTTGTTTTTCATTTTATAATGTGATATAAAACTTATGTATGTATCTAGTACTTCCAAGGTTACTAAACTGATCGGTCTTTCGGGATTCGATTCCTTGTGATCATGCCAATGTTATGTAATAATGCAACGACTGTGGGTTACTGGGGTCGGGGAATTACACCTAAATCATTCCATTATCAGTGTTTTTTAGCAATCATAAAGGTCCAAATAAAATGAAATACTTTAATAAATAATAAATAAAAATGAGTTTATTAAAAAAATTTAATTTTATTCATTAATTAAATAATTTTTCATAAAAACGAATAAATTGAATCTCATTTGATTTTTAAATTTAAAATAGATCTAACATGTGTTATATTGATCTCAAATATACATAATTAATGCATTTTTATATACAACTCATGCACACAAAGAAATATTTTTTTGGAATATAATTTGTTTATATTATTTAATATATATATATATATATTAACTATGTTTTAATATTTTCAATATGTATTCATATGTATTTCAAAACAAATCCATTTTTTCAATATTGTAAATGTTTACTCATTTTAATTATTTAATTTCACCCATTTTTAACATGTATGTACTTAAGATTAAATATTCCTTTATAATGTTTAATAAATGTTTGTAAAAATTATTTATAAATAAAATTTTTTATAAATATATATTTATTATTTTAATACATTTATATAATTAAAATTATAAATAAATTAATATTATTTTTAAAAAAAGTACATATATAATTATAAAAAAATATATATATATATTTAAATAATTTTAAAATTATAATAAGTTTTTTTAAATAATGAATATATTTACTATATTTATATTTATATATATTTATTATATATTTACTATTATATTAATATATATTAATATATGATAATATAAATATAGAAAATGATATAAATATTATTATTTATTAAAGTTTTTTATTAATAATAAATAAATAATTACAAAATTATAATAAATATAATTAAATGAAAAATATAATTACTATATTTATATTTATATATATTTAATATAGATATATATATATTTAATATATATATATATATATATTTAATAAAATATTTATAGTTATATTTATAAATCTTTTATTAGTGCTAATTAATTTAGCACTGATAGAAGGAATCTTTATCATCACTTTTTTTGGAAGCACTGATAAAAGTTTCTTGATCTATTTTAAAATAACCCTAATTAGTCAACAAATAGTCATGATACTGACGATTTATGCAAAAGCCTCCCTCTATTGGTGCTCCTTCTTGGTGAATTGAAGCTCGAATCATGGCTCAAATCCAAGGCTCAAAAAATTTCAAGGCTCAAATACAAGGTTTGAACAATTCAAGGTTCAAATGAATCTAAGGCTCGAACATTTTCTAGGTCTTGATACCTCTAATTTCTCTCAAATGATTCAATGCTTTTATCAAAGGTATCTTATTTTCTCTTCATCCTCCACATTCATTGATTTCTTGTTTGGAGAGATTGATTTGGAGGTTTTTATTATAATTCTTTCATTACCATTAGCATATCCCTATAGTCAAAAATGAGTCCAAGACAGTAAAACATAATATCATAGCTATTATAGACTCTTCTTCACTACATTTCTTAACCATATGATCTGAGGTCCCTACTTCTGATTCATGATTCCACTTCAATCCTTGTTTTGGAGCTTCACTATGGGTCTCAGGAATTCAACTTTCAGTTTCTTTTTTATGATGATTGAGTGGATGTTGCTCCTCTTTCTTTATCTACATTTCAATATCTCTAGCAATTCTTACCTGATCATTTGGGATCTCAAGTAGGGGATTTCCATTTGCATTTTGTTGTTTATGGTTGGATCGCTCCTCTGGAGTGATTTTAATTATCTTCTTCCACACTGATTACTTATGTTATCATCTATAACTATTTGAGGGGAATCATCATTAAACTTAAAAATGTCACCCTATCCATTTAATAAACTGGAAACCCTCAAAATAATTTCTCCCACTGGAGATAATTGCTCCTCCTACATGGATAATTAATAAATTGATATGTTGTTCTCTTTCTATTTCACACTCCAGATATCACATTACATATTTAAATATGTAAAATATTTATATATTAATATGTATATATTTGAAAAAATACAAATATATAAAAAATATAGAGATATATTTGTATTATATATTTATATTATATATTTATATATTATACATACACACACACACACACACACACCCACAAATGTATATTTTAAAAATAAATAAATAAATATATAATATAGATATATATTATACAAACACATTATGAAAATATATATTTTACAAATATATATATATTATAATATACAAATATATATTATACAAGTATATTATAACAATATATTATGAAAATATACTATAGAAATATATTATACAATTATATTATAGAAATTTATATATATAAAAACATGTTCTACAAATATATTACACAAATTTACACGTATATAATTAAAAAATAGAAATCTGTTATGAAGATTTATCTCACTTATAAACTATTTTTATAAGAATGCATCATCTCCCATTTAACTTAAAACCTCTAAACCTTCCATAATTACTATTATTTATTTCATTATGACTAAAATTTTATATTATGTGCCCAAAATCACCATATAACCCATAATGGACATGAAAATGAATTTTTTTATAAAGAATACTCTTCTTCTTCATGAAAGTAATTATGGTTTTCATCATCTTTAGGCATAATTATTGCTATATTTTATCAACTAAGAATTTTTAGATGTTTAAAACCTTTATCGTTATTAGGTTTATTAGTTTCCCAAAATTATTTTTCCATTTCTTATCAATTTATAATTTAAATTATAATATTGATGTGTTTTCAAATATTTGATATATAATTAATATTAAATGTTATAATTCCTTAGGTTGTTACCTCTCTTGTTCAAAAAATATAGTGGAGGTTATCATATTCTATATATGTTGGAATAATTGCTAGAAATTATTTTTAAGTATCTATAATTTGTGGTCTACATGTATTTCCCCCCTTAGGAATCTATAATTACCATCCATGTATATGAAATAACTCTTTATTTTTTAATTTATTATTATTATTCTTGTTTATCCTAATTTGGATTCTTATTACTCATTAATTTACTATATTATATTTTCATTTCCTTAAGGGATTTAAGATAGACTTTACAGATAAATTTAAAAGAGGGAGGATTGGTCTGAGATTATTGAAAGTATTAAATGTGATATTTCTCCTATAAATATAGAATTCATAGGCCCCAATGATTCATATTTTACAGCATTTCACTGTCGAGACCCCTTTAATCACATATAGGAATGTTTATCCCCCCCAATCTCACCTTCAATAGGCCATGAGTTAGTAACTATTTCCAATGGTGTAATTATCAAAAATGGGAGACACTACCCATTTTATAGAACATAATATAGTACAACTTACATCCTTATCAACTTGATCTCTTAAAAAGATATTACTGAATTTTTTTATCTTCACACTTTTCCCCTATCTCTTTTATGTTTCTTCTACTGCTCTAAGCATTAATCATCCCATGGATGACTATTGATTAGAGTATTTCAAGAAACATAAGCACAAATCCACAAGATATGAAATATGTGTGTCAAACAACAACATGAACTGATAAATGTTCAAGAGATGACATGATGGGGATAGATATCAAATACACATAATCAATAGTTTATAGGAAAACCCTTTCATTGGGAGATTATAATCAGTTCATGTTTTTCCCAATGTTTACAATGTATTTTAGGTTAGAGGGGATTGTAAAGAGGGGATTTGGATTCTTGATAGAAGAACAAAATCCCTAAAACCTTGAAAAAGGAAAAGAGAGTTTAATGAGAAGGTAATTTTTATTAATATACTCTGTTTCCCCATAATATTATATATTCTTTACTACATTAACAAAATATAAATTAAATTTTTGACTACTTATAAAGAAGATGTTTGGTTCACATGATGATGTTACTAATCCCTTGAAAAAATAAACCATAAAAAAGAAACCATTTTGGGAAGATGTAAAGGTAATGTTATGACGTACTTTATCTATTTTACTAAAAAATTATATAATTAAACATTGATTTAATTATCATTATTTCTTGTAGAGTTCATTTATTTTAGAATACTTATATCCATATTTCATGCATTTATATAGAAAAAATTCCATTGACTTCTTCTCCCTCAAAACATTTTCACCACTATAGTGTTCGAATATATTACTTTCCATTAGGTTCCCTTCGAATCTTAATCACATATGTAATCTTGATGTTTTCACAAATAAATCAGTGTTCTTATAATTAATTTATTGTTTCATAATTATGTTTAATTTATTTATTTTTAATATTACTCACATAATAATTTCTTTATTTATATAGGTGGGTTATTTTTTTCAAGTTGGGGTTGTCTATCCATCTTTCATGCCTTTCTACACAAAAACATCTACATAACTCTTATCCCCCAAAATCTTTTCATACATGCATTGTTAGGATTCATCACTTTCCTTCGTGTTCCCTCCACTACTCAATCACATAGGTAATCTTGATTTTTGAATAGTAATATCACTATCCAAATAATTAATGTATTGTTTCATAATTATGTTTAGTTTATTCTATTTATTATTACCCACATAAGATTTTTTTTATTATACAGGTGGATTATTTCATTCGATTTGGGGTGGTCTATCAATATTCCATACCTTTTTACACCAAAACATCCATATAATTATTTTACCTCATAAAATTTTCAACCTCGTAGTGTTTTCATTTATATATTTCCTTCAAGTTCCCTCTACTACTCATTCACAGTGCAAATATTGATGTTTTCATAGTAAAATAATTTTCCATAGATTTATTATATTGATTCATATTTATATTAAATTTATTTCTATTTATCATATAATAATTTTTTTCTTATATAGGTGGATTTTTTTTGAGTTGGAGTGGTTTTTTTGAAGCTTATCATTCTCATGAGAGATTGAACTTCGAGCCTACAACTGAGATAATGAAAAAAAATGCATTAAGAATGTATAGAACCATCATTAAAAGGTAAATTCCTACAAATTATTTAATTAATTTTTTTATCATTTGACTAATATTTGTAATTTAATTTCCTTATCATTTTTTTCTAATACTTATTTAGTTTATTTAAAATATATTTTGGGAAGTCAAATTTTTCTTTTAACTATCTACAACAATCCTCAAAATAGAAAAAAATTTCTCTCTCCCAATGTTGGAATGATTTCAATTTCCATTGCCTTTATTTTTTGAACTAACAACGTAACAAATTGATTCCATGTTCTTGGATGAAAAAACATTCTCGATGTAGAAATCTACAAGAGTAGAGGGCACAAGACCATCCTCTACTATTTTGGCTTTCAAAAATGAGAAAATATTTTTTCCTAAGAACATCAAGTCAATATGCAGTACTGGATTTTCAACAAGGAAAGGAAATATAAATCATGGTAAAATTAGAAGTTAGTATTTTTTTGAGAATTTTAGATGTGTAGAATCAGTCTCACCTCAATATAATACACATTGTGACCGGTATGAATCCAAGTGATTATTATTATTTAAAATTGACATTAATTTTAGTAAAAAAATATAACTAACATACACAAAACTGAGAAAAAAATATTCATATTGTATTAATACTTTATAAAAATGATTCTTATGTCATTTGTGACATGTAGGAATCAGTCACACCTCAATTTGATACACTATATTCCCAGTATAAATCAAATTATTTGTTATCAGTTTAAAATCAACATTTTAGTTCAGAAATATCACTCGATGAAAACTAAGAAAATGTGTAAATATTTTCTTGATAATTTAAGAAACTAATTCATGCATCATTTGTGACATTTATGAATCAGTATCCCATAAAACCAATACATGATGTGATATGTATAAGGAAAAGTGTGTGTTTCTAGGATACAACGACATTTTAGTAAAAAAGAAAAGTGACATACTCAAAACTAAGAAAATGTGTTTGGATTGTTCTTATAATTAAGAAAATGATCCATAAGTAATTTAGAGAATGTATTTATTATCTAAAACTCAATCCAACATGGTTTGACCAGCATGACTCCAAGTGCTTATTTGTATTTCAAATTGACATTAATTTTAGTAAAAATTAAATCTTTCAAATAAAAAAAAAGAAAACATTTTCTGATTGTTATAATACATCAGTAAAATGATTCATATGTCATTTGGGAAGTGTAGGAATTAGATTCACCTCAATCTCATGCACGGTGTGACAAGTATGACTCCAAGGGCATCTTTTTTTAAATTGACATCAATTTTAGTAAAAACGAAAAAATGACCTTCTCAAAACTGAGAAAACAAATTATTATTGTTTTAATACTTTATATAAATGATTTATAAGAATTTTTTATGCGTAGGAATTATACTCACCTCAATTTGATACATGATGTGCCCAGTAAGACTCAATGTGTCTATTATCAGTGTAAATTCTATAGTTTAGTTCGAAAAATTTCACTCATTGAAAACAAAGTAAATGTGGTCATATTTTATTAATAATTTAGGAAATCGATTCATAATTAATTTTGACATGTAGAAATCAGTATCAAGTAAAACTAACACATGATGTGACTGGTATGAGCCTAGTGAGTGTTTCCAGTTTAAAATGAAATTTTAGTGAAAAGAAAAGAGACGTACTCAAAACCAAGAAAATAAATTCATATCAATTTCATACATTATGAAAATTATCCATATGTCATTTTATGCATGTAAGAATTACTCGTACCTCAGTATGATGCATGGTGTGATCTGTATTACTCAAAGTGTGCCTTTTTTATTTAAAATTGACATCACTTTTAGTAAAATAGACAACTGACCTACTCAAAACAAATAAAACACATTATGATTATTTTGATACTATAGGTAAATGATCCATAAGTCAGTTGTGATGTGTAGGAATCATTAATACCTCAATTGAATACATGATATTCTCAGAATGACTCGATGTGTTCATTATTAGTTTAAAATCGATATTTTAGTTCAAAAAGTTCCACTCACTAAAAATAAATAAAACATTTCCATATTCTCTTTATAATTTAAGAAAACTATTAAAAATTCATTTTTGATGTGTAGTAATCATTATATTGTCCAATCGACACATGATGTGACCGGTATGGGTTAAAGTGCATGTTTTGAGTTTAAAATGATATTTTAGTAAAATAAGAAAATCAATGTACTCAAAACCAATAATACACATTAATATGTTTTTACACTTTAGGAAAATAATCCATAAGTAATTTGAGATGTGTGGGAATAATATTCTCCTCAATCCGACACATGGTGGGAATGGTATGACTTTAAGTGCATCTTTTCTATATATAATTGTCATTTTAGTTAAAAATTGCACCACATCACAAAAACTGAGAAAACATGCCTAGATTGTTTTCTTATCATTATATATACTCTTAATTAATTAATTTCCTTATCATTTTTATTTTTTAATAATTTAGTTAATTTTCATAGAGATAATTCTTAAATATAAACATGAAATGGTGTGTCGTGCAAGAATCGACCGCAACACAATATGATACACAATGTTTCAGATATGACTCTGAGTATACTTTAAAATAAATACATTATATTAATTTATTTCATTATATTATTAAAAACATAAGAATTGTTTTATTATATATGGGTGTTTTTTCTAGATAAGGGGTTAGGATCTAAATACAAGGGAACATTAATGTTTTTTAACATATGTAGTAATTTTTACAAATCTAATTTTACAAACCAATATTCGAAATGTCTGTAATATGGTGTTTCATTCCTGTATTTTTATTGTAAATTTTATTTCATTTAAATTCTATATTGATAGTTGATTTAGTTGATTTAATGGTGTTTTTGGTGATGCGATGTACTGTTATAGCACACTGCAGCATGCCCCTTTATCATCAATTTGACAAGTTCTGGTAAAGGGTTATTTTATCTGTACTTCAAAAAGCGCTAATAAAGCGTTTGTTTATTAGTGCTTCTACATGAAACGATAAAAGACCTCTTTATTAGCACTTCTAAAATAACTGATAAATTACCCCTTTATCTGAGCTTTTAAAAGCATTGATAAAGGACCGGTTTATAAAATCTTATTTATCACTGCCTAAAAACTAGAGCTTTTAATATCCCTCTCATTGTTGGTGTTTCTCTATCGGTAATAAAGGATATTTTAGCATTTTTAAAGGCATAATTTTTAGTAGTGATGTCTAATCATCCAATATCAGCAACTAGTTTGAGTATAAATGAAATAAAATGTAAAATTAGATAAAACACCTAAAATAGGGTATAATATTTAAACCCATTTGAGAATGATAATAAGTTAAAGAAGCCATGAATGGTCATAGATGGATGGATTTTATTTCATCAATATCATAGTAAGGATGAAAATTTATTCATTATATATAAAAAAATAGAGAAATAAAAATAGATAAGAAGTGGAAGAGGGTGTACATGGGTGGATATTGGTCAAATGGAGGGGAAGATACCATATATAGTAGGGACACACAATTTGGTAACCCATGTGCCAACCATATGGTTCCCACTATTTTATGAATCACTCCATGCATGTTTGTTATGAATGGTTGGGTAAAATGTGTACCAAATATTTGAAACACACCTATAATATGTTGTAGGCTTCAAATTACCTTCACTAAATATTTTCATAGTTTAAGGAACCACTTTTCAATCCTTTCCCTTCAACACGTTTGGGTGTATGGTAATCCTTAACCATGCACCCCAGCCTAAAAATTCCATTTTTCATATTTAATGGCCTCGAAACCTAAGAACACCTTTGAGCCTACTCTATATCAAGTTTAACAATTCAAATTCATCATAAATAATTAAAAAACAATATTTTAGATTAATTTAAATGCTATCATACAAAAAAAAAGTCTATGGTTTAACAACCTTCCCACCATATAGTAGTTCATCATCTAGCGATACTTATAAACATCATTAGACCTCATCATCAAATAACTCTAGCTACTAATCGTGCATATCAGACTCTCACTCCTATATATCCTCTTGGATATATTTGTTCTTAAAAAAGCATTATAGGAACCATCATTCCATGTTGATTATTATCACTCAGATTCACCATACAAACTAGACACTCCAAAATTGATGTGTAGGCCTCAAGATTAAATTTTTTTGGCATCAGTCAACAATATAGATTATAATAATACTATAAAGATTATATACATTGAATATATAATTCAAATAAATGAAGCATTAAGGAAGATCCATTTGTTATTCCACTATATCAACCCTCTCCACTATCTCAAATGGTCCCACATACATGAGTTCTAGTTTTCCTTGTACATGAACATAGTTATGACCCAATCTAGGAAGCCCCATAAAAATACTCTATCAACCACCTAAACTCTAAATTTTGGTGTGCTCAGTCAACATACAACATCATTCTATTTTGGGTCATCTCTCACCACTTCATGATAAATTTGAAATTATTTGATTTATTATATATGGTACACATCCAAACAATTATAGAATCATCAAACTATACCCAATACCAGATTTAATATAAATTACTTCCATCTAAGGATGAAAATGGTTCCATTTGAATTGAAACCAAATAAATATATTGTAGGATAACTCTACAAAATCCAAGTGGTTATCCCATGAACCATCAAAGTCTAGGATGTATGCTCATAGCATGTCCTACAAGATATAAATAGTATGATCAAACCATCCATCAATATATCTATGAAATAAAATCTTCAAATACACTTTTATACCAAGATATTTTTGTAATACCCTCTAAATACATGATTTGAAATTGAAGAATCAATTTAAAAAAATACTCATAGGAATCGTATGTGAGTTCAATATCTTATGAACATAAATATTATACATCTGATCAGCTTTGATTCTATCTTGAATCCATAAGAAGTGATCCAATAAGTTAAAATGTTCAACAATCACCAATAATACATCACTGCTTTGAGGCATCCTTAGTAACCCCATCAAAGAAATCAAAATCTGCACCATCTCACTTCCACATAGGTATGGAAGTTGTTATAAAAGGCCAATGGTTTGACGATGTTTACACTAACCTACTGATTGGCGAATCATTGTGTATGAAAACCCAGGATGATAATCTTTATCCTAGGACAACAGTATTTCATGAGTTTTTCATGATATATTTTAGTTAGACCTGGGTTTACCACCCGCTTCGAGGCATATGTTTCCCTTAATATACCCTCACATATTTTCATGAGAATAATGATATAACCTCTAGAATCAAGGATCCCATTTGTGTTAATGGACCAATTTGGTGTAGGAACCACACCAAATAATATAAAAATATAAAAATATATATTTTAACTTTACTAATGAGTAAAAGGTTGATATATTTATAAGTAAGTATCGCTCATCCCCAATAATCCTTCATATAAAGATACTACCTGGTAAAGAGGGCCATCATCTGCCACTCACTGTAAAAATTCTGAACTACCTGAGGAAGCATCTTCCTGATTAGTGAATTTTCAACTACATTACAATTTCTAAGGGTAGATGCCTTCTAAAAATAAAAAAATTATAAATAATCATCCCACCTCTTATGCTAATGGTTCATGTCTTGTTGAGATAAAAGTTACTTCAGGCTCTTATAGTCAGTATACACCACAAAAGTCTTTCCCAATAGGTAATGTCTCCAATAACTCAAGGCATATATCACTATATCCAATTCCAATTCGTAGGTTGGATAGTTTCTCTCACTCTACCTTAGTTTTCTAAAAATATAATATTCCCCATGACTATCATACATTAATATTTCTGATAGCCTAACTTCTAATGTTTCAATGTATAGATTACACTCCTTACTTATCTCAAGTAATGTTAGGATCAATGAAGTAGTCAATCTCCATTCTATATTCTAAATTTATCTACCATAGGAATCAGACCAAAAAACTAAACACCATTTTTGTTAGGCTAGTAATCAACATTTTGAAATGGGAGAAGTCTTAAATAAACCTCTAGTAAAACCCAAAAATATACATATGTCAAAATATTCTTAGTTCACTCCCAAGAAACAATAGCATTGACTCTATTATCATATACTAACATTGTTTCCTCAAATATAATATTCCATAAAAAGTAAACCCAATCCATCCAAAAGTGACACTTTGATAAATTCTCAAATGTTCAATGCACCCAAATTGTGCCTAAAATGATTCCCAAATGTCACATGTTCTCCTCAATTTAATTCGAGTATATAAGATTATCATAAAAAAATACCACAATGGTTTCTAAATAAGGAAGGAACACCTAATAAATTATGTTCATAAATAATTTTAGTAAATTTTTTTGGCCAAAAAAATAACATAAAGAGCTTGTACTGAACATATATTCATCTAATGACAATGTGATGTATGACTGAGGGTATCACCCTCATCCAATGATAACACAATCTGAAATCATTCCTAGGTAATAATTGGGCTCCCCTAATCTTACTAAATAAATTATAAATATATAATTGTGGATATTATTTCATAAAAATCACTTGATTCAACTTTTTATAGTCCATACATAGCCACAAAGAGACATCCACCATCTTGGAGAATAAGACTGGAGCACCCCAAGGTGATGTACTTAGTCATATGAATCTCTAAGCCTCTAAATACATCAATTGAGATTTTATCTCCAAAATATCTATATTATACATCCTTTGAGTTGGTAATAAAATATATGGTAAAATAATTATCTCTCTTATGTGTAAATCTTGATAAATCCTTTGTAAAAAACTCAAAAACTGATTGAAATCAGGAAAAAAATTTGGTTGTTGTACCTCCCCATCAACAAAAAAATGCTTGAAACCTTATCTATAATCATGATTAGTAATTTAGGGTATGTTCATTCATGATCCGCCTATAATTCACATTCTCTAGAATTTTTAAAACTATTTATCTTTAAATATGTGAAAGAGGATCATTAATAATAACAACCAATGTGGGCTAGATAAGGTTTAACCAAATCCATTCCAAGAATCAAATCAAATTCAATTATGTAAACAATGAAGTGATATGAGTGGAATCTATAGAAATTAATCACAAGAGTGAATTCTCTATAATAGATAATACCCACTAATTACATCCCTAAAGGTGTGTCAATCTACATCACTCCATATAAGTTATTGATGGAAAGTCCTAGGTCATCTACAAACTGAGTCGATGTGAAAGAGTGAGATGGTATTTTGTCAAATAAGGTTCACACTAAACAAGATAAAATTACTAAAATACCTCAAACTCTAGATATATTAACCTCATAGTATGTTAGATCAAGGATACTGACATCAAACTGTCTTATTCTTCAAACCAGATCTCATATCTAAGACACTAGTGATGAACCACTATGTAGGTGGCACTGATTTTTTTTCTAGGACCCACATACATTTCCACATCAGAAATGAGTAGTAAATATCTAACTACCAACGTATTATAAAATAATTTATCGTATTATTTATCCTTGTAATAGAATAGATCTCCAGTTGTTGGAAAACCATTGGGTACTCTAATAGAATCTTTATATTTTCCCCATCCTCTCACATGATCATCACTCAAAAGGAAGTCAATCAAAATGAGTTTGAATGTGGCCATTATTTCTATACTAATGGAACTAAATATAAATTTCTTATCCACCATGTCCACTAACACATTATATTAAACTATCAAAATAGAAGTTCTTACTTTCTGATGACCCAATAGAAGTCCCTCCAGTATAAGACACCTACCCTAAGCCTTGCCCCACTCTTAGGTTCCTCACATTAATATGTTCTTGATTCAAATACTCAATAGAATATTTATGTGAAACATAATGAATTGAACATAAAATTTTACGTCAGGTCAACCTCAAAACATATTACCCAATCTTCCTCATTACTATCCTACATCCTAGGATAAAAAATTAAATTCATAAAGTGATTGCTATTGTACATCAACAATATATTCCCTTTAATATAGTGTATGAAATTCCTATTCATGTATTCCCTTAGGGTATTTATGAATAAATAATTGAATAAACATTTTTGGAATTCCTTCTATGAGAACAGCACATGTTAATCTACATGAACAACATCATCCCACTAGTCTTTTTCTAAACCTCAACGCATTTAAGTGTCCATCTTCACCCTCCCTTCTAGGGGTGTCCCTATATGGTCAAAAATCCTTTAGAATGACTCTATCCAGAACTCATATTCTTGGGGACCTCCCTTCACATTTAATAATAATGGATATTGTATCTAAAACTCCCTATCCATATTATAAATTAAAGGCTTTTCTTGAAGTTCCTCTCTATATTAACACTTAAAATCACAAAACGCTCTCTTAGATATGAATATACATCATCTACTATAAGTCCCAAACCATAAAACATTATATAATCGTGAGTTAAATCAATAATTCACATTGAAAATCTTTTCAGGTGTAGATTTTTAGAGAATTAGGCCTATATATCAACTTAAAAATTACGTGTAGACACTATTACTCAATATCCATTTATTTTCATAAAATAAAAAGTCTTAAAAAGAAACATGTCTAGTTCCATGTTTTAGACAACATGACTTTTACTCGATCCCATTGTTGACCCTATTCCATTTTATAACCTCTAAAAACATTTCAAAAACACAGGATGAGAAAAAAAGATCTGTAAGGGATACACAAAGAAGGGAAACTGTTAGTTTTTCAAAACAACAAGTAAACCATGAATACATTATCATAAGTAATACTTTTCATATTTATGAAGTAGTATATACTCCTCACTGAATAGAAGATCACATCTTACCCTTTTTTAACTAAAAGATTACCATTAAAACCCATATAAAGAACACATAACATATTAAGGTAACTTGGGACATAAACTTACTTAAATGGAATAACCATACGGTCCACTTACACACATATCACTAAATATAATATCCATACGGCTGACTTCTATACCCAATGCATTGGAGGTTATAACGTAACCACACATCCTGGTTTATCACGGCACAACTCGTCATTTGGTTTATCACATAACCACCCGTCAAATGTCAAAGTACCATTATAAAATCATAACATATAAAATATTGCAAATATAAACATTTAATTTTAATTCACAAGACATAATTTCAAGATATTGAAATAATCAATGATTTGTCAAAACCATTTTCAAAACCATTTAACCCATTTAATAATGATATTTTTGAATCAATGTGTCCCATACCACTTTGAATATTTTTAAGGAATTAACATTTTAAAACATTAAAGTCCATATAAATAAATCCTTAAAACCATTTTGAGAACATGGAAATTAATAATAGATATTTTTAAGATTAAATCTTTAAAATATTTGAAATGATGTTTTAGTTAAATAATACTTTACAACTTGAGGAACTCTTGAATAAAAATAATTATAGAATGATATCAAACAATGCTTATAATATCATGAGAATAATGAGTTTCAGGATATAATATTTCAAAGGGTAGTATATACACAATATACAATTGAATTGGTATATAACAACAAATATGTCTCAATGGAATGTTAGTTCAGACAAAGTCCCTTACAAAGAACGTATCCTTAGATTAAGGATAAATCAATGACATAATTAGGAGTGAAAAATAATAATAAACCTAAGATAAGTGGATATTAAGTGTAAAACAATCAGAGGTCATTAACACATATTCATAGCATGACATAATCAAGAAGTAGAAGTTTAACCCAAAGAATTGAAATTGGATTAAGAATTTCCCTTACAGAAATTCGGTAACCTAATAGTGTCACTTTAAAATTAAGAAAATGAGTTGATGAGAGAGAAAATGGTATCTCATCACTTGGAAATAAAATTTATAGAAATAAGGATATAGAATAACATATCCCAACACAATAAGATGTAAATTAAAAGACATATCAAAATAATTCTTTTAAAATATGAGGGTGAAAGGTTCTCTTACGGATTTGGTAACATATGAAACATACACCCCATGAAAGAAGGATCATACAATGAAGATGTAAATACCCATAAATTAAATTATATGACACAATTAATACTATCATGGGAACTAAATACACCACACAAAAGGAAATAGTGACAAATATAGCATGAATCTCATGGGAATAAAAAGTCAAATGAAGACCCCTTTACCACATAACAATCAATCGAGTTGTATGACCAAAAATTTAAGAACCACCAAATGAATCACTAAATAACATGAATAAAAATATAATCAAGATAATATATATAAAATTTCAGTACACAATACACCATATATAATAAATAAGTGGCGAACAATTGAAATCTCACAAAATTAAAAGTGACATAAGAAACCCCTTACCTTAAGTCCGACTAGTATTTTATGTTCTTTAATATCACAAATAATAAACTAAAGTTAATTTATACTTGATTAATAAACTTTTTCAAGTTTATTATTCCTTTTATATCACTTATTACAATGTTATAAACATTAAAAAATCATTTAAGTTAATAACAGTCATTTTGTCGATATTTGGTACTTGAGTCAAAAATGAACTTCTTATAATTACATGTTGTCTATGTGGTCAAAAGTCCATTATATAAAAAATTATATTAATGATTTATATATCATATATATCATATATATCCAGTATATGTTTTTATTTATAATAGTACATAACATTTGGAGATAAGAAATGAAATGCATTGTTCTTTGAGACGGTAAGCCATATGTACGCATGAATGCTACTTTCATTTTTATTTCGTATTTTAATGGAATGAAAACTTAATGATACATAGGTATATCATAATTCTAGTATAATATAATATATAATTTTATGAACTCTATCCTTTATATGTTCCATGTATGGCACGAACAATTCATATCACTTTGAGGGGGAGGTAGTCCGCACTTCCTCAAATGAAATTATCACCTTTACCCATTATAGAAACCATAAAGGTATGATATAAAAGAAAAATACAGAAGCATAAAGATAACTTAAACGTGATATATATCATATATAAATATAATGTCATCATAATAGCCACCATGAGAGGTAGTTTGAGATATTTGAACAATAATCATTTCGTGAGGCAGTAGTTCGTCGTCCATAGAAACAGTAAGTTCATATAATTCTCATAATAACAACCTATTATATTTAGGATACTTTTTTTATAAAAATAAAGAATAAAAAGAGTTTAGGGGGTTGTAGAAGTAAAATAAAAGAAAAGAACATTAGAGAATACATTACCTTTAAATCGGGAATCTCCCTTTGGTTTGAACCAAAAGGTTTACTTGAAGTGCCTTCGGCATAAGGTAATGATTCTAGGAGTAATAGAGGGATGTAGGGAGTTTAATTGTGCAGAGTTTGGACCAGAAAAGTGTCTTGAGAAGTGTGAGTAATGGGTGAGAAGTGATGGCTTTTTATAAGGGGGAGGAGGGGCTCCTTATGAATGTTTGAAAATATTAATTTATTATATAAAGATTTTGGGTTTTAAAGGTCCAAAACTCATTAAAGTATAAGATAAGATGACTCAAGTTCTAAATAAAATAATCCAACTATAATTGGACTGGTTTTGGATATTGTTTTAATTTTTATAATCATATTTATTTAAATCATTCATTAATGAGGTAAACACTGCATCATTATTGTGTCATAAATAATTTTATTTATTTGAGGTCTAAAAATTATAAATAAAATACCATGATGTAGGAAATATTTATAGCTTTATAATTAATATTTATAGTCAGATATATCAATTATATAACCCCTCATTAAAATTTCTTTATCCAAACAATACATGTTTATGATATTTTTATTTTTACATTAAATAAAAAGTTATTAATGTCATTATCTTACCCAAGTGGCTTTCAAAGGCCAAAGGTCTCACCCAAGAATTTTCTTGGTCGGCCATTACTCATCCAATAATGTTAATACAATTGTTATGGTAATTTTATATTATTATAATATTGTTTTTACCTTGAATTACCACATTTACCTTTAACCGCTGTAAATAAAAGTCAAAAGTTACTATTCCCAAAAAATTATTTTCATCTTATTGAACCACATTTTACTTAATGATGAAAAAAAGTATGTCTAATTTTTGAAATTAAATTTACAAAAGTGGTAAAATTTCATTTAAATGAAAACGTTAGTTTCTTAACTACTACTTAGTATTTTCACTATTAATAAAAAATTAAAGGTTTTCAGAAAAATACAAAAAATTCAACCTAAGATATATTTGATATTTAGAATTCAAAAATGATTCCTAATTTACCAAATTAAAAACATTGATGTTTCATTAATTAATTTAAAATTAATTCTCGTTGTCAAAACAAAAGGCATGTTTTTAATAAATAATAACTATCAAAAGATTGACACTTGTTTATGTCCAATTTCAAAGTGAAATTACTACCCATGACCAACATTGGATTAAATTACAAAAATATAATATAATTAAACTTTTTAAAAAATTAAAATTATAATCTATCCATATAAATAAATTATATTAAAAGGCAGTTTTGAATTAAAATACAGTATTTTTCACTATTCATTAAAAAAATGAATTTTATCAGAAAAATACCAAAAATTTACCCAAATTAAATTTTGATGCCCCAATTCTGAAGAAGAATTTTATTTTGTCAAATATAATATATAAATGTGAAAAAAATAGATTTAAAGAGGGTTCTTCATCAAAAGGTGTTAAATCGTCCTTTTAAAGAATATTAGAGTATTTATTCTTAAAATTAGATTCCTTCACATTTTAATCCTCTAGATTTTATTGGGTAAATGTAAAAACATTTAACAAAAATATATAATCATATTTTAGTTAGTTCTATTCATTCCTACCAATACAACGGCTAGGCATTAACTACTATTTAAATTAATAATATTATTATATTATTTTTTCGGTATAACTCAACGTTGTTTGAAACATAAGTTTTCAAAAAAACCCATTGTTGCATATTAGGTATGCCATCAATCATAGTATTACCTTTAAAATAAAATTAATATTTAATTTAAAAATATTAATATGTATGAAAAATGTCATATTCTTTATTTACCTAGGATGTTACATCATTACCCCCTTTTGAAAATTGTGTCCTCACAATTTTAGAATTGGGATTGGAAACTTAATTGAAAGTCCCACATAAAAAAAATAGTAAATAAAAAAATCACATTAAATGAAATAAAGATATGTACAAAGGTCACCCAAGATAAACCATACTAGAATTCCATGAAAACATGGATATGGAAGAGAAACTAACTCTCATAGATTAATAGAGAGTGATAGAGAACATGATCACATAAAGTCAACCACCACAATACCATAAATTAGTAGTTGGGTAAAAGTCTGATGATAAAAGAGATCTTATAACATTTTTTATTCAAGATCCTTTTCATAGGGTTGAATAATTTTATTAACATCTAGACTAATATCTTAAGGAAATATACTTACTTTTCATATAGAGTGTCATCCTTTAATAAAATTCTACCACAAAATCATCTTTTCTCTAAACGGTAAGTATTCAAGATGACTTGGTCACACCTAAAGTGCTATAATCAACATATAGAGTATCACATAATCTAAAAAATATGAATTATATATTTCTCCTATGTTTAGACATCAACCAAAACCCAAATTGGTTAGTACAAGATCTGATAATCCCCAAAAGGATAATTGTTCATAAAATGAAATACTACTCTTAATCTCAAAGATTCAACAAAAAGTACCCAAAGATCAAGAAATACCATTCAATATACAATTTTCCTTAAAGTTATTCAAAATAATCCAAACTATGATTGAAACCCAAAACTCAGAAGGATTTAATCACATAGTCTTCTATAGTAAATCTTAACTTTTAACTCCAAAAACATCAACTACTATTAAAGTCTCATACTGAAGTGTAATTAACCTAATCACATATTCTCTATGACACGTTAATCATTTCCATAAATAACCCAAATCATTTTATGTCCACAATAAAAACATATATTCTTCCAAAATAATATTTTAACCATTAATCCACAAATGAAATCTCATATTATTATATTTCCCTTAATCTTATAGGGTTCCCAAAAGAGAAAATTTCTTCCAAAATAACCTTTACCACTTAATAACAAAATCATTTTCCTATACTAAGGATATCTGTTTGATAAAACACAATATCCCAAATAAACATATTCTTGATCAATAAAATCATTTAACTAAAAAGAAATAGTCATACTAACCAGGGACTCCACATAGTCCAGTGGTAGGTGATAAATCCCAATTGCACTTTGGTTTTGGGTTCGATTCTCGTAGGTTTTTCCGACATGATTGGTTGTCACACGTTCTGTATGTTGTCCTTTTTAAAAAAATTATATAATTTCATAAAATTTCAAAAAAAAATTGAGACAAATTCCTCAAAAATAACCATAACATATTTTATCCTCAAAGGTTATCTAATTCCTTTCATTTTTCACCCCAAAATGTAATAATGATTTATCACCTCTAAAATAATTATGCCTCTTTCTAATGAGCTAACCATTATGGTTATGTCACATTTTCTTAAATAACACCATTACCTCTAAAGTTATCTAAACCGACCTTTGATACCACTATAAGTCCCCAACCTTAAAACATTATATAATCTTGAGTTAAATCTATAATTCACATTGATGATCTTTTCTGGTTTAGAGTTTTAGAGAATTAGGTCATAACTATTACAAATCAACATGAAAATTACATGTAGAAACTACTACTCAGTATCCATTTTTTCATAAAATAAGAACTCTTAAAAAGAAACATGCCACTTTCTATGTTTTAGATAGCATATCTTTTACTTGATCCCATCCTTGACCCTATTCCACATTATTTCATGTGAAAAACATTTCCAAAACATGGGATGAGCAAGAAGGCTCAGTAAGGGATACACAAAGAAGGGAGACTATTGTTTTTCCAAAACAATAATTAAACCATGAATACTTTATCATAAGTAATACTTTTCACATTTATGAAGTAGTAAATACTCTTTACTGAATAAAATATCACAACATACCCTTTTATAGGAAAAATATTACCATAAAACACATAGAAAGAAAATATAACATATAAAGGTAACTAGGGACATAAACATACTTAAATGCAATAACCATATGGTTGACTTCTACACATATCACTAAATGGAATATCCATATGGCCAACTTCCATACCGAATTAATTGGAGGCTATAACGTAACCACCCATTCTGGTTTATCACGGCACCACTCATTGTTTGGTTTATCATGTAACCACCCGTCAAATGTCCAAGTACTATTATAAATTTATAACATATAAAATATTACAAATGTAAATATTTCACTAATAACATTTAATTTGAAATCAAAATAAATCATTTCAAGATATAGAAATAATCAATGATTTGTCAAAACCATTTTCAAAACCATTTAAAACATTTAATAAAGATATTTTTGAATCAATGTGTCCCATAACACTTTGAATCTTTAATAGGAATTAACATTTTAAAACATTAATTTCCATATAAATAAATCATTAAAACAATTTTGAAAACATGAACATTAATAATAAATATTTTGATGATTAAATCTTTAAAACATTTAAAATGATGTTTTAGTAAATGAATCATTTACCACTTGAGAAACTCTTGAATAAAAATACTTACAAAATAAAATTAAACAATGCTTATAATATCATGAGAATAATGAGATTCATGATATAATATGTCAAAGGGTAGTATATACACCATATAAAAGTGAATTGGTGTATAACAACAAATAAGTCTCAATGTAATGTAAGTTGATACAAAGTCCCTTACAAAGATTGTATCCTTTGATTAAGGATAAATCAATGGCATAATTATGTGTGAAAAATAAAAATACACCCAATATAAGTGGATATTAAGTGTAAAACAATCAAAGGTAATTCACACATATTCATTTCATGTCATAATCAAGAAGTATAAGTTTAACCCAAAGAATTGACATTGGGTTAAGAAGCTCCTTAACAGAAATTCGATAGCCTAATGACATCACTTTAAAATTCTGAAAAAGAGTTGTTGGGAGAGAAAAGGGTATCTCATCACTTGGACATAAAATTTACAAAAATAAGGATATATAATAACATATCCCAACATAAGAAGATGTAAATTAAAAGACATAAAAAGAAGTCTTTTAAAAAGAAGTGGGTGAAAGGTTCCCTTACCGATTTGGTAACTTACGAAACTTACACCCCATGAAAGAAGGATCATACAATGAAGATGTAAATACCCATAAATTAAATTATATTACACAATGAATACAATCAAGGGAAGTTCATACACCACAAAAATGAAATAGTGGAAAATATAGCATGAATCTCTTGGGAATAAAAAGTGAGATGAAAACCCCATTACAACATAGCAATCAATCGAGTCGTATGAACAAAAATTTAAGAACCAAAAAATGAATCACTGAATAACATGAATATAAAGAGAATCATGATAATATATATCAAATGGAATTACACATCACGCCACAAGCAATAAATAAGTGGCTAACAATGGAAATCTCCTGGAATTAAAAGTTTGATAAGAAACCCCTTACCTCAAGTCTGGCTTGTCTTGTATGTTCTTTAATATTATGAATAATAAACTAAAGTTAATTTATAATTGCTTCAGAACCTTTTTAAAGTTTATTATTCCTTTTATATAACTTATTACAACATTATAAACATTTAAAAATTATTTAAGTTAATAACAGTTGTTTTGTCGATATTTGGTACTTGAGTCAAAAATGAACTTCTTATAATTACATGTTGTCCATGTGGTCAAAATTCCATTATCTCCATAATGATATTAATAATTTAGATATCATATAAATTATATATATCTAGTATATATATAATTATTTACAATAATAAATAACATTTGGAGATAAGAAATGAAATGCACTGTTCATGGAGACAGTAAGTCGTAAGTACGCATGAACGCTACTTTAATTTCTATTTCTAATTTTAATTCAATGAAAACTTAATGATAAATTGGTATATAACAACTATAGTATAAAATAATATATAATTTTATGAACTCCATCCTTTATACATTCCACATATGGAATGAATGAGTCATATCACTTTCATGGGGCGGTAGTCTCCACTTCCTAAAATGAAATTATCGCTTTTACCCATTATGGAAACCATAAAGGTATGCTATAAAAGAAAAATAGAGATGAATAAAAAAACATAAATATAATATATATCATATATAAATACATTTCCACTATAATGGCCACCATGAGAGGTGGTTTTTATATCTTAACAATCATCATTTCATGAGGCAGTAGTTCGCTGTCTACAGAAACCATATGTTCGTATCCATTTAGATGGAGGTGTGTGTAAGTGTAGTTCAAATAATTCTCATAAAAACAACCTAGTTTATTGAGTATAATTTTTTTTATAAAATAAAGGAATTAAAAGAGTTTAGGGGGTTTTATAAGTAAAATAAAATAAAAGAACATAAGAGAACGCATTACCTTTAAATCGGGTATCTACCTATAGTTTGAAAAAAAGGTTTACATGAAGTGAAATTCTTCCTAAGTTAAGGCTTCTAGAAGGAATATAGGGATGTTTGGAGCTTAATTGGGTAGAGTTTGGATTAGTCAAAGGGCATGAGAAGTGTGAGGAATGGGTTAGAAGTTATGGCTTTTTATAAGGGGGAGGAGGGGCTCTTTAAGAAAGTTTGAATCTATTATTTTATTATACAATGATTTTCGGTATCTAAAGGTCCAAGACTCAATAAAATCAAAGATAAGATGACTGATGTTAGAAATAAAATCATCCAATAATAATTGGACAGGTTTTGGATATTTTTGTAATTTTTATAGTCTTATTTATTTAAATTATTCATTAATGAGGTAAACACGACATCATTATTGTGTCATAAATAATTTAATTTATTTGATGTCTAAAAAAATAAATAAAATACCATGATGTAGGAAATATATTTATATTTCTAATGAACATTTATAGTCAAATATATCAATTATATAACCCCACATTTAAATTGTTTAAGCAAAACAATACATGTTTATGATATTTTTATTTTTACTTTAAATAAAAAGTTATTAAAGTCATTATCTTACCCAAGTGGCTTTTAAAGGCCAAAAGTCACACCCAAGGATTTTATTGATCATCCATTACTCATAAAATAAGGTTATCAGAAGTGTTAAGGTAATTTTATATAATTATAATATTTCTTTTACCTTTAATTATATTTTTTACCTTTAACCGCTATAAATAAAATTCAAAAGTTACTATTCAGTAAAAATCATTTTTATCTTATTGAACCACATTTTAATTACCGAGGAAAACAATTTCGGTTGAATTTTTTAAATTAAATTCACAGAAGCGGTAAAACTTCATTTACATGAAAATGTTTGTTTTTTAACTACAACACAGTGTACTCACTATTCCTCAAAAATTGAAGGTTCTCAGAAAACACAAAAAATTCAGCCTAAGCTATATATGATATTTTTAATTCAAAAATGATTTCTATTTTACCAAATTAAAAACATATAAGTTTCATTAATTAATTTAAAATCAATTCTTGTTGTCAAAACAAAAGGTGTGTTTTTAAGAAATAATAACTATCAAAAGATTGATAATTGTTTATGTCCAATTTCAAAGTGGAATTACTTTCCATGACCAAAATTGGATTAAATTGTAAAAATATAATCTAATTATACTTTAAAAAAAATTAAAAGATAATCTATCCATAAAAATAAATTAGATTAAAAGGAAATTTTGAATTAAAATATTGTATTATCACTATTCATTAAAAAATTATTTTATTAGAAAAATAGAAAAAAATTACCCAAAGTAAATTTTGATGTCCCGATTCTAGATAAGAATTTTATTTTGTCAAATATAACATATTAATGTGACTAAAACGAGATTTAACGAGGGTTCTCCATCAAAAGGTGGTAAGTCGACCGTTTAATGAATATTAGAGTATTTATGCTTGAAATTAGATTAATTCACATTTTAATACTCTATATATTATTGGATAAATGTAATGAAATTTAAAAAACATATATAATTATTTTTTAGTTAGTTCTATTCATTCTTTCCAATACAATATCTAAGCATTAACTACCATTTAAATTAATAATATTATTATATTATTTTTTGGTATAACTCAACGTTGTGTGCAACATAAGTTTTCAAAGAAACCCATTGTTTCGTATCAGTTACGCCATCAATCGTAGAATCCCCTTTAAAATAAAATTAATATTTAATTTAAAAATGTTAATAAATGTGAAAATTTTCATATTCTTTATTTATGGGGTATGTTACATCCTTCCCCCTTTTGGAAACTGCATCCTCGCAATTTTAAAATTTGGATTGGAAACTTCTTTGAAAGACCCACATCAGAAAAAGAGTAAATAAAAATATCACTTTAAAAGAAATAAATATATATAAAAAGGTCACACAAGATAACCCATACTAGGATTACATGAAAACATGGATATGGAAGACAAAATAACTCTCATAGATTAATAGAGAGTGATACAAAACTTGATCATGAAAAGTTAAACCACCACAATACCATAAATTTGTGGTTGGGGTAAAAGTCTAAAAACAAAAGAGAGTTTATAACATTTTTGCTTCAAGATCCTTTTCATAGAGTTAAATAATTTTATTAATAACTAGACTATGATCGTAAGGAAATATATTTACTTGTCATGTAGTATAAGGCCCCAGCCTTAAACATTAATTAATATTGAATTAAATGAATAATTCACATTGAGGATCTTTTCAGGTTTAGAGTTTTAGAGAATTAGAACATAACTATTACATCTCAAAAGATTTACAAAGTAGACACTTCTACCAAGTTTCCATAGAATAAAAAAACTCTTAAAAAGAAACATGTCTAGTTCCATGTTTTATATAGCATGACATTCCCTTGATCCCATCCTTGACCTTATTCCAAATTAAGTCCTGTGAAAAACATTTCAAAAAAACTTGGGGTGAGCATAAAAAGCTCAGTAAGGTATACACAGAGAATGAAAACTGTTAGTTTTTCAAACATCAAGTAAACCATGTATACTTTATCAAAGTAATACCTTCACCTTCATGAAGTAGTAAAAAAACTCTTCACTGAATAAAATATCATTACTTACCTTTTTGTAACCAAAGGATTACCATAAAACCCATATAAAGAACACATAACATATATAAAGGTAACTTGGGACATAAACATACTTAAGTGGAATAACCATATGGTTGACTTCCACACATATCACTTAATGGAATAGCCATACGGCCAACATCCATACATACTTAATGGAATAGCCATACGGCCGACATCCATACCCAATGCATTGGAGGTTATAACGTAACCACCCGTCCTGGTATTCACGGCACCACCCGTCATATGGTTTATCATGTAACCACCCGTTAAAATGTCCAAGTACCAATATAAAATCATAAAACATAAAACCAATATAAAGGAATGATAACATTTCCACATTTCAATCACAATATATCATAAATATATTGACATAATAGAATCCTTTATCAAAACCATTTTCAATACCAAAATACATAAAAGAGTATATGGTATTTATTTTATTTTAAAAACATTATGGCTTGTTGAGGAAGCCAAAGACCAAATAATACTCGCGGCGGCGGAAAAGGTCGTTGTCACCACGTACGTTAAAAAAACAAACCTTTTTGTCGTTTAGTAAAACACTTCGTAGAAAAAGATTCCTTTTGTATAAAAGTAAAAGTCAAAGGGGTTTATACATCATATAAAAGAAAGTTGTGTATAAAACGAAATATGCCTCAATGAAAGGAGATTGAGACGAAGTCCCTTACCTCAGGTCCGACTTGACTCGATCGTTCTTTAACATCCTGAATAATAAACTTGAGTTAATTTCTACTTGATTAAGAACCATTTTAAAGTTCATTATTCCTTTTATATCACTTATTTCCATGTTATAAACATTATGTAACCATTTAAGTTAATAATGTTTGTTTTGTCGATATTTGGTTCTTAAGTCGAAAGTGGACTTCTTACAATTACATGTTGTTCGTGTGGTCAAAGGTTCTTTATATCCAGAATGACATTCCTGATTTGGATAGCATATATATCATTTATATCCAGTATATACATGTATTTATAATATTACATAATCTTTTAGATATAAGAAATGAAATGCACCGTTCATGGAGACGGTAAGCCGTACGTACGCATTAACACTACTTTCATTTCATTGTCATATTAATGGAATTAAAACTAAATGAGAGGTATGTATATTTTAATTCCAGAATTATATTCATCATTTAGATGTATCATTCATTATATATATATCAATTATATACATGTACTTTTAATAGTACATTACATTTGGGGATAAGAAATGAAATGCACCGTTCATAGAGACGGTAAGCTGTACGTACGCATGAACACTACTTTCATTTCTATCTCATACTTTAATTGAAATAAATAATAATGATATAGAGGTATATTATAATTCTAGTATAACATCATATATAATAACTTTAAATCCATCCTTTATACGTCCCACATATGGCATTAATGAATCACATCACTTTGAGGGGGCGGTAGTTCGCACTTCCTTAAATGAAGGTATCGTGTTTACCCATAATGGAAACCATAAAGGTATGCCCAAAATGAAAAATACAGAAGATTAAGGAAAACATAAACATATTATATATCATATATAAATATAGTGTCATCTTAATGGCCACCTTTTATGATGTTAAAAGAATGTTGAACAATCATCGTTTCGGGAGGCAGAAAGTTGCAATCCACAGAAACAATATGTTCTTTAACCATTATATGTAGGTGTGTGTAAGTGTAGATCGAATCGTTCTTATAACAACATCCTAGTATATTTAGGATACTGTATTTGTTACAAAAGAAAATAATAAAAGATTTTAGGGGGTTGGAGAAGCAAAATAAAACAAAAGGACTCAAAAGAAGACATTACCTTAAAATCGGGTAACTCTCTTAGATTTGAGCTCAAAGGCTTCCTTGGGAAGACTTCTGCCCAAATTGAGGCATCAAGGAGTAATATAGGGATGTGGAGAGACAAAATGGTCAGGGTTTGGCCGAGCCAAAGGCTTTGGGAGTGTGGGTAAGGAGGTAGAGGTGAGGGCCTTTTATAAGAGAAGAAGAGGGGCACCCTTGGAAGGTAAAGAAAAGTCACTTTATTTTAAAATGGTATTCGGATTTAAGAGGTCCCACATTGATGTGTTAAGAGGATAAGGTGATAAGGGTTATAAATCCACCAATCAAATAGGTTTTGGCCACGTGTAGGTCTTAGATTTTACATTATCTTTCCATTTTATTTAAATCGTTAAATAATGAGGTCATCGCTGCATCATCATGATTTCATAAATAATTTAATTTATTTAATGTCTAAAAATTATAAAAAAGATATTATGATGTAGGAAATCTTTTTAGATTTCTAATGAATATTTATAGTCAAAAAGATGACTTGTATAACCCTATGTAAAAATTGTTTTAGTAAAACATCTCATGTTTGTGTCATTTTTACTTTTACATTAAATAAAAAGTTATTTATGTCATTTCCCAACCAAAGTGGCTCCATGGGGTCGCCAAGTTGACTCATGGATTTTCTTGATCGGCCATGACACATCCAATGAGGGTAGGACATGTGTCAAGCTCATCTCATATTATTAAAATATTATTTCTACATTAAACTACACTAATTACCTCTAATCGCGATTAAAAACTTAATAAGTTACTATTCACCAAAAAATTATTTTAATCCCATTGAACCATATTTTACTTCTTAATGACAACCATGTATGTCGGATTTTTGAAATTCAAAACACAGAAGTGGCAAATTTTCATTTAAACGAAAAATCAGTTTTTATAAGTACCACTTAGTGGTTTCACTATTCATCAAAAATTGAAATTTTTCAGAAAAATACCAAAAATTTACCCTAAGCTATATTTGATATTCCGAATTCAAAAATGAAGTCTATTTTACAAAATTAAAAACATATAAGTCACATTAATTAATTTAATAATTAATTCCCGCTGTCATGACAAATAGCGTGTTTTTATGAAACAATAAGTATCAAAAGATTGACACTAGTTTAAGTCCGATTTCAAAGTGAAATTAATTCCAACGACCACTATTGGATTTAATGGTAAAAATATTTTCTAATTTCACTTTAAAACCAATTAAAAAGATTATCTAATAATCTTAATAAATTAGATTAAAAAGATGTTTTGAATTAAAATACAACATTTTATACTATTCATTAAAAATGAACTTTATCGGAAAGATACCAAAAATTTACACAAAGTAAATTTTGATGTCCCGATTCTAAAGAAGAGTTTTATTTGGTCCAATAAAATGTATAAAAGTGACCAAAACTATATTTAATGATGGTTCTCCATCAAAAGGTGATAAGTGGACCTTTAGTGAAAATTAGGGTATAAATGCCTAAAATTGAATTCTTTCCGTATTTTAAGCCTTTATCTTTTATTGGATAAATGTAAAAACATTTAAAAACATATATAATCATATTTTAGTTATTTCTATCCATTCCCACCAATACAACGGCTACATGTTAACTACCATTTAAAATAATATTATTATATTACTAGTGTGCAACGTAAGTTTTCAAAGAAACTCATCGTTGCGTATTGAGTACGCAATCAAACATAGCAACCCCTTTAAAGTAAAATTAATATTTAATTCGTAAATATTAATAAATATGAAAATTCTTTTTTCTTCATTTACCTGGGATGTTACATCCTTCCCCCCTTTTGGGAATTGCGTCCTCGCAATTTTATTCACTTATCAAAATAAGTGGGGGTATTTATCCCTCATAGCATTTTCAGATTCCCACATTGCCTCTTCAACCATATGGTTTTTCCACAAAACCTTTACCTGGTGGATTACCTTATTTAGCAACACTTGCTCTCTTAGGTCAAGAATCAGGACTGGTTGTTCTTCATAAGAGAGATTCTCTTCCAACTGAACTACCTCTGGACTCAAAACATGAGACGAATCTGGCATATACTTCCTCAACATCGAAACATGAAAAATTTTGTGTACCTGAGATAAACTCGGAGGTAATGCCACTTTGTATGAAACTGATCCAACTCTCTCCAGAATTTGATATGGTCCAATGAACCTTGGACTCAGCTTTACTTTCTTACCAAATCGCATTACACTTTTCCATAGAGAAACCTTGAGAAAAACAAGATCAACTTCCTCGAAAGACAGATCCTTCCTCCGGTTATCCGCATAACTCTTCTGCCTGCTCTGAGCTGTTCTCATGTGTTTCTGAATCAACTGAACTTTTTCTGCCATCTCTTCTACCAATTATGGTCCCATCAGCTTCCTTTCACCCACTTCATCCCAAAATGATGGTGTTCGACACCGCTTCCCATATAATGCCTCAAATGGTGCCATCTGTATACTGGAATGAAAACTGTTATTATAATAAAACTCAACTAAAGAAAGATGTTGGTCCCAACTTCCCTGATAATCCATCGAACAAGCTCGTAGCATATCCTCCAAGGTCTGAATTGTTCGTTCTGACTGCCCATCTAATTGAGGATGAAAAGCTGTACTAAAATTTAATTCAGTACCCAACGATTTCTGAAGGCCTTTCCAAAAGTTAGAAGTAAACCTGGGATCACGGTTAGATACAATGGAGAGAGGAACTCCATGTAACCTGACTATCTCTGTAAGATACAAATGGGAAAGTTGATCTAGGGAAAAATTATCTCGTTTAGGAAGGAAATGAGCAGATTTAGTCAAGCGATCAACAATAAACCAGATTGCATTATTACCTCGAGATGTCTTCGGTAATTCCAAAACAATGTCCATGGATATATTCTCCCATTTCCACTCTGGCACTGGTAGAGGCTGAAGCATCCCTTTCGGTAACTGTCACTCTGCTTTAACCTGCTGACAAGTCAAACACTTCACAGTAAAATCAGCAATATCTCTTTTCATTCCATCCCACTAGTAATACTCCCGCAGATCTCTGTACATCTTAGTACTGCTAGGATGAACTGAAAACGGAGAACTATGAGCTTCACATAACAACTCTCTCTTCAACTGTGAATCACAAGGCACACACAATCTCTTCCCAAACCTCAAAACACAATCACTATCAATGTTGAATTCAGGCAACTTACCCTTCTGAACCAGCTCTACCTTTTTCTGCGACTCACTGTCTTCCCTCTGTGCTTGCTTAATTCTGTTTGATAAGGATGATCTCACTGATACCTGAAACAAAACAGAAGAACTTCCTGCACCATCAACTTCCATGCCAAAGCTCATCAAATCCTTAACCAAAGAATCACGTTCCAAACGCAACATTGTTAATGTAGCATTACTTTTTCAACTCAAAGCATCAGCCACTTTATTAGCTTTTCCCAGATGGTAATGAATTGTACAATCATAATCCTTGATTAATTCCAACCATCTCCTCATTCCCATGTTCAATTCTTTCTGAGTGAATATATACTTTAAACTTTTGTGATCGGTATATATTTCACACTTTACTCCATATAAATGGTGCCTCCAAAATTCTAGAGCAAAAACAACAGCAGCTAATTCTAGATCATGTGTGGGGTAATTTACTTCATGAGTTTTCAACTGACGTAAAGCATAAGCAATTACCTGATCATTCTGCATAAGGACACAGCCAAGTCCCTTCAACGAAGCATCACTGTATATAACACACTCACCATTCCTGGAAGGAAGTGCCAAAACTGGAGCATTCACCAATCTTCTTTTCAACTCCTGAAAACAATCATCACATTCTTTTGTCCAGATAAACTTAACACCCTTCCGAGTTAGCATAGTCATTGGACTAGATAAGCGTGAAAAATTTTCAACAAACCTTTGGTAGTAACCTGCCAAACCAAGAAAACAAGGGATCTCGGTTACATTTGTGGGTCTTGGCCATTCTTCAACAACTTTTGTTTTAGCAGGATCAACAGTTATGCCATTTTTTGAAACAATGTGACCAAGGAAAGAAATTTGTTGTAACCAAAACTCACACTTGCTGAATTTTCCATACAGTTTATTTTCTTTTAAGGTTTGCAAGATAACCCTTAAATTACTTTCATGCTCCTCTTTACTTTTAGTAAACACCAAAATATCATCAATGAAAACAACCAACATTTTTCACCTGAGCCAACTGAGCCATCACTATAACAAACTGTTTAGTTCTGATTCTGACCATCTCAGGATACTGATTTGAAAGGTCATTTCCTCTGTATGCCTTCCCAGAAAATCTGTTCGGTTTCCTCTATGAAAAACCACTCTTAACAAACATGTCTTAGATGAAGCAACATGGTAACCTTCAAATGCTATATCATTTCAATTTGACCATAAAAAAATATTTTTGTATAATCATTTAATAGAATTCTAACTCCTAAAGTTATCTAAACTGACCTCTGATACCAACTATAAGGCCCCAGCCTTAAACATTACTTAATATTGAATTAAATGAATAATTCACATTGAGGATCTTTTCAGGTTTAGAGTTTTAGAGAATTAGAACATAACTATTACATCTCAAAATATTTACAAAGTAGACACTTCTACCAAGTTTCCATAGAATAAAAAAACTCTTAAAAAAACATGTCTAGTTCCATGTTTTATATAGAATGACATTCCCTTGATCCCATCCCTGACCTTATTCCACATTAAGTCCTGTGAAAAACATTTCAAAAAAACTTGGGGTGAGCATAAAAAGCTCAGTAAGGTATACACAGTGAATGAAAACTATTAGTTTTTCAAACATCAAGTAAACCATGTATACTTTATCAAAGTAATACCTTCACCTTCATGAAGTAGTAAAAAAACTCTTCACTGAATAAAATATCATTACTTACCTTTTTGTAACCAAAGGATTACCATAAAACCCATATAAAGAACACATAACATATATAAAGGTAACCTGGGTCATAAACATACTTATGTGGAATAACCATATGGTTGACTTCCACACATATCACTTAATGGAATAGCCATACGGCCAACATCCATACATACTTAATGGAATAGCCATATGGCCGACTTCCATACCCAATGCATTGGAGGTTATAACATAACCACCCATCCTGGTATTCACGGCACCACCCGTCATATGGTTTATCATGTAACCACCCATTAAAATGTCCAAGTACCAATATAAAATCATAAAACATAAAACCAATATAAAGGAATGATAACATTTCCACATTTCAATCACAATATATCATAAATATATTGACATAATAGAATCCTTTATCAAAAACATTTTCAATACCAAAATACATAAAAGAGTATATGGTATTTATTTTATTTTAAAAACATTACCACTTTTTGAGGAAGCCAAAGAGCAAATAATACTCCCGACGGTGAAAAAGGTCATTGTCACTGCATACGTTAAAAAAACATTCCTTTTTATCGTTTAGTAAAACGCTTCGTAGACAAAGATTCCTTTTGTATAAAAGTAAAAGTCAAAGGGGTTTATACACCATATAAAAGAAAGTTGTGTATAAAACAAAATATGCCTCAATGAAAGGAGATTGAGACGATGTCCCTTACCTTGGGTCCGACTTGACTCGATCGTTCTTTAACGTCCTGAATAATAAACTTGAGTTAATTTCTACTTGATTAAGAACCTTTTTAAAGTTAATTATTCCTTTTATATCACTTATTTCCTTGTTATAAACATTATGTAACCATTTAAGTTAATAATGTTTGTTTTGTCGATATTTGGTTCTTAAGTCGAAAGTGGACTTCTTACAATTACATGTTGTTCGTGTGGTAAAAGGTTCTTTATACCCAGAATGACATTCCTGATTTGGATAGCATATATATCATATATATCCCGCATATACATTTATTTATAATATTACATAATTATTTAGAGGTAGGAAATGAAATGCACCGTTCATGGAGACGGTAAGTCATACGTACGCATGAACGCTACTTTCATTTCTTTGTCATATTAATAGACTTAAAACTAAATGAGAGGTATGTATATTTTAATTCCAGAATTATATTCATAATTTAGATGTATCATTCATTATATATATCCATTATATACATGTACTTTTAATAGTACATTACATTTGGGGATAAGAAATGAAATGCACCGTTCATGGGGACGGTAAGCCGTACGTACGCATGAACGCTACTTTCATTTATATCTCATACTTTAATGGAAAGAAATAATAATGATATAGAGGTATATTATAATTCCAGTATAACATCATATATAATAACCATAAATCCATCCTTTATACGTCCCACATATGGCATTAACGAATCACATCACTTTGAGGGGGCGGTAGTCCGCACTTCCTTAAATGAAGATATCGTGTTTACCCATAATAGAAACCATAAAGGTATGCCCAAAATGAAAAATACAGAAGCTTAAGGAAAACATAAACATATTATATATCATATATAAATATAGTGTCATCTTAATGGCCACCTTTGAAGGTGTTAAAAAAATTTTGAACAATCATCGTTTCGGGAGGTAGAAATTCACCATCCACGGAAACAGTATGTTCTTTAACCATTAGATGTAGGTGTGTGTATGTGTAGCTCGAATCCTTATTATAACAACATCCTAGTATATTTAGGATACTGTAGTTGTTACAAAAGAAATGAATAAAAGAGTTTAGGTGGTTGGAGAAGCAAAATAAAAAAAAGGACTCAATAGAAGACATTACCTTAAAATCGGGTAACTCTCTTAGATTTGAGCTCAAAGGCTTCCTTGGGAAGACTTCTGCACAAAGTGAGGCTTCAAGGAGTAAAATAGGGATTTGGAGAGCCAAAATGAGCAGGGGTTGGCCGAGCCAAAGGCTTTGGGAGTGTGGGTAAGGAGGTAGAGGTGGGGGCCTTTTATAAGAGAAGAGGTGGGGCACCCTTGGAAGGTAAAGAAAAGTCACATTATTTTAAAACAGTATTCGGATTTAATAGGTACCAAATTGATGTGTTTCGAGTATAAGGTGATAAGGGGTAGAAATCCACACATACAATAGGTTTTGGCCATGTTTAGGTCTTAGATTTTACATTATCTTTCCATTTTATTTAAATCGTTAAATAATGAGGTCATCGCTGCATCATCATGATGTCATAAATTATTTAATTTATTTAATTTCTAAAAATTATAAAAAAAATATCATGATGTAGGAAGTCTTTTTAGATTTCTAATGAATATTTATAGTAGAAAATATGACTTTTATAACCCTATGTAAAAATTGTTTTAGTAAAAAATCTCATGTGTGTGTCATTTTTACTTTTACATTAAATAAAAAGTTATTTATGTCATTTCCCAAACAAAGTGGCTCCATGGGGTCCCCAAGTTGACTCATGGATTTTATTGGTCGGCCATGACACATCCAATGAGGGTAGAACATGTGTCAAGCTCATCTCATATTATTAAAACATTATTTTTACCTTAAACTACACTAATTACCTCTAATCGCGATTAAAAACTTAATAAGTTACTATTCACCAAAAAATTATTTTAATCCCATTGAACCACATATTACTTCTTAATGAAAACCATTTATGTCAGATTTTTGAAATTCAAAACACATAAGTGGTAAAATTTCATTTAAACGAAAAATCAGTTTTTATAAGTACCACTTAGTGGTTTCACTATTCATCAAAAATTGAAATGTTTCAGAAAAATACCAAAAATTTACCCTAAGCTATATTTGATATTCCGAATTCAAAAATGAAGTCTATTTTACAGAATTCAAAACATATAAGTCACATTAATTAATTTAATAATTAATTCCCGCTGTCATGACAAATAGCGTGTTTTTATGAAACAATAAGTATCAAAAGATTTACACTAGTTTAAGTCCGATTTCAAAGTGAAATTAATTCCAACGACCACTATTGGATTTAATGGTAAAAATATTTTCTAATTTCACTTTAAAACCAATTAAAAAGATTATCTAATCATCTTAATAAATTAGATTAAAAAGAGGTTTTGAATTAAAATACAACATTTTACACTATTCATTAAAAAATGAACTTTATCGAAAAGATACCAAAAATTTACACAAAGTAAATTTTGATGTCCCGATTCTAAAGAAGAGTTTTATTTGTTTTAATAGAATGTATAAAAGTGACCAAAACTATATTTAATGATGGTTCTCCATCAAAAGGTGATAAGTGAACCTTTAGTGAAAATTAGGGTATAAATGCCTAAAATTGAATTCTTTCCGTATTTTAAGCCTTTATATTTTATTGGATAAATGTAAAAACATTTAAAAAACATATATAATCATATTTTAGTTATTTATATCCATTCCCTCCAATACAATGGCTACATGTTAACTACCATTTAAAATAATATTATTATATTACTAGTGTGCAACGTAAGTTTTCAAAGAAACTCATCGTTGCGTATCGAGTACACAATCGAACATAGCAACCCCTTTAAAGTAAAATTAATATTTAATTCATAAATATTAATAAATATGAAAATTATTTATTCTTCATTTACCTGGGATGTTACATGTAGAGTTTCATCCTTTAATAAAAGTCAATCACAAACTCATCTTTCCTCCAAACGGTAAGTATTCAAGATGACTTGGTCACACCTTAAGCACAAGAATTAAATTCTAGAGTATCACATAATCTAAAAAATATGAACTATATATTTCCCCTATCTTTAGACATTAACCAACACCAAAATTTGTTATTACAAGATAAGATGATCCCCAAAAGGATAATCATTTATAAAAAGAAATACTACTCTTAATCTCCAAAATTCAACAAAAAGTACCAAAAGTTCAAGAAATACCATTCAATATAAAATTCTCCTTAAAATTATTAAAAACAATCCAAACTAAAATTTAAACCCAAAAATCATAAGGATTTAATCACATAGTCTTCCAAAGTAAATCTTAACATTTATCCGTAAAAACATCGACCACTCTTAAAGTCTCATACTAAAGTGTAATTAACCTAATCACATATTCTCTATGATAGGTTAATCATTTCCATAAATAACCAAAATCACCTTATGTCCACAATTAAAACATCTATTCATCCAAAATAATATTTCAACCATTACTCCATAAATGAAATCCCATAGTATTCTATTTCCATTAAGAATATAGTGTTCCCAAAAGAGCAAATGTCTTCCAAAATAACCTTTATCACATAATCACAAAATCATTTTTTATACTAAGGATATCTATTTGATAAAACATAATATCCCAAATAAAAATATTCTTGATCAATAAAATAATTTAACTAAAAATAATTACTCATACTAACCAGGTACTTCACATAGTCTAGTGGTAGGTGATAAATCCCAATCGCACTTTGGTTGTGGGTTCGATTCCTATTTCTTTGTTTGATGTGATGGGTTTTCACACGTTCTGCATGAAATAATGAAAAAATTACCTATACCAATGGTTTGGAACCGTTGGTATAGCCTATACCAGTGGTTTGGGAAACCATTGGGTGATTTGGCGTGGGGAAAGACCTATCCCAGCGGTTTTGAGAAAACCATTGGGATAGGTCTTTCCCAACAGTTTTGGGAAATCGTAGGGATATGTATATATAAAATAATTTCCAGTAGAGTTTTGAACCCACAACATCCACGTTAAATATCAATTCCTTTACCACTATCATTGAGTTTCCTTAGTTAATATATTTGGATATATATATATATATATTTAATTTATATATTGATTTATTCGATGATATTCGATAAATGTACTCATAAAAAATAAAGGTACTTATCATAATGGTTCTCAAAACCATTGGGATATGCCTTTCCCAGTGGTTTTGAAAACCGTTGGGATAGGTACCCACCCATTCCCAATGGTTTGGTGAATCCATTAGGAAAAGTAGCCTCAAAATGGGCTTTTCTCAAGGTTTTGGCTAATCCGTTGGGAAAGCCATACCCTTTCCCAACGGTTTGGCCAAACCATTGGGAAAAGTGGCCTCAATTTGGGATTTTCCCAATGGTTTGGCCAAACCATTGGGTAATCCATACCCTTTCCCAACGGTTTGGCCAAACCATTGGAAAAAATGGCCTCAAAGTGGGCTTTTCCCAACGGTTTATCCAAAGCACTAGGAAATCCATAGCCTTTCCCAACGGTTTGGCCAAACAATTGGAAAAAGTGGCCTCAAAGTGGCCTTTTCCCAATGGTTTAGTGAAACTGTTGGGAATGGGGACCTATACCAACAATTTTTACAAACTGTTGGTATAAATTCATTGTTATAGGTTAGATTTCCAATAGCGATGTTTTCCTTATTCAAAATATTATATAATTTTATAACAACTTCAAAAATAAATTGAGACAAATTCATCAAAAATAACCGTAACATATTTTATCCTCAAAGGTTATCTTATACCTTTCATTTGTCTCCCCAAAATGTAACAACAATTTATCACCTATAATATAACTATGACTCTTTCTAATGTTCTAACCATTATGGTTATGTCACTTTTTCTTAAATAATACCCTAACCTCTAAAGTTATCTTAACCGACCACTGATACCAACTATAAGGCCCCAACCTTAAAACATTATATAATCTTGAGTTAAATCATGATTTCACATTAAAGATCCTTTCAGGTTTAGAGTTTTAGATAATTAGGTCGTAACTATTACATATCAACTTGAAAATTATATGTAAACACTACTACTCAGTATCCATTTTTTTATAAAATAATAACTCTTTAAAATAAACATGTTGAGTTCCATGTTTTAGACAGCATGAATTTCCTTGATCCCATCCTTGACCCTATTCCACTTTATGTCATGTGAAAAACATTTCGAAAACATGGGATGAGCAAAAAAGCTCAGTAAGGGATACACAGAGAAGGGAAAATGTTAGTTTTTCAAAAAAAACAATTAAACCATGAATACTTTATCATAATTAAGACTTTTCACCTTTATAAAGTATAAAATACTCATCACTGAAGAAAAGATCACTGCTTACCCTTTTATAAACAAAAGATTACCCTAAAACCCTTCGAAAGAAAACATAACTTATTAATGTAACTTGGGAACTAAACTTACATAAATGGAATAACCATTCGGTTAACTTCCACATATACCACTAAATGGAGTATCCAAACGGATAACTTCCATACCCAATGCATTGGAGGTTATAACGTAAACACCCATCCTAGTTTATTACAGCACCACCCATCATTTGGTTTATCACACAACCACCCGTCAAATGTCCAAGTACCATTATAAAATCCTAAAACATAAAATATAGAAAATATAAACATTTCACTAATAAAATTTAATTTTAAATCACAAGAAATCATTTCAGGATATTGAAATAATTAATGCTTTCTCAAAACCATTTTCAAAACTATTTAAAACAATTAATAAAGAGATTTTTGAATCAATGTGTCTTATACCACGTTGAAGATTTTAGAGGAATTAAAATTTTAAAACATTAATGTACATATAAATAAATCCTTAAAACCATTTTGAAAACATGTAAATTAATAATAAATATTTTGAAGATTAAATTTTTATAAAATTTAAAATTATGCTGTAGTTAATGAATCCTTTACCACATGATAAGCTCTGGAATAAAAATAATTATAGAATAAAATTAAAAAATGCTTATAATATCATTAGAGTAAAGATATTCATGATATAACATATTAAATGGATGTATATACACCATATAAAAGTGAATTGATGTATAACAACAAATAAGCCTCAATGGAATGTAAGTTGAGACAAAGTCCATTACAAATATCCTATCCTTAGATTAAGGATAAATCAATGACATAATTATGTGTAACAAATAATAATACACCCAATATAAGTGGATATTAAGTGTAAAATAATACATGGTAATTCAAACATATTCATAGAATGACATAATCAAGAAGTATAAGTTTAACCTAAAGAATTAAAATTGAGATAAAAATATCCCTTATAGAAATTCGACAACCTAATGACATCACTTTAAAATTTAACAAATGAGTTAATGAGAGAGAAAAGGGTATCTCATCACTTGGACATAAAATTTACAGCAATAACTATATAGAAGAACATATCCAAACACAATAATATGTAAATTAAAAGACATAACAAAATAAGTCTTTTAAAAAGAGGAGGGTGAGAGGTTCCCTTGCCAATTTGGGGACTTATGAAACATAGTCCCCGTGAAATAAGGATAATACAAGTAAGATGTAAGTAAACATAAATTAAATTATATTACACAATGAATTCAATCATGCTATGTACATACACCACAAAAAATTAAATAGTTGCCAATATAGCATGAATCTCACGGGAATAAATAGTGAGATGAAAACTCCCTTACCACGTAGCAATCAATCATGTCGTACAACCAAAAATTTAAAAACCACCAAATCAATCACAAAATACCATGAATATAAATAGAATCATGATAATATAAATCAAATGGAAGTACAAAATACAACCCATACAATAAATAAGTGGTGAACAATGGAAATCTCATGGAATTAAAAGTGAGATAAGAAACTCCTTACCTCAAGTCCGACTCATCTTGTATGTTCTTTAATCTTCTGAATAATAAACTAAAGTTAATTTCAACTTAAATAAGAACCTTTTTCAAGTTTACTATTCCTTTTATATTACTTTTTACAACTATTATTCCTTTTATATCACTTTTTACAACGTTATAAACATTAAAAATTATTTAAGTTAATAACGGTCGTTTTGTTGATATTTGGCACCTGAGTCAAAAATGAACTTCTTATAATTACATGTTGTCCATGTGTTAAAAATTCCATTATCTACGGAATGATATTAATGATTTATATATTATATATATCACATATATCTAGTATATATATGTATTTATAACATTACATAACATTTGGAGATAATAAATGAAATGCACCGTTCATGGAGACTATAAGCCATACGTATGCATGAACCCTACTTTAATTTCTATTTCGCATATTAATGGAAAGAAAATTTAATGATACATTGGTATATAATAATCCCAGTATAAAATCATATATAATTTTATGAACTCCATCCTTTATACATTCCACAAATGGAATGAACGAGTCTTATCACTTTGAAGGGGAAGTAGTCCGCACTTCCTCAAATGAAATTATCACATTTACCCATTATGGAAACCATAAAGAAATTCTATAAAATAAAAATAAAGAAGCATAAAATAAAACATAAACATAATATATATCATATATAAATATAGTTCCACGATAATGGCCACCATGAGAGCTGGTTGGAGATATTTGAACAATCATCATTTCATGAGGTAGTAGTTTGCTGTCCACAAGAACAGTATGTTCGTATCCATTTAGATAAAGGTGTGTGTAAGTGTAGTTAAAATCCATCTCATAAAACAGCCTAATATATTAATGATAAATGTGTTGTTATAAAATATAGGATTAAAAAGATTTTATGGGGTTGGAGAAGTATAATTGAAGAAAAGATCATAAGAGAATATGTTATCTTTAAATTGGGTATCTCCCTTTGGTTTGAACCAAAATGTTTACATGAAGTGTCTTAGGCCAGAGGTAAGGCTTCTAGGAGGAATAAAGGGATGTAGGTAGATTAATTGGGTATATGTTGGATGAGGAAAGGGTTATAAGTGATGACTTTTTATAAGGGGGAGGATGGGCTCTTTAAGAAAGTTTGAAAATATTATTTTATTATATAATGATTTTCAGTTTATAAAGGTAAAAAACACTTTACAATAGAATATAAGATGACTCATGTTAGGAATAAAATAATCCAATAAGAATTGGACAAGTTTTGGATATTTTTTTAATTTTTATAATATTTTTTATTTAAATCATTCATTAATTTGGAAAAAACTGCATCATTATTGTGCCATAAATATTTTTATGTATTTGATATCTAAAAATTATAAATAAAATACCATGATGTAGAAAATATTTTTATATTTTTAATTAATATTTATAGTCGAATATATCAACTATATTACCCCACATTAAAATTGTTTTAGCAAAATAATACATGTTTATGATATTTTGATTTTCATCTTTAAATAAAAAGTTATTAATGTCATTATCTTACCCAAGTGGCTTTCAAAGGCCAAAATTCTTACCCAAGGATTGTATAGATTGTCCATTACTAATCCAATAATTTTAGGACAAGTGTTTAGGTAATTTTATATTATTATAATTTTCTTACCTTGAATTATCCTATTTACCTTTAACAGTTGTAAATAAAAGTCAAAAATTACTATTCACCAAAAAATATTTTCATCTTATTGAAACACATTTTACTTAATGATGAAAACATTGTATGTCTATTTTTTGAAATTCAATTAATAGAAGCGGTAAAATTTCATTTAAAGGAAAATTTTAGTTTTTTAACTACTACTAAGTGTTTTCACTATTAATCAAAAAATTGGAGGTTTTCAGAAAAATACCAAATATTCAACCTAATCAATATTTGATATTAGGAATCAAAAAATTATTTCTATTTTAAAAAATTCAAAACATATAAGTTTCATTAATTAATTTAAAATGAATTCTCGTTTTCAAAACAAAAGGCGTGTTTTTAAGAAATAATAACTATCAAAAGATTGACACTTGATTATGTCAAATTTCAAAGTGAAATTACATCCCATTACCAACATTGTATTAAATGGTCAAAATTTAATCAAATTATAATTTAAAAAAAATTAAAAAGATAATATAACCATATAAATAAATTAGATTAAAAAGCAGTTTTGAAATGAAATACAATATTTTTCACTATTCATTAAAAAATTAATTTTATCAGAAAAATATCAAAAATTTACCCACAATAAATTTTGATGTCCCGATTATAAAGAATAATTTTATTTTCTCAAATATAACATATAAATGTGACCAAAACTAGATTTAAAGAGGTTTTCCAACAAAAGGTGATAAATCGGCCTTTTAAAGAATATTAGAGTATTTATGCATAAAATTAGATTCATTCACATTTTAATCCTCTAGATTTTATAGGATAAATCTAAAAACATTTAATAAACATATATAATAATATTTTAGTTAGTTCAATTCATTCCCACCCATACAATAGCTAGGCATTAACAACCATTTAAATTTATAATATTATAATATTATTTTTTTGTACAACTCAACGTTGTGTGCAAGGTAAGTTTTCAAAGAAACCCATTATTGCGTATCAGGTGCACCATCGATCATAGCATTACCTTTAAAATAAATTTAATATTTAATTTACGAAAATTCATAAATATGAGAATTTTCATATTCTTTATTTACCTGGGATGTTACATCTACGCTATCACCACAAGGAGATCTTGACCAACCACGGGGGGGGGGGGGAGTTATCAATTCAAACCTCATAGCTCACTATTAGTGGCCATTTTAGATGTATTTTTTTGATAATTCCAAACATAATCACCAGTGAACATTACCATAAAAATTCTTGATATCTTAGTTTATGGGAAGCAACAATTCAAACAACATCTACATACTCGTTACAATCCATATCATAAGTTCTTATTACTCGAGTGTGTTGTCTCTTTCTCAAGCCATGTCTACCATTACTCAAGGTATAGATTCATTCTTATATAATCCAATCCATTTTATTTCATTAAGTTCAAAATAATAATTTAGTAAATAATTTTAAATTAAAAAAATAAATTTATAAAGGAAAACACAATATAAGTTGTAGTTTTTATTTTATTTAACTGAACTAATTTCTTAACCACATTGTGAAATCATATATTTTAGTTTCTAACTATTTTATGTATCTAATAAATAATATTACACTATAAATATATATGGTAAAACACCATATTAGCTGATACATACAAATTAAATAATGAAACTAAGTAAACCATGTAACAAATCACCAATAATAATGAAAATGGAAGTTGGGGTTGTCACTTAGTGGTTAACACACCCTGTAATCCTACATGAAACCCTAGATCAAATCCTTATGGAGGGATATTTTTAGGTTATTATAGATGTAATATAACTATAACACTATGGTATTGTAGTATCTAGAACTATTTATCCAATTTGGGCCTTAGGGATACCTCCGTCCTCTTGGCCATGGGATTTCAGTCCAAGAAAAGCCCTAAAGCATTCTAGGAAGACTGCATAGAAGCAAGCCCTAGAAGACAATTTAGAAAATGAAATATCCACAAGATTTGATCTAATTCTATTAAAAAAACATGAGGGTATAGAAATCTATATTGGTTCCAGGCACCATACAACTCTGTATGAGAAAAATGCTAGCCAATCATACATGGTAGGTAGGGATCTAAGCACCTTCAATGATGAAAATTCTATGGAGGGGTAAATATAGTATGTACCATTTTTAGAGTGTCATGTAATGTATCTGGACTTGTTCATATAGGCCTTCAGTTTAAGTATAAGGCCTTGTGCCTCTGGTCCTACGATTCATGTAAGGGTTCCCTCTAAACTGAGAAAAAATGGGAATTATCCAAAAATAAATAAAAAACATGAAGACCTTATGGATGGGTTGAGCACTAGTAATAATTCAAATGATATTTCAATACTATATAACTATCATTATTAATTCACACATTCCATCCTTCTATTTTAGACAAGGTATAAAATCCCAGTAAGCATAACCCCAAAATCATGTGTGTCATGTTATGGGAAATAACTCAACTATAAAATTCCAAATAAATGACAATTATCACATCCCTTAAAAATATAATTTACCTTATAAATGGGTAATATACTATCAAGAACCTAATCTATAATGTATTTAAACAATTCCCTATCTACTATTAACCATTTCCAAAAATTTACACAAGTAAAAGAGTTTTTTTATAAAACTTTTTAACATCACACCACCTAAGACTACATGGAAATGCTTGGGTTAGGGATTCTTACTTGACCACAAACACAGCTCCCTATATACTACATGTTTTCAAATATTAGTGAGGTTCTATGGTGGTATAGTGGAGAGACTATACCCTCATGTTATAGTGAAAAAAAGTGGAAATAATGAAAATCATATACTACCAGGTATATAAAATATCAATCCTTATGATGAGTGCTAAAAAATTATGTAACCCATTCAATATCAAAATTAATATATATATATCTATGTGTGTGTAATATAGTTTATACATACAAGGAAGATTATACAAGAAAATATCTGAAAAATTAACAAAATGAAAAAAAAGGTAAACTCTATAAAATTGATCCCAAGTCCTAGTCTAGTCTCACCTCCCACGCTTTTCACCAGGTAAAAAATCATGCATCTTCCTTAGGAAACATTATCTTATCATGTCATACAACCATGAAATCTTCTTAGGTACCAATAATAGCATGTTTTGGGTGTGATTATGACTTAGTATGCCACCACCAATAATTTCTATGGACATCTCCCCTATGACTAACAGTGAATGTTCATTTTCATGATCAATAAAAGAAAAACCTAATAAATAAACTTCACTGATACATGATTTCTAATGTGACACATGGGATCTCCCATACCTAATTCATCTAGGTAAACATTTATCTTCACATAAAATAACCTAAGGAATCACATTCTTTTAGATCCAAGGTGGTAATATTAGGCATATATTAACCATTATTAAACACTATCAGATCTAATGGTGTTAATCCATGGAATACATTATCACCAAACACCATTGGATTTTCGGGAGGTAATCACTGGAATCCATCACCATTATCATCATTGGATCCAAGGTAGGGGATCCTTGGAGTCCCACAATAACTAAGTATAAATGGAACATTGGGAGGTAATCCCCAACATCGAATAATCACCAAGAATTAATGGATCATTAGGGATAAATCGTTAGCATCCTCCAATCACTAAGTACCCATGGATCCTAAGGATATAATCATCACATTATTCAATTCACCAAGAATAAATTTATCCCAAGTATTTTATCCTCAAAATCCCATAATTTTTAAGTATTGCCTTGTACATTTCGATTATTTAATTCATTAATAATTTATATCTCAGGCTTGTTCAATGTAATTGATATTTTTAAAATAGAAATCAGATCCTATGTTCTTTACCTAATTTATATGCTATGTTCATGGAATCCACATAGATGTACTCAATCACATTTGGTCTAGGAACCCATTTGATCACCTCATAATTTTTTATTTTTTATTTACAATTTTAATCACACCTCATGTGGTCACAAAGGATTCCATATACACACTCCAATAGACCATTAATAGTCTATGAAAAAGTTCAGTTTTATGAATTAGGGAGACATAACATTCATTTTCAATTTTTAGTTAAGATTATGTTATTTTAATATAATATCACGTTATTTGTAGATATAAAATGAGAAATCTTTTCATTAATAGTTCATGAACCATCTACCTTAGGCTCATAAATGTTTACACATTCAATATCTACAAGTGGTTTGAGCAGAAATAGAAGAAAATGAAAAATCATATAAAACACATAAAATATGGAAAATTTTATAAACCTTGCATGATAATACAAAACAATAATAAATACCTTATATTGGAGGAAAAATACACCTCAAGATCATTATTGGGATGAAATATGCTTGATTCTAGGGATAAATAAGGGATAAATCATCAGAGGTGGAAAATTAAGGAAGGGGTGTGTATGGAATGTTGTTGGTCAAATAGAGGGGGAGAAAAGGAGGGTTTGGGTATAAATTCAGGGGGTGAAAATTTTAATTTCATGAATTTTTCACCACTGGTATGATAATACAGTTTTGTTACATGGTTTAAATAATCATGCACCAACCGTGAGGTTCCCTCTAAATGAAGAAGCACACCCTACATGGTTGGTCTACACAGTTTAATAAACCATGTGTGAACCTTGTGGTTCCCACTATTTTTATAACCACACCATATATATTTGTCTCACAGAGTTTGGTAAACCAAGAAGTAATTGTGTCGTTCCCACTATTTTATGGCCATACCATTCCCAGTCAACCCACATGGTTGGGTAAACTATGCGGAAATCATGTGAAACACACATGTAGAATATTCTAGGTTTCACATGTACTTCTCTAGTGATATTTACTATTTAAGGATATATTCACTAGTCCTATTCCTTCCAAATGGTTGGGTTCATGATTAGGATTCATAGTCTTCCCCAAATTATAACTATATTTTTTCATATTTTCATGACTTAAACACTAAAAACACCTCTGATTCCACTCCAAAACCCTATAAACACATCAAATTCATAAAAAATAAGGTAAAAAATAATTTAAAATAATTTAAATAAGATTTTACCCTATAAAGTAGGGTGTTTTATAGTGCACACTAAAGTACTAACACTATTGGTATTATGTAGAATTTTTTTTATGTAAATTTATTATATAATTCTATTTAATTAAGGTTGTTCTATCCAGTTTCTAAGTTATTTATCATCCAAAAAATTAATTAAGTTAAACCTTTTTACTGATCTCAGATTCACTTTTCATAAATTCCAAAAAACTATTTTCATGTATTTTTTTCAATAAACCAAAAATTATGTAATTCAAATAATTTTTTACAATTATAGTGTCTTCAAAAAATTATTGATAATGATATTAGTAAAATCTATTATATTAAAAAAATTTATGTTAAACTAGAAATCATTACAATCAATCATATTAGAATGTCATGATTTAAGTCGATAAAGCACCTTGGTGAGTGTAAACACATGTTTCAAAAATTTATGTCCTAGGAACATGATTTGTTTTTCTACATATACATCCTTTTAAACAAATTAATTATCAAAGTAAATTCATACGTCCATTTTAAAAAGATTAATGTTATGGTGAGATATAAAATCTTGTAGAGTTTGGATGCACATGGGTATATATATGAGAGAAAAAGTTTCTCTATTATCTATACCCTATTTTTGGTAATAAATCTAATCAACTAGTATATCAATATTTATAAAAATTATACTATTTTTATTACACTTGTTTTAATTGTCGATAGGAATCCTATAACAATAATATTTCTAGAGTTCTTAATGAGGATCTAAACCTTGTTTTTTCAAACTACTTAAGATATTCCTACATAGAAACCATCCAACTTTCATAACCCAAGGCATTATCTATGATTTTAGGTTCAAACAGAGATAGGAATGCCTAATGAACAAATTCATTTCATAAGGAAATTTTATTTCAAAATGTTTTATCTACATCACCTGTGATATTATCACTTTTAATATTCCTTAACATCATATTATTTCAATGTAAATATGAATTTTGTTCCTCATCTTATAATAGATCGATTTTTTTAATTTAACTTCTAGTATTATAGCTAGATTTATATTAATTTATGATTGATATGGGTCATCATCCATTAATAAAAATAAGGTTTTAAAAAAATACAATTTGATTAATTGTATTCCAAAAAAATTTATCTTCGTGTTAAGATTTATTTAATAAAAGTCAACCTACATAGTCTATTCAACATTTTGGGTTAGTTTTTTGAGAAATTGATTAGACTTACTAGATATTGTATAGCCATGAATAATTCCATCATCATCAATTTGATTAAAATTATAAATCTAATTTTTAGTATTAAAAATGAAAAATTTTAATCCAAAGACTCTAAAGTAATATAGGTTAGGATTCCTTCTATTCTATATTTTGTAATGTGTCTTACCTAAAAACATATGAAATAAAACTCAATTTATAATGTAGCAGTTTGTGCTCTTGGAGTATACCCAAACGTACTTATCAAATAAATATTATAACAATATAGAATGGGTAATTGTTTAAAGATATTTATTTATTTATTCAATTACACAGTTATGTTGGAAATTTCTAGGTTCCACAAAAATTTTATTTATACTACTTTCCCTAAAAAAGTATCATAATCATAATTTATAAATTCCCTACCATTGATCACTCCAAGTAATGAAAAAATATGGAATTTTCTAATATTTAATAAGTTCAATAAAATTTTAAAAAAAGAAACTTCTTTCCACTTTTGTTCTAGAAAAAAGTTCCCAATATATCCAGTAAAATGATTAACTAAGACATGTACATAGTTTTTTCCTTATTTACACACAGTTTTGTTAGTTCTAATAAGGTCCATAGAAAATAACTATAAAGGTCGGTAATTTGAGACTTCACTAGTAGGTTTAACTGCCAACTTGTGTTTCTTACCATATTGGTAAGGTTCATTTAATAAGGTAGAAAAAAACATAAATTTTGAAAGTTCACTTACTAGTCATTTAAAAGAAATATTTTCTATTTTCCAACCATTTCAATGTCCTAAAATCATATTCCAAATCCAGGTAGAACCCACAATGGTACTAAAACAAGTTAAATTCTAGTAATTATAGTCTTCAATGTTAATTGTGTAAACATTATATTTCATATCGATAGATAAAATGTGGACTTCATTAAACCTTTTGATGGTACATTTTTCATTCCCAAAGTTCACATAGAAACCGTACCCACATAATTTACTTATGTGGATAAGGTTTTTCTTATTTCCAAAAATATAAAATTAAATTCAAAATTAAATTTTTATTGATAATAAAATGTCTCAAATACCAAAAATTTAACCTTTTACATTGTCTCCAAATGAGGATCATCCAACATTCATTTTCTCTAAATTCAAAAAAGTGGACTTGACATTAGTCATGTGATAAAAATAACTAATTTACATGTATAAAGTGTAATTTTGGTTGATACTTTTCATTAATTCTTAAAATCAGTTATATTTAAGAGTTTGGTACCCGAACCAACTGGTGTCTAGAAATGTTAGCAAATGGAAGCTTGGAAACCCACATATTTCTAACCATATAGTTTTTAACGGATTTAATTTCTCTAGAAATATAATCCCTTGTTAAGGACTAAATTTTTTTTAATGGGTAATATTTTATGTAATTATCACCTCTATAACATTTCATACAAAAAATGTTCATTTTTGGAACAATAAAGTTAAATAGGAAATATGAATTTCTAAAAGTAAAAACTATTCCAAAAGATGTAAAATTATATTTCATTTATTTTATATTCTTATCAAAGATCTCCCTATTAGAAGTAAAATTAGGTAAAGGCTTCTTTAGACTAAAATATCATATTTTAGTTTAAGAATGGATTTACAATATTCAATTGTTGAAAAAAATGTATATTTAGCATATAACTCAGGAGTAAACTTAGAAATTTTAAATGTAATTTTAGAAATCCTATAATCAACTTTGAGAAATAATCTTTATCCAAATTAATGTATTTCTTTAATGTTTAATTTTTTTATCTCTAATCATGTCACATATCTAACCATTTCTTCAAATTAGAAAATATCATCCTTAACTTATGATGATGTTTAACTATTTAAATTATTCCAATTAAAATAAAACATTTGAATTATAAATTAATTTCATAATAGAAACATGGATTACCTTCCACATAAGGAAAATATCATTCTGGGTAGAATTTGCATAAAACCCAATTATTTTAATTATTTCATCACTTTCAAAATCACTGCTTCTTCAAGACGATGGATCCTAACTAGCACTCCACATATCATTAGTACCTTTAAAAAATTTCCTCTAATTACTATTTGGTTATTTTTCATTATTTTTCTTCTTATTCGTCCAAGTATTACCAGTATTTATATTCCCTAGTCCCTTGCACTCATAACACATAATATCCAATGATTATTTCTTCTCGTACTTGTATGTTCCTTTCATTCAATAATCAAATCAGATTTTCTTTTTTCATATAATATTTTTCATACATCCTAAAAGCAATGAAATTTCACCTTAACTAATATCTAAATTAATAACATCATAATGATGTTTAGATTTATTATTCATAGTGGTAATAAACTTTGATGTTAACATACCATAAATTAGAACATAGTAAGTTGAAGAAATCATAAATCAATTTTTTATTTTATCTACCCCAACATCCTTCTTTATTAAATTATCATATTGTATGAGACTTATAATAAGTTCATTTAAAATAATATTTACTATATTCTTATTTTAATCTATCATCATCTTCTTGGATTACCTTTACTTAAAAAAAATTAATAATAATTTATACAGGTTTTTTATCTATAATTTTATTTTCCCCAAGTGATTTTTACCCATTAAAAATAGAAATGAAGCATTGGATAATTATTTACATTTATTCACTAAGTATGAATTAAAATTATAGATAATTATCTTGAATCATAACCCTTGTAGTTTCAAGAAAGTATATCTCCTAAAGTGAATAATTTATAACTATTTATGAATTATATTAACTATCTTACATGATGAAATCTGACTATAAATGTTTTTTATTCATTGATCAAATGAGGGTATTTTAAACATTAAAATTTTCATGATATTTTAATTTTTTTCTATTTATTGAAATAAATAATATATTTCTCAGGAATTATATAATTTTTTGTCATCGTAAGAAAATGACCCACACTAGTGTTGATAAGAATTATTATTATTCTATCACGAAAATATTCAATGTTAGATTTATCTGATATTGGTGGTCAACTATGATTAATATTCTAAATGGTTCTGATTGTAATCCCTATTTTGAAATTATCTAATTGTGAATTTTTCATTATTTTCAGAGACTATCAAATTGTTTGGGTAAAAATTAAATACAGTATAAATATACGGTGCATATCATGACATCATAATAACCCAAAAAATGATGTAATAAATACTATAAAGGGTATCCATGAACAAATATATGTTTCATCTATAAAATAATCTAATTTTAACTTTATTTTATAAATTTTATAATTCTTTTATGAATCCCCCAAAACCTATGTTATATTTTATGGTTTTAAAGTCATTTCATAAAGGAGATGACTCACTTACACATCTGTAAGGGTAATATTTTAATACGTTAGGCCATGGAAGTATAAAATAATTAAAACCAACCCTATTTGGAAGAAACCATGGTAAGGTTTGTTTTTTATTACTTTATCATATAGATTCCAAAACCTATGTTTGAGAAATAATAAAGAATTACCTAGTCATTTCCTAAATAAACCTAGCCAATTTCCCATTTCTCTTCACTCAAAAAAACTTTTAAAACGTCCTTACTCTGCCATATCCTCTCTAGGGTCCTCCCAAGGTTCTCCCAATCTCTTCCCAAGCATTTGGAATCACCCTCTCCAGGTAAGGGATCCTAACTCTCTCCTCTTTATTCAGGTATCTTCATTATCTTATATATTTAATCTCCAATTCCTAATATTGAAATATGATAATACATATCCCCTTACTATAAATTTAAATTATAAATGATTAGATACTCCTTTCACTCTCAATAATCCCTTCAGTGAATATACACCCCCATTATGCTGTTGAAATTTCACTGCATCTTTTCATGGCAAAACAATTGTGTAGTGAATACCCATATAAATTTATTATCAAGGGTGTTCAACTTTATGCACTTATAGTTATTTTATTGGGGAATTACATGTATGAATTACACACTCCTTGATCTTTCAATAAAATTTGATGATATATGATTTAATTGTTTATGATCTATGTGGCACCCTTATGTAGGAGAATGAAATGAATGTGGCGGGTTCACCTAGAATTATATAGAGCTCCAATTCATTGGGTAATGTTTTAGTCTCATGAGACGCCATGAATGGGATTAGGTTTTGAACCTAATCCATCACATGACTTTTTACATTATTATTTCTTGGTATTTTCCATTGACCTATGTATATTATGTAATGTTTGATATTGTATCCACATTTCCCATGTTGAATTTATGATTATCATGCCATTTCAGGCCTCATTGTTCATGTTTATTATTTTCTATTATTGTATTCCCCATTTATATTCCTATTTTATAACATGTATTACTTTTTTCATGTTATTACATGTTTATTACTTTAATTGGATTTTTATCTCACATATTTCTTATGTATGTCCCCATGTTATACAATACAGTTTTAAAATCTATTGAATTTTAGAAGCATGTTAATGAATTTTTTAGTAATGTTGTTACATCCGTTATTAAAGATGTTATGATATGTACCTAATTCAAAAATACACTAGTCTTTTAAATATTCTAGGTAGTATTATGTTTACTCTTATGTAATAAATAATGAATTAATGTGTAATAAAGGGGAGTGTTTTCATAATTATAATAAGATAAACATTTAACCAACAATACAAATCAAATAGAAATATATAACATAAATATTAAAAACAATTATTAGGGTATCAAAAAAATAGTCTAAATACCCATAAAGGTTATTATTAATGAAACACTTCAGATCAAAGAGGTATTCCCTATTAGGAAAAAATGTAATATTGTTTGGTAGACCAGATGAAAGGTATCCAATTTCAAAACATAGGAATATCCATCACTAAGCTAGTTAGTAGAAACAAACTCTTCATTGGGAACATCCAAGATAGAACAATCATAAGTAGGTAGCTCTAGCCTCAAAACCCTCTTTTATATCCTCCATCGATCATAATTCAAATTACTTTAGACTTCATCAAACTCACTTTTATAGTATGTAATATCCTAAACATAGATTCAATTTAATCAAAATGATTAGTAATAGTGAATTCCTCACTGAAATAATATTGATCAAGAAGACCAGATAAAGAAAAATTGAAATAAGAAAACATATATATTTATAATTAATATCCACACAATGATGTATATAAGTTCATATAGAAAACAAAATATAATCAAATGTTCTCTTGGTAATGAGATGATGTAGACTTCTACCTGATTAAAAGTGTTTAAGGTACATCATGTTTTTTCTGTTTCATGAAACCTTTGCTCAATTTATGAGAATTATTGTAAAAAAATACAATGGAAATATTTTGAGACCATGATTTTCAATTTTAACTATATCATAATGTGAATCATCTAAAAATGAGTATAACTATATATTTTGATGAAACATTAACAATTAAATTACAACATTCAGTGTATCTTCATTAATGTCTAATAATTTCAGGGATCAACTTAGTTCATCAAAAATTTTGATTGGAAAATACAACTTTCTCTTATATAAATTTAAAAATAGTCTTTTAGTTATCTGAAAATAAAATTAAAGTTTATTTATTTATTCAAAATAGTGAATAATATATGTAAATTTACTTAATAATAATCTCCTCATCAATCCATATATATAAAATTTTTGGTTATTTCCCTGTAATTTCCAAATCAATTTTCTTATTGAACATAATTTATGTTATATTTAGTAGATGAACTCTATCTAAATTAATTGAAAACTAACATTTTAGATAATATATTATAAAATTAATAATTTATTATCACAACCCCTAATATTTTATTCACTATAAACATCCAATGAGGTTCCCCACCATCAAATACTTTTTATATCTCTCTAACAATGTGATTCATTCTATGTGAAATCCTAAATATTGATGTCTCCCATATTGAGATATATTGTAATGTCAGTATATCCCATCAGATAGAATCTAGTCATGATTTTAATCACAGTTTAAGATAGTTTTATTAAGTAAACATCCTCATAATTCCCTATATAAGGAAAAATAATAATAATCATATGACACACAATGATTATCCATGATAACAGCACCAGTTTTATGGTTCTCACTGAATAGTTAAACCTTTTAGGTGCATTATTTAGTGTCATTCCATATATACTATATCCAAGATATAATGAATCATAAAATACATTATTTAACCAATAATTCTAAAAAATCTCCTCCTCCGTTGATTTAGATCACTATTTGCAAACTTAAGATTTTCTTATGGGAATATACATTATCATAGAGAGACCTTATTTTAATTTATCACAACCATTGATCCTAGGAAAACTTTTAAAATTATTAATTTTACTCAATAAAATTATGATGGATTAATTAAAACCATTATAGATCTCTAGATTTTAGTTGATTCTTCTTTATCCTTACCAATCTTATAAATGTTATAGAAATATCTCTATATAAAACCAAATTAATTAGGTAATTCTAAATTTATTTCATCACATAATCATGTTCAATCATTTTAGTTACCACTATAATCCACAAATTCATCAAAATTTTCATAACATATACCATGTTATCATAAACATTCATCATCTTGTTTTACATTTTCATTAGTAATTCATCATTTTGAACATTTTATTAAAACTCATTATTTATATTCTTTTCATTAAAAAAATTTATGATATTATTTCTTACTTATAGGTTTACAAACATTTCTGTGAGTAGTTTACAATAGTTCAAAATTGTTAACTTTCACCTTCTTGTGAGAGGTAATCTTGATTGTTCAATTAATTCTTGTACATTTCTTTGAAAAAAAATACATTTATTGATTTAAATGATATTAAATTTCCAGGACACTCTTAAATAATGTGACATGACTAGTCGAACCATCCAAGAGTTTTTCTAAAATATAAAATTAGTTCTTTATTATTTGTTTTAATTGAACCTATACTTATTGACTTCCATTTTCTAAATAGGCAATTAACCTCAAAAAAGTTTCCTTTCTCCACTTATATTGTTATAACATAATATTGTACTAAACCTATATCATTTACCTAATAATTTTTTCCTTTGTGATTGAAACAAATCCATAAAAAGTTCACATTCGCAAAAAAAAATTGTTCTTTTTCTAACATATATATCTGATTATTTCCATCATCCTATAAGCTCTATCATTTTTCTCTTGAAAAAAATTGAGGATTCTTTCATTTTTTCAAATGAGTGTTAGATATTTTATAAAACTTTTCTCTCCTAATAAAATAATCAAATTCATATATATTCAATAATTCATAAAATGAGAATTTTAAATTTCCAATTTTTGTTCATTAAATGTCAACAATTTCTTATTTAATCGAATACCTATTTTTTCTTCGATAAAAAATTGATAATTATTACCCATTTTAGTGTATTTTTTGGTTTATACTAAAACATAGTTCATGATTAATTTAATTTATACTCATATTTCATAGTACACTCACTCACCCCTTATATAGACCATGAAAATTTAAATTTTAACTTCTTCATGTGGTTTAATGTTTTTAACTACATCATTTGGATAATTTTAACTTATTTTTTATTTAAAAGAAATTTTTATTAGGTAATTCAATAATATTAATCTCTATAAAAAACAATGAATTTGTTTATTTAATATTCAATGATGAAATTATTTATATTTACTCTTAAAACAATTCATCCTAATTTGAAAAATGGGAACAAATCGAAGATATCTTTATCCAATTTTGATATTTTGGAGAATTTTTCCTTTACCACGCTCATCAACATGAACTTCATTTTAGTTTTATCTTCACTATAACTTGTTTTATCATTTCCAAATGATGAATTAAAATATTATTCATCACTTTCAAATTTACCATCAACCTTGGAAGTGAATGGTTACTCGTTATAATTGCGGGTTCAATATACCTAATTCCAAAAAATTAGAATATATTCAATGGTAACACATTTTTTTACCATGGAGAGGATTAATATTTTTCAGTCCTGATGATGTAAGAAATATTAATAACTTTACATGATATAATGGGTGCTCATATCACTACATTAAAATATAAAAACTAATCTTTCAACCATGGAATTATTATTCTTATACAATCCAAAATGTGATGAATGAAGTCCAAGACAAGTGATTTGAAGAGTTTAGAAGCTAAAACCACTTTAATAATTTCCAAATTAATTTTTATAATTACTAAATTAAATTCAAGTTAACTAAGATTACATATTGAAAACCTATGTTTTTAGAATCACTTGTTACACATCCTTAAAGATTAAATTTTGGTTTTTCTCCTAATAGACTATGTCTAATATTTTTTCCTTATAAATTTAATCGGTAAATTTATGTTTAGAAATTTTAACTTTGGATAATAATGAAAAAAAATATTATCACTCCTTCACTATAAATATTATTTTTTCTCAATCTTGAATAACATTGAAAGTTGTTGTACAAAAATTCACTGAGATTATTATCTATAAATTGTGTAAGGAATAGTTTTGTCCTATATGACTCTTATGAATTATTTCATTAATATTATATAAGTTAGATTGGTGATCCAAGATCATGATTTTTTAAATTAATGTCTCAAACCAAGTACATTGTTGTGTTAATTAGATTAATTTATCCTTTTTAAGTGCTTCTATAAATAGAATATGACACCCTAGAGTTTTGGTTAATTTTTTTCCACCAAACCATAAATTTGAACATTGTGTCTTACCCTATTTCTTGAAATTTAGGTCACTACATGCATTGGGCATTGTTTTTTATCATATCACTAATTTACAATGTTGTAAAACTATATTTTATTTATTAGGTTTATATCCTTTATCCTTCTATTTTTTTCATTTGTTAATTAATTATTAAAAAAATATTTGAATGAATTCAAAATTATTCCATGCTATCCAAGACTTAAATATTTTACATTAATTTATTTATTCATTCATATTAACATTTAATTTTCATTTTATATATGTGATTTATATCCTCTAAAAATGTAAATTAACTTAAATCATCATCTTTTTTTTACAATAGTAATCTAATCTATTCTTTGAGTGATTTAAAAAAAATTCTCTCAACACATCATATTATTACTAAAAATACTAAGTAAATTTATTCTATGAAAGATATAAAAAAATAGAATATATTGATAATTTTACTTATTTTTCGTTCACATTATTAGAACAATTTAATTTCTTATCATATTACATCATTATTATCCTTTATTCTTTATCTTAATTTATTTTCTATTTCGATCATATAGGCCTAAAATTTTTATCCGCCATTACTTTTAGAGAAATGTTGTATGGTAAACACATCCACCTCATTACAACCATTTATTCACCATGTATCCATTTTCTCACCATAAAAGGGTCATTTTAATACATTCCAAATACTATAGTCTCTATGTAATGATCGATGACCTATGATTTACAAAATAAGGTAAATATTTCATATCTCAGTAATTTATTTGAGTTATAAGAGTGGATATAAAGTGAAAAAATAACCATGATTTTGTATTTTTATGTAAGTGAGTGAACATTTTTGAGGGTATCTCCCTTTATTTCTTTGTGAGAGTGATAGAGAGAGTAAGAGATAGAGAGATAGAGAGTGTGTGTGTGTGTGTGTGTGCATGTGTGTGTGAGCATGTGAGTATGAAAGTGTGTGTCATGACTCAACCCACCGGGGCTCACCTGGATAACTGAAAGTTGTGTGAGACAACCACAATCCTTCCTCCAATAGGCATGGGGATATTGACTCGTGTTCATTAGGAATAAAGTAAAATGGGATGCCTTAACTTAATGTACCTATAAACATGCACACAACTATATCCACTAAAAAGTGCAGAGGAATAATAAAGTAATATAAAATTGAGTGTATAACCATGCATGTAATAATATCTACATAATATATAAAATGGAATACAATAGTATAATTCAAATGATAAATGAGGAAAAATACCTGCCCAACCAAAAATACAAGGGGGAAACCCAAACTAACATAAACTATAAAGAGTAGACTAGGGGAGAGTCGGGATATAAATCCTTGATTCCTACCACCAAACATGGTTAGTGGCACCATATACTATTAATATCCACTGATACAAGGTCCACCATAGTTAGTAATAAATGCCTGTTATCTTTATGAGACATGACACATTCTGGAAAATCACATGCAGGGGTGATTGTAAACATACAAAGTAGGAAAATCTGAAATTACCATACATGAATTGTCAATAGGGAGTAATTGCCTAATCAAAACCAAGGAATATCTATCAAAATTTGAGATAACAACCATAATAATATCCTAGATATTCCTAATAAGAAACCCAAATGAGAGAGAAAGGGGATCTCTATCTTTATAGCCTATCTAAGAATGAAGAGTCATCTTGTAGCTCCAAAGGTTCATCTCTGATTCCCATAATCACAAAAAAACCGTATAAGACTCTATTTTGAGGGACCCGTACATCACTGTTTTATCCACTATTTATGGACCTACAACTCTATTAAATCATCACATGGAACCTCTCTAGAATATGTGTGGAGGTGCCTTCACCTCACCATTGTGCTCCACAATCGAGGGATCCAAACTCTAGTGGAGGAACCGCCCCTACCCGAGCATGAAAATGGGGGAATACAACTTAGTATATTGGGGACCTATTCGCTACTGTAGTATGAGAGAGTGCCAAATATACCTATGTAAAGATCCTGGTTGAACCATGCCCAAGTGAAACTAGGGAGTATCGACCCTAGCATCTCTCTGATCACACCTGATAACTAACATGGGAAAAGTGTCTCTGAAAGAATTATCACACTTGTAACACCACATATATTACCACATATGTAAAAAATGAATGTTGACACTTTGTTCTTCATGAAAAAATACTTATTATAGGCTCTTTTCATGCCAAATTTTTGTTTAGGAAGAATTCTAACAAATACATGAGTCTTATCATCAGTCTATTAAAATAAATTGTAAATCCACCAAAATATCACAAAAAAATCCATTGATGGACAAATGGATAATGCTGTTTTGAATCTTATATAATTTTGTTTCAAAATATGATATTTATATTCCCAAAAACATACTCCCAATGAAAAAAAATATATTTTTTCATAACCCGCACATACAACCCTTTTTGGGACAATGCCAAGAGTCAAAATAAAATAACCCACATTGGTCTTGAAATTTTTTCCTCAATATCAAGGTAATAAGGCTATAGATATATCTTCAATCCAATTTCACATGGATAAGTTATGATGGAATTTAGATTCCATAACAATAATAATAATAATCTTAATCTTAATATAAAAAAATAAGTATTTTAGAGAAGGAGAGTCTGAATGGCCTTTCCCCCCATCTCATGCAACATCTCTCCATAGCCCCTTCAATATGTTCACAATGCAAATCCCCCTAATTCCTCATTAAATGATTTTATACATTATTATTATCACTAATAATAATGACAAGGGTAAGTGGAAATCTCCCCATTCCAACTACGTGGCGCATAAAGGGGTCCTCCAAAAATGTGTATCCCCTTTATTATCTTCAAAATTATTATTATTTATAATAATAAATTTAACTTTTTATTAATATTAAAATAAAAAAAATTTATCACATGTTGTAATTATTTAAAACAATAATAACAAACACCTCCCTCTAGGGCCAGCTAGAAATCATATTTTGACCATTCTTTTCCAAAAACCACCCATATTATTCATCTGTTGTAACCACACACCCTGGTTCATAGGAATCCCACCATCCACACAAACACTGGATTCTATCATTGTCTTTGGATGGATTCTAGACATAAGTTGTTCATAAAAATCAATCAATACCCATCTAGATAGATCCACTCAATCCGATTCGCAAACCATTGATACCCTATCCAACTTTGGGTTCATGTAATCACTACCACACCTCCACCGTCTCTCCAAAAAAAATACAAACTCATGACTGTGGTATGGTACTCTAAATTTTAAACACAAAAAATGGTATTCCTAAATATTATTGAATCATTGGTCAGCTGATTATTGATGGAAGACACCAAGAATAGAGGTAGAAAGGAACATAACACAATGTGTACCATGATCAATGGTCGTGCTCATTTGTACATCATTAATGGAATCTAATGATTGAGGTTATAAGATTAATGATAATTAAAGAGGAAAATATATATGAAATTTTTAGATTGTTGAAGAGATATCAAACATTGGACAGCCCAATAGATATGTATCTGTGAATTATTTTCAAAAAAATATTAATTATCATTTGGATCACATTTTTATAGAACATTAATGGGGATAAAACCACAAAAAAATTGATACCTAAATTTTTGGATTGATATTTAGTGAAGAACGTGTCCACCAAGAATAAAGATTATTTTCATGATTTGTTCTTCATTCATCTCACGATCTACATCAATTTTTTCATCATCAACCCTTAGTCCCGATATGGCAATGATGACTAGGATATCCTATAATAGTCTCAAGGTTAAGTAGATAATCCTAGAAATACATAATAATAATGAATTTATTGAGTATTATTTAGGTCTGGGTTATTAATTAATTAAATAAATTTAATTTAATTATTTATTAAATTTACTCACTGACGGTCACCATAAACGGAATGCCCAACACCGTCCAACCATATGTTGCGCTTAGGGTAAAACACATGTTCTGGAATCAACTATGTCCTAGGATCTCTGATATGATACTCTTTGGGTGTTATTCCATTATTTCAGAAAAAACTATGCAAGCATGATGTAATATATTTACTATTTTTATTTTATCAATACTAAGCTCACTGTACCTCATAATTTCACATCCTCTAAACGCCTAGCTCAAAATTATTCCTTTGAATACTAAAATGTTTTACATAGAAAAAAGTTTTTACATTATCCCCCAACTTCTAGTATTTTCATCCCAAAAATCTAAAAACCTACCAATATAGGTGATGATACCACGCTTTCATTTAGGTATCCTACTTCGAAAATCTCTCATGGAGGTTTCTGAGCTACCAGCAACCAAAAACCCAAGGGAAACACTCACCCATGAAGGGTTTTATCTTATCGGTAATAAAATTTCATTGATCTCTTCAGACTCATCAACAAGGGTAAGCCCACCCTCAACATCCAACTCATCATGGTTAACATCATGAAATTAGTTTATCACATTCTTCCTCAGTTGTGGTTGATGGAAAACACCAAAAACTCATTCTAACTATAATTAAAGGTTCTATAAGTTCACCACCTTGAAAACTCAATACAAAAATTTGAAATAGGGCCTAAGATCCCAAGAGATATAATGTCTTCATTAACCACTCCATCTGATCTTCAATTTGGTTAGATCACTCAGAAAGCATGATATCCTTTACAAACTCCAAAGTCCATGTTAATCAGACCAGATAGGACACTGATATCACTGAGTAGTCTTCATCCGCCCCTAGATGAAATGAACCTTTCACAACCATAACTATAACAACTCTTTTCTTGTAAGAATGTTCTCCCACTATCTTTGACTAGTACATCAGTGGTCTACAAGGTCTCCCTACAAGACATAAAATTTTCTACACTAATGGTGGTATAATAAATTTTTTTATAGTAAAACTCAACTGATAGTAGATGATCCACCCATCTATGACCCAAAGAAAATATTCAATCTCAAAGAAAGTTCTCTAGAACATAAATGGTCTGCTCAACTTTGAAATATATTTAGGTTAGAGAATTCATGTTTAACCAAAACTGATCCCCAAGGGCCTCCTATATCCTCCCTATAATCATAAAAAAAGTGAGCATCATAATATAAACTGATCATTGAGGAAATCCCATGAAGTTGGACTATATCCTACATGCATAGGAATCCCAAACTCTCATCTAATCTACACAAGTCATTAGCTACTGATAGGTGAGTCATCAAGAGTTAAACTCATCAAAATTCTAAAGAATCTTTTCCACAAAACAAATTTCAAATAATCCTCATAAATCCTCACCACACTTGGATGTACTTGTAAGTGGAGAAAACCTCCTCATCATTCTCTTTCACAGCATGAATGGTTTCACTATCCATCCTCAAACAAGGATGAAATGCTCCCCACCTTCATAAAATACAATAGGAATGGTCTAGTGGATAACTTTTCATGAAATATCTGACATTTGATATCCCCATGTTTTTCCTCCATAACGTGTTGAAGAAGTGAAGGTGTTACAACCATCTATTGGAGATATGATTAACTATCCTCAATTTTTTTGTGTGTCCACTATCTCTTCCATATCCAGGAATTTATATCATAAGAACATAACCTCTATTGTTCAGAACGGACTCAATAAGAGCTCCCCATAAATATGACACTCCCAGGGGAACTATAGTACTCTTCTCAAGTGTCTCACATTAAACTCTTACACCGAGTAAATGAGGATAATAATGAATAATACTACCTCTAACCAATCCAAAAAGAGATAAGTATTCAATTCATAAGTCTCACAACTATTCTAGGTTATTAAATAAATAAATAGTTATCCCCATGAACTCAAAGAAACTACATCAAATATAAAAATACACATTCAGTATAACCTCTTCAGTAACCTAGAGATGGTGATGAACCATCCTAAGGTAAAATGTTGAGAACCACTATACCTAAATCTACCTATTGAAGAATTCAACAATTTTAAAGGGTGGATACTCCTCTCTGACCATCACCTAGCTTGGGAGACATAAATCCACACCTAACATCAAGCTCTCATCATCATCTTAGGAGAACCTCACTAGGATTCCAAGGACAACACATGAGTTCATATGACGCCCCATCTTTACATATTTTCCATCTACAACTTTAGCTCTCATGAATCAAAAGGTCCATATTATGTGATTGTGTAAATATTTGGGTTTTCTTAGGTGAAGTTCTATGCCTAAAAAAATATATCAATTGGAGTTAAACTCAGAAAATCCTTGAGAAATAATTCTTCATACTCTTCCACTATTATAAGATATTAAAATATCAGGGATTCTGCTAATCCAAGGGTCATAATAGAAAACTAATAATATCTAATATATCCTCCTACACAAGAGCTCATACTACTCTAACTAGGTTTCCCTATCATCCCATAAGGAAAATCAGGTACACTTTAACACTCAATTGTGTCAGTCATTTTCACATGGATAGTAAGTAGAAAGTCTATGCCGATGGAAAGTTCATAGGGACTCAAACACAACGGTCAAGATAAAAGGATTAGTGATCCTAACAATAGGATCCCCTAAAAACAATGGTTGAGATAAAATGATCCACTAGTATTTCTAGGCCATGTACAGGTGATACATCCATGGAAAGTGTCTTGAAACCACATACCAAAACTCCAATGGAAGTAGGGTAGATCTTGAACATACCTCAATCACATCTAGAGTATCAGTATTACAAGTTCCTACTACTAGAATACATATTTACCCTTGCTCACCAATTCTACTTAACAAAGGCCTAATTTGACACCTTAGAAGATCAAAAATATCTCAAACATACAATTTGAAGAAACTATTCCACCACACCTCAACACTATTCTCATTGGGATAAACAAAACTCACTTGTACATTTTTTGATTGCATCAAAAAAATTAATACTGATTAGAGAAATGTATCTCTTCCTAGTGTACTCATAGCTATGTCAAATATTACCAAAAAAGGACTATACTAACACCCAGTGTTATCCTGCAGAAGTCTCTACACTAGGACCTCCATCAAGAGGGCTCATATCTAAGAGTAGATCTCATACCAAAAGCTCATTCATGTCCTTTACCGCCTGAGAAGGTGTTATGGACCACCAAAATAACTATGTGATATATATATCTAAAACTTGGGAATCTTAAATATCATAAGTGTGTCATCTACAAGTACCCCCTAATTTAAAGGATACTCCATGATATAGACTATTCACCAGTATTACTACTAGGTCAGTTAGGGGTTGCACAAACAAGAAAACACAGACCACAACCTTTATTAAATCCTCCAATTCATATGGTTCTAACTCATTTTGTATCCTCGGTGGTTCCTATTGCTGGAAATTATGTAATGTTATAGTCCTAAATTTACCATCATCATGTCATACTAGATCGATCCACTACTCAACATGTGGATGATCATCTACATAGACCACTATAAGATGGTCTCTGAACTTCTCAGTATGTGGTTGCACTACTCAGTTCATTCTTAGAGGAAAAAACCACATGTATGGGTCCTAGATTTGAGGCATCATCACTCAACTACTCTTCATCATGACACTATTTTAAAATAATATTTAGATATTTTCACAGATACATCTTAAAATTTATTGAGATATACCATGGAAAAATAGAATATCTAGGGAGCTAAATTAAGAAGGGAAGTCAAAAGACTCAATCATATAGGGTGCATTTAAAATTTGTTCATTGAAATTGATGTCTTGGTATGCTTAGTCAACAATTAGGTAATAAGAATCCTGATGTATGGATATATTGGCCGCTACACCAACAGAGGGATCATTGTCCTAAAATCTACCCTCAAGACACATTGACAATGTTTTCCTAAGTTCCCAACAAGGCGTCACCCTATTTTTTTTATCTACACTAACCTAAGGTTTAACCACCTATAATACCAATATGTCACAACTTAACACATTAGTATAATGATCTTAATATTGACCAAGTTATTTACCATTGTTTTTTTATTTTGAATATTTCCTTGAATAGAGGTTAAGGTATAATCCAACCTAGGGAAGGCCCAAGGAGTGTTTGGGGATCGTTCAAATCCCAAAGGTCCAGAAAAAGGGGATGTAGGTTAGGCCACACAATTAATGTAAATCATGAGACCCAGGTCACATAGTTTGTATAAATTGTGCTGCTATAGACAAGGGCATCTGCAAGTCTACAATGTTTGACTACAACCATTTAGACTAGGTGCGTAGTCATTTTTCCTATTGTAGATTGGGGATAGATCCTTAAAACAAGGTTTGGGAACGACTTGAAAACTTTGCACATAAACCATTCACAGTGGGATATGGGGTAAAATTACCATTTCCCACATGTAATCCTTAAGTATAATTTTCTATTATACCTTGATTTAAAGCAGTTAAAACCATGGTTTCTCCCCCACTGGGTTCCTAAATCCATCTTACCTCAATCTTTTATATCTCCTCCATCCAGCATCTGATTTTCAATACAAAGGATGTATTGTACTTCTTAAGTTAAGTCTAACATCACAAACCCTCTTTCATCCAATTAATATCGCCTTCTATTGTACTATTTGGATTCATGATCATATGCCCTTTTTTGAGGGCCTTGGACTGAAACTCATATCTATTCCAACCGTCTTAGAATATGAGTTTGATATTAAGGGAGTCCTTGTCTATGACTCTAAGGTTGGTGGATACATATTTTTCCATATGAGTTTTGTTCATTTCATATTTTTTCCATTATTCCATAAGCCATCATTTACCAAGCCACTTTTTTCTGTTGAATCCTTCATGTATAAATGACCCTAGTGCCTTGATTATTGATGATTGGATCTTTTTAGGTGTTTTAGACATCACATATGCTCTATAAGGACAACCAAGGGGCGTTCAAACCAAATTGGCCATTTAAGATAAATTCCCAAGGTAACCAAATATTATTTGCATATATAGACTTAAGTTTAAATTGAATTGACCCTTGTCTCAGGTATATTTTGATGAAACCAAGATTCCCCATTTGTGTTTGGTCCTCTTATGAATGGAATAGCCAAAGTGGGTATGTAAATATTTGATATGACCCTTCCTTTGGGTTTTCCCCTTATTATATGATATTCCATGTTTAAGAAAAAGTGAATAAAATTCCTTGTATATTAAAACTCTCTTGTAAAGAATTATTTTACTTGGAATGGTTTAAATGGATTGAATTGTATAGAATGGTTTAAGACAATGACTTATGCTTATGCCTATTAAAATCCTTATTTCAGTTTTAATGTATAATTGGTATTGTGTAAGGAAAATGAATCACATGAGAGGTTTTTCCTCATTCCTTCAAATAAATATGCTACCATTATTTCTTTAATATTTAAACTAAAATGCATGATATTGTTTTACCTATGCATTTATTTTTTTACATATATTGTGATGCATTATTAATAATTGGGCTTATGTGAAGCAATCATGATAGGAGTTTTCCTTATGACTTATGACGTGAAAGTGAAAACACCCTTACATAGGTTGTGTAACTACCTAGTGTTTTATCAATGGAAATTCCCTTCTTATAATTATGTCATATAATCATATGAAAGTATAACACAATAAACTACTATGAACTATCCGACCTTTAAACATAATATTGTCCCTTCTATGATCTGAATTTCAAAAATATGACATACACTATTGTGATCAGTGAGATGTTTGGTGTCTGAAAATACAAACTTAATTTTTGACGAATATTAACCTACCCTTAGGAATAGTAATATGACCCTTATGAATAGTAAATCATAGAAAAGAATATTGACCTCACTAATGAATGTATAAATAAAATTTAAGCAACTTATAAATGATAATATGAGCATAGTAAATGTATTGGAATTTTTTTAAGTCATAAATAAATAATTATAATTAATTAATTAATTTAAAATAAAATGTATTTTCTTAAAAGGTTATAATAAATTTATAATTTTATTTCTTCTGGTTTTAATATATTTTTTTAATGCCTTATGTAATTTTTGAAAGCATTATAATGTCGATTATAGTTGTAAAATCTGTATTTTTCAAGTAAATTATGATTTTAATTAAAAATTAAATTAATAATATTTAGAAGATTATTTTTGAAAAATGGATTTCATTTTTGGATTATACATGTCAAAAAATGGTTATGGTGAATTTTTGGGATTGTTCTAAAATACATGATTTTTTTTGTGAATAGTAAAATATTATAATTTAGGATAAATGATAAATAAACTAATTTCTACATCATGCTTGATTCATGGATGATGTAAAGGGTAATTTGTTCAAAATCACATGCACTTATTACTATTTTTTTCATAGAATCACCACTATTTTTGTCCTTTAGGGAAATTAATAAACTAATGATTAAAATATTAAGAAAACACTCCTGCCCTCCATTATAAAAACTACCCACACTCCCCTCTTCTATTTACTCCTTCCAAGCCTTGTGCCTTCCCTAAATTCTACCCAAATATCTCCCCAAGATCCCCCCTCGACATCCATAATCCCTTGGTATCCTCAAAATACCAAATCCTCTCCCCTTAAGAGGCTCTAAAAAGAGATAAACTCAAGAGGTGAATTCCTCTTTCGGACTCATTTATTATTTTTCAAGTCCTTCTCTTTTCATTTTTATTTCCTCACATACCTTAATATAAATGGTATGATAAATAAAGTGACATTAATTTACTGGAATTATATTATTCTAATGGGATAGTTTATTGTAATCTCTTCTTTCCCATTCTTTTATACTAAAAATGAAAACACTGTCTAAGATGTGTTGATTTATCACATTCAAGGATGATGGGTTTTCATTTTTCATTAATATCTTCTAGACTATTCATGAAACCATTTTAATGGGTGAAACAGATCATTATTTATGTATTTTATCTTATTTATTTTTCTATATTCATTTTTTCACAAGATGTAAAATAGTAACTCAAAACAATTTTATTATGAGAAAAATCACCAAATTAATCCAAGCGTTTATCATTAATGTTTTATATAACGATTCAACTTCACTCCAAATAAAAAATGAATTTTATAATCATTTAATCTTTTGTATGATCACTAATTTTATATAACTTCAATTTTGGACAACCACCATCATCATACAGGTGTGTAAAAACATGAATAAAAGTGAATCGATCATTAAAACCAAGGAAGCAGACTCTCCCAAACAATGAAATTGAACCACTTAATGCATCAAAAGGTAATTAATTAACTTAAAAAGGTTATAATAAATCATTTATATATATAATAGGTTTTTAATTACTAATTAATTAACCTAATTTTATTATTCAGATCTTTAATATCAAGTGGAGAACACCATCAGACTTAAGGTAAGGGATCCGCTCTATTTCACTTTTATTCAAGAATGTCCTCTATGTTATGAAATTTTTAAGAATAATCCCTAATGATGGGGTATTATTTATAAACCCCCCCATAACATCATCATGATGTTTAAGTTATGATAAACCCCTTTCTTTCTCATTAATCCCTCTGGGGTACACCCGATACCATGACGATATTCTGTAAGGGACTCCACCCGAACCTCCTTTGTTCCTTCAGGTTTCCTTATCTGTCTTTTACCAAAATGAATTTATCTCATATGTTTATTTTCATATTCTAAGTAATTTTTTTGTGTTATAATTTAATATATCATTACCCTTTCATCATTATTTTTTGGGGATATACATGTTTTTAAGTGATTTCCTCCTCAATACATCCCGATAAGAATACTTGTTTTAAGGGAACTTTCTAAATTCATAACCAATTTCAAATGCAATCTATCTTCTGTATTAATCCACCATTGTCTTTATAAAATAAGTATTTTTATTATCATAACATTCATGGTTAAATTATGGTTTTATATAAAATATTTTTCCCTTTTCTATTTTAAAGGACGCATAATATTTTCCTTAAAACCTCACAAAAATGTTTTAATGCTAAAATTAATTAAATAATTTTCCTACGTGTTGATACTTCTACTTGAAATAACTTATCATGGTACATTTCTATTTTAACTTATGAATTTACATGTATATTTTAGTTCCTTTCTTTCATGGACGTTTTTATGATATGACCATTTATTATGCTTTATGACATGATTGTTGTACACAATTCTCTACACGAGTAACCCTTGTATTTATGTAAGATTGATTATGTATAATTATTGATGTGGAAAACATATTCAGGAAAATTTATGATGGGTACGCCCAGATAGAACTCCAATTAAATGGGTAACGTTGAGTCTCATGAGATGTTATGTGTCATAGTCTTGGCAGTTAGCCTTAGATTGTGCTACCATGTGCGACGGCCTTGGTGGTTGTCCTTGGCTTATACTACTTTGTGAAATAGTTTTGGCGGTTAGCCTTGACTGGTGCTAAATTCATGTTTTATGTTTCCACCACATTATTATGATTCCATGTTTATATGATTCCATGTTTATATGTTATGATTCCATATGTTACATGACTTTTTATATCATCATGTCATGAATTTTATCCCATGTGCTAATGCTTTGTTCTTATGGTTATTCCCTTACTAGGCTATTTATCTCATCCCTTTGTTCATGTATTCCCCAGGGTAACCTATATAGATTTTTTATCACAATTGAAGTTAGGAGCTTAATTTGAAGATTAAATAATGAAATGTTTTATTTACTTCATTGTTTTCAGTTTTATGTGCCTAGTCTTCCAAGACAAAAGAATTTACGATCCTCGACCTATACTCCGATGTTTAATTAAACTTAAAATCATGTAATGCTAAATGTAAAAGTCTAGGTATCTGTATTTGGTATCATAGGATGGTCTAGTTATTTTTGGAGATTATAAATAGAGATCTTTATTTAGAACCTTAATGATCAGACTAAGTATAAGAAAACACCCCGAAATTTTTCTAAATATAGAGTAAGTGGTTTATCAATAAAATACATCCATGTTTTGATACAGACAAGTACTGGTGGATCTATCATTGATGTATCTATGGTTAAAACTTGAAAACACCGATTAGATCTAGACTCGAATAGGAACTGGTTCACAACAACAAGCCTTTATTCACTCTTGTTTTGACACTCCCGGGGGATATGATTTGGTAAATTAATTATCTTATTACAATGAATTACTAAGGTAATGAGAAAAACCCATAAGAATATAAGTTAAGAAATAGATCAAGGATAACATAGATTGAAACATAATGAATCACAAGTTAGCATATACTTATCCTTTACAAGTGTATCCTCTTATATTAAAAGTTTCCTTTTTTATGATTAATAGTTATTTATTGAAGCTCTAAAATTTTACATTCTTTTTTGTAGCTAATGGAAGGAAATAGAAGAACACTTGCAAAAAATCAATGAGATGGGGAATGTGAAAAATTCCATAATGATATTCCTGATATTATGGGAATGGGTGCTCAAAACTTCACGACAGTACTTGATCGGCTAGATCATTGTTATGAATAATAACTTGAATCATGTAGAACACGCTCCTCCTCAAAGAAAATAGAATGTAATCACTGAATCTTTCATGCGACAAATGCCTCCCATGTTTAGTAGATCATATGATCCCCTCCTCGCAGGACAGTGGATGAACTCCATTTAAAATATATTCTCTTTCCTCCAGTGCTCAGAAGAAGATAAATTCCTACTGGCGGTCTATCATTTTGATGGGGAAGCAGATTAATGGTGGACACTAATCTAGAATATAAAGCCCCAGGAGGAAATTGATTCCATGGATTGGGAGGAATTCAACAGAATATTTTTCAATAAGTATTTTCCATGAACCCTCCATATAAATATAGAAAGAGAGTTCCTCTAACTCAATTATATGGAAGATGATTCAATAAGGGTATATGAAGCAAACATTGCAAGGCTTTAAAGGTATGCCTCTGGCTTTTTGATGAACACTGAAAGCAAGGTGGATTGATTCTTTAGTTGACTAAAGCCAAGTCTATGAAAATTGTTGGATATTCTAAACTTAAAACGCAATGAGTGGATTTTCCATTGAGCTCTTAAGGTTTAAATATAGATCAGAGACTCTCAGTTGTATTGGGGGACCAGTGAATAAAAGATGAAAATGAAATCTAATGTGGTTGGTTCCACAAATGAATTCCATGATGGAAATAATCTTGATCATCTCATGTGTAAAAATTGTGGGAATAAGAATCTTGGGAATTGTCTAAAGGGAACAAGGAATTGATTCAAATATGGAAATTTGGGACATTTGGATAAAAACTGCTGACAAGATATGAAGAATCATTCTAATGTTGAAGAAGAGAGGAAGGATCAGATCAAAACTCAGCTTGTAGTGTAGTGTTAAAATTGAAACGTTCACGAGAATCATGCGTAAAATTTCCCTAAGCCTAGGGTTATCAGAGGAAATCAACAACAACCTTCAAGGAAACAAAGAATTTTTATGCTATAACTACTTATAATGTGGAGTCGGAAAATGATGTGGTGATAGGGATGCTAGTTATTCATTTAAAAATAGTGAACGTACTATTTGATTATGGTTCTACACATTCTTTCATATCTTTCATGTTTAGTTGAAATATTCAAACACCACATCAAAATTAGGAGGATAAGTTATCTATGAGAATAGTGAATGGGGAAATTAGTGCATCCATAGTTTATAACTCTTCCCCAATTGATGTTTTTGACTAAACCTCCCAAAAAATCTTTTCATACTTCCCTCAGTGGAGTTCGATGCTATCTTGGGCATGGATTGACTATCTTTATACCAAGACAACATCAAATGTTGGGAAAGGTTGATCACTCTTCACATCCCGAAGCATACTTTAATTCTATACACGTGTAAGGATGAAGATCAATCTCTTTTAGAATTTGTGTCTCAAGTGTGGATATTAATTCCTTATGAGAAAGCATGCCTAGCTCAAATGATTGAGACAAAAGGAGATAATCATGATTGAATACATGCCCATCGTGATAGATTACACTAATCTATTCCCTGAAGAGTTTCCTAGTCTTCCTCCTAATAAATAGGTTGAGTTCTCAATTGAACTTATTTTTAGATCTCAACCTATATCAAAGAAACCTTATAGAATGGCCACCATAGAGCTCGAAGAGCTAAAGAAGTAGTTACAGGAGAATTTGGAGAAGTGTTTTATATGTCGAAGTGCTTCACCATTGGGTGGACCATTCATCTTCATTAAAGAGACATATATATCAATCAACCTCTACATCAATTATTGTGAGCTCAATAAAATCACGATAAAGAATAAGTTTCCTTGCCATAGATAGTTGAATTGTTATATCAGCTTTATGGGGATAGTTATTTCTCTAAGGTGGACCTTCAGTCAGGATATCAACAATTAATGGTGGGGAATGAAGATATTACCTATATTTCCTCTCTAATGAGGTATGGATGGTATGAGTTCATAGTGATTACCTTTGGAATCACTAATTCACTATCAATTTTCATGGATTTAATGAATAAATTATTTTTAGATTACCTCGAAATAATTGTGGTAGTCTTTATAGATGATATTCTGATATACTCTATGAGTAAGGAGGAACATGAGGAGAATTTGAATAATATAATAAGGAATTTTTAAAGGGAGAAGTTGTATGTAAAGTATAGTAAATGTGAGTTCTGGATAGAGGAAATATCATTATTGGGGTATGTTATCACCAGAAAAGGTATATCTATGGACCTTTCTGAGACAAAGGTAATTGAAGAGTGGCCTAGAACAACATTTTTAACATAGATCCATAGATTTCTAGGTATAGTTGGGTATTATTGATGATTTGTGAAGAAATTTTCATGGTTATCAAAACCAATGACCAAGCTGAAACAAAAAGGATTAAAGTTTGTATGGACTCAAGAATGCGAAGACTGTTTTAAGGAGTTGAAAAAGTGGTTAATCATTGCATTAGTACTCACAGTCCCAATAAGTAGAAAAATCTTTGTGGTGTACAGTGATGCTTCAAAGAAGTTATTTGGCTGTGTGCTAATTAAAAATGATAAATTGATGGCCTATGCCTCAAGGCAGCTGAAAATTGATGAGAAAAACTATCCCATGCATGATCTGGAGTTGGAGGTTGTGATCTTTGTGTTAAAAATATGGTGGTGTTATATCTTTGGGGAGAAGTGTGAGATGTATACAGATCAAAAGAGTATCAAATATATATTCACACAAAAAAGTTTGATATGCACTGGGGAAGATGGATATAACTCATCAAGGATTATGACTGCTCAATCCACTACCATCCCGATAAGGTGAACAAGGAGGATAATGATCTAAGTAGAAAGGATCATGCATCTTTATCAATGATGAGAATTGAAAAGGATCCAATATTCTTAGATTTGTAGAGGATGGACATGAGAATAATTAAGGGAGTAACATCATAAATCCTTTCTCAAATGATTTCTCAACCATCCCTTATAGAGAAAATAAAGGATGATCAAATAAAACATGTAGAAATTCTGAAAAGGGTGGAAGTCGTTAGAAATGAAAAATCCTCGAAGTTCAAGATTGATGAGGAAGTATTTTCAGTATTTGGGTCATGATTATTTGTACCATCATATATAGAGATAAAAAAGGATCTTTTGAATAACTCACATATCTCAACCTTCTTTATCCACCCAGGGAGCACAAAGATGTATCGAGATATCAGATAGATATTTTAGTGGGACAATATGAAGAAGGAGATTATTGAATATACGTCAAAGTGAATTGTATGTCAACAAGTAAAGGCTAAAAGAAAAAAATTCTAATGGGATGATAAAACCACTACCCATACCAACATGGAAGTGAGATAACATCACTATGGACTTTTTCACTGGACTTCCAAAGACATCCAGAGGAAACAATGCGATATGGGTCACTATGGATCATCTTACATAGACATCTCACTCTATCGCAATTCTATAGAACATCTCATTAGATCAAATTTCATGGATATATATCAAATAAGTGGTAAGTTTTCCTAGTTTACCGCTATTTATAGTATCCAATTGAGATCTGAGATTCACCTCGAAGTTTTATAAAAGTCTCCAACATGCTCTAAGAACTAAACTAAACTTTAGTATGACCTATCATCCTCAAAATAATGGCTAATCTGAATGGATTATTCATACACTGGGAGATATGTTGAGATAATATTATATGTATTTCAATAGAAAATGGGACCAACATCTTCTAATAGTTGAATTCTCTCATAATAATAGTTTCCACTCGAGCATCCGAAATACACCATATGAAGCCCTTTATAAGAAAAGATGCAGAATACTGGTGTGCTAGGATGAAGTTAGTGAGCATAAGCTACTAGGACATGAAATGGTTTATGAAATGGTGGATAAGGTGAAAACTATTCAGCAACACATCAAGGAATCCCAAATTTGATAAAAGAGTTTTGAAAAAAATCATCGACGAGACCTTGAGTTCAAAGTTGGAGACATAATATTTCTACGCATATCTCTATGGAAGAATGTCATGAGGTTTGGGAAGAAATGAAAGCTAAGTCCTAGGTACATCGTCCCCTTTAAGATTCATGATCGTGTTGTGGATGTGGCCTATCGACTAGCACTTCCACTTTCCATGACCAAAGTACATGATGTCTTTCATGTATCTCTCATAACGAAGTACATACCAGACCTTACACATGTACTCTCTTCAATGGTTGTATAATTGGATTATGATCTTTCTTAAGAAGAGTAGCCAGTGAAGATCTAGGACCATAGAGATAAAGCTACACACAAAAAGACTACTCACCTGGTCAAAGTATTGTGGTAGAACCCTAATAACGAAGAGGCTACATGTGAACTGGAGGAGGCATTGAAGGAAAAGTACACACACTTATTTATGGCATAGAATGCAAAAGAAAATTACAGGGGAAAATTTTCATAAGGGCATAATAATGTAACGACCCAATTTTTTATTAATGGAAATTACCTTCTTATAATTATGTCATATAATCACATTAAATTACAACACAATCAACTACTATGAACTATGTGGCCTTTAAAAATAATATTGTCCCTTCTATGAATTGAATTTTGAAAATCTGACATACACTATTGTGATTAGTGAGATGTTTGTAGTCTCATAAGACAAACTTAATTTTTGGAAAATAGTAACTTACCTTTATGAATAGTAAGCTACACTTATGAATAGTAATATGACCCTTATGAATAGTAAAACATCCAAAAAGATATTAACCTCACCAATTAATGTATAAATAAAATTTAGGCATCATATAAGTGGTAATATGACCATAGTAAATGTATTGGTATTTTTGTAAATAGTAAATAATTAATTATAATTAATTAATTAATTTAAAAGAAAATGTATTTTACTAAAAGGTATTCATAAATTAATAATTTTTTGTCTTTTGGTTTTAAGATAATTTTATAAGGACTTATATAATTATTGAAAACATTATAAAGTCAGTTACAGTTTTAAAATCTGTATTTTTCAAGTAAATTATGATTTTAATAAAAAATTAAATTAATCATATTTATAAATTTATTTTTGATGATGTTTTTTCATTTTATGATTATACAGGTTGAAAAATGTTTAGGATTAATTTTTGGGATTTTTCTAAAATACATGATTTTTGGGTGAATAGAAAAATATTATAATTTATGATAAATGCTAAATTAACTAATTTCTACATCATGATTGAGTCATGAATGATGTAAAATTCCATTGGTTCAAACTCACATGAAATTATTACTATTTTTTCATGTAATAATCACTATTTATAGTCTTTAGTGAAATTAATAAACTAATGATTAAAATATCCAGAAAACCCTCTTCCCCTCCACTATAAAAACCACCCACACTCTCTTCTTCTCTTCACTCATCTCAAGAATTTTTCCTTCCCTAAATTTTTCGCTAATATATCACCAAGCTCCTCCCCCACGTTCATCAGTCCTTGGTCTCCTCAAAAGACAAAATCCTCCCCCCATAAGAGGCTCTCAAAGAAGATAAACACAAGAGGCAAATTTCTCTTTCCGATTCTTTTATTTTATTTCAAGTCCTTTTATTTGTTTTTTTTCTTTCCTCACCCCCTTCACCCAAATGGTATGATAAATCCAATAACATACATGTAATGTAATTCAATTTTTCTAATTTTATATTTTATAATAATCTCTCATTTTCCCTCCTTTTATATTATAAATGAAAACACCGTACAAGATGTGTTGATTTATCACATTTAAGGATGTTGGGTTTTTATTTTGAATTAACATATTCTAGACTGGTCATGAAACCATTTTAATGGTTGAAACATATCATAATATATTTATTTTATCTTATTTACTGTTATGTAATCCTTTTTCCCATGATGTAAAATAATAACACAAAATAAGTAAATTATGAGCAAAATCGCCAAATTAATCCAAGCATTTATCATTAATGTTTTATATAATGATTCACCCACACTCCAAATAAACAAACAAAATTTATAACCATGTAATTATCTGGATGATCACTAATGTTATATAACTTCAATTCTGTGTAACCACCATCATCATATAGGTGTGTCCGAACATGCATAAAAGTGAACTGATCCTTAAAACCAAAGGAGCAAATGCTCCCAAACAATGAAATTGAACAACTTAACCCATAAAAAGGGTCATTAGTGAACTTAAATAGCTTACAATAAATTTTTACATATAGAATAGGTTTTTTAGTTATTAATTAATTAACCTAATTTTATTATTATGGTCTTTAATATTAATGGGAGAACACCATCAGACTTAAGCTAAGGGATCCTCTCTATTTCACTTTTATTCAAGAATTTCCTCTATGTTTTGACATTTTTTGTGTAATAACTAATTATGAGATTTGATTTATCACCTCACCTATACTTTACTAATGATATATAATGGATTATAAATACCTTCATCTTTCATTAGTCCCTCTTAAGTACACTTGATACCATGCTGATATTCCATAAGGGACTCCTGTCGAACGTCCTTTGTTCCTTAGGGTTGCCTTATATTTCTTTTACCAAAATGAATTTATCTTATATATTTATGTGAATATTATAAAGTATGTGTACAGGTACCAAATTAAGTTATCAATACCCTATCATCATTCTCTTTTAGGGATATACATGTTTTTAAGTGATTCCCTCCTCAATACTTCCCGATAAGAAAACTTGTTTTAAGGGAACTTTCCCGAATTCTTACCAGATTTCAAGTGAACTCTATACTATGTTTTAAAAAACCATTTTCTTTATAAAATCAGTCTTTTTGTTATGAAAAAATTATTTTTTCACTTCTGGTTTTATATAAAATGTTTTTCCCTTTTCTATATTAAATGCTCTATAGAATTTTCCTTAGAACTGCACTAAAATGTTTTAATGATAAAATTTATTAAATAACTTTCGTACATGTTGTCACTTATACATAACATCACATACCATGATACATGCATATATTTTATTATTAACTTGCATGTATATTTTATTTCCTTTCTTTCATGGGAAATTTTATGAAACACCCATTTGTTATGCTTTATGACATTATTGTGGTACCCAATTCTTTCCATGGGTAACTCTCATGTTTTTGTAAGATTGATTATGTATGATTCTTTGTGTGGCTTGAATATTCATGAAAATTTAGGATGGGAATGCCTAGATATCACTCCAATGCATTGGGTAATGTTGAGTCTCATGAGATGTTATATTCGACGGTCATGGCAGTTAGCCTTGGCTTGTGCTACCATGTGAGATGATCTTGGCTGTTAGCGTTGGCTTGTGCTACCAAGTGAAACGGTCTTCTCGGTTATACTTGACTCGTGCAAATGTATTTTTTTATGTTTCCACCAAATTATTATGATTCTGTGTTTATATGTTATGATTCTATATGTTACATGCTTTTTATATCATCATGTCATGCCTTTTATCCCATGTGCTAATGCTATGTTCTTATAGTTATTACTTTATTGGGCTATTTATCTCATCCCTTTGTTCATGTGTTCCCTAGTGTAAGAACCTGGATCTTCGTTTTAGGTACGCCTTTACTTTTTCTGGAGTTTTCGAGAAAAATTAACTTTCTGGAAATTTTTGAAGTACACGCCATGTACTTTATGAATACACATCGTGTACTCTTTTCCCACTCGAAGTTGTGTACTGTCCATGTCCGGGCCACACACACAGTGTGTACGGGTGATGTGGAGGCCGATTTTGGCGGAGTACGGAAAGACCTAGTACACGCCGTGTACTCTAAAATTACACGCTATGTACTTTATTTTTTTCTTCACTAAATGCACCGGGGTCACGCATGATGGACAGAACATGCTTCTTCTTCAAGATCTTCGTCCGAGAGCGACCAGTACGGCCGAAAATCTTCCTGAAGCCCCCGTGCCTCCATTCAATCTCCATTCCAGCCACCGTTGATTGCGTTGGAATCGCAGCGGTGAGTTCTCCCTTCTTCTTGAGCCTTGTTTTCCAAATCCTCCTCTTTCTCATGTTACTGTGGTTTACGTGTTTCCGACATTTTCTCATATCTATGACGTTCTAAGGAGAATCTGTCGTCTTTGTTCACGTATATCAATCCCCTAGCATCATGGTAGGTGGTTTGTGCCTTTCTGTAGAATTTATTTGAGTATTTTGTGAAAATTCCACCAATACCCTTGAACAGGGTATTGCATGTTTCCTATTTTGCCCCTGTTTTTGCCTGCTATGCTTGATTTCTTGAGTAGAGGTAAATGCTTGTAAATTTTGGATATGTTATACTGTGTTCATGTGCTTTGAGTTGCATTTTTTTCCTTATTAGGCATTTCCAGTTTCCATGCCTAGTTGTAGGGTAGTGGAACTGTTATATTGTTGTGCTGTTGTGCCTTAGAACGATATCCAAGTAGTTCTTGAGCTTTACTTGGGCGATACTCGCGCGCTGAGCATGTTAATTTCAAACAAGACTATGAGAACCCGGTGTAGTAGACCATAGGGAGAATGGACATAAGGAGTTCTCTAGAGTGGCTTTTAATACGATGCATGACCATAGGGGGAATTGATGATGAGTGCTTCCCCAGAGAGTCTATAGTTCCTCGACGTGGTCCACAGGGGGAATGAGACGTTGAGTGCTTCCCCAGAGAGCCTTTAGCACGATACGAGACTATAGGGGGAATTGACGGTGAGTGATTCCTCAGAAAGTCTACTCTTAGCTGAACCAGAGGGGTGAGACTCTGTGTTCCTCCTAGAGGGTTTCTAAAACGTGTAGGTTGAACCACAGGGGTTAGGCTGTGAGAGCTACCCAGAGGGTTACATGTTTTCTTCTTGTTGCTGGTTGTTTACTTGTGTACTTTATATGCTAGAACATTGGATTGTAGCAGTTGTGTGATTTTCTGTTTACTACTTCTTGCACTCTTACTTGTCTTGTATTCATTGACTGTTAGGCAGAAATCTTTGGGTGGTTGCCTGCTGGGATTGTATCTCACACCCTGTTTGGGTCATGATTTTGGGACCAACCAGACTATATTGTTATAGGTATAGATTAGGGCAAGTTCCCTTCTATTTCAGGTGTTTGACTTGCTGTGGAGTTGGAGAGCATGGGACTGAGCTACGGGTTGCGATGCTGCTGGAGTTGTTGTTGCTTTAGTACTTTGTGTTCAGTTGTATTTCATCACGTTGTTGTGTTTTCTGTTTTCCTTAGATACTTATACCTGCTGTGTCATTCTCATCATTGCTATATATTTACTCTTCCGCTATTTGGTTACAGTTATGTATGTTTTCACTGCTTCCTCTATTGACCGTTGTTTTCCTTACCTTGTATACCTTACCAAATGAGGGCATAGTTTCCCCAATAACTTACCAAGGCCCTCGCTGTTAGTCGGCAGCCTCTGGTGTTTGGGGAAATGCACTTGAGGTCATGTGGCGAACCGGGTATGGGGCACCAGTGGAGGGGCTTCGGATTCGGGTCGTTACAAAGTGGTATCAAAGGGGTTCTTTTCTCTTGCCTTACTGTTTGGAGACTTTATCCAGGGATAGGACGGATTCGGTACTTGGAATTATGCTGTGCTCGGGAGTAGCTAACCCGTGTACAGGGAAATGCCATACTACCTCGTTAATTGCAGTTTTTTGGTTTTAAGATTTTATGGTTGATATGATTTCACCTAGAGTGTTTCACATGCTTTGTGTTGTTATTTTCTTGACGATTTCTATTCTAATTCTGTCGCAGCCCGATGCGATGAGGGTATTCCATCTCATGCATCATATAGGCACCAGTAGAAATCACATGTCGTGCATTCTTGCCATTTATTCTAGGTTACATTAGCGATTGCAGGTTTTTGTGATAGACTTTGTGTAGATTATCCATGCTGTTGTGATAGATTCTTGATAGAATCTCTGCTGCCTTGTTAGAGGATTGTTTGTTTCCTACCTTGCTTAAATGAACGCCAAATTTTGATTCTTGATGTGTTATGGGCCCTCTCGAATTGGAAATTAGTGGATCGTGATCCTGTTTTCTCTTGTCCATGACTTCAGGAGATGTCAAGATTTTATTTGGGGGAGTATGGCCCCTCACGAATCAGAAATTGGCACCACCCTGCCTTGTTTTCTATGTTTTATAGACTTCTGTGTAGTTTCTGAGCTACTACCCAGAAAAACCCTGAATACACGACGTGTAATTTTTGACCACATGCCATGTAGTTTTTAGACAGTGTCACTGACCGTGTGAGCAGGGACACGCAGTTGTAGAAATAACTTTAGGAACATGCCGTGTACGGTAGGTACACGCTGTGTACCCGGCCGTGTCACTAACAACATGGGTCGGGGAAGCTCGAGTAGAACACGCTGTGTTCTAAAGGAACATGCCGTGTAGTCCTGTCCAGGTTCCTAGCTGTGTCATAAACAACATGGGTCGGCGTTACCTTCTCTTCGACACGCCGTGTTGTTTTCCGAACACGCCACGTAGTCTTGTTCAGGTAACCGGCCTTGTCACGAACAACATGGGATGGTGTCACCTTCACCTATACACACCATGTTTTTTCGGAACATGCCGTGTAAGGTTCAGCCATGTAGATGACCATGTGTTTAACAACATGGGCCTCCTATTCCTTGTCCAGTACACACCGTGTTTGGTTAGAAAACGCCATATAGTCTCGGGTTAATTCGGACCGTGTGGGTTAGCCGTGTAAAGAGACTCGGGCATGGGAATAGTTTTCAAGTACACGTCGTGTGTTGGGACAAAACGCCGTGTAGTTTGAGGTGTTACATGAATTGTACGACAGGAGTACACACCCATGTTAGTGGCATAAGAAGACATGCTGTGTCGTTTTTATACACGCCGTGTAGTCATGTTTTGTAGACTTGTGTGTTTTCCTTCCCCTGTTCTCGTTTTATACTCTTGTGTTCTCTGTCCTTGTTTTTTCGATCTATGGTGTACTTTTGATCATTCATAGCTATGCCTCCGAGATGTCTTCTGGTTGTACGTCTATCGTCAGGCAATGATCAAATGCCAGATATGGATGATCAGAGACTTCCTGCCGATCCTCCAGTCGGGCCAGCCTTGGAACCGGCTGTCATACCAGTTGCAGGCATTGATGCACAGTTTAGGGAAGGTTTTATGAGGATGATGCAGACCTTTCTGGGAGCACTGCCTCATTCCTCGACTATGGTAGACTTGACATGGGTTTTTTAGCAGCAGCATCCTCCCACGTTCTCGGGGGAAGGAGGACCTCAGGCTACAGAGTCATGGCTAGAAGTCATGCTGACTATCTTTGAGCATCTGGAGACAAATCCAGAGAGGCGGGTCAACCTCGCTACCTACATGATCTGAGACTCTGCCAAGAGGTGGTAGGACGTGATCTCACAGGCGGGAAATCAGAAAGTTATGGCTTGGGAGGAGTTCCAATGCGTGTTTTATGACTACTTCTACCCGGAGACCCTGAGGGCCGATCAAGACCAGGAGTTCATGAGCTTAGAGCAGGGTACTCTTTCTATCATGGAGTATTCCTTTCGTTTCAAACCCCTCCGGGATGGGAGTGGGGTGTTCTTAGCAAGGAAGTTTGGGGATGGTCTCAGGCGGGAGATCCGATCATAGGTGAATCTCTTCCAGTTGAATTCCATCCCTTCCATCATCAACCTAGAGCTGATTGCGGAGTGCAATCTGAGAGACTCTGAAGCTACGAGCCATGGCAGTTCTGCTCCCAGAGCTAGTTTTCCTCTAGATGATAGCAAGAAGCGCCGTAGAGAGTCTACACGGGGTGATCCGAGGAAGTGAGATAAATCATCAGGTAGCCAGGTGATATGCTACCAGTGTAGTCAGTCAGGGCACACGAGGCCGCAGTGCCAGAGAGACCCCGTGGAGTGCCGATCTTGTGGTAAGATGGGTCACCTTCAGCGTTTCCTCTAGGTTTTCTCACCAGCATCTGGTGACCGTGGTTCTTCCATGAATCCTCGTTCAGGATAAGCACTACCAGTTTCTCACCGGTCAGGGAACTGGAGTTCTTCCGGCCGTTCGGGCTGAGGTGGAGGTCGAGGCCATGGCGGTCAACCACCAGTCCCTCAGCACCAACAGGGAGGTTCAACTCAGAGTGTTCAGCCAGGGGCGCAGGGCGGCAGTGCAGGCCAGTCTTTCACCGTGGAGCAGTCCTATCAGGTGTAGAATCCCATCCCTTCTACAGTTCGAAGTACGATTTTAGTAGCCTCAGTTTTATCTTCAGCCCTTTTCGATACTGGTGATACACATAGATTTATCTCTATTGCTATTGTTGAGAGCCTTGGGCTCTGCATCTTTTCTTCTGCCGACTCGTTGAAACAAGACACACCTTTGGGGACAAGGACATCTAGTGTACGTCAGTGTAGAGAGTGCCCTCTCTAGGTTGCAGGGTATTGTTTCTTATGAGACCTCTACGTCCTAGAGATGACATGCTATTATGTCATTCTCAGGATGGAATGGTTGGTTCCCTTCCAGGCATTCATTGACCATTATCTCTGCAGAGTGAGTTTCGTTTCACCAGAGGGTGAATCTTTTCTTCATAGAGGCGAATGGGATGTTCCGGCGAGTCGAGCAGGACTTGAGCATCATGGGCTAGAAAGGGTGACAAACCAGATTGCTAGTCTTTATCTGGATGATCAAGGGACTTCGTAGTTGGACTTTCCTCCAATGGTGGATCGTTTGAGGGACGTCTTTCCAGAGGACTTTTCGAGTTTGCCTCTGGAGCGTGAGGTAGACTTTTCTATTGAGATAATTCCAGAAGCAGCACTGGGGTCCATTCCTCCTTATAGGATGGCTACACATGAGTTTTAGGAGATCAATAAGCAGTTGGAAAAGATGCAAGAAAAGGGTTTCATCCAACCCAGTACTTCTCCTTGGGGTTCTCCTGTACTGTTTTTGAAGAATGTAGATGGTACCCTTCGGTTTTGGGTGGATTATCAGAAGATGAACCAGTTGACGATCAAGAACCGATATCCCTTGCTGAGGACCGATGACCTCTTTGATCAGCTTTGAGGAGCCTGGGTGTTATAAAAGATCTACTTGAGGTCCGGTTATCATTAGTTTCACGTTAGACCATCATATATACCTCTTACAACCTTCAGAAGTAGTTATGGTCTATACGAGTATACAGTCATGCCGTTCGGTCTCACGAACACGCCTGCAGTTTTCATGGCACTGATGAACTGAGTGTTCCATCCTTACTTGGACTCCTTCGTCATAGTCTTCGTGGACGATATCTTGGTGTACTCTCACACTCAACACGACCATGCCACACATCTTGAGATCGTTCTGAGTACACTGAGGGAGCATCCACATTATGCTAAACTTTTGAAGTGCCACTTTTGGATGGAACAGATTCACTTCGTGGGTCATGTCATCTCATAGGCAAGAGTATCTGTGGACCCAGAGAAAGTGATATCTGTAGTCTCCTAGGAGGTGCCAAAGAATGTTTTTTAGGTACGGAGTTTTCTAGGGCTGGCTGGATACTACAGACACTTCATTCATGACTTTTCATACCTAGCAGCACCTTTGACAGGTCTGACCAAGAAGGGGGCAAAGTTCTTATGGTCATATTCTTGTGAGTCAGCCTTTCAGGAGATAAAGGTAAGGTTGACATCAGCACTGATATTAGTCTTTCTAGAGCCAGGCAAGATCTCTATAGTCTATTGTGATGCTTCAGGTATTGGGCTAGGAGCTGTGCTTATGCAGGGAGATGGAGTCGTTGCATACATGTCTCATCAGTTGAGGCCACATGAGAGAAACTACCCGATGCACGATCTAGAGTTGGCAGTTGTTGTTCATGCCTTACGCTGTTGGAGACACTATCTTCTGGGAGATCACTTTGTGGTCTTCACTGACCACAATAGTCTCAAGTAAATCTTCACTCAGTGTGATCTGAATATGAGGTAGCGAAGGTGGGTCGAGTATCTTCAGTATTTTTATTTGAAGCTTGCCTATATGCTGGGAAAGGGAAACACAGTGGTTGATGCGTTGAGTAGGAGAACTTAGATTCAGGCAGTTCAGGAGGCCAACAGTGAGTGGCAGCTTACGGCTCTGTTCTCTGAGATGCATCTGGAGGTGCACGACAGACAGGGACATACCCTCCTATCTTCTGTATTTGTTACCTCTACACTACTTGATCGGGTACAGATGAGGAAACTATCAGACTCAAAAGGCTTAGCCCTGAGGGAGAGTGTGTCAAGAGAGGACCCTCTTCCTGGAAGGACAATGGGAGAGGATGAGATCTTGCATTTCTAGGGACGCGTATAGGTGTCAGCAGACATACATGAGGGGCTGATGCGTGATTTTCATTTCTCAGTTTGGGCATTCCATCCTGGCGTCACCAAGATGTATCGGGATATTCATCGCCAGTACTGGTGTCCAGGTATGAAGAAAGATGTTGCTGGTTTTGTCATGAGATGTTCTACTTGTCAGCAGTTGAAGGCAGAGCATCAGCGACGAACATGACTTTTACAGCAGTTACCCATTCGAGAGTGGAAGTGGAACGATGTTGCGATAGACTTCATGACCGGGTTTCCAAGATCGCCTCGGGGAAATGATGTTGTTTTGGTTGTCTTCAACAGACTCATAAAGGTTTCTCACTTCTTTCTAATCAAGGAGACCTTCAGTGTCGATGATCTTGGATGACTTTATATCAGGGAGATCATTCATCTGCATGGAGTTCAACGCTCTATTGTTTTAGACAGGGATGTGCGTTTTACTTCTCGGTTCAGTCAGGGACTTCATAAGGATTTGGGTACCCAAGTACTTTTGAGTACGGCATACCATCCCCAGACTGATGGCCAGTCCGAGCGTACGATCCTGGTGCTTGACGATATGCTTCGGGCTTACATCCTAGACTTTGACAGTTTTTGGGAGAAGCATATCCCTCTTTTGGAGTTCGCCTACAACAACAGTTTTCAGGCGACCATTCAAATGGCACCATACAAGGCTTTGTACAGTAAGCCATGCCGATTACCCTTATGCTGGCTAGAGGTAGGAGAGGCAGCTTTGCTGGGACCTTGTCTTGTTCAGGAGACTTCGGAGCAGATAGAGATAATTCAGAAGAGAATGGCTACATCACAGTCTCGGCAGAAGTCTTATGCTGATCAGTGGAGACGACCTATGGAGTTCAAGGTCAGGGATCTGGTTTTCCTTCATGTCGCACCGAGGATGGGACACAAGAGGATTCAGAGGCAGGGTAAGCTTTCACCGTGATACTTCGGGCTGTTTGAGCTTTTGGAGAGATCTAGGCCGGTCGCCTATCGGTTGCAGCTACCGAAGACGTACCGGGCCATGCACGATGTCTTCCATGTCTCTCAGCTCCGACATTACTTTTCAGACCCGTCTCATGTCTTTCAGCCTGAAGAAGTTGAGCTCGAAGAGGATGCATCATTTGAGGAGCATCCCATCTGGATTGTCGATCGTAGTATGAAGGTTCTCCGTGGGCAGTCTATCCCTCTTGTACGGGTGATATGGCAGCATGGGCGAGTACAGGACGAGACCTGGGAGAGGGAGGCTGATGTACGATCGCAGTGACCAGAGTTTTTCGGGGTTTCTTCTTCTACGCCTCGCTAGGGAAATTCGGGGACAAATTTTTTTAAGGGGGGAAGTTTGTAAGAACCCAGATGTTTGTTTTAGGTACGCCTTTCCTTTTTCTAGAGTTTTTGAGAAAAATAAACTTTCTGGAAATTTTTGAAGTACACGCCGTGTACTTTCTGAGTACACGCCGTGTACTCTTTTTCCACTTGAAGCCATGTACTGGCTATGTCCAGGCCACACACACAGTGTGTAGAGGTGACGTGGAGCCCAATTTTGGTAGAGTACGGAAAGACCAAGTACACTCCATTTACTCTAAATGTACACACCGTGTACTTTCTTTTTTTCACTAAATGCACTGGGGTCGCGCATGACGGACATAACTTGCTTCTTCTTCATAATCTTCATCCAAGAGAAACCCGTACAGCCGAAAATCTTCCCCGAGCCCTCGTGCCTCTGTCCGATATCCATTCCATCTACCGTCGATTGCATTGGAATCGCAGCGGTGAGTTCTCCCTTCTGCTTGATCCTTGTTTTCCAAATCCTCTTCTTTCTCTTGTTACCATGGTTTCTGTGTTTCAGAAATTTTCTCAGATCTACGACGTTCTATGGATAATATGTCGTTGTTCTTCACGTATATCGATACCCTAGTATCAGGGTAGGTGGTTTTTGCCTTTCTATAGAAATTCTTGGAGTATTTTGTGTAAATTCTACCAATACCCTTGAACGGGGTATTGTGTGTTTCCTGTTTTGCCCCTGTTTTTTCCTGCTATGCTTGATTGCTTGAGTAGAGGTAAATGCTTGTATATTTTGGATATTTTATATTGTGTTCATGTGCTTTTCCTTGCATGTTTTTCTTATTAGGCATTCCTAGTTTCCATACCTAGTTGGAGGTTAGTGGAACTGTTATACTTTTGTGCTGCAGTTCCTTAGAATGATAGCCAAGTAGTTCTTGAGGTTTACTTGGGTGATACTCGCGCGCTGAGCATGTTAATTTCACACAGGACTGTGAGAAGCTAGTGTAGTAGACCATAGGGAGAATGGACGTAAGGGCTTCTCCAGAGTGTCTTTTAATACGATGCGATACCACAGGGGAATTGACGATGAGTGCTTTCACAGAGAGTCTGTAGTTCCTCGACGTGGGCCACAGGGGGAATGAGACGTTGAGTGCTTCCCTAGAGAGCCTTCAGCACGATACGAGACTCTAGGGGGAATTGATGGTGATTGCTTCCTCAAAAAGTCTACTCTTAGCTGAACCAGATGGGTGAGACTGTGTGTACCTCCTAGAGGGTTGCTAGTACATGTAGGTTGAACCATAGGGGTTTGGATGTGAGAGCTACCAAGAGGGTTACCTATTTTATTCTTACTGTTGGATGTTTACTTGTGTACTTTATCTTCTAGAAATGTGGATTGTTGCTGTTGTGGGTTTTCTGTTTACTACTTCCTGCACTCTTACTTGCCTGGTATTCATTGACTATTAGGCACAAATATTTGGGTGGTTGGCTACTAGGATTTTATCTCACACCCTGTTTGGGCCATGCTTTTGGGCCCAAGCAGACTATGTTGTTGCAGGTACAGATAAGGGAAAGCGCCCTTCTACTTCAGGTGTTTGACTTACTGTGGAGTTGGAGAGCATGGGATCGAGCTACGGCTTGCGATTCTATTGGAGTTGTTGTTGCTTTAGTACTTTTTGTTCAGTTGTATTTCATCACGTTGTTGTGTTTACTGTTTTCCTTAGATACTTGTACCTGCTGCATCATTACCAGCATTGATATATATTTACTCTTCCGTTGTTTGGTTACAGTTATGTATGTTGTTACTGCTTTCGCTATTGACCATTGTTTTCCTTACCTTGTATACCTTACCAAATGAGGGAAATGTTTCCCCAATAACTTACCAAGGCCCTCGCTGCTTGTCGGCAGCCTCTGGCGTTTGGGGAAATGCGCTTGAGGTCATGTGGCGAACCGGGTACGGGGCACCAATGGAGGGGTTCTGGATTCAGGTCATTACACCTAGGGTACCCTATGCAGATGTTAAGCACAATGGAAGTTAGGATCTCAATTTTGTGAATAAATAAAGAAATATTTTTTTTAGTTCCATGTTTTTAGTTTTATGTACCTATTCTTCCAATACACTAGACTTTACGATCCATGGCTTGTACTATGATGTATAATTATAATTAAAATCATGAAATGTTAAATTTAAGAGGATAGGGTTGATATAGGTTGGGTTGATGCTTTAATTGTTTATAAAATACCATGAGAGACTGTATGATAAAACTGTGTGAGATTCTTTGTGAGAACCAAAGGACCATGAGAGTATTAAGGTAGGGAATACCATGAGAGCTCCCTTGTGTATTTTCAAGAGACCATGAGAGATCTTGGAGTTGGGATAAGGGTTAGACCATGATAGCTTCCCTAGTATTGGATGTTTGAGAGTTACGTACTAATCCATACCAACATATATATATATACACACATATAAGATTACGATATATATTTATAGTAACTTGTTCAAACATACCTTCCATGAGTTTAAGTAGGGAGTTCCACTGGGTATCCTTGGGAACCTAAGTGGGAGGTTTTTTATTTATTCTGTATTGTTTTACTTTCCTGCTATCAGTTTCAAATTGTTTACTTACGAGAGAATACTCAGATTACATGTAGAAACAATTTTTGGTGGCCTAATAAGATCTTTATCTGATGACCTACTATTTCCACCCTTGACACCCAAGAAGATTATATTATTTTAGGTACTAGAAAGGGTAAAGGATCTTCTATAGGTTTTTGACTTGTACTACTTAGTTGGACCTTAGGAGCAGAGGATCAGGATTAGGATCGAGATGATCCTAGAGATGTTTTTGTCATTTTGATTCTTTTTGTGCTGTTATATTTCATTATTCTACCTATTGTTATTTTTAGTATTATCAGTATTCCATAAATCATTTTTTTAGACACATCCATTAACTCTTTTGGTTATTTTATTTGGTTATTGGTTTCTTTCATTGTTCACTGTATCTATCTGTTGTATTATGCTTCTGCTACTTTTTACTATTTTTTTTATCTGCTGCATTACTCTGACATGGGGGTATAGTCTCCCCGGTATACTAACTACACACCCCCACTTCTAGTCATCATCCCCTAGAATATGGGGATACATTCTAGGGGTCATGTGGCCAACTGGGTTTCGGACATGGGTTAAGGGGAATCCGAGTTTGAGATGTCATAAAGTGGTTTCAGAGAGGTTACATTATTGACATACTATTTTAAGATAATAAAATGGATATTGGGAATTCTTGTGACTTTGTCACAAGTCATTCTTGGGAGTCACAAACCCACGTACGAGGTAAAGGACAAGTTTCCTTAAATGATAATGTTATTGATTATGCTATTATGGTTGATACAATTTCACATTTGGGTGCTTCACATGTTTTTTGTGATGTTATTAATATTCATGATATCAAGATTATGAATTTATTTTTAAAAATTATGAAAAGAGGGTTATGTATTAGAACATTCATCACAATAGGCACAATATATATTGGTCATCGATTTTTCTATTCCACATATAAATTTTAGCACTGACTGTTTTTTATTTATTCATTGTGCATTGTCTTATATATACAATTGTTTTGAAATTTCATGCAGGACTTTGAATCATACTATGGTGTGAGTGTAGTGGGTTCCAATCTATGGTTCATAAGGTGTATTGGAACTTATGCATAAAAAAATGACACTCCATCTAGCTAAACCATTTTTAAATAGTATTATTACATTAATAAGAACAATTTAAATGGGAGTGACATCCAAGTGAATTCCATATTTTCATTCATAAGGTTGTGGGACCTTATGTATCAGAAAATGGAATATCATTGGATTCATCTTTCACAAATTAATTAAATTCTTAAAAGAGAACAATTTTATTTGGGAAATGACTTTAAATCAAAGAAAAAATATCTTGCACATTCATAACATAGAAACTTGACCTGAGTCTGATATTAGTAGTGGCTAGTGGGTGTTTCTCCATTCTTGTGGCCTTTTATGGTTTGTTCCTATGACTAGTCTTGGTTTTAGAAGCTGGTAGAGAGGAATGTATGTTATTATAGGGAGGATTTAGTACATTTCCTATTTTCTTAAATGAAATCTTTTAGATTGCTTGAATCCCTTCTAAGACATTTGTTTTTCATTGTAGTGTTATTCTGCCACATCACCCTCCAGTTATGTTCCATGAAGGTAGTGATGATCATGTTCCTAAGGCAGTGGGCCATGATATGCCAGTTGTTTCACCATTTGAACCACATGTGGCTCCTCTTAATGAACCTGATATGGGCACTGATTCCCAATTTCAAGATGGATTCTTGCATATGATGCAGTCGATGCACGATGGAGTGCAGAGGCTTCTTGTAGTGGTGGTAAACAAGATAATAATTTGGTTACTACCACTGATAGTTATCTTGTCTACCACTATCACAGAAAGGCAGGGAGCTTGAAATTTCATTGTTCATGGGATCCAGTGGAGTATAGAGAATGTGGTATAATGGTCCATATTAAGCATTTTTAGAAGAATTTATTTATAGTTCCCATTGAAAGGGGATATGAACATATTCCTCGGTCTTGATCTAAGTTGGCAGGATCATGATAAACGGGTAGATGGAATACTACTGTTCGATTAAGATGAGGGGTGGTCGAGGAAGAGGTAACTAGAAATATGATTCTTAGCACAAGTAGAAGAAGGCCAGCTCATGGAAATCAAGAAACTACTTGGGGATATAGTACAAGATAGTTATATGATCCTAGGCCATAGAATTAGAGTGTCAAACCATCTACTATATGAGGTACTTTTCAAGTATCCTCAACAATAGTTTCTAGTTTTTTTATGTATTTGTGCCACATTATTTTATATCGTAGAAAATCACTGAGAGTCTTTGCCTCAATGTTGAGTACTATCATGGAATCATGTTTCTAGATACACCCTTAGGTTCCCATTTAGAGGGAGTTCATTGTTGTCAAAATTGTCTTCTTGAGATAGGAAGTTACCTATTAGTATGAAACTAGTATGCTATCAACATGATAGGCTTTGTTGTAATCATTGGGATGGACTAGCTAGTTACCTACTGATATCATATGGACTTATATCTTTATAGGGTGATGTTTATGTCACCAGAGGGTGTTACACACATGAAAAATGGAGAATGGGATGTTAGTGTGACATGAGTTGGGCCTGAGTAGTTAAGTTTGGGTAGTGTTATAGAAATGATCTCCATACTTTTTCTTGATGGATCAGAGTTAAAACCTGTTGTTTTTCCTCCACTAGTGGAGTGATTCGGATAATTTATTCCTAATAACTTATTTGGTTTATATTTGAAATGAGAGGTAGAGTTTACTATTCATATTTTTCCTAGAGCATCACCTGTGACCATTTCTCCTTATAAGATAAAATATAAGGAGCTTATGGAACTAAATAATCAGTTAGAGGATCTAGAGACAAAAGACTTCATACACCCCAACACTTCTTCTTGGGTTTCACTGGTCCTCTTTGCCATGATGGTGGACATTACCCTCCAACTATGTGTTGATTATCGTCGGTTGAATCAGTTGACTATTAATAACTGGTATCCACTACCAATAATAGACGACCTCTTCGATAAGATCTATGGAGTGATGTTTTTTTTCAAAGATATATTTGAGGTTGTTCTGTCATCAGGTGCGTTTCAGGACTTCAAAGATACCTATAACAACTTTTAAAAGCATGTATGGTCTCTATGAGTACCTGGTTATGTCGTTCGGACTCATGAATGCAACTTCTCTCTTCGTGGTTCTTATGAATCGGGACCTTCACCCATTTTTATATTCATTTGTGGATGTCTTTGTGGAAAAAATCTTGGTGCATTCAAAATCCATACACAACCATGAAACCCATCTTGGGATCATGTACAATATGCCGAGGGTGCATCAACTCTATGTTGTTCTCAGTAAATTCCACTTTTGGATCGATAAAGTTAACTTCTTAGTTTATATAATCTTAGAGCTAGGAGTTTCAGTTAGCCCAGAGAAAGTGGGAGTTTTAGTTTCTTATGAGAACTCCAAGAACATATTTGAAATTAATAGTTTCATAGGGACTTCTAGATATTATATATGCTTCATCTAGGATTTATCATGCCTTGTAGTGCCTCTTACAAGCTTGAAAAATAAGGGTATGAAATTCAAATGGTGTGAATCTTGTAAAGCAGCCTTTCAAGAGTTAAAGGGAAGACTAATTTCAGCACTGATGCTGATTCTACTAGATCCAAGAAGGGCTAATAAATTTTATTGTGGTGCATTAGCTATTAATATTAGAGTTTCTTTGATACAGGATAAGTGAGTCATTACATATGGTTATCATCAGTTGAGACATCATGAGCATAATTACTTGGCGCATGAACTCAAGCATTCATTGGTTGTTCAGGCCTTACACTATTGGATATACTATTTATTGGGGGAACATTTTGTGGAATTAAAAGACCAAAAAATACTCAAATACATCTTCACTTAGCAGGATATGAATCTCAAGTAGCATAGGTGGGTCGAGTACCTACAATCATTTGATTTTGAGCATTCCTATACTCTAGGAAAAGGGAATTTAGTAGATGTTCTCTAGGTTGGAAAACTTAGAACTAGGAATTTCAGGAATCTATTGATGAGTAGTAGATTATGGACTTATTCTAAGAGATGCACATTGAGTTTTAGGAGGACTATAGTCAGACTGTTATCTCATCCTTAGTAGTGACATTCTCTTCTAGAGAAACTAAGGTCGAGACAAATATTTGATCTTGAAGTCCTTATCCTATAAGAAAGTATCACAAATGAAGATAAATGTTTTTGATTGCACAGCTGATGGGGTTGATATGATATTGTTTAGTGGGTGTGCATGGGTCCCAACAGAAATAAAAGAGGATTTGATGAGGGATTTACATACCTCATCATGGACAGTTCACCCTGGGGTCACTAAAATGTATCAAGTTCTATGATGATAATACTGGTGGACTAGAATGAAGTGTGAGATATCTAGTTTCATCACTCATTATTCCACCTATCAGTAGGTGAATGTGGAACATCAACATCTGGTAGGGGTTCTTTAACAATTTTCCATTCCCAAGTGAAAATAGGATGATTTTTTATGGAATTTGTGACTAGTTTACCCAGATCACCTCATGGTGACGACCTAGTGTAGGTAGTCGTTGATAATCTGACTAAGGTTGCACAATTTTTACCTATATGAGAGACCTTTAAAGTGGATGAGATATGAAAGGTGTATGTTAAAGAGGTGGAAGATTGTCATAGAGCTCCAAATTATATTGTTTATTCTAGAGATACTTGTTTCATGTCACAGTTTTGGAAAGGGTTTTAGAAGGACTTGGGTATGTAGGTACTTTTGACCATAAAATATCACCCTCAGACCGATGGATAGATGGATCGTACAGTTCATGTTCTAGAATACATTCTTCGGGCATGTGTTTCTGACATTGGGGTTCCTATGAGAAACATGTTCCCCTTGTCAAGTTTTATTATAAAAAAATATTCTTGGATACCATTTAGTTGGATCCCTATAAATCCTTGTATGACAGGACTTGTTGTTTACCAATGTGCTGGCTAGAGGCAGGGAAGGAATCTATGTTTATCCCTCATCTCGTACAAGAGACTTCAGAGTATGACCAGCTGATTAGAAAGAGAATATTGAAAGATAAGTCTTGAAAAAATTCTTATTCTAATAGATGCTGAATACCTCTTCAGTTCGAGGTTAGAGACTGGGTTTTCAAGAAACTCTAACCCATGTTAGGTCATAGACGTCTTTAGATTTAGGGTAAGTTATCACTGAGGGTTGTTGGACTCTTAAAGGTTGTAAATCAGATCAGACCAGTGACTTAGCACTTGGAACCTCCTCATAAATACTAGTCTATACATGATATCATTCATGTATCCTTGCTTCACTGATACTATCCTAATATGACCCACTTATTTCATTCGGATTAGGTAGAGCTAGATATAGATGCATCCTTTGAGGAGTGCCTAGTTCGTATAGTTAATAAAATCATGAAGACACATAAAGTCATGTTCGTTCATCATGTATGGGTGTTATATCATGGCAGTCAAGTGGAGACTTGGGGGTGGGAGGAAGATATAAAATCTCAATGTTCGGAACTCTTTGATGATAACACATCTTTACCCTCAAAAGGGAAACTCAAGGATGAGTTCTTATAAGGAGGGTATGTTGTAATGAACTGACTTTTGACCAAGGTATGGATCGATGTATTTTCAATTTTAATCTTCTTTTTAATCATGGAAAAGGTATAATACGGCTTGGGGAAGGCCCGAGGAGTGTCCATGGATGGTTCAAATCCAAGAGGTCCAAAAAAATGGGCTGTAGGCTGGGACACATGGTTAGTGTAAACCATGCGACCCAGGTCACACAATTTGTGTTAACCACGTGGTTGTAGATAGGGGCACCTACAAGTCCACACAGTTTGCCTACAACCATGCGGACCATGAGTAGGGCAGTTTGGCCTACTACAGATGGGGAAAAATACTTAATGCATTGTTTGCGCACAGTTTATAAACCGTGCGTATAAACTATTCAAAGTGGGATATGGGAATAAATTACCATTTTCCTCCACTTAAACATTAATTATAATTTTCTCTACTCCCTTTTTTCCAGTGGTCAAAACCATAGTTTCTCATCCCATAGGGTTCCAAAATCCCTCTTCCTTCAATATTGGATATCTTCTTTTTCCTATGTCTGATTGTTGATCCAAAGGAAGAGTTGAACTTCTCAATATGAGGCTAACCCCACACACCATTTTTCCTTCAGTTAATCTCACCTTATATTGAGCTATTTGGATTTAGGATGATATTCCCTATTTTTTGGTTGGTTGACTAAAACTCAGATATCTCCTAACCTTCTTTGAATGATATTTCTTTATCAAGAAAGGCCACATCTATGGCCCTAAGGTAGGTGGTCATGTAGTTTTCTGCTGGAGTTTTGGTCATTTCGTATTTTTTTCCTTAATCCATAAGTCATCCTTGGTAGAGAATCTATTTTGTGCAGACTCCTTCATGTCTAAATGACCCTAATGCCTTGATTATTGTTAATTGGATCTTTTTTGGGGGGTTATACATCACCTATTCTCTTTAACGACATCCATGGGTTGTGCCAACCAAATTGGCCATTTTACTTAAATTTCCCAAGATAAGAAAATCTTGTTTGCATCTCCCAATTTTAGTATGAAATGAATTGGCCTTTGTATCAAGTTTATTTTTTTATACCAATATTCCCCATGGGTGTTTGGTCCTCTTAGGCAAGGAATTTCCAAAATGGGTATGTTACATTTTGATATGACCCTTCCTTTGGCTAATTCCCTTGTAATAGTGTTTGTTATGTTTAGAAAAAACTGAATAAGATGCCTTGGAAAGAATGTGTCTCCTATAATAAATGATTTTATTTAGAATGATTTAAATGTATTGACTTGTATTGGGTGGTTTAAGACCATTCCATATGATTATGAATATTAAAAGTCTTATCTCAATTAGAATGTCTAATTAAAATTGTATAAGGCCAATTAATCACACGAGAGGATTTGCCTCATGACTTGAAATGAATATTCTACCGTGCCTTGTTTAATTTTTTAACTAAAATGCCTGAGATTGTTTTCATATAAATTTATTTGTTTACATATATTATGATGCCTTATCGATAACTATTCTTATGTGAACCAAGAAGGAGTGGGGTTTTCCTCATGACTTGTGAAGTGAAAGTGAGAACATCTTTACATGGGTTGGGTTGATGTTTTACCTATTTCCAAAGGATGGTGATAGCCTTTGTGTGAGAAGATCTTGTGATCTTCTATCTGATGAACTAGGAACCAAGGGAGCTTTGAGGTAGGAAAGACTGTGAGAGCTCCATTGTATATTTCCAAGAGATCGTGAGAACTATTGGAGTTGTGTGAGGGGTTAGACCGTGAGAGATTCTCTGGTATTGGATGTCTGAGAGTTACATCCTGATCCATCCAAACATATATATTTTTATATACACAGTTAAGTATACTATATATATGTATAGTAACTTGTTTAAACATACCAACCATGGGATGAATTAAGTAGACCCGTTTGGGATTCCTTGGTAACCTGAGTGGGAGGTTTTTTATTTATTTTGCATTGTTTTACTTTCCTACTATTAGATGAACAATGTTTACTTAAGAGTGCCTACTCGGATTACAAGTATACATCATTGGTGTTGGCCAAATTATATCTTTATTTCACACCCCACTCATGAAAACCATGTAACTTGAGAAGATTATGTTACTATAGGTAATGGAAAGGGTAAATTCCCTTCAAAAAGTTATCAACTTTTACTACTCAGTGGGATCTTAGAAGCATAGGATCAGACTTAAGATCAAGATTTTTGTGGAGTTTTTTTCATTTTGTTTCTTTTGTTACTATTATATATCATGATAGTACCTTTTGTTTGTTTTGGTGTTATTATCAGTCCATGAATCAGTGTATTAGACACTTACATTAAGGCTTTTGGTTATTTTATTCAGTTATTAGTTTTTACTCTATTAATTGAATATGTCTGTTGTATTAAAATTAAGATACTATTTAATATTTATTGTATTTTCTAAATTACTCTGACAAGTGGGTATAATCTCCCTGTTGTACTACCTACACACCCCTACTGCTAGCCGACATGGAATATAGGGAGATAAATGAGGGGTATTGGGGCCAACCGAGCTCAGGCACAGGTTGTGTGGCATCCGGGTCTAGGATGTCATAATTAGAGCCATCCTAGTTGGTTGCAGGTTAAGTCTGACAATCCCAAGACTACCTCTAGTAGGCCAGGGGATGCTGACAAGCACTATGTATGTATAAACTAAAATGGGAGGTGTTAGCCTAATATAACTTCACACATGAAAACAACCATCTCCAAGAAAAAACATAAGGAATAATATGGGACTCTAATATCTATATTATAACCATGAATGTAATAACATCTAAGGAGTACATTAATCAAAGTATAGCAGTATAATAAAAATTATAAAAGGGGGAAAATAAATTCCCAACAAGAAATACATGGGTAAAACCCAAACTAACATCAATTGTAAAGAGTATATCGAAGGAGGGCCCAGTTCTAGATCCTAGTGTCCGATCTCCAAACACAATTAGCACCACCAAATACAACGAAGTTCCATTGATACTACATCCACCACAGTCACTAATAACTTCCTATCATATGTATGATGCAACACATGTGTGGGAAAATCACATGCATGGGTGAGTATAAACATATCCAATAGGAAAACTTGAAATCACCAAACAAAAAGCATCAAGAGGGAGTATCCAACTCATCAATACCAAGGAATTTCAAATAGGATATGTGATAAAACTATACCAATAACCAAGATATTCACAATAATAAACCCAAATGAGAGAGGAAGGGGATCTCTATATCCACAACCAATTTACGAATGATGTGTGGGCCTGAATCTCCAATTGTCCTTCTATGATGCCCATCATCATGCATAAACATAAAATAGTCTATGTGTAGTGGATTACACCACTCTATCATGCTCCTTATTTAAGGGATCCACAAATCCATTCAAGTATCCCACACAACCTCACCATAATTTTTGTAGTGAAGATCACACCTTGCCAGTACACCCCATAGACACGGGAGACACAACTATAGTGGAGGAATTTCTCTCTGTTCGAGATAAAATATGGGAGAGTAAAACTCCATATATAGTGGACCCATTACCTATAGTAGTATAGGGTTACCAACTCTACATGTGTGAAGATAATGGGGGACACACTCCCTTATCAGATAATGAATTAATGACCCCCCATATCTCTCTAATCCCACCTAATCACTGTCAATGGAAAAGTCACTGAAAGAATAATATTCTCTTAATAACTTTTTTCACACCACTAATTCCAAAAGGAAGTTATTTAACACGTTATACATGGAAAATTACCCATGATATGCTGCTTGTGTGCCCAAATCTGAGTCTGAAAAAATTATGATGAATGCACATGGATCATCATTAATTAAATGAGATAGAACATAAATTTGTTGATATTTCACTAAATATTTCCATGTATTTACAAATAGATTATTTTATTGTGATCATCATGGAAAAACACTTAGGATAGGATATTTATTTTCCCAAAAATGATACTCGGTGGGAAAAAATCATTTCATCAAAACACGCACATATGTCGCTTCATGGGCTAGAGGCATTAGTCATAGTAAAATATTTAACATTTTTATTTAAATTTCAACCTCAATCGTAGGGTCCTAATGCTAGATACTACCCTTCATTCCAACATCTTAAGGAAAAGTTTCATCAAAAAATAAATTCCATAATAATATTATTATGATTATTATTATTATAAAACATAAATGGGTTTTTTGGGAAGGGTGTTCACATGGATTTTTCTCCCCCTCTATCACATGAAGAATATCTCCATATCCCCTCCAATATGTGAATATTGAACCTCCCCTTGATTCCACAATTATTTTTTTTGAAAATATTAACATCATTAATAATAATGATAACTGGAACAGACCCCCCCCCCCTCAATTCTATCTAGGTGGTGCCTATAGGGGTCCTCCTAGGAAAGAGGTTCCCCTTCATTCTCTTCTAAATTAATAATAATAATAATAATAAATATCACTTTCTCTTATTATTTAAAATAATAATAAATATCACATGTTATTTTTATTAAAAATAATAATAACACGCACTGCCCACCACGACCGTCCAAAAAACAGATTCTAGTCATTCATAATCAAGAAACCATACATCATATTTATTTGTAGCAACTGACTACCCTGGGTAGTGGGAATCCTACCTTCTGTATAAACATCATACGGCGTCAACACTAGGGGAAATATTTTATCCACTTATTTATATGAAACATAAATCATTGATCCTATGAAGACATCCACTCAGTACTACTTGAAAACCATTGATACCCAATCCAAAGTGGGGTACCCATTTTCACTTCCACACCTCCACATCTTCTATAAAATTAAAAAGTAATTTTTTTTAACTTTGATATGTTCTTCAAAAAACATACATAAAAAATGGTATTTTGGGTTATTTATAAATCACCAATCAACTAATTACTGATGACAAACACAAAGAATGGATGAAGAAATGCACTTAACACAAAGTGATCAACGATCAATGGTTATGTTTATTTGGCCATATTTAATGGAATATGATGAATGGGGTTATCAAATAAAAAAAATAATGATGATAAATAGATATCAAATTCCTATATCTTGGAAGAAATATCAAACATTTGAAAACCCAATAGAGATCAATCTATGAATTAAACTCCCAATAATATGCATAGGATCCACATGAATTAAGAAACCAGAAGTGAGATAAGATTATAATGAAATAAACCTCATAAAATATCATGAAACCCCCATAAATAATCTATATATAATAAACATATCTCAACCACACATACTATCACAATTTATAGTTTACTAGTTCTCTAATACATAGGGTTATATCATAAAGTTTTAATGTATTTGTGAAAATTGATTCAGGAAGGTGCCAAAATATCATTCAGTCCAAAACTAAAGATAAAATCATAAAAAAACTCATTTCAAACACACATAAAATCAATCATATCTTAAAGTAAATATTTTAATATTTCAAATAGGTCTCATTACCAAACTATAATGTTACACTTTTTAATCCATTTATAGAATCTACGTTGAAATCATATAATCATAGAAACACTTAAACTTAAGGGATAACCCCACTATAAAACAATAAAATATGGAAAGTCATGGTATCCATAATGGAAAAATAATAATAAACAAATATATAAATTTCATAGACATGTAAAACTATGAAAAATCATAAGAATGATTCAGAATAAAATTTAATGTTCAATAAGAAGAAATACCATGTAATAACTCCTGGAAACCCCATAAATTTGCCATTTGAAATGAATTTCAATTTGAAAACCTACTTGATATCACTAACCACATTTAAGAAAATCCCCCAAGAATGAAAATAGATACATAACATATGTATATTTTAATATATAAAAACTATTTGAAGTCTTAATCATACATGAAATACTAGGGAAAAAGTAAATTATATGGAAACATATACCTTAAGTGTGTGAAGAAGTGATTAAACTATTAAACATAGGAATAAAATGACTCATCTGTCAGAAAAAACACCTTATCATCATAAGAAACAAATCATTAGTTAAAAATCCATCCTAAAGTTTTATCCAATATGAAACCAAACTAGGGTGGATGAATAAATTAATATAATGAGGAGGAAAATAGAAGAATAAGACTCTGCCTCTTGAAAAACACCGAGAAATCATAGAGGGGAGGACCAAAGTATGTACTCTTAAGTTTCTCCTTGAATGTATCTTGGATGAATGGTGGAGGATAGACCCAATTTAGGGTCATATTCTGATTGGTCTATTTGGGAAATCCAAAAAATTTAAAGACCTATGAGAGTCAGATGGTTTGTAAACACACATTACCAAATTATGTGAAAAATATGAACCCATAAATATAAACACTTGGTCCCTCATAGAGTTTGGCTATATAGTTGAATAAACCATGTTACAGCTACACAAAATAGAAATATTAATAATTATATTCCTCTCACATTATTTCATCATAATTAATACAAATTTTGATCCTAATCATGACCCCTTTATTTAAACACTAAAATTTAATAAATTTAGGGATATTTAACATGAATTTTATGACTAAGGAAACACACCAATAAATATATAAAATAATAGGATAAATAAATGTAGATTATTGATAATTAGAACACTAAAAAAATTAAATAATGTGAGTGAAAAATCTCTCTTTTTAATGATTTATAAGATGATGAAATACTTGATAAAGGGAAGGGTGATCCTTTTATTATGGATACTATAACACAATCTATTTCACCACTTCATATGATAGAGACACCTAAATGGGTTTTATTTTCACTAGTGATTTTTTATTAACCCATTGCATGGTTTCTTAATGTAAATATTATATGAGATGATCAATTGTTTTCGGGATTTAAATTGAAATCAATTCATTATGTAATTTTGTATCTAAAACTAGAAACCACTTACTTTTCAGTTCCACTGGTCCTCTTAAATCATTAATCAGCTGATCTTATTATTAAATATTTATCTACCTTCTATTAGTTTTAATTCTCTCATCGATATCATTATTAATCACTTGGATATTTATAGTATTTTTCATTTATTTAAGAGTATTATCAACATGGATAGTTACATTATTTTTACACAAATACATAGAATAATAATATCTAATAATAGTGATACTAATTTTAATTATATTATCTTATAGATTTGATTAAAATTAATGTATAAATTATATCCCATTAATTATAATAAGGTTAATTTGTTGAATCAAAATTGGACTAACAAACTTAAACATTTCCTCAATTTTAAGAAAATGTTTCAGTATATTTTGGCTCTCTTTTTTAGGTTTAGAATATGTTAGAGAGTTCATCCATTCTAGTATTTTTTAGTGATTTGATTTTGAATTATCAATATTGAGAACTATACCATCATTAGTGTTGGATGTCTATAAAAGTTTCTTCTTTATTTATTCTTTGCAGGTGAAAATGTTGTAAATTTTTTTATGGTATATATCAATCTATGATGGGTGTTGAGTGTATCTTTCATGATTCTTGACTTTCTATTATACGAGCCAAGGTCTAGATAATTCACTACTTCACATTATTTTGGATTTGGTTCAATATCTTATTAATTCACAACTTTATCACGATGTATCTTATTTTTGATTAATTACATTTTTATCAACCACTATGTGAGAATTTAGGGAATGTGGATACTAATTATTTTTATGGTTATACTAACTTTTAGCTTCTTAATTTTCAATTCAATGATTCTTAAAATATCACTACTTTGTATGATTATAGCTAGGTTACTATTTTGGGTGAACCATAACAATTGTTTTAGGAGGTAACTAGGTTATATAGTTACTACCTATATCAAATTATTTTTTTGGTTTATAAAATGAAAATTTATAGGTTTAGTGGGAACCTTGTAAAAACAGGACCATATAAAGGCATCAACATACATCTTCAACATTAAATAGAGATGGGTTGGACTTATTTTTTCATGTTATGTCATTGATATCAAGGTCATAGTGGAGTTCCATATTTTCATTAATAGTATTTGTTATGAATCTAGAAGAAAAAATTAATAAATTTAGAAATAATTATCTAATTCCATAAAAAAATACACTAAGATATGATTCAAACCATTTTAAATGATCAGTGTTGTTGCCATGAGAAACTCTCTCCCTCTTCACATTAGAATCATCCTCAAGTGGAAACTCAATATCTATATAATTTTATTTTGAACATATTTATTTTTAACCTTGTAGAAAATTTCATACAAGTATTCCATTATTTTAGTGACATCCTAACGATGAATGAATTTTTCATTGTCTTTAGCTTCTAGTTGCTCACCCATAATTTTATATCATAGATATTCAGGATCTAGTTTTATAGTTTATTCTAATTATAGATATTATATAGGTATTATCTTACTTCCATGATAGGGTTCATTAAATTATGTCTCCTAAGGGAAATAAAATATTCTTCCTTAGGATCCTTTGATCCAGTGAGCTTACTTTTAAATCATATTCTCATTAGTTTTGGAAGATTTTATTAATCCACGATGTGTTTTATTTTATTCTATGCATATGATAAATAATTTCCCAACTAAAGGCCATATTTTTCCATTTATTCACTATTAATATTGAATAAAAATAATATTTAACCTACACCTATTCATTGTATGTTTAGTAATCCTAAGAGGTTATAAATTTACCTTTTTCAAAAAAAAGTTTCTACTAGTACCAAATCAACAGTCTAATAATGGGATTTTGAAAACATAGGATATAGTTTCTTCTTCTTCCACTGAGACCCCTAAAGATACCACCCCATGTTCTCCTTGTCCAAGGAGAGGTCCTTCAACTCCTAAAACCAATTTCAGATCTCAATACTAGAGTGATTTCCCTATTCTGATTTTTCTATTTTCATACCCTTCAAAAGTTATAAGGCATTCCCCCTAACATTGAATGAGAACTCATATCATTTATGTGTTTATGCCTCCAAAGTTCATATAACTCCAATGGCCCGAAGGCCTTTATTTTTTATTGATTTTTTATAATCCACCTTTCATGTGGTGAGTTGGAACCCTTACAAGGCCCGTAGGCGTAAGTATTACATGGCCTATAGGCCTTAGAGGAATTCATTTGCCTGTAGGCTTCAAACATTACATACAATGTAGACTAACTACTTGGAACTACTCCTCCCCAGCATCTTCATCATGAAATTAGCTCTCCACCGTCGCATGGCTGTTTGGCTAGGCATTCCCGTGCATGAACCGGCTTGTCCCGATGGCAGGTGCCATACCCTCTCATTCTTGCAATCCGTTTAGATTCTGCTGTGGTGAAACCTCCATGCTCATCCTCATATTTTTTTTAAATCATATTATTTTGAACCTATGTTAGTGATTTATTACTTTTAAACTAATGATATGGATCACACACCACCTAAAAAACCTCTTTTATATGGTGAAATCTATTTTTACAGAGGAATTATAAAATAATTTGATATTGATAGGGGTATATGAACCCTTGCACACTTTCACCTCCCCCAAACCCTTATGGAAGCCACATGTTACTTCACCATTGTATTCATTCCCATCTACTAGAGGATATATCCACTATAGAACCATATTTATAGTTCTTCATCTTCATGAAACCATTTTAATTTGATAATTCATGTTAAAATTAATCCATTGAATCCACAATTATCTTTTTCACTATTAATATTTCAATTTCTCTTTCATGGATGATGGTAACCACATACAACTAATTAGTGTTAATTAATCTATCTATAAGAGAAAAGTTATGGAAATATAGAGGTATATTGATACTATACATCTCCATCCTAGAAAACTATATCTTAGGATCCCATCATATATTTTGAATATCCACACTGATAGACTTATTTATAAAGACCAAAACTATTGTAAGAGAGAAAAAAATCAACCAAAAACTAAAATCTCCTTGATTTTTGCACCATTATTCATTTTTTATCCCAATATATATATAATCCACTAGAAGTTTATGAGAACATTAAAAAATGTGAGGGTGAAAGGGTGATAAAGGTATATGGGATTATATTCTATAAATTAACTATATTTTTAAAATCTGATGTAGGGTACTGAATTTTAACATCTTGTATTTTTTCATATTGTTTTCTTTTTTGGATATTTTATTTATTTTTACTTCCATATGTTGGATTATATATTCTTATATAGTAAAAATTTTCCCGTATAAGCTTGGGTTTTTCCCTATATTACTCATATTTTTCAAGATCCTTTAATTTTTTAAACATTTGTAATAAAATTTTCAATTTATATTAAAAAAATTGAATTTGTTTTCATATACCGTTATAATTGGTTTATCTACCCCAATCTACATGTTTAAAGATTTATCAAGTGGTTTGGACATCAAAATTCCTGTAACCATTTTTTTAATACTTGATACAAAATATTTTATCTTGAATAATAGATTTTATGGGCCCATATGATTCATACATGCAATGTAAAATTCCTTGATCTTTATATATGATAGGATATATACCCATTTATTCTTGTTATCATGTTATTCATCCATGTATTATTGGGCCATGAAATTAAAATCAATCCAATCAATAAATTATGTTCGATTATTTAGTTTAAATCTCATTATCCTCTCCCACTTTAAAAGTACACAACCTAGAATCTTCTTCCATTTCACTAAGATATAAAGAGTGATCCAAATAATTGAATGATTGAATATCATCATACTCATATGAAAAAAAATTGTAAGTTGTTTGTGCTCTCAAAAAATTATAAACCTTAGTTCCCTTAGGTAATGATCTTTGAATTTCAATTTTTGGAAACCTTTCTTCTATAGGTGAATTTATGCTAACTCGTCAGGATCAAATATCACTTATTTTCATCCCTTATTTTTATGATCATTGTATTTGTGTGTCATTATCTTAATATTGTTCATTAACTTTTAATAGTGTTTATTAATGAATTTTATATTACTTTTGTCATACATATTAGTTGAATCTGGTAAAGTCAAAGAAATTAGATTATTGGGGGAGAGTTGGTTAAATCTATAAGTAATTTAAATAGATAAAATTGAGTATTATATAATTTACCTCTATTATAAGTGAACTACGTGTATAATAGGTGACTCTCCTAATTCCTGATATTTTTCATTACAATCATTGTAGAGACCCGAAGCTTAACGTACATGAACATTACATTACTTTTGCGGAATACTTAATACATAACAAAAACAGACACACAAGGACCGTAATAGTTTAGTGTCTTTGGAAACTTGGAACGTAATCTTATAATCGTGGTGAAAGATCTACAACATCTCCCATAAAGATCTTCCCTTTTTTTTCTTATCTAAAACCTTTCTTTATATCCTGGGGAAAAGAAAACATAAAAAGGGTGAGCTCAAATACTCAGTAAGGGTAAGCATGGATAAAATAAAACATACCATATACATTTGAACTTAAAAACATGAACGTAATGTTTAAACATCAAAAGCTTGAGCAATGACATAAAACATGGAAGTATGTAAGGAATAGATCATAAAGAAACATTAAGAATGATAAAATAGCATGGGAATAAAAAATGTAATTGTAGAAACCATTAAGCACATGATATTATTTCCATATTAGCCAAGGTATTGCTGCCAATACCATCTTAGTGGACAAAGTCCCTTTCTGAATCGAGTTCACTCCTCCTTCCAGTACTGTATTACTGAACCGGTTTAACTTGCCGTTCTAGCCATGTCTATCTCATGAGATATAAATCTTTAACCAATTCATTGGAGGGAGATATAGTTCCCACCCATCTCATAATGAAATCATTCTTACTTGTGCCACAAAATAAACATACATCATTCATAATAACCCAATAAATAAAATGGGTTTCATAAACATCATCACATAATCCATAAAAAATAAATGGATATCATTTCATAATAAGAAAAGTGAAACCATGTAAATCATAGAGACATTATACTTGAAACATACACATATGAAAATAATGTCATCTTACATGGAAAATGGTTTTGATAAAACACTTGAAATGAATTCTTGAGGAAAATATACTTTTTTCTTCAAAATCATTTTCTTTTCACAAAATGTCATGAAATTTTAAAATAAAAGTATTTTGTTGAAAATAGTCATGAAATCTTTTCGAGGAATCTTCATGAAAATATGGCTTTATAAAATCGTAAAAATCCTTTCATGCCGTATAAGTTAAAAAAACATTCTTCTCTACTTTGGACAGAAAAGTCAAAAAGTACCTCGTAAAAGAAAGATTCCATACATACCATGTAGTAAAAGTCTAAAATGGGTAAAAATGACTTTAAAAATACATGAATATACTTTTATAAAACATGGAAATGGATGATAGCAATAACCCCAGTAATTACTTACGAATAAGCAATCTCGGATAAAAATGAGATTTGAAAAATTATCTCTTACCTTAGGTCTGATATGCTTCGTACGTATCCAAACCTCCTGTATAATGATTTAAATAATGTCATTGACTTATTACAGATTCATACTCATTATTATTATATCATATATGGTTCACTAATGATTTTATATTACCCTTTCTTTTGTAAATTCCATGTTAAAGAGTGTTTTGTGTAAAATCGTTTCATTTGTCATCCATGTTTTGACTTGTAATTATTCATATGATTACTTAGATCATGATTAATTAATTCCAGAATATAAAACATGATTTATATATAATATATATTCATAATATACATATTTATAATAGATTGATAAATGGAAAGAAATACACCGTTCATGGAGACGGTAGACCGTACGTACGCATGAACACTGTTTTCGTTTCCTTATTGAATTGAATGGAATTAAGTAGATGACATAAATATATATATACATAAATCCAGTAGCTTTATTTTGTCATATATTTTCTGATTACTTATTATATATACTTTATAATCATTCTTGAATGGTTATCATGGAGAGTGAATCTCATCGCGTCGTGGAGACGGTATTCCGTACGTACGCACGAGCGATGATATCATTCCCATGATCATAGAATTGTATTATAGTGTATGTATAATATTAAATAATCAATATCACTTTACAATAATCATATATATTCATTACTTTCACCATTATACCCATCCAAGTAAGGTGGTGGTGGAAAATAGATTACACCACGGCGTGGAGACGGTATTCCATACGTACGCACGCGCGGTGATTTCATTTTCAATAGGATGGATAGATGGTAAAATATGGTTGTTTCATACTTATATTAACATATCAGTATATGAGTGATACTGGTGTTATTACTTCATAATGAAACCACTAAATAAGAAGAAGTTGAAAAAGAAAGAAAATTGAAAGAATCGATAACGGATATTACCTCTTCTTTGACACGCCTCTTTGAATCCTCCTCTTAGGGTACTAAAATTGGTCTTTGAAGAATACCAGGACCTCTAGGATGTTGCTAGTGAAGTTGAGAAGGGAAATGGGCAGGGATTGGATGAGCTTGAAGGCTCAAATTGGTGTGAGGAGGAGAGGGAGGAGGTGCCCTTTTATAATGGAGGAGAGGGGCACCTTTGGAATAACTAAAAATATTATTTTATTATAAAGCCAAATTCGGTTTTAAATTGCTCCAAATTGATTTATTTCAAAGCTAAGGTGGGTATGGGTCAAAATATATGGTGTTTATGGTATAATTTAAACCATAAAATTAAATAAATTAATGTTTTTGATATATTTTGAGTCCTTATCCCACAGTTTCAACCCCGATTAACCCATTGTACCCTTTACCATGGTGATAAACTATAACCGCGGTTATTATTCTGTGTTGAGTTCGTAGGGCTTTCAGTGAGAATCAAATCATATCTTTGAATCAAGAAGAGTTTTGATAGAATAAAAATATAAATAATTATAGAGAGTGATAGAGGTCATTGATCACAATAAATTGTCTTCCAGAGCTGGAAAAGGGGTAAATGCTCCCCCCAGTATCCCGAATGGCCCTGAAGGCCATTCGGTTTCGTGAAAATGCGGCACCACATGGTTTTTTCTTTTCTGTTATTATTCAAAAAAATCCCCATTTATTTAATTAAATATTATAGTAAGTAAATTTATTATGTATTTAATTTATTATTATTAATTAAATTATTAAATTAGTGTTAGTACTATTAAAATTTAGTTGAAAAAACTAAATTATGTGTTGCCTCTAAGGTACATTTTATATTATATATACTTAATTATAAATTTATTTATTTATTTTTATTAATACAGAATAAAAAAATGTAAATAAAATTCAAAAGATAGCCTAAATATCTAAACTATTTTTGAAATGTATCCTCACTCCTAGAGAGAGTGATGGAAATTCTATTATATGTATCTCATGTTGACAGCATCTGTCACCACGTTCCCCTTCACAAGAGTATAGAAAATATCGAAGTCATAATCCATGAGGAACTAGACGTGTTTTGGTGTTTAACTACATATAGTTTTAAACTATCTTGGTGAAAGGATTCGACAGTACAGATATCATGATGTCCAATATTAATAATTTTATTGATTGAGAATTCAGTTATTATTATCCATGATTTTTATATTTCACCATAAATAATTTATATTCTATATTCATGACAATAATTAATTAATTTATGACTAATATATTAATTAACTAAGAGTTAAAACTAAAATATAAGGTTAATATAATGACCCAAAACTGTCTAAAATATATTCAATGGCCGACCATGGGAATCTTTGGTTCAATTTAGGGACCCCATGGTTTCTAGTGACAGATGAATATACCAAAAATTCCCTTAATAAGGGTTGTCAACCAAAAACTGGAGAAAATTGTTCATAATCACTTGAAACTCACTAATGAGTACACTGGTTGTCTTCAAAAGGTATTAAATCAGCTCAAATCTCTGACAATAGCCGTCAAAGTGTCTAATACCTTGATGGTGCTTCCATAAGTCCAATAGGGAAGAAAATGGAAGATCCTAAATTCAACAATGTTGGGTTAGGAATTGTGCTCATTTCCCCAGAAAAGGCAAGGTTGTGAAGTGGATCAGAGCAGTGGATTACCAGTTGGAACTTCCTCAAAGTTACCGGTCTATGCATGATGTATTTCATGTTTCTCATATTTGCTGATATTTTACAAACCCATTAGAAGTATCGGAATGTTAGTGCATTAGTATTTCAGTGTGTTGGTGTTTCATGGGTGTTGTTATCAGTGAGTTAGGGGTATCAGTATCACTGAGTCATAATTGATCCATGTATTCGGTCATCTCGTAGCTGATATCATGTTTCCTATTTCAAATGGAATATTCAACATAGGTAAGAACATATGTTCTTTTATTTTATGTTCTTTTAGTTAGGACCATCTGTTTCTTCAGATTAAATGTTACATATTATAAAATATTAATTCTTTATATAATATTTATATCCTTATTGTTAAATTTCTTGGAATAAATACAAATAAGTAAAATATGAAAATTATGGTTATCTATTAAAAAGAAATATAATTACTAAATATCTCTCTTATAATTGATTGTATTACTTCATATTAAGATCTATTTTGTTTTATAGGTTTTAATGTCATGCTATTGAGAATTTTTTTTGGGTACGTTCAGTAAACGTGTGAGCGAAATTTTCTAACTTTTGAATCGGTGATGGAATTTGAGTCATCTACATATTCTCTAAGATGATAGAGTTGGGAATCAATTTAATAGGTGAGTAAATGCATTGGGGCAGGCATGCATTTTCTCAACAGTGATACGTAGAACACATCATGAACATTGAAGAGATTTGGCGGCATTTCTGTTGGGCTTGTATTTCCGGCCCCTTTGTCATTCCAGCACACTTGTTATACTACTTTACATAGTGTTTGCTTCTGCTTGTTCTCTGGTTGTGTCTTGTTGGGACTACAAGAGTTTTATACTTTAACTTCTTCAGGGAGATTAGGATGAGGAGTAGGATGAGGATCACACCATGAATAATGGTGCGGTATTATTATTATAAGCATGGGATTTCTCTATGTTCATGAATATATTTTATTGTTTCTGTGAAATTAAATATTGTAACAGAAATTCCAAATGTAGGTATACATATAAGCATCATAATCACTACTACAAGAAACAAAAGCATAATAGACATGGGTGAACCTAGGAGATCAAGAATAAACCAAAAGACACTAATACATGAGACTCTAAAATTATTAAAAACCATCTTGATGAAAAATAAATTTATACTTTAAAAAGAAATTTTGAAAAATAGAAATTTAAATAAAAATATTATGGAATTTTTTTTCATTGAAAATATCCTTTAAAACATATAATGAAGAAGATGAAGAGATATAAGGAAAACAACAAAGAAAGAAGCCTTATCAAGTAATCTAACCTTTAATGTACCAATATTAGCCAATGGATTTGGTAATGGATTGAGAATTCATAGTCTTTGATCAGCTCTATTCATCTTCATTGCGAGATCATGCTATCATGGCGAAAGTGATTTTGCGAAGTCTTGTGGATCTCACAAGTGAGTCGTATGAAGTTTAATACCGCAAGAGCAATGTTTTACCTTAAAATATTTTTACAAATATGTTTATCTGCAATATATTTTACATAGAATATGGATAATAGTATGAGGTTACATGTATACTACAAAAGGATAAACAAGGTGATGATTAAAAATCACTATCCTCTTCTGAGGATTGAAGATAATTTTTCACTGTAGCTCCTTGAACTTCCCACCGACAGCCACGTTGGCATTTTTCACTTGGGTGGCTGCCTTTCACTGCTACTCATCATTTGGGTTTACCAGAAGAACATCAAGGATTTAATCAAGCCGCGAGAAGAACACACCCAACTTATGCTTCCAAAATTGAGGCTAAAGTGGATTCTTCTAGGTTGGTAAAAATTTATAAATTTATATTTTTCACAAAACACACTAACTACAAAGCCACTAGTATATAAAGGGAAAACTCTGTGAAGTAATATTTGGACTCATTAACCCTTTTATCATTTCTATAGAAAAAAAAGTTCTTCGAAAATGGAGTAATAAATTAATTATAATTAATTATTTATGACTTACAAAAAATACCAATTCTTACATCGCTCATGGAGATAATAAGTCGTACATACACCTGAACGTTGTTTCCATTTTCTTGTCGGATTTGAAAGAAATAAAATTAAATGATATATTATCATTAAATAATAATTTTTATTTCATATATATCACACAAGGTAACTGAGAAATCTTCTGAACAAGTTCAGTTACACGAGTAGTTTCTTCAATAATCACTTCCCGAGACTCTGGGAAGGAAGTTTGTAATTCCGGGAAAATGGATACCTTGATCCTAACTATAAGGATGCATCCATGTTGTGTCACTCTTGTGGAAAAATTATTAATATTCATTGTTTTTATGAGAGAGAATCCCAACTAATGGCATACTCCCTCACCAATCCAAAAGCGGCAGTGGATGGAGGCAATGTAATTCGCATGTTCCCATCTTCCCGTGTGAACATGAACCACAACTGCCTCATCACACACGGGTGCTCCTCGTGACGCACCTCCCAGTAGACCTGCGGGGTCAGCCGTTGGAGACACCAGATCTACTATAATAAATTAAATATGATCTTTTAATTTAGATTTGAAATTGGAAAAACTAAGAAAGCAATTGAACAATTAACACAAAAACACACGAGGTCAAAATTTTGTGTAAATTGTGAAAGCATCCCAAATGAATCACTCCATGAGTACTGAGAGAGGTTCAAAAAGATTGTTGATTTCCTCTAGGGAATGATCACATATGGAAAATATTTGATGTATCCTCTCTTAGGAATTTGACTTGAACAGCAAAATTGTTTTCAGGAGTTGAAAAGAAGATTGGTGAAAGCTCCAGTTTTGGCACTTCCTTCCAAGAATGTGTTCTGATTTCTATGCATCTAGGTTACCCAAAATTTGAATTAGCATGTTTGTTATGTGAAATAATTAATAATTCATATGGTGTTATGATATTATATAAATTTCATATTTATTAAAATAATTAAAAAAATATATTTCATGTTTAAATAAGTTAAATTTTAATACAATGATTCATATTTTTAATGTTAAATATAACTCTTGTATGGGTTGAAATAAATTTCATCTATCATTTTTTTAGTGTTGGATGCTTCTGTATCTTCAAGAGTATGAAACATATATCTTATAAAGTGTTATATATCTCTTAACAGAATAACCAATCACATAATATATTTTTATATATTATTGTCTACATTTTTTGTCTCCATTATACACTGGTAGATGTCTTCGATCTAAGAGGGAATATGTGGCCACTTATATCCTCCACATATATCACAAAGTACGACTTGTTTTTCACATTCCAAACATGTGAATACCATTATTATATATTCCTAGGGAATATTTTTATCTTTCTAATGAATATTTATAATATAATTTATTTAAAATACTGAGGAATAATAAATAATTAAATATAATCCATCATAACATTTCATAACCATAAGAAATAGGTTTTTTCATACACATAACCATAGAAAGTAATTTTATCGTGATTTTCAAATTTCTATTTTTCATATAAATTTATTTTTAAACCTGAAATACTACATTAACATTTATTGAACCTATAATCATTAGGAATATTATATTTCTAAATTTGAGGGATTCCTTCCATACCATAACTCATATGGTGTCTTGGTTTCTCCCAAAAATATCCCTGTTTGATTTTGAGTGTACACTACTACTTGAACAACTTCTCATTTTTGACAATGCACCATCAATGGCTGGTTAACTGCCCATGAAGACATTCTAAAATCTCTACATATTAAAAATATTATGGAATTTTATTATAAATTATTTATAATATAAAATCGATTATTTATTATTATTTACTCTTCAAAAATTATGCGTGAGTGTTCTATATATGTTACCATCAAAAATCCTACCTTATTTTATGGGGAGTTACACATTTTAAAAGGAATGTTTGAAATAATTTCAAAAATACAATTTAAATTTTGGGAACTTTTATAGATTTAATATTTTAAAATAAAATTCATATTTGGAACAAAACATAAAAACTTAGGTCAGGATAAATTTTGGTATTTTTCTGTAAGGTTTCATTTTTTTAATAAATAGTTAAAAATACTAGATTTTAATTCAGTGTGTTGGGTGGACTACCACCTCAATGAAGTAACGTATATCATTTTTCATCTAATTTTTTTATTTCTAAAAACTTATTTTTTCATTTTTGGAATATGGGTTAAAGTTCAAGATGTAGTTATTGATGTTGATTGATTGTGTGAGCATGGAATGAGGATTGCATATTGCATGTGACTATGAATAGACCATTTCTATTTATTATTAAGTGGATGATTTAAATCTATGTGGATCTACCATACTCATGTTTTTACTTGAGAAATCTTTCCTCCTATCTTTTTTCCTTTTACTTTTGTGTTGTTCTTCAATTGTAATTTCATAAGTATTTGTATTTGTAATTCTGTTTTAATACAAGTTTCACCATATTCAAGGGTTAGACTTCTAACACACAAGAAACTAAATCATATCCCTTATCATTTAACAAATCGTCAAAGAAATCATATATTACAACTTCCTCCCACATGAAATCGGAAAATTATAAAACAAATACCATGATGTAGTAAATATGTTTAGAATTCTAATGAATTTTTACAGTCTAAGAGATCATTTATGTAAACCAAATAAAAACCCATTTTATGGAAATTATTAGGCCATATAACCTATTTTATCAAATTGGGATCATTATTGGAGGAACATTATTTAATAGAGACCTCTCAATAATTTTGACCTTTTAATATTTACCAGAATACCACTCCTCTCATTGTTAGAATTAGAAGGGGCTAGAATATTTTGGATATGTTGTTTCTGGAAAATTTCTCCATCTGTTTCAACGAAATTTATCAGACCACATACATCTGTGTGGATTAGATCAAGAAAATACAACCCTCGGGACCCAACTCGGATTCCCCTAGATGCCGCGCAGGTCATTCCACTAGCCACTCCATGAGCCAATGGGCTGCCTTATCATTTTGAAAAACCTCCCTTATCGATAAAAGACCAATTTCTTCTAGGAATTTGGTTGATGTAAAATATCTCCCAACCCGGTGGGCTAGGATTCTCAGGTTCCCATTAATGACACCTTTCAATCCCCTTTAATCCACTAATCCTCGTAGTTTGATAAATTAGCTACTTTTATTGGGAATGTGGTAATTATTTCCAAAAAAATAGGAGGTTCTATTTGTCTAATGGTGACAATTTTCCGTTCGCGGAGCTTGACGTAATCGCGTAGCATCACCGTCAACATTCTTTCGCACCTTCGCCATGAAGCATGTAACTACTTCACCAAGTATGCTCAATCTGTAGAGACATGCCTTATTTTGGTTCACATTTTCCTTGCTCGTCAAATTTTTTATTGAAGAATCACTTAATTCCTATCACACCATCCGACGACAGTCACCTTGGTCAGCTTGATATCTGCCTACCGTACTCACAAGTCAGCATCTATAAGGAACGACTGGTTTCAAAAGGGTTCAAACAGTTTCAAGGCATTGACTATGAAAAAACCTTTTCATCAGTTTCAATGCTGAAATCCATTATAATTCTATCATTGAATTGCCCTATTTACCTTTAATCATGGTAAATACAAGTCCAAAGATACATTTCACCAAAAAACAATTTCATCTTATTGAACGAAATTTTACTTAATAATAACAAATACCTTAGAGGAATTATTTATGAGGGGTGAAATTCAAACACATATTTGTAAACCTTAATTATAATGATTTATAATTACACATTAATTTTTTTTAGAGGATCTGGTACACCTGGTCTTGAACAATCTCACTGTTGTTCGTTAATTGAACAATTTCTACTTCATCCCTTAATGAAATGAAGTTCAATTTGTATATCTAAATTTATAAATTAATATTTTAATATCATTTTTTAATTTACTTTAACTCAATTAGTATAATGTGTCATCATCACTTACAAGTGGCTCCATGGGGTCCCCATATCGTCCCCGTGGTGGATACCTTGGGTTGGCTCTATCCCTTGGGTCTTGATTCTTTGGGATGCCTCAGGCCTGTAAGAGATCTTAGTTTAGGGTCATAGAACTTGGACCATTACAAGAAATACATAGTGTGTATTTTCATAGGGACTTTTCATCCAAGGGACTGAAAGTGGAATTTGGGCATGTACCCCTGTCCTAATTCTGTAATTATTAAGATAAGTGGTACTATAAAGTGAACCTTTTCCACTTTAAAAGATTTTTGGCATTCCTTTGTCCATTGGAATGTAACATTATTCTTTGTAAAATAATCATAAGATAATAATAACATAATCATGAAATTAGAAAATTAAATAATTCATATCAATGATTATAATATCATGAAATAATCATACAAAAGGTAAGGGGATTTGTATCAATCTTCTTTCATTAAGGCACATTTTGATGTTATACACCAACCTTCTGTTATGAGAAATATATACAACCCATTTTATATATGTTAAAGAATAATTATTTTAAATTATTTATTTCACTGTTTAATTAATACTACAATTGATAAAATTCTAGCGCGGTTCATCTCGGATGGCTTATCTAGAAGCAAGCATCACTCATCCAATGGAATTTAGACAAGTTTAGGTTCCTATTTTAACCTTATCATTTATATTTAACTTTAAGTTATATAATTTTACTTTTATCATGTATTTTTGTGTTCTTACACTATAAGGTTAATAAACTTACTATAACAAGCCAAAAGAACCCCAAGTTGTTTATTATTAATATATATAACCTTATCTAAGTAATTTGGCCGAACATTAGATTTTTAGGAATAAAATAACAATTAATAATTTAATAGTTGTTTTAAAAACTATTTTATGTCAATTTTGACACTATTTAGTAATTGATTTTTGTGAAACTCATAACAGAATGATTAGTTCGAAAAAAGTTAATTAAATCAATACTAACATGTCATATTAACCTATAAAATTAGTGGAATTCATAAAAAGTCTCAAATTATATTTATTTTAGTATTTATAACATCAATTATATCAATATTTCATTAATAAGATAATTACTATATCATCGTTGTGTTATAAATAAATTGAAATATTTAATGTCTAAAAATTACAAATAAAATATCATTATGTAGGAAATCTTTTTATCTTTCTAATTAATATTTATAGTCGAATTTATCTTATGTATAACCCTATATTAAAAATTATATACTTATTAAACTTTGATTTTAACTATTTTAACCCTTCTTTAAATAAATTAATAATAAATGTCCTAATCTAATCCAAGTGGGCCTAAATGGTCATATTTTATTCCTAAGGTTGTTTTTGGTCGAATTAAACTTATCTAATAGAATTAGGACATGTGTTAGGGTAATAATAATATCATTTTTACCCTTAATTACCCTATTTACTTTTAACCGTGGTAAAAAAAAGTAAAAAGTTACTATTCACCAAAAATTATTTTCATCTCATTGAACCACATATTACTTACTGACATCAACCGTGTCTCTCGGATTTTTGAAATTCCACTCACAGAAGCGGTAAAATTAAGTTTTATGAAAAATTAATTTTTTTAACTACCACTTAGTGGTTTCACTATTCATCAAAAAATGAAAGTTTCCAGAAAAATACCAAAAATTAGGCCTAAGATATATTTGATATTATGAAATAAAAAATGATGTCTATTTTACCAAATTCAAAACATATCAGTTGCATTACTTAATTTAAAAATTAATCCCCGTCGTCAAAACAATAGCGTGTTCTTAAGAGATAATAACTATCAAAAGATTGACACTTGTTTATGTCTGGTTTAAATGTGAAATTACATCCAATGACCAACATTGTATTAAATTGTAAAAATATATTCTCAATATACTTTAAAACCACTCAAATTAATAATTTATCACTATTAATTATTTCAATTAAAAAGGTTGTTTTTAATTAAAATTTAGTAATTTTCACTATTCATCAGAAAATGAAAGTTATCCGAAAAGTACCAAAATTTCACCCTAAGCTAATTTCGATATTACGAATCTAAAAATGAAGTCCATTTTAAAAAATAAAATTTACAAAATTTCAAAAAGTGGTTATTACTATTCATAACGGCTAGTTTTAATAATATTTTAATAGCATATCGATGTTTAGTGAAACTCGGCATTGCGTACTACACATGCTATCGAGGAAGGTCTTGATTGCGTGTAATGCAAGGAAAGTCAAGGATGTGTGTTGTGCAAGCTCCTTTTGGTGCAGCATACAACACAAGACATTAATGAAATTAAAAAGAATATTTTTTCATAAAATCTCGGGGTGTTAAATTCTACCCCCCTTAAAATGAATTCCGCCCTCGAAATTCGTCGGGTTATAAATGGTTTACTACTCAAAAGTTTCTTTAATAGAAACCCACATTGTAAAAAGGAATACCAAAACCAGTTTTTTAAAAAAAAGTATGAAACGTAACGGTTACACAAATAAATTAATCACTGGGTTTCCACATAGGTGAAAATATGGATATGGAAGAGAAATCTAATCATCATGTTCTGATGGAGAGTGGTAGAGAACATGGCTATGGAAAATCCAGAAATCACAAAGCCATAAATTTGTGACGATCTAAGGTACCATCTGATTCATCATATATAAGAGCAATAGGACAAAATTTTTGGTTTTCAAGATCATTTCCCTAAAGTTGATGAAATTGGAATTAGAAGAAATACTTTCATGATTTTGGTATAGTCTCACCGTTGGTCGTTCTTTGGACAATTTCCATTTCATATCTTAATGGAATGAAGTTGAATTTGTCATTTGTGATGTGTTAGCAGATCATGTGATAGAATGATGTGTCATTCCATCTGTCTCAAACAAAAGGTTAGAAAAGTTATCAAAAAATACATCAGTCCATCTATAGTGAGATTAATCATATATGGTTCCTAAAATGGACTTATACTTCATATATCATACCACTTAATAAAATAAAACTAGTTTCTACTAACCAGGGACATCCTGTAGGCTATTGGTATGCGATAAAGTCCAGTTGCACTTCGGTTGTGGGTTCGATTCCCACAGCCTTGTCCGACGCGATGGGTTGTCGCCTGTCCTGCAGGTTGTCCTTTTTCTAAAATTTCATTACTATAACATCCCATCAATAATATCTAAAAAATTTCTATCCTTAAACAATACTAACTTATGTCCAACATAATCCATTCCAATCTTTGGGATTATCTAAAATACTTCGGTCCAAGATCATAGTATAAAGAAAACAATTACTTGAAATATCATCAACCAACCATCATTTATCTCCCATTATATTTTTGGTCACATTCCAATCATGTGAATACCTTAATCATGTATTCTCTTGAAAAATGAATACCCATTAAACCTTAGTGAAAACACGAATGCTGTCAAAAGTTAACTCTTTCCACATACCAAAATCCAAAAATTCTATATACTCAAACCATGATATAACCTTCTCCTTATATCAGTCATGAGCTCATGAATACTATCAAACATTTAATTTTCTCTTTATCCCTTCATTATGTGCATATCATCTACTTTCCAAAAATACTGGTACCATTCATCACACACTTTCAAAACTTAAGGAAAGACAACAGTGTAACAATCCTTAGATGTCTCTTTATTCCATAATACCATGAGATTACTTATACAACATTACACTTGATAAATATGTAATCATTCCACTACCTTCTTAAACCATTGACCGAGCTTCAACAATTCTTTCATCTCACATATCATTTGTATTCTCTTCATTATCATTAACATAAATATTACCCATATGACCATACTGATTCTCTTCATGAGACTTTCCCTTAGGGAATTGGTTTGCATAATACCGGTACATTCCACATTTAAAACATCTAACCATTATTGATGTCGTAGCAATACCACTATCCTCATCCATGGTGTTAACCGAACCTTTTCCATTGCACTTACTGGCTTTATGTCCTTCTTTTCCACACCCAAAGCATCTTCCAGTTCCCTTGAAACAATCTCCCCGATGCCTCTTCCCACATGATTTACATGAGGGAAATTGAACTTTCTTTCCTCTATGATCATCATGAAACTCCATCTTTCTCTTATTATCTGAGTCGGGAAACTTACCAATGTTGAGATTATTGATCATATTATGAGATTGCTAATTAGGCATAATAACGATTTTTGGACTTCCAAATCCTATTTCATTTGGTTTCTCATGAAGAATATCATTCTATTGTCTATCATATCCTCCATTATCATGAATCATCTTGTTTCTAGCCATTTTCTAAATCCCAAAAAGAATTATGTGAGAGGAAAAAATCATAATAGAGGGGGAGTAACTTCAATATCTAACATATTAGGTTTAATCTAATATCATTACCGTAATTCTAGGACTATAACATATACATATACTTAACCTTAGGTACATCCCTAGACATACCTTAGAAATATCTCTAGGGATCTCACTAAAGTTCTCGCATCCTAGTTTCGAAAGGTTGACTAAACCTTTTTCTCTGATACCAACTGTAGAGACTCGAAACTTAACGTACATGAACATTACATTACTTTTTCATAATAGTTAATACATAACAAAAACAGACACACAAGGATCATAATAGTTTAGTGTCTTTGGAAACTTGGAACGTAGTCTTCTAATCGCGGTGAAAGATCTACAACATCTCCCATAAAGATCTTACCTTTTTTCCTTATCTAAAACCTTTCTTTATATCCTGGGGAAAAGAAAACATAAAAAGGGTAATCTCAAATGCTCAGTAAGGGTAAGCATGGATAAAATAAAACATACCATATACATTTGAACTTAAAAACATGAACGTAATGTTTAAACATTAAAAGCTTGAGCAATGACATAAAACATGGAAGTATGTAAGGCATAGATCATAAAGAAACATTAAGAATGATAAAATAGCATGGTAATAACACATGTAATTGTGTCAACCATTAAGCACATGATATGATTTCCATATTAGCCAAGGCATTGCTGCCAAGACCATCTTAGTGGACAAAGTCCCTTTCTGAATCGAGTTCACTCCTCGTTCCAGTACTGTATTACTGAACCGGTTTAACTTGCCATTCCAGCCATGTCTATCTCATGAGATATAAATCTTTACCCAATTCATTGGAGGGAGATATAGGTCCCACCCATCTCATAATGAAATCATTCTTACTTGTGCCACAAAATAAACATACATCATTCAAAATAACCCAATAAATAAAATGGGTTTCATAGACATCATCACATCATCACATAATCCATATAAAAGAAATGGATATCATTTCATAATAAGAAAAGTGAAACCATGTAAATCATAGAGACATTATACTTAAAACATAAACATATGAAAATAATGTCATCTTAGATGCAAAATGGTTTTGATAAAACACTTGAAATGAATTATTGAGGAAAATATACTTTTTTCTTCAAAATCATTTTCTTTTCACAAAATGTCATGAAATTTTAAAAGAAAAGTATTTTGTTGAAAATAGTTATGAAATATTTTGGAGGAATCTTCATGAAAATATGGCTTTATAAAACCGTAAAAATCCTTTCATGCCGTATAAGTTAAAAAAACATTCTTCTCGTACTTTGGACGGAAAAGTCAAAAAGTACCTCGTAAAAGAAAGATTCCATACATACGATGTAGTAAAAGTCAAAAATGGTTAAAAAGGACTTTAAACATACATGAATACACTTTTATAAAACATGGACATGGATGATATCAATAACCCCAGTAATTACTTACGAATAAGCAATCTCGGATAAAAATGAGATTTGCAAAATTATCCCTTACCTTAGGTCCAATATGCTTCGTACGTATCCAAACCTCATGTATAATGATTTAAATAATGTCATTGAATTATTACAGAATCATACTCATTGTTATTATATCATATATGGTTCAATTATGACTTTATATTACCCGTTCTTTTGTAAATTCCATGTTAAAGAGTGTTTTGGGTAAAATCGTTTCATTTGTCATCCGTGTTTTGACTTGTAATTATTCATATGATTACATAGATCATGATTACTTAATTCCAGAATATAAAACATGATTTATATATTATATATATTCATAATATACATATTTATAATATATTGATAAATGGAAAGAAATACACCGTTCATGGAGACGGTAGGCCGTACGTACGCATGAACGCTGTTTTCGTTTCCTTATTGAATTGAATGGAATTAAGTATATGACATAAATATATATATACATAAATCCAGTAGCTTTATTATGTCATATATTTTATGATTCCTTATTCTATATACTTTATAATCATTCTTGAATGGTTATCAGGGAGAGTGAATCTCATCGCGTCGTGGAGACGGTATTCCGTACGTACGCACGAGCGATGAAATCATTCCCATGATCGTCGAATTGTATTATAGTGTATTTATAATATTAAATAATAAATATAAATTTAAAATAATCATATATATTCATTACTTTCACCATTATACCCATCCAAGTAAGGTGTTGGTGGAAAATAGATTACACCACGGCGTGGAGACGGTATTCCATACGTACGCACGCGCAGTGATTTCATTTTCCATAGGATGGATAGATGGTGAAATATGGTTGTTTCATACTTATATTAACATATGAGTATATGAGGGATACTGATTTTATTACTTCATAATGAAACAACTAAATAATAAGAAGTTGAAGAAGAAAGAAAATTGAAAGAATCGATAATGGATGTTACCTCTTCTTTGACACGCCTCTTTGAATCCTCCTCTTAGGGTACTAAAATTGGCCTTTGAAGAAAACCAGGACCTCTAGGATGTTTCTAGGGAAGTTGATAAGGGAAATGGGCAGGTATGGGATGAGCATGAAGGCTCAAATTGGTGTGAGGAGGAGAGGGAGGAGGTGCCCTTTTATAATGGAGGAGAGGGGCACCTTTGGAATAACTAAAACTATTATTTTATTATAAAGCCAAATTCAGTTTTAAATAGCTCCAAATTGATTTATTTCGAAGCTAAGTTGGGGATTGGTCGAAATACTCTCATAAAATGGAATTTAGACAAGTTTAGGTTCCTATTTTAACCTTATCATTTATATTTAACTTTAAGTTAGATAATTTTACTTTTATCATGTCTTTTTGTGTTCTTACACTATAAGGTTAATAAACTTACTATAACAAGCCAAAACAACCCCAAGTTGTTTATTATTTATATATATATCCTTATCTAAGTCATTTTGCCGAACATTAGATTTTTAGAAATAAAATAACAATTAATAATATAATATGTTTTTTAAAAACTATTTTATGTCAATTTTGACACTATTTAGTAATTGATTTTTGTGAAAACCATAACAGAATGATTAGTTCTAACAAAGTTAATTAAATCAATACTAACCTGTTATATTAACCTATAAAATTAGTTTAATTCATAAAAAGTCTCAAATTATATTTATTGTAGTATTTATAACATCAATTATATCAATATTTCATTAATAAGATAATTACTACATCATCTTTGTGTCATAAATAAATTGAATTATTTAATGTCTAAAAATTAAAAATAAAATATTATTATATAGGAAATCTTTTTAGCTTTCTAATGAATATTTATAGTAGAATTTAGCTTATGTATAACCCTATATTAAAAATGATATACTTATTAAACTTTGATTTTAACTATTTTAAACCTTCTTTAAATAAATTAATAATAAATGTCCTAATCTAATCCAAGTGGGCCTAAATGGTCATATTTTATTCCTAAGGTTGTTTTTGGTCGAATTAAACTTATCCAATAGAATTATGACATGTGTTAGGGTAACAATAATATCATTTTTACCCTTAATTACCCTATTTACTTTTAACCGTGGTAAAAAAAAGTAAAAAGTTACTATTCACCAAAAATTATTTTCATCTCATTAAACCACATTTTACTTACTGACATCAACCGTGTCTCTCAGATTTTTGAAATTCCACTCATAGAAGCGATTAAATTAAGTTTTATGAAAAATTCATTTTTTTTAACTACCACTTAGTGGTTTCACTATTCATCAAAAAATGAAAGTTTCCAGAAAAATACCAAAAATTAGGCCTAAGATATATTTGATATTATGAACTCAAAAATGATGTCTATTTTACCAAATTCAAAACATATCAGTTGCATTATTTAATTTAAAAATTAATTCCCATCGTCAAAACAATAGCGTGTTCTTAAAAGATAATAATTATCAAAAGATTGACACTTGTTTATGTCTGGTTTAAATGTGAAATTACATCCAATGAACAACATTGTATTAAATTGTAGAAATATATTCTAAATATACTTTAAAACCACTCAAATTAATAATTTATCACTATTAATTATTTCGATTAAAAAGGTTGTTTTTAATTAAAATTTAGTAATTTTCACTATTCATCCGAAAATGAAAGTTATCCGAAAAGTACCAAAATTTCACCCTAAGATAATTTCGATATTCCGAATCTAAAAATGAAGTCCATTTTGAAAAATAAAATTTACAAAATTTTAAAAAGTGGTTATTACTATTCATAACGGCTAGTTTTAATAATATTTTAATAGCATATCGATGTTTAGTGAAACTCGGTATTGCGTACTACACACGCTATCGAGGAAGGTCTTGATTGCGTTTAATGCAAGGCAAGTCAAGTATGCATTTTGTTCAAGCTCCTTTTGGTCTAGCGTACAACACAAGTCATTAATGAAATTAAAAAGAATATTTTTTCATAAAATCTCGGGGTGTTACAATCATCTTTTGGAATATGGATGTTTTCTTATTAATTACTTATTTTCTCACATAAACTTTGTTTTAAAAACCTGGGGAAAATAATAAATTCACTCCAATATTTTTTATAAATATTTCACATATATATTCATTGAGAGGGGGTGAATCAGTGAATATATTCTTTAACATTTTCATTATACATCAACCTATATCTCTAGTTAGGATGAATAACACACAACTTGTCTTATAAAAATTCTTATTTTGAATAATATTTAAGGATAGTAATTAATTCAATTCATTTGAATATGCACAAAAACATAGTGAATATAGCGACGTAGAAGGTTCACCACCACAACAGATGGTCAAATTCTTGGAATGGACTTGTATAATCCCTTTCTAAGAAATCTAGTAGAATCATCCAATGGTTACAAAAAATATATTTTATCCTTAAAATCATGTGAACACAAATGTTTCCCAACATGAGAAATTTCCTCTTATACAAAGAAAAAAATGAGTCAAAATGTTGTATATAAATACAATTTCATTAATATATAATCAAAATCAATGAAATGTTTCCAACAGAGTACGATTACTTTTTTACCACTTCTATCATTAAAAATATGAAATTTAGTGAGAAAACACATCTCCAAGATCTCCCATAATCTATCTTCTTATTTTACAAAGATATTTTGATAATTAGATGAATTTTATATCATAAACCAATAAGTAAAACCATAATAGAGAATTGTACCTCCAAAGGAGGCTGTCTTTATGTTCAATGTTAGATTAAAATATTCACTTTATAATGATTCCTCATATATTAATTATATTGATAATATCTAAAATTATTCCCCTATAGTTTTCTTAACTTATTTCTTATATATACTCCCTTATTACACTTTCTACTCCATAATATATACTACACTCACCTATAGAAATTATTTTCTTCCCACACTTTGAGTTTTTAAATTAAAATTCAAATATTAACTTTTATATCAACCTTCACTTCAACTCATGATTTATTCTCATCCTTCATATCCCTCAAGACCATGAAACCACATTTATTATATTAATGGGATTTTAATGATTTAATTTGAGTATTCCACATAGTGAACACCAAAAACATCTTCAAAGTTCTCAAATCCATAAAATTAAGTAAATCACAGCATAATGGTAGGTATTATGGCATAATATCGATTATTAGTACACTTTTCACAACTAATTCTCAAAATAATATTTTATTCATATTTATTACATTGTTTCATTATTTATTATGATGTAAAATACCAAATCAACTAATATACCTTTCTATCATAGTATTTTATAAAATCCATATGGACTATCGAGCCACTAATGTTATTACACTCGAAAATTATGGTACTATATCTAAAAATAATTCTTAAGAAAAATACTATATTCAAATTTTTTGTCATAATTACAACCTTCACATCCCAATAACATAATTTATGTTATAATTATATTCTTATAACAACAAATAAGAACATATAAAAATCAAAACCACCTAATTATTGTATAATAAATATTTCAAACACAAACTCAGAAGAATATTCACATATAGTGAAAAATAAAGATATCATATTTATATATTGAGTCATGGTATTTTTTATAAAAATTATTTGCAAAATAAATCTTCCAAATATATTGTAGTTTAATATAATGGGTTATTGTGTTATTTCTTCTGCAACATAAAAACAAATCTAAAATATTCTATAACTTTTATAAATAATCTGAAACATCCAAAAAACATTTTCAACATAATATTCAAGAAATTTATGCTTTGAAAATAATTTTATTCACATGATTTAATGATTTATGAGATAAAAAATCTAACACCAACAACACAAATCATGTCCACATAAATATAATTAAAAAATAATCTCCCCTTAATACCACTCATGTATTAGGTTACAAAAATTTCCCAAAATATTTTCTTGGAAAAAACATTTATATATATATGTGGATTTTATTATAAAAATATAAAAATAAATCATATTTAATAATTTAAATTAATCATTAATCAATTATTATAATCCAATGTGAGAATACTCATTGTTGGAAATTACAAAATTAAAGATGGTCACAATGTTATCTTTAAGAATAACTCATTTTAGTTAAAATATATTATCAATGTTTTCTTCTCATCAACAAAATATATATGTAAATATAAAAATTCATTTCATATACACATAAATAAAAAATTATAAAATTTCATAAACTCTATATATATACACATAAAATACATATTTTTCTCCTTTTGGAAAAGTCCCCTTAAACATATACTTCCCTTAAGTGATCCCCTAGTAAAAAATAAATAATATTGGATTTCTATTTATACATTTCTCTCCATTTGAAAATAATAATCCAATGAATAATTGAGATGGAGGATGGATGAATTATACATTATCCTTCATAATTTTGTGGTTAAACTCTCATCATAATCCTCAGTGTTTGAAAAGTATACTTGAGAAATAGTTTGGAAAACACGACAACCAATTTATTCTTTTTAAGAATACACAAAATATATATAAATAATTCTTATAGTTTCTCCATGATAAATGTTAATCAATATTATTTGATCCATAATGTTGAAATTAATTTCAAAAAATATTTATGGTGAGGTAATTATAACAACCCACCAACTATGGTAACTTTAATTTAACCCTGTGATCTAAAAGATTTGTGTTCATCCTAATAAGTTTTATGCTTTATTAGGTGAGATTGACATATTACACATATTCTATACTCAATATAATTTAATTATAATTATTCATGTGCCATGTAATATAGTTGTCTCCCAAGAAAAAAACTTCATCTAATGTAGATTTTTAATCATCAATACTTCCAGTTTATTCCATAAAAACATAAGGATCTAGTTAAAAAATTATATTATTGATATAAAGAATTATATAGTATTTAATTTCATTTATATGCCTTATAATTATTTTCACTTTTAAAAAATTTAACTCCTTAGGTATTCCTTGATATATTTCACACAGTGTAACATCATAAAAAATATTTGGTCTTAAATCAATCAAGTAGATAAATCACATTCTTAATTTTATAAAATCATTTAAAAAAATTCATCATCATATTCATCAAATTAGATCTTGGTTCAAAATAAAATTATAGAAAAACTGGCTACACATTCATTATGAAAAAATTCTTTATAAATTCATAGAATTATTTATCTAAAAAAAATCATATCGCTCTTGATAAATTTTTTGTTTCAATAAATAATTCGACATTCCTAGTATTTATATTTTCATTAAAAGAATAATTTTAAAGGAAAATATCCAATAAAAATTATCTTCATTTAAAAAAACATAATTCTAAAAATTCATATTAAAATTTTGAGAGATATTTCTATTTTATCACTACGGTATAGTTTTTTTTCTACTCTTCCTTTTTTGAAATTCAGCACCTTCAAACATGATTCATTCTTTTAATATCATTATTTTTAATATTATTTATCCTCTACAACAATTTATTTCACCATAAATCACTTGTATATTCAATAATCCTTTAGGTTTCTCAGTATACACTACTTCATCAATTTCACCATTGAGGAAAACTGGATTTACTTACATTTGGAAAATCTTGTCTCTTATTTCAGTGTAAATAGTAAAAAATATCCTTATGGTTTTAATATTTTAATCTAAATAAAATTAATCATCATTTTAAATACATTAAAACATATAATAACCTTTATATAAAAACCATTGTTTGTTCCTAATTACATCACCCTTCACTTGTAAATTATTATGGAACAGAAATTTTTTTCTAATAACATTTATATTTTTCATCCTTGGAACCAAATCTCAAGTATTATTCTTCATAATATAATCTAATTAAACATTCATGGAATGAATCAATTTTTTTACTTAAATGATTTATTCACACTCCTCTAAACAATTTTATTAATATATAAGTATGAGTTATTATCTTTAAAGACCTAATTTTTTGGACGGAATGGCCCTAATGATCTATGATATTCTAGAAATATACCTACATAACCAAGTATGAATATAATTTCAATATTATTAAATACTAGATAAGTTTAAATAAATATAATTTCCATACCCATTACCTCATTTTTGCACATATCTTGAAATTTTGACACTGCATCCATCTATCTCTTAATTATCAAGATCAATACAGGGTATGTTAATTTTAATTCACATTTATTAAATGGTTTATCAAAATTATTTACACTATTATAATAAAAAACTTTTCCAAATTTATTATTTCATAAATTATGTCATCTGTCACTTTTAAAATAACTAATAAATATTCCATTAACTCTTGTTTTCCCAAATGTACTCATATAGGAACAATTCCCCTTAATAATATAAGGGTCAACCAAAAACCTCAAATACTTCAAGATAAAGATCTTCTTATAAAAAATCTCATAAGTAAAAGTATCAATGTTTGAAGGATTAAAGAAATAATTTTTATTGTGAACCACTTTCCAAATTAATTACCTTCAAAATAAATGTGAATTTTCATGTTCCACCATCATAGTTTAAGCCATATCAACTAAATGATGAATTATTCTATCAGAATTATTATTTTTTTATGAAGTATAAAATGAATTGTACTCATTCCAAAATAAATACTTTTCTAAGAACTCTTTAAAACTTTTACTTTTTTTCAACTTAATTATTCATAATTATCATTTTCATGGAATAATGACTTTAATTTTCATCACTTTACTAGAAATTGTTGAACCTATTGAATGCCTTGAATTTGTGAATTATGAGTATTTTATATTTGGAATAAAATTTAAATAATACAAAATATTTATCACTATCTTTTGATTTTTTTTCTTTGAAAAAAAATAAATGAATAGAAAATTTCTAAAGAATAATTTACTAAAGTCTTCATCATTTTATATTATGAGTTCATAATCATTACCTTTTAACATTTAGAACATTAAAAATCTAAATTTATTTAGAAATGAAAATGATCTCTTTTAGTCTACTTGTTCATTCTCTTTTAACTAATATGGCTAAGCCTCAAAATCAAAAATTCATTCCCCAATATCATACTTAAGTAATAAGAATTTTTAACTTATCCATCATGGAATAGATTACCTATATTATTATATTATTGATTCAAAACATATCTCAATTAACTAATTTAATAAATAATAACCATTATAAAATATAGATTTATTTTATTTTTAAAATATTTTTTAACCCTCATCATGTTATATTTAAAAGAAATAACAAAGAGTTTAATATTCGACTTAAATTTCACATATCCAAGATATTTTGATCCAAAACCATTGATTTGTTTGGATCCATAATTATCAAATGTAACTAATTATTATAAAAAAGTCTCAAATAATTTAAATATCCACACATCTCCAACATATGTGATAACTACCTATTGTTGAATATTCATGGTCAGTTCATGTGAGATGCCTTCACAACATCTACCACCATAAGAAAATTATACACTCCTATTTATTTCTTTTTTAAAAGTATTTAAGAATTATTCACAATTTATTTTTCTATAAATATGTTTTATAAATCATCAACTAAGTGACCTAGTTGATCACATATTCTGTAATATGCATTGAGAATGTAAAACAATTTTGTTATAAGAATACCCTAATTTTTAAACTCTTTTTCAAATTATTTTTTAATTGGATTGTATCCTCTAAGATATTTACTTTATAAAATAATATAATTTTTAAATAACCTAGTATTTAACAAAAATAATTATTTATACAAACCCAAAGTCGCCACAACTGTAGTGTAATCCAAATAATAGAAATACTTTATCCTAAACTACTTGTTATTCAGATAGTGACACTTGTTTTACATAGAAATTTAAATGATTGATTCCAAATACTTTTTAAAAAAATTGATATTTGTAATTAATAAAATTTTATTATATATTGTAGACATTTTTTTTTGGGTTTTTACCATTATATTCATAGAATATTTCTTCTTCATGTCACTATTTCAAAAAAAATTTAATGAAATTGAATTCTCCTTTTGAGGAAACTTTCTTCTTCTTCATTATATCTGATTCATCTTAAAACCTATAGATCATAACATAATGAATTTTTAGATACATTTTATTTTATTTTTTGATGATTATAATGATCCCAAATATTTTTAGACACTTAAAAAGACTTCTCACTACCATTTTAGTTTTCTCAAAATTCATACATAGAATTTTTTTTTAAAAAAATAATATTGTTTAACCGATATTCATCCTTTAATAATTATGTCTAAAAATCGTCAGTTATTTTTCCTTTTAATTGATATTTATTTTTAGTTAATTATTTATATTCGTTTCTTTATCAAGTTATACATTCAAAATCTTAATATCTTTAACTAATTGCAACTCTTTTTTTCCTTGTACGTTTTCAAACTCATTTAATATTTGATTTACCAAAACTAAATTATTATTATCCTTATCTAATTTATTGATGTTAGTGAAAAGATTATTTAATTATTTATTCAGAATTAATTCCATTATTTTCTTTTCTTCCTAAAATTCACCTAATAATTTTTCATCATTTATCAAGGAAATATGTAATTTTTTACCATCATCACTAGATAATAAATTATATTCAATTTTTCTTTTGTTAAATTCTCCTTAATACATATTTTAAAAAATATCCTTTCTCTATAAATATATAAAAAAATTTCCTTTACCTTAAAATGATTCTTCTTATTACATACTTTTGAAGTCTTCTACAAATATAACTTGGATTACCCATCCAAATATCTACTTGGATATTCCTTTCACTTTGGACAATTTACATAAAAAATATAAAAAATAAAAAATAAAAACACTTATAATGGAGTTTTACATTATATTAGCCATTTCTATTTTAAAACTTCTTGATATTAGAAACCTGATCAAGTTAAAATCACATCAACGACTCTATTTTAATTTTAATTGTAATCTACTTCCTTGAACTCCTTCAAAGTATTCTCATTATTCAAATATTTAAAATAGAATTTAATCTCACCCTTACTTGTCTACCTGAAATAATTACATTTTCACTTCTCATATGAAACCACAAACTATATAAGGAAACCAATATAAATTAATTCAGTTCATGATTTTTAAGTGAAGAAACTTTTGAATGAAACATTTTGAGTAAAATAAAAAGAAACTTCTTAACTATTATAGAAGTTTATAGGGATTTTCTAAAACTACTAACAGATCTATAAATACTATTCAATGAATTTATAAACAATCCATGATTTATCTATCAAAAATATAAATTTGTTCATATTCTTTTTATATATTTAATGTTTTTCATCATTTAATATATAATTCCCAATATAAATATTTTATTTCTTTTCCCCAAATTATTTTTGACAACTTGATCCCCATAACCTTTATGACTTCATTCTATGAAATCAATAATAAGATAAAATTCCTTACTTTACCATGTATACTGATCCAAACCTTAATAAATAAAATTCCTATCTAAATGAATAAATACCTATTAAGTGATGTACTTATAGAAAATACATGCACTGTATTTCATTCGTTATTTTAAACAATTATAAAAAATTATCCATAATTGTCTATCAATCATAAAAGACCCTTAAATATATTAAAAATTTATAATATATCCATTATATTATTAACATTAATAATTTTACATATTAAGTGTTTCGATAAGATCTAATTTATATATAAGGAATAAATGATAGCCCTGTCTAGAAGGGTCATACCCTATGAAGCCAATTTCCATAGAGCTTTCATGAGTGATTGAATCACTGGGATTTATCCTTGATCAATCCCAATCAAAGATTCAAAAACTAAAATAAAATCAAAACTATTTATAGGATATGTTCAAGCTCATAAAGATCATTTCAAAAACTATGTTTTCCAAATCAACCATAGAAAGAACCATTATATCACACCCTACCCTTAAGGTGTAAATTGGTGTAATAAGGTAATATGTATCGAGACCCAAATCATATAAATTTCTATAATTTCATTTTTAAGTAAAAAATGATTTTATTTTCAATATTACTTCATATATAAACATTATTATAAAATTAGTTTTATAAAAAATAATATTTTATGCAAAGAAATGAAATTTTTATTTTTAGGAAATACATAGTTTCCATTAAATCACACTTTCTGTTAAAATCAATAATATAAAAAAATATTTTCATGAAATATTCTTGTTTGAAAATATTAATATAAATATAAATTAGAATATAATTTAATGAAGTTCTATGTATTTTTTGTAAGGATTATAATGGCATTTATATCACGAAAACAAGTACATTTCAATAAATAAAAATGTTTTTAAGGAAATTATTATATTTATAAAATTATTTTTGAAAAATAAAAATTATTTTTGAAATATATATTTTATATTATCTAGAAGTGAATTTTTCAATATTTTTGGAGACACTCGATTGTTTTTGTAAAAATTAAAAACCATATAAATATATAGTATGCATTAAGACATTATAATATCCCAAAAGTGAATTAATAAATACTATAAAATTAATCCACACACAAAAATAGATTTCACATTAAAAATAATTTTTTTGAATGTATTTAATTAAATTAATAAACCTATAATTAATCTTTAAAAAATTATATTATTTTTGAAGGTTTTAAAAACAATTCTTTATGAGAATTATTTACTTCAATATCATAAAGGTATTATTTTTGTAGATTGGGTTATTATACAAATAAAATATGAGAAACCACCCCTATTTTAAAAAAATCATGTGAAAAAACCATTGGATGTTTTTTAATTTTGGTTATTTTATCACTTAGAGTCCAAAACATAGGTTTAGAAATTAATAAATAATCCCCCCTCTTTTGATAAAAATACACACCAATCCACCCATTTCTCTTCACTCAAACCCCATTAGGAAAAAAAATTTCTCCCCTCTTCCTGTCCAATGCACTCCTATGGTAATGAAAATCTTTTAATATTCTCCTCCCAAGATTGTAGAATAATCCTTTCAAATAGAGGACTATCTTCCTCTTCCTCTTTATTCAAGAAATTTATTTATATTAAGCCTTTTTATTTCTTATTTTTCATGATTATATGTTTTTAAACATACATTTACCGCATTTATGACTGAAAATAAATTAGATACCAACTTTCACTCTAATTAATCCATTATATGAACCTTTATGAACACCCATTTTGTCGCTGAAATTATTATTTTTTTTTCTTACTAAAAATGTTGGATGTGAATAACCATCTCCATTTGTACTCGTGGGTATTCACTTACTTATAAATATTATTTATTGATAATGAAAATCCATACATGTAACCCATAATACTTATTTTTTAGATTAAATGTGATGAAATATGTTCTTATATTTTACAATCTATATGGAACACAAATTCAAGTACAAGACATGAATGTGATAGGTGGTCTTAGAAAAAATATATCCCTCCAATGCATTAGGTAATTTTTTTATCTAATGAGACACAATGTAGTGTGCATGGGTGGTTATCCTAAGAACACTATGTTTTAATTTATCAGTGGTTAAACATGACTTATGCTTATGATGTCAGGTTTTATATTGTTACCACATCCTATAATTCCTTGATGTTATCATATTTTGTAATGCTTCAGTATTCATGATTATGATTCTCACATTTTATACCACCATGCTATTTCCCATGAAATTAATGTACTGATTTACTTCATTCTATGCATTGATTATTCACTAAATTGGTTTTATAGATCACCCCATTCTTATGTACATCCCTAGGTTATCACGTATTGTTTTAAAAGATCAATTGAATTTTAATGGAATATTATGGAGTTTTAAAATAATTCAATTATATCCATGTTTCAAGTTATTTTGATATGTATATAAATACCCAAAATCAATAGGCCTATTTATATTTTTGATTTTTAGTTATGTATCATAACGTAATAGGTCATGAATTAACGTGTATAAAAATATGGGTTTTCATAGTTAGTATTAGACAAAGGTCTAGTTATTTTTATTGATTATGGTTAGAAAACCTTAATGAAAACCATAAGTATAAAACTAAATATTAAAAAACATTATATTTTTTTAAAGTATTGAGTGATTGGTTTCTAAAAAACAAAATTCCTTTATTGATACCACAAGTGGATATAGCTCAATAATAGATATGCCCAGGGGTAATAACCCTAAAAGGGATTGTTGGGTTTTAGCTTGGCATGTACCTAGTTCATGACATAGAGGCCTTACTATACACCTATTCTGATACATTCAGGGGATATTATTTGATAAGTTCACCAACTCCTTAGAAACCATTTTGAAGGGAATAAAATGACTTGGGAATTTTATATTAGGAAATATACCATGGATAAATCATACTGAAACAAATAAATTCATAGGTTAAGTAATTTATGTCAGTTATGAATTATAAATTCAATATTTATAGTTACACTTTTCTATGTTTAATATTTTCAAAATTTTCATCCCTAATTTTCCAATTATTTTAGTCAATGGAATGAAATATAAGGAACCATTTCAACAACCAATGTGATGGGTAATGCAGTGACTATCCAAATAAAATTCCTTCCACAATGTGAGATAAAATAATAAATCTTTTTATTTTTATAAAATAGTTGTCATGGATTAGGATTAATAACAATAACATAATGGAACCACTAAACATGTCAAAGATAACGATGATGAATTCACATTCAAGTTCATGTGATAAAAATGATAAAGTAAATAAGATTCAATTTCATACGTGTAAAAAATATAGAATGAGAAACCAAGGGAAATGTCACAGTTGAATTGGAAAATGTCATAAGTGAAGAAAAATATGGAATAAAGTAGCTAATTATAGTGAACAAATGAATAATTTAATTAACATGATGGAGGGAAATAAAGTTCATTCTAAGTTACCATTAATATTTTTATGTCATAAATGTGGGGAATTTGGGAATAATCTAAGACAATGCCCTATTACAAGGTTTAACAAGGATGATGAGGAAAAAAAATCTCTAAGACCTGGGGAACAAGGAAGCTCCAATGCTATGACAATCTCTGAAATAGATCTGATGATTAAAGTACACATATCCTCTACTCCATAGTTATGTATTTTATATTTTACTTTTAAGTTATACCACACTATAAAATATAATAATTTTTTGGGAATTTTCTTCATGAAAATATTATCATTATCCTTTTCTTATGATTCGATGTTATTCTGAGTATTGATTGGATTTCATTTCATAAAGCCAACATAAATCATTGGGAGAATAAAACCAATATTTGTATTGTGAATTTTACTTTGATTCTATTCAATTGTTCGGAGGATTATGTATATCCTTTGAAATCATCATCTAAATAATTTATATTATTTTCTTATTAGTAGTGTATCCATCTCAAATGATTGACACTAAAGAAAATGATCATCCTCAATGACATTCCCATTGTAATAGAATATGATGATATATTACTCAATGAATTGTTTGGTATTACTTATATTTGAGAGGTTGAGTTCTCAATTGAATATATACTTAGACCAAGTAACATTATTAGGTAATTTTATCACCATCAAATGGATATCTAGGGGCCCTTTGAAGACAGAAGTAATTATTGGATGGCCAGGAACAATATTTTTGTCAGACATCCGTAGTTTCCTTAGATTAGCAGGTTAATATCATCTATTTGTGAGAAACATTTAAATATTTGAAAACACATTAAAAAAGATAATAGGTAATGGTTTGATGATTTTTCAGACATATGAATGTGAGAAAATATTTAAAGAGTTAAAGAATATTCTAATCACTCCACCCATGCTCACATCAACCACTATTTGGGGAGGATTTGTGATCTATAATGATGTGTCCAAACAATTATTGGGTTTTTTTACTCATGAGATATAACAACGAGATAGCCTATGTCTCCTTCCAATTAAAAAAACATGATAAAAAATACCCAATTCATGATCTATAATTTGTTGTAATGATCATCAAAAAATATTTGGTGACATCATCTCTTGAGGGAGATCTGTGGCATACATATTTATCTGAAAATACTCAAGTATATATTCACACCAAAGGACCTCATTATGCACCAATGAATATAGTTAGATATTGTAACTGATTATGAAAATTAAATCCATTAACATCATATTAAGGAAAATAATGGGTCTAATTATTTGACAATAAAGGATCCCGCAACCCTATCCATGACCAGGATTGAAAGGGATTTGATATTCTTAGACATGAAAAGGAAGGAAATGGGAATTATAAAACGAAATTCATCCTACCTTACTAAAATAAATAATCAACCATCAATTCTTAAGTGGATAAAGGAGACCAAAATGATGATAAGGAGACAGGGATAAAGGTAGAAATTATTTTAGAGTTAAACATTTCTAAAGATATAGTTATAAGGATTGAAACCTGGATATATTTCCCATCAATACAAGAACTGAAGGGGGGGCCTTCAGATGATTCATGTAGCTCTTCCTTATATATTCATCTTCGAATCACTATGATGTATAGATATCTAAAGAAATAATTCATATGGGACAACTTAAAGATATATATTTTAATATTTTTATCTAGATGTATAGTGTTACAACAAGTCAAGGATGAATGGAATAATTCAAAAGGTAGAATGAAACCATTTCCCATACAATCATGGAAATCATAAAACATAACCATGGGTTTCATCATAGGTTTCCCTAAGAAATATAAATGGAATTATTCCATTTATTTATTATATGGTCTCCTTATAAAATAATCTCATTTAATTGATATCAAGGAAGATCTCTCCCTTGATCAGATTGCTAATATATACAAAATAGATGTGGAAATTCTGAATGAAGTTACACTCTCTATTGTATCTGATTGAGATCTAAGGATTAACTCAATGTTATGGAGAATCCTTTAGAAAGTATTGGATACATATATGAATTTAAATCCTATTAATCACCCTTATATGAATGGTCATTCTGAGAGAAACATTCAATCTCTAGAGGGTATGCTAAGATCTTGTTTAATGGATTTCAAAGGATGTTGGGATCAAAAAAAACCCTAATGGAGTTATCATACAATAATAGTTTCCATTCTTGTATTCAAATAGTATATTATGAGGATCTATATTGGAATATATCTAAGACAAAAAAAATATTGCAATGAATTAGGAGAGAGGAAGGTGATGGGATAATATTTTATCCAAAATATGATAGAGAAGGTTTGAACCATTCAACATAATTTGAAATTCATGCCAAGTAAATAGAAAATATGTGCATGAAATCATCGAAATGACCTATATTCTGAGATCTAATATAAGGTGTTACTTAATAGATCACCATTGAAGAAACTCATGATATTTTATAATAAGGGAAATGTCAGTACTAGATACATAAAACCGATTTATATTGATGATCACATGAAATTTATGGCCTATCAAATAACACCCCCACCTAACCTACCTCATGTACATGATGTGTTCCATTTATCCCTCTTAAGGAAGTGCATACCAGACTACTCACATGTATTAAAACTATAGGTGGTACCTTTGAATAATTATCTTTAATATTAAGAGAAGTCGGTGAAGATATAATATTTTTAGATATAAAGTTCTATGAAATAACATAAATTTCTTGGTTAAGGTACTATGTTAGAACCAATAGTATGAGGAGGAAACATTTGAACCAAAAGAGGTGATGAAATAAAAGTACCCTATGACCAACCATATTTAAAAAAACATATCTAATGATTTATTACATAAGGATACACTTAATATAACACAATAAGATCATGAGGCCTAGTTTATTTTGGTAATTAGGTATAAAATATAACAAAATCAATCATGGGTATAACAAAATTATTTAAAACTCTTTATCATGTTTTTAAAATCCATCAGTATTATAAAATCTTAAGGGATAGTGGGAAGGTGGTGTGGAACATATCTACTCAGCCTTCCCCCTTCCCTCGCTCACGACAATGCCCTAAGTCTGATGGACGATTTCTTAGTCCCCCCTCTCTAGAGGGGGGAGGATCCCTTCTCCTGCTCTCCAGAAAAGAGTGCCTACACTCTTTTACACCCTTCTCTAATCCAGACTTTCTTCCATCTTTTCCTGAGATTAAGGTTTTCCCAAAAGTCCCTGATCTGTTCAAAGGATTACCTCAGCTTCCAATCCCGGTATCAAAGTTCAATCATGCTTCAGATCTCTACAATATAACCTTTGTGGCTCGATTCCATCACCACCATCCTTCAGTTGATACGTTCGATCGTTTTGTTTTTGGTTCCTGGGATTTACAAGATCGTGCGGCGGTGGGATGTCTTGATAGAAAACATATCATGATCAGATTTGCATCGGTGGAGGATCTAATTCGTATGTGGTCCAAGGTTCCTTGAAAATGCAACAAGATTTCCTTTTATCTTCTCATGTGGACCTTTGAGTTCTATATGTTGTGAGACTCTCCTACTGTAGCGATATGGGTAAGTTTCCCCAATCTCCCACTACCCTTTCTAAACCCTTCTATTTTGTGTTTACATAGAAACATAGTTGGTCGTTACTTTTGTTTTCATAGTAGAACAGATACCGTGAGCCATCCCATTTGTCCTTGAATATGCATGGAGGTATACGTTTCAAAGGTTTCGGTGGACTGGGTGTGGATAACCATTGGAGAAGAGTTTCGGTGGAAACAAGTAGTTGTCTTTGAGTTGTGGACTGACCACAATGCGTACTGTGGGTGGTTAGGTCACCTTGTTGTTGTCTGTCGTAATGGGTAGGGGATCAAACAGGTGCATCATCATGGGAAATATTAGACGGTTGATGAAGTAATACCATAGGATAAAACTCAAAGGCCTATAGTTGATCATGGGTGTCTGGGTCTCTGTGATCCCGTTATGAACAAGCCTTCTCGAGTTGAAGATCCAGGATTTTATGAACCAAGAGTAGATGATATTTTCATACATCTAAAGAATGATCTGGCTGTCCGTGGTCATTCTTCTTCGGTGCAGACAATAGCAGGGAGTGACTCTGACTCTTATGAAGGATTTTTTCAATTTGGATGTGGGAATGCTCCCGTAGTGGTGAACCAAATTCCAGTTGAGGATGTGTCAAATGGTAACAAAAGGTGAAGGTCCCTAGAGTCTCGCAAGGATGGGGAGGGAGGTCTTAGGAGGAGTCCTAGGTGAAGCATTCCATCTCTTAAGTTAAGTAACTGGTTTAATGGTTTGGATGAGGAAGGGTCCAAACAAGAACCAAGCCTGGTCAAGGGGCATAAGATATAAGCTGTAGTGGAAGTGCATACACCCTTGTTATCTGAGGCCGATTATGAGGAAGAGCTATTTAGTCATATTTTGGTTGAATGTGTGAAGGGAACTCAAGTCAAAGGGATTCGTAGCCCAAGGAATAAGAAGGGACACAAGGGGAATCATGATAAAGGGGGCTGGATTTTGGTAGAGGGAAAGAAATCTAAAGGTCGGAAAGACAATTCTCACTAGCTGAAGCCGATGGAGACAAGGTCGGTTAGCAGGGCCAAGGTGATGGCCGATGCAACTGCGGACCAGGTTTAGGGAAGTAAGAAGAGCAGGGCTCACCAAAAAGGAAAACTAAAAATAGAGATTAGGGATCCTAAAATACAACAACATGGGGATGAATTTGGAAAGGTGGAAGAGGCACATGGGAATGAACATCTACAGCTCGTAATCTCTTCAAATGATGAAATGTAGGAAGAGACCATTAAGCTCATGGACATATATGAGGAGAAGAATATAATCTTAGAGAAAGACCTTTGAGGAGTTTTTAGAAAATATCAAAGGGATTGGATCTATAAACAAGACCTTCTTTTAGCACGTGGCTTCAACGAAAGGAAAATCAATGCGGAGGAGTACATCCAAACATGGGACAAGCTTGTCAATTTCATTGAAGACATTGTCAAAGATGCCCTGGATACAAAGTCATACACCCTTCATTGGGGGCTATATTAGGTAATAAATTCTAATATTTTTAGTCTCACTATTAATGATTTTGTGATTTCTTACTTTGGATAAAGCTTTTGGCCTTGATCTTGTATGGTTTCCCACTTTTCCTCAGAAGTGGTTTTGGAAATAAAAATTTAATCTTAGTAGTATAAGGGATAGTGTGGCGACTTAAATAAGAAAGGGGTGATATTTAAATCCTAATAAGGTAATAAATGAATAAGTACATGATAAAAGTAATATATGTTTGTCAAAAAACATATCAAGGTGACATAAGAGGGGTGAGAATCATAAACTCGAGTATCAAAGCATCATATAAGATGTTAACATTAACACAATATGTGAATGTGGAAATAACATAAAATATGACATCATAATCATAAGTCAAGGCTAACCATTGAGGCAACATGACATAATGTGATTAGGATAACCTCCAATACACTATATATAGAGACTTATGAGATAAAAACATTACCCAGTTCATTAGATTCCATGTGGAATGCCAAAGAAGGAATCAATTTTCATTAGATCATATATTCCATGGGTGATACTTGGTCTCCCTTAGTAGACCACCAAAGAAAGACTCAAATGGCTATGACATTATACCACCCCTAGAGAAATACCTATGTTCTTGAGAGGTTCTCAATGTATGATCTTATATGGTATAGGTTTATATTTTACCTGGACCAATACCTTGATTTCAACTTAAGAATTCCATGGAAGGGATTAGGTTATACATTGAATTATAAATGATATGAGTTATATGAAATGTCTTCCACGCCTAATAAAGAGATTTGATAAAATATTTCTTATAAATTATGGATGGCACGTTTGGGAATCCTTTGTTCACGTTATCATGGGAGATTCTAAGATTTGTCCCAGGTATTGAGACATACTTAAATGAGTTTAAATGATTATGTAAATTTTTTTATAAAAGAGAGCATAGACTTTATAGGATGTTCACTTTCAGTAATTCCTTACCTATTACATTACTACCTGCACTTCTACTATATATATTCACTGACTGGATGGAATATACCTTGGGTGGTTCCTATTGGTATTATGTCTCTAACCCTGTTCACACCACCTTTGGAAATCCAAAAATACTATATGATTAAAGGTATGGATAAGGATGAGAAACTTGATACAGGTTCATGATTGATGATTAGGAGCAGGGGAGCATGGGATCAATCCAAGGCTTGTGATTCTAGGTGAGATCCTTTTTTACCTTTTTGTATTTTTTTTATTTTGTTACTTGTATTTTTCATCTTCCATGTATATCTGTTCTGGATATTTTTATTGAAAAATAACATGTTCATATTTTATATATGATATGACTTCTGGAATTACTTATATATCAGTCTTCCATTATTTACTTTTTTATGGTTATTATACCGCTTCCAATACTTGCATTTTATTGATATTCCGTTGTGATACTCTATGGTGATAAATGAAAAGTTTCCCTATAGGCACACCTAGGCCCTCGCTGCTAGTTAGAAGCCTGAGGCATTTGGGGAGATTCTATTGAGGCCATGTTTCCAATTAGGTTCAGGGCACGGTTGACTGGCATCCTGATCTTGGATTTTACATCTCTCATTTTCTATTTTCTTTAGAATGAAATTAGATAAAACATATAATTGAATATTATTGAATTAAATAAAATTCAAGTTCACATTTTCCATTTTTATTTGAATATTTATATTTAATTTATTAATAGATATTTTTCATTAACAACCAACAAGTATTAGAATAAACATTAATTCATACTATAATATAATTTTATAATAAGATCAAATAACTTAGTGATGAATTTGTAATGCATTACATATATATATATATATATACTGAATTGGTACTATATATTTTTTATTCCTAGTGTATTGTGTACAATGTGAAAATAATATTTTGTACTTTGTAATCTATGAAAACCTGATTTATTTGAATGTAACACACTAAAACCCACATTTTAAATATTTCATTATACTTCATTTGATATAATAAAATTCAAAATTTCAGGAGATAAAAATTATTTCAGGGTGAATACCATGTGATGCATATGTTACTCCATAAAAATATAAAATAGAAAACTATACATATACATTGGGATAATACTTTAAATTTAAAAAACAATGTAACCTAAATTATAACTTAGGATAGGCAGCACATCAATCTCTATTTTCATTTTTCCAATTGAAATAATCGGTCCAAATAGATTCAAAACCAAAAATATATCTATCAGAATATAACAAAGATATATAAGGGAACTAATTGATAGTTTCTACTATGTATTAACCTATAATGTCAACATTATATTAACAGTAACTCATAATATGAAAACTATATATATAATATATGATGTTTCATGATAAGAATATGTTCACATCAAAAAAATGTATTAATATACATATAAAATACTTATATGATATCATATATGGAACTATATGAAAATTTAAATATTTATATATATTAAATTTTAAGATTACTAATTTACAAGTAAATTAATAACACTAATTGAAATTTTTCCAGATACATGGAAGTACATGCATAAACAATGAATGATTCACAAATATAATCCAAATAAGAAAAATTTAGAGACTCAGTGAATAAATTTAAGAAGTTGTAAAATATAAACATCTGTGAAAAAATTCAGGGAAACACATTTCCATATAGTAGAGACATCGAAAAATTAAGATATTATGTATAAATTTATGATCTAACGTAGAATATTATGATATAATAAAATCCACACACCTTATAACTTTAATCAATGGATAAATAAGGTATATAAATATGAAAATATAATATTTTATAGGGGTAAATATATATTCAAGTGTGAAAGAATGAGTTTGAAAAAACCTATGCGTATATAAAGAAGGTAATGTAATACTAGAGCCTACAGAATAGAAAAAAAACGAGAGCTAAGGAGCCTGTGATGTTGAAAGAACAAAATTGAAGATCAATGTGTGAGGCATACTTGAGAGTTGAGATATAAGAAGATTGAATGCACAACAAAAAGGATGACAAAACCTAAGGATGTTTGAAGATGGAAATTCAATATTAGAATCTATCAGATCAAAGAAATGAGGGTTAGGAATTCCACACGAGAGAAACAAGTCGTATTTTGTGAGATTAAAAAATAAATAATAATTATTCAAACTGATGATTCATAAAATTTTAAATTTAATATCATGTATTTTATCATAAAACCAACCTAATGAAGTATATTTTTCTTGTTATTTTTATAATAACCAACATGATAACGAAATGAAAATTTCTTTTCCATGTCTGTTATTATATAACCGACCTGATAAATAATCTTTCTTCTGGTAGTTAAATAATAACTGACATAATAGAGGGTAACTTTTTTCAAATAGGATATATAAAAACTGACATGATAAAGCAATATACATGGATTTTTTATATCTTTTATTTATAACCAATGTGAAAAAGATGACTTAATAAATAATTTTTGTACCCGTGTGTGCCAATTAAAGTTTATCATAATCCTTAATATAAAAATATTAGTGGTCCATGTATAATCACTATATTATAAATGTTTATAATGATTAATGGTCTTCTAAACATGATAGGATAAAATAAACATTGTATTGAATTTGTTTTAAATAAATTAGTTAATAATGAATTAATTCATTTGAAAATGGAATTTCATTTTTAAGACATTGGGTTGTTACATTCTTCCCCCTTCAGAAATTTCACACTAGAAATTTTCATTTCCTACCCTAAAATAGATGAGGGTGCATCTATTTCGTCACCTCTTCAGTTTCCCATGCCTCTTTATTAAACCTATGGTTTCTCTATAACATTTAGACCAAGTGAGTTTTCATGTTTGGTAGAACATTGTCTCTATGATCTAAGATCTTCATTGGATACTCATTGCATTAAAAATAATTCTTCAATGATACCATATCTATATTTAGTACATGTGAGGGTTTTTACATGTAATTCCTCAAGAGGGATGCATGTAACACATAATTTACTTGATATAGGTTTGGTGGGAGTTCAAGTCAATATTCCACAACATGAATCTGATAATGGATCTCAAAGTGGATGATGAATATTAAACTAATATTTACATTCATGAAAACCCTTATTTATGGAGGAACAAATTATCTCTAGCCTCAAAAATAGATCATGTAAAAAATTGTTTATATATCTTTTCTTTTTCTTTTTTTTGGTTTTCTTATGACACTGAATAGTTTGAAAATTCATTTACATCTCTAAGATAATATATAGTTACATTATCTTCAACTCTCTAAATTCATCCTGGTATGTTGGAATCTGACACATATTCCAACAAAGGGCTATATAAGGAACCATTTGAATGATATAATGGAAGTAGTTGTTTTGTGATGACCCCACTAGGGGAAGGTGTTAATTCCAACATCCTTGGAAATACATTGATCATGATGCTATCATATCTCATAGTGTTTTCATGGATCTTTCTGACTAACCATCCATTTGTGGTTGATAGGTAGTGTTGAAGCTCACTTCTATATCCAACTCTTTCTCAAGGATTCTCCCAAACCATAAGGAAAACTGTGGATCTCAAATAGATACAATAGAGAGTGGAACTCCATGATGTCTTCCCATATCCCTCATGAATATATTAGAGAGTTGGTCAAAATAGAAATATTAATTTAAAGTAATAAAAATTACCCAATTTTAATGAGATAAAATACCACCCATATGTATTTATTTCATTTACAGATCATGGGGATTCCTACTATGAAATACATGGTAATGTTTTACAATTTCCTTACTAATATGATAAACTGTTCGATCATATACTTAATCTTATGTCATTTATCATTAACTTGTTGACATAACAAGAACCATGATAAAAATTATGCAATATCTCATGTCGTGTTATCCTAATAGAAGTCTTTATTTATATACATATACATCATAGTGCTTCCTAGATGAATAGATGAAGATAATATATATGCATAATCTAGATGTTCCCTATTCAATTATGGTTTTTATGGGATCCAAATCTGGGTTTCAAGCCTTATAACTCCATCATTATAAAAGTTGAAATCCTGAATATTTACCACCTTTTTCTATTTCACTTCATTATCTTTTTTGGCCTCCTTGATTATCTGAAGAATGGATTGCAGAGTAGTTATTCGAGAGAGGTAGGAAGAATATCCTTTTAATTTTCCCGTGTACGTCCTCTACATTACCAAGAATATTGGATCACTTACAATCCTTATCTTGTATATGGTTGTAGGATCCTTTCTACTCAAGCCATCTGCCAATTTTTTCACATTACCATGATGGTAACGGATTGGAAAATCATATTCCTTGATTAGATCTAACCAAATTTTTTAGTTTATATTGAGATAATTTTGTGTGAATATATATTTGAGGATTCTATGATCCTTATATATGTCAAACATCTCCCTATAGAGATAATGTCACCAAATATTCAACGTGAAGCTCAATACATCCAATTATATATTATGTGTTTGTTAGTTCTTTACATGCATATTTAATTAGTTATAAGAATACTCTATCACTTTTTCATCTTCTATGAGAAAAAAATCGAATCCCTTTTTTGGATGCATCGTTGTAGATCAAAAATCATTTCCCACCAGTAGGTAATGTGAGTACAAGTGAAGCAATTAGAATCTTCTTCATCTAATAAAATATTTCTTCACAATCATCTTTCTAGATAAAATTCACCCTCTTCCGAGTTAACATGGTTAGTTGGATTTTGAATCATGTGAACTTTTTCATAAATCGATGATAGTACACACCTAATTTAAGGAAATTATGTATTTATATCATAGTTGTTGGGAAATGTCATCCTTTAATTTCCTCTATTTTTGAAGGATTCATAGATATTCCTTTTTTAGTTATAAGACACCCCAATAAAGTTACTTTCTCCAAAAAACTCATATTTTTTAACATCAAAAATAACTTTTCATTTTCCTAATTCTTCGGTATATAATTAAAATGATCCTCATGTTCCTCCGTGATCTTGGAGTAGATAAGAATATCTTATATAAATACTACCACTATTTGTTTGAGCTAATTACTAACAAATTATTCATTAATTCCATGACGATTGATGGGGAATTATTGAGTCCATATTACATTACTACATAGTCAAAATGCTTGTACCTTGTACGAAATGTAGTCTTGATGATATCCACTTTATTCATATTTTCTTTATAAAATACTAAAAGTAATTCCACCTTAGAGAAGTATTGGGATCCATATAGCAAATAAAATAACCAACCAAACAATGAAATATAATATTTTTTATTTATCATGATCTTTTTGAGCTCATTATAATCATTACATAGGTATATTGACCCATTATTCTTCTCAAATAAAACAACTGGTGCACCCCGTGATGAAGCACTTGTGAATATAAACCATTTACCGAGATTCTCCTATAGTAACTTCTTCAACTCCTCATGATCAATAATGGGAAAGGAATTATTAGATATTTATAAAGTTCCAAGTATATGTTCGAATGAGAACTCAGCCTCTCATCTAGGAGGAAGTCTAGGAAATTCTTTAGGAAATACATATGTGAATTCCATTACAACGGGCATGTCATCAAGGATGATCTTTTCCTTAGTATCAATAATTTGATCTAGAGAAACACTCTCGAAAGGTAATAATATCCATGATTGATATTTTTATGCCAAATAATATTCATCTTACTTCTTTCACTGTTATATAATCATAGAGATATTTTTGATAAAGTAGTTGATTTAATTATCTTGGGAAATTATTGTTTTCTATATATAAGAAAATTAAATCTATGAATACAATAGCATTAAAATCCACTAACAGAAGTATCTGAAGTTTATCTAGGAAGTTGATCCAACAAATATGTATAGGTTATAATGGTCCATACATTAAGTATATATATATATTACATATATGTTGATGATGATTCATGAAACAACAAAAAACCCATTCCAGAATCATATGGATTTAGTCCCTTTGGACACCTAGTAACAAAAACAACTGGGTCAAAAAATATCTACATCTTAACCCTCTTAGTCCTTCATAATTAGATACCTTTTTGTAATATCACACCTAAAAACATTCTTTATATCTTGGAGAAATTAAACATAATAAAGGGTGATATTAGATGCTCATTAAGGGTAAACAGGAGAGAAAAAAATGATTTCATAAGCATAATATGAGCATAAGGGTATAAGAACATTAACATAACTTTGGAAAATTATACCCTACATATCAAAGATCATAGTAATGAATGATTGAATAAATCACGGTAGATTAGAAGACATGAATCATAGGTAAATCAAAGAACATGATCCATGAGTATAATATTGGCCTAAGACATGGATGTTGTGGAATATATATAAGAATAGATATTCATCTTCATATTATTCATGGTTCAATGTCAAGACCATCGTAGTAGAAAAACCCCTTTACTAAACTGGGTTTACTCCCCAGTCTAGACTTGTATTACTTAATTGAGTCTACTTCTAATTTCATCCATGTTTTACTAAACAAGGTTTACTTACTATTCTATCTCATTATAACTAAATGAGGTTCACATCACATTCTATCCATGTATTTCTGAATTGACTTCACTCCTTGTTCTAGTCCTTCCTATATAATGAGATATAAATCATTACCCAATGAATTAGATGGAGATATGGGTCCCACCTATCACATAACTAAGACTATACATATTTGTTCCAAAATAACATTAATCATTCATTATATTATAACCCATGAAAATAAATAGGTTTTATAAATCTTTCATCATTGCATAACCCATGGAAAATTATTGGGATTCATAAACATAATTCCATTATGAACATAAACTGTCCAAAGAAAGAATAAAGATAACATCATTGGATCATATCACCATTGAATCATAAATAACCTCAAATAATGATGTCTTATATGGAAAATGATTTTGAAATATCTCTTGAAATAATTCTTCAGGAAAACATTATTTCCATTTTGAAAGTTTTTTTTAAGATCCACACAATTACACTAGAAAAATTTTTATTTGAAAATAACCTTATAAGAATGTATAGAAATCTTAGGAAAATTAATGAATCATTAAATTAGGAAAGTATTATCATTCCATATAAGTTAAAAAATAATTCATGTTGTCTTTTGTTAAAAGAAACATTAATGGAGTATTTTTTAAATACAGTCCCATACAAATAACATTAAAGTGAATATTAAAAATTGATTATGCATGTCAGATTTAAATCCATATAAAACAATTATAAATACAAAATAAGATAATAAAAATTCAATTTATACATAATATTATCATGTCATAAAAAACGAAGTTGAATTTTAACCTAAATATTGGATATTTGTTTAAGAATTCTCATATGTCAATTATTGCCTTTATTTGTTCTCATTATAACCTAATATATAATAAAAAGTGATTAATTATAAATTTAGTCCATATAATTAATTTTATAATATCATGTATTATTTATTTATAACATTTTATCACATTTTAATTAATAATGTTTTATTAAAACCACTATTCAGGCTGATACCTGCTTCATTTTCCTAGAAGGTTTTGGTTCTGTAGTATTTGTTATTATACCTTGATATTGTTATTATCATTTATAGAATTTTAATAATGGAATAAACATCATATATAATAATTATATACATATTTTAAATCATCCTTATAAGTAGAAATAGAAAAATCAATACACTGTTCATGAAGACTATAGGTCGTAGAAAAGCATGAGTGTTATTTTCATTTTTCGATTGATAGAATGAAATAAAGGTAAATAATAAATCATATTTACAGAATAATTATTATCTTATAATTACTATATATCTTAATTAAACCCATTATAATACTCATCCATAATATATGGTCATGAAAAATGAATTCTGTCTCTAAGTGGAGATGGTAAGTCGTACGTATGCACAAGTGATACTTTCACTTTTTGACTAATAGGAAAGAGGATGTATAATGGTGTTTTAATCATCATAATAATATTTATCCATATATATTTTACTTGAGTTATTATTTTATGAAAAAACATATTAGATTTAGTGGAGGTAATGAAGAGTAGAAAAATAAAGTGTTCAGTTAGAGTGATTACCTCTTCTATGAAATGTATCCTTTGGATATCCTATAAAAGGATCTAGGGTTGGTATTTTGAGAATAAAAAAACCAATACAAGGTGGATACTGAAGTTGAGAAGAGAAATTGGAAGATTATGGTCGATATAGAAGTCTAAAATAGGTGTAAAGAAGTGATGGATGAGGTTCCCATTTATAATTGAGGTGAGGGGCACTTCTGGAATTTCCTAAAAGATTAAATTATAATAAATTTATCTTCTTTCCAAGTACCACAATAATGAAATGTATTAAAAGAAAAGAAAATATAATGTTTTCTTATCATTAACCAAGAGATGTTAGAATATGTTTTGTCTTATTTTAATCTATATCCTTTTAATTAACCCTTAGTTAACCAATTTTAATTTTAACTAATGAAACAAATTTTTTAATATTAAAGAGTTGTAATTTTAAATTATAAAGTGTAAATAGGACAATAAATGGACAATTTATGATATTTTTAAGCATAAAATATCTTATTTTTCCTACTTTAATATTTTTATGATTTTAAATAATTTAAGAAAATATTATTTTCCTAAAATACCATTAGCGTCAATTTTGAAACTATTCCTTATTTTGACATTAAGAAAATCAAGAAAAACATGATAACTTAAAAAAATTATTATATCCCTAATATGGAAAAATAATATATAAAATTATTTTTTAAAATTAATTAATTTAATTTAATATTTATATTATCATTTATTTTATTTTTTATTAATTGAATAATTAATACATCATCTTTGTGTAATTATTTAAGGTAATTTTCATCACTAAAAATTAAAAATAAATTAAAATTATGTAGATAAATATTTTAGATATTATTATAATAATTATAGGTGGAAATATCCTCTGTATAACCCCATATTAAACACATTATACATATTGAAAAAAGAGTGTGACGTGTTGGTATACTCCTTAAATAAAATACTATAAAGAACATAATCTTATCAAAGTGGTCCTAAAAAGTAATAAATAATTTTATATCATTAAAATAACATTAATTTATTCAAAAATAATACCCATATTTTTTCATAAACAACTTTTTCCCCTTGTGGGCACATAAGATGTAACACCCCAAGCTTCCACGGTACGATTCTCTTTGAATAATATAGTAGCGTGTGTTGTACGCAACTTCGAGATTCTAATACACAGCGACCAATCAAAGTAGTTATTATGAATAGTAATACCCAATTTTTGAAATTTTATAAATTCTATCTCTCAAAATGGACTTCATTTTTTGATTCGAAATATCAAAATTAGCCTAGGGTAAAACTTTGGTACTTTTCGGATAACTTTTATATTTTGATGAATAGTGAAAATTACTAAATTTTAATTAAAAACAACTTTTTAATCGAAATAATTAATAGTGATAAATTATGAATTTGAGTGGTTTTAAAGTATATTTAGAATATATTTTTACCATTTAATACAATTTTGGTCATTGGACATAATTTCAAAATTAAACCGGACAAAAACAAGTGTCAATCTTTTGATAGTTTTTATTTATTAAAAACACGCTTTTTGTTTTGACAGCGGGAATTAATTTTAAATTAATTTATGCCACTTCTGTGTTTTGAATTTAGAAAAATGGATTCCATATTTTGAATCATGAGGTCTAAATTGTGTAAATAGATAACTTTTATTTTTAGACATTTTGAATAATTACTTCGGTAAATATTTTATTTACCATGGTTAAAGGGTAAATCCGGTAAATAAGGGTAAAAAATAATATAATAGTAATAATAAATTACCCTAAAACGTGTCCTAAACCTATTGGTTGAAACATGTCCGATCATACGCATCTTTGGGTCGATTTTGGGACACCATGGATCCACATGTAAGTGATAATGACACTTTATATTAATTAAGTTAAATTAAATACAAAAATGACATTAGCATATATCTATTAGAAAAACAATTTTTACATAGGGTTATATATGTTATATTTTCAACTATAAATATTCATTAGAAATATAAATATATTTCCAACATAATGGTATTTTATTTATAATTTTTATACATTTAATTATTAAATTTATTTATGACACAATAATGATGCAGTATTTCTTTTATTAATGAAGGAATCATATAATTAGTATTATAAATGTTAAAATAAATATAATTTGAAAATTTTGATGCCATAAAAGAATTTTATTGGTTCATATTACGTGTTATTATTTCTTAAATGATTTTTTTTGAATTAATAATGTTTTTAAGACTTCAAGAAAAATAAATTATTAAATATTGTCAAAATTGACAGAAATGATTTTAAAAAAAAACATATTATATTATTAATTGATATTATATTCCTAAAAATATAAGTTTTGGAAAAAAGAATTATATAATGGTAGGTGTATCATTAATGGACCACTTGGGGGTCTCTTGGATGTATATAGTATGTTTATTAACTATATCATATAAAAATACAAAGTGACATGGTAAATGTCAAACTAATTAACTAAGAGTTAAAATTAAGAGATAAGGTTAATATAATGACCCAAACCTGTCTAAAATCTATTGGTTGAATATTTTTATACCCATCACCACCTTATAATTTTACTAATACACTTTTGTTCCATTACAAACCGAATATGAATTTATTATAAATTAATACTTTAAGTTTTTCCTAGAGAGCCCTCCACCCCCTTATAAAAGGACACCACTTCTAATCAATTCTTCACACCTTCAAAGACTTTTGAATCAGCCAAACACTTCCAAAATACCCTCTCAACTATCCTTCCTTAATCCTAGAAGCCCTCTTTTAGTCATAAAGTCAACTTAAGGATCCATTTTGATCAAATCAAAAGGAAGAACCCGAAGAAGAGGTAATGTTTTCACCACCCTCTTTCAAGTTCTTTTCTTCTTCAACTTCTTCTTTATTTGTTATTTCCATTATAAAATAATAATACTAGTATCTTCAATATATTGTGGTGTTATTATAAATATGGTACAACCATATTCAATATTCTATCAATACTTTGAATGACATGTCACCATATGTGCGTACGTACGGCCTACCGTCTCCACGTCGTGGTGTAATTGTTATTCAATACACTATTATTTGGATGGGTATAATAATGATGTGTAATTCATGTAAATAATAAATATAACATGATAATTATTCTTTATATATGATATACCATCCAATTATATATTATTTTAATATCAAAAGAATGATATTGTCGCTCATGCGTACGTACGGATTACCGTCTCCACGAACGTGATGAGATTCATTCCCCATCGTATCCATTCAAGACTAAATTTTATTTGATGATTAAATATAATTTTTAGAGACATGATATAATCCTGGATATGAATAATATACATCTCATACATAACAAATATGGCTCTCATAACAAATAATATAATAAAACAAATCTGTTAACACCAAAAACGATGATAATACTAAGATATTATTAAAAAATCAATGTTAAAAGATCATATATGATATCATATTAATGTATATGACTATTGTATAATTTAATAACAATTATTTCACCATTATACATGAGTTTAGTCTACCCACGACCAAGGAAAAGTACAAGGTAAGGGTTTATTTCACAATCTCTTCATTATCCGAAGTTGTTTACACGTAATTATCTACTGGGACCTCTTTATCATCCACATCCATGTTTCTTAAAAATGTATTTCAAAACATTATTAATATTTTATAGACTATGGGTTAAATTCATTTATACCCTTGTTGAATTTTTATAAGATGTTTATAAATGAATATTTCTATCATTTTCCAAACAAGGTCTTTTTTAACCTTTTCGACAAAATTAAGGTAAGAATGTCTTTTTTAACTTATACAGAGGGTACGGCTATTTTCTACCGTTATAAACTCATCGAAGCTTCCATTACAAGATTATAAGGATATTTTCAAAGTAATTGTGTTATTTTATAATTATGTGAGTCTAAAATTATTTCAAAATAGAAAGTGGTATTTCTCTAAAAAGGGTTTTAATTTCATCTATGTCAACATCCTTTGATAGATTTTAAGTTTATTTGAATTTGATTTATTATGATACAAAAATTTCATATTGTATTTAAGGTTTTGTGGAATGTTTGAATGTGGATGTGCTATTTTTATACCATTCATGATTTATGGTTAAAGTATTGACATTTCGTATATTAGTTTTAATACGAATGTTTATGATATGTTTAAACCTTTTCATATGAGGAATGCATTGGACTTAAAAAGTGAAGGGTAGAGCCCGCTAAAGCTCCTCGATGCATCGGTAGGTCTCATGAGACAACTAGAAGTGGAAATGGATGAGGCCCTTTCCCAATTTGATTTATGTTTTTGGCCGAGGCCTTAATCATTTTTAGACGTCTTGGATGAGGCTTTGAAAAAATGTTTCAGAATGTCTGGCATTATACATTCCCTAATTATGAAAATAATATTGATGGTTCATGTGGTCATTCGACTAGTAGAATACAAATGATTATGTTTTATTATGGCATTATTTACTCAACTCATATTTCTGCCATAAAAGTATTCATGTTTATTATTGGTAAAGACATGTGGTTTCAATTATTCACCATGATTAATATTTATGTTATCTTCCGCTGTATTTCTTACCCTTTCTGAGCATTTCAGCTCAACCATTTATTATGTTTCATTTTCCCTGGATATGAAGAAGTTAGTTATGAGTGACTTGGATGCATTATTTAGGAGGATTGGATGTTTCCAATTGAATAAATTTGTGTTGTATTTCTTTTCAAGTTGTAAAGTTGACCTTATATATGAATATTGTTTCTAATAATACTAAACTGATCAGTCTTTTGAGACATGATTTCCTTGTGATCATTCCAATGTTATGTAATAATGCACTGACTCTGGGTAACTGGGGTCAGGGAGTTATAGTTGGTATCAGAGGAAGTTTAGTAAAAACCTTGGAAACTAGATTTAGATAAAATCTAATTAGAGCACATAGCCCTAAGATAGACTTTGAGAATTAGTATAGAAGAACTTCCTAGAATTTTGGTATTGTAGAAATTTTGTGAGTTTTCCATGAAATACATCCCTTTCTGGATACGAGCAGGTAGAGGAAGATCTGCCATAGATGTACCTAGGGGTAAAACCCGAAAACAACGCTTTGAGCTAGACTCGAACGGGAACTGGTGAACGACAACAGGCCTTGTTGCACTCTTGGTTACAACACTCCGGGGGGATATGCTTAGGATAATTCTCATTTTTTTTGAAAACCATTATGAAGGGTTTATGAGTATATACTTCCTAATAGAAAACATTTTTTTATGATTATGGATTATATCCATAAACTTTTTGATATATGTTAAGCTTTTTAGAAGTTTGGAATTATATATTTCGATTCATTAACTAATCTATTTTATTCCATTGTTTTGAAATGAAACCTAGTGGAAGGAATGGAAACTGTATCCATGCACCCACTCCATGTAGGGATTTCCCTCCTGCTCCAGATAATTATAGTGTAGCTCGTAATGCAACTGGTGCTGATCAGCGAATCACTATATTGGGACAACTCACTCAGGTTATGAATAATAACCTTACCCATATAGAGCACCCTGATCTGTATCATGGATGATCAATGTTAGATCGCTTCATGAGGAAACAACCACCAAAATTCAATGGGAGTACAAATCCCTTAGTAGCTGAGCAATGGATAAATTCCTTAGAGAAAATATTCCATGCCTTGTGGAGTAGTGAAAGGGAAAAAGTTATCATGGAAGTTTACCACCTCACTGGAGATGTTGATCAAAGGTTGTCAATGATTCAAACCACGAAGGAAGATGATGAAGTATCAAATATGGAATGGAGGGAGTTCAAAGATCTGTTTTTAGAAAAATACTTTCCTCGTGACCATCGAGCAGATATGGAAAGGTAATTTCTGAGTCTGAGACAAAATGAGGATGAGAATGTCACAAAGTATGTTTCTAACTTTACAAGGTTAGAAAGGTATGCTGAAGATTATATACATAACCCAATAAGTAAGACTGATCGTATCTTTGATGGGTTAAAACCATTTCTCCATCGAGAATTGGTCTGACAATCCTTTTCATCATACAAAGATATTGTCTCGTGTGCTATCAAGGCAGAAAAGTAATTCTCTAAGTCTTATGACTTTAAATCAAAGCAAGAGAAGAAGAGATCTACTGAACACTATGGGAAAGGAAATAAGGAAACAGGGAAGAAGGAAGAATTGAATTTCCACCCTGTGATAATTGCGGAAGGAAGCACCCTAGAGCCTGTCTAAAAGGAAAAGGAGTATGCTACAAGTGTGGAACGAAAGGCCATCTAGCTGGTGATTGTAAAGGAAAGAAAGACGCTACCAATGTTCAATGATACAATTGTAGGGAGATGGGATATTATGAAAATTAATGTCCTAAGCGTCTATAACATCCCAGACCTGGGTGCCATGCAACGGGTGCCCCGAATCTGGTTCTCCACGTGACCTCCAGCGCATTTCCCCAAACACCAGAGGCTGCCGACTAGCAGGGAGGGCCCAGGTCTAACAGTGGGGAAACTATGCCCTCATTTGTCAAAGTGTAGCACAACAGAATACAAAATATAACATACAACGAACATCAGAAGCAGTAAACCATACACAACTGAAATGAAAAACAGTAGTGGATATAACCAACAGTATATAAATGATGATGCTACATGTCTCAAGTTCTAAGAAAACACCCAGAACATGTTATACATCAATACGATACAACCAAAAGTAGAGTACAACAAAACAATGGAAAACAGCTAGCAGTGACATCGCGAGCCTATGCTCAGTCCCATGCCCTCGTATTCCTAAGTAGTAATCATGCACCTGTATAGGGACTCTTGACCCTATCTACACCCGCAGCAATGTAATCTTTTTGGGCCGAAAAGCGTGACCCAAACAGGGTGTCAGAAATATATCTCAGTAGGCACCCACCAAAGGCATGTGCCCAACTGCATGTAAGCATGCCACAATAGTGTGCAATAGTAAAATGAAATAAAGTAAGCAGTACTGAAAAGTAACTAACTTAACAATTAAATTGCCATTTTATTATTCATTTAATCCATTAAAATATTAGAAATCACCACAGTGCATTTCTAAGTAAACAGTCTACATCCTCAGATAAGAAAAACCTTACCCTCAGATAAGCAGAATCCAACCTGCAGGTATAGCCCTCAGGTGTAACAGAATTTTCCCTCAGGCATAGTAAGTGTCGCCCTCTAGCACAGAAGTCAAGATCTCATGCACGAAAGGTTTCCCTCATGAGAAATAACTACAGCCTTCAGGCTAAATAGTGCAGTGCCCTCAGGCTAATCACAACCACGCCCTCAGACTAATAGGTAAACGGGTCATGCCCAACATGGAAACAAGGAGTAACAAGCAATTCCTCTCAGGGAAATTCTACAATTACTACTTTAAAGGCATACCCTCGGATATCCTGGCCAAATGGCTAAACAGTGGAACACACCCCTGGGGTGGTTCTGGATTCAAGCAACGATCCAAACCAGCATTTTAATATCAAAATTAAATAACTAATCAATTATAGGTGTTTAATATAGCAACTTCCTCAGCCACATGACACACCAACATGGGTTCGTGGCACAAAAACGCAAAAAACACACAATAGTTGGAAAACTAAACACCAAGCCACCTACCTTATACGCCAAAGAACTATATACCCGAACACCGACTCCAGAAACGCCCAAGAACGACATAGATCAGACCAAGAACAAAACCCATTCAAACGTAAATAACTTTCCCTTGGGAAAGAATAGGTAAGAACGACTTAAGGAGAAAAAAGGGCTTACCCGTGCGGTTCCAACGAGATCATCCGAAGCCAAATCGGATTCCAGACGAACACCCGGCGGATCTTCAAAGGTTCGGCCGTCCTCCTTGGCTCCAAAATGGCTCAAATGCCTCCTCTGCCAAATGAGGAGGCTACTTCTTGTTTTAAGCTGAAAAACAAACTACACGGTGTATACTTACAAGTACACGACGTGTACTCCCTTTATTTAACTGTTCCTCTAGCGGCTTCCCGCCAGCATGGCACTGTTCACTTGCTGACATGAGTACACGACATGTACTTCTGAGTACACCGCGTGTACTGTCGCCCAGCTGGTGGCTTTTCCACCGCCTTACTATTTTGGCCTGCCGACTGACTACACGGCGTGTAGTCCGTTCCTACACCATTTGTCGTCGGCATGGCTACACACCCTGTGTACTCATCCCCCCACGGCCAGAAGTACACGGCATGTGGGAAAGTACACGGCATGTAGTTCCAAAATTTAGGATTTTCCCCCATTTTCCATATTTTATTAAAACACTTAAGGAAAGGAGAAAAGAAGAAGCCCGTACCTCCATGAGAAGAACCAGGTTCTTAAAAACTTCCCCCCTTATAGCAATTCGTCCCCGAATTTACCTTCTAAGGGTGGCGAAGATATAGCCGTGAAAATCTCCATCCACTGAGCACGTACGTCGGCCTCCCGCTCCCAGGTCTCGTCCTGCACTCGTCCATGCTTCCATATCACCCGTACGAGAGGAACTATCTGGCCTCAGAGAACCTTCGTGCTCCTATCAATGATACGAATCAGATGCTCTTCAAAGGACGCATCTGCCTCCAACTCAACCTCCTCAGGCTGAAAAACATGAGACGGTTCTGAATGATAGCGACGCAACTAAGATACGTGGAAGACGTCGTGCATGGCTCGGTACCGGTGCAGTAACCACAATCGATAGGCAACCAGCCCGACTCTCTCAAGAATCTCAAATGGCCCCACATACCGCGGTGAAAGTTTACCCTGTCTCCTAATCCGCTTGTGTCCCAGCCTCGGCGAAACATGAAAGAAAACCTGATCCCTGACCACGAACTCCAAAGGTCATCTGCAGAGATCAACATATGACTTCTGACGAGACTGCGCAGTAGTCATCCGCTTCTGAATCAACTGGACATGCTCAGATGTCTCCTGCACGAGCTGTGGCCCCAGTAAAGCTACCTCACCTGCCTCTAACCAGCACAAAGGTGATCGGCATGGCCTACCATATAAAGCCTCGTATGATGTCATCTCAATATTCCCTAAAAGCTATTGTTATAGGAAAACTCGACTAAGGGTATATGCTTTTCCCAAGAGCCCCCAAAGTCCAGGACGCATGCACGCAGCATGTCCTCTAGAACCTGTATTGTCCGCTCTGACCGCCCATCTGTTTGAGGGTGGTATGTTGTGCTCAGAAGCACCTATGTACCCAGCACCCTCTGAAAACACTGCCAGAAATGAGATGTAAAGTGGGCATCCCTATCCGAAATGATAGAACGAGGGACCCCATGATAACGAACGATCTCTTGGATATATAGCCGTCCGAGCTCGTCAACACCGAAGGTCTCTTTGATCGCCAAGAAGTGAGCGACCTTCGTGAGTTTGTCCACAACAACCCACACTACGTCATTTCCTCTAGGTGACCTCGGTAAACCAGTCACGAAATCCATCACGACATCATCCCACTTCCACTCTGGAATGTGTAACTGCTATAACAGCCCGGCTGGTCTATGATGCTCCGTCTTCACCTGCTGATAGGTGGAACACTTTATAACAAAACCAGTTATCTCTCTCTTCATACTTGGCCACCAGTACTGACGCCTAAAGTCACGGTACATCTTGGTAACCCCGGGATGAACTTCCCAAGCTGAAGCATGAAACTACCGCATCATCTCCTTGCGTATATCCCGTGGAACCCATACCCGTCCATGGAAATTCAAAACCTCATCACCGCCTATCGTCCAACCAGGAGGAGGGTCCCCACTTGCCACCGAATCCCGTAGAACTAGGCCTTCTGGATCTGATAGATGCTTCATCCTCACTCTATCCAGGAGGATAGAAGTCACAGCTAAAGATGAAAGGTAAGTCTGGCCCTGACTATCGTGCACCTTCATATGCATCTCAGAGAACAAGGTCATGAGCTCCCACTCACCACTAGCCTCTTGCACTGCCTGTATATAAGTATTCCTTCTCAGTGCATGAGCTACTGCATTACCTTTACCAGGTGTATAGGCAAGCTCAAAATCGAAGGACTGTAGGTACTCGACCCACCTTCTCTACCTCAGATTCAGTTCACATTGAGTAAAGAAATACTTGAGGCTTTTCTGGTCGGTGAAAACCTCAAAATTATCTCCCAATAGATAATGTATCCAATAGCACAACGCATGTACAACTGCTGCCAACTCGAGATCATGCGTCGGGTAATTCCTCTCATGTGGCCTCAACTTCCGAGACCCGTACGCAACAAATCGATCACCCTGCATCAACACTGCTCCCAGCCCAATAACTGTTGTGTCACAGTAAACTATATAGATCATCCCCTGCTTTGGGAGTATCAGGACTAGTGTTGATGTGAACCTTCCTTTCAGGTTCTGAAAAGCTGTCTCGCAAGCTTCTGACCAAATGAACTTCACACCCTTCTTAGTCAGACCCATCAACGGTGCTGCTAAGCAAGAGAAATCATGTATGAAGAATCTGTAGTAACCAGCCATCCTTAAGAAACTTCATATCTCAAACATGTTCTTAGGCTGCTCCCAGGAAACTACAGCCCTCACCTTCTCTAGGTCTACTAAAACTCCTGCCTCGGAGATGATATGACCCAGGAATTGAATCTGGTCCATCCAAAAGTGACACTTTGAGAGCTTAGCATATATATGATGCTCTCTCAGTGTACTCAATACGATCTCAAGATGGGTGGCATGGTCGTGTCGAGTGTGAGAGTACACCAAGATGTCGTCCAAGAATTCTACCACAGAAGAATCAAGATACAGATGGAACACATGATTCATTAGAGCCATTAGAACCGCTGGCGTGTTCATGAGTCCGAACGGCATAACAGTATACTCGTATAGACCATAACTGCTCCTGAAAGCTGTGAGAGGTATATCAGATGGTATAACGCATAGCTGATGATATCCTGACCTCAATTCAATCTTTGAGAACACTCGTGCTCCACGAAGTTGATCAAAAAGATCATCAATCCTTGGTAAGGGATATCGGTTCTTAACCGTCAACTGGTTCAGCTTCCGATAATCCACACAAAGTCTAAGGGTACCGTCTGCCTTCTTCACAAAAGGATCGACGAACCCCAGGGAGAAGTACTGGGTCAGATAAAGCCCTTTTCATGCAACTCCTCTAACTGCCTCTTGAGCTCCTGCAACTCATGTGTAGCCATCCTATAAGGAGGAATGGACACCGGTGCTGCTCCTGGCACAAGCTCAATGGAGAAATCCACCTCTCTCTCCGGAGGTAGACCCGAAAAGTCGTCCGGGAAGACATCCCTGAAATGATCAACAACAGGAGGGAAATACATCTGACAAGTCCCCTGGTCATCCAGATATAAACTCGCAATCTGTGCCGTGACTCTACCTCGCCCATGATTCTCTGGTCTAGCTCGACTCGCCTGAACATCCCATTCGCCCTTGTATAGAAACTCTACGCCCTCTGGTGACGTGAAACTCAACCTACGACGATAGCAGTATACAAAGGCCTGAAAGGGAACCAACCAGTCCATCCCGAGAATGACGTCATAGCTCATCATGTATAGGACATAGGGGTCCCAAAGGATGTGACACCCACCAACCTCAAGGGGGCACTCCTTTCACTGACGCACACCAGCCGTTCTAGTCCCCAATGGAGTGTCTAGAATCATGATATCAGAAATAGTAGAAACACCGAGCCCAAGGCTCTCCACAACGGGTACAGATATGAAACTATGTGTAGCACCCGTATCGAAAAGTATTTAAGATAAGACAGAAGCTACTAGAATAGTACCTCTAACTGTAAAAGGTCCGGGATCCTGCTCCTGCTGGGTCTGTTGCATTGCATATGTCTGCCCAGCGCCGCGACCCTGTGACACATCCTAGCTACCCTGAGCTATCCCGCCCTGCTGCCTCTGAGATCCTGGTGTCTGGCTACCACAACCATGACCACCATCTCTACCTGCATGCCCTATCGTATTCTAGTTCCCAGACTGGTAAGAAGATGCTTATCCTGTTCCCGCACACGGATTCTGCATAGAACCCCTCTCACTAGCCATCAGTGGAAACGCCCTGCAAAAGCGCTACAGATGACCCATCTTGCCGCAAGCTCGGCACTTCACTGGGTCTCGTGGACACTGCAGTCTGTTGTGCACCTCTCTACCACACTGGTAGCACCTGACCGGACCACCTAAAGAAGCTGCCTAGCTGGTACTACCACCCAGAGAGAAGTCCATCTATCTCTGCCTCTTTCCAGTAGAAATAGTACCAGTAACTGGTGCTGAACCGCCCTGGCCCACACCACTAGATTCTCGAAGGTTCCTCTCTTTGATCAACGCCTGGTTCACAATAGCATGTACAGTAGGCAACCTGAAGACATTCACCATGCTCGGATGTCATACTAAAGACCATCATCAAAACTTCTGGCTCTCAACGTCTCATCACCCACCAGCACGGGTGGAAAGCACTGAAACTCAGTAAAACGAGCAGAATAGTCCATCAATGACATAGTGCCCTGCTGCAGATTCATGAACTCTCGAACTCTATCTGCCCTCAGTGTCATGGGGAAGAAAAAGTCATAAAAGACTTCCAGAAAGTCTTCCCACTCCATTTGCCTGTGATACACTGACTGGGTGGTAACATCCCACCACCTCTTGGTGGAATCATGCAGCATGTAAGTCGTGAGCTTGACCCTCTGCCATGGAGGCGTCTCAAGATGCTCAAAAATAGTCTACATCGACCCTAGCCAAGACTCCGCAGCCTGTGGTCCACCATCCCATGAAAATGTAGGTGGATGCTGCTGCTGGAAGATACGTGTCAGCTCGGCCATAGATGTGGCAGCCTGCAGTGCTCCGTGAAATGTCCGCATGAACCGCAATAAGCCTTCACGGAACTGCGCCTCCGCGCCTGTGTCCGGTATAGCAGCCGGTGCCACATCTGGCCCTACTAGAGGATCAACTGGTAGCCCATGGCCCACCATTTCTGGAGTATACTCGTTGTTGCTCTTTTGGAAAATAACGCGCGGTCGTCTAGGCGGCATGACACTACAAGGTCAAAAACACGCCTTAGAACAAGATTATCAAAGACCGAAGATGAAGAAACCCAAAAGGAAACAGAAGGAACAGGGAATTCAAAATTTACAAAATAATACTACATGGCATGTACACTGACTATACAGTGTGTACTTGACTTCCCTTCCCCTGCCCGGGTCCTTCAGCATGGCTAAGCCACATGGATCCCTTTTGAAGAAAAACTACACGACGTGTATTTCATATACATGGCGTGTATAGTGTTATTTCCAACTGCCTGTGTCATCTGCGACATGGCCAACTACTCGGCTTGACACTACACGGCGTGTTACACCCGCACACGGCGTTTCAACAACCCAGTTTCCCCACCACACGGCTAAACCCACACGGTCTGTCCTCGGACAAGACTACACGGCGTGTCCCCAAAGGTACACGGCGTGTTCAAGGAATGGTGACACCGGACCGTGTTGTTAGTTACACGGCCGAGTCCCTAGGTCACACTACACGGCGTGTACATCAGGTACATGACATGTTTTACCCAAGCCTTTCCCTACCCTGTGTCGCTGCCTTCACGGTTTGTGACACTGGAAGAGACTACACGGCGTGTACTTAGGGTACATGGCGTGTACTCAAAAAGTTCATTTTTCTTCCCGAACAGAAGGCCATACACGGCGTGTTGAAAGTAATACATGGCGTGTATATTGGGTTTCTGGACAGTATGCCTTAGAAACTTCCCCGGAACCCAGAAAACACTGAAAAACCACACCTAAGTGTCAAATTATGACCCATGAGGGCCCATACTCCTCACGAATCAAAGTTTTACATATCATCTGTGTTATAACTAATAAACAGTCAATGATCCACCAAATTTCGGTCAATGGGGGCCCATACTCCCCAAAAACAAAAGTTTGGGATCCATTCTATGAACAGGATTACACAAAAATTACCCTATCAAATAGCAGGTATTTTTATCAGTGCATCTGTCACAACAACATGCTTTTCTAGAACAACTACTATCACAACAACATGCAATTTCTAATGCACCTACATGGCATGGAAACTATGCATGGCATGTAATATCTAGAATGTGCCTATATGAAGCATGAGATGACATACCCTCATCTCATCGGGTTGCAACTAAATAGAACCCACAGATAAATTATAACGACATAATCTCAAGTGCGTCACCCAATGGTGAAAACATATCAACAGTAAAATTTTCAAAATCGAAATAATTGAAAAAACACGAGGTAGACTGGCTTTTCCCTGTACACAGGTTAGCTACGCCCGGGAACAGCTTATTACCAACAACTAGTCCGTCCTATCGCTGACTACGGCTCCAAATAGTAAGTCAAAGAAAATAACTCCACTGATAGCACTTTGTAACGTCCCGGACCCGAGTGCCACGCAACGGGTTCCCTAAATCTGGTTCGCCACGTGACCTCAAGCGCATTTCCCCAAACTCCAGAGGCTGTCGACTAGCAGTGAGGGCCCATGTCTGATAGTGGGGAAACTATGCCCTCATTTTTCAAAGTGTAGCGCAGCGGAATACAAAATAAAACATACAACGAACAGCACAAGCAGTAAACCATACACAACTGAAATAAACAACAGCAATGGATATAACCAACAATATATAAATGATGATGCTACATGTCTCAAGTTGTAAGAAAACAGCCAGAACATGTTATACATCAATACGATACAACCAAAAGCAGAGTACAACAAAACAAAGCAAAACAGCTGGCAGCGGCATCGCGAGCCTAGGCTCGGTCCCATGCCCCCTATTCCTCAGCAACAATCATGTACCTGTATAGGGACTCTTTCCCCTATCTACACCTGTAGCAATGTAATCTGTTTGGGCCGAAAAGCGTGAACCAAACAGGGTGTGAGAAATATATCTCAGTAGGCACCCACCAAAGGCCCGTGCCCAACTGCGTGTAAGCATGCAACAACAGTGTTCAATAGTAAAATACAATAAAGTAAGCAGTACTGAAAATTAACTAACTTAACAATTAAATTGTCATTTTATTATTCATTTAATCCATTAAAATATTAGAAATCACCATAGTGCATTTCTAAGTAAACTGTCCACGTCCTCAAACAAGAAAAACCTTACCCTCAGGTATGCAGAATCCAACCCGCAGGTATAGCCCTCAGGCATAACAGAATTTTCCCTCAGGCGTAGGAAGTGTCTCCCTCAAGCACAGAAGTAAAGCCCTCAGGCATGAAAGGTTTCCCTCAAGGGAAATAACTACAACCATCAGGCTAAACAGTGCAGCGCCCTCAGGCTAATCACAACAACGCCCTCAGACAAATAGGTAAACGGGCCATGCCCAACATGGAAACAAGCAGTAACAAGCAACTCCTCTTAAGGAAATTCTACAATTAGTTCGTTAAAGGCATACCCTCGGATATCCTGGCCAAACTGCTAAACAGTGGAACACACCCCCGGGGTGCTTCCGGATCCAATCAATGATCCAAACCAGCATTTTAATATCAAAATTAAATACCTAATCAATTCTAGTTGTTTAATATAGCAACGACCTCATCCACACGACACCCCAACATGGGTTTGTGGCACAAAAAAGCACAAAACACATAGCAGTTGGAAAACTAAACACCATGCCACCTACCTTATACGCCAACAAACGATAAACCTGAACACCGACTCCAGAAACGCCCAAGAATGGTGAAGATCTGACGAAGAACAAAACTCATTCAAACTCTAATAACATTTCTCCGAGAAATAATTGGTAAGAACATATTAAGGAGAAAAAAAGGGCTTACCCGTGCGGTTCCAACGAGATCGTCCGAAGCCGAATCAGATTCCAGACGAACACCCGAAGGATCTTCAAAGGTTCGGCTGTCCTCCTTGGCTTCAAAATGGCTCAAATGCCTCCTCTGCCAAATGAGGAGGCTATTGCCTGTTTTATGCCGAAAAAACAAAGTACACGACATTTACTTCCAAGTACACGGCGTATACTCCCTTCATTTAACTATTCCTCAGGTGGATTCCCGCCAGCGTGGCACTGTCACTTGTCGACATGGGTACACGACATGTACTCCTGAGTACATGGCGTGTACTGTCTCCCAGCTGGTGGATTTTCTACCGCCTTACTATTTTGACCTACTGGCTGACTATATGGCTTGTAAAGGACCACTACACGGTGTGTAGTCGGTTCCTACACCCTTTGTCTCCAGCATGGCTACACGTCCTATGTACTCATCCCCACATGACCAGAAGTACACGACGTGTGGGAAAGTATACGGCGTGTAGTTCCAAAATTTAAGAATTTTCCCCTATTTCCATATTTTATTAAAACACTTAAGGAATGGAGAAAAGAAGAATCCCATACCTCCAAGAGAAGAACCATGTTCTTACAGCGTCAGGGAAACTTACCTCAAAAAAGGCCTAGGGACCAAGGCCAAGCTTATGCAATCACTACTATTGAGGTTGAAGCCCCGAATGATGTGGTGGAAGGTAATTTAATGGTTTCCTCAAGTTTAGAAAATGAATTATTTGATTCTGGATCATCACATTGTTTCATATCTTCCCAGTTTGATAAGAAAAATAGATATTTCCAATTTGATCTAACAAGGGAGTTTTCAGTTAAAACTCCTAAGGGAAATATCATCGCAACATTTTTTTGTGAATCAGTCTCTATTAGAGCACATAAATGTTCTTTATCTGCTGATCTCATCTTCATTACTATGATTGAGTTTGATATAATCCTCGTTATGGATTGGATTTCGGACTATGATGCGAAGATTTATTGTAAGAAGAAGGTGGTTACGATTTTTGATGATGATGATAAAGAACAACTTATCTTTAGAGAAGAATCTTCACCACCTGATTCTTATCTAGATCCACCCCTAGTAGCTCAACTAAATTCAATTATCGTGGAGGAAGATAATGAAATAATTTCTGGTGAAGAAAGGAATGTTCAAATAGAGTATGTGCCTATTTTGAGAGAATATGTTGATGTGTTTCCGGAAGATTTACCTGGACATCCTTCAGAATGAGAAATTAACTTTTCCATTGATTTAATTCCTAGTTCAAGGCCTATATCGAAGAACCCTTATAGAATGGACACTATGGAATTAGTTGAACTAAAGAAACAACTAGAGGAATTGAGTAATAAAGGATTTATTCTCCCTAGTGTTTCTCCAAGGGGAGCCCCTATCCTTTTTGTTAAGAAGAAATATGGATCTATGAGGTTGTGCATTGACTACAGGGAGATCAATGTTATAACAATAAAGAACAAGTATCCCCTACCTCACATTTATTATTTATTTGACCAACTGCATAGAGCTCAAAAAATTTCAAAGATTAACCTTCGATCTGGATACCATCAGTTTTGTGTGAAGAAGGAATGTAACACCCCAAGAATTTATGAAAAATATTCTTTTTAATTTCATTAATGTCTTGTGTTGTACGCTACACCAAAAGGAGCTAGCACAACACGCATCCCTGACTTGGATTGCATTACACGCAAGCGTGACCTTCCACGATAGTGTGTGTTGTATGCAATACCGAGTTTTTCTAAACAACGTTATGCTACTAAAATATTATTAAGACTAGCTGTTATGAATAGTAATACCCACTTTTTAAAATTTTATATATTTTATTTTTGAAAATGGACTTCATTTTTTGATTCGAAATATCAAAATTAGCCTAGGGTGAAATTTTTGGTATTTTTCTGAAAACTTTCAATTTTTGATGAATAGTGAAAACACTGGGTTACTATTTAAAAACCGAATTTTTATTTAAATAAATAATTATTTATTTAAATTTATTTTAGGTCAAAATTGATACATAATCCTTATATAATTTCAATGTAATTCATTGGATTCATTTTATAATAATTTTAGATATATAAAAATTTTATTGAACTTTTGACCGTCTTTTACCCACCTCCTAGGAGAATTTGTAAATTTACATAAAACTTAATTTTACCGCTTTTGTGAATGGAATTTAAAAACTCTTAGAGACACGGTTGATGTCAGTAAGTAAAATTTCGTTCAATGAGATGAAAATAATTTTTTTTGAATATTAACTTTTTACTTTTTTTTACCACGGTTAAAAGTAAATAGAGTCATTAAGGGTAAAAATGAAATTATTATTACACTAACACATGTCCTAATTCTATTGGATAAGTGTAATGCGACCAAAAACAATATTAGGGATAAAATATTACCCTTTAGGCCTACATGGATTAGATTAGGACATTTATTATTAATTTATTTAAAGAAGGGTTAAAATAGTTAAAATCAAAGTTTAATAACTAAATCATTTTTAATATAGAGTTATACATAAGATAAATTCGACTATAAATATTAATTATAAAGCTAAAAATATTTCCTACATAATGGTATTTTATTTGTAATTTTTAGACATTAAATAATTTAATTTATTTATGACACAATGATGATGCAGTAATTATCTTATTAATGAAATATTGACATAATTGATGTCATAAATACCCAAATAAATGTAATTTGAGACTTTTTTATGAATTAAAATAATTTTATATGTTAATATGACATGTTATTATTGATTTAATTAACATTTTTAGAACTAAACATTCTGTTATTATTTTCACAAAAATCAATTACCAAATAGTATCAAAATTGACATAAAATAGTTTTTAAAACAAATATTATATTATTAATTGTTATTTTATTCCTAAAAATATAAGGTTTGGAAACATGACTTAGATAAGGTTATATATGTTAATAATAAACAACTTGGGGTTCGTTTGTCTTGTTATAGTAAGTTTATTAACCTTATAGTGTAAGAAAACAAGAAGACACGGTAAAAAACAATTATTTAACTTAAAGTTAAATCTAAATGATAAGGTTAAAATAGAAACTTAAACTTGTATAAATTCTATCGGATGAGAGGATTTCGACCCATACCCACCTTATCTTTGAAATTAATCAATTTTTAGCTATTAAAAACCGAATATGACTTTATAATAAAATAATATTTTTAGTTATTCCAAATGTGCCCCTCTCCTCCCTTATAAAAGGGCACCTCTTCCATCTCTTCATCACACCACTTTGAGCCTTAAAGCTCGGCCAAACCCTACACAATTATCTACTCCAATTCCCTATAAACATCCTAGAGGTCCTGTTATTCTTAAAAGATCAATTTTAGTGCCCTAAAAGGAGGTCTCAAAGAGGCGCTTCAAAGAAGAGGTAATGTCCGTTACCGATTCTTTCAACTTTATTTTTTCTTCCACTTCTTCTTCTTTAGTTGTTTCATTATGAAGTAATAAAATCAGTATCTCTAATAAACTGATATGTTATTATAATTATGAAATAACCCTATTTCACCCTCTATCCATCATATAGAAAATTAAATCACCGCGCGTGCGTACGTACGGAATACCATCTTTATGCCGTGGTGTAATCTATTTTCCACCACCACCTTACTTGGATGGGTATAATGGTGTAAATAATAACTATATATGATTATTGTAAATTGATATTGATTCTGAAATAGTATACATACACTCCAATACAATTCCACGATCATGGGAACGATATCATCGCTCTGGCGTACGTACGGAATACCATCTCTACGATGTGATGTGACTCGTTCTACATGATCTTCATTGCATAATGATTATATAAATGAATTGAATGAATTAATATGATATATATTACACTAATAAAATTCTTTAAATGAGGTATCTATATCCTAAAAAAAGAATAATAAGAATTTATTTGAAAAAACACGCATAAGAACAAAAAGTAATAAAGACCCGAATAACAAGTAGTAATGAAATATTACTAATAAGAAGCTAAGAATATGACCATATATGATATAATAAAAATAATTATGATTATGGAATAAGTTAATAACATTATTTAAATCATTATATAAGAGTTTCAGACACTTATAAAGAAAATCAGACCTAAGTTAAGGGAAAATCTCACAATCTCATTTTTATCCGAGATTGTTTATACTTCAGAATTTACTGGGGAATATTTATCATCCAAATCCATGTTTCCTTAATATGTAATATTATTTCCATTCACCTAAAAATTTTTAAATCCAATTTTACCCTTCGGTGAGTTTTTAGTAAAAGATATGAAAGGAATCTTTTGTCATTTTTCGTATGAGGTACTTTTTGACTTTTCCGGCCAAAGTACGGGAAGAATGTTTTTTTAACTTATATGGCCTGAATGGAATTTTAGAGCATTATTTCCTTGAAACTTCCTTTACAAGTTTTCAAGTTTATTTTTAATCAACTTATTTTAGTTTAAAATTGTATGAAATTTTAAGAAAGGAAAAAAAAATTGAAGTAGAAAGGATATTTTCCTCAAGAATGGAGTTCAAGTGTTTTATCAAAATTATTTTCCATCCAAGATAATATAGGGTTATGTTTATATCCCTATTGTCACATTAATTTGATTATGTTGTGATGGAATTATTTTTATGAATTCCTTTATCTTATATAAATTTTTTTATGATGTCACGATGTTTAAGAATCCCATTTTTATTACATGAGTTATGCAATTATGTATGATTTATGATTTTGTGGCACACATAAGAATGGTATCATTATGAGATGGGTGGGACCTATATATCCCTACAATTCATTGGGTAAATATTTATATCTCATTAGATAGACATGGCTGAAATGGTAAGTTAATCCAGTTCAGTGTTACATGACTGAAACGAGGAGTGAACTCGATTCAGAAAGAGACTTTGTCCACTAAGATGGTCTTGGCAGTAACGCCTTGGATACTATGGAAATAATAACATGTGCTTAATGGTTTCCACAATTACATGTTTTATTCCCATGCTATTTTATCATAATTGATGTTCCCTTATGATATATTCCTTAGGTACTTCCAAGATTCATGTCTTTGCTCAAGATTTTTATATTTAGATTTTATGTTCAAGTTTTTTCATTCAAATGTTTATGGATTGTTTTATGTTCTCTATGTTTACCCTTACTGGGCGTTTGAGCACACCCCTTTTATGTTTTATTTACCCCAGGATATAAAGAAAGGTTTTAGGTAATAAAAAAGGGAAGATATTTATGGGAGATGTTGAAGATCTTTCACCACGATTAGAATATTATATTCCGAGTTTCCAAAGACACTAAACTATTACGGTACTTGTGTGTCTATTTTTGTTATGTACTAATTATTCCGAAAAAGTAATGTAATGTCCATGTACGTCATGCTTTGGGTCTCTACAGTTGGTATTAGAGGAAAGGTTTAGTCAACCTTTGGAAACTAGGATGCGAAAACGTTAGTGATATCCCTAGAGATATTTATAAGGTATGTCTAGAGATGTCCCTATGGATAAGTATATGTATGGGATATAGTCCTAGAACTATGGTAGTAATCTTAGAATTTAACCTAAGATGTTAGATATTGAGGGTACTCCCCCTTTACTATGTTTTTTTCCATAGCATGATTTTTTACTCTCACACTATTCTTTTTGGGTTTTAGAAAATGCATGGAAATAGGAAGATTCACGATAATAGAGGATATGACGGACAATGGAATGATATTCTTCATGAGAAACCAAATGAAACGGGATTTGGAAGTCCAAACATCGTTATTATTCCTAATCAACAATCTCAAAATATGATCAATAATCTCAACTTTAGTAACTTTCCTGACTCAGATAATAAGAGAAAGATGGAGTTTCATGATGATCATAGAGGAAAGAAAGTTCAATTTTCCTCAGGTAAATCATGTGGGAAGAGGCATCAGGGGGATTGTTTCAAAGGAAATGGAAGATTATTTGGGTGTGGAAAAGAAGGACAAAAAGATAGTAAGTGAAAAGGAAAAGGTTCAGTTAACACCATGGACAAGGATAATGGTATTGTTATGAAATCAACAATGATTATATGTTTTAAATGTGGAATGTACGACCATTATGAAAACCAATGCCCTAAGGGAAAATCTCATGAAGAGAATTATAATGGTTATATGAGTAGTATTTATGTGGATGATGATGAAGAGACTACAAATGAAATATGATATGAAAGAAATGATGAAGCTCAGTTAGTGGTTTAAGAAGTTAGTGGAATGATTGTATGTTTATAAAGAATAATGTATAGTACTATGGAATAAAGAATAATCTAAGGATTGTTACAGTATTTGAAAGTATATGTTGAATGGTTCCGGTATCCATGGAAGGTTATTCAGATATTTTTGGAAAGTAGATGATATGCGCATAATGAAGGGATAAGAAGATAATGAGATGTTTGATTGTATTCATGAGCTCATGACTGATATAAGGACTAAGTGATATTATGGTTTGATTATATAGATTTTTTGGATTTTGGTATGTGTAAAGAGTTACCTTTTGACAGTATTCATGTTTTCACTAAGGTTATATGGTAATTTATGTTTCAGGTATTCATGTGTTTGGAATACAGCCAACAAGATATATCTTATGATATATGTGGGATAAATGCTTGTATTCACATTCTTGGTAGATAACCTTTCTAGTAATTGTTTTCTTTATACTATGAGCTTGGACCGAAGTATTTTAGATAAGACTAAAGATTGGAATGGATTATGTTAGACATAAGTTATTATTATTTAAGGATAGAACTTTTTTCGATATTATTGATGGGATGTTATAGTATTGTAGTTTTAGAAAAAGGTCAACCTGTCGGACGGGCGACAACCCATCACGTCGGACAAGACTGTGGGAATCGAACCCACAACTGAAGTGCGACTGGCCTTTATCACATACCAATGGCCTACAGGAAGTCCCTAGTTAGTAGAAACTATTTTTATTTTATTAATCGGCATGATAGATGACGTATAAGTTCATTTTTGGAATCGTATATGATTAACCTCACCATAGATGGACTTATGTATATTTGATAACTTTTGTTAACCTTTTGTTTGAAACAAATGGAATGACCCATCATTCTATCACATGATCTGTTAACACTTCACGAATAACAAATTCAACTTCATTTCTTTAAGAGTTGAAGTAGAAATTGTTCAAATCACAAACAACAGTGAGATTGTACCAAAATCAAGTAAGTATTTCTTCTAATTAAAAAATTTCAACTTTAGGGAAATGATATTGAAAACCAAAAATGTTGTCCTAGTGCTCTTATATCTGATGAATCAGATGGTACCTTAGATCATCACAAATTTATGGCTTTGTGATTGATGGCTTTTTCATAGCCATGTTCTCTACCACTCTCCATCAGAACTTGATTGTTAGATTTTTCTTCCATATCCATATTTTAACCAATATTCTCCTGTATAGAAACCCAGTGATGAGTTACTTTGGGTAATCGTTACATTTCATACTTTAGTTTTTATAATTAAGTTTTAGTATTCCTTTTTACGATGTAGGTTTCAATTAAATAAACTTTCGAGTAGTAAACCATTTATAACCCCGATGAATTTCAAGGGCGAAATTCATTTTAAGGGGGGTAGAATGTAACACCCCATGATTTTATGAAAAATATTCCTTTTAATTTCATTAATGTCTTGTGTTGTATGCTACACCAAAAGGAGCTTTCATAACACACATCCCTGACTTGGCTTGCATTACACACAAGCATGACCTTCCACAATAGCATGTGTTGTACGCAATACCGAGTTTCACTAAACAACGTTATGCTATTAAAATATTATTAAAACTAGCCGTTATGAATAGTAATACCCACTTTTTGAAATTTTATAAATTTTATTTTTGAAAATGGACTTCATTTTTGGATTTGGAATATCGAAATTAGCCTAGGGTGAAATTTTGGAATTTTTCTGAAAACTTTCAATTTTTGATGAATATTGAAAACTCTGGGTTACTATTTAAAAACCGAATTTTTATTTAAATAAATATTTATTTTATTTAAATTTATTTTAGGTCAAAATTGATACATAATACCTATATAAGTTCAATGTAAATCATTGGAGTCATTTTATAATAATTTTAGATATATAAAAATTTTATTAAACTTTTGACCGTCTTTTACCCACCTCCTAGGACAATTTGCAAATTTACATAAAACATAATTTTACCACTATTGTGAATGGAATTTCAAAAATCTGAGAGACACAGTTGATTTTAGTAAGTAAAATTTGGTTCAATGAGATGAAAATAATTTTTGGTGAATAGTAACTTTTTACTTTTTTTACCACGGTTAAAAGTAAATAGGGTAATTAAGGGTAAAAATGATATTATTATTACCCTAACACATGTCTTAATTCTATTGGATAAGTGTAATTAGACCAAAAACAATATTAGGGATAAAATATTACCCTTTAGGCCCACTTGGATTAGATTAGGAAATTTATTATTAATTTATTTAAAGATGGGTTAAAATAGTTAAAATCGAAGTTTAATAACTAAACCATTTTTAATATAGAGTTATACATTAGATAAATTCGACTATAAATATTAATTAGAAAGATACAAATATTTTATACATAATGGTATTTTATTTTTAATTTTTAGACATTAAATAATTTAATTTATTTATTACACAATGATGATGAAGTAATTATCTTATTAATTAAATATTGACATAATTGATGTTATAAATACCCAACTAAATGTAATTTGAGACTTTTTATGAATTAAAATAATTTTATATGTTAATATGACATGTTATTATTGATTTAATTAACTTTTTTAGAACTAATCATTCTGTTATGATTTTCACAAAAATGAATTACAAAATAGTGTCAAAATTGACATAAAATAGTTTTTAAAACAATTATTACATTATTAATTGTTATTTTATTTCTAAAAATCTAAGGTTTGGAAAAATTACTTAGATAAGGTTATATATGTTAATAAAAAACAACTTGGGGTTCTTTTGGCTTGTTATAGTAAGTTTATTAACCTTATAGTGTAAGAAAACAAGAAGACACGGTAAAAAACAATTATTTATCTTAAAGTCAAATCTAAATGATAAGGTTCAAATAGGAACCTAAACGTGTCTAAATTCTATTTTATGAGATTATTTCGACCCATCCCCACCTTATCTTCGAAATAACTCAATTTGGAGCTATTAAAAACCGAAAATGAATTTATAATAAAATAATAATTTTAGTTATTCCAAAGGTGCCCCTCTCCTCCCTTATAAAAGGGCACCTCCTCCCTCTCTTCCTCACACCACTTTGAGACTTCAAGATCGGAAAACCCCTGCCAAATTATCTTCTCCACATCCCTAGAAACATCTTAGATGTCCTGGTCTTCTTCAAAGAACAATTTTAGTGCCCTAAAAGGAGGTCTCAAAGAGGCGCTTCAAAAAAGAGGTAATGTCCGTTACTGATTCTTTCAACTTTATTTCTTCTTCCACTTCTTCTTCTATAGTTGTTTCATTATGAAGTAATAACATCAGTATCACTAATATACTTATATGCTATTATAAGTATGAAAAAACCCCATTTGACCCTCTATCCATCCAACGGAAAACGAAATCACCGCGCGTGCGTACGTACGGAATACCGTCTCCACGCCATGGTGTAATCTATTTTCCACCACCACCATACTTGGATGGGTATAATGGTGTAAATAATAACTATATATGATTATTGTAAAGTGATATTGATTCTGAAATATTATAAATACACTTCAATACAATTCCATGATCATGGGAACGATATCTCCGCTCGTGCGTACGTACGGAATACCGTCTCCACGATGTGATGCGACTCGTTCTACATGATCTTCATTGCATAATGATTATATAAATGAATTTAATGAATTAATATGATATATATTACACTAATACCATTCTCTAAATGAGGTATCTATAACCTAAAAAAATAAGAATAAGAATTTATTTCACAAAACACGCATAAGAACAAAAAGTAATAAACACCCGAATAACAAGTAGTAATGAAATATTACTAATAAGAAGCTAATAATATGACCATATATGATATAATAAGAATAATTATGATTCTGGAATAAGTCAATAACATTATTTAAATCATTATATAGGAGGTTCGGACACTTACGAAGCAAATCGGACCTAAGGTAAGGGAAAATCTCACAATCTCATTTTTATCCGAGATTGTTTATATTCAGAATTTACTGGGGAATATTTATCATCCACATCCATGTTTACTCAATATGTAATATTATTTCCATCCACCTACAATTGTTTAAATCCAATTTTACCCTTTGGAGAGTTTTTAGTAAAAGATATGAAAGGAATCTTTAGTCGTTTTTTGTACGAGGTACTTTTTGACTTTTCCGGCCAAAGTACGGGAAGAATGTTTTTTTAAACATATATGGCCTGAATAAAATTTTAGAACATTATTTCCATGAATATTCCTTTACAAGTTTTAAAGTTTATTTTTAATCAACTTCTTTTAGTTTAAAATTGTATGAAATTTTAAGAAAGGAAAAATGTTTTTGAAGTAAAAAAGATATTTTCCTCAAGAATGGAGTTCAAGTGTTTTATCAAAATTATTTTCCATCTAAGATAATATAGGGTTCTGTTTTATCCCTATTATCACATTGATTTGATTATGTTGTGATGGAATTATTTTTATGAATTCCTTTATCTTATATAAATTGTTTTATGATGTCACGATGTTTAAGAATCCCATTTATATTACATGAGTTATGCAATGATGTATGATTTATGATTTTGTGGCACACATAAGAATGGTATAATTATGAGATGGGTGAGACCTATATCTCCCTCCGATGCATTTGGTGAAGATTTATATCTCATGAGATAGACATGGCTGGAATGGTAAGTTAATCCGGTTCAGTGTTACAGGACTAAAATGAGGAGTGAACTCGATTCAGAAAGGGACTTTGTCCACTAAGATGGTCTTGGCAGCAAAAACTTGGATACTATGGAAATCATAACATGTTCTTAATGGTTGGCACAATTACATGTTTTATTCCCATGATATTTTATCATGATTGATGTTCCCTTATGATATATTCCTTACGTACTTCCAAGATTCATGTCTTTGCTCAAGATTTTGATGTTTAGATTTTATGTTCAAGTTTTTGTCTTCAAATGTTTATGGACTATTTTATGTTCTCTATGTTTACCCTTACTGGGCATTTGAGCTCACCCCTTTTATGTTTTATTTTCCCTAGGATATAAAGAAAGGTTTTAGGTAAGAAAAAAAGGGAAGATCTTAATGGGAGACGTTGAAGATCTTTCACCACGATTAAAAAATTATATTCTGAGTTTCCAAAGACACTAAACTATTACGGTCCTTGTGTGTATATTTTTGTTATGTACTAAGTATTCTGCAAAAGTAATATAATTCCCATGTACGTCAAGCTTTGGGTCTCTACAAGGAAGATATTATGAAGACAACATTTCTAACCAGGTACGGGCATTACAAGTTTACAGTAATGCCTTTTGGATTGACTAATGCAATCTCTGTATTCATGGATCTAATGAATAGAGTTTTCAAGTAATGTATTGATGAATTTGTAGTGGTATTTATTGATGATATCATGGTATACTCCAAAATCTACAAAGATCATGAATATCACTTTGGTATTATATTGAAGACTCTGAGAAGACATGAATTATATGGGAAGTTTGGCAAGTGTGAATTCTAGCTTCAGGATATTTCTTTTCTTGGCCATATTATCTATAAGGATGGAATCTCTATTGATCCTTCTAAGACAAGAGAAATCCAAGAATGACTAGCACCGATGAGTATAACTGAGGTAATCAGTTTTATTAGTTTAGCAGGTTATTATAAACGTTTCATCCAGAATTTTGCCCGATTGGCTAACCCATTAACAAAGCTCACACGTAAAGAGGTTAAATTTGTTTGGACAAAAGAGTGTGAAGAATGTTTCGAAGAACTTAAGAGAAAATTAGTCAATGATTCTATATTGACACTACCATCGGGGAATTATGAGTTTGTTATTTATAGTGATGCATAGAAGAAAGGACTTGGTTGTGTCCTTATACAGAATAATAGAGTTATTGCCTATGAATCATGATAGTTGAAAATTCATGAGCAAAACTATCCTACTCATGATCTTGATTTATCTGTTGTAATCTTTGCTTTGAAGATATGGAAACATTATCTCTATGGTGAAAAATGTAAGATTTATACTGATCACAAGAGTTTGAAGAATATTTTCTCACAGAAAGAACTCAACATGAGGCAAAGGAGATGACTTGAACTACTCAAGGATTATTATTGCACTACCACCCGGGGAAGGAAAATAAGGTGGAAGATGCTTTGAGTAGAAAGGATCATGGAGTTTTGAAAAATATGAGAGTCGAAAAGGATACTATATACATGGATCTATTAAATATGGATATGGGAATCACCATGGAAGGTGAAACATAAATTCATTTTCAAATGGTTTCCAAAAAATATTTACTAGAAAGGATAAAGAGTTCGCAGACCGATGATGAAGAGTTTCAAAAGAAGATTAATGATGTGAATGATGGGAGATTAAGCGACTTTGTGTATGAAGATGGAATTTTAAAATTTGGGATGAGACTTTGTGTTACCAATATACCTGATCTAAAAAGGGAATTTTTGGACGATGCTCATAGTTCCAATTTCCCTATACACCATGAGAGAAAAAAAATGTATATAGATTTGAAGGAACGATTTTTGTGGGACAACATGAAGAAGGAGATTGCTGATTTTGTGTCAAGATGTATGGTTTGTCAACAAGTGAAAACTATAAGGAAACAGCCTGAAGGAGTCATGCAACCTCTTCCCATACCTGAGTGGAGATGGGATAATATCACGATGGACTTTGTCATGGGACTACCAAAGACTCCTAGAAGGAACGATACAATATGGGTCATTGTTGATCGTCTTACCAAGTCAGCACATTTTCTTGTTATAAGGGAAGATTTACCACTTGAACGTCTAGAAAGACAATATATTAATGAAGTTGTCATACTTCATGGAGTACCCCTATCGACTATTTCTAATCGTGATCCCCATTTTACTTCAAGATTCTGGAAAAGTCTTCAGAAATCCTTGGATATGGATCTTTGTTTGAGCACTGCCTACCACCCTCAAACAGATGGAAAATCAGAACGGAATATTCAAACCTTAGAAGATATGTTTAGATCATGCTCACTTGACTTTCAGGGTATGTGGGATCAATATTTACCTCTGGTGGAATTTTCCTATAACAATAGCTTCCATTAAAGTATTCATATGGGACCATATGAAGCATTATACCGAAAGAGATGTTGCACACCAACCTGTTGGGATGACGTTGGTGAAAGAAAACTTATACTCTCAGAACTGGTGGAGGAAATGATGGAAAAGGTAAAGGTAATCCAAAACCACATCAAACCAGCTCAAAGTAGGCAGAAGAGCTATGCTGAAAACCGAAGGAAGGATTTGGAATTTCAGGTAGGAGATCATGTTTTCTTGAAGGTATCTCCATGGAAGGGTGTAATAAATTTTGGTAAGAAGGGAAAATTAAGTCCTAGGTACATCGGACCTTTCGAAATTCTAGAATGAATTTGGGTTGTATCTTGCCATTTGGCAATGCATCCAAATCTCTCCAAAGTTCACGATGTGTTCCACGTATCACTATTGAGAAAATACATGCCTGACCCAACGCATGTACTCACCTATGAGAAATTAGAACTGGAACCTGATCTGTCTTATTGCAAAGAGCCTGTCAAGATTCTTGATACGAGATAACAAGTGTTGAGAAACTGTACGACTTGTTTGGTAAATGTTCTATGGAGGAACCATAAGATGGAAGAGGCAACGTGGGAACCCGAGGAACTTATGATGAAGAACTACCCGAGTCTTTTCATGTGGTAGTATTCTAGAAATTTCGAGGATGAAATTATTTGAAGGAGGGGAGAATGTAACACCCCAAGCTTCCACGATATGATTCTGTTTGAATAATACAATAGCATCTGTTGTACGCAACTTCGAGATTCTAACACACCGTAACCAATCAAAGTAGCCGTTAGGAATAGTAATACCCACTTTTTGAAATTATATAAAATTTAACTCTTAAAATGGAATTCATTTTTTGATTTGGAATATCTAAATTATTCTATGGTGAAGTTTTGGTACTTTTCAGATAACTTTTATATTTTGATGAATAGTGAAAATTACTAAATTTTAATTAAAAACAACTTTTTTAATAGAAATAATTAATAGTGATAAACTATTAATTTGAGTGGTTTTAAAGTATATTTAGAAGATATTTTTACCATTTAATACAATTTTTTTCATTGGACATAATTTCACAATTAAACCGGACATAAAAAAGTGTCAATCTTTTGATAGTTTTTATTTCTTAAAAAAACGCTCTTTGTTTTGATAGTGGGAATTAATTTTAAATTAATTTCTGCCACTTCTATGTTTTGAATTTATAAAAATGGATTCCATATTTATAATCAGGAGGTCCAAATTGTTTAAATATGTAACTGTTATTTTAAGACATTTTGAATAATTACTTCTGTAAATATTTTATTTACCATGGTTAAAGGGTAAATCCGATAAATAAGGGTAAAAAATAATATTATAATAATAATAAATTACCCTAAAACGTGTCATAACACTATTGGTTGATGCATGTCCGACCATGGGCATTTTTGGGTAGATTTTTGGGACCCCATGGATCCACTTGTAAGTGATAATGACACTTTATATTAATTAGGTTAAAGTAAATACAAAAATGACATAATCATATATCCTTTAGAAAAAGAATTTTTACATATGGTTATATATGTTATATTTTAAACTATAAAGATTTACTATAAAGCTAAAAATATTTCCTACATAATGGTTTTTTATTTATAATTTTTAGACATTGAATAATTAAATTTATTTATGACACAATAATGATGCAATATTTTCCTTATTAATGAAAGAATCAAATAATTAGTATTATAAATGTTAAAATAAATATAATTTGAAAGTTTTGATGCCATACACGAATTTTATTGTTCAATATGACATTTTATAATTTCTTGAATGATTTTTTTTCGAATTAATAATGTTTTTAAGACTTTAACAAAAATCAATTATTAAATATTGTCAAAATTGACATAAATGAGTTTTTAAAACAAATATTATATTATTAATTGATATTCTATTCCTAAAAATATAAGGTTCAGAAAAAGGACTTATATCCTAATATTTGTATCATTAATGGAAAACTTGGGGGTTTCTTGGATATATATATTAAGTTTATTAACTATATAATATAAAAATACAAAGTGACATGGAAAATGTCAAACTAATTAACTAAGAGTTAAAACTAAAAGATAAGGTTAATATAATGACCCAAACCTATCTAAAATCTATTGGTTGAATATATTTATACCCATACCCACCTTCTACTTTGAATAATACACTTTTGATCCATTAGAAACCGAATATGAATTTATTATAAATTAATAATTTAAGTTTTTCCTAAAGAGCCCCTCCTCCCCCTTATAAAAGGACACCACTTCTAACCAATTATTCATACCTTAAATGCCTTTTGACATGGCCAAACTCTGCCCAAATACCCTCTCAACTATCATCCATTCATCCTAGAGTCCTTGTTTTAGTCATAAAGCCATCCTAAGGATACCTTTTGATAAAATCAAAAGGAAGAACCCGAAGAAGAGATAATGTTTTTACCACCCTATTTCAAGTTCCTTTCTTCTTCAACTTATTCTTTCTTTGTTATTTCCATTCTAAAATAATAAATCCAATATCTTCTATGTGATGTGATTTTATTATAAATATGGTACAACCATATTCAGTATTCTATAAAACTTTTGAATGAAATGTCACCATATGTGCGTACGTACGGCCTACCGTCTCTATGTCGTGGTGTAATTGTTATTCAATACACTATTATTTGGATAAGTATAATAATGATGCTTAATTCATGTAAATAATAAATATAACATGATAATTATTCTGTATATATGATATACGATCCAAGTATATATTATTTTAATATCAAAAGAATGATATTGTCGCTCGTGTGTACATACGGATTACCGTCTCCACGAACGCGATGAAATTCATTCCCCATTGTATCCATTCAAGACTAAATTTTATTTGATGATTAAAAATAATTTTTAGAGAAATTATATAATTCTGGATATGAATAATATATGTCCCATCCATAACAAATATGGCTCGCATAATAATGAATATAAAAAAAATGAATCTGTTAACACCCGAAACGATGATAATACTAAGATATTATTAACAAATCAATGTTAAATGATCACATATGATATCATATTAATGTATATGATTCTTGTATTATTTAATAACAATTATTTAACCATTATATAGGAGTTTAACCTACCCTCAACCAAGAAAAATTACAAGTTAAGGGTTTATTTCACAATCTCTTCATTATACGAGATTATTTATAGATAATTATCTACTAGGACCTCTTTATCATCCACATCCATGATTCTTAAAAAAAATTCAAAAAATTATTACTATTTTATAGACTATGGGTTAAAGTCATTTATACCCTTTTTGAATTTTTATAAGATTTTTATAAAGGAATCTTTCCATCATTTTCCAAACAAGGTCATTTTTAACCTTTTCGACAAAATTAAGGTAAGAATGTCTTTTTTAACTTATACGGCGGGTGCGGCTATTTTCTACCATTATAAACTCGTCGAAGCTTCCCTTACAAGATTATAAGAATATTTTCAAAGTAACTGTTTTATTTTATAATTATGGGACTCTTAAATGATTTCAAAATAGAAAGAGGTATTTCTCTAAAAAGGGTTTTGATTTCATCTATGTCAACATCCTTTGATGTATTTTAAGTTTATTTGAAGTTGATTTATTATGATACAAAACTTCCATATTGTATTGAATGTTTTTAGGTATGTTTGAATGTGGATGTGCTATTTTTATACCATTCATGATTTATGGTTAAATTATTGACATTTCGTATGCTAGTTTTAATACGAATGTTTGTGATATGTTTAAACCTTTTCATATGAGGATTTCATTGGAATTAGAAAGTGATGGGTGGATCCCGCTATAGCTCCTCGATGCATCAGTAGGTCTCATGAGAAAACTAGATGTGGAATTGTCTGAGGCCCTTTCTCAATTTGATTTATGGTTTTGGCTGAGGCCTTAATAATTTTTAGATGTCTTAGCCATGGCCTTGACAAAATGTTTCAGAATGTCCGTCATTATACATTCCCTCATTATGAAAATAATATTGATGGTTCATGTGGTCATTATACTAGTATAATAACAATGATTATGTATTATTATGGCATTATTTACTCAGCTCATATTCCTTCCATAAAAGTATTCATGTTTATTATTGTTAAAGGTATGTGGTTTCAATTATTCACCATGCTTAATATTTATGTAATTTTCCACTATATTTCTTACCCTTACTGAGCATTTGAGATCACCACTTTCTTATGTTTCATTTTTTCCAGGATATAAAGAAGTTAGTTATGAGTGACTTGTAGGCATTATTTAGGAGGCTTGGATGTTTCCAATGGAATAAATTTGTGTTTTATTTATTTTCAATTTGTAAAGTTGAACTTATGTATGAATGTTATTTCTAATAAAACTAAACTGATCGGTCTTTTGGAACATGATTTCCTTGTGATAATTCCAATTTTATGTAATAATGCACCGACTCTGGGAAACTGGGGTCGGGGCATTACATAAGAGATATTTAAGACAATGAAAGTGAAATTTTGAGACATTCTTTGATTTAAATAATATATAATCTGTATTCATGTAAAAGTGTACGTTAAAAAATAAATTTAGAAAATAAAATTCTAAGGTTCTAGTTAACTTCATAAAATAAGAAATAAGATCAGAAACTATGGCCTTATCATTTATTTTTAATCCACATTAACTCGTTTTAACCTTTACTGAGGTTATAATTTTTACCACATTTAATATTCATTTAACTAAACAAAAGGGGGAATATTTAAACAAAATTAACATTATTATTCAAAAAAATTTACCCATTTTTTAATATTAAAATATCATATGTTGAATAATTAAATTTAAAATTAAATCGGTAAAACGTAATGAAAAAACGTTTTTAGTAAAAATGCTCTTTTTAGATATAAAATGTTTCTATACCAATTTCAAGTATAAAATCCTTTTAATAAACCATAATCGGATTATTTTACTTCAAAATGAAAAAAAATAATATTTTAAAACTAAGCAAATATATTATTTTATTTTATAAATACTTGAAAAGAAAAAAAAGATTTCCAATAAAAATCAATATTTTCACTATTTACTGAAAAATCAGTCTTTTTAGAAAAATATCAAAATTTCACCATAAGATAATTTTAATATTTTGAATCCAATAATTATTTTCATTTTTTAAAATATATTAACTACAACTTACATAAATTTATTATAATATCAATTCATGAAAAGTAATAAAAATGATTTTTTAGGAAAATGTATTTTTTGAAGATTAAAATGACATGACTAAAAGTTAAGTTATTATTTTATAAAAATTTTAAAATAAATTCATAATGTGTAGGATAATAATATATTTAATAATTTAGTTAATAATATTAATTCCAATCAATTTAATGGATAGGTTATAGTGGTCACATTTATATAATAATATTTAGTTATTCGTTTAAGATTGTTGGGGCATATCTTATACACTCTCGAACATAGTGTTTCCTTTTAAAATCATGGGATGTTATATTTTACCACACTTAAAATGAATTTTAACCTCTAAAATAATCACTTTGATCTCACCAACTGAGGATACTTCTGCCTTATTAGGTCCCTAGGTTCTCACATGGATTCCCCAAATTGGGGGTTTCGCCACATAACATTGACCTGGTGATTGGTCCTATTTCATAGGACCTTCTCTACCCAATCAAGAAAATCTAATGGTTGTTTCTCCTAAAAAATATTAGGATATAGTGATATGATCTCTGAGTTCAATACATGTGATGGATCAGGTATGTTATTACTCATTAGATATACATGGAACACATCGTGAACCTGAGATAGGTTTGGCTGAAGTTCCATCAATAGGATACCATCCTAATATGACCAAGAATTTCAAAGGTACTGGTATACCTAAGGATTATTTTCCCCATATTTATTTTATTTATAAACTTATTTAATGAACTTATCCTCAAATTCAAATTATATAAATTTCTAAGGATTATTATGGTAATAGTTTTGTTCACATTGTACAGTCTGTGCATGTTGTTCAGTAGCTCTAACCTTCTCTGTTATCTCATCATCTTGGTCAGGTCCAAATAAAATTCTTTCTATAACATCATTCTGGTACGTTGGATTTATACACTTACATCAATAAATGGTTTCATTATGATACATACGAATTCTTAATTTAAACCTATTGTTGTAAGAAAACTCAACTTGAATAAGGTTTTGATACCAACCTCCTTTGAAATCCATAGACCATGATATTAACATATCCTCTAGGCTTTTAATTATTCTCTCAAACTAAAAATCTATCTGAGGATGATATGTAGTGATGAAACTCAACTCAAAATCAATATATTTTTTAATACTTCACAAAAACTTAAAGCTAAAATCTAGATTCCGATAAAATAAAATTGAATGTGGTATTATATAAAAACTTACCACTTACTTAATTTATACCATGGAAATAGAATCCAAAGGGAAATATTATATAATAGAAATGAAGTTTTCTAACTTGTTAAGGTGATCTAAAATTAAAAATTAAGATAATCCATAATACCATTAATCATATGTTCATAAAATTTTATTAATTCCTCCTTAAATAACTTTGTCATAAAATGAAATTGTTTCATTACCATAAATGTCTCTTAAAATATCCTTATTATGGATAGAAAACCATCACAAAAATCCTCAAAATTGGTGTAAAAAACATTTAAATTATCTCACAAACCCATTATTTTATTAATAAATCTTCTGTTAATCTTACCTAGAGTCAAATATTCTAACAAAAGATAAATCACAAAACACTTCCATTGGGATATTGGGTTTAACATTGTACCAATAGAATATAAAATGTGATTTCAATACACCAAAATTCATGTATAAGGAGACAATAATATGATGTTTTACTAATGGATAAAAAATAATATTTTCATTGGTCTCACTCATATAAAATATTACATAAAATTTCCTACCAAGTAGGGGAGGTTAAGTGTTACATAATTAATATTATTCACTCATCCATTATGATATTATAAGTTTTTCTTTTCCCTTTTCCATCAGAGGTTTTGGTGGATTATCATCCATATTGGCCCTTGGATTGGGGAATTGATTTTCCAAATGACCAAACTCCTTGAATTTATAATATTGCAGTGTGGGTGAAGCATTCTATGTTGATTTATCTGTAAATTTTTATCTAAGTTCTTCCCATCACTTCACACATCAATTGCCTGATGACCTTACCTTCAACAGTTAAAATGTTTAATAATTCCCTTAATACAATTTCATCCATATTTGTTCCCATACATTTATAATAAAGAATATATCTTCTCTTTATCTCTATGGTTTTTATACATTCATTTAAATTAAAATTTTCCCTTCCTTTTTAAACCATGGGATTAATTGGTAACTCCAAAATCCATTTTCACCTTGATAACATACCGAACAATATATTAATAGCTACTAAAGTATCTTATAGATATATCCCTTAGTAGACTTGGTATTAAGCCTCTCAAGAATAATTCAGCCTTACTTTCATGTTGGATGATAATACTAATAGTGTACCTCACAAGTATAGTAAAATTTTCCTCATAGGTACCAACAAATCCATCATCCCTTAACTTCAACTCAAGGATTAACATATCAATTTTCATATGAAGAATAAAAGGAAAGTTCTTATTGAAAAATAATTTCTGAAACTCATCCCATCCCATGGAGTCAATTTCATCTCATTTACTCATATTCTTGATAAGATTACACCATTTATTTGCTTCACCTTCTAAACGATAGAAAACAAAAATGAATTTCTCCTTGTAGCACCCTAGGTTTCAAATAAGTGATCGTTTTGTTATATAATTTATGTCTGTAAAGTTTTTGGGTGACGTTTTAGAGGTTTTATAAGACTTTTATAATTTTTGGGGGATTTTATGAAGGTGAATAGTTAGTAGAAACCAAGAAACTCTGAAAGGAAACCATAACAAGTGAGGTAGTGGGATAAGAGTAGGTGCACGATTAGGCATACGACATGACCAAACTATATGGCCATCAAAAAGTATTTTTCGTTTTGTAATAGTGTAAAGACATGGTTGGTGCTTTTTTTCTAACTGTGTGATCTAACCATGTGAAGGTTATTACAAGGCAGTGGTTGTCAAACGGTTGGCATGAAAATTTTCTAACCATGTGACCCAACTATGAATAGTTAATTTTTAGATCCTAAAAAGTGGATCTCATTATGTTTTACTCTTAAACCTATAATTTTTCACTTATTTTACCCTTACTCTTTTTTTCTTCCTACCAAAGGCTTTGGAGACTTTCCCTTTCGGTTTGAGAGTGATTCGTTGGAAAATATGGGTGTGTTGACGGACAATTGGCTTGGTAAGTCTATGTTATTGGTGATTTTCCTTAGATCTATTCTTTATCACTCTATTGGATTCATATATCTAGTCCATTTTGGATATATATATGATATTTGACACAACTAATGATGATATTTAGTTTTTTTATGTTTATGAATAAGATATACGGTGGGTTTTTGGAGTTTAAATCCAGTTTTTTTTGAAGAATTCATGCCATTATTAATTTTCACCATAATTTTTAAGGTAGGTGTATTCACTCCCAAATATTTTTAATAGAACATGGAGTATTATTTTAAAATAAATTAAATTTCTTGAAATTGATGGTGAAATTGATGTTCAAATATTAGTAGAAAACACTCTTTAGTGATAATTTGTGGAAATAAGGAAATTTTTTGTGCAAAGTGCGTTGTTTTATTGATTTTAAAATATTTCATTTTTAGATATATTGAAATGGATGATTATAAAGGTTTTCAATAAAATAATTTTTTTATTAAAATTGTTTAAATGGTTTGTTTCGCTTGGTTTTTGGCATAAATGGTTGGCATGTGTTCATGTGCATTTGGGATGGATAAGTGTTTCAAATTCCCCCATCAAAAGAATGGGATGGGTAAGGGAGAGAAGCCCACATATAAAAGTTATTCATCAAGTGAAGTCTTTGTGAACAGAAGACTCACCACTCGTGAGTATGGTTAGGTCCATGGTTGCAGACATGGTTGGATATAAGGATATGTGGAATTAAATGGATGATGCTAAAATGGGATTTGAGAAATGGGTGAATAACTTGTTTGGTTTCATTCCCTAAAAACTATTTTGGTTGGAAAATTATTTTTTTGTGAACTTTTTGGCTTTGATAGAAACTATTAATATGTTTTAATGTTTTTTATATCAATATTTTTATATATATGTTCTAACAATCTATATCCGAGTGGCGTGAGTAGAGAATTCATTCTGGGAAAACTTACTGAGTTTCAATACTCACCCCTTACTTTGGCACATGGGTGAATATGGAGATATAATTTATTAGGAAATAGGAAAAATGAAATTATCATATTTATTTAGTGTAACTTCATTATACTTGGGCATGGATTGTGGAGTTAGATCTTGGAGCTTTTAGATAGTTGTGAATTTGGTAACTTATAATTTTTGTTTGTTTCTCCTTCCACTTTATGCTTTATTATTGGTTTAGGTTATCAAATTATACTCTTATATAGGGATTTATTATAGTTTGGTATTGTTTTCAGTTGGTATTTTTGAGTTTTATACTTTTTTACCAAGCATCATTTTGTGGTTATTTGTTTATTGGATATTTGGTTGTTTTATTTTCTAAGGTTAAATCACCCCCAAATTCAATGAAGACTTTTACATTTATTGAAAGACTTTGGCATCATGGAAATGTCTTATAAGGCCAAGTAATATCCTTCATAATTCTCAAGATAATGAGGTGGGGAAGGATGTTTCAAATGGTATCAATCTTGGTCATTCTAAATTTTTTGGGACAAGTGGCATCAGTAAGTTTGATCATTGGGTATCAATTGTGTCAGTATTATATTTGAAAATCAATATTGATTAGTCCTCAAGTTGTGATGGTAGAATGGATTAGGATTATTTGAAATTGAAATGAAGCAAATAAAGAGGTATATCTAACTTATTTATGGTGAACTTAAAGTTTCCAGGGAGTTGGTAACATAAGTGTTTTGTAGAAACTTGTAGGAGTTGTAATTTTATTGCCCTGGGTTTATAGAATTAGAATTACATGACATTAATTTGTATAAATTACTTCACACTATAAGTGAATATTTCATTTTGAGTAATGATTTGTGATTTGGGTGAAAAAATTCATATTTGAAAAGTATTGATTTTTTTTCAAATATGATATTTTGAAAATGGAATATATTGCTATTTTTAAAATGGTTTTATTTTCAAAATAAAGGTAGGATTTTAAAAAATGGGTTGGAAATGAAATTTTTTTAATTTTTTGAAATACTTTTTTTCATTTTTGTGATATAATTTTTTTTAAATTTCTAGCCTTCAGTTGGAGGAGAGTGATACTTATGCTATTTTTTTGTTATGGAAAATGCCACCTAGTTGGGGTTGTTGAAACCAACCAGAAGAGGCTACTAAAAATGTGCTTTCACCTAATCTATATGTGAACTAATAAATGTTTTAAGGTATTGTCCAATAATTTCAAGCTATGGACAGAGGTAACCGAAGGGATGAACCTTGGTAAGTGGATCAATCTATTCAGTTCCAGAAGTAGAATCCACTAATATTTCAGGGTGATTTGGAACTAGATAAGGAATAGGTGCGGTTGAATAGGATTAGTAAAATATTTGATTTACATGGAATATTAGTTGATCTAAATGTCATGTTAGTGAAATATATTATAGAGGATCATGCATGCCAGTTGTGAGATTTACCAGTTTGGGCTAAATTAGACCAAGTCCATACAGGGTATGATTTGGAAAAAAATTTCAACAAACAATTCTATCCTCATACATTATGAATTCTGAGAAATATATAATTTTTTATCCTAATGTACGATAACCTCTCTGTGATAGAGTATGCGGCTAACTTTATGAATTTTTTCCATTTTTTCACCCGATATTGCTTCAAGTTCATCCTTGAAGGCACACATTTTTATATCGGGGTTGAGGAAAGATATTTTCTTGAAAGATTTTTGTTCTTTGTATAATGGATCATATAGAGAATTTTAATAGAGATACTATGGAATAAAGGGAAATATCAAGATCCATGGGTTGGGGGAGCATGTTGATACATGCAGTAACTGGTGGGAACTCTAATGCTGGGAACAAGAGGAAGAGGGTCACCTATTTCCAAGGTAGTGGGATGACTCAGAATCAGATGGTTAGATCAATGAATCTTCCACTGAAACCCAAGATCATGCTGGGATATATCCAATGTGGTTATTCAGATCACATGATGTGCGATTTTATAGAACCACCTAGGGAATGACACACTTACAACCAAATGGGGAATCTTCAGTGCTATTATTGCAATACTCTAGGGTTGGGTGTTTAGGACACATCAAATGTTACATATACCTTGTATTATTTGATGAGATAAGGGAAACACAATACCAATCATCTGTATAACTAAGCTATCCATGGTTATTATAGGAATACCATGACTCCTCAGGTAGTGAAATATCAATAGCGAAAAAAACAACCAAATACAGCGAGTAAGAATTTATATGGAGTAGAGAAAGTGATTATGGATGATCAATATGGACCATCAATGATGATAAGTACGATTCTTTTGAACTATAACCTTGTGAAATATTTGTTTGGTATTGGTGATTCCCATTAGTTTGTTTCTTATCATGCTTTTTATTTGCTGGGTATAAATGTTGATACGATCCCTTCTATTTTGAAACATCAAACTTCGATTATTCAAAGAGAATGTTGATCATTTATGTGTCGAGATTTTTCTATAAATGTAGATGGAGAAGAGTTAATATGGGATTTCTCAATTCATGATATGGACGTCTATGAAATATTCCTAGGAATGGATTGGTTGAAAATGTTCAAATATCACATCGATTGTTATACAAGAAAGGTTAGTTTTATGACTAATAACATTGTAGAGAATATCTTTAAAGGATATTGAAAGTTATAGGTAGGTTCCACTGGATTTTTTTCACCAATAGATGATATTTTCTCGAACATGTTGGTAGTTTTGACTTTGGCATCAATGGAATAGATCTATAAAACCAGTTTTCTAGTGGTGTTTGATCAGTTTACAGATGTTTATCCTAAAAATTTCTCAAGGCTACCACCCACATGAGAAGTGGAGTTTATTATTGATCTCCTTCTAGGTACTTGTCATATTTACCTTCCATATAACCAGATAGAACCAATATAATTAATGGAATTTAAAGTGTAGTTTTATGATTTCAAAAGAAAATGATTCATTTGACCTAGCACATTTTTATGGGCAGCACTGGTTTGGTTTTTCAAAAATATTGATGAAACACTTTAGTTGTGTGTAAATTATCACAAGATTAACCAAGTTATGATAAATAATCAGTATCCACATCCACACATTGATGATCAATTAGATCAATTATAGGGAACCTAGTTGTTCTATAAAATTGACTTGTGATCTAGATATAACCAATTGTGGGTTCAAAAACATTATATTCTAAAGACTACTTTTAGGAGTATATATGGCCATTATGAGTATGTGTTTATGCCTTTCAATCTTACTAATGCACCGATGGTATTTATAGAATTGATGAATCATATATTTAGATATCTATATTTTTTTGTAGTTGTTTTTGTGAATGATATATTAGTGTATTCAAGGACAAGTTATGAGCATGATAAATACATGGAAATAGTTTTGGTAATCTTAAGAGACCATCATTTGTATGTCAAACATTCATAGTGTGAATTTTTGATATAATAGGTATAGTTCCATGGATATGTAATCTCTGAACGAGGTGTTTCTATTGAATTGGAAATGAAAGATATAGTTATATATTGGAAAGTTACAAATAATATCTTTGAGAGACATAGTTTCCTTTACCTAGCTAGTTATTTCCAATGTTTTGTTCTGGTTTTTTCATAAATATATTTAGTAATGATAGCTTTGAAGTGGAAAAATGTTCCATTATAATGGATAGAGAAATGTTATAATTATTTACAACATCTTATGGTTCACCTTACATCAACACTAATCATGATATTACTAGAATCAGGAAAAGGGTATGTAGTGTGTTGTAATGCTTTGGAATTAGGTTGGGATGTGTTCTCAAATTGGGAGATCTTGTTTTTTATTATATCCTAGGGTAGATATAGTTTCATGAGAAGAACAACCCAATACATGATTTTGAGTTAGCTACTATAGTCTATGTATTTAAGAATTGGCTTCATTACCCCTTTGATGAGAAATTCACGATGTTTATGGATCATAAGAGTTTGAAACAAACTTTCTCACAAAAGGATTTGAATCAAAGACAAAAAGGTTGGATGAAGTATCTAAAAATGTTTAAATCTCACTTGATGTTTACATAGGTTAAATGTAATTTGGTGGTAAATTCATTATGTAGAAATTCATATACTCAGTTGGAAAAAGAGACTTCAGATCAATTGTACTTGATGTTAGTGATAACTAACATGCAATTGGATTGTAAAGACTGAGGTGATGTTGTGGCTTTCTTTATATATTCTTTTGTTATTTATTTGGTTAAGATAGTTAAATATTCACAATGTCTGATGTAAAATGGGTTGTAATTAGGTTTAAACTCAATTATATAGAGGTCATTGAGGGATGGAAGCTGGATGGGAGTTCAGTTTTGTGGTTTCAAGATCATATGATTGGAGCTATGGATTTTCAAGAATAAAAGCTTCATGATTACCACCATTTTATATGGGTTATTCATACTGAAATATAGAATATGTATAAGTTTTAGAAACAATAGTTATGGTGTATTGGTATGAAAAGAAAAGTGGATGAGTTTGTTTTGAGATACTTAGTTTTTCATGAGGTTAAGGCATAAAACCAGTGACTAGTAGATATGTTGCATTATTTACATATTCTTGTTTGTAAATGGGAGCACATATCCATGGAATTTGGGAAAAATATACCATGGATAGTTTGGACACACTATTACTTATTGGTGATAGTGGATCATCTCACAATGTCAACCCATATCATCCTTATTAGTGAATCTCATATGGAAAATTTCTTACCAAAAATTTAAATCCGAGAAGTTGTAATGATTCATGGTGTATAAGTTTTGAATGTATCAAATAGATATTTGAAGTTTACATCTCATTTCTTGAAATCCATATAGCAAGGCCTTAAGACTCATTTAACCATGAATATGTCGTATCATCCTTAGATAGAAGGACAATATGAACGAATGATAAAAACATTTGAATACATTCTTTGGGATTTTGTAATAGATTTTGGTGTCTCATGGGATAAGTATATACCATTAGTTTAGTTATCTTATAACAATAGTTATCTAGCCTCGATACATATGCCTTCGCATGATTCATTGTATGGGTTTCCTTTTTATTCTCCACTTTTTTGGATGGAAACATGTGAGAAATCACTAGTTTGTCTGAGCATTGTCCAATAGACAATAGAGAAGATTTAGTTCATCAAGAAGATAATAGAGATAGGTCAGAGTCTTTAGAAATCATATGTGGATCATCATCGATGACCATTTTTGTTCAAGGTGAGTGATCATGTGTTGTTGAGAATCTATCCACGACTTGGGAATCATTTATTTGGAAACAGGGAAAGTTATTTCCTTAATATATAGTACCTTTTAAAATAAATGAACATGTTAGTGATGTGTCATGTTGGTAGGATTTTCTACCACAGTTTAGTGATGTTCACAATGTGTTTCATTGATCTCATTTGAAAAAGTATCATTCTACTTGTTACCATTTGATTCAATCGGATCACATTAATCTAGATAATTATTCTTTGTCATTTTATATCCTAGTTTATATTGTTGATAGAAAAAAGAAAATCTTGCATTGGAAAAGAATTGATATAATGTGGGTTTTTTTGAAAAGTTTTAAGATTTGGGAAGAAACTATTGAATGTCAGAAATAATTGATCAATTAATTTCCTAGTATCTTTCAAGAAAATGGTGGTTTAATAATTTCTGATTATATAAATTCCTATGGTGGGGGAATATAGAGACCAAAATTTCATGTAAGTAGCCCTTTTATAATGTATTTTATGTAATTTAATTGTTTAGGTGATGTTTGACAGGGTATAGAGGATGTTTTAAATGTTTTATTTCTTTTCTAGAGCTGCAAGGTTTGATCATGATTAGTATAAACCATGAAAATTCTTTAAGAAATCATGAAATGTGAGGTAATGGAATCTAGGTAGGTGCATGGTTTGACATGTGATTTGGCCAAACTATGCATCCACCTATGAGTAACCATGATTTTTTCAATATATTTAAAAACATGGTTGGTTCATGTTTTGTCTAACAATGTAACCCAATCATGTGAAGGGTGTTTGGAGGAAGTTTTTGGTGCATGGTTGGTGCATAGTTTTCCTAACCGTGCAACCCAACCATGTACGGTTAATTTTTAGATCCTAAAAAGTGCATCTCACTTAGTTCTACTAATAAACCTCTCATTTTTCACTTTTTCAACCCCATCTCAGTTTTTCCTTCGCTCAAAGGTTGTGGGGACTTTCCCCTTCAACATGGGACTGATCCATTGGAAAATCATGGTGCATTGAAGGTCAGATTTCTTGATATGTCTATGATCTTATTGGTTTTCCTTAGATATATTATTTTTCCATACATTATATTCAATATCCAGTCCATTGGGGATATATATAGTATATGTTTGGCCAATAATGATAAAATTTGGCTGTTTTGATGTTAGGGATCAAGATCTAATTCAATTTTTTGGAGTTTTAACCCAGTTTTGTTGAATAATTCATGTCATTTGACGTTTTTTCCATAGTTTACAAGGTAGGTGGCTTCACTCTCAACTCCTCCTATTTGAAAATGAATTATAAATTTCAAATTGACTATATTCATAGAAATTGATTTTCAAATTGATGTTCAAATATTGGTAGAAATCCTCTTTAGTGATGGTTTGTGGAATTATAGAAATTGGTAGGGCAAAGTGATTTGTTTTATTTATTTTAACATATTGATTTTAATAATATTTATTTATTTGATTTATGGAATTGGTTTGTTAGAATGGTTTTCAATAAAAGAATAGTTTTATTGTAATGGTTTAAATGGATTATTTGGTATTATTTTAGTATAAATTGTTGGCATGTTTTCATGTGCATTTGGGGTGGATAAGGATGTGAAGTTCCCTATAAAAACAACGGTATAGATAAGGGTGTGATGTTCCCCCATAAAAATGGATCACCAAGTGAAGAATTGGTGAAAGGATGACTCACCACTAAAGATTATAGGGATGTTAATTTATAAATTCATAGTTGGATGTTTGGATATGTAGAATGGAATGCATGATATTGAAATGGGATTTGAGAAATGTTTGAACGAAATTTTTTTTCTTTCTTTGAAAATTGTTTTCGTTTGAAAATATTTTTGGTGTGAACTGTTTGGATTTGATATAAACTATTAAAATGTTATAAAGTGGTTTATATAATTTTTTTATATAAATTTGATAACATGTTATATACTAGTGGCATGAGTTGGGAAGTCATTTATGGAAAACCTATTTTGTCTCATTACGCATCCCCTACTTGGGAACTATGGTGTGTTTGTAGATATCGTTTATCAGAACATTTGTAAAGTAAATTTATAACATTTTTTAGTGGTTCTTCATGATACATGGGTATAGATTATGGATTTGGATAATGGATCTTATTGGGAGTTGCAAAGTTGGTTTCTATTAATTTTTTTTGTTTTCCTTCCCCTTTATACTGTTGTATTGGTTTTGGTTTCCACATTGTACTCTAATGTAGTGATTGGTTATAATTTGGTATTGTTATAAGTTTCTATTATTGGGTTTTATAATTTTTATCCAGAATCATATAGTTCTTGTTTGGTTATTGGACATTTGTTTTTTTATTTTTAAACGGTAAATCATACACAAACTATACTGAATCCCTTGCATTTATTTCCAACATTTGGCATCTTGAGGATGTCTCCTAAGTCCAAGTAACATCCTTCTACATTCTCAAGACAGATAGGATGGGAAATATGTTGCACTCATATTATGAACATTGGAGAACATAAAATATCTTCTCAATGGTACTAATCCATTTCTTAGTCACTATTGGATCAGACGACCCAATTAAAGAAGGTGGATGTTTCCTCATGAAGGAAACAATATAAATTTCATGCACTCCTTTTCTCATATGGTATCCCAGCATGATTCATATCATGATAATGTTTTGAGAGAATAGAAACAATAATTTATATTCCTTCTCCAATAAAATTTTGCTTCTCTAAAAGAGAATCATTTAATTAATCACCGCATTCAGTATTAACACGTCTCCTTCTGAATCCATCCATTGACTAAAAAATAGTTTGAAAATCACAAATAATTGGGGAAAAACCACATAATAATAGTAAATTTCTTCTAAAATTTCAATCTATAACCTTTAGGTTTAATCTTCATATATTCATGTTTATTACCAAAACTCTAAGATTGTAACCTATACTTGAGATTATCCTTGGGAGTCTTATTAAGGTTTCATCATCCTAGTTTCTAAAGGTTAACTAAACCTTTCAATGATACTAAATATAATGTACCATAAATTACATACATTGATATTAAATCATTCTAAATTAATATTAATGAAATTATATAATAAAACCATGCTAGAACCGTATGGGTCCAGTTCCCTTTTAAACTTAAAAACACAAACAACTGATTCATAAAATATCTAAATAATATCACGCTTATTCCTTCTTAACTGGAGACATTTTTTACATATCATACTCAATACCTTTGTCCATATCCTAGGTGAATGGAACATATGAAAGGATAAGATCATATTCTCAATTAGGAGAAATAAGGTAGATTATAATGATTTCATAAGCTTAATAGAAGCATAATGGTATAAGACCATGAACTCATTTTTTGGAAATTATTCCCTCTATATCAATGATTATAATCTTGAATGACTGAATAAATAATTATAAATCATAATACATGAATCAAATAGAAATGAAATAACATGATCCATAATAATAATATTAGAATAAGTTAGGGAATTTGGGGCATACACATAAGCATAGAAAATCATTTTCATATTATCCAGGGCTCACTACCAATACCATCATTGTATAAAAATTCCTTTACTGAATAGGGTTCACTTATCATTCTATAATTGTATTAAAGGATCTAATTTACATCATATTCTAGAACAGTGTTACTAAAATTGGTTTACTTCTAATTCCATCCTTGTATTATTGTATCGGGTTTACTTCCCTTTCAAGCCCTATATTACTAAATCGAGTTCAGTCCTTATTCCAGTCTTATCTAAATAAGTTGATATAAATCATTACCCTATGAATTGTAGGGATATATTGGTCTCATACATCACATAATGAAAACCATAAATACGTGTTCCATAAGAACATAATTTATTCATCATATCAGAACCCATGAAAACAAATGTGTTTCATAAAATGTTAATCATTACATAACCCATGGAAAAGTAATGGGATTGATAAACATCATGCCATCATAAAAGTAAACCATATAGAGAAAAAATATGGATGGTAATCTTGGATAATATCCCTAATAAATAATAAATAACATAAAATAATTTTTGTCTTAGATAGAAATTTATTTTTAAATATCACTTGAAATAAATCTTGATGAAATATCTTTTCCATTTTGAAAATAAATTAAAAGTCATACAATTAAAAATGAAATCATTTTCTTTTTAAAAGATCCTTATAAGCTTGTATATGAGGCTTCAAAACATTAAGTCTCCATGAAATTCCGAAAACCCTCTCATATTATATAAGTTAAAATTCATTCTTTAATACTTTTATAAAAAGAAACTTTAATGGGTAATTTTTAAAACAAATCCCCTTACAAATAACATTGAAATAAACATTAAAAAATGACTATGTGTATTAGATATAAATCCATAGAAAACAATTGAAAATAAAACTTAACATAATAAATATCAATATCCACACATAATCCTAGCATGACATAAAAATGAAGTATAGGTTTAAACAAAAGAATGAATATTGGGTTAAGAATCCCCTTAGCTCAAGTATTCCAAATCTGTGTTCACATTCAAAACCCCTTTATTATACATATGGATTTAATAAAAAATAATTCCATAAATTTAATTTTATCATATTATTATTTATTTGTTTATAACAACTTATCACCTGTTTATTATTAATCTTTTATTAAAATCATTTTTCTGGGTGATAACTACTTCGTTTTCCAAGCATGTTTCCGTTCGGTGGTCTTGGTTCTTATACTTTGATCTTGGTCTCATTATTTAAAAAATTATAATCATGGTATAAAAAATATATATACATATTTATATACATATTTATAATCATTAATATAAATTATAAATAGGAAATTGAATTATATTGTTCATGGAGATGGTAGGTCATATGTTCGAATAATGTTATTTTCATTTTTTGATTGATGGAATGAAATAAAGGTGAATGATAATTCATATTTTAAAAATAATTATTCCATAATATTTATCATATATATTCATTAAATTCACCATAATACTCATCCATAATAGACAAATATGAAAAATAAATTTTATCATTATGTGGAGATGGTATATTGTACGTACGCATGAGCGATACTTTCACTTTTTGAATGATGGGAAATAGGGTGAATAATGGTTTTTTAATAATCATAGTAACATTTAATAATATTTTGAATAGGAAATTTATTATTTTATGATAAAAATATTATATTTATAGGATTTAAGGATGAGTAAAAAAATAATGTGATCGGTTAGAGCGATTACCTCTTCTTCAAAACCTCTCCTTTGGGTCTCATCAAAAAGTCTCTAGGGTTGGTCTTTTGAAAATATTAGAACCTCTAAAGGGTATCAATGGAAGTTTAGAAGAAATATTTTTTTATTATGGTCAAGATATATGTCTAAAATTGGGGTAAGGAAGTGAGGGAGGAGGTTCCCTTTTATAATTTAGTTAAGGTGTACTTTTGGAATTTCATTAAATATTAAATTATAATAGATTCATTTTATATCCAAGTACCAAAAAGGGAAATGGATTCAAATATAATATAAGATTAGGTTTTATTATTATAGTCCAATATATTTTAGACAATTTTTTGTCCTTTTTTAAACTTTTACATTTTTATTAACCCTTTGATAACCTATTTTAGTATTAACAGTGGTAACAACAATTTTAATATTAAAAGCTTGTAATTTTTAATTATTAACTGTAAATTGGATTAACAATTTTTAATTCAGGATATTTTAGACCATAAGTTATCCCATTTTTCTTAATTTAATATTTTTATGATTTTTAAATAATTTAATAAAATATTATTTTAAAAAAAATCATTATTGTCGATTTTGATACTATTCATTACTTCGACATTATGAAAATTAGGAAAACATGATAACATTGAAAAAATAATTTAATAGACCCCTAATATTTCATACACATATATAAATTTTAAATCTCCTCAATTAATTCAAGTTATATTTCTTTTAATATTTTTAATATCATTTATTTCATTTTTTATTAATTGAATAGTTATTGCATCATAATTGTGTAATTTTTTATGGTTATTATTTCATCACCAAATATTCAAAATAAATTACCATTATCTTAATAAATCTTTTATATTTCTGTATAATATTTATTGTCAAACATATCATTTGTATAAATTAATATTTAACTTATTATACTTATTAAAACTAGAGTGTGACATGTTTGGATTTTCATTAAATAAAATATTATAATGCCCATAATATTATAAAAGTTTTCCCAAAAAGTGATTAATAAATTTTTATCATTAAAATAAGTTTGTTATGTTCAAAATGGATACTTATATTCATTCATAAACTAGTTTTCCTCCATGTGAACATGTAATAGATATTTATGGAAAAGAAATTGACATTTCATGACTTTCTTTTATTTAGATAATATAAAAGTCATTTTCATAAAAAAGCGTCCATTAAAAACTCCATTTATAACCTCATGTGTTAATTATAGAACTAAATTCATTCAAAAATAAATTGGATGACAAAATATGGCCTTACAATTTATTTTTAAAGCATATTAACTTGTTTTACCCTTTACATAGCTAATAATTTTTACCATAGTTACTATACATATTATCTAAAAAAGTGCCCTATTTACTATGTTTTTAAATTATTATTCTAAATATGGAATCCATTTTTCAAAATTAAAATCTTAGAAGCTATATAATTTAATTTATAATTATACCAATAAATGCTATGAAAAACTGTTTTTCAGAAAAATGCACCTTTTAAATATAAAAAGTATTTATACTAAATTCAAGAATAAACTAATTTTTAAAAAAATAATTGGATTATTTTAAATAAAAAGTAAAAAATTAAATTTTAAAATAATATAAAAATAAAATTTTAAATTTTAAATTCTTGAAAATAATATAATATTTTCAATAAAAATCAGTATTTTCACTATTTACTAAAAAATCAATATTTTTTGGAAAATTATCAAAATGTCATAAGAGGATAGTTTTGATATTATGAAACAAAAAATTAAGTTTTTTTTCAAATATATTTTCTAAAACATTCATAAATTCATTGTAATATTAATTCATGAAAATCAATAAAACCCATTTTTTGAAGAAAACATATTTTTGAAGAGAAAAATAACATTACTAAAAATTAAGTTATTATTTTTTAATAATTAAACAATAAATTTATAATGAGTTGGTTCATTTTATATTTTATAATTAAGTTAATAATACTCATTCCCACTAATTTAAGGTCAAGTATATAAATGTCACAATTAATTAATAATATTTAGTTATTCATTTATTCATCATGGGGAAAATCTTTTATGCTATCGAACATAGTGTTTCACTTTAAAATCTTGGGATTTTACAAAGGGGTTTTGTTATATGATTTGGATTAAAAAATTATCCAATTTTTCATCAACACATAAATATCCACTTCCATGTTTTTTTGGTATTTAAATAGTTCTACTAAACATGCATGACATGGAAGAATGCATAGAATCAAAGTCTCATATAACTTTTGAAGGTCCTGGATGGATGATAAGCCTAAATTTCACTATTTTATTTTGGTTATTATCATTAAATTCTCCCAATATATAATTTGGGATGAATTTTTGTTTGAAACTATTAAACACATAAAAGGGAAACTATGAACTTTGATGGGATAACTCATAAATGACACACATTCCTTAGCCTGTGAATTTCTAAGTTTCAACCTATGATATCTATGGTCTATTTGATACCATAAATGTTCTTGGTCATTTCTTACCTTAATATGGATTTTAAAAATCTCATGAGCTAAAAAAACATATCCCCTATGAGTGTCAAATCAATTGTGTCACAAGGACTCTTTTTCGTGTACCAGGTGATGATCGATAAAGCCATGTGTATGCTTTTTTAGGCTATTACCCCTAGGTACAACTATTCTAGATCCATATCCTCTTGTAGTACCCAAAAAAGTATATAGTTTAGTAAAAACCCACTTACTCTATACTTTTACAAAATTTAGGGAAGTTTTCTTATCTTTAGTATTATCACTAGGCCTGACTATGGTTTTCTAAACATAGTCCCCAAAAAAATAGACATTTTTCTGATAAAAACTTTAAATTTTAATATTTTTAAATCACTTTATCTCATGATTTATTACTTAAGGATACACATAATATAAACACATAAGATCATGAGTCCTAGTGTCATTTTTTAATTAGGTACATAACATAACAACTTAAAAAATGGGTACAATAATATTATTTAAAACACTTTATCAAGCTCTTAAAATAAATCGATCTTCTAAAACTACACAAGATAACATAGAAACATACATAATAAAGTGTTGATCTATAAATCCTAAAAAGGGAATTAAAAAAGCATAACATGTTGATAGGAAAACATGTTAATAAATATGAATATAAAGCTAACATAATATGGGTGAGAGACATAAACTTGAACATCAAATCATGATATTAGATGATAACATAAATGCAACATGGAAATGTGGAAAAAATGTTACACATGAAATCAAAATCCTAAGTCAGGTCTAACCATCGATAAAATATAACATTATATACTTAGGATAACCTCAAATTCACTATATATTGTAGATCGTGAGATAAAAAAATATCTAATGCATTGGGGGATATATAATTCTAGGCCCACCTATCACTTTCATATTTAGTACATGCATATTTAAGCCACATGAAACATACAAAATAAGGATGTATTTCATCAAATTTAATCCCACAATCAAAGCTTTTGGGTTATTTAAATTTAATTTCCCAATCAATCAAGTATATATATATATCTTGGTTAATACCATTTAGTGGAAATGGTTATGGGAATTCACTACACAAGTTTTTTTATTTAAAATCGTAGCATAATTTTGGAAGCATAACTAGAGTTCATAAAGATTAATAGGATGGTTTAATGAGAGTGTAAGGGGTATCTCATCACTTGGAAATCATAAGTTAAGTAAGAGGGATATTTAAAAACATATTCTAAAGGTACAATTTGAAATCAAAAGGCATAATATAAATAAGGTTCTTGAATAAAGATTATAAAGAGAGGATTTCATACCTTGAGATGTTGCTTCTAAAAGTTTGGATAAAGCTTATTAAGATCTTAAGGAAACCAAGGGAGGGATATAGAGAGGTAAAGGTAGATTAAATTCATCATCCATGATTTATTATTGAAATTTAATGAGATCTTGGGAGGGTTTTTATAACAAAAGAGAAAGGAAATCTTTATTAATTTTTAAACATATACTTTGAACTCTATATTATAAAATAATAAAAACCCTAAACCCTCCCTTGTTTTTCAAATGGTTTCTTTAAAATCGGTTATTTTTTATATATTTTAAAAATATAAGTATCCAAACAATTAAAATAATACCCATGGGGATGTGGAGGTGAGTCATGTTCAAAAATAATTGATCTTAAAACCTTAAAATATAATAATGGTTTTTGAGGAATCATTAACCTGTTATAAAATTTGTAAAATAACATCCAAAATAGATTATTTTAAATTAAAATCATTTATTTTTACTTTTATGCCTTTCATGTCATATATTAAATCACTTTTGAATCATTATGGTGTCATAATACATACCATATATTTATACCTTATTTAATTTTTAGCTAAAATTTTGATTATCTCAAAAAATTATGAAAAACACAATATTGGATAATTTTGATGTAATGATTCAAAAATAGAAATTAATTTTTTTCAAAATAATTCTTTATATATGAGAATTTAAAATTTTAAATCAAAACCCTAATTTATTAAAGAAATACTAGTTTTTTACAATAACAGTTTTCTAACACCTATAAAAACTGCATTGGACTTTAATAAATTATATTATCAATTGTGTATAAATTAATATTATTTAATAAAAATATTATATGAATATATATATATATATATCAATATTCTTGAATTATTAAAAATAGTGTTAAAATTAAAGACATATATTTTTTAAAAATAAAATTTGGGTTTATTCATATTAAAATATAATTTTCATCAACTCATATATAATTTTATATAAAAATTAAAAATGAAAATGGATAAATATAATATTTATTATAATAAAAAATATAATACAAAAATTAGGGTCTAGATAAATAAACCATAATTACACCAGTATACTCCTTAAGGATTAGGTGTGTGATAGTGGAGCTTTCTTATAGTGGTTAGATGAACATGGTTTGGGTCTTGATTTTGATAAGCTTAAACTTCTATAATAAATTTTTTCATTTTTCCTTCAATTTTTGAAACTCATAATGGAATTGGTTAAGGTAAAATTCCAATGATGTTATCTCCCTCAGAAGCTCTAATAAATGTTCTTTATAGGGTATGATCCTACTAGTCGAACTCATCACTTCTTATGTCTATGTCAGTTCAAATTTATCATAACCATTAATATAATAATATTATAGGTAACTATACTATAGATATATTATTAATAGTTATGTTGATTAATGTTTATTTAAATTCGACGGGAAAAAACATTCAAAGTAGTGGATATGTTTTCTATAACTACATTACTTAATAAGGAATTTATTCATTAAAAAATAGAATTTCATTTATAAATCATAAGGTTGTTACATACCCTAATCTGTTTTAGAGTAAAAAATTCTATTTTAGGTGAAATTTTTTTAAGCGGATGCGAAGGTAATAATCCAAACATTTAAAAATTAAATTCCCTTCTAAATAAATAATTTTTTTAGTATTGTTATTATATTTATTTATTTTAGATAAAATATATCCGTAATTATATTTCGTGCATAAAATATAATTAATAATCATAAAAATTGATAATATATTCAATCTATAGTGTCTTTTAATATTATAATATATAAAATTTTATGATTAGATCTAATTGACACAAATTGAATAAGTAATAGCCAAGACCAATAAGATTATACCAATTGATACCCATTTATCAGAGCTTTTAAGGGATATTGAATAATTGGATTTTTTCCCTTGACCAATCCAAAATTGATATTATACAATTTAAATGAGATAAAACCATTTACAATAGATTTTCAACCTCACAGTGATCATTTTTCAGAGAATTTCATTAAACCACCCCAATAAAGTACCACAATCACACACCACACCCTTATGGTTTATACTGGTGTAATGAGGGGAAACATATCCAGAACCTAGTAGTATGAATTTATATATTTCTATTTTTAATAGAATAATTATTATATTTTTAATTATTATATTTTATATACACATGATTTCGTAATGAGTTGAATTAAAATTATATTCTGATATAAATAAATAAAAACTTTATTTTGGGGGAATATATATTTTCAATTAAAGAACAATTTTCGGTAAATTCAATGATTTTGGGATTTTTTTTATAAAATAGTCTTATTAAATAATTTTTATTTTAAAAAAATGATTATATAATTTAATGAATTCTTTGGTGATTTTTATATGGGTCAGAAAGTTATTTTTATCGTGAAAACTAGTATTTTTTAATAAATAATGGTCTTTATTTAAAATTATAAAATCATGTATTTAGAAAATTATAATGGTAATATAAATATCATTTTTGAAATCAAAATGTAGAAATTATCTAATAGTGAAATTTTCATAATTTTTAAAAATAGTCAAATTTTGGAGAAAAATTTATGGTATAAATATATGGTATGTATTATGACATCATAATGGCCCCAAAGTGATGTAATAAATACAATAACTGGAATACATAAACAAAAATACATTTCCACTTTAAAATAATGTGTTTTTTAATATCATTTTATTAATTTTACAAACCTATAATTAATCCTTAAAAACCTATATTATACATTATAGTTTTAAAAAAAATATATGAACATGACTCACTTACAGATCATAAATGGTATTATTTTAATTATTTAAATTTTAAACCAAATAGAATATTTGAAACAAATCCTATTTGGATGATACCATGGTAATATTTTTGTTTTAATTATATTATCACATGGATTCTAAATCCTATGATTAAAAATTAATAATGAATATCACACTCTTTTAATATAAATGCCCACCCAGCCTCCCATTCCACTTCACAAAAAACTATTTAAAAAAAATTTACATTCTATATCTCTCTATAATTCCCTGCTATGGTATTCCAAATTTCATAAGAATCTCCTCCCAATATTTCAGAAGCAACCACTAAAGTAAGGGATTTCGTCATATTCCAATTTATTCAAGTATATTCTTTTTATTTAAGACTTTTAATTTCCAATTTTGCATATTGATATATTTTTCTACACATCTCTTAACAATATTAATTATTCCCAAATAATTACATATCACATTTCATATTCATTAATCCCTTCTATGAAACTTTATGTACACTCATTATGATTCTAAAATTATTCTATGATTTTCCATGGAAATATTTTATGTTGTGAATAACCATCAACATTTATACTAATGTCAATTAACCTTGTTATACCTATCCTTAATTGATCTAGGAATACCATATAAGAATCCCATAATCATTAACAATAGATTAAATTTGGTGAAATATGTTCTTATGTTGTATAATCTTTGTGGAACAAAAATGTATATACTTGATACCAGGAAATTCAAACTATGAATGTGATAGATCAGACTATAATTATATAGCCCTCCATTTCATTGGGTAATGTTTTTACCTCAATAGATACCATGTTTAGAGAATTGTAATTAAGTCTAATAACAATATGTTATTATTTCTCGGTGTTTATCCTTGACTTATTCTTATAATGAAATGTTTTATATTATTTCTTCATTCCTATAATGCCCTGACATTCCATCTTTTATTATGCTTCGATATTCACGATTATGATTCTCACATTTTATACCACCATGCTATGCCTCTTTAATCACATTTAATTTTTTTACTTCAATATTTTTTTTAATATTACCTTATTGGGATTTATATCTCACCTATTTCTTAAGTATTTCATCATGTTATCCCATGCAGTTTTGGAAGATCATTGAAATTTTAAGGCCATGGTATGGATCTTTCAATAATATCAGTGTATCCCTATTTCAAGTTTGTATGATGTGTATCTAGTTAACCAAAGACACTATGCATATTGATCATTTGGTGTTTGTGTTATGTATCATAATATAACATATCATTAAAAAAATTCATAAAAAATATGGGTTTTCATAACATCATTTCTGATAATCATTAAATCAGTTAGATTTATTACTACACCATCCACAGCTAGACTAAAATCATCAATTATGCTATCCATAACATCCACACCTACTAAGACTAATTATATAGGTATTATTTCCTTTAAAATATTATTATTTTTGAAATTAAAATCTACACACTAACTTTAGTATCGACATAAATTAGAAATTCTACTTCCTTATTATCCTTTAGAAAACTCAAACCCATCAAACTGATTATTACATATTGAGGGTCATTTAGGGTCAAATTTGAGTGGACTACATGGAACACACATACCCACATAATCAAAAAAATATGGAATCTTAAGTAAATCACAATTTAATAGTATGTAATATAGAATAATGATAGAATTTACCAAACTATTTTCTATAAAATATTCTCTAAATGATTTTCTCTTCACATTATCTTCCCTATAATATTCCTTATTATGATTTAATACCCTCAAATCCATTATTTTGAATTTTAATCATGGTTAAATCCTCAACCCACAAGAAACATCAAATAACCACTTTTATTACACCGTCAAATTGAAGCTTAATCATTAATCATAATGTCTGAAAAAAATTCATAACATGAAATTTTTTAGCATAATTGTATCCTTCTTGGTGTAACCACTTACAATATAGAATAACCAAATCCTCATAATGAGTAAAAATAACACATGTAAATCATGACCTCTTGATTGTGGTATGAAAATATATGTCATAAATACGAGCTCAATAATCGTAACTTCTATTAAAAATCATGATATAATATTTATGCACTTTAATGTTATATTTCTACTAAAATTTTTTTATATAAATCTAAAATAATTATTGAATCATAACACAAGGTGTGGAAACATGTTTCCTCTATAACACAAACACTTCACCAAAACCTTATCAAACATTTTTAAATAGTACCAAACCTCTATAAACCTTTTTAAACATGTTATTAATGAAATTTTAAATCACTATATTAATATATTTATGGGTTGATTACAAAACCCAACAATAATATTACAAATCAGGCCAAATTTAACCTATTCAAATAATAACCCCCCCAATATTAATGTAAAACATTTATTGAGGAAAAATAATATCCTCAAATATCATCTTTGTTACTACTATTTTCCTAAAGTAGCTAATTAATTTTTTATCTAGATAAAACACAATTATCATGGTTATCCTATTAAACATGATAATTTTGTTAAAAAATAATGAATCAATGTCTGTGGTATCATCAATTTTGAGTGAATAAATAAATTATTCTATCTTCAATAACCAATACAATATAGAAAATATCAAATCCCCCAATTTAATTTCATGGTAATACTATAAAAATATGTTGATATATCCTCCCAATGGTTATTGGGGAATAGAGGAGGAATAAATAGTTCAGAAGGGTGTAGTTTAGATTTTTATTTGGGACACATAATATATTTTTCCAAAAAACCCTCAATATCCTTATACATCTTAGTCCAAAAAAATATAAATAAGAAAATTAATACATTAAAATTGTTTAAATATCATATTACATCACTATAGTGTTGATATTTTGGTAAAATTAAATGAACAGATAAATTGGGAGTATAAATTTTATTAATTATGAATAAGGGTCCAACATGAAAATAAAATTATTACTAAATAATTCTAAGTTTAAAATCACTAAATTTTCACTAAATTTTTAATCAATGGAATTGAATTATTTATTCAGTTCAAACCTAATATTTTTATAATACATGAGGGATAAAATAAAATATTTATATGAAATTTCATCAAATATAATGTTCTCTTTTCCCATTGTATACCTGTTGATATATAAATGTAATTTAATGAATTATATCAAACTAATACGAATCTTATTAAACTTATGATTAATCATAATTTATTTAATTTACTCATGATTGAAATAGTTTAAAAATTGTTTTAGTTAAAGTTAGTGTTTCTATTTTTCTAGTATTTCTAATAATGAAAAATAATCTATTTCATATATAGTACAGTTTAGTGTTAGGTATGCTTACCTTGTTGCATAAGAAATTCACCGATAATAATTATACTTGATTCATATTCAATTTCAAAATTCTTTCCAAATTCATAAAGTACAATTAATTTTGTGTGTGTGAGTATTTTATTGGGTTATTAAAAATCCATCTCTTGATCTAGAAATCATTTTAATGGAATAATTTCCTTAATCAAAATTTTCATGTTTTTTTTCTACTCTATAAATGTCCTTCATAAACCTCCATTAAAATATTTTAATATCAATATATTTTTTACTAATCTAATAGAGTTTGTAGTCAACCATTCTTGGATAAATGATCATCTAACCATCTACATAAACTCTATAAACACTCACAATGAAAATAAATAAAAAAAATTATACATTCTAAATTAATTTTTTTTTCTTAGTAGATTATACTTTATTAAAACATCTATATTTTTTCTCAAGTCATCCAAAAGTTCATGAAAATGTTTATCATAAACCAATATTTCATCAATGTAGAAATATAGGAATTTCCCTATATATGGGTGTAATACATGGATCATTAATATCATGAATATTCTAATTGCACATGTGAGGCCGAAAGGTATAAATACACACTCATAAATACTGTATTCCTCTTTAAATATTATCTTCAACCCATCACCTTATTTCATTCTGTGCCACATATTAAATCATTTTTAGGGAAAATTTTAAAATATTTTAACATGTCCAGTATATAATCTTACCAAGGGATGTGAAGATGATATAAGACTATGCTATTATTTATAGATCTAAAATATGAACTCATTCACCAAGTACTACTTTCATTTGGAAAAAGTAGGATCAATATTTCACAAGGGATCAAGTTATCTCACATATAAACCATTTCCAATAACTGAAGAACTTTCATTTGAATTTTTCCCACTCTAGGTTAGTTCAGTACCCATATTGATTTGGTAATGATAGTCTATGTTAGAGATCAGTTTTGCTTTTAATATGTCAATTGGGTGTAGAAACATAGGTGGAACATCTTTTAGTAGGATTTAATCATATTCTTGTCACAAATATTAACAATATTTGGTAAATGATATGTTAAGTGGTTTGTGTTTAGAATAAAGACTTCACATGTAAAAACTATTATATTTTTTTTATAAAATGGAATCTTTCTTAACTTCCCTATTTTTTTCCACCATAAAATTTTTCTACTATCACAATTATACTTTTAATCTTGATTTTCCCCATTATTAATTTTTATTAATTTATCTTATTCATAATTTTCATTATTCTATCCATTTTTTTTCTCTCCCATTTTTTTATTTATATTCTTTTCTCTCATGACATTATCGTCAAAAATTTACTTTGGGGGAGAAGCTCAAAGGTTTTGTGTTTCCCTTAGATTATAAAAATTCAATTGTTCAAGAAACCATCATGATTAAAAAATAAAATATAAAACCACATTTTACTAATAAATAAGTGAAATGAATTCATCAACATAAATCACAAAACACCCCATATTTTTACTTATAAATGGTAATCATAACGTTTACTATTTTGGTGACCTTTATCTATTCAAAGTCATTCCACCAATATAATTTATATTTATTTCGGTGATATAAGTGTGATATTCTCATATTATACTCTAAATTGAATCTTTATATATTTTTATGGATTTTTATATCAATATAGACACTACATATATTTCCAAGGATCAAAAAATACTATAGAAAAATCCCGCACCACTTATTTTTTTTAATCCTTCATTTGGTCACTAACATGTTCCTTGAGTTATGTATCTCAACTACTTAAAAAAATTCACCAATACTGATTTATAGAGAATAAACTTAATCTTCATTGATTATTAGTTTTAGTCTCCCATTATCTGATTTTTTTGATGAATATCATCCATTGGTTTGGTCACTCAGAGGCTATGTGTCTTCTTCTCTGACATTCAAAATAATAGATATATTAATTTATTTTTTAGTTATCATCAATAAGAGTTTCACTATGTGAAATAACTACTTTTCTAACATTTTAATTAGTTTGACTCTTTGTATTTGATGTTTCACCATTCTTCTTCCTTGAATTTCTCCATGTTGTGAAATGCATGATAGGTTTCCCCATACTAATCATTTTATTTTGTATCAATATTTTTGGAATTTCTGATTGTATCCAACATTTTTTCATGGAGTTAAATCACCACTTCAAATATAATCTACTAATTGAGAGTGTGTAAAAAAATTATCTTGTTTTCCTTCATATCCTATTCAACATTTTACCAAATCATTGTAATCTAAATCTTCTTGAACTAATATTCAATTATCTTTCCCTCTTGGTTGTGGAATTAAATTTTTTATAGAGTTTCTTTTGATAGTGTGAGGGAATAAAAAACTTCCTCTTGTAAAACATAATGTTATCCTGAGTATTGATGATGAATAAATCACATCATGCATGGTAATTTTACAACTACTTCCACTAAATAAGAGCATGATAGGAAAACTAAGGGAAAGAAAGTTTGACTTTTTATCTTTGAAAAAATAATTGATGGAGAATACTCATTTAGTGTGCACCGTAACATCATATATTTCCAATAATTATTTTTATTATTAAAAATGTATGTAAATTCCAAATTCATTTCTTTGTTTTAATTTTTATTATGTTATGGTTAACAAATTATGATATATGTTTTCATAATCAAAAAATTATAAAATATAACCATTAAAAAAATGTTAAATTGTATTTTATATAACGCATATTTTAAATGGTGAAATATTATTATTTTCATTAATGTAATACATTACAAAGAATATGAGTTGAATTATATATCACTTAATTTATACATGAATTTTATTATATTCTATGTATATATTTCATTAGTCAAAAATATCCTTTTTAAAAGGTTAAGTATCATGTTTTATAATGGAATAATATTTTGAAATATTTAATATTTTAGAATTTGATTCCGATTATGTATAGTATATTATTATCATAGATGCTTTCTAAATTTTTTATTATATATTATTTTTATAAAATTAAAATGGTCTTTATCATAACATTGTAATCATTATATATATAATCTATTTCAGTAAAAACAAATTCTCAATTAGGTATTTAAAATTAAAATTCCACTAAAATATTAGAACAAATTCATGAAATGTAAATTTATTAAGTGTATGAATAATTAATTCTAAAAACCATAATTATTAATAGGTGATAAAAATATATAAATCTGATCAATAATAAAAAAATAAAAAAATTATTTTAAATATATTATTTTCCCAATTTCATGTGATTTTATTTAAATGATCAATTCATAAATTTTCAATTTTCAATTTTAAATTTGATAATAGTAAATTCATTTTTGAAATTATCGCATCAAAATTATTCAATGGTTGTTTTTTCATAATTTTAAGAGGTAAAAAAATTTTCATAAAAATTAAATACATTATGAATATATGGTAAGATATATCACATCATAATGACATAAAATTGATGTAATAAATACTCTAAGGGGATAAATTAACTAATAAATAGTGTTTTGTTTAAAATAATATATTATAAAGTGATAAGATTATTTTTATAAACCTATAAAGAACCTTCTAAATCCTAAAGGATATTTTCAAATTTTAAAAATAATTCTTTATGAATATGACTCACTTTCACATAATGAATTATATTATTTTAAGAATTTATGTCCATAAACTGTTAAAATACTGAATAACACTTATAAGTTCTATAATGAATAGACTAAAACCCTAGAAAGTCCAACGGTTTTGAATTGTTTTTGACTTAGAGTCCAAAACCTATGTTTAGAAATTAATAAATAATTCAACCTTTTTTGCTATAAATACCCACCCATTATCCCATTCATCTTCAATATAAAGCCTTTGGTTATGAAGTTCACCTAATTTATTATATCTATATACATTTTAAGAAGTCACCAAGGTCCCAAGGAGGTCTTCTCTATCTTTAGGAACATACAAAGGAAGTTAATGGTTCTTTGATCCCCCTCTTTCTTTTATGTTTTCAATTATTTTTTTATTATATCAGAATGATTATTTATGAAATAATACCATGCTTCAAATTCAATGGTATAATAATCATTTTGATAAATTTTTAATGATATATCAATTATATCCTTTCATTATAGTATTTTTTAAAGATGTTATTATGAAAAAGTAAAAATGCTTAACCTCTTTTCTTCCATTGTTGTTTGAAATCCTCCCAATTCATTTTATTTCAAAGGATTAGTGTCATTATGATTAAATATTATAAACAAACTATTATATTTGTAATTATATATCACCATTACCTATAATTATACCACCTTTATAATCTATTATAATTCAAAAACATTACTCTACCTACGAAACGTTCTAATATTTTAGAAAAATTAAAAAATTATAGTATTTATTGGAATTTATGTCCATATTCGAATACTATAAGTGGATGTTGATATGGGACAGATTCAAGTAGGTATAATCACTCTGAAAATTTATATTTTAATATACACATGATATTTACTTAGTGCATGATGAGTGGGATTAAGACATCACACCTTCCTAAAAACTCACAGGGGGATATACTTTGGATAACTCATAATATCTTTACATACCATAATGATTGATTATTTTCTATTGATATCCATACATAATGAAAGTAATTTCCACTAATACCTTGTTATTTTATTCTTAATTTCTATGTTTTTATTTTCATCTCGTGTGGTGGAAATAAAATATTTATATGAGGAATGATCCATCATTATCATTGTCTTTCCTTATCATCAGTTAAACATGACTTTTATTTAAATTAATTTCCTATATGGATACCCTTGAACACTTGTTCTATTTCAAGGGAATTCATATGGAAAAATATTCAATGATTTACTAGGAAAATTCTTAACTAAACTTTATACCCTATATTATATGTTCTGTAAATACCTCCTAATCCATTATCTTGATTGAAGGTTATTTACCTAGAAATTTGGTTAATTTTATTGGATACCCATATATTTTTAATGGGTTAATGTATTAATTATTAATGTATTTATATATTTTTTCATTATATTGAATAAATATATTTGTACATGTTATGAGTGTGAATTTTACTCACTGAAATCACTTTAATACATTATGTAATGTTTTAAATTTCATGATATGATATGTATGGGATTAGGGATTAAACCTAATACACTATGATTGTTTTTTGAAAATGTTATGTATTCTTAGGAATAAACCATGACTTATGAATATAATGATAATTTTATGTTTCTCCTACATTATTATGATGTATGGATATATACTTTAATATAAAAAAAGTATTATGTTGTGATTTATAACTTATGAAACATGTTCTATTTGGTATGATTTCATTATAATTTGTTCATGCATGTTGACTAATTTTTTATACACGTGTGTCTAAATCATGATAACTTATGATATTAGATTGTAATAACATATTATTTACCCATTACTGAGCATTTAAGATCATTCTATCTTGTGTATCCCCATTTTCACCAGGAAATTAAATGAAAGGATATGTATAGGACAGTTTTATTTATAGAGAATATTTGTGGAGGAAATGTGTATTTTACTATGACTTTAGATGGAAATGTAACTATTACAAAATACATTATACTTTTTTTCCTAGTAGTTTTCTTAATTTACGTGATGTATTAAAATATTGTATGATTAGAATTGGATCCAAAAGTACTGTTTTGTGAATCACATATGCAATCAGGGTAGAGTTTGGTTATTTATGGGAATTTTAATTTTCAACATTTGGATTTAGAGCCATAGATAGATAAAACATAGCTATAGATTATTGGTATATTTATAACTTGTATGATCCCATAGGACTAACTTTTCCTATGTATTTATAATTCACCTTTCTCATAGATAAAATTTAATTTAGAATTTGGGTTTAGTTATTGTTTATCAATAACTAAAATTACAGCATGAAATTTTTTTAGGGGGTAAAATGTAATATCCTAGATTTCCAAATAAATATTTTCTTCATAAATTATATATGTAAATTTTAAATCCATTTAATTTTTATAAAATTAACCAATAATGTTTGAATATATTTATCACCCAATTAGTTTAGGTTATATATCTATATAACAAAATGTTAATTGTACTTATTAAAATTGTTTTATAAAATCATATTTACTATATTAAAAATTATTTTTAATAATATAGTTTTATAACAACATCACTTTTTTTAATTTTAATATTTTCATGGTAATTATGTCAATATTATCTAATGGTTAATAAACTGTGATACGTGTTTTCATAATCACAAAATTTTAACATATAACCATTAAAAAATAATATCATATAACATTTTATATGAAACATATGATAAAGGGTTAAATATTTTTTAATTAATGTTATAATTTAAAATGAATTTTAGTTACATTAACATTCACTTTGTTTCTAAATGGTTTTTATCATGTTCAAGGTACAAATTTAATATGTCCAAAATGTCCTTTTAAAACATTTAGTAGATTATTTTATAAAAAATTTCTTTTTGAAATATTTATTATTTGAGAATGTGATTCCTATTATGTATAATAACTTATTATCAGTAATGTATTATAATGTTTTAATGACATAATATTTTTTGAAAAGTAAAATGGCCATTAACATAAAATTTTAATCATTGTGTATATATTTTGTTTTAAAAACCCATTTTCTTGATTATATATTTTAAAAGTAAATTTCCACTTAGTTATAAGAATAATTAAATAAAATGTAATTTATTTACATTGATTAATAATTAATTATAAAACTTATAATAATTAATATATGATTCCAAATATAAATGTAGTCACTAATATCCAAATAAATTAATATATTGTAAAAAAATTATTTTTCTATGTGTTATATGATATTTATTTTAAAGATAAATTACAAAATTTTATAATTTAAATATGATAAAAAGTTCTTTATTCTTGAAATTAATTCATTTAAATTAGAAAACAATTATTTTATTATTATTTTCCAGGATTGTATAATTAATGTGTATAAATTAAATACGGTACAAATATATGGTAAACTTAAGGATATCATAATGACATAAAAGTGATGTAATAAAGACTATAAAGGGATATCATGAAAAAAATGGTTTTTATATTCAAATTAATATATTATAATTTTATAATTTTATTTTGATAAACCAATAAATAACCTTCTACACCCTAAAGGATATATTAATATTTATAAAACAATTCCTTATGGACATGAATAACCTACACATCAGGAACAAAATTAAGAAGTTTTGGTAATAAACTATTAAAATAATGAAACCAACCCCCTTTATAGGAACCATAGCGTAAAACCATGGAAAAGATAATATTTTTTAATTTTTTACGACTTAGATCCCAAAACCTATGTTTAGTATTTAATAAATAAATCCCCTATTTTTTCTATAAATACCCACAAATTATACCATTCATCTTCACTATGAAATCTTTGATCAAAAATTTTCTCCCACTTACTCTCTATATAGTATTTATATGGAGTTTATAAGTCTCAAATGAACTCTTATAAATATTTATGAAGCTACCAAGCAAGTTTTGGTTTCCCCAATCCCCCTCTTTTGATTATTTTTTATATCCTTTCATTATTATACCAATTAAAATATTTTAAAAATAATTAAATTCTTTTAATTTCATGGTATTATCATCATTTAGATATATATTTAATTTTATATTACTTATATCATCTCATTATTTCATTTTCTAATGCCATTATTATGCTGATATAAGGAATCCAAACCTCTTCCCTACCTTTATTTTTAAAATCCTTCTTTTTTCCTTTAATTTTCAATGATAAATGTAACGTTTATTCATTTTTATAAATAGATTATTATATTTTTACAGATATATAAACATTAACTCTCATTATACCACCTTTATAAGTTGTTATAATGCTTAAACATTCTTATATCCATGAAACATCATAAAATTTTCATAAAGTAAAAATTATGGGATTTCGATATAATTATATCCCTATATATATACAACAATGTGGATGTGGATATGGAAAACATAAAACTAGAGGTAATTACCAAAAAAAATAGTTGATTATCAACTCAATCATTATAAAATTCATGAGGAGTGGACTTAATACTACACACTTGGCTAGACACTCCTGTGGGAAATGGTATGGATAATTAAAGAACTCATTATAAACCATAATGAAGGATTATCTTCTACATATATCATTACACCATGAATATACTCTCCAATACTACCATGTTATTTTTTTTCATTTCCATGTTCTAATTTACATGGCGTGTTGTGGAAATAAAATCTCTGAGTGAGGAATGATCCATCATTGCTTTCTTATTATCAATTACGCATAACTTTTCAAAAAATTCCTTTCCCTTGAAAATAACCTTATATGATTCTGCTATTTGAAGGGTGGTAAACTAGATGTATATTCATTGATTGGTTGGGGAAATAATTTACTTGATAATATATCATTTATTTTGTATATTGTAACTACCTCATAATTCATTATCATGATTTGAGTTTGTATACCAAGAGAGATACTTATTTCTATGCGATGATCATTTATTTTATATGGTTTAATATTTTGATTATTGATGTATTTATTTATGTTACTCTTATATGGAACACATATTCGTATTCATGTTATGAATTTTAAGGGTGTTCCTTAATAGAACTCCAATGTATTGGGTAATGTTCAATATCTTATGACATGATATGTATGGGATTGGGGACTAAACAAAATTTACTATAGGGCTTTGTCCAATACTTTATGTTCAGTTAGAAATGATCCTTTATTTATGCATATTATTTCATCTCTTATATTTTCTAAACATTATTATGATGTCATAATCTCTTCTTGATACCAAAAGTATAGTGTTTTGAGCGAAAGCTTATAATCCATGTTTTATAGGGTTTGATTTCATTATGATGAGTTCATGTACATCGATTATATTCATATACCCACTTTTTTATCTCATTTTGACTAATTATGTTCAATTTTTATCACGCATGTTTTACCCCTTACAAAGAATTTGAGATCACACTTCATTATGTTTCCCCATTTTTACAAGGTGTTTCTGTGAATGGGTATGCATATGAGAGTTATTTGTGTGGATAATTTTTAGAGGAAATTTTTTTAAAAAAATTTGTTTAGATGTATATTTACCTAGATCCCAAAGACATCGAACTTTTTATCTTGGGTTTTTTTTATAATTCATGTGATGTATTATAAGACTCTACATTTAGCACCAAATTTGGAAGTGTTTGTCTTATAAATCTCATCTATTTACCCATCTAGTAATATTCAAGGTCACTTTCTCTTGGAATGAAAATAAATTTACCTTGATCCAAAAAATAATGAAACCTAATTTCAGTACTCTAATTTATCTTCTATGTTTTTGGAAGAACATGCTTCACTAGATGAAATCCTTAAAATTGTCTTCAAAATTCTCAATGTCATCCTCCATTATATTGGAATGACATGGTGTTAGAGTGTGTTGCGAGTTAAAATGGATCATCCTCGAGAATGGATGATTCTCTATGTAGTTAATCCACTCAAAATTATGATGTCCCAAATCATATACTTGTATTATTAAATAATTTTTAACAAAAATACATATAATGAAAAACCCAGAAATCTAGAGGTCTAGAAATTTTGGGAGATTAGATACATAATACAACAAATTAAAAATATAACAATATAAAATAAAATAAATATAATTAATTTTTATCACTATAATTTTCTCATAATTCAATTTTTCAAACTATTATTTTAAAATATATCATGGTTACATACATAAAAGAAAAGGTTGAGCTCTAAATCCCAATAAAGAGATGATTATATAGGATAACACAAGGAGTATAATAATCATGGAAAAAATGGACCATCAAGGGTAAAACATGTTATCATATTAATAAAGTGTAAGAGATTCATAGAATCATAGAATATGTGAACATAATTAATTTAGATGTATAAATAACATAAAACGTTTCATCATATGTATAAATCAAGGTGCATTTCCAAGACCATAAAACATAATGTGTAAGGCTCATTGCCCATGCACCATATATGGTATCTCATGGGATAAAATCATTATCCAATTAATTAAGGGGATAAATAATTTTGACCCCACCAATAAAAAAATAATAATAATATGAACATGTATTCTACATGATGAAAAAAATAAATAGCATAATCAAAAGAAAAACCCATGAGAATGATATCGGATACATAATAATATCTTAAAGCATAACTAAGTGATATATTATAATGATTACCAATAAAGGTGTATATTAAAAATTTTCATAAATTAATAATTGGCTAAAGTGATTTTAATAATGAATATATATCTCTACCAAAGAAAAAAAAAGTGAAATTGGTGAAGAAGTAGCTTTGGTAAATAACCCCTTACATGATGTTTTAAGAAATAATCGATCAACCATTGACAGAGATAAGTGATTAGGATTTTCTATAAAACCATAAATGAACTAGAATATTTTTCCATGAAATAATGAATATTTTTAGAAATCATAAAATATTAAAATATTTAAAATAATGGTACATGAATGAGAATTAAGAATTAGAATAATTAATATTAATTGGGTTTGTTGTAAATAAGGGAATGTGAAGGGAACTTGAAAATATCATATATTACTAAAAATAAAGGAAAACTAGATATATATTGGGAAAATATATATACATAAAATATTATAATAATATTTTAATAATATAGATAGATATAGATAGAGTTATATAAATAATGAAAACATTACCCAAATCAAAGAGGTTAGTGAAAGGAACCCCTTACCTTGAGTCATGACTTGTCTCAGTACATGACTCTAACATCCAAGATAATAAAACTAAATTAACTACACACTTTATTAAGAAAATTTTGAATATTTATACTATTTACTATTATTCATTAATATTCACTGATAATAATTTTATTAAGACATTATGTTCATGTTTACTATCTTGAGGATACATGTTTCATGGTTGCAAGGTTTCATCGATTTATTGATAATGATGGAAGTTATTGAAAAATAATTATATATAGAGAGATTTGTGATTATATGGATTTTATTTAATAAAATAAGTTACATATTTTCCAAATTTCAATAATGTTTTTGACATTGGAACATTTTATTGAGTGAAAATGTTATCAATTAATATTTTTTTCATTTAGATAGTTCTACTAACTATTATGAACATAATTTTTTAAATTTAATTTGAAAATTATTTACCCATTCTAAAATATTAATAATATTATAAAATATTTATTAATTTTATATTTTCCCATAAAATGTTTTAGAACAACAATTCATAAAGGTGGTGATACTTGCTTAAAAACAACATCGTTATACATAGTTATATCATCCATGAGAGTGTTTATGAAAAAATTATTGTGTCATTATATGGTTTAAATATTAATATTAAAGTGTCATAATATCATATATTTTAGGATATTTAACATATATATTTGATTTATAATGCTTAATAAGAATTTCTAAAAAATAATTGAAATGGGAAGGAGTGACTTGGAGTTCTTCCCTTACTCCTTGATATGAATCCTTTATTAATTGAATTGTCCCATCAATGAGTGGTATTTTGATGATATCATAACCAATATAAAGTGTACAATAGAGTTGGAGAGGGAGTTTGGAATAATTTAGAAAATTTAAGAAGCTTAAGGTGTAAGGAGTAGTAGTCTAGTGAAATGTAGTATTTATAACGGAGGTAAAGGGGCGTTTTGAATAAAATATTATTTATCTAAATAGTGATCACATGTGTGATTAAATAGTTGGAGAATTGTGATTTAACACTAAATAAAACATTACAATATTCATCTAACTTCAGGAGACCTCAAAAAATCTTTTAAATATACTATTATAAAATATGTTACTTATATTGTATTTATATATTATTTTACTATTCGCAAATGTATTTTACAATTTTTGAAAACTATTGAAACTTCATAATTACCAGTTTTCAATGTGATAATTCCAAAAGGGAAATCCATTTCAAAAGAAAAAAAATATAAGTATAGTATATTTTATTTTTATTTAAAAATACTAAATTTACATGATATGATTGATTTTCTGATGCTATGAAAATATTCTTATGATTTCATAGAAGTATATTATTATTTAAAAATAAATAATTAGTTTTATATAAATACATTTTTCTGAAATAATTTTTTTATTATTTTATTCTTATTATAAGAAATGAATTTTAATTAAAATAAAATATATATTTCTTTCCAAAAAAAATTAATTTATTTGTGTCAAATACTTATTTTATATTATTTTATTCTTTTATTTAATTTTTCTATGTTATAAATTTATTATATTATTTTCTCATAAGTTACCAAAATATAATTTTACTATTACAATGGTAAAATTAGTGTATAAATAGTGATTTTATTATTATAATGATCAAGTTATTATTATAATGGTAATATTTATAATAATAATAATATAACCCTTACTCATCTTATAAATAGAGATTGTATTCATCATTCACTAAAATTTCTCTCAAGGTTCTATAATAATCATTTTCAAAATAGTTATTATAATTCAAATATTTTTATTCTTTTTTATAGTTTTGTTCACATCTGTAACAATTTTCATGGACTATGATGTACTATAATATCAGGTTTTAGTTTTATTAATTAATTGTGTTTATTATCTTGTTGTAATATTTTAAAATTTATAGAGTATATTTATACATTGTATTTAGTATTCTAGGTTAGTGTAATAAAGTATCCTTCATTTATTTTCGGTTCATGTGACTTATATATACCAGATGTTATATCTAAATAACACACTTATATTTGGAGATTGAAATTTCAAATAGAAAAAGTCTAGGTTGTTACATTATTCCCCCTGTCAAAAAATTCATCATAAAAATATAATTTCATTCTCTGTGATAAAAAATGAATATATGTTTTCCTGTTTTATTATTTCCTAAGGTTCCCAAGATTCCCTTATTACTTTTTTCTTCACTATTTTACTTTGATAAGGTGTGTTTTATTACTGTATAGAGACTTTTCATAACTATGAACTTCATTATTTGTTCCTTATAAGAGAGATCATGATACAACTTCACCAAATTTTGATTTAATACATGTTATCGATTTTTTATGCACTTCTTCAAGAGAGACATATAAACATATCATTTTCTTGGGATAGGTTTCATAAGATTTCTAGTTGATGGGCAATAACTATAATGTTATTGAGAATCTAAAAGGGTACAATATATCTAGGAATTATATTTCCCTTCTTCCCAAACCACATGACTCTTTTCCATATAGATATATTAAAGAACAGTTACCTCGAACCTCAAATTATAGGCCTCATCAATGATTGTAAAAAAACCAATTTTGTTGACTCTTTTATGCTATAATATATTGTTGAATTGATTTTATCTTCTCTGTTGTTTCTTTAATGAGTTTATATTACAAGAACATACACACTATAACATAATTCCAACATATTGGAGTTATACACCTCATCTCAATGAAGGATTCTGATGTTTTTAAAGGATTAATGAACCATTGAGAGGGAAGGGTGAACCAGTGGCAAGGTTTTTAAAAAATATTATCCATAGGAAATATAACTCCAAAAAAATTTAAAGTTACATTCTTTATTAATTTTTAGAAAAATATCATTATCATGAAAATTTGATAAAGTAAACATGGCATTAAATATATACTAGGTTTTATCATAGTGTGGTAAATTACATCCTTTCCCGGGACCCTACCATGGGTCCACATAAATTAACTATTAGAAATAAATAAATAAAAATTTTCATCCAAGCCCCATTGGACTCATTCTATCTCTTTATAGGTAAGATTATAATGAATCCAATTATTTTACAATGTTTTTCTTAAAAAACATGAGACAAAACAAAATTACAAAACACTGTAACCTCATCTCTTAGAGTCTAACCACAATGTTTATTTTGATTCCCTCTGTTTGGAAGTGTCCATCTTGTGTTCCCATTATACTTCTTATAATTTATTTCCTATTGATCCTCACTAAACACTACACCTCTTAAAAATATATATTCTATTTTATTAACAAAAACACTCCACCTTGATGTTCTACATGGAATATTTTTCATATATATCTCAACGATTTGCGAACTAAAACTCTATCTAATTCTCTAATTGAAACCTTTATCTGGAAATCTTCAACCCAGAAGTGATGTGGCTGGAAACTCTATTATGACATCAATTCTACAGTATTTTAACTTTTTTAATGCATGAATATTTTTTTCTTATTAAATTTTCTATACTATACTTTCACCCTTATTATAGGTTCACCTGAAGTAAAAATGGTGGGAAAAATGTTTTACTTTCCCACTTAAATAAAATCCACTAGATGATTCTCAACTTTTATCAATCATTCCAGAGTATTCTCAAATTTTATTGAAATTATAAGAATTATCTAATAGATCAACCATTTTTCACACTTACTTAGACTCATAAAAATCACAAAACACAAAAAGTAATAAAAAATTGAAACAAATCATCCACCATCATTGATTTTTTTATTATTAAAATTATTATCAACAAACACAATCCAAAAAATGTTTTTCCATAAACCTTTGTTTTATTATCCTGCCTTAGCTTATAAATTTATACAATACTTGTAATATTCATCTAATAATTTTCACCTATTTACATCTTGAAAATTCATCTGATTTACTTCCATCCAATGACGAAGCTTACTTCAAAACCTAGAAACTTAAAAAGTAACTCATCTTGAAACAAAAATATAGTCTTTAAACATTAGATAAACTATATATCCAAAAACTCATATTTAATATTATCTATTCTCTTGACCCATTTGAAAAATAACTATATCTTATTTTTTCCATTCCTCTTGATTCATTGAAAATGGTTGACTACATTCTTCCAAATTCAAAATACATCAGCCGTAATAAAATTTCTTTGTATCAGAACTCTGGTCTTAACTTATTTGAATCCCCCACACATTTTTTACTTATATAAATATTCAAAGTTGATATTCTATGCCACATTACATTGAATTCATATTTAATAAATCCATATAATCTCATCAACAAAAATTTTGAATGAACTTTTATATTTTTTAATCTAAAGACTTGTTTCACTACTTTTCCATTTGTAAAAACATTATTAATTATAAATTATTAGAAAATCTTTTTATAAGAACTCTATCAAGAGGTTTTATCTAATGAATTATATTTGATACATCCAATGACATTGTGAAAAACTTTCTAGTGTTCAAAATCAGTAACTTCATTTATTCGGAAACACGGTATTATGTGCATATGGTGTTTCTCCCTTTTTTGTCTAATAATCAGAGTACAAACTTACTTATATAATTTTAGTATTTTTTGGTTTATCTAGTGACTCTTGGAAAAGATCCTCTATTACAAACTCAGTATTGTTCCATCTTTTTAGTAATATTTTAACGCCCTTTTTTCTTTAAAACATCTTCATCCAGAATTTTTATCCCAGTATCGATTTCACATCTACTTTTAACTTTCAATACAGTCTTTATTATTTTAAAATTTTTCAAATTGAATCAAAAATCTCTATCTAAATATATATTTTTTCTCAAAAAATATTTATTTTAATCTAAATTGTACTTCTCTTCTTCAAACATGATATTGTATCATGACTTTATCATGTTATTGAAGTCTTTGATAAAATAATAATGCATAATATGATTTAATTATTTAATGTTATTTAAGGATACATTCCAAGATTATGACTATCTATCATTCCTCATCTCTAACAGCACCATAAACAAACTTTCTCACTAAAATTTCTTAATAAAGTTTATTAATAGAAATCCAATTCGTTTTTCTCATATATTTTACAAAACCATTATTAAAAAAAAAATTAGTTGGGAAAAAATACAAAAAACTTGTTAGTAAAGCCTCATAAATAATCTCCAATAACTGCCTTTATATTTTTTGATAACATTAATTAACAAATTCTCACAACTCATCATTTTTCATTAATCAAAATTTTAAAATTTTACCAAAACAAATAATTTATTATAGAGAAGGTATTAACACCACACTACTGGATTAATTAATTTTTGTAAGGAATTTCATCCCCTCGTGGTAAAATAATTTCTACCCATGTTAAGATAAATGCCCCTTAACCTTTTTCCCTCATTCATTTTTTATAATTTATTTTACTTTCTCTCCCCTATTTTATGATAACTAAATATTTAGATACAAAGAAAATGAGTTATACCTACTCCCCCCTTAAAGGAAAAAGTCACTTTACCCCTACCAAGTAAATGTTACCCTTCACCATTTCATGTTAAATTTGTATATCCTCTCCCCCTTTGAAAAAATAATCCAAACTATAGTGGGGGACTTCTTTATAAACATTAGGAAGTCTAGCAGAGGCTGAAAGTGAATTTTCAGTATCAATTCAATAAATATATCTTTAGGTATTTATTTTATGAAAATATAAGTAATTTGATACTTTTTTGAAATATATTCTACCATAAAATATATGCCACTAAATTTCTCCATGAAAATATGGTACTATTTATTAGTAATCTTAGATCATGAGTGTTGTATTAGGTTTTTATAAATATTGATGGTACTCCAATTATCACAAAGTATCTTCAATGGTTTTTAAGATTTTACTCTCAAATCTGATAGTTTTACTTTTATACACAACATTTTATTACATTATTAAGTAGAAAAGACATATTATGATTCCACTATGAAAAAAGTTATTGAACTATGTTTCTTATGATTATGTCTCACAAAAAACTTAAAATAAGAAAAATGTTCTTCCTGGTGTCAATTTTTTATCCTCATAAGATATAGCCCAATTAGAATCAGTATAGGTAAGAAAGTTTATATCACAAATTCTTTTATACAACATCCCAAAATAATATGTTTGTTTTATGTACCTAATAATTCTCTTCACTTACATTATATGTGATTCTTTAGGGTCACTCTGATATCTTACACATAAATTCAAAGAATAAAAAATTTCTATCATTGAATTCATAAGATAGAAAAATATTATAATCAATTTCCAAAAATCTTTCTGATTGACATTTTTTCAAACATCAGCTTTACTCATTTTCATGCCTAAGGAAATAGGGGTAGAAATTTCTTTAAAATTTTCCATTCCAAACATTTGAGAAAATTCCCTAGAATACTTCTCTTGTTATACAAAGATATATTTCTCCCATTGTTAAACTTGTAATCCCATAAAAAAATTTGTTATCTAAGCCTTAATGCCTCAATGTTCTTCTTCATTTCCTTAGAAAATTATTTACAATATTTTAAATTATCTCCTATAAAAATTATATCATCAACATAAGAAATGAAAATGAGGGTACCTAAGGTCATCTCTTTCACATATAAGTTTTTTTCAAATTTCTCTTAAGAAAAACTAAAATTATTAGAGAACTATCAAGTTTTGAGTACTAATAATACGGATCTTGTTTCACCTCATATAAGACTTTCCTAAAATTAAAAACCTTGGATTAAACATTTTCATGTAAGAACCTATAATGTTTCTCGATATAAACATCTTCCTCAATCACTCCATTTAATAATGATAACTTTATATATATATATAATAAAATTTGTAACAATGATGGGTAACAACTACTAAGAGTATTATTATCAATTCCAATATTGAATCAGGGGAAAAGTTTCTTCAAAATAAAAACCTTCCACAAAAAATAACCTTTAAAAGTCATTATATATTTCATGAAACTTCATCATGTTCATTCATTTTGTTTCAATACACCTATTTTTTCCAATTAACATTCTTTCCTACTAGTCATGGAATAAGTTTCTAGGTTTCATTTTTATCTATCTGACCCAAGTCTTCATTCATAGATCAACCCATTCGTTATTCCCAACTGCCTCTAAATTTTTTTTTGGTTTAACTTATTAGATAAGTGATGTTTGATTTTATAATCTCAATTTTCTTCTGGTGTAAACATGATCTTTATGATTTCTAATTATATTCTAATATTTAACCTATTTTTGTAAATTAATAAATTTTGAAGTTTTTATTACTATATTTATTTCCTCCCTGCACAATTTATCATAATCTTCATTCATCCATTTTAACTCACTTTTATCTTCACTTTTGTTATTCTAAGTGGAGGTATTCAATTTATCTTACACAACATTGTCAAAAACATCTATTGAGTAAGTTTTATTTTCAAAAAATTTCACATCATAAGAATAAAACAACTTTTTTAAACATTTGTTCAAGAATTTATAACTTCTTATATAAGATAATTATCTGATAAAAATTTCATCCTCATATTTTTCATCAAATTTTCCATGATCTAGTTTTTTATTTTTAGTAAAAAGGGATGTACAAAAAACATTTAAATATTTCAATGAAGGGTTTTTGTTATATGAGATTTCATAAGAAGTAATTTTGGATTGTAACCATAATAAACATCTATTTTATACATGTATAGTAGTACTAAAATCTTTTGTATATAAGAATATAGAAAGTTTTAATGCAGCTAACATACTTCTTCCCATTTCAAAAAAAACATCTATTTTTCCTTTCCACCAATACTTTTGGTTGAGGGGTATATGAATCAATGTATTGATGTTTGATTCCATGATTCTACTAATATGATTAAAAATAATTTTATTTGCGCTCCTTTCCATTATCAGTTCTCAAATTCATCATATAAACACCCATTTCTCTATCAATTTCTTATCTAATTAATATAAAAAATTTCACAACCTTTAATTTATTCTTTATAAACATAATATTGGTCATCCAAGTGAAATAATTTATAAAATTCAAATGGTAAAAATACCGTTTAATTGAATGATGTTTCATCATCCCATAAATATCATAGTGAATAAGATAAAGAGGTTTGGTAGACATAATATAAACTTTCTTACGGATTTTACAAATCATCATTCCTTTCTGAAATATTGTAAAAATATCATCTTCACTTCTTTTAAGTATTGTAAAGTTTATCATACCATCAACTTTAGTAGTTTATTCAAACATTTCTCGCCAATATTCCCACACATTTCATGAAAAAATCATCTTTATCATTCGATTATCATGAGTTAAAAAGTTCTAAAATCTGATAGTGATTTTATCTAGTTATTTCCCTTATAGTTACAAATTTTCCATCATCCACATTTCAAATGATACATGAATAATTATTACATATCACTTCTTTACCATCATCACAAAGTTGTCTCACACTGAGTAAATTATGTTTGAGGAAATCAACATATAATACATCTTTATATTTTAGTTTCTTATCTTAAATATTTTTTTTTACTATTAAATTTATTTTTAAGGAACTATCCTTTTCAAAATTAATTACTCCTCCTTTAAAATTTTCAACATCTTTCAAGATTTTCATATTTATTGTCATGTGTGAGGAACAACCACTATTAATATTCATTAGCTTTTTCATTCATCTTTTTTTCTTATTTCTCTCAACAAAAAAGGATATTTCCTCGATATTTGTATTTCTAACTTACTTTTAATTTTTATTGTTATAACTCTTTTATAGGATGGTTATTAAAAATTATTCACCATAGTAACCAATTTGGTCACATCATACACACACTTCAACTAAAAAATCCAAAAAAAAATCATTTGAAACATTATAACATCTTGAGATTTTTCTTTTCTAACTTCCTACTATATAGAAAGGTTACACACTTTTCTTAAATTATTTATCACCCTTTGTTCATGACTATTTCCTAGAGTGGACATGTAGTTACAAAAAATTGTAATTATTTTTCCCATAAATTCAACAGCACCAACAAAAACCATTGAATATCAATTATCTACAGTATGAACTTCCGTTATCAAAACATTTTTTGTGGATCCTAATATCATTATATAATTTTTTTCTATTGGAAAGGGGAAACATTATTACGGGGGGTTATATTGAAAAGAAATCAATTGACAGATTTCCAAAATCCTTTCTTAGTCTAGGATTTTACAATATTTTTCATAACACCTACATGATGAGTAAAATAATATAAACTTTTATATTTATAGGGTAAAGTTTTCACGATATTCCTAGAATGTGACTCCCCAATGGCTCAATATAATTCAAATTTTAACTCTAAATCCTTATTTAAATTTTCATTCATCTTTTAGAAGTTGAATTTAACCTCAATAATGCTTTATTAAGTTTTACAGGCTTCAACTTCATTAGATGTTAGTTTGTTAGTAAGATTTTCCACCATTTTTCTTATTTAGACACTCTATTTTTTAGGCTTACAACCTCTAAAATATATCCATCTTCCCGTTTATTTATATATTTCATTTATTTATTTTTATTTCCACTTTTCTTATTTAATATTACAATATATTTCTTTATTATTCTATTTTGACCAATATAAGAAACATGTTCTGATCATAGTTGATATTATCCGTAGTATTCTTCACCTTCCTCTTCTTCACTATTTGAGGAATCTTATTTCATCTCAACATTAAAAAATAAATTTCATTATTTTTCTCATTTTTTAATTTCTAATTAACTGTAATCATAATATTCATTCTCATCTTTCTTATTTAATGTCATTTTTTATTTAAATTGATTTTTTTCTTACCACTATTATACTTATTATCTTCCTTAAAATTCTTGTTTGACTTATTCCCTCATCATATTTGTTTATAATGATCTTGATAATCTCTAACTTTTTTATTGGGGTAACACATTTCTAAATTTTTAATTCCTCAACATGAGAAACATTTATGTTGAGTTTTCATCTACTCTTTCCTCTACCTCTTTGACTGTTCTTTGAGATGAGAGATATGAACTTTTTATTATTTTTATTGTCTTATTTTTCTTCTGTATCACTATGATTTATGTTATCACCATCTTGGATTCTCATATTTCTAATTTATTAAAAATAAATTTCATCCTAGATCTTATTTTTGAATGGTAAAACTATTTTTAACTCATTATAAAGAAGAAAATTATGCAATTTATTATGTGATAAATCATTACTATAATCTAGAGTAGAAATTTTACAATCAAACATATCATGGAAGCTTCTCATGAGTTTATTTACAATATTATAATCTTCTAAGACATCTCTAAAACCTATTATGTATTATAAAAATTCATTACCTCTATATAAGTACTCATAAATGATTTCATTATCTAGTATTTTGATGTCTTCAAACATGATTCACCATATTTTAAACTTTTCATCATTTATTTTTATGTTTCCCTCAAAAATATCTTCTAGGTTTCCACAAATTTCTATGGGTATTTTGAGACCGATCACCTTCATGAATACATTTTCTAAGAGATACATAAGAATATAATTTCTATCGTTCCCATAAAAATCATTTTTTCTCTTTTCATTAATATTCATGTGATAATTTTTCTCAATTTGTGGAAACCCAATAGTTATAGCATCAATAACCTATAATCCAAGATATAGAATATAAGATATCTTTATATCTTTATATCCCTAATAATTGTTTCCATTTAATATAAGAATACCTATATTTTTGAATAAATTGATATTTTACATGATAAGGATTCAACATAGAGACCATGGATCCGATACCAATTGAAGTTCTTAAAGGATTGATGAAACACTAAGAAGGGGGATAATTGGTGGTGAGGGTTTTAAAAATTTAGAATGTAATGAAATATAACCGTCTCCACTTTTTAGTGTAATTTTCCATATCAATTTATTTTTTTAAAAATATCATAAGTATAAAAATTTTATAATTTAAAAAAGGAATACAATTTCCACAAGGATTATCCTTAGTGTGAGAACATATATCATTGTCATAGACACTCTTATGGGTTTATGAAAATTCACTATTATAAAGTAATGAATAAATTTTTATAGCCAACTCCTTTAAGAATCCTTTTACATCTTTATAGGTATGATTATATTGACTCTAATCAATTTAAAAAATATTCTTACAAAACTAGATCCATAAAAAAATAATGAAACTTTGTAACTTCAGCTTCCAGTGTCCAATCAGAATGTCTTTCCGATTTTCTCTATATAAAAGTGTCTATCTGATGCACACTTTCTAGGTCTAATTAATTTCATTTGTTGCACCTCACTATAATTTTTTCCTATTACACTACTATGTTATTTTTGATTAATAAAAACTCTACAACTTCATTTCCTATATGAAAACTCTATCTAATTTATCTTTCTAATTTTTGAACTGAAACACAGTTTGATTCCCTAATGGAATCCTCCATCTAGAATTACTCAACCCAAAAGTGATGTGGTTTGAAACTCACTTATGAAACTAATTCAATATCATTTTAACATTTTATGGGGTGGATAGTATTTTCTCAGTTAATTTTTTATACTACACTTTCACTCTTTATATAGGTTCTCTCAAAGTGGAAATGGTGGGAAATTAATTTCACTTTACCACTCAAATGAAATCCATAAGATTATTCTCAACACTTCTCAAGAATTTCAATTAATTCTAGAAAATTATAGAATCATAAATAATTATCCAGAAGTTCCATACATTACCACACATTCATAAACTCAGAATAGTCAAAAACCCACCATAAAAAACAAACTGATTGAAAAAACTCATTCACCATCATCTGATTTGGAACTTTAAAAAAAAGAAAAAAAATATTTCTGAAAAATATTTGTCTAGATCCTTTATCTAATCATCCTACCTCAACTCAAAACATTATACACCACTTGAAATATTATTCATATAATATTCATCAGGTTACATCATGAAAGTTCATCTGATGTTCTTCCAAACGATGAAGTAACCTACTTCGTAACCTAAAAAATTTGAACTTAACCCATTTTTTAATAAAACTATACTATTTAAAAATTATACAACCATTATTTCCAAAAACTAAAATTCCATCTATATGATTCTCTTGAACCATTTGAAAAACAACTGTATCTTCCTTTGTTTTTTTCTCTTTATTAACTGAAAATAGTTAACTAAATTCTTGTAACTTCCAAATACATAGGTTATAATAAAATTTCATTGACTAAAACTATGGATTCAATATCTTTCAATTATCCCCATTTTTATTTACACACACACACAAACACACACACATATATATATATATATTAAAAATTGATATTTTATGACACATTTCAATTATTTCACATTTCAAAAAACTAAACAAACTCAGTAATAAAAATTCATCCAATGTTCTATATTTTCTATGTCTGATGGATATATTCACTACATTTCCCTTTTTAAAATCAGTAGAAATTCTACACTATCACCAACTTTTTTTTTATAATAAATCTATCTATATAGTTTTTCCAGTGATATTTATTTGATATATTTGGTGTCTTGTGTGAAACTTTCTTGGGTACAAACTTAGAAACCTCCATTATTTGGATGCTAGGAAATATGTATATCTAGTCTTATTCACTTTGTTTGTCAAATGATTATAATAAAATATTACTTATAGATAGTTTGTATGATATGTTCTATCTAGTGACTCTATGATAAAATATTATTTTACATGCTCATCCCCAGTCCATCTGACTAGTAACATTGCAATTCTATTTTTTCCTTAAAACAACATCATCTGAAAATTTTGTCCTAATCACAATTTAACTTTTATTTTTCTCTTTTAGTATCATTTCATTTTTCTAACACTTCTTCACATTAATTAACATTTTTTTTTGGAAAGGTTTATCTAGAAAATGTTTTTTATATAAACTATACTTATCTTCCAAAAAACATTATCTTGTATCATGACTAATTCATGATGTTGAAATCATAGATCCAATGTTAAATCATCATCTGACTCAATATTAAAATATTATTTAAAGAAATTTTCTAAGTTTATGACTTTATTCATCTCTACCAGCATCTTAACTAAACTTACTCAACAAAATTTATTCATAATTTTTCTAAACAAACATCTAACAGCTTCTTTGTCACATGTTTTATAAAAACACTCTTAAACAAAATTTAGTGGGCAATGAATACAGAAAGTTATTAGTAAAACCTCATAAGGGGTCTTCAAATTCAAAATTATTCATATGGATTTAAGAGTGGAAACTATTCATGTAAGAGAACTCCACCATAGGTAGATGTTGATATTAACCTCATTTAATGTTCATAAAGAAAGATATCAATATATCTTCAATTGTATGGATAGGTCTTTATTATTTTTTATCAACCTATGGGTGATAGGTCGTACTGATGTTAAATTATATATTCAATTAAAATTAAATAATCTTTTATTATATTTGGATGAACATTGGATGTTAATTAGATAAAATTGATAATGGTGTTCCATGCTACATTACTATTTATCTAATGTATATTTTTGCATATTTTTCAGGTAAGAACTATTATTTAAAATATAAGAAGTGAGAGTCCTTTGAAAAATTATTTATCATAGCCCCTACAGTATTATTCCATTTAATTGTATTTTTAATACCATTTACAAAATTATTGGTGAAGTTATCCCATTTCTATGTTGTTATGGGTAAAGGTTGCATCACCCCCTTGAACTTTTGTTGTTTTTCCTTAACATGTTCTCATACAAAAAATGATTATGTATATACTGAAATCTTCTTCACAATATTATCCCACCATAATTTATCATTTAGATATTTATACATATTTTTCTCCCTAGGTGGATATAGAATGTTTAGCTATGTGCATCATCTAGTAGCTTCTTTTTTCCTCAAACTCTCATGGTACACCTAATCATGTTTGAGACCTTACAACTCCATATTTATTAATTATAGAATCTAATATTTTTCCTTTCCATATATAAAAGATTTTATTTTGAATCATTATATTCTCTATTTTAATATGATTAATCGTATTTATAATGGATGGTTGAGTAACCATTTGAGTAATTTCAGATATCTTAACTTCCTTTATGATTCCCATGTCTATCCTTTTGATTTTTAGGATGGTTTTATCCTTATTAATACTCATAATGGGTATGTTTTTTTATCATTTATACTTATATCATATACTATTTTATTTGAATTTTGACAATGGTAGTTGATTGAGTAGTGGTAGTCCTTGATCCGTTCTAACTATATTTATTGGATCAAGTTGATCACATTCTATGGGAATATATAATTTAGAATTTTATGATCAGTATATATGTTAAACTTGTATTTATATAAATAGTGTATATAAATATAAATTACAAAAACTTACATAACTAGATTTAGATTAGGAATTGAATAATTTTATCACATGTACCTTCATCTATCTTGAGTCAAAGGCTATCACTTTATTAATTTTAATGAGTAAAAAACCCAAGTCCTACATTTTTATGTCACTTTTATTACAAATAGTTCCAAACTTGAGGTTAGTTTGAATACAGGAATATGGATTATCCTTTTCTTTAACACCTTGAATCTATCTTCACATTTATTATTCTAGACAAAAATTACTTCCTTATATGTGGTTAATGGGTTTTAAAATCATAAAAAGTTCATCACCAATCATTGATGATATCAAAATAATCTGAGGAAACTATAGATCCTTGTCATATATATTTTTTGAGTCATTTCTATATCGCTTTTATTTAACACCCATAGATTATGGGAAATATTTTTTCTAAATTAATATAAATTGTTAGATTTCATATACTCACACACAACACAATTTTTTTGATAGAGTGTGTGGAAAAAGAAATAGAGATTCAGTCAACCATGAAATAATATTATTTCAAATATGTCTATTATGATATAGACATTCAATATGAGGGTATGAAAAGTATTAACTAATTTAATATATATATTTATTTATTTATTTACTACTGAATATAAATTTATTTATAAATTCTAATTAAATAGTCATTCAATTTTTAGTGAAGAAATTATATTCATAAAAAAAATTTTGTTCATAAAATATTTTTTTCCCTTTATGAAAAAATATTATAATTAATTTATTGATCATTTAGGAAATTTATTTTATAAAATAATATTAATTTTTGTAATAATCATATCTGAAATTATATATGGTGAAATTTTTTGATTTTTTCAAGAAACATTGATTTTTCAAGGAATAATGACAAAATACAAAATTTTGTAAAACTATCATTTATTTTCAATAGATTAAGAAATTTAAATTACCAATTATGTGTTAAATTAACCAAAGTATTATTTATTAATATTTAATCCACTTAATTAATTTTTAATCAACTTTATATTGGATTTTATAATAGGTTTATTTTTTTGGTTTAATAAGGGGTTTTTTGGATGTTTTATGTGCGTAATGATTCCTAATTTTAATAAATCAAAATAAACTCTATGAAAGATTTTTTTAAATAAAATTTATATATTATAAATCAATAAATTATAATTTATATTCATAGAATGATTATTATTAGACTATATTTAATATAAAATCATTTTGTGTTTGAAAAAAATACACTTCTCGAATACCAGATTTTTCGTCGCATCATCAGGTTCTGTTTTAAATTTAATATTTTAAAATTTAAGAAAATTTATTTGAATAAATAAAATTAATTTTTTAAATCACCATTTCAAAATTATATTAGAATTAATTTTTTATAATTTTATAAAATTATTATTTTATTATGAATACTAAAAAATCCTTAATTTTAATTGAAATGTTCATATTTTTTTAATTTATTTATAAAGATAAATTATATTTTAAATTGGTTTGAATGTAAAATTAGTTCAATTATAAATAAAATAATACAATTTAGTTCATGGTAATCAAGAAAATATTGTATTTATACATAAAAATATTGTAATCTTTAGAGTATTTTCTTTTTAAATCCCATCATTCTCGTCATGTCTACAGGAATAATTTTCAATTAAATTTTTTAGACTTATGTTAATATAAGTAGGAAAAATGGATTCCATATTTGTAATAAGAATAATTTATATTATCTAATAATTTCAAAATAAATCTTGACCAAAATTAATATTAAAAATAGTGATAATTATTTTACATGTTTAAGGTAAATAATTGGTTTACTGAGGGGGTTGAACTAAAAATATAATGTTTAAAAACAATCAAAAAATTGTACAACAGAAAATATATAGACATATATAAAACATATGTTTTGTATTATCAATAGTTTTATATTATATGAGCCTTGTGACATGAATAAAATGTTGGTCGAATTGTTTCTTTCAGAAAATTTCAAGTTTTCCACTAACCTCACTTATAGAAGCCCACCCCATCTTCTCTGTACTTAACACCATCAAACCATTTTGGTTCAGAAAATAACTACTGAAATAACTTCCCAACATCCATCCTTACATACTATAATCCTTATTTTTGATATAAATCCTACCTAGGTAGGATATTAGTGCAAACCTAAGGTGGATACCCAAAAAAGAGGTAACGTTCAAAAATAAGAGTTTTTGTTTTATTTCTTCCTACATATCCTTCAATTTTTAGTATAAAATCCTAATATAATAATTTAATTATATAATATATAATTATTTAATATTATTTTAAGGTAATGACCTACAACCATCTCCAATTCCATCAAATGGGTTTTGAAATCATAAATCATGTGTACAATGAACTACCGTTCCACGAACTGATGTCATTAAATTTTTCATTACAACCTATAAAGGATGTAAATAAATATGGATTTAATTTTTATAAATTATATTTATGATACTATTATGATTCTATAATTATTATCTCACACATACCTTCATGCTTTCAATTTTTTGGGAATATGATAATGTCGCTCATGGGTATGGAGGACTACCGCCTTGCGAAGCATTGTGATTCATTAATGCTTTATATAGAAGGTAATAAGAATAATTTTATTGAAAATGTGTGATATATATATGAAATTAAAATTATTATGGAATGATAATATAAATTTAACATTTCCTTTCAATCTGAAAAGAAAATGGAAACAACATTTATTTAAACGTACAACCAGCCATCTCCTTGAACAATGTATTTCATTTTCTATCACTAAATTTTATGAATTACTATAAATAATTATATTATGAATATATATGATATTTATATTGTGGGTTAAAATTTGGATAATATAGAACCATAATAAAAGTAATAATACCTAAAATAACCAGTCAAAACATACTTAAATAACAAGGTGGTTATTACCTAAAGCGTAACTTTAAGATGGAATTGTTAATAAATGGGTAGTAAAAGATCATAAGAAAATAATATATAGTATTATATATTGAAATATTTTTCTTTAATATATGTGTGATAGACTGATTTTTATTATATACTAGGTTTTAACATCTATGAAGGAATTCAATATTTATGGTAAGGGATTTCTAGTCTCTCTTTTATTTCTAAGTGACATACAAATTCAACACTCAGTTCTTTTTTAGTGGGGTATATTCTTCCCTTTTCACATATAATATCATTAATACCATAATTTTAATGATATTTAAAGTTTAATTTGATGTTATTATAAATTTTGGATTATGATTGAAAATATTACAAAAGCATTAACGATTTTTGTACCAATTTTCCTTCTTTAAGATGTATATTATGTTTTCACCTATATTATTTCACAAGGTGTATATAAATAAACTTTGACATATATTAACTTGAACTTATTTAATTTCATTATATTTTAAGTTCCATTTTATTTTATTCCTTTAAGGGGATTATAATTCAAAGGTAATAAAGTGGTAATGATTTTATGTTACAATCACATTGTTTATCATGATTATTTATGATTATGTTTATAATGATAAAATATTTTCTTCCAACTATCAATAAACTAAATAATTTTATTATATTATGGTTATCATGACATCTTAAAGTGATATTACAATTTTTACAATTTTTGTAATTAAAATAATTAAGAAACTATTTTTAGGAAAATATGAATTATTTTAGTCTTCGATCAGAAATTTGTTTTCTTTAAAAACATTTTTTCTCAAAATTATTTCAATAATGTTTTATTATACTCTCATGATTTTTAAAAATATATTTTTACCGCTTATTTAATTTAAAAAAAAAATTACGAATCATCGGGTAGTTTTCTTAACAATGTTTATTAGGCTTTTACCAAAAATGTGAAAGGAATTCTTGTTCTAACATGTTAAGTATGAACAAATTTTTTTTCTCCATATATATTATTGTATTTAAATATTCCTTTATATGTTTTAAAAGTTATTTTCTATGAAAAACATTTTAAAAATTTTTATGGTTTTAAAACTATTTTTCAAAGCAAAATGTATATTTTCCTCAAAAAATGATTCAATTTTTTTTTAAAGATTCCTTTATATGTTTTCAAGGTTATTTTCAAAGAAAAATATTTTAAAAATATTTTATAAACATTTAGTTTTGAAAATTGATTTTCAAATAAAATTTATTTTCCTCAAGAAATTTTCTTAGTGAATTTTCATTAAAATCATTCTTCACCTAATATGATGTCATATGAGGTTACATATGCTTTACTGGGGATAAGATCCAAGGACACAATTCTTATTCTTTCTATGAATGTTTTATAATGACATGATGTTTTTAAAACCCAATTCTCTTCCATGGGTTATACCATGATAGAACTATTATGAAATATGATTCTTTTCCATGGATAATGATATTATTAAATGGTTAAGTTATTATGAAACAAGTATCTTTTCCATAGGTTATGATATGATGTAATGTTTCAGAAACCATTTAATTTCATTAGTTATGATATGATTAAAGTTTTATAATATTGTTATAGACATATGTATGATTTTTATTATATGATTGGTGAGACCTATATCTCCCTCAAATTCATAGGTTAATGATTAAAGTTATATAAGTTAAAAGGGTACATAGAAATCCATCCCAATCCAAAAATGGGGTATATGGGAGGTAGTCCCATTCCTGAAGTAGGTACCGAGGTAGTTATCCCAAGAATAAAATTTTATGAATGTCTTGGTGGGTATCCATGACATAAAATTTTCTGTACTTATGTGTATTCCAAAATTCTATGTCTTATGACAATGTTATTCCCTTATAGATCACGATCCTTGATTCCTTTATGATTCATGTCTTATGAACTTCAAATAATTATGACATCAATTAAGATTGTGATATTTGATATGTATGGTATGGATTTGAAATGTTATATTCATGTTCTCATAACCTTATGTTCATGTTATGCTTACGTATATCCCTTGTTTACCCTTTTTGAGTATCTAAAATCACCCTTTCTTATGTTTCCCTTCCCCGGGTTATGAAGAATTGTTTTAAGTAGAATCTATTTTTAAAGAGTACTAAGTAGGCTGATCTTTAGGGGAGAAATTTAAGATCCTTTATGAATTTGGAATATTTAATTACAAACATACAAATTCACTAAACTATTATTGTCCATATAAATTTTTTGTATATTGTATTGAATATTCATCTAAAATAATATAATATCCACATATGCAAAACCTAGGTTACAATATTTATCTTTGAAGGATCTACATATCTCCACTTGATTTTGATAAAATTCCCAATGAATGTATCTTAATTCATCTATAAGTAATATTAATAAAAAACTTAATACAACTTATCCTTTTGAAAATTATTTTGTATAGTACTCAAATACTCCTCATGTAATACCCTGATGTTTTAAATTATATATTCCATTAAATAAAATTGTGTTTGATAACATTATTCACATGTAACAATGAACCAAAAAACCCACAAAACATTATATAACTGTTAAAATGAATCCATATAAGTTTTTGGTAAAAATAATTTTAACCAATTTATAAAATATATATGTATACATAAAAAACAAGTCATTATTAATACTATAGTAACGATGAAAATTCAATAAGTATAGATAAGTAACTAATAAGATTGATTTTTTACTTTAAATTATAACCTAATAAAATTTTATATTCATTTATTTATTTTAAGACACTAAATACAATATGGATAAAATATTTATTTATAAAAATAATATATTCACACCAATTTTATTTGTATTTTATTATAAAAAATTAAGAATGATTATTATTTTTAAAGGGTTATTTTCATGTGAAAACGATTTTCATTATATTTTTTGTTTTTATTTAAAATTAAAATTATGAACTTTTATAATTTGATTTAGAAAAAATAAAATTCCTTTTTAAATTCATCATGAAAATATTAGGTTAATGCGATTTTTTTGGGATTTTTTTAAAATGGTTTATTTTTATGTGAACAATGAAATTATCATTTTTTTAAAGTAAATTTATAATTATATAAGAAAAACCTAGATGTATATAAAATCATTAATTGAGACAATATTTATTTTAAGTATAGTAAAATAAATTTTTAAATACCATTCTTAATTTATAAAAAATAGGCTTAAAATTATATGAACATAAGTAATATTTTAGAAAAAAAAACATTTTTAGTCTTTTATTTTAATTTCATATTATTTTTGTAAAAATTAATTATTTGATTTATTTTAGAGCCACATATATTTTACTTATTTTATAATAATCAAATTTATGTCATGTAAATAAAATACATTGATAATTTTATCCTAAAAATAAATTTTAATCTTAAAAATAATCTTTTTTATAAAAAATTATTTTTACATGTTACATACTGTAATATTAAACTTATGTTTTCTTACAAATAATAATTTAATCTTAACAAACAGATTTAAATTTGGAATATATATGCATAAATTATGTAATGATTTCTTATGAGGACTCAATCATAAACATTATATATTCTAGTTATTTTAAACTAGAAATCACTTTAATTTCTCAAAAATATTTTAGGTTTATAGTTTTTGAGAATTAAGACATAACTCATTCATAAAAATCCATATATTAAAAATTGGAAACCTCTACTTAGTATCCATTTTTTCATAAAAAAACTTTTAAAAATAATTTTTTTTTATTTTCATGTAATATATTTACAAATTTGATATTTACATCATCCATATTACTACTCATCCTTAACTCTATATGAATTTTTTTTAAAATTTAGGTTGAGCACAAAAATAACAGTAAGGGAAAAACGAAAGAAATACAATGATATTTTGTGAATAATTATCAAAAATTTTCTTTTAAAAATTAAAATTTGTGTTCAGAAAATCACTTTTATTACCTAATAAATCATCTTATATTCCCTAAACTTTTCATAAAACCTTTCATTGGAAAAAATTAAGTCAAAGTAAACTCATGAATTTTTCTTTTAAAACATTAAAATCACATGAAAAAATTGCACAGAGTTATAATTTTCTTATTTATATATATAATAACCATTAAGGTTAAAGTTTAAGTAACCACCACATTAAATATGGTAATACATTCATGTTTATCTTCCAAGAATTACCTTAGTGTGACTATATCAGGTACTCATGGATTAACCATAACAGTTAATCTTGGAAGAACCATCACAGTCAACTACCAAAAATTAACCAATGCATGAGAGAGATATAATGGCACTAAAATGTAATATAAGATATATCTGGATCCCATGTGAGCTATAATGGTGCTCAACCCTTAATTTTAGTTATATCTATCACGAAAATTTATCATATAGAATTCTCAAGAATCATGAATAAAATATTTTATGCATGTGTCTTTTCAATATAAAATATTTAAGAAACTCTATTATACCCATATGAAAAACAATTTAAGATATCCAAAATACCCTTCTATTTAAAACCGAATTTTCAAAAGAAAAATTAGATAAAAAATATTTAGGTTATTTCTATGAAGAAGAGATCATTAAAAACATTCTTGAGGAAAATAACCATTCTATTTTGAAATCATTTATTTTTTAAAAATTGCACACGTATAAAGGAAAACATTTTCTTTGAAAGTAACCAGATAAACCTATCAGGTATGCTTAAAAATATTAACGCATCATGGTGCTGTGAAATTTAATTTATTCCATATATTTAAAAAGAAAAACATTCATTTTGACCTTCATAAATAGTGTTAAAAAAGTCCTTAAAGTAAGATTTATAAAAACTTCCTTACCATGAGTCTGACTCATCGCATATGATCTTTATCTTCATAAATAAAAAAAATGAGTTAATTTATTCTTTATTGATAAAATTTATCACATTTATTATTATTTTTATATCACTTATTACCATTTTATATAAAATTACTTAATCGATTAATATCACAAAAAAGGTTTTCACAATATTCAGCTCATAAGTCCAGAATGACTTTGGAAGGTTAACTATGGTTAAGAGATCATTATTACATCATATTAATAAGAATAATAATAATAACATAATTAAAATTTTTCTATAGAAATTATACATTTAAAACTTATCATTAAATATGATTATGGAAAATGAACAATGTAACAATCAAGCAGGCGGTAGGTTGTACATACGCATGAATAATGTTTCATTTTTCAATAATCATTACAGAAATAAAGTGTTATTTTACCTTTACATAATGATAATAATATCATAAATATCATATTACTTATTAAATTATACATATATATATCATCCATTAAATATGGTGATGAAAAATGAATCGCATCACTTCGTGAAGGTGGTAATCCACATGTACATGCAAACAACATTGCCATTTTCTAGTACATGAAAAGGTAAGAATGTAAATGATATATTAGCTTTTAATAATGATAAATATTTCATTAACATCATATATAAACAATAATTTCATCGTTATAAACATTCTTGAGATATGGTGATGGAAAATGAATTACATTGGTTCTCAAGGTAGTAGTTCACCGTACGCATGAATGACGAATTCTTTTCCCATTTGATGGTAGAGGAGATGGATATAGGTCATTACATTAATATAAAAACTTTTTATTTTATTTAGTATAATTTATTTATTATTTTTCATGGTTTGATAATATTTAAGGGATGTGGGAGATAAATAAAACTAAAATATGCAGATAAAAACTATACCTCTTCATTAAAGAACATTTTTTCTTAATATAGTAATACATCTAATTTTAGTATTCATAAAAAATAATTAGATATATATTGACTTGTGTAGTTATAAGGAGATAATTTATTATTTATTTTAATATCCAAATGGTTATTTATATGTGATAAAATGATAAGAAAAAGATCCCTTTTATAAGAGGGAGAGGAGGATAACTCTTAGAATTTCTAAAAGTATTCAATTAATATAAATTAGTTTTCAATTGAAAATAAATTAAAAGTAATTTCTTTATAATATATGATTATTATGGATCTAATTTATATTTTAAAATAAAAATTATACCTATTTTTATAGTATTATTACCTTATTTTCGGTTACAAACCATATTTATCATCTTTAACTCTTACCGAGCCAACATGGATTTTTACTCAATGAGGGTTAATATAGTTAATATAAAATGACAATAGATCCATAAACTAATCATTGTTGAAATTTCTAAGCTTATACAAACATCTTGTCCGAATTTAGATATTCTGGTAATTCTGGGAATTTTATATCCTTTAAAAAAATTACTATAAAATATATTTTAGGTCAATTTGTAGAACTATTCATTACTTCAACTTTAAAAATATCAAGAAAAAAATTATAATAAAAGAAAAAAAATATTTTATTATATCCAAAAAATGTCATTTAAATCATTAAAATTCATTCATCACATTATTTATCTCAAATAATATTCATTTTAATATTTTTAATATCATTTATTTGATTTTTATTCATTAATTGGATAATTACTACATTAGAGTTGTGTAAGAATTTAAGGTAACTATTTCGTCAATAAAAATTAAAAATAAATTATCCTGATGAATATAAATCCTTTATAATTTAAAATAATATTTATAGTCAAACTTATATTATTTATAATATCATTTTAAAAATATTACACTTACTAAAAACAAGAGTGTGATATCTTTGACTTTTCTTTAAATAAAATACTATAAAGGAAATAATCTCATCAAATTGGAAAAAAATGTCATAAATTATAAACTTGGATGATTATGATATATATATACTCATAAAATAATGTTTAAGAATTTTTTGGGTCTTTTAATATTTCTTACCGGTTTGTTTTTAACCTAAATTATCTAATTTTGCCTTTATCATAGTAATAAAATTACTATGTTTACTATTAATTTTGACCAAAAATAAAAGGTATGTATTTAATAAATATATACTAAGTGATTCAAAATATTTAATTTATTTTTCAAAATTAAAAACATATAACTTTCATAATTTAATTTTAAAATTAAACCAGTAAAATGAAACATAAAATGGTTTTTCAGAAAAATGCCATTTTAATTATAAAATATTTTAAACTAAATTCAAGTATAAAGTCCTTTAAAAAAATTTAGTTTTTATTTAAAATAAAAAATAACTAATTAAAATTTTAACCTAATGCTAAAACATAATTTTACCCTAAAAATACATGAAAATAAAATATTATTTTTGATAAAAATTAGTATTTTCACTATTCATTAAATAATAAAACTTTTCAAAAAATTATGAAACAATCATCATATGATAATATTGAATTTATGTATTCAAAAATTAAATTCATTTTTTAAAATACATTTTCTCAAACATCCATAAATAATATATATTACTCGCTCCCAAAAACAAATAAAAATTATTTTTGAAGAAAAATTATTTTTTTGAATAAAATGAATTTAACAAAAAATAAGTACATAATTTTCTAAGAATTAATTAATTCATTATTAATGATTATGATCATTATATATTTTATAATTGGTTAATAATATTTATTATTTCTAATTTATTGGATACTTTATATGAGATATATTTAAAAAATAATGTTTTTTTTTGTTTATTTTAGCACGGTGTTGAGTTTCTTATATGATATCGAACATCTTCATTCCTTTTAAAATATCAGGATATTATATCCCCCCCCCATATGGTATTTTATTATAGAAATTTGACCTTGGGTTTGGTGATAATTTTTTTTACGTTCCAAAACACATTTGTTGAAATCCCACATCATAAAAAAATTATTAATAAAGCTTCATCTTGAAAAGAGAGAAAAGGAAGTAAGAAGGTCATTTAGAATAACAAATGATAGGTTTAGAAGTAGGAGAACATAATTGGGAAGTAAAAACATGGGCATGGAAGATAAAAATAACCTTAATGGGCTGATAGAGAGTGATAATGAACATGATCATGAGAAAGTTAATCGTCATAAAATCATAAATCTATAATGGGTTAAAGGCCATTGATTTCTAGATAATAAAATTAAAAGGATATTTTTTTCGAAATCATTTTCCAAAAGATTATGAATTATTTGAATAACTAGACTGATAACATGAAGTAATATACTTACGTTAAAAGTAGAGTCTCAACCTTTATTAAATTCCCTCCATAAACTCATCTTTTTTTCCAAATGATGAGTATTCAAGGTGAATTTTCCATATCAGAAGCACTAGAATCATCTTATATGGATCAAATAATCCAAAAAATATTAAAAATATATTCCTCTAATATTTGAAAATTAATGAAAACCAAAATGGTTTGTTTAAGATAAGATAATTTCCCAAAATGGGTAAACCTTCATACTAAAAAAACTTATTTAACCTACATAATTCAACAGTAATACCCAAAGTTCAACATAGATCATTCAAAAAATAACTATCCTTAAAATTCCTCAAAAAAATTTAAATTAATATTGAAACAAAAAAAATATAATGATTTTATCACAAATTCTTCCAAGATAAATTTAATATTTATCTCCAAATAATGTTCATCACTATTAAAGTATCATACCAAAATGAAATTACCCAAATAAAAAAATATATAAGATATGCTAATCATTTCCATAAATCACATGAATTTCCAAAAATCCACAATATTATCATATATGATTCCAAAATATAATTCAACATTGACTCTTTAAATACAATCCCATAGTATTTTGTTTAACATATTCTTATAATGCTCCCCAAAATTATAGTGATCTTCATTAAAAATAAAATTTATAACTTAATAAGAATATCATTTTCAAATACCATGGATATCAATATGATGAAATATATTTTCCCAAAATCATATTATTCTCCATCTATAAAATAATTTTACTAAAAATAAAATTACATACTACCGGGGACTTCACATAGGTTAGTGGTAGGTGATGCACCCTTGTCATACTTTGATTGTGGGTTCAAACCTCATGACCATGCTGGATGTGATGGGTTGCCACCCAACCTATGGGTTTTCCATTTTCTATAACTATAATTATTATAAAATTACTAGATATATGAGAAAAATCCTAAAAAATAACCATTATATATTAAATATTAAATAAATTTTTTAACCACAAAGGTTATCTCATATATTTAATTTTTCATCTCAATATAAAACAACTCATAATAACCTCCAAAATAATTGTCTCAAAAATATGAATTTTCACCATAAAATTTCATTACATAAATCTTAAAAGGGGGTTTATACAAAATTGAACTTATGATCATCCTTGAAACTATAAACCCAGATAGAATCCATTACTCTTAATATAGCCTCACATGAAAACATCTTAATATCTAAATTTATCCAAACCCTACTCTGATACCAACAATAATGAATTGACCTTAAAAATTACATAATATAACAATTTTTAACTTGAAATAAATTCCATTTACCAAATATATTTTAGTTTTATAGTTTATAGAGAGTTTTCATAACTCTTACATAACAAATCCATATATTACAAAGTAGAAACTTCTAATTAGAATCCAATTTTTACATAAAAAAACATTCAAAAAGAAACATGTTTCCATTTCAGGAATTTTCTTTACAGATTTTATCTTATCCACATATTTTTTCCTAGTGATCCCTATATTCCTATGAGAAAACATTTTAAAACATGATATGAGCACAAAAATCATATTAAGGAACAAAAATAAAGAAATAATCCAATATTCCTTTAATACTTTTAAAAATTTCCCTTTTAAAAATAAACTTTATGTTCCAAAAAATCAATTTTCTTACCCTATAAATCATCTTCTCTTACCAATACTTTTGTTAAAAAAATTCACCAGAAAAAATTAATGAAAAATAAATTCAAATAAAATTTTCTTTTCAAAATTAAAAATCACATAAAAAAATTCATGAAGTTATACTTTTCACACTTATATATGGAATAAAAAACTCTATTAGTGTCAAAGTAACAATCATATCTACTAATAGAATGCCTTATGGCTCATATTTTTAGTATTATCTTATATTAACCATCCCAACTACTCAGGGATTAACCATTATAGTTGATCTTGGAATAACTATCACTATCAACTTCCTCAAATTAACCAATGTATTAGGAGCTATAATGGGGATCACCCTTCATATAAACACTATTGGGCTCACTAGTGAGCTATAATGGGGCTCAAAACTTTGTATAAGATTTACCAGGATCTCTCTTTTCTTATATATAATGCTAAAGTATCGTGAATAAAGCATTTTATGTAGAAAACCATTGAAAAACTCTTATAAACTCATATTAAAAAAACATTATGATATCTTAAATACCCTTATCTTTAAAAAATTATTTTCAAAAATATAATATGACAAAAAATTAAGTAGTGTTTCTCTTTGAAAAAAATATCATTAAAAAAATTCTGGAGGAAAATTACCTTTCTATTTTGAAATCACTTATTTTGAAAAATTACGCACATACATAGGAAAGAAATTTTTTTAAAAGTAACCATAAAAACATGTAAAGTATGCTTCAATAAATTAAGGCATAATTATGTATGTAAATTATTTTCATTCCATATATGTAAAAAATCATTTTGTTTGACCTTTTTAAAAAGTGATGAAAAAGGAACTTAAATTAATTTTTTTAAAAGCCTCTTACCTTGAGTCTGACTCATCATATATGTTTTTTATATTTATAAATAATAAACATAGTCTATTTTATTATTTCTTGATAACCTTTTATAATTTTATCATTCCTTTTATATCACTTATTAACATGTTATTTAAAATTAGTTAATCATTTAAGTTTACATTGGATGTTTTGATGATTTTAGGTTCATAAGTCTGTAATGAGTTAAGTAGGTTGAATATAGTCAATAAGCTATTGTTTGATCATCTAAATAATAATAATAATGTCATAATTATATTTTTTATACATCTATTTTAATGTTAAAACCAATCATTAAATATTTTTATGAAAAATCAACAACGTTGCAATCATGGAAGTGGTAGGTTGTACGTACGCATGAGTAACGTTTCAATTTTTCAAAGATCATTATAGAAAGAAGGTAAGTATAATTTTATATTCCCATAATTATAATAATATAATAAATATTAAATTAATTCTTAAAATTTTCTTATATATATCATCAATGTGATGTGGTGTTGAAACATTAATCGCATCGCTTCGTGGAGGTGGATGTCTACAAGTAGGAACGAATGATGTTATCATTTTTCAGTTCATAGAAAGGTTAGAATGTAAATGTTAAATTATAACAAAATAATGATAAATATTTCATGAATATCATATATAAAAATTAATTGTATCATTTCAACCATTCTTGATATAAATTTGTGGAATAAATTACATCTGTTCATGAGAATATAGCAAGTCATACACATGAATGATGAATTCTTTTCCCATTTGATGGAAGAGGAGATTTATGTAGGTAATTAAACAAACATAAGAACATATATTTATATGTATGATACTGTAATTATTATTTTATTAGGTTTTAATAATATTTTAGGTTTGTGTACGGGAAAATCTAAAATATGTAGATAATAACTATTCCTCCTCTTAGAAAACCCCCTTTTCTTTAAAACCTTAAGACCTCTAATATTGGAATTCTTCCTAAAACATGACCTCTATAATTAGGGGAGGGATTATAGGAAGGTACATGGGTAGTTATTGGACTAAAAAAATGGGTTTTTAGATGTTATGAATTGACAAGAAGAAGTCCCCTTTTATAAGAGATGGGAGACCACTCTTGAAATTTCTCAAAAATAATAAATTAAAATAAATTAATTTTCATTTAAAACTGATCTAAAGAGAGTTATTTAAAATTTAAAATAAATATTGGTAGAAATTAAAAAACCTAATATAAATTATACACGTTTTGACTATATTTATACCCTTATATTTTGGTTATAAACCATATTTAACTCCTTTATCTTTTACCATGACAACATGTATTTTTACTCTATTAGGGTTAATATAGTTACTATAAAATGAAAAAAGATCAATAAATATACCATGTTTGATATTTTAGACATTATACTAATAACATGGCTAAATTTAACATGTTTAGGAATACAATATAATTTAATAAAATATTATTTACAATAAAATATCCATAATGTCAATTTTTATAATTATTCGTTACATTGACCTCAATAATATCAAAAAATAATCTAAAATTAGAATCAAAGTTATTATATATCGATAATTTCATGGAAATTTATAAAATTAATTAATCAAAATATTTATCTTAAATTATATTTATTTTAATATTTTTAATATCATTTATTAGATTTTTTTTCATTAATTCAATAATTACTCCATCAGTGTTGTGTAAGCATTTAAGGTAATTATTTCATAACTATAAATTAAAAAAATTATCAAGCTGAATATAAATAATTTATATATCGAAAAAAGATTTATAGTCAAACATATCCTCTGGATAACAATATATTAAAAATATTAAACTTATTAAAAATAAGACTTTGACATGTTTTACTTTTCGATATATAAATTAATATAAAGTCATAATCACAACCAACTAGACCAAAATGCCATAAATTCAACCCTTGGATTGTTATAGTTGATATACACTCATAAAATGATATTTCTTTCATTTTTTGTGTCATTTAAAGTTTCTGAACATTTTATTTTTAACCTAAATTGCCCAATTTACCTTTACCGTGGTAATACATTTATTTAGATTACTATCCATATTGATTAAAAATAAAAGGTAATAATTTAATAAATTTTGAAACATTGACTAAAAATATTGAATAAAATTTTTTAAATTCTAAACATATAATTTTTAGAATTTAATTTAAATTTAAACCAGTAAAATAAAATTAATACAATTTTTTAGAAAAAATCACTATTAATATATAAAATATTTTTATAAAAAATTATAGTATAAAATATATTTAGATTATTTTAATCAAAAAATTTCAAATTAAAATTTACAACTAATCCGAACATAATTTTCCTTTGTAAATATAATAAAATAAGATACTATTTTCAATAAAAATTAGTATTTTTTACTATTCAATGAAAGATCAAATTTTTTTTTAAAAAATAAAAAATTCCTAATAAGATAATATTTACATTAAAAGTTAAAAAATGATATTTATTAATTAAAATAATTTTTCTAAAAATTGCAAAAAAATATTTACAATACACACAAAAATAAATAAATATTATTTTTAAAGAAAACATATTTTGTAGAATAAAAAAACTTTACGAAAAATTAATTTTTTTATTTTATAATAATTAATTAATACATTAGTAATGATTAGAACCATTATATATTTAATAATTATGTTCATAATATCCATTACCACTCATTCAATGAATATGTTATAATAGTTACCATTAAATAATAAAAGTTTTTTATTCGTTTAAGCTCAGTGTTTTGTATCTTTCACACTATCAAACAAAGTGTTTCCTTTTAAAATATCAAGTTGTTAAATTATAAATTACCCTTTATAAAATTTAATCCTCATAATTTTAACTCGGGTTATTGTAATTGGTATTTTATATTTTAAATACCATTATTGAAATCCCACATCATAAAAAGGATTCATAAAGATTCCTATTGGAAAGAAAAATGGGGGGGGAACGATCATTTGGGGTATCACATAATTGGTTTCCAAGTAGTAATGCATAATTGGGAAGTGAAAACATGGTTATAGAAGAGGAAACTAACTCCCAAGGACTAATAGAAAGTGATATAGAACATGGTCATGAGAAAGTTAACAATAAAAAATCATAAATATCTAATGGGTTAAAAGGCCATTGATTTCTCAATAAGAAAATTAAATGGATAACCTTTTTCTTTAAATATAATTTTCCTAAAGTTGATGAATTATTTTACTACAAATACTAATAACATAAGTAAATATAATTATGTAGAATGTATAGTTTCATCCTTTAATAAATTTCTACCATAATATCGTCTTTCTCTCCAAATGATGAGTATTCAAGAAGAATTTTACGAGCATAAAGGACATCAATCAAATTAAATAGAAAAAAATCAATAAATATTATAAAAATATTCTGCTTACCTTCATACATTTAAAAAAATCAAAATAGTTTGTATAGTATAAGATAAATCTCGAAAATCAGAAAAACAATATTCTATGAAAAACTACCTTAACCTAGAAACTTCAACTGTAATACCAAAAGTTCAATATAAATCATTCAACAAATAATTATTCTTAAAATTTCTCAAAAATATTCCAAACTATTATTTAAACCCAAAAAATAGAAGTATTTGATCACATAGTATTCTAAGAAAAATTTAATATTTATCTCTAACTAATATTTATCACTCTTAAAGTCTCATACAAAAATGATATTTCACTAACCACATAATCTCTACAATATGATAATCATTTCCATAAATCACCTAAATCACCATAATCCACATTATGATCATATATTCATCTAGAATATAATTCAAACATGATTCCAAAAATAAAATCCCATGGTAATTTTTTACCTTATTCATGTACTTCTTCCTAAGAGTATAGTGATCTTCTTCTAAAATAACATTAATCACATAATCACCATATCAATTTTCAATAACATGTTTATCTATAAAATAATACATATGTTTTAAAAACAATTTATTCTTTTTACATCATTTCATTTAACTAAATATTATATTTTATACTAACTGGGACCTCACATGCGCTAGTGGTATGTGATTCACCCTTATCACCCTCCAGTTGTGGGTTCAAACCTCATGGTCGTTCCAAATGTGATTGATAGTCCTTGAACTGATAGGTTATTTATTCATTAAAACTATAATTCTTATTAAATTCTTAGATACGTGAGGAACAACCTCATTAATAACCATAATATATTCAATATTAATGAAATCTTTTGACCTCAAAGGTTATCTCATACCTTTCATTTTCCATCACAAAATTTAATAACACAAAATTACCTCAAAAATAAATGTCTCCAAAAATATCATTAGTAATTATATAATATCACATCTTAAATCCTAAAAATGGGTTTCTATGACCTTAAACATTTGATCAACCTTATAATTATAAATCCGTGATGGTACATGTAACTCTTAAGAAAACATTACATAAAAACATCATAATCATCAAGGTTATCTTAAAATTTCTTTAAAAAACAATTTTAAGTACTCAGACTTAAAGATTACATAATCTAGTAATTTTAAAATATTAATCACATTTATTTCCAATATATCTTTTAGGATTCTAGTTTTAGAAAAAAAAATCATAACTAGTACATAATTAATCTTTATAATAAATGTTGGACACTTCTTCTTAGCATCAATTTTCCCCATAAAAAACTTTTAAAAATAAACATATTATATTTTCATGACATATATTTGAAAATATTATCCTGAACTCATACTTGTTCTGAATCATCCATAAATAACTATGAAAAAAAATTTAATTATGGGATGAGAATGAAAATCTTTGTAAATTATAGAAAGGAAGAAAGAAACTGATAATTCATGAATACTTATAAAAAATATCCATCTAAAAAATAATCATTGGGATTAAAATAATAAATTTTCTTACCCAAGAAATCATCTCATCTTCCAAACAATTTTCATAAAACATTTCATTGTAAAACATTAATGTGAGATATACTCTTAAAGGATTCCTTACAAACATAAAATTAACATGAAAACATTTTCACAAAGTTATACTTCTCACACATATATATGAAAAAATCATCACAGTTAAAGTTAAAGAAAAATTCACAACTACTCATGAAATACCTTTACTATTAGATTCCAAACATTAACTTAGATTAACCATCATATCTACTCATGGATTAACTATTATTATTAATCTTTAAATAACTATCACAGTCAATATCCAAACATTACTCAAATCATTGGGAGCTATAATGGGGATAAATTTTAATATAATATATTTCTGTAACACTAGAGAGATATATTAGGGCCTAAAACAATATATAATGTATATTTTTATAACTCTTTCCTCATATATAGTGAACAAGTATCATGAAATTTTTTTTCTGGCACATTTTAATTATAAAACCTTTGAAAACCTTATTTAAACCCATATACAAAACAATTTCAGATATTCAACATACCCTTAACTTTAAAAAAAATATGTTAAAAACTATATTATCCAAAAAACAGTGGGTTTTTCTTAGAATAAAATATCATTGAAAATATATTCAAGAAAATAACCTCTCTATTTAGAAATCACAAATTTTGAAAAAATGTGGACATACAGAGGAAATAATTTTATTTAAAAGTAACCATATAAACTTTTAGTAATATTCAAAATATTAAGGCATCATGAAAGCTATAAATTCGGTTTATATTGTATATGTAAAAAATATATTCCTTTTGACCTTTGTAAAAACAGTTAAAAAGGAACATAAAAGAGTTTTTTAAAAGAAAGTCCATTATAATGATTCCAAATCATCTTGTATATTATTTATCTATATGAATAATAAACATAAGTTAATTTATACTAACCTAAGAACATTTTTCATGTTTATTATTCCTTTTATATTACTTATTACCTTGTTATATATAGTTACTTAATCATTTATGTTCACATCTGACACTTTTACGATATTCGGTTCCTAAGTCCAGAATGACTTCGGTTGGATGACTATGATCAAAAGGTAACTATTACATCATCTCCAAAATAGTAATAATGAATTGATTATTTTTTTTATATATCTAGTATAATTTTAATATTGATCACTAAATATGGTTATGAAAAATTAACTATGTTCCAATCTTAGAGACAGTACATGTATATATGCATGAGTAACGTTTCCATTTTTCAACGATCATTATAGACAGGAGGTAAGTGTTGATTTATATTTCAAGATTGATCATAGTATCATAAATATCATATTAATTATTCAAATTTACTTATATATATCATCCATGTCATGTGGTGATGAAAAATCAATCACATACCTTCGTAGAGGTGGTAGTCCACACGTACGCACGAATGACGTTATCATTTTTCAGTGTATGGAATGGTAAGAATGAAAATGATATATTATCTTTTAATAATTATAAATATTTTATGAATATAATATATAAGTATTAATTCTATAATTATAACCATTCTTTAGAGACTGTGATGGAAAATGAATTACATTAGTTCGTGGGGTGGTAGTCTGTTATACACACGAACAACGAATTCTTTTCTCATTTGGTGGAAGAGGATATAGATATATGTAATTTCAATAAAATAACAATATAATAGTGTATGTATGATTATATAGTTATTATTTTATCTTGTTTGAATAATATTTGAGAGATTTGGAACATAAAAAAAACTAAAACATGCACATAAAAACAATACTTCTTCTTTGAAAAACTTCCTTTTCTTAATACATTGAGACCCCTATGATTGGTATTATTTCTAAACCAATAACTATAGAATTAGGGGATGGATTTAATAATAGTAATTGTTCAATTATTTTCTCAACCAAAATGGTTTTGAGATGTGATGAAATGAGAAAAATAATTTCCCTTTTATAAGAGAGGGGAGGGGCACTTATGACATTTCTCAAAAATATTAAATTAATATAAATTAATTTTCAATTCCAAATGTCTTAAAAGTGATTTATTTAGAATATAATATTATTATTGGTTTAAATTTTCTTATCCAATAAAAATTATATAAGTTTTGACTATATTTATACCCTTATATTTCTGTTGTAACCCTTATTTATTTAAATTAACTCTTACAATTACAACATGGATTTTTACTCTCTAAGGGTTAATACAGTTACTGTAAAGTTACAAACAATACATAAATAGACCAAAACACTTAATCGAATTTATGTTTTTTATGAATTTTATATCATTTAATAAAATATTATTTCTTATAAAATATCCATTATGACAATTTTTAGAACTATTCATTACTTTGATATTAATAATATAAATAAAACCACTAAAATTCAAAAATAAATATTTTATTATATCTCCAACATTTAATTTTATTAAAAAAAATTCATTTATTACATTATTTATCTTATTTTATGTTCATTTTAATATTTATAATAACATGTATTTTTTCACATTAATTAAATAATTAGAGCATAAACATTGTCTAAGAATTTACGGTAATTATTTCACCACTAAAATTTAAAAGTAAATTTAAATGATGTATATAAATATTTTATATTTAAAAAATATATTTATAGTCATACATATCCTCTAGATAACACCACATTAAAAATATTATACTTAATAAAAACAAGATTGTGACATATTTTACTTTTCTTTAAATAAAAGACTAGAAATGTAATATTCTCATCCATGTTGCCCCAAAAAGTCATAAATTTTAAAATTGTTTTGTTTTAGTCGATATATAATCATAAAATAAATTTTAGGAAAAATTTCGGTTCATTTAATGGTTCTTTTCATTTTATTTTCAACCAAAATTACCTGATTTTCCCTTTATCATGATAATAAAATTTCTTAGTTTACTATTTATAATGTCCATAAATTAGTGGGAAATATTTACTAATTTTGACCCAAAATTATAAAATATATAATAAATTATTCAAAAATAAAAATAAAACATTTTCATAATTTAATTTAAAATTAAACTGATAAAACACAAAGAATGAATGTATTTCAAAAAAATGCCATTTTTAAATATAAATTAATTTTTTACTAAATTAAAGTATAAAATCTATTTTAAAAACATATTTTTTTTATATAAAATCAAAAACAAGAAATTAAAATTAAAAAAATCCAAAAAATAATTTGAACTCAAAAATACCTTAAAATACAACATGGTTTATAATAAAAAACAGTATTTCTCACTATTTATTGAAAAATTAACTTTTTTAGAAAATCATAAAAAATTAATCCTAAGATAATATTGATTTGTTGAATTTGAAAATAAAATTTATTTTCTAAAACTTCTATAAATTATTTATAATACTCATAAAAATTAATAATAACTATTTTTGAAGAAAAAATATTTTTTAAAATAAAAGAAATTTACGAAATATTAAGGTCATATTTTTATAAAAATTAATTAATTAATTATTAATGAGTGGGACCATTATATATTTCATAATTTGGTTAATATTTTTTATTTTCGCCAATTTAACAATTAAGTTAAAAGAGTTACATTTAAATATCAAATTTTATTATTTATTTAAGCTCTGTGTTGTATATATTTTATGCTGTAGAACATAGTATTTCCTTTTAAAATCCCATGATTTTACATTTCCATTGTATATATAGGAACAAAAAATATTTACTAAGGGAAAAATAATTAATGTAGTAAAATTTAAAGTGGTAAGATTGGAAAATAAAATGGTAAAGAGATGAAAATAGGATTAAAATTTTTTATAGATTTAATTTTATAGGATTTATGGACCTTATCTATTCCGTAAATCAATATATTATTAATTTTGGATCCATTTTCCTAGATATTGACCTTCCATTATTAAAAATTTGTGGGTATTTACAAAAACATCAACCCTTTTTATTTATAAAGGGGTCCTCTCACCACCCCCCTCAATACCACTTTTAAAATTATGTTTTCTCATTAAATACCATTAAATTTCCTTCCAATTGTATCCAATATTTATTTTATTATATTGTATAAGAATTATTTTTTCTTAATCCCTCCATTACCAAGGGATCCTCCAAGGAACTCTCAAAGTGCTCAATGTGAGTTATCATTTATACTTAATCTCATTCCATTCTATTCTAACAATAAAATTAAATCTTTATAATCCCTATATAGTATACTAAGTATTGTTTATTTACAAAAAATTATTATTCAATGGAATAATCATTAACCAATTTTCATCTTTTCCCTTAAGGAAAACAAAAATGAAATTTTTGGGCGTGTGTGTAGATGACTACCTCCACAAAGCATTATGTTTCATTTTCATTAAACACCTTTCCCAATTGATAATAAGAATGATTTTAATGGATAAAAATGATTTTAATGATATAAATATTGTTTTGGAATAAAAAAATTAGAGATCCAATTAATGATATGATCAAAAAAACATTAATAATCCCTAAATGGGATGATTCTTCTAATATTATAATGATATTAAAACTTAATCACCACATAATCATCCATTAATCCTAGTATGTTTATGTTTGGGTCGGTTTATCCACCTACTTAAATAGTGCTATGAATTTATATCATGGATGACTATAGGAACTCAATTAATGGTATAATATGTTATTAATAGGTAAATATTAATTTTATTTGGTTCGATAATGGTAATATTAATGTAAAACTCACTAATTATAAAAAAACCCTTCAATCATCAAGAATCACTAAACAAGATTATTTTGGATTTTAACTTCAAGGATAAAGACTAAGACACTCATGAATGGAATTTTAAACATTATAAATTTTTATAAATTATCCCAAAAATTAAATTAAATTATTCTTTAATGATGAAATATGTAATTAAAATGAATAATGACACTGCTATTTTGAAACTAATACAAATGGTCAAATTATAAAAACTATATGTGGGAAAAAGGTAAAAAAGAAACTAACAAGAATTAATATATATGATGAATATATATGAATACTATAAATTAAAATGGTTATGATTATGTTTTTTAATTAAGTGGTTAATATAGATATTTTTTTAATACATGAGGCTAAAGTACCTTTACGAAAGCGGGGAAAAGTTTTAAGGGGTTTTTAGGTTGCAATTCTGATTCTTTGAGACATAATACAATTTGGGAACCATGTTCTCCTTTTATGGTGTATTTATTTCCTAAATATTTATATCATATATTTTTTATTTCATTATATACACTATTCCAAATCATACTCACATCTTAAAATGGTTTTTTATTCAATTTGTTACCCCAATAGAATGGATTTTCGGTAACTCAATGTTACTTAATTGAGTTATGATCATTCTATTTAACATAATTCAAACAAATAGGTACGTTATAACCTTGATATTATTATGTTGTATTATATCAATATTTTATATGGATTTATATTCTTGCCACATAAATCTTTTTTGGATATTTCCTACCTTGTCCCATACCATGTTTTATTTATACATATATTTAATATTATTTTATGTTGCCTAGAGTCTCTAGGAATTTTGGTCTTCTTTTTTTCCAATGGAATTTGAACAATTTTAAAATGGTTTTCTAAACTGTGTTCCTTAATCATTTGGGATTCATGATATTTTAAAAAAATTGTTTTATTTTATTTTTCCTTTTGTTTTTTCCATTCCTTGGCATCTTTCTCCAACACCACCACCATGAGGACTCTCCTCTCTAGCTAAGCTTCCCCTCCTCATAGGGCCTCCCCCATCATGAGTTCACCGTTTTTTCCCTCCTATATTCTATTATTAATTTATTTCATATGTGAGACCCTTGGTCTAAACCCCTCCACACGACACATTTTCTTCACACAGTAATTTCTCCTATATTCTTGGTGATTATATGTCAAATAACCTAGGTATGAGTTCCTTATCCCTCGTCTCCTTTTATTAAAATTTTACTTAATCCTATCATCATGGTTGGTTTAGTAAAACTATAAGTCTAGGGTATAAGCATGTTTTTATGTTTTAATTGGTTTTTAAGGTTCGTGGGGTCTCTTATTCACTGATTGGGTGTCCACTATTGAAGGCGACATGTTTCAGCTCATCGCGACTTGCTTCCACTTGATTTGAGGTAATATTCCCAGTTTTTTTGCTTTAAATTTAAGATCTATTAATTACTTGATGTTTTAAATTTTTTATTTAATTAATTATGCTTATGTTTTATTTTTAAATAGAATTTGAAAAATGAATCAAGGTGTTTTATATTTGGCATAATTCCATTACATAGCAAGTCAAGTGGCACTTGAAATTCCAAGAATTCTAAAAGTATTGAAATAATTATATAAAATAAATTGAGATGTTTTTAAATTTTTTAACCGTGTTTAGTTCTAGAAATAAATTTAAATGTTTGGATTTTTACCTTTTTGGATTTCTGTGAAAACTAAACTGAATTCTATAAAAGGGTTTTCAAATGGATTTTTTAATAATTTGTTTTAGAAAATATTTGGAAATAGTTTTTTAAATGGATTTTGAATTTACAATTATAAAAAAAATTAAAATTGGGATTTAATTTAATAAAATGCATCTTAACATATATATATATACATAGTCAAATAATGGTTCTAAATATAGACACGTGTGTATATATGTAAATCTACTTTTATAAATTTACATGAGAATCTATGAATTTTTTAAATGGGAAAATCCTATATATATATATATATTTGAGTGTGTATAAGTGTATATGAGTTTAACTTTAAAATGGGTTTTCCTCTTTTAGGTTTTAAAATGTATTTAAAATTCTTATTTGGAACCTTTCAGAGGTTTTCTAAAGGAGTGTGTGTTAGTGTGTGTGTGTGTGTGTGTGTGAAAGCTCCTATTAAACCCAATTTGGTTTTTATTTATGTGGATTGTGGCCCTTTGGGTGTTCTTGTATTTCATATTGTGTGATTGTTATGAAATCATGTTGGTTTATTAATTAAGATATGGACATGAGGGTGTGTAATTTTATATCCTCCATGTTACTTGTATTTATCCCAGTTTATTATTCAAACATATCATCAATTATGCATATTTCTTGTTTACTAACCCTTTCTTTAATTTTATCATGAGAACCTGAGTATATAAGAGGGTTTTTATATGCATGATACATTATATAGCTAAACATGACTATCCTCCCCTCTTATTAGTGATCAGTCTAGAAAGGATGTTTCATTCTAATGAGGTTGGGTGCGGGCTAGTTGGAAGGTATGTTATTGGAAGAAATGTATACATGTATGTTAGTTTGTGCTTAGTAATTCCAAATATTTTCTCTATTTAGGACATATGTTAGATCCCATTACAACTATTCCTTTATTGGTAGGCTGACATATGGTGATTTCCTCTTACTTCAATTGATTTTCAAGTGTACTTCATATTTTTTCACATTGTTCGATTCTCCTTTACTCCTTATATTTTCTCCTTTGATCATTTGGTGCTCACAAATTGTTCCCTTTATTTTATTTGTGTAATTGGTATTTACTATACATTTATTGTATCCTTTTAAAAATATTATTTTACCTAGAATGGGATTTTTCTAAATAAATTATCATAAATGACTAATTTCACTTAAATAAAATAAAATGAATATTTATAAAATAGTTTCTTAAATTTTTAGATTTATATGTTTTAAACTAAAAACCTATAATTAAAAAATTTAGGTCAAACTATCACTAAATAAATATTTATTTTAATGTTTTTACATAGGGTATTGTTTCTATTGTTCATGCCTACATAGATTTATCTCACACCTACTTCTCATTTCAATTTCAATTTTTCATCCAAATTTTGGAAACACCTGAGACCATTGATTTATTCAAGGTGAGTTGATTATTTTACTATGTCTGGTATGTCGTTCTTATTACATAATTTTGATAGAAACTGGTATTAGTTTCCTAGATTTTTTTGTTTTTGTCCCTTTACATGATTTACTTTGGAAAATTGGGCATTTACTTCTTTCTATAGATGAATGGTTATAATAAATACTATTTAATGAAGAAAACACATCTAGTGGTGTATTTTTTAAATCTTTAAATTATAGTGGAGGGATATTTGGTTCTAATTTTATATTTTATTTATACGTTTATTGTTTTAATTATATTTATATTGGGAATACTTTTTTTGGCATAGATTTCTGATATATAAAATGGTCATTTCAATTTTTGGTTAGAATGATTGTTGTGTTTTTTATCTAATTTAAGATATAAATTGGTCCCAAGTATTATTTTCTTGATTCCTAGTAACTTGGGAACTAAAAATGCTATTTGGGCCTAATATTAGGTCATCTTAAGAATTATAACGTTGGAAGACTCGGGCTGGTTCATGACAAAATGGTAACAGAGCCACTGTGTTTCTTTACTCAATTTGAATGAAGGCACTTTCATGATTAACCCTTGTGTTATTTGTAATGTCACCATAGGATCTAGAAACAAATGGTTTTCATTACTTAAGAATTTTTTCAGGGATTGGTACCTGATCACCACCAACCATGAAGACACTTGAGTCACCATGTGTAGTTGAGATTTTAATTTCAAGAGTGAATTTTTATTTGATTACCATTGATGATATACCAATTATCATTGGCATGATTTAGTTTATTTGAGAATATTTTATGTATTTCTAGAGGAAAATAAAGATATAATTGAAGTGTGAGGTTGGTATCATGGCTAGAAAAACCATATGGCAATCAAGTCCCAAATCTCTAACCTATTATTGGAACTATTTAATGGTTTTCACATGCCTCATCAAAAAAGTGTCCAATTTGACCATAATTATAAATTTGGTTTTGGTTTTTTTATTTAGAAATCCAATTTTTTGGATTCCTTGGACTAGTTTCGTAAATGTTAAAACACTTAATGTTGATCATGTGATATGTTTTCATGGTCGGTTTGGATTTTCATACCATGTTGTGTATTTTATGAATTTTTTTTAGAATGTAAAAAAATATATTTTATAAAATTTTGGTATTAAAAATGATATTTAGAGAATGTTTAAAAAAGTATATTTCATAAAAGAAATTAAACATGGGAATTTTAAATAGTTATTTTGTCAAATTTTTTTAAAATTGTATGATTTCATTTAAAAAAATTGAAATTTTTAAAGTTTTTAAGTTGGATTAAAAAGTGTTTCGAAAAGTAAATGATTTAAATATATTTTTAAAAGTGTATGATTTTTTAAAAAAATGGGGTTTCTCTTTTCCTTCTGTGTATTTTAAAATTAATATTTTAAAAATATTATATTTGAATTTTTTTTAAAATAGAAGTAAATTTTTTTCTTTTAATGTTAATTTTTTATAAAATAGAGTGTCTGAAATGAGGTTTTTGAAAGCATCATGCTTTTTTTTATTTTTTTTATTTTTTCCATGACGGGTGGGACTTATTGTTTTGTAATTTGAGGTGTGAGCCATTTGAGTTCATGTTTAGTGTTATTTGAATTCTGCCTCTTAGAAATTTCAAAAAATGGATGGATTTTTTGTTTCTCGAGAATACTTTTAGGGTTATTCTCAACCTTTTTTGGTGACTTCCCGCTAGTTGGCGGCATTACTCGGACATATAATTGATTGGTAGGTTTGGATTCATTCTTTCTCTATACATTTTCTCAATATTTCTATGATCTTTCCCTTCTTTTTTCGTGGTTACCTTGGTTCGTCATCATTATTAGTGGATATTTTGTTCTAGGTATAATTTTTTGTTTTCTTTTTGATTGGTTTCATTTTTGGTGGTTTGGAATTGGTGAGAGCCTTTGAGTTATTTGTATTCGGTTTTTCATTAGATTATTCTATATGGATTCTTATGGGTTGTTAGTTTAATGTAGTACTTATTCCTCATTAAAGATCATTTTTTCTATGATTTTTGTTTCATATTTAGTAAACTGAGAGTTGTTCCTATTGGGATGAGAATGGGTTGGTTTGATGCTTCAGTAACATGGAAAAATGGTCGTATGGTAATTTGAACAGCTAAGAGTGCTTATTCTTTTTCATTTTTTTTCATGAGTTTATATCCCATATTTGCGGTCGAAACTTGTTGTTTGATTATGGTGAATTGGGTTCAATGCATTTGTTAGTTTTTGAAATGAGAGTTATTAGTTTTTATCCTCCTTTTGGTGGGTATGTTTGAGAGGGTTTTGTGGTTTCCTTGGGTTTCAGGTGGTAGTGTTCTTTTCTATGTGTAGTATCTCTAAGATTTATTGTTATTGACCAACCCATTTAGATGAATTCATAATAGTGGGGATATGATGATAGATATTGGTGTTTGTTAACCTTCTGTCCCTATTGGTGGTTGGTATCCTCTATGAGATGTTGAGTGTTACATAAGGATTTTCTTTTTTTATTTTAAAGAATCTTTCAAGTGGTTATTTTCTAGTCGACTTCCATCCTTTGTAAATGGATTTATAGGGGCATAAAGAATTATGGTGGGTATAATTATCATACAATATTTTTTATTAATTTAATTAATATTTTTTTATATTTTTGAGAGTTTCTAGGAATTTTGGGTAGGAAAGTATTTAAAATTTATATCATTTTAAGGGGTTGCATATTTAGTTAGCATAGTATTACAATCCTTGCAACATCCATGTAGTAGGTTCTGTCTCAGCAAAGTGATGTTTGAAACTGTTAGAACAAGGTTTATTAAACTGTGTGAGGGGGACCACTAGTGGTTTATTAAACGTTTAGAACAAGGTTTATTAATTGTGTGGATTTCCTCATTTTTTTAAATTTTTTCCCATTTTCATTATTTTTCTAACTTCCCTACCCCCTCTCTATTGCACCTATCCTTCATGTCTAATATTCCCCTCCTCAAGCGGGCCCCCTCTCCATAATCTCCCCCTATACAGACTCCAGCACTCTCCCCGTCTATTCGGCCACACGTGACACCCCTATTTCAAACCCCACCTCTTAACACCTCTTCTTTAAATATAGATCTCCCCTTTTATAGAAATTCTAGGTCAAATCCCCTAGGTATGAATTTATCCTCCCTCATCCCCTTTTCAAGTGTTTTTAATATGACATATATCCATGTTTGGTTTGAAAAAAACCTATATCTATTAGTCAACTCAATTTTTATGGTTTCTTTGGTGTTTAGGATTCATAGAAATATCTTCTTCCTTGATTGAGTCTCTTCTATTTAAGGTGGCATAATCTGGCTCACCAGAGCTTAGTTTTTCTTAATTTGAGGTAGGTTTCCCAATGTTTAGAATTGAAATTTTAGATACATTTATTTAATTATGTATAAGATGTTTTATTTAATTAATTATTCTTATGGGTAAAGGTTAAATTAATGTTGAAAAATGTTTCAAGGTGTTTTTCATTTGGGATAATGTCTTTACATGGAATTTCTAGTGGGACTTGAAATTTGAAGTATTCTAAAAGTTTGGAATAATTATTTAAAATAAATTGATATGTTTTGATATATTTCAACCCCATTTGATCTTGGAAATAAAATTAAAAGGTTTTAATTTGTCCATTTTTTTATTTATGTTAAAATTGAATCGAATTATCCAAAGGTTTTTTCAAATATAATTGTTTATAATTAGTCTTAGAAAATATTTTAAAAAATATTTTTAATTGTCTTTAGAAAAGTCAATAATCATATAATTTTTTTGAAAATGGTTTTTTATTTTATAAAATATCTCTTGATATATATATATATATATAAATTTTCTAAATATATACATTAGTATATATATTTATATCTATGTGTGTGTGTGAAAAAAATCACTTGAGAATATGTAGTTTTTGGAAACAGGATAAATAGATATATATAAATTTGTATGGGTATAAGTGTACAACTTAAAAAAAATTATCTTTTGGTTTCTAAAATGTATTTCAAATTCCCATTTAGAAACTTTAAGTGATTTTCCAAAGGTTTTCAAGTGTGCAATGTCTCCTTAAACCCTATTTGGTTTCTATTGACACGGGTTATATCCCTCTGGGTATGCTTGTATTTTATATTGTGTGATGCTTATGAAATCGATATTTTTTTAGGAGGAAGACATAATTGAGGGTAGGTTATTTGATATCCTTTGTGATACTTGTATTGATCACTATTTGTTATTTCTGTTTATCATCAATTATGCTCAATTATTGTTTACTCAGCCTTGCTTTACTTTAGTTTGGGGAACCCAGGTAGCTAAGTGGTAGTCTGGACTTTTCTGCACTAGATATCAACACACTACTAGGATCCCCTCTAGTTAATGATCAAGATATATTGGGTGTTCCATTCTGATGAGGCTAGGTACATACTTGTTCGGTGGTTTTTGATAGGACACAATATACACTGGTAGGTTGGTTCAGGGCTAGTAAATTCTAAGATGTCCTAACATTAGAACGTAGGATATATCCCATGAAACCTATTCCCTAATTTTTAGATTGATAAAGTGGGGTTTCCTCTTGGATCATTATATTCCATTATGTACTTGATATGCATGTCACCTAGTTTGATTATCCTTTACTCCTTATATTTTCTCATTTGATGATATGGGGCCCTCTAATTATGTCTTTTATTTTCTTTGTGCGAGTAGGGTTTAATATATAGTTGCGGTATCTTTTTAAAAGGATTTAATTTTCATATAATGTTTTTTTAAAATAAATTGTTTCAAATGACTGATTTCATTTAAATAAAATAAAAGGAGAGTTTATAAAATAGTTTTAAAAATAACTTGGTTTATATGTTTCAAACTAAAAACCTATATTTAAATAATGTAGTTCAAATGAGTACTAAATGGATTTTAATTTTAAATTATATATGTGGAATTTGGTTTATCTTTTCCATTACTATTGATCATTTTCTCACACATATTTATAATTTCATTTTTAGGTTTTCATACATCTTTTGGCTTCTCTTGAGAGTGTTGGTAATTTGAGGTGAGTTGGTTATTTTATAACATTCAACTTATTGTTCTTATTACCTAATTTTGTTAGGATATTCTTTTACTTTCCTATAATTTCTATAATTTTTCCCTTTACTTGATTTACTTTGTTCAACTAGTCTTTTACTGCTTCATATGAATGTAGGGTGGTGATAGTTGTTGGTGGCCAAATAAAAGGTATCTGGAGGCATCTTGTTGTCTATCATTTCATTGTAAATGAGGGGGTTTGGGGTGTTATTTGAGAGTTTATTTATACATTTATTTTCATGTTTATTTTTATTTTTTATATTTTTTCAACATGGATTTTTGTTATATGGATGGGTTATGACAGTTTTTCATTATATTTTCAGTGATTGTAGTAATCTGATTTATGGGAGTAATCATTACCAAGTAGTGTTTCCTTGATGCTTAGGTACTTGTTCCAGCTCATGGGGATTGGAAACAACCTTCAGGCCCTATCATGCTCTTTCTTGGGTGTCTTAAAGATAAACATAAATAGATGGTTTGTGACATACATTATGTAGTATATTACCCGCAAGGTAGGTTGATAGCCTAAATCTCCATTTATTGAGTTATAAATTTTTTTTCATGAACACTTTTATTCCATTTTTAGGTTCTCCGACACTAATATTTTATTTTATGTTATTTTATAATCCACTATATTAAAATAATATTTTAATAAAAATAATATTTATTTACTATTTTTACTACATGGGTTTTCAAAAAAGTTATTTTGAAAGTATTAAAAAGGTTTATTTACTTTCATTATAAAATATTTTATATTTGAATCCCCATTTCCAATAGAAAAAATTATTTCATTATCAATGTTATATTACTTCATACACTATTTAAAAGTAAAATTTTTCACAATATTTCACTTCACCATTTCAAAAGTTTATTTTGAAAGTGAATTATATGTTTGTATTTTATGTTTTCATTAAAAAAATCTAAAATGTATTTTAACTTTTTAACTCTATTTTTCCTTTCATATTCCAAAAGTATTTACACTCATGAGATTTATGTTACATGATTAATCATAAAATAGAAAAACATATTTATTATATGGGGCATTTAACTCGTGGTATCAAACCATTAGATTCTTAATCTAGTCTTGTGTGATGTTGTTTAAAGCATTCTTTTACAAGGATGTTTTTTATCTATAAAAATATTATTCTATGTTTAATTTATTACCCTAGGTATATTTCACTTATAACCATCCACCTTCTTTCTCTGTGTAAGATATCTTCTTTTTCTAGGTACATCACTCTCTGAGTTTTTCGTTAGCTTTTTTTTTCGGGTAAATTTTTCCTCATCTTTAAACCAATTTGGGAAAATTGGAGAGGATCCATATGGAGATCATTTTTGGGTAAAATGACTTAACTTTTAGGTATTAATTATTTTTTTAATTAATAGAGTCTAGATATAAAAGTGTTAAGTATTTCACGGTTTCTTGGTAAGATGAGAAGCTTTAACGGGGGTTGGGTTTCTAAATGTAAAATGGGATGAAAACCTATCGGAAGAACATTTATATTCTAGGTAAATGGATTACACATTGTTTAATTTTTTTTTTAATTAAAAAATTTAAGGCGATGAGTTTTTTGGCATGTCCCATTAAAAATATTTACACAACATGTATCTACATTAGATGATGTGTAATTCCCCGACCTGCAATTTTAAACTATGTTGTGTGGTTTATTTTTCATTTCACCTCACTGTAGTCTTCTCCTATAGATCCAAGGGAATCTTCCAGATCAATTTGAAGTGCCAATCTTCTTTATGGACATCCCAATAATGCCTTAAATCCCAGGTAAGTGGTTTTGGTCCAATTTCTTCCTTTTATTCCTTGGTTCTCCAACTATTGTAATGAAATCCTTTGACAATGTGTATTTTAGGTTTTGATCTTGATCAGTTTTGATCAAGGATTCTCTTCGAGATCATTTTCACCTTTATCATCAAGGGTTTTTTCTATTGGAATCATTTTCGGATCATCAGTAAAAGGTAGGTGTCAAAATATTATCCCTATGGTTTGATAATTTACAAGTTCATGTAATATTGTGATTGTGACAATGTAACTTGTGCCCAAATCAATTAAATAATTAATGGGATTATTCCTAGAAGTCATTTGGTTTTAATTTGATTCTAACCAACCCTATTGTAACCCTTTGGGTGAGAAAATCAGGAATATAATTGAATTGGATAATGATTTAAAGGGTGTTTATCATGAAATAAGACCATAGGTGATTTCAAGATAGAGAATCCTGATGTTATGTCTTATTGCTTATTTTTATGATTGTTTTTCAATTTTGGTTTAACTTAAAGGCTTATATGAAAGATAAATGGTAATTCTCATAATTAACCCTTGAGATTTATAATGTAATATTATGATATCCATGTTGTATGAAAGGACTTGTGTTCCATGCTAAAATGAATTTATATTGGGTTTGACCCTAGAACGTGCAACCTTATATGCTATAATGATGATATTGAGCATGATCAGCCCAGTCCTGTGTTATAATTCTTATTGAGAGTGAGATCAACCCAGTCTCATGTTGTAATGCTTATAGGGCTTTGACTTATATTTTTTAATGCTTATAATTATTTGAACTGGATTTTTGTTACTATTCCATGGTTATATAGTTGATTTTTTTATGGTCATAAGACATACTCAAAGATATTCTAGCATGGTTCTAAAAGAGGTCATTTTTCCTTGGTTATATGGTTGTGGTTTTCATGGTTTTAATATATTCTTAGAGATATCCGGGCATGGATTCAAATTATATTGTTGTTATATTTTATTAACTGTTGAATTATTTAATTTAATTTTTGTCACTATATTGAATAAACATATTAGCATAGTGGTTAGTTTATACATGGTGGTATCGACCTACTGAGTTTTACACACACCCTATTTAGGCCTCCATTTGATACCCAAGTAGATTACGTTCATGCAAGTTTGGAAAAGGTAATGTACATTAGTGTTGATTGTTTTCTTACTAGATGGGATAAAGTCTAAAGGTTTGACTTGTTTGGGGTTCGGGACTGAGGAATTTTGAGTCTTTATTTGAGTCTAGTATACATTTAATTTTATTTTTTTATGGTGTTAAATTTAATTACATTCTAGCACATCATTACATTATTCCTTTATTATTTATTGGATTATTCGGTTGTCTCTTATTGTTGCTTTCCTCTATGTCTATACTATGATTTCTTTTGATTGTATGGTTTATTTCTATTGCTATGACACTTACTACTAGGGTTATAGTCTCCCCAATATAAATATTAGACCCCCAATGCTAGTGAGAATCCTCTAGAGAATGGGGAGGTGCACTTGAAGTCTTGTAACTAACCCTTTTTTCCACGTGAGAGAGTGGCGGATCGGGGGACATTACACTCTAGATGTCTTATGAAACATGTTTCCCTATCAAATATATGATTATCACTGCCTTTTTCTTTCCTAACCATCCATCGTGAATATCCATAACATTAATTCTAATGTATTTATTTTGTGAATAAACCATTTTCTACTTATACATTGATTAATTAGGAAATTATTGACTAAAATGTATACACATTACTATAAACAGTTTTATTTTGAATGAATATTAAATATAAATATATTATATTTATTGATTGGGGAATTTTTGAAATTATGTATTGTTGTAATTATTATATGAAAGTCTATTAATTACACATGAAATGTGACTATGTAATTTTAAACTATGCACCATATTCCTTCGTATGGGTTGTTATCATGTTATCCCTTTTATTGAAATCACTAAAATAATTGGTCTTCTGTATATTTTTATTCTCATATAGATGATTATTTCAATGTTTACTAAGTATTTTTTAATTATCAACCTTCTTTACCTTAATGCGTTATGACTATGTTATCCCTTTTAATGACATAAGTAATTCTAATAAGGATGATTGTTAGAAAATATTATTATTTATTGTATACTCATTATCTCGTAGAATTAATGAATAGGACATAAACAAGAGATGGTTGGGGGCCTACATTATATATCGCCTCGATACATTGGTATGTCTCATGAGAAAAACATGTTTTTTTATTTGGTACAAACATTCCAAATTCAATAATATTTCTTGATTTCTGTCTAGATGATAAGAATAATTTCTTGTCTATGTCCTTTATGGAAGGAATGATGACTTCAGTAAGACCTTGATGGTAAGATCAATATGTACTACATTATGAATTCTATCACCATGAATTCATTTATTATTATCCTTTTGATCTATTTATATTCATCTATATCCATGGATATATTATGCTTTTAGAGTTAGTTGATTATTACATTATGATGATTAATTATTACCAGATTAATATTTATGCCTTGTTTATTCTATGATTTCATAAGTTGTATGTTTTTCATTACTAAGCATTTCAGATCACCCGTTATTATGTTTCTATTACCCAGGCTATGAAGAAAATAATTACACAAGATATGACTAGATGAATTTAATGTGTGGGGGATTTATGGGAGATGTTGAAGACATATTATGCATTAATTATTTTCTTATGTAGTAGAAAAAACATCAATTACTTTGGAAAGGCATGGCCTTTTTTAATTTATTATTTCTAAAAATTATCTAAATTACTAAACTTAAAAGGTATTCGGAATGTATGTAATGAAATATTTTCTTTAAGTCGTGTAATTATAGGATAGTTCTGTTTGTAAATCTATAAGTGGTATCAAATATATTATTTATAATATGTGTTTTAAACACTAGATCTATGAGTGTGCGAGTAACACCTGAATGTTTTTATAAAATATTTTCTCAAAATAATATTAACTATTCAATAGCTTGAATTTCATGAAATCATGAGTCTCAATGAACTATGATACTTCCTTATTTTAAAATGAAATTTATAACCCAATCATTTAGTTAGCGGGAATAAATATAACTAACTTAAGAAAATGTATTGTGAATGAAAAATATAAGTAATTATTTATTTCTATTTTTGATCATTGATTTAAAATTAGTAAAACAATTAACGAAATATATTTGTTACATATTTAACTAACTAGTTTTTATATTAATCCAAAAGTTATTTTTTTCCCAGGGTATGAATAAACCATATTTGATGTATAAAAACCTATATTTTTCAAATAGGTAATTTTCCGTATTTTAATGGTAAAACCATTTAAAATTAAGATTTTAACACATTAATAATTTTTATATGAAAAAATAAACATTTTCTTTAGAATAAGGATATAAAAAAATACATTAGAATAATTTTTTATATTTTCTAATAACTCTCATGTTTTTATGAATAGTAAAATATAATAATATTTAATTAAAAACAACTTTTTTCATCAAAATAATTTTTTTGGTTAAATTATTATATTGATTTTTCAAAATTACAAATAGAATATATTTTTATTAATAAATATAATATATTTCAAAATCATTAATTTTACATTGAATTCAGATGTAAAAACATTTCAATCTTTTGAAATGTTTTAATTTTTAAAACTCATTCTCTCTATGACAACGAGATTAATTTTAAATTAATTATTTAAAATTTTGTTCTTGTAATTTTTAAAAATAGATTCCATATTTGGAATTATAAATTCCAAATGATGTAAATACCATACTTCTATTTTTTGTCATTATGAATAGTAACTTTTGTAATTTTTATTAATACGGTAAAAGGGTAAATTGGGTAACTAGGGTAAACATAATATTATTAAATTACCCTAAATTTTTTTTCTAATATTATTGGATTCGTTTTTTTAGACCTAAATCATCCTTGGGCCAAAATGGTGTCGTTTGTAAGCCACTTAGATGGGATTAGGATATTTTATTTATTTTATTTAAAGAAAAGTGAAATATGTCTTACTAATATTTTAATAAATAACTCATTTTTAATATAAATTTATGTGGAATATAAATTTGATTATAAATATAAATTTAAAATATAAAATTATTTTATTTATCATGGTCATTTATTGGTACTTGTTAGTAAATAAATAATTATATTAAAGACTTATACTTTAACGATGCAAAAATTATTTAATTGATGAGAAATCCATAAAATGATTATTATTAAAATTATAATAACCATTAAAAGACCCAAAAACTTGACCAAATCTTGTTGGACGAGTATATATCAACCATAACAATCCAAGGTTATAGTTATTAATAATTTTGATACTTATAGAAGATATTATGAAACTTATATTATTTTATTTAAAGTGATGATAAACTTGTCACATTCATGTTTTAAAAAGTATAACATCTTTCATGATGGATTTTCCAGAATATAAATTCAACTAAAAGTTTTATTATAAAATATAGTATATTTATCTTCACTTTAGTATTTTATTTTGTATTTTAGGTCAAATAAATACGTGTATTAAATAATTACACAAAACTGTTGTAGTAATTATTTTATTAAGGTAAATATCAAAATAATGTTATTAAAAGAATTAAAGTAAATATAATTTTGGATAATTAATAGATAATTTTAATTTTATGGATAAAATATTCCTTTTATTAATATTATAAAAAAATTATAAGTGAACTTGTTATCTTAATATTTTTATAAATCAATGAATTGAATAGTGTTAAAATAGACACTATTGACTGTTCATAAAAATAATATTTTATTAAATAATTTAAAAATATTAAATAATTTTTTAAAAATGTATAATAATTATTATATGGTTTAAAATGTTATAAGGTATTTATTTATGTTCTAATTCCCATCATATAAGTAAATATATCACTCTTAATAATGAAATATTTGTTATCATAGTTAAAAATTAAATAGAATTAGTAAGTGTTAATTAAAATGATAAGGTTTAAATTTATAGAAATATTTGTCTAAATTTTATTTTTTAATTCTATTAAAACCCTAAATAATATTATATTATATTTTTTTACATTTAAGAGGTTTTTTATGGGGTTTTATTTTATGATAAATTAATATTTTTTAGATCCCAAAATTGTCCCTCACCTAAATTATAAAAGGTAATTAATCCCTCACCTCTTCACTTTACTTTGAGCCTTAAATATAGACCATTTCCCACCCATTTACATTATCAACTTCAATATTAACTACTTATATGTTTTTTTATTCTTCAATGTCCAAATCTAGTGCTTTAATATGAGATTTAGAGGGTAAAGGTTCAATAAGAGGTAATCTCCTCTATCGATTCATTCAAATTTATTTATTCTTATACATTCTATTAAAGAGTTGTTCCATTATAAATTAATAAATATATTATCAAAAATATACGTATATTCTATTATGATTATGAAACAACCATATTCCATTTTCTATCCATCCTACAAAAAAACAAAATCACCATGGGTGCGTACGTACGGCTTACCGTCTACACGTCGTGGTGTAATATTTTTTTCACAAAAAACATACTTGGATGAGTATAATGATGGAAATTTTAACTTTATAGTATTATTATAAAATTATATTTATTCTTAAATATTATACACCATCCACTTTAATACCATTCAACAATTATGGGAATGATATAGTCGCTCATGCGTGCGCACGACCTACCATCTCCATGATGTGATACGATTCATTCTACAAGATATACATTAAATCATGATTATATAAATTAATGAAATGAAAAAAATATGATATATATTATATTATTACATTATGAAAATGATATAAATATAACCTAATAATATGAACAAGAACTTATCAGACAAAACATGCGTAAGAAAATAAAGAAGTTAACACCCGATGGATGAGTAATAATGTTACTAACAAAAGGATGATAATATGATCATATATGATATCATAAAAATGAATATGCTTATGAAATAAGTCAATAAAATTATTTAAATCATTATATAGTAGGTTTAGATAAGTTCAAGGGAAATCATACCGAAGGTAAGTGATAATTTTACAATCTCATTATTATCTGAGATTGTTTATATGTAAGTATTTACTAGGGAATATTTATCATCCATATCCATGTTTCCTAATTATATATTCAAAAATATTATTTAGTTTATTATATAAGTTTATAGATTCAATTTTACACATTGGTAAATTTTTATCAAATGGTATGAAAGGAATATTTTTTTCATTTTCAATATAAGGTACTTTTTGACATTTTTGGAAAAAGTATGAGGAGAATGTTTTTTAAACTTATATGGATTGAATGGATTTTTATGTTTTAATAACACCTTATTTCCATGAATATTACTCTAAAATATTTCATTTTTTATTTTTAAATTAATTCCTTTCCTTTAAAATTGCACGATATTTTGAGAAAAATTGTTATTTAAGAAGAGATAATATTTTCCCAAAGAATTAATATTAAGTGTTATATCAAAATTATTTTCCATCTAAGATGGAATTATTTAATAGGGTTGTGTTTCAAATATAATATAATTATTGTTCCTATGGTTTTATTATGGTTTATTTGTGAAATTCATTAGTTTTACATGGATTATGTTATGGTGTTTAAAGAAACTCATTTTATTTCTTCAATTATCATGAATGATTTCTGTTATTTTAGCACACGTAAGAATGATTTAATTTTGAGATGTGTGGTACCTATATCTACCTCCAATTAATTGAGTAAAGATTTATATCTCTTGATATAGACAAGGGTAGAATATTTAATGTTCGCAGTTCAGTAGTACAGGGCTGGAACAAGGGGTGAACTCAGTTCAATAATGGAATTGTTTTGCTATCATGGTCTTGGAAATGATCCTTGACTAATATGGAATTATTTTCTATGATTTTGTGTATGACAAAAAATTTCATGTCATATTTTAGGACTTTTCTGTGGTTAAATTCATTTATTTTTATTAACTTTTATGATTTATCCCATGACATGATTTCATGATCTTTTATAAACAAGATAATATTTTTAAATGTTATGTTCTTATGTCTTATGATTATGATAAGATTTATATATATCATGTATAAACTTACAAATAATATGAGCTCACACTTTTATATGTTTCTTTTCCTCAGATCATGAAGAAGGTTATTAGGTAAGATAAGTCAAAAGGGGTCTAGTTATGATGGAATAAGTGGGAGACAATGAAGATGTCTTATGAACCAGTTTTTTATGTTTCCTTATTTCTAAAGACACTATACCAAGATGGTCATGTCATGGTTTTATTATATTTTATAATTAATATTCTTTAATTTTTAAGTAGTACCAATGTATGTAAATTATGATTCGTTATATTTGGTATCAGATGAAACATATAGTTAACCTTTGGAAACTAGGATGATAAATCCTTTGTCAGAACCCAAAGGATATGTCAAAGTATAGGTTACAATCCTATTATTTTAGAAATGATTATGAATAACCTAAGATAATAAAGTATAGGTCACAATCCTTAATCAATTAATTGTACAAGACTTCCAAATGAGGAAATGAGGGAACAAAATTTTGTTCAGTCCTTCATGTGGCAGTGTCCACCTTCTTTTAGTAGGTCTTCTAATACATTAGTGGATGAACAATAGATTAGTACCACTAAAAAGATATTTTCAGTTCTCCCATGTTCAGAACATGATAAAGTCATCTTAGAAATCTACTACTTGGAAGGTGAAGTTGATCCATGGTAGAACCTTATCAATAATATAAGGCAAAGAGGTGAAATTGAATCCATGAAATGGGATGAGTTCAAGAACTTATTTTTCAATTATTACTTTCCTCAGATTATTTGATCAAATATGGAGAAGGAGTTCTTTGAGATTAAACAAAATGATGATGAACCTATTGGTACCTACAAATAATATTTTGCAATACTTTCAGGGTATGATTTTAAAATTATTACCCAACTTGAGAGTAAAATTGATCGATTCTTTAGTGGATTAAAACGAAGTCACCTAAGAGAATTTGCGATATGGGACTTCAATAACTATGACGAAATCATTTAATGTGCTCTCAAAGTTGATATTAATATTGGAGTAACCCATCAGGACTATGGGTTTGATAACAAGAGATAAATGGAATTCAATGGAAAATATAAAGACCACACTGAAAAGAAGATGAGTTTTCATTTATGCTTAAAGTTTGTAAATAAACATGGAGTAAATTTTCTTAAAGGGATTATCCAATGTTTTAAGTGTGGAAAATAATGTCATCAATAATTTAATGCTAAAGTGGTGGTAAAAAGATATATAATGTTGTGAATAGATAAAAGGCTACATAGAATGCACCTCTTACACTTCAATGTTACAAGTGCAAGGAAATGGGGAATTATTCTAATCAATTCCCTAATCTAAGGGTTGTTGATGATGATCAATGTAAGAAAACTATTAATAAAAAATACAAAGGTAGTTTATATGCAATCATTATCTGTGATGTGGAGTATGATAATGAAGTGGTGAAAGACACACTTACCATCTACTCTAAAGTATAAAATGTTTTATTTGATTATGGATCCACCTAGTCTTTTATTTATAATGAATTTTCTAACGGTATCTATGTATTATCTCAAAAATTAAATTTTGAGTAAGTTGTGACATCTCCAAATGGCACAACAGTCACATCAAAAATTTATAATTCTTTTATGGTTGGTGTTTGTGGGAAAGTGCTTCCTGAAAATATTGTGATCCTTTGTATAATGGAATTTTATGTGATTCTTAGCATGGTTTGGATTTATCTATATGGATATCATATTAATTTCCAAGGAAGGGAAGTCACATTTCATATTCATAAACAATCTATGATCATCTATCAATGAAAGTATTAATATGACCTTTCGGTAGAAATTTCTTCCATCTTATGAGACTGAATTCCTATAAATGAAGGTTATATATCTAAAATGGTTTGGGATAAACTTGCAGTTAAGAATACACCCATTTTACGAGAGTTTTATAATGAATTTTCAGAAGAATTACTTAGTTTTTTATCAAATTTTGAAGATGGGTTTTTGATAGAACCCATATTGGGTGATATTCCTATTTCAAATACAACTTATAGAATGACACCAATTGAGTTTCAAGAATTGAAGAAGAAACCCCTAGATAATCTTGACAAGAGAATCATACACCCTATTGTTTTAACTTGGGGAGAACTTGTTCGATTTGTTAAGAAGAAATATGCATCAATGAGACTCTACATTGATTATTGAGAACTTAAGAAGATTGTTATCAAGAAAAAATATCATTCTCCAAGAATTTATGACTTATTTTTTCAACTAAACAGAGCTCAATACTTTAAAAAGATTGATCATCATTTAAGATATCATCAATTATGGTTCAAGAATGAGGATATACTAAAGAAGACCGTCTGTACAAGGTATAGACACTATGAATTTTTAGTGATGCCTTTTGGTCTTACTAATGAACCCACTATCTTCATGGATCTAATAAATATAGTCTCAAGAGACTATCTTTATCAGTTTATGGTAGTCTTTATAGATGATATTATGGTCTATTTGAAGAGTAAGGAAGAGAATGAATATCACTTGATAAGTGTACATAAGAACCTGAGAAGCGATAATATTTATGAAAAATTTAACATATGTGAATTTTGGCTTCAAAAACATTCATTTGTTGGTCACATAATCTCAAGAGAGGGGATATCTGTGGATACAAAAAAAATAGAAGTTATTCAATGTTGGATGAGACCAACAACGATGAGTGAGATCCAAATTTTTCATTGTTTGGATAGATATTATCGATGTTTTGTAATAGATTTTTCATGATTATATAATCCAATCAACAAGTTGAATCAGAAAGAATCTAAGTTCATGTGGATGGAGGAATGTGAAATTAATTTCAAAGAGTTAAAAAGAAGGTTAGATAGTGCAACTATGCTCACACTTCCTTATAGTGAAGAAAGTTTTATGATCTATAGTGATGAATCCAATAATGGGATGGGTTGTGTTCCAATTTAAAATGATATAGTGATAGATTATGCCTCATAGAAATTGAAAATCCAAGAGAAAAATTACCCCAAGTCATGATTTAGAATTAGTTGTGTTAATATTTTCACTAAATATATATAGGAATTATCCTTATGGTGAGATGTGTGATATTTATATTGATCATAAAATTTAAAAGTATATTTTCACACAAAAGGGGCTAAATATGTGTCAAATAAGATGGTTGGAGTTGATTAAAGATTAGGAATTCTCAATATAATACCACCATGGGAAGGAAAATAATTTGGTAGATGCTTTGAGTTGAAAGGATCATGCTAGCCTGTCCATGATGAGGATCACAAACGATCCAATATTTATTTATTTTCAATGGATGGATCTTAAAATTTTATAGGAAGGGGAGAAATTTCATATTTCTAAAATTAATGTTCATCTATCTATATAAGTGAAGATTAAGGAGGAAGAGAAGGAAGATTTAGGGCTACAAAAGAAGGTGAGAAATGTTCCCGAATTCAGCCTTGATTGTAAAGGAATAGTAAATTTCTGTAACCAGATTTGTATTACTATCATACCATAATTAAAGAAAGAGATATTGGATGAGGCTCATAGTTCTTCATTATTTATTCATCCAGAAGCACAAAGATGTATAGGTACCAGAAAGAGTATTTCTGGGGGAATGGCATGAAAAGAGATGTTGTCAAATATATCTCTCGCTGCTTGTTTTTTCGGAAAGTTATGGTTGAGATATAGAAGTCTAAAGGAATGTTATAAATATTATCCATACCATAATGGAGATGCGAAAACATTACTATGGAATTTTTCATCAGACTTCCCAAAACATCTAAAGTATGTAATTCTATAAGTGCTATAATTGATCACCTTATGAATTTGACACATATCATTACTATTATAGAGGATTTATCTCTTGATGAGTTTACCAGTATATATGTAAAGGAAGTGGTAAGATTTTATGAAGTACCACTTCCCATTATATCTTATCGGGATACAAGGTTTACCTCAAAGTTTTGGAGTAGTCTTTAGTAGGCTTTGGATACATAGTTAAGTTTCAGCACTACTTATCATCCTCAGATAGATGGTCAGACTGAGAGGAGATTTCAAACTCTAGAAGACATGTTGAGATCTTGCTCTATGGATTCCAAAGGTTGTTGGGATCAACACCTACCTTTGGTGGAATTTTCTTAACATAATATCTTTCACTCTAGTATTCAGATGACACCTTGTAAACCCCTATATGGAAAGTATTGAAGAACTCCAACTTTTTGGGATGAAGTTGGGGAATGAAATCTATTAAGACCTAATCTTGTTGATGAAATGGTAGAAAATTTCATATATATCTAAAAAAATATAAGAGAATATCAGAGTCAAAAATTCTTATGCCAACAACTGGTAAAAATACCTAGATTTTGAATGGGGTGAAAATGAGTTTCTATGAATATCTCTCTGAAAGAGAGTAATTAGATTTGGAAAGAAGGGATAGCTGAGCCCTAGGTATATCGGTTTTTTTTAAAATATGGATCTTATTATCAAGATATCTTACTGATTGGATATTCTAAAAAATCTCTCTTAAGTTTATGATTTGTTCTATGTATCTCTCATGAGAAAGTACATATCTGATCCTTCACATGTACTAAACTCAAAAGTCATACCGCTGGAGCAAGATCTATTTTATGATGAACTATCAACAAATATTCTAGATCATAGTAAAAAATTTCTACAAAACAAGATCACTAAGTTGGTTAAAGTTTTATGGTAGAAACACTAATTTTAATAATCTATGTGGGAACTTGAGGAAGTTATGAGGAAGAGGTATCCTTATCAATTTGTATCTAAGTAATGAATTTTGAGGGAGAAATTTAGTTTAAGGGGGTAGAATGTAACACCCGGATGTTTTATAAAATATTTTCATTAAATAATTATAATTAATCTATACATTATATTGCATCAAATCATGTGTTCAAACAAACCATGATATTCCATTAATATAAAATGTCAATTATAACCTATCTATTTGGTTAGAGGGAATAATTATAACTAACTTATGAAAATTTATTGTGAATGAAAAAAAAATTATATATTTGTATTTTTTTAAGTGATTTAAAATTAGTAAAGTAAATTTAATGAAATATATTAGTTATATATTTAATAAAATACTTTATTATATTCATCCAATATTTTTTTCATAGGGTGTTAATAAACCGTATTTTATGTATAAAAACATATATTTTTCAAAAAGGTAGTTTTCCGCCTTTTAATAGATAACCCATTATAAATTTATATTTTGACACATTAATAATTTTTATATGAAAAAATAAACATTATATTTGGAAGTGTGATATAAAAATTTAATTTTGATGAATTTTTTATATTTTTTAAAAACTTTCAACTTTTGATGAATAGTAAAAATACACTAAATTTTAATTGAAAACAAAGTTTTCATCAGAATAATATATATGGTTAAATTATAATATTTAATAGTTTTATAGTATAAATAGAATATATTTTTATCACTAAATATAATTTATGTCATTATTATTAATTTTACATTGAATTCAGATGTAAAAACATTTCAATATTTTGCAAAATTTTAACTTTTAAAACCCATTCTCTCTCCGACAATAGGATTAATTTTAAATTAATTACTTCAAATTTTGTTCTTTTAATTTTTAAAAATAGATTAAATATTTTTAATCATAAAGTCAAAATTATAAAACTACCTTACTTTTATTTTTAGTCATTAGGAATAGTTACTTCGGTAATTTTTATTAATACTGTAAAAGGATAAATCGTGTAATTAAGGGTAAAAATAATATTAGGAAAATACCCTAGCATTTTCTTTGATATCATTGTATGTGTTTTTTCGACCTAAATCATACTTATTTAAAAATATGGTCCTTTTGAAGCCACTTGGATGAGATTAGGACATTTAATTTAATTTATCTAAAGTTAAATATGTCTCCCTTAAATTTTAATAACTAAATCTTTTTCAATATAAGTTTATATTGAGGAAAAATTAAATTATAAATAATAATTTAAAATTTCAATTTTTTTCTTTATCATTGTAATTTATTTTTAATTTTTAGAAACTAAATAATTAACTTAAAGACTTATAATTTATTGATAGATAAATTATTTAATTGATGAGAAATCAACAAAATAATTATTATTAAAATGATAATAACCATTGAAAGACCCCAAAACATGAACAAATCTTATTTTTAGAGAATATATAGACCATAAACATCCAATTGCAGATTTTTTGTCCATTTGGAGCCTTATAGAAGAGATTATTACACTTATATTATTTTATTTAAAGTAATGTTAAACTTTTCACATTCACATTTGAAAAAGAATAAAGTTTTTAATGATGGATTTATTAGAATATAAATTGGATTAAAAGTATTATTATTAAATATAGTAGATTTATCTTCATTATAAAATGTTATTTTTAATTTTTATTCAACAAATAATTGTATTAAGTAATTACACCAAACTGTTGTAGTAGTTATTTTATTAAGGAAAATATCAACTAGTTGTTATTAATAATATTAAATTAAATATATTGGAATAATTAATATATCCGATGATTTTTATATATATCATTGACCTATTAGAAATATAATAAGATATATTTTTTTTCATTTTACCTAGTTATCTTAAAATTTTTATAAATCAATGAATTGAATAGTGTTATAATTGAAAATGTTGATTTTTAATCAAAATAATGTTTTATTAAATTATTATAAATCATAAAACAATTTTTAAAAATATATAATAACTATTACATGGTCTAAATTTTTATAATGTTTTTATTTATGGTCTAATTTACATCAAATAGGTAAATATTAAACCCTTTAAATATTGTAATATTTGTAAACCTAGTTAAAAAATTAAATAGAATAACAATGTGTTAATTTAAATGATAAGGTTTAAATTGACAGAAAAAATTGTCTAAAATTTATTGTTTGATGATATTACAACCCTATCTAATCTCATCATTAAAATTGTGGCATTTTTGGAGCTTTATGGATGAGTTTTTATTTTATTATAAAATAATATTTTTTAGATCCCAAAAGTGCCCCTCACCTCAATTATAAAAGGGAACATCATCCCTCACATATTCACTTAAATTTTAGCCTTAAATATTTTCCAATCCACAACCATTTACTTTCTAAACTTCCCTAGTTACGTTATATAGGTACTAGTCTTCTTCAAATACCAACTCCAGTGATTTAATAGGATATTTTGATGGAGAACATCAAATAAGAGGTAATCTCCTCTACTAATTCCTTCAAACTTATTTATTCTTCTACTTTCTATTCATGAGTTGTTCCATTAAAAATTAATAACTCCAGTATCACTTATATAATGATATTTTATTATTATTATGAAACAACCAAATTCTATTTTCTATCCATCCTATGAAAAATTAAATCACTACATGTGCGTATGTACGACTTACCATCTCCATGCCATGGTGTAATATGTTTTTCACCAACATATTACATGGAAGGGTATAATGATATAAATAAAAACTAAAAGTTATTATTATACAATGTTATTTATTCTGAAATATTATATTCCATTACATTGTCATTTTTATTCAAAAGAACGACAGAGAAAAGATGACCAGTTTCTAGGGAGGCCTGAAGTAATGGAGACCAAGGGCATCACCCTGAATCAAGTTCACCCCCTCAGGTTTAAAGTGAGATACGTGAGTTAGACAACTGACCATGCTACCAGGGGTTTCCATAGAGTCTAAGTGATCCGCCACCTTGTTTCCCTCTCTCCACGTGAGAGTGATTCTAGTTCTACTATCCAAGTGAGCTTTGCATTTCCGAATAGTGTATGTAATAGACCAGGGGACGATACCTTTACCTTGCAATGCATCGTGAATAACCATAGAATCAATCTCAACTTGTAAGATGTCAAGCGCCCGCTGTCTGCAAATAGTGATACCTGTGAAAACCTCTTCCGCCTCCACCTACATAGAATTTTCATAACCGTAATGCAATGAAAATTCCAAAGCCACACTGACCCTAGGATCTCAGACCACACCGCCACCACGCATCTCACCCAGCATGCAAGAACCATTGATATTCAATTTGAAGCCAGCTTCAAGAGGACACCACCGAACCCAGTGCCTAGATTTCCTAGTGGATGACCTTTGATCCACATTTTGATGCACAAACAACCTACAAAGGGATGGGGTATGCTTCCATTCATCATCAGTGCCACACAAATCGATCAGGATACATCATACTCTGGCGGTAATGGATCTCCACGTAGAAGTGAGCCCCTCGAACCTGGCCTGGTTCCTCGCTTTCCATACACACCAACATGCAGCATTGAAAATGATGGATCTCGCCCTTTTTTCCTTACTGGAGTTTTCCAACCCCTGAAACCAGCTCTCCACAAAGGATTCTAAGCTCGACGCATTGAGGGAGGCTCCTGCAAGTTCGCTGAAGACACCCCACACCTGGTGTGCCTAGTCCACCTCAAAGAAGAAATGGGAAATACTCTCCCCATGATTATTTACGCAGTACTAGAAGCCAGAAGCCATGCTGATGCCGAGCCTCCTGATATTCTCGTCCGTTGGTAAAGCACGATTTTGGATCCTCCATGTTAGGAAATTAAATTTCATAGGGATACACTTACACCAAGCCAGCCCGTACCCACCTCCCTACTTTCCATGCGGAAAACTTGACCTGTAAAAGTCCCTCACATTGAACCTACCTGAGGTGGAGGGGGTAAAGACACATCGTTCCATATCTGAGTTCAAAATAACAGATTCAAAAACCTTCTGCTGGGTAGCATCCAGTATGGTTCTGAAAAAACGACTGTACTGGCTCGCCTCCTTGAATGTGATCGATAGATCCAGACACCCTGGATATCCGAGAGTCCTTCTCGACCATTTTTGGACCCATAACTGAATGATCCCCTCCCCAATAATCCACTACAAGCTTAGGAGGATGGATGGAATAAAACTTCTAACATAGGACCAGAGCGAAGACCAACTAACTATAGAATATTTAGTGATGACTCGGCTTTTTCAAGACATCAGCTTACCCCACAAGGATCTCTCATCAATAACCTCCTACGCCAGCATCGCGTGCATGTACTTAATAGTGTCCACAAGGCTTTTAACATTGATCCCTCCCTCCAAAATTGGTCGAGCCATCTTCCCCCAAGAAATCCAATGTCTCTTCCCCTCCGAAGATGCATACCAGATGAAACGAGGCAAAAGTCTATCAATTACCTTGATAACCCCCTTCGGCATATTGGTGGATGAGAGATCATGGACCGGAATGGCAGAGAGAACGTTTTTCACAAGAGTAATACGGCCTCCAAAGGACAAAAAATGGTTCTTCCAATTGTGAATGTGCCCCGTAATCTTTCTCACCACAGGGTCAAAATAACTAATGTGCATTCTTCCTAGAGACATGAAGGTGCCAAGATACTCCAAGGGAAACACCCCGCGCCACATACCCAATCTACGACCCATATCTGTCACCCTGCTGGAAGTGCAAGTTGAGGCCACATAAAATCCACTCTTCTCCCTATTAATTTGTTGACCACTCCAATGGAAATACTCCTCAAGGATCTTAATAGCTCCCTGCATAGACCACCTCCCCGCATTAATGAAGATGAGGGTATCGTCTGGAAACATTAGATGAGGGGCGGGTGGTAGCCCCAACCTCCTTTGGAAAGGAAGAACATCCCCATTATAGATTCCTCTATTAATTAGTCTTCTTAAGATATCCTACATAAGAATGAAAACACTCGGGGATAGAGGATCACCTTAATGAAGGCCTCAGACAGTCTTAACAAAACTGTGAGTTCTCCCCATAAATGAGATAGCCATCCATGCTGAACTGAAGCACCTAAACATAAAATCGCAAGACCATCTTGAGAAACCCATCTTGTTCAGAACCTTGTTAATAAATCCCCACTCGATCCTGTCAAATGCCTTATTCATATCAATCTTGATGGCCATATTATATCCACGAACCTTGGTATTTACATCTCTCAGCATCTCCTGGGCCACCGCTATGGCTCCCAGAATAGAGCGGTCTTTCACAAAACCATATTGTTCCTTGGAGATCCACCGTGGAAGATTTCCAGACAACCTCCTGTTAATGATGCTCGCCATTATTTTATATGTAATGTTACACATACTCACTGGCCGATAATGAAGAAGAGATGATGGTTCTTTGATTTTTGGTAAAATTACAAGAGTCGTGGCGGACGCAATACTCGGAATGATTCCCCCTCTGAAGAAATCCGGGATAACATAGATGATACCCCCCTTCACCACATCCCAGGAGCTCTTGTAGAACGATCCTGGAAAACCATCAGGACCTATGGCACTCTCATGATTGAGAATCATCATAGTCGTAAAGATCTCTTCCTCGTCCGAGATCCCCTCCATCAACTCGTTATCCTGAGGGGACACAAGGTGTGAAATTCCCTCCCAGAACTCTTCCCCCCCCCCATAGGGTATCCCTATATCATGATTGGATTGGGTCCTGTAAGAAGGTCCTTGAAGTAAGAAAATTCCAAGCCCCCAACCACTTCCCTATCATTAGTGAAAGATCCATCTTCTAATTCCGGTTCGGTTGAACCACACGCCGCCTCTCCCTTATTAAAGCATGGAAAAAGGCAGTGTTCTAATCGTCCTCCTTAAGACATTTAATTCTCGAATGATCCCTCACCCTTCTTTCATGTGCGAGTATCATAACCGCAAAGTAGTTCTTCTTCTCGGAGAGGTCACCAAACATAGTGTCGTCCCAAACCTCCTCAATACTAGCCGCAATCCATTCAATATATTATCTGAGCACGTCCAACTCCTGGTCCATGGGAAGGATGCTTCTAGCCCATGAGTAGAGTGCCTGCTTGAGTTGCCTCAACTTGCAGTGCAGTGCTTGCCAAGAGTGCCCCTGTAACAGTTCCTCCCGACTTTTCCTCACTATCTGGTGATAACACGGGATACCCACCCAGTGGCTCATGTACCTGAAACCTGACAAAAGGGCCTCCCTCCTTATTAGGGAAAGTAGGAGCAGAGAGTGGTCAGAGATGTTGCAGGTCAGATGTTCAAACTTCGCCTCTGTAAACCTAGAGATTGCTTGTAAATTGGCTAAACACCGGTCGATCTGGCTCTATAAATGACTAACGCCCCTCCGGTTGTTACACCATATGAAGGGGTCACCTGAATACCTCATATCCAAAAGCCCCTTGCAAGACATAAACTGGCCAAATGCCCTGCTATCCCTCCTTGGAAAATCTCCTCTTCCCTTCTTCTCCTCCGAGTCAGCTACAATATTGAAATCACCTCCCACCACCCAAGGTTGATCCCCTGGGTCAAAAGTACTCAACTCACTACATAACTCTTCCCTTTTCCGTGCATCACAGCTGCCATAAATGAATGAAACAAGAAGAGAGTCTCCAATGCAAGACACCCTCGTCGTTACATGCTGATCACCTTCTTGGATTAACTCTACGGAAACCTCCTTGTGCCAAAAAATCTAGATGAACTTATTGATTGGATCTCCATGCATAGATGCATGTAGCTTCAGCTTGCGCGTGAACTCATTGATCTTCACAGAGTTCTTCTTGTGCTCGAGAATCGCCACCACCTTGACCTTATGTTTCTTAGCTTCCAATACAATAAAATATACTTTAACTCTCACCCAGACTCCTCGAGAGTTCCAGATGAAGATGGGATTCATGGAAACATAAACTGACCGGTTTTGGCCCCAGGCAACATGGTCTCTTGCACAAGGAGAAAAGAGCCCTCCTTATCCTGTAGCCTCTTCGATGATGACCTCATGCACACTCCCAAACTTGAAACAACATGGAGTGATGGGGAATATATGATCCTCGAAGAACTCTTAGAAGCCTTTCACTTCACCTCCAAAGTAGGCGAATGACCGACCTCATCTGATTTCGAGAGAACCTGCACAGACTGTGTAGGTGCACCAGCATCAAGGTCACTACTGACCATTACACCATCCACTACAAGGATCCGAGATTCATGAAAACCTATTATAGCAATACATCCAGCTCGGTCCATCAACCTGTTTCCTTTAAGAAGAACCTTTCCTGAAAGAGCCACTCCCATTCCAGAAGCATTCTTAGGCAGTTTCTCATCACAAGAGTAAGGAACCTGTATCACTCGAGGGAGATCTCGAGGAAAGGAAAATAGCAGACTCAGAGAAAGCTTCAGAAGACTATCCAACCAAGATCCTTCCAACATCATTCAGGGTTGTGAGCATGACCATGCCGAGGGTGCCATAGGATCCATTCAAAAGGCACACGGCACATAGGGAACCTGAGTCACACCAGGGGAAGCCTCTATCCTGGGAAAGGAAGGGACGGGCTCTTTGAAAACTGGCAGAAAAGGAGGGATTCTGTAGGGAGCAGAAGATACCGACACCACTGAGGCCACAAGCTGAGCCGAAACACTAGGCTCTCCCCATTAGGGAAAGACGGGCCTCTTGGCAGGGGTAGTCTTCCCACACAAGGCCAAACTCCAGGACTCCGACTCCTGTAGTTCTTCCCCGAATGCCCCTGTAGAAGACACTTCGAACAAAACCTGGGAAAAATCGGAAAAACTTAATCTTGTGACCAGACGGTGGAATCTTGCACCTTCAGGGACAATCTCTCCGGGATAGGCATCGATATATCCAACTCCACATAGATCTAAGGTGCCAACATCTCCTCACCTCTATGATTGCATGCATCCATGCTAAGATAAACCCCCCCCCCCCAGCGAGTCACTGATGGCCCAGAGAAAAGTGATATTCTGAAAAGGGAGCGGCAAGCTAGGGAAACATACCCAAACTGCAGCACGAGGATCTTCCTTCCCCTTATGAGCCTCCATCGACCACCGAGAGAGATTGAAGCCCCATCGGCCGAAGACGCGGGGAGGATAGCACCATGCCTTGATGAAATCCTCCTCTGAAGCTAGCACCAAGTAGAACAAGAACCTGTGGATCACCGAAATGAGAACCTCTTCCTTCAATCCCCATGAACCCAAAAATCGTTGGAACACCATAAGTGAAGGTTTCTCAGCTCTGAAAGGTGCCACCAGCAACCATTTGAGGCCAGAAATCACCTCATTGGCCGCCGAGGAGGGGGCTGACATCGATACGAGCGAACCTTCCCGGACCACCGAGTGAGAGAACGGAGCAATGCCCAAAAAGCACGGATCCAAAACCCCTGAACTCATACTGCAAAGCACATATTTGAAGGAAAACACTGGATGTCGCGATTAGGGAGGCAGATTGGTAGACCCCCAGTGAGAAGAAGAGCCACCTGAGGGATCCACAACCCCCGGGTCAAACGTCCATGGGGACGGATGCACTGCCGGAGGGCGAGGCACCGTGACAGAAGCAGGCGGTAGAATTTGAAAATCCCCGGGCGCTTACGGCTCATTCTTTTGGAGACCCATTGTTTGATTTCATCCTGAAATATTATACACCATCAACTACAATATCATTTCATAATTATGTGAATGATATCGTTGCTCATGCATACGTACAATCTACCGTCTCCACGATGTGATGTGATTCATTCTACAAGATCTTCATTAAAGAATGATTTTATAAATGAATGGAATGAATAAATACTATATATATTATATTATATCATTTTTTAAATGATATACCTATAACCTATGACTAGGAACATAAAATTACCTAACAAAACATGTGCAAGAAAATAAATAAGTAAACACCTAATAGATGAGTAATAATGTTGCTCAAAATAGTTAATAATATGATCATATATGATATCATAAAAATGACTATGATTATAAAATAATTCAATGACATTATTTAAAACATTATACAGGAGGTTCAGATACATACAATGAAATTGGACCTAATATAAGGGATAATTTCACAATCTCATTATTATCTGAGATTTTATATACATAAGTATTTACTGGGTTATATTTATCATACATGTCCATGTTTCCTAATTATGTATTCCAAAATATTCTTTATTTTCTTATAAATTTTTTTAAATTAAATTTTACACATTTTTTATTTTTATTAAATCGAATTAAATGAATCTTTTATCATTTTCAATACGATTTACTTTTTGACTTTTCCAGAAAAAGTATGAGGAGAATGTTTTTTTAACTTATACGACAAGAACAGATTTTTACATTTTCATACTGCCTTATTTACAGGAATATTACTCTATAATATTTCATGTTTATTTTCAACTAAATTACTTCCCTTTAAAATTACGCGGCATTTTGAGAAAAAAATGTTTTTGAAGAAGAGAGGATATTTTTTTAAGACATAATTTCACGTGTTATATCAAAATTATTTTGCATCCAAGATGGAATTATTTAATATGGTTATGTTTCAGGTATAATATCCTTATTGTTATTATGGTTTTATTATGTTCTATTTATTAAATCCATTTATTTTACAAGGATTATGTTATAGTGTTTAAAGAAACCCATTTTATTCCTTGGGTTAGGATGAATGATTTATGTTATTGTGGAACACGTAATAATTATTTCATTATGAGAAGGGTGGGACCTATATCTCCCTCCAATGCATTGGGTATAGATATATATCTCATGAGATAGAAAAGGATGGAACTAGAAATGATCTTGGTTCAGTAGTATAGGTCTCGAATGAGGAGTGAACTTGGTTCAGTAATGCACTTTGCCTACTATGATTATATTTTAAATGATCCTTAACTAATATGAAACGATTTTATATGCTAATGTATATCCCACAAAATTTCAAGTCTTATGTTATGACTTTTAGGATTACATTCATCTATTATTATTAACTTTTATGATTTATCCCATGGAATTATATCAAGATCTTTCATGTGCATGATTAGATTTTCAAATGTTATGTTCTTATGTCTTATGATTATAATATGATTGATATATACCTTATTTATACATACTGAGCATCTGAGATCACCCTTTTTTATGTTTTTTTAGGTCATGAAGAAGTTTATTAAGTAAGATATGTCAAAAATGGTCTATTTATGATGAATTAAGTGGGATACAATAAAGATGTCTTATGAACCAGTTGTTTATGTTTCCCAGTTTTTAAAGACACTATACTTATATGGTCCTATCATGGATTTGTTATATTTTGTAATGAATATTCTTCAATTTTGACATAATATAAATGTGTGTAAATTATGAGTCATTATACTGGGTCCAGGGAACCATTATTGGTATAAAAGTAGGGTTTAGATACCTTTGGACATTTGGATGTTTTCGATTGATGATGTAGATATAATTAATGAATGATAAGTTAGGGTTGGTCAAAATTCCCAAGGTATATATAACTGTTTAGGTATGTTAAGGTAATATTGAATATTTTAGGTATTATAATAAGATAACTTTAGTGAATACCCTAGGGGTAATTCTAAGGTTTAGGCAAGAGTATATTATAACATCAAATTTTTTTGTTAATGTAGTGTTTTCCCCGCAATAAAATTAATTTTTGAATATGAAAAGTTGAAGCAGGATCTTTCATAGATTTACCTAGTGGTAATAACCTTGAAAAGTGTGTGTTTAGTATTAACTCGATATTTACCAGGGGCTCAACAATGGATCCTAACTATATATTTGGTTTGACACTCCTAGGGGATATAGTTCAGTTAATCACATTCTCTTCAAAAGCTATTGTGAAGGATTTATTTATTAATTGCTTTTTTGTATTCAGTTAAGAAGTAAAAGATATACTAACTTAAAGAAAATTATATTTTGATCAAATAGTTAAAGGGTGAAATGAATGTTTCATTAGACAATAAATCTGATGATTGATTTTTTATATTTATATTATCATTTTCTCTAATTTTATTAACAACCATTTTGGGATTTAGTATATGGATAAAGAGGACAACACAAATGAAGCTACGAAAATTATGTATCTAAAAACAATTATGTCTTGTAACAAATTAACAGAGAATACTTAAATGGTTAACAATATTACTATATTATTATTATGGTATAAACTTTGAGTTTACTAGTCTTACCTAAAGTAGTGTGGTTAATATATTAATAAAAAATAAATCTTCATACTCTTTTATATTTTCATTAATAAGTGATATTTACCAATGATATTATGGTATAATATAATTTTTTTAGGACTATGTGAATCATCTTAGGATTTTTCATTAGTAGTTTTCATTTAATTTTTGGTAAACATATATTAAATGGTCTCAATAATGTTGAATAGTGATTTTATGAAAAAAGTCATATTTTTTGGGATAACTATTGGATAAAATGTGATTGAGGTATTGATAAATTTTTTGTTTAATATATGCTTTATGTTGAGGTAATAATGATTTGATTGATTTTAATAAAAGTGATTTAGATAGTTCTGATTGCTCTGTAATTTATTATTGATTTAATAATTATGTGATCAATGGTATTTTTGGTGAATTTTATCTCATTTTTAAACTATTTTATATATTTTCTTGTGTGTGACTGCATAAACTGTCCCTTGATACCATTTTAGGGTTAATGATAGTGTTATTTTCAAAAAGAATATACGATTTCATTATGGTTTAATGTCTTAGAGATTCATATTCTTTTGGGAAACATATGTTTTTTTAATGTATGATTAATGTATATACATATCTGAGTATATAATTGTGTCAATGATTAGTATTATTTGAGGAAATATAGGAAATTAATTTTTCCTAAGAGATTAAGGTAGATGTCATTATACAAGTTATATCCTGAAAGGTATATATATTAAGAATACACTCAAATACTTTCATCAATGAGTAATAATTAAAATTTTGAGGGAAAAATTTATTTATATGGGGTAAAATGCATCACTATATGATTTTAAATTATATATTCCTTTAAATCCTAATGTATTAAATTTTCTAATTCATATGAAACACCAAACCATAATGAACTGTGGAACATCATATAACCATTAAAATGTAGTGGTGTAATTTTTAGGTTAAAATATATATAACATAATTATGAAATAAGTATATAAATGAAAATATAGGTTATAATTAATACTAATGAATCGATGAAAAAAAATTAGTATTGCTAAGTAACTAATATGAATAATTTTTTCTTTAAAATATAATAATTATATAATTGTATTTTATAAGGTTTATTTTAATATAATATATATGTTATGGATAAAATATATCTGTTTTTGAATAATATATTTACACCAATTTTATTTATAATTGAAAGTAAATAAAATAAAAAATTATTAATATTTTAAAAAAGTTATTTTCTTATGAAAATCATTTCATATTATTTTTAATTATTTATTTAAAATTTAAAATATAAACTATTATAATCATGAATTTTACAAGATAAGGATAAATTTTAAATTCTTTATTCTAATATAATATTAATATGTTTTTTGGGGTTTTTCTAAAATAGCTGATTTTTATACGAATAATGAATTTTTTTTGCCAAAACTATAAATTTATGATTATATAAAAAAGGACTAGAAGTTTATAAAACTTTTTAATTTAATAAATATTAATTTTATAAGTAAAACTATATAATTTTAAATACCATTTTTAATTTATAAAACCTACATTTAATATTTTATTAACTCTTGTAATATTTACCAATAAAATAGATTCTTTTTATCCTTTTATTTTAATTAAATATTATTTTGGTAAAATTCAGTTTTCAATTGATTTGAAATATGGATAAATTATATTTTTTATAATAAACTAGTTTATATCATATAAATATAATACATTAAAAATTTTATCCTACACATGAATTATAAGCATAAAAATACACTTTTTCGAAAAACAATTTTTTAATAGTTACATGAGATAATTTAAAATTGATTTTTCTTACACAAATAAAACTAATATTATTAAATATATTAAAGAAATTAATTATAATTTTAAATTTATATAATAAAATTTCATTTTAATTTTTAGCTTAAAAATTATTTACTAAGGTAAAAACTAATTATCATGGTAAATGCTAAAATATAATAAATGGAAAATTTAATGGTTAATAGTTGAAAACAAGTATGAAATAAAATTTTAGAATCTTTCTTAATCTTACATATTTTTTATTCCATTATTTATTAATTTTTGAGTTATTTTCCTTGAGAGTGCCTTGCCATTATTAAAAAGATATGCATATTTACTAAAATATAATCCATTTTCACTTATAAATGGGTCCTTTCACCACCCCTTCAATACAACTCCTAAAATTATTTTTCCTCTTGAAACCATAACTTTTTAAAATATCCTATAATTTTATCAGACTTCTATTTTCTTTTGGTTAAAATATTTTAGCCTAAGACTTTCGTTCCTAAGGGATTCTCCAAGGAAATCTCAAAGTTCTAAATGTGAGTAATCCTTTTTACTTAAATTGTCTCCTTTATATATTACTTTATAATTATAATTTTCACAAACCAATATGGTAACATCAATATTTCTTATATAATTAATATTATTATGTTAAGTGATAAATCATTAATCACCTCTCTCTTTTTCCCTTATTAAAAAAATGACATTTGTGTGACTGTGCGGATTACTACCTCCAAAACACATCTTGTTTCATTTTCCTTAAACACCATAAATGGATGGTCCTAAATATTATTTTAATGGATAAATATTATTTTTATGATATAAATAAGGTTATTTTATGAAAAAATGTAGAACTTGTTAATGATATAATCAGCAAATGATCATCATTAATTCAATGGTTTAAAACAAGCATACTAAGAGGAAAATATTTTTATTCATATTATGTAATATTATCATATCCATTAATTATTTTTATAATTCCATGAAATTATAATATATCAAAATAATAAAAACTAAATGGGATCATTGTTCTTAAATTGTAATAATATTATAACTAAACAACCACGTAACGATCTATGAACAATGATATGTTTATGTTTGGGTCGGTATGAAAAGCTATTTAAACAATGCTATACATTTATATCATGGATAAATATTGGAACTTAATTGATTATATTATATGATATAAATTTTAAATGATTATTTTTTTAGTTCTGTAATTTTTACATTATTATTAGACCTATTAATTAAAAAACATCCTTCAATGACCAAGAACCACTTAAACATGTTTGTTATCGATTTCCTATTCAAAGATAAAGACTAAAAAATAATTAAAGGAGACTTAAAAAACATAATATATTATAAATAATCCCTAAAAATAACTTTACTTACATATTAATGATAATATTTTTAATAATAAGGAATTATAACACCACTATTAAAGATCTAATACAAATGATCAAACTATAACACCCAATGTAAAAGAATAAGTAAAAAAGAAACTAAATATAATTCAAATAGATAATTAATATATATGAAGAGTATAAATGAAAATGGATAAGTTTAAGGTTTCAAATTAAGTGATGAATATATCTATGATTGTGATACAAGTGGTTAAATTATGTTCATGGATGTGAGGATAAGATGAAATGGATTTCTTCATCTCAATTCTAATTCTTTAAGACATAATATATTTTAGGCACCATGTTTTGCTTTTTTGGTGAAAATAATACCCATAAATGCATTTATATAAAAATTTATTTTATTTTATGGGATATAATAACAAAAATTACATTACCTTCTTTAAATTTTTATTGATTCAATTGTTACCCTGGTGGTAAGGATTTTTTGTAATTCAACAATCATTCATTGAGTTATGATTGTTCTCTTGAACTTATTTAATATAATTTGGATACATTCTACATATGAAATTATTATGTGGTATTATCTAATTTCCCTTCTTGTATTTATATTCTTACTATATAAATCCTTATTGAATATTTCTTACCTTATAGATCATATTTCCCATAAGGGATGTTTTCAAATCAAATCTTATTTCTTCGAGTTATAAATTTGTATCTTGAAAATTGTTCTAACATTCTTGGGTTCTCCCACACTAATATTATATTATATGTTGTTTTATATTACTATTTACGAATATAAATTATTAATGAAAATAATTTTTTATTATTCTTTTTAAAAAGTGGGTTTTCAATAAAAGAATTTTCTAAGTACAATAAATGTATGTGTCCTTTTGTTATCAACTATCTTGTATTTGGGTCCACATTTTATATAAAAACGTTGTGTTATTTTCAAATAACTATTATTTTAGATTCATTTTAAAATGTAATTTTTTTAAATATTTCAATTCACCTTTTGAAAAATTACTTTTTAATGTTAAAGGTAAATTTGTAATTAATGTTAATGTTTAAAATGTTTTCTAAATACTATTTTGAGTTTTCAATTCCATTTTAATTTTCATATTCAAATGGATTCAAACTCATGGGATACAAGTTACATGATTTATCCTATAAAAATATATTTATTTATAATTTGGGGGAATGAACTATTAGTACATAACAATTTGATTCATGGTCCCTTCTTATGTAATAATGTTTAAATAATTCTTTTATAATGATGTTTTTCATCTATGCCAATATCATTATAAGTTTCCTTTGTTACACTAGGGATTTGTTATATTGAATCCATCCACCTTATTTATATAAATGGTTTATGTAATATCATTTTCTATCAAACATATAACCCATCACTACTATTGTTTTTTTCCTTACTATCCACAATGAATAAGCATAACTTTTCTTCCTATGCCTTTATTTTATGAATACCTTATTTTCCATTTCATTGATTAAAGGTTTCTCACATAGGTACCGTACATCTATTGATTGTGGAAATTATAGACTTTATTTTATACCCCTTACTCTATATGGTGTAATTTTCAGGGATGATTACATAGAAATATATTACAATTATTGATTAGGGAATTATTTAAAATCTATATATATTTTATTGTAATAAAAATGATTAAGGATTACTCAATAAATATTCATATGTATTGTTTAACCATTAAAATTATTCCTTCGGATGATTTATTATCATGTTATCCCTTTTATTGACATGGGGAAAATTATTAGCATTTATTATGTCATTATTCTAATATAGATGACTGTTGGAATATTTACTATGTATTGTTTAACCATCCACATTCATTATAGGAATGGGTTATGATCATGTTATCCCTTTTGATTAAAAGGGGTATTAAAATATAGATTATTATTTTTAATTTTTGTTATTTATTGTTTACTCATTATCTCATATGATGAATGCATTAGACTTAAACAAGTAACGGGTGGAGCCCAACATTATACAACCCCTATATGCATCAGTAAGTCTCATTTGGAAAACATATTTCGGTATTTGGTGTATTACATCCTAATTCAGTAAGATGTATTGAATATGGTCTTGATAATAATAATAATGTCATGGATATGTCCTTGAGAAAAATATTGATGTTTTGGCTAAGCGATTTATGGTATGATTAAGATGTATGGAATTATACATTCCACCACCATGAAGATAGTTATTGTTATCCATGTAATATATTTTATTTAATTGTTAATAATAGATGTATTATTCTCTCAGTTTCAGTTTATTTTTAAGTTAAAATTATATCTTAATCAAGGAATAATATTAATACAATTTTTACGCAATGATTTCCTCAATTATGTTGTTTCTCTTACGAAGTTTTTGAGATCACCCCTTCTTATGTTTCAATTTATCCAGGTTATGAATAAAAGTATTAAACATGATATTATTATAAGAATATCATGTGTGGTGGATTTTTGGGATATTTTAAAGACTTTTTATGGATAAATTTTAATCTTATATTGTGTAAAACAATGTCCATTATTTAATAAATACAAGGGATTTATTATTTTATGAATTTTCATGAATACCTAAAAATAAAAACCTAAAATGTGTCATGAATGTATTTAATTAAATATATGATTTATGTCATTTAATTATGTGATAGTTATTTTCAAGAATCAATAGTTAATACTGAATCAAATATATATTATATTTTTTAGGAACCAGATCCAAGAGTGCAGGTCTATAGTTCCACACATCAAGCTCTACTTAGGGAAGAATTTTATAGTTGAGATGCAATTATTTTATGACTTAGTGTTTTTAAGGATAACTCAACCACTATATATTGAGGTGGTAATTGTATATTGATACTAAAATTGAATGATATGAAAAAACTCCTAAAAATATAATCAACTAATTCATTTAATGTTCATTAATGGATAAAAATTGTACCTATCGCCATTTAATTTTGGTTTTAATAATTTACTTAAACTAAAATTTTTAGTGTAAGATAAAACAATAATCTATTAATAAAATCAATTAATTTTTTCATAAGAATATAAAAAAATCACAACAAATATTTCTAAGAAAATGAAACATTTTCCTTATCCTATGACACTTTCTATTTAACTTATACAACCATTAATTCCCCTATGTTTAATTATTTTTTAAAATATTATTCTTATTTACATAATTTCTAAAAATATATAGACATTTATCTGATATGAACTATAATGACTCACATCTCATATATATATTACATGATTTTTAACAAAAAAATATTCATAAAAAATAACACAAAAATCTTGAGTTCTAGTGTATTTTGGGGATTAGATAAATATTACAAAAAAAATAAACCAACATAAAAAATAAACTTCATAATCATTACAATAATATCCATAATGTTATCCTAAATCACTTTGTAATTTTATTACTTAAAACTATATAATGGTATATTATTAAAAAAGGGGTGTTCTATATAGTCCAATAAGGCGATGAATAAGAATAGTGACATAGGGATCATAATAATCATGGTATAAATTAAAAATCAATGAAAAATCATGTAATCATGAGAATAAGGGATACATGAATCATAGACTCATGGAATTTGGTAACATCGATCATGGATAAATGTAAATAACAAAAAACATGATAATATAAGCATAAGTCAAGGATCACTACCAAGACAACATAACATAGTGCACTAAGCTCATTGTATGTTCACAGTATATAGTACCACATTAGATAAAATTGTAACATAATGTGTTAAGGGATTTATAATTTTAGCACCACCCATCACATCATTATATGTACGTACATTTCTGTTCCAAATAATGAAATCATACAATAATCATAAGCATAAAAAAAATCAATAAGAATTATATGGGTTATATAATCATGTATTAAAGCATAACAAAATTATATATGATAAGGATTCCTAAGAAAAAAATGAATTAAATATTTTAAGATGTTCATAATTTGATAAAAAATATATAGTTCTAGAATATAGATCTTGCATAAATGAAAAATCAAGAGATAAGAGTGAATATTAAGGTTTGGTAATGAACCCTTTAAATGATGTTTTAAGAAATGAGAGAAGAACCATATAAAAAGATAAGTATAGAATGATTTAATTAACCCTCTAAATGAACTAGAATACATTTCTTTAAAATAATGAGTATTTATATAAATCATAGAATATTAAAAACTTCAAAATATGGGTATATGATAATAAATAATAAATTAAAAAGTTTTTTTCAATCGGGCTTTCATTGAAGAAGTAATTGGGAAGAGAACATAGAAAAATCATATATTCTAGGAAAATAATGGGAAAATAAACTTAGTATATATTGTGAAAACATATAAAAATAACATGTAATAATAATGTGTGAAAAACAAATATAGATAGATAGATAAAAAGGATATAACAAAAAAATAAAGGCATGATGACAGGAACCCATTACCCAAAGTCCCAACTGAGCTTTGTACGTTCTTTTAAACTCCTGAATAATCAAATTAAATTTATTAAATAATTTATTCCCAACCATTTTCATGTTTATTTTATTTATTATTATTATTTTCTTCTAACTTATAATAATTTTTTAATAGATTATTTTTATGTTCACCATTCCATGGCTGATTATTTCACGGTTCTAAGGTCGCATTAATTTATTGATAATGATATAATTTTGGATCTAATCAGTCCATAACTTTAAAATTGTGATTATATGTACTTTCATTCCAAAAGTTAAAATGATTCCAAATATTCATAATAATTATAGGTTGGCATAGTTTCTTGAGTATAAATGTTATAGTGTAAAAGTTTGTTCATTTAGGTTATTTTATAGGCCATTATAAACATTATTTATTTAATTTAATTTTATGATAATTTACCCATTATAGAATATTAATCATATTAAATATCTTTATTAAATTCATATTTAACCCTAAAATGGTTTATTATAACCATCCAAGAATGTGATAAAAGTTGTTAAATAATAACATCCATATAGGCCATTATACCGGCCATAAACATATGTTTCTCTATAAAAATAACTATTGTGTCATTATATGGTTTTAATATTAATATTTCAGTATTTTTATATTATATTATTTATGAAATTGAACCTATATATAAGATTCATTATGTCATCCTGGCCTGGGTTCCATGCACTGGTTCCCCGAGTCAGTCCACCACATAACCTCAAGTGATCCTCCCTGTATACTAGAGGTAATCAACTTGCAGAGAGGGTCTGATATCAATAATAGGGAGACTATACACTCTTGATAAGATTAATTACACATTGAAAATAAACAATCAACAACCAAATGATATAACATATCCAGAATAATACGTATATCACAAGATGAATAGAACAGAAAATAAAATATTAAAACTGAGTAGTAGATATTCCATGCCAATGTACATGCCAAGTGTCAATATGAGAATCCAAAAATAAATAAAAACACTAATTACTACAAAGTTGGTTCCAAACCACTTATAGTTCCCTCATCAATTTTCCATCACAAATCAGCCATCTAACATAAGGCCCTTGCCCTTATCATTTCTTGCAAATAGGAAGTCTATTCAGGTACTGATCAGGAAGCCAGAGTAGGGTGTGAGTACAACTCAGTAGGCCACCACCGAAGGCATTCAAAAAAATTTACATTAAAAACTAGTGTATTAGGTTTTATAAATAAAAAATAAAATCAATACATTAAAAAATTACACTTATTCAATTACTCTATTTAACCATATGACACCTGAGTTCCCAATGACACCTAAATTCTCACTACCTAGTTATGAATTCCATTTTTACCATTCATTATTTAAATTCACACATGAATTACATTTCTATTATTCATATTTTCACGTCAAATATGAATTTCATTGTTATCATTCATCATTTCAAGTAATGTATAAATTCCACTATTACCATTCATTATTTTTAAGTCACACATGAATTCCATTGTTAACATTTATCATTTCAAGTTATATATGAATTCCATTGTTACCATTCATCATTTCAATTCACATATGAATATAACTATTACCATTCATAATTTCAAGTCAATTATTAATTCCATTGTTACCATTCATCATTTCAAGTCACATATGAATGTTATTGCTACCAATCATCATTTCAAGTCACATATGAATTCCATTGTTACCATTCAACATTTTAAGTTACATTAATTAATTCCCTAATTAATTTATCAAATTAAAAATTTTCATATTCAAAAAATTCCCTAAATTAATTCAATAATTAATTAACCACATAAATTTCATTAATAATTCAACAATTAGTTTATCACAACAATTTACTTAATTGATTCCCCAATTAATTAAGCATGCTAATACAATTAATTAATTCACCAATTAATTAATCAAAATAAAAAAATCCCAATAATCACATAATTAATTCAACAATTCTTTATCTTAAACCCACCATTCCAAATAATCCCATAATTCATTCAACAATTAATTATTCCAACTCAATAGATCCCAATATCCCCAATTACACAATATCTTAATTAATTAATTTAAAAAATTAATTAATTTAATTTTGAAAATGAAATTGATAATCAAACTATTTTAATTATAAAATTACATACTTTTAATTGAAATATATACTTTGGTATTTGAATAACACAGAACCTACCTCAAGATTGACATAAATGCTCACCAATGAAAATCCCCAATTAGAGAGGAATAACGATGAAGAACAAAACCTTGATTCAATTCCTAGATCCAATATTTAAACAAATAAAAATATTAAAAACATATATCTAGATCTTTATACAACATCAGATAAACATACCTCTTTTATCTGGGAAGAGGATCGGGAGGGGTAGATAGATCTAATCAATAAGAAACAACATACCTAGGGAGGTGAAGATCTTCGATATACCCTTCGATTCACCAAGAATGGAGGTTTGAAGCCCAGGGAAATATTATGGGAGCCTACAAAATTGAGATAAATAGTTTATGAAAGATTTGGGGTTGATTTAGTGTTAATATGGGGGGTTCAAGAATTTAAAAACTAAAGTTTAGAAAAAAATTAATCCCATGCATGGTTTTCTGGGCAAGGGTGCACAGTTTTCCAAACCATGTGCCTTAATCGTGCACCTATTCTAAGGGGGTGAATGGTTTCTCTTAATAGTATATATGATTTTACAAAAAATGTACCAGTTGTGTGAATCCCCTTTACCTAGGTTCACACATCTTACTAGGATGGGGGGCATGGTTTGGGAAAACCATGCACCAATCGGCACATGCCGACTTTCTTCCAAATTTTCAAATTTTCACCCAAACCCATCCAAAGGTAAAACCCAAAAAAATTATTCTAGAAAAAGTGAAAATAATAACTAAAATCAAGCATGAAAAATCTCTAGAAAATGTTGAAATCTTACAATTTCCCCACCTTGTAATAGCTCACCCTCTAGTTGTACTCTTATGAATCTATGAGATTCTGAATCAAATAGAGCAGGACCTTGAGCCAAAATTTATGCTTCTCTTTACCATGTTTCCCCCTGCACATAGCCATGTTTCCACAATAAATGAACTAACAACATTTTATTTCCCTAAAAAACTTCCTCACTATTATCCCACACATGTATCGGGTGCTCCTCAAATGACGCATTGGTCTCAAACTCAACATAATCCACATCGATCACATGAGATTGGATGGGGAGATACTGCTGAATTTCTTACTCATGAAATGAATCATACATAGCACTATATCTTTATGGAAGATCCAATCAGTATTCCACTTGCTCTATTCTGTCCACAAACTCAAATGGTTCAAAAAACTTGGGCCCCAATTTTCCATGCCTCTGTATCCTGTAGTGACCCGACCTAGGCAGCACCCAGAGGAATAAATGGTCTCCCTCTATAAACTATAGGGTTAATCAACATTTGTCAATATATGAATTCTTTCTACTCTGATCCATATCCATATTCATTTGAATCAACTATACCTTCCCTTACATCTCATTCATGAGACACAGTCCCAACTACTCTAACTCACTAGTCTCTATCTAGTATAGTGGTGATTTGCAAGACCTTCCATAAAGTGCCTCATATTGTGTTATCTAAATAGTTTTTTGATAAATTTTGTTATAGGAAAACTCCACCAAAGCTAGGTTCTTCTCCCAAGACACTCTAATGTCTAGGACACATGCTCGAAGCGTACCATCAATAACCTGTATAGTACACTCTAACTTCCCATCTATCAATGGGTGGAAAGTCATACCCAATAAAACCTATGTACCAAGCACCTTCTATAATCCCTATCAAATGCAATAAGCCAAACTAGAGCTCTAGTTTGAAACAATAGTTCATGTAACCCCATATAGATGGACTATATCTTGAGCATACATTTCTCCCAACTGATTCATTGAAAATGTCTCCCTTATCGGCAAGAAATGTTCTACCTTTTTCAAATGGTCCACAATCACCCAAATAGCATCTTTCTTCAAAGTAGTCCTCTAGAGACCCACCATAATGTCCATGGTAATGTTATCTCAATTCCATTATGGAATGGGAAATGGTTGTATCAAACCTCCAAGCCATTCCCCTGCAAATAGGTTTAGGATCATGTTATGAACCCTGTTATCTAATTTTTCATGCCCAGTTAGAAAAACTATCATTTTAGGTCATGGTAAATTTTGGTCACACCTATATGTACCACCTACTTTGAGGCATTAAACTCGCTCATTAGCTCCTCCTTCAAAATCATATGCACAACAACTCTATTTTTGACAAAGATGATATAGTCCTTATCTATAGTCCAATCAGAATGTGACTCCCTCCTTCAAGGCTTTCCCTCATGGTCAAATACTCTATATCCTCATACTACATGTCTCTAATCAAAATAAAATGTGTGGAATCCATTGAAACTAATATGAGATTCATCGGATCCTAACCCTCTAGAACCACAACATGCATCTCAACCAGTAAAGGTATCATCTTCCACTCGACATTAGACTTCTGAATAGACTATGTCTAAGTTTTCCTACTTAAATTGTCAGAAACATTGTTTCCCTTCCTGAGTGTATATTCTAGCTCAAAATAAAATGACTTAATTTACTCAACCCACCTCCACTTCTAGATATTCAAATCTCATAGAAAAAAGATATACTTTAGGCTCTTGTGAGAAGTATACATATTAAACATTTTTTCCAATATATAATTCCATCTAAACATTAAAAAATATACCATTGTTGCCAACGCGATTTCATATGCAGTGTAGTTCCACTCATGTGGCCAAAACTGTTGAGACTCATATGCCACAACTCAATCTCCCTTTATCAAAAAATATCTCATTCTGATCCTATTAGTGTCACAAAACAATGTATACTAATCACTAAGATCATGTTGGATCATGATTGGTGTTGTAGTGAAATGCTTCTTCAACTAATGGAAGGCATTCTCACATGCTTTAGACCAGTAAAACATTATCCCCTTTTTGGTCAATAACTAAAGTGGTGCTTCTAATTAGGAAAATACTTGGTTGAATATCCAATAATATCCATCTAATCCAAAAAATCTATAGATCTTGAAAACATTCATTGGTTTCTCCTAAGAAACAACTACTAGAACTTCCTCTCGGTCCACTGACACACCTTCCTCTGAGACGATGTGACCTAAGAAGTACACCTAATCAATCAAAAACAAACTCTTAGATAGCTTGGCATATAGTTGATTCTATCTTAATGTACTAAAGACGATATCCAGGTGTTCAGAATGATCTTCATGAGTCTTATAGTACACCAAAATTTCATCCAAAAATACTAACATAAACTGATATATTTATAGATGAAATATTTTTTCATCAAGTCCATAAATATAGTATGAGTATTATTCAACCCAAAAGGAATTACAATAAACTCATAATGTCTATAACTGCTTCTGAAAGTTGTCCTAGGTATACCAAAAGTTCACACTATCAACTGATGATACCCTGAACTCAATTCAATATTAGAGAAAACACAAGCACTTCTCAACTGTCCAAAAACATCATCAATTCCTGGAATAGTATACTTGTTCTTCATAGTCTTCCCTTTAAAATTTTGTTAACCAACACAAAATTGCAAGCTTCTATTGATCTTATTTAATGGGAAGAGGTTAACCTGGGAATTAAACTCGCATTTAAATATGTCCTAGAAACACCTCACCATATCTCTCTAATCCCCTTCCAATGCTGGAGAAAAGTGTTGTAAATATTTAAGGATTCCTTCATATACATACTCTCATGAGTAAACCATAAAAATTCAACTATTCTCTTTTTATTTTACATCTTAGTGTAAACATGCTCCAATAAATTCCCCTAAAATTCCTTCCACTCCATAATCTCTATATGTCCATCCTGAGTCTAGATTTCCCACTATCGCTTTTCTTAACCATGTAACATGTACGCTTCTAATTTGACTCTCTTTTTAGTAGGATTCTCTAAGTGGTCAAGTATAGTCTATATAGACTCAATCCAGAACTCAACTTCCTCAAGTATACCCTCTATTAAAAAGGTCGAAGGGTGTTTCAACTAGAACACCCTGATTATTTCATACATACTCACCACAACCCACTGTGGGTCTCTCTCTATATATTATAGTAAGTGAGAAAATTTCTCACTAAACTACTTCCCTACTTCATCACTTAGTGCTATTGATGCCTCATGTTCCACTACTGGGGGAGCATCTCCATCCATATTCTCCTTTATTCCTCTCAAAAAGTGTCTTCACGAAGGAATATATCTATAATTACAACAAAAATCATTAGACAAATAATTTCACTTTATTACATTTACATAAGCATAAATCACAATAAGTAACAACAAGTCTTTGTCCACAAACCTCTCTATAAGATCAAAATTGAGGTGTTATCACTATCCTTAACAATCATACATCTATGACAAGGTAAACCAAGGTTAAAAATATTTTTATTTTCAATTTTATCATTTAGAAACACAATTATTCACATTTTTTATCATTTTACCAATTTCAATTTCATATTAGGCACTATTTTCATATCAATTACACAAGAAGGAAAGAAGAGTTCGAGTTCAAAAACTTACCCCAAACCTATTCTCCCATGCATGCCTAAAATGATGCATATCATAAAATAATCTTGAGTACCTAGAATGATGAAGTCTTACTCAACTCTCATGTCATTTCGGGCTATAATTCCAATCTTAAAAAATTTAAAAATAAGTATCACATCACTAAATAAGTGCATCAGCTAAGGTGAAATAACATACAATTGTAAAAACACACATCAATAGAAGAAATCCCACCCTTGGTACTTGGGTTTTCCCATGTACATGGGTTGGTAACACCCATGCATGAGCTCATGTACAAGGCTTGACACTTCTTAGTCTCATGTCTAACTTTCCTAAATTGAAAGACAAATGAAAAGAAAATAAATCTATCCTCTGATACTATTTTTTGATGTCCAGGTCCAGGTGCCATACACCAATGCCCAAATCAAGTCTACCACATAGCCTCGGTCATGCCTCCCCATACGCTAGAGGCTGTCGACTAACATCAAGTCTCTGATATCGATCATGGTGAGATTATAACCTCTTTATCAACGTAATACCACATTGAAAATAAAAAAGAAATGACCAAATGATATAAAATATCCACAATATAACCAATATTATAAGATGACTAAAACATGAAATACAATATCAAAAATGAAAAGTAGATCTTCCATGCCAATGTATATCCTAAGTGTCAATATGAAAAACCCAAAATAAATAAATACATTGAATAGTCCTAAGAGGGTCTTGAATCACATCTAATTCCTCCATCCATGCTCCATCCCGAATTAGTCATCTACCACAAGGACCTTTCCCTTATCCATTCCTCCAAACATCATGTCTATTCGAGTATTGATTATGTAGCCAAAGTAGGGTGTGATTACCCCTCATTAGGCCACCACCAACAGTGTCTAAAACAATATCCAATAAAAACCAGTGTATGTATGTGTATAAATAATAAATAAAATTATTAAAGTAAATAGTTTCCACTTATTCAATTACTCTTTATTTAACCACATGACACCTAGGTTCTCATGGAAACCCAAAATCTCACTGCCTACTTATGAATGCCATTTTTACCATTCATTATTTAAATTCACAGGTGAATGAAATTGCTACCATTCATCATTTCAAGTAATATGTGAATGTAATTTTTACCATTCATCATTTCAAGTCCAATATGAATTTTATTATTAACATTCATCATTTCAAGTAACATATGAATTCCTTTGTTACCATTCATCATTTCAAGATACATATGAATGTCATTATTACCATTCATCTTTTCAAGCCACACATGAATTCCATTTTTATCATTCATCATTTCAAGTTACATATTAACTCCATTATTAACATTCATCATTTCAAGTAAAATATGAATTTCATTGCAATCATTCATCATTTCAAGTCACATATAAATTCTATTGTTACCATTCATCATTTCAAGTTGTATATGAATTTAATTATTACCATTCATCATTTCAAGTTATATTAATTAATTCACTAATTAATTAATCAAAATAAACAGTTGCATTTTCCCATCATTCTCTAAATTAATTCAAAAACTAATTAACCACATAAATTTCATTACTAATTCAATAATTAGTTTATCACATCAATACCCATAATTAATTCCCCAATTAATTAAGTATGTAAATATTGTTAATTAATTCACTAATTAACTAATCAAAGTCCAAAATAACAATAATCCCGTAATTAATTCAAAAATTAATTATTATAAACCCACTATTCTAAATAATTCCAAAATTAATTCAATAATTAATTATTCTAACTCAATCAATCCCAATATCCCCAATTACACAGTCTCTTAATTAATTAATCTATAAAATTAATTAATTCAATTTTGGAAATGAAATTCATAATCAACCAATAGAAATTCTATAATTACATATATGTAATTAAAATTTAGACTTTTGGATTTGAATAATATACCACATTAATCGAGATTGATGACAAACTCTCACCAATGAAAATCCCCAGTTTGGGTGGAATAACGATGAAGAACGTGATCTTGATTAAATTCTTAGATCCAAGATTTAAACGAATCAAGATCTAAAAAATATAGATCTATATCAAGATAAAATATTGGATAAACCTCCCTATTTTATCTAGGAAGATAATTGGGAGTGAGATATATATCTAATTAGGAAGAAACCACATACCATCGGATGTATAGATCTTCAATATGCCCTTCGATTCGCCAAGAACAGACCTAATAAAAGCATCCAGGGGACTTCAAAATAAATAGAAATAGGTTATGGATGAGTTGGGAATGATTTCGAGTTATATGTGGTGTCGGGAATTAAAAAACTAAATTTTAGATCAATTTAAATCCCGCACGTGGTCTGCTAGGCAGGGGTGCACAGTTTTCCAAACCCTGTGCCTTAACTGTGTGCCTCTTTTAGGGGGTGCATAGTTTCTTTTTATAGAGCACACAGTTTGAAAAAATGTGTGATAGCCATGTGAAACCCATCTACCTGAATTCACACATTTTTATGGGATAGGGTGCATAGTTTGGGAAAATCATGAACCGAAAATGTAGTCTCCCACTTTCCTCCAAAATTTTTAATTTTTACCCAAACTTACCCCAAGGTAAAATCCAAACAAAATATAACAAAAAAGATAAAATAATACCTAAAATGAAGATCAATACATCTCCATAAATGTTTATGAACTCCAATTTATATTTTATAATAATACAATATATTGGAATAGAAATGAAAAAGATTGACTATGTGTTCTTAACTTACTCCTTGGGATGACTCCTTTGCAAATTGAATTTTTTCTTTGCATGATGGTCTTTTGATGAGACCAGAAACTATATAAGATGTATAAGATAGTAAGGGATGTATTTTGGTAGTGTTTATATAATATAATATGATTAATTTTTTTTAGAGAATTTGGGTGGTGGAGGTTGATATTTAAAAGAGGAGTACAGTGGTTTTTTGGAATAAAATATTAGAAGAAAATATTATTTCTCTAAATAGTGATCAGATTTATTATTCAATAATAATGGGCATGTAATTTAACTATAAATGGAACATTAAAATATAGATATAACTTCTCAAAACCTCAATAAAATTTCATATATACGATTAAAAAATATAGTAATAACAAGATATTTTACTATTCACCTACATATTTTACTATTTATGAGAAATTTCATAACTACAACTATATAAATTTTAATGTTCTGAGTCCAAAAATTAAATAAAATTTATAAAAATAATTCTTTATATATTAGAAATATAGGTTTTAAATATAATACTAATTTTTTATAATGTGGTTCATTTTCTAAAATATGAAAAAATTATTTATGATTTCATTAAATTGTATTATTATTTAATTATAAATTCTTATTTTAAATTTTTTATTTTATCAGAAAAAAACTCATTTTAATTAAAATATATATATATATGTTTTCTTGAAAATAAAATTATTCCTTCTTTGTTTCAAATACAAATATTATCATATTTATCTATTTTATTTAAATGTTTTTTCTCATAAATTTATTAAATTTTAATTTCAAAAGATATACCTAAATGTTATTTTACTATTAAAATGGTAATATTACTATTCTAATAGTCAGGTAGATATTCTAATAGTCCGGTTTCTATTCTAATAGTCATATACCTAATAGTCATATAACCTTTACACATCCTATAAATTTCTATTATATTCAACATTCACTACAATTACTCCCAAGGTTATATATTCATTATTCTCAAAATTAAAATTGTATTACTAATGTATTGGTTCTATGTTATAGTTTAGTTCTTATCCGTGATTCTTTTTGGGGACTATGAAGTACCAAAATATCTCTTTTTATTTTTATTATTTAACTATGTTTATTATCCCATTGTTTTACTTTTAATTTATTGGATTATATTTATAACTCATATGTAATGTTTTATGAATGTGTAATAAAATAGTATTAATTTTTATTTTGGGGGGTACGTAACTTATTTATATCAAGCATTATATATAAATAACACATTTATATATTTAGAGGGTAATTTTATATAACAAAAATTAAAATTTTTATATAATTCCCTAATGACATCTTATCAAGAAGTATCTTAAATTTTCACCCTAATGCTTTCTTTTAGAATTGTGTTGCGTCTAGTGTAGAAGATCTACATTGGTTTTATCTATTAAAATCATGAGAAATTTCTTTACCATGAACCTATTTCATGTTATTTACTCAAACACACACGTAAATATAAACACACCAAAATATAAATATATACACACACATCCATGCTCATGAAGATACATATACCTGAAAGGATGACACACTTAGACACACATGAATATTCACAAATGAACACACATGGGTATAAAATCATGCATACAAAGATACTTACACACAAACACAAAAATCACACTTATAACTATTTTCCCTTATTTCTCTCTAATGTTATCACTCAAATAAATTCACAATATCTAATGGTTTTTTTAAAATGTTTGAAGATCTAATTTCCTACCAATACTTAAATAACAAATATAGTGATAGGGAATGTATTAACAGTACTCTTTGGGGAGGAAGGGGTTACAAGATTGGTAATGGGTGTAAAGGGGTGGTTGTGTATGATATGTTGGCATTACCTAATTATTATGAAGGATAAAAAAATTATGATAATATGATAAAAATATATTTGATATGTAATTAAGGAAAAATGAACATAAATAATTATTTAACTTGATAAAAAAATTAAATTTTTCAAATAAAAAACATATAAGTTGAACATGCCTCCACTATTTTTTAAAATATACCATTAGATAGATGTTCTTTGTATTTTAAAAAATGAGATGATGATTTGAGTGGATTTTATTACTTATTTAGGATACAATTTACATAAAAATGAAAATTAATTAATGTTGAATAATTATCTTTATGTTCAATATATAAATTTTACATAGTAAGGGCCATTCTAGAAGTTTTTTTCAAAAAATATCCTCTTTGAATGGTGGATAATAATGAAATATAATATGAATAATAGAAAAATGATTAAAATAAAGAATAGTTTTTTTACTATATAAATAGTAGCTTTAATGCAAGAAAATATGAGATGCCTGGGGTGGCTCGATATTCCAAGGATACGGTGGAAAATGAATGAAGGTGGGGGCTTGGTGGAAGAAAATATCCAGCCAATTCCAAATATTACGACCTACTGTTTAGATTAATAATAAAAAATAGATAGATAGATCCAATTCACATGGAGAATAAATTAGTTTAAGGAACTAATTGGGGGGTTATTTATCATGTTTCACCATCTACCTTGTATATTAACAAAGAAAAAATGAAAAAAAAATAAAGAGAAACTTCTCCTCACGGCATATAGAGAAAACTATACTTGTAGAGTCTTTTCCATAAAATATTGAATAAATTACAAGTACTATGGAAATTTCTAGTTATTCATAAGGAGTGATATAATTTTCAATTTTCAATCCCATAAATCTAATGATGAATGATGAATGGTTAATGCTTTAATACCATAATGTCAAAAATTATTAACCCTATGATGAGTTTCCCAAATAAATTAACCAGCAAAATTTAAAAATTGAATTTTAATAAAGTGTAATCACATAAATTCAATCTTTAATGTTCAATGTTCTAGTCCAAAAAATTAAAAAAGTATTATCTTCAATAAATAATTTCCTAAAAAAGTACCATTCCTAATTTTATTTTTTTTATCATAGCACAATAAAATTGACTTTTTTCCCCTAACAAAAAATTTAAATATCCTCGAACTAGGTTGGTCTCCAAAATTTGTGAAACTACATGTCCTAAACCTGATACATCATATTTTGTATTAAATATATGAAATTATGGTCCTATTTGATCCATTAAATAAAGGTAATATGTGTTAGGTCTTTAAACCAATGAGATAGGCACCCAATTTATCTTGTAACCTTTTTATTCATCTAAACATTATTAAGCCTTGTAACTCAAAGGTACTATATTTATGTAATCATTTTAATGTAATAAAATTAAATATCATCATAATAAACCATGAAATATGAATAAATATATTGAATGAACATAAAATCAAAATAATGTAACTAATTTTAACAATGACAGGGTAACCCTTACACCTATGAAAGCTAATTTTGAGGCTAACCCATTGATAAATAGAGATATTCAGTTTCTTATAATCTAATTAGTTTCTAACATTAACCATAATTTCAAAAATAATAGAAACATTACCATCAATAAATTTAGAGATTGGGATACTGAAGAAGAGTCCTCTGATTAAAAAGAATAATATATTCCAAAAATCAAGAATGATGAATTTTAAAAATCATATAACCTTTTTTGCGCTTGAAGAGTACTTGGTACAAAAATGATATCCAATTAAAATTATTAATGGTAAAAATTCCATATAGGATCTATGGAAGGGTATTTAGTTCTATTATATATGGTATAATTTAACCCAACATAGGGAGAACTAAGTTAGAATAAAATTTGGGACATCTATCTTTGAAGAATTAATAGACATTCCAGTAATAATGGTTAAATAATTATGAGGTGATAAAAGTCACATAATAAGTATTGGGTTCATTCTGTATTGTTATATTTAATGGTGAGGTGTTATGAATATTTATACTTATGAAGTTATCACAACATGGGGAGAACTAAGTTAGAATAAAATTTTGGACCTCTATATTTGAAGCATCAATAGACATTCCAGTTATAGTAGCTAAATAATAATGAGGTGATAAAAGTCACATAATAAGTATTGGGTTCGTTCAATATTGTTATATGTTATGGTGAGGTGTTATGAGTAGTCATACTAATGAAGTTTTATCATTTTCTAATAGATCAACCATGATAGACTGATCAATATATCCCTCATGATTGTTTTTCAAATTTTAAATCTATTATAATCTAAGGTAAATTATATCCATGATCACTTCTAAAGACCCATGTTGTTATGAGTTGTAATGTTTATAGTAAATTGGAATTTTTATTCTTGGAGTAGTGGGTGTTTTGAGAATTGGGACTCATGTGAGAATTATGAGGTTTGGAAATCCTCATGAAGATTCATTTATATGTGGATTGAGGCCTGTTAAGTGATTCAGGTGACCAGGTGAACATCCGAGTGGGGTGTTAAGAACCATCCTAGGAATGACATGACTTGGTGCTTGATCTAGTCTATATTAGCTCACAAAGAGAATTCGCAATCTATACAGGATGGAAGCTAGTGCAGGGTCATCAAATAATGTACTTTAGTATTGGTTTTCCCAAATAATACATCTTACCAGTCCCAACCGAGCACCTAACATGGCCTCACCATAACTCGGTGAGTGATCACAAATATATAATATTGAAATAATAAATAATCAACATGAAGTAACATAAATTAAATCCTAAATAAATAATAACCACCAAGAATTAACATAATAAAGCATCATCCTTATAATAACTAAATAAGTGGTTGAAGAAAACACCTTTGTAAAATGGATATATTGGGAAGTCAATTATTTTGATATAAAAGTGTGATAAAAAAATGTGAACTAAAAATAAACCCAAAATATACTAATCATTACTATTTGACATGATGGATCATTCCCACAGGTTCACTGCCACAAACCCATTATCCACTAAAAATAATACCTTATACCACCAAGTATCACATTTCCTTTACATGTATCTACCAAAAAAAGGTATGAATACACTCAAAGAGTGTGTGTAGGGTGGAAGCACAACTATCCCAGTGGGATCCGAACAAGTGTTTCATAATAAACATTTTTTTATAAATCAAACTATGATAGTTAGAGAAGTAAACTATATAAAATTATAATCTTATCATTTTAAAGGTTAAAACAAAATGAATAATTTTATAACATTTTAAATATGAATGTAAATTCCATATAAACAAACATTATAAAGTAAGAACTATATAAAATCCCTAATGTATATAAGGTCATTGGAACCCAAGGATCGTCACACTATCTTGGTGATCGAACAAATCATAACAAACTACCGAAAAACCACTTGGGAGAGAAATGTAAATGATCATAAAAAAGGGGCACCCTATAAAATGGAACCTTATATAAATCATATGAATGTTTAGTTACTATAATATCCTAAATCCAGTGCTAGGAAGCGGATTTTATACCTATTGATTCTATTCCTAGTCCTCTCACCCAACTACCTCAGGTTCACATGCATTATCCCTCTTTTTGGAAGCAAAATCTCATTATTTAAATCAATTACCATTACAAGGGGGTATTCTATACAATATTTGTTGTGAAACCCACTCTTTTACATGAAAACATGCTTTACAAATGATTTTATTTCTGATATCAAAGGGTTAAATTTTCAAATGATTATATCACATATAAAAATTTAGAAGGATTGTATAACATGCTTCAAAATAATTATAAATAATCTTTAAAAACAATCAATAATTTAATGTTCATAAAATATATGTCAATTATGAAACAACCTATATTAATCCATTTCTAATGATGATATCAAATGTGAATCCAAAAAAATGTAAATAGGGGTACTTAATAGGAAGGATCAGGCCATAAAACCAAAAAATCCTCTCATTTGGGTTGTGAACAATAAAAACCTAATCCACAATTGACTTGGGGTATTGATGAATACATATAAATCTAGGGAATGAAACTATATAAAGAGGATAAATACTCTCACCAAGATATTTACAAGTGATTATTGATGAATAATCCACTTGAAATTGACCTAGGAGGAGAGTAGAGGGGATATTGGAATGCATGGAGTACTGGAGTTAAAAGTCTAGATAAAAATAGGGGAATTTATGGTTTTAAATGATGATAGGAATTGGTTAAAAGTCACATTTTTAAGAACACGGTTAGACCACATGATCTAGCCACACAATTTGTTACATTTTAAACCAACTATGGGGTTATCACTGGATACCTCTGGTTGATCCACATTTCTCGGTCTCATGGTTAGAAATAATTTTACGCTAACCATGTGACACCCAGTATCTCCCAAAAAATTTAAATTTAAAGAAAAAATTGCCAATTAATGAATAAAAATAACTAAAAACAATAAATAATTAAATTCTTACAAAAAAATAACAACATGTGTATGAAACTTCTCCCAACCATCCCACTTTTGGCTCCTAGAAATTCATCATGAAGATGATTGGTTGACAAAGGGTTGAAGCAACTGCTCCCCCATAAATAGTTCCCACTCCCATGTCTCATTCTAATCAATCCCATGTTTCGATAATACTCAGACCAAGGGGATATATTTTTCAGAGAGCACCTTTTCCTAGGAGTAATATTATATATTGATTGATTAGACATTAATATGTTTGGCTTTGAGTCTTTCTTTTCCAAATTTAGAATATAAAAGGGGTTTGGGTGATACATCATTAAATGAGAAATTTGGAACACATTTTGGATTGGTGTAAACTATGTTGGTAACTTCAAATGATAATTATATTACCCCAATATTTTAAAAAACACTATGTTGGATTGAATATACAAAACACAACACTGAGCTCAAACAAACCATGAAATATTATTATTTAAATATGACCGTTATAACCTTTCCATTGAATTGGTAGGTATGAATATGATTAACTATATTATTAAATATATATCTATATATAATTTACCTAATAAATAAAAATTTATTGATTAATTTTAAATAAATAAGATGTAAAATTTTACTAATGACATTTTATTCTTCAAATTATATTTTCTTAAAAAATGATCATTATGAATTTTGTTGAGAAAATGTTATAATTAAATTATTAATCTTTTAGAAAATATATTTGACAAAATTTAATTTATTTTTTAAATAATAATACCAAAATTACATTAGGGAGAATTTTTGGGATTTTTCTAAAAAGATTTATTTTCTAATGAATAGTGAAAAATACTAATTAAATTGAAAACAATATTTTTGTTTCAAGCATGTATAATGTTCCATTTTGTTTTAAAATGTTTTTAATGTAAAATTAGATATATTATATTATAAAAAATCCATGTATGTTATTTGGAATAAATTTTATGGTTTAATTTGGTTTAAAAACATATTTATACTTAAAAATGAATTTTTCTTAAAAACTGTTTTCCATTGCATTTTGTGATTTTATCACAAATTAATTTCTAATACTTCTAGGAATGTAGTTTTGGTAAATTTATCACATATTTTTTATTTTTATTTCCAAATTTACTAAATATATCCCTTATATTTTTTCATTATGAACATTAACCATGATTAATGTTTATCACCTCGGTAAGGGAAATTTAGGCAATTAAGGTTAAAAATAATATGATAGGAATATAAAAATATCCCTAAAACTTAAAATAATTTAATTTTATGAGTCTAATTCATAAATAATAATCCAAAATTCTTTTATATGAACTTTTTTTAGTATTTTTTATGATTTTACCTTTATATTGTTTTATGAACAGAATAGTTGAGAATGTCATTTTCTTTGTTTTATTAACTCTATATTTTTTACATATAAAAAGAGGTAATATTCATTTCCAAATATTTATTTTAAAGACAAATTATTTTTTATCATTATAATTTATTTATAATTTTTACTCATGCAATAATTACATTAAATGTTTATAAAAAAAGACACTGTATTTATTGAATTAATATAATAATGAAATAAATGTTTTTAGAAAATATTTAAAGTAATATAATTTGAAATAATTATTGGGTTAGATAAAATTTTTAGATAAATATAACATGTTATGGATTTTTTAAATTAATATATTTGGTTTTCATTATTTTCAGGTAATTTTTAAATTCAAATTAAATGAATATCTCCAAAAATGACTTTAATCGTATTTTATAATAAATAATATTTAATTAAATGATTTAAAATTAATAAAAATTATATCTTCATCTAATTGATTGGGATAGGGTTTTAAATATCAACCATTTTCCAGTCATGGGCTGTTAATATTTTTATATTAACATTATTGACCCCTAAATTATAGAAAACTTTAATATTTCAATAATTGACTATAGGGTTAGCGTAGGTTAAAACTAAATGATAAAAGTGAAAATAATTATGAAAAATGTAACAATTTTATTTTACAATATTATTTAGACTCATAATAATCTTAAATTAAATTTATTTCAATTTTTACCCATTTGAACATGAAAAATAATTTATATTAATTTAATATATCAACTAACTCCAAGAATGCATCAATCGTCTAATAAAATGACACTCCCCTATTTTCATTACACTAAATTGAGAAACATACCTCAACAAAAACCTAAACAATACTATTCTAAAAATACTTATCCAAGTTCTAGAGGTTCGAGGCCTTCTAAAATACCAACCTTATGTCCCTTAATTGGATATCAAAAGGAATTTTATCAAAGAAGTGGTAATCATCTTTTCCAACTTTTTTAAATTTATTTCTTCTTATAATTGCTATTAATATGGTGTAACCATAATAAAATAAAAAATAAAGTATCATTAATATACTTATGTGTTATTATTATAATGTTAAAATCATATTCTACCACTTTTCCAACATATAAAATGCAAAAAAACATTTCTTGTGCAAGTGAATGACTTACTGTCTCCAAGTAGCGGTGTAATTAATTTTTCATCACCATTTTACTTGGATGGTTATAAATAAGGAAATTGTGTATAAGTATTATATATATGACAATGTTATCATTTTTAAATTATAATATCATATATTCTTTCTTACCTTCCAATCCTTTTGAAAATGACAATGTCACTCGTACATACGTGTGGCCTACCACCCCCATGGAGTGATGCGGTATGTTTTTCATTTATGCTTTAATAGATGGTAATGAGGATGAATTTAATGAATATATGTGATATATATCACTATGGAAAAAACAACCTTTTCCGACGGACTATTTGTGATGGGATTATTTCCCGTCGCAAATAGTCCAGTACAGAGATCATTTGCGATGAGTTTGGTGGCCCGTCGCAAAAAGTAATGCGCGGCTTGGCGCGGTTTGCACGCCAAACCGCGGGAAGGTTGTTTGCGACGGGAGGAATATTCTTGTCGCAAACAGTTTGTCGCTCGGAGGTATTTGTGACCGGTCCCGTCGCAAATACCCGACGGCGGTAAATGGGTTGTTGCAACGGGATGTTGCCCCGTCGCAAAACGTGTGTCGGTAGGTACCTTTTGCAACGGGCCCCATCGCAAATACCCTTTTAACCGCAGACAGTAATTAATGTGGACAAAGGTATTTGCGACTGTGCCCATCGCAAAAAGTACCTTTTGCGACGGTATTTCTATCTCAAAAGGTCCTGTCGTAACTAATTTAATCTATATATACCCCCCATCCATTTTTTCAAATCATTCTCTCAATTCTCATTTTCTCTCTCTCCCTCAACCCTATTTTGATGGTGAAATTTTGTTTGAGTTAGTTTTTTTTTTTGACGAAAAAGTTTTGAAGCAGTCTACATCAATAGAAGATCAAGTTTAAAGGTATTTATATTTTATTTAGTTTAATATTTATTTCATTTTTTTATGTTAATTTTAATCATTTTTTATTATTTTTAGTTTAATTAGATTTAAATTGTTTTGTTAACAGTATTTATTTGTAATAATAAATTGAAATTATTAGCAATAATTTTTAATAAATATGAGTAATTAGTAATAAATAGGAATAATTAATAATAAATAGGAATAATTAGTAATAAATAGGTATAATTAATAATAAATCGGAATAATTAGCAATAAATAGAAATAAATAGAAATAATTAGAAATAAATAAGTATAATTAGAAATAAATAGGTATAATTAGCAATAAATAGGAATAATTTGTAATAATTAGCAATAATTAGCAATAATTAGAAATAAATAGTAATAATTAGAAATAAATAGAAATAAATAAGAATAAATAGTAATAAATAAGAATAAATAAGAATAATTAGGAATAATTAGTAATAAATAAGAATAATTTGTAATAAATATGAATAATTAGTAATAAATAAGAATAATTAATAATAAATATCAATAAATAGGAATAAATAATAATAAATAGGAATAATTAGTAATAAATAGGAATAATTAGTAATAAATATGAATAATCAGTAATAAATAGGAATAATTAGTAATAAATAGGAATAAATAGTAATAAATATGAATAAATAGTATTTAATAGGAATAATTAGGAATAATTAGTAATAATTATGAATAATTAAGAATAATTAGAAATAATTAGTAATAATTAGTAACAATTAGTAATAATTAATAATAATTAGTATTAATTAGTAGTAATTAGTAGTAATTAGTAGTAATTAGTATTAATTAATAGTGATTAGTAATAATTTGTAATAATTAGTAATAATTTAAAGTAATTAGTACTAATTAGTAGTAATTAGTACTAATTAGTAGTAATTAGTACTAATTAGTAGTAATTAGTACTAATTAGGACTAAATAGTAATAAATAGGACTAAATAGTAATAAATACTAATAAATACTAATAATTAGAAATAAATAGTAATAAATATGAATAATTAGTAATAAATAGGAATAAATAGAAATAAATAGGAATAATTAATAATAAATATGAATAATAAATAATAATTAGGAATAAATCGGAATAATTAGTAATAAATACGAATAATTAGTAATAAATAGGAATAATTAGTAATAAATAGGAATAATTAGTAAGAAATTGGAATAATTAGTAATAAATAGGAATAATTAGTAATAAACAGGAATAATTAGTAACAAATATGAATAATTAGTAATAAATAGGAATAATTAGTAATAAATAGGAATAATTAGTAATAAATAGGAATAATTAGTAATAAATATGAATAATTAAGAATAAATAAGAATAATTAGGAATAAATAAGTATAATTATGAATAAATAGTAATAATGAGGAATAAATACTAATAATTAGAACTAATTAGAAATAATTAGAAATAATTAGTAATATATAGAAATAAATAGGAATAAATAGAAATAAATAGTAATAAATAGCAATAAATAGTAATAAATAGCAATAAATAGGAATAAATACTAATAAATAAGAATAATTACTAATAAATAGGAATAATTACTAATAAATTGGAATAAATAGTAATAAATATGAATACATATCAATAAATATGAATAATTACAAATAAATAGGCATAATTAGCATTAATTAGGAAAAATTAGCATTAATTTGGAATAATTAGTAGTAACTAGGAATAATTAGTAGTAAATAGGCAAAAATAAGAATAATTAGTAATAAATAGGAATAAATAGTAATAAATAGTAATAAGTAAAAATAATTAGTAATAAATAGGAATAATTAGAAATAAATATAAATAAATTAGAATAAGTAGAAATAAATAGTAATAAATAGTAATAAATTGTAATAAATAGCAATAAATAATAATAAATAGTAATAAATTGGAATAAATACTAATAAATAGGAATAATTACTAAAAAATAGGAATAAATAGAAATAAATAGAATTAATTAGCATTAATTGGGAATAATTAGCATTAATTAGGAATAATTAGCATTAATTAGGAATAATTAGCATTAATTAGGAATAATTAGTAGTAAATGGGAATAATTACTAATAAATAAGAATAAATAACAATATATAAGAATGATTACTAATAAATATGAATAATTACTATTAAATAGGAATAATTTCTAATAAATAGGAATAAATAGAAATAAATAGAAATAAATAGGAATAAATAGCAATAATTAGGATTAATTAGTAATAATTAAGATTAATTTATAGTAATTAAAAATAATTAGTAATAATTAAAAATAATTAATATTAAATAATAATAATAAGTAGTAAATAGAAATAATTAGTAATAATTAGTAATAAATAGGAATAATTAGTAATAAATAGGAATAATTAGTAATAAATAGGAATAATTAGTAACAAGTATGAATAATTAGTAATAAATATGACTAATTAGGAGTAAAGAAGAATAATTAGGAGTAAAAAGGAGTAATTAGGAGTAAATAAGAGTAATTAGGAGTTAACAGAAGTAATTAGGAGTTAACATGAGTAATTAGGAGTTAATAGGAGTAATTCGGAATTAACAAGAGTAATTAGGAATAAAGAGAACTAAATAGAAATTAACAGAAGTAATTAGGAATAAAGAGGACTAAATAGAAATAGAGAGGAATAAATAGGAATATAGGGGAATAAATAGGAATAAATAGGAATAAATTCTAATAACTTGTAATAACTTGGCATAATTTCTAGTGGATTGATGGCGCTCCTTTTGTTCAATGACTCTTCTGCTTTCAAATTTCATCGACTCCAAAAATTATGAAAAGTATGCTTATGCGTATGCATATCCAATCTCAAATGCACGTGTTTGAATATTCATTCGTATGACCAAATTTTTTATAATTTTTTCAGGCGGTGATAGTTGCAAGAAGATGATTTATAGATGAAAAGGAGGGCTCTTTTGTCCGAAGGCTCATTTATTTGCATCTTTGTCACACTGAAATCACAATGAAGAAACTGCTTGGAGGTACACTTATACATTCTTGTATGCACGAGAATGAATAAGTGTACCTCATAGTACATTATTCACTGTGATTTCAGTGTGAGAAAGATGCAAGTAAATGAGTTGTTGGACAAAAGAGTAACCGTCAATCCACTAGAAATTGTGTCGCCTAAATTTAATGGTAATTATTAAGAAGTAGTTGTAATTATTTATATCCTTTTTTCAGATAGTGTTTTTTTAATTTCAAATTATTCAAAAATAGTGAAGATTTATATTTTTTATAAAAATATGGAATAAGGAAATCAACATCAGTCATTATTAGATGATCGCACTTGGATAAATCAGCTTAGAAATACAAATGGTTCTAATTTAAATCTTGTATATATTGAGGGTGTTGAAGCTTTATTATCATTTGCATCATCAAAACCAAAATATGTTACCGAAGGCACAATTACGTGTCCTTGTAAAAAATGTGCTATGAGAACGTTTGACAAATTTGACAAGGTTGGGGAACATCTCTTGCGGTTTTCTTTTCAACCAAATTATGTTTTTTGGTATCAACATGGTGAATTTTGTTCTAGAGAAGATACTAAAAACTTGATTCCAGATCCATAACGGTTTCAAAATTTAGTACATGATGTAGCAGGTCCATCTGTTTAACAAACTAAAACTCAATATGATAGTGATTTAACTCCTGAGTTGGCACCATCATAATTTTATGAGTTGTTAAGGTTTGCTAAGGATGCATTATATCCTGGTTGCAAGATAAGAAAATTAGATACGGTTGTAAAATTTATGGATATTAAACATTATTACCTGAAGGAAATGTGTTTCCTGAAAATTACTATGAGAGCAAGAGGATAGTTCGTAATCTGGGCCTTAATTGTCAGAAGATTCATGCATGTCCAAATTATTGCATCTTATATTCAGGTGAAAATGATTCATTGGTTAGTTGTCCCACATGTGGACAATCGAGGTATAAAGAAGCTCAACCAGGGAAGTCTGTATCGATTCCAGTAAAATAGTTGAGATATTTCCCCCTTACTCCCAAGTTGCAGCGTTTATTTATGTCTCCGAACACAACGTCAATGATGTCATGGCACAAAACCAATATTTCAACTGATAAAAGCTTGAATTATCCATCTGATGGTGATTCATGGGAAAATTTTGACTGTCTGCATCTGTCTTTGGCTTTAGAATCCTGAAACGTGCGATTGGGTCTTTATACTGACAATTTCTATCTGTTTGGTTCTTATGGTAGTCAATATTCATATTGGCCTATCTTTATAACTCCGTACAATTTACCTCCAAGGATGTTGATGAAGGAACCCTATATATTTTTTACTCTATTAATCCCAGGACATCCGAAAAACAATATTGATGTTTATTTGAAGCCATTTATTGATGATTTAAATGCATTGTGGAGTGATGGTGTTAGTACATATGATGTTGCTGCTAAATAAAATTTCATATTAAAAGCTACATTGATGTGGACAATTAGTGACTTTTCGGCATATGGCATGTTATCTGGCTGGAGTACACATGGTCTGAAATCATGTCCTCACTGTATGAAATGCAAAAAAGCATTTATGCTCATCAATGGAAAAAAACCTTGCTATTATGACTGTCATCACAGATTTCTTCCAACCAATCATCCTTTTCAGAGGAACAAATCTCATTTCAGAAAAGGTAAAATTGAAAGGGATGAACCTCCAAAGACGGTCTCAGGTAGAGAGTTAAAATTAGTTGTATTTTCATTACCTCCCATCACATTTGGGCCAACAATAAACCCACAAAAAATTGTTGTCTTTGGTAATGAACATAATTGAATAAAACGAAGCATTTTTTGGTATATTTTATATTGGTCTGATTTGTTGGCCCATCACATATTGGATATCATGCATACTGAGAAGAACTGTTTTGATAATTTATTTCATACTGTTTTTGATACACAAGGTAATACCAAAGATAATATAAAGGCACGATTAAATCTTGCCCAAATTTTCAGGCGACCAAAACTTGAACTATTTGAAAATGTCATATCACAGAGGTTAATGAAGCCAAAAGCAGCTTATACACTATCTAAAAAGAGTCTCTTATTATTTTGTCAGTGGATTGCAGATTTGAGACTTTTAGATGGTTGTGCTTCCAATTTGGGAAGATGTGTTAAGAATGGTTATATTACTGGATTAAAAATTCATGATTGTCATGCTATAATGGAATGAATTATTCCTATTGGATTCAGAGGTTTGTTGAATTCTAGGATTTGGGATTTGATAACAGAAATATCATATTTTTTTCAAGACATTTGTGCCATGACAAAAGACTATGATGCCCAGATAAAAATGGAAGAAGATGTTGTTGTAATTATATGTAAACTGGAAAAAATATTTCCACCGACTTTCTTTGACTCAATGGAACATCTGATATTAGATTTTCCACATGAAGCTAAATGTATATGTCCCTTATAGTTTTGATGGATATACCCATTCGAGAGAAGCATGCAGAAATTGAAGAAAAAAGTACGTAACAAAGCATCAGTTGAAGGCTCAATTGCTGAAGCTTATTTGCAAGATGAAATTGTTTTTTTCTGCTCTCATTATTGTGAATCTCAATATCCCTCACAACATAATTTCCTGGGATGAAACGAGGGAAATTTTAATGATGAAAAGGACAATCAATTATCAATTTTTAATCAGTTAAAACTTGGTTTTGGTGGAGTTCATGAATGATGGCTTTCAGATGATGAACATCACATAGCTCATACATATGTTTTGATCAACTGTGAAGAAATGACATCAATTATGTTGTGAGTTCTTCTATCACTTATTCTATAATTTATATTGCAGTATGTGAACTTATTTTATTTGTAGGTTATATGATAATGATATCAAGAATAAACTTCCACAAATTACAGCAGTTTTTCTTGAAGAATGCAGACAAAAAAATTCTCAATGGTTTCAAAAACTGGTAACATAAATTATTGATGGTTTAATATCAATTCTGTTTATTATTTATCATATTGATAATTGTTTTACAAATTTGTAGGTGTCTTAACATTCTGATATAATTGATAAGCGACTCTGTATATTGAGTAACCCACCATCCAAAATGGTTAAATCTTATAATGCATATGTGCTGAATGGTTTTCGATTTCATACACGTGCATATGGGGAATCAAAAAAACAATGAACAGTGGAGTTTTCTTGAGATGATCGCATCATAGAGAAACTGAAGTTGACTTTTATCGAATTCTGTATGAAATTATTGAGCAGTGTTATATAGGAAAGAATTGCATAATGATGTTTAAATGTCGGTGGTTGGATACTAAGAGAGGCTTGCGTGTTCATCTGACTCATGGAATCGTCGATATTAAATTTAAAAGTCTTCTTGTAGTAAATTAACCATTTTTACTAGCTCAACAGGCACATAAAATTTATTACGCAAAGTACTATGCTACTTCAAGAGACTTGATTGATTGGTGGAGCATAATAAAAAATGAAATATTGGGAAAATCAGTTTACTCAAACTGAATGTGATTCCACTGAAGTGGAAATAATTGAAATTTTTCAAGAGACTGTTCAAAATCAATATTTTTTACAAAGAGATGTGAATATCGATGATGACACTCTACAATTAAGGATCGATGATGATGAAGATGTTAATGATATTACAAATGAATTTTAAATGAAAAGATATGATGAAACTGAAACTCATATGGATATTGATGATATTGGGGAGGAAGATGAATACATTGACATGGACAACTATAGAGATGTGGATAAAGATGGACATTGACACAGTTAATTTCTGGTTATAATCATAATTAATATATATCTATATATAATTGTTATTTTTAACTATCTTCAAATAAAAAACATTTTGTGTTTCAGATAGATCCTGATCTATTTCGTGAGTTGTAGGAGGCTATTCTACCTTTGGATGAGAGGGATTGGGGACCATTTAACCCTCATCCTACTGACGATTCAAGAGGTATGCGGAGGGGGCGTGGTCTTGCGTGATTGATGATTCCTGGCCCTATCACCGAGCGATGTCCACGTCTTGTATTCGATCCACGCACACTAAGGTATGGTAACCTATATATTTTAGTTAGATTTCATTAATTTATTTATATATATACTAATTGTTTGATTATTTATTTCTTTTTCACAGTTTTGTGAATGTAGCTATTGGATAGGGGAGTGCTATCTTGCACAATTATTTTTCTCAGCCATGGATCACATAGGAACAGATTCCCGTTGATGTGTGGTGCGACATGTTCGATCATTGGCTGGTACATAAATAAGCAATATTTATTTTGAAATTTATTTTATTAATAAATTGATATTATAAATTATTTTCAGGGTTTATGGTATCCCATTGATGATGGCAGGTGTCTATGCGTGACTGTTTCTGTCAGTTTTGGCACAATTTGAGAAGAACAGCCATTAAGAATGCAGGAGTGATAAAATTTGATGACTTGGGTAGATCCCACCAACCAGAGTGCATTTCATCTCATGTTTGGGATGGATTATGTTTACACTGTTTGGGTGGTGAATTTTAGAGGATACCTTTAGTGGGACGGCAGAACCAGGGGAGACAGGAGGTGACACATCGAGCTTGTAGTCGTACATTCAGTACGCATAAAGAGCATCTAGTAAGTATTTTTTAAATATTATATATAAATTTAAATATATATAGTTTATTTTATATTTCTGTAGGCAGTCGAGCATCCTGATTTTATGGATTTTGACGTTTATCAGAGGATGTACAATGATCTAGCCACTGGAGAGATTATAGGTGATCGCCATCATCAGATTGTGGTTAGTGTTACTTTTTCAGTTTGAAAATTAATTGTATATAATATTTTCACCATTTTAATTTCAAATTGTAATTGATGGAGTCATATGAGCCTGCGACCTCTCATATACAGGCCAAGAGTCAGGATCAGATGACTGGACAGACTAGTGCCCACCATTTCGATGAGACGAAATGGATTCAGGTGACACAGTATGGCTTTGAGAAGGGCTATGTAGTTGGTATTGGCTCTAATTTGACTCCCGGTACTTACTATGGTACTGTTGCGATGTCAGCGTCCAGCTCGAGAGGAGCTCATGGAGAGGCATCATCTTCTGCCTCATAGTATCAGGAGCAGTTGCGAACTCAGGCTGAGCTTATAGAGAGTTTGCAGAAGCAGCATGAAGAGATGTGTCAGCGGTAGCAGTAGCAGCAGCAGCAGCACGAGGAGGATATGTGTTGATGGGAGCAGCAGCGGCAACAACAGCATCACGAGCAGATGGAGTACATGCGATGTCTGAATCATAGTTTAGGGATGGAGTCTCCTCCACCTCCTCCACCTCCTCCAGAAGACGAACCCCCCAGTGGTATTTTTTATGTTAAAAACATTTGAATTTATGATTTGTAGTAATATGAACAATTTACAGTTTCTGTCTTTTATATTGGCACAATATTGCATAATTTTTATAATACTTTATTATTTATTATTACTGTTATATTTTTTAATATTTGTTTATTTTACTAATATTAATAATATTTTATGATTTTTTTATATTTTTTGGTAAATATTGAAAATTTTAATATTTTTTTATTTTTTTATTATTTTAATAATATTAATATAAATTTTTTGTTAATCATACTTTTATTAAATATATATTTTTTACTATTATATTTTTTAATGTTTGTTTCTTTTACTAATAATAATATTTTTTATTATTTTATTATTTTAATAATAAAAATATAGTTTTTTCATTAATCATAATTTTATTAATTTTTTTTAATATAATTTTTTCATTAATCATAATTTTTTTAATTTTTTTATTATTTCTAGTATTTGTGACCGGAACTTTTGCGACGAGATCCCATCGTAAATAATCTCAATATAATTTTTTATTATTATTATTTGCGATGAGAAACTTAAATGTCGCAAATATTATTTTCGACGAGCACGTCATAAAAAGTTGATAGATATATAATGTATATAATTGGTTGCTTATTTGCAATAGAAAAGTTTCCCATCACAAAAAAAATATTTGTGACGGGCCCGTCATAAAAAAATGTATTTGCGACGACGTTTTCTACAACGGGTTATTTGCGATGGGTCCCTGTCACTAAAGACTATTTGTGACGAGATCCTATTGAAAATAGCTTGTTGCAAATATCTATAATTCCAGTAGTGTATGATATAAAAATGATTTCTTAGATAATAATTATTATTCTATCACCTGTAAAAAAAGTGAAAATAACTTTCATGCGTATATACAGCCTACTATCTCTATGAATGATGTAATTAATTTTTCTTCACCAATATTTTATAAAAGACTATATATATATATATATATATTGGATATATATGACATTTAAATTATGAATAATATTATATAGATGATGGAACTATGATCAAAGTACAAAGACCAAATCTATCAAACCAAAAAATACATTAAAGATGAAGTAGTTATCATCTGGAATAGTGATTTAAATAAATAATGGTGATATCATTAAGATTACTAAATCACTAACTAAAAACTATAGAGGATGGAAAGGATGATTGGAATGAGAATTAAAATGAATATTACCCTTCACTACTCAATTCCAGATCATATGACTCATACTCATTATCTCTTAGATGATATTCAGTCCCATCAAAGAAGTCTCACCCACCTCGGTCTAATGGAGAAGCTTCTAACAGGGATAACCATATAATTCCTCAAAAGGGATCATTTAGATATAAGGTTGGTAACTATTTTATTGGTGAACTCAACCAATACTAAATTTCTATCCCATAAACCTTCAAAGTCTGAGATGTAGGATCGGTGTATATCATCCAAAATATAGATCACTCATTCTGTTTAGCCATCTGTTGGGGGAAAATAGGCCATACTTATATTTACATAGGACCCAATACCCTATGAAAGGCCCTTAGAAAATTTAGTGTTAAACTTAGGGTCCTTTTCAAATATAACAGCCGATGAAACCCCAAGAAACCTCACAATCTTCTACACGAACATCTTTCTAGGATCCTCAACATGTAGGAAATCCTTTTTCAAAATGAAATGTTTGAATTTATATATAATATAAATCACAACTTTCATGTTGTTCTTCCCATGAGGATTATGTTATAATCTAATGATAAAGTCCATGGATATCATGTCCCACTTTTAGGTGGGTTTAGGAAGTGGTTTAAGAAAATTAGAGGGATTATGGTGATCAGTGTAGCATCCCCAACCCAGTTAGCCACAAAAAATAGTGCTATCAGGTCTGGGGCACTGGCCTTAGGTGCGCCTCCCCATATGCCAAAGGATTTGTCTAGCAGTGAGGGTGTAAAATAGTAATATTGGCGAGACTATACCCTTAGGTGTTGATAAAATAATGTTCTGATCATATATATATATATATATATGTATGTATACAACATAAAGTGGATATAAAGACTTAGAAGACTCATACCAGATCTGCCAATAGCATAAGAAAATTCAATATTAGACAATAGTGAAAGAAGTATACCATATTAGAAGTGGGAATAAATAAATAGGAAAACATACCACTTTAATCTACGAAATATAGCGTGCATCCAATAATGTTAATACAATACAATATATAGAAAGGGCCACCCATGGATGGCCTTAGTATATACATATATCATAATCATGCTAAAACAAAATAAAAATAAAAATGAAATATAAAACTGAGGTAAGAACCTCAAGGTACCTTATCATCCATCCAAGCCAACTCAACCAATAGGATCCAACATCGAAGCCCTAACCCATACATGAATGTAAAAGCATAAAGTCTATACATGTCCCTAAGGGCCCATGTAGCGTGTGAGAATGATTCTTGGTAGGATACCACCCACTTGTGAATATCCAATATATTTTTTTAAGAAGGTGTGTAACATAATAAGGACAATGGCCATTAAATTTAAATAAATACAAGCTTTCTTGGTGCTCAACATCCACTAGGAAGTTTTCACTTGCTACGACCAATGTCGGAATCACTGAACAAGAGAGGATCATTCAACCAAAACCTAAGGTATCCCCTGATATCAAATATCCTAGGTGAACACTCAATTTCCACCTCGAATTAAGTAACATGTAACCTTGTACAAATCAATACCTTATGTCCCAAATCAAGTCGATGGTGTCCCAAAGTCATGTTAAAGAAAATAAAACCCTAGTCCCATGAACCCCCATCTCAAAAGCACCCATCATCTTGAAGCTCGATTTCTAGAGGCACATAAATATATTTCCTAAAAAACCCACCACCATCTCATAGCATGATGTCTCGATGAATGGTTATCTTTATCCTCCCAAAACAGTCCATTCTCAATGGCCTAAATATGGTAGGCCTTCACCCCCAACTGATAGCTTCAACGCTGTCATATTAAGGATCCTCCTCTTCCATATGGAATTCTATGATAAGCACCCTCAAACCAAATACCTAATCCACACTACTAGGGGCCTCTACCCATAGGTGTTTTCAAAACCAACTCATCACTGAGCCATCCTGAGTTTACATAACTCCAATGGTGCTTTGTCCGCTCACAGGTGAGCAGTAGTCACCAAAATAAGTACCTAATCCACACTAACTCTTTAACCTTGTGGCCCTATGACCATGTCACTCAAATATGATGTCCATTTCATCAAACATCATAGACCAATCGCTCAACTTGATGGACTTTTTTCCTCAATCGATGATCATGTCACCCAATCAGTGATCACATCACCCAAGTAACCCGGTCCATGCCCATCCTGACAACCAATGTCACCACAATCCTGATGGCCTACCATATTAATCCCTCGATCTGATCCCATTAGTATTCCATGGATCATGTATCATTCCACTCAAACATTACACATATATACAAAATTTAGTTCACTATAATAAAAAAATAGACTAAAACAAACAATTCAATTTAATTAAACAAACACACTTGACCCAACATCCCAAATGGTCTACAACCTTTAACCCAGCCTCACACTAATACACATGGTTTGGGAATCCCCAAGTTATTTCATAAAGACCGATTAATTAATTAAAATAAACCAATTAAATTAAAGGGTCTCATTCATTCAACACTTTGACGCACTAAATAGAACACCCCCCTAAACACTCATGAAAACACAAAGAAAGTTATGAATTTCCTACCTTGGAGTCATAGACAGAGGCACGTCTGGTATTAACCTATAACTTGAAGCAATTTGGAAGAAATTTATTTTTATATCAAACGCCCTAAAAATAAGGAAAATTTACTCATATGGATTTAGTGGTCCATGTAGCGAGAGAAAATAGAAAGGAAATCATGGGTGAGGAGATCCTTATCGATACGATTCTAATTCACATAAAGGTTAATGAAACGAAGTTCAAATGAGGGGGAGGGATCACACCATAGGGGTGGAAGAAAAGAGGTACCCGCACTGTTATATGTGAAACCGATACAGTAAGAAATGAGAAAAAATAAAATAGGTAAGGGGGTTGATAGGTAATTTTACTTCTTTAAAGATACCTCATGGTTATCTCACATGGTTTTTCAAACCGTGTGCAAACCGTGAATTCTACAGTGTTGGGGTGCTACATAAGTGGAACTACCTATGTGAAATATGTGTGAAACCCCTCTATAAAAACATTAGATCTTCATGCATGTTTATGAACACCTTCTTGAATGGTTTTCCAAACCATAAAATAGTAAAAAAAAATGGGTTTCATGATTTTATGGCAGAGTTTGCATAGTTTACCCAAACCATGCACCTTGACATGAAACTTCTGAAATAGGACTTCAGGCCTCTAATGAACCTAAAACCCATCCAAACACTCGATGAACTCTCTAATCCTCTAAAACCATCTAGAAAAAAGATATTGTGTGGATGGAAAACTCAAAATTTGGTTCTGATAATTGAAAAAGAAATTGGTTTACCCACTAATTCCAAAAATTCAAAAAGGGAGTGGATTTGGAACGGATTCAAAAAAATTGGATGTTTCAATCTCCCCACATTCATATACATCATCCCTAAGATATAAATTTTTTTTATATGGAACCAAACATACCCGTCCAGATAATAATTGACACGAACTACCCCCCAGTAAAAATGGTTCATGCCAACTAGCTCAAGGGGCTCCCCACCTTAAGATTCCCCTAACCTAGTCACAACCCAACCCAAAATTTCAATGCATGTGGAACCAAATAAAAAAATGTCCCTTGACCATTCCTGAACTCAAAGATCCTCCCATGATGCATTATCACTTCTAAACATCATGAGGTGATCCCATTTCACATCAGAAATCCATTAGAATCCCACGCCGTATCGATTCCCACCTCATGACCATGTCACCCATGGCACCAATGAGGTCTCGTATCTCAACAGGTTCTCAAAAAAAGCATGATACCTTACACCTCAATAAATTACTACATCATAATTATGCCCAAATGCCAATGCACTATATAATTCATTCATCCAACGATGCCCATGTATAAAACCTGGTTCCCAACACCTCTATCTCTCTCTCTAACACACACACACTCACACACACACACAAAAACATATATATATGACACATATGAGATGATTCCAACATCCTAAAAAACGTCTGGTTACTCCATACATATATCCATTGCACCTTGTACACCCAAAATAGACATTCCTTAATAATCCATGCTAAAAAAACAAAAAATCACAACTACACCCATGGAATAACTTTAACTATTATCAGCTCGCCAGCCTGGTCTGGCCCTGGAAGATCCATGGTAGGAACCAAGCCTGACTTTCTTTAGCCTGACCACCCAATGGTGCTTTACCAGACATAGGCTATTAACCCCACCGTTGGTTCTCGTTGACTCTTCCATGCCCTCCACATGCAGTTGAAGCTCGGTTACCCTCACCTGGTACTGATACATAACCGGTATTATATCCTAGACTCTTCCCCAGTCCATGAATACTAGCTACCTGAGAAGGCCTCTTGTAGAAAAACTTGAGATTACTGACATTTCCCCATACCTAGAATTCATTTTGAGGCCACTCACATTGAGTCCAGACATTCCACGACTTTCTACATTGGAAAACCCGCATCTAAGAACCACTCTAATGTAGTTTGATCGAGCCTTTATCTTTACTGCTCTGTGGGAACTCATCTTGACCTTTCTTCCTTATATCTAAATCACCACTACTAAAATCACATGAATCTGATGTCTAACTTGATTTCGTCTTATCTATCAATTTTACCTCAGCTATTATCACCTGGTTTACAATATTTGAGAATGAGGTCAACCAAAAGATGTTTACCTACACCATAATGGCATGTCATTAACCATCATCAAAATTTCTCACCCTTAAGGTGTCGTCTCTCACCATGTCAATTGAAAAGAGATATAATTCAATGAATTTTGCTACATATTCCATGATGGACATGTACCCTACTAAAATATCAAGAAATACCAAGATCTTCTAGCCCTCAGCATCTCTAGGAAAAAATTCTTTGATGAACCTATCCTCAAATTCCATTCAAGAAAATCCCTTGTGCATGCCTACCTGAACCTACATTTCCCACCAATGCGCAGCCGGTCCTCTGAGCATGTATGTTTCTAGTTTCACCCTTCTCCCAATAGGAATCTATAGCTTTTCAAAAAAACATATGCATATCCTCGATCTTGTTTTTATCCAATTGTGGGCCACCCTCACCCTGAAAAAGCAGTGGGTTCTATGACTGAAACTCTTGAGTGAGATAATCCAGGGAAGGATATACTCCATGATCTCCCCTATCAATATTCTGGATCACATGTACCAAGTTTTCTCTAAGTTTCTCATTAGTCCACGACCCAAAAGTGGTCAAGTCTAGCAGATTCCCTACCTGTACTAGAGCCTATGCATGAGCCTATACGTAAGTTTCATGATCTAACAGACACTTAGGGGCCCCAAAATTATCTTTCTAATTTGGTATTAAACCATAACCTTGTTGATTCTCCATCTGAGTCATCTAGTAGGAACCAGATGAATGCCATCAGCATGGTCAAACATGCCAATAACATATATAAATATCACGTAGATAGGTAAAACAGTAATTGGAAATGTGGTCTTACTAACCTTACCCATCCCTATGAAAACCATTTCACCAGACGTCCCGCCCTGATGGCCTCCTTACCCTCCCTCAATAGATCCAAGTATTTAATATGACTTAGGCTATTCCCACCCTGATGAACCACATCGCCTCAAACCAATGACCATGTCACCCAACCTGGTGATCAACGTCACCACATGTCACCATCCATGCTTGCTCCTTTAAGATTTGGGCCCATATATATATATATATATATATATCACATTTCAGAAGGAATATCATATCACAAGTATTTATATATTACATTCTATGATAAATTTTCATAGGCATATGTTTACATTTATCAAAATCCTACTATATGCCTATAAAAATAATAAACATGTATATCAAACACCCCTTTTCATATCGGACCAAGGGTCTAAATATCATTCCTTATCATACCAGTACAAGGATCAATATTCATAATAGATAAAATTCACATTCCAATTAATCCAATCAAGGTTTAAATCATATAAACTTTCAAATGAGAAATAGCATAACAACAACTCCCACTCCTGGAAACTTGGTTCTTCCCCCATGCTTGGGGCTATAAGCACCAAAATATGAGTAATAAACCCATTTCGGACAACATCATAATCTTCAATATACCAAATACCAAATAGTAAGACCAGAAAAAGGAAATCCAAATAAGTCTTGATATCATTATTATCCATATGAACACTACTATAAATTCCCATTCAATAACTTCTCTGGTGCTACTTATATCCTGGAGCTGATTAGCCAATTGAATAGTGCTATCAAATAGGGTTCCATTATTCGCATGTACACCTCCCCATACACCAAATGCTTTTGACTAGCAATGAGGGTGTAAAAGATTAATATTGTGAAGACTATACCCTCATGGTATAATAAAATAATGGTTCAAGTATATATACATATATAACATTCAGTGAAAATAGAGACACCTTAGACTCAAACCAAACCCTTAAATGGAAGAATCACATTCAATATCATACAATAGAGGAAGAAATATACCACAACAGTATCGGGAATAAATGAACAGGAAAACATACCACTTGTAGTTACTAAACAAAGCGTGCATCCAATACAAGTCATACAATACAATATCAGGAAATGGTCTCCCATGGATAACCTTAGTATATACATATATCATAATAATGTTTAAATAGAAAATAAAACTAAAAAGGAGATCTCTAACTAAGTCAGAAACCTCAAGGTCCCTTCCCATCCATTCATTACCACTAAACCACTAGGAACAAGATCTGAAGCATAAACTCTTACTTGAATGTAAAAGAATAAAGTCTAATCATCTCCCGAAGGGCCCATGTAGGGTGTTAGAATGAGTCTCAGTAAGATATCACTCACTTGGGAATACCCAAAATATGTTTTTCTAAGTATGTGTATGATATAAAAATGAAAAAATCTCATGAAATTTAAATAAATAAAATATTCCTTGGTGCTCAATAGACACTAGGAAGTTGTCACCTACTTTAGGCAATGTCAGAATCACTGAAGATGAGAGGTTCCATGTCCCATGTCCCAAGATATCCCATGATTTCAAATTTCCTAGGTAAAACCTCATATTCCACCTCTAATTATGTAAAATGGAACCTCAGTCCAACTAACACCTCATGTCCCAAATCAACTCATCGACGTCTTAAAGGCATGCTCAAGAAAATAAAACCATGGTCCCTCAAACATTGTCTCGAAAGAAGCTATAGGTTTGAATCATGATTCCTGTAGGAATAATGATATATATCATATAAATAAACCATTATCTCACAGCACATCATCCCAAGGAAAGGTGATCTCCATCCTCCCAAAATATTCCAGGCATAATGACTTAAATATGGTAAAACTCAACCCCCAACTGATAGCCTCAATGATATCATCTGAATGATCCTCACATTACCCATGGATTTCTATGGTAATCACCCCCAAAACAAATACCAAATTATCACTATCGGGGGCCAATATCCACACTATTGGTCAAAACCACCTCATCACTGAGTCAACCTATGTTCACACAACTCTAATGGTGGTTTGGAGAATCACAGGTGAGAAGAAATAACCAAAATAAGTATCTAAGCCACACCAACTCTAGATCCTCATGCACCTATGACCATATCAATAAAATTTGATGACTATTTCATCCAAAATCATGGGACAATTCCTCAACTTAACAACCTTTCCACCTCAATCGATGACCATGTCACCCAACCGATGATCACATCACCCATGTATCCCAGGATAAGCCCATCCTAACGAACAATGTTACCTCAATCCTAAGGGCCATGCCACCTCAATCCCTCAATAAAAGCCTATCACAATACCATGGATCACATATCATGCCACTCAAACATTTCCCATATATACATAATTCACTTCACAATAATAATCAAACCAACTAAAACAGACAATTCAATTCAATTTAACAAACACATCTAGCCCAACCACCCAAGTGGTCTACAACCTCTAACATAGTCTCTTACTAATATACATGTTTTGGTAATTCACAAGGCATTCCAAAAGGTCCAATTAATTTATTAAAATAACGAAATTAAATTAAGGGGTCTCACTTGGTCAACACCTTGGAGCACTAAAAGCTACACCCCCTGAACACTCTTGAAAATACAAATAAACGTATGCACCACATACTGGTGATTCATAAACATATTCATATCTGGTATTAACCTCTAACTCAAATCGGTTTGGAGGAAATCAGTGTTCCCATAGAACAAACAAAAAATAGGGGGAAATGTCTCATGCAGATTTAGCGGTCTCTGAGGCGAGAGAAAAGATAAATATAAGCATGGGTGAGGAGAGCCATACTGATACAGCTCCAACACACTGATAGAGGATGAAATGAAGTTTGGACGAGGGAGAAGGATCACTCCTTAGTGGAGGAAGAAAATTTGTTCCACCCACTGTTGTATGTGTGACCAAGAGAGGAAAAAGTAGAGGAAAAAATAAATATGTAAGAAGTGTAAATAGGTAATTTTACCTATTTAAATGGGATTCATGGTTAACTCTCATAGTTTTCAATACCATGAAAAAAATGTGTGTACTACAATATTGAGGTATTGCCTAAGTGGAACTACCCATGCACCTTGGGAACAGTTTTCTCTAATCATGCGAAAGACCTATGAAAAAACTATAGAGCTTTAGGAATGATCATGTGCCCCATCCCACATGGTTTTGAAATCTGTATGGCATTACAAAAATGGGTGGAACAGTTTTCTATACGAGGCCACATGGTTTACCCCAATCGTACGCCTTGACCTAAAACTTCCAAAATAGGCCTTGGGGACTCCAACACACTTCAAACTCATCCTGGCACACAAGGAACTCTCCAATACTCTAAAACCATCCAAAAAACAAAATATTAGTTTGACAGAAAACATTGAATTTGGATCCAATGACCAACAAATTAATTGGAATATCCACAAATTCCAAAAAATCAAAAAGATACATGATATCTACCTGATTCAAAAAAAACTGGGATGTTACAATCATCTTTACCCTATTGATAGTTATAGTATCATAACAAAAAATCTATTATTTCATGTCAGATTTTGGGCCCCCAGTATCATCGATTCATGTCATAATAAATCTTAGTGGTACCTAGATAGACATACCACATGTAAAAATGATAATCCAACATCACAACTTTCCTTAAAGATAAGGTAACCCCATAATGGCCCCTAAATAAAATATCCACTCGAAATATAAAGATCACTCACCTAGGGTATCCCTTCCATTTATGATCCTCTTAATCTACAAGAATTCCAAATATCCCATATACTCCTGGTGAATGCACTTAAGAAGAGAACTTTTTGACTAAATAAAAGAAACAATCATATCCTCATTCTCCTCCATTTCCTCTAAGTGAATTTTAGAAAAGAGACCCATAGGTTTCCACTCCTCATAACACTCCTTTGAATCTAGATAAGGAAACTTCATAATGAGAGTTTTAGTGACCACATTCCCTCTTCCTAATATAAAATATATTTACATGTAAAATTCATGAAGGTATTACACCCACCACATTTTCTTGATATTCAAATATTTTTTATAGAATATGTAAATTCTACTTTTATGGTCAGAATAAATCATGAATATTTACCCAAAAAGATATTTTTTCCAATATATAAGGGAATACATAAATTTTTTAAGATTTAAGTCATGGGTCTAGTATTTTTTCTTATACAGTCAATGTTATATAGAAATGTACCCCACTATGTGATCATCCTACATAAAAACACAACCAAAACCCACACCTGGCTTGTTACAACACATGACATAGCTTTGACCTACCACATGTAGAATCATAATGGATGCTATGGTAAACCATTACTTTAATTATTCAAAGGATTCCTAGAACATGGAAATCCACAAAAAATTACCCCATTTTTTAGTAATGGTATTCATAGGTGAAGTAATCATTGATAAATATTTCAAAAATTTCTATTAATATCCTGATAAACCAAAATATTTATATATCTTAAAGAAATTATTTGTTTCTAACAATGAACTGATATTTCTTGCCTTTTTAGGATCAATTGATATGCCCTATTTTGATACTAAAAATTCCAAGTAATTCACTTCTTGGATCCAAAATATTTATATTGATAGCTTAACATATTAGTTATGATCGTGGAGAGTACCCTAGACAACTCTTAGATAATTTTAATGATCCTAATTTATATTAAAATATATGAAAATATATTCTACAAATACCATAGAAAAGTATTTTAGGTGATGATTAAATATCTCATGCATGATCACAATAAAATCTATTGGAGTGTTGGTTAACCAAAATAGAATCATTAGATACAAAAAATGGTCATAAATTCTTCAAAAAGTATTCTTTATAATATCATACCCTTTTATCATGATTTGATAAAAAGATGACTAAATGATGATATTGGAAAAAATATCACCCCTTAAATGATCAAATGTGTCAATAATATGGTGTAATGGGTAATTATTTTTAATTGTCAAATGGTTCATCTCCCTATAGTCAATTCACAAGAAAAGAGTTCCATCCTCTTTCTTAGTGAAAAGCATTCGAGAAGCCTAAGGAGAGACAATTAGATGAATTTTGTCTTCAACTTCGAAATAAACAAACTAATTCATCAACTCTTTCAAATTTTTGGGTTTCAAATGATATGAAGGGAAAATAATATGATTTGTTCCGAGTACCAGATCAATAAAAACTCAATATCTCACTCTAGTGGTAAGACTAATAAGTCATCCAAAAATACATTAGGAAACTACCTTACTACCAAAGGAATATTATTCCTAAAGTTTCCCTAATAAAACCCAATAAAAGGGATAAAACCATACATATTAACATTCTAAGCTCGTAAAGAGTAGGTCCCACCCAGAAAGAGCATGGGTCACATTATTATTAAAATTAATGTGGGATTCAATTTAGGGTAGATAATGTCACTCATCAAAGATATCAATTAACATGTTCCTTTAAGGTAGTAATGCAAATCAAACTAATAATAAAATCAAAGATATTTGTGTCAAGAACTCGGAAATCATAATCTAGCTCCACTTTTTATGTCCTCTTAACACATTATAGGAATCAAAATACTTTCTCTTTATTCTTCCTAAGAGGTATTGATAACTCCATAAGATAAGGCATGAGCTTATATTAGATATTCATAAAATAAATAATATTATAAGATATAAATGAGTGATAGTAACTTAAATAAAATAAATTATTATCCATTGATGAATTAATAAGGACATTAACTCTCACTCTCACTCGTCCAATCTTGGTTTCCACTCATATCTCCCCTATGGTATGAAACTAACTCATCTCTAAATGGGTCTGAGGTATACCACTAGCCTATGGATCGATCCTCAATTAATAGTTTCATTATTATGAACCATTACAAACTCTTTATCCATAATGTGTATATATTACATCCTTGGATTCATAAGACTACATTATCAGTCCCCTTGGAGCTAAAGATCCTGAACCAATTTGGGGAGTTAATATGGATTTACAAAATCCCTAAAGATTTCATAATCACCAAAAAGAGTGATAATCATTGGGTATCTATAGGTATGAAGAATTAATATTCCCATCATTTATATATATATAATAAGAAAGAGCCCCACATATCTCTGGTTTCTAATGGTTAATACTGAAATAGGAGCCGAGATCCACTTCCACATCCTTTTCTAGCCTCATCTTCCATTCTTTTTTTCTTTTAAGGGTATGTTTCACCTTTACTTGGCATGGAAGGAACCCCAAGTTATCCTGACATGATGATCTGAACAATTTATACCATCAAGGCCTGATCTACCACCTTGTCGTGGGATTTAAGCCTATGTATGAATACTTCAAATCAAATGTTAGATCACAATACCACCTATAAATGGAGGGCTTTCAATTATTCAATAAAATATATCTTAGGGGAAAACTGGATGATCTCAATAAATCAATTATCACACTATAATATTGTTTGATCACCTTACTAAAGTCATGAAAATTACTTATACATTGATATATCTTGGGTGTCTGGGAATAAATACCAAGTTAAAATAACGTTTAAGTATTTTTACTCCAATTTCTCATACTTTTTGACTTTAACAATTAAATCCCAACCCTTTTGAATGGGACCTTCAGGAATTAATGCATCATATTCCACCTTGATGGAATCTAGAGTCCCTAGGAATTTTAAAATTATATTAATCTTCTCTAACCAATCCTATGAATCTTGAGGATCATGGGTCCCTTGAAATGATAGAGGTTTATGAAAAATGAATTCACGAGCTCAATCACTATCTTCAAAAATAATTGATTTTGGTTCCATAGCCTAAGCTGGGCCAAGGCCTTCTCCTTGATCCATGTCTCACACCATATGAACTGCTAATTTTATTTGGTTTTGAACTATCAAGGGCTTGTATCATAGGAATTTATTCAAGGAATCCTCTTGAGGGTTCATAAAAGGCCATCATGGGGGAATGGAACTATATGAAACCAAAAAAGATTAAAGGAAACTATTAAAATAGTTAAATATCTCTATTTAAATAAAAATTATCCCTGAAACAATGTTAAGAAATATAAAAACCCACTTAGAAAAGGAATTACACCCAAAATACTAAATTTCATATTGTGCACGGTTTGTACATGGTTTGGTAAACCCTGAAATTAACACTAGAACCCATCCACTCAGGCCATATGGTTTGGCTGTATGGTCTACGACCCATGTACTATAACCATGACCCCAATAAGGAGTCCACAATTATTTTAATTCTGACCCAAAACTTCTAAAAATACAAAACCAAACCAAAATACATCTCAAAATACTCATTTTCTAACATCCCATGGAAACTTAAGGCAATCATGATGAGTTTTGGATAAAAAATCACTTATAGCCTATCCCTCAAGTTCATATAATACAATTTCATGTCAACCAAGACTTATGAAAAATAAAAAATCAAAAAATATTCTTTGATACCATTTGATCACTAACCAACCCATGCTACCCTTAACCTAGGTACCCAATCCCATCAATATTAAGGCCTCAAGGGTGTTATCAATATTCATAGGATAAAACTTATTGCTTGGGAATTAAAAATATACCTTGGTAATTTTTCCCCAAATAATCCATCAAGCTTGGTCTAACAAAGTACTCTACATGGCCTCTCCATAACTTGTTAAGTCATGCTCTCAAATATGAAATACTGAAATAATAACTAATCACCATACATTAATAAAAATAGAATCAAAAATAAATGTGACACATCCCTAGTTTAAGTTGTGTTTTATTTTTTAGAAATTTTGATGGTATATTTTAGGTTCGGTTTGTGGTGGGTGGTTCCTAGTGGATTTTAGTGGAAATATGGTGTTTTTAAGTGCTCCATGGGAAGGAAAACACCCTGGTGGATGTTATGTTATATTGGGAGTAATCCTGTGTAAAATGAGGATATCAACATGATCAAATGGTAAGGGTCTCATGTGTAGAATGTTGAGAGTATCTCTATATAACATGGATGTAATTTCCTTAACAAGTCATGGTAAAAGGTTTGGTGGGTCCAAATAAGCCATAGTTTTTCCTCCAAGTATTGGTCGGCCATCATGGTCAACCTCCTAGGAATCGTGCGATCAAAGAAACCATGGTTGTAGTGGTATTCACCACATCATGGTGGAAACTATATCAAATTTTTAAAATGGAATAATCAGCCTACTAATATTTAGGGGGAGTTTATTCCTTTTTAATGCGGAATTTTTTATATTTATATGTGAATTTTAAATGCTTCCTTTAAATGATTTATCTTATAAAAATACCTCTCCTTTAATACATTGTTAGATTTTTTGGATGCAGATGGTATTAAGGTGAATTTTGGACATCCACTTATTCATTATAATGATAAATATGGATTATTACCATCACTATGATTTTCTATTTTCATGTTATAGCTTCATTTTTAGACTATAGGTATATTGATTCCCTTGTATGTTGCTGATCTAGATTCAATTAGATCATAGCTTCATGGATCGAGACTTATATTATGGACTTATATATCTCTTTAGAGTTTTATATCTATTTATCTTGAAGATTCCATTTGGTTCATAGAGATTCCAATTTTTTATGGTGTGTGGTTTTAGGAAAATCCATTTTTTATGAACCATTATTTCTTGATCATTTTAAATTTGTTTTATAAAATTTTTGAGGCCATGATTTGTAATTCTTGAAACATGATAGTTTATGGTTATTTTGAAAAAACATATCCCCTAAGGTATGAATTTGAAAGAATATTTTATTTTGAATTGGTAAATTTTAGTATTTATGTGTGGAATTCCATTGAAATGATTTGAAATTATGAATGTGAAAACCTAAAGGTGTGGTTTGTTTTGGAAATGAAGCCTCAAAATGTGGGGTTTTTATTAAATAGAGAGTCTCTAGGTGTGGGATAAGTAATATGGAAACCTGGGAAACTTATTAGGGAGATAAAATGGTATAATAATTCTAGTATAGATTCTATATACGTAACATATATTTATTCTACAACTTTAACTCATATTTTTTTGATAGAGGGTTCACTTATCGAGTTGTTTCTCTCATCCCTAGGAATTTTTTCATTGTATATCTTCACACTTATTAATTTTAATAAAGATATGTGAGGATCCTAGATAACTCAAACATAATATACCCTATAACACAGTTTTCATGCTTCTCTATTTTGATATGGTTATTTATGCATGCATTGAGAAATGGTTTCATCAAATTCATTTGAAAAGGAAATGGTTTATTTATTAATCCTTATTGTATAAACTGATGTGAATGGGTGTATTTAAATGTTTTATTGAATATTATATAAAAATTTATTTCATGAATTTATTTTATTTAAATAAGAATATTTTTATTTATTTATTAAATACTGCTTATAAAACACTCAGTGGGATCATGTTGGGCTTGTTTACACACTACCTACACATACCTTTTGGTGTGTGTAGATCTTGAGTTATTTAAAATGGGAAAAGGAAATTTTCCACATGGAGTAATTGGATATTCATGCTAGTTGAGTTTGGGAGTCTGGTGGGGAAATGGTTGGTTGTTTTCCCTCATATAACAGGGAGTTGGGTTGTTTTTGGTCTCATCTATTTTAGTTTACTTATTTGGGTTTAGAACTTGTTTTTCCTTTTACTCTGTTTATTATACTATATTAATTTTTTTTTCATGTTTTCATACTTTTATATATGTAATATATTGAAAAAAAATTATGTGGGGTGAAATTGTTCTTAAAGGTAGTTCTTGATTCTTGGGAACTTATAGCTAGCCCATGGTGATTAGCAACACCCTGTGGGCCTTTCCATGATATTGATTTTTTTTTTGGTTTAGGGATGTCTCAGGTTGGGTCCCAATAAATTTTCATCAAATAAATTTTTCATTCTCATGATATTATTAACTTGGTAATTATTGGTAGATAAGAGATATGATTTTTAGGAATTAAGGGGTCGGTTGTGAGCAAGTGATAGGAAAAATATGATCATAACAGGCCTTTAGTTTTCATGGTATATTAGGAAGAATGTCACCCATGTCGAGTTTTTAAAAAACATCATTCCTTTACTTATGTTATTTTCATTCAAAATAAGATTTATTAATTTTCCAATGGTCTTTCTTCTTTAATTTATGTAGTGTCATCCCCCCCAGAAGGTTTCCTAGAGTTCCTCAAGAGGGTCATACGAATGATGTTCCATAACAAAACCCTAAAATAAGTCAAAATTTTATTTAATTGGTAGTATGAGTTATCTATTCCATGGAATAGAGTGTTTTACCTATCTCATCTCAAGCTAGGAAAGTGAAACCAGGAATTGGTGGAGATGAAGATCTGTCCTAAGAGTTTCTCCACTAGAAATTTTCATCCTTCCATGGAACAGATGATCCCCAAGAATAAGAGAACTAGTTGGGAAAGATATAAAATATTTTCATCTTTATGGAAAATATTTATTCCATTAAGATGAAATGTGATATATTTTAGCATGAATTTTATATTAGGGGATGGTGGAATATAGTTTTCATGAAAAACATGAATTTTTTGAGTGGAAATACTTCAATATAATATTTTTCTAGTATTTTTTATTTGAATCTTTGATGATGGATAAATCCATAGAATCTCTCAAAATCTGATAGGGTAATCACACTATGATAGATTATGCCAACCATTTTTCTGAGATTATCCATTTTTCTCTAATGGTATTGTTTAATGATAAGTTAAAGTCTTAGAGGTTTCAAATATGATTTTTATCAAATATACATCATTAGGTATGCATGTTGAAGCTTACCACATTTTCTCAAGTGGTTGGAAGACCTATAGTGATGTAGATTGACCAAGTGGGAATTTCAAGGTTGGTTGGAACTCCTCTTCCACCTAGAGATATTTTCAACGGATCCTATTTAAATAAGATTAAGTAGAATGAGTGTCTTAAACATGGTACTAGTGGATCCCAATAGAATACTTATACCACACCATCAGTAGTGGCTAAAAATTCCCTTTTCACTTTATACTAGTGTGGAAAGATGGGACACATGAAACATAATTTATCCACACCTCTTAAAATATGTAACTCATGTAGATGTTAAGGTCATCTGTAGAAGTTTTCTAAATATCTCTTTTTTCATGTTATGGAGAAGTATTTTCAATCCATAAAGGTTTTATGGTTAATTCAAATTATTTAGGTATATAAGGTCTATATTCATAGGTCTTGGTAATAAAGTATTTTAATGTAATAAAATATTTTATAATGGATGTATATATAGGTCCTTCAATAATGAGAGGTGTTATCTATATTTATTTATCTTTATCGAATAATTTATCTGATACTAGTGCCTCTTATTATTTTATATCAACCTATTTCAAGAGTCATTAAAACTTACAATAGAACTCATGTTGTTGTTCATATAGTTGATAACACCTATCAGAATAACTTTATATAAGGGTTTCAGATGCACCTCATGTTGCTTCTCTATACCTAATGCTGGTATATTTTGAGAATTTATAGTTCTCAAATTAGATCTATTTTATGTCAGTATTAGGATGGATCATTTAGTGTCCTATAAATAGAAAGTTGATTATCATCAACAGCTGGTGATCTTTACTACCTCTGATGGAAGATCTTGATTGTTTTAGGGAGAGTATGATATGATATCTAGTTGAAAAGAAAATCATTTATATTAACTTTGGGTGTTAATAAATTCTTTCACAATTGAACTTACAGAAATACCCTTAGGTGTTTATTTTATACTAGTGGTCAAAGAGTATCCTAAGGTGTTCCCAGTTGAATTCTCTTATTTTCCTATATTAATATAATTGGAGTTGATGATTTATTTTCCCTAAATAACTTAATTTATATCTATTAATTATTATCTTATTGAACTCGATCAATTGAAGGAGATAAATATTTATTTGGATGATTTAAAAGTTAAAGGCTTCATTCATCCTATTATATCACATTCTGTAACCCATGTTCTTTTCTCCAAAAATGATAATGGTATTCTCTATTTGTGTGTCAATTATCATATGCGTAATTGGGTGATGATTAAAAACAAGTATCATTTTCCCATATCAATAACATGTTTTATCAATTAAAGGGAGAATATTTGTTCTTGATAATCAAGCATTGCTCAAGATATCATCATCTCAAAGTTAATGGGTTGAATATTTGAAAGACCATTGTCTGAAGTAGGTATGGAAACATTAAATTCTTTTGATGTCATTTGGTCTAACTAATGATCCAATAGTTCTCATATAACTGATGAATAAAATATTCCACTGGTACCTAAATTCATTTGTTATAGAGTCTTTGGATGATATTTTATTCTATTAAAAATCTAAGGAAGATCATGAGATTCACCTAAAATATATTTTATAATTATTGATGGATCACAACATTTATGATACATTATCAAAATTTCCTTTCAAAATTTGAGAACTTATAGTCATAAAATATGTGGTTTTACAAATTTTTTCTAATTTGGGCCAAAAAAAGAAATTTTTTCCTAATCTTGGGGAGTGTCATTAAATTTCATTGAGATTTTAAACTTTATGGGATTAAGAGGATATTATCATTGGTTCATGAAGGATTTTTTGAAGAAAACATAAACATTAACTACTATTACAAGTAAAGGGGTAAAATTCATTTGGGAATATTAGTGTTATATTTTCTTTGCAGAATTAAAATCACATATGATCTCAGAACCTATTTTGATTTTTCTAAAAGTAGTAAAGTGATATTTGATTTAATGTTATACTTCATGTATAGGCTTCGGATGCTTTTTTCTATAAGGATATTATTTTTTAGTATAGGGACCTCATCAAATTTATTCACTCGAGAATAATTACCCCACTCATGATTTATAACTCTTAATAGTTATTTATTTCTTTAAGAGTTGATATCATTACATCTTTGGGGAAATTTTAAGTATTTATTTTAATAATAATATTTTAAAGTTAAATATTTTCTAAAAAGTTGTTGAACCATAGGTAGAGATGATGAGTGGGGTATCATCATTCATTATAATTAAATGTTTCTTACACCATAGGGATGAGGAATATTTTAGCCGATGCTCTTAACAAAAAATAACCCTCCCAAACTATGAAATAATATAAAGATAAACGGAATTTCATGACACTATTTTCTTAGATGCACTTAGATGTGATGGAGGAAGAGATTTTTATGGTTTTGGATAGTTATAATTTGATGTTATCTCTCTTTCGGATGATTTTTAGGAGAAACAATTCATTCAAGATTTCAAGAGTATCAAGAACTCTTTATATTATGGGAAGACCATTGGCAAGTGCTCTCTCATATAGAAGGAATTCATTGTTTTAGGAATAGATATTTCATTCCTTTATATGTAAGGAAGGATATCATGGAAATGTTTTATTGTTATCAGTGATTTTTTATCCTAGTATAAGGAATATGTAATATTACATAAAGAGTTGCTTTTGGTTTCTAGGTTTGAATGGTGACATAGAATAGTTTGTGTCTCATTTCTATACTTATTAGAATATTATTGTAAGACACTAAAGTCCTTCTGGATTACTCCATCCTCTTCCCTTTCCTATCTAGAAATGGGACAAGGTGTCCATGGATTTCATCATTTTAATTCCATATACACCAAAAGGAAATAATTTTATATGGGTGTTTATTGATTGATTGGCCATGTTGGATCATTTTATTCTAATTTCTGACATGATTAAGGTAAAGGATCAGGAAAAAATTTACATATAAGAAATCATGAGGTTTCATGGGGTGTCATCTTCCATCATTACAAATAGAGGCCCCTGGTTTACCTATTGGTTTTGTAAATTATTGTAGGAGGTGATGGGAACTTGGGTTAAGATGAGAAGGACATATTATCCTCAGAAAGATATCTATATGGTGTGAGAAATCTTGATTCTGAAATATATGCTTTGTTCTTATGTTTTGGACTTAGGAGGCTATTAATATATTCATTTAGGACTCGTTGATTTTTCTTATAGTATTAGTTAATAGTCAACCATAAAAATAGATCCCTTTGATGAATGTTATGTTTATCCTTGATACTCACGTCTTTGTTGGTTAGAGGTGGGTGAGATTTATCTTTTTGGATTGATCATTTTCAAGAGACATCAGTGAATATTCATCTTCTTTATCAATGATCAATGATGCATTAGAGTCAGTGTGTGTTGTATGATGATCATCAATGTCATCCCTTGTAATTTCTAGTTAGCTACCATGAGGTTTTTAAAGTTTCACCCCAGTTGGTTCATCACCATCTTGGGAAGTAAGTTAAATTGGATCTGAGATATGTAGGACCTTTTGATGTCACTAAGAGGGTTGTAAAGTGGATTATTAGTTATCTTTGTTAATTTTATTTGACTTATATCCATTATTTTTTATATGTATCTTATCTTGATAAGTATGATCCTCATCCTTATCATGTTCTAAACTATGAAGATCTTGATTTGGAACCATATATATTAGCAGTTTCTTACCAGTTAATGTTGATGATTTTAAATAAATTATTCAGTGAGGGAAATCAAGTTATTAAGCCCGAGTGTTGTGGAATCATTGAACAATTCCTCATGATATATGTGAGAAATAATTTAATATAAATGAATAATGGCCTCTATCTTCTTAAATAAACCTTTTCAACATGAATTTATAGGGATAAAAAGTTATATAGTGGGTAGATTTACACATCGCAAGTTTATTTTATGTTATTTTCTTGATCCTTGTAATGGTTTTTATTAGGAATTGGTTGTTTCACATGGTTCTTAGTGTATATGGGTGTAAACAGGTTATTCTTAGTTAAACCGCAAGAGCATAATGCCATGGTGGAATCCATTTTGTTCCTGGAGTTCACCTATGTGAAATGATGAGGACAAAATGGCTGGCTCGACATGGTCTTAGGTTTAGTACTCTAGGGGTCTCCTAGTGGAACATTTATATAATGACCACACCATTCCATGGTTGAAGGCATGGTGGATCCAAAAAATCCATAGTTTTTCTTCCAAACTATGATAGACCTTCTCAATGTGGTGCAATAAAAGTCCCCATGGTCTTAGTGGGTATCATCAAACTATGGTTCTGGTGGTTACATATTTTTTTAAATGGACAAAGTGGTCACCTCATCTTTATGGGGAGGTTGTTCCTATTTAATGAGTCATGTGTGATCTTTATGGTAGGGTTTTCAATTCATCATTTTCTTAATTTATCTTTTAAAAATCCCTATACTTTCCTCCCTTATAATATTTATAGTTGTGTGTTTGGACTAAAGGGGTGTAGTTTCTATTTTCTTCTATTTATCTGAAGTCATTTGGATCATAGTTTTGTGTATTGTGACTTATGGTAGGTCCTTTTCATGCCTCTAGGATCCTTCTACCTATTTACCTTGAGGATCCTATTCATTTATTGGAAATTCCAACTGTTTATGGTGGATAGAGTTATTAAAATACATTATCTTAAGAACTATTTTTTCATTCTCATTTTAAATTAGTTTTCCAAATTTTTATTTTCAAGATTTATGATTCTTGAGAGGTAATGGTTTTGGATTAATTTGTAAAATGGTATTTCCCCCTTTTGTATTGATGATGAGAATATATTTCATATCATATTTTATTTTGAATTAGGAAGCTTGATTATTAATTTGTAAAATTCTGTTGAAATGATTTGAAACTATAAAATTGAAGACTCCAAGTGTTGGTTGTATGTGAAATAAATTTTTACGTAAGGGATTTTTATAAAATTGAGAGCCTCTAGGTGTGGGTTATAGAATATGAGAACCTAAGGTATATAGGATGGTGGTATAAGAGGGAAAATTATACTAGTATGGTTATCAAATACCTATCATGGATTTATTCTATAACTCTAGATAAACTTTTTTTATAAGGGGGTTCACTTATCTGATTGTTTCCTTCATCCCCATGCATATGTTCTAGGTATATATGCCCACTTAGTCATTTGATCACTAGGGTGTGAGTATCCTTGTTAACTCGAACCAAATATACTCTAGGAATCATTTTTCATATTGCTCTATTTTGAAATGGTAATTCATGCATGATTTAAGAAATGGTTTGATCAAAATCATTATGAAAAGGAAATGGTTTATTTATTAATCCATTTTTTGTAAAGTCTTATGAAATGGTAGATTTACATATTTTATTAGATACTATGTGATGTTATATACCTTTCCTTTATTTAATTTAAATTTTTATAATTATTCAATTTAGTAAAGACTACTTATTATACAAATGGTTGGTTCTTGAGGGGCTTGTTTTATCACACCCTATACATAAATTTTTATGTGTGTAAATATTATTTTATTTAAACCAAGAAAAGGCAATGTTCCTCAAGGAGGTGAAAAGTATATGTGTTAGTGGGTTATGAGAATCTGACGATGACATATTTGTATTTTGTCCCTCATATCATATAAAGATGGGTTTTTGTTAGTCTTGGCTACTTTGGTTTATATATTTTGGGTTGGAACATTTTTTACCTTGTACATTTTGTATTTTGATGTCTAAATTTCTTTTATGTTTTTCATATATTTATTATTCAGTGTATTTTGGGTGAAATCATTCCCAAATGTAATTCTTGATTCCCAGGCACATTTCACCAGCCCATGAGGATTTAGAATGCCCTTTGGGCCTTACCACGGACTTCCTCAGGTGTTTGGTTCAATGATGTACTAGTCCAAGTCATGAAAAACTAAAAACAACCAAGAATAAAAATATTAAAATATTATCCTTATCATAACCATATAATAGGTTCAAGAATCTACATATACAAAAGAAATGGCATGGGAAACTGATTGGGCGATACATAAGTGAGATATATAAATCTGATCTAAAAATGATCCCAAAAGTTGTTACCTATATCTACGTAACATAAGGGGTCATCCCCGCCATGAAAAAACTTCCAACATCTACCCTGATAATTAAAATACAGTTCCCCACTAAGTTCTTAATTTTATTTACCTATATATATAAAAACAAGGTCTACAAACACCCAAATGATGTATGTAGAGTTTGAGAACTAATAGACCAGTAGGAACCCACCAAGTGTTTTATGAGAACCCTTTGTTAGATAAATACAATATTTCTAGGGGAAAAAGTATACTACATGAAAATATAATTTTAATTTTTAATGGAAATAAATAAATAACTTCTTTATAAAATTTCAAATATGAAGTAAATTATATCAAAATAATCATTTTTAATTAGGCACTATAGGGAATCACTAAGGTATCTATATTCGGGTGCACTCTTGGATCCTCACACTATCTCTATGATAGAAAAAAACATAACCAACTATATGAAAATATATATGAATATAAATGTAAATTCTTAGTGGAAAGGGGATAAATGGAACCCCATCCTTATCATAATAATGTTTCATTAGTATTGTAGCAAAAATACAATGTTAGATAAATCATACCATACCTATTTATGCTTTTCCTAGTCCTCCAAACAATGTATATAGGTTTTCTATGATTTATTCACGTTTTAAAAGAATAAAATCATCATTTAAATCAATTACCATTCAAAGGGTAAATTTAATCAAATATATGGCATGCATCCCTTATTTTCACATGAAAAAATTGATTTCCAAATAATTTGATTGTAATATATATAAGGGGAATAATTCCAAAAGACTATATAACATATATAAGATTTCAAGGATCATGTAAAACACCTAAAATAATTTATAAATATTATTTAAAAACAAAAACCAAATTAAAGGTTCATAAAATAAAGGAGGCTTAGGAAACCATCTACCTTAATCCAATGATAAGAATGATAACTGAGGTAAATCCACTCATAAATGTGAATAAAGATCATTAAGAGGAAATATAAATACCTAAAATAAAAAAACCCATCTCAATAGGGTTGCACAAGACAAACCCTAAGCCACCATAACCTGAGGGTAGATAGAAAATCACAGATGTCATTCCATGAGATTTTAAAAGTGAAAACTATGTTTGATAGTGTATGTGATACATGAAACTGAACCCAAACAAACAATCATTATTTAAATATGACTATTTTAACTATTACATTAAATTTGTGGATATGAGTATATTTAACTAATTTATGAAATATATATATATATATCCTAAATATATTGATAAATTCTTAGTATGTAATAAATAAATATTTGGTAATGTCTTCTTGTTATTTAAAATAAGTCTTCTTTAATATCAAATTTTATATCATTTTATAAAAAAATATTATAATTATTTTTTAGAACATTTGAGAAATTATTTTATAAAATGAAATCTTTTTTATATCATCATATCAAGATTAAAATGTGGTGAAAGTTTGGTTTTTTTCTAAAGTATAGATTTTTCAGTGAATAGGGCAAAATACAATTTTATGTAAATTGTAATTTTTCATGATAAATGAATTAATTTAAAAGTATAATTTTTTTCATTTAATTTAAAGGTAAAGATTTTATTATTAAATTATATTTAATTTAATTAATTACACTTTAATCATCTTTATATTATATTTTAATACAAGTTTATTTTTAGGATTACAACCCCATTTATGAGAAAACTGTTTTAAAATGCATAGTTTTCCCAATTATAATTAATTAAAATAAACCCTAAGAGTATGAATAGTTATATTTCAATTTCATTTAAATTTTGATAAAATTTATTTTTTATTTGTTTACTTTATAAATGATTAAGTAACGATTTTGATAAAAATTATATTTTGATATGATAAAAAAAATTATATTTTAAGGTAATAAAGAATTTAAATAATCACATAAATTTTTATTGAATAAATGGATTTCTGAAAAAAATAACATTTTAAAAAATAATTTTTATTAAATAATATTTATTAAATATAAATGATCATATAATTTTTACGAATTCAAAATTATTTTTATAAGGGTTTGAAAACTCTTATTGTCAAAAACCCATCATTTCTTAATAAATATCGATTATTGTTTTAAAAGTAAAAATTAAAATTTTTTGAAATTTTTTTAATATAAATATTATTTTTGGAATCATAAAATCGAAATTATCTAATGGTGAATTTTTCATAATTTTCAGAGACATTCAAATTGTGGGGTAAAAATTAAATACCATATAAATATACAATGTGTATTATGACATCATAATGACCCAAAAGTGATGTAATAAATCATATAAAGGGTATCCACGACCAAATATATTTATTAAATTTAAAATAATTTTATTTTAAGTTTATTTTATTCATTTTATAAATCCATTTTGAATCCTCCAAAACGTATAATATACTTTAGGGTTTTAAAATATTTCTATAATAGTATGACTCACCTCCACATAATAAATGTTATTATTTTAGAAATTTATTCCATTTATTTTATAGAATAGTTAAAACCACTCCCATTTTTCATAAACCTTGGGAAAAAGTATGGTAAGGTTTTTGGTTTCGTTTATTTTATTATATAGAATCCAAAACCTAAGTTTGATAAATGATAATGTTTTCCCCAATCATTTTCTATATAAACCCAAAAAAATCCAATTTATATTCACTAAAATTAATTTGATAACATCCTTAATCTTACCCACCCTCTCTATATTCCACCAAATGTGCCTCCAATCTCTCAATATTCCACTGCAAAGCATTAGGAATAACACTCTCAAGGTGAAGGACCTTCGTCTCCTCCTTTCAATTCAAGAAGCTTCCTTAAATTATTCTTTTTTAATTTCAATTAGTTATATTATAATAAATTTATAAACACTATTTTACTATAAAGTTGATATTATTTTAATGATATAACATTTATCCTCTCTAATTTTTACCCTTACCTAAGACGTTACTATACTAAATTTTAGTAAAGGATTTCTCTCTTCTCATTTTAATTCAAGCACCCCTTTTATGTTATTCTTCTTAATTTCCTTTTTTACATGTTGGGATATGTTATTCTACATACCTCTTACTATCAATTTGATGTATAAATTATGAGATACCCCTTTCACACTCATTAATCCCGCCCTTGAACCCTTACATACACTATTTACCATGCCAAAATTTAGAAAGGGGTCCTCACCTTCTCTTATTTATTAAAGTTTATTTATAATATTATGCCTTATATTTAAAAATACTAATGTTATCATATGTATTTAAATGTATCTATTACATACCATTTTATTTAAAAATGATTGTTTACCCCTTTTTATATTATAAAATCATTTTATGATTTTTTAAGTGACGTCGTTAGGCATCCAAATTTGCAAAACAATTTTCCATGCCAAAACAACTGTGTAGTGAATACCACACTCATTTCCTATCAAGGTTGTTCACCTTTATACTCACATAACGCATTTACTTGGGAAATAAATTTATTTATTCCGCACTCTTTGATCGTGGAACAAAATATTATGATGAATGAATCCATTTTTTATGATCCATGTGGCACAATTAAGCATGAGAATGACATTAAAGTGACAGTTGCACCCAGAATTATATAGCGCTCCAATGCATTGGGTAATGTTTAGTCTCATGAGAGGTCATTTTGGGATAAGTATTAAACCTAATTCCTTTATGGGACTCTTTAAATCATGATGACATGGAATTTTTCCTTTACCTATATTTATGATGCATTGTTTTAAGTTGTTTCCACGTTTCCCATGTTATGTTATCATTCTATAATAGACCTCATTTTTCATATTTATAATTCTCACTCATTTTATTACCCATTGATATATATATTATCTAACATGTATTAGTTTCTTCATGTTGTTCCATATTTATTCCCTTACTGTGCTTTATATCTCACCTCATTCTTATGTATGTCCCCAGGTTATCGTGTGCAATTTTAAAATCCATGGAATTTTAGAAGGATGTTAATGAAGTTTTCAATAATGTTTTTGTATCCAATGTTCAAGATGTTATGCTATGTACCTAATTTCCAAATACAGTATAATTCTCCATCCAGGATTTATTAAGTGTACCCTTATGTAATAAATCACGTATTAATGTGAAATAAGGAGTAGGGTTGTTATAGTTGGGTGCAAATGATTTTTTTTTATTTTTGGGATTATGATTAGAAAACTCCAATGAAATCTTTAAGGACAATACAAAGTATAATAAAATATAGAAATTTTTTTGTCTGTATAGAGTAAGTGTTTTATCTATAAAATACATCACTATATGGATACTATAATTGGAAATGGTTCTGGAACAAATGTAAATAGGTTTAACAAATTTAACAAGGTGCATTGAGACTCACTTGGTATAACCAGGTACTTGAAAATGGGCCTGGCCTCAACCAATTTTACCCAGATTTTTATGGTTAAGCGGTCTCTTGTATTTTAGCTAGGGTTGTCAAATCCTCAGAGTCCCAAGAAGAAGCCTATAGACACATACATTCTATGGACTATTTTTGGCTATGAGGTGGCCAAATTTGGGTTTATTTTAGATAGTTTTTTTTGTGAAAGTTAAGATACTTAAGTGAATTCAATTTAAAATAAGGAGTTTATCCTAGGTTATTTCTTGGATTGTATTGGTTGCATTACTTTTTCAACTATTTTAATTTATTATATTTGAGATGGGTTCATTTAAGAAGATCAAACAACATCATCACTTACTCGTTTAATACCTAAAAACCCTAATAATAATTACCTATACACTTGGAGGATAAATGTTTTTATAACAACAAGGTAAAGGTTCTTATTATCACTTGAAGTATGTAGCCTTAAATTCAACAAGGACCAAGGAGTTTAAAGATCATCAAACAAAATTCTCAATTAAAAGAAGTTATTAGACATTAATGGAGTGATAAATAAAATCCAATCCATCTCCTTTATACTCTCTTGGATAAACCCATAATTGTGTTATCCCTCCATTGATGTTATGGTTTCGATGGAAGTGGGAAGTAGACACATGAGGGAGGAATTGAAGAAGGAAAAAAATAAAAAGAAAACAATCACTCCAACGTTGTGTGAATAATTTCACAAGGTTTGGTGTGAACAAGTTCAAAAATTGAGTAAATAGTATTGAAGTGATAATAATAAGACTATAATAAGAAAATATGAAGAACGTTTATTAAAAAATAAAGTGATTCTAACAACCTACAAGAGAAATAAATGCGATTACAAACTCAAAGTAGCAACAAAATATTAAAAAGAAACTAAACAAAAATATGCCACAACTACTTCACCACAACTACCATAAATAGTTATTTCAGGAGGTTTGGGTCTATCCTCTAATATTATATGCCTTACCACTTGATTATGGTAGACCTAGGGTGGTGGAAAGTTTGTGGAATTTGGACATTTCCACCCTTGGCGTAAAATGGTAGCCAGCTTGCATCCACCAAACAGAGGTGCCTAGATGAGCTTCTAGATTCCAAATTTCTATAGGAAAAAGAATAAAAAAATCAATATTAGTATGTCCCCTAATATATTGTAAACTTTAATCATAAAAATATTTTTGGTTTTTGATATATAAGTGAAATGGTGGGTTGTTTTTCTGGTCCACAAAATTTGGACCAGAATTGTATCATCACATTGGGCCTCCTAGAACTCCATTAAAACATCTTAATTAGCTTGGTAAAATATTGAATTAAATGTTCGCAATTATATCTTCTACATTAAGTTAAATTTTTAGAATAATTGTTCTTGGATATTTGAATCTACAATACTTTTATTGGGTTGTTGTCCAGTTCAATTCACCCAGAATATTCTTCGTTTAAGGCCCATTTTGGTGGTCTTCCAATGAGAACCTTCAAGTGCTCCAAAGTCATGAATTTTTTTTTGTTTCATGGTGGGATGAAAATAAAATATAAAAATAAAATCAAGACCATTTTTTATGATGTTTTTAAAAATATATCATGCAATAATTCATTTTAACAAATAATTACAATCATAATGTGAAATAATGATCATATTGTAAAATACACTATAAATGTTGTTTATAAATAATAAAGCATAGGGATATTATAATATATACAATGAATATTATCCTATTTTAGTAGATAATCACACCCCTAACATGAGTTTTTCTAGTCCTGAGAAAAATGTATCTCAAAAATATGAAATTTGAATTCTCTTTTCCAAAAACATTTTAATACACTTTTCTCACCAAACAACCTCATACCAAACAATTATAAAACCCATAAAAATCATTTAAAATAAGCTCGGTCCAAAGGAATATCTTAATCCCATGCTCATTCCATTGTTTAAATTCATATCCACATTTCATCCAATTTCAATTAATCATGATGATGTGTTATGCATCATAATAGACATGGGGGATCATCTTTATTCAAGTGAGAAAAGATATATGAGATAGGTGGGATCACATTTTAATATTAAAGGAAGTATTCATTTTTTTATTTTTATTTTTATTTTTATTTTTATTTTTATTTTTATTTTACTTTTTTCAACTTTTCCAAGGTAATTAAAATTAAACTCAATCGAGTCAACCCATGTAGTAAGACATTGTCAATGACCCCCATGTTCAAAGACCTTAGGGCACCAAGTGAAGCTCATATACTCGGGCATCATCTTGAGTTTAATCAATCAAAAACAAATTCAAATTACTATAAATAGAGATAAAATTCCCAACTCTAAGACAAAAAGCTATGGATTCAGGATCCCCAACTATCGAAATCCACACATTAGGTTAGTTCATTTCTCTACATGCAATTGAATTTTTATTTATTTTTTATTTATTTATTTTTTTTATTTTATTTTATTTTAATTTTTTATTTTTTATAATACTCATGTTAAAATTAAAATGATCACTAAACCTATTCCATTTATTATGGAACTAAAATAACTAAAAATAATAACCCCACAATTCAAAGGATGTTTGTTGTGTTTTTTTATTAAATGGATGAAAATATAAATGGTGAAAAATCACATCAGACAACCGCACTTTCTATAATCTATTCTCATGAACATAAACATTCATTAAAATCAAAATCAAGTCACGAAAAATTACGTGATATTCAATTTAAAAGAAAATCATGTGTATTATCAAGTTCAAGGTTAAAGAAATATTTCTTACCATGCATTATTTTTTATTTAAAAACATTTTTTAATAATTTTTAATTTTTTTTATGTGCAAAAAAGAAATTTTTTATTTCACCTCCCCCCCAACTTAAAATAAAATTGTCTCGAGTGTTTAAAGAAAAGAAAATTTTAAAAGGAATAGAGGTAGATAATAAGAGTTATAAAAGGCATTTGAAATAAGAAACATAGAACAATGTCACCTGGTTTTGGAAGTTGATGTTCATGATGCTCATGATTACACCTTTGATCTCCATGCCAATCAAATAAGCCTCATTAATTATGACAGTTTATATTTGTACACCTAGAGAAAATATGAATTTCCTAAAAATCCATTAATATCATCAACCCATGAATCTTACACACCAAAAAAATTAGAACTCAATGGGAACACCTTGAGGTTTTCTTAAATTAAACCAAATAAAGACAAAAGTAAAGGTAAAAAATGTACCTAATTATTTTAGCACACTGAATATTCATACAAGGAAAAATTAAAAATTAAGATAAGAAAAATTATATATATATATAAATGTTCAAATATAAGTGTATATATAAATAAAATAGAAGATGAAAGCACTATAAGTCATAGGTAATGGTAGCTACACTCCCCTATCTCCCTTCGGTCACGGGTTTGAGTCACGCGGCTTCGTTAGACGCGATGGGGTTGTCCCCACAATATATGGTGTGGACTTTTGCGCAAAAAGAATATGGTTTTTTAATTTTTTTTAAAATTTTGTTTTCTGTTTTTTGAAGAACTACAAAAACACAAAAAAAAAGATAAAACAAAATAAAATCAACATAGAGGCTAGGTTGCCTCCCAGAAATCGCTTAGTTTAATGTTGTTAGCTTGACATGGACCCCCTAACTTATTTGACAACAACATTTAAAATTTAAATGATTAAATTTTTCACGAATTCAATTATATTTTGATTGATTATTTAATGATATTGACATGAAGGTTTTGAAATTGATTCTATAAAAACTATATAGGTCCTAATGAATGGGATAATCTCATGAATATTGATAAGGGTCCATCCAATTGTCTTACTAATCTTTAATAATAAATCAAGTTAAAATTTATCTTTATTAGCATCAGTAGAGGATGAAATTATTACATAATGTTTTTTATTTTCCCCTATAAATTAAGACTTTAGATAGGATGTAATGACCTTGAATTTGAGGTTGGGTTGGCTAACACTTTCATACATAGGTCGAGACATTGAATCGAACTCAATTTCTTTTTCAAAATTTCTCAATTTAATTGGTTACTTTTGTATAGAAAATTTAACCACAAAACTGGTCATATAATTTTTAGGAATGTATATGGACTCAATGTTTTTTATTTATCCCAATGTTTCAGTGATTTTTGGTTCTAAAAAATCATCAATGGAGAAATAGTCAAAACACTCAATCCATGATGTCAAATTTCCCTCTTATGAGTACAAAAAATAAGTTTCTTCTTGATTTAAAAATACATAAAATATTCCTTCATGTTCTTATGGTATCCTAGATTCAAAAGAAATTTCTTTTTCATTTTCATGAGATGTTTGTGTGTAACAAGATTCTTCTTTCAATGTTAAGGAAGGGACAACCTAAGTGGGAATGAGTTCCAAAACTGTTTCAATGATTTGTAGTTCTAATCTCAATTATGGAACCATATAAGTCATTCCCTAAATTTTTTGACATAATTTCTCAAGTAATGGTTTTGGATTAGGATGGGAAAGGGGTTGATACAGTTGGTCTATTCCAGAAGGAAAATTATGTTGTTGTAATTCCATGGGAGGATGTTCATATTGGCCTTACTTGGATTGGAATTCTTAATAAGTTGGAATGTTTTATGGAACATAAGAGTTAATACATTTTGGATGAATAGTTTTTTATTTTACCACCAATAAAAAACATGTTGTTCATTGTAAAACACACTTGGTGTAGGGTATTCAAAGTATGGGGAATTTTCCCATGTTTGGATTTATTCAAATTGGATTTCCATAAGAATGAAATTTTGTGTGATAATGGAGAATGTGGGGTGAGAAAAGGATTCTAGTATATAAGATAACTTACTTAGGTCCCTAAAAATTGTGCCAAAATTTGGTATCGCCCAAATTTACCCAAGTTTTTAAGGTTAAGAGGTCCCTTTTAGTTTATCTTGGGTTATCAAATCCTCAGAGACCTAAGAAGAAACCTTTAAACACGTACAATCTATGGGATGTTTTTTCTATGGAGTGGAAAAATTTGGGTTGATTTTAGATAGGTTTAAGTGAAAACTAAGAGGAATAAGTGAATTAAATTTAAAATAATTAGTTTATCCTAGTTTATCACTTGGGGTGGATTGGATGCATTCCTTTTTCAACAATATTTATTTATTATATTTGAGATGGGTTCATTTAAGGATATTAAAAAACATTATCACATAATATTTTAGTACCTACACACCCTAATACTAATCACCTATACACTTGGAGGATCAATGTTTCGAGCACTCCAAGGTAAAGGTTTGTATTATCACTTAAAGTGTGTGACCTTAAATTCAATAAGGACAAAGGAGTTTAAAGGTCATAAAACAAAATTATTAATTAAAAGAAGTGATGAGACATTGATGTAGTGAGAAATAACATCCAATAAATACCCTTTATACTCCCTTGGATCAACCCATAAGTGGGTTAACCCTCTATTGAAGGTACAGTTTCAATGGAAGCGGGAAGTAGAATCATGAGGGAGGACTTGAAGAAGTAAAAAAAATGATCACACCACTAATGTATTAATAATTTCACAAGGTTTGGTGTGAATAAGTTTACAAATTAATTAAAAGGTATTAAATTTATAATAATAATAGTAGAATAAGAAAATATTAAGAAATTTTATTAAAAACTAAGTTGATTCCAACAACTTACAAGCAAATGAAATGTGGTTACAAACTCAAAGCGGTAGCATAACATTAGAAAGAAAATAAACGAAAATATGTATCAAATAATTCACCACCACTTATTTAAATAGGTATTTAAAGAGTCTTTGGTTGATCCACAAACAATCCAAGTATTCCCCCTTGAGTATGGTATGCCTAGAGTGGTGGAAATTTTGTGGAATTTGGAATTTTCCACCCCTAACCCGAAATGGAAGCTGACTTGCATTCACCAAACAGAGGTTCCTAAAAGAGATTCTATATAGAAAAATTTGTGTGGTCCATACAAGAATAAAATGGATATTAGTATTTCCTCTTATATCATGTAACATTTAATTACAATAGTATTTTTTCGATATATAAGTGAAATGGTGGGCTTTTTTTTGGGCCGCATAATCTAGCGTAGAATTGTATCTTCGCATTGGGCGTCCTGAAACTCCCTTAAAAATCTGAATTACCTTGTTAAACTATTTAATGAAATGTTCCCTATGATATATTATATATTAATTTAAATTTTTAGAATCGTTGGTCCTGGATCTTTGCCTCTACAGTACTTTTATTGGGTTCTTGTCCAGTTCACTTCGCCCAAAATGTTCTTGGTTCAAGGACCATTTTGGTGGTCTTCCAATGAGAATCTTCTAGTGATACAAAATCATGAATTTTTATTTAGATCATTGGGGAAATGAAAATAAAATATGAAAATAAAATCAATACCAATTTTTGTTTTATGAGGTGTTCAAATATGTACCATGCAATATTTCATTTTAACAAAGAATTACAATCATAATGTGAAATAATGTTCAAATTATAAAATGAACTAAAAATGGTGTTTATGAATAATAAATGACATAAATATTAAAATATATAAATTCAATATTATCCCCTTTTATAGGCTAATCAGGGATTTAAATATCACCTTGTTTGACACTCCTAGGGGATATGCTTTGGTAAATTCATAAGATCATTATGAAAAATTGTTAAGGTGACAATAATAATCGTTGGTGCCAATGTTAAAAAATATATCATGGATAACATAGATTAAATTCTATAAATTCATATGGTAAAAATAAATATCATTTATAAGTTATCCCTTTGCAATCATTTCTGATGAATTGATGGTCTTATTACCCATCATATATTTATAGTTTGTATTCAATGAATTTGACTTGACCATGTTCTATATCACACTATATTACTTCTTTTATGTGAGTTTTATCTTCCATGTCTATGTTTTCACATCCCACTAATGCTCTCCTACTTTGAAACATAGTTATCTGATGACCTTGGTACTTCCCTTTTACTCTTCTCAAGAGGATGTTTTAAAACCCCCTTTTTATGATGTGGGTTTTCAATAAAGAGATTTACAAATTGAAAAACATTACCTACCAATTTAAATTTTAAATTTCATGTACACAGTTTATTAAATGGGGAAGAATTTAACACCCATAGATTTTAAAATAGAAAACAATGTTCGATAGCGTAAGCGATATGAAAAACTGAACCCAAACAAACATTGATTATTTAAATATAATTATTTTAAAAATTATATTAAATTTTTCGATATGAGTATATTTAACTACTTTATGAAATATATATATATATATATATCCTAAATATATTAATCAATTTTTAGTAATTTCTTTTTGTTCTTCAAAATATGTTTTCCTCAAAATGGAACTTTATTTCATTTTTTAAAAAATATATTTAAATTATCTTCCAGAAATTTTAGAAAATGTATTTTATAAAATTAAATCCAATTTTGATATCACTAAATAAAAATTAAATTATGGTGAAAATTTTGGATTTTTCAAAAATAGAGATTTCTCAGTGAATAGTGAAAATGTTGTTTTATGTAAAATTGTCATTTATTTTTATAAATGGATTAATTTAAAAGTAATATTATTATTATTATTCTATTTAAAAGTAAAATAAATATTATTTAGTTCTATTTAATTCAATTAATTAAATTTAAATCATCTTTATACAGAATTTTAATACAAGTTTATTTTTAGGATTAAAAATCCATTTATTAGAAAGTTGTTCTAAAATGCATATTTTTTCTCTATTATAATTAATTAAAATAAACTATAATAGTATGAATAGTAATATTTATATTTCATTAAACATTTTATTATATTTATTCCTTATTTTTTTACTTTAAAATGATTAATTAATTAGTTTGATAAAGAATTATATTTCGATATGATAAAACACAAATTGTATTTTTAAGTAATATAGAATTTCAATTAAGATATTTGTTTTAATGAATTAATGTATTTTTTAAATAAATATTAATTTAAGTAAATATTATCATTAAATAATTTTTATTAAATATAAATGATCATATAATTTTTATGAAGTCAAAAATAATTTTTATAAGGGTTCAACAACAATTATTAACAAAAACCCAGCATTTCTAAAGAAATATCAATTATTATTTTAAAACTGAAAATTCACATATTTATAAAATTATTTGTTTAAAATAAATAAATTCCAATTTTCCAATAGTGAATTTTTCATAATTTTCTAAGACAGTTTAATGATTAGGTAAAAATTAAATACCTTATAAATATACAGTGTGTATTATGAAATCATAATGACCCAAAAGTGATGTAATAAATAATATAAAGTGTATCCACTAAAAAATATATGCATTTCCATTAAAATAATGTGATTTTATGTTTATTTTATTTATTTTATAAATCCATTATGAATCCTCCAAAACGTACTGTATATTTTATCATTTTAAAAACATTTTTTAAGAGTATGACTCACCTCCACATAAGAATGGGTATTATTTTATTAAGTTTGGCCCTTGGACATATAAGATAATTAAAACCACTCCCATTTGAAAGAAACCATGGGAAAAACTATGGGAATGTTTTTGGTTTTTCTTATTTTTTATATAAATTCAAAAACCTAAGTTTGAGAAATGAAAAATAATATCCCATTTGTCTCATATATAATCCCAAAAAATATCCAATTTATATTAATTTAAAATAATTTAAGAACGTCCTTAATCTTACCTTCCCTCTCTATATCCCTCCCATGGTTCTCCCAAGATCTCAAGAATCCCCTCCCAAGCATTTGGAGTCACACTCTCAAGGTAAGGGACCTTCCTCTCCTCCTTTAAATTCAAGAACATTATTTGAAATTAGACAATTTAATTTCAATTTGATATAAAATAATTCATTTATAAACATTAAATTAGTGTACAATTGATTTTATTTATATGATATACCATTTATCCTCTCCGATTTTTACCCTCACCTAAGTCATTACTATACCAAAATTTAGTAAGGGATTTATTTCTTCTCATTTAAATTCAATCGCCACTTTTATGTTATGATTCTTAATTTCCTTTTGTTTATGTTGGTATATGTTATTAAATATCCACCCTTACTGTCCATTTGATGTATAAATTATTAGATATCCATTCCACTCTCATTAATCCTACCCATGAACCCTTATGTGCACACATTACCATGCCGAAATTTAGTAAGGAATCCTCACCTTCTCTTCTTTATTAAAGTTTCTTTGCTATCATGTGCCATCTACATGCAATTCATAATGTTAGGAAATGACTTTTTGAAGTGTTTAGTGAATTTAATTTATTCTCAATGAGTGTTTTCTAGAAGATTTCAATGTGTTTAAGGTTTCTGAATTTTTACTATTGAAGAGCTCGTTTGTAGTTAAAAAAACAAGTTTCATTATTTGAATTGAGTTGACATAATGATTATAACATTTAGAAAGTAATTTTTCATGAAAAATAAAATGTTAGTTCATAAAGTATGGATGACTATTTTTTTAAAAATTGGATTGGTATTTCATGTTTAAAAATGTTTGAATCAACCAAATTTCCATTAGTTTAAAAAAGGTCAAATTATCATGCAGGCATAGAGGATCGGTTGGGGGGATTGTGTTTTGCACGTTACAGTAGCATAAAACAAACTAGAACTACTAGATATTATTATTGGAATTATCCAATATGTTTTATTTTATCACTGAAATCCAGAACCATTTGACATTCTCATTTTATTTCATGGTCGTCTGATCCGTGCTGGATGTTAAATTTTTTACTAAGTTGGTTCAAGAAGGTTTTGTTCATAGGGATCTCCAACTATGTCAATTGAAGCTCAATTTGAGGCCATTCTTCACTATTTCATTGTTCTAATGATCCAAATATGATCGAATTATGATGCAAATTTATTTACATTATGTTATGAATATTTAATCGATGCTTTATAGTGAGTGGAAGATACAATGTTTTTCAAAGATGGTGATTGTTCACAGAACATAAAGGTAGCATCTCAGTGATTCTCAAAGGTTCTGTGAAAATATAATTTTCAGATAAATACATTGATCAAACTTGTAAGAACCCAGATCTTCTTTCCAGGTATGTTTTTCTTTTTTTTGGTGTTTTTGAGGAAAATAAGAGTTTTTGGAAATTTCCAAAGTACACATCGTGTACTTTATGAGTACACACCATGTACTCTGTTACAACGGGTAGAAGAGTGTTGTCCATGTAACGGCCATGCACACAGTCGTGTGTGATGACCTGGATATCACCTCATATGGGGGTCGGTGAAGGCAAGTAAACACTATGTATTTATAAAGTGTGTGTCGGGTACTTTTATTCATTAAAAGTACTGGGGTCACATCTGAGGGATAGAACCATCTCATTCTCGACCAAGTTCATCTGAGATGGACCGTAAAACTTCGATTCTTCTACGGGCCCCCTATCGAGAATTTGTCCTCTAAATCAAACTCTGTCGATTGCGTTGGGATCGCCTCAGTACGATCTTCCTTCTTATAGAGCATTGTTTCCTAATTCCTCCTCTTTCTCAAGTTATCTATGGTTGAAAGTAGTAGATGTTTTTGTAGATATATGGTGTTCTTGGGTGATTCAAGGCTTGAGGTTCTTGTATAATGATCCTGCAACACTGAGGTAGGTGCATTGTGCCTTTTCATATTTAGTCTTTGAGTTTTATGTGAAAAAGTGCCCAATACCCTTGATTGGGGTATTGCGTGTTTACGGTTTAATCCCTTTTAATTGTTTTCTATACCGGTATTCTTGAATAGTGGTTAATTGAATGTGAATAGAGTTAATTTCTATGCTTGGAAGCATTTTCCCATGTATGTTTTTTTTATAACCGTTTGGTCTTTCCTAGCCTGTTAGGATGTCTCATTTGTTTCCCATGCCTAGTACTACAGGATGGAGTGTTTTACTTGTCTTGTTGTTATGTTGAAGACTAGTTAGCCAAATATTTCTTGAGGTTTAATTTGGCTGCTTTGCATTGCTATCCTAGTTTGACTTAAACAGGGATGTGAGAACCTGGTGTAGTAGACCATAGGGAGAATGAACGTAAGGGTTTCTCCAGAGTGGCTGTTTTTTTATCACACTATGAGGCCATAGGGAGAATTAACGTAAGTGCTTCCTCAGATTGTCTGTAGTTCCTTAATGTGGGCCACAAGGGGAATGTGATGTAAGTGGTTCCCTAGATCTCCTTTTAGTAACTGATACGAGACTATAGAGGGAATTGACGATGAATACTTCCTCAGAGAGTATGTGATAAAGTTGAACCAGATGGGTTAGACTATGTGTAATTCCCATAGGGTTGCTTGTGTTTTATAGGTAGGACCAGAGGGTATTAGGCTTTGAGAACATCCAATATGGTTACCTATTTGTGATTTTGTACTTACTTGGTATGTGGTGTTTGAATGCATTGAAACTGTAGTAATGTTTACTATTGAGTTCTTCCTTGTTTACGGTTTTTTTATTGTCTTCCATATGTATTTACTGACTATTAGGAACATATATCTTTGTGGATACCTACTGGGATTTAGTCTCAAACCCTTTTTGGGTCATGCTTTTGGTCCCAAACAAATTATATTGTTGCAGGTATAGATAAAGGCAGGCACTCTTCTACTTCAGGTACTTGACTGCTTTGGAGCTGGAGAGCATGTGACCAAACTTAGGCTTACGATGCATATGAGTTGTTTAATATTTTCTTTTGTACTTTGATTTAGTACTATATTTAATAATTGTGACGTGTTTGGATGTTTTCCTATACATATGTATCATGCATCATTATATATGTTCTCCAGTTTCTTATTACCTTTAATCTTCTGTTGTTTACTATTGTATGCCATTATTACTGCTTCTGCTATTGTTATCCATTTCTACTTTGTTGTTTTACTCTGCTAACGAGGGAATAGATTCCCCACTATCACACCCAAGGCCCTCGCTGCTAGTCGGCATCCTCTTTTGTTAGGGGAAATGTTCTTGAGGCCATGTGACCAACTGGGTACGGGGCGCCTCTGGGCGGCTTCTAGAACAATGACATTACAAAGTGGTATCAAAGGGGTTATTTTCTTCTTGACATACTATTTGGAGCCTATATAAGGGGATAGAACTAAATAAGTACTTGGTAATAAGTTGTTCCTAGGAGTAGCTAACCCATGTATAGGGAAAAGCCAATCTACCTCGTTTATTGTAAGTTTTCTGGTTTTTCAATTTTATAGTTGATTTGATTTTCACCGTTAGGTGAGCCACATGTATTGTACTATTATTGTTGTTTTTATTGAGGTTATATTCCTATTGTAACCCAATGAGATGAGGGTATTCCATCTCATGCATCATATAGTCACTTTTTAGGAATCACATGTCATGTATTCTTGCCATGCCATTTAGGGTGAATTAGCGATTGCATGTTGTTGTGATAGTTGTTTTTCTAGATATGCATGTTGTTATGATAGATGCCTCGATAAAAATACATGTTGTTTGATAGACTATTGGATGTGTAAGATTTTGTTTGAATGAACACCAAAATTTGGTTCTTGAGGTGTTATGAGCCCTCATGGAATGGAATTTGGTGGATCATTGATCTATTATGCTTGTTTATGGCATGTATAAGATGAAAAGATTTTATTCGTGAAGAGTATGGGCCCTCATGGTTTGGAAATTGGCACTTTAATGTTTTTTTAGTGTTTTTTTTTGGCTCCAGAGTAGTTTCTGAGGCTTACTGTCTGGAAAAACCAAGAATACATGTCGTGTAATGATGAATACATGCCATGTGTTCTTCTGTTCAGAAAGAAACTGTTTTTCTTATGTACACATTGTGTACTATATGTACACATCGTGTAGTTGCTAACCATGTCTCAGACTATGTGGGTGGGGACATGGGGTTTGGAATCTTTGGTAGGACACACCGTGTACCGAAGGTACATGCTGTGTTGTAGAACCGTGTAACCATCCTTGTCAATAACAACACAGATCAGTTCACTCTTTTCAAATACACGTCATGTCTATCTGGAACATGCTGTGTAATGTAACCCAAGTACCCGGCCGTGTAACTAACTACACGGGTCAGAAAATTTTCCTAGTACACGTCGTGTCCATCTAGAACACGCCGTACAATGTGAGCCATGTATCTGGTCGTGTCACAAACAACATGGGTCGGTGAAGCTCGTCTACTACATGTTGTGTCTAACGCTAACACACTGTGTAGTCTTGTTTTTGGAGAACCATGTGGCTTAACCAAGTAGAAAAACTCAAGTAGGGAAAGAGGATTCAAGTACACATCGTGTTTTAGGACAACACGTCGTGTGTATGGGGTGCTACATGACCTAGGTTAGAAAAAGTACACACCCACGTGATTGTTTAAGGGAACACACCGTGTAGTCATTATACACGCTTTGTATACATGTTTTGAAAAACTGAATGCTTTATTTCTCTTGTTCCCTTCTTATACTTCAAAGTTTCAGTCCAGGGTAATCTTGATCTAAGGTGTGCGCTTGACCATGCAGAGTCATGCCACCAAGACGTCCTCCAGTTGTATGCCAGTTGCAAGGCGATGATCATACACCAAACATGGTCGGCCAGGGACTTCCAGCAGATCCTCCAATAGTTCCAGTCTTGGTACCATCCATCATTTCGGACACATGTGCTAATGAAAAGTTCTAAGAGGGCTTCATGAGGTTCATGTAGACCTTTCAAGGAGTACTAAATCCTACCCCTTCTATTTAAGAGTGGACGCGGGTTTTCCAATAGCAGCATCCTTCCACTTTCATCGGAGAAGGAGGACCTCAGGCTGTAGATTCATGGTTAGAAACCATGCTTTCCATCTTCAAGAATCTAGAGACACCTCCATAGATGAGGTTCAAGCTCACTACATACATGATTCGAGACTCCACCAAGAGATGTTGATATGTGATCTCAAAGGCAGGACGCCAGCAGGTTGTGGCATGGGATGACTTCCATCATGCTTTTTATGACTACTTCTATCCGAAGACCTTGAGGGCCGATGGAGCCTGAGAGTTCATGAGTCTGGGGCAGGTTACTCTTTCTGTTATGGATTATTAATCTCACTTCACTAGGGTTTAGTGCTTCCTGACTATTCCAGAAGGTGATGAGTTATTCCTAGCAAGGATTTTTGAGGATGGTCTGAGGAACAACATTCGATCGCAACTGAACATCTTCAGGTTGACTTCCATCACTTCTATCATCAACCAGGTGCTGATCACAGAGCGCAATTTGAGGGATTCTAGAGTTGTAATCTAGGGAGGTTCGACACCTAGAGTTAGTACCCCTCCTGATGATAGTAGGAAGCGCCACAGGGGGTCATTGTGTGGTGATCCAAGGAGGCGAGACACCTCTTCTGGTATCCAAGTGGTGTGATACCAGTGCGGGAAGAGCCAACATACGAGGACACATTTCCGAAGAGACCCAGTGAAGTGCCGATATTGTGGCAAGATGGGTCATCTTCAGCATTTCTATCAGATCTTCTCATCAGTGGCTGGTGACAGAGAAGCTTCTATGAATCCGCGTTCAGAAGCAACACCACCAGTTTCTCATCAGTCTGGGAACTGTAGTTCTTTCGGTCATTAATGCCAAGGTGGAGGTCTCGGTTGTGGTATCAATCACCAATCATTCAGCGAAAATATGGTGGATCAGCTCAGAGTGGTTAGGCAGGGTCATAGGGCCACAGTGCAGGTCAGACATTTGTATTGGAGTAGACCTAGCAGGAGCAGGATCCCAAACCCACTACAGTTCCAGGTACGATCTTATTTTCCTTAGTTCTATCTTTTGCTCTTTTAAATACAGGGTCTTCCCATAGATTTATATTTTTTTCTATTGTGGAGATCCTTGGGCTCTGTATCTTTACTTCTGCTGATGTCTTGATGCTAGACACACCGTTGGGGAAAATAACGACTAGTGTACGTCAGTGCAAGGAGTGCCCTCTTGAGTTTGGTGGGTGTCACTTCTTATGGGACTTTTATGTCCTAGACATGACTGGATATGATTTCATTCTTGTAATGGACTTTTTAGTTCCCTTCCAGGAAGTTATTGATTATTATCGCCATAGGGTGAGTTTCACGCCACTAGAGGGAGAATCATTTCTTCATAAGGGCGAATGGGATTTCCAGACAAGAAGAGAGGGAACCAAGCATCATGGGTTGGGAGGAGTTACAACCCAGATTACTAGTCTATATCTGGATGACCAGGGGACTTCACAGATGGACTTTCCCTCAGTGGTGTATCATTTCAGGGGCGTCTTTCCAGAGGATTTTTTAGGTTTGCCTTTGGAGCGAGAGGTGGACATTTCTATTGTGCTTATTCTAGGAGCGGCACTGGTGTTCATTCCTCCTTATAGGATTGCTACACTAGAGTTACTGGAGCTCAAGAAGTAGTTGGAGGAGTTACAGGAAAATTGGTTCATATGACCCAGTACTTCTTCCTGGGGTTCTTTTGTCTGGTTTGTGAAGAAGGCAGATGGTACTCTCCGACATTGGGGGGATTATCGGAAGCTAAACCAGTTTATGGTCAATAACTGATATCAATTGACATGGATTGATAATATCTTTGATCATCTTCGGGGATCTTGGGTGTTCTCGAAGATTGACTTGAGGTCCGGTTACCATCAGTTTCATGTTAGACCATCTGATATACCTCTTACAGCTTTCCGAAGCAGGTATGGTCTATATGAGTATGTGATTATGTCGTTCAGTCTCATGAATGCACCTGCAGTCTTCATGGAACTGATGAACCGACTATTCCATCCATTCTTGGATTATTTCATGGTGGTTTTCATGGAAAATATCTTGGTGTACTCTCACACCCGACATGACCATGCTACCCATCTTGAGATCGTTATGAGTACACTGAGAGAGCACCATTTATATGCTAAGCTCTCAAAATTCCACTTTTGGATGGATTTGATCCACTTCTTAGGTCTTGTTATCTCAGACACATAAGTATCAGTAGTCCTGGAGAAAGTGAGAGCAGTAGTTTCTTGGGAGTATCCTAAGAACGTCTTTGAGGTACTGAGTTTTCTAGGGCTATCCGGATACTACAAACGTTTCATACATAACATTTCATGCTTAGTAGTGCCACTAACGGGCCTGACTAAGAAGGGTGAAAAATACTTGTGGTCAGATTCTTGTGAGTAAACCTTTACGGAGCTGAAATGGATGTTGACTTCATCACCGATACTAGTATTTCCAGAGCCAGGAAAGAGCTATATTATGTATTGTGATGCATCAGGTATCGGTCTTGGAGTAGTGCTTATGCAGGGTGAAGGAGTCGTTGCGTACGGGTCTCGGTAGTTGAAGTCACATGAGAGGAACTAACCAATGCATGATCTCGAGCTGGCTGCAGTTGTTCATGATTTACGTTGTCGGAGACACTACCTGTTGGGAGAGTATTTTGTGGTTTTCACCGACCACAAAAGTCTCAAGTGTATCTTCACTCAGTGTGACCTAAATTTGAGATAGTGAAGGTGGGATGAGTACCTTCAGTCTTTTGACTTTGATCTTTCCTATACACCTGGGAAAAGCAACACATTGGCTAAGGTTCTGAGCAAGAGGACTCAGATACAGGCAGTTCAAGAGGCCAGTAGTGAGTGGTAGCTTATGGTTCTGTTCTCTGAGATGCATTTTGAGGTGCATGACAGGCAGGGGAATACATTTATTTATTATGTAGCTATTACCTCTACTCTTCTTGATCGACTACGAATGAGAAAGCTATTAGATTCTGAAGTACTATCACTACAGGAAAGTGTGTCAGGAGAGGGATCTATTCTTGGATGGACCATAGGCAAGGATGAGATCTTCTATTTTCTTGGGCGTGTATGGGTGTCAGCAGACATATGCGAGGAGTTGATGTGGGACTTTCATTCCTCAGTTTGGGCAGTTCATCCTGGTGTCACCAAGATGTATCGTGATCTACACAGTCAGTATTGGTGGCCATGTATAAAGATAGATGTTTCTAGTTTCATGATGAGGTGTTCCACCTCTCAGCAGGTGAAGGCAGAGCATCAGTGACCAGTGGGGATTTTGCAGTAGTTACCCATTCTTGAGTGGAATTGGAACAATTTCGCGATCGATTTTGTGATAAGTTTACCGATGTCTCCTTGAGGGAATTATGTTGTTTAGGTTGTCATTTATAGACTCAATAAGGTTCCTCACTTCTTGTTGATCAATGAGACTTTCACTGTCAATGATCTGGGATGGTTGTACATCTGTGACATAGTATTTCTACATGGAGTTCCACACTCTATTTTGTTAGATAGGGATGCATGTTTTACTTCTCAGGTCTGGAAGGGATTGCAGAAGGCCTTGGGTATACAGGTACTTCTGAGTACAGCTTACCACCCCCAGACAGATGGCCAGTCTGAGTATACGATTTAGGTGCTTGAGGACATGCTTCGTGCATACATCCTGTATTTTGGATGTTCTTGGGAGAATCACATACCTCTTGTGGATTTTTACTACAAAAATAGTTTTCAAGCAACTATTCAGATAGAACCTTATGAGGTTTTATACGGTAGGACATGTCGATCACCCTTATGTTGGCTGGAGGCAGGAGAGGCATCTATGTTGGGACCTCATCTTGTCCAGGAGACCAAAGAGCAGATAGAGTTGATTTGGAAGAGGATGGATAATGCACATCCTCAATAGAAGTATTATGATGATTAGTAGAGATGACCTATAGAGTTCATGGTCAGGGATTAGGTTTTCCTACATGTCACACCGAGTTGGGGCACAAGAGGATTAGGAGACAGGGTAAGCTTTTTCTGAGGTACATCAGGTCATTTGAGGTTTTGTAGAGAGTTCGGCTAGTTTCCTATCAGTTGCAGTTACCTCAGAGGTATCAGGCTATGCATGATGTCTTCCACGTTTCTCATCTCCGATGTTGCTTCTCAGAACCGTCTCATGTTTTTCAACCCGGGGAGGTTGAGTTAGAGGTGTAAGCCTTGTTTGAGGAGAATCCTATCCGAATTTCTGATCATAGTACGAATCATCTTTATGGTCGGTCTGTTCCTCTGGTACGAGTGTTATGGTAGCATGGAAGAGTACAGGATGAGACATGGTAAATGGAGGCCGATGTAAGATCATAGTGGCCGGAGTTGTTTGAGGATTCTTATTCTACGTCGCCTTGCTAGGGATATTCGGGGATTAATTTCATTAAGGGGGGAAGTTTGTAAGAACCTAGATATTATTTCCAGGTATGTTTACCTTTTTCAGGATTTTTTGAGTAAAATAGGTGTTTCTGAAAATTTCTTAAGTACACACCATGTACTTTATGAGTACACATCGTGTACTCAGTTACCGTGGGTAGCTAGGTGCTGGCTGTGTAACGGCCATGCACACGACCATGTGTGGTGACCTGGAGACTACCTAATGTGAGGGCCGGTGAACACAAGTACACGCCATGTACTTATAAAGTACACACTATGTACTTTTTTTCCATTAAATGTACTGGGGTAGCATATGATGGACAGAACTGTCTCCTTCTCGACCTAGTTCATCCGAAAGGGACCATACGGTAGTGATTCGTCTCTGGGACCCCGATTGAGGATCCATACTCCAAATCGAACTCCATTGATTGCATTGGGATCGCCCCGATAGGATCTTCCTTCTTCAAGATCTTCATTTCCTGATTCCTCCTCTTTCTCAAGTTATCTCCGGTTGAATGTTTTAGACATTTTTTTAGATATACGGTATTCTTGTGCAATTCAAGGATTGAGGTTCATGTATAATTATCCTGCAACACCGAGGTAGGTTTTTTGTGCCTTTCAGTAGTTAGTCTTTGAGTTTTATGTTCAAAAGTTCCCAATACCCTTGATCAGGGTATGGTGTGTTTACTATTTTAGCCCTGTTAATTGCCTTCTATGCATGTATGCTTGAGTAGAGGTTAATTTAATGTGAATAGGGTTAATTTCTATTCTTGGAATTTGTTTTCCCATGCATGTTTTGTTTAGAATCGTTTGGTCTTGCTTAGCCTATTAGGCTACCTTGTTTGTTTCACAAGCATACCATTGTAGGATGGAGTGTTTTATCTATCTAGTTGTTTTTCTGTAGACTGGTTAGCCAAGTATTTCTTGAGGTTTACTTTGGTCACTTTTCATTTCTATGCTCATTTGACTTACACAAGTCTGTGAGAACCTGGTATAGTATACCACAAGAAGAATGGACGTAAGGGATTCTCCAGAGTGTCTATTTTTTATCACACTACGAGACCATAGGGGGAATTGACGTAAGTACTTCCTCATAGTGTATGTAGTTACTCAACGTGGGCCATAGGGGGAATGTGACTTATGTGATTTCCCAGAGCGCCTTTTTGTTACTAATATGAGACTATAGGGGGAATTGACAGTGAGTTCTTCCTCAGAGAGTATGTCCTAAAGTTGAACCAGAGGGGTCAGACTGTGTGTACTTCCCATAGTGTTTCTTGTGTTTTCTAGGTAGGACCAGAGGGTATAAGACTGTGAGAACATCCCAGATGGTTACATGTTTGTGATTTTCTACTTACTTTTTATGTGGTGTTTGATTGCTTTAAAACTATAGTAATGTTTATTATTGATTACTTCCTTATTTATTTTTTTTTGCTTATTGTCCACCATATGTATTCACTGACTATTAGGCACTGATATCTTGGTGGTTGCCTATGGGTATTTAGTCTCACACCCTATTTGAGTCATGCTTTTGGTCCCAAACAAATTATATTGCAGCAGGTATTGATAAGGGAAAGATCCCTTATACTTTAGGTACTTGACCGCTTTGGAGCTGGAGAGCGTAGGACTAAGCTGATGCTTGCGATGTTGAGGAGTTTTTTTACTATTTTCTTTTGTACATTGGTTTAGTACTATATTTCACCATTGTGATGTGTTTGGATGCTTTACTATACATATGTATCATGTGTCATTATATATGTGCTCTAGTTGTTTATTACTTTCAATCTTCCACTGTTTACTATTGTATGCCATTATTACTACTTCTACTATTGTTATCTGTTTCTCTTCTACTGTGTTACTCTGCCAATAAGGGCATAGTTTCCCCACTATCATGCCCACGACCCTCCCTGGTAGTTTTCAGCCTTTGGAATTAGGGTAAATGCACTTGATGCCATGTGATAAATTGGGTACGGGGCACCTCTGGGCGGCTTCTGGAACCGGGACTTTACAAAAATCATTTGTTGTTGTAGCTTATCTATCATCTGAGAGATTATATCACATCAAATTAATTGTATTTTTTATGGGGAAATAGTTCTAATCTTGTGTTCGGTATTTTTGAACAATCTTCCATGATTTTGTGCTTATTCATCCATATTTTAGTTTTCATGATGATTTGAGGTTCTGGAAATCTATTATGTGAATAAATTATAAATACCACAAACCATCAACTATTAATTCAAAACATGAATTTTTTATGAAAATAATACTAAAAATCACATGATGTATGAGTTTTGATATTTCCATTTGAAAATTTATGTGAAGAAATCATATTTTAAGTTTAAGGGAGGAGTTATGTGTACCGGTTATGTGATGATCTGATCTCCCACTAATTTTTTTAGTAAATAATTTTGAGGCACTGCATGGTAGAATGATAGGTTCCGCAAAGTGTTTCCTTTGGAAAGATCTTATCCACCAATTAAATAGTAATTTCACAAACTTTTTTGAAAATAGGAAGGATATACCACATACTATTTTTTTCATTTGAGTTGCATCCATCAATATATTACACTCATTTAGTTTTTCATGAGAGAAATAGAGAAATGGGGAATGTTTAAATGTGTTCTCATGCACATGTAAAAGAATATTAAAATAATTAGTGGGCATGTGAAAAATTATATTGTGTGTGAATGTGAACTGCTAAAAAGGAATGTGTCTTATCCTATTTTTCATGTATGAAGGAAGAAATAATGATCCATGCATGGTTTTAAGAATTTTACAATATAAAATTATATTTAGTAACAAAATTTGTGTTGAAAATTTGAGAAAGGGTGCATACATTGAGAAAACATTATTTTATATTTGAAATCAATTTGTGAAAACACATTCACTGAGTATTAAATAGTGGCTAGTGTGTTTGATGAAAATTATTTGATGGAGTGTGCTGATTTTATATGTGAATATTTTATGTGTTTAAGTGCTCCTAAAAGAACATTTCTATATGCACATGAAATTTCATTGAAATAATTCATTATGCATGCACATGAATTAATGCATGCATAAGTTGAAAAGATCATGTAGTATACTTTATACATATAAAAGTTTGGAAGTAACACATGCAATATAATTTTCTTAATAAATGTGAAGAGTTTTGAGACTAAATTCAGGGACATAATTCTATCAGTGTTTTAGAATATTTCTATATATGACTTTACAGTTTTGAGCATGGTCGGGTCTTCATTAAAAGAAATAATTCTTTCCCGTGAAGTTTTGTACTATAGAAGCTGATTATATTCAGTGATCAACATTATTTGAGAAAATAAAACATCAGTGGAAAGGTATTTTATTTTTACATTACCCTGTGTGATCCAGGAATTTTGTAGAGGAGCATCAACCGATCATCCTATCTGTGGATCAATTATTTAAGAAGAAGTTGAAGGTTGCAGCTGAAGGTCTAACTAGTGTATGAAGTTTGTGATTGTGGGGTATAATCAATCAAGGTGATGAAGGTGTGGTTTGGGGTATAACCAACTATTAAATTCTGATTGGAATTGGGGGTATAACAAATTGGAAATTGGGGGGTCTAACCAATTACTATTGTAATAACCTTCTATAATAGTGGAGAATCCAGGATGAGGGGTCTAACCAACCTGTTAAGGAGTTGGTTTTTTACTGAACCTTATAAATCCATTTATGATGTGTTTTCATTGTTTTTTATTTCTTTTTGGGTGAGGATGGATATTAAAGATGAAGGATAGATACTTTAATCCATCACAAAGGTTGAATAAATAGTAAAAGATTTTGTAAAAACTATATACCAACGATTCACCCCCCCCCCCTCAGTGATATCTAATTGATACTTGGCCACTTCAATTGGTATCAAAAGAAGGTTCCCTCTATAGATCCATAAAAACTTTTTGAAAAATGGATCATTTGAATTTAGTGAACAACCAAGGAATTCCTACTTTTTATGGCTTAAACTACCATAGTTGGAGGAATAGGATTCTTCCTTACCTTCTATCTATTGACCTGGAAGAGGGAAAGATGAAAAAATAGTGGATTTCCATCCTATTAATGAGGATGTTTCTATGACTCAAGCTAACAATAGAAATATAGAATTTGATCAAAAAGGATCAAAATGAAATATTTATGGATTTATCAAAAAAATATTATACTAATGTGATGGGTCTCCATACTTCCAAGGAAATCTGGGATAATTTGAGAAGTAGTTATGAAAGAAATATTAAAATCAAAGAAGCCAAGTTAAAAATATAGATAAGAAAGTTTGAAGATGTTAAAATGTATGATGATGAAAGTATTGATGAATAATTTATAATAGTGAATGAAATTATCACCCATATCAGAGGTTTTTAAGAGAATCGATATGATTCTAATTTTGTGAAAAAACTTATGAGAAATTTATTAGATAGATTCAACTCAAATATTTCTACACTAGAAGAAATAAAAGATATATCATTGTATGAACTTCATAATACTCTCATATCTTAGGAAATGAGAAAAGTTCCAACATTCAATAAATTGGTAAGAGATGAGATGCCATTTGAATCCATGATAAAAGGTAAAACTAAAATCAATGAAGAACCCGAATCAAGTTATTTTGAGGATGTATAATCTGAATAGGACTTTAAACAAATTATTTCCTTGTTTGAAAAAATTTTCCATAGGAGAATATGGAAAATAAACAGAAAACAATATCCAAAGTGCTCGAATTGTCCCAAAAGTGGTCAATTTGTAGTTAAATATCCAAATAAGATGACAGATGATAGTTAATTAGATTAAGAGGATAATATGTATTAGAAAAGGAAGTGAAAAAAACGTGATAAGATGTTTACTTTCAAGAAGATAAATATGATGAGCAGAAAAATAGATAAATTTATATCATTAAGTTGTGAGTCAGAAGATGAAAGATATACTAAGAATCAAATTTTCTTTATGGGTAAATCTAAGAAATCTAGTGACTCATTTGAAGTTGATGAAGGTGATAAAAGAACTGATTTGGAATGTATGTTCAAATAAAATATGAAAGATACTATTTTTGAAAATTCACATCTCAAGAAAGAAAAGAAAATACTGAAGAAAAAAATTTAACAATATCTCTTTTGATAATAAAGAATGTGTCATAAAATAAGATATTCAAATTATTTAGGTAAGATCAAATAAGAAGAAGATAGCTAAGTTAGAATGATTTCTGAAAACTATTCGAAAGAAATATCTTGACAAGAAATAATTATCATTTTTTGAAAAGAATAAACATAACCATTTAAAATTAGATGAATTTGAAAATATGATGAATGATCTTGAAGAGAGACTTAGTGATAAAGAGGAATAACTATCTAAAACACAGTTTATCTTTCTTCCATCTCAAATTTAATTTAATAAGATGAAAGAATAATTCACCAAAGCTATTGAAATTAAGGGTGAATCTTTTAAAGCTTCTGAGAAGAGGGGTTCAGAGAAAGAGGTTGATTCTAAACCAAATGAATCTCAATGTACATTTGATATTTATAATAATAAAGGTCTAAAATACAATACTAAATAAAACTATCCCTAAATAAAAAAATGAGAAAACCTTTTTCACAAATGATAAAAGTATTAATTCAGACATAAAATTTCCACTTAAATAGATACATCCACAATCTGTGAAAAATCAGCAACTACAATCTTCATAGATAAATTTCTATCAGTCCAAAATATCAAGGTTCGTATTCTACTATTGGTTTTTTGGAGTGTTTGTTCATAAATCTTATTCATACTAGTATAACATGTCACTAACAAGGAGGATACATGAATCAAGGAGGAGTAATTCTGAGTAGATGGGATCATATTACTAGAAAGAGATGAATGGGATCAAGAAATTATTTAAAATATCAATTTAAAACATTAAGGAATGTTTTAATTATGTATATGGTATATTTGGTCAAGAAGGTCACAAAGAAAAAAAATGAAGAGTTTTTTTATCAAATGAGATTTCTCATAATGAATATGAGAAGAAAAGTCATACAGTGAAGAAAGATACAGTGAATAGTTAATTTTCTGAGAAGCTAAAACTATTTGAAAAGCATCAGAAGATTGTCATTGTAAAAGAAGAGAAAATGGTGACATATGAATAATTTAATGATAATGAGGAGTTATCTACAAATGATGACTTGAAAATTATGAAGTTTTAAAGTATTTGAAAAATTAGGCATGACATGAAACATTTCATGCTATGTCTAAAAACCCTAGATATGAAGGAGAACTCTTCCAAATCATATTTTAAAGGAATAAGTGGGGAAAGGTTGAGAGGTAGCTCTTAGCCTGAGTGTTATTTATAAGGAAAAAACAGGTTCTTCATTAAGACCTTTTAAAAATTATTTTATACTAAAATTTAAGAAATTTAAGAAGGATACATCCCTCGAGGGGGAGAATTGATGATTTGAAGCTATCAATTTTTTAAAATCCTATGAAAATGAATATCACTCTCATACTTTTAATCTGAATTTTAAATGGGAATATATTTGTTTTTTCAGTTGAACTTTATGATTCATTTGTTGATATGTGTGTAGGAAATCTCTTAGAAATATTATTAAAAAAATTTCCTAAGATAAATTTGTTAAAACAAGTTTGATATTGGTATCATATTATAAGATTTTAGTAACTTTTATAATTAAGTGACATATCTATTGTTTTTTACAATAGGATTTCCCATGACTACATGGATTTGATTAACTAAAAGCTCATTTCTATTTTTTAATGAGGTTTAATTCTATTAAAAATTTGAATTGGGGAGGAAGAATATTGAAATTTGAACTCCTAAACTTACTTTGTATTCATTTTCAATATGGGGGTGAAATAAAAGTAAACACATTGACATCATTTGATTATTGAAAAAAATAAAAAGGAGGAGATTGAAGTTTCCACTTAATTGTATATGTTTTCAATGATTTTTTGGTATAAGATTTAAATGTGCTTAAGGTTTCTAAATTTTGATGATTGAATAGATGGTTTGTAGTTAAAAAACATGAGCCATTGTTTGAATTGATTTTACATAATGATTACAACATTTTTAAAAGTAAATTGTCATGCAAAAGAAAATGTTATTTCATGAAATATGGATGAATAATTTTTAAAGAATATAGGATTGGTATTTCATTTTTATAAATTTTAAAAGTATCCAAATTTCCATTTGTTAAAGAAAGGTCTAATTAACATACTGGTATAGAGGAGGGGTCGAGGGATTGTGTTTTTCATGTTGTTGTAGCATCAAACAAACTAAAACTGTCAAATATGCTCATTTGAATTATCCAAGTTGTTTGTTTGTCTCACAAAACTCCACAACCATTCGATCTAATCACTTGATTTCTTGGTCATCTGATCATCATTGGATGTTATCTTCTTTACTAACCTATTTTGATATGGTTCTGTTCACCAAGATCTCCAACTATGTCGACCGAAGCTCAATATGAGGTCCTTCTTCATCATTTCATTATTCCAATGATCCTAATATTATCTAATTGTGATGAAAAATAATTTTCATCATCTTATGAATATTGAAATAATTCCCTATAGAGAGTTGAAGATGCGATGTTTTCCAAATATGGTGATGGTTTATAGAATTTTAAGGAAATATCTTAATGATTCTTAATGGTTCTGTGACAATATAATTTGACTATAAATACCTCAATCAAACTCATTTTATTTTTTAGATTATTTATCATCAAAGATCTTATCTCACATAAAATTGAGGGATGATTTTTAGTGAAAAATGGCATGATCTTTCATTTTGTATATTTCAATGAGGTTCCATGAATTTGTGATGATTCATCCATACTTTAGTGCGCATGATGATTTGAGGTTATGAAAAAATATTTTATAAAGAAATTATAAGTGCCACAAACCTTTATCTATTAATTCATAACTTTAATTTTTTATATTAAGAAGACTGAAAATCACATGATGTTTTAATTTTGATATTTCTGTTTATAAAGGAAAGTGAAGAACTCATATGTGATTTTGAAGGGAGGAGTTATGTGTACTGGTTGTGTGATGATTTGAGCTCCCACCAATTTATTTTGTGAAGAAGTCTAAGTCACCACAAGATAGAAGGAGACGTTCCATGAAGTTTTTCATTTTCAATGATCATATCCATGAATTATATAGTAATTCCATGTACATTTTTTCAAAGAGGAAGGATATACCACATACTGTGTTTTCATTTGATTTGCGTGCATCAAGAGCTTAAACTCATTTGGGTTTGTGTGCGAGAATCCGGGAAATTATTCTTTTTCACATTCATTCTCATGAAAATGTAAAATAAGATTAAAATAAATAGTGTGTGTGTAAAAAAGTATGTTGTGTGTGAATATGAAGTGCACAAAAAGGAATGTGTCTTATTCTATTTTTCATGCACAAAGTAAGAAAGATGGATTAATGTATGGTTTCATGAATTTGAGAATATAAAAATATCTTTAGTAACGAAGTGTGTGCTAAATGTTTGAGAAAGGATACATGCCTTGACAAAACATTATTCTGTATTTGAAATACATCCCCAAAAATTCATGCCTTGAGTACTAAAGAGTGGATAGTGTGTTTGATGAAAAATATCTTATATAGTGTGGGGATTGTACAAGTGAATATTTTAAGTGTTAAGAGTGTGCGTGAAACAAATTTCTATATGCATAATCAATTTCATTGACATAAGTCAATATGAATTCACATGAATTAATGAATGCAAAAGTTGGAAAGATCATGCAGTATACTTTATACATACAATAGTTCTAAAGTCACATATGAAATATAATTTTATTAATCAGTTTGTAGAGTTTAATGACTAAAGTTGGGATAGTAATTCTATCAGTGTTTTAGAAGATTTCTGTATCTGAGTTTTTAGTGTTGAGTGAGGTCGGGTCTTCATCATAAGAATGAATTCTTTCCCAAGTAATTTTATATTGAGGCAGCTGATTATATTCAGTAATCATAATTATTTTAGAAATTCCATCATTAGTTCAAGGGTACGGGATTTGTACATGAGCATGTGAGATCCATCATGCATGTGGAAGATGATCAACTGATTAACCTGTTTATAGATCAATTATTCAAGAAGAAGTTTAAGGCTACAGCTGGGCGTCAAACTAGTTGTTGAAGTTTTTGATTGGGGGGTCTTACTAATGAAAGTAATAAGTTGTAGTTGGGGGGTCTAACCAACTATTGAAGGCTGATTGGAACTATGGGGTATAACCAGTTTTTAATTGGGGGGTCTAACCAAAAACTATTGTAATTACCTTCTGTTATAATGGAGAATATGTGTTGGGGGGTCTAACCAACACAATAAGGAGTAGATATTTATACCAAATCTTTTAAATCCATGTGTTATGTGTTTTCATTGTTTTTCTATTTCTTTTAGAGTGAGACTGATTATTAAAGATGTGGGATCAAGACTTTAATCAGTCAGAGAGGTTGAATCAAACGTAAAAGATTTTGTAAAAGCAGTATACCACTGATTCACCCCCCCCCCAATGGTATCAAACTATCCCTTGGACACTTCACTTTCCATGTCCCTATTACTACCTAATTGATTTCCAGATGATGATAGACCACTTTTTTTATCATAAAAACTTTTTATGAATTTTTATGCGATGTTGTTATGTTGCTGAAATTTGACCGCGATTTTCTATGATAAAACAATTGTGTAGTAAATACCACACTCATTTCCTATCAAGGGTGTTCAAATTTATACAATTATACTTATTTTAATCCAGAATTACATGTATGTATTTTACACCCCTTGGTCATAGAAAAAAATATAATGATTAATGAATCCATGTTGTATGATCTATTTGGCACACTTAAGCATGAGAATGAAATGAAAGTGATGGGTGAACCTAGAATCAAATAGTGTTCCAATTAAATTGGTAATTTTTAGTCTCATGAGACATCATATTCGGATAGGGCATAAACCTGATACATTTATGGGACTTTTTCCATCATGTTTTCATAGAATTTCACCTTGACCTATGTTTTGGATGCATTATTTTAAGTTGTTTTCACATTTCCCGTGTTATGTAGTCATGCTATAACATGACTCATTATTCATGTTTATAATTATCACTAATTTTATTCCCCATTGATATAAATATTTTCTAACATGTATTAATTTTCTTCATATTATTCAATGCTTATTCCCCTACTGGTCTTTATATCTCACCCATTTCTTATGTATGTACCCAGAATATCCCGTTTACTTTTAACATCCATAGAATTTTAGAAACATGTTAAGGAAGTTTTCAATAATGATGGTGTATCCCATGTTCAATATGTTATGTGATGAACCAAACTCCTAAAGACACTAGACTTATCAATCATTTGGGTTGTATTAAGTGTAACATTATATAATAATTCAATTATTAATGTGAAATAAAGAGTAATTTTGTTATAATAGAAGTGGAATATAACCATGAAATAAAGAAAATATCATTTACCATGATAATTTCAAGTAATTATTGATGAAAATTTCACTTAAAATTGAACCAATATGATAGGAGAGGATACCTTCATGCATGTTGAAGCCTAGAGTTCAATTGAATATAAATATAATGGAATTAGGGGTTTTAAATGACTATGGGTATTTTGGGAAAATCACATTTTTAAGAACTTGTGAAAACTATATTATTTATTCACACGGTTATCCAAACCATGCACCAACTATGATATTATCATTGGATACCTTATATTGAGCTTCATGGGTTGGGATTCACGGTTAGTACAAACAATGAACTAATTGTGCACCACCTGGTGTATTCTTAAAATTTCAAATTTTAATAGAAAAAAAGACCCCTTAATGAAGGAAAATAGTAAAAATGATTAAATAATTAAATATACACCGAAAATTACATGGTAAATTTGATGAAGAGTGGTAGAGACAACCTTTAATGATTTTGTATATAAGTGTACATGCATGTCATAAATCATATTTCATGTCGCAATGGCCTACAATAAGGGGTGTCATGTCTAGAAGCATGGGGGTGTTCTGCCATAAAAGGGAAAGTAATTCCCTAGAGGATTGGGCCTCCAAAGGGTGATTTGCATTGAAATTTGGTCTATTGGGGTTGCATCATGATAGTGTTCAATTGAAGGTTTCCCCTTTCTCCTAGGGTGATCACACTGTGAATGTGCTACTGTGGTGCTTTTTTTAACAAGGGAAGACCATTAATTTCGAGGTCGGTCTATTTTGTTTTTGATGATAAATAAGTGTGCGGGGAAAAAAATTTGATGGATACTCTCTTATTTATCCCTATAAATACTCCACAAATATCTGTGATCATTAAATCTTTCTTTTAGTTATTCTAGGTGAGTTTAAACCTCCATTTTATTCCATTTTTTGTTCCTTTTACTATATGTGGTTTTGGTAAGATTTTGGTTATGGTTTTATTAATGATTCCAAAAAATCATAGTAGAGTAATCCCAATTTGATTTGGATTTTTCTCATCTAGGATAGAGTACTCCTAATAGAATAAATTCATAATTTTCCATGTGGTTTTGATGATGAAACATTATCGGGTGAGTTATTTAGGGATTATTCCTCTTTGTATTAAATTTCATAGTTAAGTATTAATTGTAATATTTAATTATGTTTGGAATTTAACATGAGATAGGATATTGAGTGTTGATAAAATCTTTTACAAGGCATGGATGGGCTTAGATGAGGTTGAGTGTAGCATTGTGAGGGAGTTAAATCTATGTTGGAGGTAAATAATCCATTTAATTTAAAGTTGTCATATTATTTTGGAATGGGTGTTCATGATTGAATGATTTAATGGGACAAATAAAGCAACTTTTAATAATAGTTCCCATGTGGATGATATATTTTGTCTTGAGCCTCCCAGATTTGCAATGAGTGCTTCTAAGAACTTTGGGTAAACTATGATTTCCTAATAACTATGTATCCTATGGTAAAAGGTATTGGTTGAGTTAGTAATGGATTATGTGTTGGTATGAGGATGTTATATGTGATGTGGGGAGCCTAAATTAGTTCCCTATGTCTAGTTGGGAAGGCATGAAAATCTTATTCCAAGTGATTATGTGTTAGAAAACCATATATTTCATGGCGGGGAAGTGAAACCCCGTTGAGGGTGGAGTGAAGTCTCAAGAAATTACATGATAGGGACAATTCATCCAGGACTAGATGTGTAGTTATAGGGAGGAGTTTTCTTTTAGTTGTGTGTTTGAGATATCTTCTAAATGAGATGTGTAATGGACCCCAGTGAGGGTCATGATAATTTTTTAGAGGACTTGTCTTCAAGATTCCAAGGGCCTTATAGTGAATTGGATGGAATGGTCCCTGATTAAAGGGACTAAATGAGACATGGTACATGATGATGTTTGTCAAAACCAATTTTTTATCTTGGTTTAAGAATAGTCTATAGTCTAGGAAACATTTTGGGGTGTTATATACAACTTAGTTATAGTGAGTAGAGACTAAGTGGATCCAAGTGACTAGAATATGCCATCAAGGTTGAGATGATATGGGAAATGGGTTCAGCATGATAGGATTGTGTGATCAGGATGGTCTGAGGTGATATACATATGAGGCTAGAGGGACACTGAAGTAAGTTGTTGGATGTGAGGCTTGGTTCTAAGTGACTATCAACCTATGATGAGCTTGTGAGCTTGTGGGATACGTTGTGTTCCTTTCTTATTGTTACATTATTTTGGTTGTTTGTGTGATGTCAAATATAGATGAATGGATTCCCCTCTGAGAGAGGTGATTAACTAAAAAATATAGTTTTCCTCTCCTATAAAAGGAGGTGGGTTGGGATATATTTAGTGCAACCACTACTATGAGAGGAGGATCATTTGGATCTATTCTGTTTGGATAGTCTTATAAGAGGAGGGGGTTGGGATCTATTATTTATGCCCACTCCAATAAGAAGATGAGGGTTGATATCAATTCAGTACACTCAATCATGTGACAAGAGTAGGGTTGGTAATTTTAGTGTGCTCACTCTCTTAATATGAGGAGGTATGGGTTCAATATAGGGCACCCACTTCTTTAATAGGAGGTGATTTTTGTAATTTCATTATGTCAATCTCTGATGAGGGAATGGGTTGGGATATATAAAGTGCACCCTTACGTCACCTTAACATAAATTTATGGGTATGTGTTGGGTCATATGGCACAAAGAAACTAGATTCTATAAATGGAAAAAGAAGTTATGGTCAAGAACCATAATTTCCTAGATAGCACAATATGACCATACATGTATTTTTGTTGTGATGGCATGGTGTAGATTCTTATGTAAGACAAACTAGGTATTACTAAGTGAAATAGTAGCCCGACATACACTCGAAGACCCAATGTGAATGTTTATTTTTTTGTCATTTATTTCTAAAAACATAAATGTAATTGATAGCATATATTAGGGAAACTTGGTGAGGCATTATTGAAATTCATTTCTTAGACTCTACATGGGAAAATTGTTGTGTGTGCAGGCCTTTTGTCAACATTAATATTGAGAATAGGTTTATGGTGGATTTGGCAAGGGAACCACAATTAACTATAGAATATTGGTATTAGGTGAGGCATGGAGATAGAATTAGATCCTCTTATATATTTTTATTTATTTTTTATTTTTTATTTGGGATCGGATCGGTGGGTGATCAGACGATATATGACTATATGACTTGTGCATGCTTAAATAATTATATAATGGATAAGTTTAATGGATTATTCATACTCTATTGTTTGATTTGGATGGTGTTGATTAATTTTATCTATTTTTATACTCTATTTTAGGGTATAGTCTCCCCGATATATGATTTTGGCACTCCCTACTAGTCAAAATCCCCTAGAATATGGGGAGGCTTTCTTGAGGGCATGTGGAGGCTCTAGCTAGGACACAAATGAGTATTATAAAGTAGGGGTGTTATAAAGTTGTATTAGAGCGTATTTTTATTTGTGTTTATATTTGGTGTATGGTAGATAGGGAATCGATACATGTTAGATCTTTTGATGGACATAGGACTGGAGTTTCATTAACAGATTTTCTAGTGGGAAACCCTAGTTACTAATGGTATAGGATTATTATTATTTGTTTTCTAGGTTATAATTGGTTTGTTTATTTATGTATGATACATTTAACAAATATTGCTATTTTTCTGATTTTAATCTTATTCTATAGTTGAAACAGGCATCTTTAAGCATCATGATTAGCATGTAGGATTCACATGACATACATATTTTTGTGTGTGTTTGGTTTTTACTAATGATAGAGGTTTATCTTTTAAAACTTTGAAGAACAACTTATATGAAATTTTCATGTATAAGTTTTTAGTAGTATTTTACTCAACTGGACTACAATTTTAACTCATGAGTAGTTCTATAACAACAATTCATGTGGATATTATAGAAAGATGCTCTCTAGAAATGGTTATACAATCATTCCATAAAAGGGATGTGTAGTAACCCTTAGTGGGAAAGTTCAGACATTGGATCTCTTAGAGATGGACTAAGAATGCAAATGGGTTTACTTAAGTATATGGATTCCCCTGAGAATGTTAAGGAAAATTATATGATATTCCATTTGATTTTGGGATGTGAAGTACTGATTGTACTTCTGGTATCAAGTTTGGGTTCTGATGGTAAGGATCATTAGGATGCCTATCATGTTTTATTATAATCCTAGATGGATGGATCAAAGATATATAGTGATGCTTTGTGATTTTAGAGTGATGATCCAGGGGATGGTGATTGTGTGTTAGGCCTTGGAATGAGTGGGACACCACAGAGAAATTGGGATGGAAGAATCAAGGATGACTTGAATTAGAGGGGATTAACATGTGATAGGATTATGGTTGGTGTCTTAGTTATTTGATACTGGTTTGATGGGATGTGATTCATGGGTTCATGAGTAGGGTTGTAAAAGAGTGTACACCCATGAGGTTAAAATGATATTGAGATAGATTACATGTAAGAACCTATGAAAGGGTTCTCTAGGAGGTTCAATTTTCATTGAGATGGGTGAGTGGGGGGTATAATGGATTTTAATGAAAAATTATCAATGCATGAGGGTGAGTGTGATTGTTACATGTAATTCCTATTGGGTTGTAGATTGGTGAATGTTTATGGGCGGGTTGGGGACTGTTATGATGGGTGAAATTGTTATGATCAAGGTGGCTAGGATTTTTTTTAGAATATGAGGTTTATCCTCTCTAATGGATGGTGACATCATGAATATATTCTATTTCCAAGGTTTGGTTGATCAAATCTTGTTCTCTCATAAGGGTTGATAATATAGGGGATTTTCCATTGATAGGATCAATACACATGTGATATTGGAACATGTCGATTATTATTTATAAGGAGGGTAATAAGGGAAGACACATGGTGGGGAATGAACCATTGGATACTTGTTGGTGTGACCCTTAGTGAGGGAAAATTTTATTGACCATTGAAGATGACATTTTCGGTGAGCTGATAATGGGTGGAAATTGGTATTTTGGGCTGGTGATCACACTAATACAAAATATGCCTCTAATAGTAATAAAATGGCCTTTAAGAATGATAGAGAAGCACTAACTATCAGAGAAAGATTAAAATTCCTAGGATTTTATTAGCGCTAAAAATAACTAATAAAGGATAATTTTATCAGCTTTAGTGAAATCACTGATAAAGGGGAATACTGAAGTGTGTTGTAATAGCATAATGCAACACCAGTGTGGTATGCTATAATAGCACACTGCATCACCAAAAACACCAATAGATATCAACAAAATCAAGAAATAATATATAATTTAAATGAAATGAAATTTACAACACAAATTTAAGAAAAAAAAGACTATATTATAGATATTTGAAGCATTATTTTATACAATTACATAGGTAAAAATTATTAAATACATTCAAAAACATCAATGTTCCTTGGCCTTTGGATCCTGACCCAAACTCATGCTATTACAGAACAAACAACCCCAGTTGGAGAAAAAAATGCACCTATATAAGAAAAAAAATCTTATGTTAGTAATAGTATAAAGAAATAAATTAATAGAAAGTGTTAATTTTAAACTAAATTATGAGTCATACTGGGACACTATGTAGCGGATTGAGTTGTTTTTGATTCTTACACGTCACAACATTTATTGTTAATCTTCAAGAATTACCTCTATAGAAATTAATTAAATAAGTACAAGATAAAATGATAAGGGAATAAATTATGTAATAGAAGATAGAATGATGAGATAACAATATAGGCTTATTTTCTCAATTTTCACGATGTGATGAACGTTTTAAAGTAAAATGACACTTATATTGAAAAGATGAACTTGGAGTCTTACTGATCACACCAGGTGTCATATTGAGGTGCAAAAAAATTCTACACATCCCAAATGATTCATGTATATTTTTCCTAAAGTATTAAAACAATCTGAATGTGTTTTCTCATTTTTGAGTATGTCACTTGCCTTTTTTACTAAAATGTTATTTTAAACTAGAAACATGCACTTTGACTCATACTGATCAAATAGTGTGTTGGTTTCATGTGAGACTAATTATTACATGTCAAAAATAATTTATGAATTTTTCTCTAAAATTATCAAGATAATTCTAGTGTGTTTGCTCTATTTTTTCTGAGTAACACTTTTTAAACTAAAATATCGATTTTAAACTCATAACAGACACATTGACTCATATTTTGTAAATTGTATACTGGATTGAGGCATCTCTAATTCCTACATATAAAAAATGACTTATAGATTGTTTTATTAAATTATTAAAACAATCTAAATGAATTTTCTCATTTTTGAGTAGGTTTTTGTCTTTTTTACTAAAATTGATGTTAATTTTAAATAAAAATATGCACTTATAGTAATATAGGTCACACCATTAATTTGAATGAGGAGTTTATAATTCTTAAATGTCTCAAATGACTTATGTATAATTTCACCAAAGGATCAAAATAATACAAATGATTTTTATCAATTTTGAGTACGTCACTTGTCTGTTTTAATAAAATGTCATTTTAAACTAGAAACTTTCAATTAGACTCACACCTGTCACATATTGTATCATTTTGACATGAGATTGATTCCCACAAATAAAAAATGATTTATTAATAATTATCTTAAATTATAAATACAATCTGACCATGTTTTCTTAGTTTTTAGTGAGTGACACTTTTTGAACTAAAATATTGGTTTCAAAAAGATAATGGGAACTTTAAGTCATACCATGGACATCATGTATCATATTGAGGTGTGTCTGATTCCTACACATCAAAAAATTACTTATGGGTCATTTTCATAAATTATAAAAACAATCTAAATTTGGTTTTTTGGTTTTTGAGTAGGTCGGTTGTCTTTTTTACTAAAATTGATATCAATTTTAAATAAAAAGATGAACTTTGAGTAATACCGGTCACACCGTGCATCTGATTAAGGAGAATCTAATTCCTAGACCTCTAAAATGACTAAATGGATAATTTTCCAATAGTATCAAAGTAATATGAATGTGTTTTATTGGTTTTGAGTATGTTTCTTTTCTTTTTTACTAAAATTTCATTTTCAACTGGGAACATGCACTTCGACTCATACTAGTCACATCATGTATCAGTTTGATGTGAGAAAAATTCCTAAACATCATAAATGATTTATAAATCTTTTTCTTAAATTATAAAGAAAATATGAGCATGTTTTCATGGTTTTCAATGAGTTTAACATTTTAAACTAAAATGTTGATTTTAAATTGATAATAGACACTTTGAGTCATAATAGGAACATAATTTATCAGATTGAGGTGAGGCTAATTCCTATACATAAAAAATGACTTATAGATCATTTTCTTAAAGTATAAAAATAATAAAAATGTTTTTTATTAGTTTTTATTAGGTGAGTTGTCTTTTTTACTAAAATTGATGTCAATTTTAAATAAAAAGATGAACTTGGAGTCATACTTCTCACATCGTGTGTCAGATTGAGGTGAATATGATTCTTCCACATCACAAATGACTTATAAATCATTTTTATAAATTATCAAAACAATCTAAATGAATTTTCTTAACATTTTTTACATCACTTTTATTCTTTACTAAAATGTCATTTTAAACTAGAAACACAAACATTGACTCATATCGGTCACATCATGTATTGTTATGATGGGAGACTGATTCCTACATGTCACAAATAATTTATAAATTGTTTACGTAATTATCAATATAATTTGAGCATGTTTTATTAGTTTTCTATGAGTGAGTATTTTTGAACTAAAAAGTCGATTTTAGACTAATAATGGGCACTTTGAGTCGTACTGGGAAAATCATGTATTGGGATGAGGTAAGGCGAATTCCTGAATATAAAAAATTAAATATGGATCATTTTCCTAAAGTACCGAAACAATATGAATGTTTTTTCTTATTTTTGAGTAGGTTAGTTGTATTTTTTACTAAAATTGATGTCAATTTAAAAAAACTCACTTTGAGTCATACCGATCACACCATGTGTCAGATTATGGTGAGTCTGATTTCTACACATCCCAAATGACTTATAGATAATTTTACTAAATTATCAAAATAATAATAATGTTTTTTATTTTCTTTGATTACATCACTTTCCTTTTTCACTAAGATTTCAATTTAAACTAGAAACATGTACTTTGACTCATATCAGTCACATCGTGTATCCGTTTGTTGTGAGACTAATTCCTACACATCATAAATGATTTATGAATATTTTTCCTAAATGTTAAAGGCAGTATGACCATGTTTTATTGGTTTTCATGGATTCACACTTTTTGAACTAAAATGTTGATTATAAACTAATAAACGACACTTTGAGTCATACTAGGCACATTGTGTATCGGATTAAGTTGATTATAGTTACTAAATGTAAAAATGACTTAATAATATTTTTCCTAATGTATAAAATAATTTGAATGTGTTTTATTGGTTTTGAGTAGGTTAGGTGTTTTTTTACTAAAATTGATGTCAATTTTCAATAAAAAATGTACTTTGAGTCATACAAGTCACACTATGCATTAGATTGAGGTTTGGATGATTTATACACATCTAAAATGGCTTATGGAACATTTTATAAAGTATAAATACAATACGAGTGCATTTTTTTGGTTTTGGGTATGCCACAATTCTTTTCTTTTTACTAAAATGTCATTTTAAACTAGAAACCCACACTTTGACTCATATCGATCACATCGTGTATCAGTTTGACATGAGATGAATTCATATACATCAAAAATATGTTATTAATCATTTTCATAAACTATCAAGACAATATGAGACCATTTTATTTATTTTTAGTTAGAGACACTTTTTGAACAAAAATGTCAATTTGAAACTGATAACAGACACTTTGAGTCATACCTGGCACATCGTGTATTAGATTGAGGTGAAGCTGATTACTACACATCAAATTTGACTTATGTATCATTGTATTAAATTATGAAAGCAATATAAAAACGTCTTATTGGTTTTGAGTATGTTAGTTTTCTTTTTTACTTAAATTAATGTCAATTTTAAATAAAACCAGCACTTTGATTCATACTATTTATACTATGTGTGGGATTGTGGTGCGGCTGATTCTTACACATCCCAAAGTCTCAAAAAATTCCCAAATAATAATTTTACCATTATTTCCATTGGATTTACATGTAAAACTACCAATACTGCATATTGAACCCAAGTTCTTAGCTTGAAACTTTTTTCATCTAAGAACATCGAATCAATATGCACTGTTGTAATTCTATAAAAAAAGGAAATGGAAAGAATATAAGAATTGGAAAAAATGAAAATTATATCTATTTTTTATATTTTTTTTTATTATTTGAATGAAAAATATGACTTCCCAAAGGATCTGTGAAAATAACGAAATAATTATTAAATAAAAATGATAAGTAAATTAACTTACAGATAGAAGATAAAAAACTGAAAATGGTAATTAAATAAGTATAATGAATTCATCTTTTTTTGATGGTTGTGTTAATTATTAACTCATTTTCTTGTTGTCATTATCTCAGTTGCAGGATTAAATTCCAATCTCTCACATGCATGAGAAGCTTCGAAAAAACCATCCCAACTCGAACAAAAGAATCCACTTTTATAAAAAATAATTATTTTATGAGTAAATATAAAAAGAAATAAATTCAACATAAATAATAAAAAATAAATTACTTCTATAAGAAATGATTTTAATATGAAAAAATAAAGATAACTGTTGTGATTTAGTAGTGGAGGGAAGTAGAAGGAAAGTTAAAAATGTCAACATTGCAATGCTGAAAAGTTTTCGAGGGAGGATAACTCTATGGAAGTTTTGGTATAGGAAGGAATGAAAGATGGATAAACCACCACAACTCATAAAAATTAATCCATATATATAAAAAACAATTATTATGTGATTAATACTAAAAATAAATAAATTGAACATAAATATGAAACAATATATTAATTCTATGAACAATGATTTTAATGTGAAAACATCAAGATCACCTCTGTGATTGAAAAGAGGTGGTGTCGTTTCTCTTCCTACAAAGGAATTTGAGGGTACCTAAAGGAAAGAGATAAATGACTATACTATATGGGTGAAAAGTTTTTGAGGGAGAAGAAGTATGTGTATGTTTTGGTATAGAAATTCATGAAAGATGGACAAAAATATTCTAAAATAAATTGAATCTATAGTGAATAATGAAAATTAAATCAAATTTTCATCATAAATTTTTTTGGTAAAAAAGATAAAGTATATCACAAAATTACCTTTACATCTTCTCATAGCGTTTTCTTCATTATAGTTTGTTCTTAAGAGGTATTAGTGACATCATCATGTGTAGAAGACATTATCAGCATGAGTTGTCAAACATTTAATTTAGACTATGTTAATGCAGTAGAGAACGTATAATATTATGAGGAAAAATAAATATATTAAAAATCACTTTTACCTTCTCATTGAACACTCTTTCTTTTTTAGGTTTTAGTGATTTGTTCCCTCTATCAAGAATCCAAGACTCCTTTTTTTAGTCCTCTCTATCGTACAATACATTGTCAACATTGGGACTAACATGAACTGATTGTGATCTTCTAATAAAAGGTCCATCCTCGATTTCATTTTCATCTAACCTGAAATTTGTTTCAGTCACCAGCAATATGATCAACCAATTTATGTTTAATAGATCTAAGACATAAAATAATTGCACTGATTGTGATTACTTTATGAATAATTTTTCTTTTCCCCTTCCACATGGAAATTAACCTGCACTAATCCCATTTCATCAGTTTTCACTGCAGTTATATTGTCAACCCATTTTAAATGGAAAATCAAAAATTAAAATATTCTATAACCCAACATGTATATCTGTTTGATAATACCAAAATAAGAAATATTTTCATAAATTGGATTTCTATCCTTGAACCTGATATATTCATTACTTAGGCCACAAGCATAACACCACTGTTTTTCAACATACTACAACCATCGTGTTCTATTTTATAGAACGTATAACCATTGATTACAAAACCAGTAAGATATATCATTTTCATTCAGTACCCTAGAGATCCATTTAAGTCATTTAGAAATTTAATTCTGGTTTTTAGATAAAACCTTATAAATTTGATCTTGGAACAATCCTACATACTATAGATTATGTGTATTTTATGTCCATACTTCATCCCTTGATGGATTCAAATCTCTATGAATTTATTTACGATATTAAATGTATGGATCAACATATTTACAATTATGTAAAATGTAAAGGTATGATTTCTCTTACTCTATCAAGGTAATTGTAACAATATATCTTCAAGAAATTCCTTCACCCATAAGGAAACTACTGTGATGAGACTTTGGGAGACTGATACTATCAACATATGATAGGTAATCAGTACAAAATTCAGAAGCTAATTCAAAAATATATAAATCTTCAATACAAAATTTTGAATGATTTCCATTATTAACATACCCTTTCAAAATCTTTATATGATGTTCAATGGGGTAAATCCATCTAAAATGGGTAGGACCACATAGTTGAACATATTTAACCAAGTGAACCATAAAATGGGCCATTTTATTAAATAATAATGGTGGTAAGAAGATATCTAATTCACATAATATGACGACAACATCCTTATTCATAATTGGAAACTTCATCAAGTCTATAACTTTATTGTATATGGATTTTAAAATGAATCAGAGTATGGTTAATGTATTCTATAAATTTTGAGTCAGAATGCAATGGAAAGTAAAAGGAATAAAATATTTCATCAAAACATGATAGTTTTATGATTTTAGTCCTTGTAACATCAAATTATTCATTGACATGACATTCTTGACATTTTATGAATATCACTCTAAAAAATTTATACTACTAAGGAAAAGAAAAAATTTCAACTTTTTCTATATGGATAGAGTGTAATTTGTTGGGGGAATAAAAGTATTTTTCTTTATCCTTAATCAGTACCAATTCTTCCCTTATCCACATTTCAATCCTATCAAATATAGACATAATGCCATCTTTTGTTTTTCTAGATATATTTAGAAACATTCTAATAGCACTATAAAATACATTTTTTTTACATTCATGACATCAATAAAATGTATAATATACAAACAATCCCAATATAGTAATTCAAAGAAAAGTGATCTCTTCTTCCAACCTTATTTTTTTAAGGTTTTTCCAAAATGGTTTACTGAAAACTGTGTTAATATATTTTACAATGTTGAACAATTGATCACCAGTTACAAGATACGGTGTTTTACCGTGTTTGACATTCCCATTGAATGTTTTCATCCATGATTGGTATTTTTTAATCAAGGTAAAAAAATTATTTCCTAAAAACGTAGTCCTTGAGGAATTTTTCCACCAAACTGAGTTTGTGCATTATTCAAAAATGGGACACCCCAACATTATTCTAATTTTATAACCTGGTAAATTTCAATAAGTTGGGAAGTCACTTATCATCCCGTACAACATGGACCTCAATGTGAATTCTTAACTCTATAAGAATCATACATTGTAACACTTGTATCCCACATAAATTTAAAATATTTTATAAATGGATTCAAATATATATCAATATCATTACTGGGTTTTTTGGACCAGATATAAGAAGAGACAACATAATGTATTTTCGCTACATGCATAACCAAGAGGAAAGTTATAATTTACCAACATGATGGTCCATGTACTATGAGTACAACTCTATACACCAAAAGGAATTATTCCATCTGTAGATAGTGTAAGATGAGAGATTCTCATAACATTTCCAAATTTAGTATACTCATAATAAATTTTCTTCCACAGAGGATAATTTTATGGATGACATAGGTACCATCTTTAATTCATATATCGGTATTCCATGTCAATTGTCTCGTGATTTCTAGACATCCACATAGTCTTCTAACCCATGTAATGATATAAAAGTACAATAGATATTTCAATGGACTTGATTCTTTTTTTTGGTAACAATCTACACCGCACTTAGGGAATTTTATGAGTTATTCATGGTCCTTGTGAAACAATATGCAATCATTTTCATAAGAATTTATTTTTATAAAGATAATTCCCATTGAAAATATCATTTTTTTAGTGTCATATGTTTGACATGGAAATTAATTTTCTTCTGGCATCATATCATTCAGGAGACAAAGTAGTTCTATAAATTTGGTGTTACTCCATCCACTGCTAGCTTTCAAATTATATAACTTCAATGAAACTGACACTATTGTGTATTTAGTAAAAATAGTATAAAATGGTCTCTTGGCACATCTATTTAAATTCTCAAACTAATTTTTGATAATCATGAAGGTCATATTCAATTTCCATTTTCATTTCTATCATGGTATCTTCATCATCACTTACACTAGTATTCATATAAAATGATTCAAAAACCTTATTATCATTCTAATCTGTGTGCACATTCAATTTTACCCATGTTTAGTCCAACATTTAATGATATGATCTATTCCAAGAAAAATCAAATGGTCTTCCAACTCATCCAGACCAATCTATATTGAATAATAATAACATAAACATAGACAAAGGAATTGAGAATTATAATATGAATTCTCTATTACAAACTTGATGAACCATTTAACTCCATATTCATACAATTTTTTCCAATGATTATATTGCTTTTATTTTTTATCCATATCCATCCTATTGGGTTCATAAATTATTAATTTTGTACAATAAATAAATAAATACGCATAAGATATTAATTATCAAAACTGAAAGTTATAGATAATTCAAATAAGGGAAACCTAACATTTGATTGTTTCAAAAAAAAATAGTATCCTTTGAAGAAAATAGGTAACTGAATTTAAGAAAATAAAAAATCCTATATGGTAGGTTTTATCTTTTTAATTCATTCAAAGGTGAAATTTATAGACACCTTTCAACCACATTAGCTCATCTACCAAACATTTATCATTGCATTTTGTTGTTTGACACATATACTCCAACACTTGTGGACATGAACCTATGTTTCTTGAAATACTCTAAGTAGTAGTCATCCATGGGATGAATAATGATCATAGTAGTACAAGTATGATAAAAGATATGGGGGATGAGTCTCAAGAAACAAATTTCAATAATAATTGTTCGAGATATGAAGTAGATGAAGATAACATTTGTACTGTGTTGCGTTCTCTAAAAGGTGTAATGCATCCCATTTATGATAATTACTCCATTGGAAGTAGTTATTAATTTGTGAACTATTGAAGGTGGGTTTTTGGGTGCATAAACATTATTTTATGTGATTAAATGGGTCTCGGTGGGTATATGTTATGATATATGAATATTTGGGGCCTCTATGAATTCTATATTTAGGGGATAAATACCACTTTTAATACTTTCAATCCTCTAACTAAGACTAGTTCTACCTCAATTAAAATGATCCATCAAGTGTTTCTTAAATACCCTAAAAAATTAAAATATAATATAGGTAATGAAAGAGTAAAAAGAAGCACAAATATGATAAACAACAATAATTAAATCCCATTAAATCAACGAGAAGATGTAAAAATGTATTGATAAAACATTTTTAATAAATAAAGATTTATTTCATATACATGGATGGTAATTAGAGATTCCTAGGGGTGGAACAAATACATGTAAACCTAAAATAATGAATACTTAAAAATAACTTCTAATAATTATTCCAACATATATAGAATTTGATAACCTCAATTATATTTTTTAGAACAAGTTATGTAACAACCTAATAAATTATTGCATTTAATATTAATGCTATATCAAATATTTGAAAACATATCAAAATTGTAATTTAAATTAAAAATCAATAAGGAATGGAAAAAATAATTTTATCAAAATAATATACCAAATAATGATAAAGGTTTTAAACATCTCAAAATTCTTATTTGATAAATTGATTCAATAATTATGTTAAGATATATTGAAAAAAAGAATTATTTTAAAGAAAACAAAGAGTAGGATTTATAAGAAAATTTTATTTTCATGTCTATTATGGATTCTATGGTGATTTTGGACACACAGTACAAAATATTAGTCATAATGAAATAAATAATAGTAATTATTGAATATATATATATATATAGGTTTAAAGTTAAATGGGAGATGAACCACTATTACAAAAATAGTTTTGAAGTGTGACTAATCTTCATAAGTAAAATTGGATTATGAATTTAAAATATTGAATAAACCCTATTGAACATGTGACAAATTAAACGATTGTATGAAGGGTGTTCAACATTTTCTAAAAACGTAGAAGAATGTGAATAATGAATTAAAAATGCATTATATGAAAAATAATATAATGTAAGAGGAATTTATAATTGATTTCATGCTAAATGATTTATAGAAGAAACATCTATTAATATTAGATATTGGTTGTTCATCTCACATGAAAGGTGAATTGATGTAATTAAATAGTTTTGCAAAGTTCAAAGGGTAAGTATTTAAGAAATGGTGGATATCTTAAGATAAATTTTTTTATTTAAAATATGTTGGAAAGAAAAATCATTGTTAAAGAATTATTAGTTTTTAGATGGATTAAAGTAAAACATATATAGTGTTTATTAGATGTGTAATGAAGGAAATGAATTGATTTTTAAGAAGTAGTAATTTGTGGGTTATCATTTCAAAGTTCGATATATATTTACAAAGGTGTATAAAACAATCTGAACCATATTTTAATTTGTGGTTGGTAAAAATTTATGTTAACTGTGTTTTAAATGGGAAATTGATTTGTGGTAGTCAAAAATTAATCATATTATATAATGATACATTTAAATATTGACTTAATAAGGGTGGGTTGATATGTTTTTATGATGACATGATAAAATTGATAGATATTTTTTTACTAATTAAAATGGAGAGATTGTTAATAATTAAAAAAAATAGAGATTTAAATGAAAAAAAACTCATGGGATACCCTTATTGAGACTTACTCTTGGATATGCTCTGATAGGTGGCTGTTGAAATTTGATGAAACTATAAATCTTAAATAGTGATCTCTCTATCAACTTACTCACATGTCTTAATTGGAAATTTTGGATGGTATATTATAAGGTTATATTGGATATGGGAATTCCCTAAAGTGTTCTTTACATTCTAGACTTTTATTTCATTTAGCTAGGAATATAATATCATATAATCTATGGCTAGGAAATTCAAGCATAAAGGCATCACATTTCACCTTAATAGAAGGTGGAATATTGAGGGTGTCAAATATCCTCTCAATTTTATCCACCCAATCCTTTATCTCTTTAGGTTTATATTCCCTTGAAAAGATGGGGTCTTATGGTGAAGTAACTCTTGATTAGGATCCTTATCTCCCTTAAATTTTAAATTAAATCAAAAGAAAATGGATATAAAAATTCATGTCACTATATAAAATATAGTGAATGTTCACAGTGTGTGGCCCATATCAAATGGATGGATAAAATAATCAGTAACTAAAATATTTTTCTCAACATCACTCAGAAACTCAAGAGAGGAGTCTAAGAGTTTTGGATTGACACTCCTTCACACCTATTACTCAAGCTATGATAGCCTTATCTCCTTTCAGCCAAACATCCCCAATAAACATTGTTCACCACAAGGATATTCCAATGTTAAATAAAGAATGATGATAGTAAAATGAAAATAGATATCACCAATCAAGAAATCAGTAAGTGAGGAGGAGGAGGAGGAGAAAATAAGATAACTTTGATTGAAGTTTTGAATCATCTGAGAGAAAGTAGATATTTCAAAAACTAGAAGAATTTATAAGCCTTGGATTTATTTATCCCTTGAATAATTTTCGCTATAGATTTTAGCCTTGGAATTATTGGATCCTTGATTTGAGCCATGATTCAAGCTTCGATTCACCGAGGAGGAGTGTCAAAAGAGTGTGGATTCCATATAATACTTCAGATATCACAACAAGTTTACGACTAGTTAGAGTTCTCTAAATAGATCAAGACACTATTATCATCAATTCTAAAAAAGTGGATATAAAAGGCATATTTACTAGTTCAAAAGTTTTAGCATGGATAAAGATGGATTTTATCATCTATTTTTTAGCACTGATAAAGATGTATTTATCAGTGCTTATTACATAAGTATTGATAAAGGGTTTATGATTATAATTTTAAATAAAAAATTGTAAATATATTTATATAATTATATATGTTTAATAAATACATATAAATATAAATATAGTAAATTTAATCTTTATTTATATATATTTATTGTAATTTTATAATTATTTAAATATATAATTATTTATTTACAATTATATAAATAATTTTTAAAAAATTAATACTTATATCAGTATATATATTTATATATTTATATATATATTATTAATATATATAAATATAAATATAAATATAGAAAATATATTCGTTATTATAAAAAAGGTATTACAAGTTTTATAATTATTAAAATATATATAATTATTTATTCATAATTATATAAATACTTTTTTGAGGAATAATATTTATTTATTTTTAATTATAAATATATAAATGTATAAATATAGTAAATATACATTTATAAATATATTCTTATAAATATATTTTTTACATTATTAATGAATATTTAATATTAAGTGCATTAAAAATGAGTACATGATAACAATATTGAAAAAATGGATAAGTATTACAAATTAAATATAAATTATTAAAAAAATTGGATATATATATATAAATAAAGATGAATAAATATTGAAAATATTAAAACATAGTAAATATATATAAATATAAAAAATAATAGAAATGAATTAAATTCTAAAAAAAAAAATACATATTAAAAATGAATTAATACCTAATTTTAATAAAATCAAAAATAAATAAATAAAATTTACCATGATTAAAGACGTGATATATTAAATATATCATGTTATAATGAAATTCTAAAATGATTACTAAAATTTTAATAAATTACATAAATATTATGTGTATGTGTTTATATATAAGATTTCATCAATTATGTAAATATTTATGTGTATACATTATATATAAAAATCAATTAATAACATATATGTGAAATAAATATAACACACGTTTGATATATGTTCAATTGAAAAATCAAAGGGAGTTTAATTATGTCCATTACTCGATACAATTAGTCAGTATTTTTAATTCATATTAATTTTTAATTATAAACCATTACTCACAGAATATATAACTATTTAATATAAATAGTAAACATTTTTTATTATATAAATCATATTTATATACATTCAGATATATCTATAAATTTAATATATACTATTTATTGACCTTATCAATAAATTTTTAATTAATAAAATATTTAATATTTTTCACAATTTACTTATTTTTAATTTTTATTTGTTTAGTTTTTATTTTAAATATATAGATATTTTATTTTTTATTTTTTATTTTTTATTATTTATATATAGTGTAATCAATTTATTCTTTTTTATCAATAATTATTTAATTAATAAAAAAATTAATATATTTATCATAAACTCGTTTATAATTTTTATTTATTTAATTATTTCATTTGATTTAGAACTTTATCAATGCTAAAAAGCACTGATAAATGGTACCCTTTATCAACACTAAGAATAAGAGGTGATAAATGGTACCTTTTATCAGTGCTTTTTTAGCACTGATAAAAGGTTCCCTTTATCAATGCTTGTGTTTAGGGCTAATAAATGGAACCTTTATCAATGTTTCTTTCTAGTGTTGATAAATTAAAATGCTATTAAATGCCTCTTTTATATTAGTTTAAAGTATTAGAAGGGTGGTAATATTTTTTCATTATGTTCAGTAATGGATAGGATGTGCCTTATAGAGATTGGGTGGTTTGGTTCAACTTATTTGATAAAAAAGAAACGCCTGTGGTGAGGAACATTGAATCAATCATGGAGGTATGATCATCAAGTAAAAATGGTTATGGATGCAGTAATAATAGTCAGAGAGTGATCAAAATAACCCTAGTATTCCAGTGTGTAGGTAAATATTATTTTTTCTATTTCCTTTATAAACACTAGATTTAGGATTCAAATATTGTGTTAGATGGATTCTACATTTTGACATCATCCATGGGATAGAGTTTATATGATTTGGGAGTAAGATAGATCATTGGTGTGTTAATTCTCCGAGATAGAGTTTGACATTTGGTTTGGTTGGTTGAGGTTTCAACCATGGAATTAAACCTAGATTCTAGTTCAAAATTTTCTGTGGGTATTTCATGATCTCAAGATACCTCAAGAAATTAAGGCCTCATGGTCGGGTGATGTGATAGAGTGTTAGCAGGTACAACTATAGTTTTCCAATGAATTTGGCCAGAGGGGTACTGAAGGATGTTATTACATGAAACTGGGTGTGGTGAGGTGAAAATTGTACCAAGCATGTTGATGGACCACTAGAAGTGCACTTTCGATAGAAGATTCTTATGGTGGAGAGCACTATAACCTATAATAAATTTTTATGAATCGATCCTTATGGAGGGGAGAATTAAAATTCATTTAATATATCTATAGTTGAAACTTTGTTGTATGGTATAGAAAGGTTAAGTTTAGATCTATCTCAGTGTTGGTGATGGTGATGAGTGGGTAGCTTGGTTTTTATGGGGATAGTGCACCTTGGTGTTTGGAGATTCCAAGCAAAATATTGTTTGATGTTATAGGAAAGGATCTGGTTAACTGATGATGAATTCATAGTTGAGGTGGGTTTGGAGATGATATTGGTTGACCACTATAGATTCTCATGGATGGGAAGCATTGAGGTAGGTTTTTTTCATTGACCCATGTCATTACAGGTTGTGATGTTCATAGGAAATATGAATCTTTTGTCTTGAGAAGAGTCTGGTTTTAGAATTGGGACTCATATCAAAATTTTAATGGTTTGAATGTATATAGGATATGTTTTTGTATGTAGATCAGGGATTGGTATTTGTTTTGGGGTCTTGGGTAAATTTTGGAGTGGATTCAGGGGGACCCCATTTGATAATAGTTTCTACAGGGGTCTACTCATATCAAGACCTATATGTCAAAATATGACGACCTTATATAAGGGTTTCTATCGATAAGATCACAAAGGCACCATGTCGTAAGAGGATAGGTCAAGATGTTGAGACTTAGGCCTCTCAAGGGTGAGGTGTATCATGTCAGGACCTATAGGGGTCGAACCACTATGCTGTTTGTAAGGGGGATGGCCCCTCTGCCTAGGGTGGTCGTACCATGACTCATGGGGGCTGCACCACTACCTGGCTAGGTGAAAGAGTGATGCGGTGAAACACTCAAGGCCAAACTTCCATTAATCCACTGTAATTTTTTTATTAGGGGTATAACTATAAATTTTAACTCCTCCCCATTTTGTTTAAGGATGAGTATGGGGTGTGTGATGCACTACTTTCATTCAGTCCTTGTCTTATTCATCCCTCTCTTAATCCCCCTTCACTTGGGATGATCTTCATATGTTTTATGTGGTGATTCTAGTTTACATATTCCCTTAATTGTCTTTAATTTTTTATTCTATTTAACAGTCACCAATTTCATGTGAATTTGGTAATATTTTTATTAATGATTCCACCATAGAATGAGGGAATTGTCCTAATTTGATACGAATTTTTCTCGTCTTGGATAGAGAACATCCCAATGGGATGAACACATGAAGTCTCATAAATTTTTAGTGATGAGGAATTTAATTTTTTGTTTTTTATGAATTATAACACATTGAATTTAATTGGATAATTAATGATAAATTTATATAATTAATAATTTGGATTTGCGCCATGTGATAGGGGATCTGGTGATGAAATGAACTTGGACAGGGCAAGGATTAAAATTTTCAAGGTTGAGTGAACCATACAAAATATGGAAATGATTTCTAAGATAAAGGAGGTCCCATTAATATAAATTCATAGTATTTTTTATGCATTAGTTTTCATTATTACATGATTCATTTAGATGTAGGGACCCCGACTCTAGTAACCCAGAGCTGGTGTTTGCTTTATTACATTAGCACTAGATATAAGGTATCACATCCTAAATGAATGAGTAGTTTTTTATATTGGAAAACTAGATACATACATGAATTTGACAAACATTTGAAAACATAAAATAAAAAAAATTATTTTATTTAAGGACACTATTATTATCCTTATCATATCATTGTATATCAACCATAAAACACATCCTGGTATACTAGGAAAAATATAACATAATTAATGGGTGAGCTCAGATGCCTAGTAATGGTAAGAGTAAAAAAAAGTTATAAAAAAATATGGTATAATGAATATGAAAAGGTATGTAATATAAAAACAATCCATTAATAAATAACTTGGGAATAATATGGTGGGAATAAATTGTGATAAAATAATTCCATATAAATAATCACATGAGCTCAAAACATAACCATGGATACTCTAACTAATTCAATAATCACATGGAATATCAATAAATGAATTTTTAATGATGGAATGCATAATCCAAAACATCTAAAACATACCTTAGAGGCCTTGTTCCAAGACATATAAATATGTTTAAAGAATAGTACTAAGACATCTATATAAATTGGTAAGGCCTCGGCCAAAACCCAATCTAGTTTGTCTCATGAGACCCATAAATGTATGGAGGGGATGTAGAGGTCCTAACCCATTACTTCTTAAGTGAAATTAATTCCTTATATGAAATTAGTGAAAAAAATCAATATAAACATTCATATTGAAAAAATAACATATGAAATGTTAATACTTACCTCGATCAAATAAACATAATAATAAAGCATCTAGAGTAATATGGTGATTGGAAATAAAATTGTACAACCTATGTAAAACTAATAATTAACAAGAAAAATAAATAATATGGATTATATCAATAAAACATATCACCATTTGATAAATTTTATAATAAATTTTTGATTATATTGATGAAAATAAAAACTATAAAAAAAATATTAAAAACATTTTTGAGAAATAAACCTTTAAATTTTGAAATCCACCTTTTAAGAATAATGTTCAAAAAGTATTATAAAATTAATATTCATTTAAAATAACCTTTTATAACTTTTAAAATAATAATTAAAACACTGATAGTTCATGATCGTGGAAAATTCGATTCATGTTGTACATGTTCAAACAAAGATTCCTTTCACATTTTCATTAAAATTCAAATGGGGATTTTTTTGAAAACGATGTAATGATTCCATTAAAAAAATTCTAAAAATTCAAAATGGATAAAAAATTATTCAACAAATCATTTTTAAAAGGTAAAAAAATATTTTTTAAAACATTATAAGATAACATGGGTTTTGATGAAAAGGGATTTCTGACTAAAGAGATAAATAAATTCATGCTTAAACGCATTTTCTTAACCATTTTAAGTATAAAAGAGCGTCAAAATTATAATATTACTTAAAAAGGTTATTAATAACAATATGTGAAGAAAATAAATCTATTTTAAAATATAAATATCAATTAATACACCCAATTTATATGCAAACATAAATAATTGTGAATAATGTTGAGACTAGGAAACAAACCCACACAACTTTAGTAACCTCTACATCATAATCCCCATTAAAGAAATGAAATAAAATAAAACTTTAAATTAAATGAATATAAATATATTCATGATATAACATATCAAAGAGTAAATATATACATCACACAAAAGAAACAAGTGGTGAATATGTCTTATGTATCATAGAAGTAAAAGTGTGATGAGAAACCCTTACCTCAGGTATGATTTCCATCATATGTGTATGTGCCTACAATATAATGGTTTCAATCATATTATTAATTTATAAAATAACCATAACCATAATTATAATATAAAACATTATCCTATTATAAAATTTTACCACATATTTGTTGATAACATTTCATTATTTTCATTATTTGAGGGGTTAATTGCCTTATTTTCTCATGTGCATTTTCTCATGAAAGTTCTGGTTAATTTTCATAGTATATATATATATATCATATCCAAAATTATAATAATTTTATAAATGTAATATTTACTCTTTATATACAATTTTATATCCTTTTATGAATGTTTTACATTGAAAATTAATCACATCACTTCGTGGAGATGGTAGGTCATACGTACGCATGAGTGATAATATCATTCCCTTAACGAGAGAAGGTACAAGAAATTGGGTGATATATTAATTTTATGGAATAAATTTTACCTCATATATATCATATATATAAATTAATTTTCCATTTGTACATTACATATAATGTGTTAGTGAAAAACAAATTAGAATGCTTCGTGAGGCGGTAGTCTTTCGTACACATGAGCGACGTTGTCATATTTGTAATGGAATGGAATATAAAATTTTAAATGTGATATTAAAATTTAAAAATTATAATAATATCATAAATATCATATATAAACATTTAATCCATAATTATATCCATCCTTGGTATGTGGTAATAGAAAAATTATTAACAATAGTTTGCGAGGTGGTAGTCGTCCATAAACACGAATGATGATTTTATATCTCATTTAATAGAGGAGGGGAAATATTTAGATTATTAAATTAAAATAATAACATATTTGTATACATAATATAATTATATTATTATATCATAATTTTTAATAATAATTCAACGATTTGGGGAAATAAATAAAATAAAATGCTCGGTTACGATCGCTACCTCTTCTTTGAAAAACATCTTTTGTTTCTCAACAAAAACCTTCATAGGTAAAATTTATGACAACAATAAGGATCCTATTAAGATAATATGGAAGTAAGAAAGTTATTAGGGAATTTTTGTTCCAAAAATATTGGTTTTTTAAGTGTGAAGAGAATAGTAGATGGGTGGCCTTTTATCAGTGAGGTAAGTGACACACTTGTAATTTTTTAAAAGAAAAAGGTATACCAACGTTTTTCACATGCCAAAAGGATAAAAAATGGGAAATTACTAAACATAGAAGATATAAGTTCTGAATATTTACATTCAATTGGTTTTTGAAAAGTTTTGGGTCATTTTTAAAACTTCTCTTTTTAGTTTAACACCCAAATAGACCAATTTTTACATAAACCGTGGTAAATAATTTCTACTATTCTTACTTTTCAATATGGTCAAAAAATAAGTTGATATTTTGAGATAATATAAAATATTATGATTTAAAGTTTTTAATCCATTTATTTAAATTCAATTCATATAAGTGGTAAATTTTAATTTAAAATAATTCTCGTTGGAGCGATGAGAAAGTGGGTTTTCAAAAAAATATTCAAAATATTAAAATGTTTTTATATCAAAATTATATATGAAAATTATTAAAATAACCTAAATTGTATTAATAGATATAAAATTTTACAAATTTTTCTTTTAAAACCATATTAAAATAAAATTTATCTAGTAAATTCTTTGGATGAAACGATATTTTTTTAATAAAACCCAATATTTTTACTATTCACTAAACAATTTATATCATTAGAAAATTCTAAAAAATTAAACCAAATATTATATTTACCTATATATTTAAAAAATGAAGCTTTTTTGAAAAATAAATTTCTTAAAAGTGTTATAAATTAATTTTTACTTATGTGAGCAAAGCATGACTATAACGCCTTCTATAAAAACAATATTTTTTCAGAAAACATTTCTTTTGCTTACAAATGGATCTTATTTTACCTATAATAAATATATAATCATTGAGTTTATTTTATACATGTGTAAACCTTATAATATTTATAATTTAGTTGGTACTATTGATAACCACCAACATAATGGCTAAGTTATAATGGTCATGTTTAAATAATAATATTTCAATAGAGTATCACGTTTCATTTAAAACCAGTGTTCGGTGAATTTTATGCTATCAAAGAGATTGAATTTATTTGAAAATAAATGTCTTTTAATTTCTTAGGGTGTTACATTCTCTTCTGATCTTTGTCTTTCTTGTCATATATGCTATCAAATATGGTTTTCCTCTTTTAAAATATTGGGGTGTTACATTCTTCCCCATTAAAAATTATGTCTTCACAATATAATCTTGATATTGATAATCAAGGGTTTAAAATTTAAAAATACATTTCTTGAAATCCTATATCATGATGAGGGTTAATAAAACATACCATTGATAAGAGAGAAAGGGAAGTAAAAAAGGTCATCTAGAATAATTACATAACTAGGTTTCCAAGTAGGAGAACATAAGTAGGAAGTGAAGATATGGACATGGAATTAAATCATAAATAATTATAGATATTATTTGAGATAATTGATGATAATAAATTGAGTGATACTGATAAGGTAAATAAACACATAACCAAAAATTTATAAAGGTTTAAAATACCATCGGTTCATCATAAATGAAGGTATAATGATAAAATTTTGTTTCATTATCTTTTTCCTAGAGTTGAGTAATTATTTTACTATCTAAAAATATAATAAAATATAATTACATTATATATTGGTATTTCATAATAATAACTTCATCCTTTAGTTTTGAATCAATAAAATTCCACTTCATTTCTTACTCCAGAAAATGAATATCGAAAAATTATTATTTTTATGCGTAAAGCACTAAAAATTGACTTTTAATATATTATAAGATATATAAAATATTAAAAAGTTATTATTAATATCTCCACTAAAACAAAATTGATTAGAAAAATTTATCCCATAACACCCAAATTTAAACTTAATCTGTTCCATTAATAGTTTACCTTACGGATCATACAAAATCTGTCTGACAACATTTTGAAGTAAGGTCCCTAAATCAACATTATATTCTCGATAAATTATAACGTGGCTCTTAACTTCACATTCCAAATAAGTGAATACCATGATCACTATAACACCTTAATTAAAACATGCATACTTTCTATAATAAAATCCCATTTTTTCAAATATATTCCATAGATTTAGAAATGCATTAAAATCTAATAAATAGAACATAAACCATCAAATAACTAATAAATATCATTATTACCAACATTATACCAAAAAATATCATTATTATCTCACCATCAAGAAAATATTAAGGGTTATCCACCCTTAATAATGTGTTTTTCATGAGGTTCAATTTGTCACTGAATCACTTTTCTTAGTCATCGGTACCATTCAATATATGTTCTCAAATACTTTAAGAAGTAGTATTGCAGTAAAACCTTATCCATTTCATGAGTCTTATAATCATAATATCATTGATAAAATACTTCTACAACAAAATCCTTAAATCAAAACACAATAATACTTATCATTACACTTTGCTTGTGGTAATAGCATAAGCTTGACCATGATCCCTAAGGTTCTTTTGTGGTATATTCCCTTGACGCTTTTGGAGTTCACTTGAATAGTGCCTCATCACCTTAAAGTTAAAGCATTGAAAATTGGAAATTTATTTCTTTCCCTTGTACTTACAATCATGGTGGCCTTTATCTCTACAGTTGTAGAAAAATCTCATTCCCTTTATGAAAGTTCCATGGTGTTTCTTTCTACAATTATCACATGTGGGAAAACCCTCCTTTCCCTTACTCCCCTTAATCTTTTGTTTCTTTGTTGACCTATTCTTATCTTACTTCCCTTCAAATCAATAATACTTAGAGAAAATATTTCTCTATTTTAATATTACATGATATTATGTTTTTATATGATGAGAATTTTTTGGATATTATTTTCCTTAAAAATATTGGATTAATACCATCAAAGAAATGATCATTCTTACTCTTTGGATTATGTGTATCGATGCGGATCCCATTCCTACTACTATGTGTCACTTATAAACAATGTAATATGCTATATAAGGTTATAACATTATATATTATAATATATAATCCAAAAACTAGTGAAACACTATTTATAAATTGAAAATTTTATGCATGGAAAATCTCATAATCATAAACATGGTTTCATTGGGAAATCTTCCAAAACATAAAAATATTTTCAAATTATTCATAATGGTTAGTAAAGAAAAGTTTGATTATCCTAAGCATATATACTGGGAGTGTCAAACCATCTGATCAGTAAGGCCAATTGTTGTGTAACATTTAATTATTTAGTCAATCCAGATGCACATTTTTCAGAGTTATTACACATAGGTACATTTTTTATAGAACCATGTCCACTTGTAGTATCAAAAAATGGATTTATTATAAGGAAACCCACATAATCACAATATTACCAAAACTTTAGGATGTTTTTATATATTTATCCACAAATTATATCATATTTTTATGTCCCTTAATCTATGCATTCATAAATATAGTCCCCAATGTTTCTTCTGAACTTCCTCTGATACCAACTATAGTGAACCCAACCCAGTGACCCAGATATGGTGTATACTTTATTACATTAGAAAAAGATAAAAGGTATCTCCTCCCAAAGGATTGAGAAATATATTCATATTCACTACTGGAAAGGACATCTTTCTCAATACTTCTATACCAACGGTTCAAAATAATCATTGGTATAGATGCCATTTACCAACAGTTTATTAAAACCATTGGTAAAGGTGTGGTTAGGGAGGGCTTCCCCAACGGTTATCAAAAACCATAGGGAAATCTATGGTTAGGGAGGGATTTCCCAAGGGTTTTTAATAACCATTGGCACATATATGGTTTTACCAACAATTATTAAAAACCATTGGGAAACCCCCCCCCCCCAATTCACACGGACAAAACCCCCGACTCCTAGACACACTCCATTTATAGAAGCACATTCCCGACTCCCAAAAGCAGCGGCCCAGGTGAACCTCTTCCATCCAATCAGCTGCAAATCCCCCATTCAGGTTATACTCCTTCAACCTCTTCTCATATTAGATAAGGATATCCTTCTATTGTCAACATTTATTCATTAATTTTACTATTTAGAAAGAACACATCGTTTTTCCCTATTTCTAGGGATTTTGGAAAATTTTATGATTCACTACTCCCTTCACAAATTGTGTACTCAAATAACTACTTCAATGTAAACATTTTCCAATTAACATTTTCATTACACATATACATTTATAAAGGCATGGTCTTTTTCTTGTGTTATAATTTTAAAGATTCATAGTTCTTTTTTTAATCTCAATGCTCCAAATATTACAGCTTCATGTATATTAACTCATAAGAAATTGTCTGTAATATTTATTCATATTATTTCATGAAAATCACTCCTTTCATTAAGATCATGTCAAATAGGAAGATCTTATTCATCTTCATTTTTGTACACAATGTGTGTTACATAACAAGTATGTATCATGTTTCTATCAAAATATTTATATATATAAAATGACACACTGTTCACTTATCCTTTGAACAATAGAACATATGGAGTATTTCTTCAACTTTGCAAAATAGTATGTGGTCCCTAATTATTTTTCACAGAAGAAATAAGAAATACTTAACCATACAATCCAATGATGTTATAATGGTTTGGAGGTGAGTGATGATATATGAGATTTTATGGGTTATTGTGAGAAGTTTCTTTACCTTTAAATGATTGGTTCATAAAACATAAGTTGGTGATGCATATATTATGTAATTAGAATTGGTGAAGTAAAATGTTGGTCTCGGATTTCCGAGTTGTCTATTTGGATGGTAATCTCTATCAAAATTGGGTATATCTCTATTGACTATGGGTGTATTTTCTAATTGAATAATGTATTTATTAAAATGACCATGTAATACACATTTCCCACAATATGTAAGCACCACAAAAATCATAGATAGACACTACACACCACAAGACACCCATAGGAGACACCCCTTAAGGTATAGTCCCTCTCGTAGCCTATTTAATTTAAGAATGATTTAAATTGAATTCAGATTCTTTCTTAATTCTGCTTAATTATATTGAATTGCATATCTTGAATGAGTTTTCTATAATACAATTGTTTCATTTGATAAATAAAGTCATGTTTTTATAATAAAACCCCTCCAACAGAGGTGCGCTATCTGCGAAAACTCACAGTGATAGTTTAGGGTGTGATAATTTGACTCTCAATCAGTAGTTTCAACTACCTTGTACCACTTTTAAAAACAACTAATATAAAATATATATCTTTATCATACCACAATCCCGAATCAAGATTATTTTTTTTATAACATAAGATCAGTTTCTATAATGTGAAGGACAACAACAAAGGATTTATTTGGAATCTAGGTCGGAAGATGCTTCCCCGCGGATGTCGCTGGACCGGGCCAACACGTTGCGGTCACGCCGCGGTCACACCACGGTCACGCCGCGGTCACGCTGTGGTCACGCCACGGTCACGCCGCAGTAATTCTGTGTTTTTGTCCTTGCTTCAGGATGACAATCCGTGGCAGTTCGCAGTCCTGTCAAAATTTGATGTATGATACCTCGATAGAGTTTTAGATACATTACACACCCTCCTCCCTGGACCTCAGACAGCCCCCCAGACAGCCCCCCCCCCCACCCTCCTCCCTGGACCCCGGACAGCCCCCCACAATCCTCCATGGACCCCGGATAGCCCCCCGGAAAGCCCCCTAACCCTCCTCCCTGGACCCCGGATCCCAATATTCACCCAAAATCCCAACGGAAAAGAGGGTTTTAGAGCTTCGGAAGAATATGAGAGAAGAGTGCAAGCCCTAATCAAAACGAGGAAGCAAAGAGAGGATTAGACTCATCAGGATCTTCAATCCACACTTGAAGGCACTCAAAATTACCAAGTGATGTGTACAAGTCAGCTCCGCCTCAATATCAGGCGTGGTGTGGCTGACACCACTCAAAGTGCCTCACTTTTCTTTGAAATGGACAACATTTTAAATGAAAACAACAACTGACACACGGAAAACTAACCAAACACATTCGGATTCTGCTGATACTTTAGGACAAGGATACATGGGTTATTTTTGACGTGTACGAGTCAACTCTGCCTCAATCTGAGGTACAATGTGGCTGGTACCACTCAAAGTGTCTTTCGTTTTTTTAAATAGATACACTTTTAAGTAAAACCAATTGGCATACAGAAAACCATCCAAATGCATTTAGATTCTATTGATACTTTAGGAAAATGATCCATGTGTCATTTGTGATGTTTACGAGTCAACCCCACCTCAATCAGAGGTGTGGTGTGGCTGGTACAACTCAAAGTGTCTCTCTTTTGTTTCAAAAGGACATCGTTTTAAGTGAATACAACAACTGACATACGGAAAACCGACCAAAGTCATTCAGATTCTATTGAAACTTTAGTAAAACAATCCATGGGTCATATGTGATGTGTATGAGTCAACTCTGCTTCAATTAGAGAGCCAGTGTGGCCAGCACCAATCAAACTGTCTAACTTTTATTTGAAATGGATAGGATTTTAAGTGAAAATAACAACTGGCACACGGAAAACCGGCCAAACGCATTCAGATTGTGTTGATACTTTAGGAAAATGATACATGGGTCATTTCTGATATGTACAAGTCAACCCCACCTCAATACGAGGTGTGGTGTGGCTGAATCCACTCAAAATGTCACTCGTTTTTTTAAAAAGTACACCATTGTAAGTGAAAACAATAACTGACATTCAGAAAACTGACCAAACACATTCGGATTCTATTGAAACTTTAGGAAAATGATACATGGGTAATTTTTGACATGTATGAGTAAACCTCGACTCAATCTGAGGTGCGATGTGGTCGGCACCACTCAAAGTGTCTTACTTTTCTTTGAAATGGACAACATTTTTAGTTAAAACAACAACTGACATACGGAAAACCAAAAAAACTCATTCAGATTTTGTTGATACTTTAGAAAGAGGATACATGGGTCATTTGTGACGTGTATGAGTCAACTCTACCTCAATCTGAGAAACGGTGTGGCCGGTACCATTCAAAGTGTCTTTCTTTTGTTTAAAATGGATATGCTTTTATGTAAAAACAACTGGCATACATAAAACCAACCGAACGACCTCGAAATTCCATGAAATCAGACGAAAACAAAGGGTGGGTGAATTGTGAAATGGTCGGCTAGACGACACATCAATTGGAGGTGTCGTTTGACCGTGGTGGCCGAAAACGCACTCTGCGCGTCGTAAATGGCCAAAACATGTGTTTAATGGTCAAATGAAAACCCAACAATATCAGAATGACTTGAAATCACACAAAACACTCTAATTATTATTCATGAGGTGTACGAGGAGATGACATGTCATTCAGACGTGCAGTTTGCACGACACGACTGAATATGTTTTTTAGGTGTTTGGAGCGCTTGAAAAGTGTGTGTGGGGTGGTCAAAACTGGTCGAACGACTTCGGAATGAGAAGAAATCAGAAGAAAACAAATTTTGGGTGAAATATGAAATGGTTGGCCAGACGGAACGTAAATCAGAGGTTTCATGTGACCGCGCTGGCTGAAAAAGCACTCTGTGTGTCGTAAAAGGCCAAAACATGCGTTTAATGGTCAAACGCATGACGAACAACATTATAATGACTATAAATCACACGAAGACACCCTAATTATTATTCCTGAGGTGTAAGAGGAGACGGCATGTCATTTGGACGGTCGGTTTGCGCGGCACAGCTGAATATGTGTTTTTTAGGTGTTTGGTGCACTTGAAAAGCGTGTGTGGGGTGGTCTAAACTGGCCGAACGACCTCATAATTCCATGAAATCGGACAAAAATAAAGGGTGGGTGAATTGTGAAATGTTCGGCTAGACGACATGTCAATCGGAGGTGTTGTGTGACCGCATTGGCTGAAAAAACACTCTGTGTGTCGTAAATGGCCAAAACATGCATTTAACAGTCTAATGCATGCCGAACAACATCAGAATGACTTGAAATCACACGAAAACACCCTAATTATTATCCTTGAGGTTTATGAGGAGACGACATGTTATTCAGACACACGGTTTGCGCGGAACGACTGATGTATGTTTTTTAGGTGTTTGGCGTGCTTGAAAAGCGTGCGTAGGGTGGTCAAAACCGGCCTAACGACCTCGAAATTCCATGAAATTAGATAAAAACAAAGGGTGGGTGAATTTTAAAATGTTCGTCCAGACGACCCATCAATCGGAGGTGTCATGTGACCGCGCTGGCCGAAAACTCACTCTGCGTGTCGTAAATGGCCAAAACATGCGTTTAACGGACAAATGCATGCCAAATGACAACAGAATGACTTGAAATCACATAAAAACACCCTAATTATTATTATTGAGGTGTAAGAGGAGAAGACATGTCATTCGGACGCACAGTTTGCATGGCACGGCGGAATATGTGTTTTTTAGGTGTTTGGCGTGCTTGAGAAGCGTGCGTTGGGTAGTCGAAACTGGTCGAACGACCTCGGAAGTCCATGAAATCAGACAAAAACAAATGGTGGGTAAATTTTGAAATGGTCGGCCAGACGGCACGTCAATCGGAGGTGTCGTGTGACCGCGCTGGCCGAAAACGCACTCCGCGTGTCCTAAATGGCCAAAACATGCGTTTAACGGTCAAATGAATGTCGAACGACATCGGAATGACTTAAAATCACACAAAAACACCATAATTATTATTCGTGAGGTGTACGAGGATACGGAACGTCATTTGGACGTGCATTTTGCATGGCACAGATGAATATGTGTTTTTTAGGTGTTTGGCGCGCTTGAAAAGCTTGTGTGGGGTGGTCTAGACCAGCCGAATGACCTCATAATTCCATGAAATCGAACGACAACAAAGGGTGGGTGAATTTTGAAATGTTTGTCCAGACAGAATGTCAATCGGAGGTCTCGTGTGACCGCGCTGGATGAAAACGCACTCTGCGTGTCGTAAATGGCCAAAACATGCATTTAAAGTTCAAATGCATGATGAACGACATCAGAATGACTTGAAATCACATGAAAACACCCTAATTATTATTCGTGAGGTGTACGAGGAGATGACATGTCATTCGGACGCACGGTTTACACGGCATGGCTGAATATGTGTTTTTTAGGTGTTTGGCGCGCTTGAAAAGCGTGCGTGGGGTGGTTGAAACTGGCCGAGCGACCTCAGAATGCCAGGAAATTGGACAAAAATAGATGTTGGGTGAATTGTGAAATGGTCGGCTAGACGGCATGTCAATCGGAGGTGTCGTGTGACCGCGCTGGCCGAAAACGCACTCTGCATGTCGTAAATGGCCAAAACATGCATTTAACGGTCAAATGCATGCCAAACAACATCGGAATGACTTGAAATCACACAAAAACACCCTAATTATTATTCTTGAGGTGTACTAGGTGACAGAACATCATTTGGATGTGCGGTTTGCGCGACACGGCTGAATATGTGTTTTTTAGGTGTTTGGCGCTCTTGAAAAGCGTACATGGGGTGGTCGAAACCGGTCGAACGACCTCATAATGCCATGAAATCAAACGACAAAAAAGGGTGGGTGAATTGCGAAATGGTCGGCCAGACGGCACATCAATCAGAGGTGTCGTGTGACCGTGTTGGCCGAAAATGCACTCCGCGTGTCGTAAATGGCCAAAACATGCGTTTAACGGTCAAATTCATGCTGAACGACATTATAATGACTTGAAATCACACTAAAACACCCTAATTATTATTCGTAAGGTTTATGAGAAGAAATCACATCATTCGGATGTGTGGTTTGCACGGAACAGCTGAATATGTGTATTATAGGTGTTTGACGCGCTTGTAAAGCGTGCATGGGGTGGTCAAAACCAGACAAACGACCTTAGAATGCCATGAAATTAAACAACAACAAAATGTGAGTAAATTGTGAAATGTTCAGCCAGAAGGTACGTCAATCGAAGGGGTCGTGTGACCGCGGTGGCTAAAAACGCACTCTGCGTGTCGTAAATGGCCAAAACATGCATTTAATGGTCAAATGCATGCGAAAAGACATAAGAATGACTTGAAATCACACGAAAACACCCTAATTATTATTCGTGAGGTGTACGAGGTGACGGAACATCATTTGGACACGCGGTTTCAGTTACACGTCTAAATATGTGTTATTTAGGTGTTTAGCGCGCTTGAAAAGCATGCGTGGGGTGGTCAAAACTTGCCAAACGACCTCGGAATGCCGTGAAATCGAACAACAACAAATATTGGGTGAATTTTGAAATGGTCGGCCAGACAGCATGTCAATCGGAGGTGTAGTGTGACCGCGCTGGCTGAAAACGCACTTCGCATGTCGTAAATGGTCAAAACATGCGTTTAACGGGTCAAATGCATGCCGAACGACATCAGAATGACTTAAATCACACAAAAATGCCCTAATTATTATTATTGAGCTGTATGAGGAGACGGAACATCATTCAGACGCATGGTTTGCGTGGCACGGCTGAATTTTTTTTTAAGTGTTTGGCGTGCTTGAAAAGCGTGCGTGGGGTGGTCGAAACCGGCCGAACGACCTCGGAATACCATGAAATCAGACGAAAACAAATGGTGGGTGAATTTTGAAATGGTCGGTCAGACTGCACGTCAATCAGAGGTTTTGTGTGACTACGCTGGTCGAAAATGCACTCTATGTGTCGTAATTGGCCAAAACATGCTTTTAACGGTCAAATGCATGCCGAACGATCCATGGATCATTTGTGACAGGTATGAGTCAAACCTACCTCAATCTGAGGCACAGTGTGACTGGTATCACTCAAAGTGTCTCACTTTTGATTGAAATACACTACATTTTCATCGAAAACAACAACTGACATATGAAAACTCTTCACAAGGCTACACATAGATTCTTTAAATTAAGGGATAAAAAATAAAATATGGTCTATTAGTCATACGTTATTAGAAGAAAATATTCACAAGGCATAGATTGAAACACAATGGGTCATAGTATGTAAAGAAAAACATTAATCATATTTGTAATGAGTCTCGACATCCCATCATGAACATGCAGCAACACTCATGTTCTAATTCTCAATCAAGGATCGTTCATTCTATACAATAACATACAAAAAATAAATATCATATAGTGATTTCATATGAAACCTATGAACACTCAAGAATACCATATAACAAATTGTTCAACAAGGATACACATAGATTCTTGAAAAATAAGTTTCAAAGTCTCATAAAAATACCCTAATGGTGAGGAATACATATTTTGACACCATAGCCCCATGGATCACCTCTATCCCATCCTCGAACAGTGGGTTCTAGGTCCAAACCAAAGTCCCTTTGGGAACCCAATACCAAAAAATTAATTGAATATTCATACCCACTACCCAATATGGGGATTCATCTCTCATCACACCTAGGAGAGAAAATTACAATTATCCACATACCCCCTTATTCTAATTGAAAAATCTATAAAAAAACATGTAGGCTATTCTGGTAACCCATCACATATGTCGAGATTGTCCAATGTTTCCCACTAGCACATTAGGAACCATTTATACAAGGATATAGAATTATTAGAGGAATATAAACATCCCATGTACTTCCTATAACTCATCCTAGGTCTAAGCACATGAGCACTACCATTGTCTATCTTATGGGTATCATGGTCCTCGCCACTCTACCCAAGTTTTTCTGTTGGTTTTAAGATACTCAACCCAAGACCATGACTAAACATCCCATGTGCTTCCTATAACATGTAGGTTTTTTCCCTCACACCTGGACACCCCCACCCCCCGGGACACCCCCAACCCCTTGTATGTCATATTTTATATGTGTTATATATAATTCAGAATTCTGTAAGCAACATAATTAATTTTGTTTGTGTTATTGATTCATAATTCAGAATTCATTACATAATTCATTCTTCATGTATTCAATTGAGAATTCAATTATGAATTCTATATTTCATAGGGTAATTGGGTTTATATACATGATTATAATTGTGTTACATTCCATAGTTATAGTGGTATCATGTTTTTAAGTGCTTTTGTGTGCTCTATCTGGTGTTTTTGTTGTTGTTAAGAGTGTATGCAGGTGTGTAGTTGAGTGTGTGTGCAGTGGAGGATTTTAGGTGCTGTCAAATTCTAGTAATACACTATACCAACGGTTTACTAAACCGTTGGTATAGTTCTGTACATATTTTTTCCAATATTTTTAGTAAATCGTTGATAAAACATTGAAATACTCCAGCAATGCCAACGGTTTGTAAAACTATTGGCAATACTCTTTACAAACAGCCTTTCCCAACGGTTTTAGTAAACTGCTGGTATAGTGATGTATTCCTCCAGCAATGCCAATGGTTTATAAAACCTTTGGCAATGCTCTTTACAAAACGCCTTTCCCAACGGTTTTACAAAAACTTTTGGTAATGGGCTACTGCCAGGCCTTACTTTCCAACGGTTTGCCAAACCATTGGTATAATGTATACCAATGGTTTGGAAGCCTTTACCAACAGTTTGAAACTGTTTTTAAAGGCTTAATATTCAGTACTGCTTATAAAACTAAAGATATACATTAATTTAACATTCATTTTAAAAAATAAAATAAAAAAAGTATTTTCATGGAGAATGATATTATTACCCTTATCATATCCCTACATATCAATCATAAAACACTTCCTGGAATCCTATGGGAAAAAATATAATAAAGGGATTAGCTCACATGCTCACTAAGGGTAAGCATATAGTACTGTCAAGGAATAAATAAGTCATAATAAATCTGGAAAGTTAAATAACTGAAACAATTCCATTTAACAAAAAATTCATCATAATATGGAAGTAATAAATGATGATCAAATAATTGTATATAAATAATCATGTGAGATTGAAACTTTACCATTAATATTCTATCTAATCAAATAATAACATGTAATATTAATAACTAAATTCATAATTATAGAATATATAATTATAGACAAATGAAACATACCAGGGATCTCTTGTGTTGTGATATCTAAATACTATTGAGGCCTTTTCGCAAGACATCTATATAAATGGGTAGAGCCTTGACCAAAAACAAATCTAGTTTATCTAATTAGACCTACCGATACATTGAGGGGAAATGTAAGGGCACGACCAACACATACTAGGTCTGATGCATTCTTTATATGAAAGGGGTGAAACATGATCAACATAAATATTCATATTTAAAAACTAACATATAAAATTTTAATACTTACCCTAATCAAATAAACATAATCAGAAACCATCTATAGTAATATGGTGAATGGTATTAAAACTGTACATCCTCAGTCAAAATGATCATAAACCATCCAAATAGAGAATAATAATGATATCAATAAAACACATATCTAGTGAATAATAATTCATATAAATGGTATATATCATTTATTAATAGAAATACAATGAAAATATCCTTAATAATCGAAAAAATAACCTTTGGATTTTAAAAATAACCTTTTTAAACAAAAATTTCACAAAACAAATTGAAAATAGTTTTCACTGAAAGTAACATTTTAAAACATGTAAAATAATAATTAAAAAATTTATTGGACTTGATGGTGGAAAATTATTTTCATTTCATACACATTAAAACAAATATTCCTTCCATATTCTCGATAAAATCAAAATGGGCATTGTTCTGAAAATGACATGAAAATTACTTTCAAAATATTTTGTAAAAAGTTAAAATAGGTAAAGAATTATTTAAAAATCATTTTTAAAAGGTTAAAAACATTTTTACAAAAAAATTACGAAACATGGGTTTTTATGGAAAAATATTTCAAACCAAAGAGAGAAATAAAGTTGGATTTTCTTAAAAACAAGTATGTTTCACGAATCATTGAAAAATTTATATTTTCTAATAATTATCAAAAATTTAGACAAAGATAATTTTTACCTGTATATTTAAAATATTAAGTTTTTTTTTTCAAATAAATTATCTAAAATTTTTACAAATTAAATTCAAATAATGTGAGAAAATTACGACTATATCACTTTTTAGAAAAAAAAATATGTTTTTCAGAAAACATTTATTTTTCTTTCAAATGGTTCTTCCCTCCCTAATCCCTCCTCAATATCTTCCCTTCATCATTACCTTAGATGATTCACCCTATCTTGGGGTGTTTTGTGGGGTATCTCCCACTTTCCTTTGTAGCCTACATGTTTATTCCCCATCTTCGATGAGGCTTCTCACCCCTTGGGTTTTCTCTTTCTTTAGCCCTCATTGGTCCTTTTTCTTCAGGGGTTTATTTCTCTTTGTAGTTGTATCTCATTATAGAAGCATATTTCATCTCAATCTATGCTCTTGATCCCATATCTATTTCACTAAACTCCATTTTAGTCTGATGTAGTGACTCTTTTGGCGGTTTGGGATGTTTTGGTAGAGAGCTCATCTTTTTTTCATGAGTTTAAATTAATGTTTTTTCTCATCTTACTTAGGGATTCAGTATTCTTTGTTGGTTTTGTTTTTGCCCTTTATATTATCTTATGTTATTTCATTCATGTTGGTGTTTTTTGGTCGTAATTCATGTTTGGAATCATGGAATTTTGGATTTATTCATTGTTTTCATCCTCAACGTCAATAAAAGTTTTCAGTTGTGGTGTTTCCTCTCGACATCATCTAATCTTACTTTGTTCTTACTCTAGGATTCCACCACTCTCATCCAAATTTAATTTTCATTGTAGATTTTAAGTTATCTTGGGAGGTTATTTTGAGTGGTTGATGGTGTTCTAGGAGGTTGCAATTCTTGGTGATGTGGATTATTCTAGTTGCAGGTCATCTCGGTTCGGTGATGGTGCTCTATTTTCTCTCACAATGGCGATGACCATTCCATGAAATTTTATTTTCTTTAGGTTATGGTGTTAAAAGGTTTTATGGAATTATTCCCTATATTTTTTGGTTTTTTTGTCTTCTGGCGATGCTTCTCTCATCGGCAGGTTATAGCAGTGATGGCTTCAGAATGGAGTTCGACAAGTAGTAGGCAGGTGGCTCGATGCTATCATCGGCAATGTTAGGGTGATGGAATTGGGATTAATGCATCATGTGTGGCCTTTTTAATTTTTTATTTATTTTTCTAACATTTAATAAGTGTTTTTTTGTGAACCTTTTTGAATTTTGAACTTCTATTGTGAAATCTGGGATCCTTGTTTTTGAATTTTTGAATATATGGTTACCAATAATCCTTAAAGTGGTTTTTAGAAAATGTGAAAAATTAATTTAGAGGTATATTTTTCATGTTTAAATTATAATATTTTAATAGATTATCATGTTTCATTCAAAACTGATGTTGCATTATTTACATTCTACCAAAAGTATTGATTTTTTTTGAAAATAAATAGATCATAAAGTATCCAGGTTTTTCATTCTCTTATAAGATTGGTTTTATGTGTCATATATGCTATCGAATATGATGTTTCTATTTTAAAATATTAGGGTGTTACATGGGTCCCTTAAGGAATATATAGATGGATTGGGTCTCCCAGATTCAAAATGAGTGCTCCATAGCCATTTCGGTAAACTAGAACCTCCCAACCACATTGTCACCATGGAGTGATGGTGATGGTTGTGTTGACAAGATCTTATGGGTAGGTCTCAGGATGTGATATGTGATGTGGGTATTTTAGGATGGTTCCCTATGGTGATTTTGGAAGGAATGAGTGGCTTATGCTTGGCGATTTTCAATAAGATAGTTTTACATATTACGCTTGGGGTGTAACACACCTTTGAGGGTGGAGTGGACTGTTGGTGTATTCCTTAATTGGAATAAGTCCTCCAGGACAAGACATGTAGTGACTGATAGGGGTTACCTCAAAGTAATGGGCTCAATAGCTCTCCTAATGAAGCACTCTATATTCACACTTCCGAATTTGGTGCTAAAACAAATTCTTTACACACTATATTTGATACCAACTAACACATACCAAGAATAACATGCATATATTTTACCTAGTTTACCTAACTTAAGCATTTCATCTCATAACTAACCACACAGTACCATGACCCAAAGGTTCAGTGACTTTTGAGACTAGCGATGTAATTGTATTATTTCACATTATTTCTTCATCATCTCCCATAAATAATTATCTCACATGTTATCTATCAGGAAACATCATACTTACAACCAATCGTGACTACCTAGGGCGGGATCATAAGAAGGAGTGGTATCAAATTCTTAGTTTGGTAAAAACATACCAACGAGTCATAAAAGGTTAAAACATAAGCATGAGCATGAGAGAAATATTCAATTAAAAGAAAAATGGGATCATAGGATTTGTTCATAAGTTATATAATAAGGACATATAACCTCAAAAGATTATACTTATACCATGGAAAAAAATTATAAAACAATATACAATAATCATTATCAATAGAGAATAATATAGGCATGTGGAATAACATATAAATGTGGCATAAGAATAGGCATAAGAAATCAAAACATTGTCGATATAGAGAAATGTAATCTTGTTCGAACAAAAACTTTTAAACATAGGTACCCACAATCATGTCTATGCACAAAAATTTTAGCATATTTTACCAAAATCATATCCACACACAAGCTTGTGAACATATATTATTCCAATCACATCTATTTATAAAACTATGAACATAGATAACTAAAATCAAGTCTATGTACAACATAATTATCTCATGAAATATAAATTATTACCAAATGAATTGGATGTCTATATCAAACCAACTAATCAATTAAAATAAATGATATATGTGTGTACCTTATAAGGTTAGTCATATATCACATCATGAAAAACCCAAGAAAATAAAATAGGTTTCATAAAATTTTCTAAAGGTGTCACATAAAATGACATCAAGAATTAAATTGCTCAATACCAAAAAAAAATCTCAAAAATAAGTATATCATAAGAAAATTTAGAGGTTCATTCATGAAAAATAACTCTATAATAGTTAGATATTTTGTAGATATAGAGAAAAAATAAAATAAAAATTCATGAAGAGTTCTCATAAAACATTTTCTAACATTGCTGTAAGAACCCAAAATACAATTTATTTTCAAAAATAATTTGGAGAAGGTAATAAGAATAATTTTGAAAAAAAAAATATTTAAATGGAACATATAATAATGGAATCCTAAAGTTATTTAAATAGATGTGGAGTGGGAGGAACAATGTATACAGAAGTAATAAGAAATGGCATTGTAAGATTTTATAGTAGTTTTAGAGAAAAATCACATCGATGAAAAAGTTATAAAAAAATTTATGAGATAAAAGGATAAATATTCATATTAAAGAAGATAATGCATATTTTTTATAAAAAAATAATAAAATAAAACATTTATATAAATAAATAATTTTAACAAGATAGAGAAAAATCTAATAGAGTGGATAAAAATTAATCTTAACAATGTCATGTTTTTATAAAAAATGAAATACATCAAAGAAAATGTGTTTGGATTGAAAGCATAATTTAAATATAGAAAAATTTAAAATACCATATTAGAGATAGAAATGGCATAATATAAAAAACTTATAAGAATATATTCAAAGAATAAATTGTATATCTTAATGAATATAGATTTAGTAAACAAAACCCTTATATTTACATAATAAAAATTCAAATGGAATTAATTTAACAAACAATGGGAAAAATTACATTGGAAAAACAAGAATACATGAAGGGTAATTATTAAAGTGAAAAATAATGAAGATGGTTAGAAAATGTGATTATATGGAAAGAATTAATAATGATTATGACTTAATTAAAGGAAATTGAGTTAAGGAAAAACCTTATGATTTAAGGGTAACTTTTGAATCAAAAATAATATAAAGAAGACATCATGAAATATAATTTTAAATCCCATGAATGAAACTTATATAATTACAATATAATTCAAGGGGTAATAATTACTTCATGAAAAAAATTTCATAATATGAAACATGCCTCGATGAAGGGAAATTGAGATGAAAAACACTTACCAAGGCTTCCCACTAGATTATATTCACTCTAACCTCCTTTATAATCAATTTGGGTTTATTATTAATATATATAAAAACTATATTTATATTTTTTTAACTTTATATCATTCATTTATAGTTTATTATAACCCATTTTTTAATCATTATTTGTAAAATTAATATTTTCTTGAGTTAATGACTTTCAATCCCAAAAAGAATATTATCTCACTAATCATTGGCATCTAAAAGAGTTTCTTCATTTGGGTATAAAATTCCTCATAAATTTTCTCATTATTTATTTCAAAAATAATTTCATTGAAATACACATTCACATTGAGTTTATTGTTGTAATATCTATTAATATATAGATTGATATACACCTAGAAATTTTGAAAATTCATGCTCTTTCATCAATTTTCCTTCAAGGGATACTATGATCGGGGAACTTTTTTTAGTCGAAAACATTCTTTCTTTATCATAAAAGATCAAGAACCATCACTATTTATTATAAATCCATAAAGATATCCAATTTAACTCCCTTCCTCAATTTTACCTTTTAAGAATTCATATTTCATGTCTATTTTCAAAAAAAAATTATAATTCATTTAAGAATATACCATAAGAAATATTCAAATCATTCCAATACTTATGAAAGGATAAAAATTTGCATCATATTCTACTACCTCAATTTAAGATTATAATGTATATACACAATAATCCTTATTGTGATCTACTTATATTTTTTCATTTATAATATTCCTAAAAACCCATGTTTTCCTGATCACGTTCTTATCTTTTGGATCTGATTGAAATCTAATTTCATAACTATAATCCAATACTCAGGTTTTAACAATATTTCAATGACCTTTGGTTCAATTTTGAAAAGTAAACTAGTATGATTTATGCTTCTCATATTTTTCTAGCTATACACACCCATGTTTCAATCTCTGAGGATTTTTTTTGGTTTAATATATTTTTTATGTCTTTGATACTTAGATCCTCTTTTTTATAGTCCTTCATCATCATTAAAAAATTTATAATCATTTATTTATCCTCAACATTCTTTAGTCTCATAATTATTAAGAAATTATGTTTTTAATTAAATTTATATTTAAAAATAGTCACATTAGAGTTATAAATGATATTACTTTTTTGTAACACAAATACCACCTGATGTATTTCCATGGAATACTCCCTCATTGTATCTCTCATTAAACTTTACCAAATATATTCCTTTAATACTGATATAACATGGGCTTCCATATACCATTAGGATTGTCATGTTGGGATTCCTACCAAACCACATATCATAGGTAATGTTCACTAAATTTAATTATATAAATCCTTAATTTAGAATATATATATTTATAGTAGCAACTTGTCTCCAAATAATTTTGAAGTTTCATGATCTAATATCATTTTTCTTCCCATGTCCACTAAAATTTTTCTTTTGATTAGTTAATCCATTTTTTATGGTTTGTATAAATTATTATATTCATGAATAATTTCATTCCTCTAATTATATTATTTACACATCTCATTTTTGTATTTGGATCTATTATTAGACCAAAATATTTGGATATCATATCCGATTTGAGTTTTATCACACCCCTTAAAGTATTTAAAAATCACAATAGTTTATGATTTAGTTAATATAAAAAATCAAATTTATATGAGTATAATCATCAAAAAAATCATTAAATACTTATTTACAATAGTTTACCTCAAGATCATTAGAACACCCACATCTAAGTGTATTAACTCATGAGGTTTCTTCATATTGACCTCCACTAAATTGTGATAAATTTTCCCCATTTTTAGTTTGTGACATATGTCACATGTGTTGATTATTTAACAATTTATCTTTGATATATTTTCATATCATCGTATTTGATTAGTTTAAACATGTCATTTTGACCTAAATGGACAAATCTCATTTTCCAAAGCATAATTTCCTTCTTTAATCTCATACAAAAATTATTTTTTTCAGTAAAAATATGGAATCTGATATCACTTTTTAATTTTCTATTTATGATGATTTTTGTCATTCTATAATATTCATATGAAACTTTGACATCCCTCAGAAAAATCCTTAATTCCTATGGTGCTACACAAATTTAATAATTTATAAAATTTATACATCCTAACTAAAGTTTTAGTACTTCGTAAGCCTTTGTTTTGAACCCATATGGGTGATCTGTATGTTCAAAATTAATTAAATAAATTGACATTTCAATTGATCTACTTATTTTATAAAGAGAAATAATATAGAAGTAAAATATTGGGTTTTAATATTATGAGAGGGAAATGTCGGGTTCAATAATATCAAATTTTGTGTTTTAGATATTCAATTGATAATAGATTTATTCAGGTTTGGTTTTAGAATTGGGTTATTTGGGATCCTTGGTATGAGTATCCTACCCTAATCCTATGATAGAACTAATGGAATGGTCATCTAGTAGGGTCAATCATAGAGATAGGTGACCCAAAACCTTTTTTAAACATAAATAACCTAGATTTTATAATGGTTATACACAAAACTGTCTAATTAATTAATGTAATGAATTAAAAATCCTCAAAATGTAGCAATGGTCATGAAATATGAAACTAAGATGAATTGGAAATGATAAAAAGAGTTGCAACAATCCAAATCAAGAGTAAGAAGTAGGAATAATAATTAAAAGAACATCCCTTACAATCACATTGCCCAGAACAAGGAAAACTACCTTCTCATTATAGGAATGATGAGAACCAGTAACATGGGTACCCGACGAATAATGGTAGTGAAGAATGGTGGAAAAGTTGGGATCTGGATCATCACTATGTGCATGTTCCTCATCTTTTAGCATTTCTTCATCTCTTCCCATCCTTTGATTGAATCTGTTATGCATTTTAGGCATGAATAAATATGAAAATACCATCAACCCTCAATTGCAACATCATTTATTTTTATATCCATCAAAACTTGTATGATGTGTAATATATTTTCCCAACATATTATCCTTTTTAGCATCATATTTTCATATCTATCCCATATTGATCATTCATGACCTTTATTTGAGTTACACATCGTGTAACTACTTTTAACAGCATGGAAAAAATTATTGACTTGTCTCAAACAGTATAAAATGTATTTGAATATCACACCATGTAATAAGATACAAGACGTGTAACTATACTTTTCCAATTCCACAGCTCTACATTGTCTTCAAAAATCTGTTGCCACACTGTGATCAAAGATAAGCATAACAAAGTTTCTTTCAGCTCAAAAAATCTCATTTCTTCATTCCTTTTTCAAATATTTATTGTATCCTGTAAAAAACATAAAACAAGACAAATCATTAATAATTTGGTAAAAATTTTATTTAAATACATAAATAAATTCATTAAAATACTATAAAATGTATTCATAAAATGCAGCCATCACACATCCATTCATCCTAAATATCACTTCACTATAATTACCAAAATAATGATATATGATTAAGATATTTTGGATCAATCCATGGATAAAGATAAAATGTTGGATTTAAGTCTCTTCCCACTAATTTTATCACTTACAACTCCATGGAAATTGGGTGATCCATCATTTATAAAAGTAAAAAAACCTCAATTAAACCTTTTTATATCTTTTGGGGGTTGTTTGTGTCTAATAATGTGTGATGACAAAAATTTTCATGTTTTCAAGGCTTTTTCCATTCACTCCTTTGTAAGACACCTCTACTACCAATTATTTTTATTGATTACTCATCCTCTTGATAGATATATATTTCACATTTTCTTAGATACTTTAATATTATCATGTGACATTTTTTTGTGGTGTTTCTGGACTGATCATGTGTTTAGAAAGTATCCTTAAGATAAGAAAAGTTATTTCTTAATTTTACCATCACCCTCAAATATTTCCATGGATAACATTTAGGAACTTCAACTTTAGTATGAATTGATACATAGACTACATTTCAATTAAGGAGTGACTAATTATATTAGTACACATAATCTTTATGTCCACATTATCTATATCACCAAGATCTTACTTCAACTAAAAAACTAATTGGTTGGAAATATTCCTCTTCAAAACTCTCTTTTTTCTACCTTTTAATTTGAAATCCACTATTTTTATTCAAATTTCTCATTCATATAAGCATTACCATTCACCTTGTATATACCCCTAGGCTTATCATTGGATTATTTATTCTTCCACAATATATTTCTTTTTTTAGAACCACCACCAGTATAAATAACAATGGGTATTTTCTCCTTTCTATGTGTTGTAATCACATTTTGTTCCTTTCTTTTTACTACTTACACCATAATAAATATAGAATTATGTGTCTAAAACAATAGTTTAATGCACCATAATAAAATCAAAAAATTTATTGGTATTATTAAAAACCATTATCTATTTATTTAAATCACTCACTAACTTTATAAATAGAATTTTGAAACTCAGGTTTATATTTTTTTTCATGTTATTTTTAACATCAAACAAATTTGTATCGAGTGACTTTATCACTTCATTATTAGAAATAAATTTTGTTTTAGTGATCTTTTGACACTCTAATTTCACAATTTTTTATTATTTTATATTATTTTATCATATTTTTTGGATTAATCTAAAATTTTGGTGTGTTTTTTTTGAATTTTTTGAAATTATATAAATTTACTTTTATTTCATGGTTAATGTGCATGAAAAAGTAGAAACTATGTGAGGTACATATATATTCATGATTTATCTTACATGGGTAGAATATATTTTGGTTCAAATTGTACAAGTCCCAAGATAAATAATTTGAGGTTTTTTTGTAAGGGTTTTGATGCACGGGTTATGTGCATTCAATAAAAATGATGTGATGTAACCATTGGTCATAACATATATTGGTAAATGGAATTATTATGTTCAAAACATAATTCGGTAAACCTTGTGTTCAAACCCTATGATCCGCCCAATTTTCGTTTTATGGGTAAATTATTCATTTTAAAATGTAATTTTTAAAGGATAAAATCCCCTTTTATTCTCCCCTTAGATTAGACTACCTTGGAAAATGAGGGGGGCCTGCCTTCTTCCCTCAATTTATAAGATACACATTACTATTTTTTGTAGGGTTTCTATCTAGTAATACTTATTTATTCTTTATTTATCTTCTACTTCTCTCTTTATCCCTTTTATCTTAGGTACCACATCTCATGTGAACCCTAATAGGGTAGTTTAGTCATGGCTACATCTATGGTTGGGATCTAATTTTAGAGTTTGATTTTTGTTTTATGGAGAGAATTTTCTTTCTTTGTTGGACCATCAATTCCATTGTAAATTAATTTCAGAATAGTTTCATAATGGTTATGACCAATTTGATGGAGGTGTTTTTTTATATTTACTCTAAATTCCATATCATTGGTTTCTTGAGGATTTTAAATGCATTTATTTGTTAAATTAATCCTATGTATAATAGTTTTTTGTGGATTTTATAGATGTTTTAAAAATTATTCACTATGAATAATAGGCTTTCATGGTTTTCCTTTATATCCCAATTAATTTTGCAGATTCCAAGTGTTTTGAAATTTCATACAAGCCATTTTTTAAATAAAACATAAAGTTTAAGTGTGGTTGACCATGTTTGGATCTACGTAAAAGAAAAGTGTGTTCTTAAAAGTGGTTATTTCAAATTAAATAATATATTTTTGAATTAAAATGGTTTTTAAGAGGAAATAGATATTTTAAATGATGTTTCAAATGATTTATAAGTGTTGGTAAAGTAGATCAACGTTCCAAGATTTTTTAAAGGTGTGTTTTTCTCATTTAATTGGTTTTTATAAAATATATTAGACCCTTAGTTGATCCAATTTAAATTATATTTCCTATTTTGGTTGTTATTGATGTATGTTTTTGGATTTTTATACATTGGATGTGAAAGGAACTATTTATTGAGATTTGTAGGAGGAGATATGAGATTTACTATAAATGTTTTATTTTGATAGATTATGATTTTTTAGACTATTTATTGATCACATCCATTGTATTACCAAGAAAACATAGGTAGATAATAGAAGATTGGAATTTGTGTTACACTAGTGTGGTTTCACTCACTAGTATGTTCCCTAGGATAGTTTTAACCCCCTATGGGTTTATTTCATACTAGGTGTCCCCTATGAGTGTTGAGTAGCGTGTTTTGGTTTAACTAGAGGACCCATGTATAGAGTATTTATAAGGAGACTATGTCTTGAATCATTCTAGTAATAGAACTGGGTGTTACCCATGATGTTTTATCTTTTCTAGGGTGACTTGGTGAATTTAATTATATGATTTGATTCGTACCGTACCCATTGATTATTTATTAGTACCATAAATTTTTAGGCACTTTGGATTGTTTTAGTGACATGAAGGTGCATATTTTCATTTTTTATGTTTTAGTTATGGTTTTTATTACTTTTAAGATTAATTTTTTAAATGAATTAGATATGTTTTTACTAAAAAGCGTGTCTTAGAAATGTTTTCATGTGATTTTTTTCATTTAAGGAAAAAAAGAAAACGGGATATTTAAAAAAATTGTAATGAATTTTATTTTTTTCTTTTATGTACTTATGTAGAAAAAATATATTTTCTATATATATATCAAGCTTGAATTAATGAAATAGTATTTGGAAGGAAATAGAATGAAATATATGGGGAAATTCTACTGGGTATGTTTTTATCACACCCTTCAGAAGCCACTCAGTGTATCTAGATTTTATTTCTTTTTTGCAGGTGCCTTGGATATGGTTTGGTCTTATAGGAGTTTGGTTTAGGTTAGATGGTGATAGTTATTTTGGATGATGATGAGTGATCATAGGTAATGAGTAGAATCTGGGTAAGAGACATGGTTTCAATTATTTTATGAATTTTATTTATAATCCTTATAGTCCATACATTTATTTTATTTTATTATACACATTATCCCTTAATTAATATCACCATGTGTTTTATGCCTTGTATGGAGTGCATTAAATATTTATTGATATTTCAAGTACTCTGATTCTATTGTTTCATGTATATTGTATCTATTTATTTTGATATCATGGACATCAAATATAAATATGATGGGTTTATAGATCGGATCCTAGTTTATTTTATTTTATTTAGAGGGTGAAATTATTACCATGATTTTGTTCTTGACACTCAGGAACTAGTTTCCAGCCTCTGGGGATTGGAAACACCTAATAGGCTATGTGGAAAGGTGATGTAAGTGTTGATATAGGGGGAATCCCATTTTTATTTTTTATAAAAAGGTATCAAATCATAGGTTTATTAAAGACATGGGTACTTGAAAAAACCATCCTTTTTTATCAGACTTAGGGTATGGGTTCTTGAAAAAACCATCCTATTTTGTCACAAAATAGGTAGTATATACATAGGACATTGGGAAATCAATAGGGGTATATGAAGATAATTTCATAAAGTTTTTCTAATTCCTAACTTCAAGTTACCATGGGTATTTTAGGCTATAATATTCAGTATGAGGTTCTTTATTACCATTTTTTATGTTTTTTGATATTATTTTTTAATATTTGAATTCCCATTAAGTATACATATGATTTTGAGGGTCCTTTAAAGAATTTGGTGTAAAAATATGAAGAAATAAAAACTTTCATGGTTAGATCACATGGTCTAGAAAACTGTGTGGAGTTCATGAAAATTCTATAACCATAATAGTGTAATTCTGCACAATTAGAACACGATTCTCCAAATTTTTCATCTAAACCATGCACAGTCCTGATTTCACCTCAAGTTTTTTATTTTATTTACCTTTCATTCCAAATTGACTCTCATTTTTTCTACCACTAGTTTAAATAAAATTATGGGTTCTATGGTGGTTTAATGGTTTTTTATGATGTTTATAATTGATCCCTTATTCTTTTTATTTGTCCTTGAGATTTAAAAATTGGTTTCTGGTTATAATAGAATTGGTTTTTGAATAAAAAATAAAATTTTATTTAATAATTTGATTTTAAAATAAATTTAGTGAGGGAATAAAAGGATATTAATTATTGTGGAATGGTTTAAATGTGGTTCCCCTTTTATTTTCATTTTATCTTGGTATTTTTCTTTGAAAATGAAAATATGAATTTGAAAAATGTGTTTGTTTCTTAAATATGGTAAAAATATTTACTGGTAAGATGAAATTTATTTAAATAGTAATTTTTAGAATTTATTAACTTCATTATGGGTTGTGAGTATAATTTTGAAATTTATGTAAATGGTTTGAAATCAAAAGTGTGTTTTTATTTTAAATAAGTTTGTTGTTTTAAATAGATATGTGTGTGTTTTTAAACCCCTTTTTAAATGTGGTGATTTTAATGAAATAGATTTTGTGGACTATATAAATAATTTTGAAATGATTTTAAAAAAATTTGGTTAATTTTCAAAGAGTTTGGGTCTTTGTGAAATTAATTTAAAACTCTTTTATAATGGAGAGTTATTTAAAGTGAATGAAGTTTTTAATGAGTTTTTGTTGTGATTTTTCCATTAGTGGATTGTGTGTCTAAATTTTTATCTATGGTATGAATTGGGACTATTCATTTTATTTGGGAAAAATGAATGTTTTAGATTAATGTTTCATGTTATTTAATTGACCCTATAAGAAAGGTATTAGGAAAAGTTATAAACTTTGTTATTAGGGTGATCCTTTAGGTGAATTGTCTTGATTCCATAGTGTGTATCTTCCAATTATGGGATCTTCCTGGACTCCGAATGGAGTGGTAAAACCATAATTTTCTTAATTTCAATTAGAATTAATGACTCATCATCATTTTATTCATAATGACAAAGTTAATTTTGGGTTTTTTCTTAGTTATGTTGTTTTTAGAAAAATCCATTGAGTTATGATTTTTCTGAGTAGTTTTGAGTGATAATGGAATATTTTGTGTTGGTTATATATGGGATTGGAATAAATTAGTTTTCTAAGAATATAATCTATTTTGGAATCATATTCATTTTGTTTTAAGTAGATATAGGTTCTTATGTTGATCCATGTTTGAAGCTAAATGGTTCCTCTTGGTTTGGCATTGTGGATTTTTGTAGGTTTTCTTATGGCTCGGTGTGTGGTTTTTATCCTTAGGGTTTTCATGTGACACTTTCTTGGGTTCTATATTCCTTGGTTTGAATATGGTTGAGTCATGGGTGTGTGGTTTGGGTGACTATAATGGGCATGTAACTAGTTGAAATTATACATTAGAGGTGTTAGATTAGGTCTTTTTGGGTTCTCTCTGAGATGATAACCTGGGTGTGAGGTCCTAGGTCTCCCCTTTGATTTAGAATTGTGACTCTAGGGTTAACCCATGTCATTTTCTTAATTGGAATATTTTATTTTATTTTTTTCTCCCTTTTTGGTTTATATGGGATGTGTTGGTCTTGGGTGATCATTGGTATTCCTTGCACATGAATAATTTTTTAGATTTGAGATAGTTTCATGATAATTAGTAGTTTTGAATGGAATTTTTTGGTTTCCTTGGTAAAGGTTTTTAGAGTTGTGATAGTTCAGACTATTAAAACTTTTAATGATCCTGTGAAAGATTTTCCTTTATTTATAAAATTTTATAAGAATTCTAAATGGTGGGGATACCTATAATAGGTCTCTATATTTTGAGAGTTATGTGTCGTTGATGATTATTTTTCTATTCTTATAGATATTATTTCATATTGTGTAATTCTAAATAGTGGAAAGACCTATAATAGGTCTCCATATTTTTTCATGATTTTGGGTGTTTTCTTTATCATGAGGTCCTTTTTATTTTTCCCCAAACCTCCCATATCTTGTATAATTGATGGATTTTTTTTGTTTTCTTTTCTTATACTCTTATCACTGACATTATGGGGGGGGTGGAAATACCATAGTTCATAGAATTGTGACACCCATATGTCACTATTTTTTATTATTTTATATTATTTTACATTATTTTAGGATAATTTAATTTTTTATATATTTTTAAATAATAATTGGAAATGCTAGAAGTTCCAACATGTTACATGGGTTTTGTGAATGGGATAGTATAAACTATGTGAGGTTCTAATGGAACATGCTTTTCTTATTCATTTTGAATGTGTACTGCTTTTCATGCATGAGTAGCACATAGTTTGGTCTTAATAGTGAATTTCACAAGAGAAACCATGTGATTTATTTATTAGTAATTTTGGAATTGAAAAAAGTTCACATAGTTAGAAAAAACCATGTGAAGTAATCATACATCATGATATAATTTAGATAGTGGGATCCACTTGATCGGTGAACGGTTTGGAAAACTATGTAGCCAAATTGTGTGTTCTTCTTAATTTTAATTTAATGGATAAATTACACAATTTTTCAAGTGATTTTTTAAGGGTAAAATCTCCCCTTATTCTCCTCTTGGATTCACTAACCTAGGTGCATGAGGGGGACATCCCTCCTCCCTTCATCCATTGTTTTTTAAACACCTCCATATCGATTTTTATAAATTTTTCTCAAGTAATAATTATCACCTTTTGATTTATATTCCTCTTCTCTAATTATCCCTTCTCTCTTTTATTTGATGTATCACCTGAACCCTAATAGGGATATTTGAATGAATTTATGGTTTTGGTTGGGTTTTAGTGCATGGTTTTTTTTCTAGTGTTTAAATAGGGTCTGTTTTTGCATGGTTGGGCCTTCACCACTATAGATGACGTGTTTCTAAATGGTTATGAAAAATTTGAGGTAGGTATTTTTGTGTGTTTTCAGTAAATTATAGAAAATTGAATTATTAAGGATTTTATATTCCATTTTTGTTAAATTAACCTTGTGTATAATATTTATGTTTGATTCTATAAATGTTTTAGAAGTTATTCATGTTTAATAAAGGGGTTTCATAGTTTTCCCTTGTTTAATAGATAATTATTTTGATTCCAAGGGTTTTTAAATTTCTTATAAGACATGTTTTAAATGAAACATAATTTCAAAGGCTACGTGGAACCATTTAGATGTATAGAAAAGATAAGTGTGTTCTTAAAAGTGGTTATTTTGAATAAAAATTGTTTTTTGGAATTTAAATCTTTTTAAGGGAAAATAGATATTTAAAATGAGGTTTCAAATTATTTATAAGTATGGGTAAAGTAGATTATAATTATAATGTTTTTTTAAAAGTGAACTTAGAACTTTGAAGAGGTTTTTTAAAAATTTTGTGAGACCCATAGTTATGTCCCATTCATTTTTTATGGTTCCTCATTTTCTCAAGAACTGCCATTATTGTTCAGGGGTTTTTGGTTGTTTGAGAGTGATTTCATAGATTTAAAAGTTGTTTTAAAATGATATTTTGATTTAGAAATTAGTTTTAAAATATTAATAAAAATTATTGGAGTAATTTCAATGTGTTGAAAGATTATTTTGAAATTAAATTTAATGTTTTTAAAATGATTCTATTATTTTTGGAAGTGTTTTATAATTTTAGAAGTGAAAATAAACACATTTATTAATTATTTATAAGTTTATGAAAATTAAAATTTAATATTTTTAAGGTAATTTTTACCCTTACGCATGACTATACTTTTACGTGTGGGTTACACATGAATTTATAAGGGTTATATAAGGGTGTTTAATCACTACATGAGGGTATATGAGATTTTATAAGGTTGTTCAAGGGTATCTTTGACCTGGATAAGGGTTAGATTGGTTTACCTTTATTAAATAAGGGTAAATTTAGAATGTTGTGCACTACATAAAGTTACCCCTAGCTACATTATGGTAGCACAGGAATCCTTCAGACTATGTAAGGGTATTCACATAAGAGTGAATTTTTGTAAGGGTATTTCTCTCATGGGGTTAAAGTTGCATAAGGGTTATATAAACACTACGTAAGGGTCTAATAGGTTTTCTAATACCCACATAAGGAAAGGTAATGGTTTTTTAATGTTAAAGTTGAATTTACTTTACCTGTATAAAGGTAAACTAAAGTATTCTTAAAGGTGGCCTAGTTTTTAAATATGATACATAAGTGTAAGTTTCAACTTGTGTAATGCTAGTTGTGAGAATATTAAGACTATTTAGGGGTAACACAAGACCTATATAAAGGTTAGTTTTTCTCCCTCAAGATCAAATTAAGGTAAATCATTATTTGAGTAAGGGTAAGACCATGTTACCCATACAAGGCACATACCTCTAGAATATGGGCTTCTAAAATTACTGAAAACCCCTAGATTAAATTTTTCATCTCAAATATAATGTTTTTCAACATAATTAATGGAATTTAATGTTGAAATCGGTGGTTTTTGTCTATTAAGAGTTTCAAATAAAATCTTTAAATAATGGTGTGATGAAAATTAAATTTAAACCAATTTAATATATATTAACGTGTAATAAAACATGGAATATTTGACATATTCTCTTAAGTATTCACATAGGGATATATAAAATATTAAAAAAACAAGTTTCTTTCCCTCGTTTGAGTTTTTCATGAGTTTTGATGACCCAAATCTCGGGTGTTATAGTTTTTTAATGTCTAATACAAATTTCCATAGGCTTCTCTTTCTTACAACCTATATACATACCTTCTATTTATCTCCTCCATTTTGGATGTAGTATGTGAAGTATTATTTCAAGAGGTAGGGGATATATGAATTCTACTAATTTTATTTATACATTTAATGTGTGAAATAACAATACTTTAGAATCCTCTATTTAGAAGAATTTGATTAACCATAATCAGATATTAATATTTAAAAATAATCACATAAAGATTGAATATTTGATAATATAGAAATTATAAAATAGGGAGATAAAATGTATGTTGAGTAATATTGTCAATAAAATATTATTAATTCTCTAATTTTTAAAAGAAGTTTAATTAATACTATATATTTTTTATAATGTAATTTCATGAATTTTATTTAATCTATTAAAATTATTTCAAGGAATGAAATAAAATTTTTACTACTTTCAGAAAAATAGTTAACTTGTTATTGTTAAATTTCTGGAATTGATTTAAATAAAATATTTCATATTTTGGATAAATAAAGTTATCTTAGAATCTGTAATTGTTATTATTGAAATGTGTGTATAGTGAATATTGTTGATAATAATTTCGATAATAGAAATTAATGATTTATTATATAAAGTAGTTAACAATTTTTGATAATATGTAAGATTATTGGAAGAAATATAAAATAAGTATTTTCATTTTATAGATAAAAGATAAGTGTTCATGAATTCTTTGAGAGAGAGAAATAAATAATGGAATGTTATGGAAATAAATTGATTAAATAATATTTATGATAATTATTCAAAAAAGTTATTTATTAGAATATTGAAATAGTTATGATCACATGTTATAATTGGTTAAATTTTGGGAACCATAATTATTATTGCATATGGGAATATTTAATATACTTGTTGAAATATTTGGGATTCCTCATAAAATGCTTTGTGATATATTTTTTTCCCTCTACAATTTACTAGATAATGTTATATTTGTTGTTATAGTTGATATGAAAGGATGAAATTATTAGAAATTAAATAACAACCTAGAGTTGATAATTATTTGATTATAATAAAAATAGAAATGTTGAAATGATTATCATCAAGATTAGAGATATATATAAAAGAGCAGCTTATGGAAAAATTTAATGTTAAATAAATAATATTTATCCTTGTAAATTTATAAGGCTACTGATAATGATATTAATTGTTGAATTAATTGAGTATTTAGACATAGTAATGTAAATTTAATGATTTCTTAAATCATTACTTTTGGGTTGGGCAAACCCGAAGTTGTTTGATAAAGGCTGGAATGATTTTTTAGGGAACTGATTCCATTGAATTATGAGTGGAATTAAAAATTTAATATGTATTTGTACTATATGGATTTATATTCTTAATATAAATAAATATTAACCTTGAGCAGTTTTCATAACGGGTTGGGATTCCTAAGGATGTGATGGTTTTATGAGGTTCTAGTGATTATGATGATTTTATAATGGGATACCCGATGTAATTAGATGTGTACTAGTGTTAGGGATAGAATTGGGACTAAAATAATTGGTTGAGCATTTTAATTTTCATAGTTATTGTTTTGAAATTTTGGATTTTCATTTAATGGCTTATGGGTGGTTGATTTATATATTTAGTTTTTAACTTCAAGAAGTAGTTAATACAATAAATTATGAGTGAAAATTTTATTTTGTATCTTGGATTGAATCCTATAGTACCCATATTTTATGAAATGATAAATGAATTAGTGAAATAATGGTTTTTTTTCTTGATGATTTCTTATGATAATGATATACTTGAGAATATAAGAAAGGAATTAATAGTGCCATCAACAGTTGAATCAAATGATTAAAATGTCAATATTGTAAAAAATAATAGTAAAAAACTAATTAATGAATAATTAATCATTTAATTAAAATGAATCTTGATTCTTATAGGATTATGATACCTATGCCTTCATAGTGGCAACTGGGAATCATGTGCAATGTTAGTGGAAGATAATTCTAAGGATTTTTAGTTTCCATAGCGTAGTTGTGAGATTTACATATATCATGTGTGTTTTATAATATCATATGTTACCTCACCCATTATGGTAGGGAAACTGAAACCAAGTGAACTCTAGGTGGTTATTTTCCCCAACATCTAGATAGTAGAGGAACATATGGGTGACTACCCCCTTAGAAACTACTCTCTTATACTAGTAGTATTATGTAGTGGTATGCACGGTGGTTATTTCACTATATATGTGTGTAGGGGGATGTAATGGATTTTTGTTATTTCACACACATATATCCATTTATATGGTATCCTAATGTTTATTATAGGTATATTGTGTATGGGTTGTGATGGCCTAAGATATAAAACATGATTTATGGTTTGTAGTGGATCCTAGAAACTACTTGGTTAATATATTGAGATATGGTTGGGATAGTGAGATGATGTGATGCCCAAGGTTCATGATTTAGCTTAAGTGTCTTTGAGTTAGCATGCTTTATCCTAGGTGTCTTTGGTCTGGATTAATTTTGGGGAGATATTTTTGAGGACATGGAATATTGGGCCATAGAGAAAAACAAAGTGTTATCAAGATACCATAATTTGATATTATGTTATATATTATATGATTACTTATATGTGATACTTTGAGACTGAGTCATGGTGAAGATGGGAAAAGAATAGCGAGTTGTTTAGGTGATGATTTTGTTTCATTTGTTTAATTAATGGAATTTAGTTTTCTTCTTTAATATTTTTCATGATAGGTTGCAGGGATGATCCTACTGAGTATACACGTTATGCTCACCCTATGTATATATATAAAAATTTAGGGCATTGGGATATAATTGATGAATGTGTGGGATTTTTCTAGTTTTAGGAGTTGTTTAGGAGCTATAGGAGCTTCAAGGTCACCATAGAGGATATTTTTCATTGTTTTTAGTTGTTTCTGTTTTATGTCATTACATTCATGTATTATGATATCATCTTTATTTACTATGAGTATGACTTTTTTCCAGGTTTTTCTTATCTAATTTATTACTTCCTTAATCTTAGAGGGTAATGCCTCCTATATATTTGAATGCTATATCCTCAGTTCTAGTCAGTAACTCTTGGACTATTAGAGGTAGGCTTTAGGATTCAATATCTATCTTACTTCATTTCCTTCCTAGTAGAGGTACATTTTAGGGGAGGTTTGATTTTAGTATTTTACGCATCTATTTTTGGGTGTTTTTGGAAATTTTTATAATTTAATTGATATTTTTTCCAATATTTGAAATATTTAACTTGTTTTATGATTTATGGTAGGATACAACTATTATTTTAAAAAGGAATGAAAATATATGATTTTCATGAGTAAAAGAAATTTTGAGCCACTTCACTTCGCTCAGGGCGCAACACCAGATTTTTGAATCCAAATGACAAAATTTCATAAAGGCGGAGCGTGATAAAGAACTGGAAAAAGAAATTTTTACATCGTGCCATTTTTACATGAAGTGAGACATTTACATGTCATGAAGTCGAGAAACGTCATGAATTGAATAAAAATTCAGGTAAAAATCTTGAACATTACACATCATGTAATCATTATACGACTTGTAAGTGTCGAACAGACCCAGTTCAAAGAGTTTTATGGGAATATCAATAAAAATATATAATGTTATGACCTCGGTACCCAACATGGAGAATTTATAATTCCATTATAATTCCATTGAATTCATCATGATCCCCTTATAGTTTTATAAATATAGGGTCTAACTGCAACTTTTAGAGATATCTCGAAGCCCAGATCTTGGAGTGAGAAACTGCACGGTGCATGGCCCCACCCAAATTCATCTTAATTTTTATTATACATTATTTTTATTTTTTTATTCCTTCTTATTATATCATTACTATAATGAGGGTATAAACCCACCTAGTTATAGGGGTGTGTAATATAAGGGTGAATTTACTGTTGGATTTATTCTTTTTTATTAATTCATATATTTTTTATTTTTAGAGTTTATTAAATCAATTTCAAATCACTTTCTTTTATTTTTGTGATGAAAATTTGGATTTTAATCTAGAATAATCATTATTTTTTGTGTAATTGTTTACCCTGAATCAAGGAATGTCCATTTTTTGTATTCAGGGAAACCAAGTTAAGAATGGCATCGGAAAAATATTGATTCGAAAAAAACCCTAAATTGATGGTGTGGAGGAAAAAAGGGGATTTTTCATCAAGGAGGGGATAAAATGACCATTGGATCTCCCTCATCTTGTCTTTGACACTAAACAATGATTAATTATCATATTTTATAAAATCTAACTGCACTTGAACCCTGAAACTACAATACCATGGAACGCTTCTCAAATCTATTTTAAAAACAATAAATCAACCTTATTTTTTCCTTATTCTCTATTGAAATTAATCAAACCAATATTTTGTAACCTCTTTCTTTAATCTAATAAAATTAAATATTTTGAAAACAAAAATAAACTAATTCTCCATCTTTTTGGTTTTTCCCTCAAACTTACCACTACAACATCCTAGTTAATTGAGTAGCATAGTTTGATTCATTATAATTTTTTTATTTTTATTTAACTCATATAGAAACAATGATTCCCTACGTGAGATTTAAGGTGTTCATGATAGAGTGGTATTATATTTTATTATTGACATGTAGATTGTATTTTGGAGTAAGGAACTTTGAGGATGCATGGGTTGGAAGGGAAACTGTTCCAGTTAATCGTTATATGTTTTTAAACAAGGTAGACCAGTTATGACAAAACTTTTAGGCACCCCTGTAATATGATTCAAGGACCTTCATGTTTTCTGGATATGCTAAGCGATGTGATTTTACTTTCAATGTATATACCTAGGAAATCATTTTCATTAAACTTTCATGTTCCTTCATTTAAACTAGGGTAGACAATGGTAAATTATAAAAAAAGGAAGTAACTAATTTATCATAAGTTTTTTTTTCTCAATTTATGAGTCCCTAATGTTTTTTATTGGACTAGATCTAGGTTGAAATCCCCATCAGGTTCATTATAATGATGTTCAACAATATATTTCAACAAATCATCATATAATGGATGATGATAATGATAATTCTATGAGGAGGACACTCTGATATTTCCAATGCTAGTTTCCAAAGAAGTTGAACAACCTCATTTTTGATCATTGGATAGAGGTTTGGTTATATGAGGCGGTGTTAGACAAGGGTTTCAATCATACATGGAGGGATCACTAAGCTTTATTGGATGTATTTATAATGTATAGATTATCTCAACAATGGTAGTTCTTATTCCTTGAGGTTTTCATAGTGTTAGATGTTTTATCGAGGATTTTCTTATGACAGTTTCTAGGTAAAAGCTTTATTTGAAACCTATGAGTGGTAGATTCTTACCTGGTGATGTTTTCCCATCATTATGGGATTTATGATCTCTTCTCTTTAGGTGTGGTGAGACCTTGTAATTTCCTTATTGAGACTACGACCCTTTAATTATTAGACCCTAAAAGTGAATGACCAGGTTTATTATCATTATTCGATTGAAATCCCTTTAGAATGGGTGTGGGGAAACCTCCTCATTAATTTATTTTTAAACCCACCTAATTAATCCTTATTATAATATTTTTATTTCACTTAAACCTTTATTTTCCAACCCAAACATATCATCCATTATATAGAGTAAGAATAAATTATTCCTTGGGCCTAGTGTTGAGATGGAGATGAGGTTTGGGGAAAGGGGTTTCTCTAAACTTTTTCATATCATTATATTACTCTCTCTTTGGGACCTTGTTTTTTCAAGGGGAGGGTCTCTAGGGGAGGGGTTTTATCATTATGTGCATCAAATAATCCACTTTCAAGGATGATGTGGTGGATATTTGGTTCAAGGGAAAGTGTTCTTATATTTCTACCATTTTTTTAATCAATATACTATACACTTTTTTTAGATGATATGTGACATATTTCATGGAATGAAGAATTTTTTAATTTTTCCTTTAATTTATTTCTTCTTAGTGATGGATAAATTACTCTCTCTACTGTGAATTAAATTCCTATGTGAAATGGGTTATTCTTGGGGTTTATTATATGATTTGAATGTGCTTTAGTGTTCTTACATACCATGAATGGATAAATATCATAATGTTATAGAAAAAATAATTTTAAGATAGGGGATACTTCACCCATCATTATGTGTTATATTACAACATGTTTTAAAATCGTGTGGATGAGTCAGTGTCACCCAAAGAAAATAATATCATGGAGTGGTGGATGGGTTCCTTTGATTTATAAGATTATGTAGGCTCTATTTATGTTTATATTGGTACACTGGATAACTGTGGAGTGTTATGTAATGTTTGAAAGTAAAAGAATTTACCATTGGTAAATTGAAATTGGGACATTATATCCTTTTTATATTTTTCATGAGTCTGCCCTTAGTGGCTAATTTTTTTCAATAAACATGAGAAAAATTTAAAGATGGGATAAATTAGATAGATTAAAACTAATTATTTTTTTAAATTCATTTCATATGTTAAATTTGAGTTGTTCATGTTTTAGAGGTTTTCTTCACATTGTATAATGATATTCAGTGTGACCCTCTTAGAAAAAATTATTTTTTAGACAATTTTTCTAATAAACAATTTAAATTCTTCAATGAAATTGTATTTATTTTAAAATATGTTTTTAAAATATTTTGAAAGTGTTTTTTAAAACAATATTTTGATAAATAAATTTTTAAATATTTAAAAATATATTTCATTTAAGGATTGATGAACCTATCGTATTATAAACACAAGATACTTGGTGAAAATTTTTATCAGCATGTTTTGAAATTTAATAAGTTTTAAAGTGAAATATTATAAGTATCATGTATAAATTTATCAATAAATTTATATGTTATCATGATAATATAATAATACTTATGAAATGTTAAGAATGATATAATATGAATTTTATGCATTTAATTTTCTAGCATGATAAATATGAAGTTCAATGATTTTAGTTTAAATAAATGTGAAGTGATTGTTTATATTGGGTTTTCCTTATATAATATCATTTAATTGGATATGCATTTATTTATGTTTTTTTTTTGTTTTCTATAAGGCCATTTATGTGATATTACTTGGGAATGATAGTCATCGATGCATGAAAAATATTCTAAGTTATTTAACATTTTATTTTTTTGAGATGGACTATTTAATATGAGGTTGATATTCGAGATTAACTATTATATTTGATGAAATTATTTATTAATGAACTTGTTTTTTTTGATAGGTATCTCCACAATTTTATTCTTTTGAAGATATTTTAAAAATTTATGCAGCTTTAAACTTGGAATATCTGGAGTGTTTTTTTTGTTCTAAGTATAGAAGGAACCTTAAAAGGTATCTCACGGGGTGTTTATTTATCTACAATCCCTTCAATCTCCTTCTCGACCCTATTTTAATTCTTTAGGATAAAAATTATTTGATAGGTATCTAATGTATGTGTCTAAATTTTCCCAATACATTCCTTTATTTTTTGGGGCATCCAGTGGTTTAGGAAGATTTCCTAAATTTGGAACTTGTTTTAAAAAAATTATAATTAATAAACTAATTTTTAAATAGTTTTAAAAATTATGGGAGTAATTTCAAAGTGTTACAAATTTATTTTAAAATTAATTTTAATGTTTTTAAAAATGGTTTTATAATTTTTGAAAGTGTTTTAGAATTTTGGAACAGATAATAAATAATTCTCTTAATTATTTATAATTTTTTGAAAATTGTAATTTAATATTTCCAGAGTTAATATTACTTTTATAAATGACCATTCTTATTTTTAAGGATAACAACTAAATTTATAAGAGTTACATAGTGGTAGTTCACTATTGTGTTAGGGTATATGGGATTTCCTAAAGGCTTTCTAAGTATAGATTTGACCTATGTAAGGGTCATCCCACTTTTTCCTTCTATACATAAGGGTAACCTAAGAATCTCATGTGTTTCATAAAGGTGCCCCCTAGTTATGTAAACATAGCACAGAAATCCTTAAGGCTACATAAGGGAGGATTTGTGTAAGGGTACCAGCTCACATGGGGTTAGAAATGTGTAAGGGTCATATTACCACTATTTAAGGGTCAAATGGGTTTTCAAATACCCATAAGGGTTTTTTGATGGGTTTGTAAGGGTAAAGGGGAATTTACTTTACCTATATAAAGGTCAAACTTGGGTTTTGTAAAGGTATCCGTTATTTTAAATAGGACATATAAGGGGTTTAGTCGACTTGAATAAGGGAAGTTTCTAGTTTCGTAAAACTATGTAAGGGTAACACAATACTTATGTAAATTTTATCTGAGCTCCCTCAAGATATTGTAAAGTTAAATCATAAAATGTGTACGGTAAAAACCATGTTGCCCTTATTCGGTGCAATCCTCCTATGTATGGGTAGTGTAAATTTCTTGAAAACCCCAAATTTTATTTCTCGACTCTCCAGTAATGTTTTTCCACATACTTAAATGGATTTAATGTGAATATCGATGGTTTCTATCTATTAAGAGTTTTAAATTAAATAATTAAGTGATTTTATTTTGAGAATTAAATGGAAATCAATTTAATATGAATTGATGTGTAAAAAAATATTTAATGTTTAATAGAGTTTATTATGTATCCACATATAGATATATATAAATCTTTAAAAAATAAGTTTCCTTCGCTCATTTGAGTTCTTACTTGTTCTCTCAATTTTTGAATAACAAAAACCCTAATGTTCTTATTCTGTGAGGTATTCTAAAATTTTTTTGAGGCTCATATTTCTTCAATACATTGTACATACTCTCTTCTATTCTCCAACATTTTGGATATAGTGTGTGAAGTCTTCTTTCAAGAGGTAGGGGATCAATGACTTCTCCTTATTTTCTTATACTATGAAATTATTAAATTTTCACGCATTAAACTCTTTTGTTTAAGTGAATCTGATTAAATTCAATAAAATAATAATATTAAAAAATAATCACATGAATAATGAAAATATGAAAATATGGAAATTTTAAAATAGGGGATAAAATGCATGATAAGTAATTCTACAAATGAAATACTATTAATTCTAAAATATTTGAATGAAATATTAATTTATAGTATATAATTTTAATAATATAATTTCATACATTATTTCAAGAAATGAAATATAAGTTTCACTACTTGTGAAAAATTGTCAGCTTGTTATTGTTAAATTTTCATAATTGAATTAAATATAATATTTCATGTCATGCATATGAAATTTATTTAAGAATATATGGTTTTTCTTATTCAAATGTGTGTAAAATAGAAATTTTTTATAATAATATCTATAATTGAAATTAATTATTTATCAGATTTAGTAGATAACAATATTTTATAATCTGTATGATTATCAAAGAAAAAGGAAATAAGTATTTGAATGTGTTGGATTAAAGATAATTATTCTCTAATTATTCCAGAGAGAAAAATAAATAATTCAATGGTGAAATATTAAAATGATTAAATAATATTGATGATATTTATTCAATAACTATATTATTTTAATATTGAAATGGATATTATCATATATTATAATTTGAACAAATTCAAAGAACCTTAAGTATTACTGCATGTGGGAATATTTAATATTCTTGATGAAAAATGTGGGATGTGTGATCGCATGGTTTGTGATATATATTTTTATTTACTATTATATTTGCTAGATATTATTTTATTTATTTTTATAGTAGTTAATCATGGATGATATTATTAGAATGTAAATAAGAAATTAAAGTTGGTAATGATTTGAATATAATAAAAAGTGTCATGTTGACGTGAATATCATTGAGATTGATTATATATATGAAAGAAAATATTAGAGAGGAATTAAAAAGTATATAAATAATATTTATCCTTGTAAATTTATAAGTCTTGAGATGATGTAATTAATTGTAAAATTAATCAGGTAATTTAATACGGTAATGTAAAATTGATGATTGCTTAAATCATTGCTTTTGATTCATGTGAGCCTAACATTATTTGATAAAGTCCAAATACCTTATTTATTTTATCCATAGATTACATTGAATTATGTTTGGACTAATTAATTTATTATTTATTTATACTATATGGATTTAGATCATTTATATAATGGAATATTATCCTTGATTAGTTGGAATAATGGGCAGGGATGCCTAAGGATTTGATGGTTGCACGGGGTTCATGTTATGACGATGATAATGGGAGGGGATGCCCAAGGATGTGATGGTTCCATGAGGTTCTGGTTATGATGAATATTTTTTAATGTGACACCAAGTGTGATCTTATATGGAGTGTTTTGGGGGATAGAACCATGGATGATAGAATGGGTTGAAGAAGGGATTTCTCATTTTTGTTTTACTGAAAGTTAGGATGCTTATTTAATCCCTGATGGAAGCTTGATTTAAATATTTAGTTTAAAACTGTGATACTTAGTTTATTCTATGAATTATGTGTGTGTATTTTATGTAGTATCTTGTATAGATTCTTAGAGTACATGGATTATTATGAAATGATAAATAAATTAATGAAAGAATGGGATTGTCTCTTGATGCTTGCTTATGATGATGATATACATGAGGATATAAGTTCATAATCAATAGCTTCATTGTCACTTGGATCAAAAGATTAAAATGTTAATCTTGTAAATGGTAATGGAAATGATTAATTAATTCATTATTAATTAATTAATTTAAATGAATCTTGATACCTTTATGCTTTGATATAGAGGACTTAGTAGTGTCATTCAGGGGTCATGTGTAATGTTAGTGGTGGATGAGTTTAAGTCTAAGTAGTTTCCCATAGTATTATTGTGATATTTTTATATATCATGTGCGTTTTTTGATTTCATACACAACCCCATCCATGCCAGTAGTGTGAATGACACCTAGAGGAATTTATGAGGGTATTTTACTTAATATCTAGGTTGTCAAGGAAAGGATGGCTGACTACCCAATCTAACCATACTCCCTTCTATTATTTGTTTTATATACATGTATGAAATTTGGTTATTTCCCCATACATTTTTTTATAGGTTTGTAATGTATTTTGTTTATTTCACGCACAAATATCCCAATATATAGTATCCTAATGGTTATTCTAAGTTTGTTGTATAAGTAGGCGGTGATGGATTGAGGTATGATACATGAAATATTTGTTATACTAGATCCTATAAACTACTTAGTTACTATATAGATATGTTTTTGGGATGGTGATATGGTGTGATTCATAGGGTGCATTATTTTTTCTAGGTGACTTTGAGTTTTCCTTCTTCAGCCTAAATGTCTTCGGGTTGGCTTACTTTTTTGAACAGATGCATTATGGCATCTAGTGATGGAGGAAAGTAGTAAGCGAGTGGGGAAGTGGTAACAGGTTACCTTAATTTAATATTATGTTATATGATATAATTGGTGAGTGATCCATGGTAAGTATAGGGAAATAATATTAAAACTACATAAGTGATGATATTGATTCATTTGTTTACCCACTGGGATTTAGTATGCTTCTTTCATATTTTGTATGAGAGGTTACAATGAACATCCTACTTCGTATACATGTAATTATCACCCTACTTATATATAAAAAATATTGGATCATTGGGATCTAGGTGGTAATCAAGATGGAATATTCTAGTTTGAGGATTAATTCAAGAGTTATTGGAGCTTTAAGGACACTATCGAGGATCTATTTTAGCTTTTTCCATTGTTTCGGTTTTATGTCATTACATTCATGTATTGATATTTATTCTTTTTTACTATGAGAATGATATTTTTGGGGGTTTCTATCATCTTATATCTTTCTTTCCAAATAATAGAGGGAAATGCCTCTCATCTGTGTGTATGTTATTCCCTTAGTGCAAGTCTCCAACCTATGGCCTACTGGAGGTGGGTTTTAGGATTCATTATCTATCTTCCTTTATTACTAGCTTGGGAGGGGTTCTTTTTGGGTGAGGGTTCAAGACATTTTGATTTCCAATTATGGTTTTTATTGTTGTATGTTTTTAATGCTTATTAATTGGATTTGAATGGGGTTCAATCTTGTGAGAGTATAAGAGGTGATATGATAATTTCTATCAATACTTAATTTTTATAAAAAATTATTGATTACCTTGTTGATTTATCACCTTTATTGTCTTTTCATGGGGACCAAGTTAACTAATAAAATATTGGGATATGTGTTAAAATAGTTTGATATTTCACACTATCTAGTGACTTTAGATAGTTTCACCCTCCTAGAGGTTTACTTCAAACTTGGTAACGCTAGTGGGTGTTGAGAGGTATGTTCTGGTTTCACTAGGGGGAACCTATATGGAGTGTTTTTTAGGATATAAAATATTGTATTATTAAATATAGAGCACTAGGTGTTTCCAATTATTTTCGATCCTTTAAATGATGATTTAAGGGATTCGGTTATATTCTCTGATTTCATCCTATGGCAGTTGATTTTTTATTGGAACCACTTGTTTGTTTTTACAATTTAAAATGATTTATTAATATATGGGTTCTATTTTTTAGTTTTTACATTTTATTTACGGTTTTAGTTACTTTTAAAATTAGGCTTTTAAAATATTTGGGATGTGTGTTTTCAAATTAAGTAGGTACATGTTTTACTAAAAATTGTGTTTAAGAAGGGTTTTAAAGTGATTTTTTCATTTGAGGAAAAGGGAAAAAGAAATATTTAAAAAATGGTAATGTATATGATTTTATATTTTATGTAATTGTGTAAGAAAAATATATTTTTTATTTATATTTCAAACTATAGTAAATAAAATAGACTTTTAAATGAAATATCATGAACTCTTTGGTGCAATCCAACTAGATGTGTTTTTGTCACACCTGCATACATAGATCAGTGTATATAGATCTTATTCTTTTATTTTAGTTTCCATGGCTATGATATGGCCTTCCATAAGTTTATTTTGGGTTAGCCCCTGATTTTTATTTTGGATCATATTGAGATACTTTATTTCATGATGGGAACCTTAGGTAGCATCTTAGTTTATTTTATTTTAGGCTCATTATGTATTGGTAGTATAGACCAAACCTTTATTTTGGTTTATTATATATGTAGATGAATTATTTACATTCACCTTATGATTGATTCCTTTATGGATTTTTATTATTATTTATTAATGTTGTGAGTAATCCAAGCCTATTGTTTCATTAATATTATATCTGTTTTTGTGGCATGGAAGTCCAATATAATAATGGACCATGCCATATTTTCACATGGGTTCTTGGTCTTGTTAATTTTATTTTTAGGGTGAAATTATTCTGATGGTTTTTTTCTTGGAACTCATGCACTAGTTTCCAGCCTGTGTGGATTTAAAATTTCCCATAGGCTATATGGAAAGCTAAACTAGATGTTACTTTTGTCTATTACAAGTCACACACATCTTGTATCTTATATCAAGGATTGCATTAAGGTCATCTATCTTCCATGAGAACTTCATTTCTATCTCAATAATTTTCTTGTATTTTAATTCATCAAGTTATTTCTTTAATGAATCATTCTTACTTTTCAAGACATTATTTTCTATCTCAAACTTCCTATTTTATTATAATCACATTAAAAGATATATCCTCAACTAAAACCTCTTTGGTGTCTCCTCTTCATTTCATTCCACTTCATAGACACCCTCTTATTCTACACTCATTAGATATTTTAACTGATTTTATTTATACATAAAAGATATAAGTTATTCATCTTTTAAATCCACTTCTTATCTTTCACTTTCCTCATCTCAAGATTTATCGTCATGATTTGAGATAATGTTACATTTCCTTGATGATTTTATTAATTATTTCTAACAATATGATTGATGCAGTCTAAGTATAACATACTTAAATATTTCATCATTTGAGATGAATATAAAAAACATAACACAATTATACATTCCCCAAAACCATATAGGTTTAGTGTATTAGGATAACAGAAACATAAAAATATTATTTCATAAAGAATATCCAACATCACCTAAAAAGTTCTTTATATTAATACCCTTCTAAAATATTATAATTCAAACCTTCCATTAAAACCCAGGGAAGAAAAATATAAGAAAGTGTGAGCTTGAAAGCTAAGAAAGGGTAAATATTAGAGATATCAATCAATAATAACACATGAACATAATGTTGTGATAATATAATAATAACCTAAGGAATTCATACCCAATCAATTTAATATGTTTAATCTATAGTCATGTCTTAATGATTTTTCATAATAAAGGAAAATATTCATAAGAGTGTGGAGTTTTCATTAATCAATTAGGAACCATGAGAGAATAACATTAACATATTAATATGGGAAAAACCTAAGCTTATGAAATTTTGAACATCTATAAATAGGAACAGATTAACCCATTATGTTAAGGAGAATAAATCAGGTCCTCACATAAACTTATGGACATGAAACCTAGCCCACCCATAAACTTGTGGACATGAAAATGGATCCTTGAAAAATTATATACATGAATCCATGCCCACACCTCATGTTATAAACATTAAATCATGTTCATTAATAACATAATTATATCATTAGTTTTTAAACTTTACCTAATGCATTTGAGGTCTACAATGGACTAACCCATCATATAAATTTTAACAAAAAATGTTCCATAAAATAATAAAAACACTCATCATTTCATCATTGTACAACCAACAGAAAAAAATGGATTTTGAAAAAAATTTACCGTTATAATTATTAAGAATATAATGAAATAATAATTATTGTATCATAGAATCAAATACCTAATGAAACATAATTAACACCAAAGGATGTCATCATATATAAAAAATACATTTAAAGATCAATTTGATCATTTCTTGATGAAAATATCACTTTCATTTTAAAATAGATTATTTGAAATCCAAATATTTTAAAAAATTTAAGGAAAACATTTTATTTTAAAACAACCATGAAAAAATTTAAAGTAATCTTAAAATCATTTATCATACATGATGTTGGTAAAAAAAATTCATGTCGTGATCATTAAAATTGATTTTTGTTTTCACTCCTTTAGTAAGTATATTATTCAGAAAATGATAAGAAAATTATTTTTCTAAAAAAATATATAAAAAATGGGTAGAATTTATTTTAAACAATAATTTATGAATAAAAAAACATTGTTGAAAATATTTTATAAAACATGGATATGGAATAAAAAGTTTTTCTAGTTGAAAGGGGATAAGTAAGGTTAGCTTTTCTTAAAAAATATTATGAACCATTTTGAGCACCAAATATAGAAATGTGGTCCTAAAAGATTAAATTTCTAGAAATAAATATAGGATAATATAAATTAAATGGGTTTACCTAATAAATATCATTTAATTTCCTCTATGGAAATTTAAGCATAAATAATCCCGATTAAAATGGGATTGAAACATAAATCCCTTACATCAAGTCTTTCCCTTCTTCGTATGCATTCAAAACTATTTTATAATAGATATATATTTATTATAAATTCATTAAAAACCCATATTCTTACATATCATACTATGTATTATTTTATTATAGTATCTTGTCACCCATTTATTACTAAGTCTTTATTAAAATCATTATTCTGGGTGATAATTATTTCATTTTTCATGCATGTTTCGAATTGTCAATTCTGGTCTATATAATTTGATCATTGATCTCCAAAATTAATAATAATTTTATAATTATCATATTTAATCATTATATACACTTTTATAAATATTTTTATAATGTGGTGATGAAAAATGAATTGCATCACTTTATGGAGATAGTATTTTGTACATACATAAAAGTGATTTTTTCACTTTTTATAGTATGAATGAAAGAAAGGTAAATAATAATTCACATTAATATAATCATTATTATATAATATATATAATATTTATTCATAAAATATATCCTTATTATCATCCATGTAAATTTAAAATAAAAAACAAATCACATCGGTTCATGGAGGTGGTAGTTCACACGTACACATAAGCAACGTTATCGTTTTTCAACGGATGGAAAGGTAAGAAGGTAGATATGATTTTATAATTACATAATTATAATAATTTCATAAAAATAATATATAATAATTAAATCTATCATAATAACTAATTATGAATTATGGTGATGGAAAATGAATCATATCACTATGTGGAGGCGGTAGTCCACATGTACACACAAGCTAAAATGTTCAATTCCTATTTGATTAAAAGGATAATAGATAATGGTTGTTCCATAATAATAATAACCTTTTAGTATATTATGGATTATTAATTTATTATTTTATAATGAATAGAACATATTTAAATAAGGTGTAAGAATAAATAGATTCAAAGAGGTTGGGTAAGATCATTACCTCTTCTTTGGTAGACATCTTTATATCCCATTTAAGGACCCTTGGAATGGAATTTTAATTATATCGGTAATTATAGTTTGTATATAGGAAATTTTATAAGATAATTCGGTAGGGTTTTTTCTATATAGGTAGCCCAAGTTAGTGTAAAGAACATAGAGTAGGTATTTTCTTTCATAACTAGGGGACGAAACACCTTTATTTTTTGAAAGGATTAAAATAGTATTATGTCACATTCATGAAAAAGTGTCGCATTAAGAAATCAAATTCAAATTATAAGGTGATAATGGTAAAAATACCTTCATCATATACGATTTAGATAATATTTAGGTCATTTTAACCCTTATCGCTTTAGTTTAACCCCTGGCAAACATGTTTTACCCTCAACTATGATAATAAATTTTTACTATTTTTACTATTCATTATAACAATAAATTAAGTTGAAATTATAACCTAATATTAATTCTTATTACTAAAAATATTGAATAAATTTTATCAAATTCAATTCATAGAAGTGTGATAATTTAATTTAAAAACAAACCATTAAAAAACGATGAAAAGTGATTTTCTAGAAAAAAAATCTTCATTAAGTATAAAGAGTTTTTAAACAAAAAATAAGCATAAATTTTACTATAAATAAATTAATTGTATTATTCATAATATAAATGAAATAATTTTTAATTTAAAACATTTTAAAATATATATATATAACTTTTTAAATTATTTAAATAAAAATACATTTTTCAACAAAAAATAGTATTTTTCATTATTCATCAAAAAATAAAACTTTTTAGAAAATTATAAAAAAAATAATTATAAGAAAATTTTAACCAGATGACCTAAAAAAAGAAGTTAATTTTATGAAATAAAATTTATAAAAATGGTATAAATTAATTATAATGTCCATATAGAAAAGACTATAAAAACTTTTTTGGAGAAAACAATTTTTGAAGCCTAAAATGTCTATTGAAAATTGAGTACCTATTTATAAATATATTTTCATTATATAAATAGTTTATAAATATTTTTATAAATTTCATTATCACTATTCATACCACCAATTTAACATCCATGTTATAATGGTATACTATATTATGATTCATTTAGACTAGGAGTTGCGTGTAAGGCAAGATATCAAATAAATTAAATTAATTTGAAAAGAAATATATCATAGAATTTTGGGTTGTTACATTATACCATGATTATAAGATTTATCTCTTGAAATTATATCTCTCTAATAAAAATTAATAGTGATACATCTACCACATAACATCTTCTAGTTCCCATGTAGCTTCTTTAAATTTGTGGTTTCATTCTAGAACTTCGACCAGGTTAGTGGTCTTGTTTCATATAACTTTATTTATTTAATCCATATTCTACATTGGTTATTATTCATAATAGTTATCATGCTCTAATGGTAATACCTATATGTTTACTGCAAGTCAAGTATCAAGTATGTACTTTCTCAAGAGTGATACATGAAATACATTATGAACTTTAGATAGATTCTATGGAATCATTAATAAATAAGAAATTGTTCCTATATGATCAATAATTTATAAGGGACAGATATATCTAGATCTTAAATTGAACTTATTTACAAATATCATGAACTTATTCAAATGATATATTCATGTAAATAACTTTTCACCAACTTAAAACTCTATATCTCACTAACGATTATTAACATAAATTTTATATCGACTCTAAGCTACCATGATGTGATACTGAATGTCTCTAAACTTATATTCCATTTCCTTAGATAGATTAAGTCCCAATATCATTATCTCTATAACTTCATCCAAGTATGTTGTATTTTTTTACTTCTAATCATAAAGGGATTCATAAAGATCCATTAATATGCTTGTTTGAAATATATTGTTGTAATAAAATTCTATGAAAGGAAAGTGTTGATCCCAACCACCTATGGAATCCATAGATAAATATCTCAACATAATTTCTAGAGTTTTAATGGTACTCTCAGAAATTTCTCATGTCAAAGGATGATATAAAGTACTGAAACTCAATTATATATCTAGTGCTTATAGAAGAATTCTCTTAGAGTTTTAGGTAATCCTTGGGTCCTGATAAGATATAATAGAATTTGGTTCCCCATGAAACCTTACCCCTTACTTAATGTAGATCCTAGAAATTTTATCAGGAAACAAATATTCTCTAAATTTAATGAAATGTACTGATTTTGTAAGGTGGTTGACAACATCCTAAATATAATGTTTCCATTAAGATATTTTTGGGAGTCCAATGAAGAAATACATAGTAATGTTTTACCTTTTACATTTTAGTATGGTTGATGGTTTTAACATTACCTTGGACTTATGTATCTCTGATTTAACTTTCTACCATACTAGGCATTGGGATACATACTCTACAATATCTCTTTTCATGGTTTCCCATCAAAAATAATATTTTAATTATCTATACATCTTCATACTTACAGGATGAATCGAGAATGATTAGTTTTGAGCTTCTTCAAGTATCTCCTTCTCCAAGTCTAGTATTGACAAGACAGGTATTCAGTTTTAGGACCTTTTCATTCTCTTAAAATCATGGTTGAAATCCGGGATATTACTCATAATTTTCTATAGTTCCATATCCCCCACCTATACCAATTTAATCCTCACATGTATAGATGGGTGACAAATCATCTAAGAAATATATTATTTTTCACCTTTCCTAATGATTTCAAGATCCATATTCCAAAAATCTATAAGTACTAGATCACCTAAAATCCTTATCAAAGAAAAAATAGCATATTTTTTCCAACATAGAGCATCATCCACCTTACTCACCTTTCCATGGTGGTAGTGTATTGATCAATCATAATATTTAATAAATTACAATCACCTACTTTAGAAAATATTAAACTATTTCTGTGTGAATATATAAGTTAATATTTTATGATCATTATATATATTATATATATCCTTATAAAGATAATGCATCCATATTTTCAATGAAAATTTTACGGTTAAAAACTCCAAATCATGAGTCGGGGAATTTTTATCATGAACCTTAAATTGGGATGAGGTATACTCTATCACTATATCATTATACAAGAAGATTCATCCTAATCTATTCTATGATGTATTCTTAAATATAAAAAACCCTTCTCCTCTATAGGGTAGTGTAAGTACAGTTGTGCTAGCCAACCTTATTTTTGGTATCTTGAAATTTTCCTCACATTCATCTGTCCAAACGAAATTATCTCCCCTCCAAGACAGCTTTGTTAATTGATTATATATCCATGATAAATCTGTTTTAAATAGTTTTCAGTATCCTTCTTACCCATGAAAACTACAGATCTTGGTTTTCATGGTTGGACTAGGAAATTTCTCAATAAATTAAACTTTTCTAAGGAACCATAAATATACCCTAAATTGAGATTATATTACCTAATAATTTAACTTTTTATATCCAAAATTCATACTTGGTAAATTTATCATACATCTTATCCTTCCACAATGTTTTCAGAAACAAACCTCAAATGTTATTCAAAATATTCCTTTCTCTTTGAATATATAATAATATTGTCTATTAAGACTACCAAAAAATGATTAAGGTAATCTCTAAAGACTTTATCTATTAATTTGATGATGATTACAGGAGAATTGGTAAGTCCAAATGGAAACACTATAAATTCATAATGATTATACTTTATATGAAAGTTTATCTTGGGTATATCATCTGTATTGACCCTCAATTGATGATATCTAGATCAAATATCAATCATGAAAAAAATTGATCTCCATATATTTGATCAGATAGATCACTGATATGGGTATAGAATACTTATTCTTGATAGTGATCTTGATAATTTCTCTATAATCAATTCAATGACACATTAACTCATATTTGTCCTTAAAAAAAGAACATGTGCACCCAATAGTGATGCACTAGGGTGTATGAATCCTTTGTTAATATTTCTCTTGGATTTTCTTCTTCAATTCCTACAAATCAATTAGGGCTATTCTATATGGATTATTTTAAATAGGTGTATCACTAGGTATGAGTTTTATTGAAACCCCAAATTCATGGATCAAGGGAATACAAGGAAATTATTTAGGAAATACATCATCATAATCCTGAATACCATGATATCTTTAATTTTGAGATTCTCCTCATACATTTGAGATAAACATCCCATATGAATAGGTAGTAAGAACTACATAATGGAAGTTACTTCCATTATATGTTCATACTCATCCTGGTATTGAAACATGGTTATAGGTTTATTCTGAATATCAATTATGACTTCCCTTCTACAATAATTGATATGGTATCTATATAGATTTAGTCAATTCATGCCTAAAATCAAATAAAATTCAACTAGATAGGGAATCACAGTATTTTTAGGATTCATATTCCCCAATACTTATATCATATAGGATCTATAAACTTGATATGTGATCATCATACCATTAGGTTTGTCATCACTAACTCAACATCTAATAATTTAGGTGTTAATGTGATGCCATTAAAATTTTATTTTATATAAATGAGTGTGTAGATATATAATAAAACAAAAAATTAGCTTCTCTAGAGTGGATGATAAATATACCTTTCACCACATTATTCTCATAACCCACTTTGGCAGTTGTGATCACATGAGACTTCCCTTTTTCCAATAACTGCAAAGGTTACTGAGGTTTAATATTCTAATTTTCCCCTATATTAGGGAATTTATTTATATAATACCCAAACTCCTTGTATTTAAAGAACTAAAGTGTGGGTGGTGTATTATATTGATATTTCTATCCATTAATTTCATTGACTGCCCTCTTAACATTACTTATACATTTATTTTCTCAATGTTTTGGCTTCCCATTGTTGAAATATCTTCTTGTTCCATTCAATAAATCACATGAGTTCTCCTTCCCACATTTTTGGAATGTGGGGGGTTGAAACTTCTTCTTCCAACCATGATCCATGCCATTGGATATTCTATAAATGTCACGAACCAGGCCGAGTCAACCCCGAACTAGTCACAAGATCCAGCCCGTGACAAGTCCCAAGAGGTGTTCCCAATCCTCCCGGGATAGCGAAAACCACCAAGGTAATCAATAGAGTACACAAGGGAACTATTTCTCCCATATATAAATAATCAAACAAACAGCGGAAAGAAATGGACAGACCAAAATACATTTATATAAAAACTAAACTGAAAATTATTTCTACAATAAACTGAAAGTACAACTAAACCAACAACTCAATTGACCAAACCCGATAAACAACTAACTCCATGTGACCCCACTAGTCACTCTCCAACACAATAATCACACATCACCCAAGGCGATCGAACTCAAGATGAAACATGCACAATGGCTAAAAACAGAAGAAGATTATAGGCGTGAGTATTAAAACTCGGTAGTTTAGCCTGATATTCTATTACCAATGCACATCCTTTGAAATAAAAGAAACATCAATTTAAAGTTTTAAATTCAATATATAAAGTAATTTTCTCCAAATGATGACCCATTCTATAAAAAATTTTACCAAACCAAAACATTCATGTTTTATAAACAGGAATGCTAGTAACAATTTTCAAAGAGGTGAAACATCAAAATGAAAATAGTTTTCAAGATGGATGCTTTAAAGAATGTACACTTTTAGATAAATCACACACACTACTGAATTTACCAACCAAGCACATCGTATGCCGATGGTGAGTACAAAATATCCAAAGAGCACAACTCACGGGAACACCACTAGGAACTTGTTAGTTGTGAGCCCCCGGTACCTTGTATATCGGTGAAAGTAACCACAATAAATATCTGTTATTGTGCACACAATCCACTAGTTGGGAGAATACCCATAACCTAGTGGTCCCCCAACATCATCATCATCATATCTTAGTTAGTTTTTTCATCGTCAAACTTGCTACATGAAATAGAGGACAAAACCCACGGGATTACTAGCATACTAGTAAACGTCCGCTCACCTAGATACTTGGGATTCCCTTTAGTGCTCAATCAAGTTACACATATTATCAAATACATTTTTCACATCAAAATTCCATTACCAAACCATAAACACACAAACATCCCGAAAACATACTTTATATTTCTTTCACGAATCAATAAACCACTGAAAAGTTTCATAAAACAATTTCAAGGAGTATAACGAGGCCTTGCACTTAAAATCCATTCAAAAATGTTCTTTTAAGGCCAGAAACCCATCAATAACAAAATAAACCATATTTTTCCACCCCAAAACCAATTAATAAATTACTTTCATTAACCATAAAATGACCCCAAAAGATATAACATGAAATAAAAGTGGAAACCATTTTTACAGAACAAAGATGGTGAAAAACAATAAAAACGTATATATCACAAAACAGTTGTGAAAGATAGTGTAATATTTAAACAAACACTTGGTGTGCACTTTTATGACAAAACTACTCTACCTTTCACAAAAGAAGGCTTAAACAACTATTTTTCACACCAATAAAATTTTCAAAAGGATGAAAAAAAATAAAAAACATATATATCATATTTGAACAATAATAAAATTATGAAACTTAAATGATAAAGACATGTTCAAGGGATATCCTACCTCAAATCCTCAGCGTAATGGAAAAACACACCCAATATCACCATCTGTGGGTTTATAAATGCTAAACCTATGACGACCAGACCAAAACGAACAAAACCCCCATAAAAATCATGGTATTACAGAACACTAGGTCTAACATCACTAGGGTAGAATATAAAACTAATAAATAATGAAAGGAGGAGGAAAAGGAAGGAGAAAGGAGAAGGAATCTCACCTTCCACTTAGAAAACTTTTCGTCTTCCATTAGATCTTCACCCTTAGAGAGAAGTTAATGGATTGGAACTTCTTGGAGAGACTCCTAATATCATTAAAAACCATGGAATAAATATTTCTGGGAAAAATAGTATAAATTTAATGACTTATGGACGAAACAATTTACCTTCTCAATTCTGGACGTTTTGAGGAAACCAGAGAACCTTTTCCCTAATAAGAGATTCAAATGAGCTCAAAATAGGAAAAATAGATAATTGGGGTGGGTCTAGGTATATTGGATTCGAATGGGAGGTTGAATCAATGAAAAATATTAAAAACATAAAAATATATAAAAGAAACAAATTATTGTTTTAAAACTGGAAATGGGCCCACGGGCTGGCCCAATACCTAAATAAGTAACCCAAATTCACCGTGCTTATAAATTTATAAGGGGTCAAAAGGATATGGTAGTTTTAATATGTCATTGGAGGCCATGTGGGAAGTGTAAATAACGAAAAATGTTCAAAAATGAAGATTTTATAAAAGAAAAAAATTGGTTTTTAAATCTGGAAATGGGCTCACAGTTGGACCAAATCATGAAATAACCACCCTTTCTCCAAAAACTTATAAAGAAGCAATGGGGAACCCAAATTAGGGTGATTATACATATATGAAACTTAAAAACTCAACATTAATCTCACCCAAGACCCAATAAAAAGGATCGTTATTTCCAATGAACCATATCAAAACAAAGACATGAAAAACTGGGTGTGACAATAAAACTCCATATTCCATTTCTTATCACTAGAACCATGAGGGTTTCTAGCTTCCATTTCCAAATTGAGTGAACATAAAATTATTTATTAATATATTTTAATGTTCCTTATGGATAATTCCTTTTGAATACATTGTTTCAAAGAACTAAATAATTGACCATTCTTACTTTTTGGATTTATGATAAAACTAGAATAATACCTCATAAGTCTTTTAAAATTTACTTCATAGGTACCGATGATTCATCATAAATCTATGAAAAATCTATAAATTACCTATCCATTTTTGTATGAAGATTTAATCTAATGAACTAATTTAAGAATACCATATTAAACTCCTCGTATTCCATGGAGTTTATTTCTTCTTCGTACATTGTATTCTTAATAAGATTCCACCATTGATCATTATCACCTTCCAAACGATAGACAAAAAAGACAAATTTCACATAGTTTGAGTATATAAGTATAGAAAATATATTTTCCATCACATTAATCTATTTCTCAAAAACTTTTGGAACAGAATACCCAAAGAATGAGGGTGGATGTTGTTGTATAAATGATTCAATAGAATATTTCTCTCTACTTGGTTCATTTTTAAGTTCAAAATGATCCACATTAACACTCATATCTTGAGATATTTAAGTGATGATAGTCATAATATACTAAATTTTATCTCCTAATACATTTGGTTTCTCATGATGACAATTAGGGCATTGGTCTTCACATTCATTGTTCACACAATTCCTTTGGGTTCCATCCATTGACTAAAAGTAAAAACATAGTGTAATTATAAATCTATAAAAATCAGTTTAATCAATCATATATTCTTGAAAAACATTTGTTATATCTTATAAATTATGACAACTTATTAATCTATAGAACATTAGGTTTTACCTAGGTCATTCATGGTCATAGTCTGTTAAAATATTTCTTAAATAAAATGTGAATTAACCCAATAATATCACCCCAAGAGTTTTAGACTAGGTGTATAGTAAGGGAACATTTACTATGAACCATAATATTGGTTGATATATAATAAATAAACTATTTTTAAGGTTATTAACCCAATATCCATCCAAACCAAAATCATATCCACTTGTTGTATCCAGACAGGGATGTATTTCTAGGAAAACCGCATAATCTATACCTTACCAAAAATTTAAGAACATATCCAATACTTAATCTTATCCGCATGGTTTAAAATTAAGTTCTATAATTATAATCTCAAAATACTAACTAAACCCTTCTCTAATACCAACTTATATGACCTAAGCATAACATACTTAAATATTGCATCACTTTATATGGATAAAAAATAACACATTTATACAATCCTCATAACCATAAAGTTTTACTGTATTTGTATACTATATATATAATCATATTATTTCATAAAGGATCTTTAACATATCCTATAAATTTCATCATATTAATTACCTTCTATAATTATCATACCTAGAACCTTCCATCAAAACCTGTGGAAGGAAAACATGAGAAATGTTAAGATCGGATGTTCAGTAAGGGTAAACATAGGATATGTCAATAAATTATCTTGAATGATCATAATGGTATGACAATATAATAATAACATAAGGAATCCATACATAATCAATTTAATATCTTTAATCAAGGTTCATGGAATAAATATTTGTCCTAACAAAAGACAATATTCATAAGAGTGAAGAATCATAAGTAATCAATTATGATCCATGAGAGAACAAAATAAACATAGGAATGTGTAAAAACACAAGATTATAAAATTTTTAACATTTATAAATAGGGAAAAAAATTCACTCATTAATTTAAATAAAATAAATTAGGTCCTCGCATAAACTTATGGACATGAAACCAGGTCCATGCATAAACTTATTAACATGAAAATAGTTTCATGCATAAAATTATAGAGATTAAATCAGATCCACACATCATGTTGTGAACATGAAATTTGGTTTACACAAAAAATATTATCTCCTGAGTTACCCAACTTTACCCAATTCATTTTAGGTCTATAGAAAACCCACATATCACATAAATTTAAACTATAAATGTGACACAAGATCATAAAAACACTCATCATTTCATCACCATACAACCTGTGGAAAACAAATAGGTTTCAAAAAAATTAATCATAATAATAATAATAAATATAATTAAAGTTTGTTATCAGAAAGTAATATCCCCAGTGAAATAGATGTATCATCAAAGGATGTCATGTTAGATGAAAAATGCCTTTAAAATATCACTTAGAACATTTTTTTAGGAAAATACCCCTTTCCTTTTAAAATAACATTTTTAAAATAAAAATATATCCAAAATATTATGAAAAAATTCCTTCAAAATAACCATGGAAATATATAATGTAAACCTGAAATCATCAAGCGGCCATGATAGCAGAAAATTCCACTCATCATAATGGTTCAAAATAAATATTTTATTCCCTCCTTAGGTAAAAAGTACCTTGTTCAAAAAATGTAATTAAAATTCCTGTTAAACCATTTTATAAAAATTAAAACATGGAAAATTTTTAATTTAATAAATCAATTAATAATATTAAAAATAATTATTGAAAACATTTTAGAAAATGATTATAAGGAAGAAAAAAATTTCATGTTCAAAAATGATAAATAAGGTCACCTTTTTTAAAAAAAATTATGAACCATTTTGAGTACCAAAGAGATATATCTGGTACTAAAAATTCACATTTCCATAAATTAAAATAGGAGAAGAAAAATTAAATGGGTTTATTATATAGTTAAGGTGTAATTTCCACCATGGTAAATCGATCATAAATAATCCTGATTAAAATGGGGTTAAAGTATAAATCCCTTACCACAAGTCTTGTCCTAATTCATATGAATTCAAACATAATGTATAATAAATATGTATTTATTATAAATATATTCCAATATCATATTCATAAATATCATACAATATATTATTTACTTATAATAAATTATCACCCGATTATTAAAAAATATTAATTAAAATCACTATTTCAAGGGATAACTATTGGGTTTTTCACGCAGGTTTTGATTTAATAGGATTCTCCCTTGTTCTTTGATCATGGTTTCATAATCCCAAAAATCATTACATAATTATCATTTATAATAATTATATACACTTTTATAAATTTTCATATAAATTGGTGATAAAAAATTAATTATATCACTTCATAGAGACAGTAGTTTGTATGTACAAAGAAGTGATGTTTCCACTTTTCGATGGTCAGAGTGAAAGAAAATTAAATAATAATTAAAAATTTTAGAATCATTATTATATCATAGATATCATATATATTCATTAAATCAGTCATTATTACCATCCATTTTAATTGAAAATGAAAAATGAATGGCATCAATTCATGGAGGTAGTATCCACACGTGCACACGAGTGATGTTATAATTTTAAAAGTGGTGGAAAGGTAAGAAGTTAGATATGATAGTATAATTAAATAAATATAAATATTTCATAAATATAATATATAAAATTAAATCTAATATAATAACCAATCTTAAATTATGGTGATGGAAAATGAATTATATCTCTACGTGGAGGCAGTAGTCTGCACGTACACACAAGTGGTAATTTTAATTCCCATTCAATGGAAGGAGGGTGGATAATGGTAGTTACATAAAAAAAATAAAATTTTTGTATATTTAAGTGACTTAAGTTATTATTTTATTATTAATAAAAATAATTTATAGGTGTAATAAAAATAAATTAATTGAAAGAGTTCGAGTAAGATGATTTCCCCTTCTTTGGTAGACTTCCATTATATACCTTATTAAGGACCCTTGTAATGGTATTTTAATAAAACCAATACCTATAATTAATGGATATTTATGTTTATAAGATACTTTTTCAGGTTATATTTGAGATATTTGGCTAAAATGGGTTTAAATAAAAGAGAGTAGGGGTTTCATTTTATAAGTGGGGGAGGGACACACCAAGAATATTTTAAAAGATTAAAATATTATTAAGTCACACTTATGGAATTGTGTCCCATAAATAATTAAATTATAAGTATAAGGTGATAAGACTTGAAATAAATTCGTTCAATATGATTTACATAATTTTATAGGTCACTTTAAACCTTATCACTTTAGTTTAACTCCCTAATAAACCTGTTTTAACCATAATAATGGTAATATATTTTTAATATTATTAATATTAATTATGACCAAAAGTAAGTCCATATTATTATATAATATTAATTATACTGATTTAAAATAAGGAATCCATATTATCAAATTCAATTCATATAACATGATGAATTTAATTTAAAAATAAACCCATAAAATATGATGAAAAAAAATTCTAGAAAAAATGTTTTCTTAAGTACAAAGATTTTTTATAACAAAATAAAGTATAAATTTTATTTCCAATAAATTAATTTAATTATTAATTATATAAATTATGTGATTTAACTTTTAAACCATCCTAAAACAAAATTAAACTTTTTAAATTCAAGAAACAAGAAGACAATTTTCAATATAAATCAATATTTTTCACTATTCATCAAAAAATCAAACATTTCATAAAATTATAAAAAATCCTCTCAAATATAATTTATACATGATGATTTCAAAATATAATTTCATTTATTTATATAAAATTTAAAAAAAATGGTATAAATTTATTATAACTTCCATGTAGAAAATGCAATAAAAATAATTCTTGAAGAAAATATATTTTTAAAGAAATTTATTTACTGAAAATATAGTACTTATTTGACAATATATTGCATTATATAAAACCTTTATAAATATTTTTCAAAATATTTTAATTTATATTAATATCTCCAATTTAACGGTTAGATTATAATGTTATACTATATTATAATTCATTTAGAATCAAGGTTTCTTATATTGCAAGTTATTTAAGAAAATATATTAATTTGAAAAGAAATATATCATAAAATATTAGGGTGTTACATGTTTTCAAAAATATGACTAGTTTACACCTTGTTTCTCCAAGATGGTCTCTTATGTTGACAAAATTCTCTAGCTTCTTCTTCCTTCATGGGGAAATTATCTATAAATTGTCCAATATTACCACAATTGCAACACTTAAAAAGGAATTTTACCCATGTATATGTATTTAAATTATTGTTTTATTTTTGAAAAGAATGATATAAATTCGTTGAAATTCATAGAATCATCCTCGGAATTAGTTTACCCCTCATGAGACTTATTCGGTTAAAGACATTTCAAACCATTTAAATATTCAAAATTTGTTTCCTCATATTTTCCTTTTTTTAGTTAAGGAAGGCACTCTTCTTATCTCATAGGATATTAAGAAATTGTTAAGATATTAAATATTCTATTAATTCAATTATTTTTCATATTGCGTAAAAATCATTACAACAAACTTATCTGGGATAATTATCTTAAATTTATTCACCATAATAGAATCTTTAAGAATTTATCCATAACTTTGAATAAGGATAATTATTTGTTCACTAAAATAAAGAACTCATACACTGAATCATCTTCTCCCATTTGACTATACTCAAATTGAGAATGATATTTATATAACCAAAAATCCTTAACTTTTTTTATATCCCTTATATATATCATACAGTTTCATCTAAATTCCATTTATTCATTTCAAATCCTTCTCTAAGAGGGATGAGAATAACAAATTATACATACTTCCATTAGATTAAAAAAAATTCATGTCAATCAATGTATATGTTTTCCTAGATTCAAGAATATCTTCAACATTATTGTAGATATAAATAATATTAAAGCTAAGGGATAGAGGATATGGAATCATACAATCCTTTCATAGATGGACTCGCTTCCCATCGAACATGAGAATTAATTTATTATAGATTTTATTCATGATTTCCATAGATATATTAAATCAAAAATGACGTTAGAAATAAATAATAAAATTGGATCCTTGAGAAAAATACCAAGAATCACTGATTTAAATATCTAAAATAACATGTTTCTTAGATACTAAATTGAAGAATAGAAGCCTACTCAGATAAAAATATATAATATTAAGAGAGAATAAACCACCACTGAAAGGGGTTGGAAGAATTAGTGGTTACCAAAATACTAACTCTCAAAAAACATTTCACATCATTGGTTAGTGTGTAGGATCATATGTGAAATAAATTAATTATGTGAGATGGAGAAAGATAGAATTCTCACAACATAAGAGTTTTTATCAGGTTAACTCACTCTATGTATAAAGTGGATAATCTATAGTGTTTGGATATTGAAATAACATTTTCTACATTCTTATATTATTATCAACAAGAACATGTAAAAGAGAAGAGAGGTATTCCTCAACTCTAAGTTCAAAAAAGATCAAGACACTCATCAACAATTTGATCAATCTCATGTATTATCCTCAAGTTCCTATAGACTTTGGATAAATTGTGTACCCTTGTTATTCTCATCAATCATAACCAAACTATCTTTGGAATGATCTTGGAAATTTATCTCTAGTTGTCTCAATTTGTTTAATTCTTTTTAGGAGACATGTCATTTATTTATAGACTGAAATCCACCACGATTTGAAGGTATCTATTATAGAATTATATAGATAATGAAATCCATATCTAAATTTTGTGGTTATATCTCTTTATATCTCACCAATTTGGGAAAAAATTATCTCCTGTATATATATTCAATTCAATAGCTGCAACATAGTTTATCCTACCACACTGTATATCTTTTTAACTTCAACACAAAATTCTCTAGTCCTATAACTATTTTCCTTCAAAGTGTCATACATGGGGATTTTATTTCCCACATTAGGATGTAAAATTCCCATTTCAAATCCTTATCCATTTATGGTATCTTTACAAACTTCCTCTAATTTCCATAGAACCATGGTTAGTCTTATTATTTGAATTTTCCCTAATAGTCATGACATAGGAAATATCCCTTATGACTATTTTGTTCCTTCTCAAACTTTTCCATAAAATACACATGATACTATAGATTCTAAAATATTTATGATCCAATGATTTACACACAATAAATTTTAATCAACTCACCACCCTATTTTCTAGATATAACCATAGAATAAATAATGAAAACTCATAAATTTTCTTCCCTTCTCTTCTAGATTAGCTCTAAAAATCGTTTTTATTATCTATAAGCATGTTATAAATAAATACAATATGAAATCACTTTTAAAATATCATAAATTAATTGTATTGGGAAATAAATCAATTAATTATCCCAATGTGATAGTTATTTAACTCCACGCTATATTACAAAATGATGTTTTAGAGAGTTCACTAAATCTTGTTGAAAAGATAAATTATATATTAACCAAGCTTTAATTGATATATCTTGCAGCTCCCTTTTATCAATTCACTTCATCAAATATCTTAAACCCCAATACATTTCAACTTCCTTAATCATATAGTAATTTTTATCATGTTAACTAATTAACCCTTGATGTGAAAGAAGAGGATGATCAAGTGTTTTTAACCAGTGAGATAGTAAAATCCTCCTTGGATGAATGAATTTGGTAGATATATTTATCAAATCTAGATTTCCAACATATTTTAGGGATTAAAAATGATAGGGATACCTCAATTTATTGGTCTCAATATAATAATAGAGATATATGTTTCAAGAATATATTTGAGGCTCCTCTATCTATTAGGAGAGAATCAATTAAAGAAAGACATCATTCTTATTGTTTTACTCACCCTGGTTCTAACATGATGTTTTATGATATCAAGAACTGATATTAGTGGCACTAGATGAATGGAGTGATTTATAAGTTCATTTATCACCACCACACTAATCAAAGGGTGAAGTCTAAATATCGAAAGACTCCAAGATTATTGCAGCTACTACCCATTCCTATTTGTAAATGGGACGAGATATCTATTGAATTTGTAATCATTTTCCCTCAATTTATTTATGATATTAATTAAATATGGTTTATCAATGAAATATAAATTAAATTTTCTAGATTTATCCCTATTAAATATATCATAAAGGTGAAAAATAATATGATATTTTATATGGAAGAGATCGTCAAGTTTCTTATAGTTCCATTTATGATTATTTCTAACCAAGACCCCTTATATACCTATTGGTTTTAGAATTAACTCCATAAATATATGGGATATTATTTGAAATTAATCAGGGAATATCATTTAAAAACTAATGGTAAGGAGGATTGAACCATTCAGATCCTTGAAAATATGCTCCATGCTTGCAAGCTTCGAAATGGAGGTTCTTGGGAGAATCAGATTTTATTGATTGAATTTTCTTATAATAACATTTATACATCACTGATTAAAATGGACCCATATTAACCTCATTATAGTGATCCATTATAGCCCAATCTATGATGGGATAAAATGGGTGCACACCCTATTTTTGGGAGAGATAATTGTATTGACATGATGAGTAAAATTTAATTAATTAATAAAATATTATCAAAGGTTCAACGTCATTAGAAATCATATATTCATAAACTTCATCACCACATGGATTTTATGGTGGGTGATCAAGTGTTTCTCAAGATTTATCCTTAGAATGACATCATGTGTTAGGAAATTAGGGTAAAATTATGTAAAATAATTTGAGATTGTGGAATGGATTAGAAAGGTGGAACACCAGTTGGATCTACTTCTATAGTTAACATCAATCCATGAGGTATTCCATATATACTGGTTTAATATGTACCATCTTGATTAATATAATGTTTGAATATGAATAAATGTATTGGGTATCTGATCCCACAGTGGCAGAGCAACCTATTCGTATTATTGATTATCATAATAGAGTATTATAGGGTAAATTCATTCCCTTAATTAGTGTGTTGCAGAAAATTGCTAAGTATAGCCATGAAACATGGGAATGTGAGGCCTTATGAAATATTAATGACCTCATTTATTTTTCAATCAAGAGTTTATAAGACATTTTAGGTGGATAATGTGACATTTTGGGGAGAATTGGGACACCCATGATGTCACATGTATGTATTTATTCTAATTTTTATTTTTTTTATTGGAGTTTTTAGACTTGGAAAGAATAAAATTTGAAATTTCTTAACATATAACAAAATACATCGTATGATAATGGCTATTATTAACCATGATTCTAGAATTTTTAGGTGTTTATTTAGATTATAGTGGTGAATGCATGATCGATGCATGGTTCCCCTAACCAAACATACAAGCCAAGCATCTTCCCATATTTTAAAAATATATATTTTTTATCTCGTTTTAAATGGTGGTATTTTATTTTCACCCTCATTTTTTCTAGAAGTATATAAAAGACTACTCTATAACACACTAAGATTTGAGTGTGTATTTTCCTTTAAATAAAATACTATGTTGAATAACTTCTAACACATGCCACACTAAACTAAAATAATTTATGATATATTAAATTTTCAAGAAGAATAAAATTTTGGTAATTATAACTATAGTAATAATTTATGATACTTACATTTTATTATTTGGGTTTTCTATGATAAGAAAATCAACAATTGATATGATATGATTAAAATTATTCAACATTTAAAATGGATAAGTTTTAAATAAATATTTTTAAAGTGTTTAATATTTTATTAAAATAAATTGATCACTTTTAAAATATGATAATATTTAATATTTCAATTTATTAACTAAAATATTAAAACTCAAATTAATATTAAATAAGATTAAGAGGGTATATAGTTTAAAAGGTTCATTTCTTTAAATACAATTTCTGTACATTTTATATTTTAATTTAAAAGATGATTTTATAAATTTTAAAATTTGAAATTGATATAGTGGAATTTTTGTTTGGATATATAAACACAAAATTATCTTATATTGGTTTTTTGGATTTTTATGAAAATGTTGATTTTTTGTTGAATAGTTAAAATACTATTTTTATAAATACTATCACATTTTTTACATCATTATGGTATAAGAATTACTTTATTGTTTTCAAAACATTTTTTAGACACAAAATTTAAATTTTATATGTAAAATAAATTATTTAAAAAAATTGTTGAATTTTGAAATCTATTTTTTATAATCTAAAACGTAAGTGAAGTATTATTCTAATAAAAGAACTGTATATTATCATTTTCATTAATTAATTACAAAGATAAATTTGTTTTTTCATTTATTTTGAATCTAAATAAATATAATTTTTTAATTAAATCAAATAAATTTCATGAGAATCAATTCCATAAAAAAAAGTTGTATAAATTTATTTTTATTCTTAATAAGATATTTTTCAAAAATACAGTTTTCTATTTCATTTTGAGTACCTATATTAAAATTTATTTTTACCTAAAATTGAATTTTATAAAATGGATTAAATATTTGAAATAGTCATATTAAAATTATTTAACAGTTCCTATTCTATTTTTATTCATAAAGAATAGTTATCATGGTAAAAAATCATTAAGGTAAGAGTTAAAAAGGCTAATGAGGGGGGTTAAATTAATAGATAGGGATTCAAATATAAATAAAATAGGTCTATATTTGTTTGGTGGATTATATTTCGACCTTCATATATATTTTAAAAATTGATCTAAATTGAATCCATTTTCCTTGAAAATAGATTTATTATATTTTAAAATTTAAGAGTGTTTATAATACTTGCACTACATCACTTGTAAAAAGGCACCTACGCACCTCACTTATACACACACATTAAGCCTAATAGATCAATCAATGCCTAACGAAATACCTTATCAACATCCTTATCCAATACCTATAGGTTATAATCTTCCCAAAACACCCATCTAAGAAGCCTTAATGTTTTTTTCAATGGAGATTGTCCAAGGAATAGATAAATGTTTTTACTAAACTCTTTCAAGTTACTTTATTCTTAAACCACCTCCAAATATTCTATAACTAAATGAAAATAATTAAATAATTTTATTTATTATAATAAAAAAATTTGGTTAATTGTAAAACCATTTTCTATCTCATTTCCATCCAATGAAAAATGAAAACATCACTGATGCATACATGTGGACTGCTACCTCCATGAAGTGATTAATTTAATTTTTCATCACCACCTCACATGGATATTTATATAGATATATTTAAAGAATAAATATGATATTTATTAAATAATTATTATTTTTCAAAGATAAATCATGATCTAACTTTCTTTCATTCAATCGTTTAAGAAATGAAACGTCGTCAATGAGTATGTGCAAACTACCGGCTCTATGAACAACATATTTAATTTTTCATAACCACCTTATATAGATGGTTATAAAAGTATATTTAATGTATAAATACAACATTTATAACATTATTAATATTATATAGGTGGTTAAACTATGAAAAAGGTGAAAGGACAAAAACCATTGAATCAAAACAAGTATGATAAATAGAACAGTTGACACCAAAAAAATCATTTTAAAAAAAATTATGAGTAAATATATTAAAGTAATCTTTTAATAAATGACATATAGAAAGATATATTTAAATATTTATCTGATATATATAAATAATAAATATAAATGTACTATAAAGGAGGATAGAATTCATTTGACCAAGAAAGAATCCATGGTAAGGGTTTAATTTACAATCTCATTTGTATTAAGAATTGTTTGTGTTTAAATTTGCAGTAAGGGAATTACATGGTTTCTCTATCTTAAACAAAAAAAATTCATACCATCAAATAATTTTTTAGGGTTAAAAGTATTATTTCATTTTTTCCTCTCTTTGGAACTCAAAATCACCAAAACCTTGTTTTTTTTAAAAATCAATCATTATTTCTCTTTTTTGGGCTGGGAATATTTATCTTCCTTATCCATATTCTTTATTTTGTTTCAATAAAATTATATTATGAACTTAGATTATTAATTAATGTAAAGTTTCATTAAATTTTTATTTATATTAAATTTTTTAAAAATAATCATCTTAACAATTCCTAAACAAGTAATTTTTTGAACTTCTTTACAAAAGTGTGAAAAGAATCTATTTTTAATGTTTTTTTTGCATGAATGAATTTTACCACCATCATGACCATTCTTATTTATTTAGCATCCTTCCCAAGTTTTTATTTTTATCCCCTGATTAATATATATTCCCATTATTCTGGTAATTTTTTTTATTTATATTGAAATAAAACAAAATTATTTTCTTAAATTTTTTTAAATGGATTTCATTTCAATTATGTATATTTTAATATTTCACTCAACATTTTATTATATAATCATGGTTTATTTCCAAGGTTCTGTTATTTTAAATTATTTCAAAAAGAATTTTTTTTAAAGTTCTTCTTGGAATCTCATGAAAATGGTTTTGATAGTGTATTTAAATTTCATTTTTACAATAAAGGTTCAAAATATTTAAAGGAAATTCCTTTTAAAATTTTCACTTCCATTTTACTCTCTATATACTAATAAAAATTCCTTTACTATAACACCCTAATTTTCATGAATTGGTGATATACTTCATTTACATGTTATTTATTATGATTTATCTACTCTACATCATTTATAGTATTATCTTAGGCATATACCCAATACTCTATATTGTGTAAATACCCTATTTCATTTAAATAATATTTGGGGTGTCTACCAAAAAAGTTAACTCATTTATTGACTAGGGAAATATTGAAAACCCATATACTTGTAAGTTATATGAAAAATATTATTCAATACTAGTGTTGTTTTATTATTTTTTGGGTAAATATTGACATTCCATATTAATTGATTCTGTATAGATATTTATTGATAGTTAAGTCATATTGAAGATGAATTGTATTGTTTATTCAATATATCAGGAATGAATTTGACATGTGTAAGTGATGAGTGTTGGATTAGTCTTATAAACTTGTTATTTTAATGATCCCAAATCATTTTTGTTATGTTTCTAATGAATTTACTATTTTATGATAGTTAACTATATTATATCCAAAAAATTATCTAAGTCAAGATATATCATTTCTATCTACCATTAATTGAAATGAGCTAACATTAGCTAAAGAAATATACTAATCTAATATAACTTTAGGTTAAGATGTTACCACTAGTTCAATTATATGACCACCTGATCGATTGACCACTAAATAGATCTACCATCAATTCAAATATACCTTTAGAAGATGTTATCATCACTCGGTGCTACCACCAATTCAACAATGCTACCGCCAGATGTTTCTACCATTTAATATAGATATTTTCAAGGAAACTCTACTACTATATCCAAAAATATCTACCATTTAATTTATTATACCATTCAGTGAATCTTTTACTAGTTAAATAAGTGATGCAATCGCTAGGTTGTGATACTATAAATAACTACAATCAGAAACCAGAGTGGAACCAACATAACAACCCCTCCCTATAATACACATTAATACATGATTTATTATATTAAAGTACACTTAATAAAACCTGAAATATCTATAAATCTATTTTATTTGTAAATTAGGTACATATCATAAAATCCTGAACTTAGGACACAACAACATTATTAAAAACTTCCTTAATGTGCTTCTAAAATTCCATGGCTTTTAAAGCTGTACTAGATAACCGGGGGTCATACATAAGAAAGGGGTGAGATATAAAGCTCATTAAGTTAATAAACATGGAATAACATGAATAAGTTAATACATGTTAGACAATAGGAATATCAAATGGGAATAAAAGGAACATGAATAATAATTCATGATATAGAATGATAATCATAACTTGGGAAATGTGGAAACAACTTAAAATACAACATCATAAAAATAGGTCAAAGATAAATAGATAAGTCATAAAGGTCCCATAAAGAAATTAGGTTCACTCCATTTCCCAACATGACATCTCATGATACTAAACATTACCCAATGCATTGGAGTGCTATAAAATTTCTAGCACACCCATCACTTTCATTTCATTATCTTGCTTAAGTTTTTCACATAGATCATACAACATGTATTTAATCATCATCATAATTTATTCCATAATAAAGGGGTATGGAATAAATAAATTTTCGTTAAAATTAAATTAATTAAAAGTGTATAAAGGTGAATACCCTTGATAGGAAATGGGTATGGTATTCACTACATAATTGTTTTGGTATGGAAAATTGTAGTAAAATTTCAGCAGCATAATGGCGTCACTTAAAAATTCATAAAATGGGTTGATGAGATCGAAAGGGGTCTCTAATAAAATTTAAATAAATCTTTAATTAAGGGGGTAGGAAATAACATATCCCATCATAATTAAATGAAGATAAAATATATAAGGTAAATAAGATACTTGAATAAAGATGAGAAATGAAAAGATCCCTCACTTGAGTGTGTGACTCAAAATGCTTGGGAGGGACTTATTGAGAGATTTGGGGTGCCTTGAAGGGACTCTAGAGACTGGAGGGAAGAGTATAAACATGATAAAAGTAGTTTTAGTAAATTGAAATGGGATATTGAGTGGGTTTATATGGGAAAACAGAGGGATTTCTTTATTATTTAGGTTTGGGACTCTACATAATAAAATAACCAAAATCATAAACCTCACCATGGTTTTTCCCACGATTTCTACCAAATGATATTATTTTTAATTATTTTATAATATCAAGGTATGAACAAAATAAAATAATTTCCTTTATTATGTGTAGGTGAGTAATACTCTTAAAGAAATGATTTTAAAACCATAAAATACATTACTGGTTTTGTAGGATTCATAATGGATTTATAAAATTAATCAAATAAACCTAAAATATAATTATTTTAAATATAAAAAAAATATTTGGATCTAGATACCATTTATAGTATTTATTACATCACTTTTGGGTCATTATAATGTCATACTAAATAAAGTATAGTTTTTCGGTGTTTAATATTTATTGAAAAACCCAACTGTCTCAAAAAATTATGAAAAATTCACAATTAGATAATTTTAACATTATGATTCCAAAATAAAATTAATTATATATAAATAATTTTCTAAATATTTTAATTTTTACTTTAAAAATAAAATAAATATTTATTAAGAAATGTTGGGTTTTTTTACAATAACAGTTTTCGAACCCTTATATAAATTACATTTGACATCATAAAAATTATATTTTCATTTATATTTAATAAAAAAATATTTAATAATAATATTTTATCAAAAATATTATTTATTTCAAAAATCCATTAATTCATCAAAATAAATTCCTTAATTGAATTTGAATATTACCCAAAAATACTATTTGTGTTTTTTTGAATCAAAATAAAAAACATTTATAAAGTAATAATAATATGATGAAAATATATTAATTATTTTAAAAGAAATAATGTAATTACTCATATTTGTATAGTCTTGATACATATACCTTTAATAAATAGTAAATCCCATAAGGGTAAGGATCATGACGGTGGGACTTTTATGGGGTGGTTTGGCAAACGTGGTTTGTGTCATGATCTCAATGAGAATAAAATTCTCTCATAAATGTTTTCTATCATGATTAATTTGTTGGATCTCAGCTTAGGATTGGTCAAGTGAAATTCAAAATGATGTTATTTCCCTCATAAGCTCTAATAAATGGGATTCATGGGGTAAGATCCTACTGGTTGAAGCCATCACTTCCTTTTTCTGTGTCAATTAGATTTGTTAAAACGCTATATTTATACTAATCATGTGATCACTATTTAATGGATATATTATCAACAGTAATGATTCTTAACAGTTAATTAAATCTGATAGTATATAATAAAAACAAAAAATTTCATGTTATTTCTATAACCATATTAAATAATAAGACATTTAAATAAATTTCCAGGGGAATTTTATTTATAACAGTTTGGGTCATTAAAATATTCTCCACTTAATAAATTTCAACCTAAAAATTTTCTTTTCCCACAATAAAATAGTTGAGGGTAACTCTGTTTCATCACCTCATATGGTTCCCACGTTGCTTCTTCAAACTTTTGGTTTCTCCACAAAACTTTTACAAGGGGCATTGTCTTATTTTGTATAACTTTTTCTCTATGAAATAAGATCCTCACTAGATTCTCTTCATAGGAAAGGTCATTATTCAATTGTACCACCTATGGATTGAGAACATTTTAGGGTTCTAGTTTTTACTTTCTCGATAAGGATACATAGAATACATCATGTTCTTGAGATAGGTTAGGTGGGAGTGCAATTTGGTAATCCACTGCTCTGATGTGGTCAAGGATCTCAAAGGGTTCAATGTATCTTGGACTATGATTTACCTTATTCCCAAATTTCATCACTTTATTCCATGGAGATAAATAGAGGAATACCATGTCTCCAAAATCAAACTATAGGTTTCTTCGATGATTTTCAGCAAAGATCTTTTGTCAACTCTAAGCATCCTTGATATGCTGCTGAATGGTATTAACCATTTCCACTATTTCATCAACTATTTCAGGACCTAGAAGTTTTTGTTCCACAACTTCATCCTATCGTGTAGGTGTTTTATATATCTTCCCATAAAGAGATTCATAAGGATCCATTTGGATGCTTTATTGGAAATGTTTTTTTCAACAGAACATGACTAGAGGTAGATGTTGGTCCCATAATCTTTTAAAGTCAATTGAGGATGATCTCAAAATTTCCTCAAGTGTCTAGATAGTCTGCTCTGATTGGACATCATTTTGAGGGTGATAATCCAGAATGAAGCTAAACTCAATATTCAAAGCATGTTGGAGACTCTTCTAAAACTTAGAGGTGAAACTTGAATCTTGATCGGATATAATCGCTAGTGGTACTCCATGAAGCCTTACAACTTATCTGTTGTATATCTGTTCAAGTTGATCCATTGATAAATCCTATTGAATTGCAATAAAGTGCATAGTCTTTCTAAGATGATCCACCACAACCCATATATCATTATTCCCTCTTGATGTATTTGGAAGACTAGTGACAAAATCCATGGTAATTTTTTCCCATTTCCATGTGGGTATGGGTAATGGTTGCCTCATCCCCTTGTATTTTTTACTTTCTATTTTCACTTGCTGATATACAAGACATATACTTGTATAATCCATGATCTACTTCTTCATATTGTCCCACCAATAGTATTCTCGGATATCTCAATAAATCTTTATCCTTCCTAGGTGGATGGATAAGGTTGATCTATGTGAATCATCTAACAACCCCTTCTTTAACTCTGGATTTGATGGTATACATTGTCTTGACCAAAATCTCACAACTCCTTATTCACTAACATTTAAACCCAAGGAATTCCTTTTTATTATAGTTTCCACTTTATTATGAATTTCCACTCATTTCTTTGATTATCCTTTATCTTTACTAGAAGGGATGGTTGAGAAATTATTTGTGAAAGTATTGATGATGTTCCATACTTTATGATTCCCATGTACATCCTTTTCAAATCTAAGAAGATCATATCCCTCTAAATTATCATCACTGATAGTATTTTTGGATCATTTATACTTAGAGAACCTTCTACTTTATTCACTTTACCAGGATGGTAGTGAATTGAGAATTCATAGTCCTTTATCATCTTTAACTATCTTCATTGGTGAATATCAATCTATTTCTATTTGAATAGATACTTGAGTCTTTTTTATGCGTATATAAGTCAAACTACTCCCAAAATATATAATTTCTCCATATTTTCAAAGATAATATCTCTATAGCTAACTCGAGATCATGTTTTGGGTAGTTATATTTGTGAACTTTCAACTACATTGAATCATAGGCTATGAATATGTCATTCTAGATTAACAAAAACCAAATCCCTTTTTTTAAGCATCTCTATATACTATGAAAATATCCCCACTTGTGGGTATTTTGAGCACAGTTGTAGTGATATACATCCTTTTTATCTCCTTGAATCTCTCTTCATGTTAATTATTCCAAACAAACTATACTCCCTTTTGAGTTATCTTGGTTGGAGTGTTTTACAATCGCAATAAGGTTCTCACAAATTGATGATAATACCTAGCTAACCCAAGGAAACTATAGATATATGTCAAAGATTTTGGCCTCATCCATCCTTAAATTGCTTTTATTTTTAAAGGATCCACATATATCCCATTAATTGTGGTGATGTTCTCCAATAATGAGACTTCTTTTAATCAGAACTCACATTTTTTGTACTTGGAATAAATCTTCTCCTTTCATAAGGTATTTATTATATTACTCATATGCTCCTCATTCTCCCTCTTTATTTTGGAGTATATTATAATATTATCTATAAAGAATGCCAAAAAATTGTCGAGGTAATATCTAAATACAATATTCCTCATATCCATGAAGATTTTTGTAGCATTAGTGAGCCTGAAAGGAATCACTATAAACTCATAATGGTCGAACATTGTATGGAAAAAAGTATTGGGGATATCCTCCTTCTTCACCCTAACTTGATAATATCTCGAATGTAGATACACCTTTGATAAGTATTGTGCTCCATGTATCTAATTGAACAAGTCATCAATCCATGGTATATGATACTTTTCTTTATCGTGATCCTGTTGAGCTCACGATAATCATTGAAAAGGTGCATTGACCCATCCTTATTCTTGATGAAGAGGACTGCCTCACCCCAAGGTGAATCACTTGGTTGTATGAACCCTTTATCTATATTCCCCTATAGTTCTTTCTTCAGCTCCCCAAGTTCCACAACATATATTCTATATAGATCCTTGGTTAATAGAGATTCCTTGAGTATGAGATCAATTAAAAATTCAATCTCTCAGCCAGGAGGAAGACCAGGAAATTCCTTGATAAACACATCATCTTACTCCATCACAATATTCATGTCTTTGAGGATGGTTATTTTCTTAGACTCAATCATTTTATCTAGATACTATTTCTTATAGGGAACTAATATCCATTCTTGACATGTTTTTTCTAAATAGGATTCATCCTTCTCCTTACACTTGTACAGAATCAGGGGTCAATTTGTAATATGGATATTGATTTCCTTCTCAAAGTAATTTATATTAACTCTATATAGGGAAAGCCAATCTATGCCTATAATTTCATCAAATTCCACCAAAGGGAGTATAACAAGGTTAATTGGAAGTTTCATCCCAAAAATTGTGATAGGAGAGGAGTTATATACTCAGGATGCAATAATTTTCCCATTTTTCATTTTCACCGATAACTCCACTTCCAAGATTCATGGTGGTGTTTGAATAGTTCTAATAAAATTTCTTGATAAGAAGGAAATCCTAGAACCAGAATCAAAAATTCAGTTCTCAATCCTTGAATGACTAACTAACGTACCAGTCCACTTGATTTTCAGGATCCATCTCAGCGATTGTGATGGAAAAAGCTCACCCTTTCTTCCTTGGAGGATGTTAGTTGTCTCTAAAAACCCGTGTCTTAGTTAATTGGTTTGAAAAGTGTTATAGTTCCTTATAATTGTAGCAATTAACAATGCATTGAGGGTCTATTAGATAATTCCTCTCCTCTGTTTCATTAGTGGGTTTCTCCTATCAGCAATTGTTAGCTAGGTTCCCTTCCTTCCCACACCTAAAGCATTTCCTCTCCCCCCTATTCAATTTTCATGGTACTTCTTTCCGCACATTTTACAAGTGGGATACTAAAATTTATTATCACCAATAGATTTATTTATCAGAAAACCAGAATTAAACTTCAATTTATGTTTCTTATCCCCATGATACCATTGATATTTTTTTACCTCCATTTCAACTTTGAGTGAACATCAGATAATTTTCTCATAGCTATCAAAGTCACATATCACCAGGTATTTTTGTATACTAGGATTTATCCCACCAAACAAGTGGTCAATCTTGCATTTGAGGGTAACGACAAATTCATACGTGCATCGTGTAAGCTTTATGATGTTTTCCTCATACACCCCAATAGATTTTTTATCTTTTTACTTGAGTTAAAGGAAATCCCTTTAAAATTTTAATCTGAAGAGTTTGAGGAAAATATTTATCAAAAAAAAATTCTGTAATTCCTTCCACCCCATCACTTCGATCTCTTCCATAGGATTCGTATTTTTTTATCAATGTTTACTACTAATCATATTGTCCCTCTATATAAGAAACATTCTGTAGAACCTTCTCTTTCTCAGAACATTGATGTATGGAGAAGATATTCCCAATGGAGTTGATCCCTTATTCCATGATTAAGGGTTTGGATGATCCATTGAAATTCGGAAGCCTTTGTTGCATAATGGTCTCAATTGCAGCTTGTTCTTTTTAAGGGGATTTAGGCTCTCTTCTTGATCAAGGTTTCTATCCATAACCAAAGATAGCTGATAGTGTATTTTCATAAAAAAAACATTACTTCTCCCATCAGGTTGGGCATCTCATTGGGGAAGTCATCACATTTCCCATCACATTGATTTTTTACCCGATTACTCCTATTTCTAGCCATTGGATAGAATAAAACGAAAATTGTGGATGATTATTTTAAACTATTAAAAAAATAAAAGGTAATCCAATGACATTAAAGGTATAACTTATAAAGTACATTTATTTCTTAAATTTTAAATTTCAAGGCTTCAATCTATGTTATCCATGATCTATTTCCTAACATATATTATTATGGGAATTTTTTTGGTTCCCTTAATAATGGTTTAAAATTAGATAATGAATTTACTAAATCATGTCCTCCAAGAGTGTCAATCTAAGTGCGTAGTAAGGCCCACTTTCATGTACCATGTTACACTGAGTTAGGCCCAACACACCTTATCAGAGTTGTTACCCCTAAGTACATCTATTCTGGAACCACGTCCACTTATAGTAACCAGACAGGGATGTATTTTCTTGATAAACAACTTACTCTATACCTACCGAAATTTTGGGATTTTTTCATAGAATTATTATCATCCCTTAGGATTTCACTAGATTTTTCTAATCCTAATTTGAAAAATAACTAAACCTCCCTCAAATACCAACTATAACAACCCTTCTCTTTATTACACACTAATGGATGATTTATTAAATTAAATTACACTTAATATAACTTGAAAGATCAAGAAAATTGGTGTATTTTGGAATTAGTCACATAGTGTAACATCTTAAAAAGTGATATAATAACATATCAAAAAATTCCTTAAATTTATTCTAAAATTCCATGGATTTTAAAGCTGAACGGGATAGCCTAGGGACATACATAAGAAAGGGGTGAGCTATAAATCCCAGTAAGGGAATAAAAATTGAATAACATGAATAAGGTAATACATGATAGAAAATAGTCATATCAAATGGTATTAAAAGAAATATGAAAAATATGGAATGATATAGCATGATAATCATGACATGGAAATGTGTCAACAACTTAAAACACTACATCATAAACATGGTTCAGGGATAAACCACCAAGACATCATGGTGGAAAAAGTCCCATAAAGGAATCAGGTTTGATCTCTATCCAAACATAACATCTCATGAGACTAAACATTACTCAATGCATTGGAGCACTGAATAATTATGGGTGCACCCATCACTTTCATTTCATTCTCATTCTTAGGTGTGTCACATAGATCATACAACATGGATTCAATCATCATAATAATTTATTCCATGATAAAGGGGTTCAGAATATATACATGTAAGTCCCAATTAAAATAATTAAAAGTGTCTAAATGTAAATACCCTTGATAATAATGGGTATGGTATTTACTAAAAAATTGTTTTGTTATGGAAAATCATGGTGAAATTTTGGAAACATAACGATGTGGCTTAAAAAATCATAAAATTGGTTGATGAGAGAGAAATGGGTCTCTCATCACTTGGAAATAAATTTTAAAGTTAGGTGGATATTTAATAACATATCCCATCATAATAAAAATAATATAAAATACATAAGGTAATGAATATTCTTGAATAAAGAGGAGAAAGGAAAAGATCCCTTACTTGAGTGTGTGACTCCAAATGCTTGGGAGGGGATTCTTAAGAGCTTTGAGGAACCTTGGAAGGACTATATAGACTGTAGGTAAGAGTATTTATGTGCTCCAAGGAGTTTTAGGGAAGTTAAATGGGATATTGGGAGGGTTTATATATGAAAATAAGGGTATTTCTTTATTATTTAGGTTTTCGACATTACATAATAAAATAACCAAAATAAAAAATCTTCCCCTGGTTTTTGCACATGGTTTCTACCAAATGGGAGTGATATTCATTATTTTATAAGTCCATGGGATTTAACTAAAAAAATAATTCCATTTATTATGTAGATAGGATTCATACTCTTAAAGAAATTATTTTAGAACATTAAAATATATTAATTGTTTTGGAGGATTGATAATGGATTTATAAAATTAATATAATAAACTTAAAATATCATTATTTTAAATTGAAAACATATATTTTTTAATAGATACCTTTTATATTATTTATTACATCACTTTTTGTCATTATGATGTCATAATACAAAAAGTATATTTATACAATATTTAATTTTTACCCAAAAAATCGACTGTCTCAAAAAAGTTATGAAAAAATAATTATTGGATAATTTAAATGTTTTGATTACAAAAATAATATTATTTTTATCTAAATAATGTTTTAAATATTTTAATTTTAACTTTTTAAATAAAATTGATATTTATTAAGAAATGCTGGGTTTTTGAAGATAATAGTTTTTGAACCCTTATAAAAATTACATTTGACATCATAAAAATTATATGATAATTTATATTTAATAAAAATTATTTAATAATAATATTTTATTAGTATATTATTTATTTCAAAAATAATTTAATTCATCAAAATAAATTCCTTAATTGAATTTGAATATTAACCAAAAATATTATTCGTGTTCTGTTGAATCAAAACAAAAATCATTTATAAAGTTATAATAATAGGATGAAAATATATTCATTACTATATAAAAAACAATGTTCATACTCATATTTATAGGGTCTTGATACATATCCCTTTAATACACTATATAATTCCCTAAGGGTAAGGTGTGTGATGTTGAGACTTTCATGGAGTGGTTTGGAAAACATGGTTTGAATCGTGATCTTGATGAGCTTAAACTTCTCCTATAAATCATTTTGTTCATGCTTAAGTTTTTGGATATCATCTTGGTGTTGGTAAAGGGAAAATCTTAGTGATGTTATCTCTCTCAGAATCTCCGATAAATGGGATTTATAGGGTATGATCCTACTGGTTGAGGTCATTGCTTCCTTTTTCTGTGTCAATTGGATTTGTTAAATCCCTGTATTTATACTAATAATTTAATCATTATTAAATGGTTATATTATCAATAGTAATGATTATTAACAGTCAATTAAATCTTTTAGGATACAATAAAACCAAATAATTTCATGTGATTTATATAACCATTTACATAATAAGACATTTAAATGAATTTAAAAGGGTAATTTTATTTATGACAGTTCGGGTGGTTACAACCAAGGGCTTCTACTGCATGTTAGAGAAAAAACCATTAAAGATACTACCACTAGAGCTTAATACCACTAGAGAGATACTATATTTATTCAGGATTAATTTCAAATTTATTCTCCAATGGCTTGTCTACGGAATTTAATGTAGTCATAGGCATGTGGATTAAAGTATTATTATTATTAAACAAATCCACAAATATCTTAAATACAATGTCAAACGTTTTTGAATCTATATCTCAATACAAAGATTTTAGTCTTTTATAATTATTTTTCCAAGAATGGAAAATTAGTCTTGGAGTTCTATAAATTAAGAATATCTCTCTCATACACATGGTAGTGATATACATGCATGTATATATAAATAAATAATCCCATACATTGGAACAAATGGAATCATTGATACACATGTGTGTGGAAGAACACTAGATAGTTTGTTGATTGAGAACATATGATTTTTCTATAATTTCACAATAATATATTTTTATGAATTTCTATAAAAACTTGGTTAAATCTTCTCAAGCTAACATTAAAAGACATATGAGAAAACAAATCTATTTGGATTGAGCTTCGCCAAATTTTCTCATCTCTCTTTCCTTTCTCTTTCTTTTTTAAAATAATATAGAGATATGTTTTTGTTTCTATATTGGTATCTATAAAACACACTCCACTACACTAAACTGGAGAGTGTTAGATACTCTCTTCTAAATCCTTTCATTTATACTTCCACATTTAATTGTGGAAGAGGTCCTGTTTGATCTGTACTTATTTTCTCCCATGTATAACAATAGAAGTGGATATTTTACTCTACAAGATTGTGTTCAATTATGTAAAACTAAATCTTGGTTATGGATCATATTATTTAATAATAAACTAATTAGTAGTGGGTGATTTCCAAGTTTAGTGGATTATGTCTCGGCTTGAGACTGAACCCCTTGTTTATTTTCATTATGTGATTTCAGGTTTTTTTTAATTAAACTAGATTTTATTTACTATAAATATCATAAAACTTTACTTTTAGAGTTTCCTTTAACAAGTGTTTTATATATTTTTTATTTTCTCATACAATGGTTTTAAAAGATAAAATAGTGTTTTTAAAATCATTTTAACTATGTTTTGATCAAATTGTTGAGAAAATTTTTAAAATAACTGATTATATAAATCTAAATTTTTAGTTAATTGGGTATTTTTTTTAATTACTGAATTTAAATATTTAAATATTTGAACCATAACTTTTTAATTTGAATCTCAATTCACCCCCCCTCTTGATCATTCGAGTCCAACCAGAATTTGGTATCAGGGGATTTTAAAATACTTTTTACTATGATATATTTTTTCCTAAATATATTAAATTTATATTTTATCTAAATTTATATCATTAGGGATAATACAAATCTTGTGGGAACAACCACTAATCAGCCAATATTTTTTAATGGAATAAATTATGCTCAATGGAAGTTCAAAATGAAAATTCATATAGAGAGCATGGGGTTTGATATTTAGACTATTATTGAGGATAAATATAAAAAACCTAATGCTAATAGAAAATATTTTAGTGATTCCACTAAGGAAACCTGTGATTTTAATTTCAATGAAATGAATTATTTATATTTTCTTTAGATGGAGATTAATTTAATAGAATATATGCCTAAATTTTTGTTTCAAAATATTGGATACACTAGTTGTTTCTTATGAGGGAACTTCAAATGTCAAATAAATGTGTTTGAATACTTATACTATTAAATATGGAATATTTAAGATGATGTTTGATGAATCTATTTTTGATATGTATCACAGGTTCAATGAAATCATTAACACTATGTATTCAATTAGAAATAAAATTGTTGACAAGGATCATGTGATGTGACTGCTGAGATGTATGATTAATACATGGAGAGGAACTTCTGTTTCCATTAGAGAATCCTATTATATTATTAAGTTTCTTTAATGGAACTAAATGGAAAACTCATTATATATGAATAGGAACTACAAGTAAAAAAAGAATACAGTGAACTAAAAATGAATCCAATATCCTTCAAGACTTCTGACTCAAACTAAAATAAAATATCAAAGTTGAAAGTTCATGTGATGATTAATCACCATCATACAATGATGAAGAAATGGGTTACCGAGACCAACATTTCAATAAATTTTATAAGAAAAAAATGCTTCTGAAATCCAATTATATTGGTAAGTATAACAATAGAGGAAATTGGAGAAGATAATGGAAAAAAGGATGATTACAATAATCATGTGACCTTTTATGAGTGTAAGAGAAAAAGACACATTCAAAGTAGACTATCCCAAGATCAAATATAATAAAAATTATGAGTAAAAATGTAAAATATATAAAAAAGTCTATGAAATACACATGGAGTTACTTAGAGGATAGTTCGAGCGACTCTAACTTTATCTGCAAATGCAGTGATGACAAAGCCAATATGTGTTTCATAGAAAACACATATAAGGTACCGATTATTTTTTCTGTGTCTTAAAAAAATATTTCTAACATTTCTAAAAATAAAAATATTGAATAAAATATGTCTAGTGATGATCTATTTTAATATTTTGATATGTTGGAAGAGACACTTAATAGACTTAAGGATAAATACAACATTTTAAAGAAGTATCATTCTTTTTCTGCTCACATTAAAACAAATTTTTCTATGGAGAGGGATAAGAATGATCAATTGTTAAAAGAAAATTATGATCTGAAAATGTCTTATGATAAATTAGAGAATTATATAGATATATTCCTTAATGGTAGAACAAATATAACCTAGATTCTTGGTAAAAAATTACTCCTAAATATACTATTGGAATTAGTTACCATCCTAGATAGTGAAAAATTAAATAGAAAAAATTCATCCAAAGTTCTAGTTCTACTAAATCGGTAGAAAACTCTTACTCTTATAGACCTAATAAGGTTTTTATTTCTAAAATTCTAATTACTCCCTATAGGAAACCTATTAAATAGTTATGGATTCTCAAATCACTTATTACAAACATTTTTGGTCCCAAGAAAATATGGGTACCAAGATTATTTTTACTTTAACTATTACTGTAGGAAACCTTGTTAAAAGTTTTAGTTAGAATTTATGTTATATAGATAGTGGATATTCTAGAAACATGACTAGGTACTACTCAATACTTAAGAACCCAAATAGAGTAGATGTAGTATATGTCACTTTTGGTGACAACACTAAATAAAATATAATAGGACTCAGTCAAATCGGTAACTCTAGTACTATTTTAATATATAAAGTAATATTTATTAATGTAATGAAATATAATATTCATAGACATTCACAATTTTGTGATAATGGTTATCATGTTAATATTGAAAATAATTATTTCAAGGTATTTAATTCCAACATGCTCTATATTTTACTTCTATGAAAAATGAAAATGTTTATGTTGTTGATTTAAATTCATTATTTTCTCAAAAATATTTATTTGTATAAGACCTTAATGATATATATGATGCCTTACCATGAGGTCTTGATGGTAAGATCATGATGTCCTGGAATAAGTCCTTGATGGTAATATCATGATGTCTTGGATCAATAATTAAGAGTTCTAGAATTATTCATTCCATCATTATGAAATAATTTATTGTCTTCTATTTGATTTTTTTTATCCATGAATATATTTCATAGTCATGTTATTGATTGTATCAGACATTTATTGATTATTTATTATTCCATGTTGAGTATTCATTGTATATTCAGAATATATTATATTGTGTTATTTTAATTACTAAGCATATGATCACACCCTTTATTATGTTTTCCTTTCCATAGGGTACTAAGAATGTTTCATTGAATGATTTCAAGGATTTTATGAAGGAAATAAAAAAAATTATGAAGTTTACAAGCTTTTATTTATGCTTCCAATGTATTGTTTGAGTCATGTATATATCTATTATCTCAAAACTAATAAACTATTTGATATCATAGATGTGATATTTTTTATGTTATACCAATTAAATATAGTAAATACTAGATCTAGAGTCGGAATTGTTTCATTACATGGATGATTACATCTCTTCCTCCATAAAACCATGGTGTCTCTCCATTAATTCTAGGTGGTTTCTCCAAATTATTTTCTCTTTCTCCTTTTATTCTTTTTCATATCTTATTCAGTCATTTTATTCTTTAAGTTACCAAGTAAGTATTTTATTTATTTTTAATGGTTTAATATGTGTTCATTATAGTTTATGATGATGATTGGAGGATATTTATGGATTCTTGAAAAGTAATTGGATATCATTATTGATAAATAATCCATGTAAGTACATAATATTTTTGAAGTGTTTCCATGATTAATGGAAATGTTTTATGAGTCTAATATATTGAATAACTTATTTAGAGATATCCTAGACTAAGTTTCATTATATCTTATGATTAGATTATTGTTCTTCATTACTTAATAGCATGTCCTAAAAAGTTTTTAGGGATATTAATATGTTTATTTCATGAAGAAACCATACTATGATGTGTGTGAATAAATTACCTTCAAGATTAAATAAATATTGAGAAATTTGATCAAAATTCCATGAAGGAATATTTTAGTTTTTCATGAAGTAATTTAATATGAAGAGATAGCATTGGATTATATTAATAATTTTCTTAATTATATTTATAAGAGTTAAGTAAAAAAATAAATGAAACCCAAGCAAGACAAGGGGAAAGGTTAACCACAAAGGTGGGATATTTTCTCAACTACAAGGATGTTATCCAACATGGCTCGCCTGAAGTGAAATAAAGGTTCATATAGAAGGTAGAGAACCTATATAGTTAGGAATACCATATGAACAAGCCACACACAAGATAAGAGGAACACCTCTATCTGGGGAAGTAAGGTATTAAAGAAGAGGGTTCCCAGAGAAGACCTAGATACTTGCAACTAAGTGGGAAAAGGAAGTTGATTTCTTACTAAGAAGCGACAAGATACATGAGTAATTGATGTCAGAAAAATGCATATGTGATCACTATTAATATTTCCTCAAAAAGAAATATATAATATTACATTGAATGAAAAGTATACACAGTGTTATCTTCTTCTTTAATCCTTTGAGGCTTCTGCACATGACATGGTCGATAAATTGAATTTACATTCAAGACAAGGATCGATTATGAGGATGAGAAGAATAATATTTTTCAATTTCCTTATATGAAATGTCTGGATTCTTCCATGAGTATCTATATTTCATATAAACACTACTTTAATGAGTGGCATAGGTATTTTGGGAGGCATGGATGTTTCATGAATATAAATTACATTCATGAGTAATGATTTCATGAATCTTCTATAAAGTATCGAGATATGTATGTGAAGTATAGATCTTACATGAGATAGAATGTGAGTGGATAATTAGTATGGATCGTCCACGTGAATATGGATTAACTATGATTATAGTGATGTTTCTATAATCTTCCAAGCTTCCTCAATACACCACTCATTTTCAAACATTTAAAACCATGATCACTAATCATGTGGATAATCTCAATAGATCCATAATAATTTTACATGACACATCTCATGAGATACAAGTTCTATGAATGTGATATGTACTACTATGTATGGTTTAAAAAATCTCAAAGCTATAGTTTTTTCCAAATGATGAAGCTTGATATACGCATGGGTGAGATCAAAATACAAAGATACACAAGTAGTTTCATTTTTATGTATATAAATTTAATGAGAAGAAGAAACATCACATCCAAACATTCACAGTTCATCCTAAGCTATTCATTCAGCCATGAAATCCATGATAATTCTACAGGTTTAATGCATGCATCACATGAAAATCATGTATGAATATTGAGGAAAAAATTTCACATTTCGGTTTCATCCAATAATAATTTGATTCATTAATTTCAAGAATATGATAATAAATAATGTTCTATTTCATGTGGTAAAAGAAAATGGTTATTCCACATTAAGTGATATGGATGAAAATATAAGTAACATGTAGAATAGTTCCTCTTCAGATATTTAAATGAGTATCCTCTCAGGTATTAAAATATTATTCTGCAATCCAACCAAACTGTCTATGAAATTTTATCATGATTCATCTTTCATGACTCATGTAGAATTTGATGAAGATATATTCTAGGATATTAAACATAAAAATAATATCTATAATAAATTAGGATTTATTTGGGACTCATTGACTAAATTAAGGAGGAAAAATATTGGTTTTCAATTATCATAATTAATTATATACATGATGTTTTTTATGTATATATTGATGTAGGTGATCAAATAAAGTGTTTTCTATCTTTGATAAAATTTATAAGAGAATTTCCCAATCATTTTTTGAGAACAAAGAGAGTCGATTCAAAATTTGTATCTAAGATAGAGAAGGAATAAAAGAACCCATATTACTCAATATTTTGGGATGAGTTTTGAGACAACATTTATATGATATTCCTAAATAATGTACATGATAATTCATGTTGATTTATCATTCTTTTAGAGTAAAATAATATCACAATTGGTGAAAATTAAACTCATAACTTATCAAGGTCCTTCTATCAGTGGATCAAAACTGAAGAAGGTTGAAAATGGTGTGTATAATTAATTGTTGGATAATTATAGTTAGGGTGTATAACCAATAACTACTATTATAGTATTGGGGTGTATAATAAGTTATAGTTGTACCCACTTGGACATTTAGTGGAGAATATATGTTGGGGTATATAAAAAACATGGAAAGGAGTATGATTTTATGTCAAACCTTGTAAATATCATGGGTTATGTTTCCTATTAACATTACTACATATGAAGTGATACTGAGAGATAATATTTAGTATATTGATAACTATAATAGGATCAAGTGGTTGAATTCAAAATTAAGATAATTCACAAAATAATACCACTGATTCACCTCCCCCCCCCATCAATTATCAATCTAGACTGAGGAGCTACAACTAGTGTCAAAGGGGGAAGGCATCCTCTAAAGAGATAATAAGAATTATGGGGCATGGGAAATATCAAATCATTAAAATTACAATGTGTTCCCACATTCAATAGAAATAATTATCATAGTTATAGGAACAGGATTTTATCCTATCTTCTATCGCTTCACCTAAAAGTAAGAGACGTGGTTCTATTTGGGTTTCCACCCATTACTGAAGGTGATGTTAGGAATCTTGTTAATAAGGGGAATGTGGAGTTATGTGGTAAGGCTCAAAATATAATCTTAATTTATATTTCATAAAATTTATGTACCAAGGTCATGGGTCTTCAAGATGCACATGAAATATAGGATAATTAAAAATTGGTTATGAAGGTAATATCAAATTAAAAGAAGCTAAGATGAAAGTTTTGAGGATCTAATTTGAAGATGTAAAAATTGTTTATCATGAGACTATAGATGAATACTTTACAAGGTTCAATGATATTTTGAACTAAATTTGGAGTTTTCGTGGTCAAATGAGATCAAAAACTCAAATAAAGAAAGTTATCAGATCTAAACCAAATCTATACACCCAAAAAATTTATTTTAAAGAGGATTGTGGAAAATGTAGATTAGAAGGTCACCAAAAAGAATTCATAACTGAACATAATAGAGATATTTACCATGGTATTATTGAGAAAAATAATAATAAAATTAATTAAGTTTAATCAATTCATGTTATGGTTACAAATAAGCCTAAGAAAACTGAGAAATTCAAGAAATAGTGATTTATTGTTTTTTCTGAACAATTGGTAAAGTATAAAATAATGGAAAAAGCACAAAAAAGTGTTGATTATAAAGGAAGGAAGTTTGTGGTAGAATAAAAGGTTAATTCTCTTGAGAGGTCATAAATAATAGGTGACATAAAATTCAAAATGAGGATATGTGAGAGGTGTGAGAAGACTAGTCATGATATAAAGAATTGTGTGAAAATTGATCCTAATCAAAAGGAATTTATGAAATTATCATTGAAACCACAATAAGATAGGGTTGATTTAATTTTAATGGAAAATAATATTATCTCTAAAATAAATAAATATCATAGAGATTAAATGAGTTTACAATCTGTTAAAATTATTAATAAGAAAAGAAGTGTTGAGATTGGAAGGAGAAAATGTTATAGGATGAGAGGAAACTCTCACCCTGAGTCATACTTATAAAAATTTAAATAGTTCCTTCCTTATTACCTATAATTTCATGGGTTTGGAACTAAAATATAAGGAATTAAATAATAAGTTTAAGGCTTTGACTCGTTCTAAGGACCTGACCCTAGTGGCCCAGAGCCAGTACCTTATTTGATTACATTGGCATACATACAAGGAATAGGAATCCCGAAATACCGAGTAGTTTAGTATTATTGGAAACAAGTTACATACATAAGTTTATCATTACAAAAAGAAGGTAATCAAAACACTATTTTATTCCACTAGAAACATCATGTCTCTTAGATTATGCTTGAAAGTCATTCATAAATTACTTCTTCATGTCCTGATAAAAGGAAACATAAGAAAGGGGTGATCTCAAATGCTTGGTAAGAGTAAGCAATATAGCGGAAGATAATATAAACATTAAACATGGTGAATAATTGAAAACACCTGCCTTTAATAATGAACTTGAACACATTATGGAAGAAATATGAGTTGAATAAATAATGCCATAATAAAATATAATCATGGGTATTCTACTAGTCTAATAACCACATGAACTTAAAATAATAGCATCATAATGAGGAAAGTTCATATGCCATACATCATAATCATACCGTACAAGCCTCGTCCTAGGACCATAAAATTATCATTTTTTCAAGGACTCGTGCCAATACCATAGTTTGTCTCATGAGACCTACTGATGCATTGAGGGGCTATAGCGGGCCCCACCCATCACAAAATAAGTCCAATGCATTCCTCATATGAGTGGAGATAAACATAAACAACATATACATTCATATTGAAACTATCATATGAAATGTAACTATCTTTCCCCAATCATTAAATATAAAACACTAACCATTCCGAGTAATATGGTGAATGGTTTTAGGATAGATCAACCAAAATAGATTTATTCATAAACCATTAAATAAAATATGGTATATGACTTCATAAATTATTAAACCCAATAATACCATGGAATCAACAAGAGTGTTTAATGAAATGAAAACACTCTTATAAAATCATTAAACAATTCTGGAGATAAATACTCTTTTATTTTAAAAAGAAGGGTTCTTTTGGAAAAATCTTTGTATAAACCCAGAAGTGAAGTAAGATAGTATTTTCATAATAAAATTATTGATTTAATAAAGATAATGGTTTCCAAAAACAGATTATAGAGTGCCCTTGAAAATAGGTAAGAATTTGAGAAATTCCCTTGAACCGGCCTCGTATTTTTGAAATAATTTTGAATGTTTCATTTAAAACGTGTAACTATCCATAAAATAAGGAAGAATTATGGTTTTTAAACATATATATGATACTCACACAGAATATATGGAGAGTACATAACAATACTTAAGAATTTCATTGAGGTATTTAGACAATGAAAGTATCCCGAATGAAAATGGAAGTTCGGGTGGAAAAAAACACTTACCTTAACTCCGAACGTGTTACTCTCTTGGAGTTAAGCTCCTGGAATATGAAATTATACTTATTAATAAATTATTTAAGAAACTATTATACATGTATTTATTTTATCATAATTCTTTTTCGTTCATTTATACCTTTATTTCTAAGTTATTATATTGAATTTCATTGTTCTGGGGTGTTTGTTTTCATTGTTTTTATAATCAGTTCACTTGTTTTTAAGTAATAGAATTCATGTGGAAAGGTTATAAATCTCCAGGATTGGAATTATATATTATTTAAGAACATAAATAATTGGTAATGGTCATTTCTATCATTTGGTTACATGGAATGAGGAAGAATAATTTGATGACAACCACTTTGATTATTCAGCGGTATTTGGATTATTATGAACTAGTTTTGTCATATAACTTAATTATATGTACATATTCTAGTTCCTGGATATTAATTAGGTTGTAATACATATATTATAGTCTGGTTCAACAATAAATATAGTTTTATGACCAGTAATGAAGAAGAAATTGAAGAACGAAACTTCATCGTCCACGAAGGCTATAAATTGGAACCTCATGGACGTTGATTTCATTTATAAAAAATAAAAGTGAGGGAGTAAGAATATTTTTGATGGTTCTTACATTAACATGATATAATTTCAGTATATAGATGATACTAGAGCTATCATGATCATTTGGACAGAGGAGGTGAGGAGAGGAATATGAAAGAGATGAACTTGAAAATAAAAGAAAACTTAAGAGATCCCTTATGAAAATTTGGCAGCCTAACGACATCTCTTAAAATTTCATAAAATAAAATGATGAGAAAAAAAGGGTATCTCGTCATATTGAAATAAAAAGTACAGTAAGAAATATAAATAAAATCGAAACCCAACATATGAGAAAGGAATTTCAAATAGCTAACATAAAATACGTGTCGACTTAAAGAAGAGAATGAAGGATTCCCTTACCTTGTAGAATAACTCCTAGATCTTGAAGGATGGGACCTTGGGGGATTAGGGAAACCTTGAGAGGACTCCTAGAGAAGTAAAACCACCATATATTAGAGGATGAGGGATTTTTAATGAAATAAAATGAATGGATGAGTGGGTATTTATAGAAAAAGAGAGGTAATTTGTTAATAATTTCAACGGGACACCTCATTAGTGGTTTTTGCCAAACCATGGGCTTGCCCATGGTTTTAGCAACCTGGGACACCTCATGTCATAAGTTACTATACACAAGTCGACCATACATTTATATTTAATTATTACATCATTATGATGTCATTAAACTACCGAAAACTCAAAACTGTATTTTTTACTAATCATGAAAAATTCATGTATTTTAGAAAAATCCCAAAAACTCACCCCTACCATTTTTCGACATGTTGAATTCAAAAGTAAAATCCATTTTTTAAAAATAATTTTTTAAATATTATTAATTTAGTTTTTAAATGAGTTCATAGTTAATTCGAAAAATAACAATCTTAAAGTGCAATTAGTTTTATTTCTCTTTGAAAAATTAATTAAGATCTCATTATCTTCTTTCCTTAAGAAAATAAAATATAATTATTATTTACTATTCATAAGGGTCATATTACTATTCATATTACTATTAATATTACTATTCATAAGGGTATGTTACTATTCACCAAAAATCATATTTTTTCTATCAGACTCCAAATGACTTACTGAACACAACTCTAGATGACCATTTTTTGAAATTCAATACATAGAAGAGGCAAAGTTGTGTTCAATGGATAGATTATAAAATTGAATTCTATATTTATTTTCAAAACCTTGGGGTGTTACATTCTCCCCTCCTTAAAAAAATTTCATCCTCGAAATTCTCAAAATATTACCTAAAAAGATTCGGGTATGTCTTTAATATAAGTTCCTCAGGCTCCCATGTTGCTTCCTCCATCTTGTGGTTCCTCCATAGAACCTTTACCAGAAGAGTCATCCGATTTATGAATACTTGTTCTCTAGTATCAAGAATCTTGATAGGCTCTTCATAATAAGATAGATCTGGCTCAAGTTCTACTTCTTCATAAGTGAGTACATGTGTTCGGTCTTGCATGTACTTTCTTAACACTGACACGTGGAACACATTGTGAACCTTGGAGAGACTTGGCGGCATTGCCAAATGGTAAGCTAAGGCTCTAATTAGATCCAGAATTTCAAAAGGTCCGATGTACCTGGGACTTAATTTTACCTTTCTTACTAAATCGTATAATACCCTTTCATGGAGATACCTTAAAGAAAACGTGATCACCTTCTTGAAAATCCAAATCCTTCCTTCGGTTATCTGCATAACTCTTTTTCCTACTTTGAGCTATTTTGATATGGTTCTGGATAATCTTCACCTTCTCTGTTGTTTCTTCAACAAGTTCTGGGCCCACGAGCTTTCTTTCACCAGCATCATCCTAGTAAGTTGGTGTATGACATCTCCTCCCATATAATTCTTCATAGGGTGCCATCTGAATACTTGAATGGAAGCTATTGTTGTAGGAAAATTCTACGAGAGGTAAATAATGATCCCACATGCCGTGAAAGTCAAGTGAACAAGACCTCAACATGTCTTCCAATGTTTGAATAGTCCGTTCAGATTGTCCATCAGTTTGTGGGTGGTAGGTAGTGCTCAAATGAAGATCAGTATCTAGGGCCTTCTGAAGACTTTTCCAGAATCTTGATGTAAAACGTGGATCACGATCAGAAACAATCGATAGGGGAACTCCATGAAGTCTCACAAATTCATTAATATATAGTCTTGTTAAATGTTCAAGTGGTAGATCTTCTCTTATAGCAAGAAAATGTGCTTACTTGGTAAGACTATCAATAATGAGCCATATTGCATCATTCTTTCTAGGAGTCTTTTGTAGTCCCATGACAAAGTCCATCGTGATATTATCCCATTTCCACTTAGGTATAGGAATAGGTTGCAATACTCCTCCAGGCTATTTCTTGCCAGCTTTCACTTGTTGACAAACCATACATCTTGACACAAAATAAGAAATATCCCTCTTCATGTTGTCCCACCAAAAATGTTCCTTAAAATCTCTATACATCTTAGTTCTACCAGGGTGTATAGATAAATTGGAACTATGAGCATCATCCAACAATTCCCTTTTTAGATTAGGTATATCGGGAACACAAAGTATCTTCACAAATTTCAAAATTCCATCTTCATATACGAAGTCACTCAATCTCCCATCATTCACAGCTTTAATCTTCTTTTGAAACTCCTCATCATCAGCATGAGAAATTTTTATCCTTTCTAGTAAAGATGTTTTGGAAACCATTTGAAAAAGAATTGATGTTTCACCTTCCATGGTTATTCCCATATCCATATTTACTAGATCCATGAAAATAGGATCCCTTTCAACTCTCATCTTGTTTAAAACTCCATGATCCTTTCTACTCAAAGCATCTTCCACCTTATTTTACTTCCCCGGGTGGTAGTGTATCATGCAATCATAATCCTTGAGTATTTAAAGCCATCTCCTTTTCCTCATGTTGAGTTCTTTCTGTGAGAAAATATACTTCAAACTCTTATGATCAGTATAAATCTCACATTTTTCACCATAGAGATAATGTCTCCATATCTTCAAAGCAAATATTAAAGCAGCTAACTCAAGATCATGAGTAGGATAGTTTTTCTCATGAATTTTTAGCTATCGTGATGCATAAGCAATAACCCTATAATTTTTCATAAGGACACAACCAAGTCCGTTCTTTTAAGAATAACTATAAATAACAAACCCATCATTCCCTGATGGTAGATTCAATATAGGATCATTGACTAATATTCTATTCAGTTCTTTGAAACATTCTTCACAATCTTTTTTCCAAACTAATTTAACCCCTTTACGTGTGAGCTTCGTTAGCGGGTTATCCATTCGGGCAAAATTTTGCACATAACGCAGATAATAACCTACTAAGCTAATAAAACTGCGTACCTCAGTTATGTTTGTAGGTGTGGGCCAATCTTGGATTGCCTTTTTCTTTGTAGGATCAACTAGGATTCCATCCTTAGAGACAATATGGCCAAGAAAAGAAATCTCCTGAAGCCAGAATTCACACTTGCTAAACATCCCACATAATTCATGTCTTCTAAGAGTCTTCAAGATAATGAACAAGTGATTTTCATGATCTTAGTAGCTTTTGGAGTATACCAAGATATCATCAATAAATAACACTACAAAATCATCAAGATATTCCTTGAAAATAGAGTTCATTAGATCCATGAAGACAGAGGGTGCATTATTCAATCCAAAAGGCATTATTGTAAACTCGTAATGCTCATACCTGGTACAAAACACTGTTTTCGGAATGTCCTCCTTCTTCACACTCAACTGATGATATCCAGATCGAAGTTCAATCTTTGAAAAGTATTGATCTCCATACAGTTGGTCAAATAAATCATCAATGCAAGGTAGGGGATACTTGTTCTTTATTGTTATAACATTGATCTCCCTGCAGTCGATACATAACCTCATAGATCCATCTTTCTTCTTAAAAAAGATAGGGCCTCCCCATGGAGAAACACTAGGGAGAATAAATCCCTTACTACTCAATTCCTCTAGTTGTTTCTTTAGTTCCACTAATTCCACAGTGGCCATTCTATAAGGGTTCTTCGATATGGGCCTTGAACCAGGAATTAAATCAATGGAAAACTCAATTTCTCGTTCTGGAGGATGTCTAGGTAAATCTTCTAGAAACACGTCAATATATTCTCTCACAATAGGTACATACTCTATTTGAACATTCCTTTACTCACCCACAGTTATTTAATTCTCTTCCTCACCAATAATTGAATTTAGTTAAGCTACTGGGGGTGGATCTAGATAATAATCAGGTGGTGACGATTCTACTCTAAAGATAAGGTGTTCTTTATCATCGTCATCAAAAATCGTAACCTCCTTCTTCTTACAATAAATTTTTTCATCATGGTCTGAAATCCAATCTATACCAAGGATTATATCAAATTAAATCATGGGTATGATGATGAGATCATTAGATAAAGAACATTTATATTACTTAATGGGAACTGATTCACAGAACTTTGTAGCAATGATACTTCCCTTATGAGTTTTGACTAACAACTCCCTTGTTAAATCAAATTCGAAATATCTAATTTTCATAGAAAACTGAGAAGATATGAAATAGTGCAATGACTTATAATCAAATAAAGCATTGGATGAACTTGAGGAAACAATTAAATCACCTGACACCACGTCATTAGAAACTTCAACCTCTATAGTTGTGATTTCATAAGCTTGTCCCTGATCCCAAGGCCTTTTCTATTGCATATTTCCTTGACGTTTCGGACAATCATTAGCATAGTGTCCCACTCCCGACAACTATAGCATTGAACATCATTGGCTTCCTTCTTCCCTTTTAATTCACCAGCAAGATGGCCTTTCTAACCACATTTGTAGCATACTCTTTTTCCTTTTAAGCATTCACCAGGGTGTTTCTTTCCACAATTGTCACATGGTGTAAATTCAACTATTCCCATATTCCCCGTTTCCTTATTTCCTTTCCTAGGGTTTTCATCAGCCCTCTTCTTTTCTTGATTTCCCTTAAAGTCATAAGACTTAGAGAATTATTTTTCCTGTCTTGATAGCACATGAAACTATATCCTCATATGATGAAAAACTTTGGGAGACCAGTGCCTGCCGGAGGAATGGATTTAGGCCATCAAAGAATCGATAAATTTTTCTCCTTGGATTTCACATGTAGTTTATAGCATGTCTTTCTAATCTTGTGAAGTTAGCTTCATACCCTGCAACATTCTCATCTTCCTTTTACCTCAGATTCAAGAATTTTCTCTCTATATCTGCTCTCTTCTCACGAGGGAAATATTTTTCTAAGAATATTTTATTAAAATCCCTCCATTCCATCTATTCTATCTCTTCTTCCTCCTTTGTGTTTTGGATTAATATCCACCACTGATCAACATCTCCTGATAGATGATATACTGTCATGAAAACCTTCTCTCTTTCATTACATCTCAAAGCGAGAAATATCTTCTCAAGGGAACATATCCACTGCTCTGCTACAAATGGGTTTGTAGTCCCGTTGAATGATGGAGGCTGTTGTCGCATAAGGTGATCTAGCATGGCTCCTCCATGTGGTGGATCCGGATGCTCCATATGGGTAAGGTTATTATTCATAACCTGAGTAATTTGTCCCAATATAGTTATGAGTTTCTCAGCACCAGTCACAGCACCAGAGCCAACATCATTATCTTGCGTCGAAGGAAAATCCCTACCGGGGACACATGCACTCGTGCGATTTCCATTCCGTCCACTAGGCGACATATTTAGATAATTGCATACACTATATTAGGTTATGAATCATAATGTATAATCTTAACTTAAAAATACTCAGAAAAATTGAGATCCTACGCATGGCTAATCCCATATTCACAAAAATGTTTTCTTTGAGGAATATTTAACATTTCAATCCTTAGTAATGGCTTATAAAGAAAATGTGAATTTTTCTAAGAATATCCCCCGGGATTTTCGTAACCAAGAGTGCAGCAAGGCCCATTGTCGTGTATCAGTTCCTATTCGAGTCCAGCTCAAAGCGGTGTTTTCGGGTTTTACCCCTAGATACATATGTGCCAGAGACGCCTCTACCTGATCATATCCAGACAGGGATGTAATTCTTGAAATATCCACATAATCTATTCTTTACCAAAATACTAGGATGTTATTGTATGTATTTCCTCAAAGTCTAACTTAGGGACTCTTCCCTAATTCTACATTTTCTAAATCTAGTTTCCAAGTATTCTACTATACTTCCTATGATACCAACTGTAAGGACCCGACCCCAGTTTCCCAGATCTGGTACCTTATTTGATTACATTGGAATACATACAAGGAATACGAATCCTAAAAGACCGAGTAGTTTATTATTATTGGAAACAAGTTACATACATTAGTTTATCATTACAACATGAAGGGAATCAAAACACTATTTTATTCCACTAGAAACATCACGTCTATTAGATTATGCTTGTAAGTAAGTTATAAATTAATTCTTTATGTAATGAGAAAATGAAACATAAGAAAGGGGTGAGTTCAAATGCTCAGTAAGAGTAAGAAATTTATCAAAAGATAATATAAACATTAGACATGGTGAATAATTGAAAACACGTGCCTTTAATAATGAACTTGAACACATTATGGAAGAAATATGAGTTGAATAAATAATTCCATAATAAAACATAATCATGGGTATTATACTAGTCGAATAACCACATGAACATCAAATACTATCATCATAATGAGGAAAGTGCATATGTCGGATATCATAACCATACCGTCCAAGCCTCATGCTAGGACCATAAAATAATCATTTTGTCAAGGCCTCGTGCCAAGACCATAGTTTGTCTCGTGATACCTACCAATGCATCGGGGGATATAGCGGGACCCACACATCACATAATAAGACCAATGCATTCCTCATATGAGCGGGGATAAACATAAACAACATATATATTCATATTGAAACTATCATATGAAATGTAACTATCTTTCCCCAATCATTAAACATAAAACACTAACCATTCCGAGTAATATGGTGAATGGTTTTAGGATAGATCATCTACAATAGATTTAGTCATAAACTATTAAATAAAATATGGTAGATGAATTCATAAATGATTAAACCCAATAATACCATGGAATCAAAAAGAGTGTTGAATTAGATGAAAACACTCTTATAAAATCATTAAGCAATTCTAGAGATAAATACTCTTTTATTTTGAAAAGAAGGGTTCTTTTGGAAAAACATTTGTATAAAACCAGAATTGATGTAAGATGGTATTTTTATAATAAAACGAGTGATTTTATAAAGATAATGGTTTCCAAAAACAGATTATAGAGTTCCCTATAAAATAGGTATGAATTTGAGAAATTCCCTTGAACCAGCTTCGTATTTTTGAAACAATTTTGGTTGTTCCTTTTAAAACGTGTAACTATCCATAAAATAAGGAAGGATTATGGTTTTTAAACATATATATGATACTCACACAGAATATATGAAGAGTACATAACAATAATTATGAATTTCATTGAGGTATTTAGACAATGAAAGTATCCTGAATGAAAATGGATGCTCGGGGGGGAAACCCTTACCTTAACTCTGAACATGTTCCTCTCTTAAACTTAAGCTCCTGGAATATGAAATTATACTTATTAATAAATTATTTAAGAACATATTAGACATGTGTTTATTTTTTCATTATTTTTTTAGTTCATTTATACCTTTATTTCTAAGTTATTATATTGAATTTCATTGTTCTGGGGTGTTCATTTTCATTATTTTTATAATCGGTTCACTTGTTATTAAGTAATGGAGTTCATGTGGAAAGGTTATAAATCTCCAGGATTGGAATTATATATTATTTATGAACATAAATAATTTTTAATGTTAATTTATATCATTTAGTTACATGGAATGAGGAAGAATCATTGGATGAAAACCACTTTGATTATTCGGCGATATTTGGATTATCATGAACTAGTTTTGTCATATAACTTAATTATATGTTCATATTATGATTCCTGAATATTAATTAGGTTATAATAAATATATTATAGTCTGGTTCGACCATAAAATGGTTTCATGACCAGTAATGAATACGAAATTGAAGAATGAAACTTTGTCGTCCACGAAGGCTATAAATTGGAACCTCATGGACGTTGATTTCGTTTATAAAAAATAAAAGTGAGGGATTATGAATATTTATGATGGTTCTTTAATTCACATGATATAATTACAGTATATGGATGATACTAGAGTTATAATGATCATTTGGATAGAGGAGGTGTGGAGATAAAAATAAAATAGATGAACTTAAAAATAAAAGAAAAGTTAAGAGATCCCTTATGAAAATTCGGCAGCCTAACGGCATCTCTTAAAATTTCATAAAATAAAATGATGAGAACAAAAGGGTATCTCATAATATTGAAATAAAAATGATAGTAAGAATACTAAATAAAATCAAACCCCAACATATGATAAAGGAATTTCAAATAACTAACATAAAAGAAGTGTCGACTTAAAGAAGAGAATGAAGGATTCCCTTACCTTGTAGAATAACTCTTAGATCTTGAAGGATGAGACCTTGGGGGGATTAGGGACACCATTGGAGGACTCCTAGAGAGGTAAAAACACCAGATATTTGAGGATGAGTGATTTGGAATGAAAGAAAATGAATGGATGAGTGGCTATTTATAGAAAAAGAGAGGTAATTGTTTAATAATTTCAAAGGGACACCTCATTAGTGGTTTTTGCCAAACCATGGGTTTTCCCATGGTATTTGCCCATGGTTTTAGCATATTGGGACACCTAATGTCATAAGTTACTATACACAATTCAACCATACTTTTATATTTAATTATTACATCATTATGATGTCATTAAACTATCAAAAACTCAAAACTGTATTTTTTACTATTCATGAAAAATTCATGTATTTTAGAAAAATCCGAAAAATTAACCCCTACCATTTTTTTACATGTAGAATTCAAAAGTGAAATCCATTTTTCAAAAATAATTTTCTAAATATTATTAATTTAATTATTAAATAAGTTCATAGTTAATTTGAAAAATAACAATCTTAAAGTGCATTTAGTTTTATTTCTCATTGAAAAATTAATTAAGATCTCATTATCTTATTGCCTTAAGAAAATAAAATAATATTATTATTTACTATTCATAAGGGTCATATTACTATTCATATTACTATTCATAAGGGTATGTTACTATTCACCAAAAATCAAGTTTGTTCTATCAGACTCCAAATGACTTATTGAACACAACTCTAGATGACCATTTTTTGAAATTCAAAACATAGAAGAGGAAAAGTTGTGTTTAATAGATAGATTATAAAATTGCATTCTATATTTATTTTCAAAACCTTGGGGTGTTACAATCATGGATAAAATGTAGAGATTTTCCCTCATATATTCAATTGACTACCATTAAATAGAAGAAGGGGAGTCACCCCTTGAGGGGAGAAACTTTGAAAAGAATTTTTCATTTCCATGAATTTCTTGTGAATCTAGAGATTTTTGATATATTTAAAAATAAAAGTAATAATGGTTCCAATCACACTTACATCCCTTTTTTTTAATTATATTAAGTTCCCTTATTAAGCGGGGGTGTTGGTTGATGAGAATATAAAATAAAGGGGGGGTTGTTTTTCTTGCACATGAACTATTTTTTATAGTATTCTTTAAATATGTGTAGGTTATAATTTACTCATGATTAATACTATTTTATACATCCCCAATTTGTAAAATAAAAAACAATTATAAGCATGGTATTACATATGGGAGTTTTTATAGATAACATTTATCACTTTGGTTACATAAATATTTTTTATACATCATATTTTCCCATGTATAATAGCTTAATTGAAGGTTATTTTCTAAGAGAATCATGTGATATCATCCCTATCATTAAAAGTTTAATAAATATGGAGTTAATGTTTTTTGAGAAGTAGAATTATATGAGATAACACTTACACTGGCCTTAGAATTTATTGTTAATAGGGGGAATTAATACATGTAATCATACATATTGACATTGAAACTTTTTTGTATTTCAAAAAAATTAAAAGGGGGTATTTAAGTGAAAAAGTAAGTATTTCATTTGTTGTTAACAGTTTAATATGTGTTCAGTTTAGTTTATGATGATTAATATAGTATAGTTATGGATTCATGAAAAGGAATTAGATATCAAGATTTATAAAGTATCCGTATAATTCCAAAATATGTGTAAAGTGTTGGCATGATTAATGGAAATGGTTTATGAGGTTTCTAGCTTTAAAAACTTATTTGTATAAGTCCAAGACTAAGAGTAATCTTATCTAATGATTAGAGTATTATTGTTTAATTCTTAATTACATGTGCTAATAAGTGTTTATATATAGAACTTTGTATACATCCTGAATAAACCATCATATGGCATGTGTGAACCACACATGTGATATATGTGCACAACTATGTGGGAGACAGCCTGCATGGATAGCCTGAGGTAGTAGGTTTCTGCATAGTAGAGGGATAACACCAACACAAGTAGGAATAGTATGTACACAGGGTGTACACATGAGTAGAAGAGTGCCTTCATTTTTGGAAACATGGTGGAAGAGGATAGGGTGCTTCAATAAATCCTATTTACTCACAACCGGGTAGGAAAAGAAAGAGATTTCTTATTAAGAAGCGGTAAGTTTTATGAGGAATCGATGTGGGAAAAATGCATATATTTTCACTATTCATTCATTATTAAAAAATATAGACATAATGATACACCTAATGATAATAATCTAATCCAATGTCTTCCATATTCATCCTTTGAGGGTTCCATACATAACATGATCAATAAATTGACCATATGTTTAAGCTAAGGATCACCTATGAGGATGAGTATAAGAATCTTATGTGAGCTCTTTCTGTGAAGTGTTAAGCTTCTCTTATTAGTAGCTAACTTCCGTATGAAAACTTCTTCCATGAGTAGCATCGATCTTATGTAAGTCATAGATATTTTATACATATAATGTTCTTAAATGAGTAATGAGCTCATGTATCTTCCATGAATAATAGATTCATGTCTCTGAATTCAAGGTCTCCTATGTGAATAAAGCTTCCATGAGTGGAGAATCATCATGGATATTCTATGTGAATAAGGTTTAATCATGAATATAGTAGTGTTTCTGTGAGAATATAAGCTTCCACATGACACCATTGGTTTTCTCCTTTTAAAACCATGTTCACCGATCATTAATATCATCTCTGAATATCCAAAAAAATCTTACATAATATGACCTAATACATCTGAGTTTCATGAATATGATATGTAATTTCATGGACAATTTTTATAAGCTCAAATATTTTTGTTTCCCTGATTATAAACCTTTATTTACACATGGGTGAGATTTAAATACCAATATACACTTGTATTTTCACTTCAATTTGTATAAATATAATGAGAAAAAGAACTTCAATATCCATGCATTCATAGTTTATCTTTAGTTTTTAATTTGGCCATAAAATCCATGATAATTCTATAGGTTTTATTCATGCATCACATGAAAATCATCCATGAATATTGAGGATAAATTTTTTTATATAGGTTTCATACAATAATAATTCAACGCATTAATGCGATGTAAATGGAAATAAATAATTTATTGTTTCATATAGTGAAATAAATTCATGATTGTATGTGAAGTAATATTTTAGTAAATATAATTCAAGGGGAGAATAGTTGTTCTTTGGAATTTAAATGAAGATTATTATATTGCATGATACATGAAAACTATTCATGATGATAGCCATTCATTAACCAAATGAATAAAGAGAAAAACCATATCCTTTCAGGTATTTAAATATGATGATGCAATCAAACAAATACTTTAATAACATTTTTTTAAAATGAATCTATCATGATTCATGCAACATTTTATGAAGAGAAATTATAGGATATTAGACATCAAAATAATATCCAGAATAAATGAGGATTTATTTGGATTCAATTGACTACATTAAGAACGAAAAATACTTGATACCAATTATGATAATTAATTATATACATGATATATCTTTATATATAATGATATAGGTGATAAAAGAAAGTTTGTTTGATCTTAGATAATACTTATGAGAGAACTTGATAAGCCCTTTGTAAGAATATTGAGAAATGATATTATATTTGTATCTAGGAGAGAGAAGGAAGAGAAGAATACAGATTATTCAGGATATTATTAAGAGTTTTGAGACCATCATTTTGACTAATGTTATTAAATAATATACAGAAAAAGACTTGTAGATCCAACTTTCTTGTGGATTAAGATCAAATCACAATTGGTACAGAAGAAACCCATAACTTATTAAGGTCTTTATATCACTGTATCAAAACTAAAGGTAGTTAAAATTGGGGTGTATAACTAGTTACTAGAGAGTTTTAGTTGGGGTGCATAACCAATCAGTGTAGTTGTGGTATTGGGTTATATGACCAGTTAATGTTGTAGACACTTGGATATTTAGTGGAGAATTCATGTAGGGATGTATCACCAACATGATAAGAAACATGATTTTATACCAAACCTTGTAAATATTACATGACATGTTCTCTATTAATATTACTTCAAAAAAAGTGATATAAAAAGGTAATATTGAGTGGATAAAAAAAATTATTATATTTAGAGGTTGAATTTAAAAGGAATATAATTAACAAAATAAGACCACTAATTCACCCCCCCCCCCTCCCCACTTAGTAATCAATCCAGTCTAGAGAAATATAACTCTTCTATATATTTTTTTATAACCAACAATGGTGGAAGATACTATGGATAAATTATGTATAAATCGTGGGTTTTTTAGTTTCTAGATATTTTATAGCCTGTTTTTGTCTCAATATTTTAATATTCAAAGAAGGCATGCCAATTCCATTTAATTGAGGTAAATGTTTCTAAATAATTTCTTTTTTATAGGCTCTTGGTTCTTGTGATTTAAAAGTGATTCTTTGTTAAATTATCACATATATACATGATATTTGATGAAATTATATGTGTGTTAAAATTTCTTAATGAATTTTGAGTTTAGAATAAAGGGTTTTCAAAGGTATCCAAGTGTTATATTTATAGGACTAGATTTCATGCCTATAAGATGCTTATTAAATATCTTTGGGAAATTTTTAGAAAAAATTGACTTATAAAAGCTGTTTTAAAATATTTTTTATTTTATTAAATTAGTTACATGGTTTTTCATTATGTTATAAATTATAAATGGTGTGTTTTAATTTCTTTATATGAGTATTTATTATAGACACTCTATTATATTTTGGCCCCCTTCTATATTGGTATAATTATTGGATATGTTATATTTAATATTTTTATATGGATTTAATAAAGGTTTTATTTTTTTGATAGAGTTTGAAGGTGAAATGAGAATTGATTTTTAATTTTATTTTCTTGGTTTTCATTGTGACTAGTTATGAAAAAAATTCATGGGATCTTGGGGTAGTTATATGGGTGATGGAGGATGGGTGATGGGTGATATACTAGTTATCATTATTATTTATATAGTGAACCAATAGTTTATTTCATAACTTATCTAGGGGATTATTTCCAAAAAAGGATAGGGGTGAAATTCAAGTTCTATGTCTATAGGGTCTCATCATAGGTTGGAAGACGGTTTTGCTAGTGAAGATTTAGATTATCTCATAGGCTTGAGGTTGTCATCCCATAATGTGATTTATTTTAAAATTTTATTTTTCTTATTCCATAATTTATCTTGAGATATATGTTTATATGAATTTTTTGTATTCTTGGATATTTAATTTATCTTTATTATTGTTTTTAAAGTAAATAGTTTTAAAAAGGAAACAAATTTTTGTTGGGTTCTTCTTATGAAATAAAGGTAAAAAATGTATTTTCTAATTTTATTTCAAACTATTAGTCAAGTTTTCAATTATAAAAAAATATATATTCATCATGGTATCATACTGATAATTAAATAACATCCTATATATACACTCTCATGTGTATATAGACATGGTTTTATCTAATACAGGTAAACAAAATGGATAATCCTCCATTGATGGTGTTCTTTATAAGACTTATTTGTGTTTTATCGGTGAAAATGTTTGGGCGGGGACCATGGGTCACTAGGATATTATCCATGGTTTTCTATGATGGATATCTATTTTGAGTGTCTTAGTGATGTTTTTATCATGGTTTATTGGAAATTTTAAGGGTTTGTGTAGCTGGGCCATGAAATGCCTAGTTTAGGGGAGACTTTAACATGGTGATGATCCATGAATTTCAGTGGGAATTTTGGAATTCATGGATTTATGTGTTTCTTGTAGGAGGTTCCATAGTAAATAGGGTTGGAAAAAACAATCATTTAAATGGTTTTTTATCCCCTATTCCATGATTAAGAGTTTTTTTCTCCATGGTCATGTTTAAGAGAACCGGTGAAAATGGTGAGGCCCGTTTGGGGGTGTCATGGTTTCTCTTCACTAAAGTAAAGTCTTGAGGTAGAAATTCCCATTTATGAATCTATAATGACATGGTTCAAGTCAATATTTTATTCTTGTGGTGAAATATTTGGGTGTTTAAAGGGGGGTTAAAGTGGTTTTAATGGCTATAAACATTGAATCTTGGTTGACTGAACCACTATGACATGGTGTGGTCTTCACCACACCATGGCGGGGTTCCCTTGAGACTTGTTACAAATTTGGTACATCTTATCATCTTGGTTTAGTTTCACTTCAATATCTTCAACCCTAGGTGATTGGAGACTCGTCTTTAATAATATTTTTAGCCAATGGTCAATTATAAACTCTCAACTTCATGTGGATGATTTTATTTTGAACTAAGGTGAATTTTTTCCACTTTCTCCTCTTCACTTCCACTTTATATCATTATTTATCCATTATTATTTCTCTAATGACCATGAGAGAGGGATTTATTTAGTTTTGGTTGGTTTTTTATTATATTAGATTAAATTTTGATGTATATATGTTGTTAGAGTTCAACATGATAATCTGTGGTGGTGTGATTATTTTTGTTCTTCTCATTCTTGCATTATGATAAATGAAGATTTATTTTAGGTTAGGGATTCTAAATATCACTCTTTTTATTATATGTGAATGTGTAATTATCATACATGTGTTACCATTAGGTAAAGAAATACAATTGATCTAAAAATATAATGAAACAAAATTAAAGGACTTGAAAGGGGATATATGATCACATGTGTTTTATGTGTTTTTCATGATATTGATCATATGGTATTTCTGAGATTTATTGTAAATATTTTTGTTATAATACCATGACTATTTTTTATTTCATTATTATGTTTAATAATATTTAATCACTTAAATAATATAAATTAATTAAGATGTTGAAATCTATAAATTAATGAGATATTGTTAGCTAGGAATTATTAAAAGGAAAGTGAGAAATTCTTACGTATGTTAGATTATAGTTGATTATTTATAAAATCAAAGTTGTTTGATACATTAATTTATTATTTTATTGTTATTATCATAGTTTTTATCCTTGTTATGATTGTAGTAGCCTTGGTGGGATTGGTTTTTTCACATCTATGATCTTCTTTTGAGGTATTTTATCATTTATTTTCAATCTTATCTTGGTCCCTTAGCTTTCCCAGGTGTTTTTGGCAAAAAAAATAAAGTTTTTGGACCAGAAAGAAGGTGAAACATGGTTGTATTGTGGTTATTATAAATCTTGCGCTAGTCTAGAAGAGATCGTGTGCCATAGACAATGGCACTATTCAAGCCACATAGCCTACCACAGGGGTGTGTGGCTAACTGTACACCCAAACCAGTGGGTAATCCTGAGAAGCATGGTCTACCACATAGGCATTCACCCACCCCTAGAAATAATGTGGCCTCATTCCTCTTTGTATAAAGAGGGACACGTGGTTTAGGCATAGTTTGTAAAATCATGTATCCAAACTATATGACATATCCAGGTCATTAAAAATATGGAATTCACCTTTATAACCTCTTCCAATTTTAACCCAAATCAACCCTTTTTCCCCATTCAGGATTCTTTACCCTAGGCACCTAATACCCTTCTCCTAGATCCCTTTTACTCTTAAATATTGGGTGTTTTTTGAGTGTATCTTCCAGGAATGGTCAAGTAAGCCCATTCTTCCTTGGTTTTCTGCTTCTTCTTAGGTTATTATTCCTTCTTCTATGGGTTTGTGTTTATACAGCCGTTTGGTTACCCTAAAATTGGTTGAACCTTGATTTTTTATGATTATTCTTAGTGTTTATGGTTTTACCATGCCTTATAGGGCCATTTTGTGGTGCAGTTTTGGTTTTCCACCAGATTCCAGAAGTTTCCAAACTTCAGGTAGGTGATTCCATGCTTTATAATTATTATATGATTTTAGTTTACTTTATGTGATTATTTAATGTTATCTATAGATTTTTTGAGTGTTGAAAATTTTGTTTTAAAAAGTTTTCAAGGTGCGTATTTATTGAAATGTGTTTTTCTAAATGAAATTGGTTGGGTTTCATGTGTGCTTTCTTTGTTGTGATTATAAATGTGTTCTAAGAATTGATTAAGTGGTATGAAGCAAATTTTCAAATGGCTTTGGTGTGCATGTGGATTTGAAATAGTCTTTTCTTATATAAAATTTTGGTTATTCATGTGTGTTCATGGTATTTGGTGTTTTCATGTGAAAGATGTGGTTTATATGATATGAGATGATGAAATTGAGCACAAAGGGAATTCTAGGTGACTAGGTGGATAAACAAGGACTAGTATTCCAATCAGATCAGTGGTGTAAAGGCTTGGTTCCTTCTAGTAGGATTGATTCTACAACACTAAATAAACATGTAATGATTAGATACCACTATATCTTGGGATGAATTCCTATCTAGTGGCTTATGCACAAGGAAGTTGTGAGTTATAGTTTATATACCATGTTTCACTGAGATATGAGGTTCCTAGGGTCCCAAAATTTCTATTACCTTTAGGGATTACCCATGGTGTTATTGTGATTTTCTTCTTACCATTGGAATATAGTGTACCTCACTTCCATTTTAATTTCAAAGTACTCTTTTCTTGAAAAACAAATCTTGAAATATTTTATTAAATATGTTTCCCATATTTTTTTCTAAAACTAGCATGAAGATTTTTTTTATAATGTTTTGGAATTGAATCCTTCTATATGGGTAATATCCTTCTAGGATTTGTATCACACCCTATATACACCCTCAGGTGTATGTAGATATTGTTATGTTTTACCTCGGTAAAGGAAATATATTCCATGGTTGTGACAGGGGATCTAGTTGCTAGTAGTTCCTCTCTTGAAGGTATTTTTGCAGGTGGCATGAGGGTGATGGCCCACTTGTTTCATGGAGATTTTTAGAAGGGTCTAGATAGATAGGATCTAGGACTATCAGGGCTTGAGGTTCTGGTTGTGAGTGGGGTGTCTGGCCAACATACCTTTTGAAAGACCTTGAGTAGCCATGGGATATTGGGAATTTTTTTTTGACTTATCATCTAGGTGAGACGTACAGGCTACAGATTATGTATAGACACTAGGAGGGGATGAGGTGGTTTGGATTAATGTTGTTTTTTTATGGTTTTATTTTGATTTATGGAAGTATTTGGAATTTTTTTATTTCTAAAAAATTTTAGAATGTTTTATTGATGATGGTATTGATGGTTACCTTGTGTTTATCAGTTGTTGTAATAAGATGCCTCCCTAGAGACTTCCTTGAAACCACGGAAATAGTAAGGAGAGAGATCTCCCTCACCAGTTGATCAAAAACAAGTGGAAGTAGTGGTTCAAGTTTTCTAATCTTTGGTTCAAAGAGAAGGCCTTGGTCTCACACTAGTCAAGGAAGCTGAACCGAGTCTAGGAAAGGATAAGGATCAAGAATTCCTCACGAACAAGCCTCTTCCTTTCAAGGTATCAGGGATCCCCCAGAATCAAAGGACTGTATTGATAATATTTAAATGATATTTAAGTTTATTTACACTCCTAAGGTAGTTACGGTGAAGTGTGATTTGTTTCTTTTTTATTTTCCTAGCTGGAGGTTGTGGAACTCAGTGGTTCAATCCAGAAAATACAAGGAGATGGGTTGTGAGGAATTCATGGTCATCTTCAATGAGAATTATTTCCCAGATACCTTGGACTTTGCTAAAAACTAGGAGTTTTTCGATCTTCACTAGGGGGATCAGACTTTTTTGGAGTATGAAAACTCCATTACTAAGTTAGTTCAGTTTTCACATTAAGTGGTATCCAATGAGCAGTTGAAGGATCAATGGTTTGAAATGGGTTTGTTCTTCAATATCTTGTCTCAGTTCATCATTTTCAAGTTTAATATTTATACTAAGGTGGTTGATCATGCTTTAATGGTATAGATAGATCAAATTAGAAAGTTTGGTTTTTATAGTGCAACTTCCATAGTAGGTTAGGGAAGTGGTAGTTCATCTAAAAAGAAGAGGGAGTGAGATAAGTAGAGAAAGAGGGGAGGTGGTGGTTCAGGCAATTCTTCCCGGCCATTTTCATCTATGGATTCATATTCTTGATCTATTATATTTCATTAGTGTATAAATGTGGGGAATATGTGGTCAACATGTTATCCATCACCTAGATCCAACCATCAATGTGGAACTATGGGGTACTTTAGTGGTTTTGCAAAGTGTCACACCCATATCAGGGTGGTGCAGGTTCTGCAACCTATGGGGGAATGTCTGCCCAATGAAAACCATCCAGGATAGTGGGTTCTTGGTTTGGAGGTCATGGCGGTAGGGCTGGATCTTCTTTTGGTAGGATCCAGCTTAAGGAATAGTTATAGGTTAGTGGTCATTCTCATTCATAAGAATAGATGAGGCATCTTCATACTATGGATCAAGAATAGGTGGAATCAGAAGTGGGAACTTCAATGGTTTGAGGTATAATTCTTATTACATCATATATATTTTTTGTTCTGTTTTAAATAGGTGCCTCTGTTTCTTTTATTTTTTCCTTCCATGGGGATGTGTTCAGATTGACAACTGAGTTCATATAGTATGATATGAAGTTGGTGACACCACTTTTCAAGAAACGGGAGTAGGTTTTTAGGTTTCCATCATGTGATCTCACCATGTCAGGGGTTGAGATAGAATGGGATTTCCTAGTTCTAGAAATAAACCTCTTTGATATAATCATTGGTGTGGATTTGGTGGTGTTTTTTTAGGTGCACGTAGATTTTTATTGATAAAAAGTGAGTTTTGTGGCACTTTATGGGAGTATCCAAGTAATTTAGGGTGAATGGGATCCTCATTAAAGATATGTTGGACACCATTTTCAGAGTTAGGTAGTCTTTTTTTCATATCTCTTCAATCATATTGTAGGATGATAGTTTTGTATCTGAGAGTGTATTACCTCTTATGGTGGATGAGTTCCCATAAGTATTTCCAGATAAATTCTTGGGTTTACCTATGAAGTGGGATGTGGAGTTCACCATAGATTTTTCATAGGGGACACAACTAATATCTATTATCTAAAACCAAATTCCACCATTAAGTTTAGGGAATTAAAAATAGATTTGGATTATCTAGAATACAACAGATTCATTCACATGAGCATCTCACCTAGGTTCTCCCCGGTCTTATTTTCTAATAAGGCTAATAGATCTCTCCTATTATGTGTTAATTATTGGAATCTGAATAAGGTGGTGATCAAGAATAAATCTCCCTTCTACACATTTATATCCATTTTTAGCAACTCAAGGGGGTAAGGTGGTTTTCCAAGACCGATTTACATTCCATGTATCACCAAGTCAGAGTCAATGAGGTGGATGTTCATAAAATAGACTTTTAAAGAAGGTATAGCCACTTTGAGTACTTTTTAATGCTATTTGGGTTGATGAACAATCTAGAGGTTTTGATGGAACTCATGAACAAGGTGTTCCACTAGTATCTTGAATCTTTAATCATTGTATTTTTGGATGAAATCTTGGTCTACTCTGGAACTAGGGGGAGTTTGAGCGGCATCTGAGGATCATGTTGGGAACTCTTCATGATCATCTCCTCTATGAAAATCTTTCCAAGTGAAACTTCTAAATCAAGGAAATAATGTTTTTGGGTCATGTGATCTTAGAAAATGGGGTTTCTATGGACCCTGAGAAGGTCAATGTGGTGATTTCATGGGAGAAACTAAGTAATTTCTTTGAAATTAGGAGATTTTTTGTCCTGGAAGGGTATTATAGGTGGTTCATTAGAAATGTTTTCCAAATCACTTCACCCATGACAACTCTTATCCATAAATGGGTAAAGTTTTAATAGATTCTGGAATTCCATGTATCTTTTGAGGATCTTAAGCAGCAGTTGACCGTAGCCCCTATGTTGAATTTTCTAGAATCTGGAAATGGATACAGGGTTTACTGTGATTCATCATGTATGGTTATTGGGTGCATGTTGATGTAGTATTATCATGTGGTTGCATACGGTTCTCACCTGCTCTGACCACATGAGGTGAATTAGCTAGCCCACAACTTGGAATTGGCGGTAGTGATGCATTCTCTAAAGGCATGGTGACATTACCTCTTCAGGGAGAAGCTTGTGGTCTATTCATATCATAATATTTTAGCCTACATTTTCTCCCAGAAGGATATGAATTTAAGGTATCCCCATTAGTTCAAATACCTTTAGGGGTTTGATTTTGATATTTTTTATACCCATTAAAAGTCAATGTACTAGCATATTCTTTGAGTAGGAAAGTTTCAGTGCATGATTTAAAAGATTCCAGTGATGAATGGACCTTGATGGGGAATTTTTTCCAAATGAATCTAGAGACCAAGGATCATAGTGGAGGTTCATTCTTGGATAATTTTTAGTTGGAACTGTCCCACCTAGATTTGATTTGGAAAGAGCAGTTGGGTGATGATCCATTCCATAAATCAATGATGTTCTTAATTGGTGTGGAGGTTACTAGTGAATGTTCTTTGTCTACATATGGGGTTATTTTTTTCAAGGTGGTGTCATTGTTACTACATAAGGTGGTGATGTAGGATAGCCACCAATATCAGTGGTTCATTCATCTGAGGACCACTAATAGGTTTTATGATGTGCATCATCAGTTCTAGTGTCTAGTCATGAGATGGGATATAGTTGATTTTGTATCTAGGTGTTATGTTTGTCAGGAGGTTAAAGAGTAACATCAAAGACCATATAGTTTTCTCCATACCCTACCCATTACTACCTATAAGTGGGATGAGGTCACTGTGGATTTCATTATTGGATTACCCCATACACCTTGGGGAAGTAATTCCATATGGGAAGTGATTGAACGTCTGAACAAATCAGCTAATATCATTCTGATCTGGGACTCAAAAAAGTGGATGGATTAGGTTGGTTGTATATTCAAGAGGTATTGAGGCTTCATGGTGTTCCATTTTCAATCATCTCAGATAGGGACCCTATTTTACCTCTAGGTTTTGGGAATTCCTTCAAAAGGCAATGGGTTCACAGGTCAAGTTGAGCACGACATACCATCCTCAAATGGATGGTTAGATGAAGCGGGAAAATAAAATCTTAGAATACATTTTTTGTGAATGTTTCATGGATTTATGAGGTTCATGTGACAGTCATTTGGGTTTGGTTGAGTTTATGTATAACAATAGTTACCAAACATCAATTTTAATGGCTTATTTTGAGGCACTTTATGGTCAGTCATTTCAGTTGCTACTATGTTGGATTGAGGTGGGAGAGACCTCATTGATGGGACATAGTCTCATGCATAAGACATCTAAGAATGTCCATTTGATCAGGAAATGTTTTTTAATAGCACAGATCCGTCATAAGTCTTATGTTGATCAGTGACACCGATCTTTGTAATTCTCTATTGGTGATTAGGTGTTTTTGAAGGAGTCTTCCCATTTGGGTCACCATCATTTTGGTAAGCAAGGGAACCTAACACCGAGGTATGTTGCATATTTTGATGTTAGTGATAGAGTTGTTAAGGTGGAATTCCAGTTAGTTTTTTGTCTTAGATGACGTCAACCCTTGATTTGTTCCATGTCTCACAGCTAGAAAAGTATAATACAGATCCTTATCTTGTGCTTATTTGGGAGGAATTAGAGGTATAATCTGATTTTTGTATATCTGATCTAACAATAAAAATTTTGGATTCCTGGGAGAGAATTATTTATGGGATTTCCATACCATTTTTCTAAGTTCTATGGAAGAATGGTAATGATGAACACGAGATATGGGACTGGAAATTTTGGGTTGAAGAGTAGTACTCATTTTTATTCTCTGATCAGACTTTAATTCAACTTTCTAAGGGAGTAAAGTTTCCATAGTGTGGAGAATTTTAATATTCATGATTTTATTTTAAGTAATTTTATCTTTTATTTTCAGTATTATCTTGGTACCTTAGCTTTCTCGGGGTATTCATGTGAAAAAATTGAGTTTTTAGACCCAATAGAAAGTGGTGCATGGTTAATAAAAACCATGCATCATCCTAAAAGAGACTATGTACCCTAGATAGTGGCATAGTCATGGATTCATGGACTTCCGCATGGGCATGCATCTAACCATATGCCTATAACATTGGGTCTTTCTAAGGAGTATGGTCTACTGCTTGGGCATGAACCCTCCCCTAGAAACTTTGCAGCCTCATTCCGCTTTGGATGGAGAGGGACACATGGTTTCCATGTGGTTCAGAAAACTGCATGTCCAAACTATGTGTCATATCTAGGTCATTAAAAATGTGTTATTTACCTTTCTACCCTCTCTATATTTTAACACAAATCCACCCCTTTCTTCCCCATTCCATATTATTCACCCAAGGATCCTCCTCCCCTCCTCTTGGATCCCTTATGGCTTCAAATATTTGGTGTTTTTTGGTGTGGATATTCAAGTAATCACCAATTAATCCCATTATTCCTTGGTTTTCTCCTTCTTATTAGGTTCTTCTTCAATTGTCTTTGGAGTTTATGTTTTGATCTTGCCTTTATAGGGTACTCTTCTTGTGTGTTTGTGGTTTTACATTAGATTCTAGAAGTTTCCAAGAATAAAGTAGGTGATTCCATTCTTTATCATTGTTAGATGATTTTTGTATGCTTGATGTTCTTCTTGAATTTGATCTATGGATTGTTTTGGTGGCATGAGATTTGTTTTCAAAAGGTTTCAGTGTGTGTATGGGTTGAAATATTTTTTGCAAATGAAATTGGTTAGGTTTCATGTGTGATTTCTTTATTATGCTTCTAAATGTGTTCTAAAAATTGTGTAAGTTGTGTGAAGCATGTTTTCAAATGTACATTTATATTTGAAAGAGGGTTTTATTTTAAAAAATGGTGGTTATTCATGTGTGTTCATAGTATTTTGTGTGTTTTAATGTAAAATAGGTGGTTTATATGATATGAGATTATGAAATTGAGCACAAAAGGAATCGTAGGTGACTAGGTGGGAAGACCCGAAATATTATTCTAGTCGGGTCGATAGGGCTGAGGATTGTTTCCTTCTAGAAAGATTGACGGTATAAAAATAACTAAACATGTGATGATTGGATACCACTAGACCTTGGGATGTATTATCCTCTAGTGGCTCGTGCATGAGGATGCTGGGGGTTATGGTTGTATACCATGTTTCACTGAGATATGAGGTTCCTAGGGTCCCACTATTGCTAGTGCCTTTAGGGATTACTCAGGGTTCTCTTGTGATGTTTTTCTTACCATCAGAATATTGTAGACCTTACTTCCATTTTAATTTCAAAGTAGGTTTTTCTTGAAAAGAATATCCTTGAAATGTTTTATTAAAAATATTTCCAATCTTTTTTTCTAAAACTAGCATGATGATTTATCTTATAATGTTTTGGCATGGAATCTTTCTATATGGGTAATATTCTACTGGGATTTGGATCATACCCTATATACACCCTCATGTGTATATAGATCTCCTTATGCCTGATCGAGGTTAATAAAATATATTCCATGGTTGTGATGGTGTATTTAGTTTCTAGTGGTTCCACTCTTGAAAGTTTTGGTGTAAGAGGATTGAGGGTGATGTCCCTCCTGTTTCAGTGAGATTTTTGTTTGTGTAGTTGGTTCCCCTCCATGTTTTTTAGTATTTTGGTTTTTTTTTGATAATTTATAAATGTTTATATTGTGATGGTTGTATCTCTTCTGGACATGGTTATTTTTATTATGTGATTCTTGATTCTTGTGAGATTTTTATGGATGTTTAGTATGGGAAAATCATTCCCAAAGTGATTTTTTTGATGCCTAGGAATTGTTTTCCAACCTATGGGGATTGGGAATTCCCTTCAATCCATGCCATGGGTCAGGTTGGGTTTCGATTTGGATGGAATCCCAAGTCGGTTTGTGATATTTTTTTTAGTTGATGGTTGGGTGTATAAGATATTATCGTGGTGGTGGTTTGATGTGGTTTGTGTGAGGAATGTTGTAGAGGTGGTGGAGATTATTTTTAGATGTGTGATGCACGAATTTTGTGGTGTTACTTTGTTTATTTTATTTTTTATGTTAATATGTGTCATGGGATGGTCTCACAAGATTTTTAAGGGTTCATAGTTTGAGAGATAAAGTTTGGTTATATGGGATTTACTAAATCATGGTAGAAGTTATAGTATTATTTGTGGTCGTGTATGTGTTGGATATTTTGGGAGTGGTGTCTATCCATTTCAGGTTGGGTGAACCATGGGGTGTGAAATAGTATATCATTGGAAATGTTTCTTAGGAGATTCAGCCTGTGAGAAATAGGGACAACCACATAGTTGCGACATTGTTCGTGATGGTGCATGGGAATGGGATTATGGGGTGTAGTGTGATTGTAGTGGTAGAGAATCGTGGTATTCCCTTTTTGTGGTGATGATGCCCTAGGGAATGGTGCACTAGGAATCTACCTCTGGAAAATGGGTGAGAACCACAAGTGTGGTGGGTTCTCATGGTTGTTGGGTTCAATACCAGGTTAGCGTATATAGGTGGTTTGTAAAATGGAATGGGAGAATTCACCATATCATAGTGAAAATCATATGTCATGACTCGTCCCAATGTTTCTTGTGTTTCAATTCTCCTTGCCTGCCTCCAATAGGACAGGGACTGGCGACTAACTCTGAGTAAGCATATCACTAACATGGGAGACCTTATCCAGAATTACCTATACCCACGCACACATATCCAAGCCCATACAATGTTGAAATGAAAAAAAAATGATAAACCATGAACACATGCATATAAATCCCGCAACCAGGGTGTGAAAATAGATAATGGATAGTAAAAAGGTCCAACTACAATCCCACCATAAATATTTTGAAAACAAGTCCAACCTAAAAGTGAAGATGGTGACAGTTGTCAAGATAATCATAGGAACATACCATGATATTTATAGCTCACTAAGAATCTCCTAGTCCTAGTACCTCTAGCACTCTGCCAAAAGGTTGATCAACTGTACAAGACATGACACTTTTTGGAAAATCTGGTGTAGGGGTGAGTATAACAATACCTAGTAGGAAACCCTGAAAACACAACGAATATAACAACAAGAATAAGATACATCTCTAAACAGTTATATGTCTATAGAACATATAATAATAATATTCATATATACTCAACAAGTACACATAGTCTAAAGGTCAAGTCATAATTGTAATTCCATACTAGGATTCTTTCTTGAAGGTTCCACTTAGCACTCATCTAAGAGAACACACTCCATGATTCGAATAACACTGATGATATCCATACGAGATGTTTTTTCATAGGATCTCATCATTGGAAGGATATGTTGGAAGTTAGAAGAGATGTGATATATAGATGAGGATCAAACCCAAGGACATGGGGTATACCAACAACTCAATCTAGAAAAACCCACTAAGTAGAGTATTGGAGACCTCATAGTTTTGGTCAAGATGATAATAAGAACTCCACTTAGGGTAAGAAGATTATATAGGATCTCACTTCAGGCCTCATGGAAGGATTCTAACAACTCTATCAAAGAATTCATACTGAAGGGATCACTATTATAAGTGCAGGATGCAATCCCATAACAACCCTCAGAAAATGGATATAAGTTATGAACCCTAAAAAACTCTTCCAAGATACAAAGGAAAGGGGATTCAAGACTTATTTGAATAATTACACAGAGTGAACTAGTATCACATGGTGTTTCACTTCACCATTGGGTTCTACATGTGCATCATGGCCCATGCCTGTGTCTGTGTTCATGTTAGAGTACATGGCACGTTGAGGCTTATGTACTCCTGACTATGTATGTGTCTAGCTAGCAGTGTTCATGTATGGATAGTCATTTATATGTACCATCTCTGGTACATTCTAATTCAATTGGTAAGGTTCACACACTATGTGACAAGGTCAAACTTCATGTGATACTTAAATTCATCCGAAAACCCTATCTTCCACTATCAGGGTCCCACAAGGCATGTAACTCCTTAGTACACATTGTGTACTGCATGATTTCTATAGAATTCCATATCAAGATCCCACACCATATTCTATACATACATCCATCATTCCAGCCATGCCCCGTGTTGGAAACTAAGATATACCATCATTCGAGCCTTTTCCCCATCGAACACTAGATTTCATCCTTTGTATCTATTCAGAAAACACCCTCACACATCATTCATTATTGCACGCATAAGAACACAAATTGTATATCCCAACTCAGTATAATCCAATACCACTTCCATCATTTCACAATCCCTAATTCATATTAATTCCATATCTATGATATCGAATCATTGTACCTATAAATAGGTGTGCAATGTTTGATTCCTCAATATTTGGGTCGAACCACTGAGAAAATGAAACCTTGATGATGAACGCATGTAGAACAATGGGGGAAAAATAAACATGCAAGATAGGAATAAACCTTGGATATGTTCAGTTTTATTTGATCTATTTTCTTTATAATGATGAATTATGAACCATAATAATTAAATAAGCCTCTCAATAAATCCCCACAGGTAAACTCATCCTGTAATACGACTGATCCACGAATCAATCCGTTGATCGATTGATTCACACACATCGTATAAATAATATAATATGGATAAATCCAATCAAATAAACATCCTAACACAATTATAATTAATTTATGATGAAGAATGAAGTTTCATCATTGTTGTTGGTGAATCTGTAAATTCTATTGCATATAGGTCATCGATCTTCGATCCGGTTTTTGTTTGTCAAAGGATCTTCCTCCAACGCTCTCTCAAAATTATAGGGTTCTGTGGATAACCCTTAAACTTTTTTCTATAAAATCATATTTAAGGTAGATTCTAGGTTTTATTTCAATGAATAAAAAAATCATTTAATTATTTTATTTATTTTATGCCTGCTTTGACTTTTTCACAATCACCCCGCATCGACAAAAGTTATGTCGAACCCAATGTAAAACCCACATTTTCAACTCAATAGTTCCCTTGGATTTCTAATTAAAGCCTCCATTTTTAATTTATTCCACATTTTTTTAAACTATATGTTAATGATATTTTATTTATTTAATATATTTGAAACATTTAATCCAGGAACACTAGGCCTTAGAATCACATGTCTTCTCAACACATGGTCTTGAAAATAATCCATATAATATCCAAAAATAATACATTGAAAATATGAGTCACTAAATTATCTACACCTTATGTATTTAACTCTTGAAAATCCAAAACAAAAGTCTACATTTAGAGATATGGGTAATGATCATTCATTTGAGCCTCCCGCTCTAAGTTTTTCTCTTGAAGATTCTCAGGCTACCACCAGAAATGAACTAAAGGAATCCCTCACCCATGAAGGATACTCTTCTAATGTTCCTTGATCTCTACTATGTAATCATCAAATGTATCTCCATCATCGATGTTCATCTCACCCCAGTCGATAACATGTGACGGATCATGCACGTACCTCCTCGAATGCGACACATGGAAGACTTCATGAACCTGGTCTAACTGTTGAGGTAAAGTTATGTTTTATGCCACCTCACCAACTCAACATAGTATCTGGAAATGGCCAATTAATCTCAGATATATCTTTCCAACCCATCTAAATATTCACCATCCAAATTTAGGTGAAACTCATAGGAACACATGGTCTCCCTCCTCAATATCCAAATTCCTTGGTTGTCTATCCACATAGGACTTCTAATGACTCTGTTCAGACATCATTCACTCCTGGATGGCCTACACCTTCTCTATATTAGATCATACAAACTCTGTTCCCATAAGTTTTTACTCTCCTAGGCCGGTCCAAAAAAGTGGTGACCATTAATTTCACTCATAAAATGCCTCAAATGGTTCCATACCGATGGTGTAATAGTAGATGTTGTTGTACACAAACTCAACTATTGTTAGGTGATCCTCCCAATTATAGAAAATGTCTAACATGAAAGCTCATTGCATGTCCTCTAAGAGCTAAATGGACTACTCTGTCTATTTGCCGATCTGTGGGTGGAAATCCATGCTCAAACATAGTTGAGCCCTAAAAGCCTCTTGAAATCCCTTCTATAACTGATATGTTAAATGAATATCATGGTAAAAAATAATCATTGATGTAACTCCATGGATTCAAAATATATTCTATATATAGAGGCATCACAATCTATTTACTAAACTATACTCATGGATAGCTGGGAAGTGGGACAACTTGGTGAGTCAATCTATGATCATCAAAATGGAATCATGTCCCTTGGACATAAATGGTAACCCTGACATGAATACTATTGATATATCATCCCAATTCTACTATAGAACCATGTGAGGTTGAGCTAAACCCACTAAAATTTGGTTCTCATCCTTCACTTGCTAATAAGTAAGGCATCGAAAGACAAACTATGAAACTCCCTTCATCATCCTTGGCCATAAAAACTAACGTTGGAGGTCCTGGTATATCTTTTCCATGCCTGGATGTAATTCCAAATGAGATGTAGGAAACTCTCTCAGAAACTCTCCATGTAACTTCACTAGTACCAATGTACATCCTCCGAAAAGAATGACATTCTCTCCACCTTCAAAAAATACATCAGAATCATGTCCAATAGATATCTAAGTATGTAGGATCTCATAGTTGGCATCCCCAATCTATGGCTCCCTGACTCACTATAAAAGTGGAAGGGGAAAACCATAGACTCAAGGTAAGTTTCTCTATATCCATCTATAAAGGATAACTGCAACTAGGCCAACTGCTTTGATGTCTTGTTCAGTATGTGTGAACAAGATATCATACTGATAGAATCTTCTACCATGTTCTCATCCTTCGGAATATAGACAATCATGAATTCATAATCCTAGATGATCTCTATCCATCACCCCTATCTTAATTTGAGATCCTTCTGAGAGAAGATATACTTGATACTCCTATGGTCAGAATAGATGATAAACTTCTCACCCATTAGATATTGTTTCCACATCTTTAGTGTGAATACTACCATTGTTGACTCAAGAGCTTGGGTCACATATTTATTCTCATGTGGTCTCAACTAAGAAGAACCATAGACAATCACTGCCTACCTCTTCATCAAAATACAACCAAGCTCGGTTCCTGATGCATCACGGAACACTACATGCTCGACACCCTCCTCTAGAAATATCAAGATGGGGGCACTCATCAATATCTATCTCAACTCTTGAAAATCCTACAATCACCTCTCTATCCACACAAAAGTTCTCCCCTTTTAGTGCAAAGCCTTCATGGGGGTTGATATCATGGATAAGTTAGCTATGAATCTAAATTAATATCCATCCAACCTAAGGAATCTTCACACCTCCATCACGGTCTTGGCTGGATCCCAAGCTAAAACTACCTTGACCTTCACAAGGTCCACTACCACACCATCTTCTAAGATAACATTTCCTAGAAAGTGGATCTCTTGAATCCAGAATTAGAACATCGAAAGCTTCCCACAAATATGGTGCTCTAAAATTACGTCTAGAACTATCCTCAAGTGTCTCATGTGCTTCTCCTCAAACATAGAGTACATAAGAATATCATTGATGAAGACTACCACAAACAAGTCTAAGAAATGATGAAATACCCAGTTCATGAGTCCCATGAACACTTTTGGGGTTTTTTTCAGTCCAAAGGGAATCACCAAGTAATCTTATTAACTATAGTGATATCTAAATGTCACTTTAGGTATATACTCATCCCATACTCGCAATTAGTGATAGCCTAATCGGAATTCAATCTTCAAGAACCATTGTTCCCCTCCAAACTGATCAAAGAGGTCATCGATTTTCAATAAGGGATACTTTTTCTTTAAATTCACCTAATTTAGGTGACGGTAGTCCACACACAACCTCAATCTCCTGTATTCCATCTTGGAAAACAACAATGGGGCTACTTGGGGTGAAACACTAGGTCTAATAATTCCCTTCCACTAAAAGTCCTCCAAATTTTCCCTCAGCTTGACATTCTCTATGGGATCCATCTGATATGTTGGCATAATTATCAGGGTTGTCTCAGGGTGAAGATCAATTCATAAGTCTATCTATCAGTGGGGAGGTAATCCTAGAATCTCCTCAAGAAAGACATCCTCATACCCCTCCACCACTGTAAGGAAATGAAAACTCATAAGATCCACTACACTAAGGGTAATTATATCCAACTGATGAGTAATAGTTTGTACCTTCCCATGTATGATTCCATATTGCATTTCCTAAGTTTCCATTTCACCCAAAAAGGAAAACCTACTTCCATATTTATGGACACACCGCGTTATTATCCTGAAAAAGTCAATCTTGGCATGAATTATAGATAACCATTCCAATCCTGAGATGACTCCATAAGGCCTCATAGCTAAAACAAGGAGATACCAATAGAAATTAACACCTCCATGAGTTAGTTGTTTCAGCACAAGTGTGTGATCATTGATTTATCTCCAATAGGAGTCTCAAAGTGCAAGGGTCGGGCTAAGGGATCAATTGGAATCTCTAGGTATTGAACTATAAAAGTAGAAATAAAGGAATAAATGGAAATTGTCTCTATTAGTACTGTATATAAGGTAAAAAAGTCACATACCATACCTCATATCATTCTTGGAGCCTCTAGGTCATAATCCTCGACTACCTAGAGCTGCCCCTACCCCTGTTCTTTGGCTCTCAGAGCCTGGCGTAGACCACTTACAGGTGGTGGTGGTTACAAGTTGAAGCATCTAACACCTCCAACTTCTCTCCCAACTCCTCTTATATGTCCTATACCCTACATACCTATCATATCCTATCACTACAACTGCCTTTTTGGCCCATCCAATGTCTCCCTGTCAGTCGTACAGCGGGTCAGAAAATCTCGTACAAGATGTCATCTGTTGTCACATGAGTAGCACTGCCTCCCCTAGGCTGAATAGCCCTATCCTATGAGCCATGAACCATAGAAACTATATAATGGGACATCCTCCTAAAACTCCTCACACTTCCAGGTCCTTGAGACTAACGTCGACTCCCTACTACCGAATTCTCATATCCTGTGTGCCCATTGTCTGCGTCTGCTCATCCAGAAAACTCTCAAACACCAGAGCTCGCTCTAGCACCCCAATATAGGTATGAATTCACAGATTTATAATGCTTGCTCATATGTCTCAACACATTCCTCGCTATAAATTATAATACTGAAATAAAATATCACGAACCATATCCATAGAGTACCTAGAGAGGTTAGTGAACCTCGATGAATACTCATCCACTATCGTATTGTCCTATTGGAGCTGTAGAAGCTCCTAAATAGGTACATCCCTCAACATGGTTGGAGATAAATCCACCCTAAAAATTCTATCAAACTCTGACCATGCTAGATTTTCCTCATCATATGACTAGGTCACCAAAATCAACCATTGTCCTGCTAGGCCATAGAGAAGACTCACTGTCCAAACCACCATCTGATCTGCCAGTGTTCTGAAGAGAAAGAAAACTCACATTTCCGTATCAATCCATTCATCATCCTACTATAGTTTGGGATCTCCTAAAAACCTTAGGGTCCTCTATCACTAAAACTCGTGAAGTGTGTTCATCCTTCACACCTCATTTGTTGGTACTGTGAGTACCATCAGATTCTCAACATGCGGTGGTATAGTTGGTGCACCATGTAATGACCCAGAATTTTATCAATAAGATTTACCTTGTTATAATTATGATCTATAGAATAAAACACATAAATCACATAGATAACCTAATAAAAATATTATTCTCACAAATGAATATTTAAATAAGTGGTATTTATTGAAATTAAGGAACCTATACCGATGGAATAGTAACCTGACCGTTGAAATAGTAATATGACCTTTAAGAATAGTAATATAGAAAATAAAATATTAGCCTCATATATGAAATTATAAATAAAATTTAGGCATCATATAAACAAAATTATGATATATTTATATCTTATCATAAGTAAATAAATGTTTCAAAAATGATAAATTAAGTGTTGGTATTTTTTTTTGAAATGTAAATGTTTATTTAAAATTTTACTATCAATATAATGATTTAAAAGAAAATTTAAATTCATAAATAGATTCATAATTTAATATTTTTTTGTCTTATCATTATAATATAGTTTTATGAAACATAAATTAATTTTACAAATTATCATAAAATGAGTTATAATTTTAAAATTAATATTTTTAAAATAAATAATGATTTTTATTAAAAAAACTCATATTTATAAAATTATTTTAATAAAATGGAGTTAATTTTTTGAAATATATATGTTGAAAAAAATTTAGGGTGAATTTTTTGAATTTTTCTAAAACAGTTGAATTTTTTCCGAATAGTGGAATGCGATAATTTACGGTATTTAACATTATAAGTAAATAAATGAATTTTTAAGTCATATCTGAGTCATGGATGATGTAAGTATCCATTTTCTTGAACTATAATTTTATATTTATTTTAATTAGTCATAATAATCAACACTATTGATATTCTTAATCCAAAATAATAAACAAATGAATAAAATAATCAAAAACACCCCTCACCTCCCACTATAAATACACTTATTATTCATACACCTTATAAGCCTTGTATATTACTTATATTATTATTAATTCCCCTATAAAACCTATTCCCCGTGTTCTAGTATTTTTTGTCTCACCAAAAGACCATTTCCAAGTTCCTTAAGAAGGTTCCCAAAGAGACGACACTCAAGAGGTAAAACCCTCCCTCTTTCTCTTTTAATTTATTTTATTTTCTTATATTATCCTTAAATAATCTATCCAAAGTAACATGATAAATTAAGTATAATATATATAATATAATTTTATTGTGCTAAAGTAATATCTATCATTAATTTCTTCTCCCCTCTATTTGTTCTAAAAATGAAAACATTGTTTGTGAGGTATTGATTCACCGCCTTTGTAGATTATAAGTTTTCATTTTTCATTAAAACCTTCAAATATGATCATAAAACCATTTTTATGGTTAAATAAGCTTATAATATGTGTATTAAAACTTATTTAATTTTCTAGAACCATTATATAAACATATTATTAAATAAAATGATACTAATTTGTGACGGTCGTAAAAACTTCCAAAATAAACAAATCATTTTTTTCATTAACGAATCATTATCATCATAAAAAATAAAATGTTGTGTGGGAAAATTTAAAAATATGAAAATAAATTAATACCATATAATTATATTTCTATATTTTTTCTACCATTTTATAAGAACTTTAATAATTATACACAAGCAAACCGACCATGGAACCATGAAACGAACACTCCCAAAATGAAAAAATTTAACACTATAAGTCAACAAAATGGCCATAAATGAACCTAATAAAATTATAATAAATTAAAAACATGTAAAAGAAGTTTTTAATTAATTAATTAATGGATTTAATTTTATTATTCAAAGCATTAAGTACAATTTCATAACACTTTCATACATAAGGTAAGGGATTCTCTCTGAACCTCCATCTTTCCTTCGAGTTATGCTTTCTATCTCTTTACCCCAATTTTATTATTAATTGTTATTATGTAATCCTAAATTATACTTTTATGTTCCAAACATCTTTACCTATCTCAATTCTTCTTTCTTTGATAGTTAAATACATGTTTTATATGGTTCCCTTTTCAATTAATCCCAATAAGCAAGCTCAATTAAAGGGGACTTCCTAATTTCTTACCCATTTAAAAGTACCATCCATAATCTATTTTAAGCCACCATTATTTTTATAAAATCACAAATTTTTTATCATTAAAACTATTTTTTATTTCTAGTTTTATACAAACTATTATTCTTTTTTTTATGATAAAGAGTCCTTAATATTTTCCCATAAACTGCACTAAAGTGGCTCATTTCTAAAGTTTCTTACACAAAATTTTTACATTTTTTCTCTTCATTTGTTCATAATTTATCATTATATATGCATTTTTTTTATTTTACAATTATGACTTAAACCCATTCTTTCTCATACACCATTATGATACTCCCTTTGGTTATTCCTTATGACATGTTTACGACACCCAATTCCTTCAATGGGTAACCCTTATGCTTGATTCTACATGTGGAACACATATGCATGAACATGTTATGATAAGTTCACCCATATATAACACCAATTCATTGGTTAATGTTTAGTCTCATTATACATCATGTTTGGATGGGGAGTAAATTAGATTCTTTTATGGGACTTTTTCCACCACGTGATATAGTCTTGGAAGTTAATTGTGACTCATATTTATGTCATGTTATATATTGTTGAGACATTACTATGTTTACATGATTAAAAGATACCAAGTTCTATATGTTACAATTACATATGTTTATTCATGTTTCATTCCATTTTATTTCATCATGTTATGCCTTCTAAACCATGTGTTATGCTTTATTTCTTTGTTTATTTCTTAATTGGGATTTTTATCTCATCTATTTTTTCTATGTATTACCCAGGTTATCCTATAAAAATTTAAGAGCTAAAAAGAAGTTAGAATATCACTATGGATGATTAATATAATGATTTTTTATTTTATTTCCATGTTTTCAGTTTTATGTACCTAATATTCCAAATACACTATAATTTATGATCCTTGGTTTGGATTTGATGGTTAATTATACTTAAAATCATGTAATAATATGTATAAGAGTATAGGGTCTCTATAATTGGAATCATAGCATGGTCTAGTTATTTTTAGAGATTAGGACTACAAAACTTTAGTAAGAACCCTAGGTATAATTCTATCACCATGGATAATTTATATTGAAACTTAGGGAATCACAAGATAGGATATAAATTACATTTATAGGTTTATCCTTTTATATCCAATTTTTCATTTTTATATGATTATTAGTTAAGAATTAAATCCCCCCTAATTATACTTTGTTTTTTTAGTTAATTACTCGAAATTGGAGAACCTGTGTCAATAGTGAATGTGATAGGCAATGTGATAATTTCCCTAATGGAATTCCAAATCTGATGGGAATGGGAGCTCAAAACTTCATGAAATTACTTTCTCAACTAACTCAAGTTATGAATAATAACATGAATCATGTGGAACACCTTATTCTCGTAAGAAAGATCAAGTTATGGTTAATTCCTTATGTGTCAAAGGCGTCTCATTTTTAGTAGATCTTTCAATACCATCATTGTGGAATAATATATTAAAATTATTAAGAATATATTCAATATACTTAAATGCTCATAAGAATAGAAATTTATACTGTAGGTCTATCATTTTTATGGGGAATCTAAACCTTGGTGGAAATGAATCAAAAACACAATGTCTAAGGAGGAAATTCATTCCATGGAATGGGAATATTTTAATGAAATATTTTTCAGTAAATATTTTACCCAAACTCTCCATCTTAATATAGAAAGAGAGTTCATCGGAATGAAGAAAAAGGAAGACGGTTCTATCAGGACATACAAGGTAGTCTTTACAAGGATTTCACAATATGCCTCTAGATTTTTCATGAACACTAAAATCAAATTGGATCAATTATTTAGCGGACTAAAACTGGGTCTATGAAAAGAGTTGGTGGTTTGAGACTTTGACAACTATGAGAATATTGTTCATTGTTCCCTTAAGGTTTAAATGGAGATCAAAGACTCTCATTTATCTCATGTTCTAGGAGATAAAAGGTGGGAAATGGAGTTTAATATGGGAGGATCAACAGATAAATCACATGGTGAAAAGAAAACACAAAATCCCAGGTGTCAAAAGTGTGGGAAGAAGCATCCTTGGAACTGGCTAAGGGGAACCTGAATATGCTTTAAATGTCGAAATTAGGGTCATCTTGATAATAACTTCCAAAGGGATATCAATAATCCCACTAATATATAATAATAAAGTAAGGTTCATATCAACACTAATCTTGTAGTGTAGTGTTTCAACTGCAAGGAACATGGGTATGATGAGAGCCAATTCCCTAAGCCAAGGTTTATCAGAGGAAATAAACAAAAAAACTCCAAGGAAACAAGGAAGGGAATATGTTATCACTACTATTGAGGTGGAGCCCAAAAATGAGGAGGTGATATTTATGCTATTTATTCATGAAATAATAGAAAATTTACTATTTGATTCTGGTTTTATGCATTCTTTCATATCTTTCAAGTTTATTAGATCTATTCAAAAACCACCTCAAAATATGGATGTTAAGTTATCTGTGAGAACAGAAAATGGAGAAATTATTTCATTGAAAGTATATGACTCCTCCCTGGTTAATTTTTGTGGATTGAACCTCCCATAAAAAATTATCATATTCCTTTTAGGGTGTTTTTGCTATATTGGGCTTTGATTTTCTATCCTTATATAAATCCAACTTTAACTATTTATAAAGGGAGATCACTTTTCACATCCCGAGGAGTCCTCCAATTGTATTAAATTGTAATTAAGATGATGAATATCCTTCAAAATCATCTCAATTTTGGATATTTTTTCATTATTATAAAATATTTCTAGGTCAAATTATTAAGACAAAGGCAAGAATCATGATCGATGACATTCTTATTGTGAGGGACTACAGTGATGTGTTCCCTGAATAATTTTTTTTCTTACTCCTCACTGAGAGGTTGAGTTCTCAATTGAACTTATTCATGAATCTCTGCCTATATCATATACTTCTTACAAAATGGCCACCATTAAGTTAGAAGAACTAAATAAGAATTTACAAGAGAATGTGGACAAGGGATTCATACACCTGAGTGCTTCACCATGGGGTGAACTAGTCCTCTTCATTAAGAAGAGGGATGGATAAATATTCTTTTATATTTATTATCATGATCTAAAAAAATTATGATAAAGAACAAGTTTCCCCTTCCAGGGATATATGACTTGTTCGATCAAATATGTGGGTCCAAGTATTTCTCTAAGGTAGACCTCCGTTCGGGATATCCCCGATTAAAGTTGAAGAAGGAATATATTCCCAATAATACCTTTCAAACAAGTTATGGAGACTATGTAACGCCCCAACCCCAGTGACCCAGAGTCGGTGCATTATTTTAATACATTGGCATGATTACAAGGAACCAAGTCCCGAAGAACTGATCAGTTTAGCAGTTTTGGAAAATAGATTACATACATGAATGTTACATTACACTTTATGACATACAAAACAACATAAATAATCCTTTATGAATGCCATTATTCCCTTGTCTTAACCCTTCATATCAATCACATTACACTTCTTGGAATCTTGGGAAAAATAAAACATAGAAAGGGGTGAGCTCAAATGCTCAGTAAGGGTAAGTAATACAGCGGAAACTTTCAAAAATAAGCATAAACATTTGAGGCAATGTATAAAACTAAAACAAAAGCCTTTTAAACTTGAACTTCAGCATAATATGGCAGAAATAAAATTAAATAATGCCATTTACTTATTCACATGGATATTCTACTAATCAAATAATCACATGCAATATCACTAACCACTTTCATAATGATGGAATGCATAATGTCGAACTTTAATTTCTGTGTCAAGGCCTCGTGCCAAGACCTAAGGGATAACTGTAATCGGAACCCAACCCGGAGAGCCTCTGTAACCAGACTCCATCCCGGAGTGCCTCTAATAACCAGACACCATCCTGGAGTGCCTCTAATAACCGGACACCAACCCGGAGTGCCTCTAATAACCGGACACCAAACCGGAGTGCTTCTAATAACTGGACACCAACCCGGAGGGTCTGCTATAACCGGACCCCAACCCGGAGGGCTTACTTTTACCGGTACCCAACCCGGAACATACTAGTCCAACACATTCATCTTAAGAAGAGGATGAAATATAACATAAACATTTGTATTAAAACTAACATACAAAATGTCAAAACTTTAATTATAAACCATTAATGGAATAAAAATAACTCATCCATAGTCAAAAAATATCACAAAACCTTAAATATAATAGGGATGGTTTGTATCATAATAAATCAACTTGAAACAAGTGTAAAATTTATCAAAGGATGTTGACATAGATGAAATCAATACTATTTGAGAGAAATATCTCTTTTTTTGAAATCATTTAAAAGTCGCATAATTATAGAGAAAACCTTTATTTTGAAAATATCTTTATAAGCTTTTGAAGGAAGCTTCAAAGGTGTAATAACGGTGGAGAATAACCGCACCCACCGTATAAGTTAAAAAAAGACATTCTTACCTTAATTTTGTCAAAAAGGTTAAAAAGTAACTTGTTTCGAAAATGTTGGAAAGATTCCTTTAAAAACATATAAAGTCAAATAAGGGTATAAATGACTTTAACCCATTGTCTATTAAATAGTAAAAATGTTTTGAAAGTCATTTTTAAGAAACATGGATGTGGATGATAAAGAGGTCCCAGAAGATAATTACGTATAAACAACCTCAGATAATGAAGAGATTGTGAAATAAACCCTTACCAATTTGGTAACTTACGAAACATACACCCCATGAAAGAGTTATCATAAAATGAATATGTAAATACACATAAATTTAAGTGTATTACACAAATAATATGCGGTACATACACCACACAAAAGGTAATAGTGGAAATATGGCATGAATCTCACGGGAATAAGGAGTGAGATGAAAACCCCTTACCTTGCACTTTCCTTTAGTCGAGGGTATGTTTAAACTCCTGTATGAAGATCGTAGTATGTTATCAAATTATACCAGAACCATATTAATATTTATGATATCATACCTGATTCATTTATGACTTTATATTACCCATTTAATAATAATTTCCATGTTAAGTTAACATTTTGGGTAATAATCACTTTCTTTATCGTACATGTTTTAACTTGTCACTCTTGGTTGTATCACATAGATCATGATTTAAATACTTCCAGAATATAAAACATGATAAATATATCATATATATTTAGAATATAAATTTGTATAATAGACATATATATGAAATGGAAAACACTGTTTATGGAGACGGTAGTCCGTACGTACGCATAAACGATGTTTCTGTTTTCATATAGTATTGAACGGAAGTAAATGAATAAGATATATGTAAGTGCATAAATCCTTATATATATATATATATATCTCTATATTAGCATTATTATTTCATATATTACATACTTATTATTAATATATATTCTTATAATCGTCGATGAATGGTGAACTTGGAAATGAATCTCATTGCGTTGTGGAGACGGTAATCCGTACGTACGCACGAGCGAAAATATCATTCTTTTTATATTAAAATAATATATAATTGGATGGTATATCATATATAAAGAATCATTTTCATGTTATTTTTATTATTTACATGAATTAAAAATCATTATTATACCCATCCAAATAATAATATATTGAATAACAATTACACCACGACGTGGAGACGGTAAGCCGTACGTACGCACGTATGGTGACATGTCATTCAAAGGATGGATAGAATAATGAATATGGTTGTACCATATTTATAATAATATTACAGTATATAGGAGATACTGGATTAATTATTTTAGAATGGTAATAACAAAGAAAGAAGAAGTGGAAGAAGAAAGGAACTTGAAAAAGGGTGGTGAAATCATTACCTCTTCTTCGGGTTCTTTCTTTTCATTTGATCAAAATGGCTCCTTAAGTTGGCTTTCTGACTAAATGAAGGCCTATAGGATTAACTGAGGGAAGTTGAGAGAGTATTTGGGCAGAGGTTGGCTGAACCAAAAGGCTTTTAAGGTGTGAGTTAATGAGAAGGGAGAGTGCCCTTTTATAAGAGGGGTGAGGGTCACCTTTGGAAAAGCTAGAAATATTATTTTATAATAAATTCATATTCGGTTTTTAATGGATTCAAAGTGGATTATTTAAATTTTAAGGTGGTTATGGGTAGAAAACCACTCAACCAATAGAATTTAGACAGGTTTGGGGCATTATATTAACCTTATCTTTAAGTATTAACTCTTAGTTAATTAGTTTCACTTTTACATTGTCTCTTTGTATTTTTATATTATATGGTTAATAAACTTACTATATACATCTAAGCGACCACCAAGTGGTCCATTAATGATACGCATATTATGATATAAGTCTCTTGGCCGAACCTTAGATTTTTAAGAATTTAATATCAATTAATAATATAATATTTGTTTTAAAAACTCTTTTATGTCAATTTTGACACTATTCAATAATTGATTTTTGTAAAAATCATAACAGAATTATTACTTCGAAAAAAGTTAATTAAATCAATACTAACATGTCATATTATCCTAGAAAATTATTGGTATTTATAAAAAGTCTCAAATTACATTTATTTGGGTATTTATAATATCAATTATTTCAATTTTTCATTAATTAGGTAATTACTGCATCATCATTGTGTCATAAATAAATTAACTTTTTTAATGTCTAAAAATTATAAATAAAATATCATTATGTATTAAATCGTTTTAGCTTTCTAATGAATTATTACAATAGAATTTATCTTATATATAACCCTATATTAAAAATGTTTTAGTAAATAAACTTTGATTTTAACTCTTTTAACTCTTCTTTGAATTAAATAATAATAAATGTCCTAATCTAATCCAAGTGGACATAAATGATAATATTTTATTCCTAAGGTTGTTTTCGGTCGAGATAAACTTGTCCAATAGAATTAGGACATGTGTTAGGGTAATATTAATATCATTTTTACCCTTAATTACCCTATTTTCTTTTAACCGTGGTAAATAAAAGTAAAAAGTTACTATTCACAAAAAATTATTTTCATCTCATTGAACCACATTTTACTCCTTGATATTAACCATGTCTCTCGGATTTTTAAAATTCCAATCATAGAAGTGGTAAAATTAAGTTTTATGAAAAATTCAGTTTTTTAACTACCACTTAGTAGTTTCACTATTCATCAAAAATTGATGTTTTTCAGAACAATGCCAAAATTTCACCCTAAGATATAATTGATAGTCCGAATTCAAAAATGATTTCTATTTTACAAAATTCCAAACATATAAGTTGCATTAATTAATTTTATAATTAATTCCCGCTGTCACAACAAATAGCGTGTTTTTAAGAAACAATATATATCAAAAGATTGACAATTGTTTATGTCCAATTTCAAAGTGAAATTAATTATAATGAACACCATTGGATAAAATGGTAAAAATATATTCTAATTATACTTTAAAACCACTCAAATTCATAATTTATCACTATTAATTATTTTGATTAAAAAAGTTGTTTTTAATTAAAATTTAGTAATTTTCACTATTCATCAAAATATTAAAGTTATCCAAAAAGTACCAAAATTTCACCTTAGGCTAAATTCGATACTCTGAATCAAAAAATGAAGTCCATTTTTAGAGATAAAATTTATAAAATTTTAAAAAGTAGGTATTACTATTCATTACAGCTAGTTTGATTTGTTGTAGTGTGTATTAGAACTCGAAGTTGCATACAACACACGCTACTATATTATTCAAAGAGAAGCATATCGTGGAAGCTTGGGATGTTACATTGTAAATTTTTTTATGTCCCTATTCTAAAGAATAAATTTATTTAGTCAAATTGAATATATAAAAGTTTAAAATATTGGATTTAAAAAGGGTTCACTATTAAAGTTGGTAAAAGTGCATTTTTGAAAAATACTTCTTTTATCTGAAAAAAAGGAATTTGTTCTTACATTATGTCTAAGAAACTCATAATATGGATTCTAAAATTATAAGGATTATATAAAGTTTAAAATTTAGTTAATACTATTCATAACCTCTTTTTAACGGCTTGTTTGGTAAGTCATGGCGCCCTTTAACTCGGTGTTGCGTGTAGTGCAAGTTATTGAATTATTTTGATGAAATAACACACTATGAAATCTTGGGGTGTTACATTCTCCCCTCCTTCAATAAATTGCGTCCTCGCAATTTGAAATTGTTCTTCGAAAATAAAAGGTTGAAAATAGAAAATATCTTTGTGGGAAAACCCACATTGGAAATTGGGTTACTAAAATTTAGACTTAATATGAGGAAAAGAGAAATGAAAGGGTCACCACCAAATTATGATCTCGATTAGGAGAACATTGGTGGCAATTAGAGACATATAATTGGAGGAAAAAATGTAAATATTTATAGGTAGTGATTGAGGTCATCAATCAAAAACAAGTGTAAAATTGAGGTCCTTAAATTCATCAATCTATCATGATTTGAAATACCATGGGTTCAACAAAACATAGGGTATTAGGATAACACATTTTTGGTTTTAGGATTCCTTAAATAATGTATAAGAATTAATTTCTTCATAGAATAAGAGAAGAATAAAAATATATTCTTGACAAGTATAGTTTCATCCTTTAACTAATTTCTACCACAAACTCATCTTTCACTCTAAAAGATAATAGAACGTAAAAAAATATTCTATTTATCCTATTCGTATAGGGTTCCAAAAAAAATTTATAATTCATCTACCATATCTTTTAAAAAAACTACATTATTTAATCCCGGACATTACGTGGGCCAGTGGTAGGTGATACACCCTTGTTGCCCTTCGTTTGTGGGTTCAAGTATCGTGGCCTTGCCGGACGCGACAGGTTACCGCCCAACCTCCGGTTTGTCCTTTTATGGAAATCCAAAAATAATCCAAACTAGAACTATCCAAAATGCTTTAGTCCAAAAATGAAGATCCTTTTTGCTATGTAATAACATGTGAACACCTTCATTATGTATTCTTTTAAAACACTGCAACATCCTGAATTACCATAAAACCTTATTGATTACATTCATGATCCCTTATTCCTTAAATAATAATGGATATACTCCTTCAATCCAAAAATTTTGTAAACCCCAACAATGATGGAATATACAAATCATTAATCAGTTTCAAGGTAGTCAAGAATATCCAATATAATTTATCTAAATCAATCATGTGTTATTCTAAAATCACTACCTCAGTATCAGAACTATATTATGGTTTATCATTCTCTTAACCATATATTTTCCAAAAATTTATCCTGCTATTGAGTCACTTTTCTTTGTTCCACACAATCTCAAGTCCTTAATGAAATAGTATTGTAGTACAATCCTTATATACTCCATAATTATTATAACAAGTACATTGTTGATACAACACTCAAATGACATAATCAACATAAGAACTCTAATCATTCCTCTTCATCTGTGGTAGTATCATAACTTGATTATTATCCAATAGCATCATTTGCGGCATAGTCTGATGACTGGGACATAGGTTCGCGTAGTGTCCAAAATCCTTGCAAATGAAGCATTGTACATTTGAAATCATTTTCTTACCCTTGCAGTCACGTACCTTGTGCCCTTTTCCTCCACACTTATAACAAACTCTCATTCCTTTCAGGAAAGTTCCAGGGTGTTTCTTCCCACAGTTATCACATATGGGGAAATTCTTCTTTTCCCTCTTCCCTTTATCCATCTTTCTCTCTTCCATCCTTTTCTTCTCTTGCTTCCCTTCAAAGCCATAGGACTCAGTAAACTCTTTAGTTATCTTATCCACACATGATAACATTTCTTCATATGATGATAATACATGGGAGACTATTTCCCTTCTAAATGATGTCTTAATACCATGAAAGATATGATCCTTCTTACTCTTTGGATCATACGTATTACTGGAGTTCGCATTCCTTCTACTGGGTGCCATTTCTATACAATAGCATAAACTAGGTCAGTTTATGAATTGCAATAAATAATTCCTAATGAAAATTGAACAGTTTTTAGATATAATCCATAATCATAAAAAATGTTTTCTTTGAGTAAGTATATACTCATGAGCCCTTCATAATGGTTTGTAAATAAAATGAGAATTATCCTAAGCATATCCCCTGGGAGTGTCGTAACCAAAAGTACAGTAAGGCCCGTTGTCGTGCACCAGTTCCCGTTCGAGTATAGCTCAAAGCGGTGTTTTCAGGTTTTACCCCTAGGTACATCTGTGACAGAGACGCATCTACCTGCTCGTATCCAGACAGGGATGTATTTCTCGGAAAACTCACAAAATCTCTACAATACCAAAATTCTAGGAAGTTCTTCTATACTAATCCTCAAAGTCTATCTTAGGGCTATGTTCTCTAATCAGAGTTTATCTAAATCTTGTTTCCAAGGTTATTGCTAAACTTCCTCTGATACCAACTATAACGCCCCAACCCCAGTGACCCAGAGTCGGTGCATTATTTTAATACATTGGCATGATTACAAGGAACTAAGTCCCGAAGAACCGATCAGTTTAGCAGTCTTGGAAAATATATTACATACATGAATGTTACATTACACTTCATAACATAAAAAACAACATAAATAATCCTTTATGAATTCCATTATTCCCTTGTCTTAACTATGCATATCAATCACATTACACTTCTTGGAATCCTGGGAAAAATAAAACATAGAAAGGGGTGAGCTCAAATGCTCAGTAAGGGAAGGAAATATAGCGGAAACTTTCAAAAATAAGCATAAAAATTTAAAGAAATGTATAAAACTAAAACAAAATCCTTTTAAACTTGAACTTCAGCATAATATGGCAGAAATAAAATTAAATAATGCCATTTACTTATTCACATGGATATTCTACTAATCGAATAATCACATGCAATATCACAAACCACTTTCATAATGATGGAATGTATAATGCCGAACTTTAATTTATGTGTCAAGGCCTCGTGCCAAGACCTAAGGGATAACTGTAACTGGAACCCAACCCGGAGAGCCTCTGTAACCAGACTCCATCCCGGAGTGCCTCTAATAACCGGACACCATCCCGGAGTGCCTCTAATAACCGGACACCAACCCGGAGTGCCTCTAATAACCGGACACCAACCTGGAGTGCCTCTAATAACCTGACACCAACCCGGAGGGTCTTCTATAACCGGACCCCAACCCGGAGGGCTTACTTTTATCGGTCCTCAACCTGGAACATACTAGTCCAACACATTCATCTTAAGAAGGGTATGAAATATAACATAAACATTCGTATTAAAACTAACATACAAAATTTAAAACCATTAATTATAAACCATTAATGGCATAAAAATAATTCATCCATAGTCAAAAAATATCACAAAACCTTAAATACAACATGGATGATTTGTATCATAATAAATCAACTTAAAACAAGTGTAAAATTTATCAAAGGATGTTGACATAGATGAAATCAATACTATTTGAGAGAAATATCTCTTTTTTTGAAATCATTTAAAATTCGCATAATTATAGAGAAAACCTTTATTTTGAAAATATCTTTACAAGCTTGTGAAGGAAGCTTCAAAGTTGTAATAACGGCGGAGAATAACTGCACCCACCGTATAAGTTAAAAAAAGACATTCTTACCCTAATTTTGTCAAAAAGGTTAAAAAGTAACTTGTTTCGAAAATGTTGGAAAGATTCCTTTAAAAACATATAAAGTCAAATAAGGGTATAAATGACTTTAACCCATTGTCTATTAAATAGTAAAAATGTTTTGAAAGTCATTTTTAAGAAACATGGATGTGGATGATAAAGAGGTCCCAGAAGATAATTACGTATAAACAACCTCGGATAATGAAGAGATTGTGAAATAAACCCTTACCAATTTGGTAACTTACGAAACATACACCCCATGAAAGAGGTATCATAAAATTAATATGTAAATAAACATAAATTAAAGTTTATTACACAAAGAATAGGAAGTACATACACCACACAAAAGGTAATAGTGGCAATATGGCATGAATCTCACGGGAATAAGGAGTGAGATGAAAACCCCTTACCTTGCACTTTCCTTTAGTCGAGGGTACGTTTAACCTCCTGTACGAAGATCTTTGTATGTTATTAAATTATACCAGAACCATATTAATATTTATGATATCATACCTGATTCATTTATGACTTTATATTACCCATTTAATAATAATTTCCATGTTAAGTTAACATTTTGGGTAATAATCACTTTCTTTATCGTACGTATTTTAACTTGTCACTCTTGGTTGTATCACTTAGATCATTATTTAAATACTTCCAGAATATAAAACATGATAAATATATCATATATATTTAGAATATAAATATGTATAATAGACATATATATGAAATGGAAAACACTGTTTATGGAGACGGTAGTCCATACGTACGCATAAAAGATGTTTCTGTTTTCATATAGTATTGAACGGAAGTAAATGAATAAGATATATGTAAGTACATAAATCCTTATATATATATATATATATATTTCTCCAGTAGAATTATTATTTCATATATTACATACTTATTATTAATATATATTCTTATAATCGTCGATGAATGGTGAACTTGGAAATGAATCTCATCGCGTTGTGGAGACGGTAATCCGTACGTACGCACGAGCGAAAATATCATTCTTTTTATATTAAAATAATATATAATTGGATGGTATATCATATATACAGAATCATTATCATGTTATATTTATTATTTACATGAATTACAAATCATTATTATACCCATCCAAATAATAATATATTGAATAACAATTACACCATGATGTGGAGACGGTAAGTCGTACGTACGCACGTATGGTGACATGTCATTCAAAGGATGGATAGAATACTGAATATGGTTGTACCATATTTATAATAATATTACAGTATATAGGAGATACTGGATTCATTATTTTAGAATGGTAATAACAAAGAAAGAAGAAGTGGAAGAAGAAAGGAACTTGAAAAGGGGTGGTGAAATCATTACCTCTTCTTCGGGTTCTTTCTTTTGATTTGATCAAAATGGCTCCTTAAGTTGGCTTTCTGACTAAATGAAGGCCTCTAGGATTAAGTGAGGGAAGTTGAGAGAGTATTTGGGTAGAGTTTGGCCGAACTAAAAGGCTTTGAAGGTGTGAGTTAATGAGAAGGGAGGGTGCCCTTTTATAAGAGGGGTGAGGGGCACCTTCGGAAAAGCTAGAAATATTATTTTATAATAAATTCATATTCGGTTTCTAATGGCTCCAAAGTGGATTATTTAAATGTTAAGGTGGGGATGGGTCGAAAACCACTCAACCAATATAATTTATATGGGTTTGGGGCATTATATTAACCTTATCTTTAAGTATTAACTCTTAGTTAATTAGTTTCACCTTTACAATGTCTCTTTGTATTTTTATATTATATGGTTAATAAACTTACTATATACATCCAAGAGACCCCCAAGTGGTCCATTAATGATACACCTATCATGATATAAGTCTCTGGGCCGAACCTTAGATTTTTAGAAATTTAATATCAATTAATAATATAATATTTGTTTTAAAAACTCTTTTATGTCAATTTTGACACTATTCAATAATTGATTTTTGTAAAAATCATAACAGAATGATTACTTAGAAAAAAGTTAATTAAATAAATCCTAACATGTCATATTATCCTATAAAATTATTTTTATTTATAAAAAGTCTCAAATTACATTTATTTGGGTATTTATAATATCAATTATTCCAATTTTTCATTAATTAGGTAATTACTGCATCATCATTGTGTCATAAATAAATTAAAGTTTTTAATGTCTAAAAATTATAAATAAAATATCATTATGTGGGATATTTTATTATATTTCTAATGAATATTTAAAATATAAATTATCTTATGTATAACCCTATATTTAAAATGTTTTAGTAAATAAACTTTGATTTTAACTCTTTTAACTCTTCTTTGAATTAAATAATAATAAATGTCCTAATCTAATCCAAGTGGACCTAAATGATAATATTTTATTCCTAAGGTTGTTTTTGGTCGAAATAAACTTTTCAAATAGAATTAGGACATGTGTTAGGGTAATATTAATATCATTTTTACCCTTAATTACCCTATTTACTTTTAACTGTGGTAAATAAAAGTAAAAAGTTACTATTCACCAAAAATTATTTTCATTTCATTGAACAACATTTTACTCCTTGATATTAACCGTGTCTCTTGGATTTTTGAAATTCCAATCACAAAAGTGGTAAAATTAAGTTTTATGAAAAATTCAGTTTTTTAACTACCACTTAGTAGTTTCACTATTCATCAAAATTTGAAGTTTTTCAGAACAATGCCAAAATTTCACCCTAAGCTATAATTGATATTCCAAATTCAAAAAATGATTTCTATTTTACAAAATTCCAAACATATAAGTTGCATTAATTAATTTTATAATTAATTCCCGCTGTCATAACAAATAGCGTGTTTTTAAGAAACAATATATATCAAAAGATTGACAATTGTTTATGTCCAATTTCAAAGTGAAATTAATTCTAATGAACACCATTGGATAAAATGGTAAAAATATATTCTAATTATACTTTAAAACCACTAAAATTCATAATTTATCACTATTAATTATTTTGATTAAAAAAGTTGTTTTTAATTAAAATTTAATAATTTTCACTATTCATCAAAATATTAAAGTTATCCAAAAAGTACCAAAATTTCACCTTAGGCTAAATTCGATACTCTGAATCAAAAAATGAAGTCCATTTTGAGAGATAAAATTTATAAAATTTTAAAAAGTATGTATTACTATTCATTATGGCTAGTTTGATTTGTTGTAGTGTGTGTTAGAACTCGAAGTTGCGTACAACACACGCTACTATATTATTCAAAGAGAAGCATACTGTGGAAGTTTGGGGTGTTACATTGTAAAAATTTTTATGTCCCCATTCTAAAGAATAAATTTATTTAGTCAAATTGAATATATAAAAGTTTAAAATATTGGATTTAAAAAGGGTTCACTATTAAAGTTGGTAAAAGTGCATTTTTGAAAAATACTTCTTTTATCTGAAAAAAAGGAATTTGTTCTTACATTATGTCTAAGAAACTCATAATATGGATTCTAAAATTATAAGGATTATATAAAGTTTAAAATTTAGTTAATACTACTCATAACCTCTTTTGAACGGCTTGTTTGGTAAGTCATGGTGCGCTTTAACTCGGTGTTGCGTGTAGTGCAAGTTATTGAATTATTTTGAAGAAATAACACACTATGAAATCTTGGGGTGTTACAGACTATGAGTTCACAGTGGTGACCTTCAGACTCACTAATGCTTCATAAATTTTCATGGACTTAATGAATGGATTCAGTAGATATTACCTCGATAAATTTTTGGTGGTTGCTATTGATGATATTCTAATATAATCTAAGAGTATGGAAGAACATGGGGATAATTTGAACATTATGATAAAGATCATACAAAGGGAGAAACTCAATACATATCATAGTAAATTCGATTTATGGATGGAGTAAATATCATTCTTGTATAATTTTATCACAAGGAAAGAAATATTTATGGAACCTTTCAAGATAAAGAAAATCTAAGAGTGGCACAGACCAACATTTGTAATGGAGATCTTTAGTTTCCTTGGTCTAGTTAGGTATTACCGAAAATATTTGAAAATCTTATAATGATTTTCAAAGCCACTAACCAAACTAACTCAGAAGGGAATAAAGTTTATCAAGAAGAGTGAATGTGAAGACAGTTTTAATGATTTAAAAAAGGCTTATCACTGAACCATTACTCACACTACCTATAAGTGGGGAACTCTTTGTGGTATAAAATTATGCTTCAAAGAAGGTATTAGGTTGTATACTAATGAAAAATGATAAAGTGATATCATATGGATCAAGGTAGTTGAAAATTCAAGAGCAAAACCATCCCATGCATGATTTGGAGTTAGTGGTTGTGATCTCTACATTAAAAATCTGGTGGAATTATCTCTTTGAAGATAAGTGTAAGATAACACTGATTATAAGAGGCTCAAATATATATTCACCCAGAAAGAGATTAATATGAACCATAAAATATGGTAAGATCTCATCATGGATTATGACTTCTCAATCTGCTACCATTCTGGTAAGGCAAATAAAGTGTAAGATACTCTAAGTAGAAAGGATAATGAAACATTTTCAATGATGTGAATTGAGAAGGATCCAATCTTCTTATATTTTCAAAGGATGTACATGGGAATAATTAATGAAGTAACATTATCAATCCTTTCTCAAATTATTTCTCAACTTTCCCTTATGAAGAAAATAAACGGTTCTCAAAGAAATGATGAGGAAATTCAGAAAAAGGTGGAAGCTCTCATAAATGGGAAATCCACAAAGTTAAAAATTAATGAGGAAAGAGTATTAATATTTGGGCCATGACTATGTGTACCATACAATCCAAATATAAAGAAATATATTTGAAATGATACACATAGCTCAACTTTCTCAATTCATCCAGGAAGCACAAATATGTATTGATATCTCTGATATCACTATTGGTGGGACAATATGAAGAAAGATATCATTGAATATACATCAAATTTTCTGGTAGGTTAGTAAGAGAAGGCTACAAGGAAAACTTCTAAGGGGATAATACATCCATTACCCATAACAACATAGAAATGGGAAAACATAACCATAGACTTTGTAATTGTACTTCTAAATACATCTATAGGATATAATGCTATATGGGTCATTATGGATCATCATAAAAAGATAGGTAAATTTATTGAAATTCAATAGGACTTATCACTCAATCAACTTGAATGGATATACATCATAAAAGTGGTGAGGATTAATGGAGTACCACTATCAATTTTATTTGATCCATATCTAAGATTTACCGCCAAATTTTGGAAAATTATTCAACATTCTCTAAAAACTGAGTTGAATTTCAATACGACTTATCATACTAAAAGTGATGTCCAATCTAAGTGGACTATTAAGACACTAGAATACATATTGATAGCATGTTATATGGATTTCAAGTGATAATAGGAAGAAAATATACCTCTAGTTGAGTCCACTTACGACAATAGTTTCTAATTAAGTGTCCAAATGGATCCATATTAAGACCTTTATGGTAAAAGATATAGGACATTGGTATGTTGGGATAAAGTTAGTGAACAGAAGCTGTTGGGACTTGAAATGGTCAAAGAAATGTTATAAAAGTTGAAAACCATTCATTAGTATATATGTGATTCCCTAAGTTGATAGAATATATATGCTTACAATCATCGATGGGACTTGGAGTTCAACATTAGAGACATGGTATTCCTCTATATATCACCATGGAAAATGATCATGAGATTTGGGAAGAAAAGAAAGTTGATCCCCTAGTACATCAGCCCCTTCTATATTCTTGATCATGTCAGAGTCATATACTATCAACTAGAACTTACAAATACCATGTCTCAAGTACACGATGTATTCCACACATCTCTCTTTAGGAAGTACATACCAAATTCCTCACATGTATTGAATCCCTAGGTGGTACAATTGGATAATGAACTCTCTAATGAAGAGCATTCAGTGAAGATCTTGGACTATTGAGATAAATTTTTATGCAACAAGACTATTCACCATGTCAATGTACTATGGAGTAACCCTAAGTATAAAGAGGAAACACGGTAACCAGAGGAAGAAATGAAGTAGAAGTTCCCCCAACTATTTTTAACTTAGAATGTAAAATGAAATTTTGAGGGAGAAATTTCATAAGGGGGAAGAATGTGATGACCCAGAATTTTATCAATCAAATTACCCTTATTATAATTATTTTATATAGTATAAAACATATACATAACATATATAACCTAATAAAAACATTATTTTCATAAACGAATAATGAAATAAGTTGTATTTATATAAATTAAGAAACCCATATTGATGAAATAGTAACTTGACCGTTGGGATAGTAATATGACCATTAAGAATACTAATCTGGCCAATAGAATAGTATCCTCACCTATGAAATTATAAATATGAATTATTCATATTATAAATGAAAGTATGATATATTTATATCTTGTTATAATTAAATAAATGCTTTAAAAATGATATATTAGTTGTTGGTATTTTTGTGAAATGTAAATGTTTATTTACAATTTTACAATTAATATAATGATTTGAAATAAAATTTAATTTCATAAATACATTCATAAATTAATATTTTTTTGACTTATGTTTATATTATAGTTTTATGAGACCTTAATTAATTTCTCAAAGTGTCACAAAATCAGTTATAATTTTAAAATATGTATATTTCAAATAAATGATGATTTTTATTAAAAATTATATTTCTAATATTTAGAAAATTATTTTCATAAAATAGAGTCAACTTGTTGAAATATAATGTTGAAAAATTGTTAGGGTAAAATTTTGCGATTTTTCTAAAATACTTGATTTTTTGGTGAAAAGTGAAATATGGTAATTTACATTATTTAACACTATAAGTAAATAAATGAATTTTTCAGTCATGGTTGAGTCATGGACTATGTATGTGGAAATTAATTAAAAATAACATGCTCTAGTAATTGTACATAGTCATAATAATCATTATTATTGATAGTCTTGAGCCAAAATAATCAATAACACTCCTCTATTCCCACTATAAATACCATCCATCACCACCTCTTATCCCCACACCTTTCTAGACTTGTATCTTTATTATATTCTGATAAATTCATCACTAAAACATCTTCCACATGTTCTGGTCTTGTTAGTCTCACAAAAAGATCATTTCCAAGTGCTTTAAGGAGGTTCTCAAGGAGATGACGCTCAAGAGGTAAAAGCCACCCCCTTTCTCTTTTAATTTATTTTATTTTTTGTCCTTCCACCACCTCAACTATCCAAAGTAACATGATAACTTTGAAATAATATATATACCATTGTTTTATTGTGATAATTTAATATCAATCATCAAATATCTTCCCCTATCCTTTTGTTCTAAAAATGAAAACATTGTCTCTGAGGTGTTGATTCACCACTTTCATGGATAATGAGTTTTCATTTTTCATTACCACTTTAAAGGCTAGTCATACATCCATTTTTATGGTTAAAATAGATTATAATATTTGTATTAATAATTATTTAATGTTATAAAACTAGTATATAAACATATTATTAAATAAAATGATATTAATCCATGATGGTCATAAAAACCTCCAAAATAAACTAATCAGTTTTATTTTTAAAGAATCATCCTCATGTAAAAAAGTAAAATGATATATGGGACCATTTAAATTTATATAAATAAATTAATACCATGTCATTCTAGTTCTATAGTTCTTCTTTCATTTTACAAGAACTTCCATAATTATACATAAGCGAATCGACCATGAAACTATGAAAGAACCTAAATCAACGAAATGACCATAAAATTAAACATTATAAGTCAACAAAATGGCCATAAATGAACATAATAAAATTATAATAAATTAAATACATGTATAATAGGTTTTTGAATTAATTAATTAATGGATTTAATTTGATTATCCAGAACATTAAGTACTAGTACAGAACACTTTCATACATAAGGTAAGGGATTCTCTCGGAACCTCTATATTTCCTTCAGGTTATAGTTTCTCTCTCTTTACACCAATTTAATTCTTAATTATTCTTATATAATCCTCCAAAAATATTTTTTTGTGATATAAAATTATGTACCAATATCAATTCTTCTTTACTTTATGGGGAAATACATGTGTTTTATGGTTCTCTTTTCAATTCCTCCTGATAAGAAAGCCCGATTAAAGGGAATTTCCCAATTTCTTACCCATTTTAAAGTATCATCCATAATATTTTTTAATCCATCATTTTTTTATAAAATCACTAATTTTTTATAATAAAAGCTATATTTTTTAATTTCCGGTTCTATAAGAATAATTATTCTTTTGTCCGTTTTAAAGACCCTTCAATATTTTCCCTTAAACCGCACTAAAGTGGCTCATTTCTAAAGTTTCATAACCAAAATTTTTACATGTTTTCACTTTAGTTGGACATAATTTATCATGATATATACCTATTTCCCTTATTAATTTATAGTTATGTTTTAAACCCATTATTTCTTGTACACCATTATGATACACCCTTTTGCTATGCCTTAGGACATGCTTATGATATTCAATTCCTTCCATGGGTAAAACTTATGATTTATTCTTCATGTGTCACACATATGCATGAAAATGTTATGATGGGTGATCTCAAATTTAACTCTAATTCATTGGGTAATGTTTAGTCTCATGATACGTCATGTTGATATAGGGAGTAAACCTAATTCCTTTGTGGGACTTTTTCCACCATGTGATATAGTCATAGAAGTTATCCTTGAATCATGTTTATGTCATGTTATATGTTGCTTCCACATTAATATTTTCCATGATTACATGATCCCATGTTTTATATTTTATTCTTCCATATGTTTATTCGTCTTCCATTCCTTTTTATTTAATCATGTTTTCCCTTCTAACCCATGTGTTATGCTTTATTTCTATATTTATTCCTTTATTGGGATTTTTAGCTCATCCATTTTGTCTATGTATTAACTAGGTTATCCTATAAAGATGTAATATATAAAAGGAATTTAGGATCTCATTATTTATTATTAATATAAATATTTTTTATTAGGCTTCCATATTTTCATATTTATGTACCTTATCTTTCAAAGACACTAGAATTTATGATACTTGGTTTTCATTTGATGGTTAATTATTCTTAAAATCATGAAATAATATGTATAAAAGGGTAGTGTCACTATAAACCACCTAGATATAACACCTCTATAATAGGATCATGTATCGATACATCATCAATAAGGGGATCATCCTTGTGATCCTGATGTTAAATACCAGTTGGAATATATTGTGGAGGAATCTTGAAATAAACAAGATGCACCACAGTCAATGAGTATATATTGAGAGATGACTCAATAAGGACACGTAAACAACAACTCATTTCTATATGATACATGTACCATTTTTTCCAGCAACCAGTGTCCTCATGTACCGAGTTGAAAGACGTGTGATTAGAGTCCTGGTTATGGATACATCAGCCACTACACCAACAATAGAGTCCCTAGCCTGAAAACTGAACTCAAAACACTTAAAACCATTGACCCAAACCAATACCACAGAATATGGTCCTATAGTAGAACCAACAACTCTAATACTATTCTTTCATGAACTATCCCAATGGGACATATTTCGTGACTCCCCAAGACCACCTCCAGTAGGCCAGGGGTTAGCGACTAGCACCAAGTAGGCAAATCACTAACATGGGAGGCCTTAGCCTAAAGTACATGTACACATTCACATATCTCAAAGCCCATAAAATGATTAAATGTAAAACAATTTATAAAAAATGCATGCATATATCTATATACCACAACTAGGGTACAATAGTAAGTAATGGAAAGTAAATAGGGAAAATACAAGTCCACCACAAGGAGTCTGAAAACAAGTGAAACTTGAAATTAAAGATGGGGAATGATTTCAAGAAAACTGTAGGAATTTACCTCAGTATATTTGGATCACTATGAACTACATGGTCTTGGTCCCTCTAGGACTTCATCAAAAGGACAATTGTCTTTACAAGACAAGACACGTGAGGTCAAAACCCATGTAGGGGTGAGTATAACAATACCAAGTAGGATAACCTGAAAACACTAAGTATATAACAAAAATAATAATAATTATCTCTACATAGGTATATTTATACAACAAAAATAACAATAATATACATATATACTCAACAAAGAAACACATTCTCAAGTTAAAGTTAGAACCATAATGCGATCCTAGGATTTCTGCTCAAAGGTTACACTTAGCACTTGACTAGTATAACACTCTCCATGATCCAGGTAACACTGATTATGTCTATCTAAGAGGTATTTCTTGTTGGTTATCATTATTAGAAATATACTCTAGAAGTATGAAGAGATATGATATACATATGAGGATCACACCGAAGGACATGGGGTATACCAATAACTTAATATAGAATAACCCACTATATACAGTATCATTACCCATGTAGTGTTGGTAACAATGATACCAAGAACTTCATTTAGGGAAAGAATATGATTAAGTATCTCACTCCAAGTATCATGGAATGATTCCAACAACACTATCTAAGAAGTCCTTCTAAAGGGATCATTATCCTAAGTGTATGACATGATTCCATAATAACACTCATGGAATGGATATAGGGAACACACCCTAACAAAACTTATCCAAGATACTTAGGAAAAGGGATTAAATCCTTATTTTAAGGATTTCATGACGTGACACTTCGGCACTAGGTCCTACCCAAGTATGATATTCTATGTTTGTTTCTGTGTTTGTGTTAGAGTACATGGCATGTCAGAGCCCGTGTACTCCTAACCATGTCTGTGTCTGGCTAGCAATGTCCATATACGGCTAGTTGTGCCCGTGATCGTGTCATTATAGAATCCCATTTATATGTCGAGCCAACTGGGAAGGGTCACATGTCATGTGACAAGGTCACACATTGTGTGATACTTAACATCATTTGTAAAACCAAGTCTCCAATATGAGGGTACCACACAGCAAGTAGCTCTACAGTACATACAATGTAATATGGGATTTATCCCTAATTCTTGATTTATATCTCATGCCATAATCTGCACTTATAGTCATAAACTCAACCACAACCCATGATGGAAACCAAGGTATTTCATTGGTTGATATTTTCCATCATCGAACACCACATTCCATCCTTTAAATCCATTTGTAAAATTCCCTCATGTGTCATTAATCATTGTGAACTGAAGAAAATTAAATAGGTATCCCAAATCCTTCTGATCTATTGTTGATTCCATAATCACACAATCCTTGCGTCATATTGAGTCTAAATCTATGATATTGAATTGTCGATCCAAGAAACGGGTGTGAAATGTTTAATTTATTGGTATTTGGGTCGAACCACTAGGAAAACCAAACCCTTGTGAGAAACGCACGTACCAAAATGGTAGAAAACAAAGAAACACACAATAAAGGAATGAACCACAACTTTGTATGGTTGGCCTCGATTTATTTACATTATAAAAATGAACAAACAACCATAATAAATATATAAATCTCCTAATAAATCCACATAGGAAAACCTATCCTACAATACAACCAATCTGTGAATCAATCATTGGTTGATTGATTCACATTCCTCATAGAAATAATAAAATTGGGATAAATACAATAAAATAAAAATCCTACCTTGATTTAGATTGATCGCTAATGAATAAAAAAATTGTTTCATTGTCATTGGTAAGATCCTCTGATTATGCTGAACATCAATTATCAATCTTAAATCTAGTTATCATTCATCAACAGATCCTCCTCTAACGGCTTTCCAAATCTCTCTCAAAATTGTAGGGTTATGCATCTAACTCTTCAATTTTAGAAATAATAGTGTATTTATGGTATACTCTATGTCACTACATCAATGAATAAAAATAAAATAATTAATTTAATAATTTTATTTATTTTATTTATTTTTTGTTCATGATGACTTTTTTATAACCACCCTATGACAAATATGGTTTTATCACACCTAAGTTAAAACCCTCATTCTGGACTCAACGATTCCAATGGATTTCTGATCTGAGAATCCATTTTGAATTTATTCGACTTTTTTCAGAAACCTGTGCACATGTGATATTTAATATATTTAATATATTTCAAAATTTTATTATGGTAATATCAGGCCTTGGATTCACATGTTGTCTTAGTGCTTGGTCACTAAAATAATCCAAACAATATCCAAAAATAATAGATGGAAAATCTAAGTCACTATAGAATAGTGGTCTAAAAATGGGTAAGGTTATCCTTTTTCAATGTGTTCTTCCCTGTGGTGGGTATTTATAAAGCGAGTCATGATCAAGGGAACCATATTCATAGTGGTAATCACTGCATCATGGTGTCGAATATTTGGATTTCTAAAATGGATGATTCAATTATTCAACTTTGGGGGAAGTTGTGCACCATGAAGGATATCTATGTGTTATATTTCAAGGAATCTTTAATTTTATTTTTGATAGGGTAGTTACCTATTAAATTTTTATTCTTAAATTAATCATGAGGTATCTAGAACCATAAGTTTCAATATGGTATTTTAGGTGTTTCTTGGCTATCGAATCTATCCTCTTGGACTCTGATGGATGACTGTAGATGAGGTAAGTGGATTCTTTATCACTCTCCTTCATAGAATAAAATGATATCTTATTGATTTTAATGTCAAAATACCTTTATTTATCTTTTCTAAAAAATCATAAGTCATGGTTTTTTTGGTTTATAAGAATGATTTTGACATGTGATTAAAAAAACTTTAATTATACCATGGAAATTTATCTGAGAAAACATGATATCTACATGAATAAACTTTTCATGGACATGGATTGGTGTCTATTCATGAAATGAATATTTACAGGCCCTTGTTGGTTCAAACATGGATATCAATGTTGATGTTAGGGTCATGAGAACAAGCACCACCAAGTGATGACTTTGTGTCAGTCAAAATGGGGTTCTGATCATGAGTTTGGTCCATTCATGGAAGTCCACAATGGTGGGTATATTCATTTGATTTGTGAAATGGGGCTATATATTTTAGTGGGTGTGTGGTTCAGAATTAGTGTGCACTTTTCATTTATGTTTGGGTTGTGGTTTGTATTATACTATGAAAATAATGCATAAAAAATAAAAGGTGGATTTTTTTTGATTTACTTATATGGTTTTCTATGGCTCATTATTATATTCTACTTATATAATTTTTTTATATAATTATACGGTATTTTTTTCATATTTAAGTGGCATGTGTGAGACATATTTGTTGGAATACCTACTGATTTTGTATACTCACCCCCTTTATATGCATCTCGGTGCATATACTATCTTTGTTCAAAATGATTTAGGTGAGGGGTAACCTCTTACCTTTCTAGAGTAGTGCCTTACTGTTATAGTCTTGGGTGATAAAGAAGGGAGCTTAGAATTATCATTGTTTTGGAGTATAAGAGTGTTCCATGTTGGCACTTTGTTTTTTCATTGATTCATGGTCTTTTTATCTTATTTGACTGTATGCTTTTTATACACATTGTGACCTTGATCTACTTTATATTATATGATAGATTTTTTTTAAGTATTGATTCATGTATCTTGTGTACATATATTTTCATGGAGTGTCCTATTGAAGGTTTTTTGTGTATAAGATCAAATTACAACCATGTTTTAGTGGTTCCCTTGGAATTTATTTCTAGACTTTAGTGTCTAGGGGTGCACCTAAAGTAGGTGGAATCTTGGATCTACTCAAGCCAATGGTATGGGGTAAAGAAGTTACAAGTTGTATTAGTTTGGTATAGTCTATCAATTGGGATGGTATAAATGGATATACAATGTGTCAGAACATAAAATTTATTGTAAAACATGTGTATCTAACCTCTTTATAATGAACATCAAGTTACCAGGGTTTTTAGGGTATGAAAAGTGTTGTTAAGCACTTATAATTTTATCATCACCTCATCATCGTGGGTTTAGTTGATGATTGTTGTGTATCAAGAATTAATAAAGAGGCTTCCCACTAGGATTCCATCATTTATATGGTGTTTTTTTACTTATGAATTTGTAAATGGTAACATGAAAAGTTTTTTCTATAAATGGTTGGGTCATGCTTTGGATGAAACTGATAATTTCTAAGAAATGGTTTCCTAAACATGGTAAATATGGTTTGGATTTTTGTTGTGTATTGTTCCTTGATATTATTGAGTTTGTTTATTATTTAATTGTGTTTATAGAATAAACTAAAATGAAATTTGTGTGAAACTAGAACTTAAACTGGTAATGACTCTGATGATAAGTAATTTATTAAATGGTAATTGAAATTTGTTCTACTTAAGAGAATGTTTACAGTTTTAGAATGATTACTCAAAATAAATATTCCATGTTTACTATGCTTCTTTCTTAATGATTGTATCCATGTTTATACTATACAGGACCCTTTAACAGGATACAGTCAATTTATTTAGAATATCATTGAAATTTTTCATGATATTCCATGAATTTAATTAAACCTCACAATTTTAAATTATGTTGCATGATGATTTTAATTATATGAAAAGCATGATAAAAATATGACTATTTTTCTTTTGGTTATTATAAAAACTAATAAATAATAGAATGTATTATTCTAGATTATGTACATAGTTAGTGAATCATTTATAGTATAATGAGTATCATAAGATGTAAAATAGAAAAATGTTAAAAGGAATGGAATATAATAATGTTTAATCTCTTTGAGATTATCATGAATTATTAGATTATTATAATGTGTATGTTTAAACCTATGATATATTAATTTTGGTTGTTTAATTTTTTCATTAATTGATCACACATATTTAGTAAAAAATGTATTAATTAATATTTTTAATCCTTCATTATCATTACAAGAAATATGATCATAGAACATATATCATATAATTTTTTATCCTTGGTTAAAAATAAATGAATCTGCTTCATATTTCTATGGAACATGAAATAATAAGTTTTTTTATTAAATTGATTTTTTGAGAATCAGTTGAAAACGAATCTAGTAACCCTTCATGTATGTTAAATGATAGGTGAAAGTTGTTCAATTGATTCTTATAGATGGTTACAAGATTTTTTTTATGGTGTTTTTTTGATCTGGTTAATGAGGATATGTTTTTTTGATAAAGAGGTTTTGAGGTTAAAGAAATCATTAGAAGGTTTTGTTTTATAAATATTTTACTGATTTAAAGAAGGTTTTACAAAAGTATTTTTTGAAAAGTTTTATGAAAAAAAATTGGTATTTTGGGTTTAAAAAATGATTTAAACCCCTTTATTTAAATAGACCATGGGGAAAATAATTGATGACATGAAACCTTTTTTTATCTATTATTTTCTAGTTTTTTGAAAAAAAATTATAAAGATACCATGGTTACATGTCGTTATTTAAAGAGATTTTATAAAAACAGATTTTTTTAATGGTTATACTAGTGTTTGAATTACATAAAGGTTTAATTAAATGGTTTTTTATAAAATTAAATGTTTAATTAAAAACTTTTTATTACTTTAGAAACTTTATATTTTGTTATGCGGTTTCTTGGATTGTTATATCATAGTGAATTGGTATCTAGAAATATTATAGTGGATTTATGGAATTGGAAATATTGGGTTATTGTAATTGGGATATACATGGTTGGATATTATCTTGGTGGAATTGTTGTGTTTGTTATATTAATTGATATTTTAACACTTGATATCCCGGTTGTGCTTCTTTATTGATTAAAATTATTATACTGGTGGTATTTTTATTTTGGTTGTACTTTTTTTGCTGTTAAGGCTGGTTTTTTTTGTGGTAGACATAATATCCAGAGTGGGAAGATAGTGATTTTATGTCAAAATGATGTCTCATGGGATGATCATGAAGACACCTCATGGGTAATAGGATATATTTGGGATTTTATTCATTTATCATGACCAAATATCTTTGACATGGTCGAGATATGATGGAAATTACTTTCCTTGCAAATAGAAAACATGGGTATAACCACGGGGATCAAAGGGTTACTACCATTCAAGGTAATACTGATTTATATGCTTGAAAAGTATCTCTCACAACTTCTAGAATAATTGTTTGTATTTTCAAATAGAGATCGGATGTTAATTTTCTAGGTGTACAATATTTATAGGTAGAGTTGGTAACCATATCATGTAAGTCACCAACTAAACTATACAGACAATGGGTCTATTTTGAGGAAATTGGGAAACATGGGTCACTTTATTTCTCAATAAACTACCAAGTATGGATTTCATAGTTTTGTGTGTTTTGTTAACAGTAATTGTAGGATGGGTGACCTTCTTTTAAGTTTTATAGGGTATGGATGAGTACATAGTAATTTCCCTAGATTTAGAAATGTGACATATGTTTTCTTATAATGGTTGAATGGTGTCCCTTTGAGATAACTTGAGAAATCTTACCCTCTATTATTTTTAGGATATTTCTAGATCCTTTTTTGTGTCTTCTCATATTTAGTCTCACTAAGGACTGATCTGACAAGGTATAATAGTTCATGATCAACTGGTTAGTGAATATCTTAACTCGAAAGCCTTTGGGTGATAGGTTAGAAAAATAATGAATCATGGATGATACATGGGTTAGATAATTGACATGAACTTGGCTCTTATATACTAAGATTATGTTATGGTTTTTATTGTGTTTCTCTCATTTCTAACTTGGGTGTAAAATTCCTAGAAATTATTGGGGTGAATTTTTATAGTTATACAATTAGGTAAAACATTAATGGTGGGGATACATCGAGGCATAGGCAGAGGATGAAAATTATATATTTTTTATTAGAATCCAATTTTGATTTATCCTTATATCAGAACAGTTTCAAGTGGATTATCAAATCAGATCTTGGTATATTAGTGAATGTTGAGAACTAACTAGTTTGAATGTTACAAATTTTTCTTATACCCATAGATCATGTGGAGTGAATTATCATGTTATTTTAAATTAAAATGTCTTAAGAAGCATAATTTCATAGTGGTGGTACTTGACCAACTCATGAAATCAATGTGTTTCATTAAAATTATATGGGGATCAAATCTATATAACATATAGCCTAGATTGTCTATCTAGAAATTTATTTAGTCTCATAGTGTACTAATTTACATAGTATCTCATAGAGGCCTTAGTTTTCCCAGTATTGATATGTCCTGAGATGCTTTAAATAGCATAATTTGACGCATTTTATAATCATATATATTGATCTTCAGATTTCCAATTTCAATTGTCAATGTTTTTCATTATTGTAACCAATAGGAAATTATGTATTCATTAATTATTCCAATGACTAGGGAACTTTTTTCTAGTACAGGAAGGTTAGCTATCACCTTTTGTGTTGGGAACTTTGGGATCTTTTATTACATTGGTTGGTCTACCTATTTGAAAATGTTACCCACCTATTTTTACTATGTGTGACTATTTCACATATCTTAGCTCTAAAGGTATGAGCCTGAATATATGGTGAAGGTGTTTTTAATCTTTTTTCCCTTGAGTTTTATGTTCCATTAGTTTATCACCATGTATTATATCATGGGATGGGAATGATAATATATTTCTTGGTTGACATGTACCTTGGGTGCATCTATTTTAGTATCATTATTGGGCTTGTGAGTAATTATGGAACAGTTTTATACCAGGAGAGTGGCTTGATATTTTGTTTATATACTTCTAACCTCCAACTTTATAAGGATGGAAAGCCTAATTTTGGGGGAAGGTGATGACCTAGATTTTTTTACTCCTATTTTTATCATATTTTTTAATTTTAGAGGTGTATCAAGTTGGTATCATAAGTTTTTGGAAGGGTTTTTGGTTGAAGAAGTGAAGTTTGGTTCTCTGGTATTTATAACACCCCGCTATAAGCAATAATTTTGGTTGTGGTAATGCATGTGTTGGATATTGTGGGCATGGCTTTCGGTAAATTTATGTTAGATAAACCGTGGATTTTGAAATAGTGTTGACTTGGGTATGTTTCTTGGGGGAGTTTCCCTATGGGAAATGGGGACATCCCCAAGGTAATAGCATTGTTTATGGTATTTTGTGGCATTGAAAGTGGTTGAGGTGTAGTAAAATCATGGTGGGAGAGAAACACACCACTCTCTATGTCATGGTGATGGTGTCCTTGGGTGTGTTACACTAGGAATACCCCTGTGAAAAGTGGGATAGAAACAAAAGTGTGTTAGTTTCATGTGTTGGCTGGGGTCAAGGCCTTTTCATCTTATACATGTGATTTGGAAAAAAACATGGGAGGACTCAGCACACCTTGGTGTCAATAATGATAGTCTAAAAATGAGGAAGGTTATCCTTTTAAACTATTTTCCTCTTAATTGTGGGTCTCCAAGGATCAAGGCATGGTCAAGGGTTGCATGGTCATAGTTTTAATCACTATATCATGGTATCAGTTTTCTAGAATTTTAAATTTTTGATTCAACTACTAAAATTTGGGGGAAATTATGAACCGTAAGGGCTATCTATATTCACTATTTTAGGGACTCAAATTTTTTTACATAGTTACTTCCTATTAAACTTACATTCATCCTATGGTCATGAGGGATCTCAAACTATAAGTTTCAATGGGGGATTTTTGGAACTTCTTTTCTGGTAAAGTTATCCTCTTATACTCTAATAAATGAAGTTAGTTGGGGTAGTTGGATTCTATATCACTCATTCATTTAATAAATTGAAAGATTATTGTTATTAATATTAAAATACATTCATAGATCTCTACTAAAAAAATATCATAAATTATGGTTTTTTTTGTTCAAATAAATTATTTTTTCATGTGATAAAATCGGCTTTAATTGTCCCCAATACAGTAATTTTAGAAAACTTTGTTTTGGAATTGGTAGGCTTAGAATGGAAATTGTTTTTTGTGTGTTCATGATTTTTTTTACAGGTCTTTGTTGTTTCAGACTTGGCTACTGGTGATGAAGTTAGGTGTAATGCCCCGACCCCAGTTACCCAGAGTCGGTGCATTATTGCGTAACATTGGCATGATCACAAAAGATCAAGTCTCGAAAGACCAATTAGTTTAGTAGCCTTTGAAACACTAGATACATTCATAAATGTTACATTACATCATAAAGTGATATACTACAATAACAAAGTCTTCATAGTCCACACTCATATCCTCTTCTGACTATCCCTGCAGGTCATTCATAAAATACTTCTTCACATCCTGTAAAATATTAAAACATTGAAAGGGGTGAGCTCAGATGCTCAGTAAGGATAACAATATTGCGGAAGCTTTCATAAATAAACATTAAAATTTAAGGCAATGTATAACTAAAACAAAAGCCTTTTTAAACTTGATCTTCAGCATAATATGGCAAAAATAAAATTAAATAATGTCATTTACTTACTCACATGGATATTCTACTAGTGGAATAATCACATGCAATATCAATAACCACTTTCATAATGATGGAATGCATAATGCCATACTATCATAACCACTTAGCCAAGGCCTCGTGCCAAGACTACAAATAAGATTTTTTCAAGGCCTCGTGCCAAGACACTAGTTTGTCTCATGAGACCTACCGATGCATCGAGGAGCTATAGCGGGATCCACCCGTCACTTATTAAGGTCAATGCATTCCTTATATAAAAAGGTTTAAAATTATCATAAACCATAACATAATCATATCACATAAAACATTCATAAAGGAAACATAACATTTCCACATTTCAATCACAAGATATCAATACAACACATTGATATAATAAAAACATTATCAAAAGCATTTTCAATACCAAAATAAAAGGAAAGTAAAACATGGTATTTATTTTTCATTTAAAAAAGTTATGGCTTATAGAGGAAGCCGAAACTCAAATAATAGTCACAGCAGCGGAGAAGTCGTTGTCACTGCATACGTAAGAAAAAACATTCCTTTTATCGTTTAGTAAAAACGCTTTGTATAAAAAGATTCCTTTTGAATAAAAGTAAAATTCAATGGGGTTTATACACCGTATAAAGGAAAGTTGTGTATAAAACCAAATATGCCTCAATGAAAGGATATTGAGACGAAGTCCCTTAAAAGATCATTTTTAAATAAAATATATCTATTATGTGTATTCACTATATGTACACATAAAGAAAGTACAAATACAAGATAAGACATAATAATATCATGACAATTTGAAAGTTGGAGATTAACCCAAAGAATGGAAATTGGGTTCAGATGTTCCCTTACCTCGTGTCTGACTTGACTCGAGCGTTCTTTAACCTCCTGAATAATAAACTAGAGTTAATATCTACCTTCTTAAGAACCTTATTCGAGTTCATTATTCCTTTTATATCACTTATTACCATGTCATGAACATTATGTAATTATTTAAGTTTATAACGGTCATTTTGTCGATCTTAGGTACTTGAGTCAAAAATAAACTTCTTATAATTACACTTTGTTTATGTGGTAATATATCCATTATATACATAATTATATTCATGATTTATATATCATATACATCATATATATCTAGTATATACATTCATTTATAATATTACATAACATTTAGAGGTAAGAAATGAAATGCACCGTTCATGGAGACGGTAAGCCGTACGTACGCATGAACGCTACTTTCATTTCTATTTTGTATTTAATGGAATGAAGTTATAATTATATAAAGTTATAATATAATTCCAGTATAATATAATGTATAATACCATTTACTCCATCCTTTATACATCCCACATATGGCATTAACGATTCAAATCACTTTGAGGGGGCGGTAGTCCGCACTTCCTAAAATGAAATTATCGCGTTTACCCATAATGGAAATCATAAAGTATGCCATAAATGAGAAATAAATAAGCATAAGGAAAACATAAACATAATATATATATCATATATGAAAATATTGTCATCAAAATGGCCACCATTAGAGGTGTTAAATGAATATTGAACAATCATCGTTTCATGAGGTAGTATTTCGCCACCCACAGAAACAGTATGTTCTTTAACCATTAGACGAAGAAGTGTGTAAGTTTAAACCAAATCCTTATCATAACAACATCCTAGTATATTTTATATACTGGTGTTTTTACAAAATAAAGGAATAAAAAGAGTTTAAGGGGTTGGAGAAGTAAAATAAAACAAAACAACATTAGAGAAGACATTACCTTAAAATCGGGTAACTCTTTTTGATTTGAGCCAAAGGCTTCCTTGGGAAGACTTCTGCCAAAAGTGAGGCTTCTAGGAGTAAGGGAGGGAAGTTGAGAGAGTATTTGGGCAGAGTTTGGCCGAGCCAAAAGGCTTTGAAGGTGTGAGTAAGGTGGTAGTGGTGGGGGCCTTTTATAAGAGGAGAGAAGGGGCACTCTTGGAAAGATTGAAATGTTACTTTATTATGAAATGCTTTTTCGGATTCTAAAGGTCCCACACTTATATATTTCGAGGGTAAGGTGATAAGGGTTAGAAATATACTCATCCAATAGGTTTTTGACAAGTGTAAGTCCTAGATTTTATATTATCTTTTCTTTTTATTTAAATTGTTAATTAATGAGGTAATCGCTGCATCATCATGGTGTCATAAAAACATTAATTTATTTAGTGTCTAAAAATTATAAAAAAATATCATGATGTAGGAAATAATTTTATATTTACAATGAATATTTATAGTCAAAAATATGACTTTTATAACCCTATTTAAAAATTGTTTTAGTAAAACAACTCATGTTTGTGACATTTTTATTTTAACATTAAATAAAAAGTTTTTAATGTCATTTTCCTACCAAAGTGGATCCATGGGGTCCCCAAGTTGTCCCATGGATTGTCTTGGTCGGCTATGACTCATCAAATAGGGGTAGGACAAGTGTAAAGGTATTTTCATATTTTTATAATATCATTTTTACCTTAAATTTCACTAATTACCTTTAATCGCGATTAATTAAACTCAAAAGTTACTATTCACCAAAAAATTATTTTAATCCCATTGAACCACATTTTACTTCCTAATGACAACCATGTATGTAGGATTTTTGAAAATAAAATCACAGAAGTGGTAATGTTTCATTTAAACGAAAAATCAGTTTTTTAACTACCACTTAGTGGTTTCACTATTCATCAAAAATTGAAGTTTTTCAGAACAATGCCAAAATTTCACCCTAAGCTATAATTGATATTCCGAATTCAAAAATGATTTCTATTTTACAAAATTCCAAAAATATAAGTTGAATTAATTAATTTTATAATTAATTCCCGCTGTCACAACAAATAGCGTGTTTTTAAGAAACAATATATATCAAAATATTGACAATTGTTTATGTCCAATTTCAAAGTGAAATTAATTCTAATGACCACCATTGGATAAAATGGTAAAAATATATTCTAATTACACTTTATAACCACTCAATAGTATAATTTATCATTATAAATTATTTTGATTAAAAAAGTTTTTTTTAAGTATTTTTCACTATTCATAAAAAATTGGAAGTTTTCAGAAAAATACCAAAAAATCAACATAGGCTAATTTTGATATTCCGAATCCAAAAATGAAGTCCATTTTGAAATATAAAATATATATAATTTCAAAAGTTGGTTATTACTATTTATAATGGCTATTTTGATTGGTCGCGGTGTGTTAGAATCTTAAACTTGCATAAAATGCAAACTATTGCATTATTGAAAGAGAAGCGTATCGTGGGGGTGTTACATTCTCCCCTCCTTCAATAAATTGCGTCCTCTTAATTTGAAATTTTCTTTGAAAATAAAAGGTTGAAAATAGAAAATACCTTTGTGGAAAACCCACATCGGAAATAAGGTTAATAAAAATATAACTTTAAAAGAAAGAAAGATAAGTACAAAGGTCACCTGAGATAGCCCATACTAGGATTCTATGAAAATATAGATATGGAAGAAAAACAAACCATCAAGGTTTGATGGAGAGTTGTAGAAAACTGGATTAGGAGAAATTTAACCATAAGAAAATCACAAACTTGTGATTGGTTAAACGGTCATTGAATCCCCAGTTGGAAAAGTTAACTGGGAACGTTTTCGTTTTAAGTTACCTTTTATAAAGTTGAGTAATTTATTTAGGAGATTTACTAAGAACGTAAGGGAATATACATACTGGTCATGTAAACTTTCATTCTTTAATAAATTTTTACCACAAACCCATCTTTCACTCTAAAAGGTAATAAAACTCAAAAATATTCTATTTATCATAATTGTATAAGGTTCCAAATATTAACACATACCATTTAGATTAGGAAAACTTTTTGTAATAACTAGGGACTTCCTGTAGGCTAGTGGTAGGTAGTAAAGGCATGTCGTACTATGGTTGTGGGTTCGATTCCTGCAGCTTTGTCCGACGCGACTAGTTATGCCCCACCCTACAGGTTTTCCTTTTCCTAAAAATATAGTATTATAATCTTCCAAAAATAATCTTCAGAAATGTTTTAACCTTAAACAATACTATTCAAATTTCAAATTAATCCATACCAACCTTTATAGTTATACAAAATACCTATGTCCAGACTTTCTCTAAAAGGTCTCTTAATTCCAAAATCAATTTATCAGATTCCCCAAACAAAGTAAAGTTTCTCTTATTGTCACATACTAAAAATATGATTACCTTCATCATATTAAAACCTTAATGAAAAGAACAAGTACTGCAGTATAATCCTTATATATATCACATTATTATTATAACCAGAATATAATCCTTGAGTCCAAAATCACCAATACATTAATTATTCTACTTCAATTGTAGTAACAGCATAAGATTGTCCTTGATCCCTTGGCCTTTTCTGAGGTAAGTTTCCCTGACGCTTAGGACATTCATTTGCATAATGCCCATTTCCCTACAATTGTAGCATTCAACATTGATAGCATCTTTCTTTCCCTTGAAATCACGAGCCTGGTGACCTTTTTCTCCACATTTATAACAAACTCTCATTCCTTTTAGGCAAGAACCAGGGTGATTCTTCCCACAATTATCACATAATCGAAAATCCTTCTTTCCCTTTTTCCCTTTATCCGTCTCTTGTTCCACCGTTATCTTCTTCTCTTTCTTTACTTTGTTGTCATAAAACTTAGAGAATTCCTTTTCTGTCTTGATAGCACACGAGACAATATCTTCGTACGATGAGAAGGATTGTGATACTAAAGCTTGACGGAGAAATGGTTTTAACCCATCAAAGAAACGATCAATCTTACTCCTTGGGTTACGTATATAATCTGCAACATACCTTGCTAAACTTGTAAAGTTGGCCTCATACTTTGCGACATTCTCATCCTACTTTTGTCTCAGACTCAGGAATTGCCTTTCCATATCTGCTTGATGGTCACGAGGAAAGTATTTTTCTAAGAAAAGATCTTTGAACTCTCTCCATTCCATACTTGATACTTCTTCATCTTCTTTTATATTTTGAATCAGCGACCACCATTGATCAGCATCTCCAGTGAGGCGGTAGACTGCCATGACAACCCTCTCCCTTTTGGTACTCCCCAAGGCATGGAATATTTTCTCTAAGGAGTTTATCCATTGCTTAGCTACTAATGGATTTGTACCCCCATTAAATGTTGGTGGTTGTTGCCTCATGAAGAGGTCTAACATTGATCCTCCACGTTGCGGATCAGGGTGCTCCATACGAGTAAGGTTATTATTCATAACCTGAGTGAGTTGTCCCAGTATGGTAATAAGTTGATCAGCACCAGTTGTATCTCCAGATCCAAAATAATTATCTTGAGCAGGAGGCCAATCCCTACACGGAGTGCGTGCATTGATATGGTTTCCATTCCTTCCACTAGGCGCCATTTCTAAACAATGGCATAAACTAGATTAGTTTATGAATCAAAATACATAATTCCATACTTGTAAAATACTTAACATAAATTGAACTATTTATGGATATAATCCATAATCATAAAAATGTTTTCTTTGAGGAAGTATATACTCATAACCCTTCATAGTGGTTTGTAAAGAAAATGAGAATTATCCTAAGCATATCCCACGGGAGTGTCGTAACCAAGAGTGCAGTAAGGCCCGTTGTCATGCACCAGTTCTCGTTCGAGTCTAGCTCAAAGCGGTGTTTTTGGGTTTTACCCCTAGGTACATCTGTGCTAGAGCCGCCTCTACCTGCTCGTATCCAGACAGGGATGTATTGCTCGGAAAGCTCACAAAATCTCTATAATACCAAAATTCTAGGAAGTTCTTCTATACTAATCCTAAAATTCTATCTTCGGGCTATGTGCTCTAATCAGAGTTTATCTAAATCTAGATTCCAAGGTTAGTACTAAACTGCCTTTGATACCAACTATAACGCCCCGACCCCAGTTACCGAGAGTCGGTGCATTATTGCATAACATTGGCATGATCACAAAAGATCAAGTCTCGAAAGACCGATTAGTTTAGTAGCCTTGGAAACACTAGATACATTCATAAATGTTACATTACATCATAAAGTGAAATACTACAATAACAAAGTCTCCATAGTCCATACTCATATCCTCTTCTGACTATCTCTGCAGGTCATTCATAAAATACTTCTTCACATCCTGGAAAATATTAAAACATTGAAAGGGGTGAGCTCAGATGCTCAGTAAGGATAACAATATTGCGGAAGCTTTCATAAATAAACATTAACACTTAAGGCAATGTATAACTAAAACAAAAGTCTTTTTAAACTTGATCTTCAGCATAATATGGCAAAAATAAAATTAAATAATGTCATTTACTTACTCACATGGATATTCTACTAGTCGAATAATCACATGCAATATCAAAAACCACTTTCATAATGATGGAATGCATAATTCCATACTATCATAACCACGTAGCCAAGGCCTCGTGCCAAGACTACAAATAAGATTTTGTCAAGGCCTCGTGCCAAGACACTAGTTTGTCTCATGAGACCTACCGATGCATCGAGGAGCTATAGCGGGCTCCACCCATCACTTATTAAGTCCAATTCATTCCTTATATGAAAAGGTTTAAAATTATCGTAAACCATAACATAATCATATCACATAAAACATGCATAAAGGAAACATAACATTTCCACATTTAAATCACAAGATATCAATACAACACATTGATATAATAAAAACATTATCAAAATCATTTTCAATACCAAAATAAAAGGAAAGTAAAACATGGTATTTATTTTTCATTTAAAGAAAGTTATGGCTTATAGAGGAAGCCGAAACTCAAATAATAGTCACGGTGGCAGAGAAGTCGTTGTCGCCGCATATGTAAGAAAAAACATTCCTTTTGTCATTTAGTAAAAATGCTTTGTATAAAAATATTCCTTTTGAATAAAAGTAAAAGTCAATGGGGTTTATACACCATATAAAGGAAAGTTGTGTATAAAACCAAATATGCCTCAATGAAAGGAGATTGAGACGAAGTCCCTTAAAAGATCATTTTTAAATAAAATATATCTATTATGTGTATTCACTATATGTACACATAAATAAAGTACAAATACAAGATAGGACATAATAATATCATGACATAATTTGAAAGTTGGAGATTAACCCAAAGAATGGAAATTGGGTTAAGATGTTCCCTTACCTCGTGTCCGACTTGACTCGATCGTTCTTTAACCTCCTGAATAATAAACTAGAGTTAATATCTACCTTCTTAAGAACCTTTTTCAAGTTAATTATTCCTTTTATATCACTTATTACCATGTCATTAACATTATGTAATTATTTATGTTTATAACGGTCATTTTGTCGATCTTAGGTACTTGAGTCAAAAATAAACTTCTTATAATTACACTTTGTTCATGTGGTAATATATCCATTATATCCATAATTATATTCATGATTTATATATCATATAAATCATATATATACAGTATATACATTCATTAATAATATTACATAACATTTAGAGGTAAGAAATGAAATGCACCGTTCATGGAGACGGTAAGTCGTACGTACGCATAAACGCTACTTTCATTTCTATTTCGTATTTAATGGAATGAAGTTATAATTATATAAATGTATAATATAATTCCAGTATAATATAATGTATAATACCATTTACTCCATCCTTTATACATCCCACATAAGACATTAACGATTCAAATCACTTTGAGGGGGCGGTAGTCCGCACTTCCTAAAATGAAATTATCTCGTTTACCCATAATGGAAATCATAAAGTATGCCATAAATGAGAAATACAGAAGCATAAGGCAAACATAAACATAATATATATATCATATATGAAAATAGTGTCATCAAAATGGCCACCATTAGAGGTGTTAAAAGAATATTGAACAATCATCATTTCGTGAGGCAGTATTTCGCCACCCACAGAAACAGTATGTTCTTTAACCATTAAACGAAGAAGTGTGTAAGTTTAAACCAAATCATTATCATAAAAACATCCTAGTATATTTTATATACTGGTGTTTTTACAAAAGAAAGTAATAAAAAGAGTTTAAGGGGTTGGAGAAGCAAAATAAAACAAAACAACATTAGAGAAGACATTACCTTAAAATTGGGTAACTCTTTTTGATTTGAGCCAAAGGCTTCCTTGGGAATACTTCTGACAAAAGTGAGGCTTCTAGAAGTAAGTTAGGGAAGTTGAGAGAGTATTTGGGTAGAGGTTGGCCAAGAAAAAAGGCTTTGAAGGTGTGAGTAAGGTGGTAGTGGTGGGGGCCTTTTATAAGAGGAGAGAAGGGGCACTCTTGGAAAGATTGAAATGTTACTTTATTATGAAATGCTTTTTCGGATTCTAAAGGTCCCACGCTTATATATTTAGAGGTTAAGGTGATAAGGGTTCTAAATATACTCATCCAATAGGTTTTTGACAAGTTTAAGTCCTAGATTTTACATTATCTTTTCATTTTATTAAAAATGTTAATTAATGAGGTAATCGTTGCATCATCATGGTGTCATAAAAACATTAATTTATTTAATGTCTAAAAATTATAAAAAAAAATATAATGATGTAGGAAATCTCTTTATCTTTCCAATTAATATTTGTAGTCAAAAATATGACTTTTATAACCCCATTTAAAAATTGTTTTAGTAAAACAACTCATGTTTGTGACATTTTTATTTTAACATTAAATAAAAAGTTTTTAATGTAATTTTCCTACCAAAGTGGCTCCATGGGGTCCCCAAGTTGACCCATGGATTTTATTGGTCGTCCATTACTCATACAATAGGGGTAGGACAAGTGTAAAGGTATTTTCATATTTTTATAATATCATTTTTACCTTAAATTTCACTAATTACCTTTAATCGCGATTAATTAAACTCAAAAGTTACTATTCACCAAAAATTTATTTTAATCCCATTGAACCACATTTTACTTCCTAATAACAACCATGTATGTCAGATTTTTGAAAATCAAATCACAGAAGTGGTAATGTTTCATTTAAACGAAAAATCAGTTTTTTAACTACCACTTAGTGGTTTCACTATTCATCAAAAATTGAAGTTTTTCAGAACAATGTCAAAATTTCACCTTAAGCTATAATTGATATTCCGAATTCAAAAATTATGTCTATTTTACAAAATTCCAAACATATAAGTTTCATTAATTAATTTTATAATTAATTCCCGTTGTCACAACAAATAGCGTGTTTTTAAGAAACAATATATATCAAAAGATTGACAATTATTTATGTCCAATTTCAAAGTGAAATTAATTCTAATGACCACCATTGGATAAAATGGTAAAAATATATTCTAATTACACTTTATAACCACTCAATAGTATAATTTATCATTATAAATTATTTTGATTAAAAAAGTTGTTTTTAAGTATTTTTCACTATTCATAAAAAATTGGAAGTTCTCAGAAAAATACCAAAAATTCAACATAGGCTAATTTTGATATTCCGAATCCAAAAATGAAGTCCATTTTGAAATAAAAAAAATATATAATTTCAAAAGGTGGTTATTACTATTCATAATGGCTATTTTGATTGGTCGCGGTGTGTTAGAATCTCGAACTTGCGTATAATGCAAGCTATTGCATTATTGAAAGAGAAGCGTATCTTGGAAGCTCGGGGTGTTACATTAGGGGAATGAGAAAAATAATTTTCAAGTGATGACTTGGTTCAATAAAAACATGTTTTTTCTTGTGAGATTTTTCCATTCATTTAGGTCCACAATGATGGGTGCATGAATTGAGTTCATTAATGTAACACCTCGACCCCTCTAGGCTGGAACCGGTGCATTACTTGTGATATTGGCATTGTTATAAGGAATGAAAATCCTGAAGAAACGATCAGTTTTGTAGTCTTGAAGTAACTAGATACATATATTTAACACAAAATACATTGGATATGGTTACAAGATACAATACATAACGAAAAACAAAAACTGAATCCACGAGCACTCAATAAATGACCTCCTCTTCAAAACCTATTGAAGGTAAAAAATGAAACGGTTGAGATCAAATGATCAGTAAGGGTTAAAAATAGTGGAATCATGAGCATTATAGTAAGTGAATCACAATCAATCTGACATAATCAATATGGCATAGTGAATAAATGAATAACTAATGCCAATAATAAACTGAAAATGAAACTGCATCCATAGATTTTATCATAGTGAAAACCTCATGGATAGTAATAATAACTGATAATGAATAAAAAGTAATGCTTATTAATTGGATGTCATGTATCTGGCACGTGAACCATAATACCATAAAAACGGTTTACTGCTGTGGGTAAAAACCCGTCTGATTTTTTTGGAAACAAACTCGAAGGGTCTGTCGTCAAACTGTTTTGTCTCATGAGACCTATCGATGCATCTAGGGGTTGTAGTGGTCCCCACCCACTTCTATATCCAATAATTCTCTATTCATATATTCAATACAATAGAAATATGTATTTAAATTAACTGAATAGAAGAGAGGATACAGATTCATCAATATTCACACTCTCAAAACAACATTCAAAATAAATACCATATGTAAAATGGTATACGGCTTAGACAATAATAATATCCATGATATGAGAATATGGATATTAAAATGGAATATAATTTCAATTGAAAAGTGATCTCAAATGGGATGTAGGTACACCACGTAAGAAAGAGTAGGTGCGCAATTACTAAGAAAGTTATAATGAAGTCAAAATTGATACAAAGCTTGTTACCATTTGTATTCAATTGAGTCATATGAAAAAAGTTGATAACCACCAAAAGAGTCACATAATACAATGAATATAATGAGAACCGTGATAAAATATGTCAAATGGCAGTACACCTATACCACATATAAGAAATAAGAGGCGAACAATGAAAATCCCACAGAATTGAAGGTCAGATGAGAAAACCTCTTACAAACATGTTGGAACGGTAACGAGTGTTATTGAAAGGTCTTAATGAGAGGTAATGTCATGTCCCGACCTGACGAGTTGTATTTTATAACATTTTGGGTTATTATTATTATTATTATTATCAGTATAATTATTAGCTTTTATTATTATTATTATCTTTTATTATTATGTTTTTTTGTTTAGATCAATTGAATTAGAAAAAAAATTAAACCCTAGTCGAACCCCCCCCCCCCCTTCCCGTTCCTAGTGCACGGCCGAACACCCCCCTTTCCCTCCTATTCGCGCGGCTCACCTCCCCCCCCCTTCTTGGACCTGCAGCGCGCCGACCCCCACCTCCTGCTCTTCTTCCAGCCGAGCCCCCTTCTCCACAGCGGCCCCCTCTCTGAGCTCCCTTCTTCGTGACCTCATCTCCCGGTTCCCCCCCTCAAACCCGCACGGCACAACCCCCCCCCCCCGGTTCGAGACCCTGCAGCCGCGCGACGTCCCCCTTTTTTCCCTCATTTTCTTCAGCGAAACAACCAAATCGCCTCCAGTTTTGTGGTCGGCCCATCAAGGCGAGCTTCCCCTTCTTTTCTCCATCCTTTTTTGTTTGATTTTTTTCTCCTTTTCTCCCCTCATAAATTTTTCTAAACCTAGGGTTATGCTCTAACCCGGATTTCTTGTGTTCTTCATGTTCTAGGTTGGTGCGGGAGGCCTCTCAGGTCTTCTCGGTACGTGTTCCGGCAATCGCCGCTGAAGGCGAGACGGTTCGTTGTGTTTCGATTTGCTGGCTTTGTTCTAAGGTAATTTTTTCTTGTGTTGTTTGGTTTTTCACCTTCTGAATTAGGGTATTTATGTGTTTTAAAGTTCGTAGTGATTATCTTGAAGTGTGAAAGCCTTTTTTATATGATTTATGAAGCAGTCGACTTTTAAAGTAGTGTTATTACCTGAAATTGAGTGTCTTTATTGTGCAACTCATGTTGTTTTATTTGAGGTCATTTTATAGTACATACAATTGGTTTATTATATGATGCAAGGGCAGCATTTTTTTGTTTGTATATTTTTTTAGTGTGTTTTGGGCCTTAGAAGAGGTTTTTGGGTGTGTTGTTGTTTTATGTCGCGTTATGCCTTTTTTAGAATGTTTTATAAATGGTGTAAATGGTTTATTTAATTTTTATAGATGATGTGAATCATGTTTTGCTATGGTTATGACGTGCGGATGATTTTAAAGTGGTGATTTGATATGAAATTGGGTGAGTTTTTAGTGTAAATTTTGTGTTGCTAATGTGGAAGTGTTTCATAAATTGCTTTCTTGATTTTTTCAATTGCAAGCGTGGTGTGAAAGTGGTCTTCAAAAAGATTAAGTGTGTGTTTGATTTTTGAAGTGGCTTTTCCTACTTGATAATGAGTGTTACTGGTGAAAATTCTTGTGGCGTTATCTTGAAATGTTTTATAGATTGTTTATGTGTTTAATTGTTTTATTAAATTATATGTGTAGTGAGTTGGACCTCGCTGTGATGACTTTGGGCTGTGAGTGTCGAGGTTTCCTACATGCACATGCATATGGTAAGATGTATATATATATATATTCCCTCTTTGTGCATATTCCCTCATGGCGTGGGGAATATGTGAAATGCATCTAGGGGTGTATATATATATATATGTATAAATTCATGTGCGTGTATGCGCCAAGTGTCAGTTCGAGTGATCGTCGACAAATAGCGACATGTTTGAGGTAGGTCCCATGTGCCCTGATCTTTAATTAGAATTTCCATAATTGCTTAGTGTTTTATTAAAAGTGCATCTTCTTCTTCTACATGAAATACATATTCAATATATATATATATATATCTGTGTGTGTGGAAATGGTTTTGGGTTCTTGAAAAGTGATTTCTTTAATGTTTCGCACATAAAGTAGGTATTTCCAAAGACGCGTGGTTTATTGGCCGATTTTGTTTTAAAAGTGAAATGACATGTTGTTTTCCAAAGAAGTTCCAAAATTATCTCTGAAATGAGTTTTGGGTGAACATGTTTTTGAAAGAAAAATCATTCATGTGGAGTAATGAGGCCCGTTTGGCACCATGAAAATGAATAGTGAAAGTGAAAAAACCCCTCTTAAGGCATGCCCCAATATTTTAGAAACATGATGTGTATGTTAAATGTGTGATTTGTGATATGTTCCTAGTAAAGAGGCTTGTGCATTTTTGTGTTACGGATAGAAAAAGGGGGATGTTCTCAAGGGGGAGATCAGTGGTGAGAGGGTGGGTGTGTTTTTGAATAAAGAGAAAGATTTGTTCATGTATGTTAGTTTTATGAAAACTCGCCACCACTTGAAACAGAGCACAATGGGAAACCTGGGTATCTAGGTGGTTGAACTAGGACTATTGGGCTAGTTTTCTGGAGGTGACTTGACCCAGTTTCACTGGCAGGACTGACGATTGCAACACTAACTAAACATATGCATTTTCTGAGGTTTGTGGCCTTCTAAGCCATGTTTTCTGAGGTTCATGGCCTTGTAAGCCACGTTTTCTGATGGTTGTGGTCTTCTAAGCCACGTTTCACTGAGACACGAAGATCCTAGGTCCCCAACTAACACTAGCTGCTTAGGGACTTCCCATGGTGCTTGTGATACGATTTTCAATTCAGTTGTTTCAATCTTGTTACCTCTTTTGTAAAAACCATATTTTTTTAATCTAAATTGGTGTCCTTTAAATTTTGAAATGTAATTCATGCTAAAAACCTATTTTGAAAAGGGAAGAGAAATTTTTTTCCTTGGGAATGAAAGCTTGTAATTTGAATTTGAAAGGAGCAAAAAACGTTATTTTATTATGCCTTATTTTCAAACTAGCATGATTTGGATTTCTTATTAAAGGCAGCGGCATAGGGAATTGTTGTATTTTGGGTTTCCTACTGAGCATATTGGTGCTCACACCTACTTTATCTTTACAGTTTCAGGTTTTAGTTTTGGATCGCTCGAGCTTGGTTTTACGTTTGGTGGTGACCCATGGGGTCACTTGGAGGTATGTTTAGTCGGTTACTTTTATTTTATTTTCCACCGTTAGTGTTTACCGATTTTTTCAGTTTATTTATATTAATCTATCTTATTTTCTGGGCTAAATCATTCCCAGCTACTTGTTTTGATGCCCCCCACTAGTTGCCAGCCCTTGGGGAACGGGAACGCCCTTCGGGCCATGTCGCGGACCGGCTCGGGTGACTGGTTCAGGGTCGAACTGGGTTGGATCATGACAAAATAGAATCAGAGGAGGTTTAGCCCATGTCTTTTGGGGATGTCTGATAGTTTGGAGTTAGGATTTTCGGAATCCAAGTGGTTAATTGCGGGTAGGTGCCTGATCACCACCTATTCGGAATGACCCTTGAATTTCCAGGGTGGTCTAGGATGGACTTGCCACAAAGTCCACGTCTGGCTCCTGATTGTTTTCAGGCGCCTTAGTCCTATTTGCGTGTTTCTGTTAGTTTTGAGTTTTTGTGGTCATTCTGGAGGGGTGCATGGATGTTGTGCATGGCCTGGCAAGTCGTGCCCAGACCATGCAATCACCTCTGATGACTCCCTATGTGCTCTCCCGATTGGTGCACGGTTAGCCAAACCGTGTGACCAAACTGTGTGTAGCATTTTTTTATTTGAAAATTTGAAATCTTGATTTATCGATAGAATTGAATTCTTTAGGACGTTCTTGGTGTGATTTTTATTTGGTTTTGTGGTGTTTTTCTGGGGTTCAAAATTGATGATTAGTCTATTGAAAATTGGATTTCCAAAATGAAAGTCTTGATTGGTTTGTAAATGAAATGAGTTGTTTTGAAAATGGATGTTTTTTTGGGAACTGTTTTGGAAAATTTTTTTAAAGAATTTGTAAAGCATAAATTGGAAGTGGATTTGGAAAATGTTTTTTTGGGATTTTGAAATTTTTGTGAAGTGTGAAACTGATGTCTCTTGGAAATTTTTTTTTTTTTTGGAAATGATCTGTTTGACCTTTAGTATTCCTATGGATTCCCACATGTATAGATGAATGTAATTGGATGTGGATGGTTGTTAATACATGTGGATGGGTGCCCGAGTTGGCGCGGAAATGTATGCATGTGAGGCTTCATGGAATACCAATGGTGGGTGCTCGGTTTTCAAGGGTTGTTTTATTTTCCAAAAGCATGTTTTGATTAATGATGTGCTAAGATGATTTTTGTTTATGATTTTTTTTTTTAAAAATGGGTTTTAAAAAGGGGGTTTTAGCGTTCGAATGGTTTGAAATGGGATGGTTTTGAAAATGGCTATTTGTGAAAGTGGGGTTTAGGCTTGGTTGGTGATGTTGCTTAGTATTATTTTGGTTGATATTTGATTTGGTTATGGTTTGGTTTTTTGATTTATTATTCTATGGGCTTGATGCTTGTTTTCAAGCTAGCGTTTCAAGGTTGAAATAACATTTTGAGTTTGAGTTAATGATTTATGGTTAAATGTGGATGCTTGTTTTTTGATGTGCTTCAGGTTGGTTTTTGTACATCTTATTTAAAGTATGCCTCCTAGAAATGTCCAAAGGTCCCCGAGGGTTCATTTTCAGTTGTTAGTTTTACCCAGAATCCCAGTGGAGTGGTGGGGTTATTTTCTTTTCCTCGTTTCTTGTTTTCTCTGTGGTGGCCGAGGTTCGATGGAGGTTTCGGTGAAACTTGAGGAAGTCGAGGGCTTCTTCCGGTCTTTAGGAACTCTAGATGTCGTGAAGGTTATGTTGTCCTGGTTTTGTTTGAAGAGTTATGTTCGGGCTGGAGAAGGTTGATTTCTACCTTCTCCTTGCAAGTTGGGGTCGCAGATTGGGACAAGTGACAATCTTGTTTTACATGTTGCTCGTGAAGGGTTCCCCATCTGGTGTAGAGATTGAATTGGAGGAACATGTTCTTGGCATGGTTCTTTCATCAATTCTTTTCTCTCATTCCTAAGACCACACGATCGTTTGATTCCAATGTGTTCAATTTGGGCACTCAAAGCTGTTCGTCGCAATCCTCTGAAGGTTTGTCAACAACGTGGCTGTTTGAGTCACCTAGGGAAGTCTATAATTGGTCTTGCCAAAAGATAAAGGCTCAGTTGGGAGTTGTTAGTTCTTGACTACGGTGCATCAAATGCTTCAATACATCAGAGCTCCAGCCATAGGTCTCGGAGTGAAGCTTTTCACGCAGTCGGGCGGTTTCCAGGTGCAAGGGATGCGCTTCCAACCTGTTGTCTTTAATGTTGGGGAGGAGAATGGTTAAGTTTTTACTTCATGTAGTTGTCTGTTTTGGAGGGGGATTGTTTTGGAGGACTTAGTGGCCTCTTTCACGAAGTTTTCTTGGTTGTGTCTTATGGAGTATAAACTCTGTAATGGCTAATCTTCCCCTTAAGCGGTTTTGGGATTTGGGTGTTCTTGGTTGCAGATTCTTGTGTCCTAGGGAAGTGGTGAGTCCAGAGTCAGTGTTCGTTTCGTGTTCCTTCTGTTTGGACCCCCCCCCCCCTACTGTGTAGGAAGCTGCCCCATGTCGGTGGGTTCATGATGAGGAATTCACTTTGCAGTGTTGAAACTAAATTGAGAGCTCCCATGTGGGTGCTATCGTACTACTCAGTTTCTAATATGGTGGGGAGACCCACTATGGGTCTCTCCAATGTCTTCCCTCAAGCTGGTCGGGTGCGACTCAGAATGTTGAGGGGTCACATTAGCGTCAGGGGTTTTGTTTGGTTTTCTAACTTGTATCGATTTGGGAAATCCAGTATTCAGCTGGAGTCCTAAAATGGTAGGGAGACCAACATAGGACAAATTTGCAGTGAACTTAATCTTCAAGGTGTTCTTTTTGGGGAAACTCCTTGCCTCTTCTTCGCCCAACCCCAATCAATGTAGATTATGGGTTGTATAATAAATGTTCATTAGAGATCTCAAGCGGACTCCAGTGATTTCTAAGTTTGGGGTCGGGGTGTGCTAGGTTGTGGATGTGTTTGGAAATGTGAGTCCTGTATCGTTGGTTCTTTTTCCTGGTAGTCTGGGTCTCAAAGTTTTAGGTCTTAGGTGGTATGTGAGTGTTTTATCCTCAAGTGGAAGGGGTTTCATTTTGAGAATCATTGTGTCCTTGTTTCGATCTTTGAACAACCGAGTCTTTTGGGACTTTCTGGGGGCAGAAAGTGTCATGGTGGGGAGAATTTTCACATCCCGACCTGACGCATTGTATTTTATAACATTTTGGGTTATTATTATTATTATTATTATCAGTATAATTATTATCTTTTATTATTATTATTATCTTTTATTATTATGTTTTTTTTGTTTAAATCAATTGAATTAGAAAAAAAATTAAACCCTAGTCGAACCCCCCCCCCCTCACCCCCTTCCCCTTCCTATTGCACGGCCGAACACCCCCCTTTACCTCCTATTCGCGCGGCTCACCTCCCCCCCCCCTTCTCGGACCTGCAGTGCGCCGACCCCCACCTCCTGCTCTTATTCCGGTCGAGCCCCCTTCTCCACAGCGGCCCCCTCTCTGAGCTCCCCTCTCCGCGACCTCCTCTCCCAGCTCCACCCCTCAAACCTGCACGACACACCCCCCACCCCCAGTCCGAGACCCTACAGCCGCGCGACTTCCCCCTTTTTTCCCTCGTTTTCTCTAGAGAAACAACCAAATCGCCTCTGGTTTTTTGGTCGGCCCATCAAGGTGAGCTTCCCCTCATTTTCTCTATCCTTTTTTGTTTCATTTTGTTCTCCTTGATGCCCCTCCTAAATTTGGATGAACCTAGGGTTATGTTCTAACCCGGATTTCTTGTGTTCTTCATGTTCTGGGTTGGTGTGGGAGGCCTCTCGGGTCTTCTCGGTACGTGTTCCGGCAACCGCCGCCGAAGGAGAGGCGGTTCATTGTGTTTCAATTTGCTGGCTTTGTTCTGAGGTAATGTTTTCTGGTGTTGTTTGGTTTTTCACCTGCTGAATTAGGGTATTTATGTGTTTTAAAGTTTGTAGTGATTATCTTGAAGTGAGAAAGCCTTTTTTTGATATGATTGATGAAGCAGTCGACTTTTTAAGTAGTGTTATTACCTGAAATTGAGTGTCTTTATTGTGCAACTCATGTTGTGTTATTTGAGGTCATTTTATAGTACATGCAATTGGTTAATTATATGATGCAAGGGCCACATTTTTTTTGTTTGGATATTTTTTTGGTGTGCTTTTGGCCTTAGAAGAGGTTTTTGGGTGTGTTGTTGTTTTATGTCGGGTTATGCCTTTTTTTAGAATGTTTTATAAATGGTGTAAATGGTTTATTTAATTTGTATAGATGATTTGAATCATGTTTTTCTATGGTTATGATGTGCGGATGATTTTAAAGTGGTGCTTTGATATGAAATTGGGTGAGTTTTTAGTGTAAATTTTGTGTTTCTAATGTGGAAGTGTTTCATAAATTGCTTTCTTGATTTGTTCAATCGCATGTGTGGTGTGAAAGTGGTCTTTAAAAAGATTAAGTGTGTGTTTGATTTTTGAAGTGTCTTTTCCTACTTGATAATGAGTGTTATTGGTGCAAATTCTTATCACGTTATCTTGAAATGTTTTATAGATTGTTTATGTGTTTAATTGTTTTATTAAATTATATGTGTAGTGCGTTGGACCTCGCTACGATGACTTTGGGCTGCGGGTGTCGAGGTTTCCTACATGCACATGTATATGGTAAGACGTATATATATATATTCCCTCTTTGTGCATATTCTCTCATGGGGTGGGGAATATGTGAAATGAATCTAGGGGTGTATATATATATCTGTTTGTATAAATCCATGTGCGTGTATGCGCCAAGTGTTAGTTCGAGTGATCGTCGACAAATAGCGACATGTTTGAGGTAGGTCCCATGTGCCCTGATCTTTAATTAGAATTTCCATAATTGCTTAGTGTTTTATTAAAAGTGAATCTTCTTCTTCTATATGAAATACATATGCAATATATATATATGTGTAAATGGTTTTGGGTTCTTGAAAAGTGATTTCTTTAATGTTTCGCACATAAAGTAGGTATTTCCAAAGACGCGTGGTATTTTGGCCGATTTTGTTTTAAAAGTGAAATGCCGCGTTGTTTTCCAATGAAGTTCCAAAATGATCTATGAAATGAGTTTTGGGTGAACATGTTTTCTAAAGAAAAATCATTCTTGTGGAGTAATGAGGCCCGTTTGGCACCTTGAAAATGAATAGTGAAAGTGAAAACCCCTCTTAAGGCATGCCCCATTATTTTAGAAACATGATGTGTATGTTAAATGTGTGATTTCTGATATGTTCCTAGTAAAGAGGCTTGTGCATTTTTGTGTTACGGATAGAAAAAGGGGGATGTGCTCAAGGGGGGAGATCAGTGGTGAGAGGGTGGGTGTGTTTTTGAATAAAGAGAAAGATGTGTTCATGTATGTTAGTTTTATGAAAACCCACCACCACTTAAAACAAAGCACAATGGGAAACCTGGGTATCTAGGTGGGTGAACTAGGACTAGTGGGCAAGTGTTCTGGAGGTGACTTGACCCGGTTTCACTGGCAGGACTGACGATTGCAACACTAACTAAACATATGCATTTTCTGAGGGTTGTGGCCTTCTAAGCCACGTTTTCTGAGGGTCGTGGTCTTCTAAGACATGTTTCACCGAGACATGAAGATCCTAGGTCCCCAACTAACACTAGATGCTTAGGGACTTCCCATGGTGCTTGTGATACGATTTTCATTTCAGTTGTTTCAATCTTGTTCCCTCTTTTGTAAAAACCATATATATTTTTTATCTAAATTGGTCTCCTTTAAATTTTGAAATGTAATTCATGCTAAAAACCTATTTTGAAAAGGGAAGAGAAATTTTTTTCCTTGGGAATGCAAGCTTGTCATTGGAATTTGAAAGGAGCGAAAAACATTATTTTATTATGCCTTATTTTCAAACTAGCATGATTTGGATTTCTTATTAAAGGCAGTGGCATAGGGAATTGTTTTATTTTGGATTTCCTACTGAGCATATCGGTGCTCATGCCTAATTTATCTTTACAGTTTCAGATTTTATTTTTGGATCGCTCGAGCATGGTTTTACGTTTGGTGGTGACCCATGGGGTCACTTGGAGGTATTTTTAGTTGGTTACTTTTATTTTATTTTCCACTGTTAGTTTTTACCCATTTTTTCAGTTTATTTATATTAATCTGTCTTATTTTCTGGGCTAAATCGTTCCCAGCTACTTGTTTTGATGCCCGGCACTAGTTGCCAGCCCGTGGGGATCGGGAACACCCTTCGGGCCATGCCGCGGACCGACTCCGGTGACTGGTTCAGGGTCAACCCGGGTTGTTTCATGACAGTTAAATGGGTATCCCATTGTTTATATGTCAAAAGTGTAGTATGGTAGAGTGGCGAAAACATTCCCCATCATTATAAATTAAAAAAAAGCACACAAGATAGGGTGGATTCTTGGATAAAAGTGAGAGAGAGGACCCCTTAAAAAGATTGTGTCACTAGAGTGACGATAAATCAATGAAGTATTTATGTGTGAAAAATAAAAATCCACAAAATATAAGTGGATATATAGTATAAAACCATCATAGGTCATTCACACATATTCTTGGAATAGTGTAACCAATGAAATAGATGTTTAACTCAAAGAATGAAAATTGAGTTAAGCAATCCCTTACAAAATTTCAGCATGGTAACGGCTTGGGTAAGGGCTTAAATGAGGGTGAATAAATGGTCCATCATTGAAATAAGATACAATAGATAGTAAAGGTATGATTATAAATGAATGACATGACAACCATTTAAAATTACAAGAACTTATTTCAAATAAGATGCTTGAATTAGAAAGGTGGAGTGGAAAGTGAGGACCCCTTACCTTATGCTTGAAGGTGTTATTGAATTGTTATTAAAGAACTGAATAAACAAATTAGGATTATTAATTCATAAGTCCAGAACCTTTTTTATATGTAAATGATTTATTATAATCCTTTATAGTTCATTCTAGGCCTTTTTGATTGGTTATAAGGTTCAATTTCATTGTTCTGGCTTATTTGTTTACTTGGTTTTAAATGATTGGTTCACTTATATTCAAGTTTGGATAAATATATAATATGGATGTGGTTGTCCAAAAATGAATTTATATTATTTTAGTGAACATACAGAATATTACATGGTTTTAAATTTAATTTGGTTACTTAGAGTGAAGTCGAATTATTATATATATAACCTTAGTGACAACCGTTTTGGCTAAAAGGTGGGTTTGATTACAATGATCATGTTTTGATTTATAACTTAATACCATTTGTAAGAAAGGGTCAAAGAACTAAACATAGGATATATTACATATATAATAATCTGGTTCAACAATAAAATTAATGATTTTATGACCATAATTAAAGATTATAATAGAAATCGATAAATCATTGTCCTTGAATGTGCTAAATTAGCACATCTCAAACAGTGCTTTCATTTCTTTCAAATAAATGGTGGGGAAAGGAGAGGAGGTAATGAAATATACCATTAGCATGAAGACATTCCAGTACATGTATGTTACTGGATCTTTCATACCATTATGGTGAAGGGAGGTGAGAAAAGAAACAAAAATAAAAGAACTTAAAAGAAAAGAAGGGATTTGAAAGAGGAATTTACCTCTTGAGACTTCCTCCTTTGAGAACCTCTTAAAGGGATAGGTTTTGGTCTTTTTATGAGACCAAAGATTTTTGGACGTGGGGTAGGAGGTTGGCAAGGTGTTTGGATAGAATTTGGAGAAGGCACAAGGGTTGAGCGGAGTGAATGGAAGGGGGTGAGAGGGGGGTTTTATAGTGGAGGAGAGAGGGGATTTCTTAATATAAAACTCATTAATTTATTATTTCCTCTCAAGACAACCAATAGTGAGTATTCCATGACCAATAACAGTAATATATGTATGTGACTTCGAAACAATTTGGATTACATCATCATATCATCATCAATGACTCAATTAATCCATTATTTAGCATTTATTGTGAATTATCAGATTTTACTATTCATCAAAAATTCAAGTATTTCAGAAAAATCCCAAAAATTCACCCTAACCATTTTTCGACATGTAGAATTCAAAAATGAAGTCCATTTTTCAAAAATAATTTTCTAAATATAATTAATTAAATATTTAATTAAATCATTATTTAATCAAGATATACAAACACTTAAAATATTTCTCTTCATTTTTAAAGGTGTCCAAATTCATTTATACACTCAAGGGTATAGATACCATTCATAAGAGTCATATTATTATTCATAAGGTTAAGTTACTATTGATAAGGGTAGGTTACTACTCATAAGGGTATGTTACTATTCACCAAAAATTAAGTTAATTCTATCAGACTCTAAATATCATCTTGAACACAACCGTGTATGTTAGATTTTCAAAATTCAAAACACATAGCTGGTGAATTTAACTTTAGTGGCTAAGTTATGGATATCACCTATAAGTAAACATATTTTGTTCCATAGGGGCTCAGTGATTCATGAAATATAGGCTACCTAATGAATACAGTGTATTTAAGAGAAAAATACAATAAGATGTTTGGGGTGCTACAATGAAATGGATGTGTGAGTTAGGATGGGTATGCACTTGGCATAGATGCATGGGTTGTGGTGTGGATTATATTGTGAAAACAATATGTAAAAAGGAAAAGCATATTTTGGTGTGAGATAATCATATGGTTTAATCTAGATTATTATTTTATTCTACTTATCTCAAGATTTATATAATTTTGGTATTACTTGTTCTTTTTTAAGTTCCATGTGTGGGATTTATTTAGTGGATTTAATACTATATTTTTATACTCACCCCCTGAATATGAATCTTGGTGTGTATACAATCTTCATTAGACATGATACTATTAAGGGGAGACCTATTACCTTTATATGGGAGTGCCTTTCTACTATGGTCTTGGGTTATGGAGTATATATCTTATAGTTATTAGTGTTTTAGAGCATGGGGAGTTCCACATTGGAAATTTTTTATTTCATTGAGTCTTGTTATTGTAGTCTTAATTGGTTTTATTATTTTGGTATACGTTGCACCTCTAGTCAGAAATGTGTTATATATTGGAGTTTCATCTTGTTTTTATTCATTCATCTTATATAGAAATAATATATTTGAGTTTCCAATTATATATTGTTAATATGTAATGGAAAATCCTCCCTAATGATTTGGTGATTCCCTTTGAATTTATTACCAGCCTTAGGTGTTCGAGAGATACACCTAAATTCAATGAATATCAAATATTCCAAAGATAAATAGATATGGATGGGGTATTACAATGTGGTTGGAATGTGACAGCATGGTATTGTTATTGTAATATAGTAGTTTCATTGTTTCAGTGATTAGTTCAGTCATTAATGTGATTATAATTAAAGGTTGATGTTATCGAGTCTTAGTTACTTGGGAATTATATAATGGTAATGAATTATTGAAATGATTAAATGAGTACGGATTTTTATAATTATAGTGGTGATAAAATTGATGAATTAATTAAGTGAAATTGAAATCATTTTTTGTGGGATGGTGATGTATTGGGTAGATGATATGTGGTAATTGAATTATAATATTAAAACGGAAATGATTATATTTGATGTAAAAGTTGAAATATATATATGTGGAATAATGAATATAAAATAGATGATAAAATTTGATTTTCTTAATAATAAAGTGGTAATTTAATTTATGAATTAAGTAAATAAATGACAAATTATAGATGGTTGATAATTGAATGTTATAAAATATAAATTAGGATAAATATGAATTGTTATGGTGTTGTAGAGGAGTTTTTTCTTGATATTGATAGAGGTGGTAGTGATGTTACTATGTGATTCCATTATTTGTGTCATTTCTTTCAGTATTTAGATTTCATACGAAGAGGTTGGGCTTGTGTGATATTTTATACAGTCATTTTAGTTCTTGTTGTTTATTATTCACTACCACCTGAGTTAGGTAACGTGACTGATGACCATATGATGTCCTAGATTCTGAGTGTTTTCCCCAAAATTCATATTTTAGAGGATACATATTGTTTTCTAATCCCCCTTATCTACTCCCTTCTCCAAGCATGTAATGGGCTATAATGTCTTGAGGATATGGCCATAATTTGGGTGCATTCTAGCGGCAGACAAGGGAGGAAGAGGGAATGAGGTTGGTGTCCTTCATGTTTATATAAATTATAGTGATGAGAAATGTGGATATATTAATGATGTGGATATTTTATATGTTTATATGGATATGCGGTTATTGTTATGGATATAAGGATATGTGGCTTATATAATTATGTAGATGTGGAGGGAATAAGACCATTGGGATATATGTCACTAGAGTGTGAGGGAAACTAGTTTAGTGGGGAATTAAAAATGGGGTAGCTTATTGTATATTTTATTATTATTATATTACCATACCTTTATATGGATTTGGGTGAGTGAACATTGGTGAGAATGGAAAATTAGATAACCTAGTGTGGGTAACAAGTTGGTTTCATTGTTTATCCATTGAGACTTTAGTATGTTTCTTCCAAATTTTCATGAGAGTTTTTGGGGATGACCCTACTGATTATACTTTTATAGACACACCTATATGCATAAATATTTATATATATGCTTCTCAAGAGAGATTTTTTGATTAGGATGGGCTTTACTAGCTTTTGGCGGTCATTGGTGTTATCACGTGTTATGAAATTTTTATCATAGGAGCTATTTGTGGTATTTTCCTTTTTAGATTTTTTTAGTTATATCTAATATTGAATGAATGTTGGGGATGTTTTATTTATTATTTTATATATTTTAATGTTTTATATTCCTTTATTTTTGGGATTCAAATGGGTAATGTCTCCCATTAGTGTATTTATATACCTTATGTTCTATTCATTAACCCATGGCCTATTAAAGGTAGGGTTGAGGGGTCATACTCATCTTCACTACTATCCTGGGAGGTATTCTAATGGGGAAGGGTCTTTGATTAGTGGTATTAAATATTTTGGTAAAGATTTGCAGTAGAGTTTAGAGTTAGGAACTTTTGAGGATTTTATGGGTTTTGTAGGGCAGAAATGTCAATTAAACTTAGAATGTTGTGTAGGAAATATATATTGACTAACACACATGATATTAGGTCCCCCTATGATCCAATTCAAGAACCTTAAGCTTACTAAACATACTAAATGTGATGATGTTTATTGTAGGGTAGAGGCCAAGTTATGGAAAGTGCATTATATTTTTTTGTTCCTATGTTTAAATTTGGGTGATTTCAAATAGATGAAATGCATATAATTATATGACCTTAATGAATTTCATATTCCTATTATAAGGATATATTTTTTTCTTTATAGAGATAGCTCATGGTTAATGTCCTCATGAGGTTCAAGCTAATGAGGTGCAACAGGATTCTCCAAAATATCATAACAAAGTTGATTTTTATTTTATAATGATTTATTTAGGACCAAATCTCACATCATATCCACATACATTGACTAGTCATGATCCTTATGGTCCTACATTGCCTCTTTCCAAGGTGGGTGGCCTTCTCCACTAGGGATGACAATATTGTCTCCTTAATCATAATAAAATAATGAGACGTCATCCCTTCCTTCCACGGATTCCTCCATGAAGTTCATTTCCTTATCTAAGTCTCTCTTATAGATTTAATACATACTCATGAATTCCATTATTAGTTCCATATTCAAGTGGATGTTGGTTAATTACATCATTGGTTTCCATAGAAGTGTGAACATATTCTTTTAGAGAGAATGATTCTTTGGGATCCACTAGATATCTTTGGGAATGTTGAGAATCTATAAATATATTCCTCAAAATAGTCCATGAGGGTATCATATGTTAATAATGAAGGGAGTCACAAGTTCAATACCCAAAGAAACTTTTGGATTTCATGAGAAAACTTACTCTCATTACATAAGACTTCCTAATATCATTTCCAAGTGAAATCCTAGCTCATAATCATTGGATACTCATGTTCATCACATGAGGCATCCTATGCTCATCACCCAAGGAAGCATAGGCCCATCACCCAAGGATTATTTGGCTCATCACTAGGGGTATCATGTTCTTTTCATGCAAGATAATAATACCCAGCTCATCACCTAAGGAGAGAATGAAGATATCCCATGCTCGTCACATAGGCTTCTTATACTCATCACATAAGGTGTCTCATTCTCATCACATGAGGATAGAACATTGGTCAATAACCTAAGGAAATCGTGGATATATTTTATGATCTTAAAATAGGCTTCTTATGATTATTATATAAGTAATTTCATGTGAATCACAAGAGGGGGAATCTTAAGATCATCACCTAAGGCATATCATGATGGTCTCATGAGGAAGCAGCTTAAGCTCATCACCTTGGGCTAGGTTTTTGATGCATCAAGAGGTGTTCTAAATATTCTCATATCATAATGAAAAGTCATTATTTTGGAGTCCAATGGGGATGGTACCACATACTCTCAACATGTATAGGTCGCTCATAGGTTTAAATTATAGTGGGTTAGCTCATGTTTTAAAATTCTATGCGGTTGTTTCCCATATACTTTCATCATGTAATGGTCCAGGAATAAGTCTAAAGTTAAATCAGGAAGCTTCCCATATAAAATTGTAAAATATTATTTTGAACATAATTTAACATCTTATGGTGACACAGATGTTCAGTGGGTACTTTGGGATGGTATGGTTAGAGGTTTGGTATACTCCTCAAAGATGATCAAGCTTCAGAGATACTACCTCCCAAGGGGAAGTAAAATAGTAATGGGAATTTTATTTTATAGATGATAAGTTCATCTTGTTATTTTCATTAGAGGAATCCCATTATGTAGAATAAATGGGATTATTGGGGAGTTGGGATTGAACATTAGATAGGTGTCCTATGTATCATGTTTTGGAAAGGAACAAAAACTCACATAGTTTGAGTGTGTATTTCAAGGTCATGTAATCAAACCGTACCATGAATTTTATCATACAGAGGTAAGGAATTTGGTGTCACAAAAGGGGTGAAAATGAGGGATAGAGTGTGGATTATTCTATAAAGCTTCCCAATAAATGTGATATCATCTAATACTTGTCACCTGCGGCATCTCATGCTCATCCAACAAGGCATCCATGGATCATCACATAGGACATATTATTCTTATCATATAGGTAAGGATGTAGTTTAATGTATTTTATCAAGTGAATATACTAAAATTTATATCTTTCATTGAAGACATTCAATATAGTTTAATGTCTTGTGTTGAAGATGTTTGATTCATTTTAATATCTTATGCAGAGGACATCGGTTTTAATTTTATGTCTTGTATTGATGATGTTGGTTATAGTTTAATTTCTTCCAATAAGTGTGTTGGTTTTCATGAAGGGGTGATAATGTAATATTATATGAGGATTATTTGGGTTTTAGGAGTACTAGAATCATGTGATGGGTGGTTCCCAACTTTAGTTTTTTCCACAATCAATGATCAATCCAAGATCTATATGATGATGAATTCCATGATCCACATAATTGATTCAAAGAAATAGACAAATAATAAATGTGATAGAACCAAGAGAGATGGATCAACACATATTGATTATAATTAATTTGATTAGATAAATAATTACCTCTAAGTAATTCTTTTTACATTGATGTGTCCGACAAAAGATTTGCAGTGCACCGTTGTTGTGTTGTAGAAACCAAGTGTAGATTTACTCTAGATGTGATCCAAACATGTTCCAAGAATCATTAGATGTTGTTGAAGTATTATCTGAGTTCTAGCATGCAATATCCGTGTGCTTGCTTCATCCTCCTTGATCGCCTTGAGAATCACTTCCGAAGTGTTCTCCTTGATCCGGTGGAGGAGGATTTTCTCACCATTCTTAGGAGCATTCATGGAGAAAGGATATCTCTAGCCTTGAGAGGATTATCCTTAAATTGTTGTGCACAACTGAATATGATAATTAGAAAATAATATAATTGGGTATATATATTTCTAGGGTTAAAATAAAATAATTTCAAAAGTGCCCTTATTATTATTTATTCCTAGAAAAATCCCATGTCAAATAATAATAGTAATATTATAATTTATTGACACACACTTAACTTGTGAATTATAATTAAATATTATTTAATTAAATTATATTCAATATTATCATTTCTCACTAGACCATTAAACTCGGTCCTCCTTTCCTCCAAAATATTTTTCAGGCCTTGAATAATGTCTATTTATTTATTAAATAAATATCACTGCATTATTCGCCAATAAATAAATAAATATTATATTTACTAAATAGAAAATAAATATTTATATGAGATCAATCATACATGAATAATTATTAAAACACATATAGGAATAATATTTATTCAACTTGTTAAATAATAAACAATAGTATATTATTTAACTGGGATTTTGGATACACTTAGTGTGTGACCCTCTACGCCTCTTTCTTAGCGGCATTAGGTGAAGCAGCTTAAATTCCAAGGTTAGAATATAGAAACACACCAAGGAATCCATATAGAAATAATTTAATGCCACAACAACATGTCATCTCATATGAATGCTTCTTGGGTAATATAATCCTTTTATCACAATATCTCAAATCGATCAGGTTGCATGCCAGTTTCATCAACATATATGCTCGATATATCTTTCTTTGAATTTCTAGAAATATAACTTTCCTATAGAAAACCATGGTCATGGATTTATTTAGGATATATCATTTCCATCAAAGGGCATGGGATATTAACTTATGTTAATAAAAAGTGATAAATCCATTCTCGCATTGTTCATTAATGTAATATTACTCATGACACGCCCATCATATCCTACCTCCCCACGAATATCTGTCATCACAGTTTTTGTTAATACATATAAGTGTGTGACTCATAATACTCATTTAAAAAAATAATCTAATTACTAATACACACGACTGTAGATAGGAATATCCAATGATGAGTATGAATGTAGATTTCCTAGTGGCGGGTCTCATTCTCATAATATCCTAATAGATATTACCAAGGGCATACACCATGAGAAGGTGTCTCAAAATCCTATGAGCCTCCACCCCTAATATCTTGTATCATTTTTTTCTTCAAATGATATCATCCATCTATAGAACATATATTCATGAATAGTGTCGTAGCACTTCCAGGTTCTCATTATAGCGGGAAACTACTATAACCTTTTAGTGTGACAAATACTCTTAGGAAATTATCACATACTATGTTACACAACAGAACAATCATGATGTGATAAGTAGTTAATAAATATTCAAATAATTAATATATGTTTATCATAAAGTACAAAAAAAGTTGGTTCTAGGGCACCAACTCCAATAGACTCCCACATTCACTAGATCCAACTCCTAACAACCTTCAGTCTGCTAGCTCTCACATGATACTCATGTTTCTGCTGAGATAGGTATTTAGTCAAGGGGTCCACCAAATTCTCTTTCTTGGTTACTTTGATCACTGCAACTTCACCCTTCTGATAAAAATCCCTCAAGAGGTGATACTTTTGGAGTATATGATTTGTCTATTGGTGTGGCCTTGGCTCTTTTTCAAGATCCATCATTATGGTATTATCACAATACAATGTGATAGGGTCTTTACTTCTAGGTACCACATCAAGCTCATGGACAAAGTTCTGAATCTAAATGGCTTCCTTGGCTACACCATAAGTTTCTATATACTCAGACTCCATTGTAGAATCTGTGACAACTAGCTGCTTTGAACTCTTCCATCTCAAAGATCCTTCATTGAGATAGAAAATATATCCTAATTACGACTTTAGATCATTTTAATATGTCTGAAAACCATCATCATTATATCCCCTAGTGACCATCTCCTAGTCTCCTTTAGAAACTAGGAACATATCCTTATTTCTTATCAGATACTTAAGGATATAATTAACAGCAGTCAAATGTTGCTCTCGTGGATCTTCTTGATATCTTCTTACTATAATCAATGCATAGGAAATATCAAGTCTAGTACATAACATGGAATACATGATTGATCATGTCGTCGAAGCGTATGGTATCTTACTCATTATATCTTTCGCTTGTTGTGTATGGGGACACATTTTCTTATAAATATGTTAACCATGTGACACTAGAACCAATACCCTCTTGGACTTTTCCATAGTAAATATATTTAGTATCTAGTCAATATATGTACTTTAACTTAGTCTAAGAAACCTCTTAGATCTATCACGAATGATCTTGATCCCAATAATATAGGCTAATTCACCTATTTCCTTCATGTATAAACACTTTTTTTACTATTCATTAATATATTATAAGACTGTAATGTCATCTACAATAAGTAATATTTCATCAACATACACTACTAGGATAATAACTTCATTCCCATTAAACCTCTTGTAAACACATGGCCCACATTCATTCTTAATGAAACCAAATTCTTTTATGGATTCATCGAATCGATTTTTCAATGACCTAGATTCTTGATTAAATCCATAAATGAATCTCTACAAATTAAAAATATTTTTGGCATCAACTAGAGTCACAAACCATTTTTTGTGTGCCATATAGACATCTTCCTAAAGGTTCATATTAAGGAATACAGTTTTGACATCCATCTGCCAAATCTCATAGTCATGGTAAGATTCTATAGCAAGTAAGATTCTAATGGATTTAAACATGAAAACTGGAAAAAAAATGTTTCTTCAAAGTAAATTACTTAACACTATTTAAAACCTTTATCCACTATCCTTGATTTATAGGCACTTACTTTACCTTTCATGTTCAGTTTCCTCTTGAATACCCATTTTCATCCAATAGTTTTTACATTAACTGGAACATCGAACAGAACCCAAACTTGGTTCTGATACAAGGAATACATCTCAGGATTCATAGATTCTAGCCATCTTGTAGCTTATGAGCTCTCTACTTCCTCCTTGTAGAAGAGAGGTTCGTCATTATCTGACAATAATGAGTCAACATCCTCGGTGACTAGAAAGACATATCTCTTTGGTTCCCTTACCACTCTTACACTTCTATGAACTACTTATATTTCTGGAACTACTTCTTCCATGGGGACCTCTGGAACTTCTTCCTATACCAAATCTTGTGTAACTTTAGCATTAACTTCATCAAAGTCAATCTTTCTCCCACTATACTTTTTGAGGATGTGCTCCCTCTCATGAAAAGCAACTTGTTTAGCGATAGTCACTTTTTTTAGGGTTTTTATAGGTAGTATCCCTTTGTTTCCTTAGGATACCCTATAAAGATACACCTCATTCCCCGGGGTGCCAGTTTGTTTCTCGAGAAGGCCTTAACAAATACCTCGCAACCCCATACCCATGTATATGATAAAATTGGTTTCTTTCCAATCCATAGCTTGATGGTAATTCCAATTTCCACTTTAGTTGGAACTCAGTTTAATGTGTATGTCACAGTTTGTAATGCATACCCCCAAAAGGATAATAGAAGATCTATATGACTCATCATTTATCTTACCATGTTCAATAAGGTACGATTCCTTCTTTCAATAACACCATTCCATTATGGTGTATAAGGTGGAGTGAGTTGACATAGAATCCCAAACTCCCATATAAAGTCAATGAAATATTATTTAATATACTCTCCACCTTGATCTGATCGAAGTTTATTTATCTTCTTACCAAGATGATTCTCTACTTCATTCTTGAATTCTTTGAATTTCTCAAAGGAATTAAACTTATACCTCATCAAGTAGATATATCCATATCTACTCAAGTCATCAGTGAAAGTTATGAAGTAAGAATATACACCTATATATTCTATTTGAAATTTTCCACACATATCAGTATGGACCAATCCTAGAATCTCTATGTCTCTTTCACCCTATCCACCAAATGGGGGTTTGTTTATTTTACCTTATAAACAAGAATGACATCTATCAAGTGGTTTTAGCTCAGAAGAGTCTAAATAACCATCTTGACAGAGATTATTCCAACACTTCTCATTTACATTACCAAGAAGGTGATGCCAAAGCTGGGTGTTATATAATTCATGTGAAATTAATTTGTTATCAAATGCCAACACTTGGTTTTCATAATTTAATACATACATACTATTATTTAAATGTTTCATACCATAACATATGTTGTCCTTAAAAAATTAACAACTTTTATTTCTAAACATGAAAATAAACCCATCTTTATCTAAACATGATACAAAAATTATGTTTTTGGTAACAATAGGTACATAATAACAATAATGTAAAACCAAAATCATTATTCTTGGAAATTAAAGGTGGTAGTCACTAATGGAAAGAGCATCTAGCCTCGCACCATTGGCAGCTCGTAGATCCACCTCTCCTCTAGAAATTTTCCATAATCTACTTGGTTCCAGCATTTGGATACATATGTGAGAACCACAAGAACTAAATATTTATATTTGTAAATATTGCACTTGATAATGAATTCACCTTTATCTTACCCATGATTTTGGGTATAGTTTCTCTTCTAGTGGTATGGTTTTCTATATGAGAAACACACTTCCTCCTTTTCTTTTCCCTTCCTATAGATCTTCTTCTTCTTGTTAGGATGGTGCTCATAAGATTTAGACTGTTTATAAGTCTTGGGCCCCTTTTCCTTGTCCTTCCTCTTCTTATTCACCATAAGGATTGTGGGTTTTTTATGCCCCATTTCCTTATCTACTTGGTCAATCAAGGATAGAAGTTTTGAAATACTCTTCTCATTATTGATCATATTATAATTCACAATAAATATGGATAAGTTTTTGGGAAGTGATGAAGTTATGACATCTGTATGCAACTTATTTGGGAATTTAAATCCTAATATGTTCATGCATTCACTATAGCCAATAATTTTGACTATATGAGGCCCATATGGCACAACATTTCCAAGCCTAGTGGTAAACAAAGCATTGGATATCTCATACCTATATTGTTGTTGGAACCACGACCGTTCTATGCAGGAAATGGAGTATGGTTTGTGTTTTTTTTCAATCCTCATTAGAAGTTCAGAATGTTTTTCAGGAAGGGTATCATACAATTCAAGCGGACAACAGTATTTAAGGTTGCGTCGTTTCCCAGTGTTTGAAAAAAATTTGGACCTGAAAATCGGAAAATGGAGAAATGTGTGTTTGGAAAAGGGAGTTGCATGAAAGTTTAAAGGGTGTTTAGGAAGTTGTGTGCAAGGCCTAAATTGGGATCATAATATCAAAATATATCAAAGGAAAAAAGTGCACACAAGTCTTAAATGTGCGTGAAAGATGAGGTTGTGTGGAATAATCTTACGCAACCAATGCGACGTCAAAAGGGCTTTTGCGCGCTCAGTAAGAATCTTTAACACACCAACAAAAATGCGTTAGAAACTCGCATGCAGGGTCATCAGGGCCAATAAATCAGCGGCTACCCCCATGGAAGACTTAAGTTTTTTTTCAATGAAAATCTGGCTGCTCTGCAACACGAAAGATTGGCTCACGAAATATTAGAAGAGAGTTAATCTTGTGTGAAAGGTGTTACTTCAGTATGAAAATACCAAGTGAACCCTTTGGTTTAGTTGTGAAAAATATAAGGGTTGCGTGAAATGTAGGGGTTGTGCAAAAGTCAACTTGCGCGACAAATCCAAAATCTTGCACGCAAGTTCAGGTATTGCGCACAAGCATAGTGTTAAGATTTTGACAGGCTTTTGATTATATGGTTCAGTGGTTCAGTGCGTTCAAGTGCATAAATTCTGGAATTCGATGCAAACAATGTCTCATGTTGAATAGAGATAAATACTGGACTTAGCCCTTTGTGTTGAACCAAGTAAAAGTGTTATTCTGTCTCCCTACTTTCATTTGTTTGACAGACTTAACAATATTCCTACCAATGTGGGAACAAGATCCACAAATTTTAAAAAAAAGTTCACACCCTGATTCACCCCTCCCCTCTCAGGGTGTTCTAGGGTCCTTCCGTTGTCTCTCCTTCTCTTGATAAAGATCCTGAAGGTGATACATCATGCTATATGCATCCATTTCCTCATTTTTATTTAAAATATCATTGGACATTGATGGTAGCATGAAGCAATGAACATTTGTAGTATCATTCTGATTTTTCTCATAGAGAGATAGTTCTCCATCACTTACCTCGTTTCCAGGTGAAATTTGTAAAGGCCTTTACAGCACATATAATTTCATTTTATGGAAAAGGATGACCCATGGGTGCCTTTTCCACTCCTAGAAATTAGTGTCGGTGAGAAGGTTTTTCTTCTAAATTATGGATCACATCGATATGTTTGATGTCATTTTTAATGTTGTTTCTACAAATAAGATAAGCATAGATTTTTTACTTTATCTGATAAATTTATACAAATAATAAAATTATATTTATTAGTCTCCCACTATTTTATTGAAACCCAACAACCTTCACCATTAGCTTTAGAATATCCTATTTCTTGGACATTCAAGTGGAAAGGATCCAAATTCCCCTACTCATTACCCCAACTTTAGTTGGTCAAGCAACTTTAATGGTTTTAGGTAGGAATTCCAAATTTCAACAGCATTAACTCACAATTAATTGATCTTCTAAGTGGACTCCCCAATCCTAAAATCATTAATTTAGATTTCTTCTACTTTTTCCTCTCAGTTAAAACAAGTCCTACTTTGGCAGTTATCCCTTGATGTGAACCAAGTTTAGTCAACCCAAAACCTTATGTTAGAATTCTCCAATAATTGAAATCACCCCAACTTTGGATGTTTAATAACTTTGAACTATGGTTCGATTCTAACCAAAGTAATGGAAGGGTATACCGACTTAATATTTTATTGAGGGATTTTATCCTTTATGCATAAATTTCCAATTATTATCTTTATTACATGTTTTGTTAATATTAAGTGGGATTACTTAATTGAGTATCCATGTCATAGATAATATTTATGCATAAGATAGTTTATATTATTTTTATCTAGTATTCTTGTTAATTCATTAATTATGTGATTATGAAAAGAAATACATAATGAAATAACCATGTAACTAATAGAAATAAAATAAAGGTTATGATCATGAGCTTATAATAATGGTTAGTTTATTTGTTGGTTGATAAACTAATTGTTAGCCTAGGGGAGAAACACCTTGAACCAATTAAGGTTCATGTTTACAGCTTTCCACATATCCACCATTATATCTCCTTGGATTAGTTTTGTCTCAACTCCAAACATGAACTGCCTCAACTTGATTGGGAGCTCCATCCATTACATATGCCTTTTACTCACACGCATGTGAGGGGGGAAAGGGGTTTATATAAAAAAAACCATGGGCATGCGGGTCCTACATAATAATGAGAAGAGAAGGCACGCAAAACAATAATTAAATTTAATAAAAATTAAATGAGGCCAATCACATACAAAAGGTATGTTCCAACTCATGATCATCCACAAGCATGCAATGTATTATGCATTTAATAAAACTAGCATTCAATTATTTAATCATTCCTATTTAAGATAAATCCTGCTCAAATTGATTAATTATTATATTTAATTAATCAATCCATTTATCTTAATCCTTATCTAAATTTCTATGATATTATCATCCATTATAGTTTTAAACAATTTAAATAAATTCATTCAAAATAAACTGTGTACATAGCTTGTACCTTAGAGGAAAAATGGTGAATAGTCATCCAAATCTACCCAACATGTATTATACTTGTATACTATTTTACTCTTGTGACAAATGGAATAATTGAATTATCATTTACTTTCATGATGTGTACTTCAAGGATGATTACATGAATTACATTATTTTTTAGTCACGTGTTATGATTCAATGTACATAGAGTAACAACTTGTAATAAGACTCATACGATCTGAAGATCTTGAACTTTTTGCATATATTAATTTAACATTTAAATATTTATGTATATTAAAACCTATCACATGGTGTATCCTATCTTTATGACCATACGCAAGTACATGTATCAAGGATTTCATAGTAAAATAAATAAATTTTCAATATATGTAACTTGGTATGTGTACACAACGTATAGATCCAATTTACACTACACATATACCTCTCACCATCAATCTGAGACACATGCCTAGGGACTTAGCTGTAGTATATTCCATGGAAAATTTGGGAGTACACGGCATGTACAATGGCCCACACACTATGTTGCCATTGTGTTACATAGTCACCCATCAGGTAGACCATGTATTGAACACAAGGCCCATCTTAAACACAAAGGGACCACACACCGTGTCCAATAGGCCACGCGAAATGTAGCCCAGCTTACTGTGTACCAATCTATCTCAGTCAACATGTAGTGTAAGAATTAACTACACTGTGTGTCATTAATGAACACAAGTTGAGTAATTTATGAATTAACTCCTGGAACATTGAACATAACTATACTATGTGTAATTGTGGTCACACGTTGTGTACTACCGTGTTATCTGGGAAGAATCCTTGGAGCCTCCAGATGAGTTCCTCGATTTTATTTTAATCAAAAAAATTGAATTTCTCAATTAGATTTATGTGAAATGAATGAGGATGAAATTAATATTTAAATTCATATTAAAAGAATGATTAATCATGAATTGAAAATATAAATTATAAATTAGAAAACACAAATGATCTTAAATAATTATAAACAATTATGTTCCCACTCTAATACCACTACTAGGTTCCGAGCACAATAGAATTATGTGATGGGTGGTACCCAACTTTCATTTTTTCCACAATCAATGATCAATCTGAGATCTATACGATGATGAATGTAATGATCCATAGAATTGAGTCAAAGAAATAGAAAAGGAATAATTGTTCTAGAATTGAGAGACATGGATCAACACATATTTTTTATAATTAATTTAATTTGATAAAGAATTACCTCAAAGGAATTATTTCTTGGTTGATGTGTTTGGTGATAGATCTGCAGTGAACTGTCGTTGCATTGTAGAAAACAAGTGTATATTTCATCTAGAGATGATTCACACATGTTCTGAGAATCTTTAGATGTTGTTGAAGGAGTCTATGAGTGCTAACATGGAATATCCTTGCACTTGCATCATCCTCCTTGATCGCCTCTATAATCTCTTCCAAAGCATTATCCTTGATCCAATGGAGGAGGATTACTAACCGTTCTTGGGATCGTTCTTGGATAAGGGAGCTCAATAGGCTTGAGAGGATTCCCCTTGAGTCATTGTGCACAACCGAATAAGATAATTAGAAAATAATATAATTGGGTATTTATATTTCTTGGTTTATAAAAAAAATTACACAAGTTCCCTTATTATTATTTAATCCTAGAAAACCCCCCATGTCAAATAATAATAGTAATATTATTATTTCTTGATAGACACTTAACTTGCGAATTATAATTAAATATTATTTAATTAAATCATATTCAATATTATCATTTTTCACTGGACCATTAAACTCAGTCTACCATTCCTCCAAAATATTTATTAGGCCTCAAATAATGTCTATTTATTTATTAAATAAATATCACCGCATCATTCTTCAATAAATAAATAAATATTATATTTACTAAAAAAAATATTTATATGTGATCAAGCATACATAAATAATTATTAAACATATGGGAATTCAACCTATTAAATAATAAATAATAATATATTATTTAACTAATATTCTGGATACATTTAGTGTGTGACCCTATAGGCCTCTTTCTCAGTGGCATTAGGCAAAGAAGCCTAAAGTCCAAGGTTAGCATCTAGAAATTCACCAAGGCACCCATAGAGAAATAAGTTAATGTCGCAATGAATTGTAACCTCATACAAACTCTTACCATGTAATATAATCCTTTTATCACAACATCTCAAATCGATCAGGTTTCATGCTAGTGCTATCATCCTATATGCTAGATATCTCTTTCTTTGAATTTTTGGAAATAAAACTTGCCTATAGAACATCATGGCCATGTATTCATTTAGGCTATATCATTTCTATCAAAGGGACTGATATATTAACTTTCATTTTAATAATATAAGGGATAAATCATTTCTCTCATTATTCATTAATGAAATATTAATCATGATGCACCCAATGTATCCAACCTCATCGCGAACATTTATCATCACGGTTTTCATCAATACATTTAATTGTGAAACTCATAATACTCGTTAACATTAATCTTAATGTCTAAGGTCTAATACACATGTATGTGGATAAGACTATCCAATGACACATATGAATGTGGATTTCCTACTGGCGGGTCTCGTTCTCGTAATATCCTACTGGATATTAACTAGGGAATACACCATGAGATGGTGTCTCAAAGTCCTATGAGTCTCCAGCCTTGATATCTTGTATCATTTGTGTCCCTCAAATGATATTATCTAGCTATATAACATATATTTAAGAATAGTGTTATAACACTTCCAGGTTCTCATCATAGTAAGGAACTGATATGAACTTTTAGTGTGACAGCTACTCTTAGGAAATTATAACATACTATGTTACGCAAAATAATAATCATGATGTGATAAGTATTTTATAAATATTCAAAAAAATGAATTTTTATCATAAATTACAAAAAAGTTGGTTCTAGGGAACCAACTCTAGTATATTATACATTAAATTTCACAGAACCAATTAGGATAGGTGGAGAGAATGATAAATTAAACCTACATGTGCATATCTAGGGGGATAATGAGTTTTCACCCTTGATAATTCCGTGTTTTGGGGTCATAATTTCACTATGTAATAGCTTTTAGAAGGAAAAATGCATGGAGGATTCCCATTTCAGGCATCATAAAGGAGTTCTGGCATGCGAGTGACTATGATTAGGAGAATAAGGCAATGATACTTCACAAACTACAATTATTGGAGAGGTATTAGGAATGAGATTCCATAACATTGGTTGCATGTATGGATTTTTCATGAGTAATACCGAATCAAGTGGATGTGTGTCCCAGGAGCACTTAACTTTAAAAAACTAAATTTGGTTAAAGGCGGAATCAAGTGGGGGTCCCAGGTTTTAGGTTCACACAACTTTGGAGTTTTTAAAATGCATGGAGGTTTGTGAACCATGGGATTAATAAAATGTGTGTTGGAATGTTAGTAGAGGTAGGAGTTTCAAGAAAGTTGGGTGTTGCATGAAATTGGTAGTTTTGTAAAGAGATTAATTCTTACTTAAACTATGTTCTAAATTAATGGAAGTTTTGCGGAAGAATATATAAAATAAGCTAATATATTTAAATACCTATGTGAATTATTTTTTACAAGGTTATCATCTATGGGAATCCATGTGTTCTATAGTTTTGTGAATTCACAAAAGAAAGAGTTGTGTGAGCTCAAAGCCCAAACCTTTGACCTCTAGAGGTTTTTCCTGAAAATGAAGGTTGACACTCTATTTATATACATTTTGGCACAAAAAAATTCATGTTACATGAAACTCTTATAATATCATGTAATAAGGGATTTTTAGCAGTGTTCTGAATTTGATTCATGCAGCTTAGAGTTACATGAACCCATAGCCTTTACCTTTTATAGGTGTTCTTTTATTTGCATAGAAATCTCAACTTCTGAAGAGTTTTTTTATGGAATCGTGTAACTTAATTTGTGTGAATTCTAATTATTTTTATAAACCACTAAAAAATTTCATGAAGTGTTTCTCATTTCTAAAGAATTCCTTCTGGAATTTTTTTCTTTCCTGATCCTTCTTGGGAACACTTATTAATGTCTCATATGTGCATTTTTTGAAAATAAAATATGCACCCTCTCATAATAAGATTATTTAATGAAGAATATAATTGAATTATGACGAGTTCAATGATGTATAGACAAATTCCACTTACCTCTCAAAACTTTGACTAGGTTCATGCAACTAAGATACATGACTCATGGAACTAGGGTTAGGTCTCACCTATAAATAGTGGGAAGGTTCCTAGTGTGACCTATGACATTTCATGAGAGATTATAGATCCTATATTTTCACAAAACTCAAATTTGTAAAAACCCAATAATATTTCAATCCATAGAATTTGTATAACTCAAAATTCATAAGAAACAAGTTCAATGAGACTATTTTCATGAATCAATCTTCATCCCTTTGTCAATATAATATTATGAAAAGTAGTCTTTTGTGAAGGATACATGTGTTAAATGGATTAAAGTTGTGTGAAAAGTCTTATAAACATATATAGAACTTAAAATGTCCAAAAATGATGAAGTTTCCACTCGTATGAAGAGAAATAAAATGGATAAGAATCTTGAGATCTTCTTAACCAGGAGAGTCAATTTAGGAAATCATGCACTTCTTGATTTATTGACTGAGTCATGGAAAGTGTAAATATTTATAAACTTTCTACCATTGTATGTATTTGTTCTATGTGACAACCCCATCCTGCCTATCCCATACATAACACCCTAGGATATAGGATTGAGAGTCATGATGAGATTCACTAATGGAACATAATTGTCTCCAACCATGCCATGATGGGTTAAAATCTCACAAATATTCACACTATCAAAAATCAGACCAAGATAGTCACTAGTTAGTTTCCTATAGTCAATTTCTTCCAATCTCATTACTCAATAATAATCTAAGGGATCATCTCTAATAACCATGTGGGATGTTCTAAGGATTGGGATCAACACTAAGGAGGAAACCTTATTAATGTATAGGCCTGAGTGTATTGGGTCCACTATACCTATGTGGATTTTAAGAAAGAGTTTCACAAAGTAGTGCTATATGAGTCAGTGTTGACATCTCAATTCTATGTTTCTCTCTAGTTAGAATTTTTTTCTTGTTTTTTTTATAATGTTTTCAATAGACACTAAAACCTTCCACATTCATCATGGGGAGGTGGGGATCATATTGTGGGATATCTACCATATTTGTAGGATTCTAGCAACTGGATTTATGTAAGATAAATTCCTCCCATCATACAATGCCTAAGGGATGTGAAGTAGATGATAATGTTCATAATAGTGCAGTAATATTTCCTAATGTAGATATTGTGACACAACCCCTTCCTCAATTAGGCATTCCATTCAATTCATAACTCAATATTTTCTTTAATGGGTCCTAGAATAATATGTCTAGGTGACCAAATAAATTCATTAAGTTTCAAAAATATACAAATTCAGGGTTTTAATATAGTATTCTCAAGCTAGCGTAGTATGAGAAATGGGTTATAGTGTAAAAGACTGGCTCTCAAATATAATATTCATAGTGTTTTTGGTGAAATTTCTCAACATATGGATGTTTCAATTCAAGGATGTGCATATGGGAGTGAAAACTGAAACTCTGGTCATAGCAGTAGTATTGGAAGTAGGGAACCAAAATAATTTATGTGTTCCCACACTATCAAGGATTGATGACTAACTGGTGCACATCAACATGGGGGAAAATTATCAGTCATCTATTTGGCCCCTCTCTATTTTTACATGGATGGGTTGTGAATTTTGAAGGGTATGAGTTTATAAACCTCATCACTCCTCTAGAAACTAACTTCATATAATTTTTTTCAGCATCATTAGGGTATGGTTTGCATCAATTTATGAGATAGGATTAGTGGATTTGATCATCAATTACAACAACTTCAACTTTCATTATTTCCCCATTCTAACTAGGTAAATAACCATTGAATAGTGTGGAACCACTAATAAGGAGTAATTTTTTCAATTATTCATAGGTTAGGTGTTAGTCACATGGATTGAAAAAAAACATATATTTAAAACCATACACCCCTGCACAGTTTTCCTGCCAATTTAGGTTCATCCAACACCTAATTCCATGGGTGTACATCAAGGTCTTATTAAAGAGTCACCCCACCATAATATGCCAACTCCAAGGGTTGTCAACTTGAGAGGGATCCGAGGAGGTTATTATGATTCCACCATCTAAAACGAAAAGTAGTGTCATCTAAGATAATGAAAAACATCTAGGTGGAAACATACCCTATATAATTTTTTCGATGTCAGGTGAAATAGATGTCTCTGTTGGAGAAATATCAAAAGCACCATGGTAGAAAGTGAGTTTCAATTAGATGGGATCACTAAGTAAGGGGGAGATTAGAAAAGAGAGAAGAAAAATATATTATGGTATCTATGAGGTATCTTACTTATTACATGAATGGGTATTCTAATACAAATACACTCAGAGGTGAGGGGATCCCGAATAAGTAGCTGTATGAGAAATATAAAATCCCTAGGGTTAAAAATAGTATAACTGATGATGATCTAGGAAAGAATCTATATTATTTCATTAAAATTGAAATCACATCGTCCACGATGTCGGTAAATCGACACATCACGGGCGGTGTTTTAATTGCTTGAATAAATGGGAGAGAAAAATAATTATAATGGTGAATATTCCATAAACATGATTAAATACAAAATATTTAAGATACTGGATCATTCATGCCTCTTGGATAAGTGGATATGATGAAAGAAGAAGAAAATAAAGGAACTTGACAAAAAGTTGATAAATTCCTTATGAAAATTTGGCAGCCTAACGGCTATGCATCATGGTTTTAGAAAACATTAAAAAGAGATGGTAAAAGTTTCACCCACCAAAAAATGAATAATAATGCAGTATAGAGAAAGGATAAAATGGAAATAAGAACATGGTATGGAAACTAGAAAGTTATTCCACATAAAAGAGAACTTGAATGGAAAAAGAAAGAAGTTGAGAATTCTCTTACCTTGTAGAGTAACTCCTAAGACTTGAAGGTTGGGACCTTACGGTCTTGAGAACACCTTGGGAGGACTACTATGGAGGTAAGAAGTCCATATATTCATTGATGAGGTATTTGGAATAAATTTAATGACGTAATTGGTTGGTATTTATAGCAAAAGTGAGGGAATATTTTAATAATTTCCAAGGGACACCTCATTAGTGGTATTTGAAAAACCAAGGGCTTTCCCATGGTATTGGCCACTTGGAACACATCATAACATATTTTATTGTAAATAAGTTGACCATAATTATTACATCATTAATGATGTCATTAAACATACCAAAACTCAAAACTGTATTTTTACTATTCACCAAAAATTCAATTGTTTCGGAAAATTACCAAAAAATCACCTTAACCATTTCTCGATGTGTAGAATTAAAAAATGAACTCCATTTTTTGAAAATATTTTTTTTAAATATTAATAATTTAAATTTTAAATAAAATCATACTTTATTCAAAAATTAACAATTTTAAAACTATAACTACTTTTATATTACATTGAAAAATTAATCAAGATGTCATTATCTTAAATCCTTAAGAAAATAAAATAATAATAAAATTTATGATTCATTAGGGTCATATTACTATTCAAATTACTATTCATAAGGGTATGTTACTATTCACCCAAATAAACAAGTTGGTTCCATCAGACTCTAAATAACTTACTGAACATAATTGTAGATGACCATATTTCAAAATTCAAAACATAGAAGAAAAAAATTTATGTTTAATGGGAAGTTATAAAAATATAATTAAAACAAAGTGTCATGCATTTCATTTATTTTTTTAAAACCTTGGTGGTGTTACATTATCCCCACATTTTATAAATTGCATCCTCACGATTTTATTTAGTTATTAAACAAGTGACAGTACCTTTTCCCCATGGAATTTTTAGATTCCCAAGTTGCTTCTTCCACCATGTGTTTTCTCCAAAATACCTTTACCTAGTGGATTACCTTATTCCGCAATACATGTTCCCTTCGATCAAAAATATGAACTGGTTTATCTTCATAAAAAAGGTTCTCTTCCTTCTTAACTGCTTCTGGACTCAAGACATGTGATGAATCTGAAACATACCTTCTCAACATCGAAACATGAAAAACATTATGTACCTGAGATAAACTTGGAGCCAAAGCTACTTGGTATGAAACTGGTCCAAATTTTTATAGGATTTCAAAAGGATCTATGAATCGTGAACTTAACTTTTCTTTCTTATTAAAACGCATCACACTTTTCCAAGGAGAGATTTTAAGGAAAACATGGTCACCTACCTCGAAAGTGAAGTCTTTCTTTCTGTTATTTTCATAACTTTTCTACCTGCTCTAAGCTATTCTCATGTGCTGCTGGAACATCTTAAATTTTTTAGCCACTTCCTTTACTAATTCTGGTCCCATAAGCTTCCTTTCCCCGAATTCATCCCAAAAATCTGGAGTTCGACACTACTTCCCATACAATGTCTCAAAATGTGTCATCTATATACTGGAATGAAAACTATCATTATAAGAAAACTCAACTAAGGAAAAGATGTTGATCCCAACTTCCCTAGTAGTCCATTGAACTAGCTCAAAGAATATCCTCCAAATTTTGAATCATTTGTTTTGACTACCCATCTAATTGAGGATGAAAAGCTATACTAAAATTTAATTATATGTCCAACAAATTCTTAAGCCCCTTCAAAAATTTATAAGTGAACCTAGGATCCCGGTCAGATAAAATGGAAAGAGTAACTCCATGTAACCTGATAATCTCTTTGAGTTATAGTCGATAAATCTGATCCAACAACATTGAATCTTGAATAGAAAGAAAATATGCATATTTTTTCAGCCGATCAACAATAACCCAAACCGCATTTTTACCTCGAGAATTCTTAGGTATTCCCACCACGAAGTCCATCGATATATTCTCCTATTTCCACTCTGGCATTGGAAAAGGCTGAAGCATCCCCTTTGATAACTATCACTCTGATTTAACCTGTTGACATGTCAAACATTTCACAGTAAATTCTACAATATCCCTTTTTATTCCATCCCACCAGTAATACTCTCGAAGGTATCTGTACATCTTAGTACTTCCATGATGAACTAAAAATGGAGAACTATGAGCTTCACACAACAAATCTTTCTTTAACTGGGAATCACAAGTCACACAAAACCTTTTTCTAAATCTTAAAAAACAATCTTTATCAAGATTAAATTCTAGAAACTTAACCATTTTAACCAATTCTACCTTTTTCTGTAGCTCACGGTCTTCCTTATGCGATTTCTTAATTATGTCTGATAACGATGACTACACTGAAACCTGAAACAAAACAGATGTATTCCCTTCATCGACAACTTCCAAGCCAAAATTCATCAAATAATTAATCAAGGGATCATGTTCCAAATGTAACATGGTTAATGATGCATGATGCTTTCGACTCAAAGAATCCACCACTTTTCTTTTTCTAGATGGTAATTGATTGTGCAATTATAATCCTTTATCAGTTCAATCCATCTTCTATGCCCCATGTTTAATTCCTTTTGAATGAATATATACTTCATACTTTTATGGTTAGTATATATTTGACATTTGGCTCCGTATAAATGGTGCCTCCAAATTTTCAAAGTAAAAAACCATAGCTGGAAATTCCAAATCATGTGTGGGGTAATTTAATTCATGAGGTTTTAGTTGTCTTAAAGAATAATCAATTACCTGATCATTTTTCATCATAACACAAACAAGTGAATTCAATGAAGCATCACAATAGATGAAAAAACTCCCCATTTTGGGAAGTCAAGGCCAAAACTAGAGCATTCACCAATATCTTCTTCAGTTCCTGAAAACAAACATCACATTCTTTTGTCCAAAAAATTTTAATCCCTTTTCATGTTAACTTAGTTAGCATGCTAGATAACCGTGCAAATTTTTTAACAAATCGTCAGTAATAAACTACTAATCCATGAAAACTATGAATATATGTAACATTTATAGGTCTTCGCCATTTATCAACCACTTTTGTTTTGGTGGGATCAACTGTTATTCCATCCTTATTTATAATGTTCCCAAGAAAATAAATCCATTTTAAACAAAAATCACACTTCCTGAATTTTCCATACAGTTTTTTTTCTTATAAGGTTTTAAAAATAAACCTTAGATGTTTTTCATGATCCTGTTTACTTCTAGAATATACCATAATGTTATCAATAAATACAACCACAAACTTATCCAAGAACTCATGAAATAATCTATTCATAAGATCCATGAATACAGCAGGTGCATTAGTTAACCCCAAAGGCATAACTACAAATTCATAATGACCATATCTAGTATTGAACACAGTCTTCAAGATGTCATCATCCTTTAATTTCAACTGATAGTTCCCCGACCTTGGGTTAACCTTCAAAAAATACTATGCTCCATGTAGATGATCAAACAAATCATCGATATGAGGTAAAGGATACTTTTTTTTAAAAGTAATTATATTCAAGGCTTTATAATCGATGAAAAGTCTCATTAAACTATCTTTTTTCTTAAAAAACAAGGCAAGAGTGCCCCATGGTGAAGTGTTGGGTCAGATGAATCCTTTATCTAATAATTCATACCTACATTTTTAATTCTAGAAGTTCCATTTGGGCCATTCAATATGGTGGTTTAGAAATTGGATTAGCATTAGGAACTAAGTCAATAGTAAACTAAACCTCTCGATTAGGAATAAAACTAGGCAAATCATCAGGAAAAATATCCAGATATTCATTTACCAATGGTACATCATTAATCTGGATAGTTCCTTTATCTTCAAAAATATGAGAAAGATAACTTTCATTTCCATCCTTTATCAGTTTCTTAGCTTCTTGATATGCTATTAATGGTATGTGTTCATTATTGTACACAAACTAAAATTATTTCTGAAAAAAAAAATTATCTCTCTCTGAAATCTATCTTAGCCTGATAAAAAGAAATTCAGTCCATACCTAAAATAACATCAAACTCTACTATAGGAAAAACAAAAAGGTTTATAGGTAAACTCTTTCCACAAACAAGATATGAAGATTCTTATAATTTCTTTTATCCACAATATTTCCTCTAGGTTTTTTTTACCATGAGCTCTGGTTTCATTTAATGAGGTTGAATTCCTAATTTTTTGAAAAATTTCTTAGAAATGAAGGAATATTTAGACCCTGAATCAAAAAACACATTTGTGAAATCTGTAAAAACATGAAATGTACCTGATACCACCTCATTTGATGGCTCAACATATGCAGAAGTGGTTTCAAATGATTTTACCAAACCCTTCGGCTTCCAATCTTGTTGATTCCCTACTTGAGTAACTAGCTTTAGACAAACATTAGCAAAATGACCCAATTTCTTACAGTTAAAGCATCTCAACATCGGCTTCTCATTAATTTTTGGATCATTTTACTTTCACTCATGAGACATGTGTACAAACTTTCCACTTCAGTATCATTTCCCAGAATTTACAAGATATTCATCAGGATTCCTTTTACCACACTTTTCACAGGAAGGGAAATTCATTTTTTTACCTCCATACTTCTTTGAAGAGTTCTTCCCCATTGCCTTACAACATGACCACTTCCTATTCTTATCATCACGAGGCACATATGTGTCAGAAAACTCCATCTCAACTTTATCATCACAACAAACAAGCTTCTCAAAGGTTTTAAACTCTCATGAATCCAAAGATCTTCGCAAAAATGGTTTCAAACCATAGTAAAATCTATTAATTTTACTTTCAAAATCCCGAGTAAAATTCAGTACATACCTAGCCTGTCATGTAAAAATTTCTTCATATTCTGCCATAGAATCATCATCTTTTTTCTTAAATTCCAATAATTTTTTCTCCATTCTAAGTCGAATAGTTTTGGGAAAATATTTTTCTAGAAAAAGACTCTTAAAATCATCCCATGTCAAACTGCCAAGATAATCACTTTCTCTCGTATTCTTAACTAGGTACCACCATTGATCGGCTTCACCTTCCAAATGATAAATGGCTAGTATTAACTTTTGACATTCCGAACATCCCATGAAATAAAATATCTTTTCTAGATAATTGACCCATCCTTCGGCTATCACTGGATATTCAGTTCCACTGAATACTAGAGGATGTTGCCTCATAAAATGCTTCAAAAAAGACATATTTCTTCATGTTAGATCATGTTACTCTCTATAATGGATACCACCCTTGTTTATTACTTGAGTCAATTGATCCATTACTATCACAAACTGCTCGGTTCTGATTCCCACCATTTCAGGCTGTAGATTCTGACAGACATCATCCTCTCAGTGCCTTCCTACTTCATCTTCCATGTTTCTTCTATGGAAAACCATTCTGTAAAAACATAACCTAGATAAAGCAACATGGTAATCCTTAAATTCTATAACATTTAAAATTACCATAGAGTAAAAAAAATTATGGTATTCTTTTAATATCATCTTAACCCCTAAAGTTATCTAAACCATCCTCTAATACCAACTATAAGGACTCGGCCTTAAAACATTACTTGATCTTGAATTTCAGTCAAGAATAAACATTATTACACATTGAGGATATTTTGGGTTTATAGTTTTAAATAATTATGATATCTTACATACATGACAGACCACATTCATACAAGAGGATACTACTAAAACAGTATCCATTTTTTCAAAATATAAAACATTAAAACTTAAAACATAATTTCTCTAAAAACCCTCTATATCATTCATCACGACTCCATTATTTCTCTTACCCATCCTTATATCCTGTGAAAAAGCATTTTAAATACTTGGGATGAGTATGACACTTAGTAAGGGATATAAATAAAGAAATTGTTAGTCAAGTGATAACATAAAAATCAATAAAACCCATAATTATAAAAAACACATATGCATAGAAACATCATGTAGTTTCCTTGGTAAATATTTACCATATCACTCTTACATTCACCCTTACACATGGAATAACCTTTTTTTCAACTTCCATCTTCATAGTACCCAATGAATTGTAGAGCTATAAAGGGGCTCACTCGTCATATATTGAGCTATAATGGGATCAACCCAACATATCTTGAGTTATAAAGGGCTCATCCCAACATATCTTGAGCTATAATGAGCTCAACCCAACATAAATAATGTCCAAGGAACATATCATGGTAATAAATTATCTTGAAAATTAGAAGAAAGCACTCATTCCATATACATATAAAAGAAACAATCCTTTTGAAATTTATTAAAGAGAGTTTTAAAAGGATTTTAAAAAGAATGTCCCTTAAAATATAATTGGAGTGAGAATTAATAGAATGGAATGGATATGTTTATAAATTGTAAATACACATATTGAAACATAATGTAAACAAAAATAATCATCATACCAATAATCTTAATACCACATAATGAATAAAGAAGAAGGTTAACCCAAAGAGTGGAAGTGGGGTTAAGAATTCCCTTACCTTGGGTTCTTCTTACTTCAAAAGTGTTTAAACCTCATGTATAATGGTTAAAATATTGTTATTAATATCTTACATAAACATATTGATGTTTATAATTCCTTATATAGTCATTTCATTACATTATTTTACCCTTTAATTGTTTGTATTCTGTTCCTTGCATTGTTTTAGATGCGTTTTTACATAGTTCTCATGATCGGTTCAGGATGGATATTCTTGTCGATTAGAAGTGAAACTATATAATTGAAATAAAATGGTATTATAAAATTTCCAGAACCATAAATTATACCATTTATCATTTTTAATTCTGAAATGAGGATGATTCATATGTTAAAACATTATTGATATTTGTTTAGGTCATTTCGGCGATTCTTCGATCGTAAAGAACTCATTTTGTATTATAAATTAATCACATGTGTACAAAATTATTCCATAACCTTATATAAGATATAATAAATAAATTATAATTTGGTTCAACCATAAAAATGGTTTCATGACCAGCCTTGAAAGAAGTAAAATAAATTAAAATCACATCGTCCACGATTCCGGTAAATCGACACATCACAGACGGAGTTATAATTGCTTGAATAAGTGGGAGATGAGAAGAAGTATAATGGTGAATATTCCATAAACATGATTAAATACAGAATATATACTGGATCATTCAATCCACTTGGATAAGGTTATATGAGGAAAGAAGAAGAAAATAAAGGAACTTGAAGAAAAGTTGAGAAATTCCTTTCAAAAATTCGGTAGCCTAACGGCTTTGCATCATGGTTTTAGAAAACATTAAAAAGAGAGGGGACAAGGGTAAATCATCCATAAATTAATCATAATAAAGTATATAAAATCATAAAATGGAAATAAAAACATTGAATGGAAACTTGAATGTTATTCCACATAAAAGAGAACTTGAATGGAAAAAGAAAGAAGTTGAGAATTCTCTTACCTTGTAGAGTAACCCTTAAGAATTGAAGGTTGGTACCTTGGGGGTTTTATGACACCATGGGAAGACTAATAGGGAGGTAAGAAGTTCATATATTCATTGAGGAGTAATTTGGAATGAATGGAATGAAGAAATTGGTTGGTATTTATAGCAAAAGTGAGGGAATATTTTAATAATTTCCAAGGGACACCTCATTGGTGGTATTTGAAAAACCATGGGATTTCCCATGGTATTGAACACTTGGGACACCTCATAACATATTTTACTATAAAAAAGTCTACCATAATTATTACATTATTAATGATGTCATTAAACACATCAAAACTCAAAACTATATTTTTACTATTCATTGAAAATTCAATAGTTTCAGAAAATTCCCAAAAAATAACCCTAACCATTTCTTGACGTGTAGAATTAAAAACTAAAATCCATTTTTTGAAAATAATTTTTTAAATATTAATAATTTAATTTTTAAATAAACTCATACTTTATTCAAAAATTAACAATTTTAAAACTATAACTACCTTTATATTACATTGAAAAATTAATCAATATGTCGTTATCTTAAAGCCTTAAGAAAATAAAATAATAATAAAATTTACTATTAATTAGGTTCATATTACTATTCATAAGGTTATATTAATATTCACCAAAAAAACAAGTTGGTTTCATCAGACTCCAAATAACTTACTGAACACAATTGTAGATGACCATTTTTCGAAATTCAAAACATAGAAGCAGCAAAATTATGTTTAACATCCAGTTATAAATATCTACTTAAAAACAAAGCTTCATGAATTTCATTTATTTATTTTAAACCTTGGGGTGTTACATGTAACCTTTTTCTAAATTTTGTATTATCATAGGTTGGGATAATTTTCATTTCTTTATTAAAGTGAATAATGAAGGTATCCTTTACAAGTGGTCGAAACCTGAGGCATTGAAGGGCCTTGAGACTCCCATTATCACCCTCATGGTTGGAGGGGAAGAGCCTTTATTTAAAACACTTTCCACTAGATATGTCACACTTTTTCCCATATCAATGACAGGACTACGCATGGGGTGAAAGTTGTTAAAGAGGTAGCATGTTTGGATCTGGGGGTGTATCTAACCATACCAACGGAGGTATTCAAGGGACTGTAAGAGCCCTCAGATATGAGAGAGGCTATGGTGGAGTTGCTGGCTACCGGAGAGCATTCTAGATATTCAAATATTCATCTCAAAAAAAATCTATCCCTTTGGAAAGGATTCCAGAAGAAGACCCTTTTGTCGAGGTGTTTGAGGCCTTCCTCGAGTATGATTCCACCCTTGAGTAAATGGATGATATTGAGTAAAATGTTTCTGAAGAGAATAGGGTGAGATGGTATAGGTCATGGTTGGGTGTATTTAACTTCATTTCTAAAATGAAATTAGGTGGGTTTATGTGTGATATGGGATCACTTCACCACTAAATGGTGAACCTGAGGACTGGTGGTGTTAACTATCACATGGTCCACACATTTTATTGAGACACATTAGTTGAGTGAGTGAATCTATAGTGTAAAAAGTTCACTACCTCTAAGTTTTATTCTATCTCCAAGAGCATCACATCTCTCTGGGCAGTTAAATATGAATTTTATCAGCTCAAGGTGCAAGTACGTTAATAACAGGTTGACCTCTCTTACAGGTAACAGACCATTCACCACCCGGAGGATCAACTGGATACAACCCAATATGATTCAACTCAATTTTCATATCAAATAAAGGATTGTTAGGTTTATTCATGTATTCATCAAGTAAATATGAATGAGGTATGTCCCTGGGTAGAAGAAGAACTGATAGAGTTAGTTAGGATGTGAAGAGTCATTTAATTGACTCAAAAAAGGTTGGCTGAGATCAGGGAGTATGTTTCCCAAGAAGAACCATAGAGACTATTTTTCTAATTAGAGAGAGTCTTTGATATGTGTATGATCCTCCCTTTCCTTTTTAAAATCAATAAATGTATCATTTGTTTGTATAAATTGTGCAAAATTTTTCATTGAAAAATTATTAAGGAAATAATCAACTTAAAACCTATACTACCATATGAATCATGATTGATGTGAGAAAAATAGATAAATAGAATATTTTTTGGTTAAATGAGAGTTTTATATAAGGATATATGGTTCAAAATAAAAATATTGTGTCTATTTCCATTGTAAACCTATAGAAATGTAGGTATTGGGTTGGTGTGATTCCATGAATTTTATTACCCTAATAATTTTTAGTATGAATGGGGAAATAATACTAAGTTTGTAAAAGTTCCACTTGATCATGGGTATGTGGAGAAATTTGAATTATGACTTCAAGGGTATGAATCTTTCAATGGGGAGTGGCAGATGGGATAATGATGGTCATTGACCGCATTTGGTACATTGGTTCCACAATCGTACTACTGAAAATGTCTCATAAAGGATATGTTCCTTGGATTGGATGTTGGAATTGTTGGTGTTGTGTCATCACTATAGGGGAGTATTTTCAAATATTACAAGGGTTCTTCCTCCAAGGTGTGTTCCCTAGATGGGAGGTGGGTCTATTCATCATTGTGAGTCACTGTATGGCATACTACTTGGACATGATAGATGGATTTCAATCCAAACACAAGGTGGGTTGATGGATTATCAGGATACTCAAGAATATTTCAATAACTCTTTAGGATACTCTTTCATGTACAAATATAATTGATAGAATATACCAAATAGATGGAAAGAATATGGGATAGTGGAGAAAATGAAAGCACCAACTGAGTTAGATACATGTGAATGGGATTTGATCATTATCTAGAGAGGATATTTATGATATATAAGGATACTTATTTTAAGGTAATATATCATTAACCAAAGGAGTTATAATGGATTATGGTTTCATATTTTGTACCATGGACTATTCCTTTTAAGACCGTATAGGTAGGACCAGTGGGTTATGGAGTTTTAGGGTCATACAACTTTCACCAAGGTGGAATTTATTTTAAGGGCATGTATCCAAAACCAAATATGGTGAGATGGTGTCTATGTATAATTAAAAACAATCCTAACATGAATTGAAGGACTCATATGGGACCAATGATAGTTTATATGGTCTCCCCATGAAGTGAGAGCTTAAGAATGTTCTTAAGACAGGGGGTTTGGATGTCGTAATGAATCTCATGAAATGGGAATCAATCAACGCATAGTTTTAATGGAGTGTATGGCATGATAGAATATTAGCACCAAGAGGGGAAAAAGGATTCTATATGTATTGTTCTTCTATATGGAAGAGGGGAAGAAAGAAATAAGTTCTCTATTGAAAAGGAAAAGAAAATCCAATTGGAATTGGCATGAGTCTTATCAGCATAAGCAATGGGGGAATGGGAATAGATCCCATAGCTATGACTGGAATGAGAGATTAATGTAGAAAAACATATCCCACAAAATGAGAATCAATCCACACATAGTTTTAGAAGGTGGTGTAGCCTAGTATAGGATCAGTTTCATGAACAATGGGGTATCCTATTGATCAAGGACTTTGGGGGGTCATGCGGTTTGAATCTATGAAAGGGGTACTAAATAGTGTAGTTTAACTTCATGCATCCATGAAATTTGACAAACACTTTAATGTCATGCATTAAGGATGATACCGTGAAGTTTAACATCATATGGTGAGGATATTGGTTAAGAAGTTTAACATTAAATGGTAAGGAGTGTACTATGCATTTTAACATCATGTATAAAGGGTATTAGTCAAGTAGTTAACGTCATCTAGTAATAATGATACCATGAATTTTAATTTCATGAATTAAGGATGTTGGTCACACAGTTTAATGACTTATGATAAGGATGATACAGTTTTGTTTAATATCATGTAGTAAGTAAATTGGTTGAGCAGTTTAACATTTTATGATAAGGAATAAAGGGAGTTCTCTAAAGTTTAAGTTTATATAAATTTGACTTAATATGAGGTGAGAGGTAGTTTATGTAAAGTGAGAGGTAATGAAAACCTGATGAGAACAGAGAAGATCATATATTAATATAGAAAAATTTTAAATAGGATGGCATGGGGGATAAATAGTTTCAAGTCATGCTTCAAGAATTATGAGAGTTCCCTGCTTGGGAATATAGTGTGCCACAATCATATTAGAGAAAAATATACCAAGACCCTTAATCCCATGTGATCCATTATTGGTGTGGGAAACAAGGGGTTAAATATTATCACCAATTCCATATGATATTACATCATAGGAAAAATTGATTAATGTTTCAAAGTCACATTATCTATTGGAGGAGAAAAAATCATAGAGAGGTTGAATGGGGGTAACCCCATTGGACCAACTTTCTCTACGAACATGAATGAATAAACAAGGGGGTAATGTCAAGGTAATTAAAGTTCCAAAAAATCAAAATTAAGGTGTATGTGAAGTAAATTGAGACTTTTAGAATTTGAACAACAATAAATATGTGACAAGTGATTAGAATATAACCATTGAATATGTTCAAAACATAGGTTCTACCACCACATTATCATGTATGGGGAAAACAAACTAAGGTCGATCACTGGCCACGTTTGAGACATAGGACCTATAATTTTGATACAAAGAAAACCTCTGGGGTGTTTACCTTATATGGTAGGTGATCCTATGTTGTGTTGTTTCATCACTTCATGGGTCCATTCTAACATGGAATATTATGGGGGTTCTATTCAGATGTGGAAGATTATGGGGGTTCAATACAATGGGTCCTATGATACCATGAAATTAAGAACATTGAAGGGTTGTATTGGTGAATGTGAATCAAACCTATATTCTAAGAGGATTTTCATCCAGAAGTAAAATAGGAAAAGGGAACCCAATGAGAGGGTATTAACTGATAAGACAATATAGGGTTCAAATATGGTAGTGGCGGCTGGGCCTGGGATATGATATTTGGGCGTCCCTACATATCTCATTGGATAGGAATCAACCATACTAGTTCTTGAACTAGTGTGGTAGGTAACTACCACTTAAAAGGTGGTTTATACACTCAAGCAATGATGATGGTACAACTATTTAATTTAAACATGATATAGAAAGAAGTTATATACACGGTTTAAGTTCATTAAGCTATGACCATGTGCCATGCAGTTTAGGGTCATGTGATGAGGACCTATTCCAAGTAATTTAAAGTCATGCAGAATGGACCTGTTTTAGTTTATAGTAATGCATCTTAGACTTGGGGGAGGTATATTTTAAATTCATTCTTCTAGGATTGTGATAGTGTATTTTAATTTTGTACAGTGAAGGAATTACACTATTCAATTTAAAGTCTCATAGCTCAAACTTTCATGACTTAGTTTAACATTATATGGTATGGATGTTCGACATGAAGTTTTACATTATATAGTGAGGATGATATGGGTAAGGTAGTTTGTACAAAATTATAGGTAGAATAAAACCAATGTGAATGGATGTCCAAAGAGCATGGTGCCACAAAAACATCCTTGGATGGGTAGGCACAAAGTTTAAGGTCATGATGCATGGACCAATGCACATAGTTTAAGGTCATGATTCTTGGACCATAGGAGGTGATATTCTCTATCTAGATAAATTAGAGTAAACCAAATTTTAATAGAGATCCAATTGGAATAGTACTCTCTATTCTATAATAATTCATACTACATAAAATAGGTGAAAATAGTTTAAGTTCACAATGCATAGACCATGGGGGTGATGTATAGTTCAAATTTATATAGCTACGAACATGGGATCTCTACCCATAAATATAGTTTGAATCAATTATGTGGGGAAAATCAACAAGAACTCCTAATCCCATATATGTTGTACTCAGTGTGGGAAACAAAGAGTAGAAGAAGATTACTTATGTCTTATGAGAGTGCACAATAGGGGTGGAATGGTTTGGGTTGGAATGACACATTGAAAACTATAATCATCTCAATATAAGGGTAGGTTGGTTTAGTAAATACCCTAGTAGGCCAACTTTCTTTAGAAATGTACATGAATGAATGAGTGGGGTAGCACTGAGGAAATTAAAATCCACCTGAATAAATTGAGGTGGGAAATGTAAAATGTGGCCTCTAGGATCTGAATCATGAAGGGGAATGAAAATTAGGTTTAGGATAATTTTTGACCTTGTCTTATAAACATGGGTTCCACTACCACACTATAAAGGGTAGAGGAAAGAACACTAGGGTTGACCATTGACCATGTTTAAAGCACAGGACCAATCATGTTGTTTTCAAAATTCCTCCAGGGTGTGTACCCTATATGTTAGGTTCACCTATATGACATTATATTATCATTATAGAGGCCCTATTTGGATATGAAGAATGATGGGGATCCAAATCGAGGGACACCTGAAGTGTGAAGGTAAATTTAAAGGATGTTCAAGTGGAGTTCAAGACTCTCTAAGTGTTATATTTATGTGTGTTGAGCATATCATGTGCTATACTAGTATAAGTAAGAGTGATTATCATATCCAAAAATAAGTTTCATTTGAAAGTAATGTGATGATAGGGTACCCAATAAAGGGAATTCAATCACTAATATAAGAAAAGTGAAATTATATTCCAATGTCTTCTAGACCTAGAATAAATATTTGGAGGTTATTACATGTCCTATGGAGCATGAATCAATCAACATGTAGTTCCAAATAGTGGTACAGTAGGTGACCAGTAATAAAGGAGAGGCTAGTCATCTTGAGTGATATTGATGAACCAGTTCTATATTGTAAACATCGTATAGAAAGATATTAGCTATGAGGTTTGTGGTCAATAATCTAGGACCATTAACTGTGTCATTTAACATCATGTAGTAAATGCATTGAACATGCAGGTAAGTATCATAGAGTGGGGATTAAATGCTATGAAATTTAAAATTGTACACCAATAATGATGAACACATAGTTTAACATTGTAAGATAAGGAAAAAAATTAATACAATTTAAATTCATATAGATAGTATTTTGAACATATATTTTAACATCATGTGGTAAGGATAAAATACTATATAGTTTAATGTCATATAGTTAGGACTGTGAACATGAATATTAATATAGCATGGTAAGGATGAAATAATATACAGGACAAATTCAAATGGTAAGGAATAAATTTTTTGTAGTTTAATTTCATGTAACTAAGATGTTTTGAACTGATATAAATATTATGTTTAGTATATTTTAAGAAACCTTTTATTTATGGGAAGTGTGATGTGCTCCCCATCCATGGTTATCAATGAGTATACACCATTGAAATAAACCTTATGAATTAAAAAAGGGACATCCCAATTTGTCTCTAGATTTTGAGGTTTTCTTATGGGTATCATTTGTATTATCAAAATTAATATCAAGTCACCTTAGATGAAAATGGAAAACTAACCTTCTTATTTAATTCTCAATATAATCTATTTTAATAGTCCTATAGGTTATGTAACCCTTGGTGTATGTTATAACAGAGGGTGTAAAATTTATCTAGATGGTATTGAGATATCTTACTCAGATTTATCATGTTGTAGAAGGCTATCCAAAGAGATGGAAATTGGACCTCAATGGGAATCATTGATTTTATTATATATAACATGTAATATAGAGTTTCTTAGATGGAAGTCTGAGTCATTTTATATTATTTCCAAAAGGAATTATAGATATTTTTAGGAAAATCATTTTTTTATCCACCATATTCTATATAATGTAATATTGGACTTTGTTGAAGTCCTAGATCTATCCATTCACTGTTATTTGATAAAGGGAATTTTTGTTAGACTAAATTTTATATTGTGCATATAGGTTCTTCAGCTCATAGATCATATTTTGGTATCATTGTCTATGATAATGGTGTGATATATCCTAAACCAGTGGATGATATGGTAATTCATATACTCAATCATGGATAAGGTATTGACCACCTTAATGTGAACAACCTCAACCCACTTTGAGAAGAATTTAGTGGTGGTATGAATGAACTGGAATTGTCGGGCTATCATAGGTGGTTAGTGCCCCACCACATCGAGTCCCCACGTAGTAAAGGGTCAATATTACTTAGTTTTGTGTAGAATATATGGTTAATAATGTATTAAATTGGAATTAACCTTTCATGAACGACACTTCTTGGTGAATTCCAAGTAGTTATAAATCATGGTGATCTTGAAGTCACCCAACCTTTGGATCTGGTCAGAGATCTTCATTCTAACTAGTGATCTCTTCCTGGCCTGATATGAACTTTGTATAAAACCTAATGGATCTACTTTACTTGGATTTAATGAATTAGGATTACATCAAATCTTTGTTTATATAGGTTCTTCTCTAAGTTGGGGTTGTCATAGAGGAAGATATTTTCTATACACCGATGAATTACTCACGCTCATCTTAGTTGGATGGAAGAGTTCTATGTTGTTGGTATTCAATGAAATGAATCATCTAAATAATCTCTTCCTCTATCACATCAGAATTTGAGAGCCCTTATTAGGAATTTTTAGTGGAAATTTGATTCACGTGGAATTCCTCATTATCCAGAATGAAAGGAGAAATGACTTTCCAATGTGTCATTTGAATGACCAAGACATCCTAACTTGGATATGTAAGGGATATTTCTAGATTTTATAAAGTGTCTGGTTAATCATTTTGAGAGTGTGTTATATGAGTCACATTTTGATCAAAGTAAAACTTGTTCATCAACTCACATGTGTGTTTGAGTAAGGTAACAAGCTCCTATTTTTTCATAGTTTAGTCACTGATGATCTTCTTGATGACTAACTTGAAATCTCCTATCACATGTAATAATAAAACATCAATTTCAAGTTCTAACTCAAGATAAATTATGAGTTCTTGATACTTATTCTCATTATTGGTTCCCCTTCTGAGATTAGGAATTAATATGGAATGATGTACTTTGAGGAAGTGATGAAGATAACTCCAAGGCCAACACAATTAAGATTATGGTTATTGAACCTTATTCTAGTAAATATTTAGGAAGAATCTTTGAAGTGTATCTCCCAAAAAGGTTTCACTTGATTGAATAAGAGGATGGATTCATCCAAAAATTTAATATTGATGGGAAATTCCATAGAGTTTGGGTGTGTAGTGAAGAAATATACTGATGCTTATCCCTTGAAAAGTTTCTAACGGGTGAACCTGATGTCGAACTGCTTAAGAATCACTATCCATCATGCCAATTGTCCCATAAATATGGGACAGTTAATGATGTACTTAAATGATCCAACATAGAAAAAAATATATCTCTCATGGTGCTGAAAATAATTTTGTAGCTTTTGGACTATGATGACCAAGGTGAGATACTTCTTCTCGATGGTAAAATATTAGGTCTTAGTGTTGAGAAACATGTGATTGAGATAGTATAGACTTTTATACTTTCCTTCATTGTACTTATAGGATATGATAGTGATAAGTAACCATTCTTAGGTAGTCACATATAGTACTAGAGTTTTTCCATGGGGAGGTAGAATCAGGACCATAGGACATAGAAGATACTACTTGATAACATTTAACATGATCTAGCATTCCTCATCCCACTAAAAGAAAATCCCTTTATTCACAATCTTGGAAAAGGGATGAAATTTTCCTACCATATTGGAAGAAAATCATATTTAATTCATATGGACTTGGATTCCTCACAACTCTTAAATATTACATAGATGTAATATTCCATCGATGTATTTTATTATATCTGGTTTGATTTCAATGCCTTTGTATCAGACAAAAACTCTAATAAAATTCTTAAGGGAAACCCTGAATTCACACTTCAAGGGGTTCATCTTCAGGTGATGGGTGTAGATCATAACAAACACTTTTTCAAGATACTTTAGGTGATCTGGACATTTAAAATATTTTACCACCATGTTGTCCACATAGCACTCCATAATTATTCTAAGGAGAGTCTTGGATATTTGATACATAGCGTGATGATAGGTTTCACCAGTATTCTATAAACCAAAAGGAATCACTCGATAATAGAAAGTTCCTTGAAGTTCTCTAAAGTAAGTGGAATCTTCATCTTCAAGAACAACATATATTTTATTGTGTCCATAATATCCATCCATGAATAAAATTTCTTGAATGTTTTAATTTTTTTATTACCAAATTAGTTACTAGGATGGGGAATTAAACCTTTAAGAAATGGTATTTGAGGCACCAGAAGTTGATACAAAATCTATTCTATCCATTTTTCTTCCTTCCTAGAGAAATGTTATCCATACACTTGGGGTACTGAACTTCCCTAAAAAATTTGGTCTTGGTCATCTTATCAACTTTATCCTCAACCATGGCACTATGGGAGGGATTAATTTTCTTAGGTTCATGTTTGAATCCAAAATGGTCAATGAGAAGACCATGATGGTGGATGGAAACCTAAGGATCAAGCTTCGGCATCTACCTATATTCCTGTGAAAATACATCACAGTTCTTATTTATAAATTCAAGATATAATTATTTCTCATCAAGATACATGACATCACTAATCATTGTTGTCCTCAAGTCTTCCTCAGTGTTGAGAATCACCTATATTATATCATAAATAGTGTTTGATACCACCTCTTCAAAGGAAGGAGGAGCTTTATATGGGTCCTCCTCATTGGGGGAATGGGGAATAGAGAAAGGGGATAATCCCTTAGACATAGAACATTTTGGGATTGAATTTTTTTCTTCTATATGGGAGGAATCTTCTGAAAAAATTCATATCTCTATGGATATATGCACACCATGGAAAGAAAGGTTGAGGCTCTTATTCTATGATGCGTTTACCAGTGGGTATACCCTTGATATTGAATAAATACTAATTTTCCTACCTCCAATGGGTTGATACTACTCTCTAATATGTATAGTGAAGATATGGATCAGTGACCAAGGGTAGTACATTTTGGTATAAAATGGGATATGGATTATCAGGCTTCATAGGAACCTTTTCTGTATAGGAATATGAGTTGATCAGAGTAAACACTTTTTTCTTGGGCATGATGAAATGGTTCCCAATGTATGAAGTTGTTTCTTTTAGATGGTGGATGGGTAGGATGAAACTTCACTTTAAATTATATCAAGGATCCACCATAGTAGGTGTCAAGTAATTTGAATCATTTATATAATCTATCTCTTCAATATTAGGTTTATTTATTTCCCTTTTGTAATACCTAGCATCAAGGTAATGGTATTTTCATGAGTAAAATGAAGAATCATCAGCTTGGAGTATGCCAACCTGACCCTTAAGTGGGTACTTGATGCACTAGTAATATAATGAAGGGGTAAATCTATATTGTTAGATCCAAGGACTTCCTAGAAAAGTGTTGAAAGTGGTGTCTTATGAGACAACCATGAATTCTATATTTGATACCAAATCACTAAATTGGATCTTCTGATAGATCTTTCCACACATGTTCTGCTTTCTCTAATTATAATGCTGGATTTCCAGGTTAGATGGGATTAGATCAACCTATGTGTATCTCAACTTATATATCCTTAGAATTGGGATTAGATTGATCCCAAAATCAATGTCCACAAATAACTAATGATCATCCACTCGATTTATTTTTCCATATTTGTAGAGGGGGTGAATGTGACCTTATATGATTGAACCCCTATCCTATTTGGAGAAGGAGATGATGATTTGGTATTCCTCATGCTTGGTTTCCTCTATGTGATAGACATCTATAGTGGCTACCTCTATTTCAAACTAAAGAGTACTCTTCAATTCCTTAATGATAGATTCATTAAGTTACTTTGACATATGAGTCACATATAAGGTAGATAGTTGATCCATAATTCTAATGATATTCTTCATCATATCACACTCTAAGCAAAGGGAAAATTCCCATTCCCAAATAGTCATTCTATGACAAGAAGCATGGAGGATCCAAGTAGATGATGTGGAGGTTCTTGACTGGTACTTGTCACATTTTTCTATCGGTTTCAGTGTTTTAGATGAATCTTTGATAGTATTTTTATCCTTGGATGGTTTTGGTTGATCAAAATAGACAAAATATTGGTTGGGTTACAAAGCCACACTGGATAATTATTTTGTGAAGGGTTAAACTTACTGAGACTTGTGAAATGCTTGTCTTCTATTATTAGTGGCATAGAAAATATATTTGGTGATGGAACCCCCATGATATTATTTTTAGAGTTGTGTTTCCAGTTTCCTCAAGAGATTCTATGAGATATTGATGGAACTGGAAAACATGATTCATCTTTGAGCTCTGCACAGTGGTCCAGTAACATAATGGAATTTAAAGAGGCATATTATTACTCTTCATCAAATAATTCCCCCAGGATCATATAGGAAATGTAAATAACTCCTAATTAAGGAGGAATGAATTCCCTAATATTTAATACCATCATCAAAATGGAAGAGGCTCTAAATTTTCATTTCACTTTCAACACTGGATCCTTTGATCCTTAGAGTTCTATGAAGCTGATGGTGAAACTAGAGAATATGGGCTTACCATGGAAGGTGTTGTTTGAATCATACATTCATAAATTATCATGTTAATCTATGTGATTGACTTTATCATGGTCCAATAATAAAATTTTTGATATCCTTGATCAGATACTTATTTTCATTCTCTGTCATCTTCATTATCATTGGGGGTGGTTGAGAGATATGTGACTTTAGATAAAGGATCACCCAATTACACTATTATAAATTCCACCTAATATTGGATCCATTACATGAAGATGAATGACTCCTTCATGGTATGTCCTAGAAGTTTGTCTTATGGGGAAATAGTTGGATAGTATTTGATTTAGCTTATTGGGGCTTCAAGATTTCTGAAAGAGAAAGTTATTTTTTGGGTCACAGAGGAATAACTCAAGGAATTTTTCATAATTAAAGTAATATAAATTATTTATTTTCTATTAAAATAGTATTTGGGGTGCTTTCCTCTTATGGGTTCTCAGGGTTACATTATTAGGATGAGGATGTGCCTAGCGAGGTGTATTCTGAGGGGGTTCCTAGAGCCTTAATGGATGAGGTGATGGAGCCTACATAACTAAAACTATTTTTTATCTATCATGATTCTAAGAAATATTATGAGGACTTGATTAGAAATAAAATTTCTTGTTTATTTGTAAGGTATATTTATGGTGCTGAACACAATTAGAAAATTCATGAAAACTGTTTGGGTATTTCAGGGAGATGATTGTCAAAACCTTCTTATCCTAAACATTCTTCACAAAAATTACCAACAACTATTTATAGGTAATCTAGAAATAAATGGATTATGTTAGTCTCTTCTACTAATAAATGAAGTTAGTGACACATACATTCTTCTATTTCTTATACTTGGTGTGATCAGTAACACTCGTCTTGTGAAAAGTGAAACTAAATAGATAGAGTAATTATTGACAGAGATCCTCCTATATAGTGATAGATCCTAGTTCTAGAAGGTTGGTATATAAAAATTAAAGTACTTAAAAATTCTATAAAAATACCTAGTGTTTGAACTCCTCTTACTACTCCAAATTTTTCAACATTAGGCCACATCAACAGGTAAGGTGGGAAGGTGTTTCACTGGATCACCTATGCCATGGATAGAGGAAAAGCTCAATTTATGGAAATATGGTGGTGGATTATAATCCACACATTTCAGATATAACCTCATTTAAGGATGAATTGTGGATAATTATGTATCCATGTATTTATTACAAGTAGTGAGAACAATAATCACATCATCATGGGGGGCTTCTTCATGTGTCTTCTCCTGGTTAGTCAGCTAGTATAAGAATCATAATGATTGTGATATAAAAGTGGGAATTTACATTGATCCACTAGATAAGGTAACATTGGGAACATAGATATGTGTCTCATATGGTAAGAACCACTGATCTTAACCTTGGTTTTATAGACCAAACAATCATCTTTGGTTTTGGTAGATCAATCAATGATAATTAGTAGTTAAGGATCAAGAGGGAGTGTGATGGGATCCTCTTGATAATACCCTCACATGGGATGAAAACCCTAAACAATCTCATCAAAGAGTTTCTTTTATCCCTCAAGATTTTAGAGTAGAGCAGTAATTATAGAATCTTCTCTGGAACCCTTCTCAATCTAAGGAATGTAAGAAGATTTAACAACTCCTTTACCTTTTCCAAGGTTACTATGAATGGTGGGAATTTCCTTAGTGGGATTTCCAAGGACCATGGCATGTATAATTTGTTAGGCATGAACACATGCCAATAGATTTTCCTAACATTATGGATTCAATCTATACATATAATTTTACTCATGTGCCTTATTTCTAGGTTCATGTTTCTACCCAATAGGGGGCTTATGGAAATGGAATTCACTATGGAGGTAGTCAATGAAGGAGAGATATCAACATCTCTTAATGACCTAACATGGGGGTATGTTGTCATCATAAGAGAGTATTGAACTAAAGGGTGGAATATTTTCCCCATACTCTAATCTTTGCAAGAGGAACTACCTATTCCATGAACTAACATAGCATTATGAGACTTTCAATGCAAGTTCATTGGAAGATTTACTAGTACCTATATGAATCGAGGTGTTGTTATACTAAAAGTGCGGAAATATCAACCATTAAAAACTATTCTTCAATGGATCGGAGGTACTCAAAGTTTCTAAGGTATATCAAATGATGACCCTAAATATGGTGTAATTATACCCCTATGTTCTATCAAAGGTTCAATACATGGTTTTTAGTGTGCATCACTAGGATAGATAAGTAAAGGTTCACAGGTGCCTAAAACAAAATTGGAAACTAGTCAGTAGACAATATTTCCCATAGACTATCATCACTTTTCACTTGATCAGGAGGTAGATATTCTTCTAGATCACCCCAAGAATCCATATGAGATAGATAGAAATCTAGAGGAGGAACTAATGGGGACCTACTATGTTGCTTATCAGTAGGAATGAGAGGCATCATACAATAAATTCTTTCCTGATAGGATTCATCATACTCAGGTGATGTAATATTCATCAACATGTCCATGTAGGATTGAGATTTCATAGCCTCTGTTTTTTATGGAAATTCATTAAGAACCTATATCTTGGATAAATTTTATTCCTCGTCATAGGGTACCAAACTAGACCCAGACATTTCCCGTAATTTTAATATAGATGTATAGATAAGTAATGTTGATGGTGGAAGGGATGTTTAAATGGTGTGGACCTGAAAATAAGATAAAACAACATCCAAATTCAAGAGTTTTTAGTAGTATTTTAGGTTGTATGGACTTCATCCTTAGGTATGTTTATTCTCAACTGATGGGGGCCTTCCCCCATCTATGGTGGTTAAAGTGGTAGAATATCTCTAGATTAATTTATTATTCAATATTATGAAATATCTAGGGTATCACAGAATTGGTGCCTTTTTTCCTACCTCTGGTGATTACGAAGAAGTTCCCCAAACATGAGCTTCTAAAATTTATGGGGATCTCATCCATGTGTGTTGTGGTTGTTTCCACAATAAGGAAAATTGAGTTATATAGTATCCCTTATACCCTATAGAGGGCCTTCAAGGTATTAGACTACTTTTTCATGGGGAGGACCTCCATGTATGTTGGTATCATCATATTGAAAACCTCTATAGGGGATTTATTCATCATGGGGAGGACCTCCATGATAGCTACCAATGGTTCCAATGGTTGGGAGAGTCAACCAAAATTTATAATGGGCATTTGGGGTCTTGATACCAACCTTGAGAAGACTTATCCCTTTATTTTTGTGGTGATATAGACTAAAAATGAATTTATTCTACATAATTTTTAAATTTTAAACATTACATTACATAATAAACTCAACATCCTGATAATCAATAGATTTAGAGTCTTTTGAGACTAGATATATAAGATACTTAATTTATAATTATTGTGGAAATTTACCCATAATTTTATCATACTAGGTCTTCTTCAAAGAATTCCCCAATTTAAACTCATCCTCAAACCCTATGAAATGGAAACATGTGAAAAGGGTGTGCTCAAATTCCCAATAAAGAAAAAAATAATCATATCAACCTATTATCTAGGGTGAGATAATAATAATATGAAAAAGAAAAATCAAGAGAGAATTCTCAAATTAAAAGAACATGGAATCATAAAAATGGTTCATATGGAAAAATAGGAGAAAAAATAATCCCATGTGATGAAACATATAACTTAGAATAAAGACTAATAAAAATGATAATTAAATCATGATCCAATAAGTATAGCATATTCACATATCAAATGATGGTGTAACCAATATAATCGTAGAAACATAACATTGTGTATGAGGCATCACCAAATATTTCCCATAGTTTATTAGGCATTATAACCTATTTTCCATAGTGGATCAGGCATCACAACCTGTTTTCCATAGTGGATCAAGCATCACAACCTATTTACCATTTTGGATTGAGAATTGCTTGTATTTTCACTATTATTTAATGAGATTTAAATATTTACCCAATGAATTGGAGTTGTATATAGGTCCCACCTATCACTTAAATTTATCCGTGTACATGTGTTCTATAAGAAATCATCAAATCATCACATCATTAAAACTAAGGAATAAGAATGGGTTTCACATTAAATTACAAAAAAGTATCATATAAATAACTACATAAACCAAATTAATATATAAAAAATTAAATAAACCAAAATAGTAACTTCATAAAATCATTTATAGGGTGATTTATAAAACATAACATCATGGAAAATAGATCCCTTTTGATATAAAGTGGGAAACTAAATCCAAATTGTAAAAGGGGGTAAAATTATATCTTTAAAAGGAAATAATTAATATCACATGGATTGATACATAATTTGATTTCAAAATAATAAAGGATAACATTGGTTTTAATTAAAAACAAAAACTGTAATGAAATGTCCATTTAAGAGATATCAACACTTAAGAGGATGGGAATTATTCAAAATATATTATAAATTTATGGAAATGAAAATCATTCATAGAATGGGATTGGAATTATGAACTCATTTTCCCTAAAGATATAAAATTTTACATCATATATAATAAGATATCATTTAATATAAATATCATTGAAGGTTTAAGTTTAATAGAAATTGTAGAACTTAAATAAAGATATTTGAGTTACCAAAGTCCCTTACGTCTCAAGTAATTCTTAAACCAAAAGAATATGAGAGGGATATTAAAATGGCCCTTAAAATATCATGAAATGTAATATAATTATACCACATGAAATAAATATGGTATTTAATTTTCAATTATAAATAAAACAATGTTTATGATAAGAACTATGTCTCAAGGGATTGAAAGTTGAGACAAGCAATGCTTACCTTTGATCTTGCCTTCAATAGATGTTCTCTAACCTCTTGTATAGAAAATATAAATATCTTAATAACTAATTTAAGAATCAAATTAATACCTAAAAATAGTTAAAATTTTAATTTATAATCATTATCTACATGTATATTAGTTAGTTTTTATCTATTTTCCAACATCATGTGTTTATAGTATTGACCATTTGTACTAGTTTTGTGGGAGTGGTAAAGGTATTCTTTCTTATTAAAAATTTCACCATTACAAGATAATTAAATTTATTTTAATTTATTATTTATAATTATTTATTAAGTTTTAATTTACTTTGATTAGTGTTTCATTTATTATCCTTGAAGATGAAATCGATAATAAGCACACTTCGGTGATTTTATTAAGTAGGGAAATGTGGTTTCTTAATTGTTGAGTTAAAAATTGATGTATAATTTATATTAAAAATAATAATAAATTAAATATTTATATCCTATTATGTTATTAATTATTCTTTCATAGTCTCCCATGATATAATTTTGTACCATTTTTCAAGTAGGTGGTCGAACTGACCCAAACATGAACAAACCATGATTAATGGATTATTATGAGCTGATTTTGTTGAAATAAAATTATACAAGTAGAAAAATGATTTCATTAAGTATTTATTATATTTATATATCATAATTATAAATAATTATGATAATAAGTTATGGGTATGAAATAATTACATAGTATAAATATATTTTTTCCTTCTTAGTTTGCTTATTTAATATGGTTAATTTTATAATGATTATTCATCATTAATAGAGTTAATAGGTTATTAAATTTTTGTTTATAAAACCATATTAATATCATAAAAATTATATTTATCCTTTAAACCCACTCTTATATCCATCTATTAAAGGAATTAATGAAATATGGATAGATCGATCCATGGAGGCAGTAGTCTGCACGTACGCATGGATGGTGATTTTGTTTTCATAGAACGGGGGAAATGAGAAATGTGTTTATTTATTTAATACTCTTAAAATTTTAATGTATATCATAATTATATATTAAATTAACCTTTTATACCATTAATTTTATGTTGTGATGGAAAATGATACAGGTTTATTCGTGGAGGTGGTAGTTCGCACATACGCAAATTTCACGTTTTCATTTTATTAATGAAATGGAGAAGGGTGTTTAATGATTGTAACATAATTATAATAACATATCAGTATAATATTAATACTTATTTTATCATTTTAGGATTTTGTAATGGAATTTTATGCATAATAATTGCACATAAAGAAATACAAAAGACAAAGGAGAGGTTAGAAATTTATTCCACACTACTTTGATTATCTCCTTTGCGAAGGGGGTTAAACCTGTAAGGGATGTCCTTTTGAGAAGAAAATAAACTATTTGAGGTTTCTAGGAGTTTTTAAGATAGATTTGGGTATATTTTAGTCCAAAAATATAGGTTTGTCGTGTGAGGGGAAGTGAGGAGAGGAGACCCCCTTTTATAAGTGAAAAGGTATGGAATTTTTGTAAATACTCATAGATTTTTAATAATGGGAGGTGAATATCAAATAAATTTTCTCAAAAATTGAGATATAATGGTGATAATAAGTGATGGGTTCGATCATGTACATAAACTCACAGTTTCACACATGTTTTAAACATTTTTGAGGTCATTTACTCTTATATTTTTACTTTTACCATTTTAGTTTTTACCAGGGTGATAAGTTTTTACCCAAGAAACTTATCCTTTATGTTTAAAAAATGGTTCTTATTATATAATTTAGAAATAATTATTTATAATTTTAAATATAATTAATTTTATTTAATTTATAAAACTAATAAAAATTAATTTTAAAATAATAATTATATAATGTATTAAAAACAATTTCTTGAGAAAAATATTACTTAAGTTATTAAAACATTAAAAATAGGTTTATAAAATAGAATAAATATTTTTTAATTTATAATTTAACTCATAAAATGAATATTTTTCTATAAAAAAGTTTTATAAATTTCCAAATCATTCTTATAAACTAATAATTCCATAAAAGGCACGATATTTGTAAAGAAAGTATATTGTACTATTCACCTAAAAACTATTTTTTTGAATTAAAAATTATTCTTTGGATAATATTTACAATATAAATCCAAAAACTAGGTTAATTTTTTAAAATTAACATACTAAATTTTATAAAAAAATTAATTAAAAATATAAAATATAGAGAAAAACTATGTTTATAATAAATTGACTTTTGGTATACTAAGAATTCATTTTCCTATAAATTACTAGTTAATATAATTTTAAATTATTATTTATAAAATCAATATATCTTATTATTATTAAATCATAATAAACTTTTTCCTTGAAGTAAAATACCAATTTCCATAAAATCCATTTGTTAAGCATAAAGTGAATAGAGTGAAAATGGACTTTCAAAAACTATAAAAAAATGATATATATATATATATATACATATATATATTATTAAGTATTCATATAATATTAATTTTAAAGTAGATAACCTCATATGATCTATATGTAATACTTAAGCGTCAGATAAACTCTGGTTATAATTTTAGGTGGCGGTTCAACGAGTATGGATCTTGTGGAAATATCCATGAGCTTGAACTTCTCTCGTATATGGTTTTTCTAAAATAGTAATTAATCAAGTTTATCTTAAGATTGGTCCAAGAAAAACCCTATAAAAGCTACATGCCTTCTGAGATCAAACAAATTGGCTTCATAATGAAGGCTTCTTCTTTAGAATTCTATTTCTTATAACTTTATTTATTAGTTTTTTTATATAGTTTCTTCAATTTATACCAGCTAGTTTAATGGATATGTTTTAACATCCATATTTTATATTCAAAATATATAATTTCTTTTGTTGGATTTTGTTATAGTGTGTGAAACACGCTATTTAATATATTATTTTTTAAGGATAATATATAATGAAATATCAATATCTTACAGTTGTGGTGATAATGGAAGGCGTTCTTCATCGGTGGAAGGGGACATAGAATTTGTAGAGGTGGGATTTTTTTTGGGTAGGGTTGGTGGCCAACCCCTAATATAGGCATTATATAGTAAAGGTTGGGGAAGGTGGATTATGGTTAGTATCAACATGCATTTTTAGAGACATCGAGTAGTGGGATATTACCATGGAGACTCCTGGGGGTAGTGTGGGTTCCTATAATATAGGGAATATTGATTTCAAAACATTTTGTGGAACCACTCCCAAAAAGGATGGCAGTGGTAATCGGGGGATTTAACCCAATGTTCTCCTTACTAGAAATAGTGAAAGTGTGGGGAATCTGATTCCAATTCCTCTAATCCATCTCCCAAGTAGGTATGACTCCCTCCTACTCATTCTAGTAGACAAGGGTTTTGATAACCATCCACTAAATGAGCTCCAATTGAGATATGGGGTGAGGGTTCCCAATATCCATGGGAGAATTGGTCATCAATGCTTATGTATAGGTGTGTTTTATTTCCACATGGTTATATATCCTACCCCCACACCTATTTTTGGTGGATGGGGTAGGTTGTTGATCATAAATAGTGGCTAAAATTCTATAAGAAACATTTGAATCCAACCATGAGTACATGTATGAAGATGGGGATTCCCAACATTCCTGATGTCAGAGATGTATTAAGATGGAAAATATTTAACATTACTTATCCTATATCTATCAAAAGATAAGGTATTCATGTATGGTTCATTATTATATTTTTCAATTCTTCTTTTGGGACCCACTTTCACATTAGATATACATCCTATGAGTAGATGTGATACTTTTTCCCCCACTTTCCCACTTTCCTACTTTCGAAAGGTTGGTGTCCATCACCATTGGGAATAAAAATGTTGGATCCTTAATCATAATGGGATTATGGGATGTTTTCCCTTCCTTATATCGATCCATCCATAGATTTCATTTCCTAGTATGAGTCTCTATCATAGATTTAATTCATAATCATGAATCCCATTCACACATCCATATTCAAGTAGACGTATATTAATTACATCAATGGTTGTCTTAGCAGGGTGAAAACCATATATTGGAGACAATGAATCTTTATAATCTTCCAAATATCTTTGGGTAAATTGGGAATCTATAAATATCTTACACAAGATGGTCTATAATGAAATCCTATGTTAATAATTTGTGGAATCTCAGGTTCAAAACCTAAGGTAATCCATGGCTATTAATAGGTGACTTATGCTCATTGTGTAAGGAATCCTAAGCTAGTTTCTAAGAGAAAATCTATCTATTTACTAAAGGTTCCCATGTCTGTCACATGAGGTATTATGTTTTAATCACACAAGGTAAATTAGACACATCACCTAAGTCTTCCCTTGATCATCACCAAGGTCATCCTATGCATGTCGCATAAGGTAAGAATCATAGGCTCATTTCCTAAGGGGTAATAAATAGATCTCATACTCATCACAAAGGAATATTTTTCTCAAAACATAAGTAATATCATGATCATCATATAAAGAAATAACATAGGATCATCTCCAAAATAAAGTGAGGATTAATAAAATGCTCACCACATAGGATTCCAATGCCTATCACATAAAGTGTCACATGATCATCACATGAGGTAGAATCTTAGGGTTTTCACCTAAGTTATCACATTATCATTAAATAAGGTGAAATATTCGGCCCATAACCTATTTAAAGGTATAATAAATAATATTATCATCACATTGGCTTCCTAAACTCATCACCTAAGACACCCTAGGCTCGTCACCTAGGACTATGTTTCTGATATATCATGTGGGGTTCCAAATATTCTCATCATATAAAATAGAGTCATATATTTAGTGTCTAGTGGGGATAGTACCACATATTCTCATAATGTATGGTCTATAAATATGTTTAAATTATAATGGATACACTTCTCATATTCACTCATCACGTATTTTTCCAAACACAAGTTAACATCATGTTGGGAAACACATTATTTGAATTCATGAAGGGATGATCATAGTTTAAAGTCCAATGGGGATGATTCCCATAAATACATATCACATATTGGGTCAAGAAAAAGGTTAAATTCTGGTGGTAATTATTTTCATATACATTAATCACGTATTAGTTCATAAACATGTTAACCTCTTATGGTTAGCTAAAGTCTAGTGAGGACTTTAGGATGCTATAGTGAGAGGTATGGAATGCCCCTAAAATATGATCAGGATTTAGTTATAATAATTATCCACTAAAAGATGATAATATTAATTTTACATATTATAATATTCATTTTCATCATTATTCATAAAAATAATTTTTAGTGAATTTTACAATAAGAACATTATTTCACATTGCAATTGTAATTCTTTCTTAAAGTTAACTATTACTTGGTACATTTTGACACACATTATTAACCATTTAATGATATTTATTTTAAATTAATATTTAATTTTTTATGTTTAAAATTCCATTTAGAACATTTATTCCTTCTAGATAACATGGATATTCACATTAAAAGACACTCATCTTTGACCTTGAACCGAGAAAATTCTGTGCGAAGTGAACTGGATAACAGCCCAATAAAATAATAGAATCGACCATGATATAATCCCAATGAAGATAAAATTTAAAATTGATATAGATAAAATAACTTTAAATATTTTATTAAACATTTTATAGATCTAATTTTGAGGTTTTCAAGGATTTATAGGTTTCCAAAGTTGAAGAATAAATTCTGGGACAAATTTTATGGCCAAGACTGATAGCCAACCATTTCGATCATATCTCTAAAAAACCTCTAATTATGATTAAATTTTAAAGTATATTATAATAAATTCTTGGATTAAATTTATTATTATGTAAATCACTATTTCGAACCGTTTCCCTTCGAGGAGATGGAGGACTGGCGTGCCCGACTGTCGGTCTCACGGATGGCTGAGCCCCGTTAGATTACTAAAGTCAGGTACACCAGTCTTTATTTCGAAACACCCAACGGTTCCATATCCAATGATACGTGGACCTGCTTTCCAAAGGTAGGTGTTCCCTGGGTGGTTTTTTCAACGATGATTAAGAACTCACATGGTCGAGAGGATGGGAAGTCAGGCTCATCACACCCTTTTGGGGGTAATTATTGCCTGTTCTGGGACTCTCTTATAGATTTAAGACATATTCATATGTTCACGAATATTTGGTTTATACCCAAACATAGTATCCACAGATTTTTCCTGGTTGGAAATGGTTAGCTAAACACAAGGATTCAGAATCATTTATGTCCAAGGTTTACCATCCCTCGTTGGATTAATGACCCCGAGGAGTCTGGACTCACTGAGGCGGCACTAAAAGTGGTGCGGTGAACCGGCGTGAAGATAGTCGGATCGACCGGTTGTTGGGCTTCAACCTCAGGTAGGCTTCCTACGTACCCTACCTAGAAGGTAGGGATCAAAGTCCACGTAGTTCGAATGTAAAGTTTAACATCATGCGGGACGAAGGCGAACCGATGTGAAGGTTGTCGGGACAACCGGGTGGGGGGCTTGAACCTCTGAGAGGATTCCTATGTACCCTGCTCAGGAGACAGGGAACAAAGTCCTCGTAGTTCATTCAGGGGTGTCAGAGAACTGACATGAATGTGGACCAGGGGGTCCGATGGTGATCGGGCATGAACCTCTTGGAGGCTTCCTACATACCCTACCTAGAAGGCAGGGATCAAAGTCCTTGTAGTTCTCAAGAGTGGGGCTTACACTCTGAGTCCTCCCATAAGAGGATGTCATGGTCGATGCTTACTCTAATCCCACGTGATTCATGCTCGGTGTGAGAAACAAGAGGCAGCAGGGACCAGAAGATCACGTCACAAAAGGTGTGTCTGTGAGAAGTGGAGTGGGGCTTACACATAGAGCGGCCCATAAGATCGGGGATTACTCCGAGATGGATTCCCATGGTGTCTTCCTCATGTCTGGCCATGAGGGCATCCCAACCCATTGGTGGGTAGAAGAATATAATGGGGGCCAATGCCTATGGGTAAGTGCACAAGCAGGATAACACCAAGGGGCGTTGGAATCAGTCCATACAAAGGGCGATGAAAGGTGTGAACTACATGCCCGACATTTGGAACGCAATGAGGGTGGCACTGAGATGGAGGATAACTATTGAACGTGTTCGAAACACAGCATCCATATCACGTTAGACTGAAATGGGGACAAACAAATGAGGGTCGACTACTGACCGTGTTCAAAACACAGGACCTGACTCAAAGTGTTGTCAAAAGTCTTCTGGGGCGTTGGCCTAGGATGGTAGGTGAGATGATGTGGCATGGGACCAGGCCATTAGGGGGTCCCTTCAGACATGAAAGGGAATAAATATCCAAGTGAAGGACATGCAAAGCATGAGGTGGAGTGATGGAATGTTTGAACGGATTCCAGCGCTCTTGAAATTATGCCATTGTAAACATGGAATGAGGCATCTTTTGCTCGGAGCATAAGGCATCTCTTGAATGGATCAAGAGGCGTCCTATTATTGAATGATAGGGAAAGCTACAGTTTATAGTCATGTAGAGAGGATTGTTTCCATATATTTTGACGTCATATGGATAGGACGAGGGCCATGTAGTTTAACGTCATGTGGTTAGGAAAACTAGGTAGGAGATACCTAGCAATGGTTGGTGTGGGACTTACGCAAGGGCGGCCCTTTATGGATGAACCTAGAAAAAGGAGATAGGAAATGGGGTTATAGGAGAGTCATGAGGAGTATCTCGACTCATGGAAAGTATAGGATGAATGTTGGGGCGGCACAAGGGTGAAATGTAAAATACTGTTGACCTGGCCTGAAAATTTCACGGTGCGACCCTCCATTTTTCATGGGGGTCAGTGACGGTAGCGAAGGGACCAGCCCGGAGGCCGGGACTGCAGCCCGGCACTAAGCCCAAGCGAGGGTGCGGGGGCACAGCCCCCACGGTATGGACCAACGAGTGCATGGGTTTTGTCACATGGGGGCTGGCCACGGAGGAGGCGGGCCGTGTAGAAGCCGGTCGTGAGGGACTGGCCGCGAAGTAGCTGGCCGCGAGGGACCGGATGCATGTGGTTTGCGGTTTGGTTGACCGCAAAGGATATCCACTGAGGAGATGCCGTGAAGAAGTAGGTCGTGAAGGAGGCTGCAGAGGAGGTTGTTTGCAAAGGAGGTTGTCCGTGAAGGATGGCTATCCGTGAAGAAGGTTGTCCGTGAAGGATGGCCATCTACGAAGGAAATGGTCGTGAAGGGTGTCTGCAGAGGGGTTGGCGCCCATCCTACTTCGCGCCCACAGAGGGGTTTTCGCCTCCATTTCATGAATGAAATTGGTCTGCGGAGGGGTTGTCCGTGAAGGAGATGGTCTCTTGTGGTTCGCGGTTTGTTTTCTCCTCTACGTGGACGAGTTCATCCGCGGACGATAGGGGTCCGCGGATGGTCGCGGGACTTTACCGCTGGGAGCAATTTCTCCAGCGTCTCCCCATGGGTTTTCACCCGTCCTTCCTCTATGATTTTTTGGTGCCCCTCGGTGAATATTTATAGAGTCATGAAGGGGATATGGAACATGAAACCTTTTTTGGAAGCCCATGAAGGAATCCCCACCCACGAATGACACGGTTAACCAGCGATTTTTGGAATCGAGATTTGAGGGATTGCTCTGCGGACGTGCACCACTCCGCCTCTAATCCACAAATGACAGTGGTCCATGGAGGGGGCAGCTCGTGGTGGTGGACCGACCTGACATCCGTCGGTCTTCCTGGTTCACGCTCGCATAGGCGCTCCGCCCCCATTTCGCAAATGACAGCGTCTGCGGGAGGGCGGTTCGCCGAACTGGCCACGTACTGTTGCTGGGAGCTGGTACGCGGAGCGGTTTGTTCCTTTTCCAAGTTTTGGGGTAATTTTATTTCCCCCTTGAGGAATTTTCAGGACCCCACAAATTCCCCCCATCGTAATGGGGTCTAATCGGAATGAAGAGGAGTCCATTCCGATGCAGAGTGGTCCTGAAACTCAGTGAGTGATTGGACAATGATCTAAATTTCTCCTGAGCCAAGGGACTCAGTGAGCATAGTTCGACTATTTCTAGGGTTTTGTAGAAAAACCCCACAAAATTTTTGTCTTTTCTTTTAATGCCCTAATTTTTCCTAAGCCCATTTAGTGTGGACCCAGCGGGTATGGTCCAACTTTTGATTAGGTTGCCCTTTTCGGGTTTTTGGCCTAACAGGATTTGTGCCTCTTTTGCGATCAGTTTAAAGTCCCTCCGTCAAGACTATCATTACTAATGTTTTAGTTCGAACAGCTTTGGAAAAATATAGTGGGTCAAGGTCCCCAATGAGGTTTGGTCAATCAAAAGATGTCTCAATACCCTTCAGACACATGTGGAGGGAGTGTGTTTAGATTTGAACGACATGCAGGGCATGTCATAAGGCATGGAAGTCATACCGGCGTGCAGAGGTGGGAAGAGCATCGCCTAAGAAAATCTTTCCTTTGGTATATGGGCTAGGGGTGATCAATATGTAGAGTCGCTGAGAGCATGGTATGAATAGTCGTGCAAAGGTGTCCTTAAGTCAATGACTCTCCATTTCTTATGGCCATAGGACTTCATGAAAGTCCGGTTCATGGAGACCACCATGGGTGGCTTGGAGAATTATGAAAACCACCAGGGGTGGCTTCGAAAGGGTATGTGACATCTGAATTGTTTTGAGAACATCTGTATCAATCAAGAATGTGAAAGCAAGGTTCTTGTCCTACGCATTTATCAAGCGTAAAGGATGGTTGGAGCTTGCCGTAGTTTAACATCATGCAGCTGGGACTTTATCTAGAATGGAACGGCTTCTCCTGGTCCTTGGTAATATCACCAGAGACATTTCTCCATATTCAGGCAGGGTTGTGAAAGAGGCTGGTAAACTGTAGCTCAGAGGGTTTCCGAATCCCGGAATGGACATAGGGGATCAAGGGCCAAGAGATGTATGGAGAGAAGAATCGCATAAGGAAATCTTTACTTTGGTAGATGGGCTAGGGGCTATCAATATGCAGAGCCTCTGAGGGAATTGTATGCATAGTCATTCAAAGGTGTCCCTAATTCAATGATTTTATTCTCCCGATAGCCGAGCAACTTCAGGGAAGTTGAGATTCGGGACCCCCAGGGGTGGTTTATGAGAGTTTGGCTTTTTCTGAGTACAGAGTATGGTTTATGAGGAGAGGGTACCTAAATACGAGAGAAGCATCTAGGCTAAATTTCCCGAGAATGGGTGAAGTCATTCTTTCTCATGCTGGTGTGAGATGGTGGTTCGCGCAGGTCTAACCCATGCACTGAGGGACGGAGAAATTGAACCCATGACGGGTTTCACCGTGCTGTTTAATGTCATGCGATAAAGACGGGGGGCATTATTCAAAGGTTCTGTGCAGTTTACCATCATGCAGTGAGGACAGGGGCACTTTTTCCGATGTTGTGCAGTTTAACGTCGTGCAGTGAGGATATGGGGCATTTTTAAACTGGTGAAAATTCTTGTAGTTGTAGGCATTTACCTGAATGTTTAATTCTTGTTCTTTGCAGCTTTATGCCAGACGTCCAAGATGTTTCGTTCAGTTTAACATCGTGCAGTAAGGATGTAGTTGTGAAGGTAGCTCTTGATCAGAATGCAAATGGGTTCGAACATCTCGGCATGTCCAAGACGTGGAGAGGGGTTGATGGTGTAAATTGTGATTTTGGGGCTTCTTGGATCAGGAGAAATGATATGGGGGCTCTAAGGTTGGTAAGCATACGGATCTAGGAAGAGTGTCACCCAAGGAAATCTTTCCTTTGGTAGACGGGCTAGGGGCTATCAATATGTAGAGCTACTGAGGGCATGGTATTCATAGTCATACAAAGGTGTCCACGAGTAGATAACTTTCCACTTCGGATGGTCGTGAGTGGTTATGAGGATCTGTGATTGTTCGAGCCACGAAGTCTGTCATTTGGGAATAAAATGTCAGGACATGTTGGGCATACTTGGCCATAGTTGCTGTTAAATCTTAAAGAGCTCCCTGCGCTGATTTATCTTGTGCGTGGGGGCGTACCTTCACTCCATGCAGTTTATCATCATGCGATAAGGACAAAGTACTCATAGTTTAGCGGTCATAGAGCTCGGACCATTGGGTGACTATTGCAATAGTCACTCGAATGATAACTGGGTCAACATGCTCTGATATACTTGGAAAAAGGTGGGGGATGAAGGTCATAAACTGTAACTTTGATTTTTCCCAGATCAGGAGGTGTGGTGTGGGGGCTCTGAGGCTGTTAAGCGTACGGAGCTAGGAAGAGTGTCGCCTGAGGAAATCTTTCCTTTGGTAGACGGGCCAGGGGCTATCAACATGCAGAACCGTTGAGGACATGGTATGCATAGTCATGCTAAGGTGTCCCCGAGTCGATGACTTTCCACTTCTGAAGGCCATGAATGATTATGAAAATCCAAGATTTCTCACAGTGCAGAGTTCGTCACATGGGGATAATGGTGTCCGAGCATACAAGAAACATCTTCACTGCAATTTTCCATTGAGCCAAAGTAGCCTAGCCCTGTCTTGATGTTCATTGATGTAGGTCGTCATGTGAACCACGATCGGATACATGGGCCAACCGGGTAGGGGTACCCTGGAAACATTTGGATGTGAAAAGGGGAATGAACTTGTAAACCACTGCTCTATAAATTTTTGGATCGGGAGATGTGACATGGGGGCTCTGAGACCGGTAAGCGTACGGAGCTAGGAAGAGTGTCACCCGAAGAAATCTTTCCATTGGTAGACAGGCCAGGGGCTATCAATATGCAGAGCCGTTGAGGGCATGGTATGCATAGTCATGCAAAGGTGTCCACGGGTTGATAACTTTCTGCTTCTGATGGCCATGAATGGTTATGAAGATCCGCAATTATCCGGTTCATAGAGTCTGATTTATAAAGAGGATGCACCCAAATGTGAAAGGAGTATTTCCGTATCGTTTCACCTTATATCTTGGGTGGGTCACGAAGAAGTCCATGAATTTTAACGTCATGCGGTGAGGATGACTTCCATGCAGTTTAACGTCATGCGGTAAGAACGAAGTAAACACCCCGTTCAGGTCTAGTCCATACACAGGGGAAAGGGAGCTTTTTTAAATCTTATTATCTTTGGAGTTTAATGTCATACGGTAAGGATGAGGAATACACCCTGTGCAGGTCTTGTCCATACATGGGGGGGAAGAGGGAATTTTTAACTTCTTATCGGGGGTGTCCGGGCCAGGATGGGGAACCCTGGTATTGCTACGTATCCTGAAAAGGCAGGAATCAGGCCGAACATAGTTCTTTAAAAGATGATACACCCCGTGCAGGTCTGGTTCGTGCATAGGGGAAAAGGGAATTTTTTTCTTATCTGTGCAGTTTAACGTCATTCGGTATGGATGAGGGATACACCCCGTGCAGGTCTGGTCCATACATGGGGGTAGAAGGCATTTTTAACTCTTATTTGGGGGTGGCTAGGCCAGGATGGGGAAACCTGGCATCTCTACGTATCCTGCGAGGGCAGGAATCAAGCCATACGTAGTTCTCTGAAATAAGTACACCCCATGTAGGGATGATCCGTACATGGGGGAAGGGGACATTTTTAATTTTATCCCACCTGGGAATGGTTGGGCCAGGATAGGGGATCCTGGCGTCGCTATGTATCCTGTAAAGGCAGGAATCAAGTCATACGTAGTTCTCTTTGATGTATACCCCATGCATGTTTGGTCCATAAATGGGGGAATGGGCATTTTTAACTTTCATTATCCATGCAGTTTAGCATCATGTGGAGAGGACGTAAAAATACACCTCGTGCAGTTCTAGCTCATACACAGGGGAAAGGGCATTTTTTATCTTTTATTCAGAAGTGGCTGGGCCAGGATGGGGAACCCTGGCGTCGCTACATATCCTGCAAGGTCAGGAATCAAGCCGTACGTAGTTCTCTACTAGATACACCCCGTGAAGGTCTGGTCCATACATGGGGGGAGAGGGCATTTTTTTAAACATCTTGTTCATGCAGTTTAACATCGTGCGGTGGGGACGAAATACTCTTAGTTTAAGGTCATAGGGTTTGGACCATTGGGTGCTTGGCAGTTTAACGTCATGCAGCTCGGATGATATACTCTTTTTTAGTTATTATGAAAAATACTTCTTCAGGAATCTCGCATTTGTAGGAGCGGTTGTAAATTGTCCATCCATGGAGATCAGGGCATATGTTCCATTGGAGTAGACCTTGTGTATAACATACAGTCCCTCCCACTTGGGATCCATCTTTGGAGGCTTCTTTCTGGGTATCATTGGGGTCCAGAGGACCAACACCAATTCCCCTTCCAAGAAAGACCAAAGACGGACCTTTTTGTTGAAGGCTCATGTGATCCGGTTCTGGTATACTTCTAGATGGTGCAAAGTGTGCAATCGCTTCTCATCTAGCTATTCCAATTCACCTAGCCACTTTTTTGATTGCTCATCGTTGGATAATTGATCACAAATGGAAACACGGAGTGAGGGTAGTTGGATCTCAATGGGCAGGACCGCTTCTGTTCTGTATACTAATGAGTACGGAGTAGCCCGAGTAGCGGTGCAGATTGTGGTTTGATAAGCCCACAATGCATGGGGGAGATTATCCGGCCACGATTTCTTGTCTTTTTCCACCATTTTATGGAAAATGTTGGACAGGGTCTTGTTGAAAGCCTCTATCTGTCTGTTGGCCGCTGCATGGTAGCGGGATGAGGGGTTAGTTTTGATACCATATTCTTTGTATATCTTCTACAATTCAACAGAGCAAAATTTGGTGTTTTTATCCATCAGTATAGTATGAGGGACACCAAATCTTGTGATGATATTGGCCTTCACGAAGCTGACAATGCTTCTTGCCCCAACTTCCTTAAGGGGTACAGCTTCTGCCCATTTGGAAAAGAAGTCGGTTGCTATGAGGATATATTTCAGTTTTCTTGTTGTGGCAGGAGGATATAGTCCCATGATGTCCATTCCCCAGATGGAAAATGGCCAGGAGTACTTGTCCTGATGAAGTAACTTTGGGGGCTGGTGAATGAAGTTGGCATGAATCTGGCATGAGTGGAATCTTGCAGTAAAACGCTCGCAATCTCATGCCATTGTGGGCCAATAGTATCCAAGCCTTCGAACCTGGTGGGAAAGCTTGGACCCTGACTGGTGTGCTCCACATACTCCGGCATTCACTTCAGTCATGACAACAGTGGTTTCTTCTCCATCAATGCATCTGAGGAGGATTTCATCGAGGCCACGTTTGTAGAGGACCTCTTGTTGACCCGCGCCTCCATATAGGACAAAGTTGATTGCCCTTCTTCGTATTTTCTCTCATTCAGCCCTGTCTGAGGGAAGTTCTCCCTATTGAAGGTAGTTTGAAATGGGGGTCATCCAGCCAGTGGCGGGAGCATATGGATCAGGGACAGGACTGACTTCATTTATTTCTTCTGTCTTTGTCTAAACATACGGCAAGACCATTCGATGATAAGCAATACTGATGACTATTTCATCCCGGCCTGGGTCGGCCAGGTCCATGGCCGCATTGGCTAATGCATCGGCCTAGGCATTCTGGGACCGGGGAATATAGGTCAATGTTGGTTTTGTAGAGAATTTCATCATTAACCCTCAGATGTGGTCAAACAAGGGAATTAGCTCATCCTTTTTGATAGCATAGTCATCATTGACTTGCTTGATGACCAGTTCCGAGTCACCTTTCACCTTAAGGTGTTGTACTTGTTTCTGGAGTGCGAGCTCCAGGCCTGCAATGAGGTCTTGATACTCCACCTCATTGTTCGTACATCCTTCTGACAGGAGAAAGGAATATGGAAAAACTGCCTTCTCGGGGCACATGAGTATTATCCCTAAACCCACCTTGTTAAATTTGGGGTCTTCCATCCTCTTCCCGGTCGGGCTCCGGGATGCGCCGTCGAAGTACATTTCCCATGTTGGGAACCCCTCTTAAACCAAGAAGATATCTTCATCGGGTATCTCAACGTCCAATGTGGCGGTCCCTGTTGAGGGGTGCTCTGCCAAAAAACCTGCTAATGTCTGGCCTTTAATGGCCTTTTGAGGCACGAACCGGATGTCGAACTGTTGTAGGATGACTACCCATCGTGATAGGCGCTCGGTCAGCATCGGGCGGCAGAGGATGTAATTGAGTGGGTTATTGTGTGAGACCAAATGGACTTCATGATGTTGCAAATAATGTTGTAACTTTTGAACTACGAATACCAAGTCCAAACAACTCTTCTCGATGTTTGAATATCGAGTCTCTTCATCAATCATGGATCGGCTGAGGTAATAGAGACTGTTTTCACTACCGGCATCATTTCTTTGTGCAAGGAAGGCTCCCAACGACCGTTCTAGGGCGGTCATGTATAGGATGAGAGGCCTTCCTTCGAATGGGGGCATGAGCACCAGTGGGCTTAAGAGGTACTTCTTCAGACTGTCAAACACCTCTTGGCAGTTGTCTATCCATTGGTATGTGACTCCCTTCTTCATTATCCTAGTAAAGGGTAAACATTTGCTTGCCAAGTTGGCTATGAACTACCTGATATAGGCCAGGTGCCCTTGGAAACCCCTCAACTCGGTGAGATTGCGGGGAGGTGGCAGTCCGAGGATAGCCTTTTTCTTTTCCAGGTCGACTTCGATGCCACGATGGCATATGACGAAGCCAAGGAATTTCTCTAAGGTAACCCGGAAGGCACATTTCAATGGATTCATATTCAAACTATGTTATTGAGGTTTGTTGAAGACGGTCTCAAGGTATGACAGGTGATCTGAGCGCTGTCTGGATTTGACCACCAAGTCATCCATGTAGCACTCGATGAATCTCCCCAGGAATGGTTTGAAGATACGATGCATGGCACGCTGATATGTGGTGCCAGCATTCTTGAGACCAAAGGGCATGACCCTGTAATAGAATATCCCTTGAGGGGCCCTGAAGGCAGTGGCTTCTTCGTCTTCTCAGGCCATCCTGATCTTATTTTACCTAGAATAGTCGTCCATGAAGGATAGAGCCTCATACCCGGCCGTTGCGTCAATTAATAACACGGTGATCGGGACCAGGAAATCATCTTTCGGGCAATGCCGATTGAGATCTCTAAAATCAATGCAGATGTAGATTTGTCCATTATTTTTCTTGATAGGGATAATGTTGGCCAACTAAATGGGGTATTGGACTTCCCGTATGAATCCTGCTTTGATGAGCTTATCGACTTCAGCCTCTATTTTGGTAGCATGTGCGGGGTGTATCCTCTGGCGGCCTGTTTATAGCCCTGGTGGTCTTTTGGCAGACCTAAACAGTGCGTCGCCACTTCAGGATGGAGTCCCGGCATCTCTGTGTAATTCCAGGCAAAAACATCCTGATGTTGCTTCAGGAAAGAGGTATATACCTTGTGCTCCTTGGGAAACATGGCCGCACTAATGAGAGTAGGCCTTGCATATTCCTCGATACCCAGGTTTATTTCCCTGATCTCATCCACCGTGGTGGATATACCTTCCTCAAATGCGGGAAGTGCATCCCTGAGATCTTCCTCCTCATTTTCTTCTAAATCCTCTTCTTCTTGATCTGACGGGGGGATAGCTCCTAGCGCAGGTTCCTGGGAGTCTGGAGGTGAGGGTGAGGCATCTTGGGAATCCCCGCTCAATTATTCGTCCCCAGATGGAGGGTAAACGGTTGTTTCTGCATAGTTACGCCCATCCGTTGTGGCTGAAGTCATGAGGACATCTGAGTGTGTGTCCGGACTTGAACCCTTGCTCTCAATATGGTTGATGGGCAGTACGTAGTCTCTGCCAAGCTGCCTGAGGGGGTCGTCAGGATCCATTTCTAGACCATTTGGAGCGGGGATCAAATCGACACCATCGACCGAAGTATTCTTATTCTTTTTCTCATAGAAACCGGCGTCAATGTAATGTTACTCGAAGATCTCAAAGGGGGCCTTGTCAGCGTGCAATGTCCCACTTTTTCCATTGATGCAATGCTTGATACACCGGTGGTAAGATGAAGGAACGGTCATGTGCTTATGGAGCCACGGCCTTGCCAACAGGGCATTGAATGTTGTGTTTTGTCGGACCACCAGAAATTTCAAGTAGGCCACGAGGTCGCCAAAATGGGTCTTTAGCTTAATTTGTCCCATTGGCTTCTGCTCGCTCTTGTCGTAACCCAATAGAGTTGTGGATGAGGGTACTAAATCATCCTCACTATAGCCCAACTTGCGGAGTTTCCGTAGGGGAAGAAGGTTAACTCCAGAGCCGTTGTCGATGAAGACTTTGTGGATCTCAACATCATTTAGTGTGTCGGACACATATAGTGGTTTGATGTATCCTTGCATGATGGCATCTTCATCCTGATCGGTGAAGGAAATCATCGCATTGCATTTAGTCGGGACAGTCTCCGTCCGGTAAATCTCGACGGCAGCTACCTCGGCTTGAAACTCCTGGGGGCAAAGCAAGGCTTCGATAAGAACCTCCTTAAGGTCGGCTGACAAACTCAGGGCATCCAAGATTGACAACTTGGTTGGTACTGATGCCATCTACTTAAGGATGTTGTATTTTTGCTCCAACAGACGACGCTTCTCTGCTGGCGGGAGCGTTTTAGTAGGCGGCATGGGAGCTGGAGTTCGTGACGAGGAGGTAACGGTCACGGGGTCAGATGTCAATGATGTTCCCACATTTTGGGGACTTGGTCTAACCGGTCTGTTTTTGTGCACTAGGCGGCTGGACTCTTCTTCCTCCTATGACGGGTACCCTCGAATAACAGGGGCAGAGTGGATGCTTGCAGAGGTGGAGGGGTGTTCTTTCTCCTGTTGAGTTCGTTGAAGGGCTCTCCCACGAGTTTCTGCAATATTGATGGTTTGGGCCGAGGTCCAACCGTATGGTTGGTTCCGGCCGTGACTACGCCTTCCCTGATATCCCCTACCTCTGAGATTCCTCGTTCCGGCTCCTCGTGTTGGGAGCTCGGGTTCATAGCTATACCCTTCGTCAGGGACCGATTCCATAAGATGGATGACATTAATGGAACCAAAGATTGGCTCTTTATCCTTTGATAGGTCAACCTGGTCGGTTGTCCCTAATGGTGCCATTTGGTGGGTCGGTGCCCGTGGCGCTAAATTCAAGGGCATATAATCTGCCAGGGCCGGGACTAACTTTGGCCCTGTTGCAGACTGCTCCTCTTGTGATTGTTTCTTCCTTCTTCTATTATGCCTGGATGACCGGATCATGGAGGGTTTTGAGGCCGATACTGTCGTTTGTGTAGTGTCAGGGGCTATTGTTGGCAACACCGGCTGCTTTAGTTGAGCTCAGAGTATGCCATGGGCTCTATTGATAGTCTTCCGAGTCATCCAGTTATCAAATTTCTGCCCTTTTTTGCTGGTGAATTCCTGCAACCTCTCCCCTTTTTTGGAGTCAATGGTAGAAATATATGTCACATGCGATGGGGGTGGTCCTAGCTCGACCTGCCCAAAGTCTACCATCCTTTATAGGAGGTCTTTGAAGACGAAGCATTACTGAATATTGTTCCCCAACATCCGATGGTAGGGAGAGTAATCTGGCCAGTCATCGCGGCCAACTTCTTCGGGTTTCCTCAGCTTCGGGAGGCTGAGCAAGTTGCAGTTCATGGCGGTGATGAAGTATCCGCAGACTTGGTCCTCTCGGAATGAGTATAATTTGTTCCTTAATTTTTCAAACTGGTTCCAATTTGATCCTATCTAAGCATCCCGCTTGGGAAGAGGTGGCCGCTGATGCAAAGGGGGGCCTTGATGATTTGGTGGAGGCCTGAGCGGTGGAGCAGGTACAGGGGCTGGCTTGAGCGTGACAGAGGACGCTTCAGCTCTAGCTGGTCTCTTTGCAGGAGCCTGTGAGGCCACTCAGGACTTCAAATTCGTCCGCTGCAGGGAGTCCTCAATTATTTTGGCAATGGCCGAGAGATGGCAGAAGCCAGTGGTGCACTCCACTGGTATAAGTGGTGTTCGCAGCTCATCTCGAAGATTATCGATGCATATATCAAGAATCTCATCTTGAGGCATTAGCCTATTCAGAGAGTAGGTCAGACATTTCCATCTGGCGATGAAATCTGAGACCCTCTCGTTCTCCCTCTGTTTGCAGTTCATGAGGTCTTTGACTGTTGTTTTAGGAAACATCGAGCTGAAGTGGAATAGGAACTACTACCAAAGGTCTTCCTAGATTTTTATTGACTAAGCTGGTAGACTCATATACCAGACAAAGGCGGATCCTTGCAAGGTCCGTTCGAAGCATCTGAGTTTCAATGATTCTTGCTATTCTGGAGTTCCCATCATAGGGTCACAATAGGATGTGTAATGCATCAAATGATATTCTGGATCGCCCGATCCATTGAAGATAGGGAATACAGGGCTCCCAAAATTGGGTGGGGGAGGCATGTTGCTTACCCAATCTAGGTAGGGCTTCCGCTCTGGCTGTATCGGAGCTCATCGACCATCCATTTCTTCCAATCGAGTTGTCACTGCCTCAATGGTATTGGTGAGACCCTGGTTTACATCCTGTTGGGTCCGGTCCTGGGCAGGCGTAGCCCGAGGCATTGCCTGGGGATCCAGATTAGCCGGCACCAAGGGTGCGTATGCCGTTTGTGACACCATCGGAGGGTTCAGGCGTACTCACTCCAGCTGCTTCCTGAGTGGAGGGAAGTCTTGGTATTCATCCAAATCTACATTTAGGTAGTTGGATGGGCCGAGCGCCTCATTGGATGGGAGCCCTGAACATGCTTCATTTTCCGTGGAAAGCCTTAGTCTTTGAGGTGAACTTAGTAGGAGTGAATGATGTGGCTCTTCCTAGGATGCACTTTCAATAAGGAGATTCCTCTAGAGTAGCTCGGCATTAAGCCGCCTCAATTATTTCATCTCCTCTTCCTGTCAGGCGAATCTCTCTTCGATCATGAGTGGCTCATTTTTGTCGATAGAAGGAGGCGGGTTAAGGGTAACCATCCCTTTATTATTATCCTTATTGGAATCTCATTGGGCAGGCGAAGGAGGGTTGGCTGAAAGGACAGCCATATTTAGGGCGGCCCTCTAGTTCCGAGTGTGCACACCTGGGGGTTCATTGTGAGTCACAGCCTGACCGGAACCATCGTCTCTCAATCCATCCGGATTTTCATCATCTCTGGCATCACCCATGGGGTTAGCCTCTATGGAATTGATGGATACATATCGTGGGGCGAAGAAGATGTTATCTTCCAAATGGGAAGAGGATCTCCCACATATCTTACTGTCCTTCCTTTTCATGTCACGGGGTGGCCTTTGGACCCCTTGATGAAGGGTGATACGGAGAGTTATTTGATGTGACCTAACGGTACGTCTTCTTCTTGGAGGGGATGATGATTCAAATGATAGGATAGGACAGGAACCTCCTCTTCTGACTGTCCTCCCTAGATGAGAGAAAACTGACTCTCATAGGGGAGGTTGTTGTTGAGGTGGTAATAATGCCCCCAGCCTTGAGGGCTGGGGTTGGCTCCATTCCTTGGATGTTGAGTCTCTTCTCATTTTTATTGGTCTTATGGGGGAATTTGTTGTTAAAAATTCCCCCATCCCTATAGGCTAGGGTTGACCCTGGATTACGGTAGTGGCTATGGCTATCTCTACCTACCTGATCTTGCGTGCCCCCATTCACGGGTGAACTGGGTTTGATGTTGTGTTCTTTTAGGGATCAATCCCTTCTGGGGAGGCATACAATGACCATTGATTGGCCTCTCTTAGGCGAGAGGCCTGTTTTATTCTCTCAATGGCCTGATTTAGGAGTTCTTGAATGGCTTTTTCCCGCTGGGCCTGACGCTTCTGGGACTTACTCAAGGCCAGACTTTGTTGGGTATGTTGCCTTTCCTGAACAGGGAGAACACTCGATTGTCGTCTTGATGTGATGACATTGCAAGACACCATATCGAATGGGTTCTTCTAGGTGGGGAGCGGAGTGAAATTCAGAGCTCTGTGTTCCCCCCATCCCATGATATGGACTCCCATCAGAGCATCACTGATGAGGTGGCTCAGCTCGTGTAGAGCATGGAGGCAGGCTATCTCTATGTTTCCTTTACGTCTCCCAGGGCGTTGTCACCGTGCCGAAGGAAGGGCCTCCAGGTCGATGTGACGCAGGAGGTCTCATATCATCTTGACATGGTCTACATACCCGTCGTAGAGAAGAAAGCTTGATTTCAGCCGGTGGAGGGTTGTCCATATATTATGGCGGATGTCGTGCACGCATTCTTCCGACAACTCTCTGGGTATGTCGAACTGAGAGGTGGTCGTGGGCCAAAACAGGACTGGTATGTCATTTCTGGCCAGTTGTTTCCTCATGTGCAGCATGTCGGCATACTCCTCCACCAGTGATTCCTCTACCTGGTCAGCCCAATAGAGATGCTCGTCGATAGTGTGGTCGGAGGTAGTGGGACTAGTAGGTATTGAATTTTCATATGGGTGATTCCGAGGTGGTTCAGAAGATGAATGTGGCCCTGGACCATCTCCTGATCAAAGAAGGGCGTCGTTAGCGACTAGTTGAGAAAATGACTTGCTTGATCCCGTCCTTCTGAGTGCCTCAGCATACAAGGGATTTTCTGTGCTTGATTCGGCAGGAGGAGGACCTTTCTATCGATATGATATGTCATCGCGGGGAGGAATACTGCAATGGAGGCTACAATGGCGAGGACTGTCATCACAACTTAACGCCTCACTGCATAGAGGGCTTTTGTAGTGCATACCCTGGGGAGGACCTCCAAGGCATGTCGCAGCAAGGGGAGGACCTTCTGGCTGCGTAGCGTCATTACGGGTAGGGCCTTTGCAACAAGTGGCATCATGGTGAGGATGATCATCATGGCTTGACGTTCGATGTGCATCCTGGGGAGGAACTTCAAGACACACTGCGACAAGGGGAGGACCTTCTTGTTTCTTGGGGCCAATGAGGGGAGGAACTTCGCAATGGCGGCCGTGGTGGCGAGGACTACCATCACAGTTGTAGCAATGGAAAATACTACCATTACAACTACCACAGGGAGAATATCTATGGGATACAACCTGGGGAGGGCCTCCAGAATGTACCGCAATGAGGGGAGGGCCTTCTCGTTGCTCGACGTCTCTACAGGGAGGACCTCCATTATCAGGGGGCGAGGGCTACCACCATGATCTGATGCCCGGCAACGCGGAGTGTCGTTGAAATGTAACCCCTAGGGAGGACCTTCAGGGTAGGCCACGACAAGGGGAGGGCCTTCTTGTCGTGATGAGATGTCACTACGGGGAGGGCCTCCGTAGTTGTGACTATAATAGCGAGGACTACTATCACAATCTGTGGTCCCACTGCATGGAGAGTGTTTGCAGCGTATACCCTAGGGAGGACCTTTAGGGTGGACCGTAGCAAGTGGAGGACCTTCTTTCTGCTCGATCTTCTGGTCACGTGGAGTGTTTCTGTGACTCGCATCAAAAGAGGAGCTCTCATGATCGATCTTTATATGCCCGTGGGGAAGGTCCCCACGGGTGCTCTGGGGAGGGACTTCAGAGCTGCTGGTAGAAAAATTGCAGGGAGGAGCTTCGCAACTACTACTAACACTCCCATAATATGGTAATGGGTGGGTAGGGTTACGATCCTGTGATATTCACTTAGTGGCATTGGGAACCCTAGCTTCTAGCAGAGCAGAGTCATGAACCCGCTCTCTATTTTCCAGCTGCCTTCGGCGTGTTCGGGGTGCTCTCTTGTGGGCAATGGAGACCGTCTGCTGTTGACAACGGCCTTCACCTTTGGGTACCTATCTAATTGGGTCTCTTGATGCTTTCGGGATACGCCGACGAACATCTTGACTTTTAGCAGGGATATATGCCTGCTCTGGAGAATCCACCATGTTGGACGGGTGTCCCCCAGTTGGAATGAGTGAAGTTGCTCGATCTAGTTGCCCTTGCGTCATGGAATATAGCAGGTGACCCTCCTGGGTAGAAGCAGGGATGCAGATCTGCTCCGAGGTGGCTATCTCATCTCTTAGATGAGTCGCCTCAATTGGGGAGACGGGCTCACGGGCTTGAATCCTTGTTGTTTCTACTGATGCAATTACATTCTGGTAAGTCTGCAAGATATGATCTGGGATCGATACCTGCTCCTCCATCATTTCTAGAATATACAGAGATACATCTTTGGTTGTAAAGGTTATAAAGGCCCATTTCGGTGTCGGAGTAGGAATATACTGCTCTGGTCCTCCGGTGGTCAGTGGGTACTGACAATTCTCTTATGTCGGGGCAGGTGAACGAATATGCCCCTGTACCGGGATACACCGGTTTATCTCTCTATTTGCTGCCACATCGGGATGGCGGACTTTACTTGCATCCGCAGGGAGTTGTACCTGCATATATTGGTTTCCAACCATATCGAGTCAGTGGCCTTTGTTGGCAAGGAGAAGTGCCTGCCTATGAGTTGTCGCGACATCTGGGTGATGGGATTTTTTGATCGCCACCATGCCGAGATGGTAGGCGTCAAGACGTCCTACTGGGAGTTGGTCCTGCAGATGTTGGGTTGCCACCATGTCGGGTTGGTGGGCTTCACGACCCTGGGCAGGGAGAGGTGCATACCCGATAAGTGTCGTCCTTTGTGAGTGACGGGCTTGATGGAGCTTGGCGGGAATGTGTGCCTACTCGGATGATGCCGCCATGTCCGGATGGCGGGCCGCCATGTCTGGATAGCAGGCTTTGGAAGGGTGAACAGGCGTATGTTTCTGTTCGTGATGCATCTCTGTGAATGGGCAGCGGAGCTCCTCCTTGGGGACAAGGGTGATGATCGGTCCCCAGTTGTAAGTTTTCCGCCCTCGTCGGGCGGTCCGAGGGGCCAGAGCTCGGGGAGCATGGGCCTGGATCCTCATGGCTACATCCTCCTCAGCGTGATGATGTTGAGTCGCGGCATGAACGCGATGACGTCTTCCTACGGGGGCCTTGGAGAGGAACCCCCGTTCTGTGGGGATGAAGTCCTCAGGGTCGACCTTATCCGCCTCCCAAAGATAAGGGAGGTACACGTTGTCTTGTTCCGGGGATAGACTCCTGAAACGGTTGGAGACAGCAACAGGGGCTATCTAGATCTGCCTTTGTGGCCACTGTTGGGCAGGCGACCGGCGAGTCTTGATGGATTGGAGGGCGTGCATGGCCGCCTCCATCATTGGGAGAGTACCATTCACATGTTACTCTCAGATCAGTGCGTCTGAGACCCAGCGTTGAAGATGTTGGGTGGGCGATAGGGTCCTCCGTTGGTGAGGATGCCCGGTCGTCGTGTATCCTGAAGTGCACACTTGCGAGTTCCTTCATGATGCCATTGGATAGAAGGGAGTTCTGTGTGGTACCTGTAAAACATTTTAACAAATACAAACAGCAAACCCGTCAAAGCAGCATCTCATGATCCCATGCGTAACTAATGACCTTGCTTGTCCCTCCTTGAGATTATAAGGGAGAACATGGTGGGATTAGGTTAAATCCATCATTCTTGGTTAAATATTCACGTCGGGTTCACCATTTTTGTTTCGAACCATTTATCTTCGAGGACATGGGGGAATGACGTGCCTGACTGTCGGTCTCACGGATGGCTGAGTCCCATTCGATTACTAAAGTTGGGTACATCGGTCTTCATTTCGAAACGCCCAATGATTCCATATCCAATGATACATGGACCTGCTTTCCAAAGGTAGACGTTCGCTGGGTGGTTTGTCCAACGATGCTTAAGAACTCACATTGGTCGAGAGGATGGGAAGTCGGGCTCATCACACCCTTTTGAGGGGGAAATTATTTCCTGTTTCGGGACTCTCTTATAGATTTAAGATGTATTCATATATTCGCGAATCTTTGGTTTATACCCAAACATAGTATCCACTGATTTTTCCTAGTTGGAAACGGTCAGCTGAACGTAGGGATTCAGAATCATTTATGCCCGAGGTTTACCATCCCTCGTTGGATTAATGACCCCGAGGAGTCTGGACTCACTGAGGCGGCACTAGGAGTGGTGCAGTGAACCAGCATGAAGATAGTCAGATCGACCGGTTGTTAGGCTTGAACCTCAGGGAGGCTTCCTACGTACCCTACCTAGGAGGCATGGATCAAAGTCCACGTAGTTCGAATGTATAGTTTAACGTCATGCGAAACGAAGGTGAACTGACGAGAAGGTTGTCGGGACAACCGGGTGGTGGGCTTGAACCTATGAGAGGCTTCTTACGTACCCTACTCAGGAGATAGTGATCAAAGTCTTCATAGTTCATTCGAGGGTGTCTGAGAACCAACATGAATGTGGACCTGGGGGTATGATGGTGATCAGGCTTGAACCTCTTGGAGGCTTCCTACGTACCCTGCCTAGGAGGCAGGGATCAAAGTCCTCATAGTTTGCAAGAGTGAAGATTACACTCTGAGGTTGCCCATAAGAGGATTTCATGGTCTATGCTTACTCTAAGCCCACATGATCCATGCTCGGTGTGAGAAACAAGAGGTAGCAGGGACCAGATGATCACGTCGTGAAAGGTGCGTCCGTGAGAAGTGGAGTGGGGCTTACGCATAGAGTGGCCCATAAGGTCGGGGCTTACTCCGAGATGGACGCCCATGGTGTCTTCCTCATGTCTGGGCATGAGGGCATCCCAACCCATTGGTGGGTTGAGGAATATAATGGGGGACAACGCCTATGCGTAAGTGCACAAGCGGGATAACACCAAGGGAAATTGGAATCAGTCCAAACAAAGGGAGATGAAAAGTGTGAATTACATTCCCGACATTCGGAACGCAATGAGGGTGGCATGGAGATGGAGGATAACTATTGACCGTGTTTGAAACACAACATCCATATCGTGTTAGCCTGAAATAGGGACAAACAAATGAGGTTTGACTGCTGACCGTGTTCGAAACACAGGACCTGACTCAAAGTGTTGTCAAAAGTCTTCTGGGGTGTTAGCCTAGGACGGTAGGTGAGCCGATGCAGCATGGGACCAGGCCGTTAGGGGGTCCCTTCAGAAATGGAAGGGCATGATGATCTGAGTGAAAGATGTGCAAATCATGAGGTAGAGTGATGGAATGTTTGAACGGATTCCAGCGCTCTTGAAATTATGCCACTGTAAACATGGCATGAGGCATCTTATGCTGGGAGCATAAGGCATCTCTTGCATGGATCAAGAGGCATCCTATTATTGAATGATATAGAAAGCTAAAGTTTATAGTCATGTAGAGAGGACTGTTTCCATATAGTTTAATGTCATATGGATAGGACGATGGCCATATAGTTTAACATCATGTAGTCAGGACGACTAGGTAGGAGAAACGTAGCAATGGTTGGTGTGGGACTTACGCAAGGGCGGCCCTTTCTGGATGAACCTAGCAAAAGGAGATAGGAAATGGGGTTATAGGAGAGTCATGAGGAGTAGTTGGACTCATGGAAATTACAGGACGGATGTTGGGGGAAGCACAAGGGTTCAATGTAAAATACTGTTGACCCGTCCTAAAAAGTTCACAGTGTGACCCTCCATTTTTCATGGGGGTCAGTGACGGTAGCGAAGGGATCGGCCCAGAGGGCCGGGACCGCAGCTCAGCACTAAGCCCAAGCGGGGGTGCAGCCCCCATGGTATGGACCAGTGATTTCATGGGGTTTTTCGCATGGGGGCTAGCCGCGGAGGAGGTGGGCCGTGTAGAAGCCGGCCGCGAGGGACTGGCCGCGAAGGAGCTGGCTACAAGGGACCGGCCGCTTGTGGTTTGCGGTTTGGTTGACCGTGAAGGATGTCTGCAGAGGAGTTGGCTATGAAGGAGTAGGCCGCGAAGGAGGATGCAGAGGAGGTTTTTCATGAAGGAGGCTATCTGTGAAGGATGGTTGTCCGCGAAGGAGGTTTTCCGCAACGGATGGCCATCCGCGAAGGAAATGGCCGCGAAGGGCGTTTGCAGAGGGGCTGGCGCTCGTCCTACTTCGTGCCCGCAGAGGGGTTCCTGCCTCCATTTCGCAAATGAAATTGGTCTGCGGAGGGGGTGGCCATGAAGGATATGGCCGCATGTGGTTCTTAGCTTGTTTTCTCCTCTACGCGGATGATTTCATCCATGGACGATATGGGGTCTGCGGATGGTCGCGGGACTTTACCGCTAGGAGCAATTTCTCCAGCGTCTCCACACGGGTTTTCACCCATCCTTCCTCTCTGAATTTTTGGTGCCCCTCAGTGAATATTTATAGATTCACAAAGGGGATATGTCACATGGCACTTTTTTGGGAATCCCATGAAGGAATCCCCACCCGCGAACGACTTGGTTAACCAGCAATTTTTGGAATCAAGATTCGAGGGATTGCTCCACAGACGTACACCACTCCGCCTCTATTCCGCGAATGACAGTGGTTTGTAGAGGGGGCGGCTCGCGGTGGTGGACCGTCCTGACGTCCGTCAGTCTTCCTGGTTCGCGCCCGCGTAGGCGCTCTGCCCCCATTTCACGAACGACAGCATCCGCGGGAGGGTGGTTCGCCGAACCGGCCGCGTACTGTTCCTGGGAGCCGGTACGCGGACCGGTTCAGTCCTTTTCCAAGTTTTGGGGTAATTGGATTTCCCCCTTGCGGAATTTTCAGGACCCCACAATCACTAAAATTCTTCTATATAAAATCTCATTTGGGAATATATGTTGGAGTCATGTAAGGGTGGAAAAGTTCACATTCCACAAACTTTCCACCATCATAGGCCTACCATAATAAAGTGGAAGACTTTTAAAATTAAGTTATAAACCCAAGGATGTTGAAATTCCTATTTAAATCAATGGTTGTGAAGTAATTAGGGATGATTTTGGTTTATTTCGATTGTAATGTTCTGCTACCATTTTGGATTTACGTGTTTGATTTTTTCGCATGTAAGTTGTTATACTTCACTTTAGTCTCTTAATAAAATTTCTTAATATCATATTATTATATAATTATTCATATAACATTAATACAATTTCCTATAGGGGTGAACTTTTTCACACCAACACTTTTGAAATTATTCACACAATGATGGAGTGATCATTATTTCACTGTCTTCTTCTTCAATTCTGCCATCATGAGTCTAATCTCATCTTACATTGAGAGATTTGAATCAATGGCGGGATATAAATCTTATGGTTTGATTAAACGGAGTAGAATGGGTCTGTATTGGATGAAATTTCTAACTCTATAAATTTTTAATAATTTATTTTATTTTATATTTTCATTTAATGCTTTTCATTCTTCCTCTTCCTTATTGAATATTATCGACTCATTTTTCACATTCTAATAAGATCTATTACCTTTAAGTGATTATAAAAATGATACTCCAAGTGTATAGGTGATTAAAATGTTTATTTTAATGTGTTAAACCAGTAAGTGATGATGTTATCTTTATTTTATTGAATTCCTGGAAGTTACTTTTTCTTATTAATTTGCATGAAAAGAAAACAAAGGAAGTAAGTCCTCAAGGGGGATGAAAGAAGTGGAGGCCCAGGGCATCCCCTTACACCACACTGATGCACTCAAGGGGAGAGAATGAAGGCTGTCAAAAATCATGAGCGTCTCCTCCCGTCGGCCCAAGCGGGAAAGTCTGTCAGCCGCGAAGTTCGACTCCCTCCAACTATGGTGAATAATCCTCCCTTGATCAGTCTCTACCTTGAATCTCTAGATGAGTTAGACCAGCTCCCATGGACAATTAATATCCAAGGATCAACCCACTATCATAAATTTAATTCACTTAGGTATTTTATTTTTCTATTAATACAGATAAAATCAACCCAAATTTGGACAATTAATATCCAAAAAATCCTTAGAATTAGTTTCTATAGGTTTTTCTTAGGTCTTTGAGGATTTGATATCCCTTCTGTATTGCGAGAGACTACTTAGAACTTAAGATAAATTTTGGAGAGAGTGATTTTTAGTGAAATTTATAGGGACCCAAGTAAGTTATATCAACACTCATTCTATTCTCTCCAATTTATATTATCTCATATCAATTTTTCTTATCTTTTCCTCTTTATTTTTTTCAATTTTATTGGTGCATGTCCGCCTATACCCGTGACCAATAAAATTGTCTATTTATTCTTAGGGTTGGGGATTCAAGCACACCTAGGAGTCACTTTCCTTTATATCCTAATCTTCCTAATACTCTAGATTCAAAAATTTATCCCATTACAATTTAGGATTTTCAATGAAACCAACTCATAAACACGAGCAGGAACCAAAATGAAAATCCAAATGAGGTGGCCCTGAACTTAGGTAATTTGTCTACCAAACCATAAATGACTACTCGCACATTCCTAGACCAATGAACCATCATTAATTATACATGATTCTATAGTATAGGTCTATTATATCTTCAAAACTCATGTCCTAAATCACCTTCCACCCTTCTATGGGATGGAGTCGGAAATTCCATACCTTCATGTCAAGGAAGTGAATTACATTTTTGAAACCATGTTCCCACCACATCAACTTGAGTCAGCTAATATGAAGCTATTTACTTTATCACTAATTGATATAGCCAAGAATTGGTTAAAAAATATGATACCAAAATCAATACATTAATGGGACTAATTATTAAGATAATTATTCAAAAAATACTTCCTCTATCATAAAACAATTTCACTTAAAAAGAGCATCCAAAACTTTTTAAAAAAATAGGGGGAGTCATTTTATGAAACATGGGAAAGGTTCAAAGACACACTCAACATGGTAACTCACCATGTATTTTCAATCCTAGAAATTTTTTGAATATTTTATGAAATTTTGGGTCCAGAAAAAATAATTCATTGAAATTATGTGTAACGGAACCTTAAAAAACTAATACCTGAATGATGCTTACAAGTATCTGGATGGTCTAGCTGAACATATCCAAACATGGGGAACATCACCTTACTGTGGTAATCCAAAAAAATATGTTGGAATTAGTTATCTTAGGGAAGAATAATGTATTAGGTAAAAACTTGCTTCACTCACTAGTAAGGTTGAGGGGATCAATATTAGTAAGGTCTAAGAAATCTAAACTGTTGAGTCTATTTGCACAATTTGTGAAAAACATGACCACAAAAATGAAAACTTACCAACCATACCTTCCATAAAGGATGTTATTCTATGAGGATAACTACCATAGATTAATTATTTTAAATTTTATAATCCATAGTAATAAAACACATTCAATCCAAGGTACAATGACCATTTAGGATTTTGTTGGAAAGATAACCAACAACTCAGTTAGCCATAAGGATCAAACCTCTACCCTCCATAAAATTTTCCAAAACATAATCAGTTATAACCACAACCATTCTAATACCAAAATTCCCTAATGAATTACAATAACCCATCCAACAACCTATTCATCATCCTACCCAACAACTAAAGTATCCACCTAGAAAAAACCAACCAACTCAAACCCCTGGCCAAGCAGTCCCTCTCCCATTCTTTGAACAATTGTATAAATGAATGGAAAGAATGAATACTAAATTTTTATACCTTAAAAATTAATTAAAAACTATTAAAACCATAAATAATCCCAGTTCTACTCATGCGGTACTATCTTTAACCTAAAGGGGAGAATCCAGTTACACACAATCTCTCATGAACAACTAAAATCAGTGGTTATCTTAAGAAATGGGATTTCCATTAAAAACTTCAAAAACCCATTATAAAACCATTAAAGTCTTCATTATCGCATGAAATTTTTAAAGAACCACCCTAATATTCTAAAAAATCCAATGATAATGTGAAAGAACCACAACCTCACCAAATAATCAAACAATTTTCTCCCTTCCCTCAATGCATGAGAGGAAAATTTAAACCTAAACTGAATAAAACATTGAGGGAGATATTCTCACAAGTTAGTTTGAATATACCACTTCTCAATGTAATCCAAACCATACCTACAGAATCCAAGTACCTAAAGGACCTATTTATATTCAAAAGGAAGTTCTCATACAAAAACTATGTCATTTTGGTTGTTAATGTGAGTACCACTATTCAAGTAAACATTCCTCTTAAGTTGAAAAACCCTAGTTGTCCAAACATTAATGTTGATCTAAGATAAAATAAACTTTTCAAAGTACTTTGTGACCTAGTATCCAGTGTTAAAATCATTCCATATACAATATATTTTCAATTATGGCTTCAATATCTCTAACCAACATTTTTCACATTCCAACTTACTGGTCATAGTTTTAGGGTTCCTAGGGGGTCTTAAGGGATGTTCTTGTGAAAGTAAAAAAAAATATCTACCCTATGGAATTCGTTTTAATTTAAAATAATCCAAATCTTGGCCCTAGGGAAGAAATTAAAATCATCCTTGGTTATCCCTTTCTCTCAACAATCAACTTAGTCATCTGAGTAAGGAATGGGGACATGACTAAAACCTTTGGGAACATGAGCCTCAACCTAAACATATATAGTGAAAACTATAAAATTGGGGATGATTATGAAGTTAATGAGGTGAATTGGATAGGTAGTGTTGAAATTGAACCAGGGGAACATTGCGGAATCATTGAAGGATTTTTTAGTTAAGATGACATTGATTTCCTTTGTTCATGTGAGAGAAATTTTTCTCCTTCACTTGAATCTATTTCATACAAATAATTTGATGATTTTTTAGGATCACTAGTCAAAGAAACCATTATATAAATAAAAAAAATTGAGTCCATACCCATTCTTAAAACTAATATGTCCAATTTATTGGCTGATAAATCTATTCAAAAGGAACCAATTCTATCAAGAAATTTTGAAAAGTAAACTGGGTTTGATGCAAAGTCCCATCCTTATTTTGAAATTGTTAACCAACCTGAGTTTGAATTCAATGTCCTTCCTTCATAACTGATGTATTAATTATTAGGGGATAATCGACCTTCATTTTTTTAATTTATTCTTATTTTGAATCCAATCAAGAGAGGATTGTTCTGGATGTATGGGGAAATCCTAAGAAAAAATTTGGATGGACCCTATCTGATATTACTTGGATTATTCTACTCATTATATCCCATCTTATTGTTCTATAATTTCATTTCAAACCATGCCTCCAACCTCAACGGAGACTCAATCCCAATCTCTTGGAGGTTTTGAATATATAACTATAAAAGTTGTTGAAAGTGGGTTTCAGTTAACTAATTGCTAAGAGTGAGTGGGTAATCCCAATTCAAGTGGTTCCAAAGAAGTATGGAATCACTCTTATTAATAATATTTATGGTGATATTCTTCCCACAAGGGTTATTATTGGATATAGAGTGTGAATTGACTATATGAAGCTAGACTCATGTAGCAATAAAGACTATTCCCCTTTTCCATTCATTGATCAAGTCCTTGAATAAGTGGAAAGTCATGAGTTATACTGCTTTCTAGATGGATTCTTAGGGTATAATCAAATATATGTCTCCTTATAAGATCAATTAAAAAAACTTCACCTATCCATTTAGAACTTTTTCCTTCAAGCATAAGCCCTTTGGGTTATATAATACCCCTGATACCTTCTAGAAATGCATGATGGGAATATTATATGACATGGTAGGGGATTATTTAGAGGTATTTATGGATGAATTATCCATATTTGGGGATATATTTTAGGGATTCCTAGTAAATGTTGAAAGTATTTTGTTTATATGTGAGGATAAGAATCTTATCTTAACTTTCATTTCATGGTAAAGGAATGACTTTTTATGTGTCATATGGTCTCTGGTAGAGGGATTGAAGTTCATAAGTCCAAGGTTGATAACATTTGTCACCTTATCTCTCTAAAAACTATAAAATAAGTGAGATCCTTATTCAGAAATTCTATTTTCTATAGAAGGATCATTAGGAATTTTAGCTCTATTTCCCAACCACTTTATTCTCTATTGGTGAAATATGATCTATTTTTATGGATATAAATATGTGAGGAATCATTATCAATACTCAAGTCATATCTTATCTCTACACCTCTCATGAAATCTCCCAATTGGAAAATTACATTCAAAATCATGTGTTATGTGAGTGATTTAATTGTAGGATCTATCTTAGGAAAAAGTGTTTATAAAACTCAATGTGTCATTTATTATGAAAGTAAATCATTAAAAGATGAAAAAAATCAACTACACCACCATTGAGAAATATTTTCTTACTGTTATCTTTTCCTTAGAAAAATTCAGGTTCTATCTCTTAGGATCCCCCGTCACTGTCTTCAAATATCATTCATCTCTAAAATACCTTTTCCAAAAACAATATCTCTAAGGATAGATTAATTTGATGGTCCCTTATTCATCAAGAGTTTTATATAACCTCTAAGGATAAAAATGGTGATGAAAATAATTTCATTGATCACCACTCTAGGATGGAATTCAAAGATAGCTCACATCACCTTTATGTGTCAGATTCATTTCCCGATGAGCATGTCTATTCAGTGAGTGATTTTACATGGTATAATGACATAGAAAACCACTTGTTCATGGGTGTCATTCCAAGATTATTTGTGACTTAAGATAAGTGTAAATGTATTTCTTATTTCAAACACTTTGTGTTTTATTATCCATACCTCTTTAAGTTATGTCCAGATAAAGTCATTAGGAGATGTTTTTGTGAGTCTGAGCAATAGTCCATTCGTAAATTTGGTCATGTAGAGGCATGTGAAAGATAATTTTATACAAATAAAAAAAAGTAAAGGTCCTCTAAAGTGTTTTATTTTTTTCTAACCTCGCTAAGGATTCCAAAAATTTCTTCCAAAGTTTTCATCGATTTCAAAAATTGTGATCCATAACCAAAATAAATCAAATGACCCTAACTCCCATTCTAGTTGTAGAAATATTTTATTATTGGGGAGATAATTTCATGAGACCCTTACCAAAATCTATAGTATATATCTAAATACTCTTAAATATTTATTATGTCTCAAAATAGGTAGATTATATTCCCACCAAGTCCAATGGCCATCATGTTGTGATCTGATTCTTTAAAGAACACATATTTTCTAAATTTGGAATTCCTATGGATATCATCAGTGATCAGGGAACTCATTTCTGAAACCATCCCTTCTTGGAACTAATATCTAAGTATGGGATTTCTCACAAAATTTACACTGCCTACCATCCTAAAATCTATGGTCAAGATGAGTTGGAAAATAGGGAAATTATTAAAATTATTAAAAAAATCAATCCCTCTATGAAAGATTGGTCTAATAAACTCTTGGATTCCCTTTGGTCATATCATACTACATTCAAAACCATCCTAATAATGTCACAATATTGTTTGGTTTATGGAAAATATTTCCATTTACCTATTAAAATTGAACAAAATTCCTTTTGAGAAATAAAAACAATGAGATTTATCATTTCTTTTCCTAAAACAAAGAGGAAATTAGACCTTAATGAACATGGGGAAATTAGGATAAAGGATTATGAATAATAAAGGATCAATAAAGATGTATTTCAAGCCTACCAATCTAGGTATATCAAATTAAAACACTTCAATATGAAAAAATTCATTCTCTTATATAGTTCCAAAGTTCATTTACACCTAGAAAGGTTAAGGTCAAGATGAACAAGGCCATACACAATTCATCATGCATACCCCCATGGGGTATTAGAGATTTAGTATCCCACTAATGGAAATATCATTAATGTTAATGGTCATTGTCTAAAACCACTCATTAATACATTCAATAAACATGAAAGTTGGGAGGAGTTAACTGATCCAACCTATAAACCAAAAAAACAGTTGATAGATTTAGGGTCTACGTTGAGATAATGACATTAAAAAAAGCATTTTATAGGAGTCAATCTGACTTATACTCATACCATGACTCTGTGTTTGGTGTTCCAAAATAAACAAGTAAAAAAATTCCTATACTTTTGTCTTCATTTGGTTTTAGTTAAGGGAACCTCATAGGGTTTCCATTGTTTTTTAATTCTTTTGGTGTGTAAGATTTAGGGGATACTTATATTAAAGTATTTTTAGGAAAATCACATTTATTTTAGTTGTAAAAACACAAAATACTATCATTGGTGAGGATTTTTTGAGTAACATGGATATTAGGGGATTAAATGGGAGTATTAAGAACTTCAACTTCAACCATAAGGTGAATTCATTTCATGATTCTCATTTCAAGTTTTATTTTGGAACTATTTTCCTCTACCTCTATCTCCTTCTAAATTTTCTTTTCTTTAAACACTGGGGATAGTGTCATTCAATTTTGAGGATAAAAATAAAGAACAAAAATCATGTTTCAAAAAAAAAATTGTCTGCATAAATGGAAGTAAAAAATTCTTTAACCTTGAACATGATAATACACGTTGAAAACTTTGAAAATGGATATAAAATAATTTTTTATGCCTTTATTCTAATTTTAATCCAAGTTTAAGTTCATAATCATAGATTTTATAAAGTTTTTCATTCTAATATTATTTTTATACATTTAAATTTTCATCCATTTAAAAAAATCACAACACACGCCCTTTGGATTGCAGGGTATTAGTTTGAGTTTTTTGGGTCCCATAATAAATATAATATGTTTGGTGATCATTTTAATTTTAACATGAGTAATAAAAAATGTAAATAAAAAACAAAAATAAATTTTCACATAGATCAATGGATTGACCTTATATGTGGATTTAAACACTTAGGGATCATTACTCCATAGTTTTTTGGCCAATAGTTGGTGATTTTATCTTTATTTGTGGCCATTTTAATTTTTTTTATTTATTTAAATAAAGATAATTCTCAATTATATGAGATTTATTGGTTCCCTAAGGTGTTTGAGCCTTCTAGTCATTAGAAAAGTCTCACTGCATGGGTTGACTTGATTGAGTGAAATTTCAATTACCATAGAAAAATTGCAAAAAAACAAACAAAAAACCCCAAATAAATCATAAATACTTCTCTTAAGGTTAAAAAGTGATTCTAGCTAGTGATTATATATTTTCTACATAAATAAAACTAAACCCTCAAGTCTATTATGATTCACAACACATGATCATGCTTAATTTAAATTGGATAAAATGTATTAATGAATTTGAACAAAGGAATTGACTCAAACTTGGGATATTCCTGTGAACCTATCTTGTGTTAAATTATTTTGATAGGTTTCATGATTTTTTTTCATGATTTCTTTTAGTGATCATAGTATATTAACTTGTTTCTAGAAAAGGGAATTAAATTTCATATTTTTGAGATACTTTTTGATCGGGACTAGAAAAACTCAAATTGGGGGGGGGGGGTGATTTGCCACTAAAATATGATAATATTTATTGTGTATATTATAATATTCATGTTATTATTTATTCATAAACACCATTTTTAGTGTATTTTACAATATGAACATTATTTCACATTACGATTATAATTCTCTATTATAGTTCACTATTGCTTGGTATGTATTGAAACAAATTTTTAACCACCTGTAGGTATGTATTTGAATTTCATATTTCATTTTTAGTTTTAAAATTCTATTTGGAACATTTCTTCCTTCTATATCACATGGAGATTCACATTTAAAGACACTCATATTTTTCTTTGAACGTAGAAACTTCTAGGTGAAGTGAACTTAACAGTAGCCCAATAAAATAACTGTATCAGCCATGAAACATGCCCAATAAATCTCAGATTTCAAATTTAGATATAGGAATACATGGATGAAAGTTAATTAAAAATTTTATACATATAATTTTTAGGCTTGAATGGATTTCTAGGCAGTCCAAGTTGAAGAAGAAATTTTAGGCCAGATCTTGTGGCCCCAAATTAAAGTCCACCATTTCAATCATATATCTGAAACCCAAAAATTAAATTGGGATGAAATTTTATAGGTTGTTATAAAAAATAATGGGATTAAATTTTTTCTTCTATGGAACACTAAAATTCATCCATCTAGAATATTTTTTGGGCATACCTTTTGGAGGTATGCAAGCTGGTTTCAATTCCTGGTCAAGGGAGGAAAAGTCCACATTCCACAAAATTTTCACCACCCTAGGCCTACCATAATAAAGTGGAAAGACTTTTAATATTTGGGGATAAACCCAATAATTTTAAATTTTATATTTAATTCATTTGTGGTGAAGGAGTTAAGGAGGCTTTAGGTTTATTTTAATTTTAATATTATGTTGTTGTTTTGTATTCATGTGTTTATTTTTTTCACATGTAAGTTGTTCTACTTAACTTTAGTTTCTTAATAAAATTTCTTTATATTATACGATTATATTATTATTCATATCACATTGATATCATTTCCTTAATTTGTGAACTTATTCACACCAACACTAAATTCTTCACACAATGGTAGAGTGGTCGTTATTTCACTATTTTTTTCTTCAATTATGCCCTCATGAGTCTAATATCATATTCCATTGAGATATTTTCATAAATGGGTGGATAAAAATCTTATCAGTTGATCTAAGGAAGTATAAAGGGGATAGATTTGATGTTATTTCTCACTCAATAAATGTTTAATAATTTATTTTATTTTATATTCTCATTCAATTATTTTATTTCTTCTTATTACTTATTTAATCTTATCACCTCACTTTTCATGTGATAATAATATAATTTACCATAAAGTGACTATGAAAATGATCCTAAAAGTTTATAGGTGATTATAATGTGTTTTTGAAGGTGTTAAACTAGTAAGTGATTAGGTTATATTGTTTTTATTGAATGAATATTTCTCAAGTTAATGAAATTGAAATAATTTAAAACAAAATTCATCTGATCAACCCTTTAATATATCCTAGGATCAACCCACTCTCATAAATTGAAATCAATTAGGTATTTTATTTCTATAATAATACAACAAAAATCAACCATAAATTTGGCCACTTTGTATCCAAAAAAATACTTATAATGAGTTTCTATAATTTCTTCTTAGGTCTATGAGGATTCAACAACCCTTTTGTATTGCAAGAGACCACTTAGACCTTAGGGTAAATTTGGGAGAGACCAGCTACCACATTTTGAGGGGAAGTGAAATGGTAATTGGAATTTTGTTTTGGATATGGTAAGTTCATCTTAGGTATGTAGCTAAGGAACCCCATTTCATATGGAAAATGAGGTTATTGGGGAGTTGGGATTGAACTTTAAAGATGCAACCTACAAATATTATTTTGGATAAGAATCAAAACCCATATAGTTTGAGTGTGGAGTTTAAGTTTATGTAACAAGGACATAATATGAAGTTTACAATCATGTGGTAAGTATTCTTATGTCTTGAAAGTGGTGAAAATGAGGGATGGAGTAAACCTTATGATTTGAGGCTACTTAAGAAATAGGGGATCATATCATGATATTCATATGAGGAATATCATGATCACCACACTAGGAATCCTAGTCCCCTCACACATGGAATCTAATTCTCACCACATATGGTAAGGATACAATTTAATGTCTTATTTTGAGGATTTTTGATGTAGTTTTATGTTTTGTGTTGAGGATATTGGCTAAATTTTAATGTCTTATATTGAGGAAATTTGATGAAATTTTACATTTTAAACCAATGAATTCAACTATAGTTTTATGTATTATGTCAAGGACATTGGATTTAGTTTAACATATTTCACTACAGATATCAGATTTCACAAAGGTGTGAAAATGGAAGATTATGTGGGGTTTATTCCTTAATCTTCCCAGTATTGGTTATAATGAGAGGATAGAAGGATACCAGGATCCTACATACACTTTTTTTGTGTGTATTTATTTTGCATAAGTAAGCCATAATCGAGTGGATTCATGGACTATGAGCACTCAAATTTTATGAAATTTTGTTTTGTGAAAGGAGGCGTCAAGTGGGGGTCCCTAGTGTTAGGTTCTCATAAATTTGGATTTATGTGAATGCATAGAGTTATGTGTACCACGGTCTTAAGAACAAGTGTGTTTCATGGATGTCTAAGGAAGGGGTTTCATTAAATTTGGGTGTTCCATGAAACAAGGAGTTATGTGAAGAGGTTAATTCTTTCATGGACTATGTTCTTAATCAATGAAAGTTTTTTGAAATTATCTCTATGACATACTAGACCCATACTCCCGATTCAGTTTCTAAAAACACATTTTTTTTCTTTTTACTTATTTTAAAAGTAGTGGTATTATAAATAGTGTCCCAAATAAACCAGTGTATATATAATTACAACCTAAAATCAAAAAAAAAATGATTCACTTCATTCCCAATGATCTTTTTGGTCTATATCTTTAGATAATTATAAATTATATTACAAAACAAACTCATACTAATACTAAATGGGTGATATATTTTCCTTATTATTAAAACTCTTATAATTATACTATATCTTTTCTCAATCTAATACTAAATTAAAAATAACTCATACTCATTATATTAAAATAAATTATTTTGGGACTAATTTTTTTTTAATGTGGGTTGAGCACAATATTTCTTAATAATGGTTTTTAAAATAGATGAAAAACAAATTTTTAAAAAAATTAAAAACCCCATTAAAACATTTTTTAAACATAAAATTCACCTTTTCCTTTATAAACCAAATGTATTTTCATAAAAAAATTGAAACTTGGGTAAGAAGAAAGATTCTTTCTTGAAAAATTTCTTTGAGGAAAATTTTGAAATACTATAAAATTGCTTTATTTAATTCAAAACCTTTGATATTTTATAAAATCAAGAAACCCATTTTTCAAATGTGAACCTTTACTTTTGAAGAGTATAAAAAATAAATCCTTATAAACTGATTCCAATTATTTTCAAATAAAACTACATTGTATACTCAGAAAAAAAAACCATGAGGTGACCTGGAACACTTAATATTGTATAGGTCCTCCCTGTCACTTGGTGAACAAATACCTTGAGGTTTGAGTTCACTTCTAATTAATCATCATTTGTATAATATGCAGGTAAAATATTTTAATAAATAATTTTGTAGCTTTCTATTATTTTATTTAAAAAATGGATTTATAATAAGAAATACATATAAATACATGCTTGGTTGGTAGATAAAAACTTGACAAAGGGATTATTTCATGAAATATATATTATTAAAGAAATACATACATGGTTTAGAAACAATAAATAATCATGGAAATAAATCCTTAAAATTGAATCATGAAAACAAGCATGGAACATCGACAAGGAAATTAGGTTATGTACATATAATAATTAAAACATAAAAATTATCCATGAAGATAAAATTATTTTTAAAAGAATACAAACTTTTAAAAAATAAAAAAGGTGTAAGTTTAGAAATAAAATTTTTTAGACGTGAAATGAATAAATTTGAACAGATATGGTATTATTCAAATACTTCTTGAAATAAAATCATTATGAGGAGTTTTATTTACAAAGTATTGAAGAAAATTAGATATTTGTTAAAAATAAAGGAATGATTTAAAAAAATTACAATTGATGATTTTCTTAAATAGTTTCCCTTATATATAAATTGTTAATTTTAAACTCATTTAATGACTTTGAAGAAAAATAAGAGTTTATTGGAAATATAAAAATAAATAATTTTAAAACATTTTCCCCTTATATTATAGTTTCAATTGAACTTTATTTCTTTCTCCTTTTCTAAACACCTTCTCAATGGTAATTTCTAAACTCACTACCCTTCTTCATTGATTATACAATTTCAATATGAATTTTTTTAAAATGAAATTATCAATATACCTTAACCTAAAGATCTCTTTTATGTAGGAAATATATACTATTTGTGGTGCATAATATTATTGAATAATAATTTAACTTTTTTATTTTTATTATATATATTACTATCAACTAGGTTCCTAATAAAGTGACATGTAGTTACCATAAAATAGTAAATATTTTTTCTAAAACTGATCAAATTATACATTCCTATTAAATTATTTACGCCAGTTAGTATTATTATTTCATCTTCCCTATCCAAACTAGCTGTGTGGTTCCCAAAAATGAAAATGTGTATTAAATATATATTCAGATATATTTTCCATCAAATGTTATGAAATATAAACATACAAGAAGACAATGATTTCTTTCAGTATAATATTTTACATGTCTCACCATTTCAAGAGGATTTCATCACCAAGATATGTCATATGTGTGTGTGTGTGTCTAATTAATAAGTAACTCATTCCAGTCACTTGAGAGAAAGAAGACAACACCTCAAGCTATGACCCTAGCCCTGTAAATTTTTTCTTACCATTTCCCAGTCCTCCTTACATCTTGTGAAGTCTTTGAGGGTCCTAAAATGAAAAGGTAAATACACATCCATGCATATGTGTGTGTGTGTGTGTCTGCATGTGTGTGTGTGTGTGTGTGTGTGTGTGTGTCTGTATGTATGAATTTCATTGATAATAGAAACAACGTCAGTTGGGAGTAAAGAAGATGACGACTTATGTTATAATCATGTCTTAGTTGGATTTATCTTATCCTCATTTTTATATTCAAGAATTATTCATAACCTTGGTTATATTTGTATACACACATACATATATATATATATATATATCATTGATGCAACACTGCAATATTGGGTAGGTGAAGAAGAATATGGGGATGTCAGGGATTTTTAATGGTTTCATCCATTCATGGCCTCGTTATGTCATTATCATCTATGATAGATGAATAGTGTCATGAAGATAAAATCCCACATAAAACTCAACTTCATCTTGGTGCTCATTTATGTACCAATTTATGGCTTACCAATACAATAGGAAATATTAAATGACTCGATGGTGTACAGCGTCGCTCATTCTGACCCCTCATGTGTTTCAAACCACCCACACCAACCCGCATTCTTGCTCTCCCTTCTTTGCTCATGCACGAGATTTTCTTCCCTTAAGCTTAGCCTGTGTGTGCTATTCCCATTACTATATTCAATCTAGGGGCCATTTCCATTTATATATATATATATATAATTCATTATTACTACTATTATAATTTATTAAATTTGTTCTTTTTCAATTAATATAATCTTATTATCTTTAGTGAAAATATCAATAATTAAATGTATCAATTCCAAATCATGTCTTCTATTTTAAATAAACATTTTATTACTATTAAAATTTATATTTTACATCAATAAACAAACTCCAAAATTAATATTGATTAATTTCATTTATATATTAAAATAAATATAATAATGGTCCAAGTATAAACATTGATATGTGAACATTATCTATTTATATATTGTTTCTAAAAAATAAAGATATAGATAAATTAATACTTTTATATTACAATTATTTTATTCCTTATCTAAAATATCTCGTAATCATTTTACCCCAACTACTACTAATGGTGTTGAAACCATTCACATCGGTTATATTTTTTTTACTTTAAATACAAGTACCCCATATCTCCTTATTTTACTTCGAAAAAAGATTCTTATATTCCCACTTATCTGCATTCTCTCCATCACAATCTTCATAGAAGTAATCTTCATGTCCAATCATGATAATTCATTCTAAAACCATTCTATTTTAAAGTTTATTTTTATTTATTATGCCTTAGCATTCTTAGATATAATAGTCAATATTGTATTTTCATTATAATTTTTACCACCCTTTTTTTATTATGTCATTTTATTATTATATCTGGTAATGTAAGTCTTATAATCTATAAAAAGTTACTTCACCTTTAAATATGGAATGTGATTTTACATAAACTATAACTTAGTTTGATTTAATTTATTAAACCATTAATTTAAAGGATAACTACATATATTTAAAACCTAGGTTTTTATAATCTAAAACATAATCTAATATATATAAGGACTTATGGGAGGTATTTCTTTAATGTTTCTCAACTTTGGGAATCCATGGGGGTCTTTGGTTGCACGAATTCAAGGAAAAAGGTGTTTCACTACCTAAGAGAATAATCCTTATACTTAAAAAGGTGTTTCATAAGAATTAATGGTGATACACTATTTATAAACATTTTGGATTATGAAAATCCTTGTTTCATGCAACTCTTATTGTCTCACATAACTTGGGAGTTTCGATGTTGCTCTGACTTTGCTTCACACAACTTTTTGTTGTAAAAACCCACAGACTTTTCCTTTTGGAGGAGTTTTCTAATGTTCATAGAACTCTCATTTTGTGAAATTTATTTTTTTATAGAGTTATACAACTTAATTTTCATGAATTATTAGGGTTTACACAAACTATTGCAAAGTGTTTTGAAGTGTTTCCCTTTGAATTAGAATTCTTTATGATGGTTTTTTCTCTTTTGATACTTCTTGGGAACACTCAATGCCTCAAACACACATTTTCAGCACTAAAAATGTTGATGATGATAATTCTTAGAGGAAAATTATATGTAATTTCAAGGTCAAATCATGTCAAAGTAAGAGAAATTTGTTTTTTAATCAATATACCAAGAGATAGTTAGAGAGGATATAGATAAATTTTAATCTAATTTATGCCAAGGAGCATTGGATTCCATTGGTCCTCAATGTTTCCCATGGATCTTCTCTTCAGTAGTGGATCTTATTTCTCAGTGATCATTAGGATTGATAGGTATTGTGGGAGAAGTTCCATGAATAGTTTTAAGAGGAGTTTATCTCTTTTACGTTGAAGGTGGAATAGTGAAAAGAGTTTATTTCCCTCTAATAGTGAAGATCCCATGTTTGGGTGTTTGGTATTCACTTTAAGGAAATTCTTTGTTGTGCTTCTGAACTTATTTCAAACGATGATTTTCAAGAATGAAATTTTAAAGAGGTGTTGTGCCTACAAATACATTTTTAGTTCACCCTATTTACATTTTTGACATATCTAGAGGTACTAAAAAAATAAGGGGTGATAGAGAAAATGTTTAAATTAATTTTTTTATCTAAAGAGGGGAGTTTCAGCATATTCTGAGGAGTAGATCTATAGATATTGGTCCTTGTTTTCTGGGTAGTTGATGTTTCAAATGGTGAGGATTCATTTTAAGACTCGTTATCACTTATCTAAATATAGTAGATAATGTTCCTATAATGAAAACTTTTATATGGTTTTATTTTAATATGTAATTCACGTAAATCAGTATTTTTTGTATCCAAACTTCCTTGTTACTCAGTGTGGTTTTAGAAACCTTCTTTAAGTATAGACTTTGTATCAGTTTCCTCCTATTACTTATCATTAATAACATAATGGTAAGTAGTTTTTCAAATAGAATAGTGAGGTATATAAATCAAGAGATAGCACAATGATGTTCCCTATCCTTAGGGATATATGTATGAGCATGGTCATGAAGGTGAATATTATCGGGGTAAGTGAGGTAGAGGTGCAGGGTGTTGTTAAATACATTCCATGGAGTTTCAAGTGCCAAGAAAACCATACATCATTTTTAGTACCATCTATTTAACTTCTACCTTGGTTTATACCATGTTTTATATGGTAAATTCCCACTCCTTCATTGTACTTACCTTGTTTTGATCTCTATTACTCTAAGTGTAGAGACTTCTAGAGACCTTGTGATTCTCGCTCAAATTTACCCAAGAGATGAAGGTAGAATGGTCCTTGTAGTTTATCTTGGGTTATCGAATCCTTAGAGACCTAAGAAGTAACCTACAGACACGTACATTCTATGGATTGTTTTCAGATATGAAGTGTCCAACATGGATTGATTTTATATGGGTTTAAAGGATAACTAACAGATTTAAGTGAATTCAATTTAAAATAATGAGTTGATCCTAGGTTATCGCTCGGGGTGGATTGGACGTATTCCCTTTTCAATTATTTAAATTTCTTATATTTGATTTGATTTCATTTAAGAAGATAACACAAAAACATCACTTAATGGTTTAATACCTACACCCTTTAATACTAATCACCTATACACTTGAAGGATCAAAGTTTTGAGCACTTCAAGGTAAAGGTTCGTATTAGCACATGAAGTGTGTGGCCTTAAATTCAACAAGGACGATGGAGTTTAAAATCATCAAATAAAAATCTCAGTTAAAGAAGTGATTATACATTAATAGGGTGATAAATAACATCCAATCCAGCCCCTTTCTACTCCCTTGGATCAACCAATAAGTGGTTTATCCCTCCATTGATTCTATGGTTTCAATGGAAGCGGAAAGTAGACTCATGAGGGACGAAATGGAGAAGTAAAAAAAACATAATAAAATAACAATCACTCCACCATTGTGTGATAATATCACAAGGTTTGGTATGAAAAAGTTCACACCTTGAACCAAAGATATCAAAGTGATAAGGATAACAATAGAATAAGAGGAAAATAAGAGGTTTTATTAAGAAACTAAAGTGATTTGAACAACTTACATGTGAAAGACAAACTTGAGACAACAAAATCACAGCATAACATTACAATTGAACAAAGCACCAAATATTCTTCAATCCTCCAAAACCACTGCCTTAAATAGACATTTTTGAGCCCTTGGGAAGATCCTCCAACAATCCAAGTCTCTTCAATTAATTTTGGTAGGCCATAGGTGGGTGGAAAGTAAGGGAGAATTGATTTTTCCACCCTTGACCCGAGGTGGCAGCCAGCTTTCCTTCACCAAAAAGACGCGCTTGTAAGGCCTTGTAGATGATCGAATCAGAGTGGGCCATAGAAAAAGAAACGGGATCCCCATATGTATTCTAAACTCCTATAAAGTTTGGGCCAATTTTGAGTTGTGGATTCCGAGATATGATCATATTAGTGGGATGTTTTTCTGGGCCGTAGAATCTGGCCTAGAATTTTATCTCTAACATGGGACACCAAAATGGACACTATAGAGGCCGAATTATCATTGGATCCTAAAGCGTTATTTGTTACTATACATGTCTTCTAGCATCCCATGAAATTTGGGATTCATTGGGCCTGTATCTTGGGCCCCATATTCTCATCAGTGGGATGGTGTCCAATCTGTCTTCTCCAGAATTGCTTCCTTTCATTGCCAAATATCTCCATCATCCTTTATGAATCTTTCATTGATCCTTTAATGAAAAATGTTCATATTGAAGTTAATATACAGTTAAAAAGAATATCAAATTAAAATATGTATAATTAGATTCCCTAAAATTAGATGAATCATTGGGTACTTCAAATGATTTTCAAAAATGTACCACATAATAGTGCATTTTAAGAAGGTATTACAATCATAATGTGAAATGATGTTCAAAGTGTAAAATGAACTAAAATGGTGTTTATGAATAATAAAGAACATGAATATTATTATATTAACAATGAATATTATCCTCATTTAGTGTCTAATCACACCCCCCAACTTGATTTTTTCTAGTCCCGAGCAAAATATATCTCATCAAAAATGAAATTTGAATTCCCTTTTCCAAAAACATTTTAATACACAATGATCACCAGAAACCCTTATACCAAACAATCATGAAACCCATCAAAATATTTTAATACAAGATAGTTTCATAATCAGATCCCAATCCCAAGCCCATTTCTTTGTTCCAATCCATTGTCATATTTCATCCAATATCAATTAAGTTTGAGGATGTGTTGTGCATCACAATAGACATGGGGGATCATCTTTATTCAAGGGGGAAATGATGGAAGTGCTAGGTGGAATCACATTTCAATATTAAGATGAGTATTCAATTTTTTTTTTATGTTTTTTTTCTTTTCTTGTTTTTTTTTTGCAATTTTTCCATGGTGATTGAAATTACACTCAAAAGAGTCAACCCATGTAGCGAGACTTTGCCGATGAATCCCAGGCTCAAAGGCCTTAGGGCACCAAGTGAAGCCCACATACTCAGGCATCATCTCGAGTTAACTTAGTCAAAAACAAATTCAAATTACCAAAAATAGAGATAAAATTACTAACTCTGGGCCAGACAACTATAGAGTCACGATCCCCAAGTGTCGAAAGCCACACATTAGGTTATTTCATTGCTCTATGTGCAAATTTATTATTTTTTTAAATTTTTTTAATTTGTTTTTTTATATTTGTTTTATTGAATACTCATATTAAAACTAAAATGATCACCAAACCTATGCTATTTATTTAGGGGACCCCATGAACTCAAACTAATACCCCACTATCCGAAGAACGTGTATTGTGATCTTTTTTTTTTTGGAAGAAAATATAAACGATGAAATATCACATTGGACAGCCACACTTTCCAAAATCTATGCTCATGAAATTATACAAGGATTAAAATCAGAATCAAGGTATGATAAATTATTTGATATTCAGTTTCAAAGTGTGCAATTTGTATTACCATGTTCAAAGTTAAAGAAATTTTTCCTTCCATTTTCACAATTTTTTTTCAAATCATTCACATTTTTTTTACACAAAAGCATTTTTTATTTTATCTCCCCCCCCAACTTAAAATAACACTATCCCCAGTGTTTAAAGAAAAGAAAATTTATAAGGGGGTAGAGATAGAGAATGAAAGTTCAAAAAGGAAATTGAAAATGAGGATCATGGAATGAAGTCACCTGGTGGTTGAAGTTGAAATTCTTGATGGTCCCTTTTAATCCTTTGATATCCATGTCAGTTGTAGATTTTCCTAGTAGAAAAATGAAAAACAAAACAAACAAAACAACAAAAAACAATATATATATATATATAATAAAGAAAGTACAATATAAGTATATATATAAAAATTATAGAATAAGGAAGCACAAAAAGACGTAGGTCAGTGGTAAGTGCATGCCCCTGTCTCCCTTTAGTCCCGGGTTCGAATCCCCGCGGCTCTGTCAGTTGTGATGGGGTTTCACCCATGACCCACGACGTGTCCCTTTTTATTATTATTATTATATTTTTATTTATTTATTTATTTATTTGTATTTTTATTTTAACCTAAAAACACATTAAAATAAAACAAACTGATGATACATTGTATTCTTTTTAAATTTATGGGTAAGGCATTACTCAAGGATCACACCACGTGACACGGATGAATATGGTGCTTCCCTTTCATACCCATCCATACTCATAATAGAAGAACAGGTCAACAATCTATTTTTTTATTTTTAAATATCAAAATGATTAATTAATCCTATTTAAAATATAAAGTTGATTAAAACAACCAAATGATTGGAAACTTGAAAACCATGGGTTGCCTCCCATGCAGCACTTTGTTTAACGTCGTTGGCTCGACTTGAACCCCACAACTTACCCAATAACAACTTTCAATATTTTAAGGACCACATGTTTCACCAATTCTACTAGGTTAAGATTTATTCTATTTTTATAATTTGTTTCATGCACAAACCTATGTTCTAAAAAGAGTGGTAAAATCCAAGAAATATCAAAAATGGTTGATCTAGTTTCCTATATATTCTTTCCTAAGACATCAATGATAATTCCAACTTTTTTGGTTTCAAGATAATCAATTTCAAAAATTGGAACTTTTTGGCTATCCCCGATGAATGGAAACTTGAGGGTGGATGGAAATTCCTTTCGTTCAAGTTCGGGTAGGCTAACACTTTCAGACATAGGTTGGAACTTTGAATCAAACTCAATTTCATTTTCAAAATTGCTCAATAGAATTGGTTCTTTTTGAATAGAATATTCGACCAAAAAATTGGAAAGATAAATTTTAGTAATGGGTATGGACTCAATGTTTGTGATTTCTCTCAATGGTTCAATGGTTGGTGTTTATGAAAATTCATCAATGGAGTTATACTTAGGAGACTCAATCCATGATGTCAAATTCTCCTCTTTTGAATCCAAAAAGTCAATTTCCTCCTTATTTAAAGACCCTTCATCAATTCCTTGATCCTCTTTATCTATTCCAAATCTAAAGGTTGGTTCCTCAATAAATTCATGTGGGGTTTGTGGGAAACTAGACACTTCATATAAGGTTATGGAAGGGATAGTTTTTGTAGGGATGGTTTCCTCACAAGTTTTAATGATTTTTAGTTCTAACCTCAATGATGAAACCTCAAAATTCATTATATCCATTTGTTGACATAGTTTTTTAAGTAATGGATGTGGATTAGTAGGGAGAAGGGGTTGATCTGAATGGTCTATTCTAGGTGGATAATAAAGTTGTTGGAATTGCACAGGAGGGTGTTCAGATTGGATTTGTGGGGATTGAAACTCATTATATATTGGGATATTTTGTGGATCATAGAGGTAAAAACAATGTGTTTCATTAGGTTTTTTATGATCACACATGTATAAATTAGGATGGTCATTTTGCATCACACATGGGGTTGGGTGTCAAAGTAGGGATAAGTTTCCCATGTTTGGACTTGTTCAAAATTGAATTCCATAGGAGTGAGGGGGTGAGAACAGAGAAGAGGGATGAAAAAAAATGATGATAGTGTCTAAGATAACTTACTTAGGTCCCCGGAAACGGTGCCAAAATTTGATTCTCGCTCAAATTTACCCAAGAGATGAAGGTAGAACGATCCTTGTAGTTTAGCTTGGGTTATCAAATCCTTAGAGACCTAAGAAGTAACCTATAGACATGTACATTCTATGGATTTTTTCGGCTATGAAGTGGCCAACTTGGATTGATTTTATATGGTTTTAAAGTATAACTAACAGATTTAAGTGAATTCAATTTAAAATAATGAGTTGATCCTAGTTTATCGCTCGGGGTGGATTAGACATATTCCCTTTTCAATTATTTCAATTTCTTATATTTGAGTTGATTTCATTTAAGAAGATAAAACAACATCATCACTTACTGGTTTACTACCTACACCCTTTAATACTAATCACCTATATACTTGAAGGATCAAAGTTTTGATCACTTCAAGGTAAAGGTTCGTATTAGCATATGAAGTGTGTGGCCTTAAATTTAACAAGGACGATGGAGTTTAAAATCATCAAATAAAAATCTCAGTTAAAGAAGTGATTATACATTAATGGGGTGATAAATAACATCCAATCCAGACCCTTGATACTCCCTTGGATCAACCCATAAGTGGGTTAGCCCTCCATTGATTCTATGGTTTCAATGGAAGCGGAAAGTAGACTCATGAGGGAGGAAATGGAGAAGTAAAAAAACACAATAAAATAACAATCACTCCACCATTGTGTGATAATATCACAAGGTTTGGTATGAAAAAGTTCACACCTTGAACCAAAGATATCAAAGTGATGAGTATAACAACATAAGAAGGGGAAAAGAAGAGGTTTTATTAAGAAACTAAAGTGATTTGAACAACTTACATGTGAAAGACAAACTTGAGACAACAAAATCGCAGCAAAACATTACAATTGAAAAAAGCACCAAAGATTATTCAATACTCCAAAACCACTGCCTTAAATAGGCATTTTTGAGCCCTTGGGTCGATCCTCCAACAGTACAAGTCTTCTCAATTAATTTTGGTAGGCCATAGGTGGGTGGAAAGTAAGGGAGAATTGATTTTTCCACCCTTGACCCGAGGTGGCAGCCAGCTTTCCTTCACCGAACAGATGTGCTTGGAAGACCTTCTATATGGCCGAATCAGAGTGAGTCATAGAAGAAGAAAATGTATCCCCATATGTTTTATAACCTCCTGTACAATTTGGGCCCATTTTTAGTTGTGAATTCCTAGATATGATCATATTGGTGGGATATTTTTCTGGGCCGCAGAATCTGGACCAGAATTTTATCTCTAACTTGGGCCGCCAAAATGGACACCATGGATGCCGAATTAGCATTGGATCATGAAGACTGATTTGTTACTATAAATGTCTTCTAAAATCCCAAGAAATTTGGGATTCATTGGGCCTGTATGTTGGGACCCACATTCTCATCAGTGGGATGGTGTCCAATCTGTCTTCTCCAGAATTGCTTCCTTTCATTGCCAAATATCTCCATCATCCTTTATGAATATTTCATTGATACTTTATTGAAAAATGTTCATATTGAAGTGAATATCCAGTTAAAAATAATATCAAATTAAAATATTTAAAATTATATTCCTTAAAATTAGATGAATCATTGGGTACTTCAAATGATGTTAAAAAATGTACCACATAATAGTGCATTTTAAGAAGGTATTACAATCATAATGTGAAATGATGTTAAAAGTGTAAAATGCACTAAAATGGTGTTTATGAATAATAAATAACATGAATATTATGTATATTAACAATGAATATTAGCCTCATTTAGTGGCTAATCACCTTGGTTTTGATTACTCAATATAGAGGTCAGTCAATCTTGTTTAAAGTATACTAAGGTTAAGAGATATTTGTAGTGAAGTATCAATCATTAGGATATCCCCTATGTTTATAGATACATTCATATGATGTAATTATTGGAAAATATTGATTATATTTAGTATAGGTTGTTATTGGTTACTTTTATAAAAATTTTGTTTTCATTGTTTCTAATGGTGAGAGTGATGTGTTTGTTGGTTATATAGGGTATTGGATGGGTCACAGATGCGTGGATATTCTTTATTCTCAACTAGAAGAGTTAATGTTGGGTTTAATGGAGGTTTAGGAGGTGGTGTTTTTGAAGCTGTGGAAGAGTTTATAATTACTTTCCTAAAAAAGTTGCAACACTACCCCCTCGATTTGATATCGAGTTTGGGATAGAGTTATAGCATAACATATCTCCAATTTCTATGTATCCTTATAGGATAGATCCTTTTTAGTTGTATAAGTTACAAATTTTGATCAAAGATCAATTTCAAAACAGTTTCATCCATCCTAGTATGCCTCTATAGGGTTCTATGTTGTTGTTTGAAAAGAATAAAAATGGTATTCAGTGGCTATGTATTTATTCTTATTGTATGAATAGGGTGATTTTAAATAACCACTATCCCCTCCCAAATATTGATGATTTATTCAATGAGTTGAAAGGATGTAGTTGGTTCTCAAAGATCAATTTGTGGTTAGGTTATCATCACATGAGGCTGAAGTGGGAAGATATCCCAAATACTGCCTTCAAATGACATTATGGACACTTCAAGTTTGTAGTAATTCTTTTGATTTTCATGAAAGACCTATATATTTTCAAGAGATTAATCAAATATTTGTTTCATGAGTTCTTGGATAAGTTTTTGTTTGTGTTCATTAATGAAATCATTATGTATTATAGGTTAAACAAGGATCATGACAAGTATCTGAGAGTTTTTTAGAGATTCTTTGATAATAATTACTCTATGGGAATCTATCCAAATGAATGTTTTTTCCGCAAGAGGTGAATTTCATTAAGTATGTTATATCTCATCAAGGGTTTGTTATAGATCCTTCAATGATTTAGTTAGTGGTTTCTTGGCTGGCCCCTAATAATGTTTCATAGGTTTATAGTCTACATGTCCTAATGGGCTATTATAGGAGGTTTTTTCCAGAATTATACAAGTTTGAAACTCCTTTAATATCTTTGATTGAGAAAGATCATGCCATCATATATAAAATGGTAAAAATATATTTTATTATCTAAAGGAGAAGTTGGTTAGTGCCTTTTTTCTTCATTTTACAAAGTAGGGGGTCATGTTTTAGGTTTTCTATGATGCTTCTTGAATTTCATTAGATTGTGTTTTGATATAGTAGAGTGTATTTATCTCCTATGGGTCATAGAAATTATAAACTAATGAACATAAATATTCTACCCATGATCTCAAACTTATATCAATCATGTTTTCCTTGATGTTTTAGTGATTATATCTTATTATAGAGCACTCTATGGTATTCCTGGATCAAAATAGCTTGAGATAAATTTTCACTCGATGTGATTTGAATCAATTTAATTGATGGTGGATAGAGTCCTTATAGGATTATGAATTAAAGATATCCTATACATTGGGGAAATGGAATGTGGTGGGTGATGTGTAGACTAGGAATTCATGCGGTGATAAAGTCCATGAGTTTAGAGATATGTGGGGTGTGGTGTTGGAGTTTGTAGAATTTCATCTTGATATAAAGGAATTTTATAGTATAGGTTTCTTTTATCATATGATAGTGAAATCATATTTTATGTGTCATGTATAGAAGTATCATTAGGGAGACTCATGGGTGGAGGTTTGGGGGAATCATGTTTTCTATGGTGATGCTTCTAATTTATGGTTATAGGATGATCAATATCAAAAAAAATAGGGGAGACTCCTTGTTTCTCTAGTGGTACATGGGTTGGTTCTCCATGAGCTTCATAGATCACCTTTAGTAATTCATCCTAGTATTAATGAGTTGTATCGTGCATTTAGGAATCAGTTCTGGTGGCTTGGGATGAACATGTTAGTATCACAGATCTTTTCTCAAAATTTATCCTACCATAAGGTAAAGTATAAACATCATGTTCATTTCATATTGTTGCAACAATTGGATGTTCCTTGTTGGAAGTGTGATGGATTTCATTATCAGTTTACCTTAATTTTAAGTAGGATGTCATTTTATCTGATTGATTATGTATTAGCTAATGAAACTAGATCATTTATTTTTGATTAGGGAGTTGATCATGATAGATGCTTTATCAAGGTTTTATGTGGAGGAGATTGTGTAGATTCATGGGGTTTTAAGGAAGATCATCTCTGATTGTGATCCTAATTTTACCTCATGAGTATGAAAGGGTATCCAAAATGATTTTAAATATCAATTATGACTTAACACTATATTTAATCCTTAAAAGGATAGTTAGGTAGAGAAGAATATTTATAAATTGGAGGACGTATTGTGAACATGTGTTCTAGAATTTGGAGGGTTGTGGAAAAAGCACCTACCTTTTATTAATTTTTCCTATAATAATATCTGAAACTCATTGATTGGTTTGGATATATTCAAATAAGTGTATGCAAAGCCTTGTAGATCTCTATTATATAGGGTCTAGGTTGTATATTCGGTGATTATTGGACCAGATTTGATGCTGAGTATAGTGGAGAAGGTTCCAGTGATTCATGAATAGATAAAGGCTAATCAAGACCATCATAAGTCTTATGTATATTATAGGAGGAGGATTATAGAGTTTAAAATTAGTGATAATGTGTTCCTAATGGTTTCTACCCATCATGGGTAGAAAATATTTCGTTATGGGGATAATATTTTCCCTTCATTTGTTGGACTATCTGAGGTGTTGGAGTGTATTTGTGAGGTAGCATATCAGTTGGTTCTTCCTCTGTAGATGTATTGGATCCATGATGTTTTCCCTATGTCGTTTATTATTCGATATATTAATGATGAATCTCATGTAATTGATTAAGTTGAGTAATAGGTTAAATATTATGCGACATTCATGGAGTGGCCTATTGATATTTAGGATTATTAGGAGAAGGTATTTAATTGGAAAGTTATTCCTTTGGTTCGTGTCTTATTTAGGTACAATGGTTTAGTGGAGAGTAATTAGAAATATAAATCAATTATGTGTTCTTAGTATCATGATTTATTTTTTGTTTAAATCTTTTTGAGATGATTATTTTTGAACAAATTTTAATCTGATTAATGTGTTGGGATAGTCTACTACTTCCAAAATTGGTGTTTTTTCCCTTTGGGTAATGGTTGTGCTTTTAGTGCCAGTGAGATTCCTATTTGATAGGTATCCCATGGGGTGTTTAGTTATATAATTTTTTTATTCCCTTTCTTGGGTTTGATTTTAATTATCAAGGATGAGAATTATTGGATAGATATTTAATATAGAGGCTTGAATCTTCCTTAATTTTTATTTGAGGGTTTTGGAGGTTTTGGAGTGAGTCTTGAAAATAGTTTGAAGGTGAGTAGTTAATTTTTGGAATTATGAGGGACAAAGGACCACCCAAGGCCTTCGGGCTAGTTGATTCTCAAGGCCTTCGGGACACCTTAAGGCCTTAGGGCCACCCCAAGGCCTTCGGGCCACATGAATTCAGGCCCCAGACATACTACAAAAAAAAGGAGCAGCCCCAGAAGAGGATTCAGAGTAGGTGCACTCACCAGAGCAGAGCTAGATGGATTGTCAGAATGAGAGGGTATGGTTATGCCATCGGTACCAGCCTGTACTTGCACGGGAAGCCTAGCCAGATAGTCATGAAAAGGTGGAGAGCTACTATCAATATGAAGATGCTAGGGAGGGGCAGTTCCTTGTAGATAGTCTGGTTGAATGTCATAAGACCTTCGGGTCATGTAATCTCCTAAACCTACAGGCCATGTAATCTCTGAGCCTACAAGCCTTGTAAGGGTTCCCCCTCATCCCTTGAAATGGGGGTTATCAAAAATAAATAAAAAATGAAGGCCTTCGGTCCATTCAGGAAGGTATCCTTGGATGGTTCTTGTTAGATATTCTATAATAAATTGGGTATAGAAAAACAATATTTTCAAATGGATTTTATCCCCTTTGTTGTGTTTAAGATATTTCTATGATGTGGTCATGTTTTGTATGAATGGTGGAAATGGTGAGGCCTATTTTTCTATATCATGGTGTTTATTGACTAGAGCTTAGGTTTGAGGCTAAAGCACCCATTTTTGAATCCACAATGTCATAGTGGAATTCAATAATACAATCCCTATAGTGAAATGGTCAAGAATTTAAAATGGGATTAAGGCCATTTTAATGTTTGTGAACATAGGATCCTAGTTGATCATCTCAGCGATGTGAGGTGAAATTTTCAACATTTATTGTCTATTATTCATTGAAAATACCATAATTTTAATTCAATTCTTGGGTAAATAGTGATTTTTGTTAACTATATGAAATTGAAAATTAGTTGGAAATTGGATTTAAAAATGGTTTTTATTTATATATTTATCTTTTGATATAAATTTTGAAGCCATTATTTGGAAGGGAATTGTGTCTTATTAAATTATCAGAGTTAATCTTAATTGCAAAAAAATAATAAACTAAAAAATGTGAATTCTTTTTATTTATAGGTTGAAAAGATTATAAAGGATAGAACAGATCCTTCTATACATTGTCGCTTTTCTAACCATGGGTACTGACTATGAGTTACCCCCTACATTGAGAACATATTGTGGCATGATAGGTATGGTGATCTTGCCTTTAACTTGTCATGAGCGCTATTTTTTGTCAATTCCCACCTTACCGTACCATATTCTCATGGTAGTTATATATACTGTGAGCACCATCAGCTGATTGCACATGCTCAAAAATTCTATAAAGGAAAAAATAGATGATTGCGTGAAGAAAATTTATTGACAATGAAACCCCTTCATGGTAGGCATACCTATAGTAAGAAACCTTTTTCAACACCATCTCACAGTCAACATACTAACCATGTCATTCATGGTAGGCAAGGTTATCATGAGAATTTTCCACCTCTTCTTATCATACCCCTACCTCTCAAGCTACCATACATCTATCAAAAGACACCAAGCCTCCACTTACCCTAAAGAACAATAACCATGTCAAGTGAAGCTTGAATATGATCTAGAGGCTGGGAGTTACACTAGATATTTCCAACAACACTTATGGCCACATCCTCAAGGAAAACTAGGGTGACACTTACCCTGACTGCATCAACTTCTACTGCAACCCACTGATTTGGGATGATGATGGAGTAAATCCACCTCTCTAAGAGAATCATAGTTGTAATCATATCCAATTTGAGATATTGATTAACTTATGCTGAGATCTATATAAAAACACCATGAGTAAAGCCTCCCTTCCTGCATAGCCTCTAAGGGAGCTTTGTAATTACACTGAATTGTGAAGTAGATTGATACCTATCAGCATTAGATCCATGTGATAAAGTACCAAGCTCCCATGATAATATTAAGGAATCAAGGGAGTGGATTTGAACAAAATTACACACTATTTGAAGAATTTGAGAGGATCCCTTCACCATTAAATGGAACCAATGGAAAGTGTAAGTTTTGAACCTGGGGTATGCAAGAAAAGACATCTTTCTAAGAAATGCAGCACCACTGACAAGATATGGTTGGTATTTTCTAGCCAGTGATGTGAAATCCGAGTTGCAGATACTAGCTGTGTATGATATATTGTGGTTAAAAACAATAATTCCTAGTTATAACATAAATAACAAGGACCATAAACTAAATCCCAATCCCATTTTTCTATTCAAACATAATGAAGACACCCATTGAGATGTAAAACACTGGAACACTCCACCATCAAAAGGACACTGGAATGGATTGTGGGAGGAGAACTAATTCCTTACAAAAGTTATCCATTACCTTCAATCTAGAAACATCTCAACCATCTAGTAGAAAGTAAACTTACTTCTTGTTGAAATCATTCATTCCAAAATTATATGAGGAAACATTTTCCCCTCATTTAGAGGGAAGAAAGATATCCAAGAATTCATCTATAAATGGAATTCACTATGCTGGAAGAAGGAATGATAGAATAAATCACTCTTAAAGTCTTCCCACACTCATTGTCTACTATGAATCTCATGTTATTTTAATTCCTTATCATAAAAACCCTGATGATGGAACACTGTTCATTTGTGGTTGTGCTAAGATTAATTCCCTCGTTTTCCCCTGTTGATAAATTCTGATCATTCTATGTACTAAATCCTCTATGGATCTTAATGGTTTTAACTAGTATAGGTTTATTCTCATTTTAGATTATAATTTCCTCTTTTTATTATCCTAATTTCACACACAAATCACTTTGATTTAATTTACTACATGAGATAGTAAGTAGTAGGGGTTAAAGGGTGAATAGGGGTATATAATCACCAGGCCAGTCAAAGGTGGGGAATACAGTGATCATTTTATTTCCCTATCTGAACCAAAATAATATGATAAAAGTAATTAATAGGATTCAATTTATAATAGAATGAATAGATACCAATTGAATAATGATTCAGTAGGATAATTAGGGGAGGATTAAAGGTAAGACCACTTGTAATGACCCAATATTTTTCAATGGAAATTCCTTTATTATAAATATGTCATAATCACATAAAATCAAAACATAATTAACTACTAAGTGTTATGTGACCCTTAAAACAAAAGTTTTTCACTTATGTGATGTGAATTTCGAAAATCTGACATACACGGTTGCGATCAGTAAGCTATTTGGAGTCCAATAAAAAAACTTAAATTTTTTGAATAGTAACCTACCCTTATGAATAGTAACATACCCTTATGAATAGTGATATACCCTAATGAATAGTAAAATTACCTATTATATTATATAAATAATATTCAATTGAAAGTATGATATACCTATGCTTTGGAATAAGTAAATAAATGTTTTAAAACTGTTGTTTTTAGAATAAATTATGATTTTAATTAAATAATAAAATTATCATATTTAGAAAATTATTTTTAAAAAATGGACTTCATTTTTGAATTCTACACATTGAAAAATGGTTGGGGTGAATTTTTGGTATTTTTCTGAAATACTTGAATTTTTTATGAATAGTGAAATACCATAATTTACAAAATAAGCTAAATAAGCTAATTATAGAGTCATACATGATGTTATACTGATGTAAGACCAATTGATTTGGGTTCACATGATAAAATTACTATTCTTGGTCATGGAAGAATCATTATTTCTTGTCTTGTGGGAAATAATAAATTAATGAATTTTATATTGAGAAATCCCCTCTCTCCTCCACTATAACGCCCCCCCCCCCCCCCCAACTTCTTCTTCCCTTCACTCCTCTCAAGACTTTTTCCTTCTCCAAATTCTGTCCAAATATCCTCACAACCTCCTCTCCTACATCCATCAATCCTTTGTATCCTAAAAAGACCAAAACCTTTCCATTAAGGAGGCTCTCAAGGAAGTTTGGTTCAAGAGGTAAATTCCTCTTTTCAATTCTTTGTCTTTCCTTTCTAGTTCATTTGTTTTCTTTAATTTCCTTTCTTTATCCAAATGTTGTGATGACCCCAGTAACTTACATGTAATGAAATGTTTTCATGATATTGGAATAATTTATCATCATCATCTCTTCCTTTTACCTTCTTTTTTACTAGTAGCAAGAACACCATCCGAGATGTGTCAATTTACCACATTCAAGGATGATGGGATTTCAATTTCTATTATCATTCTCAATTCTGGTCATGAAACCATTATTGTTATGGTTGAACCAGATTATTATATATGTAATATAACTTATTTAAGGTTTTTTAATCCCATTGTACAAATGTTATTAAGTTATAAAGAACAATGAGTTCGTTGTAATCAAAACCCACAAATTAACTGAAACAGTTATCATTAAAGTTTGATATAATAATTCATCCTCATGCCATTTAAAAAAGTTATATAAATGACCACTAACACCTATGTATTATCATAAATAATATTAAAATTTAATTCTGGATATTTACATCCATTTCACATGAACTCCATTACTTAAGAACAAGTGAACCAATTATGAAAATAAAGAAAACAAACACTCTGGAATGACGAAATTCTATATAATAACTTATCAATAAAGGCATAAATGAACTAAAAAGAATTATGATAAACTAAATACATGTATAATATGTTCTGAATTAGATTATTAATAATTATAATTTCATATTCCATGAGCTTATGTTCAAGAGAGAAACATGTTCGAATATAAGGTAAGGGTTTTTCCACCCGAACTTCCATTTTCATTCGGGTTATTTTCATTGTATAATTACCTCAATTAACTTCTTATGTATTATTATATACTCATAATAAATTCTGTGTGAGTGTTCTATATATTTATTCCAACCAGAATCCTTCCTTATTTTATGGATAGTTATGTGTTTTAAAAGGAGCTTTCAAATTGTTTCTGAAATACATGTCTGATTCAAGGGAATATATCAATTTATTATATATTTTCAAGGTCAATATCTAATCTATTTTTAGACACTATTATATTTATAAAATCACTTATTTTATTATGAAAATAATATCTTAATTTACTTCTATTTTTATACAAAGATTTTTCCAAAAGAACTCTTCTTTTCCAAGTAAGAGTATTAATCTCAAGATTTACTCGATGATTTTATAAGAGTATCTTAATCTATTTAAACACTCTTGTTGATTATTATGTATTATTATGATTAGTATGAAATTTTATCATCTAAAATATTTAATTTAATGTTTTATGATTACTTTGTATGTGGATGGGATATCTTAAATCCATTCTCCAATTTACTCTGAATGGTTAGTTTTTATGCATAATATTCGGGGAAAGTTATTTGTATTTCATATATTAATTTCAATATGAATGTATATGTTGTTTATGTTTATCCCCATTCATATGAGGAATGCATTGGACATATTAATTGTTGATTGGGGCTCGCTATAGCCCCTCGGTGCATCGGTAGGTCTCATGAGACAAACTACGATCATGGCACAAGGCCTTGACAAAATGATTACTTATGGTCTTGGCATGAGGCCTTAACGGTATGGTTATGTTGTCCCGCATTATGCATTCCCTAATTATGAAAATATTATTTGTGGTTCATGTGGTTATTCTAATATTATAATACCCATGATTATTTTATGTTATGTAAATATTTACTCAGCTCATTTTTCTTCCATATTATGTTCAAGTTTATTTTTAGAGGCATGTGTTTTGAAATATTCACCGTGTCTAATGTTTTTTTATCTTATGTTATATTGATTACCCTTACTGAGAATTCGATCTCTCTCCTTTATTATGTTTCATTTTCTCAGGACATGAAGAAGTTTATTATGAATGACATGCTAAAATGACCTAGGAGTTATGGATGTTGTCTAAGGATTTTCTCTGTTGTATTTCTTTTCAAGTTGTATTGTTTAACTTATGTATGAATCTAGTTTCCAATAATACTAAACTACTCAGACCATCAGGATGATTATTCCTTGTTTGTGTGATAATGTAATCAAATAAGGCACCGGCTCTGGGAAACTGGGGTCGGGTCCTTATAGTTTGTATCAGAGGAAGTTTAGTAGAAAACTTGGAAACTAGTTTTAGAAAACGAAGATTAAGTAAGAGTATCTAAGTTAGTATTTGAGGATAAAAATACCATAACGTCCTGGTATTTTGATAAGGAATAGATTATGTGGATCTTTCAAGAAATACATCCTTGTCTAGATATAAGCAGGTAGAGGCGGCGTTGACACAGATGTACCTAGGAGAGAAAGCTCTGACAAGGAGTTTTGGGCTTGACCCAGGGTATCCTGGTACACAACAATGGGTCTTGTTTCACTCTTGGTTATGAAACTCCTGGGGTATATGCTTAGGATAATTCACATTTTCTTTATAATCCATTATGAAGGATTTAAATAAAAAAATCCTCAAAGAAACCATTTTTTGTGATTATGGGATTAGTCATGCATAGGATTTCAATTTGTGCTAAGTATTTTGTTATGTTAAGATTATAGATTAGGATTCATTACCTAATTTAGTGTATGCCATTATCTAGAGATGGCACCTAGTGGAAGGAATGGAAACCGCATGAAAGCACATGTCCCCTATAGGGATTTCCCTCTGATGCAAGATAATGATGTTGGATCTGGTGTTGTGACTGGTGCTGAGCAACTCATAACTATACTGGGACAACTTACTCAGGTTATGAATAATAACCTTACTCGTATGGAGCATCTAGATCCACCACGTGGAGGAGCTATGTTAGATCACTTTATGTGGAAACAACCTCCATCATTCAATGGGACTACAAACCCATTTGTAGCAAATTAGTGGATATGTTACCTTGAAAATATATTTCTTTCTTTGGGATGTAATGAAAGAGAGAAGGTTTTCATGGCAGTTTATCATCTAATGGGAGATGCGGATCAGTGGGGGTCATTAATCCAACACAAAAAGTATGAGGAAGAAATAAAAGAGATGTAATGGAGGGATTTTAAATAAATATTCTTAGAAAAAACATTTCCCTCGTGAACAGTGAGCAGATATGAAGAGGCAATTCTTGAATCTAAGGTAGAAGGAGGATGAAAATGTTTCCAAGTATGAATACAACTTTACAAGGCTTGAAAGGCATGATACGGACTACATACGTAATCCAAGGATAAAAATTGATCGATTCTTTTATGGTTTAAAACCATTCCTCTAAAGGGATCATGTCTCCCAAAGTTTCTCATCATATGAAGACATAGTCTCAAGTGATATCAAGACAGAAAATTAATTCTCTAAGTCTTATGACTTTAATGGAAATAAAGAGAAGAAGAGGGCTACTAAAAACTCTAGGAAAGAAAATAAGGAAATGGGGAAGAAGGGAAGAGTTGAATTTCCATCATGCATTAATTGTGGGAAAAACACCCTCGCACTTTCATGAAGGGAATAAGAGTCTGTTACAAGTGCAGAGAAAAATGCCACCTATCTTGAGATTGTAAGGGGAAGAAAGAATCTACCAATGTTCTATGCTAAAATTATAGGGGGATGGGACATTATGCACATGAATTTCCTAAGCATTAGGGAAATGTTCCCCAAAGAAGGCCAAGGGAGAATAGCCAAGCTTATGCGGTCACAACTATAGAGGTTGAAGTTCCTAACGAATTGGTGGCAGGTACATTGACTATTTCATCAAATGTATCCATTGCTTTATTTGATTCAAGACCATCACATTCATTTATATCTTCCCAATTTTCTAATAAAATTAGACATGTCCAATATAATTTAATAAAGGATTTATCAGTCAAAACTCCTAGTGGATGTATCATTGCAACAAAGGCATGTCGATTAGTCCCCCTCATGACACATAAATGTTCTTTAGTTTCTAACATTATCATCATACCAATGTTTGACTATGATATAATTCTTGGTATGAATTGGATATCAAATTATGATGCAAATATCTATTGCAAGAATAAGGAAGTTACAATTTTTTAGAATGGTGTAGAATCCCTTATTTTTAGAGCTGAAACCTCACCATTTGATTCTCATCTAGATCCACCCCTAGTAGCTCTACTGAATTCAATTATTGGGGAGGAATGGAATGAAATAAATAGGGGTTAGGAGAAGAATGTACAGATAGAGGATGTACCTATTGTGCAAGAATATGTTGATGTCTTTCTAGAGGATTTACCTGGACATCCTCCAGAGTGGGAAATTGAGTTTTCCATTGACTTAATTCCTGGATCAAGGCCCATATCAAAGACACCTTATAGAATGTACACTATAGATTTAGTGGAACTAAAGAAAAAACTATAGAAATTGAGTGATAAAGGATTTATTTGACCTAGTGTTTCTATATGGGGAGCCTCTGTCCTCTTTGTCAAGAAGAAAGATAGATCCATGAGGCTATGCATTGATTATAGGGAAATAAATTCTATTGAAATAAATAATAAGTATCCTCTACCATGAATTGATGCCTTATTTGATCAACTTCATAGAGCCCATTTTTTCGAAGATTGATCTATGATCAAGATATCATCAGTTTCTTATGAGGAAGGAAGACATTCCAAAAACAGCATTCTGAACTAGGTACAGGCATTACAAGTTTACAGTAATGCCTTTTGGACTAACTAATGCACCATCTATTTTTATGGATATGATTAATAGAGTTTTAAAGGAATATCTTGATGAATTTGTGGTGGTTCTTATTGATTATATCCTGGTATACTCTAAAATCCATGAAGATCATGAAAATAACTTGTGCGCTATTCTGAAGACACTTAGAAGAAAAAAATTATATGGGAAGTTTAGCAAGTGTGATTTTTGGCTCCAGTCAGTTTCCTTTCAGGGCCACATTGTCTCTAAGGATGGAATATCTGTAGATCCTATGAAGAAAAATGTTGTGGAAGAATGGCATACTCCAACGAACGTAACTGAGGTCCATAGTTTTATTGGTTTAACAGGTTATTATCGGAGTTTTGTTTTGAACTTCACCCATTTAGCCAACCCAATGACCAAGCTCATATGAAAAGGGGTTAATTTCATATGGAAAAAGGAATGTGAAGAATGTTTTGAAGAATTGAAGAGTAGGTTATTGAATGCTCTGATCTTAACCCTACCATCGGGGAATGATGGGTTTGTTATCTATAGTGATGCATCAAAGAAAGGACTTGGTTGTGTCCATACGAAGAATGATCGAGTGATTGCCTATGCATCTAGGTAGCTAAAAATTCATGAAAAAAACTATCCAACTCATTATCTTGAGTTAGCAGTGGTAATATTTTCTCTAAATATTTGGATACATTACCTCTATGGCAAAAAATGTGGGATATATACAAATCATAAGAGTTTGAAATATATATTCTCACAGAAAGAACTCAACATGAGACAAAGGAGATGGATTGAGCTACTCAAAGATTATGATTTCACAATACACTACCACCTGGGGAAGCTAAATAAGGTAGCAGATTCTTTGAGTAGAAAGGATCATGGAGTTCTAAACAAGATGAGAGTTGAAAGGGATCCTTTTTTCATGGATCTAGTAAAGATGGATATGGGAATTATCAAGGAAGGTAACACATCACTACTTTTTCAAATAGTTTCCAAACTTTTTTTACTGGAGAGGATAAAAAGTTCTTAGGCTGATGATGAGAAGTTTCAAAAGAAAATTAATGTTGTAAATGATGGTAAGTTGATTGACTTTGTATATGAAGGTGGAATTTTGAAATTCAGAAAGAGGCTTTGTGTTCCCGCTATTCCTAATCTAAAGAGGGAACTGTTGGATGATTCTCATAGCTCTAATTTCTCTATACACCCTGGTAGCACAAAGATGTATCGAGATCTCCAAGAAAACTTTTGGTGGGACAATATGAAAAGGGATATTGCTGAATATATATATCAAAGTGCCTGGTATGTCAATAAGTGAAGGCTAAGAGGAAAAATTCTAAGGGGATGATGCAACCACTACCCATACCAACATGGAAATGGGAGAACATTACCATGGAATTTGTCACTGGACTTCCAAGAACATCCAGAGGAAACAATGCTATATGGGTCATTGCAGATCATCTTACAAAGATAGCTCACTTTATCGTGATTCGAAGTGGTAAGGCTTCACGGAGTACCACTATCTATTGTATCCAACCATGATCCTAGATTCACCTCGAAGTTCTGGAAAAGTCTCCAACATGCTCTAAGCACTGAACTGAACTTTAGTACGGCCTATTATCCTCAAATTGATGGCCAATATTAGTGGACTATTTAGACACTGGAAGACATGTTGAGAGCATGTTCTATGGAATTCAAAGGAGGATGGGACCAACATCTTCCACTGGTTGAATTCTCCTACAAAAATAGTTTCCACTCGAGCATCCAAATGGCACCATATGAATCCATTTATGAGAAAAGGTGCAGAACACTGGCGTGTAGGGATGAAGTTAGTGAGAATAAGCTGATAGGACCTAAAATGGTCAAAGAAATGGTGGAGAAGGTGAAAACCATTCACCAGCATATCAAGGTAGCCCAAAGTCGACAGAAGAGTTATGCGGATAACCATCAACGAGACCTTGAATTCAAATTTTGAGACCTGGTATTTCTATGCATATCTCCATGGAAGAAGTTCACGAGGTTTGGGAAGAAAGGATATCTAATTCCTAGGTATATTGTACCCTTTAAGATCCATGATCGAGTCAGAGTTGTGGCTTATCGAATGGCACTTACACATACCATGTCGAAAGTACATGATGTCTTTCATGTATCCCTCTTAAGAAAGTACATATTAAACCCTTCACATGTACTCTCTTAAAAGGTGGTATAGTTGGAGGATGATCCTTCCTATGAGGAGAAGCTAGTGAAAATCTTGGATCGTAGAGACAAATTTCTACGCAACATAACTACTCATTTGGTCAAGGTACTATGGAAAAACCATTAGTACGAAGAGGAAACATGGGAACTGGAGGAAGCAATGAAGGAAAATTACCCCAACCTGTTTTTGGCCTAAATTGTAAAAATTTTGAGGGAAGAATTTCTAAAGGGGGGAATAATTTAACGGCCCAATGTTTTTCAATGGAAAATCCTTTCTTATAAATATTTCATAATCACATGAAATCACAACATAATTAACTACTAAGTGCTATGTGACCCTTAAAACATAAGTTTATCACTTCTGTGATGTGAATATCAAATATCTGACATACAGGGTTGCGATCAATAAGTTATTTGGAGTCCAATAAGAAAAAACTTATTTTTTGGTGAATAGTAACCTACCCTTATGAATAGTAACATAACCTTATGAATATTTATATACCCTAATGAACTTTAACCTTACCTATGATAGTATATAAATAATATTCAAGTGAAAGTATGATATACCTATGCTTTGGAATAAGTAAATAAATGTTTTAAAACTGTTGTTTTTAGAATAAATTGTGATTTTAATTAAATATTAAATTAATCATATTTAAAAAAAATTTGAAAAATGGACTTCATTTTTGGATTCTACATATCGAAAAATGGTTGGAGGGAATTTTTGGTATTTTTCTGAAATACTTGAATTTTTTATGAATAGTGAAATAATATAATTTACAATATAAGCTAATTATAGAGTCATGCATGATGTTTTGCTGATGTAATCCCAATTGGTTCGGGTTCACATGATAAAATTACTATTCTTGGTCATGGAAGACTCGTTATTCCTTATCTTTTGGGTAAATAATAAATTAATGGATTTTATATTGATAAATCCCCTCTCTCCTCTATTATAACCCCCCCCCCCCCACTCTCTCTTCCCTTACCTCCTCTCAAGACTTTTTCCTTCTCCAAATTCTATCCAAATATCCTCCCAACCTCCTCTCCCATGTCCAAAAAGCCTTGGTCTCATAAAAATACCAAAATTTCTCCCTAAAGGAGGCTCTCAAGGAAGTTTGGTTCAAGAGGTAAATTCCTCTTCTCAATTTTGTGTCTTTCCTTTCTAGTTCATTTGTTTTCTTTTATTACCTTTCCTTATCCAAATGTTGTGATGAATACAGTACCTTAAATGTACTGTAATGTTTTCATGATAGTGTAAGAATTTATCATAATCATCTCCTCCTTTTACCTTCTTTTATACTAGTAGCAAGAACACCATCCGAGATGGGTCAATTTACCATATTCAAGGACGACGGGCTTTCGATTTCTATTATCATTCTCAATTCTGGTATTGAAACCATTATTGTTATGGTTGAACCAGATTATTATATATTTAATATAACTTATTTAAGGTTCTATAATCACTTTGTACAAATGGTATTAAGTTATAAAGAAAAATGAGTTCATTGTAATAAAAACCCACAAATTAACCGAAACAATTATCATTAAAGTTCGATATAATAATTCATCCTCATTCCATGTAAAAAAGTTATATAAATGACCACTAACACATATGGATGATCATAAATAATATGAAAATTTAATTCTGGATATTTACATCCAATCCAAAAGAACTCCATTACTTAAGAACAAGTGAACTGATTATGAAAATAAAGAAAACAAACACTCTGGAATGACAAATATCTATATAATAACTTATCAATAAGGGAATAAATGAACTAAAAAGAATTATGATAAAATAAATACATGTATAATAGGTTTCGAATTAGATTATTAATAATTATAATTTCATATTCCAGGATCTTAAGTTCAAGAGTGGAACACGTACGGATTTAAGGTAAGGGTTTTTTCACCCAAATTTCCATTTTAAATCGGGTTATTTTCATTGTCTGATTACCTGAATGAAATTCTTATGTATTATTATATAATCATCATAAATTATGTGTGAGTGTTCTATATATGTACACCAACCATAATCCTTCCTTATTTTATGTATAGTTACATGTTTTAAAAGGATCTTTCAAATTGTTTCCAAAATACAAGCCCGATTCAAGGGAATATCTCAATTTCTTACCTATTTTCAAGGGAAATCTCTAATCTATTTTTGGAAAACATTATATTTATAAAATAAAAAAATTTATTATGAAAATTATATATTAATTCACTTTTGGTTTTATACAAATATTTTTCCAAAATAACTCTTCTTTTCTAAGTAAAAGAGTATTTATCTCAAGATTTACTCGAAGATTTTATAAGAGTATCTTCATCTATTTAAAAACTCTTGTTGATTATTATGTATTATTGGGATTAGTATTCAATGTTATCATCAACCATATTTAATTTAATTTTTTATGATTACTTTGGATGTGTATGTGCTATCTTAAATCTATTCTCCAATTTACTCCGAATGGTTAGTGTTTAGGCTTAATGTTCGGGGAAAGTTGTTTTCATTTTATATATTAATTTCAATATGAATGTATATTTTATTTATGTTTATCCCCATTAATATGATGAATTCATTGGACATAGTAAGTTTTGGGTGGGGACTTCTATATCCCCTCGGTGCATTGGTAGGTCTCATGAGACAAACTACGGTCATGGCCCAAGGCCTTGACAAAATGATTACTTATGGTCTTGGAACTGGGCCTTAACGGTATGTTTATATTGTCCCGTATTATGAATTCCCTCAATATGAAAATATTATTTATGGTTCATGTGGTTATTATAATAGTAGAATACCCATGATTATGTTATGTTATGGAAATATTTACTCATCTCATTTTTCTATCATATTATGTTCAAGTTTATTTTTAGAGGCATGTGTTTTAAATTATTCACCATGTCTAATGTTTTTGTTATCTTCTGTTGTATTGCTTACCCTTACTGAGAATTTGAGATTACCCCTTTATTATGTTTTATTTTCTCAGGACATGAAGAAGTTTATTATGAATGACATGCTGAAATAACCTAGGAGTTATGGATGTTGTCTAAGGAGTTTCTCTATTGTATTTCTTTTCAAGTTGTAATGTTTAACTTATGTATGAATGTTGTTTCCAATAATACTAAACTAATCGGTCCATCAGGATGATTATTCCTTTTTTGTGTGCCAATGTAATCAAATAAGTCACCAGATCTGGGAAACTGGGGTCGGTTCCTTACACCACTACTTATTAAATTGAATTTAGAACCAATGTTTCATACTTTTGGAAATAAATTGAACCTACAAAACAAGATTTCAACACACCCAAAACATTTTTGTCTCTAAATACAACATGAGTGCTACTGTACTGAATTTTTTTTAGGTTTAAAATTAGTTTTTATAAGTGCACCATGATAGGAATTCATCAAAACCAGTTTCATTTTTGAGTATGATAGTTTTTTATTTTAATTTAAAAAAAAATCAAACGCCTAGATCTAGTTCTTTCAGCCTCACTAGTTTTGATCTGAATGTTGAGAGAGTTGTGCTCGAAAGACTCAAGAAGAAAGATAGTTTGTTGCCATTGTAATTATTGGTTCTCCATCCTCAGTTTATTACTCCTTAAAATATATAATAGGAAGTTAAAAATTGAAGGTAATATAGCTCAAGTTAATAGGAATTTGAGAGAAATATGAACATACAATTTTAATATTAACAACCTATAGTTATAATTAAATGATAAAAAAGACTGTGAACTCAAAAATGGAATGATAGGAATACTAAATAAGTTCCATGGGTAATCTGATGAAGACCCCAATAGGAACCTAAGATAATTTAAATAAGTTGTTAACAGATTCATAACCAAGGAATCACTGAGGATAAAATCACCTGTAAATATTTCCCCTTCTCACTTAAAGGGGAATCCAAGGAGTGGTTCTACAATCTGAAAACTAGAGAATTCACCTCATGGGAGAAGCTAAAAAATAATTTCCTCCAAAAATTCTTTTCTGATTTAATGAGTATTCAAATTCAAAAGTAAATTTATAAAATCAAATAGGTGACTGGAGAAACTCTTTATGTGTTTTGGGAGAGATTCAAGAAACTAACCACATTTTTCCCACACCATTCATATTAAGAACATCACTTCTTGGTATTATTCTACCAAGGATTGATAGAAAATGAACAGAACCTACTTAATGATTTTTAAAGAGGAGAAATGATTGATAAGTCACCAGTTAAAGTCAGATATCTTATTGAACAAATCACCCAAAATTCCCAAAAGTTTGGTACCAGAACTACAACAATAAGAGTAAATGAGGTAAAAAGTTCCAAATCACCTTTGTTAGAAAATGAAATTGAAAAAATAACTTCTCTTATGAGATAGATAGTTGTGAACAAAGTAGAGGAATCATCACCCACCACACCCCTAAGGACCTACTATCTGGTTATTTATAGGAACATTTCACTGATGGATGCCCTCAAATTCAAGGAACTAAAAATTATGATTCCATGTACCAAAGAAACATCTAGAATCATCCAGGTAGAAACCAAGGATTTAGAAAATTTCTCACCAACCAGTTTCACTACTAACAAATATTACTTTAACAGTGCTAAAAATGGCCTTTATCAGTGCTAGAGAAGCACTAACTACCAGAGCGAGATTAAAAACCCTAGTCGTTTCTCAGAACTAAAAAAATATTGATAAAGGGATCCTTTAGAAACACTTATAAAATTAATAATAAAGGATCCATTTATTAGTTCTTTTTTAGAAATAGTAAAGGAATCATTTATCAGTGCTTTTAGAAGAGATGATATAGGGGCATACTGTAGTATATTGCAACAGCACACTACAACACCAGTGCAGTGTGCTGTAACAACACACTACGGCACCAAAAACACCACGAAATCAGAAAAATAAAGTATGAATAAAGAACTTAAATGGAATAAAATTTACAACATAAATATAAGAAAAAATATATTATAGACATTTAAAACATTTTTTATACAATTACATAAGTATAAATTATTACATACATTTAAAAATAGCAGTCTTCCTTTGTCTTTTGATCTTAACCCCTGCTCGAGTGAGAAAAAACTTGTATAAGAAAACAATTATTATGTTAGTAACAATATAAAGAAATAAATTAATAGAAACTCTTAATTTTAAACTAAACTTTGAGTCATATCAGGAACATTGTGTATCGGATTGCGTTGTGGTTGATTCTTACACATCACACCATTTCTTATTCATCTTCAAGAATTATCTTTGTAAAGATTAACTAAATAAATATATGAAAAAAATGATAATGAAATTAATAATTAATGGTATATATAATGATGAAAAAACAATATAGGCTCGTTTTCTCGATTTTGGCGATGTGATGCGCATTTTAAACTAAAATGACACTTATATATTGAAAAGATGCACTTAGAGTCATACTGGTCATACCGTGTGTCGAATTGAGGTGTAGATGATTCCTACACATCTCAAATTACTTATGGATCTTTTTAATAAAGTATCAAAACAATCTGAATGTGTTTTCTTAGTTTTGAGTACATCACTTCTCTTTTTTACTAAAATGTAATTTTAAACTGAAAACATGAACATTAACTCATACTAGTCACGTAATGTGTTGGTTATATGTGATACCAATTCCTAAATGTCACAAATAACTTATTAATATTTTTTATAAATTATCAAGATAATATGAGCATTTTTTATCAGTTTTCAGTGAGTGACACATTTCTTGAACTAAAATGTCGATTTTAAACTGATAACGGACACGTTGAGTCATACTGAGAACATAGTGTATTAGAATGAAGTGTTTATGATTTATAAAAATAAAAAATTACATATTTATTATTTTCCTAAATTATTAAAACAATATGAATGTGTTTTTCAAGTTTTTAGTAGGACATTTTTCCTTTTCACTAAAATTGATGTCAATTTTAAATAAAAAGATTCACTTTGAGTCATATCGGTCACACCATGAGTCGGATTGAGGTGAAGTTTATTCTTACACATCACAAATTCCTTATGGATAATTTTCATAAAGTATCAAAACAATCTAAATGTGTTTTATGGGTTTTGAGTAGGTCAGTTTTCCTTTTTACTAAAATTGATGCCAATTTTAAATAAAAAGACACACTTAGAGTCATATCGGTCACATCATGCATCGGATTGAGGTTCAGATAATTCCCAAATGTCTCAAATGGATTATGGATAATTTCTATAAATTATCAAAACAATTGGAATGTGTTTACTTGGTTTTGAGTATGTCACTTGTCTTTTTTATTAACATGTCATTTTAAACTGAAAACACGCACTTTGACTCCTACCGATCACATCGTGTATCGGTTTTATGTGATACTAATTCATAAATGTAAAAAATTAATTATGAACCTATTTCCTATATTATCAAGAAAATATGAGTTCATTTTCTCAATTTTCAAATAGTGTTACTTTTTGAACAAAACTGTCGATTTTAGACTGATAACAGACACATTGAGTCATACTAGGCACATCGTGTATCGGATTGAGGTTTGGATGATTACTGCACATCAAAAATGACTTTTGGATCATTTACCTAAAGTATGAAAAACAATACGAATGCATTTTCTTAGTTTTGATTAGATCAGTTGTCATTTTTATTAAAATTGATGTCAATTTTAAATAAAAAGACTCACTTTTAGTCATATCGATCACACTGTGCATCGAATTGAGGTGAGACTGATTCTTAAACATCTCAAATGACTTATGGATATTTTTTCTAAAGTATCAAAAAAATACTAATGTATTTACTTGGTTTTGAGTATGTTCCTTATTTTTTTACTAAAATGTCATTTTAAACTAAAAACATGCACTTTGACACATATAGATCACATTGTGTATTAGTTTGAAGTGAGACTGATTCCTACATGTCACAATGAATTATGAATTAATTTAATAAATTATCAAGAAAATATGATTGTGTTTTATCTATTTTCAATGAGTGGCATTTTTTTAACTCAATTTTCGATTATAAATTGATAACAAACACATTAAGTTATAGTAGTCGCACTATGTGTCAAATTGAGGTGAGGATGATTCCTACACATCCCAAATGACTTATGGATTATTTTCCTAAAGTATAAAAATAATAGGAATATGTTTTCTTGGTTTTTATTATGTCAGTTTCTTTTTTTACTAAAATTAATGTCAATTTTAAATAAAAATAAGCACTTTGATTCATACCGATCACATCGTGTGTCGGATTGAGATGCAGTCGATTCGTACACATCCTAAAGTCCCAAAAAAATACTAACTAAAAATGTTACCATGTTTACATTGAATTTATAGTTCCAACTTCCAAAACTTCATATATATTGACTCGATGTTCTTAGCTGAAAAACTTTATAGTTTTTGAAATCCAAAAGAGCATAAGAAGTTCATGTGCCCATTATATCATGATAAGTAACCACAATGGGAACATGATATTTCTCTACTAATCTGGATTTAAACAATAAAAAGGATTTTTTAGCTAACAACGTCAAATAAATATGCATCATTGGAAACTCGATAAAGAAAGGAAATGAAAATAGAAAACGTGATAACATTAGAAAAAAGAAGCATTTTATCTTTTTGTTTCCTTTTTCAGATGGTTGAAAGTAAAATATGACTTCCCAAAATATCTGTGAAAAAAACTAAATAAGTATTAGATAAAAATGATAAGGAAATAAACTTATAAATATTATATAAAATTATAAAAAAATTAAATAAATAAGTAGTAAGAATTCACCTTTTCCTGGTGGTTGAATTCATTCTTGATGAATTTCATTATTGTCATTATCTTAGTTGTTGGCTTGAAGTCCAATCCCTCGCGAGCATGAGCAGCTTCGAACAAACCACCCCAACTTGAACAAAATAATCCACATGTGCAAGAAAACAATTATTATATGAGTAATACTAAAAAAAATTAAACATAAATATGAAACAATACATTAATTCTTTGGATAATGATTTTATTATGAAAACATTATTTATTATACTTTCATAGGTTAGTTCAGATAATAAGTATCCACTTATGATCTCATTAGTCTACTCTATATTACATATGAGATTATACTCACATTAATCTTAACATATCATAAAAACCATAATATTCTATGATTGTAATTTATTAGGGACAAATCAAAGTCATAATTTGAGGGTATATTATCATTCCACTATCCATGTAATATATGCATCACACATAAATTAATGATAAGTGGATATTTCCATTATTATAAAACCATGATATATTTTATAACCAATACATATAATCTACAATGTATCTAATAATAATAGATTCAATATGAACCTCATGTTTTTCTTATGTTAATGGTTTTTTCAAAGGATTATCTGCATCTTCATCTACAGCCACCCAAAAAATCTTTACACAACCTCTCTCAATGATCTCTCAAATGAGATGGTATTTATGAAGGATGTGTTTAGTTCTTTGAGTAAATTTGGGTGCCTTAGCCTAAGTGATATCTCTATTTCTAATATAATAAATCTTAATTTCTCCATAAATGATAGGAAAAACTCCAAGTTCAAAGACGAAATTATTAATCCAAACTGATTATTTCACATCATCTGATGTAGTGACATACTCTACCTTTATTTATGATTCTAACATAGTGGCATGTTTGGAACTCTTACAACTAATAGCTCCACAGTTTAGGAAAAATAAAAAAAACCATATTAAGATCTCATATATATTTGTTGATTTGGAAACTAGCATCTATATAAACCATTACAATGATATTATCCCCACCTCCAAAGACCAAGAAAATATCCTTAATTCTTCCCAAGTACTTAAGAATGTTCTTTGTAGTGATCCAGTGACTCTTTCTAGGATTATATTGGTATCTACTTATTATGATCAAAACATAAGTGATATAAAGTTGAGTAAATAACATGGAATATATGATAGATACTATGGTGGTGACATAATCAATCCTATACATACTTTCTAACTCTTTATAATGATCTTGAATCTACCTAATTTATGTTCCATACAACATAAGTAAATACCACATTTCTAGTTCTCAATGCAAAATTGCTTTATCACTTTACAAATATATGTGTTTTAACTCAAACCAAGAAACCCCTCAATCTATCACTATAGATATTCATACCCAATATGTATGTTTTGTCACCCATGTCTCCCATCGAGAAGAACTTTCCTAACCATGCCTTTTTAGAATGTAAAGTTGGTATATCATTTTTAATAATAAATATTTCATCTATATACAATATCAAAAATACCAAAAAACTCCCATTAACCCACTTATTTACACAAAAATAATATGAATTTTTAATGAAACCAAACTTTGTTATTGATTTATCAAACCATATATCACAACTCTGAATATCTTACTTCAAACCATAAATGGACCAATGAAACTTTCAAACCATAGAAGACTCATTTGGAAGTTAAAAACCTTTAAGATGCATCATAAACACACATATACTAAATCTCATTAAGAAAATAGTTTTTTAAATCCATTTGATATATCTCATAATCATAATGAGTTTCTATAGAAAACATATCTAAATTGAATTTATCATCAAAAATGGTGAAAAGTTCTCTTTTTAGTTAACACCATGAATTTTTTTATAACCCATTTCCACCAAGAATGATTTATATATAGACACTTTACCATCAATGTTAGCTTTATTGAAAATCCCTACTTACACTCTATAGGTATCACCCTATCATGTGTATTTATTAGGTTCAAAACATAATTAGTATACATGGAGTCCATCTCTGATTTCAGGGCTTCTAACCATGTATTGGAATTGAAACTCTCAATGAAATCTTGGTGGGTAGTAATTTTATCATATATAAACATTAGTTCATCATAATTTGAAATAGTAAATCTATAGCTCTCAAGCTCCGAATGAATCCAACCAGATCTTCAAGGTCCTTGTGTAACCTGAGTTCTTCTTCTTCCACAACTCTTTATGGGAATGATTCAACTTCCTTATCAGGAATATTTCATGTTTTTTAGTTTTTAACATCCCCATGTTCAACTTTTATACCACTAAATTTTCAAATAATATATTCCTTCTCAAGTAATGTTGAAAATATAGCCAAAAAACACTTTTAGATCACTATGACTATAGAAGTAATATCCCTTTATTTTTTAGGATAACTAAAAAATGTTATTTATCTAACTTAGGTTCAAGTTTATTAGAATAAAAACATCATATGTATACTTCAAAAACCAAAAAAATCATAAAAGAAAAATTATGATGTTTTCCAATCCATGCCTCTTGTAATGTCTTTATAACTACTTTAATTGGAATCCAGTTAAGTAAAAATGTAGAAATTTCCAAATCATATCCCTAGAATGATATGTATTGTTTATATAAACTAATTTTCGATTAAACCATGTATTTTGGGGCATAATTCATACTCTTAGACACAAAATTATAATATAGTGTTCTCGGAGGAGTAATTTTTGAAAAAAATCCATAATCTTTCTAATGATAAGTGAATTCATGAACCAAGTATTTGAACATATTTAACTTTTTAAAGGTTTTGAATTTTTTTCTCATTATAAACACATAACCATACTAAAAAAATCATTAGTTAAGGTTATTAATTACCTATATATAGCTCATTCTTAAGTACTCATTAAGCCACCACAAGTGAAAAAAAAAATATTTTGACAATAATTTAGACTTATAATGCCGGCTTTTAAGGAAACATATTTTTAATAAACATTTAAATATATCTCTAACATCATCTTTTATAACTTAAGTTATAATTTTTTATAATCTCATTTATTTTCAAAAAATAATATAAATTTATATAAATTTTTAAGTTGGTTATTTTAATAAATAATGTGAAAAGCATCCTTTCACATCAGTTATTCAAATAACTAACATGAAAGGATATTTTTCACATCAATTTTTCAACTAATTGATGGGAAAATGTATTTTTTTCAAATTAGAGATGTCTTAGAAAACTTTACATTTTTTTAGAGAATCGATAAAGAGATTATTACTCAAAAACAAATATCATTAGCAATGTTAAATTTCAATTTTAAATGATAAAAAATTACTTTTTAATCATTGAACTAAAATAAATAATAATCATTAAATAATTTATCAAAATAATTGAATATTATAAATAATAAAGGGAAAAAATTCAAATGAGAATAAAAGAGACTGTTCCATGGATTTAACCTCTGTACAAGATCATTGATTACTAGCATTTCTTTCATCGCTGATGCAACTTTCACTCTATATCTCTCTCATGTTATATTTAATCTAGATAAATATCTATCATGGATATCCAATCATGATTTATAATCTATAAATGAGGAACAACATGAGAAATGAAACTAGGGATAGAATTCATATGAGAGTGATACATCAAAATATGAAGGATAAAATGAATGTTTATGATATAAATTAAAAAAGTGTGTAAGATATGATTTATTTCTAGGCAGGAAGGGAAAATGTGTGGTTGGGATCTAAAAATATTAAATTTTTATATCCAACATTATAAATTTATATTTGGGAAAGTAAATCATGTTGGAGGGATGTAAAAAAATTAATTTTATATTTTAAACATAAGTTATTTTGATAATCGATGTTAAAAATATAAATGTGATGTGTTTTTAACATCATTTATTTCAAAAACCAATGTTAAAAACCCTACATTTCTAAGTTTTTTGCATCATTTTTATATATAACTAACATAAAATCCCTCCAAATATGGTATTTTAATATCAGTTATTAAAATAACCAATGTAAAAACCTTTTCAATGTTGGTTATCATTTAATCGATGTTAAAACCCCTATATGAAATAATTTTTTTCAATTTTTTCACATACACACTACAAGAAAAACCGGGTTTAGCAGCGGTTTTGTGGCGGAGGTTCACAAAACCGCCGCTAAACGTTTTCGCCGAAAGGTTTCACGGCAGTTTTTAATAAACCGCTGTGAAACCCGTAATTTATTTTAACAATCCTGACCCTCCCCTACCCCCCACCCCGATCGTTCCCCCAAACCCCCGCACCCTCCCTTCTTCCCCTAACACCCCAGGAAACCCGCAACCCTCGACCCCCAACCGTCCGGCGACCCCCAAACGTCCGGTGACCTGCGAACTCTGGCGACCCCGCGACCTCCGTCTCCGGCGACCCCATGACCTCCATCTCCGGCGACCCGTCTTTTCCAGGTATGTATCCATTTAAGTTTTTGGATAAATCTCTTAGAGTTAGGTTTCCTTTCATTTAAACCTTGTTTATTAAGCCTTTATCTAGTTGGATTAGTTATTTCATATTGAAGAAGTATGAGAGTTTCTTTATATATGCAAAACGAATTGATTGATGTTATGAATTCCCAATTCATTATGTGAATTTCTAGGAGAACCCCATAAATTCCCAATTCATTATGAATTGATGTTATGAATTCCCACGAATTAATGTTATGAATTCTCAATTCATTATGTGGATTAGTTGTTTTGGGAAATCCGCCAAACAATAATTCACTTCATTAAATATATTCATGACATGAAATTAGTTTAATTCAGTTTTTAAAATGAGGTGATAAATTTTTCAACATATATGGGAATTGAGGAATTCATGATGTGAATTCCCTATTCACATCATGAATTATATCTTCCAAAAAATTTAACAATCCAACACCTATGTTCTAAAATTTCCTATCTCCTTTATGATTCCATCAAACCTTCCATGGATGACGTATGTGAATCCTATTTGATCTATAAGCAAGACCATGTTGGATATTAGTGTTCTGGACATAGATTTTTAAGGTAAACCTTCCAGTTCATATTCCGCTTCTTGATCTATTGTTGATTAAAATTATATTTCTCATTGAATGGAAGGGGGAATCTGATTGCTACCACAAACATTAGGATTTTTCGAAAACATTTCTTATTTTGAGTTGGGTGGTATTGGAAATATCCCTTTAGTCTGTTCTGATTATGCTAGTATGTGAAAAATTATGATCGCATCGACATGCCACATGCACAACCTAAATAATTGGAATTATCCCTTCTTTCTAAAATCCTCTTGTTGATCCCTCCCAAGGATCCCTTTTTTCTCTCTTAGTATTATAGTTAGGACTTGCATTAACATTTGTGGTGTTCCAACCCCTCATGATTTTATGAGATCCTTTGGAATCATGGCTTAGTTAAAGATCTTTACATTGCATGGGAAATATGGAAAATGGTTTAAGATGATTTTGGTGATTCGTATCTATAGGAGGATTTGAAAATTAGGAATAAATGGTAAAATTAATAAGTGATGGGATGAATTAACTAATATGTCTTGTAATAATATTTTAGACCTGATTGATATATACTATCAGTGATTCATCCTAATACAAGAGAATCCACCATTTGACTAGACACACACACACACTCAATGTCCTCACCCTACTAAGGAGTGTCACACTTTTAGGAGGTCGAGCCACCTCCATAGGTTTTCCAGTGTCTCTCAGGAGCGGAGTAGTGGTAGGGGATCTAGAGAAACCCCAAATTCTAGAAAAGACATAGATTCCCCTCCACAAACCAATAACTGGATTTCCAACAGATGTTTACACTGAGGAAGGGGACATAGTACTCTCATAAAAAAGCAGTAGTACCAGCCAGTAGGGTAAGTAAAGGGGAGTCATGTCGGATCATATAGTAGAGGGGTGAGAGAGATGCATTCTATGTAGTCTACTATGACTAGTCTGGAGGTAGTACCTTCTACCACCATAAGTACAACTCTTGTGTCATTATTTCTACTCAAGTTACTCATAGTAGTGATCATTGAATTCCAAGATTCAAGGGGTGATGATAGTAACAACAACACCCATTCCAGATCCTTGAAATTCACCTTAACTAACTCCAATTGAATTCTTATCATGTTGAAGTTGTTAATATGATTTACACTAAACTTCTCTTATTACATACTCATGCCGAATGATAGCTTTAGTAAGAACATTTTATTTATCACCATGAGATTCTCAAACATGTTAGAAAATATCTTCATAAGTTCTGAACTAGTGTTACTTACTAAATATTTTAAATTTATTATGATTGAATTAAGTATAATAGTTTGTGTTAAAGTTGTAAATTCATTTCTAAATAATTACTTCAAATTAAATGTGCTTAAGACTTGAAATATACATAAATGTTTGAAGTAAAAAATGGACAAGTCCTTTGTATTATATCAAATCCAAATTTTATGGTTTGCATGATTTTTTTTAATATGAGTTGTTTGAAATATTGAAGATAAATTTTTATATTACTAAACACAAAACATATTTAAGTGAAAATAACATACATCATTCATTAGTTTTTAAAAGATATTTTAATGAGAACCCCACTATGGAAATCCAAGTGGATGAATTAAAATTGCACAACCTAATGATATAATTAATAACAAAGGTCTCTCCAAATTCAAGGAAATAAGAAACACTATCAAATTCAAAGAGAGAGGTAAATTCAAATAGATAGTGAAAATATTGAAAAACATAAAGAGCGATGAAACATGACCAATTTTCATGAACTGACCTAGGCTACCCATAATCCGGGTACCCAAGCTAGCCTGTGATAAGTCTCAAAGGGTGTCATATAAGGGCTAAATATTTCTAGTAATGTCGTTGTACTAATGGTATGAAAATCGTGCATCTTTGGTGTGTTTAATGACATCACTTTCAATGGGGTTTTGTTTGAGGAAACATAAATGTGTGATTGACAGTGTTATGATAATTGTGTAACCCGATATTCTTACTTCTCTTCAATGAGGTGTTCACGCTGTCTCCTAGGGACCAGACTTGTTTGGTTTGTTTGGGCATGCTAAGTAAGTGGTAAATGTGATCAATGAATCATCTTTATTATATTATGCATACTTTATGATCAATGGGTCATCTTTATTATATTATGATTATGCAATCTTACACTATCGTATATTTTGTGTAGGCACATTGTGATATACATGGATAAAAGTTGTATCACATTACCGAGGAACACACCTCAGTATGTTAAGGGTTTGAATTAGTTTTTAGATTTTGAAATTTCTAATCGATCCGTTGAAGGGAGAATAAGATGTCCATGTCCTAAATGTAAATTTAGAACATGGTTGAAGAGAGATGAAGTTTATGAACATTTAATACTGAAGCAATTCCCTGGTCAATATTTGTGTTGGACTTGGCATGGAGAATCGAACAATACAGAAAGATTGAGCACTGATGTTAATCCACAGAATGAGGTCCCAAGTTCGTTGACAATGGAAAATGAAATGCACAATCTCATAAATGATGCATTCGGCACTACAAGACACCACTATCAGCATCAAAACATATCAGAACAACCAGAAGAGGGTGCAACAAATTGCAACATGACAAGTGATGTTTTTGAGACTGTAACACAAGTAGATCAAGATTGGAACATATCATTGGATCCTCCTCTTGATTCTGTAGAGCCAAATTTAATGGAAAACTTCACTAAGAAAAATGCGTTTCATGATTTAGTTGACGATGGAAATCAAGAGTTGTATAGTGGGTATTTGAAATATTCAAAGCTTTCATTTCTGCTGAAGTTGTACCATATCAAATGTCTATGTGGAATTACAAATAAAGCAATGTCCATGATATTGGAATTGATTCATGATGCATTTCCTGAAGCAAAAATCCCAGAATCTTTTTATGATATAAAAGAAGTTGTTAACAAGCTTGGTCTGAATTATATAAAAATACATGCGTGTCCCAATGATTGTATGCTTTATTGGGGAGAGGATTCAAGTAGACTGAATTGCAAGAAATGTTCTTCTTCTAGATGGAAGTCAAAGGGTGATGTTGGAAGTCTGACTGAACATAATTTCATGAAGAAGAAGAAAATGAACACACCTGCAAAGGTTTTGCGTTACTTTCCTTTGAAGACGCGATTGCAAAGATTATTCATGTCATCAAAAACCGCCGAACACATGAAGTGGAATTCTGTAGATAATAAAAATGATGGGTTAATGAGACATCCAAGAGATTCCCAATCATAGAAGACATTTGATTCATTAAATCCAGATTTCTCAGCTTATCCTAGGAATGTTTGATTGGGATTGGTTGTCGATGGATTCAACCCATTTGGGACTTTGAGTACAAGTTATAGCATTTGGCCAGTTGTTTTGATCCCTTATAATCTGCCTCTGTGGATGTGTATGAAACAATCATCTTTTATCATTTCAATGATTATTCTTGGAAAACAAATGCCTGGAAATGATATTGATGTACACTTGCAGCCTTTGATTGAAGAATTGTAGGAGTTATGGAGTAACGGTGTTAAGACATTTGATGTTTCTTCTAAAACAATGTTCAAAATGCATGCTGCTTTACTGTGGACCATTAATGACTTTCCTGGGATTGGGAATTTATCTGGTTGGAACACTTATATGGGTTTGGCTTGTCCCATTTGTAACTTTGATTTTGATCCCAAACGGCTACCTCATAGTAGAAAATGGTGCTTCTTATGCCATCGAAGATTTCTCGATGCATCTCATAGATTTCAGCTGAACAAATAAAAATTTAATGGTTTCATTGATCGTAGACCACCTCCAAAGTTATTAACCGGTTTTGAAATATTGACACAACTTGAAAATGTTGAAACAGAATTTGGGAAGGTTCGTCATTTGAATGATAGCGGAAAACGGGTCTGAAGTGCATCGTCAAGTGAAATCAGAATGCAACAATGGAAGAAAAAAAGTATATTATTCAAACTTTTGTATTGGGAATTTAATTTGTTGCGCCACAATCTTGATGTGATGCATATTGAGAAGAATGTCTATGATAATTTGATTTTCACATTACTTAATGAGCATGGAAAGTCGAAGGATCATCTTAATGCTCGCAAAGACTTACAATTAATGAACATAAAACGCCATCTCTGGCCAGATGAGAATGAAAAGTATGCTCCGGCCATTTTCACAATGAAAAATAGAGATAATGATATGTTCCTTTGAATTTTAAAGAATGTGAAGGTATATGATGGGTATTCGAGTAACATCTCGAGGTGTGATGACTTGATGAATCGTAAGTTACATGGATTGAAAAGTCATGATTCACATATTTTGTTACAATAGTTACTACCATTGGCATTGCGTACATTATTACCAGAAAAAGTTACTGCTGTTGTACTCCAATTCTGCACATTTTTCAGGCAATTATGTGAGAAAGTTGTACATCCATTTCAGCTTGACAACCTCTAGGAGAGGTTTGTATTGAGTCTTTGTGCAATGGATATGATCTTTCCTCCATCTTTCTTTACTATCATGATGCATTTAACTGTGCATTTGGTTGAAGAAGCTAAATTAGGAGGCCCCGTTCATTATCGATGGATGTATCCAATTGAGAGATATTTTATTTATATGTTGTCCAGTTAATTAAACAATTTTTGACATTTAAATAAATTCATAATATTATTATTTTATTTCACAGATATCTTGGGAATTTGAAATCATACGTGAGAAATAAAGCTCAACCAGAAGGCTCTATTGCTGAAGGCTATTTAGTCGAGGAGTGTCTTACCTTTTGTTCCAGGTATTTAGATGATTTTGAGACAAGATTTAATCGAGTTGGACGTGTTGACGACACATCAACTCAATCTCAAATTCATCAGAAATCAAAAATATTTCCTGCTATTGGCCGATCAGTTGGGAGGACCTCAAATGTGACACTGACATAATTGGAATTATTATAGGCACATAGATATGTGCTGCTGAATAGTGAAATTGCAGATCCATTTATTGAAGAGTTTAGGATACAAACAAAGAGACGAATGAGAGGCTGAACACGAAATGAGAAAGATATAACGAAATTTGAGAATAAAGAGCTTGTAGAATGGTTTGCACGACGTGTAAGTTCATAAATATTGCAATAAATATGTATATTAGTTTGACACATACAATTTTTAAATCTATTAAATTATATTTCTTTTTTCAGATCATGAATACTGATACTCTAGCATACTTGTCAGAAGATTTGAAGTTTCTTGCTAGAGGTCCTATAAAGAAATTTAGAAAGTTCGACGCTTATAATGTGAATGGCTTTAGATTTCCTACAGTTGATCGAGAAGTGGGTTTGAAAACAAAGAATAGTGGTATATTTACATTTACTGAAGTGGGATACTATGGAAAGCTGCATGATATTATTGAATTAAACTAACATGGACATTTTTCTATTGTTTTATTCAAATGAAAATGGGTCGATATTATCAGAGGTGTTAAAATAGATTCATTACAATTTACTTCTGTGAACTTCTCTCGCTTGATGGATGTTGGTGATCGTGAAATGCATGATCCATATATCTTAGCATCGCAAGAAAAAATGGTATATTATGTGAATGATGTTGTGGATGAAGGGTGGAGTGCAGTTACTCACATAATACAAAGAGATTTGTATGATATGGGTGATGAAGTGGAAGATTTGACCTCTGAAATTGAATGCCATCAACAACAGGAAGCAGAATTATTTGTCCATCATGATATTGAAAATATTATTCTTGCAAGGATGAATGAAGTGGATGAAGCAATGGAGCAGGAAACCGACATGATTGAAGGGGAAAATGATTGTATGTACAATTATTCATTCATGCAGCAACCACTTGTTTCATTTCTACAGTCATTCATTATCATTGTTATATATATTTTGTTTGTTAGTACTGGGCATCTATTATCATTTTTAATTTTTTTTTCTGCATAATTTTTTTGAAATATATATTTTGAACTTAATTTTATTTGATTAAATGACAGAAATGCCAAGGAGGAAGCGGTATACTATTTCTGCTAGTTCTGTGATGGATGACTATCCATCTGGGTCACTCCCCACGACATCTGAGGCACCATCTGCCTACACCCCTGCACCATCTCCCCCTGCACCATCTCTCACACCATCAGAGGGCCTCCCATTAGAGGCTGATTCGTTGAATCCCCCTACAGGTGCCTCATCAGTTGGGCGGCGACAGACCCCTTCCAGTTCATCCCGTACATACTGGAGGGTCACAGTCATAGGTATAAATTTTAATTAAATAAATTTATTGCATTTTGTTTATACTAATTGTTTTCTCATTGAAGATGACAAAAATGAAACCGTGGAGAAACACTTAAAAAGATCAGATGTTTGGAACTTGAATGACCAAAAGATATTCATGCCATTTGATTCTTATGGGGTCCCTACGGATTATGTCGCGGGGTTACTTGGCCAGATTATAGGTCAGTTGGCAGCGGAGCCCATTTCCCTTGCCATTTCATATGATGATTGGAGACATATGCCTCCAAACTAGAAAAATGAAGTTTTCTATTCTCAAATAAAGGTAATTTTATTACATTATGGTTTAATTGAATGTCATGTTACTAATATGTTCAAAATGAATTTTTGTATACAGATGTTCTTCCACTTCCCAGTTGCTGATGTGATAGCACGGAAGTGGACTTTGAAAAATCTTGGTAAAAAATGGAAAGATTTCAAATGGAGATTGTGGTTTGATGTCAACGATACTTCATTGACCTTGGAACAAATGTATGACAAGCTACCCAGTGGGGTACTGAAAGAGCAGTGGAAAGTTTTTGTTGACAGGCATCGTGATGAGAAGCGGATGGTATTGAAATATATATTATTATATTATCCTAATTTTACATTAATACATGTATATGAAGAGGAGATGACATTGGATACATTATTATTAAATTGCATTTTATTTATTTTAGGATCTATCACAACAGAATGCATCAAACAGGGCGAAGCAAGTCATCCCTCACACAGCGGGCTCAAAAGGCTTTTCTAGAAGCCGAATGTCATTGGTAATATTTTAAATAGTTTAAATATTTATAATACAATATTATCTATTTAATATATTGAATTTTTTATTTATCTTTGCTTAATGAAGTCACAGAATTTAGGGCACAAAGCCTCCCGGACTGAACTGTGGTTGGATGTTCACAGAAAATCAGATGGCTCTTTTGTTAATGAGCCTGCCAAAGAAGTTGGGGTATGAAGTCAAATTTTTATTATAATAACTTATTATCAGTTTTTACTATGTTAATATGTATTGATATTTGATTTATAGGTAAAAATTAAAGAACTATGGGATGTCAATCCTGGGCAGTCCTACTCAGTCTCCCAGGATGACCCGGTAGCTCAAGTCCTTGGGAAGGAGCATCCTAGTAGAGTGTGCGGGATGGGTTTGGGACCCGTACCATCTGAGGTCTTTAGCAGGCCATCAGGGATTCCAACCGCATCTACTCCTGGTTATAGTCATCCCATACCTGAAGATGATCATAGGGAGATTTCTTCTCTACGAGCCACAGTTCAAGACCAAGGGACTCAGATATCCGCTATGCAGAAAGCATTGACTGATTTATATCAGCATATGAGCAGATATGCCCCCAGTGGTAGTGCGCCGAGTGGTGGTGAGTAGGTAAATCACAAAAAATCAAAATCATTTATTTTGCAAACTTTTATTGGTTTTAAGTTTAATTATAAATATGCAACAATATTTAATTTTCAATATAATGTTCTTACAGGTGGCAGTAGGAGATGGAGGTGGAGAGGGTGACGATGCATCATCGGACCATGAGTAGTATTGTTGATGTGTTGAATAAATATGGGAAAGGTTGGTTTGTATATACAACATGTGTGTTGTATGGAACCTTTAAAAAACCATTTTTCTTGGAGGATCTTCAATTGCTAACCTTGAATGATCACAATAACCTCAGGTGGTAAAGAGAATGATGTGTTTGTTTCATTGGTTAGATGATCTATGGTAATAGGCTCTTTGATGTTTCTGTTGTAAATTCAGCATTGGGAATTGGACTCATTAGGGTGTTGCATGTCCAAACAGCCATGTTGAATGGATATCACTAGATCAAGATGGTTTTCTGAGGTGATTTTCATGATCATTAATAGTTTTTATGAGGCACGTAACCACATCACATGAAAACCAATGCAACTCCCTTCCCATGAAGCTTCCCTCTTTTCTAACTTTTATTTAATGAACATATTGTGAGATTGTTAGATGACATGTCATATGATAAAAAAGAATAATCAGAGGGGTTTTACATGATTAATTGGGCTATTTGATGGGGCTTCACATGATCAGGAACAGATCACATGAATTGCATAACCCATTTGCATGATGTTCCTAGGGTCATGTGATCATGAGCCTCATTGAAGTTCACATGGTCCTTGTGACCTAGGTGATTAATCTATATGTATACATGCTAGAATTTTCTTTCCTTTGGGTATATATTAATACCTATGCTTTGGGTATTTCTTTGTTCCTAAAATATACAATGCTCATTTGGCTACCGTCAAAAAATGCCCCCCCCCCACAAAAGTGATGTTCGAAGGAACAAGGACTCAGTTATGAGGTAGGAAATGACTTCATGAGTATCTTATGCTTTCTCTGGTTGGAATTCAAAATATATTTTGGTCTTCTATAAGTCCATTCATATTTCTTGAGGTTCCCTATAAATAGGGGTGAGAGGCTGGTCATTTGACCGGTGACATGAAGCTCCATAGCTCTCAAAACCTCCTCTCTCGTGCGATTGTTTTGCAAGACAACTTTTCATGACCTCATCACAAGAATCATACAAGAGACCTAATCATGTGATCATGTCACTTGACCTCTTTGTGTGATCACCTTGTCTAAATATCTCACTTAATCAATCCATGAACTAATCAATGGTAATTTATTTGAACTTTGATGCACACCCTTGGCCATTAGTCTATCTTATGTGATTCGGTTGTCTCTTGAGGATTTTTTCATGATCTACTAATCTTTATGTGATTCATGTGACCTTCACATGGTAACATGATTATATGTATTAAGAAAAATCATGTGATCAAAAGATGTTTTATGGGTTATGTGATTTCCGTGACCAAGAATGGATCATGTGGTCCACGTAATGTTTTCTATGTTATGCACTTATTTTGTTTGATTAGCCCAACTGATTCTCTCTTAATGGTTACATATCTTCAAATATATTCTCTATTCTCTTTAAATATGTCCTCTATTTCTCAAATGTCTTCTTATGTGGTATAATGGAGAGACCTTATTTCCTGGAACCATAATGTCAATCATCGATACAAAGTATTTTATAACAATGATGTTTTAAAGGTTCTTATTCTGATTGAACATCAAAATTATCCTCTATTGAACAGACTACCTTTATATAGATTTGGACATCAGAATGATAGTTATATTCTTCACCTGAATACAACCTTTAGTCTCACATGTTTTCACTCTCTGTTGACTATATTAAAATGATATTTTCTGAGGATAGTCAGTTAATTGTGGCACCATTCCTAGGGAAATATTATACATTTAAAAATTCACCATGGTTTCATATATTCATGATATCACTCATCAATTGATTTCTCATATTTACTCAAACATGCTCATCTTCTCTCTAGAAAACCAAAAAAGTGGCTTGAGCTGAAAGTGTGATTTGCACCCTAGTGGTAATTTCTCTGATGAATGGGCATGGACATTTTGGGTTAGGTAGATCTGCACAAAATTCCCCTATCAATTGCATGCTATTCATCATTACGAGGAGACATATATTTTTTAGTTTATCATGTACCATAAACCATAATTCCATAGTGAGTTTATTACTTGATGGTTTCTAGGAACCAAAACTATTTATCTAGCCTATGGTGAGGTAGAAATTGGCCTATGAAATATTTTTAAGCTTGGGGGAATACTTCTATTAGTGTAAACATATGATGAATTCCTTCCCATTGAGAATGTTTGGGATGGAAATAAATAGACTCAGACCTTAGCAGTCGACATTCTTTCCATTGTAAAGGAGAGGTAGAAAAAGGATTTGTACTTGCATTTGATTATTTCATTCAATGATTGGATTAATATCTTCTTTTATAGAAGTGGGGCTCAGACATCTATCGTACGCCCTCATCTATTCCCTTCTCGAAAAGTTTGGAATGTCATGGGATCATTTTGCGCTACTCTAGAAGCTAGAGAGTATGCCTCATGGGGCTACCAGGTGAGACTAAATGTATCCCTAAGTCTTTGGTTAGAAGGATACTTGGACATGTTTTTAAATGGAGGGCTCTTCTCTGTTGGGGATTCACATTTGGGAATCTGGGTCTTCATGTTGGTTATAGAAGCATGAATGGTAGAAGGGAAACCTCTCAACCTATCCATTCCAAAACTTTCTTATTTTTATCAGCATCATGGCCATTTTCAACAGGGTAATATACCTTATCAAATTAGTGACCCTTTTAAATTATTATTTTGTTGGATAGGTGATCATTTTTAGCGTTATAAGCATCAGAATACTACCAAAATTTTTGATGCTCTATTCTGTCCCAGGATGCTAAATGTCTTTGGGGTTGAGGCGATGTATTTAGGTGATGAAAAGGTTATTAAATGATGTTTCCCATATTAGTAGTGATAGTTGATATATCATGCCTAGTTGTTGTTTGAGAATCCCATATGTCTTTCTGTAGAAGTTGATATGTGGTAGGTTAATGCATGGCCCCTTTGATGTTATTAAATGATGTTTCACATATTAGTTACAAGAGAAATTGGCCATGTAATTGTTGTTAATAATTTTATTTTTCTTAGAATTCTTGTTTGGTTTGTTTTTCAGGGCAGTGGTGTAGTATAAGCAGAAATGCTATTTTTTTTTCGAGTCAGAATTTTGCGGCTGTTTTAACCGCCGCTAATGTTTTACCAGTTATACATTTAGTGGTGGTTTAAACCGCCGCTAAATGTAATCATCAATACACTTAGCAGCGGTTAAAACCGCCGCGAAATCATGCCGGAATTAGCGGCGGTTTTAACCGCCACTAAGCAGGCGCATGATACGCCTGAATTTCGCGGCGATTATAGCCGCCGCTAATTAAATAGCCCATAAAACCGCCACTAAATTTACCAAAAACCGCCGCGAAATGAGGTACTACGACGCTTTTCTTTGACCGCTGAGAAATGCATAAAACCGCCGATAATATATTGTTGACGCCCAGTTTAGCGGCGGTTTCTGTAAACCGCCGCCAAACCATATAGCGGCGGTTTAAACTACCGCTATATGAAAAAAAAACCTCCGCTAATAGGCGGTTTTCTTGTAGTGACATCACCATGTATAAGATCTAATATTCCACTATCCCTCTCACCTTTTCCACTAAAATTTTTTTAGTCATCTTTTCTAATAATAAATATTCACATGTATCAAATGGTTCATATTTTAATTATTCCAATTATCCATCTCTATGGAGTCTTTGGATTTGTTTCTCATTTATATTACCAAGATGATAATGGAAAAGATAAGTGGTGTTTAAATTAACCTTGAACTTCTTATCCTGAGTGTTATAGATTGAATTACCCATGTAAAAATTGTATAAACCAATCATCATATTCCCTATGCTATAAAATATTTCATTCATGTATATAGAACAACTCTTACTCTTAAAAATGAATGAAAATATTTTCTTGTCCAAACTATATACAGAAATAAAATTTCCATTTTTGGTAGGAACATAATAATATTTTTCCAATTATTAAATTAAACAACTTAGTAGAATTAGATCATAAGTGTCTACTTCCAATGTATAAAATCTTTCCCCATTACTAAAACATAGATCTACTTCATATTTCATAAATTTTATCTTATTTATAAGTTATCATTTATCAACATGAATGTGTATTTCATACCCAATATCTAATTCCCGTGAGTAAAAATTAATGAAATTGAATTCTATAATATTAAAATTAAAATTATCTAAATACTTATCTTTAAGAACATTTCTAAGTTTTAGATACCAATCTAGAAATATATTACAGGTTAGACCTTAAATATATCTCAGTATGATAATCATGGTGTGTTCTATAGTATTTAACAAATACATATTTATGGGTGATTGTTATATTTTATATATTTTCATCAAGAAATTTTAATGAAAGTACTCACACTAAAATGATAACCTCATACATTATTACCTTTAGTAGTCCAAAATCCATATTTCACTAAGAAATGAGTTTTCTTTAGTGTTCCCCTCATTACTTAGATATTTAGGTATATTATTAATCCAATCATATCACATATGAATTATGGATATTTGAGTGGAAAACTCTTTTACCAAACCAATTATATAGATAAAACTTAACTTTATTACTTTTTTATCCAAACTCTTAGGGCTTACCAACTAAGTGTTACCCAAATATTATAGTGGGGTTTGGTTACCTAACTCTTAGGGTTAGTCATTTTCACCATATCTTATATAAGAAAATCCAAGGGAACCCTAATTTGAAATAACCTACCCATTTTAATGATCTATTTATTGGCATGTGTTTTCTATGGAAGGAATATCACATTTAGTATTTGAGGGATTTTCTTTGTCTCTCCATTTCCATATGAATTATATGAATATTATTTTATAACTATTACATCTATTCAAATATTTACAATCTTATGGTTTATTCTTATATGTACGCATGATTCTAAAATTTTCATTTTTGAATATCTATTTTATCCAACAAATTTACATATTCAACCCATATTAGTGTGTGATTAATTACATAACTTATAGTTTATGTCACTTATAAAAAATAGAATCCAAATATATTTATAAATATCTAAATACATCACATGAATAAGGTACATGAAACTCTTTCATATAATGGTTTTAGAATTATATGAAATCAATAATAAACACAATATTAAGTATGGAGAAACAAGTATCCAATTCTCACTTTTATAGACATGGCATAAGCCTTTGGTCCAATGAACAGTCTCACTCAAATTCCCTCTACCCATGATTCTTTACACATGGAAATATTCAAATTCCATCATAATTCTAACACCTAATATGTATAAACTAAACCCAGTCTCTAAATTCAAGATTATAATTTTATAACAAATGAAAGTAAAAGTTGATGAAAAAAATCTTTTGGTGTCATACCCAGAATTTAATTCATTGTATTATAATTTTATAATAATTAGTTTAAATAATTCAAACTAAAGTATATAATATTAAAATCATATAAATAGTTTATATACATGAATAATTAAATATGAATACTTAAATAAATGAAAAAATTCAATTATTTAAAATTAGATAAACAAATTTAGATAATTAATTTTATCAACACCATTTTTTAAATGGTATTAAGTAACATGGATTTGGTGAAAATCCTTCAGATCCAAAATGAAAAAGTTTTTACAGAAAATAAAAATATATATATAGACCATAGATTTCACTATGTCATGGTCTAAATGGTCAAAAAAATTGAACCTATTTAATCTTCAAAGACCATTATATAGAAAAAAAAACCTAAGTTATTTTTATTTTTTGGTATTACCAATGATCTTGGAATAATCGAAAACCATTTAGGAATCTATTTTAGTAAAAATACTATTTCAATGCCCCAAGCCATTTTGGTTCTCTCATAGTTTTAGTATATTGGTCTTACCATATACCACTACATAGAACAAAACATTTTGAATACCATTTTGGTTAAATTATTTGATTAAGAATCATATCATAAGATCAATCCATATATCTTTTTGGTTCTTCAATCACAATAAAAAGTGAAATGCTTTGTTGAATATCATTATTTCATGGTTAGACACCATGTTACCTCAAAATATGGAATATTGATAGGTTAACCACTACATATATATGTCAAATATGAAAATATATGTTTTAATTAGAAAGTAAATTAACATTTACATTTATACCATTCCATTTAATGAATGAAAATGGAAGTTTTTGTTTAGACTATGTCATTTCACTTGGAAAAACAAAGAAAACCGCTGAATAGTTGAGAGATCATGTCACATATTATAGGATGAATCCATTAGGTTTTATAAATGAAACTTCATCATAATAATTAATTATATAAACTATATATAATACTAATTATGATTTTCTTAGACATAATCATGTCCATTTTCATTGTAATTAATCACAATACTAATGCCAAGATCGATCAGGAGAGGATTTAGTAAGATGAATAAGTATAACCATAAAATTAATGTACCTCATTGTCTAAGATTTTAATCTTCATTAGAATTAAGTTTTATTTAGTTCCCTTATTAACATACAATTTGTTTTTACCTATGAATGTATCCAATAACCACTAGAATCACCAAACACGCCGGTGGGACCACAATTCTCTAAACAGTGTGTCGGTACCTCCACTTGGAAGGCAAATAGAGAATAGATATTTAGAGAGTTTTAGCTATTCAATAATGATATTTATTCCATAAATTTATTTCCGTGAATTATATTTAAAAATATATCTATAATCAAATGGTAAACTCTATTCGAATCCCAATATTTTAATCATTTTCAAACAGTTAATCAATGATGTAATGCTTTGCAACATTAACCTCATTTAATAATCTAATTGTTAAACTCCTTATGAAATAAATGTAATATTTACACATAATATCATGATGTTTTAATTTCTAAAAAAATATGATAATCACCTTGAGAGTGAATTTTAATGATATCACGTATCACTCATGTAACAACCCAAGATTTCACTATACATTTCCCTCAAATAAAAAAATGTGTTTAATAGCATGTTTCACATGTAATAATGAACTAAAACATGTCAAGGAATATTATATGAATATTATTAATAAAAATATAAGAAAAATAAAAATCTATTAAATAAATGTATATTAATCAACCAAAAATTCTAACATTTAGAAGATAAATGATAAATGAGATTCAATATTAAAATGAATTGTTATTTCTCAAATAACTTTTTTTAAAATTGTATTGTATATTTTATACTAATACATTAAAATGAAAAATATAAAAATATTACTATATTTTAAATAATATATTAAAATATCTTAAATTAAAAAAGGATATGAAATAATATTATTAACACTTAAGGATTAAAAAATTATTTTTCAATAAAAGCAATTTTTATTTATATTTTGTAGTTTCATTTAAAAAATAAATTTTATAAATTTTATAATATAAATTAGATAAAAATAAATTATTTTTTGTATTTATGATGTCAAAATTTTATTAGTATTAATTTATTAGTATTTCTGAAAAGGTTGATATTTAGTTAAATAATACGATTTTTGTGAAAATTATAATGTTTATGATTTTATCATTATGTAAGTGTATCCTATAAGAATAAAAAGCATTATGAGTAATAAAAATGTATTTAAGGAATAAAATTATTCATTTTAAAATATTATTTGAACTTATAAATCCTATTTTCATCATTTTTATAACTAAATTAAAATGTCACTTAAATAAAAACTGTTTTTAGTATTTTCTTCTAATTAAGTGTTTTGATGGTGAAATCTGGTTTTAGCTTGATTTAAAATTCACCAAAATTTATTTTTATTAATAAAAAAATTTATGCCATCAAAATAATTATCTATGATAATATTATCTTTTATATAAATTTTTAAACTTAATAACTCATTTTTCAAAAAAAACTATATTAACGTGTGATGTGCGTTTATTTTAAAATTAACATTTTAAACCCTTACAATTTTTATTTTTTAAAATGATTTAAAAAATTTAAATTAGAAGTTTAAAATTATTTAAAAATTAAAATATTAATTTTTTTCATTATTATTAATTACCAAGGTAAACGTAAATTATGGTAAAAGTTAAAATTTTAAAAGAAAATTCCTAAAACACACTAGGTTGTCTCCAAAATGAGTGGATGATGAGAATATCAACACATAAACACTTCCCATCCACTTTTTTTCATTTTATATCCATTTGACTTTGAATATTATCACTACAATATTTAAAATGTAATGGTTAATCCCAAAAATACCCTTACCTTCACTTATAAAAGAGTAACACTTATTTTAAAAAAGGGTAACACTTCCATCACTTTAATAAAAACCACTCCTTTGAATTTTTTATTTAAACTCTAACACATTACTCATAATATAACCCTATCCCACATTCAAAATATTTTTTTCACCATTAGTTGTCATATGGCCTCTATTTCCAAGGAGAATTCCAATGAAAATTCAAGTATCTAACGTGAGTATTTTCAACTACTTAGGCTTTATTATTAATTGTAATAATTAAAATTTATTTTATCCACACTAATATAATGATATTATTATCATTTATATACTATAATTTTATTATATTAAGATTATTTTCATCATTTACTCTTCTATCTCATCCATTAAGAAAAATGAAATTTTCATTTGTGCATACATGTAGACTACCACCTCCATGAGAAATGAAATTTATTTATCGTCACTAACCATCATTTATGGTTACTATAATGTAATTAATTAGGATATATTATGTTTATTACATGTTTAAGATTCTATATATGTCACATTATTATTATCTAAATATATCCCCTTACTCATTAAATCATTATAAGTCATTACTATTTTAGTTAATTTAACTGCCTACATAAACAATTTTATAACGATTATGTCATAACTGATAATGGGATATAATATAATTTTAATATAATGTAATAATTATATATTTAATATGTTTTAATGATTATTTAAATTTATTTTTAATATTTAAAATATTTATTAGTATATCACTTTTAGATCATTAAACGCGTTGAAAACTAGTTTGTCACAATCCCAATCTTCAAAATTCATATTCATGCCTTTAACCTAATAAAAATTGGGCTTAAGTGATCATTTAAAACAATTATTATTATATATTGAATTACCACTTGGTGAGAATCGATCTCACCATCATGAATTTTTTATGAAATAAACAACTAAAAAATCTAACACCCAATGGTAAAAATAAGTGATAACTAATATATTGATAATAAATTTTAATAAATTAAGTGTATGAAAAGGTAATTTATATTAATAAGGTCATAAAATATTATATTAATATTTTTATGTTTTTTGTATGGGATTTTAGAGCATATTCGACTAATCAGGAATAAAGTTAATGGTTTTCAACTTAAAATTCCTCTCTTTGATACATGTTTTATATTATGAACGTAATTTCATTTATGTGGTTTATATAATTTCTATTTTATATATTTTATCATGAAATAAATTTTAATCATGATAATTTAATTCCATTTTAAATATCTCTATTTCAATAGGTTTTTATTCAAAATCTCTTCACGTTGTAAGGGTTTTTTATCTCAAATTTTCACCCCTTGAGACATTTTTCTTATTATATACCATGTTTTATTTGTAATAGTGTAACTACTGATCCTTTAATATTTTTTATTAGGTTTATATTATATTTTATTATATTTAATTTTATAGTCCATATTCTTTCTCCCATGGGGTTTTGACTCAAAAATTACAAAATCTGTAAGGGTTTTTGTCTCAAAATTCCTCTCTTTGAGACATGTTTTGTATTGTGCACCTAATTAAATTTTTGTGATGATATACTACCTATTTGATATATTTTATATTTAAATACATTTTATTCATTGTAATTGAAACCCAATTTAAATATCTCACTTTAAATAGTTTTTTAATCAAAATATAGTCAAGTTGTAAGGGTTTGTTTGTCTCATTTTCAACATCATGGGACATATTTGATATTTTGCACCATAATTTCCTTTAAATGGTATATTTACTATGAAATTAATTTCACATATTAAAATATATTCCATTTAATGTGATTTTAATTTACATTTTATGATCTTCCTCTCAAGATCCTTTAATTCTATCATTACCAATTCTATAAAAGTTTTATCAACTCAATTTTCAATTCATTGGGTCATATTCTTTCTTACTTGAATGTAATTTTTCAAAATTTATTTGACCCTACCATTCACCTATTTTATATGGTTTTTTCTTTAGTTATATTTTCAAATAAATTTCCATCATCGATAAATTATTCTTTAAAAAAATACAAAATAAAAGTGTAATGTTGGTAAGAATAACTCACGTTTTTACCAATGAATCTTTTCTTCCATGTGTATGTTTTACTTATCACAAATGTTATCCAATATTTTTGGGAAAGATAATAAATATTATTTTATATAATTATCATAATTCTATTTACCCATTTTCAAATGAAAAGTTAGTATTATTTTTATGATGTTGGTTTTCAAACAAAAGTATTTAAAAATATTTAAAAGGTTTTTCCAGCCATTAAAAATAAAATGTTTTATATTATAATCCCCATTTTTTGACAACCTTTATTTATTTTCAAGGATATATTATTTAGAACTATTTTTAATATGTTTTTAAAAATTACTCTCCTTTCTTGCTCAAAAATGTTTTTGAAAATAATTTTCACTCCGTCTTTTATAACATTGTTCAATAGGTATTGTGGAAACTTTTTTATTTTCAAATCTCTTTTTCAACTAAGTTTTAACTATAATGAAGGGATTTTTTGATCATCCAATATATTTTATTATATAATTGATTTTGTAAATTTATATTTTTGATATCCTATGATCACTAAAGTTAATGTTATGTAATATTTTTTAAATGTTTAAGAAACCCATTCTTTGTCCATGGGTTAATTAAGATATGATTATGATTGATTTTATGTGGCCCACATATGTATGAATGATTATGGGTGGGATCCTATATCACTCTCCATTGCATTGGTTTAAGTTTATATCTAATGATATATCCAGGCATGGACATAATGAGTTTGTTTACACTGGTGTGGGCATGATTGTTTTTTTCACATTTTCAAGTATAGACATAATGAGTTTGTTCACATAGGCATGGGCATAATGGGTTTCCTCAAAAAGGTTATACTATGCTTATGGTTGTTCCAAATTTCAAATTTGTTTATAAAGTGATGAAAAAAATTCACTATGTATTTCATTTTGATGAAATTTCATGTTTTCATGATTATGCCTTATTTTTAAATTATTCCACACTTTTATTTCATGTTCACATGTTATATGATTATTGAGATGTGTTTTGAGCTAGGTCATATATTTTATACTTACTTATAAATATTTTTATGATATTATGTTACTCTAACATGTTTAATTATTATCATCTAGGGTCCTTTGATCTTTTATTATGATATTTAGGTCTTCCTCATGTTCTCTTTCAAGTTATGATATGTTTTTCCCTTACTAAGTGTATGAGCTCACCCATTTCTTATGTTTACATTACCAAGGTTATGAAGATGATTGTATCATGTGATATGTCTAGAAAATGATCTATAGGATCATAATTATGAATAAATGTTTGCAATTCTTATAAAAAAGTTGTTTATGTAGCTAATATCCAAGACACTAAAACTTTAGGTCCTTGGGTTGTATGACTTTTTATGATATGTATTATTTAAAACATGAGATTAATGAAATATCTAAGTTATGTTTTCATTGGGTAACTTTACTTGGTATCAGAGCTAGGTTTAGTTATTTTTTAGGTTAGTTTAGTTACATTTAGTATTAGGGTTAGATAACCTTAGTAAAAACCCTAGAGATGAGTCTAAGTATAGGATGATATCTTGAAATATTGGTAAAGTCTTTATTAGATGGTTTTCCCTAGAAAAAAATCATTATATTTATATTACAAGTGGATTCAAGCTCTGGAATAAATATACCTATGGGTAATAACCCTGAAAAGGGTGTGTTGGGTATTAAATCAATCATCGCCTGGTGTTAGACAAATGAGTATTAACTACACATCTGGTTTGACACTCATAGGGGATATGATTTGGTTGATCATATTATATTTATAAACTAATATAAAGGATTTATTTCCTAGTTACTTTAATGGATTAGGTTGAAAATTATAAGAAACCCCAAATTAAAGAACCCTAGGTCAAACTAAGATTGATATAAGTTGAACTAAAGGAACTATGGGCCAAAATAAAAAATATAAAAGAACAAGATGTTTTAAGGTTAAATTCCATTCATGATTATGATAATTCCCTCATATTTTTAAGGCTTTTTCACTCATGTTAATCCTTTTGGTTTTAGTAATGTTTATAAATGGAAGGAACCATGGGTGTGAAGGATAATATAAAGATTTTACCAATGAACAACCCATCATAATGGGAGATAGAGTGATAAATATTATCATTATGGAAAATTAGCTATCATGAAATATGATCAATAATGTGAACATATTAAATGTCTCAAATACAACAAATAAGAAAAATATGGAGTCTTATGAAAGATCAAGTGGTGAATATGGTTAAGGAAAAAAGTGTTTAATTTCTTATATGTCAAAAATGTATAAATAATCACCAAGGGAATTACCTCAGAGGGACTAGAATATATTTTATTATGGAATAGGGGGTTATCTATCATCAAAATTCTAAGGAAAAATTAAGAGTTTGGTTAACATGATTGAAATAAATAGAGTTCATTCTAAGTTATGTTTAATAATTCAATGTCTTAAGTGTGTAAAACTTAGGTATTATCCAATTCAATACCCTAATTCAAGGACCAACCAAGATGATGAGAATCACCAACCACTAATACCAAGGGGAAAACAGAATACCTATGAAATCACTACTTCTAAAGAGGATCCTAATATTTAAAGTGCATATACCCTCCAATTCAGAACTATATAAGTTTGTTGGAATTTGATTTTCGGAACTCTAGAATATAAAATAAGTTTTATAAGATCATTAAATCACCACCATAATGATTTAATTATCGAATAAATATTATATGGTATAGTTATTGTATTTCATATTAAATTTTATAGGAATTTACCTGGTAGAAATAATATTATCCTTACTTTATATAAATTTGATGTGATTTTAATTATGGATTGGTTCCCTCCACATATAGAAATAATTATATAGAGTAATTAAAACACATTTCATATTAACCTATGATATTATATCAATAAAAGGATGATAATAAATAGACTCTAGAAACTAAATTATATAATTTGGGTCTTGAAAACAAATAAAATCAGACTCCTGGCCCAAATAGTTGAAGAAAAACTCAACATTAGGGATAAGATTATTTTTATGAAATAGATATTCTTACCAAGTTTATAAGATTGATATCTCACTAGAAATTATATACAAATAGTCATGTGAAGGTGGAGAGCTGATTTCACGATGAAGATGCTAGGGAGGAGCAGTTACAAGTAGTTTGTCTAGGTTGTATGTAATGTTTGAAGCCTACGAGAAATGAATTCCTCTAAGGCCTACGGACCATGTAATACTTACGCCTACGGGCCTTATAAGGGTTCCACCTCACCCCTTGAAAGGTGGATTATCAAAAATCAATAAAAAATGAAGGCCTTCGGGCCATTGGAGGAGGAGGAGGAGTTGTATTTATAATTTATATTTCATCTGATATTCTCTTTTATATGTGTTAATTAAAATTATTAGGACACAATTTATTTAAGTGGGGGTAGAATGTAACAACCCAATATTTCACAGAATATTTCCATTAAATAAAAAATGTGTTCGGTAGATTTTTTCACATGAAAAACCAAACTTAATCAAGTCGTGGAATGTTAGATAAATATTATTAATAAAATTATAATACTAATAAAAATATAAGTATAATATAAGTATATTGATCAACCAAAAAATCTTACATTTAGATGATAATGAATAAATGAGGCTAAATATTAAAATTAATTGTTCTTTTTCAAATAACAATTTTTAAAAAGTATTGTATATTTTATCAAAATATATTAAATTAAAAACTTCTAAAATATTATTATATGACCTAATATATTAACATATATTAAATTATAAATTGATGTGAAATAATATTAAGAACACTTAATGTTTAAAAAACATTATTTTTCAATAAATGCGGTATTTATTGATATTTTTGTATTTTCATTCAAAAAATAAATTATAAATTTTAGAATATGAATTAGATAAAAGTAAATTAATTTTTGGATTTTGGATATAAATATATTCTTGGAATGAATTTTTTTTATTTTTTCTAAAATGGTTGATTTTTAGTTGAAAAAATACGATTTTTGTGAAAATTATAATTTTTATTATTTTATCATAATCAAAGTGTATCCTAGAAAAATAAAAAATCCTTTAAGTAATAAAATATTTATTTAATGAATAAAATTATTCATTTTAAAATTTTATTTTAACTTATAAATCATATGTTTAACATTTTTAGAACTAAATTAAAATGTTAATTTAATAAAAAAAATTATTTTCAGTCTTTTCTTCTGACTAAGTGTTTTGATGGTGAAATTAAGATTTCTCTTCATTTGAAAACAAAATAAATTTTATTTTTTATAATAAACCAATTTATTTCATAAATTTTATTATCTATGATAATATTTCCTTTTACATAATTTTTTAAACTTAATAACACACTTTTCCTAAAAACTATGTTTACACGTTATGATAATTTATTTTAAAACTAACAATTCAAGACCTTGAATTTTTTATTTGGTAAAATGATTTAAAATTTTTTAATCTGAAGTATAAAATTATTGAAAAGTTCCAATATTAATTTTTTTCATTAATATTAATTACTAAGGTGAAAAAAATATTTTCCAAGGGAAAAGTAAATTTGGGTAAAAGTTAAAAATTTAAAATAAAAAAAACTAAAACACTCTAGATTGTCTCAAAAATTAGTGGGTGGGGAGATTATCAAACCACACACACTTCTCATCCACTTTTTTCATTTTGGATCCATTTACCTTTGAATAGTAACATTACATTATTGAAAATGTAATGGTTGCTTCCAAAACTACCCTTACCTTCACTTATAAAAGGGTAACACTTCCACCACTTAAAGACTAAAATGTAATTAGATTATATTCTTTAAACCCTTCCAAATTACTCCTCCTATAACACTATCCCACATTCAAAAGATTATTATCACTATTAGTTAGCATAAATCTATCATTTTCAAGGAAAATTCAAGTCCCTAATGTGAGAATTATCAACTACTTATCTTTTCTTCTTAATTATCTTCATTTAAATTTATTCTATACACACTAATATAATGATATTATTATCATTTATAAACTTTAATGTTATTTTATTAAATTTATTATCTTTATCTATTAATTTATCTCATCCATTAATAAAAATGAAATCGTTGTTCGTGTGTACATGCATACTACCACCTCCATGACCAAAGAAATTCATTTTTCATCACCACCCATAACTGATAGTTCCTAGAATATATTTAATGAGTATATATGATTTTTTTTACATGTTTAAATTTATATATATTTCACATTATAATTATATAAATACATCACCTTACTTGTTAAATCATTATTAAACATTACCATTTGGTTCAATTTAACCACCTATATAAACAATTTTATAAACATTATGTCATAAATGATTATAGGATGTAATATAATGGTAATAACTTGTAATAATGATATATTTAAGAATTTTTAATGATTATGGAAATGTTTTTTCAATATTTAAAATATTTATTAATATGTCACCTTTTGATAACTATATACGCCAAAAACTAGTTCATCGTGATTTCCATTTCAACAAGTTGTATTCAGGTATTTCACCTAATGAAAATGGGATATAAGTAATAATTGAAAAATGATGATTATTCTATCCTAAATTATATGGGAATTATGAACATGAAACCACTTAGTGATAATTGATCCTAAATTTATGAAACTTGTACGAAACAAACAACTAAATTTTCTAACAACCAATGGTAAAAATAAGCTATGTGTAAAACCCCAAACTTCCACAGTACTCTTCTCTTTGAATAATGCAGTAGTGTGTGTTGTACGCAACTTCGAGTTCTAACACACACCACAACCAATCTAACTAGCCGTTATGAATATTAATACCCACTTTTTGAAAATTTATACATTTTATTTTTCAAAATGGACTTCATTTTTGGATTTTTAATATCAAAATTAGCTTAGGGTGAATTTTTGGTACTTTTTTTATAACTTTCATATTTTGATGAGTAGTGAAAATTACTAAATTTTAATTAAAAACAACTTTTTTAGTCGAAATAATTAATTGTGATAAATTATGAATTTGAGTGATTTTAGAGTATAATTAGATTATATTTTTACCATTTAATACAATGTTGGTCATTGGACATAATTTCACATTTAAACTAGATATAAGCAAGTGCCAATCTTTTGATAGTTATTATCTCTTAAAAACACTCTTTTTGTTTTAACAATGGGAATTAATTTTAAATTAATTTCTGCCACTTCTGTGTTTTGAATTTAGAAAAATAGATTCCATATTTATAATCATGAGGTACAAATTTTTTAAATAGGTAACTTTTATTTTTAGACATTTTGAATAATTACTTCGGTAAATATTTTATTTACCATCATTAAAGGGTAAATCTGGTAAATAAGGGTAAAAAATAATATTATAATAATAATAAATTACCCTAAAACGTGTCCTAACCCTATTGGTTAATAAATTTCCGACCATGGTCATCTTTGGGTCTATTTTGGGACCCCATGGATCCACTTGTAAGTGATAATGACACTTTATATTAATTAAGTTAAAGTAAATACAAAAATGGAATAAGCATATATCTTTTAGAAAAACGATTTTTACATAAGGTTATATATGTTATCTTTTCAACTATAAATATTCATTATAAATATAAAAATATTTCCTATATAATGGTATTTTATTTATAACTTTTAGACATTGAATAATTAAATTTATTTATGACATAATAATGATGCAGTATTTTCCTTATTAATGAAAGAATCAAATAATTGGTATTATAAATGTTAAAATAAATATAATTTAAAAGTTTTTATTACATCCACAAGTTTTATTGATTAATATTACATGTTATAATTACTTAAATTAATTTGGTTCTAATTAATAATGTTTTTAAGACTTTAACAAAAATCAATTATTAAATAGTGTCAAAATTGACATAAAGGAGTTTTTAAAACAAATATTATATTATTAATTGATATTATATTCCTAAAAATTTAAGGTTCGGCCAAAGGACTTATATAATGATATGTGTATTATTAACGGACAACTTGGGGGTCGCTTGTATGTATATAGTAAGTTTATTAACTATATAATATAAAAATACAAATAGACATGGTAAATGTCAAACTAATTAACTAAGAGTTAAAGCTAAAAGATAAGGTTAATATAGTGACCCAAACCTATCTAAAACCTATTTTTTGAGTTTTTTTAGACCTATCCCCACCTAAACCTTTAAATAATCCACTTTGGCGCCATTAGAAACTGAATATTAATTTATTATAAAATAATATTTCTAGCTTTTCCTAAGGTGCCCATCACCCCTCTTATAAAAGGGCACTCCCCCTTCTCACTAATTCACACCTTCAAAGCCTTTTGGATCATCCAACCCCTCCCCAAATATTCTCTCAACTTCCCTCACTTCATCCTAGAGGCCTTCCTTTAGTCATAAATCCAACCTAATGAACCCTTTTTATCAAATCAAAAGGAAGAACCCGAAGAAGAGGTAATGTTTTCACCACCCTCTTTCAAGTTCCTTTCTTATTCCACTTCTTCTTTATTTGTGATTTCCATTATAAAATAATAACTATAGTATATTATATATACTATGATGTTATTATAAATATTTCACAACTATATTCATTACTCTATCCATCTTATGAATGATAATTTCACCATGTGTGCGTACGTACGGCTTACCATCTCCACGTTGTGGTGTAATTTGTTATTCAACACTATATTATTTGGATGGATATAATGATGAGTAATATGTATATAAATAATGAAAATAACATAATAATTTCTCTGTAAAATTAATATACCATCTAATTCCACACCTTTAAGGAAATTATATTGTCGCTCGTGCGTACGTACAGATTGCCGTCTCCACGACGCGATGAGATTCATTTCCACATTCACCATTCATCGATGATTATAAAAATATATGTTACTAATATGTTTGTAATATATGACATAATAATTCTACTGTAGATATATATATATATATACTTACAAATATTTTATTCACTTAGTTCCGTTCAATACGTTATGAAAACGGAAACAGCGTTTATGCGTACGTACGGACTACCGTCTCCATAAATGGTGTTTTCCATTTCACATATATATCTATTATACATAATTATATTCTAAATATATATGATATATAAATCATGTTTTATATTCTTTAAGTTTTTAAATCATGATCTAAGTGATACAATCAAGAGTAACAAGTTAAAACATGTACGATAAAAAAAGCGATTATTACCTGAAATGTTAATTTAACATATAACTTATTATTAAATGGGTAGTAAAAAGTCATAAATGAATAATGTATGATATCATAAATATTAATATGGTTATGGTATAATTTAATAACATACTACGGTCTTCATATAGGAAGTTAAACATACCCTTGACTAAGGGAAAATGCAAGGTAAGGGGTTTTCATCTCACTCCTTATTCCCATGAGATTCATGCCATATTGCCACTATTACCTTTTTGTGGTGTATGTACTGCCCATAATTGTATTATTTGTGTAATAAACTTTAATTTATGTGTATTTACATATTCGTTGTATGATACCTCTTTCATGGGGTGTATTTTTCGTAAGTTACCAAATTGGTAAGGGTTAATTCCTCAATCTCATTATTATCCGAGATTGTTTATGTGTAAGTATCTAGTGGAAAATTTTTATCATCCATGTCCATTTTTCATAAAAATGATTTCAAAATGAATATTTTAAGGATTTTTGAAAGGTACTCTTTATCAAGATCATAATTTTAAATGTTTTAAAATTTTATCTTTCTAAATCTTTTAATTAATGTCCATGTTTTCAAAATGATTTTAAGGATTTATTTATATGGACATGAATGTTTTGAAATGATAATTATTTTAAAAAAAGTTTCAAAGTGGTATGGGACACTTTTATTCAAAAATATATTTTAAATTACTTCCTTTATAAACGTGTGACTTTTCAATGATTTCAAAAAAAATGATATTTCTCTCAAATAGTTTTGATTTCATCTATGTCAACATCCTTTGATGGATTTTAAGATTATTTGAAGTTGATTTATTATGATACAAAACTTCCATATTGTATTTATGGTTTTGTGATATGTTTGAATGTGGATGTGTTATTTTTATACCATTCAAGGTTTATGGAGAGCGTATTGACATTTCGTATGTTAGTTTTAATATGAATGTTTATGTTGTGTTTAAACCTGTTCATATGAGGAATTCATTGGACTTAGTAAGTGATGGGTGGAGCCTGCTATAGCTCCTCGATGCATCGGTAGGTCTCATGAGACAAACTAGTTTCTTGGAACAAGGCCTTGACAAAATCTTATTTGTAGTCTTGGCACAAGTCCTTGACTATGTGGTTATGATAGTATGGCATTATGCATTCCATCATTATGAAAGTGGTTATTGATATTGCATGTGATTATTCGACTAGTAGAATATCCATGTGAATAAGTAAATGACATTATTTCAATTTATTTTTTCCATATTATTCTTAAGTTCAAGTTTAAAAGTCTTTTGTTTTAGTTATAAATTTCCTTAAATTTTTATGCTTATTTATAAAATTTTCCACTATATTGTTATCCTTACTAAGCAACTGAGCTCACCCCTTTCTATGTTTTATTTTTCCCAGGATTCCAAGAAGTGTATTATGATTGATATGCAGGGTTAATCCAAGGGAATAATGATGTTCATGAAGGATTATTTATGTTGTTTTGTATGTTATGAAGTGTAATGTAACATTCATGTATGTAATATATTTTCCAAGGCTGCTAAACCGATCGGTCCTTCGGGACTTGATTCCTTGTAATCATGCCAATGTATTAGAATAATGGACTGACTCTGGGTAACTGGGGTCGGGGTGTTATAGTTGGTATCAGAGGAAGTTTAGCAATAACCTTGGAAGCTATATTTAGATAAACTCTGATTAGAGCACATAGACCTAAGATAGAATTTGAGGATTAGTATAGAATAAATTCCTAAAATTTTGGTAATGTAGAGATTTTGTGAGTTTTCCAAGAAAATACATCTCTGTTTAGATACGAGCAGGTAGAGGTGGATCTAGCACAGATGTACCTAGGGGTAAAACCTGAAAACACCACTTTGAGCTAGACTTGAATGGGAATTGGTGCACGACAACGGGCCTTGTTGCACTCTTGGTTACGACACTCCCGGGGGATATGCTTAGGATAATTCTCATTTTCTTTACAAATCATTATGAAGGGTTTATGATTATATACTTCCTCAATGAAAACATCTTTATGATTGTGGATTATATCCATAAACCGTTCAATTTACGTTAGGTATTTTACAAGTTTGGAATTATTCATTGCAATTCATAAACTGACCTAGTTTATGCCATTATATAGAAATGGTGCCCATTAGAAGGAATTTGAACTCCAGCAATACATATGATCCAAAGTGTAAGAAGGATCATATCTTTCACGATATTAAGACAAAATTTAGAAGGGAAATAGTCTCTCATGTATTCTCAACATATGAATAAATAGTATCATGTGTTAATAAGATAAGTAAAAAATTATCTGAGTCCTATGGATTTTAAGGGAAGCAAGAGAAGAAAAGGATTGAAGAGAGAAAGATGGATAAAGGGAAGAGGGAAAAGAAGAATTTTCCCATATGTGATAGCTGTGAGAAGAAACACCCTGGAACTTTCATGAAGGGAATGGGAGTTTGTTATAAGTGTAGAAAAAAAGGACACCATGTACGTGACTGCAAGGGTAAGAAAAAGGTTTCAAATGTACAATGCTTCATCTGTAAGGAGTTGGGACACTATGCGAACTAATGTCCAAATAATCAGAGTATGCCCCAAATGATGCTATTGAATAATAATCAAGTTATGATACTATCACAGATGAGGAGGAATGATTAGAGTTATTATGTTGTTATTAGAGAATTATGTCATTTGAGTGTTGTATCAACAATGTATTGGTTATAATAATTATAGAGTATATAAGGATTGTACTGAAGTACTATTTCATTAAGGACTTGAGATTGTGTAGAACCAAGAAAATTGACTCAATAGCAGGTTAAATTTTTGGAAAATATATGGTTGAGATAAAGATAAACCATAATATGGTTCTGATGCCGAGGTAGTGATTTTGGAATAATACATGATTGATTTGGATAAATTATATTTGATATTCTTGACTACCTTGAAACTGATTAATGATTTGTATATTCCATCATTGTTGGAGTTTACAACATTTTTTGTTAGAAGGAGTATATCCAGTATTCTATAAGGAATAAGGGATCATGAATGTAATCAATAAGGTTTTATGATGTTGTAGTGTTTTAAAAGAATACATGATGAAGGTGTTAACATGTAATTAAGCGGAAAAAAGGATCTTCATTGTGTTTACCTTCCTTATAAATTTTGGACTGTGAGTTTGGACAGAAGTATTTTGGATAATTTTAGTTTGAGATTATTTTTGGATTTCCATAAAAGGACAACCCGAAGGTCGGGCAGTAACCTGTTGCGTCCGGAAAGGCCGCGAGACTTGAAACCGCAACCGAAGGGAGACAATGGTATATCACCTACCAATGGCCCATGTGATGTCCTGGATTGAATAATGTAGTTTTTTTAAAAAAAAATCTGGTAGATGAATTATAAATTCATTTTTTTAACCCTATATGGATAGGATAAATATAATATTATTTTTAAGTTCTATTATCTTTTAGAGTGAAAGATGAGTTTGTGGTAGAAATTAGTTAAAGGATGGGACTCTACTTGTCAAGTATATATTTTTCTTCTTCTCTTATTCTATGAAGAAATTAATTCTTATACTTTATTGAAGGAATCTTAAAACCAAAAATTTTTTATCCTAATACCATATGTTTGGTTGAACCGATGGTATTTTAAATCATCATAGATTGATGAATTTAAGGACCTCAATTTTACACTTGTTTGTAATTGATGACCTCAATCACTATCTATAAATATTTAATTTTTTCATCCAATTATATGTCTCTAATTGCCACCAATATTCTCCTAATAGAGATCATAATTTGGTGGTGACCCTTTCATTTCCCTTTTCCTCTTATTAAGACTAAATTTTATTAACCTAATTTCTGATGTGGGTTTTCCCAAAGGTATTTTCTATTTTCAACCTTTTATTTTTGAAAAATAATTTCAAATTATGAGGATGCAATTTATTGAATGAGGGGAGAATGTAACACCCTAAGCTTCCACGGTACGCTTCTCTTTGAATAATGCAGTAGTGTGTGTTGTACGCAACTTCGAGTTCTAACACACACCACAACCAATCTTACAAACAGTTATGAATATTAATACCCACTTTTTGAAAATTTATACATTTTATATTTAAAAATGGACTTCATTTTTGGATTTTTAACATCGAAATTAGCTTAGGGGGAATTTTTGGTACTTTTCGGATAACTTTCATATTTTGATGAATAGTGAAAATTACTAAATTTTAATTAAAAAAAACTTTTTTAATTGAAAGAATTAATTGTGATAAATTATGAATTTGAGTGATTTTAGAGTATAATTAGATTATATTTTTACCATTTAATCTAATGTTGGTCATTGGACATAATTTCACATTTAAACTAGACATAAGCAAGTGTCAATCTTTTGATAGTTATTATCTCTTAAAAACACGCTTTTTGTTTTAACAATACGAATTAATTTTAAATTAATTTCTACCACTTCTGTGTTTTGAATTTAGAAAAATGGATTCCATATTTAGAATCAGGAGGTCAAAATTGTGTAAATAGGTAACTTTTATTTTTAGACATTTTGAATAATTACTTCGGTAAATAAAATATTTACCATGGTTAAATGGTAAATCCGGTAAATAAGGGTAAAAAATAATATTATAATAATAAAAAATTACCCTAAAATGTGTCCTAACCCTATTGTTTGATACATGTCCGACCATGGGAATCTTTGGGTCGATTTTGGGACCTCATGGATCCACTTGTAAGTGATAATGACACTTTATATTAATTAAGTTAAAGTAAATACAAAAATGACATAAGCATATATCTTTTAGCAAAACAATTTTTACATAGGGTTATATATGTTATCTTTTCAACTATAAATATTAATTATAAATATAAAAATATTTCCTACATAATGGTATTTTATTTATAATTTTTATACATTGAATTATTAAATTTATTTATGACACAATAATGATGCAGTCTTTTTCTTATTAATGAAAGAATCAAATAATTGGTATTATAAATGTTAAAATAAATATAATTTGAAATTTTTGATGACCTACACAAACTTTATTGGTTAATATTACATGTTATAATTACTTAAATTAATTTTTTTCGAATTAATAAAGTTTTTAAGACTTTAACAAAAATCAATTATTAAATAGTGTCAAAATTGACATAAAGGAGTTTTTAAAACAAATATTATATTATTAATTGATATTTTATTTCTAGAAATATAAGGTTCGGCCAAAGGACTTATATAATTATAGGTGTATTATTAATGGACCACTTGGGGGTCTCTTGGATGTATATAGTAAGTTTATTAACTATATAATATAAAAATACAAAGAGACATGGTAAATGTCAAACTAATTAACTAAGAGTTAAAACTAAAAGATAAGGTTAATATAGTGATCCAAACCTATCTAAAACCTATTATTTGAGTTGTTTTAGACCTATCCCCACCTTAAACTTTAAATAATCCACTTTTGGAGCCATTATATACCGAATATTAATTTATTATAAAATAATATTTCTAGCTTTTCCTAAGGTGTCCCTCACCCCTCTTATATAAGGGAACTCCCCTTTCTCACTAATTCACACCTTCAAAGCCTTTTGCCTCGGCCAAACCCTGCCCAAATGTTCTCTCCACTTCCCTAAATTCATCCTATAGGCCTTCCTTTAGTCATAAATCCAACCTAAGGATCCCTTTTGATCAAATCAAAAGGAAGAACCCGAAGAAGAGGTAATGTTTTCACCACCCTCTTTCAAGTTCTTTTCTTCTTCCACTTATTCTTTATTTGTTATTTCCATTCTAAAATAATAAATACAGTATCTTATATATACTGTGATGTTATTATAAATATTTCACAACTATATTCATTATTCTATCCATCTTATGAATGATAATGTCACCATGTGTGCGTACGTACGGCTTACCGTCTCCACGTCGTGGTGTAATTTGTTATTCAACACTATGTTATTTGGATGGATATAATGATGAGTAATATGTATATAAATAATGAAAATAACATAATAATGTCTCTGTAAAATTAATATACCATCCAATTCCACACCTTTAAGAAAATGATATTGTCGGTCGTGCGTACGTACGGATTACCGTCTCCACGATGTGATGAGATTCATTTCCACATTCACCATTCATCAAAGATTATAAAAATATATATTACTAATATGTTTGTAATATATGACATAATAATTATACTGGAGATATCTATGTGTGTGTTTGTGTGTGTTTGTGTGTGTGTGTTTGTGTGTGTGTGTTTGTGTGTGTGTGTGTTTGTGTGTGTGTACTTACAAATATTTTATTCACTTATTTCCGTTCAATACATTATGAAAACGGAAAAGCATTTATGCGTACATACAGACTACCGTCTCCATAAACGGTGTTTTTCATTTCACATATATATATATTATACATAATTATATTCTAAATATATATGATATATAAATCATTTTTTATATTCTGGAAGTATTTAAATCATGATCTAAGTGATACAATCAAGAATAACAAGTTAAAACACGTATGATAAAGAAAGCGATTATTACCCGAAATGTTAATTTAACATGGAAATTATTATTAAATGGGTAGTAAAAATTCATAAATGAATAATGTATGATATCATAAATATTAATATGGTTATTGTATAATTTAATAACATACTATGGTCTTCCTACAGGAGGTAAAACTTACCCTCGACTAAGGGAAAGTGCAAGGTAAGGGGTTTTCATCTCACTTCTTATTCCCGTGAGATTCATGCCATATTGCCACTATTACCTTTTTTGTGGTGTATTTACTACCCATAATTGTATTCTTTGTGTAATAAACTTTAATTTATGTGTATTTACATATTCATTGTATGATACCTCTTTCATGGGGTGTATGTTTCGTAAGTTACCAAATTGGTAAGGGTTAATTCCTCAATATCATTATTATCTGAGATTGTTTTTGTGTAAGTATCTACTGGGAAATTTTTATCATCCATGTCCATTTTTCATAAAAATGATTTCAAAATGAGTATTTTAAGGATTTGTGAAAGTTACTCTTTATCAAGATCATAATTTTAAATGTTTTAAAGATTTATCTTTCTAAATCTTTTAATTAATGTCCATGTTTTCAAAATGATTTTAAGGATTTATTTATATCGACATGAATGTTTTGAAATGATAATTCTTTTAAAAAAAGTTTCAAAGTGGTATGGGACACTTTTATTCAAAAATATCTTTTAAATTACTTCCTTTATAAACATGTGACTTTTCAATTATTTAAAAAAAAGAGAGATATTTCTCTCAAATAGTTTTGATTTTATCTATGTCAGCATCCTTTGATGGATTTTAAGATTATTTGAAGTTGATTTATTATGATACAAAACTTCCATATTGTATTGAGGGTTTTGTGATATGTTTGACTATGGATGTGTTATTTTTATACCATTCATGTTTTATGGAGAAAGTAGTGACATTTCGTATGCTAGTTTTAATATGAATGTTTATGTTGTGTTTAAACCTGTTCATATGAGGAATGCATTGGACTTAGTAAGTGACGGGTGGAGCCCTCTATAGCTTCTCGATGCATCAGTAGGTCTCATGAGACAAACTAGTGTCTTGTCACAAGGCCTTGACAAAATATTATTTGTAGTCTTGGCACAATGCCTTGACTATGTGGTTATGATAGTCTAGCATTATGCATTCCATCATTATGAAAGTGGTTATTGATATTGCATGTGATTATTCGACTAGTAGAATATCCATGTGAATAAGTAAATGGAATTATTTAGATTTATTTTTTCCATATTATGCTGAAGTTCAAGTTTAAAAGTCTTTTGTTTTAGTTATACATTTCCTTAAATGTTTTTGCTTATTTATGAAAGTTTCTGTTGTATTGTTATCCTTACTGAGCATCTGAGCTCACCCCTTTCTATGTTTTATTTTTCCCAAGATTCCAAGAAGTGTATTGTGATTGATATGCAGGGTTAATCCAAGGGAATAATGACATTCCTGAAAGATTATTTATGTTGTTTTTTATGTTATTAAGTGTAATGTAACATTCATGTATGTAATCTATTTTCCAAGACTGCTAAATCGATCGGTCCTTCGGGACTTGATTCCTTGTAATCATGCCAATTTATTAGAATAATGTACCGACTCTGTGTAGTACCCCCAGTTTCTATTATGTAACCCTTACTTGATACTTTTCTTGGTTTTATAAGTTTTGGGTGACGTATGGGAGAATCGGGAGATCTTGGAGTGTGTTTGAAGCAAAGGGGAAGGCGCACAGGTGGCGCACGGTTTGTCAAACCGTGCGGCCAAACCGTGCATGTCTGACTGAGGAGGAAGTGGCTTCCACACGGTCACTGCATGGCTAAGTAAAACCATGCGATGAGGTCGTGCATGAAGGTTGGACGAAGTAGAAGCTAACGCACGGTTTGCGCACGGTTTTTCAAACCGTGTGGACTAACAGTGCGGTCACTTAAAGTTAGATCCTAAAATTGTGGATATAACTCGTTTTGCCTTTAATTGCCTTGTATAAATCACCTAAGTGGCCCTAACTTGGGATTACTCTCCCTTGAAGGTTGTAGGACTTCTCCTAGGCGTTCCGGAGGAGATTCGAAGGGTTCTCTTGGCGAATCGAAGCTGGATTCTTAAGGTATGTGATCGTTCTTGATCGGTTTCTTAGATCTACTTAGATCTACTTCTCCTCTTCTCTCGTTTTCTTAGATCTACACCTGTTATGGGTATATATAAGGGTTTTGATTCCAAATATGACAAGATTTGGTCTTTTTTGTGTTAGGAGAAGAGATCTAAGGAGGATTTTTGGAGTTTGACCTGGTGTTCTTGAGTGTTCCTCGTCCGTGGCTTAGTTTCACCCTTTTTGTTGAGGTAGGTGGCTTCACTCTCGATTCATATTTCTTAGAACTTGAAGGCTTAGTTCAAATTGATTTAAATTTCTTGGTTTTGATTGTGAAATTGTGGTGTAAAGCATGTTATAAATCTTCTTTAGTGTTGATTTATGGGTTTTGATGAAATTGTGGAAATTGAATGAACGGTTTGTACAAAGTGTTTTGGTTTCTTGATTTTAAAATGGTGATTTTAAAATATGGATTGGATGGATTTGGAAAATGGGTTGGAGAAAAAGGATTTTCAATAAAAAGGGTTTTTTATTGAAATGGTTTTGGCATGGTTGAAATGGTGTGGTTTTTGGGCATACTTGGTGTGTGTGTTCATATTGCATTTACGAGGCTTGGTTGAAATATGACCTTTTGCTCGGTTCCAAAAGTTTAATGGCACATGGGAAATAATTACCTTGTGACAACTTGGTAGATCGACAAGAGACCGCTCATGAGTATGGAACTGTCATAATGATGCATGCATAGTTGATTTCACGGGTTGTGAAATGGTTGGTTGTGTGGATTTGTGAAATGAAATGGTTATGCCAAAAATGGAAATGTGAATTTGATTGGAAACCTTACTTGTTTTCTTTTCTTGGAAAAGATGGTTTTTGGTTGGAAGAATGGTTTTGTTGGAAAAATGGTTTTGGATGTGAAACTTGTTATATTATGAACTGTTTTGGAACTGTTTTATATAAATTGTTTAATGGAAATGTGCTAACATGTTTTATCCTAGAGGCATGGGTTGGGAAGTCATCAGGGAAAACCTACTGAGTTTCATTACTCACCCCCTGCTTTGGCACATTGGTGATTTTGCAGATGTCATTTACCGGGATGTTGGCAAGGGAAAGGTGGCACACGTGTTTAGCACTACTTCGTGATTCTTGAGCTGTTTGGTAGAGTTGGAGCATGGAGCTTGTGGATCCTTGGAGTCTTTGTTGTCTTTGAGTCTTTCCAATTAACTTTCCTCTATTTACTCTGATTTAGTGTTGGTTTTCGTTGTTTCACTTTGGTTGGTTTAATATGGAATAAATGGATGAACTATCTTGGTTTTAAATCATGCATCATATAGTGGTTTCTTGGAGATTTTTTTTTAAAAGTCCAAAACACCATTTATTAATTAAAGAAACAAAAGTTTACATGAGACAAAAGTATGGGATTTTATTACAATCTCTTTTAAAGAGGTGAAGAAAATCAGCTGGCAGCGCATCCAGCCAAGTCATGTTCTGGTGGACACCTTTTTTGGCAAGGGCATCAGCAACAGCATTTTCTTCACGGAAGACATGTGTAGCAATGTAGTCGATCTCCTAAAGAGAATTCAAGCAGTTCATCCAATGCGTAGTAAGCGGCCAGGCGAGATGAATAACTCCATTCCAAATGGCTTGAACAATGGTGGTAGAATCACTTTCAATCCACAGTTTACGCCAACCTCTTTGCAGCGCAAAATCAACAGCATGTATGACTGTTTCTTGGAGATGTTTATCTAATTTTTGTGGTTATTGTTTGTTTCTATTTTAAGGTTAAATTGTCCCCCATGTGTTTTGAAACCCTTTGGCATTTATTTCCAGCCCTTGTCGCCTTGGGGATGCCGCTTAAGGCCTAGTAATGACTCGTTGAGCTCTCAAGCCAATGAGGATAAGCGGGTCATTACACTCTGGGTAACTGGGGTCGGGCGTTACACGATGAATAACTAATATATTCATAATAAATTATAAGAAATGAATTATATTAGAGGGTAATTTATATGAACAATTTTATGAAAAATTATATTAAGATATTTATGTTTTTTATAGGATATTAGAGTGCATTCGACTAAGAAGGAATAAAGGTAAAGGTTTTTATCTCTAAATTCCTCTCTTTGAGACATGTTTTATATTATGAAACTAATTTAATTTATGGGGTGTATATGAAATAAATTTTATTCATGGTAATTTAGTCCAATTTAAATATCTATCTTTAAATATTTTTTATTCAAAATCTCCTCGTGTTGTAAGGGTTTCTTGTCTCAAATTGTCACCCCTTGAGACATATTTATTATTATATACCATTTTTTCTTTATAATGGTCTAACTACCACACATTTAATATTTTGAATCATTATTTTCTTATATTTCATGATATTTAATGTTAAATTCAATTTCTTTATCCCGTGGGATTTTGACTCAAAAATTACAAAAGTTATGAAGGTTTTCATCTCAAAATTCCTCTCTTTGAAACATATTTTGTTTTATGAACCTAATTCCAATAATTAGGTGTATATACTGACTATTTTTGAGATATTTTATCATGTAATAACTTTTATTAATGATAATTTAAATCTCTCTATTTCTATATGTTTTTATTCAAATTCTCCTCAAATTGTAAGGGTTTCTTTGTCTCATTTTTAACTCCAAGGGAAATTTTGATATTTTCTACCATAGCTTATTTCATATGGTGTATTCATTACCCAATTTATATCACATATGAAAATATATTATATTTAATGAGATTTTAATTTCCATTTCATGATCTTCCTCTCAAGATCCTTTGATTCTTTTTTTACCAATTCCATAAGAGTTTCATTGACTCAATTTCTGATTCATTTGGTTATAGTATTTATTACTTGGATATACTTTTTTAAGATTTATTTGATCCTACCATTACCCTATTTTACATATTGTATCATTTTTTTCTATGGATAAATTACTTCTCCCATAAATAACTACATCTTTGATTAAAAAATTTGTAATAAAAGGGTAGTTTTGGTTAGAATAACTCACATTATTATCACTGAATCTTTTCTTTCATGTTCATGTTTTCCTTCCCGGTAATGTTATCCTCTATTTTTTGGAAAGATAAAATGGATTATTTTCTAATATTCTCATAATTCTCTTTAACCATTTTCAAAAGTAAAATTTAATACTCTTTTTATGACATGGATTTTCAAAAAAAAAGTACTTCAAAATATTTAAAAGGGAATTTTATCCTTTCAAAATCAAATGTTTTATCTTCCACTCCACTTTTTTTTATAACATTTATGTATTTTCAATGATATTTTATTTGGAATTATTTATAATAAGGTTTTAAAAAATTCTTCTCTTTTCATTCTCAATTTTTTTTAATTAATTTTCACTTTATCTTTTATACCATTATTTAAAAGGTTTTTTGAAAACTTTTGTATTTTAATATCTATTTTTTCCTCCAAGGTTTCTCTCATAAAGTGATTTTTTGATCATCCTATATATTTTATTACATTATTACTTATGGAAAATGAGATTTTTCATATCCTATAATCTCTTATATTTATTTTATGTGATATTTTTTAAAAGTTTCAGAAACCCATTATTTTTCCTTGGGTTCATTAAGATATATTTATGATTGATTTTAAGTGGCATGCATATGTATATATGATGATGGATTGTTTCCTATATCACCCTCCAATTCATTGGTTTAAGTTTATATCTCATGAGATGATCAGGAATATACATAATTAGTTTTTTCACACAAGATTGGGCATGATATATTTTCTCACATTTTTAGGTGTGGACATAATGAGTTTATTCACATTGGTATAGTCATAATTAGTTTTCTCACAAAGGTTTTCATATTCTTATGTTTGTGGAATATTTAAAAAAATTTTATCATGTTATACCAAATTTTCAAGATGTATTTAATTTCCATGAAAGGCCATGTTTTCATGTTTGTGCCTTATTTTCAAAATATTCTACACTTTTATGTCATACTGATATATTATATGATTATTGAGATGTATTTTGAGCCTGTTCATATATTTTATTCTTCATTAATGATATTTTTTGATCTAATGTTAATATTACATGTTTCGTGACTATAATATAGGGTCTTTTTAACTTTTATTATGATATTTATGTCTTCCTCATGTTCTCCTTCATGTTATGATATATTTTTACCTTACTTACCATCTGATGTCACCCATTTATTATGTTTTAATTTCCCAGGTTATGAACATGATTATATCATGTGAGATTTATATAAGAGGTTTTATAGGATCATTATTATAAATATATATTGTCAAGTTTTGTAAAATGGTTTTTTATATAGATAATATCCAAGACACTAAACCTTTTGGTCTTTGGGATGTGTAACTATTTGTGAGATGTATTATTTAAATCACAATATTAATGTAATATTTAAGTTATTTTTATATTGGGTTTCTATAACTCATAAAGAGATCCTTAGCATAGTATAAAACCAACAATATAAAACTGAACACAATGTGGTTACTTTCACCTTGATTCGGTCAATGCTTTAGTGAAAAAATACCACAATTAATAATGAAGTGGAAAATTAATGTATGATCAAAGTGAATAAATAATGAATTTTAGATGGTTTATAATTGAATGTGAGGAAGTAATTATGAAATATGAAGTGATAAAAATATGTTTTTTTATGGTGGTGTGGTATTTTGGTGGATTTGGTCCTTGATGTGGGTAGAGTAATGGAATTGTGCACTAAAGGCACCACTATGGTGGGGTGGTTTAGAACATGTCATAGTCTAACTTTAGATACACTACAGCATGGTGAGTGTAACCACATCATAGTGATTTTCATGGGTAGTGTCTCATTTTGTGATAATGAATGGTTTGGATATGATATTTAGCACTAGCTATCATACATCCTTTACAATCATTATAAGATAATGATTAGAAGAGTTTGAATGTCTAGAATAATCATTTAAAAAAATTACTATAAGAATTTATTTGTATGCTACACAGAGTTGTAACATTTGAGAATTTGTGAAATGCCTCATCAATATAGCCAAACATTTGAGTTTAAAATAGGTTATTTGAATGGATATATAAACAAGATCAATTCTCATACATGGGTTTCATATTTTATCATAGAATCTACTCAATTCAATTCTCTCCTCACTCTCATTTTCTCTCACCTTTAAACAGTGTTCTATCATACCTTGTTGTTAATATACATCCTACCTAAGCATCAGGTGATTCCCATGATGCAATGATACTTTCATAAAAGGATTATTTCAACTATTTTCAATTATCTTGATCAAGAACTTGTAAAAATATTCAGTAGTTTGGATCGACTAGTGTAAGGTGCATCATTCTTATTCTTTGTTTTATTCATTCCAAACATATCAATATATTCTAGGTTTAATATGTTTTTTGGAGTGTTATTACACTATGTTTAGGATATTTGAAATCCTTCTGAAATCCATCAGTGGTATCTGAGTGGATCTATCAACATTTCATTTGAATTTCCAATGGATAAAGAAAATTGGAAAATAATATTTCCAGATGCTTCAGCATAGCCAAATCCAAAACACTTGTTTATGCTCTTAAGAATTCCAGATGATGACATGTTCCTCTTGAAAATGTCCATTTAAATTATTATTCCTGAAAGGATATTAAAAAGTCTTATAGAAACGATCATTTTGGGTTTCAATATAATGCCGTAGAAAAAATAGCATTATAGGGTGACGCTCTATGTCATGGTTGAAATTCTCCATGAGGGCCACCATGGAATAGTATAAGTTGTTTCCATGGTATGATCATAGAATCAAAATGGATTGTAAAACCAAACACCCATCCCAAAATTCCCACTATTATGGTATGAACACAGATCAGAACAACTTCCAAAATGGTTGTAACACATAGTGTTTGAAAGGACTAAAAGTGATTTCACTATGTTGTAGTGCAATCCATTTAGGAAAAAAATTTAAAGATTTTTTTAATTCTAAAAAACCTTTAACAATGGGGGCACTCCGAGCTCACCCAAAATATAAAGGGGGGATTTAAATCATATCAAAGATTTCTTAGTAGATTTTATATAGGGGAAAGTGGATTTACAAGGTAAATAATTTATAAAATGTTTAAAAATTTAAATAAGGTAAAATATAAAAGTATTTATATTTATTTATTAATAGATCATTAATATAAATATAAAATGTTTATGTTAAGGTCTTAGTTGGAAAATTTACATGAATCATTTCAATAGGAATTTTAGATGATGTGATCAATGTTTTAAATAATATCCAATGTGTGATATTAAATTAATGTAAATTGTTTACAAAAATATGAAATGTTTATTATTCAGTAATAAAATTTTTCATAAAATATCTCATAATTGGAATATTAAATAGTTCATATTAAAACCATATAATTGATAATATGAAATTTTTATACTAGATAAAAGTGAATCGTTCAAATTTATCCATTATTATAAAGTATTTATAATTTATTTTGGAATTATTAATAAATTTTTTATCTCATGATCAAATATATGAATTTTTCATTAATTTAATAATTTCCTATTTTATTCATGGATATAAATTTTTTATATTATGAATTATTGTGTATGATTTAAATTGTTAAACGGATTCTATAAATTGTCATACATGCATGTAAGGAGCTACAAACTAGGTATGACAGTAGATTTAGTTTTCTTCTACCTTGATTTTGGCTTCTATTAGGTTATGATTTTGAATTAAGAAGTTGATTGAAGTTTATATATATTAGGCATTAGTGTTATGATGAAATTGAGATCTCTCTTTTGTAAAGTATCTCTATATTAAGATACTTTGGGTCGGACTGATCACTGGTTTAGAAACATAGGAATTTTCATGAAAAGTAAAGGTTGGATACATATCCTGCAAGAACCTAGTTTTTATATAAGGTATAGACCCTTTTATTTTTAGTTTAATTATTTGTATTGGACCTATTATGAATTATTGAAGAGGTCACAGAGGTTTTGAGGGTGTTTAGGGCATGTTTAGAGCTCAGAACCCCAGTCGGTGAAAGAAATAGATGGACAACGCAGTTAATAAAAACCGTGCAGCCTAGTCTGCATGGTTTATAATAACCATATGGGGTGTTTTGGTGTGAAGAATAGGGTCAAACAACTTTTACTAACCATGAAACCTAGGCCACATGCACGTTCTGTGCATGGTTAGTCTGATCATGCCCTTAGCCCATGTGAGGGGGGTCTTAGGATAGAGCTGGGCACATGGTTGGTGTACAGGTTACCCAACCGCATAGTCAAATTGTGAAACCTAGTTTTAAAGGGGTGAAATGTCTATTTTAACATTAATTCATTAAAACCCCTTCATCCAATCTTCCTTTCTTGTTTTTAGCAGACAAAAATCATCCTCCTTCACATTAAGTGCTCCTCCCATGGCTTCTACCTTAGTTCATTGATATCTTCTCCTCCTGACCTCAAAACTGAGATTTGTTCATCTCGTTGGATTTATATTGGTAAGTTATTTTCTCCTTAGGATCTTTTAATCATTTTTATTTCTATCAGTGACACTATTTTAGTGCAATATCATATGAACAATTTTTAGGGTGTTCTTTGGTTCTTTTATTTTCTTTTGATTCAGTCCAAACTAAGGGTTGATACTGGATGAGTCATATACTACAGGAATAAGGTGGGTGGTATATGACTCATCCCTTAAAGTATATCCATCTATAAATTGTTTGTGTTGTTCACACATTGGTTTCCCCAAGTGTTTCTCCTTAAATATATCTTCCTTAAATTTGATCAACTAAATTTTAATCTATGGACCTAGTGTTACCTCTTTGGCACTGTTGAAGATTGAGACCCCAACATTGACTACCCATTTAGGGTGAGTTCTTTATTTTATGACTCTAGTAACCTATATTGAGATTATATAAAACACTATTCAGGTATGTTGACTTTACCTTTGATAAGGTAAGTGTTTATTCATAATTAATAAATATTTAAAACATGTTATGGAAAGTATATATTTATTGATATCACTTGGAATAGTTATACTATAAATTGAATTGACATTGGTTTCATGTCCTTATCTTACCTTGTCATGTTTAATGAAAGTTAATGGAATGAACCTAATAAATGAATATATAATTGAATTTACAATTGGTTTCAGGTCCCTAATACACCTTTTCATGTTTAATGAAAGGTAATGGAATGAGCCTATTAAATTATTATTTAGCATGAGTATTACCTGTCCTTTGATTACATATGATACAAATGGAATGAGTATAAGGTGACTATTGATTTGGAACTTTTCATCTTTATAGGAATGGTCAGACATGATCCAGCCTTGTATTCTCAAGGGAATGCCTTGAGAACTCATAGGGAATCATTCTAATTCAATGATCTGATTGTCATGGGAGATACCCACAATGAAATACAGTACTTATCTTATTATGTGAATTACCCAATGTTGTACCAAAGCTTCAATTGACATATTTTCTAGAAATTAGAATGCCTTAGATGCACTCCTTGGATTCATCATGATGTCTTTGGACACACAGCGCCATAGATTCACCCTGTTGGGCCCAGTCATGCTTAGTTCAGAATTACTATGGAAGAGCTCCATGGACTCAGTTATAATACTTTATTGTAAAATGCCTTAGGTGTTCCCCTTTTATTACACTCAGACCCTTATTTATATATTTTATGAGTTACTAATATGAGTTGGCTTGACCACTAAGGTCAATGATTCCTTGGCTTCACCTTGGATCCTTTGATATTATTATTTCTTGTTATAGTACTGCTGATACCCGGAAACATATGAACTCCTTATTATAAACTGAATCATAATTAATTAAATTATTACATGATTAGAAACCAATTGATACAAAATCAGGTATGAGTTGTTTATTTTATACTACTTTAATTTTATATATACCTATACATTGTTTCAATTTATATTCATATATTGGATAGTATATATGCTATTGGTAGTAGCCTACTAAGATTTATCTCACACCCTATCTAGGTTGTCATTGGTTCCTATGCATATTATATTATCACAGTTGTAGACAAGGGTAAGTGTCTCACTTTGGACACTTAACTTTCTTTCTTTAGGATGGGAGCTGGGTAGCAGTTGATCGAGCCAGAGCTCAGGATGCTTGGATAGTTTTTGCTTCTTTTTTATTCTTTTTTATATTGTGTATTTCATTGTCTTCTTGATACCATGCATTCCTTCTTTTCTTTTATAAAGACATTATATCATCATTTTGTTTATAATATAGTTTACATATCTTGAGTTGATTATTTATTTCAAGGATGTTTGTGCTTTTCTTTAAATCCTTATTCTTTATTATTCATTATTATACTACTTCCTCTATTTAATCATCCATTATCACCATTGTGCTCTAATCTGACTAGAGGGAATAGTCTCCCCACTGTCAGACTCTATGCCCTCATTGCTAGTTGGTAGCCTCTAGTATACGAGGATGTGCACTTGAGGTCATGTGACCGATCGGGTTTGATTACGTAGGAGTGAACTGGGTTTAGGAAATAACAAAGTGGTATTAGAGGATGTTATTTTATTTTTGTCTTATTGTTTGGGAAATTTAGATAAGAGACTAGGAACATGTTGGAACTTGGTTATAAGTCATGCTTGGTAGTAGCTAACCCATGTTCAGGGTAAATACCAAGTTTCCTAGGAATGGAAAATTGTTTTTTGTTTTTTCACCAATTATAGTTGATATAATTTCATTGTTGGGTGATGCAAATGAATTTTTTAGTTTGATGTACTTATTAGATATTTTACCTTGGCCTGGTATGGCAAGGATCATTATTACATGCATCATTATAGGCACCTAGGAATTCATATTCCATGCATATTAGATTCCATATAGGTTCATTTTACTACTTTCATTTCCTATGTTGCCTGTAATTATTGAGTGTGCCTTGGATGTGATATATTATTGTTTCACTAACATATTCTATATGTAAAGGAAAAAAATGGTTGTTTAAAATTAAAAAATCAACTAAAATGTTTTTTCCCATATATATTTATGATGGAATCTTAAATATCCAATTTTTACTCATGTAAGCTATGTAACCCTGGTTAAATGAGATGGTCTTTGAATGCATTTACATGAAAACCAATTTTAATTTATAAGGTGTATGGGCTCTTATAAATTGGAAAGGGTAATTCATCAAAATTGAGTCATCGTATCTTATCCATTACATTTTGATACTAAATTTAAAGGGGCTATTGTAATTAAATGGGTGTTAGTTTCAATTTATAAAGTGTGTGGGACATTATAAATTAGGAATGATAATTCATTTAATTGAACATTGTTCTATGTATAAAATCACTTACGAACATAAAATGAAAATATTGACTTATAAAAAAAATCTAGTGAATGAAGTGGCCAAATGAAATTTAAAGAGTGTTTCCTCCTTGTATTGCAATTGACCCTACATATACTGGAACCCCTGTAAATAAAAACTTGAAATATTACCAATACCATGGACTTCTAAGCAGTTATTTGGGGTATTATGTTGGGTAGTGATCCCTTTATTTTCTTTCTATATCCATTAGTGATCCTATCTTCTTTAGAATCTAGTTCTGAGTCATTTTCTTGGAATTTATAGATCTATTACACCACAACATACTTGATTTGTGTGCTAGGAGGGTGGCGATGACCACGCTTTAGAGGTGGTGGGACCTAATCCACCAGTGATACCTATAGTAGTGCCGCCTGTTTCACTAACTTTTATTATCAAATTGGGAACTAATTCTTGGATTTAAGTGAGTTTTCTATGCTTTATGAGGAATATTAAGGGTGCTTTATAACCTGCACCTATGATGTCTAATCTGACTCATGAGTTTCAGTAGCATCATACTCCCATATTTTTAGGGTAAGGTGGTCCTTAGGCTACTGATTCATGGATGGAATCTATTTTATCTATCTTTGATCATCTGGAGACACCACCAAAGTGGAGGGTCAAGCTCACCACCTACATGTTGTGTGATTCTACTAAGAACTAGTGGGATGTGATTACCCAGGATAGTTGTCATTAGGGCTAGGTCTAGGAGGACTTCCATACCACCTTCTACAAAAAAAATTCCCTAAAATGTTGAGAACTAACCAATCCAGATAAGTCATGAACCTAAAGTAGGGTTCTATGTCCATCATAGACTATTTAGTGTGTTTCACTAAGCTTCAACTTTTTGCACCACTTCTTGATGGTGATGAGTTATCATAAGTGAGATGCTTCGAATATGGGATTAAGTATTTCATCCACTCGTGGGTGAATATTTTTCACCTAACAACCTTTTATGATATTGTGAACCAAGATCTAATCACTGAGTGCAACTTAAGAGAAGATGATAGTACTAGGCATGGAGGTCCATTGTCGAGATAGAGCAGTAGTTCTTCTAGTAGCAGAAAGTGTAGCCTTGAGGTTTATCATAATAGAATTAGTGGATGGTGTACCCATACTAGTAGCTATATTGTATTCTATCAATGTGGATGGAAGGGGAATGTGAAGATTCATTGTGATAGAGACCTGCTGGAGTGTCATTATTGCAACTAGATAGATAATATTTAGAGGTTTTTCCAAACCTCTCCTCTTGTTTATAAAAGAATATTACCTACACCAGATCCACCTTCAAGTTTGGAATCAGTGAAGCCACATCAGGAAAGAATTTGGAGTAGAACCAATTGAACAATCCATGTAGGTTTTCATAGCTGAGGTAGATAAGTTTTTAATTATCAGCGCCTCTAGAGAGGGCCTACTTAGGTTGGTCCAGCTATAGCTCATGGTCATGGATCAGTCCAATTGAATTCATTATAGTTGATACCTAAGGATCAAAGTATAGTTACATCTACTATATGAGTTAGTACTCTAGTAGACTCTAATATTGTATCTTCTTTATTCTATATAGGTTCCTTTCACTCCTTTATCTCAGTATCGATCTTGGAAAGTCGTGGGTTGTAAATTCGGTACTTTTATGGGGTGTTGACCCTGGACACACCATTGGGTGTGAGATAAGAGGGTATATTCCAATGTAATTAATTCCCCCTTGAGGTAGGTATTTTTCATTTCTTATGGGACCTATTCATCCTCAAGATTATGGGATTCAATTTCATTATCAGGATGGACTGGTTGGTCCCCTATCATGCCTATGTGGACCGATAATGACACAGGGTATCATTTACATAACTGGAGGGTGATAGTTATCTTCACAAGGGTGAATGGGATATCTAAGAAAGTAGAGATAGACCAGAGCATCCTGGGATGGGTGGAGTGGTATCCCATATTGTTAGCCTTTTCTTTTATGATCGTACTATGTTTCTGAAAAATTTTCCTCCCATGGAGGATCGTTTTAGGGATGTATTCCCCGATGACTTCTCAGGACTATCTACAGAGAGAGAGGTAGAGTTTACGATCAAGATCATTCCAAGAGTATCTCCGGTATCTATTCCTACATATAGGATGTCACCTACTGATCTTAAGGATATCAATTTATAGTTAGAGGATTTAGAATCAAAGGGTTTTATCCAACCCATTACTTCAAATTGGGTTTCATCTGTGCTTTTCACCAAGAAGGAGGTTAGAACCCTTAGGCTATGTGTGGATTACCAATGTTTTAACCAGTTTATAGTTAAGAATTGATATCCATTTACTAGAATAGATGATCTCTTTAACTATATCTAGGGAGCTAGAGTGTTCTCAAATATCGACCTGAGATCGAGCTATCATCAAGTGTGATTTAGGCCATCAGATATACCACGTATAGCTTTCTAAAGTCAGTATAGCTTATAAGAGTATCCAGTTGTTTCATTCAGTCTTACAAACGTGCTTGTCATTTTCATGGACTTGATGAGTAGGTTTTTCCACCCCTACCTAGATTCCTTTATCATTTTTTGTGTATGACATCTTGGTGTATTTACATTCTTGAAGAGTCCATGCCAAACATCTTGATATCATTCTGAATACATTGAGAGAGCATCATTTATATACTAATCTCACAAAGTTCCACTCCTAGATCAAAAATCTTCACTTCTTGGGTTATATTATCTCATAATCAAGAGTATCATTTTATTTAGAGAAGGTGAGTGTAGTTGTTTCTTATAAGCATCCTAAGAATGTGTTTTATATATGGATTTTCTTAGGGATGGGTAGATATTATGAGAATTTAGTACAAGGATTCTCATGCCTTGAGACACCTATTATCAGTCTAAAAAATAAGTGTGTGAAGTTCTTATGGTCTGAAGCATGTGAGAAGGCCTTTTAGGAGCTTAAAGTAATACTTACTTCAACACCACTCTTGATTCTTCCTCAGCCTAGAAAAGGATATACAGTGTTTTGTGATGCATTAGGCATCGGGGTAGGTGTAGTATTGATATAGGAGGATCGATTTTTTGTGTATAGGTCTCTCCAGTTGAGACCTCACAAGTGTAATTACCTGACAGATGACCTTGATATTATAGTAGTTGTTCATCCCTTGCATTACTAGAGGAATTATTTGATGGGAGAGCTCTTTATGGTGTTTATAGACCACAAGAGCCTAAAATATATATTTCCATTATGTGACTTGAATATGAAACAGTGAATATGGGTTGAATACCTTCATTCCATTTAATTCTATCTTTCCTGCATGCTTAGAAAGGGAAATGCAGTAGCTAATGTGTTGATCTATAAAACTCATGCATAAGCCATTCAAGAAGCCAGTGATGAATGTAAATTTATTTCCCTCTATTATAAATTGAATTTGGAGTTTCATGAGAGTCATGAACATCCTATTATTGTAGCCATAGAAGTTAGATCTTCACTCATGGATGGGGTGAATAGATGGAAGTTATCATATCCTAAAGGTTTGTCCCTATAGGAAAGTATTTCTAGTGAAGAATCACCTTCGGTTTGGTCCGTCGATGGAGATGACATCCTATGTATACATGGGATAATCTGGGTTCCTATATAAATTCAATAGGATCTGATGCAAGAGTATCATGCTTATCAATGGGTATTGAACCTAGTTATCTCCAAGATGTATCATGATATGTGTTTCCAGTATTGGTGGCCTAGGATGAAACGTCAGATAGCGGGTTTTATCACTAGGTGTTCCACCTGTCAGTAGGTGAAGGTGGAGCACCAGTAGCCTACGAGATTTTTATAGTCATTTTAAATCCTAGAATTTAAATGGGAATATTTTTCAATGGATTTTTTGGTTAGATTACCAAGTTCATCTTGAGTTAGTGATGTGGTTTGGGTGGTTGTGGATCAACTGATGAAGGTATCCCACTTCCTTCCTATCTGAGGGACTTTCGCAGTTTATGAGCTGGGAAAAGTGTAAGTTTATTAGATTATATTCTAAAATAGGGTACCTCGTATAGTTATTTTATATGTGGATTATTATTTTACATTGAGGTTTTGGAAAGGGTTATAGAAAGCTTTGGGTACACAGGTTCTTCTGAGCATAATATTTCACCCTCATATTGATATCTAGTCAGAACAGACTATATAGGTTTTGTAGGCCATGATACGATCATGATTTCTTGATTTTGGAGGTTCTTGGGAGAAACATATCCCTAAAATTAATCTTTCCTATAATAATATATTTTAGGAAACAATTCAGATGGCTCTGTATGAGGTCTTATATGGCCAGTCATGTCATTCACCCCTATGTTGTTTAGATGTATGAGTGGAAGTGTTACTAGTTCCCTGTCCTATATAGGATACTTTGGAGTAGGTACAGTTGATTAGAAACTGTATGTATACTTCTCATTCTATATAGAAATATTATGCTAATCATTATCAATAGTATTTAGAGTTTAAGGTCAGGGATCGTGTTTTCTTGTGGGTATCACCCAGGCTTGAGAATAGGAGGATACAGAGGAAAGGGAAGTTTTTGACTCATTTTTTTGTGCCATTTGAGATCTTGAATGAATTCAGGCCAATATAATATCAAATAATTTTACCTCAAAGGTATTTTACTATTTGTGACATATTCCATGTTTCATAGATTTATTATTACCATGCCAGCCTGTCTCATAATTTTTATCCCAAGGATATCAAATTAAATGATGATGTTTCTTTTGAGGATTATCCTATTTGCATCGTTGATCGGATAAAAAATGATCTCCAAGTTTGTTATGTGCCTTAGTGTGGGTGTTATAGTAGCACGGTTGTGTAAAGGATGAGACTTGGGAGCAGGAGACCAATGTACATGCTCAGTGGTCAGAGTTATTCTCAAACAGCATTCTACCACCCTCAGAAGGGAAACTCGGGGACGAGTTCATTTAAAGGGGGGACTATAAGAACCCAATTTTTATATAAGTTATGGATCCTTTTATTTTTATTCTTTATCTTATACCTATTATAAATTCCTAAAGAGTTTTTGGAGCTTTCGAGGGTGTTTGGGGCTTGTTCCAAACCCAGAACCCTAGCTGGTGGAAGAAATAGTTGGGCCATATAGTTAGTAGAAACCATTCCACCTAGTCTGCATTATTTCTACTAACTATAAGGGGTGTTTCAGTGATTATAATAGGGTTTTACAATTTTCCCTAACCATGCAACCTAGTCCACATGCCCATGCAGGTGTTGCATGTCTTTTTGTAGAGGCTTTTTTCACCAGGTGTGAACGATTAGTCTAACAATGCACCCCATGCGACTAGCCTATGTGAGGAGGGTCTTGGGATAGAGTTGTATGCATAGATTACCCAACCATGCATCCAAACCATGAGACCCGGTTTTAAAGGGTTGAAATGTATATTTTTTTTCTTAATACATTAAAACCCCTCACTCATTCTTCCTTTCTTTTTTCCATTGGATAGAAATATTCCTTCTTCAAGTTGCGAGAACCTCCTATGGCTTCCACTTAGGTTCATTGATATCTTCTACGTCTGGCCTTGGAATTGAGATCTATTTATCTTGTTGATTTCCTCTTGGTAAGTGATTCACTCCTTAGTCTCCTTTAATCATTTTTATTTCTATTGATGATGATATTTTGGTGTGATATCATATTCCCTATTTTAAAGGTGTTCATTTGTCCTTCTATTTTCTTCCGATCTAGGTAAAACTAAGGGCCAATAATAGAAGATGAATCTACTATATGCGTAATTTAGGTGTTCTATGACTCATCCCTTAAAGTCTTGTGATCTATAAATTGATTCCATTGTGTGTACACTGGTTTCATTAGGTGTTAATCCTTAAATATATCTTCCTTAAATTCTATTGACTAATTTTTAATCGATGGATCTTTTAAACCCACTTTGACACCTTTGAAAGTTGAGACCTCGATGAGGACCACCCATTTAGGGTGATTTCTTTATTTTTTTTCCTTTATAAACCTATATTGAGATTATCTATGACATTGTTCAGGTGCATTGACTTGGCATTTGATAAGGTAAGTGTTACTTCATAATTAATAAACATTTAAAGCATGGTATGGAAAGTATATATTTATATATATCACTTGTCCTATTTAAACTATAAATTAAATTGAAATTGGTTTCATGTACTTAGTTCACCTTGTCATGTTTAATGAAAGGTAATGGAATGAACCTAATGAATGAATATGTAATTGAATTGATAATTGATTGCTTGTCCCTAATACACCTTGTCCTATTTAATGAAAGGTAATAGAATAAACCTATTAAATGATTATTTGGAATGATTATTACATAGTATATGATTACATATGATACAAATGGAATGAAAATAAGGTTTTTATTGATCTAGACCTTTTTATCTTTATAATAATGGTCAAACTTGATCCATACTTGTATTCCTAATGGAATACCTTGAGCACTCAAAGGATGCCATTCTAATTCATTGAGATGATTTTCATGGGATATACCCACCTTGGAATCTAGTCCTTATCTTATTACATGAATGCATTGTATCTGTACTGACAATTCACTTGACATATTTTTTGAATATTATAATGCCTTGGATACACTCCTTGGATTTATCTTGATGTATTCGGGCATGTAGTGCCATGAATTCACCCCATTGGGCTCAGTCATGCTTATCGTAGGATTACTATGGATGAGCTCTATAGAATCAATTAGAATATTTTACAACATAATTCCTTGGTTGTACCCATTATATTACACTCAAACCCTTATTTCCATATTTCATGAGTTACTACTATGAGTTGGCTTGACCCTTAAGGTCATGGATGACTTGGTTTCACCTTGGATCCTCAGTTATTATTACTTCATGTTATAGCACTAATGATGCCCTTAAACATATGAACTTCTTATTATAAACTGAATCATAATTAATTAAATAATTACATATTCAGACACCAACTGAGGATAAAGTCGGTATGAGTTGTTTAATTTCTACTACTTTACTTTTATATATACCTATACACTATTTCAGTGTATATTCGCATACTATATTTTATAGATTTAGTTTGTGGTGGCATACTGAGATTTATCTCACACCCTATATAGGCCACCATTGGTACCCAGGTGGATTATATGATCATGGGTGTGTACAAAGGGAAGAATCCCACTTTAGACACATGACTTTTTGCTTTAGGATGGGAGTTGTGTAGCATATGACCGATCCAGAGCTTGGAATGATTGGATAGTTTTTTTTCTTTTTGATTCATTTTTATATAATGTATTGAACTATCATCCTTCTACCATGTATGCCTATTTTTCTTTTGTACATACATTCCATCATCATTTTTTAAATGATACAGTTTACATCTCTTGAGTTGATTATTTATTTCATGGATGTTTGTGCTTGTTTTTGCTTCCTTCTTGTTTATTCTTTATTATTATACTTATTGTGTTGTTTAATTATATATTATATCACTGATTTTATTAACGCTAACCAGAGGGTATAATATCCCCACTATCACACCCTAGTCCCTTACTTCTAGTCGATATCCTCTGGCTTACAAGGAGGTGTACTTGAGGCCATGTGGCTGACCAGGTACATTTACTCAAGAGTGAACCGGATCTGAAACGTCACATGTCACTCCAAGATTACTCTTGTGGGGATTGTTGATTTCATATGATTATAAACATTTACATGAAATGGTTTAATGTACCTTATGCATGGGATGACTTTGGATGTGTATAAATATAATTGGATTTAAATTTGGATTAGTAACATAATCCATGAGTTCTGTAAAGAGTTACACATCAATATGGTTTGAACATATTGATTTTGTGGAAGGAATAAGATTTAAAACTAAGACATTAGAATCATACATACATATAAAGGGAATACATGATATTAGATGGTGAGATTAAATCCATTTAAAAATATTGAGTGTTATATTCCTTCCAAAGTGAAAACTTTCAAGACCTCAATCATCTAACTGAGTAGGTTAATGTTAAAGTTGGGTTCTCATGGATTATCTCATTTAAGGAAGGAAAGTACTGAGGTTTCCTTAAGAGTTAGGTTCTTTTTTTTGGAATTTTATTTGGGTTACACTTATCTAGGAAATCATAAGAGTTGGTATATCAAATAAATAGTGTTGTGTTTATTTATATGATGGATTGGGAAAAGTGTTTCCCACTCAAACATCCAAGATTTTTATATGTTGTGATGGTTATGGTCTCCTACCTAAATAGTTATATGGTTATAATAACACTAAATTAGACTTAATACATAGTTAAATATGGATCTTTTCCTACTTATTGATATGATGAGCTTAAAGGGGGCATCATTTTAGCAGGATCACATTTAATAAAAGTTATTATTAAATAAATATGAACATGATACTCATATAATAAAATATTTTATTATAGATATGAAGGAAACATCATTATCTTAGAGCTTAAATTTTAGATTTATCTTATAAAATAAAAAACTTAATGGAATTAATTTCCTTGACCTGTACCAAAAAATGAGAATAGTACACAAATAAGAAATAAAGTTCTATGTATTGGAGTGTAACAAACTAACCAAGTTTGACTAAACCCATCACCCAAGATGGAGCACCATAGGGACTGAAGTGCATTCCCTATTTCCATGAGCTAGTGACAAGCTCTAGGAATAACCAAAAAACTCTTGGGAATAGTTTCTCCAATGGTAAACCGGTATGACCCATACATGAAATAGGAAAACCACACCAATATCATCAGAGTCAACAATTATAACTAAAAATCTAGAGAAACACAACATATGGAAAGTATATAATATAAGAAAACACATCTACATTATATAAAAAAATTCCAAAAAAGAATTTATACATGGTATCTTAGGTCATTTCTCAAAAGTAAAAATAAAAGGGGAAAATCCCAACAATACCAATACATACATCCTAACAGATACAAAATATAAAAAAGACTCTACATGAGATAACTCTGGTGAGACCACATCTTCTCCACAAAACACTAGATTGTGGTAATCAAGAAGATCCACCCTAGTACATGGTTCCATTTCCCTTTCATATTTCCTATAAAATAAAGTCTATATACACCAGAAGGCATATGTAGGGTGTGAGGCACATATCCCAGTACAATACCACCATGAATCTATTTAAGGATTTTACCCATGAAAACTAATAAATTAGTTCAAAAATAATTTTCAAAACTAAATTTTTTAAAATAATTCAACTTTAAATCCACCTTTATAAATTCCTTTGGTTTTTACTTTAAAAAATGGTTTTCCAAAATAACCTTCAACATGGCTCAAATCAAGAAAATAATTCCCCACAGCATAAACATGCTCAAACCACCCCAAACAAGGAATAAAAAGGTATAAGAATAATCATTACAATCATATAATCCATAAATGTAGATGGGAATAAAAAAATTATCACATAAAACATAGAACTAATAAAATTCATACAAGTATATAAACTAATATGGCATGAGTAAGTGAATCTATGGATCTAACCATAAGGGCCTAATGCGAGTGAGTCTAAACAAATTATGCTAATTAGATAAGCAAAGTGAAAGCTCTTATAGTCTTCCTTATGCCTAATTCTAAAATATATCATGATATCTCAAAAAACTAATGGAATAATTCTCGATCTTCTTACCAAATGTTCTCACAATCCCCGGGAAAATAAATGGAAGCTATCACAGTCTTCCTCCCTGAAGGCTCTCATGGTCCCTCAAACAACCCCGCTCTTACACCCTATTTAACCCATGTGCTACTCCATGCCAAAATAAACAAAACAATTTCCATATAAATAAAATCCATTTCATAATGCATTTACACAAACAACATCCCCATTTTGTCAAAACACCTTCAACAAAGTAAAACCATTTATAAAACCATTTTAGAAATCTAATTAAAAACATAAAACCTCTTTGATCTATTTAATAAAACACATGGAGTGCATACAATCCACTCCCATTTGGAAAACCCCATTTATAATGTTAAATATAAAAACAAATGCATGAATCACATAAAACATGGGATACATATCCATTATAAATCATTTAAATGAAAATTTAAGCCACAAAAACCAAATTCAATTTTAAATTTAAAGTTAATCCATGTAAAACACTACAAAATAGAGATACCTACCTCAAAATAGTTTCAAATTTATCACCTCTAACAAAAAGCACCCAGAATAGGTATCATAAGATCTCACACACCTAAACTACATGAAAAAAAACCAAATACCCCATTAAAACCCTAGTTTTGTCCAACCCCATCATCATGGGTTTCAAATTTCCATGGAAATGGAAGAATAAGAGATAAAATTGGAAAGGAGGAAGAAACCAAGAATTAATGGGATTACCTCAATACAAACCACCTTGAATCCAAGATAAATCCACTGCCAAAGGAGAATAGAAGATTCACCACAAAGGAGAAGGGGTTTTGCATTATGGGAGGAGAAAATTGGAGAAAGAAGCCTTAAAAATCCATTGGGGGAAATGTTAAAAGACTAATTTTTAATTATCTAGATAGGGATACATGGTTAGGACACACCATTAGAAAAACAATGCACCAACCGTGCAGGTGTTGCTATCTTCTTAAAACAAGTGGCATGGTTTCCCTTGGGTTGTACACATTCTGGAAAATAGTTCTTAAACCATGTTAAATCCCATTGTCGCATACTATATCACCTTCACATGGTTAGACATATAGTTATAAAAAATATGAACCAATCAGGTGTATGATATTTCTTTCCCTAAAAAATATAATTCTCAACTCCCGTTACCCAAGAACTCCAAGGACAAACCAAAAAGGAAATAAAATTCAAAAATAAATGTAGTAGTAACCTAGTGGGTGTCACAAACTCCCCACTATGTCAATTTTTTCCCTTGAAATTCCTCAAGAATCCGAAGAAGAAAATATGTGATTCCAATGCTCCATAACTAAATATTACCACTCCCATGTATCATGGCTATCACCACCATGCTTCCAGAGAATATGGAGCAACATGATCAAATTTCTATGGAGAACCTAGTTCTGAAAATCCAAGATATGAACAGGCTACTCCGTAATGATGGCATTAAGATAAACTACCAAGTCTTCCCACTCCAATACATGATATGGATCTAGATGGCATCTATTAATTTTTGAAATATGAAAGACATCATGGATTAAGGTTAGCTATGGTGTCAACAATAATAGATAGGATACCTTTCCCAGACACTCCCCAACTAGAAATAGCCTGACATAGCATGGTGGAGACTTTTCCTGCTTCCCTAAGCAATGGTGTTCCAGCCGAATGTGTACTTGAAGAAACACTTGATCACCAACCTAAAACTCTAACAGGTGTTGAAAATGATTAGAATATGACTTCTAGTGACTCTGATCTATATTCAACCAATTTTTAATTAGTTTTATTATCTCATTTTTCTATTGGATGAGGCTCAGTCTAACCATAGAACACTCACCCACCTAATATTAATATAATGGGTATTGTCACAAACTCCCATGAAACACCTCAAATGGATCCATCCTAATCGAGTCATGGTAACTTTTATTATAATAAAACTCATACAATGACATATGACTTTCCTATTAACCTCTAAAATTAATATCACACACTTACAATATATTCTTGAGATTCTGGATGGTCTACTTAGACTAGCCATCTGTTTATGGGTGATACGTAGTTCTCAACTTCATCTCGGTTCTTATCCCCTATTGGAGTACCTTATAAAACTAAAAATGTAAATGGGAATCCCTATCTGAAACCATTTTCAAGGGAGATCCATAAAGATGAAGAACCTATCAAACATATAAGAGTTCAAGGTCCTCTACCTTCTTTGACTATATAATGGGAATAAAGTGGTTTGATTTCATAAAATGATCAACAATCACCCATATGGAATATTTCCCACTCATAGTACAAGGTATTCCAATCACAAAATCCATTGATATCTCATCCCACTTTCACACTATAATGGTAAGGGTCTATAATAACTTATTGGTCTCTAATTGTCCTCTTTGATCCTCTGGTAGTTCAAGCATCTTGAAACAATGTCCACCACTGAATGCATTATTCCAAGCCACCAATACCATCCTCTCAAGGCATAAAAAATCTTGCTTTCGCCAAGGTGAATGTCCCATCAAGAATGATGAGCCTCCTACATTACCTCCTACCTAAAAATAAAATACACTACCAACTTTTTCTTAAAAAAGAGAGAAACATTGGATGATCAAATCCAATCACCTAAGGTATCACCACCATTTAATTCACTAATAATATTCTAGAACTTGGGGTTAGAGAGATGCTCAATTATAACTTGATTGATGAGACATTAAATGGACATAAGTAGGATAAGAAAACCTTATCTTTATCCTCCTACACCTCCAAACTTAGATCATCAAATAGACACGTCAATCCCCACTCATCCACTGATTCCCAAACAGACTTCACTGGAACCTTCCTGGTCAAATCATCGGCAACCACATTACCTTTTAGAGGTGTATAATAAATATAAATATCAAAATATAAAAGATACTTCACCCAGAGTCTCTATCTGAGGTTCAGGTCCCTCTGCATGAAAATATACTTTTGTATCTTATTATTCAAATACACTAAAAAATATTCCTTGAAGAGGTAATGTCCTCATGCCTTCAATGCATGAATCACCATTGTGAATTCTAAGTCATGGGTGGGATAATTTCGTTCATATGGGCATAGATTCCATGAGCCATAGGCCTCCATCTGGTTATCCTACATCATCACACACCCCAAACCCACACTAGAAGCATTACAATACATAGCATAAGACTCCCCAGACTTTAGAATAATCAGAACTAGTGTTGATTTTAAATAGTCATGAAAATTCTTGAAAGAACACTGGATCTTCTCATCCCACTCAAACTTCACCCATTTCCTAGTCAAATCCATCAAAGGAGAATCTATCCTAGAGAAGTTTTGAATGAAACACCAATAATACATAGCTAATATTATAAATATATGGATCTCGAACACATTCTTGGTTTTTCTCCCAAGACATGACTGGTTGAACTTTTTTTGGATCCACTGAAACTACTGCCTCGGAAATCACATGGCCCAAAAACTTTACATTTTGGATCTAGAACTGGCACTTGAAAAACTTGGCATATAGAAGGTGGTCCCTCAAACACCAAAAAACCTCCATATAGTCATCATGATCCTCCTGCATCTTGGAATACACCAAGATGTCATCTACAAACATGGCTATAAAGGAGTCTAAAAAGTGGTGGAAGATTTGGTTCATCAATACCATAAATATAGATGGATAATTGGTAATCCCAAAGGAAATAAACAAATAATCAAAGTGTACATACCAACTCTGAAAGGTGGTTTTTACAACATCCTCTTCTCGAACCCTCAATCATTGGTACCCAGATCACATGTCTATCTTAGAAAACCAACTAGATCCTCTATTCTAATTAGAGATATCATCAATTCTAGGAAACTAGTATTTATTCTTCATGGTCACCTGATTAAGCTTATGTTAGTCTATGAAAATTTAGAGGCTCATGTCCACCTCATTTTCAAATAGAATTGGTGAATCCCATGGTGACACACTAGTATGGATAAAACACTTGTCATAAAGGTCATCTAGCTGAACATTCATCTCTTTAAACTCATCTAGATCCATCTGGTAAGATGGAAAAGAAATGGAGATTATTCTGGGGAGTAGATAGATCATAAACTAGACCTATAACTGGGGTGAAAACCCCAAAAAATTCATCAAAAACACATCTGGTTACCTTTCCACAACCACTATAAGTTCACCAACAGCACTCCTCTCAGAATAATATTAAAAAAACTTGGACAATTGGCATGAGATAAACCCCAACTCTAAAGTAACCAATCTTACCCTACCAGATCACAAATCCCACTCACCCTGAAAAATGTGAGTTATCCCATCAGGTTTGAGAAACTAGACCCTGTAGAAATAATATTCTACTAGTAATTTGAAGTTGATCAACCAATCCATTCAAATAATAAGTTTGAAGTCCAAAATGACCTCGGTATCAGTAACTAACATATGGCACTATGGGAACTTAAAACCACTCTTTTTCTTCTTACCCAATAGGGTTGTAAAATCCATAACATATTGAATCAAATTAGATCTTATAACCAAGAAATAAATCAATTTCAGAAAAATTAAGGAATGTGATGTACTAGTGTTAAATAAAACGGATTTCGTGGAATATTTAATAAACATCAACCTCTCATAGTGATTGGCCCAGAGTATGAATCCTCTGGAATAACATATAATTCCTGGAGATTCCCTGGATAAGCCCACCCCCCCCCCCACAATTATTATCACCCTAGTTATAATCCCCACTACCACAAGGTAAATATCGTAAACCATTAAAATCATCTGACTACACCTAAGAGCCTTTCGGGAATGTGGAGTCCACACTGCTCCCCCTTGAATCTAACTAATAGAAGCATTAAATATGTCCCAAGTGTCTAAACTGAGGACGCATCCTCAAATTCTCTAAGTATCTAGGACTAATGTGTCCATAATTACTACAATGATAGTAATCAATGGTCTTATGACCTAAAAAATACATAGGATCTAAACTTGATGTATGTTGGACACTCTTTTCACTGCCCTGTTGAGGCCGATCCTGCTTCTTCTTCTGACCTAATGAAGAAATATTGCTACCACCCACTGAAATAACACTATTGAGAGACATCTTACCAGTAAAATCTACATCTTCCATATTCTCCATATCAACCGCCTCTGAATAGGTTGATAAACAAAGGATTATAAGAATAGATATGATCTATGGACTTAATTCCATCTCAAAACATTAATCCTTAAGGTAATCATTCACAAGAAGATCTGGATATACATATACCAACTTGGTATATATGGAGGAATACTCCATCACAGAATGGTCCCCTTTCTCTAAATTTAAGAACTCATAGGCATTTAATACCCTCGAAGTTTATGAGTAGAACTACTGATTAAAGGCCACCTTAAAATTTTTCCATGTAAGATCCCCATACTATCTTGTAAGCACCATTAACTCCCCCCATTTCCTACATGATCCTTTCACTACATACATGGAAAATAACACTTCAAAGGTCTCAAGGGTCTTCAAAAACTCAAGTATATTCTCGATATGATCCAACCATTCCTTGGGATCATTGGGTGCCTTATCATCATGAAACACCAGATAATTTTTCCTCATAAACTCCTAATAATGGTCCACCATCCAAGATTACTCCCAACCACCCACTTGACCCAAGTATTGGATTGTATGAATAACAAAATCTATGAGATTTGAATCAAGAGGAGGGTTCACCTACAAGTAGTTCTCCACAACACCCTCTCTATGATTATACGTGGTACTTCTAGGAGGAATTGTTTGTAAGTCAAAAAAGGAAATCTAAATTTATAAATAATTAAATCTCAAGCCACATCAAATGAAACCCAAAATAACCCTCATCATGGGTCTCAACAAGTAACTAGAGCATCAAAAGAAACTCCAAGTTAAAAGGGAGGTAAAATATCAAATTCCCAAGTACTACCCACCATGCATGGTTTGGCCACATGGTTAGAAAAACAGTGTGGGAATCACTAGAATCTTAACAAAAAATGACATGTGGATTTCACGCAGTTACTACTAACAGTGCACTTTAACCATGTTCCTCTTTCAGGCTTCCTCACTTCACCTAAAAACTAAAAATGACTCACGATATTACCTCATGAATCAATACCAACTAATAAATACATCCAAATATCATCAAAAAAGCCCATAATAGGGATCAAAATGTAATCATAATCCCAAACCACCCCTATACTCTTGAGGTTCGGTGTACAGAAGAGTTTTCCAGGCACTCCCCTGTTACAACCTCTTAATATCCAATGGTCCTAACACTAGTCTACCACTAACACCCAAATAATGAAAGATATGATACCATTTTTTTGACCTAGGTTGACCCAACCCATCACCCAAACCTAAGTTTCATAAGGTCCGAAGTGCATTCCTGATTAGCACACATTGGAGAAAAGCACTGGGCATAACCAAAAACCTCATGGGAACAGTTTCTCCCATGGTAAACCGAAATAACCCATCCATGAAATGGGAAAACCACACTAATATCATCATAGTCAATAATAATAACTAAATATTCAGATAAACACAACATATGAATAGTAGATACCATAAACAACCACATCAACGTCATATAAAAAATATACCAAAAGGAACATATACATGGTATCCCAGTTCATAGCTAATAATTATATACAAATAAGGGTAATCCCAAAAATACTAATACATGCATCCCAATAGATAAAAAATCTCAATCCAACTCCAGTGAGACCACATCTCCTCTATAAAACACTAGATGGTGGTAATCAAAAAAAAATCCACTCTGGTATATGGTTCCCTTTCCCTTACCTATGTCCTAAAAAATAAATTCTACATAATCCTAAAGGAATATGTAGGTTTTGAGGCACATATCCTAGTAAGATAACCCCATGAATCTATTTAAGTCGTTTACCCCAATTAAAAACCAATAAATTGGTTTTAAAACACTTTTTAAGACTAAACCACTTTTAAACCATTCCACTTTAAACCCCCCTTTATAAATCCCTTTGGTTTTTCCTTTAAAGAAAACTAGTTTTCCAAAATAACCTTTAACATGGGTAAAATCAAGAAAATAATTACACATGGAATAAACATGCTAAATTCACCCAAAATAAGGCAAAACACAGTACATGCATTAGCATCGCCGCCATATAATTCATAAATGAATATTGGAATAACATAAATCGTCTCATAAAAAATGGCACTAATAAAATTTATACAAGAATGTATACCAATACAATGTGAGAAATTGCACCTAGGGATCTAACTATAAAGGTCTAATGTGAGTGAGTCTAAAAAAATTATGCTAGCTAACTAGGAAAAGTAGAATCTCACACGGTCTTCCCCAACCCCAACTCCAAGAGCTCTCACGGTCACTCAGAAAATGAATGAAAGGTCACTTAGTCTTTCTAACAAAGTCTCTCATAGTACCTTGTAAAAAAATGAAATCTCTCACGGTCTTCCTCCCCAAAGCCTCTCATGGTCCCTCATAAAAACCCTTACAAACACCCTGGTTAACCCATGTGATACTCCATACCAACATAATCACAAAAAAGTGTATATAAATAAAACCCATTTCCAAAAACAACATGACCATTTTATCAAAACACATTCAACAAGGTTAATCCATTTCTAAAACCATTTTATAAATCTAGTCTAAAATATAAAACCTATTTGATCCATTTCATCAAACACATGGAGTGAATACAAGCCACACCCATTTGTAAAACCCCCTTGAAAACCCTAAATTTTCAAACCAACCCATGAATCACATTGAACATGGGATACATATAAATCATAAATCATTTAAATGTAAATTTAAACAACAAAAACCATAAGTGATTGTAAATTTAAAGGTAATCCATTGAAATCACCCTTAAATAGTGACAACTACCTTAGAAACGATTAAAACTTCTTCGCCTCTGATGAGAACCACCCAGAATAGGTAGGAGAAGACCTCACACACCCAAACCACATGAAAACAAACCAAATTCCTCATTAAAATCCTATTTTCATACAACCCCCCATCTAGGGTTTCACACTTCCATGGAAATTTAATAAAGATGATTAAGAAGAGGAAATGAGGAATAAACCAAGAAGTAATTGTCTTACCTCAAGCCAAACCACCTATAATCCAAGATAAATCCATCGCTAAAGGAGAGTGGAAGTTTTACCACCAAGGATAAGGGAACTGCGTGATGGAAAGAGAAAATGAGAAACAAAATCCTTAGAAATTTACATGAGGAAATGGTAAAAGACCAATTTTTAATGATCAAGATAGGGCCACATGGTTAGGATACATGGTTAGAAAAACCACACACTAACTATATGGGTACCACTATCTTTCTAAAATAAGCCATAAAATTTCCCCTGGGTTTTGAATGGCTTGAAAAATTGTGCTCAAATAATGAAAAATCCCACTATCACCTATTACAGTGCCCTCACACGGTTAGTCACATTGTTATAAAAATTGTATTCCTAGTCTATCTTTCCAAGAAAACTCAAATTCCTGACCCTTGGTACCTATAAACTCCAAGGATAAACCAAACGCAAAAGAAAACTAAAAATTAAATCTACTAATGACTTGGAAAGTGTCACATGGGGAAACCCATTCCTGATAAACTGACTGGTGAATCCTTTTAATAAAAAGACATAGATACTTATGATAAGAATATAAATGATTCATTGTAAGTACCTACCCTCATTATTGTGACCATGGAACCCAATTTAACCCCAAGACCAAAGTCCTTATATTTTTATTAATTTTTTAGATAACCCTTATTTTATGGGTTGAGAGGGAACCCTTTTATACATGGCCTATTGGCCTATAGGCATAAGGACTTAACATGACCCAAGATCTCAAGGACTATATACATGATACAACCCATCCTATAGTAAATTTATATCTGATGCTCCAAGTCTCCCTAGCCACACAAAGATGACGAACTAGTATTTTCCCATACAGAACTTCACAGTGCCTGGTACCAATGGAAAATGTCATACCCTCTCATCATACCAATCCATTTAGACCTGAGAGTGGTATCCTTTATTCTATTAAATACTTATCTAGTCCTACACCTATGGATCTACAATCTGCTGATGCTCACGCATGGTCCATGCCCTACCCATGCACCATCAAACCACCGTCACTGAGCCACCCGACATTTCCACCAAGGATGTTCCACTTTAAATGTATGAGCATGGTATGTTCCCCACCCATGCACCATTGAACCACTACTATAGATCCACCCAACATCTTCATCAAGAATTCACCACCGAGATGATCCACCTGACTGTGATGCCACTGAACTCATTCACCCATCACTGCTAAGGATGTGTCGTCAAGCCACTACTGACACCAAGGTGCCTTCTTCATTTCTTCCAACACCACCTGACTATTGTCGAGGTCCCCCAATCATTTCCATCACTCAATGTTGAAGCACCCCTAGAAGGACTAGTTTCTTCCAACCCCCCCCCCCCATCCAATGAAATTTATTCCATGTCAAACCCCAAATATATAGTGATTTCATGATTATATATTGGAATTAAGATAAGATTATGGGGGTTTCATTCCACTAGGACAAGCCCAAACTACCTTGGAACCCAAGTTGAAAAAGAAACATGAGAACATGGATACATACAAGATGATAGAAAACCTGAAAAAGTCATTATCAAGAATAATCTAGTCATGAAAGGTATGAGGTATCAAAGGATCTCTTTTAGTGAAAAATGAAAAAAGGAACATTATTCACTACTCGTATACTCAATATGATTGGGTATTTTTAAGGATAATAGCTAATTTAGAAAGATTTTTAGATCAGGAACTAATTGAAACCCTAGAGGTTTTACTAAACTTTGAAGTTTAAGAAGGATTCCTTTCATAGTTTTTTGTAAATGGGAATAAAGGATGTGAAAAGGATGAAGTTGATATGGTTTTTGTGTTAGTTTATATTATCAATGTATAAATCATATTAAAATCACATCAAAGAGATCTTATTATGTGTGGTGAAGGTTTTTTAGATGTTTATAAGTGTATTGAAGATATTTTTAATTATTTGTAAGAAGTTTCTTTTGTAATTTTTTTTGTATTCAAACAAAATAAAAATCAATAAAAGTCACAAACCTTACCCAATACATAATATTTTTATAGTATGGGGTTAGAAAATTTCCAAAGGAATTATCCATACTATTATATATAAGGTTTATATTCATAATAGGTGTAAAATTTAAGAAGTTTTAAATCTTACTCTAATACATAAGATTTTATTTTTAAGTACATAAGATTTTATCTTTGAGCTAAAAAATTGAAATGTATTTAGTATAGGTTTTATGCATAAGATTTATAAGATGTGTAAGGATTTTTAAATTCATACATAAGATTTATTCTCTAGGAATAATATCATAAAAATAGTATTCATTAAAAACAAGGTTAATATATAATATTTTTTTTAGATGCATGATATTTTCTATTATATGTAATATATTTTTCTTTTCCTAAATATGAGAGTTTTTGAAAATTAAAAGGGTGTTTTCAGAAGAATTTTTTCCAATAGATAATGATATTTTAGATGAATAAACATGATAATGTTCAATATTTTCTTACATGGATTAAATTTCATGAAGATAAGTCATGATGATAATGGTGGAGAATATTGGTTACATCTTGATTATGTTTGAAATAGTTTGTTTTATTCCCTATGTTGAAGGTGTGGCTATGATATCAGTTTATAGAAAGAACTTGAGAATCATAGTCATACTTGGAATGTTATCTCATCATCTATTTTTGTGAAATAATTTCTCAAATTTAATAGGATTAAGATAGAAAAATGTATTTAGGATAAGTTAGAAAATATATATGAAGACAATGTGAAAGTGAAGCAAGAAAAGTTACATACTTGTAGTTTGAAGTATGAAGACCTCAATATGAATGAAGATAAAATATTATATTACCTCTTCACTCATGTTAATGAAATTTTGAGCATCATCAGACCATTTTTTTTTGAGAAATTAGAGGATGCTATTGTTTTTGAAAAGATCCTACACATTTTTTCAGATATATTTCATGAAAATGTATTGATTCTTGAAGATAATGATCCAAGTATACTTCTATTTTATAGTATTCACAGTATTCTTATTACTTATAAAATATGAAAGGGAAGTGTCTTTAAGAATAATTGAAATACTTAAAATAAAAATTCCTTTAAATCATTGAAATAAGATAGGAGTAAGAAAAAATTAGTTTTGTAAGAAGGATATTTTGATGAAGAGGGTGTCAAATAAAATTTTGACAAACTCTTGTCACTCATTTCTAGAAGTGTAATAAGAGGAAGAGAATATTTTAGGTGAAATCTACCATTAATTTTTTTCAAGTGTGAGGTTATAGGATAATTTTTATCAAACTAACCTAATTTTAAAGAATAATAATATTGTAAATATGATAATGAGAGGTTAAGGATTTTATCAAAGAAGAAAGCTATAAAATTTGAAAAGTTAGAGTTATCTTTAAATGTAAAATGTAAGACCTTATCTAAACCTAAAAATATAAATTTATTATAAATTTTAGCATGATTATAGTGTTAATAATCAATAGTAAGTTAAGTCATCCATTGAAGCTGGTAAAAATTTATTGATTGAAAAAGTGGATGAGGGAGAGGTCACTAACGATTCAAGCAGAAATTTTGAAAGTGAGGAAGAAAATGAAATGGAGTTTATATTGAAGTAATAACTTGAGTAATGTATTTAAAAGATCTTAAAATTTTGATAATAAGGTCAAAAATAAAAACAATCAATGTTCAAGAAACAATGGTTTTATTTATACTAATAAAGTGTCACGAATGATAAAAGATAATTATGAATTAAAAAAAATTCTTGTTGAATAGAATACATTAAAATTTGAAATGGAATATAGATTTAAATTGAAGTAGAAGGATATTTATATTTTAAAACTAAATTTTATCAGTGCTGAAAAGGAAATTAATAAGTACAAATAAAACTATCCGAATTATATTCAAGAAGTTAGAGAAAGATCAAAGAATAATATTGTGAACGGAGTTGGATAAAAAAGATCATTAGGGAATGGTCCCATAAGAGGCGTGCTCAGCTAGGGTTTTCCCCTACCGCCGCCTCTCTTTCCCCAACCTAGGGTTGATTTCAGCTACTCCTTAGCGCTTCTTAGTGGCAATCTCGATGTAGTTCCTTCTTCAGTGGCAGAGCGTGTGCTCGAACGTCTTGGCTCTCCTCTCTGTTTGTTGTCTTGTTTCACGCCCTTCGCTTCCTTCACTGGCAAGGGATTCTTTGGCGGCATGGTGAGATTCAGCAGTCGAGTATCAGCTCTGCTGTCTAAGGGTTTCCATCTCGAGTGATGGCTGAGAGTGTGTGGGGTGGCTCGTGGTGGTCTCTACGGTGGTTGTGAAGGTGACGGCGGGTTGAAGTTCTGGCTTGCGGTGTGACTTCTTCCGAAACTGGCAGCCTCTGTCTTCTATGTTGCGGCAGCAGCAGGGACGAGTTTCAATGGGGTTCTTCTCCCTTATGACATCAGTGAAGTTTTTAGAAAGTTTTCTGTTTGGTTGACATCTTGCGTGCTTCAGTTTTTGGCATGATTTTGGGATCTTACTTTGTCAGTGACATTCTGGAGGTCGTCATTTAGGTGAAGGTTTGTTGTTTATTTTATCCTTTGTCAGCGATTTTGGATGCATTGTTGCTCATGATTCGATTTTGGAGGTTATGTGTTTTTTGGATTTGGATTTTCTGCTCATTTTTTATTCTAAAGTTAGGGCATGGTTTGTTATGGATTGTGTTTGAAGTTAGTGGTTATGCAATGGCCATTTTATGATCAAAGTTGAGTTTTTGTGCGAATATGTGATGATTTTTCATTGATTTTTGTTGAGTTTTGTTCAGCTCTCTATTTGGATTTGATGTGAAGTTTTGGTGCTACCCAACCAGCATTCTACTTGGATCTGCTTCAGATGGGGTTCAAAGCAGAAGGACTTCACTAGTGCATGCCATTTGTATTTGGAAGATAAGAGGGTATGGATATTCCATCGGTTCCGGGCCCGTGCATTCTTGCATGGGACAGCTAGCCAAATGGTCGGGCTTTAGTGATGGTTTTTCGTCATGGTGCAATTGTTGGGGAGGGGCATATCCTATAGTTTGTTATGGTTTTTTCTATGTTAACATTTTTATGGGGTTGTAATGTTGGTTCTTGTGGTTTCTCACTTTTTCCTCAAAAGTGTTTTGATAATAAAAAAGTTAATTTTTAGTCAGATTGTGAATGGAGTTAAAGTCTCATAGAATGATGAGACTCAAGTAGATCAGTAAATATTTAATTAAAATGGTTATAAATATCATGTAAATTCTGATGGAAATTCTCATTCTAGGTCATAAATTAAGAAGGTCAATTTTGTGGTAAACCATGATGATTCTTGAAAATATATAAATTTGAGGAATACTAACTTTAAAGTGAAAAACTATTAAAAATGGTGATTTGAAAATGCTATAAATAATACTTTAGTAAATATAAAATTATTGGGTTTCTATAAAAAAATTTGGCAAGAAATATCTAAAATCAATGATTAGGAGAAGGGAGAAGAGTGGGTGGAAATATCTGGACAACAAGAATATTTCATAGGAAAATAGGATTTTATAGATATTGATGGAACTATAGAGGTTATAAGAACTTACTAAAAATATTTTTTTTTAATTACCAATATTTATATGAGCCTATGATATTAGGGGTACAAATTTTAAGGGAAATTCAACCAACTAAAAGAAAAAAAGTTTGGAAGTGACTTGAAATTATTGGACTAAAGGTTGAAAATAAATTTTAACCATTGGAAGAGTTTTATGGAAGATATGACCATCCATGTTACTCTACTAAAGAATATATCACCATTATATATATATAACTTAGTATTAAATGTAATAATCAAAATAATCATAAGAATAAAAAAGGAAAAGAAAAGTATCTTGTTATTGAATTTGTAATTAAAGCATTAAAATGGGGATATCCATGGATGTTGGATAGTGGATGTTCTTAACACATGATAAGATATTTAAATTTATTGAAATATGTTGATAAGTTAAAGTAATACTCATTAACCATTAGAAATTATGGTTCATTTTAAATTAAAGGAGTTTGATCGATAGTTATTTAAAAATATAAGTTTAAGTCCAAGAACACATTGTATATTGATGGGAAGAACATAATTTGTTAAATGTATCTCAATTATTTCATAAAGAAAATGAATTTTTTTTAGTAAAGATGATTTATTCATGAATATATTTAAATATGGATTTATATTGGCAAGTGGATAGTGATAAATATGATACTTTTTCATATTGGTGATACTGAAAAATCATGTCACATATGTTTAAAGGAGGAAAATCAATTATGGCATCAAAGTCTTGGACATCTTGGCCAAAATAATATGAGAAATATTACTTGATGAGATGATTTTTATAATGATTCTATTATAAATAGAGGGATAGAAACTAAATGTTCTCTACATGTTAAATTGGGAAGATTATAAATTCTCTACACATGTAAGTTAAGGTTCAAACATCCTATCTGTTGGAGATCATTCATTCATCCATTTGTGGGCCTATAAGGAAGCAGTATAAAAATAGAGATTAATATTTTATTACTTGCATAAATTACTTTAATAATATTACATTCATTATTTTCATGAAACATAAGTCAAGGTCTCTAAAAATGTTAAACATTTTTAGAAGAAGTGCTGAGGAGTGTGGTTTCTTCTTAAAGAAGATCTGGATAGAAAATGGTGCTAAATATACTAGTGAAATATTTGAAGAGTTTCTTGAGAATAATTTTATTTAACAAGAACTCATTTCACCATAAACACCATAAAAATGGTGTTACTAAATGAAATAACATATGTTTGGAGGATGTGGATCATACCATATTGATTGAGCATGATAATTCTTTATATTTTTGGAGACAAGCAATAGGTATAACACCTTATATTCAAAAATGTTGTTTGTATTAACGAAATTAAGATATGTCACCATAAAATATGTATTATAAAAATTCCTCAAGTTTTAAATATTTAAGGGTGTTTGTAATCCCTTTTATTATTGAAGTGAAATGTAAAAATATTAGGAAGCTTGAGCAAAGAGGATTTTATGGTATGTTTCTTGGTTATACTCTAAATAGAAGTGGATTCCAATTTTACAAAAAAAATATATAGGGAATATTTTGGATACTCTTGATGTAAAGGTGCTGGAACATTAAAATAATGATATAAAAATCAATAATAAAGTTCTAGAAGTGGATATGAATTAGTTTTTGTTGAGAAGTAGGGTAAAGTTTCATAAAATAGTAAGAATTCAAAAGAGGTGCAGGTGGTTGATGATGATCCATCCATTTCAAGTGATTAAGAAATCCTTTGTTCAAATCATACAAGAATAATAAACTAGGTATATATCCAAAATGTTAATTTAGAATAATTACTGGTGTTTCAAACTATAATAACTTTAAATACAACAATGCACACCACACTATTTTCTTAATTTGAAAAAGAGATGTGAAAGAGGATTTGGATAATCAAGAGTGGATTTATGCTATGAATGAGCAGTAAGATCAAATAGAGAAGAATGAAACTTTGAATTTGGTTCCCAATCTAACAAACAATAATATTATTTGAACAAAGTGGGTGTTTCATAACAAGATAAATGGAATAAGTGAAGTGGTATGAAACAATTCAAGACTTGTGTGAAAAGGGTATTCATGGGTGGACTGAATTTATTTTGATTATATTTTTTCACTAGTTTATATGATTTATTCTATTATGATATTTCTTATTATTTTTTCATGAATGAAATATAATATATTTTAAATTTATTTCAAGTCAGCATTCCTTAACGGATAGTTGTAAGAGGAATTATGCATTGAGAAACCTAATGGTTTATTTCTTGGTGAAGATAAAGGATATGTTCATGTGTTAAATAAGGCTCTGTATGGGTTAAAAAATACCAAATTTCATGGTATTCAAAGTTATATACTTTCTCTAAGATTTTTAAATTCAAGAAATGTATAGTGTAAAACAATCTCTATATCAAATAAGATTAAGAGGTATCATTTATTTTTATTGTCTATGTGGATGATATAATTTTTTATAGAAATGAAGAAATTATTTGTTAAGAATTTAATTTTGAAATGAATATTTGGTTTGATATGTACATTATTGGAGAGTTAAGGTACTTTTTTGGATTAAAAATTTCTCAAGAGGAAGATCATATCTTTATTTCATATGATAAGTATACCTAAGAACTTATAAAGAAGCTTTTCTAGGAGGATTAAAAGTTGTTTTCTACCCCAATTTTAGTGGAAACCAAACTTATCAAAGTTGAAAAAGAAAACAAAGTATATTCAAGAGAATTATAGAAGCTTAATAGAATCATTATTTATTTGAAAGCTTCAAAACCAAATATAGTTTATGTTGTTAAATTATATGCTAGGAATCAAAGTGCATCAAATGAGTCTCATTTAATTGTTGGAAGTAGAATTATTGGGTATATTGAGGGTATAATGTATTATGGACTTAAATATAATAGAAACAGAAATATTGATCTATTTGTATATACATATGTGAATTGGATTTGAAATGTATATGATTGAAGATTAACATCTAGTGGAGATTTCTTTTTAAGTGAAAGGTGTGAATGTTGGCACATAAATAAATAATGCTCAGTGACCTTGAGTACTACTAAAGTAAAAAATATGTGTTTTCAACTGAAGCTAAAAGATAATTAATGTGGATGAGGTTTCAATTAGAATATATCAAGGTGAAATTAAAGTTTCCACTACTTAGGGTTTGTGATAATCAAAGTGACAAAGATTTATCTATAAATATGATTTAGCATTTTTAATCAAATCACATTGATATAAAATATCACTTCATCAAAGAGATTGTTGAGGAAAATGTTTTAAATATGGAATTTGTTCCAAAAAAGGAGAAAATAGTAGATGTATTCACTAAACCACTATTAAAGGATACATTTCAATGATTTGGTATGATTATGGGAGTTTAGCCTCGTTCCTATCAAGGCTAAGGTATAGTGAATATGTCACCTATCTCACTTATTATTGGGATTATTATTTTAAAAGGGTGAGAAAGACAACATAAATCCCTTTATATTTATAAATTTATGAATTTACAAAGGGGGGGAATCCAAATATATGTTTTTAACCTAATTGGAGAGATATATCTTATTTAGGAGGAGCATGTATTTAGAGAGAGTTCTTAAAAGGGGTTAGTTGTGAAGTTATCATGTGTTTGTGTCATTTTTTTTTGATTTGTGAACTATTCTAACAATTTTGGTGAGCATGGTTTTAGGTAATTTTTATACATATTCAAAAAATATGTTTTATAAGTAGAAGAATAGGATTTGATTCTTAGTTGGTATTAAGAGTATCAATATCTAAGAATAGGTGGATGTAAGTAAATATTTATGAACATCATGATTTTATTATTTAATATTAGTGTTTCCTATATATAGTTCACTTGAGTGGGATTAAAACTATTTAATGGTGATTTATTGCTAAGTGTGATGGTTTTTAAAGTGATTTGTGTCCCTTGGTTAACAATAAAATCCAAAGGGGTGAATTTTGAGACTAAAATATGATTTAGAAAGATTATGACAACTGAAAATTACTGAAATCCAAGAAGTATTTTTTTTGTTTCAAATGTTAAATAAGGATACATTTCATGGTTTTTTACAAAATGTGAGAAAGGGTGTAAAAAATATGAAATGTATATGGTTCTTTGGTTGGTTTTTATATTAAATACCTAAATCATACTCAAATTCACATTAAATAAATTTTATTATGTGAGTTGAAGGATTTTTAGATTTTTATAATTGTTTTGAAGAGATTTTGAATTATTTGGAAGAATTTTGGAAGTTTTTAGAATTGGGAAAATTTGGGTCTGGATTTTTTTCAAATCCCTCCTTGCATAAGGTTTTTTTGTATTTAGACAGGCTTAAAATTGATAAAGGCACAAACCTTACTTGATGAGTAATATTTATATATATTAGAAATATTGAGCTAGAAAAATGGAAAAATCATTCTTCTTAATCTGATACATGAGGTTTATATTTAAAAGAGGTGAAAAATAAACAAAGTTATAAATCTTACTTTGATACGTAAGATTTTATTTTCAGTGTTTAAGATTTTATCTATGAGCCAAAAATTAAAAATTAATTAATATAGGGTTAATGTGTAAGATTTTTTATACGTGTAAGTTTGTTTATATTCATACATAGATTTTATCATTGGTAAATATATAGGAAAATTAAAAAATTCCCTGAACACGTGGTTGGTATGTAATATTTTTTGAGATAAATACGATTTTCTCTGATACATGGTAGATTTTACTTTTCCAAAATATGGGAGATTCCATAAATTAAAAGGGATTTTTTAGAATAATTATTTCAAGAATATAAAAATATTTTGGAAGAATAAACATGATGATGTTGAAGTTTTTATTTCATGGATTAAAAATCATGAAGGGGGTTATGAAATGGTAGTGGATATTATTGGTCCATCATAAATATGTTTTCCACAACATGATTAAAGCCATGGGATTGTGATTTAAATGGGTTCACACCATGATGAGAATCCATTTGAATTTTTATCCAATCTATTTTAAGGTGGTTTGATATATCATGCCATGGTGTATGTTTTCATGATGAATCTTGTAGTCTTGGAGAAAAATAAGAGTTTTCTTACATCGTGAAAGATTATGTCACACTATAAATGGAAGAATCGGTTGGTGAAACGGGTTTTTCACACTATAGAATATAAATTCACATCATGAATTTGTACACAATACACCTAGATACATCCAATGAAAGGAGATGAAGAAAAAATTTAGAATAAATGTTACCTATTTTAATATTCAAATTTGAAATTAAAATTCAAAGGGGTAAAAGTTATGATGTTGTGTAAGATAAAATATATCTTATATATTTCATGCATAAGTGTAAATTATTAAAGATAGGGGTGGTAGAGGAAGAGGATAATACTTATTGTAGTTAAAGGAGAAGAAGTGGAAAATACTTGCGGGTGTTCAAGTAGAAGAAGTGTAAGAAGTAGAAGTTGAACAAGAAGAATCACATCTACAACTCAATAGAAGTTTTATACAATTGGATACTCTCTTATTATTTTGAAAGCAGATTTTATACCTTTTATTTTGTGGTGGATAACTTTACACAAGTTGGGAGATATTTTTTGTATCATGAGTATGAGGATAAACCATGATCATTTATAATCCAAAAAGATTATACTAGTGGATTATATGGTCTTGGATGATTTCCGATCATGCCAAGGATTGGATACACTTTTTGAGTAGTGAACCTTGAAAATTATATTTTATATGATTTTTGTGTGTCATGGTGTGTGTTAAAAGTAATCAATTTATCCACTTTAATTGGTGACAAAGTTTTTTTATATACGAAACTTAAAAAGGAATTAAATTCACTAATTCACCCACCCCCCCCCAATGAATTCCTATAATCACTGTCAAAAATGTTGTGATGGTTTATCATAAATTATAATATGAATGAGTTCAAAAAGTGTTTACCTGATATTTTCAATATTTTTAGGATTTATGAGAAGGAAATGGGAGGTCTAGGCTCAATTAATATGATGATGGTAAAAAATAAAAGAGGTAAAAAATTCTAGAAAGATAAGAGGAGAGGATGTGGATATTCTACACTGTTTTCTAACTAAAGAAAATGAATAAAGGGTGGTTCTTTCATTATGGAAAAACTATTCATTCGATAATGAATTGTCCACAATACCTAAAGGGTAACTATAAACACTATGGGGAGTACACATCAGGTATTGATTTTTTAGATTTAAATTCATCTATTATGATGGGTATATGATATCATATGTATGTTTCACAAGTGTTATAAATATACTGGAGTTTAGAATTGATGAAAGATTAGATATGAGAGATTAAAGTATGTATTCAATCGGTAGACCAATAGGTTGCTACATTAAGGTTTTAAATGTGATGGATTACTTAAATCTCAATTGGATCAAAATAAATATTGTTTTATTAACATCTCATTTACGTATTATGTGATAAAAAGTGTTAGTATGAATGAATTATTGTTATCAATAAATGATATTATTGTTTTGGTACACATTATTATTAATGATACAAATTTTATAACATGTATTAATAGAGTAAAGTATTATATCATAAATATTATCCAAACATATAGAATAGCATATAAGATATGGTGGATAATAGTTTATTTATTAAATATTCTCACTAATAGGAAATAATTGTTGTTTATTAACATAAAGGAGTTTGTGTTTCTTAGTAAGATATTATAAAAATAACATAGTTTATAAAAGTCTAGTGGGAGTATGTTTTGGAATTAAAAAAGTTAAAATTTAACAAATAAAATATTATTTTAGGAAAAATTTAAAGTGAATGTAACTTTATATCCTAAATGGATTTAGATTATGTTAGTAAAAGAATAATGTAAAGAGTTACATTATTTTCCAAAATATTTCAAGGGAAAAATTTTATGGAAGAGGTTCCAAGAATGATAATGATGATGATGAACTTATAAAGAGTTATTAGTAGATAATAGAATTTATTAACATTATAACATTGTATTTTTTAAAGTAAATGAGTATGAATAATATGCTCAAAAGGTTGAATATTAAGAATATGATTTCGAATTTTCAACATTATTCAAATTTTATTACCACATAGATGTTACTCACGTAAGAGTTTAGTGGGTGGGTTTTATTATATGGTTATATAGAAATATTGAAATAATTACATAGAGATGTAATAAGTTTAACAAAACCTCTGAAAGTGAATCAAACATAAGGCCGATATGGAATTCTATCATATATGATATGAGTAAATAGTTACTTATGTATAATTTTGTTAAAATTCTTAAAATATTTTAATAATATAAAATTTATCATTTTGAGTTATCCCTGACTGATGATCGTCATGGAGTATTATGGGTTGTGATGAAATGTTAAGGTTAGCATTATTTTTATTCTTTTATCGAGATATATAATATACTCATGAGGCATAGAATAGGTTTTTTCCACTAGATGTCCCATGAAATATATACCACATGGTGTGTCATACAATTTCTTTAGAATACTAGGGGTGAACATTTCATATTGAATCCCCATACCTAAGGTTAGATAGATACCTATAATTTGAACCTCTATACTTTCATATGAAATCATCGAGAGTTAGATAATCAAGGGTGGTTAGGTATGTTATTGATCATGGTATCAGTTGGATTTTAACCAATATGGGATCCCTCCTCTCATATGATGAATATGACATATGGACCCTTTATTTAGACTAAGGAAGTGTATGGTCATGACTAGATAAAGTGAATTTTATGTTCTTATCCATTTGGATAAGGGTCATGTAATGTGTACATATGCTTAGATAAATGACATGTGTTGTATTCATCAACCTGGTTAGTCTATACTTAGAGAATCAAGAATGTATTAGGAGGTTATATTAAATTAACATACTCCGTGTTTTGTAGTTACTTTATGTCTTAGACAGAGGGATTATAAGATTATGTATACTTACCTATGATGCATTTTATGGACACAAATATGGAGATTCATGTGTTTGATATAGATCAAACTAGATACATTTGTATCAGAAGTATCATTGACGCTTTTCTAAAGGCCTCACTTTTCTTATATTTATAGACATAGGAATTCATAATTGTTTTCAAGGTATAAAGTCATGTGGGTCACACTTTGTGGTCATGTGAATGAGGATCTGTTTTATAAAACTTTAATAGTTACCCCAAAAGTGTTTTTAAGGATGTCTAAAAGAAGTTCTAGATTAATATTCAAAATTTATTTCATATGATGTTATACATGGTTAATTTATTATAGCTTTTCCCAAAGGGGATTTTGAAAATATCCAAAAAAAATTGGATATAATTTCACACATTATTGAATGTGATGTGACATGAGGTGAAACAGAGCTAAGTCTATGAGGCTTTAATTCAAGTGAGGTATTGATGAAGTTTTGCACTAATGTCGCCATCGTATCATGGTGGTTTAGACCACATTGTGGACTTCTTTTCAATACACCACAGAATGGTGAGAGTCATCACACCCTCACTATTAGAAATTAGACCTATAACTATAAACCTATACCAATGGTTTTGAAAATCATTGGTATAGGTATCACTTATACCAAATATTTTATAGAACTATTTTTATATTTCCCAATAAATTTAGGTACCTATACCAATGGTTTTGTAAAATCATTGGTGTAGGTCTATACCAAAGGTTTTGTAGAACTGTTGGTATAGAAACCTGAATTGTTTATGAATTATTTTTTCAAATAACATTAAATACTTAAAATTTTAAATTAATTTTAAATATACATATATATATTTATCTAATTATGTTCATAAAATTTAATGTAGCTTATTGGTTAAGTCTTTGAAGTATAATGGGGAGGCACTGGGATCAAAACTCACCATGATTTTTTTTACATTACATATACCAACAATTTTTCCAAAATATTGGTATATGTATTTAATATGAACTATACCAAAAAAAATTACAAAAAAAATGCTATAGGCCTATACCAATGGAAAAAATATCCAATGACCCCTCAAACCATTGCTATAGTATTTTTTCAGTAGTGCATAGTGCTTTGCATGGGTAGTATCACGCTATTTGATAATGCATGGTTTATCCATGATATCTTACACTATTTATCATACATTGATTATAATCACCATAAGATAATTATTCGAGGAGTTTGAATGTATAGAATAATAATTTAAATGTTAAATAACTAAAAATATCATCAATATAGCGGAATGTTTGAGTTCTTAGTAGGTTCATTGGATATCTATATAAATAGGTTCAATCCTAAAAAATTGGTGTTTCATTTTTTCACAAAAACTCCTCAAACTAATACTCTCATTGATCTAATTTTCTCCTACCTTTAAACAATGTTGTATCAAACCATGGTATTGAGAGATATCCTACTTGAGTGTCTAGTGATTCCCATGATTTTTGGATATCTCTAAAAGATTGAGTCTGTTTACTATTTCTCATTGATATTGATCAAATGATTGTTAAAATCTTGGAAATTATAGATAATGTTGTGCTTATTATTCATTTTATTCATTATAAATGCATAGATAGATTTTTGGTTTAATAATATTTTTAGAGTGTTATTCCACTATGTTTAGGATGTTATACATCCCTTTGAAACCCATCATAGAGGTGGTATAAATGTTGTTGTGTGGAACCATTAGTTGTGTATTTAGTGTCGTAAGTTATATTATAGACCTATAAGTTGGGATTGTGTACTATTTTATATATTCATTATAGTTCTTGTTTTTTCTTAAGCACCACCACCCAAGTCAAGTAATATTGTCAATTCACATATTAGGTCTTAGGTTCTAGTTTATTTCCCTAAAATTCATGTTGTAGAGAATACAAGTGGTTGTCTACTACCCTTTCCCTACTCCATCCTCTAGGCATGGAATGGGATATAAAGGCTTGAGTATTTTTCTATAATTTGGGTGCATGGTAGGGTGTACATGGTAGGAGGAGGATATGAGGTTGATGTCACTCATGATTACATACCATACTATGAGGTGATATATGGACATGATAGTGATGTGGATGTGATATATAGTTATGTGGTTATGCAGGTGTCACTATGGATATGAGGATATGTGTCTTATGAATTTATGTGGATATGGAAGGGATGGTATCACCAAGACATATTTTATCGGGGCATGAGGGAGACTAGTTTTGTGGGGAACTGGATGTATGGTACCTTCTTCTACATTTTTATGATTATTATATTACTATAATTTTATGTAGATTTGGGCGAGTATACCTTGGTGAGGATGGTAAATTAGATGAACTATAATAGATAATGATTTGGTTTCATTATTTATCAAGTGTTTTTTGGGAGGATCTTACTAAATATAATCATATGTTCACTATTGTGTGTGTGTGTGTTTCAGGTTCATAGGATGGAGTTATTGATTGGTATGGACTTTATTAGCTCATGGTGGTTGTTGGTGTTAGAGGGTGTTGTGGAGTTCTGTCATAGGATCTATTTTTGGTATTTTCCTTTTAAAAGGTTTTGGTTATGTATAAAATTTCATGCATGTTGGTGATGGTTAATTTATTATTTTATTCTTGGTATTTATGAAGGTAATGCCTCCCATGAGTGTGTTATTATACCATTAGTGCTAGTCATCAACCCATGGCCAATTGAAGGTGGGCTTCGGGGGACATACTCATATTCATTGTTATTCCAAAATGGGTTCCATTGGGGGTGGGTTATGATATCTCTCTTTTAAATTTTGGTCTATTTTGTATTATGACATATCTTGTATCACTTTTTATTTTTTTGGTAATTCCTTTATGGGGTGTGTATTTTTTTTACTATGGTTATGCCTCATTTGGTTTGGTTTATTATTTTAAAAAAATATATTATATAGCATGGATGTACAACGTATGGATAAATCATATTGGACTCATGATAAGACTATGTTGTTTTATTTATTGGATTTAGAGGGTGAAATCATTCCCTAAGTATAGGCATGATACCCTCGGTGTTTGTTTTCAGTATATAGTGATTCGGAACATGTTTTCAATCATATGGTGGATTGGATTAAATTTTTGATTAAGATGAATCGGGTTAGTTCATTACAACACTTGAATAATTAGATTTTTAATATAATATCCAATCCACACTCTTCTATAAATTTTAACACCCTTCAATTCATAGTGATCAAATAGAAATTATATATAATTGTAAAAATTATAAATTAATAATTCATCGACACACCCCCACTTAATTGCACACCCCTTCATCATAGATAGATAACCACATTAATCTATCCACTCATGAGCACTAAAATATTCCAAATCCATATAAACAATTATTAGGATAATAATTTTAAATCACCTATTTCAATTTGATGATTGGTATTTATTCATTAAAATAAAAATCCACCATCCCTAGTTTCCATGTTTGCATAATAAAAATTATATAATGAATCCTCTAAAATATATAATTAAATAATCTAAATAATTTTTCTATTATTCCATTATTATATTTCAATTTCATTAAAACATTTTTTTCCGATAGAGATAGGTGTGAGAGATTAAAGAAAAGCGGATCTAGGTATTTTACCTTGAATTCAGAAGTGATACATTCAATTCCATGAATAAATCTATTATTTCTTAATGAAGAACCTTTGAAATCACCCTAAAATACCCTTATGTTTTTTCAATCATCTATGGGTTTTATCGAAGTCAAATGGGTGTTTTGAGTGATTTTTAAAGATAAAATACATAAGTTTTTTTAAGAACGGTCAAGATGTATGGTCTCTCCTAATTTTGAATATTTTTATATATTTTATACTGTCCAAAAGTGAGAATGTTTCAATGTCTCCCAAACCTGTTCAGAAGAGTGTGTTTCCAAGACAAAACCTTTCCTAGCTTCTTTTAAAAATTTGAATTCTCTCCAAACTTGAACCCCAAGATAATAACGCCATTAAAAATCCAACAGTGTAGTTAAAATTCACTTTTTGAGATCATATAACCCATATTTTTATACTTTATATTTCCAATTTTCTTGTAACACCTATTAAAAATCACAAAGTCTATGAACTGAAAATTCGGATCTCTACATACCTTGAACTTTTCATTGAATTTTTTCCATTGATATTAAAATTTACTTTTAAGACATTTAAAAAGTTTCCTATACATATAGGGTCAAACCTAACTCATCTCATATGGAACCATTAAGTTTACATGTCAAAGTATAAACATATCACTAATTTTTATGTGTTTTTCCAATTTCTACCAGCTTTCTACTAGATTATACAAAAAAAATTGGGAAAAACATTTACACAATTGACCTATTGGCATGCCATTAGAACTTCAATGCAAGGATGTTATCCCAATTTTTGGAACTTTGATGTCAATCCATCATAACTCTAGTGCTAGTTAAAACATATGATATGTCCTCATCATGTCTATATACAATATCCACATGCTTCCAACCATTAATTAAACTATATGAACATGTAAACAAGGACTTAAACAATGATCTATGGTATTTTATCTATTTATTAAAATAAAATACTATAAGGTGATAATAAACTCAAGTGTAAAATTAATTGAGTACCATTTTTTAACTTTAATGGTGATCTCATTCAATTTTCAATCTCTTCCTTTACATATTCCTCTTTTTTATGTAACTTATATATAAAATCCTTCCTAGTCTCAAAAATATACTTATATATGTTTAAACAGTTGGATTTTTCTAGGTTTGATGAATGGATGAGTAAAATCATCAAAGGTTACCTTATTATTATGTGAGGAAACCTTCATAATGAACTCAGTATCTTGAATGTAAGGACACATATAATAAAATAAGTATCCTATAATAATATTATATAAGTCCAAACTCTCATGTAGAATATAATATCAGGTCATGTGGGTTCTCAGTGTCTTCAATAATTGTTGAAATAGGGGTTACTAAAGGGAATAAATTAATCCATTTTTTGAGGAATGAAATTTTGGAAAATTTGAAAGTGTATATTTTGGTAGGTTTGTTCATATAAGTGCTCATCATTTATAGTATGTTCATTCAAATTTGATGGAACAACTAGGATAACTTTATATAGTGGGGGTATTACTTTCTAACCTTAATTTATGACTATTCTAGGAAATTTTTCTTGTATATTAAACATGAATTCAATACATTCAAATCATTTAAGGATTGTAAATATATGATAGAGAACTAAAATGAATATTATAGTTCTAAAAATTGATAATGGGTTTGAAAATTTCCTAAAAGAATTTATTGAGTTTTGTAGGAATTGGTGAGTTGTAAGACACAACACCCTAATAAAAACCCCTAAAAATGTGTTGGATAAGAGTATAAATATGAAAATATTAGAGATAGTCAAGGGTATGATTTCACTATATAAATGACCAAAATATTTTTTAGGTGTTATAATAATAATTCAACTAATAAATTGATTCCCCACTTATGTCATTGATTTTAGAACTTCCGGATAAGTGTGTACTATAAAACCATATTCATATAGTGATTTTGATGGTTTTGGATTGAAATATATTGTGCTGCTAAAACTAAAAAGATTGAACTAAGGGATCTAAAATTCACATTCATAGGGTAAACTAGAGTTATGGAGGGTTATAAAGTGTGGGTATACAATTATGGTTTCCAAAAATGTAAAATAAATTTGTCATATTTGATGAGTTCTATATGTCTAGGAAATGTAATTTGGTTCTATATAATTTTAATCTTATCTTGAAGAGGGTGTTCAAGTTAAAGTAGACACACCTAAATTGGTTGAACAAAAACCTAAAACTAAACCAGATAAAAAAGAATAAAAATGTGGTTATGATAATTGAAAGTGTAAATCTTCTTACTAGTTGGTTATGAATAAGGTTAGTAGGATAATAAGACAACTTATTTAATGGAATTTTAAGTATCGAATTACACTCATTCAAAGTAAAAAAATAAATTAGAAAAAAACATTCCCAAAATATACCATACATTAAATCAAAAACATTTATAAACAAAAATGAATATCCTTTAAAGGAATCCAACAAACTCCCTCTTTCATAGTGTATCCTACAACTTCCTAGGTTTTTTAGTCAAGTCAAAAAAACACTCTTGATTTGAAATTTTCAAATAGTGGTTATTCCATTTTCTAATACGATAATAGAAACTCAATTTTGAGAGTTACATCAGCTTCATATCATGTTTTTACATGGGTTTCAAGCTTTATTCAAATACTAGGGTGTTTGGAAGAGGTTTTGAGAGCATTGGATGTTGAATAGACTATTTTGGAATAGTAGGTCAAGGCACATGGTTAAGGGGAAAACCATGTGTCCCCTTCCAATTAATCATGTAGAATGTTTTTGAACTACTGCATAGTTTGTGTAAACCATGTTAGGGAGAAGAAAGATTGTGTGTAGGTGTCTACAGATGTTGCAGATGCTTCTGTACAATTTGTGCATGATTAGAGAAAATCATGCAGAAGGCTACATAGGTACTTCCACTTGGGAATTACCTCAGCACTGTAACCTGAACGGTTACCACGTGGTTTAGAAAACTATCCAGGTAACCCATGTGGCCTATACAGGATGTTTTTTCAGTTTTTATTTTTATTAATTTTCCTTATTTCCTTTTCTTTTCTCCCTTTCTTCTCCCTTGGCTAGGCACATAGTAAAGGGTTCACCTACCTCCTCATCTCCTTCATCGAATTTTATCCCACTCCTCCTTCGGTGGTCTGATTCTAGATCTATTGGTTTCATTAGAGTCTTAGTGGTAAGGATAAACTCACCCACCCTTCTTCTTAGTTTTTATTTCTCCTCATGGATCACTAAATCCATTTGAGCCATATCTCCCTATTTTCAAGGTGTTTGATAGAAACTCGGATCTATGCCAATCCACTTTAAATTGGAGCTTGATATCATATGTTCCTACATCTAAAATTATAAGGTAGGAGGTTCATATCTTGATTTTTGTTTTTGGAGATGTTTGGGTGGTGAAGATTTTAGCGTGACTTTGGGAAATTGAGAGAGACACCCTCTTATTGGTATTAAATTGACTGTATAACCCATGGGATGTCGTTGGGAATTCCCTTTACTTTTTCACTTGAGCTTTTCTGGGTTAGAGTTCATTGCTCTTGGGAAAAATTGACTGGGGGTGTTTAATTCATTTAATTTGAATTGTTTTAATTGAATTTTTTTGTTATTTCAATCTGAGGATTTCAATCCCTCTATGATGAATTGTTGTGTTTATTTAGATGATGAAATTCAATCATATTACATTGGATTGTTTTTTTATATTTAATTTGAGTTTTGCAATCCAATTCCATTGAGTTACTTGTTGATTGAAAGTGAATTATTTATATATAATTTATTTTGATAAATTGTTGAGACCCAAGGGGTCATGACGGTCTTGGCTTAGGATATTAAGGTGGAATGTCCATTAGGTTTGAGTGGTGATGATCACTAGTTGGGATTGTCCAGGATTACTTGAGTGGTATTGACCATAGAATTGGGTATTTTGGATATCGGTTTGAGGCAATGAGACTGTCAGGTTGGGCATGGCCCATGATATTGGGATGGAAAGGCTATCAGATTTGAGAGACATGGTTGCAGGGGCACAAGGTGCCAGTTTTATGTGGCTTAGGAATTTATTTTATGATTTTTGCTCACCTGTGATGGCCAAAGCACCAAATTGAGTCATGTGCACACATGATGACTTCATTGATGAGGTTGTTTTGACCACTCGTGTGGGTAGAGGACCCCAATATTGGTAGCTTAAAAAATGGTTTGGAGGTGTTTTTCATAGAAATCCATGTGGAAGGTGATGATACTTTGGATGTCATCATTGAGGCTGATGGTTGGGCTAGAGTTCTATTGTGATTGAGGTCTTGGGACTAGATTTATATTAAAAGATGTACATCATCATTCCTTGTGACTTCATTCCATGGTCCATGATGATTTTATTTTGAGGATAGACATCATTGTGCCTCCAGATGTCAGTCCATGGGCCGACGTGTGCTTTTGAGTAGGGATCCAAAGGACCTATGACTTGTTTGGATGTGCCTTTAGGATGTCGGTACTTATTGGGATACGAGGTGTCGGGAGGAATGTGGTGTCGGGATACATTATTGAGGTAGAAACTGAGGGTTCACTTGAGCTACGAGACTTCAGAGGTACCTTGGGCCATGGGCTAAGGACCCATTATACTTTTGGTATTTCAGAGTTGTTCATGGAAGGTGGTGGCTTCCTAGTGGATGTTGAGCACCAAGGAAGCCTTTGTTGTTTATTACATTATACTACTTTACTTTTATTTATATTGAATGTCTGCTTAAACACATATTCTAGGTACTCACCTTTGGGTGTAATCTTACTGAGACTTGTCTCACACAATACACAAGTCCTTCGGGACGCGTTTAGACTTTATGAATTAATGTTTAGGTAAAATATCAGCCTCAATATCTAGATTTTAGTAGCTTCTTTCATGAAGTTTAGCATGGTACCTTGAGTTTGTGCCTAGTTGTATCTTCTGTTTAGATTCCTTTCTGTATTAGAATGATATATATGTGTTACTTGTACTAGTTTTCCATTAGAAATCCTATTTTTTATATTGAAATACATGTATTATCATGAAATGCATGTTTTTCTTGTTTGTTTTGGTAGTGTCTACAAGTATCATATTGATCTGTTTATTTATATTTTGTTGTAGTTGTTTATTTATTATTTCCGCTATTGCTTGTTATTGACTATGCTTCCTCCATTGGTGGGTCTGGTTCAAGTCTGCTAAGTCTTATTTATTCCGCTGCATGCTATATATTATTACTCAGACCAGTGTATTATCATTCCCAAAGGGTATAGCCTCCCCACTATACTTGTTTACACCCTCGCTACTAGTCGACAGTCTTCGGCGCTCAGGGAGGTGTGCCTAAGGTTAGTGGAACTCGGCTCAATAGCACTGTTTGGGTGGCTAATTGGGTTAGGGGTTCTACATATCCACAAGAAGTCATCAATCACCTAATGCTTGGGAAGAACTCTCTTACCTTCCATTACATGCTAGTGAATCGAGTGATAAAGGTAGGAGGAGAAAGATAGCTTTGATGGGAATGGAATTCGATGGTGGAAGAATGGTAATAGATCACATACACCAACCACTCTATATTAATGCCTCAGAATCCTTTTATAACCCTTGGGGAAACCCCTCAAATATGAATGAATTTACTTGTATGTTACGAAATGTATGAGTGAATTCCTCGTCCATTCATGCATTATATTCTCTCAACATTTCATCATATGAAACATAATATTAATGATATATGAGCTTATATAGAAGATCACTCAAATGTTAACTCTTAACATTTGGCTTCCATTATCTATCATATAATTCAATTTGAATCGTACAATATGAATCCCATATTATAACACTTATAATATGTTTTTATGATATGACCATTTAATATAATATGATGGCCAAGGTAGAGGTATAATATCTCCATATTATGTCATATGATATCCCCTAATACAGGAATATGATATGATAAGCTTCTCTCCATGTCATACTATATGACATGTACATATCATACACTATGATATTTAAAAAATGTATCACATGCATATAGGGTTTAAGGAATATCTCCATCACTATTATGTATGGGCATAAAAAATAAATTAATAATGAATAGACTAAAATATATAAACAGACAATTAATAGTAAAGAATCAAATTAATGGTGTATTTCCATGAACAAATAAATAAAGTCCCATAATAAAAAATCAAACATGGGATGTATTATATTGTCCTATATTAGATTGGTTAGTCAATATTGAATGTATTTATAAGAAAAAAGAGTAAAATTCATGTGATAATAATCTAATATGAAAATTTAATTTAACAGCTAAGGGTTTTCTTAGAGAGAGGGTATAGATGAAGGATATATTCCTTAAATTCATTATGCATATGATGCATTTGGTCACACCATATTATACGATATGTGGGTATCATAAAGCATGATTTTATGATACTACCCTTGAAAGTTGTATTGTATGACTAACTATATCATAATACATGGTATATGATTCCATGCCACTATTTTTGTTTGTTTAGGTGGTTGAATGATAATTATTATCATTCGATAAGATCTTCCAAATTTACTATCATTTATTAGTTGTTTCATAATATGAAATGTATGGGAGATTTGGTATAACCAAAGGTTTCATTTGATGTAAATTCATGCATTAACTCGTAACGTATGATTTAATGAATGTTCACATGAGGATCATCCTTAATGGATTTATAAAGGTGCATTTACCATGATATGGTAATAATTAAATATTTCCCAAGACTTGGATGAATCACTCTCATATCCAAATCTTTCTTCCTCTTCACCTTTTTCCTTTACGATGCACTATCTTATCATGGGTGATGAGAGGATCTTGCTAGAGCATTGAGTGATTTAGTACATATCGTGGATACCTCCCAAAGAGGGATGTATCTTGGAACCCTATATTGTGATCTTCATCAAGCACATAGGATGAAGAAAAATGCAGTGACTATTTTTTATAAAAGGTACACAAGTTTCTTCATTTTCAGTTTGCGTGATTTCATTTATTTATAATGGTTGGTCTTGGATTTGGGTTTGTTTATTTTCTTCTGCTATATTTAAAAAGTTTTTTGAGATCCTTTGTATCCCAACAGTAGCATTATATCTTCAACACACTTTTTGATCTATGGAATCATGATCAAAATGAAGGTTTTAAAGTCATAATTCATGTTGTATTCCCTGTCATAAAATACAATTCAAAAACTTCCTCTTTATTGAATCATAGATTATAGTATAGAGATATCATAGAAAGTGGCATAGTATGAAACCTTTAGTTTTATATTATTCGTAGTGTATGACATCTGGATATCATATTCGATTAAAGCATTATATCATGGTTTCATAAATAGAGCATTGAGTTGTGATTATGATATAGCATATATCTTAGCCTATGATTGGCCCATACTTAAGGGTCTTACTTTGTGTGGTTTACTCTTATGTATGGGTTAACCCATGCATAAGGGTCATTCCCTTAATCACAAGAATGGAAGACCCTTATGTATGCTTATCATCAGTGATGATAAGGTTATCAATCATAAAATACAACTAGTAGAGCTTGAAGGGTTTAGGTATTGTAACCTATCAATCATAATCTATGATTCATCCTAGATCATTAAATTCTATTTAAAGATGAAAATTATTTCTCTTAAAATTAAATTATGAATTGAATTATATAATTTATAAATTTTTTATAAATTATAATAAATTTTCTTTTGGTATATTTATTAATTTATAAAAAAGTGTTTATAAATTAATTAATTGTAAAGTGTTTATAAATTAATTAATTATAAAGTGTTTATAAATAATTAAATAAATTTTTATGAATTATTTATCAATAAATATTTCATAATATTAAGTGTTATTATTAAAATACATTTTTAAATTATATGGCATGTCTTATGAATTAGAAAGAGTTTTTATTTATAAATCATAAGTATAATTTATAAATTGTTTATAAATTACAAAACTAAAGCTAAAATATAAATTGTTTATATTTATATTATTTATTATTCATAATCATTCATTTCAATTATTTAAATTAAATCTTTACTTTAATAAATTATTTAAACCTCATCAAAAGGATTTTTGATGATTGATTTGATCAAGGTTTAAATAATATTACTATGTGATATTTAAATTATGTAAAATGTTTAAATGATATCAATTATAATATAAAATGTTTATATTTTATGAAATATCATATATTTAAAGTAGATTTCATATAATTAATAATATGGATGAGTTCATTTTAGGAAATTAATATAAATATTTTATGTTTGATATTATGGAATTTCCATAATACATAACTAAAATTATAAAGTGTTTATGATTAGATGTAATTTATGAATTGTTCATAAATGTGTATCTCTTATTTAAATATGTGAATTGTTCATTTATTTAAAATTTAATCCCACTTTTATTCGTAGTTATTGATTTTTTATATTACAGATTTGATTTAGTTTAAATTTTTTAAACTACTTCTAGATATTATCATACATACATCTAAGGAGTTACATGCTAGGTATGATAATGTATATAGTTTTCTCCTACCTTGAATTTCGATTATTTTGAGTTATGTGATTGAATAAAGTGGTTAATTTTAATTTATACATATTAGGTGTTGGAATTATGATGGAATTGAAATATCTCTTGAGTAAAGAATCCCTAGGTAGAAGGATTTTGGGTTGAACTTCCCGCTAGCCGAGAGACTTATGCCTTGTTCTAGAAAAGTGGGGGTTAGATATTTATAGCTCCAAGATTTCTTGTGTATATATTTTCGATTTTATATAAATATAATCATTTGCATGAAAAATTTTCATGTACCTTATGAATATGATGCATCTAAATATGTATAAATATAATTGGATTTTAATTTGGGTTAGTCACATAAGTTATGAGTTGTGTAAAGAGTTACACGTCAATATGGTTTGAACATATTGGTTTGGAGGAAGGAATAGGATTCCAAAAACTAAATAATTTAAAATTATGTATACATTTAAATGGAATAACATGACATAAAAGGTTGATATTGGATCCCCTTAAAAATAATAAGTGTTATATTCATTCCAAAGTGGCATTTTTCATTACCTCGATCATCCAACCAGGTAGTTTCATTCCATAGATGGGTTCCCCTATATTATTTTTTGTAAGGTAAGCTAGTAATGGGTGGCCCATATAGGATTATGTTCCCATTATTGGAACTTTATTTAGGTTACACTTATCTGGGAGGCCCTAATTAGATTAGGTTATTAGAGTAATAGAGTTGAGATTATCCATATAATGAATTGGGAAAAGTGTTGTCCACTAAACTATCCAAGAATCATATATGATATGATTGGTATGATATCCTACCTAAATAACTGAGTGATGAGATTAATTATATAGTAGACTTATTACTTAGTGAAATATGGATCTTGGCCCACTAATAGATAAGATGAATTTAAAAGTAATCATAATTTTAGTGGGAGAACATTTAATAAAAGTTATTATTAAATGTTTTTAAAACATGATACTCATCTGATAAGATCTTTTATAGTAGTTAGATATCACTACTACAAAACAAACATATAACCATGGGGCTATATCCATGGGCAACAAATTCTTGTGGTTATAAGTGACATATATTCATAAGAAAATGTTCCCATGGCTATATGTTTACCCACAACAACATGAGGATATATTTTTTCATGCCCAGTGTGCGGGAAATACCTTATAGACATAGAAAACTAAGCCTATGGTTATAGGCTACCTATACCCACAAGCATATGTTGCTTGTGGATATAGGATATTGGTGTAGGTTTCATGTAGCCACATGTAGCTATGCATGTATCTATAGGAAACATATAGCCACAGGCTTAACTGCCCATGGCTATAGGGTTTTGGTATAGTGCCATATATACATGAGAAGTTATTCCCATGGATATAGCCTTAATTTAATAATAATTATTATTATTATTATTATAAATTATAACTTATATATATGTGTAATAAGAATTGTAGTGTGGTAGAGTATATTGGATAATATGTACAAGTCCTTAATTCAAAACACACCAGTAGATTTTTTTTTTACTCATCCTATAGCCAGGAGAACCCACCCATGGTTATAGAGTCCCTACCTGGATAACCTGGTTATAGATCTATAGGCTATATACATGCCAATAGAAACCACAAGCATTATGCCCATGCCTATAGCATTTTTTCTAGTTTTGTATCATCATCACATGGATTTTATTTGAAATAAATTCTTGAAAAGTTATAAGCTTAATATAAGTAAATCCTGATACTAGTAGGTTAAGAAAATTTCTAAAGAAAAAAAATTATATGTGTTAGATAAACCTCTTCCTATGTAACCAGGTGTTGAAGTTGTTCAACGGGTGAATCTAGATGATTATGAGAAGCATACGGTGATTTTCTTATGGTTTCAAAATCATTTGATTCATGGTGAACTAAGGAATTTTAGTCTCCTCTCATATACTCAATATTATTAAGTGTGATAATTGATTTTAGAGCTTGAATATTTCTTATAAGGATTGTTATGGTTGAGTAATTCAACATATTTTCATTGATGGAAATGTTCCAACAATATAAATGAGTTTGAGAAAATTTTACTTCATATTCTCAAAATTTTTGAGAATAGATAAAGTAGGGCATGTGATGTCCTAGCTTAGGTGTTGTTTTGATATTACAAGTGGATAAAGGTTCAATTAAGAAGAATGAAGGTTAGTTAAATAGTCTAATAATGTTTCTTCGATTAGTTTGTCAACGTAATTGAAACATAGAGTTATCATAAAGAAGTAATGTTTCCATGGGATGGAATTTTCCAGAATACCTGAAGGGGTTTAGAAAACTCTATGGAATGTCCATGCTAGGTATCAGTGTTATAGAAATAAATTATTAGATTTTAAATGGTATGTGATACCAACTGTATATTTACAAGTGTTGTAAATATACAGGAGTTCAAAATCAAGGGAAGAATTGAGAGGGCTTGTGGTTTTCATTCAAATGGTGAATAAAATAGTTATTTTATCAAAGGTTTGAATTTATCAATCTTATATTTATCTAAGTAAAGGATGTGTATAGTTATATCATTTTTATTTTATGATAAGAGTATTTATTTGTTAATAAAGAGTTTTTATGAACAATATGAAATAAAAAATTTAATAAACATGGTTTAGGATTCATCAAATTATATAACATGATTAAAAAGTATACAAGGATAAAAATGTTTTATCTAGAATAAAATTTTTTATCTGGATGTTTATTAAAATATGGGGGAATATGTTATCACTACCCATAAATGGTATATTTTAAATAATGGATCTTATTTTTAGAAAAAATGATCCAAACAAATAGAATATCATATATGATATGGAAAAAATAGTTTATTTATTAAATATTTCTACTAAAAGAAAATAAGATTTATTTCCTAACACAAAAGAGTTTATGAATCTTAGTATGATATTATAAAGAGAATATAGTGTCTAAAAGACTAGTGGTAGTATGTTTAAACTTAGAGAAGTACAAAGTTAAAAGATAAAAGATTATGTCTGTTGAAACTCATGGTGAGATTCACTTAATATCCTAAAAGAGTTTAGGTTATAGTAGTAAATAAAAATTTAAAGAGTTATATTTAGTTATAGTAATATAGTGAATGTCACTTTTTTTAAAAAGAGTTTAGTATGTGTTGGAAGGTGATAATTTGAATAGTTACATTAGCTGTCAAAATATTTTAAGGGAAAATTTTGATTAAAAAGGGTTTAAAGGATGATGATGTTATACTTAGAAAGAGTTTTAAGTAGACAACAGATGTTTACATCATAACATTTCATGTTGTAAAGATAAGGAGTTTGAATATGTTTAAGGAGTTAAACATTATAAATATGATTCTTAAATCACATCAGTATTCAAACTTTCATTCTTCATAGATGTTACTCACTAAATATTTTAGTGGGAGGTGATCACAGATTTAGGTCGTTGAACTCGGAAAAATTTATTTTTTAAAATCCTACTTACTATTAGTATAGTAGTGATCAGGGTGTCAATTCCAAAGGGAAGTATGGTGTAAGGTGTGTGAGAAAAAGTAAAAAATAACAAAAAAAATCACAAAAACAAATAAGAAAATAATATAATGGTGAAATGAAGTGTGTGAAAATGAAGTTGTGATGTGGAAATGGTGACAACAATAAAGAACTCAAGAGAAAAATAGTGGTTTATATGAGGGAGATTAGCCTGATATAAATTAATTTAAAAGGTTTTATGTTCTTAATCAATCTAACCACAATTGTGTTAGTGCTTAGAAGATTACACATTGAGTCACTAAACTATTTCTTAATGTTCAACATAACTTTTTGACCATTACTTATAAATGATCTCTCAATAATCACTTAGGAATTAAAATGTTATTAAATATAGAAGATAACTTTAAAATTTTTTATTCTCAGTACATCAGTTAAAGATTAAATTAAAAGTGTTCACTATCATCACCTATCTATCCTTTAAATAGTGTAAAATTTAAACTCATTATGAACAAAAATGAGACCACTGAGCTTAAGTCACACTCATGAAATTGTGTAATCAAAATTAGAAAATATTAAAATTTTAATTCATACCAATATAATTTCCCTAATTATTCTAGTTAAAATTGTTTTTGGAAGAAAGAAACAAATTATTCAATGAAATAATCTCAGAAGAGTATAATAAAGGAATGAGATAAAGAGGCAAAGAAGATTCTATTGAATATTTTCTTCTTACTCCAGCTCTAGGTCCACTAATTTCTTCCTTGAGTCCATGGTACTGATCTCCAATTCTTTGTTATATTGTGTGTTCTTACATGCACCTATTCTAAATTCCCTTTTAATATGATCAATTTTAAAATATTTTCCTAGATCATAGCTTTAAGAACCAACCTAAAACCACACTGTAACTCGACATATTCCTTGTGGAATCCTTGGATACCAAAATCACTAATATATAACAAGAATTTAACTCTTAACAGGCTACCAACAAACCCATGTAGGCCCCAAATAACTTTAAGTATGGTGAAACTAGATGTTCTCCACACTTAATAAACTCTTTAAATCTTCAAAAAATTCTAGAAAATTTCAAGGTAAAAAGCTCAGAAGTTAATAAGAATCAATAATATGAACCTTCACTTCCTCGTGAGAACCTCTTACTCCTCAGAAAAAGCACTTCATCAATGACTTAGTCTCGGGATTATTCAATATTTCCTTAGTGAAAATTCATCATGTACTGGTGTGCATCCTCAAGTGAACCCGAATTCATAATGTTGGAGATTTTTAAGTCCCTAACTTCTTCTTCTCTTGGACCTACAAACAATATAATGTAGAGATTACATTAGGGCTATAGGATCCTGCATCACAATATTGTCCTCTTTGGTTCACTACCTCATGGATTTGTTCTTCAACAGGGCTCACTACCAACCCTCTTCTAAAAATTCCTTATGATGGGAGGGGTGGATGGTTCTTATATATGATGCCCAACACCCTCTAGTCTCTGATGTGGGATAGGGTCCTTGCACCCAGCAATCTTGACCCGTAGGGCTGCACTTCATTCATTTGGTATTCCAAAAATCTCTCCCCCAGTGCTTTCCCTATGATCAAATGCTTGCCTACCTGACTCTAATACTAATTGTAGGATCTACATTGGGGCTACAGGACCCTACATCACAATATTGTCCACTTTGGTTCACTAACTCCCGGGTTTGTTCTTCAGCAGGGCTCACTACCCACCAAGGTGGATCACTGCCAACCCTCTTCTGAAAAGGCCTTGTGATGGGAGGGGTGGTTGGGAATTATATATGATGCCCATCACCCTACATTTTCTAATGTAGGATGGGGTCCCCTCACCCAGAAACCTTGAGCTGTAGGGCTACATTGCGTTCATTTGAGATTTTGGTAATCTATACCCTAGTGTTTTCCCTATGATCTGAGGCTTTACTACCTGGTTATGATATCAATTGTAGGGATTACATCAGGGTTGTAGGACCCTACATCACAATATTGTCCGCTTTTTCACTACCTCACAGGTTTGTTCTTCAGAGGGCTCACTGACCACCAGGGTGACTCGTTGTCATCCCCCTTCTGAAAAGGCCTTGTTATGGAAGTGGGGATGGACGGGGCTTATATATGTTGCCCAGCACCCTCCAGTATCAGATGTGGGATAAGGTCCCTGAACCTATAAACCTTGACCTATAGGGCGGCACTACATTCATTTGAGATTCCAACAGCTAATACCATAAATTCATATCATCATAAAGTGAGGCTAACATCTGATTCTTAGAAAAATACTATGGATTTCCATATGTGGATTCTCCTTTGAACAATAGTCAAATTACTCACAAAACATCATTTCTTCATATGTAAATTTTTTCTTCTTACAGTGTTTTCCTCAACAAGCCAAGTATCAAACTTTGAGATTCTTGCTCATCTTCCATACATTCCATTTAGTACCAATCAGAATTGGTTTTTCATCTCATCTTCATTCCTGATCCAATGGAGCAATGTATTTTTAACTTAAATTTCTCCAAAATTCAAGTTTGACATCTTATTCCTCGACCAAATTCAGCTTCACAATGTGGAACCCTGAATCTATGAAGGAGTGAGTCTGAGAAGAAAAAACCAAGCAAAGGATGGATGAAAAATCTGGGGAAGATGAATTCATTTGGGCTAGCATGGTAGTATATGGGGACGGCATGGTGGTAGTAGAATCATCCCTCACACTGGTAGCAGAATCATCCCTATAAGAGGTAGTAGTCTGGTGGTGGCAATAATATCATGTGGAGGAAGGCAAAGTATCAGAATAAACTACCAATAGCAGGTGGCAGTAGCTCTCTATGGTTGTAAAACTGGTAATACCACCCTGGTGATAGCACCCTGGGGATACCACCCTAATGGTAGCACATTGATGGTAGGTGGGCTAACTCGACTGCAAATGAAAAATACACAATCAAATTAAATTATAAACTATACTTCCTATTAAAAAGATAAAAAAAATGATTAAAATAAAAAAAACAAATTCTACAAATTAATATACATATTTTAAGTATATATTTATAAAATTTTAAAACAATTAAAGAAATTATTAAAAATTAAAATCAAGTTCTATTTTTTAATTAATTAATTAATTAAAAATAATATTTAAAAATTAAAAATAAAAATTATAAAAAAAAGATAAATTTGAAGCCATAAAAAAGTTAAAACAATGAGGGATTAAAATTTAAATACAAATTGATTTAAATAATTGATTGATTAATTAATTATAAAAAACAAAGAAACAAATGATTAAATTCAAAAAATACAAAAAATTGATAAAAAATAAAATATTAAAGTTAAAAATATATTTAAAAATGAATAAAATTAAAGATTCAAAGAATGGAAAATTGATAAATTAAACAATAAAATAAACATAATTTTCATAAATTTTCATTAATTTACTAAATCTACTAGAAAATAACCTTTAAAACATAATTAACCAAATTAATGACAAAAATAAAATTAAAATACATAATTAATACAAGAAACAATGTGTAAAAACACATCAAATAAATTCCACATCAAATTTTCCCACACTTATCACAATTCTTGTCCCCAAGAAATCACTCGGTCCAAATTCAGTAGAGAAAATGAATCTCAAAATTGAAAAACTGAAATGTCATAGTGAATTGATTTTCAAAATGATTTTCCCTCATGGATTCTTTTAAGAACAAAGTATGTTTTCACTATTATAACTAAACATTCTTAGTGAAAAAGAGTTTAATGTTTTGTATAAATGATCGACTTTGAAAAAAAATGAATTAAACAAACATAATTTTTCATTTATCTGGGACTTCCAAGTATCTCTTTACCCCTAAGTGAATGAACATGCATAATTAAATAGCTCAGTATAATTTAGAAAAACTAATGGATGAGTGTAAATTAATAAATAAAAGGACACAATAAATAACTTATCCAATAAAATAATAAAAATCAAAGAATTAATAAGGAGAAAAATAATTTCAACCATGGTTAGGATTTTTTTCATAGCCTGTTTAAATAAAACTCTTATCAGTTTTAATCCAAATAAAAATGTTTTAAACTCAACGATAGTTGTAAAACATTATCTCAAAAATATTCTAAAAACAAGTAATCTCAAGAGGATAAGAAAAATGATTTACCCAGTAAACCCATAAGTTATTAAAGATTAGCATCTGCAAATTGGCATCGCAAACTTAAATTATAATAAAAAGTTCCAGCTAGTGAAAATTCTTAATTGATGGTTAAAAACTCACAATTTTGCAAAAAAATGTGTTTTGATGGGTTCTCGATGAATTTTAGTTTAGCTCAATCTAGGAATATCCCCCAAACATAAAACCAAGCATTGTCCCCAATTATAAATATCAAATAGGGAGAAACATTTAAAATAATCTATCTTAAATAGATTTAGAAAATAATCATAGAAAAATCTATTTTTTAGGGGTGAAAGGAAATATCATAAAATCATTTTTCCACACAATAAGAACACAACATGCATAAAGGTACCTACTGGACACTTCTTAGAAGGTTTATAAAAAAAATTATTATGGTTGCATGCATCAAGTGAGTTCTATAAATAATTACAAAGAAACTCTAAAATCAGTATGCAATTAAAACAAGATAGTTTTCAGTGTTAATTTGAAGAGTAGTAGTGGTCAATAGAGATTAATCAAGAAGTTTAGCATGCATACAATTTACGTAAACCAGTAGTGGACTTAAATAAAATCAAGGGAAATAATAAAAGTGAATAAATTAAAACAATTACTCCCCTCTTTAAAAAATATTTATCCATTTAAAGATATAAATTTTAACCCCCTCAAAGAAATCATTAAGATAATCCACTTGCTGAAAATTAAGTTCCTAAAAAACTAACATATTAAAATAAGATACTTGGATTTAAATAGTAGAGAGAATATAATCAAAGGGAAAGGATAAGGGAGATTTTATCTAGTTATCAGCTCTAATTATAGCTCATTTAGCCTTGAAAAATAGTTATCATTGATGAACAAATTCAGGTAATAGTCACTCTCACACAACCACTTGATCTATTATGCTCAATTCTTACCTTCATACCACAAATCCAATCAACCTATCACATGAATACTCCACCTTAGGATATTCACATAATATGACCTCTACATATAACTTGATCAATCATTACAACACATCACATGCATAATTCATCAACCAACAATGCATAAAAAATGTCACTCCCTAAACAATAAAGCACACTTGTCCACCTCTAATAAAGTGTCAAAAAGAAAATAAAAGATCAAAATTTAATTTCATTATTTAAAACCCATTAAAAAATACCATGCATAATATGGGATTTTGTGACAATACAACATTTCCATCGTGGATAAAACGTACATGAGTATCACTCAACAGAGGAATTTAAAATTATTTAAATATAAAAAATAAAAATAAAAACATAAAAACTATGGGTTTCCCCCCATGCGGTGCGAAATTTAACAGATTCATCCAAAATAAAACCCCTAAAGATATTAGGAATTATCATTAAATGGGTAAGAATTATTATTAATTGAGGCACTGGTATTTTTGTTTTAAAATTTTAACAAGTTCACTCAGAGCTTCAAGTAACTTAGCAACCTGAAGATTTCTCCCTATCTACTCAAATAATATAGGACTAAGCCTCCTTCCACCAGTATATTTAAGACCCATATTTTCATTCATAAAATGAATAAAAGTTTGAAACAAATCAAAACTGATCTTAGAATAATCAGACTCATTCTTTAGTTTTTCACCCACACTTAATACATTCACATGTTCAAAAAAAGATGCAATTTTTGCTGCAACATGCCCACTAAGAACATTAGGATGAATCTCATAAAAAAATTACTTATGTGAAAGATAGGAAGATACATATAAAAAATCTAAAAAATTCTCAAAGTCATGGAAATAAAACTCATTATCCAAGTAATCTGATAAAGCATGGACAGGCATGTTGTCCATATCTAGTAAAATGTCTAGAAACTCCTCTAACTCGCTCTCAACGGATTGAGAAAACTCATATTCAACCCCAATTTGAACATAACTGACTAAAAACTCAATAAAAATCTTATAAACTTAATTTTCAATAGAATAAGTATCATGAACAGACTTACTCTCCTTAATTTGGTAGGAACAGGAAGTGGAACCAAGGTTGGGTACATGGGAAGGATGTAAACTTTGAACTGTTTGAAAATATTATCAACAAGATAAATTGGTTTAGGAAGGACAAATTCATGGTCTGGATAAATTTATTTCCTAATTTGAATCTCAATTATCACAAATATTTCTATCTCCTATGTTGATTAATATTTAATAAAGCATGCATTAAAATGTTTAGTGACAGATTTGATGATCAAATCATCAAAAGGATGATGATTTTCCTTCTTAACCTCAGCTCTAAACACTTCCTCAGAAACATATATCAACTTAAATCTCACTAAAATAGGGGAATATTTGAAAACATGAAATTCATCTTAGTCCTCACCATCCTGACGGGTTATTTTACCCTTTGACACATCTATAACAGCCACAGTTGTGGCTAAGAATGGCCTTCCTAAAACGATTAGAAATTTATTATCACGCTCCATCCCAAGAATGTGGAAGTATATGGGAAAATATAGTTTCCCTGCATCAAATAATAGGTCTTATACCCTACTATAAGTATAATAAAGTGACCTATCAGTTATCTTCAAAAAAACAGAAGTCATTTTTATCTCCCTAATACCCAAATTTTTTAGCAAGGAGTAGGGTATAAGGTTAATTCTAGCTTCTAGATCACACAAGTACATGATCTCCAAACTTACTACAATTATAAAAGAAATGAAAAAACTTCTAGGGTATTTTAGTTTGGGAGGAATATTCTTTTGAACTATGGAACTACACTCCTCATTAAGATTTATTATTTAACTTTCACCGCAATCCCTTTTGTTAGCTAATAATCTCTTAAGAAATTTCAAATATGAAGGGGTATTGTTCAAATATTACATAAAAGACATATTAATATTATAGTTCCTAAACATATTAAGGAATTTGAGTTAATCTGATTCATTGTTCCTTTTGATTTTTTTATGAAAAAGGAATGGGAGGGGAAATATTCTTCAAGACTGGTTATTCACTCTCCTCATCCTCAAACCTTACCCCTTTTTTACCCTATTTAATTATTTCCCATTTTATCTTCTTTTGTTCAATTTATTTTTCAAGTGAAGATTTATCACTTTTCTCAAATTGATCAAATCTATCCAGATTTACATTTTTTTGGATTTTCCATATTTTCAATTCCATATTTATCTTAAATATTTATTTCTTCTTTCCTAGGATAATCCCTAAATGGTTCTCAAGTTTTTAAACTTGGCCTTTTTATTACAAATATTGCATTCTCTCTTGGTTTTGTTTTATTTGTAATGGGAAGTTTTTTTAATGGCCTAGAATTTTATAAATGAAATTCCATTTTAAATGAATAAATTTCATATTAAGTAATGTAGTTATAAAAAACACATGCACTACTCTGGTTATTTTGGATCATTATAGCTTGTCAGTTTTAAAAGGATAATAATAATATTAACCATTTATAATATAGTCATTGTATAGTAACCATTAATATCTATGTATTAAGGGTAATGATAAAGTCTAATTGACACATATAGAAGAAGTGATTTCCTCAACCAATAAGATCATACCCTATAAAACCTATTTATCAGAGCTTCTAAGGGAGATGTAATCACTTGGATTTTCCCTTGACCAAGTCCAAGATGAAATCAATAACTGAAACATAATAGAAATATTTTATGGGATAAGTTCAAGATTATCGATATCACAGCCCAAACTATGTTTGATGAACCACCATAAGAAATCATCATCATCGCACACCTTACCCTTAGGATGTACACTGGTTTAATAAGGGGTTATGTATCTAGAATCTATAAGTATAAATTTTTAATTTTTATTTTAAATAAAAAAATTATTATACTTATCTCTTTTTCATTATGACTTCATATGATTGAATAATTAATTTAATAAAAATTATATTTTGATACAAAGAAACTAAAATTGTATTTTTGGGATATATATAGTTTCGATTAAAATTCTATTTTTGATAAATTAAATCATTTTTAAAATAAGTTTTATTTTTATTAAATATCCTTATTAAATAAGATTTATTTTAATATGAATTATCATATAATTTAATGAAGTCCAATATAATTTTTATAGGGGTCAGAAATTTGGTAGTGTCATAAAAACTATTATTTTTTAGTGAATAATGTTTTTTATTTAAAGGTGTAAATTATCATATTTATAAAATTATTTTTTTAAAACCAATACCATTTTTGAAATTAGAACATCAAAATTATCCAATAGATAATTATTCATAATTTTCTAAGATAGTTGAATTTTTTGGTAAAAAATAAATGTGGTATAAATATACGGTATCTATTATGACATCATAATAGCCCAAAAGTGATGTAATAAATGTTATAAAAGGAATCCATGACCAAATATAGATTTAAACTTTAAAATAATTTTTATAAGTTATTTTATCAATTTTATAAGCCTTTAATGAATCCTCTAAAACCTATATTATATTTTAAGGTTTTAAAATCAATTCTTTATGAACATGACTCACCTCCACATCATTAATGGTATTATTTTAATATTTTTGGTTCTTGTACTTATAAAATATTAAAAACCACTTATATTTGGTATAAACTATGGGAAAACCCATGGGAAGGTTTATGGTTTTGGTAATTTTATTATATAGAGTCCAAAACCAAAGTTTGGATATTAATAAAGAATTCCCCTCTTTTGTTATAAATACATGCCCAACCTCTCACTCATATTCACTCAAAACCCATTAAGTATGAATTTCATCTACCTCTCCCTATTTAAATCTCTACCAAGGTTTTTATAATCTCTTAAAAATATCCTCTCAAGCTTTTAGAAACGACTTCTCAAGGTAAGGGATCTCTCTCTCTGCTTTTCCATTCAAGCACCTTCTTTGTATTTAGCCTTTTGAATCTCAATTGACTATGTTGTAATGATTTTATAAATATACCTTTTACTATCCAATTAATTTTTCTAATAATTATAGATCATTTATCCTCTCTTGTTATAACCTTTACCTAAGTCATTACTATGTCGAAGTAAGGGATTCACTCCTCCTCTTTATTCAAGCACTTTATTTGTATTATGCCTTTTGATTTCCAATTATTCATGTTGGAATATGTTTTTACTTAACATTATACTATCCTTATTATTTACAAGTAATGATATACCAAATTTCACTCTCATTAAACTCTTTCATGAATCTTTATATACACTTGTTATGCTACTAAAATTATCCTGTGATTTTCCATGCCAAACATTTGTGTTGTGCATACTCATCCCCATTTCCACTTAAGTTTATTTATCTAGATGTACTTATTGCTCATTTATTGGATAAATAAATTTATGTAACCCATGATCCTTAATTGTGGGGTTAAAAGTGAAAAAATATGTTCTTATGTCATATGATCTATGTGGCACAAAAATATATGTATGTGATATGAATGTGATGGGTGGTCTCGGAATTATATATCCCTTAAATTAATTGGGTAATGTTTTTATCTCATGAGATACCATGTATGGTGTATAGGTGGTTAGTCTAATCACGCTATGTTATGATGACTCGATGGTTATCATTGAATTGTGTTTAAGATATCATGTTTTATGTTGTTTCCACGTTCCTATGCTGCATTGATGTTACCATATTATATAATACTTTGATGTTCATATTTATGAATATCACCCTTTTTTCACCTTGATGTGCCTTTTGATTCACATGTATTACTTTTATCATGTTATTCTTTGATTATTCCATTACTGGGATTTATAGTTCACCCCTTTCTTATGTGCATCCCTAGGTTATCCCATGAAGTTTTAAAAGAGTAATGAAATTTGAAAATCATGTTAACGAGTTTTAAATAGCATCATTATATCCATGTTTTAATTTATTATGATATGTATCTAATTTCACAAATAAACTTGTCCATATGATCTTATGGGATTGTATTATGTTTATATTTAAGTAATAAATCATAAAATAAAGTTTATAAAAGATATGGGTTTTCATAGTTTTCCCTTCTCTCTCTGTCCTAAGTCTCTATCCAGCTAACCCATTTGGGCAGGAAGATTGTTTAAGACATATTTTTTAGATTCCATTATAGCTTTGTAGCTAACCTCTTGATAATCAATTACAACTATTAACCTAGCCTCTTGAGAATCCAATTTATTAAACTCTTGGCTCAGCATTCCCTATTGATTATTTTGTTCATTTGAAGTCTCAGCTCAATATTAATTTTGAAATTTTTGGTTAGGATATGATTGAAAACCAAAATACTATTTCATAACACCTTAATCCTTCCAATACAGGATGGGGTGGTTTTTATATCCAGCATTGAACTGACTTGAGAAAGGATCATTAACCCCTTGATTCCTAGATCTATAATCAATAAATTGAACACTATAATCACACTTCATATGGAGATCAAAGTTAGGACAATAGTTTTGAGCATTACCAAACATTCCACAATGCCTACACTGCTCCCCAAGTGTTCTATCATTGAATACAGTATCGTGGGTATTTGTTTTAGCCCTATGTATTATTATCTTCCTAGTGAATTTGTGATGTGGTTTTGGGGAAAGTTTTTTAAAGATCTGCTTGAGTTAAGTCGTGGTCATATCAGAGAAGCGTCCACCACAAGATTGGTCTACTAAGTTCTAGTTGTAATAAGTAAGGGCATTGTAAAAGGTATCCATGAGCATGTGGGTCTAATTTATGATTGGGACTCTATATAATAATAAATCAAACACTACAACATAAATCACCTTTAGTGGCGGTCTTTTAGCGGCGATTTATTAAAAATCACTGCTAAACCCCCCTTTTATTTTTACAGTGGCAACGCTTCCCCCCCCCCACCTGACCCCGACCCCCATTCTCCCCCCAACCCCCGCAACGCCATCTTCTCCCCCCGACCTGAACCCTAGATCAGTTCCCCACCACCGGTGACCTCGTCGCCCATAAGCGCGCCCCACCTCACATCAGCGCGCCTCGCCACCCTTCACTACCGACCCGCCAAATCCCTAGCTTGCCTCCTAGGTATGGTTTCAAAAGTTCCAATTATACATGAAAAGAATTTGAAAATTATTTTAACAAATTCATATCATACTCATCACCAACACTCATCAAACAAGACATATGTGTTGATTCAAGAAAAGAATAATTAGGATTGTGAATTGGATTTAACCCATGATTTTAATTTAATATTTTATGTTTTAGTATATTAGGATGTTTATAAAGTATATAATTTTAAAATAATTTAGTCGTTTTGCCTCCCGCTATAATTTACTTTTAAAATTAAATCCAACCCCTCACATTAAAGATTATTTTATATGAGTTAGTGGATGTTTGTGTGTTCTATTAAACAATGGAGAGATAAATTTCATTTTAGTGTTTTTTTATATTTTCTATAATTATGTTTTCATCTATGAGTGTACGAAATGATCAAGAGTTGAGAAAACATTTATCTTTTTAGAGAGATAATTTCTAACTTAGAGAGGGTTGTGTATGGAGTGATGCCCAAAAAGAACGTGGAAAACCACACCAATAATGCTTGAGATACCTTATATGGGCACCCAATATGAGAAAGAAAGTGGTAAAATTTCACATCAATGAGTGGTAAACATAATTCTTCTAGTTGTGTCTCGATAGGCATCCCTATGGTGACTATGCACTTAACTAAAATGGTCATGGACTATGTTGAGCGGGAATTCCAAAGAACTGGTGGTGGATGGTCAATCAAAATAGTTTAAAAATGAGATGATTTATGTTTGTTAGAAGAAATATCATTCACTATATGTTTTTACGCTTCTAGTGGGGCTAACTTCCTATTTTTCAACTTAGATCAGGCGATCTATAATTATAATTGACCATCAATTACACATTCAAACATTCTCACTTTTCCACCCTATAATATTTGTTTTAAATATTAATAAATTACACTTGTAATTTTATCCCATCCCAATGGAGATGACCTGGTACATACAAGTATTCTGCTGCATAGAATAAAGTGAGTGTTTATTCCACCACTACAAATGATACATGTATTATATAAGGAAATGATAAAACACATTCTCTATTCCATTACAAATAATTTTAAGTGGAATTATAATGGTAATTAGTAAACTTAAAACATTCATGTATCATAGGATATATGATAATGAAAAAGTATATAATCATACACATTTTAGTGTTTTATGATAATAAATGGTTATTATAAACACAATAGCATCCCTAATGAACTTGAAAATTGTTTATAAAATGGTATAAAAATGAGAACATAAAAATCATATAATATTCTAAATCTTGGGATGTGAAAATAATCATTGATGACTAATATAGTAGTTGATGACCTTAAAATAGTGTGTGAAAAGTAGTTTGGACTAGTCGGTTTTGACAAGAGTGTTGTGGAACCCTATGTGATTGTTTGTAAGGTGGGGTGGGGAATCAAGGTTCTTTACAAATTTATTTTTTCATTACTTTAAATATTTAACCCTCACCAGTCATCAAATATTATTCTTGTGTGAACCAGATTATGATTAATCTAGCACTTTTTTTTCATTGACATTGAATTTCAAAAACAAATATAGACCTTAATTCACAGAAAAACATAAGGTTTTATTTACTTGTTTCACATGCACTAGGTTTCATCTAAATGGAATACACATGATGTAGTTTCAATATAAAAAAAATCCCTATCAAATAATTTTTCTATTAGATATAAATATTTTAGTTGTGGCCACTACATTTCAAGGAACGCTTCCTTTATAATTATTTGGTTTTTGATCAATGGTCACCCAAGTGAAACTCCCTTTGCTTCATTCTACACACACTACTTCAAGGAAAAAATTGGTTTATACAATTGTATTTCTCTTCCAGATTAGTATAGAAAGATAAATTTTTGTACTTATTTAATCCCAGGTTTTATGTGGTGTAGATCTCGATGTTTTTGTACACTTCTTCTTCAAGGATAGATGATATCATCTTCTTGATGAGAAATTCGATTAATTTAACTCCACATAATGAAAAAAACAATAATATAAAACTCTATATAAAGAATAATTCTATCAATATAATTATCTTATTATGATTTATTTTAATCACAGTCAACTAGATTAATCATTGTAACTCCATAAACAATAAAACTCTATCCTCAAACACCTCATTATGGAACTTTAAAGTTGGTTGAATCTTACTTATTTATGTTCAATCTTGATTGTTGTGGTATGTTCTTCCATTTATAGGTTCCCATTGTGGTGCAGATTCATGTGGTTTCAATAATGGTCATCTATGATCAAGATCTTAATTTACCTCCCAATTGTAGAAGATTTTTGTAGCATGCTTTTTTTCATTATTTTTTCTAAGCAGTACTTTTCATCCTCGGATGGAAGGTCAGATAGAGAGAATGATCCAAATTCTAATGGATGTATTGAATATGTTTATTCTTGATTTTATAGGTTCTTGGGTAAATCATTTCCCTTTGGTTTAGTTTTACTATGATAATAACTATTGATTAACCATTGGTAAAACTCCATTTAGAGAATCATATGAGTGTTCTTACATATCTCTATTGTGTTGGAATGAGGTTAGAGAGTTAATTAATCTTAGACCAAATTTGGTGAAGAGAATTATAAAGAAGCTGTAGTTTTTCTATGAGTGAATAAAATATGCTCAAGACCATCATGTGATGGACCCGAGTATATAGTTGTTTAAGTGAGATGGGTTTGAACCAGTAAATAGTAATTCATTTCTCTTTTTATGATTTCTTGCAAAATAAACTTAATTTACCTATTAGAGTGAGAAAACTCACTGCTTAACTCACACACACTATGGAAACAAAATAGAAAAGGACACTTGATATATAAGTTTCACCACCCAAATTGATAATTTAACCCTTGGCATGATCCAGAATCACCTAAGCCTATATGATCCACTAGAATCACCATGATGGATGCAATGAGAAGGGTATATCTTTAACTTGTATTATAACATTAATAATAATTTCATCACCCAAAATATCTCATTATTGTCTTTACTACCATGTCGAGACAGACCACACTAGGACCAAGAGAAACAAAGAAGACAACCCAACCTCTATATTTCAAATAAGACATGGATTTTTCATATCATTGTTATTCCACTTATACCTACCCACCAATGGGTCAAATATACATTGTATACTTACCTATCTACTTAAATAAAGTTCCACTTTAAGGTAAGAGTTTGTTTCTATTTCATATTCCTAACTTCTATTAAATTATTATATGATTTATCAAGCCCTTAACTTAGTGATATCAAAGTTATGGCATCATTAGTTTGTCCATCTATTTTGATGGAGCACGACATACAAAAAACTACAATGATGGGATCCTTGTTCTCGTCTTCTTTTATGGATCTTTTTAATTTGCATGCTTTGGTTTTCTAGTGGGTGGTTTACTATATGTATTTATATAGGAAAACCTTATGTAACATATTTATATATTTGTTCAACTAGTATATATGAATCAATTTACCTATTTAGTAGTAACTATGTGTTTTAATTTTTTTTAATATTGTGTAGGCACATTGTGATATACATGGATAAAAGATGGATCACATTACCGAGGAACACACCTCAGTATGTTAAGGGTTTGAAGGAGTTTTTAGATTTTGCAATTTCCAATCAATCTGTTGAAGGGAGAATAATATGTCTATGTCCTAAATGTAAATTTAGAAGATGGTTGAAGAGAGATGAAGTTTATGAACATTTAATACTGAAGAAACTCCCTGATCAATGTCTGTGTTGGATTTGGCATGGAGAATCAAACATTACAGAAAGGTTGAGCACTGATGTTAATCCACAGAATGAGCTCCCAACTTCATCAACAATGGAAAATGAAATGCAAAACCTCATAAATGATGGATTCAGCATTGCAATACACCACTATAAACATCAAAACATAACAAAACAGCGAGATGAGGGTGCTACAAATTGCAACGTGACAAGTGGTGTTTTTGAGACTGTAACACAAACATATCAAGATTGTAATATATCATTGGATCCTCCTCTTGATTCTGTATAGAAAAATGTAAGAGAAAACTTCACTGAGGAAAATATGTTTCATGATTTAGTTGATGATGGAAATCTAGAGTTGTATAGTGGATGTTTGAAATATTTAAAGCTTTTTTTTTCTGCTGAAGTTATACCATATCAAATGTCTATGTGGAATTAAAAATAAGGTAATGTCCATGATATTGGAATTGTTGTGTGATGCATTTCCTAAAGCAAAAATCCCCATGTCTTTTTATGGTATGAAAAAGTTGTTAACAGGCTTGGTCTGAATTATACAAAAATACATGCGTGTCCCAATGATTGTATGCTTTATTGGCAAGAGGATTCAGTAGACATAATGGAAAAAAAATGTTTTTATTCTAGATGGCAGTCAATGGGTGATGTTGGAAGTTTGAATTAACATACTTTCATGAAGAAGAATAAGAAAGAGAACACACCTGCAAAGGTTTTGCATTAATTTCCTTTAAATCCTTGATTGTAAAGATTATTCATGTCATCGAAAACCGTCAAACACATGAAGTGTCATTCTATAGATAATAACAATGATGGGTTAATGATACATCCATGAGAATCACAATCATGGAAGACATTTGATTCATTACATCTAGATTTTTTAGCCGATCATAATAATGTTCGGTTGGGATTGGTTGCCTATGGATTCAACCCATTTGGGACATTGAGTACCAGTTATAGCCAGTTGTTTTGATCTCTTACAATCTGCCTATGTGGATGTGTATGAAACAAACATCTTTTATAATTTCTATGATTATTCCTAGAAAAAAAATTCCTGGAAATGATATTGATGTATACTTGCAGCTTTTGATTGAATAATTATAGGAGTTATGGAGCAATGATGTTGAGACGTTTGATGCTTCTTCTAAAACAATGTTCAAAATGCAAGCTGCTTTAATGTGGACCATTAGTGACTTCCCTGGTCTTGGTAATTTATTTGGTTGGAACATTTACATGGGTTTGAATTGTCCTATTTGTAACTTTTATTTTGATCCCAAACAGCTACCTCATAGAAGAAAATGGTGCTTCTTGTGCCATTGAAGATTTCTCGATGCATCTCATGGATTTTGGCTGAACAGATCAAAATTTAACAGTTTTATTGATCATAGACCACCTCCAAAGTTTTTAAATGGTTCTGAAATATTGACACAACTTGAAAATGTTGAAACAAAATTTGGGAGGTTTCATCATTTGAATGATAGCGGGAAACAGGTTCGAAGTGCATCGTCAAGTGAAATCAGAATGCAACAATGGAAGAAAAAAAGTATATTTTTCAAACTTCCGTATTGGGAATTTAATTTGTTGCAGCATAATCTTGATGTGATGCATATTGAGAAGAATTTCTGTGACAATTTGATTTTCACATTGCTTAATGAGCATGGAAAGTCGAAGGATCGTCTTAATGCTCGCAAAGACTTATAATTAATGAACATAAAATGTGATCTCTGGCCAGATGAGGATGAAAAGTATGCTCCGGTAATTTTTGCAATGAAAAATAAGGATAAAGATACATTCATTTGATTTTTAAAGAATGTGAAGGTATCTGATGGGTATTCAAGTAACATCTCGAGGTGTGTTGACTTGAAGAATCATAAGTTACATGGATTGAAAATTTACGATTCACATATTTTGTTACAACAGTTACTACTATTGGCATTGCGTACATTATTACCTGAAAAACTTACTACTGTTGTACTCCAATTCTGTACATTTTTCAGACAACTATGTAAGAAATCTCTACATCCATTTCAGCTTGACAACCTCCAGGAGAGGTTTTTATTAACTCTTTGTGCATTGGAGATGGTCTTTTCTCCGTCGTTTTTTACTGTCATGATGCATTTAACTGTGCATTTGGTTGAGAAAGCTAAATTAGGAGGCCTCGTTCATTATCAATGGATGTATCCAATTAAGAGGTACTTTATTTATATGTTTTTCAGTTAAGTAAACAATTTTTGGCACTTAATTAAATGCATAATTATGTTTATTTTATTTCACAGATATCTTGGGCATTTGAAATCATACGTGAGAAATAAAGCTCAACCATAAGGCTCTATTGCTGAAGGCTATTTGGCTTAGGAGTTTCTTGCCTTTTGTTCTAGATACTTCGATGATATTGAGACAAGATTTAATCGAGTTGGACGTGTTGAAGACACATCGACTCAATCTCAAATACATCAGAAATCAAAAATATTTCATGCTATTGGCCGATCAGTTGGGAGGACCTCAAATGTGACACTGACAGAATTGGAATTATTACAGGCACATAGATATGTGATGCAGAATAGTGAAATTTTATATCTATTTATTGAATATTTGAGGATACAAACAAAGATACTAATGAGAGGTTGAACATTAAATGAGAAATATATAACGAAATCTATTAATAAAGAGCTTGTAGAATGGTTTGAACGACATGTAAGTTCATAAATATTGAAATTGATACGAATATTAGTTTGACACATATATTTTGTAAATCTAATAAAGTATATTTCTTTTTTTAGATCATGAATACTGATACTCGATCAGATTTGTCAGAAGATTTGAAGTTTCTTGCTCGAGGTCCTCTAAAAAAAGTTAGAAAGTTCGATGCTTACAACGTGAATGGATTTAGATTTCGTACAGTCGATCGAGAAAGGGGTTTGAAAACACATAATAGTGGTATATTTACATTTTTTGAAGTGGGATACTATGGAAAGCTGACTGATATTATTTAATTAAACTACCACGGGCATTTTTCAGTTGTTTTATTCAAATTAAATTGGGTCAATATTATCAGAGGTGTTAAAAGAGATTCCTTGAAATTTACTTCTGTGAACTTCTCTCGCTTGATGGATATTGGTGATCGTGAACTGCATGATCCATATATCTTATCATCGCAAGAAAAAATGGTATATTATGTGAATGATGTTGTGGATGAAGGGTGGAGTGTAGTTTCTCACGTAATACAAAAAGATTTGTATGATATGGGTGATGAAGTGGAAGATTTGACCTCTGAAATTGAATCTCATCAACAACAAGAAGCAGAATTATTTGTCTATCATGATATTGAAAATATTAGTCTAGCAAGGATGAGTGAAGTGGATGAAGTAATGGAGCAGTAAACCGACATGATTTAATGGGAAAATGATTGTATGTACAGTTATTTATTAATTCATCAACCACTTATTTCATTTGTGCAGTCATTCATTATCATTGTTATGTATATTTTGTTTGTTAGTACTGGGCATCTATTGTCATTTTTAAATTTGTTTCTGCATATTTTTTTTGAAATATATGTTCTGAACTTAATTTCATTTTATTAAATGAAAAGAATTTCAAGGAGGAAGCGATACACTGTTTCATCCACTGTTGCGACAGATGAGGATCCATTTGTCTCCCTCCCTACGTCATCTGAGCCACCAGCTGCCTGCCCCCCTACACCATCTCCCCCTGCACCATCTCTCACACCCTCTGTGAGCATCCCTTTAGAAGCTAAGCCGTCGACTCCCCCTTCAGTAGCCTCAGCAGTGGGGCGGCGGTGCGCCACTTCTAGTTCATCACAGGGATACTGGAGGGTCGCTATTATAGGTACAAATTTTAATATAAATAAATTTATTGAACTTTTTTATACTAATTGTTTGTTCATTAAAGATGAAAAAAATTCAACTGTGGAGAAAAATATAAAAATTGAAGATGTGTGGAATATGAATGGTGAGAAGATAGTTGTCCCATTTGATTCATATGGGGTCCTTACGGATGATGTCGCAGGATTACTTGGCCGAATTCTAGGCCAGCAAGCAACAGAGCTCATTTGCCTTCCTATTTCTTATGATTATTGGAGACATATGCCTCCAAGTTATAAAAATGAAGTTTTTGATTCCCAAATAAAGGTAATTTTAATACATTATGGTGTAATTGAATGTCATGTTATTAATATGTTCAAAATAAATTTCTGTATACAGATGTTTTTCCACTTTATGGTTGCTGATGTGATAGCATGAAAGTAGACATTGAAAAATCTTGGTAAGAAATGGAAAGACTTCAAATGGAGATTGTGGAGAAATATCAACGATACTTCATTGATCGTCCAACAAATATATGAGAAGCTACCCAATGGGGTACCCAAAGAACAGTGGAAATTTTTTGTTGACAGACATCGTGATGAGAAGCAGATGGTATTTAAATATATATTATTATATTAACCTCATTTTACATTTATACATGTATATTAAGAGGAGATGACATTGAATACATTACTATTAAATTGAATTTTATTTATTTCAGGATCTCTCAAGAAAGAATGCATCAAGCCGGGCTAAGCAAGTCATCCCTCACACTAAGGGGTCAAAAATCTTTTCTAGAAACCGATCAACTCTGATAATCTTTTAATTAGTTTAAATATTTATAAGACAATATTATATGTTTAATATATTAAACTGTTGATTTATTTTTGTTTAATGCAGTCACAGAGTTTAGGGCATGAAGCATCCCGAACTGAAGTGTGGTTGGGTGTTCACACAAAAATTGATGGAAGTTTTGTTAATGAGCATGTCAAAGAAGTTGGGGTATGAACTCATTTTTTTCATTATAATAAATTATTATCAGTTTTAACTGTGTTAATATATATTGGTATTTTATTTATAGGTAAAAATTAAAGAAATATAGGATGCCAATCCTGGACAGTTCTACTCAGTCTCCCAGGATAACCCGGTTGCTAAATTCCTTGGGAAGGAGCATCCTGGTAGAGTGTGCGGGATGGGTTTGGGACACGTACCATCTGAGGTCTTTGGAAGGCCATCGGGGATTGCAGCTGCATCTACTCCTAGTTGTAGTCAGTCCATACCCAGAGATTCTTAGAAAGAGATTTTTTCCCTATGAAACACGGTTTAAAACCAGGGGGCTCAGATATCCGCTTTGAAGAAAGCATTGACTGATATACGTCAGCAGATGAGCAGATATCCCCCGGTGGTATTGCATCGACTGGTGGTGAGAAGGTAAATCACAAAAATTCAAAATAATTTAGTTTTAAAAAATTTATTGGTTTTAATTTTAAATATAAATATGCAACACTATTTAATTTTCAATATAATTTTCTTACAGGTGGTAGCAGGAAGTAAAGATGGAGGTGGAGAGGGTGACGATATCTATTCATCATCGGACAGTGATTAGTATTATTTTTGATATGTGGACAAATATTAACAGTCGGTTTGTATATGTATCATGTGTGGCACATAGTTTCCTCCAAACATTTTCAAGACCTAACATTTTCTTGATTTCTCATGTTTCTTTTTATGTATTTTATTGATTTCTAATGTTTCCTTTTATATCTTGATTTCTCGAGTGTGGTATGCATCATATATATCAACTCTTTATTTTTATGATTCATTTTTTATGATTCATTTTTTCCTAAATTCATTTTTTCATTATAATAACTTATCCTACATTTTCTAGCCCAATGTATTTACCACTACATTTCCATTTCTAAGTAATTCTTAGTTATGCTCTTGTATCAATCCCTAGGGATGAGAATGTGTGTCTCACTAACATGTTTAAGATAGATCACCCTTTAGTGTGGAATAATCCTAGTATCCAAAATTTCAAAAAATAGTTGGAATCCATAGATACTGATACGGGATTAGGGGAAATTTTTCTACACTGCCTGAAATGGGGTTTTCCCACCATTTCCAAAGTGGCCTCCAAGAATAGTCAGGCAGTGTGAATGACAGTGTCCATTATCTCAGTAGGCATGACATGCCGATGGGAAACTCCCAGTAGATTCTGTAGAACCCCTTGCCCTAGAAAAATGCTAAATATACTACATGATCAGTTACCATTCATAACATCAACTACCCTATCACAAATAATTTATTATAAGAATCCATATTCCTTGATAGAATATATCAACCCCCTTCACGATACACTCTTCCCTTTGAAGGAATGTGCCTAATCACTTATATTATATTCCGCACATCAAAATAACTAGGATGCATAATGAGAGTTACAATATAATAGGAGCCATATTCCATTCCTTCTAAGGAAACCACACTAAAGACTCCTTTTCCAAAGAAATCACATGAGTGAAACAAATATGATACTTGAACCTGATCCATCACTCTTAAAAAAATAGGAACCCTTATCCATGGGAGAGATGATTTTACCTTTTTTCTATCTTTAGTGTCAAGTATAATAATTCCACATGGAATAACCCAAGCGAGAGATGATTTTACCTAATTCCTATGTTATGTTTCATTTATAATAATTCCACACGGAACACCAACATAAATTAATCCCAAGAAAATATTACCACATCATTATTCCCGTGATAAAGGGTCTACCACCAACATACCACACCCCAAATCTTTTGAGTAACTAAGGAATAAATAAATAACCACCCAATCATGTATGTAGCCATATACTTATAATAATACTGATGAATAGACCATGGAATAACTCAGACATCCCTAACCAGTCTAACGAGCCTATGTGCTCATGTAATTGGGTACATGCCCTATATACCAATAGAGTGAGAGACGCCATGAAACAACACATGGGGTGTTGAGTTCACCATCAGGTCAAAATTCTAGTCATGGAATGTGGTGAGTAAATCACAATACTTATATAGTAACATTTTTGTGATACACCATGCTCAACACCTGATGTAAGGAATTGTGTCCTTGCTCAACAATCTCATACCATCATACCACAACCTCTATAAAGGCATATATTAAATATAACTAGCAAGGGGAATTACCTCAAATCCATCTCTTCTATCTACACCATATACATAATAAAGGCATAATCATTTGTGTCGTAATAGATAAGGAATAACCTCTTATTCGTGTCTTTATCCATGTTCAATTACCATTTAAAATATTACAGTTCGTATGAAGAATTTTATAAAGAATAAATCAAGAGCATAACATTACAATTAATTGGGGTCATTCCATTTAAAACTAATTGATTTATTTTAAGAAAGGAAACCCATCATTAATTATCCATTTCACATTATCAGTTACATTTAACTCATTCAATTCATTAAAACATTGGAAACCCATATATAATCTCAATGAAGTCACTTAGATGGTGACATGTTAATCTAGGAAATTTCCCACTTTAGAAATTCCAACTATAAGTGGTCCAAACACCTAAGGTATGCCTTGGGTTCTATCAAATAATCATATATAAAGGGATATTGCATTCTTGTACAATTCCAGAAGATATATGGGAGTGCCAACATTTGAAAAAATAATAATATTGTCCTATTTTACCTAGATCACCCAATGGGTGACCATATAAGTTGCACACAACATGTGAACATCCAATCAAGTATCAACTAGTACATATGAGTCTGCAATGGTCAATTTTAAATACATAAATTCACCAGTACATTTTATTAGATACTAGGATTATGCCATTTGATATGTTTATTTGCATTCCTTTACTCACTGAATGATGCATTTGGTTGTGCTTAGTTAAGCATCTCTTCTCATATTGACTATAGTATGTATTTTGTTGGTGTTTTGGTATTCTTGGAATGATTTTTTTTTCAGGGAACTGGTACAGGGGCTCTAAAAACTGGTTCTTTTTTTTCTAAATCTACTATTTAATGGCGGTTTTAACCGCCACTATAGTGTCCCATCTTCCGCGCATTTTTGTGGCCGTTATATTGTTTGTCACAGCGGTTTGTCCCGGCACGACATTACTTTTTTTAACGGCGGTTTTAACCGCCGCTAAAAAAAGTAATCCCCTCCCGGAGAAACCACCGTGAGAAACAATATAACCGCTGTGAAAATGCGCCAACTACGAAGATTCCCATAAATCAACACTAAACCACTTTAACCGCCACAAATAGTTTCCCGACGCGAAATTTAGAGGCGGTTTTTGGAAACCGCCGCAGAAGCATATAGCAGCGGTTTAAACCGCTGCCATATCCAAAAAAACCGCCATGGAATTTCAATTTTCCTATAGTGAAAACCTATCCCAAGCTTCATAAAAAAACTCTACCTCATCTAATAAAAAATAGCAGTTTTATGCCTAACCTCAATAGTGGTGTTCCTAGGATAGAATTTGGACACAAAAGCATTGAAAAGCTCATCCCATGTTTCAAAGATTTCCTCATCTAAGTTTTGGAATCATTTTGTATCCCTTCCCTTGATATGGAAGGGGGAACTCTCAGCCACATCTCCTCTTCACTCAAACCTCATAGAGGAAACTACTGGATAGAACTGTAGAAATCCCTAATAAAATATTAATAATCCTTTGCGGGTAGACCAGTGAATGATGGAAGCATGGAGAGATAAGATTTCTTAATCTCATAGTTCATAGACCTAGGAAATAGACCTATGCATAATAGATTACTAGACATTGTTGGTAGCTAAAACTCCCTAATTCTGGGTCTCTTAGGATCTAGGATAATGGGTTGTAAAGGGTTTTGATGTTCATTTTCAACTCTATTTTCTAGATTTTTCATATTCTTGATTTTGGATTTATTTTTCCTAAGGTCACTACAGTGTAGATTTATTTCTGGAATGAAAATATTAAGATCTGATTTAGATGTAAAATCCCTTGTGTGCATTTAGTGAAAAAGATACAGTGAACAAAACTGCACAAGGAAAATTTTGGAATTTTTTTTAAATAGATTTTTATATATGGTTTTTTTTAATTCTTTAACAGAATTTTTTTATGTTTTTAATGTTTTTTTAATGATTTTTTGGAAACGTTTTCCTTCCCCATCAATGGTACCAGAATTGGATTGCAGATCTTGGTTATTTAACCTGGTCAAATTATATTTTTTAAAACCCCACCTACTACTAGTATAATGGTGAGTGTGGTGTCGATTCCATAGGGAAGTCTCATGTAAGGTGTGTGACCAAAAAAATTTAAAAAAACAAAAAAAACAATTCATAAAACAAATAGGAAAACAAAAGAATGGTGAAGTGGAGTGTGTGATAATGAAGTTGTGGGGTGGAAATCCTAACAATAGTGAAGAACTAAAGAGACAAATAGTGGTTGACATTAGGGAGATCATACTAATATGAATTGATTTAAAAGGTTGTATGTTCTTACTCAAGTTAACCAAAATTGTAATAGTGCTTAGAAGATTGCGCATTGAGTCAATAAACTATCGCTTAATGTTCATCACTGCTCTTTAAATTTTCCTTAGAAATGATCTCTCAATCACCATCCAGGAATTAAAATGTTCTTAAATGGAGAAGAGAACTTTAACTATATCCATTATTAGTACTTCGGTTAAAGTTAAAAAGCAAAGTGTTCACTATCAATACCTTTAAGTCCTTTGAATAGTGTAAATTTAAACTCATTAAGAGCAAAAATGAGATCTTTGAGCTTAAGTAAGACTCATACAATTGTGGAATCAAAAGTAGAACATATTAAAATTTTAAATCATACCAATATAATTACCCTAATTATTCTAGTTACACATGTTTGTGGAAGAAATAAATAAATTTTTCAATGAAATCATCTCAAAACAGTATAACAGAGGAAGAAGTTAAAGATGCAAAGAATCTTATCTTGAAGATCGCCTTCTTGCTCCAAATCCAAGTCCACTTCCTTTAGCTCTGAGTCTGTGGTACTAATTTCCGATTCTATGCTCTGTTGTGTGTTCTCCCAAGCCCTTGTTTGAACTCCCTTTTTTGATGCTCAGTTTTAAAATCTACACCTGGCTTAGAGCCTTAAACACCGACCTAACATGGAACTTTACCTCGAAGTATTCCACATGGTTGTCTTGACTGTCCAACGTCACCAACATGTGACATGAATTTAACTCTTAATAAACTACTGATAGATCCACATGGACCCGAAACAACTTTAAGTATGATGAAACTGGATGTGTACCACACTGAGTAAACTCTTCGAAGCTTCATCTCAAAATTCTAGAAACTTCCAAGGTATACATCTCCAAACTCGGTAAGAATCAATAACTTTAACCTCCATTGTTGCATGAGAACCTATTACTCCTCAATAAAAACACTTCATCAATGAATTGGGCCCTGGCTTCTTCAATATTTCCACAGTGACATTTCATCATACACCTGGTGTGCATCCTCAAGCGAACCTGAATCCATAACGATGGTGAGTTCAAAGTCCTCGTCTTCTTCTTCGCTCAGACCTACAAACAATATAATACTATAAATCCAAATCATCATCAAGTGAGACCTACATCCGATTCTTAGACAAACATTATGGATTTCCATACATGCATTCTCCTTCAAACATGAGTTGAATTACTCATGAAGCTTCATTTATTCATATGCGGCTTTTGTCTGATTACAGTGTCTTCCTCAAAAATCCAAGTATTGAACTTAGAGATCTAGGCATGGCTTGGATTCCATATATTCCATTAAATACTAGTAGAAACAGGTTCATTGACTCATTTTCTTTCTAGATCCAATGGAGCGACACAACCTTGACTTCAATTTCTCTAAAATTCATGCTTGGAATCTTAGTCCTCTACTAGATTCGGCTTCACAATGTGGAACCATGAATTCATGAATGAGTGAGTCTGAGTAGAAAAATATTTGTGAATAAGGATGAAAATTTGTGGAAGATGAATCTGTGTGGGTTGGCACAGTAGCAGATGGGGATGGCATGGAGGTAGTGGAAGCACCCTCACAATGACAGGTAAATCATCCCTCGTAACAGTAGCGGAATCATTCCTCACAGCAGTAGAGGAATCATCCTTGGCAGCAGTAGCAATCCGGTTGTGGAAATGATAGCATGGGGATGAAGGCATGATATCAAAATGAACTATCAGTAGCAGGTGGTGGTAGCACCCTAGCGGTGGCACCCTAACAGTAGCAGAACTAGTGATAGTGTTTGTGCTTGAACTTTTGTTAATGTTTTATTATTTGTGTTTTTTAAAATTATAATTACATCACATTTATTTTATTTTAAATTGTCTAACATTTATATTTTCATGATTTCATTTGGTAAATGTTAATTTATTAAAAAAATTATCAAGCATCAAATGTGTTAATGAATTATTTGATTATCATTCCCGTGTGTTTTTAGTTTTATGATCATACATTCTAAATGTTTGTATCACATTTCTGTGTGTTGGTTATTTTAACATGTTTTAATATTTTATATGATCTGGGTTGTTTAATTATCTTGTTTAGTTTAGTATCGCATCATATTTTAATGTTTTTTTATCATATGTAAGAATAATGTTTATATTCATGTTTTTGTCATTTGATTATCATTCCCATGTGTTTGTCATTTATATATTTTTTTTAGAATTTCATGTGTTATATATATATCTACAAATGCATATTTTGTGCCTGGATCGTCTTCTTCAAGGATGTTGCTCCTATGACTGTGTGCATAGATTCATTGTTGCGCTTTAGCTTGCTTTTGGGCTCCCCTGTTCTTGGTTAAATCTCGACTTGCACGGCACACCAGCTGCATGCATGGCATCTCCCTCACTCATCTAGTTCGGTTCACGGTTGTGTAAAACATCACAGTGGCAACTCATCTCTTCGGCATGCACATAAGCTCCTCCCTCTCCTTCGACCTCCAGAAGCTTCAACGTTGACTTCTTCACAGTTAATTTCCCTTTCATTTACACACATGCATGGAAGTTATAGTGTTTGTCCCTCAACCGATCTAGCATGCAGCATGATCCCTCCTTGCTTGTCTTCACCATCTTCATGGTAGCGGCAGCGCATCTACCATGACGCGCAACAGGAGCATCCCTCTATTCGACCATTCAATGATAGCATCACTGCTCATGGTAGTGGAAGCATAGCCTCCTCACCTCCATACTGGTAATGGAAGTAGAAGTTTCCAATCGTCGATGGTAGCACTTCCAACAGCAACTAAAGCTTCCTTATTCGACGATAACAACTTCTCATGTTTAGCAATAACACTCCCTCATCTCCCCTGTTTCAACTTCACATGACACTGATAGCAGGTCCTTCGGGTCTTCACCGATAGTAGCCTGCTCCCATGGACGGTAGCACATGCACTTCGACAGTAGCTATGCTTCAATGGTAGCATAACATTACAGTAACAGTAGCACAACCTTCCTCCAATGGAAACAAGACAATAGTGGTAGAAGATCTTTTGTTTAAATGATAACACTCTTCTAGTCGACACTGGAAGCAGTCTTCCGCTTCCTCTTAGTGTTAGTACCTGCTCCTTCCATCGAATGGTAGTGCAAGAACTCTACCCCTTTGAGCGATAGCAGTAACGGTAGCGCTCCTCTGTGATCTTGACTTATTTTTTTACGTGCTTTAAATTTTTATTTAATTTTTAATTGTTGAAAATTTATAGAAAATATTTTAATTGAAATTTTAATTCGTAAAAATAATTATGTTGATTAAAAATATTAATGGTGATTAATTATTTTGTGCGTAAATTATTTTCTCAATAACACATGAAGTATACATTTTGTGATGCTCTGTAATAGTGATATTTTGATGTTTAATGAAGTACAAGTTTAATTAGTTAATTTTAAGTTCTGGAATTCACATATATACTCTAACAAATATATTATAAGTTTTTTGATAAAAAATATCATGGAAATATTTTTGGAATTAATGAGTTAAAGATTATTCATTTTATACTTTGTCTTTATAATTTTTGAATTATGGAATTACTGCAAAAATTTTATAATGGTTTTTATTGTTTTATTTATTTTGAAAACTCTCATACGTACTAAAGAGAATATTGGAAGTTATTTCAATAAGTTTAATGCAGGAATTAGAGCACGCCAAAATTATTCCTTAAATACGTGTGAAATTTAAAATTGGTGCGAAGTGATTTTAGGAAACTCCTTCGCAATGTGAATCAAAGGATCAAGATGAATGTTGGTGATTTGTCTATAAATAAAGACTGAGACATGAAGTGCGAGACAATTACTTGACTACTTGTCTGATACATGATACTCAATTGTTGGGATCCTTCTGCGACAACTGTTTCATTGGTTCGATCACAAAAGAATGCCGATGTTTGATTTATTGGTGCTGAAATGATCAACAGTTCCACAAGTCACTTCAACTTTCACATATTCTGCTCACTGGCGACCTTCATTGTTTTCGGGTTTTCATGGTGTTATATATTATTTCATCTGTTTGTATTTGTAAGAGTTGGTTTATGCTTTTCTCAATCAAAAGCAAGTTTCTTATTGGTTATTCTATCAAACAAAAGAAGGTTTATGGGTTATGACTCCCGAACAAAAGTCAAATTACTATAAGGTGTGACTCCTGTAAAAAGTTAGGTTGGTTGTGCCTTCAGTTATTGTAAAAGACAATGTTTGTAAACTGGTTATCACACCTTTAAAAGTGGGTTTTCTTAATGGATATCGATCGTCACGCTGGGTAAAGAAGAGTGAAGAGTAGAGTAGGATCTTGGTTATCTAAACTACTATAAAAATATTGTGTTCATATTTTATTTTCACTGCATTATATTCTGAACACTACATTGCATTGTTGCTTCATACAATAATAAACTATGATTGACTTATTTTTAAGTTTCAAATGACTATTCACCCCTCGGCGTGACTATTCACCCCCCCCCCCCCCCCTCCCCTCCCCTCCCCTCTAATTCATTGTTCTCATCAATTTGGGACCAACCAACATGTTGCACTCTGACGATACCACCCTGACAGTAGCACCTTGATGGTAGCAGGGCAGACTCAGTTGCAAATGCAAAATACACAAACAAATTAAATTATAAATTACACTTTCAAAAAATATTAAAACGTTGAAAACAAAAATAAAAAAACAAATTCTAAATATTAATATACAAATTTTAAGTTAAAATTTACAAAATGTTAAAACAGTTAATAAAATATTAAAAATTAAAATCAAGATTCATTTGTTAATTAATTAATTAATTAACAAAAAACAACAAGAAATTAAAAATAAAATAAAATTTTATTTAAAAATTGATTAATTAACTAATTGGTAGAAACAAAGAAATAAAAGATTAAAATCACAAAATACAAAAAATTAAAAAAAATACACTAAATATTAAAATTCAAAATAAAATTTAAAATGAATAAAATGAAAGATTCAAATAATGAACAATTGATGAATTAAACAAGAAAACAAACATAATTATCATAAATTTCATTAATTTACTAAATCTACTATAAATTAACCTTTAAAACACAAGCAACCTAATTAATGACAAACTTAGACATTAAAATACATAATTCATACAAGGAACAATATGGAAAAACACATCAAATAAATGTGACACCATGAGGGTTTTATCAGGTGGTCACATAATAATCTGTCGGGAATTACATATAGATGTAATTAGTTAACAAAACCCTTAAAATTGCAGCAAACATAAGGTTGATATGAGTCTATCATATATGATATGTTAGACGGGCAATTACATATGGTTTTTTTAAGTATTCTTAGAGGTGTTTAAGAATATAGAATTTATCATGTTGTACAAAAGGCAATCTTCACTTCATCATTCTTTCACGTCGTTTGCATATATGTATATATTGATATACATTCCGTGTAGTGATAATTAATCTTTCAAAGTATGACTCTGAGTTATCCCTAACCGATGTTCGTTATGAAGTATTATAGGTTATGATGAAATGTTCAATACAACTGGTGGATACCTCCGAAGGAGGGATGTCTTTTAGCTACCTCTACTATGATCTTCAACGAGCACATAGGATAAAGACAAATGCAACGGCCATCTTCGGTGAAAGGTGAACAAGTTTCTTCATTTATAGTTCGAATGATTTCATTTATGTAGCATGGTCGATCTTGAATTTGGGTTTCTTTATTTGTTTACGTTGTATTTAACAAGTGTCGTTAGACCCTTTGAAATTTTTTCACATGCTTCAATTCACTTGTTGCTTGATTTTATTGTTGTTTATGGCTTTCATTTTGAGCAATTATATGTTAAAATTGTTTTCTTGCAGGGGAGAAATTGATCATTTTCAGCATGGTCAGAAATATTTATGCAAAAAAAACTACTTATGGCCTTGAAACTAGTGAAAAAACATTTTTTACATCGGTTATTTTTCATTTTTTATGTCGTTTTTAGCCAACGTTAATACGAACGACGTTATAAATATAGTTTTTTACGTCGGTTATTTAAAAACCGACGTAAAAAACATAACATCGAGGTGTTTTTCACGTCGGTTATTTAATAACCAACGTGAAAACCAGTGGCGGAGTGTTTTCCACGTTGGTTATTAAATAACCGACGTGATAAACCATTTCCTAGGGGTTATCACGTCGGTTATTTAATAAGCGACGTGATAAACCAGTGCGGGGGTGCTTATCACGTCAGTTATTTAATAACCGACGTGATAAACCCCTGGGCGATGGTTTATCACGTCGGTTATTAAATAACCGATGTGAAAAACCAGTGGGGGAGGGTTTATCACGTCGGTTATTTAATAACCGACGTGAAAAACCATTCCACAGGGGTTTATCACGTGGGTTATTCAAATAACCGACGTGATAAACCCTCCCCCCATTCCTTTATCACATCGGTTATAAAATAACCAATGTGGAAAACCAATTTTTTTTAAAAAAAATAGAAAGCAGTCCTCTTCTCACCCCAGAAACAACCAGAAACCAAACCAAGAATTCGTACCAGAAAAACAGAAGTAGACCAAAACAAGAACCAAAGCAAAATTAAGCATTTACATTGATAACATTTAAAACTTACAATGTCAACTAAAAAGAACTTAAATCCAACCGAAACAATCACCAAATACAAAATTACAATTACAATTACAATTTTCAAAATTACATTTTACATTACAAACAAACTAAAATCCAATAAAACTTGTAAAATAATTTGACCATTCCACTTGTAAGTGTTTTCCCTCTTGAGCACTATACGGATTAGGGTCATCAAATAGCTACAAAGTTAAAGGAAAATGGTTAACATGTAAAATTAATAAATCAACTGAAATATTATGGCAATGTTCATAAGAAAATATAACTTGGTCAAACTTCAAAAGTGTTCCTGTTGTAATTATTTCATACATAAATCTTAACATATAATATCCACATTCGATGACGCCTTGTTGTTTATGACATTTCTATTTAAATGAGTGTCAATTAAATATAAATTTTTATGTAATACATCCAAAAAAACAAATTATAAATGAATATTTACCTTCACTTGTACATATTTGATCTTGGCACCCCTTTTGTTTGTGGTTTTTCGAAAGTTGTTCCATCCCCTGTTAGAAAATAATATGAATGAGATAAATTTAAAATTCATTATTATATAAAAAACTATTAGGAAATTGAAACATTCTTCTCCAACGAATTCTTAAAACTTGTCCGCGCATCACCATGGATAGAGAATATCTAATATAGTGTTTTCTCTCGTGGACAAAAAACACCCAACATCCAATGATCACTGATATAAAGGAAAATTTTAGGTTAGTAGTTTTTTTGTAAAAATAGATAGAACACTATCAGATATATGTTTCATACCTCTCACAATAAGGCATCATCCAACACTGTGTGATAATATTTTGTTGAAATCTTTCAGAAACATTAATTGCTCTTTCTTCCTCATCCAATGAAAGTGCATCAGGGGAAAGAAAATGCGGGTCCATGAACCCATATACATCTATCTGGTCATTCCTCTCACACATGTTATAAAGATACCTAATACAAAACAGAAATAAGTACTCGTTTTTTATAAATTTAACGCAGGGAAAAAATTGTGTTAAGACTTACATGGAAAAAATCTGCAGCACGTTGACACCCAACTTGTCTCCAGTAACAAGATCCATGATATCATTTTTCAAAATTCTCACATTTATTTCACGTCCAAAAACATGACCTTCCAATGGAAATTAATAATGCTCCGCTAATAAATTTGAATATCTTGACAATCTGTCAAGACTACTAGAATCTGTATCTGATGTCATAGTCATTTGTCTTTGTTGTTGTCTATAAAGTATTTCTTTACCTTTAAAGTATTCCTGTAAATAAATTGATAAATATATTAGCTTTAAAATGCTAAAACAACTTTATTAATAAATAAAATATAAGATATAACACACATACCTCTACGGTAATGACTCGCATAAGTCTGGATGGCCAAACTAAAAAGTGGCCGATACTATGTCCAATTGTCGTCACCTCATCTGTAGGTACTGGAACTCAAGCTGATATATCTATAATATCCTGTACAGTGACCCTATGCTGCTCTACCTCTAACTGCTGATGATGAACCGTCTCTCCTATAAAATATACCAGCCCATATGCCACTATATGATGGTGAGGATCATCAACAAACAACTCACAATAAGTAGGAAGCTATGGCGAAGGAGTAGGATAAAAAATGGGGTACGCAGGTTGAGGTGGAGTAATGGAGGCATCAGGCTGAGGTGGAGGAGTGGGAGCTGCTTCCAGAGGTGGGGGAGTGGGATCTGCTTCTGGAGGTGGAGGATAAAAAATGGGGTCTACAGGGGGAGCTGGAGGAGTGGGAGCTGCAGTCTGAAATTGTCTTTGCATGTCTGCAAACATAGACTATACCGATGCTCTGATCTTTTCCTCCATCGTCGCATTAATATTTTGAACTTCAGCCTCCAAAGAATCTATTTTTTTTATACACACCCTCAATGGAAGATGTTGAAGAATGTGGCAACACTTTTCTTACTGATACACCCGTCGGGTATCCTCGTACACGACCGGGGTGTTCGGGCTTTCCCAATGCTTCTGATAAAATATCATGCCTCCCAGCAGCTGTAAATGCCCCCTGTGTGCTCTACTCCTCAAGAGAATCCTATATTAATTAATTAAAAAAAATTATTGATTCAAAGTATATAATTCATAGACAAAAATTTAAATAAATAAAATAAATATCTTACAATCCTCTCAGCTACGATCCTCGATTCATCTGAAAGATATTGCCTCATTTTGCTCATCCAAGCCCTCTTCCATTTTTCATGTCTAGATGGAGGGGACGGAGGAACAACCTCTCCTGAGCTTGAAGACTCAGCTGTAAGTTTTGCTAATTTTTCTGTCATCATTTGTTCTTCCAATAATGTATACCCTCCCTGAGATAAGCTATGACGGTATACATTTTTAGCTTGGATCTCCTGATGAGATTTCCTTGATTGCTGTAAATTGACAATAAGAAGTCATTAACAAATTATTAATAAGTTCAGTTATATAAGAAAACTTATAAAAGGTTACATTGCACTTACCAAAAATGATTCTTGTCTCCTACTTTGAACAAATTTTCTACATGTGTCTTCATCTATGAAAGGATATATACGACATGGATTGTCATGATTTCTTTGACCATAAATGAAATCAGATGTGAGGGTCGATTTGAAATCCCTTCATCTTCTAGCTGTCATTGATAAACATTTCTTCTTGAGTCCTCCAGTGTCAGGAATATCAAATGTCATCTGATAAAGAAGAGAGTGTTTATATATACTATATTTTTTTAAAGATAAGTAAAACAGTAGAAAAAGATCTTACCAAAATAGTCTCCCACAACTGAGCTTTTATCGTTTTGTCCACACTTTTCCAATAATAGTACAAAATGCTAACTTTGCTTTTGCCTTGAGTTGTTGATACAAAACTCTTAAAATGTTTTGCATTTGGACCTCTTGGAAAATAATTGTCATCAAGTTCAACTACTATCCTCTGGTCCAGGGCACGGGAAACTGATAATTTTGGTAAACGTGTGCTGCCGTGTTTACCAACTCTTGAACTCTTAGTTGTTATGGGAGCGCATGAAGACGATTGGGGAACATCAACTGTAATGACCCGCCAATTCTCATTGGCTTGAGAGTGCAACGAGTCATTACTGAGCCTTAAGCGACATCCCCAAGACGCCAAAGGCTGGAAATAAATGTCGAAGGGTTTCAAATACAATTGGGGGACGATTTACCCTTTAAGAAAATAAACATATCCATTAACCATTAACTATATGATGCATGAACAAATAAAGACTAATAAACAACTTCATTTATAATAAACCACATCAAAGTACACAACAGCGGAAGACCAACCAAACATCAAAGTACACAGCGGAAAGAAAACAACACAAGACTCCCAACAGATGCCACGACACAGTGGTCCGCAAGCTCCAAGCTCCACATCATCTCCCAAACATCACCACAATCCACTGGTAATGAGATGTTTTACCTTTACCTGTGTCTCGGAATACAACATCTGCAAAAGCGCCAAAGTGCCAAAGCAGGGGTGAGTATAAAACTCAGTAGGTTTTCCCAAATGACTTCCCAACTCACGCCACTAGGATAGAAGAGTTAGCCACATTTATATAAAAACAATTTATATAGAGAATTTTCACCAAAGCAGTTTATACTGACTATAAACTAGTTTTCCAAAACCATCCATGTGCAAAGGTATCAAAGTGAAATTAAAACCATCTTTTCCAACACGTTATTTTTTCAGAAAATAACCAAACAAATTTCCAAGCCATTTCACAAACATCCCGTTTTGGCATACCCAACCATTTCAGAACCTGTGAAATCAACCATGCATGCAACCCGGACCTCCCTATACTCGTGAGTGGTGAGTTATCCTTCCACTAAGTCGTCACTTAGTGAACTACCTTGACGGGGGTACTTCACGACCTTATTCGTCCCAACCTTTTGATGGGGGGACTTCTCGCCCTTATCCATCCCAATGCATATGAACACACACCACAACCCATGCAAGTTCATTCCTAAAACCAAGTGTGTTCAAAACCTTTCAACCATTTCAATAAAACTCCCTTCTTATTGAAAACCCAAATCCATAAAAATCATTTCAATCACAAACAATAAAACACCCCTTTTTATTGAAATCCCATTTCTCATAAAACCAATTACAAATTCAGCAATTTCATAATTTAAAATCAACATTTTAAATTCAAATAGCCAAATACTTTGCACAATAATTCACCAAGATTTCACAATTTCATCAAACCATAAATCATCCCTAAAGAAGATTTATTCCATGATTTTCACAAACAATACCATTCAAATAACCAATTTGAAACTAAGCCAACCAATTCTAGCAAGAGGAGTCGAGAGTGAAGCCACCTACCTCAACAAAAAGGGCGAAACCAAGCAACGGACAAAGAACGCTCAAGAACGTCGGGTCAAAACTCCAAGAATCCACCTTAGATCTCTCCTCCTATCACAACCAAGACCAAATCTTGTCATATTGGCATCCACACCCTTAGATCTACCCATAACGAGTGTAGATCTAAGAAAACGAGAGAAGAGGAGAAGTAGATCTAAGTATATCTAAGAAACGATCAAGAACGATTACATACCTTAAAACTCCGGCTTCGATTCGCCAAGAGAACCCTTCGAATCGCCTCCGGAACGCCTGGGAGAAGTCCTCTAACCTTCAAGGGAGAGTAATCCCGAGTTAGGGCCGCTCAGGGGCTTTAAACAAGGCAATTAAAGGCAAAACGAGTTAGATCCACAATTTTAGGATCTAACTTTAATTGACCGCACGGTTAGTCCGTACAGTTTGACAAACCGTGCGCTAACCGTGCGTTAGCTTCTGCCTCGGTCATCCTTCATGCACGGCCTCATCGCACAGTTTTCCCAAACCGTGCGCACACCGTGCGCTCTCTTTTGTCCAAGAGACCACCACCTGCCCAGCTTCCGCACGGTTTGGGCAAACTGGGCGCAGCCCGTGCGTCCCCACATTTTGCCCTTTTACACTTTAAAAGTCTCCCAAACTTTCCCCAATCGTCTCCCATAAACTTCATGCACTTAAAAAGCATAAAACAAGGGTTAATTACCAGAAACCGGGGGTACTACATTCTCCCCACCATTGGCCTTTCCGTCCCCAGAAAGTAGAAAACCATCGCTTGCCTGAAAGAGTTCTGGCCACTGCTCTTTCATTTCTTTCTCGCGTTCCCAAGTTTCCTCCTGTATCTGACCATGTTGCCACAAAACCCGCACTAGACCGATGCTTTTTCCACGCAAGACTTTATCCTGCCTATCCACAATCTGCATCGGAATATGTACCAACGAAGAATCCGGCTCTAGGTCAACGTGATCCCATCTGATCACATGGTCAGGATCAGGCTGATACTTCTTCAACTGAGATACATGGAACACATTATGCATTGCAGTGAACCATGGTGGTAATGCCAACCGATATTCCACCTCTACAAATCGTTCCAGTATCTCAAAAGGGCCTATGTAACGAGGAGATAATTTGTCCTGCTTCCCAAACCAACGATGTCCAAGTCTTGGAGAGATCCTCAAGAAGACATGATCACCCACAACGAACGCCAACGGTCTGCGACGGTGATCTGCATAAGATTTCTGACGACTTTGAGCCGTCTCCATCCTCTTTCTAATCAACTGAATCTTCTTCATTGTTTCTTGGACAAGGCTCGGCCCGACTAGTGAAATTTCACCAGTTTCCACCCAGCATAGTGGAGATCGACAAGGACGCCCATACAATGCTTCAAACAGATCCATACGTATCGAGGCTTGATAGCTGTTATTGTATGAGAACTCCACTAAGGGTATATGCTCCTCCCATGAGCCACAAAAATCCATTACACAAGCCCGCAACATGTCTTCCAACGTTTGTATTGTCTACTCAGATTGCCCATCTGTCTGAGGATAATACGCCGTACTCATCGTCAAATGAGTCCTCAGGGCATGCTGTAATGATTTCCAGAAACAAGATGTTAACCTCGCATCTCTATCTGAGACTATAGACACTAGTACACCATGTCTCTTTACCACTTCCCGGATATAGATTTTTGAAAGATCTTCCACCGTATGAGTTTCACGAATCGGGATGAAATGGGCCGACTTGGTTAGACGATCCACTATCACCCAGATGGCATCGTGTTTCCGGACCGTTCTTGGAAGACCTGTAACAAAATCCATTGCTATCTGCTCTCATTTCCACACTGGGATAGGTAAGGACTGTAACATACCAGCTGGTCTCTGATGCTCCGCTTTAACCTGCTGACAAGTTAAGCATCGCGAGAGGAACTCGGCCACCTTCCTTTTCATGCTGCTCCACAAAAAGTGTGTCTTCAACACCTTGTACATCTTTTGTGTACCCGGATTTACAGCCCATCGGGAATGGTGGTAAGCATGAAGGAGTTGTTCCTAAGCAGTTAAAGGTACAACTATCCAATCTCGAAACCGCAGAACTGAACTTCCATCCAGCTTCCATCCCTCAATAGTCTCCCCACCATTGAGTTTTGAACTCATTGCAACACAGTCGAGATCGGATGTCTGTGCATCCTTTACTCTCTCCACCAAATCAGGAACAAGCATAGCTGAAAAGAAAACTGCGACATCACCTCGGTTTTCACATTCCATATGCATGTCGGCTAAGACCGACATCAACTTCCATTCATCTGAAGCTTCTTTCGCCAACTGAGCATACGACTTTCTGCTTAATGCATCGGCCACCGAATTTCCCTTACCCGGTGTATACATCAAGTCAAAGTCGAACATTTGAAGATACTCCATCCATCTTCTCTGCCTCAGATTCAAATCTCGTTGTGAGAAAATGTGTTTCAAGCTTTTGTGATCTGTAAACACAGTAAATTTCTCACCAAAGAGATAATGTCTCCATGTTTTCAAAGCATGGACGACTGCAGCCAATTCCAAGTCATGTGTTGGGTAATTCTTCTCATGCACCCTCAACTGCCTTGACCCATAAGCAACAACATGGTCTCCTTGCATGAGAACACAGCCCAACCCTGATCCTGAAGTATCATAATACACCACATATCCCTGTCCTGATTCTGGCAAGATCAAGATGGGTGCTGATGTAAGACGAGCCTTTAACTCTTGAAAAGATCTCTGACATTCGTCAGTCCATTGAAATACATTGTTCTTCTTTGTCAATGCTGTCATAGGCGAGGCTAGTCGTGAGAAGTCATGCACAAAGAGTCGATAATAACCAGTTAGACCAAGAAAACTGCGTATCTCAAAGACATTCTTCGACGATTGCCAAGAAAGAACAGCTTCTATCTTTTATGGTTCCACTGAAACACCTTTCTCAGAAACAACATGGCCCAAAAAGCGTACCTCTTGTATCCAAAAATCACACTTTGATAATTTGGAATACAACTGATTGTCTCTCAAGATTTCCAACACTATCGCCAAGTGTTGCTCATGCTCTGCCCTTGTTCTTGAATACACCAATATGTCATCGACAAACACCACAACAAAAGAATCCATATATTACTGAAATGTCTGATTCATCAAAGCCATGAAGACTACTGGTGCATTCGTTAGACCAAAAGGCATGAATACATATTCTTAGTGGCCATATCTGCTTCTGAAGGCTGTTTTCGGAATATCCTCCTTTCGAACTCGCAACTGGTGATATCCTGACCGCAATTCAATCTTGGAGAACCATTGAGCTCCCCTCAATTGATCAAATATGTCATCAATGCGTGGAAGTGGATATCTATTCTTTGTCGTAACTTGGTTAAGCTTACGATAATCAACACATAGCCGAAGAGTTCCATCTGCCTTCTTTACAAAAAAACTGGTGCTGCCCATGGGGACATGCTTGGGCGAATGAATCCCTTGCTTTCCAGCTCCTCTAACTGCATTTTCAATTCCTTTAACTCCATTGGTGTCATCCTATAAGATGGAAGTGAGATAGGACTGGTCCCCGGAAGGAGATCAATCGTAAACTCCACTTCTCTTACAGGTGGTAACCCTGAGAAGTTTTCAGGAAAAACCTCAGGAAATTGATCCACCACAGCTGGAAAACTATTTTCCTCACTCTCTTCTAGTGATGTCAAAGTCAAAGCTGCCAGTTGATAAGAGATCGTTCCCACCATTGGTTCCAACATGGTCTTTGCACACTTCTTTACCATTCTCTCTCCTCTGAAGAGATGGTTGATGTCGTCCTCTGTCGTGAAACTAACCGTTCTCCCATAACAGTCGATGTGAGCCTTAAACGTTGTCAACCAATCCATACCCAGGATTACATCATAGACGCCCATATCCAACATGGAGAAGTCTCATTTCAGCTCAGCTTCATCAACAGTTATAGTACATGCTCTACACACGAGAGCTTGACATTCTCTTTCACCAAGAGGAGTTTGCAGTTTCAAGATAGAAGGCATCATTTCCAGTTTTAAGTTCAGCAAATCAGCAATACAAGAAGCAAGAAGGGAATGTGATGCACCAGAATAGAACAACACTTTCACAAAGGTAGAATTCAAAATAATTGTACCTCTTACTGTTGAAGGTCCAGCCTGATCATCAACAATCATCTGTTCAGCTCCATACAATTGCTTCGTCGCTGCACTGTTCTCCTTGTTGCCTTGCTGAGATTTCCCTGGTTGAGGAGTCATGGTATTTCGAGAATCGTCATGGCTAGCTCTGTTATGCTGACGTGACTGACTCTGTTGTCCTCGTCCTGTTAAAGCATATGATGCTTGCGATGCCTGAGAAGTGTCACGTGCACCCGACCTCAGAATATTTCTACAGTAGCGCTGTAGATGCCCCATTTGCTTGCAATTGTGACATTGTCTAGGTTGCGTCGTACACTCTCGCTTTATGTGATCAGTCGAGCCACATTGAAAGCAACCTTCTTTACTCTAAGGTCATGGAGGAAGGTTGACTGATCCTGCCGTCTGGTTCTGATTCGCACTCCCACCATGGAAGTAGGTGTCTCTCTTCCGCTTGTTCCCAGCATTAGAGTTCTCACTCGTTCCTGTGGGTATCATCATGCCTCCTCCTATCGATACCGAGATGTCACATTCAGCAACTGTTTCTCTGTTCACCATCTCTGTATAATCCGTAATACAGAGTACTGCAATCTTCGATCGAATCTCCTGTCTTAGCCCCGATTCGAAGATGCGTGCTTTCAAAGAAGCACTTGCCGCAACCTCTGGTGCAAAATGGACTAAATTCATGAACTTAGCCGCATACTCTGTGACAGAGAGGCTCTCCTGTTTCAAGCTGAAGAAGTCTGTCGTCCTCTGGATCTTAAAAGTGTGAGGATAGAATTGTTTGTTAAACAATTCTTCAAAATCCTCTCAGCTCAGGCCTTGATCCACTTTAGCCTGCACCACCAACTCCCACCACTGTCGTGCAAGATCCTCCAGCATATACGTTGTCAGCTTTACTTTCAGCTATACTGCTGTGCCGATGAAATCGAATATACGATTCATCCTACTTAGTCACACCTCCGCCTTTTCTGGTTCAGAATCACCCTGAAAGATGGGTGGGTTTTGCTTCTGGAACTGGACGGAATGGTCTACATGCCTTGACTCATCCCTCTGATTCCCCGTGTCCACAGCCTGGAATGCTTGAACGATACTCTGAACCAGCTCTTGGTTCACACGTGGTTCAGGTGCAACCACATTCTCCGCAGCTTCTTCGGGTTGGTTTCGACGACGCCTATCGGGTGCCATTTTCTAAAGAAACAACAAACTCCGTCAATCTCACTCTCTAGCAACTGTTGTCTTAGCATTTCAAATTCTATCACATAAACTATCACAACATTGTTCTCAAACAACCTTTTTGCATGTTCAACCATTTTTGAAAACATTCAACATACTTTTTGAAAATTAATCCATTTTCAAAATACACCAAATACCATGTTTTCAAAGTCTTTCGGTTGCAAACAATTTCTGCATTTTTCAAAAATTGGCACTTTTCACAAAATTCTTACTCATTCCTTACAATGAGATATGCAATCCTAGTGGGAAGTCATTCCTCTACAATGCATGTCATGCTCTTCTCATTGGATAAACCCATGACAATGAGATTTCTAACATTCTAGAAGTGTATCCAAAACACTTATGTACCCAACACCCTGGTAACTTGAAGTTCAGCATAAACGGGTTAGCTATGTCCTTTTATGTTATACATTTCAAGTTCTGACATTCCTAATCCTATTTAGGATGACCACCCAAGGAATAGACAAGAAGTAATTTCAACTCCAAGACCAAGAACATCGATAACCACTTGTTAGGCAGGGACTGAACAAACTGATACCATTTATAATGACCCGCCAATTCTCATTGGCTTGAGAGTGCAACGAGTCATTACTGAGCCTTAAGCGACATCTCCAAGACGCCAAAGGCTGGCAATAAATGCCGAAGGGTTTCAAATACAATTGGGGGACGATTTACCCTTTAAGAAAATAAACTTATCCATTAACCATTAACTATATGATGCATGAACAAATGAAGACCAATAAACAACTTCATTTATAATAAACCACATCAAAGTACACAACAGCGGAAGACCAACCAAACATCAAAGTACACAGCGGAAAGAAAACAACACAAGACTCCCAACAGATGCCATGACACAGTGGTCCGCAAGCTCCAAGCTCCACAACATCTCTCAAACTTCACCACAAGCCACTAGTAATGAGATGTTTTACCTTTACCTGTGTCTCGGAATACAACATCTGCAAAAGCACCAAAGTGTCAAAGCAGGGGTGAGTATAAAACTCAGTAGGTTTTCCCAAATGACTTCCCAACTCACGCCACTAGGATAGAAGAGTTAGCCACATTTATATAAAAACAGTTTATATAGAGCATTTTCACCAAAGCAGTTTATACTAACTATAAACTAGTTTTCCAAAACCATCCATGTGCAAAGGTATCAAAGTGCAATTAAAACCAGCTTTTCCAACATGTTATTTTTCCAGAAAATAACCAAACAAATTTCCAATCCATTTCACAAACATCCCGTTTTGGCATACCCAACCATTTCACAACCCGTGAAATCAACAATGCATGCAACTCGGACCTCCCTATACTCACGAGTGGTGAGCTATCCTTCCACTAAGTCGTCACTTAGTGAAATACCTTGACGGGGGTACTTCACGACCTTATCCGTCCCAACCTTTTGATGGGGGGACTTCTCACCCTTATCCATCCCAATGCATATGAAAACACACCACAACCCATGCAAGTCCATGCCCAAAACCAAGTGTGTTCAAAACCTTTCAACCATTTCAATAAAACTCCCTTCTTATTAAAAACCCAAATCCATCAAAATCATTTCAATCACAAACCATTTCAATAAAACACCCCTTTTTATTGAAATCCCATTTCTCATAAAACCAATTACAAATTCAGCAATTTCATAATTTAAAATCAACATTTTAAATTCAAATATCCAAATCACTTTGCACAACAATTCACCAAGATTTCACAATTTCATCAAACCATAAATCATCCCTAAAGAAGATTTATTCCATGCTTTTCACAAACAATACCATTCAAATAACCAATTTGAAACTAATCCAACTCATTCTAGCAAGAGGAGTCGAGAGTGAAGCCACATACCTCAACAAAAAGGGCGAAACCAAGCAACGGACGAAGAACGCTCAAGAACGCCAGGTCAAAACTCCAAGAACCCTCCTTAGATCTCTCATATCACAACCAAGATCAAATCTTGTCATATTTGGCATCCACACCCTTAGATCTACCCATAACGGGCGTAGATCTAAGAAAACGAGAGAAGATGAGAAGTATATCTAAGTAGATATAAGAAATGATCAAGAACGATCACATACCTTAAGACTCCGGCTTTGATTCGCCAAGAGAACCCTTCGAATCACCTCTGGAACACCTGGGAGAAGTCCTCTAACCTTCAAGGGAGAGTAATCCCGAGTTAGGGCCGCTCAGGGGCTTTAAACAAGGCAATTAAAGGCAAAACGAGTTAGATCCATAATTTTAGGATCTAACTTTAATTGACCGCACGATTTGACAAACCGTGCGCTAACCGTGCGTTAGCTTCTGCCTCGGCCATCCTTCACGCACGGCCTCATCACACGGTTTGCCCAAACCGTGCACTCTCTTCTGTCCAAGAGACCACCACCTGCACGGCTTCCGCACGGTTTGGTCAAACCGTGTGCAGCCCTTGCGTCCCCACATTTTTCTGTTTTACGCTTTAAAAGTCTCCCAAACTTTCCCTAATCATCTCCCATAAACTTCATGCACTTAAAAAGCATAAAACAAGGGTTACTTACCAGAAATCGGGGGTACTACATCAACAGTAGCATGTAAATGTTCCTCCCCGTAGGAATCATCATGTTGCTCACCTTCAGAATCATGTGGTTGATCAACTGATTGAACTGTCATTGTCCTTGAAATCAAAAATGGAAACATTAATTCACAAATAAACAAATTCAACTATCACAATGGTAAACATGGTAAATATGGTTTATCATGGTAAACAATGGTAAAGATGGTAAACATGGTAGTGTAATTGGCATTTCAACAAAATCAATAAATATATAACTTACGTAAAGGAAAACATGATAAACTATGATAAAATATGGTAAAAATGGTAAAATATGGTAAACATGTTAAACATGGTAAACTATGGTAAACTATGGTAAACTATGATAAACTATGGTAAACATGGTAAACATGGTAATAAACATACATTACCTGTAATATTAGGAATGTACAAATGGATTGTTTTCCCAAATTCCTTCGTCATAATCATTCCTTATGGTACAAACTATGGTAAACATGGTAAACATGGTAAACATGGTAAACATATGTTACCTGTAATATTAGGAATGTACAAATGGATTGTTTTTCCAAATTCCTTCGTCATGATCATTCCTTATGGAACAAACTATGGTAAACATGGTAAACATGGTAAACATGTGTTACCTGTAATATTAGGAATGTACAAATGGATTGTTTTCCCAAATTCCTTCGTCATGATCATTCCTTATGGCACAAACCATGTCTACAACATGCTCATCATTATTTTCTGCTAATCTTTCCATGGAAGTAGGGATATCACATAAATCAGCATCTACATCAAGTTGATCATCACCAACATATTGTTTTTTTTCCTTGTAAAATAATAGACCACTGCATATCTGATTGATCAACAATATAGAAAATCTGTTTTGCATGTGTTGTCAGTATAAAAGAATCTGTTATGTCTTCCAATCTATTCAGATTAACAATTGTCATTCCAAGTTCATTGTGTCTCGCACTGTTGTTACCGACAAACTATTTGCAGTTAAAAACAGGAACTTTAATTTTAAAGTAATCAACCTCCCATATTTCTTCAATGACTCCATAATATGCACTTGATGCAGAAATTGGACTTCTGCCTTTAGAAGTCGAAAAATGCATTGCTTCTGCAAACACCAATACCCTACTATTTTGAACTGCACTTCTATTGTCCTGAGCTTTCGTATGAAATGTATAGCCGTTAATGTCATACCCGGACCATGTTATCAAATTTAAACTTGGACCACCCACTAACCATCTTAACGTCTCTGAGATATCTGATCTACCAAGTAGGGTATTTTTAAACCATGTCAAAAATGTTTTGTTGTGCTCATTCAAAATCCACATTTCATTCTTTTTTGGATGACATTGTTTCAACACATTAATATGCAATGTGATATACGGTTGAGCATTAGCTATGTTATTCAAGATGTATAAATGTACCTTCTTCATCTGTTCAGCTGACAATGATTTGACTTTCAAGCCACGAATCCTCTTTCCCTCAGTATTAACTCGTTGATGATGAGATATAGGCAAACCTATGTGCTCCACTGCAGACAAGTATCTCGTACAAAACTCTGCAACCTCCTCAGAAATATACTTTTCAATAATGGAGGCTTCAGGTCGATAAGGATTTTTAACATACCCCTTCAATATTTTCATATACCTTTCAAAAGGATACATCCAACGAATATATACAGGTCCACAAATCCTTATTTCTCGAACTAGATGAACCATTAAATGCACCATTATATCAAAAAAAGATGGAGGGAAATACATTTCCAATTGACAAGGTATAGATATTGCATCCGTTTCCAAAATGTTCAAAACATTCACATCAATCACCTTATTACAAATTGAATTGAAAAAATAACACACCTTCGTTATAGTCTTTCTGACACGGATGGGCAATATTCCATGCAATGCAACCGGTAGAAGTTGTTGCATCATGACGTGACAATCATGAGATTTCATACCTATCAACTTCAAATCCTTCAGAGAGACAAAGTTTTTTACATTTGAAGAATAAACTTGAGGCACTTTGATATCATGAAGACACTGAAAGAAGCTAATTTTCTCCCTCTTGGATAATGTATGACAAGCCGGAGGAAGAAATGTTCGTCTTCCATCAAAAGTTGGAGCTAACTCCAAACGTATTCTCATTGATAGTAAGTCTAATCTTGCATTCAATCCATCTTTAGTCTTTCCTTTAACATTTAATAATGTTCCAATCAAACTGTCGCAGATATTCTTCTCCACGTGCATGACATCAATATTATGTTTCACTTCATGATATCTCCAATATGGTAGCTCAAAAAATATTGACCTTTTCTTCCAAACATGTCTATCATTGCCAGATTTATGTGTCTTTCTCAATGTCACATCAAGGTTTTGCACCCTCTCAAAATACTCATCAGGGGATAAAGGTTTCGAAGTAATATCTAATTCTTGTGACCCATTGTGTGCCTTTTTTAGTCTTCTATATGAGTGATCCATAGGTAAAAACTTTCGATGACCCATGTAGACTGTTTTCCTCCCATGATGCAATTGACAATATGAAGTCTGTTGTTTGCAAATTGGACATGCTTTATGCCCCTTAACATTGTATCCAGACAAATTTCCATACGCTGGGAAGTCATTTATAGTGAACATAAGCACTGCATGTAGTTGAAAATAATTCATTTTATAAGAATCATACATTCTCACACCATCCTCCCATAAAAGTTTCAAATCATCAATCAATGGTGACAAGAAAACATCAATATCATTTTCGGGTTGTTTTAGACCAGAGATCATTATACTCAACATGACATATTTGTGCCTCATACAAACTTCAGGAGAGAGGTTGTAAATTACCAATAAAATAGGTCATGAACTATGTGTGCTACTGAGACTTCGATATGGATTCATTTCATCTGTGCACAATCCAAGTCTGAGATTTCTAATTTCATTTCTGAATGTCGGATACAGCTCATCAATTTTCTTCCATTGTGGACAATCACCTGGATGACGAATTTTTTCATCACATATCCGCTCATCAGCATGTCATCTTAATCTTTTTGCATCGTGTGAGTTAGCAAATAAACGTTTCAAACGAGGAATTATAGGAAGATACTAAATACTTTGGCAGGGATCTTTGTAATCTCTACATCAGTCTGTGCTTTTTCTTTCAACTTATACCGTGATGTCCCACATTTAGGACACTCTAACAGAAATTCGTATTCCTTCCTATATATTATACAGTCATTCGGACATGCATGTATTTTCTTGTATCACATTCTCATCGAGCATAATATTTTTTTCACCATATAATGTGATTCTGGAAGATTGTTGTCTTTTGGAAGAATGTTTTTCAACAATTGTAGCAGCTCCGTAAAACTTTTGTCACTCCATCCATGTTTCACCTTCAGGCTAATCAATCCCAACACTGCCGACAAAACCGTAAAATCTGTACCACCAGGATACAATTGTTTTTCAGCATCACCATATAGACGTGCAACTGTCGGTTCTATCTCAATTTGTTCTGCTGCAATATCACGAATCATTTCTTCAATTCAATCTGAGTTATCATCTTGCAAATCATCATCATCAATAGATCTAACATTCTGTCCAGTTTCACGATGCCAAATCCAAGGGTTGTAACTTGGATTAAAACCATGACAAATCAGATGATCTTTGATCTCTCTACTTTTCAACTTCTTCATATTCAAACATTTCAGGCATGGACAGAAAAAAAATGTCGTTGCTTGGAACATTTCGTTTAGCAAATTCCAAAAAAGCATCAACACCTTCATATTCATTACTCATTCGATGTGTCTTAATCCAACTTCGACTCATTATTACCTATAACAAATATCAAAATTAGACATCTTGTAAAGAAAAGAAAATTTTATATTTATATGAAAAATATCATAATTTGAATACAAAACAATTTTGAAATATAAAAAAATGAAATCAAACATGTGTAAAAGTTATTATTTGTAATAACAAGCAAAACAATTAAGAAGACAAAAAAGAAAAACCATAAACATGGAATTATACAAAACCCTCGTTGGCTAAACCCATAATGACAAAATGATGATACAAAACCCTCAATGGCTCAACCCATAATGACAAAATGATGTAAAATCTAGAATTTATTCACCGCAATTTTCATAATAGACAACCCTTGTTCATTTGAAAAAAATCAATTTGATTCTATCATCCTATTAACTGTCAAGATGCATTGAAAACATACATAAATAGGTGATAAACTAGATTATAAACTTGAACATTAGAATCAAAGTAAATGAAATAAAAAAAAATGAATTTAGGGCATCCTCAAAAAATAAGAAATGAAATCGGGGCGGGTTGAAAGTCTTACTTAGGGATTGCGAGTCGATCTGAGAGATTTGCTAATAATAAAGATGATTAAGGATCTAGACAAACCGACGTTGAGGGAACGAGTTCTAGGTGGGTTTCTAGGTTTTCCGCGCGAGAGAGACGAGCCGCAAGCCGCAGATCGAAGAAAATAGATAAGCATACGGGTCCCGATAAACCATTTAAAGGGTTTATCACGTCGGTTATTTTATAACCGACGTGATAAACCGCTTTTTTTTTAAGTTTATCACGTCGATTATAATATAAGCGACGTGATAAATCGAGGCTTGGCGGTTTATCACGTCGGTTATTTTATAACCGGCCTGATAAACCTTCGTGATTCCGTTTATCACGTCGGTTGTTTTATAACCGACGTTATAAATCCAATCTTGGAGATTTATCACGTCAGTTAAAAAATAACCGACGTGATAAATGTCCATTATAGATTTTTCACGTTGGTTATAAAATAACCAACGTGAAAAATCCAGTTTCTTGGTTTTCCACGTCTGTTATATAACCGACGTCAAGAATGCCGCCGTGATAAACGTTTTCTGCACTAGTGTGAACAGACTTTTAGGAAATGCAATAGAAGATTTGATCAGTACAAGCTTGGAAATTATTTTAAAATAATTTCATATGATGGTTGTGTTTACTACAAAGAAGTTAAATATTCCATGATTTAGTTGTTTTTTAGTGTTGATGATATGTGGATTGCTTGTAAACACATAGAAGTAATTAACCATGCGATGAAAAATCCTTTGAACACAGTTTGAAATGAAGGACTTGGTCCTGCCAAGAAAATTTTAAAAATAAAAAAAAAAGTGATAGATAAAACAAGAAAGAAAACAGAAGAAATTTCCTGCATGTGTTGTATTTTCTTTGTAATGTCCCCTCTTTCCCTGCATCTATGTAAACAGAAAGGAAACAGCAACTATTTTTACATTTCACATTGATCACACAGTGAAAGCAACACACATCTTGAATCTACCCCCTCCAAACATGACACTACAAAATTCCCTTACTCAGCTACACAGCCCCTACATAAACACAGTTTTAAAACATGGGTACTCTGTATTTTGACCAAATCATCAAACAAGATACACCATCCCCACCTCCAAAGTGGATGCATTGGGGATATTCAACGCATAAGCAGGCCCTCTAGAGTTTCTCCGCAAAAAATCATACCCGAAATTGATTGCGATTCTCTTTATCAAGCTCGACCCCCGCTTTGCCCGCACATATGAGTGTCCCAATATGAACGCCATCCCGGCCTCTCTCGCCTCTGTCAGCTCCTGCAGCTCCTCCTGTGCATCCATGTCCATCTCTGCACTCTTGGGCAGTACAAATCTCACCCTCTTCCTGGCTCGCTCCGGCGACCAGGCCTCCCTCACCACCATAATCTCACCCGAAGCATCCGCATCAGCTTCACACATTCTTATCCCCTCAAAATTTGCCGAGCACGCCCCCACAACAGTCATGTTTTCATTTCCCTCCACATCTTCACCCTCCGAAGCCCTCGATGACGATTTGTCTGACCGGATGAACTCCGCAATGCTACAAACCAAATCTTTCTCAAACTCCAAGTCATCCCTGTGGAAATCACGATACCCATACCTCGCTATGCACCTGTAGATATGGTACTCCTTGGGCCCGATCCTCCCCACCAGGAACCTCTCTTCAGGCCGCACATGGGGAAACGGGACAGATTTTATGCAGAGGAAGACTAGAACTTGGTGGAAAGCCGGGAGGTTAGTGACAAAGTGGGAAAAGACAGCCGGGATGCCGGACACCAGTTCAGTGTGTATGACACCAATGCCGGGAACACGCACGATCCCCAGGGTCGGCCCAAGGCTGAGGAGCCAGTTCATGGAGACCTTGTTCTGGAGATCGAACTCGTACTTCTTGAAGGTCCCGTAGTGCCATGAGTACATGACCAGGAGGAAGATGAAGGAGAGGGCGATGGGGACCCAGGCTCCTTCACGGAACTTCATTAGCGAAGCCGAGAAGTAGAGTGCTTCGATGGCACCAAAAAAGAATGCGAAGCAAATGGCAAAGAAGATGTTTCGTTGCCAGCAGAGAACTATGACCACAGGCATCAGGCAGGTTGTCACCAACATGACTGTAATGACAGCCAGCCCTGTTCAAGAAAAAAACTGTAAGAAGATAACAGTAATTGCCCAGTCAAAGCGTCTAAGGCTCCTTTCGACACCTCTTATTGAAAACTGCTTGTAGAACTTATCATGCATAATAAGTGCTTCTGTGCAAGTGTTGAAATCCATTAGACATTACTTACTGAAAACTGCTTATAGCACTTAAGATAAATGATTCTAAGTGTTTTCAGATCTGCTTATTGAAAAGTTTTTCTGCCACTTATTCATGTGGTTTTCTTCAAGAATTTAAGTGGAAGTGTTCAAGTGGTTTTTTTTCAGTGTTCATCATAAGAGTACCATAAACATTTTTCCTAAGTGCTAAACAGAGCCAAAAACCTTTGAAAAGTACCTGATGCGTTCCCCAAATGTTTAGTGTCCCTAAAACCAATGGTGACAGCCAAACAGAGCAACATGAGAGTCCAATTGATGTCTGGAATGTAGATCTGGCCATGGAATTTGGATGATGTGTGGATAATTTTGACCCTAGGGAAGCAACCCAATGCAGAGCACTGTTTGATGATTGAGAAGGTCCCGGTAATCACAGCTTGACTTCCCACAACTGCAGCAAGTATGGCTATGGCAAGAACAGGCCACCTTAGCTTCTCTGAAACCACATATAACCAGATTGTTGAATCATCTGAACTTCAAACAATTCAAGTAATCAAGAAAAAATACGTAACACACACCAGGCACAGAGACATAAAACCCAATCTGATGGTTGCTTTGCATGATGTGATGCCTGGAAAGATATGCGGCTTGTCCCATGTATGCAAGAATTAAGGATGGGTAGACAACAAAGGTGAAGGCAATCTGCAATGAGCTCTTCTATTAAAAAAGAACCATTCTAATATTTAGTTAAATTATCTGACAGACATTAACAGTTGAAACCACTGACGTCTGCATCATGCATTCATCCGCCTCTAGGTTCGGTTTAAAAACAATAGTTTGATGAAAATGGACATCCTAGTGATTTCCATTTTCCTGAGCAAGTGAAAATAATGGCATAGTTATCTTCTAGTGATCTGCTTCAGGTTCATTTGATAGCATTTAATGAAAACTGTTTACAGCACTTATCAGGAGTAATTCCAAAAAATAAGTGGGGTTTTTCTGCTTCAGAAACGCACTAACAAAAATTACAGAAGAAAACTGCTTCTGCGTGGCAGAAAAGTACCTTTTCAATAAGCAATATAGAAACACTTATATAGAAGCACTTGTGTTAAGTGCTATAAGCCTTTTGCAACACATTTTGAAAATTGATTGCCCCAAATTTAACTGATTTTCATCAGGAATTCAAGTGTAAGCAGTTTTTCAGAAACAAAACAAGCACCGCTTATTTTTTCAAATTGTTTATCATAAGTGATAAGTGCTGTCAAACGTAGCCTAGGCAGTTTCGATAAATGTTGTCAAACGGACCCCAATCACTTAAGATAAGTGCTCATCATAAGTGTTTCAAGATTGTGATTGAAAAAAAAAAAAAAAAAACTTGCCATGCAGTTTACTTCTGGAATCCAAGTGTGTGTTTTCAAAAACAAAACAAACACAACTTATTTTTGAACCGTTTATCACAAGTGATAAGTGCTATAGCACTTTGAATCAAGTGTTGTCAAACGCAGCCAGGGCAAATTTCGATAAATGTCGACAAACGGACACCTATCACTTAAGATAAGTGCTTAGGCTTAAGTTTTTCGAGATTGATGAATGAAAAAAAGAAAAGTTTTTTTCCATGCAGTTTTCTTCTAGAATCCAGGTGTGTGTTTTCAAAAACCGAACAAAAGTTTTTTTTTCAAACTGTTTATCATAACTGATAGGTTTTACAAATAATTCCAATGAGGGATGCCAAACAGAGCCTCAATGAAGAAGAGTCGTGGTAGAATTCTAGGTCTTCCGTTTTCATACCACACTTTAATTCCATTCCGTCTTCGCAGTATCCTAAACATGTAGCCAGCCATGATTCAAAGGGGGTTGTTAACACAAACCTTGATTGATAGTTGTGAAAAGTGTCCAAGATCAGCGAACATTGTTTCTGAACCTGATGCACAGCAAAGCATGGCATTAGGGAAAAAAACATGTTAAAGAAATGAATTTCAATTAGTGCACCTACTCTCATACCAGTAATACACAAAAGAATCCCACCCAAAGACATCCAACCCCCTTTTTGGGTCTTCTTGAGGAATTTGTACATGTAGTAAGGCGATAGCGCTTCATAGATATGGGGATTCCAGTGGAAGATATTATACAGACCAATGGCACTGATGCACAGAAGCCATGTGATCACGACCGGTGCAAATATGAATCCCACGCGGTGTGTTCCGTAATGTTGCAGAGCAAACAGAAACACCAAAATGCCGCAGGTAATGGGCACCTGCACATCTGGAAAACCAATGAAGAACTGTTAGAAAGCCTAACCACGAGCAATTATATAATCAGGCACTTCAAGTAGCTAAAATTCAGTCCAGGGTTTTTTTTTTTAACTTGAGAATTTTGGTATGATCAAAGCATGGTTTATCCTACAGTTTCGGAAGAGAAGTTTAAAACTTTAAAAAGAACTTTCTGTTACAAACAACTTAGGGTTGAACAAGAAATAAAGACCGTGCCGTGCCACTTAAATTTCTTCCCACTTTCCACGCTTTTTTTATAGTCAAAAAGTGAAACAGGAAGCTGGTAAAGTGGGAAACCATTATAACATGTTTCCCATAAAGCTTAAAGTAGGTAGAGTCTGGAAGGGGCAACATCAGTCCAAAGAAAATTACTGGCAGAGGTAGGATGATCATCATCACCATTATCACCATCAGCATATCCATGGATGAATCAAAAGGCGCCAGAAATTTTTACTATAGAGAAAAATATAAACATCCATGACCGATTGTGTGACAAATTGAGTAAGATCCATCAACATGGGGCATTAGGGTTCATCATCACAGGGTTTTTTTTTTCATTTGGACGTGCTTGGAAGTCAGTCAATTCGTATGTTTCACTCGTCCAACTATCCATAATGATCGTTGCTGTCACTAGGGCTGCTTAGACAATCACCCTTTACCCAACTCCAGCACCTCATAACAGAGCCACGCCCCATCAACGCCACTCATTTCTGCTGTAGAACTTTCTTATAGTAGTCTCCCCTTCAAAATCATCCCAACGACATACTTTAATAGCAACCAACCAAACTTTGCAGGTTTTTATAATATAATATGGTATGATACGATACTCTTAAAAATGCAGCGGTCGTGATCTGTAGACTCTCTGTCGGGAAGGGGGGCTACAGGGATCACAAGAATGCAATGCTTCGAGTTCGGCCCATCACTACCCACCATGGGCATTCAAACCGAAGATTTCTTATCGCAAAATGATCTCGCAGGGTATAATATACTAGGTATGATGAAGTTTTTACACGCGAATCATGTTTCTAGACTAGGTATAAACCGTGTAAAAGAAAGAGGGTCTTAGTCTTACACTGGTGCTGCTCCCTGGACATGGAGAGCTCCAGGCCCGAAACCGCCGAGAAGACTGCACAGGATCACGGACCGGTGTCAAAATTGAGAGGAAGAGGCGGCAGTGGGGGGGGGGGGGGGGCATATATCATACCGGAGAGGGCGGGGGTGAGGACTCCGTCGCCGATGACCATGCAGGCGCCGATGAGGGCGAGCACGAGGAGGAGGCGCTGGAGGCCGCGGTGGCGCTGGAGGGCGGATCGGGCGGCGGTGGCGGAGTGGGGAGGGGCGTCGTCGTCGTCGTCGGGATGGGAAGGGGAGAGGCGGCGATCGGCGAGCTGGCAGTTGGGGAGGGGGGTGAGGCGGGCGCGGCGGCAGATGAGGGAGTAGAGGGCGAAGGTGCCGCCCTCGCCGCCGTCGTGGGCGCGGAGGACGAGGAAGACGTACTTGAGGAGGGGGACGAGGGTGAGGGTCCAGAAGACGAAGGACAGCACGCCGTAAACCTCCTCGTTGCTCTCCGAGTGGGTGATGTCCTCCGCGAAGGCGCTCTTGTACACATACAGCGGCGACGTCCCTAGGTCTCCGTACACCACCCCCAGGCTCTGATACGCCAGCGTCGCCGCCCTCCCCCACGACTCCCTCTGCAACCACCACCAGCACCGCAAGCTCAGAGAGAGAGGGAGAGGGAGAGAGTGTGGATGTGTATCTGACCTTAGTGGAGACGGGTTCTTCGGGGTCGCGGTCCATGGGCGCCTTCAGGGACTCAAGCGGAGGCCATTTGTTGCAGAGCAGGATTTAGGTGGAGGAGAAGACACGGATAAAATGAAGGAAATGGCGGGGGGGTTCGAGGAATACGACAAGGGAGGCGTTGCAGAGAGTCGCCGGAGAAGACACGGGGGAGCCAATGTGAGGGACCCGAGACGGGGAGGGGCTGCCGCCGCGGAGGAAGGCTGAGGCGGCGAGCAGGAACAGTCAGTCTAATGGAAGGTAGGTAAAATTTAAAAGAGAGAAGATGAATTATAATTTTTTTTTTTTTTGACAAAATGAATTATAAATTAAATGGAGTTATGAGTAGGAAGGAATTTTCTATAGCTGAAAACAGTTTTTTATTCCAATACGAAAAGCAGGGTGACGACCCCGTGCGTAAGGCAGGAAAGGATCGTGGATAACTGACGGGATAAGTTGGAACGAGATGGCGCCACGTGTCCGAAATAAATGGTGACCGTCGAACATTTATATAAAAAATATGGGTGATGGATTTTTTTTATTTTATCCTTAAATTGTCGTTGTTGAAAATAAGGAATTTGGATTCAGATCTTTTGAAAAAAACGTTCACACTAGTCGTATTTGTTTTCCTCACTTCCTCCCGTTCCTCAGGCTTTATATGTGTTTGGGAGTTTTAATATTGAATGAATTATAAAGTAATACATTGTTTGAAAGTTTTTTCTTTTTTTTCTTTTGAGGGTGTGGGGTGGACTTTAATGGGTCCCAAGTTATCTTTGTCTCCTAAATCATTTTTTAAAAATATATGTATAATTCAAATTAGAAAAAATAAAATTGATAAAAATAATGAGGGTAGTTGGCATTTTCTTTTGTTTTTGTATTATTTTGTGTCCATGAAAACTTCCTAGTTTTAAATACTTTTTTGGGGGTATTTAGGATGCACCACAAGCTATGTCACACCCGTGGCACACAAGGCCGGCCCCGGGGAAAGCCCGGCAAGCCCATGGGCTAGAGCAACACCATGGAGAGGGGCAACAAATCACCCCTTCCCCCCAAATTTCTTCCCACACCCTGGGTGTTCCTTCGTTGAGCACCCACCTGCGATTCTCCTCTACCCGATCTTGCCCCAGCACTCCCTGCTGCTGCACCCACCAGCCTCGCCCCGACGCCCCCACCTCCGCTTCCCTCCTCTCCTCTCCTACCCCGCTCATTGATGTTGGCATCACCGGCTCGCTTCGCCGATCCGGACCACATGAGGCTTTTTATCTTTTGCACCCCTCGAATCTGATCTCATGCTAGTGGGGCGATGTCGGAGCCGATGTGTGTGCCCCACTTTGCCGGCCAAACCAGCGACCGAGACCCACTCCCCTAGCTTGTCGCCGTTCGACCGGGCCCTGAGGTGAAGTGGTGAGTTTTTTTTATAATCATTTTTTAATTATCATAGTTTTTAAATTTTATTAATAGTTTTGTTTAATTTTTAGAAATTATGAGATTCACCGGTTCATTTGTGATTTACAGTTTCTCCATAGGTAATTAGTTTCGCATTTTAAATTTTATTTATTTTATGATTAAATAATTTGAAGATTGATTGGTTTATCAATTTTGGAAATAAAAAAATTTGATTTACAAACTATCTGATCATCCTAATCATCCATATAATTTTCATTTTATGTTCTTTTTAGTTTTTATGTTATTTGTTTATTAAATTGAAAAGTAATAATGTGTTTTTAAAAATGGAATACAAAATATATTAGAATGTATAAATCTCAAAGTATTTTTCTTAGAAAATGAAAATGCAAATGATATTGACTATACATGTTGTAGTTGCATTAGTGAAGAGAAACATTCCTAAGCTGATGTTGATCAAAACTTATCTTCAGATTACCATGTCACAAGAGAGATTGTAAAGTACCATAATTGGGTTCGTGAAATGCCGCAACGTACCCTAGTATGTCATGATCTATTTCTTTGTAATTTTAGATTTCCTTTGAATTAGGTTATTTAACTTGTTTGATTAAGAATCTCTATCATAATTGTAGCATCTGAATCAATTTTTAGCATTGAAGGCCATGCGTTAAACAAATATAAGTGTCGCATATTTCTATTAAAAGTTCAAGGCTTGATTTGTATATGAAGTTGAGTTCATGGTTCCACACCAACTAATAATGTTTTTTACTATTTAGAAGTGTGTTTTTTAATTCAACTAATATGTTATTTTAAACCTGTTGGTTCAAATTTTTACAGGTTAGGAATAAGAAGAGGGGGATGAAGATGAAGATAAGGATGATTTGGTGAATGATTCAATGATATTTGAATTGGTCTATAAAACATAGGTAAATTTTTTTTTCTTTCAAACATTTATGATTCAATTATAATGAAAACATAAATTTATTTGACATCCATATGTTTATTTTTTAAAATTCTCTTCCATTGCACATTTTGGAGTTTTGGATAACACATATAAAGAGTTAAATTTACTTTAGTATACATATTGGTTAACTTTTCCATGTGTTATTTTAAAAATCTCGTGTAATGCTAATTTTGACTTTATTGAGTTTTAGTGTTGGTTGCACTTGTTTTATATTATTTTATATTTGGTATATAAATGCATATAAGCATTGGGCCATACAATATGAGGTTAACCTGAGTTTAGTGGATTCTCTAAGCTGTTAAAAGTATTTTTTTAATCCTATAGTGTCATTTGGGTTGTATTTAAAAGTGTTTTAAGGTTTTATTGCTATAGATAGGCTTTGAAGCTTGTTAATATGTTCACATCTTAGTTTGGTTTAGTTTTTTGAAATGGTACAGAGCAGTTTTTTAGTTTTTTTAGATGTTTTAAAAATTTATTTGTCTATTTTTTGTTGTTTTTCATGGGTATAAAGTGTGCAGGTTTTTATTTTTTATATAAGACATTGTTTTTCCATGTTTAGAAGTTACATTTCACAAATGAAAGAGAACAAACTTCAATTGTTTAAATCATTGTTTGATATTGATTTAAGTTGACATTGTATACTTAATCATGTATTGATTTTAGATGATTTAGTTGCATGTCTTGACATTTTTTAATGTAGTTTTTTCAAAGGCTTAATAGACCAATTTTTACAATATTTAATGCCTTTTTTGATAGGTTTTGAAGTGGTTTAGAAGGTTAACAGCTGCAAAATTTTGTTATTTTGGCAAAATGAGTTTTTCGATCATGTTTAAGTTGAATTTACATACATAGAAGATTGTCGTTTTTATATGATTTAAAGCATTGTTTGACATTCTATTTTAGCAGTATTTCAAGGGAAGCATTTTTAAACATCTGTATTTTTTATTTTTTATTTGATTTTTTTTAATATTATGTGGTTTAGTATGTGGGTTGGTTCGCATGTGGACTGAACTTGTTTCTTGAAGTCTTCATATAACGTGGGTTTAAATGGATTTTTAATTTTAGGCCCATAAAGTGTGGGCTCTGATCTAATCTGCGTCGGCCCAGTCCTTTAAAAGGGCAACATTTTTATTGTTCGTCTTGGGAAACAAGATAGCTCGGGTTGGCCCTGGTGGCGGAAGCCGTTTCACTCACTTATGCACCAAGAGCAGAGCCACCATGCCCATCACAGAACACGGTCAAAGGCATAGCTCGATGGTGGTCACTTTGTGCGCCATGACAAACAAGGCCTCACCACGGTCGTGGTGGGCCAAAACAACCAAAATCTTAGGGCCAAGGAATGTCAGGGCTCCTAGGGTGAGTTGTAAATGAGGTCATCTTGGGCGTGGTGAACCTCCACCATGTCATGGTGTTATGTGGTTTGGAATTTCAAACGGTTGGATTGGTCATTTTATCTTAAAGGGGGTTTTCGCATGTTGAATGAGGTGTGTGCCATCATTATGAAAGGAGTTTTAATGTGTACTTGACTCGTTTTTACCTTTTAAAATCCCTCGTTTTCCCCCTTTGATAGATCTTTGAGATTCAATAGATTTTGGAGGAGAACTTTGGACGATCCTTGTGAGTCCCATCATCTATAATGGGTGATTTGGTTCCTCTCAGCTCAGTTTTTGTTCTTCGACTATTACAGAAATAACTTTTAACGGTGCTAGAAAAAGTCATCAACAACGCTAAAAAAAACACTGTTAATTTAAGCATCGTTAAAAGGGGTCACTTTTATCAGCTTTATCAAAAACGATGATAAAACCCCCTTTTATCAGCGCTAAAATAAAAGCACTAATAAAAGTTAAAAAAATAAAATAAAAAATCAAAGGTGGGGGGACCACCCCTTTTATCACCACTCGAAGCCCCCTTTAACAGCGCTACGTGTCCCACACAACCCCCCTAACAACGTGAGGCACACCCCCTTTAACAACGTTGGGCACTACCTGCGCGCTCTTGCCTCCCCTTAGATTCAAACCCGAGACCTCCCCCTTACGCGCCTGGACCCTTTACCGCTTCTCTATGTTGCTTTGTTCTCCATTTTCTGATATATATATATTTCTTTATTTATATATATCTAGTTATATTTTTTTATCCATATATTTATTCGTATATTAATATATATCTATATGATTATTTTTAAATACATTTATAAAACATGTTTTTTGTGTGTTTATAAAGAAATAAATAAATACATACATAAATACAACACACGCACACACACACATAATATATATATATATATACATGTATCTATAAATATAATTATACATATTTTTATTTATTTACATATATTATATATTAATATTTATATACATATATTAGAATATATAGATAACATATATCGGTTTGTTAATACAAATACACAAATATATAGACACACACACATTGTATAGGTATATAAATATTCATATATTTTTATTTTAAATAAAATGAATATTATTTTTTATTTGAATATGGTTTATATATTTATAAAGATATTTTATATGTAAATATGTTTACATATTTATTTATAAAATTTAATTTTTATGTGTAAATATATACAAATATGTATATCTGTGTATATACTTAATTATAAATAAAATACATTATGAAAAATGACAGAATTTGAATGTCATAATATCCTTATGAGTATAAGCCTTGAAAATAAATCGAGTCTCCATCGAAAAAAACAATAAGACCCCTTTAAACGAGCCTAAAAAATCCATTGAATGTTAAAAAATTGGGGTACCATAACTAAAAACTTAGTTTTGGAGGTCTTTTGAACTTTTTTACCTCAAAAAATGCAATCGGGATCCCCCGATCACTAGGGTGTAGAGCTTGTCGCAAGCTTTGATTTGATATGTGGTAGAGACCAAATGAACACCCAGATCAAAAGTTATGGTCGTTTGAAGTTCAAGTTACATTTTCAACTTATTTTAGACCTTTTATTTATTTTTTGTTTTTTTATCTTCAAATTGTTATTAAATGACTATTTGTAACATCCCAGGTAAATAATGAGTAAGACATTTTCATATTTATTAATATTTGTGAATTAAATATTAATTTTACTTTAAAGGGGACACTATGATTTGATGGCATACCCGATACGCAACAATGAGTTTCTTTGAAATCTTACGTTGCACACAATGCTGAGTCATACTGAAAAATAATAATATAATATTATTATTTTAAATAGTAGTTAACGCCTAGCCGTTGTAATGGTGGGAATGAACAGAACTAACTACAATATGATTATACATGTTTGTTAAATGTTTTTACATTTATCTAATAAATTATAGAGCCTTAAAATAAGAAAGAATCTAATTTTAAGCACAATACTCTAATATTCTTTAAAAGGTCGATTTACCGCATTTTAACGGTGAACCCTATTTAAATCTAGTTTTGGTCACTTTTATATATTCTATTTGACAAAATAAAATTCTTCTTTAGATTCGAGACATCAAAATTTACTTTGGGTAAATTTTTGGTATTTTTCTGATAAAATTCATTTTTTAATGAATAGTGAAAAATACTGTATTTTAATTCAAAACTGCCTTTTAATCTAATTTATTTATATGGTTAGATTATCTTTATAATTGTTTTTAAAGTGTAATTAGATTATATTTTTTCCATTTTATCCAATGTTGGTCATTAGAATTAATTTCACTTTGAAATTGTACATAAACAAGTGTCAATCTTTTGATGATTATTGTTTCTTAAAAACAACTATTTGTTTTGACAACGAGAATTGATTTTAAATTAATTAATGCAACTTCTATGTTTTGAATTTGGTAAAATAGACATTATTTTTGAATTCGGAATATCAAATATAGTTTAGGCTGAATTTTTGGTATTTTTCTGAAAAATTTCAATTTTTGATGAATAGTGAAACCACTTAGTAGTAGTTAAAAAACTGATTTTTTCATTTAAATGAAATTTTACCGCTTTCGTGAATTGAATTTCAAAAATCTGTCATACATGGTTGTTATTATTAAGTAAAATGTGGTTCAATAAGATGAAAATAATTTTTGGTGAATAGTAACTTTTGACTTTTATTTACCGCAGTTAAAGGTAAATAGAGTAATTTAAGGTAAAAATAATATTATAATAATAAAAAATTACCTTAACACTTGTCCTAACCATATTGGATGAGTCATGACCGATAATGGGCATCCTTGGGTTGATTTTGGGACCCCATGGAGCCACTTAAGAGTGATAATGACACTTTATTTTAATTAACTTAAAGTAAATACAAAAATGACATTAACAAATATCTTTTAGTATATTAATTTTTACATGGGGTTATATAAGTCATATTTTTGACTATAAATATTCATTGGAAATCTAATAAGATTTCCTACATTATGATATTTTTTTTATAATTTTTAGACATCAAATAAATTAGATTATTTATGACACAATAATGATGCAGTATTTACCTCATTAATAAATGATTTAAATAAATAAGATTATTAATATTAAAACAATATCCAAAACCTGTCCAATTCTTATTGGATGATTTTATTTCAAACATGAGTCATCTTATCTTCAACTTTAATGTCTTTTGTACCCTTTGAAACCGAAGATAAGTTTATAATAAAATAACATTTTCAAACATTCTTAAAGATCCCCTTCTCTCTCTTATAAAAGGACATCACTTCTAACCCATTACTCACACCTATCAAGCCCATTGGCTCGTCCAAACCCTGCCCAAATAAGCTATCAAGATCCCTCAACTCCTCCTAGAAGCCTTAACTTAGGCAGAAGGCACTTCATGAAGTTCTTTTGGTTCAAACCAAAGTGGGTTACCCAAATTAAAGGTAACAATTTCTCTTAACTTCTTTTATTTTATTTTACTTCTCCAACCCCTAAAATCATTTTATTTATTTCTTTTATAACAACACCAATATCCTCAATATAATAGGATGTTGTTATGAGAAGGATTCTAACTACACTTACACACACCTCCATCTAATGGGTGAAGAACATACTGTTTCTGTGGATGACAAACTAACACCTCATGAAGCGATGATTGTTCAATTATCTCCTACCGCCTCTCATAGCGGTCATTACAATGACACTGTATTTATATATGATATATATTTTGTTTATTTTTTCTATATGCTTCTATAATTTTTATTTACAAACATACCTTTATGCTTTCCAATATGTGTAAACACGATAATTTTATTTGAGGAAGTGCGGACTACCGCCCCCTTAAGGTGATATGATTTGTTTATGAAATACATGAAATGTATAAAAGATATAGTTAATGAAATTATGTAACATATATATCATATTATATTATACTATAATTATAATATACCTATGTATTATTATGTTTTCATCCCTTTAAATATAAAATAGAAATGAAAGTAGCATTCATGCGTACGTACGACTTACCGTCTCCATGAACGGTGTGTTTCATTTCTTAACTCCAAATGATATAGAATATTATAAATATATATAAACTGGATATATATGATATATATGATATCTAAATCATGAATATCAATCTGTAAATAATGGGATTTTGACCACATGGATAATTTATAATTATAACAAGTTCATTTTTGACTTAAGTTCCGAACATCGACCAAATGTCAGATATGAATTAAATTAATTAACTAATTGTTATAACAATGTAATAAGTGACATAAAAGGAATAATAAACAATAAAAATTTTCTTAAGGAAGAAGAAATTAACTTAAGTTTATTATTCAGGAAGAACACAGAACATACGAGTCAAGTCGGACACGAGGTAAGAGATTTCTTATCTCACTTTTAATTCCGCAAGATTTCCATTATTTGCCACTTATTTATTGCATGTGGTGTATTTTGTACTTCCATTTGATATATACTATCATGATTCTATTTATATTCATGGTATTCTGTGATTAATTTTGTGGTTATTAACTTTTGGTCATACGACTCGATTGAATTACAACGTGGTAAGGGGTTTTCATCTCACTTTTTATTCCCATGAGATTCATGCTATATTTACCACTATTTCTTTTTGTGTAGAGTATGTACTGCCCATGATTGTATTCCTTGTGGAATATAATTTAATTTATGGGTATTTACATCTTCATTGTATGATCATTCTTTCATGGGGCACTACAACATAAATCGTATTTAGCGACGGTCTTTTAGCGGTAGTTTACAAAACCACCACGAAACCTTTTCTTAAAAGGGTTTCACGGTGGTTTATTAAAAACCGCCGCTAAACCCATTTATTTTTTTATAGTCGCGAAACTCCCCCCCCCCACACCCGATCCAACCCTCTTCTCCCCCCCGATGCAGCTTCTCCCCTTGACCCTGTTGAGCCCCAACCCTAGGTCCGCTCCCCTCCATTGCCGCCGGTGACCTCGCCGCCCGTCGCCGTTGACCCCCCTTCGCCCCCCGACACCTGAGACGCCGCCTTCTCCCCCAAACCCATCGAGTTCCTACCCTAGGTCGGCTCCCCTCCCCTTCCGCTGGTGGTTTGCATAGTGGTAGGTATGGTTTTTTATGTTTTTTTACTCTTTGGATGTTTGTGTATTAGCCTTTTTATCCAGGATATTATTTATGATTTATCATGTATATGGGATATTGTTTTTTATTTTATGTTCATATTATGTGATGGTTTGGTTTATGAGTTTTTTTGATTAATTTTATTATGTTATAATCTTCTTGGTTCTTTCACTATTAAGAAAACTGTTTATTTTTGTGCATGGATGTCTAAATGTGATATTGGATGAGTGGACCTTAGTACGGGAGGGAGATAGTTAAACTAATGTAGGTGCGAGTTAGTTCATATGTTTATTCATTTAGGCATTACTATTCTCATTTCACATTTTCATGAGAGGTTTTGGGGATTATCCTATCGAGTATACTTATATAATCACTCCCACATATATAAATATGTTTTAAAGGTTTTTGAGGGAGATTTGGTGGATGAGGTACACATTTCTAGTGTGGGGATTGTAGTTGCTTTTAGATTCATTTTCATAGGAGTTTACTTTTGATATTTATTTTTCATACTTTTGTTATGCATGGAAATTACATGAATTATGGATTGAGTTTTCTTTTATATCTTTTCAATTTGATTGGTGGTTTATTTTATATTGCTAAGATTATGGGGGTAATGAAAGATTTCTAGGGTAGTTTAACACTTAAACGAAGTAGTGATAGTAAATAAGAAACAAAAAAACCCATGATCACCATGCATGAAACCCAAAGACAAACAATAAATAAAATGAAGAAACTATTATATACCTTACACTGAAGAGTTTCAACATTTATCTTTATTCATTACGTGTGATAAATATCACTCAAGGGTATCCATAATATTCCCCTCTACATAGTGTATCCATGGGTTGAACGAAGTCACCTAACATTCAGGTGGTACTCTCCATCCATCCAAGATATTCTAGTATCTCTTGAGTTTTAGGATAAAAGATGAAACAAAGCACCGAAGCATATGAGATATTCATCCAAGATCTTACACAAGAATCATACACACAGTTATTTTGACCCTCTGCCTTTATATAATCTATTAGATATGTCCCCCAAGCCTCACACATTTAATCATGTGTTACATAACACATGAGTAAATAACATATGGTTACTTCGGTTTGCAACCCATTGATCGAATGTGTAATGATAATTATCATATAAAAACAACATTTAATCTCCCTTTATTTAATTATATCTTATGTGGTGGTAGAAATATATAATCATAAACATGCTTTACGACTAACCCTTAATAAGGAATATAATATTCCTTGTTTTTATTATACCAAACAATATGATATAACCATGAATTCATCATATGTGTATGGATTTAAGGAATATCTCCTTTAATATCCTACTTTACCTAAAGCCTCATAGACACAATTCCATTTCCCCTTATATTGTATCATGTATAATAATATGTGAAACCATATTCGAAAATAATTTTGGATATCTTCTAAAACACTTTTATAAATCTATCATTAACTTCCATTTATATCACATCATATATAATACCTTGTGAATGTCCATCCCAAACTCTTTTAAGATAAACTGTAAAACACTTTTAAAGAATATCTATGTGCTAAAAAAAATAACCACTCATTCAACAATAATGTTTTACCCCATGTTACTTTATAACATTAATAACAAATATGAATTCCCAAATTTATGAATGTAAGCAAAGAACAACCTCTAGAAAAGAACCAATGCAACTCAAGTTGCAAAGGGATATGGCATGATCTTCATCAAATACTTGTACCTCTATACCAATATCCACCATCTACATCATATACAATCATGCATCTTATATGACCCCTTTTTCTAAAACATTGAGTGCCCATGAGAAAAGAACCAATATAATCATTAATTCTCTTAGTTAAGGCTTGGAAACATCTTTTTATTCTAGAATAATCCTTTTTATGTAATTCTAGATTCAACAAGTGACTTATTTTAGCATGAAACTTCTAGATCAAGTTTTGAAGAAAAAAAGTGGTTTCTTAACACCACTTGCTGAGTCAGGATCATCCATGACATGTTTTGATCATATTTTATATCAAATGAGACTTGAAATAATTATTACATCACTTATTTCATGTATTTTTTGGATTTAATCAGATCTTCCTTTAGCTGAATAACATGTACTTTATTAACACATCCACCCCATGGATCATATCTCCCCCTAAATATTGGGCCACTTCAAACGATGGTTAGAATTATTTAATTTAATGGGAGAGGGGAACCACCAACTTTCTTAAGTTGAGTAATGTGGTTGGACTTTGTTCACTCACCCTAATCTCCTAATTTAATTATAATCTTTGGTGGTGGTACTACTTTAGATGACACCACTAGTAAAAATTTCTTCACCATTGTTAAATTTAAAATCTTCTATTTCCTAGTCATTGGGATTCAACCCAGTTGTGGGAGTAATCCTAATTTTTTATATTTCCTCCATTTATGAACTATGAACCATCCATGAACTCTTTGTTATGCTTATTTTTCTATTCAAGGCTAATTCCACCAGTCTTATTCTCATGCTTTGTAGTTTTTTAAATGAGACCACTTAAGCATTTTTCTTATAATCCTTCCTTAAATTCCATCAAGAACAATTTTTCCATTTCAATATAGGGCGAATCAAATAAATTAATTATCCTTTATTTCATAGGTGTGATAGATTCCCCCATTTTCTTCATACTCCAAATTTAATACTCCTTTAGTTTAAATTTTATTTTTCATAGGGTTTAGATTCATTTTTGCATTGCTTGTTTATTAAGTTTCATACTACAATGTTATAACTGGTACTCAAAGTCCCTCTAACTACATCATCAATGATAGGGAGAGAAAATTTTTCATTTACATTCGAATATCTTTAATATATAGAAACCATCAATTATTTCCAAATTCCCTCAGGGGTACATTTCTTGTGTAGGAGTTATAAAAATTTAGGCCATACATATTCAATATAGGGGGTCCCAATTTAACATCATGTATTGTGGGGATTCAAAATAACAAGACCCAAATTGTGTATGTGAATTAAAGTATTGATTAAATAAGATTCAATATGTTGAACCATCACCGGTCATGAAAAAACCCTGTTAAAATGTATATTGCCTAAGAAAATACTCACTAACTTCTTGTTTCTTCAAGTGATTTTGTAATCACATGGGTATAAGCATACACATGCATGCACATATGTACTTTTGTTTTCTATTGGGTGATTTACCATATGTATTTATATAGGATAACCTTACGTAACATATTTATATATTTTTTCAACTAGTATATATGAATCTATTTCCCTATTTAGTAATAGTTATGTGTTTTAATTTTTTTTAATATTGTGTAGGCACATTGTGATATACATGGATAAAAGTTGGATCACATTACCGAGGAACACACCTCAGTATATTAAGGGTTTGAATGAGTTTTTATATTTTTCAATTTCAAATCGATCCGTTGAAGGGAGAATAAGATGTCCATGTACTAAATGTAAATTTAGAAGATGGTTGAAGAGAGATAAAGTTTACAAACATTTAATATTGAAGCAATTCCCTAGTCAATATTTGCATTGGATTTGGCACAGAGAATCGAACGTTAATGAAAGGTTGAGCACTGATGTCAATCCATAGAATGACCTCCCAACTTCATCGACAATGGAAAATTAAATACAAAACCTTATAAATGATGCATTTGACACTGCAAGAGACCACCATCAACATCAAAACATATTAGAACAACCAGATGAGGGTGCTACAAATAGCAACGAGACAAGTGATGTTTTTGAGACTGTAGGATAACCATATCAAGATTGTAACATATCAGTGGACTGTCCTATTGATTCTGTGGATACTAATGTAAGAGAAAACTTCACTAAGGAAAATACGTTTCATGATTTAGTTGACGATGGAAATCAAGAGTTGTATAGTGGATGTTTGAAATATTCAAAACTTTCTTTTATGCTGAAGTTGTACCATATCAAATGTCTATGTGGAATTAAAAATAAGGCAATGTCCATGATATTGGAATTGTTGTGTGATGCATTTCTTGAAGCAAACATCCCCGAGTCTTTTTATGATATGAAAAAGTTGTTAATAGGCCTGGTTTAAATTATACAAAAATACATGCGTGTGCCAATGATTGTATGCTTTATTGGCGAGAGGATTCAAGTAGAAAAGATTGTAAAAAATGTTCTTCTTCTAGATGGCAGTCAATGGGTGATGTTGGAAGTCTGAATCAACATAATTTCATGAAGAAGAAGAAAAGGAACACACCTGCAAAGGTTTTGTGTTACTTTTCTTTAAAGCCTCGATTTCAAAGATTATTCATGTCATTGAAAACCACTGAACACATGAAGTGGAATTCTGTAGATAATAACAATGATGGGTTAATGAGACATCCACAAGATTCACAATTGTGGAATAAATTTGATTCATTACATCCAGATTTATCAACTGATCCTAGGAATGTTCGATTGGGATTGGCTACTGATGGATTCAACCCATTTGGGACTTTGAGTACCAGTTATAGCATTTGGCCAGTTGTTTTGATCCCTTACAATCTGCCTCCATGGATGTGTATGCAACAAACATCTTTTATCATTTCAATGATTATTAATGAACAAAAATTCTTGGAAATGATATTGATGTATATTTGTAGCCTTTAATTGAATAATTACAAGAGTTGTAGAGCAACGGTGTTGAAAAATTTGATGCTTCTTCTAAGACAATGTTCAAAATCTATGCTGCTTTAATGTGGACAATTAGTGACTTCCTTGGGCTTGAGAATTTATCTAGTTGGAGCACTTACACGGGTTTGGATTGTTTAGTTTGTAACTTTGATTTTGAGCCCAAATGGCCACCTCATAGTAGAAAATGGTGCTTCTTGTGCCATAGAATATTTCTCGATGCATCTTATAGATTTCAGCTGAACAGATCAAAATTTAACAGTTTCATTGATCGTAGACCACCTCCAAAGTTGTTAACTGGTTCTAAAATATTGACACAACTTGGAAATTTTGAAACAAAATTTGGGAAGGTTCGTCATTTGAATGATAACGGGAAACGGTTTCGAAGTGCAACGTCAAGCGAAATCGGAACACAACAATGGAAGAAACAAAGTATATTCTTCAAACTTCCGTATTGTGAATTTAATTTGTTGCAGCATAATCTTGATGTGATGCATATTAAGAAGAATGTATGTAACAATTTTATTTTCACATTGCTTAATGAGCATAGAAATTCAAAGGATCGTCTCAATGCTTTCAAATACTTACAAGTAATGAACATAAAACGCGATCTCTGGCCAGATGAGAATGAAAAGCATCCTTCGGCAATTTTTGCAATGAAAAATAGGGATAAAGATACATTCCTTCAAATTTTAAAGAATGTTAAGGTATCTTATGGGTATTCAAGTAACATATCAAGGTGTGTTGACTTGAATAATCGTAAGTTACATGGATTGAAAGGTCACGATTCACATATTTTTTTACAACAGTCACTACCATTGGCATTGTGTACATTATTACCTGAAAAAATTACTACTGTTGTACTCCAATTCTGCACATTTTTCAGAAAACTATGTGAGAAATCTATACATCTATTTCAGCTTGACAACCTCCAAGATAGGTTTGTATTGACCCTTTGTGCAATGAAGATGATCTTTCCTTCATCTTTTTTTACTGTAATGATTCATTTAACTGTGCATTTGGTTGAGGAAGATAAATTAGGAGGCCCTGTTCATTATCGATGGATGTTTCCAATTGAGAGGTACTTTATTTATATGTTTTTCAGTTAAGTAAAGAATTTTTGGCACTTAATTAAATGCATAATTATATTTATTTTATTTCACTGATATCTTGGGCATTTGAAATCATACGTGAGAAATAAAGCTCAACCAGAAGGCTCTATTGCTGAAGGCTATTTAGATGAGGAGTGTCTTACCTTTTGTTATAGATACTTAGATGATATTGTGACAAGATTTAATCGAGTTAGACGTGTTGATGACACATCGACTCAATCTCAAATACATCAGAAATCAAAAATATTTCCTGCTATTGGCCGATCAGTTGGGAGGACCTCAAATGTGACACTGACAGAATTGAAATTATTACAGGTACATAAATATGTGCTGCTGAATAGTGAAATTGCAGATCCATTTATTGAAGAGTTGAGGATACAAAAAAAGATATGAATGAGAGACCAAACATAAAATGAGAAAAATATAATGAAAGCTGTTAATAAAGAGCTTGTAGAATGGTTTGCATGACGTGTAAGTTCATAAATATTTAAATAAATACGAATATTAGTTTGACACATATATTTTGTAAATCTAATAAATTATATTTCTTTTTTTAGATCATGAATACTGATACTCGAGCATAGGTGTCAGAAGATTTGAAGTTTATTACTCGAGCTCCTCTAAAACAAGTTAGAAAGTTCGACGCTTACAACGTGAATGGCTTTAGATTTCGTATAGTCGATCGAGAAGAGGGTTTGAAAACATAGAATAGTGGTATATTTACATTTGATGAAGTAGAATACTGTGGAAAGATGACCGATATTATTGAATTAAACCACCATAGACATTTTTTAGTTGTTTTATTCAAATGCAATTGGTTCGATATTATCAGAGGTGTTAAATGAAATTTACTTCTGTGAACTTCTCTCGCTTGATGGATGTTGGTGATCATGAACTGCATGATCCATATATCTTATCATCACAAGAAAAAATGGTATATTATGTGAATGATGTTGTGGATGAAGGGTGGAGTGTAGTTTCTCACGTAATATAAAGAGATTTGTATGATATGGGTGATGAAGTAGAAGATTTGACCTCAAAAATTGAATCTCATCAACAACAAGAAGCAGAATTATTTTTCCATCATGATATTGAAAATATTAGTCTCGAAAGGATGAATGAAGTGGATGAATTAATGGAGCAGGAAACATACATGATTGAAGGGGAAAATGATTGTATGTACAATTATTTATTCATTCAACAACCACTTATTTCATTTGTGCAATCATTCATTATCATTGTTCTGTATATTTTGTTTATTAGTACAAAGCATATATTATCATTTTTAATTTTTTTTCTGCATATTTTTTTTGAAATATATGTTCTGAACTTAAATTTATTTGATTAAATGACATGAATGTCAAGGAGGAAGCGATACACTGTTTCATCCACTATTGCGACAGATGGCGATCCATCTGTCTCCCTTCCTACGACATATGAGCCACCAGCTGCCTGCCCCCCTGCACCATCTCCCCCTGCACCATCTCTCACACCCTCTATGATCATCCCTTTAGAAGTTAAGTCATCGAATCCCCCTTCAATAGCCTCATCAGTCAGGCGGCGACACGCCACTTCTAGTTCATCTCGAACATACTAGAGGGTCACTGTTATAGGTACAAATTTTAATATAAATAAATTTATTGAACTTTTTTTATACTAAATATTTGTTCATTAATGATAAAAAATGCAACTGTGGAGAAAAATATAAAAATTTCAGATGTGTGGAATATGAATGGAGAGAAGATAGTTGTCCCATTTGATTCATATGGGGTCCCTACGGATGATGCCGCAGGATTACTTGGCCAAATTCTAGGCCAGCTGGCAGCAAAGCCCATTTACCTTCCTATTTCTTATGATGATTAGAGATATATGCCTCCAAGTTGAAAAAATGAAGTTTTTGATTCCAAAATAAAGGTAATTTTAATAAATTATGGTGTAATTGAATGTCATGTTATTAATATGTTCAAAATGAATTTCTGTATACAGATGTTTTTCCACTTTACAGTTACTGATGTGATAGCACGAAATTAGACGTTGAAAAATCTTGGTAAGAAATGAAAAAACTTCAAATGAATATTGTGGGGTGATTTCAACTATACTTCGTTGATCGTCCAACAAATGTATGAGAAGCTACCCAATAGGGTACCCAAAGAACAGTGGAAAGTTTTTGTTGACAGATATCATGATGAGAAGCAGATGGTATTTAGATATATATTATTATATTAACCTAATTTTACATTTATACATGTATATGAAGAGGATATGACATTGAATACATTACTATTAAATTTCATTTTATTTATTTCAGGATCTCTCAAGAAAGAATGCATCAAGCCGGGCTAAGCAAGTCACCCATCACACTTTGAGGTCAAAAAGATTTTCTAGAAGCCGATCGACTCTGGTAATCTTTTCATTAGTTTAAATATTTATAAGATAATATTATCTGTTTAATATATTAAATTGTTTATTTATCTTTGTTTAATTCATTTATAGAGTTTAGGGCACAAAACATCCTGAATTGAAGTGTGGTTGGATGTTTATAAAAAATTTGATGGAAGTTTTGTTAATGAGCCTGCCAAAGAAGTTGGAGTATGAACTAATTTTTTCATTATAATAACTTATTATCAGTTTTTACTATGTTAATATATATTGATATTTGATTTATAGGCAAAAATTAAAGAACTATGAGATGCCAATCCTGGGCAGTCTTACTCAGTCTCCCAGGATGACCCGGTTGCTAAAGTCCTTGGGAAGAAGCATCCTGGTAGAGCGTGCGGGATGGGTTTGGGACCCGTACCATCTGAGGTTTTTGGAAGGCCACCAGGGATTGAAGCTGTATCTACTCCTAGTTGTATTTAGTCTATACCAAGAGATGCTCAGAGAGAGATTGTTTGTCTATGAAACACAGTTCACGAGCAGGGGGATCAAATATCCGCTTTGTAGAAAGCGTTGAATGATATACGTCAGCAGATGAGAAGATATGCCCCTGGTGGTACTGTATCAACTAGTGGTGAGAATTTAAATAAAAAAAAATTCAAAATCATTTAGTATTCAAGCTTTTATTAGTTTTAAGTTTAAATATAAATATGCAACACTATTTAATTTTCAATATAATGTTCTTACTGAGAGGGCCTCTGAGCGGTGGCTACCACTCTATGCGCGGGGCTAGGGTTTTCTTTGGAGCTGCCTCATTCCCTCCTCTAGCATGGCTTGGTGTGGATCAACTTCATCTCCCCTGGATCAGCTTTGGTCGGCATCGCTTGGCGTAGGCTCTGGCTATCGGCTCCGTCTCGTATCTCGGTGTTGTCTCCAGCATGAGCTCGGCCTGACGTCGGCGTGGCTCGGTGATGGCTCGGCCTGGCGTCGGCATGGCTCAGCGTCGCCTCCAGCGTGATTCTGGATTTGTCATCCAGTGTGGCTTGGCGTTGGCTCCGAAGCAGCTCGGAGGGGGGAGGTCCGTTTCTGGTTTTGGTTTTGGATGTTGCTACGACTCTTTCAGAGGTTTGATTTCAGTGGTTTTGCAATTTGTTTTGATGGCTTTAAAAGTTACGGATCTATTGGCTTGTGGTGTGGATTTCGCTAGTTCGGTCCTCCCCTCCCCCTCTCCCTCACTTCTTGTGGCTTGCCTCAATGGCTGCGGTGGTGGTGGGAGTCTCATGGAGCATGGGGGTTCGTTCAGAATGATCCTGGATTGCTTGTCTGTGATGAATTCGACTGGTTGGCATTCGGGTGGTTGGCTAAGCATTTGAGGAGCTGTGAATCGCAAGTCTGGTTTTAGTGTTTTTTGTCTACTGTGTTGAAGGCTCAGGATTGGTGGATCTGCTGGTTGAATGTGGAATCAGTGGAATGGATTTTGATTTGGCCTTCTCTTGGGTGATTCCGGCTCCGAATGAAGATTTTCAATTTGAATTATGGTGTGGTTGATTTTGTATGTTGAATGAGTTGTTTGGTTGGCCATTTTTAATGGTGTTTAAAGTTTGTTGTGAAGTCATGTATGGTTTACCACTTTTCCTCAAAAGTATTTGTTGGTTTCTCACTTTTTCCTCAAAAGTGTTTGGAAAATAAAAATATCAATTTTCAGTCAGTCAATATAATGTTCTTACAGGTGGTAGCAGGAAGTAGAGATAGAGGTGGAGAGGGTGAAGATATGTGTTCATCATCAGACAATGATTAGTTGTATTGTTGATATGTTGGAGGTGGATAGGGTGATGATATGTGTTCATCGGTTTGTATATGTATCATGTGTGGCACATTGTTGCCACCAAACATTTTCATGACCTAACATTTTCTTGATTTTTCATGTTTCCTTTTATGTATTTTATTGATTTCTGATGTTTCCTTTTATGTCTTGATTTCTTGAGTGTGTTATGCACCATATATGTCGATTCTTTATTGTGATGATTCATTTTTTATGATTTGTTTTTCCTAAATTTATTAGGTTTGTTGGCCCTAGGTGAACATCCCACTTCAAAGAATTATAGACTGGTTATGGGGATATCGGTCCTATAATGTGGATATATAAAAATAATTTCATGGATTCTAAGGAGATTAGTAATATTTTTAGATATAACGAGATGTATTGTAACCAACCTTCCATACCAAAACTCTCTAAATACTCAATGAAGGAAATTTATGTTGAATTGATTGTGCGAGGAATCATGAAGCTCATTTCATATTTAGGACACAACAACCTACATTAGTCCCCTACCAAAGCATTAACAGAACCAACCATTATCTTTCCAACAACTTTACCATAGTGAAGAATAGGGAAAAAATTAGGATATGGGAAGAGGGAAACTCACCTAAAACTATTAAGGGTTGGTCTCCCAATATTGAGGTTAAAATCTATTGAAAAGGGTCCAGAATTCCTCTTAGGGATATACTTGGGTCATCTAAGAACTGATTGAAAATATGGAAGAATGTGGGGGATTAAGGGTATTTTAGAATATATAGGTGGTCTAGAAAACAAAAGACCTTGGTGAAGCCCCATACACAATTCCAGAGAATTACTGAAAAGGGAGGGGTCTATGGAATAATGGGAAGGACCTTTCCATAATGAGGCTGGTCAAGGTATCCTATGAGAATTGCAGTTATATCTGTGATGAAGATCTGATAAAATAATATAAGGGGCCATGATATATTCTATAGATCTATTTCAGAGAGCACAACTAGAAAGGGGGTCTTATGACACAATCCAAATCCATGATTCTACTACCCCAAATTTGATAAAACACCCACCCCCCCCCCCCAAAAAAAAACTCACCCTCAGGCACCATGACACAACCAAGGTGACAATTCCTAAGCCATGACCAAAATGGAGGAATAACCCAAACACTCCCATGAGACCTAATGTTGTAGCCTACCAATCCACACCATAGAACTCCAAGGTCTATACTGTGACCCTTCACCACAATGTAGCCATGAAAAAAATGGATGTATCACCAAAATCCTCTCTATGCACCCCCCCCACACACACCAAAAACAACCTATCCATACCTTAGTGGCACTCTTTATGGTGAAAATGATATCCTCTACAGTTAAATCCCTATAAAAACATAGTGATTGCCTTAAAATTTCCCTGAAACTAAAGTAACAACTCTCAAACAATAAAAAAATATAAAAATAGTAACCAGGATGTTACAATTCTCCTCACTATATGACTTTTTTTATCTCTGGGAAGTCATGTGGGAGAAAGATGCTCTAGAATTTCTGAAGGTACTCTACCCACCACCTCTATCTGAGATTCATGTACTTCGAAGAAAAGATATTTCTCATACTATTATGATAAAAAACGATCATGAAAATCTCTCCAAAAGATTGTGTCTCCAATACTTAAGCACATGCATATATGAAAAAATGATCAAACTCATTATAGGGGTAATTTTTATCTTGTGGATAATGTTGAAGAGATTCATAGGCCACAAAAAGAAGTTTTACATTTTATAAAAATATATTTCTCACACCACTTGTCATGTTTTTATTAAATATGAATCAAAATTTCCTTGGTTGTGCATAGTTAAGCATCTCTTTTCATATTGACTGTAGTATGTATTCTGTTGGTCTTTTGGTATTATTGGAATGGTTTTTTTTTCAGGGCACTGGTATAGAAGCTGTAGAAACTACTTTTTTTTGTAAATCTGTTTTTAGTGGCGGTTTTAACCATCGCTAACCATAACCAGAATGATTCACGGTGGTTAAAACTACCACTAAATGTTAGTATTTTTCTATTAGCGGCGGTTTTAACCGCCTCTAAATGTAATAGGAATACTTAGCAGCAGTTTTAACCACCACTAAATGTCAGCATTTTTCTATTAGCTATGGTTATAACTGCCATTATGATATTAAATTTAGAGGTGGTTATAACCGCAGCTACAAATGCCCATCTTCTGCGCGCAGTTCATGGCGGTTAGGATTTTTTTAGTGGCGGTTTTAACTGCCACAAAAAAAGTGAGCCCCTGCCCCGGGAAAACCACCAATAAAAACATCATAAATGCTGTGAACTACGAAAACTACGAAAGTTCCTATAAACCACCGCTAAATGGATTTAACCACCAGCAATAGTGTCCCAACACACAATTTAGCGACGGTTTTTGGAAACCATCGCAGAAGCATATAACGGCGGTTAAAACCACCGCCATACCCAAAAATAATCGTCTCGAGCAGTCAATTTTCCTGTAGTGGGATGTATGTTTCATAAGTTACTAAATCGGTAAGGGAACCTTTCACCCTATTCTTTTTAAAAGACATTTTTTTGTTATGTCTTTTAATTTACATCTTCCTATATTGTGATATGTTCTTATATATCCTTATTGATGTAAATTTTATGTCAAAGTGATAAGATACCCTTTTTCTCTCTCATCAACTCATTTTCTGAATTTTAATGTGACGCCGTTAGGCTGTCGAATTTCTGTAAGGGAACTTCTTTACCCAATTTCAATTATTTGGGTTAAAATTCTACTTATTCATTATGTTGTGTTATGAATATGTGTGAATAAACTCTAATTGTTTTACACTTAATATCCACTTATATTGGGTGTATAATTATTTTTCACACATAACTATGTCATTGATTTATCCTTAATCTAAGGATACCGTCTTTATAAGGGATTTCGTCTAAATTTACATTCCATTGAGACTTCAATGCTGTTATGTACCAATTCACTCTTATATGGTGTATATACTATCCTTTGGCATATTATATCATGAATACCTTTATTCTCATGATATTATAAAGTTATGATTAAATGTTATTCCTCAATTATTTGTATTCAAGCATCTCTCATTTTATTAAAAACTCTTTAACTAAAATATCATTTTAAATGTTTTAATGATTTATTCTTATAAATATTTTAATTAATGTCCATGTTTTAAAAATGGTTTTAAGAATTTATTTATATGGATATTAATGGTTTAAAATGTTAATTCCTTTATAAGATTCAAAGTGGTATGGGACACTTTGATTCAAAAATCACTTTATTAAATGTTTTAAATGGTTTTGAAAATGGTTTGATAAAGCATTGATTATGTTAATATCTTGAAATGATATATTGTTATTGCAATGTGGAAATGTTATCTTCTTTTGTGATTATTTTACATGTTCTGAATATGTAATGGATATTGGGCATTGTTTACGTATACAGGTGGTTCCATGATAAACCTAGGGCAGGTGAGCCCGAGATAGCTCTCCAATGTATTGGGTAATGTGACGGAGGTAAACGTGATGTTTCTCCTAAGATATTTAGGGAATATACTGTGATGGGTATTCCAAGTGTAACTCCCTACGTAGCTGTGATAGCTACAATGTAATTTTGATATGGATTCCATAAGTTACCTTTATGATTTATGATTTCTATGTGTTATTCATAAATCTTATGATTTCATGAGGAATGTTATGATTGAAAAGTATGGTTTATTTGATTTGTATTTATTAATGGGTTAATATTTTCTTTCCTTATTTTATAACCCTTACTGAGCTTTTTATGCTCATCCCAAGTTTTTGAAATGTTTTTCACAGGGTATAAGGAAGGGTAAGAGAAAGGAAGTATTCAATAAGATTTATATCAAGAAAAGAACTGTTGTTTTATTTAAGGAGTTTTATTTTTGGGAAACATTGGATAGAGTAGAAGTGTCTACTTTTTAATTTTTGAGATATAATGTAAAATTTATGGGCTAATTCTCTAAAACTCTAAACCTAAAAAGATCCTCAATGTGAATTCTTGACTTAACTCAATATTATGTAATTTTTAAGGTCAGGTCCTTATAGTTGGTATCAAAGGTCGGTTTAGATAACTTTAGAGGTTAGGGTGTTATTTAAGCATAAGTGACATAACCATAATGTTTATCATATTAGAAAGAGTCATGGTTATTTTAGATAAATTTAATGAGTTTACCATAACATGAATAAGTATATCTTAGTGTTTAACCTCTTCATAAGATAATATATGATGATTTTACGGATAAACTCACACTGAACTTTTTGGTTTTAGTAAATGGTTGGATCTAACAGGAACCAACTTAACAATAGATGTGAAAGAAACTGTAGTGGTTTTATTAATGAGATACTGAATGAAATGGGAGCTGCAGTGAGAACTCTTGTGGTTAAAATATGTTATGGTTATTTTTTAGGAATTTATCTCATTTTTGGGAATGTTATAAAATTATATGGTTTTAGAAAAAGGACAACCAGCAGGAAGGGTGACAACCCGTCACATCTGACAAGGCTGCGAGAATCAAACCCACAACCGAAGGGCGATAAGGGCGCATCGCCTACCACTGGCCTACGTGAAGTCCCTGTAGTATGACTAATTATTATTTTTAGTTAAAATATTTTATGGATCAAGAATAAGTTGATCTTATGTTTTATCAAATGGATATACTTATTATAGAAATGATTTGGTGATTAAGTGATAAATGTTATTTTGGAAGACGTTTTCTCTTTTTGGGAATAGTATATACCTAAGGAAAATAGAATAATATGGAATTTAATTTGTGGAGTAATGGTTGAAATATTATTTTTGGAGGAATCTTTGTTTTATTTTGGAAATATGGATATTTGGGTTATTTATGGAAATGATTAACCTATCATAGAGAATATGTGATTAGGTTAATTACACTTCAGTATGAGACTTTAAAAGTAGTCGATGTTATTTGGAGATAAATATTAATATTTATTGTAGAAGACTATGGGATTAAATTCTTTTGAGTTTTGGTTTTCAATATTAGTTTGGATTATATTGAAATTTTTTAAGGAATGTTGTTTATTGAATGGTCTTTGATGAACTTAGGGTACTATTTGTTGAATTTTGGAGATTAGGAATAATATTTATTTTTATAAAGGATTATCCTTTTTGGGGATTATCTGATCTTGTACTAACCTTTTTGGTTTTGGTTAATGTCTAAAGACATGAGAAATATATGTTTCATCTTTTGTGGATCATGTGATTCTCTAGAAATTGATTCTATTGATTTAGGTGTGACCAAGTCATCTTGAATACTCATCGTTTGGAGAAAATATGAGTTTTTGGTAGAAACTAATTAAAGAATGAAACTCTACTTGAAAAGTAAGTATATTTCCCTATGTTATTATTCTAAGTAGTAAAAGAATTCCTCAAATTTATGAAAATAAACTTAAAACAAAAATGTCATCTATTTACTTTTCATATTGGGTAATCAAAGACCATTTAACCTATCACAAGTTTGTGATTTTATGGTGGTTAACTTTCTCCTAACCATGTTTTCTATCACACTCCATCAGAACTTGATGATTTATTTTCTCTTCCATATCCATGTTTTCCTACATGGAATCCTAGTATGGGATTATCTCGGGTGACCTTTGTACTTATATTTATTTCTTTTAAAGTGATATATTTATTGACTCTTTTTTCAATGTGGGAATTTCAATTAAGTTTCCAAGCCCAGTTTTAAAATTGCGAGGACGCAATTTCCAAAAGGGGGTAAGGATGTAACATCCCAGGTAAATAACGAGTAATAAATTTTCATATTTATTAATATTTTTTAATTAAATATTAATTTTACTTTAAAAGGGATGCTATGATTTTATGGAATACCCGATACGCAACAATAGGTTTCTTTGAAATGTTACGCTGCATACAATGCCGAGTCATACTAAAAAATAATAATATAATATTATTATTTTAAATAGTAGTTAATGACTAACTATTGTAATGGCAGGAATGAACAGAACTAACTAAAATATGATTATACATGTTTGTTAAATGTTTCTACATTTATCCAATAAATTCTAGATCCTTAAAATAAGAAAGAATCTAATTTTAAGCATAATACTCTAATATTCTTTAAAAGGTCGATTTACCACCTTTTAATGGCGAACCCTATTTAAATATAGTTTTGGTCACTTTTATATGTTATATTTGACAAAATAAAATTTTTCTTTAGATTTGGGACATCAAAATTTACTTTGGGTAAATTTTTGGTATTTTTCTGATAAAATTCATTTTTAATGAATAGTGAAAAATACTGTATTTTAATTCAAAACTGCCTTTTAATCTAATTTATTTATATGGTTAGATTATCTTTATAATTGGTTTTAAAGTATAATTAGATTATATTTTTACCATTTTATTCAATTTTGGTCATTGGAATTAATTTCACTTTGAAATTATACATAAACAAGTGTCAATCTTTTGATAGTTATTGTTTCTTAAAAACACGCTATTTGTTTTGACAACGGGAATTGATTTAAAATTAATTAATGAAACTTCTATGTTTTTAATTTGGTAAAATAGACATTATTTTTGAATTGATAATATCAAATATATCTTAGGCTGAATTTTTGGTATTTTTCTGAAAAACTTCAATTTTTGATGAATAGTGAAATCACTTAGTAGTAGTTAAAAAACTAACTTTTTCATTTAAATGAAATTTTACCACTTTTGTGAATTGAATTTCAAAAATAATACATACATGGTTGTTATTAGTAAGTAAAATGTGGTTCAATATGATGAAAATAATTTTTTGTGAATAGTAACTTTTGACTTTTATTTACCGCAGTTAAAGGTAAATAGGATAATTCAAGGTAAAAAGAATATTATAATAATACAAAATTACCTTAACACTTTTACTAACCTTATTTTATGAGTCATGGCCGACCATGGGTATCCTTGGGTTGATTTTAAGACCCCATGGAGTCACTTAAGAGTGATAATGACACTTTATTTTAATTAACTCAAAGTAAAGACAAAAATGACATTAACAAATATCTTTTAGTATATGAATTTTTACATGGGGTTATATAAGTCATATTTTCAACTATAAATATTAATTGGAAAGATAATAAGATTTGATACATTATGATATTTTTTTTATAATTTTTAGACATCAAATAAATTAAATTATTTATGACACAATAATGATGCATTATTTACCTCATTAATAAATGATTTAAATAAATAAGATTATTAATATAAAAACAATATCCAAAACTCGTCCAATTCTTATTGGATGATTTTATTTTGAACATTAGTCATCTTATATTCAACTTTAATGAGTTTTTTACCCTTTGAAACCGAATATAAGTTTATACTAAAATAAACTTTTCAAACATTCCTAAAGAGCCCCTTCTCTCCCTTATAAAAGGACACCACTTCTAACCCATTACTCACACATCTCAAGCCCTTTGGATCATCCAAAACCTGCCCAAATAATCTCTAAAGATCCCTATACTCCTCATAGAATCCTTAACTTAGGCAGAAGGAACTTCATGAAGTCCTTTTGGTTCAAACCAAAGTGGGTTACCCAAATTAAAGGTAACAATTTCTCTTAACTTCTTTTATTTTATTTTACTTCTTCAACCCCTAAACTCATTTTATTCCTTTATTTTATAATAAAAACAGTATCCTAAATATACTAGGATGTTGTTATGGGAATTATTTTAACTACACTTACACACACCTCCATCCAATGGGTGAAGAACATACTGTTTCTGTGGATGACAAACTAACGCCTCACGAAGCGATGATTGTTCAATTATCTTCTACCGCCTCTCATGGTGGCCATTAATATGGAACTATATTTATATATGATATATATTATGTTTATTTTTTATCTATACATATGTAATTTTTATTTACAAACATACCTTTATGCTTTCCAATATGTGTAAACATGATAATTTCATTTGAGGAAGTGCGGACTACCGCCCCCTCAAGGTGATATGATTCGTTTATGACATACATGGAACGTATAAAATATGGATTTAATGAAATTATGTAACATATATATCATATTATATTATAATATAATTATAATATACCTATATATTATTATGTTTTCATCCTTTTAAATATAAAATAGAAATGAAAGTAGCGTTCATGCGTACGTACAGCTTACCGTCTCCATGAACGGTGCGTTTCATTTCTTAACTCCAAATGATATGGAATATTATAAATTCATATAAACTGGATATACATGATATATATGATATCTAAATCATGAATATAATTCTGTAAAGGATGGAATTTTAACCACATGGACAATTTGTAATTATAATAAGTTCATTTTTGACTAAAGTTCCGAACATCGACCAAATGTATGGTATGAACTCAAATAATTAACTAATTGTTATAGCAAGGTAATAAGTGATATAAAAGTAATAATAAACATTAAAAATGTTCTTAATTAAGTATAAATTAACTTAAGTTTATTATTCAGTAAGAACACAGAACATACGAGTCAAGTCGGACACGAGGTAAGGGATTTCTTATCTCACTTTTAATTCTGCGAGATTTCCATTGTTCGCCACTTATTTATTGCATGTGGTTTATTTTTTACTGCCATTTGATATATACTATAAATATTCTCTTTATATTCATGGTATTATATGATTAATTTGGTGGTTATTAACTTTTGTTCATACGACTTGATTGAATTACAACATGGTAAGAGGTTTTTATCTCACTTTTTATTCCCGTGAGATTCATGCTATATTTGCCACTATTTCCTTTTATGTGGCATATGTACTGACCATGATTGTATTACTTGTAGAATATAATTTAATTTATGTGTATTTACATCTTCATTATATGATCCTTCTTTCATGGGGTGTATGTTTCATAAGTTACCAAATCGGTAAGGAAACCTTTCACCATATTCTTTTTAAAAACTTCTTTTTTTGTTATGTATTTTAATTTACATATTACTATGTTGGGATATATTATTATATATCCTTATTGATGTAAATTTTATGTCCAAGTGATGAGATACCCTTTTTCTCTCTCATCAACTCATTTTCTAAATTTTAATGTGACACCGTTAGGCTGTCAAATTTCTATAAGGGAACTTATTTACCCAATTTCAATTCTTTGGGTTAAACTTCTACTTATTAATTATGTCATGATATAAATATGTGTTAATAACCTCTGATTTTTTTACACTTAATATCCACTTATATTGGATGTATTATTATTTTTCACACATAATTATGTCATTGATTTATCCTTAATCTAAGGATACCGTCTTTATAAGGGATTTCATCTCAATTTACATTCCATTGAGACTCCAGTGTTGTTATGTACCAATTCACTCTTATATGGTGTATATACTGTCCTTTAGAATATTATATCATGAATCCCGTTATTCTCATGATATTATAAAGTTCTGATTAAATGTTATTCCTCAATTATTTGTATTTAAGAGTCTCTCATTTTATTAAAAACTCATTAACTAAAATATCATTTTAAATGTTTTAATGATTTATTCTTCTAAATATTTCTCATTAATTTCCATGTTTTAAAAATGGTTTTAAGGATTTATTTATGTGGATATTAATGGTTTAAAATGTTAATTCCTTTAAAAGATTCAAAGTGGTATGAGACACTTTGATTAAAAAATCTCTTTATTAAATGTTTTAAATGGTTTTGAAAATGGTTTGATAAAGCATTGATTATGTCAATATCTTGAAATGATATATTGTGATTATAATGTGGAAATTTTACCTTCCTTTATGATTGTTTTACATGTTCTGAATATGTAATGGATATTGAGCATTGTTTACGTATACTGGTGGTTCCGTGATAAACCTAGGGAAGGTGAGTCCGAGATAGCTCTCCAATGCATTGGGTAACGTGATAGAGGTAAATGTGATGTTTCTCCTAAGATATTTAGGTAATATACTGTGATGGGTATTCCAAGTGTAACTCCCTACATAGCTGTGATAGCTACAATGTAAGTTTGATATGGATGCCATAAGTTATCTTTATGATTTATGATTTTTGTGTGTTATTCATAAATCTTATGATTTCATGAGGTATGTTATGATTGAAAATTATGGTTTCTTTGATTTGTATTTATTAATGGGCTAATGTTTTCTTTCCTTATTTTATAACCCTTACTGAGCTTTTTATGCTCATCCCAAGTTTTTGAAATGTTTTTCATAGGGTATAAGGAAGGGTTAGAGAAAGGAAGTATTCAAGAAGATTTATATCAAGAAAATAACTCTTGTTTTATTTAAGGAGTTTTATTTTTGTGAAACATTGGATATAGTAGAAGTGTCTACTTTGTAATTTTTGAGATGTAATGTAAAAGTTATGGCCTAATTATCTAAAACTTTAAACCTGAAAAGATCCTCAATGTGAATTCTTTACTTAACTCAAGATTATGTAATGTTTAAGGTTGGGTCCTTATACTATTACTCGATAATAATTAGAAAATTATTAATTAAAAATATTTTTTTAATTATTTTATAAGTCATTTTCACTAAATATCCTATATATTAAGTGTAAATGCCTATTTAACCTTATCTAAATCATATTTAAAAAATATATATTATATTTATATCAATACAAATATATTTATATTTTAATATATTAATATATGTATATATTATTTTCAATTATTTTTTTGAAATATAACCTTTATTAGCATTCGTAAAAAAGCACTGATAAAGAAGGGTCTTTATCAGCGCTTCTAAAAAAGAGCTCATATATGGGTACATTTTTTTAGTACTGTTAAAAGTACCTTTTATCAACACTGAAAAAGGTACCCCTTTATCAGTGCTTTTTTAGCGCTGATAAAAGTATGCCTTTTATTAGCGCTTTTTTAGCATTGTTAAAGGGTGGTGCTGCATAAACCCGTTTCTATGGTAGCATTCCTTGCTAGGAGATCAATGTGCTGGAGGTAGATATTGACCTTCCTTATTGTTTTACGGGAGGTCATTTGTGGTAAGCATTTCCCTCCACCCTTGTTAACCTAGGGATGTCTAAAGTTGGTTTTGGTAATGTGAATTCCTTGGATTAGGATCTCCTCTTGTTGCTCTTAAAGTCCTCTTCATTTTTGGTTGTGGATTTCATTTGATCGATTGGAGAGTTCCAAGTACTTTATGGTATGTGGTTTCCCACGATATTTTCTCATCTTATTAATGTTTCTTTTTACCTAAAAGCTATTGATGTAATTACCTAACTATAAAATCCTGGAGCCGATGCATTATTTTAATACATTAGAATTATTACAAGGAATCAAGTCCTGAAGGATCGACCGGTTTAGCAGTCTTGGAAAATAGATTACATATATGAAATTTACATTAAAATTTCTAACATAAAACACATCATAAATAATCTTTTGAGAACACCATTATTCCCCTAGTTTAACCCTGCATATCAATCACAATACACTTCTTGGAATCCTAGGAAAATAAAACATAAGAAAGGGGTGAGCTCATATGCTCAGTAAGAGTAAATAATTTAAAGGAAGCTAATTTTTTTTAAGGTAAGATGTGTAATAAAAATAATAGCCTTTTTAAACATAATATTGAACATAATATGGAAAAAATAAATCAAACATTACCAAATAAACATGCATTTGGATATTATACTAATCGAATAATCAGATGTAGTAACTAATTTCATAATGAGGGAATGCCTAATGTCGGACATCATTACCACATAGTCAAGGCCTCGTGCCAAGACTACAAATAAGATTTTGTCAAGGCCTTGTGTCAAGACACTAGTTTGTCTCATGAGACCGACCGATGCATCGAGGGGCTATAGCGGGCCCCACCCATCACTTACTAAGTCCATTGCATTCCTCATACGAAAATGTTGAAACATAAAATAAACATTCGTATTAAAACTAGCATACGAAGTGTCAATACTTTAGCCATAAACCATGAATGCTATAAAAATATCACATCTATAGTAAAACATATCATAAATCATTCAATAAAATATGGAAGATTGTATTATAATAAATCAACCTCAATCAAGAATAATATCCCATAAAGGATGTTGATATAGTTGAAAATGGCCAGTAAATCTATTTGAGTGAAATACCCCTTTTTCATGAAATCATTTAAAAGTCACAAAATTTATAAAGGAAGAAATTTAAAAAATATTTTTGAATCAAAGTGTCCCATACCACTTTGAAACTTTTTAAATAAATTAACATTTTAAAATATCCACGTCCATATAAATAAATCCTTAAAACCATTTTGGAAACATGAACATTAATGAGAAAGATTTAGAAGAATAAATATTTAAAACATTTAAAATGATGTTTTAGTTAAAGAGTACCTTAAAATAATCCTTTTGAAAACTCTTTTATGAAACATGGACATGGATAATAAATATTTCCCAGAAAATACTTACACATAAACAATCTCGGATAAAAATGAGATTGAGGAATTAAACCTTACCTTGTACTTTCCTTTAGTCGAGGGTACGTTTAAACTTATGTATAATGACCATAGTATGTTATTAAATTATAATATAACCATATTAATATTTATGATATCAGAAATGATTTATTTATGACTTTAAAATACCCATTTAATAATAATTTCCATGTTAAATTAACATTTTGGGTAATAATCGCTTTCTTTATCATATGTGTTTCAACTTGTTATTCTTGATCGTATCACTTAGATCATGATTTAAATACATCAAGAATATAAAACATGATTTATATATAATATAAATTTAGAATATAAATATTTATAATACATAGATATATGAAATATAAAACACTATTTATGGAGACGGTAGGCCGTATGTATGCATAAACGTTGTTTCCGTTTTCATATTGTATTGAAGGGAAGTAAGTGAATGAGATATATGTAAATACACACACACAGAAACATATTTCCAGTATAATTATTATGTCATATATTACATACTTATTAATAATATACATTTTTATAATCAACGTTGAATGGTGAACGTGGAAATGAATCTCATCACGTCGTGTAGACAGTAAACCGTACGTACGCACGAGCGACGATATCATTCCATTGATGGTGAAATTGTATATAATTGGATGGGATATTATATATAAAAACCATTAACATGTTATATTTATTATTTACATAAATTATAATCATTATTATACTCATCCAAATAATGATCCGTTGAATAACAAACTACACCACAACGTGGAGACGGTAAGCCGTACGTACGCACGTATGGTGACTTTGTTATTCATAGGATGAATAGAATAATGAATATGGCTGTACCAAATTTATAATAACATCACAGTATGTAGAATATACTGGTGTTATTATTTTGTTATGGAAACAACAAATAAAGAGGAAGTGGAAGAAGAAGATAACTTTGAAAGAGGTGATGAAATTATTACCTCTTCTTCGGGTGCTTCCTTTTGATTTGATCAAAAGGGATCTATAGGTTGGATTTATGATCAAAGGAAGGACTATAGGATTAATTGAGGTTAGTTAAGAGGATATTTGAGTAGGATTTGGATGATCCAAATGGATTTGGAGGTGTGAAATTAAGAGAAGGGGAAGTGCTCTTTTATAAGAGAGGTGAGGGGCACCTTAGGAAAAGCTTGAAATATTATTTTATTATAAAAAAATTTTCGGTTTCTAATAGATAAAAATGGATTTATTTCAAGTATAGGGTAGGAATGGGTAGAAATACTCTCAAAAAATAGATTTTATATAATTTTAATTCACCAGATTAACCGTATCTTTTAGATTTAACTCTTGGTTAAATAATTTAACTTTTAACATGTCTTTTTGTATTATTATAATAAATGGTTAATAAACTTACTATAAAAATACAAGAGAACACCAAGTGTTTCATTATTGACAAATATATCATTATATAAGTCTTTTGGACAAACCTTATATTTTTATGAATATTATATCATTTAATAATATAGTATTTGTTTTAAAAATTCATTTATGTCAATTTTGACACTATTTAGTATTTGTTTTTTGTGAAAATCATAAAAATATGATTTCTTAGAAAAAAAATTCATTGAATCAACCCTAACATGTCATATTAACCTATAAAATTAGTGGAATGCATCATAAGTTTCAATTTAAATTTATTTTAATATTTATAATATCAATTATTTTAATATTGCATTAATATGGAAATTACTGCATCATCATTGTGTCATTAATAAATTTAATTATTTAATGTATAAAAATTATAAATAAAATACCATGATATAGTAAATATTTTTATCTTTCTAATGAATATTTATAGTCGAAATTATATTATGTATAACCCTATATTAAAAATGTTTTAGTTATTAAAATTTGAATTTAACACTTTTAACTCTTGTTTAAATAAAATAATAATAAATGCCCTAATCTAATCTATGTGGACCAAAATGAATATATTTTATTCCTAAGGTTGATTTTGGTCAACATTCAAATATCCAAAAGAATTATTACATGTGTTAGGGTAATTATAATATCATTTTTATCTTTAATTACCTTATTTTACTTTTAACTGTGGTAAATAAAATTCAAAAGTTACTATTCACCAAAAATTATTTTCATCCTATTGAACCAAATTTTACTTATTTCAACCGTGTCTCTCGTATTTTTGAAATTCAATTCATAGAAGTGGTAAAATTATGTTTTATGTAAATTTGCAAATGTGCCTAGAAGGTGGGTAAAAGACGTTTAAAGTTCAATAAAATTTTATACATCTAATCTTATTATAAAATTACTCCAATGAATTAAATTGTACTAATATAGGTATTATTTATCTATTTTTACTTTAAAATAAATTTAAATAAAAAATAATTATTATTTAAATAAAATTTGGTTTTAAACAATAATGTAGTGTTTTTCACTATTCATCAAAAATTGAAAGTTTTCATAAAAATACCAAAAATTCACCCTAAGATAATTTTGATAGTACTAATTCTAAAATAAAGTCTATTTTATCAAATTAAAAACAAAGAATTTTCATTAATTAATTTAAAATTAATTCTCGTTGTCAAAACCAAAAAGCAGGTTTTTAAAAAGTAAAAACTATCAAAAGATTGACATGTGTTTATGTTAAATTTAAATGTGAAATCACTTATAATGGCCTACATTATATTAAATTATAAAAACATAATCTAATTATACTTTTAAACCACTCAAATTCATAATTTAACACTATAAATTATTTCGATTAAAAAAGTTGTTTTCAATTAAAATTTAGTATTTTTCACTATTCATCAAAATATGAAAGTTATCAGAAAAGTGCCAAAAATTTATCCAAACTAAATTTTTATGACCCAATTCTAAAGAAGAATTTTATTTTTTCAAATTGACTATATAAAAGTGTCAAATATTGAATTTAAAAATGGTTCGCTATTAAAAGGCGGTAAAATTACATTTTTTTTGAAAAATAATTCTTTTATCTGAAAAATTGAATTTGTTCTTATATTATGTCTAAAAAACACATAATATGGATGTTAAAATTATATGGAGTATTCAAAATGTAGTTAATACTATTCATAACCACTTTTTGAACAACTAGCTTGGTAAGTCGTGGTTCGCTCAAATTTGGTGTTGCGTGTAGCGCAAACTATTAAATTACTTCAAAGAGATAACGTGCTATGAAATCTTGGGGTTTTACATTATCCCCTACTTCAATAAATTGTGTCCTCGCAATTTGAAATTGTTCTTTGAAAATAAAAGGTTGAAAATAGAAAATACCTTTGTAGAAAACCCACATCAGAAATAGGGTTACTAAAATTTAGTCTTAATAAGAGGAAAGTGAAAATGAAAATGTCACCAAAAAATTAGGGTTTCGAATAAGAGAACATTGGTGGAAATTATAAACACATAATTGGAGAAAAACATAAATATTTATAGGGAGTGATTGAGGTCATCAATCTTAAACAAGTGAACAATAAATGGAAAATTGAGGGTCTCAAAGTCATAAATCTATGATGATTTAAAATATCATCAGTTCAACAAAACATAAGGTATTAGGATAACACATTTTTGGTTTTAAGTTCTTTTCCCTAATTTTTAAGAATTAATTTCATCATAGAATAATAAAAGAAAGAATACTTGACAAGTAGAGTTCCATCCTTTAACAAATTTCTACCACAAAATCATCTTTCACTTCAAAAGATAATAGAACTCAAAAATATTATAGTTATCCTAATTGTATAGAGTTTCAAAAAAATAAATTTATAATTCATCTATAAGATCATCTAAAAAAAACTACATTATACCAAACTGGACATCACGTAGGCCAATGTTAGGTGATTCACCCTTGTCGCCCTTCGGTTGCGGGTTCAAGTCTCGCAGCCTTGCCGGACACGATGGGTTGTTGCCTGACCTTTATGTTGTCCTTTTTATAAAAAATCAAAAAATAATCTTAAGAAATGTTTTAATATTAAACCATAGTATCCAATGTCCAACTTAATCCATTCTAACCTTTATAATTATCCAAAATACTTGTGTCCAAACTCATAGTCCAAAAATTTATAAGGAAGGTGAACATAACACAATTCAGATCTCTTTTTTCCACACAATAACATGTGAGTACCTTCATAATTTATTCTCTTAAAACATTGTAACACTCTGAATTACCATAAAACCTTATTGATTAAATTCATGATCCATTATTCCTTATATAATACTATATATATTCCTTATATCCAAAAATTTTGAATACTCCAACAATTATGGAATAAACAAACCACTAATTAGTTCCAACGTAGTCAAGAATATCCAATATAATTGATCCAAATTAACCATATCTTATTCCAAAATCACTACCTCAGTATCAGGACCAAATTAAGGTTTGTCTTTCCTTCAACCATGTATTTTCCAAAAAGTTTAACTTGCTGTTGAGTCACTTTTCTTAGTACCATATAATCTCAAATCCTCAATGAAATAGTACTGCAGTACAATCCTTATTTATTTCCATAATTAATATAACCAGTACATCATTGATACAACACTCAAATGACATAATATAAGAACACTAATTATTCCTCTTCATCTGCAGTAGTATCATAAATTGATTATTATCCAATAACATCATTTGGGGTATACTTTGATGATTGAGACATTGATTTGTATAGTGTCCCAACTCCTTGCAGATGAAGCATTGTACATTTGAAACCTTTTTCTTACCCTTTAAATCATGTACTTGGTGTCCTTTTCCTCCACACCTATAACAAACTCCCATTCCCTTCAATAATTTACCAAGGTGATTCTTTCTGTAGTTATCACATATGAGAAAATACTTCTTTCCCTTCTTCCCTTTATCCATATTTATCTCTACCATCATTTTATTCTTTAGCTTCCCTTCAAAGCCATAGGACTCAGAGAATTATTTAATTATCTTAATAACACATGATACTATTTCCTCATATGATGAGAATACATGGGAGAATATTTCCCATTTAAATGTTGTCTTGAGACCATGAAAGATACAATCCTTCTTACTCTTTGGATCATGTGTATTGCTAGAGTTCTCATTCCTTCTACTGGGCACTATTTCTAAACAATGGCATACACTAGGTTAGTTTATGAATCGCAATGTATAATTCCAAACTTGTAAAATACCTAATGTAAATTGAAAATTTTATGAATATAATCCATAATCATAAAAATGTTTTCATTGAGTAAGTATTTACTCTTAAATCCTTCATAATGGTTTGTAAAGAAAATGTGAATTATCCTAAGCATATCCCCCAGGAGTATTGTGACCAAGAGTGCAGCAAGGTCCGTTGTCATGTACTAGGTTACCCCAGGTCAAGCCCGAAACTCCCTGTTGGAGTTTTCACTCCTAGGTACATCTGTACCAGAGCCGCCTCTACCTTCTCGTATCAAGACAGGGACGTGTTGCTTGGAAAATTCACAAAATCTTCACATTACCAAAATTATAGGAAGTTCTTCTATACTAATCCTAAAATTTTATCTTAGGGTAATGTTCTCTAATCATATTTTTTCTAAATCTAGTTTCCAAGGTTATTTCTAAAATTCCTCTAATACCAACTATAACACCCCGACCCTAAAAGCCCAGATCTAGTGCATTATTTTAATACATTGTCATGATTACAAGGAATCAAGTTCCAAAGGACCGATTAGTTTAGTAGTCTTGGAAAATAAATCACATACATGAACTTTACATTATAATTTCCAACATAAAACACAAAATAAATAATCTTTTGAGAATGCCATTATTCCCCAAGCTTAAACCTGCATATCAATCACAATACACTTCTTGGAATCCTAGGAAAATAAAACATAAGAAAGGGGTGATCTCAGATTCTCAGTAAGGGTAAATAATTTAGCAGAAGCTATAAACTTTTAAGGAAAGATGTGTAATAAAAACAATAGCCTTTCTAAAAACAATCTTGGACATAATATGGAAAAAATAAATCAAAAATTACTATATAAACATGCACATGGATATTCTACTAGTCAAATAATCACATGTAGTAACTAATTTCATAATGAGGGAATGCCTAATGTCGGACATCATTACCACATAGTCAAGGCCTCATGCCAAGAATACAAATAAGATTTTTTCAAGGCCTTATGCCAAGACACTAGTTTGTCTCATGAGACCTACTGATGCATCGAGGGGATATAACGGGCACCACCCATCAATTACTAAGTCCATTTTATTCCTCATATGAAAATGTTGAAACATAACATAAACATTCGTATTAAAACTAACATATGAAATGTCAATACTTTAGCCATAAACCACGAATGGTATAAAAATATCACATCCACATTAAAACATATAATAACTCATTCAATACAATATGGAAGATTTTATTATAATAAATCAACCTCAATCAAGAATAATATCCAGTAAAGGATGTTGATATAGTTGAAAATGATCGGTAAAACTCTTTGAGTGAAATACCCCCTTTTCATGAAATCATTTAAAAGTCAAAAAATTTATAAAGGAATAAATTTAAAAGATATTTTTTAATCAAAGTGTCTCATACCACTTTGATACTTTTTAAAGGAATTAACATTTTAAAACATCTTGGTCTATATAAATAAATCCTTAAAACCATTTTGAAAACATAGACATTAATGAGAAATATTTAGAAGAATAAATATTTAAAACATTTAAAATGATGTTTTAGTTAAATAATTCCTTAAAATAATCCTTTTTAAAAATATTTTATGAAATATAAACATGGATAATAAATATGTTTCAGAAAATACTTACACATAAACAATCTCAGATAATAATGAGATTGAGGAATTAACCCTTACCTTGTACTTTCCTTTAGTCAAGGGTACGTTTATCCTCCTGTATAATAAACATAGTATGTTATTAAATTATACTAGAACCATATTAATATTTATGATATCATACATGATTTATTTATGAATTTATACTACCCATTTAATAATAATTTCCATGTTAAATTAACATTTCGGGTAATAATCACTTTCTTTATCATACGTGTTTTAACTTGTTATTCTTGATCATATGACTTAGATCATGATTTAAATAATTCCAGAATATAAAAAATGATTTATATATCATATATATTTATAATATAAATATTTATAATAGATAGATATATGAAATGGAAAACACCGTTTATGGAGACGGTAGGCCGTATGTACGCATAAACGTTGTTTCCGTTTTCATATCATATTGAAGGGAAGTAAGTGAATGAGATATATGTAAATACATACATACATATATATATATAGAGTAGAATTATTATGTCATATATTACATAATTATTAATAATATACATTTTTATAATCATCATTGAATGGTGAACGTGGAAATGAATCTCATCGCGTCGTGGAGACGGTAAGCCGTACGTACGTACGAGCGATGATATCATTACATTGATGGTGAAATCATATATAATTGGATGGTATATTATATATAATTAATCATTAACATGTTATATCTATTATTTACATAAATTATACTAATTATTATACTCATCCAAATAATGAAGTGTTGAATAACAAACTACACCACAACGTGGAGACGGTAAGCCGTACGTACGCACGTATGATGACTTTGTTATTCATAGGATGGATAGAATAATGAATATGATTGTACCATATTTATAATAACATAATATTATGTAGAATATATTGGAGTTATTATTTTTTTATGGAAACAACAAAGAAAGATGAAGTGGAAGAAGAAAATAACTTTGAAAGAGGTGATGAAATTATTACCTCTTCTTTGGGTTCTTCCTTTTGAGTTGATCAAAAGAGATCTATAGGTTGGCTTTATGATTAAAGGAAGGACTCTAGGATGAATTTAGGGTAGTTGGGAGGATATTTTATCAGGGTTTGGGTGATCCAAATGGCTTTGTAGGTGTGAAATTAAGAGAAGGGAAAGTGCCCTTTTATAAGAGAGGTGAGGGGCACCTTTGGAAAAGCTTGAAATATTATTTTTTATAAAATCATTTTCGGTTTCTAATGGATCCAAATGGATTTATTTAAATGTTAAGGTGGGTATGGGTAGAAATACTCTCAACCAATAGGTTTTAGACAAGTTTAGGTCACCATATTAAACTTATATTTTAGATTTAACTCTTAGTTAAATAGTTTAACATTTAACATGTCTTCTTGTATTATTATAATAAATGGTTAATAAACTTACTATAAAAATCCAAGAGAACACAAAGTGGTTAAGTATTGACATATATATCATTATATAAGTCTTTTTTCGGAATCTTAGATTTTTAGGAATATTATATCATTTAATAATATAGTATTTGTTTTAAAAATTCATTTATGTCAATTTTGACACTATTTAGTATTTGGTTTTTGTGAAAGTCATAAAAATATTATTTCTTCAAAAAAAATTCATTCAATAAACCCTAACATGTCATATTATCCTATAAAATTAGTTTAATTCATCATAAGTCTCAATTTACATTTATTTTAATATTTATAATATCAGTTGTTTTAATCTTTCATTAATATGGTAATTACTGCATCATCATTGTGTCATAAATAAATTTAATTATTTAATGTATAAAAATTATAAATAAAATACCATGATATAGGAAATTCTTTTATATTTCTAATTAATATTTATAGTCTAAATTATATTATGTATAAACCTATATTAAAAATGTTTTATTTATTATAATTTGAATTTAACACTTTTAACTCTTCTTTAAATAAAATAATAATAAATGTACTAATCTAATCCAAGTAGACCAAAAGGATAATATTTTATTCCTAAGGTTGATTTTGGTCGAAATAAACTTATCCAATAGAATTATGACATGTGTAAGGGTAATTATAATACCATTTTTTACCTTTAATTAGCCTATTTACTTTTAACCGTGGTAAATAAAATTCAAAAGTTACTATTCACCAAAAATTATTTTCATCCTATTAAACTACATTTTAATTACTAATTTCAACCATTTCTCTCAGATTTTTGAAATTCAATTCACAAAAGCGGTAAAATTACGTTTTATGCAAATTTGCAAATATGCCTAGAAGATGGGTAAAAGACGTTAAAAGTTCAATAAAATTTTATATATCTAACATTATTATAAAAAAAATCTAATGAATTAAATTGTAATAATATAGGCATTATGTATCTATTTTTACTTTAAAATAAATTTAAATAAAAATAATAATTATTTAAATAAAAGTCGGTTTTAAACAATAACGCAATGTTTTTCACTATTCATCAAAAATTGAAAGTTTTCAGAAAAATACAAAAAATTCACCCTAAGCTAATTTTGATAACCTGAATTCAAAAATGAATTCTATTTTACCAAATTCAAAACATAGAAGTTGCATTAATTAATTTAAAATTAATTCCCGTTGTCAAAACAAAAAAGCGGGTTTTTAAAAAGCAAAAACTATCAAAAGATTGACATGTCTTTATGTTCAATTTAAATGTAAAATTACTTATAATGAACTAAATTATATTAAATTATAAAAAATAATCTAATTATACTTTAAAACCACTCAAATTCATAATTTAACACTCTAAATTATTTCGATTAAAAAAGTTGTTTTTAATTAAAATTTAGTATTTTTCATTTTTCATCAAAATATGAAAGTTATCAGAAAAGTACCAAAAATTTATCCAAACTAAATTTTTATGTCCCGATTCTGAAGAAAAAATTTATTTTTTCAAATCTAATATATAATAGTGTCAAATATTGGATTTAAAAAGGGTTCTCCATTAAAAGGCGATAAAATTGCATTTTTTGAAAAATACTTCTTTTATCTGAAAAATTGAATTTGTTCTTACATTATGTCCAAAAAACACATAGTATGGATGTTGAAATTATATGGAGTATTCCAAATGTAGTTAATACTATTCATAACCTCTTTTTGAATAACTAGTTTGGTAAGTCGTAGTTCGCTCAAACTCAGTGTTGCGTGTAGCGCAAGCTATTAAATCACTTTAAAGAGATAACGTACTATGAAATCTTGAGGTGTTACAATTACAACCAAGTGTTCTTTCAATCCGATTTTTTTGATGGGAAAAAACCTTCCCATTTCGTTATTGCTGATTCTTGGACGCTTGTCACCAACCTGTGGGGATCATGAACGCTCTTCGGACCTATCCATGGCTGGCTTGGGTGTCTTATTTTGGGATGACCTGAGTTGGTTCATAAAAAATTGGTATCAGAGGGAGTGGGGGGGGGGGGGGTTATTATTTTTCTAGGATGTCTAATATTTTAGAGGCCAGACTTTCAAAATTCAAGTAATCGGTCATGAAAGGGTGCTTGATCACCACCTATTCTAGATGACGCTTGAGTTACCAGTGTTGTTCAGGATGTGTATGTCTCAAATTCAAGCTCTGTTCTTTGATGTTTTGACACCTTTGGTTTTTATTTGATTTTATTTTGTGTTTTTTATATTTCATGAGTTTCCTTGAGTATATCCAAGTTTTATAATGGATCTTGGAGGGAATCCAGAGGGCACATGCTTATTGTGCACAACTTGGAAAATCGTGCGTAGTTTGTGATGCCGACTCTTGATGACTTCTAGTGAACTTCGCATGATTTGAGTATGGTCTTCCAAACCATGCAGTCAAACCGTGTACTATTTTTTTTCATGGAAATATTATCTTTAAAAATCAGAATCTTGGGTTACTTGAAAAGAAGTTAAAAATTTCAAAGAGTTTTAGAAAGTTTGCAAAAATGTTTTGGCACTGATTTCATAAATTTATAATTTTCTTTCAAAATGTTTTGAATTCAAAATGATGTTTAGTTCTAGTAGTGTTCTAATTTGGATTTAAAAAAATTATGGGTTTTTGAAAAAAAACTTGTTGATATTTTGGGGATAAAGGTATAGTTTTAATTATTCTCAATGTTCTCATATAACATTAATAAAGTTTAATGGAAACATTTTAAAGAGTTCAAGTGAAAAATGTTTTAAACTCAGAAGTTTTGAAATGCTTTAGTGTTTAGGGATTTTTCTTTAAGAGTTTCCATGTAAGTTTAAATGTTGGTTTAAATAATGAAAATTCTTTTTGAAGATGAGTTTTGATAAAACCCTCATGGGTTGAAGATATGAATATCTTTTGTTTGTTCAGTGAAGGTGTTGAAAGCTATGAAAGTTTATGGTCTCTAACAATGATATAAAATAGTGTTGGAGTATGCATGTTGTTTTATTGAGTTAGTGTCGTGTCCTCATCATATGGCCTTGGATTATTCCTTAACGACTTGGTGTTTTCGGGAATATCTTCGATCAAATTTGTCGTAGGTAGTGCTTTCTCTTAGACTCGATTCCTTTGGGGATGTGGTAAAATAGTCTATTAGAATTGAAGCAGGCATGATGGGAGAACCAGAGGAATTGGAGGATTTTCATATACCTAGATGCTGTGGAGGAAGATCCAGTGGGAGGGAAAAGAAGTGCACAAAATCAGTCCTCGTGAGCAGTGACATCAAAACAACGTCATGTTTTCTCTCACTGGATTTCTTTAGAAATAAGATTTTGTTTTTCTATCAGTGTAAAAATGTGGGACATATGAAACATTCTTGTTGAAATACTCCTGAGGCCTATCATTATTATGGTCATCTAGGTCATTAGAAAAGGTTCTACAAGGGATCTACTCATAAGAAAGGTGGTGTTAAATCCACCCCTTTGGAATCCTTTCCATTGAAATCCACCTCATTGGAAAATACTCTGATTCAAACCATTGATCCTGATACTCAATAAAAGAGCATTTGATTTTTTTTGATGTAATTCATTTCTTTTTATTGACTTTGTGATGGAAGGAGTTATGTCTTGGTCATTATGAAATCTCTGTGATGATGGTTTGAAGTTTCTAGTGTCATTTTTGAATTCTATCTTGGTGATGTAAGAATTCAATTTATGTGGATTTTTTCATGATCTTTCTCTCATATTTAATTTCCAAATTTTTATGAGTTAACTTGGAAGAGTTTTATTTTGAGGAAAATCCTTATATAGTGGTGATCCCACCATCAGTGAGCTTTCCATGTGGAAAGGTTTTCTCTTCTTGAGTCGGTGTGGTTTTTTTTACTTTCATTTTAGAGGGTGATAAAGAGGTAAGGTTCTCACGATGTTGAAAACTTTGAGGTGTTCGTGTGTAGTTTTCATTCTCACGTTCCCCTTGACATATCCTCTATGGGATGATGGATATTTTGGAATGTTCATGCCTCAATTATTTTGTTTCTCTTCTTTATTAGTGTCAAATGAGCCTTCTGTTGGTCCAGTGTTTGAATTATTGTACATAGAAAAGTTTAGGTAGGTGATGAGGTGACTGAAATACAATGTCAATGTGATATGATGTATCGATTAGAATTATTGGGAGTCAATGTTTTGGAAGCACGACCTCGAGTTTCTCTCACTTGACCTAAATTTATACTATACAGTTCTTGTCAAGTCACGATTCTATTTGAGGAATTTCTAATTATTCTTTCTTATTGTTCTTGTTTTTCCTCTTGTGTGATCTATCTTGGTTGTTTTTATTGAAGCAGAAATATTTTTGAATCCCTTATATTGATTTAATTTCTATGTTTAATCATGGATGGTTATTTTGAGGATTCTTCAGAATATTGATAGTTATGTTCATCATCGATTGAGTAGTTGAGGACCCGTCATTCAGTTTATGAAAAGATATTGTTTTGTGTTTTTTTCTTTAGAGAGTTTCTCAGTCTTGCTTGATCAAGTTATTTGGTTTTATCTAGAAGTATGGTTCATGGATCAAGCCTTTGGTGTTGTTGTCTATTAATCTCAATTTCTTGATTATTCTATTCCGGATCCACGTTCAATTTCCATCTAAGAGATTTTAATGTTTAGATTCTATTTGGTGTTTATGTTCGATATTATAGCTTTGGTTGTATTTTCCCTCTTGATCAACCATTGTCCTTGAAACTTTATAGGGATAACAAGTACATTGGTGGGGATATTATAACATCATTAACTTGAATTTTCTTTTGCTTTTATTCTATATTTGGTAAGCTTTAGGAGTGGGTTGGTAGATTTAATGGGGTTTTTGGGAATTTTGGGTGCACTATGGGCTGTGCCACACCCGTGGTAGAAGATGCTTCACTCCTGGATTACACCCATGCACCATAGGCATAGAAACCACACCCATTATAGGGTGTGGTCTTAGGTGTGCCTTGATGGTGGTTTCCTTATGTGCCACAACTGAAAAGGCCTCACTATGGCCTTGTTGGAGGATATGGTGGGCCAAAATGGCCAAAATATTAGGGTCAAGGTGTGTTGGTCGGTCATGTCAGGCTCTAGGGTGAGGTGAAACCAAGGCCACCATGGGCATGGTGAACCTCCACAATGTTGTCATGTGGTCTAGTTTGGAATTTCAAATGGATGGATTAACTATTTAATCTTAAAGGGGATTACACCTATTGAATGAAGCATGTACCATATTTATGAAATAGGTTTTAATGCATCCTTGACTCATTTTTAGCTTTTAAACTCCCTCTCCTTTCCTCCTTTAATATAACTTTCAGATCAGGCCTATTTTGGAGAATAACTTTAGATGATCCTTGTGAGTTATAGCTTTTATAATGGGTGGTTTGGTTCCTCTCGACTCAGTTCTTATTCTTCCTTACTGGGAGACCAGTTTGAGAGATAGTGGTTAGTATTCCATGATCATTCTATGGGAGGTCATTTGGGGTAAGCAATTACTACTACCCTTGTTGACCTAGGGATGTATAAATTTGGTTTTGGAAATGTGAATTCTTTGTATTAGGATCTCCTCTTGCTACTGTTAAAGTCCTATCCCTTTTTGGTTGTGGATTCTATTCAATCATTTGGAGAGTTCTAAGTACTATGAGGTATGCAGTTTCCTTTGGTCATTTCTTACATTCTTCATGTTTCTTTCTACCTGAAGGCTATGTTAGACAAGGGTTCTTTCAATCTTATTTTTTATGGGTTAAATCATTCCTATTTCATTCTTTCTGATTTCTAGGTGCTTGTTTCCTATCCTTAGAGATCAAGAATGTCATTCGGGCCTTTCCATGGTTGGCTTGGGTGTCCTATTCATGGATGACCCATGTTGGTTCCTGAAAGTATTTTTGAAAGTTATTAATAAAAAAATAATTTTATTTATTCATATTATAAATAATAATATAGTGGAACCATTTATTTCCATAATAAAACAATCAAATAATAGAACATTCAATTTAGACCATTTCCATATTGCTCAATTTCATCACATTCTACTAATGATCATATCATTTCATTATATAAACTCTAAAAAAGAACCTTAGAAATTTTAAATTTTAAATCATTATCCAAATCATTATCAATGAAACTAGATACAATCAATGGTCATAAATTCATGATTTTAATGAAATCTATGTCTTAATAGTAATATACAATAAATTTTTTGTCAGCAGTTCCAGAATTTTCATAGGATGATTGTCCTACCTTGTTTATTCAAGGAGGGAACTACTAGATTTTAGTAAAAATAATGACACTGGGAATGTAGAAAAAGTAATAATAAAATATTTCAAATATATTAATGAATAAATTAAAATATAATAATAAATCAATAGGATAAAAATATATCCTAAAAAAAGTTTGGAATATTTATATCAAATATGAATTTTCAAATCCAAGACTGCTTCAATATCTACTGATAACATGAATTACCAATTCCTTGGTTGGATCCTCGTTTTATACAAGCAATAATAGTCACTAAAAAAATAAAAATATGGAATAATAAAAGAGAAAAAAATGGAGAACCTCTGAATGAGGAAAAAATAGAAAACAATCTTAGATATGGAGATCTATAGAACTCTAAATTCCAAATATGCTTTCTAACAATTGAATAAATCCTACACCCCACCTCCTTGATATTTATAGATATAGGGGCATTCAATATCTCCCAAGTAATCCAAATTCATATAAAACCAAAAGAGTTTCAATAAAGAACCTTCAAATTCCATATAGAGTAGCAAATAACTTCCAATAGTGGTTTAAGTCCTAAACCATATTGTGAGGTGCATTTATGAGCCTCCAAATGTGTTATAAGTAGAAAATGAGGTGATTAAATGAATTATTTAGATAGAACTATGAAATTTTATCATGTTATGAGCCTTGGAATCCCATTATTTCAAGAAAAATCCTAGGTATCATTACCACTACAAAAATAGCCTATAGTGATAGTTTTATCAACATGATTTTTCATAGTTTTTAAAAACTGTGAATATAACGTTGTGTTATGTGTTTAAATACCAGAAGTTATATTTTTATTATGTATAACTCATTGTAACAATTTTAAAATAATGAATATAAATAAATTATAGTTATGGATTTTTTATAAATATGACTATAGGCATACTGGCATGATTATCGCTTCCATATTTGATAAAACCATGATTGTAGACACCATCACAGTTTTTAACCTATTATCATAGGTTTAAATCATAAATATAGGATATTTTTCAAGTATATGTGTCCAAAATCCTTATATTATAGTGTATGATATAGACATGTCGTATTGCGTGACATGTATAAGTCCAAGGAATATTGTATGCCTTGGCATGGCATATCGTAAGGTGCAATATAAGAGATACTACACCACTACCTTTATCATATCATATTGTAGGATAATGTTTAAAAGTTCTTCCATGTTGGATATCATTAAAATGAATGTTTCATAAGATGAAGCATCGGGGAGGTTGATGCATTTATGTGATAAATCATGAATGGTGAATGGAATTTACTCTTTCATTGCAACGAATGATTAAATGCAAGGAAGTCAATGAGTATCCTTGAGGGATTATAAAATGGGACCACTATCATCAATATGGGGGTATGTGAGCTTACCCATACCTCATTAAAATGTCCCCTTCCTAAAGTTATCTTCCATATACTCTCTCTATATCTTGATATAATATCATATCATGAGAGTGAGAAGGGTCCTGGGCATACATTGTGTGATTCAGTACAACTCATGGATACATCATGGAGAAGGAAGTCCAATATCTTCCTTTGAGGGATATTCCTCAAATTTTTTTATGAAGACTGTAGTATAGGAATCTATAATGAAAGGTACAATTTCATATACTTCATTTTAGTTATACATGATTTCGGTTTCATGCATGGTAGTCTTGGGATTTTTGGTTTTTAATTACTTCAATTTCCTTGATTAAGTGTTAATATATCCTTAGAAGCCCATAAATTTTTATAGTGGTTCATTTGGTTTTATAATTTATGATGGTGATATGGACTAAAGTTTTATATACATATATTGTAATGTATGACATACATGAATCCAAGGAATATCATATTCCTCAGAATGAAATATCATAAGGAATAATATATTAATATCATACCATTACCCAAAGCTATATCATATTGTATGATAAAGTTGTATCGTAAGTGTTGTGATATATGTGAAATTGTATTTTATGATTAAACTTGGTAATTAAATGTTAAGAATTAATGTTCAGATTCTTCCATGAAAAGGATATTCTTAATACATGAAACATTTGAGAGATTCATATATTACATTTAAATGTTAAATGCATGCAAATATGGTTAAGGGTTATAAATTGTTTGTAACCAAATACATTACTCAAACGTTTCATAATATTTCAGTAAATTCCATGAAGGCTTGTGGAGAATCCCTGAGGCCTATACAAAGAGGTCTAAGCCATGAGAATGGTGTATAGAATTCCTATTGATTCTTCTTACCCAAATACCTCTTGTTCTTCTTCATTTACACTTAATGTACTATTATACTGTTTATATAAGGAGAATCCTACCCAAAAATTCATTGATTCGTTAATCAATAGATATCTTAAGATAAAATATTCCTTTAACTACTTCCAAGTAACCCTCATCATGCTCACGTGATTAAAGAAGGTGGTTTAGTTATCATCGAGCAGTGATGTTTGTTCTTCATTTTTCGTTTCTACATGGTTTTATTTTTAATAGCATGAACAATCTTGACATTAGTTTTTTTTATCATTTAATTCTTGAATAAGTATTATTCGATCCTAATAAAATCATCAATGTAATCATAGACATGTCATGATTCTTTGATTTTTGAAATCATGTTTTAAATGAAGGAAAATGGATATTGTATTTGATATCATTAAATATGATATGGATTTTTTACTAAGACTTATTTTATGATATGGGGTATCATAATATGTTATTATACCATGTTATACAATATGTAATATAATTATCAATGATCCATTGTAAATCCTTCAAATTTGATATATCGTATGGTACAATACGGAGAACTATAAGCTATAGAAGCATCATGTTGAACTGTTCATACATCTATAAAATAGAGAATCACGTCACTTATATGATATACTATATAGCATAAAATATGATTCCTAGTTATTGAAGGGTGATATCATGGGCCACTTATGCCTATTAAAAACCGCAATATGAGTTTTGAACTATACTACGAATTAAAATGAGGTGTATATCACCATTTATGATTGATAACACCTAGATTATTTATTATAGGTCATAAAAAACCTTTCGTAAACCGTGATATAGGTTTCACACTATATTGTAGATTATGAAATAAATTATATCATTAAATATAATACATAGGAAAAATATAATTTTTTTCTTCATTTTTTTAATTATGAACTGATTTATATAATTTATAAAAATTTTATAAGGTGTAAAAAGGTATTTTTGAATATTTATTTAATTTATAAAGTGTTTATAATTAATTAGTAAGGGATTTTGAAACATTTAATGAATTAATATCTTTAATATTAATTATTAAATTAATCATCATTGATTTATATGTCATGTATTGTACTTTTTATATAAAGTGTTTATATAGAAATTATATGGTTATATGAAATATTAAACATGAATTTCATAATATTAGTAACCCCTATTCCCAAAAAACCCCTTCATGTACCCAAATTTTCATATACCAATTTTTGGTATTCTTATGTACTCTATAAATACATGTAAATGTTAATGAAAGATGATGGTTTTTGGGATCTACATTGTTTTCTTTTCTATACTTATTATCTTTCTCTTATATTGGTATTTCTATTTCTCATTTCCATTTCCATACACAAATTTGATGCTAATTTCATCAACGATGTGCTTCACCTACAATCGGTCTTATATTTTCAATTTTGAAATTCTTTTTGGTTTTAATAAGAATTTGACCTATTTCGTAACATGTTATTAAAATGATCATATTTTCCACATTGCTCATCATGATGACACTTCTATCATCCCTATCATCGACGTAATATGATTTTTACACGAAAACTATATGTCATATGTTTTCATACATTCTTCTTTTTTGCATGCTCTTTCACATGCACATAAACTCAAATCATTTAAAGATATATATCAACAGGTGAATATTATTTTATATATTATATTTATTTCTAACTATTTATAAATTTGAAAATAATATATGATTTTCTTATTCATTTATTGTTGAAAAAATAATGAGCATCTAAAGAGATGTAATGACTCAAAGATGAAAAATTCCACTATATTTCCTGGATAGAACGTGTTTGATTAATAACTAACATGGTCTATGTTAAGAAAAACATCATTCATAAAATGAAAAAAACAATGCCACTCAAAGTGGTCGAATGTTGAACATCACGTACCTGTCATATGCTGAGTCGAAGTTTACTAATAAGTGATGAACATCATGTACCTATCATACGTCGAGCTAAAATTCACTGATCTTGCCATGAACCATGAAATTTCATATCTCTTATTCGTTTTTTCACCCTAAAGGTGTCATGTTTGATTATTCTATATAAAGGTTCATAACATAGATGATATTTACTTTGACTAATTTTAAATATTGTAGAGTTTTATTTATTTTCTCTTTCATTTTTTTCTTCTAAAACATTTGATAGAAAATAAGCGTTCATAAACAAAAATCATAAATATATTATATATATATTCATCCCTCAAAGTAGATGAAATTGATGAATTAAATATTCAAGCTATTATCTTGATGACACAATAAAACCTGAACATATAATTTTATTATGTACCCTAAACTGAATGAAAATATTTATTGAAAATAATTTATTTTATTCTATAAAGTGAACAAACATATACATGATTTTATTTTAAATCAAGTTTTAGTGAATATGATAGTTTTTGATAGTCATTGTGCCCTATTTTTTTATAAAATAAAATAATAATAAATAATAATAATATAACTACAAGAAGTCATCTAATGATAATACATATTTAAAGTGCGTAATGAGTTTTATTAATATTTATAAAAAAATTCACCCTTTAAGGATGATATTAAAATAATGTCTTTTGAAATTACATTTAAGGATATCTTCATTTATCAATTATTTTTTTGCAGCATAAATATCAAAGGAAAAAATTATTATTCAGCATGTGATTATAAATTATCAATATCATCTCAAGTAATTCATTTGATTTTATCCCCTAAAGTGGAAGTTATTATTATTATAGTTCATAAATGAGATGATTTAATTTCATGGTTTTTATAATATAATATATTTTATGAGAAAGATTTTACCACCTAAAGTGGTTAAAATAATGATCATCCTAATCAATAAAATTAATATTTTATGAAAGATGATAATTATTGATAAATAATAAATTATAATTTATAGATCATGAAATCCAATGAATGAATTCATCCCCTGATGTGAATGTAGTTTTAATTACTCTAGTTCATTCCTTGAAGTGAATAAAAATACTCATGAAAAATTTGATATGATTTGCGGTACTCATACTTAAAATTTTATCATGAATATTTGAAAGTTGATGAAGTTTGATCAAATTATTTCTATTTCATTTGGAAAAGTGAATGTTTTTATTCTAAGAATTATAATTTTGGATGGCAATGAGGTTTGTGTTATGAATCCATAATATTCTTCCACATTAGTTCTCACTATTAAATTAACTAGCTTTAAAATACTTGGGGGCTCTTCTCCCAAGTAGATGTATTTTAAAATAATATTTTAGAAAAAAGTTATAAAATATGAAATAATATGCTTGGTGATGGGTCTAACCCATTATGATTATATTATTACTTTATTAACTTCCATAATTGTAATTTATAATGAAAAATATGAGTATGAAAAATGAAATATCCTGAAGATATTATATACATTGATCTTTAGTCCAAATATCTATAAATATTTTTTTGATTAACTGATTAAAAATAACTCATATATGAGTTAGTATATGCTCATATAAGCACATTTATCCATATAAAAAATAAATTAACGACTCTAGAAGAGATAATATATTCCTATATTGTATTATAAATTCTTAATTATTTGTTATATCTGAAGTCTTAATGAGATATATCAATGGTATTCTTGAAAATGAATATCATATGGTGACATTTTTTTAACAGGTTAAGGGTCAATCCCCCTTTATTAAAAATAAAACCTCTTTTAACAAATGGGGGAATAGGGAACCCATTAAAATAACCATGGAAAAATGACACCTCGATATGTAACAAGAATTCATAAAAAGTGACTATAAAAAATTTGATATGTACAATCAAATCAATAATAGTAAACTTGAATTTTACTGATCCTGACACTTTAAATATATGAGATGATGGTTTAGGACATCCAAGATTAGTTATAACGAAATATATTGATTCAGGTATACATGTGGATCAATTTTTTTGATAACATAATAAACATATATTAGGGTGAAATGATTGATTTATTTAATGGATACATGTATATTAAATTATCAATGAATTCATTATCATTAGGTTATTATGAATTCCCACTGTATAATAATTTACCTAAGATACTAATTATTAAGGTAAGTATTATTGAGGTAAATTATTTATATCATTAACAACTATTTTGGAAATGAATTTCCCATATATTTATGAAGAAAAAATTATGAAGTATATATGGGTGATCCCACCTACCATGTGATCCATTTAAATAATATATGGAATATGCATCTACTAAATTCTCATTTTTGTTATTAGCTACTAGTGAGTATACATTGCATGTTATGCATGTTGATTAAAATAAATATTGAGCATCACAGACTATATACAAAATGGTCCTACATAACCATTAACAAGATGCTGAAAAAACTTATATGAATGTAAAGAGTTAAAAATCAATAGTCAAATTATACACACTAAAAGTGTGTTTGAATTGATTATATAAAATCATTGTTCATTATGAGTAGAAAAAAATAAATTTATTTTCCCTTGAAGAGGAAAATGAATATATCAACAATATTATATCACTTTATATATTTTTCCAGAAGTGACACTGGTAATAGAAAAAATTATGAGATCTCATTAAATATTATTGATAATATATTTAAAATTTTAAATTCATTAAAAACTCACCAATGATAATGGATTTTGATAGATTTCTACATCATAACAATTGGAAAAAATTATTAAAGTAACCTATGATATGTTCAATATATAAAGTTTTGTATTGATTATCCAAATCGCCAAGACTATTGAATATTTCTAATATTATTATAAAAAATATTATTCATTTTATATTTGGATATTTATATATTTTTGTATTATTTAGAAATTAATGTTTTCACTTTTTATTGATTATAACATCTATATATGAATCCCTAAAGATTTTGAAATGCTTGAAGAATATTTAAAACTATGAAAGTTTCACCTAATCTAATAAATTATGGGGTGAATTGAATAAGATGTATTTATTATATCCATATTAAAATAAGTAAGAGTATAAAATTTAATTTATTATCCCATGGTTTTTATGAATCATTGTATTCATTATATTATTAATAAGTTTTGAAAAACATCAAAACTATCAAATAGTTTTTTTGAAAGAAATAAATTATTTGATCATGAAATTACAAAGAATATCAATGTATTTTAAATCAATAATCCAAAAGATGAAATCATAAAATTTGGGTTGATTTTACATATTCATAAAAATACCCTTAAGAATTAAATATCTTGATTCCAAGAGTGATATATTTCATACACAAGGGGTTTATAGATAATTTATTTATCCTAAAAGGATTAAATATAAATTAACATTTTATTTATCCCTAAAGGATATAAATTCACATGTTCATATATACCATTTAAATAACAAGAAATCATATTACACTGCAAGGTAATGTTTTTACATATTCATTTAAATCTAAAGGGCATAAATTATTATTATTCCAAAATTCAAAACCAAATGCTTTATGAAATGATAAATTTAATCATAGAAATTCTAAAATGTAATAGTGATGGACATTATGAGAGGGATATGTAACTGTTGTACTCTTTTTCCCTTAGTCAAGTTTTTCCCATTGAGTTTTTTTGATAAAGTTTTTAATGAGGAAACACTATGAGGACTGGATACCGTTGCACCCTTTTTCCATGATCAAGGGTTTTTTCACCTGAAGGGGTTTTCTTTGATGGTGTTTTTAATGAGACAAACATACATAAAAATGGATATCCAAGGGAATTTTGTAAATTATTATGGATATTTGTAATTAATGGAAACTATTAGCCTTCCCCATGAGTCATAATTTTTAATGATACCATTCATTATTACCTATGGTCTTCCTCCCATGTCTTGAAGACATAATTAAATAATAATATTAATTTATGTCCTGAAGACACAATTAAATGATATAATCAGGGGGATTTTGGAATGATGTAATATTTTTCCCTTCATCAAGTTTTTTCCCATTGGGTTTACCAAGTAAGGTTTTTAATGAGGCAACATGACATGGAATTCAATTACTTTAGCTTACCTTATTTTCACACAATATTTTTAAGTGAAGATTATATAAGATTCCATAAAATTATGACATTTAAGGGGGGGTGTTATGAAATATTAAATGTGAACAAAATAATTATAGTAACTCTCATTCCCAAAAAACTCCTTCAGGTGACCAACTTTTCATATGCTAACTTTTAGTATTCTTATGTACTCTATAAATACATGGAAATGTTAATTAAAGATGATGACTTTGGGATCTACATTGTGTTATTTTATATGATTATTTTCTTTACCTTATATTTGTATTTCTATTCGTTGTTTCCATCTCCACACAAAAATTCAATGCTTGTTTCATCAATGATGTTCTTTTCCTATGATTAGTCTCGCATTTATGATCTCAAAATTATTTATGGTTTTCATCTATATTTGATTGATTTCATATAATAAGGCAATTTATAGTGTTTATAAATCATAAAGTAAGACCTAATATAAAAGATTTTACATTTAAATTATAAATAATTCATAATTATTAATTTGAAATGTTCAAATTAAAGGCCTTATTTGAGAAATTATTCGAACTATATCAAAAGAAGATTTAATAATAGATTTGATTAAGGTTTAGATAATATTAAATATGTGATATTTTAATTATGTAAAATGTTTACATGATATATAAATTATTCATATGTAATTTGAAGTACCTAGGTAATCTGATCAATAATACTAGGAAGGAGGGTTTAATCAGTACTATTAACTTTTTAAAATTTTATTTTGAAATAAACCACTATAGCTAGTTAAAGTTAAGATCCTATTAATAATTAAAACTCTTACTCAACCATATGTATAAAACAAACATGAACACAAGGTACACCAATTTTTTAAAAGGTTCACCTCCAATGTTGGTGACTACTATTGAGAAATGTGAAGATTGTTTCAAGTTTTGATTCACAACATTCGGAAGGTGAAAATTCAGAACTTATATTTTGGCCTGGTGAAGACTTACAGTAGAAAAGTCCAATGGTGGAAGTGGTATAAGAGTTCATGTTCTAAAATTAGTTTGTAGATGGTCAGTTGTCTAGGTGATGATTTTTGGAAGTTATGACATGCATGAGGTTTTCTGATTAGATTATATAAGGATATTTACTTTGGTGAATCAGTCAAAAAGTATGGTATGTAAGGTTCCTCAAAATGTAATGTAAGAGTAAATTTCACATTCAATAGAAGTCAAAAGTAATGGATGGGAGAGATATGTCTAATCAGAGGTTATTATTACCAATGGTGGGTCCTCCAAAAATGTTAGTAGGTGGCATCACCGATTTACTGACCGATCCTCATTACACAAATGGGGAGGGGAAACTTGTGTATGTGTGTATTGAGTTTTTCTCTATTGATATGAAAAATTTTATTTTTTTCATGAGAGTAACTCTGACTATAATCTTGTAACTTCCATGAAATTAATGAAAGAAACAATGTTCTCTTGTGAATGTAGGAATAATTTTTGAACCACATAAATCTTTATTATCATTTATTATTTAATTTATTTTTCTTTAATGTTTTCTTTCAAGAGTTTTTATTATTTTAGTGTGTGAGAAGATCGACTTGGTGTGGTGCATTAGGTGCAAATTCAATTCTATGTTCTAGTATACCGATGTCATGGGGTTCTTCCATATTGATAATTTTATGGAGGTTTATTCTACACTTGAAGGTTCTTATGGTTTATCTTTTGGTGATTGATAGTTCTTGAATCCTCACAAGTGGTATTAGAGATTGTGGTTCAGTAAGGATCAACAACACACTCGATATCAATTCATATAGAACTCTTGTATTCAAGTTTTTTTTTGATATAGTGGGAATCATTATTTAAGAATATAGGACATTTAAAGAAGGAAAATTCTAGATAGATAAGTTTTATGGGATAGAATTTGATTATATAGGATAAAGATGGAAGACCTGTTGATTCAGAAGGACCTTGAAGTTCTGTTGAAAGAGTTTAAATTGAAAATAATGGAAAAAAGCAGAAAGAGTAAGGGTAGATAAATTGGTACTTTTATTTATTTAGATGTCATTGGAATGGAATGTTGCCTTTAACATCTAAGATATGGAGACCATAGTTGAACTGATGGATTATCTAGAATACATGTCTGAGAAGACAATAACTATGAACAAAGTGTTCATGATATAAGGGTTATTCATCATGATAATGTCAGAATTAATATCAGTATATGATCATGTGAATGACTTTAATACAATTCAAATTCAACTCAAATCATTTTAAGTAATGTTCTCATAATATGTGTGATATCCGTTTCTATTTTCACCACTACCAAAGTCCTAAGATGTGATGGTAATTTTGATAAGTAACACTTGCAGAAAAACCAAAACATTGTTTTAAAATGTCAAAGATATTATTTTGAATGAAGAGATTAGATAAAGAGAAGTCTAATAACCTACTAGAACCACACTTAATATAAAAGGTAGAGGACGTTCCATTCAATATAGAGGTATAAGAAGATCATAAGATTAATCAAGGGAAAGAAGTCAAGGTATATCAACTAGGCCTAGGATCATATGTTGGAATTGTAGGAATAATGAGAACTTGAAAAAATATTTTCAGGATCACAAGGTGAATTCCAAAAAGTGAGCTTCTAGAAGTTTAAGTTTCGTTAACCATATAGTTTATCATGACAACAATTTATTTCTAAGTGTGAATATTCCATTTTAATCATGGACAATTAATCGTAAAGATTCATTTATTTCTATAACTAAGAGAGGATACATGGTAAATTATAAATCAAGGATGTTTAGTAAGATTCATCTAGCTAATAATGGATCTCTCGATATCATAGAGAAGGCCGATGTTAAAGTTTGAATGTAAAATGGAAGATTCTTGAACTTAAAGGAAGTTTGAGATATACTAGGTTTACAAAAGAACTTAATTTACATTAGTAAGTTGGATGAATCAAGATTCATAATTATGTATATGAATATAGTACAAAAGATTACTCATGATTCGATGGTTGTGTCCATAGGTGAAAAATATAGTACATTATATCAGATGGGAAGATAAAATGGATAAACAGTTACTAAAATGAAAACTTATGAAATTTTAGATCTATGGAACTATCATATGTGAATCTTATATATAAGAACATGAATTCTATAGTTTAAAATGGTATACTGAATCTCAATTACATGTATTTCATAAGTTTTTATAGTTATATATTTGAAAAGAATACAATGTTTCCCTTTAATATAAACAAAAGGACATCAAAGTCTTAGATGTTAGATATTATGCACCTGAATGTTTGGTGGACTGTACTAGTCCATTATCATAGTAGTTCACTATAATTTGTTTCATTCATAGATGATTCAACAAGAAAAGTATGAGTTTACTTCATTAAGAACAAATCAAAGGTGTTTGTTTGATGGAGGTCCATGTTAAAAAAAGAGACCATAAGTAAGATAAAATGATTAAAGTATGATATTGGTGAAGAACATGATAAAAATGATTTTAAGAAGTTTTTTTTGAGAAAAGGAATCAAGTTTAAAAATATTTTACGTAGAATATAAAAGCATAATAGTATAATAGAGTGAGTTAATTGATCAATAACTAAAAAGGCTCATAAGATGAAATTATATTCTAAAATGTCTAAGGATATTTGGATGGATGCAATCAATTGTGAAACATAGATTATTAATGAGATTCATTCTACATTGATGGGATAGTATATTATAGAATAGATGTGGTCTAGAAAACTAGCATAAGTTACCCATTTAAATGTCTTCAAATGTTTAACCTATGACCATGAATATTCTAAGGATCAAGTGAAACTTGAATCTAAGTCCCATTCATGTTTATTGATGGATTATAATGATGAAAATTTTTGTTTTAGGGTTTGGGATAATGAACACCAGAAGGTCATTAGAAGTTAAAATATTTACTTCAATGATGATGTAACATCCCGGGTAAATAAAGAATATGAAATTCTAATATATATCAATATTTGTGAATAAAATGTTAATATTACTTTAAATGTAATGATATGCTTGATGGCGTACCCAACACGCAACAACGAGTTTCTTTGAAATCTTACATTACACACTAATAATATAATAATACTATTTTAAATAATAGTTAATTCCTAGCTGTTGTAATGGTGTGAATGAACATAACTAACCACAAAATGATTACATATGTTTGTTAAATATTTTTACATTTATCCAACAAATTTTAGAGGCTTAAAATGCAAATGGATCCAATTTTAAGAATAAATACTCTTATAATTTTAAAAGATTGTTTTAACCGCCTCTTAATGAGGAACCATTTTTAAATCTACTTTTGTCACTTTTATATGTTATATTTGAAAAATAAAATATTTCTTTATAATTGGGACATTTAAATTTACTTCGGATAAATTTTTGGTATTTTTCTGACAATGTTCATTTTTTAATGAATAGTGGAAAATACTGCATTTTACTTCAAAACTGATTTTTCATCTAATTTATTTCTATGGTTAGATTATCTTTTTAATCAGTTTTAAAGTGAAATAAGAATATATTTTTACCATTTAATCCAATGGTGGTCATTATAATTAATTTCACTTTGAAAATGGACATAAACAAGTGTCAATCTTTTGATAGATGTTGTTTCTTAAAAAACGCTATTTGTTTTGACATCGGGAATTGATTATAAAATTAATTAATTCAACTTATATGTTTTTAATTTAGTAAAATTGATATCATTTTTTTAATTTGGAATATCAAATAAAGATTAAGGTGAATTTTTGGTATTTTTCTGAAAAATGTTCATTTTTAATGAATAGTGAAAAATACTATATTTTAATTCAAAACTGCCTTTTCATCTGATTTATTTATATAGTTAGATTGTTATTTTAATTGGTCTTAAGGTGTAATTTAATTATTTTTTTATAATTTAATACAATTTTGGTCTTTGGATGTAATTTCACTTATAAATTGGATGTAAAAGCAAATCAATCTTTTGATAGATTTTACTTCCTAAAAACCCGTTTTTGGTTTTGACAATGAGAATTATTTTAAATTAATTACTACAATTTTTGTGTTTTGAATTTGATAAAATGGATTCCATATTTGGAATGATAAGGTCCAAATTATTTAATTAAGACGCTTTTGTTTTTGGACATTATGAATAGTAACGACGGTAATTATCTTTAATTATCGTGATTAATTAGTAATCAGGTAGTTAAGGGTAATAAAATAACATCATAATAATATAAAATGACCCCAAAATGTGTCCTAATGCTATTGGTTGTGTCATAGACAACCATGGTATGCCTTGTGCCAAACTTTGGGACCCCATGGAATCACTTTTGGGTGATAGTGACACTTTATCATTTTATGTTTTTTAAAAGGAAAGTATAATCAATGTATTTATCACCCAAGTAAAAAAATTTTAGTTTTGTCTGTGTAAATTATCTCTTAGACTATAAATATTAATTGGAAATATAAAAATATTTCCTACATCATGGTATTTTTTTTATAATTTTTATACATTAAATATATTAACTTATTTATGACACCATGATGATGCAGCGATTACCTCATTAATGGACGATTTAAATAAAATGAAAAGATAATGTAAAATCTAAGACTTAAACTTTTCAAAAACCTATTGTATGGGTGGATTTTTAAACCTTATCACCTTAACCTAGAAATATATCATTGTGGGACCTTTAAAATTCGAAACTCATTTTATAATAAAGTAACATTTTATAACATTTCAAGAGTGCCCCTCCTCCTTCTTATAAAAGCCCCCCACCTCTACCACCTTACCCACACCTCTCAAGCTATTGGATCGACAAAACTATGCTCATTTCATCTCTTCACATCCATCTATTCATCATATAAGCCTTACCTTAGGTAGAAATCTCTTCAAGAAACCCTTTTGGTTCAAACCAAGAGGAGTTACCCGATTTAAAGGTAATGTCTTCTCTTATGTTCATTTGTTTTATTTTGCTTCTCCAACCCCTTAAATATTTTTATTCATTTATTTTTTAACAACACCAGTATATTTAATATACTAGTATGTTTTTATGAGAAATATTAGAGCTACACTTACACACACCTCCGTATAATGGTTAAAGAACATACTGTTTCTGTGGATGGCGAATTACTGCCTCACGAAACGATGATTGTTCAATCTTCTCTTAACACCTTTCATGGTGGCCATTATGATGTCACTGTATTTTATATATGATATATATGGTATTTATGTTTTATATATGGTTATTTATTTTATATGTAAAACATACCTTTATGTTGTGCATGTTGTGCAAATGCGATAATTTCATACGAGGAAGTGTGGACTACCGCCCCCTCAAGTGATGTGACTCGTTCATGCAATACATGGAATGTATAAAGAATAAAATTAATGAAAATATGTGACATATATAACATATATATTATACTTTAATTATAATATATATATCTATCATTTATTTTTAATTCCATTAATATGACAAATAAATGAAAGTAGCGTTCATGCGTACGTACGGCCTACCGACTCCATGAACGGTGCATTTCATTTCTTTTTTATCTCAAAATGTTATGGAATAGTATAAAACGAATATGTACTGGATATATATTATATTTAAATCATTAATACTATTCTGGAGATGATTTAATTATAACTACATGGACAATCATTTTCAAACAAGTTTATTTTTGACTCATGTACCAAACATCGACAAAAACATCTGATATGAACTCGCATAATTAACTAATTATTATAACATTATAATATGGGATATGAATTGAATAATAAACTTTAAATTAGGTCCTTAATAAATTATAAATTGGCCAATGTTTATTATTCCGGAATATAAAGAAACAAATAAGAAAAGTCGGACTTGAGGTAAGGGATCCTACCTCTCTCTTTCTTTTTAAGTACTCTCTTTTATGTCACTTCTTCTAAGATCCTCTTTCTTATGTTGGGGGATGTTATTTTATATTCCTCTTACTGTAAATTTTATGTTCATATGATGAGAGACCCTATTTTATTTCATCAATCCATTTTTTTGAATTTTTAAGTGGCGCTGTTAGGCTGCCGAGTTTTCGTAAGGGATTTTTCACCTCACTTTTATTCTCGTGAGATTCATTCTACATTTGCCACTATCTCCTTTGAGTGGTGTATGTACTGCCCAATATTTTACTCTTTGTGTAATATACTTTCATTTACGGGTATTTACATCTTCATTGTATGATCCTTCTTTCATGGGGTGTACGTTTTGAAAGTTACCCAAATCGGCAAGGGAACCTTTCACCCTCCTCTTTTTAAAAAGACTTCTTTTTGTTATGTCTTTTAATTTACATCTTCTTATGTTGGGATATGTTCTTATATATCCTTATTGATGTAAATTTTATGTCTAAGTGATGAGATACCATTTTATCTCTCATCAACTCATTTTATGAATTTTAAAGTGACGCTGTTAGGCTATCAAATTCTTGCAAGGGAACTTATTAACTCAATTTCAATCCTTTGGGTTAAACTTGTACTCCTTGAATATGTCATTATATGAATATGTGTGAATTAATCTGATTTTTTACACTTAATATCCACTTATATTGGGTGTATTTATATTTTTCACACATAAATTATGTAATTGATTTATCCTTAATCTAAGGATACCGTCTTTGTACAAGAATTTGTCTCAATCTCCTTTCATTGAGGTATATTTTGTTTTGTACACAACTTTCTTTTATACGGTTTATAAAACACTTTGACTTTTACTTTTATTCAAAAGGAATCTTTTCTCTACGAAGCGTTTTACTAAATGACAAAAAAGTATGTTTCTTTTTAACGTATGCGGTGACAAAGACCTTTCCGCCACCGTGATCATTATTTGATCTTTGGCTTCATTAACAAGCTGTAATGTTTTTAAATGGAAAATAAATACCATATACTCTTTTATGTATTTTGGTATTGAAAATGATTTTGATTATGTTTTGATTATATCAATGTGTTTTTGATATCTTGTGATTGAAATGTGAAAATGTTATGTTTCCTTTCTGCATGTTTTATGTGATACGATTATGTTATGTTTCTTGGGCATTGTTTATGAAGACGGGTGGTTCCATGATAAAATAAGGCGGGTGAGCCTGATATAGATCTCCAATGCATTGGGTAACACGAAGGAGTTAAATGCTAAGATTTCTCCGAAGAGATTTAGGGAATATACTGTGATGGGTATTCCAAACATAACCATGAAGGTTACACCCTATGTAATAATGTTATGAATGCCTCAATTTACCTTTAGGTCTTATGATTTCTATGAGTTATTCATAAATCTTATGATTTCATGAGGTATGTTAAAGTGCTTATGTTTTAATATTAAAGTATGATTTCATTGATTCTTATGTATATATGGACTAATGTTTTCTTTCCATATTTTTTTATATCCCTTACTGAGATTTTTATGCTCATCCCAAGTTTTTGAAATGTTTTCCACAGGACTTAAAGATGAATAGGGTCAAGGGTGGGATCAAGGAAAGACAAGATATCTAAAACATGGAACTATACATGTTTCTTTTTAAGAGTTTTTGTTTTATGATGGAAACTGAGTAGAAGTGTATACTTTGTTATCTTGTGAGATGTAATAGTTATGTCCTAATTTTCTAAAACTCTAAACCTGAAAATATCCTCAATGTGAATTATTCATTTAATTCAAGATTAAGTAATGTTTTAAGGCTGGATCCTTATAGTTGGTATCAGAGGTCGGTTTATAAAACTTTAGGGATTAGAAGTTTTCATTAAACACATTATTAGTCCCTATGTTTATTATCTTAGTTAAATCCTTGTTTTATTACTTTTTTAGATCAATAAAATGGAAGGAGGATGATCTCAAATGACATTCTTATCTCTTCCTGATGACTTGCTTACAATAATTATTGCAAAGTCATGTTCAGATGATTGTGAGACTTTTTCTATCATACAACTCGCTTGCAAGCAGCTTTTTGAGATATCAAACACCTCCACTATACCTCGTTATCATCGTGGATCATGGGTTGTATTTAGACAAATCCTATTTTCAAAATATTCTCATATTTTCAAGAAAGTTAGATATTATTAAGGCATTTTCAAATATTTTACCTTATCACAAGATTTTGAAGAATATTATGATTTTAAAGAAGGTTCTGAAGAAGGAGACCCTTGTGAAACCTATTTATATTTGCTTTTAAAATATAGTCTCTCAGCACATACCTATGGTATTTTAAAAGGACCATTAATTGAAAGTTTCAACTCAAATTTGGTCAGACTATTTTATAGAAATCATGTCTTATCAGATGTTTTGAAATTATATGTCATACATGATTATTTTCCAAAATTGTTTTTCTATGAACACCCATATGATCCATGTTGTACAAGGTGTATTTGGATGGAGGAAGAAAATGATTTTGAAGGATCTATAAGTCATTGTTGTAATGCAAAAACCTTATACCTACGTGAACAAGATGACGATGAAACCAAATGGACACCATGATCAAGGTATGATATTCTTCTTTTTTGGGGATCGTTTTATTTTATCTTATGATGGTGAAATAATACTTCAAGAATTAAGATGTTGAGATCATAATTAATTTGGATGAAAATGAGATGTATAAGGAAACCATTGAGGTTAAAACATGTTAGGGTTATTTTTGAGATTTATAAAAAGGACAACCCATAATATGGGTGACAACCCGTCGCGTCCGGTAAGGCCACATGAATCAAACCCAAAACCGAAGGGCGACAAGGGCGCATGGCCTACCACTAGCCTACGTGAAGTCCCTGGTTAGTATGACCTATACTTTTTAGTTAAATGATTTTATGGATCAAGAATAAGTTGATTTTGAGAACTTATGTTTTATTAAATGGATATCATTAGCGTAAGAAAATGATTTGGTGACTGAGTAATAAAGGTTATTTTGGAAGATGTTCTCTCTTTCGTGGAAACAATATATGCCTATAGAAAATAGAATACTTTGGGATTTCAATTGAGGAGAAACGGTGGAATTTTATTTTGGAAGAATCTATGTTTTTATTGTGGACATATGAAGATTTGGTTTATTTATGAAAATGATTAACCTATCATGGAGAATATGGGATTAGGTTAATTACTTTTCAATACGATACTTTAAGAGCAACTGATGTTATTTGGAGATAAATACTAAGATTTATCTTGGAAGACTATGTGATCAAATCCTTCAGAGATTTGGGTTTAAATCTTAGTTTTGATTAATTTGAAGAATTTTATGGATAGCTGTTCATTGAATGGTATTTGATGAACTTTTGGTTTTTTTGGACAAATTTTGGAGATCAAGAGTAGTTTTTCTTTTTACAAAGGATTACCCTTTTTGGGTACTATCTGATCTCGTACTAACAACTTTGGTTTTGGTTTTGGTCTAAAGACATGGGAAATATATAGTTCATCTTTTGTGGATTATGTGATTCTCTCGAAGTTTATTTTAGCACTCTTAATGAGAACAGGTCTTCCTAAATACTCATCTTTTGGAGGAAATATGAGTTTGTGTTAAAAATCTAGTAAAAGATGAAAGTCTACACGACAAGTAAGTATGTTTCCTTATGTTTTAGTTAAGCCCATAAATAAATTATTCAATTAAAATAAACTTAAAACAAAAATGTTTTCTGTTAACTTTTACTATGGGGGAATCAAATACCGTTTAACCCATCACAAGTTTGTGATTTTCTGGTGGTTAACTTTCTCCTAATCATGTTTTCTATCACTCTCCATCAGAACTTGACCCTTTGTTTTTTCTTCCATATTCATGTTTTCCTACATGTAATCCTAGTATGGGTTAACTCGGGTGACCCTTGTACTTCTCTTTATTTATTTTAAAGTAATAGTTTTACTGACTCTTTTTCCGATGTGGGACTTTCAATGAAGTTTATGATCCCAATTTTAAAATTGTGAGGACGCAATTTCCAAAAGGGGGGAAGGATGTAAAATCCCGAGTAAATAAAGAATATGAAATTCTAATATATATAAATATTTGTGAATAAAATGTTAATATTAATTTAAAGGTAATGATATTCTCGATGGCGTACCCAATACGCAACAACGAGTTTCTTTGAAATCTTACATTGCACACTAATAATATAATAATACTATTTTAAATAATAGTTAATGCCTAGATATTGTAATGGCGTGAATGAATAGAACTAACTAAAAAATGATTACATATTTTTTTAAAATATTTTTACATTTATCCAATAAATTTTAGAGGATTAAAATGCAAATGGATCTAATTTTAAGAATAAATACTCTTATAATTTTAAAAGATTGTTTTAACCGCCTCTTGATGGCGAACCATTTTTAAATCTACTTTTGTCACTTTTATATGTTATATTTGAAAAAATATAATCCTTATTTATAATTGGGACATTGAAATTTACTTCGGATAAATTTTTGGTATTTTTCTGACAATGTTCATTTTTTAATGAATAGTGGAAAATACTGCATTTTACTTCAAAACTGCTTTATCATATAATTTATTTCTATGGTTAGATTATATTTTTAATCGAGTTTAAAGTGAAATCAGAATATATTTTTACCAATTAATCTAATTGTGGTCATTATAATTAATTTCACTTTGAAAATGGACATAAACAAGTGTCCATCTTTTGATATATGTTGTTTCTTAAAAACACGCTATTTGTTTTGAAAGCGTGAATTGATTATAAAATTAATTAATGCAACTTATATGTTTTTAATTTGGTAAAATTTAAATCATTTTTGAATTTGTAATATCAAATAAATCTTAGGGTGAATTTTTGGTATTTTTCTGACAAATGTTCATTTTTAATGAATAGTGAAAAATACTGCATTTTAATTCAAAACTGCCTTTTCATCCGAATTATTTATATAGTTAGATTGTAATTTTAATTGTTCTTAATGTGTAATTTAATTATGTTTTTATAATTTAATAAAATTTTGGTCTTTTTATGTAATTTCACTTATAAATTGGATGTAAAAGCAAATCAATCTTTTGATTGATTTTACTTCCTAAAAACCCGTCTTTGGTTTTGACAACGAGAATTATTTTAAATTAATTACTAAAATTTTTTTGTTTGGAATTTGATAAAATGGATTCCATATTTTGAATCAGAAGGTCCAAATTATGTAATTAAGATGATTTTGTTTTTGGACATTATAAATAGTAACGACGATAATTATCTTTAATTATCGCGATTAATTAGTAATCAGGTAGTTAAGGGTAATAAAATAATATCATAATAATATAAAATGACCCCAAAATGTGTCCTAATTCTACTAGTTGTGTCATGTCCGACCATGGGATGCCTTGTGCCAAACTTTGGGACTCTATGGAATCACTTTTGGGTGATAGTGACACTTTATCATTTTATGCTTTTTAAAAGGAAAGTATAACCAATGTATGTATCACCCAAGTAAAACAATTTTAGTTTTGTCTATGTAAATGATCTATTAGACTATAAATATTCATTATAAATCTATAAATATTTTCTAAATCATGGTATTTTTATTATAATTTTTAGACATTAAATAAATTAACTTATTTATGACACCATGATGATGTAGCGATTACCTCATTAATGGACGATTTAAATAAAATAAAAATATAATGTAAAATCTAAGACTTAAACTTGTAAATAACCTATTTAATGGGTGTATTTATAAACCTTATCACCTTATCCTCAAAATATATCATTTTGGTACCTTTAAAATCTGAAACTCATTTTATAATAAAGTAACATTTTATAACATTCCAAGAGTGCCCCTCCCCCCTCTTATAAAAGGCCCCCACCTCTACCACCTTACCCACACCTCTCAATCTATTGGCTCGGCCAAAATATACTCATTTCATCTCTCCACATCCCTCTCTTAATCATATAAGCCTTACCTTATGCAGAAATCTCTTCAAGAAACCCTTTTGGTTCAAACCAAGAGGAGTTACCCGATTTAAAGGTGATGTCTTCTCTTATGTTCATTTGTTTTATTTTGCTTCTAAAACCACCTAAACTATTTTTATTCCTTTATTTTGTAACAACAAAAGTATATTAAATATACTAGGAAGTTTTTATGAGAAATATTCTAGCTACACTTATACAAACCTCCGTCTAATGGTTAAAGAACATACTGTTTCTGTGGATGGAGAATTACTGCCTCACGAAACGATGATTGTTGAATCTTCTCTTAACACCTTTCATGGTGGACATTATGATGTAACTATATTTTATATATGATATATATGGTATTTATTTTTTCTACATGCTTCTGTATTTTATATTTAAAACACACCTTTATGCTTTGCATGTTGTGGAAATGCGATAATTTCATACGAGGAAGTGTGGACTACCGCCCCCTCAAGTGATGTGACTCATTCATGCAATAAATGGAATGTATAAATAATGAAATTAATGAACATATGTGACCTATATAACATATATATTACAATGGAATTATAATATATATATCTCTCATTTATTTTTAATTCCATTAATATGACAAAGAAATGAAAGTAGCGTTCATGCGTACGTACGGCCTACCGTCTCCATGAACGGTGCATTTAATTTATTTTTATCTCCAAATGTTATGGAATAGTATAAAATGAATATTTACTGGATATATATGATATTTAAATCATTAATACTATTCTGGAGATGATTTACTTATAACTACATGGACAATCATTTTCAAACAAGTTCATTTTTGACTCATGTACCAAACATCAACAAAAACATCTAATATGAACTCGCATAATTAAATAATTATTATAACATTATAATATGTGATATGAATTTAATAATAAACTTTAAATGAGTTCCTTAAGAAATTATAAATTGACCAATGTTTATTATTCAGGAATATAAAGAAATGAACAAGACAAGTCAGACTTGAGGTAAGGGATCCTACCTCTCTCTTTCTTTTTAAGTACTCTCTTTTATGTCACTTCTTCTAAGATCATATTTATTATGTTGGGGGATGTTATTTTATATTCCTATTACTTTAAATTTTATGTTCATATGATGAGAGACCCTATTTTATTTCATCAATCCATTTTTTTGAAGTTTTAAGTGGCGCCGTTAGGCTGCCGAGTTTTCGTAAGGGTTTTTTCATCTCACTTTTATTCCCATGAGATTCATTCTACATTTTCCAATATCTCCTTTGAGTAGTGCATGTACTGCCCAAGATTGTACTCTTTGTGTAATATACTTTCATTTACAGGTATTTACATCTTCATTGTACGATCCTTCTTTCATGGGGTGTGCGTTTTGAAAGTTACCCAAATCTGTAAGGGAACCTTTCACCCTCCTCTTTTTAAAAAGACTTCTTTATGTTATGTCTTTTAATTTACATCTTATTATGTTGGGATATGTTCTTCTATATCCTTATTTATGTAAATTTTATGTCCAAGTGATTAGATACCATTTTCTCTATCATGAACTCATTTTATGAATTTTAAAGTGATGCCGTTAGACTGTCGAATTCTTGCAAGGGAACTTCTTAACTCAATTCCAATCCTTTGGGTTAAACTTGTACTCATTGAATATGTCATTCTATGAATATTTGTCAATGACTCTGATTATTTTACACTTAATATCCACTTATATTGGGTGTATTGATATTTTTCCCACATAAATTATGTAATTGATTTATCCTTAATCTAAGGATAACGTCTTTGTACGAGACTTCATCTCAATCTCCTTTCATTGAGGTATATTTTGTTTTATACACAACTTTCTTTTATACGGTTTATAAACCCATTTTACTTTTACTTTTATTCAAAAGGAATCTTTTCTCTATGAAGCGTTTTACTAAATGAAAAAAAGTATGTTTCTTTTTAACGTACGCGGTGACAATGACCTTTCCGCCGCCGCGAGTGTTATTTGATCTTTAGATTCCTTAACAAGCTGTAATGTTTTTAAAGGGAAAATAAATAAAATATACTCCTTTATGTATTTTGGTATTGAAAATGTTTTTGATTATGTTTTGATTATATAAATGTGTTTTTGATATCTTGTGATTGAAATGTGGAAATGTTATGTTTCCTTTATACATGTTTTATGTGATATGATTATGTTATGGTTCTTGGGAATTGTTTATTAAGACGGGTGGTTCTGTGATAAACTAAGGGCGGGTGAGACCAATATAGCTCTCCAATGCATTGGGTAACACGAAGGAGTTAAACATTAAGGTTTCTCTGAAGATATTTAGGGAATATACTATGATGGGTATTCCAAACGTAACCATGAAGGTTACTCCCTATGTAAGAATATTATGAATGCCTCAAGTTACCTTTATGTTTTATGGTTTCTATGAGTTATTCATAAAAATTATAATTTCATGAGGTTTGTTAAAGTGCTTATGTTTTAAGAGTAAATTATGATTTCATTGATTCTTATGTATACATGGACTAATGTTTTCTTTCCATATTTTTTATATCCCTTACTGAGATTTTTATGCTCATCCCAAGTTTTTGAATTTTTTTCCACAGGAATTAAAGATGAATAGGGTCAAGGATGGGATCAAGGAAAGAAAATCTATCTAAAACATGGAACTATACATGTTTCTTTTTAAGAGTTTTTATTTTATGATGGAAACTGAGTAGAAGTGACTACTTTGTTATCTTATGAGATGTAATAGTTATGTCCTAATTTTCTAAAACTCTAAACCTAAAAATATCCTCAATGTGAATTATTCATTTAATTCAAGATTAATTAATGTTTTAAGGCTAGGTCCTTATATATAAGGTCTTGTGGAAAGACAAAGACTTGATAGAAAATGGTGTTGAGAATAAAGAATCAATAGGATAAATCCAAGTTGACCTTAATAGAAGTTTTAGAAGGATAGAATTTCTATAAATTTTAGATGACATGGAAAGTATGAAGGAATAATTAAGGACATTAGAATATGTAACAAAAATACCAGGATATATAGAATCTCAGGGTAGATCTCTAGAATATGAAATTCTAAAAGTAGTGGTTTTGAAAACAGCAGAATTATAGATTGAATTATGAATATATACCAAACTTATATTACTAGTTCATAGGTTCAAAAATAATTTTAACTACTTAAATATTATAAATAGATGAGATCTTAAGAGCCCAAATGAAGTAGTTAGTCTCAGTGATTTAGGAAATTAAGAATTATCTATGAAAGATGAGTTGGATTTTTTGGATGCAAAAAAACTTGGGAGATAATAGAATTACCATAGGGGAAGAAAGTATTGTTTAATGAATGGGTCATTTGATTTAAAGTTTAAGTTTATGTTATAAATTGGTACAAGTATATGATATTAGTGAAAGGGTTTCATTGGAACTAAGGAGTGAATTTCTATGAAAAATTCTCACCAGTTGTTAAACATACAACCACCCTAATGATGTTGAATCTGGTTGATTTTAAAAGTTTACATCTATATAAAATATATGTAAAGATAGAATTTTTATTTAGTGATTTGGAGGGATATATCTACATTAATAAACCAGATAATTTCATGAACAAATGGAACATGTACTTAGTGTGTAAGCTAAAGACAAGTCTTTATGGATTGAAACAAGCATTAAGGTAATTAAACTAGAAATTTGATGCTTTTATGGGAATGGTTTCATTCAGATTAACTCAAATCACTATTTCTACTGAAATGTTTTCAAGGACGTTATATTTATCATCCTTCTCTTATATGTGGATGACATGATCCTAGAAGGTCCAAAAATTAAATGTATTTAGGAGGCGAAGAATGTTTTTTTGGAAAACTTGAGATGAATGATCTTGATGAGGCCAAGAAACTATTGGGAATGAAGATTGAGAGAGATAGTAAAGAAATAAGTTTGGTTTTTTCATATAAGTATTACATCTGGAAGGTTATTTAGAGATTAATATTGATTGGATATAAGCCAATATCAACACCATTTAATGGACACTTCAAACTATCAAAGGAGAAATCATTAAAAATGTAATATGATTCTATGTACATAGTGAAAGTTATGTTTTAATTAGTGGTAGGTAGCCTAATGCAATCCATGATATTTACAAGGTTTAATATTATATTTTTAGTAGGATTTTTCACTTAGTTTATGAAAATTTTTAGAAAGGGACATTGGGAAGATATAAAGTGGATTCTCTACTATCTCAAAGGTTTAGAATATATGGATCAATGTTTCAGATTGGATGATATGTTATATGGTTATGAGGATAAAAAATTTGTAGGAGATATAGATACAGATACATTGAATAGTTGTACAAGATACTTATTTACCATAGAGGAGAATCCATAAGCTAGATTTCGAGGTTACAACTGGTGGTAACACTTTCCACAATGGAAGTTGAATATGTGACCTTCATACTGAAATTAATTTGGATAAGAATATGGTACTTCACTCATAGAAAAAGTACATTGACCTAAAATATCATTTCATCCAAAAGATTCTTGGGGATAGAGTGTTAGAACTATGAAAAACTAAAAGTTTACAGAATATGAATAACATGTTGACTAAGGTTTTAGTTTGAGAATGTTTGAGGAAACATGTGACTTAGTGGGATTATGGTGACCATAATATTGATGAAGATGTTTTTTTGCCTTATAATTTAAGATAACCAGAGTGATGCCTAATTAATAGTGATTGTCATGTTTCCATAAAAGTAGTCTTTAAATTAGATATTATTAGGAAATGTGAAGTTCATTTCATTTTCTAATTCACAATACATAGAAATAGAAATTATGTAACTTATGTTTTAACATGGTGAATAATCACAATAGTAGAATTCCAGCAGAGGTAGTGGTCCAGAAGATTATATTTCATAAATGGTGTGTAGATGGTCAGTTTTTTGGATGGCGGCAGGTGGATGTTACTATATATGTGTGTTTTTATGATTTGATTATATAATGTTTTTTCCTTGAGAGAATCTACAAAAAATTATAGTACATAAATTTCATTAGATTTGAATGTAAGAGTGTCTTGAAAATTCACTAGAAGTTGGTAGTCATGGATAGGTAAGCTATGAGCAATCAAATATTACTATGACCAAGGGTGGTCCACCCACAAATATTGGAATGTGGTGGAACTGGTTGATTGACCAGGACTTAATAAAAAAGAGGTGAGGGACCACTTATACACGTGTTAATTGAGTTTATCTCTATTGATACATACAACATTTTTTTATAAGAGTAACCTTGATTGTAATATTATAAATTTCATAAAATAAAATAAAGTATTAGTGTTCTCTCATGGAGGTAGGACTAATGCCTGAACCATATAAATATTTTTTTATAATTTTTTATTTTATCTATTTCTCTTGAATATTTTTATGAGTTTTTATCATTTTATTAAGTGAGAAGACCGACTCAGTGTGGTGTCTTAGGTAAATCTTGAATTCTAATTTTTGGTACATCAGTGTCATGGGGTTCTTCAGGTCTGGGAAGTTTTCAGAGCTTCATTCCTTGCTTTAAGCTTTTATTGGTTTAACATTTGGTGATTGGTGGTTTTATAATCCCAAAAATTGAATCCTTTTCAAAGGTTACAGGTGTAGTAAAAGAACCAATAAAGAATGTACAACTCAAATTTTTTGTCATGATTAGTGATTAAACCAAGATTTACATTGACAAAGAACATCATGAATAATATAATTGAATCAAATATTAATTGACATGAGAATTTTGGAACCAAACACAAGATCATCACATAATGATTTATAATTAATTTATGTAGTTATAGACCTTGCGATAAATTATTTATTTGTTAATGAATCTATCAACATATCTACATTGTACCATCATTGCATCATAGGAATCAATTATAGATTCTCTTTAGTGATGATCCATATATGTAACATGAACCTTTTATCATCACTGTAGGAATATCTGAGTTCTAGCATAAAAGAGCCTAATTATTGCATCATTCATCTTAGAAGGCCATGATAATTTCTTCCAAGAAGGATTCTCTTTGATCTCTCTATAATCAAGATGGGTGGTGGAAGTTAATTGCTCTCCATTATTGAGAGAATTATTAGAGATGATCTATATAGGGTTTGAGAGAATTTTTTATATTCATTTTCCACAACCAACACAATTTCTAGTGTTAGGGTTGGAAATAATATAATTGGGTTTAAATAGTTCTAGGGTTAGAAAAATAATAATTTCAAATGCATAGTTATTATTTCCTTAATCCCCATGAAACCCCATTAATATAATATTAAAATTTTTATTTCTTAAAATGTGAAAAACCATTGAGTTAATTAGACATCATTTCTTGAATAAATTGTTTAAAATTCATTCAAATAATATCTAATATATATTATTTCTCCTCGAACCATTTAAAACCAGTCTTCCATTCCTCCAAAATATTTATTAGGACTTGAATAATGAATTTTTATTTAATAAATAAATAACACTTCATTATTCTTTAATAAATAAATAAATATTATATTCACTAAATAACAAATAAATATTTATAAAATATTCAGCTCACAAAATATTCTCTAGAATAACCAATGAAAAAAATATATGTGATCCAGAAAACATGAATAATTATTAAACTATGTGCATGAATAATATTTATTCAACATGTTAGTTAATAAATAATAATATTATTTAAACGAGGTTCTGTATACACTTAATGTGTGATTCTTTAGACCACTTTCTTAGTGGAATTTAGTAGAGCTATCCAAAGTGAAATGTTAGTGTCTATAAATATGCCAAGGCATCCATAGAGAAATAAGTTAATGTTACAACAACATAAAACCTCATATTGATAATTAATAGGTCATATAATAACCTTATAATGATATATCTAATCAAGCAGGTTGCATGATGGTACCATAAACCTAAAGAACAGAAGAGACAAATACTTTCTCACATTATTCATTAATGCAATATTACTCGTGACACATTGAATGTATCCTACTTCTCTATGAACATATTTCATCACAATTTTCATCAACACATAAAATTATGTGACTAATAATATTCATTAATAATAATCTTAAAGTCTAAGGACCAATACACACATCCATAGATATGAACATCTAATGAAACATATAAATGCATATTTCCTATTGGTAGGTTGTGTTATTATAATCTCCTACACTAGAAATTACCAAGTTCATACACTATGATAAAGTTTCTCAAAGTCCTATGAGTGTCCACCCATAACATCCTTTATCATTAATGTCCAGTCAAATTATATCATCTATCAATAGAACATATATTTAATAATAATGTCACGAAACTTTTGGGTTCTCATTATAATAGGGAATTACTACAGCCTTTCAGTGTGATAATTACTCATAGGAAATTATCACAAACTATGTCATACAGAAGAACAATATTTATATGATAAAATTTTTATTAATATTCAAAAAAAAATGAATACATGTAATCAGAAAGTATACATAAGTTGGTTATAGGGAACCAACTCCAACAAAATCCCACTTTCATTAGAGCCTACTTCTCATAACCATTAGTCCGCTAGCTCTCACATGATACTCATGCTTTGGTAGAGATAAGGATTTAACCAAGGAGTTCATCATGTTTTCTTCCATGAAATTTATACTCACAAAAAATTCACCCCTCTTAGAAAAATCCCTCAAGAGGTGATACTTCTAGATGTTCATTGTTGTGACCTTGGATCCTTTTTAAGAGCTACCATTATAGTATTATAAGAATATAATGTAACTGGATATTTAATTATAGGTACCACATCAAGGTATTGGAAAAAGTTTCATATCAAAATAACATATTTTGATGCATCAGAAGCCACTATATACTCATAATTCATGGTAGAATTAATGAAAACTAGATTCTTATAAATCCTCCATCTCATAACTGTAGGTTCCGAGTGCAGTAAAAGTCCAAGGATGGGTGTACCCGACTTTAATTTTACCATTAATAATGATTAATATGATATCTTTCATGATGATAAAACGCCATATCTTTGGAATAGAATGAATAATGAAAAGAAAAGAGGGAAGTCCCAAAGCCATAGAGAGGATCGTCATATGTTGGTTATAATTAATTTAATTAAAATACAAGAATTACCTTGATGGGATTATCTCTCCATTGATTCTTCCGGTCATGATCCAATGAGATCCGTCATTGTGTCACATAATCCAAGTGTAGGCTTCCTATAGTAGTGATCCACACGTTCTCCATGTATCTCTGGACGTCACTGAAGGGATATTTGGGTGCTAGCATGGAAGAAACTTCACTTGCGATGTCCACCTTTAATCACCTTGAGAGTTGTTTCCAAAGCGCTCTCATTGATATGGTAGAGGAGAATATCTATCATAACTTGAGAGAATTCTTGGAGGAAAGGAATTATCTCTTAGATTGAGAGATTTCTCCAGATCTGTTGTGCACAACCACAAATAATAGCTAGATCAAATGAGAATATTGTAATTGAGATTTATATTACTTAGAATAATAAAATAAATTAATTACCCAAATGAATTTATTCATTTTATTTAATTCTTAGTAAGACCCCGTGTCTAATAATAAAATTTGACTAATATTATCACTTGACATGCGCCCAACTAATTACACCTAATATTATTTAATTAAATAAATAATATTATTTCTAACAAATCCCTAGAAAAACTACATAGTGTGTATATTAATATACACGGTGTGTAATTTTGTTTTTCCATTTTCTTTATTTCCTCCACCACATTTATTAGCCCTTAAATAATGACTATTTATTTATTAAATAAATACCACTGCATTATTTGCTAATAAATATATTATTTCTCCCATAATATATTCCCTCGAATAACTAGTGTTGAAATAAATGTGATCAGACATCCTTGAATAATTATTAAACCACAACCGAGAATAATATTTATTCAACTTATTAAATGAATATTTAACTGAGATACTTGGATATACTTAGTGTGTGACCCTCTAGGCCTCTTTCTCAGTGGAATTAGGCAGAGCCTACCTAAAGTCCAAGGTTAGCGTCTAGCAATATGCCAAGGCACCCATAGAGAAAGAAGTTAATGCCGTAATGTCGTTTCACCTCATACAAATGATTACAGTGTAATGTAATCCCTTTGTCTCGATATCTCAAATAAAGTGGGTTGCATGCTAGTGCCATCAACTCATGTTCTTGATTAATCTTTCTTTAACCTACCAGAATTGAACTTTCCCATTCCTCACCATGGAAATGGATTTATTTAGGCTATGTTAATTCCATAAAAGGGCTTGAGATATCAACTTCCTTTATGGCACATAAGGTACAAATCCTTTCTCGCACTATCTATTAATGTTGTATTACTCATGACACACCTAACATATCCTACCTCGTTTTTAATAGTGTTTCATCACAGTTTTCATTAATACATTTAAGTGCGTGAGTTGTAATACCCATTAATAATAATATTAAAGTATAAGGACCAATACACACACCTATAGATAAGAACATCCTATGACACTATGAAATTTGGATTTCCTACTGGCAGGTCTGGTTCTCATAATATCCTACTAGATATTAACAAGGGCGCACACCATGAGAATGTGCCTCAAAGTTTTATGAGTCCTCACCCCTAACGGCCTGTATTATTTGTGTCCCTCAAATAACATCATCCAGCCATAGAACATATATTCAAGAATAGTGTTATGGAACTTTTGAGTTCTCATCATAAAAGGGATCCTCTATGACCCTTTAGTGCAACAACTATCCTTAGGACATTATCACATGAATTTTCACATAGAATAACAATCAATATGTGATAAGGTATTTATTATTATTCAAATACATGAATAAAAGTTTATCATAAAGTAAAAATTAGTTGGTTCTATGCGACAAACTTCAATAGAATCCCACTTGGACTAGAGAAAAATAATAACAAACTTTAACCCACTAGATCTCACATGATATTTATTCTTTTACTGATATAGGCCTTTAGTCATGGGTTCCACCACATTCTCTTTCATGGACACTCTGCTCACTGCAACTTCACCCCTTTGATAGAAATCCCTTAAAAGGTGATAATTCAGGAGAATGTGCTTTGTCTATTGATGTGACCTTGGTTCTTTTGCAAGATCCACCACTATAGTATTATCATAATACAATTTTATAGGGTATCTACTTCTAGGCACCACATCATGATCCTGTAAAAAGTTCCGAATCCATATGGTTTTCTTAGCTACATCATAATCTGCTATATATTCAGACTCCATTGTATAATCAGAAAAAACTGGCTGCTTTAAACTCTTCCATCTCATAGCTCCTTCATTGAGACAGAAAACATATCATGATTGTGAATTTATATCATTTTAATCTATCTAAAAACCAACATCAAAATACCCTATGATGATAAGATCCTTACCTCCTCCATATACCAAGAACATATCCTTAGTTCTTCTCAGATACTTAGGGATATTATTAACAACAGTCCAATGCTATTATCCTAGATCTTCTTGATATCTTCCTACCATGCTCAGTAAATAGGCAACATCAATCCTGGTACATAACATGACATAAATGATGGATCCTATAGCCTAAGCTTATGCGATCTTAATCATCATATCTTACTCCTATTGTGTCTGAGGACACATTCTATTAGAAATATGTAGGCTATGTGACACTAGAACCAATCCCATATTGGATTGTTCCATACTAAATCTATTCAGTATTTGGTCAATGTATGTACCTTGACTTAGTCCAAGCATCCTCTTAGATCTATCATGAATGATCTCGATCCCTATAATGTAGGCTGCTTCACCTAAATCCTTCATAGAGAAACACTTGTTCAACCAGTACTTAACTGACTGTAAGACTGGTATATTATTTCCAATAAGTAATATGTCAACAATATATACTACTAGGATAACGACCACATTCCCATTAAACTACCTATAAACACATGGCTCACATTCATTCTTAATGAAACCAAATTCCTTTATGGATTCATCAAATAAAATATTCCATGACCTATATGCTTGATTTAATCCATAAATGGATTTATACAACTTGAAAACACGTTTGGATTAACCTAGTGTCACAAACCCTTCTAATTGTGTCATATAGACATCTTCCTGAATATTCCTGTTAAGGAATGCTGTTTTGACATCAATCTTCCAAATCTCATAGTCATGGTAAGCTACTATGGAAAGTATGATTCTTATGGATTTAAACATGGAAACTGGTGAGAAGGTTTCACCATAGTTAATTACTTGATATTTTCTGAATCCTTTATCCACTAGCCTTTCTTTATAGGTAACTTGAACTTCCATGTACATATTTCTCTTGAACACCCATTTTCATCCAATATGCTTTACATCAACTGGCTCATTAACCAGAATCCATACTTGGTTCTGATATGTGGAATGCATCTCAGAATTCATAGCTTCTAGCCATCTTTCAACTTCTGAGATCTCTACTGCTTCCTTATAGGATAGAGGTTCATCATTTTCCAACAATAATGATTCACCATCCTCAGTGACTAGGAAACCAAATATCTCTAGTTCCCTTACTTCTCTTGAGCTCCTACGTAGTACTTGTGTTTCTAGAACCTCTTTCATAGGGACCTATGGAACTTGTTCCTATACTAACTCTTATGTATCTTGAGCATCAACTTCGTTGAATTCAATATTTCTCCCACTATCCTTTTTGAGGATGTGCCCCCTCTCAAGAAATATGGCTTTTCTGGTGACAATCACTTTCTTATTTGAAGGGTTATATAGGTAATATTTTTTTGTTTCCTTTGGATATCCTATAAAGATACACCTCTTGCCCTATAGTATTAGTTTTTTGCCTAATAAGGCCTTAACAAATGCCTCAAATCCCCATACATGTTTGTGCGACAAAATGGGTTTCCTTCCATTCCATAACTCAGAGGGAATTCCATTTTCCACCTTAGTTGGTACTCGGTTTAATGTGTATGCAACAGTTTGTAATGAATATCCCCAAAAGAATAATGAAAGATCTGTATGACTCATCATTGACCTCACCATGTCCAACAAGGTACGGTTCCTCCTTTCACTAACACCATTCCATTGTGGTGTGTAAGGAGAAGTGACTTGAGATAGAATCCCAGATTCTAGTAAAAGGTCGATGAACTCTTGGTTCAGATATTCTCCACATCGATCTGATCGATGCTTCTTTATCTTCTTACCAAGTTGATTCTCTACTTCATTCTTGAATTCCTTAAATTTTTCCAAGGACTCTGACTTATACCTCATTAAGTATATATATCCACATCTACTCAAATCATCAGTAAAAGTAATGAAGTAAGAACACCCACCTCTAGATTCTACTGGAAATGGTCCACACTCATCCATGTGTACCAATCCTAGAAGCTCTATGGCCCATTCACCCTATCCACCAAAAGGATTCTTGGTCATTTTCTCTTGTAAACAAGCATGAAATCTATCAAGTGGTTTTAGATCAGTAGAGTCTAAATAACCATCTTGGTAGAGCTTTTTCAAGCACTTCTTGTTTACATGAATAATACAGTGATGCCACAATTGGGTGTTGTATGATTCATGTGAGTTTGTTTTGTTATTGGTTTCCAACACTTGGTTTTTGTAATTTAATACATACAGACCATTATTTAAATGTGCCATACCATAACATACATTATTCTTATAAAATAAACAACCCTTATTTCTAAACTTGAAAATAAATCCATCCATATCCAAACACGATACATAAATTATGTTCTTGGTAACACTAGGTACATAATAATAGTTATGTAAAACCAAAATCATCCCAATTGGAAATGAGAGATGGTAATTGCCAATGGCCAAAGCAGCCAGGCTCATGCCATTGACAGCTCGAAGATCCACCCTCCTTTGGAAATCTTTCTAAATATCCTTGGTTCCTGCATTTGAATATAGATGTGATCCCCACATACTGTATATAATACCCAATGTGTATAAATAGAAAGATTACACTCAATAACAAATGAACCTTTAATATATATATACTTCTGGGTGTAGTTCCTCTTCCAATGTCCTGGATTTCCACATGAAAAACATACTACCTCATATTCCTTACCATGCCTCTGGATCTTCCCCTTCTTAGAGGGACGGTTCTCAGGGGATTCAGGCTGTTTATAAATCCTTGGCCCCTTTTCCTTGTCCTTCCACTTCTTATTCACCATAAGTATTGTGGGTTTGTCATGCCCCATGTCCTTATCTACCTAGCGAATCAAGTTCAAAATTTAAGATAGACTCTTCTCATTGTTTCTCATGTTGTAGTTGAAAATAAAGCTAGAGAAGGTCTTGGGAAATGATGATAGGATGAGATCTGTACATAACTCATCTGAGAACTTAATCCCTAAGATGTCTATGCATTTAATGTATCCAATAATCTTAACTACATAAGGCCCATCTGGAGAAAACTCTCTAATATTAGTTGCGAACAAAGAGTTTGAGATCACATATCTCTCTTGTATCACCTTCTCTTGATATAGATCCTTAATGTGAGACATCATACTATATGCATCCATGTTTTTATATTGCTTTAAGATCTCATTATACATGACCGATAACATGAAACATTGGACATCTATGTAATCATCCAAATGTTTCATATAGAGAGATATTTCCTCATCACTGACCTCGTTTCTAGGAACAACTAGAACAAGCTCCTCCAACACATACATTTTCCTCTCGTGGTGAAGGATGATGCGTAAATGCCTCTGCCACTCCTAGAAATTGGTACAGGTGAGAAGGTTTTACTTCTTTATTATGGTTTGTAATGATATGTTTGATGTTGTTTTTCTTGATGTTTCTACAAATTAATATGATCAAAGATTTATTAATTTATCATGATAAAACTGAGAAAAATAAATAAATAATTTAATACTTTATTAGTCTCCCACTATTTTATTGAAATCCAATATCCCTCACCATTGACTTCAGAATATTCTATTTCCTGAATATTCTAGTGAAAAGGATCCATATTTCCCTTCGCATTACCCCAACTAGGGTTGGTCAAGCAACTTGAAAGGTTTTAGGTAGGCATTCCAAATCCCAAATGCATTAACTCGCATCTCCTTGATCCGCTGAGTGGACTCCCCAATCCTTAAATCCTTTTATTTTGGATTTCCTCAACCATTGACTCTTGGTCACACCAAGTCCTGCTGTGGTAGTCAACCCTTGATGTGAACCAAGTCAAGTCAACCCAAAACCTCAAATTATAATTCCTTGATAATTGAAATCATCCCAACTAAGGTTGGTCAAGCACTATGAACTATGGTTCTATTCTAACCAAGATTATGGAAGGCTATACCGACTTAATATTCCCTTGAGAGATTTTATCCTTATAAAAAAATTGACATTTTATTATCTTTCTTACATGTTTTTTAATATGAAGTAGGATATAATTAAGTGATTAACCACATATAAGATAATATTTATGCATAATCTGGTCTTATTTTAGTTCCATCTTGCATACTTGTTTAATTCATTAATTGTGTGATCGCGATAACACACCCACAATAAATAAACCATGAAACTAACTGAAAAAAATAAATGGAATGATCATGATCTTTTTCTATTGGTTAGTTTATCTAGCAGTTGATAAACTAACCCAAATATATCTCTGGTCAAATCATTAGTTAGAACAAATACTTTACCTAATTCTTGGAAAAGGCTTCCTTCTAATAGAAAATAAAATTTTATTAATGATTTTTCTATTAAATAAGGACCCCCTCCCTTCATCTACCTTGATTTTCCCATTTTCTAGGTTAGATCGAAAGTAATTTTCTAAAAATTTTGAACAAATCCTCGACCAATTTTCACATAAGAAATGAAAATCCCTCTCTATGGATGGTATGATTTGTTTTTTCAAATATGCGATTGTATCCAAAATTTTATAATATTTGATGATTTATAAATGGGCTGCTGGTCTTCTAAAACATTAACATAGGCATCAAAATTTTTTTTTGGAGTGGAATAACAGATGAAAATAAACTGGTGACTATTACTTGGTCTATTTGTTGAAAACCTTTAGAGAAGGGTGGTCTTGGTATAAAAAAACTCAAACTCTTTTTTGATTCCTTACAATCCAGACTCACGTGGAACCTTCTTCATAATAACTCTGACTCCATTACTTTCCTTAAAAACATATTTCATGAAAAACTAAATATGGTACATTTGAATTATATGGGCTCTTCTATTTGGACATCCATTAAGAGTTATTTTTTCAATATCATTTCTAAATCTAGATGGATGGTTAGTAGATACTCTTCCATGAATTTCTGGCTCAATGAATGGACTGGTGCTCCTATAATCTATATGATTTCCCCCAATCAACTTCCTAATCAGACTAACTATACTATTATGGATTTTATTAGATCTCACATCATTAATTTTACATAAAAATTAAATTATGTCAATGAAAACTACCCTTTTCCCAAAACTAATGATTTTTTAAATTGGGAACCTTCTCATAATGGAATTTTCAACTCAATTTTTTTACAATGATGGATTTATTAATTCTGAAAAAGATTTTAGTTTGATTAAAAACTTTTATAAATTATTTTTAAATCCTCCAAGATTAACTCTGGTTTGGCATATAGCTCACAAGAGGGTTCCCACTAACACTTGTCTTTGGTCTTTTGGGATCCAGATTTTCTCTAAATGTCATCTTTGTAACCAGAATCATGAAGACATTAACCATATTTTTATTTCTCATACGACTTTTACTGATATGTAGAATTATGTTCTTAACCTTTTTGAGTGAAGATGGTTACTTAATGAATCTCTCAACTCTAAACTTCTACATTTTGTGGATCTTAAATCCTCTCAGCAAATCAAGATTCATTTCTTAACTACTGTTGCAGATCTTTTTAATGTGATCATGTATGATAAGAATGCTATTATTCATAAATACTACTCAGTTAGTTTAAATTTAGGTTAGATGCAGATCTAAATTTACATTTGGGAAGATTCTTTGATTCAAAAGATATTTTGCAACAACATAGTGAGTGGATTTGAGATTCTACATGGGATTGGGGTTAATGGTATCTATCCTCTACCTAGATGCAGTTTTGAAGTGTTATGAAAAGCTCTTCTCCCGGGCTAGATTACTATTTTTGTTGATGGTACTTCTAAGGGAAACTCAGGACCCTCATGTTGTGGTTCTATTTTTATAAACCACTTTGGGAAGCTTCTTGGATGTTTTTATAGAACTTGTGGAATCTCCTCGACTCTAGAGGCTGAAATAATGAGTGTGATATATGACATCTACTTCTCCAAGTAACATGGTTAGAACAATATCTAGATTGAAAGTGATTCAACTACCATCATTAATGATATTTGTAATGGTGTGAAGCACCACATGTGTCCTCTTACAGCACACAAGATGGACTGTCCACATTCACTCAGGGACATCAAATATATTATTACTCATTCCTTTAAGGAAGAAAAAAGGTAGAATATGGTCTTGCAAATATGGGATTCAAACATGTCATCACCTAGATGGATGAACTCCCTATTTTTTACTTTCCCTTTAGGATAGAGATATGAAAAATAATATCCTCATTTAGACACATGTAATCCTTTTTTTAGTAATAATTTTTCTGTTTTAGTCTTTTACCAAGGAACCACCTTCTTATAAAACCCCCACCTTTGTTTCTATATTTTTTCAGAGAAGCTATTTTATTCTAAAAACCATTTTCTATTAAATGTTTCCAAAAATTATTTTTAAATGATTTTGTAAAAATATTTTTACCCTTTTATTCATTTACCAATTAATTCAAAGTAATCATCTTATCGCTTTCCTAAAAAGGAATTTTCAAACCTTATTTACATGAAAAAGGAATGTTCTTTTAACTCATATAGAAAGTGAAAATTTACACACCATCATTTATTTGAAGCTTCCTTTGTATTTCTAAAATGTTAATTTTTAAAGAATGCAATTTCTAAAGTGATTTTCATTGAAAAGGGTTTTTCTAACGGTTTTACCAAACAAAACGATATTTTCCTTAAGTATTATTTTATAATTTATTTTTATGGTATTTCTATTAATCAATAATAATATGACTTTACTTTTATCCAAATTTGATTTGATGTATTGATAGAGTTTTTATTATTCGTCTGGATGGTTTATTATTGATTTGGTCAAGGATAACATCCACATTCACTTCCTTGAATTGTTTTTATTCCCCTTGAATTATTCAATTTACTATAATCATTGAACATTGAATTTCCCCCTAATTAGTCATTTCATTTATATTGAATATTACTATTGCCTAAAATGTATACAACTTTACATAAGATATCTACTTTTATAGTTAGTTGATTTCTTGGGGAAATATTGATAATTCTGTATTCTTTATACAATATGAAAATTTGAAAAGAAAAATTATTTATTTTTATTATTAGATATTAGGAATACTTTAGACTAGTAATGATGGGTGAAGCATGAACTTTTTATATATCCTTTATGTATTGATAAGTTCTCATGAGATAAGTAAGTTTCACAAATTAAATGGGTTTCTTTCCGTAGTTTTAAACCATCTTGTGAAAGGTCATGATAGTAAATGTTTTCTTGTGCCTTATACATTACATCCATTAAAAAATAATTTTCCTATTATTACCTTTAGTTATTATTCATCCTTGATTTTTTGTGTCAACATATCTATAGATATATTTCATTTTCAATTCATTGATTAAATTAAATGTGATTTTGTTTCTTACATTGGTATTTTTATTCTTCCTTATCCAGTTATTTAAATGGAATGTGTTTCCATTTATCAACTTTCCATATTTTTTATGAACTTCCTTATCAGTTAATTGATTATATGGGATATGAGTTCAGTTATTTACCTTGTCATAATTATTACTCTCATTGATTAATTATTTCTTCCATTATATTGTTTCTTTATTGAGAATTTGATGTCACCCTTATTAGGTTTCTTTCCCCAATAATCCAAGAAGAATATTATGAAAGATATGCAGTTGTATAATTGATGGAATAAATTTATTATCAAATTAATTTATTAGTAAAAAATAAAAAAAATCATTTTGTAATTATAGTATTATTTTATAATAAAAGAGTCTACTATGTTTCTGGTTTACTGAGATAACTAAACTCCTCAATCCTTTGGGATTTGATTCCATATAATCATTACAATGTAATAGTAGTTGATGTTGGCTCTGGGACTTCAGTGTCGGGTTACTATAGTTAGTATCAAAGAAAGTTTAGTAGAAACCTTAGGAACTAAATTTATGAAAAAAGGATTATAAAACGTGATCCTAAGGTAGAATTTTGGGTTATGTTTAGAAGAACATACTAGAATTTTTATAAAGTATATATTATGTGGGTCTTCTTAGAAATACACCCATTTATAGATATTATAGGTGCATGTGGTTCTAGAACATATGTACCTAGGAATAATAACTCTAACATTGTGTTCTAAGCCTGACTTGAGGTAACCGGGTATATGACAAGCAACCTTACTATGCACCTGGTTTGACACTCCTAGAGGATATGCTTATAATAATCCATGTTTTCCTTACAAACAATTATGAAGTATTCTAGTAGATAATGAAAATTAATATCCTAGGTTAATCCTATGTTGTTTTAGATTAAATATTAGGTTTCATGATTTTGAAATCCAAAAAATGATATTACACTACTAGAAAAGCAGGTATTTGCGACGGGCTATTTGCGACGGGATCCCGTCACAAATAGCCATTTGCGACGGGATCCCGTCGCAAATAGCTCGTTGCTGAAAACGCCGTCGCAACTACACTTATTTGCGACGGGCCCGTCGCTAAAACCTTTTTTTGCGACGGGCATTCTCCCCGTCGCAAATAGTATTCCGTATTTTTGTAAAAAACTTTTGAAACAGTTTTTGCGACGGGACCCGTCGCAAATACCTTTTGCGACGGTACCCGTCGCAAATAGATTTTGCGACGGAACCGTCGCAAAAAACTCTTTTTTAAAAAAATAAAAAAAATTTAATAATACTAGTATTTGCGACGGGAGTCGGGACCCGTCGCAAATACTTTTTTAAAAAATAAAATAAAAAACTATTAATAATACTAGTATTTGCGACGGGCATAGTATCCCGTCGCAAATACTATAAAAAAATAAAAAAAATAAATTATTAATGAATTATTTTAATTAATATAATAATAGAATTATAATTTACAAATGAAAATAAAAAATTAATTTAATTACTATATTAATAGTAGAATTATAATTCAAAAATAAAAATAATAGAATATTAATAAATAATTTAATTAATATAATAATATTACAATTATAATTCATAAATAAAAAATATTAATAAGTTATTTTAATTAATATAAAAGTAATAGAATTATTTTGTTGCGTACTTTTCTTTTCAATTTTTGCATGCATCTTTCAAATGGGTACATCCATCGAAACTGTACCGGACCTCCACATTTGGCTTCATATGGCAAATGTAACATCAAATGTTCCATTGAGTCGAAGAAAGACGGCGGAAATATTTTTTCCAGTTTACATATAATTACAACAACATCTTTTTCAAGTTTGCCTAGAGCATCATAATCTGTCGTAGCCGCACAAATTTCCCGAAAAAAATGAGACATGTCTGTTATGGAATCCCAAATCACAGAATTCAACAGACCTCTTAATCCAATGGGTAGAAGTCTCTCCATTATAACATGAAAATCATGACTTTTTAATCCAGTAATATAACCATTCTTTACACATCTACCCAAATTGGAAGCACAGCCATCTGGAAGTCTCAAATCTGCAATCCACTGACAAAATAATAAACGGTTTTCTTTAGACAGTGTATAAGCTGCTTTTGGTTTCAGTAACCTTTCTGTTCTGACATTCTCAAATAGTTCCAATTCTGGACGTCTGCAAATTTGGGCAAGATCTAAACGTTCATTTACATTGTCTTTGCTCTTTGCTGGCGTATCCAAAACTGTATGAAACAAATTATCAAAACAGTTCTTCTCAATATGCATGACATCTAACATGTGTCGGACCAACAAATCAGACCAATATGACAAATCCCAAAATATGCTACGTTTAATCCAATTGTGTTCTTTCCCAAAACCAGAAATTTTCTGTTGGTTTATTGTGGGACCAAAAGTGATGGGAGGTAATGAAAATACAACCGATTTTAACTCCGAACCTGATAGCATTTTTGGAGGTTCATCCCTTTCAGCTGTTCCTTTTCTGAAATGAGATCTGTTTCTGCGAAAAGGATGATCAGCTGAAAGAAATCTGCGATGACAGTCAAAATAACAAGGTTTCTTTCCATGAATGAGCATAAATGCTTTGTTCTCTCCCATACAGTAAGGACATGATTTTTGACCATGTGTACTCCAGCCAGATAACATACCATAAGCCGGGAAGTCACTTATTGTCCACATCAATGCTGCTCTCAGTATGAAATTTTGTTTCGTTGCAACATCATATGTACTGACACCAGTACTCCACAATAAATTTAATTCATCAATCAATGGCTTTAAATAAACATCAATATTTTTCTTCGGATGTCCTGGAATTAGTAAAGTCAAAAAGATATATGGCTCCTTCATCAACATCCATGGAGGTAAATTATACGGAGTTAAAAAAACAGGCCAACATGAATATTGACTACCATAAGATCCAAAAGGACAGAAACCATCAGTGGAAAGGCCCAGTCGAACATTTCTAGCTTCTAAAGCAAATGATGGATGCACTCTATCAAAATGTTTCCATGAATCACCATCGGCTGGATGATTCAAGCTTTTATCGGTTGAACTATTCTCTTTATGCCATGACATCATTGTCGCTGTATTCTTAGACATGAATAAACGCTGAAGTCTGGATGTAAGCAGAAAATATCTCAACTGTTTTACAGGAATCAAACCAGACTTCCCGTGTTGTCCTTCTTTATATCTCAGTTGCCCACATGTGGGACAACTATCCAACGACTCATTTTCCCCTGAATATAAAATGCAGTCATTTGAACATGCATAAATCTTCTGACAATTAAGTCCCAAATTTCGAACCAACCTCTTACTTTCATAGTAATTTGCAGGTAAAACATTTCCTTCAGGTAACAGTGTTTTCAGCAAAGAAAATATCTGGTCAAAACAGGTGTTTGACATTCCGTTATCTGATTTGATAGCCATAAATTTTGCAACTGCTTCTAATTTTCTCATCTTGCAGCCATGATATAATGCATCCTCAGCAGACTTTAACAACTCATAAAATTCAGACGGTCCCAACTCAGGATTTGAAGCTATATCAGCCGGAGTTTCTGTATGTTGAACAGATGAACCTGCAACATCATGTACTAAATCTTGAAACTGGGATGGATCTGGAATCAAGTTGGTATCACCTGCTCTGGAACTGCGTTCACCGTGTTGATACCAAAAAACATAATCTGCTTGAAAACCAAAACGCAAGAGATGTTCCCCCACTTTGTCAAATGTGTCAAACGTTCTCAATGCACATTTTCTACAAGGGCATTTTATCTTTCCTTCTGAAACAAATTCTGGATTTGATGCTGCAAATGATAAAAAACTTTCCACACCCTCTATATATACTGGATTTAAACCAGAACCATTTGGATTTCTACGTTGATTTATCCATATGCGGTCATCTAATAATGACTGTTGACGACCTCGTTGTTCCATATTTTTCTATAAAATATAAAAGCATTACTGGTTTTGAATAATTTGTTAGAAAAAACACAAGCAAGGATTGAATATATTGAGAATAAAGCAAAACCTATTACAAATATTGATAATTTTAATATTATATTGATTTTATATTTTTTTAATAATACTAATATAATTTTTTTCATAAATATTAATTATATAATAATAACATCATTACATTATTAGTATATTTTATTATTAATATTAAAATAATATAATTTTCTATATTATATACAATTCTCCTTTCATCTGTGTGTTTCACATTCTGTCTCCACATGTAATATTGGCATTCACTTTCACCTCTCCATTGGCGAGTAGGTTGATAATTTTGAAAAAGAATGCCAATATTACATGTGGAGACAGAAAAAACACAGAAGAAAAGAGAACTGTATATAATATAGAAAATTATATTATTTTAATATTAATAATAAAATATACAAATAATGTAATAAGGTAATTATTCCAAATTATTGGTAAGTATTTCAAATTATTGGTAATTATTCCAAATTATTGGTAATTATTCCAAATTATTGGTAATTATTCCAAATTATTGGTAATTATTCCAAATTATTGGTAGTTATTCTTAATTTTTGGTAGTTATTCCTAATTATTGGTAAATATTGGTAATTATTGGTAAATATTGGTAATTATTGGAAAATATTGGTAATTATTGATAATTATTGGAAAATATTGGAAAATATTGGTCATTATTGGTAATTATTGGTGATTATTGGTAATTATTGGTAATTATTGGTGATTATTGGTAATTATTGGTGATTATTGGTAATTATTGGTGATTATTGGTAATTAATACTAATTATTGGTAATTAATACTAATTATTGGTAATTAATACTAATTATTGGTAATTAATAATCATTATTACTAATTATTGGTAATTATTACTAATTATTTCTAATTAATACTAATTATTCCTAATTAATACTAATTATTGTTAATTATTACTAATTATTACTAATTATTTCTAATTAGTACTAATTATTTCTAATTATTACTAATTATTGCTAATTATTAGTAATTATTGCTAATTATTACTAATTATTGCTAATTATTATTAATTATTGATAATTATTAGTAATTATTGATATTTATTGATAATTATTGATAATTATTGGTAATTATTACTAATTATTGTTAATTATTGGCAATTATTGTTAATTATTACTAAATATTGGTAATTATTACTAAATATTGGTAATTAATACTAATTATTGGTAATTAATACTAATTATTGGTAATTAATACTAATTATTGGTAATTAATACTAATTATTGGTAATTAATACTAATTATTGGTAATTATTGGTAATTATTACTAATTATTACTAATTATTGCTAATTATTGGTAATTATTACTAATTATTACTAATTATTGCTAATTATTACTAATTATTGCTAATTATTACTAATTATTCCTAATTATTAGTAATTATTGCTAATTATTACTAATTATTGCTAATTATTGGTAATTATTGCTAATTATTGGTAATTATTGCTAATTATTGGTAATTATTGGTAATTATTGGTAATTATTGACAATTATTGTTAATTATTGGCAATTATTGTTAATTATTGGCAATTATTGGCAATTAATACTAATTATTGGCAATTAATACTAATTATTGGCAATTAATGTTAATTATTGGCAATTATTGTTAATTATTGGCAATTATTGTTAATTAATGGTAATTATTGGTAATTAATACTAATTATTGGTAATTAATACTAATTATTGGTAATTAATACTAATTATTGGTAATTAATACTAATTATTGGTAATTAATACTAATTATTGGTAATTATTGCTAATTATTCCTAATTATTGCTAATTATTCCTAATTATTGCTAATTATTCCTAATTATTGCTAATTATTACTAATTATTGCTAATTATTGCTAATTATTACTAATTATTGCTAATTATTGCTAATTATTACTAATTATTTCTAATTATTGCTAATTATTGCTAATTATTACTAATTATTGCTAATTATTACTAATTATTGCTAATTATTACTAATTATTGCTAATTATTGCTAATTATTGCTAATTATTAGTAATTATTGCTAATTATTAGTAATTATTAGTAATTATTACTAATTATTACTAATTATTGCTAATTATTACTAATTATTGCTAATTATTACTAATTATTGCTAAATATTGGTAATTATTGATAATTATTGGCAATTATTGATAATTATTGGTAATTATTGGCAATTATTGGTAATTATCGGTAATTATTGGCAATTATTGGTAATTATTGGCAATTATCGGTAATTATTGGCAATTAATCCTAATTATTGGTAATTAATACTAATTATTGGTAATTAATAATAATTATTGGTAATTAATACTAATTATTGGTAATTAATACTAATTATTGGTAATTAATACTAATTATTGGTAATTAATACTAATTATTGGTAATTAATACTAATTATTCCTAATTATTCCTAATTATTCCTAATTATTCCTAATTATTCCTAATTACTACTAATTATTACTAATTATTTCTAATTATTACTAATTATTGCTAATTATTAGTAATTATTGCTAATTATTAGTAATTATTGCTAATTATTAGTAATTATTGCTAATTATTAGTAATTATTGCTAATTATTACTAATTATTGAGAATTATTGGTAATTATTGATAATTATTGGTAATTATTGTTAATTATTGGCAATTATTGTTAATTATTGGCAATTATTGTTAATTATTGGCAATTATTGTTAATTATTGGCAATTATTGGTAATTAATACTAATTATTGGTAATTAATACTAATTATTGGTAATTAATACTAATTATTGGTAATTAATACTAATTATTGGTAATTAATACTAATTATTGGTAATTAATACTAATTATTGGTAATTAATACTAATTATTGGTAATTAATACTAATTATTGGTAATTATTGGTGATTATTGGTAATTAATACTAATTATTGGTAATTAATACTAATTATTGGTAATTAATACTAATTATTGGTAATTATTATTAATTATTCCTAATTAATACTAATTATTCCTAATTAATACTAATTATTCCTAATTATTACTAATTATTCTTAATTATTCCTAATTAATACTAATTATTGTTAATTAATACTAATTATTGGTAATTAATACTAATTATAGGTAATTATTACTAATTATTGTTAATTATTGGTAATTATTCCTAATTATTGGTAATTATTCCTAATTATTGGTAATTAATACTAATTATTGGTAATTAATACTAATTATTGGTAATTAATACTAATTATAGGTAATTAATACTAATTATTGGTAATTATTACTAATTATTACTAATTATTCTTAATTATTGATAATTATTGATAATTGTTCCTAATTATTAGTAATTAAATGAATAATTATCAATAATTAAAAATAATTACCAATAATTACAAATAATAACATTATTAATATATTTTATTATTAATATTAAAATAATATAATTTTCTAATTTATATACAATTCTTCTTTCATCTGTGCGTTTTCTATCTCCACATACAAATAATACATGTGAAGACAGCAAACACACAAATGAAAAAAGAATTGTATATATATAAAAAATTATATTATTTTAATATTAATAATAAAATAAACTAATAATGTAATAATGTTCTTATTCCTAATTATTGGTATTTATTACTAATTATTAATATTTATTCTTAATTATTAAAAATTATTACTAATTATTCCTAATTACCATTAACTATAAACAATACTAATAATATAAATTTATTAAGTAATAAAACAATGTAAACATAATTAAATTACAACTAATTAATAATAATTGAAACTAATAAAAAATTAAAAATAAATAAAAAATTAAAATGAAGATAAATACCTTGAAAATTGATCTGTTCTGATCGTTCTTCAAAACTTTAATATCAGCTCCGGAGAAAAAAATTAAACTGAAGAAAAACTCAACTCTAGAAATATAATTTTGGGAGAAGGAGAAGATAAGGAATGAGAATGAAATGAAAAAAACGGATGGGGGTATTTATAGGTTAGATTATTTGCGACGGGTACCGTCGCAAATACCTTAGCCAACATTTATTACGGTCAACCGGTAAATAGTTATTTGCGACGGGACCCGTCGCAAATAACCCCTGCCGACATAGTATTTGCGACGGGGGAATATTCCCGTCGCAAATACCTTTTACCGCCGCCGGTTATTTGCGACGGGAATATTCCCCCGTCGCAAATAAGTTTCCCGCGATTTGGCGCGCATCGCGGGAAAACTATTTGCGACGGGGAAAGCAATCCCATCGCAAAAGCCTCCTTATTTGCGACGGGGAAATACCCCCGTCGCAAATAAGTTTTTAACATGACTATTTGCGACGGGAATAAATCCCGTCGCAAATAACCCGTCGCAATTGCTCATTTTTCCCGTAGTGTTATTGATAAACCCTAGAACAAGAATGGACCTATGTGAAAATAATTTGATAAAGTATTTATTTATTGAGGTTTTATTTAATACTATATTAAAAAGGATATTTATAAATTAACCTTATTTTAAGGATGTCTATCATATTTATTTTATAAATTATACTAATTATGTTTTAGAAAATGACAACATGTAATCCAGGCGACAACCAATCAAATTTAGCAAGGATGTGGGTATTGAACCCATGACCAAAGGACGATAAGGATTTCACACCAACCACTGACCAATGTGATGTCTCGGTATATTATTATTTATCTTTTGTTAAAAAATTCGATGAAGAAATATTAATTATAAACTAGTAGTATCAATTTTGAGGATTATATATTAATCTATGAAATATATTGTTTTTTTAAAGATATTTAGAGACAACTAATTAGACTTGTCACTCTTTTATTGATCTTATGATATTTTAAAATTTTCATTTAGTGATTTAGGCATTAAAAAATTCATTATTGGTAATTGATTTGTAGGAGTAAAGGGTTGAATTGGAATTTGATCAAAGAACAACCAAATGCTAGGTCTGTTGATATGAAATTGAAACATATCAATTAGGAACATTTACTTATATTCTTGGTCAGCAAAATAATTAACCTAAATATGAAACGCCTTCGAAATAAAATTTCCTCCTAATACCTTTATTTATGTAGAATCGATGGTCTCCTAAATCATCAAATATTTAGGTATTTAAGGTTATAAAATTTCAATTGAAACTTCACATATTTGTGATTGATGACCTCATTCACTTCTTATAAATATTTACGTTTTTCTCCAAGTACTTATCACCACTTTCCACTGATGTTCTTATACATAGAGACCTAGTTACATGGTGGTCCATGTGACCTTTATAATTCCCATTCAATGCTTTATAAGGGATGAATTATGAAAACTTTTCAGGATGTGGGATTTCAAACAATTGAATTATCAAACAATCTATCACCGTGATCATGTTTAAATTGAAAGGGAACAATTTAAATAAGGTGGGGAGAATGTGATGACTGGAAAATCTAAAGTAATAACCTTGTATTCGATAGCGTGTATGAAACACGAAAAAAGTGTGTAATGTAATATAATATCTAGATACTTTATAAAATATTTACTATTTTAAATGGATTATATATATTTCTTTGCATGAAACACCGATTTTTTGTGTGTTACATGCAACAGAGAACTTCCTCGATGGTTTGTGTTATACGCGAGACTGAGTTTTACTAAAAATTAATATATTATTAAAGTATTATTATTTAATATAATATGATATAAACTATTTGTTAAATTAGTAGTTATAAATTTTAATAACTAACTTAAAAAAATAATGCTCTACACTAATATAAAACTAATTCATTGGATACCAATTAATTAGAATCAAAATTAAGAACCAATTGGATATAAAATGAAATATTATTATATAATTATTTAAATGAAATATATTTTATATATTCAATAAAATATTTTTTAGATTCTTCAATTAGGTTTTTATGCATAAGATAAGAACCAACTATATTTTACACATAAAAACATATATTTCTATAAATTCTATTTTACTGAAATTTAATGGAGAACCCATTTTAAATATGAATTTCAATAATTTAATTTATTTAATACATAAAAATTAGTTTCATATTTTAAATAGAAAGATAATAATTCCGTGAAGGTGAATTTCTTATATTTTTTTTGAAACAATTCATTTTTTATTGAATGGTTAAAAATACTTAACTTTAGTTCAAAACTACATTTTCATCTAATTTATTTATAAGGTTAAATTATATTTTTAATTAGTATTAAAGTTCAATTTTATAATTTTTTTAATTAATACAGTTTATGTAATTAGAATTAATCTCACTTGGAAATTGATTCTGAAAACATAGCAAACTTTCGGACATTTTTACTTTAAAAGCCCACATTGTCATCCCGCTTGCTGGATTAATTTAAAATCCTTTATGCCACTTCTATGATGGTAATTTCAAAAAATAGATTCCATATTTGGAATCACAATAATTTAAAGTTTTTAATAAGACCAAATATGTTTTTAACCAAAAATATTAGTGGAGCCAATTTAAATTAATTACAATGATTATGGTAAAATTAAGCTTGATAATGGAATTAACCTTTATCTTAAGGTCCCAAATGACCTAGACAGTTTTCCAAAAACAATTTTATGGAAATAATTAGTATATAAAACATACATTCATGAGGGTTTTTTGTTTCTAATAATTGTTTATGTGAAAACATGGGTACACTGGACTTTTTTTCAGAAATACCTGACGAGTCATCTACTTCCCTTATAAAAGGTCACCTTCTATCCCCATTCCTCAAACCTCTAAAACAACATAGTTTTGACAATTTCTTCCCATATATCTTGAAAAATACCTCCACTAGACCATAAATACTCACTTTATTCATAAATCCTTCCCAAAAAACCCTTCGGTATACACTAAAAGGAGTTACATGTTTTTAAGGTAATTCTTTTCAACGATCACGTTTCTTTTATTTTCTTATCCACCAATAAATTATTCTTCTCCTATGTTCATATAATAACACCAGTATCGTAATTGTAATGTGGTATTGTTTTATTAAGGGTTCTACCTACACTAATAAACACTTCTATATAATGGATAATGAACATACTATTTTTTTGTATGGCGCAGTACTCTGTCACGAAATGATGATTGTTCATTTGTTTCCTTTACTAACTCTAGTGGCCATTGTGATGGAAAATATATTTATATAAAATATATATGATATTTATTATTTATTTATACTAATTTGATACTTCTATTAAAAATACCATTAATAATTTCCATTTTATATTAACAAGATAACATCATTAGAGGAAGTGTGGACTACCACCCCCTCGAAACGAATTGATTCGTTTATGTTAATATAGGTGGAACACACAAAGGAAAATTGGATGTGAATATATTTATACTACCAATGAAAAATTTATATCATAAGACCAAATGTCCTAGAATGAAGAATGCGGAAAATTGGTTGAGAAAACACTTTCAAACTTATAAATCACGTTATATAGAAAGAAGTTACAACTTATTCCCATAAACTTTTTATATTGTAATTTTTACACAATAAAAGTAATTGAGGGTGAAGTATGTTTTGTAGGGTATAACCTAAGAAGAAATATGAGATTTTAGAAACTATATCTGAAATATAAAAAGACTCCATATTATAGTAATCCATCAATTAATATTCTAAAGATTATGTGATGTAATGATCATTCTTAATAAAGTTATATAAGGTTTTCAAAACCTGGGTAGTAGTAGGAAAAGAACCATTATATTTCATTTTCAAAAATAAATATCCTGAAATCTATATTTTAAATAGTTCCACTATAATAAATATTTTTTGGGGTTTCTCCTTGAAGGGGATACTAGTGAAGAATTATATGGAAGAAGCTACCAAAATACTCCATACTATACAAATATGATTTTCCTAGAAACATCTTGAAAATATTGACATTGATAAGTAATTTTTTATTAATCAATCAACATTGGAAAAAAATATCAGATCTTGACATTAATGGGATAAATTTATTTTAATAAATGAAATTATTGATAATGATTAAGGAAGAGTAAGTACTTATTTCTAAATTTCATGACCAATATTTATACTTGAATTTTTGGACCTATGTGTCGAAGTGAGTATAAAAAATTTAGGATGATATATTTATGGACACATTGTTATCAGAATTATTATTAACAATTTTTTTATCCTAAAAATTTTTAGATAGATTATGTAAAATTTAATATGTGTCTCATTTCAATTAGTATCAAATTCAATTGATAAAGGACTATTTGATGCTTAGATAAATCAATATTATTTTCTACAATGGGAGTGGATCACAAAGATTATGAGTGTAATGACTCATGAAACTTTTCTTGGATATGAAATAATTCCATATCCTCCAAAATATATTATATTTTTTGTTAATTAGGTGTAAAAAGTAATGTAAGGTTGATGATACAAAGATAAAGAAGGGGATATGAATTTGAATCAAATTAATTGTACACATATTGAAATATCATTATTTTGGTTATAGAAAAAAATAAAGAGGGATATATTATTGATGAAACTATTTGTTTTTTATTTTTCAGGGAATTTTGATGGTAATAAAGTGTCATTGGAGATTTATGTCAATATATTTATGTATAATTGGATTGAATAAGATCTATGAAGTTATATAGACGCATTCTGAAGATAGTGATACTTTCTCTAAGTGAATGATTATTCATAAGATATATCTTGAAAGTTTATTTTGAGGTTTACTATCAATTTTTCTATGAAAAGTAAAGTTTTGTTACCTTGAAAAAATGGAAGAGAAATTTATATCAACGGAAAAATGTTTTTTATTTGTTTAAATATTTCATACTCAATAGAGGACTCATAATGAATTTTTAATATATATTTGATGAAGGCATTAGAGGAGTTCCATCCTTAAATGGTTTGAGATATATAAAATTATAATGTTGTTGTTGAGAAAATATTATGAAAATAAGAGAAGATGAGAGGGATGGTATTTTTGTCCAGGTTTTGGATTTACTATTATTCTTACATTCCATATTTGATGAAGGAGTATCAGAAGAGTTAGCCAATATTATGGCCATCCATCAAACTATCATAGACCTAGAAGCTAGTCCATTATATATTGTTGTCCAAGACAAAATGTAGGCTAATGATGTATACACAATGTAGGTAGATTACCTATATAAAGAAACATAGGAGAAAAGAGTCAAGAAGCACATATGAAGGGGAAAACAATGATTTGTTGTTCCAAGGAGGGCCCTATGTTATTTTTTCAGGATGTCCTTACAGAACATGGTATACCTAACCAGTGGCTTCCAATTAATCATTTGATGTGGGATAGGGGAAATATGTGGCATTGTTCATCATTTAAATCCACATGACTATCAAGTTAAAATAACATTATGTATTATATTTTTCCTCATAAAATAATATAATACATGTTATTCTTATAAGACGAATCCATGTTTCACCACTAAAATATTGAACATAAGAATCACATATGTGATTCGTATAGGATTTCTCAGAAGATAACTTTAGATGGCACACAATAAATGAACATGATTTAGAAGAACTAAATATGATCTGAGAGGGTGATTGTTGGATGATTCTTACCAAATTACTCAAAAGTTCATTTCTATAAAATGAATATATACTTGGTGGATTTAAGATAATTAGAAGCTTATTCAGACTATAAGTGCACCAGAAATTCAAAAAAACATGGGAGGAGAGAAAATTTTAAGCCACACCGTGCCAAGTACTACGGGCTTCAAAATTCAAAACTTCATAACAATATTTATCCTTATTCTAGAAATAAATAATAATAGAATAATTATTAAGTTCATACATCTAGAAGATTTATGGAGTCTTTTTAATAAATTTATATATTTATATAAAATATATTGTATGAAAAATATGAGCTGAATAAAGTTTTTGATCTCTTTTTATTAAATTTAGTTTTATAAGGCATTTTCTTAGACACGATATGATATTATAAGTCTCATAAAATTTTTTAAAGCATGAAGTATTTTATGTATTGTTTTGATTAGTGACATATGATGTTATAAATTCCATACAATGATAATATTCTCATTCAAATTCAATATAATTATTAATTTAATAATGATCTCAGCAGATCAAAATATAAAGATTCATGAATATTCTTTTCACTGTAAGGAAATAATTCTTGCAATATAAATTTCATGACATTAATTAATATGTGTATTCCAGATAAGATAGTTTAATGTTATATAGAATCTCAAAAATAAAACAATATACTAAGTCTCCTAGGATTTTAAATGTTAAAAATATTTCAGAAATATTGATTATTAAAGAGCCTAGATTTGAAGTTTTTTTAATATATGAAAATACAATTAATTTAAAATGAAGTTTTGTTAAGGTAATATAAATATTGGGGAAGGATAAGGAATAGGGAGAGTCTGAATTGATGCAACAATTATTTACAACCACACACACACACACACAGATATATATATATATATATATTACATTTTAAAGAAGAAGAAAGATATAGAGAGATCAGATACAATAGTTATACAAAAAAACACTTTGGTATCAATGTATATAAAATCCTCAAATACAACACATACTATACTTCTTTTGAGTTGAAGATAAGAATTATAGAACCATTGTTATTCATTTACATTGAAAAAATAATAGGTAGACGAGTGAATTAGTGAGAGGAAGTGGTGTGCGGTTCTATTCTCATAGGTGGGAGGTGTCCTAAATCTATGAAAGGGAATAAGAATAAAAGAGGATATCATTAATAATAGTTAAAATAGAATAATAGAATCTCACTTTTATTAGTAAGAAGATAATAAAAATTACAAGTAAATGCTTAATATTTATTAAAAATTGTGGGGTGCATAGAATCACTATCAGGAGATGGGAAAATGATAGCTTCATGGACAATCCTTTCTTATTATAGTTTTTAGGGATGTTACTAAAAGTTCATGTAAATATATATTTTTCTTAATCACAGAAATTATTATCCATTTTTTTCAATATAAACATTTTAATTCAATTTTCCCACTTTTTTGAGTGTGTTCAAATAAGGTATATAAAATAAAAAAGTTGAGAGGAAATATTGATAGAAAAATTAACCTTAAAAAGTTACATAGGTAAAAAGAAAAGGGATACAAAATTAAATTGTATAAAAAATCATCCACACAGATTCACCCCACACCCCTATCATTGGGCAATACATCCCTAACTAGTCATTTTACATTTTCCTTTTCTTGAACATTTGTGTAACTTTGACTATAGATCCCTGATAATATATGAATCTCAAAAGGATTAACATCATGATAATTGAATAAAATTGAAAATCACATGGATATGGGTTTCGTGAGTAATAATCTCAAAACACTTGAGTAAAATGATGGAAATTGTGAATCAATCGATATCTTATAAGGATTTTACTCATAGAAGGATATAATAAAGGTGTATACATTGTGTACATATATCAACACTATAACTCAAGGTAAATATGATGAATGAAATATTTTAAATATTTATTTACTTATTAATTAATGATCATGGGGAGATATAGGTGGGATGGATTTTCATCACATTTACAATTACTATAAGACAATGTTAGTCTAGTAGGATATTAGGGGTTGAGTGTATCAATATAATTAACATTGTGAAGGGGTCTTTCATGGAAGAATCAATTCTCAAGAGGGTTCAAATATATTAAAATTTCATTTCAATGTATAATGGAAAATGACATGAACCAATATGTATGTGTGGAATTAAAATATTCTCTAACCTTTTCTAAGATTTATAGATCTATAGAGAATGGATTGAGTATTGTTGTCTAGATGATGGTTTCCATAAAACATTGTGTCCTTTTCATTTTATCCCTACTTTTTTCCAATGCTAGGCAAGAGAAAGTCTTAGCTGGATGAAATATGTATTTTTTTCATTTAACCCCTTTTTGAGTTTTTTACTTGATTGTAATGGATCCTTCCCTTAATTTAAATGATCTAAATCTTTTTTATTCTATGTATGGTTCTATCCTAGTGATTGGAAACTAAAATTTTTATCAAGCTTCCCTTTATAGGTTGTAAACATAACATGTATTATGCATCATTCATTTTATGGTCTAAGGTATTTAATGTTCTAATAATTACCCTTATGTTTAATGTTGAATAGATTTGACCCAAACATGGATAAATATTAAGGTCATACAACTTTGACAAAAAATGAGGCGGTGTTTATTTCAATTAGGGTAAGGTAAACCTGCTGATAATTGAGGTTATATTACTAGTACAAATGATCTAGGGGGTATGTTCAGTTAGTTTGAGTTTATAATTGAAAAAAATGAGAAAGTATGAAAACCAAAATTGGGGATTGAGTTTCCAAAACATTTCAAATCATTTTAAACTAGGGTTGAAAATGACGTAAACAAAAACTGGAATCATTTAAATTTGGAAGTGGTGGCATAAAAATGAATAGATTAGGACAACCAATGAACTTAATTTAAATGATGGGTCGGTCACCATTCCATTAAAACAATCATGATGTGGATTAAAAATCATAAAAATCAAATCATTAGTTCCACTATAATACCGTTGAGGTAGTATGGGTTTGTAGTATCTTCTCCTTTATAATGAAAACATGTGTATAGTTGGTTATAGGTTGGAATGGTACACAAAACCTTTAATATCACCTATTATAGGGATACTTTATGATTTAACATACGTATTACCATTATTTATGTATGTTTTTTTGATGATTTATATACTCAAGGTAAAAATGTTAGTGTATGTGAATAGAATATTTAGAAGGTAATTGAAACACTATGTCTTGAGACAAGAAAAATTTGGTTCATTATTAGGAAGTGTAAGTGGATGATGATTTTAAACTAGGTTTGAGACAGATCGATTTATTTCCATTAAGAGTCCTATAATATAAAGAATAAATACACTTGTAGTTTTGGGGAAAATACATTATCATTATATTAGGTCAAATATTGAAATACTAAACATGAGTGAGGATACCATATGTTGGGTGGAGCATAATGGTGATGAATTATCTATGTGGGTCTAAGGTAGGTGATGTAGATGTTACAATACATCCTATAATAACTAGAATCAATCCAGAATTAGTACTTATTTATGTAATTCTCACAGATCTAGCTCATATGTTAAAGAGGCTAAAATAATCCTATCATAACATTAGTCCATGGATGGGTGTAATCACCCATAGTTTTATGTAACGACTATTAGTTTAAAATATATATATGTGTATCATATTTAGAAATGTGTTTTAGTATAAAACACATGCACCAAATATTAAAAACCAACACAAATTTATTTCATTAATTTAGAACATTACATACCAAGGACAAATATATTCTACAAAATAAAAATTATTAAAACCAAAAAATTAAAAAAAATAACGTAATTAGAATATGATATTTTGGAATAATATGATCCCATTGAATTATAATAGTTATAAACAACAATGTAAGAAATAAGCAAAATATTATTAATATAATTAGTGTTTTGAAAATTATGATGATAGTTTTAGAGATATTCCCTAAATTCGATATCATAGGTGGAAATATAATCATGTAATATTTTATTATGTGGATGTATTAAAGTAATATAGTATTCTAGTGGATTTGGTTTATCATTAAATAATTATATATTAATCATGCTATATCTAGTTTAATATTAAATAGTTAATATTCAAATATCAACTACATAATTTATCATTTATGTTTCTTTAAATTAAACACATGGGTGATTTTCGTTAGTTGAGTGTTACATTAGTTTTAATGAAAAGAAACATTCAATAATACCTTTTACAGCATATGAATGAATTAATGAACACATTAGGAGTTTCATAAAGGTTTATTTAAAGGGCCACTATCATTGGGATGGTTTAATATTGATGCAAGTTCCTGGATGAACTTCCTCCCCCATGGATATCTATTTATTCAACACCATTTACTCAAGCAACATACTTGAATATCATGGGTGTGAGGAGAGTCCCACCAATACAATGTATGATTCATTATATCCGACGATACACCATACAAGAGAGTGTCTTATGGTTATCTCAAGGAGTTCAATATCAATAATGTGAATGGAGACAATATTAGTGACCAATAAAATTTAAAGGTACACAAATTAATTTCATCATTTCATACCGTTTCATGGTTTTGTGTATTTAACCATGATAGATCTATGGTTTTAAGATTTATTATTACTTTCACATTGAAAATTTGTCCCATTTAATCCTAATAAATTGAACAATGATATCAGATAATTCATATGTTGCAATATTTATAAAATCATGTTGGTAAATAAAGAAAAAAATAATCATTTCATAATGTGTCATTCACTATTTTTCATAGTCATAGGAGATTACATAATGAATCATTGCATAGGAATCATAAAAAAATCATGGTATTGTTCAAAGTTAAACTCTATGATAAAAGAAATTATGGTATATGATAGATAAATTTTCTTGTAAAAAACATGGGATCATAATGTAAATATGCTATATCATAAAACATAGTTTATGGATAGTGTGGATCTTACATAAGAATGTTAACTCCCATAATAGCCCTAAACATTAGCACTTACTCTATCACTAGATAGGATTGGGAATTGAGTATGAAATGAAAAACAATTCCAATACTCATGTAATATTAAAAAGTCAAAATTTCAGGTATAATATTATTGTAATACTTTATATATAGAAACAATTGAGTTAATGTTACCCAAGCCATTGATCGTAGGATTAATCAGACATAGGCCATAATGTTCACATATTTAATCACATACAAGTTCTCGTCGTAGGCAATAATTGATAAACAATGTCTGAGTTATTCATATGCATCCCACTGAGTGCTATGCTATTCTTATACATGTACAAAAACTCTATTAAAATTATGTAGGCTATAAGAACACTGAAGGTACTCACATGTTACATTTTCTAGGTTAGAATATTACAAAGATACATAAGAGAGAGGGGGGGGGGGTGAATTATGCATTTTTAGTAATATTTACAGATTATAACTTTTGAAATATATTTATGATTAATGTAGATATGCAATGTTCTATACAGTCAAAAATATGAGTAGTTGATAAAAGAAAAATAAGAACACAATAATTTTTATAGTGGTTTATGAAATAAATATTCCCTATTCCACCCCACCAATTTTCTCTCAGCCTGATTGGGGAATTTCACTAGAATATTCTTCTTGTCACAAGACCTTTAAATCCACAACTGTGTGAAGGTAGTTGAAACCTTTGCAACAAGGATAAATAAGGACTTACAATTTTTTTTTACAGGGAATCAGTTATCCAAATATTAGATCATGAATCTAACACTTAACTATAATTGAGTAAGATAAGTTGAAACTTAAATTAATCAAAATAGTTTGATTTCCTGATGGTTTGAGTTGAACATCATAGTTGCAGATGCAACTGAAAAAATACATATCTTCTTCTTCAAAGTTGAATGTATTCAAGTAATAAAATATTTGAAGCTGTCCTTGGTGAAAATGATATTCAATAATAAAACAACAAACAAGTAGATGAACAAGGTTGAAAAGTATATTTTAAAAGTACATGCTCTCTTAGAAAATAATAGATTCAATCAACCATTGCAGCAGTTTTTTAGAGATTGAAATAATAAATAATATAGTTAAATATCATATGTATCATACAAATAATATATTAGTAAAATACTCTATTTATATAAATAGATAGAATTAATTTTGGTTGAGAAGATACAATAAAGTCTCCTAATATATCATGGATATTCAAATTTGAATCTATCAGGGGATTAATAACTACCTTTAAGAATATGAGTAATTTTCTCTGTTGAATATGGTTCATTGAATCAATAATAAAAAACCTTGAATCGATCAAATATTATATTTCAATTTATATTTAGTTTGGTCTATACTGTTGTATAAATCTCAGATATAATCTCAGAATTAAATCTCCATTGTTGAATAAAAAACATATGATTGAACTCCAAGGCATGTGGTTCCATAGTGTAGTATATGGTTCTTTTGTGTAGCATATGGTTTCTTTAAAATTATGGTTTTGGAACCATAATTTCATTTGATCAGAATATAGGGATAAAATGTAATGTTAGGATGATAATCCATATGTTCATCATTCCTGCATAAGTTTGATTAAAAACATAGGGTTGATTGACCATACGTTCATTCTATAAAAATATGGTTTGAACATTGATTATAGAATTAAATATTGAATAGATAATCCATATTCTTATAGATATCCAAATGTAGGGTTTCTTATCCATACATTTACTTATTCGCATAGGGATGATGATCCATGTGTTTACTCACATAACATTGGGTATGAACAATGTTTCTAGAATGCATCATGTAGCATTGTATTTCATCAAAAAGATATAAACCTGAAATAAATATGTTCCTGAAAAGTACATAAATAATATTTATTAAAAAAATATTATTTTTTATAATCAAAATCAATATGATTTAGAGATTATTGTTGAGATAATACATGCCCAATAATCTTTCCCTTTTTGATGATCATAAAACCCATAACATATTTTATAGAAAATGTAGGAATTGTAAATAATAATAAAATAATATTTAAAAAAATTGAAGTTGTAAAAATTGACTAATTTTACATATTATTATTTTGATTTTATATTATTGTTTCAAATATTTGAAATAGATACTCTTAATGTTATTTTTTTTGTTTTTACCCAATTTTATCCTTTTTTTGTGATATCAAAAAGAAAGTATAAAAAAATGATTAAAACAAATTTATTTTTTCAGAGAACTATTAATTAATGTTATAGTATATTGGTTAGAAAAATTTGAGATTTTTTCTAGAAGTGTAAAAAAAATAATAAAATTATAAAATTATAAAATGAATTAAAACTCATAGATATATAAATGAAGAAGCGTAAAGTAAATTTAAATGAAAATCAAACACTTTATAAAATCATGAGTACATTCTATAATCAATAGAAGAAATATTTCAAAATAGGGGGTTTGTGCCAAAATTATTTTCTTCATTTGATTATCAACTTGGAGGGGTGTAGTAGGATGTGGAATTGACTGAAAAACACCATCAATATCATGTAGCTTTACCAGTAAACTCTAGAAGTGGTTGTTAAAAACTTTTTTCCATTGTTACAACATATTCCTTGAATATTTTCATGTAGAGACCTGAATCTTGACGTACATGGAAATTACTTTACTTTTGTGGAATACTTAATACATAACAAAAATAGACACCAAAGGACCGTAATAGTTTAGTGCCTTTGGAAACTTGGAACATAAACTTCTAATCATGGTGAAAGATCCTCAACATCTCCCATAAATATATTCCCTTTTTTTATTACCTAAAACCTTTCCTTATATCCTGGGGAAAAGAAAACATAAAAAGGGTGAGCTCAAATGCTCAGTAAGGGCAAACATAGTGAACATAAAACAATCCATAAACATTTGAAAGCAAAAACTTGAACATGAAATTTAAACATCAAAATCTTGAGCAAAGACATAAATCGTGGAAGTACGTAAGGCATATATCATAATGGAACATCAATCATGATAAAATATAATGGGAATAAAACATGTAATTGTGGAAACCATTCAACACATGTCATGATTTCCATAGTAGCCAAGGCATTACTTCCAATACCATCTTAGTGGACAAAGTCCCTTTCTGAATTGAGTTCACTCCTCATTTCAGTCCTGTAACACTAAAACAGATTAACTTACCGTTCCAGCCATGTCTATCTCATGAGATATAAATCATTACCCAATGCATTGGAGGTAGATATAGGTCCCACCCATCTTATAATGAAATCATTCTTACTTGGGCCACAAAAATAAACTCAAAACATTCATTATAACCCAAAGAATAAAATGGGTTTCATAAATATCATCCCATCATCTCATAATCCATATAAAACAAATGGACATTTCATCATAAGAAAAGTGAAACCATGTAAATCATAGAGACATTAAACTTTAAACATACACATATGAAATAATGTCATCTTAGATGAAAATGTTTTTGATAAAACATTTGAAATGAATTCTTGAGGAAAATATCCTTTCTTCTTAAAAATAATTTTCTTTTCACAAAATGCCATGGAATTTTAAATGAAAAGTATTTTGTTGAAAATAGTCATAAAATCTTGTCGAGTAAGCTTCATGAATATGAGGCATTATGAAACCATAAAAATCCATTCACACCGTATAAGTTAAAAAAAACATTCTCCTCGTACTTTTGTCGGAAAAGTCAAAAAGTACCTCGTAATGTAAAAAAAGAAAAATTCCTTACATACCATGTAGTAAAAGACAAAATGGGTAAAAAGGACATTAAACATACATAAAAACACTTTTAGAAAACATGGTCTTGGATGATAACAATAACCCCATCAAATACTTACGAATAAACAATCTCGGATAAGAATGAGATTGGAAAGGTTATCCCTTACCTTAGGTCCGATATGCTTCGTATGGATCCGAACCTCTTGTATAATGATTTAAATAATGTCATTGACTTATTACATAATCATATTCATTGTTATGATATCATATATGTTTCACTTATGACTTTATATTACCCGTTCTTTTGTAAATTCCATGTTAAAGTTGCGTTTTGGGTAAAATCATTTCATTTATCATATGTGTTTCGACTTGTCTTTCTTGATATTATTACTTATATCCTGATTTACATAATTCCAGAATGTAAAAATTGATTTATATATAATATATATTCATCATATACATATATATTATAGATCGATAAATTTGGTTATAAATACTCATTTTAAATATAAAATGTTTTTCTTTATCATGGTAATTTATATAATATTTATTTTAATATTTTTAAAACCATTTATTTGGTATATCTCTTAATAAAATAATTAGTACAACATTTTTGTATAATTATTTAATATACTTAATTGTTTCATAAAAATTAAAAATAAAATCATTTGATGAAGATAAATATCAGAGCTTTTATAATAATAATTTTACTCGAATTTATCATCTTAAAATAACAACATGTAAATTGTTATCTTTATTAAATTATGAAGGTGACAACTTTGGAATCATTTAAAATAAAATATTATAAGTGTCATAATCGCCATAGTAAGGATCCAAATGGTCAGAAATTAGGCCAGTGGATGATTAGGGTTTATATATACACTACTAATAAGTTTTTTGTAGATTTTTGGGCCTTTTTATATGTATTACTATTTCAATAAAAACTATATTATTGATTTTTCACTAAATAAATAATTTCTACATCATTACTGTATAACATAATAAGGTAATTAAATAACTCCTAAAAATTACAAATAAATTACCATGATAAAGAAAAACATTTTATATTTCAAATGAGTATTTATAACCGAATTTATATTTTGTATAAACTTATATTAAAAATACTTTAATTATTATAGTTGAGTGAGACATATTTCACTTTCCTTTAAATAAAATAAACTAAAGGTCTTAATCACCTCCAAGTGGGTTCTAATAGATTCCATTTCAACCCAAATATGACTTAGGACAAAATATAATCATCCAATTGTATTAAGGAAAGTATTAGGATAATTTTATAATATTATATTTACCCTTAATTACCCAATTTACCTTTTACTATGGTAAATAAAATTTACCGTTGTTACTATTCATAAAGCCCAAAAATAAAAATTAGTCTATTAATATAATTTGGACCCACTGATTCCAAATATGTAATCCATTTTTACAAATTCAATACACAGAAGTTGCAGAAATTAAATTAAAATTAATCCCGTTGTCAAAAGAAAACGGGTTTTTGTTTAAAACATTGCAAAAGATTGAATTTATTTAACCTACGAATTCAATGTAAAATCAATGCTGATGACATAAATTATATTAAATGGTAAAAATATATTCTATTTATACTTTAAAACCATTCAATATTATAATTTAACCACATAAGTAATTACGATGAAAAAAGTTGGTTTTAATTAAAATATAGCGTGTTTTTACTATTCATTAAAATATGAAAGTTATCAGAATAATATGAAAATTTTATCCAAGGTAAAAATTTATATCTTGATTCCAAAGAATAATTTTATTTTGTAAAATTAAACTTATAAACATGTCAAAAACTAGATTTAAAGTGGGTGTGCCATCAAAAGCCGACAAAACTGCATTTTTTGAAAAATACTTATTTTATCTGAAAAATTTATTTTGTTCTTATACCATGTTCTAGAAAATGTGTATGATGAATAATAATGTTATAAAATTCAAAATTTAGTTATTTCTATTCATAACGGCTAGTTCATAATAATATTATAATAATATATCGTTGTTTAGTAAAACCCGGTATTGCGTACAACACACGCTATCGAGGAAGGTCGCGATTGCGTGTAATGCAAGCCAAGTCAGGGTTGCGTGTAGTGAATAAATCCTTTGTTGTTGTGTATAACAAAATACATTGAATATATATATATATATATATATATATATATATATATACTCAATGTTTCGTAGAATAACTACTATCAAACAAACATGAAATTGTGTGTAACACGATCCAAAATTAATGTTGCGTATACTGCAAGCTAATACGGAGTTGCATATAGCGCAAGATAATCTTGGTGTAGCGTACAACAGAAGATATGAAAGAACTTAAAACAAATATATCTTATAAAATCTTGCGTTGTTACATGTCCTACAATCAAACTGTCAAAAAAATTACATTAAAAGATTCATTATCTGACTCTTCAGTATGAATGAATGTGTATAGCTAATCTTTCATTTGATGAATAACTGGCCCTAACCAAGATTCACATGAGGTCAGTTGACTTATCAATATTCTCTGATTATGCAACAAAACTTGTAAGGGATTACTGTCAAACTATAGAGTGTGCATTCTGTCATTCAAATATGATAATACATGAGTTATTGACTAAAATATTCTCATCAAATATTGTTAATTTTGTTATCTAGAGATTGATTACTGATGAATTTATTTGATAGACTAAAATTATCTTCCCAAAATTCACTTCAACTCATCAAAATCTTATCTGTTTACATATTCTTCCTATAAATTTTTTATTTCACTACATAATGTTATGATAAAATCTTCAATATCAGCCTTAGAAAAAAATTTCTTAAATATCCCTAAATTGAGTCTAAAGATCTTAAAACTCATCTCTAAGCATAGTAAAACTTCTTAAATCATCTTCTTTATTCTTTTAAACTTCCAACACTTATCATAGAGACAAGTTCTATTCATTCAAATGATTAAAATTGAAAATCATATCTTCTATATTTCTATTCGATGAGTCAGAATACTCTTTAGAAAGTGATCTAGATTGATATCCAACTTCCACTATAGATATCCATGTATATTATTTTGAAATAGTATTTTCAAGTCCTTTTATACTTTCCCTTAATGAAAACACCTCTTCATATACAGAATTAGAAACAATAAGAGATATATTAACAGGGGAGGATCCACTGGAAATATTTATTAATTCCCTAATTTGATTTTCTCCTTGAGACACTTTCTCAACATCCTCATCCATTTGAGACACATTATCAACTCCTTATTGATTCTATTCATCAGAGTTATAAATATAAACTCTTATTCTCCACTTCTGAGAAGGACCAGCCTTATCAACTTTGGATTCAGATTCTTCTTCTTTATCAGACCTGGGTTTTACAAAACCAATATCCGGTACCATTATCTACTCTCCCTGATCACCAAATGTCATTCTTTCTTCTTCTTCTATTACAATAGGTAATAGAATATCATTGGAATCAATCCATAAGTATCCTAACTTTCTTATAGTTCCATAATTTAATAAATTTCTGTGATGAAAAATTTTCCCTAAAGAGATGTCTCATATTTTTTCATATCCCAGTAATAAGAGATAAATAATCCTTCAATAATAAAATTAGGCTATTCATTCTTCTTTATGTCAACAATGGATTGAGTATCTTAAAGGATAAATATTGAAATTTAGAATTATATTATTCATAAAGAAAAATTTAATATACATATCCTAATAAAAAAACATTTTCAAACATAGCCATATTAGGAACAATTGTAGATAGAATAAATTTCATCAAGACATTTTTATCATAATTTAGGACTTTAGTAAACATCTTCTTTACATTTTATGTTCCAAACTGAGAAAACATTAAATCCTTGGACTTGAATTTCTAAACTCTAATATTTCAAAAATCAAAATAAAATTCCCCCTCATGTGAAAAAACCAACATCCAAGCTATTTATAAGGAAGAAATATAAAATGTGTTTTTTGTAAATAATATAAATAATATTTTCTTCATCATCTTTGAAATTGAATGAAGAATTTCAAAAAAATTATTCTACTTATACCTCAATCCCCATAGGTGTACTACCATCCCCAAAAATAAATTCCCATACATGAAATCTAAAAGCATTCTTGAACATTAGATTTTTTTAATTTAACCAATCAATATTTATTACCATTCCATAAAGTCTTTTTCAATACATCACATTCTGGCAAACATGATCACTTAGATAATCTTCATCAACTATGCCTAAATCTTCAATTTCAAATGGATTTTGGATTGATGATTTGAAGTTTAGGGTTTTGAAAAATAGAAATGAGAGATACTCTATAATTTGAATGGTTGTGAAAGAGTAAAGATGAGAGCTGGATAAGTCTGATGGCTTAGTGATGTGGTCTGATTTCATGACAATTGAGATTGTAATCATTTTTTTTATTTTTAGAAGTCAAATATAGAAAATAAAATATAAATATATTTTTAAATTTCAATAATTAATAAATTATAAATAAATATATAAAAGAGAATAAAAATGATTAATTAATCAATTAATTGAATTAAATTGATAAACATTTATTTAAAATTAAATATTCCAAACTCACCCTTAATAAAATAAAAACTTACTATGGGAAGTGGTTTAGTAAAAATATTAGTAAATCAATATTCACTATTTAGAAATTCTATAGATATATCCTTTTTAAGAATATGGCCTCTAAAAAATTATTTCTTATATCATTAAGATTATTCCTAGAATGAATTATTTGTTTTTTGGCATATTTATCACACTAGTATTATAACATAAAATAAGAATATTATTGAAATTTGGTCCAAAATCAATAAGAGTGTGTTTCATCCACCAAACTTGTGCACAAAATCTACCAATAGATATATATTCAACCTAATTTTTGAAAGTCGAAATGAATGTTTCTTCTTATTATACCATGATAATAAATATTTTCCTAAAAAGTGGCAGGTTACTAAGTTTCTTTTTCTATATAATCTACATCCTACCAAGTAATTATCAGAGTATTAAATTAAATTAAACTCATAAGTTTTGGGGTAAATTAGAGATTGAAAAATATTTCTTCTTAAATATATAAAAAATATTTTAATAGCAGTAATATGGGATTTTTTCATATTAGAATGAAATATAGAACATAGAAATACATAAAAAAATATTTATTGTCTTTTGTAAGTAATATAAAATAAACTACAAACCATACCTCTATATCACTTATTGTCAACTAGTTGTATATATTAATAAAAATCAGTTTCATATTAGTACAATGGGAGTTAAACTAGCCTTACTGTTTTCTAGAACACAACTTTTCAATAAATCAATAATATATTTTATTTGATTTAAAACATTTTAATAATATATTTGATAGATTTTAAATCCAAAAAAGAAATTAAATTCTCCCATAATACTCATTTGAAATTATTTTATCATTAGAGTTGGACAACCATTACAAATATTTTTTTTGAACCGAAAATAACATCATCAACATAAATTTGTACTAATAAAATATTAGAACAAACGATATTTATAAAAATAGTATGATATAATAATCCAATAGAAAATCCATTTTCAAACAAAAAAGAGGTTACTATTTTATACCTAGCTGTAGGTTCTTATTTAAGTCCATAAATATATTTAATAAGTTTAAAAATATAATTTTATTTGAGAGGTTTTTCAAGACCTAGTGGTTGTTCAACATAAACCTACACCATTAAATATAAATTTATATATTTTTATTTAACATCCATATGATATAATTTAAAATCCACATCAGATTCATAAGATAATAGGATTCTAATGGATTTTACCTAGCTACATGTGAAATGGTTTCATCATAATCTATTCCTTATTCCTAATTTTATCCTTTTTCTACTAATCTTGCATTGTTTCTAGTTTTGATCACATGAGTATCCTGTTAATCTCTAAAGACCCATTCCATTCCTTTTATGGGGTAATTGGATGGTCTTTCTACTAATTCCAAAAAATTATTTCTACAGAACTAATTTAGTTCTTCTTGCATGGATAACAACCAAATTCCATATTTTAAAAACTATTTAATAGACATAGGTTCTAATTAAGATAGAAAGAAAGATGATTCAACTTACTTTCCTACATATATTCTCTTTCTAACTCCCATGTCTTGGTTTTCTATAACTATTTATAAAGGATGGTCCTTCAAGGTTCTAGATTATATAGGTAAGACACTTCCAGGTTCATCATTTTCATGTTCTTCTAAACTAGACTGAATTTAAGTAATTTTATTTTCAAAATCATTCACAGGTGAACCAAGTCTCATGTTGTCAAAATAGTTAGTATATTCCTCTATTTGAACTTTATTTTAAATGAAGGTGTCAGTTTCATAAATCTTTACATGAACTAATACATTAAAAATCCTTGACATTTTATTAAAAACTCTATAGGATTTACAAGTATAAAGATATCATATAATATTATTTTATAGAATTTTTTATTGAATTTACCATGGTTATCTTTCGTATTCAAGATATATATCTTATATCCAAAGACTTTAAAGGACATTAATTTCTATTTTCTGATATTTCAGTGTTCATAGGGTGTCTTTTTAATAAGTTTTCTTATTAAAATGCCATTCCTGATATAGAAATCCATGCTTATAGATTTTTTCCATAAATTGGTAGGAATACTATATTCAATCAGCATAGTCCTTTTGATTTTATGAATAGTAATATTTCTTTTTTAAAAAATTCCATTTTATGAAGTTTTCTTGGTGTAGAAAATGTGTGTTTTATACCTAAATTTTAGAAAAAGGAATTAAATTCTTGATGCTCAAGTTCTACACCATGATCACTTCTCAGTTAAATTATTTTAAAATCATTTTAATTTTCAGAAATTTTGAAAAGGTGTTATAAATGTAAATACATCACTTTTGGCTTTCAGAAAGTAAATGCTAGTAAATATTAGAAAAATCATCAACTGAAACAAAAAAAATTAATTTACAAGCCAATATTGGTACCTCAAATGGTCCAAAAAATCCATTTTTATATGTTCTAATGGTTTAGATGTAGAAATTTGGATAATATATTTGAAATATGATTTATGTTTTTTTTTCAATTTGGCATGCATCATAGAATCATTCATTATCAAACATAATAATAAGAAAATTAGAAATTAATTGTTTCTTAGATAACTTATGTAATGAATATATATTGCATCGTTTTATTATTGTATTCCATATCTGTGGCCTATTTTTCTTATCAGTTAAACAATTCACATTCAATTTACACAAGGAATTTAGATCTAAAGTATAGACATTTTCTATACTAGGTGCTATAAATTTAAGCAATTGATATTTTAAAACTAAGCTAGAATTGTTAAAAAAATAAACTGAAAACCCATAATCCCAAAGTTGAGAAATTCTAATCCAATTTTTCTTTATCCCTTCTATATAAAACACATTGTTGATTGATACTGTCTTTGTATTTTCAACAGTTCCAACTTCAATAGTCATTCATTTTTCATTGTCCCCAAAGGTGACCAGACCTCCTTCTATTTGTGCTTGTGTAGTGAAATTTGATGTATCTCCACCCATGTGTCTTAAATAGCCAATATATATATATATATATAATATATATATCATTTTTCCCTATAGCCTTTTACATGTAAAATCATTTAAACATATGTTTTTTTAGTACCCATATTTTCTTGGGTCCAGCTGTGTTAGAGTGCAGTGAATTGAGAATAATGATATGCCTTATTTTTCCATAATTTACCTTATGTGCTTTAGACATATTTTTTGAAATTAAATTCTTTTTAACACCATATATTTTAGGATCTATTAAATAAAAGTTATTACTGCAATGACCTTTTATTTCATAATAATAAAAGGTAGTATTTTTTTAATTGGGAAAAAAATATTACTTGTATTTTTTTATTTTCACACTTTTTTCCTAGTCTATACTTTTCTCTTTTAATAACATTATTTCCAATAATATCATTTAAATATTCTCACATTTAGTTAAAATACAAGAATTACTTTTAAAAGCTTCTAATTCATTTTTTAATTCTCTTATCCTTTTCTCATGAACAATAGAGTTTGTTGTAAATGAATTTTATATTTCAATTAGTTCATAATTTTTTATAATAATGTATCTTTCACCTAAAATAGCATTTTGAATTTTTTTTAATGTTTTTTACTTGGTAAAGACTCATATTTCTCTTATAGAATTGAACAATAAGCATCTAATTTTTTATTTCAGAATCTATTAGAGTTAGAGTTAGAAAAAAATAGGATTACATATATTCTTCTTCCGTAGCCATAAAGTATATATTGGCTTTGAAATTTTGTGGTTCTTTCTCTGAATTATATATTGAAGAGCTACTACAATATTTATATACACTCCACATAGATTTAATAGCTCTTTTCTCTTTATGTTCATAACCATATTTCTTTATATATTCATTTTCTATACTTTTTATTTCATCTTTTAATTGGGGGAAATCATCTCTAATGTGACCCATATTTTTTGTATTCGTAGAATCTTACTTCTCAAGATTCTTTTTCATTATTCTTAAATCATTTTCTAAATCCTCTTTTCTTTTTTTAGAATTTTCTAAACATTCTAGATAGTTAATCCAGTTCCATTTTAGAGTTTGTGGAATATGATTTTTTTTTTCTGTTTTGACATTTTGATTTGACTTTTTATCATGGTTCTAAGATGTTTCATTGAGATAAATATTTTCCTTTTTTGGTATCTTGTGATCATTATCTTCATCTTTCATTTATTCTTCATACATTATTAATTTTAAAATTAGTTCGATCATTGTAAAATACATGATAGGGTATTATTGTTAAATAGTTGCAGATATGCCATTCCATTTATAGGGAAATACTCTAAGTACTTTAAGCTCTTGATATGATTGTGAAATTGGATCTCCCAGGGAAGTAATATTTTTGAGAATTTCTATTAATCATCCATTAATCTGGGTAATTATTTCAACATTAATAAATCTAAAGGTGTGAAACCTTATATTGGTATTAGCACATATCATCTATCTGATGTTATTTATTTCTTCATATGTGACATCTATTGTCTGCTACATTTTATAGGTAGTAGGGAATTGCGATACATGATTAAATTTTTCAGAACCAAGTCCATATTTGATAGAATCCATTGACTTTGATTTTATTTCATATTAATCTTCTATTGTAGCATCCTAAGTCTTTGGTTTCTTAGGAATCTCATAAAGAGTGATGATCTTTGAATAAACATTGAATCCCAGATTCTTCATATAGATGATCATCCTAGTGTTCTAGTTTAAATAGTTATTACCATTAAAATATGGATCATGAATCATAGAAATACCTCCCTTCAGATAATTCATTTCTATGTTTTTTGAATAAACATTATTATTTTGATATCTCTTGATATTTTTACAAAATATCACTTCTAATACCCATTGTTATATAGGAATAATACAATGATATAAAAATGTGGGTGAAATGTGTATTTTCAGTAACCTTTATAGATTATAGATTTTGAATTTTTGATTTGATTAAAGAAGATATGTACAATTACTTGTTAAGAAAAATAAAAGTACAATATAAATAGGAAATATGAAAACAACAACTTTTATAGTGGTTCAAGGTAAAACAATCATTTAATCCACTCCACAAATTCTCTCTCTGTGATTTTGGTGAAATTAACTAAAAAGGACCTCTTATCACAAGACCTTTAAATCCAAAACTAAGTGAAATATATTGAAACCATTACAAAAAAGCTAAATAGGTACTTCTGGTTATTTTATATGCAACTGGTTATGCACATTTTAAAGAATGAATTTTATAGTTAACCTCAAATTAGTAAGGAGTAGTTAAAACTATAACAAATCAAAAGTGTTTGATTTGTTGATAGTTCGAGTTGAACTTCATATTTACAGTAAAAAACTGACAGAATACAAATTTTATTCTTCAAATATGAATGTGTTAAAGTAAGAAAATATTTGAAATGATCCAGGATGCAAATGATCTTTAATAATACAACAACAAAAAAATCAGTAATATGAGTTTGAAAATTATATCTTCGAAGTATATACTCTATTAGAAAATAATAAAGTCAATTGACCTTTTTAGTAGTTCTGTAGATATTCAAAAAAATAAATAATGTAGTTTTTATATCATATGTATCATATATTGAATAAAATATGATTTCTATATAAATAGATAGACTATAATTTTGTTAATAAGATCCAAGAATGTTTCCTGATAGATCACATATAATTAAATTTGAATCAACTAGGGGGTCCTAATTTCCCAAATGAATAGGAGTAATTGTCTCTAATGAATGTGGTAATTTGAATCAATCACAAAAATTCTTTCATTTGGTAGTGTAATATATTTAATTTTTTTTTATGTCAGTACCATTGTCAAAATATCAGATAAAATTGTGAAATTACATATCCGTTGTTGAATTAAAAAACCTAGGGTTGAACTGCGTAGCGTAGGGTTTCTTTGCAGTGCACATGGTTTCTTTGCATAGTGTGGGGTTCCTTTCATCGTATGGTTCCTTAACCATACATTCATCTGATTAGAACATATGGATCAAAAGTAACATTGTGATGAGAATCCATACGCTCATCCTTCCAGCGTAAAGCTGTCTCCAAACATAGGGTTGATTAAATATATGTTCATTCTCCAAATGTAGGTTTTGAGAAATGATTCCAGAATCCAATGTTTAACAGATATTCCATACTCTTACAGTTATCCCAACCTTGGGTTTCCAATCCATACGTTTTCTGATTAGTTTGAGGATGATGATCCATACGTTCACTCATTGTACATAGGGTATGAGTAGTGTTTCTAAAACGCATCCCGTAGCTTTGTATTCCATCAAAAAGATATAAACATGATATATATGTGTTCCTGAAAAATATGTAAAACAAATTTATTATAAAACCAACAAGGGTATTTATAATCATCAAAATCATTATGATTTATATATAATTTTTGATACAATACATTCCCAACACAATTTTATTAATTATAATATATGATTGATAAAGAACTGGTGAGGTTTTTTCCTATTGTGGCTTTCAATAACATATTACAATTGAACTTATATCATTTATAATGATATAAGAGAGAAAAAAATTCTTGAAATTCGATTATGAATTGATTTAAATGGAATTTAATATGATTATAGAACATATTAAAAGGTATTTTAAGATATTTTTTTAATTTATAAATTGCTTATAAATTAGTTAATTATAAATTGATTATAACTACTTAATTATGAAACATTTATTAAAAAACATATTCCATAATATTTATTTTTAAAATTAAAATATCATTTTGATATTATATGGAATGACTAATGATTCAGATATAAAATGTTTATATGGAAATTATAAGGGTAGTTTATAAAGAGTATAAATTAAAAATTTTCCCATTCATTGTCTTTTAAATCATCCCTATCGATTTTCCTTTTAAAATTATGAAATTTTTATTTAGTTTTATGTTTATTTTTTATTTTTGGTTGTTTTCCTAGATTGTTCTTTTTTTTGGGTTCCCACTTAACCCAAAAAAGAAGATTATATGAAAACAAAGAAAAATAAAAATTGGTTGAAACAAAATTAATGATTACATTTTAGAAATTATTTCAACCACATAAGAATGAATTTTGATATTAATAATTGGTTCGAAAATTATTAAATATGTGTTTAGATTAAATAAACTGGTAATATTATATAAATGGAATATATTTTTTATTTATTTTTGTTTATATCACATCTTTATTTAAATTTAATATAATGAAGTGAAATATAAAAGAGTTCATATTATAAATAAATATAAAATTATATATATAATTATTAGAGTTTCAATAATGAATAGCTAAATTATAAAAAATTTATAATTAGATATATTTATGAATTGTTCATGAATATTTTATCACATAATTAAATATTTTATTTTTTCATTGATTTATTTATCTTCCTTATTATCCATGAATATTAATTTTATATTATGAATGAACATGTGATTTATTTTAATATGTTAAACAAATTATATATATTTTCATACATGCATATAAGGATTCGAATAGTAGTTATAATAATTGATATAATTTTATTCTACCTTGACTTTGGATTGTATTAGGTTATGAGATTGAATTTAAAAGATAATTATAGTTTATTAAAATTTGGTGATTCAATGATGATTGAATTGAGATCTATCTTGAGTAAATTATCCCTGAGTAAATAGAAATTGGGTTAAACTTCACACATGATGGGAGGTTTTTACCTTGTCTCGAAATGTGGGTGTTGGTTATTTGTAGCTCCAAACTTACTCATGTGGGTATTTTTGATTTAATAAGATTATATGGATTTACATGAAGGGTTTAATGTACCTTATTTATGAGTTTAATTTGTAAGTGTAGAAAAAAAATTTCTTCTAAATTGCGTTAATGACATTGGATATAAGTTTGAAAAAATCTTATACATCAATATGGTTTAAATATATTGATTTGGTGGAAGGAAAATGATTCCTAAACTGAATCATTATAACCATGTAGACGTGTAATGGTAATAACATGATATAATATGGTGGACTTAAATCCCCATTAAAAAATAAAAAGTGTCAAATTCCTCTAAAAGGAAACACTTTTTAGCACCTCAATCCTCCAACTAGGTAGGTCATGAAAATGCTGGTTTCACTTTGATTATCTTATATAGGAAAAAATGTGTTGAGAGAGATATCAAAGAAGCTAATTACTTAGTGATATATGGATCTTAGACTACTTAATGAATATGATTATATTAAGAAGGAGTCATCATTTTAGTGGGACAAAATTTAATAAAAGTCCTTATGAATTGATTTCAAAATTGATAATCAAATAATAAAAGAATATTTTGTAGGAAAATGATATCATTGTCATCCAATTTTCCTTAAAAATTAATATTTGAATGGATAATCCTACTGTGAGAAACTTCTTAAGGCTGGTATCATAAGAAAAGTTCTTAAGTATAAAAATTCAATGTAAACAACTCCTTATTAGGAAACATACAATTAAAGATGTTTAACAAGTAGATCTAGATACCTTTGTAAAGAATAAAAGAATTTAGGAAAGGACTTCTGATGGATTGCACTGACTAAAGAATTCATTTTTCTCTCAACATTAGAAATGTTCTAGAAATGTGTGAGTTCAAGAAAATATTTCTTATTATTAACAATGTGTTAAAGATAAGAGATATGGGCATGCAATTTCTTTATATCGGTGCAGTATAAATAGTTCAAGTGGGTAATGTTCAAACTGGAAAAAAGGAAAAAACATCATTTAGATGTGTTTTTTTATTTTAATGATTCTTTAACTGTCTTCTAAATGATCACTGATATTTTTCTATAACTATCATGGATACCTATGTCAAGAATTATTTTTCTTTACTTATAAAAATAGTTGCGAATCCTTTCATGATAGTTTTTATTGGTGATATTTATATTTAGCTTTGGTTTGTTTTTATTATATTTTTAATGAATTTATATATATATAATGGTGATTTTCATTACCACATCTAAATAAATTTTCAATTATTTATTTGTTAAAGTCATTAATTATTTTTTTAAATAATATTTAGAATCTTTTATAAAAATAGCATGTAAATAATTCGCACCATTTTTAGATTTTTATAAAAAAATAGAAAGTTTTAATTAGTAATAGTTTTTTTGATAAAATATATTGAAAATTTATATATATATATATAAATATATGTATATATATTATTGTAGTTTTCTAATAACATTATAGATAATTATTGGTGGGTTTCCTTTTTAAAAATATAAATGTATTTTTTTTAAAAAATATTCTGTATCCATTATTGAAACCACTTTTAAAAATTTATCATTTTTTAAAAAAAATTCTAAAAAAATTATTAATAGTTTTTTTAATTAGTTGGGAAATCTAGCTGACCCAAACCTAAATATCCCACAAGTTTACAGTAAAAAGAGCACCACCCATCCCATTCTAATCCCTGAATGAGGAAAAATTTATTTTACATTAGATTTTGCTGAGGTTTGAACCCACAACCTCTTCCTCATATACCATCGACTTTACCACTTACCTATGTTCATAATTTTTTAATTATAATTACATAATTGTTAATATACATATATATATATATGTATTTATGAATGAAAAAAAAATATATAAATAAATAAATATAAGTATAGATATCTATAAGTAGTACACAGCCACACATAAATACAAAAAAATTACAAAAAAAAAACAAAAAACATAATAAAATTATATAAATGTATATAAATAAATATAATTATATATAAATAGACATAAATACATGTATATATATAAACACTAATAAATTTATATCTATACATACCCGTATAATATATATAAATATAAATACACATAAATACACATAAATATACTAAATTATGCATAAATACATGTCAATATCTGACGGCAAATAATCAGCACCAAGGCATCCTATGCTTCCCACCAAGTTACTTTGTAAACTCTAGCCCAATAACTTGGATAAAATTATTTACCAAAATACCAAGCCAAGAGTATTTATTCGAAATAAACCCATAATTGCTTCACAACTCAAAGAACCATAATGGTCTTGGATGTACAACACTAAATAGAACCATGAGTTTCCTTATCACATGAACTTAAAAGGCATATCATTACTCATGGTTGTATGGCCATAAAATGAACCATGATTGTTTTTGTTACATGAAGTTGATTTTTCCACCTCCCATTACTCATATAAGGTCCCCCAAACCACCCATTTTTTGGACCAGGTATGAAGCTCATATAAGAAAGAAGCAGTAACATAAGAGCCTATGTAATACAAACCCAATCAACCCATTATTTCCACTAAGAAATAATATTGACTCAGTTCCTTTAACATGAATAAATAAATATTCAAAAGACATAGACAACACTCTTTAACATGAATCAAATAGTTATTAAGTCACGTCTGAAGGCACCATAATGGTCTTAGGTTCATGATCTTGAAATATATTATGATGTTAATTTTAATATAAACATAAATATACTTCAATAATCTTGAAATAACCACCTTATATGGCACCACAATGTTCTTTATCATAAAATTTTTATTTGGGTTCCCAACTCCCATTGCCTATATATGGGCCCCTAGACCCACCATTTTTGGGACCAAGTATAAATTAATTAGGAGAAATAATCAGAAACATCTGAGCATTAGAAATCCCAATCGAGGACTACCACATTTCTCACCCAGTATCACCATTCACTCAAGTCCTTTAATTGGTATAAATAATCTACCCAAAAGACATATTTCACTATTAATCCAAAATTGTCCTACTACCGAGTAATGTCTAAAATCACCGTGATGGTTCAAGACCCATAACCTTAAAATAAACCATGATTTTCCTTATATTATGAACATGGTTTAATAAATTAATAAATTAAATATGTAAAAACCTCAAACAAATCATTTTCTGGACCAAGTTAGAAGTTTGGAGTAGAAATCCTTGAAAACTTTTGGCTATAAGGAATCCATGCTCAGGCCTCCAAATATTCAAAACTAAAAACTTTGTTTGATTTAGTAATTTGATTAGGATAAAGAAATTTTCCATAAGGACTTAATGAGACTCTTTATCCTGATTCAACATATTTTTGAGTCACATTTAGTTAGGCCTCCTTTTAGGTGTTAACATATACCATATCCTACCATATCTATAGAAATGAGAAATATACAATGGGACTCCTACTAGGAGTATGCCTTGACCATTTCCTCATGGAAGATCTCCCCGATGTACCCATTCAACAATCCTTAAACTGCATATGCCTTCTATTAAAGCAAAAAGACATTCTTAAATGAATAATAAAGGAAAATATGTTCTAAAATTCATTAACTTGAAACATAATTTTAAAGGACATACTTGCGTATTTTGACCAATAAAAAAGAGGGTATGGGGCCCCATTATAGAAATTAATAATTACGAACAGGTAAACAAAGAATAATTATCTAATAATAAATATTATATAATTATTAATTTCTTTATTTTTAAATAATTAATAATTAGTATTTAAATATAATATTTTTAATTATTAATTAATATATATTAGACAATAAATATTTAATAATTAATAAAAAATTTCATGATAATTTTGTAAAAACCATCTCTAAAAGTAAACACAAAAAATTATATAGTGGATATTTCTAAATAATGAACTTTGAATTTGTGATGGTTTTATAAAACCACCGCTAAAAACAAAATAAGGCATTTATCTATGGTTATAAAAACCACTAAAAATGTCACTAAATGACCAATTTCATGTTGTAAATAATAAGAAAAGTTATTTTCAAAAGTCCAAAACTAGTTATTTAAAAGATAGTCAATGTTATGAAAACTGTGAAGTTATTAATAAGGATGATAATAAATCCATAGGATGGAATTATCTGGAATATCTTTGAGAGTTTGAGAAAATCAATGTAAAATACTAGTGATATAGAATTAAATTATTTTATTTTGAAGTGTATATGACATCAAATATATATTTTATTTATTATGGTCGTAGAGGTTATAAGGAAAGGAAATAACCCACACAACCCCGAGCTAGAAAAGTTCAGATACCCCCCTCAAAGGGTGAATCAACTCTTTAGATACCCCATTATAATTATTATAGCCCAAATGACCTACATTCTATAGCCTGAATCCACCTTTATATTTCCTATTATAAACTACATTGTCACCCAACTATTTCTATAATGCTAAAATACTAATCATAAATGGCCCATTAATCCATCCAAAATACATTTTCATGATTTGAATCTTGTTTGGATGTAGTAAAAACATGTTGAATCATGTGTTGAATGAAAAATAATATATCAAGATCAGATGAACCTAATTAATGGTTGTGTATAATTTTTACTTTTTTATTATATGATAAGGAATGTTTTTTGTTTTTATGAATCTATTATAAAAAAATCTGGAATGTTGGACTTAATACACATGATTTATGATTTAATGGATTCTATAATATACTTGATAATAAGATAAGGGAAATAAATTAGTTTTTTCAGATTATTTTAAATATGCGAGATATATCTCCCCACCACCAGATAAATATTTTAAAGAACAATATCAATTTCAAAAAAATGTATTTAACACCTAGAATACAATATTTTAATATGAAATAATAGTTCATTCTCTATGTATTCTAATTGTAATAAATTAGTGTTATATCCTATCATAAAATTAGTTTTTCTATATTATCAATATATTCTGTAAAAAGAAATTTTAAAAGAGAGTAGTTGTGGTCTGCTTGGAGTAATTGAAGTGAAAAGGTAAAAAAAGGATTATTGTAGTAAAAAATAAAAAGTGAGTGCCACTTTATATCCAAAATATGTGCATTATGTGTTGGTAAAAGATTTATAAAAATAGTCACACTAGATACAAGTTGATTTAAATGAATCCTTTAACATAATAGTTTTTTTGGATGATAAGGATTATAAAAATAAAAAGAGTTCTAAGTGGACAATAATTGGTATTAACAGTTAAGAAGATTTAATACATTGTTCTAGACACTAGGAATATGCTTCCTAAGTCTCATTATTTTTCAAAATTTCTTTCATTATATACATTAGTGACTAAGTGGTTTATTTGAAGAATTTTATCATATGATCACATAGATATGTGATAGAAATTATATAGATATTCAATGAATTTATAAAACCCCTAAATGTGTTGTAAATATAAATATAATATGAAAAAATATAACATGTGATAATATAAGGTAGGTCTATATGTATTGTTGTGTTATGAGTTATTAAAACAGACTAATAAGACAAAGTGTGTCATGTTATACAAAAGGAAATCTACAATTATAATTATTTTACATTTGTTATATATATATATATAAATATATATATCATGAGGTGATATTATAGTTAAAATACCAAATATAATATTCAATTTATACCTAATTGATTTTTTCTTGGATTATTATTGGTTATGTAGAAATGTTATGGTTCACATGTGTAGGATTATTGTATCTGGATAAAAAATATTATCATGAGGAATAAAATGGGATTTTTGTGTTGTATCATGCACTATGTTTATACCATATAGAGTGTTATACATGATGTATTTAGTATAATAGGGTTGTACTATTCATATTTGGTGTCCTCACTGCTTGATTTTAGTGAGATACTATGCTTGAGAACCTTCATAATTTTATACCTTTCTTATGAAAGCCTTGAGTCTTACCTAGTCAGAAGGAATTTGGGTATGTCGGTGATCATTTCATTAGATGAATATTAACTAAGATGATATTTTTACTCTTTTTTAATGAGTTTCCATATGGGATTTTGATTGAGATAGAATAAATAAGTGTACAACCATAAATTGATATTACATATAATGTTCTTATCTATCAGGAAAGGGGCATGGGATGTGATCATACATAATGGGGAATGAAATGTGAGGCATTCACCAACCTAGTTAGTCTACAATTGGAGAGTTGAGAACATATGATTTGGAAATATGGTATAGAAATTGTCTATGTCCTACGGTCACTCAATGTCTGTTACAAAGGTATCATATGATAAAACATTATATAATATGATACAGCTATTAGACACAAGTATAGAGATAAATAGTGTAGTTCCTCAACCCATTTTACCACCCGAACAGTGCTCAGGGCTGGTTGACCATTGGGCCTTAGGTACACCTCCCCGTACACCAAAGGTTGTCAACTATTATTGAGGGTATAAAGATGTGATAGTGTGAAGAATACACACTCTTCTAGACATAATTATATATATATATATATATATAACATAGCTTAAGGAAGACCATAAAACACTAACCCAATAACCCACTGTAGTAGAATCATAAGAATACACAACAACAATAATCACATAACATTTTTAGAATAAAATACCATTTTTAACTACTAAATTTAAAAAATATACCTTTTTCAGAAGCATGTAAACAAGTCCAGTCATACAGAAAGCAATCCATAAGGGTCACCAATGATATACCTTAGTACATACATATCTAAGGATGGTTGTATAAAAAGAAACTCAAAAGTACACTCTGGATGACATAGAAACCTCCAATGTCCCTTTCAATCCATTCAAAACAAAAGGTACTACTCTGACCACTAGAGTGAATCTCTTTAGCATGTCCCCTTACCTAACCACAAATTCATAAAGTCTGCATGCTCCCTTAAGGGTCTATGAAGGGTGTGAGAATGAATAACAGTAGGCCACCACTAATGTGTTCCTGTCTTAAAACTGCGATAAAGAAGGTGTTTTAAATATACAATAAAACATCACTTCTAAATCATATAAATAACCTTCTTTATCTATCATCGGTATTCCATGTGCCCCTATTTATATATATGGTATACAATGATACATATTTATATGTGTAATTGTAGTTGCAAGGAGGATTAGAATAATGTACAAGGAATCCCATGGCGAGTAATAACATAGAGAGTCTAGATGCCCCTCCTATAAAATTATCCAAGACACCTCATTCCAACTAATAAATCCCATGTCACAATCAAGTATCTGGCATCCTGAAGGCATGCCCAAACAAGTACCTAGTCTCTATGAACTTAACTCAAAAAATCACCTACAGCTTGAACAATGATTTTGAAAGGCACAATGATGTCCGTCCTATAAAAATTATCATTGTCAACTCAATAGTCGATGTCCCAAAAAATTAATATATCCATTCTCCAAAATAATCTTGGACCAATGGCCCCAATATTCACCAATCATCTACCCCCAAAAAATGGTTTCATCACCATCAAATGATGGCTTCTCACCATCCATGTGGCTTTATTTGGAAAGCACCTTCAACCTCACTAATGATCAACACCATCCTAAGCCACATCTAATAGAGTCTTATTCCCACACAAGTGGTAAACACTACATCATCATCTGAGTCCTATTAATGTGAACACAACTCCAATAGTGCATTGTCCAATAATTGTGATTGGAAATCAAATAAAAAGTGCCTAATCCACATAAAACCAACACCACATACCCCTATGACCATGTGACTCAACTTGATGGTCAATACCAGCTAAAATTCTAGTGTCAGTCCATCAATCATGAGGACCTCCTCACCTTAATCTGATGACCATATCGTCCAAACTATGATCAATATCAGTCATAAAATCTAGGCCTCACCAAACCCCATGAATCACACCACCTCATCTAGATGGACATCACCATATCAAAACTCAGGACAATCCCATCAGGATCCAATAGAAATAATTATAACAATATAACAATTATATTTAAATAAATAAAACATAACTGACATAATCTAAACTAGGGGTCTGAAGCCTCTCACTAGGATTATACAATTTATTATCAGAGAGGTCCTTTCCCATAGGCATCTCATGAGTTCAATTTATTAATTAAATGACAATAATTAAATTTTTATGGAATATATTGTAAAAACTAATAGAATTATCAAGAAATAACCCCCCAAGAAACATTAAAATCAAAGATAAATCTAGGAACCGCCAAACTCATACTACTATATGTTTTCTCATCTTATATCGACCCCTTACACCATCCAAATTTCATGAAATTAACGTTTTGGACACTCTAAAAAAGAGTAAAGAGGATCTCACATATTTAGCATACCATATGGATAGAGTATGTGAGAAAAGAAGAAGAAATATTATAGGTCATACCAATGAATTTCCAATGAGACCATTGAATATCAAAACAAAGCTAGGACGACGAAGATCCCTCAAATCCTAGAGGGGGAATATAAATTGGGAACTCCCTTTTCTTTGCATGCAGGTGTTGAAGAAAATAGGAGGAATATGGATAAATAGAAGTAAGGTAAAATCATAATTTTTATTCTTTAAGTAACTCACATGGTTTGACCTCACTATTTGGATAGCTATTTTTCAACCATGCGACACCCACTTTCTTGGTACCACACCTCACACAGTTAGCTGACACTATTTTCCTAACCATACACAAATGTTCATGATTCATCTTATAAAACTATAAAATTCCAGGTATGGATTTGTTACCCCTCCTAAAATATTTTTCAAACCATCCAATGTGATGAACAATGACCACACTATTAGACTTCGGAGGATGTAAGATCTGTTTAAATCATTCCCCTATGTCTAAAAACCTTGAAAGAATGGGTTATCAGCATGTGATAAAACTAAAACTAACTAGAAACCCCAAGGAAATTGTTGAGTATTAAATCCCATATAAAATATGTATAGAGACAAATAAAATATCATAATTAAGTTCCTAGAATCCAAGAAATATTTGGTCTATCTAACATACTCAAAAATTCAAATATATTTAGGATTTTGACCAACTAAAAAAACCCAAGATGTTATATCCTCCCCACCTTAACATAACTCATCCCTAATCTATCAATAATTACATAGAGATGGTACCAAGATTACCCATCTATTTGAAATATACTGAGTGTGTCATAGACATTAAGTCATATGTCAAATCTCCCAAGGCACTTCCCACATTAGGCATTACCCAAAACTGTTGCTTCCCTAAACAACTCTAATAAAAATATGGTCCACCAACCATCCCTGAGCTCAAATGTACTCTCGTGACGTGTCATTACTAATACACCTTAGTGGGTGCTCAAATAATTCCCGTGTCACTCGTGAAACCCATCAAGTTCCCCATATCATCTGATGCCCGCCCCATTCCCATGCTATACACGGAACATATGAGGTCTCACATCTTATTAGATTACAAAAATGAATCACAGTGCTTCACACACCACATAAAACCCATATCATATTAACACCCAGATTCACACACACCTCATACAATACACACATCCATCAATGCCCATAATAATTCCTAGTCCCCTACACCTCATATATATATATATATCACACATGTGACCTGATTCCATCCTACTAAATAGGATATGGTTAGTCTGAAAAGAACATATTCACCTCATGAACCAAAAACTGTACATGCCTACAAAAAAGGGCTATGTAAAAATAAAGGAAACTAGGTCACCCCCATGACATACCTCTTACTATAGTAGACTCCTCTACCTTCTCCACAACTAGTAGATCCACTTATTTCACCTTCCCTAGAGACTAAAAAAATGAGTCTAGGCCTCCATACAGAGCTGCACCAACTACCGACCACTAACCTCACAACTGGGTCCCACTATCTCTACTACGATCTCAGTGCGCAACTCAATATAGATTACCAACCCATAGTACCAACCCCAGTCAAAAATCAGATTCCTAAGTTTGAACTGGTCCTTTTATCCTAGTTGAAAAATAGTTTCATTTATAACCTCTCAAGATAGATCTTATATCCACATTCTGACACTCCTTCAATTCTTGATCACAGTATGTCCTCACATTTCCCAGATTCTTAAACTAGAAGCACACCATCAAATACCCACTCCTCAGTGGTAATCTTGTGTCTTTTTCTTTAATTCTCAAATGATATTCCTCATGGTCTCTCTTCCTACTATCTTAATAAATTTCACTAAACTCGACTAATTCCATCACCTTGCTTGATTATAACCAATCTATCAAAAGTCCCTCGTCTATATGTTCCTGATTCATTGATTCTAAGAATGAGGATGACCTGATATGTTTACCTTTACCATGATGTTGTTACATAAATCGTCGTCAAATTTTATCACTCTTGAGGTTTCATCTCTCACCATACCAGTTGTGAAATGATACAAGTCAGAAAATTTGGCCATAAAGTCGATGACATACATGTCGGCCTGATGAAGGTTCAAGTACTACTAATATATCAATTTCCTCATCATATTGAGGATGAATTGATTTCATATACCAGCCTCTAAGTCCATGTAGATAAATCCCTCATGATTTTCTACCAAAACATGCACATCCCACCAATTCTTTTTTAGTCCTTAGAGCATGTACGTAGTCAGTTTCACTATCCAGCCTAGGGTTTTCTTGAGCTGGTTGAGGATGGTCTACAGTGAATCTATCTAGTTAACTTCCACCTATAGTCCTCCTTTAACCTAAAATATAAGTGGGTGATACAAATGGAAATCAAGATTCTATAATTCCATCGATAGTGCGTATCCCTTGGGTCCTTTGTTGATTCCCCGAATAACACGAACCAGTCTCACCCTAAGCTTATTGTCAAGACATGGCCCAAAATCATCCAAATACATTAGTTGTCTCTCATGTACTAGAGCCTGTAAATATTCATGTGCCTGTGGCTTAGGATCTTCCTAGTCCTCTAGGGCCTCATACGACCCTCAGGGGACTCATCCCATGATTGCTCAAGTGGCACCAAATCAACACCATATTGAAACTCCACTAGATCCCATGTAGCTGGAATCCCACTAAATACCAACACCATTTTTAGACATCCCTATATATATATTGATATATATAACACAAATATGGAAATCTGTGACTAGTAGTGTAACCTCACCACCCTTACACTCCCCTACCACACTTTTTTATAAGACATCCGAGCTCGAAGCCCTCCACCTACTCATATCAGAGTTAAGTGTCAAATGTAATCCAACCTCATGGACCCTACCAATCTAGATCAGAATAAGGAATAATGTATGATCTAGCCTCATTCCCCCTCACCTTTGCATATAAGGAAAATCATCACATAACATCCGAGGTAGGGAAACACTTTTTAGAGTCATTTTATTTCACATTTAATAGATTTTTCATATAATCATTCATTCTTGATCCTATCAAATACAGGAAAACCCACTTATATCTTGTATCACATCACATATAGATATCATTAAAACCACATGAATTGGATTGTTGAGTAGAATTCCACCAAGGAGATGCTATATAGGATGTAACTACTTATCTACCTTTGTTGAAACATTAAACAACCCAAACCCTCTTAGGAAAATAGATATTTACAATAATGGTCATAATAAAAATTATATCATAAGTTCCTAAAATCATTTCAAAAAACATAATGACACCCCATTTCCATACAGAGCCAACGGAAAACCCCATATGGTAACAATTATGACACCCAAGTGTTCTATTCAAGGTGGGAATCAAATTAACTCTAAATTGAGAAAAATAGAACAAAAATTTCCCACCCAGGGAAACTTGGTTTGTCCTATGTGGATAGAGCTATAGGCACCCAAACCTGAGCTCTATACCGAGTTCTGACTACATCCTAGTCTCTAGTCTACCATAAACCAAGTATTCAAACCAACTAAATAAGAAATAATCTGATACCATTAGTGTCCAACCAAACACTACTTCCATTTCCTAGTGATCATGTGATCTGATAAAATTTGTAATGCCCGAACCTTTTTTTCACTTGAACTGTGCACAGGGTCGGTTGAAAATCGGTCCTTTAGCACACCTCCCTATATTCCAAAGGCTATTGGCTAGAAGTTAGGGTGTAAATAAGTTATATTTGTGATAATATACCCATTAGTGGAGAAAATAATAACGGTCTATATGTATAAAATATAGAAGACATAAGACCATAAAACACTGAACAAGTAACCACTGTAGAAGAAGCATTAGAAGACACAACACAACAAAATCAAATACCATTTGAAGAATAAAATAAAATTTGAAAAAACTAAAACAAAACAAGATACCATTTTTTGAATCATGCATACATTTCAGGTCATACAAACTATAAAAAAGTAGGGTTTCCAATAGAAGACCTCAATACATACATATATAAGCATGTTGGTAAAAAATTGAGACTCAAAAATAAACTTCAGCTAATACTAGAGCCTCAAAGGACCCTTGAAATCTATCCCATGAAAAAGGAGCTACTCTAAACACTATGGTCTGGTTCTTAATCTCAGTCCTTCACCCGATTGAAAAAGCATAATGTCTACATGCATCATAAAGGGCCTGTGTATGGTGTAAGAATGAATCTCAATATTCCACTGCCAATGTTTTCCTATATTGAATCTATGATAAATTAGGTGTTATAAACATACAATAAAACAAAACTTGAACATCATATAAATAAACTTCTTCAGCCATCACCAATATTCCATATGAACCCAGTTATATATATGGAATACGGATACATGTCTGCATATATATAACTGCAGTGCTGAGGATCCTTAGAATAAATAACAAGGTATCCCATAGAAAGGAACATGATGGGGAGCCCAGAGGAACCTCTGATAAAAGTATCCCCATAACTCATAGAATTCATTCATCTCCCATCCAGAAGAGTCAAGTCACATCATCCAAATAGTCATCACCATCTCAATACTTGGGCCAAGACAGTCAGGTTACCATTGAATAATGTATAATAATATAATAGTTCTATTTAAACAAATAAAACTCACCCATCCTAATCCAACCATGTGGTCCAAATCCTCTCATTAGGATTATACCATTTGTGGTCATGAATGAGCTTTCCCATAGGCATCTCATTCATTCAATTTTTTAATTAAAATGCATTAATTAAATTATTAGTGTATCTCTTAGACAACCTAATGGTTCCATTAATAATGTACCCCATGAAACAATACAAAATCAAAGATAAATATAAGAACTAACTATCTCATATGTGGATATGTTCTCCTATTTGATATCGGCCTCTAAATTGAGATGAATTGGATGAAATCAACATTTTAAAATGGATGCCATTAAAATATGTTAAAGCAACTCACATAGATTTTGATCACTATATGGTGATAAAAAAGGATAAAAGGAGGAAATAGATTAATGGTATTACCAATGTGGTTCCATTGAGACCAATGAATATCAAAACTGATATTAGATGATAAATATACCTAAAATCCTAGAGGGAGAAGGGCAAGGGGAACTCCCTCTACTATTAGTATGGGTGGAGAAGAAAAGAGGATGTTGATGGATAAATATAAGGAAGGGAATATCATAATTTTTTATCTTTTAGTCACCCACATGGTTAGGCCGCACAGTTAGGCTAACGGTGTGCCCACAGTGTGACGCTAACTACCTAGGTACCACACCTCACATAGTGGGATGACATGGTTTTTCTAACCGTACAAAAACTATGAAAAAAACCATTTCCAAAACTATGAAATTTATTAAACAACATTTTTCCTAATACAATTATATTTTTAAATGGTTTATAGTTTAGTGGGTGGGTCACACGATTACATTGGAGAGACCATGAGATTTTTTCAAAATATATACCTCTATATTAACACTATGAAATGTTGGGTCCTTGTGCTCCGATGTAACTAAAAACGACTCGAAACCCTGCGGAAATTTTTGAGTATTAAAATTTTCCTAAAATGGCTTGGGAAAAAGAATCTCTCAGCATTAATTTCCGAATATATTGGAATGATTTTTTCTGATCACCAAACTCTAGAAATTAAAATGGATTTAGGATTTCAACCCTCTCCAAAAACCTGAGATGTTACAAATGTGTTTGATAAAAATCATTCCAGAACCCTTTTTACCATGAGTATCAATTATTATTTTCTATAGGCCACTCATTTCTTAAATTTATGAATTTTATAATTCATATATGTTATCAAACCTAAAAAGGCATGTGGGGTCACACATTGTGCTTAACTGAATAATGATTGGATTTGACTTAGAGAGAGTATTTAAAAGTGTTTCAGAGTTTATGAAAATAACTTTTTTAGATTATTAACAATGTATTAAATATTATATAATACACAATAATGTTAATGATGGGTTTACAAAAGTGTTTCAGATAATATGAAAAAATATATTGGGATATGATTTCTAATGTTATAGAATATGATACAATATATTTGGAAATTACACTCTGTGTATGAGGCTTAGTACAAGTTTGAGACTATTGAGGATATTTTATAACTCTTATATTGTCTTTTAGGATTTATGTATGTTGAATGTTTTGAAATAGAAGTATTCAAGGAATATCACATGCCTTAGTATTGATTTTATCATAAAAGATTGATATATGATATCAGGATACTATTAATTGAATGTTAATATTTTAACATTCAAATATTAACCACATTAGCTACCATTTAAGTGTCATTAAATGAATGTTAGGTGAGAATATGGTTATCTAAGGGTTATAATAGTTTTAACAAAAATAAACATTCACTCATACTTTTCAAAACACATGAATGAATGCATGAACACTCGAAGACTATTCTCAAGGAATATTTAAAGGTCCACTACCTTTAGAATGAATGTATGATGTTGATTCAAGTTCTTGGCCGAACATCTTCCAACCATAAATATATCATTCTTCCTGAACCTTTTTTTATGTGAGATACATGCATATCGTGGGCCTGAGGATAATCTCACCCATGGGATGGCTGATTCAATATAGTGTGTGGATACACTATAGAGAAGATATTTTGGTGGTTCACTCTTGGGTTTGTTCATTAAGCATACGAATAGTGACAATAGTAATGGCCATCCATAGTGAAAGGTAAAAAATAATATTTCTGTAATAAAATTGCATGGTTTCATGTATTCGTGAAGGTTGGTATTGGGATTTGAGGATTCATAATTCTCCCAATATGACAAATAAGTGTTACTTAATCCTAAGAAATCCAACACACATTACATTAATATAAATTGAATTAGAAGATGACTGAGGTAAATATGAGGCATTTACATGAAATATAAAACAAATATGATCATTGGAATAATAACATGACTATTAAAATATTAACCTAACCATTAGTAATAGTAAAATAACCATTTTAATAGTAAAATTACATGTAAAAAATATTTACTATAAATAAAATATGTCAATAAAAATCCTAAAGTGATATAAAATAAACAATCAAATTTTAAAAAACACAACAAAGTATACATGCATTTTTAATAAGATGTATCTTAAAATATTTATAAAAACCATAATTTTCATATTAATAATTGAAATTACCCATGTTTTAAGATTATTTTGAAAAAATGAATTTCATTTTTAAATCTACAAACAAAAAATTTTATAATACCATTTTTTGATAATTTTATGAAAATCATGAATTTTCAAGTGAAAAATAAAAATACACATTTTGAAAATAATGATGTTTTATGATATAACTATTATATAATAAATGACATAATTATTCCAAATGTGGTTAGATATAACCCAACAATATTTACTATGATATATTTATCATTTAATAATGACAAAAATAATCTATAAACTAAAAAATAATTGTAAAAGTCTAAGAATGAAACATCATATCCTTAAAAAAGTATACATTTATCCTTTATCTTGAAAAAAAATAATAAATTATGTGTTATAGTTGTCAAAAATTCAAAATTTTAAAATTTAAATCAAATATAATTCATAATTTCAAAAATAAAACTACAGAAATGCATACTTTAGAAATGATAATTTATTCAATATTTTTTCACAAAAATAAAACTCCCCTCAATTATACCCACTCCCCTCCCCATAGAAAGTAACTTATAAATCACTTATATTTGATGAAGATATATGTAATTACATAAACATAATACTTCTTATAACCCTAGGGATATTCGGGCATCATAAGAACTCCAAGATCCCAAGGCATTATGGTCTTCAAAAAAGATCAAACATCAAGGATGAGGTAACATTTTATCCATTATACTTTCATTTTTCATCATCCAATCTTATATTATCATATACCTATCTAAACTAATTACACTAATATATATCAATTTGTATAATTATTTTCTTTTACTTTATTCTATGATGACACAGTCTGATTATAAATATTAATAGTTGATTTATTAAAAATACCAAATAAATAGAACCTAATGATCCAAAGGCCAAGTTTCGGGATGTCTAGGAATGTAAAACATTTACATGAAACTTAAATATAAAATTTTAATTTAAATCAACAAAATGAGATCAAAAATCATTTTGATCTTGTAAACCTTCATAGGATAACCTAGGGAATACCAAAACAAAAGGGGTGAGATATAAATCCCATTAAGGGAATAAGAATGGTAATGAAGAATAACATATGAGTCAAATGACATAACATCATATCATAAAATCAATGGATTATGAGTAATACTATGGAATTATAGAAAAATTAATATGTTCTGATAAGATCATGGAATAATAAAATGTGAAAAAATAATGATACATAACATCATAAGCATAAGTCGATGCTTACTATTGAGATATCATAACATGCTATACAAAATTCCATAATGAATTAGGTTTAGTCCTTAATACTATACATATCATCTCATGAGATATAAAAATTACCTAATGAATTAAATTTATATATAGGTGCACCCATAATAACATATATATTCATATGAGTTCTACAAAAGAGATTCAAACATAAGGAATAAGCATGTAAAATACTCGTGGAAAGAAAAGGGTTATATAACCTTCCACAAATCACAATCAAATGATATATCCTAAGGATTTAGAAGAGAAGAAATAATTTTGTATTTTTATAGTTTATATTGAGATAAATTATAAAATCCCATAAATATTTCATTCATTTTAAGAAAATTTCTTAATTGAGGGTGGAGAATTAATTTTGGAATGGAACTTCTTTTGTGGGGTTTTCTGAAAATTCTATGGAATATTTAATGATTGTAAGATCATAATATTTTTCTTAAAACAAGAAATGTACTATGTGGGTTGTCCATAAAATAATGAGTATTTATATAAAAAATTATATGATTAAAAAAATTAATAGGTTGGTTTATAACATGAAATAATAAATGGAAAGTTCCCTTAAACTTGGATTACACAAAATAATGGTTTGGAAGAGAATATAAAAAGTTTTTATTTCCACAAAAAAGGAAAACTTATGAATATATACAAGGTAAATAAATAAATATATATATATACATGGCTATAATTGAAAAATTAAATATACGAATTGATGTAGAGAGTCTTAAGTCAAAACTAAAAGAAAAGAGTTCTGTTTAAAGAGTTCCCTTACCTCAAATCAATATTAACACTGCACATTCAGTTAACATCTTGAATAATAAAATTACATTTATTAAATACATCAATGAGACCACTATTATAATATATTTTATTTATTATCAATATTTTACATAATTTTATAATTTTTTTAATATTTATATATTTTTTTGTTTCCACTATCCCAGGATTGTTCATATCATAGTTCCAAGGTCGCTTTACCTGTATGTAACTAAGGAAATTCTTTTTGAAATGGTTTTGAAACTCCAAAAGTTTGATAAGATGATTTTAATGTTATTAAAAAAGTTAAAAATAGTTATAATATTCATATATTACTAATAATACACACATTTTATAGAGTTTAATTATTATTTTTATATGGTTGATTCACATGGGTGGTTTTTAAAAACCACGATGAACTCATATGGTTTCATTTAACATTATAGATATATATACATTGCATAATGTGGAAGAAAGTTAATATAAATATTTATATCTTTTTATACCATAATAATAAAATTTAAACTTGTCATAGATCTAGTGGTGTAAAATTAATTTCATTGTTCCTGAGGGCAGTGATATAACCATATTTTGAAAAATCATTTTCATTTTATAATCAACTAAGAGGAGGGTAAAAATGAATATTAAACCATAATAATAACATATTATAATATTTTGGATATTAATGTTACTATGTATATGTAGATGGAAAAATATGGGTGTTCTGGAAGAAGAATAAAATTGAAAGAGGTTCAGTTGTGAATTTACCTCTTCCTTTGGTTGTTTCCTCTTTGGATACCCCTTAAGACTCCATAGAATTTTCTTTGATGAGAAATATAACATTAGTAAATGGTGGATATAATTTTTAATTATATTTAGAATATAATTTGGAATAAATTTGGCATTCCCCAAGGTTTAGAAGGTGCGAGGATAAGGGGTGGTATTTATAAGGGGAAGAGAAAGGTGTTTTTAAAACAATATTCATTAGTTCATTATTTTTCCTCTTAATTATAAATAATAGTGAATTTTGTGACTAAATATATTAATGAGTGCATGTTAGTTTTAACCAATACTTTCTTACATCATCCATGACTCATTAATTCATATATTTATCTTTTATTTTCAAAAACCGTATTTTGTTGTATTTTAATATTTTCCAAATGTTAAACCACTTTAGAAAAAATAACCATTTTATAATATATAGATTCAAAAAAATGAAATCCATTTTATGAAAATAATTTTCAATCTATGGAAAATTTAATTTTAAAACATAATCATTATTTATTTGAAAAATGTCTCTTTTTATATTTTGTTAATTTCTCTAACATATTGAAACAATATTTTTGGAATTATATAATTATATTATAATTATAATGAAAACTGAAAATTATTTTATAAACCAAGTTAATTAAAATAACATTTCTTTTAAATTTTAATATTTATCATAGAAATATAAAAAAACATTTTTATTTTAAAAAAATACACTCTTATTTTTTAATTCTTAAAACATTTTTTTATCATGAAATAAATTTATTTTATTTTTATTTTATATAATAACCAAATATTATTTTACAATTACATTGGTGATGTAACTATTCTAATAGTCATGTTAATTTTCCTAATAGTTAGATTAATATTCCAATGGTCAAATTATTAATCCAATAGTCAGATTTATAACGATCATATGGGTTTTTGTCCTTCTATAAATAAATTGTATTTAATTCATCCTTCATTAAATTTTATTTTATATAGTGATTATATATCTCGATTTTCAAAATAAATGTTTAATTACTAACATTATTCTTTATTTATATAGTTTTTAGGAGTACAACCATTATATGGGATTAAGCGTATCCAAATTTCTATATTATAGTTGTTGTTTTTTCTATTTTTTCCAATTATAACACTATAAATTCTTTTAACAATATTTATTCACTAATTTTTATGTTCAAATTAATATAATAAAGTGTAATATATTTTTATTATCTGGTTAATATGTTTTATATTATACTATACAACCATGTGTAACACACACATAAATTCAAAATGGAAATTTCATTCATAAAAGTATAGGTCATTACATTCCCCCATGATATTTCAGCCTCAAAATTTCAATTCACCCACTAAGTTGAAAATTTCATATGGTACGTCTATTTTATTTATTATTTTGGTTCCCATACCACCTCCTCCTACTTATAGTTACCCCAAAGTACTTTTTCAAGTTGATTTGTCTTGTTGTGTAGAATGTTGTTTCTACAGTTCAAGATCTTCCCTGAATGCTCATTATAAGAGATATCGTGATCCAACTATACCACCTATAGACCAAGTACATGTGGGGTATTTCTTATGTACTTTATCAGGATGGTTACATAGAACATTTAAAGTAATTGGAACATGTTTTTTGGGAGTCAAATTTGATAGGATATAGTTCTGATGTGATTAAGATTCTCAAAGCATTTAATGTATGTTGGAATTTGGTTTCCATTCTTCTCAAATATCATGAGTCTCATCCATGAAGATATATAGAGGAAAAATTTATCTCCATACATAGACTCAAGGTATTTATTTTGATTACCAATATAGTACTTTTTTTACTCTTAGATATCATGATGTGTTTCTGAATGGAATTATCCTTTCCCACCATTTATTTGACCATTTCTTGTTCTAGTAGTTTGTATTCACCAACTTCATCTGAACATGTAGGTTTACTATATCTCTTCTCATATCTTTATTTATGGGGATAAATTTGAATTATTTATTAAAATATATTCTTTTATCAGAAATTGATGAAAAGAATAAACTGGTTCCACCCGCATTTGAATTCCATCAAGCATGCTTTAAACATATCCTTAGGTGTCATAATAGTCAAATCAGATCGGCCATTGGTTTAGGGGTGATAAATAATATAAAATTTGATCTCAGTTTTATAGAATGGTTGAACATTTTCCATAACATGGAGGTAAAACTTCAATATCAATAAAATAAAATTGATTGTGGTGTACCAGGTATGCTAATCAATTCTCTGATGTATACCAATCAATTTGATCATGTGGGAAGTCCTATAAAATTGAAATAAATTGACCTGTTTTTTTAAACTAATCCACTACAACCCATATGTCATTTTTCCACTATATTTCTTGATAAGACCTATGATAAAGACTATTGTGATCTTTTATCATTTCCATGTATGTATGGATAGTGGATTCATCATTCCATGATATGTTTTCAACTCTAACTTCACTTTTGAAAAAACTAGTCTATATGATGTATATTCCGAAATAAACATAATCACATTGTCCCAAAAATAGTAATCTTGGATATATTGATACATATATGTACTCATAGGGGGATGGAGAATATCAAGATAAGTGAATCACTCAAGAAATCTTTCTTTATCTCAGACTCTGATGGTATACATAGTCATGACCCAAATCTTATAACTCCTTCATAAATTTTGAATCCAATGTATTTACCATTTCTTATATATTAAAAATTATTCTTTATTTTCAAATAAACCCTTTAATAATCCTATACCTACTCTATAATAGATGGTTGGGAAATAATTTGAGCTATATAAGATGTTTTTTCATTCCCTTATGAATTCTTGGTCCATGCATTGAATTTCTAATAAGATTAGATCTGTATCATTTTTCATCAATGATAAAATTGAGATATAATTTATTCTTAGAATATCTACCACTATATATGATTTTCAAATATGGTAATGGATTGAGAATTCATGGTATTTGATCAACTATATCTATTATAGAACATATTAATCACTACATATCTGAATATACTTTAGGATCTTATGATCCATATATATTTCACACTTATCCCCATGGAGATAATTCCATAGAATATACGATGAAAATATCACTATAGAAAACTCCATATCTTCCATAAGATATTTATTCTCAAGAAATTTTATCTTCATTGATGTGTATGCTATAACTTTATCATATTGCATCAGTAAACAACACAATAAATCATTTGATTCATTATTTTATACCAGGAAAATTTCCCAATGTGAGGGTAGTTTGAGTGATGGTATAGTGATAAAACCCTTTTTAAATTATATGAATCTCTTTCTTTATTCATTGTGAAACATCACCATGATCTTAAATTTTGTTTTCCCACAAAATCATAATGTTTTTCATAGTTTATTCAACAAAAAAATCTAACTAAATTGAAATCATGATATGTTAAAATGAAATTTTACCATTATAATACAATCTTTATATTAACTGGTATAAAATTCTTTAACAATATTAAAATATATAGAAACACAAAAATGGAATCAGGTATCACAGGTATTCCTTTTGAAGTTTATTTAATAAGCTTGGGAATGAGGTATATTTTCAAGGGTTTTCTATAGACTAATCCCAAGAAAAACTCAAACAATTATAGAATAATTCAAATCCACTGCGATAGAAATTAAAACTCCGAAAAATTAAAATAAAATTAATGCTAGAAAAATACACACTCTTGGAGACCACCATATAATACCTTATAATTATTGTAATAAATTGACCTTGATTACCTATACAAACTGGAACCTGACCCAATCCTCCACATACATGAAGTGTAACACCCGATGATTTTAAAATAAGAACACTATATTTGATTGTCTATGTGGGATGAAACACCAAGACTGGAAAGGAATGTAATGCCCTAATACTTTATGATATATTTATTTTTTCAATAAATTCAATCACATTGATAATTTCTGATGCATACAACACCAGATTTAAAAAAACATGATACTTTATTAAAATATTATTATCTAAACATAGCCATTATTATATAGATGTTAAGTAGGTGGTTATGAATATGAGCAAAAAATTAGGAAAATTATATATTTTATAGATATATAAAATTAATTCAATATTTATATACTGATTAGAAATGAAATAACAACCGTTTGAACAAAAAAGAAATTTTTTCTGAATAACTATATATTTCTAAAAGGTAATTTTGTCACACATTGCGAAAATCATATAATTTTTTAACACTTTTAGAAATTAAATTTTAAAATATAATAAAAATTTCTGAAATCATCATTTAAAAATTATTTTAGGGTGTTTTTTTGGATTTTTTCAAAGACTTTCAATTTTCAATAAATAGACAAAAATTCAGTTTTTTATTAAAAAATGTCTTTTTGATTAAAATTACATACCGGATAATTTTTATTTCAATGAAGCTTTAAAATTAAAATTAGTTCAAATATATATTTATTAATATAAATAATGTAATTTATATTCATTTCATAATAATTTTTGATAAGAAAACATTTTAAACGTTTGAAAGTTTGTTTTTGCAAAATCGTTTTTTTCAAATGACTATAGGATTAATTTTAAATTAATATTTTACACTTATATGCATTGAATTTGAAAAAATGGATTAATTATTATGAATCAAAATACTCTGTATTATCTAATAATTTCATTATAATTTTTTACCATTATGAATAGTTAAAACTGGAAAAATTATTTACCGTGGTTAAGGTAAAAATAGGTTTACCGAGGGAAAAACATAAAAGATATGGGATCAAAATGAAGAAAAATTGTATAATTTATATTGTTTGGTCATATTTAAAACCTATATCATATATTTATACAATATTTTTTATTTTAATGCTTTTGAAAAGATACATAAATTGGTAGAATTTCTTTATTTAATGAAAATCCAACTATGTCCTCTCCCCTAGTTGTAAAGGGCCACCCCACTACTCTCTTATGTAAACTTCCAAGACTCATGGGTTAAAAAAATATCTAATGTAATAACTTCATTAATTCACTAAACTAATCCTATAAGTATATTATTAATCAAAAATCTATCATAGTTTAGATTTTGGTGCAAACCAAACGAAGTTTTCCGAAGAAGATGTAAGGTCCAAAACCAAGCATGTTATTTAATTTATTATTCAACCTCCTTAAAAAATTATTATACCATTATGATGTAATAAAATAATTAAATTAAATATAAATATATATTTTTATGTTATGTTCATGAACTAAAACCATCTCGTCCTTCTAAAAATGGGAAATGAAACCATTGACCGTGTGTATAATGAACAACCACCTCACGAACCGACGTAATTCATTTTCCATCACCACTTATTAAAGATGGATATAATGATGTGTATAATTATTATTTATTATATTTAAGATATTATTATTCTTATTTAATTATAATATCACATATACCTTGTTACTTTCTATTCTATAGGGAATAAGATAAAGACACTCATGTGTAAGGTTGACTACAGCCTTATGAAGCGATGTGATTCGTTTTTCACACATGCTATCAAATAAAGGTAATACAGATTATTTTGATGTTTTTATATGATATTCCTGAAATATTAATCATTTTTAAAGTAAATATATCATATAAATTATCACCTTACCATCCATTAAATAATTTATAATGTCATTCATGTGTACGGAGGACTACTACTTCACGAAGAAATGTGATTCGTTTTTCACTAACACTTTACATGGATGTTAATGAAGGATAAATTTAATAAATATATGTTATATATAACATGTGATATTGGTTTAAAAATATTAATAATAAATACAATTTTTTAACATTTCACCCATTAAGGAAATGATAACATCGATTGTGAATATGTACGACCTACTATCCCAGTAAAGCGATGTGATTCATTCTCTATGCTCAAAATAAAATAATTATTATAAAAATGTTTCTAATTAGAAAAATTAAATTTAAAAAATTAATATAATTTTGGATGATGGAACATTATACCATTTTATTGATTAAGATCCTTCATCATAAAACATGCATGGGAAAACAAGACTATTAATGGTCGAAGAATAGTGATAATGAAGGATTTGTAACGAACATGTTATAAGATGTTATAAAAGGGATAAAATATGATATTATAAATAATAATATGATTATGGTATAATTTAATAACATGTTTATAAACACTATAATTGAGGTTAAATATCAGTCAACTAAAGGGAACCATAAGGTAAGGGGTTTCTTAACTCAACATCCATTAATTGGGTTTTATGTACACTTCATTGATTATACCATGACAGTATTATGTGTGAAATTAAATTTTATTGAATTATGTCTTATTTATAGTCCTATTTGATTAGATATACATTTTTTACATAATCATCTCATGGACTACCTCTCACCTCATTGTAATTATCTTTTTGCGGGTTTGCATCCCCAAACATCCTTTTTGAGACACACGCCCTTTTAGATGCCAAATTTTATACATAAAAATTATCTAAGGCCCCTTTACATATTATATCATGAATATTTCATACATCATGATACTTCATGTTTAAAATTAGTCAATTTTATTCATGGGATATTATGATTCAAAATTTACCAATGTGGTAAGGGTTTATGTTTCAATCACATTTTAATCGACATAAGATATGCTTGAATTTAATTTGAAGAAAATGATTTGATCATCATTTAATAAAACCTATTCATTTAATCATCCTCTGGTTATACAAAAAGTATTCATGAAATAGTACCATTTTCCTCCCTTTGGTACATAAAATGATTAAGAGAATATAAAACCCTAGGATTTTATAGTATCTATCTTCTTAAAAAATTTCAATTTATTTTATAGATTACATTGTAAACAACACCAATCTTAAACAAACCATGATATACTATTAAATATTTATGTAAAATTTGAATAGTAAAATAAAAATTATGATTATTAATATGGGAATTAGAATAATAACATCACCTATGAAGGTATAAATAAAATTTGGGTATCTCATTGTAATTTATCAAAATTTTTATGTATTTTTTTTGAAATTATTGAGAATTATTCCGAGGCCAGATGATTTGAAAACACCCGATTCTAAGGCCCGGTGATCCCAGAATAGAATTTTGAACTTTTTTTAGTTCATCTAAGTAAACGTGCGAGTGGATTTTTTTAACATTTAAACCGGTGCTCAGATAAAAAAATATAAGGGAACCGTTGAACTCAGAACATTTGGATTCACCTAGAAATTACTAAACTTCGACCAGTGAGGGTCAATCGGAAAAGATAGTTTTTAGTCTTTTTGGAAAATAATAAAATAACTCAAAAAAGTTATTTTATTTTTCTTTCTCTCTGTTTAGAGGTGTCATGCTAGCACTAGGGGTTTGTGATGAGCTGGTGATGAGTCCCATTAATGAGGCTCTATAACAGAAATGAAACAAACACGATGTTTCATTAATGAAACAACGTAACGACTTGGAAATGCAGGGTAACATAAATGTTGAGACACATTTCTTTATTAATGAGATAAAAAATTGGGGAATCAAATGTGAAATTTTCATCTAAAAAACCTACAGATAAATTACTCTCCAATTATGAACAATGATCATTGGAGAATCACAAGCAACATTAAAACGCCTCGAAGAACGGGACCAGAGGGCAACGAACGACGACAACATCGAGTAGTACATGAATCATCACAGGTGTATCTCTTCATCAGAAAACATCTTTGAGGTAAGGGTTGTTTGTTTTATGTTTTACCATTCTCCATTCTAATTCACGAACACATATTAACCCATGAACAAGTTGATCCGTAGATTGGTCGTTCTTATGGGAGGGTACATCTCATAGGGTTTTGTGGTAGGATTATTTGACTTAATTGTGTTAAAACATCAAATAATTATCCCATTTTTTAAAACCTATAACTCAAGGGGTGTGGTCTAACCCAAAAAGGGAACGAGAACCATCTCCTTGTTGGTTTTGTGCATTCTTTGTGACCATGTCTTCGATGTGGCAGAAAGGGGGATTCGAGGCCATCATCCGGAAGATAGAATACCTAGGAGGACTTAGGAACAAACAGTGCCAATAATAGACCACCAAATTAGAGACAGTGGTTTGCGAAAGAATTCTCTAGTAGAGGCCCTTGGAGGTATCCATGGGAGGGAGGTGGCGTGCCACAACAGCATGATAGAAGACGTGCCACAGTCGGCTTAGGCCGTGGTGGTGTGACAAGAGCTGCAAGCCTCCGTACCAGCGGCTCGCAGCGGGTGGAAGCTTCCACCCAGACATGTTAGTCCACTGTGCCATGCCACACGTGGTACTCCAGGATCAACCAACCATAGAAGAGGCCCTGGCCCCGCTGATGATCCGCATGGAAAGGGGGATCTGACACAACATAATGTCGTGTCCCGGACAGGTGGAAGAGGTCTGCCTATGGCAGATCGGTAAGGGAATGGGTCGAACCTGCTGCCCAATAGGCCCACTGATAGTAGTTGAGACTAGACCAGACCCCTGTTGGGCCAGGTCTAGGTCAGGTCAGCAGACCCAGGTCGAGTCAGCGGACCCATTTCTGGTCAGTGTACTGAGTGTCGGGTCGGTCCGACGGGGTCAGACCTAACAAGGACCCAACCGACCCCTTTTTGAAAAACCGCCCATATATTTTAAACTGGGAATCCATTTGATAAGACATTTGTGGTGTTGGAACCCTGACTACAAGGCAGATCTTTTGACATAATATATGGAGGTTTTCATAGAAACTGGAAATTGATGATTGGCTTGAGGAGCTGTTCTCCTGGAATCAAGCACACTATGTGTGGAATCCCTGTAGTTGGCTGAGACTGAAAGAAAACTGACGAGTGGCCCTGTATGGATCAGATACTATAACCCAGTGGGAAGCGGCTTCTATGATAACGAGTAGGACCACAGTGGGGATCAGCTCTATGTGACTTGGTAGACGCACGATACTCGACAGGAGGAGTACCACAGTAAGAATAAGGTGGGAAGAAACTTATCTGTGACCTAGCATGTCCACGGTGAAGAGTGAATTCTGTGTGACCCAACATACCCACAATACTAATCAGGGATGATTACCACAACAGTACCAAGGATAATGGGAAATGGATTCTATGTGACCCTCCAGGCATAGAGTAATCATTAAGGAAAATTTCTCAAGAAGCCCAAGGTGTTCTATAATACGACTGATAGTCCTAATTTCCATTCTTTTTATTATTCTTGTTGTAAGTTGTCTTGCTTCGTGATATTTCTTGAAGATCATGATTCATGATCATGCTTCATTGTTTTATTTTGGAATTTTTTGTGGTCTTTCCATTGTGTTTTGGGTTCTGTATTGAGTATATTGTTACTCGCCCCTGCACTAGCATCGCCCGTACATGTTGTGTTTGGTGCAGCTGACCACCACCTTTAAGGAGGAAATGGTGGCCCAGGACCTGGTGGGTCCTAGTGATACCTAGATGGTGGGGAATACTTCTACAACTTCCAATATCCTCTTTACACTTACCCATCTGTTGAGGTTTCCAAAATATGGATAGTTAGAGTTCTCCTTTAACATTCCAATTTCTAGTTTATCTTTTGTTGGGTTTGTATTCCAGACCTTTATACCTACACTTTGTACATTCACTCAGTGGTTGTTTAGTAGAATAAATTTTTATTTTTCCATCTTTGGGACATGGTTGTGTGTGCCTGCGTACAATTACTCATGAAAATTTTTCCCACTTAAAGGTTGGCACCTTCAGTGCTAGTCGCCAAATCCTATCCTTCGGGAGGTGGGTGAGGGGTATGTCATGGCATGGGACCTAGGGGACGGGTCATGAAAAAGTGGTATTAGAGGTTTTTTATTCTACCAAAGGAACCGAGAGTCTATTTTTTTTTGTGTTTTAGAAATAGTGTTAAGTGTTTCAAGTACGACTTTCATACTCATGGAATCCAGGGTCGGTTCGGCACCTATGTGTCCACACACCAGGACCTTGAATTATTTTTTTGGCTCTATACATAAAAAAAATTGGTTGTATGAATCATATAGGAATTGATTATTTCCTTGTATTATTATTGAAAAAGAGTCATCTCACTAGGTATAATCTGTTGAATGTTATCCATCTTGATCCATTTCAGGATGCCTACATGTGGGGGGCTAGCTCAGATTTTGATGCTTGACCATGAGGATAGTCCACCTAGTGATTAGGCATCGGTTCAGGTACCAATTCTAGAGATGGCCATGCCAGGTGGTGCACCAGCATTACCACCACCCGTTGATCGGAAGTTACTACTGGAATTATCGATAGAGGCCATAGGTAGGCTTAGGGCCTTTGCACAAGTTCCAGAGAAAGAGACCTTCCAAGTTCATAGGAGAGACATATCCTCAGGTCACTGAGGACTGACTCGAGGTGGTGACACATGTCTTTTGCTTAGTGATAATGACACTCGACCAGATGGTGATATTAGCTATGAGACTTCTTCAAGGATCAGTAGGGAGATGGTGGAGTTTGATGATTTAGACTCATTATGATGCAACCCTCTCTTAGGATGACTTTGAGCGGCTTTTCTGGGAGGATTTATTCACCCGTGACCTTGAACATGGTATGAATACAAGTTATCATTCACCTACAGTATGTCATCATGTCGATGGCTGAGTACTCTGTGAGGTTTATATACCTCTCTCTCTACTCCGCAGACATGGTGCGATACCCTTTCTTTGTAGTTTTAACCTTTGAATAGGGACTCATATGGGAGATTAGGGCATCCATAGTTTCTCTTAGCATCCCCACTCAATATGCGGTGCTGGAGCGAGCCCTTCCTATAGAGAGCTTCTTAGCAGAGTATACATCGATAGTTAGGGCCACCAGCAGACATCAGGTGGCAAATGTCTTTAGTGGTGAGTAGTAAGCAATAGACGAGGTGACCTAAGAGGGCCATATCTTTCAAGGGACAACCCCAGTACTCGGGGTCAGTAGTGCAAGGAAACCATAGAAGAGGGAGTCAGCAAGGAACCAGGTTGTGCTTCACGTGCAGCGATCAAGGACACATGGATCATGAACTCCTAACATGCCACACATACGATCAGTAGACGACCGAGAGACTACCAAGGAAAAGGAAAAGGTTTGCGCAAGGAGGTTCGTGGGGTGGCGGATGTGGCAGGGGAGTAGGTCTAGCAGCAGGTGGCGGATGATGGTTCGAGGTACTACCTACACCACCCCTAGGTGGTCCACCACGTCCTCAGGGAGTAGGTGGATAGGGGAGATCTCAGCTTCAGACTATAGAGGCTTATGACCACAACACTCCAGAGATGATTATAGGTACAATTTATATCATCTTTACCGTATTTGCAGTTCTTATAGACACAAGTTCTTGTCACTCCTTCCTTTCCATGAACCTCGTTCATGGCTCGGAGATTCCGGTGGAGCTGTTAGCTCAATCCTTATGATTAGAGACTCATACATGAGGGGATTATATGACTACACACTGGTGTCAGTAGTGTGAGATTACTCTAGGAGGTGAGAACTTTGGTTAGGATCTCCTATAAGTGGAGTCAAGGCCTTCTGACATCATATTGGGTATGAATTGGTTTTCTACATTCCACGCTCCGATCGACTATATTATGCACAAGGTCGGTGTGTCTGTGAGGATGGGACTGGTTTTTCCTTCACTGGTGAGAAAGGAACTTTTACAACACATGACGGGATTTCTCGAAGAAGGGTACAACCGATCACTCCACAATTATCTAGACTCACCCTTGGTGTGGTGGACCATAGGAGTCCAAGATTTCCTGTAGTGGTGGATGAGTATGAGGATATATTTCCTGAGGATTTTTGGGACTATCTCCTCATAAGGAGGTAGACTTTGGCATCGACCTGTACCCCAGTATGACACAGATATCCACATCGGCATATCGGATGGCTCCCACGGAGCTTCGTGAATTGAAGGTATAGTTGGAGGACTTACATGTGAAGGGATTCGTGAGACCTGACATTTTACCATGGGTGGCCCTAATTTTGTTTTCCAAGAAGGTAGACGAGAGCATGAGGCTATGTGTGGACATCAAGCACCTAAACCTAGGGATCGTGAATAAAAAGTATCCACTTTTGAGGATTTGATTACCTCTTCTACCAGATGAATTCAGTGAGGTGGTTGTTGAAGATTGACCTCAGATCTAGTTATCATCAGCTTCGGTATGGGATGAGGATGTACCGAAGACAACCTTTAGATGTTTTTATGTCCACTATGAATTTTTGTTGTTGACTTTGGGTATGAAAAATTAACCAACATGGTTCATGGGACTCATGAATAGGATATTATAGAATTAACTTGATCGTTTTATGGTGGTATTCCTTGATGGAATCTTGGTGTACTTGACATCGGAGGAGGAGCATGCTACGCACCTACGGATTGTCCTGGATGCACTCCAACAGAACCAACTTTATAGTAATCTCTCAAAGTACTAGTTCTGGATTTGGGATATCCACGTTCTAGGAAACGTCATCTCCTAGGATAGAGTTTCAGTGGATCCATCGAAGATAGAGGTAGTGCTTTCTTGGGATCCACCCAAGAGCGTGACTAATGTGATGAGTTTCATTGGGTTGGCTAGATACTACCAGAGGTTCGTGCATAACTTTTCTATGGTATAATCACCTTTACCAGCTTTGAAAAATAAGGGAAAACCCTTCATGTGGATAGATAAGTTCCAGTAGAGTTTCCAGGAACTGAGGTAGAGACTAACTAGTGCCCCCATCTTGAGACTTCTCGAAGAGGGCATTTGGTATGTAGTCTTTTGTGATTCATCAGAGATTGGACTGGGCTATATCCTAATGCAAGATTGGGTAGTTATTGCCTATGGCTCATGACATTTGAGTCATCACGAAGAGAACTATGCAACCCATGAAATGGACTTAGCATCAGCAGTCTTTTATTTGAAGATGTTGCAGCACTACTTGATGTGTGAATAGTTTACCATTTAATACAAACACAAGAGTATAAGGTATATATTCTCATAGAAAGACCCGAACATGAGACAATAGTGATGATTGGAGTTCCTCCAACACTATGAATTTGAGATAGTCTATAATCTTAATAAGGGAATGTGGTGGTTTATGCTCTTAGTATGAAGTCTGGTTTATAGCTATGGAGTGAGGTGACAGAGCAGTTAGCCCGATGCAAATATCATTTATGGGTGATGATGGAGCAGCTTAGCTTTAGTTAATGACTGTCACTCTCCCAATATTACAATGAGTTAGGGAGGAACAACATTTTGATGTTCACTGTGACTCTCAACATGCTCAGTTGTCCTCCGGACAAGCTCCTGATGGCTTTTTGATAGGTGGGGAGCATGTCATCCTTTTCAGATCAGGTACCATAGTACCAAATTTTGTGGGAGGAGGTTTTAAGGGAGTTCCATACATCCCCTTTGGTGGTATATCATGGTGTGGAGATGATGTACTATGACCTCTGACATCAGTACTGGTGGCCAACGATGAAGAAAGTAGTGGTAGAGTTCATTTAAAAATGCCTCAATTGAAAGCAAGTAAAGGCTGAGCATTAGGTTACATCAGTCTTAGCCCAACCACTTCAGGTACCAGAGGGGAAATGATATGGTATCTTGATGGAATTTGTGATGGGATTACCATGCACATCCATGGTCCCCAATTCTAGCTGGGTGATCATTGACCAACTCACCAAGTCGATTAACTTCCTACCCATATGGGAATAGGGATCAGTAGAGGACTTGGGGCCCCTCTACATGAAAGAGATAATGAAACTTAATGGGGGTTACTTCAACGATTGTATCATACTGTGATGATCTCTTTTCATCCTAGTTGTGTAAGGGATTGCAGAAGACATTTGGGACTTAACTACGCTTGAGCACCACCTTTAACCCTTAGATAGATGGTATGAAAGAGTGGACCATACAGACCTTGAAGAAAATTATTCATGCTTGTGTTTTACATTTTTGTCATAGTTGGGAGGAACACCTACCACTGGTGTATTTTTCATTCAAAAATAGCTATCATTACACAATTGGCCTAGAACTGTTTGAGGCCTTGTATGAGATACCATACAGATCACCTATTTGATGGACAAACCCATGGGAGTTAGCACTCATGGGTCCAAAGATGGTATGGTCTTCCACTAAGAAAGTGAAAATCATCTAGGAGAAGATGAGGACTACATAGATCATGCATAAATATTATGCTGACAGGAGACAGAGACCTTTGGAGTTCAAGAAGGGATACCATGTGTTCCTTCGAGTCTCACCCCGATTGGGTTTGCATAGATTTTCCTGGGGAAGAAAGTTATATCTGAGGTTCATCAGAAATTTTCAGATTCTTAGAAGAGTTGTTGAGGTGGTGTAACACCTAGATCTTCCTCCATATATTCCCCAAGGGCATGATGTTTTTCACGTGTCTTTGCTGAGAAGGTATGTGCATGATCCATCACACATCATCAACTGGTGCGAGCTGTACATTGACGATGTGGCGATGTTTGCGGAGTTCCCAATGGAGATAGAGGAACGACATGAGAGATTACTTAATGGATGGTTGATTCCTCTAGTGCATGTTTGGTGGTAGCATAGGAATCTCCATGAGATCACATGGGAGCGGGAGGCTCAGATTCATGCTCAGTGCCCCCATTTGTTTGATTAGTCTTGTTTTGGCTTATAAGGATGTGAAGTCTAAAAAGGTGGAAGTAATGTAATGTCCTAGAATTTTTTTTTAATGTTTTTTAAATTATATGAAATTATTTCAAGACCATATGCTTTGCCGACACCTGATTTTAAGGACCGGTGATCCCAAAATATAATTTTGATCTTTTTTTAAGTTAATTTTATATAAACATGGGATTAGTTTTTCTAACATTTAAACTGGTGGTTGAATCAAAAATCTGAGGGAACCATTGAATTTGGAACTTCGATATTCTCCTAGAATGGACTTAACATCGACCAGCGAGGGTCGACCAAAAAAGATAGTTTTCGAACATTTTGGAAAGTAAAAAAATAACATTAAAAGTTATTTTATTTTCCATTCTCAGTGTTGAGTGGTGGAATTCTCACACTATGGTGCGGCAATGAGGTGGCAATGATCCCCTTTGATGAGCCTCCTTAATGGAAGTGAAACCGATACGTTGTTTCATTAATGAAACAACATAATGACTTAGCAACGCAACAAAATTGAAATGTTGTGAAACATTTCTCTATTAATGAGATAACACAATGGGGATTCAAATGTGGAATTTTCCTCTAACAAAACAACAGAAAAAATCCTCTCCGATGATGAACGAAAAATGCTGGTGAATTTCTAGCGATGTCAATACACCTCCAAGAAAGAGACAAGAGGGAAAATAATTATGATTACTCCGATCGGAACATGAATCTACATGGGAAGATCCCTTTATAGGTGAAAACCTATGTGGCAGGGTTGTTTTGTTTTATGTTTCCTAGTTATTAGTTTTAAACAATGAATGTAGATCAATCCATGAATATGTTGATCTGTGGATTGCTCGTTCTTGTGGGAGGGTACTTCTCTTGGGGGTTTGCATCGATATTACTTTATTTAATTGCGGAAAAACATCAAATCATTATCCCATGTTCTCTAAAACACTAACATGGAGGGCGTGTCCTGACACCAATAAGGCCTAGGCCCCTTCACCTTGTGTGTTTTGTGCATTCTTCATGACCGTGTCTTCAAGGTGGTGGTAAAGGGGATTTGAGGCCATTGCATGGAATATAGAGTCACCAGGAGGTCATTGATGAATGTGGAGTGAATAAAGGACCACTGGAATGGAACCAGTGGTACATGGAAGAACCCCCTAGTGCACCATAATGGCATGCTGGAAGATGCACCGTGACAGGATTGGGCTGCGACGGTACGGAAAGAGCCACCAACTTCCGTGCCGGGGGCTGGCGGTGGGTGGACGCGACACTACGCTGCATTGCACGTTGCATGGTGCAGTCAATGGACCACGGTGGAGGAGATGGCCCCGCAAATTATCCCTAGGGCGAGGGGGAGCTAGACACGACATCCAGTCGCATCCCAGCCATCCAGAACCGGTCCGCCAATGGAGAACTAGGCAGGGCGCGAGCTAACCTAGTTGGCCGAACCCTCTTTAGTGGGCCACCCCATAGGTCCATACCCAACCCATCTAGGTGGGCCAACCTACGACCCAACGGGCCTGCGACCAATGGACTGGACCCATACCCAACCTTCCCCTTTTTGAAAAAACGCCAATAACTTTCAAAACATGCGTCTGTTTGAAAATCCATTTGCAGTGTGGGAACTATTGAGAAGAGAAAGATATTTTGGAATACTCTATGGATTCTTTCATGGAAGTTGGAAATAGATGAATGGATTGAGTAGCAGTTCTCATAGGATTGAGTGCACTATGTGAGGAACCCCTATGGTTGGCTGAGACCTAAAGACTACTAAAAAGAGACCCTATGTGGATCAGCTACTATGGCCCACTGAGAAGCGGCTTCTATGTGACCTTGTAGGCCCACGTTGGGGAGTGGCTCTGTGTGACCCAGAAGACCCATGGGACTCCACCAGAGGAGTACCTTAGTATGGCCAATGTAGGAAGTGGCTTTTATATGACCTAGCATGCCCATGGTGGGGAGTGACTTCTCTATTAACCAGTATACCCAGAGTACTAATTAGGTATGAGTACTACAATAATTCCATGGTTAGTTGAAAGTGGATTTTATGTGACCTGGCACACCCACGATAATCATTGAGGAGGAGTTCTCCAGCATCCCAAGGTGTTCGATGACATGGATGATGGTCCTACTTTCCATACTTTAGATAATTCTTGGTGTGAGATGTCTTGCTTAGTGATCTTGCTTTGTGGTCATTATTTGTGATCATGATTCATGGTTTAGTTATGGATTGGATTTTGGAATTTAATTTTTTTTCTTTGGGATCCCTACTAAGTATATTGGTATTGAACCCTGCACGAGCTTCACCCGCATGTGTTGTGTCTGGTGCAGAAGATTACCTCTTTGATGGAGGACTTGATGGCCCAGGACTCAGTGGTTCCGATTGAGACCAAGAAGGAGGGCATACTTATATGACTTCCAGTAGCTACTCTACACTTACCCATCAGATGGGGTTTCCCAATGATGGATTTTCAGAGATCATGTACTTTTTTATTTTTAATTTATCTTTTTTTGGGTTTGTATCCTGTCCCATTTTGACATATATTTTTTACTTTCACTCAGCGGTGTTTTAGTGTCATGAATGTTTAATTTTCCATCTTTGGGATGTGGTTGTGTGTATGGGTGTATAGATACTTAGAAAAATTCCTTGCACTTGCAAGTTGACTTTTTCAGTGCTACTAGAAAAGCTCTTGCCTTTGGGAGGTGGGATTGGTGTATGTCATGACACAGGCCCTGGGGGACAGGTTGTGACACTCATAAATTAAAATATAATATATTTATATCATGGAATAAGAAATTAATTTTTTTTAAAGATGATAAATTAACTGTTGGTATTTTTTGTGAAATGTTAATGTTTATTTTCAATTTTATAATAGTATAGTTGTTTAAATAAAATTTATTTTCATATAATTTATTCAAGAATTAATATATATTTATTATAATTATTAGTTAATTTTATGAGACCATAATTAATATTTCAATGTTTCGTAAAATTTTTTGTAATATAAAAATCATTATATTTAAAATAAATAATGATTTTAATTAGGAATTAAATTTTTCATATTTAGAAAATTATCTTCATATAATTGATTAAATTTTGAAATCATCACATTAAAAAAAATTTACTGTGAATTATTTTTATTTTTCTAAAATAGTTACATATTTATTGAATAGTAAAATACTGTAATTTATAGTATTTGAATGGGAAATTGGGCTCATCAAAAAAATGAACACCTTAATCAAAAATTTCATCTGGACCGGTAGTACTTTGGAAAGAAAGCTTATTATTGTCCCCTGGTCGACTTATTGCAAAACTATTGATAAGGGTGGGATTGGCATAAAAATCATAGATACTTTAGTGAGGCCCTTCATGCTAGACTCACATGGAACCTTTTTTATAGAAATTCAGATTCTGTCTCTTTTCTCAGAAAAAGATTCCATGGAAAACTCATGGAAGGAAAATTGAGTTTCCTAAAATCCTCTATCTAGATATTTATTAATCAATCCTTTTCCTCCATCATGAATGATTCCAGATGGATGGTTACTAGGGAGTCCTCTATAAATTTCTGTTTGGATAACTGGACTGGAACCCTTCTTATTTATATGAATCAGCCTGACCAAACCCCTGTAAACAATAACTAATCTATTCGTGATATTCTAAATTCTCACATTGATCATCTTCTTGAAGCCATTTTGAACATAATTAACAACTATCCTTTCTCAAACATTAATGATTTTTAATTTGGAAACCTGTTCACAATGGTATTCTCAATTCTAAAAACTTTTACAATGATTTTTTCAATATTTCTAAAAGTGACTTTGATTGAATAATAATTTTTGACAAACCCTGGATAAATCCCTCAAGATTCACTCTTATTTGGTGCCTTGCCCACACCAGAGTTCCCACAGATAGATGCGTTCAATCATTTGGTATTCAAATTTGCTCCAAATATAGGCACTGCAATCAACACTATGAAGAAAATAACCACATCTTCCTTTCTTGTTCTACTTCCTCTACTCTATGGAACTATATTTTTGACATTTTTAGCTACATATAGTTGATTCTTGACTCTGTCAACACTCAAATAAAGAGATGTGCGAAATGGAAAACTCTTATCAAATTAAGAATATCTTCCATATTGATGTTGCTAAGATCCATCATGTGATATGGTATGATAGTAATACTATTACTTTTAACAAGTCCTCACTCAATCATAATGCAGGCCAGATGTAGATTCTTATTGCCATACATGAAGATACTTTGATGCAAAAGGGTCACTGAAACAACATTGTTCTTGACTTTATGATTCTGTGACATATTTAGATTGAAGGAAATTTTTGTCAGCCACATCGTACCTTTGAAGTGTTTTGGCATGGTCCCTTTCTTGGTTGGATCAAGGTCAATGTTGATGGTGCCTCAAAAGGAAATCCAGGTCTGGTAGGTTGTGGAGCTATCTACCAGAATCATCTTGTTCAGATCCTTGGATGCTTTCTTAGAAATTGTGGCACTTCCTATTCTCTGGAGGCCAAAATCATGGGTGTGATACATGTTGTTTCATTATCAAGGAATCATGGTTGGAACAATCTCTGGTTCAAAAGCGATTCGACCACCATGGTACAAGCTATTTAGAACAATGCGACACACCTTGTGTGGCCGATCACCACTTGATGGATGCATTGAATCTGCTCGCTTTTCGATATCAACTTCATTATCACTCATATAAATGGTGAAGCTAATACAGTTTCTGACGGCCTTGCTAACAAAGATGTAAATCAAGACATTACATAGATTGACAATCTTCCTGGTGATCTTATGCATCTTCATAATAAAGATTGTAATATGATCCCATCCTTTAGACTCATGTAATAATTTTATTTTATATAAATTGTTTTGGACTTTTTAAAAAAACACTTATTTAGAAATCACATGTACTACTTTCTATAATTACACCCAATAATCATCACCAATGATAGTGTTGATCTAAAATAATAACTTAATTAATAATATAATGAAAAATACCCTTCTCATACCCTATAAATACCACCCCTCCTTGTCCCTTCTACACACACCTTCTAAGCCTTTAATATTGTCTATATTCTACCCAATTCCATTACCAATCCTCTTCTTTACATTCATGAATTATGTTTTCTGACCAAAATATCAAATTCTAGTGTCTTAAGGAGGTTCCCAAGGAGACGATATTCAAGAGGCAAAACCCTCCTTATTTCTCTTTTATTTTCTTTTATTTTCTTATTATATACACATATCCCCTATAAAAAGTGGCATGGTTACTCCAGTATCATATATATGCAATAAGTTTATTTTTCTAATGGAATATCCATCATCAAATCTCTTCTCTTCTCATTTTATTTTAAAAATGAGAACATCGTCTATGATGTGTCGATTCACCGCCATCATTGATAATGAGTTTAAATTTTCCATTACCACATTTAATGATGGTAATAAGGCCATTATAATGGTTAAATAATATTTTAATATACATATTATAAGTTATATCTTGGTTTGGAACCAACATATATGCATAATATTAAATAAAATGATACATGTTCATGATGGTCGTAAAACCCGCCAAAATAAATTAAAACATTTTCATCAAAAAAAAATTTATTCATTATAATATCATATAAAAAAAATGATATATGAGACCATTTATAATTATAAAAGTTAATTAATACAAAATAATTTCTCTTCCGTAGTTTTTCATCCATTTTATATGAAGTCCAATAATTATACAGGAGGGTACCGACCATAAACCCATTTAATAAATGCTGCCGGAACAATAAAATTAAACACTATAACTCATAAGAATGGACGTAATTGAATTTATTAAAATTATAATAAATAAAATATATGTTTAAGAGGTTCTGAGTTAAGTAATTTATGATTCTAATTTGAATATCCATGACATTAAGTATATGTTCAGAATGCTTTTGGACATAAGGTAGGGGGTTTCTCATCCCACTTTTATTTCTCTTAGATATGATCTATTCATAACTTATTTATTGTGTGTGGTGTATTTATACTTACCTTAGATATATTATATCATGAATATCTTTATCTTCATTGATATGTTTCATTTCATGATTTTTAGTTTTATGGGGAATATGATTCGATTGATTATAAGCAATAAGGATTTCTCATCTCAATTTTACTTCTATGAGGTATATTACTTGTTCAAACATTATTTATTATGTATGGTGTAAGTAATTCCCTTTAATATATCATATCATTAATATTTTTATCTTCATTGTATTCAATGTTTCATTTTATAATAATTAATTTTTTGAGCTGTAGGATTCGATTGATTACAAGTGGTAAGAGTTTTTCATCTCACTTTAATTTCTGGGGGACATACTCCATATTCATAACCATCTCATTTGTGTACTATCCCTTTTATTTAAGTTCATAAAAAACTGAATATTTCCTTAAATAAAAATATCTCTTGTATCATGGATATGGTTATTTTATAATTCATATATATTTTTTATATACGGTGTTTACTTAGAATGTTTTTTAAAATGGGAAAATATTGTTTTTTATTTAAATATATATATATAAACAATAATGTGGAATTGAATTGATGGGTGGGGATCAGGATTATAAATCCCCTTGATGCATCTATATGTCTCTTGACACAAAAAAATTGGCCACACACCCTTCATGTTTGTTTCCAAGAAGAATCAGATAGGTTTCTATGCACACACTTGAACCATCATGTGAAAGGAATTGATTATAGTGATTCATATGCCAGATACATGATGTCCAATAATTAATAATTTCCTTCATTCAGTATTCATTTATTACTATCCATGATATTTTCAATATTAAAAAATATTTGGATACATTTCATTCCCAGATTATTAATTAAATGGAATGTGTTTTTCAATTATTTAAATTCCCATATACATTATGAATTATTTATTATGAAACAATTATTACTTATTCAAGTTTGTACAATATGTAACCCTTACTGAGAATTTTAGCTCACAATTTAATTTTTATTATTCCCTAGGTTATTAAAATGAAATATTTGATTAAGATTAAAGTAAGACCATTATTTTCTTTTTTATGTTCTATATTTATTTACCAATGTAATAAGAGAAACTTTTATGTATATAATTATTTAATAATACTAAATTGGTTTACCCTTGGTTATGTGATCTTTTATATCTATTCCATTTTAATAAAATAACCATATACATTGGGCAACTGTGGTCATGGTTGTCTCTATTGGTATTAGAGTAAGTTTAGTAGAAACCTTGGGAAATAGATGTTAAATATAGATAATAATTATAATAATTCCTTACATTGAATTTTTGGCATAATAATCATGGTTATTATGTGATAACTAAGTGTTTTCCATTATTTGGTGATGGATCTTAATGGAAGAATGGGAATAAATACTTACGGACAATGTAGGGATTCCCCCCTAAGAAAGTCAACATAGTTATTGTTGGATTTTTAAAGATCATGAACATATTAGGATGTAATATGTAGGTTATTATGAATAACCATAATACACCTATGTTTCATCTTTTCATGTGGCAGAATATCCCATATTTTAGTGGGACTACTAATCATATGGTAGTTAAAAATGGATCATGTCATTTGAAAATATATTTCTAACATTGGGAAGTAATAAAAATTAAAAGGTAGTACTAGAAGTATATTATATTTAGGGAGATGTAGATCAATTGTGGTTGTAGACCAAGAATAATAAGGAGGAAGATGAAATAAAAGACATGTAATAGAGAAGTTTTAAACAAACAATTTTTGAAAAATATTTCCCTCGTGAACAATGAACTAAAATGAATATAAAACTTCTTGGATTAAATAAAAAGGAATAAGTGAGTATTGTAGGGTATGAGGATAACATCACAATACTATCCAAGTATGCTAAAAATTATATAAATTATTTGAAAAACATGATTGATCATTTCTTTAAAGGTCTTATGCCAAGACTTAAAAGGGTACTTCGCAAAACTTTTCATCATATGATGAAATAGTATTATGTACCATCAAAATAGAGAAAGAATTTTATTGATCCTATATGTTCAATGAAAATAAATAGAATAATAGGTTTCCTAATAATAGTAAAAAATGTATAGTGTCAAATAAGAGGAGGGGAATAAAATAATTCCCATTATGCCGAAAATGTGGAGAGATTCATCCTCAAAAATACTTGAAAGGAATGAGAGTATGTTACAATTTCCAGTAAAATGGTAATCAAGATAATGTATGAAAGGGGAAGAAACAAATCAATGATGTTAAATTCTTTAACTTTAATGAAATATAGAATTATACAAATCATTTTCACAAAATTCAGGGGAATCTTCCACAGTAGATGCCAAGGGGAGATGGTTAAGCTTATGCAATCACTACAACTGATGTATAAGTTACAAATGATGTGGTGGAAGGTATATTAATCCAATCTTAAAATTTATCCACTTATTTATTTTATTTTATATTATCATAGTCTTTTATATCTACCTAGTTTTCCAATAATGTTATGAATTTACCTTTTGATTTAATAAGGGAGGTTTTAGTCAATACTCTTAAGGGAAGTCTCATTGCGATAAAAATGTGTTAGGAAGTCACCATTATGACACATAAAAAAGATCTATTTTTTGACATTATCTTCATAAATTTGTTTTAATTTGATATAATCCTCATTATGAAATGTATTTCAAAATATTATGTGAAAATTTATTACAAGTCTAAGGAAATAATGGGTTGCATGGAAAATGTAGAATTACTTATTTTTAGAATAAAAACTCGATCATCTGATTCTTATCTAAATCCACACCAGTATCTCTATTAAATGAAATTATTGGGGAGGATGAGAATGTAAAATCTAGGGATAAGGAAATTAGTCTTCAAATTGATTATTTACTAATTCTATAAGAATATATTGATTTATTTCATGGGGATTTAACTAGACACCCCCCAATGTGTGAAGTTGAGTATACCATTGATTTAACCACTGATGTAAGACCAATATCAAATACCCCTTATATAATGAACATTGTGGAATTAGTGGATTTGAAGAAACAACTCTAGGATTTAAGTAATAAGGGATTTATTCTCCCTAGTTTTTTCTCAATGGGGAGCCCATGTTCCCTTTGTTATCAATAAATATGGATCCATGAGGGTGTGCAATGACTATTGAGAAATCAATGATATTATAATAAAGAACAAGTATCATATGCCTTGCATTGATTATTTATTTTATACAATTCATGGAAATGAATATTTTGAAATGACTTAACTTCATTACAGGTATCATCAATTGTGAGTACAGAATGAAGATATTCTGAAGATAGCTTTTCAAATGAGGTATAGACATTATGAGTTTATAGTAATTTATTTTGAATTTACTAATAAATGCTTAGTTTTCATGGATATAATGTATAGTGTATTCAAGGAATATCTTGATGATTTTGTTGTAGTATTCATTTATGATATAATTCTGTGTTATTAAATAAAAAATACAATGATAATCATGTTAGGATCATTCTTGAGACTCTTAGAAGAAAAGTTTTATATGGTAAATTTAGAATGTGTGTATTATGGCTTCAATAAAATTCTTTTGTTGGCCACATTTTCTCTGAGGATGTAATCACAATTAATACTGTAATGAAATTTTTTATCCAACAATGGACTATGACAATGAAAATAACTGAGGTATGTATTTTCATTGGTTTAAAAGGTTACTCTTGGAATTTCATTCATAATTTTTCCTGATTAGATAACTCAGTAACCAAGAACACATATAATGAGGTTATGTTTGTATGTACAAATTAATGTGATGAATGTTTTGATGAATTCAAGAGAATATTATTCAAATATCCAATTTTGAATCTACTATCAACAAATTATGGGTTTGTGATTTATAGTGATTCACTAAAGAAAGGATTGGATTTTTTCCTTATGAAAAATTATAAATTTATCCCCCATACATCAAGGGAGTTTAATATTCATGAAAAAATATCCAACTCATAATATTGAGGTCGCATATATTACCATTGATCTGAAGATTTTGAGACACTATCTCTATGGTGAAAGATGTGAGATATACATGGATTACAGGAGTTTGAAATACATATTTACATCGAAAGAACTAAACTTGAGGAAAATATAAAAGATCATGATACTCAAAGATTATGATTTCCCAATACAACACCTGATAGGAAAAGAAACTAAGTTAGTAGATTCCTTAATTAGAAAAGATCATAAACATCTAACCCAAATTAGGACTGATAAAGATCCAATGTTCATGGATTTAAAAAGTTGGATATAGTAATTTTTAAATAATAGGTAACATCAATCGTTTTTCAAATGATTGTGAGACCATATTTATTAGAAAAGATAAAAATATCTTAATCTGATGATGATAATTGTCCAAGGAAAATTAAAGATGTTAAGGATTGAAGATTGGTAGACTCTGTGTTTGTGGATGGAATTCTAAAATTTGGAAAGTGGTTATGTTTTCCATTAATACTTGATCTAAAAAGTGAATTACTAGAGGATTCACATAGCTCAAATTTCTATATACACCATGGTAGTACTAAGATATATAGATATCTGAAGAAACATTTTTTGATTTAATATGAATCGGGAAATTACTGATTATGTGTCAAAATTTCTTGTTTTTCAACAAGTGAAGGTTGAGAGAAAACATCCTATGGGATTCATGTATTCTCCTTATATTCATGTGTGGATGTGGGATAACATTACCATGGAATTCATAACTCTATTACCAAAGACCTCAAAAAATATTGATATGATATGGGTTATTGTTGACCACCTTAAAAAAATTTAATATTTTCTTACTCTAAGAGAATATTCACCTCTTGAGAACATAGAAAGACTATATTAATGATATTGTAAGACTTCATGATGTACTTCTATCAAAAGTGTCTGATCAGGATCCCTATTTTACATCCAAATTCTGGAAGAGTCTTCATATGTATTTGGATACAGATCTTCATTTGATCAATTCATAACTTCCTCAAACCGATGGATAGTCTTAAAAGAATATTTATACATTGGAAGACATTTCGAGATAATGTTCACTTGACTTAAAAAGTTATGTGGTATCTGTATTTAACTTTTGGAAGAGTTTTCTGCAATAATAGTTTCTATTATAATATTCAAATGGTTCCATATGAAGCAATATAATATAAGATATTTTGTACTCCAACTCATTGAGATGAAGTTGCTGAGAGTAAAATTATAGACCCAAAATATATTGAAGAGGAAAAAACAAAGGTAAAGACTATTCATAATCATATTAAAGCATCAAAAAGTAGGAAAAAGATTTGTGAGGACTACTAGAGAAAGGATTTGGAGTTTTAAGTGGCAAGACATGTATTTTGGAAAGTATCTTCGTGGAAGGGTGTTAAAAGGTTTGATAAAAAAGGGAAAATGAGCCCCAGGTAAATCAGACCATTTGAAATTCTAGAAATAATTGGAGTTGTAGCTTACCGATTTGAAATTACACTAAGTCTCTCTAAAGATCAATATGTCTTCCACATGTCATTGTTAAAGAAGTACAATAAAGACCCAACACATCTACTCACCTTTGAAGGAATAGAAATGGAACCTAATTTGTCTTACTATGAATATCTTATAGAGTTTCTTGACACTAGATACCAAGTATTGGAAAATCAGACCACTCAACTGGTAAAAGTTATTTGGCGAAACCATAAAATTGAAGAAGAAACTTGGGAACATGAGGATGTTATGAAGAAAAAACACTCTAATCTACCTAGAATAAAATATTCATGAAAAATTAAGAGGATGAAATTGTATAAATATGTAAGAATATAAAAACATTTTATTTTTTAGTATGTATTAACTTAAATAAATTCAATTTATTCAATAGTATACATTACATACAACACAAAACATAAATTTTTTTGACATAATATTAAATCTTAACACGAACATTGGAATAGTAATGTGACCATTAGGAATAGTTATGTGTCCATTATAAAAATAAAATCCCCTTTTAAATTATAAATAATATTTAGGTATCACATAATTGAAAATATGATATGTTTATATCATGAAGTATGTAAGTAAATGTTTTAAAAATGATAAATTAAGTTTTCATTTTTTTATGAAATATAATTGTTTATTTAAAATTTTACAATTAATATAATGATTTAAAATAATATTTATTTTTAGAAAATAGTATAAATGAATAATTTTTTTGTATTATAATTTTAATATAATTTCACTTGACCATAATTAATATTTCAATGTATCATAAAATTGCTTATTATATTACAATCAATTTTTTTTAATAAATAATGATTTTAATTAGAAATTAATGTTCTCATTTTATGAATTGTTTTTCATAAGAAAAATAAATTTTTGAAATGTACATTGAAAAATTGTTATGGTGTATTTTTTGGATTCTTCAGAAATTATTGATTTTTTGGTGAATAGCGGAATACAATAATTTACAGTATTTAATGTTAAAAGTAAAATAAATACATTTTTGGGCCATTTATGATGTAAGAACCCATTATTTAGAACTTACATGAACTAGTTACTATAAATAGTCATAATAATCAACACTATGGATATTCGTAATCCAAAATAATTAAATAATGAATAAAATAATCAAAACCCACCTCTCTCAATCGTGATAAAAATCATCCATCAACACCCCTTCTCCTCACACCTTCTAAGATTTTAGAAATGTCTAAATTCTTTCCAATTACATTCCCAAAACTCTTACCCATGTCAAATCCTATATTATCTTACCAAAATAAAAACTCCAAGTATCTTAAGAAGGATCTTAAGGAGATTATATTCAAGAGGTAAAATCCAACTTCTTTCTCTTTTATATTATATTATTTTATTTTTCTACCCTTACCTTGAAAATAAAAAGTTTAATGGTAACTATAATATCACATATATACATTAATTTTATTTTTAAAATGGAATATTCACCATCCACTCTTTTTCTCTTCTCTTTAAAAAAAAAATGAAAACATCATCTATGATGTGTTGATTCACCTCCTCCATGGACGATGAGTTTTCATTTTCCATTTACACCTTCAATTTTGGTCATAAAACATTTATTAAGGTTAAATAGTATTTTACTATACTTATTAAAAGTTATATCATGTTTTGGAACCAATAGATGAATATAATATTAAATAAAATGATACAAGATTAGGATGGTCGTAAAACCCGCTAAAATAAATTAAAACATTTTCCTCAACATTTTTTATAATGAGTCATCCTCATAAAATATATCCAAATAATATATGAGAAAATATAAAATTATAAAACTTCATTAATACTAAATAAAATAACTTATGTATTTTTTCTTTCATTTGAAAAGAAGTCCCATAATTATTCTCAAGGGAACTAACCATAAAACCTTGAAATGAACGCTCTCAGAAAAACAAGATTAAACATTATCAATCATCTAAATGGTTTTAAATGAACATAATAAAATAATAAAAATCAAATATATGTTATATAGGTTATAAATTAATTAATTTATGATTCTAATTTTGATTATCTGGGACATTAAGTACAAGTGCAAAATGCCTTCATACATATTGTAAGGGGTTTCTCTTTTCACTTTTATTTCTATGAGAAATACCTTATTCACTAATTATTTATTTCTTGTGGTGTATATATAATTCCATTTGATATATCATATCATGACTATATTTATCTTCTTGGTATTAAATTCTTCATTTTATGATTATTAATTTTATGGTGCATACGATTCGATTGATTATAAGAGGTAATGATTTTTCATCTTACATTTTCTTCTATGAGATATATTTCTGATTCATCCCTTATTTGTTTTGTGTGGTGTAAATAATTTTCTTTACTATATCATATAATTAATCTCTTTATATTTATGTTAAATATTTGTTTATTCTATAATAATTAATTTTATGAGGAAAACGATTTGATTGATTACAAGCGGTAAGTGTTTTCATATCACTTTAATTTTTTATGGACATATTCCATATTCATCAATTATTTCCTATATGTACTGATAATTTTATTGATATCCATAAATAATTTAATATTTAATTAAATTTAAATATTTCTTGTGTCACGGATATGGTTATTTTCTATGTTTTATACCATGTTTACATATGGTGTTTACTTTTATTGTATTTTTAATTATGGACATATTGATAAATATGTATCCTCTACTCAATGCAAGTATTTTGATAAGGAATTTTATTCATGAATTAAATCTATTTATAGAGAATTATTTAGACATCCAGTGATTGGAATGTCCTAGAATGGTATATCCACTTGATGCATCGATATGTCTCTTGAGACAAAATAGTTGACAAAAAACCATTTTTTCTTTTTTCCAAGAAGAATTAGATTATTTTATACATAATGTATCAAACCATATTGTGAAAGTTATTGATAGTAGTGGTTTGTATTATATATACATGACATACAATAATTTTCCATTTCATTCATTCAATATTTAGTTATTACTATCCAAGAGATTTTCACTATAACAAAATATGTGGATGCATTTTCATTCTCTGTTTGTTAATTAAATGGAATTTGTTTTTCAGTTATTTGACATTCCATATTGATTATACTTTATTGATTATGCTTCACTTATTATTTATTTATGGTTCTACTGAATATAACCCATAATGATCAATTGAGATCACCATTTTATTTTTTTTACTTCCCTTAGTAATGGAGATGAAATCTTTTAATAATTTTCAAGGAAATAATTTATTTTACTTTGTTATGTTCTATGTATAATTACCTGTGTAATTAGGGAACTATGTGTCTATATAGTTCTTCAAGATTTTTAATCAAATTTATCCATGGTGATGCGATCTCTTATTACTATGCCATTGTAATAAAATAACAACCAACTTTGTGTTACTAGGGTCAGTTTTTTAATAGAAACTATTTTTAAGAAAATCCTAATTTACTTTTCTCTTCATTCATAAATCATTTTTCTTCTAAATCCTTGTTTTCTTAAAAAAATGAATTTTTTTACTATGATCGTTTGAAGTCATGTTTTACTAGAATTTTATTCTTAATTTTTTTTTAAAATGAACTATATAGTTGTTTTCCAAACAAGTTTCTTTTTTGACATTTTTTATGAAAATTTTATTGGAATATTTGTTTTTAATAAATTCATCATGAAAGGAAATTTTCTACCATGACGACCACTAAATCTTTTAAAGAATATTTTTTTATGTTTCAAAGTTTTTTTTCACAAAAAATATTATTTTTAATTATTGAGAATGTTTTTAATTTAAATAAGTGTATTTAAAATGGGAAGTATATTTCATAAATAAATGTTCAAAGTGATCATTCAAAATAATATTTCATCTAATATGAAATCATTTGATGTTATTCAAAGTGAAAATGTTTTTCCCCTCAAGAATATTCATAATATTTTTATTATTATTTTCATCCATGAAAATAGCCTTTTATGTTTTAGATTTATTCTAGACGATCTATATATGTCTCTCACTAATATACCTATTTTATTCTCCCTTCCTCTAATAGCGTAATACATTGCAAAAGATCATTTAACAAGTTACTTCATTATTAAATTTCCTTCAATTATTATATGAAGAAATATTATTCAACCCATTTTCATTCCATGGGAAATTATTATGTTATAACTTATTGAAAGTATTTTTTTGGCACACACAGATCATGAACATGTTATCGAGGGTGTGTTAAGATAGAAATCCAATGCGTTGGGTAAATCCATAGTCTAATGAGGCATCATCTGTGGGATCAGGGAGTAATCATAATCCATTATGGGAATTTTTATATCCTGTGATATTGTGTAGGAGGAAATCCTTTACTCTAATATATTTTTCCACATTTATTATGTTTCCCTAATAATAATATACCATTATATTTATGTTATTCTTGTACATGATTGATTATGTTTCTTCATGTTTATGAAATCATGTTTTACCTTTTTCTCACATGTTATTCTTTATTATCATATTTATTCCCTTGTAGTGTTTTTTTTCTCACCCCATTATTTATGTATTCCCCAAGTTATAAAATTTATATTTAGGATCTGAAATAGATTTTAGGAGCTCACTATGGGTAATAAAATATTTATATTATTTTTTATGTGTTAATAATCTAATCATCAAAATACACTTGGCCTTTATGATCCTTGTAGTGTAATTATTGGTTATTTATATTTAATAATATTTTAATATTATATTTAAAGGGCTTGGGTCATTATAGTTGGTATCGAAGAAATTTTTTATTTAAATTTTAGAACTATGATGAGAAAAATTTAGTGATAGACCTTTGGATATGACTAAGGATAAGACTAAGAAAAGAAAATTACCCAAATTTTTTTTGTATGTATAGAGTTAGTGGTTTATAAGAAATTACATACCTTTTTCAAAATTTTAGACACCATGAAATTTTTTCCATGCACTTTTCTGCTAAACATTATAAACTAGAGTTAAAATACTCATGGTGTAACGCTGCATTTTACATGGGGGTCAGTGACGATATGGAAGGAACCAGCCTGAAGGGCTAGGACCACAACCTAACACAGATCCCAATTAGGGGTGTGAGGGTGCTACCCCAGCAATATGGGGAAGCTTATTTGCCTAATTTTCTATTGAAACTCAATTCCATTACATTGGTGAAAAAGTGACAAAGGGAAATTCCTTAAAAATAAGAGGAAAAAACATATGAAAAATATAAACTTTTGAAAAGAATCAAGATTTGGTTCACCCAAGGTTTCCTAAATAACGGGTGGTGAAAAAGTACTTGCGTGCCTATAATTTTCAAGCTACCCACTTGCACACCATGTCTACTTCACAGAAGGTAAACTTTTGGCCTATAAATAGACCCATGGGGACTTTATTTTTATGGATGAATTTCCCTAATATCCGATTACTAATTAGGTCTCCTTATTGCTTATCTCAATTCCTTTTAAACCTATGTGGTAGCTTCATAACACCTAAAGTGAGGGAATTAAAAGGGTAATGTGAGTCTTATTTTCTCCAAGTGTTATAAATTAACAATACTTTGACAAATCATTATCCCAACCCCCTAAATTAAGAACACTTGCGAGACAACCCTTCCTCAAGTAGGGATTTGTGCACCCCATTTTAGGGAACACCTATGAAGACTTTTGAAGGATTTGTTCATATCTCACCCAAGTCTAGTAATCCTAGTTATTCATCACATAAGTCACAACCAAGTTGCACATGTCTACTTGATCTCCATACACCTATGCACCTCTTACTTGAGTGCCCCTTTCTTGTTTCACCTCACCCCTTCAGCCAGCTCAAGCCTTTCATGAAGACCCCTTAAACTCCATTCATGGAAGTGATTATCCTTCATTTTCCCCCATTCATGAAAGCTATTATATTGAAACCACCACCAAGATCTCCATATTTACCAAAATTTTCAGAAAGGAACCACATTGTGTCTCCAATTTGGTTTTGTATATATACGATCAAAGGTTTCCTCCACTTGTCCAACCAAAGTGTTAGGATACTAGGGATGTTTTTAGGTTTTAATATCTACAATCACATGGACCCTTACCTTAGGGACAATGTTGTGGAGTTCTTATTCTTGTATTATAAGGAAATGACTTTTTCCTCCCCATCTCATCTTTATGACCCAGAGCCTCCGGTTCCCAATAGGGTGAGTGAGGATCACACTTTCTTTTCCCTTAAAAAAGGAAAAGTCTCCCTCATATCCTGGTGAAATCAATGGGATTATCTCTTTGATAATCCCCTATCCTTTCAGGATAGACCAAATAACCTTCACGTTCATTTCACATTGAAGGGTTCATTGCTCTACGCCCTCTTCCACAGTCACCCCAATTTTTTTTGTAAGCCTGACCTATTCCTTTATCAAAGGATAAAGTGTGTGGTTTGTTGAATATTTACATCCTCTTGTTTCTCAAAATGATCATTACTCATGTGGGATTAGATATTTGTGATGATCACAACATCTGCACAGTCTACTTCATATCTTGAACTATAAGAACTCTGATTCCTTCCATAACCAAGATATGTAGGACTCTTACCTAAGGCCCAAGAATAAGGGACATAATCCTAAAAATATAGTCCTAATCAAAACCCCTAATTTTTTAGTTCATTTTTTATTAGTAAGACCCAACTTAACTTTCTCAGTGGGCCTCTTCTTAGGTGTAAGCCCCAATTTTAATGAACTATGAGAACTTTGATTACCACCATAACTGGGATACATAGGAATACTTATCAGGGCCTGATCTCCACATCATCTCATATATTAAATGATAAATCATTCCCCATAAAATGGGACTCCTTCTAGGTATAATCACCAAACAAAATTAACTTCGAGAACTCTAATTCCTGCCATAACCAGGATAGATAGGAAGACTTCACTTCGGACCTAAGCTCACTAGATATCCTCCTCTAGAATCCAACCTTAATTCCATTAATATAGGAATCCTCCATAGGAGTAAGCCCCAAATTAATCCACCCTTAAATATCCATGAGTTAATATATCTATCATGGACCATTTTTTAAGGGAATTCTCTTTAGAAGTATGCCCTAACTTATTCCTATAAAAGATTCATAATACCCTACAATAATTATCAAAATATGTGGGATTTCATTCCCATATAAATGGGATACCTAGGAAGCCTCCATAAGGTTCAAACCCAATACCCTCAAATCGACCCTATTCTATCTAGGCCACATTCCAAGAAGGGTCTAATCCAATATGGAAAATCATACCCTTTCCAGGTTCCTTGGGCTACTTCAATATAATTCATGCACCAAACATTAACTAGGCACATTCGGTCTAGATTTACATTCCACATGACGTTAAACTTTATGGTTGGGTCCTTGTCACACAACCTTAAAAGGTATTATGTGTCCAATTAAGTGGCACCAAACTACGTGGGATCTTATTTCATTCACAAAAATATGTAGAAATCCCATTTATGGGTTCATTCACAACACCAAAACAACTTCAGTATCCCTGGATGAAGATAAATTATTGAGTAACCTTCCATCTTCCTAGATGATGATAAAATCTAGAGTAACTTTTTTCTACCTAGATGATAATAAATTCTTGAGTGCCCCACTGAGTGGAATAACAACTTGCATCATCATAATAACAACCAAATAATCTCTAAGTAGTATGTGAGAGGATACCATTGATGGAGAACCTAAAATACATAATGATATCACCATTAATGAAGAAACTCGAATACATATAGATGATTCTTATTTCCATACATGCTAATAATTTATTTCCAATGTTAGGGTAACAAGACTCATTCATGGGAATTAATGAAGGATTCATGAACATATCTTAAATATATAATATATTCCTAGAGTAAGTAATAATTCCCCACAAAAGGGTGTGATGAGACTGACCTCCCATCCACTCAACCAATGCAATTTTTTAAGAGTCATCAGTCAAAACACCTAATGAATTTATACCTTTGGAAAGTAGTTCCACATTTGATATAGAACTATTGGATGATTTTGATGGTTCTAGGAACAACAGAATCATGGTTAGGACGACAACCAACTTTAATTTTTACCACGATTAATGATTATTCTGGGATCAATATGATGATAAAATCCAGACTGCACAGAATAGAATCAAAGATTTAGAAAAATAAGGAAGTGACCTGAAACCTTTAGAGTGGATCTTGGAAATCATGTTTCTAGTTAATTAAATTAATTTCATAAATAAAAGAATACCCGGATCTTTGGTATTTTTTTGATGATGTTGATCATTCAGAATTATCCTTCTGGATTATATTGTTGTGCTTGTGGGGATTCAAACTATAATCCCTCTAGTAGGGATCCACATGTTCTCTGATGGCCTCCAATCGACCCCACTCATTATTCGGGTGCTAGTGGGGTGATGTGAGTGTCTTGCACCGGTTGTTCTCGATCGTTTTCTCTTTGGTCTTGAAGAACGTCTCTCATTCTTGAGGGTGGGGAGTGGAGGATTCAAGATAGAAATTGTTTGGCTCAACAATTCTCATTTCACCAGGCGTCTCATGTGGGGAATGACACAATAGGAATGATTGTCTATTTATATACAAGGTATTTCAGTTACAATATTTAATTTCATAGAAACAATTAAACACATTCATGAACTTCGAGAAAACCCATAATTTTAATAATAATACCGTGTTATTATTTATATTTCCCCAACTTCCACAAAATAGAATAATAAATAAAATTCCGTGTCACAAAATATTAGCAGCGATATTTTAATTTGTGCCAACTAGTTAAATAATTATTTATCGTCTGAAAAATAATTATTTTACTACCAGACCGGCCTTGGTCTGCTAGAACTCCATTTCCATTTATTGAACACCCTAATAAATAAATAAATAATTTATCCTCTTAAATATATATATTATTTAAAAACTAGTAAATAAATATTTTTTAAATATTCAATAAAATAAATAAATACTTTACCCACAATCCGATGAATAAATATTTATTTAATTTAAGAAATAATTTTAACTTGAATAAAATTATTTTAGTGTCTTGAGAATAATATTTATAAATTAAATTCAAATAGAATTTAACCAAGACCACCAAAGAAACTTAGTGTGTGACCCTCTTGTGTTCTTTGTCGTTGGTTTTAGGTGGGCTTGCCTAATATCCAGGAGTACTATCTAGCAACTGGTCAAGGAACCCAAGAGAAAAAACATAAAGTCACAACAATGACATCCACATATGAACTCTCACTGTGCAATAAAATCTCTTTTTCTCAATATCTCATCAAGTAGGTTTCATGATAGTGTCATCAACCTTTATACTTGATACTTCGTTCTTTGACTACCTGAAATAAACTCGTTGTTACACCATGGCCATAGAATTTTGCATGAATATTCTATTTTAATCAAAGGGAGAAGATATCAACTTCCACAAATTGATGGGACAAATTCTTCCTTGACATATGCATTAATATCTTGTCAGTCGTGATGCACCCAACATACCCTACTTCCCGCCAACTGTCTACGTGATGGTTTTCGTCAGTAAATCAAAGTGCACGAGTCATGACACATATTAATGATAATAATAAAGTCTAAGGATCATTACACATGCTCGTAGATAGAAATATATGATGACCCAAAACATGAATAAATCATACTAGCAGGTCTTTATCATAATCTCCTATCTTGGAGATTACTAATTGAAAACTTCATGAGAGAAAGTGTCACCTGCTTACGAGTACTCGCACCTGATGGTTTTCATGCTATGTGTCCCATCACAATATGTCATCAAACTGTAGAACTATATTTAAGAATATTGTTATAGCATTTCAAGGTTCTCATCATAGCGGGGAACTTCCATGACCTTTTTAAAGCAACCAACATTCTAATACATTATTACATCATAGTCATGTAAAACAATGAACAATATGTAATAATATATTAAATAGCCATTTAATCAATGTAAAACAAGTTGGTTCTAGGAAACCAACACTTAAAAACTCCCACATGGACTAGAGCCAACTACCTATGACTTTCAGTCTACTAGACCTCACATGGTGATCATGTTTCTGCTGAGTTAAGGCTTTAGTCAAGGGTTTCTTCACATTATCTTCCATAGAAATACTGCTCACTGTAACTTCACCTCTCTCAGAAAAATCCCTCAATATATGATACTTCCAAATTATGTGCTTCGTCCACTGATGTGACCATGGATCTTTTGCAAGAGCCACCTCTCTAGTATTATCACATTACAATGTGGTGGAATCTTTACTGTTAGGTTTTACATCTATCTCGTGGACAAAGATTCGCATCCAAAATTCTTCTTTACCTGCCTCAGAAACTACGATATACTCAGAATTTGCTGTAGAATCTGCGACCACACTCTTCTTTGAGCTCTTCCATATCACTACTCTTCCATTCAAAGTGAAGATGTATCCTCTTTGTGACTTCATGTCATCTTGATCAGTATGGAAACTAGAATCTATATATCCTCTGATAACTAGTTCCTCATCTCCTCCATAAACTAAGAACATATCCTTAGTATACCACATATACTTTAGTATAGTATTGACTACCATCCAATAGAGGTCACCTGGGTCAGCTTGATATCTTCCTACCACACTTAATGCATAGGCGACATCTAGCCTAGTACATAGCATGTCATACATGACTGACCCAATCGCTGATGAGTACAGAGTTATTTCCATTATCATTCTCCCCTCACTTCTTTGAGGACACATTTTCTTGGAATTATGAATTCCATTTCACACTAGAAACAATCCCCATATGGATTGTTCCATACTGAATCCCTTCAGTATGTTATCAATGTATATACTTTGACTTAGGTCCAAAAATCTCTTGGATCTATCATGATGAATATTGATCCCAAGAATATATGCTGCCATGCCCATGTCCTTCATGGAGAAGCATTGATTCAACCATGCCTTAACAGATTGTAAGACTAGTATCTCGTTTCCAATATGTAATATTTCATCAACATATACTATTATAAAAATGACTACGCTCCTACTAAACCTTTTGTAGATATAAGCCTTACATTCATTCTTGATAAAAATAATTCTTTTATGGATTCATTAAAATGAATGTTCCATGACTTGGATTCCAGCTTTAATGCATAAATGTATTTCTGCAACTTTCATACCTTATTGGCATCCTTTGGAGTCACAAAACCATCAGGTTGTGTCTTGTAGACATCTTACTGAAGGTTCCCATTAAAGATAGCTATTTTGAAATCCATTTTACAAATCTCATAGTCATGGTAAGCTACAATGGAAAGTATAATTCTGATGGATTTCATCATTGCAACTGGTAAAAATGATTCATTGTAGTCAATTCCTTGATGCTGTTTAAACCCTTTTGCTACTAGTTGTTCCTTATATGTACTAACTTGTCCTTCTGTGTCCAATTTATTCTTGAATACCCATTTGAAACTAACAGACTTTACATCAACTGAAGGATCTACCAAAATCTAGGTATGGTTTTGATACATGGAATCCATTTCTGAATTCATGGCTTCTTTCCACTTGGAAATGTTTGGGCCACTTACTACTTTCTTGTAGGTTAGAGGATCATTATTATCAACTAATAATGAGTCACCATCCTTTGTAACTTGAAAACTGTATAGTTCTAGTTCTCTAACCTCTCTAGTACTCTTACATAGTACTTGTGTCTCTATAATAGATTATTCTTACATGGGGCTTTGTGGAATCTGTTCACGTACCAACTCTTGTGTACCTTGATCCTTGACTTTATTAAAGTCTATCTCACTCCCACTATCTCTTTTGGAGATGTGCTCCCTCCCAAGGAATATGGCATGTCTTGGCACTATAATATTTTTTTCTAACTGGTTTAATAGGTAACATCCCATTGTTTCCTTGGTGTATTCTATAAAGGTACACTTTGTGCCTTGGGGTGAGAGTTTGTAACCTAAATAGGACTTAACAAATGCATCGCTACTCCACACATGTAAATTCGATAACATGGCTTTTCTTCCACTCTATAACTCAAATGGAATACCATTTATCGATTTAGTAGGTACTTGTTTTAGTATGTGTGCTGTTGTTTCTAATGCATATCCCCAAAATGATAATGGAAGACTCACATGACTCATCATTGATCTCTCCATGTTCAACAGGGTGTGGTTCCTCCTTTCGCTCACACCATACCACTAGTTCTTGTTAGGAGGAGTGAGTTGGGATATGATCCCAAACTCCTGTAAGTAATCAATGAAGTCTTGATTAAGATATTCTCCACCCCTTTTTAAGAAGAGTTTCAAAATCATCTTACCAAGATGGTTCTAAAATTAATTATTGTTTTATTTGAACCTATCAAAAGAATCCAACATATACCTCATAAAGTAGATATATCCATATCTACTAAAATCATCAGTAAAAGTTATAAAGTAAGAGTACCCTCCCCTTGCTTCAACTAGAAATGGTCCACACACATCAGTATGAACCAATTCAAGAAGTTCTTTTTCCCTTTCACCTTTCCCACTAAATGGGGATTTGGTCATTTTTCCTAGTAAACATGCATAACATACACCAAGTGGTTTTAGTTTGAAAGAATCTAAATATCCATCTTGATGTAACTTTTTCAAGTGTTTCTCATTTACATGACCTACCCGGTGATTCCAAAGTTGGGTGTGTTATGAGTCATATTAAGTATATTTGTTATTGATTTCCAATACTTGGTTAGTGAAATCCAACACATAAATACCATGGTATAAATGTTCCCTACCAAAAAAAATTATATGTTTGTAAAAGAAGCAACATTCATTTCCAAACATGAAACAAAATACATTTGTATCTAATATGGATACAGAAATAATGCTTTCTGTAATAGAAGGCAAATAATAACAACCCTTTATCACCAATATCACCCCAGATGTCAATGTGAAGTGGTGGTCCCCAACAGCTACAACAACAATTCCAGCTCAGTTGGATGCTTGTAGATCTACCTCCCCTCAGTCAGTCTTCTTGAATGTACATGGTTCCTATATTTGGATACATATGTGAGAACCAAAAGCTGTATCTAATAACCAATTTGTAGAAACAAATAGATTTCATTTGATAAAAAACACACCTGAAGATTCCCCTTTATTCTTAGGCTAGGTGAAGTTATTCTTCCAGTGTCCCTTCTTTCCACATGTAAAAAAATAGCCTCATATTCCTTTGCCTCCACTTTGATCTTCCTTTTCTTGGACGACCTTGAAGAATCTTTGGGCTTAAATATCTTCCTCTTCCCTTTCCTCTAATTCACCATAAGGACCAAAGGATTTTCACGCTTTATATATTTGTACACATGGAGAATGTGGATAATAAGATCAGATAGAGACTTATAAATGTTTTTTATATTGAAATTAACAACAAAGTTAGAGAAGATCTGAGGGAGTGATGTGAGAATGAGATCAGTGCCCGGTTCATCAGGGAGTTTAAACCATAGAACCTCCAAGTGCTCAATGTAACCAATGTGCTTGACTAAATAAGTCCAAAATGGGACACCTTTTTCAATCTTACTCTAAAAGATTTCCTTATAGATCTCAAACCTTTCATGTCCTGCTCTCACTTGGAAAAGACCACGGAGGTTCTCAAGCATGCTATAAGAATCCATGTTTTCATGAGACTTCATGATCTCACTAGACATTGATGATAACATCAAATATTGAATTTCGAACACATCATTCATAAGTTTCTCATAGACCAGGAAATCCTCATCACTTGCCTCTATGGTATGTGGATCAGGTAATACTGACTCCAGCATGTAAGACTTCCGTTCATGGCGTAAGATAACCCGAAGGCATCTAAACCATTCCTAGAAGCTATTGTAGGTGAGGATGTTGTCTTTATCTAGAATTAATAACAAGGATAGTGTGGTTGATGAGCTATTAATTTTTATTCTAATATTAAAAGAGCAGATCATTAGTGCTTTCATGATTACAATTTATGAGAAATCAGAAATTTTTATCAAGTCTCCCACTATTTTATAAAGTCTCAATGGCCCGAACCATTAAACTCGGAATGTCCAGTTTCTATAACAATCTAGTGGAAAGGATCCTTCTTCCCCTTTGCATAACCCCAACAAAGGATGTTCAATCTATTAGAAGGTATTTAGGTAGGTATGTCTTTGCCAACTGTGGGATGCAGCTCCTTGATCTGTCGAGTGGACTCCACAATCCTGAAATCTTGTCTTTTGGATTTTCTCAACTCTTGACTCCAATATTACACCCAACCTAGTAGGGGATACTCCTATTGATTTAATATAGTTAAGTCAACCTGAAACATTTCATAAGGTCTTCCTGTATTTAAGTATGTTTCCCAACAAGGGTTTGTCAAACACATTGTTTTATTGAGTTTTTCCCTTAATCTTGTAACAGACGGCTTGGTCTGACATAATATTTTATTTGAGGGATTTTTATATCATATGTGTGAATTTATAATTATCATTATCACATTTTTGTTAATATTATGTGGAACTTACTTAAGTTATTAACCATGTATTCATAATATTTACGCATAAGTCTGGTTTATTTTAGTTATATTTTGCATGCTTGTTTAATTCATTAATTATGTGATCATGATAACACATCTATAATGATAAACCATACAAATGATAGAAATAAAATAAAGATAATGATAATGAGATTTTTTAATGGTTATTTTATCTAGAAATTGATAAACTAACCCTAACCTATGGGAGAAACATCTTGAACCTTTTGGGTTTATTTTTACATCTTTCCACCTGTCCACCTCTGTATCTATTGGGATTGGTTTATTCTTAAATCCAACTTTAACTAACTCCACTAGCTTGGGAGTTATATCAATTACATATGACTTTTGTATAATTCACATGTAGGTGAGGGGTAAAAAGGGGTTTTACATAAAAGAATCCTTGGGCACACAGACCCTACATATTAATGATGAGAAGGCTCGCAGGCCAACACAATTTAATTTAAATCAATAAATTAAATGAAACCATCCACATACAAAGGTATTGGTCTATCTCATGATCATCCCAACATGAAATGATGTTTACACATAAATAAAACTAGAATTCAATTATTTAATCATTCTTTTTTAAGATAAATCTTTCTCGGATCAATTAATTATCATCTTTAATTAATCAATCCTTTTATCTTAAACCATTTTTTGAATTTCCTTGAGATTCTCAACCATAATAATTTTAAACAAATAAATTCATTTAAAATTATCTTTGTACGTAACTTTTACCTTGGATGCAACCCATTGAATTTATATTCATATCTACCCAATGAGTAGAAATGAACATTACACAGATGTTAAATGAAACACATATATATAAACACCTGTCACGTGTTGTGTCTTAGCTTTACGCCTACATGAATATACACGTCTCAAGGGTTTGTATAATATAATAATAAATTTTAATAATTTTGTATAATTTGGATGAGTACACGATGTGTAGTTCCAACTACATGGCTTGTATTATTTTTCAGAATCCATCTGAAGTATACGCCCGGAGAAACGACGTGTGAGTGTAATTCAGAAATCATTGGAGTACATAGCATGTCCAGTAGGCCACACATTATGTAGTTCTACATTACACGGTCTCCAGCTAGGAAAGATATGTATGGGGTACATGGTCCAAACCTAACCCAAAGGGACTACACGTCGTGCCCAGTGGGCCAAACGACCTGTAATCCGGAAAATGTGTGCCACCTGTTCCTGGTCAACACACAGAGTCATTAATACATAGAAAAACTCCAATGCCAAATCTAGGTTTTGCGGACCAGACCTGGTACATTGAACCTTGGATACATGATGTGTACTGCTGAATACACATATTGTGTTATTGTGTTGTACATCCAGGAACATTTGGAACCTCTGGATAAGATCATTTGTTTTATTTCTATTAAAATTAAAAGAAAAGATCATTTCTATAAGGTGAACGAGAAACGAATGAGGAGGAACAGATCTCGAGATTCATATTTTCATAATAATTAACATTAATTGAAACAACTAAATTATTAAATGTGTAAATTGTCAATGAAATATTTAAATAATTATAAACTATGATATAACCCCTATGATACCACTTGAAGGTTCCGGCCGTAGTGGAAGCGTGGTTGGGATAACACCCAATATTAATTTTTACCATGATAAATGATTATTATGGGATCATTATGAAGATGAAATCTAGTCTCCATATAATAGAATCAATTATTTAGATAAATAAAGAAGATGCATGAATCCTTTATAGAGGATCTTGCACATCATGTTTATAATTAATTTAATTAAGTTTATAAATAAAAGAATACCTAGATCTTAGGTATCTTCTTCATTGATGATGTCGATCATTTGGAATTATCCTTCTAAATTATCTCATTGTGATTGCGAGGTTTCAAACTATAATCCATGTAGCGGTGATCCACATGTGTTCCAATGGACTCCGATCGACACTGCCCATTCTTCGGGTGCTAGCGCGATGAAGTGAGCATCTTGTGTTTGTCATTCTTGATATCTTATTCTTTGGTCTTCAATATCGTATCTCATTTTTGAGAGGGGACAGAGGAGGATTTGAGGGAGAAATTGTTTGTCTCAACAATTATCAATTCCCTAGGTGTCTGGTGTGGTGTATGGAACTATAGGCATACTTGTCGATTTATATCCATGGAATTTTAGTTACAATATTTAATTGCATAGCAAAAATTAACTACATTCATGAAAAAAGAGAAAACTCACGATTTTAATAATAATACTGCATCATTATTTATGGTGTGACAATTTACGCAAAAGAGAATTATAAATAAAATTACACATCACAAAATAATAGCAGCGTTATTTTAATTTGTGCCAACTAGTTAAATAATTATTTATCAACTTGAAAATAACTATTTTACTACCAGACCGGCCTTGGTCCACTCGAACTCTACTTCCACTTATTGAACACCCAAATAAATAATTAAATAATTTATACTCCTAAATACATATTTTATCTACAAACTAGTAAATAAATATTTATTAAATGATCAGTAAAATAAATAAATATTTTACCCACAATCTTGTGAATAAATATTTATTTAATTTATGCAATAATTTTAACTTGAATAAAATTATTTCACTTTATTGAGAATAATATTTATTAATTAAATTCAAATAGAATTTAACCGAGACAACCAAAGACACTTAGTGTGTGCCACATGTTCCTGGTCAACACACGAAGTCATTAACACATAGAAAAACTCTAATTCCAAGGCTAGGTTTTGCAGACCAGACCTGGTACATTGAACCTTGGCTACATGATGTGTACTTATGAATACACATTGTGTGTTCTTGTGTTGTACACCTAGGAACATTTAGAACCTATGGATAAGATCATTTGTTTTATTTCTATTAAAATTAAAATAAAAGATCATTTCTATAAGGTGAATGAGAAACGAATGAGGAGGAACAGGTATCGAGATTCATATTTTCATAACAATTAAAATGAATTGAAACAACTAAATTATTAAATGTGTAAATTGTCAATGAAATATTTAAATAATTATAAACTATGATATAACCCCTATGATACCACTTGAAGGTTTCGGCCATAGTGGAAGCGTGGTTGGGATAACACCCAATATTATTTTTTACCATGATAAATGATTATTATGAGATCATTATGAAGATGAACTCCAGTCTCCATATAATAGAATCAATTATTTAGATAAAGAAAGAAGATGAATGAATCCTTTATAGATGATCTTTCACATCATGTTTATAATTAATTTATTTAAGTTTATAAATAAAAGAATACCTAGATCTTAGGTATCTTCTTCATTAATGATGTCGATCATTTGGAATTATCCTTCTATATTATCTCATTGTGATTGCGAGGTTTGAAACTAGAATCCATCTAGCGGTGATCCACACGTGTTCCAATGGCCTCCGATCGACACTGCTCATTCTTCGGGTGCTAGCACGACGAAGTGAGCTTCTTGTGTTTGTCATTCTTGATATCTTGTTCTTTGGTCTTCAATATCGTATCTCATTTTTGAGAGGGGACAGAGGAGGATTTGAGGGAGAAATTGTTTGGATCAACAATTATCAATTCCCCAGGTGTCTGGTGTGGTGTATGGAACTATACGCATACTTGTCGATTTATATCCATGGAATTTTAGTTACAATATTTAATTTCATAGAAAAAATTAACTACATTCATGAACAAATAGAAAAATCATGATTTTAATAATAATACTGCATCATTATTTATGGTGTGCCAATTTACGCAAAAGAGATTTATAAATAAAATTACACATCACAAAATAATAGCAGCATTATTTTAATTTGTGCCAACCAGTTAAATAATTATTTATCAACTTGAAAATAACTATTTTACTACCAGACCAGCCTTGGTCCACTCAAACTCTACTTCCACTTATTGAACACCCAAATAAATAATTAAATAATTTATACTCCTAAATACATATTTTATCTACAAACTAGTAAATAAATATTTATTAAATGATCAGTAAAATAAATAAATATTTTACCCACAATCCTGTGAATAAATATTTTTTTAATTTATGCAATAATTTTAACTTGAAAAAATTATTTCACTTTATTGAGAATAATATTTATTAATTAAATTCAAATAGAATTTAACCGAGACAACCAAAGACACTTAGTGTGTGACCCTCTAGGATTCATTCTCGTTGGCAATAGGCGGGCTTGCCTAAAGTCCAAGAGTACTATCTAGAAATGGTTCAAGGCACCCAAGAAAAATAAATTATATCCGCAAAAACAACATCCACATATGAATGCTCACTATATAATATAATCTCTTTGTCTTAATATCTCATCAAGAAGGATTCATGAGAGTGTCACCAGCCTTTATACATGATATGTCGTTCTTTGACTACCAGAAATAAACTCATCGCTACACCATGGCCATGGAATTTCACATGATGGTTCTATTTCAATCAAAGGGATGAGATATCAACTTACATAATGGAAGGGGAAAATCCATTAATATCATGTCACTCGTGACACACCCAATGTACCCTTCTTCCCACCAACTGTCTGCATGACAGTTTTCATCCATAAATCAAAGTACACGAGTCATGACTCATATTAATGATAATCATAAAGTATAAGGATCATTACACATGCTCGTAGATATAAATATCCGATGACACCAAAACATGAGGAATTCCTACTAGAGTGTCTGTTCTCATAATCTCTTAACTTGGAGATTACCAAGTGCGAACTTCATGAGAGGATGTATCATATTCTTACGAGTACTCACACCTGACGATTTGTATGCTATGTGTCCCATCATAGTATGTCATCCAACCACATAACTATATTTAAGAATATTGTTCTAGCATTTCAAGGTTCTTATCATAGCGGGGAACTGCCAAACCATATCAATGTAAAAAATACTCTAGTACATTATTACATCATAGTCATGAAGAAAAATGAAAAATATGTAATAATATATTAAATATCCATGTAATCAAAGTAAAACCGGTTGGTTCTAGGACACAAACTCTTACAGATTCTAGTATCATAAACAAATCCATTGGAAAAAATTATTAAATATTAATTCCTAACCATAACACACACATTCCTAGGAAAAAAATGGTTAACCCTATGTAAATCCTTTACCATGATGATAGTGTTACAAAATTTTCAGGCCCCTATCAATTGAAAAAAAGTTCCATACAAGGAAATAAATCATGCATGTGTTCATCCAAAAGATACTTATTTTATAGAGTTCATTTTTGTATTTTTCATATATACATTCACACTCTTCCAAGAACTACCTTCATCCCAAATGGCTTTTTTCTGGTTTAAAACTATGAACACCCCAGCTACTGTTCAAGATGGATCGTCTTCCGCTCGAGGGATGCCACCACCAACTCAGCATATACAATGTTGGGTCTCCAATGCGTTGTTCTGAGAGTACCGGTAACACAGTTCTATCTTGACCATGGAGGATTATCTACAGGCCCTCTAAGTCAATAATAATCCCCAATCATCTAGTCAACAACGAACGGTGGTCAGGAATTAAATAGTTCCAACCACCTTATTCAACTGTTTCAAGAGTTTATCCCCAGAATGAAATAACCAATCAATCCCCTATTCTAGGAAGGTCAAAAAAGAGTCCACCTACAACCTCATACCAAATATACAATGGTCATCCCCAAGGGATCTTGCCGACAATCACCGCCCCCAATGTCGTGCACCAGTAAACCCTCAACCTGATGAGGGGGTTATCTTCGACTGTCTACCTAGGTCCCTCTAACCCGAGCACACAAGATAAACCACCAGGGATAATAACTAGGTAACAGAGAGAAAGTTCCTAACATTTCTTCCTCCAAATAAGTCCACCAACCCAGTTTGGTAGAAAATAGTGAACAAGCACATACACCTTTCTACCTTAACTCCAATAGCTAGAAGACTTCTTTGGAGTCACTCATCCAATCCCACTGTTCAGTATTAAAAGAATTATGTTGAACATGCTTGTTGGAAAATAATTAACAGGCACATACACCTATAATCATCCATCAAGTCTCCCAACTACCTCATTTTCTAGAATTCGGATATGTTACTCAGAAAGCTTTGACGAAAAACTTGAGGCATACCCAATTCTCTACTCCTATACATGAGATAATCAACCTATGTGGTAGAAACATAAACCTACATATGATTACCAATTTTCCCATCATGTTGTCCCAACTATGTGTAATAGGGTGTCTAAGAAGAAGTATAACCAAGCACAGTTGGAGGATCAAGAGTTGATCTTCGATCTGGATCCTCTTAATGATGGAGTTCTTGAAGCCCTTAGACATTTATCTATTGCTGCTCAAGATCCTTCTATCTCATTACCATTTTATGGGAGTAGTAGCTGTAATTCTGAATTACCTCATCAGACACTTCATCATGAAGTATTTTTTTCATGAAAATTCGGTCAATCTTGAGAACCTATCTCTGGATGAGAACCAAAACAACCATCCATGTGGCCAAAAGACCAAGGAGAAATATGATTTATTCATTTCTATAATACACCATGGTGATCTTACACATGATGAAATTCACTAAAAAATTACTCTCTATAGAACTAATTTAATTTATCAAGGGAATTCTTTAACTCACAATTTAGTGATGAGAAATCGCTCTTATCTTGAGGTAATTGTAAACATAAGTCAATTAACGTCTGATGCCTTGTTATTAGTAGGTAAAATTATTTCTCATCTAGAAGACATCATAAGGAAATGGTCATTATATAATCCTACCTTTGGTCATTTTACTTCTAATATAGAAGAGAAAAAACCAACTCATCACATTGCTTGTGGAAAAGTAATCGGGTAGCATCAAATCTGGTTGAAGTAAGTTTAAAAACCTCGAGTAAAAGATTAGGAGGATATGTTGAACATGAGGAAATGACTAAATAAGGGAGAAATACCAGTTCTGTTCTAAAAATTGGCCACTTCTCAAAAAAATTTCTAGATATGTTGGCAGAAGATTGTATTCAGGATATTCATCCCAACATAAGGAATACTCTTCATCTTTTGAATTCCAAAGTTTTACCATATGATGAATATCAAAGTCATGTCAAGATAATAGAATGGTTCTAGTACCAAATTTTCTTGGAATCTCTCCAGGTTTCCTGATATCCAAATATCAAGAAGAAACATTGGTTCATTCAATGTGCCTGCCATAATGCATTAAAGGGGTTTCAAAAATTGATCGTAGAAACCCCATATACTGTTCATATTAGAGGATGTTGTCTACATGGAAAATTTCATTTTACTACACTACAAAACCAGCAATGCTCGCAGAATGAAATCTCATGTAATGTTATTGCCCCAGGTTAGCTACAAAAAGACAAATTATGTTCATGACTGAAGAGAGTTCACCATGAACATTACTCGACTGGCTTTAACCAAATTCAGGACCAAAGAGAGAAAACTATTGAGATACATTTGCATTAAGCATCAAAAAACATCAATAAGGCTTCCCAGATAGAGGATGTTAGTGATCAGGTCACCAAAATGTCTAAAATAGCATAATAATATTCAGAAACAGGCAATTTAAGTGGGTTTTGGGTAAAGCACACAACCAATGTTTGAACCAAAATTAGTAAATTTAGATGAGTAGATGCACCAATATCATCTATAGAATTTTAGGGACCACCCCAATGCATAGAGATGAGGGTATTTTTTAATCCATCCTTCAGAGTCAAGAATAAGATTCAAAAGGGTTGAGAAAGAAGAAAAGAAAAAACCTTAGACCGTGGGGCTAAGGGATTTTTCACTTTCAAAATCCCCTCCTCAATAGAAGACAGATTTCTATCGATCAGGGAAGAAGCCACAAAATATAGCCACAACTAAAATTTTCAAGGAATCCCTTTAGATTACTCTCTATCATATAGTTCATAGGGAACCAACAAATAGGAGAACGAAGTCTCATGGAGGATGAAGAATAAGGTGATATCACAAAGATACTGACAGAATTCCATCAATACATTATGTGTCAGTGAATTTTATTAATTTCGTTATGAAATATCCTCTATAAAATCATTCAAACTTAGTGGAATTATAATAGGAAGTTCATGTTCTTGAAATGATCCACACGAAAGAAAATGGAAGAGGTGGTCATACCATAAATCAAAGGCTTCCCTGGAAATCAAGGTGTTCCCTCAAATAATCCACTTCTTCCTTTTTTAATGTTTACTGATAGGGATAAAGGTAAAGGTCAAATCAGGTCTCACTTTCACCTTGGAGAAGAAAAATCAATTTCCCTTGAGAAAATATTTTCCCATCTAGGGGAGGAGATGAAGGAGTTGAGAAGTCTCAATATAGAGTTACTCTGAAGTAGTAGTCCTGCTAGACATGCTCCACAAGAAGATCCTCAGCTTGAACATTTAGTAAAAGGTCCTCAAAATAGTGGTTTTTTTAAAATACTTATGTGGATAATGAATTCAATCAATTGAGTAAACATCCATAATAGGGTCAGTTCAACCTAATTGGCTTGTCCCCATGCTTTTTCCAAGAAAAATACCAGCAGTACCACCACTAGTGGTCTTTCTAGTCGTTTCACCTGTTTAGAATCTGGCTGCCACACCTCTTCAAGTCCTGAATCATCTTGATGTTTCCCAAATTCTTATGAATATAGTAGAGTCATTAACAACTTGATTGAAAGCCAGGGAAGGATGGCATACACCAGTACCACCGGAATAAAAGTATTACCCTGAATGGGTATATCTGATTCCTCCATCGCCAAACATTTTGAATACCACATTTCCAATCATTAATTGTTTATGATATCTGGAGCATCACATGATGCATCTTGTTTCTTTCTGTGATCCCAGGATGAGGACCCCTCAACAAAAATATGTAGCAAATCTCATATGTTTTGTGCAATCACTATAGGGGCCGACCATTGTCTAGTATACAAGTTTTCAGTCTCAATCGATTACTGGATGGGAAGACCTCCATCGGAAATTCCTTTTCCAATTCTACTCAATGCTACAAAAGAAGACATACATTGATCTTATGAATTAAAAAATTGATAATTAAAGAGTTTCGTATTTCATTTCTTGATAGAAAGGAATAACATATTCCTTAAACTTACAACTCCCTCAAGAAGAGTTTTTACCAATCGGTGTGCAAAATCTCCTTGTAAACTTGCACGCCGCACTAATCCATGTGAAATACATATGAGGATTTTGATACCTTTCTTAAATACCCCTATAAGTTTATAATTACACCATGGAAACCAAATCTATGTCCTGTGTAATCCAATCAGCTCCTTGAATGAGTACAGTAAAAGAAGAGGCTCCTACCATTACACTCAAGCAAGCACATAAACTTTCTCATACTTCAAATACCCCATCATACCATAAGGTTCCACCTCTTGAGCATCATCATCAACAACCTCCTCATCAATGTGAACAAAAATAACAATGTTGAAGACCATTTGAGGAGTTAAAAAACATGGTCTATTCTTTTCAAAATGAATAAGTCTCCGGCTACTTCATCTAATATTTGGAAAATAATTTTTTCTAGTTTCCAGGGCCCCAGAATACTAATAAAGGAGATGGGGATCTCCCAAATTATTTCTCCTTTCATAAAATATTGGGGAACCCCATCCAAGAGAGTTTTGTTTTTAAATAACTCCTACGAAAATATAGTGGACTTTGGGTAGGTGGAGCTAAAGAATTCACCTTCCCAGGTAGCATGTGTTACTACTACCAATCTAAAAAAAGAATGCGAGTGACAGGAAGTCAAAAGAAAGAATGCACTAATGTTTGATGATTGGATGGTAAGGAAAATGATCAGTGTAACTCATTCCATTCTACAAAAATATTAAAAACAACTGATTGTGCCTCCCACCACTTCTTCTATAGCAGATCGATCTTTATCAAAATCCTAGTCCTCTAAAGGCCAATCCTCAACCATAATAATAAGGATGAAGGAGATGGAAATGTGTTTTTTTTCATGCCAAATTTGTCCTTTTCCTTATTGTATTTCATGCCAACTATCTCAAAAGTATAAGAAACACTTGAACCAAATGGTACAACATGAATCAGCATGTCATGAAGAATCTTCATCAGATGAGGAGTTGATCTTTAGTTCCGTTAATGTTATTTTCTAAATAGATCCCTATGCAAATGATGATTCTGATTTTTAACCTGAGTTCCTTTACTTAATTGGGGAATAAGGGAATATGTCATCAAGTTCGAGGATACATGGGAATATGTGGGTATTCTAGAATCCACTATTTCAATTACACCCAACCTTGAACTGTTTATATATCAGAAACTCATGGGAGAGACCTCTAGTAAGCTCTGCAAGAATAAAGAAACTCTCCCAAATATGACAGATTCTTCCCTGACATGATCATCTCAGAAGATAAATTAGAGGCTTTACTGCCACTTTCTCAGAAAGTGGGAAGAACTATCCAACTTAACCAACTAAGAGAAGAAGTATTTCTAGCTTCTTCCTCAATAAGTATTCCATCCACATCAAGAAAATCAACTTTTAGAGCACCTATAAAATAGAATCTCCATACTGGAAAGTGTATATCTTTGGCTAAAAAATATGATTCCTTGAATCAACTGGCCCAAGTAACATCCAATATATCAATCATGGATTCTCTTAATCTATCAAAAGATCTTTAGGAATCACCTATTGAGACATTGTCAGGCCCAAAAGTGTTTGAAATCGAGGTTGCTGATGTAGAGGTATACAATATAGAGAATAACCTAGCAGTGTGTCATGCTGTCATATCTTTCATAGACCAATATGAGGATTATGTTGTAAATGGAAACATCAAACCCTTGTATTTATCGAGAAAGGTTAATGATACCGACATTATATGAGTATTCATTGATAATGGCCCATGAGTCAACCTTATTCCCAAATGTAAAATTCGTTATTTGTGTCTCACTGAATCTGACTTGTCTCCCTCCACTCTGATGTTGAAAGGTTATAATAAGAATGAATAAGTACTTATGGGTGAGATTACACTTAAAAATCAGTTTTGGGATTTTATATCTGATTCTCGTTTCATGGTTATCTAGGACACATCTTTCAACATTCAGCTGGGAAGGGCATGTTACATGAACATGTGGACTTTCCTTCTTCACACCACTAATGTATCAAGTATTTATTTATTGGTCAAATTGGGAAATTTCAATTTGATAAAGAATCTTTAAAAACATTTTAACCTTAGTATATTTATGTAGAGTTCCATGACACAAATGGAAAATAGTCTATGGTGAAGGATGCAACAAGAATAAATATTCTGGATGGTCTAAAAAAGATACCTGATAACCCATTCATGCATCTCAATATAGATTAATTTTTACCCATTGATCAATTTGAAAAGGTTGTCCCAAATACAATCACTCACTCAGTGGATTCAATAATGTTAGTTGCGGGAATTGAATCTAACAACATAAGATAAATCATTGATTCACCAAACAATGATGGAAGCCTAAATAGATATGTCTTCATTCCATCTATTAAACTTCAACAAGACTTTTCTCCATCATCCAGGCTATATTAAGTTTTCAAACTCATGAAAAAAGAGGTATGATGATTCCTGCCCCATCATGTTCCCTTTAGAACTTCAAAAAGACCTTTTATCATCAATTGGGCCATAAATGGATGCCTCCTCTTCAAGACGTCCAAATACCGACTCTACCTATAGCTCTAAAAGTCTTTATTCATCACCTAACCTTAAATAAGAGATAGAAGAGGTAGAACCTGTGGAAGAAGAAGAAGAATATCTTAGGGACGCCCCTCCACAATTTGAGGAAGGCATATCCACCAATGTGGATGAACTCAGAGAAACAAATATCTGTAAAAAGGAAGATCTACACCCAACTCTGATTAGTGAATCCATGACTTCTGAAGAGAAAGAGTTGTATACATCATTTATAAAGAAACATTGGGAATGTTTTATTATAATTAAATATATATTCCATGACTTGACTATGATATGGACACCCATCATTTGGGTTTTCTATAAGAGCACTGGGTATTTAATCACGTTGTAAGAAGAACACACCCAACTAATGATTCCAAAATTGATGCTGAAGTTGAAAATATTATCAAAGAAAAATTCATTATGGAAGTGATATATCCCAAATGGATAATTAATATTTTCCCCGTAAAAAATAGGAATGGAAAAATTAGTGTCTGCATCGATTTTAGAGATGTCAATCAGTATTTTCCCAAATATGACCTCCTGGTTCCAGTCACAAAACTCTTGATTGATAAAAAAACTATCTACAAAGCTCTATCCTTCATGGATGTTTACTCAGGGTATAACCAAATATATATTTTCCCATAAGATGATAAATTTTCATCATTTCAAGTCTCAGAAGGCATTTTTTTTGTATCGGGTAATTACATTTGGCTTGAAGAATGCCGGTGCAACATATCAAAATACAATGCCCCACCTCTTCAAACCCTTATTAGATAAATTCATTGAATACTATTTTGTTGATTTAGTGGTCAAATCCAAAAAAATGTTCAGATTACCTGGCTAACCTAAACAAAAAATTCAGCATGCTTCAAAAGTATAATATGAAGATGAACCCCTTGAAATGTGTTTTCGGGGTATCCTCCAGAAACTTTCTCAGTTTTGTTGTACACCATTGTTGTATCAAAGTTGATCTTGAAAAGAATAAGGATATTATATGAATTTTACCTCTTCAACACCTAAAAGAGTTGATAGGACATAAAGTAAACATGGCCTATATTCAGTGCTTCATAGCCAATCTACCAAAAAAGTGCTCTCCATTCACCAAATTGATGATGAAGGGGTTCAAATATCAATGGACCAATGATTTTCAAGAGGAATTTGATACGCTCAAGAAATACATCTTTATTTCACTGGTATTGATGCCACATATTTAATGAAAACCACTCATTATTTATGCGATGGCATGGGAGTGATCACTCAGAACCTTCCTTGCATAAAAGAATGATGCTATGAATTAAAATTACCTTTACTATCTCAGTCAAACCATCCTCAATGAGAGACTCAATCCTTAGATATTGAGAGAAGATACTTAGAATTAATCTTTTCAGTTTAAAAACTAAGGCATTATCTACATCATCATGAGGTCCACTAATTATCTTTTTATAAAATACTCAAATTTATCCTCAGTGGTCCTATTCTTACAAGTCTTCTGGAATAGTGGGCAGTTATTCTGCAATAGTTTGATATAAAATGTGTGCCTCAGAATGCAGTAAACAACCAAGCCTTAGTAGAATTCCTTGCTAAACACCCATCTTTGGGAGAGATATCATTGAATTTTGAACTTCCTAATGGAGAAATAATATTTATTCATGATAGTTCCTAAATATGAGAAATGTACTTTTATGGTTCTTCTAGAAGTCCAAAATGAAATAGAATGGAAGGACATAATCTCAAAAAAGATGTATTATGGATTTTTCTTATCTCCCCAGAGAAGGAATAATTTACATACTCCTTATTATTAGACGGTGGAACCAATAATGAGGTAGAGTATCAGGATCTCATTATATGCCTAGAATTAGTCCTTCAAGTTCCAGTGGATCACCTGGAATTAAATGGTGATTAATAATTGATAATCAAACAAATCAATTGGGAATATTATATTAGAAAATAAGAACTAATTCCACTATGTGATTATGTATGAAGGATAATGGAAGAATTACCCTTGAAACCAACATTGGATTATGTCCCACAGCCACAAAATACCCAAGATAATGCATTGGAAAATGCAGCTATATACATTGAAGATCCAAATTAGGATGAGACTATCATTATCATTTCTCATCATCAAGTTGTTTCACCTTTTTTTCAAATTAGAACAGAGGAAAGCAATGAAATCATTTTCATTTCTGAATCATTTGGTCCTACTATAGGATGGATGTCAACTATTACAAAATATCTTGGAAATTGGTTACTTCCACCGAATAGAGTTGAAAGAGAGATGATATTGCAGCGAGTAGTTAATTTCACTCTTTATGATATCCCATATTACCAGAAGTTCTTCTATAGATGAATCTTTGAAAGAATTCTTCTCAGATGCATTGATGGGGATGAAACTACTAATTTCAAGAAAGAAGTACATGCAAGAGCATGTGGTTACCACCAGTATGGGCATATGATTTCTAATAAAATCCAATAGCTCGGAGACTTTTGGCCATCGATGATGTAGGATTACATAGATTTCACTAATATGTGTCCTCCCTTCCAGGTTCATGCCAACATCATTCATCAAACCTAGAGTTTCTACATAAATCTAAATACTTATGGCCATTTGCAACATGTGGAATGGATGTAGTGGGTCTTTATCCTCCATCTACGACTAAGTAGTTAAAATACATTCCTACAGACATTAATTTATTCTATAAATGGGATGAGGCAATACATCTTAACGAAGACGGGGCCAAAATAATTGTTTGCTTTGTCAAAGCTAATATCATCACTAGATTTTGTGTCCCTCATACCATATTAACAGAAAATGACACCAATTTTTGTTATGTCAAGGTAGGGAAGAAATATCAAGAACAAAGTGTCAAATACAATCATTCATCCCGCTACTATGTAACAACTAATGAATAGGTATAGGATTTCAAAAAGACTCTATCAAATACACTCCAAAAGATAGTGGATAAAGATACAAAATCTTGTAATCATAAACTCCTTCATGATTTATTAGCTTACATGACCTCTACCTGTACTACCACACGAGAAGCTCTATACACATTGGTATATATAACAGAAGTAGTCATGCCCATTGAAGTTCAAATTCCTTCACTTAGAGTTTCCATATGTGACTAGTTACCTATAGATGAGCAGTCATAGAAGCAACTAGATGAACTTGAGCGATTAGATGAAAAGATATTACATACCTTTCATAACTTGTATGTCTATCAGAATATAATTGCACAAGATATTTACTATAAAGTTGTCCTCTATTAATTTCTTTAGTGAGAATTGGTATTACTTGCAAGGACTCTGATGATACCAGGAAACAATCCTACAACATTTGAGAAAAAGTGGGAAGGACCTTAATAAATACATAAGATCCACTTTAATGGAGATTATTCCCTAATCTCAATGGATGTATAATTCATTACAACTCCTTCCAATCAAAGGTTCCTAAAAATTTAAAATTTATAATCATAAAGAGAATATTCTAGTGACATGAAATTAAAATACATAGAAACCATAATATTAGCTGAATGGTGTTAAAATACATAGCACCATACACATCCATGTTTCATGACATTATATTGTATAACACCTTCATCCTTTTCACATGACGTTAAACTGCACAACATAATTTTTCTTTACTCTATGAAATTGAATTGTATGATTAACATATCTTTCATTTGATGTTGAGAAATCCCCAAAAGATACCACAAATTGAAATTCCTTATGGTCCTTTAAAAGATGAGTGGATTCCATGCATAGGCATTACTCACATCATTAACACTCTTTAATGGAACTTTAGAGCCCAATTTTCTCTCTTCTTGAATCAGATATGCATAGAGACCCCATTTTAAGAACTATGTGTAGCTTTATTCTTTTCCCTAGAAAGATACATAGTGACACATGGACATTATTACCTTGTCTAGCCACAATATTTCTTTCATGTTTAGTGATTTATGTCCCCACTGCAAGACGTTAAAATGCACAATTATTTAAGAACCATGTGTTCCTTGATTCTCATTTAAATGAGATACAAAGTGACGCCCAGATCTCCAATCTTGGGCCCAACTTCAACCATAAAAAAATAATTTCCCCTTTTACTCTATATGAACTAAACCTATATAGAGAAATTTTCTAGAATACATGGTTTGATTCTAATACCATCCTATGTCTTGAGTCTAACTATTATTCTGGAATGTATCAAAGGTATCTATCTCTCACATCAAATTCATTTGGTGTAGGGAATGATCTTTTCATGAAATATGTGTGGCTTGATTATTTCCTCAGAAATATATATAGTGATGCCTGGATCTCTTATCCTGGGTCTACGTGTAATGTCCAAAAATCCCCATTTATCCCTTATGTGTATTAATCAGTCATAAATGGAGAATGTTTCAAGAACTATATGAGTCTTGATTCTTGCCTCAAAAATATATGTAGCGATGCCTGAATATCCAAACCTGGGACCAACCATGATTTTGGAAGACAAAACCCCCTTTCTTTTCCCCATGCATGAGCCAGATCTGCGTAAGGATAGATTTCATGACTTTTGGATTAAATCTTATTACAATAATATATATGGTGATACATATACATCTTTCTTTAAGCCCAACCATTAGCATGTAAATTATAAAAAATCCCTCTTCCCCATATCAAAACCTGATAATATGGGGAACATGTTCAAGAACTATGTATAGCTTGATTATTTCCAATAACAAGATAGGTAGTGACAGATGGGCCCTATATCTAAGCTCATACAACATTCCATCATTAGACACATATATTTTACTTGCTTTACCTTTGTTTTCTGAAATAATATTTTACACTCCCTATTTCCCACACCAAGAACAAATCACGTAGGTTTAAGAATTGGGTAAAGAACTTCAATGCATAAATAAGGTATCTCAATTCATATTTGGGGTTATCAATGGTCTTGGATGAAAGACCTTAACAGACACAACAATTTTCCTCATCAAATGAAAATAAAATGCACGATCTTCTCAAAAACAATAACTATGCATGTTTTGATTCTATTCCATATGAGATACGTAGTGATGTCCAAATTTCAATCTTGGACCCAGCCCTAAAATCACGCAATTGATTATTTTTTCCCAGGTATGATTCAGATCTACAAGAGGGGATCAATGAGAGTTCTCATCATATATATGAACCTATATTCAAGGAACCCAATTATTCCTCACTAATGAATTTAATTAGGTTGGGGTAATATTTTGTTAATAACTACATGTGTCTTGATTTTTACCCCAACAAGATATGTAATGACACTTGGGTCCTATCCTTTAGTCTAGAAACAATATTATTTTTAATGTTGCAATCACTTAACGTCCTTACCTCATGATGTTAAACTTCACAGACCTAGAATTACTATTTGTGTCTTGATTCTCATCTATATAAGATATGTAGTGACATCTATATTTTCAATACTAGGCCTAGCTACAACATGATATGAAAAGGCATCATTTCTCCCATGTTCGAGTCAAGTATGCATGAAGATATCCAATACATTTTTTCACCTTATACATGAACATATATCCGACCTAATTACGTGTAGATTGATTATTCCTTTGACAAGATACGTAGTGAAACTTGGGCCCTATACCCTAGTCCAACCACAATATTAAATTAAAATTCATATTAAATCCCATAATATCCCTACATCATGACTCTAAACTACATAGTGTTATGTCCTTATTGCATTACTTTAAATTTCATGTTACACAGATAACTACATATGGATTACTTCTCATTCCATTGATATATGTAGTGAATAATAAGACTTAGATCCTTGTCCCAGCCATGAGATATATTAAAATACCCCCCTTTTGCATACAATTAAAATCTATACATGATCTTTTATTTTGGTCCCTCTCTTCAGAGAACCCATAGAAACAAGATATGTCCTCTTTTTATACACATGTGGAAGATCAATGTAAGGGATTCTAAATTCATGGACAACATCAGTCCAAACATTTATTTTATGCATTGGACAATTCCTCTTTCAAACCTCATACTCCTAATATTGAAATACTTTTATACATTCATAATATTTCATCAATTTATGTTGATTGAATGTCTAATACCATGGATCTCGTTTTCCTGACTATACTGTACATGCCTTAGTTGGCCTTTCATAAAATTCACCTACATAACCGGCATGTCATCCAAAAGATGCCCCTATTTAGCTATGAAACCCATTCCCTATTTGAACCTACATAATAAATCCTACATATTTCTTCTATCAAATAACAGTAATTTCATTCTTAGGAGAATCATATTTAGTCCCATTAGGTTTTTTATGGTATGTAGGAGCCCAACAATTTAAAGTGGTCAGCCTTTGTGTATTTGTCTCATATCCATTCTCCAGGCCAGAATGTCTCGAAGACCGTGGTTTACATTTTTCATATTCATATGTTAAATAATATTAGAATGACCATGGAATATTCAAACACATAATCCTCCATTATATCCACAATATTATGGGTTGAGTCATATGACATAAAACTACAAACACCATACTTCTTAAACACGGGTTTGACCTTCGTAGAGAGACTATTTCTCCAATTATTTAAAAATCATGACTGAAAATATGAATTTTGTATTCAAGTACATATCTCAATAAACCAAACATTGTAATTGGGAAGATCTGATTCACCATAAAAATTCATTAGCTTTTAGAAAATAGAATGTCATAATTCTTGAGAGCTCCTTTATCTGACCATGTAGTATGTGCCCCATGAGGCCTTTCCTAAAATTTGAATCCATAATAGACATGTCAGCATAAGGATTCCACTATTTGTCTAAAAATCACATTCCCTAGTTTTCCGAGTATAATAAAACCCCCATAACGGTTTCTTCAAATAGTGGTGACTTATTTCTTGGAAGAGACCCCCTCTAAATGTCATTATCCGTTTTCCCAGGTAATTCTTCAGATTCAAAAATCTCCAAATCACATCTTACAATTCATCTTTTCCATACCCAAATATGGTAGCACATTTCCATACAAATATCCAATAATTAGAGTACCATCAAGTCTCTATCCAAATCTAAAGACTTTAAATCAAAACCCAAAATTTCCTTACTGCATAAATTTAAATCTACATAGCATAATGTCCTTACAGCATTACATTAAACTAAACAACATAATGTCCTTGTGGTATGAATTTAAAAATCACACCATAATGTCATTACAACATGACTTTAAATTGCACAACATATTTTCCTTTTTGGATTACTTTAAAATGCATGACCCTCATATTTTCCTTATTGCACGATGTGAAACCACACATCATAATATACTTGCTACATGAAATTAAAATGCTCATCATAATATCAAAAATCCCCTTTTTGAAAAATTTAACTTCCTTAACACATAAAATTCGTGTAGGAGTGACTTCTCATTCATGGCCTATGTTGGCACAAATGGTCCCTTTTATTCATAGGATTCTTTCCTTATCAAATCCACCCACTGTGGTCTTGAGACATCCAAATCATAAACCCCTTTTTTATTAGTAGTAGAATGTCACAATTCATGGGAGATCCTTTACATGAATATAAAATATGTTCCACCAATTATCCTTGAATTTTTTACTTATATAATAGGCTTGTCTCATAAAGGATTCCATTGTTTGGCTATGTAGTATCTACCCTAGCCGGCCCTGTATAACACAAACCCTATAACGGGTTAGTCAAATGATGTTAAAATAATTCTAATGAGAGGGATCATATATTCTTATGCTTCATGTTTTGGAATTAGTGACCATAAAAAATCATGACTCAAGATTCCCCTTGTAAGTATCTAAAGAATATTATGAACTTCCTAACCATCTATCCTTGTTTGGGTTTTTAAACTTAAAATTCATGTTCAAAGTTGTTCAACCTAAAACAAAAGCTTTATTAGTACGACATGCATGAAATTAAACTACCAAAAAAAGAGACATAATACTCACCAGGTTTAAAACTAGTAAAGGGGACTCTTGACAAAAGTTGAGTTTTAGCTTTCTAGGACAACATTTTGTATGGTTTAGGAAATATCGAGTAATAAAAAGTAAAAGAACAAAACGTTGATAGGGTTTTCCATAAGAACCTACAAATAATAAAACTATTCTCATTGGGCCCCATGTTTTAGGAAATAATTATAAAATCTTTCCAAACATTATGTAGCCGAAAACCCCACAAAATGAAGTTGGAATGTGTCAAAACTCCCTAATTTTTTATTAGAACCAGATTATTTTCATTATGAGTGAATATAATTCTATGGGGGGGGGGATTTTTAGACACCATGAAATGTGTTCCATGAACTTTTCCACAAAACATTCTAAACTAGGATCAAAATTCTTGCAGTGGTACTCTACATTTTTCAAAGGGGTTAGTGATGGTAAAGAAGGAACCTGCCCAAAGGGTCAAGACAGTAGCCCGACACTGATCTCGAGTAGGGGTGTGGGAGAACTACCCCTATATATCGATAATATGTTTTTACTATTTCCTTGTTGAAACTCTATTTCATCACATTGATTAAAAAGTTACAAAGGGAAATTCCTTAAAAACATGAGGACAAGATAAAAAAATATTTCAAATGTTGAAAAGACTCAAGATTTTGTTCACCCAAGGTTTCTCGAATAATAGATGGCAAGAAAGTATTTGCACGTCCCTAACTCTCACAATACCAACTTTTTCACCAAGTCTCATTTTCCCAAGTTATCATTTTTCATATAAATAGACCCATGGGGTATTTATTTGTATGATCAAATTTCCCTAAAGGTTGATTGTTACACTGATAACCGTAGTACTTCACCCAAGTCCTCCAAAACCTCCAAGATAGTTCTATACAACCTAAGGTGAGGTAATTAAAGGGGGTAATGATATTTATGTTCTATAATTGTTAAAAATTAACAAAAATTGTGTGAATCATTCATCTAACCCCCTAAATTAAGAACACTTTCATGACTTCCCTTCCTCAAGTAGGAAGTTGTGCGCCCCATTTTTGGGAATACCTATGAAGACTCTTTAAGGATTTAGTCAAGTATCACCCAAGTCTTGTAATATGTGTTATTCTTCACAAAAGGTGCAACCAATTTTCCCAAGTCTACTTGCATGCCACATCCCTATATGACTCTTATATGAGCACCAATTTCTTAGTTTATCTCACCCCTTCAGGCTTCACAAGTAATTCATGAAGCCTCCTTAAAATCCATTCATGGAAGGGATTCTCATTCATTGGCCAAATTTCCTAAAAATAATCATGTTGAAACCTCCACCAAGACCTCATTATTTACCATTTTTTTGGAAAGTCACATCATTGTGTCTATAATTTGGGTTTTTATATCTATTGTTAGAGGTTTACCACACATTTCATATAAGTTTTCCAAGATCCTCAGGATGTTTGTAGGTTTGAATATATATGATCATGTAGACTATTAACTTAGGGATAGTGTTGTTGAGTTTCCCGTCTTAGATTTTGAGGATAGGAATCTATACTTCCCTTCTCATCTTTAAGACCTGGAGCCTCCAGTTCTCAATAAGAAGAGTGAGGATCACACTTTCTTTCCTTTCAACCAAGGAAAATTATCCCTTAATAAACAACCTTGAATAAATTAAGATGATAATAAGATCTATATCACCCAACTGAGTGTCTTAAAAAATCATCATTGTTATAATAACGACCAAAAAATTTATAATTAGTATATGAGAGGATACCATTGATGGAGAACCTCGATTCATTTAGATATCTCTATTAATAAATAACCTTTAATGCATAAAGATGATTATAATTTCCATACATTATTATAATTTATTTCCAATGTTGGTATAACCAACCTAATTATTGGGAAATAATGAAAGATTCATGAACATATATTAAATCTAGAAGAGCATTCTAAAGTAGGAAATAATTCCCCCCAAAAGGTTGTGATGAGTCGGACCTCCCATCCTCTCGACTAATATGATTTCTTAAGAGTCGTAGGTCAAAACAGCTAACGAACACCTACCATTGGAAATCAGGTCCCTTTTGGATATAGATCCTTTGGGTGTTTTTTGGTCCATAAACAAATCTATTTGAATCCATTCAGAAATAGTGATTCCTAACTAGAACACAAGCATTTCGAGGGAAACTAATACTAAGAATGGATGTGGTTCTTGAGAAAAATGTAACTATAAGTAATAACTCTGAAAAGGAATAGCATGCTTTACTCGAGCATTACCTAGTACCTGACAACATGCCTTACAACACACCTGGGTTGACACTCCTGGTGGATGGTTTTAAAAACTTTACAAAGTCTTTATGAACCATCATTAAGGACTTCAATAGATGATGATCATGGACGACCTTCATTAAACCTGACATTTTTAATAATAAAATGAAGGTTTCATCATTTTAAAAGATTATAAATAAATTTTCATTATAATGTTGTTTCCCATTATAAATTTTTTTTATCACACTATGAAATATGGTTTTAGTCAATGTTAGGAACCATAATGAACAAGGTTGATGATGAATGAGATATAATATGTTTTTATAAGAAACCAAATCGGATTATGACTAGATTGAATGATATTTTAATTATCCCCAATCATTTATCATGATATAAGGTTAAAAATTTTCACCTTAATCAACATTCAGTCTCACTAATGAAGAGAATTATAGATTTCACTGCGTGTTTGGGTGGTGGAGACCATGTAGGGAGGAAAATTAAGTTTCATGTATTTATTTAATGAATTAAGAAGAACTCAAGGGAATATCTTAAAGGAATTAGAATATATTTTATCTATAGAGAATAAGGGAACAAAGTAAGTAAATTCTAAGAAAAAATGAATATTTTAGTTGATGTAATGGATGAGAATAATGGTTTCCATAAGGTATCATCAATGGTTGAATGTTTTAAATGTGGAATTAATGGTAATTATAAAAATTGATTTCGTAGGGGGAAATATCTAAAATAAGATCAACAAGGTTGTTTGTGTAAATTTTTTGTTATTTATGATAAAGAGACTACATATGAAATTTGAATGTAATGAGGTGTTATAGAATAATATAAATAATCGTATTTAATGTTTTAATAATGAATTGGAAGGATTGAAATTATTATGTTTTGTAATTCATGAATTATGTAAATCATAACATATAAATATAATAGGATTTTTCTATAGAAGTTTTTTTATTAAGGTTTCAAAATAATATGTTGAATGGTAATAATGAAAAAGAATAGTGAATTAATGATATGGTGATACTCTATGGAAAAAACACATAGTTCCGAAAAATATAATCTTAAAGATGGGATTGATTTTAAGGTAATGTGTGTATTTTTTAAATAAAATGAGATTTATATAAAAACATAGTGGTTAAAAAATTGATTTTATGACAAACGTTTTTTTATAGATGATAATAATATTCTTGAAAATGTTATATGATCATGGAGAATTATGGATATGACCAATACATATGATTTTATATAGTTTTATTAAAATGACCATCTATATTTTGGCAGAAAACTGATCACATATAGCAAGTCCAGGGGTCTTGAACCCACATCTCAAGGTATGAATGTGTGTGGTACCTTCCACAGGCCTTGGTTATGTACTAATTTTTTTACATTGTTTTTAATTAGATGGTATGAAGGTTAAATATTATGTTGATTTTTAGAAATATATTATAGGATACATTCATTTTATTTTGGGGTGACTAATTATATTTTATGTGGCATTTTATTATTTTGAGGAATATATAAACATTTCATTTAATGTAATGGATTTTTTGGGAATAATGATATTATGTTTTTGGAGGTGTAATTTGAAAGGGTATGAAATAACCTTCAAGGTTAAAACCTTATTTAATGTTTATGTTATTGAGGTTATTTGGGATATATGGTTATATATTTATGGAATAATCTATGTTAAATCTCTGGTATTATTGTAAATTTTTTGAGATTAATATATAAATTTTTATTTGTAATAATTTATTACCTTATGCTACCCATTTTGGTTTTAATAAAGATAGGATGTATATCTTGTTAACATGTTATGTATTTTATGATATATTAAAAGTTAATTTTAGTTCTTCATGAATAAAAAAATCATATTGGATATTCATTCCCATATAGTAAGAGGTAATGTGGAAATTGATTTTAAAATAATTAAAGGGTAAAATTCTATTTATGAAATAAAATTACATAAAATAAGTTTATATTCTATTGTTATAAATATTGATATAAAAATAATTCCTCAAATATAATAAATGGATCTTAAAACAAAAATGAAACCCTATAACATTCATATCTAATGAATAAATGGTATTTAATGAATAAATGGTCTTTATTTCAAATTTGGGTTCTTTTTCACGGCATGAATTGGTATTTCTGGCATCCGTGGACTCTCAATGATATAGCCTCATGTATTGGTATACCTTTAAAGATTGATCAACGAATACTCAATTCCGATCTAGGATTGTAATACTATGTGATGGTATAAGTTGACATGGATGTAATGTTACTGGAGGTCATCATTTTCATTGCCAATGACTACCAAGCTGAAGTCCGTGTCGAGTGCGAAAGGATTCCCCCCTACTGTGAGCTTTGTAAAATCGTTGGTCACTCTCTGTTGAAGTGCTGCGTCATAAAAATCCAAGTTTCCCAGTCCTCAGAGGATGGGTGGAATGAAGTGAGGAAGAAGAAAATATGTAAAGCTTTAGCCCTTGTCATCCCTGAACCTCCGAAGAAGAAGATTGATGTATGGGTGATAAAAACCAATTACTTGGGTGAAATCTCTAGGGTAAATAGGGATAAGAAAGTGGAAGTGGAGGAAATGGTTGAGCTTGATCAAGATATATCAGGAGACATCGAGTTTCTGGTTCTGGAAACCTGCACGAAAGACCCTAACCTCATTACAGGGAAATGTGTTGTTTTAGTCTCTTCATTATAGTCCTCGCCGACACCTGATCCAGGTTTCTATTACTTCAATTTTGAAGACCGATGATTGACTTATACGGCCTTCCACAAATTTTTTAGTTTCATTAGAGTCTTATCACAATGCTAGTCATAAGGAGGAGGTTCATGTTGAAATTCGTGACACCTCTCGGCCCCCTCAATAGGTCATTGTAGATGATTCTCCTATACTGGAACCAGCTCGAGCTAAAGGCCCCAACCCCCTGGTTCAGTTAGATGAGCTCCAAACCATTGCATCTAAGACGGGAAGTTCTAGTATGATTTCCTCTGATTTTCTTGTTCCAATCATTGAACAAGGCATAACAGTTATCACCCTTATCCCCCCTACATGCCCTTCCACTAATCTGGCATTTATAAATGTTACCTTAGACCCACAAAACAAGCTTGTTATACCTATTTTGGATACCAGGACAGTGTACAAACAAGTTATCCCTGATTTTTATATTTTTCCCCAGACCATAAACTTAAATGATAAATCACATGATGGTCATATAATCACCCCTATTTCTATTATATCATCTTCTTTTATTAATGATTTGAATGTCTCAGGTGCTATTAATAGCTTGTCTGTCTCTACTATAAGAAAACAGGTAATGAATATGCCTTTGGCCTCCTCCTAAAAACCTAGAAGATCCAAGAGGAACAAGGGCTCAAATGGTTCCAACAATAAAAAGAGGATCCCATGCTCCAAAACAGGTTTAAAATGGATGTGATTTTTCGGAACTGTCAGGGTATAGCTAACACTGACACCCTTTTGTTTCTAAAAAGAATTACTATGACTTAGAAACCAAAAACATTAGCTCTTGTTGAACCAAAAATTAACTTCCCTATGAATTTTTTTCATCTCGCTACTACTGGATACAAATTTCTTGGTGCTTTCTCTAATGGTAATAGTGTTTCATCTCTTTGGATATTTTATCACACCTCTTTGCAAGATGTTAACATTATCAATCGTTCTGATCAAATGTTAACTTCCGATTTTACGTATGATAACAAGCACATATTTTTCAATTTAGTTTATACAAAAAATAGATACCAATATTGTAGGCCTCTTTGGAATAACCTCTTTTCTTTAGCTAACTTCATTCATGATCCTTGGTTGGTGTTGGGTGAATTTAATTCCATTCTTTCCCCTAGTTAGAAACCAGGACCTTCTCACTCTCCCAATTCTTTGAGAGAATATAGAGCCTCAATTAAAGAGTGTAATCTGGTTGAAATCAATCTTATAGGTGTGAAATTTACCTGGTATCATAGGCATTATAATTGGGTTGTTGCTAGTAAACTTGATAGGGATCTAGTAAATGTATCGGCTCTTGATGTGTGGGAAAATATCTCTAGCTTAAACTTTCCTAAACTAAGCTCTAATCATCATCCTATTCTTGTTTCCCTTCTCTCAAAAAGAGAAAAACCTATTATCCCCTTCAAATTTAACAATGCTTGGTCTAATGATTTGGACTACTCTTATCTCATCCAAAGATGTTGGGAATCTATGAATCATCACTCCGATTCATTTTTCTGTATTACCAAGATCAAGCATCTCAAACATTTCCTCAAGTGTTGGTGCAGTTCTAAATCCAAGAAAAATGACCAAGACATCTCCAACCTTGATAATGACCTCAATCAAATTCAAAACAACTCTACTAACGCTGATTTTTTCCCAGGTCCCAAAACAAAATAAACATCTCTGTTAAGCTCAACTCCCTTTTAGACCTCAAGGAAAACATTCGCAAACAAGTCTTCAAAACAAAATGTCTCACTGATGGGGATAGAAACACCAAATTTTACAATGCACTTTAGAGTATCAGAAAAGTCAACTGCCCATTATCCTTTCTTAAAGATAATGACATTATCTACTCCTCTGAGTCTGCCATTTCTAATCATGTGGTCCCTTATTTTAACAAAATTTTTAATGGTCCTTATATTAATAAGAATATATTGCCTAGGATCATCCTGAATTAGGTCAATAAGTATTACAATCTCTTTCTTTTGAGTACCCCCCTATATCATGAAATCAAAGCCACTATCTTTAGTCTTAATCCTATCAGTGCTCTAGGTCCAGATGGTTTCAATAATGGTTTCTTTTAACACCACTAGATAGTTGTTCAGAAAAATGTTTGCAAACTTGTCAAATTTTTTTTATTACTGGCATTCTTCTATATGGTCTCAATGCCCAATTCCTCACCTTAATTACTAAGGTGGACAATGCCCCAGAAATCCACTTATCTAGACCTATTTCTCTCATCAACTCTCTATAAAATCTTTACCAAGATCTTCACCAATTGAATTTCTTATCTGTGTAGTAAAATCATTTCTTGAAACCAATTTGGATTCATCAAAGGTAGATACATTCAACATTTCATTTTCCTTGCATCACAATGCACTAATTCTCTGAATAAATTCTCCATGGGGGCAATATTTCCATAAATCTCGATGTTATGAAAGCCCTCGATACCATCGATTGGTCCTTAATTTTCATAGTTCTCCAAACTTTTCGTTTTAATGATATCTTCATCAATAGGATTCACTCTCTTTTTAAATCTAACTTGATCTCTATTATTTTCAATGGCTCCCCAAGGGATATTTCAAAAGTTCTATGGGGGTCCGACAAAGAGATCCTCTCTCTGCCATCCTCTTTGCCATTGTGGAGGACTACCTTAGTAGACTTCTCACCTCTCTAGTTCATCAAAACAAACTCAAACCTATTTAGTCAGCTAGGAATCTAAACGTTCCGTCCCATATTCTTTACAATGATGACATAATCATATTCCTTAATAGGAGTAAACAAAATATTCTTAGCCTTAAAAATTCTTTATCCCACTACGAGGAGGTCTCGGGTTAATCCATCAGTTGGAATAAATATTTTATCTTCTTTAGGAAATCTTTCCCCCTCTCTAGAAAAAGTCACATCATAGAAAATATTGGCATTAAAGAAGGTTACTTCCCCTTGACTTATTTGAGAGTACCAATTTTTTAGGTTAGGCCTAAGTCTATTTATTACAATGCTATTTTTGATCAGGTGATTAATCAGCTCTCCTCCTAGAAAAGGAAATCCCTGTCCATGACTGGTAGGATTTGCCTTGTGAGATCAACCATTGTCTCCAAAATGGTGTATTCCCTCATGATCTACAAATGGCCTCTTGGTCTTCTCAAGAGAATAAATAACTATATATTTTTTTCCCTGGACCGGAAGCATCATTGAACAGATAATTTTTACCATTCCCTTCTCAATCTGCTGCAAACCTATCGAGAAGGGTGGACTTGGTATAAAAAATCTCAAACTTTTTAATGAGGCCCTCCAAGCCAGACTCACCTGGAGAGTGATCAATAAAAAATCTTACTCAGTTGCCTTCCTTAGAAATAAATTTCTTGAGAGGCTCAAAAAAGGGAATTTCAACTATGTCCAATCCTCGCTTGGGTCTTCCATTAGAAACTCGTTTTCCCACATCATGGAAAAATCAAGATGGTTGGTTATCTTAGACTCCCCCATTAAATTTTGGCAGGACAACTGGATTGGCACTCCCCTTGATTCTATTATATCTCCTAATACCTCTCAGAATAGCATTAACTGCACCATAAAGGAAGTGATGCACTCTAGATATTTGATGCTTTCTGACTTTATCATGAAAGTTGTTGATGGTTACCCCTTCTCTAATGATGATGGTTGTATGGTTTGGGAACATGCTCACAATGGTATTATTGACTCCAAATTTTTTTACAATAATTGTTTCTCTAACTCTGAGTCTATCTTTTCCTGGTTAAAATCATTTAAAAAACCTTGGATTAAACCTTCAAGACTTAATCTCATTTGGTGTATTGTGCACAACCGTCTTCCCACTAATATTTTTCTCCAAAATTTTGGCATTCATCTCTGCTCTAAATGTCACCTTTTTCATCAACATAGATAGGATCCCAATCATCTCCTTCTATCATGTGCTATGGCCTCTGCTCTTTTGAATTTTATTACTGACATTTTTGATTTAAGATTGATTTTTTCTGACAGTATCCTACACTAGCTAAAATGATTTGTGGAGATTGACTCTTCACAGAAAATCAAGAACCTCTTTCTATCTACTGTTGTGGAGCTCCTACCCATTATCTGGAATGATATAAATGTTGTTATTCATAGTAATTACTCTCCCAATCCCATAGAAGTTCAGACAAGAATTCTGATTTCCATTAGAGATGCCGCCACGATCCAGAAAGCTTATTGTGACAACTCAGTTCGTGACATTGTGATCTTACGACGTCTTAGGATTGATGGAATCTTCCCTCAGCCTATACACTTTCTCGAGGTGTTCTAGGAATCCCTGCTTCCTGGATGGATCAAGATCAATGTGGATGGGGCCTCCAAAGGAAATCCGGTACCAGCAGGTTGTGGAGATATCTTTAGAGACTCTCGAGGACTTTTCCCTGGTTGTTTCTATGGCAGCTGTAGTGTCACCTCATCCCTTAAGCTGAGATGTTGTCTCTTATCCATGACATTCACTTTGGTAAAAAAAATGATGGAACAATATCTGGATTGAAAGTGACTCCACCACCATTATTCAGGCAATTTGAATGGGGTGGTTCATCTTTCCTGGCCTCTTACTATGAGTTGGATGAACTGCCTTAACTTGATTCAGGAGCTCATATATATTTCCACCCACGCCTACTGCGAAGCAAATATTGTGGCTGATGTCCTTGCTAACAAGGGAATCAACTGGGCCATTATGTGGACCAATGAGTTGTCGGTTTACCTTCTCCTTTTTTATGAAAAGGATTTTAATAAAATTTCCTCTTTCAGAATTTTTTAATTTCCATGATTTCATTTAATAAATTTTGTATTGGTCGTTTAAAAAAAATGATCTCTACCACTCTATATAATTAATTATTTTTTTCTTTAACGTACAAATATTCAATTGCCACTAATTTTATCCAAATTTTAATTATAATTTTCAATTATTAGAGATAAATTTCATATTTCTCTTTAGAAAATTTTATGTAGAACATATATTAACCCTTTTTCTAAAATGGGTTTTCGATAATGAAATTTTCAATTGTCAAAGCCCGGATTACTGAGCACATGTAGAAATTGTGAGGACATGATTTATTTATGGGGTAAAATGTAATGACCAAATATTTTAAAATAACACTATGTTTGACAATGTACATGACACATAACACTATGATTTTAAGAGAATTTGACACCCTTACACTTAATGATATATTTCTTTTTAAACAAATTCAATCTATATGATTTCTTCCAATGAATTCTATGCTAGGTTTAAATAATTTTCAATACTCTATAAACATATTATTATTCAAATATGTGCATTATAACATAGATTTTAAGTTGGAGGGTATGAGTAGATCTAAATAAATTATTAAAATTATATTTTTTACACATATATAAAAAACTAAATGGTTATTTTCTGATTAAAAATAAAATTACAACCATTTGGAAGAAAAAGAAATGTTTTCTGAAAAACCATATTTTAAAAAATGTGGGTTTTTCACAATTTGTACACAATATTTTAAATTATTTGTTAAAAAAATTATACTATTTTACAAAATGAGAATTATTTTTTAAATCTAAATATCAAAATTATATTAGGGTTATTTTTTGGTTTTTTCTCAAAAGTTTCATTTTACAATTAATAGTGGAAAATACTGATTTTTGTTTAAAACTTCATTTTTGTTTAAATAATTTATAAAACCAATTATATTTTAATGTAGTTTTAAAAGTAAAATTTTCTAAATATTATATTTATTATCCCAAACTAGTTCATTAGAATCAATTTCATTTTTAATTTTGATATAAAAACTTTTTAAACTTTTGATTGTTTTTCTTTTGGAAAACCATTTTTTAGACCTTACGGTATGTTTAATTTTAAATGAAATTATTCAAATTATGTGATTTTAATTTTAAAAAATTGATTACATGTTGATAAATAGAATAATTTATATTATATAATAATTTCAACATCAATTTTTATCATGGTAAACACTGAAAACTGTATAACTTATTTACCTTGGTCAAGGTAAAAATATGTGTACTAGGGGCTTAAACTTAAAAGATAAGGGATAAAAATGATAAAAAACATGTATTATTCCTTTTTTATGGTTATATTAAGAACTTATATCTTACAGGGTTTGAAAATTTTCAATTTTTTAGCCTTTTTTCCGGGGAAATTGTGGGTCGAATTCTTTCTTTTAAAAAATTCCAATTGTGTGTTCTTCCCCACTTATAAAAGGCCACCTTATTTCCTCTCCTTCACACACATAAAAATTTTTCTTAATAAGAAAATAACTACCATAGAAAATAAACACATCCCTATACTCATTATATAATCCTTTTTTGACCATAAATCTAACATTGGAAGGGTTTTGGTATAAATCAATAGATGTTTTTGAAAACAAGTAACGTCCTCAACCGAGAATTTCATTTTATTTCATTTTATAACTCCTTAAAATATTGTTAAACCATTATTATGTAATAAAATCAATATATTAAATATAATTATATGTTTTTATATTATATTAATGAACTAAAACTATCTCTTCCACCCCAAATGTGAAACAAATCCATTGATCCTGTGTATGGCGGACCACCACCTTGTGAACCGACATAATTATTTTTCCGTCACCATTTATTATGGATGGATAAAATGATTTATATAATTATTTTATATGATATTTATAATATAATTATACTTATTTAATTATAGTATAACATATTCATTCTTACTTTACAATCCGTATGAAATTCTATAACATACTCACGTGTCCCGCGAACTCCTGCATCACGAAATGATGTGATTAATTTTTCACTAATCCTTTACAAGGAAGGTAATAAAGGTAAAAATTATGTTAAAATATATGGTATTAAATACAAATTAATTTTTTTTAAGTTACATGCATCATATACTTTCTTAATTTAAATTTCATTGAATAAATTAAAACATCATTCGTGTATACGGAAGACTACCACCTCACAAAGCGATGTGATTCATTTTCCACTAATGATTTACATGGAAATTAATAAAGTATACATTTAATGAATTTATGTGATATATTTATCATGATATTTACTTGATCAAATTAATATAAAATAAACTTTCTCACCCTTTCATACGTTAAGGAAATGTTAACGTCGCTTGTATATACGTACGACCTATTATCTCCACGAAGCAATGGGATTAATTCTACATGTTAAAATTTTTATAATGATTATAAATATGTATCTAATAAAAAAATTACATTTATAACATTAATATAATCCTCAAGATTATTATACTATATTCTATGTTTGAGATTTGGAACTTTCACGATAAAATATGCCTGAGAAAATAAGACAATTATCACCCAATACAATAATGATAATGTAATATTGTTAGCATAAAGGTTATAAGATGTTATAAAAGGGATAAAATATGATTTTATAAATAATAATATTATTAAGGTATAGGTTAATAAAATGTTTAAAACAACCATATTAGATGTTCAAGAGTGATCAACTAAAGGGAACTGCAAGGTAAAGAGTTTCTTAACTCAATTTCCATCCATTAGGATATATGTAAACTTCATTGATTATATTATTCCATGATTATGTATGAAATGAAATTTGTTTATATTATTATATATTTACACTGTTATTTATGTGTATACACATTTTCTTAAACATAATCATCCCATAATTTAACTCTCAGCTCAATGATACAAACATTGTAAGGGTTTCCATATCAAAAATTATTTCTTTAAGACACTTGTCCTTTTATACATATAATTTAATTCATATGGTGTATATAATAACTATTTAAAAATTATATCTTTAATAAAAAACAATCATATTATTTCATGTTAAAAATTCATTTATCTCCTTTATGGTATGTCAGGTTTCAAAGTCTATCAATGTGGTAATGGTTTATGCTTTAATCTCATTTTAATCGTGATTTCATATGCATGAATTTAAATTGAAGGAAATTATTAGATAATTTTATAATAAAACCCTTTAATATTATTCTCCTTGAGTTTTTTATTATGTTATCACGTAATAGAACCATTTTCCTCACTTAATAACTTAAAATGATTGATAAAATGTTTTTAATAAAATTGAAATTCATTTCTCTCTTTGGTCAAAAATCATTTTTCTTCTAAATCATTTTTTTTCAAAAATGTTTTATGATGATGGTTTTATATTATGTTTTACCTTAATGGGATTATTAAAATTGAATGACGCAATTTTTTTTCAAACATATAAAATTTATTTCATAAATAATATAAATATATATAAAACTATATTTTATATGGTTGCGCTAAAAATTAATATTTTATATAAAATGATATTTTTTTGTATATATATATATATTATATAAATATGTTACAACAAATATTATATATATATGTTAAAATAAATATTTTATATAAATATTTTAAAATATATACGTTCTATATGTATGTATGTTATGATATATGCATGATGAAATATTTTTGTTATTTTTATATGCTAAATTTAAATCATTTTGTTATTATTAGTAATGTTTTATAATATAATATACATAATTTAGATGATAATATAAAATAATTAAGTCCTTTTTAATTTATTATAAACCTATGTGTATTATATTAATGACCTTAATTCTTATCCATTAATAAAACGTTAATTACAATTCTATCCTCTCAGAGTTTACATATTTTTTGAAAATTAAATTTATGAATCTTGAAAAGTTGTCTAGAGTAAAATTGTTCTTTGACTTCTTATATTTTGTCCATTAAAATTTTAGTATATAAGGCTATGTAGTAAATAATTTTTGGTGAAATCATTAAAGAAATTAATTATTTCTAGTAAAAATTTTTAGGTTCAATTTATTGAATATTCATGTATTTTTTATCATATTAATGATAGAAATTTGGAATATTTTATTTTTTTAATTTATAACCTATGTATTCTTCTACCACAATCTCAATTTCATATTATTTGGCATTATATTAAAGAGTTTATGACCAAATCATATTAGAAATTAACCCCATCCAGAAAATCTGTCCAGATTCATTGTACCTAATGTCAACACATTTTTTAATACGATAATGGTGTAATTTTTGAATTTTATATTCTAAGTAATTTTTCCCCAATGTATTTTTCATACATCCTTAAAATTTCATCTTCTAAAACAATTCATTATAGGGTTTATGGTTGAATCACTAATGAGAATTATTTTATCCTAGAAGATTCATTGAACCGAGATGATTTTAAATCACATACACTTTTTTTCCATGATAAAATTCAAAATAGATGTTATTTCTATTGGTTTAAATGATCAAAATTACATAATAAATCATCTTTAAAAATTTCATACATATCCAACAAAGGGGAAAATGTTATGACTAAATTTATGTGGTGGGACACATCAAGTCAGATCCATATCAGCATTGATTTCATATCCACTTATCGCATCTCAAAATGTGTACCCAACATTAAATATCTAAAAAAATATAGTTATATTATAATATTATCCAAAAAATAATAATTCATCAGAAATAAAAATTTAGAAGAAAAATACTAAAATGTAACTGAAAGGGAAAAATTGGAATTCCCATACAAATTTTCAAATTTATAATTATTGTTTGCCAAAATATATTTAAGAAACAATGTATTATTTAACGATAGATTACTATTTTGGATTAACATAACTAGTCGTGAAAACATTAATAGAAAACCAAAAATATTTGAATTAATTCCACCCAATATTAATTATCTTTAATAGTAAAATCAATATCATTCAACCCCTGAATACCACCCCTGTGCATATATAAATACCCACCACTATCCCATTATACCATTCACAATTTGGATTTCTTGCATAATTTACCTATAATAGTGTCTAATAAATTTCTCACTCTTCAATCATGAAGATTTTTTTTGGTTTGAAGGTTGTCCAGTCCAAGATTTAGGAAGTTACTCTTAAAGGTAATTGAATTCTCCTCTTCTCCATTTTTCATTCATGTGATTATCCTTTGAAAGTATTATAAATGTAAATGGTTTTTTATTTTCAGGAAATTTGGGTCTTCCCTATACAACCCAAATGTGGTTTACCAATAAAAAACCAATATTCTCTCTCGTTATTCATTTTATGTAATATATGTTGTAAACCATTATACTGCTAAAGAAATACATTAATCTGTATTTTCTTCCAGAAATATTATCATATTTTAAATACCAAAACCTCTTCTTCACTAATAAGAATACAAATAAATGTAATTGTTTTTTGAATTTACATGTATGAAACCCACATTCCACATTTTTGGGTTAAATATTTGGTCATGTTCAGTTCATTAAGCATCTCTGTTCTCAATGTTTTTATATTGACATAAATAAATTTTATATAAAATTTAATTATTTTTAATTTCATTCCAAGGGTTTAAAAAGAAATATTTTTAAAGAATATTTTGTCTCCATTTACAAAAAACATAAATGAATATTCTATTTTAACATATACCTTGCCTATTGTTTTTCTTTCTTATGCAACTATTTTTAAAAGTTGGATTCCTTTATAATATTTCATGTTTTATTAAATGAAAAAACTTCTTTCCCTTGTTATGAGTATTTTGGTATTAAAAATGAATTTTAGAAGAAAAAGGTATTTTGATATAAAAATTCGTTTTGCATACGTGATTAAAATATTTTTTCAAAGGTTTTATGATGAAAAGTGAAAGAATACAATTTTTTATTCATGATATTGTACATGAGCTTAATAAATGAAAATGAGTGAGACCAATAATTCTTATACGATTGGTTGATCCCCATTATAGTTTACATATGATCCCAATATAGTTTGTAAAAAGTGTGATACCCATTATAGCTCTCCCATTAATTGGGTTATGATATGTTGATTTCATCCCTTAGTAATTTTTTATGATACGATGGTGAATAATACATTGGAATCATGTCTTAGAAATATTTTTATAATACCTTGGTGAAAATATATTGTAATATGAAGATTATTCCATGATAGTGCTCCAATTAATTTGGTTATAATACCTTGTTAACTTTCCTTGGTAACATTTTATATTACCTCAGTCAAAATAATCGGTAATTAAAATTTATGGAACCTTGGTGACAAACGATGGTGATATGTTCATGAATGTCCTATTTTTATATTGGATCCAAATTTTCTTGTTATGATTCATGTTATTTCTATTATTATATTCCAAATATTTATATGATCATTACTTATTTATATTCCACTTTATCATGTGCATCTAGTATTTATTCCACTGGTTGGCTTTATGCTTACTACTTTCTTTAATGTATATCCCTAGGATAAAAGATGTATTAAGAGTAACCTATGAAGAAACTATGAGTTATTATATTAGGATTATTATAGGTGTTTCTATGTTTATGTTGTTTAATGTATTATGTTCCTATTTAAAGGACACTAAACCCCAAAATATCTCCTGAATTGTGAAATGTTGTATCATGAAATTAATTAATTAGGAAATAAAAATGTGTGTTCCTATAGTTGGTATCAAAACAGGGTTTAGTTATTTTTGAAAAATAGGATTAGAAAATTTTAGTAAAAAATATAAGAATAATCCTAAATATAAGAAATCATCATTGTATTTTGGTGAGTATTAAGTAAGTTGTTTCTAATAAAACATATCACTTTCTGGATAGTACAATTTGATGTGGCTCTATAACTGATGTTCTTATGGGTAACACCCTAAAACTCCATATGGAGTTATACTAGATATAGAATGAGTGTATGAAAACAATCCATGTCGCACACCTCATTTGAAACTCATTATGGATATGATTTGGTTAATCATAGTCTTATAAAAACAATTATGAAAGATATAAATATAATGTAAAAGTTTTTTAAGATTGAAGTATATCATTTTAAAAGCATGGGATTAGAAGATTTTAGTATTAATATTTCCTTTATAATTGTTATTATAAGATTCCCAAAAGTAAAAAATTTCTCACTTGGGTTTTATCCTTCTATAAAAAATGGAAGAAAATTTAAGGACCTGTGAAAACATTGGATACAATGAATAAGGTGATGAAGACTATCCCAGTATGAGGAAAATTGAAGTGAGCAATATCATTTTTATTCAAAAGAAGTATTCATTTCTATTTATTAACAACTAGAATATAAATGAGTTTTAAAAAATAAAAAATAAGAGAAGGTTAGACCAAAATTTTAGGATGAATCTAAAAAATAAGAAATTGCATCACCCTATGTGAAACAAATGTAATAAGAAGAATTTGGGAATTTTTTGCAAGGAAGTGGAAAGTGCAACAAGTGTGTCAATGTTGGTCATATTACTCAAAATTTTCTTGGATATGTAAATACCCAACATCTAAATGCCAATAAAACGGGAATATGGTACAAGAACAACATTTCATGTAATGCTTAAAGTGAGGGGGGCTTGGGAATTTTTCTAATCATTATCGAAATCAAATGTTAAAGAAGGGGGAAAAGGTTCAACCAAAGGAACAATCAACACATGTATATCATAGATGATGGGAACATGGGAATTATCCAATCCATTTCCCAATTCAAATATATAATAATGATGATTATAAAATTTAATATCCAAATTAAGGGAATAATGTTGGGAATACACTATGATGATTATGATCCACTACTATAGAGTTCTGTTTGTCTAGTTGAGAGTCTAGTTAATGTGGTTTGTTCTCTAAAATTATTGATTCAATAACTAAAATGAATTGATTTCATCAAGTGAAAAAATTTATAACAATTTAATCACATGCTATTGTTTATGGGAATGTACATCTTAAAAAAATATTTTACCTCCTTTTGTGGAATTTATAATTAACAAAAGTATCCTTATTATTTAATTTTTTTTTCTTTTAGTCTGTGGATAAAAATATGAGGTCATTACACATGTTATAATCTAGTTATGGATAATTAATTTTATTTTTTAACTTTATCTTTTCAATAGATCACATATTACATTGAAGAAAAGAAATCATGTACAATATTATTATCCCTCCCAGATGATTTAATAATCTATATTACTAAAAAATATTGTTCAAATGATTTAAATTTGTTTTCAAATATTAAACTCACCTATATAAAATATCATGATTTATCCAAAATCATTAATTTAGAAGAAATTTTATGGATGATAAATTTTTTTAGATATGATATCAAAATATCAATTATAACATTTGTTTCGATAAATGAAGAACCTCTATGGAATTTGAAATTTATATATTGGAGTTGTGGAATTGATGCTAAAGGATGAATTAGATATATTTATTGATGAGGTTTAACTTTATATTTTGAATTAAAGGTATCAACAATTAAGAAAAAAATTTGAAGATGAAATTTCTTTAAGGGGGAATATTATAATGATCTAGTTTTTTGAAAATATATATAAATGATTTGAGAAATTATATAATTATAAAAAAACTATATTTTATAAGGTTACACTAAAAATAAATATTTTATTTGTCATTATATTTTATATTTGAAAATATATTTATCATATAAAAATGTTAGAATATATATTTTATATAAATATGTTAATATATATACATGATAAAATATATGTGTTATTTTTATATGTTAAATTTATTCAAGTTTATTATTATTTATAATGTATTATAATATATGATACATATTTTAGATGAAAATATAAATTAACTATGACTTATGTTATTTATTAGAAACCTATGACTACTACATTAGTGATGCTAATACCGAGCCATTAATAGAACATTGGTTTCTATTATATCCACTAAAATTTTATTTATTTTTGAAACATTAAATTGATGAATCCCGTTAATTTTTATTCAATAATTTTTCTTCCAAGTATTCTATTTTATCCCTCAAAATCTCATCATATTTGATATTGTATAAACAAGTTATCTCCTAATCATTATAGAAAATAATTATGCCCAATCAAACTGTCCAGGTTTGATGTTCTGAATGTACACATGTATTAGATTATCTTAATGATAGATATTTTGAGTATGACTTTATAGGGACTATATCCCATATGTATTTATCATCAAACATAAAACTTTCAGCTTATTTATCCCTGTACTAAAGAGGTTATGATAGAATCATTTTAGAAATTAACATTATGCAGCCATTATACCCAGATTCAATGTAGATAAAGTCAAAAAGTTTTTTAATACTTTAATTGAATAATTTTTTAATGTTTAATTCTATGTAATTTATTCCCTATGTATTTTTCTTCCACCCTTAAAATTTTATCCTTTGAAATTTTGTTTTTTAGGAGTTATGGTCAAATCATTTCCGAAAGTAATTCTATCCTGGCAGATTCATTAAACCTTGATGTTTTTAATTCACACATGGTTTGGACCATTATAAATTTCAAACCATATATCCCTATAGTTGGATTAAATGACCCAAATTTTTTCATATAACATATTTCAACATTGCAGACAAATCCAAAAAAAAAAGAAATGTTTTATGACCAAATTTTTTGGTGGGACACATCTTGATAGATCCACATTAGCATCGATTTCATGGATACTATTTACCACTAAAATTATGGATATGGATTTCATTATCTAAATAAAAATGTTCAGTATTAGTATATAATCCACAAAATAAAACAAAATTTGGCTGAAATAAATTTTTAGAAGAAAAATACTAAAGATCAATTCATATTAAAAAACTGGAATTCCCATGAGTTTTTTTTTAAAAATTCATTATTATTAGTCAACATGTATTTAAAAATAACATAAAATAAAAAGTTTGATTTATGTTTTGGATTCCATTAACCAAATGTGACAACATTAATTAACAACCAAAAACATTAGAATTAATACAACCCAAAAATAATTGGCTTTAATGGAAAAGTATTTATTATTTTACCCCTTAACACCACCCCTCCTCAAGGATAAATACCCACCCCTCTTCTTATTCTACCAAACAAAATTTTATGTTCTCTAATCATTTACTTATCAAGGATAGTCATAAATTTCTCTCCCATAAATCTTTAAGAGTTTTCTTACTCTGAAGGGTAGCCACTTCATGATGTATAAATTTACTCTTCAAAGTAAGGGAGTTATTCTCTTCTACAATTTTCATTCAAGTACTCCTCTTTTGAATGTTTTATAAATTTAAAACATTCATTCTTTTCATGCACTTTCAATATTTCCTATATTTATGTAAATGTGTTTTTCCAATGTAATACCTCCATTCTCCCTCATTACCCATTTTCTATAATTCATGTTATATATCGTTAAGTTATAGAACAAATTTCAGGATTTTTTTTACTGAAATATTATTTTATTTTGAATAATTAAACCTCTTAATTACCCATGTAATTTCACCTAGATGTAAAAAAATTAATTATTCTTAGATTTACTTGTATGAAAACCATATTCCATTTCGGTGGGTTAAAAACAATGTCATGTTCAAGTATTTAAGCAATTATGTACTCAATGTTTTTATATGGACATAAATTACTTGTAATATAATTTTTTTATTTTGAATTTAATTCAAATGTTTTCAAAAGGAATTTGTTTATAAAATATTTTTACTCTATTTACAAAATAAAAGATTTACATTCTATTTTAACATATATGGTTTCAACATTTTTTCCTGCCACTACAACCATTATTAGAAGTTGGATTCCATTAAAATATTTCATGTTTTATTCAAATAAAAAAACTATCTCTATTTTTCTAGGTATTTTTAATTTCAAAAGTTTTTTTAAAATAAAATTGTATTTTTATATCTAAAAGTGTTTTTCTTAAGTGTTTTATAGAGTTTTTCAAAGGTTTAATGATGAAAAGTATGAATATAAAATATTTTATTCATGATTTGTACTTGAGAATTATATTTGAAAAATAGGTTAGCCTGATACAGCTTATATGATGGGTTGAGCCCCATTATAGATTACTGGTGATCACGATATATCTTAAATGAAGGTTGATCCCCATTATAGCTCTCCAAATGGATTAGGTTATGATACCTATGCAACATGCCTTGGTAATTTGTTATGATACCTTGGATAATAAACATGTTAATATGACAAGTGTTCCATGATATTTTTATAATGTATTTTGGTAATGATACCTTTTAATAACACCTTATTAATGTTTTATGATACCTTCATTAACAACCATTGTAATATGAAGGGTGTTCCCAGATATTTCTATAATGCATTGTGTTATGATACATTGGAAGAATGCCTTGATAATGTTTTATGATACCTCTATCAAAAGCCATTGTAATTATGATTTAAGACACATTTGTGACAAACCATGGTGACATTCTTATGAATGTTTATTTTTTATTTTTTAGCACCATATTCATGTTTTGATTCATGTTCATTCTATTATGTTATGCCACATAATCATATGATCATGACTTGTGTATATGCATTATTATCACGTGCACACAATTTTAATTCCCTTACTTGGATTTATCCTCACCAATTTCTATGATTTATTTCTCTAGGATATTAAATGTATTAAGGGTGATCTAGGAAGAAACTTTGAATAAGTCTAGAAGGTTGACTTGAAGAATTTTTATGTTTTTTTCTTTTCATGTATTATATTCATATTTTCAATACACTAAACCTGAAATCATATTCCAAATTGTTAAATGTTTTTATCATATAATAAAATAGTTTTTTAATAAAAAATTGGGCCTCTTTGTACAAAATGTTTTAAAAAGAAATGATCATGTATTTTTCTAGAAAATGTAATTCTTTACTTTTCTTAAAAAATGTTAAAGGAATCATATTTTTTCATGTGTTCAGCATGAATAAAACATTTACTCCATTATGAACATTCATTTTTTAATTCTTATTTTTTTCATGATTCAAAGGTAATTTTTTAAAAAAGGTTTATTAATAATGGTGAAAGTATTTTATCTTAAAAAATTGTTTTAAAAATAGACAGAACATTTTCCATAAGAAATGTGCAAAGTGACCTTCCAAAATCATTTTCCCTCTAATCTAAAAACCATTGGTATTAGTAAAAGTGAAAGGTTTTTTTCAACATTATTTCCTGTCTTTTTAATATTATTTTCTTCAATGAAAAAAAATTTAGGGTTTTTTATTTTATATAAATTATTTATATATATCTCACACATATATACATAATTTATTCTCCCTTCTTTTGATGGGTTAATACATTCCTTATGATCATTTATCAAACCCCTTCACTAGAAAATGTTCTTCTATTATGAAATGAAAAAAGATTAGATGGCCCATTTTATATTTGTGGGTTATTATTATTTTATTCCTAATGATTGTTTTAATTTATTTAGATCACAGATATGTTGAACATGTTATAATGGGTGTGCCTAAATAGTTCTCCAATGCATTGGGTAAGGATTTAGTCTCATGGGGCATCATGTATGGGACTGGGGAGTAAACCTAATATACTATTGGACTCTTTTCACCATTTGATATTATCTAAGAATTTATCATTGACTCTTTTTTATAGCATGTTATACTTTGTCTCCACATTTCCTATGTTTCCATGATCTTATGATTCCACACTCACTATGTTATTCTTGTACCTCATTACTCATAAAATTTATCTGTTATGATATCAGGTTGTACTTTTGAATTACATTTTATTATTCCTTATCATTTTTATTCCCTAATGGGTATTTTGAGCTCACCCCTTCATTTATGCATTTCCTAGTTTATCTCATGCACATTTTGGAGTTTAGATAGATTTTAGGAGGTCATTATTAATAATAAATTAATGATTTTACATTTTATGAACTAAGAACCTATTATTCCAAATACATGAGGAATTTAAGATCATTTATTTTAATTATTGTATTTTTTTTAAAATCATGTAATATTATGTGTAAATTGATTGGGTCACTATTTGAAGAGTGTTCTCAATCCCCATGAGCTGGTTACTAGCAACCTAGTATCAAACAACAAATAGAGGGAATAATTTTCCTCAACCCCAACAAGATATATGGAATATATATATATATATATATATATAATGGAATAAAAACCACGAGAAATATATTTCACAACTAAAAGAAATTAATGGCCATTATACAACTTGAAAACTAGATAGGTTATTTTGTACGAGTATAACAAAACAAAGGAGAACCGAAATGGAAGATAGCCACCTCTGTGATATGTAGAAAATACTCGACCATCTCATCTCCAGATACCCATACCCAGCTAATAGAAACCTCACTGCATCACTATAGTGTCTTGCCTTTAGATACATCAAACGACATAAACTGGTCTATAAACCATTGAAGAGGTACGCAGGATGTGAGATAGATAGGCTCAGACTATTCCCACATAGGCATTTTGTGAAATGTCTTTGTATGAGAAATCATTGTTTTCTTGTGTTAAATAAAACATTAATTGATAAGATGTTAAATATTTTTTTTATCAAAAGAATCATAAATATTTACTTTTTTAGGTAGTTCTAAGACAATCTTGGTTAAATACTTTTAAATCACAATTTTCCATAAATATTTGTCAATAAAAAAATTATGTATATCAAATATAGAACTTTACATGACAAAGAAGAGTCAAATAACCTTATAGATCACAACATTTCATCTAAAAAACCACTTGTATCACATTCTATAACTCATGCACACCCTGGTCATTATAACATAGGCCTAAGGAGTGAAGGAATAGACTACGATTGAACCCCAAACAATTTTAACAATAGTTCCCTAGAACAATAGGGTTAGGGAGAAGAGGAACACCCCATGAGTTATCATCCTAATAGTAAAATGGATGATGACCCTAAGTTACACCACCCACCTATGTACTAATAGATTACCCTATGTTCCATTTCTCAAATCATTTCAAAATGTCTCCCAATTTCATAAGAAATTCACAAAGCCCTTTATTCATTCAAAAACATGCTTTGGAACCCTATTTCTCAGTCTATTTGACAATGATTTTAAAACATTTTTTCCCAAAACAAGTGAATAACCATATTTCATCACAAATCCATTTATAAAAACACAAAAAATCATGATAGTCCATTTATAAAAATAATTCAAAAGAACCCGAATCAATGTGGTTCATCAAATATAGGATAGAGAAGGAACCACTTGCCTCAAACTTGAGTCCAATGATACTCATAACGGAATCCATAGACACCAAAAATAAATAATATACAAGAACATGGTCCTTAATAATGATTCCCACATCTTAGAATCGTAATACATAACAACAAGGGTCAACATAGTGGTAAGGAAAAAAATACCTCAAGAAGAACACACACTACACCCCAACCAAAGCATTAATAGGCCCCGGAAATAATATTTCACAATGGACATGGAAGGATAAAAAAATAATCACCATCACATGATCAATCAAACCTCAAATGTACCAAATTACGCAATTGCAACCAGAGAAATGAAGAATCAGAAAGGTGTTTTACTGTGAGAAATGTGGCACGACCACCATAGAGATTGAAAATCAAATGAAGAAACCTGAAAGAGTAAGAGACACAAAAAATTTCATATATGGAACCAAGGGTATAACTGATAGAGGATTAAATCAAAATGAACCAGGATTAAGTATTATAGCACATAAAATCCTATAAGTTATAAATAATTCACATCATGAATCCCATATTTACTGTATAAATACCATGAGTTCTATGTACACCAAAAATGCTCTCACCTCTATTAAAGTAAATATTGATTGAAGAAACCATAGTATGAACTTGATTCATGGCATGGACCATTTTCATTGAAATAATGGAATATATTGAATCGTCACAGTGATATATTCATGACGTCAATAACATTCATGGTTGTATTTTTCTACATAGGTAGTACCCCTTCCTGGTTCGTCACAAAACTTCCAAAACAACTTGAAGCCCTCAAAAACAAAAAATTGCCTCATAAACATTATAGGAAACGTAACTTTAACCAAGATGTCACATTATCACCACTATAGGGATTTCTATGTATGGGAATCCATGTGGAAGAAGGGTGATCTAGAAAGATCTTATGCCATTACTCTGTCACCAATGATTCCCTCCCTCATGCCACATGAGTATCTGATTCATGTTTTCAAAAAAATATGAAAAACAATATTGAATTTCAATACAATTACTTCACCTAATAATCCATTATTTACATTAGTTTCTATAAAACTAAAACATATGGATCCCACTCAATATCACACCAATGAAGTATGTGAGATGGATTGGTATGGTACTTCCTGAGTTTAGATACATGGAAAACATCCTTAATACCCATAAAATAATCCAAAAACACCAATAGATAATAAAAATTTCTAATATGCCTAGTTTCTTCAAATTATATAACATATCTAAGATCCAACTTCCATTTTTTTTTTTGAGATAATAGTGACCCAACCAAGGAAAAACATTCAGGAAAAATAAATAACCTATAGAAAACATTAATGGATGATTTTGATGATATACATATGATTTATTATGAATCACTTATATAACTAGAAATTGACATATATCTAGAACCTTCATTGAAGTCTCTTGAATGATTCTTAGTCCCACATGCGTAGCATCTCCGACCAATTCCCAACAGTTAAAATATTTTCATGGAAAACTGTACAAAGCCTGAAAGGGTAAAATTATGATTGATGATTGATAATAATTTCAATAATTAAAAAAACTAATATTATTTTTCTATCATATGATCCACAAAAACATAAAATTAAAAAATGTATCATATCCTCCAAAATCTGAATACTATGATTCCTCTAACCATTCTTATGTGGATTCTACATTATACTCAATCTAACCTGAGTCCCTATAACCACTTGGATACTCTTCTAGAATCTAGAAGTAATCCTAGGATCCTTGATTGAGATAATGGTGGAGGTAATATCATATAACCTCACAGTCCTTTCACATACAACTTTTCCAGATTATCATCCTTAGTGGGTTCCTTGAACAAAACAAAATGGTATGATTTCATCAACTGACCAGACACCACCTAGATAACATTCTTCCCTAGGGAATTCCATGGTAATGTAAAAAGAATTCCATGGAAAACTCATCCCATTTTCAAACTTACCGTGGAAGAGGTGGCACCAAACCAAAAGGTTTAATATAGTCTTCCTTTTTCTATTGGTAGTTATCAAAGTATAACACAAAACTAGTAATGAAATGCTTCATAACTGACCACCATAATCACCATCTCATGTCATAATACATATTTATTGTTCCCAGATGAATAAACCATAGAGAAATATGACAGTAAAATAAAAATTAACTCTTCACATATGATGTGATGAAGAACCAATTCTCGAATGAGAGAATACCATCAGGAGTGAGAGACCTACTAGAAATGGACTCGCCACCATAAAAGGGTTTTATAATTATACTAAACTCATCATCATATCACTTACACTATATAATATACTTGATAATATATTATAATAAATTAATACGAGTTAGAACCATACCCAAAACCTATTTTTGAGCATCTATTTGCAGTTGAGTAAAGATCCCTATAAGGGTCCACTCATCCTGTGATTCCACGACAACCTATGAAGAAAATTTCAAAATGAGAGAATATGTTATGAAATTCTCCTTCACCGGGGTGTAGGTGATTTTGAAATAAAACTTATACATGAACTCCTACCATTCCATCTATCTAGTTTTCAGTTACTCCTTTTAAATTCAATAATTGAATCTCTTATGGTCATAAATGAATTTTAATCTCTCCCCAATAAGATAATTCCACCAACACTTAAGAACATTCATAAGTTTTGGAAGATATAAATCATAAAGTAGGGTAATTATTCTCATGTATCCAATATTTTTTCATTCCATAGGCCCCCACATGATCATCTTGTGTAAGAATGTATCACCTAACTACACTTGAACTATCACTATATACTATAAACACCATAATAGAGTTATGAAATATAAAAATAAGAGTTTGTTTTATAATCCATATAAACTCATAAAATAAAGTATGACACTTATAATCATAGCTTCATTTCCCCCATTCCTTGTAAAAGAAGTAAAACATTTCAAAAAAATTAATAAATATTTGACTAACCACTGATATTAACTATAAATACCAAATAATATTTGTTTCTCAAAGATATTTTGTGGAACCACCCATTATATATCAGAAATTATTTTTTAGGATCAACAGATAAGAAAAACTGAGAAATCAAATCCCCCAATAAAATCACTTCTTTAAACAAAAACTACATTTTTAAATATTTCCACATAGATGACGACTCCTTAGAATTTCCAAAACAAAAATCAGATTGTCCTCGTGATCATGTTTTGACCTTGAATAAATTATAATATCATTCATGAACACCATAATTTTTTTTTGAGATACTAATGGTATACGTGGTTATTAGATCCATAAAAATTGTAATAGTGTTATTCAACCCAAATGGAATGAAAATACCTTCATAATGGTTATACCTACTATTGATTGTTTTCATTGGTGTACTAGAATTTCCAAGACTAAGTTAATGATTACCCAACCGAATTTCATTATTTTAAAACCACTTTCCTCTATTCAACTTGTCCAAAAATTCATCCACATGGTTCAAAGTGTACTTATTCTTAACTGTTACCTAGTTCAACATCTTATATTATAAATAAAATCCAAGTGAACCATTTTCCTTCATGGAAAATAACATAGGGTTTTCCCATGGAAATACACTTGGGTGAAAAAATCTTTTCTCTATCAGATCATCCAACTAGATCATGAGGTCCTTCAGCTCAGTTGGTTTGGTATAACAAAAGGGTTTCAATATCGGAAACATACCCAGTTTCAGATCAATTGAAAACACTAACTAACTCATTAGATAACGGTCAAAGAAGTCATCTAGGAAAATTTTAGGAAACCAAACATGAGAATATCAACAAGATAAAAAACCACATAGGGATCAAATGAAATAGAAAAAAACACATAAAATTTGGGTATAGAGGTATCTCATGAATAAACCATGGATCCCGCTCTTTCTAAAACACTTTATACAACCTATGGGAAACGAGTTACATGACACACCAACTATAATAATAAATCTCATCAAGGTATTTTAAAATAAAATCCATCATTATGATGAACTCAAATAGATCGATATCGAAAATGAGAAAATACCATATCAACTCTACATCATCTATTGATATAGAATAACAAGAACACTAAAACATAAACTCTTTCTACATTCTTAGTGTTCTCACTAACTCTATAAAAAATTAAATTATCTCTGATCTAAGTTTCAACACATCAACAAAACATTTATATATAAATGAGTGGGTTTAAATAATATTAAATAAAATAGTTCCTGTAGAATTTTCCATAAACATGTAACCTATAACTATCACTAGAACCACAAAAATTTCCAAAGGAGAATAATCCACTAGGTGAATGTGCCTCGCTCTAAAGGCATGTGGTTAAAATCACAAGGACATTGAATATTATGATTGTGTAGTAGTTTCTACTGAAGCTAATGATCCCTAACCAAAGCACGAAATAAACATAGCCTAACAGAAGCTCTGTATATGGTAGTAACAACCACAACCATTTCTCATATTTGTGTTTATGGGATAAGAACATTCTGTTTTCATTACCTTTCAACAGTGGTAGTAAGTGAGGGGAAAATTATTGGTAACTGATGATGGTACATAGGTGGAAGACAACTATGAACCACCTCCATCACTTTGGGGATGATCATAACACTTCCTCTTCTTTCCTTATGAACCTCCAAAGATTCCATTGGGAGTAAGACAAGAATAAAATAAATAATATTTCTTCTTTTTTCCATTTATTCCATCATATTTAAATCTATAACATCCCCATAGGTAGAAATATTTATTATAAATACCAATAACAAGATATCTGGTTGTAAAAAATACAGGTAATTCAAGGCATTAAACTGGTAACTGTTTACTACATCCAAATAAAAAAACTAGCTTTTCAAACCAATTGGTGTACTCCAGAACGAAATTATCTCCCTACTACAAGGAAAATAACACTATAGATTTTCTATCCTTAGAGACTTTGGAAAAACTACTGAATGTATAGTGTTCTGAAACCCTACCAATCCAATCCTATATGCCTATCTGCATTCAATATAGAATCCAACCATTTATTGTTGATACCCTCAATCCAAAATTATGTAAACTTCACTTTGATGGTATCAGGTGTATCTAGGAAGTTTAAGATTGTATCAATATTACCTTTATAGTCCTCTACCACTTTGTGCTCATCCATACCCTTAATGGATGGTGACTTCTCTTGTCAGAACTCTCGAGATTGGTCCATGTCTTCTTCATATCCCCGATGTACCTAGATCATTGGGTTCTGGAGTTATAGTACATTTTGGTCCATGGAATCAACTACTTTGATTATATCATATATGAAATTATGGCACAAAGGTGGATTCACATGAGGTACATCCATTTTTCTCTCGAGAAGAACCCATGGGAGACATCTTAGAGGCATATCAAAACAAACCAAAAATAGATGAAATGATCCAATGAAATGATAATATAAATTTATACTAGAAAAACATAGTGTAAAACTAGGACTAATATCAAGAACCCAATATAGAATACATTCATACCAACATCCCATGGTAACTTGAGTCTTGTTATGGAAATATTTGGCTAGGTACAAACCATAACCAACCTATCATGTTTTGATAACCATATATCTAGTTTACCAAACATACAAAGAAAAAGAATATTGATTAAAAACCTCCCTTTGATACCAATTTGTAATGGACTAACCCCTGATACCCTCACCAAACTTGGATACAACCCAATATATCACATACCTAAATGGAGTTAATGATCCCCATGAACTGGCGACTTTCACTCAAGCCTAAAAAAACAACCAGAGGGAATTATTTCCCCATCCTAAAAAAGATAAATTCAATATATATACCTAGAATATATAATAGTGGAAGAAAAATAGGAGAAATATATTCCATAAATAAAACAATATAGTGGCAGTGATACTGTATGAAAACTGGATAAAATCAAAGGCATAGATCTAAGAAAAAATGATAGCTAAAATGGGAGAAAACTACTCCTGTGATATTTGGGTGATACCCTACCATCTCACCACAACCTACCCAAACCAAGATTATAGAAACCTCACCACATCACAGGAGTTCCTTACCTTTCATTACATAAAAATACATAACAAGGTCCACCCACCGTCAAGTGGGTATGTAGGGTATGAGATAAATAGGCTCAGTAGGATCTCACCAAGGTGTTCCATACAAGTATCAATAAAATAATATATGTAATATAACAACCCTTCTTTTTGTTACACACTTAACATAAATTATTACATAAAACCTTCACCTGATAAAATATAGAAGATTGAGAGGTCAAGTGTCTTTGGGGCTTAGAAACATTACATAACAACTTAAAACATAAAACACAACATCTTATTGAAAACTTCCTTTACATGACCACTACATTCCCTCCTACCTAGCATTGCATGGATAACCTAAGGACATACATAAGAAAGAGGTGAGCTATAAAGAACAGTAAGGGAATAAACATGGAATAAAATGAAAAAATAAAATAAATTTTATTAAATAGGCATATTAATGGAACACAAAAGAAATGTGAACATAAAGTCATGATAAATCATGATAATCATAACATGGAGATGGGGAAATAACACTTAACATGGAATTAGCATGAGCCAAGGATCAATGCACATGGATCAGAAGTAAACCCTCATTGATCATGAAGAATGAGTAAACACTCTTTTAACTTGAATTAGAATGAGTCAACACCCATTGCACATGACATTTCATGATACTATACTTCACCCAATGCATTAGAGTGCTATTAGGGCGCACCCTTCACAATCATTTCATTTCATGCATAAGTTTGCCACATATATCATTTAACATGTCCTAATTAACATCATAATTCATTCCATTAATAATAGATGCAGAATATATAAATTTAAGTCCTCAATAAACAATTAGACATGCATAAAGGTGAATACCCTTGATAGATGATTGAGTATGGTATTAACTTCACAATGATTTTGGTATGGAAATTTTGGTGTAATTTTGGTAGCATGATGACGTCAAATAGAAATTCGTAAAATGTATTAGTGGGAGTGAAAAGGGGTATCTAATAATTTATACATTAAATTGAATGTAAGGGGATCATGGGAAAAATATACCAACATATGGAATGGAATTTAGATTCATAATATAAAGGAATTGCTTCAATGTAAATGAGGTGAGAGAAATTCCTTATAGAATTTCAGTGTGGTAACAGATGTACATGGAAGGTATTAATGAGAGAGAAAAGGAGTCTCTCATAATTAAAAAATTAAGAGGGAATTGTGTAGGAGTTTAAAAATCATATTCCAGCCTTTTTTATTTAAAATAAAAGGGCATAACAACATAATGAAATTTGGAAAAAAATTAGAAAGGAAGAAATCCCTTAATTGGAAGTGTGATCTAAATGGATTGGGAGGGGATTTAGAGATGCTTCATGAGAGATTGGGGCACCTTTGGAGGATTATAGAGAGAGGAAGGACGAATTTGTATTATCTCGAAAGTATTTGAGTTAAGAGGAAGTGGGATATTGGGTGGGTTTATATAGTAAAGGAGGGGGAATTATTTATTATTTAGGTTTGGGACACCACACATTAAACTAATCAAAACCAAAAACAAGCCCATGGTTTTTGCCCATGTTTTTTTACAAAGGGTATTAGATAACAATATTTTATAAATCCAATGGGATATGTTCTTAAAATAATAGGGTTTTATATGTGGAGGTGAGTCACACTCTCAAGGAAATCAATTTAAAAAGATAAAATGTTTTATAAGTCTTGGAGGGTCCACTGAATCTTTGTAAAATAATTAAAATAAAACCTAAAATCACATTATTTTAATGTTAAAACATATATTGTCTGAACATAATGTTTATAGTATTTTATTACCACACTATTGGGTCTTTATTATGTCATAAAACAAATTATATATTTAAACGGTGTTTAATTTTTACCCAAAAATTCCACTACCTCCAGAAATTATTAAAAATTCACCATTTGATAATTTCGACATACTAATTCCAAAAATAATATTCATTTTATCTAAATAATTTTTTAAATATTTTAATATTTACTTTTAAAATAATATCTGACATTTCTTGAAAATTCAAGGGTTTCGACAAAAACAGCTTTTAAACTTTAATAAATATTAGAATTGAATTCCTAAAAATTATACGATCATTTATAAGTAATAAAAATTAATTTAATAATATTTTATTAAAATATTATTTAATTAAAAAATACATTAATTTATCAAAATAAATTCCTTGGTTGAATATAAACTAAAAATACTATTTGTGATTTTAAAACTATATACAATGTAACAATAATAAAATGAATGTATATACTTTATTATATACATAAATAATGCACATAATCATAGTGCTAATGTCTTGTTATATGACCTCTTATAACACCTACATAAGAACGTAGGGTAAGGTGCACGATGGTGACAGACTCTTGGGGTGGCTCAGATAACATCACTCAGGTGGTAATCTCAATCAACTTCCACTTCTCCCATAGGCGGTTCCATTAAATCTTAACATGTTGAAGCTAATCTTGGACTTGGTTAAGAGAGAATCTCAATGACTCCACTTCATTTCTGTTCTCCATCAAATGGGCTTCATATGGGGAAAGTCTATTGGATGAGGTCATCACTTCCTTTGTCTGAGTAAATTGGATTTGTTAAAGCCCTATATTTATACTAATCATGTGATCACTATTCAATGAATATATTAGCAACAGTCATAATTCTTAACGGTTTTTTTAAAATCCAAAAACATAAAACCAAGGAATGTTATATTTTCTATAACCATTTTACATAATAAGGATTTTAATCAGATCAAGAGGAGTTTTCATTAATGAAAGTTTGTGTTGTTACAATCATCACCCCTTAATACATTTCACCCTCAAATTTTTATTTTCCCACACTAAAACAGATGTGGGTAACTTTTCTTCATCACTTCCTCTGATTCCCACGCCGCTTATTCAAAGTTTTGGTTTTTCCACAACACCTTGACAAGGGGTATTGTATTATTTCATAAAACTTTTTCTCTACGATCTAAGAACTTCAATAGTTGCTCCTCGTAAGAATGATAATACTCTAACTGTACTACCTCTGAAGAGAGTACATGTGAAGGGTCTAGTATTTACTTCCTTAAGAGGGATACATGAATGATATCATGTACTTTGGCCATAGTAGGTGGAAGTTCTAGTCTATAGTTCAGATCCCCGACACGATCAAGAATCTCGAAGGGGCCGATGTACCTTGGACTTAACTTTCAATTCTTTGCAATCCTCATGGCCTTATTCCATGGAGATATGCATAGAAATAAAATATCTATGTCTTTGAATACAAGGTCCCATCGATGGTTGTCTACATAACTCTTCTGTCGACTTTGGGCTGCCTTGATATGCTACTGAATTGTTTTCACCTTCTCCACAATTTATTCGACAAATTTAGGTTCTAACAGCTTGAACTCACCAAATTCATCCTAGGACGCCAGTGTTTTTCACCTTTTCCCATTAAGGGATTCATATAATGGAATTCAGAAGCTCAACTGGAAACCGTTATTGTAGGATAATTAAACCAGTGGAAGATGTTCTTCACATCCTTCATTGAAGTCCATTGAACATGATCTTAACATATCTTCTAGTGTCTGAATAGTTAGATAAAATTGGCCATCAGTTTGAGGATGATAGGCCGTACTGAAGTTCAGTTTAGTGGATAGAGCAAGTTGGTGACTTTTCCAGAACATCAATGTGAATCTAATATAACGATAAGATAAAATAGATAGTGGTACTCCATACATCCATACCACTTCTTTGAGTTAAATTTGTGAAAATTGATCTAATGAGAAGTCCTCTCATATCATTATAAAGTGAGTTGTCTTCATAAGATGATCCACAAAACCGTATATAGCATTGTTTCCTATGGATGTCCTTGGAAGTCCAGTGACAATGTCCATGGTAATTTTATCTCACATCAATGTTGGTATGGGTAGTGGTTGCATCATACCCTTATACTATTGCCTCTTATCCTTCACCTACTGAAATTCCAGGAACATTGATGTATATTCAGTTGTCAACCTTTTCATATTGTCCCACCAAAAGTTTTCTCAATGATCTCAATACATCTTTGTGCTCCTATGGTGAATAGAGTAGGTTGAGCAATGTGCATCATTCAGAATCTCCTTCTTTATCTCTCGATCGGATGGTATTCATAACCGTGACCCAAAGCTCACAATTCCATCATTTTCATCCATGAACTCTGAGGATTTCCCATTTTCGATAGCTTCCACCCTTTTCAGAATTTCCACATCCCTTTTTGAGCATACTTTATTTTCTAAATGAGGGACGGCTGAGCAATCATTTTTGAAAGGATTGATGATGTTCACTTATTTATGATTCGCATGTCCATATTCATCAAATCTATAAAGATTGGATCCTTCTAAATTCTCATCAATGACAGAATCATTGGATCCTCTCTACTTAGATAATCTTCCACCTTATTCATTTTCCTAGGGTGTTAATTGATTGAGCAATCATAATCTTTGATCACATCCAGCCATCTTCATTGGTGCATATTTAATTCTTTCTTTGTGAATATATACTTAAGACATTTGTGATCTGTGTATATTTCACACCTCTCCCCAAAGAGGTAATTCTGCCAAAATTTTAAAGCGAAGATCACCACAGCCAACTCTAGATCATGTGTTGGATAATTCTTATCATGAATTTTCAATTTCCTTGAAGCATAGGCAATGACATTGTCATTCTGCATCAACACACAACCCAAGACCTTCTTCGAAGCATCACTGAATACCACAAAAATTTCTCCACTTGTGAGTAATATGAGAACGGGTGCAGTGATAAGCCTTTTTTTCAAATCCGTGAATCATTTTTTACATTCATCACTAAAAAAACTTTACTCTCTTCTGATTTAGCTTGGTAAGAGGGTTGGAAATCATGAGAAATTTATAAAAAATTGTCGATAATATCCAGTTAAACCCAAGAAGCTATGGATATCAGTTACTGATGATAGCCTCAACCATCCCTCAATTGGTTATATATTGGAGGGATCCACAGATATCCCATTTCTTGTGATGATGTGACTAAAGAATGATACCTCCTTTAACCAGAACTCACATTTGTTGTACTTTACATAGAGCTTCTCCTTCCGCAAGGTCTCTAGTATAGTTCTTAGATGCTTCTCATGATCCTACTTGGATTTTGAGTATATTATAATTTCATCTATAAATACAACCACAATTTTTTCAAGGTAATCTCTAAAGACTCTATTAATCAAGTCCATAAATATTTCTAGATCATTAGTGAGTCTGAAAGGAATTACTATGAATTCATAGTTCTCGTATCTCGTACTAAAATTAGTCTAGGGGATATATTCCTTCTTCATCCTTACTTGATAATATCCTAACCGCAAGTCCACCTTAGAAAAGTATTTTTCTCCACATAGCTAATCAAAAAATTCATCAATTCATGACAGAGGATACTTTTTCTTTATCGTGATTTTTTGAGCTCACGGTAGTCAATGCAAAGGAAAATTTACCCATCCTTCTTCTTGATGAAGAGGACTGGTGCACCCCATAGTGAAGCACTTGGGTGTATAAACCCTTTATCTAGATTCTCCTATAGTTGTTTCTTCATCTCCTCAAGCTCCACAAAATCCATTCTATATGGAGTCTTGGATATTGGAAATTCCACAGGTATAGGTCAATTGAGAATTAAACATATCTTCTAGGAGGAAGACCAGGAAATTCCCTGGGAAACAATTCAGTGAATTCCCTCACAATAGGAATGTATTCAAGGATGGTTGCTTCCTTAGACTCAAGCATCTGATCCAAATACATGTGCTCATAGGGTAGTAATATCCACACTTGAGATAATAGTGCTAAAGAATATTTATCTTCCTCCTTGAAATTTTATAGAATCAAGGTTTGATTATCCATATGGAGAGTGATTTCCCTCTCACAAAAATTTATGTTGCCTCTATATTGGGAAAGCCAGTCCATACCAAGAATTACATCAAATTCCACTAGAGGATGGATGATGAGGTCCGTTGGGAAGTTCCATCCACAAATTATGATAGGGGAGGAGTTATATTCACGGGATTCAATGATTACCTCATTTTTCTCACTCCCCAAAATCCTCATTTCCAGGATTTTTGGTGGTGTTGGGACTGTTCTAGTAAAAATTCAGGATATAAAAGAATGCGTAGAACCAAAATAAAAAATTATGTTCGCTATTCTTGGATGAATAACTAGTGTTTCTGTCACCACTTCGTTGTTGGGGTTCACTTCAGCGGTAGTGATGGAAAAATCTCACCCTTTCTTCCTTGGAGGTTGTTGGTTGCCTCAAAAAACCCTTGTCTTAGGGAACTTATTTGCAAGGTGCCTTGATTCTTTGTAGTTGAAGCAATGAACAATGCATTGAGATTCGAATGAAGCATTCCTCTCCTTTTTTACATCCGTGGTTTTTTCTTGTCGGTAGTTAATGACTTGGTGCCCTTCTCTTCCACACCTAAATCATTTACTCATCCCCTTAAGAAAATTTTCAGGATACTTATTTTGACACCTTTGACAAGTGGGGTGATGGATTTTCTTAGCACCATTGGATTTATCCATCAGACTACCATAATTGAAGTCCACATTACGCTTCTTATGCCCTTGATACCCCTGAGATTCACCAATCTCCATTTTGATCTTTATGGAACATGCAAAAATTTCATTATATTTTTCGAAGTAACAGATCTTCATGGATTTCCGTAGGCTAGGTTTCATCCCACCAAAGAAGCGAGCAACTTTACATTCGGGGGTAACGAAAAATATGGAGGTGTATCGGGAAATCCTTGTGTTGTTTTCCTCGTATGCTCTGATGGATTCATCACCTTTTTTCTTGAGGGATATGAAGTCCCTTTCCATCTTAAGATGGAGGGTGCGAGGAAAATATTTATTAAAAAACATTTTCTATAAATACTTCTATTCCAGCTCATTGATATCTTCCTCAGTATTCATATTTTGATCCTTTTACACCATTGATCGGCTTCACCCTCCATTGGATAAGCAGTCAGAAGAACCTTCTCTTGTTCGGAACATTGATGGATGGAGAAGATCTTTTCAATGGAGTTGATTCATTGTTCTGTGATTGAGGAATCAGATAATCCATTAAAATTAGGATGCCTTTGTCTCATCATCCTCTTGATAGTGACTTGTTATTTCTGGGGGGGTTGAATGTTCCTCTAGACCCATGATTCTATTCAATGATTATGTTAACTGAGAGAGTATCATGACAAAGTTTGTGATTCTTTCTCCCATCGGATTGCGCATCTCATTAGCACAATCATCACATTGATCTTAGCATAAGTTGTCAGCCCGAGTCCTCCTATTACCGGCCATTGGCTGGAATAAAAGAAAAGTTAGGGGTAACAAAAAAAGGGTAATCCAAGGACAAAACATGTGACTTATTAAAAGATTTTATTTCCATAACTTACGAATCTATAGGCTTTAGTCTATGATATCCATGATCTAATTTCTAAAATATATTCTTAGGGGTATTTTTTTATTCCCTTAATAATTGTATATACTAAGCTAATGAATTTACCAAATCATATCCCCTAGGAGTGTCATAACCAAGATTGTCGAAATGATCATTGTTGTGTACCAGGATACCCTAGGTCAATCCTGAAACTCCATGTTAGAGTTTTCACTTCTAGGTACATCTGGGCTAGAGCCATCTCTACCTGGTCATATCCAGACAGGGATTTGTTTTCTTGATAAACCAATTACTCCATACTCACCATCATTTTGGGATGTTTTTATTATACTTAGTCTTATACCTAAGGCTTTCACTGGGGTTTTATAATCCTATTCCCAAAAATAACGAAACCTATCCTATGATACCAACTATCACAACTCTTCTTTTTGTGACACACTTAACAAAAATTATTACATAAACCTTCACTTGATACAACATGGAAGATCGAGAGGTCTAGTGTATTTGGGGCATAGGAACATTACATAAAAACTTAAAACATAAAATGAAACATCTTATTGAAAACTTCCTTTACATAACCACTACATTCCCTCATACTTAGCATTCCATGAGATAACCTGAGGACATACATAAGAAAGGGGTGTGCTATAAAGCCCAGTAAGGGAATAAACATGGAATAAAATGAGGAATACAATACATGTTACTAAATAGGAATATCAACAGAGAACAAGAAAAAAATGAACATAAAGATGTGATAAATCATTATAATAATAACATGGAGATGTGGAAACAACACTTAACATGGAATTAGCCTGAGCCAAGTCTCATTGCACATGGATCATGAGTAAACCCTCATTTCACATGCAACATGAGTAAACCCTCATTGAACTCGAATTAGCATGATTCAACACCCAATTCATATGGCATATCTTGATACTATACCTTACCCAATGCATTGGATTGCTGTTAGGGTGCACCCTTCATAATCATTTCATTTGATTCATAAGTGTGCCACATAGATCATAAAACATGGATTCATTAACATCATAATTCATTCCATGAATAAGAGATATGGAATACATAAATGTATGTATTGAATCAATAAGTACATGTTCATAAAGGTGAATACCCTTGATAGAGAAGTGAGTGTGGTATTCACTACACAATGATTATGGTATGGAAATTTTGGTGTAATTTCGGCAGCATAACAACAACAAATAGAAATTCGTTAAATGGGTTTATGAGAGTGAAAGGGGTATCTCATAATTTATACATTAAATGGAAAGTAAGGGGATAATGGGACATAATATACCAACATATGGAATGGAATTTAATGCATAATATAAAATAATTGCTTGAATGTAAATGAGGAGAGAGAAATTCCTTATGGAATTTTGGCATGGTAACAGATGTACATAGAATGCATTAATGAGAGAGAAAAGGGGCCTCTCATCAGTAAAAAATTATGAGGTAAGTATGGGGAGGTGCTAAATCATACCCCAACATTTTTAATTGAATATAAAAGGTCATAAAAACATATTTAAATTTGGAAAAAAATTAGAAAGGAAGAAATCCCTTACTTGGACGTGTGAACCCAAAGGCCTGGGAGGGGCTTGAGATAGGCTTATTGGGAGCTTGGGGCACCTTGGGATTATTCTAGAGAACGGAGGGTAGAATTTTGATGAACTAAAAAGTCTTTGAATGAATAGGAAGTGGGATCTTGGGTGGGTTTATATAGGAAAGGAGAGGGAATTCTTTATTATTGAGGTTTGGGACACCGCACATTAAACTAATCAAAACCATAAACCAGCCCATGGAATTGCCCATTTTTTTACAAAGGGGAGAGGAAAATAAATATTATATAAGGCCAATGGCAGAAATTATTTTAAAGGTAAAACATATATTGGCCGAACAAAAGGTTTATAGTATTTTATTACATCACTATTGGGTCTTTATGATATCATGAAACACATTATATATTTAAATGCTATTTAATTTTTACCCAAATATTATATTGTCTCAGAAAATTATGAAAAATTCACCTTTGGATAATTTTGACATCCTGATTCCAAAAATAATATTCATTTTTTTAAATAATTTTCTAAATATGTGAATTTTTATATTTAAAAAAACCCAACATTTATCTAGAATTCATGGGTTTTGAAAATAAAGGATTTAAAACCGTAATAAATATTACAATTGTATTCCTAAAAATTATATGATCATTTATAATTAATATAAATTAATTTAATAATATTTTATTAAAATAATATTTAATTAAAAAATATATTAATTTATCAAAATAGATTCCTTATTTGAATATTAACTAAAAATACTATTTGTTCTTTAAGAACTATTTACAATGTAACAATAATAAAATGAAAGTAAAATCCTTATTATATGAAAAAAATACACATAATAATAGTTGTAAGGTCTGTTACATAACCCCCTATAACACGCACATAAGACATTAGGGTAAGGTGCACGGTGGTGACATACTCTTGGAGTGGCTTGGATAACATCGCTCAGGTGGTAATCTTTATCAACTTCCACTTCTCCTGTAGGAGATTCTGTTCGAGCTTAACATGTTGAAGCTTGGCTTGGGCTTGGTCAATAGAAAATCCCAATGATGCCACATCCTTTTTGAGCTCTGAAAAATGGGCTTCATATGGGTCAAGTCTACTGGATGAGGCCATTGCTTCTTTTTTTTTGAGTAAATTGGATATATTAAAGCCCAATATTTATACTAATAACGTGATCCATGTTAAAACAACTATTGTAGAAATGGTCACAATTATTAACCATATTTTAAAAATAAAAAAACATTAAACCAAAGAAGTGCATACTTTATATAACCATTTTACATAATAATACATTTAATTATAACAAGAGGAGTTTTCATTAATGAAAGTTTGGGTTGTTACAATCTTCCCCCCTTAAGAAATTTCTTTCTCGAAGTTTCCTTTTCCCACACTAAAATAGATGTGGGTAACTTTTCTTCATCACTTCATCTGATTCCCGCGTCGCTTCTTCGAACTTGGGGTTTCACCACAACACCTTGACTAGGGGCATTGTCTTATTTCGTATAACATTTTCTATATAATATAAGATCTTCATTGGTTTCTCCCCCTAAGAAATATCATCCTTTAACTATACTACCTATAAGGAGAGTAAATGTGATGGTTATGGTATGTACTTCTTCAAGAGGGATACATGAAAGACATCATGTACTTCATCCATAGTAGGTGGAAGTGCTAGTCGATATGCCACAACCCTAACACGATCATGAATTTAGAATGGGATGATGTACCTAGGAATTAAATTCCCATTATTTCCAAACCTCATGACCTTTTTCCAAGGAGATATGAATAGAAATACCATATCTCAAACTTTGAATTCAAGGTCTCGTCGACGGTTGTCTGCATAACTCTTATGTCGACTTTGGGCTACCTTGATATGCTACTAAATATTTTTCACCTTATCCACCATTTCTTCGATCATTTCAGGACCTAGCATCTTGTGCTCAACGTCTTCATCCCAACACACTAGTTTTATTCACCTTTTCCCATAAAGGTCTTCATATGGTGACATTCAGATGCTCGAGTAGAAACTGTTATTGTAGGAGAATTTAACCAATAGAATATGTTTGTCCCATCATCTTTTAAGTACATAGAACATGATTTAACATATATTCTAGTGTCTGAATAGTTTTCTTAGATTGGCCATTAGTTTGAGGATGATAGGCCATACTAAAGTTCATTTTAGTTATTATAGCATGTTGGAAACTTTTCTGAAATGTCGAGGAGAATCTCGGATCACTATTAGATACAATATATAGTGGTACTCCGTGCAACCTTACCACTTTGTTGATGTAAATCCATGCAAGTTGATCCTCTGATAAGTCCTCTAGAATCATGATAAAGTGATATGTCTTTGTACGATGATCCAAAATGACCCATATATCATTATTTCCTCCAGATGTCCTTGGAATTCCAATGATAATGTTCGTGGTAAAGTTGCCCCACTTCCATGTTTGTTATGGGTAGTGGTTGCATAATCCCCTTAATTTTTTTCCTCTCACCCTTCACTTAATGACATACCAGGCACTTTGATGTATATTCAGAAATCTACATTTTCATATAGTCCCACCAAAAGTTTTCTCGGAGATCTCGATGCATCAATGTGCTCCCCAGGTGAATAGAGAAGGTTGAGCTATGTGCGTCATTAAGAATATCCTTCTTTATCTATGAATCAGATGGTATACATAATTCTGAACCAAATCTCACAATTACATCCTTGTCAACCACGAACTCTGAGGATTTCCCATTTTTGATAGCTTCTACCCTTTTAATAATTTCCACATCCTTTATTTCAACATCCTTTATTTTCTCCATGTGGGACGATTAAGGAATCATTTGTGAAAGGATTAATGATGTTCCCTTCTTTATTATTCCCATGTCCATCTTCATCAAATCTATGAATATTGGATCCTTCTCAATTCTAATCAATGACAGAATCACTAGATACTTTATACATAGAGCATATTCCACCTTGTTCGCTTTCCCAAGGTAGTAATTGATTAAGTAGTCATAATCATTGATCAACTATAACCATCTTCGTTGGCACATATTCAAATCTTTCTATGTGAACATATAATTGAGCCTTTTGTGATCTATGTATATTTCACACTTCTCACCAAAGAGGTAATGCCACCAAATTTTTAAAGCGAATATCACTGCAGCCAACACTAGATCATGTGTTGGATAATTGCTCTCATGAACTTCCAATTTCCTTGAATCATAGGCAATGACTTTGTCATTACACATCAACACACAACCCATGCCCTTCTTCAAAGAATCATTGAATACCAAAAAAATATCTCCACTTGTGGTTAAAGTGAGCATGGGGGTAGTGATAATCCTCCTTTTCAACTCCTTAAAGCTTTCTTTACATTAATCATTCCAAGAAAACTTTACTCCCTTCCGAGTTAGCTTGGTAATAGGGTTATACGATCATCATAAATTTATAACAAATCATCAATAATATCTAGCTAACCTCGAGAAGCTATTGATTTCAGTAACCGATATTGGACTTGACAATCCATGAATTGCAGTTGTCTTAGAGGGATCCACATATATCCCATTATTTGTGATGATGGGATCCAAGAATGATATCTCCTTCAACCAGAACTCACACTTTCTATACTTTTCATAGAGCTTATCCTTCAACAATGTCTCTAGTACAGTTCTTATATGCTCCTCATGATACTCCTTTGTTTTGGGCTATATTATAATATCATCTATAAAGACTACCGCATATTTCTCAAGGTAATCTCTAAAGACTCTATTCATCAATTCCATAAATATTTATGGAGAAATAGTGAGTCTGAAATAATTATTATGAATTCATAGTGCCCGTATCTTATAAGAAAAGTAGTCTTGGGGATATCTTCCTTCTTAACCCTTACCTGATAATATCTAGACTGATATTCCACCTTGTAAAAGTATTGTGCTCCACACAGCTGATCAAACAAGTCATCAATTCAAAGAATAAGATACTTGTTCTTTATCGTGATTTTGTTGAGCTCATGATAATCAATTCAAATGTGCATTGACCCATCCTTCTTCTTGACGAAGAGGACTGGTTCACCCTGTGGAGAAGCACTTGGGCATATAAACCCTTTATCTAGATTCTCTTGTAGTTGTTTCTTCATCTCCTCAAGCTCCGCAATAGCCATTCTATACAGAGTCTTGGATATTCGCAATGCCCCAGGTATAAGGTCAATTGAGAATTCAACATCTCTTCTAGGATGAAGACCGGACAATTCCCTGGGAAACACTTCTTTGAATTCCCTCACAATAGGCATGTCTTAAAGGATGGTTGCTTCCTTAGACTCAAGAAACTAAGCTAGATACGCGTAATCATAAGGCATTAATATCCATGCTTGAGATGATGGTTCTAAAGAAGATTCATCTTCCTCCCTGCACTTATATAGAATTAGGGGTCGATTATCCATATGAATGGTGATTTCCTTCTCATGGCAATTTATGTTGGCTCTATACAGGGAAAGCCAATCCATGACAAGAATTGCATCAAATTGCTCCAGAAGGAGTATGAAGAGGTTCGCTGGGAAGTTTAATTCACAAATTATGATAGGGGAAGAGTTATATTCATGGGATTCAATGATTTCCCCATCTTTCATACTTATCGACATCTTCACTTCCATGATTTGTTGTGGTGTTGGTATTGTTCTAATAAACATTGGGGATATAAAAGAATGCGTAGAACCAGAATCAAAAAGTTCATTCACTATTCTTGAATGAATAACTAGCGTACCTGTCACCACTTCATTTTTGGGGTTCACTTTGGCGGTAGTGATGGAAAAAGCTCTCCCTTGCTACCTTGGAAGATGTTGGTTACCTCAAAAAACCCTTGGTATAGGGAACTAATTTGAAAGGTTCCCTGGTTCTTTGCAGCTGAAGCAATGAACAACGCATAAAGATTCGAATGGAGCATTCCTCTCCTCTGTCATAACCGTGGGTTTTTCTTGTTGGCAGTTAATGGATTGGTTCCCTTCTCTTCCACACCTAAAGAATTTCCTCACCCCCTTAAGGAAATTTTTGGGATACTTCTTTCCACACCTTTGAAAAGTGGGGTACAAGATTTTCTCAGTGCTGTTGGATTTATCCATCAGACTGCTAGAATCAAATTCTAGCTTACAATTCTTATCCCCATGATACCCCTAAGATTAACTAATCTCTATTTCAACCGTGAGGGCACATCAGACAATTTCCTCATAGCTGTCTAAGTCACGGATCACTAGGGATTTCCGTAGGCTAGGTTCCATCCCCCCAAAGAAGCGGTCAACTTGGCATTCAAGGGTAATGAAGAAGCCAGAGGCATATCATGCAAGACTTGTGATGTTTTACTCATACACTCTGATGGATTCGTTGTCTTTTTTACTTTAGGTAAAGGAAGTCCCTTTCCATCTTAATCTGGAGGGTGCGAAGAAAATATTTATCAAAAAACATTTTCCGGAAATCCTTCCATTCCAACAGCTCGATCTCCTCCTCCAGCTTCATATTTTTGATCAATGTCCATCATTGATAGGATTTACCCAATATATGATAAGCAACCAGAAAAAACTTCTCTTTTTCGGAACATTGAAGGATGGAGAAGATCATTTCAATGGAGTTGATCTATTGGTCGGTGATTGAGGGATCAGATGATCCATTAAAAGTAGGAGGCCTTTTTCTCATGAATCTCTCAATAGAGACTTGTTCATTATTAGGGGGGTTGAATGTTCTTATTGACTCATGTTTCTATTCAAATCTTGAGTTAACTAAGAGAGTATCATGACAAAGTTCATGATTCCTGCTCCCATAATATTGGGAATCTCATTAGAATAGTCATCACAATTATATTCACAATAGTTGTTATCGCGAGTCCTCCTATTACCGGCCATTGGGTGGAATAAAAGGAATGTAAGGGGTAAAACATAAAGGGTAATCCAAGGAAAAACATATGACTTATAAATATCTTTTATTTCCTTAACTTATGAATCTATAGGCTTTAGTCTATGTTATCAATTTTCTACTTTCTAACATATATTCTTAGGGGTATTTTTTTATTCCCTTAATAATGGTTCATACTAAGCTTGTGAATTTACCAATGAATATCCCTTGGGAGTGTCATAACCAAGAGTGCATCAAGGCCTGTTGTTGTGTACTGGGATACTCTGGGTCAAGCCCAAAACTCCTTTTCAGAGTTTTCACTCCTAGGTACATTTGTGCCAGAGCCGCCTCTACCTGCTCGTATCCAAATAGAGATGTATTTGATTGATAAACCACTTAATCAATACTCACCAAAATTTAGGGATGTTTCTATTAAAAAAAATTTATCCCCAAGGCTTTCCCTATGGATTTCTAATCCTAATCCCAAAAATAACTAAACCAATCCTTTAATACCACCTATAACAAACCTTCTTTTTTGTTACACACTTAAAATTAATTATTAAAAAAAAATCACTTAATACAATATAGATGATCAAGATGTATAGTGTATTTTGGGCTTAGTAACATTACATAACAACTTAAAAAACAAAACACAAAATCTTATTGAATACTTCCTTTACAAAACCACTACATTCCCTCGTACTTAGCATTGTATGGGATAACCTGAGGACATACATAAGAAAGGGATTAGCTATAAAGTCTAATAAGGGAATAAACACGGAATAAATTGAGGAATAATATACATTTTATTCAATAGGGATATCAATGGATAAAAATAGAAATAGGAACATAAATGCATTATAAATCATGATAATCATAACATTGAGATGTGGCAACAACACCTAACATATAATTGGCATGAGCCAACGATCATTGCACATGAAGCATGAGTAAATCATCATTGCACATAAAGAACTATTAAACCCTAATTTCAATTGAATTATCATGAGTCAATACCCATTCCACATGATGTATCATGATACTATACTTTACCCAATGCATTGGAGTGCTATTAGGGCGCACCCTTCATAATCATTTCATTTCATGCATAAGTGTGCCACATAGATTATACAACATGGATTCATTAACATCATAATTATTTCCTTGAATAAGAGATGTGGAATAAATAAATGTAAGTACTCAATAGAAAAGTACATTTGAATGAATTTGAATACCCTTTATAGAAGAGTTAGTATGGTATTCACTACACAATGATTTCAGTACGAAGATTTCTGTGTAATTTTAGCAGCATAACGACATCAAAATGAAATTAGTAAAATGTGTTGATGAGAGTGAAAGGGTATATCATCATCTATACATTAAATGGAAAGAAAGGTGATCATGGTAAATAATATACCAACATAATGAATGAAATTTTGATGTATAATATAAAATAATCACATGAATGTAAATGAGGAGAGAGAAGTTCCTTAAGAAATTTCAGCATGGTAATGGGTGTACATGGAAGGCATTAATAAGAGAGAAAATGGGTCACTAATCATTCAAAAATTAAGAGGGATTTATGGGGGAGGTTGAAAATCATACCCCAACATTTTTAATTGAATATAAAATGGCATAACAAAATAATGAAATTTGGACAAAAAAGAGAAATGAAGAAATCCCTTACTTTGAAGTGTGATCCCAAAGGCTAGGGAGGGTCTTGAAAAAGGATTCTTGGGAGATTGGGGCAAATTTTGAGGTTTCTAGAGAGAGGAGGGAATAATTTGGACGAACTACAAAGGTTTTTAGTGAATAGTAAGTGAGATCTTGGGTGGGTTTATATAGGAAAGGAGGGGGAATTCTTTATTATTTTGGTTTGGGACACCACACATTAATCTAATCAAAACCACAATCCAACCCATGGTTTTTGCCCACGTTTTTCCCATGGGTTTTTCCAAGGGGATTGGAAAATAATATTATACAAGGAAAATTTCCAAACATATTAAAATAATAGGTTTTTATATGTGGAGGTGTGTCACACTCTCAAGGAAATCAATTTAAAAATCTAAAATGTTTTATAAGTCTTCAAAGGTCCACTAATGCATTGTAAAATAAATAAAAAAACCTAAAATCACATTATTTTAATTTTAAAACATATATTATGAGAAAATAATGTGTATATTTTTTTATTACATCACTATTGAGTCTTTATGAAGTCATAAAATACAATGTATATTTAAACGGTATTTAATTTTTACCAAAAAATTCAACTTTATCAGAAAATTATGAAAAATTAACCATTGGATAATTTCAATGTCCTGATTCCGAAAATAATATTCATTTTATCTAAATAATTTTATAAATATGTGAATTTTTACTTTTAAAATAAAAATATACATTTATTGAAAAATTATGGGTTTTGACAAAAACGACTTTCAAACCTTAATAAATAATACAATTGTATTCTTTAAAATTATACAATAATTTATACGTAATAAAAAGTTATTTAAGAATAGTTTATTAAAATATTATTTAATTAAAAAATCTATAAATTTATGAAGATAGAATCCTTAGTTTAATCTTGACTAAAAATAAAATTTGTACTTTAAAAACTATTTACAACATAACAATAATAAAATGAATGTATATTTTTTATTATATAAAAAAATAATTCACATAAACATAGTGCTATGGCATTGTTACATAACCCCTTATAACACCCACATAATACCTTAGAGTATGGTTCACTATGTTGACAGACTCTTTGCATGGGTCGGATATCATCACTTGGGTGGTAATATCTATCAACATCCACTTCTCCCGTAGCCAGTTCCGTTTGAGCTTAACATGTTGAATCTCGGCTTGGTCTTGATCAAGAGTGAATCACAATGATTCCACCTCCTTTATTAGCTAAGAAAAATGGGCGTCATAGGGGGGAAGTATACTGGATGAGGCCATCACTTCCTTTTTTGAGCAAATTGGATTTATTAAAGACCTATATTTATACTAATCATGTGATAATTGTTCAACAGCTATATTAGCAGTGGTCACAGTACTTAATGGTATTTTAAAAATTCAAAAAACATAAAAAAATAAGTTTATACTTTATATAACCATTTTACATAATAAGAAATTTAATCAGATCAAGAGGAATTTTCATTAATGAATGTTTGGGTCGTTACATGTAACGACTAAATTTTGGACCCAAAATTCTTTTGGAATATTTCAGAATATATTTTTGGTGCCGAGAGGTGAGTCAGAACATGAATTCGAGGCATGGGAAGCCTCAGTGTGGTGATATTAAAAATATTAAATATATGTTTTCATGGATGCGAAGTTTTGTTTGAAAAGTAAATAATGCCCATTCGTGGTCTTGGATCGGATGTTTGAGACCGTGGTTGAGTTGGAATATCATTTTTACCCTAGGCATGACATAAAGTTGTTTGCATTGAGATTTTTTGTCATAGGTTAGTTGGAGTGACATTTTATTTATTATTAATTAAATAAATGGGAATTTAATTAGTTAATTAAACCTAAAACAAAACTATCCCCCACCCCTCTCTCGATTGGGAGCATGGCACAATGGAAGAAAACTACCTATTATCTGCCTCCTCTTATCTCATTAGCTGAGAGATAGAAACACGCAAAATCGACTATGTAAAGAGTTTTCGATCTCTGTTTCTGATGCAGATCTTCTCTAGATCGAGGAGCATCACGATCTGGTAATTTTTCTTCATCCAAAGTTTTTGTGCTTTTCCAATGAGGTAGGTTTATTTGTGTTTTGGTACCTATCCATTTTTAGGCATTTTTTAAGGACATAGTTCCCAAACAAAATTGATATTTATCTCTATTAGGTAGATCTATTAGTTTTGGGGAAGAATTGGGTGAATTAGTGTCTCTTTTAGGTAATTCCAAACTATAATTACCATATACACAATGTTTAGTTCAGTAAAACACATCATATAACTCATCATATTCGGGGAAGATGATCCTTTGGGACATTAAGCTGTGTTTTTCCCCAAACAGTGTGACCATGGGACATGGATAGGGTTATCCATATGAAAAAACATGGTCATGTACTAATACACGACCAAGATAATTGGACATGGGGTCCAGTATACCAAAACGGAAAAAATACACTGGTATGTGGCTATTTATCTAGAACTTTCCATGTAGTATGGGTTACACAACATGCAAGGGACATTGTTGGATGGTCCATGTTGAAGGGGGAAACAACTAGGGTTCGAGTGATGAGTTACACAGTGTATACCTCCTCCATGCACCGTGTACCCCTACATGGGTTGTTAATCTGGGTAGACCGGATACACGTCCAGTTGTTCAGGCGGTCTCACACATTGTGTGTGCCTTGATGCACGTTGTGTACTCCTAGAAGATCCTTCAGAGATCTTATGCATTCCATATCTTTTTCTATGGGACTTAGATCTAGGCTACTAATTATTCTATTATGATTGGTTTTCCATGTAAAATGTGATGATGACCTATCTTATGGCTTGTGAGATATAATGTGATGTAGATCATGCAAGATTCTTGTGAATCTGTACTGGGTCGATGTTAGATATCAGTGTGGTTCATGTAGAGAGACGCTGGGATTGGTACTTCCCTGGTGGACTAGGGTGTGAGTTTCCCTTACCCCTCTGACTAGGTAGAGGTGGGACTCCCCATACCATGGGTGTCAGTTCATTACATATAGGTAGTTTCCCCTAGGAGTGTTACTCCCTTGAAGGACTAGGGTAATAATTTTGTTATGATTCCTGCGGAGATATACAATACTCGTCTATTGAACTAGGGTTAAGCTCCTCTATATATGACGTATAGATAGAGTCAGTACTCCCCCACTGGGTTAAGGAATGGGTCCTCTATCGTAGGAGTTGTTACTCCCTTGTCATTTCAGAGAGCGATCCCTCTATATGTGTTGTGAAATCAGAGTTAGTACTCCCATACCATGTCATGGAGTGAGTCCTCTTGACTTGGGTATGTACTCTCCTATTTTGATAGCGTGGGGGTCCCCCATAGTAAACGAGCTGGCAGAGTTGGTACTCCTCTATCCTACTATGGTGTGGGTCCTCTATCCACAAATTTTTACTCCCCTACAGTGTTAGGGTGTGAGTCCTCAATCCATGGAGTGGTACTCCCCTATCATATCATGGTGATGGTCATCCATTATTTGAGTAGTACTCCAATGTTGGATCAAGGTTCAGGTCATCACATAAGGAGCTATACTACCCCATCTTCAAATTGTAGCGGGGTGAAGATCCTACATTGGAGTTATATCTCCTTCAACTGTGGGATAAAGTTATGAGGAACATTCCCCTCTACCTGATGTGAATGATACATAGATAGAATTTAGTTCTCCCTCGATGAAAAAAATTGTGGGACACTCCATACATGAGTGAAAAAGGATTCATGGGTTTGTTTGGAGCAGTACTCCCAAAACTACAGAGCACTAGAGAGATGTGGGTCCCTCCATTATCTCTCATTATAGAGAATGAATGTGGTTCATAGTATGGAGTAGTTCCCAATCAACTATGTACTATTTTTGGGGTGGGATACTTATCTTAGGATTCTTTAGCTTCTGTTGGGTGAAAGGTAGGGATGACAGGACCTCTGGTGCTGGTCACTAAAGATGGACCTAGTAAGATGTTCCCAATGGAGAAAGTTTTATCAAACGTTCCATTTGGAATGCTATAGATTTTCCTGATGGAGTTCATATCTTGGATAGGTTCCATCTATGATGACTGAGATCATGGGGTGTGTTCTCTTAGTTTTTTGTTACGGTAATAGCCTACGATGTGAAACCAGTTATTAGCTATGGGGCCAGAAACCCATGAGACTTGGTGTCTGGCACAAGTATATCTAGGTGATTTTTGGGATTCCTTGTGGTGTTATCACATTTTGGTGTTGACACACCTTATAGACTGAGCTGAATTATCATGTACATCAAAGGATGGGTTGAGATGATGTTTTTCTCTCGATCTGGGTTCCCTCTGGCTAGGTTGAGTAGACTGTTACCTTTTAGTTTCTCCCTTTTTTGGGGTTTTTGGGGTTGTTACTGATTATTTTTATAATCACTCATACACAGAATTTTACAACATATGTTTTGTGGCTTATGCAGACCACATTCCTTTTGTCAGAGTCCACATAGGACCTGAGGAAGGTGATGCTTAGTGAGTTAGACAGACCAAGGTGTTTACTGGAGAAAGGATGAGGAGATATTTGGTAGATATAGTTAACATGAATCCATTCATTATGAGCATGTTGGAATCTTTTACAGTTTTCATTAGTGGGAATTGTATTTTTTCCTTCCTTTGCATGCAGTACTTATATTGTACTCTGGTTGTGGTATATAGATTTATTCATGCATTGGCTGTTTTTTTACATAATGGTATTTTTTAAGCATGGAGATTTTTGTGTGTATACAGGTCTATAGGAAATTCCTTCCATGTTAGTAATATTCCTACTCGACACTATTATCTATACCATGTCATATTGGAGGAATGCTTTGGGAGTTTTGGCCCGAGCCTCGTCGAGTCATGACAGAGTGGTATCAGAGTAGGTGGATTCCACTTTGGGGCCACAGTGTTGTGAGTATGGTTTGGGTTTCAAATAGATAGTGTTAGGATGTTTCGAGTTCGGCTCTCAAGCCAGATGTTCTAGTGTTGGTGCAGCGGCCAACGTATCCATTCACCATGACTCTGATGACATGTGTTTCAACTCAGTATATTATGACACTAGTCTCTGGGAAATAAATGGTACATACATCATATAGGACTTGGTTTTGGTTTTTCTTATCCTTCATCATTAAACTCCCTAGATATATTCTTTGACCATGGTACACCTTGATTTATATTTCTGTTTTCCACTTCAATGAAAACTATATAGGATTATACGGTGTGATTATGATGAAAATATACCCCTTGATGAGGCTGCATTTCATGTTACAAATTTTGAGGTGTTGCCTCTAGGTGGCCCACCAGTAGTTCCACCGCCTGTTAAGCAGTAGGTTTTACTGAATTTTCATGCCAATGATTATCATAATATTAGAGAATTACCTGAGTTCTATAGGCAGGGACCTCTGAGGTACCAGTGCAATCCATACCCTTAGGTAGTAGAAGACTAGCTTGAGGTAGTCACACAATTGTTTTTCATAGTGAGGACACCTATTGATCGGATGGTATTCCATATAGTGAGACTTATACATGGTTTAGTCGAGCGATGGTGAATCATGGTGATACAGTGTCATGATGAGGTGGTTCTCACTTGGGAGGAATTTTAGTGACTCTTTAGGGAAGATTTTTACCCAGCCATGTGGAGATCAGTGTGTATCCCGGTGCTTCTGTAGCTTTGAAAGGCTGTCATGAAATTGGTTGAGTTTTCAGAGAGGATCATAGACTTGTCTCGACAATCCTTGGATATGGTTTTGAATTCTTTATTTATATCATGGAACTTCAATAAGGATTTTCATTAGAAGATCAGAGAATTTGTGATTCCATTGTGCATTTCCACCTATGCTAGAGTAATGGAGTGAGATTTTGTGGTGGAGAGTTTCTTATCTTAGAAATAGGTGGATATGACCCACATCAGTGGTCATGAGGTTGAGGCGTCTACATGAGATGGTAGAAAATTGATGATAGGATCGCAGCGCTTAAGGCATACACATGCCTATACTCAGGAACGTGGGCCTGTGGCGCAAGAGCATTCCAAAGGATTAGGTAAACCACATGAGAGGTTATGTTACACTTGTGATGGCCAGGGACATATCTCTAGAAATTTTCCAACTAGTCGTGCTTCTAAGAGGGAGAGATAGCGAGTCACCTTGGTAGAGACTGTGCTTGGACCAAGGAGTTCGTCAAGGGGGTGTATGAGGTGAAGGTGCTCAAAGAACGGTAGGAGATGGAAGACAGTTCAAGGTGTTTCTAACACCACCCTCAAGTGGTCCACACTAGGCTCAGGGAGCAGGATGACATGGGTGATAACAGCTTCAGGCCATAGAGGCCTTTGACCTAGAAACTCTAATGATGATTAAAGGTAGGCCTTGTGTCCTTTGTACTTTTTATAGTATAAATTGTTTTACACTGTTTCTAGCACTTTTTTCATTCCACTTATGCTCGAGGTTTACCTGGGTGACGTGAGGCATCGGTAGAACCCTATGTTAGTAGTTGTGATGAAGGTATTGGTAAGTCCCAATGTGTATTTGGAGAAACCCTTTATTTTTTGTGAGTACCGTTGTGTTTTTGGTGTCATCTTTTTACATGACTTACTCATGGTGGATGTGGTTCAGTTTGACGTAGCTTTGAACTCATGAGGAAGGGGACATATTTCCACACCAAGACGCATTTTTGTGATGTGAAAAAAACCATGCAGGTGAGTCAGTTCTACCCAAAGTGGAAATTATTGTGGTGTGATGGATGATTTCATTAGACATGTATGTTCAGGGAAAGGTTATGCAATGATATTTCAAATAAGGTCATGGACTTTCCAGCAGAGTTTCCCTGTTCGATCTCTATTAGCTTGGAATCCCTAGGAGATGGAGATCCTTGATTTGAATCATTCATTATTGGTATATTTAGACCATATAATGTTTCTATTGTGTGGATTGGTGCCATACCATCCATACATAGCTTGGATGACACTAGTGGGTGTGGCGGTGTTTCTATTTAGGAAAGTTGTGTTTTATCTAGTGGTTTGTAGACAAAGGGCCTAGTAAGATAAATTGTTTACTCTTGGGAATCCCTGAATCATTCGTGAATACCCTCACATGTTCATCATTAATCTTGAATTCAAAATTATTTAGGAGGCTGTTGTACAATCCATCTAGGGGTGGATGTGAACTATGGGGTTCTGATAGTATCTTCGTTAGGTTAGAGAGTTGGTTTACCACTAGACCCCATGAATATCAATGGACCATGGTTCTTGGTGCTTTCATACTTTTCGCATATTAGGAGACATGTTACCTTTGTTGCAAAATGTTTTCTTGGTAGAATTTGGTAATGAGAGTAGTTTGATCTTGGTGGTTCCTCTATGGGTGTGCTTGTAAGCAGCATGAGAGCCCTTGGTGAGCTTTCTTGCATGGGGGTCCAGTGGGGAGATCTGGTTCTTCTCTAGTGCATAGGATTTCACTTTTCGGGGATAAAAATACCTAAGGAAGGGAGAATTTAATGACTATGGTATTGACCCAAAAGGCTTTGAAATGTTTTGAAGAATATTTCAAGAGCTGGGTGCTGAGTCGGTGTGGGATACTGGGGGTCGGGCAGCCTTAGTGCAACGATATTAAAAATATTAAATATATTTTGTCACATGCATTTTGTTTCACATGAAATGTAAATAAATCCTTTTCGGATTATCATAATGGATTTATGAGATTGCAGTTGAGTTTGGAAAGTCGTGTTTACCCAAGGTGTGATATAAAGTTGTTAGCATCAGTATTTTGGGTGGGATGTGAGTTAGTAGGATGATTTTTTGAAGATTAATTAATAAAATAGAATTTAATTAATTATTTAAAACTAAATTAAACTCCCCCTCCCCTATCAAATTTCAGTTCATGACACAAATAAAGAAAACCTCTTCTTCTCCCCCTCCTCTTATCTCCTTCTCCAATGAACGGAAACACGCCAAGTCGATGAAGCAAGGTATTGTCGATATCTATTTCTAACGAATATCATCATTAGATCCAGGATTAGCATGATTCAGTAATCTTTATTCATCTAATGATTCCAAATTTCTCTAACGAGTTAGACAGATTTGAGTTTTAGTGCTGATCCCTTTCATTATGCGTTATTTTAAGGTTCTGGAGCCCAAATTCAATTGATATTGATCCCTACTAGGTAGATCTATGAGTTTTTGGGAAGAATGGGATTATTCAGAGTGTTTTATAGGTAATTACCTAATTCAATTACTATCTACATGTTGTTTAGTTAAGTAAAACATGTTGTGTAGCTCTTCTTATTCCGGGAAGATGAACCTTTGGGATTACACGTTGTGTATAAGGGATACACATCGTGTAGTTCCCTAAACTGTGTGACCATGGGTCATGGATTGGGTTAGATATGTGAAAACACATGGTTTTGTACTAACACATGACCAAGATACATAGAAATTTGGTTCTTTACATGGACACGAGAAAACTACATGGGAAGGTTGTCGTTCAGCATGTACATGTCGTATAGTATGGGACACATAGTGTGTAAGGGACATGGTTGGCCGGTCCATGTAGTAGGGGAACACGTCCAAGGGACGAGTGATGTGTGACATGGAATTTACCTCCTATACATTACATGTACTCCTACATGGTATTTAAATCAGTGTAGAAAGGATACACGACCAGGTGCTCAGGTGGGCTCACACACCGTGTGTTCCCCTATGCATAACACGTACTCTTAGAATATCCTTATGAGATATTCCACATTCTTCATTTTCTTCTCTGAGAATCAGATCCAGGGTTGTGAGTAGTATATACTAATTGTTTTTCTATGAATAACATGATTTTGTACTTGGTTATGTATTACAATATATGAGGTGGATTATATTGACCAAGATGGTTGTGAAGTTGTACAGAGTCGATGTTAGATATCGGTGTGGTTCGTGTAGAGAGATGTTGGGACTGGTACTCCCCTGGTGGACTAGTTTGTGGGTATCCCTTACCTATCTACTTAGGTGGAGAAGGTACTGACCATTGAGTGGTTGTGAGTTATTTACCTATGTGTCGTTTCCTCTAGGGGTGTTAGTCCTCCGATGGACTAGGGTGCGGGTTTCCATGTGATGTTCATGAAGATGGAAAGTACTCTCCTTTTGAAGAGGGAATGGGTCCTCCATATATGATCTTTATGTAGATTAGGTACTATCCTATCATGTTAGTTCATTGGTCCTCTATCCTATTAATCACTACTCCCCTATCATTCCAGGACATGGGTCAACATTGCATGTTGTTAAGGCAGAGTCAGTACTCCCCTACCATGTCAAAGAGTAGGTCCTCTATCTCAGGGTTGGTACTCCCCTACCATGTTAGGGTGGGGGTCCCCCGTAGTAAACAAGTTGGAAGTGTTGGTACTCCCCTACCCAACCAAGGTATGGGTCCTCTAGCCACTAAGTCATACTCCGATACTAGGTTAGGGTGCATGTCCTCGATCTACGTTGTTGTAATCCCTTATCGTATCAGGGTGTAATTTCTATATTATTTGAGTAGTACTCCCCTATAAGATCAGGTTGTGGGTCCTCACTTATAGATTATTACTCATTTGTATCTATGTAGAAACACATAGTGGGGTCCTCCATTAGAGTTGGAGCTCCCTTGGGTGTGGGATACAGTTACAAGAAGGGGGCCCATCCACTTGATGTAAACGATACCTAGAAATAATTTAGTGCTTCCTCGATAGATTGAGCTGTGGGACCCTCCATACATGAACGATAAAGGTTTTATTGTTAGTTAGGATCAGTAATCCCTCTATTATAGGGAAATGGTGAGGCAAGGGTCCCACCCTTATCTCTTGTTAGAGAGAATGCATGCAGTTTTAGTCTGGAGAGCTTCTCCCTCAACTATGTGTAGTGGTGAGGGGAGTCCCTATTCACTTGGGTTTCATTATCTTGTACTGGGTGCAAGATAGAAATGACAGGACCTCTAGTGTTGAAAACATTATATAGGCCTTAAAATATGTTCTAGGTGGAGAATTCTCTCTCAGACTTACCATTAGTAATGATAGGGTTGTCCCAAGGGATTGTATCTCTCTAATAGGTGTCATCTGGGACGGCTGAGCTCATGGAGTGTGTTCATTGGGATATGGGTTACAGTTAGGGCTTATGAAGTGAATCCTATTACTGGGAATGAGGTAGGAACATCATGAGAAATGGTGTCTGAGACAAGTATATCTAGGTTGTTTCTGGGAGTCCTTGTTGTATTGTCACATGTCTGGGTTGAATCCCCATGTAGACCGAAATGAATTGTCATGTACAGCCGATGATGGTTCGAGATGGAGTTTCCCTCTCAATTGGAGTTTCCTATGGCTAGCTTGAACAAACTAATAATTTTCAATACCTCCATTTTTATTTGGGGTTTTTTTGGGGTTCCTATTGAGTATTTTCTATACTCACCCCTAAAAAACCTTTTCTAGGATATATTTTGTTTCTTTTTTAAACCAAATTCATTTCAACTGAGTCCATAGAGGACCCGAGGTAGGCAGAACCTAGTGAGATAGACAGACTGAGGTGTTTACCAGATCTGGGTTGAAGATATTTCTAAAAGTTTCAATTGATAGAGATCCCACCTTATAATCAGGTTGAATTATTTTACTGTATTCTTTGTTGGTCGTTGTTTTCCCCATCTTCCACTTTCAGTATTTCTATTGTACTCTAGTTGTGGGATATAGATATATGCATGAATTGGGTTCTTTTGGTTTTTAAATTTCAAATTTTTTTGAGCATGGATATTTGTGAGTTCATATAGGTATATATTCAATGCCCCCAATTTTAGTAATATTCAAACTCAGCACTAGTTGACATCCCCTGACCTATTGGAGGTGGGTTCGGGGAGTTGAATCCTAGGTCCCATCGGGTCGAGTTGTGATAATCCAAGTATTCCCATTTAAAAGTAGACATGAAATTATAATAAGTACTGAAATTTTATATCAAAATCTTCTTAAACATTTCCCTTTCTCATAGTTAAAAAATAATCTAGGTTAAATAGTTTTAAAGAATAGTTTTTCATAAAAATTTATTAAAAACCAAAGATTGTATATCAAAGGTATAAAAATTCATGCAAAATCATGGGTAAATCACACTAAGGATCCTAATAAGTCAGGTAAGAAAACAAATCATACCATAATCAATGACTAATATGCCCCTAAGTCTTTATAACCCAAGCCAGTGTTATAGAAGAAATCCCAATGAGTGAACCCCCAAATAATGCCAATAATAATTCCCTAGAACAACATGCCTTAAATACACCTTCCACATATGTACCAATGTCTTTACATGTGTTGTATTTCTAAAATAAATTTTAAATGGTTCCACATTCTATACAAAATTCAAAACAAAATGTTATTCTATCAAAATCATGCTTTAGAAGCTAATTTATATATCAATTTTAAAATGTTCTCAAAGAAACATTTTATTCTTCCAAAAAATGGAAAACCATATTTCTTAAAAAATTAATTCCCAAACACACAAAAATAATTCCTACTCAACTATAAAAAATCATAAAAATCAGAGCAATACAGTTCATCCAATATAAGCGAGAGATAGAACCACATTCCTCAAGATTAGGTCAAATGCTACCCATGACAAAATCCACCAACACTAGAAAGAAATTAAAGACAACTATGAAGGCCCTAATGAAGATCTACATATCATATAATCATAATTTATATAGACAAAAATTATTTGAGAAGTTACTTCATACATACATTAATAACAACACAATCCACACAACAAATAAAGTAAGGATTGACCACCAGAATAAGATCACCCAACAAATCTCGAAGGATCGAGAAAAATTATCACAAAATGATCAATTAATCCAAATACATATCCCTATACAGAAAACACAACCATAGAAATAGAGAATAATAAAGTATACTTATTGAGAGAAATGTTTCACGATAACCATGGAGATTGAGCATCGAACGAAGAGACCTAGAAGAAAGGTAGATGTAAAATAGCTAACGCATGGAACCTAGGGTACAATGCATGGAGGAGAGAAACTGAATAAATTATGATTCAATCTTATGAATAATAAAATCCTAGAGGCCATGAACAATTCTAATCATGAATCCCCTATTCATTTATTTAATCCCATGAGTTCCACATAAACTAAAATAGATAATTACTTAGGATAAATAAATATAGATCGACCAATTCACAATGAGAAGGTCATTCATAATATAAACCATTTTGACACTTGGAAAGGAATTAATAGAATATTCATTCAAAAAATTTCATTTCATGAATAAATTTCATGTAATTAATCTTCTATGAAGTAGGTTCCAATATTTGGGTCTGTAGAAAACTCCCATAACTCATTGTAGTCCTTGAATACCGAAAATTACCCTCTTAAACATCAAAAGAAACATACCTTAAAACAGGATGTTATACTTATATCTTATGTTGAGATATTTGACACTATGCGACTGGAAATTATGATTATATAACATGGTTTTTATTAATGTAATAAGTTATTTATCATAATTTTTTTACAATCTTCATTTTCTTGCTTTCAAAGAAAAAAATTAGAATGTTTATTTTTCTATCAAAATTGTTTTTCATTATATTTTTATTGAAAAAATAAGTCTATAAATTTTATAATAATAATTAGATTAAACTAATTTCATTTTTTTATTTATAATTTCAAAATTATCTTAATATGAATTTTTAAGATTTTTTTCAAATCATTGGTTATAGGTGGATTGTTAAAAATACCAATATTACTAAAATTCTCACTTTTATGAAATTATCGTAATTCAAGAATGAAATAATTTTTCTTTGATGTATTTTTATATAAGTCATATAATTTATTTATAGTTAAAATAATTCATTTAAAATTTCATTGTTTTATTTATAAACCCGTGTATATCATTTTGGAAGGATAAGTAATAATTTACTCTAAAAAGTGATATATTCACTTATATTACAAAATTAGATTTCATATTTTATAAAAATTAAATCCAAAAAATATAATTTATAGTATATATCAACAATAAAATATTTTTTATCAAGTTCAATTTAATTTTGGGAATAAAATATTGATTACTAAAAATAATGTTAATGGCCATGATGTTGGTAAAACTATTATTTTTAAATAATTGTTTAATTAATATTTTGAAATTTTTATTCAATAAAATAAATTAAAATCTTATAAAAACTAATTTAATATAAATTTTAAGGAAACATTTCAGAAAAACCACCCATTAAATAGGTAATCAATACTAAATATGAATAAAAACACTTAATGATGAAAACAACATTTTTCAACAAAATAGTTTTTCAAATTATAAAATATTTTCATTTTAAAGTTTTTTTCAGTTATAAATTTATTTATATTAATTAAATATTAAGTTTAGTTTTATAATTCCATACTTTGGAAGTATTTTTTTATATGTTTAATAAAACATATGTTATGTCAGGAAAACTAGTTGCCCGAGTAAAAATGGGAAAAAGTAAAAATATAAGAACAAGTCACTTTCAAAATTACTATGAAATGTATGTAGATAATGTTTTGAGTATTTATCAACCAATTATCACTAAAAATTCAAATATTTATCACTTTTATAACCATTGGACCTTTAATAGTGTCATTTTTTTTGTGTGAAAATTAATGACTGTTCAAAAAAGTTTAATTTTCATCACTTGTAAATGTGGGAACAACAACCCCTTATCACAAAAACTATTTCTCAAAATTTATTTATGAAACTATAAAAAATATATACTTATATAACCCTATATAAATTTCATAAGCCTCTTGTCTCAATTATTTAGCCTGATCTATTCATTTACAATGTGACTTGTTAGAGAAAGTTTAAGGTCCCAAAGTGAGTATTATTTAATTCTTATCTTCTTATAATTATTTTTTACCATAAAAAATATAATAAAAATAGTTATATAATGAAAAAACATTATTATTATAATTAATTATTATTACATTAATGGTTTATTCCTTATTTATTACCTTTCATGCACTTAGAAAACTGAAGAATGTCGATCATGCATTGTATGGACCGTTGCCTCCCGGAAGTAACATCTTCATTTATTCCCCACCACATATATTAGCCGGTTATAAGGATCGGATTGGAAATTTAATGTTAAATTTATAATATTATTATGAATATTAAGTGTAAAATTATAATCCACCTTCATTTACTCTCATTCATTAGAAAATAAAAACGTTAATTGAGTGTTGTGAGGACTATTGCCTCCATGAAGTAACATTTTTCATTTTTATTTTCATTCCTTATATAAACCACTTAAAATATGATTTATAACATTAAAATAATCTTAATAATTTCTATATTGTAATTTTTAATGATATTATATCAAAATAAATAATTTCTTAACCGTACTCACCCATCAAATTATTGTATGTTCATGTTTGGTTCAGTCTAACCACCTAATAGAACAATGTTATAAAATTATATTATAGATGAATATGGAAAAATAAATATTATTTTATTATAATAAAAAAATAAAATCATTAATGTTTTAGAAATCCCAAGTGGTTATATTAATTATTCCAAATATTAGTGAAATATCTACTTTAATCGCTAAAATTATCGAAATATGCCGACACCAATTTAATTTTCATGCATCATAATAAAAACATGAATGGAATGAAATAAGATATTTTTAAATATATATAGTTTTTCTATTAAAGTAACCTATATGATCTTGTAACATTGAAAATTTGTGGAATGATAAAGAAAAACACCACTGTTATGTAACTACTTCAAAATAATCAAGATCACACACACCTAAAATTGAAAAAAGATAATAACTAACTAATATAATTGAAGAGAAAAATATAAATTAATTTTATAAAAGGATATAGATTTCAAAAATGTTCTTTAAAAGGTTATTAATATAGTTATTTTTTTTATACATGAGTTTAAACTTCTTTTGTGGAATTCAATAATTAAAGTAAGGGATTCTTGGTCTCAATTGTTACTCTTTGAGACTTGTTGTATTTTTTGCACACTTTTTTATTTTATATGTTTTTATTTTGATTTAGATACTGAGAATATATTTTATTATATACTTTCCCTAATACATAGGATAATAAAATCTAGGTCTAGTTCCTTTCCTCATTTTTATCTCTATCCAAGTTTTAACGAACTAATAAGTTATTGTGAAAACTCAATTTTCTTCCATTGAGTTAAAAATTTTCTAATTGAACTATAGTGTTACAAGTTTTATTTATTATAACAAATTAATAATTTGTATTATATTTATTCTTTAGGTTTTGGGTTGTGGTGTTCTATATTATAACCTCATTATCATGTGATATGATTAATATTCCCCAATTTTTTCCTCTTTATGGTGTATATATTGGTAATTGTTTATCTTATAAATGTTCTCATACTATATACTTTTTTACTATTAAACTCGTGTAAGTCCATTAAATTATTTGTCTTGCGAAATCATCCTCTGTTAAATAAATTATAATTCTTCCAATGCATTTACTTTATAAACTCTCTATATTTACTTCCTATGATTGAAGGTATTTCACCTAGATTACACATGTTGATTTAATTGTGAAATTATTAAATAAACCATATACCTCTTTCTCTATACATTTTTATCTTTTATTATTATTACATAGAAAGATATTCCATTTATTTATTGGAAAAATATTTAAAATATATACACTCATCATTCCAAAATGAATGTTTATTGATTATCTGGGAATATTGTTTTTGGATTTAATATAATATTCATTCCATTATATATTGAATACATTGAACTTATTTTCGGATAGTAGGGGCTCAGAATATCCCCTTTATGCATCGACATATCTCATGAGACACACTAGCTTGATATTTTGGTGTAAGAAAACCAGAAAAAAATTATTTCCTTGGTATAGGGACATCATAGAAATATCATGATGTATATGATAAATATTCCATAGCCTATGGAATAGAATTAGATATTAGGAATTATTCATTTCATCACTAGGTAACCAGTTATTTTTATCATTTTTCTATTCTCTGATATGTTTTTTTTAAAAAGTAGTTGGGTAGTCCCCCGTTTTTATTAAACCAATGAAACTCCATCTCATTTTATAGGTAGTTGGATTACATTACATGGACTTATAGGACCCATGATATAAGTTATACTCATTTTTTTTTTAGATTTTGGATATATTTTTTTATATATTTCTTCCAAATTATTTAGGATCATCGTATACTGATTTGTGATATTTTATTGTTTTCACTTATGTTTATGCTTACTTCAGAATTTGAGCTAACACCTTATTATATTTCAATTTCCTCAAGTTATAATGAAATTTATGACACATTATATATCTAAGAGAAGAAATTTTTTTAAGAAATTTCAGGAGATGTTCAATACTTATTAAATATTATATATATTTCTTATAAAGTAGAAAATGGCTATTTCATGAGGGATATTTTAGTTACATGTTATTCCTAACTCTCTAAAACTCTAAACCTAAAATCTCTATTGGATATAAGTGACTCAATTGTTTTAATGATATTTTAGTTAATTAATTTTAAAATGAAGTCACTTCAATTCATTATTTATATGGTACATAAATAATGTTTTTATGGGAATTAGATCTCGGATAGGAGGTCATACGATTCATATATGGTGTCAAAGGATGGATTATAAAACATTTGAGGTTAGTATTTTAGTTGATAATAATTTATGTGTTGATAAGCTGATGTTGATCATGATTTAAAAGGTATATATAACCCTTTATGTTAGTTGAAGTAATATGGAATATTTTAACATGTTTAGGGGCTAGGATAAAATAACTTTGATGGAGTACCTAGGGATAAGTCTAATGGATATGTCTATATATAGGGAAAATTCCCAAAGTTTTTATAAATTAGATATTGGTTGGTTATATTAGAAATGGCTTCCCTATTTTTATAGTAGAAATACAATGTGGTTGTGGAACAAATTTAATTTAGGGTAGTCAACCAAAAAAAGTCTAGTTGGGGGGTTAAACTAATATTCACTCTGGTGTATGATGAGGGGTCCTAATTCCACACTTCAGGACTAACACACTTGGGGAGTATTTTTTGTTTAATTACATTCACATTATAAACTAATTTTAATAATTTATTATGTTAAGTAATTAGGTTTAGTAATAGGAGATTACCCAACCTAAATAATCTTATATTACCCTAAGAGAGACTTAGGTTGAACGGAAAGATAACACAATAATTTCAAAGTGTAATAAATTTTGAGGTTAAATTTATTTATCTTACAAAAATTTTATTATGGGGTTCATAATCGCATTAAATCCTTTTGTTTAAGTTGTGGAAGAAGACCAAAATAACCAAGTTGAGAATAGATTCCATGAACAAGAAATATATTGTCCCAAAAAGAAACCTAATGGGATTCGTAATGGAGTTAAAAACCCAGGGTTATGTCAAACAGTCTATCAAGAATTATGATTAATGATGGAAAATTAGTCTAGTTTGAAAAAACACCAAATAACATAAGGGTATAGTCTCAAAAAAATTAATATGATTAATATGATGAAGGAAAGAATATTTTATTTCCTATGTGTCAATAATGTGGGAAGACATACCTCATGGATTTCTTGAATGTAATTGGAATTCAATATAATTGTGAAAATAATTTTTATCAATCTCATGAACACAAGGGAAAGAAAGAAGCTATAAAAATAAGTTTCATTAATTACATATAAATGGGGACATTGAACATCAATTCACTAATTAAAATACCAATGGGGAAAATAGTTGGCAAAAACCACCTATACTATGGGGTACTGAAAATCCTACACAATAACCAGTATTGAAGAGATTATTGATTCCCCAATATATGTTTTACCATTTCTTATAAAATGTATTTTTTCATGTACTATTAGATATTGAGTTATAAAAGAAAATACATTGTGGAGTTATTATTATTAAATATTCTTCAAGGTTCATGGGATGTTACTTATTATTTATTTTGTTTTTCCCATACTACATATCCAAAATCAACCCATTATCATCAATTAATATTAACTATAAAATTGATATGGGAATTGATTTTTGTATATAGGTATTTATAACCAATCATGAGTTTATTAGTATATAAAATAGTAATTTATATATCCAATTATAAATTAAACCTTGTATTATTTCAATCTTTTGTTTACACTCAACTATTTTTCAAAGAGAAAAACAATTAGAAATTATGAGGATGCAATGTATTTAATCGAGTAGAATATAACCCCCAAAGAACATAGGTTATATTTTCCTTAAAAACGTGTTTAATAGAATAATTAAAAAAAAGTAAATTAAAATTAAAATATTATATGTTAAAGTAAAATTTTATTATTATAAAAAAGTTGTTAAGTTAGACGGTTTAAAAGGAAGTAACCATATTATGAAATCAATATATAAAAAATAAATAAATGGAATCAAGTAGTGGAAGTCCTCCTTATAAATATCATCTATTAAATATTGGGAAGTAGTTTGATTATAATTAGTTTCCTATATTCCAAACCCAAAATGAATTAGAGAAATTTTTCTATGATAACAAGTATATGTGAGAGAAATTCAAGCTTGTAGACATTTCCATGAGATAAAAGCTATAAAAATCTCCCATAAAATGCCACCAGGGCATACATTATGCATAGATCATACATGAATTAATTTGGGAGATATTTAACTATAAATTCGGTTGATATAATTTGTTATTTATAAATGTAATATTTTATTTACCACATGTTTTTTACATATTTTTCATTTTGACTTTAAAAAATATATTTTTCAATTAGAATAGTTTTTATTTATATTTTGAACTTAAAAAATATATAAATTTTATAATATTAATTTGATGAAACTAATCTCATTTATTTATTTAGAATACCAAAATTTTCTCAGTGTTATTTTTTGGGATTTTTTTGAAATATTTTGCGTTTACATGAATAGTGAAAAAATATAGATATTGATATAACTGTCACTTTTATGAAATTATCATAATATAAGAATAAATAAATTAATTTTTAAATATATATATATATATATATATAATATATCATGTAAAATTAATCATTTAAAATTGATCTTTTGTATTTATAAAACCCATATATATCATTTTTGATATATAGGTTATATTTTAGAAAAATAATTATATATTCTCTTGTAATAAAAAATTATTTTTCATTCCTTAAGAAAATTAAATAAAAAATATATTTAATATTTGAGATAAAAATCATATTATTAGTTAATAATTTTAATTTCATTTTGGCGAATAAAATATGATTAATAACACTAATGTTACTAAAGATGATAATGGAAAATAGTTATTTTCAAATAATTCTTTCTTTACTATTATTTATTTTTAATATAATAAAATTAATTAATATCTTCTAAAAATTTAATTTAATATAAATTTTATTATTATATTTAAATAAATTATCAATCATTTGATTGGTAATCAATACTAAATTAGTTTATCCACACTTATTGGTGAAAGTAACATTTTTCTACAAAAAGTTTTTATATATAAGAAATGAAAAAATTTCAAAATTAATAACTTATTAATTATAAATTAGATTATATTAAATTTAGTTTCATCATACCCAAATTATGTAACAGGTTTTATTTCATATATTTTGTAAAACATAAGTTACCTGGGTAAAACTAGTCACCCTGACAAAAAGTAAAATAAAAAATATAGGGAAAAATGGCACCTAAAAAGTTTAAAAAAAGTTTAGAAATATTTGGTTTAGGTTTATTTACTAAATATAAACCCAAAATCCATTATTTCTCACCTTTGAAACCATTTACTCCTAAATAGTTTAATTCTATTGTTGATAATTAATGGGTGTTCAAAAAAGTGCCATTTACTTCACTTCTAAATGGGCGCACTTCCTCCCCTTCAAGAAATATCCATTCCACAGATTGTTTTGAAAAAGATTAATTTTTATACTTCTATAAACATATCACATGTTTATAAGTCTCAAATGTCAATTATTTATCCTAATTCCTTTACTTCAAAGGAGACTGTTAAGAGGAATTTCAAGGCTCTAATGTGTGTGTTACTTAATCCTTATTTTTTGTTATTTTTCCTTCCTTTCCAAAACAATCCTAAATATAGATATAAAATGAAATAATTTTAGTTTTATAATAATTTTTTATTATATTATTCGATAAAATTAGATTTATTCGTTTCTATCCATTTATAAAAATAAAGTTACGCCAATCGTGAATTGAATGGACGATCACGTACATGATGTGACATCCAAGTATTTTCACCACTTCCTCTCTTAAGTTGTTATAGGGATATAATTTAAAATGAAAATTTACATATATATTGTAATTATGAATATAAATATATAATTTTAAATCAAGCTTCATTTCCTCTCATTCACGGAGAAATGAAAATGTCAATTGTGTATTGTGTGGATTTTTGGCTCAACGAAGTAACATTTTTCATATTGAATTTCATTTTTTATCCTATCCATATAAAATATGTTTTAAAACCATTAAAATAATTAAAAAATTTAATTATTATTATATTATAATTATATTATTTTAAGCGAAACTATTTCTTAAACATAATCACCCTTCAAATTATGGTATGTTCATGTTTATGTCAGTCAAACCACATACGTGAACAATGCTATAAAAAATAATGGTTGAATATGGGAAGTTAAATAATAATAATATTATAACTTAATAATAAAATTATTATTATTTTATGTTTTATAAATGATATATTAAGTATTTACCTTATTATTAAATATCATTTTTTATCACTAAAATTACCAAAAAGCCCAACCTCGATTCCATTTACATGCAACATAATTAAATCACTAATGGACTATGATAAGTGATATAAAAATATATATAATTTATCTAAAAATGTGTTTTAAATTATATATTAATGATAAAACATGGTTTAAGAATAAAATAAAACAGTTTTATATGAAACTAGTTTAAAAATATCATGATTTCTCACACCCGGTATTTAAAATAGATAAAAAAAATATAATGTACATATCAAGAATAATTATTAATAAAGAATATACAAGGATATAGATATGAATAATTTCCTTCAATAGGTGATAAATATAGCAATTTTTTATACAAGAGTCTCAATTTCTTTAGTATAAGTCATAAATTATGGCAAGGGATACTTTGTCTCAATTACTATGTTAGAGACATATTGTATTTTATATACCATATTCCTTTTTATATGCTATTATTTGGATTTATTTCCCTTGAAATTATATTAATAAATTTCTTTTTAAAACTCATGTTATATAAAAATCTAAATCAAGTTCCTTTAATCTTTTTTATTTGGATTCATGTGACACCCGAGCCGTAAGGTTTTATGGTAACACAGTTTTCATTCATTGAGTAATAAATTTTATTATTGAAATCTATTATTTAAAGATTCATTTATTATATCTAATAAATGTTTTTATTGTTTTCCCTTATTTTAGGCGGTTCTAAATTTATTTCCTATAACCTCGTTATCAAATTATTTTTCCCTCATTGATTATGTTACTTTAAAGAGGTTTATTGTGTCAATTTTTACACTGTGAGAGATATTTCTTATTTTAAAAAGTGTTTTACTTTATATAGTATTTCTATTACCCATTTAATAATTGCTATCATGATCCTAAAATAATCCATTTCTTTTAAAATATCATTTTGAATTATCTCCTTCAATAAACTTTGATTCGATTTTTTTAATGTCGTATGTGTTATTTGTCTCTTTTTTCAATTCCAAGAGACGTGTTTGATATTACACACCATATTTTATTCTATATGGTGTATTAAAAAATCTATTGAAAAAAATTGAAATTAATACTTTTCATTTAATTATATTTTAATTTCATGGTATTCCTATCATATTCATTTGATTCTTGAAATAAAATTACCATAAGGTTTTTTATAACTCAATTATTATTCATTGAGATATGATTCATATTCACCATATGTTTATATTTTGTGTTATATATATTGGTCATGGGTTACCTTATAAATAATATAATTCTATTTTATTTTATAGTATTAAACTCATTGAAGTCCATCACTGCCTTTATCTTTCCAAATCATATTCTGTTACAGGTATAATATTTCATCCAATTAATTTCCCTTATGAACACTCTATATATTTTTCCTCTAACTTAAGTGTGTTAAAATAGATTCCATATTATGATTGATAGGGTTGTATATTGAATCTACCATATACCCATTTCTCTATTCATTTTTAGTTTATGGTATGTTTACATAGAAGAGTATTTCATTTATTGATTGTGGAAATATTTAAAATTCATATACTCATTATTCTGATATGTATGTTTGTTTATAATTATGGGATATTGATTATAAATTTCATATATTATTAAATCCATTATATGTTGAATAAATTGGACATAATTTGTGATGCTTTAATCCCACAATGTTTGTAACACCCCGAGCTTCCACGCTACGCTTCTCTTTCAATAATGAAATAGCTTGCATTGTACGCAAGTTCGAGATTCTAACACACCGTGACCAATCAAAATAGGAATTATGAATAGTAATACCCAATTTTTGAAATTATATATATTTTATATTTCAAAATGGACTTCATTTTTGGATTCGGAATATCGAAATTAGCCTATGTTGAATTTTTGGTATTTTTCTGAGAACTTCCAATTTGTACGAATAGTGAAAAATACTTAAAAACAACTTTTTTAATCAACATAATTTATAGTGATAAATTATACTATTAAGTGGTTTTAAAGTATAATTAGAATATATTTTTACCATTTTATCCAATGGTGGTCATTAGAATTAATTTCACTTTGAAATTGGACATAAACAATTGTCAATCTTTTGATATATATTGTTTCTTAAAAACACGCTATTTGTTGTGACAACAAGAATTAATTATAAAATTAATTAATGCAACTTATATGTTTGGAATTTTGTAAAATATTCATCATTTTTGAATTCGGAATATCAATTATATCTTAGGGTGAAATTTTGGCATTGTTCTGAAAAACTTCAATTTTTGATGAATAGGGAAACCACTAAGTGGTAGTTAAAAAACGGATTTTTCATTTAAATGAAACATTACCAATTCTGTGATTTGATTTTCAAAAATCCGACATAAATGGTTTTCATTAGATAGGAAAATTTGGTTTAATGGGATTAAAATAATTTTTGGTGAATAGTAACTTTTAAGTTTAATTAATCGCGATTAAAGGTAATTAGTGAAATTTAAGGTAAAAATGATATTATAAAAATATAAAAATACCGTTACACTTGTGCTACCCTTATTGGATGAGTCATGGACGACCAAGACAATCCATGGGTCAACTTGGGGACCCCATGGAGCCACTTTGGTAGGAAAATGACATTAAAAACTTTTTATTTAATGTTAAAATAAAAATGTCACAAACATGCGTTGTTTTACTAAAACAATTTTTAAATGGGGTTATACAAGTCATATTTTTTCCTATAAATATTAATTAGAAATATAAAAATATTTACTACATCATGATATTTTTTTTATAATTTTTAGACATTAAATAAATTAAATTATTTATGACACCATGAGGATGCAGCGATTACCTCATTAATTAACGATTTAAATAAAATGAAAAGATTATGTAAAATATAAGACTTACACTTATCAAAAACCAATTGTATGGGTAGATTTATAACCCTTATCACCTTATCCTAGATATATATAAGTGTGGGACCTTTAAAATCCGAAACTCATTATATAATAAAGTAACATTTTATTACTTTCCAAGAGTGCCCCTCCTCTCCTCTTATAAAAGGCCCCCACCACTACCACCTTACTCACACCTTCAAAGCATTTTGGCTCGGCCAAACTATGCCCAAATACTCTCTCAACTTCAATATCTTACTCTTAGAAGCCTCACTTTGGGCAGAATACTTCCCAAGTAAGCCTTGAGCTCAAATCAAAAAGGAGTTACCCGATTTTAAGGTAATGTCTTCTCTTATGTTATTTTGTTTTATTTTGCTTCTCCAACCCCCTAAACTCTTGTTATTAATTCATTTTGTAACAAAAACAGTATCCTAAATATACTAGGATGTTTTTATAATAATTATTTGAACTACACTTACACACACCTACATCTAATGGTTAAAGAACATGCTGTTTCTGTGGATGGCGAATTTCTGCCTCACGAAACGATGATTGTTCAACACTAATACAACACCTTCAAAGGTGGACATTAAGATGTAACTATATTTATATATGATATATAATATTTTTTTGTTTTACTTAAGCTTCTTTATTTTTCATTTATGGCATAACTTTATGGTTTCCATTATGGGTAAACGTGATATCTTCATTTTAGGAAGTGCGGACTACCGCCCCCTCAAAGTGATTTGAATCGTTAATTCCATATGTGGGATGAATAAAGGATGGAGTAAATGACATTATATATGATATTATACTGTAATTATATCATAACTATATATAATTATAATTTAATTCCATTAAATATGAAATATAAATGAAAGTAGCGTTCATGCTTACGTACGGCTTACCGTCTCCATGAATGGTGCATTTCATTTCTTACCTCTAAATGTTATGTAATATTATAAATTCATGTATATACTGGATATATATTATATATATGATATATAAATCATGAATATAATTCTGGATATAATGGATATTTTACCACAAGAACAACTTGTAATTATAATAAGTTTATTTTTGACTCAAGTACCCATGATTGACAAAACGACCGTTATTAACTTAAATGACTACATAATTTTAGTAACATTGTACTAAGTGATATAAAAGGGATAATGAACTTGAAAAAGGTTCTTAAGAAATTAGAGATTAACTACAGTTTATTATTCAGGAGGTTAAAGAGCGGTCGAGTCAAGTCGGACACGAGGTAAGGGAACTTCTTAACCCAATTTCCATTCTTTGGGTTAATCTCCTACTTTCAAATTATGTCATGATATTATTATGTCCTATCTTGTATTTGTACTTTCTTTATGTGTACTTATAGTGAATACACATAATATATCTATTTTATTTAAAAAATATTCTTTGTAAGGGACTTCGTCTCAATCTCCTTTCATTGAGGCATATTTGGTTTTATACACAACTTTCCTTTATATGGTGTATAAACCCCTTTGACTTTTACTTTTATTCAAAAGGAATATTTTTATACGAAGAATTTTTACTAAACGACAAAAGGAATGTTTTTTCTTACGTATGCGGCGACAACAAATTCTCCGCCGCCGTGACTATTATTTGAGTTTCGGCTTCCTCTACAATCCATAACATTTTTTAAAATGAAAAATAAATACCGTGTTTTACTTTTCTTTTATTTTGGTATTGAAAATGGTTTTGATAATGTTTTTATTATATCAATGTGTGGTATTTATATCTTGTGATTGAAATGTGGAAATATTATGTTTCCTTTATGCATGTTTTATGTGATACGATTATGTTATGGTTTATGATATGTTTAAACCTGTTCATATGAGGAATGCATTGGACTTAATAAGTGACGGGTGGAGCCTGCTATAACTCCTCGATGCATCGGCAGGTCTCCTGAGACAAACTAGTATCTTGGCACGAGGCCTTGACAAAATTTTATTTGTAGTCTTGGCACGAGGCCTTGGCTACGTGTTTATGATAGTCTGGCATTATGCATTCCATCATTGTGAAAGTGGTTATTGATATTGCATGTGATTATTCGACCAGTAGAATATCCATGTGAATAAGTAAATGGAATTATCTCATTTAACTTTTGCCATATTATGTTTAAGTTCAAGTTTAAAAGGCTTTTGTTTTAGTCATACATTGCCTTAAATGTTTATGTTTATTTATGAAAGATTTTGCTATATTGTTACCCTTACTGAGCATCTGAGCTCACCCCTTTCAATGTTTTAATTCTTCCAGGATGTGAAGAAGTATTTTTTGAATGAACTGATGGGATGATATGAGTGTGGAAAATGAAGACTATGTTATTGTAGTTTTTCACTTTATGATGTAATGTAACATTTATGAATGTATCTAGTGTTTCCAAGGCTACTAAACTAATCGGTCTTTTGAGACTTGATCTTTTGTGATCATGCCAATGTTACGCAATAATGCACCGAATCTGGGTAACTGGGGTCGGGGTGTTACAGTTGGTATTAGAGGCAGTTTAGTATTAACCTTGGAAGCTAGATTTAGATAAACTCTGATTAGAGCACATAGCCCTAAGATAGACTTTGAGGATTAGTACAGAAGAACTTCCTAGAATTTTGGTATTATAGAGATTTTGTGAGTTTTCCGAGAAATACATCCCTATCTGGATACGAGTAGGTAGAGGCAACTCTAGCATAGATGTACCTAGGGGTAAAACCCGAAAACACCGCTTTCATCTAGACTCGAACGGGAACTGGTTCACGACAACGGGCCTTGCTGCACTCTTGGTTACGACACTCCTGGGGGATATGCTTAGGATAATTCTCATTTTCTTTACAAACCTCTATGAAGGTTTATGAGTATATACTTCCTCAAAGAAAACATTTCTTTTTATGATTATGGATTATATCCATAAATAGTTCAATTTATGTTAAGTGTTTTACAAGTATGGAATTATGTATTTTAATTCATAAACTAATCTAGTTTATGCCATTGTTTAGAAATGGCGCCTAGTGGGAGGAATGGAAACCGTATCAATGAACGCACTCCATGTAGGGATTCCCCTTCTGCTCAAGATAATTATTGTGAAGCTGGAGATACAACTAGTAGTGATCAACTTATTACCATACTGGGACAACTCACTCAGGTTATGAATAATAACCTTACTCGTATGGAGCACCCTGAACCGCAACGTGGAGGATAAAAGTTATACCGCTTCATGAGGAAACAACCGCCAACATTTAATGGGGGTAAAAATCCATTAGTAGCTGAGGAATGGATAAACTCCTTAGAGAAAATACTCCATGCCTTGGGGAATAGTGAAAGGGAAAAGGTTATAATGGCAATTTACCGCCACACTGGAGATGCTGATCAATGATGGTCATTGATTCAAAATACAAAGGAAGATGAAGAAGTATCAAGTATGGAATGGAGAGAGTTCAAAGAGCTTTTCTTAGAAAAATACTTTCCTTGTGACCATCGAACAGATATGGAAAGGCAATTTCTGAGTCTGAGACAAAAGTAGGATGAGAATGTCGCAAAGTATGAGGCAAACTTTACAAGGTTAGCGAGGTATGCTACAGATTATATACGTAACCCAAGAAGTATGATTTATCGTTTATTTGATGGGTTAAAACCATTTCTCCGTCGATCTTTAGTATCACAATCGTTCTCATCGTACGAAGATATTGTCTCGTGTGCTATCAAGACTCAAAAGGAATTCTCTAAGTCTTATGACAACAAAGTAAAGCAAGAGAAGAAGAGAATGGTGGAAAAAGAGATAGATAAAGGTAAAAAGGGAAAGAAGTATTTTCCATTATGTGATAATTGTGGGAAGAATCACCCCGGTACTTATAGCATCCCACCTTTTTATAACATAAACTTTCATTACATTACACAAAACTGAGGATCTTTAAGGTTTAGTGTCTTGGAAACTAGGAACATAATACATGAAAACAACATAAAACATTCCTCTTAAACACTTGAAAGGCTTATCCTTATGTTCATCCTAGGTTCATTACTGCATCTCATAACCTGGGGACATACATCAAAAGAAAGGGTGAGCAAAAGGCCTAGTAAGGGAAACAAGATGAACATTTTACATGTGAACTTGAGATACTTCAAAAAGGACATGAAAAGAACTTTAAGGCATGAGAGAGAAAACATGAGGAATTTCATAATAAAAATAACATTTTTCATAACTTGAAGATGTGGCTTCAACATTTAATATTGACAATCGTTTCGTTTCACCAAGGTCCATCCCCAAGGTGTCATTAAAAATTACCAAGGTTATTCACCAAGGCATCGTTAAAATGGTCATCTCTAGAGATTAAGTCTTTACCCAATGCATTGGAGCGCTATCAGGGCGCACCCTTAAATTTTCCTTTATTATCATGTGAGACACATATATAATCATCAAACATTTCATAAATAACCCATATAGCATAAAATAAATGGGTTTCATTTCATAATCATAACATTTTAAAAACTGCTTTAAAGACATGATCTTTACGTCACTTTAAACCCACGGAAAGGGAAAGAGGGTTTCATTTATGTAATTCCCAGAATTTAAAATAGAACATTTTGATATATATTTGAATACCCCTGTAGAAATAAGATCTTTGAGTATTCACTTTATAACATAAAATAATTTTTAGAAAAGAGAGAGAGACATTTTGAGACGAAAATTCTGCAGCATAACGACTATGTTAGAAGGTTTTAGAAAACATTGAGAAGAGAGGGGACATGGGTCAAACATTCATAAATGACCCATAAAACCGTAGAGGGACAAAATATAAGGGATTTAAGAACATGGTAATGAAATTTGAAAATATACCATATGAAATGAAGAACATGAAAGGAAGAAAAAAAAGATTTCTCTTGTGAGAATTCGGCAGCCTAACGGCGTCACTTAAACTTCAACAAAATTGAATTGACAAGGTCAAATAGGGTCTCTCATCATATGAACATAAGAGTCCAGTATGATAGATATAGAGGTCATACCCCAACATAATAGAAAGGAACTTGAAAGAATTGACATGAGAGTAGAACTTCAAAACGAGAATGGTGAAGAACCACTTAAAAATTCGGCAGCCTAACGGCGCCACTTAAACTTCAACAAAATACTGAGAAGAGATCAAATGGGGTCTCTCATCATATTAACATAAGAGTCCAGTATGATAGATATAGAGATCATACCCCAACATAACAAAAAATAACTTGAAAGAATTGAATTGAAAGTAGAACTTCAAAACGAGAAGGGTGAAGAACCACTTAAAAGTTCGGCAGCCTAACGGCGCCACTTAAACTTCAGAAAAATACTGAATTGAAGAGATCAAATGGGGTCTCTCATCATATGAACATAAGAGTCCAGTATGATAGATATAGAGATCATACCCCAACATAACAGAAAGGAACTTGAAAGAATTGACATGAAAGTAGAACTTCAAAACGAGAAGGGTGAAGAACCACTTAAAATTTCGGCAGCCTAACGGTGCCACTTAAAACTTAAAAATACTGAATTGAAGAGATAAAATGGGGTATCTCATCATATGATCATAAAAGATCAGTATGATAAATTTAGAGATCATACCCCAACATAACAGAAAGAAACTTGAAATAATTGACTTGAAAGTAGAACTTCAAAACGAGAAGGGTGAAGAACCACTTAAAAATTTGGCAGCCTAACGGCACCACTTAAACTTCAACAAAATACTGAATTGAAGAGATCAAATGGGGTCTCTCATAATATGAAAATAAGAGTCCAGTATGATAGATATAAAGATCATACCCCAACATAACAGAAAGGAACTTGAAAGAATTAACATGAAAGTAGAACTTCAAAACGAGAAGGGTGAATAACCACTTAAAATTTCGGCAGCCTAACGGCGCCACTTAAAACTTCAAAATACTGAATTGAAGAGATAAAATAAGGTCTCTCATAATATGATCATAAAAGATCAGTATGATAAATTTATAGATCATACCCCTACATAATAAAAATTAACTTGAAATAATTGACATGAAAGTAGAACTTCAAAACGAGAAGGGTGAAGAACCACTTAAAAATTCGGCAGCCTAACGGCGCCACTTAAAACTTAAAAATACTGAATTGAAGAGATAAAATGGGGTCTCTCATCATATGATCATAAAAGATTAGTATGATAAATTTAGAGATCATACCACAACATAATAAAAAGGAACTTGAAATACTTTACTTGAAAATAGATCTTGAAAAATGAGAAGGGAGAAAGAGTCCATTACAAAAATTTCGGCAGCCTAACGACGCCACTTAAAACTTCATAAAACGAAATAATGAGAGTAAGAGGGGATCTATCATTATATGAACATAAAAAGGGAAGTAAGAGGAGTATAAAAGAACATCCTCCAACATAAGAACATGTAGCATAAAAGGAATGACATAAAAGAGATTACTTGAAATGAAAGAGAGAGGTCGGATCCCTTACCTTAAAACGTGACTATTGAAACTCAAAGTTTTGGACCTTTAGGGCTTGGGGGAACCTTGGGAGGACTCCTTGGGAGGTAAGGAGACCAGAAATTCATTGGAGGAGAGTTGGGATTGAAAACCAAAGGAGGAATGGGTGGGTATTTATAGGGAAAGTGAGGGGACAAGGCATTAATGGCCAAGGGACACCTCATTAGTGGTTCTGGCAAAACCATGGGCTTTCCCATGGTATTTTCCCATGGTATTGGCCACTTGGGACACCTCATACCTTATCTTACTATTCACAATTCGACCATATTGAATATATACTTAATACATCATTTAATGATGTCATTAGACACCCGTAACTTAAAAACTGTATTTTCACTATTCATCGAAAATTCAACTTTCTCAGAATAATCCCAAAATTTCACCTTAACCAAATATCAACGCTCTGATTACAAATATTAACTCTATTTTATAAAAATAATTTTCTAAATATTTTTAATTTAATTTTTAAATAAAAACACTATTCACCGAAAATTCATTTTTTCAGAAAAAACCCCAAAAATTACCATAGCATAATATCGGTGCTCTGAGTTCAAAAATGAAATCCGTTTTATAAAAATAATTTTCTAAATATTTTTAATTAAATTTTTAATTAAAAAAAACACTATTCACCTGAAAAACTAATACTTGAATAATAATTTATGAAACCGTTATTTAACCATTTTATTGAATCACATTACTTAATCAAGGTGCCTAGATTATATTAATACTTTCTTTAAGTGAGATTACTAATCCATTTGGTCACATTACTAATCCTAAGCGTAAAATCACTATTCATAATTTACTATTCATCAAAAATCAAGTTGATCTTATTAGACTCGAAATTTCATAGTGAACATAATTTTAGAAGACCATTTTTTGAAAATCATTACACATTTTTATTTATTTAAGGTTTACATAAACATTTTTAAAATATCCTTTCTCTAAAAGTTATCAAAAATATGCATACTATATTTATCTGGACATTTGAAAATTCATAAACTTAATCATAAGAAGAAATCCAAATTTTTATTTAAAACAAAGGATTACACAAGGCAATTACGGTCTCCTTACATAGCCCCTTATCACACCAGCATAGGACCTAAGTGTAAGGTGTGCTAAGGTGAGAGAATCTGAGGGAGGCTCGGCCAACATTGCACGACTCGTAATTTCTATTAGTTTGAACTTCTCACGAAGGCGATCCCGTTCTAGCTTCACACGATGAAGTTCAGCTTGGGTTTGGTCCAGAGCAAAGCCCAGTGGTGCTACCTCCTTCCCAAGTTCTGTTAGATGGGCTTCGATCGGTCCAAGACTACTGGGTGAGGCCATCAAATCTTCTTTCTATATTAATTAACCAAGATTGCTTGTATTTAGAGATAGTAATCAAAACATTTAGTTTCCAGCGGTCATATTGACCAATGGTCAAATAATTGTCAAAACCCAATAGTATCATTTTAATTATACTCATGTTATCAAATGAAACATTTTTGTTGAGTATAAAAATAAAATAAAATAACACATAAAATTAGGAAATAAGATTTATTCAAAATTTTGGGTCGTTACAATCTTCCCCCCTTAAGAAATTGCGTCCTCACAATTTTTAAAATTGGGTTTTGAAATTTCATTGAAAGTCCCACATCAGAAAAGGAGTCCATAAAACTATTACATTAAAAGAAAGGAAGGGAAGTACAAAGGTCACCCGAGTTAACCCATACTAGGATTCCATGGAGGAAAACATGGACATAGAAGAAAAACAAAGGGTCAATTTCTGGGGGAGAGTGATAGAGAACATGATTAGGAGAACGTTAACCATAAGAAAATCCCAAACTTATGATGTGTGTAAATGGTCTTTGATTACCAAGTAGGAAACGTAAACCAACAACGTTTTTGTTTCATGTTCCTTTTCATAATTTTTAGGAATTCATTTACAACATAAAACAAAAACATAAGAAAATATACCTATCTTCATGTAGAGTTTCATCCTTTAATAATTTTCTACCCAAAACTAATATTTTCTCCAAATTATGAGCATTGAAAACTACTTGGTCTCATCAAAACACAAGAATCATCTTCATAATCCACAAAAGATTAACTATCTATTTCTTCTATCTTTAAACATTATCCCAAAAACAGAAAGGGTAAGGTAAAACAACTCTTCAAAAAGAAATAATCCCATAGGAATGGAAACTACTTTTAAATCTTCAAAGTTCCATGGTACTACCCAAAGTTCATCATAGTCCATTCCATAAATAACTGTCCTTAAAAAAATCCTCAAAATAAACCAAACTAAGATTGAAACCCAAATACAAGAAGGATTTGATAAAATAGTCTTCCAAGGTAAACTTTATCATTCATCTCCAAACAACATCAACCACTCCTAACATCTTATAAAAAAAGTAACTAACCTAAACATATTTACCCCAAGATAGGTTAATAATTTCCATAAGTAACCTAAATTACTATAATTCCACCTTAAATTCATCGATTCTTCAAAATATAAGTCAACCCTACTCTTCAATGAAAATACCGTAGTAATCTATTTACCTCGATCATATAGGGTCCCCAAAATAGTGAAAATATTCCAAAATAATAATCATATTTTAATCCCCTAATCATCCCTGTCATATTAATACGACAATCGTCGCATTTCCTATCACATTGGTTGTTTGGACATGTTCTTCCATTTCCCACCATTAACTATGAAGAGAAAGTATAATTAGGGGCTTAAGTACTTAGCCAATAATCATGAAAAGGAACTGAAAGCATATAAGGATAACTTGTAGAAGAAAAGTATAACCTAACTTGCGATCCCCTAGGTTCCCTTATAAGTTATCCAGGATCATATATTCTTATGTGAATCTTTATTTTATTTTATCTTTGTTCCTTTAACAATGGTTCATACTAAGCTTATGAATTTACCAAAGCATATCCCCCGGGAGTGTCATAACCAAGAGTGAAGCAAGGCCCGTTGTTGTGTACCAGTTCCTATTCGAGTCTAGCTCAAAGTGGTGTTTTTGGGTTTTAGCCCTATGTACATCTGTGCCAGAGCCACCTCTACCTGCTCGTATCCAGATAGGGATGTATTTTCTTGGAAACCCCTTACTCAATACTCACCAAAATACCAGGAAGATTTCCTATTTTTTTTAACTTTTCTATAGGGTTCTTCCTAGAGTTTTCATATCCTAATTTCCACAAATAACTAAACCATCCTTTGATACCAACTATAGCATCCCGCCTTTTTATAACATAAACTTTCATTACATTACACAAAACTGAGGATCTTTAAGGTTTAGTGTCCTGGAAACTAGGAACATAATACATGAAAACAACATAAAACATTCATCTTAAACACTTGAAAGGCTTCTCCTTATGTTCATCCTAGGTTCATTACTGCATCTCATAACCTGGGGACATACATCAAAAGAAAGGGTGAGCAAAAGGCCCAGTAAGGGAAACAAGATGAACATTTTACATGTGAACTTGAGATACTTCAATAAGGACATGAAAAGAACTTTAAGGCATGAGAAAGAAATCATGAGGCATTTCATAATAAAAATAACATTTTTCATAACTTGAATACGTGGCTGCAATATTTAATATTGAAAATCGTTTCGTTTCACCAAGGTCCATCCCCAAGGTGTCATTAAAAATTACCAAGGTTATTCACCAAGGCATCGTTAAAATGGTCATCTCTAGAGATTAAGTCTTTACCCAATGCATTGGAGCGCTATCAGGGCGCACCCTTAAATTTTCCTTTATTATCATGTGATCCACATATATCATCATCAAACATTTCATAAATAACCCATATAGCATAAAATAAATGGGTTTCATTTCATAATCATAACATTTTAAAAACTGCTTTAAAGACATGATCTTTACGTCACTTTAAACCCATGGAAAGGGAAAGAGGGTTTCATTTATGAAATTCCCAGAATTTAAAATAGAAAATTTTGATATATATGTGAATACCCCTGTAGAAATAAGATCTTTGAGTATTCACTTTATAACATAAAATAATTTTTAGAAAAGAGAGAGAGACATTTTGAGACGAAAATTCTGCAGCATAACGACTATGTTACAAGGTTTTAGAAAACATTGAGAAGAGACGGGACATGGGTCAAACATTCATAAATGACCCATAAAACGGTAGAGGGACAAAATATAAGGGATTTAAGAACATGGTAATGAAATTTGAAAATATACCATATGAAATGAAGAACATGAAAGGAAGAAAAAAAAAGATTTCTCTTGTGAGAATTTGGCAGCCTAACGGCGTCACTTAAACTTCAACAAAATTGAATTGACGAGGTCAAATAGGGTCTCTCATCATATGAAAATAAGAGTCCAGTATGATAGATATAGAGGTCATACCCCAACATAATAGAAAGGAACTTGAAAGAATTGACATGAGAGTAGAACTTCAAAACGAGAATGGTGAAGAACCATTTAAAAATTCGGCAGCCTAACGACGCCACTTAAACTTCAACAAAATACTGAGAAGAGATCAAATGGGGTCTCTAATCATATGAACATAAGAGTCCAGTATGATAGATATAGAGATCATACCCCAACATAACAAAAAGGAACTTGAAATAATTGACTTGAAAGTAGAACTTTAAAACGAGAAGGGTGAAGAACCACTTAAAAATTTGGCAGCCTAACGGCGCCACTTAAACTTCAACAAAATACTGAATTGAAGAGATCAAATGGGGTCTCTCATAATATGAACATAAGAGTCCAGTATGATATATATAGATATCATACCACAACATAACAGAAAGGAACTTTAAATAATTGACATGAAAGTAGAACTTCAAAATGAGAAGGGTGAAGAACCACTTAAAATTTCGGCAGCCTAACAGCGCCACTTAAAACTTCAAAATACTGAATTGAAGAGATAAAATGGGGTCTCTCATCATATGATCATAAAATATCAGTATGATAAATTTAGAGATAATACCCCAACATAACAGAAAGGAACTTGAAAGAATTGACTTGAAAGTAGAACTTCAAAACGAGAAGGGTGAAGAACCACTTAAAAATTCGGCAGCCTAACGACGCCACTTAAACTTCAACAAAATACTGAATTGAAGAGATCAAATGAGGTATCTAATCATATGAACATAAGAGTTGAGTATGATAGATATAGAGATCATTCACCAACATAACATAAAGGAACTTGAAAGAATTGACATGAAAGTAGAACTTCAAAACGAGAAGGGTGAAGAACCACTTAAAATTTCGGCAGCCTAACGGCGCCACTTAAAACTTCAAAATACTGAATTGAAGAGATAAAATGGGGTCTCTCATCATATGATCATAAAATATCAATATGATAAATTTAGAGATCATAACCCAACATAATAAAAAGTAACTTGAAATAATTGACATGAAAGTAGAACTTCAAAACGAGAAGGGTGAAGAACCACTTAAAAATTCGGCAGCCTAACAGCGCCACTTAAAACTTCAAAATACTGAATTGAAGAGATAAAATTGGGTCTCTCATCATATGATCATAAAAGATCAGTATGATAAATTTAGAGATCATACCCCAATATAATAAAAAGGAACTTGAAATACTTTACATGAAAATAGATCTTGAAAAATGAGAAGGGAGAAAGAGTCCATTACAAAAATTTCGGCAGCCTAACGACGCCACTTAAAACTTCATAAAACGAAATAATGAGAGTAAGAGGGGATCTCTCATTATATGAACATAAAAATGGCAGTAAGAGGAGTATAAAAGAACATCCTCCAACATAATAACATGTAGCATAAAAGGAATGACATAAAAGAGATTACTTGAAATGAAAGAGAGAGGTCGGATCCCTTACCTTAAAACGTGACTATTGAAACTCAATGTTTTGGACCTTTAGGGATTGGGGGCACCTTGGGAGGACTCCTTGGGAGGTAAGGAGACCAGAACTTCGTTGGGGGAGAGTTGGGAGTGAAAAACAAAGGAGGAATGGGTGGGTATTTATAGGGAAAGTGAGGGGACAAGGCATTAATGGCCAAGGGACACCTCATTAGTGGTTTTGGCAAAACCATGGGCTTTCCCATGGTATTTTCCCATGGTATTGGCCACTTGGGACACCTCATACCTTATCTTACTATTCACAATTCGACCATATTGAATATATACTTAATACATCATTTAATGATGTCATTAGACACCCGTAACTTAAAAACTGTATTTTCACTATTCATCGAAAATTCAACGTTCTCAGAATAATCCCAAAATTTCACCTAAACCAAATATCAACGCTCTGATTACAAATATGAACTCCATTTTATAAAAATAATTTTCTAAATATTTTTAATTTAATTTTTAAATAAAAACACTATTCACCGAAAATTCATTTTTTCAGAAAAAACCCCAAAAATTACCATAGCATAATATCGGTGCTCTGAGTTCAAAAATGAAATCCGTATTATAAAAATAATTTTCTAAATATTTTTAATTAAATTTTTAATTAAAAAAAACACTATTCACCTGAAAAACTAATACTTGAATAATAATTTATGAAACCGTTATTTAACCATTTTATTGAATCACATTCCTTAATCAAGGTGCCTAGATTATATTAATACTTTCTTTAAGTGAGATTACTAATCCATTTGGTCACATTACTAATCCTAAGCGTAAAATCACTATTCATAATTTAATATTCATCAAAAATCAAGTTGATCTTATTAGACTCGAAATTTCATAGTGAACATAATTTTAGAAGACCATTTTTTGAAAATCATTACACATTTTTATTTATTTAAGGTTTACATAAACATTTTTAAAATATCCTTTCTCTAAAATTTATCAAAAATATGCATACTATATTTATCTGGACATTTGAAAATTCATAAACTTAATCATAAGAAGAAATCCAAATTTTTATTTAAAACAAAGGATTACACAAGGCAATTACGGTCTCCTTACATAGCCCCTTATCACACCAGCATAGGACCTAAGTGTAAGGTGTGCTAAGGTGAGAGAATCCGAGGGAGGCTCGACCAACATTGCACGAGTCGTAATTTCTATTAGTTTTAACTTCTCACGAAGGCGATCCCATTCTAGCTTCACACGATGAAGTTTAGCTTGGGTTTGGTCCAGAGCAAAGCCCAGTGGTGCTACCTCCTTCCCAAGTTCTGTTAGATGGGCTTCGATCGGTCCAAGACTACTGGGTGAGGCCATCGAATCTTCTTTCTATATTAGTTAACCAAGATTGCTTGTATTTAGAGATAGTAATCAAAACATTTAGTTTCCAGTGGTCATATTGACCAATGGTCAACTAATTGTCAAAACCCAATAGTATCATTTTAATTATACTCATGTTATCAAATGAAACATTTTTGTTGAGTATAAAAATAAAATAAAATAACACATAAAATTAGGAAATAAGATTTATTCAAAATTTCGGGTCGTTACAGTACTTGCCTAAAAAGAATGAGAGTTTGTTATAAATGTGGAGAAAAAGGTCACCAGGCTCGTGATTTCAAGGGAAAGAAAGAGGCTATCAATGTTGAATGCTACAATTTTAAAGAAATGGGGAATTATGCAAATGAATGTCTTAAGCGTCAGGGAAACATACCTCCGAAAAGGCCAAGGGATCAAGGCCAAGCTTATGTTGTTACTACAGATGAAGTTGAATAATTATTTTAGTTGTGTTTTTGGACTCAAGAACTATATTATGGTCATAAGAATAATGTGATATATATAAGGATTGTACTGCAGTACTTGTTGTTTTCATTAAGGTTTTAATATGATTAAGGTAATCATATTTTTAGTATGTGACAATAAAAGAAACTTTACTTTGTTTTGGAATCTGATGATACAATTGATTTTGGAATTTAGAGACCTTTTAGAGAAAGTCTGGACAAAGGTATTTTGGATAACCATAAAGGTTGGAATGGATTAAGTTGAACTTTGGATAGTATTGTTTAAGGTTAAAACATTTCTGAAGATTATTTTTGGAATATTATAATACTATATTTTTAGGAAAAGGACAACCTGCAGGTTGGGGGATAACCCGTCGCGTCGGACAAAGCTGTAGGAATCGAACCCACAACCATAGTGAGACATGACTTTATTACCTACCACTATCCTACAGGAAGTCCCTGGTTATTAAAAAATAGTTTTCCTATTCTGAATGGTATGTGTTAAAATTTGGAACCTTGTACGATTAGGATAAATATAATATTTTTGAGTTCTATTATCTTTTTGAGTAAAAGATGGGTTTGTGTTAAAAATTTATTAAAGAATGAAAGTCTACATGACAAGTAAGTATATTTACTTACATTCTTAGTAAATCTCATAAATAAATTCCTCAACTATATGAAAGGTAACTTAAAACAAAAACGTTGTCGGTTAACTTTTACTACTAGGGAATCAATGATCGTTTAACCAATCACAAGTTTGTGATTTTATTGTAGTTAAACTTTCTCCTAATCCTATTTTCTTCAAATCTCCATCAGACCTTGATGGTTTGTTTCTCCTCCATATCCATATTTTCATATAATCCTAGTATGGGCTATCTCGGGCGACCTTTGTACTTCTCTTTCTTTCTTTTAAAGTTATATTTTTATTAACCTTATTTCCGATGTGGGTTTTACACAAAGGTATTTTCTATTTTCAACCTTTTATTTTCAAAGAAAAATTTCAAATTACGAGGACACAATTTATTGAAGGAGGGGAGAATGTAACACCCCGAGCTTCCACAATATGCTTCTCTTTCAATAATGCAATAGCTTGCATTGTATGCAAGTTCGAGATTCTAACACACCGTGACCAATCAAAATAGCCATTATGAATAGTAATAGCCACCTTTTGAAATTATATATATTTTAAATTTCAAAATGGGCTTCAATTTTGGATTCGTAATATCGAAATTAGCCTATGTTGAATTTTTGGTATTTTTCTGAGAACCTCCAATTTTTATGAATAGTGAAAAATACTTGAAAACAATTTTTTTAATAAAAATAATTTATAGTGATAAATTATACTATTAAGTGGTTCTAAAGTATAATTATAATATATTTTTAATATTTTATCCAATGGTTGTCATTATAATTAATTTCACTTTGAAATTGGACATAAACAATTGTCAATCTTTTGATATATATTGTTTCTCAAAAACACGCTATTTGTTGTGACATCGGGAATTAATTATAAAATTAATTAATGCAACTTATATGTTTGAAATTTTGTAAAATAGACATCATTTTTAAATTCGGAATATCAATTATAGCTTATGGTGAAATTTTGGCATTGTTCTGAAAAACTTCAATTTTTGATGAATAGTGAAACCACTAAGTGGTAGTTAAAAAACTAATTTTTTGTTTAAATGAAACATTACCACTTCTATGATTTGATTAAAAAAAATCTGACACACATGGTTTTAATTATGAAGTAAAATTTGGTTCAATGGGATTACAATAATATTTGGTGAATAGTAACTTTTAAGTTTAATTAATCGCGATTAAAGGTAATTAGTGAAATTTAAGGTAAAAATTATATTATAAAAATATGAAAATACCTTTACACTTGTCCTAACATTATTGGATGAGTCATGAACGACCAATAAAATCCATGGGTCAACTTGGGGACCCCATGGAGCCACTTTGGTAGGAAAATGACATTTAAAACTTTTTATTTAATGTTAAAATAAAAATGTCACAAACACGAGTTGTTTTACTAAAACAATTTTTAAATGGGGTTATACAAGTAATATTTTTGACTATAAATATTCATTATAAAGATAAAAATATTTCCTACATCATGATAGTTTTTTTATAATTTTTAGACATTAAATAAATTAAATTATTTATGACACCATGATGATGCAGTGATTACCTCATTAATTAACGATTTAAATAAAATGAAAATATAATGTAAAATCTAAGACTTAAACTTGTCAAAAACCTATTGGATGGGTATATTTAGAACCCTTATCACCTTATACTTTATATATATAAGTGTGGGACCTTTAAAATCCAAAACTCATTATATAATAAAGTAACATTTTATTACTTTCCAAGAGTGCCCCTCCTCTCCTCTTATAAAAGCCCCCCACCACTACCAGCTTACTCACACCTTCAAAGCCTTTTATCTCGGCCAAAATCTGTAAAAATACTCTCTAAACTTCCCTATATTACTCCTAGAAGCCTCATTTTGGGCATAATTCTTCCCAAGGAAGCCTTGATCTCAAATCAAAAAAGAGTTACCCGATTTTAAGGTAATGTCTTCTCTTATGTTATTTTGTTTTATTTTGCTTCTACAACCCCCTAAACTCTTGTTATTAATTTATTTTGTAACAAAACCAGTATACTAAATATACTAGGATGTTGTTATAATAATTAATCGTGCTACACTTACACACACCTACATCTAATGGTTAAAGAACATACTGTTTCTGTGGATGACAAATTTCTGCCTCACGAAACGATGATTGTTCAACACTCATATAACACCTTCAAAGGTGGCAATTAAGATGTAAATATATTTATATATGATATATAATATGTTTTTGTTTTACTTAATCTTCTGCATTTTTCATTTATGTCATACCTTTATGGTTTCCATTATGGGTAAACATGATATCTTTATTTTAGGAAGTGCGGACTACCGCCCCCTCAAAGAAATTTGAATCGTTAATTCCATATGTGGGATGTATAAAGGATGGAGTAAATGATATTATATATGATATTATACTGTAATTATATCATACCTTTATATAATTATAATTTCATTCCATTAAATATGAAATAGAAATGAAAGTAGCGTTCATGCGTACGTACGACTTACCGTCTCCATGAACGGTGCATTTCATTTCTTACCTCTAAATGTTATGTAATATCATAAATTCATGTATATACTGGATATATATGATATCTAAATCATGAATATAATTCTGTATATAAGGGATATTTCACCACAAGAACAACTTGTAATTATAAGAAGTTTATTTTTGACTCAAGTACCAAAGATCGACAAAACGACCGTTATTAACTTAAATGACTACATAATTTTCGTAACATTGTACTAAGTGATATAAAAGGGATAATGAACTTGAAAAAGGTTCTTAATAAAGTAGAGATTAAATATAGTTTATTATTCAGGAGGTTAAAGTGCGGTCGAGTGAATTCGGACACGAGGTAAGGGAACTTCTTAACCCAATTTCCATTCTTTGGGTTAATCTCCTACTTTCAAATTATGTCATGATTTTATTGTGTCATATCTTGTATTTGGACTTTCTTTATGTGTACTTATAGTGAATACACATAATAGATCTATTTTATTTAAAAAATATTCTTTTTAAGGGACTTCATCTCAATCTCCTTTCATTGAGGCATATTTGGTTTTATACACAACTTTCCTTTATACGGTGTATAAACCCCTTTGACTTTTACTTTTATTCAAAAAGAATCTTTTTATACAAAGCGTTTTTACTAAACAAAAAAAGGAATGTTTTTCTTACATATGCGGTGACAAAGACTTCTCTGCCACCGTGACCATTATTTGAGTTTCGGCTTCCTCTACAAGCTATAACTTTTTTTAAAATGAAAAATAAATACCGTGTTTTACTTTTCTTTTATTTTGGTATTGAAAATGGTTTTGATAATGTTTTTATTATATCAATGTGTGGTATTGATATCTTGTGATTGAAATGTGGAAATATTATGTTTCCTTTATGCATGTTTTATGTGATACGATTATGTTATGGTTTATGATATGTTTAAACCTGTTCATATGAGGAATGCATTGGACTTAATAAGTGACGGGTGGAGCCCGCTATAGCTCCTTGTTGCATCGGCAGGTCTTATGAGACACACTAGTGTCTTGGAACGAGGCGTTGACAAAATCTTATTTGTAGTCTTGGCACGAGGCCTTGGCTACGTGGTTATGATAGTCTGGCATTATGCATTCCATCATTATGAAAGTGGTTATTGATATTGCATGTGATTATTCAACCAGTAGAATATCCATGTGAATAAGTAAATGGAATTATCTCATTTTACTTTTTCCATATTATGTTGAAGTTCAAGTTTAAAAGGCTTTTGTTTTAGTCATACATTGCCTTAAATGTTTATGTTTATTTATGAAAGTTTCCGCTATATTGTTACCCTTACTGAGCATCTGAGCTCACCCCTTTCAATGTTTTAATTTTTCTAGGATGTGAAGAAGTATTTTATGAATGAACTGAAGGGATGATATGAGTTTGGAAAATGGAGACTATGTTATTGTAGTTTTTCACTTTATGATGTAATGTAACATTTATGAATGTATCTAGTGTTTACAAGGATACTAAACTAATCGGTCTTTCGAGACTTGATCTTTTGTGATCATGACAATGTTATGCAATAATGCACCGAATATAGGTAACTGAGGTCGGGGCGTTACAATGTCACCTTGATGAATCAGTATGTCTCACGAGACAAACTAGCTAGGGTATTTTAAGGTATGCCTCCCCAAAAAACATATCTCACAAACCCAGGGACCTGATGATAAGATAATGATGTATATGATCATGAAATATTGGATTAGGTAATGTAACAAGTTTTTTAGTATCATTAATTTCAGTAGTAAGGAAGATTTTATTGTTATCCATGCATTTATTTGTTGATATGTTAACTAAGGATATGTTATGCTAGCAGTTTATTTTGATTCTGAAATTATTTTTATTATATCTTCTTACCATATTATATATTCTTATATTATAATCACTTATTATCATTGATTTTTATTCATATGTTTACCCTAACTAGTTATTCAGGATCACAACATATTATGTTTCTATTTACCCAGGTTAGGGATAAATTTATTAAACATGATATATCTAACAGAATAGATTGCATGGATTACATTTGGGAGATTATTAATACTTATTAGGGATTACGTATATTTTTATGTAGTGTAAAAAATTTCTATTTGATGTATATACAATAGATTTACTAGTTAATTTTTTTATAACATGCAGAAACTCTAAACCTAAATAATCCTTTAGTTGTTAGTGAATCCACATTTATTAGTGATATTTTAAATATTTATTTTGAAATTGGGTTTAGTTTTTTCATTTCTAAGATGATATGTGAAATTTTTATTTATGAGCACTGGATCCAGGAGTGTAGGTATTGGGTGTCCCAGAATGGTTTTGAAAAGATTCAATATCTTCTGAGTAATTTATGTTAGCATGTTTAAAAATCATGATATCTTTCTCCAAAATCATCGATATTATCAAAGTATTGCAAGTAAAATATAAATCCCCCTCACAAATTCTAGTATTAGACACTCCTCAATCACCTCTATGTTAATATAATTCATAAATATCCCTTTTATGGTGAAAAAATACCTCAATAATGATACTTTCTCCATTAAAACTAATAATTGCTGTATGTTTCATATAGTTTCTAATTTTTCAATGTATTTAGAATAATAACCATGTTCCTACTTACATGTAGAGAATATCATAATATCATATATAAATAGTTCCAAAAAAATTTCAATGTAATCTATAAAGTCTCTATTCATAATGTCAATGAAGATTGTTGGTGTATTTGTGATTCTAAATGGTATCACCATGAAGTCACAATGTCCATACCATATTAGACAGTTAGTATTTGGAATATATTCCTCCTTTAATTTTAATAAGTGGTATCCTAACTAATGAACCACCTTATAGAATTATTGTGACTCATGTATTTGATTGAACAATTCATCAATCTATGGTAGGGGATACTTTCTCTATACCCTAATTTTATTTAGTTCATAATAATTAATGAAGAGTCTCGTTGAACCATCCTTCTTGAAAACGAGGATAAGCATGCCCTCAGGTCAAGAAATAATTTATATAGAACCATTTTATAGATTATCTTGTAAATTCATCTTCATTTATTTCAATTTGATGGTGACCATTTTGCATAGTCTTATATGTGGACAGAGATACAGTTATAAGTTCAATTGAGAACTCAACCCCTTGATGAGGAGGAGAACCCAGAAACCATTTAGGGGACACATAAACATATTCCCTCACAATGGACTTGGATTTATGTATGATCATATAATTATTTTGAATAATTTTAGATAGATATTACTTTTCATATAGAAATTATATCCATGCATGAGAAGAATATTCCAAAGGTGATTAATCCTCCTCCTTACACATGTATAGAATAGAAGTATGAATTTGGATATTGAGAGTGATTTTCCCTTCCTGATAATTGATGTTAGACTTATATAAGGGTAGATAATCAATGCCTAGTGTATAATAAAACAACATTAAAGAGGGAATGCAATGGTAATTTTGGAGGTTCATACAACACACATTGATTGGGTAAGAGTTATATACTTGGGATGGAATAATTTATTAGTTATAATAGATAACTCAACCTATATGTTTTGAGGTGTTTTTCGAATAGTTCTACTAAACATGGATGATATAATATAATTTATAGAAGCATTAACAAATAGTATATTCACTATTCCTAAATAAATAACTCGCATACCTATCTCCACATTGTTGTTGGGATCAAACATAATAGTAGTGATAAAATAATATATTCAACAATCACATTTCCTTGAGATATTTTTTTTTTCTTTTATCCAAATACCCTTTAATCATGGAATTGGCATGTATAATGCTTGTGTTCCTTACAATTTAAATACTGGACAATATGGTGGGGGTTGATCAGAATGTTCTTTTCGACTATTACAATTATGAGATTCATTATCTCTATTTGACCTTGTTTATCCTCATTACTATCTTATCCAAAGATTAATAATCTCTATTTTCCCTTGTATCAATTTCTAGGATGCGTCTTCCCATACTTTTGACATGTGTACAATTGGTTTTCCTTTATTCCCTGGGGTTTATTCATTAATCCTCCGAGATTAAAATCTATTTTTTACTTTTTATCATAATACTTTCATAAACACTAAAAATATAAAATCTACTTCCCCATAATAACTTCACAATAGATGACATATTCATATCTATCAACATCACAAATTTCCAAATATTTTCATAAACTCTTATTTAATATACTAAATAAAAGTTCCACCTTACTTCTGGCATCGATGACACAGCTCAAAGCATATTAGGAAAGCCTTGTTAGGTGTTCATAATAATACCAAATAAAATAATATTTATTTTTCTTCATTTCAAGGATCATACAACAAATTTTAAAATGGTGTGTTTTTTTAAAATACTTATTAAAAAATATTTTATTGAATCCTTCACATTTTAATGATTTTATTCTTTCCTTTAGTTTCATGTTCTTGATAAGTATCAACCACTGATTAGTTTCCAACTATATGAGATATAAAAATAGTGTAAAATACTCTTATTCAAAGAATTATAGGATATATAATATCTTATATATGGATTTTATACATTGTTCTCTAATGAGGGGATATTAAGATCCACTAAACATAGGAGAATTTTTTTCACATAAAGAACTTGACTATACCATTCTCCTTCTTGGGAAAAGGTTGAAATCCTATGTGATTTAATTTACCATTCATAACATGAGTCTGTAGACACTACTACAAAAATGGGCAAGGGAAGCACCACCCTTTAACAGCGCTAAAAATCACTGATAAAGGGTGGGCCTTTATCAGCACTTTTTTAGCGTTGTTAAAGGGGACCCCTTTATCAACGCTTTTTTAGTTGCACTGATAAAGGGGGTCTTTATCAGCGCTTTTTCCTAGTGCTGATAAATTTTATGTTTCAAAAAAAATCATGAAAAATAATATATTGTTATATAAGTATATTTATATTTATATAAATATAATATATATATTTTAAATATGTTTTAGATAAGTATAAATAGACTATTACATTTAATATATAATATATTTAGTGAAAATGGATTTTAAATATTTTAACAAATATTATAATTAATAATTTTCTAATTGTCATCGATTAATAATCATTTAATAATAATTTGAAGACACAAAAAAACAAAAAAATTAATAAAAGATCTAAAATTAGTTTAAAATGTAACTCCAACTTTAAATGGCCATAACTTTTGATCTGAGAGTCTTTTTGAGCTCTACAACATATCAAAGAAAAGCCTGCGGTGAGCTCTACTTGCTAGTTATTAAAGGGAACCTTCTGTCACATTTTTCGAGTCCAAAAAGGCCCATAAGGCCTCCAAAATTTAGTTTTTATCAGGATACCTCGATTTTTTAACATTAACACAAGTATGACTTATGATTTGGATGTCTGTTTGGATTTTACCACATATAATATAGAAAATTGTTTCATTTTCTTCAAATTGACTGGTTGTGGAGTTGAAACGGGCTTTTGCATTATAAGTTATGGCCATTTTAACATTCTATGGATTTTCAAATACACATATATTTGTATTTATTGATAAATATATATGTGTCTGTGTGTGTGTGTGTTGTATATATGTATGTATGTATGTATTTATTTATTTATAAACACACATAAAAACATATTTTATAAATGTATTTAAAACTAATCTTATAAATATATATTGATATACAAATAAATACATAGATAAAAAATTATAACTAAAAATATATATATAAATATATATATATATATTAATATATGAATGAATATATATATAATAATATATGAATAAATATATATGTAATAATATAACTAAATATATTTATGTCAATATGAATCTATATTAATATAGGAATAAATATTACTATATATATATAAATATTAATATATGAATATATATATATATATATTAATATATGAATAAATATATATGTATTAATATAACTAAATATATTTATATTAATATGAATATATATTAATAAACAAATAAATATAACTACATATATAAATATATAAATATATATATATATCATTAAATAGAGAAAAAACGAAATGTCTTAGTGGTAAAGGTGAAGGCGCGAAAGGGGGTGGTCTAGGGTTCGAGTACGGGTGGAAGAAAGGATGTGCATGCGTGTGAGGGATGCACGGGAAGGGAACCATGCCGGAGAGTGTGAGGGGGGGGGGGGGGGGGGGCTCTGCCTAACGCTGATAGGGGGGTCAAGCTCTGTTAAATGCTTCCCCCCATATTATATAATTCTTTTTTATTTTATTTTTTATTTTTTTTACTTTTATCAACGTTTTTTAGCGTTGACAAAAGGGACCCCCCTTTATCTTCACCTCGATTAAAAATGATTTTTTATCACTATTAATGCACTTTTCAAGCACTGATAAAGGCCATATTTGTAGTAGTGAGAGCTAGTATTACCATGGAATAATTTCTCCCACTCCCATCTTGTCAGAAATCTCATTAGGTAAATCATTACATTATTTATCACATTTTTTGTTGGGTCGATTCCTCTTATTTCCCACCAATAAAAAAAATAATTTTGAAATTAAAAATGAGAATACTAAAACTAATAATCATAGAAAAATGGAAACTATGAACATAGAAGTAACTACGTATAAACAACATGTATATCATAAATTATTAGTCTATATGTTTCAATTTTTATTATCCATGGTAATTTTACCATTATATTTTTCTTACTTATGAATCAATTCATTTCCTTTATAATTGATCATAAATATTTTGTTAATTTAAAAAATCAAATTCCTTGGGAGTATCAGACTGGGGGTGATGCAAGTCATATTTTTCAATCACTATGTATATGTTGGTTTAGTAACCAATGATCCCTTTAAATGATATTTCCCTGAGGTATATATGATCCACACCCCCAACTACTTATAGTATCCAGATAGGTATTTAATGGCATGGAAACCACAAAATCTATACATTACAAAAATTTCATTGTATTTTCATATACATAGGCTTATCTTTATGATTTTACTAATTCATTCATTTAATGATCCCAAAAAATACCTCAACTAATATCGGATACCAACTATGGAGATCTAAGCCTCAAACACATATTATTAGTTGTTTTTTAAAATTAATATCCAATAAAAACAACTCATATAATGAGATTCCTCATGTATTTAGAATACTAAATACATAAAACATTAACATGAATCTAAAAAGAAACATTTTATTCTAATAAATTCAAGCTTCTAAAAAACATAGGTTAACCTAGGAAATATATAGACAATTGGGGTGATCTAGAAAGCCTAGACAGGGAATAAGCATGATTAAAAATCATACCATATGAGTCACATCGCATAACATGATATCATAAAAGAAATGTCTTTTGAATAATCATATTCAAGTATTTCATAAAGAATCCGGTTACATAATCTTCCCATAGATATGATATCATGAGATATAAAAATTACCCAACTCATTGGTGTGCTGTTTGAGTTCACTCATAATAACATGTACATGAATATGTGTGACACATAAGGGAATCAAACAAATATCATAAGCATTAGAAATACCCACGGAAATAAAATGGTTACATAGTCTTCCCTCTAATCACAATAATATTATATATCACTAATATTAAAAGGAGAATAAGGAATTAAAAAATTTGAGATTTTATATTTGGAAAAATGGGGAAAATGTAATGACCATGAATTCTATCAACAGAAATTCCATTCATATAATTACTTAACATATTATAATCACATAAACTCACATTAATAACATAATACAAACTCAATTAATGAATTATTAATGCAATAAAAGGCATTACTAATTGTTAAAGAACAAATACCAAAGGAATAGTAACACGACCTTTGGAATAGTAACATGACCCATACAAATAGTAAACTGGAAAATTGAATTGTAAAATCACCAATAAATGTATAAATAAAAATTTTCCATCTTATAAGTGACAATATAATATAATTATATCATGGTATAAGTAATTAAATATTTAAAAAAATACTGAATAATTATTGGTATTTTTGTAAGCCATAAATATTTAATTAAAATTTCATGATTAATTTAATAATTTTAAATACAATATATTTTCAAAAATAGTTTTCATAAATTAATATCATTATTTATTATTATTATAAGATAATTTTATGAGATATTAATTATTTTTTTAAAGTCTTATAAAATCGGTTATAATTTTAAAATCTATATTTTTCGTGTAAATTATGATTTTAATTAAAATTAAATATATCATATTTATAAAATTAATTTTCATAAAAGGGAGTTGTTTTTTGAATTATAAACTCAAAAAAATTGTTATGATGAATTTTTGGTATTTTACTGAAAAACATGAATTTTTTGTGAATAATAAAATACGACAATTTACGATAAATGCTAAAGACATAAATTATTGAGTCATACATGATGTATGGATAATGATATCACAAATTATAGAACTATACATAATTATTTTCTTATATTTTATGATATTTCTCAAACTATTCGTAGTATTGAGACAAAATGTTAAACTAATGATTAAAATATCGAGAAAACACCCCTCTCCTCCATAATAAATACCACCCCTCAACACCTCTTCTCCTCAAACCTCTAAATACTTGTGCCTTCTCCAAATACTCCTCAAATATCTTCCCAATCCCTCCCCCACTTCCAATATCTTTTGTTCTTAACAAAATACCAAAGCTAATCCCTTAAGGAGGCACTCAAGAAGAAGGAATCAAGAGGTAAAACTGTATTCCTTTTCTTGTAATTTATTTTCAACCTCCTATCTATTCTTAGATTCTTCTCAACCCTTTGTCCACGTAGCATGAAAACTCTAATATTTTATTTATAATTAAATTTTATCATTTTTATGTAATAATTATTCACCAAATATTTTTCCCACTCTTTTTTTATTTTATGAATGAAAACATCATCTCTGAGGTACCGATTTACCACCTTCATAGATGACATGATTTCACCTTTCAATTACACCTTAAAATTTGTCCATGAAACCATTTTTATGGTTGAACTAGATTATTATATATTATTTAATTTTCTGGAATCATTTTTTCACATGATTATAATTTATAAAGAAAAAAGAGTTAGTTGTGAACGAAACCCGCCAAAATAAACCCAAATGATTATCATTAACAATTTTTCTAATGGTTCATCTTAATGAAATTAAATTAAATGATACAAGATCAATTTAAATTTTGTAATATCATTAACAACAAATAATTTCAATTCTATATAATTACCCCTACTTTATTTTACCTTTCACATATGTATAGAAGTAATCGATCATGAAAATCAATACTCCTAAATGATGAAATTGTACCTCTTATCCCATAAAAAAGGACTTTAATGAACTTAGTAAAGTTATAATAAATAAAATACTTATATAAAATGATATAAAATTATTAATTAAGGAATCTAATTTGATAATCCAATACATTATTATCAACTGAATAATACCTTTGGACTTAAGGTAAGGGATTCTACCCAAACCTCTATTATTCCTTGGGGTAGCCTAGTACATGAAAATGGCCCTTACTAGTATCTTGTTTGAAAATCATAGGGGATATGTTTTGGTAAAATCATAATTTCATTACGAACCATTATTAAGACAAAAATCTCATAGTAATATATAATAGGTCATGGATAACCTTGATCTAAACCTTGGGAATCAAAATAAGTATATATTTTTCCATTTTATTTTTATCCCTTTATGTTCAAAGTTTCCTTTTATTATTATTATTATCTATGTATCCAAAACCCCTAATTTCTATTTATTTTTCATAGCTAATGGCAGGAAATAAAAGAACATGTGTGAAAAAACCATTGTGATATTGAATGTGATGATTTCTCTAATGATATGCCCAATATGATGGGAACAGGTTCCCAAAACATCATGAAATTACTTTCTCAACTAGGTAAAGTTATGAGTAATAACATGAATCATGTAGAATTAACTCCTTCTCCTACAAGATATTAGTTTTTCATTGAATCCATCATGTTGAAAAGTCCTCACATTCTTAGTGGATTTTAAAATCCCTCCTCACAGAACAATGGATTAACTCCATTGAAAATATATTCTATATAATCCGGTGATCAGAAGAAGATAAAGTTGTGCTGGTGGTTTTTCATTTTGATAGGGAAGATATGAAGCGGTGGAAATGAATAAAAAATAAAAATTCCATGGAGGAAATTGATTGCATGGATTGGGTGTAATTTAGGTAAATGTTTTTTAATAAATATTTTCCCAGAACCATCTATCTAATGTTAGAAATAGAGTTTCTCAGACTGAAGAAAAAGGAAGATGAGTCGACTAGGGCGTATGAAGAAAAATTTATTGGGATTTCAAGATATTCCTCTAGAATGGTCATAAAAATAAATAAAAGGTTGATCTAGTCTTTAGTAGACTAAATCCAAGTCTATGAAAGGTGTTGGTGATTCAATACTTTGACAGCTAGGAGAAGATTTTCCATTGTGATCTTATAGCTGAAATGGAGATTAGAGACTCTTAGTGGTCTCATGGGATAGGTGAAAAAAAGTGGAAAATGGAGCCTAATATAGGTGGATCAGAAAATAAATCCTTTTATGGAAATAAGACCGAATAACACACGTGTTAAAATTGTGGGAAGAATCATTCTGGGTAATGTCTAAAAATAACCAATAAATGCTTCAAATGTAGAATAATGGGGAATTTGGATAAGAAATTATAAAGGGATATGAAGAATCCCACTAACGTGGAATATGAAAGGAAGGTTCATATCAGCTCTTAGCTAGTAGTGAAGTGTCTCAATAGCAAGGAACATGGTAATTTTGCGAACCAATTCCCTAAATTGGGGGTTGTCGAAGGCAATCAACAACAACCTCTATGGCAACAAGGAAGGGAATATCCTATCACTTATGCGGAGGTGGATCTGAACAATGGTGTGGTGATAGGTAATGTGGTTATTAATTCAGGAATAGTAAACATACAATTTTATTATGTATCTATGAATTATTTCATATCTTTCAAGTTTAGTAGAACTATTCAAAGACCACCTCAAAATATGGAAGTTGATTTTATGTGAGAACATCAAATTGGGTAATTATTGCATACAAAGTTTATAAATCCTCCCCAGTTGATTTTTGTGGACTAAACCTCCCAACATATCTTGTCACACTCCCTTTGGTAGATTTTGAATTTATATTGGGAATGGATTGGCTCTCATTATACAAATCCAACATCGATTGTCGATAAAGGAAGATCACTCTTCACTTCTTAATGCATACTCCAATTATGTACAGGTGTAATGAGGGTGGTGAATCTCATTTAGAATCATTGTCTCATGTTTTATTATTAATATATTATGATCAAGAATATCTAGCTAAAATTATTGAGACAAAGGAGAAAATCATGCTCGAAGACATTCCCATTGTAGGGGACTACACTGACGTGTTCCCCAAAGAGTTGTCTGGCTTTCATCTAAATCAAGAGTTTGAGTTCTGAATTGAAACTTTTCCCGAATCTATATAAATATCAAATACAAATTATATATTGGAAACCATAGAGATAGAATATATGAAGAAGTAGTTACAAGAGAATCTGGACAAGGGTTTTATAAGCAGGAGTTCTTTACCCTGGGCTACACCAGTCCACTTTTTCAAGAAGAAGGATGGATTAATGTGCCTCTTCTTCGATCCTCATGAACTTAATAAAATCATGATAAAGAAAAAGTATCCCCTTCCTCTAATAGATGAATTTTTCAATCAAATATCTGGGGACAGTTATTTCTGAAAGGTGGACCCTCGGTCAGGATATCACCCATTAAAGGTGAGGCATGAAGATCTTCCTAAAACTGCCTTTTGAAAAAGGTATTAATACTATGAGTTCATAGTGATTCCATTAAAACTCACTAAGACTCCAGAAATATTCATGGACATAATGAATAGAGTATTTAGATATTACCTCATGAAATTTGTGGTAGTATTTACTGATGATATTATGATACACTCCATGAGAAATGAGAAACAGAAGGAGTATTTGAATATTATGCTAAATACTTTCTGAAGGGTGAAAATATATAAAAATTATAGTAAATGTGGGATATTTATAATGGAAGTATCATTCTTGGGGAATTATATCACTAGTAATGGAATTTTTATGGACCCTTCTAAAATAAAGGCAATCAAAGAGTGGCCTAGGTGAACATTTGTGATAGAGATTCATAGTATCCATGTCCCAGATGGGTATTATAGATGTTTTTTATGAACTTATCATGATTTTCAAACCCAATAACAAATCTAAAATGTAAGGGAGTGAAGTTTTTTGAACTCAAGAATGTGATTGAAGCACTGAAGATCTCAAAAAGAGGCATATCACTGCACCAGTACACACATTTTTAAAAAGTGGACAACTATTTGTGGTGTAAAATGATTATTCAGTGAAAGGATTAGGCTGTTTACAGATGAAAAATGATAAATTTATACTATAAACCTCATGGTAGTTGAATGTTCATGAAAAAAACTATTTGATACATGATTTGAAGTTAGAGGCATCAATCATTACATTGAAAATCTAGCAGCATTACCTCTATGTAGAGAAGTGTGAGATATATACTGATCACAAGCGTCTAAAATATATATTCAAATAGAAGGAGATTGATATGTGATAGCGAAGATGGTTAGATCCCACCACGGATTATGGTTTCTCAATCCACTACCATCCTGGTAAAGAAAATAAGGTAGAATATTCTCTAATTAGAAATGATCAGGCATAATTATCAATGATGATATTTGAGAAGGATCAAATATTCTTTTACCTATAAAGGATAGATGTGGGAATTTTTAATGGAGGACCATCATCAATCCTTTCTCAAATGATTTCTCAACCATCCCTTATAGAGAAAATAAAGGATGCCCAAAGAAATGATGAGGATGTTCAGAAAAGGGTGGAAGCTATCAAGAATGGGAAATCCTCTGAGTTCAATATTGATAAGTATCGAGTCGTATGATTTGGGTCATGTTTATATGTATTGTATTATACATAGATAAAGAAGGCTATTTTTAATGACACACATAACTCAACATTATCTATTCACCCAGGCAGCACAATGATGTATTGAGATCTCTGAGAGAACTATTAGTGGGATAATATGAAGAATGAGATTTATGAATATACATCAAATTGTTTGGTATCTCATCAAGTGAATGATGAAAGTAAAAATTCCAAAGGGATAATGAAACCAAAACCCACACCAACATGGAAGTGGGATCACATTACCAAGAACTTTTTCCCTATACTTACGAAGACATCCAGAAGAAACAATTCTATATTGGTCATTGGGGATCATCTTAAAAAGATAACTCACTATATTATAATTTTAAAGGATTTATCACTAGATCAAACTACACAAATATCTATCATATAATTGGTAAGTTTTCATGGACTAACACTATCAATTGTATTTGATTGAGATCTGAGATTCACCCTAAGGTTTTGGAAAATTCCACAACATGCATTAAGTATTCAGATGAACTTCTATAAGTCCTATTATCCTGAAAATGATGTCTAATCAGAGTAAACTATTTAGAAAATAGAATAAATGTTTAGAGAATGTTCTATGGACATTATAGGAGGATGTTCCCAACATATTCCACAAGTAAAATTCTCCAACAACAATAGTTTCCCTCCCGCATCTAAATGGATCCATATAAAGCCCTTTATGGGAAAAGCTGGAGAACACTGTCATGCTGGAATGATGTCGGTGAACATAATATTCTTAGACCTAATATATTCATTTAATGGTGGAAAATGTGAAAACCATTAAGTTTCCCATCAATGTAGCCCAGTGTCAACAAAAGATTTATGCATACCTCCATCGACACGACCTTGAGTTTAATGTTGGAGACATTTTATTTATCTTCATATCTTTATGGAAGAGGATCATGAGATTTAGGAAGATATGAAAGGTGAGTCACAGGTACATCTTCCCCTTTGAGATCCTTGATTTCATCAGAGCTATGGGCTATTCACAACAACATCCACCAACCATGTCTCTAGTACATGATGTATTCTACACATCATTCTTAAGGAAGTACATACCAGATCCTTCACATGTACTAACTTCAATGGTGGTATAGTTTGAGAATGATATTTATTACAAGGATCAGCCAATTAAGATCTTGGATCATAGAGATAAAGTTCTATTCAAAAAGCATACTTATCTGGTCAATGAACTATAGTAGAACCATAAGTATGAATAGAAAACATGGAAACTATAAGAGATGTAAAATGAAATTTTGAGGGAGAAATTTCATAAGGGGGAATAATGTAATGACCCTATATTCTATCAATATAAATTACCTTCTTATAAATATTTCATATAGTATAATTGCCTAAAATCGTATTAATAAAGGAATAAAAACTCTATAAATGAATAATTAATGAAATAAAAGGCATTACTATATGTTAAGGAACATATACCAAAGGAATATTAACCTTACCTTTGTAATAGTAATATGACCCCTATGAGTAGTTATCCTTACAATTGAATAGTAAATTCACCAATGAAAGTATAAATAAAATTTATCCAACTTATAAGTTACAATACGATATAATTATATCACGGTATAAGTAAATAAATATTTTAAAAATTACTAATTAATTGTTTGTATCTTTATAAGTTATAAATATTTTATTAAAATTTTATGACTAATATAATAATTTAAAAGAAAATCTATTTTCAAAAAATGTAATCATAAATTAATATTTTTATGTCCTGTGATTGTAAGATAATTTTATGAGACCTTAGTTAATTTTTTAATATTTTATAAAATCAGTTGTAAATTTAAATCTACATTTTTCGAGTAAATTATGAATTTAATTAAAAATTAAATATATCATATTTAGAAAATTATAGTGATAAAATGGTGTTCATTTTTAAATTCTACACATAAAAAAGGTTTGGGTGATTTTTTTTAATTTTTCAATTTTTTTTGAATTTTTGGTGAATAGTATAATATGACAATTTACAATAAATGCAAAATACATGTATTAAGGAATAATATATGATTTAAGGATGATTTAAACAGAAAATATAGAACTATAATTCATTATTTTATTATATTTGATGATAATCCTCAAAATATTCATAGTATTAAGGCAAAATAATAAACTAATGATTAAAATATTTAGGAAACACCCCTCTCTTCCACTATAAATACCACCCCACACCACCTATTCTCCTCACACCTCTAAATCCTTATTGCACCTTAAAATTCTTCTCAAATGTCCATTAAATCCCTCCCCAAATTCAAAGAGTGTTTTTTATTAACAAAATATCCAAAACAATCCTTTAATGAGGCTCTCAAGAAGAAATAACCAAGATGTAAAACCCTCTTCCTTTTTTGTTAATTTCTTTTCAAGTTCCTTTATTTTCTTATCTTCTCCACACCCCCTTATCAAATTATCATGAAAAATACATTATCTTATATATAATAGATTTTTATCATGTTCATGGAATAATTATTCATAAAATATATTATCCTCTGTCTTTCTATTTTAAGAATAAAAACATCGTCTGTTAGGTTGAAACATATTATAATATCTCATTTAATGTTCTACAGTCATTTTTTACACATTATATTAATTTATAATGCAGAACGAGTTGGTTGTGATTGAAAACTACCAAAATAAAACCAAATGATTATAATTAACTATTAATATAATGATTCATCATCATGAAAAAAAAAATTAAATAAGAACAATTTAACCTTTGTAAGATCATTAATAACATTCTAGATCAATTATGGATAATTACCCCCACTTTATTTTACCTTTTGTACATGTATACAAGTAATTTGATCATGAAAACCAACAATTCTAAACTATGAAATTGAACCTCTTCACCCATAAAAAGGCCACAAATGAACTTAATAACGTTATAATAAATCAAATAAATGTATATAGGGTAATTTAATTATTAATTAATTAATCTAATTTTATTATTTAGGACATTAAGATCAAGTGAAAAACACCTTCAGACTTATGGAAAGGGATTCTATACAAACCTCCATGATTCTTTCACGTTATTCTTTATCTCCTTTTAACTAAAGGAAATTATCATTTCCTTTTATGTAAATATTCAAAATCATGTGTATATATTCCAAAATAATGTATCAAGATATGTTCATCCTTCGTTTTTGGGGATATATGTCACGACCCCGACCCCAGAAGATTGAAAGCAGTGCCTGAAACATATTGTGCAATTTTTTTTATAAAAATAGGTTTACAAAAGAAGGAAATTGCACATCTTTTCCCAATACAGAGGATCGTCTCAGTTTAGGTTCTTGGAAAATCAGATGATACTGAAGTACATCTTCTGAAAACATGGCATGGTTAAGCTTCAGCATTGTGTTGTCACAAAGTGTACTTAAGACTTGATAACAACTACTACAAACCTATAAAACAAAATTTTAAATGTTGGATAAGCATAAAAATTCCCAGTAAGGTGTTTTAAAACATTTGGAGAAAATTCAACTTTAAAAAAACCACCTCAAAAACCACATAAAAAAATTCTTAAGAGATATATTTAACATTTGAGGCACACCGTCAATATTTTATGACGTTACTTGCATACATTTTTTCAAAATAAAATTTTCTTAAAAGATAGGTGTAGTTTATACAAAACATGAATCAGAGTGCGTATGTATATGTGATTAATGGGATGTGCATAATGCATGGCTTGGTCAAGCTAACTCTGAAAGCATCATTCATATTATGATTCATTAGTGCATAAAAGAGACTCTTACAAATTTAACCTTAGATACTCTTACCTTGTGTAACTTTACATTTGCACACGTGATTAGGCCTTAATATTTCACTTCCTTCATCATAAAATATTCTAAATTAAGGACCCACAATCCCTTGGTTGATCATTTACTATTTCATAATGAAGAAATGTATAATTCTGGACTTTGTCAATGCCAAGTGCCAAGACCATACGGGAAAAAACCCAACATAAATGTGGTTAACTACCACACAAGGTTGTGAACAAAGCTATCATCATGTTCATGCATCATTTCACTTAAATAATGAGACATCATCACTTTAACCAATGCATTGGAGCGTTGTATAATTCTAGGCGCACCCGTCACATCATTTCAAGTCCAATACATTCCTCATATGTCTTAGCATGGTCTCATATTCATAGGGTCTTATACTTACATTATTATTTCGTAATTTTTTTTACATACAAGCTCATAAATGGAATGGATCATGTAAAAATGAATAGACTTGTTGGATTCATATTAAAAATTGACATGTATGAACCAAAACAACATACTCTTGCATGTGTAATAAGAACAAGTATACATAAAATAATGGGATGTCATATGAAATAACAACTCTTGCATTCAAACCCTTAAGAATGTGAACTTTTTTAAACCATGGTGATATGTTTTGGCTCTTAAATACTCATTTGATCAATGAAATGTTAATTGTGAGATAAACTTAAAACACAAAAGGCATTTCTTATGAAACAATTAAAACATAGATTATTTCCTATAAAGTGTTTATGCATAAAATAAATATTTAAACACATGAGCTCATGCATGAATGTACATTTATACCTAAACATGAAAAAACATCATACTAATTACTTTAGAAACCGAATTCTAAATGCATATGTATTCATGAAAATTTGATAATTATGGGAAAAAATTTTATGTATACATGAAGTGTATATTTGGGGATCTGCACAACCCAAAACAAAATTTTCAACTGTTTATATCTTCATAACCATGGTATAAAGTCAATAAGGATAGGTTTTATATAACCATAAATACATGAATTGTAAATAAGGGTATACTTAAAAGAAAACATGAGTAACTAGACCCTATGAATGTGTCTTATGTTTTGAAAACATCACTTAAATTTGAAGGATCACCCTTCAAAGAGCATAACCCAAAATGGTTTGTTGTATACATATATATATTTATATATATGAATATACATAATTTGGTATTGAAAAACTTAAAATGGTATGATATGCAACCATATACATATACATATATCTATGGGGTAGAGAAATTATATAAGAAGGGTTCACATATAAAAATTGAGGCATGAGACCTCTTGCAAGTGTTGTGTTCCCAAAACACATTTAGAAAATTCATTGTGAGTTGAGATTTAGAAAAGATATGAAACGGTATTTATATATATACATATAAACTTGTATATACATAAGGATAAAATATTGTTACAAAAAATTTGAAAACATAATAGGTTGATCCCTTTCCTATCTTCGGGTATTCAAGAAGGATGGAAAAAAACTATTTGCAAGTCAAGAGAAAGAAAACCTGTGATTTCGGGTGCAAGAAAACATGTTTTATATAGGCGGTATTTCATATATTTCATATATATAGTGTATCATAAATATAATATAAACAAATACTTGACCGAAATAAAATAACCCAACATGTTTCTTAAGAGAGAGATCAAAAAAAACAACTGGTGATTATAATACATGCTTATATATAAATCTTGTGAAAAACTATACCGAAACAAAAGAAAGTAAACTCAAAAATAAATAACATAGAATAAAAGAGATCAAGGAGACCTTTTGGGTAGAATTCAGGGTCATGATTCCATAAAATAGCGGGGGAAACAAGACAGAGGAGAAGATAAAAAAAGATAAAGAGAAAATACCAGTGGTAGGCCATTGGTTTGAGCGCGACGGGGATGACAATGCAGAAGAGAAAACAGGGGTAAAATGGAGGGTTCAGATCACGTGGATCTTGATCGGATGGCTGGGAGGAATCCGTGGGTTTTATAAAAGAATAACGGTCGATATTGGATCTCGAATCTGATCGGACAACTGAGGAAAGGAATGGGATTTAAAAACTGAGTGAACGACTACGATTAGACTTCATGTAGATTGGACGGTCGATAGGAAGCACTGTAGCACTCCGGGGTCAATGGTGGGTTAGAAGTGAGATCAGGATCAATGACATAGATCATGGGCAACATGATCCAATGGCCCAGATAGAGTTTCAACCAAAAATTTACTTCCCACCTCGAAACGGGGAGATGCGTAGGACTTCTTTATAAGCCCGAGGCTCCGCTACACACTTCAGAAATCACAGCACACACAGAATGGGGGCCTTACACACGAGCTCCCGCTTCCCCGCACCCCAAAGGTCTCGGCCTACTTGAGCTCTGCTGCAGCTTTACGCCCGCTGTGTCATGTGCTCCTACTCTCCCATGTGCTCTTTGGTGTACCCATGATCGGCCGACCATAGCTTGGGCTGAGGGCTAGGCTTAGCCACCATGTGTGTGCCACCTCCCTCATCCCAATTGTAATGGATTTCCAAATGGGTTAAAAAAATTTATTAACCCAAGTTTTCAGAATGACCACCAAAAAAATAGAATATCCTTACTCCCATAAAATTTTATTTATTTATATCTTTTCATAAACCAAACTATATAAATTTTAATGAATAAAGTTAAAAATGTTTTCATATTAAAAAACATTATAAACCAAACTATATAACTTTTAATTAATAAAGGTAAAAAAAATTAAATTAAAAAACATAACAAACCAAACTATATAACTTTTAATTAATAAAGGTAAAAATGTTTTCAAATTCAAAAACATTATACATACTTTTCTTTGAATTAAAGTGAAAAAATATACCAAAGCTTTACGATTTTCAAATGTAATGTCATCGAAAGATAATTTCAATTAAATATGTTCAACAATAGGATTTTAAAGCACTCAATTACCTAAAACATTTCAAGGTTATTTTACATAAAGAAAAATCATTACAAATTAAGTTCAAAAGAAGGAAATATAATTTTTCATATAGGTGTTCAATTTACAATACCATAATGTCAATGTTTTTGGAAACATTAAAGAAAAGTCCGTGAATTATGTTTTGAAATCATAAAATATAAATAAGAGTTAATGAATTTAATGTATTTTTTTGAAACACTTCAAAATCTTCAATATTCATAGTCAATTAAACCACAATAGCTGATGAATTTAATTATAGCCATTTTAAACTCAACAGTTACTTAAATAGAAACAATCTAATTTTAGGTCTTATAAATACGCGATTAGGGTATTCTAACTTCAAACACCGAGACACAGAAGATGGTGCTCTTCATCCCCCGACACATAGTATGATTGCTGTGGTTCTAGTTATAATGTTCTTGGTCATGGAAGATACAAAGGAAATCCACTTCATCCTTGGCATGTTTGTGGTGATGTGGGTTCTACCGGTGATCTTGATTCGCCTACTGGTGGAAATTTTTGGTTAGTTATGGTCCTTAGACCTTGTTGCCATGTATCCATTTCCAGTGTTTTAAATGAATAAGATTTTTGTGTTTATTTATGCAGACATTTCTTATATAAAAATAAAATTAATCCAAGAGTAATAATTATTATTACTACAGATATTATGTTCGGGGTGTTACAATATATATGTTTTTAAAATGTTCCCTACTCAATTCTTACTAATAAGCATGCCCTATTTAAGGGAACTTCCCAAATTTTTACCCATTTTCAAATGCACTATATAATTTATTATAAGCCACCATTATTTTTATAAACTCACTCATATTATTATGAAAACAATTTTGTTCACTTATGGTTTTATATAAAATATTATCCCCTTTTTTGCCTTAAATTCTCTTTAATATCTTCCTTAAATCGCACTAAAATGTTTTATTTTTAAAGTTTCTTAAATTCCATTTTTACATGTATTCACTTAATTTTGACATAATTTATTATAATTTATGAATATTAAATGTGCAGGTATGATTTAAATCCATTAATTAATGGAATCTATTATGATATTCCCTTATGATATTCCTTTTTTACAAGATTATAATAAAAATTTTTAAATATGGGTAACCCTTGTGTTTATGTTTGATTCCTTATGTATGATTCTTCATATAGGAAACATATTCATGAAAATATAATTTTGGGTACACCCATATAGATATCCAATGCATTGTGTAATGTTTAGTCTCATTGGAAATTATGTGCAATGGTCTTGGTGCTTAGCCTTGACTCGTGCTCCATGTGAAACGATCTTGGTTGTTAACCTTGACTCATGATCCTCTATGTGCTATGATCCTTGACTCATGATACTATATCTGAAATGAGCTATGACACATGCTAAAGTCATGTTTTATGTTTCTTCCACATTACTATGAATCCATGATTATTCAATCCCATGTTTTAATTTTTTATGTTTAATCTAGTTCAATTCCTTTTTATATCATTATGTTCTGCCTTCTAACTCATGTGTTAAGCTTTATTTTTATGTTTTTTCCCTTACTTGGAATTTTAGATCCCCCCTTTATTAATACTATCCCTAGGTTATCCTATATATATGCAAGGTATCAATGGAATATAGGAACTCATAATAGATGATAAATAAAGAAATGTTTTATTTAGTCCCATGTTTTCAGTTTTATGTACCTAGTCTTCCAAATATACAAGACTTTAAAATCATTGGCTTCTAATTTAATGTTTAACTATGATAAAAATCATGTAATGATATGTGAAAAAGGATAGGGTCGCTAAAAAAGGCCTAAAATATATAGTATATATAATGAGAAATTCATGTGAAATGGCGGCGAAGTAATTTTGGAATTGAACTTCTTTAGAGAGATTTTAATAAAATGGTAAGGAATCATTGCAGATGATAAGAGCATCATATTTTTTATAATACCAGAAGTGAACTAAGAGGGTTATATATAAAATAATGAGTATTGACATAAATCCTTTTATGATTTAAAACATTTTATTTTGTGGTTTGTAAAATTAAATTATAAATAAGAAGTTCCCTTATACCATTTTCACTTAAAAGAAATGTTTTGGAAGTGAACTTAAAAAGTTTGTATATCCCTAGAAAATAAAAAAAAAAGAATAAACCATGTTTATGAGACACCTAGGTGAATAATGTTGTCACCCTAATTGTGGGTGAGTCATGGGTGGCCAAATGTTTACTCATTATATTAAAATTAAACTTTTTATTACTTTATGTTGATCAAATATACATTATGGATTATCATGTAATTATGTTTTCAAAGTTTTCCCCATCATTTTACCCTTTTTATATGTAGTTGATATAAAGAAATCACCACTTGTGTATTTTTAGAAGGCTCATACTTAGTGCGTGAACCTAAATCCTTACTATGAATACTTTTTTAAACCATGGATTCCATCCATAATAATATTTTTATCAATTACAGGTGAGGGTTATTTATACCACATCCCACAGTAAAGATATCTCCCAATAGATTATTATAATGACTCCCATCAATTACAAACTTTTGTAATTGTTTTTTCCAACATAATTTAAAAATAAAATAATCTCTCAGAATATTTAACAGAAAAATATCCCTTGGATTACTCCATTAAGTGTACTCCCTCTACTACACCTATGATTTTGTGATGTATTACTCTATAAGATTCACCACACCCTTTGTCTCGTATTCATCAACTTAGTGATCCTATAAACTATACACCTTAATAATTTATGCATAAAACTCTATTTGGTTGGCCCCAATTAAATTCCTCTACAAATGGTACTTGTATCCCATAAAACTCTATCTATTGTACTTGTGACATGTATTTCTATGACCAATATCTATAATGAAAACCTATATCTAGTATAATTTTGATCACAAACTTTTTATTTTTATCTTATTCAAGTATTTTTATGGTTATAATCTATCACTACATTGAAAACTTTAGCACTTCAATTCACTCACACATATGAATATTGAATATTCCTTGAATAATCATATTGTACTTACATCCTTTGTTATAGGTGTGCTACAAGGGAAAAATTGGGAACTCAAATATGGTTTCCTGCTCAACTAAAATTCTAATTTTGAAATTTTGGATGATCTGAGGTTTTCTAGATACTTCTCAAATCATCATTAATATTGATTTATCTTCATTAAAACTACAGAATCCACAAACTTCTACTAATTTATTTATCCTCAACATTAAGAAATTTTTTCACACATCCTTTTATCATATAGAAAATTAATTTATACATCTAATAAGAATTTTCATGATAATAACTATACAAAGTCTCATAATGTTTATCAATTATCTATCTGAAATATATTTCGTTGTTGACCTCACTAAGGAAAGATTTATTTTGGGACTATTCCTTTATCTGGTGAAATTGATATTTATTTTTATATTGATTAACCTCTCTTTGATCTAGTTGGACTTATTTCATTAGTTCAGGGAACTCAAAAAAACTCCAACATGTGTTCTTCATATGATTCCTCTATTTTACAGACAAACATTTCTTCATTTAGTTTTATTTTTTTGATATGTCAACATTTCTCCTCCTAGTACATCGTAACTTAGCTCAATCATCATAATATTCTTGGATAAAAAAGATTAGTATGATTAATCTTCATAACTTTATCCATATTAATAAATTTAATTAATCTACCTGATGTTCGTTTTTATGCTAGATATTCGACTGATCATCCTAATCTATTAAACTCATCCTGAAGCCTTCTTTAATAAACACCTTCTTCGACCAATGAACACTATACCTCCTGATAGGTAGGATTTTTCTAATTTTCTATCCAATGGAATTAAAAATTTATGCCATTGTTTATAAATATTTGTTTCCTTAGATCACCATTATATTTCCCTAGATGATGACATTGTAAATCTTTATCTTATGTCATTATGGAACTCTATCTAATCATTTCACCTATAAATCTAATGATCATTATAATGTTATTTTTGGGAATCTATTTACATGGAAATACATGTTATTTTTAAATCAAAACTTGGGAATATGGTTATTCATTCAATGGACTCATACTGATGGCCTTCATTCTACATCATCCTCCAGACTTCATAACTATGATCTTTATATAGGTTCTAAAAATACCATCATCTACTTGAAAAAAACAAACAACATTTTTTTTGGAATCTTCATAGACATCTCAAACAATTCTCTACTCAGATTTCATCTTTCCAAAATCATTGATAATATATCATCCATACCTTCACATAGGTCATGTAAATCAACATTGACCTTTATAAGGTTGTAGGAATCTTCCACTATATTTATGAAGTGCTTGTGAAACCTTTATATAGGGAATAAAAATATAGATTAAAAACACCTATGATACCAATACATAGACTTTACAACTCTCTTATTACAAACATATCCCCCTTTGTTATTGTTTTATCATAATGTTTGTCCATCCGATAATATGTCTATCTTCATACAACAAATAACTAAAACACTATTTTGAAACAGACTACTTACAAATCTTTATTGGGTAACAAAATCCAAGTTCCATCTAGTATATCAAGATTATGTACTTCATACTATATTACATTCATCTAATCACATCATTTTTTTGATATTCATCTGGTAACTTTGACTATTCTGTTTGATATAACAAATTGTTTGGGATCTAGACTTATCTAGTCAATTATAATTGAAATAACAACATAAAATTTGTATGAATTCAACACAAGATTCATATTTTAGACTAAGAGTTCATTAACATTGTATAAAGTTTTTAATATTCTATTGTATCATGATAATATTATTGATGTTATGAACTTGAGATCATCATAGAATCATCTATCTAATAAATAAATGCTCATAATGTTCATTAGGAATGTTTCCTAACCAACCTAAGGAAAGATTCCTATCTATTTTAAGGAAAAACTGTCAAATACCATTGGATGTTCATATCAAAACTTTCTAAAAATATATAAAAAAGATTCATTATCTTCTCTAGTACCTCAATATTTCCTTTTCAACATCTGATGGTTTTAATTTCAGGCTAACATCCTTAAACTTATACCTTAAGAATCATTACCTTTAAATTCCTCATTGAATTTATAATAAACTTTTGACAGCATATACAATATATCAACATCATAATCTAAAAGGAACTTCAATATCCCCCTTCATATTTGTTATCAATACCAATTTATCTTCAATGTAAATGAGATATTTCTCCCACCGATTGATAATGAATTCAATGGATACTTATTTTCAAATAAAATTAAGAGAGGGAGAAATTTTATCTCCCCTTTAATGATTTGAATCTAATTACCCTTTTAGTGACATCACAATGGAAGGTAGGAACATTATTCACACCATTTATTCTCCCCTTCAAATTATAAACTCTAAACCTCATTAGATAAGGAAGGATTCAATTTAATTAATGTAATAATCTTTAAATTACCCAAATATTATTCTATATGATCCAGTCTTGGTTTATAAAACCAGAGTTATTAACTAATACATTAAAGTAATTAACGAAATTTTCAAAAGTGATAAAAACTTATGAAAAACATCTTTTAGGAAAAAATTCATCTGATTTTAATTCAACTAAATTTATTATATACATATTAATAGAAATATAAATGATATTAAAGTGAAAACATAATATAGAATTACACACATTATAAGATAATACAAACAATAAAATCAATAAAACTTTTATCTCATTTAAATTGGTACCTAGGTTTCTTTATTCTGAAAGTCGGAGTATAAAAAATGGAAATAAAGGATGATTTAAGATTTCAATAATCTAGTTTTTTAGTAATAGTTATTGGAACCCCAGGATTTACTATAAGGATTTTATGAAACACTTTATAAAGACTCCATAAAAAATCAAGCGTCATCGTTCTATATCAGGACACCCCCTAAAAATCATCATATTCAATCCCATTTTACATTATAGGATCATTGAATTTTTTTTGAATAGTGCGAATCATTCATAGATTCCTTAGAAAGTGAAATCGGGATAAAAGTTTTTTTTCCAACACTAAAACTCTCTTTTATTAATATTTACTAATTCCTTCACCGTAGATTTTCCAAACATTGATATTCACGAAATTCATGGGTTTCTTCTCTTTACCTTTTCTTAAAATATCATGTAGTGGTGTCTCCTTACATTCAGTTAGAAAGTAACATGATTATTTTTTATTTTCTTATACTTTAATAATCATTTCTTTATCTAAATATTCTAGATATAGAACCATAAAAACCTGTAAAATTGTTTCAACTATCTTCTTGTGTCATATTTCCTTACAACATTTCTTTTTTTCCTTCTACATATTTTATATTATTACTTAAAAACACATCATATCCTATAAATATTACAATAAAATTTTCAAAAATGTTTCCAACCACAATACATATTCCACACAACTTCTTATCTTTTAATATTTTTCTCTTCTAAGGTAACATTGGATGAAATTCATCTTATTCAATAGATATTTATTTCTACATTACAATATAATTATGTATTTTTCATATTGACTGAATTTTATGTTTTAGATTCTGTATTTGATATTGAAAATTTATGTAATTTTTACATCCATCCTTGAAGTGAACTTCTATTCCATATAAGTAGCATATTTTTTGAATATGAAATCATCAGTGGATTTATTCATGGGTTTAGAATTCTGGTTTTCTTCTATTTGTTTTCACCATAAAGAATTCCTTTAGACTAAATTTATTAAATTTTATTCCAACTTATGTGGCCTTCTTATATTAATAGTAAATGTGTTTTTTCTAGTAAAACTAAACAATAACTTTTCTTCATCCGAACCATTTCCTCCACACCTCTCAAAAAATATTCAAGATACCCATGTCTATTTTATTTTGGTATATCATTATTATTTTTTGAATGTTGGTTATATATATAAGTGTTTCTTTTTCACTTTCCACTTTACACCCTCATAATGTTTGATTTATATGTTCTTAATTCCTGGAAATATCATTCCAAAAATCATTATTGATGTGATTAAACTCTACATAAAAGAAAAAGTATATAATAAGCCTAGGATTATTTCCATATGTTGTAATTTATCTATTGGATACTAATTTTGAGACTTTCTTCTTTTGAATATTAACATTGTTACACAGGTCTTTTCTAGTGGAAGTTATTCCATTATCTTTTCTTACACACACATTCTTAGAAGAGGTGGGATTATAAAAATTCTTCCCATAGATTGGTAAAGAATTATAACCTACACTAATATTATGATAGTTAGTGCTTATAGATTTTTCTAGGTGTTGAGTTACCTTTTTATTCATCATATTGGAATTTTATTATAATAGTGATTTCACATTCATTAATTTTTTTGGATTGATTCATTTAGGATGTATGACTATCCATATAAAAAATTGTATAGATTCTTATCCCATCATTATGTGTTGATTCATATTCAATAGATTCCATTTTTCTCAATATCACTGCTTTCACATGTCACTTTACATTTAAAGTATTATTCTGATTTTCATGACTCCTTACGTTATCGTCACTCAAAACATATACCTTTTTTATCTTTTTTTTCTTATTACTTACTCACCTATTTTATTAAAAAATAATGTTCATTTACTTGACTTTTCTTGATCTCCAATTGAACATTCTTAACCTCAATGATTTATTTATTATTATCTTCTAATTAATGGATATTTTCTCCCATAACTTTTGACTACACATCTTTTTCGAAAAAACTCATTAGTAAACAATATTTTATAAGAAATAACTTTTCTTCATTGGATTTTTATGATTCATCCTTAGGTTTGAGAAATATGGTGAAGGTGTCACACATATGTTTATTCTGAATTATTTATTCATGCATTTTACTCTGCTTTTGTAGTTATATTTGAAGATATTATATTCATTCACCTTTATCTCCAACTAAGAGTTTTGAATTTAAACATATGCATATAATTCGCTGAATATTTCCTTTAAAATTTCCTTAACAATAACATTTTCAAAAAATATTATAAAAAATATCTTCTCTGTAATGATAAAATTTTATTAATGTAATTACACAGTTTCTTCCATGACTTTTGTAAGTTTTTGGAGATATGTACATTCAATGTTCTTCTTTTCTTATGCATTCTCTATATCATAGAGTTTTGATATTAGGTATAACATTTCTTCCTTTTTCCCCCTAATATGTGAAAGAATATATGTAGTAACATACACAATAACATTTGTCATGTAATATTGGATTTCAAAATAAAAATATTAAACCTTTAAAATGAAATCATATTTTTCATAGATTAAGAAAGATTCTATGACGGAATTAATATTTTTATATTCATATGATTTTTTACCAGACACCTTAACATTAAGTGGTGATGGATCCTCTATCAACTAGTTTGAGAGTGTAACATCTGCTTCTTTTGAACTTGTTTCTTCCTCGAATATTTCATGGTCTTGACTAAGACCTCCATGTTGTTACACTCATATATAACTTATGTACTCTTTAGCTTAGTATGAAATTTCTAATTTTATATAGAAAAAAATTCTTCAATTTTCGAAAAGTATCACTTCATGTAATATAGTTAAACAAAATTAGATGAAAACTTATAGATCCAAACATATTGGACTTATTCTCTGATAGAAATTGAGATTCCTTGGTGTACTATGAAATCACCTTTACAAGGTTGTGAATTAGAGGTTACCAACTTTTTAAAAACTATATTCAACTTAAAGTATTAATTAATTTAGTTTGATCATACCACTCTCATCAGTTACGATTTTGTATCTTTAGAAACTCTTAATCATGTTTTTATGCATATGTTATGGAAGAGATTTAAAGAAAAAAGTGAACATGTATTATTATATGGTAAAAACTCACTATGAGAACTTACATCCTTTACATGATGACTCCATACCATCCATGGATTTTTACACTAATAATATTTACATCAGTTAGATGTGAGGTGTATTTATATTGTATCCCACAGTTGAGCTATCTTTGAAAATCTCAAACTATATCTTAATAGTAAATATTATACAAACTCTTTCAAGTTGATATATCTATTGAAAATATATACCTATCTCCTGATAGGTAATTATCCTAACTCTCATTATCTATTGTAATGATATGACCCACCGAGACTCCTCTTTGTCTAGTAGTAAACCAAGTATGGCACCACCAAGACCACCTCTTATACTCTATTTGTTGGCAACAAGTGCCAATTAGGCATAAAAAAGAAATGAGAGGACTTAGACTAAAATACCAATATGCACACACACAACTAAAACCATGAAATAATGTAGATATTTTATATTATATAGAAACTTCTTGGGTGAAATCAATGCATATAAAAAATCTAGTAAAGCGTCAAAGTATAATAGTTTAATAAAACTAATAAAAAGGGGGAAAATAAATCCCTTACCAAAACTGAGGTCCCAACCTAAAAACCACTTGATATAGGGAAAATGTGACGATTTTCTAGTTCAAAATCTCAAATAATGACCATTGAGCATGGTTTTCTCCAAGAACTGCTAATCTTTACTGAAACCTAGTCCACCAATATAATTTTTGATATTCATTTCATCAGAAAAAGACACAAGATTTATAGGAAGATCCAATTTATTGGTGATTATATACATTCCCAGTAGGTTTCCTTGAAAACCATGATTTGGGTAATGGAAATATTAGTAGTTAGATCAACCCATAAAGAAGGAGGATAATGAACTTGTCACCAGATATGATCAAAATAAATCCCATGAAAAGAGAGAAGGGGGATATCCATCTCCACATCCACATAAGAATGATGAATTATCTTACTTCTCATAACGGACTATATATGATTCACATCATTATTCACAACCACCAAAGAATCAATGTGTAGGGCCCACACTTCTCTATTGTGTTCCATGTTCAATGGAGAAATTATTTCTACTAGGGGACCTGATAACCATTAGATGTTAAAGAAAAAAGAGTACCAATCCAGAGATTAAGGACTTATGCACTATGTAGTATGGGTGGTATGCCAACTCTACCTATGTAAAGAGTATGTGGGACTCGCACTCCAGTATGATATGGGAGTATCGACCCATAAACCTCTCAGATGAACAACCCGATCATTATCATCAACAAAACATCACTAAAAAAAGTATACCACTCATAAATCCTCATGTCATATATCTATCACATAAAATAAGGAATCCTTCAAATAAAACAGGTAAAACTACTCAATATTGGTTTCTCATAGGAGAAAATTTGAGTCTCGAATAGGAATATAGAATAGTTTTAAATTATTGGGGAAGTACATGGAGTGTAAGTATAGTACATTACATATCTTGGTAGCTTAGGAATGTATGTTTCCTTCGGCCCATTCCAATTTACTCTATACTATGACCATTTACTATATGAATGATCATATACATCGGTTAAATCAAGGTTGACTAGGAATGTCTCGGTACTCTAGTCATGCCTGGGCCCATGTACCCCATTCGTGCCCATGTACCTAGACACACCATTTACTGTGCACCTATACGTACAAGATTGGTTGTGAACTCTATGTTATAGGGTGTGTAATTATACCACACAACATGTGATATTTATCACTATGTGTAAACCCAAGATACTATAGGAGGGGACCAAACAACATCTCGACCTATGAACTTCAGAAATTTCTAAAAACTGACGTGTCTTAAGATGGGCTCTAGATAAGCCTCCTATGTTTATTTTTTAACCATCTAGTAACTCATAATATAATAAAACTAAATAATATCTTAATATATCATTGATTCTAGACCTTTAGTGGTAGGAAATCAGAAATATGTTTGCTTGTGGGGTAGTTGTCGAACCTCCTGTCACCATTTGGGGGTCCAGCTTCAAAATACTATCACCTGCATCCCACAACACACCTTGCTCCATCCACAAAAACTCAATTTGTTAGTCAGTAATAAATTTTACAAGAATCTAAGGGTTCAATCATGCTCGAATCTAAGCCAAAAATATCGAATCTTGGCCCTTTTGGCCAATGATCAAGAACACAATGAACAATGGTGGACGAAAGCACAAGAACATGGTAAGATCATTATTCGCCAATGAGATCCGAAAAAACAAAAATATTTTTCCATAATTATACGGTGTAAATAATGTGAAAAATATAAATAAATACCATGGAAATCAGGAAGCAGGCAAACCTGCTCCTTTGAAATTTATTTAAAAAAGTCAAAAAGTACAAACAGAGTCAGAAAGGTGTTTTACAAAGACGCATATAAACATCACCGCAAGAATCGGCTTGAATAAATAATTTTCTTAAGGAAATCAAATCAAATCAAATCCAATCTCATATGAAGAATGTGACTCACATAAAACAAAAGAAATAAGAAATCTACGCTTTTTGAGATATTCAATGGGTGAAAATCCATAAACTAAAATTTTCTAACATAAGAATGGATTGATTGATGGTAAATAATGTTTCCACTAGTGATGAAGGTGATGATCACGCTATGTTCATCATACATCTCATGAATTCTCAAATTTGTAGACCTCTAATACACGTACTTGAGTTGATGATGCCAACACATTTCTCATCCACTCTAGTATCACAAGGTTATGTGGATAAAATTATATATTTTCCATATAAAAATTTAAAAAGAGGAATGGAATTTGGGTTTTCCAATAAATAAATTAAATTAATAATTATCTTAATTTAATTACCTCCCCCTCTAATGATTTCCTTTATTCAAATACTTGACCCCAACCAACTTTATGTTGTACCTAGGGTAAATCCTATGTTCATGAAAAAAACCATGGTCTTAGATATCCCATCTATTTTTACAAACAATAGAAAAAAAATTATTTTGAAAATATGAATGAACAAAATTTAATATATATAAATATTTTTCATACACTAATTTAAGGGTCCTGTGACACCCAAACATAGTGCTTACTATGATGTAAATTATAGAGATATATATCTAATATTCAAAGGATCATACTAAAAAAACCAGAAACATTTAATTCTCCCCTATCAAAAGGATTTTAACTCTAAAAAGTATAAGACACATATAATGTTTGGGAATTGACCTTACATCTATCTCTCACTCTCCTATAACTTCTCCAATATGCTCTTTTGATGCCCAATCACATGAACCAAATGGAAGGTCCTTCCATCCAAGATATTCTCCTTATGGTACTCGATCACAACTGGTTACTCCAAGAAGGTTTCTCATACCTCAATGTCTAGCACACCCTATTCAATAAAGTGTGACTGTTCATGTATGTATCTACTAAGATACAACACATGGAGAATGGAATACACTTGGCTCAACTATGGTTGAAATTCAATGTTCTATGAAACATCGCCAACCCTCCATAGGATCTTGAACGACCTGATGAATCATGGGGTTAGCTTTCTTCCTCATACAAATATCTAAAATCAAAATCATGGGGATACTCTCAAGAAAACGTGGCCTCCCTAATAAATCTCCAACAACTAATTTCATCGATTCTTATAAGAGTAATATTGGCTCTAGTATTTACTAATATGCTTGTAGATTTCATGAACCTTATATATCATTATCTTCACTAGCACTGCGCTGACAAGAGATGTCTCACCAATCTCTATGAAACACATCAGTGGCCTAAAAGGTATCTCATACAAGGTGATAAAAGGTAACATGATAATAGTGGAGTGATTTATATTATTATAGGAAAACTCAAATAATATAAAGTGATACTGCTACATCCAGCTAAAGTCCAACACACATGGTCTCATTATATCCACCAAAACATGGATATTATTCGTTGTATGACCATCTATTTAGGGGTGAAACACTATGAACATCTGTAACCAGGTCCCAAAAGCCTTATGTAATCCTCTCCACAATATTCACATGAACCGAGAATCAAGGATAGAGAGGATCATTGTTGGTACCTCATGAAGCTGGATGAACTCATGCACATAAAATTGTCCCAAACACTAAACCAAACCCTACTCCTAAATGGAAATAAAGTCTGTAAAATTAGTGAATTTTTTAAAATAACCTTTATAGAATCATAGCCTCTCATTTTATGTAAAATACCCTTCAAAAAATCCATTGATATTATATCCCACTTCCATTCTTGGATCATAATAGGTTGAGACAAACCAATTAGAACCTGATGTTCAACCTTAATCTACTATAATGTAAGATGATGAGAGGAAAGCATAGTAATTCTTAGCCCAATTCTTTCCCAAGAAACCCATTTTTGAATTTCCTTGTACATATTTTACACATGTTGATTCACACACAAGGGATATGTATTTAAATCCCTCAACCCCTCCTCACGCAATGTGATCATAACTACCATATATCCCTAAAAAGGGATGACATGTTTTTATCCATCCAAAAATCTATCAGGTGCATCTCATAACGATACCTCATCATGTAAAACTATAAAGTATACATCTCCCAATATATTATCTCTCATTCAATGAAAAAATGGTATAGTCACATTCATCGACTAAAGATAAGTTGAACCTCTATCCTCCTCCAGTGTTAGTTTAACATGCCCTTGTTCTCTGAAACCACCTCAACCATGTGATTATGATACTTATTATGAATGGAATATTCCATAATACATCCCATCCTGGGAGAGAAAACTATCATGATTTATAGTTCTGTAGGAACTCCTACCAACAACTCTATCTTAGGTTGAGACTGCTTTGAGTGAAGATGTACATGAGACTACGGAGGTCTAAGTAAAAAACCAAATTCTCACGCATAAGATAAAGCCCCCATATATTTATAATAGATACTACTACTTCAATATCTATGTCATTTGTTGCATCATTTTCCCATAGTTCCTCAAATTACATAACCCGTAAGTGATCAATTTCTACCTCTGTACTAACACAAATTAAATACCATCTACAAAGACATCACAAAACACCCAGTACATGACACCCTCTTTATGTAGTCTCAACATAGGATCACTATTCAACCTATGACTCATCTCCTAAAAGTATTTATGACACTAATCAGTCCAATAAAATATATCCCCTTTCTATTTCATGTATTTCAAATTTTATTTTATCCTAAAATTTTCTATCATGAACCTCATATAGTACCCCGTTAATCTGAAAAAAAACATTCGAATTTCAAAATGCTCTTGGGTGGTTCGCATGCAAGCACTATATCAATATTTATTAGATATTCAACTAAATCATTCTCATAGATGACATACCATAGTATGTGTACCTCTCTGATAAAAAACTAACACTTAGAGATCTTACCATACAGTTGGTTCTCCCAAAGTATTTCTTGGACTATCATCAAATTCTATGCATGTTTTTCATTTAATGTAGAGTATATGATAATTTCATCAATAAATATAACTAGGAATCAATCCATGTATGGACGAAAGATATGTTTCATATGATCTATAATCAAATAAGGGGAATTATGAACACTGAAAGGCATAATCAGGAAAACATAGTGTCTCTAGTGACATCAGAATTCATGCTTCATCATATAATCCTCATGAACCCTCAACCGATTATAGTCAAACTTCAGATTGATATTTAAAAACAAAATCTCACATTTTAACTAGTTGAAATGGTAATCAATTCCCAATAAGATATATTTTCCTTGATTGTTACCCTCTTTAATATATGATAATCAACACGAAGGCTCAAACACTAATTCACCTTTTTCATGAACAACATTAGAGCCACCCATGGGGAAACACTAGGTCTAATAATCCTTTCTCTAAAAGGACTTCCAACTTCACCCTCAGTTACTAGAGTATTTTGGGGCCTTATTATACACCAAAGAATATATTGGTGCATTCTTGTACTGTTTTTCAATGTATAATTTAATCTCTATATATATAGGTATGCCCAAAAAATGTTATTTGAAGACATCTATATAATCCTCCACTACTACGAGAGGCCATATGACTCCAGAGCAAGCGACACCAAGGGATATACTTTTCAACTAATGTGTGTATGTTTTCAACTTCCTTCTGAATTTCCACTCACGCTTATCCATACAATCTCGCTTACCCACAAAGTAAAATCTCATCCTCCTAGTATGAAGGCATATTACTCTCATACGATGATAGTCTATCTGGTAATATAGTATGGGAAACCATTCCATGGCCAGAAAAATGTCCTAATGTTTCATCATAATGACCATGAGGTTCCATGGAAAACCCTCCACACATAGTTCCAACTCAAAGTATCATCATATGTATGATATAAACGAATTACACCTTATAAGAATCTATAGAAATAACAGAGGTTCGAAAAACTGAACTGGAATCTTCATCTCTCGCTCATGGGATATGGAGATAGAGGAATAACTCATTCCCATTCCTATAGTACATTATCTAGATTATAAAACACACATATCATTCCTCGAGTCATATCAGGAGTATCATTATCATATCCCTCTATATCCTAAAACTGGTCATACATTGGACGATTATCCCTCTAAGCTTGGCATGGGCCACCAAGTGGTGGTTTTAGAAGTAACTTATTACTTCATCCTACAATAGAAGATTCTCTCCTTTGATCCTGACATGATCCTCTATTAGCACCACCTCCCTGGGGTGTCCCTTACCATGCTAGAGAGATCTTTGATCATGATGCTTTCTCTGTTGTGGAGGCTCATCCACTGACTATCCATGATCTTTAGAACTTCAGGTTTGGATATAAAAACCCATGTAAACCCGGCCATCATAAGCATAAAATCTCCTATATGTATTATTCCAATATCCTCTATGATAACCCTATGTTGAACTGTATGAGTCTGAGCATGATTACATCTCATGCACTAAGACACTAATGATGGATATGTGATAGCTTGAAAAGATGACTAACAACCATGATGTCCACTACCTACTCTCACTACCTAGCATGCCTTTTCTAGGAAGATCTCTATAACCAAAGCTCAATCTATCACTCCAACATAGTTAGAAAACCATATAGAGACTATGCTAACCTGGATGTATCTTTGAAGTCCCTAATTAAACATCCATGCCTGAAATTCTCCAAATCATACTATATCAAGAGAGTAATGTGTGAGGTCAGTAAACCTAATGATGTGCTCAACCACTAACATATCACCCTATTGTGTCTTGAGAATATCCTAAATCATTATATAGTGAAATATTAAGGGTAATACTAATTTGGGAGAAAATAATAAAATTATAACCACGATAGAATCTCTTCATTATGAGTTTAATTAGTACGAATCCACCCATTCCATCTAGCTTCATGAAGAGGAATGGTCACAAGCACTAGAATTTTAATGATCGGGGTCTAAACAAGACAAAAAAATCAGACCACCACCTTGAGAAAATCCTCTACTACCCAAGGGTCTAACTCACCATGAATCTTGAGTAGCCTTTATCATTGGATGTCACACATCATGATAAGCCTGTATGTATTGTTATCCTAACATACTAGAGCTATCGACTATCCAAAATGTATTCAATCCATTTCCAAGATCATTAAAAAAACACCTCATGATTAGAACCCTGAACTGAGGCCTCGTCACTCAACTGATCATCGTCATGATTATGTACTGGTATCTTAGTTGTCTTTCATCAAAGATGAATCCTAGTAGTTATAAAAAAAATACTATGTTTATATGGGCATATATGGGAAGCCAGGTTATGAAGGACAAGGAAGTCAAAATACACAATCCAATATGATGCATGTACCATTGGTTTCCCTAGAACCAATTCCTCGATATAATAAGATGATAAAAAGGTATTAAAAGTCTTGGTGTATGGATATGTCAGTTTCCATGCCATCATTGGGTTCTGTGGACTAAGATAAAATCTCGGTACACTCTGACATTATTCTCCTAAGCTCCCAAAACAAGCCTGCCAACATGTGAAACTCCAAACACCAACCCATAGAAAAACCACACGTGATACCACTTTATCACATCCCAACCCATTGGGACCTCACTAGGCCAGTAGTAAATGGAGTGTGATATCCCAATATCACCTCCAATATACTAGGGGATAACAGAAATAAATGATTTTGAATAACACTAAAATGGATGGCCTTATTTAGAAGTATCGACACACGCACACACACACACAAATATATATATATATATCTTGATATATGAAATAATGTAGATATTTAAGAATATACACAAACATCTAGGGTGTTATCATGGAATTCAAAACCCTCTAGGAAAGCATCAAAATACATAAAATTAAAATAATTAATATAATTGGGGAAAATACATGCCCAAATAGAAATGAGTTCCCAACCCAATGACAACTAGAAAGTGGGAAAGACTGAAGAGAGTCTGACTCACAATATCCATGTCCCAACATTGAATAATGTTAGATCTCAGAGCTGTAAAAATCTGCCAAAACTAGGTCCCCTAATATCACCACTGATCTTCTTGTCATGTGAATAAGTCCTAAAATGGGTAGGAAACACCCATATTGGGGTAAGTATATACATAACTGGTAGGATTATTTAAAAACCAAGAAGGGTGAAGTAGAAACAAAAACAACCAACTCAACCCATAGGGAAAGTGGGTAAGGAACCCATCAATGTATATGCTCAAAGGAAGAATGGGTGAAGTGATAAAGAGGATCTCCATCTCTATAGCCAGTTAAAAAGGATGAGTTTTCTTGTAACATTCAAATTTATATATCTGATGCCCATCACCATGTAAAACGTCACAAGAATTAGTGTGAAGGGCCTTCTCCTCATCACTTCACTCCACAGTCAAGGGAGAAAATGTCTCAAGTAGAGGACCTAATACCAGTTAGATCTTGAATATGATGGAGTACCACTCCATAGATAGAGGACCTACTCCCTATATAACATAGTGTAACTACAAAAAATACATATTTAAAGAGTATGGTAACCTAATACCTTGTGTTATAAGGGGGTACATAACATGATACCACTATAAATGATAAAAATAATTACTTTAACAAGTGTCACTAAAAAATCATCTTATTTGTAACAACTCATGTCTTATCTTTGTCACAAAAAAATGCCTCATCACATCTTACATGGAAAACTACTCAGGATAGGCTGATCATTGTCCTTAACATGAGTCCTAAAGAAGGATATACACAAGGTATAATTTTATGTGGAAGTATATCATATTTATTTGGAGTACACAATGTGTCTTGGAATCCTGGGTATGCTCGTGCCCTTTGACACATGTTTGTGTAATCCTACTCATGCTCGTGTACCCTGGGAATGATTGTATACTCCATTGTGTATAGGTGATCTAGGTGTGTATGGGTACTCTATCTGTGTCTATGAACATGTATTTCATGACCCTCTCTCAAAAATTATAACTTAATTAAGGTAGAGAGACAATGAATCCCCAAGTACCACCATCAGAAGGCCAAGGATTGGATACTAGCACTGAGGGTATAAAAATATCATAGTATGGGAGACATTAACCTATGTAAATAAAATATGATCGATAGATATGATAAACAACCACCAAAAAGTACAATAAATAAAATTAAATAAACCTGAAACCATCCCACAATGCATGAATACAGAAAAAAATACATGTTAGGGTATACAATATATACCAAAATGCAAGTCTATAGTAATTACTCAATAAGAACTCCAACCTAGCAAATAATTTCCAAATCAGTACCCAAAGTCCTCCTAGAAACCTGAAAACAATTTTTATATATAGGGTGAGCATAACAGGTATACTATGTAGGCAGATAACCAAAGTCTCAAGTGAATATGTGAAAATAGCATGATAATGTGCCAATGAAAAAATAGAAGAACCAATAAAAACCTATACAGTTCAACTTACTAGAAACCATCATCACCCTAAATTCCTCAACTAATAACTCATTTAATATATAAATATATCATTGAAATCATATGATAAAAGGGTCCCCTATATCACTTCCCCACTGATTTTCTTCTCTCACTCACCAATGTCAAATATCCTATGATCCTATCACATTCGTATATGTCACATCACATCAAATCACATACCATCCATCTTGGATGTGGGTTAGGACACATCCCTACCTACCCCACCCTCCCAATTTCATCCATATGGTGCTAGAATTAGGTAATATAACATTACTTCTCACCCATAACTAGTAAAAAAACAGGCAATATCCGCACTAAAATCGGGCTTTAACAACGTTAGAAAAGCGCTGTAAAGATCAGCGCTGATAAAGGGGGGGGGGGGCTTAACAGCGCTAAAAAAGCACTGTTAAAGGTCTCCTTTAACAGCGCTAAAAAATCACCGTTAAAGGTGTCATCTAACAACACTTTTTTAGTGATGTTAAAGGTTATATTTAATAGCACCAAAAAAGCGCTGTTAAAGGACACCTTTAACAGCACTAAAAAAGCACTGTTAAATCCCTACCTGCTGCACATAAAAAATCTGCATCAGTACAGCCAGCCGAACAGACCTGCAGAAAAACTAGTATATCAACCACAAACATGTCATCAACCGATCATAACCCAACCATTAAATACTTACATTGCCCCAAACACCCATAACACAACCCAACCACAACCACAACCTTCATCTCAATGTACTCAACCAATCTAAACACTTAAGATGGATTTTACCCAAGACTATCTAATTCAAAACACCGATCATGTCATCAACCAACCACTAAATTTCTATGGTGCTCCCCACTATACGCTTTAGCTCACAAACACCACCATCTAATGTTTAACACCTCCATCATTGGGAAATAACCACTAGAACCCCACATGATATAAGGCTATTGAATGATGTTCAAACATAGCGAGAGGAGAAGAGAAGGTGAAAGTCCCATAGAAGAACAACATCAACAATGAAAATCCACCACCCTTTCACTATATACATCAAAATCATATCTTTAAGAATGTCCATGTCAATTTCTATCTTACTTCCATCGAGGATGATGCATGTTGGTCAACTTGTTTTGGAAATTGTTTATCTTCATCTGTGCCTTGTACTTGCACCCATGAATTTGAAGTTGAGTATGCGTACACAATAGTTGAGGCAGGGTTGACTTGTACACATCAAATATGAACCATAAATCTTTTTCCTAAAGTGTCAACACAATCCGAAGGCGTTTGGTCGGTTTCCCGGATGTCAGTTGTTGATTTCACTTAAAAATAAGTCCATTTTGAACAAAATAGAAGCACTTTGAGTGGTATCGGCCACACAAGGCCTCAGATTGATTCGGGGTTGACTCTTACACATCCAATTTGACCCATGGATCATTTTCATTAAGTTTCAATAGAATCCGAATGTGTTTCGTCAGTTTCCCGTATGTCAGTTGTTGATTTCTCACTTAAAAATAAGTCCATTTTGAACAAAATAGAGGCAATTTGAGTGGTGTCAGTCACACTGGGCCTCAGATTGAGGTGGGATTGACTCGTACACATCACATTTGACTCATGGATCATTTTCCTTAAGTTTCAACAGAAACCGAATGTGTTTGGTCGGTTTGGCGTATGTATGTAAAATATTGTCCATTTTAAACAAAATACATACACTTTGAGTGATACCGGCCACACCGCACCTTGGATTGAGGTAGGGTTGACTCGTAAATGTCACATAAAACCCATGGATCATTGTACTGAAGTTTCAACACAATCTGAAGGTGTTTGGCTGGTTTCCCGTATGTCAGTTGTTGATTTCTCACTTAAAAATAAATCCATTTTGAACAAAAGAGAGGCACTTGGAGTGGTGTCAGCCACACCAGGCCTCAGATTGAGGCGGGGTTGACTTGTACACGTCACATTTGAGTAATGGATCGTTGTCCTTAAGTTTCAACAGAATCAAAATGCGTTTGGTCAGTTTCCGGTATGTCAGTTGTTGATTTCACTTAAAAATAAGTCCATTTTGAACAAAATAGAGGCACTTTGAGTGGTGTCGGCCACACCGGGCCTCAGATTGAGGTGGGGTTGACTCGTAGATGTCACATTTTACCCAAGGAGCGTTTTTATAAAGTTTTAATAGAATATGAATGTGTTTGTTCGGTTTTCCGTATGTCAGTTGTTGATTTCACTTAAAATTAAGTCCATTTTTAACAAAAACAGAGTCAATTTGAGTGGTGTCGGCCACACCGGGCCTCGTATTGAGGCGGCGTTGACTCGTACACGTCAAATTTGACTCATGGATAGTTTTCCTTAAGTTTCAACAAAAACCAAATGTGTTTGGATAGTTTGGCGTATGTATGTAAAATATTGTCCATTTTAAACAAAATACATACACTTGGAGTGATACCGGCAACACCGCACCTCGTATTCAGGAAGGGTTGACTCTTACATGTCACATATGACCCATGAATTCTTTTCCTAAAGTTTCAACACAATCCGAAGGAATTTTGTGGGTTTCCCGTATGTCAGTTGTTGATTTCACTTAAAAATAAATCCATTTTGAACAAAATAGAGGCACTTTGAGTGGTGTCGGCTACACCGGGCCTCGGATTGAGTCGGGGTTGACTCTTACACGTCAAATTTGACCCATGGATATTTTTACTTAAGTTTCAACATAATCGTAATGTGTTTGGTCGGTTTTCCGTATGTCAGTTGTTGATTTCACTTAAAATTAAGTCCATTTTTAACAAAACAGAGACATTGTGAGTGGTGTTGGCCACACCAGGCCTCGGATTGATGCGGGGTTGACTCGTACACGTCACAAATGAGTCATGGATCATTGTGAAAAAGTATCAACACAATCAGAAGCCGTTAGATCGGTTTGGCGTATGTACGTAAAATATTGTCCATTTTGAACAAAATACATACACTTGGAGTGATACCGGTCACACTGAGCCTCGGATTGAGGCAAGGTTGTCTCGTACATGTCAAATTTGACCCATGGATTGTTTTCCTTAAGTTTAAATATAATCCAAATGCATTTGGTCAGTTTTCCGTATGTCATTTGTTGATTTCACTTAAAATTAAGTCCATTTTTAACAAAACAGTGACACTGTGAGTGGTATCGGCCACACCGGGCCTCGGATTGATGCTGGGTTGACTCGTACATGTCACACATGAGTCATGGATCTTTGTGAAAAAGTATCAACACAATCAGAATCCGTTAGATTGGTTTGGCATATGTACGCAAAATATTGTCCATTTTAAACAAAATACATACACTTGGAGTGATACCGGTCACACCGCACCTCGGATTGAGGCGGGGTTGACTCGTACATGTCACATATGACCCATGGATCGTTGTACTAAAGTTTAAACACAATAAAAAGGTGTTTGGAATGTAAATAGCTGCACACATTAAGAGACAAGTAGAGACGCAAAATCACAAGAGTGAGTTGCCATTCCAGTTCGCCAAGAGAATTTTCAAGGAAAAACATAATGGTGTCATGGTTTGGGCTTCAGATCATTCTCGAAGGTGGGCAGTGAATTTATCTATGTATCATGAGAGTTATAATGCATATCTTGGTTGGAAGATCATTTGAGTAGACAACGATCTAAAAGTGGGGGATGTGTGCATATTTGAGCATGTCTTTAGTAGTGTCCCTCAAAATGTCTTTAAACTAACCATCTTGAGATGTATCTAAACTTGCGACTTTCTTTTAAATAGTGACTCTTTTCAGAATTGCATGAGTTAACATTTCTCCAACATATTCACACACAAAATCACTCATGATACATAGAGCAATTCACTGCCCACCTTCGAGAATGATATGAATCCCAAACCATGACAACATTATGTTTTTCCTTGAAAATTCTCTTGGAGAACTGGAATGGAAATAGCTGCACACATGAAGAGACAAGTAGAGATGCAAAATCACAAGAGTGAGTTTCCATTCCAGTTCTCCAAGAGAATTTGCACTCGCTTGATGAAACAAAGGAATGATCTTTAAATGTAGCGTCAATTGCCAAATCATTGGAACAATTTTCTGCATTGGATGTTCTAAATGCCAGATTTAACATCCCATCTTGGTCATCAAATGGATTGGTGAACTTCCAATCTATCATGGAAGTTGCCACATACATGCAACTAATGATTGGAGATTTTACTGGTTCATGTATGATATGAAGGTATTTTGGAGATTTTACTAGTTTTTTTGTCCAAAGGCCAAAGAAATGTGGTTCATCATTCTTGCATGTTGGTGGTGCATTTCATCTGTTAAAATGGACAAATGACCCATTGGAGAAAGAATGTTTTATTTGATAATAATTACAATTTTTCTACAAACATTTACATACATGAATGTTTCATCTTTTTATCCCCATGAACCTCTCTCAAAAATTTCCGCCAATTATACGCATCTGCAACTCTTGCAATAAAAGTCAGATCTTCATGCTATTTCTGGACAACCTTACATCAGGTATGCGGCCCACTCATTTCTGAACATATCTACATCGTCTTGTGAATATGACACTTTTCGGAATTCATAATAGTATTGAAAAATATATAAATAAATAATTAATAAATAATTTAAATGAAATATTACTTGTTTTCGAAAATACCTCTTTAGGGATGCTAGTTTGTCCATTGACAACGATCTCTCTCATGAATCTACAAACATAATAACCGCAACCTTTGTTGTTTGTTTGTTTTGGACACTGTAGAAACATTGATCATGAGGAGAGTAAGTAACTTGTTTTGATATATTTTTGGATAGTGCAATTTTATTATATATACCCTGATATTTGTCCAGACGTAGTACTTGCTCGGCTCCTTATGCTTAGCCCCTGTCCTCATACCATGATTTAGACGATATGGGTACACCGCCCTATCATAATAGAATCCTCATTAAAAGATAATATATATTATATAACTTGATGTTTAGACCTAAAACGTAGGATGTAGTGTCTTATAGATTGAGAAACTGCATCACATGCGGTCGGTTTGTTGGATATCCGTGCTTTGAATCCATAAAATAAATCTTGGGAGTATCCAAATTTCACCGCAATTAGCAGACAATGTTGCCTAAATACACAAAAAGGAATAAGTAATGAAAGAAATAAAAATATAATTGATATGATTTAATCGTATAGTTTTACCCCTGCATGGTTGGTATGAGGAAGAGTCTGTCATCCGTTATCTTGCTGTCAAATGCTTTCAGCAAAGCAGTCACTCTTTCCTTAATTTTTGATTCTGATAATTGTATTTCTTGTGTTGATGTGATATGAGGACTGACGAGTCCGAATTTTGGCTCATGAGGAAAACCCTTCAACTGCTTTTCTTATATATGTCTGCCAATAATATAAAATGTATTTAATCATAATTAGTACAATATATCAGCTTTTGGAAAAGTGATGGGGTTGAAAACATACCTCATATACACATTTACACTTGTGACGCCTAGCCACCCATACTCAAGGATCTCATTTACATTCTCAGCAGCAAAAAAATCTTGTATTTCCTCTCCATACATATTCTCTTCAAAAACAACTACATGGCTACTACCATTTCTCAACTTCGTATCCACATGAGTCTTCAATGCAATTAAATGTGGATAGAGAATATGCGGTGTAATTCCTCTTTCAGTAGATCTTTTGGATCGGCTGGTCGATCCTTTCGATGCTCCCAAGTTTCCTTTCACCTCATCCCCTTTCTCCGTCTACAATAAAATTCATTGGTTCAGACCTTTTTTTTGTTAAAGGTTTGGTTTAAAAAACTGTAAATAAATACCTCTTTTTCAGCATGTAGTCTCACAAGTTGTGATGGCCATGAAATGAATGTCCCAATAGCCTGTTCGACTGTACAAATATGATCATCATCAAGTGGAACAGGTAGTTGTGCTGTTGGCTCATGAGCTACTGTAATCGTCACTTTCAGATGATCTTTTGGAAGTGGTCTATTGTACAGCGTGTCTTCTGAGATATTGAATACTATAGCCCTCGCTATAAGGCGATAGGTGGGTGTTGAAAGATATAAATCACAATAATTATCACCCTACAGAAGATCAGTATAGGAGGAAATCAGTGTTTTCCGGATTCACATTTCATCAGAACAATTAATAGAATATTGATTACCATGGCTAAGACAGCTCTTTGATGGGAATGGCTCGCCTCAAAGCTGGTGGGGTATGGGGCAGGATCTTCATACGCTGGTTGTTCTTGAGTTGTCTCTTCTCTTGTCTTCTCACCCATTAAAGTTTCTAGAAACTCTCTCTGCCATTGAAACTGTTCTTCAAGAGTTCCTAGTCTATTTTTCATTGCTGTCATTTCTTCATTTTTTTCATCCTCTTGTTTTTTTCTCATAATATACTCAGGGTGTCACCCCAAACTCCCCAGCTCTGACGCGACCGTATTGTTCTGGTCGCTTCAAAGCTGTCACTAATATGTCTTCACCATCTGTAGGAGTACCTGACTCCTGTGACTGTCGGATATAAGAAAATAAGTAATTATTATTATTTAATAGCAATTTAAAACAAAACATTTTATCGTGTCATAATTACACATACTTCCCACACTTTTTGTGTGTTTTCATCAACTAGATTCCCTTCCTTATCCACATGTGCCTCCTTCCATAGCACATGACGAGGGATGGATGTGTGTTTGGTTTCAGAGGCATCAATCTACATATAAATAGAGAAATATTTTTATAAAGTTGTTTCTTGACACATAACAATATCACTGTAAATTTAAAATACGCACCATTTTCTTTTCTAGTGAGGCGTACCCCATCCTTGCTTTAGGAAAGGGGTACGTCGGTTTTGATGCGCGTTCCTTGTTTTCAGTACTGAGTTGCTGTTTCATAAATGAAATATTTACAATCAAAGTGATGAATACATGTATATCCTCAAACAACATATTATCAGTCACAATGTACCTGAAACTTTTGATCCCCATGATGACCAACAAATGAATCCCATGATTCTTGGGATATCAAGTGAGTGTAGACTATGGGTGGGTGCGGGTTTATTTTACCCTTGGAATCTTTCAGATGATATTTTGTAAGAAGAGTGCAAAAACCTCGATGACACCTTCCCGCAAGCCTTAGTACATAAGTCTTGTGTGAATCATCTACTATAAATGCACTCTATAATGGATTGTGAAGAGTAAGACACTGTTTCATTATTTTATTTGCTATTAAATTAAAGAAATTAAATCAAAATGTTACCGTAATTTCTTCCCACATCACAGCCTTCAGGCCGGACGCAACATGGTGTCATGAAGCTATGTCAATCGGCACATGTTGCCGAGTGACAATTCCAATGTAACTGCTAAACATTGCCTTGTTGGGGTTAACGTGTTGGCCCCGTGCATTCCACCCAACATCAAATTTGATTCCTTTTCTCTTTTCCTTCAGAACGTTGGACAACACTATTAAACTATGACGCACCTGTTTTTTCTGCGATTCCTCTCTTTTATCCCCGACCATTTTGTCTATATCAGCATCATCAATGTTTTCATCTAAAATTCTAGCATTAGCATGTTCATATGGTTGTTGGACCTCAACAAGAGGAGCACCAATAGTAGCAGCAGTAGCACCAACAACAATAGGTTTAGGTTGAGAGGCTTGAGAGGCTTGAGAGGCTTGTTCAGAAGCAGCAGTAGCAGAAGCAGCAGCAGTAGAAACAGCAGCAGCAGAAGCAGCAGCAGCAGCTTGAGAGGCTTGTTCAGGCTCGAGGTTAGGAGCACCATAACGTACAGAAGTCATTATCTGCAAAAAAGGTTTAACACCTAAGTTGGATTACATAAATGCAATAATTATAAGATAATAACATGAGATAACAAGATCTATATTACAAACAAAATATAACCTGTTTATTGAACTCTTTTTTTTCAAAGGCTGAAGGGATTTGACACCTCTATTGATAATCCAAATCCCTTCATTGTGGTCTCCTCTAACATAAAAAACGTAGTCTTCATTAGGACCGCTATGAAATGATTGCGACATCCCACTGAAAGGATCATCCTCAATTGAATTTCAGCAGACCCTTCAGTAGTTTTGGACGATAACAGAACAATCGACCACTTTCGGTTTGCAGGGTCTGGCACATAAAATACTTGTACCACTTGTGATGCAATTATAAATTGTTCATCTTTATACCCTTATTTACTAAAATCAACTTTCACAAATATAAATTCATCTATTTTAATACCACGGTTGTTATCAACCCAGTTGCATTGAAAAATTGGCAATTGGAATGTCGTATAATCCAACTCCCATATTCTTTTGATAATGCCAAAGTATGACATATTCACATAAATTGGATTTCTATCCTTACTACCAGAAACATGCATCGCTTTAGCCACAAGTGTTACTCCACTATTTTTCATGGTACTATCTTCATCATGTTTATCTGTAGAGAATGTATAACCATTAATTACATAACCATTGTAAGATAATACATACATGCTTGGTCCGCCATCTAGCCATCAAATTCGTTCTGAAATTGAATTCGGATTTTCATCTAACTCCTTAAAAATATGGTCTCGAAACCATCCTATAAACTGGTGATTATGTGTATTTGATATCCATTTTTCAGCCCTTGATGGATTCAACTGTCTCAAAATTTCTTTGTGGGTTTCAATATATAGAGCAACCTCACAACTGTTATGCAAAACATAAAGGTAGGCCTGCTCCCAATCTGTAATATTGATTGTCACAACATCTATTCCAGAAATTCCCTCACCCTCAATGCATCCAGTGTGACGAGATTTCGGAAGACCAATGATTTCCACATCAGATAGGTATTCAGTACAGAATTCAATGGCTTCCTCAACAATATATCACTCTACAATACAACCCTCTGGCTGACTTCGATTTTTGACATACCCTTTCAAAATCTTCATATACCGTTCAACGGGGTACATCCATCTATAGTGAACAGGACCACAAATTCGAACCTCTCTCACCAAATGAACCATCAAATGAACCATCATATCAAAGAATGTTGGCGGGAAGAACATTTCTAATTCACATAATATGATGACAATTTTTCTTTACATAGCTGGCAATTTCGCCGGGTCTAAAACTTTGCTGCATATAGCTTTGAATAAGAAACAAAGTTTGGTTAACATATGATGAACATTCTTGGGAAAAATGCAATGTATAGCTATAGGAATTAAATCTTGCATCAAAACATGGCAGTCATGTGATTTCAAACCTTTTAACTTAAAATCATTCATTGACACAATTTTTTTGATATTTGATGAATACACCTCTGGAACCTTTACATAATTGAAGAACTTGAAAAACTGATATCTCTCATCCTTGGAAAGAGTGTACGCATCTGGAGGAAGAAACTTTCGATTTTCACCCATCACAGGAGCCAAATCTTCTATTATTCCCATGTCAACCATGTCCAACCTTGCCTTAATTCCATCCTTTTTTTTCCTGGTGCATTTAACAACATTCTGATAAAACTGTCACATACATTTTTTCCACATGCATCACATTAAGAAAATGTTTGACATACAGACATTTCTAGTATGGTAATTAAAAAAAAATTGATCTCTTTTTCCAACAGATTTTTGTAAGGTTTTTCGAAAATGGTTTACCAAAAACAATGTTCACGTCTTTTACTTTCTCAAACAACTGATCACCTGATAGTGGAGATGGTGTTTTGTGTTGTTATGAACTTCCATTGAATGATGTCGTCCAAGATCGGTACTTATGTTGATGGGGTAGAAATCTAAGATGTCCTAGAAACACAAATTTCAATGAATGTTTCAACCTAATTGATTCTGTATCTTCTTCGCACACATGACACCCTTGAGTTCCTTTAATGCTATAGCCTGACAAATTTCTATAAGCAAGGAAATCATTTATCATCCCATACAACATCTCTCTTAATGTGAAGTATTCTTTTTCATAAGAATCATACAACATAACACCTGAATCCCACAGTAACTTCAAATCCTCGATCAAGGGAGCCAAATATACATCAATATCGTTACCTGGTTGTTTTGGTCCTGATGTAATCAAAGATAACATAATGAATTTCCGTTTCATGCATAACCAGGGTGGCAAGTTATAATTCACCAACATAACAGGCCAAGTACTATGAGTGCTGGTTTGAAAACCAAAAGGATCCATTCCATCGGTAGATAACGCAAGACATAGGTTTCTCGGTTCATTTCCAAATTCAAGATACTCGTGATCAATTCTCTTCCATTGAGGAGAGTCGGTCGGGTGACGTAATTTTCCATCTTTATTTCTTTTATTTGCATGCCACGACAATTGTCTTGTAGTTTCTTCACTTCCATATAGACGCCTAAACCTTGGAATGATTGGAAAGTACTATACAACTTTCATAGGACTGTGTTCATCTTTCTTGTATCGAGAAGCACCACACTTTGGGCATTATGTAAGTGATTTGTTCTCCTTTCGAAACAATATACAGTCTTTCGGGCAGGCATGTATTCTTTCAGAAATCATACCCATCGAGCGTAGCATTTGTTTAGCTTCATATGTCTGGCTTGAGAGCTCATTATCTTCTAGAAGCATGTCATTCAAAAGTGCAAGTAGTTCTGTGAAACTGACATCACTCCATCCCTTGCCTACTTTCAATTTATACAACTTCAGTATAGATGAAAATGCAGTATATTTAGTGCAACCAACATACAATGGCATCTTTGCATAACTCTTTAACTTCTCAAACAATTTTGGGAAATCACGGAGTTCATGTTCAACTGTCCTTGTCATTTCCTCAATACGATCTTCATCATCATTGACATCTGTAATCACATACTCTATACAGTCTTCTTTATTATCCATATTTGTAATCATATCTGATGATCCATAAAATACAGTTTTATTCCAGCCAGTAGCTACATTCACTTTTTCCCCGTGTTTATTCCAACATTTATAACTCCGATCTATTCCGTGACATATCAAATGTTCTTCCAACTCCTCTGGAGTAATTATTCTAGAATAACAACAACGTAAACACGGAAAAAGGATTTGAGAAGGATCCTTTGCATGATACTTTGCAAACTTGATGAACTCTTTCACTACGTTCTGATACTCTATTGTCAAACGATTAGCATCCATCCAATCTTTATTCGTCTCCATCCTATTTGAATCTGAAATATTATTATTTATGATTCAAATACACAAAAACAAGACTTCCAAATACAAAGTAGCAGAGAACCACTTCCTTATAAAAATAAAGACTAATATAGCCTAACCATTTTCAATAAAGATTTGGAAATCAACAGAACAAGGATAAACCCCCATCAAAATGAACACACTTTCCAGCCCCCTTACCAATAGTTCTAGCACCCACCACCCTGCAACAAAACATTAAAATCCTTTTAACCACTCCTACTAGTCACCTCATTCATAATAAACATTAAAAATCTGGGATGAGTCTTGGTGGATCTTGGAAAGGGGTTAAATCCATGTTTAAGATATATGTTCCCTATATTATAAAGTCACATTCTTTATTATGGATGAGTCTTGGTGGATCTTGGAAAGGGGTTAAATCCACAAGACACATTTATAATTTCCAACCAATCCCATTATCCAAACCAAAATCCAACCATTTCTATAATTATTAAATAATTATTACTTCACTACCTAGGCTTGTAGCACAAAGAAACCATACATAAAACGTAGCTCATCATTCTCATCGAATCATCGCCTCACCGCCCCAAAAGAATGACCAAACAAATCATTACCTCACCACCCCAAAAGCATGGCCAAACAATCCAACACCTTGCCACCCAAAAAGAAAAACCAAATGAATCATCCCCTCACAACCCAAAAAGCATGAAAAAACAAACCATCACCTCTCCAAACCAAAAGCATGGAAAAACAAACCATACATCATCCCAAACCACATCAAAACCAATTATCGTGACCCCCACTAGCATGACCACACATCACAACACATCAAAGACCATTTTATAGATTTAACAAAGGGAATTTTAGCACATTTCACTTTACTTTAAGAGTGTAATCACACATTCCATAAATCTAGGGGAAAGAATTTCATTATCCAAATATAAGTGGTTATCCAATTTCCATTTTGGGGTGATATCACAACAACATGAAAAAAGGATTCCATATGACAAAAAATACAGTGAAAGAAAAGGCGCCCAATATCCATGATTTTTAGCGGGGTATTCAGTCCATACAAACACAACATCACAATAATATCAAAGCTGTAAAAGTACAAGAATCATTAACCCTTCCCCTTGAATTTAAATTAACTTATTAATTTATCTTAATTAGGCTAGTGAAAACCATCCCCAATGATAGACAAGAGTAAACCCCTCCTGCATGAAACAAAAAAGTGAGAAATGAAGGAATTCCAAACCTCAAAGAAGGTTTTCCAACCCACTATGAACAAGAAATGCCAATAAATGACAACCACATGAAAAACCTAAAGATCAACCTACATTTCAAAACAATATTTGGGGCATCCACTGACCTTGGGTGAAGAAATCAGAAGTCCAAGGAAAACTCCAGGTGAGGGAGCCTTCTGCGTTGCCTGGAAGACACGACTGCCGGAGTGGGGGTGCACGGGAGGAGCTGCCAACCGTTGAAGAGGAGGAGTAGGGTTCGGAAGGGAGGAAGATCCGCGGAAGAGGGTCGAGGATAAGTATAAAGAGTACGGAGGAGGTCCATCAAAGGGAAGATCGGGGGGAGGGAAGCAGTTGCAAGGGTACAGTACCACGAGAGTTTAGGGAACGATAAAAAAGAGGAGACTATCTGCCTCCTTTTAATAAAATCAGAGACAAGTTTTAACAGTGCTAGAAAAGCGCTGTTAAAAACTATCCTTTATCAGCACTAGAAAAGTGCTGATAAATCTTCACTTTATCAGCGCTTTTAAATAGCGCTGATAAAGATTATCCTATATCAGAGCTTTTTGATTAGCGCTGATAAAGGTGGCGCTTTGCTTGCCTGTTTTTGTAGTAGTGCATAATCCTATAGGCCCACACGTCATGTCTCATCAAATTCAGATTGACCACATCTTTCCCAAAGACACTTAGTCCATCACTACACATATCACCCATAGACACATGGGCTATCACTGTTCAAGGAAGAGTGTTGAAGAAGCGGTATCCATCCATCCATATAACCACAATACAAGATTTTGGAGAAAGCACACATAAAACAAAACTAATAAGTATTCATAAGGTAATCGAACTCACGCAGAGTGAATATAGAAAGTGTAAACAAAATAGATATATAGATAGATCATTGTAACTATAGATAACACAAAAAACCTAACCTATGGGTTCACAACAACTAAACTAGCACAAACTATGTCACCACCACCAAACTACACATCAACTATCTCCACCACTTCCACCACTATATAAAACAAATCAAACCACCACCACACATGTCAACACATATTCACACATTCACTTACATGTTTAACCACTTTCCAAATATAACAAGTTTAACTGACCATCATTACTAATCAACGTCATTCCCAATTACGCAGTTCATATTTCATTAAATTCTATTAATTAATTAACCACACATCCATTATCATCCCATTCTATATTTATTTAACAACCCATGTTATTTCATTTCAGTATCATAAATTATTCTATTTCTAACTTTGAAACTAACAAAAACAACCACACAACAACTGGACAACACATGATGATTAACATGAAACTATGAATCCACCATCTTCATTTCACTTTATTGAACAATACATATCACCATGAAAACCAAACATTTCACATCTGACCAAAAACTCACAACACAACGACCACACACAACCACTACACATCACCACCACACATCATCATCACTCATCATTTCTATTACACACCACAAAAATTGCACACAAAATTTAACATTTTACCACATTATATTCTTTCCAATAAACCACAACATCACATCATATCCCCACTCATCACATAGATTATATGATAACATCTATCACTGTAGAAAAACTCAACCAAACCACATAGGGAAACAAAAAAGTCAAAATCACACACAAAAAAAAAACAATAGCACACTTCATCATGAACAATTATTCAAGGGATTTTATTTCATTACTTTTTAATATAGAGTGGGTATTACCCAAAAAACTCGGTTTCCATTGGAAACCAATTTATTGTCCAAATATAAATTCTTTAGACTTTTATTAAAGGGTTTGTCACACAAAAACACAACAAGGGTCTCACAACATATAAAAAATAGTAAGAAAAAGGCTTCCAACAACTATTTTTAACAATACTGTAAACAAAATAACATAGTGTCATCAGAAATGATTTCAAACCAGTCAAAACATGTGATATCTCTCCATACCCATCAACTTCAAGTTATTTCAATTCATTATATGATTACACCAACCCTTACTATCCATCCAAAGGAAATCAAAATCTTGAAATCCACACACATTTAATATAAGTAGGAGATAATGGGGATTTATTATTTTAAAAAAGCTTTTAAATATCACTAGTAATTATAGGGAAAAGAAGAAACTACCTAAAACTCACAAAAACACAAGGAAATTCATGTATCAACCCATATCACATCAAGGGAACATCAAAACACACCCCAAACCATACAATAAACTAATAAATATCTCTATAGTAGATCTTGAAGGAAGAACCAAAGAGAAAAAATAGGTGAAAAAAGGGAAACATGGCCTAGATCACCAAAACATGAACACCATAAATAATGATCTAAAATTGAGGAATAATTCCAAATAGAATACCCAAGAGAGCCCAGGGTTTATCAAAAAAATTAAGGAGAGGGTGGATGAATGAGATAATTATTGGATGAAAAGGGGTTATAAGTAACTTTTAATTTAATAAATTTATGAGATAAACCACTATTTTACAACATAAAATCCATAGGTCCACAAAAATTATTCTATAAAATAATCAATTATTCCATAAACTTAATTTCATCCAAAAACAGGGTTCCTTGGGTAGGAATTAACTTATAGTGTAAAAGAATTTCTTATGGCATAAAAATAGTTCAAATAGTATTCCCTCAATGCACACAGGTCATAAACTAATAGATTGAGAACCTGTAAAACATAGAAATTAAATTTAAATTACTTTTTTGTGGTGTAAAAGGTCTTATGTAGTTCTACGTTTGCTCTAACATGGCCAAACCTCTTCTAGAATCCACTAAGAATTTGCTGACCATAAAACTAGAAATGTAATCAGCATAAAAGGCATGAAAAATTCCATTGGATACCTCTCAAATGATTCCCATAAATTAGAATCAAAACCAAACCCGAATAAAGGAAAAAGGGGGTCTAAAAACAAGTCCATGAGATACCTCACAAGGATCTTATTAAATCTCAAAGTTACCACCATCGAAACAAAGAAAACTAAGGTACCCACAAATCGTCCCACATAACCACAACATCACACTACCACAACAAAACCTTCCATCGGGAACAAAACCCCTCATATGTTACCATAAAAAATAAAATACTTCCCATATATACATCACACAAATATCTAAACATCCACACAACCCAAACTAACCACCTACACAACCAACACATAGCACTGCACCGAGAATAGTGATACGGTAATTCAGTTTTCCATGTAAAGATATTATCCACTTTAGGTGGAACTGACATTCCTGAAGGGTTTATATCACGTAAAAGTATAACAATTCTTGATTATTATTCGTGTTAAATCCTTTCCATTTGTTGTGATCCTTATAAAACATCACATATTAATAAATAAACACATATCATAACACGACAAGATCCAAGTATCACATCATAAAACAGAATAGAGCAAGGAAAAAAATCCAAGTTTCTTTGGGTAATAGGCACACATATGCACCACTTTCACCCAGGTAATCTCTTCCATGACATCATGTCTCCATAAAAGATGAACCAATGGAATGGTTTATCCATGAAAAACTTTCTCTTGATTATCATGAATCCATATTTTCTACTCCATGAACATCTCATCATCCTTGATATCCTATACTCCCTGGTCAATGAGGTAGGAGTCATCATGAAGGTACTGATGAATCTAGGACATGTGGAAGACATTACATATCTTTTTTTATCAATTTTAGAAGATAAAAATGATTCAAAATCTTTCCAACACACAAAAAACCTCAAAGTTATAGACAAATTGGGGAGAAATCAGACTCTCCCTGCCAAACAATCACTACCCACATCAAGGGGAGTATCCCAAGAACACACTATATTTAATCTAGAAATTAAAGGGCCTATTACTTTAATAAAAATTGTCTTTATGATGGGCCTTCACCAACCTAAACCTCTCTTAGACTAATTGAAACTTATTTGTCATGATCATCACTACATAAGGTCTTAGAACTATTGACTTCCCAACCTCTTTCTAGCATAGCGTAAAATGAAAATTCCACCCAAAAATAGTCTAAAATGGATCCGATCCAATGGAAGAGTGATAAGATGCAATCTAAAAACATGTTTACCAGAGTCTAGATGGTCTGATCCATCTTCCAATCCATATGAGGGTGGAAAGAAGAGCTAAGTCACAATTGGGAGAAAAAATCACGATGAAATACCCTCCATACTCACATTATAAAGTGAGGCTAATGATAAAATATATAATGGTACATGGTACCACATGATTCCTAACCACATCATCAACATACATCCTTTCCAAAAAATCCATGACCCTAAACTCACAGATCATGATAAAATGATCGGACATCATCATTCTGTCCAGTGTCACCAAAACTTCTTTATGACCTTTTTGAGTTTAGGGTTATCACATTGATTAAGTCCATTCATATTTTCTCCAATTTAAAATCAAGAACATCTAGATAATGAAATAAACCTACCAGCACATGGTTCTACACTTTCTCCTGCTAACAAACCAAACACATCGCCATAAACTCTGCTACTGCACATTTGATCCCTGAACACTAAAGTTATCTCATCAATACACAATACATATTTTGAAAATAAAAATGTAAAGCTAAAGTTTAAATATCAAACTCAAAAAGAACTACCAAAGGATCTCTTATGGAATAAATAGCCTTCCCTGAATCAACACCTCATTCATACTATCTACCGACCATCCTTCTAGAGAACCATCCCAACCAAAACAGTCACACATCACCTATTCCTTTGAGTCACCCCACTGAGTCTCTTCCATATACTATAAAAAGGTTGATTTTTAGTCATCTGACAAAGGAATATATGGAAAATAATATCTCCCACATCAAGTTGCATCATTATAAGATCCCCTATCAATTTCCAAGAAACACCATACTCCCTAACCACATATTCTTAGGACTTATAACTCAAAACAATATAAACCAAATTCTCCATTCTTCTGTTGTAAGAGACCAAAAATTACCAATCATAATGAAACTCCATTAATATCTACTGGATTATATACAGAAGTCACTAATAGAAAATATATTTTAAGATTATTTTTTCTATAAAAACCTTAAACCGCATGCCAACGATGTAATGTATCTAAAAATTTAGCCAAAACACAACTAAAACCACCTAAAAATAATGTGTGGAATAGGTACACTATTATGAAAATAACTTCCTAGACCCATAAGATATCACTACTCTCTACTGCATCAACACTCATCTCAAACCCAAAAGGGAATCACCATAGAAAACCTCAAAAAATAGGCCCTCCTCTGGAAATTAAATCACTAGAGCACTGAATAACTTCATCTACAGGTAAACGAACACTATTTGACACTGATAAATCCCAAAAGAAAATCAATTTTCTTACACTATGCTATCAGTGGGGATGAAACTAGAGATAATTTGGGGTAAACCTTCTAAAATAGCATGTGAGGCTATGGAAATGAAAAAAATAGACCATGTTCTTGGGTGATTCCCATGAAACAACTACTTTGATCTTCGATGAGTCCACTAAATCCCCCTTTGAGGACACCACTTTCCAATAAAAACAAACATATCATGTTCATATATTATATTTGGAAAATTATTTATAGATCTATTGGTGTCAAAGGATCTAAAAAACAACTCTTAGATTATTAGAAATATTTTCCTCTAACCTCAAGTTGACCAATATATCGTTGAAGAATATAATAATAAACCAATAAATGAACTCAAAAAACCCAGAGTTTATAGATACCATGAACAGTACAATTGGGTTCATAACACAAAATAAAATGACCACAAATTCATTGTTCTCAAACCTGCACCTGATGACAGTCCTCAAAATATCTTCATCCTTCACCCTTAATTAGTGACATCTCGGCCATAGATTGATCATTAAAATCCAAATAGACCCTCTCAACTTGTCAATAACATCACCTATCCTTGAAAGAAGTAAATATTTCTCAATTTTCTCCTGATTCAACCTCCATTACTCTATACACAACCTTAGACTATCATCATCCTTCATAGAGAAAAAAAACTGGATCACCCAAAGGAGACACACTGGGATTTATGGAAACACTGTTCATTAGATCGTCCACCTATAAACTCAACTAATGTATCTTCATTTTTATTATTTGATAGTGAGCTAATGAAATTAGAGATGCTCCTAACAATAATTCTATCTTGAACTCAACATCACATCGGGGGGTTGGGGGTAGTGTCATTACCTACTCTCAGAAAATGATCAGGAACTCCTCCAAAAAAGAGGAACAATCTATAACATATATTTTATTAATAGCTCTACTAGTATACAAAATGATGCTCTACATTGATTCCACCCATATAATAACCCCAATTCCCCAAAAACTCCACTCTTTGGCCCCCCACATCAGAAAAAAACTATCATACGAAAATAGTCTATGACTAAAAATATGAAATATAGAATATCCATGTCAAGGATAACATCACATGGTTATATTTTTTAAAAAAAGAATCCCCCTCTGAATGGTGCTACACCATCACTAGTTTATTTCCCTGACAAGCATCGAACAAAGATTCCTAACCTAAAATTAGAATTGAGATCACCTAGATCAATGAAACCCTCTCCACATCAAGTCCCAAAGAATGTACTAAAGTGGGAGACACGAATGAGTTTAAGGATTCTGAATTAAAAAATGAACACATAGGGGTTGAAAATAATATTGTCATAAATTGAAAAAATCCTAGCTCTGCAGGTGCTAATACCTATAATGGGTGAATATTACCATATAAAGAACCCCTTCCTCTCTTATACCATTCTCCATGACCATGATCTGGCCTTAGTACCTATGGATTGGGACCAAAATTAGGCTTCCCTATGCCAAATATTCTTGATCTCAGCTTCTGAACAAGTCTAGAGATACCTGATACTAAAACTGCCATGGAGGAAACTGTTGCTGCAACCAGAATGGGGCCAGAACACCCACTGAATATTAGCCTACCTTGGGGCGGGGGTGTCAATCAATGATCCTAATGATTCCCATGTACTCTGAATACATAACATGAATATATAAAACCTACATATTCTACTCAAATTCTACCTACCCTATAAGAATGAAAAGGTATATTCTATAGCTGGATCTCTACTATATGGAACTTTGAATACCTGAGCACCTGCAAACCACTCCCTGGATATCATATCCTTGAAATTCCTTATTGGACACTCTATCAAAGCCTGAATCTTTGGGAAAAAATTTACTTAATAGCCTATTCCCATTTTTGTACACCAAGATATCTCTGGATTATAAATTTAGAGACTGCATACCCAATCACTAGGGGAAAATCCTCCTTGATATTCCATGCCATGGAATTAGGATCTGGAAAAACATTTAGAGAAATGTACCGGAGGTCCTTGAACCTATCCCAAAGTTCCCACACACTCAATATCGCTTGATCAATTCAGACACAAACAAAATCAATCATGATTAATGTAACTCTCATTTGTCTATTCCCTATAAATAGGTCAATCACAATTGGTCATCAAATTAATCTCATATTCCATGCAATAGTTCATTTGGGGACCTATAGTCACGTGTCCTAGATGTTCTCTCTAGCCAATGTCATGCACCAAAATCAATTGGAACTATTTATATAAAAACACATTAAATCCTCAAAAATCCCTAATTCCAAACTCTATCTTATATCTAAACTAATTTTTTTGATACAAATCTATCATGAACCCCTCCCACTAAAGATTCTACAATAACGAGAGATATACATTTACCCCCCTAAGTCCCACCTATAATAGGCCCCAAGTTGGCGACTAACACTAAGGGTATATAAATATAACAATACATGGGTATTAACTTATATAAATTAAATAGTATTGGGAGATAGGATAAAAACACCCTAAAAACACCAACAACTAAAATAAAATAAACCTTAAACCATCCCATAATGATTGAATAAAGTAAAACAGATACATATAAAATTTTCTTATATATAGAAAAACACAATTCTATGGCAGTGACTCCACAACAAATCCAAACTAGTTAGTAATTTCCAGATTTGTCACAAAATACATTCTAATATCCTGAAAATAGCTTATATATAGATGGGGATTATAACAGTTATACTATATAGGAACATAACCATGGTCTCAAATGGACATGTAAAAATAGCTTGAAAATGCACCAGTGAAAAAACAATAGATTCAAAAAGTACCAACATAGGTTCACTAACTAGAACCCAACATCACCATGGGTCAATCTCCAAAACATGCATAAAAAATATTAATATAAAATCATGATCATAAAAAAAGCTATCCCTTTCCAACTTCCCCACTGATTTGACACTCTAAATCCACAATGTCGAATGTCTTGTGCTCTTTTCCCTTTCATCCATATCACAACACATCACATCACATACCAGCCATCTCTAATGTGGATCAGGATATATCCCTACCCACCCCACCCTCACATGTTATAGCATCTAGTGAAATCATTAAGTACATCACATCACATCTCAACCACAAACACCTCAGACAACACATCATGTCTCGTCAAAACAAAAACCGATATCTTTTTCAAATGCACATGGGCTATCACTAAACATCTAACCAATAGAATCCTGGGGTGTCACTACTGAAGGAAGGTCTGGTAAAAAGGGGTAACCAGCCATATGTATGACCAGCATACATGATTTTGGTGATATGACCATGAACATAAATCATTTGATCAATTTTTAGGTTCTCTAAACCACATGAGGATCAAATAAAATAAATATAAACATACTTGATATATAGATAACACATCATAACCTTTGATAAAATGTCATACCCATCCTGTGGGTTCTCAAAAAATACACTAGTGCACACTATCTCACCACCATCATACCACATATCAGCTGTCACTACTAATTCCACCAATATATACAACACACCACACCACCACCACAAATGATAATACATAATCCAACTATCAACAATATGCTTCACCATTTTCTAGATATAACATGTTTCATAAAAATTCATTACTAACACACTTCATTAAAAATTACACAACCCTTCTTTCATTCAATTCACATAATTCATTTACCACACATCAAATACCATCCCATTCTTTATTTATTTATCAACACATATTATTTTATTTCAGCATCCTAAATTATTCAATTACTAACCAGGAGACTAGCACAACCACACCACACAACAACTATCCCAACACATAACAATTTCTACAACACTACCCATCAAACATCTTTATCATTTTATATCAAACAATACATTTCACCATGTAAGTCATACTTCTCACATCCGAACTATATCTCACAAAACACCTGGAACACATAAAAACTACACATCACCACCACACATCATCGTTACTGCACACCATGACCGCCGCACACCACAACCATTGTGCACCACATCACAAAAATGACCGCACCATGTCTACACTAACTAAGTGATGAATCAGATCATTGTTCCACTAATCATACAGCCTAGATGGTCACCTCTATCACCATACAAACACTCAACCAAACCACATAGGGAAATAAAACAAGGACAATCATGCAAAACAAAAACATGCAGTGGCTTCCAGAATTTTTAATGGATTTAATTTTAATACTTATTTATTTAGCATGGGTGTTATGACAAAAACTAAGTTTCCATAGGTAAAAAACTTATTACCCAAATAATTTTTTATTATTATTTTATACAATGTGTGACCACACAATATCACAACACTGGTATCACAATATGTTTACTATAATTAAAACAAAATTTCCAATAGTCATTATTTTCAGTATTGGAAAAAACATGGAATAATATCATCAACAATAATTTCAAAGCAGTCAAAACATGTGATATATCTGCATACCAATGAATTTATGGTTATATGAATTCATTGTCTAATTATGACTATAGTTAATATCTATATAAAGTAATGAAAAATAATTAAATACCCACATATATCACATAAATAGGAGATAAACAAGAATCCCCACTTAAAAGAAGATTTCAAATCTCACTACACATATTATGGTGAAGGATAAATAACCCGAAACTCACAAATACATAAGGAAAACCCTAAAAACCTATACCAACCCAATGGATCATCAAAACACACTAAAAAGCGTACCCCAAACCAAAAGAAATTGTTGTTATGGATATTTGAGGAAGAACATAAGGGAAGAAATAGGTAAAATGAGGAGAAATAACCTTGTATTGACAAAACATGACCATCGGAACCAATGACCTAGATAGAAAGAATCCAGACTCAGAGTTATCCCAAGGGTGCTTAGGGTTTATTCAAAACTGATGGAGAGGGTAGACAAATTAGAGAAATATCATTTGAACAAGGTTTATAAACAACCTATAAGTCACCCAATTTATGGAGTAAACCACACTTTCATATCGTAAAACCCACGAGTCTACAAAATTTATGTTGTAACACCAAACTTTAGGCCATAAACCATTTTTTACTTGTAAAACCTCAGGCCTAGAGATGGAATTAGATTATGGTGTAACATCATTTCTTATGATGTAAACACATTTAACCTAGTATTCCATCCCCACACACAAGCTGGAAGAGGATGTATTGACATGCTTTAAAACACATACATAAGCTGAAAACTCATTTTTTGGCGTAAAAGGTGTTCTATAGTTTTTATATAGTTAAAAATCCACAAAACCACATCTAGAATCCTCCGAGAACCCTCTAATGAGATAATCAACAATGTAATGGTTTGGGAAAGAAAATGTAATTTCAATGTACCCCGACCATGCTTGTGTACCTATCCATACCCATGCTAATATACCCATATGTACATGATGGGTTTCCAAATTTGAGTGACAAAACATGTGGTCATACCACATATCATGTGATATTTAACTCTATGTGTCAAACTTATCTACACTAGAAAGACCATATGATATGTGTTCATCTGAACTAAATGCCTTGTACTTTAAAATTTCCCATAAACTGAAGTCTCTTCATACGGATGCTAGTTATGGATATTCTACTTCCTTATGGGATATTTAAACACCCAAAATTCATTAAAATAAAATGATATAGCCTCTAATCATCAGTTTCTGGCCATATATAGAAAAATAAAAGAATTTTGTTACTCCGTTGGGTAGATATCATGACTTTCATCACTATTCAGGGGTCCCAGTCCCTAATTTTATCACCCATATCCTCTAACACATCACGAATAATCCATAAAAATATATCCATTTTCCATTACATAATCCACCTCAAATTCAATGGTCTCATCACACTTGAATCTAGAATATCAATGTATAATCATGGCCCCATAGGCCAGTGATGAAGAATAAAAAAAATAGTAATGGGTAAAAGAACAAGAACAAGGTAAGATTTTTATTGTATGATGTGATCCCATCCAAAAACAATAAATTTGAGAAATCAAAGGGTGGTAATATAGAACAAAATTAAATAAATAATTTTCTTCAATAAACCAAATTAAATCTATGCTCATATGAAGAAAGTGAATCAATTTAAACAAAGAAGATAAGAAATATATTATTTTCAAAATATTTCAAGGAAGAGAATTCATGAATTTAAATGACCAGACTCAAGAATTAATTGATCTCTGGTGAAGAAAATATCCAATAGAGAAGAAGGTGCTGGTCTTAATGCCTTCATCATCCATTTCATGAATTATAGAATTTTTTTGTCATCGATCCAAATTCGTCTATCACTAATTCCAATGATCTCCTCCTACTCTATAATTTCCAAGGGTTACGTAGATAGAAGTGGATATTTTTCATAAATAACCTTATGCAAAGGAATTTAATTAGGTTTAACAATTAAAAAAATTTAAAAAAATAAATTATTTAATTTACATAATGCACCAACTAACGACTGCCTTCAACCAAGCATCTTGCAATGAACAATGTTTTGTCCAGCCTAGGGTTAACCCATATTTATGAAACAATTGGGGTCTCAAATTTTTTATCCAAGGTACTGATCAATGGAGAAAATATATTTTTTAAAATATGTGTGCATATTCTTTATTATATATTGTTATTTTATTTGATTACTTCTAAGGTTCTAAAAACTCCAAATACATCATCAGCTTTGAGGAAATATCTAGAGACATATTAAAATATCAAAAAGATAAAACTAAAAAATTTTAGAGCATTTACAGCTAAAAAAATTTCTTATATTTTTATCCAAGAAAAGATAAACAAGGAATAAACTACCTAAAGATTCATCTAGAAAATATTCATCTGAAAACATAATTTGGTGTACTAGGTATGATGCACCTTTTCTTTTGTGTGGTATGACTCTGTTAGATGAGCCTAACCTTCAATTAAATATACATCCATCCTATGTTCCTCTAGAATCTAAACCTCAATAACTTGTTCCTCGATCATCATATGATATTTCCCTATCTGGTGTACCTTGAATAAATTCATCGCTAAATAATACTTCTTTCTAGTATTTTTCTTCTAATATATGAACCTTATTTACTCATTCTATTTGAAGGGATCCATATAACCATGTGAGGTGGGGAAAAAGTACAGATGGAATAACATGGTTGGTGCATGGTTTTTCTAATCATGTACTAAAACTGGGTGAGGTATGTTGTGTTGGACAATGAGACCCATCGATTTGGCACATGGATTTTCAAACCATTTGTCTCATTAAAGAGCCCATAAATTCTTATTTTCCCAGTTCTCTTTATCTCTAATCCATCCTCCTCCTCCATCATTCCACTTAGAAACCCAATTTTGCGAGATTCCCTCTCCTACTCGATTAGGCATTGATGTTTCTCCTCTATCTGAGCTCCAATTCGACCATTGTCTATCATATTAGATTCTTTTATGTGTAAGACTCCTCTTTTTTTTCTTTTTCTATCACTTTTGTTGATGATATCTTCATGTGATCTCATATGCCCTATTTTTATGAAATTTTTCTATTTTCTTCAATTTATCTCATTTCAACTCAAATCAAACCCCAATAATGGATGAGTTAAGATTCCAAAGCTTTTGGTAAATGGTTTATAACTTTTCCCTTAATGTATCATCATTTATAAAAGTGTTTCCAATGTACATCACACTGATCATTTTGTGTGTTTCTTCTAAATTTTTCAAATCCTTATTTAAATTATATATACCATGTATCAGAACCCTCATTAGACTTATTGGCGTTATTGGAGTTTTGTGACCTTAACATGAATCACCACCTTCAGGGTTTCCTATTATTTACCCTCATGGTCGTTACTTGTGATTGATTGAAAAAAAACTTAGGTGTGTTTGTTTTCTTTCCTACGATAGGAATTGATTAAATAATAATGAATTAATTAACTAAATTACAATACGAACTATATACATACTTGGACTTGCATCACTTGTGAGTGAGATGACAAATGAGATGGATTTATTTTTTCAACGCATAGAAACTTTCCTACCCTATGTTAAATCAATAGTTTATTGATCATTCCTTATAACTAAACCACCCCTTGTGGAGTGTTGATTATATGCCCATGACCCCTATTACTTATCTATGTAATTTAATTCCTTTGAGGTGGCTTGGTCTTGTCTCTTATTAATTAAGTGTCATTAATGTATAATGGAGTTGAAATAGGGAATGTTATTTTATATATTGATAAATTGTGTAGATCTTGACTCTTGTTCATGGATGCAATTATTGAAATAACTAAATTGTTAAATGGTTTAATACCATCACTTAACCCTTTTGATTATAAATTAATTGGTTAATTGAATTAATTTAATGATACTGTAGATGGAGTAATGGATTGAATCATGATGATTATAAATTAGATTGGATATTTTTCATGGAATGTGTTTAATTATTAAATGTATCATTTTTTGCTTACTGTTTTATGTTTGATAAGTAATTTGATTAAGATATGGAATACATGGTCGAGTATTCTAAATCATTTGAATTTAATGAATTAAATGGTTAAGAGATGTTGGACCAGGAGCTAATCATTATTTAATAGAGATTGTTAGACATATAACTCTTCTTTGTTTATTGGATGTTGTTTGACATGGTTATCTGCATTATTTACTTCAAATTGGAGGAAATTATGCTTTTAATATTTATTTTTATTTTTTGGACATGAAAATCCACACCACTATGATTTTAGATGTTGTAAATAGTGATCCTCATTATTTTTTTGAATTGTTAGACATGAATCTCCACTCTCTCTTGTAAAATATTCTTAGATTGATTCTCCATAATTAAATATGAAACCTAGTATTCTTATCGTTATAATTATATGATATCATTTCATACCATGGTTCATGATATATTTATAATAAATGTAAGATTTTTAGAGACATTCTATCATAGGATGAAGTAGGTAAAGTCGACTAGGCATCACATAATGAACTTGAGCTCAACATGTTTATATTTGAATTACTACCTTATTTATTATAACTACACACTTCTCATTTATATTCACATAATGAGTATGAATTATACACTATTATTGGTTCCCTTATATGTTTTAATGTCACAATATTTGCATCGCCATTGGGTACCCATATAGACCTCCGAACAATAGATTGGGACTTGGATTTTGCTTCTATACTATTGTATCTTCTATACTCGGACTTAGAATGGAACTAGAATCTGAGAATGTACTTGTAGTGCCTTTCATAGTTAGAGTCTTTTATTTATTAATTATTTTGATAGTCTAGATCAATTGTATATATATATTTTTATATTTTTTACTTCTTTGTATTTATGGATTATCATGTTCAAGCATGATTACTTTTTTGGCAATTCCAAGATATATGTTTACTATTATTTGTCCAATATGATTTCATTCATTTTTTTCTTATTTTCTTGATTACTCTAATTTATCTATTATTCACCATTCTTATTCACAATGATAAAGAGGGTATAGTCCCTCCATCATAAATCAAAAACCCTCACTGCTAGTCAGTAGCCTTTGGTGTAAGTGGAGGAGCGCTTTAGGCCAAGTGGTCAAAAAGGTTTAATTACTTATGACTGAACCGGGTCTCGTATGTCACAAAATGGTATCATAATTTTTTTTATATTACTATTATTTTTTGTAGAATGGATACTAGGAATGTGTCATAACATGGTAAATATCTCAGGCTTGGGAATGGTCCTACCATTCATGGGGGGGGGGGGGGTCATGTTTCTGGGGATGATACTCTTGTTTACGATGATTCATTATTACAATTGATTTTTATTTCATATTTATTTATTCATGTATTTACACTGGTTTTTTATTTATGGGATTTATCTCTTGGCCTGATATGGAAAGAGAGGAGGTGTGTTCATACATCATTTTAGGCACATAGGATATACATGTCATTAGCATGGTTAAATGTATACTATGTTTTTCTAATTATTTAGCATGATTATCTATATACCATGATTGTGGGATTATTTTCCATGTCTATATATATATCATGATTATTGGTTATTTCTATGTCCTTCTATACTATCAGTTGATGTTATATATTCATATGTTATGGTTATAGTATAATGACGGTTCAATGATGTGTCTACATCAACCTAAACCATGTTTTTTCACACATCTTGATGGTGTCATTCTATTTAAATAGAATAAAATGAACTAAAGGAATGTAATGAATTTAAATTTAGTTATAAATTATGTTGATTATAATATTCAAATAGAAATTAATATGATTTTTTTAGAAAAATATAAGTTAGTGCATATGGATATTAGTTAAATGAGATTCTAACTGTAACTTATAAAGTGATTTCCTCTATAACATGGGAATGTATGCCCACTAAAGGTTTTTTTAAATTCAAACAGTCATGGGTTTCACTTAAATTGTATTCCAATTACAATTTATAGAGTGTTGACTCCATACAATTGGAATTCTTACCTGTGTAACTAAACCTATATTGGCATTATGAGACCCTTGTAGGTTGTCTTTATTCATATATGTGTTAGAAATGAACCATAAAGGAGTATATTTATGCTAATGATATGGTTATCAAAAGTAGTATAATCCACTCAAATTTTTTTCGTATAAATGTATAGTCCCATCTTACTTGAACAATCCCCTTAAAATGATAAAAGAAATTTTTTCTACTTTTTGAGATTTATTATTGTTATGAATATACAGATTAAAATGACAGTTATAACCAAAATTTTGTTTCCCTCTATAGATTATTGATGATATTTTCATTAACCAAACTAATTATGAAATAATTTGGATAAATAAATGGTTTTAATGAAAATTATGAGATAATTTTCCTCAAATATTATGATATGTGATCTGAAGAGAGTTATAAGTATGGTTGAATCAATTACCAGTACATTACCTTTCATTCATCAAGGCCTATTTAATGTTTTTAGAAAAAATATAATTTATTTATCTATTTAAATAAAAACTTCTACTAGTGTTCTTAGTATGGACCCTGGTGAGTGGGTTAGTTTTATTTTTTCCTTGAGTGTTAACTTCGAGGGGAATGTGGATGATGCCCATATGTTTTAGTGGAAGTCTTCTAATATGTTGGACCATAATTTTAGGTGGTAGAGCCTTGTGGTATTTTAGGAATTTTTCTTGTTTAATGTTTGATACCTTATGTTAAAATATTGGGTCATCCTATTTTGGTAGTTCTCTAGGAGATGGGGAACTAGTATACTTCTGAGCAGAGATTCTAAGAATGTTAACTATTGTCTGTATGAAACTTTGAGTCAAGTATGACTCTTTGCTAACGAAATTACACCCTTATGATGGAGGGTGACTAAATTTTAATTTGAACCTTTAGGGTAATTACCATATATAGATATCTGATAAGTGTCAAATTTTATCCTTTATATTATTGAATTGTGAACCTCCATGAAGTACTCCCCTTTGAGGATTCTTAGATAAGATTAGATCTTCAAAGGATGATGCTTGTAAGGTGATGTTGTCACACCTATATTGATACGGTCTGACCCTTTTGGGTTGATGATCCATTACTTTCCATTGTTTCACCTCTTATAGAGAGAGTTTTAGGCATGTTATATTTTATTAAGTGGGTATTGTTCTGTTTATTGATATTTGGTTTGATCAAGGGAAACTAGTGAGGGGGTTGGACTAGGTTTAAAAATTCATTTTTAGTTAGATATATTGAGTGTATGGTTATTTAGAGGCCGATCCATGAAATGTTCTTAGGTTTTAAGATATATCCTTAAGGATGCATATAGTTTTTGAGGAATCATATAAGGTGCATATGTAATGAGGATGGATTGGATAGGTAAGACTATTTGGGTTGATATCCCTATCAAACAATGGTTCTGTGATTGAAGCATTAACTCTGGAAAAAAAGGATCATGTGACAGGTGTTCTTGTAGTGAATCATATCACAGACACAAGCCTGATCTTGAGGAGGTGTTCCAATGGAGCTCCTAGTGTGTTAAAAATTTATGTGGAATGTTGAATGGTCAGTTTGGCATTATTCCTGGAAGACATGTCGGAGAGTGGGTTGGTCTATGGAACATGTTGTAGAATAATCTACACCCATTGTGCATGATGAGTTTAGTTCATTCTGGTCATAAATAAAAAATATTTTTTATATAATATCTTTTAGTGGTTGGGTATAGTACAATAATCAATGAATTAAAATATGATTCCTATAAGAATAGTGACATGAATCTTTGTAAAATTAAAGAAAGTTCCCCAGGATGGGGTTGTCTTGAGAATAAACTAGGTTCTTTGAGATAGTTGGTCCAGGGATGGACCTTGACATGCATTGTCGACAGATGCAGTGTTATGGGTTCATTAAAGGATTATATAACATTATTCAATGTGGGGGGGGGGGGGGGGGTTTAGGGAGAGAGATACACATCTATTGATAGAATCTTAGTGTACTCATACTTGAAAGTATATCATTCTTAATATATTGATATCATTTTGAATATGTTGAGAGAGCATTGACTATACACTGATGTAACAAAACATTATTCCATTATTGAATAAAGGACTCATTTTGAGTCTCACTTAAAGAGTATGTTAAATTAATTACAGATAGTTGTGGGTTAACCATTGGTTGTTGAGGGTGGTGACCCTTATTGTGAATTTAATATAGATGAATTCCATGGTAACTTTTCCCATGAAGTATGAATGGGTGATAAGTGATGTTTATTTTAGTTCTAGGGTTTGAGTGGTTTCTTATCCATTTTAGTCATTATGTCTAGGGTTGGATAGGGCATGGGAAATGGTAATTGATAATTTTTTCCTTTCTATGAAAATATGAATTCTCTTAAGGTTGGGAGCCTAAAAACATTTCCTAGTGGGTGAACCTCAGGTGAGAAGGGTCATCGAACCTTGAGATTATTTGTGGGTCAATTGTTTTGGTTCTTAAATTCCATTGGATAAGTGGGATAATGTAAAACGATATTTCTTTGTAAATATTAAGTAGTATTTCTAATATAAACTTATGTAGAGTCTAATTATTGGCATTAGGTCCAAGATTTCTTATCATGATCTAAAATATTCTAGAATTAGTTAGTATTGACACATTAGCTATTAAAGTTCAGCAGTCCCAAAATTATTCAGTCGAAGGGGTTTTGAAATGAGTTTACTCAAGTATTTACATGTGGTCTATGAGTCATCACATCAGGCATGCTATTGGGATGATATGGTTGTAGTCTAAGGGATAGAGGAAGAATTTCATGGAAATACTTATGCGACCAGGCTTGTTGGGTCAATCAGAATTCTACCATTTTAACTAAATCAAGAAATAGAGGTATTTTTCCTTTATGTGATCAGGTGTATTGAGTTTTGATTTGTGTCTAAAGTGTTTTTAGGATGCTCTGTGTGTGATTTTGTAGGCACTTTTGATGGTGGTCACATTGCAACTCGAAATTGTCCTGTGAAAACTAGAATAAATATTGGGAAGCACCCTAGGATGGTTGTTTAAAGAGATGAAAATGTGATTGTGTCATGGATTATATAGGCTTGGGTAAGACCTGTATTGATGATTCTATAGTGGTTACAAGCATTGGATCAGATTTTAGTGGCTTATGTTCTATATGTTTTAAATGATGTTTGGAGACGCCTAGGGTATCTAAAAATATAAAATAACCAATTCAGAAGATATTGAAATACCAAGTAGGTTGGGAAGAGTTATTATTAACCATGAAGGCTTATTGTGGACAAGAATATATATGGTGTGGAGGTCATAAGATCCTATATTTTGGATCGAGTCTAAAATTGCAATGGAATTTGAATTTTCAGTTTGGCGGATGGTCCAAATAACAAACCCAGAATTGGAATGAAGTTCTATGATCTGAAACACTTAAATGTGTTGTTTTTTAGGAGGATTAAGTCCCATAAGTTGTCTTATGTGTATAAATTATTTTCAAGAGAATCAAGCATCAGAAAACCAATTTCATGTGGGAAATAACTAGGGTGCACTATTAGTGCTAACTGTTCCCCTGAAATCTCTGCGGCCTAATTGTATAGGCACATGGTTTTCACAAACCAAGATAGGGGCTCCAGATAAACATGAAAGGTGGTGAAATTCATATAGGGACTCCATTTTTGGTGAACAATGTTTCTAACAGTGCACTGGAACCATGTGAGGTGTGGTGTGAGGGATAGTGAGGCTCGCATGATTGGGGCACAATTTTTCAAATCTGGTGGACAAACCATATGGCTCATTAAATATACATTAAATTACTATCTTTACATAGTTATCTTTAACGATAATCCATCATTTATCCTCCCTAATTATTCATGTTAACATAGCCATTGGAGCTCCCCTATCCTCCTATATTAGCCTTTTTTATTTCTTCTCCTTCTGAGCTCAGATTTGACCAACATCCATCACATTGGGTTCCTCTCGGTAATCATAAGACTCCAACTACTTATTTTATCATTTTATCCCACTATCTTTTATTCTAACTCCATGTCATATTATATTCCCTATTTTCATTAGGTTTTTTAGTTTCTTTCATTTATCACATTTCAGCTCAAATCAAGGCCCGATACTGGATGAGTAGATCTTTCTAAGCATGAGTTAGGTGGTTTATGACTTTTCCTTAAAGAGTAATCATTTATAAATGTGTTATCATTATTCCAAACACCATACATTATGTTCATTTCTCTGAAATTGTGTACACATTTACATTAATTATTTAAACCGTGACCTAGACCCCACATTTAATTTTTAAAGAAGCATAGATAATGGATTATGGTGTTAAAAATGGGCATGTGATTTTATATATTGATAAATTGTAAGGAGTTTTACTATTGTCAGCGGAAGAAATAATTGAAATAAATGACTTGATAAATAGTGGAGTATTATAATGTGGCCCTTGTAATTATAAATTCATTTTTTGATATAATTAATTAAACAGTTTTGTAGATGAAATAATGGATTGAATCATAATGATTGTAAATTATCATGGATTCTTATCGTAGACTATTTTTAGTTATTAAATGTGGAATGCCTACATACTATTTTATGTTTGAGAAATACTTGAATTCAAATATTAAATTCCATAGATGGTATCCTAAGTCGCATTTAGTTGAAGGAATTAATTGATTATGTGATTATAAACATGGTTCTCCTAATATTGTATTTGAGATTTTTGAACCTGGCTCTCCTAATTGTTTATTAGAATTTGTGGGAAATTGTGCTCTACATTATTTATTTAAAACTACAGGTTAGAGAACTATTAATTATTTTTATTTGGTAGAAAGGATTATCCATTCCCCCTTAATTTAGGATGTTGTACATGACACTTCACAACATTTATTAGGAACTATTGGACATGACACTCCATGTTAACAATGTTTAGATACTTGTATTATTTCCCAATTAATTATGAAACCAAGTATAGTTATCATTGTACTTGGATTCCTTGGTTTCATACCATAGGTCCCGAGTATACATATATAAAATGTAAAATGATTATATAAATTCTAAATTAAACCAAATAAGGCAGAGTTAGTCAGGTATCCTACAAGAAGCCTAAGCTCGACATGTTTATATTTACCTTAGTACTTTATTTATTATACTTGTACACTAATCATTTTTATTCATGGATTGGATATTCATTGGACCCAATAGGTGTTGTCCTACTATGTTTCATTCACATACTATTTGATATATCAATGGATTACCAAAAAACCCCAAACTATAGATTAGGAGTTTTCCCATTCTTCGTTGTAATTTTATATTCTTGTTTAGGACATAACATGGGAGTAGCGGGTCATCATGGACTCTAGATTAGCACCAGAGTTATAGTTTTTTATTTATTAATTATGTGTCAGTCTAGCCCAATTTTAGGTATTGTATTCTATATATGGAATTATTTGCATTTATTTTTTATCATGCCTATTTATGATTACTTTATTGGAATATCTAGGATAATAAATTATTATTACTTTTTAGTTGTGATTATCTTCCTTTATTTTCATTATTATCTTGCTTATGATGATTTATATATTATTAATTACAGTTATATAATATGGTAAAGAGGGTATAGTCTCCCCACCAAACCATAATTTACCCTCAATACTTTTTCATAGCCTCTAGTGTATTGGGATGTGCGCTTGAGGCCACTTGGGCCACTGGGTTCAGTTACTTTTGAGTGAACCAAGTTCCGGACTTCACACATCACTTGTAGTTAATTAAGGAATATCATTTTAAATGGATTTATAACCCTGTAACTAATATAAAATGATGTTAATTTTATTCTATGAGTTCAAAATGGTTATAAAATTAATGTATTTTTAATAATACACATTGTTCATAGAGTTGAATCATTATCATTATATGGTTAATTTTCTTAGTGGATTTTATCTACCATGGTGAAATTATATGGGTTACATTAATATTATGGATATACATAGATTATATATTGTGATTGAAAATAAAATTCAACTATTTAGATAATTAAAGACCATAATAAGTGAATTTAAATCATACATGAAGGCAGAGGTGTAAATTGAATTGCATTGTTCCTAGGGGCGGTGATATTACCATATTATAAAAAATAATTTTTGTTTTATAATTGACTGAGGGTACGGTAGAAAATGGATATTAGTTCCTAATAATAACATATATTTACATATATTGTTTTTATGTTATAATTTCATGTTTATGGAAAGTATATGGGGCTAGTCGAATAAGAATAAAATTGAAATAGATTTGGTTGAGAATTTACCTCTTCCTTTAGGTGTCTCATCTTAGGATACCCCTTAAGGCTCTATTGAATAATCTATAGTTATTCTAGAAACAATAGGACATGGGGGATATTATTGTCAAGAATATTTGAAGGTAATTGGATAGAAATTTTGCAAGTAATTGGGCTTATAAGGTGTGAGGATAAGGGGTGGTATGGGTGGTATTTATAATGATATGAGATGGGTGTATTGAATATTATATTCATTAGTTTATTATTTTTTCTCATGAGTATAAATAGTGATGAATCATGTGAATAAATAAAGTAATTATATTATGTGATTTTGAACTAATGGGTTTTAAAATCATCCATAAATATTCAATTCAGGTATTTATATTATATTGCTACGTACCATATTTTTTTTATTTTTCGGTATTCACCAAAAAATATATTATTTCAAAAAAACAAAAATTTAACCCTAACCATTTTTCAATGTATAAATTCACAAAATTAAAATAATTTAATGAAAATAAATGTTTAAATATGAAAATTATAATTTTGAAATAAAATTCATATATATTTTAAAAATAACAATTTTAATGTTATGATCAGTTTTCTAAACCATTAAAAATCACTTATGGCCTCATAAAATTATATTATAATTATAATATGACATAAAATTATTTTATAAACCCATTTTATGAAAAAAAAAATTTAAATTTTTATATTTACACTAAAATATTAATAAAACTTATGTGCTTTAAAAAAATCCAAAAAAAATTATCATTTTAAAAAATTATTTTATGATATAAATTTTATATATTATCATTTTATAAGATAACTAAAAATTAATTTAAATCTACATAGTTGAGGTTACTATTCCTAATAATTAGATTATTATTCAAATAATAATATTTTCAATGGTATTATGGTTTTCAAACATTCTATAAATACAACATATTTCATTCATTCATCATTTACTTTTAGTTTATTTCAAATTTATATATCTTCATTTTCTGAATAGATGTTACATTTCTAATAGTCTTCTTCATTTATATAGTACTTTTCATGAGTTTGATCATTTTAAGTGATTAAGTATATCTAAATATCCATATTACTATAATCTAATTTTCTATTTTTAATCACATCGTTACACTTTGAATTCTTATAGACATAATTATTCCCAAAATTTAATTTTTTAATTAATATAATAATGTTTTTTTTTTATTTTCATTATGTGGTGCATGTGTTTTATATTCAAATATATTACACAGGGTAACACACATGTATATTTAGAAGGGAAATTTCATTCATTAAAGTATGGGTTACTAAATGTTATTCTTGGGATATACATGCTCACACTTCTATCATATGAATGCTAAGGCACATTTCAGATTTTTTGTTAAATATTTTATCTTGGAAGCTCTATTTAATTATTCTTATGTTCACTATCCTCTTCTACTTTAAATAAGATATTCTATTTCTTAATTATACCCTTAAACATCTAGAATTATTTATTCAATTCTCTTGTTGAGAATCCCATATATTATATTAATTTATCAATGTCTTACAACGTAAATATGAAACTGATTATTTTCTAATGGGTTTATTTGAAGTTTATAGTTTATAATTGTTTGTTTTATATGTAGAAGGAATAATTATGATAATTTTATGATCTAACTTGTGTGTCAGAAATTATAATTTGCTCTAATACATTGGGAAAAGTTATATATCTTAATATATTATTCATTTCATTTATGAATGTGAGGTTATATTAGTTTAAATTCTATGAAATAAGCATTAGTACATGTATTTTATGGGTGAACAAACTAATATCCTTGATTACATTTTATTCATGGTATTTTTATACAATGTCATGCTGCTTTATTATTATACATTTTCTATATTATATATTTCCTTAAAATGATTTCCATATGATTATAATGATTTTTATATAATGAAAATATTATTATGATTATTATTTTTCACCATTTTATCCCATTTTTTCATGTCTCGTGTTCTTTCCTATATACCCTCTCCTTCCAAGGATTTTAGATCTCCTGTTATTTAATTTATATCCTCAGGTTATTTCATATACTAAGAATAATATTGAAGTATATTAGAGAAATAAGAAAACGTATTTGAGTAATATATTAAATTTTATTTGTATTCTTGTTGTATCAACCTAATTTTCCTATGAAACTAAACATTTTGATTATATAAATTATCATATTTGTATCATTTGTCTTAAAATTGAATTAATAATCATGTATATATGAATATTTTCACAATAGTTAGTATCATAGAATGGTTTAGGTAATTATAGAATTGGCCTATTAAAAGATAACCTTGGATAAACATAGGGAACATATATGTTAATACAATAGAATTGATTTGTAAATGTTAATAACTTTTTATGTTTTATTGAATTTTTTTTGTTCTAATATTTTCTATTTCAAAAAATTATGGGATCTAGGAGAAATAAAGGAAAAAACCTTTTGATTGATAATTCCAAGGTTTTCCAAATGAAATTTAATTTTCATGTATTTGTGGAGTTGAAAACTAAATTGTGGTACTTAATCACTTTTAATAGGTTGTTAACAATCACCCAAACCATTTCAAATGTCATACTTCCCACAAGGGGGAGAAAATAGCCATTTATTCATTTATCTGAGGATGAAAATACTAATTTAGTTGATCTTATGATTTATTTTCTATGTAACAATAGATCAATTCCATGGGAAATATATTATTCAATATTTACTTTTATGTGAAGGAGAATGTTACTCTAGTAATATACCATTTATAAGGATAAACTCATCAATGATAGAAATTGATCAATAATTCAAATCCAAATTATGAAGTTGAAGTAATGGAGTGAGAAAACACAAAGAATATATTTATTAACAAGTATTCCCCTAAAAATATTCATACCTTTATGGAGAGAGAATTTATGAAGCATAATAAATTTAACAGTGAATTTATCCTAACTTTTATGTCAAATTTTACATGGTTGGAATAGTATGAATATGGTTTTATTATCAATAATGATATAAAATTAAATATGTACTTCAGTCATTTAAAACTATATAATTAAGGGTCTTAGGACCTAAGGATTCATAAATTATAAATAAGTGGTTTGGTGGTCTCTATAAGTATATATGTAGTTTGATTAATGGTACAATGGTAATGGGGATATAAAAATAATAATAGAGTTTCAAGATGCAGAGTAAAATGGTAAAGGGGGAAAGAAGATCCAACCCTCCTTTTATAAAATATGTGAAAATAAGTACCATGGTAGTACAATAAAACGAAGGAGCGAATGATTCAATTGTTTAAGTGAAGGGAATAAAACTGATGAATATCAAAGATACACAAATAATCCATCAAATATGAGGGAGGATAAGAAGGAACCTTCCAATACACCACTTATAGTCTAATTCTTCAACCATAAATTAGTTGGTAACTATCTAATTCAGTACACCAAACCATCTTTGAGTATAATATACACTCATATCCACCTAAGGCAAGGGATAATGGGAAATCATACACCATCACCACCACATAGGTGAAGCAAAAAAATAAATAATTGTAATGTATACTTAGTTTTAACTTTAGAATGATATTTTTTTTAATTTGTGTACAACACATTTATTTATATCCAAAAAGTTTTCTATAACTATTGAATCCCATCCACAATACATTTAAGTTATAGTTATATAAAAACACTTATTAGTGAAAATATTTAAACCCAAGTGATGGAATCTTCCCTTATTTGTATGTGTGGAAATATTTTTCCTTGAAAATATCTTAATATTTCCTTTAGAAAACTTTTACTCTATAAAAGGGATGGATTGGATTTCATTATATAGATCACACACCAACCTATGAGAAAAGGAAATCCTTTTAAATATCCCAAACCATAACATTTTCTTGTAAAAATAAAAATAAGATTATGAATATATTTAATCAAATCCCTCAAAATTTTGTGTACTGATACCCAATGATAGATCATAGATTGAAAAAATGGTTGAGAAAATGAAAAACATAATACATGAATTAATTCCTATTATAATGGAATTTACTATTGTATTTCTCAAATAATTTTATGGCTTGACCTTTGATTTTGAGGTAGATTTATCGATTGAACTTATCCCTAATAAATCACCTATATCCAAGAGACTGTTGGGTTTCATGGGGAAGTTTAACAGGTAAACTAAGAAGTGGAATCGATTAAAAAACCAAAAAACCAAGATTAACCAGGATTTATTAACAAAACCATTATGTATAAATAATATATTATATATTTTACATTATATCATATATATTCAATAAATATATTCATTGTATGATATTGATGAAGATTACTCAAGTTAAATCCATATAATCCCCTATCCATGGTATATCCATAAGTTAAATATAAATCACAATGTTACAAGGTTATGACCCTCGCATATCCCATTACATGTTAATGCATGTTGAACTTTAAGGTATAAGAAAATAGTTATTCAATATCAAGGGATTATCAACTAGGAATTCTCAACTGAACCAACACAACCAAACATACAGTTTTTCCTCTATATAAGTCCCAATAGGAAACTTCTTAAGTAAACATACATCAACTCATATGTCAGGAGTTAATGCATATGGTTAAATTAGTTAAAAACCCATCAATGAAAATCTCCCAATCATTTAATCTTATAAATTCAATTTTATTATTTAAATTGTTGTAATATTAAAACATTAACTCTTCAATAGTCCACTTCTATGATAAGGTAGTGCTATGATATCTCCATATCATATTGAATTATATTCCAAAACTAAGGAATATCACATTCTATAATTATTATATATCATACCAAATCTAATATCAATATCAAACACTCTGATTTTTGCCTATATTCAACATACATAAATATATATATATATATGGATTTAGGGAATGAATCCAACAATATCCCACTTGCACTAAAGCATCAAAGACTTGGTGTTATTTCAGTTTATAATCTATCATATTCAATAACTCGTGAAATCATATCCAAAACTCCTTTTGGATATATTATAATATGTTTTTGTAAATAAATGATTAAAATCATTTTATATAAAATCATATATAGTAACTTGTGAATACCAATCAAAAAATCATTTTGTATAAACTCTAAAATGACTTTAGAATAGTAATTTGGGTAAAGATCTATCACAATTCTGTTAACCAAAAAATTCCCCCCCCCCATTACTTTGTATAATTGATAAAATTTATGAATTTATGTATTCATAAACATAGGAAAATAATATTATTTTTAAAATAATCCATGCTACTCAAGATATGAAGGGATATGATGTGATGTCAATCCAAAAATCAGTATCTCTATACCCTTTTCCACCATCTACATCATATACAACCATGAATTCTTGTATAACCCATTCATGAAAGACATCAGTTGGACATTTGACATAGATTATTACAATCTCATATATCCAACTCAAATATTTATGATTATCTGAGTATATAATTAACAAATCAATGAATAAATCACACGCCATTCACCATTATAGATGATCACTTTATATGGGCCTAACCCGTAAAGATAAAAACATCATTTATTCTATCTATCTATGGTTGTAAACATCCTTAGTTTATCGTAATCAAGGGAAATAATGTCATATTTTTCATACATGAGGAAAAATCCCATTTTGGTTAAGTTCTAACTGATGATTTGATCAACAAAATACCCTACCACTGCTGATTAGCTAAGACTCAAGGCTTGAATAATAAATTAATCAATGTATAAAAGTTTCCATGATAGTTATATCACCAAATTAATGTAGTTAAGAATCCAAATATGAACCATGTGATCATATTATACCAAATAAATAGAATATAATCATGTATATTGTCATGGCCATCCAGCACACAAATCCCATTTATGCCTCATGTGCATATTTTGTATCCTGATACCAGAATCACACTCGTGTTAACCTAAACATTTCATTAAAACATATTACACTGTATGATCAACATCAGTTAGGGACAACACAAAATCATTCATTGAGGGGTCAATTATCATTTCACTTCAATTCATGATATATATTTGTATATATATATATATATATCCAATGTGAATGAATGGTAATGTGTATATTGAATTTTTTATAAACTGATACATTTTAAATTCCTAAAATATTTTAATAGAATTAATAAATCCATACATTAGAACATGTATAACATATCACACATGATAGAAATCCAAACCGTCCTTCGGTTTTCTGCACATTTAGGGTGATTTTTTAACTCACTGCATCTCTATAAAATTTAGTATCGCAATGTGAATGAATGGTAATGTGTAGATTAACTGTTTTCTGCACATGAAGAAATCTAGTTTGAATAATGGTGAGGCTTAAGAATGTATTCTTAATGTTCAAATCCTTAAATATACTAAAAACTGTTAACTCCCAAAAATTAAGTGTCTCAATGTTAATATTTTTTCCTTACTTAATATTTATATGTATATCATCATCATTATTAGACCATTTCCTATAATTTTTTCATTAAAATATTTGGGGAAATAATGTAGTTATTTACCAACATATTCTAATATCTTTTAGGATATTATGTGACGTTAATTTTGAATTATTGATTGGTATAATACATTAGTTGTTAACATTAAACATCTCTATGTCTAAATATTATCCCAATAGATTCTTTAGAAACTATAATCCCTTCAGAATATCTTCTTAAGATTCACAAACACTTTTATGTTATATAATAACACTTATTTCCCATTTATTGGGATATTTTACAAATAAACTATTACATCCGTGTCTCAATTGGTATTATATGTGTTTAGATACATTTAATGAAAATAATATTATTCCTAAATATATTCCACTCAATGTAGTGGGAAAAAATTCCTCGTATTTTAATAAATAATTGGATAAATATTTTTACCTGGATAAGATAAGTTTATTATTATCTTCTTATCATGTATGTTATATAATTTTATGAATCATAAATCATTTTTATTTAATTAATAATATCAAATTATTAGAAAAACATTTTTATAATAAAGAAATTATCTTATCATATATTATAAATAATATAAAAAACACATCACCTAATCAAGATACTTATAAGCGTGATATATTCCATTATATTCAATTCTGTAAAATAGAACCTTTTTAACGTCATTATTTTAATGAAAAATAAATGATATTTAATTTTTTTTGTTCTTTAACTCCTATATACTTGAAAATTTGGAAATGTATATATTTTTTATCATATAACCTTTCAAAACAATATCTTTATCCAATAACATTAATACTAGACATGAAATTTCCATGACAATTTATTAAATCTTTCAAGTATTCAAAAAAATTATATCCTATATAATTATTACTCAATCCTATCACTGCCTTTAGGTTTTAAGAAGAATTATTGGAAACATGGAGAAATATTTTTAGAATCTTCCATTAAATTTTATTCTTTTGATTTGAACATTTACCTACTTTTACTTTCAACAGATGTGATTCTCTAAACCCATGCACCAAGGCCTAGTGAAAATCCAATGTATATTTTTTATAAATAAAATATTTACCATTAATAAATAATATAAAATCTTAAATTATTATGTAAATTTTATGTTTAGTGATTTAAAGAATTTAAAAAATTAAAACACATGTTATACTTCCCTGAAAAATTCTTCTCTACTCCTATTAAAACATATAATCACGAACTGAATTGAAAACAAATTATACTCAGAAAAATTATAGATACCTATACATTTAATACATAAATATTTCATCTTAATAGTTTAATATTTATTACAAAACATAATAATCCATGCCAGAATCATTTTGGTTCTAGCCCATTTGGAAACATAGACACATAAACAATAGGTCTGTAAGTGAGAAACATTATATACCACTGTATTATTCATAACTAACACCATTATTGGACATATCATAAATAATATTTACTTTATAACATGGGGAAAGAAAACAAAATAAAGGGTGAGTTTTGATGTTCAGTAAGGGTAAACAAGGTAGATATCAATATAACATGATCATAACTGTATGATAATATGAGAATAACATTTGAAAACCATACCTTGCATATCATTGATCATAAAAAATATTAATAGCTTAAATCATGGATATTAAAAAGAAAAGAATCATAATATAATCAAAGAGCATGATCCATGAGAGAATAACATTGGCATAAGACATATATTTGTTTCTTACACAATACCATAGAAACATTTATGTCACAACTACCCACAAAGAAATTCATAACATGTCAGGCTTGTACTAACCACCCATATACCTACTTCAATATTGGGACAACCTCCCATGTACTCACTTTTGAGATTGATATAACCTCTCATGTACCATTTTTCATTCTTTTAATAACTTTCCATGTACCCACTTTTGGGATTGGGATAACCTCTTATGTACCCTTTGCGATCATGGAACATTAATCATTACCCAATTCATTTTACAGAGATATAGGTTCCAACCATCATATAATACATTCATTTTTAGGCCACAAGATCATAAAATATTTACCATGACATAACCCATATAAAGGAAATTTGTTTTACAATCATTTCATCATAACATAACCCAAATAAAATAAATTTGTTTCTTGATAATTTCATCATATCATAACTTGTATAAAAGAAACAATTTTCATAATCATTTTATCATAGAATTACCTACGGTAAAAAAATTTCATCAACATATTGTAAACATAAACATAAACCATCTAGATAAATAATAATAATGGTACAATTGGATCATATCCAAAAAAATACATAAGCAACAAAAAATTTTATTTTCAATTATGAATAGAAATTTATTAAAAATATAATTAAAACAATCTCAAGGAATATATCATTTCCAATTTGAAACGCTTATTTAAAATATAAAAATTTCTCAAATAATAATGAAAAAAATATTTCAAAAATAACTATGGAAACATTTAAATGAATATTTAAATCTTTTAGTGGTCATCATGGAAAAAAATAACATCCATATCATAAGATTTAAAATAACGATTATGTTTACATTTTTTATAAAAAGTACGGAGAGCCTTTTTCAGAAAATGACAAAAATATTCATTTACAACAATTTTTAAAAAACTTAAACATATTTAAATATATTTAAAAAATCATAAAATATCATAGAAAAAATTCATTACAATAATTTTATAAAATATGGACTTTAACGAAAATGGGTTTTGGACCAAAGATAAAAAACTATTTTTCCCTAAAATCATTCCTTTGAAATCTTGAGTACAGAATAATAGTAAAATTAAAGGGAGATATGTAATTTCAAATAGTAATTAGAGGTGTATAAAATTATAGTGTTAGTTGGAAGGTAGACCATAAGATTTCATCAACAAAAGCATAATAAAAAACATCTCGAATAAACAATTATTTTGTAATATCAAACTCTTACAAATTTGGTATCCATTGAATCATAATCACTATGAAAGAAATAAAAGTAAATGGACATATTAATCCCATAATTTAAATAAAATCATCATAAATTAAATTCATGGTAACTATATGCACCACACCAAAGAAACAAGTGGTTAATATTTCATGTGTCTGACTGAAATAAAACTTAGATGAAAATCCATATCATTATGTCTCGACTTCATTTGTACACCTGAAAACATCATTTACAATAAATATATGTTTATTATAAATCTATTACAAGAAAACAATATGTATCATACCATATAAGGTTTATTTATGACCTTTTAATATACATTTATTAAAAATTCCTTATTAAAATTATGATTTATATGATAACTGATTTTGATTTTTTTGTATGATTTGGTTTTCCATTTTTGGTCCTTTTAATTTGATCATGGTTCCATAATCCCAAAATTTTTAACCATGATATAAATATTATATATATTCATTATATATTTATTTATAGTGATCTAAAAAATGTATATGTAGAAAATAAATTACTTCATTCATGGAGATGGTAGGTCTTATATATGGATGAATGTAGTTTCCAATTTCTTAAAGAAAATGTGATTTTTCAAAGTGAAAATTTTAATAAATACATAATGTTGTTAATATAAAAATTCAATGTGAAATTGATTCCAATGACCCAAATTGGAAAAATAAATATATAAATATATAATTTTACTAATGTTTCTTTTAAAAACATCTAAAAATAAAATGGGACTTCTAAATGATTTAAACCGAAAGGTATTTTTTATAAAAGTCGATATTTTTATAAATCATAAAAAAGATAATCTTTGCAGAAAAAATCAAAACTCCACTCAAATATAGTTTTGACATATATATTTCATAAATGAAGTTTATTTTGTAAAATAAATTTCATAATAATTAGAAAAATTATGTTTAATTATTTTTTCACAAAAACAAATAAAAACATTATTAGATAAGATAGCATTTTGGAAATATATAATGACTTTACTAAACACTAACTACATTTATTTTAGTATTATTTTTTTATATAAAACAATTATACATAATTTTTAAAATTTGTTTATTAATATTCATGTCTTTGAGTTTAATGGCTAGATTATATTGACCATATTTAAATAATAATATTAATGATATAGTGTGGTTAATTAAAACTCAATGTTTTATGTAACACAAGTTATTAGAGGAACAAAATGTATTCAAAAAAAATTCATAAAAAATTGAGGTGTAACATTATACCCGCTTGAAATGAATTTCTACTTTGAAATTATTCACTGTAATATAAAAAATGGAGGATATTTTTGCATTATGGTATCCTCTAGTTCCTAGATTGTTTCTTCAAATTGGTGGATTCACCACAAACACTGACTTGGAAAGTGGTCTTATTTCATAAAAATTTATATCTATCATCCAAAATAATTATCTATTATTACACCAAAAAAATAATGCTCTATTAGTGTGACATCTAAGTTCATTATATGTTAAGGGTTAGGTATGCACTTCCGTAGGAGAGATACACAGAACACATCATGGACATGAGAATGATGAATGGAAGCCACAATAGAAATGCTACCATTCTATTATGATCATGAATTTAAAAGGCATCAATAAACCTATGGCATATCTTTCTCTTCTTTAAAAATATAATAACCTTATTCCATATTAAAATTCATAAAAACACATTGTCACTAACTTCAACTTCCAAATCACATTGATGATTATCAGAATAACGTTTTTGCTGATATTATATTTCCGTTATGTGTTCTTGAATGGATCTATCCATATATTCCATTTATTACACAATCTCAAGTCCCATTAGATTTAATTATCTAGCTAAATCTCAGTATTCTAGATTTATACACTTCATCTTGTATATGGATTCATAGGGATCTATCTAAATGCTTGAATGAAAGTTATTGTTGTATGGAAACTCAACTTGAGGATGGTGTTGTTCTAAAAAACCTTTTAATTCCATATAAAAAGATCTAAATATATCCTATTGGGTTTGAATTTTTTATTAGACATTCCATTTTTCTAAGGATGATACACAATGCTAAAACTCAACCTTGTTTTAAGAGCTTGATGAATATTTCTCTAAAATATTGTGGTAAAACACATATCATGATCAGATACAATATAATTTTGTACTCCATGCAACCTTATAATTTCATTAACATATATCCATGTTTTTGGATCTTGTTTTACATATTCTCTAATAAAAACTATGTGTTATTACTTTTTAAGGAGATCTATGACATCCAATATATCATTGTTCCCTTCTAAGGATTTGGGGAGTCCAATGAAAAAATCAATGGTGATGTTTCCTATTTCAATTCAGTTATGGGTAATGGGTGTAACATCCCCTTAAACTTATTATCTTAGTTTAATCATTTTAAAATAAAATTAAATGAGATAATAACTCAATAGTATCGACCATTATGATTTCCAACCCTAAATAATCTTTCACATAGGCCAGTGGTAGGCACTACACCGATGGTTCCATTTAGCTATGTTTTCAAGCCCCACGACCTTGCCTGATGTGACTGGTTGTTTCCCAACAAGGGGGTAATCATTTTTAAAAAACTATATTATTATAATTCCAATAATTTTCACAAATTTAAATAACCCATAATTATCTAAACATTAAAGATAATATAAACCCTAATGTAATCCAATTACATTAATCTTATGTCTAGAAAATGTAAATGAATTCCACCTAAAATAAATTTTCCAGTAAAACATATAAAAACCAAAGGTTAGTATTTCTATGAATTTGTACCAAAATATCCTTAATATTGATAAAATATCATCACATAAAACATAAAAAGGGGTGACTAATAATTTTAACTAGTGATTACCCTTAAACTGATAAAAAAATGATGGTATCCATTACCCTTATATTAATCTTACATGGAGACATATATGCTACAAAATGATAATTCACCCTTAATTCTTTAAATATTATCGTATAGTATACCAAAAACATTTTCATTAGAATTATATGTTAATACTTACACATATATATGATTTTATATTGATTCAAAATATCATGTGTGATTTTATTATTCCAAAATATATATAGATAAAGTTAATCATTTCTTAGAATCACATCATCTGGAAATAAATTATGAACAATAAGATTTACAAAGGCCTCCATCATATAATATCAAACATGAAATTATCAACTAAGGAGTGGAGGATATGTGTTACCAATTCATTAAGATTCACTTCAACTATTGTGGTTTCATAAGCTATCCCTTTATCCTTAGTCTTCACCTTTAGTGGTGTCCTATCATCCACATTATCCCTTGGATTGGGGAATTAATTCTCATAATTCTTTTAATACGTTTATTAGAAACACTAGTGTGTGATTGGTGTATAATGTGTATCTTTATCTTTATTAACATTATTAACTATCACATCCCATCACTTTTCCATTCAACCACTCTATGAAATTACCTTCCACAAATAAATAATTTAGTTATCCCATTAAAAAAATTCTTCATGTTTCCTTCCACACTTTGAGAATATAGAAAATCTAATCTTATTTTATAAATGGTTTTCAAAGTTTTCATTGAATTAAATATTTATTTTCTTATCAAAACCATAAGATTGATGGGTAACAACATTATACATTTCCATCATGATAGGGAAAAAATTATTTATTCATAGTTACTAGATTTCCTTATTGATACCACTATTATAAAATATTTTTTATCCATAGAAGAATCAATAAACTTTAATTTCAATATGGTTGATAATACAAGAAGTATACCTCGCAACTGTTATAAAATTTTTCTCATAGGTTCCAAAATATTCATCATCCATCTATTTTAGTTCAAGGAATTATTTATCTTTTTTCATATGAAGAACATGAGGAAATTAGTTATTGAAAAAAATATATTTTAATCCCATACCACTCTATGTATTTATTTTCACCCTATTTCATCATATTATCGATAAGAGTCTACCATTGTTTAGATTCACCTTCAAACTATTAGACAACCAATATGAATTTTTCATGATATAAACACTAGGTAATAAAAAATTAATTTTCATTGATAATGATACATTTTTCAGAAACTAATGGATTAGTAGTACCACTAAAAGATGATGGGTGTTTCCTCTCAAAGGACTCAAAATAATGTTGTTTTTTTTATTTTTTTATAAGTTTATCATGATTCAGATCTTGATAAAATGTTTTGATCATAAAAATAATTATTTTAATTCTATATACCACAATTTTTGGTTTCGTGGGATAATATAAATTGCATTACCCATCATACTCAATGTTAACATGGTTCCTTTGAGTTACATCGATTGAATAAAACCAAAAATCATATTATAATAAATAAGAATCATTCTGTGGAACACATGATCATGAAAATAAATTATAGGATTTCTAAATCACAAAAACATATACAAAAAATAGGTGTACCATAGGTTATTAATGGTAATTATTAAAATCCTTCATGATAGTTAGTAAAGAGTTTTTGAATTTCCCCGAGGAGTGTTAAACTATGAGTGCAGCAAGACCAATTTTCATGCACCAAGTGATGATCGAGTCCATCTTAATGAACCCTTTTGAGTTATTTACTCTAATTAAAATTATGCCAGAGTCATATTAACTTGTATTATCCTAAGAGAGATATAATTTATCTAAAACCACTCACTCAATCCTTTAGAAAAATTCTAACAAAACATATTCTTAGACTTATCCTTATGGATCTAGCCAATTTTTTCTTATCATAGATTCCAATGTTTGACTAAGCATTTTCTCTAATACCAACTATAGAGAACCAAAAATTTTATACATAAATATGACATATTATTAGATTAATATTAATTTAATAATATAATGATCCATGGTAGAATAATTTATGTCATGTTTATATGGAAGATTTTACACATAGACAATTGGTATATAAGTGAGCTAAATCATATCTCACTAAGTTCCATGATAATAGAATCCTTATTACATATACCATACATAATAACATTCTTAATAACTATAGGAAATTAAACAAAAGAAATGGTGATCTCAGATGCTCTATAAGGGTAAAAAGTGAGATACTAACATTAAATGATCATAAAGGTCTGTGTTCATGACTATAACATTTTTAAATCATACAATGCATATCATAGATCTTAAACAAGAGTTAGGGAATAAATTGGTGGTTCATAAGACATGAATCATAATGTAATAAAAGAACATGAGCCATTAGAGTATAATATTGGAATAAGACATAAATTTTTGGCACACGTAATTATAGAAAATCATAAGTTAAGGATCACCGCCAAGACATTAATAAAATGTTATTCTTGGGATAAAAACCCATGTACCTACTTCGAGAATGGGATAACCTTTTGTGTACCATGTTTCGATCGTGGTCTAACCTCCCATGTACCCTCTTTTATACAAGGTATAACCTTATGTGTACCCTCATTTAGTGTTGGTATTACCTTCAATGCACCCTATAATGTCATTGAAAATAATTCATTACCAAATACATTATACCTGTCACGTAATTTATACATTCATGTGGAAAAAAATTATAAAACATTCAACATAAAATACACCATAGAAAATAAATGGGTTTCAGAAGTTTTACAATTTAATAACCTATTGAAAAGAAATAGGTTTCATTTAAATTTCATCATCGCATAACACATTTAAAATATATGGGTCCCATAAGCATTTCATCGTATCGTAACCTATGGAAAAGAAACAAGTTTCATAAAAATTGTGTAATCATAAAAATAAACCATCTAGAGAAAGAATAAATATGGTACAATTGAATCATATCCCAAAAAATATAACTAAAACAAATAGTTTTTATCTTTGGTGAATATAAATTTTATAAAAATATAATTTAAACATTTTTGGAGAAAATATCCTTTTTATTTTAAAAAAACATCTTTAAAATATAATAATTTCTCAAATATTAACGAAAAAAATTTATTTCCAAATAGCCTTATAAATTATTAAAGGATGATTTAAATCATTGACAACTCAAAATTTAGTAAAATAACATTCATATGGTACATTTTAATAAAATTATTGCATTCAAATTTTCAAAAAAAATATCAAGAGTGATTTTTTTGGAAAATGACAAGACTATTGATTTTAAAACATGTTGTAAAAATTCAAAACAAACTGTAAAAATTTCAATAAAAATCATTAGAGAATATTTAAAACTTTATTTGAGACATTTTTAGAAATCATGTATTTGAAAGAAAAAGGGTTCTTCACCAAAGAGAGAAATAAATTCAGTTTTTCCTTAAAACATTATTTTGAAATCTTGAGTTCATAAAGAGAGGAAAATGAATGGAAAACGTGTAATTTAAAGAGATAACCATCAGAAAAGAAATTTCATGAATTTATTGAGAGTTATATCATGTTATATGTTCATTGGAATTATAATCATAAGCAACCCTAATAAATAATGAGACTGTAACATCAAAGACTTACTACATTGTTAAATTTTGAAATTTAATACCCATGAAATAAATATTATTATATTGAAATTTAAATCCACATAATTTTCATAATAATATTCATAAAATAAATTCATTTTCATTATATATACCACACTAATTAATCTATTCATTTTTGGGGCATTTATCTCACAGAAAAAAAGTGAGATGAAAATACCTTACCTTAAGTCTTGAATTTATTCATACACATTTAAAACTCATATATAATAAATATATATTAGTTATAAATATATTATAGAACCATATATATATATCATACAATATATGGTTTAATTATGAACTTTTATTACCCGTTTATTAAAAATTCATTATTAAAATCACTTTTTCTAAAATAACTCGCTCATTTTTAATATATGTCTTCGGTGGATATTTTTTGTCTTTTTGATTGGATAATGGTTACATAAGACACATAATATTAACTATGTTATAAATATAATATATATTCATTATATATATATATATGTATATGTATATGTATATGTATTTATTATAACCCATTAAATTCATAGATCGAAAATGAATTATATCGTTCATTGAGACGGTAGGTCGCAGGTACACATGAACACAATTTCCATCTTCATGATTGACAGAGTGAAAGAAAAATAAATATTAATTCATATTTTAATAATAACTTTTATATAATATATAAAATATATATTCATTTAATATATCCTTAATACCATGTAAGTCAAAATAAAAATAAAAATGTATCACATCGTTTTATGGAGGCGTTAGTCCACACGTACATAAGACTGACACAATCATTTACCAATGAATTGAAAGATAAGAAATTATATGATATATTATGAATTGATAATTATAATAATTTAATTTTTATCATATATAAACATTAAATATATCTCTATCGCTATATTTTAATCATGGTGATAAAAATGAATTACATCATTTCATGAATTGATGGAATATGTGATAGATATGAGTCATGAAATTAACATAATTAAATATAAATATATAGGAGACCTTGATGTTATTATATCATCATGTTTTAATAATATTTTAATGAGGTGGAATCAGAAATAAAATAATAATGCTTAGTTGAGAACGTTACCTCTTCTTCAGACAACCTCCTTAAATTAGAACCAAAAGACTTATTATGGGGGTTTCCTAATAAAAAAGGTATATAAGTTGTGGTGATGTAATTTATGAATTTATTTGGGAAGGTATTTTCTGATCCAAATAGATTTCTATGTTTTAAGTAGAGGATATAGCGGGCACCATTTTATAAGTTGGGGAGAGGACACACATTGAATTGTTTAAAATAAAAAGGTGTATCGACATATTAAATGTAAATAAAGGTTCAAAAAATAGATCATTATTGAACTTTATTTGTTATAAGGTCTATATAATGACATTAATTTTTATTTTTGAAATTTTATATATTATTTTATCCATTATATTTTTAGGTTAACCCTTGGTAAACTTGTTCTAACCATAACTATACTAATTAATTTTTAGTTTTTTACTATTTATTTTGACCAAAAAATTAAGTTGAACATATTATATAATATTAATTATGTTTAATAAAAATAATGAATCCATTTTTCCAAATTAAATTCATATAAGTGACAGTATTAAATTTAAAATTTAACCAATAGATGTGATATAAATGAAATTTTCTAAAATAAATATCTTCATAAGTATTGAATGTTTTAAATATCAAAATTCAATATGAAATTGATTCCAACAAAATAATTTATCTAAATAAATATATAAGTGAAATTTTTTAACTTTTAAAATCATATTTAAATAAAATTTCTCTTGTAATTTTTTTAAACATTAAGTCATTTGTTTATCAAAATCAGTATTTTTTACTATTCATAAAAAATTATTCTCTATAAAAAATTCTAAAAAATTCCCTGAAATATTATTTTTAAATTTAGTTTTCAAAAATGTATTTTATTTTTTTTAAAAAAATTATATGAAATTTGAAAAACTTAATTTTATTTTTTGTTCACAAAATTATACTATAACATTTTTTTTGAGGAAATGTAATTTCAGAAACGTATAAAGACTTTATTAAAAATTAAGAACATTATCATTATTGTGATTTTTTATATAATATTATTTTACATAATTTGAAAATTCATTTTTTCCTATTCTGGAAATAATGTTTAATAGATAGGTAATAATAGTCATGTTTATATAATAATATTTATCATATATTGTGGTTTATTAAAACTTGGTGTTGCATGTGACTCAATCTATAGATGAAATTAAATTTATAAAAAATAAATATATCTACTAAAAAATTGGGGTTTTTCAAACCATCCAGGCGAAAAAAAATCAAATAATATAGTGTGAAAAAGGTTCAGTACTGAGTTTTGAAGTCAAATTATAAATATTTGGAAAATATTTGAAAAAATTCTTTGAAAATAGTCGCTTCAAAACTAGAGTGTTGATTTTCATAAAACATCGTCTAAATGTAAAATTACATTTTCCTTTAAAAATTACTAAGGGGGTTTAATAAAATACATATCTAGATTATTCATTGAAAAAACATTTTAATACTAAGAAAATATTATTTTTAAATACATGATTTTTATTTATTTATACCAAGGTAAAAAATATTTTTTAATAAAATAAAAAAATGATACTTTTGAAAATAAATCTCTAACTAAATCCTATTTTTTAAGAAAACAATTCTCTAAGATTTGAGAACAATATATTGAAGAAAACATGAATTATAGTGGTGGTATATGCCCAAATCATCACTTGGTGGACAATTTCCCATGATTTTTGGGTTCAATCCTCATCACTCCTCGTGTTTATAAAGTTTAAGTACCAATTTTTGTTTTGAAAACAATTATATTTCCACATTTTTACTGGATGTTTTCATCAAAATTCTATTTTTAAAATATTAACAATGTGTATATTTATATAAAAAATTATATAAATATATATAGCTATATAGTTATGTATATTTTTTCAAAAAGTTAGAGGAAAATAAAATAAAAACATAGAGTATGAAATATAGCACTAATAAAAATAATTTAATGCATGGTCATACAATTAATCAAACATAAAAATCATTCATTTAAGAAGCTATTTCATAAAAAAATTTACTTTTAGAAGAATTCATGGTTTAATAAAAAACTTTCACATAAATTGATAAATATGAGAAAATAGTTACATATAAAATGATGATTTTTAACTCCCTTAAACAATCATTGAAAATTAAGATATCTTAAAACATAATACCCTTAAGAAGGATATTTATTTTTAACAAATAAAAATAATGAAATAAATTTTCACATAAAATTTATAAATATTATTTTCTTTTATATAAGGTTTTTTGAAAAAAAAATTAAAAAAAAATTATTTTAAAATTACTAATCCTATTGAAAAGAAATATATATTTGGAAAATTAATGGTACACATTTTAATTATTTTCCACTATATGAAATTTTATTTTCAAAATATAGGAGTCTAAAAAAATGTTTTTAAAATATATCCACCTACAAAGAGGGTTTTGAAATTTTAAAATTATAAACTTTTAAAAATATTTTTCCCCTACCAATTATTTCTTACATGGAAGAACAAATTTGTTAGGAATTTACCAAGACTCTCTATTTTTCCCTCACTCTCTCTTCTATAACCACAGTTAGAGAAAATACATCTTTTTTTTTCAAGGATCCAAGTAGTGACTTATATTGATTAAAATCCAAGTGAATTGACTCCATTAATAGCCCAATATCCTATATATTAATTATATTATATAATCAATTATTTAATTTATTCTTTTTTAATTTTTAATTTTTTTTTGAAAAATGATTGATCAGAGTTCCCTTAAATAGTCAAGATTTTTTCTATGATAGATGTATGCAGGATACTTGGTGCCCCATTTATTTTCTTTTTTTTTTGTTAATTTTATCTACATTTTTCTTCTTCTTCCTAATTATTGTGAATCTATTTCTCAAATGGTGTCCCACCCACTCATTCTCACACCACACACATCACACCAATATCGTTTTTCCAATTATATACCTCTTTTTTCCTAAACCCATGAGGCACACACACGCACATATTCCTATTCCCCAATTTCATGTTCCACACACTTTTGGAAATATATATATATACTCTCTCCATTTTTTACATCAATTATCACAATAAATTCACTCTATATATATATATATATATCATTTCTTCATTATATATATATATATATTCATCTATAATATGATGTACTAGTAATAATATACTTATAATTATTATAAAACTAAAAATATATGTGTGTATCTCCTAGATTATATTTATGATATATATATTTTTTCATTAAAATTATTTATATAATGATAAATATTACTATTAAAACTTCTATGTTCACAATATCCAGCATTTATTCAATAATTATACTATCCGTATTCATATTAATGTTTTGAATATTTCATTAAAAAAATTTAATAGTCATTGCACTCATAAACATTTTATGCATCATAACAATTATTATGTTATATTTTTATATGTTTTAATTTAATAACTTTTCCATATCCTCACCACCCAACGGTACCCCTCATAGGATAACCATTATAGAAGAAATATAATCATTTCCTGATGACCTTATTTAATATGCCACAGATTTTCGAAAATCACTGAGGGTATAATATACATAAAATTGGGAGTCATTACCCTCTAAAATAATATGATGAATTAGAGATATGATAAATATACCAATAAAATCCATCTTATATAGAGTTAAAATAATCCAAAATGTACTCCAATAATGTCATAAAAAATAGATACAACTGAAAAATGATACTTCAATTACCAAATGATAAACTCGCCAGTGGCCACAAAACTAAGATGAATCTCAAGAAAAAAAATGTTCATGTAAATTCCATCAGAATATCCAACCTCCTCCTACTAACATGAAATTTGATTATATATATGTATGTTGAGCACAATCTTTATGATCATTAGTATCCTCTTGGTATCGCCTCTTGAAAAAAGATGAACAAATCGTGCAAAAGCCCCATGAACAAAAACTAAAACTAATACTTCACCTAAAAAATATTCTATATTCCCAACCTCAACAAGGATAACTATCTCTAAGTAACACATATAATATATCATAAACCATAATAATAAAATAGTGTATATTGTTTCCTATTTTTCATTGGTTTTCATCTCTTACCTAACATCATACGTCATGAGTCATCTCTCTCCAAAAAATCCAACCAAAACACACCTAGGTTAAAGTATCACAACATTCATATCATGCATTACAATATCTCTTCATCCCATGCCACATATCCATATTTTAATATAGTGGTTTATGGGGTCCACCACAACCCATATGATGTAAATTATACATCGAGTATTGTATCTCAATCCATCACAACCCATACATTGTGTAATGTACCTCAAGACATTATTGTCTATAAAATCCATACCTATAGTAATACTTAGGATTAAATATCTAGATATACATGTTCTTGAAATAACCATAAGTCATTTCATCCCCATGAATACATATATATGGAAAGATAACCACAGTTCATACCAGTACAAAATAATATTAAGAGAATAGAGTGGGTGAAAGGGTGTAGTCAGCCATCTAATCCTCAAAAACCTAAAAATTGGGGAAAAATTATAGATTCCACTATGTTTATGTCCCCATATATATATATATGGGTTTTTTATTATATGAAAATACAAAAAAATATAGTATATAATATATCACACAACCACACTTTGTAATGAAAATTAATTTTTTATTAATCCAACACTTTAAAGGAAAAAGTGAGAAACCATTAGTTCAACCCCAAAAGGAAAAAATAGAACAATTGAAGGAAAATTTCATCCTATTATAATTAATCTCCCTACACAATTTACAAAAGATATTACTTCCCTTAATGTTGAGTTCATCCATTAGCAGGTCTTCAAACACTATGGATAACATTTCCCATAATTGTATGTACTCATCAAGGGTGGTATTCCCATTATTGAAACCCCCAATGAGAATCAAGTACTTCTTGTTAATCCATGTATATTTTTCATCATTAAGACTCATACTTAATTTCCTCCCCATAATTTTGGAAACTTTCTCTTCATTATCATTTAGCAAAAAAACCTATTCAACCACCTCTTATTCCAAGTTCATGAGCAATTCCAAGGTTTTCTCATTCACAATTCCTGACTTCTATAGCTGACCAAAAACATCACTGTTAGTCTTCTTTCCTTTCAACTTATTTGTTGAGTGTGTCTCCATTGGTGGTGTCAAGAATGAGTAGTCCTTAATTTCTTTATGGGTTCCCCTATGATTCCTAATTATCCACGGGACTAGAGACCTATCTCCCAGGGTCTCTTCCTTTATTTCTCCCACAATGCCCTTGCACCCATCATCATTATTCTGAACCATGGGTTGAATAATCAGATCATCCTTGCACTCTTAGTCTGGTTCATCAATAATAAATTGATTGAAGCGGTTACACAGCTCAATGGTTTCCACCTTTCTACTGGGGCTTTACCTAATACAACACCGGGATCACACCACATTCGCATATGATGCACCCAATGGAGACATGGAAGGTTACCCAATAACTTAAACTTCCCCATCCCATGAAGGAGTAGCTTTAAACAACACATATTGAGTTTCATGAGATGAACATGTAGCCCATTCCATTATATTTTGGGTTTCAATAACCCTTTCCATACTATAATGATAAGCATCAAAAAAATCAATAAAACCACTCACTGCATTGACCAGAGGAACCACAACAATGGGATGCTTCGAACTGTTAAGATCACCTATCAATCTGCTAAGGAAGTTCTTGACCATTGGCTTAGGGGGTACAGTAACTGACTGCTTCAGCCTTCCCATCCTAGATTCAATGTAAACCAAAACCACAACATTCTAGCTGGTCTGGTTAGTCACTGATACATCCCTCTTTTCAAGAGGAACAATAACTTCTGTATTCAGGCCCAAACAATTATCAATAGGTCTCCCCTTATACTGCATCAACTAGTTTTCCTTCAAACTGGACAACTTACCTAGCTTTTAGATCTTAGGCTTTTGTCCCATGCAGGTTCACAACAAACAAAATTCATACCATGACACAAAAATGGCCGATAGTTTATGCATAAATTACTCACCAATAAAAATCCAAAAGGAATCAACAGGTGGCTTGTAAATATCGATTTTAACACAAATTCTTGGTGAAATGGGGTGGAAAATATCCCTATTCCTACTACCAAAACAATGATAACATCTTAATAAATTGCCTAACATACGAAGTATAGATGGGTTTTAAAAGGGGATCCAAAGGTGAGGGAACCTTAACTAATTTGCGGTAGATGTTGAATCACTCCTCATGTGAAAATAATATGACCACTTGAAGAGGATAAACTGAGCTCTATTTCTAATGTAAAATGTGACTAACCAGGCCAGGATCAGATCATATTTGGATGTGAACCTAACCATGATATGCTTGGATTTGAGAAGACTGAGAGTATCATACTCTTGAAGACCACATGATCCAAAAACAAAATGATTGAAAGAATCAACTGGAGGTAAAAGTTACTTTTATCTTGAAATCGGTGTAAGATGAAGCAAAGAGGAATCCTCAATAAACTCTAATGGTGATACTGAATGCTGAGGGAATCCATTGAACAAATTCTGAACTTTCAGGCTAAGTAAAATTGAAGGGAAGGGGGGAAGGAATTCAGGGTTCAAGAATGGGAAAAAATTGATGGCTAGGATCTATTGAGGATCAAGGAGGACCCTCCACCACTAATGGAGGAGGGGATAACATGAATCCCATCTTCACCTAGGTCATCAGAAGCGTTCACACAAGAGATCTCCCCTTTCTCCACTACTCTAATTCATCTTCCACAACCACACTATCGACAATAACCTGTTCTTATTCTCAATTGCAACTGTCATCACATGGAAAATAGGAACCCACTACTAAAAGCTATATATTCTATAATCACACACACATTTTTGTATATATTCATTAAATAACTTCTTTTTTTACATCTTTTCTTATGCCAATTAATTCATTAGTCATTAATTAACATTACTCCAATTATAATTCATTAACCTTTAGAGGTGAAGTCTGTGCCCTCCATGCATAATCCTACTGAGTCCATAGATTACCAAGATTAACATCCTTTTCATTAAAGAAATAATAAATTTCATAATTTAAAACATTTATTAATCATTATATTCATTCCATAATTTTGGGTACTCTAAGATACATCCTAAGCTACCATGAAGAGATGCATAATTGGGAATTACCAAATTCCTCAAGTAGTGGGTAAAATAATGAAGGAACAAGAACTCAAAGAACTGACAGTTAAATAGAATTATCAATAAAGCATCCATATTTATGAACAACATTGGGTAATCCAAGATTCAAGCCATTCCACCAAACCCGAGTCCATCCTCGATAGCACTAAGCATATCACAATGCATCCCACCATCACATGTGTCAACTACTACCATAAACCATGGCCTCTTTGACTATATCCCATTAACCAACAACCATTATAGTCTCACAGCACATCAAATTTCAAGGCTCATATCCATAGAAATAGAGAAGACATAAGACAACCAATATGGTCAATAGGGAAACTAGGCCCTAAAGAAGGGCATTTAGCCATTACATGGAAACAAGATCTCTTAGACCCAAAAATTTGAATTTATTGATCATTAAATTTTATTAAAAAATTAATTAACTGATTCATTTATTACATTTTACAAATATTAATAGCCTAATTCATTACTTATTACAAGATAATAATTAATTAAACAATGCTTTGAAGCATAATTTCATGTTTCAAAAAAACTTTAAGGAAGAGTGTATCATTAACATTACTTTAAAATTTATCAACCACAAAAATGAAAAATTTATCTTATTTATCCAAGTACATATACTAATAGAAGTATAAATTAAATTAATCTTTCATTAAGAATCACTTAATTTTTATCAAACTATGAGAAAATAATTATTCATTAAAACTGTATCAAAATTTGTTTAGCCAACCAATAGTTTTTTAGCTTTATCATCAATAACTGATTTCATTAAATTATAAATTCTAACCTATTATAAAATATGTTAAAAATAATAATATATATAGCACTACATCTAGTAAATAAATATTCAAACCATTATCATAATGTAAAAACATGAGATCAATAAACAGAAACCAATTTTTAATTAATTTAGTTTATTCTTTATTAGGGTTAATTCCACCATCACCCAAAGAGATAATGCTTGACAATTTTATTATTTCACATAAAATAATTTATAATAAATTAATCCTCTCCCTCAACACTTTTTATGTTCTTCAATCGATAACATAAAAACTTCTTAAATCTCTAATCACCTCTCCTATAAGGAAACTATAATCTCCTAGGGACGTTGTTCCACAAACACAAAGAAAAATAACAAGGAAACTTCATAAGAAAAGGGAGGATAAATTCGATAACATGGTAATAAATAAAAATAGGAAAAATTAATTAATTAGGAATAAACCACTAATAAATTATGAAGAACTCAAATTGGACCACCTCTAATCAAACTCAAGAAGTAGGTGATTAATCCTAGTTGAAAGGTGATTCAGAGACATTCAAAAAGAACTCTCATGTGACTAGGTTTTGGGAGATAATAGTTAAAAAAAAATCATGTTCACAAGGGTATGGGTATTTATGGTCATTCTGAAAAACACAACACCATGGTGCATCACTATATAATGTTCCACAAAATTGGTTGAAGTAGGACATAATATGGAATGATAGAAGGGACCAAGTTGTAGCCTTCCTTGTCAAACTGCATCTGAGAACCATGATACTCATTTATGGTGTATATCCTATATTTTAGGAAGAGTACCACACTGTATCTAATATCTCCATGATATATAACTTCATATTTTAGAGGAGTGATATTCTTCCACATACCACTATGACACAACTAGTATGAATTTGCAAGAACACCCCTCGACAAACTATTTCACAAACTTTATCTCTACAATAGATAACTGTAATGGTATTAGTCATTTCCCCAATCCATTTCATAGAGCTCAGATAGGCTCCCCCAAAACCTAACCTCCACAGAAATTCATACCAAAAATAGAAGTTTTTATAAAATCATTCCTCTCAAGATTATGCATCGTAGTTTGTATCTCCATGAAATAGTGGACTACCTGATGGTACAACCCAATGATCTATTATATAAAAACTACATTGGATGAAATTTCATTTCCTAACTCCCATGATCCACCTTAATCATCCTCTCAGATCCTCCAACACCTCAAAAACACAATGGAATGGGATACTAGGACCCTACCCTTATATCAAATACCTCTTAAACTTCTCTTGTCCTCAAGAATTTAAAATTGATCCCAAAGAGAAATAAGTAAAAAATGATTGTTTCAACAACCACCCTACAATATACCTATAAAGACTATTTCAAACATAGGATCCTAACCACATCTTACAGATGAACAATGTGAAAAACCACACAAAATTAACAACCATGTCCTAAAACACTCCTGGAAAGATGCATATCAAAGAAGAGTAAGGACTTGAAATAGTATAAAGAAGAAGAAATCAGATAATAAACAAGATAAAGGTCAAAAACAACAAATGAGGATTGTTTTAAGAAGAGAGATAAATAATAAAAAACATAGGGTCCTAAGAATGTAACTATAAACCAAAATCCTAGGAACTCTTATACTCACTACAGTGTTTCCACAAGACATGTACCAATTGTATATCACAAAATTTAAACACCTTCAATTGGTGGTCTTGGATCTTGATATGTTAGTCCTTAATGTTTTATAATCATAAATCTTGTTCTCACCCCAATCGATGACATGAGATTCATCATGAAGATTATGGAAGATATGTGACACATGGAGGACATCAGGAATCTATCTCATCTTTGGGTGAAGTGATATATGATTTTCCATGGATATTATATTATCCAATACCTATAAAGTTCTAGTAAACTATGGGAAAATATTACTCCTTATATTAAACCTTCATTTCTCTATATGAGGAGTCACATTCATAAATATATGTTCACCAATGGCGTACTCTATTGGTATAGACCTATGATCAGTATATAACTTATAATGATCATGTGCTTCCTTCAAACTCCCACGAATCACCTAAACTATATAATTCGTGTTTTTTAATATATATAGAATGAGAATTTCTATCATCCTAAACCTAGTCCATGACAATGAAGAAATTAAAGTTCGATCATTCAAATATTTTAATGGTGCCATGCCAATGGTGGATTGAAAAATGTTATTATAAGAAAACTGGACTCAATGGAAGGCCTCAACCATGAACCTACAAAATCTAGGATACATAAAGGAAACATTTCCTCAATATTCTAGATAGTCCACTCTATTTGACTGTCTGTATGTGGATGAAAAGAAGTTAAAAGGTATAACTGAGAGCTAGAATCATGTTGAAGACCTCTCCACACCATGGAGGTATATAGTGACCCACACATTCCATATAGTGATATTACATTTGAATATGTCAATATTAATTAAATTAAATAACGATCCATGATAGAATCTTATAGGTCTAGTGACTTTGGAAACTTGGTTACATAGAAATCTTGTTTATATGTGAACTACATCATATCCCAATGACTAGAACCCCTTTTATATGTATCATTTACAATAACTTCATTCATAACCTAGAGAAAGTAAACATAAGAAAGGGTGATATAAGATGCTTAGTAAGGGTAAACAAGAGAGATGTCAACATAACATGAGTATAAGAGTATGATAACAGGAGAAAAAAATTGAATAATATACCTTGAATATCATCTATTATAAACTTGAGTCATGGAATAAATCTTCGTAGTTCATAAGAAATGAAACATAATATAATAAAAGAGAATTAACCATGATAGAATAACATTTTCATAAGACATATATTTTTGGCATACACATAGGCATATGAAATCTTATATCGAGGATACCCATAAGAACATTTATAACTTTTTAGTATTGGGATACCACCCATGTACCTACTTCAATCCTAAGATAACCTCTTGTGTACCCTCTTTGGGTATTAGGATAACATCTTGCTTACCCAATTTCAAAATTTGGATAACCTCCCATATAACCTCTTTCGATCTGGTGATAACTACATGTGTAACCTATTTTGGGATTGGGATAACCACTCACGTACCATTTGATCTCAAATAACATTAATAATTAACCAATGCATTATAGAGAGATATAAGTCCCACACATAACATAATATATACATTTTTTTCACATAAGATCATAAAAAATTCATCATATTATAACCTGTGAAAAGATAACTGGTTTCATAAATATTTTTTAAAGACCCAGAAATTTCAAGGAAATTTTTTTCTTAATTTTCTTTGGGATTTTACAAGAACGCAGTTTCTGACGGCGCCTGATTCCGAGGCCCGGTGTGCCCGGAATCATTTTCCGAAGTTTGGCTCAAGTACGTTCAGTGAACAAATGAGCGGGAATTTCTATCTTTTGAACCAGTGCTCGGAATCAAATTCTGAGGGCATCGATGGAACCGCAGCGCCAGTTTTTTCTTAGGAACACCTGTTCTGCAGTCGCGTTTTATCGAGTTTGGAAGTTAGTTTTTGGGGGTTTTTAATTAAACTGAATAAAAATATGTGTTTGCTATATTTTTATTTGAAGTGGTAGTTAGAACCTCCAAGAGGAGGTTAGTGGAGGGGCCCACCTGCACATAACCTCCCTTGGGTGGATGTTATAAGGTGGGTCCCACATGAGTATCAAATCCCCTTAACCCCCTTAACTCTTGAACTCTCCATTTATGTGGATGAAACTATCTCACATTAAATGAGTCTCTCCACCTCCCTCTCATTAAATTTGACAACTTGAGATATTTAATTATGTGAGTTAATTTAAATTTCAAACTCTTGAAATTCATAAGCTTTGTTGTGTTAATAAAACAAGTTAAGAACTTATTTTATTTGGGTTGGAGTTTATTTGATTGGGAGCCTTTCGAGAAAAAGATTAGGAAATCCTGAGTTTCTTCTTTCTCTATGACAAAGAACACGAAGAACGTCTCTTCCGCCACTGAAGCACGACGACGCCATCTTCTTCATCGTTCTTCAACCGAGGCAAGGAAAGGGAAGCGATCCCACGATATCTCCAACGACCTTCATCCGTGTCAAAGGAGAAGACGTCACCTGCGAAGAACGTCGTCAACGACGACGTCACCTCCGAACGCTCGTCCACCAACGACAAGTACCCTTCTTCCTTTCTGACGCATGAGCGTGAGAATTGGGAGTGTGTGACGAACACGACAATCGAGGAATCGATATGCGCCCTTTTTCCGAGATCGTCCACAAACGACAATTACGAGGTAGGGAATTTAAATTGTGATTGTTGGTGAACCCTCATTTACTCCCTTGATTTTTATTCTTCGTGAATATGTCCAACTGCTATCATTTAACGAGAGGGGGCCGGTCCGCACAAACACGGCCGACCCACCTCCTTTTTCCATGTTGGATTTCTTTGTGGTTTGGTACAGGAAGACGTGGTGCCGTCGCACCACGCTGAATCATGCGGAAAGGAAATGCGCGGCGCCGTCGCGCCGCATCGTGAAAAACAAACAAAGGCACGATACCGTCGCGCCGTGTCGGAGAAACCTGAAGACATCCGCGGATGGAGTCAGGCCACGCCGAAGGGGCGCGGCGCCAACGCGTCACGCCGGAGAACCACGAAGGCGGTGCGTTTTGTTAATTGATGTGCGGATTGATGAGAGACGACATAACGGGGCCGCAAAGTATTTTTTTTAAGCTTGCACAGTAAAGTACGAGACCCGAGATGAACACCGGCTCAGACGGTTTTGAAAACAGACCACCGGAGCAACTCCGGTGGCCCGCGGAAACACCGGGAGGCGCGGGTCGCCAGTGCGGTGTCGCCGGCGACCGGAGGTGGCGGCCAGAGCCGTCCGGCCGCCAGGCAGCGGCGGCGCCCAAGCGCGCCGCCGGAAGAATTGGCGGCGGCGGTTGTGCCGCCGCCCTCAATTAGCGGTGAGGGGCGGGCCGCACGCACCCCTCCCCCCCCCGCTTCCCGAATTCGGCTCGGCCACGCCGGGCCGAGCCGGCCGGGCCGGGCCGGGTCCAGTCGAGTCGGACCCAGTTCGGGCCGACCCAGGGGGGGTCGGGCTGGGTCGGTCCGGGCCCAGACCCCCCGATTTCGGATCACTTTCAGTCAAATGCACATATCTTGGGCTACGGACCTCCGATCGATGCGCCGTCAGCGGAGACGCGATCCTTGGAATGAGGCGGTCGTTTCAGTATATTACACTCAAGGTTTCAGAGAACTTTGGGTTCGGCCGAGTTGGTTCGTACACGAAACCAACCGGGCCCTCGGAGCGGAAACACTTATATCTTGAGCTTCGGACGTCCGAATGACGTGCCGTCGACTTTGATGGATTCCTCTAAGTGAGACGGATCTTTTGGATTACTCCGCTCGAGGTTTGGATTCCGTCGGAGTGCGGTCGGGTTGGTTCGCTCACGAAATCCAACCGGGCCCCTAGAACGAAAAAGCCAATAACTCACAGACCGGGCGTCCGATTGACGCGCCGTCTGTCTCGTTGAATTCCTCTTGATGAGACGGAACTTTTGGCATACTTCACCTGAGTTTTGGATATAGTTGTGTAGTGGCCGGGTTGGATTGTACCCGAAATCCAACCGGGCCCCTAGAACGGGAAAGATGATATCTTTCAGACAGGACGTCCGTTTGACGAACCGTCAGCGGCGTTGATGATCACGTTGAGAAATGGTCCCTATGAGTATAACCTATGAGAGTTCGGGGTACAGTTGAGATACGGCCGGGATTGGTTCACTCACGAAACCAACCGGGCCCCTGGGACAAAAAGGCTAGTAACTCACAGACCGGGCGTCTGATTGACGCGCCGTCTGTTGCGTTGAGACCCCTATGACGAGGCGGTCCTTTGAGATACTTCTTCATGGAACTTTAAGATACTTGGATTATCGACCTGTAGCTCGTGGAGCGGACCCTCCCGGAGACGAGCGTGCGGAGTACAGAGACCGTGTAGCCGACTGAGACCTGACGATTGCTTGACCGACTCGACTTGGAGTGAGTCGACTAGCCCAGTGGACAGAGCACTACTTTGTGAGGTGCTGACCCATGGCGGACGGAGCACTACCTGTGTGATAGTGCATACCCGCGGTACTCGTCCAGAGAGTACCTCAACAGGCTACTAGGGGGTGTGCACTACTGTGTTTGGGTGACATACCTCGGCGGGAAGCACTATTGTGTCTGGGTGGCTGACCCGCAGTACTCGACCGGAGGAGTACCTCAGCAGTCTTAGGTTAGTGAGCAGTACCTCGGAGTCGTGACAGGACCACTGTACACTCCAGAGACGGAGCTCTTCAGCAGTTACAGTTTCGATAATGAAAATCCTGGTTTGAGCTGAGACTTTTGATCCTTTGTGTTACCTCATGATTGAGATGGGTCACTTGATAACTTAGGTATATGTATGGGCATATACCTGGGTAGTGGTTATCCGTTGATTTCATGATCCTTATGTTTCCTCAGGATTGAGATGGGTTACTTGATAACTTAGGTATATGTATGGGAATATATCTAAGTAGAGGTTATCTGTTGAGATCTTCTTTGTGGTTATCCTTGTTGGTTTTAGTGAGACCTTGAGGGTCACGGGGTGCCTACTGAGTATCGTTATACTCACCCCTGCACGGGCTATGCCCGCACCTCGTTGTGTTGGTTGCAGATGACGGGCAGTGCTGACGGAGGCCGAGTGTTCGAGGATTGGACGGTACCCGGAGGTGGATTACACGACGAGTCAGTACCCGGAGGTGGACTACACGACGAGTCAGTATACGGAAGTGGACTTCGCGACGAGACGACACACGGAGGAGGTCGACGGGCGAGAGCGTTGAGGAGCTGCACTATCTGTACCTACCCTTCAGGTAGGATCCGTGGTGGACGATCCAGGAGCTGCACTGTCTGTACCTACCCTTCAGGTAGGATCCGAGGAAGATGACCCAGGAGCCGCTTCTGTTCTTCCAGCTGTCATCTTTTTATGTTGTACTTGTTCAGTTGTAGTTTTACTTCCATTTGGGTTTGTATTCTGGCCCATTTACTTTTCATCACTTTCTTTTATACTTAGTGTTTTGCTTCCGCTTGTACTCTGTGGTGTTTTGTTTACTTTTATAAAGGCAATTCCTTCCCAGTTATCAGGATTTATGCCTTTGGTGCTAGTCGCCAGCCCCTGGCCTATGGAAGGCGGGCTTGGGGTAGTCACGGCACGAGCCCCGAGGACGGGTCGTGACAAATTGGTATCAGAGGAGTCGGTTCTACCGCAGAACTTATAACTCTAATATTATATTTCTGTGAAGCAATAGTGTTAAGGGTACCGAGTGTGGTCTTCCGTTCAGGGAGTCTAGTGTTGGTGCGGGCGGCCGACATATCCATACACCAGGACCCTGACAACTGAATTCCGACTTTGTGCACGAAAACACTGATTGCATGTGTATTTTCCAGAAGTTTTATTTAGATATAAGCTCAAACCAGGTCAGCTCACCAGGTATAATCGTTTGACCATGTCACGTTGTTTCTTTCAGGATGCCTTTTCTCGGACGACCAGCTAGAGCCCAGAGGGATGTGCGTGCTGACAGCCTATCGAGCGATGAGGCTTCGGTACAGGGCCCTCTTGCAGTTGAGGCACCAGCGGTACTACCATACGTTGGGACACCGATGCCACCAGCCCCAGCAGTAGGCGATGCACGCCACTTGAGTGCGATGAACAAGTTCCAGTGCCAGAGGCCACCCAGGTTCTGGGGAGAGACGGACCCACAGGCGGCTGAGGTTTGGCTGGAGGCTGTGGTGAGAGTCTTTAGGCTAGTGGGGACACCGGCAGACTTCATGGTGATCTTTGCTGCCAGCCTCCTTCAGGCAGCAGCAGGTAGGTGGTGGAGCCACTTATTTCAGTTTTGCGACGGGATGACTTTCGCATGGGAAGACTTCGAGACCTTCTTCAGGGTGGAGTTTGTGCCAGTAGCTCTACACCCCGAGCGTGTTCAAGAGCTGCGGCCTTTGCCGCGTGTTTTTCGATCAATAGACGAGTCATCTGTGGGCAGTAGATAGATGATGCAGAGGTCCAGGAGGACCAGACCAGTAGTTGGACGATCTCGGGTTTTAGGACCGGTGGTGTGGGGCACCCTGGGTGGGGTCAGAGCCAGGCGTGCCAGAAACAGACAGTGTTACTCATGCGGCGGGAATGGTCACCTGGCACGTGACTTTCCGACTCCTCGTACAGTTGATCCGCAGGCTTTGGAGGAGCCACCGAGGCAGAAGCAGCGGCGGGTGCTTGAGCAACAGCCGAGCAGTGGACAAGGCAGTAGAGCTCTGGGAGCATGTGGACAGAAGCGGAACTAGTGGATACGTCCCTTGTACTTCTAGTTCCATGTTTCTGTTGTATTCGTGTCTTTGTACTATGAGCTGCAATAATAAAAATACACTTATCTTTGTTTTCTTTCTTGTCCTTTTGTTTGGTTGATACTGAGTGGTTCCGGTTAAACTATTGACTTGACCCTCACTTTCGAGATTTCTACTGGAGGAGACCCATTGACCTCACACTGATGCCGACAGTGTGACTCGACCCTTGGAGGCGAGAGTGACAGTTGGATATCTTAGTAGTTACGTTGAGCCCTTACGACATCATCCATGGAATGAATGCATCATTCATGTCAGGATTGACTGTATTAGGCAATGGGTGTGGTTCATCCAGGGGATGAGACCGAGTTTCTCTTTCTCGCCAAGGAGAAATTTTAGCAGCTCTTTCAGATCGTAGGCAAAGAAGGTGCAGATCGTCCAGGAGCGGATGAAGACTGCACAGTGTAGTAAGAAATAGGAAACCGATGCAAGTATTAGATACTCGAGCGTGATAAATGTTTCAAGAAGAGGAAGCTTTAAGGAGATATGAGTCTACGAAGTAGCAGACGTGGAGGCAGAGCTAGGAGAGCAGCATGAGGTGGTGTACATCTTAACATACTACAACCACCCGCCTTAGTTATCTCCGCCAGGCTCAGGGAGCTGGAGGGCGGAGGAAGAGTGTGGCTACATGTGGTCAAGGAGTGTCACCCAATGGCTCTAGATATGATTCAAGGGACAGTCTGTGTCCACTACTGGCTGCTGTAGTAATAGACGTCGATATGAATCATTCCTTTCTTTCATAAATCTTGTTCCAGACCTAGAGTTTCCGGTAAGCCGTGAACTTGACCCTCACATCTGGAGATACCTTGGGAGGAGACTTGATAATCACACTTACGCCGACGGTGTGGTTAGACCCTTGTGGCGAGAGTTTCGGTTGGAATCTCTTGGTGGCAGCGTCGAGGCCTTACGACGTTAGTTTGAGTATGGAATGGGCAATAACTATTCATACTCAAATTGACGGTTTTAGGCAAACGTCGGGATGAGTTTTCCTTGGTCGGAAAAAAGGAAACCCCAGGAAGCACAGAACAAACTCTTTCACAAGAGGGTGCGTCCGATCACTCTTGAGCCGGACAACCTTACCCTCGTGGAAACAGTCGTTTTGAGTTCTAGTTCTAACAGGAATTGGAGACCTCTAGAGTTCGATGATGATGATCACGTCCTTATACGGGTCTCACCTCTTTGAGGTTTTCGGAGATGTGGCCAAGGTGGAAAGTTAAATCTGAGGATCAACGGACCTTTCTAGGTCCACAGCTGGGTAGGCGAGGTGGTTTACCGCTTGACCCATCCACCTCAGTTGCACTAGGTGCACGACGACTTCCACGTATCTCAACTGAAGAGATACGTGCTCGACCCTTCGCATATCATCGACCATGAGGAGCTGGACGATGGCAATGAGGTGTTTTTCACAGAGGTTCAAGTGGGGATCGAGGATCGACAGGAGCGGATCCTACGAGGACAATCGATTCCTTGGGTGCGCTTTCTTTGGCAGTACGAAACCTCCAGGTAAGCACATGGGAGCGGAAGGCTCAGGTGCGTGTTCAATACCGCTTTTGTGACCCTAGTTTGTGTTGAAGCTTTACGGGGACATAAAGCCCTTAGGTGGGAGTAATGTAAAGACCCGAAAATTTCAAGTAAATTTTTTTCTTAATTTTCTTTGGGATTTTACAAGAACGCAGTTTCTGACAGCGCCTGATTCCGAGGCCCGGTGTGCCCGGAATCATTTTTCGAAGTTTGGCTCAGGTACGTTCAGTGAACGAACGAGCGGGAATTTCTATCTTTTGAACCGGTGCTCGGAATCAAATTCTGAGGGCACCGATGGAACTGCAGCGCCGGTTTTTTCTTAGGAACACCTGTTCCGCAGTTGTGTTTTATCGAGTTTGGAAGTTAGTTTTTGGGGGTTTTTAATTAAACTGAATAAAAATATGTGGTTTCCATATTTTTATTTGAAGTGGTAGTTAGAACCTCCAAGGGGAGGTTAGTGGAGGGGCCCACCCGCACATAACCTCCCTTGGGTGGATGTTAAAAGGTGGGTCCCACATGAGTATCAAACCCCCTTAACTCTTGAACTCTCCATTTATGTGGATGAAACTCTCTCACATTAAATGAGTCTCTCCACCTCCCTCTCATTAAATTTGACAACTTGAGATATTTAATTATGTGAGTTAATTTAAATTTCAAACTCTTGAAATTCATAAGCTTTGTTGTGTTAATAAAACAAGTTAAGAACTTATTTTATTTGGGTTGGAGTTTAGTTGATTGGGAGCCTTTGGAGAAAAAGATTAGGAAATCCTGAGTTTCTTCTTTCTCTACAACGAAGAACACGAAGAACGTCTCTTCCGCCACTGAAGCACGACGACACCATCTTCTTCATCGTTCTTCAACCGAGGCAAGGAAAGGGAAGCGACGCCCACGACATCTCCAACGACCTTCATCCGCGTCAAAGGAGAAGACGTCGCCCGCGAAGAACGTCGTCAACGACGACGTCACCTCCGAACGCTCGTCCACCAACGACGAGTACCCTTCTTCCTTTCTAACGCATGAGCATGAGAATTGGGAGTGTGTGATGAACACGAAAATCGAGGAATCGATATCCGCCTTTTTTCCGAGATCGTCAACAAACGACAATTACGAGGTAGGGAATTTAAATTGTGATTGTTGGTGAACCCTCGTTTACTCCCTTGATTTTTATTCTTCGTGAATATGTCCAACTGCTATCGTTTAATGAGAGGGGGCCGGCCGCACAAACACGGCCGACCCACCTCCTTTTTCCATGTTTGATTTCTTTGTTGTTTGGTACGGGAAGGCGTGGTGCCATCGCACCACGCGGAATCATGCGGGAAAGAAATGCGCGGCGCCGTCGCTCCGCGTCGTGAAAAACAAACAAAGGTACGATACTGTCGCGCTGCTTCAGAGAAACCTGAAGACATCCGCGGACAGAGTCGGGCCACACTGAAGGGGCGCGACGCCAACACGTCGTGCCGGAGAACCATGAAGACGGCGCGTTTTGTTAATTGACGTGCGGATTGACGAGCGACGACATAACGGGGCCGCAAAGTATTTTTTTTAAGCTTGCGCAGTAAAGTACGAGACCCGAGATGAACACCGGCTCAGACGGTTTTGAAAACGGACCACCGGAGCAACTCTGGTGGCCCGCGAAAACACCCGGAGGCGGCGGCCAGAGCCATCCGGCCGCCAGGCTGCGGCGGTGCCCGAGCGCGCCGCCAGAAGAATTGGCGGCGGCGGTTGCGCCGCCGCCCTCAATTAACGGTGAGGGGCGGGCCGCGCGCAACCCCCCCCCCCCCCCCCCCGCTTACCGACTTCGGATTGGCCACGCTGAGCCACGGATGGCCGGCCAGGCCGGGCCGGGCCGGGTCCAGTCGGGTCGGACCAGGTTCGGGCTGACCCAGGGGGGGTCGGGCCGGGCCCAGACCCCTCGATTTCGGACCACTTTCAGTCAAATGCCCATATCTTGGGCTATGGACCTCCGATCGACGCGCCGTCAGTGGTGATGAGATCTTTGAAACGAGGCGGTCGTTTCGGTATATTACACTCAAGGTTTCAGAGAACTTTGGGTTCAGCCGGGTTGGTTCGTACACGAAACCAACCGGGCCCTCGGAGCAGAAACACTTATATCTTGAGCTCCGGACGTCCGAATGACGTGCCGTCGACTTTGATGGATTCCTCTAAGTGAGAAGGATCTTTTGGCTTACTCCGCTCGAGGTTTGGATGCCGTCGGAGTGCGGTCGGGTTGGTTCGCTCACGAAATCCAACCGGGCCCCTGGAACGAAAAAGCCAATAACTCACAGACCGGGCGTCCGATTGACGCGCCGTCTGTCTCGTTGAATTCCTCTTGATGAGACGGAACTTTTGGCATATTTCACCTGAGTTTTGGATACAGTTGGATAGTGGCCGGGTTGGATTGTACCCGAAATCCAACCGGGCCCCTGGAACGGGAAAGCTGATATCTTTCAGATAGGACGTCCGTTTGACGAACCGTCAGCGGCGTTGATGATCACGTTGAGAAACATCCCTATGAGTATACCCTATGAGAGTTCGGGGTACAGTTGAGATACTGCCGGGATTGGTTCGCTCACGAAACCAACCGGACCCCTAGGACGAAAAGGCTAGTAACTCACAGACCGGGCGTCCGATTGACGCGCCGTTTGTTGTGTTGAGACCCTTATGACGAGGCGGTCCTTTGAGATACTTCTTCGTGGGACTTTGAGATACTTGGAGTATCGACCTGTAGCTCGTGGAGCGGACCCTCCCGGAGATGAGCGTGCCGAGTAAGGAGACCGTGTAGCCGACTGAGACCTGGCAATTTCTTGACCGACTCGACTTGGAGTGAGTCGACTAGCCCAGTGGACGGAGCACTACCTTGTGAGGTGCAGACCCATGGAGGATAGAGCACTACCTGTGTGACAGTGCAGACCCACGGTACTCGTCCGGAGAGTACCTCAGCAGGCTACTAGGGGGTGTGCACTACTGTGTTTGGGTGACATACCTTGGCGGGAAGCACTACTGTGTCTGGGTGGCTGACCCGCGGTACTCGACAGGAGGAGCACCTCAACAGTCTTAGGTTAGTGAGCAGTACCTCGGAGTCGTGACAGGACCACTGTACACTCCAGAGACGGAGCTCTTCAGCAGTTACGGTTTGGATAATGAAAATCCTGGTTTGAGCTGAGACTTTTGATCCTTTGTGTTACCTCATGATTGAGATGGGTCACTTGATAACTTAGGTATATGTATGGGCATATACCTGGGTAGTGGTTATCCGTTGATTTCATGATCCTTTTGTTTCCTCATGATTGAGATGGGTTACTTGATAACTTAGGTATATGTATGGGAATATACCTAAGTAGAGGTTATCTGTTGAGATCTTCTTTGTGGTTATCCTTGTTGGTTTTAGTGAGACCTTGAGGGTCACGGGGTCCCTACTGAGTATCGTTATACTCACCCCTGCACGGGCTATGCCCGCACCTCATTGTGTTGGTTGCAGACGACGGGCAGTGCTGACAGAGGCCGAGTGTTCGAGGATTGGACGGTACCCGGAGGTGGATTACACGATGAGTCAGTACCCGGAGGTGGACTACACGACGAGTCAGTATCTGGAAGTGGACTTCGCGACGAGACGACACACGGAGGAGGTCGACGGGCGAGAGCGTTGAGGAGCTGCGCTATCTGTACCTACCCTTCAGGTAGGATCCATGGTGGAAGATCCAGGAGCTGCACTGTCTGTACCTACCCTTCAGGTAGGATCCGAGGAGGAGGACCCCGGAGCCGCTTCCATTCTTCCAGTTGTCGTCTTTTTCTGTTGTACTTGTTCAGTTGTAGTTTTACTTCCATTTGGGTTTGTATTCTGGCCCATTTACTTTTCAGCACTTTCTTTTGTACTTAGTGTTTTGCTTCCGCTTGTACTCTATGGTGTTTTGTTTACTTTTATAAAGGCAATTCCTTCCCAGTTATCAGGATTTACGCCATTGGTGCTAGTCGCCAGCCCCTGGCCTATGGAAGGCGGGCTTGGGGTAGTCACGGCACGGGCCCCGAGGACGGGTCGTGACATATTTAATCGTAGCATAACTCATGGGAAAGAAATAGGTTTCATAAAAATATCATCATGGAATAATCCGTTGAAAAGAAATAGGTTTCATAATCATATTTTCATTATAATTATAATCCATATGTAGAAAGGATAATGATATTATCATTGTATTATATCCTTATAAATTTATAATTAACATCAATGGTTTTTATCATTGATGAATAGAAATTCCATAAATATATCATTAAAAAATTATTGAGGTAATTAACCATTCTATATTGAATATAGATATTTAAAATATTAAAATTTCCCAAATATTTAAGAAAAACATTATTTGAAAATAATCATGTAAACTTGTAAATGAATATTTAAATCATAGATAGGTCATGATGGTGGAAATTAATATTTAAGATGTACACATTGAAATGAAGATCCCTTTCAAATTTTTGGTAAAAATTCAAAAAAGCATTGTTCAGAAAAATACTAGAAAATTCAATTACTAAAAAAAATTAGAAAAGAAAGATTGGGAAAAAATATTTTTTTTAAAAAAAATAATTATAAAATCTTTCATTAAACATTTTTTAGAAAATGTGGTCATGGAAGAAAAAAATGACTAAAGAGATAAATGATGTCTATTTATCTTAAAAACGTTATTTTAGTATCTTGAGTATTTTAAAAGAGTAAAATGAAAAGGAAACAAATATTATATTTAAATAACTATTGGATAAGAAAATTAATGATTATATTTAGAGATAGATCCTAATATTTCACCCTCATAAACTTAATGATAAAAAATCCCAATAAACAATCAGATTATATCAGAAAACCTTTACCACTTTAGTATATTTTGAATCATTAACCCCATGAAAGAGAAACCATTTTATGGTTAATAATATAACATAATACGAATAATAAGAATCATAAAATAAATTCATGGGTTTTTTATACACCAGACAAAAGAGTATATATATATTTTTACATCCAAAATGAATAGAGAAGGAAGAACTATGAAATTCCTCTAATAGAACCTTCTTCAAATTTGGTATAGATAGAAAAAATGAATTATTCCTAAACCATATAATTCCATCATAATCAAGGATAACCTAAGAAACATTTCTTACCTTCTTCTGTAACTCTTTATTTTCCTTTTACGCCTCTTTAATCTTAACTTTCGTTTTTATGATCCTTATCATAGATAAGATAACATGATCTTTTTACATCAAATAATCAGCCACATTATTCACTTTCCGATGGTGGTAATGTATTGAATAGTAATAATTGTTAATTATCTACAAACATATTCTCTATACCATGTTCAAATCTATCTATATCAATATAAAATTTAATCTATTATGTCCAGTATATATATATCACCTTTCCCTATGAATCTAATGCCTCCATATATTTAATGTAAAAATTACCGAAGCAAACTATAAATCATTTGTTGGGTAATTATTATCATGAACCTTATATTTTTGTGTGGTATAGGACATAATATCATTGTTTACAAATCCCATGGGTATCTCTATAATAGAAAAGATGTTTCAAAAATTAACTTCATATTTATCTTTCACATAATCAAAAAAATATACTAACCAAGACATCATGTTGGATAGTGATATGTGATTCACCCTTATCACCATTTGTTTCATTATTTAATTCTTGTGACTTATCATATTTGATAGGTTATCCTTTTTACAAAAAATATATTAATATAATTGTTATAATATCCCCAAAAATATGTTAAATAACCTTGGGAATAACCATAATCATCATAGGTCATATAAACCATAATGTTTATTAATAACTTTATACTTATGAAAAGATCATTATTCCTCAAATAATACTTCATGTTGAACCAAGGAGTTACATATAACTTATTCCAATATAATATCTCCCAAAATTTCATTAATCACATTAAAATCCTATCACTTAGAATCCAAAAGGGTTTTCTAAGACATTGAACATATGATCAACCTTGAACTCTTAAACCCTTTATGGTATCCACATATCTTAAGTTAATATTACATGAATATATATATGCTTTCAAAATTAACATAGCTAATAGATGTATCATGACTTTTTTTATTAAAAATATTAATTTTAAAAATACATCTATATCATACTTCTTGAATTCCAATAGATAAATACAACACCCTTTTACATCAATGATTTGGTATAATGTAGGTCATTCCTTGATCTTGGGGCCAACCCCTTATTTGGGGAATTTACTCAGATGATTAACATGTTCTCCTCATATAAGCCATCAAATTAATTGGGAATTAGTTTCTATATTACATTATATACACATAGAAAATATCTTCAAATCAATTTTAGATATTTTTATAGGTTCTTCTTCCCACCATATTGAGATGTAGGATGATGAATATTATTTTATCTATGTTCCTTACCACATATACTTTCATAAAATCAATCTTCATATTATTTTACACATTAGTAATCTCACTAATGTTAATGTTTTAATCATATATTGTGATTACTAATTAGGAATAACAAAAATCAATTTTTCCCCAGTCATCATCCAATTTGGTTTCTCACAATCACTAAATTTCCCATCACATTCCACGTGTACATGATTTTTCATACTTCTATCCATTCACTAAAACCACAATACATAGTATGAGAAAAAAATAACAATGGAAACCACATAATCATGAAAAATCATTTATAGGATGACTAAATCATGAGACCTTATTTTAAATCTATGAAACCTTAGGTTTAACCCATGAAATTCATGGTCATAATATATTCAAATCCTTTATTATGATTTGTAAAAATTTGTATTATTCTAAAACACATACCCTAGGAGTTTCAAACTATCTATGAAGAAAGGCTTATTGTTCTCTACTAGTTGATGCTGGAGGAAAATACCAATTCACCCTTTTTGGAGTTACTAACACAAGGTATAACTGTGCCATTAAATTATTCATCTGTATTATACAAATAAAGAGTTAATTTCTTTAAAACCACTCACTTAATCCTTCACCAAAATTCTATGAAATGTTTCAATACATTAACATATCATTTGACTTGTCATTAGATATATCCCTTGGGATATCACTATATTTTTATCATACTAGTTTTACAAAGGTTAACTAAAATTTTATCTTATACTCACTATAGTGACCCATACTTTTTATAAATCGATATCACATATGCGTATAAAAATATTCATTACATAAAATAATTATCCATGAATTTGTTTATTTTGTTGAATTAATTTGGAAACCTTGATACATTGAAAATGGTTCATATGTGAAGTAAATAATATCCCATATATGGCACCCTTTTTAAACATATCATACATAATTCCTTTATTTATTACTTGGGGAATGGAATCATAAGAAAGTGTGAGATCATATTCTTAGTAAGGTCAAAGAAGGGAGATATCAAAGCAAAATAAGTGTAAGGGTATGATAGCATGATAATAAAATTTGAAAAACATACCCTTCATATTAAATATTTTAAACTTGAGTCATGATGAAAATATTGACAGTTTATAATACTTGAATAAAAATTGTAATTAAAAGAACATGAACCATGAGAACCTATAATTGGAATAAGACATATATTTGTGGAAAACATGTAATCATTGAAAATCTTATATCACGGATACCCACCAAGTGATTCATAACATACTAGCCATGGGATAAACATCGATGTATGTACTTAATCCTTTGAATATCCTACCATGTACCCTCTTTTTGGATTGGGATGACCTCACATGTAATGTATTTCATGCATGGGATATCCTACTATTTACCCTCTTTCAGTCTTGGGATATCCTCTCATGCACCATTTGAGATAATAGAATATTAATCATTAACCACTCAATTGGAGGGAGATATAGATCTCACCCATCAAATAATCAATTTGTTTTTATGTCACAAGGTAATAAAACATTCATCATATCTTACCCTATAAAAAGAAACAATTTTTGATAAACATTTCATCATATAATAAATGATAAGAATGAAATGGATTTCATAAACATCTCATCATATCATAAACAATGGAAAATAAAACAAATTTTAACCATCATGTCACTATAATCATAAACCATAAAAATAAGAGATAAGGATGGTATAATTAGAACATATCACTGGTAAGGTGTAACAAACATAAAAGGTTGTTGTTGATGAATATAAAATTCCATAAACATTTTATTAAAATATTCATGAGAAAAATAAAAATTTTTACTTTGAAAACACCAATCTATAAAATAAAACATTCTTAATTATTACAAAAAATTGTTTAAAATAAATTTATAAACTTTTAATTAAATCTTATATTACTGAGTGGTCATTATGGTGTAAAATACCATTAATTTTGTACAAGTTAAAATAAATATTCCTTTCATATTTTCTGTAAAAAGAAAAATGGAGATTGTTCATAAAATGAAAAGAAGGTTACTTTTAAAACATTTTATAAAATCTAAAACATGGGTAAATATTTCTTCAAGAAATTATTTGAGAATAATAAAAAATTTCATTAAAATTTTTTTATAAAATGAGGACATGGAATAAAATGGGTTTTCGACTGAAGAAAGAAATAAAGTAGATTTTTCATAGAAAAATTTTTTGTATCTTAATTATGTAAAGAGATAAAAATGAATGAGAATAATATATTATCTATAATTAACAATTTAAAAAATAAAAATCATGATTATATTGAGTGATATATCATAATATTTTATCATCTGTAACTCTATCATAAAGAATCATGAGAAACGATGAGATTATAACATTAAACCTTTACCACTTCTGTAAATTTTGAATAATAAGCCCCAAAAAAGAATAAAACATAGATGGATATTAATTTCCAATAATATTAATAATACTAATCATATAATAAATTCATGATCATTATATACACCACACAAAATAAATAGATGGGTAATATTTCATATGACCTAAGGAAATAAAAGTGAGGCAAAAATCCCATACATCAAGTCTTGAATTTATTTGTACATGATTTTACACGATTTTTAATAAATATAAGTTTATTATTCATATAATAAATAAAAATAAACATATATATCGTATCATATATTATTTTCTTATGAAATATTTTCAATATTGCCTTAACAATTTCATTATTATAATAACATTTCAGGTTATAAAAACTTCATTTTTCATGTATGTTTTGGATTGGAATTTTTCATCCTTTTAATTTGATAAAATTTTGATAATATCCATAAATTATCCATTACATAATTATAATATATATTAATTATATTTTTATTTATAGTAATCTATTAAATCTAGTGATAAAAAATGAATTACACTATAAATGGTGATGGTAAATTGTATGTATGTGTGAACGTTGTTTCCATTTTTTCAATAGATGAAAAAAAGAAAGGTAAATATTAATAAAATTTAAAAAATTTATTTTTACATCATATATATAATATAAATTCAATAGGTTTACCCTCATTTCTATCATTGTAAAAATAATATAAAAAACATATCACATTGTTTCTTAGATGTGGTAGTCCACACATTTGCACGAGCAATGTTGTCTTTTTCCAAAATACAGGAAGGTAAATGTTGTATGTGATATTATAATTATAAAAGTATAATTATTTCATATAGATAATATCAATATGTTAAATACATTACTATGTAATTCCTGGATGAGTGGTGGTTGAAAATAAATTGCATCAGTTCTCGAGGAGGTTGTCTGTCGCACACACGACCGATGGTTTCATTTCCCATTTGATGGGAGAGGAGATGGATATAGGTTATTTATTCAACATAATAATATATAATTATATGGTTTATACTTGTTTTACTATATTTTAATTATTAAAATGTGAATAAAGGAGGTAAGATGAGTAAAAAGAAAGAGCTTAGTGAAGACAATTACCTTCGCTTAGAACAATATCCATCAGATCTCTTATTATGGACCCTAGGGATGGTTTTTTAGGAAGAAAAGAAGAAAATTAAAATGTATAATGTTTTTTGGGGAGATATTTAGGTTGGTTTTTTAGATTATAATGTCTTATTAGTTGTGAATAATGGATGGGTGGAGGTTCCCTTTTATAATAAAGGCGGAGCTACAATTTTATAAATACCAAAAATTATTCAATAATGAAAAGTAACTCTTAGTTACTGTGTCCAAAAAATTGATAAATAATGTATTTTAATGAATATATTGTTTATTAAAACCTCAAAACAAATTTTTTTTAAAACATGTTATTCATTTAGCCTCTATTTTTAATCACTTTTATCATTTTTATTTCCACCACAGTAACTAGTTACTTTTTATTTACCTAGGTAATTTATCATCTAAGACTAAAAATATGTGTCTTATTAGATAATTTTTAACCTATAATTATGAAAATTAAATGAAATTTACTAAAAAAAATCCTATGTGTGTGTTAAATTAATTTTAACGCAAGCACAGACAACATGAATAAAATATTTTAACATTAACAATAGTAATTAATTTTTACTATTTTTAACTCTTATTATGAATAAAACTAAATTAATAATATTACCAAATATTAATTATCATGATTCAAAATATTTAATATATTTTAAAATATTAATTTCACATATGTGGAAGAATGTAATTTACTATTGAACATGGTAGACTCTCCATCATCATTTTATAATATAACATTCCTACTAAAGAATTCCACAATAGACTAATCCAAATAAAACCCACATGTACTAAGGATGTTTTCATATGGATGTATCAATGAACATAGTAAGTATTCCCAAGAGTGGTGGTACCCCAACACTATCTCATAGACTATACACACTTCATAAATAACATCTCAAAATCCAACTGGAATAGTCAAATCCATGTCCACTGGAAGTCTCTCCACCTCAATTCTTAGTGCATGTGCTAGGGTAGGTGATATAATGGGTTTTTAATCTCCTGAATAAAACAAAGAATATACCCAAGTGGAAAAGAAGAAAAGGGTACCTCAATTGATTTCTTCATCACATCATACTAGAAATGAAATGACATTCAACTGGCCACGGTCTGATACACAAACTCTATGACCCCAATGATGAAAACCTCTATTTACATGCTCATATCTCTATGGGCAAGGAGAATCTCAAGTCTATCCACTACCTACCACATCTTCTCTATATTGATACCAATATGGATCACCCTTAAGATACTACCTCACATAAAATGGACTTATTAGAAGAACCTAAAGTAGTACACCTAGTGAAATCTTCCTAATCAAAAAGTTCATACACTCTCATCACTGATTAGCTTGGACTCCATAAGAAATATATGTATATTGTAACTTGGAATGGTCCTAAGATCCTCCATCCATAGAGAAATGTGATGATTAGGGAGGTGACCTACCCCTAGTAGACTAAAAACTCTTATTTCATGTAAAATGGGAACCCCATACTATATCTATACTTTTTGGAATGTCCTTATGACTTCCCTATAATGATGATCTAGTTCTCTATAGGTCCTCTCAATTACCTATAATCTCAATAGCACCATGAGATATTCCAAAAACATGAATGGGGTGACCCTGTGATAGATGTATAGACACAAATCCTCTTCAAAATTCCTTTTCCCGGACTCCTCATCTAGAAAATGTTGTGTAACGACCCGAATTTTTTCAATGGAAAATTTCCTTCTTATATTTATGTCATAAAAACACAAAATAATGAACTACTAAGTGATAAGTTACCTTTAAACATAATTTTGTCACCCCTGTGGTTGGAATTTTAAAAATCCGACATACACGGTTGTGTTCAAGATGGTTTTTGGAGTCTAATGAAACAAAAATAATTTTTGGTGAATAGTAACCTACCCTTATGAATAGTAACCTACCCTTATGAATAGTACCCTACCCTTATGAATAGTAATATGACCCTCATGAATAGTAAAAAAGAGTAACATTACCTATGAATAATAAAATAAAATTTAGACATCTTAGTGACAATTTGACCTTAGTAAACATTTTGGGTATTTTATAAGTCATAAATAATTAATTATAATTAATTAATTAATTTAAATGAATATTTATTTTTCTGTAATGAATTAATAAATTATTGAATCAATGTCTAATAGTTTTTAGATAATTTTATAAGACCTTGCGTAATTTTTGAAAGAACTACAAAATCAGTTTTAATTTTAAAAACTGTTTTTTAAGTAAATTATGATTTTAATTAAATATTAAATTAATAATATTTAGAAAATTATTTTTGAAAAATGGACTTCATTTCTGGACTCTACACGTCGAAAAATATTTGGGGTAAATTTTTGGGAATTTTCTGAGATACTTGATTTTTTGATGAATAGTGGAATCCGATAATTCAATAAAAGCTAAATAATGTATTAATTGAGTCATTGATGATGTTCTGTTGATGTAAGCCCACTTGGTTCGGGATTACATTATAAAATTACTATTATTGGTCATCCAAGACTCACTATTCCTTGTCTTTGGTGAAATTAATAAACTAATCAATTTTATATTAAGGAAACCCCTCTCCCCTCCACTATAAAAGCCACCCTTCACTCCCTCTTTTCCTCACACCTCTCAAGCTCCAAGCCTTCTCTAAATTCTGCCCAAACACCTTCCCTAGCTCATCCCCCACGTCCAAAAGCTTCTGGTCTCATAAAAATACCAAGCCTAGCTTCCTTAAAGAGGATCTCAAGAGGAGGATTCTAAAGGTAATTTCTCTCTCTCTTCTCCATTAATTTTCTTTCAAGTTCAAGTTCCTTTCTTTATCTATACCTACCTATCTTCATCCAAATTGTTCTTTAAATCCAATATTATATATATAATGTAATATTATGATTCTAATGTTATATTCTATCACCCCACACCCTTTCCCTCTTCCATTTATTTTATTAAAGAGAACGTTGTTCATGAGTTGTTAAATTTATCACCTTCAAAAACGACATGTTCTCTTCTTCCATTTCTACCTTCAATCTGGTCATGAAACCATTTTATGGCTGAAACAGAATATTTTATATGTATTATGTTATATTTTAAGTTCTGGAAATAACCTATGGCCTTATTACTAAGTTAAATGTTAAAACAAGATCGTTGTGATCCAAAAACCGCCCAAATTAACCCAAATAACCATCATTAAATTTTTATCAAATGATTTGTCCACTTGGATCTAATATAATTCACTATAAAATTATTAAAGCTACTGTAATATCATTAATAACATGTAGTATTAGTTCTGGATGTTTACCCATGATCTACCCAAACATCAATTTAAGAATACAAGTGGACCGTTCTAGAAAACCATGAATACGTACATCCCCGATCAATGTTTTTAAACTCTATACGTCATCCAAAGGAACATAATATAACATAATAAAACCAGAATGAACCCTATTAATGTACACATGTTTCTGGATTTCTAATTAATGAATATAATGTCATTATACAGGACATTAAAGAGAAGGAGGCATTCGAGTACAAGGTAAGGGAAATCTCGAACCCAATTTTCTTCCTTCGGGTTCTCCCTCTCTCACTCCATTTTTGATATGGTTACTCCTCAAAGATCATTTGTTCATCATTTAATTTACTTTTTTGGGATATAAATGTTTGTCACTGGTTTTTATTTCCATCAAAATGTTTCCCAAAATAACTCTTCTTTCAAGATCTCACCTTTTACCTCTCATTCAAGGTTGATGGTTCTTGTATCAAGTATGTTGTTACCTCTTTATTTTGGGAACCCAAATCTTATGAATGTGTTATTATGAGATGAAACCCATTCCTTTCCATGGGTTATTTATGTATATGTTCGATATGTGTTCTATGTGGCAATCATGATAATGATAATATTATGATGTGACGGGTGCACCCAGAATTATATAGCACAATATGAATGTTTAAATGTGACGGGTGCGCCCGGAATTATATAGCGCTCCAATGCATTGGGTAAAGTGATGAATCTCATGAGTAAATGTGAAATTATGTGTGAACATTATGCTAGCTTTGTTCACAAGTATGTGTGGTAGTTAACCACTAAGACATGATGTTTCATTTTTATGCATTGCCACATTTCAAGTCTTTTACTTATACTCCTCTCATGATCATGATCTTTTGCCTATGTTATGATTATGCTCACCCCATGATGTATTATTATTATCTATCCTATTACTGGGCTTTTAGCTCACCCCTTTTGATGTATATCCTCAGGTGGATACATGTATTAAGGAGAGGAAAAGTGCCACTAAGAAGCTAGTGAAGAAGAAATTAAATAAATGTTTATGCTTGATGTTGTATTTGTTATGTATTGTCCTAGTTTTCCCAAGACACTAAACCTCTAGATCCTCCATGTGTAATACTATTATGTTGTTTATCTTTGAAATGATGTAATAGTAAAGTAAGAAAAGGCCGGGTCGCTATAGTTGGTATCAGAGGAAAGGTTTAGTTAATTTGGGGATTAGGATTAGTGAACCCTAGAGAAAACCTACAACATGAGACTAAGTACCAGTATGCACACAAGGATATTTACCTAGGGATCCCATATGTTATGTTTTTGGTATAATTGTTTAAATGGATAAGTTATTCATGAATTGTTACTTATGTTTTGTTCTAACCATTTCTATTTTAGAAAATGGTGGGAACCAGGAGAAATCGGGCCAACAAATCTTGCGAGGACCAATGCAACGATTTCCCGAACAACATCCCCAATGATTTGGGAGGTGGAGTTCAAAGCTTCATGGCTATGCTTACCCAAATATCTCGGGTTATGAATAATAACCATAATAATGGGTAATGTCCTCCTTCACCAAAGAGGGAGCAACTAGCTATCGAATGTTTTATGCGGCAATGACCACCGACGTTTTGTGGATCTTCTGATCCACTAGTTGCGGAACAATGGGTCAACTTCATGGAGAAGATATTTTCTGTTCTTCACTATTCCGAGATGGAGAAGGTGACTCTAGCCGTTTATCGTCTTGATGGAGAAGCCGATCAATGGTGGGATTTGATTAAGAACACCAAGCCAAGGGAGGAAATTGAAGAGATTGAATGAGAAGGCTTTAAGATAATGTTTCTTAATAAGTACTTCTCAGGAACTCTTCGCACGAAGATGGAGAGAGAATTCATAGAGCTCAAGAAAAAATAAGGAGAATCTGTCACAACCTATGAAGCAAATTTCACAAGGCTCGCAAGGTATGCTTTGGGTTTTGTTATCAACAATGATAGCAAAATTGATAGATTCTTTAGTGGATTAAAACCACATCTTCGAAAGGCTCTTGCAATTCGAGACTTTGGGAGTTATGAAGAAGTTGTTCGGTGTTCTCTCAAAGTGGAGATGGAGTTTGGAGAATGGTCCCATGGCTACGGTGATAAGAAAAGAAAGATGGAGTTTCAAGCTGGTGGATCTAGTGATAAAGATGGGAAGAAAACACAACGACCCACATGCCAAAAATGTGGGAAGTTGCACCATGGGAACTGCCTCAAAGGTACGGAGAAATGCTTTAAGTGTGGGAAGGAAGGAAACCAAGCTCACGAGTGTCGAAAAGACATGAAAAGGAAGGATAATGTAGCTGATGAAAGGAGAGAACCACTCGTGGTTCAATGCTACAACTATAGGGAGCTAAGACACTATTCAAACCAGTGCACTAAACCTCAAGCTCTCGAGGGTAATCAGCGCCAACAACCACCAAAGCCAAAGGAACAAGGGAAGGCTTATGCCATCACTACTGCGGAGGTGGAACATGATAATGAAGTCGTAAAAGGTACACTTCCTATTCACTCAAGAATGGAAAAATTCTTATTTGATTCTGGTTCTACGCATTCCTTTATATCTTGCAAGTTTGCTAGAACTATAGAATCGAAGCCCTGAAACCTTGAAGTAGAGATATCTGTAAAAACACCAAGTGGTGCAATCATTGCAACCCAAGTTTTTTATTCTTCTCCTGTTGACGTATGTGGGAAGATTCTTCCGGCAAATCTCGTAATACTTCCCTTGGTGGAATTCGATGCTATAATGGGAATGGATTGGCTCTCTTTATATAGAGCACATATCAACTGTCGGGAAAAGGAAATATATTTTCATATTCCGAACCATCCCATGCTCCTCTACACATGCAAGGAAGATAATGAATATCCTTTGAAAAATAGTTCAATGGTGTGGGTGTTGATTCCCTATGAAGAAGTATACCTCGCCCAAATGGTTGAGTTGAAGGAAAGTGCCAACCTTGAGGAAATGCCCATCGTGAGGGAACACAGTGATGTATTTCCCGAAGAGTTACCCGGAATTCCCTCGGATCGTGAGGTAGAGTTCTCAATTGAACTCATACCCGGAGCTACTCCTATCTCGAAGTGCCCCTATAGGATGGCTCCTATCTAACTAGAGGAGTTAAAGAAGAAGCTGTAAGAGCATCTGGACAAAGTGTTCATACGCCCTAGTGCATCACCCTGGGGTGCGCCAGTGCTCTTTGTGAAGAAGAAGAAGGATGGTACCATGCAGCTGTGTATCGATTATCAGGAACTCAACAAGATCACCATAAAGAACAAGTATCCTCTCCCAAGGATTGTGACTTTTTCGATCAGTTAAGGGGAGCTCAATACTTCTCAAAGGTGGATCTTTGTTCTGGATATCATCAGGTAAAGGTGAAGAAGGAAGATATTCAGAAGACTGCCTTCCGTACAAGGTATGGGCACTATGAGTTTTTGGTGATGCCCTTTGGACTTACTAATTCCCCTGCAATCTTCATGGATTTGATGAATAGAGTCTTTAGACATTACCTCAACAAATTTGTGGTAGTGTTTATCGATGATATTATCATCTACTCCAAGATCAAGGAGGAACATGAAGAACATCTAAGACTTGTGTTGGCGACATTGAGAAAGGACAAGTTGTACGCCAAGTTCAGCAAGTGTGACTTTTGGATGAATAAAGTCACGTTCTTGGGACATGTGATCTCAAGCGAGGGAATTTCTGTGGACCCTTCAAAGACAAAGGCGATTGAAGAATGGCCCAGGCCCTCTAGTGTCATAGAAATCCATAGTTTTCTTGGATTAGCTGGGTACTATAGACGTTTTGTGAGAAACTTCTCACGATTGTCAAGCCCGCTAACTAAGTTAACAAGGAAAGGGGTAAAGTATATATGGACGGAAGAATGTGAGGGAAGCTTCGAGGAGCTACAGAGAAGGATGATCACTGCACCTGTACTCACACTACCAAAAAGTGGAGAAAGTTTTGTGATATACAGTGATGCTTTAAAGAAAGGCTTTGGTTGTGTACTCATGCAAATGGATAATGTGATAGCCTACGCCTCACGACAGTTGAAGACCCATGAGCAGAACTACCTGACGCATGATCTAGAGCTGGCAGCCGTGATTTTTTCCTTGAAAATCTGGCGGCACTACCTTTATGGCGAGAAGTGTGACATATACACCGACCACAAGAGCCTAAAGTATATATTCACACAAAAGGAGCTCAACATGCGTCAAAGGAGATGGTTAGAGCTAATCAAGGATTACGATTGCTCTATTCACTATCATCCTGGAAAGGCGAACAAGGTAGCTGATGCTCTAAGTAGAAAAGAACCTGCTACTCTATCCATGTTGAGTATTGAGAAAGACCCTATCTTCCTGGATATGAAAAGGATGGATTTGGGAATCGTAAGGGAAGGGGATACATCCTACCTTGCCCAAATGTTTGCGCAACCATCCATCTAACAGAAGATTAAGGAAGCACAAAGGGATGATGTGGAGATACGAAAGAGGGTGAATGCAGTAAAGGAAGGGAAGCTGCAAGAGTTCCATATCGATGATGATGGTGTGATTCAATTTGGAACGCGACTTTGTGTGCCTTCATCACCTGGGATAAAGAAGGAGCTATTGGATAATGTACATAGCTCAACTTTCTCTATTCATCCTGGAAGTACCAAGATGTATCATGATCTCCGAGAACACTTCTGGTGGGATAACATGAAGAAGGAGATTGTGGAATATATATCAAGGTGCTTGGTATGTCAGCAAGTTAAAGCTGAGCAGAAAAAGTCTAAAGGTATGATGCAGCCATTGCCTATACCCATGTGGAAATGGGAAAATGTTACTATGGACTTTGTCACGGGTCTCCTGAAAACGTCAAGAGGAAATAATGCGATATGGGTTGTGGTTGATCGACTCACCAAGACTTCCCATTTTATCGGTATTCGGGAAGACCTCTCACTTGAACAACTTGCAAGGATATATGTGAAGGAAGTAGTGAGATTGCACGGTGTTCCACTCTTGATTGTCTCTGACCGTGATCCAAGGTTCACATCTAAATTCTGGAGGATCCTTCAACATGCTTTGAGTACTGAATTAAATTTCAGCACGGCCTATCACCCCCAAACCGATGGCCAGTCTGAAAGGACTATTCAGATGCTCTAAAATATGCTAAGAGCATGCTCTCTAGAATTAAAAGGTGGATGGGATCGGCACCTTCCATTGGTTGAGTTCTCATACAAAAATAGCTTCCACTCGAGTATTCAGATGGCTTTATATGAAGCTCTTTATGGGAAGCGATGTAGAACTCCAACCTGTTGGGATGACGTTGGAGAAAGAAAGCTACTTGGACCCGATCTTGTGCAAGAGATGACCGAGAAGGTTCAAGTCATCCAGAAACACATAAAAGCTGCTCAAAGTCGGCAAAAGAGCTATGCTGACAATCGTCGAAGGGACTTGGAGTTCGACGTTGGAGATAAAGTCTTCCTTTGAATATCTCCATAGAAGAGAGCCATGAGATTTGGGAAGAAAGGGAAGCTAAGCCCAAGGTACACTGGCCCCTTTGATATCCTTGATCGTATAGGAGCCATGGCCTATCGTCTGACACTTCCACCGAATATGGCTCAAGTTCATGATGTGTTTCATGTATCACTATTGAGGAAGTACATACCAGATCCCTCACATGTACTAAACTCAGAGGTGGTACAGCTGGATGATGATCTCTCCTATGAGGAGAAACCGGGAAAATTTTTGGACCGAAGTGATAAGGTTCTATGCAACAAGACAACCCGCCTTGTCAAAGTGTTGTGGAGGAACCATAAGTTTGAGGAAGCAACTTAGGAACCAGAAGAGGCAATGAAGGAGAAGTACCCTCACCTGTTTGTGTAAAGTGAAATTTCAGGGGTGAAATTTCTTAAGGGGGGAAGAATGTAACGACCCAAAGTTTTTCAATGGAAAATTCCCTTGTTATATCTATGTCATAAAAACACAAAATAATGAACTACTAAGTGATAAGTGACCTTTAAACATAATTTTGTCACCCCTGTGGTTGGAATTTTAAAAATCTGACATACACAGTTGTGTTCAAGATGGTTTTTGGAGTCTAATGAAACAAAAATAATTTTTGGTGAATAGTAACCTACCCTTATGAATATTAACCTACCCTTATGAATAGTAAACTAACCTTATGAATAGTAATATGACCCTTATGAATTGTAAATAAGAGTAACATTACCTATGAATAATAAAATAAAATTTAGACATCTTAGTGACAATTTGACCTTAGTAAAAGTTTTTGGTATTTTATAAGTCATAAATAATTAATTATAATTAATTAATTAATTTAAATGAATATTTATTTTCCTTTAATGTATTCATTAATTATTAAATCAATGTCTAATAGTTTTTAGATAATTTTATAAGACCCTACGTAATTTTTGAAAGAACTACAAAATTAGTTTTAATTTTAAAAACTGTTTTTTAAGTAAATTATGATTTTAATTAAATATTAAATTAATAATATTTAGAAAATTATTTTTGAAAAATGGACTTCATTTCTGGATTCTACATGTTGAAAAATAGTTGGGGTAAATTTTTGGGTATTTTCTGAGATACTTGAATTTTTGATGAATAGTGGAATCCGACAATTCAATAAAAGCTAAATAATGTATTAATTGAGTCATTGATGATGTTCTGATGATGTAAGCCCACTTGGTTCGGGATTAAATTATAAAATTACTATAATTTGTCATCCAAGACTCACTATTCCTTGTCTTTGGTGAAATTAATAAACTAATCAATTTTATATTAAGGAAACCCCTCTCCCCTCCACTATAAAAGCCACCCTTCACTCCCTCTTTTCCTCACACCTATCAAGCTCCATGCCTTCTCTAAATTCTGGCCAAACACCTTCCCTAGATCATCCCCCATGTCCAAAAGCTTCTGGTCTCATCAAAAGACCAAGCCTAGCTTCCTTAAAGAGGATCTCAAGAGGAGGATTCTAAAGGTAATTTCTCTCTCTCTTCTCCTTTAATTTCCTTTCAAGTTCAAGTTACTTTCTTGATCTCTACCTACCTATCTTCATCCAAATTGTTCTTTAAATCTAGTATTATATATATAATGTAATATTATGATTCTATTGTTATATTATATCACCCCACACCCTTTCCCTCTTCCATTTATTTTATTAAAGAGAACGTTGTTCATGAGGTGTTAAATTTATCACCTTCAAAAACGACATGTTCTCTTCTTCCATTTCTACCTTCAATATGGTCATGAAACCATTTTATGGTTGAACCAGAATATTTTATATGTATTATTTTCTATTTTAAGTTCTGGAAATAACCTATGGCCTTATTACTAAGTTAAATTTTAAAACAAGATCGTTCTGATCCAAAAACCGCCCAAATTAACCCAAATAACGATCATTAAATTTTTATCTAATGATTCGTCCACTTGTATCTAATATAATTCACTATAAAATTATTAAAGCTACTGTTATATCATTAATAACATGTAGTATCAGTTCTGGATGTTTACCCATGATCTACCCAAACATCAATTTAAGAATACAAGTGGACCGTTCAAGAAAACCATGAATACGTACATCCCCGATCAATGTTTTTAAACTCTATAAGTCATCCAAAGGAACATAATATAACATAATAAAACTAGAATGAACCCTATTAATGTACACATGGTTCTGTATTTCTAATTAATGAATATAATTTCATTATACATGACATTAAAGAGAAGGAGGCATTCGAGTACAAGGTAAGGGAAATCTCGAACCCAATTTTCTTCCTTTGGGTTCTCCCTCTCTCACTCCATTTTTTATATGGTTACTCCTCAAAGATCATTTTTTCATCATTTACTTTACTTTTCTGGGATATACATGTTTTTCACTGGTTTTTATTTCCATCAAAATGTTTTCCAAAAGAACTCTTCTTTCAAGATCTCACCTTTTACCTCTCATTCAAGGTTGATGGTTCTTGTATCAAGTATGTTGTTCCCTATTTATTTTGGAAACCCAAAGCTTAGGAATGTGTTATTATGAGATGAAACCCATTCCTTTCCATGGGTTATTTATGTACATGTTTGATATGTTTTCTATGTGGCAATCATGATAATTATAATGTTATGATGTGACGGGTGCGCCCGGAATTATATAGCACTCTAATGCATTGGGTAAAGTGATGAATCTCATGAGTAAATGTGAAATGATGTGTGAACATGATGCTAGATTTGTTCACAAGTATGTGTGGTAGTTAACCACTAAGACATTATGTTTCATTTTTATGCATTGCCACATTTCAAGTCTTTTACTTATGCTCCTCTCATGATCATGATCTTTTGCCTATGTTATGATTATGCTCACCCCATGATGTATTATTCTTATCTATCCTCTTACTAGGCTTTTAGCTCACCCCTTTTGATGTATATCCTCAGGTGGATACATGTATTAAGGAGAGGAAAAGTGCCACTAAGAAGCTAGTGAAGAAGAAATTAAATAAATGTTTATGCTTGATGTTGTATTTGTTATGTATTGTCCTAGTTTTCCCAAGACACTAAACCTATGGATCCTCCATGTGTAATACTATTATGTTTTTTATATTTGAAATGATGTAATAGTAAGGTAAGAAAACTCCGGGTTGCTATATGTTGGGACAACATTGTGTATAAGGTTGTATTTGTTGTCAATAGTTTTCAATGAATATCAAAATGAATGAGATCAAGAAGTAATACAATGAACTAGAGGAATAGAAATTAAGATGATTGTTGTACTGATCATAAATTCAAAGAACTTATGTCAATCAAAGGTGACACATTGTTTACAATAGTGAAGAATTGTGAGGTATAATCCATTTGAGGACGATTGAATAAGAATGGGGATTTTATGAATACCATGAAATTATTTATGATTTCATGAGAACCATGCAAGAGCATACTTGAAGAATTGAATCATATGATTTTCATGAAGTAGAGAATGACGGTTGAAGAAGAAGAGGTTTTGAACAAGGAAAATCATAGAAAATAAGCGTGAAGGTTATGGTCGAAACATATATTGAAGGTGGAACCGTTTCCGAGTGTTTTCCAAAATTTTGGGCCTGAAAATTGGAAAATAAAGACATGGGTTGTGGGTAAAAGGAGGTGTGCACAAAGTTGGTTGTGTGAAAAATCTGGAATGTGTGCAAAAAAGGTGGGTTATGAGAGAAATATTTGAGTTGTGTGTGAAAAATAGTGTGGTGTGCAAAATAGCGGAGTGAGGTTCTTCGCGCAAGAGGTGTTTTGGAATCAGAACATTGAAAAATGGCAAAGGCATGGGCTGCGTGAAAAAGTCGGTGTAGTGTGCGGAAAAATGGGAATGCGCGTGAAAAAATGTTGTACGCGAAATAGCTGGGTGTGTTTTTCACGCAAGCAGTGTCTCCGATAAGAAATACGTAAAACCTGGAAAGGCAAGAGGTGTACGCAAAATCGGAGATGTTCACGCCATTTGCGTGGACAATCGAACTTGTGCGTGAAAAGATGGTTGTGCGCAAAATATGGGTTTGATGTTTTACGTGCAAAGGATGCTCTAGGCATAGAATGATGAAAAATTGAAAATTCATGAGGTGCACGAAAAACCTAGGAGGTGCACGAGAATAAAAGGAAGGTGCGCATAATATAAACAACCGAGAGATAGTTTTACACACAGGAAGGGGTTTTATGTGCAGGAAGGGGTTTTACACGCAGGGTTAAAAATGCATATAAATACGAGGTGAACCCCTCTAATTAGGCGTGGCTCAACACTTAGAAAAATCCCGAGCTCTAACACACAGAAAAATTGAGGTATAGAGTGGTGTGAAAAAAGAAGAAGTGTTGCGCAAAAAATAAGGTGTTGCGCGAAAAAAGGGATGTTTTGTGCGAAAAAAAGAGTTGCGCAAAAAGCCTTTTTCACGACAAAAAGGTATTTTTACGTGAAAGGTTTTAATTTCATGTGCATGACACAGGGAATGGTGTGTGAAAAATTTAGGGGTCCCCTAGGCCTTTGAGAGGTGCTTAGCACTCTCAAATCTTCTTTGCGAAGATGGAAGAACAGTGAACCATTTGGTTTTATGAAGAGAAGTAGTACCTCACACACATGACTGGTGTTTATCACCCTCGTTGTGCTTTGGGAAGAGAAGATGAACGATTTGTGCAACTAAACTCAGATCTACACAGAAAGATGGAAATATAATGATACACTCAGGTGTTAGTATTGGGAATTAAAGGAAAAGATTAAAGAGATTTAATGCATTCAGTTACTACAATAAAGTATAATATTGAATACAAAAGATAATCAACTACAACCACTGATGCAAGCATTGTATCATGCTGAAAAGGATACAAAGACTTCCATGTTTATATATTGACGATACCTTCATGTCTATAAATAGACTAAGACTTCACCAAGGGCAGTGAGCCAGGGGGAGTCAATGGGAGTGGCCCAAGGGACGCGGTGAGCTATCACTGAAATTTTGTAATGACAGTGAGCCTAGGACAGTGTGACTGTGCCAGAACCATTTTAATCCACAACTAGTGAAGAATAGTGGAATTAGGTACAACCGGAAAACTGTCGGTGTATGCTCCTTGGATGTATCCCTAAGTGGTGAGCCAAGTAAAAGTTTTGTGTCAACTTATTGCATGTGAATGTTCGATTTCTGATTATATACATCATACAGGTTTTACAAGTTCCTACCAATGTGGGGACAAGATCCATCACGTTAAGAGAAAACGTTGACAACTTGATTCACCCCTCCCCTCTCAGGGTGTCTCAGGGTCCTACAAGTTGTATCAAAAGGAGTTTCACGTATCTTGGATACTCTATAGTAATTCTATTCATAATTGTATTTGAGTTTCTTTTTTAAAGTCAACAATGAAGTGCAATCTTGATGAAGATTCAGTCATTTCCGAGCAGAAGCCTACATCCAGCAAGACAATGAAATACAGGAAAATGAAAGAGAAGAAGAATTTGATGAAGTACCTAATGTCCAAAGAAGATACAATGTATTTTTGTCCATTCCCATCCAGTAAGGAAGAAATATCAGGCTTGGAAAGTATCAAGCAGGTGGCGCAGAGCAGTGCATGGAAAAAATGGGAATGCGAGTGGAAAAATGTTTTGCGCAAAATAGCTGGGTGAGTTTTTTGTACAAGCAGTGTCTCGGATCAGAAATAATTAAAATCAGAAAAGGCAAGAGGCACACACAAAATCGGATTTGTTTGTGCCATGTGCGAGGAAAATAAATCTTCTGCGCGAAAATTTGGTTGGGAGAAAAATGTGGGTTTGATGTTTTATGCCCAAAGGAGGCTTTAGGTTCAGAATGATGAAAAATATAAAATTCATGGGGTGCACAAAAAACTTAGGTGGTGCACGAGAATAAAAGGAAGGTGCACGTAATATAAAGAACTGAGAGACAGTTTTACACGCAGGAAGGGGTTTTATGCTCAGGAAGGGGTTTTACGCACAGGGTCAAATATGCATATAAATACGAGGTGAACCACTCTCATTAGGCATGGATCAACATTAGAAAAATCCCAAGCTCTTATGGGTGGAAAAAATTGAGGTATAGAGTGGTGCGTGAGAAGAAAAAGTCTTCTGCGAAAAAGAAGGTGTTGCGCGAAAAAGGGAAGTTCTGCGTGAAAAAAAAAGAGTTGTAGGAAGATCCTATTTCGCACCAAAAGGTATTCTTACACGCAAGCTTTGAATATCACGTGCATGACACCAGGAAATGTGTGTGAAAAATTTGGGGGTCCCATAGGACTTTGATAGGTGCTTATCAATCTCAAATATGCAATGAGAAGATGGAAGAACAGTGAACCATTCGGTTTTATGAAGAGAAGTATTATCGAACACACATGACTGGTGTTTTTCACCCGTGTTGTGCTTTGTGAAGAGAAGAATAACGATTCGTGCAACTAAACTCAAATCTACACAAAAAAGGGAAATATAATGATACACTCAGGTGTCAGTATTTGGAATTAAAGGAAGAGAAGAAGGAGATTTAATGCATTCAGTTATTGCACTAAAGTAGAAGATTGAATACAAAAGAGCGTCAACTCAGGACACTGATGGAAGCATTATATCATGCTGAATAAGAGAAAAAGACTTCTATGTTTATATGTTAAAGAGACCTTCGAGTCTATAAAATGACTGAGACTTCACCAAAGGCATTGAGCCAGGGGGAGTCAATGAGAGTGACCCGAGGGACACAGTGAGTTATCGCTGAACTTTTGTAAAGGCGGTGAGACTAGGACAGTGTGACTATGCCTAAACCATTGTAATCCACAACTACTGAAGAATAGTGGAATTAGGTATGATCTAAAACCTATCGGCGTATGCTCCTTGGATTTAGCCCTTAGTGGTGAACCAGGTAAAAGTGTTGTGTCAAATCATTGCATGTGAATGTTCTATTGATGGTCATATCCATCATACATGTTTTATAAGTTTCTACAACGTGGGGACAAGATCCATCACATTAAGAGAAAAAGTTGACACCCTGATTCACCCCTCCCCTCTCAGGGTGTACCGGGGTCCTACAAGTGGTATCAAAGGGAGGTTCATGTATGTTGTATACTCTACAATAATTCTATTCAGAAGAGGATTTGAGTTTCTATACTAATGCCAACAATGAAGTGCTATCTTAATGAAGATTCAGTAATTTCTGAGTAGAAGCCTACATCCAGCAAGACCATGACAAATATGAAAAAGAAAGAGAAGAAGCAGTTGAATAAGTCCTTAATGTCTAAAGAAGATACAATGTCTTATTGTCCATGACCTTCCAATAATGAAGAGATATCGGGCTTGGAAAGTATCGAGCAGGTGGACCAGGTTCTTACCATAGGAAAGGAAGACACTTCAATCTCAAGTGATCAGGATAAATTAATAAGTAATCTGCATGATATTCTAGAAGAAAGAGTTGCTGCTATTTTTAGAATACTTCAATGCATGGAGGTTGAGATCAACCGATTGGAAAGAGAAGCTGATAATTTGGAAAAGGGATTGGAAGGAAAAATGCTTGAATGCTTAATGCTCACCAAACAGATTAAAGTATTTGAAGAAAAAGAGGGATTCAATGAGACTCTAAAAGAAAAGATCTGTGCGCTTGAAGTTGAGATGAATAAGAGCACTGAAGTCAAGAGTTTTTCTTAGGAAGAAACTTCCAAGAGATTCAGAGAACTTGACTCTTTGTTACAAAACAAAGTAAAGATGCATGAATATGAGGTTGAAATATTGAAGAAGACTTGTGTAGAGAAGATGATCATGATTGATGATCAGAAGACCATCCTAAATAATGAAAGTCAAAAATTGGAATCCCAATTGACAAATATTGAGAAGACACATATTGAGACTTCACAAAATAATGAAACAGGAGATGCTAGTACTCAATGTTCATTAGAGTATTCTAAAGCTTAAATGCCTTCAACATGTGAAAAGAAGATTATGACAACTCTTTATTATCCATCTCAATAATCAGTTACTGGTGGTACTCGATCCTCACTAAAGGATTATACTATCAAAAGGCCTATAACATGTAATAAAAAGATCATGACTTCACTCACTAATCTATCACAATCATCTAATAAAGTGAAGGTACCATCCATAAAAACTTATACTATTGTTTCTAAATATGTAGCTACAAAAACTCTAGGTTGGGAGAAACATTCTAAAAAAGTATGGGTGGGGAAAGGGGAGGATAATAAACCTACCACTATGGCTACGTTGGATGGGAAGAAAAAGGTGGAAGATGGTTCCTCAAATAGAGCACCAAAAATTAAGAAGAAGGCCCAATAACCTCATATAGAATATATAAAGAAGAAAAGATTTGTGGGTCAATGTTGGTGCTGTAATAAATTTTGGCATTGCGTACTGGATTGTTGGTACAATACCTTAAATGGAAAATTACAAAGAAATCTTGAATCAAAGGGAATAAATCCAGAGAAGAAGAAGCAACATCTACAGGTCCAGAAGCATCTGTTTACAGCAAATAGATTTGGAATGCTTGATAACATCTGTGATATATGCAACGGAGTGGTCACAATGTAGGCACATGCCCATCTCAACATTCATTCACTATTGATAAGAAAATAAGACCTCTGATGCCAGCTAAGTATAAAGCAAGTACCTTGGGAATAAATCAGAAGTATATTTTGACCACACATTTCCCCAAGAAGATCTCAAGTAGGGAAGCTGATAAGTCCAAGGATTTTAGATCCATGAAATTGAAGGGTCGTCTATCCTAAAGAAAAAATAAGAGGAATAAAACTCAGATGAACCCATGTGAAAGATCCAAACCAGCTGCAATAGTTCCAAATGACATATTGGTCATCTGGCTAGAAGATTTGAAATGAATGAGGAAACTTGAAGATGAAAAGGCCAAGGCTGGTGACAAAGGAAAAGGGAAAATTTCACATGGTGAAGTTATAAAGCATGAGGGAGTAAAAACCAAAATAAAAACATGTGTTAATTATGTTCTCTGTGAGAGATGTATGAGATCTGATCACATCAAAAAAAGTTGTCTAACCCTAATACCAGAGCAAGAAGCATTCCTCAAAATGAGTAAAAATATATCATTCATGATGGCTATTAAGAAGAACAATTATCCACACAAATTAGAAGAAAATGTGAAAAGATCCATGCCAAATCAACACAGATTAGAACATATGTTCAAATGTGAAAGCATAAAGACAGGAGGAAATGGAGGAACTTGGTTGAGAAAAGCATCTGAACCATGCATCTCATATTGACGATGTAAGGAGGAACCACCTTATTCCCTTAATAATTTTTGTATTTTATTTGTGCTAATAATTCAGGGAATTGAAGTTGAAGCATGATCTTAGGGGGAGTACTTGAGATGTAGTGAATGTTGTCAACTATTGATAGCAAAGTTGAAGAAATTTCCATCATTGGAAGATTCTTCAATTGATAATCAAATATTAAAATGATGAATGATCACTCTTGATGAAGATGATGAGGAGTGTTTCCCTTGAGGGGGAGAAAAATGAATAAGCTTCCAAAATTATTGTTTCAATTAGTATCAACTCCAGTTGGTATTAAACGCAATTACTCTGTCAATTTCTTGAAGAAGATGTCATTGGAAAAGGTATTTCATTTCTGAATCTCTCACCCTTGGTTACTCAGAACAAAGATCATTATACAAAGGGGAAGTAACTGAATTGATCAGTTATATAAGATGAATGGAAGTTCCCCAAGGAAACTTATCCTTCCAATTTCACTTGAATGTTTTTGATCTGTTTGTTGAAGTGATTGCATGAGTTTCATGTTGATTATTCCATAAAAAAATTGTTTTATTTACCCTGAAATGAAAGTGGTAAACCCTTGATGAAAAAATACATGAGTTCTCATCTCATGTGGTATCATGACCAGTGAATAATGGACAGCCTTGTTGTCTAAATCAAATCCTCTTGTTTTCTACACTGAGAATTGCTCAAGTAGACTTAGAGTGAAATGATTGATGAAACATTGTTTACGTATAAATTGATATCCTCTCTACCATGAACATTGTATTTGTTGTCAGTAAGGTGAATAGAATGTGAAATGAAAGTTAGAAAAGTTAAGATGATCTAGTGAAGATTATCATTTTGACATTGACGTATTCATATCAGGGGAGATTTAAGTTATTGACAAAAAAAATACAAGGGGGAGATTGTTGGGACAATTTTGTGTATAGGGTTGTGTTTGTTGTCAATAGTTGTCAATGAATATCAAAATGAAGAAGATCAAGAAGTACTCCAATGAAATGGAGGAATGGAAATTCAAATGATTGTTGTACTGATCATAAATTCAAAGAACTTCTGTCAATCAAATGTGACACATTGTTTACAATAGTGAAGAATTATGAGGTATAATCCATCTGAGGATGATTGAAGAAGAATGTGGATTTGATGAATACCATGAAATTTTTCATAATTGCATGAGAACCATGCAAGATCCTACTTGAAGAATTGAATCATATGATTTGCATGAAGTAGATAATGACGGTTGAAGAAGAAGAGTTGTTGAATAAGGAAAATCAAAGAAAATAATCACTAAGGTTATGGACGAAGCATTTATTAAAGTTGGCACCATTTCCAAGTGTTCAACAATTTTTTTTCCCTGAAAATTGGAAAATGAAGACATGGGTTGTGGGTAAACGGAGGTGCATGCAAAGAGGAAGTGGTGTGAAAAAAAGGTGGGTTGTGTGTGAAATATTTGAGTTGTGCATGAAAAATAGCATGGTGAGTGAAATAGCGGAGTGAGGTTTTTTGCGCAAGAGGTGTTTCGGAATGAGAACATCGAAAAATGGAAAAGGCATGGGCTGCATGAAAAAGCCAGAGCAGTGCATGGAAAAATGGGAATGGATGTGGGAAAATGTTTTTCATGAAATAGCTGGGTGAGTTTTTTGCGCAAGTAGTGTCTCAGATCAGAAATACTTAAAATTTGAAAAGGCAAGAGGTGCGTGAAAAATTGGAGATGTTCGCACCATGTGCATGGAAAATCAAACTTGTGTGCAAAAGGTTGGTTGTGCGCAAAATATGGGTTTGATGTTTAGTGGGAAAAGGAGGATTTAGTTTCAGAATGATGAAAAAAAGCAAATTCATGAGGTGCGTGAAAAACCTAGGAGGTGCACGAGAATAAAAGGAAGGTGTGCATAATATAAAGAACTGGGAGACAGTTTTACATGCATGAAGTGGTTTGACTCGCCTGAAGGGGTTTTACGCATAGGGTCAAAATACATATAAATACGAGGTGAACCCCTCTAATTTGGCGTGGATCGACACTTACACCAATCCAAAGCTCTGACACGCTGAAAAATTGAGGTATAGAGTGGTGTGCGAAAAGAATAAGTGTTTCTTGAAAAAGAAGGTATTGCGTGAAAAAAGGAAGTTCTGTGTGAAAAATAAGAGTTGCGCTAAAATCCTTTTTCGTGCCAAAAAGTTATTTTTACGCGCAAGGTTTGAATTTCATGTGCATGAAACTGGTAAAGGTGCACAAAAAATTTGGGGGTCCCCCAGGCCTTTGACGGGTGCTTAGCACTCTCAAATATACTTTGCGAAGACGGAAGAACAGTGAGCAGTTTGGTTTTATGAAGATAATTAGTACCACACACACATGACTAGTGTTTAACACCCTCGTTGTGCTTTGCGAAGAGAAGAAGAACGATTCGTGAAACTAAACTCAGGTTTGCACAAAAAGAGGGAAATATAATGATACAATCAGGTGTCATTATTGGGAATTAAATTAAGAGAAGATAGAGATTTAATGCATTCAGTTATTTCACTAAATTAGAAGATTGAATACAAAAGAGCTTAATCTCAGGACACTGATGCAAGCATTATCTAATGCTGAATAGGAGACAAAGACTTCTATGTTTATATATAGAAGATACCTTCACATCTATAAACTGACTGAGACTTCACCAAAGGCAGTGATCCTGGGGGAGTCAATGGGAGTGACCCGAGGGATGTAATGAGCTATCGCTGATCTTTTGTAAAGGCAGTGAGCCTAGGACGGTGCGACTGTGCCTGAACCATTACAATCTACAAATAGTGAATAATAGTGGAATTAGGTATGACTAGATTCCTATCAGTGTATAGTCCTAGGACATAGCCCTTAGTGGTGAACCAAGTAAAAGTGTAGTATCAACTCATTGCATGTGAATGTTCGATTTCTGATCATATATATCATACAGGGTTTAAAAGTTCCTACCAAAGTGGGGAAAAGATCCATCACATTAAGAGAAAATTTTGACACCCTGATTCACCCCTCCCCTCACAGGGTGTCTTGGGTTCCTACAAGTGGTATCAAAGGAAGGTTCACATATGTTGGATACTCTACAGTAATTCTATTTAGAAGAGGATTTGAGTGTCTTTCCTAATGTCAACAACGAATTTCAGTCTTGATGAAGATTCAGTCATTTCCTAGAAAAAGCCTATATCCAGCAAGACCATGACAAAAGAGAAAAATAAAGAGAAGAATAATTTGAATAAGTCCCTCATGTCTAAAGAAGATACAATGTCTTATTTTCCATGCCCTTCCAATAATGAAGAAATATCATGTTTGGAAAGTATTGAGCAGGTGGCCCAAAGCAGTGCGCGGAAAAAATGGGAATGCATGTGGAGAAATGTTGTGTGCGAAATAGATGGGTGAGTTTTTCACGCAAGTGGTGTCTCAGATCAGAAATACTTATAATTGGAAAAGACAATAGGAACGCACAAAATCGGATATGTTCACGCCATGTGCGTGGAAAATCAAACTTGTGCGCGAAAAGTTGGTTGTGTGAAAAATGTGGGTTTAATGTTTTACGCGCAAAGGAGGCTTCGGGTTCAGAATGATGAAAAATAGTAAATTCATGAGGTGCATGAAAAACCTAGGTGCTGTGTGAGAATAAAAGGATGGTGCACATAATATAAAGAACAGAGAGACAGTTTTACGTGCAGGAAGGGGTTTTACACGCATGGTAAAAAACACATATAAATACGAGGTGAACCCCTCTAATTAGGCATGGCTCGACACTTAGAGAAATCTCAAGCTCTAACACGCGAAAAAATTGAGGTATAGAGTGGTGCGTGAATAGAAGAAGTGTAGTGCGAAAAAGAAGGTGTTGAATGAAAAAGGGAAGTTCTGCGTGAAAAAGAAGAGTTGCGTGGAAATCCTTTTTCGTGCCAAAAATGTGTTTTTAGGCACAAGGTTTGAATTTCACATGCATGACATAGGGAAAGGTGCGTGAAAAAATTGGGGGTCCCATAGGCCTTTGACAGGTTCTTAGCGCTCTCAAATCTGCTTGGCGAAGACAGATGAACAGTGAACCATTTGGTTTTATGAAGAGAAGTAGTACCCCACACACATGACTAGTGTTTAACACCCTCATTGTGCTTTGCGAAGATAAGAAGAATGATTTGTGGATTTAAACTCAGATCTTCACAGAAAGAGGGAAGTTAACGATACACTCAGGTGTCGGTATTGGGAATTAAATGAATGGAAGAAGGAGATTTAATGCATTCAGTTATTGCACTAAAGTAGAAGATTTAATACAAAAGAGCATCGATGCAGGACACTGATGAAAGCATTGTCTCATGCTGAACAGGAGACAAATACTTCTATGTTTATATATTGAAGATACCTTCACGTCTATAAACTGAGTAAGACTTCACCAAAGACAGTGAGCTAGGGGGAGTCAATGGGAGTGACCCGAGGGACGCAGTGAGCTATCGCTGAACTTTTGTAAAGGCAGTGAGCCTAGGACAATGTGACTGTGCTTGAACCATTGTAATCCACAACTAGTGAAGAATAGTGGAATTAGGTACGACCAGAAACCTGTCGGCGCATGCTCCTTGGACGTATCCCTTAGTGGTGAACCAAGTAAAAGTGTTGTGTCAACTCATTGCATGTGAATGTTAGATTGCTCTTCATATCCATCATACAGGTTTTTACAAGTTCCTACCAATGTGGGGACATGATCCATCACATTAAGGGAAAATATTGACACCCGGATTCACCCCTTCCCTCTCAGGGTGCCCTGGGGTCCTACAGAAACAAGATTGATTCAACTTAGAAAAGGGTCTTAAAATGGATATTGAAATCCTTCATAAGGGAATTCCCTTATTGAAGTATAATCAGCTCCTACCCACTAGATTCCATTGTAGTGGAAGAAATAAACATTGATTGGGACTAGTAAATAAACATCCCTTATTTGACCTTCAAAACCTCATAATACCTAGTGAACAAGACCCACAACAATCTCACTGCTCTATGAAGCATCATAATGGCTAAGAAAACCTAGTGCTACTTCTGATCACATATTGAACTAAAACATATTTCCACTTCTTCTTACTAGTCATCTTTCATCGAGTCTAAAATAGAACCCTCATACTTCTATTGAATTGGGTGTTGAAAATATTGGAGATTAATCTTCCAAGTCTCATCATCATCGACCCTAATTAATAAAGATATGTTTTAACATTATATTGAACATCATTAGTTCAAACCTGAAAGGAATATTGACATGGTACTATATGTAACTTCCCAAGTAAATAAAGAATATAACATTTTTCTATTTATTAATATTTGTGAATTAAATATTAATTTTACTTTGAAGGGGATTCTATGAACGATAGCGTACCTGATATGTAACAACAAGTTTTTTTGAAATCTTACATGGCACACAACATTGGGTCATACTGAAAAATAATAATATAATATTTTTTTAAATGGTAGTTAACACCTAGCCATTGTATTGGTAAGAATGGAAATAACTAACTAAAATATTAAAATAGTTGTTTTTAAATGTTTTTACATTTATTCACTAAATTTTAAAGACTTAAAATAATAAAGAATCTCATTTTAAGCATAAATACTCTAATATTTATTAAAAGGTCGATTTACCATCATTTGAGGGAAAGCCATTTTTAAATCTAGTTTTTGTCACTTTTATATGTTCTATTTGACAAAATAAAATTATTCTTTATAACCGAGACATCAAAATTTACTTTGGATGAAATTTTGGTATTTTTCTGATCATGTTCAGTTTTTATGAATAGAGAAAATATTGTATTTTAATTCAAAACGACCTTTTAATCAAATTTAATTATATGGATAGATTATCCTTTTAATTTTTTTTTTAAAATTTAATTATATTATGTTTTAACTATTAAATCCAATGTTGGTCATTATAATTAATTTCACTTTGAAATTGGACATAAATAAGTGTCAATATTTTGATAGTTATTATTTCTAAAAAACACGCTTTTTGTTTTGATAGTGGGAGTAAATTTTAAATTAATTTCTTCCATTAAAGTGTTTTAAATTTGGAAAAATGAATTGAATATTTGGAATCAAGAGGTAAATTTATTTTTAAATAGGTAACTTTTTTTTTAGACACTATGAATATTTACTTCAGTAAAAATTTTATTTACCATTGTTAAAGGGTAAATCTGGTAAAGAAGGGTAACAAAATATTATTAAAATAATAATAAATCACCCAAAAATGTTTCCTAATCCTATTGGATGGTATAGTTTTGACCATGGGCATCCTTGGGTCTATTTTGGGACCACATGGATCCACTTGGGTGTGATAATGACACTTCATATTAATTAATTTAAAGTAAAGACAAAAATGACTTAAACATATATCTTTTAGTAAATGAATTCTTACATGAGGTTATATAAGTTAACAATTCAACTATAAATATTAATTTGAAAGATAAAACTATTTCCTACTTCATTATATATTTTTTATAATTTTTTGACGTCAATTAAATAAAATTATTTAAGACACAATTATGATACAGTATTTACCTCATTATGAATGATTTAAATAAATAAGATCATAACGATTTAAACAATATCCAAAACCAACCCAATTCTTATTGGATGATTTTATTTCAAACATTAGTCATCTTATATTACCCTTTAATAATTTCTATACCTTTAGAAACCGAAAATCATTATATAATAAAATAATATTTTAAAACTTCCTTATAGAGCCCCTCCTCCCCTTTATAAAAATCCCTCACTTCTAGCCCATTACACACACTTTTAAATCCCCTTGGATCAAACAACTTCAACCCAATTAATCTCCCTACATCCCACTTCTCCTACTTGAAGCCTTACCCTAGGAATAAGGCAATTCAATTAAACATTTTTGGTCAAACCAAATGGTAGATACCAGATTTAAAAGTAACGTCTTCTCTTAAGTTCTTTTGTATTATTTTACTTCTCCAACCACCTAAACTCTTTTTATTCCATTATTTAAAAAAAAACCAGTCTCTTCAAAATACTAGGTTTTTTTAGGAGAAGTATTCTAACTACACTTACCCACACCTCCATCTAACCGGTAAAGAACATACTTTTTCTGTGGATGACAAACTAACGCCTCACGAAATGATGATTGTTCAATCTTCTCCTACCACCTCTTATGGTGGAAATTAATATGGAACTGTATTTATATGTGATATATATTATATTTATATTGTATATATTATTCTGTATTTTTTAATTTATAGAATACCCTTATGGTTTCCATAGTGGGTTAATACGATAATTTCATTTGAGGAAGTGTAGACTACCACCCCCTCAAAGTTATATGAATCATTCATGCCATACGTGGAAAGTATAAAGGATAAAGTTAATTAAATTATATAAAATATTATACTATAATTATAATATACCTATTTATCATTAATATTTCATTCCATTAAATACAAAATAGAAATGAAAGAAGCATCCATGCATACGTATGACTTATCATCTCCATGAACGGTGCATTTTATTTCTTAGCTCTGAATGTTATGTACTATTATAAATACGTATATATACTGTATATATATGATATATATGATATCTAAATCATGAATATCACTCTGGAGATATAGGAATTTCAACCACAAGGAAAATTTATAATTATAACAAATCCGTTTTTAGCTCAAGTTCCGAACATCGACAAAATGTCTGATATGAACTCAAATAATTAAATAATTGTTATAGTAAGGTAATAACTAATATAAAAGGAAAAATAAACATGAAAAGGTTTCTTAATCAAGTAGAAATTAAATTTAGTTTATTATTCATAAGAATAAAGAACGATCTAGTCAATTTGGACAGGAGGTAAAGGACTTCGTCTCAATATCCTTTCATTGAGGAATATTTTCTTTTATACATGATTTTGTTTTATATGGAGTATAAAAACATTCGAATTCTCATTTCATTCAAAAGGAATAATTTTTATGAGGGTTTTTACTAAACTAAAAAATAATAATGTTTCCTTTTAACATAAGTGGTGACAATGACCTTTTTCGCCACCGTGAGTATTATTTGATCTATGACTTCCTCAACAAGAGGTAATGTTTTTTAATTGAAAATAAATACCATATACTATATTAAATATTTTGGTATTGAAAATGTTTTTGAAAATGTATTTGTTATGTCAATATATTTAAATGATATATTGTGATTGAAATGTGGAAATTTTATATTTCCTTTTTATTTTTTATGTGTTATGAATATGTAATAGTTCATAGGAATTGTTACGTATATAGGGGGTTCTATGATAAACCTTGGGTGGGTGAGCCCGAGATAGCTCTCCAATGCATTGGGTAATGTGAAGGAGGTAAACGTGAATGTTTCTCCAAATAGATTTAAGGAATATAATGTGATGGGTATACCAAATGTATCTCCCTACATACATGTGATAGCTACAATGTAAGTATAATATGGATGCCACAAGTTTCCTTTATGATTTATGTTTTAAATGTGTTATTCATAAATCTTATGATTTCATGAGGTATGATAAAGAGATTATATTTTGTATTTATTGATGAACTAATGATTTCTTTCTTTGTTTTATGACCCTTACTGATATTTTTATGATCATCCCAGGTTTTGAAATGTTTTTCATAGGACTTAAAGATGAATATGGTCTAGGATGAGATTAAGAAAAAGTAATTCTGTCTAAAAAATAAAACTAGGCATGAGACTATTTTCCAAGAGTTTTTATTCTATGAAAAAAAGGAAACTGATTAGAATTGTCTACTTTGTAATTTTTGAGATATAATGTAATAGTTATGGCTTAATTCTCTAAAACTCTAAACCTAAAAAAGATCCTCAATGTAAATTATTCATTTAATTAAATATTTTCTAATGTTTTAAGGTCAGGTCCTTATAGTTGGCATCAGAGGTCAGTTTTGAAAACTTTATGAGATAGAATATTGTTTAATTAACATCCATAAATTATTTTTACTTTAAGTTAGGATTGAAAAGATATATCATTTACATATTACCATGTTTCTTCATCTAAAATATTTCTGTGGTCAGAATGGTTTTCCGCAGAGGAAACAGAGCAGCTATGATGGGATGACATCAGGAGGAAGACATCCTTCCAAATCAGTAACCTGAGATGGTCGGAATCAGAACTGAATAGTTTTTTAGGTATGGCACAATTGAATCAGGCTATAAATGGTGGTGGTATCCGTGCATGAGATCAGCCAGAACAATCGCAGAGGAACATGTTAGTAGTGGAGCATTTCATGAGAGAGCATCCCCCATCATTCAGAGGATCATCTGACCCTATGGTAGATGAAGGGTGTATTAAAGCATTTGAGAAGATTTTTGATGTCATGGGGTGTTCAGAACATCAAAATGTTAGTCCCTATGTTTATCGTTTGGATGGTGAAGCTGATTAGTGGTGGTCTATGGTGAAAAATATTAAGGATAGTGATGAGATTAATGCTCTTTATTGGGATGAATTGAAAGGTTTGTTTCATGATAAATATTTTCCTAAGGTGGTTCATCTTAGGATTGAAAATAAATTCCTAGAATTGAGGCAAGAGGATGAATCATTGGATGCTAAGGAAGCAAAATTCATTCAATTTGCAAGGTATGCTCTAAATTTCATATGAGATATTGATAGTAAAATCAACTGTTTTTACTCAGGAATAAATCCAAAGTATTGAAGGGATTTAGCTTATTGTGAGTTAAAATGTTATGAAAAACTTGTTTGATGTGCAGAAAAGGTTGAAATGGAGTTTTTCGACGACCAGGTGTTCTTTGAAAAACAACAGAATAAGAGGTCAAGGTGGAAGATGAAAGAGAAGAACTCTTCAAAAAAAGTATGACGGTAAGAAACTTATATTTACAGTTTTTGAGAATTGTGGTAAAAATCATGTTTGGGAATGTCTTTAGAATTATGTTATGTGTTACCAATGTGGTAAAATGGGACATAAGGCTTGTAATTGCACTGAAAAAGATCACGGTAATGGAAAGAGAAAATATGATTTACAGTTCGTAAAATGTTTTATGTTAAATGAAATGGGTCATTAAGAAAATGAGTGTCCAAAGAAGAACTCAACTGAAGAAAAACAGACAGAATACATGTAGAAATAGGTGGTGAAATCATTTTCAACTACTTAAGTAGATGTTGGACCATCAAATGAAGTAGTATCAGGTACACTATTTGTTTGTTCAGATTTTTCCAATGTGTGGTTTGATTCAGGGTCTACACACTCTTTTATTTTTGAGAAGTTTTATAGTAAATTGGGAATTCCCTCTCATGATATGAATCTTGAACTTATGGTAAAAACACTAGTGGAAATTTTAAGGCAAAAATAAAACATAAGAACCTTCCCGTCCATGTGTGTGAAAAAATATCCCTGCAAACCTTATTGTTTTTCTTCTTGTAGAGTTTGATGTTATTTTGGGTATGGATTGACTTTCTATTTATCATGTTAAGATTTAATACAGAGCTAATGAGGTTTATTTTCATAAAGACCTTCAATTTGTGTACAAGAATGAACCCTTACTTTTAATAACATATCTGGAAGGTGAGAAACTAGTAAAATATGGAAATGAATGTTACCTTGCACATATTGTTGAAAACAAAGGAACTGTTCAAATTAATGATGTGCCAGTGGTAAATGAGTACATTGATGTTTTTCTTGATGAGTTGTCGGATATTATACCTGATCGGGAAGTTAAATTTACTGTTGAATTAGTTCCTGATGCTAATCCAATTTCAAAACCCCCTTACAAAAGGCTCAAATTGAACATTTAGAGTTAAAGAAGCAATTAAAGGGGTTATTAGATAAAGGTTTCATTCGACCTAGAACATTAAATTGGGGTGCTCCTGTCTTGTTTGTTAAAAAGAAATATGTTTCAATGAGAATTTTCATTGATTATAGAGGATTTAATAAAATTACTATTAAGAAAAAGTATCCTTTTCCACGTATAGATGATTTTTTTATCAGCTCTAGGGAGATCAGTATTTTTCAAAGATTAACTTGAGGTCGGGGTACCATCAGTTGAAATTAAAGTAATAAAACATTCTGAAGACCAAATTTGTTACTAGATATAGCCATTATGAATTTGTAGTTATGCCTTTTGGGTTGACAAATGAACCTGTTGTATTCATGGTTCTTATGAATATAATTTTTCGTGAGTTCCTGGATAATTTTTTGGTTGTGTTCATTGATGATATTTTGGTTTATTCTAAAATTAAATATGAGTATGAAATTCATTTAAGGGTTGTCTTGAAAACCTTAAATGAAAAGAGACTGTATGGGAAATTCAAGAAAGTGTGAGTTTTGGTAACAACAAATTTCTTTCCTTGGACACATTTTTTCAAAAAATGGCATAAATGTTGATCCTAGTAAAACAAAAGTTGTTGAATAATGGCCAAGACCGAAAAATATAATTAAGATTCGTCGTTTTCTTGGTTGAACGGGTTATTACGAGAGGTTTTTTGAAAAAATTTCACAGTTATCTATCCCAATGACTAAGTTAACTCGAAAAGGTGTTAAGTTCTTTTGGACAAAATAATGTGATGATAGTTTTCAGGAATTGAAAAGAAGATTGGTGAATGCTCCAGTTTTGCCACTACCTTCCATAAATGGTGAGTTTGTTATCTACAGTGATACTTCGTTGAAAGGACTTGGTTGTGTCCTTATGTAGAATGACCAGGTAATTTCTTATGCTTCATGTCAGTTAAAAACTCATGAGTTAAATTACCCTACACATAATTTTGAATTATCTTCTATTGTTTTTTCTTTAAAAATTTGGATGCATCATCTATATGGAGTAATATGTAAAATATATACTCACCAAAAAAGTTTGAAGTACATATTCACTCAGAAAGAATTAAACATGAGACATAGGAGATGGTTGGAATTAATCAAGGATTATGATTGCATGATCCATTACCATCTAGGAAAATGAAATAAAGTGGTTAATGCTTTGAGTTGAAAAAGTAATGCTTTATTAACCATTATAAATTTGGAATGATATCCTTTAGTTTTTGATTTGATGATCTTTGTCATATAATTTTTTGGTGTAAGAAATTCCTCTGTCTTGTTTCAGTTGTCAGTGAAATCATCTCTATCAGAAATAATTAAGAAAGAGCAGAAGGAAAACAGTGAGTTGCAGAAAAAGGTAGAGTTGGTTCAGAAGGGTAAGTTGCCTGATTAACATTGATAATGATTGTGTTTTGAGGTTTGGGGAGAGATTATGTGTTCCTTGTGATTCACATTTGAAGACAAATTTGTTATGTGAAGCTCATAGATCTCCATTTTCAGTTCATCCTGGCAGTACTAAGATGTATTGGGATCTTTAGGAGTATTACTGGTGGGATGGAGTGAAAAAAGAAATATTTTATTTTATTGTGAAGTGTTTGACTTTCCAACAGGTTAAATCAGAGCAAACAGAAAAGTTATGTGAATAATCATAGTAAGGATATTTCTTTTGAGGTAGGTGATCATGTATTTCTCAAAGTTTCTGTATAGAAAAGTGAGAGGTGTTTTGGTAAGAAGGGAAAGTTGAGTCCAAGGTTCATTAGAACTTATTAAATCCTGGAGAAAGTTAGATCAGTTGTGTACATAGTGGATTTACCTCCAAGTTTATCCCAGGTACGCAATGTTTTTCATTTTTCAATGTTGATAATGTATATGCCAGATCCATCAATGTTATTGAGCCCAAAGGTAGTTCAGTTGGAAGAGAATCTCACTTATGAGGAACAACCAGTCCAGATACTTGATCGAAGAGAGAATATGTTGTGGAATTAGGTAATTCATTAGGTAAAGGTTTTGTGTCAAAATCATATGGTTGTAGAGGAAATGTGGGAATCTAAAAATTCTCAAATAGATAAATACCCCCATTTATTTGATAAGTGGATAAAATTGTGAGGACACAATTACAAAAAGGGGGGAAGGATGTAACATCCCAGGTAAATAAAGAATTTAAAAATTTTATATTTATTAATATTTGTGAATTAAATATTAATTTTACTTTAAATGGGATTCTATATTCGATAGCATATCAAATACGCAACAATGAGTTTCTTTTAAATCTTACATTGCACACAAGATTGGTTCATACTGAAAAATAATAACATAATATTATTTTAAATGGTAGTTAACACATATCCATTTTATTGGGGGGAATGGACATAACTAAATAAAATAAGAATATACATGTTTGGAATTTTTTTTTACATTTATCCAATAAATTTTAGAGGCTTAAAATAAGAAAAAATCCGATTTTAAGCATAAATACTCTAATATTCATTAAAAGGTCGATTTATAGCCTTTTGATAGAGAACCCTCTTTAAATATTGGTTTGGTCACTTTTATATGTTCTATTTGAAAAAATAAAATTATTCTTTAGAAATGGGACATCAAAATTTTCTTTGGATGAAATTTTGGTATTTTTCTGATAATGTTCATTTTTTATTAATAGTGAAAATACTGTAATCTAATTCAAAAACGCCTTTTAATAAAATTTATTTATAAGGTTAGATTATCTATTTAATTGTTTTTAAAGTGTAATTATATTATTTTTTTAATTATTTAATCCAATGTTTGTTATTGGAAGTAATTTCACTTTGAAATTGGACATAAATAAGTGTCAATCTTTTGATAGTTATTATTTCTTAAAAACATGTTTTTTGTTTTGACAGCAGGAATCAATTTAAAATTAATTTCTACCACTTCTGTGTTTTGAATTTGAAAAAATGAATTCCATATTTAGAATCATGAGGTACAAATTGTGTATATAGGTAACTTTTATTTTTGTAAATTATGAGTATTTACTTCAGTAAAAATTTTATTTACCATGGTAAAAAGTTAAATCCGGTAAATAAGGGTAACAAAATATAATAATACTAATATTTAATTACCCTAACATGTGTCATAATCCAATTTTTTGATACATTTCCGACCATGGGCATCCTTAAGTCAATTTTGGGACCCCATGGGTCCAGTTGTGAGTGATAATGACACTTTATATTCAATAATTTAAATTAAAGACAAAAATGACTTAAACATTAATCTTTTAGTAAATCAATTCATACATGGGGTTGTATAATTTATCTCTTCAACTATAAATATTCATTTAAAATCTAAGAATATTTCATACATCATGATATTTTTTTATAATTTTTAGACATCAAATAAATAAAATTATATATGACAGAATAATGATGCAGTATTTACCTCATTAATGATTGATTTAAATAAATAAGATTTTAATGATTAAAACAATATCGAAAACCTATCCAATTCTTAATGGATGATTTTATTTCTAACATTAGTCGTACTAACTTAGACTTTAATGAGTTTTGTACTTTTATAAACCAAAAATAATTATATAATAAAATAATAATTTTAAACTTTCCTAATGAGCCCCTCCTCCCCCATATAAAAATCTCTCACTTCTAACCCATTCCACACATTTCTCAAGCCCCTTGTCTCATCAAACCTCTGACCAATTATGTCACAACCTACCTTCACAAAGATGAGGGAAGGGACAATAGATTTCCAGACCCTTCCTTCTTCAAATTGAAGGATAGATAATGACCCCTGAGACCTGCCTTCAATAGGTCCATGAGTGGCGACTAGCACCAAGGGTATAAAATCACACACTAAATGGAAGGAATTACCCTTTTTCATTTAATAGGATTGAGAGATAATATAGTAAATCCCACAACACCAAAACTAAAAGTACCTGTACAGTTGAAAGTAAACCATTCCCATATGCATGTTCAAAGGTAAAAGATACAAGCCACAAAACTCCAAAAGTAAAAAAGATACCAAGAAAAGGAAATCAACAACAGCAACAGCCCCAAAGGTCCGAGATAGTAAGGTCCCGAACGATCCCTGAAGTCCTCCTGGAAACCTGAATGCAGTTTTATATATGTAGGGTGAGTATACAAGTATACTCAGTAGGGAAAACCAAAGACTCACATGCACAAGTGAGGATACATCTAATGTCCCATGGAAAAGGAGGTAACCAAACACCCAACAAGGAAAAGCTATCCACCCAAACCTCACCAAGGCACGATCCCCGAATAACGCAAGTCAAGTAATGTATAGTAATATCACATCGATATTTGGGTACCCCGCGCCACTTTCCCACTGGTTATTGAAGACATCCTACTCATATAACTAATATCTCCATTCTTACCGTAGTCCCTCCGCCACACCCCACCCGCATACATATGGGCCATATCCTCACGCTGTCCCACTGGCAAACCCTGCCTACAGACACCTGGGCCACAACCGCACACCCCACCCGCAGACTCATGGGCCACAACCATACAGCCCGCCCGCAGACACCTGGGACACATCAACCATTTCCGTGCCCAAAGACACTTGGGACAGAAAACTACCATCACACCCGAAGACACCTGGGCCTTATCCCGAAGGCACTTGGGAAACAAACTTCTCGCAAACACCTGGGCCAACCACCAAAAGTACCCTTCCAGGAAATTCTTGGGATAATAATGGACTTCTGGCCATCACAGCCTGCCTAAAGAGTCTTGGGATATTCGGGAAAGGGAGCAGAAAAAGAGCTAATAACCAGCCACTCATAGGAGTGTTGGGAAAACACCCTCCCCCATGAGATGGGAGTGTTTATAACTTAAGTACTCAACTTGGGTGGGATGCGAATAAGAAATATAAAAACAGCAAGTATATACATAAATAAACAAGCACTCAACCCAACCGAGGGTTCCGTAACCAGCCCAAGCACAAACACCGCGTTACTATTTATTCATGAAAGGTACACCACCCATAGCCAGGTCACAATCCATCCCAGAACCAATTTCCCATTTAACCCATTATTGTTTTCATGTTCAAGTGATCCCATTTAGATGAAAACTACACTACTGGGCAACTAACAGGCACAACTACCAGCCAGAGAAGGGAAGAAACCAAACGTCAATTTAAGAATTCGCACCCGGTTCTCTTGTAAAGTCACAACAACTAGGAATCAAGTGAGATCCCTCGAAATACTAGAAATAAAACAAACCCCGAGACAAAGCCCCATGTCTCCCAAAATCTAGGAGCCAACGGTTTCTCAACAACAGAGGATCCCACTCGAATTCGTGTCATAGCAGAGCAACCACACAACCTCAGATTCACAACTAGCGAAGGTATAACAATAGGGGATCCTATCCCCACCCATATCACCACAGAAATCAAAAACCCATCCAAGAAAACCATAAAGTCACCCGCAATCAGCCCGCGAAAGAGAACATCCAAACCACTACCAACAACACAAGGTAGGCCCATGCATGTATTTTCAGATTTAAAATATTTAACACACTCCATGGTTTCAATTCCACTAGGCTTTATCTGAGGGTTATCACAGAAAAGGGTTGATCCTGGTTCTTACAATTTATTTAACCGAGTATACATAATTAACCAATTCCATGTTACAATTATTTAAACATCTAGGAGAACCGAGTTTCATTAGTGCACAGAGAAAGACCACCAACATACATGATTTTTAGTGAGAATAGGCCCGTACAATTCACAACACATATCAACATAAAATTGTACAACATAACATCGATCACACCCCCCTTTCATTCTTTAAAGGTCCGTTAATTATCTACATTAAGTTCGATTTCATCAATTTTCATAGAGACAAAAGCATACCCACCCCACATGATACACAGAAAGGAGAGAAGAAGGAGAAAATCCCTGCTTTATTGATCAAGGATCGACGTTTTTCTCCACGCGCCAAGAAGAGGGGATACACGATTTGCAGGGGAGGGACGTCGGGAACTCCAAGGAAGAGCAGACGACTCGAGCGTAGGCGCACCAGAAGTATCGGGAAGGGGGGGGGGAACTCCAGGCGCACCAGGGAGAAAGAGAGGAGTCTGCCAAAAGGATGAAGATAAATAATAACTTCCTCTACAATATATAGATAAAATCTCGTTGTTACGGGATATGGGGATTGTGAATGACTTGAAATTTAGATCGTGGTTTCCCACGTGGTTTGGGCGGTTACACACGATGGTATTAAGTTGTTATTTAGTATCCACCATCGGGGATATTTATCGGGATTTTTAGGTATTAATTATGGGCTTTAGTAAGGGTAAAAGAATTAATTTACTATTGGAGCGGAATGGTCGGGAACTGGAAAAGAACGAAGAGGACACAATGCCACCGTCACGGTGTCATCCTCATTGTGTCACCGTCACGGTGCCACCGTGACCGGTGCCACTGTTTTGTTGGAGCCTCACATTTGGAAAAGTAATGGGCCAGGAGGGTCTGGGCCATTACATTAGATACCTCTCAAACTATTCTCACCCTCGATAATCAAAACAAACCAGAAGATAAGAGAGGGTTCGAACAACCACCTCGAAAGATACTTATCAGGAGTAAACCTCATCGTTATCTATAAACACCTCCCTCTCAAGAACCAAGAAACATAGCAGGGTCAAAAATCCCAGTCATATGGGTTGGGGAGTCCCTTCCCCCATGTCAAGATAATATCCTCTTTGGGCAGCACTGACTTTCCCGCATGGGTTTAATCGCTTCCACCATATTGTGTCTTGATTAGGGATTAGGTCCTCCCCTCCCCATAGCCAGGAATTTTCACACACATTCATAGAATAAGTAAAACCACACATTCCACAGTCAACAAGGTGAAGTGTTCCATCACAAACAAGTATAAATAGAACAACAAAAAACTCAAAACAACTCTGGGTACTAGGTGTGAATCTATACTTCCCATTCCTAGGTACTCTCCTCAAGCCCACCATGCTTCCACAACACTCTAACTAAAGGGGTGGTTCACCCACGAAGCACCTTCTCTTCACGATCCTCGATCCTCACTGGTCTTTCCACAGAGGTCACACCGTCTTTGATATCTAGCTCTCCCCAGTCGTGGACGTGTGAATTGTCATGTAGATACTGATGGAGCTGGGACACATGGAAAACATCATGTATCCTTAGTAGCAGTGGTGGTAGTGCTATCTGATAAGCCACTTCACCACCCGCCGCAACACTTCGAAGGGTCTGATGAATCTTGGAGAAAGCTTACTCCCTCTACCAAACCTCTATTGTCCACGCCGAGGGGATACCTTCAAGAACACATGGTCTCAAACCTCAAACTCCAAGGGCCTCCTCCTGCTATCAGCATATGACTTCTATCAGTCCTAGGCCACCTTCATCCTTTCCAGTATAAGATGAACCTTCTATGTCATGCTCTGCACCACTTCCTGGCCAAGAACGCTTGTTTCCCCAACCTCAGTCCAGCACACCGGTGAGCGACACGACCTTCCGTATAGGGCTTCAAACAGAGCCATTCTAATGGTAGAGTGATATATATTATTGTAGGAAAACACTACCAGAGGAAAGTGTCGCACCCGCGATCCTCCGGAGTCTAGAACACGTACCCGCAGCATATCCTCCAAGGTCTGGATGGTGCGCTCTGTCTGTCCATCTGTCTGGGGATGGAAAGGTTTACTAAGATGTAGTTGGGTGCCAAAAGCATGATGAAATCCTCTCCATACTCGTGAGTTAAACCGCACATCCCTATCCGAGACTATGGACCTCGTAACTCCATGAAACTGCACCACCTCTTCCACGTACCTTCGTGCTAAGGCATCCACTGCACCCGACTCCTTGATCGCCAGAACGTGAGCTGACTTCGTCAACTGGTCCACCACTACCCAGATAGCATCGCAACCTCCTTGAGCCTTAGGTAGTCCCATGACTAAATCCATCTAGATGTCATCCCAATTTCACTCGGGAACATCCAGAGGCTGCATCAAACCGCCTGGAACATGGTGTTCAGCGTTAACCTGCTGACATACCAAGCATTTGGCCACGAACTCTGCCACCGCCCGCTTCACCCCAGGCCACCAGAACTGACCTATGGAGCCCTGGTACATCTTGGAAACTCTCAGGTGCACTATTAGGGGTGATTTGTATAACTCACTAAGAACTCTCTCGCACATCGCCTCTGGAACAAGCATCTTTCCTCAAAAAATCACCTCATTCTGACCATTCTCCATCCACCCTTCTGGAGAATCCCCTTGGTTAACCTGGTCACGCATCACCTCACTTTCCGGGTCACCCCATTGGGACTCCTCTACCTACCTTAACAGAGAAGATTTCACTATCATCTGGTACAGGCAACCTCCACCACCTTCCATCCTTGCATCTAGGTGCAGGGCAGCCAACTCCTCCATTTCCTTCCAAGCATCTGCCGACTCCCGGACCGCATCCTTTTGTGATTTTTTGCTCAAGGAATCAGCAACCACATTCCCCTTTCCTAAGGTGTAGGAAACCTCGAAGTTGTAGTCCTGAAGGAACTCCATCCACCTCCGCTGCCATGAGTTTAGGTCCCGCTGGGAGAAGATATACTTCAAGCTATTATGGTCTATGAAGACTACAAAGTGCTCCCCGATGAGGTAATGCCGCCACAAATATAGTGTGAACATGATCACCACAAGCTCTAGGTCATGGGTTGCATAGTTACGTTCATAGGGACATAACTTCCTAGACCCATATGAGATCACCCCTTTCCGCTACATCAGCACACATACGAGGCCTTGCCCTGAAGCATCACAAAACACCTTATACGCCGCCCCTTCTTCTAGAAACCTCAGTACTGGGGCACTTAATAACTTTTCCTTTAGAACTATGAAGGCCGCATTGCACTACCCATTCCACACGAAAGCCTGGTCCTTCTTGGTCAAGTCTATAAAAGGTGCCGCAACTTGGGAGAAGTTGGGCACAAACCTCCGGTAGTAACCTGCCAGCCTGAGGAAACTATGAACCTCTACCACGTTCTTGGGTGATTCCCACGAAACAATCGCCTCGACCTTCGATGGATCCACTGCTATCCCTAGATCAGACACGACATGTCCATGTAAATGCACTTCTCGCATCCAGAACTTGCAGTTCGACAGTTTCCCATAGATCTGGTGTCGTCGGAGCACCTCTAAAACCGTCCTTAGGTGCTCTGCATGATCCCACTTTGATCATGAGTTGATCAAAATGTTGTCAATAAACACGACCTCAAATCGGTCCAGATATTCCCGAAAGACGGAGTTCATGAGCCCCATGAACATAGCTGGTGCGTTCGTAACGCTGAATAGCATGACTTCAAACTCGAAGTTCCCATATCTGCACCTGAAGGAAGTCTTTGAGATGTCAGCCTCCTTCACCCTCAGTTGGTTATAACCAGACTGCAGATCGATATTTGAGAACCAACCTTATCCCCTCAGCTGGTCGAAGAGATCATCTATCCTCGGGAGAGGGTAGCGATTCTTGACTGTCACCTGATTCAGTCTCCTGTAGTCTATGCACAACCTTATACCACCATCCGCATTCTTTGTAAACAACACAGGAGCACCACACGAGGAGGCACTTGGCCAAACAATACCCTTCTTCATCAGATCGTCAATCTGGATCTGTAACTCCCGCATCTCAGAAGGTTCCATCCGATAGGAAGCCATCGAAATCGGACGGGCACCAGGTTGCAAGTCTATCCAAAACTCAACATCACGTCGAGGGGGTAGAGTCACCACCTCCTCAGGAAAGACGTCCATAAACTCACTGACGATTCCTAGGACTTCCACTATTTCTGCATCTACTGACTCTGCTGGTAGTTCGGCCAATAAGGAAAGGAGGGGCTCCCCTCGCCCGCTGCTTCTCTGATAACCCCTCTAGCCGAGGAAAGTTACATGTTGACCACCCAAATCTGAAAACACAACCCTTCCTCGGAAGCAGTCAATGACGGAACACACAGAGAACAGCCAGTCAATGCCTAGGATGACATCGTATGGCTATACCTGCAACAATAATAGATCCCTAACAGACTGATGCAACCCTATCATCAGTCTACACCCTTGGAAAAAATAAGATAAAACGGTCAGACCTTCGACTGGAGTGCTCATCACCAGAGGCGCTAAAATTTTCTCGACATCTAAACCCAAAGAACGGGTCATACCAGGTGTAACAAAGGAGTGTGAGGCTCCGGTATCGAACATGGCATAGGCAAGAGTACTAAAAAAGTTGATCGTACCTCGAACGACCTCTGGCCCTGCTGGAACTGCTACCTCTGCAGTGTGAAACTGCCCACGCCCAGATCCTCTGCCTCTCTACTGTCAGCTGCCTCCCCGACCATGCCCTGGTCGAGGTACCTGAGGAGTGCCCTGAGGTTGGCCTCCTCCTGCAGTGTCTGCCCTCGGAGGGGCGGGAGCCTGCTGCCCCTGCTGCTGCTGCTGAAAGGGCCTGGCTGGAAACTGTTGTGGATGAGGTGGGCGTTGAACCTACCCACCCACACTGTACTGCACTCTGTCCGGGAACTGATTCCAAAGATGTCCATGTCTCCCATAGATGAAGAACCTCGGTCCTGGGCTAGAAAGAAAAGGGCGAGGACCGGGGGATCGGAACTGGAACTGCTGAGGCCTTCTTCCTACTAGTCGAAACCTAGAGGGTCCTGATGTCGGAGGCCTACTGGTGACGGCCTTCCCCTTCAACAGGCCCAACTGGATCCCCACTCATAACACACCTCCCAGCATGTGCATCCTCTGCACCACTTTAGCCTTCTTCTTCACCTCCAGTTATGTCGGTAATGAAAAGGGAATAACAACATACTGAAGAGAAGGTCAGAGTGCCTCCTCTAGACGTCTCGCCCGAGACTCCTCATGCGGAAAGAGGTCCGGAGGAAAGTAAAGGAGATCCTTTAACTTGATCCCAAACTCTCTCACTGACATACTCCACTGCTGGAGGAAGATTAGCTTCCGTCTCTTTTTATCCTTCATCGTGGAAGAGAGGAATTCCACCCGAAACTCCTTCTCGAAGTCAGCCCACACAACCTCAGTCTCCCTCCTCTCTCCATGATAAAGCGTCCACCACTTACGCGCTTCTCCCCACATCTGGATGATGGCTAGAGGAACCTAGTACTCTGTCAGAGCCCAAATCAAGCTGAAAGCTATCACTAGCTCCTCAAGCCAGCCCTCCGTCTCCACGTCTGAGATGCTACCCTCGTACTTCCCGAGGGTCTATCGCTGAAAATCTCGAAGCATCTTCAACCACTTTTTATCATCCTCCTCTTATTCGATCCTCTATAGATTGGCCAAGTCAACCTCTTGGGCCTAGATCGTCTGTACTACTCATGGCCGCCTCCTAGGTGCCATAGCTTCAAGGTAAACAAGGAATACCTAAGCCCGGGTAGTGTAGAATATTTTTCTTAAATTTTCTTAGACTTATTAATTTATTTTGAACCCACAAAACACCCATGAAAAATGATAACACAAGTAATTATGATGCTTATACCTTTCCTAGTGTCTCTAACCAACAATCAGCGTGGCCTCACTTGGTCATTAGGTAGGACCAGAGTCCTTGCATCGGATCATGGGGGGCCCTACAATCCCGTGTCCTAGTCGGTCTTCCCTGGACTAATTCACGCACCAAGGTCACCCAACACTGTTTCCCTACCATCCCATGAAATCCTCATTGTGCCTAACTCAAGACTCCATCCTATCTCTCAAACCTTCCTCTGATACCATTTTTTCACGACCCGCCTTCACCAAGATGAGGGGATGGACAATAGATTTGCAGACCCTTCCTTATTCAAGGTGAAGGAGAGATAATGACCCCCGAGATGTGCCTTCAATAGGTCCTGGAGTGGCGACTTGCACCAAGGGTATAAAATCACACACTAAATGGAAGGCATTAGCATTTTTCTTTTAATAGGATCAGGAGATAAGATAGTAAATCCCAAAACACCAAAACTGAAAGTAAAAGTATGGCTGAAAGTAAACCATTCCCATATACATGTTAAAAGGTAAAAGATAAAAGCCACAAAACTTCAAAGGTAAAAAGATACCAAAAAAGGAAATCAACAACAGCGACTTCCCCAAAGGTCCGAGCTAGTACGGTCCCACACGATCCCTAAAGTCCTCCGGGAAACCTGAAAGCAATTTTATATACGTAGGGTGGGCATACATGTATACTCAGTAGGGAAAACCAATGACTCTCATGCACAAGTGAGGATACATTCTAATGTCCCATGGAAAAAGAGGTAACCAAACACCCAACAAGGAAAATCTATCCACCCAAACCTCACCAAGGCATGCTCCCCAAATAACGCAAGTCAAGTAACATATAGTAATTGCACATTGATATTTCGGTACCCCGTGCCACTTTCCCACTGGTTATTGAAGACATCCTACACATCGAACCAATCCCTCCATTCTTACTATAGTCCCACTGCCAAACCCCACCCGCAGACACCTGGGCCACAACAACTACTGCCACACCCGAAGACACCTGGGTCAGAAAACTACCGTCACGCCCAAAGACACCTAGGCCTCATCCCGAAGGCACTTGGGAAACAACCATCCCGCAAACACCTTGGCCAACCACCACAACAACCCTGCCCGAAGATTCTTGTGTTAATAATGGACTTCAGGCCATCACAGCCTGCCCGAAAAGTCTTGGGCTATTCGGTAAAGGGAACAGAAACGGAGCTAATAACCAGCCACTCATAGGAGTGTTGGGAAAAAAAACCCTCCCCCATGAGATGGGAGTTTTCAACACTTAAGTACTCAACTTGGGTGGGGAGAGAATAAGAAACATAAAAACTACAATTATATACATAAATAAACAAGAACTCAACCCAACCTAGGGTTCTGTAACAATCCTAAGCACAAACACCATGTTACTATTTATTCATGAAAGGTATACCACCCACAGCTAGGTCACAATCCATCCCAGAACCAATTACCCATTTAACCCATTCTTATTTTCATGTTCAAGTGATCCCATTTAGATAGAAACTACACTACTGGGAAACTAACATGCAAAACTACCAGCCAGAGAAGGGAAAAAACCAAACGGAAATTTAAGAATTCGCACCCAGTTCTCTTGTAAAGTCACAACAACTTGGAATCAAGTGATATCCATTGAAATAATGGAAACAAAACAAACCCTGAGACACAGCCCCATGTCCCCCAAAATCCAGGAGCCAACGGTTTCTCGACAACAGAGGATCCCACCCGAATTCATGTCACAGCAGAGCAACCACACAGCCTCATATTCACAACCAGCGAAGGTATAATAGCAGGGGATCCCATCCCCACCCATATCACTCCAGAAATATAATCCCCCATGCAAGAACACCATAAAGTCACCTGCAATCGGCCCGTGAAAGAGAACAACCAAACCACTACCACCAACACAAGGAAGACCCATGCAGGTATTTTCAGATTTAAAAGATTTAACACTCTCCATGGTTTCAATTCCACTGGGCTTTAACCGGGGTTATCAGAGAAAAGGGTTGATCCTGGTGCTTATAATTTATTTAACTGAGTATACGTAATTAACCAATTATAGGTTACGGTTATTTAAACATCCAGGAGCACCGAAGTTCATTAGTGCACAGAGAAACACCACCAACAACCATGATTTTCAGTGAGCATAGTCCTGTACAATTCACAACACCTATCAACATAAAAGAGTAAAATAGAACATTGATTGAACCCCCCTTTCATTCTTTAATGGTCTGTTCATTATCTTCATTAAGTTATATTTCATCAATTTCCATAGAGACAAAATCATACCCACTGTGCATGATACATAGAAAGGAGGGATGAAAGAGAAAATCCCTACTTGATTGATCAAGGATCGATGTTTTTCTCCACGTTCTAAGAACAAGGGATGTGTGATTTGTAGGGGATGGACATTGGGAAATCCAAGGACAAGCAGACGACTCAAGCGCAGGCGCACTACAAGTCTCTGGAAGGGGGGGGGGGGAACTCCAGGTGCACCAGGGAGAAGGAGAGGAGTCGGCCAAAAGGAAGAAGAGAAAGAAGAAATTCCTTTGCAAAATATATATAAAATCCCGTTGTTACAGGATATGGGGATTTTGAACACCTTGAATGTCGGATCATGGTTTCCCACATGGTTTGGGCGGTTATACACGATGATATTAAGTTGTTATTTAATATCCCCCATCGAGGATATTTCTTGGGATTTTTAGGTATTAATTATGGGCTTTAATAAGTGTAAAAGAATTAATTTACTGCAGGAGAGGAAAGGTTAGGAACCGAAAAAGAATGAAGAGGACACAATACCACCATCAGGGTGTCACCCTCATGGTGCCACCGTCAATGTGTCACCGTCACAGTGCCCCCGTCACGGTGCCACCGTGACCGGTGCCACTTTTTTGGTGGAGCCTCACTTTTGGCAACGTAATGGGCCAGGAGGGTCTGGGCCATTACAAATTAAGCTCCCTAAATCCATATCCTACTCCTTTAATCCTTACCCTAGGCATAAGGCAATTAAATTAAACCTCTTGGTTCAAGCCAAAGGAAGATACCTGATTTAAAGGTAACTTCTTCTCTTAAGTTATTTTGTTTTATTTTACATCTCGAACAACATAAACTATTTTTATTCCTTTATTTTATAATAACAAAATTATCCTCAATATACTAGGTTGTTTTTATGGGAAGTATTCTAACTACCCTTACACAAACCTCCATCTAATGGGTAAAGAACATACTGTTTCTGTGGACATCAAACTAACGCCTCACGAAATGATGATTACCCAATGTTCTCCTACCACCTCATATGGTGGCCATTAAAATGGAACATTATTTATTTGTGACATATATTATATTTATATTGTATATTTTCTTCTGTATTTTTCATTTATAGAATACCATTATGGTTTCCATAGTGGGTAAATATGATAATTTCATTTGCAGAAGTGTGGACTACCACCACCTCAAAGTGATTTGACTCATTCATGCCATACGTGGAACATATAAAGAAAGGAGTTAATGAAATTATATATGATATTATACCGGAATTATAATATACCTATTTATCATTAATTTCTCATTCTATTAAATATGAAATAGAAATGAAAGTAGAGTTTATGCGTACGTACAACTTACCGTCTCCATGAACGGTGCATTTTATTTCTTACCTCCAAATGTCATGTACTATTATAAATACATATATATACTAGATATATATGATATATATGATATCTAAATCATAAATATTATTCTAGAGATAATGGAATTTCGACCACTTGGACAATTTATAATTATAACAAGTTCATTTTTAACTCAATTTCCGAACATCGACAAAATGTCTGATATGAACTCAAATAATTAACTAATTATTATAGAAAGTTAATAATTGATATAAAATTAATAATAAACTTGAAAAAGGTTCTTAAGAAAGTATAAATTAAATTTATTTTACTATTTAGTAGATTAAATAATGATTAAGTCAAGTCGTACATGAGGTAAGGTACTTCGTCTCAATCTCTTTTCATTGAAACATATTTTGTTTTATACATGAAATTATTTTATACGGTGTATAAAAACATTTGACTTATCATTTCATTCAAAAGGAATCTTTTTCTATGAGTCGTTTTACTAAACGACAAAAAATAATGTTTTTTTAACGTAAGCGTTGACAATGACATTTTACACCTCTGTGAATATTATTTTATATATGGCTTCATTAACAAGCCATAATATTTTTAAAAGGAAAATAAATATCATATACTCTTTTACGTATTTTGGTATTGAAAATGGTTTTGATAGTTGATTTTTTATGTCAATATATTTAAATGATATATTGTTATTTAAATGTGGAAATGTTATCTTTCCTTTATATTTGGTTTATGTGTTTTGAATATGTTATGGTTATTGGGTATTGTTACGTATACAGGTGGTTCCATGATAAACCTAGGGAGGGTTAGCCCGAGATAGCTCTCCAATGCATTGGATAACATGATGGAGGTAAAGGTGAATGTTGTTTCTATGAGATTTAAGGAATATACTGTAATGGGTATTCCAAATGTAACTACCTACGTAGATGTGATAGATATAATGTAAGTATGATATGGATTCCACAAGTTACCTTTATGATTTATTATTTCTATTTATTATTCATAAATCTTGTGATTTCATGAGGTATGTTAAAGAGCTGATGTTATGTATGTATTGATGAACTAAGGTTTTATTTCTTTGTTTTATAACCATTACTGAGCTTTTTATGTTCATACCAAGTTTTGAAATGTTTTTCACAGGACATAAAGATGAATAGGGTCAAGGATTGGATCAAGGAAAAGTCATGATATCTAAAACAAGTAACTAGATATGACTCTTTTTTTCAAGAGTTTTTATTTTATTAAAAAAATGGAAACTGAGTAGAATTGTCTACTTTGTAATTTTTGAGATGTAATGTAATATTTATGTCCTAATTCTCTAAAACTCTAAACCTAAAAATATCCTTAATATGAATTATTCATTTAATTCCATATTCAGTAATGTTTTAAGTTTGGGTTCTTATAGTTGGTATCAAAGATCGGTTTAGATAGATTTACGAGTTAGGATATTGTTAAATTAATATCCATAAATTATTTTTAGTTTAAGTTATGATTGAAATGATATATCATTTACAGATTACCATGTTATTTCACTTAAGATATTTCTGTGTTTAGAATGGTTGTCCACAGAGGAAACATAGGATCTATGATAGGACAACATCCAGAGGAAGACAACCTTCTGAATCAGCAACCAGAGATGGTTGGAATTGGAAATGAACTATTTGTGGTAGTGATGGCACAGTTGACTCAGGCTAAAATGGGTGGTGGTATCAATGCACGAGATTATCCATAACAACCACAGAGAAACATATCAGTAGAGGAGAATTTCATGAGGTAGCATCCTCCATCATTCGGGGGATCATCTAACCCTGTACTAGTTGAAGTGTGGATTAAATCACTGGAGAAGATTTTTGATGTCATGGGGTGTTCTGAACATCAAAATGTCCGTATCATTGTTTACTGTTTTGAAGGTGAAGCTGATTAGTGGTGGTCGATGGTGAAAAATATCAAGGATAGTGAGAAGATTGATTCTCTTGATTGGGATGAATTCAATGTTATGTTTCTTGAGAAATTTTTTATTAAGGTGGTTTGTATTATGATGGAAAAACAATTCCAAGAATTGCGGTAGGATGATGACTCAATGGATGATTTTGAAGAAAAATTCACTCGACTGGAAAGGTATGCTCAAAATTTCATATGATATCTTGATAGTAACATTAAACATTTTTACTCAGGATTAAAGCCAAAGTATCGAAGGGCATTAGCTTCTTATGATTAAACAATTTATGAAAAACTTTCTCGATGTGCATAGAAGGTGGAATTGAAGTATGTTAATGATTAGGCATTCTTTGAAAAAAAAAATAGAATAAGAGGTCGAGGTGGAAGATGAAAGGGAAAAACTCTTCAAAAAAGTCTGATGGTTATATTCTTATGTTTACAATTTGTGGAAATTGTGGTAAAAAGCATGCTCAGGAATGTCTTTTGAATTCTGGTAAGTGCTACCGATGTGGTAAAATGGGATATATGACTCATAATTCCACTGAATAAGATAAGGGTAATGGTAATACAAAATCTTATTTACAATCGGTAAAATGTTTTAAGTGAAATGAAATGGGTCATTATGCAAAGGAGTGTCCAAAAAAGAACTCAACTGAAGGAAATTAGCCAGACTACAAGAAGAATGGGGTGGTGAAATCCTTTTCAACTACTTCAGTAGATGTTGTTCCATAAAATGAAGTATTATCAGGTATACTATTTGTTTGTTCGGATTATTCCATTGTGTTGTTTGATTCAGGGTCTACACACTCTTTAATTTTTGAGAAGTTTTCTAGTAAATTGGGAATTCCATATTAGGATATAAATCCTAAACATTTGGTAAAAACACCGAGGGGATATGTTAAGAAAAAAATAAAATATAAGAACCTTCATGTCCTTGTGTGCGAAATAAGTCTACCTACAAACCTTATTGTTTTTCCTCTAGTAGAGTTTGATGTTATTTTGGGTATGGATTGGCTTTCTGGTTATCATGCTAAGATTGACTATAGATCTAAAGAGGTTTCTTTTCAGAAATATTTTTAGTTTGGGTACAAGAATGAGCCCTTACTTTTGATAACATATCAAGAAGCTGAAAAACTAGTAATAGATTGAAATGAATGTTACCTTGGACATATTATTGATAACAAAGGAACTATTTAGATTAATAATGTGCTAGAGGTAAATGAGTACCTTGATATTTTTTCTAATGATTTTATTGGTATTATACCTAATCAGGGAGTGAAATTTATTGTTGACATAGTTCCTGATGCTAAACCAATTTCAAAACCCCCTTATTTAATTTCTCAAATTGAAATTTAAGAGTTAAAGAATCAATTATAGGAGTTATTAGAAAAAATTTTCATTCGACCTAGAAAATCACCATGGGGTGCTCATGTCTTTTTTGTTAAAAAGAAAGATGGTTCAATGAGACTTTGCATTAATCATATAGCATTGAATAACATCACTGTGAAGAATAAGTATCCTTTGCCTCATATCGATGATTTTTTTAATCAGCTCCAGGGAGCTTACTATTTTTTAAAGATTTACTTGAGGTTGGGGTACCATTAGTTGAAATTAAAGGAAGAATAAATTTTAAAGACCGTGTTTCATACTAGATATGGCCATTTTTAATTTGTAGTTATGCCTTTTGGGTTAACCAATGCACCTACTATATTTATGGATCTTATGAATAGGATTTTCCCGGAGTTCCTGGATAAGTTTTTGGTTGTATTCATTGATGATATTTTGGTTTATTATAAATGTAAATATTATCATGAAAGTCATTTAAGGGTTTTCTTGCAAACATTAAAAAAATAGTGTATGGTAAATTTTGAAAGTGTGAGTTTTGGTTACAGAAACGTTCTTTCCTTGGTGACATTATTTCAAAAAATGGCATACCTGTTGATCCTCCTAAAACAAATGTTTTTGAAAAATGGCCAAGACCCATAAATATAACCGATATTCGTAGTTTTCTTGGTTTAGCTAGTTATTTCCAGAGTTTTGTTGAAAATTTTCATGGTTATCTATCCCAATGACTAAGTTAACTTGAAAAGGTGTTAAGTTCATTTAAAAAAATGAATGTGATGATTGTTTTCAGGAATTGAAAAGAAGATTGGTGAATGCTCTAGTTCTGGAACTGCCTTCTAGAAATGGTGAGTTTATTATCTACAGTGATGCTGCATTGAAAGGACTTGGTTGTGTCCTTATGTAGAATGATCTGGTAATCGCTTATTCTTCATGTCAGTTGAAACCACACGAGTTAAATTACCCTACACAAGATTTGGAATTAGCAGTTGTTTTGTTTTATTTAAAAATTTGGAGGCATAATCTATATGGAGTAAAAATTGAAATATATAATGAACACAAAATTTTGAAGTATATATTAACTCAGAAATAATTAAACATTAGAAAAATAAGATGGTTGGAATCAATCAAGGATTATGATTGCATGATCCATTACCATCTGGGAAAAGAAAAAAAAAAGCGGCTGATGCTTTGAGTCAAAAAAGTAATGCTTCATTAACCATGCTAGGTTTGGAATGAGATATTTTGGTTTTTGATTTGATAAACTTTTCCATAGAATTTTTTGGTGCAGGAAATTTATTTGTTTTGTTTCAGGTGTTAGTGATATCATCTCTATGATATAGAATTAAGAAATCTTATAAGAAAGATAGTGAGTTGCAGAAAACGTTAGAGTTTATTCAGAAGGGTAAGTTTCATGATTTTAACATTGATAAGGATTGTGTTTTGAGGTTTGGGAAGAGATTATGTGTTCCTTGTGATTCACAGTTAAAGAATTATTTTTTAAGGGAAGCTCATAGTTCTCCATTTTCAGTTCATCATTAGAGTACTAATATGTATAGAGATCTTTGAGGGTATTATTGGCGGGATGGAATGAAAAGAGAAATTGTTGATTTTACTCTAAAGTGTTTGACTTGTCAATAGGTTAAAGTAGTGCAGGAAGAAAATTTATGTGGATAATCGGAGGAAGGATCTTTCTTTTGAGGTAGTTGATCATGTATTTTTTAAATTTTTTCCATTGAAAAGTCTGATGCATTTTCGTAAGAAGGGAAAGTTGAGTCAGAGGTTCATTTGACTTTATGAAATCCCAGATAAAGTTAGATTAGTTGCGTACAGAGTGGATTTACCTCCAATTTTATCCCAGGTACACAATGTTTTTCATGTTTCAATGTTGAGAAAGTATATTCCAGACCCATATCTTGTTTTGAGCTTAGAGGTAGTTCAGTTGGAAGAGAATCTCTCTTATGAGGAACAACCAGTACAGATTTTTGACTGAAGAAAGAAAGTGTTGCAGAATAAGGTAATTCATCAGGTAAAGGTTTTGTTGAAAAACCATATTATTGAAGAGGAAACATGGGAATCTTAAAATTCTATGAGGGATAAATACCCCCATTTATTTGATAAGTGAATAAAATTACAAGGACACAATTACCAAAAGGGGGAAGGATGCAACATCCCAGGTAAATAAAGAATATAACATTTTCATATTTATTAATATTTTTGAATTAAATATTAATTTTAATTTAAAGGGGATTCTAGGTTTGATAACATACCCAATACACAACAACATGTTTCTTTTAAATCTTACGTTGCACACCATGTTGGGTCATACTGAAAAATAATAATATAATATTATTTTAAATGGTAGTTAACACCTACTCATTGTATTAGAGTGAATGGATAGAACTAACTAAAATATGAATATAAATTTTTGTTAAATGTTTTTACATTTATCCAATAAATTTTAGAGGCTTAAAATAAGAAAGAATCTTATTTTAAACATAAATACTCTAATATTCATTAAAAGGTCGATTTAACACCTTTTAATGGTGAACCCTATTTAAATCTTGTTTTGGTCACTTTTATATGTTCTATTTGAAAAAAATAAAATTCTTCTTTAGAATCAGGACATAAAAATTTAGTTTGGATGAAATTTTGTAATTTTTATGATAATGCTTATTTTTGTATGAATAGTGAAAATATTGTATTTTAATTAAAAACTGCCTTTTAATCTAATTTATTTATAAGGATAGAATATCTTGTCAATTGGTTTTAAAGTGTAATTATATTATGTTTTTACTATTAAAACCAATTTTGGCCATTGAAAGTAAATTCAATTTGAAATTGGACATATATAAGTGTCAATATTTTGATAGATATTATTTCTTAAAAACATGTTTTTTGTTTTGATAGTGGGAATAATTTTTAAATTAAATTCTTCAACTTCTGTGTTTTGATTTTAGAAAACTATATTTCATATTTGGAATCTGGAGGTATAAATCATGTAAATATGTAACTTTTATTTTTATACATTATGAATATTTACATCAGTAATAATTTTATTTACCATGGTTAAAGGGTAAATCTGGTAAATAAGGGTAACAAATTATTATTATAATAATATTAAATTACCCTAACATGTGTTCTAATTCAAATGGTTGATACAGTTCCGACCATGGGCATCCTTGTGGTGATTTTGGGACCCCATGGAGCCACTTGGGAGTGATAATGATACATTATATTAAATAATTTAAAGTAATGACATAAATGACTTAAACATATATCTTTTAGTAAATCAAATCTTACCTAAGGTTATATAATATATCTCTTCAACTATAAAAATTCATTTGAAATAAAAAAATATTCCCAAAATCATGATATATTTTTTAAATAATTTTAGATATCAAATAAATAAAATTATTTATGACACAATAATGATGTAGTATTTACCTCATTAATAAATGATTTAAATAAATAATATTATAATGATTAAAATAATATCCAAAACCTAACAATTATTATTGTATGATTTTATATTGAAATTTAGTCATATTATATTATCCTTCAATGAGATTTGAACCTTTAGAAACCTAAAACCTTTATATAATAATATAATATTTTTAAACTTTCATAAAGAGCCCCTCCCCCCTTATAAAAGCCCTCATTTCTATCCCATTCCACACAGTTCTCAAGCCCCTTGTCTCGTCCACCCCTTCTCAGTTATTCTCCCTACATCCCTCTCCTCCTCCTAAAAGCATTACCCTAGGCAGAAGACAATTCAATTAAACCTTTTGGTTCAAACCAAAGGAAGATACTCGATTTAAAGGCAACGTCTTCTCTTAAGTTCTTTTGTTTTATTTTACTTCTCCAACCCCTTAAACTCATTTTATTCCTTTATTTTATAACAAAACTAGTATCCTTAATATAATAGGTTTTTTTATGATAAGGATTATAACTACACTTACAGAAAACTCCATCTAATATACCTATTTATCATTAAGTTCTCTTTGAATTAAATACAAAATATAAATGAAAGTATCGTTCATGCATACGTACGTCTTACTATCTCCATGAATGGTCCATTTTATTTCTTACCTCCAAATGTTATGTATTATTATAAATACATATATATAATGGATATATTTGATATATTTGATATCTAAATCATGAATATCATTATGGAGATAATGGAATTTTGACCACATGGGCAATTTATAATTATGACAAGTTCATTTTTAACTCAAGTTCCAAACATCAACAAAATGTCTGATATGAATTCAAATAATTAAATAATTGTTATAAAAAGATAAAATTGATATAAAATTAATAATAACCATGAATAAGGATCTTAATAAAGTAGAAATTTACATTGGATTATTATTTAGGAGATTAAAGAACGATCGAGTCAAGTCAGACATGACGTAAGGGACTCCATCTCAATATCCATTCATTGAGGCATATTTTCTTTTATACATGAATTTATTCTATATGGTGTATAAAAACATTTTACTTATCATTTAATTAAAAAGAAATCTTTTCAATGAGACGTTTTACTAAACGACAAAAAATAATGTTTGTTTTTAACGTAAGCAGTGGCAATGACCTTTTCCACCACCATGAGTATAATTTGATCTATGGCTTCATAAACAAGCCATAATGTTTATAAAAAGTAAATAAATACCATATACACTTTTAAGTATTTTGGTATTGAAAATGGTTTTGATAATGGATTTGTTACATCAATATATTTAAATGATATATTGTGATTAAAATGTGGAAATGTTATCTTTCCTATATATTTGGTTTACGTGTTATGAATATGTTATGGTTCTTGGGAATTATTACGTATACAGGTGGTTCTGTGATAAACCTAGGTCGGGTGAGCCCGACATAGCTCTCTAATTCATTGGGTAACATAACAGAGGTAAACATAAATGTTTCTCCTTAGAGATTTAGGGAATATACTATGATGGGTATTCCAAATATAACTCCCTATGTAGCTGTGATAGATACAATGTAAGTATGATATGGATTCCATATGTTACCTTTATGATTTATGATTTCTATGTGTTATTTATAAATCTTACGTTTTTAGGAGGTTTGATAAAGAGCATATGTTATGAATGTATTGATGAACTAATGTTTTCTTTCATTGTTTTATAACCCTTATCGAGCTTTTTATTCTCATCCCAAGTTTTGAAAAGTTTTTCACAGGTCATAAAGATTAATAGATTTGACAATGGGATGAAGGAAAAGTCATTCTATATAAAACAAGGAACTAGACATGGATCTTTTATTCAAGAGTTTTTATTTTATGAAAAAAATGGAAAATGAGTAGAATTGTCCACTTTGTAATTTTTGATATGTAATTTAATAGTTATGGTCTAATTCTATAAAAATCTAAACCTGAAAAGATCTTCAATGTGAATTATTCATTTAATTCAAGATTATGTAATGTTTTATGGCCAAGTCCTTATACTATACATTCAAAATAAAATAAAAATTAGAGGATCCAAAATCTAGAATATGTAATATTTATAATTAATTGTTTATTTTTTTATTAACTCAAGGTTATCCTAATCGCAAGGTCTTCCCATTTCAGACACACATACAAAAAATATTGATTTATAGTCCTTTATTATGTATCAGTCCTTCAACTAGTATCAATTTTTCTAGTAGGCTAGGTAAAATTAACATTTTATGCTTCAAATCACATGGGACCCTAAATTATCATGTCTCTTCCAATCTACCTTTTTTACACTTCCTATTAAACACACATGACATTATTCCCCTAACAACCATTGTAGTTTTCACCTATCCCCTTCTCCAAAATCCATCTAATCCCTCAACCTAAACCATTGATACCTCTCTATCATGACCCCTTCCTATGAAGGCCCTCCATGTGAGTTTATAATGAGAGAAGGAGGATAATGACTACCCAAATATTTCTTACAATGGGCCATGAGATGACAACATCACCAAGGGTATAATATACATAAAAATGGTATACATTTCCCGATAAAAGAAATTGGAAAAAATAAATAAGAAAAGTACAAAAAAATCCACACTTTCTCGTATGAAGGTAAAATAGCCCCAATAACATGCATGTAGTTTCATAAAAAACTAATACAATGAAAAATGGAAACTTGGAATACCAAAATAAAAAATCTATAACAACCATGAAGCTGAAAAAACTCTCCAAAAAATAATCTACTAAAGTCCACCCCACTATCTAACCTTCTCTTGTTAACCTAAAAAAAGTATATATACATTGGATGAGCATAATAGGTATAATTAGTTGGTTTATATCTAAAGAATATCATGAAACATATAAAGAAATATGGTTAAATACCTATGAAAAATGTGTTAAACTAACTTTTCCACTAAATTGCATTTTTATGTTTCTATCCCCCCATAGATAACTATATCCAAGTAATTCAAACAATAGATTATATATAAGGGTGATAATATAAGGTACCCAACTACCACTACAACAATAGTCTATTGATCTTCCCCAAAAACATACCAAGTTAGCTATCTCCTTCTAAATAAATACCCCTAACACACCTGGGATAAAGTATCACAACATGCATCATGTGCATCACAATATGTATGATGTTTATTATAAATAGAGTATTGTACCTCAATCCATCACAATCCATACATCATGTAATCTATATAAATCTGTAACATCTTATGCAATCCATTCCTATATTAGTCCTTAGTTTACTATATCTGGAGATACATGGGAGTGAAATAAGAATAATTCATTACATTTCTATAAATATATTTGGATAAAAATAAACATCATACATACCAATACATAATACAACTAAGATAAGAGAGTGATTCCATAGGGGGTAGTCAACCTTCTGTTCCTCACCGAATTTTATGTTGGGGAAAACTCCCTCCCAAAGTCTAGTGGGTGTCAATCATCATACGAAAATCGGTGAAGGTAGCTATAAAATCACAAAACAAACTATATATAAAATAACTCACAACCACACTATGTCCAATATCCTCATATTTGGTTTAACTAAAGTTATCATTGGTCAGACACCCAACTGCCACAACGAAGACCTAGATATCCTATTATAACAAAAAAATTTATGAAAAAGTTAATTAAATCAATTCATTCCCTTTTAAATTTATCTTTACATTAATTAATTCATTAGAACATAATAAATATTACTACAATTGAATTTCATTAACCATTGAATGTAAATTCCAATGCTTTTGGGAATAATACAACTGAGTCATTGGTTTCTCAATATTATCAAATTCTAAATTCAAGAAAAAACTACCCCATAAGATAAAGCATTTACTAAATGTTATTACAATTCCATAATTCTAGGTACTCTAGAAAACATTCTAACCTACAAAAAAGATATGAATATCCATGTATGACTAGCTTCCTTGAGCAATGTGGAATGGAATGAAAGAAAATGACACTTCATCATTAAGTATTCAAAAAAATTTATCAATAAATTCTATTAATTATAGCATGATAATAGGTAAGAACAACTTCATCCTTTTCCATCAAACCTGATTCTATATGCGATACCACCATACATATAACCATGCATTTTGCTATCACTGTAATCAATTTGTGACACAAAAATAGGCCACCCCACACATATCTTATCAACCAACATGCATTATAGGATCACATAACATAACATATAAAGGATAATATCCATAGCAACATAGAAGGTAGTAAACAACCAACATGGCCAACTATTCCATAGAAACAAGTCATTTGGCCTTCATGAAAATAGGCTTTCTCAGACCCAATCAATCACCATTACCCAAAAACTAGTTTTATTCCATCTTGAATTAACCATTTTAATTATTATAGGTTTCGAGTATAGAAAAAATAAGGAATCTTATATCAGAAGTTATAAATACATTAAATAATGCTTTACAAAAACTTTCAGTTTCATCACACTTTTAGGAATAACATCTCATCAACATGCCTTTAGACATTTTCAACAATAAGAAATTATGGAATCATGACATTTAGAAAAAATAATTAACTCATTGAAGAATAATTACATTAAATATGCATTCATCATCATTTCATTTCCATGAAATTTTAGGAAACTAAGGATTCACTAGTCTTAAAAATTTATCTATTTAGCCAACCCACAATTTTCTCACATTATATTCTTTAACCAATTTCATATAATTATAAATAATAACCCAATCATAATAAAAATTAAAAAGAAAAAATAACAAAGATAGAATAGTAAATAGTAAATTAAGAGGTATTTCATTATCATAAGGGGAAAACATGTGACCCCCAACCATAAACCATTATTTCATCAATACAGTTCATTATTTACTATGGTTAATTGCACCAGTAACCATGGTGATAAATCATGATAAAATTTTATTTTCATGTAAATTTAATGAAAAGAAATGAATCCCCTATCTCAATACTCTTGATGTTGTTCAATCATGAATAATATGATAATGTTGATCTCTGATCATATCTCCTATATGGAATCTACAGTCTCCCTAAGCTTTCATTCCATGAACACACCAATGAAAAATAATGAAACCCAATAAGAAAAAGGGATATAAACTAAAATAACATGGAAAGAAATAATTGGAGGAAATAAGACTAAATAGAAAAGAAACTATATAAAAAATATGAGGAAATTACCTCATATCACCACATATTCAACACAGGAAGCTGGGGATTAATCTCTGTTGAAAATGGTTTCAAATTACTTCAAAAAGAACTCTTTAGAACCTAGTGTTTGAGAGAGAAAAGTAGGTTTTGAGGGTTTTAGCGTATTTATAGTAATTTTGTGAAACATAATATCATGTTGTAGCACAACACACCATGCCATGGAATTGGGTGAAATAGGATACACTATTGTGTAGTACAAGGGACCATGACAAAACCTACCTGGTAAAACCACATTTTATAACCATAATACATATTCATGGTACATGTCCTATATTTTAGAAATAGGACCAAACTATAGCAGAGACCACCACATGTTAGAACTCCATTTCCAAGGGCAAGGCTATGCTACAGTTAACTCCCATTGCACAAATACCTCAAATAGTTTAGAATACCCCTCTGAATACTACAATGAAACCTATTGTTCCACATCAGTGGACTCGACCGGCCTATGTTGTATCCTTGATTCATGGCATTGATCTATGATAGGCTATGCTACATCCAACCCATCACAGAACAACTATGCTGAAATTGGTAGTTTCTCAAAATCCGTCTTCTCAGGACCCTATACTATAGTCGGGCTATTTAGACCACAGTGGTTTACCATACGGTACATCCCATGTTTCTATTCCATATAATCTTCTTGATATGAAATTTCACAACCTAACTCCATTTTTATTCCATGTTCCTCCTCTCAGCACCCCCAACCCTAAAACACATAATCTAAAGGGTTGTTAGGATCTAAGATCTTATAAGGCTTTACACTATAATTATTATGTTTCTATTGAAATATAGTTCACTTATAATATTTTATACACAAAAAATATCATTTCACTATTAAAATTTTCAACCATAATTAAATATTTTTACTTCAAATTAATATTTTACCTTCCATTATAAATATTATATTACCACCTCATACCATTATATATTTTTGATTCTAATTAATATAGTTGTCTTATAATTGTTATTATGTTTTATAAATTTATTTTAAATTGATACAATAATTACTTTTTTTCATTCTTTATCATTTACCATCCAATAACCATTAATAATTAATTTAATTATTACAGTTCTTATATATTCATATAAAATAAATAATTAGTATCTCATACAAGGAATACTTACTTCATTAAGATATTAATTTATAATAAAAAATATAGTTTTTGCATACAATTTATATTAATTATTGATTGAAACAAGTTAAAATCCATATACAAACATATATTAAAAACTCATGACATTACACTATCCCCCCTTAAATAAATTATGTCCATATAATTTTAAACATATATGAAAAAATTTACTTTCTAATTAGGTAGAGAACGAAAATATATGCTTTTATAGTTTTGACTAATTATAGTTTGTTTATGATAATTTCATAGTACAATAATATGAAATTAATCAATGAAATTTTTTATTTCTAAAATATTACTCTATTGAATCCTAGATCAAAAAATACTAAAACCATAGAAATACCATAAGGTTATTCCACAGATCATAAGGTGTTTGGTTTCAAGAATAACATAAAATATAACTAATTTAATCCTCAAAGGAAAATTTATAACTCTTAAATTATTTTTTACATATTAATCTCTAAATTTGTCCAATCTTGTACTATTATATCAAAAGTGATACCCCAATCATATGCTTATATATCTAGTGCTAAAAATTTAAATTTTATTCTAAATAAAATATTTGACATCGTTGAGTTATACGTTGTTATATATTCTAAAGGATATTATAGATATATATATTTAAATTATTAGGAAAATTAAAACACATACTACATCACTAAATTATGCATTTTTAATAATCTGAATACTTCTATGACAACTCTAGCTCTGCTCCATGTAAAACAAAAAATCCTAAACTGACATCAAAATTTCTTCTACTCAGAAAACAACCCTATTAAAACATCTGAAACCAGGGAGTGGCCAAAAGTATGAGTATAGTTTTTTAAAATATAATTATCTATTTTTTAGAAAAATAATAGAAAATATTATATGATAATGGTTCCTTCTAAACCAAAACTATTTTTAATAAAACCTTGTTTAATTGTAAAATTCTCTTTTTTCATAAAAACCAATAATGGTTTTTAGAATATGCATATCAAGATCATTATTTAAAAGATGTTGAAATAATAAAAATATCATTTTTTAAATAAAAACATTAATTATTTTTCTAAAGTAATGGGAAACCTTTTTTAAAGAGACAAAAACTAATTCTTTTGAAAAACAAAATCAAAATAAATATAGTGATTTTCTTAGAAAATATGTTACATGATTTTTCAAAAAAAAGGAATATATGAATATTGAAGGTTGTATGGAACCTTCCCATAACTAGATGGATATAGACCCTTGAGTTTTGTATTCAATCTTGATCCCTCATCATGTTTACAAAGTCCAAGTTCCAAGTTTTAATTAAAAATTATTTTCTTGCTAGCTTTTTCACTAGATTTTTCCATGAAAACCATATATTCAAATTAATAAAAATTGTTATATTTATATATAAAAACATATATTAATATAAATATTTATATATATATTTATATAATTATGAATATTTTTTCACAAAGTTTGAGTCAAATGAAATAAAATTTTAAATTAAGAAATGTAATACCTATAAAAAATTTAATGGATGAAATAGAATAAAAAAATACATAAAAAATATCTAGGCAATAATCTATTTCACAAAAAACAAAATTATTCATGTTTTTATAAAAAAATTCTCATTAAAATTGGGAATTTGATAATATAATTACACCTAAAATGTTGATTATAAAATCCCTAAAAATGTTGAAAAGTACAATATCTTAATACATAATCACTTTAAAAGGGGGTTTTATTTTTCTCAAAATAAAAAATATTAAAACATGATTTACATAAAATTTTGAAATAGTATTTCTCATATTATAGTGGTTTTGGGAAATTAAAAAAAATATAACTTTGTTGTTAAATAATTAATTCCCTTATAAGGAAACCTCATAAATTCTTATGTGATTTTCATAACCATGTAGATTCACATGTTCAATTAATTCTATTATACTATCAAGGGACATTAGTGATAGATTTTATAATGGGATAGGGATTTATTAGGTTATAAAACTCAGTATAATTTCTCACCATAGAAGTTAAAATCTCACCATACTAATATATATTAACCTCACTTGTTAGTGTGAGATCTTGTGTGAGCACTTGTTAATTTAGGATCCGATTAACTAGTGTGATTATCTTATACTTATTTAGATAAGATCAAAGAAAACTCAATCCACATTCCCTTATTATTATCTCAAATAATATAATAAATTAAATCACGTGAAGCATGATAATTTTACATGGGTCATTAATATTGCGCTATGACCATGGATAAGATCCCGATGTTGTGTCATTGTGAAAAAATCCATTAGTCCTCACTACTTTTATGCATATATTATTTCTCCTATGATCACTCCAAGAAACATTCACTACCTTTTAAAGATTTACGGTTTGTCTCATTGACAACCAAGGTTCACTCCCTTTATCCTCTCTCTTTACTTTCTATTAAAGGAGGGAGTACATTTAGACACACTGAACAATGCATGACTTCACTTTATAAATTTTTTTTATACATATTAGTTATCATTTATCTTGAAACTAAACATTCATAAAATTATAGTAAAAATCACTATTAAACAAACTTCAATTTCTCTATTAAAATAGTCTTCAAAGAACACTAATTTCCATCGTAACAGTCTTCATTGAGTACCAAACACATCCTGTGTGGTGAAACTTAAATCTTTCATAAAAATAACAACTTTTTAAAACATTCTCTATGTTGTGGGACTCCAAACATTCATGAGGCCTTTACAATGTCAAAAAATTATCCACTTTTCATGTGACTTATAGTATTTATCTAAACTCACATGGTCAAATTGACACAAGTTCATTCTTTACATAACTCGTATTAGAATTAATGATTTACATAAAAAATATATTAGAACAATTTATTTGTGAATTCAAATACTTCTGGTATTTAATGAGTCTGACATTCTAAAATGAGGGGGGGTGGATGCCTATTTTTAGATGTTTTAACCCATTCATGAAACTTTCGCACTCGCCATTTCCTTCTAAAAAACTCTTTATTCTATTCACACAAATATCTATAATCATGATACTTCTAGGAATATCTTCTATTCACATATTCTTATGAAAGAAATGGTGTCTTCACAAAAGTTTCGACATTTCTTGAAACTTACCTCTTTTAAGAAACTTAAATTTATGAATCACCTATATTTTCAGAAACAATGAACATTTTATTAATTCCATGTATTTAAAATATTTTGATAAGGTAAACTTGAAATGTAATTTTTTTCAAACATCATGAAACTTTTTTAAACTATTGATGTATTCACCCAACTCGTTCACTTGAGAAAACCCCATTCCTTTTCCATATTTCCATGAGATGGTTTGGAATCACCATATTCACTTTTATTCTAATTTCTTCAAGACATTTTCATTTACTCTATTTCATTGTGATAAATTCTCTCCCACACTAAAACATTTCTAGACCTATTTCTTCAGGTATCATCATGTTATTCGTCATCATTAAACTTTTATATGAACATTTCTTGATATAACCCAGTTTGGGTGTACCACTTTCTTGGATATCTTTAACCCATCTCTCAATATTAGAATGATATAATTTCTAGGCTCACTTAGTTCTTCATTAAATCTATCACATTACCTTTATAAATAACACCATGAAACTTTTACCTTATTTCCTTTATCAACGTTTCTTACTTCAATCCTTACCTTTAAGAGGGACACCATATTCTCATTCCACAGTTAACATAGTGAATTGAAAATCCAACATTATCCCCCACAACATATCAATTGAAATAAAAAATCCAAAACACCAACACACCAGGGTTGATTGTGAGAGGGTTGATAATGATTTTTACGCACACAAAATGGAAATGTCAATTGTCATTAGTGTAAATAAATCACACCCCTTGGATTAGTTTGAAAAACATTCATGAACCCTTTACCTTTATATTGGTATTACCTGATAAACATTTGACAATACAAAATGTCAATTAATACCAATACTAATTGTTGATTACTATTGTTGATAAATATCAATTATTTCATAGTGTGTGGAACATGATAAGACTGCTTCTTCAACCTCATTAGGTAACTGTTTTCATCATGAACTCCATTAATGATTTATCTTCATTGAATGAACATCCTTAGAATATTCATATTTATATCCTTCACATCATACTCCACAAGTAAATGTCTAGGAATGAACACACATGGATCCATGATCCTTTCTACTCTAGTATGAAAATGTGTATGGATTCATGATCTTTTATTCTTCTCTTTGACCCAAAATCCAATGTCTACATTGTAAATTATATCTAGATATATAATCCTGGGAAAAATCATACCTTCATAAAATGGGATATCACTTTCATAACTTTATCATTCTTCCCCTATTTTCTTAATGTTAAAAAAATATAACGGTTTATACTTTTTATACCATTGAGTCAATTAAATAAAAGAATAAAATATATATCCTTTCTTAATGATGTAGATAAGGGTAGTTTTTTATCTCCCCAATTTTCAATATTTTCCTTACTTTCACTAAGGAGAGATAATGAGCTCTATGGTATTAAACACCTATAATTGATAGTAACATTTGTTAGACCCAAAAATTCACTACTTATCCTACACCAGTTCTTCAAAGATAAATTAATGTTTGAGAAAACCTTCTATATAAAAAACATTCTTAATTTTTAGCTACTTTACACAATATTTTTAGTGGGTGAACACACCACTTAGAAGAAAACCATAAAAAACCTATAAGCATACTGATTTGAGACTCGGTGTTGGCAATAGTAAATTAAGGTAATAAAACTATTTCAATCCATTTTAAACATTTACATCCTTCAATCATCCAAAGAACTTAATATTATTTCATTAAAGTCTTCCTGATCTCTTCTTTATATCTAGACATAAAACAAATTCCAACTATTTAAATGGATACCAAATTTCACATATACCAACATGATGGTTGATACTAATTATTGAATCTTTCTTGATACAAAATTTTGAAATAATGACTCATTTTTTTACCTTTTCAGACCACTAAATTTATTGTACTTGGTAACTAATTACTTCTATTATCCACATGGTGTATTTCCTTGTGTTATGGGAGTACCATATATTATATATTCATCTCAATACTCCCCTTGAATTTATCCAATTTTTCCTAGAATACATAATTTAATTTCATGTGAGAGTAATCCATCCATAGTAGCTTCTTATATCTTAGGAATAGTCATATGATATCACTTGTTAGATCAAAGAAAAATAAAACAACAGATCTTATTTTTGGTTGATTCTTAATTTTTATATATTCAAGATATAATGTCAGATAGAAGAGGTGTTATGGGCATTAATGATACTTTTATATTGATAACACTTGATAGAAAATGAAATATAAACTTTAAATTATTGATGTAAATCATTGTGAATCCTCACTACTGCTTCGATTCTTCATCTTTCCTGATTCATTATGATTTCAGATATTGAAATTTTTCACCTATACCAATTTGAATATATTGAAGCTCTATATAACATCAAAAGACAAATTTGAATCTATTGTACCAAATTACCATGTATCTTATCACCCTTAAGACTAAAAAACATCAATAAAAAATTAAAATCATTTAAATAAATTGGGTGATGTGTTGTTTTACTTCCTCAAGTTGAGTAATGAGGATAGTTTTAATAACCCATCCTTTTAGTATCATACATTCCTTTTCCCCGTTTTACATTCGATGAAATTATTTCTATCACCTAATCCACCTCTTCTTCATTATGGTTTATTTTTATCTTAATATAATTTGGTTCCATTCAAGTCTCTCTCCTTTGAGTGATTCCACAAACACAAACTTCATTTTCAATGTCTACTTTGTACTAACCTATTCCTTTCTTGGGAATTTAGTTTCCTTATTTATCCAACTCAACAAATCATCTTACTTGGATACCCTTATAAAAAATTATCTTTTCACATGTTGCAAATTTGATCCTTCTTCCCCACATAATCTTATATCTCTATTTATCCCTTACTAGTTAATTAGATTTCAAAACCCTTGTCTGGTTTAAGGATCTCTCTTTCATATGAGAAACGTTTGAAGTCATTTTAGTTTTATAAATATTATTCTTTTAATTGATAGTTTCATTATATTAAACATCATATTTTGAACACATATGTAAACTTTGTTCTTTACATTTATTGTGATCACTCATAGTTCTATTCTTTCTTACATAATGGTACATTTTTTTATCCCACTCAGGAATGTCTCACATCCATCCTCTTTGAGATGAAATAAGGACACTGTGAATCTTCTTACTTGGAGAATATTTCATTGTATGATCATCCTCCATTATAAATATTGGAGAATATAAATTATTTTTCCTCTTGGTTTATTTAATTTCTTTCCCGGATGGATTTCTTGAGTAAACTGATGTTGTTGTCAGATTCACCTTTAATTGAGCTCCATTCCTTTTACGTAGAAAAGAAAATGTGTATTGAAGTGTAAATTTTTTTTTCTTTAGAATACTTATTGCTTTTAGTTATAAGAATGTAGGAAGTCATAATGATGATTTTAATTTTTACCTTTATATATTTTCTATCTATATGATAATGGATATCACATATAATGAATCTCCCATTAAAACCATAACACATATATTCACACATAATTTGATATGTTAATTTATAAAACCAAGTATTTGTAAGACAGAGAGTGTCAATAACACAAATATTGTAGATAACAAATGGTGTGTTGATATGTAATGCATCCCCCAAATCATGTAGTCACCAAGTCATAGCCACCCGCATGATTCTGACCGTAGCACCCTTTTTCCGACTGAACCTACACCTCAAGATATTTGGCCATATTTTATCTTCCAAAACAACTCACTTAGATTGGATCAAAAGTAACTTCTCATCTCAAAGGTACCAACACTACAAATGTATCGTTAAATGGAAATGAGGTTTAAAATTTATCATTGTTTTAATAAAAAGGTCTAACTGGGTCCTGTCCAGGTTTGATCTGACCCACCGGATGACCCGACCGAACCCCAGTACGGTCTGGCCCAAACCAGATCATCCCAATGGGTCTACTAGACTAGACACACATCATTCGGGCTGGTTCACTATGCCTCAATCAGTCTACCCTGATTGTGTGCCTCCATGATGACATGGTACTAAGCCGTATTTCACGCGGCTATCCCACCACACTACCTGCCCTATGGCCTTGCCACTATAGGTTCCTCTAGTATCAAACCGAGCTGCATCCCCCTGTCAATGATACGAACTCTTGCCTTGGCTTGTGCCCTCTGGCCACATTGGCTCAAATGCATCCCTCTAGCCACACTTTTCCTCCACCAGTCGCCCCTCTAGAAGCCTCTCCCTTATGCTCCGCCTGAATCGGTCCCGCTGGGCCACATCCTACTACCCCACCGGCCACCCTCCATCCTTCCCTCGTGCTCCGCATAGAATGAAAAGAATCATTCCTTCACCGTCGTTCCTTCACAGTGTCATTGGGTTGTTGGATCCTCAGTCTTGGATTTTTGACCCATGAAACAAAGAAGAAATAATCATCCTCCCATAAAATCATGAAGAATATGAATAACAAGGGGAAAAGTAGAAACAAAAAATCACAAGATTGATGGATCTTGGACTTTTTTCATGTCGGCGTCGATTTTTCCTTGTTATAGGGATCACAAAAAATGATGAAATCACACAGATCTAACTCCCATTTAATTCTCTTAAGATAAATCCTATCTCATAAGAGATCAAACCACTGATCAAACTGTTAGTGGTTTAGTCCACATTCATCATCAAATTTAATAACACGGAATTAATCATAAAGAAACAACAACCTACCTAGGATTTAGATTGGTTGTTGATGATGGGTTAAGCTGCTTCATCGTCGTCTGTCAATCCGTCGAATATGAGGTTCTTCATTCTGGATGCACCAATCTGTTGTTTTTCATTAGAGTATGCTCTGTATCCTTTCCTTAGAGGATTTCTAGCGTTATGTTGTAACCCTAGAATTCCATCAATAGGAAATATTTAATATAAACAAACACAGTGTCAAATAAAATATTTTTACTAAATATTTCTAATGACATTCACTTCCAAAAACCTAGATTCTTGGTCAACACATGCCAGTAAATGTTAAGCCCCACCTAAGGTAAATTTTCATTCTGAACACAATGGTGCCCTTGTATTTTTGATCTGGTCACCTGTTAAAGAGTTATTTAGTTTTAAAGAAAAAAACCGCTTGTGAGTTTTATTAAAAGCTGAAAATTTTTCATCAATTTTTCCTGGGTACATCGGTCCTTGGAATCATATTCCTTCTCAATGCCTATTTTGGTAATTTTTCCAATTAATTTATAAAAATAAAATCGAATAAAATCAAAGTCATTACATTCTCCCCACCTTATGGATTTATGTCCATGAAAGAAAAAAAGGGATACTTGACAAAAAGATGAGGGTACTGAGCACGAATCTGAGAATACTACTACCAAATGCGCTTATGGAGATTCCAGTGCTACCACCAAACTCGCACTAGAGGAATTGACCACCCAAAAAATATCCTTTCTTATCGATCATTGATCTCCACTAGGCACTCCACAAAATTAACCACATCATCAATATATATCTCTCCTCAATTGAGGACATGTTATGGATCATGCATGTACCTCCTCAGCTGTGACACATGGAATACATCATATACCTAATGCAACTATAAGGGTAGAGTTATGGGGTACGCCACCTCGCCAACTCTATGTAGAATCTGAAAAGAGTCTATGTATCTTAGAGATAACTTGTTACCCCAACCACATCTCTAAAATCATAATCAAGGTGAGACCTAGAGAAACACATGATCTCTATCCAAGAACTCAAAGGCCTCTATATCATAACATTATATGACTTCTTCAGGCTCGGTGAAGTCCTCATCCACTCCTAGATGATCTACACCTTCTTGGTGGTAGCTTGTACCAAAATTGGACCCATGAGTCCTGACTCTCCTTGGTCAGTCTAGCAAAGTGGGGACTTGCCTGGTCACCCATAAAAGTCCTCAAATGGTACCATACCAATGGTGGACTAGTAGTTCTTGTTTTACGTAAACTCCACTAGTGGTAGGTGATCCTCCCAGTTATGATGGAAGTCCAAGATGCAGGCACGTAGAATATCCTCAAGAACATGAATGGTCTTCTATATCGGGCCATCCATCTAGGGATGAAATTTCATGCTCAAGGATAACTGAGTCCCAAACAGCTCCTACAGTTCCTTCCATAGATGTGGTGGGAAACAAGCATCCCAATATGAAACGATCATCGATGGCACTCAGTGGAGCTGAAGTATCTACTACACGTATAGGCATCTGCAGCTCTCTACTAAACTCTACTCAATGATTGGTAGGAATTGGACTAACATGGTGAGTCCGTAAATGATCCCCCCGATGGTATCATGTCCCCTACATTCATTTAGTAAACCCATTTTTAATTCTATCGATATCCCATCCCACTTCCACTATGGAACCTCAAGTGGTTGGGTCAAGGCCACTGGAACCTGGTGATCAACCTTTAATTAATGGAAAGTGAGGAATCATGAATTGAACTTAGCCACTGCCTTATTCATTCCAGTCCACTAGAATGGACGTCCAAGTTCATGTTAAATCTTCACCACACCCAGATGTACCACTAAAGTAGGTGAGGGTAACTCCCTCAGAATATCATCTTGAAATTACACTAGTAAAATTGTGCGCCCTCTGAAACGAACAAGGTGCTCCTTGCCTATCAGATATCCAACAGGTGCATGCCCTATGGACAACTAAGCACATCGGGTCTCATAGTCATTATCCCCTAGTTGTTCCTCCCTAACTCATTGTACAAGTGGGTGGGTGAAAACCATCAACATGAGGTATGATGATCCATCTCTATCTATTATGGATATCTGCAATGAGGCCTACTGCTCTGACACCTCACTAAAGAACTACAAGTTGTATCTCTTATTGAGAGATTTTCCCACAACATTCCCCTTCCTTGGAGTATAGAAAATATCAAATTCATAATCCTAGAGGAAATATATCCATCACATTTTTATGAAGTTCAAAACCTTTTGAGAGAAAATATAATTTTGAATCTTGTGTTCAGAGTAGATGCTAAACCACTAACCCATCAGGTAGTGTCGTCACATATTCAATGTGAAGACTACCTCTAATAGCTCAAGATAATGGATTGTGTAGTTCTTCTCATGTTTTCTCAACTAGAGAGAAACATAGGTAATAACCACTTTCCCCTACTTCAAGACACAACCAAGACCGGTTCCTGATGCATTGCAGAACACTACACACCTAACAGCCTCCTCTAGTAGTCTCAATATGGGGCTACTTGTCAACCTCTGCCTCATATTCTAAAAGAAATGCTGGCACTTCTATTTCCACATGAATGTCTACCCCATCCGTGTCAAATCCATAGAGGGTGCTGCTACTCTAGAAAGGTTGGGTAAAAACCTCTGATAGTACCCATCCAAACACAAAAAACAATGCACCTTAATGACACTCTTGGGTGCCTCCCAAGCAAGAACCACCTCAATATTCACCGGATCCACTAAAAATCCATCCTATGAAGTGATGTGTCCCAGAAAGTAGACCTCCTGAATGCATAACTGAAACTTCGAGAGCTTCCAATAAAGCTGGTTCTCTTAGAGTGTGTCCAGGACCATCCTCAGGTGTATCATGTGCTCCTTGGATACTGATTACCCTAGGATTTCATCAATGAAGACCAACATGAACTGGTCTAAGTAAGACAAGAAGATCTGGTACATGTGTCCCATGAAAACTATTGTGGAATTTTTTATTCCAAATGGAATAACCAAGTACTCACAGTTGTTGTATCGACATATAAAGGTTTTCTTCGGTACATCTTCATCCAATACATAAAAATGATGATATCGAGATTTAAGGACAATCTTTGAGAACCCCCCCAATCCTGTCTACTGGTTGAAGAGGTCGTTGATCCTTGATAGTGGATACATGTTCTTCAAGGTCCCCGGATTCAAGCACCATAAGTCCACACATTACCTCAATCTCCCGTATTACTTCTTGGAAAACAAAACTGGGGCCTCCTAGGGTGAAACACTAGGTCTCATGAAGCTCTCCCTCAGTAAGTCCTCCAACTGTACCCTCACCTCACGAAGATCTGTGAGAGCCATATGATATGCAGGTGTCCATATCGGTGTCATCCTAGGGTGTAGATAAATTCAGAATTCTACCTCCCAAAAAGGAGGTAATCTTAGAACATTATTAAGAAAAATGTTCTCATATTCATCCACCACTGAAAGAAAATGGTCACTCATATCATCCACTGCACTGAGGGTGAGGATAGAAAACTGATGTGTGATAGTCTACACCCTCATATGTGTGATTCTATCCTTCACTGCATCAGTTTTATTTTCACAAATAAAGGAAAAACTGGTCTAATCCTAGAGGAAAAACTACACTCAACACCTAAAATAGTCAATCTAGCATGAAATATGGATGACCAGTCCATACCGAGAATGACGTTGTAAGGCTTCAATGCTGCCACCAAGGGATCCCAACCAAAAATATCACCTCCAAGAGTAGGGTCACACTATCAACACCAGTGTGTGATCATCCTATCCCCTCCCTTAGGAGTCTCTTAGGGTAAGTGTCAAGTCAACCGGTCCACCGGAATCTCTAAGTCTCAAACAAGGGTCGTAGTAAGAAAAGAATGACTGGAGACTATCACTACTACAAATATGGCCTTTATCAATTCTTTAAAAGTCGATTAACAGCACTAAAAAATCATTTTTAATCAAGGTAAGGATAAAGGGGGTCCCTTTAACCATCTCTTCGAAAGGTGATGATAAAAGTAAAAAAAAAATAAAAAAAATAAAAAATAATTATATAATGCTAGGGGGAGCTTTTAAAAGCGCTTGACCACCCCCCCTCACACTCTCTCATATGCTGCCCTTCCCCTGTATCCCCACACGTGCACACCCCTTTGATTCCACCTAAACTCGAACCCGCGACCTTCGCCCTTTCACTGCTGCACCTTTACCACTACCATTTCATTTTTTTCTCTATTTAGTGATATGTCTACTTATTTTTATACATATTTTGTTATATTTATTGTTATATTAATATAGATTAATATATATATATATACATATATTATTCATATATTAGTATATATATATTCATTCATATATTAATATATATATATATTTATTTATTTATATATTTTTAGTTATAATTTTTTATCTGTATATTTATTTGTATCTTAATATATATTTATAAGATTAGTTTTAAATAAATTTATGAAATATGTTTTTTATGTGTGTTTATAAATAAATAAATACATACATACATACATATATACAACACAGAGACACACAAACACAAACACATATATTTATGAATAAATACATATATATGTGTATTTAAAAAGCCATAGAATGTTAAAACGACCATAACTTATAATCCAGAAGCCTGTTTCAACACCAAAACCAGTAAAATCGAAGAAAATGGAGCAATATTTGATATGATCTATGACACAGGCTTAACAAACACCCAGATCAGAAGTTATACCTGTTTGAATGTTAAAAAATTCGGGTATCCTGACTAAAAACTCAGTTTTGGAGGGAGACCTTCTGATCCTTTTTAGGCCTCGAAAAATGTGACAAAGCTTTTTTGGGTCACTAGCGTGTAGAACGCTTCACAGGAGTTGATTTGATATGCTGTAAAGCTCAAACAGACACATGGATCAAAAGTTATGGTCGTTTGAAGTTTGAGTTACATTTTCAACTTATTTTAGATCTTTTATTATTTTTTGGATTTTTTAAGCCTTCAAATTGTTATTAAATTATTTTTAATCAATAATAATTAGCAAAATAAAAATTAATAATATTTTTTAAAATATTATAAATCGATTTTCACTAAATTTCTTATATATTAAATGTAATATACTATTTATACATATCTAAAACATATTTAAAAAATACATGTTATATTTATATCAATATAAATATACTTATATAACAATATTTTATTTTTCATGATTTTTTTTGAAACATAAAATATATCAGCGGTAGGAAAAAGTGCTGATAAATCCCCCCTTTATCAGTGCTACTAAAAGAATCGCTGATAAAGTGGTCCCCTTTATCAGCGCTAAAAAAAGCACTGATAAAGGGGGGCCTTTATCAGTGCTAAAAAAAGCGCTGATAAAGGGTAACTTTTGACAGCACTTTTTTTAGTGCTATTAAAAGTGCCCCATTATCAGAGCTTTTTTTTCACTGATTAAGGCCCCCTTTATCAGCGATTTTTTTAGCGCGGATAAAGGTCCCCTTTATCAGCGCTTTTTTTAGCGCAGATAAAGGGGTAGCGCTTCCCTTGCCCATTTTTGTAGTAGCGTCTGTCTATCGAAACTGGAACTGAGGTGGAAAAGACATAGATCATACCTTTAATCATCCCTAGAGCACCGGGGTCATAATTCTCCATCACCTGCAGCTGGCCACGTCTATGTCCACGAGCTCCCTAAGCCCCTGTTGGACCACCTGGGGGTGGTGGTGGTAATATGTCGAACCTATGCCCCCTCCTGTTTCCCTACCCACTCCTTTTCCATGTCGTCCTCCTGGTAGACTACCCTGCTCATGCCTCCTCCTCTTCCCAGCGGTCCCTCAACCATCTCCTAATCATTCGTACGGCGGTTCGAGCAATCTCGTGGCATATATCCCCAACCGTTGAATAAGTAAAACAACTTATCCTTTAACTGACTCACTCTGCCCTGGGAGCCCCACGCTACTGATCTAATGTCCTGGGGTGGTCCCCCAGAGTTCTTGACCCATTTGGGCCCCTACGACTGTTGTGGGCTACCTACTACCGAACACTTAGCAGCATACTGCCTGCTGGTAGCTCCCATTGCTGGTGTCTGCTCCACCAGAAATCTCTCCACTTGCAGAGCTCGCTCCAGTACCCCATCATATATAGGAATGCTAATGGATATCTTGGATTCCCTGATCTCCAAACGTACGTCCTTCTCAAAGGTCTCAGCCTTGAAAAACGGGTCACGTACCATATTCGTGAAGTAGTGGGAAAGGTTATTAAACCTCACCGAGTACTCCTCCATAGTCAGAATGACCTACTGTAAATGCAGAAGCACCTATATGCACACTGAGTGTAATGTAACTTGGAAGAACTCCTCTCTAAATAGTCGTTCAATGTCTGCCCAAGAGAGAGTCATCGCATCATGTTTCTATATCACTAAGAACTATGGGAAAATGTATATTTGCGATGGGTCAAGGGCTCGTCACAAATAGTTTGTCGAAAGGGGTTATGTGTGACAGGGAGTTTACCCCATCGCAAATAACCGTTATTTGCGATGGTCACTTACCGCCCGTCGCAAAAGGTTTGGCGCAAACTACACGCCAAACCGTGTGTAAGGTTATTTGTGACAGGAATAGGAATCTATCACAAATAACTGGTGGTGGTTTTTAGTATTTGTGACGAACCCTATCACAAATAAGTTTTTAACAGCCCACTGTAATTGATGTGGGTCGAGGTATTCGTAATGGGTCCCTTTGCAAATTCTCCCGTCACAAATAATCTAACCTATATATACCCCCATCAGTTTTCCTCTTATTTCACCTTTTACTCAACTTCTCTCTCTATCTATATTAAAACATTATCTTCTAAAATGTTACATCGTTTAAACATTTAAATCAGACCATTATCTGCAACTTTAATACTCCATATGCTTCAGTTTCAGGGTATTTATCTATTTTTTATGGTTTAGTCATTTTATTTTATTTTCAATTATTTATAATTTTTGTTAATTATATGTAAATTAATTAAATTAGAATTTCATATTAGTTTCTCAGTATTTATGTTTATGAATAGTTATATCTAAATGTTATTTAGCAATAAATTGTAATAAATTTCAATAATTTTAAATAATTTTATATAATTTCTAATCTTTAGTAATAACTAATATTAATTAGAAATAACTAGTAAAAAATTTATTAATTAATAATAATTATAAATAATTAATAATAAGTAGAAATAATTTGTAACAATTAAAAATAATTAGTAATAATTATAAATAATTAGTAATAATTCAAAATAATTAGTAATAATTAGTAACAATTAGAAATAATTTGTAATAATTAGAAATAATTTTTAATAATTAGAAATAATTTGTAATAATTAGAAATAATTTTGTAATAATTTTGAATAATTCTAATAATTCTGAATAATTTGTAAGAAATTTTAATAACTAGAATTAATTAGAAATAAATTTTAATAATTAAAAACAAATTTTAATAGTTAGAAATAAATAGTAATAAATAGTAATAATTAGTAATAATTAGTAATAAATAGTAATAAATAGTAGTAAATAGTAATAAATAGTAATAAATAGTAATAAATAGTAGTAATTAGTAGTAATTAACAATAAATAGTACTAAATAATGATAACTAGTAATAATTTGTAATAATTAGTACTAATTAGTAATAATTAGTACGAATTAGTATTGATTAGTAACAATTAGTAATAATTAGGAACAATTAGTAATAATAAGTTATAAATAGATAATAAAAACAGTAACAAATATTAATAATTAGTAACAATTATTAATAATTTTTAATAATTATTAATAATTAGTAATAAATCGTAATAAATCGTAATAATCAGTAATAAGTAGTAATAAATATTAATAAATAGTAATAAATAGTAATAATAAGTAATAATTAGAAATAAATAGAAATAAATAGTAATAAATAGTAATAATTAGTAACAAATAGTATCAAATAGTAATAATTGGTAATAATTAGTAACAATTATTAACAATTAGTAACAATTAGTAAGAAATAGTAATAAATAGATATAAATAGAAATAAATAGTAATAAATAGTAATAAATAGTAATAAATATTAATAAGTAGAAATAAATATTAATAGATAGTAATAACTAGTATGAATTAGAATGAATTAGTAAGAATTAGTAATAATTAGTAACAACTAGTGAAAATTAGTAACAATTAATAATAATTAGTAATAATTAGTTCCAATGAGAATAATTAGTCGAATTAGTAAAAATAGTAGAAATAGTAAGAATAATAGAAATAATAGAAATAGTAGAAATAGAAGAAAGAGTATGTAACAATTTGTTACAATTAGTAACAATTAGTAACAATTAGTAACAATTACAAACAATTAGTAACAATGAATAAAAATAAGTAAAAATTAGTAACAATTAGTAGAATGAGTAGAATTAGTGGAATTAGTAGAATTATTAGAATTATTAGAATTAATAGAATTATAAGAATTAGCAGAAATAATAGAAATATTATAATTATTAATAAATTAGTAATAAATTACTAATATATCCGTTACAAGTTAGTAATAAATTTGTAATAATTATAAATAATTAATAATAATTTTTACTAATTAGTAATAATTAGAAATAAATAGTAATAAATAGCAACAATTTGTAATAATTAGTAATAAATAATAAAAAATTGTAATAAATTGTAATAAATATTAATTAATAGTGTTAAATAGTAATAATTAGTAATAATTAGTAATAAATATTAATAAATAGGGATAAATCAGAATAAATCAGAATAAATAGTAATATATAGAAATAAATATGAATAAATAAGAATGAATAGGAATAAATATAAATAAAAAATAAAAAATAAAAAATAAATAGAAATAAATAGCAACAAATAGCAATAAATAGCCATAAATTGCCATAAATAGCTTTAAATAGCCATAAATAGCCATAAATAGCTTTAAATAGCCATAAATAGCCATAAATAGCCATAAATAGCCACAAATAGCCCTAAATAGCTGTAAATAGCCATAAATAGCCATAACTAGTCATAATTAGGAATATCTATGAACAAATAGGAATAAATAGGATTAATTAGGATTAACTATGATTAATTAGAAACAATTATCAATAATTATAAAAAAATTAGAAAAAATTAGCAATAAATTATAATAAATCATAATAAATTCGATTATATTGATAAACCGGCATAATTTCCAGCGAATTAGTGGCATTCCTTTTAGTCAATGTCTCAGCTCCTTGCAACTTTTTACACTGAAATCAATATTAAAAATATTCTCGAACATACATCGAAGTAGATTTTTCAAAGTGATTTTAGTACAAGAAAGATGCAAGGAGGTGAGTCATCGGACAAAAGAGGATCTTTTTCTTGACGAATCATCCTCTTCCAAATTTCTACAACTGATATCACTATGAATAGTCTAAAACGACATAAGAATATCCATTTTCGTATGCACAAGAGCATGTAGAGAATTTCTCTACATGCTCTCGTGCATTCGGAAAAGGATATTTGTACCTCAGAGTAGACTATTCATAGTACTTTAAGACAAAGAAATTTTTAAGGCGATGAATCCTTGAGAAAAAGAGATACTGCATATCCATTGGAAATTGTGTCGTCAGTAATTAAGAATAATTAGTACAAAATACCTAAATTTATTAATAAATAGTGGTAATTATAATAAATTTTTATAAATGAGTGTAGATTATTGTAAAAGCATAAAAATACTATAAATATCTATAAAATAATATAAATTATGATAAATTTATATAAAATAGAATTTAATTGTCTTCTATTTTTTGGATAGTGTTTATCTTATTTCTAAATATACAAAATAACTAATTATTTCATATTTTTTAGAAAAATATGGATTGAGGAAGTCGACAAAAGTCCTTATTAGTTGACTGTGCTTGGATAACTCAATGAAAGAATCCAAACAGTTCTAGTTTAAATCTTGTATATACTGACGGTGTTTAATATTTGTTATCATTTTCATCATCAAAACCAAATTTTTTTTCTGAAGGGACAATTAAGTGTCCTAGTAAAAAAATTTCTTTGAGGACATATAACATATTTGACAACATTGGAGCTCATTTATTGCATTTTGGTTTTCAACAAGATTATGTTTTTGGGTATAAACATAGTGAATAGAGTTCCAGAGAGGATATTAATAATTTTGTTCTAGATCTATCATAGTTTCAATTTTTAGTACATGATGTGGCATGTATGTCTATTCAACAAACTAAAACCCAGGATGATGTTGATTTGACTCCTATGATGGAACAATCTTATTCATATGAGTTGTTGAGGTCTGATGAGGATGCCTTATATCCTAGTTGCATGATAAGCAATCTTGAAGCATTTTATAAATTTATGGCCATTAAATCGGATAATGGAATGTTAAATAGTTGTTTTGATCAGATTTTCTCTATCTTAAAAATACTACTACCTAAAAAAAATGTGTTTCCTAGAAAATTTTATGAGGGAAAGAGGTTTGTTCTTAATTTGGGTCTTAGTTATCAGAAAAATTCTTGATTTTTCAAAGGAATTCACTTTATATTTTGGTGAAATTGAATTGTTGAATAGTTTTCCTACATGTGTACAATCAATGTACATGTCAGTATTCATGTTGGACTTTCTTTATAACACCATATAATTTACCTCCATGGATGTTGATGAATGAGCCATATATATTTTTGACCTTATTAATTCTAGGTCATCTGAAAAAGAATATCGATTTTTATTTGAATCGATTGATTAATGAGATGAATTCACTATAGGGTAATGGTGTTAATACAAATGATGTTTTGGTGAAACAAAACTTTCTATTGAAATCTTCATTGACGTGAACAACTAGAGACTTACCATCATATGGCATGTTATATGGATGGAGTACACATGGTCCAAAATCATGTCCGCATTGTATGAGAGATAGTAAATCATTTATGCTCGTCAATGGAAAAGGCATTTTTTTTATTTTCATCACAATATTCTTCCTACCGATCAACATTTTCAAAGAAACAAATATCATTTTAGAAAAAGAACAATTGAAAAATATGGGACTACAATAATGATCTTAGGTATAGAGTTTAAATCAATTTTCTCTTCATTACCTACCATCTCATTTGGACCAATAATAAATCCATAGAAAATTTATGGGTTTGGAAAAGAGCGCAATTGGAAAAAACGAAGCATTTTTTGGGATTTTCCATATTGGTCTCATTTTTTGGCCCATCACAGGTTGGATGTGATGCATATTGAGAAGAACTATTTTGATAATTTATTTCATATAGTTTTGGATACCCAGAAAAGACCAAAGATAATGTAAAGATATAATTAGATCTTACACAAATTTGTATGAGACAAGAACTTTCACTATTTGAAAATGTCAAATCATAGAATTTAATTTCCAAAATCATATTGTAAACTTTGAAAATATATTAAATTATTATTTTGTCTGTGGATTTTAGATTTGAGACTTCTAGATGGTTATGATTCCAATTTGGGAAGATGTGTCAGAAATGGTCATATTCCTGGTTTAAACAGTCATGACTGTCATGTTTTAATGAAAATACTTATTCCAATTTGATTAAGAGGTTTGTTAAATTTAGTGATTTGGTATGTACTTACATACATATCATATTTTTTCAAGTCATTTTTTCATCATCAACAAACTACGATTATATAAGAAAACTAGAAGAAGGTGTCTTTTAATTTTATGTAAACTATAAAAAATCTTCTTGTTGGATTTGTTAGACTCAATGTAGCATTTGATATTAAATTTTACGCATGATACAGACTATGGAGTTCTAGTACAGTTTTGATGGATGTACCCGTTTGAGAGATGCATGTATAAGTTTTAAAAAAAGTATGTAACAAAGCATCAGTTGAAGGAACGATTGCAGAAGCTTATTTACAAGAGTAAATTTATTTTTTCTTCTATCATTACTTTAAAAATGAATATCTTTCAAAAGATAACCACATGAGCTGTAATGAGGGAAATTTTGATGATGACATGAGAAATAAATTATTAGTTGTCAATCATCTCGAACATGGATTTAGTGGAGTTCATGAAAGATGAATTTCAGATGATGAACATCATAGAGTTCATAGATATATTCTCCTAACCTAGGAATAAATTACACCATTTGTACTGTAAGTGATCCTATCACTTATACAATAATTTTTATAACAATACATTAATCTTATTTTATTTTTAGGTTATATGATAGTTATATCAAGTAATAGTTTTCAAAAATTATAGCAGTTCCTCTTGAAGAACGACATCGAAAAATGTTACCTACTATTTTCAAAAACTGGTAACATTAATTATTTTTCATTTCACATAAAAAATTAATTTAATACTTGTTATAGTGATGATTGTTTTACGAATTTTCAGGTATATCAACTTCCTTGTAAAATCGATAATTTATTGTCTGTATTGAGTAATCCACCATAAAATATGATTAAATCCTATAATGAATATGTAGTGAATGGTTTTTGATTTCATAATCATGCCTATGGAAAATAAAAAAAACACAATGAATAGTGGTGTTTTCTTTAGAGGATCACATCATAAATATAATAATATTTACTTTTATAGCATGTTGGAAAAAATCATTGAACTATGTTATCTAGGAAAACATTATATAACAGCATTTAAATGTCATTGGTTGGACACTGAGAGAGGCTTGCGTGTTCATCTGACCCATGTAATCATTGATATTGAATATAAAATTCATCTTATTATAAATGAACCATTTTTATTATCTCATCAATAACATAGAATTTATTATTAAAATTAATGTGCTATTTCAAGAGAGTTGGGTGATTGGTGAAGAATAATAAAAATTAAATCTTGAGAGAATCAGTTTACTAAAAGTAAATGTGGTTCCATTAAAGTGAAATAAATAGATTTTTTTCAAGAGATTATTCTGAATCCATGTTTTTCAAGAAGAGTCAAGAATATCATCGATGACACCCCACAGTTAAGGGATATGGTGACAACGATGTTAATGATGTTACAACAGAATTTGAAATGATGAAAGACGATGCAACAAAAACTGATATGGAAATTGGTGATACTAAGGAGGAAAATGAAGACATTGAGATCAATAAATATAAAGATGTGGATAAAGATGGAAATTGACATAGAAAAATTCATGTTATAATCATATATAATATATATCCGTATATAATAGTTATTTTCAACTATTTTCTAACAATAATCATTTTGTGTTTCAGATGGAAGATGATCTACATTGTATGTTATAGGAGGTTGATATACCTTTAGACAAGCAGGAGGTCAGATAAGTCAACCCTCAGACTATTGGCAGTTTAGGGGGCACATAAATGGGGTGTGGTCTTGCCCAACTGATGATTCTCAACCCTATACCTGATTGAATTACACATATTGGGTTCAATCCACGCATGTAGAGTTATGTTTACATGTGAATTTCAATTAGTTTTCATTAATTTATTTATCTACTAATTTTCTGATTAATTATTATTTTTTTCACAGCTTTACACATATAGTGGTTGGACAGGGTAGCACTATATTGTGTAATTATTTTTATGATGCATGGGTGTCATGGGATTATATTCCAATAAATGTTTAGTAGCGCATGTTCTAGCATTGTCTTGAACATAAATAAATAATATTTATTTTGAAATTAATTTAATTAATAACTTGATATAATAAATTATTTTTCGAGTTTATTGTATCTAATTGAGGAGAGCATGTGTGAGGCTATTTGGAAGGCATGAAAGGGAGCTCTGCGTACGTGTTGCACTCAGTTTTTGCACAATTTGAAAAGGAAAGAAATGGAGAATGCAACAATGCAAGTGTTTTATGAGACATATCCCGTCTAATGGCCTGAATATATTTCATCTCAATTTTGGGATGGATTATGTACACACTGATTGAGTAGGTAGTTTTAGAGTAGATCATTAGTAGATCAACAAAATAGGGGGAGACAGAAGGTGACACATCGAGTTGGTAGTCATACATTCAGTACACATAGGGAGCATATGGTAAGTACATTATTTTCAAACATTGTATATAACATTAAATGTAAATGATTTATTTATATTCCTATAGGCAGTCGTATAGCATGATATTATGAAGTAAAACGTTTATAGGAGGATGTATAGTGATCCAGCTAATGAGGAGATTAGAGGTTCTTTCCAGCTTCAGATTGTGGACAGTATAAGTTTTTTTAGTATTAAATTTAAATACAAATATTATTTTAACAATTTTAATTTTAAATTACAATTGAAGGAGTCATATGAGGTTGTGACGTCTCAGACAGATGTTGAGATTTAAGCCGAGACCGATGCCCAGACCAGCACCCCCCGATTTAATGAGGTAGCATGGATGCAGGCGACCCAGTATGACTTTGATAAAGGTTGATTTGTTAGTATCGATGCTCGAGTGGCCCCTGAGGGGGTTTTATGGCACATCTACGATGTCAGCGTCTTGCTCAAGAGGAGCACACAGACAGTCATCATTATCTCATGTAAAGTATCAGGAGTATCTATGAGGTAAGAGTGAGCTTATAGAGACTATGTGTAGGGAGCATGAGGAGATACGTGAGTACCAGTAGCAGCAGCAGGAAGAGTTCTATGACAACAGTAGTAGTAGATAAAGGATGAGATGCGCTGATGGAAGCAGGAGCAAGAGCAAGAGTAGATGGAGTACATGGGACGTCTGACTTGCAGTTTAGTGATGATGTTCCCTCCACCATCTCCTTCAGCTCCTCTAGATGACCCTCCCCCAACCAATGATGTATTTGTATGTCATGATGAATCTTTTGGATGTATTTTTTTGTAATATCAACTATTTAATGTTTTGAATAGTGTTTTTTATATTGTCTAAAAAATTATAGTTTTTTATTTTTAATTTATTTTTTATTATTTTTATAATTTTATTAACTTATATAATTTTCTATTTTTGTGAATACACAAGTTTTTATTATATTACTAATAATATTATTTCATTAAAATAAATAATATTATTACTATTTTAATTAATTATTTTATAATTAATTTTATTTTATGAATACTTTTATTATTATTTTATTTATATTTATATTATATTATATTTATTATTTTATAAATAATTTTATTTTATTACTATAAATATTAAGATTTTAATTATATGAATATTATATTATTGTTAATATTATTTCATTTTTTCATTTATTTTTTTTAAAATAAATAATTGCGACGGTCCGTTGAAAAAGGTGTTTTTTAGTTATATTTCGACAAGTAATTGTGATGGTCCATGGCAAACGATTAAAAACTGAGAAGCAATTTGCGACAGTTTGTTGATCCCTATCGAATAGTTTCTTAAAAAATCCCTGAATGTTTTTTGAAATGGTTCTACTGCATATTACAAATAATCAGTTTTTACAATGGTCCATCATAAAAAGAAATATTTGCGACACCGTTTTCCACGATGGGTCATTTTCGGTGAGCTCCCGTCATAAAAGACTATTGGTGATGGGAGACCACCGCAAATGAACCATCATAATAAGATATATTTCCAGTATTTAAGCTCCATTGTCTCCCCATTATTCCCAGAAGAAGACTCATAGATTGGACTACCATTTGATCGGTAGGTGTCCTCACAAGGCGAAAGGCACATGTAACTATATCTAGCCAATACTCATCTATATGGTGGTCTGGATCACCCCTAGAATTGGTAGGCCATTACCTCTAGAACTCATGAAACACACTCAACCTTCATAAATCATCAACTGGTAGCAATAGTAGTAACTACTACTTGATGGGTGGTGGTATCGCTGGTAAACCACCCGGAGGTTCTATATCTAGTGTAGGGAGTATCTCTGGTACAATACCCTATACTAACACATCATCACTAGCCAAATCATCCTCATGATCACACAATATAATCCTGGCTGGCTGTCTATGTAAAGGCATCCTAAAGTAGATCAATATGTTCCACAATCAATATAATATACCTGGTGAGCTGACTCAAGAAGGACATGAGGACACACCCAAATCCTATATGATGCATGTACCATTATCTCCCCTACAACTAGTGTTTTCATGTACCAAGACGAAATTATAGTTTCCATATTACTAGTGTATGGATTCATCTTCCACCTCACTAACATTGGAATCCCAAGACTAAAATACATACTCGAAACACTCAACACTATTTACCCAAACCAACCTCACAGTCTCGCGGTCCTTAAGTAGAACCTCCTTATGAAACCACTCTGTCATGACCCATCCTAGAGGGTCATATGTAATGACTAACCCAATCCTTCCATTGATAGGCCAGGGCTAGGTGACTAGCACTGAGTACGAATATGCCACAATGGGAGGCATTTGGTTAAGTACCTGTGCACACACACACACATCTCCAATACCAAAATGCTGGAATGTAAAAACACTAATTAAACAATGCATTCATACACTAAGATACCAACCGTATAGTATAATAGTAGGAAACCAGAAAATAAACAAGACAAGAATACAATCCCACCAAAAGAAAGAGTCTATCAATGTGAATGCACAAGTTCTTGAAACTCATTCGTAGAAAATCATACCTGAAGGTTAGGTGTAGGACAACTGTTTGAAGCTGTAGAAGCACACCTCATCTATCTAATCAATCTAACCATCAATTGGTCCTTGTCCACATAGAACTCTATCAAATAGTCCATTGTCTGCACAGGTCATTACCCATGTGGGAAAATATTTTACAGGGGTTAGTAAAGAAATACTGAGTAGGACACCACGAAACCACAATGGAATGCCACAAAGAAATACATAAAGTACAACACAATAAATACCTGAATTATACCACAAGAAATACATGAAGTGTACCACAAATGAATACAATAATTGTATTGTAAACAAATATGCAATGTATACCAAAATTAAATACACGATTTATTGTTAGCGCATACACGTATAAGTCAATAGAATGAAAATCAATATTATCATACATATTCCATAAAACACCCAATATTGGTATGACATAGAGTGTCGATAACACACAGAGTATCCATAACACATGGAGAGTCAATAACACATGGAGTTCCGATAACACACATAGTGTCTATAACACACGGAGTGTCAATAACACAAATATTGTGGATAAGTCATGTTGTTCCCAAATCACATAGTCACCAAGTCACAGCCAGCTACAGGATTCCGCTAAAAGAGTGCTTGTACCGGGAGAACCTAATCCTAAGGCCATTTGGTCATATTCCACCTTACACAAAAACTCAATTAAAGTATATAAAAAGGAACTTCTCATTTCAAGGGTCCCAACATCGCAAATATTTTTTCTAAAAGGACACACAGTTTGAACGTTAGGGCTATTATACTAAAAAGGTATGACCCACTGGTCGACCTGATCTGGTATGGTATACCCAATCTGACCCAGTCAGGCTCGGTCTAGCCTAAAGTGGATCTTTCCACTGGGCTGTAGGAGTTTCCTTGCTCCTCCGATCCATCCCACTACATGTGGGATGGATCAATGCATTGGACGTGGTAAGCCCTGACTACGTGACTCCGTGATGATGTTGTGTCATGTCACATTTCAAACGGCCTTCCCCCCAAATTGCATTCCCCGTGTCCTCACCACCATGGGTTTGTCTAAAATAGCACCGAGATGCATACCTCGATTAATGTCATGACCTCCTATAGTGACCCATGACCGTCGGCCACAACAGCTCTGACGCAACCCCATGGTTGCACTCCACCTCTATCGACCGCCCCACCAGTAGCTTCGCCTTAATTATATTCTTGGAAAATACTCTCTAGGACACATCATGTTCCCCCACCGGTTTCCCGCTGTCCATCCCTCGCACTCCTCCTTCACCAAAAAGTACCACGTCTTCACCATCACACATCTGCAGTGTTGTGGGGGTGTTAGATCTTCTCTCTTGAATTATAGTGCCCTGAAAAAAAGGCACAACAATCATCCTCCCATAAAATCACAAAGAATGCAAAGAACAAGGGGAAGATGAAGAAGCACAAAATCACCTGAAGGACATATCTTGTTATTTTTTCATGCTAGCCTCAATTCATCCTTGTGAGATGGATCATAAAGAATGAAGAAATCACACAAATCTAACACCCAATTAATTTCCACAATATAACTCCCATCCCACATGATATCAAACCATAGATCAATAGGTTTGTGGGTTGGCCTACATTCCCCGTCAAATTTAAGAATGGGGAATGAATCACGAAGAAACAACATCCTACCTAGGATTTGGATTGGTTGTTGATGAAGGGAAAAGTTGTCTCATCATTGTCCATCAATCCGTTCAATATGAGGTTTTTCATTCTTGATTCTCTAATATGACAGTGTTCATTAGAGGAAGCTCTATCTCCTTACCTCAAAGGATTTATTGGCCTATTCCAGAACCCTAGATTACTATCAAGAAGAAATATTTATGAGAAACAAATATATCATCAAATAAAATATTGTTATTAAATATTTCTAATGATGTTAATATCCAAAAACTGACTTTCAAGGTCATCCCGCGCCGGTCTATGTTAAGTCCCACCTAAGATAAATTCATTGTTCTGAATGAAAAAATGCCTCAGATTTCTGATCCGGGCACCCATTTAAGAGTTATTAAATTTTAAAGAAAAAACATCCATTAATTTTTATTAAAAACTAAACATTTTTCAATGATTTGTTCTGGTCACACTAGGCCTCAGAATCACATTCTTTCTTAATGTTTGGTCTCATAATTTTCCCAATTAATTTATAAAAATAAACTAGAGATAATACAAGTCATTACAAGTAAAATAATTTAATAAAGTAAAGTAGTACATGTGATTAAATAGTAATTACATGATGATATAGATTTTTGAGAATCATAAACACGAGCGTCGAAGCATGATATAACATGATAACTTCAAGGCACACAGGAACTTGAAACCGACATAAAATATGTTATCATAAAAATAAGTCAAAGCTAACCACTAAGGCATCATAACATCTTTCTCTTAGGATATCTTCCTAGGAACAATACATATTATCACATGAGATATAAACATCACCCAATTAAATAGAGGGATATTTGATTTTGGTCCCTCTAATCGCATTCATATAATGTATATACATTTTTGTGCCACATAGATCAGACAATATAATAAAATATTTCAATACTTTTAATGACATGATTAAGGAGTTCGATTTATATACATAAAATACACCAATAAATTAATTATAAGCACATATAGGTGAATACCCTTGAGTGGAAATGGTTAAACGGTTTTCACAACATAACATTTATGCACGAGAAAATTATGAAATTATTTCAGCAGCATGGAGGGTTTAGATAATGTTTCATGGAAGGGATTAATGAGAGTGAAAGGTGATATATAATTACATTTTAATCATAATTATATTAAATGTATATGTAAAATCACATTATAACATGAACAATTAGAAATTATAAACCCTCAATACAAAGAGAGTACACGAATAAAAATGAAGGGTAATAGAATTTATTACGTTAAGGGGGTGCTTCTAAAATCATGGTATGATCTTATTATGATCCTAGAAACACATTGGGGGATTTATAGAGGGAACAATAGAGAGTAAATTCAACCTTAATGGGTTTGTATTGATTTAAAATGGAAGATTGGATGGGTATTTATATCTAAAGTGAGGTAAATTATTTATTTATTTTTAAACATTGGTTTTGGACTATAAGTAATAAAACTATGAAAACCAAAAATATTCCTAGCATTTTTCCATTATGTCTTCCAAAGAGGAGTGGTTCTAAATAAATCATTAAAACAAAACCATACATGATGTGGAATTGATTCATGTTTATAATGTATTTTCTTTAAAACCTTATAATATTATATAGGTTTTAGAGGATTCATTAATCATTTATAAAACTAATAAAATAACTTCAAAAAACAATACTTTAATGGTAAAATATATTTTTGTTCAGATATTTTCCATATAGTATTTATTATATCACTTTTGAGATACTATTATTTCATAATACATACCGTATAATTATATTGTATTTAATTATTACCCAAAAATTTGATCATCTCATAAAATTAAGAAAAGTTCACCATTGGATAATTTTAGTGTGGTAATTTCAAAACTAATATTTATTTAACCAAAATAATTTTCTAAATATTATAATTTCCACCTGTAGATAAAAATACTCAAATATTGAAAAAAGTTTTTATTACAAAAATAATAAATTTATGACATTTATGAAGATTACATTGGAATTAATATTATTATAATATCATATATATATATATGTTATTTCATAATAATATTATATTATAATTAAATTTACTTCGAAATTCTTGATTTTATAAAAAAATAGTGTTTTAATTGATTCTATATATTTTTCATAAAACAAATTGGTTTCAACATATCAAAATATAATTTTCATCAACTAGTATATAATCATAAATATAAAATAATAAAAAAGTGATAAATATAATCTTTATTTTATTAAAAAATAAAAATTCATACTACTGGGGTCTAGATACATACCCCTAATTACACTAGTGTATGCCCTAATGGAAAGGTGTGCGATGGTGGTACTTTCTTGGGGTGGTTTGGAGAACATGTTTTTGGTCGAGATACCAAAATGATTTAATTCTTCTATTAATATTTCACTGAAGTTTTTGTTGCCGAGTCTCCACTTGGTATTTATAAATCGAAATTATCAATGTTGTTATATACCTCAAAAGGCCTGACAAATGAGCTTTATAGGTTATGATAATGCTGGTAGAGGTCATCACTTATTCCTTTTATGTAAATTATGTATTATCATAACCTATAATATATTATAATCTTATTGGTCATCATAGAATGACTACATTTTCAACAATTATGATGCCTAATGGTATTCTAAGTTTTACAAGGTAATTATGGTTATATTTTATAATGGTACAAAGTAACAAAAAAATAGTGTATGTGTTTTCAATAATTTCATTACTTAATGAGGAGTTTATTCATTCATAAGATAATTTTTTTATATAAAAGCTTGAGTCATTATATGTATATTGCTAAAGGTGAACACGTGTATGCATGTGTCTTTTGACAAACACATAAATCACAATAACCAAATGCATCTCGTACACCTATCAATCACACCTTATGATAAATTTATACATAAGAGTCTAGTACCAAGAATTCATATTTAACTATTAGAATTGATATCTATTTAATGGATATTATTCTCTATATTTATGAATTACTATAGTGATATAATATTCTATTACTAGGATATATCATAATCTACAATAGATTGAAAATTGAAAGTTTGAACCATATCCCGACATATGACATCCTATATCATTTACCATGATGGAAATTTCACAAAATAAAATTCTAAAACATTTATTATTATAGGGAAAAAAATGTTAAGTGATATAGAGTTTCTTCATGTTAAAACATGATTTTCATAATAAAATCACATTATAATTATATGATATAGTAACTAGGTTTCATTTGCTAGTTTAACACTTAGACAAAGTATTGTAATTGATTAAAACCCCATAAACTCATGATCAACAATGTTTGATGAATGAAAACGGTCTTTATATAATTGAAGAAACTATTGTGTACCCTACAATTTATAGATGTATAAATTAACATCATAATATTTTCTTGATATAGATCACTCAAGGGAATTTGTTGGACTCCCCACTCCATTGTGTATCCATGGGTTGAAGCTGAATCACCCATTACATGGATAAGACCCTTGAATTTTCACCGCATGTTAGTTCCTATTAACGGCTAAGGGTGAAGAAGAAGATAGTTTCTATATTGAGGGATTATTTTCCATGAATTATCACATAAACCAGAACAACCCATCATATAATTACTACTTTTATATAATCCCTTCGAGGACACTCCATGGGTGAAAATACAACTCATTTGTAACAAGTTAATGTGGGTGGTTAGATCAAATGTATCCATCATCCATTCAAACTACCCAAGTGTATCATATTTTAAAATGTTTAGTTTAATGATTTCCAATATAGGAATATATGAATGTTTACTCTTTAACATTCCACTACCAAGCTATGGAAGTTCTATGAAATATAAATATTATATTAAACAATATTCCCAAACCAAGAAATATCACATATTTTTTTCTATATGTCATATAACATAACATATTAATATCATACTCTATGATATTGGTATATAAATAGATATTATATATATACATATAGTGATTCATTTCAGAACTCAAATAGATTCCTTACAGGATGGGCCAAATAGAATTGGTGGAGTTAAATAATAAATTGCAAGAGCATTTTGATAAAGGGTCCATATTCCCTAGTTCAACACCATGGTCTATACGAGTGATAATTTTCAAGAATACGGATTATTTAATGAGGATTTTAGTATATTATATATACCATAAAAATATCACCAAAAGGAATAGGTATCTACTACTAAGAATTAATGATGTATTTAATAAAATTCAAGGAGCTCAAAACATCTCTAAATTTGACCATTTATTTAGATATCATTAGTTGAGGGTGAAGAGTATGATATTCAAAATAGATTTTTCTCAAGAATATATGAACACTATGAATTCATAATGATTCCTTTTGGACTTACAAAATCCATATTAATTTTTATAGACATGTTGAATTTAATCTTTTGATGATACCTCGATAAAAATTTGGTAGTCTTTATTTATGAAATTATAATATACTTAAAGAGTGAGGAAGAACATTGGGATAATTTAAGGATCATTATTAAGAAATTAAGTAAGGGGTAAATTTATTTTATGTTCATTAAGTATGAATTTTTGATACAAAAGCTCAAATTGTTGGTGGTTCTCAACTTGAATAAAATAATTTCTATAGAACCTTCAATGAAAAAACCAATTTAAGAATAGATTAAACCCATATGAATCATATATATCCATATTTATCTTATATTATCTATGTACTAATGATAATTTTTTAGAAATTTCTCACAATTTTCTATCACCTTAAATAAGTTGGAACATAATGGGATAAGGATCACAAGAAATGTTTAGTAACTGGACATATAATCTCACTACCCTCAAGTGGAGAAGGTTTTTATATTATATTATTATTTTTTAGAGAAATTATTAAGATAAATATTAGTGAGAAATGATAATTTCATATCCTATGCATCGTGATAATTAAATATCAGCTAATATAGATTCTTGATGCATGATCTAGTGTTAGTTGTTCTCATCTTTACACAAACTATTTGGAGGAATTACCTTTGTTGACAGAAGTGTGATATATATATTTATCATAATTTTTTAAATTATATATTTACACATGAGGAGTTAATAATGAATTAATAAATAATGGTTGAATTAATTATGGACTATGATAGCTCAATATGCTACCATCCTGAAAAACCAAACCATGATGTCGATGTTAAAAGTAAAATGGAACATGATTCCATTTATGTGATGATAATTGAGAAATTACACATCTTTATAAGAATACAAAGGATAGATATGGAAATCATCAATATTGGAAAGAAAAAATACCTTGCCAAAATTATTTTCTAACCATATATTTAATATAAAATTAAAGCGATATAATGCTATGATATAGATCATTAAAATAAGATGAGAGAAATAAACCAAGGGAAGCTTCATGAAATCAATATAAAAAAGATGGATTTATTATATTTTGACTAGACACTATATTCCCTAATTAGCTAATATGGAAAAAGATATATTGGATGATTTACATAGATCATAATTATTCTTTTATACCTTAAGTTCCATGACCAATGGAGATCATCAAGTGATGTTTTGGTGAAAAACCATAAAGAGAGAGTTTGTTGAGTATCCCTAAAAAATGGTATTCTAGTAAGTTAAGGTAGAGTGTCATAATTATAAATACATGATGTAATCATTACCCATACCAACATAGAAACCAGATGAAATTACCATATATTTTTTCATGGGTCCTCTGAAAACATCTAACAGAAAAAAGTCAATATGGGTTGTGGTGGATCAAATCACCATGACTAACCAATTGATCACCATTCAGGAATATTTATTGATTGTTCATCATTATATGATATATATAAAGAAATTATTATGGATATATATAGAATCAATATATATCATATCTAATCAAGATCCATGGTTCTCCACTATGTTCTAGAGGAGTCTTCAACATGCCTTGATTATTGAGTTGAAAGATATGGAACCAAAAAATGCTAGGATGAATTCATTTAATGGAAAATTCATGTAATTTCACATTTATAAGAGATAAAATAGAATTTTTAATTGATTAAAAAACACCATGAATATGGTCATAGGTGATGAAAGATCTATACTCAAACACACTGAATTAACATAGAGATTGAAGATAGAGACAAAGTGTACCTTCGAAAATCACTGTTGAAAAATTTATAAGGGTTTTAAATAAGGGAAAGATCGTGTCCGTGTAAATTATCCCTTTTTATATATTAGATCATATAGGAGTTGTTTCCTATCAACTATAACTTCCACCAAACCGGGATCAAGTGCATAATGTGTTCAATGCATCTCTACCAAGTATGTATATACTTGATCCCTCATATTTACTAAATCTGGAGGTGGTACAATCACAGTATAACCAATTTTATAAGGATAATGTGGTAAATATCCTGGATAATATTGAAATTTTTATACACAATAAGATAGCTCAACTTTTCAAAGTACTTTGGTTAATCTAGAAGTATAAAGAGGCCAACATGGAACTTAAGGATAAAATAAAATAGAAGTAACCAATTCTATTCTCAATTGCAGATATGAGTTGAAATTTAGAGGATAAAATTTATTATGTTAATGGAATTTAATGATTCATAATATTATTTGGGGAATTTTCCTTCAGAATATACATGTGTTTTATAATTAGTAAGAGAGTATAGTATAAAACCCGTGCACCGCATTAAAAAACCAACACTACTATATTAAATTAACTTATAATATTACATAAAAAGGATAAATATATTCCAAATATTGAAATTAATGAAATTTAATAATAAATTCAAAAAGATAAAAATAAGATTCTGATATTTTATAACATCATTTTCCCTTGAAATTATCACGATTGTAGAAAACACACTAAAAATGAAATAAAAAATTATTATATTTTATAAAAAATTTAAAAATTATGAACATTGATACATAAGTGGAATTAAATTAAATGGTTACTGACAGAAATATAAAATTCTTATAGGAAATATAAAACAAATATTTCTATTAGAATAGTGATTTGATCGTTAAAAATGGAAATCTAGTCATTAGAATTGTAAATATACTATAAGAATAATAAAATTTATTGTAAATAATATTTTCTTTTTATAAAATAAGGAAAAATAAATTTAATAGTTCCATAAAATAAATATTCAAATTATAAAACACAAAATAGAGTGTAAGATCATTTTTAGTGAACTGTATTTGAATGTAAATAACCAAACCTTAATTTTTATGTTAAATATTAAAGTTCCCATGTAAGAATATTATTTTGGAAAATTAAATTTCATTTTTTGGAATTAGAACATTGAAAATTCTCCGGGCATCATTTTTATTGTTAATTTAATGAAAAAATTATTTGTGAGTGAATAGTTGATATATGATTTTTTTAAGATATTGATGTTTTATGATGTCATATTGATGTAATAATGAAGTAATTAAAATAAAATTGGATGAATCTAAACCAAATATATTTCACGACATAAATTACTCACTTAAAAAATAACATCAATTTCTATACCAAATATTTAATTCCCAAAGTCTAAGAAGATAAAGTATATCATTAAAAAACCAATTATACATTTTTCTTTCATTCTTTTGTATAAGTAATAAATTCACATACAATGGGGTTAAAAACCATAAAAAAACTATAATATAAATATAATACAATTCATAATGACCTAAATACCCTTATGTAATTTTTTTACTTTAGAAATTGTAATTTAATTAATTTTTAACACAAAAATGAATCTACCCTAAAGTATAAATACTCTATTTCCCTTGCATTGGAAAATAATTTATCAATCAAATATATTACCCCAATATCTATCAAATTATCTCTTTATAAGACATATTGGAACCCTATTTAAATTATTCTATTATACGAACTCTAATCCTCTAAGACATTAATGTAATGTCTTGGACCAAGGTGCCACTCAGTAGTGCCCCAAACCCTGTTGATCCAATGGAATCAAGCACATCTCCCAAAATTCTTGAGGCTACTTATTAGAAATTAGGGCCTGGGTGTGTTAGTGGGGAGACTATTCCCTCATCACTAGAGAGTATCACAGCGGAATATTAATAAAATACATGTATATGAATAAGTATACTAACTAGACGAGAAGTAAATAGCTGAAGACTGATATATAAACAATGCCAAAAGTACAATCATATAAAAAATTGTGATATATGTCATATATATCTAATAAAAAAGATAAAACATTTATATATAGAAGGTGTATAACACATGGAAAAAATTACCAAAAGTCCAAGAGTTTTCTACTAGCATCACGAGTCTCAGCTCGGTCTCATGCTCCCCGGGTCCCAGGAATCAATAAAGAACTTCTAGTAGGGTTCTTTCCCTTATCAATACATGAAATTATATAATATATTTGGGTACCCAATGGAGGTCCAAACATGGTGTGAGATATAATCCCAATAGGAAACCACCCAAGGTTAGGTGCCAAATATTCAGTCAATATATATGATAGGCAATGTGTAGGTAATAGTATAATATATAACGAAAGTACTAAAAAGTAAACATCCTATATAAATAAGTTCCCATTTAATATTCAATTCATTTTAACCAATTTTAATTATATTATAAATCTATTATTAAACACTAAGGCATCCGTCATTTATAATATGCTCATTTAACTAAACAATTCATTAAATCAAAATGTCTTGGGACCTGGAATAAAGCCCAGTGCCCTGTGTAGGCACATGAATACAAGGATGCCTAAACAGTAAATGCATAAAGTGTAAGTCAATATTGAATTAAAACTTGTACTTGGTCTTGGAAGACACATCACATTATTCATATTATTCATTAATGAATTTAGAACCTCATCCCATCCTTGGGATTCCTAAGATGTAGTACAAGTCTCACTTTAGTTGTAATATAAACAAACACCCTACAGGTCTATCCACAATGAACCTCTCAAGAACCCAGGTAATTCCCTAGGTGTGGTATAATGTCAATTCTAATCGATTCCATCCTTTCAGTCCACTAATAGATCCCAATTATCACCCATAGAACATATATTAACAAATTCCATTTGATTTTGTCCATGGAATTCTTATATGAACCCATGTATCACTCTTAATATAAGTCAAGACTCTCATGAGTCCATCCTTGTAAGTCCACATCAGGAGTCCAATTATCACTCATGCCTAACCTTGAAAATTTCCAATTGTGTCCCCCCAAGGAATTATTCATTTTAATCCATGTGTCAAAAGAGGATTACAAAATTCAATATCAAATAATCAATTCAATTAAAAATCATGTTAAAAGGTGGCTTTAGACATTGAAAATCCAATAAGGCTTTCCATTTATCTAAAAATATGCAAGAATTATTAAAAAGGCTTCTTATTCTAAAAAATCATGATAGATGGAAGAAAATATATTTATCTCACATGGGGAGGTTAATATAACAATCAATTCATGATTAAATAACCAAATCAAGGCAAGATTAGAAGGTCTTGGTCACCCATCCATTCCTTTAATCATTTCAACATGTAATTCACAATTAAAATTGAAATTGAATTCACACTTCAATTAATAAACCAATTCTTCTATTTGATTTATAATTCATTTAAAAATTGACATTACATGGCATGGGGTAAAAGGGAACACCCAAAGGTATCGTTTTCCAGGATCTACTGATGGTGGTATATTTCATATAATCAACTCACCCCTAGGGTGGTTATATTTAAAGGTCCCAAACCAATTATTAATCATAACCAAGCCTCTTAAATTACATAATTCATGCCTAGAAATTTAAAGATTCAATTCTATTTCAAATCAATGTCCCGAAATTTGGTGCATGGAACAACAATAGATACAAACACCATGACATTTAGAAAAAGTCCTAAGACCACCTATCTTAGGTCAACATTCGATCTCATATCGAGTAAAATCCCCCGGTTTAACTAATATTGGGAGAAAATTGAAGAATGTAGAAAAAACCTAATAATAGGAAAAATTATCTTCCACCTAAATAATGAGGTTGATATCTAGAATAATAAATAACGACTAAAAAGGAATTGAGTACTCAATAATGCGGATCCAATGAGATGAGCAGTGCTTGAATTAGAATCCAGATATAGACGATCTCTTGATTCCTAAAATAGGATCAAATTGGATCTTCCAAATGGTGAGGCTACTATTCAAGAGGGATAGTAAAAAAATTGCATTTAATATAATTTTAAGGAAAAAACATCCATTTTACCCAAAATATCTAAGTCACACAGTTTTGGCACACGGTTTGAAAATCCATGCACAAACATGAATGGGTTTCCATAGGAAGAAGAATAGAACATAGTTTACCCACAAAATTTTAAAATCCAAGAACAAACCATGACAAAAACGACTGTCAATATTGCAGACCTTGTCATATGGACATGTGGCCCAACCCACATAGTTTACTCTAACCATGTGCCATTTCATTTGACCCCAAACATGGGTTATGGGATTTGAATTAGCCTCAGACACTCCTGATAAATTCATACCCTCAAGTTGTATTCATATTAGTCCATATTTAAACACTTAAAATAAGAATTGGTTGAACGTAAAGATCTGTATAATAATGAATAATCATGTTCTTACAAACCTCCCCCCTTAAACAAATTCATCCCTAAATTTTCATTCCAAGGGTGGTGAAGCATGATATAAAAATAACCTTGGACACTACAATCATACATCAGCCGCCCTCTCCTAGGTCTCATCATGTACACAATCGTGATTCCATAGCATCCATATAGGAGGAATTGACTAAGCTCAGATAACCTTTATACTACGATCCACAATACGAATAGGATGCTCCTCAAAGGTTACATAATCCAGTAACTCAACCTACTTAGTCTAAAAATGAATTAGAAAAGTCTAAGTAATATCCTTATAATTGAGATACAAATAGGACATCGTGGATGTCTTGGTACCTCTAAGATAACTATAGCTGATGGGAAACCATCCCGAATCTCTCCAAAATCAAAAATGTTCTAACATAACATAGAGAAATATTACACTATCTCCTGATTCCCCTATGCCACAACATCAGTGAAACATATAAAATACCCAATCATTGACCTCTAACTCTATAGGTTGTCTATGGTGATTTGAATATGACTTTTAACGAGACTTTGCAGTATTCATCTCCTTTTGAATCATCTACACCTACTCTATGGTCACCTAAACAAGATGAGGTCTAAGCATAGTTGTCTCTCTTGTATATAACCAACACATGGGTGATTGAGATGGCCTACTATAAAAATCCCCATCAGGCTCCATCTAAATAGTAGAATGAAATCTATTATTGTAGGATAATTCAACTAGGTTTACATGCCTCTCCCAAAAGCCCCTAAAATCTTGGATTTATGCTCACATCATGTCTTCAATCACCAAAATCATGTGCTCTGACCGACCATCTATTTGGGGTGGTATGGTATGATCTGAAGCACCTATGTACCCAATGCCATTTCTATCCCTTTCTAGAAATGGGAAGTAAAATGGGAAACCATATCTAAAATAATAGTGAATGGGACCCCATGATGTTGTACTACCTCCTAGATATTCAAATTCCTAATCTCATTGACACTAAAAGTTTCCTTGATCAGTAGGAAATGTAGAACCTTCACGAGCCTTTCATCAAAAACCCATAAAACATCGTTACATCAAGTATTCCTCAGTAAACATATCATGAAATCCATCAATATGTCAACCCACTTACACTCTGAGATGGATAATTGTTGTAATAGTCTAGAAGGTAACTGGTGTTCCACCTTAACATTCTAACAGGTGGAACATCTTATGAAGAAACTAGCTACATCTCACTTCATAACTGGGCACTAGTACTAGCGATGTAAATACCAATACATCTGGTTGATTCTTGGATGTAGTACCCATGATGAAGCCTAAAATTATCACATCGTCTCCTTACACATGTTTTAAGAAGGCCATACACAACCAGGTATACATAGGATCTCATCCACACCTACGGTCCAACTAGGAGGAGGTCCTCACCTTCCACACTCTCCCAAAGAACTAGGATCTTAGTGTCTAAATATTTCATCAACCTCACTCTATCCATAAGTGTAGAGGTAACAACTAAGGATTATATAAAATTATTCCCTTGACTATCATGCACCTCTAAGTGCATCATAGACAATAATTCCATTAAATTCCACTTGCTATTGTCCTATTAAAATGCCTTTATTTGATTCCTCATACCCAGTGCATTATCCTCTGCATTACCTTTACAAGGAGTATAGTGAATAATTAAATAGAAATATTATAGGTAATATACCAAACTTCATTGTATTAGGTTCATATCTCACTTTTTAAATACGTTATTGATGATTTCTCTTTCTGTTTACACAAAACACTCTCCATGAAATCAATGTCTCCAACAACGTAATGCGTGAATATCTATAGCTAACTCCATATTGTGTGATAGATAATTTCTCTCATATGGACTCAACAGTTGAGACCTATATAAAAAAACTCTATCTCCATTCATAATAACTACTCTTAGACTAATAATAGAGACATAACTGTAAATTGTGTAACTTCTACTTGGCCCTAAAAATATCATTTTCAGCATTGAAGTAAATCTCCCTTTCAACTACTGAAAGGCTATCTCGCTGGAATATGACTAGAAAAACTTCACACACTTCATAGTCAATCATGTAACTGGAATTTATAAGTGTGATAAGTCCTATATGAAATTTCTATAGTAAGTATAAATCCCTAAGAAACTCCATACCTAAAATAAGATCTGAGGATGCTCCCAAGAAACCACAACTCTCAGCTTCTTCAGGTCGAAATATACTCCTTTCTTAGAGATAATGTGATTCGATAAGTGAATATAATCTATATATATGTGGAACATTGTGATATTAGAATATAACTAATGATCTCTTAGTGTATTCAATACGATCTCAAGATATTTGACATAGTCATGTCAATTGTGATAATACACCAATATATCATCCATGAAAATCACTACAAACAAATATAGATAAGGATGGACTAGTTGGTAGATAATTTCCAGGAATATTGATGGAGAATTTTTGAAACTGATTGAACTAACAAAATACTCATATAGACCATACCTTAAATATAAATTTGTGCAATGTATGTTCAATGGTCTAATGTGGTCCTGATGAAAACCAGATCTCAAATCAATCATTGAGAAATCCCGAGATCCTTGGACCCAGTAGAAAATATCATCTATTTGAGGTAGAGGATACCAGTTCTTAACCGCTAGCTAGTCCATTTTCTAGTAATACACACATATCCTAAGGGGTTTTTCTACCTTTTTTACAAAAAGGACCAGTGAACCCCACGTATAAGTATTGGTTTTTATAAAACCCTTTACCTCCAAATCCCCTATCTACCTCTTAATCTCTTGTATTTCAATAGTAGGAATCCTATACCAAGGAATAGATATTGGTAAAAATAATATCACTATCTTGATAGAAAACTCTACTTCTCTAACTAGAGGTAATCATAAAATGTCATCTATGAAAACACCCCTAAAACGATCAACCAATGAAGGAAATTCTCTCTTACTTGGTCATCCAGATATAAATGTGAAATATAGAATATCGTCCCACCAAACCCATGATTGTTGGGCCCAGTTTGGCTCAACTATAAATCACATTCAACCTTGTGAATAATCTCTCCACTATATAGTGATCTAAATGTCACCCTTCAGTGATATACATCATTTAAATCATGAAAGGGAGCCAATAATTTCATCCTGAGAATGATGTAAAAACCTTTCGACATGAGTAAAAAGTGGTCTCATATGAATTTACACCATACTATCTCAAAGAGTCACTCCATATACTAACTTAAATCCTCTATTCTAGTCCCCAATGGAGTGTCAAGAATCATATAACCATTAGACGTATAGACACTAATCTCAATGCTCTCCAAAAAGGGCACATATAGTTCTATGTAAAGACCATGTATCAAAAAAGTGAAAAATCTAAATTAGTGACTACTATAATAGTAACTTTGGAAGTAGAAGGTCTGTGATTATAATCCTCAAGGGTTTTTTCACAATATATATATATGGCCTGTACCAAGGCCTTGTGATACTGTCTAGTTACCCCAGGCAGTTTCCCTCTACTGTCGATGCAAAACTAGGGTCTTATTACCATGACCACAACCACCACCATAGCATGATTGAATAGTTTTACCCCAGAACCCTACTTGATGAGAAGCCAATAACCCTACTCATGAACATAGAGTTAGTTCAGAAGAGCTCTCAATGGGTTCTTGAGAAAATTTTCTACTATATCATTGTAGATGACCCATCTTCTTGCATGATCGATACTCAATTGGCTCCATCATACACTAAGACATCATATTTCCTAGCCTACTACATTGGTAGCAACTCAATGGGATACCATAGTATACAATATAACTTCAAATATCCCTACATGGAGATAAAGATTATGATTTATAATATAGGTCGATGTAGTACTAGATAAAGATGTCGAACCACCCTAACTCGCACCTCTATCCTCTATCAAGTTACACAATGTGATAAACGCCTGATTCACTATTCCAAAATCGTAATCAGCCAAAATAAATTCATCAGTGATCATATTTTGTACATGTGTCCATCATCAAATCACATAGATTTATATAGCTCATCATCCATGAGAATATGTGTTAAGCACTGGAGATAAATAAAACATGCCGAATATTCCATTATATATAATGTTCCATGATTTGGATGCATGAACTCACAAGATCTATCATCCCTGAACATCACAGGACAGTAGTAATCATAGAAGACTATGTGAAAATACCTACAGAACATCTCCCAATGATGATCTATCTGAGTAATGAAATTATACTACCTCTTGGAAGAATCATGCAACATATTTTTAGTGAGATTTACCCTCCTCTCAAGAGGTGTCTCAAGATCCTCGAAGAAACAAATCATAACCTCTAACCATAAATCCAAATCCTATAGTCCTCCAAACCCAAAAAATGGGTGTATGCCTGTGATGGAACTCAAGAGTTAACTACTCCATAGTTGGGGTAGGTCACTGTGCTCCTAAAAAAATATATATAAAATATATGAACCCATCTTGTAACTGTGCCTCAGTACTTATATCTGATTTGACTACTTGTTCCATAAATGGAACTAATAGAGGATCAAATTGTAGCCGATAGCCTACCATCTCCAGAGTATGGTTGTCTAGACCCTCCTGTAATACGACTGGAGGTCATCGTGGTGGCATACTTCTACAATGCCAAACACATTTCTCATTTTAAGATCATTATCAAAGAGGTAGCTCAAAATTACAAAAACTAAAATAGGATAGGTAGAAGCATTATTATATACAAAAAACCCCTCTTCCTGCTCGATGAGTCAGGTCTAGGTGATGTACATAACATATATAATCCATAGATACTACCAACTACCATCTACTAAGGTTGAATATGGGTTAAATCCCCCCCTTAATAGTTTTATTTTTGATTTTATTCCCATTCTTTTAATTCATATAGATTCATTCTCAATTGAATTCACATTAATTTTCTCATTTATATCCCATTTAGTTTATATGGGTTGAACCAAATGGTTTTCTGAATTCTGATCTATGAGGTCTCATACTCCTGAGAAACCAATTTATGGAATCCACTAACTCATACCATAAAACATTCCAAAATTCCTATCACAACAGCACGTATATGTATCACAAAATCAATCACAACACCATGGAACAAGTAATGCATCCCAAATGGAATTTCATAATGTGTGGCATGTGATTCTAATAAGTTTCTATATGATTAATGAGATAGAATAACCTCATAACATATGGTTTGAACACAATAAAACCCAAAAATATATAAATAACAACATCACAAATCATGTGCATCACCCAAAGGTAGAATAAAATCAATTGTAATTTCCAAAATCATAAAAATTACAATTTAATTCGAGGAAATTTGGATTTTTCCAATATTCAGGTTAGGTATGCTTGGGAAGAACTCATTACAAAATTCTATTTCCTCTCTATCCATTTCTATTATCAAAAAAAAAAGAAAACCCTTAAATAAGGTGCTTATAACACATAGTAATGTTCTGAACTCAGATTCCACTCATGAGTGGACCAAGACAAGTTGGTCACATGGCCTTAAGCACATCTCCCCGGAATCTCAATGTTTTTTACTTGAAGCAAGGGACTTGGTGTGTCAATGGGAAGACTATTCCATCATCAAAAGAGTGTAGAAAAGTGGAATATCAAGAACATATAAGTATTGAATGTATAATAACTACCAAATGAGAAGTAAACTACTGAATACTAATCTATAAACAATGTTAGAGGTAATATCTTATAAAAAATGATGATACATGCCATATATATCTAATAAATAATCAAAACATTGGATACATAATATGTGTACAACACATGGAACAAATGTACATAAAGTCCAAAAGTTTTCCCCTAGCATCGCGAGGCTCATCTCGGTCCCATACTCCCTAGTTCCCAAGAAGCAATCAAGAACTTGTTGTAGGGTGCGCTCCCTGATCAATACCTATAATCATATAATCTATTTGGGTTCCCAAAGGTGTCCCAAAGAGGGTGTGAGATATAATCCTAGTATATAACCACCCAAGGCTAGGTTCCAACCATTTAGTGAATAAATATGATAGACAATGTACAGGAAAAAATGTAATATGTAATGGAAGTACCCAAATGAAAACATCCCATATAAATAGGTTCTCATTTTATATTCAACTCATTTTAACCAATATTCATTTAAAAGCTAAATCAAAAATTTAACAGTTATGTCTCTATCATTTACAGCATACACATTTAACTAATCATTTCATTTACTCAACAAGTCTCGAGACCTGGAGTAAATCCCATCATCCCCCATAACAACATGTATCCAAGGATGCCTAAAGTGGCCATCCATAAAGTGTAAGTCAAGATCGAATCCACACTTGTTCATTATCATGGGAGATGCATCACATAAGTTATTTTATTCATTAGTGAATTTAAAAAATGCGCCCATACTTATAATTCTTTAGTTGTAATCTAAGTCGCACACTAGGAGTAATATAAACCAACAACCTATGATAACATCCATGTAAAACCTCTCAAGAACCTTGTTATCACCCTTTGTGTGTTATAATGTCACTACCAATTGATTTTGTCCATGCATTCCACTATGGAATCCCACATTTCACCCATAGAATATATATATATATATATAAACAAATTCACTTTTGTGTTTATCCATGTAAATATCATATGTATACATGTATTAATTGTCATATAATTCAAGCCTTTCATGATTATTTCCTTTGAAGTCCATATCAGGAGTCCATGTATCACTCAGGAAATTGAATTTAAATTTAAAAATGATTTTATCCATTGAATTATTCATTTAAATCAATGTTTCACCCAAAGCATATAACATTAAATATAAAATAATAAATTTTATTCAAACATTCCATAAAAGGTGGATTAAAAAATTGGACAATCCTAGAAGGCTTCCCATTCAACTAATCAAATGATAAAATCCTTTAAAAATATCCACATGAAAAAAACACCACTATATGGTTTATCTTCTATTTAACTCACATGGTAATATCAATAAAATGGGAAATTAAATCTTAAACAAGCAATTCAAGGTATGATCTTATGGCTTTGGTCACCCATACCTTCTTTTAATCATTTCAATATATAATTCCCAATTCAAATTGAAACTAAATTAACAATTAAATTCATAAACCAATTCATTAATTTGATTTACATTTAGTTTTACAATTCACATCCCAAGGAAAGGGGTAAAATGGAACACCCAAAGGTATTATTTTCAAGAAGCCACCCATGGTGGTCTTGTTCAACAAATCAATTCACCCATGGGGTGGTTTTGTTTCAAGGTCCCTAACTAATTATCAATCATCAACGAGCCTCTTTGATTACATATTTCATTATTAGTTATTTAATAATTCAATTTCATTTCAATGTGATTCCTAGAAATTGGGTGAATGGTAAAATTTAATATACAAACACCTCAAATTTAATCAAAAGGCATGATACCACCTACCTTAGGTCTGTAGTTGATAACTCATATAGTATCAAATCCCAATTTGACTTGTATTGTGAGAAAATAAAAGAAAAAAAGAATAACCTAATAATATGGAAAATTATATTTCACCTAAAGAGCGCAATTGATATCCATAATAACGAATAATTACTCAATATTAATTAATTACTCACTAATGTGAATCCATTGAGGTGAGTGGTGCTTGAATCGTAGTCAGGACAGAAAAAATCTATTGATTCCTATAATAGGATCAAAGAGGATCTACCAAAATAGTGAGACTTATGTGTAGTACGGAGAGTGAAATCATTTATAGTTTTAATATATTTTTAAGAAACAACATTAATTTTCCAAAAATATATGGGTGGCATGGTTTAGGTGCATAGTTTGACAACCTATGGGCCAGCCCTGCACGTGTATCTCTAGGAAGGGGAATAACACATATTTTACCAACATGGTTTGACTAATAGTGCAAAAACCATTCCAAAAACCACTATCAATATTTAATACCTTATAATAGGGTCATGAATCCTATCTCACACAGTTTACTCTAACTGTATTCCATGTCATTTTACCATAAACATGGGTTTTAGGCTTTGAAAAATCACCGTACACTTCTAATGCCTCCATACCCTCAATGAGAATTCATAATATTCAATATTTAAGAACATAAACTATTAATGGATGGATTATAAATGATCTATACCTCAAAGAAGAACTGTGTTCTTACAATTTAGACCCTGTGAAAGGATCAAACATTAAGAGGAAACTTTTTTCCTTTATCCTTTCATTTTTTATTATCCATTATTTTATTTTTTATCCTTATCTAAAAATGTCCACCTAAATATTTCAACCAATATATTGGAATAAAATTATATTTATTATTCTATAATAAAATCATTATAATCAATTTATAATATATGTATATATACCATCTCTATTTCTCTTTGGCATATCCCATTAATAGTCAGCTTTATTTAATTATAAAGAGATTGTAGATTATTTAATTATCACCATCTCCTTGGATAGTTATTGTATCTAATATATGATATATAAGAATAATTAAAAAAATTATTCTAATATAGTTAATTTTATTAATTTATAAATAAAAATAATTGAAACCAAGAAATCAAAACAAAAATGGTAAAATTCAGTTAAATGTGTCAGCAAGCCATTTTATTTTTACGAAAATGGAAACAAATAAATTTAATGATTATATTTGATCATGAATGAAAAAATGAATATAATATATATTTATAATAATATTTTAATATACACATGTATTTTGTACACAAGTCATAAACATGATGAAACAAATGGGACCTAAGGTAAGGGGACTCTTGAAACCAACTCTTTGCTTTTGGTTTATCAAACCATTCTCTCTCTTTTAAACATGATTATTATAAATCCCTTCTATAATTATTTTGATTTTATTTACCGTTATTATTCATATAATATATATGTTCTTGGATCATTGGGGTGATTTCTAATACACCAGCATGATTCTTTATCAAAGACTTTTCGTGAAACTCTTTGATTCTTCTTATGTTAATTCTCATCCCCTATATAAAATATGGTCTTTTCATTGTTAATTCAACCCTTAAACACCAAAATTTTTTTCTTCCATTATTATTTTTGAAACTTAAATGTTTTATCAATTGATATATTCGTTACAAAACCATTTGGAACCCCATTATTTTTTTTGGTTTTATTTGACATTTATTATAGATTAATGGTTTCTACTTGTGGTATGCATGATTATGAGAATTTTATGATGTTATAAGTGGGACAAAAGAAATATAGATTTCCAATTCATTAAAAAATCGATATGTATCGTTATATTATATATATAATTTTTGTACATGATTCTAGATTTGTTTATATTCTATGAAATAATATTTGGTAAACATATGTTATACAAAAACACAATGCTAGAATTATTCTAATTTATTTCATGTTATTTGTCTAAAATGTTACGAGGTTTCAGTTTTATTCTTGTGAAATATTCCACAACTCATTAAAATGATTTTATATGAGTATAATGTTGATCCAATTCATATTAAATATGGATTAAGATTTTGATCACACTTTTTCTCACATTTATTTGTGTCACATATTCCTTCATATCATCTCTCCCCTTATTAGGATTTTAGATCAACCCTTCTTTGATGTCTGAACTCAAGTGATTACATATACTAAGAGGAATATGGATGTCTTTATGAGGAATGTGTTAAAATATTTAAATAATTTCTAAACGTTTCTTTATATTCATGTTGTATGAAAATAATTTTCTGACAAAAATAATGAAATTTAGTCTAAAATGTATTATTTTTATATATTTTATCATAAAAATTATTTAATAATAATGTATGTATGATTCTGGTTTCTATATGGTCAATATGTAAACTGTTGTCCTTATTGGATAAAAATTCTAGATTTATTACAAAAGAGTAAACATAATAAAACATCGGAGGTCAAGAAGTCTTGTTTATTTATGAATTAGGTAAACTAAATAACAACTTGAACATGGGATAAAAAACATTATTTTAAACTTCCTTCACATGATTCTAAAAATCCATAGCTTTTGAAACTCTATGGGATAACTTGGGGATATACATAATAAAGGGGTGGGCAGTAAATCCCAGAAAGGGAATAAAAAATTAAGAACATGAAGGGATAATTACATGTTAGAAAATAGTAATTTAAATGGGACACAAATGGGGTGAGAATCCTAAACATAAACAATAATTATTGTTATAACATAGTAATATAATGGAAACAATGGAAATTTGGAAAGAACTTTAAACACATTATCATAAACAAAGGTCAATGAAAACTTCGAAGACATCATGATATAAAAATTCTTATGATGTATTAGGTTCACTCCCTAATCATTTGAATGACATATAATGAGAAAAAAATATTACTCAATCCATTAGAGTGCTATATAATTCAGGGCGTACCCATCACTTTTATTTCAGTCGCATTTATAAGTGTGCCATATAGATCATACAACATTGGATCATTATCATCAAATTTTATTCCATAATCAAGGATTGTATAATAAATATATATAAGTCGAAAATAAATGAATTATAGGTTCATATTGGTGAAAAACCTTAATATAAAATGTTTTTGGATATTCACTACACATTTTTTAGCATATAAAGACGATGTAAAATTTCACGAAGATAACAACGAAACATAGATGTTCATCTGAGGGATAAATGAGAGTAAAATAATCCTTTGATTATTTAGGCATAAAATGGAATATATCTATGATATTAAATAACATATATCAATTTTATGAATTGGAGATGAAAGGAATAACATAGTGAAGATACTTGAATAAAGTAGAAAAGAAGAGGATCCCATACTAAAATTCATCTTAGTAGCTGGTGTACATAAAGGTACATGGGAGGGATTAATTATAGTGAAAAGGGTATCTCATCACATGGGAATAAATATAAAAGTAATTGGAATTTATAAAAACATACCCAAGTCATAAAAATGGAATCTAATAGGTGTTTCATAAAAAATGATATTGAATAAAGGGAAGAGATGAAGACCCATTACAAAATTTTGGAATGGTAACAGCATGGGTATATTATATAATGATATGGGATAAATGGTATATCATTAGTATAAATTAAATTTCACAATATAGGTATCATTATAATGACCTGATAATATAACCAAATGATATTCAAAATCCAAATTACAAAAAAGGTTCTTAAATGGAAGTGAGGAGAGAGAAATCCCTTACCATTAGAGGGTTATTCCAAAATCATGGGAGGAGCTTCTTGAGGGATTGGAAGAACATTGGGATGAATCTAAAGAAAATTGGTCAAAGTAAATATGTGTTCTAAGGTTTTTAGTGAATATAATTGGTACATTGTTTGGTTTTATATAGGAAAATAGAGGGGTTTCATTATAATTTTCAAAGCATAGGTTTTGGACTCTATAGAAAAAATAAATCAAACAAAAATCCTTAAAATGAATTTATACCATTGTTTTTTTCCAAATATGGGAAGATTTGATTTTAATATAATTACAAGATACCAATTTATTAAAATAATACACTTTATTGTGTGTAATTGGTTCATATTAATAAATATATGATTTAAAAACCTTAAAATATAATACAGGTTTTGGAGAATTTATACAGGCTTTATTAAATTAATCTAATAAAATTAAAATCAAATTATATTAAATTTGAAAAATATATTAGATTATATATACCCTTTATAGTATTGATTACATCATTTTTAGGTCATTATGATTTCATAGTGCATAATATATATTTATAGCATATTTAATTTTTACTTGAAAATTTGACTGTCTTAGAAAATTATGAAAAATCCACCATTTGATAATTTCTATATTATGATTCCAAAAATAATATTTATTTTATCAAAATAATTTTCTGAATATGTGAATTTTTTCTTTTAAATTATAATTTTTATTTATTGATAAATTCTTGGTTTTTTGAAAGAATCAATTCACGTAGGTGGAAGAATTTAATTTAATAAAACCTGCAAGCATGATGTAAACCATTTGTGAGAAAATAATATTGTTTAAGGAAAATGATTTTACATCAACTCTATAACTAGTATTATTAATTTTATTAATTTAATTTCATTTCATAAATATATATAATACAATAATTTCTTTTCACCCATTTCTAATCTAGGGTTATTTTTATTAATTATATGGGAGAAACATTATGCATTTTACAACAGTTTTCATACAAATGTTTTTTTAATCCTAATAATAAAATTGTAATAAAATCTAGTGTAAAGATGATTTAATTTCAATTAATTATGTAAATATTACTATATAATACATCCTTTAACTTGAAATAAAATTAAAATAATATTATGTATTTTATATTATTTAATGTATCAAATGAAATGAAAATTTTACAAGGGAACATAATTTTTCACTATTAATTGAAAATCTATATTTTCTAAAAAATTCCAAAAATTAACCCTATGTTAATCTTAAAATCATGATATTAAAAATGCAGTTCATTTTATCAAAAAAAATTTCAAAATATTCTAGAAATAAATTATAATATTTTTTCATAAAAAGAAATAAAAATCATTTTTGAAGAATGTTTTTTTAAGAAATTACTAAAAAATGATTAATCATTTAATAATCATTTATGAATATATTTTGGATTTAAATATATATATATATATATATATATATTATTAATTATTTAATCCTAGTCATATCCTTAAATTAATGGAAAGGTTAAAAAATACATATTTAAATCATCATTGTTTTTTGGGTCTGGTGTTGTGTATTGCATACGCTATCACAGATAGTTTTCACTTTTAAATTATCAAAGTGTAATAAGAAACCATATATGAATTAAAGATAAACACCATTATGGGATGGAGGATATGGGTATGGTTTTACATCGTTAGTTAATGTTTGTTAAGCACACTAGTTTCAACCAATTGTTTAAAAAAATTTAGTAAGAACCAAAAATGAATGATTATTAGTCCAGAAGTGACATAAATTGAATGGAATATTTTATACTGATTAAGAATAGTTTAGATCCACTAATAAATCATCAAAAAATCCATTATTCAAAATTTATTCACAATAAAATTATAAAACCCTAAGCTTACATAACCAATGGTTCTAGGATAATTCACATATCATGATAAAATAGGTAGTATGGAAACTCTATATTTTAAGAAATTATTAATTTAATATTAAAATAAAGTAAATACTTTGGAAATTCTTTTTTCTATTAAATGTGTATAATCTCATATCCAATCTGGTTGAGTTCCTGGAAGTCCATTCATCTCTCTATTGGACTTATTTAAACACCATAGAAGTACATTTTCTATATTTTGGAAGTTTAGTGGATGGAGAAAATGTATTTGTCATGAATTTATTTGTCTAATGGGACCTCTTCTTGGGTAGGTAATGGTGTAAAAAAATCTACAAGTTCGTTTAAAATTTTCACCTTTGGGGACACAATGAAGATGACCAACTACTATAGGTTGAAATTCCATCTCAATAATTATCCATCAACATAGAATGAAAAAGAATGCATGTGAGTGGTTCCACTAGATAAATTAGGAAGGCATCATGATTCTATACATATGGCCGACATTTCAATGCAATAAAGGTCATTCCAAGAAAAGTATACTCAATATACGTGTATAAGATCTCATCTTGCAATAATGTTTTACGGAGGTGGTCAATGATGCTATCCTTACCTTCAGTATTTTTTTGGTAAATGAGGGAAACTAGAGAAAAATATATGGATTACACATTGATAATGATGGGGTTCTCTTATACAGGAGACATTAACACTAAAGGATGAAAAAGATACTACTTAAGATCATTTAAGGCCTTCCTGAATTATTTATCCCACAAATATTTGACCCCTTTCATCACCAATTTTACGAAGGGTGATAATTTTCCAATGTGGTCCACTATGAAAAATCTAATGTTGGTGTGAAATACATGGAGTCCTATTTACTCTCAAATAATTCAATGAAAGGGATATCATGCATGGTATTTATTTTAAAAAAGTATACCTAGATGTTTTAATGGAATACCATAAATATAAGTAATTTCCTTGATGTTATCCTAAAGGTATATTTTAGTCGATGCATTTTTCAATTATGTTAACACACTTTTTCAAATAGTACATTAATTTTTTTAAGGTTATTATGATAGTTGAGGTATTTTAATAATATATTTTCAACATTATATTCCATAATTTTTCCAAGAATTATCTTTAAAACATAGTGCATGGTATGTTGGTAAGTAGAGTTATAGTTATTCAAACCAAGTTGAATTAGGCATCAATAATATACACCTTTGGATACTAAAAATACATTGGATTCATTATCACAAATATTAATCATATTTTAGTATATCTAGAATACCCATCCATGAAAGATAGTACTTTAATACTAGCTATGGTATTAATTTGTTCATTTGTATTTATAACCGATAAATAACTATTTGTACAATGTTGATTCAAATCTATGATGTCAGTGCATAATTTTATTTTCCCATTTTTTCTTTATTGGGAAAATAATGGTGATCCATCTTTGGTATTAACCTTCTTGGAAATTTTTTTATTTAATCATCATATCAGCTTTAACATCTAATTTAGTTTCTAAATTCCAATTCATTATATTTTTTCCTATTTTTAACAAAGATGGGTTTCTAGTAAACCTAAATGATAAGTATCTACTTGGTGATCTAACCCAATAAAATCTATGTAATTACTTGAGAACACATCCTTATGTTTCTTAAATTAGGAGATATATTGTTCCCTTTCTTAAAGAGTAATAGAGGAATAGATTATTGTAGGTTTTGATTCCTCCTCAGTTGCCAAATTCTTATGTCAAAGTTTTTTGATAGTGGTCAAGATACCTTTATCAAATGTCAGATGATAATCCCTGATATCTTACTCCTCTTCATTATAGGGATTTGAAGTTAGACTGTTCTCTTGAGATATAGGATACAATGTAGTATTTCATTTACTTCTATCAAGGTCGCTATTTTATGAGTAGTGTAAGGTTTTATCAATTTAAAATGACACCATATAAAGGGAGGCTATAGTTAATAAAACCCGTTTTCTCCCTTAAGGTTCAATAAACAAAAAATTCAAGACGCTTAGATATATTTAATACATATCTATCAATATAACATTCATGTATATATGTTAAGGGGAAATATTGATATGTATAATATTTATGGGAACTTCTTCCTATATTAATTATAGTAGTTAAATGGAATCATATATCTAATTATCAAAAGAGTTTAAGTTGATCGATGGGTCCATGTCATTATCCAACACTACTCAATAACTAACAACATTTTTATATTTTTATTCATTTTATTGATGGGAAACATGAAATATTTACCAATTATTCTTTATAAATGTATAAGAGCGTCTTCCAATACATTAAGGGTAGTAATTTTGTAGTGTAATTCACCAATGGTTTATCTCCCTCTATCTTGTAATATCCAATGTTTATGTATTGGGATTCATAGTATTAAAAAGGGGTGTTTTCATCATAAATTACATTGATATACTTTTCGAAAGAGTATTTCAGGAATTGATGGTATATAGAGGGAACTAGTTCATGTATATGCAATCAAAACTGTCCTAAAAAATACATTGAGAGTTATACCTTAGATAGCCACCATGAATTCTATGTTTGAAGTGGGGTCTCTAAATTTGGTCTTTGTGTTGATTCTCCTATGATTTTTCTTCTCACTCTAGACATATACTTGGGTTCTTAGATTCAATGGAGACAAATTGGTTTCATTATATCTTAAAAATGGGTTTAGGCCCCGAAAAGTTTGATTCCAAATTCGTTGTCAATTTGTTCTGAAAAACAACAATATTATAAATATTTCTTGAAATATACAAGGGTATGATATATACATTTAAGATAGTTTCTTGGTCTTTTTTAGTGAATGAAATAATTTTATCACTCAGTGGCACTTATTTCTACAATATATATCTTGGTTGTATATACCTCCATTTTTAACTCTTGATGTTTCTAAAGGGCATAAATAAGAGGTTCCATAAGTTATTTAGAGAGAGAAAGGGTTAAATGGATTCAAATCATAGTAGTAATGATAGAGGGGTGCTTCAACATAAGATAATTTTGAGACAAATTAATTTTATTCTTATCTTTTGTTTATTTTAGAACATGGGGTTTTAGGTTTGGAAATGACTATGTTCATGAATCTTTGGTTGAAATTAGGAGGAACTTTTATCCTTTGATGTTTAGTATATGTTGTACTTACCACATCCAAAGGTTGACTAGATGACTACTTTCCTACCAATAATTACACTAATATGATCATATAGTAATGATCTCTGGAAGAAATTGAATTAGATTAATGTTTCTATTGAGCACATTAGAGCATTTATATTTCAGTTTAAACAGTATATATGATCTCAATGGGAATGAAACATAAACACTAGGTCCCATAATTACCTCACATTCATCAAAATTTATTTCCTCATCTATGATTGTTGAGGGGAACTATACTTCATTTGAACCATCATCTTTAGTGATGGTGTGTATCAGATGAATGAAGTTAACAACAATTGTAGTATGTTTCATCATCAAATAAAAACAATATTTTTTGGGTTGTTCCCATCTTCTTAGTGATTAGATAAGGAAGACCAGTTTGGTATAGATGATATTGATTTCCCTTGGGGATATTTTTTATGTGTTTTTCCCATTGACATCTATTGCATCAAATTTTAGAATACTATAAATATAAAAAGTAACCTCATGTATTATAAGGGGAAACTATTTCAAGACTAGATTGCTCAATCATTTCAAGATGATTTAATGTATAGAGTTGGTAGATTTTATGTTTATCCAGTCATCAAAATTTTATTTTCATTGATGGAATTCTTATTTCTATTCTCCTTCATCATCCAATAGTGTAGTAAGAAAATGATTTTTTATAGCTAGGGGATACTCCTACTTTACATGTCTGGTGTCTATAATTTTATAAATTATACCTTTAAATTAAATTAAGTCCAATATGTTATGGCCAAAATATGATGTTAATTACAATAATTAGATCAATAATTAAAACCAACCACATTTAGTATTTTTACTTTTACCATTGTGACCAAGTTCTTTTCTGAGGATGAAATTAAATACCCCTAAACCTATAATATTTTAAAAAGGAATGAACTTTTTTATTTGTTTTCTATATGTTCTATTGATTATGATCCTTAATTATATCCTAATAATGGAATTATTTTTTCCCATGAGAAGGAATTACATTATTTTTTGTTGGATTATACTATGGGGTTATCATTAGTGTTGGTTTGAGAAAGACAAACACTATTTTTGAATTATGATATTTATTTCAATGTGTTAAGTATTCAATCTAGGATTTGGATTTGGAAATATTAAGGCAATATTACAATCATAAGTCCATTATGATAAATTCTCATAACCCTCCATGATACATCAATGAGATAGGTAATTTTTGTTGATCAACTCAGTGATTATATATTCAAATCTCTATCAACTACAGGTTTAGTAGTTTCATGTTCAACTAATAGGTTATATCATTACATCTCGTGATGGAATATAAATCTCTATAATTTTCATATAGAAATAAATTTTATAGGTCTTAAAATTTCATCCTCTTATATGTTTAACTGAACTAATAGTGGAATTGGAACCAAATATCTTTCCAATTGGTAATGGATCTAGCTACCAAATTGTTATACTAAAAAAGTAATATCCTTATAAAGTTAAAATGGAATATATGAGCCTTAATATTTTCTAACACTATGTTTCCCCAACATTGGAAAAGATGATGATGACAAATAAATATTAATATATTCTTGGACTCTCATGTCATTGAATTTCAGAGAGTTAGGACTATAAATGTTAGGTGGAGGAGGATTCAAATTAACCTACTTGGGGATTGGATTCCATTTTTATTGTGCCATCACTCATCATATTTACATGTTTCTATTTTAATATAAATATATTAAATGGATTAGCAATGTCATTTGGTATTACTACTAGAGGTATTTTTTGAGTGCTAGTGGTGGACATAGCCTGATATGTCCAGCCTCTTAGAGTATGTGGATGATCACTAGCCAATATAGTACCAGTATATCTTTTTTAACTTATGAGGGTTACTTAACCAGTGGAAAAATTGATGATAATTACTCAATGTATGGTCACGTAAACTAATTTATTTGACATTAGGTTAATTTGGTGGAAAAAATATTCCCATTCTATTAGGGTAATTTTAAATTATTTAGGATTTTTTTGTGAGGGGAGGAATGATGATATTATCCTAGGATTTTAACTCAATGAGAATATTTCCTCTATGTAATTCAGTGTTATGTCACATCAAAATTTCTAAATTGACTTCATATTGAGTGATATTATTATCAATAAAAAATAGATGCAATTATTTAGTTCTTGGGTGGGTAGTGGATTGTGTTATTCCATCCCCATAATCTCTAATTGAATCCCACTAAGTGGGTGATAATCTGATGTATGGAGGAGCTTATGAATCATGGGTATACATTTTCAAATGAGAAAGGACACCCTATTCTCATAGTTTTGTGCATTCCATATTTCAAATAGATAATTCTTCATCTTGTTATTAAGAATTATTATCTCTTTTCATTAAATGTTGGTTTTTCATCGATAAAATTCACTAACATGAAATGAGATTTAGGAATAAAATACTCATTTATATCACAGTATCAAGAAGCCTCATTAGTGTTCAAGTAACCTTAAAGGGATATATTTTATTCTTCATTTGAACATTCTCTTATACAATATTTTTTTGTCTTTATGGCCATTTTGAGGATTCAATTCACTCCATAGGTGTTCATAATGAAAGAAAATAGTGACCCATTCTTGAAAAATTATCATGGGTAAATCTCATATAATTTTCACTAAATTTGATATTGATCGAGGGGATAAATTTAAAAATTAAATTTTGGAAAAAAATTGAGGTACATCTTATGGATCTACTTCTGGTTTGGAAATTAATGATTTTCTCTATTAAGGGTGTTGGGTGTAATAATATACCTAACCTTATAGGTTAGGGTGGCCTTATTTATAAATAGTCAATGTTACACCTAATTGTAGGTTTTATAGTTTTATGGGTGGTGATAGACATAACAATTCCCCTAGCCCTATAGGATGGTTTTCCCCATGTTTTACCTCTACGACTTTTATTACATATCAATTAAGATTTTGGGATCCCACTCGTAAATGATCTTGGTGGAAGTCTCATTATGTATACTCTACATTATAGTTATCAATAATTTAATGTGTTTTAACTATTATAGTTCTTTAATTTTACAAATTAGAATCCAAATTCACCTTTCTAGAGGCATGACTTAAGAGTCCATCAATATACAATTTTCTTAGAGTTTGTCTTTTATGAGCTCTAGGGATGGTGGGGTTTCATTGGAATGGATAACTAGTGTATGTATACTCATGAAACAAGATATATACTAAATAAATGATGTTGAAATATTCCTTGTTTTAACTTCATTGTTGGTCCAAAAGTTGAGTGAAGTGTTGAACTTTATATTTTCCACACCCTATAATGAATAGATTGTATGAAACATCTTTGACCATCCGGTGGATCATATTCAAGACATTGAGGTATGATTTCAATATAAACTCATATTTTTTCTTATTTAATATTCTAGTCAACTGAAATGAAATACAGGTTGACATGGTGGCAGTTCTCACTTAGTGACTTAAGGTGATCAATGTAACCCTTAATGGTTAGGTTCCAAGATTTGAGATGAAGGAGAGTCACCCATAGGTTGAAAAAATGGCGAGGTATACCTTTTTATTATAGGATCTCTAGAATATCATATTGACATATGATAATAGGATAACACATGAATGGTATCTTGTTTTCATCTAATTAATTCCACAAGAATTTTAGTTATTTTCAGTGAGTGGTTCGTCGACCAGATTTAACCATAAAGGTTAATTTTTAACCATGTCATCAAGGGGGTGTCATTTTAATCTTATACATGGATATATTCAGGTTTTATGATATGGGGGAGGTAGAGATGATGGTCATGATGGGTTTATTAATATTTATTGACAATTAATCAACATATATAAGACTATATGAAACCCAAACTCCCAATATCCACTATGTATGAAACTGAAACCATTCCATTTATAAAATAATGAATAGTGTCACTTTACACTAATGATCTCCACAACCACTTTGTTTTATCATTGTAACACCCAGACCCAATTTACCCAGAGTCGGTGCATTATTACATAACATTGGCATGATCACAAGAAAGATCAAATCTCGAAAGACCGATTGGTTTAGTAGCCTTGGAAACACTAGATATATTCATAAGTTCTACATTACATCATAAAATGAAAAACTACTACAACAACATAATGTCTCCATAATCCACACTCATATCCCCACATAATATCCCTGCAGGTCATTCATAATTTACTTCTTCACTTCCTGGGGAAAATAAAACATAGAAAAGGGGTGAGCTCAAATGCCCAGTAAGGATAACAATATAGCGGAAACTTTCATAAATAAGAATAAACATTTAAGGCAATGTATAACTAAAACAAAAGCCTTTCAAACATGAACTTTCAACATGGTACGGCATAAATAAAATGAAATAATGCCATTTACTTATTCACATGGATATTCTACTAATCGAATAATCACATGTAAAAATCAATAACCACTTTCATAATGTTGGAATGCATAATGCCAGACTATCATAACCACATAGTCAAGGCCTCGTGCCAAGACTACAAATAAGATTTTGTCAAGGCCTTGTGCCAAGACACTAGTTTGTCTCATGAGACCTACCGATGCATCGAGGAGCTATAGCGGGCTCCACCCGTCAAATATTAAGTCCAATGCATTCCCATATGAAAAGGTTTAAACATAACATAAACATTCGTATTAAAACTAGCATACGAAATGTCAATACTTTCACCATAAACTATGAATGGTATAAAAATAGCACATCCAAAGTCAAACATATCACAAAACCTTCAATACAATATAGAAGTTTTGTATCATAATAAATCAACTTCAAATAATCTTAAAATCCATCAAAGGATGTTGACATAGATGAAATCAAAATTCTTTTTAAGGAAATATCTCCTTTTATTTTGAAATCATTTAAGATCCATATAAAATAAAACATTTTCTTTGAAAATATTCTTATAAGCTTGTAAGTAAAGCTTTGAATATTTTATAATGGCGGAAAATAACCGCACCCGCCGTATAAGTTTAAAAAAAACATTCTTATCTTAATTCTGTCGAAAAGGTTAAAAAGCACCTTGTTTGGAAAACGACGGAAAGATTCCCTTATAAACCTCTTATAAAAAGTCAAACAAGAGTATAAATGACTTTAACCCATATTATTTTAAATATTAAAAATGTTTTGAAATACATTTTGAAGAAACATGGATGTGGATGATAACGAGATCCCAGTAGATTATTACGTATAAACAACCTCAGATAATGAAGAGATTGTGAAATAACCCTTACCTTGTACTTTTCCTTGGTTGGGGTAGGTTAACCTCCTTTATAATGGTGAAATAATTGTTATTAAATTATAAAATAATCATATACATTATTATGATATCATATATGATCTTTTAATATTGATTTGATAATAATATCTTAGTATTATCGTTGTTTCGGGTGTGAACTTACTCATTTTCTTTTATATGTTTTGTTACATAAGCCATGTTTGTTGTATATTATTCATATCCATAATGATATCAATTCCTTAAACATCATTTTTAAATCATCAAAAGATAATTATACTTGAATGGATACGATGGAGAATGAATCTCATCGTGTTCGTGGAGACGGTAGTCCGTACGTACGCACGAGCGACAATATCATTCTTTTGATATTAAAATAATATATAAATGGACGTTATATCATATATACAGAATAATTAACATGTTATATTTATTATTTACATGAGTTTCACATCATTATTATACCCATCCAAATAATAATCTATTGAATAACAATTACACCACGATGTGGAGACGGTAAGCCGTACGTACGCACGTATGGTGACATGTTATTCAAAGGGTGGATAGAATACTGAATATGGTTGTACCATATTTATAATAACATCACAGTATATGTGAGATACTGGAGTTATTATTTTAGAATGGTAACAACAAAGGAAGAAGAAGTGGAAGAAGAAATGAACTTGGAAAAGGGTGGTGAAATCATTACCTCTTCTTCGGGCTCTTCCTTTTGATTTGATCAAAAGGCCTCCTTAGGTTGGATTTCTGATCAAAATAAGGCCTCTAGGTTGTAGTGAGGGAAGTTGGGAGAGTATTTGGGCAGAGTTTGGCCGAACAAAAAGGCTTTGAAGGTGTGAAGAAATGAGAAGGAGTGGTCTCCTTTTATAAGAGAGAGGATGGACTCTTTAGGAAAGAGTGAAAGTATTACTTTATAATATATTTATATTCGGTTTATAATGGTCCAAAAATCATTGAGGTCGAAGATAAGATGACTCATATTCTAAATAACATCAACCAATAAGAATTGGACAGGTTTTAGATAATATTTTAATCATTATAATCTTATTTATTTAAATGATTTATTAATGAGGTAAACATTGCATCATTATTGTGTCATTAATAATTTAAATTATTCGATGTATAAAAATTATAAATAAAATATCATTATGTAGGAAATCTTTTTATATTTCTAATGAATATTTATAATCGAAAATCCAACATGTATAACCCTATGTAAAAATTGTTCTTCTAAAAGATGTAAGTTTATGCCATTTTTATTTTTATTTTAACTTTATTAATATAATGTGTCCCTACCACATACAAGTGGCTCTAAGGGGTCCCCAAATCGACCCAAGGATGCCCATGGTCGGGTATGTGTCCACCAATAAGGTTAAGACATGTTTTAGGGTAATTTTTTATTATTATAATATTATTTTTTAACCCTTATTTACCGGATTTACCCTTTAACCATGGTAAATAAAATATTTACCACAGTAATTATTCAAAATGTGTAAAAATAAAAGTTACCTATTTACATAATTTGGACATCCTGATTCCAAATATGTAATCCATTTTTCCAAATTCAAAACACAGAAGTGGCAGAAATTAATTTAAAATTAATTCCCGTTGTTAAAATAAAAAGCGTGTTTTTAAGAGATAATAACTATCAAAAGATTGACACTTGTTTATGTCTGGTTTAATTGTGAAATTATGTCCAATGACAAACATTAAATTAAATGGTAAAAATATATTCTAAATATACTTTAAAACCACTCAAATTCATAATTTATCAATATTAATTATTTTGATTAAAAAAGTTGATTTTAATTAAAATTTAGTAATTTTCAGTATTCATCAAAATATAAAAGTTATCCGAAAAGTACCAAAATTTCACCCTAGGCTAATTTCAATATTCCGAATCCAAAAATGAAGTCCATTTTGAAATATAATATATATATGATTTCAAAAAGCAGGTATTACTATTCACAACGGCTAGTTTAATTAGTTGTGGTGTGTGTTAGAACTCGAGGTTGCGTACAACACACGCTATCGCATTATTAGAAGGGAAACGTACCGTGGAAGATTGGGGTGTTACATTCTCCCCTCCTTAAAATAATTGCGTTCTCGCAATTTCTAGGGTATTACTGCATAAAAAGACTCGGGTGGTTCTTCATCATAAGTTCCTCGGGTTCCCACGTTGCCTCTTCCATCTTATGATTTCTCCACAAAACTTTTACCAGACGCGTCGTCCGGTTTCTCAGTACTTGTTCTCTTGTATCAAGAATCCTGACAGGCTCTTCACAATAAGACATATCGGGTTCCAGTTCTAATTCCTCATAGGTGAGTACATGCATTGGGTCAGACATGTATTTTCTCAACAGAGATATGTGGAACACATCGTGAACTTTGGAGAGACTTGGCTGCATTGCCAATCGGTAAGCTACAACCCCAATTTGTTCTAGAATTTCGAAGGGTTCGATGTACCTGGGACTCAATTTACCTTTCTTACCAAAACGTATGACTCCCTTCCATGGAGATACCTTCAGGAAAACATGATCACCAACTTGAAATTCAAAATCCTTCCTTAGATTATTGGCATAGCTCTTCTTCCTACTTTGAGCTGCTTTGATGTGATTTTGGATTACCTTCACCTTTTCCACCGTTTCCTCCACCAGTTCTGGGCCTACAAGTTTTCTTTCACCAACCTCATCCCAACAGGTTGGTGTACGACATCTCTTTCCGTATAACGCTTCATATGGTGCCATCTGAATACTCGAATGGAAGCTATTGTTATAGGAAAATTCTACAAGTGGTAAATATTGATCCCACATACCCTGAAAGTCAAGTGAGCAAGATCTCAACATGTCTTCTAGGGTTTGAATAGTCCGTTCTGATTGTCCATCTGTCTGAGGGTGGTAAGCAGTGCTCAAATGAAGTTCAGTATCTAGGGATTTCTGAAGACTTTTCCAAAATCTTGAAGTAAAACGGGGATCACGATTAGAAACAATTGATAGGGGTACTCCATGAAGTCTCACAACTTCATTAATGTATAGTCTTGCTAGACGTTCCTGGGGTAGATCTTCTCTTATAGCAAGAAAATGTGCTGACTTGGTAAGACGATCAACAATAAACCATATTGCATCGTTCCTTCTAGGAGTCTTTGGTAGCCCCATGACAAAGTGCATCGTAATATTGCCCCATTTCCACTCTGGTATGGGAAGAGGTTGCATGACTCCTCCAGGCTGTTGCCTTCCAGCTTTCACTTATTGACAAACCATACATCTTGACACAAAATCAGCAATCTCCCTCTTCATGTTGTCCCACCAAAAATGTTCCTTCAAATCTCTATACATTTTGGTGCTCCCAGGGTGTATAGAGAAATTGGAACTATGAGAATCATCCAGCAATTCCCTTTTCAGATCAGGTAAATCGGGAACACGAAGTCTCTTCCCGAATTTCAAAATTCCATCTTCATACACAAAGTCTCTCAATCTCCCATCATTCATAGCTTTAATCTTCTTTTGGAATTATTCATCATCGGTCTGAGAACTCTTAATCCTTTCTAGTAAAGATGGTTTGGCAACCATTTGAAAAAGCATTGATGTTTCACCTTCCCTGGTTATTCCCATGTCCATCTTCACTAGATCCATTAAAATTGGATCCCTTTCAATTCTCATATTGTTCAAAACTCCATGGTCTTTTCTACTCAAAGCATCTGCCACATTGTTTGCCTTCCCCGGGTGGTAGTGTATCGTACAATCATAATCCTTGAGTAATTCAAGCCGTCTCCTTTGCCTCATGTTGAGTTCTTTTTGTGAGAAAATATACTTCAAACTCTTGTGATCAGTATAAATATCACATTTTTCACCATAGAGGTAGTGCCTCCATATCTTCAAAGCAAAGATCACAGCTGCTAACTCGAGATCATGAGTAGGATAATTTTGTTCATGAATTTTCAACTGTCGTGATGCATAGGCAATAACTCTATCATTCTGCATAAGGACACAACCAAGTCCTTTCTTTGATGCATCACTATAAATAACGAACCCATCATTCCCCGATGGTAGAGTCAATATAGGATCATTGACTAATCTTTTCTTCAGTTATTCAAAACATTCTTCACACTCTTTTTTCCAAACAAATTTAACCCCTTTACGTGTGAGCTTCGTTAATGGGTTAGCCAATCGGGCAAAATTCTAGACGAAACGTCGATAATAACCTGCCAAACCAATAAAACTACGTACCTCAGTTATACGCGTAGGTGCTGGCCATTCTTGGATTGCCTTGGTCTTAGAAGGATCAACAGAGATTCCATATTTAGAGACAATATGGCCAAGAAAAGAAATATCCTGAAGCCAGAATTCACACTTGCTAAACTTCCCATATAATTCATGCCTCCTCAGAGTCTTCAAGATAATGCGCAAGTGATTTTCATGATCTTCGTAGGTTTTGGAGTATACCAAGATATCATCAATAAATACCACCACAAATTCATCGAGATACTCCTTGAAAACTCTATTCATCAGATCCATGAATACAGATGGTGCATTAGTCAATCCAAACGGCATTACAGTAAACTCGTAATGCCCGTACCTGGTTTGAAATGCTGTCTTCGGAATGTCTTCCTTCTTCACACACAACTGATGGTATCTAGATCAAAGGTAAATCTTTGAAAAGTATTGAGCTCCATGCAGTTGGTCAAATAAATCATCAATGCGAGGTAGGGGATACTTGTTCTTTATCGTTATAGCATTGATCTCCTTGTAGTCGATACATAACCTCATAGATCCATATTTCTTTTTAACAAAAAGAACAGGGGCTCCCCATGGAGAAACACTAGGGTGAATAAATCCATTATTACTCAATTCCTCTAGTTGTTTCTTTAGTTCGACTAACTCTATAGTGGACATTCTATAAGGGGTCTTCGATATAGGCCTTGATCCAGGAATCAAATCAATGGAAAACTCAACTTCTCGTTCTGGAGGATGTCAAGGTAAATCTTCCGGAAATACATCTAAAAATTCTTTCACAACAGGTACATCCTCTATTTGAACATTCCTTTCCTCACCCGCAGTTATTTCATTCTCTTCCTCCCCAATAATTGAATTTAGTTGAGCTATTGAGGGTGGATCTAAATAAGAATTAGGTGGTGACGATTCTGCTCTAAAAATAAGGTGTTCCTTATCATTATCATCAAGAATCATAACCTCTTTCTTCTTACAATAAATCTTCGCATCATAGTCCGAAAGACAGTCCATACCGAGGATTATATCAAACTCAATCATAGGTATGACGATGAGATCAGAAGATAAAGAAAATTTATGTGCTCTAATGGGGACTGATTCACAAAACTTTGTTGCAATGATACTTCCCTTAGGAGTTTTAACTGACAACTCCCTTATTAAATCAAATTGGAAATATCTAATTTTCTTAGCAAACTGGGAAGATATGAAACAATGCGACGATCCAGAGTCAAATAATGCATTTTCTAAACTTGAGGAAACCATTAAATTACCTGCCACCACGTCTTTTGGAGCCTCTACCTTAGCAGTAGTGATAGCATAAGCTTGGCCTTGATCCCTTGGACTTTTCTGAGGTAAGTTCTCCTGACGCTTAGGACATTCATTTGCATAATGTCCCATCTCCCTGAAATTGTAGCACTGAACGTTGGTGGCTTCCTTCTTCCCTTTGCAATCACGAGCTTGGTGGCCTTTTTCACCACACTTGTAACAGACTCCCATTCCCTTTAAGAAAGCACCGGGGTGTTTCTTCCCACATTTACCACAGGATGGATATTCAACCTTTCCTTTCTTCCCCTTATTTCCATTCCCAGATTGATCAGCAGGCCTCTTCTTCTCTTGCTTTGCTTTAAAGTCATAAGACTTAGAGAATTCCTTTTCGGTCTTGATAGCACATGAGACAATGTCTTCGTACGATGAAAATGATTGTGAGACTAATTCTAGACGGAGAAATGGTTTTAACCCATCAAAGAAACAATCAATCTTACTTCTTGGGTTGCGAATATAATCTCCAGCATACCTCGCTAACCTTGTAAAGTTAGCCTCATACTTTGTGACATTCTCATCCTCCTTTTGTCTCATACTCAGAAATTGCCTTTCCATATCTGCTCGATGGTCGCGAGGAAAGTATTTTTCTAAAAACAGATCTTTGAACTCCCTCCATTCCATATTTGATACTTCATCATCTTCCTTCGTATTTTGAATCAATGACCACCATTGATCAGCATCTCCAGTGAGGCGGTAAACTGCCATGATAACTTTTTCCCTTTCACTGCTCCCCAAAGCCTGAAATATTTTCTCTAGGGAAAATATCCATTGCTCAGCTACTAAGGGATTTGTATTCCCATTGAAAGTTGGTGGTTGTTGCCTCAAGAATCGATCTAACATTGATCCTCCACGCTGCAGATCAGGGTGCTCCATACGGGTAAGGTTATTATTCATAACCTGAGTAAGTTGTCCCAGTATGGTGATTAGCTAATCGGCACTAGTTGCATCACCAGCTCCACTATAATTATCTTGAGCAGGAGGGAAATCATTACATAGAGTGCGTGCATTGATACGGTTTCAATTTCTTCCACTAGGCGCCATTTCTAAACAATGGCATATACTAGATCAGTTTATGAATCAAAATACATAATCCCATACTTATAAAACACTTAACATAAATTGAACTATTTATGGATACAATCCATAATCATAAGAATGTTTTCTTTGAGGAATTATATACTCATAACCCCTTCATAATGATTTGTAAAGAAAATGAGAGTTATCCTAAGCATATCCCCCGGGAGTGTCGTAACCAAGAGTGCAGCAATGCCCGTTGTCGTGCACCAGTTCCCATTCGAGTCTAGCTCAAAGCGGTGTTTTCGGGTTTTACCCCTAGGTACATCTGTGCCAGAGCCGCCTCTACCTGCTCGTATCCAGACAGGGATGTATTGCTCGGAAAACTCACAAAATCTCTACAATACCAAAATTCTCGGAAGTTCTTCTATACTAATCCTCAAAGTTCATCTTAGGTCTATGTGCTCTAATCAGAGTTTATCTAAATCTAGCTTCCAAGGTTTGTACTAAACTTCCTCTGATACCAACTGTAACGCCCAGACCCTAGTTACCCAGAGTCGGTACATTATTACATAACATTGGAATGATCACAAGAAAGATCAAATCTCGAAAGACCGATTGGTTTAGTAGCCTTGGAAACACTAGATATATTCATAAGTTTTACATTACATCATAAAATGAAAAACTACTACAACAACATAATGTCTCCGTAATCCACACTCATATCCCCACATAATATCCCTGCAGGTCATTCATAATTTACTTCTTCACTTCCTGGGAAAAATAAAACATAGAAAAGGGGTGAGCTCAAATGCCCAGTAAGGATAACAATATAGCGGAAACTTTCATAAATAAGAATAAACATTTAAGGCAATGTATAACTAAAACAAAAGCCTTTCAAACATGAAATTTCAACATGGTACGGCATAAATAAAATGAAATAATGCCATTTACTTATTCACATGTATATTCTACTAATCAAATAATCACATGCAAAAATCAATAACCACTTTCATAATGTTGGAATGCATAATGCCATACTATCATAACCACATAGTCAAGGCCTCGTGCCAAGACTACAAATAAGATTTTGTCAAGGCCTTGTGACAAGACACTAGTTTGTCTCATGAGACCTACCGATGCATCGAGGAGCTATAGCGGGCTCCACCCGTCACATATTAAGTCCAATGCATTCCCATATGAAAAGGTTTAAACATAACATAAACATTCGTATTAAAACTAGCATACGAAATGTCAATACTTTCACCATAAACTATGAATGGTATAAAAATAGCACATCCACAGTCAAACATATCACAAAACCTTCAATACAATATAGAAGTTTTGTATCATAATAAATCAACTTCAAATAATCTTAAAATCCATCAAAGGATGTTGACATAGATGAAATCAAAATTCTTTTTAAGGAAATATCTCCTTTTATTTTGAAATCATTTAAGATCCATATAAAATAAAACATTTTCTTTGAAAATATTCTTATAAGCTTGTAAGGAAATCTTTGAATATTTTATAACGGCGGAAAATAACCGCACCCGCCGTATAAGTTTAAAAAAAACATTCTTATCTTAATTCTGTCGAAAAGGTTAAAAAGCACCTTGTTTGGAAAACGACGGAAAGATTCCCTTATAAACCTCTTATAAAAAGTCAAACAAGGGTATAAATGACTTTAACCCATATTCTTTTAAATATTAAAAATGTTTTTAAATACATTTTGAAGAAACATGGATGTGGATGATAACGAGATCCCAGTAGATTATTACGTATAAACAACCTCGGATAATGAAGAGATTGTGAAATAACCCTTACCTTGTACTTTTACTTGGTTGGGGTAGGTTAACCTCCTGTATAATGGTGAAATAATTGTTATTAAATTATAAAATAATCATATACATTATTATGATATCATATATGATCTTTTAATATTGATTTGATAATAATATCTTAGTATTATCGTTGTTTCGGGTGTGAACTTACTCATTTTCTTTTATATGTTTTGTTACATAAGCCATGTTTGTTGTATCTTATTCATATCCGGAATGATATCAAGTCCTTAAACATCATTTTTAAATCATCAAATGATAATTATACTTGAATGGATACGACAGAGAATGAATCTCATCGCGTTCGTGGAGACGGTAGTCCGTACGTACGCACGAGCGACAATATCATTCTTTTGATATTAAAATAATATATAAATGGATGTTATATCATATATACAGAATAATTAACATTTTATATTTATTATTTACCTGAGTTTCACATCATTATTATACTCATCCAAATAATAATATATTGAATAACAATTACACCACGACGTGGAGACGGTAAGCCGTACGTACGCACGTATGGTGACATGTTATTCAAAGGGTGGATAGAATACTGAATATGGTTGTACCATATTTATAATAACATCATAGTATATGTGAGATACTGGAGTTATTATTTTAGAATGGTAACAACAAAGGAAGAAGAAGTGGAAGAAGAAATGAACTTGGAAAAGGGTGGTGAAATCATTACCTCTTCTTCGGGCTCTTCCTTTTGATTTGATCAAAAGGGCTCCTTAGGTTGGCTTTCTGATCAAACTAAGGCCTCTAGGTTGTAGTGAGGGAAGTTGGGAGAGTATTTGGGCAGAGTTTGGCCGAACCAAAAGGCTTTGAAGGTGTGAAGAAATGAGAAGGAGTGGTCTCCTTTTATAAGGGAGAGGAGGGGCTCTTTAGAAAAGAGTGAAAGTATTACTTTATAATATAATTATATTCGGTTTATAATGGTCCAAAAATCATGGAGGTCGAAGATAAGATGACTCATATTCTAAATAACATCAACCAATAAGAATTGGAAAGGGTTTTGATAATATTTTAATCATTATAATCTTATTTATTTAAATGATTTATTAATGAGGTAAACATTGAATCCTTATTGTGTCATTAATAATTTAAATTATTTGATGTCTAAAAATTATAAATAAAATATCATTATGTAGGAAATCTTTTTATCTTTCTAATTAATATTTATAATCGAAAATCAAACATGTTTAACCCTATGTAAAAATTGTTCTTCTAAAAGATGTAAGCTTATTCCATTTTTATTTTTATTTTAACTTTATTAATATAATGTTTCCCTACCACATACAAGTGGCTCTAAGGGGTCCCCAAATCGACCCAAGGATTCCCATGGTCGGGTATGTATCCACCAATAAGGTTAGGACACGTTTTAGGGTAATTTTTTATTATTATAATATTATTTTGTAACCCTTATTTACCGGATTCACCCTTTAACCATGGTAAATAAAATATTTACCGCAGTAATTATTCAAAATGTGTAAAAATAAAAGTTACCTATTTACATAATTTGGAAATCCTGATTCCAAATATGTAATCCATTTTTCCAAATTCAAAACACAGAAGTGGTAGAAATTAATTTAAAATTAATTCCCGTTGTTAAAATAAAAAGCGTGTTTTTAGGAGATAATAACTATCAAAAGATTGACACTTGTTTATGTCTGGTTTAATTGTGAAATTATGTCCAATGACAAACATTAAATTAAATGGTAAAAAAATATTCTAAATATACTTTAAAACCACTCAAATTCATAATTTATCAATATTAATTATTTTGATTAAAAAAGTTGATTTTAATTAAAATTTAGTAATTTTCACTATTCATCAAAATATAAAAGTTATCTGAAAAGTACCAAAATTTCACCCTAGGATAATTTCAATATTCCGAATCCAAAAATGAAGTCCATTTTGAAATATAAAATATATATGATTTCAAAAAGTAGGTATTATTATTCACAACGGCTAGTTTAATTAGTTGTGGTGTGTGTTAGAACTCGAGGTTGCGTACAACACACGCTCTCGCATTATTCGAAGGGAAACGTACCGTGGAAGCTTGGGGTGTTACAATCATCATGATTGATGAAGACCAATTAGAATTATCTAAAAGATCCCCTTATCCACAGTGTATCCCTGTGTGGAAAAAATCACATGATGCTTGGGTGGGATCATCTTCGCATCAATGGAATGATAGTACCTCACAAAGAAAAGTATAAAGAGTGGATAAAGATTTATAAGTGATGAATAGATTCAAAAATTACTTATACAGGGGCCCACCACCAATTATCAATGGGTCTTACTCCTTATACAATATCTTAGGATGCTTCTGGGTGATTGAGGATTAGCTCATGCATTACAAAATTCATGAGTGGAGCTTCTATCATTCATGAATTCATCTAATGAATATGTTTATCATCTATTGAATTTCTTCTTGGGAAACTTCCTAAATAATGATTTACATTGGTGGAAGAATTTAAAAAATTAACAATATAACATTTTACTGGTATATTAATCATATCTAGCGGCATGATATCGTATACCATGTCAAAAGATATCCCTTAGTGAATACATTATTATATAGAAAAAATTTATTCAATATGAAATTGGAATCATGTATGCAATATTATACACCATGGTTAATAATAGAGTATTTAACTTGTATATATCAAATATATATTAAGATTTTATGGAATATATCTAAAAATATCCACTTCTAATAGATACTAAGAGAACTAGTTCCATTTCATCTTATAATAAACCATATCCAAAAAACCTTTTGGACATTTTTTTCAAAACAAGTTTTAAAATATATCATGAACTTCATTTTGTATTACATATTACGTATGAACTTATGAATAACCATCCAATACTACTTTATAATAATGTCTAGTCATTTTTAGTATGAATATCTATATAAAATTCAATCTCCAATCAGTTACCAACAAATTTTCACCCCATAGGACTTTGTAGAGTAGAAATCAAATATGAATTCCTAAATATATAAATATAAGAAAATTAATACCTTTAAGAGTGAATCAGTGCTAACCAAGTTATAAATAGATCTGCAATGATCTCTATCAAACACATAAATATCATTATATGTATCCACCAGCTACATCATTTGTATGAATGAATTTTCATATGATACCTTTATTAAATACATATATTAACCCTGGGAAAGAGATTATTACAATCTCATAAATATATTCATATGATCTATATTGTCTAGATATAGACAGACTAGGTCAATGAACACAACACATTTCATAAAAATTTATGAATAAAAACATCATGTGACCTTCAATAGAATAAATTAACACATCATATGTGTAATATATGTATGTACATATACTTCCAAATTCTATCTCAATTGAGGGCCCACATGTCACACTCATTATATGGGAGTAAAAAATCCCATATTAGTAAGGCTCTAACCGATGAAATGATTAGTAATATACGAAATTGCACCCTAATTAGCCAAGACTTAAGGCCTATACAGTAATGGTTTTAAATAATTAAGTTCATCATGGTAGGTATCTCACTGACCTCAAATATGTGAATTCTAAATATGAATCATGAACCCCTACTTCACTAAATGAATAGTTTATGACACTCTCTGTGGTATACTTCAAGGGTCATCCAGTGAAAAAAATTCATTTTATGGATAATAGGAATATTCTATATCTTAATAAAAGAATCATACTCATGTTATCCATTTAATTTCATAAAATCTATAATATTTCAGGATGAAATTTTTTTAGGGATAATTCAATGTTTTACTCTAAGAGGTTAATTATAATTTCACTTAATGATATATATATATATACATATATATATTAAACCAACATGAAATATTGATAATGTAGAGATTTACTTTTACATAACATGATATATTTTATCTCCTTTATATTTTTTAATAGTACTTAAAAACCCATACATAATAAACTATCAAAAATATCACATATGATAGACTATCATATTTTCCTTATGTTTATTTCACTTTCATTGATTTTGTTAATATATTTTCATCTCAACACAATTCATACCACTTCACTATATAACAACCTAATAAAATACTTCTATTAAATTATTTATTGTGTAACATCAATGAAGTATCCAGTTTTGAAAAATGGTTTGACTTAGGAATGATATTCCTAATGTTCAACTCCTTTAATAATAAATTAAGGCTCCTTAACTTGACAACATCTAATGTTATAATTTTAATGACTTATATTTTCTAATTTGAACTTTTTATAAGTTTTTAATCATAGAAATAATTCCTAGATCCATATAAAAAAAAATTCCTTGAAATATTTTAGTAAAACATATAACTCTATAACTTTATATTTTACCATCATACCATAAACTTAACTGACATTCGCTCTATATTTTGATTGGAATAATATTTTATTTGATAATATTGAACTTATAAATGTCCAAACATTTAACTAAAAGACTTTTAGGAACTATATTATATTTATAATATCATTCTTAAATACACAAACTCATTTATGTTAGGAACTAACAATTACTTTCTCAAGATAAAATATTTAACAATAAACCATTGTTTCCATATAAAATATAGTATTTTAAGTGATTGGATTACTTTTTTGAGACTAAAATTATTTTCTAGAATTTTCTATTGATGGTGGTATCAAATCTCTTATATTTTACCAAACATATGGATACAAACTTTTATCCTAGATAAAACATTTTTATTCGTTTATTATTTTTAATACTTCTTGTTGAACTTGATGAAAGCTAAACCATGTGTATAACCTTTATTTCACTTGTAATATAATATAAATAATATTAAAATACCAATTTTTCATATATATCCATCCAAGTTTGATAAATTTTTATTCAAATAATGATTTAACTAATCTTTATTTAATTACTTGAATCTAATTGAAAGCTACATAAAACATCTACTTTATTTTGAACTTCTAAATAATTAAAACATTTTCAAAGTATACATATGGTATCAGATAATCTTTAAAACAAAATAATTGGTTTCTATAACACTGGTACCTAACATTATAACTTCATGGAGTTTCCCAAAACCATTAAGATATTCTAAAAAATTCTATCATATAGAATAATTAGTATTTATTAATAACACCTTTAGGTTTCAATGATCATGAATAGATACATTAATAATTATTTTTGGGCTTTCCAACTAACTTTTATTCATACAATTTGAAATTTTATTCACTAGTACTATCTATAGAGCACTAAAACCTGGACATCACATGCCCAATTCATATATCCCCAAACTCTTTGAGAATATTGAGTAAAATTTTCTTAAACTCATTCACATTGTTGAAACATTTTCATTGTGAAAAAACATTGTCTTATTAAGAATTAATATCCTTAATATAACATTTATTGAACCAATTTATACTTTACATAATAATTTATTTCCACTTTTTAAATTACTTTAAAACTTGGTTACTCAAAAATTTATCTTCTCAACCATATAAAACATTTCCTAACTTTAAAAAATATTATATTTTCTAGTATTATTATTTTTTATGTTATGATTCCGTTTTACATGGATTACTCTTAAGGTAGATTTGTATGTCGATGACACTATTCATTTATAATATAATCTTCAACTTGATGAGTATCAAGTTTTACATACATTTAATTAATAATTCTATTAAATTTCCTCCCTCTAAAATTATGTACCATATTGGACTATATCGTATCCATTAATGGGAGAAGATCCATATTTTACTAATAAATGATTTTCCTTTTATGTCCCCTTAAACACCTAGTTAGTTTGGTAATAAATTATTCCAATAATATCATATATACAAATCTTGGATGGTGAGGTAGGAAACTCTTGGTCCAAATTACCATATAGATAAACTCAACACCATTACTATGGTTTCCTAACTCATAATGTTTCTCATATAAGTGTAACCCAATGAAAACTCCAAGAACATAGAACCCAACTCTTAGGGTCATCTCATTTCATTCTTTTCTTATGTAATAAAATATCATGGAACCCAAATTTAGCATGATCATTCCTTGTTGTATGATCATGGTCTTGATACATTTTCACTTTGTAATGAGTTTAAAACATAGTATTTTAAGGTTGTTTATTTTATCCCCATAGTATCTCATTTATTAACTTAACAGGTATATATGATTCAAAAGATATAGTTTGTATTTAAATTATTTCCACTAAATCAATACGTTTAAACCATATTGTCCTGTAACTCATCACACAACACCAATATTTTTCTAATAGATCAAATTAAACTCCAACTATATTCATGAATTTTTAAATGAATATCATGTATAAGATACATGAAACCATTTATTGTAATGGATTATAACTATATGAAAATAGAAATACATATAATAGTAATATTGGAGTGATAGATAGTCAACTCCCACTTTTCTAGGCAAGTTATAATACTTTAGGAAGGAAAGAAATATGAACTAAAGGCCCGAGACCTAGGGATACATTACTCAAGAGTGGCCTCAATTTTGAGAGGACCGCCTAGATATATACTCATCAATTAGAGGGGATAAATAAATGTTAGTAACTTTTTAACAAATTATAACTTATTTTCCCTTGATCTCTTAGACATTTTTTGGATCATCAATTTTATATTCTCTTTTAATTATCGTATGAATGTATATAAAATCTAGTAAAAGATTGAACATTATATTTTTACAAGGTTCTCTACTCAATCAGAGTAGCTAGTCCTTACTATTTACGGTGATGAACAGTATGCAGATTCTGTAACATAATGAGATGTATGTTACATTTGGTAGGCTAAAAAAAATATCCTTTGCTCAAGTGTATGTCCTGACACTTTAGAAGGAGGATTAAAATAATATTGTATAATTGTATTGGTAATGAGATTGTCTAGCTAACAACTCAACAATTTTTATTGTTAGTATCAGTTTAGATAGTCTTTAACTTATTTCGTTACATTATTCTACCATGAAATACATATAAATATTTTTAATTCTGATGGAATTCACATTCTTTTATTTTACTTATTCCTCTATCAATGTTACTTGTATATCAGTAACAAAGAATATATCCTTCTTATCCATGGTAGAAAACTAATTTTTTTTATTTCTAATCTTCTTAATCTATTCAAAACTAGTCTATATGATGCTTCCTTCAAATATTTTTTGTACGATGTACATTATTCTAGTGATAGTTCTACTGATCCTTCCCCTCCTTCTCGTGACACCTATTGGTCCAGTATTTTCCATCTAATGTGCATTTATCCTATGTTAGTTCATGTGATTCCTTCCAATTCTTCTTATTCGTATGATCACCGATGGATATGAAAAATATATCTTTTTTTGGTCACTCCCTTCTTTTTCTATTGAAATATTTCTCCATCTTGTGCTTTTACTCTATCTGGTACCCCTAGATCTATTTGGTACCTCTTTGTATAATCCTTTGACCCATATGAGAACTTCCATATCAATTTTTCTTCTCAAATATACCTTATAGAACTGTAATTTTTCATCATAAAAAATATCCACACTACTCTTTATATCATCACATAATTCTTATCGCAATCACCACGCCTTTATGTAGCAAGTAGTTCTCTTAAATTTCAGGGTGAGACACGTAATTCAAATTCAAACTTCCCACTTAAACTTTGATAATCTGGATCAAATATTTCAGTGCTTGACCTCTTTCAAACATCCTAAAATATTGGATTTAACTAATATTCATAGGAAACATCCTTATATATCAGCATCAATATTCTACTTCAACTTCCCTAAAATGTATCTAAATCAAAATAAACTTTTATGATTATCAATGCGGTGAATTTCCATCTTAACGTCCCCATAATTATAAATTTATCAAAACATTGTAACATTATTAGAAAATTCAATCCAGTACAACATTGTAGGAATTCTAAAAACCTCAAAAATATCATTTTTTGTTCCTTCACAAATTTATAAGAACATAACTAAGTTATTTTTCAGGACACTTACCTACAGAAATAATAGTCTTCACAAAACTTTCATCTGATAAATTATTTGTCTATAGAATCTATTTGACCGTCCCTTTGAGAGACTATTCTGAATACATTCACATGATTATTCCTCCATCAGATGTATTCTCATATGGTTTTTTTATTTTTACTTCATCTTATGAACCATAAAATATATACTCTAATAAATTTATTTGATGACTTCATAGAGATCTATTATTTGAATTTTTAGTACTCATCTTGATGTATTTTAAACTATATGTTTTATGATAAAACTTATAGAATTATTTATGATGAAAATGTTCAAAAACATAAGCAAACATTATTCAATAATCAATCATGTAAACTTTAGTCTGATGATCCTCACTCATAAATCTATATATTATGACTTCATATGGATACTTATTCATTCAATGATATTCACATATTCTCTCTAACATTTTACTTCATTAAGAAACCTATGTTTGTTAATTTTAGAACTTCTATCCAATATATTATTTTTGATGACTCAAAAATATATACTTCCTACTTCCTTTTATTAGATACAACCTCATAAACAATTTCTTCACTAATTTTTTCACAACTTCTTAAACATTAGTTTTTTATTTATACAAGTGTATCTAATAGAATTTATAGAACTCTTCATTCAACTTCAATAAACACTTCACAATGTTCAGAAACCATAGTTTTACTGAGTTTTGTGAAAAAATTAATATCTTCATGACTTGATCATTACACAACCACTCATCAATATCCCATTTATACTTAAGCTAATTTAACTCTATTTCAATTACTTTTCCATTCTTTTAAACTTCATCATGAATCAAAGACACAACGCATTGTAATGTTTGAACAATAATAACACATTTCTTAGCAATGAATGATATTGTTTGTCTGATCATTATCTGTATTGTGTAACCATGATTTAAATTAGTCAAAATTTTATTTCAAATTCTCATATAATTGACTAAGTACATTCACATCAGTCCACTTTTATTTTTAATTTTCCATTAGTGATATCCCATACCTTCGTCTATCTAATTGAACATTTCGTCCTGGGATATATGATGCACTATGTTTGATAACTTTTCAAAGTTTCATTTGATAGAATCTATAAGGAAGAATTCATAAAATTCCATGCATTGGACACACTATCTGGTGGAACAATTTAGAAACCTACATCTAATTTTACCATTTGTGAAACCTTGTCTGATTACCTTAGCTTGATACACTTCATCTGATCACCTTAGTGCACTACATGTAGTACCTTTGGTCTTGTCGTCCTCATTTTTTTCATCCCAAATTTCTCTATAAGTTTTCCTTTTATAAATTCTTTAGAAAACATCATAATATTGATAACAAACATGCTTTTATAAAGGTCAATAAAATTTTTTATACATTAAGAAAAACTTATCAATCATTATAAGTAAACTCAAAGTCTTCAGTGAATTTTCATAATTTCAATTAATGAATAATATATATTTCCACTAATATGATAAACACCATTTAGATATTTCATAAGATAATAGGACTTCATTACTTTTTTTATTCTTCACAAATTCATCCAAGTTACATCCATTTGGTCACCAAGATTGGATATATCAACCAAATTTTCAAACAATTTATTCTTCTTAACTTCTTTAGCATATTTACATTAATGATATATTTCTATTTTGTTGAAAATAACTGAAAAAAATTTAATACCATAAACATAAAACTCAAATCACATACAAAGTGTGATCTTCAATCTCACCCATTGTATTTGTTGTTGATACTTTCAATATACTTTCCAATTGAATATGTCAATATGTGAATACTTATCTCCCTTCCCTCTCTAGAATTCACTCCCCTTAACTTTTCCAAACATCCTTTAACTTCAATTTCTCCCCCTATTGAAAATAAATAAAGTGTTCATGGTAAAATCGTATTAGTTCATTATTAATAAATATAACAAAAAACATTTCACTCTAAGTCTACATGATACATTCTCAATGTAGAAATCAGTAGGATTTGATTTAAGCAAAAACAAGTTATTCTTTACCAACTAATCATGACACCTTAGTCTATCATAACACATAAAATCATATTTAATGGTTTTTTACATTTATTATCAGACAATGATACTAAATTAGTTTTTAAACACTTCTAAAATAGATCAATATAAAACTATTGTATTCACTAAACAAACATATTGAAAAAATTCAAGAGGATTAAGTAAGATAAGTGACCTTAGATAAATTACATACTTCAATTTTCTTATGTCATTAATGAATTCAATTACCCCCTTTTTTGTTAATATTATCATTTAAATTAACCAATAATAATAGATTTAAGAGATATATAAATTTTCTAATGATATTCCTTTATCAACATTCAAAAACTAATTACATTTAAATGAAGTAATAATTTAGGAAGAAAATTCATTATACTCTATTTCTATCCCCCATAAATAGAATTTCATTACAACCTTCATAGTGATGAATCTATTAAATAGATATTATTTAGAAAAATTATGTTGAGAAATCATAAAAATGAATCTTTCTTTTGTGTTTGTCTTTGGTTTAACAACATCCACATCATCACCATGAATATTCTTTCTCCAATACCTTCCTTGGGAATTTTTAAAGTGTGATAAAATCCATAAGGGATCTTCATTCACTTTTCTATCATATATTAATAGAAACCACTTTTATTTCATCAATAATTATTCTTTTAAAAGTTTTATACTAAACAAACATAGGAATAATTCATGGATTAAAACTTCCTTAACAAATTTCATCCAATGTTGGAAATCATTTAATTATCTCATGTTCTCCCCATAAAATCATGTTTCACCTTCAATTCACTATTTTGAAACTCTCTTGATGGAGAAACCCTGGAGATTCCCTTGAGCGAGTGGTGATGACAACATCTATGTCGGCCTTCCCCCCTTTGGGGGGTAACAGATATTCATTAGCTGGTGAGAATCCAGGTTTTTTCCGACCCTTCTCAAATCCAGATTTCATTCCTCCTTTCCCAAAAGTCTCTCTGAGTCCCAAAGCATCCGATCTGATCAATGGATTCCCTAATATTCAACTTTCAATTTCGGAGTTTTCAGAATCTTCAGCGCTTCTGAATCTCACTTTGATCGCGCACTTTAGGAATAGGAAACCTTAGGTTGATGCTTTTGATAGGTTTATCTTTGGTTCATGGGATCTTCAGGAAAGAGTGGTCGTCAGATTGCTTTATAGGAATCATATGATGATTCTGTTCGAATCCGAAGCAGATCTCACTACTGCTTGGTCACGAGCCCCTCGAAACTTCAACAGATGTCATTTCCTCCCCCTACTCTGTTTTATTGTCTTTAACATGAAGTGTGACTCGCCATCGGCAGCGGTCTGAGTAAGATTCCCTAATCTACCACTCCCCTTCTAGAACCCTCCTATTATTCGCATTTTAGGTAACCTCGTAGGAAGGTATTTGTGCTCTGATAGTCGTACTGATGCTATGTGCCACCTAGTTAACCCATGGATTTGCGTGGAATTGGATGCCTCAAGGCAACCTTTTGATTATGTGTAGATTATGATTGGGTAAGAGTACAGGTACATGCAACAGGTGGTTTACGGTAATTGGACATATTTCTGTTCTTCTTTCCATCAGTTGGTTCATGGAGTAGAGTTCTGCTGTAGGAGTGGAGCTTTGAAGGCGCGTCTATCTGCTCCCAATCGAAGGGAGGGAGATACAAGGGGAAGGTTATCAGATTTTGGTGTGAGGGTGGGGCATGATCAGAAGGAACCTAGGCCTGATGTAGGAGGTGAGGGATCCCTCCTTTCAGTTGTGGATGGTCAACCTGTTGATATTATCATGGTGACAGTTGAGGTGGTTCTTGCTCCTGACTCTGAGGAGAAAGAAACTGAAGGGGAAGGTAAGGTGGCTCAGCCTCCAGTGGTGGCTGGACAGTCGGTAGAGGTTATCATGATGTTGGAGGAGGATGGTCAAGGTACTATGGTTGATGATGTTAGGGTGATTGCTGGATTGGGGTCTGGTTTGTTTCAGGCAGTGGGGGATGCAGGATTCAGACCCTCTTTGAAGGTTTCCCGTATAGGGGAGGCTAGTGGCTTGGACCCAGCGACCAAGCATTTTATTTCTTTGTCCAACCGGTTTAAAGGCATTGGTAATGATAGGTTTGAAACCATTTTAAGTGTTGTTTTAGGAGATGGGGATGATGGTGTGGGGGTAGCCAGGGAGGAGATTATTGTTGGGGATCTGGGACAGGAGTAGGTCGCCAAGGATATGGAGAATACTATCGAGGGGGATATGCCTTTGTGCGTAACTGAAAGTAATACTTCGGCCCAAGGAAGGAGGGGAAATAGCAAGTGTAATAACAATAAAGGGAAGGAGACCTTGTCCATGGCTGTGGAAGAACCTCTGACTGAAGATATGTGCCTCTTTTTAGTGGAGATCATCACCCCAGATCAGAGGTTGGGTAATACCGCAGATTGGCCGGTCCCTGTTAGGAGGGAACAACCTGGTAAAGGAAGGGAGAATTCAGGGGGAGGAAAAGACTTTGTGAGTGGCCCCGCCGGTACTTTATTTAGTGATATTGTAAAGAGTGGGAATCAGAGGATGGATGCAGGTGAAGGGCCTTTATCTACACCAGCAAGAAGAAGAGCAAGGAAGGATTATTCTCACCTTCCGCGGCCGATGCAGACTAGATCCGCCTCTAAGCGGAGTGGAGAGGTGGTTCTTACTTTGGGAAAGGGAAGAGTAGTCAAGGATGCTTCATCTGAGCTGCCTGCACTGGAGTAGCTTATAAGTTGGGTTCAAAGTGCAAATTTTTAGAGGCATCTAGAGTGGGAATCGGCTATGGGAGAAGAAGAATCCTGAATGGGTTTTGGAGATGATTAAGGCTATTATGATGTGTAATGCTGTGTTGTTCTGTGTCTTTTAAGGTTTGTCTTTTTATTTTTAGTTGTGGTTGTATGTTGGGATACTGGTACCCTTTAAACTAGATTTTAAAAATGGAAAAAAATGATTTGTAGTCAAGGTGTCTCTCCATTTATTATTAATGTGAATGTGATGGTTGGGATATTATTCACAACAAAGTTTCTCCATCGCCTCCAGAATTCATGTTTTAAAATATAAACATTAGTTTTGTTTTATCTTGGGACAGAATGGATCTTTTCACATTCAATTATACTTTGTATATAGAATTATTTTAAATCCTTTATGGATGATTGTTCATAAAACTTTTCATTTCGACTTCTTGTTTTTTTATAATGGTTTAAAAAACTATTTCACTATGACAAACTTTTTTATATATCTCACATGTAACTTACTTAATACAAGATTTATCTTTTTTTGAATAAACATCATAAACCTTGTCTTTATCATGTGAAATATTTTATTTTCCATTTGAAATATCAATTTATTGTGCTTATTCCATTTTACTAACTCTCCTCATATATTCTGGATTGATTAATAACATATCATTATGAATATTGGCAGTAGGTTTGGATTTCCCACATCCCCACTTCTAGGTTTAATCATTTTTATTAGTTCATCTAGATGTTGTACATTTCTTGAAATTCATGGATTTGGAATACAAGGTATTCTCAACTTTATTAATTTAAATATTCTATATAGAATTTTTATTTACAACATTTTTCAACTTACTAGCTAAATATTTTTCTTTTTCTTAACCATATTTTTTGTTCTCAATTTCTTATCATCTTTTTGATACATATCGAGATAAGAATGTACTGCCCTTATGAACACTATTGGTCTATACATAAAAGATATTTTCAGTCTTTAAATTTTTTTGATGAATATAGATTTTTATTAACCTATTGAAGTTTCTTATTCATTTATTAATTTATCCCCATTAACATGGGATCCCATCATGTTTTTTAATTTAGAAGATTCTGCAAAAAATCCAATGCACAATTTCTGAATCTATTACACAACCAACATTAACCCACATAGCTTGATCTTTTTATATCTTCTATATAATTTTCTGAGTCTTATTCAAAATTTATTGGTCTCTTCATGGGGAACTGACTTCCACATTCTTTTTCATATCCACTATAGTTATGATGGTAGGCTTATTATCCCATTTCTTTATTCATATGTGTATATATTATATTTTCTGATCTGTAAAATTCATGAAAAGGGATTTAGAAACATTATTACAATATGTTATGGACGATAACTCTTTGTTTATAGTTTCTTGAGATATATCATTTAATGAATTCATGGTCTTCTTGAAACATGTTGTAGTTATTTTAAAAATATAGTCCTCTAATGATTATTGTGTTGTAACAAAAAATTTCTCCCTACATTTTAATGACTCAATATATATCTTCTCATGTTTTACAAACTTGAATTATAATTATAAACATATTATATTGAGGTTTTTTTCTTCAATCATAATAAAATTCTCTTCATAAACATTCTTCACTCTTTTAACTTCCCCTTCATAGAGATTGTCTTTGTTTTTTTATTAAAGTGTCAAATTCCATGAACTTCAATGATTTTATTTCAAATTGAAAATACTTGACATCAATTATATTTTAAAATTTTCTTCATGTGAATGGTTATTTTTATATTGATCTTTCATTAGAAAATATTTCTATTTAATTTATTTTATCAATTTTTATTTTAACTTTTAGGTATTAATTTTAAGCCCCACCTTTCTTGATTTAGAGGATGTAACCTGTTTGGATAACTTCAAACATTCTATAAATTTTTCATGAAAATCCTTCTCCATGTTTTCTATTTCTTCTTAGAGATTGGTGATCTACAAAAATATTCTTTCAAAGACTCCAAAAATAAGGGATATTATTTATTTGGGAATATAAGTTAGAATATCTCTTAATCTACTAATTGATATGTATTGAGAAGTTTCACATTGAAAATCATCGCCTATTATATTGGATTATTCTTCTTGAGGATAATTTGTATAATAATATTTAGACAACTCAATATTACTTGCCATTATAGATTCACTTGAGGTAGGATTGTTTCATTATCCTTAGTGTTACGTTAAACAATCTATTCATTACATTAAAATTCATATATATATCTTCATTGTTAACAATTCAGAGAGAAAATAATACTTCCACTTCTTTAGGCAAGAGATATATCTTCTTCATCTTTATGTTTCTCTTTATGTCTCATATTCATCATAGTATTGATAGAAATAGGATTGCTCTTATAGATAACTGAATATTCACAAAAAATATACTTTATTTTTTATAGAGAAATGAAACGAAGATATTCAAAATAGAATAATTCAACATAGAGAATACAAAATAGGTAAACCATAAATTTGACACCAATTTAGGGGAACTATTCAGAATATACTAAACATTGGGGGTGAATTAGTGTTGGGATCTTTTTAAATAATTATAAATGTTCATCCCTTTACCTATTATACCTGTTAGGATATTTATTCTCTTATTATCCTTTCATTATTGTATAAACGTATATAAAATCAGTTAAATGGTATTACTCATTATTTTTACAAGGTTTACTACTCAATAAGTGGAGTTATTCCTTGTTGTGTATGGGGATGAATAGTACATGAATTCTTCCCTATAATTATATAACTATTACAGTGATTAGTCTATAAAACAATCCTTATCCCAAGTTTGGTTCCATGCACTTTAGGTGGGGGATGGAAATATTCATGAATTACTACATTGGTAATGACCTCTTGCAACTTAAATTTCCTCACTAGTTCATTATACTACCAATGTATATATCCACCAACTTCCTCTATTACATTGTAAAACAAACAAAGTATTCCACATATTAAGTATATTTATATATTTCAGAATTTTTTTACTTATTCCTCTATCATTGTTACATTCATATAAATGAGAAAGAAACACTCATTCTTCATAGTAGAAAATTTATAGATTCTCCTTTTACTCTTCTTCCATCATATTGTAATTTTTTGTAAGATCCCGTCTATTCGATATAAATTCTTATGGTGATAGTTTGATCAATCAGTCTTCTCCTTCTTCTTGCAACACATGTTTTTCTGGTATTATTCGTCTGATAAATTTTTTTATTGTGGTAGTTCATCTGATTTAATATTTTTCTTTTGATTAATATGATCACCATATAATAGGAAATATTTATAAAATATTTAGGATATCACTTCTTAGATTAGTGTACTATTTCTTTGAATGGTGTTTCTTTTCAATCTAGTACCCCCAAATTCATCTAGTACTGCTTTTTATAATGATTCGACCCAAATATGAATTTCTATCAAACATCATGGTCATAACTTCCTTATATACCATAAATTATTTAATATAATGCACAACCATGCAACTATCTATATCATCCTACCCTTATAAATTCATCACAACCCCTTTATATATGCAACTGTTCTCTTAATTTTTTTGGGTAAGTTTCATAATTCAAATTCAAAAACCCTACTTGAACTTTTAGAATCCCAATTAAACATGTCAATATTTAACCACATTAAAAAAATCCTAAAATATAATAGGTAGCCAATATTTATAAGAAAATTCCTTAGATCATATCATAAATATTCTTCCTCAATATTCCTAAAATATTACTAGAATTACAATCCTTCATCAGAACTATTGAAACATTTAATATCCATCTCAACATAACTATAATTATGACTTTTTAAAAACTTCATTAAGTTATTCACACATTCTAGATGGTAAATATTCATAAAATATCTTTCTTCTAGGAAAATTAATATATTTTACCTTCAAATTTCTTTATAAATATAATAAATTTCCATTGTGAGTCTCTTCATATTATCGATGATATGCATCGAAAAAATTTCTTCGGGTAACTTATTTTTCTAATGGCTGTATATGATATTCCCATTGAAATTATATTTAGGATAATTTCATAGGGAATCAACTTTATTTGAAGGTTTCTTAGACTTTATTTATTTTACCTTCATCAGATGAACGCTCAAATATCTACTCTACTCTTCTCCATTTATATGTAAAACTATTTCATATGAATTTTTTATACCCATATCGAATTTGTTGTATTAATTTGTTTCAAATAATCACTTAGAGACATTTTTCTGATAAAACTATTCTAAAACCTCAAAAACATATGTATGATGATATTTTATGGAAACATCAATCTGATGGACTTTAGATGAATACTTGTGTATGATGAGTTCATATAGATAATTATTCTTTCAAAAATATTCACAAATTCCCACTAAATATTTTTTTTCATTAGGTAACATGTGCTTGATCATTAGATTACTTATATTTTATACAGTTTGTCTGAGGACCCAATAAGTACCCACAACAAACATCATAATTCATTTCATTAGATAAAACCTCATTAACACATTCATCATTCATTCACAATAACTTCATAACTTATCTTTTTTATCTTTTTTACCTGTTCATATGATGAAATATATTCAACTCCTTATTTAATATCCATTAGTATTGCACAATGTTTGGGAACCATAGTTTCACTGAGTCCCACTTCATCTTAAATATCATCATGACTTGAACATTGTGCACCAACTCCTAAATCTTTTTATTAGAAATGACTTGATTTAACTCCCTTTATAATACTTTTATCATCTTCTAAACTTTAGAATGAATCATATCCATAATTAATTATTATTATTTTTTAAATAATAAATAATTACATAAAATGTTTGATATTATATGTATAATCACTATTTTTCTGATGTAACCAGGAATGCAATCAGTAAAACATTTATTTCTTCCTATCATCTGACTGACTCAGTATATTCCCATCATTCTATTATTATTTTGAACTTTATTTCAATTTTTTACCACACTTTTTTCTATATTATTGAACTTTAAATATTGGTCTCCATAATGGAATTTGATAGTAAAATTTGGAAATTTTCATTTGATGTACTCTACAATGAATAATTCATGAAAGTCCATTGATTATAAACTCTGTCTGATGGCACATTTTGAAAAAATTTCATCTGATGGTGCCACTTTAGAAAACCTCATTTAATTACATCAATAAGATAGACTCCATACGATCTCCTTGGTGTAATAGAACCTATATACAATACCTCTATCCTCAGCTTTCTCCTTTCATTTTTCATAAACTTCTCTATTTGTTCAGCTTCACAGACTTCTTAAGGAAACAATTTAAGGATACTTCATAATGTAGATAACAAGCATGATTCTACAAAATCAAACACATTTTTGAGACATTAAGAGTATATGATCAATCATTGTAAGAAAAATTAATGTCTTAAAATATTATTTACCTTTTAAGTGACCAATAGTATCTATTTACACTACATCTAAGAACACTATTTAGATGTTTCTCAAGATAATAAGATCGGATCACATCCTTTCTCTTCATCCATACATCCAAGACACATCAATTCATTTTACCAATCTTGTATACTTGAACCGAAATTTTCCTCATATTCTTCATTACAACATCTTCAACATATTGAAACCAATTTAAATTTTTTATCTCATTGACAAAAATTGACGAATAGTGAAAACAATTTAAAACCAATACAACTCACACGTAAAGGGGTATCTTTAAATTCAATCATAATTCTACTAAAAAATAAGTATAAATTAAAATCCATTACTTGATTCATTCTCATCATGCATTATATACCAAATTTAGGTTAGTATAAAACTTAATCAATTATCATACTTATCATATAACTCATTATATTCATGTATTACAATTTATAGAAGAAATTCAACTTTTAAACTAAAGAATACATACCAATTCCTAATATAAAAATTAAATATATGGATGAAATAGGGAGTAAACATAATAAATGATCGATTTAATAGTTTAAAAATGAAATAAACATTTATGAACAACTCATAAATAAATAAAATTACAAAACAATTATAATTTTTTATGCATATGAACATTCCAAAAATAAATATAAATTATTTATATTTAGTTTCTTAATATAAATTCCTTCAAATTATTTATTTATATTTCATTTGTTTTAAATATATTCAAATAAGTGAAATATAAAATTTTATGTTTTAATTACATTGTAATAATTGAGACACAACTATATCAAGTAAATATTGAATCCCAAAACTATTTCACAATGCACACTCTAAAGATATTTTATTTATGATTTTATTTAAAATTTTAATTTTGAGATTTTAATTTGACCAAATTAAATTATTTCTTGATCTCCCTATATCACAATTATCCAAATATAAATCTTTGGGACTTTTCAAAATCAATTTATTTTTAGGTGGACAGTAAGAAAATACTTATTTGGCTAGAACCATTAGTTTTAAGATATTATAATAATGCAATAATAACTTAAATGTTTCAAAAAATTATTTAATATATATATATATATATATTAAAATAAATCATGTTAAATTAACATGTTTTATTTATTAAACCCATGGATATCATTTTGGAAACATGCATAATATTTCATTCTAAAAATTTGTTTTTATTCACCAATAGTAGAAGTTTTTTTTATTTCTAGTAATATAATTTAATAAAATGGATCCCATATTTAGGATCAAGATTTATATTTTGTTTAATAGACCCAAATTGTTTTTAGGCTTAATAATAAGATCATTGGGATTGAAGTTTGTTACTATGATAATGGTAGATCTATTTTTCGCAATGAATTTTTGGTATTAATATTGGGTAATGTTTATCTAATCATATAAATTAATCACTTATAAATAATTTTTAAAATATAATTTTTAAATAAATATATAAATATTTTTAAACAATCATTTATTTATTAATGAATAATAAATATGATTAGGAACACTTAATTGTAAAAACATTGTTTTCTTTAGATAAATATTTTTCAACATATTATGTATTTTAATTTAATCGTAAATGTTATCATATTTATAAAGTTATTTCTACTAAATATTGGATAAATTTAGGTTTATCACGCTGAATTTTTTTTAACTGGGGTAACAAAATATTTCTAATAAAAAATAAATTGCTTTGTTAAAAACATGGTACCAAGGTAAAAAATAAAATGAAAAAAATATAAAAAAACTAATGATAAATATCTAAAAACATGTTTAAAACATGTTTATAAATTATTGGTTTAGTATTTTTAAAAACGATAAGATCCCAAAATCCATTATTTCTAAATGTCGGATTTTTTGACCCTTGAATATTGAAAAGTAAATTTTATTCGCAAAACTCTCATTTTCATTACATATAAAAGTGATACACTTAAGCCACTTTATAACCCACATATTCCTTATAATTTATTCATTAAAATATGAAATTTCATTCTTCCTATAACCCTATCCCACTTTATTAGTCACATTTCCACCATTTTTAAACATAAGTCTTCCATTTCCAAGGAGATATCAAAGAAAAGACTCAATCTTGTGAAGTAAGTATTACCTTCTTCTAACTATTTTATTAATATTATTCTTATTAATAACCTATTATATTTAAACCAATATAATTCAATAAGTATAATTATAATATTGATATGTCATTTTATGAATGTAATAATAATTATTTATTCCTATCCATCCATTAAGAAAAGAACAAACCTATTACTAGCGTGCTTGTGTGTGTCAACTACCACTTACATGAATCAACATCGTCTATTTTTTATAAAAAATATAATTTTTGGTTTTAATAATGATATTATGGAATATATATATTATAATTATAATATAAATTTTATTCTAAAATTTAAAGTTATTTGTATACCATAATTCTTTCACATACTTTGATAAATGAAACCGATAACCATGTGTTTTCAGGACAACAACCTCCATGAAGTAACATGTCTTTTTTTTAATTTAGTTTATTTATTATTTACTAAAACCACATTAAATATTACTAAAAATATTAAAATTATCTAAATAATTTCATTATTATTATATTAAAATTATATTATGTAAAAAAAACCACTTTCATAATCATAACAATTCAATAATTATAGTTTGTTCATGTTTGGGTCAATCTAGTCACCAATTTAAATGATAATATAAAATCTATCATGGATTAATATGGAAACTTAAATACTAATATTATTATAAATCGATAAGAACAAAATGATTTTAAATGGGTTTTTAAAGGTTATTAACTATTTATTTAATTATTAAAATAACATCTTTGATCGCTAAAATTTCTGAAATTAGTCGTAACAAATTCTACTTTCACACAACATAAAAAAACACTGATGGAATGAGATAAAAGATATATATATAATTTATCTATTACAATAAATTATTTTTTCTATCAATTATGTACATTATGAGAAGAATACATAATAACATCAATTTTACTAAAATAGTTTAAAATGATCAATATTACTCACAACCGATATTGGAAATAGATAATAACTAACAAATATATATATATATATAGAAAATAATTATAAATTATGCTAAAAAATAGTATAATTATAAATTAGGTTATAAAATAGATGATTAAGATAGTTATTTTTTTTACAGGAGGTTAGATCACATTTAGCTAAGAAAAATTTAGGGTATGGGATTTCAGTATGAAATTCCTCTATTTGAGAAATATATCGTATTATAAACCTAATTAACATTTTATTGTTTATACAATACCTATTTAGAAGTTATATATTGAAATGAACTTTATTAATGGTATTTTATGATCTATCTTAATCCCTCACTTTCAATATTTTTTCAATTAATTTCTACGTAATATATCAGTGGATTTGTTTCATCTCAATTTTCATTATTTGGAACTCATGATATATTAAAAAATTATTTCATTTTGTGTGGTTAAAAAATTTACATTGAAGAAAATTTTTCATATTCATAAATAATTTCAAGGGTTTAAAATTTTATATTGTTATCCCTTCCTCATATTATTTTGATTTCAAGAGTTAACAAAACTATTGTAAAACACAATATTTTATATGGTGGGAAACCCATAATATGTTTTTGTAAAGTTAACGTCTATTTAGTTTCTTAGAGAATTCATCCCTATATAGATATGAGAAAGTTGATGAGATTGAGATTTATATGCACTTAGGGTTAATCACCCTGAAAATAATTGGTTGGGAATTTTCTCAATCATTATTATCAGGAACAATAAGTTGTCCTGAGACTACAGAATTATCTATAAACTCTTGGGGGATATGATTTGAAATATTCACTTGATATTTATGAACCATAATGAATAATTTTTTATACCATTACCTTTTTTTCCTACCAATGTAAACTATTGAACTTAATTATTAACTTCCATGTATAACTCAAAACATACAATGTTCCCTCATAGTTCTATTTATTTAAAAACGAGTACTTCTGGTAAATTTAATGATACCACATAGCTTCTTATTTGATTAAGGGATGTTCTCATAGAAATTGACATTATTCCATTGAACGAGGAATCATTTACACAATTTTTAATTATAAATATATTTGTGTTTTTAAACATCTAAATGTTTCTTAGGGATTGGAATGAAATGTATTGTTGACTCTTAAAGTGAATATATTGGACTTAATTAGGTGATGGGTATGGCTCAGAATTATATAGCCCATCAATGAATAGAAATCTCCCATTAGATAAAATAGCTTGGGTTTTTGTGTATGCCTCTCCCCATATAATTTTATTGTCTTATCATAAATCAAATCATATAAGATTAAACTATAAACATGAGGATCATTATAGGATTAAACCCAATAAATGGTTGTCACAAGATATGAAAGGCCTGGACAAAATATTAAAACTATCACATGGGACTCCTGTAAGTTTAATGTCATATGACTAGAAACTGCAGCTTGTAATAGGACTCATATATGCACCTGGTAATCCTATTCAATGATAATAATCATATTTCATAAGTGATACGATTCTTTATTTTGCAGAATTTCCATGATTTCATCAAAAACTGTGATAGGCAATGTATTATGATACTATGTGTTAAAAACCAAATAAATTAAACCATTTCACCATCAATGATATCTTGTATCATTAAACATGATGGTATCATAGTCAACAAATTATCATGTCATAAAGTTAGCTATATAACAAAATCTTTATTGATTTTAATGATAGATATTATGAAACCAATATTATACACTATATTTCTCCATTTTCAATAAAATTTCAACAATAAAAAGCTATGATAAAGATTTAATACCACTAACGGGTTTCAAAAATTGATAAAAACTTAATATATTAATTAAAAACATTATGAAACCCAAATTTCCCTGATCCATCATGTATGAAACTGAAATCATGCAATCTATTAAATGATTACCATTTTTTATCTTATAATGATGAAAATCGCTGCCACTACCTATGATAAAAATTATTGATTAAGACCCCTTAAAGAAAGTGGAAGTAATCCCTTATTTTTAGAATATCCAAGGTTTGAAAGAGTCACTTGAATATCTAATGGGATTATCCTCACATACATAGTGTGTGAGTAACTCACAAGAAAAAGGATGGAGAATAATGTGGAATTTTAGAGTGAGGAATATAATAAGTACGTGATTTCATAATAGTTCCCCACCAATTCTCAATGGGAAATACTCTTCATATATTCCTTCAGACAATCTTTGGTGATCATTTATTTACTCATTCATTATAAAACACCTGAGTAAATCATTATAAATTCATGTTTTCATAAAATAAATGAGTTTATCATCTATTATATTTTTTTCTTATGAGATGTTAATAGTAATGATATTCATTGGTGGAATAAATTCTAACATGACCCATTTACCATTAAATTTTCATATCAATCATAGGTAGTGACATGATATCGTATACAATTTTATATGATATCCCTTGTGTAATGGTTTATGATATAGAAACAAAGGTATAAAATATTCCTTGGGAAAAAATCATGTCACAATATAAATTATACTTAATCATAAAAAAATATATTCCATATATATAACATATAGATTATTCGTTAAAGGAATCTCTCAAACAGACGTTACCTCATTTTTGCAATCAATTGGGGTAGAACACCACTTGTGGATGATGGATTTGTTGGTGTAGTTGATTTGGGTTTTTACAATTCCTCTCAAAATTATTGAATCTTGGGACTTAATTCATCATGGTTGGGTCCTTCATGTTGGGGAGATATATCATTTCATAGAGGGAGTTTTCAATTATTTCCATGGGGAGGGACTTTATGGTTATTGATTTTAGATTCAACATCATCTTAATGACCTAAATTTTATCTATTTGTTGTATTACCATGGGGAGGACCTCCATGGTTTTAGATTTCTTGTTTTTCACTACATGGAGGAACTAATCCTTAGTCATATATCTTATTAAATGGAGGAAATATGGAATATATTACTTGGAGAGGACTTATAAAGCTATTATCTTGATTAGAATGGTAAAAACCTCAATGGTTACTTGTTTTCTTATCGCAAAAATGACAAGGAACACTATTTTAGAGGTTTTCTGCTCAAACACCTTGAGATATGACTTTTTGTTTCTAACTACTACTTGATTGACAAGGGGAGAATCTCCCTACCTATTAAGCTTTAAAGTATGAGGAGGTAATATATAACTAGAATCATGGGGAGGAACTCTATGGTTATTGGATGATTTTATACCTTGGGGGGACCTCTACGGTTGGTCATGATACGGTTGTGAGGATGATATTATAAAAAGGTCCCTAGGGGGGACATATAGAGTTAACCTATAATGCCCCAACCCTAGTTACCCAGAGTCAGTGCATTATTACATAACATTGGAATGATCATAAAAGATCAAGTCTCGAATGACCGATTAGTTTAGTAGCCTTGGAAACATTAGATACATTCATAAGTCTTACATCACCTCATACCGTGAAAAACTACAACAACATAGTCTCCATAGTCCACACTCATATCCCCTCAGACTATCCCTATAGTTCAGTCATAAAATAATTCTTCACATCCAGTGAAAAAAATAAAACAAAGAAAGGGGTGAGCTGAAATTCTCAGTAAGGGTAACAATATAGTAGAAATTTTCATAAATGAGCATAAACATTTAAGGAAATGTATAACTAAAACAAAATACTTTTAAACATGAACTTCATAATAACATGGAAAATATAAAATTAAATAATGTAATTTACTTATTTACATGGATATTCTACTAGTCGAATAATCACATGCAATATCAATAACCACTTACATAATGATGAAATTCATAATGCCAGACTATCATAACCACATAGTCAAGGCCTTGTTCCCAGACTACAAATAAGATTTTTCAAGGCCTTTTACCAAGACACTAGTTTGTCTCATGAGACCTACCGATGCATTGGGGAGCTATAGCGGACTCCACTCGTTACTTACTAAGTCCAATGCATTCCTCATATGAACAGGTTTAAAAATGACATAAACATTTGTATTAAAAGTAGCATATGAAATTTCAATACTTTATCCATAAACCATGAATGGTATAAAAATAACACATCCACATTAAACATATCAAAAAATATTCAATACAATATGGATGTTTTTTATCATAATAAATCAACTTCAAATAAGCTTAAAATCCATCAAAGGATGTTGACATTGATGAAATCAAAACTATTTTAGAGAAATATCAATTTTTTTGAAATAATTTAAAAGTCACATCATTATAAAATAAAAAATTTACCTTGAAAATATTCTTATAATATTGTAAGGTAATATTCAATGATTTTATAATGCCTGAAAATAGCCGCACCCGCCGTATAAGTTAAAAAATAAATTCTTACCTTAATTCTGTCGAAAAGGTTAAAAAGGACCTTGTTTGGAAAATGAAGGAAAAACTCCTTTCAAACAATTCTATAAATATTCAAACAAGGGTATAATGAATTTAACCCATAGTCTAGTAAATAGTAAAAAAATTTTGGAATACATTTTTAAGAAACATGAATGTCGATGATAAAGAGGTCCCAGTAGATAATTACATATAAACAACCTCAGATAATGAAGAGATTGTAGAATTAAACTCTTACCTTGTAATTTTCCTTGGTCAAGGGTAGGTTAACCTCATGTATAATGGTGAAATGATTTTTATTAAATCATACACGAATCATATACATTAATATGATATCATATATGATCTTTTAACATTTCTTTGTTAATAATATCTTAGTATTATCTTCATTTCAGGTGTTAACTTACCCATTTTATTTTATATGTTTTGTTACATAAGCCGTGTTTTTTAGTGATAGGTTGTATATTATTCAAATCCTAAATGATATCAAATCCTTAAACATTATTTTTAATCATCAAATGAGAATTAGACTTGAATGGATATGATGGGGAATGAATCTCATCGCATTCGTGGAGACGGTAGTCCCCACGTACGCACGAGCGACAATATCATTCTTTTGATATTAAAATAATATATTATTGGATGTCATATCATATATATAAAGAATAATTATCATGTTATATTTATTATTTAAATCAATTACACATAATTATCATACCCATCCAAATAATAATGTTTTGAATAACAATTACCCCACGACGTGGAGATGGTAAGCCGTACGTACACACGTATGGTGACAAGTCATTCAAAGAATGGATAGAATACTGAATATGGTTGTACCATATTTATAATAACATCACAGTATATTGAATATAGTGGATTTATTAGTTTATAATTTAATAACAAAGAAAGAAGAAGTGGAAGAAGAAAGGAACTTGAAAGAGGGTGGTGAAAACATTACTTCTTCTTCAGGTTCTTCCTTTTGATTTGATCAAAAGGGCTCCTTAGGTTGGATTTATGATCAAAATAAAGCCTCTAAGTTAAAGTGAAGGAAGTTGAGAGGATATTTGGGAAGATATTGGCTGAGGCAAAAGGCTTTGAAGGTGTGAATTAGAGAGAAGGGGTAGTTCCCTTTTAGAAGAGGGGTTAGGGGCATCTTAGGAAAAGCTAGAAATATTATTTTATAATAAATTCAAATTCGGTTTATAATTGATAAAATGTGGATTATTTAAAGGTTAAGGTGAGTATAGGTAGAAAACCACTCAAACAATAGGTTTTAGACAGGTTTGAGTCACTATATTTACCTAATCTTTTTTATTTAACTCTTAGTTAAATAGTTTGACATTTACCATGTCTCTTTGTATATTTATATTATATGGTTAATAAACATACTATATACTTCCAATAGACCCCCAAGTGGTTAATTAATGATAAACCTGTCATTATATAAGTCTTTTGGCCAAACCATAGATATTTAGGAATATAATTTCAATTAATAATGTAATATTTGTTTTAAAAACTCCTTTATGTCAATTTTGACACAATTTAATAATTGATTTTTGTTAAAGTCTTAAAAACATTATTAATTCGAACCAAATTCATTTAAGTAATGCTAAAATGTCATATTAACAAATAAAATTTATGTATGTCATAAAAATTTTCAAAATATATTTATTTTAACATTTATAATAACAATTATTTTATTCTTTCATTAATAAGAAAAATATTGCCTCATTATTGTGTCATAACTAAATTTAATTATTCAATGTATAAAAATTAAAAATAAAATCCCATTATGTACGAAATCTTTTTAGATTTATAATGACTGTTTATAATCGAAAATATAACATATATAAACCTATGTAAAATTTTTTTTCTAAAAGATACATGCTTATGTCATTTTTGTATTTACTTTAACTTAATTAATATAAAGTGTCATTATCACTTAAAAGTAGCTAAATGGGGTCCCAAAATAGACCCAAAGATGTCCATGGTCAGAAATGTATCAACTAATAGGGTTAGGACAGGTTTTAAGGTAATTTAATATTATTATAATATTATTTTTTTACCCTTATTTACCTGATTTACTCTTTAACCATGGTAAATAAAATATTTTCCGAAGAAATTATTCAAAATGTATAAAAATAAAAGTTACCTATTTAAAAAATTTGGACCTCCTGATTCTAAATATGGAATCCATTTTTCTGAATTCAAAATAGAGAAGTGACATAAATTAATTTAAAATTAATTCCCGTTATCAAAACAAAAGGCGTGTTTTTAAGAAATAATAACTATCCAAAGATTGACACTTGCTTATGTCCAGTTTAAATGTGAAATTACGTCCAATAACCAACATTGGATTAAATGGTAAAGATATAATATAATTATACTTTAAAATCACTCAAATGCATAATTTATAACTATTAATTATTTCGATTAAAAGAGTTTTTTTAAATTAAAATTTAGTAATTTTCACTATTCATTAAAATATGAAAGTTATCAGAAAAGTACCAAAATTTCACCCTAAGATAATTTAAATATTTCGAATCCAAAAATGAAGTCCATTTTGAAAGCTAAAATGTATAAAATTTCCAAAAGTGGGTATTACTATTCATAATGGCTAGTTTGAGTGATTGTGGAGTGTTAGAACCCGAAATTGTGTACAACACACACTATTGTATTATTCAAAGAGAAGCATACCGTGGAAGCTTGGGGTGTTACATTCTCCCCTCCTTAAAATAATTTCATCCTCGAAATTTCTATAATATTACTACATAAAAATACTTGGGTGGTTATTCATCATAAGTTCCTCGGGTTCCCATGTTGCCTCTTCCATCTTATGGTTTCTCCATAGAACTTTTACCAGACGAGTCGTCCGGTTTCTCAACACGTGTTCTCTGGTATCAAGAATCCTAATGGGCTCTTCCCAATAAGACAGATCGGGTTCCAGTTCTACTTCATCATAGGTGAGTACATGCGTTGGGTCAGGCATGTATTTTTTCAACAGTGATACGTAGAACACATCGTGAACTTTGGAGAGAATTGGTGGCATTGTCAACCGGTAAGCTACATCCCCAATTAATTCTAGAATTTCGAAAGGTCCTATATACCAAGGACTCAATTTATCCTTCTTACCTAAATTTATAACACCCTTCCATAGAGATACCTTCATAAAAATATGATCTCCTACCTGAAATTTCAAATCTCTCCTTCAGTTATCAGCAAGGGTCTTCTGCCTACTTTGAGATACTTTAATGTGGGTTTGGATTACCTTCACCTTTTCATCATTTCCTCCATCAGTTCTGGGCCTACGAGTTTTCTTTCACCAACATCATCCCAACAGGTTGGTGTGCGACATGTCTTTCCATATAACGCTTCATATGGTGCCATCTGAATACTCGAATGGAAGCTATTGTTGTAGGAACATTCTACCAGAGGTAAATATTGATCCCACACACCCTGAAATCCAAGTGAGCAAGATCTCAACATGTCTTCTAAGGTTTCAATAGTCTGTTCGGATTGTCCATCAGTTTGGGGGTGGTAGGCAGTGCTCAAACGAAGTTCAGTATCCCAGGATTTATGAAGACTTTTCTATAATCTTGATGTAAAATGAGGATCACGATCAGAAAAAATCGATAGGGGTACTCCATGAAGTCTCACAACTTCATTAATATATAGTCTTTCTAGAAATTCAAGTGGTAAATCTTCCCTTATAGCAAGAAAATGTGCTTACTTGGTAAGACGATCAACAATGACCCATATTACATTGTTCCTTCTAGGAATCTCTTGTAGCCCCATGACAATGTCCATCATAATATTATCCCATTTCCACTCAGGTATGGGAAGAGGTTGCATGACTCTTCCTGGCTTTTGCCTTCTAGCTTTCACTTGTTGGCAAACCATACATCTAGACACAAAATCAGCAATCTCCCTCTTCATGTTATCACACCAAAAATGTTCCTTCAAATCTCTATACATTATGGTGCTCCCATGGTGTATAGAGAAATTGGAACTATGAGCATCATCCAACAATTCCCTTTTTAGATCAGGTATATCAGGAACACAAAGTCTCTTCCCAAATTTCAAAATTCCATCTTCATACACAATGTCATTCAATATCCCATTATTCAAAACTTTAATCTTCTTTTGAAATTCTTAATCATCAGTTTGAGAACTCTTTATCATTTCTAGTAAAGTTGGATTGGAAACCATTTGAAAAAGTACCAATGTTTCACCTTCTATGGTAATTCCCATATCCATCTTCACTAGATCCATGAAAATATAATCCCTTTCAATTCTAATCATGTTCAAAACTCCATGATCCTTTCTGATCAAAGCATCTTCCACCTTATTTTCCTTCCCCAGGTGGTAGTATATCGTGAAATCATAATCCTTGAGTAGTTCAAGACATCTTATTTACCTCACGTTGAGTTCTTTCTGTGATAAAATATACTTCAAACTCTTGTGATCGGTATATATCTCACACTTTTCACCATAGAGATAATGTTTCCATATCTTCATAGAAAATATTATAGCAGCTAACTCAAGATCATGAGTAGGATAGTTTTTCTCATGAATTTTCAGCTGTCGTGATGCATTGGCAATAACCCTTTCATTCTACATAAGGACACAACCAAGTTCTTTCTTTGAAGCATCACTATAAATAACAAACCCATCATTCCCCATTGGTAGAGTCATTATAGGATAATTGACTAATCTTCTCTTCATTTATTCAAAACATTCTTCACACTCTTTTTTCCAAATAAATTTATCCCCTTTACGTGTGAGCTTCGTTAATCGGTTAGCCAATCGGAAAAAATACTGGGCGAAACAATGATAATAACCTGCTAAACCAATAAAACTGTGTTCCTCAGTTATACTCGTCGGTGGTGGCCATTCTTGGATGGCCTTGGTCTTAGAAGGTTCAACGGAAATTCAATCCTTAGAGACAATATGGCCAAGAAAATAAATCTCTTGAAGCTAGAATTCACACATCCTAAACTTCCCATATAATTCATGTCTTATAAGAGTCTTCAGGATAATGTGCAAGTGATTTTCATGATCTTCGTAGATTTTGGAGTATACCAATATGTCATCAATAAATACCACTACAAAATCATTGAGATATTCCTTGAAAACTCTGTTCATTAGATCCATGAATATAAAGGGAGTATTAGTCAATCTGAATGGCATTACTGTAAACTCATAATTCCTGTACCTGGTTCGAAATGCTGTCTTCGGAATGTATTATTTCTTTACACACAACTGATGGTATCCACATTGAAGGTCAATCTTTGAAATTTATTGAGCTTCATGAAGTTGGTCAAATAAATCATCAATGCGAGGTAGAGGATACTTGTTATTTATTGTTATATCATTGATTTCCATATAGTCGATACATAACCTCATAGATCCATCTTTCTTCTAAAAAAAGGAAAAGGGCTCCCCATGGAGAAACACTAGGGCGAATAAATCCCTTATTACTCAAATCCTCTAGTTGTTTGTTTAGTTCAACTAATTCCACAATGGCCATTCTATAAGGGGCCTTCGATATAGGCCTTGAACCAGGAATTAAATCAATGGAAAACTCAATTTCTCGTTCTAGAGGATATCCAGGTAAATCTTCTGGAAACACATCTACATATTCTTTCACTATAGGTATATACTCTATTTGAACATTCCTTTCCTCACCCATAGTTATTTCATTCTCTTCCTCCCCGATAATTAAATTTAGTTGAGCTATTGGGGGTGGATCTAGATAAGAATCAGGTGGTGACAATTCTACTCTAAAGATAAGGTGTTCTTTATCATCATCATAAAAAATTGTAACCTCCTTATTCTTACAATAAATCTTCGCATCATGGTCTGAAAACCAATCCATACTGAGGATTATATCAAATTCAATCATGGGTATGATGATGATATCAGCAGATAAAGAACATTTATGTGCTCTAATGGGAATTGATTCACAAAACTTTATTGCAATGATACTTCCCTTAAGAGTTTTGACTGAAAACTCCCTTGTTAAATCAAATTAGAAATATCTAATTTTCATAGCAACCTGGGAAGATATGAAACAATGTGATGATCCAGAATCAAATAAAGCATTTTCTAAACTTGATGAAACCATTAAATTACCTGCCACCACATCTTTTGGAGCTTCTATCTCAACAGTAGTGATAACATAATCTTGGCCTTGATCCCTTGGCCTTTTCTGAGGTAAGTTCCCATGACGCGTAGGACATTCTTTTGAATAATATACCATCTCCATGCAATTGTAGCATTGAACATTAGTAGCTTCTTTCTTCCCCTTGCAATCACAAGCCTGGTGGACTTTTTCACCACACTTGTAAAAGACTCTTATTCCCTTCAAGCATGTACCAGGGTGTTTCTTCCCACATTTACTGCAGCATGGATATTCAGCTTTTCCCTTCTTCCCCTTATTTCCATTTCTTGAGTGATCAGAAGATCTCTTCTTCTCTTTCTTTTCCTTAAAGTCATGAGACTTAGAGAATTCTTTTCCTGTGTTGATAGCACATGAGGCAATATCTTCGTATGATGAGAAGGATTGTGAGATGAATGCTTGATGGAGAAACAGTTTTAAACCATCAAATAAATGATCAATATTACTTCTTGGGTTACATATATAATCTGAAGCATGCCTTGCTAACATTGTAAAGTTAGCCTCATAGATGAAATCAAAACTATTTGAGAGAAATATCACTTTTTTTGAAATCATTTAAAAGTCACATAATTATAAAATAAAACATTTACATTGAAAATATTCTTATAAGCTTGAAAGGGAATATTCTACGATTTTATAATGGCTGAAAATAGCCGCACCCGCCGTATAAGTTAAAAAATACATTCTTACCTTAATTTTGTCGAAAAGGTTAAATATGACCTTATTTGGAAAACGACGGAAAGATTCCTTTCAACCCATTTTATAAAAATTCAAACAAGGGTATAAATGAATTTAACCCATATTCTATTAAATATTAAAAATGTTTTGGAATGCATTTTTATGAAACATGGATGTTGATGATAAAGAGGTCCTAGTAGATAATTACGTATAAACAACCTCGGATAATGAAGAGATTGTAGAATTAAACCCTTACCTTGTACTTTTCCTTGGTCGAGGGTAGGTTAACCTCCTGTATAATGGTGAAATAATTTTTATTAAATTATACACGAATTATATACATTAATATGATATCATATATGATCTTTTAACATTTCTTTGTTAATAATATCTTAGTATTATCGTCGTATCTGGTGGTAACTTACTCGTTTTCTTTTATATGTTTTGTTACATAAGTAGTGTTTGTTATGGATAGGTTGTATATTATTCATATCCAAAATGATATCAAGTCCTTAAACATTATTTTTAATCATCAAATGAGAATTATACTTGAATGTATATGATGGGGAATGAATCTCAACGCGTTTGTGGAGATACTAGTCCGTACGTACGCACGAGCGACAATATCATTCTTTTGATATTAAAATAATATATAATTGGATGGTATATAATATACACAGAATCATTATCATGTTATATTTATCATTTACATCAATTAAACATCATTATCATACTAATACAAATAATAATATTTTTAATAACAATTACACCACGACGTGGAGACGGTAAGTCGTACGTACACACGTATGGTGACATGTCATTCAAAGGATGGATAAAATACTGAATATGGTTGTAACATATTTATAATAATATAGCATTATATAGAATTTACTGGATTTATTATTTTATAATGGAATTAAAAAATAAAGAAGAAGTGGAAAAAGAAAGTAACTTGAATGAGGGTGGTGAAAACATTATCTCTTCTTTGGGTTCTTCCTTTTGATTTGATCAAAAGGGCTCCTTAGGTTGGCTTTCTGATAAAACTAAGGCCTCTATGTTGAATTTAGGTAAGTTTAGAGGATATTTGGGTAGGGTTTGTCTGATACAAAAGGCTTTGAAGGTGTGAATTAGAGAGAAGGGTGAGTTCCCTTTTATAAGTGGGGTGAGAGGCACCTTAGGAAAAGCTAGCAATATTATTTCATAATAAATTTATATTTGGATTATAATGGATCCAAAGTGTATTATTTAAAGTTTAAGGTGGTTATAGGTCAAAAAACACTCAACCAATAGGTTTTAGACAGGTTTGGGTCACTATATTAACTTTATATTTTTTATTTAACTCTTAGTTAAATTGTTTGACATTTACCATGTCGCTTTGTTTTTTTTATATTATATGGTTAATAAACTTACTATATACTTCAAATAGACCCCCAAGTGGTCCATTAATGACACACCTATAACTATATAAGTTCTTTGGTAGAACCTTAGATTTTTAGGAATAGAATATCAATTAATAATATACTATTTGTTTTAAAAACTCCTTTATGTCAATTTTGACACTATTTAATAATTGATTTTTGTTAAAGTCTTAAAAACTTTATTAATTCAAATAAAATTAATTTAAGTAATAATAAAATGTCATATTAACCAATAAATTTTTTTTATGTCATCAAAAGTTTCAAATTATATTTATTTTAACATTTATAATACCAATTATTTGATTATTTCATTAATAAGGAAAATACTACATCATTATTGTGTCATAAATAAATTTAATTATTAAGGGTTTAAAAATTACAAATAAAATTCCATTATGTAGTAAATATTATTATATTTCTAATGAATATTTATAGTTGAAAATATAACATATATAACTCTATGTAAAAATTGTTTTTCTAAAAGATAAATGCTTATGTTAGTTTTGTATTTACTTTAACTTAATTAATATAAAGTTTCATTATCAATTACAAGTGGCTACATGGGGTCCCAAAATCAACTCAAAGATGACCATGGTATGAAATGTATCAAACAATAGGGTTAGGATACATTTTAGGGTAATTTAATATTATTATAATATTATTTTTTACCTTTATTTACCGGATTTACTCTTTAACCATGGTAAATAAAATATTTACCGAAGTAATTATTCAAAATTTATAAAACTAAAAGTTACCTATTTACACAATTTTTAACTCCTGATTCTAAATATGGAATCCATTTTTCTGAATTCAAAACACAAAAGTGGAGTAAGTTAATTTAAAATTTATTTCCGTTGTCAAAACAAAAAATCATGTTTTTAAGAAATAAAAACTATCAAAAGATTGACACTTGCTTATGTCCAGTTTAAATGTGAAATTGTGTCCAATGACCAAAATTGGATTAAATGGTAAAAATATAATCTATTTATAGTTTAAAATCACTCAAATTCATAATTTATCACTATTAATTATTTCAAGTGAAAAAGTTTTTTTAAATTAAAATTTAGTAATTTTCACTATTCATCAAAATATGAAAGTTATCATAAAAGTACCAAAATTTCACCCTAAGATAATTTTGATATTCCGAATCTAAAAATGAAGTCCATTTTGAATGATAAAATGTATATAATTTCAAAAGGTGTGTATTACTATTCATAACAGCTAGTTTGAGTGGTTTTGGTGTGTTAGGACTCGAAGTTGCGTACAACACACACTATTGTATTATTCAAAGAGAAGTGTACCATGGAAGCTTTGGGTGTTACATAACCTCTTATGTATGATCATGGGGAAAACTATATGATTGGTCACTTGTTAATGAATTCTATGGGAAGGACTTATGTTGTTTGTGTTCCTAATGTCACGTGAAGGACCTTCATGATAAGTTATTTTGGGAGGTTCTAAAGAGTTTTTATTGGTTATATAACTGCATGGAGGACCTCTATAATTTTTATTTTACTCACTCATTTTTTGAAGGGATTTCAAAACCCATACACAAATTTTTTATCAATATTATATATGGTTGTTGGAGGATGGTGATTTGGAATCTTCCCCACATCACTGTCAAGATATTTCAGTGAGTAATAGGGATATTGGTTTCCTTAGGAACATGGGCCTACTCCTAGGCCTAGGGAGTGAAGGATCCTTAGTGGACCCTCCTCCATAGTACCCTGGTTCAAAGAAAAATATTTGAAATAATGTTAATACATTCCTCTATAGCCTGCCATGGGATCAAGTTTGAGAGGGGATATTGGTATCCATGTTTTATAGGATCCCATCCATTTGGATCCTTTTTCCATAATGAAAGAGTGTACATACTCCTCCACTTACCTATGTTAAGGGAGATAGCTGTTTCTTCACTTTAGTGAGATCCTTCCAAAGAGATTTTATGTGGAGAAAAGGGAAACATGTCTCCTACTTCCATGACATTGATGGAACATTATATAGGGATTCATCTCTAAAAGTACTTTATGAAGTTCCAATTGTGTTAGGATTGAACCATCAAGGATATATTACAAAATAGTGAATTAACCACCATGTATTAAATATGACGAGTAGGTGAAAACACCATCCATGGTTGGGGGTTCAGAATAGTTATTATGATAAATAATAATTATGGGGATCCACAATCTAGTGATGCATAGAAACCTTATTTTATCATCAATTTCCCCCATCCTGTATGGGGAATTTGATTCTTAATGACATGTTGAGCAGTGATACCATTCGGTTTTTATGGGATATTTTTAGGGGAAAACCACAAACATCAAACTCATTAATGCATCATCAAAACTAAGAATTAGAAATCAATTGATCTATTTCATGGATAAAGGATTTTATATGAAGTTCAATATTTTTTTCACATGTTCATTTATGACCATTTTTTATGTTTTATCTATAGTACAACTTTCCAAAACTTATTGGTCATTTTGAGGAATTATTGATTCTTTGAATTACACCATGAGGTCAAGAATATGTTCGGCTAGATTATCCCATAAAGGGGTGTAATTAAATATTTTATGACTATCTAATTGTAAAATACCAGATTTTCTCATGAATTATGTAAGCATTAAAATACATATTACACCTTTCATACTTATAGACGTTCCTAAGAGAATAAAGGGGTTTTCATGAGTGTTTGGGGATTATTCGGAGCCCAAAGCTATATATTTTAGAGTAAATAGACTAGGCACATACTTTGTCTGAACCATTTGGTGGATGATGAGATCTATAGATGGATTCATGGAAAATATATGGTTCTCCAAATTTAGGCACCTAGAATGCATGCCTAGTTTCACTTAGGTAGCAGGGGTGTATAATTTGGTGAAACCATGCATTAAAACAATTCCCATTTAAAAATGGGTGAATTTACGATTTTCCCCAAATTCATTTATAACTTTTATCCCCATTATACCTACTAAATTCTCACAATATACTCCTCCCTAAATTGGAAGACCCTTCTCAATCAAAGCTATGCTTTGAGATAGATTCCACATCCAGACTCAAAATTGCACACTATCAGATGTATTAGATAGCTAACAATAATCTATTAAATTCACTTCCATCATTTCATTATTTACCCCACTCTCCTGGATTCAATATTCTATGATAGATACTGGTCACTATTTTAGTGAATTATTATATTTCCTAGATTTCTCCCATTTAATTTTTAGATAAAGAACAAAAATAGATGAGGATATTACTAGCTGTATATGGTAGGTGGTCTAGTTAATTTTCACTAAAGTCTCACAATTTACATTATGTATCATTGTGTCATAATCCATATCTTCTGTGTAATTACCCCAAAATTCCAAAAAAATATTAAATAAATTTTATATTCTTTCTTGGGGAAGTCCTAGAAACCTAAATTCTATCATTTTTGTATTTCCACCATGATGCAAGCCACCCCTTATGGTGTGTTTATTTTAAATACCATAACCCTAATTCATTGAAATTAAATTGAACAACCAATTTATGTGTGTTGAGTCAGCCCTTGAAAATGAAATGTATTTTTTAAAACACAAATAAAAATTTTATTCCATGTTCTCAAGACCTTTAACTGACATGTTTATATCTTGAGTTATCCTTATAAATTAATTGGCCAAATTTGATTAAGTGAATTATTAATGGTGTGGGTTAAATACTACCATGACCATCAAACATGTCATACCAAGGGTGATATGAGGGTTCAGATTTTGAATATCATGGATGGGATCATAGTGTATAATAATTAAAGTTCATGAAATAATTATAACATGTTGAGAGTGATAAACATATTCTTACATAGAAAACCTGGAATAGGTTCACCGAGATGAGGACTTTATAATACCCATGAGTGATACCTAGTTCCCTAGTGGATTACCTTAGATGGTATTAGAGGAATAATTCTATTATACCATTCCATGAGTGATACCTAGTTCCCTAGTGGATTAGCATGGAAAATCTTAGAGGGTTGTGTATTTATACAATGTCCTGAGTGATACATGGGTTCTTATATAGAACACCTTGTATGGACTAATATGGTGATGGGTTGTTATAGTTATAATAGAGAGATACCGGGTTTCTTTTTACAAAAATCCTTTGATGGACTCATGATGTAAAATTAATTGAATCAATTGATGTGTTTTACAAGTCAAAGAATTTACTTGGATTTGACGGTTTAGTCATAATTTCTTCCTAAGAACATATTTCATGAGAATTATGAAACCACTAAATATTATTGATGGATGACTTGGGTATACACCTAGGGACTTGGATATTATTAAATATCTATATATATTCAAAAATATGTTCATACATATATGAGATATATATATGTATATATATATATACCTTTTAAAGTCTTTATATATAAATACAAGGTCACATATTTTCAAAGAAATTCCAACTTAGGACGAAGCAGGTAATATCAATCGAGTGTCCTATGTGGAACCCTAACCGATGAGGTTTTTTAAATTTACATGTATAAATCAATTATTATCCTCACACTAAAATTTTTGTATAAATTAATTGGATAGTTTTATACCCAGTTGGTTGTGTCCTATTGAGTTTATCTCACACCCTGTTTGGGACACCGATTGGTACCTAGGTAGACTTTGTGGATGAAAGTTGGGAAATAAGGAAGCATCCAGCTTTGGATGCATGATTTATCTATAATAGGATAAAGTACATGAGTATTGGATTGATATTATGATAATGATACTATTGGATACAACTTTTATTATTTTGTTTTTTTGTTTAGAATGTTGTATATATGTGTTTCTATGTTTCCATGTAATCCCATTTTTATAGCATACCGACACAACTTCTTTACATATATGATATTGGTTATTCTTTTACATATTTATTATATCATGATGGATTATGGTTTTACAGTGCACTTATTATACTGTTTAAACCATTTACTATTATTATATCCTATTTTACTACACTTCGATCATGAGGGTATAGTCTCTCCACCTTAATATCATAAACCCTCACTGCTAGTCATCGCCTCTAGCATATGGGGAGTTTAACTAGAGTCTATGTGTCTAGCATAGTTTTTTTACTTATGAGTAAGCTAGATTCAAGACATTAAAATGTGGTATCATAGTTATTTTCCTTTTGTATTAATATGTGGGTTATTCAACAATAAACTAGGTGTAACATCCTAGGTAAATGAAGAATAAGACATATTTCATATTTACTAATATTTGTGAATTAAATATTAATTTTACTTTAAAGGGGTTTCTATGTTCGATAGCGTACCTGATACGCAACAATGGGTTTCTTTGGAATCTTAAGTTGCACACTAATAATATAATATTATTATTTTAAATGGTAGTTTACTCCTAGCCGTTGTATTGGAGAGAATTAATGAAACTAACTACAATATGATTATACATATTTTTTAAATGTATTTACATTATCCAATAAAAAGTTAAAGGCTTAAAATGTGAATGAATCTAATTTTAAGCATAATTTACATTAAAAGGCTGATTTATTGCATTTTAAGGGTGAACCCTCTTTAAATATAGTTTTAGTCACTTTAATACATTCTAATTGACAAAATAAAATCCTTCTTTAGAATGGGGACATCAAATTTTACATTGGGTAATTTTTTGGTATTTTTCTGTGATGAGGTTCTATGGAGACGCTGTGAGATGTGATGATGGAGGGCCTCGTCCGATTCGTTTCGATGGTGAATATATGATGTCAAGGTTTATGGTGTTTCCAGGGATTGTGATTTGAAGCTTTAGTAGGGTGATGGATTGTGGTTTTCTCCAGTATCCCTGTGGATTTTGGTTGACGACGGCGGCTGATGGTAATATTTGTGTGTGTGTGGATTTTCTTGATGATGATGATTGGTGTCTGGGAGAGTGGATCTAGGATCTCGAGGCCCGAGGCATTCGATGGTGCAAGGAACAATGCTGTATTTTCAAATTTTGAATTTGAAACTTCGGTTTTGAATCATGAATTTAGTTTAACGGTAACTTGCTGTTTGGTTTTATTTTTGGAAGTGTACGATTACCATTTTTCCTTAAAATGGCTTTTTGAAAATACAAAAATATGGATTCGGAGGTAATTTAAGGTTAAAATAATATTATAATAATTCAAAATTACCTTAACACTTGTACAAACCTTATTAGTTGAGTCATTTACGACCATGGGCATATTTGGGTTGATTTTGGGACCCCATTGAGCCACTTGGGAGTGATAATGACAATTTAGATTAATTAACTTCAAGTAAAGGAAAATATGATAAAAGAAAATATGTTTTAGTAAATTAATATTTAGAAGGTGTTTTATAAATTATCTTTTTGTCTATAAATATTAACTGGAAATATAAAAATATTTCCTACATGATAGTATTTTTTTATAATTTTTAGACATCGAATAAATTAACTTATTCCTGACACAATATTGATGTAGTATTTACCTCATTAATAAATTATTTAAATAAATAAGATTATAATGATTAAAATATTATCCAAAACATGTACAATTCTAATTGGATGATTTTTTTACCATGAGTCATATTATCTTCGACTATAATTATTTTTTGACCTTTAGAAACCGAATATAATTATATTATAAAATAATATTTTCACACTTTCCTAAAGAGCCCCTCCTCCCCCTTATAAAAAGATGCCATTTCTAACCAATTCATCACACACCTCAATCCATTTGGCACTTCCAAAATCCACCCAATTAATCTCTATACATCTCTATCCTCCTCCTAGAATCCTTACCTTAGGCAGAAGGCACTTCAAGAAGTCCTTTTGGTTCAAACCAAAGGAAGTTACCTAAATTAAAGGGAATGATTTCTCTTAAATTGTTTTCTTTTATTTTACTTCTCTAACCCCTAAAATCTTTATATTCCTTTATTTTGTAACAAAACCAGTATCCTCAATATACTAGGATGTTTTTATGAGAAGGATTCTAACTACACTTACACACACCTCCATCTAATGGATGAAGAACATTATGTTTCTGTGGATGGCAAACTAAGGCCTCACGAAACAATGATTGTTCAACTACATATTACCGCCTCTCATGGTAGGAATTATGATGGAACTGTATTTATATATGATATATATTATGTTTATGATTTCCTTATGCTTCTATAATTCCCATTTATAGAACGCCTTTATGGTTTCCATAGTGGGTAAATACGATAATCTCATTTGAGGATGTGTGGACTATCGCCCCCTCAAAGTGATTTGATTCATTAATGCCTTATGTGGGATGTTTAAAGAATGGAGTTAATGATATTCTATATGATATTATTCTGGAATTATAATATACATATGTATCATTTTGTTTTATTTCCATTAAAATAATAAATAGAAATGAAAGTAGCGTTCATGCGTACGTACGGCTTACTATCTCTATGAACGGTGCATTTCATTTATTAACTCTAAATGTTATGTAATATTATAAAAACATGTATATTCTGGATATATATATATATATATATATATTATATGATATCCAAATCATGAATATCATTATGGATATAATTAACCTTTGACCACATGGACAACTTGTAAATATAAGGTGTTCATTTTTACTCAACTACCAAATATCGAAAAAATGATTGTTTATAACATAAATGATTGAATAATGTTTATAAAATGGTAATAAGTGATATAAAAGGAATAATAAACTTGAAAACTGTTCTTAAGAAAGTATAAATTAACTTTAGTTTACTATTAAGGATATTAAAGAATGACCGAGTCAAGTCGGACACGAGGTAAGGGACTTTGTCTCAATCTCCTTTCATTGAGGCATTTTTAGTTTTATTCATGACATTATTTTATACAGTGTATAAAACCTTTTGACATTTCATTTTATTCAAATGGAATATTTTTATACAAAGTGTCTTACTAAATGACAAAACGGAATGTTTTTTTAACATAAGCGGTGACAACGACCTTTCCGTCGCCGCGAGTATTATTTGATCTTTGGCTTCCTTAACAAGACGAAATGTTTTTAAAAGGAAAAATAAATACCATATACACTTTTTATGTATTTTGGTATTGAATTTTTTTTGAAAATATATTTATTATTTCAATATCTTGAAATGATATTGAAATGTGGAAATGTTATATTTCCATTATGCTTATATTATGTGTTATGATCATGTTATGGTTCTTGGGAATTATTTATGTATACGGGTGGTTCCGTGATAAACCTTGGGTGGGTGAGCCTGAGATAGCTCTCCAATGCATTGGGTAACGTGATGGAGGTAAACGTGAGTGTTTCTCCTAAGATATTTTAGGGAATATACTGTGATGGGTTTTCCAAAGTAACTCCCTATGTAGCTGTCATGACTACAATGTAAGTATGATATGGATGCCACAAGTTAACTTTATGATTTATTATTTCTATGCGTCTTTCATAAATATTATGATTTAATGAGGTAAGTAAATGATTTCATGTTTTGTATGTATTTATAAAAAAATGTTTTCATTCTTTGATTTATAACCCTTTCTGAGATTTTTATGCTCATCCAAAGTTTTGAAATGTTTTCACAGGACTTAAAGATGAATAGGGTCAAGGATGAGATCAAGGAAAAGTCATGCTATCTAAAACATGGACCTAGACATGACTCTTTTTTTCAAGAGTTTTTATTTTATGAAAAAATGGAAACTGTGTAGATATGTCGACCTTGTAATCTTTTGAGATGTAATAGTTATGTCCTAATTCTCTAAAACTCTAAATGTGAAAAGATCCTCAATGTGAATTGTTAATTTAATTCAATATTACGTAATGTTTAAGGATGGGTCCTTATAGTTGGTATCAGAGGTTGTTTTAGATAACCTGAGGTGTTAGGGTATTGTTAAATTAATATCCATAAGTCATTTATGTTAATATTGAAATCATTTAGCATTTACAGATTACCAAGTTGCTTCGCCTAAGATATTTTAGTGTTTAGAATGGTTTTCCGTAGAGGAAACAGGGCGGCTGTGTTGGGACGACATCAGGAGGAAGACAACCTTCCAAATCAGTAACCTGAGATGGTCATAGTTGGAACTGAACAGTTTGTTGCAACAATGGCACAGTTGACTCAGGCTATAAATGGTGGTGGTATCCATGTATGAGATCGGCCAGATCAAACACAGAGGAACATGTTAGTATTGTAGCATTTCATGAGGCAACATCCCCTATCATTCAGAGGATCATCTGACTATGTGCTAGCTAGAGGGTGTATTAAAGAACTGGAGAAGATTTTGGATGTCATGGGTTGTTCAGAACATCAAAAGTTTAGTCTTGCTATTTACCGTTTTGAAGGTGAAGCTGATCAGTGGTGGTCGATGGTGAAAAGTATCAGGGATAGTGAGGAGATTGATGCGCTTGATTGGGATGAGTTCAAAGGTATATTTCTTGAGAAATATTTTCCTAAGGTGGTTCATCTTAGGATGGAAAAACAATTCCTAGAATTGAGGTAGGAGGATGACTCAGTGGCTGATTATGAAGAAAAATTCACTCGACTGGAAAGGTATGCTCTAAATTTCATACGAGAGCTTGATAGTAAAATCAACTATTTTTTACTCAGGATTAAAGCTAAAGTATCAAAGGTATTTAGCTTCTCATGAGTTCAAAAGTTATGAAAAAATTGTTTGTTGTGTGGAGAAGGTGGAAATGGAGTATGCCGATGATCATGTATTTTTTGACAAACAACAGAATAAGAGGTCGAGGTGGCAGGCGAAAGGGAAGAACTCTTCAAAAAAGTCTGATGGTAAGAAACATAAGTTTAAAGTTTGTGAAAATTGTAGTAAAAGGCATGCTGGAGAATGTCTTTTGAATTCTGGTAAGTGCTACCGATGTGGTAAAATGGGACATAAGGCTCATAATTGCACTGAAAGAGATCAGGGTAATGGTAAGACAATATCTAATTTACAGTCAGTAAAATGTTTGAAGTGCAATGAAATGGGTCATTATGCAAATGAGTGTCCAATAAAGAACTCAACCAAAGGAAATCTGCTAGACTAAAAGCAGAAAGGGTTGGTGAAATCTTTTGCAACTACTTCAGCAGATGTTGGGCCATCAAATGAAGTTGTTTCAGGTACACTTTTTGTTTGTCAATATTATGACAATGTGTGGTTTGATTCAGGGTCTATAAACTATTTAATTTTTGAGAAGTTTTCTAGTAAATTGGGAATTCCATCTCATGATATGAATACTGAACTTACAGTAAAAACACCTGGAGGAAATGTTGAGATAAAAAGAAAACCTAAGAACATTCTCGTCCTTGTGTGCAGAAATAATATACCTACAAACCTTATTTTTTTTGCCTCTAGTAGAGTTTGATGTTATATTGGGCATGGATTTGCTTTCTATTTATCATGATAAGATTGACTGCAGAGCTAAAGAGGTTTCTTTTTAGAATGATTTTCAGTTTGTACACAAAAATTAACCCTTGCTGTTGATAACATATTAGGAAGCTGAGAAAATAGTAAAAGATGGAAATGAATGCTACCTTGCACATATTGTTGAAAACAAAGGAACTGTTCAGATTAATGATGTGTTAGTGGTAAATGAGTACCTTGATGTTTTTCTTGATGAGTTTCTAGGTATTATACATGATCGGGAAGTTGAATTTAAAGTTGAATTAGTTCTTGATGCTAATCCAATTTCAAAACCCCCTTATCGAATATCTCAAATTGAACTTTTAGAATTAAAGAATCAATTGTAGGAGTTATTATATAAAGGTTTCTTTCGACCTAGCACATCACCATGGGGTGCTCCTATCTTGTTTGTTAAAAATAAAGATGGTTCAATGAGACTTTTCATTGATTATAGAGCATTGAATAACATAACTGTTAAGAATAAGTATCCTTTTCCTCATATCGATGATTTGTTTGATCAGCTCCAGGGAGCTCAGTATTTTATCAAAGATTGACTTGAGGTCGGGGTACCATCAGTTGAAAGTAAAGGAAGAAGATGTTCCTAAGACCGTGTTTCATACTAGATATGGCCATTATGAATTTTTAGTTATGACTTTTGGGTTAACCAATGCACCTGCTATATTCATGGACCTTATGAATATAATTTTTCCTTGAGTTCTTGGATAATTTTATGGCTGTGTTCATTGATGATATTTTTGTTTATTCCAAAAGTAAAGAGGAACATGAAAGTCATTTAAGGGTTTTGTTCTAAACCTTAAAAGAAAAGAAACTATTTGGGAAATTCAAAAAGTGTGAGTTTTGGTTACAAAGAATTTCTTTCCTTAGTCACATTGTTTCAAAAAATGGCATAACTGTTGATCCTGCTAAAATGAAAGTTGTTGAAGAATGGACAAGACCCACAAATATAACTGAGATTTGTAGTTTAATTGGTTTGGAAAGTTATTAATGGAGGTTTGTTGAAAATTTTGTACAGTTATCTAGTCCAATGACGAAGTTAACTCAAAAAGGTGTTAAGTTCATCTGGACAAAAGAATGTGATGATTGTTTTCATGAATTTAAAAGAAGATTGGAGAATACTCCAGTTTTGGCACTGCCTTCTAGAAATGGTGAGTTTGTTATCTACAATGATTCTTCATTGAAAGGACTGGGTTGTGTCCTAATGCAAAATGATCAGGTAATTGCTTATGCTTCACGTCAGTTGAAACCACATGAGTTAATTTACCCTACACATGATTTGGAATTAACTGCTGTTGTTTTTTGCTTTAAAAATTTGGAGGCATCATTGGTATGGAGTGAAGTGTGAAATATATACTGCTCACAAAAGTTTGAAGTATATATTCACTCAGAAAGAATTGAACACGAGACATAAGAGATGGTTGGAATTAATCAAAGATTATGATTTCATGATCCTTTATCATCCAAGGAAAGCAAATAAAGTGGTTGATTATTTGACTCAAAAAAGTAATAATTCATTAACCATGTTACGTCTGGAATGAGATCCTTTGGTTTTTGATTTGACGAACGTTGGAATAGAAGTTTTTGTTGCAGGAAATTATTCTGTCTTGTTTTAGGTGTCAGTGAAATCATCTCTATCAGACAGAATTAAGCAAGCGCAGAAGGAAGACAGTGAGTTGCAGAAAAAGGTTGTGTTGGTTCAGAAGGGTAAGTTTCCTGATTTTAACGTTGATAATGATTGTGTTTTGAGATTTGGAAAGTGATTATGTGTACCTTGTGATTCATAGTTGAAGAATGAGTTGTTATGTAAGCCTCATAGTTCTCCATTTTCAGTTCATCCTAACAGAACTAAGATGTAAAGAGATCTTTGAGAGTATTACTAGTGGGATGGAATGAAAAGAGATATTGCTGATTTTACTGTGAAGTGTTTGACTTGATAGTAGGTTAAATCAGAGCGACAGTTACAGAAAGGAATGCCTTAGCCTTTACCGGTGCCAGAGTGGAAATGGGAAAATATATCCATGGACGTTTTTGTGGGATTACCAAAGACTTCTCGAGCTAATAATGAAATCTGAGATATAGTTGACCGATTGACTAAATCTTCACAATTCCTTCCTATTAGAGATACTTTGTCTCTAGATCAACTTGCTCGGTTGTATATTAAAGAGATATTCAGGTTTCATGGAGTTCCCCTCTCCATTTTATCTGATCGTGATCCCAGGTTCACTTTTATCTTTTGGAAAGGCCTTCAGAAATCATTGGGTACTGAAGTAAATTTTAGTACATTTTTTCATCCTCAATCAGATGGGAAATTATAATGAACAATTCAGACCTTGGAGGATATGTTGCGTGCTTGCTTGATGGATTACTAGGGAAGTTGGGACCAACATCTTTCTTTGGTTGAATTTTCTTACAATGATAAATTTCATTCCAATATACAGATGGCTCCATTTGAGGCATTATATGGAAAGCATTGTCTAACTCTAGAATTTTGGGATGAAGTAGGTGAAAGGAATCTGATGGGGCCAGAATTGGTAGAAGAGATAGCAGAAAAAGTTCAGTTGATTCAAAAGCACCTGAGAACAGCTCAGAGCAGACAGAAAAGTTATGCAAATAACCGTAGGAAGGATCTTTCCTTTGAGGTAGGTGATCATGTCTCTCTCAATGTTTCTCCATGGAAAAGTGTGATGTGTTTTGGTAAGAAGGGAAAGTTGAGTCCGAGGTTCATTGGACCTTACGAAATTATGGATAAAGTTGGATCAGTTGTGTATATAGTGGCTTTACCTCCAATTTTATCCCAGGTACACAATGTTTTTCATGTTTCGATGTTGAGAAAGTATATTACATATCCATCTCAAGTTTTGAGCCCAGATGTAGTTCAGTTGAAAGAGAATCACTCTTATGAAGAACAAACAGTTCAGATTCTTGACCATAGAGAGAAAGTGTTGTGGAATAAGGTGATTCACCAGGTAAAGGTTTTTTGGAAAATTCATATGGTTGTATAGGAAATGTGGTAATCTGAAAATACTATGAGGGATAAATACCCCCACTTATTTTGATAAGTGAATAAAAATTGCGAGGATGCAATTCCCAAAAGGGGGAAGGATGTAACATCCTAGATAAATGAAGAATAATACATATTTCATATTTATTAATATTTGTGAATTAAATATTAATTTTACTTTATAGGGGTTGCTATGTTCGATAGCGTACCCAATATGCAACAACGAGATTCTGTGGAATCTTAAGTTGTACACTAATAATATAATATTATTATTTTAAATGGTAGTTAACTCCTAGACATTGTATTGGTGGGGATTAATGGAAATAACTACAATATTATTATTCAAGTTTTTTAAATAAATTTATATTATCCAATAAAAATTTAGAGGCTTAAAATGTGAATGAATCTAATTTTAAGCATAATTTATATTAAAATGCCAATTTAACGCCTTTTAATGGTGAAACCTCTTTAAATACTGTTTTGGTCACTTTAATACATTCTAATTGACCAAATAAAATCCTTCTTTATAATGGGGACATCAAATTTTACATTGAGTAATTTTTTGGTATTTTTCTAATAAGGTTCATTTTTTAATGAATAGTGAAAAATATTGCATTTTAATTCAAAAGTGCCTTTTAATATAATTTATTTATATGGTTAGATTATCTTTTTATTTGGTTTTAAAGTGAAATTAAAATATATTTTTACCATTTAATCCAATGTTGGTCATTGGAATTAATTTCACTTTGAAATTGGACATAAACAAGTATCAATCTTTTGATATTTATTGTTTCTTAAAAACACGCTATTTGTTTTGATAACCGGAATTAATTAATGCCACATCTATGTTTTGAATTTGGAAAAATAGAAATCATTTTTTAATTTGGAATATCAAATATAGATTAGGCTGATTTTTTGGTATTTTTCTGAAAAACCTCAATTTTTGATAAATAGTGAAACAACTTAGTGGTAGTTAAAAAAACTGACTTTTTCATTTAAATGAAATTTTACGACTTCTGTGAATTGAATTTTTAAAATCCGATATACATGGTTGTTATCAAGAAGTAAAACTTGGTTCAATAAGATGAAAATAATTTTTGGTGAATAGTAACTTTTGACTTTTATTTACCACTGTTAAAGGTAAATAGGTTAATTCAAGGATAAAAGAATATTATAATGATTTTAAATTACCTTAAAACTTTTCCAAACCTTATTGGTTGAGTCATTTAAGACCATGGGAATCTTTGTATCGATTTTGGGACCCCATTAAGCCACTTGGGAGTGATAATGACAATTTAGATTAATTAACTTAAAGTAAAGGAAAATATGATAAAAGCAAATATCTTTTAGTAAATTAATTTTTAGAAGGGGTTATATAAATTATATTTTTGACAATAATAATTCTTTGGAAAGATAAAAATATTTCCTAGATGATACTATTTTTTTATAATTTTTAGACATCAAATAAATCAAATTATTCATAACACAATAATGATGCAATATTCACCTCATTAATAAATGATTTAAATAAATAAGATTATAATGATTAAAATATTATCCAAAACATGTCCAATTCTGATTGGATGATTTTATTTCGACCATGATTCATCTTATCTTTGACAATAATTATTTTCGGACCTTTATAAACCAAATATAATTATATTATAAAATAATACTTTCACACTTTCCTAAAGAGCCCATCCTCCCCCTTAAAAAGGAGACCATTTCTAACCAATTAATCACACCTCTCAAGCCATTTGGATCGTCCAAAAACTGCCTAATTAATCTCCCTACATCCCTCTCTTCCTCCTAGAAGTATTACCTTAGGCAGAAGGCACTTCAAGAAGTCCTTTTGGTTCAAACCAAAAGAAATTACCTAAATTAAAGGTAACAATTTCTCTTAAATTGTTTTCTTTTATTTTACTTCTCCAACCCCTAAACTCTTTTTATTCCTTTATTTTGTAACAACAACAGTATCCTTAATATACTAGGATGTTGTTATGAGAATTATTTTAACTAAACTTACACACACCTCCATCTAATGGATGAATAACATAATGTTTCTGTGGCTGGAAAACTAAGGCCTCACGAAATGATGATTGTTCAATTACATCTTACCACCTCTCATGGTGGTAATTATGATGGAACTATATTTATATATGATATATATTATGTTTATGATTTCATTATGCTTCTGTAATTCCCATTTATAGCAGGCCTTTACGGTTTCCATAGTGGGTAAATACAATAATCTCATTTGAGGAAGTGCGGACTACCGCCCCCTCAAAGTGATTTGATTCGTTAATGCCTTATGTGGGATGTATAAAGGATGGATTTAGAGATATTATATATGATATTAATATACCTATGTATCATTATGTTTTATTTCCATTAAAATAATAAATAGAAATTAAAGTACCGTTCATACGTACGTACGGCTAACCGTCTCCATGAACGGTGCATTTCATTTCTTAACTCTAAATGTTATGTAATATTATAAAAACATGTATATTCTGAATATATATGATATATATGATTTCTAAATCATGAATATCATTCTGTTTATAATTAACCTTTGACCACATGGACAACTTCTAAATAAAAGTTTTTCATTTTTACTCAAGTACCAAATATCGAAAAAATGACCGTTTTTAACTTAAATGATTGCATAATGATTATAACATGGTAATAAGTGATATAAAAGGAATAATAAAATTAAAAAAGGTTCTTAATCAAGTATAAATTAACTTTAGTTTATTTTTTAGTAGATTAAATAACGATTGAGTCATGTCCGACACGAGGTAAGGGACTTCGTCTCAATTTCCTTTCATTGAGTCATTCTTAGTTTTATACACGACTTTATTTTATACAGTGTATAAACCCCTTTGTCTTTTCATTTTAATAAAAGGGAATATTTTAATATTAATCGTTTCACTAAATGAAAAAAAGGAATGTTTTTTTAATGTAAGCGGTGACAACGACATTTCCGCCGCCACGAGTATTATTTGATCTTTGGCTTCCTTAACAAGCTGGAATGTTTTTAAAAGGGATAATAAATACCATATACTCTTTTTATGTATTTTGGAATTGAAAATGATTTGGAAAATTGATTTATTATTTCAATATCTTGAAATGATTTTGAAATGTGGAAATGTTATCTTTCATTTATGCTTATGTTATGTGTTATGATCTTGCTATGGTTCTTGGGAATTATTTACGTATATGAGTCGTTCTATGATAAACCTAGGGCAGGTGATCCCGAGATAGCTCTCCAATTCTTTGGGTAACATGAAGGAGTTAAACATAGATGTTTCTCCTAAGATATCTTAGGGAATATACTGTGGTGGGTATTCTAAAGTAACTCTCTATGTAGCCGTGATAGCTACAATGTAAGTATGATATGGATGCCACAAGTTACCTTTATGATTTATGATTTCAATGCGCCTTTCGTAAATCATATGATTTCATTAGGTAAGTAAATTATTTCATGTTTTGTATGTATTTATGAAAAAATGTTTTCATTCTTTGATTTATAACCCTTACTGAGCTTTTTATGCTCATCCCAAGTTTTGAAATGTTTTCACAGGACTTAAAGATGAATCGGGTCAAGGATGGGATCAAGGAAAAGTCAAGCTGTCTAAAACATGGAACTATACATGACTCTTTTTTTCAAAAGTCTTTATTTTATGAAAAAAATGGAAACTTTGTAGATATGTCTACCTTGAAATATTTTGATATGTAATAGTTATGTCCTAATTCTCTAAAACTCTAAACCTGACAATATCCTCAATGTGAATTATTCATTTAATTTAATATTATGTAATGTTTAAGGCTGGGTCCTTATACTAAGAATGAGACAAAATTTGGTAATGAGACTGTGGTTGAGAGTAGATAACCCATATATAGGGAAAATAAGAATAAACTATGATATGATACTATTGTAATTGTTTTTACTTATTACAATTGTATTGATTTCAACATTGGGTGATGCACATTATTTGGGTTGTCATTATTTTTATTAGCATGATGGGTTTTCTTTTTTTCTTTATCCTAGTTTGATAAGTAGGTATCATTCCATGAATCAGATCATGCACTTGATGATTCACTTGGATTGCATATTCCATGCCATATTTTTATTACTGCTTTCATTTCCTATTGTATATCACTCATGAATTGACTATTATATTAATAAATGTTCTAAAATTTCTTTCAAGGATAGAATAATTGGATTAACATAAGTTTTTATGTCAACCTAAATTATGTTTTCCCCTACAACTTGATTGTGTAAACTTAATTGACCAATTATGACATGTTTGAGCTATGGACCACTGGTCACATGAGCTAATAGGTACGTAGATTTCACTTACATGAATTCCATTTCTAAATTATAAATCATGTAATTCTATAAATTCAATATGGTGATACATCTATTAAAATAATTTTTTATGACCTTTTTCATTTTGATACTATATTTAAGGGTCATATCACTATTACATGGAAGTCTAATTACAATTTATAAAGCTGATACATTTTATAACATGGGAATGGGAAATCATCTTACTAAACCATAACATATATACATATAAATGAGTATGAATGTAAATAAATTTAAAATTCATAAATAAATTGTTTAATACTAAATAGGGATACCAATTATAATATAAAGGGTGTTTTCCTCTATACCTTGCAATTGACACTCTATATATCAGGACCTATGTTATGTGATGTGAGACCTAAACCCTGGACCAAACATAGTTATGGTAAATAGTTAGTGTCTCTTGTGATTCCTTGTGGTCATATACATCACCTATTTTAATATTTAGAACCAAGAAGATGGGTTTACTCTTATATTATAATTATATATACCTATCATTTTCATGAATCATGAGATGTGTTCTATTATCAATTTCTATTCTGAGGTGTGGATTTTCAATTATAGTGATATTACACCATGATTTTTATGGTTTAAATTCTTGGAAGGTAGTGATGATAATGCTTTTGGATGTAGTGGTCCCTGAGCCATTAGGATTACATCTTATAGTGCCTTTAAATACACCTCTTTTCTATTCAGAATCTAGGTTCCAATTCCTATTTTTGAGAGGGTTTGTGGCACAATTATTCTCTATACCGGGATCCCAATGACCATTCCCTAATACATAAGATTTGATTCAAGAATTACAATAGAGTCCGCCTCTTAACTTTTCAAGGAAAGATGGTATGTGGCCTGTTGAGTCAGGGACAATGTCCATGTTAACCATATTTGAGAAATTGGATATTTCTTTTGAGAGGATAGTCATGATCATTACTTATATTATTTTTAATTATGAAAATAATTTGTTGGACTTTATTACCTAGGATGTTCATGATAATGGGATGGACGAGGTGGAGTCTTCTATTATTAATTCTTCACTCACATGCTAAGATCCAAATAATCTAGAGAGTTTATACAAATACATAAAGGGGTTATTTCTATGGTGTATTATTCAACTCATTTCACCAAGATTCAGCACTTCACACAAAAACGTTTTGGTGATGGGCTGATGATATTGATATGGTTTAAGGATGGGCATGTATAATCTATCCAATAATAATCGAATACATTTCGATGGACAACCACTTATAATATATTAAACCATCCCTTCATCAACAAGAATAAATTGGGGGAACAAGAAAGTGGAGGATAGAGAGATTTAGTACTGAGATTGGGAATTGGTTTGATTAATAGCATGAAATTTCCCTTTGAGTTGTCTTAGAGGCGCACCAGTATAAAGATGACATGGAATGGTTGTTATGTGGAGCTTCACTAGAATGGTTGGTCATGCCTTAAGAATCCACAATGTACTAAGGAAGCAATTGAGTTTCGATTTTGTGAAAAGTTGGGGAAACATCATCATTTCTGTAGAACATTCCCTCTAATACAAACTGATAATTAATCTACACTAATTAAATATTTGGTTAAATGATCAATGAATTCGCTTCAGGTAGGGATCTGGAATACTACCGGTCGATCAGGATGAAAAAGGTGGACATGGTTGTGGAATCCATTCATATGATATCTGTTTCAATAGAGAAATTTCTATCAGGGTATTCACTATATACTTTTGGTCTATGGATTAGGAAATTTTCATGCACTAAATCATATAGGAAATTAACATACTATCGAGCATTTTACTATTTGAGTAACTATTCTAGTAGCTTCTACTTTAATATCTATATTTTTTAAAATAGATGCTTCAAATTATTTTACATATATATAAATTATGTAAATTATGGTCCTATAAAATATTACTCTTATTATGTAATAACTCTCAATAACCTATTAGAGATTCAACCAGAGATTGTACACCGATTTAATTATACCCCCTTGACATAGGTGGTAATATTTTTTAATGGAACCAATTTTTCCTAGAGTTTATGGATTTCATGATCATACTCAAGAAGGACTGGTTAGTATATTATCATAATCATTATGATTACTATAACTAGAGGTTATTATTCATGTAACACCTTTTTATTTTTTTTATGTACTCTCTTGATTTTTTTTCATTATTCGTTTTGAGTTTTATAGAGAAATGGAATGTGTGTGGTCTATTGGGTGATTTCATGCTGTGTAAAGGAATAATACACTATATAATTGTATATAGGATGATATTTTAAATCTTGATCTGGGCATGAAAGGATTACACACTGTAAAAAATAGTCCATGTCGTATAAGGGACAAAATCAGGTTTTTAAAAAAATGTGACGCATTTTTTTGGATTTTTCATACTTCATGGAATTCATATCATGTTACAAAATTACATGAATTGTAATTATCATGAATTATGGTTTATAGGGTGTTGTATGAGTCATTTTCATGTCATTAAACTTTGGATACTCCCTCTTGCATCCTAGAGCTCACTATAAGTGATTTTGGAGATCTTTGTCCCTTCTAGATCTCTCTTTTAATTATCGATCATTAGGGTTGTTGTGGTGACCCCCTCAAGGAAATTATTCCTTATAGTTCGTCATTTCTTTGGTAATGTTCAATATGTTGGTTTCATTTATGGTATATATTAATGATATAATAATGTTTTCTATAAATCCTTTATTGTTTCTTGATGTGACTTATCTTTTGATGGTCGATCTCTTGGTTTCCAATCACCGTTTTTAATGTGAGTATGTTTGTACCATTTTTTGGTTGGAATTTTGATTCAATGGGTTAGTTCAATGAGTTTATTATAATAATTGATAAATTACTTTATATTGTTAATTGAATTTAATTGGTTTGTGGTTTCAAGATTTTTCTTGGAAAGATGAATGTTCTTAAAGGGGTTTTCTTTAAAAATTGTTTTTTATTCAGAAATGTGTTTTTAAAACATCGAAGTGGATTGGTTTGTATCTGATTTTTTTACAAATGTTTAACACGGTTTTGAAATCTAATTTTAAAATATTGTCCTTATGAGAACCTTGGGTGTGTCGGTAAAAATACAAGGGTAACCTTAGTGAGTGTGGAATGTCTAAGAGTTACTTTTGGAATATCTATGGACTCTAGAAGGACTCAATATAAGTTGGTACCAACATATGCATGTTTATACACTTTTTTTCCTTGTACCTATTTTATCATAGGATAGATCCCAAATGATAGTGTGTTATTTCATTTACACATTTTTTCACATGATGGTTTGTATCATGGATTATTTTTCAGGGGTTTTTAAATGACGATGTTTCACACACCTTCACATGATATGATATTTCGTGGATATGTGTTTTCTTACTTACCTATTAATGTATGGATGGGTATCCCTAATTTATCACATATACTTTTCATATATCAGGTTTTTTCAAAATTAATAGATTTTATTAAAACCAAAAGAAAACTATTTAAAAATTAATTGGATTTATGAAAATCATTTTTAAAACTATTTTTATTTTAAAAGTTAAAACTATTGCTTTGTTGATATTATACCTTGTATAGACTCTATGGTGGTATTCTACTTGGATTTTATATCACACAATACTTTTAAATTTGTGTGGTTATATATTTTTTTTCTATATGATCTAGGTAAATAGAATAGAATCTTGTAGAATTTTGGCATCTCTAGTTTTTATTTTATTCATTTCGGGTTCTTTTAGAGGTGACAGTTGGTCACATAAAGACTTCTGGTCTTTTCTAATTCATACTTTTTTGGTTTATCGTATTTAGATTTTTTGAATGGATCTATTTTTATATTTTTTTCCTCTTGAACTATGGTTTCATGTATTTTTTTAGTTATAGAAAATAATTTTTCTATTATCTTATTTATACCTCATAGTTAGAGGCTGGCTCAGGTGGTTGTCTAGTTGACCCGGGTTGGTCTGTTGCAATTTGGTATTAGAGGGATGGTCATATTGAAGTTTTTTGAAAGATCATAAGTTTTGTTATATATCATGGGTAGAGAGGTGTTAATAACATCATAATTTGGGCAGCAAGTGAGGTATGGTTCTTTTCTAGCTCACTTTCATATCTGAACTTCAGTTACCATTGGTGGATAGAAAATTATTTCCAAGTAGAGACTTGTTGTTTCACGTAATTTGAAAGAACTATGTTAGAATTTTTGTTTAAATAGGCCTATACCTTCTAAAATTTTCATCTTCGATCAATATAATTTATCATAACATTAAATAAATCTTTTTCAAATTTTTTATATATGTAAATGAAGTTAGTCTTATGATTTTTTATTCTACTCGAGATATAATTGTTTTTGTCCTGTCTATTATACAATGCCTCCTAGAGGATCATTTCCAAATTTGAGAAATGAATTTGTGAGACTGTATCCATAGAGAAATCCCCCGGTGGACCCTTCTTTGTTAGTACCTAAAATCCACACTATTAAAACTCTAGGTCAAGCCTTTTCTTAATGATTCCTCTCTTGATTATGATCCTAGGCCTATGTAATGATGATGATCTTATGATTATTCACACCCCTGGTCATATTGTTTCTTGGTCTTTTATATCCTCTTACTTCACTCTTTATATCAACCATCTTTGTTGTATATCCTCAAGTGACTGCATGAACTATTTATAACACAAGGGCCAATAAGAAGCTAAAGAAGAAGTAATTAAATATTTTTTTTGTTTTATATTGTAAAAGTTATGTATGGCCTTCGGTTTCCCAAGACACTAAACCTTTGGATCCATGATGTGTAATTTTTTTATGTTGATGATGTAATATTAATGTAAGAAAAAGAAGTATCACTATAGTTGGTATTAGATAATGGTTTAGTTAATTTAGTAATTAGGATTAGATAACCTATGTGAAAACCCTTAGTATCAGAATAAGAATAATTAAGAATCCAATAAGCTTTGTTTTATAAAATTCTAAACATTATGATCCCACAAGATATGTATTAAGACTTAAATTCTCAAAGGAATATATTATTATTTCATGAATTGTTGACTTATGTTTTGTTCTAAACATTTCTATTTTATAAAATGGTGGGAACCATGAGAAATGAGACCAACAACCCATGTGAAGGATAGTGTAGTGACTTATTTAACGACATCCCCAATGCTTTGGGAGGTGGAGTTCAAAATTTTAGGTGTATTAATACTCATCTATCTCTAGTTGTGAACAAGAAATTTAATAATGTAGACATTCATCTTTCACCAAAGAGGGTGAAACTAGCTATTGGGTGTTTTCTGTGGCAATGACCACTGACGTTTGCTGGATCTTACGATCCACATGTCATGGAACAGTGGGTCAACTCGATGAAGAAGATCTTTTTTGTGCTTCACTATTCTGAGATGGAGAAAGAGAATATGGATATTTATCATCTATATGGAGAGGCTGGAAAATGGTGGGTGTTTATTAAGAACACCAAGATGAGGAAAAAAATTGAATAGATGGAGTGGGAGGACTTTAAGATAATGTTTCTTAATAAGTATTTCCATAAAACTCTTCTTACAAATAATGAGTGATAATTCATAGAGCTGAAGAAAAATAATGGTGAATCTGTTAAGTCTTATGAAGAAAATTTCACAAGGATTTCAAGGTATAATTTGGGTTTTTATCAACAAATTATAGAAAATTTGATAGATTCATTAGTGGTTTAAAACCACACATTCTAAAGGCTCTTACAATTCTGGACTATGGGAGTTATAAAGAATTTTTTTTGATGTGACATCAAATTGGATATGGATTTTGGAGAATGGTCCCATGTCTATAATGATGAGAAACTAAATATTGAGTTTCAATACGGAGGATCTAATGAGAAAGATGGAAAGAAAACTCAACTAACCAAATGCCAAAAATGAGGGAAGAAGCATCATCAGAACTGCCTCAAAGGGGCATGGAAATGCTTTAAGTTTGGGACATAAGGCCACCAATATCATAAATTTCAAAAAGACATGATAAAAAAGGAAAATTTGGTGGAGCAAAGGAGAGAACCACCCATGGTCCAATGCTAAAATTGTAGGGAACAAGGCCACTATGAAAGCTAGTGCACTAAAACTCTATTTCTTGAGGATAATCAGTGTCATTATCCACCAAAGCTAAAGGATAAAAGGAATACTTATTCCATCATTACAATGGAATTGGAGAAAGAAAATGAAGTCCTATAAGGTACACATCCTGTTCACTCATGAACGGAAAAGGTCTTATTTGATTATGGTTCTATGCATTCGTTTATATCTTGCAAGTTTTCTAGAACTATTTAACCAAATCCCCAAAACATTGGAGTAGAGAAATATATAAAAACACCAAGATGTGAAATAATTGAAACCAAAGTATCAGACTCTTCCCAAATTTGTGTGTGTGGTAAGATTCTTCCAGAAAATATTTTAATACTTACCTTTGTGGAATTTGATACCATGCTAGGATTAATTGGATCTTGTTATATAAAGAACATATCAAATGTTTGGAAAATTAAATATCTTTTCATATTATGAACCATACCATTATCCTCTTAAAATTAATGTAAGATAAAAAATATCCTTTTGAAAATACTTCAAAAGTGTGGGTGTTTATTCCCTGTGAAAATGCACACCTTACTCTATTGGTTGTGTAAAAGGAATTTATCAACCTAGGGGAAATTCCCATTATGAGGGAATACAATGATTTATTTCCAAAAGAGTTACCCAGACTACCCCCAGATTGTGAGATAGATTTTTCAATATAACTCATACCCTGAGCTACTTCTATATGAAATTTTCCCTATAGTATGGCTCCAATTGAACTGGAGGAGTTAAATAAGCAGCTACAAAAGAATTTGGAAAAAGGGTTCGTACACCTTAGTGAATCACCTTGGGGTGAGCCAATGGTCTTTTTCAATAAGAAGGATGGATCGATGTAGTTGTGTATTGATTATCAATAACTTAATAGAATCAATATAAAGAAAAAGTATCATCTTCCAAGGATTTATGGCTTGTTCAATCGGTTGAGAGGAGATCAGTACTTCTCAAAGCTAGATCTCTATTCTAGATATCATCATCTAAAGGTGAAGAAGGAATATTTTGAGAAGACTGCTTTCCGTACAAGGTATGGGCACTAGGAGTTTCTGGTGATGCCATATGAAATTACCTATTCTCCAACAATCTTCTTGGATTTTATGAATAGAGTATTTATAAATTACCTCTACAAATTGTTTGTAGTTCTTATCAATGATATTCTCATATACTCCAAGATAAAGGAGGAACAAGAAGAATATATAAGGCCTGTGTTGGTGAAATTGAAGAAGAATAAGAAGTTGTAAGTCAAGTGTAGAAAGTGAAACTTTTTTATGTATCAAGTCACATTCTTAGGACATGTGATCACAAGTGAGGGAATTTCTATAAACCCCTTGAAAAAAGGCGATTGAGGAATGGCCTTGAACCTCTAGTACCATAGAAATCCAAAGTTTTATTGGATTAATATGATACTGTTGTTGTTTTGTGAGAAATTTTTATCGCAATTTTGAAGCCTTATAACTAATTTAATATGGAAAGGGGTAATGTATTTATAGATGGAAGAATGTGAGGAATGCTTCAAGGAGATAAAGAGAAGGCTTATCACTACACTAGTACTCACATTACCAAAATGTGGAGAAAGTTTTGGGATATACAATGACGCTTCCATTAAATTATTGGCTTTTTTAAACATGAAAATGATAATGTGATATCCTAAGCCTCAAAACGGTTGAAGATCCATGAGAAGAACTACCTGAAACATGATCTGGAGATAGAAACAGTAATATTTGCCTCTATAATCTGATGGAACTACCTCTATGGTGATAAGTGTGACTAATATACTGATCATAATATCCTAAAGTGTATATCCACAAAAAATAAGATCAACATGAGTCAAAGGATATGGTTTTATCTAATCAAGGTCTATGATTTCTCCATTCACTATCATCCAAGCAAGGTAAACAAGGTAACTGATACTCTTAGCTGAAAAGGACCTTCTACTCTATCCCTGTTTCGGATTGAGAAAGACTATATCTTCATGGATATACAAAGTATGGCTTTGGAAATCATAATTTCAAGGAATAAATCATACCATTACAAAAATATTTCCTATCTATCTATCCAAGTGAATATTAAGGAGGCACCAAGTGATAATATTGAGTTACCAAAGAGGGTGAATGTAGTAAAGGAAGGGAAGCTGCAATATTTTCATATTGATGATGATGGTGTGATTCGGTTTGAAAAAAGGCTTTGTATGCCTTCATCACCTAATATAAATAAGGAGTTATTGGAAAATGAACATAGCTCAACTTTATCTATCCATCTTGGTTGTACCTAGATGTACTGTGATATTTGAGAACACTTATAGTGGGAAAATACAAAGAAGGAGATTGCTGATTATACCTCAAGGTGATTGATATGTCAGTAAGTTAAAAAATAATAAAGGAAGTCTAAAGTAATTATGCAACCCTTTCCTATACCCATGAGGAAATGGCATAATTTTACTATGGAATTTTTGACAGGTCTCCTGAATACATCCAAATAAAATAATTTTATTTGGGTAGTGGTGAACCGACTCATCAAGACTTCCCAATTTATTACTATTTAAGAAGATCTATCACTTAAAACAATTGAAAATATATATGTGAAGGAAGTGGTGATACCTCATGGGGTTCCACTCTTGATTGTCTCTAATTTTGATCACATGATTACGTCTAAATTTTAGAGTAGTATTTAATATGCATTTATTACTAATTAAATTTCATCATGACCAATCACCCCCAAACTAGTGGCCAATCTAAAAAAACTATTCATACACTTGAAGATATGCTAAGATCCCTATCCTTATAATTTAAAGGTGTATGGGATCAGTATCTCTTATTGGTTGAGTTCTCATACAACAATATATTCCACTAAATAATTAAGATGGTTCTATATGAAGCTCTGTATGGAATGTGATGTAGAACTCCAACCAGTTGGTATGAAGTTAGAGAAAAAAATATACTTGGACATGATCTTGTTCAAGAGTTGATAGAGAAGGTCCAAGTCATCTAGAAACATATCAAAACTATTCATAATTGGAAAGTAGAAATGCGGAAAACCATCTAAGGGACTTGGAGTTTGATGTTGGAGATAAATTATTCCTTCAAATATCACCATATAATAGATTCATGTTGTTTGGAAAGAAAGGGAGGAAAATCAAAAGGTGCATAGCCCCTTTGAGATCATTGATCACATATCCTATCAGCTTGTCCTTCCACTGAATATTTCTCAATTTTAGGATGTCTTCCACGTATTACTCTGGGATAAGTACATACTAGATCCCTTACATGTACTAAACACATAGTTAGTATTGCTGGAAGATGATCTCTCTTATGAGGAGAAGCCATTAAAGATTATGGATGGGATAGACAAGGTTCTACACAAAAAAGACAACCCACCTTGTTAAGGTGTTATGGAGGAACTATAATTATGAAGACGAAACTTAGGAACCAGAGGAGGTGATGAATGAGAAGTACTCTCACCTGTTTATGTAAAACAAAATTTTGAGGGAGAAATTCAAAAGGAGGGAAGAATGTAATGACCCAAACTTTTACTAATGGAATTTATCACTTCTTATAGTAATTTAATATAGTATAAATCAAATAAAATCACTTCTATACCATAATAAAATCTATATAAATAAATAATTAATGAAATAATAAGTATTTCTAGAAGTTAAGTAACCAATATAGATGAAATAGTAACTTGATCTTAGGAAGAGAAATATGGCCCTTATGAATAGTAAACCGACTAAATGAATAGAAGAATCACCCATGAATGTTTAAATAAAATTTTTCCATCATATAAGTGAAAATATGATATAATTATATCATAGAATAAGTAAGAAACTATATTAAAAATTATAAATTAAGTGTTGGTATTTTTATAAGTCATAAATATGTAATTACAATTTTATGATTAATTATAAAATTTAAAAGAAAATTTATTCTCATAAAATATATTCACAAATTAGTTTTTAATGTCTTATGATTTTAAGATAATTTTATAATACCATAAGTTATTTTTCAAATTGTTATAAAATCAGTTATAGTTTTAAAATTTGCAATTTCAAAGTAAATGATAACTTTAATGAATTAAATTAAACATATTTAGAAAATTATTTTCATATAATGGAGTTCCTTTTTTAATTATAAGTATTGAAAAATGGTTAGGGTTATTTTTTCGTATTTTTATAAAAATATTGAATTTTTAATGAATAAGTAAAATACGACAATTAACGATAAATGCTAAAAACTTGAATTATGGATTCATAGATGATGTAAGGTTGATGTAAGCCCAAAATCAAAAAACCTACTTAAAATTTTAAATAAATTTATTCACAAGGTTCAAACAATACATAGTCTTGAGAAAAAATAATAAACTAATCATTATAATAATGAGAAAACACCCCTCTCTACCATAATAAATGCCACCCCTCACACCATCTTCTCCTCACACCTCTCAAGCTTTAGTAATTTCCTAAATTATGCCCAATAATATTCATTATCCTCTCCACTACATATATTATCTGTTAGTATCATCAAAATACCATTCCTATGTGCCTTTAGGAGGATCTCCAAAGGATAATTCAAGAGGTAAATCCACTCTATTTTTCTTTTAATTAACTTTCAATTTCGATTTATTTTCTTATTCTCTACTCAGTTAAATTTATCCAAATGAAATAATAACTCTAATACATTAAATATACTAAAATTATATCATGTTAATTTAATATTCAACAATAAACCCCTCCCCCTCTCTCTATTATCTTAAAAATGAAACTTTCATCCGTGATGTGTCAATTTACTGACATTGTGGGTGACACACTTTCATTTTCCTTAAACACCTGTGAGAATATTAATAAGAACCTTAAATGGTTTAAAATATATTTTAACTGTAATGGTATAATACTTTTTATGTTATTCAAATAACTTATACTCATAATACTAAATTAAAAAACGAAAGGAGTTCATTGTGTTTGAAAAACAGCCAAAATTAATCTTAAACGATCGTCATTAAATTTTATCAAATGAATCATGCTCATGGTATATAAGAAAATAATTTACAAGATTTTTTAAGTTTCTGGAGGATCATTAATTACATATAATAACAATTATTTATGTATATATTCATTTTAAATGAACTCCCATTCATGTATACAAACAAACCGTTCATGAAAACTATGAAAACAAATAATCCTGAAGGATGAAAAGAAACTATATAACATATAAAAAGGATCATAAAATAACATAACAAAACCATAATGAATCATGATAATGTATAATTTTTTTTAATTGTTAATTAGACAATATAATATGATTATACAAAATATTAAGTGAATAAATTGTTCACACACAAGGTAAATGTAATTCTCAAACCCAAATCTCTTTCTTTGGGTTTTCCTTATTTCACCTGATTTTCTGTATGTATATTCCTTAAATATAATTTAATAATTATTATCTTACCATTTCTGAGATATTAATGTTTTATACTTGAATTTAAGACAAAAAAAAACTGTTTTCCAAAAGAACTCTTCTTTCAAAAGCACACTTTTTACTTCTCACTCAAGGTTGACGATTCCTAGATCAAGTTTGTTATTCCCCCATTCATTTGGGAACCCAATGTTTGAGAATGTATTATTTATGAAATTAAACCCATTCCTTTCCATGGGTTGTTTTATGTCTAATATTGATATAATTTCTGTGTGTAATTCATGATAATGTAAATGTTATGATGTGATGGGTGCACCAGAAATTATATATCCCAAAGTAAATGATAAGATGCGATCAGTGGTCCCAGAATTATATAGCACTCAAATTAATTTAGAAATGTGATAACTCTTTTGAGTAAAATTTTAATATGTTAGAACATGATGAAATATTAGTTCAAAACTATGTGTGGTATCTAACCACTATGACATGATGTTTCATTGTTATGCATTGCCACATTTCCGGACATTTTTAATGATTAATCTCATGATTATGATCCTAAGACTATGTTATGATGATGATATTATGATTATTCTAAACATGTGTCATATTGTTTCATGTTCTTGTCTATCCTCTTACTGGTCTCTTTACCTCACCCCTTTTTGATGTATATACTCAGGTGACTACATGCAGTAAGGATAACACATGGGAAAATAAAAAGACAGAGAAGAAGGAATTAAATAAATGTTTGTGTTTTATATTGTAAAAGTTATGAATGTTCATAATTTCATTAAGAAAATATACCTTCGGATCCTTATTGTGTAATGTTTTTATGTTGATGGTGTAATAGTAATGTAAGAAAAAAAGGTCTCTATAATCGGCTTATATGTATTCCTATCCCTAGAATTCCTCAATCAGATGGATCAGATTATCTATCTTCCAATACTCATAATCCCTCGATCATATTCACATAATTAGACAAAAAAATAAATTTAAAAACAATTAAGAAGATACCCTGATAAGGTTTTCTTAAGAAATAATCTCTCTAAACATATATAAGTGACTAAGAACAAGATGTTCTCTCTTTGTAGACATTAGAAAAAATTGAGAGTGAAATGGAATAATCCAAACACATAAAACACTTCAAATGAATAGGTATTTATAAGTGAGATTCCAATGGTCATTTTCAATCCTCAAAAGGTTATATTTTATTCAAGTTTTTCACAAGTACTTGGACACCTTGAATTTTGATAGCTCATGACTCTCTAGAAAAACTGAAGGTAGGATGTCATATTTTATTTACCCAATCATCGTGTAAAATATTTTTCATTATGATAGAATATAGATTCCATATTCAAAATTTATACTTTAGTAAATATGATGGATTTCCTTATATATTTCATTATGATGATCTTTATGATTTTGGATTCTGGTGTTTATCAATGTTCATATTAGTCTAATTATAAATATTCTATCAGTATAAAAGAAAAGAAAGAATGTATTATAACTACTCTGATAATAGTGAATTTTATTTTTATCGGTACCATAGTCATAATGATAATTGTAATGGATAAAGTTAGTATAAATTAATGAATATTTGGAGCTAATTTTAAGTAAGGTAAAAATACCAAAAACATCCTAAACAATATTTAGACATAAAAGGTAGTGATTAAGTATTTAATAAATAGTTGGGTATTTCCAAAACTAAAGGAATGGAAAATTCATAAGTAATGATTTTGACTCAATAATAATCAATTTAATTTTGAATTTTGATATTATATATGTTTATACTTACGACCATTTTCTCTTTGAAAAAATGTTTTTCATTACATTTATGGGTTAATTTTAAATTAAATTTTGTCATTTATGTGAATTAAATTTGATAAAATGGATTACATATTTTGAATAATCATATTTTCTATTATATAATAATTTGAAATTAATTTTTTTTCCTAAATATGGGATAAAATAATAAAAAATAATTATTGTGGTTAAGGTTAATATAGATTTTCTATCATTACATACACATGTATTAAAATTATTTTCAACACACATCGAATTTTTTTAATAAATTTGATTTAATATTTATTATAAGTGGGTAAACATTATTATATAATTCTCGTTCTAATCTTAGTCTTAATGGCTAAATTACCTAGGTAAATAGAAAGAAACTAGTTATTGTGGTGAAAAACAAATGGTAAAATTGAGTAAACATGGAGATTAAGGAATAACAAGTTTAAAACATATGTCTTTTTTGGTTTGGAGGTTTGTATCAACCATATCATCCATCCATTCATTTTTATATAATTTTTATGCACTTTACGTGATAGTGACTTCCCTTTATTTAATAGTTTTGGGTATTAACAAAATTTCCCCTCCTCCTCAATTATAAAAGGGGACCTCCTCCCCTCAATTCTTAACATCTCCTAAGCCATTTTTCTCAACTTAAAACTACAAAATTATATCCCTAACATCCTTATAAACATTATATATATTATTTTATTCCCAAAATACAAATAAATGGGTCTTTAATAAGAGATCCAAATGTGGTTTTTCTTAGTGAAGTTTATTATCTTCACAAAACTCTTTGTTTTTATTTATTCTCTTACCATGTTAATTCATGTCCTAATAATTACAATATAATAGGAAAAATTTATCATTATAAATATATTTTATTGTTTTATTGAATAACCTATATACATATGATCTCATATCAAGTGGGAAAGAAAACCATCGATTGTGTGTACAGCGGACCCCCGTATCTTGAAATGACATAATTCGTTTTCCATCACCACCTATCATGACTGCATATATTGCTAGATTTAACTAAGTTATATGATATTTATGAAAAAACTATACATGTGAAATTATAATATCACATTCACCTTCTTATGGTCTATTTCATGGGAATGTGATTATGTGGCTCTTGTGTACGGTGGACTACCACCTCGTGATGCGATGTGATTTTTTCCTCACTTACACTTTATAAGGAAGATAATAAAGATAGGTTAAATGAAAATATGTAATATATATGACATAAAAGATATTATATATAGGTAATATATTATTTAACTTTCATTCATTCTATCAATTGAGAAAATGAAAATAGTGTTCATGCGTGTGTACGACCTATCGTCTCCATGAATGGTGTGATTCATTTTATATATGTAACATTAATAGATTATTATAAATACAAATAAAATGAATATATATTGTATTTTTATGATAGTTAACATTATATATATAATTTAAATATGATCAATGTAAAAGGATAAAATAATATTGAACCAAATCATATATGAAAAATGAAGTAGTTATTACCCAAAACAAGATTTAAACTCTGAATTGTACATAAAAGGGTAATAAAATGTGATAAGTAAATCATATATGGTATGATAAAAATGATTATGGTTTTTTAATAAATTTATAAAAAAAATTATATTTATTATATTGTATTTTTTAATGTTAATGAATGAATTCGAGACTTAAGGTAAGGGATTTGTTGTCTCTCTTTTATTTCTAGGAGACATATTTCATACTCACCCCTAAATTTTTTATATGCTATATTATTGGGAAAAATCTCTAAAGAAGCGATCTCCCAATTTTTGGGGTGACTATGTTTGTCGAAAAATCTCAATGAACATGAATTATTATTGTTTATGTTTCGGAAGTTGGTTTTTATGGTGGCACAATTTCCATGTGTTTTCTATGTTTTTAGGCCTCAAAATCAGGAGTTTGTTTTTGGAATATGAAGGCTTTCCACAAAGGATTTCATATTTCACTAACTGTGAATCATAGTTTGTGGATGGGAAAAAGGAAGTATGTGGAAAATTGGATTTCATCTACAGGTGAAAATGATACTTTAACAGAGCATATACCTACATTTGTGGATGTATTCATTCATCAAAATTAAGAGAACTACATGTCCATAAATTGTGTGTGGATACCTTTTATAGTAGTGATAGAAGGAAGAGAAATGCAATGCTTCTTTCCACCGGTAGTGATACAGAGAAAGAGACTTAGGGAGTGACCATGGGGAAAGATGTGATCCAACCCAAAACCTTGTAAAGGCAGTGAGCCTGGGCATAGAAGTGATCTATCCTGAACAATATTTTGGCAGTGAGCCATTATGGATTTGGTATATCCACACATTGTCTTTGTATACTCCTTATATATATCCTAGTAAGGGTTAACCAATTTAAATCTATATCGTTATGTGTTTCTTTCCTATTTTACTTTTAGTGCATCATCATAAGATAAAGAAATAATGAATAAGATTTTCATAGTCACTTAATATAAAATAATGTGACCCTCATAATAAAGAGGTCAAGATCTAGTGGGGTGGGACAAATTTGGAAAGAATATCCATACCCTTATTCACCCCCCTTAGGCTATCTAGGACCATTTTAGACCTAACAAATATATATGGACCCTTTGAAATGTTAAATTGTAAAAATAATTCCACTCATGATATTTAATGTTTTATTTTATGTTATTCATTAATGGGTCTTATGATTCAAAAGTTACCAAAGTAGTAAGGTATTTTCATTTAAATTTTATTTCTGTGGAACACATGTATTATACACCACTTATTCCTTTTATGTAATGTATATAATTCTAATGAATGTATTTTTTGATCATTGTCCTGAAAATAATGTGATATACATATCCATCTAAATTTTTTTCTTTCAAGGGGATTATGATTCAAAATTTACCAAAGTGGTGAAAGTTTTATGTTACAATATCATTATTTAGCAGGATTGTTTATAATTAAGTTTATGATAACAAAATATTATGATCTACCTCTCATGAAACTCATAAATTTTATTAAAATTTTGTAATTTCTTGTAATTTCATTTTTTCCTTTCACTTTCCTTTTTTATAAAATCAGGATTCTAAAATAATTGTTTCAAGGAAAAACCAATTATATTTCTATCTTAAGTCAAAAATCCATTTTATTCCATGTCCATATTTTATAAAAAAATTAAATTAAGATTTAATATTATCCATTGATATTTAAATGACTTTTTACCCATTTTTTGAAAATTTACAAAAAAAAAATAAATGGAATATTCTTTTAATTTTCTGAATGAGGTAGTTTTTAATTTTTATGTAAAATGTGAGTTGAATATTTTTTAATATGTATGGAATAAATAGAATTTTCTAATATCATGAGCACTCAATTATTTGAAGATTATTTTACAAGTTTTCACGTTTCTTTTTAAATAAAAATTCTTATTTAATATTTTGGAAATTTTAAGAATTTAAATAAATGATTTCTAATGAAAAGGATATTTTCCTTAAGAATTTTTTAATGATCTTTTTTCGAATTTCTATTCATAAACAACAAAAAAATTTGGTGCTTCTTATATATTACTAGGGATGGGATACAATGATATAATAATTATTCCTTATTTGGATGGTTTATATTTATTATTATGATTAAAATATATTTATGAAACTCATTCCTTTTTCATGGGTTATGATATGATGAATTAATGAAATAATTTTGAAACGTGTTTCTTTTTATGGTTTCTGATATGAATTTTTTTTATAAAACTATTTACTTTTTCATAGATTATGACATGATGAATTGTTTATGATCTTATGTCATAGAAATGTATGGATTATGTGATGGCAGGACTTATATCTCCTTATAATGAATTGTGTAAAGTAATATATCTCATGAGATAATTATAATAAAATTTTGATGTACTTTATCCACTATTGGAGATAGTTCAATGGGAATGATACACTTTGGGACACAGGATGATGTACTTTATCCACTGCAGGAAACTGGTCAATGGGAATTATCTGCTATGAAAAATAGGTGATTATGCTTAATGTAATATGAAATGGTAAATATGTGTTGATGACTGGTTAGTTATGATTTTATGGACTTATATTCTAACCATTAAATATGAAATGGTTTCTATAATTATTATAGTGCTATACTTATATGACATTAAATTATGGATCATGATTTATATAACATGATTTCTCATTTTTATGATTCATGTCTTTTGAAATGATAATGTTTTATGAGATGGATCATTTTTATGGCCCATGATATATTGGGTATGAAAATTTTAAGTTATATTCATAATCTCATATCCTTATTCTTACCGTATTCTTTCATATGATCATTGGTTGATATCTTCCATATTTACCCTTAGTAAAGATCTAAGTTCACACTTTTTTATGTTTTCTTTCCCTGGGTTATAAAGAAATTTTTATGTAGGGTGTGAAAATAAAGAGTACTAAATGGAGGAATATTTATGGGAGATGATGAATATCTTTCATGGAATATGAATATTTTATAACTAGTCTCTAAATACACTAAAACATTATGATCCTCAAGCATGTATATTTGAAATTTATATAATATTCATTTATTAAGATATAATATCATTGAATGAAAGTCATGGGTCATCATATACAAGGGTGTATCATCCTTTGAGTGATGAGGAAAGGATGAAGAGGTCTTTGCAAATGATTAAGCTACTAAGGTGATAGTGTATAAGGATAATGAAACACCTTTGAAACCGGTTAAAACCTGAAAGCATGGAATAAGTAATTGGGGAAGAGGGGGCTGAGGGGATTTTAATAATATGAATATATCATTATCTCAGATCTAGTACCTAAAAAACATTTTGATTCCATAATATCTACATGCTCAACAACTTTAGGATGGTCTTTTCAATGTTTTTTTCTTTGTTATCCTTTTAAACAATTTTGGACTAGGGATACATTCTTTTTTATCCGATATTTCTCCCTTATATGTTGTTTTTTCATAATAAAGTGGTTTGAACCAATCCTTTCTGATTAATATTGGGATAGAATTTTTTTTATCAGATCTAAAAGATACATTGAAAATTGGTTATTTTTTAGGAATTATGGTGGTAGGTGTAATGACCACCCTCACCACTCAAAAAAACCCACTTCTCATCTTCTCAAGACAGGGATCAGGTCTTAACAAAGTTGGTTTTGGAATTATAAATGGATAATGATTGATGTATGATGAAAAGTGTGATGTGATAGGAGTGGTAACATGTGTATTGGTGAATTGTTTGGAACCTATGACCATGTGTATAGTGGTGAGTGATCTCATTGTTTGGATACTATGTTTTCAAGGGAATGGTTTGGGGATTTATTATGGTGGATAAGAACTAGAAATTGTATCAAATAGGAATGGATTATGATTCACCTACCACACAAATCCCATATGTGGTATGAGGTTGTAAGAAATCGGCTGGCCAATAGGGCTGGCTGCATTAGGGGAAGAAGAGCCCAACCTTAGGGTCACGTGGGTGCAAGATAGTAGGTCAGTCTCCCTAGCATAGCATGATCTAAAATATAGGGAATGTGTTGCGAGGAGGCCTTGTGGGATGTACTTCCCTTAAATTCATATTCAATAAACTGCAGAGGTTTTGGGAACTATGTCAGACCCAACCCTACCCAAACCAGGGTGGAAGGAACACATGCATGACACCACACAGTATTGGGTGACTCATCCCTCTTTCATTCATTCCATGTAACACACCCAAGGACCTATACCCCCAAACACCAGTTCCTTAATGTTTTTATATAATTTTCTCCCCAATTTAGGAATCAGTAAAATGAACTATCTTTTTTAGTTTTTTATACATTATTCATAATGGTGTAGCCCTCATGCTTATTTGAGGTAATTTATAAAGTGTTTTGGCATCATAAAACTTTTCCCAATATAAAGGCCAATGGGATAATATGGTAAAAATTAGAGAATCCAAATTATTTAATTTATTTAGAAAAGCTTGGAAATTTCCTTTGAGGATTTATAGGAAACGATAGACTAATCAGTTTTTGGATGAAGGTTCATGGATACAGAATCTTGTGGGCATGTTTTTTTGTATATATTTATATTTACAAGGAATTTGAAGGATATATATAAATTTTCTTGGAGATTATATAATTCAATTCACTATATACATCCCTTGGGTGTGATTTATATATGTAAAAATGATTGTGTACATTATAAACAGAAAAAGGATTTGTGTTTCATTTTAAGTATTTAATTAAATTATAGTTATTTAATTAAATAATTATTATTCCATTATAATATAAATAATGATTAATTTATATTTTTAATACATAAACATGAGGAAATTTAGGGGTTTATTAATATTTAATAATTATTATATTAGAAGAAAATATAAGAAACCAATGCCAATGTTGTTAATGTTAGTGAACTAAAACCATGTATAAACCAAAAATGAAGAACATATCTCATGTCCCAAAGATGTATAACAAACCTTCTCTAATCACATGATCTTGATTATGATCACATAAAATAACTAAAAGGACTTCTTAATCCAAAATTATCAATGAATATATGAACCACCCATTTCTTGGGGAATAATTCACCTAATATCCATAATATGTTAGTACCTCGAGAGTAAAAGAAGAAAGATTAATATATTGGAGTTAGTGTCATCATACCAACTTATAAGTACTTTATGATTACAAGTATTCATGTATTTAAATATAAATAAAAATATATCGTCACATCATTATTTTTCTTCTTCGTGACCTAGTATGTTATAATGTCCCTAGGATATTTGTCGCACTGATATGTCAAAATAGTTCTCTAATACGATGAGAACCTAGAAGTTCCACAATGGTATTCTTAAAAATATGTTTTATATCTATATGATATTATTTGATAGGACAAAAATTATATAGGATATTAGGGGTGGAAAATCATAGGACATTAAATCACTTTCCCATGGCTTATGCCCTTGGTAATATTCAGTGTATGAGATTATGAGAACATGACATGTCAATGAGAAATATACATTTATTTGTTTCATTGTATATTTATATCTATAGAAATTCATAATGATCCTTTGACATTAATATTATTACTAATACATTTCTTTACTCTAATAATTTTATTTATTGAAGAAAATTATGACAACATATGCTTGCGATGAGGTAGGATATATTGGTTGCTTCATGAGTGATGTTGTATTAATGAATTATTAAATAAATGATTAACCCATTATGTTCTTTAATGAGAATTTATATATTATAAACATTAAGAAAAATTGAACTAACTAATTAATTCTATGGTCATGGAGGTGTTATTGGTAAGTTTTCATTTGTAATGTCAAATAAAGAGACATCTAGCATATTAGTTTATGACACCATTAGGGAACCTACTTGTTTATATATATTGGAGTAAAAGGATTAAATTACACATTTTATAATTGTAGTATGTCACATTTCATCATGGAATTAACCTATTTTTCTATGGGAGTCATGGAATAATTTTAGATACAAAACATAGAAATTAGGAAGTGTGGCCAAATTCCACTTAGAACAGGGCCTATAGGGTCACACACAATGTTTATTAGAAACGTTAGTTAAATTCCATATGAATTTGATAATTTGGATAAATATTTTTTTTGTATGTGGTTTAATAATCATTAATTTTGGGTTGACCACATATATTCAATCACTAGTTATACGATAGAATATATATGGGAGTTAAATATTTTCTCACCAAGAAATTATTTATTTAATTAAATGAATACATAATATTTATCTATTCTTGTCACGACCTATCTTCTGGGGCCCATATCGTGACTACCCCAGGGTAGCCTTCCACAGGCCAGGGGCTAGCGACTAGCACCAAAGGCGTAAATCCCCAAACTAGGAATGAATTGCCTTTATAAACTGAAACACACACAATAGAGTACGCAACTGGAAGTAAAACACTAAGTAAAAACTGTATAAAGAAGAATTGTTGGAAAGTAAAAGCGGCCAAAAATACAAGCCTAGCTGTAAAGTACAAGGAAAGGACAAAACAGATGGAAGGTGACAAGCATCTCCTGGATCGTCCACCACGGACCCTACCTAAAGGGTAGGTACAGATAGACTCATCAGTGCCCTACATCCGTCAGACTCCTCTGTGCACCGACTCATCATAAGGTCCACCTCCGGGTATCGTCCAGTCCTGGCACTCTCAGCCTCCGTCAGTGCTGTCTATTGTCTACATCCAATACAACGAGGTGCAGGCATATCCTGTTCAGGGGTGAGTATAACGATACTCAGTAGGGACCCCGAGACCCTCAAGGTCTCACTAAATCCAAAAAGGATATACCAAAAAGTATGAAATAAACTGAAATATACCACTTAAGTATATGCCCATACATATACCTATGATTATCAAATGACCCATCTCAATCATGAGGAAACACAAGAGTTACTGACTCATCTCACATAGGTATACAACTTTTTTAGAGAGGTACATATGATCTGATGTAGCCACTGAGTCATCTAAGCTGTCGGACAAACACATGATCTAGGACCAGCTATTCTGTCAGACCAACACATGATCCAGGAACAGAAGTCACAACTCTCGGACCAACACATGATCTAGGAACAGTCGTTAGAGCAGTCAGACCAACACATGATCCAAGTTTAGCTATTCTGTCGGACCAACACATGATCCAGGTATAGAAGTTAGAACTGTCGGACCAACACATGATCCCAGAATAGTCTTCAAAACTGTTGGACCAACACATGATCCAGGAACAGTCATTGGAACTATGGGACCAACACATGATCTAGGAACAGTCAATAGTGCACAGCCAGCCACAGGGTTCCGCTCAGTTATGCTTGATTCCAGGAGGGTACGCTCCTCAAGCCAAGTTTTGATACGTCAATTGTCACGAAGTACCATGATGAAGTATCTCAAGCGTCCAGCTCGTCATAGGGATCTCAACGCAACACATAGCGCATCAATCGGACGCCCGGTCTGTTAGTTATTGGCATTTTTGTTCCAGGGGCCTAGTTGGATTTTAGGTTCAAACCAACCTGACCTAACCCTAACTATATCCAAATTCCCAGGGGGGGTTTCCAAAATAACCGTCTCACTCTAAGCTTTCTGTTGCCGCATAAGTTTCTTCGATCGAACACCCGTAGCCCAAGATAGGGGCGAAAAGGTGTAAACTGGCCAAATGGGTCCGGGTCCGGTCAGACCCAGTCGCACTGACCCGGCCCAACCTGGTCTGGACTGGGGTCTCACCCGGTCCACGAATCTGACCCGGTCCAAGGGGGAGGCCCGAACCGAGTGGTCGTCCTGGCCCGAGTGGGTGGCCTGGCCCGAAGGCGGCCCTGCCTTAGGGCGGCCCATCTCGTGGCCTGGTTGGCCGGCCCGCGGGGCTTGGCTGGCCACGTGTGGGAGGGGGTGCCACACCCCCTGTTTTCAAGAATAACCAAAGCTTAGTTCTGGTTCAGGTGACCCGTGGGACTAGAGGGGTCCCACCTATAGCGCGTACCATTGGCCGGCTCAGCCGGTTGCCCTCTTCTGTCCGCCGCGGCTTATGGTCGCGGTTCCCCAGCTCCGTGAGGCATGATGGTGCCGCACCACCTCCACCACGACCCGGCCTGGCCGCTTCCTCCAGTTCTTTCATGCGGCGCGACAGCGCCGCACCCACCATGCGACCACCGCGTCCTTCATGTCCACGACCCCTTCTTCCGGTGCGGTGCTACGGCACCGTGCCCCTCCAGCTCCTTCGTGGCCTGCCTTGGCCGTGGCTCATTTCTCTGCACGGCACGACGGTTCCGCGCCCTTGTGGAGACCCGGCGGACTAGCACCGCCTGTTCCTTCGCGCTCTACCTCCGTCATCATCAAACATGAACACCAAAAGGGGAGGTTCGGGGTGTGTTTGTGTGGTCTGAACTCTCCTTGTTACAGTGATATCATTCAGTTCTCAAACCATAAATTCATCGACGAATAACGGGTATAAAACCAATTCAATACCCCAACTTCGAGTTCGGTGATCGTTGACGAAGTCACGGGAAGACGGCGTCATCTCATCAATGTCAGAGGATGAATAGTACAGAGAAGACGAGTCGAGATGACATCATCGGTGTTCTTCGTGGGCAGCAACAATTGCCTTTCTTTCCCCGGTTGAAGAAGGAAGAAGATGGTGTTTGTCGTTATTTTGTGGCGGAAGATACGTTCTTACTGTTCTTCATGGGGAGGATGAAGTTCTGCCATGTTTCTCCAAGGCTCCACCAAAATAGAGTTTCCAACCCAAAATAAAATAATAGCTTTGTCTATTATTTTATTGTTGACATGAATTCAAAAGAATTCAAAATGTGCCAATTAATTAAGTGTAAGATTTGTCACTTTAATGAGGGGAAGGTGAAGAGGCTCCCCACTTAATTGGGGTTCCAAGGGGTTAAAGGAGTTTAAAGCCTGTGTGAGCCCCACCTTAACAATGTCCTCCCAAGGGTGGTTATGCTTGGGTGGGAACCACGACCATAACCTTCCATGGGAGGTTAGGGTGTGGTGGTCCCCACCACCAACCTCCCCTTGGAGGTTTCAACCATCCACATAAAAATATAGTTAACACTTTATTTTTATTCAATTTAATTCAAAAACCCCAAAATCTAACATCCATTCTTGTTAAAATATAACTATGGTGATGGTCTCACTAAGCAATCACTGACACTGTGAGTACAACGATGCCCTTGGATTTCAGTTCCGAGAACCGGTTCAAAAGTTATAAAAATCACAGTTGTACATTTACTGAACGTACCTGAACAAAACTTTAGAAATTGATTCCGGGCACATCTGGCCTCGAATCATGTACCATCATAAACTGCGGACTTGTAAAATTCCCATGTATTTATGAAAAGAAAATTCCATGAAAATTATGGGTCTTTATATTCTCCCCACCTCAGGGATTTACGTCCACATAATCTACAACTCACACTAAGGAAAAAAATGGGGGTACTGAGCACGCATTTGAGCCTCCCACTCCCATGTGCTCTCCTGGAGGTTCTCGTGCTACCAAACAACACACATCGGAGGTATTGAATTTTCATATAGGACCCAGTCCTATCGATCCTCAATCTCCACTCGAACCTCTGTGAAAGTCACCCCATTATTGATGTCCATCTCTCCATGGTCGATGATGTGAAATAGGTCATGCACATATCTCCTCAGCTAAGATACGTGGAAGACATCGTGCCCCCGGTGCAACTAAGGTGGAAGAGCTAAAGGGTAATCCCCCTTGCCTACTCTGCTAAGGACCTGTAATGGTCCGATGAATCTCAGATATAGCTTGCTGCATCGGCCAAATCTCTGTAGACCTCATCGAGTTGAGACCCGTAGAAAGACATGGTTTCCATCCACGAACTCTAAAGGCCTCCGTCTCATGTTAGCATAGACTTATTCCTACTCTGTGTTGTCTTCATCCTCTCCTGAATGATTTACACCTTCTCGGTGGTAGCTCACACCATCTCTGGTCCCACTAGTGTTGACTCCCCTGGGTCTTTCTAGCACAGTGGCAATATGCAGGGTCGACCATACAACGCCTAGAATGGTTCCATACTGATGGTAGAGTGATAGATTTTTTTGTAGGTAAACTCTACCAATGGTAAGTGCTCCTCCCAACTGTGACCAAAGTTGAGGATACAAGCATGAAGCATGTCCTTGAGGGTTGGGATGGTCCACTCGGTTTGGCCATCCATCTGAGGATGGAAGGCGGTGCTCAGACGAAGCTGTGTATAGTACTACATGCAAATGGTAAGCATGATCCTCCTCAGTAGCCGAGTAAATCAGAATTTCATCGATGAAGACTACGACAAAGTGCTCTAGGTAAGGCTGGAAGATCCTGTTCATGAGACTCATAAACACTGTTGGAGCATTGGTTACACCGAAGGGCATAACCAAGAACTCATAGTGGTCATACCAACACCTGAAGGTTGTCTTATGTACATCCTCATCTCGAACTCTGAGATGGTGATAACCTGATCTGAGGTTTATCTTCGAGAACCATCAAGCTCCCTTGAGCTGATTGAAGAGGTCGTCAATCCTCAAGATTGCGTACTTGTTCTTCATGGTCACCTGGATCAGGCAATGGTAGTCGACATAGATCCTCAAGCTCCCATTCGCCTTCTTGGCGAACAGAATCAGGGATGCCCAGGGAGAAACACTGGGTCGGATGAATCCTTTCCCCCGCAAGTCCTCTAGTTGTACCCACAGCTCACGAAGCTCAGAGGGAGCCATCCGATATGCTGGAGTAGATATCGGTGTCATCCCATTGTTCAGTTCAATGTAGAGGTCCACCTCTCTTCAAGGAGGTAGTCCTAGAACATTTTCAGCGAAAACATCTGTGTACTAGTCTACCACTATAGGATAAGTCGGTCTCTCCACATCAACTGCTCTGTGGGTAAGGTAGGTCAACTGATGAGTGATCGGCTGCACCCTCCTCTGAGTAAGTCCATCATGCGCTGCTAAGGCTCCCTTCTCGCCAGTGAAGGTAAACCTGGTCCCATCCGTGCGGACACACCACACTTTGCGCCTAGTATAGTCGATCTGAGCATGTACTGTAGATAATCAGTCCATACCCAAGATGACGTCATAAGGCCTCGATGCCACTACAAGGAGATCCCAGCTGAATCTCTCACCTCCTATAGTATGCTCATAGTGCCGACACTAGTTCGTAATGGTTGAGTCTTCTCCCGTAGGTCTCTCTAACCGTAAGGATTGAGCCAACAGCTCCGTCGGAATCTCTGACCTCCAAACAAGGGTAGTGGCTATGAAAGAATGACTAGAACCTGTGTCTATAAGAACTGTAGCTAAGGTGGATTAGACACAGATCATACCTCGAATCATCTCTGGAGCGCCATGGTCATAATCCTCAGCTGTCTGGAGCTGAGCTCTCCCCTGTCCACTTGCTCATTGTGGTCGGGGTGGACCACCTGGTGGTGGTGGTGGTAACACCTCGAATCGTCGTCCACCACCAACTTCATGGCCAGCTCCTCTACCACATCTGCCTCGATAAAACCTTTTCTTATACCTAGGAGGTCCCTAAAATGTCTTCTAATCATCAAAATGGTGGATCAAATAGTCAAAATCCTTGTGACCGTGCCCGCCGCAAGAGTAGCATTGCCCGATCCTGGCATTACTGGCTCTATCTCGTGTGCTCCGCACAACTAAACCTATATCCTGAGGTCATCCACTGGATGGTCTGGTCTGCTTAGACCTCTACGAAAACTGTCTACTGCCAGCTGTAGAAGACTCTGCTACGTGATGTCCAATGGTGGGTCTCGCTGTTGGCGTCTGCTCAGCAAGGAAACTCTCCACTAAGAGGGCTCCCTCCAACACCCCCTCCTACGTCGGGATAAAGAGAGAGATCATCGGGGCTCTAATCTATCGCCTGATCCCCTTCTCGAAGGTCCGGGCCCTGAAGAATGGGTCTCATACCATATCCGTGGAGTAGCGCGAGATTTCGGTGAACCTCGCTGAGTACTGTGCCACTGTCATGCTACCATGTTGCAGATGTAGTAGATCATATATCTGAACCACACGATGGGTGGATGGAAAAAACTCTAATCAGAATAGGCTCTCAAAGACTGTCCATAGAAGTGTCGCCTCATTGTGGACCTAAAGTAACAAGCTCCACCATCTTCCTGCTGCTGCCTGAAGGAGACTTTCATCAAGGATCACCATGAGGTCTGCTGGTGTCCCTACTAGCCCGAAGACTCTCACCATAGACTCCATCCAATCCTCAGCTACCTGTAGGTCTGTCTCTCCCCTGAACCTTGGTGGCCTCTGGCACTGGAACTCATGAAACGCGCTCAGGAGGCGTGCACTCTCTATTGCTGGGGCTGGTAGCATTGGTGGAACAATGGGAAGTGGTACCGTTGGTGCCTCCGCTGTGATAGGGCCCTTTACCGAGGCCTCGTCGCTCGATGGGCTTCTATCTCGTACAACTCTTGGAACCCTAGCTGGCTGTCTGCGTGGAGTCATCTTGAAAAGAAATAGGTGTGCCATGGTCAGTAAGTTATACCTGGTGAGCTGACTAAAATAGATCACAATAAAAACTCTTGAAACACACACGCAATCAGTGTTTTCGTGTACTGAGTCGGAAATCATAGGTCAGTGTCCTGGTGTATGGATATGTCATCCACCGCACCAACACTGGTCTCCTTGGACTGAGAACCACACTCAATACTCTTAAAACTATTTCTTCACAGTAAGACAGATCAGAGTCCAAAGTCCTGCAGTAGAACTGACTCCTATGATACCAATTTGTCACGAGCCATCCCCCAGGGCCTGTATCATGACTACCCCAGGCCCACCTTCCATAGGCCAGGGGATGGCGACTAGCACCAAAGGTGTAAATCCTAAAACTGGGAAGGCATTGCCTTTATAAAATGAAACACACACAACAGAGTATGCAACTGGAAGTAAAAAACTAATTAAAAATTGTATACAGAATAAGTGCTGGAAATTAATAAGGGCCGGAAATACAATCCCAACTATAAAGTACAAGGAAAAGATAAAACTGATGGAAGGTGACAAGAAGCTCCTGGATCATCCACAATGGATCCTACATGAAGGGTAGGTACAGATAGCCCCCTCAGCGCCCTGATTCCATCCGACTCCTCTGTGCACCGACTCATCGTAAGGTCCTCCTCCAGGTACCATCCAGTCCTAGTGCTCTCAGCATCTGTCAGTGTTGTCCGTTGTCTACATCCAACACAACAAGGTGCGGGCATAACCCGTGCAGGGGTGAGTATAATGATACTCAGTAGGGACCCCGAGACCCTCAAGGTCTCACTAAATCCAACAAGGATATACCAAAAAGTATGAAATCAACAGAAATATCCCACTTAGGTATATTCCCATACATATACCTAAGTTTATCAAATGACCCATCTCAATTAGGAGGAATCACAAGAGTTACTGACTCATCTCACACAGGTATACAACTTTTTTTGAGAGGTACAAATGATCAGATGTATCCACTGATTCATCTAAGCTGTCGGACCAACACATGATCTATGATCATCTATTATGTTGAACTAATAGATGATCCAAGAACAGAAGTCAGAACTGTCGGACCAACACATGATCCAGGAACAGTCGTTAGAGCTGTCGGACCAACACATGATCTAGGTACAGCTATTCTGTTAGACAAACACATGATCCAGGTACCGAAGATAGAGCTGTCCGACCAACACATGACCCGGGAACAGTCATCGGAACTATCGGACTAACACATGATCCTGGAATAGTCACCGGAACTGTCAGACCAACACATGATCCAGGAGCAGTCAACAGTGCACAGCCAGCCACAGGGTTCCGCTCAGGTATGCTTGATTCTGGGGGGGGGGGGGGTCTGCTCCTCATGCCAAGTGTTGATATTTCAACTGTCACGAAGTACCACGATTAAGTATCTCAAGGGTCTGCCTCGTCATAGGGATCTCAACGCAACAGACGACGCGTCGATCAGACGCCCGGTCTGTTAATTATTTGAATTTTTGTTCCAGATGCCTAGTTGGATTTTAGGTAAAAACCAACCTAACTGAACCCTAACTGTGTCCAAAACCCAAGGGGGTATTCCAAAAGAACCATCTCTCTCTATTCTTTCTGTCGCCACAGATAGTTTGTCGATCGGACACCTGTAGCCCAAGATAGGGGTGAAAAGGAGTAAACTGGCCAAATGGGTCTAGGTCCGGTCCGACCCAGTCGGACCGACCCGGCCCGACCAGGTCTGGACTAGGGTCTGACCCGGTCCATAGGACTGACCCGGTCCGCAAGACTGAACTAGTCTAAGGGGGCGGCCCAGCCCGAGGGCGGCCCGGCCGAGGCGTCCCGACATGAGGCGGCCTGGTCCGAGGTGGCTCGGCCTGAGGTGGCCCGGCACGTGGCGGCCCGGATCGTGGCCTGGTTTGCTGGCCCGCATGGCCTGGCTGGCCGGCCCATGTGGTTTGGCTAGCCACGCGTGGGATGGGGTGTCATGCCCCCTGTTGTCGAGCAGAACTAGTGCTTAGCATCCGTTCAGGTGACTCGAGGGGTCCAACCTGTAGCGCGCAACAGCGGCCAACTTAGCCGGCCGCCCTCTTCTATCCGTTGAGGCCAATGGCTGCAGTTCCCCTACTCCGCACAACGTGATGGTGTCGTGCCACCTCTTTCGCGACCCAGCCTGGAAACGACCTCTTGCTCTTCCGTGTGGCGCAACGGCGCCGCCCCACCATGCGACTGTCGCGGCCTTTGTGACCTTGGCCCCTTCTTCTGGCATGGTGCGGCGGCACCACGCCCCTCCGGCTCTGCCGTGACCCTCCATGGTCATGGCTCAGTTCTCTATGCGGCATGATGGTGTCATGCCCTTGTGGCGACCCGGCGGCCTAGTGTCGCCGATTCCTTCACGCCCCGCCTCCGTCGTCATCAAACGGAAGCAACAAAAGGGGAGGGTCGGGCCGTGTTCGTGCGGTCTGAACCATCCTTGTTACGGTGATATCATTGGGTTTCAAACAATAATTTCAATGATGTAGAATGAGTATTAAAACAATTCAATCCCCCTACCTTGAGTTCGGTGATCGTTGACAGAGTCGCGGGAAGGCGACGTCATCTCGTCAATGTCGGAGGAGGAAGAGTATGGAGAAGACAAGTCGAGATGACGTCGTTAGTGTTCTTTGTGGGAGGCGATGCTTCCCTTTCTTTCCCTGGTTGAAGAAGGAAGAATATGGTGTTCGTCATTCTTTGGTGGCGGAAGAGACGTTCTTCGTGTTCTTCTTGGGGAGGATGAAGTTCTCCCAAGTTTCTCCAAGGCTCCACCAAAAGAGAGTTTCCAACCCAAAATAAAATAATAGCTTTGTCTATTATTTTATTGTTGACATGAATTCAAAAGAATTCAAAATGTGCCAATTAATTAAGTGTAGGAGTTGGCAATTTAATGAGAGGAAGGTGAAGAGTCGCCCCATTTAATTGGGGTTCCAAGGGTTTAAAGGAGTTTAAAGCCCATGTGGGCCCCACCTTAATAATATCCTCCCGATGGAGGTTATGATCGGGTGGGCCCTACCACCATAAACTCCCATGGGAGGTTCGGGTGTGCTGGCCCCCACCTCCAACCTCCCCTTGGAGGTTTCAACCACCAAAATAAAAATAAAGTTAACACTTTATTTTTATCCAATTTAATTTAAAAACCCCCAAACTCTAACTTCCATTCTCGTTAGAATGCAACTGCGGTGAAGGTCTCACTAAGCAATCACCTACAATGCGAGTACAACGGTGCACTTAGATTTCAGTTCTGAGCACCGGTTCAAAAGTTATAAAAATCCTCCTCGTACGTTTACTAAACGTACCTGAACAAAACTTCAGAAATTGATTTCGGGCACACCGGGCCTCGGAATCATGCGCCGTCAGAAAAAGAGGACTCGTAAAATTCCCATGTATTTAAGAAAAAACAATTCCACATAAATTTTGGGTCTTTACAATTCTGGTTTATTTAGAAGGTAAAAAAATTATTTATTTATTTATTTACATGTATATTTAATAAATATTTATTCAATAATTTTAGTAAATTTAATATTTATATATTTATTAGAAAATAATTCATTGAAATTTATTTAATTAACTAAATAGTCATTATTCAAGGCCCAAAAAATATTAAGGAGGATTGATGAACCTAATTTAATGGTTTGGTGAGAAATATAATGTTAAATATTATTTGAATTTATATTTATTTATTTATTCAAGAAAAATATTATTTATTTCACCTTTGGTTTTAGCTCATGTCAAGTAAATAATAATAATATTATTATTTATACTTGGGGTTCACCAAGAATTCAGAAAATAATAATGTTCATTGTGTAATTATTTATTTTCTAACCCTAAAAATATATAAACCTAGTTAAAACATTTCATGTAGGTGAGAGAAACAATCCTTTTCATTGTTCATAATGAGTTCTATAGAGAATCCACTTAGGCCCAAGATAATTCCCTCCAATGAATTCTTTGAATAGAATAAAGAAATTATCCTCCTTCACCAGATAAAATACTTTCTACCTTGAAGGATTTAGTTTCGATCAACAATGATCATTTCAAGTGTTAGATTGATTTTTGATATTACTTATAGATTTACATGGCGAAAACTCGAGGTTCGTAGCACACATGTGGATAACTGCTTGAGGGAGTATACCATTGATTACTCTAACACAGCAATGGTCTAACAATAGTGGTCTACCAATTCACCTACATCAATGAAATAATTCCAAAAGGGTAATTGAATATTTAATTAAATTAATTATAAATTATATGTGAAAATATTTTCTCTTTTTTGGAATCTAGGAACACATTTTTATCATGTTCGGAGGAGAATTTAAAAAATGTTGATGGAAAAAAATTATTAGGAACCACCCAACATGCTTCTACTATACCTTAGAACCTTCAAGTGGGACCAAAGAAATCAGATAATAATTTATAACTATTTATTTTTCATTGATCGATTATACACAATTGTTGTTAGTTTTCCTGTAAAGTTTATTTATTTTTTAATCTGATGTTTCATTAACATTTTTTCAACCTATTAATTCTCTTATTTCAAGATTCATATATTCTTTATAAGATTCAGGGAAAAAGAAGAATGGTCCAAGATTCCATCAACAGAAGTATAGGATTCTAGATGGTATACACGGATACATAGTGTGTGACCAAAAATTCATTTTCTGTATGTATGTTCACTATTGTAACGCCCCAAACTAAACCACTTGATCCTTTCCAATATGCCACATGACCCCATGTATGCCTCCCCATACATAAGAGGTTTCCAACTAGAGGTGAGGGACAAAGAAACATCAGGTGGAGACTATGTTCATGTTACTAGGTAAATATCAGAGTAATATAAAGGAAGTGATAATAGAAATCCAAAAAATAAAAAATAAAACAATAATCATCCACCAGAGTAACAACATACATAGTAAAACTAACCCATGAAGTAATTTTTTGGTAGGTTAAATACATAAACCAAAACTAAACAAAAGGATCCCATGAATAAGGTAAATCTAATAATGTGAACAAAAAAAATAAACCCACTGAATGTCTATCCAGGGATTCATGCCTCCTTCTACCAACAAGATCATTCTTCCACCATAGATCCCTTACTCTTCATTGGATCCCTATCCATGAAATCTATAAGTGCACCAAATATTTTGAGTACGGAGTGAGTATAAGTAATTATAGGTCACCACCAATGACCCTTACCATGAGTTAATAATGTATAAAGGATAATTATATGAAAGTAAAAAAGGTATAGTTATAAACAAAAAAATATCACACAAGTACAGAACATATGTCATGTTCTTAGAGACTGAATATTATTGATTCAGGCCCATGTTGGAAGGAGTGTCGTTCATCCTCTTAATACATACCTATCGATGGGATTTCCCAAAAATATAACTGACTTATCCCCTTGAAGGTATATCAATAATCATGATAACTAGTTATTTGGAACACACCCCTCAGGGAGATAGTCCATGAGGCTCAACTTCCATGCTCAAATGAAAGGCATAATAATAATAGATTATGATACAAGTTATAAATAACATATCAATATCACATCAAATAAAAAAGTATCACAGGTAGTACAATCCATATATAAGAAACATGAGAATAGGTCTCTTGGATTTATTCATACAGACCACATGTGATCAAGAATCATCCATAATTCTTTGATATAGCGACCCAACTTTTCTTACATGATTATTACATTATTTTAAAGATAATCAACATAAAATATTTACAAAACCAGGATCCAAAGGTATAGTGTATTTGGAAAAATAAGGATAAAAATTAAATTTACATAATAAAATGTAAATATTATTTAATTCATTATTCTCTAGATTCTTAGTGGCCCTCAAGTAATCCTTAGTATATGTAGTCACTTGAGGATATACATAAAAGAAAGGGGTGAGATAAAAGTCTAGAAAGAGGATAGATAAGAACATGAATCAATATAACATAGTTGAGAATAATCATCATCATCATAACATAAGCATAGTATAATCAACATAATCATGATAGGAAGTATTAGATAAATTCATGGAATATGAAAATGCATAAAATGAAACATCATGTCTTATTGGTGAACAACCAAACATAGTTGTGTACAAATCTATCATTATGTTCACGCAAAATATATGTGCATCATCGTAACATCATCATTCTGAAAAAATGTATAATCATGTTAATTTATAATTAATATTATCTCATGAGATTCATTGTATTACCCAATGAATTGGAGTGCTATATAATTCTGGGTGCTCCCATCACATCATAAGATTTACATAATCATGCATTACACATAGAACATATAACAATATTTTACATAAAAATAATACATGGAAAGTAAATGGATTTCATTAAAATTTCCTAAATAATTCATTCATGAATTATCTTTGGGGTTCCAAAAATAAATATATAACAACATATACAGTATAAGAATCATCAATCTTGAGTGAAGAAGATGCAATCTAAAGATAAGTAAGAGATGTGTTTTCAAAAAGAAGATTTATTTTGAAAAAATATTTCAATTTATCATGATATCATACTAGGATCATCTATATCCTAGAAAATAATGGGGTAGAATAAATAAATAACATCCACATTTAAATTAATAACGAAAGTGGAATAACCCAAGGAAAAAGAGTATGGTTTGAGAATCCCCTTACCATATATCGAAATGATTTATTCAATTTAATATCATGTATAATAAAACTAGATTAATTAATTAATAATTAAATAACCTATTATACATGTATTTTATTTATTATAATATTATTAAGTTCATTTATGACCATTATTATGTGTTATAGTGTTCAATTTCATTATTTGGGTGTGTTCGTTTTCAGGGTTTTCATGATCAGTTCACTTGTATACATGTATGGACGATCATGTTAAATGGGAATAATTAACAAGAATTGATATTATATGTTATAAATTAACATAAATAAGTTTAATTACTTTTATATATTATTATATTTCTAGATATTAGGATGATTCATAAGATAAAATATTGACGACAATTGTTTAGATTAATTTTTCAGTTTTCGATCACAACGAATTCGTTTTGTTTTATTATTTAATATTATTTATATATGTTACATACAGTAAATAAAAAGGTTATAAAATAATATTTATGGTATTTTTATATTATATAATTTCTTTAATACGATCCTTTAAGGAGGTAAATAAAAATTAAATATGTCGTCCTTGAAGGTGATAAAACAACTCCTCACGGATGATGTTTCCATTTTTAGAATAAAAGAGAGAGGAGAAGAGGTTTAATGATAGATTATTCCATTAACATAATAAAATTATAGTAATTATAAGATACAAGAGTTATCATTGCAATTAGATAACTGTATTTGATTAGAGAATAAAAAAATAAAATAAAATTAAAAGAAATTAAAAGAAAAGAAAGAATATTTTGCCACTTGAATTCCTCTCCTTGAGAATGTCCTTAATGAGATTGGTTTTGGTATTTCGTTGATATAAATGTATCCTAGACATGGTAAAGGTTTATTGGAATATTATTAAGAATAAATTATATAGGCTTCAAGGCCTTGGAGGTGTGAGGGGAAGGGGTTGTGAGGGGTAGTATTTATAGTGGAGGAGAAATGACCTTTTTTATTATTTTTATCATTAGTTTATTATTTGGGATCAATACCATGAATAGATTGCACCTAATCATTAAATATATTAAAACAATTAATTATTGTTTGATATTTTGTGTATAAATAATCCATACATCATATATGACTCAAGAATTCATGTATTTGTTTAATACCGTAAATTACCATATTACATTATTCACCAAAAATTCCACTATTTTGGACACAAAATAAACACTAACCATTTTTTAACACGTAAAATTAAAAAATGGAGCCCATTTTATGAAAATAAGTTTTTCAATATGAGATATTTAATTTTAAATAAAATCATCATTTATTCAAAAAATACTTATTTTAAAATTATAACTAATTTTATGACACATTGAAAAATTATTTAAGGTTTGATAAAATTATCTTATTATCAATATAAAAATATACTAATTTATGAATATATTTTATGAAAATAAATTTTCTTTTAAATCATTATATTAATTATAAAATTATTACAAAATATTTTTAACTTACAAAAATACCAACACTTAATTTATCATTTCTAAAATGTTTATTTACTTTTACTATGAAATATATATATCATATTTTCATTCATAAGATACATAAATTTTATTTATACGTTCATAGGTGATGTTACTATTCTATTGTTTGGATTTATATTCGTTATGGTCTCATTGTTATTCTAAAGTTCAAGTTTCAATTTCATTGGTATAGGTTCCTTAACTTCTAGAAATACCTCTTATTCCATTCATTCTTTATTTATAAAGTTTTTATTGTGTCTTATATGTGATTTCATGTGATTCATAATATATGGAATAATTATAAGAAGTGATTTTTCATTGTTTATATTCTATGTTTTTATATTTAAGGGTTAAACATACAAATCAATAATCATTCCCAAGAATCTATAAAAATCATTTTCTAAAGTCAAGGGCTTCCTACCTTAGGTACAACAAAGATGATATAAAAAAGGGTCATCATCCATGTCTAAAAGAACCACTGGATCCTAGAGCCATTATTTGTTTGACATGTTCAGAACACTAAGATTTAGGTAGAAGAATAACCACACACAAAAATGTAATGATTTGATTAGCTTGCCAAATAATATCCCCTACTGACTGTATTCTTGGTCCTTGCATTGTGCAGAAGTCAAAACCTTTAATATGGATATCAATTCCATAAAAAATCATCAAAAACCAAGTTATATAATCCCAAAAAACTTATATTATACCAATATTTAACATATATAATTGATTTTGATCAAGTAGAAGAGTATAGAATAGACCATGATCAATGAATAACTTACCTGATTTAATGTGTAGGATCAAACAGGTGTCTGGGAATCAAATATTAGAGTTGTAAGGGGATTGGAGAACCCAAAATCACCAAACATGAGAGCCTATAATGTTTGGGGTTGAATAGGCCTTGAGTCAATTACAAAGGGTAAAGAAAGTTGTTTTTTTAGAAAATTTCCAAAAAAATCAGCATCCCCACAGGGAACTATTAGATGTCATCAACTATCCAGTAGCCTCTATAGGATACCTAGAGAATTATATGTTGATAAGGTTATACCCAAGAGAAACATATAGGAGATAGTGGATCCTAAAAACAATCGATTCTTCCAAAAATCCCCACCAGCGGGCTAGTAGCTCCCTACAGGCTGGCCAATGGGACTACTATATTTTTTAAAACTAAGATAGTCCTCTAGCCTAGCATTTCTCAAACTTTAACCTCTTGAACACCTATATACCACCTCTTAACCACTTATAACAAGATCAAAAGGTGGTGTAAAATTTAAAAAGATATGTTTTAATAAATGTAGGTTTCATAATTATCTCCCTTTTATGAATTCTCATCCTCAAGAAGCATCCCCATAGGTTTTTTCAAAAAAAAAAAATTTAGTCCACTGCAAGTGAATTTTTTTCTTTCACTCCCTTATTTATTCCACAAAATGACTATACTAACATTGAACCTAAACTAAAGGAAATTAAATTCCTTATAGAACCTTTTTTCATTGGTACGCTATCCAAATAGTTCACTTCAAAAAAGATTCATTTAGTGCTAGATCAACATCCTCATAGGCAAGAGTTTGAACTGTCATAGGATCATACTTATAAATATGGGACACATGAAATATGTTTTTCATTCCATAATACCATGGATAAAGATCAAACTAATAGGACATCATCTTAATGTGTTGGGAAATCTCGAATGTCCCAACATTCTATGATGCCAATTTCCCCTTCTTCCTCAGATGCCTATGCCCCATCTAAGGAGTCACCCACAATAAAATATTATCACCCACAACGAAATCCAAGGGTCATCTCATTTGGTTAGCTTAAGATTGGTTCTACTCTTAATTTGTAATTAGATTATTTGAATAAACTACACCCACTCCAATGAATTTTGTACTGAACTTGGTCAAACAACTAAATACACACTGTCCACATGCCATTATAGTGGTGAACAACATTACCACCCATACAGAGACTCAAAAAATCCATATAAATTGAATAATGGAAGCTTTTGTTATAGGATAAATTTACTAAATCCAATTGATCATCCTAAGATCCTCTGAAATCCATAATTCATTCTCAAATTATATCCTCTAATGTTTAGATTGTTCTTTCTGAAAACCTATTGGTATAAGGACGAAAATTTATACTAATATTCAACTATGTTCTCATTTAATTTTTTATGCCCTTCCAAAAAAATGAGGTTAAATAGGTATCTCTATCATATACCACACTCAAAGTCACATAATGAAGTTTTATAGTCTCTTTAACATAGATACTTTCTTGATCATACACTATGTTCATCTTTTAAATCGGTAGGCAGTATGTCACCTTGGTCAACTGATCTATTAAAACCCAAACTACATCCCTGCCTTTCATGTTCATGGGTAACCCAATCATGAATTATTTTGTTAACTCATCCATTTCAACACTGGTACTCGAAGTGGATGGAGTAACCCTCTAGGTCTCTAATGCTTACCCTTAATCATTGACAATTCAGACAATGAGGGGAAAAACCTATGCTTTTTATTTCCATACCAAGCCACTAGAATTGTTTTCTTACATCATGATACATTATGGTTAAAGCTGAGTACACTAACCAATATTAAGCATGAGAGGCTCTCATTAGGTACTCACTCATGGAATATTGAACTAGCACCCTACCATTAAAAAAAATCACCCAAAGTCTATCAAAATCCTAATATAAAATGAAAACATTTTTTACCAACCTCTCAAACATAAAGAAACACTCCAGATCAAGATACTCACTAGACTTCACTTATTCCATCAATGAATATGATATCACTAAGGGCGCATAAACCATTTCCCATCAGTCCTCATTTATGACAACCTTTTAGTCTGCTAAAATTTCTAGGAACTCCTACCCTACTTCTAAAATTCTTTATACAAATTCTTACATCTTCTTGATCATCAAGTCTATAACTACATTTCCATTACCAGGATAATGATAAATTGGGAAGTCAAAAATCTACAAATATTATACCCAACTCCTGTGATAAAGATTCAGGCCACGCTTCGAGATGATATACCATAGAATATTATTGTTCGTATACATAACAAAATTATTTTGGAAGTGTTAATGTTTCCAATATTTCAACTCAGGGACTAAACCCACCAAATAAAATTCATTAGTTGGGTAGTCCCACTCATGGGGTCACAACTAACGAGTCCCGTAATAATCTACCTTATTTATCTATACTAAAAAAATCCCAAGTAAATGCTAGTCATGTCAAAATAAACTAGATAACCAACTATTATATCAGGAATAATCAGTATTAGAACTAATTTCATCTTTTTCTTCCACACCAAGAGAGCCTCTTCATAGTATTTCTTACAATCAAAATTAACTCGCTTCTTGATGAGTGCAATCATGGGTATAACTATACGAGAAAAGTCCTAAATGAATCTCTTATAGTAACCATCAAATATGAGAAAATTCTGAATCTAAAATGAATTCCTTAGTCATTCCCAAGACATAACTACATCACCATTATTCGTATCAACTGATGTTCCTAATTGAGAAACCATGTGTCCAAAAAAATGCACTCTTGTATCCAAAAGTTATACTTCGAGTACTTGGTGTCAAGATGATACACCCAAAGTGTATTAAACATGATATCCAAATTTCTTACCTGTGATTACAACATCTTGGAATATATAAGGATTTAATAAATGAATAAAAATATAAAGGAATCTATGTATGGGTGAAATATCTTGTTTATAAGTTCCATGAACACTATCTAAGAATTCATCATCATAAAGGCATAAAGAGATACTCATATTGACTATACCTACTAATAAATATTTTCTTTGGGATGTCGTAATCTATGAGTTGAATATGATAGTATAATGAATGTAGATCGATATTATAAAACCACTACTCTCACCTCAATTGATTGAAAAAGATTTCTATACCTGGAAATGGGTACCTATTCTTCATTATGATCTGGTTCAACATCAAGTAGTCCACAAAAATGCTAATATTACCATCCTCATTATCAGTGAACAACATAATATCACCCTAAGGAAAAGCTCTTGTTCTGATAAAGTCTCATACCTTGAGGTTATCCAGCTGTACCTTGTGCTTTTTCAATTTTTATGGTGTCATATGGTATAGTGGGATCAAGATGGGTTATACACTAGGAACAAGACCAATATCATACTCAACACCCATGTGTGTAGGTAACCAAGATAAATCCTCTAGAAATACTTGTCATTACAGGTTCACCACTAGTGGAAAATAAGAGGGATTCACAACCTGATCCAGAAAAAGGATCATACTATCCACCTATGCTAAAAATAAGTCTATATACAAAGGGTATGGTTCTACTCTTCCTACATAAATATCATATTCACCGATTAGTATAAACATTCCCCCTCTGGGTGATGTAAAATCCCCTCATATCTGGTAATAAGAAATGTGTACACAGAAGATGGTCAACCAATCCATTCTGAGGATCACTTCAAAAACTATCATATCTGGAATTGTAAAAAATTTTGCATTCTCCTATCCAAAAACCACAATAAGATATTATAAAAATATATGGATATTGTCTGAATTTCTTCCTAGGGGTATATCAATAGTTAAAAAATTAAAGGACTATTTAACCAGTAAGTATAACCCAGTATCCAATTGAATAGATATGAATGACTGAGATTATAATATTCCAAATAGAGAAATAGATAGAGAGAAAAGACCAAGACCATACCTCGAACTATGGAAGTTACCTAACCACCATCAAATGATGCATGATCAACCACATAAGCCTTTTTATCCACTACTCCACGACTCCCTAGAGGCTCATGAGTCACCTGGTTCACTGACCCTTATAGGGTCTGCAGCTATTGAAGGGTTCTTGAAACTTGAACTGTGGCCTGATTCAGCCGTGTAAAACCTAAAATAATTGAAATAGAACCACTTAGATAACCATTCTTCCTACACTGGTGAAAATAGTTGACATAAATAAGAAAATCATTGAGAATTTTTCCCTTCCTCTGACAATTATAGCTCCAAAAAAAGTCACTCCCCATACAAGGAGTTGAGAATATTTCCTCTGATCTAACTATAGATTTTTTACTAAGTTTAAATAATTTTACTTCCACTTATTTCTATGAGATTTGAAAATTGATACTATGATGTAGAAAGTGCATGTCGGTCCACAAATAGTAGGAAGAATACTAGCTTCTCTATCTTCCTTGTTTCCCTTTTCAATCATTAGTTACATATGAAGTACTACATTATAGAATATTAGATTTATTTTATTGACCTGATATTTTAATTATAGTAGATGACCAATATTGAACATTGTGGCATTCTTAACCTCATTACCCACCAGAAGTGGATAAAAGAGAATCAACTCAATGAAGTATACTGAATAACCCGACACCATCATCATCCACTACTAGATCTCAATAAACTTACGAGCACATTCAACATTCAATTCATCAGTGAATAACTCCTCAAATAATAGGTATATAAATGTTTTTATGTCATATCCTCATTTATACCAGCATGTATCATGACACCCCACCATCATCCATCTTTTCCTTGAAGAATAAAGGTTTCAAGCTTTACCTTTTGATCATATAGGGTCTCTAATAGTTAGAATGTCCTCTTAGGGACATAAATATAGTCAATCACATCCTAGGGGCCTCTAATGACCGGGAAGGATGGTGTGTTAGATATGGAATTCATTCACAAAATGGACCATCATCAGCCTTCCCCTATGAGATTTTCCACCATGAAAATACACTAGTCAAAAGAGTCTTGGATAGATTAGTTTTAAATAATTACATGATGGGGCAACTAGGGGATCAAGTTTAGTTGCCTCCTCTTACACAATAGGTGGTGAAACTGGTTTCATGAGACATCTATAGGGTGTAATTTACAAAAATGTCAAACCAAAATTAGTTAAAGGTAGCAACTTGATAAAATTACTCTAAAAAGAAGACCATTAATAGTTAATGTGCATGAAGAATGGTTTAAAATAAGGTTCAACCTAAGAGGTTACCCACAAGAATAATTTATAACCCCTTAAGCATGACCCATAACCCAATTTAATCCTTAGGTGCCTACATGTTAGTCGCAACCACATATATGCACTCAAGAATAAAACATAGCACACTAAAATAAAATTATATGAGAAATCATGCACAAAATAACATACCATAATTTCAATATGCATTTAATTATTTGGAATCTATCTAATGTAAGAAACTGGGGTATGGAATCTGATCCTAAAAACCTAAAATGATGCATAAATTCTCACTATATATCATGAATTAGTGTACCAACATCGTTTGCATCACAAAAGGTGAATTAAATCAATATTAACATCAAACAAAAAGAACATAATTCCATAATTTTTAGATATTAAAAGGTCCACTATATTCTGTTGGAAAAGATGAGACATATTTCCCCTACCTGAGTCCTTACCACCCTATCTCTTATCTACCCTATCCCCAATCAAAGTAAAGAAAAGAAATAAATTATTCAACATGGTGCTCTGATACCATTTTTTAACACCATAACATGAACCACTAGGTCCTTTCTAAGAATCCACATGAACTCATGTCTGGATCCTCAGATGTAAGAGGTTACCAACTAGTAGTGAGGGAAAAAGGAATTTCATGGAGATATGATACCATTGACACTAGGTAAATATAAAAGTAATATATAGATAGAGACAAAAAATATAATAAATAAATAAGAAATCAATAATCATCCATATGAGTAATATCATATGTAGTATAACAAACCAATGAAATATCAATATGGTTCATCAGATATATAAACCAAAACTATACATAAGGATCTTAAGCATGAGGTAAAGCCATTAAGTAGATAAAAAATTATCAATATGCTTGAATTCTATCCCAAAATTCTGACCTCCCCCAGCCAACATTCTCAATCTCCCACTATAAGTACCTTTCCCCTCTTCAAATCCCGGAGCATGAAATCTACATGTGAACCAAAATTTACAAGTTGGGTGTGAGTAAAAGACTTAGTAGGACACCACCAACACCCCTTAACATGAGTGAATAAGGTATATATGTGAATTCCATTAAAGTAACAGGGTAAAAATATAAAATAAAATATATCACAAAAGAACAAACATAATGTTTGTTCCTCAATGACCGGCTCTACCTACTTTGACTCCATTCCAAAAAGAACATCGGTCGTCCACCCGACACATCCCCCTTAATGAGATATCCTAAAAACAAAACTAACATATCCTCTTGAAGATATAGTCCAAAGAATTCTGACCAGGAAACTAATGAATCCCACTTAGGGATATACTCTATGAGGTTCAGCCTTCATGCTCAACTATAAGATAAAATAATACAATAATACAATACAAGATGCAAATGGAAGATTAACACACACCAAATCAATAAGTATCATAAGTAGCACAATCCACATGTAAGAAACACAATAATAGGTCTCCCATGGATATTCACACCCAAAATATGTTATAAAGAATCAAACATAGGTCTATAAAGGCTAAAAACATTCCAAAAACATGAAAAGAAACCATATAAATCATGTGCTAATGTCAAGGGATTTCTACATTGGGTGAAACTAAAATGTTCAAGTAAAGGTTCACCATCCAAGTCTGAAAAAATAACTAGATCCTAAAACCATTTCCATTTTAAAATGTTTATAACTATATTATTAATGTATAAGAATATAAACACCCAAAAAGTTTAAGATATTATCAAATCACTAAAGAAGATCCACTACCAACAACGGTCTTGGTCCAACCATTTTTCATAATCTAGAAGCTTGAATCCAAATGTCGATTCTATATAGGATCATAAAAACCCTTTTTAGATCATGTTACAACCCATAGTTACTATTGGGAAGTAAAATTTATAATTGATTTTGATAAATTATAATAGGATTGAATTGATCATGATCAAAGAAAAACATTCTGTATTGGATGTGCAAGATCGAATGGGCACTTAGGAATCAAAGAGAGGAGTTATAATGGTTGAGGAGAGCCCAAAATCATAGGATATGGAAATTATTGGGTATTGGGGGTCAAAAAATTCTGATGGAATTAAAAAGGTGGTGGAAAGTTTTGATTTCATAAAATAACTTAAACCCCAGCATCCCCGCTAGGAACCATAAAATTCCATCAGGTACCCGATGGCTATTGAGAAGATAAAGTTCTTCCCATGAACACCATAGGTCAGTCAGTGGGACTACTATAGGTTTAAAAACCATATCAAATCCTATGACCTATACATGACCTAATTTTGACCTCTTGAAAAAATATATCCCTTTTATTAACCACTTAAAAAAAGTTTAAAATGAAATTTAAAAGTTAAACATTGTTGTGTACAAGAGGGGATGTGTCGCATCTCCACATAAATGTGTCATGAGATACACAATGTGTCGAGTAGTAATAACTTGAAGATAATTTCATTCACATCACATGTTTATCAGCCCATCCTAGTACATGGTCTATCAAACCACACAACATGTAGTAATCATAAACAGCATGTCATCTATATTGTTAAGTGGTTAAATTCACACAAACCGTATGGTCATATATGTGATATAACACCACATCAGACTAAAATATTATATCATTAATGTGATACATGCAGTGTATCTGGCATGTAACTTCTGTGACCCATTATTCCCCACATCTAAATAATATACCAAGTGAATTGGCGGGTTAAATGACCGCTTATAAAATAGTACATGTGGTTTTTAGCTCATTAGTACACACCATGTAACCCAACTGAAGATCCACCCTAATTACCTTGTTATTAATTCCCAGGACATGAAAAGTAATAAAGATGGTGTGTATCTCAATTATACATGTTGTGATGTCATATAATAAAGAGAAAAATTAAATTTCATAAAAAAATTAATTAGAGCATTAAAAACCTAGTTACATTATTGATATCTAATGTGTTGAATATACAATAAACATTTTTAGAATTAATAAATGATCTTTAATTCCATGAAATTATCTATCATTACTGGTCAATTCATTAATTTTCCATGTTCCATTTATGAAGGGTATATTCAAGAGACTTTGGATGGTTATTATGATAAAGTGAACTAATTAATTGATTATTTTATTAAATGAATTAATTCAGTCATGTTTATATAACTGATAAATAATAAACAAAATCTAATTCTAGCTAGTGTAATTTTTTGTATGTTCTTCTTACTATGTAGATGACCATGAGAACAGAATAGCCTATGTATGTGATTATTTTTTATTTATTATTATTTCATGTATTTTGTTATAATTTATCAAATTAAATAATTTTCTATAAGTTATTCGTCTCCTATCATTATTTAAGTTCCTATGTTCCCACAATTTCTTTTATGCAAACTCATTCAACCAATCTTTTAGTTCCCCTTGATTTTGTGTGAGTAAAATTATGTAATAGATGGATCTCCCAAGTGAGTGAAGCTGGTTCAAGTTTAGAGATAAGTTGAAACCAATATAAGGGGTACACAAGAGCACAAGTGGAATGCTGTAACTCAAGCCATGCTTGGATCTATGAGTAAATTCATTAGGGTAAAGGGTTGGTTTAACATATTTTAGATAATCACCCATTATAGAAACTCATGTTAATACAACTTTATTTTTTTTATAAATTAAATGGTTAATTATTTATGGATGATTAAATATTTAAAATAATTAATTAAATTTAATGAAATTCAGAATTAAAATAAATATTATATTATTTTTAAACATTATCTATACATGGTTAATCACTAAGTAAAATCCACATAATATTAAAAATCATGTAACAAGATAAAATGGGTAGTTTACACACACAAAAAGTAAAAATCCCTCAAATTAAATATTAAATCTATATAGACATACATTAGCTGAGTTAAAGTCAAACCATAGTTTAAATTGATTGATTAGACCATGTCAAGGTTATTTCAATTATCAAGTAATATAAACTTGAGTTCTTTGGTTGACTTAAAATAGTTCACATCAAGGGTTTATTTCCCAAAAATGACATAGTATAAATAAGCGGAAAACTGTTGAGGAAATTATTATCTAGGATTTCATGAATGGGGAGTCCACTCAATAGATAAAGGATATTAAATTTAATGTATTTTGTAAGTTAAACTAAACTAAATCTATTTAAATAAATTATCAGGAGCACATTTGGGTTATTATAAGGGGAATGTGAATTCTTCTACCAAAATATTAGTGTGTTGGGATATTAAAAAACAAATGTTTAGAGATATTAGATTTTGATAAAATAGTTGGAGATTATTAAATTAAATTAAATTTATTATCTAATCTATAATCCATATAAAATAATAAATTTATGGTCTTATTTATTCTATAAATGGAAATCCATATGACATAAACTATATCACTACAATTCATTCTTGATAAGGATAACATTATCATCAGAATGAATTTCCATGAATGGTTTAAGTGTTTACACATTATACTTTTCCATCATAAAAAATTATATGTGCTCAAAACCTTATTTTTGAGGAACCAAAAAATGTGTTCAGTGATAAAGAACTATCTCTCTATATGAAACATTTATATGATGAAAAATATTTACATTACTACATGTTATCATCCATTTCTAGTGAGATTATAAAGCAACATGAGGATATGGATGTGTATATCAATATCTATCACCTTTGAGATCTTTATCAAAAGTAGGAAATACAAGAGAGATATGAGATATCTAATTCACTATTCACATGAATACTTGAAGCTTCGATCCTAGTTGGCCCTAATGTAGTATTGACGATTGGATACATTAAGAACTTAGATATATTTGGATTTAGGACACTTGATGAGATACAGACATTTATCATTCTATTATCACTACCTAATAGATTCTCTAGTCTAATTGTAAATTATAATATGAGAAATAGTGATAAGTCTCTCTTAAAACTCCATACATTGATTTTTTGAGTTGATAAATACATGTGTTGTGAAAATATTATGGTCCTTATAGTGAATAATAGGATGAACAAGGAGAAGAGGATGAAGAATCATTCTATGTATAAGGATCCTGATACTCATCCTTATATGAAAAGGAATACTCAAGGGTATGAAAAGGAAAAGGATTTCGTATGTTTTCATTTTTCATGTTGGGCCACTAGAAGAAGAACTACACACAGTTAAAGAGGCAAGGGTAAACTTCACGTGTTTCTATTATCAAGTTAAATATTTACATATCTACACATTTGTAATTTGATATAGATTTTAATTCTCATATAAAAAATCAAATATTAGAACTAAATATATTTTGAAATATTTACAAAGGAGAAGTTGATTTATGGATTTCTAATTGGGAATGGATGGTCGCTCTAACCATTGGAAACCACCACCTTCCATTTACAACTAGGGTGGTCATGGTTTTAAAATATTGTGATTATGTACAACTATTACCAAAAACATTATTCTTGTAACCTACATAGATATAGATTTTTTATTTTCAAGTTCAGAAATAAATGATTTTTCTTTTATAATGACATAATATGTAATGGTACGGAGTATTTAAATAATGGTATTTATGTATTAAATTATGAAAACCATGTTTTTAAAATTTAAAATGAACCCATATTACATGAATCATTTTACTCCTAGTTGTGGAATCACCATCTCAATTATATAAATGAGAAGAGTTTAAAAAATCTCTATCAAGATGGATACTTAGACTCTTTTGAGTTAAAATAACTTACATGAAAAAATGATCATGCCATATTTTGGTGCATAAGGGGAAAGGGATACAGAGCTTCTGGAATTGATACAAACTACAGTGAGTGGACCATTTCTAATAGAATCAATAGGTGGGTATTCTTTTTTTATTACTTTTATAGATTATTTAATTAGATATGGATATGTCTACTTAATTAAGTATAAGTTGGAATATTTTGAGATATTCAAAGAATTCAAAAATAAAGTTGAGAATAAACTTGGTAATAAGACAAAGAAACATCAATTTGATTGAGGTGGTGAGTATCTTAACCAATAATTCATTGATCTTTTTATAGGAGTGTGGGGTTTTATTCCAACTCACACTTCCTTATACAGTATAGTGAAATGGAGTTATTTAATTGAGTAACTATAAATTTCTTTAAAATGTAAGCTTGATGTTGATCTCTAAAATTTTTTCATTGACCATTTGGGTATATGAATTACAAACAACAACATACACATTAAGTCAGGTACCAAATAAAGTACCAAACAATATTCATTTCAATTTATGTAGTGGAAAGAAACCCATTTTTCACATATTCATATAGAGGGATGTGAGTCATTTTTTAAGAATAACTTGGGAAAAAACTAACACCTCAAGGAATGAAGTGCATCTTTATAGGGTATCCCATGGGAACTTGGGGATACTATCTATACAATGCCTCTCATAAGAAGGTTTCTATAAAAAATACATTTTTAAATAGATCACATCCTCAGAAAATATAGTGGGAGAAATACTGAATTCGATGAAGTTGATGCTAAATATACACAAGTGTTAGTATATGAAAAGGTTCCACAAGTCACCACAGATGATATTGTTCCTAAAAAAGTACTATGTAGGTGAACGAGAGAAGTTAGGGAACCATAAATATATGGTTTTATATTCACTAATGATGGTGTATCCTTATTGATTTTTAAAAATAATCCTTTTTCCTATAAAGAGGAAATAGATAACTTATAAGCTATAAAGTAGTAAGAATACATGAATTTTAATAGGGATTACATGTATTAGAACCAAGTCTAGATTATGGTCTATCCACTAGTTGATGTAAATCCTATTGGTTGAAATTTATATTCAGGAGAAAATCATACATTGAAGGTAAAATTAGCACCTATAAAGAAAGCTACTGACTAACAGGTTTAAACCACATCAAGGAATTGACTATGATGAATCCGTTTTTCTAGTTTCCATATTTAATTTCATCAAAATTATACTTACTATAGCAGTTTTCCATGACTATAATATTTGGAAGATGGATGTGAAAATAGATTTCTTTAAGGGAAACCTACAATAATATGTTTATACGACACAACCTGAAGGGTATATTACTCCAAAAAAAGTCCAATATGGTATGAAAAATTTTGAGATCAATTAATGGATTAAAGAATTTATCTCAGTAATGGATCATTATATTCAATGAATCCATATGGGATTTTCGTTTTATAAATAATGAATATGATCCATGTCTTTATAATAGGTTTTTAGTAGTATGATCATATTCACAGTAGTGTATGTTGATGAAATAATACTTATTTTAAATGATATACAAGTCCTATAGTTAGCTAAGGACTGGTTAAACAAGTGATTATATATAAATGACATAGGTAAAGAAATATATGTCTTTATAATCAAGGTCATTAATGATAGATCCAAAAGGTTAATTAGACTAATTCAAAGTACATACATTGAAAAGATACTAGAGTCTTAGAATGAAATAGTTTAAGAGGATATTAATTCTAATGTCACATGGTATACATCTCTCTATTAAAATGTTTTCTCAGACACAAAATGGTAGATATAGAGGGAAATAATGGGTAAGATCCCATATGCATATGTAATAGAATCTATAATGAAAACCATGCTATGTACTAATCTTGACATTTCTGATGATTTAATCATAGCATATAGATATCATTCTAATGCAGGAGAAAATAATTAGTTTCTTGTTAATGTTGTCCTTAGGTATATGAGGTGTACTACGGATATGTTTCCGGTATATATTGGATACAAGGAATTAGCCATCAGAGGATACAAACAATTGAAACTGATCTTAAGTCACCATCAAGATATGTCTTTAGTCTCAACAGAGGATTTGTAAACTGTAATGTAATGACCCATACTTTTTAAATGATATTTTGTTTCTAAAAAAATGTGTGTTATACACCACAAAACCATATATATTTTTAATGAAGTGGTATATATATAGTATAAAGGGAAATGTGCCCATTTGTATATGGTCGTTATATGACTGTTGGTTAAATATGTTCATTCATTAATATTGTCTCTATAATCTACACTCTTTGTAATAATTTAAACGTCATAATTAGTGTTTATAAGTAGAAATGACAAAGGATAATTAATGAAGATAGTATAAGAGATGGACTCAACCAGAAGAGTCATGTCGTTTGAAGCCCATTTATTATAACATGGGAGGGAGGTAGTTTCACTAGGATTCTCCATTGACAAAGTGAAATCTTGTCTTTAATAAGTTAAGCTTGAATATAATTGTCAATGAAATAAGATGAAGTTAGTGGAAATTGCCACTCAGGCGATGTAAACAGAGCCCCCACCCCCCCATGAATCTACCATTATCGCACACCTCAACCTTAGGTTGTATTCAGGTGTTAAAATGGTTTTTGTTTCTAATACTTTGTTACTTAAATTGTAATTCAATTGTATAAATGCATTTTTTATTCAATTAATTATATTTTAATAATAGTTTTAATTAAATATGATGAATTTGATAAATTGACTTTTCCTGCAAAAATTTAAATTTCAGAAAGGATATAAATTTTTTAAAATTTAAAAAGATATTATAAATAATATTTATTTTAATGAAATAGTTTTATAAAAACACTCTTGTTTTAACATAAATGATAAAATAATTTTATTATGCCATTTCAAAATTTTAAGTGTCAAAAATTTTACTTTTCATTTTAAACCCACTATTTTTTTAATAAATAAGTATTTTTATATTTAAAAGATTATACTATCATAATTATAGAATTATTATGATAAAATAAACATCATTATTAAATAAAAACGTCAAAAATAGGTTAGGGTTAACTTATGAGAATTTTCTAAAATAATTTAATTTTTCCATGAGTTTTAAAAATACAGTTTGGGTTTTTCAATATGTTTAATGAATTCATAATTATGTCATAATGATATAATAATTAATTAAAAAAATACATTACCTAAAATTTGTTATTTTATAAATATCCATTATTTTAAAATATTTTAATAAATTTCCAAACCTATATGTTACTTTCCAAAGTCTAAAGTGGAAATTTTAACATTAAAAATATTATTTTTTGGAAAATTTATTTTTCTTAGACAAAATAAGTAATATAAAATGATACTAAGTTTTTTTGGTTAAAATAACATTAAATATGTCTCAAATATTCAAAAACATGGGCAAAACCCATGGGTAATTCCATGTTTTTTTTATTTTCTATATCTTATATTTCTAAGGTCTATATTAGAAAATTATTAAACAAATTCTCTAATTTTTCTATAAATACACACCTATTTATCATTTTCCATTCACTAAAAATTGATCCTCCATGAAGATATAGAATTTTCTCCTCCCAATTATAACCCAAAAGGTAACCTATATCCCCCAATGTTCCATTCTTCAAGATCTAGGAGTAACTCTTCAACCTAAGAGAAATCTCCACTTCTCATTTCCATTCAAGTTCCATTTTTATATGGTATGTACTAAAATTTCAAAAATTGGTTATATTTTATACTTTATTTAATCCCATTACTATAATAAGAGTCTTTAATTAATGGTATACCCTTGTTACCTCTCATTTTACCCTTTTATAAAACCATATTTTATACCTGTTATGTTGCTGAATTTACTTCTCAAAATTTCCCTCTTATCCTTAAGAATTTTTCTTTTATCTCCTTTTTGTGAATACCTAAATCTATTTATCTTACAAGGTTATTCAACTAAATTTAAAAATGATTTATTTTATTTTGGAACTAACCTTTTTGAAATTCTCATTCCCTTTCCAATGGTTGAAAATTACATAATGATCATTTTTAAGAACGTTTGAAATGCCGTGATTTTGATATGAAATCCATTTTTTATTCTCCAAGGGTTACTTATGAATTTTTTTATTTTGATATATGTGGGTAAAATTAATTAATATATTTTAAGGTTCCCCATTAATATCTCTCCAATGAATTGGTAAAAGAATTTAATCTCTAGAAATGGCATCTTTTTTGATACCATGGTGAATAACCTTGGTAATTTTCATTTATAACACCTTGGTGACAAACCCTAGTGATACGCTTTTGAATGTATAATTTAAATGTTGTAGCCAAATTTCTATGTTATGATTCATGTTATTTTTGTTATGATATTCCTTATTATTTTTTCTCATTCATTAATGACATTTATCATGTTCTTATTAATATTCCTCATGATCACATATAAATTGGTTGCCCTTATAGGGCCTTATGATCACCTCTTTCCATTGATGTATGTCCCCAAGATAAGATATATAGTAAATATACTTAGGATTAACCCATTATTATGTATTTAAGTGGATTTAAAATAATTTATTAAGTTTTCATGTATTATGTACCTTATTTTCAAGAAACTAAAATTTAAAAAAATCCTTTTGTTATACCATATAAATGAAAATTTTATGTAATAAAAATGTGGGAATTCATAGTTGGTATCAAAGGAAAGTTTAGTTATCTATGGAAATTTGGGTTTAAAAACATTTGGAAGAAAAATATAAAAAAGTTTAAACATAGGAAAACATCATGGTATTTTTTTAAAGTATTAAGTTAGTGGGTTCTTAGTAATGTAATCCATGTATCGATACAAACAACTAGATGTGGATCTAGTATAGATTTATCTAGGAGTAAAACCCAAAAATAATACTTTGATCTAGAATTGAATGGGACTTGGTGTATAACAACAGGTCTTGCTACACTCCAAGTTTGACACTCCCTAGGTATATGTTTGGTTAATCACCACCTTTTTATAAACCATTATGAAGGATTTATAGAAAAAAAATTTAAGATTTAAAAATTTAAGAATAATTTTTTAAGATATAAAATTTCTTTAGAATTATAATATTTTTAAAAGAAACACTTTTTCACTAAGGTTTCCTTCTTTTAGAAAATAGGGGAAATTGTAGGAACCTTGTAAATGATGGGGGCAATGGACCACATGCTGATAGCCCTCTAATGGAAGCCGAAATGGAAAACGTCGTGAGAATAATTAATCAACTAACTCGACTTATGAACAATAAACTAAATCAATCCAATATATAAGATTCAACTTGAAGGTAAAAACATTTCAATAAGCCCTTTATATGTTAATGACCACCTTCTTTTAGTGGATCTACGTACCTTTTTTTGAATATTGGATAAGATCTATTGAAAAGATATTTTTTTACTCTGTTGTTTAGAAGAAGATAAAGTCACTATAGTTGTACACCTATTAGAGAGAGAAGCTGATCGGTGGTGGAAACTGATTAAATACCTGAATCCAAGAATTTATATTGATGTTTTTGAGTGGGTAGAGTTCAAAAGAGTCTTTTTCAATACATATTTCTCCTGTTTGATGTGAAAAAAATGGTGAAGGTATTCCTATAGTTTAAGAAGAAGGAAAATGAATATTTGGGAAGCTATGAGATGAAATTTAAAATACTTTCTCCTTAAACCTATAGCTTTTTAATAGATCCTAATAAAAAGTTTGATAAATTATACAGTCTAATAAGACCCCATCTATAGAGTAATCTAACCCATAGAGACTAAAAAATATATGAGGAGATAGTGTGGAGTGCTATAAAGGTTGAACTTTAGTTTGGAGAGATGATGTGTTCATAAGAATAAAATGAAAAAAGGATTTATTTAGATCCAAATGTATAGAGGAATTTTGATCATGAAAGATGACAGAAGAAAGTGAAACTTTCTACATGAAACCGATGTGTGAAGAGGCATTTGGTGAACTACTTTTTATGGAGTGTAAAATGTTACAAGTGTGTAGGATATGGCCATATATCTCGGAATTGTTATAGTGAGGTGAACCCCCAACTTCTCAACACTAATGAAAAAAAGAAAATGGTGCAAGCCCAACCTAAAGTCCAACGATTCTGGTGTGGATGGATTGGCCCCTTTTCCAATCAATGTTCAGATTAGAAGATAATGGGTGGGAATCACCATCAACCTCATTATAGGCCAATAGATAAAGGTTGATAATTTTCTATCACAACTACTGAAGTAGAATCTTTAAATATTGTAGTGGTAGGTACTCTCGTTGTTCTCTCAAATCAGGGAAGTAATATTTTTATTCTGGTTCTACACATTCCTTTGTATCCAATTTTTTTGAAAATAATATAGAATCAATACCTAAACTGCTAGAAGTAGAGTTATTAGTCAAGATTCCCGGAGAGATTATCCAAGAATCAACAGTGTATAGAATCTCTTTTATTTTCTTTGGAGATCTCAATCAAATCTCAATCAAGTATTAATTTTCATGGTATAATTTGACATTAGACTAGGGATGGATTTCATCTCAATGTATAATGCTAAGATCAACTAAAAAATTAAGGAAATTTTAGTAATCATGAATTCAAATGATAAATATCACAACCCTGTATTTTTCTAGAAGCACTTCATGTAGCCTTATTTATGGTGATTATTGGTGGAGAGTAAGAAAGAAATAAAAGTATAAGAATAGAAAATTTTTACACCATTTAGGAATGCACTAAAATATTTGCTAAAGAGTTACCCTGGCCTCCCCTAGAAAGAGAGGAAGTTTTATGCATTAAAATCATACCTAGATCCAAGCTGATATCAAAGACACCTCATAGAATTGAAAATGTGGAGTTGGGGGAATTAAAGAAATAACTTCAAGATATTTGGGAGAAGGGGTTTATCCAACCTAGTGTGTCCCTTTGTGGATAAAATGTTCTCTTTATAATGTAGAAGAAGAAGGGTGGATCAATAAGGTTATTTGTTGATTATAGAGAACTTAAAGGTATTATAGTGAAGAAAAACTTCCCTCTATCAAGTATTGATGATTTATATGACTAACTTTGTGGTGATCAATTACACCCCAAGATAGATCTTCAATATAGTTATCATCAATTTATGGTGAAGAAATAATATATTCTATAGATCACATTCTAATCAATATATGGTCATTATAATTTTGTTGTTATTCCCTTCATCTTAGATAATTATCCTACTATATTTATGGATTTGATGAATAGAGTCTTTCAGGACAACCTTGATAAATTTGTGGTTGTTTTTATTGATGATATTCTGATATATTCCAGAATTCATGAGGAGCATGATGATTATCTAAGTTTTGTATTAAAAAATATGACTAAGGATAGTTTATTTGTAAAATATAGTAAATTTAAATTTTCATTAAAATAAGTGGTTTTTTTGGAACATTATAACCAATGAATGAATCTTAGTTGACCCTACCATGAAAAATGTTATGGATAAGTGGCCTCATCGTAAAACAATAATTGAGAATTGTGGTTTCCTTGGTTTAGTAGGATATTATAGGAGGTTTTTGAAAAATATTTCATGAATTTCTAATCCACTAAACAAGTTAACATGAAAATGTGCTAAGTTAATCTATACTAATCAGTGTGAATAAAGTTTTTAATAACTAAAGAAGCGATTAGTTGATTCCCCACCATTAACTCTACCATCTATCAAAGAAGTATTCGTTATTTTTAGTGATGCATCTCTGAAAAGTATTGGGTGTGTCCTTGTGAAATAATATAGGGGAATTTCTTATGAATATTTACATTTAAATCCTCTAGATTAGAATAATCCAACACATGACCTAGAGCTACATGCGGCTGTTTTTTCTCATCAGATATTGAGGAACTATCTTTGTAGTGAGAAATGTGATATATAAATAGACCACTAAATTTTTAAGTATATATTCACACAAAATGAATTGAACATGATACAAATAATATGGTTGGAACTTCATAAGGACAATGATAGTTCAATTCAATAACACCCTAGAAGAGAAAACAAATTTTACTGTGTATTAATTTGGAAAGACCCTATTGTGTTGGAAATGATGAGGATTTAAGGAGATAATTTGATCAAATACCTTTTAATACTAGACATGGGAATCATATGTTGAGGGACATCATCAACCCTATCCCAAATGATTTCCCAACAATTCTTACTAGAAAAGATCAAGAAATCTCAAATAGAATATCCCTTGTTGCAAAAGAAGATAAAGGCTATGAATAATGGAATGTTTCCTGAGTTCAATATTGATCAAGAAGGTGTAATGAAATTTCATATGGGACTATGTTTTCAATATATTTTAGAGATAGATAAATAAATCATGGATGAATGTCATAGCTCAAAATTATCTATTACTACTGAAAAAACTAAAATGTATAGGGACCTTGATGATCATTATAGTTGGGATAATATGAAAAGGGACATTTTTGACAACACTAAAATGTGGTTGTTGTGTCAACAAGGAAATATTGAGTGAAAACTTCCTAAATGGGTATTATGACCACTACCCATACCAAGATGGAGGTGGTGCAATATCACTGTGGACTTTTTCGCTGGTCTCCCAAGAACAACCAAATGAAATAATGAGTTGTGGGTTATAGCGGACCGACTCACCAAGACTGTACATTTCATCTCTATTCTGGAAGATTTATCTATTGGAAAACATTCTAATATTTAGGTAAAGGAAGTTTTGAGGTTACATGTGGTTCCAATTTCTATGATTTCTGATCGTGATCTAAGAATCACATCAAATTTTTTGAAAAATCATGAGCATGATCTGAATAATGAATTGAATTTCAGTACGACCTATCACCCCCAAATTAAGGTCCAATATGAAATGACTATTTAGACACTTGGGGAAATACTAAGAACATTTGCAATGGAATTTAAAGGTGGATGGGATCAACACCTCCCATTACATTAGTTCATATATAAAAACATACAATAGTGTATTCAAATGGAACCCTATGAAGATCTATATGGTAAGAGATGTGGAACTCATTCTTTTTGGAATAGATTTTCTAAGAGAAATATATTTGGGCCTAATCTTGTGCAAGAGATGACATAAAGGTTCATTCCATCTAACAAGACATAAAGGCTGCTCAGAGTTGGAATAATATCTATGATGAAAAACATTGAAGGGACTTGGAGTTTGATGTTGAAGATAAAGTTTTCCTTTTAATATCATCATGTTAGAGAGTCATACAGTTTGGGAAGAAAGGGAAGCTTAGCCCCATGTACATTGGACTCTAATAAATCCTTGATCACATAGGATCATTGGCCTACAGACTTGAGCTTCCACCAAATCTAGATCAAGTTCATGATGTATTCTATTTATATCTCTTTGGGAAGTAAAAACCTAATCCCTCACATTCACTGAATTCGGAGGTGGTACAACTGAAACATGACCTATGTTATGAGGAGATTTCATTGGAGATCTTGTATCATAGATACAAGGTTATATGGAACAATATTTCCCACCTCGTCAATGTTTTGTGGATGAACCATAAATATCAAGAAGCAATATGGGTACTAGAGGAGAAAATGAGATAGAAGTACCCACACCTTTTCTCAACTGAGATAAAGAGTTGAAATTTTCAAGGAAGAAATTTCTTAATAGGAGAATAATGTAATGACTTGGACATTTAAATGATATTTTTTCTTATAAATGTGTGTTATACACCACACAAAAAAACACATATCTTTTAGATGAAGTGGTATTTATATAGTATAAAGGGAAATGTGACCATTGGGATTCAGCTATTGTAGGACTGTTGGTCAATATGAACATTGGAAACTATACTATTGGTAGTAATTTTAATGTTATAATTAGTGTTTATAAGTAGAAATTACAATGTATAATTAATACATAAAGGAGAAATGATGGCCTCAACCTGTAGATTCATGTCATACGAATCCCATTTGTAAGAACTTAGGAGGGAGGTAGTGTCACTGGGGTTCACCCTCAACCAATCCCAAGACATGATTCAACAAGTGAAGCTTGAACAAAATAGTCTATGGTAGAATTTCAAGTTGGTGGAAATTACCTCTGGGGTGATGTTAGCAGACACTACTACAAAAACGGGCTTTATCAGCGCTCAAAATGGGGTTTAACAGTGCTAAAAAAGCACTGTAAAGATCACCGCTGATATACGGGGGGTCTATTTTATCAGCTTTTTTAAAAAGTGCTGATAAATGTCAAAAAAATTAAAACATAAATAAAAAAGAATTATATAATGAGGGGAGATCTTTTAACAGTGCTTGACCCCCCCTACCAGAGCTAGGCGGACCCCCCCCCCCCTCACACTCTCCTGTGGGCTGCCCTTCCCACGTATCCTCGCACGTGTGCGCCCCTTTTCTTTCACACGAACTCGAACCCGCGACCTCCCCCCTTTTCGCGGCTTCACCTTTACCACTAAACCATTTCGTTTTTTCTTTTCTCTATTTAATGATATATCTATTTATTTATATATATATAGTTATATTTATATTTATTCATATATTGATATAGATTCATATTAATATAAATATATTTATTTATATATTAGTAAATATATATATATATTCATTCATATATTAATATATATATATATTTATATATATATATATATTTAGTTATAATTTTTTATCTGTATATTTATTTTTCTGTTAATATATACTTATAAAATTAGTTTTAAATACATTTATGAAATATGTTTTTTATGTGTGTTTATAAATAAATAAATATATACATACATACATATATACAACACACACACACGCAGACATACACACACACAGACACATATATATTTACGAATAAATACCACATATTATATGTGTATTTGAAAATCCATAGAATGTTAAAACGACCATAACTTATAATTCAGAAGCCCGTTTCAACTCTACAACTAGTCATATCAAATAAAATGAAACAATATTTTATATGATATGTGGTACATGCCTAACAGACATCCGGATCAAAAGTTATACTTGTTTGAATGTTATCAAATCAGGGTATCCCGACTAAAAATTCAGTTTTGGAGGCCTTATGGGCCCTTTCTTGCCTAGAAAAATGTGACAGATGCTTTTCTTGAGTCACTAGCACGTAGAGCTCACCGCAGGCTTCGATTTCCTATGCTGTAGATCTCAAACGAACACCCAGATCAAAAGTTATGGTTGTTTGAATTTTGAGTTACATTATCAACTTATTTTAGTTATTTTATTATTAATTTTTATTTTTTGTGTCTTCAAATTGTTATTAAATTATTTTTAATCAATAATAATTGAAAATTTATTAATTAATAATATTTTTTAAAATATTTTAAAGCCATTTTAACTAAATTTATTATATATTAAATGTAATAGTCTATTTATAGTTATCTAAGTCATATTTAAAAAATGTATATTATATTTATATCAATATAAATACACTTATATAACAATATTTTATTTTTCATGATATTTTTTGAAACATAAAATTTATCATCGTTAGGAAACAAGTGATGATAAGTCCCCCCTTTATCAGTGCTACTAAAAGAAGCGCTGATAAAGGGGCCCCCTTTCTCAGTGCTTAAAAAAGCGATGATAAAGGGGGGCCTTTAACCGCACTTTTTTATCACTATTAAAAGTTACCCTTTATCAGTGATTTTTTTTAGCACTGATAAAATGGTAGTGCTTGTAGAGACCAAAAGCTTGACGTACATGGACACTACGTTACTTTTTCGGAATACTTAATACATAACAAAAACAGACACACAAGGACCGTAATAGTTTAGTGTCTTTGGAAACTTGGAACATAATCTTCTAATCTTGGTGAAAGATCTTCAACATCTCCCACAAAGATCTTCCCTTTTTTTCTTACCTAAAACCTTTCTTTAAATCCTGGGGAAAAGAAAATATATAAAATGGTGATCTCAAATGCTCAATAAGGGTAAGCATGGAGAAGATAAAACAAATCATTTACATTTGAACTTAAATACATGAACATATTATTTAAACATCAAGATCTTGAGCAATGACCTAAAACATGGTAGTACATAAGACATAGATCATAAAGAAACATTAATCCTGATAAAATAGTATGAGAATAAAACATGTAATTGTGGCAACCATTAATCACATGTTAATATTTCCATAGTAGCCAAGGCATTGCTGCCAAGACCATCTTTGTGGACAAAGTCCCTTTCGGAATCGAGTTCACTCCTCCTTTCAGTCCTATAAAACTGAACCAGATTAACTTACCATTCCAGCCATGTATATCTCATGAGATATAAATCTTTACCCAATTCATTTGAGGGAGATATAGGTCCCAACCATCTCATAATAAAATCATTCTTACTTATGCCACAAATTAAACTTAAAACATTCATCATAACCCAAAGAATAAAACGGGTTTAATAAACATCATCCCATCATCAAATAATCCATATAAAGAAAATGGATATAATTTCACCATAAGAAAAGTGAAACCATGTAAATCATAGAGACATTATACTTGAAACATAAACATATGAAATAATGTTATCTTAGATGGAAAATGGTTTTGATAAAACACTTGAAATGAATTCTTGAGGAAAATATCCTTTCTTCTTAAAAATCATTTTCTTTTCACAAAATTTCATGAAATTTTAAAAGAAAATTATTTTTTTGAATATAGTCGTAAAAACTTGTAGAGTAAGCTTCATGAAAATTAGGCTTTATGAAACCGTAAAAATCTGTTCATGCCGTATAAGTTAAAAAAACATTCTCCTCGTACTTTTGTCGGAAAAGTCAAAAAGTACCTCGTATGGTAAACAAAAAAAAGATTCCTTTCATACCATATAGTAAAAGTCAAAAATGGGTAAAAATAACTTTAAACATACATGATCTTTTTTTTAAACTTGTACATGGAAGATAAATATAACCCCGGTAAATTCTTACGTATAAGAAATCTCAGATAAAAATGAGATTTGAAAAATTATCCCTTATCTTTGGTCCGATATGCTTCATACGTATCTGAACCTCCTGTATAATGATTTAAATAATGTCATTGAATTATTACAGAATCATATTCATTGTTATGATATCATATATGGTTCACTTATGTCTTTATATTACCCGTTCTTTTGTAAATCCATGTTAAAGCATCATTTTGGGTAAAATCGTTTCATTTATCGTACATGTTTGGAATTGTTGTTATTGATATCATTATTACTTATATAATCATTTACTTACTTCCATAATGTGAATAAAGATTTTTATATCATATATATTCATTATAAATATATATAATAGATAGATAGATGAAATGAAACACACCGTTCATGGAGACGGTAGGCCATACCTACGCATGAATGCTATTTTCCTTTCCTTATTGACTTGAATGGAAGTAAGTAGATGACATATATATATATATATATATAAATAAATACAGTAGCATTATCATGTCATATATTTCATTATTATTCATTATATATACTTAATAATCATTATTGAGTGGTAAACATGGATAATGAATCTCATCGCGTCGTAGAGACGGTAATCCATACGTACGCACAAGCGATGATATCATTCCCATATTAATTGAATGGCATTGGAGTGAATGATATAATATCTTAGAATCAGTATGATGTTATAATAATCATATTTAGTTATTCTTTACACCATTATACCTATCTAGGTAAGGTGGTGGTAAAAAAATAGATTACACCACGGCGTGGAGACGGTATTCCATACATACGCATGCGCGGTGATTTCATTTTCCGTAGGATGGATAGAAGGTGAAATGAGATTGTTTCATATTTATAATAACATATCAGTATATGAGGGATACAGATGTTATTACTTCATAATGAAACCACTAAATAAGAGGAAGTATAAGAAGAATTAAACTTGAATGAATCGGTAGAAGGTATTACCTCTTTCTCGAAGTGCCTCCTTTGAACTTCCACATAGGGCACTAGAGTTGGTCTTTTGAGAAGACCAGTACCTCTATAAGTTTTCTAGGGAAGTGGGAAGTGAAATGGGAAGAGGTTTTCCGAGCTTCAAGGCTCAAAATGGTTTGAGGAGGAGAGGGAGGAGGTGCCCTTTTATAAGGGAGGAGAGGGGCACCTTTGGAATTATAAGAAATATTAATTTATAATAAATTCTAACCCCACTTAAAAACCTCCAAAAATGACTCATATTCGAATATCAGATGATATAGTATTGTAATATAATCAACCAATAAAAATTAGACATGTAGGGAATTTATTTTAAACATTATCAACTAGATTTATCCTTATTTAATCTATTAAATTTTATTTGTGGTAATAAGATTCTAAATTTTAAATTGTTATAAATAATTACTTATGTACTGTAAATTATCCATAATTCTATAATTTATGACATCTTAGACTAAATAAATTTTAATTTATAATTTTTAAATATTTTTGTGATTTATAAACAATTTAATAATATGTTATTGTTATAAAATAACAATAGTGTCAATTTTGACTCTATTCATTTATTAGAATTTAAATAAAATCCACACAAGTGATATATTCAAACTAAAATATTTAATAGGTTCCTAACATGTCATAGTAATCTAGAAAATTATTGGAGCGCATTAAATAGTTCATATAATATTTATTTTACTATTTGTAAAACCATTTATTTAATATTTCTCTTAATAAAAGAATTACTACAACATTTTTGTATAATTATTAAATATACTTATTTGAGGCATAAAAATTATAAATAAAAGACTAAGATGAATATAAATCTTATATATTTCATAAGAATACATTTAGTCGGATTTAGCTTCTAAAACACCCAAATTTTAAAATATTATATTTATTAAATTATGAAGGAGACAACTTTGACATCATATAAAATAAAATAATATAAGTGTCATAATTACTTTTATAAGACTCCAAACGGTCATATATTTGGTCATTGGATGCTTATGGTTTATATATACACTATTTGGTTAGGTTTTTGAGCCTTTAATATGTATTACTATTTCAATAAAAACAATATTATTTATTTTTTTACTAAATAAATAAATTCTGCATCATTAATGAATAAGCTAATAAGGTAATTAAATAACTCTTAAAAATTAAAAATAAATTACCATGATAAATAAAAACATTTTAGATTTCAAATGAGTATTTATAACCTCATTTATATTCTGTATAACCTTATATTAAAAATACTTTAATTATTAAAGTTTGAGTGAGACATACTTCACTTTCCTTTAAATAAAATAAACTAAAGGTCTTAATCACCTCCAAGTGGGTTCTAATGGATTCCATTTCGACCCAAATATGACTTAGGACCAGATATAATCACCCAATTGTACTAAGACAAGTGTTAGGGTAATTTTATAATATTATATTTACCCTTAATTACCCGATTTACCTTTTACTATGGTAAATAAAATTTACCATAGTTACTATTCATAATGACAAAAAATACAAAGTATTCTATTAATATAATTTTAACCCCCTGATTCCGAATATGGAATCCATTTTTTCAAATTCAATACACAGAATTTACAGAAATTAAATTAAAATTAATCCTCTTGTCGAAAGAAACGGGTTTTTGTTTAAAACATTGCAAAAGATTGAATTGATTTAACTTACGAATTCAATGTAAAATCAATTCTAATGACATACATTATATTAAATCATAAAAATATATTCTATTTATACTTTAAAATAATTCAATATTATAATTTAACCATATAAATTATTATGATGAAAAAAGTTGTTTTTAATTAAAATATAGCGTGTTGTTACTATTCATTAAGATATGAATGTTATCAGAATAATATGAAAAATTTATCCAAAGTAAATTTTTATATTCTGATTCAAAATAAGAATTTTATTTTGTGAAATTGAACTTATAAACATGTCAAAAACTAAATTTAATGTGGGTGCGCCATCAAAAGGCGGAAAAACTGCAATTTTTTAAAAATACATATTTTACCCGAAAAATTTATTTTGTTTTCATATCATGTTCTATAAATTGTGTAAGATGAATTATAATGTCATAAAATTCAAAATTTAGATACTACTTTTCATAACTGCTAGTTCATAATAATATTATAACAATATATCATCATTTAGGGAAACCCGGTATTGCGTACAACACACGCTATCGAGGAAGGTCGCGATTGCGTGTAATGCAAGCCAAGTCAGGGTTGCGTGTAGTGAAAGACTCTTTTGTTGTTGCGTATAATAGAATCCAAACATATTTAATTTATACATTGAATATATATATATATATATATATATATATATACTCAATGTTGCGTAGAATAACAACTATCAAACAAACTTGAAATTGTGTGTAACACGATCCAATAATAGTGTTGCGTATACTGAAAGCTAATAAGATCTTGCGTATAGCATAAGATAATATTGGGGTAGCGTACAACAAAAGATATGAAAGAAATTAAAAAGAATATATATCTTATAATATCTCGGGGTGTTACATTCTACCCCCCTTAAAATGAATTTCTCCCTCGAAATTCGTCGGGGTTATAAATTGTTTACTACTTGAAAGTTTCTTTAATAGAAACCCACATCATAAAAAGGAATACCAAAACATAACTTTAAACACTAAATTATGAAACGTAATAGTTACCCAAATTAACTAATCGCTGGGTTTCCATATAGGAGAACCTAGGTGAAAATATGGATATGGAAGAAAAATCTAACCATCATGTTCTGATGGAGAGTGGTAGAGAACATGGCTATGAAAAAGCCTACAATCACAAAGCCATAAATTTGTGATTTTCTAAGGTACCATATGATTCCTCAGATGTGAGGGCACTAGGACAAAATTTTTGGTTTTCAAGATCATTTCCCTAATGTTGAAGAATTTTTGAATCAAAAGAAATACTTACTTGATTTTGGTACAATCTCACTGTTGTTCGTGCCTTGAACAATTTCCACTTCATCTCTTAAAGAAAAGAAGTTGAATTTTTCATTCGTCAAGTTTTAGCAGATCATGTGATAGAATTATGGGTCATTGCATCTGTTTCAAACAAAAGGTTACCAATAGTTATACACATAAGTCCATCTATCGTATATCGTTCTAAAAATGGACTTATACTTCATCTATCATAACAGTTAGTAAAATAAAATTAGTTTCTACGAACTAGGGACTTCCTGTAGGTTAGTGGTAGGCGGTAAAGGCCTGTCGCACTTCAGTTGTGGGTTCAATTCCCACAACCTTGTCTGTCACGACGGGTCGTTGCCCGTCATGTAGGTTGTCTTTTTTTTAAAACTATACTATTATAAAATTCCAGAAATAATATAAAAAAATTTATATCCTTAAACAATAAAATCTTATGTCCAACATAATCCATTCCAATATTTAGGCTTATACATATGTCCAATCTCATAGTATAAAAAAACGACTACTAGAAATTTCATCTACCGAGCATGTGAATACCATCATTTATCCCCCATATATCATAAGATATATCTTGTTGGTCACATTCCAAACATGTGAATACCTTAATCATATATTCTTTTGAAACATGAATTACCATATAACCTTACTGAAAACATGAGTTCTGTCAAAAGTTAAATCTTTCCACATACCAGAATCCCAAAAATTCTATATACTCAAACCATGATATCACTTAGTCCATATATCAATCATGAGCTCATGAAGACTATCAAACAATTTATTTTTTCCTTGTCCCTTTATTATGCGCTTATCATCTTCTTTCCAAATTATTTGAATCACTTTTCATGGTTACCGGTACCATATAATTATTAAAAACCATAATAAACCAATACATAGATATTACAATATTCCACAGTACTATAAATTATATTCCGCAACATTATTTTGGAATCTCCTTACATAAACACATAATCATTCCACTACATCGTTGTCATACTCAACATTGCCAATAGTGATCTCATGTGACTTCCCTTTATTCTTTGCCTTAGTGGTTGCTCACATTGATCATCATTAACCCTTGGATTAGGGCATTGATTAGCATAATGCCCCCTTTCCTTGCACTTGAAGCATTGAAGTGTTGGTGGTGCGTTCTCTATAGTATTTTTATTATTCATATCATTAGCAACCCTTTTTCCATTACTTTGACACTCCACTACTCTATGACCTTCTTTTCCACACTTGCAACATTTTATAGTACCTTTTAGACAATCCCCATCATGCTTCTTTCCACACTTTGAGCATAAAGTAACATTCATCTTCTTTTCACCATTGTTCTGAGATTTTTCCTTGAACTCCATCTTTCGTTTCTTGTCAAAATCATGAGATGGATATGTAACACCAATTTCCAGATCTACCTTGATAGCACAACGCACAATTTCTTCATATCTACTGAATTCTCTTATAGATAATTCCCTTCCAATACTTGGTTTTAATATACTGAAGAATCGATCAACTTTACTTTCCGGTTGAATGATAAATCCAGATGCATACCCTGAAAGCCTTGTAAAATTCACCTTGTATATACCAATAGATTCATCATCCTTTTGCTTAAGTTCAAGAAACTCCTTCTCCATCTTTGTTTGAAGAATACGAGGGAAGTACTTATTGAAAAATAAGTTCTTGAACTCGTCCCATTCCATGGAATCAATTTCATCTCTTTGCCTCGTATTCTTGATAAGATTCCACCATTGATCAGCATCACCTTCCAAAAGATATAATACTAAGATGACGTTATCATGCTCAGAACATTATAGAACTGAAAATATATTTTCAGTGGTACTGATCCATTTTTCATCCACTAATGGATCAGAAGACCCGCTGAATGACGGTGTATGCTGCCTCATGAAGGGTTCAACAGAATGTTGCTCCTTTCTCTGCTCATTTAGAAGTCCAACATGATTCATAGCTTGTGTAAGTATAGAAATAATATTGTGCACTCCATCTCCCATAAAATTGGTTTGTTCAGGAGGACAATCATTGCATCATCCATTACATTGATCAATATGGTTCCTTCGGGTTCCAACCATCATCTAAAACCCAAAAAGGATAGCGTGAGGCAAACATCATGATAGGGAAAACAACATAATAAAGGGGGATTACCTTCCATATCTAACATACTAGGTTTAATTATAATATCGTTACCATAATTATAGGACTATAACCTATACTTATACTTAACCTTAGGGACATCCCTAGACATACCTTAGAAATATCTCTATGGATCTCACTAAAGTTCTCGCATCCTAGTTTCCAAAGGTTAACTAAACCATTCCTCTTATACCAACTGTAGAGACCCAAAGCTTGACGTACATGGAAATTACATTACTTTTGAAGAATACTTAATACATAACAAAAACAGACACACAAAGACCGTAATAGTTTAGTGTCTTTGGAAACTTGGAACATAATCTTCTAATCTTGGTGAAAGATCTTCAACATCTCCCATAAAGATCTTCCCTTTTTTTTCTTACCTAAAACCTTTCTTTAAATCCTGGGGAAAAGAAAACATATAAAAGGGTGATCTCAAATGCTCAGTAAGGGTAAGCATGGAGAAGATAAAAAAAATCATATACATTTTAACTTAAATACATGAACATATTATTTAAACATAAAGATCTTGAGCAATGACATAAAACATGGAAGTGCGTAAGGCATAGATCATAAAGAAACATTAATACTGATAAAATAGCATGAGAATAAAACATGTAATTCTGGAAACCATTAAGCACATGTTGTGATTTCCATAGTAGCCAAGGCATTGCTGCCAAGACCATCTTAGTGGAAAAAGTCCCTTTCTGAATCGAGTTAACTCCTCGTTTCAGTCCTGTAACACTGAACCGGGTTAACTTACCATTCCATCCATGTCTATCTCATGAGATATAAATCTTTACCCAATACATTGGAGGGAGATATAGGTCCCACCCATCTCATAATGAAATCATTCTTACTTATGCCACAAATTAAACTTAAAACATTCTTCATAACCAAAAGAATAAAATGGGTTTCATAAACATCATTCCATCATCACATAATCCATATAAAACAAATGGATATCATTTAATCATAAGAAAAGTGAAACCATGTAAATCATAGAGACATTATACTTGAAACATACACATATGAAATAATGTCATCTTATATGGAAAATGGTTTTGATAAAACACTTGAAATGAATTCTTCAGGAAAATATCCTTTCTTCTACAAAATAATTTTCTTTTCACAAAATGCCATGCAATTTTAAAAGAAAATTATTTTTTTGAATATATTCATAAATTCTTGTAGAGTATGCTTCATGAAAATTAGACGTTATGAAACCGTAAAAATATGTTCATTCTGTATAAGTTAAAAAAACATTCTCCTCGTACTTTTGTCAGAAAAGTCAAAAAGTACCTCGTGTGGTAAACAAAAAAAAGATTCCTTACACACCATATAGTAAAAGTAAAAAATGGGTAAAAGGACTTTAAACATACACAAAAACATTTTTATAAAACTTTTACATGGATGATAAATATAACCCCAGTAAATTCTTACGTATAAGAAATCTCGGATAAAAATGAGATTTGAAAAATTATCCCTTACCTTAGGTATGATATGCTTCGTACGTATCCAAACCTCCTGTATAATGAATTAAATAATGTCATTGACTTATTACAGAATCATATTCATTGTTATGATATCATATATGGTTCAATTGTGTCTTTATATTACCCGGTCTTTTGTAAATCCATGTTAAAGCAGCGTTTTGGGTAAAATCATTTCATTTATCCTACATGTTTGGACTTGTTGTTCTTGATATTATTATTACTTATATCATGATTTAATTAATTCCAAAATGTGAATCAAGATTTATATATCATATATATTCATTATATATATATATAATATATAGATAGATGAAATGAAACACACTGTTCATGGAGACGGTAGGCCGTACGTACGCATGAACGCTGTTTTCCTTTCCTTATTGTCTTGAATGGAAGTAAGTAGATGATATATATATATATATACATAAAGACAGTATCATTATCATGTCATATATTTCATTATTATTCATTATATATACTTAATAATCATTCTTGAGTGGTAAACATGGATAATGAATCTCATCGCGTCGTGGAGACGGTAATCCGTACGTACGCACGAGCGATGATATCGTTCCCATATTTATTGAATGGAATTGGAGTGAATGATATAATATCTTAGAATTTGTATGATGTTATAATAATAATATGTAGTTATTTTTTACACCATTATACCCATCCAAGTAAGGTGGTGGTGGAAAAAGAGATTACACCACGGCGTGAAGACGGTATTCCGTACGTACGCACGCACGGTGATTTCCTTTTCCATAGGATGGATAAAAGATGAAATGAGGTTGTTTCATATTTATAATAACATATCAGTATATTAGGTATACTGATGTTATTACTTCATAATGAAACCACTAAACAATAGGAAGTATAAGAAGAAAGAAACTTGAATGAATCGGTAGAAGGTCTTACCTCTTTCTCGAAGTTCCTCCTTTGAACTTCCACTTAGGGCACTAGAGTTGGTCTTTTGAGAAGACCAGTACCTCTATATGTATTCTTTGGAAGTTGGGAAGTTAAATGGGTAGAGGTTGGCCGAGCATCAAGGATCAAAATATTGTGAGGAGGAGAGGGAGGAGGTTCCCTTTTATAAGGGAGGAGAGGGGCACCTTTGGAATTATAAGAAATATTAATTTATAATAAATTCCAACCCCACATAAAAACCTCCAAAAATGACTCATATTCAAAGATTAGATGAGATAGGGTTGTAATATCAACAACCAATAAAATTTAGACAAGTAGGGAATTTATATTAAACATTATCAACTATATTTATCCTTATTTAATCTATTAAATTTTATTTGTGGTAATAAGATTCTAAATTTTAAATTGTTTTCAATAATTACTTATGTACTGTGAATTATCCATAATTAGATAATTTCTGAAATTTTAGACTATATGAATTTTAATTTAAAATTTTTAAATATTTTTGTGATTTTTAAACAATTTAATAATATTGTTTTTTATAAAATAATAATAGTGTCAATTTTGACACTATTCATTTATTTGAATTTAAATAAAATCCACACAGAGGATATATTCGAAATAAAATATTTAATAGGTTCCTAACATGTCATAGTAATATAAAAAATTAGTCGAGATCATTAAATAGTTCATATAATATTTATTTTACTATTTTTAGAACCATTTATTTGATATTTCTCTAAATAAAAGAATTACTACATCATTTTTGTATACTTATTAAATATACTTATTTGTTGCATAAAAATTAAAACTAAAATACTAAGATAAATATAAATCTTATATATTTTATAAGAATACATTTAGTTAGATTTATCTTCTAAAACACCCAAATTTTAAAATGTTATATTTATTAAATTATGAAGGTGACAACTTTGACATCATATAAAATAAAATAATATAAGTGTCATAATCACTTTTATAAGACTCCAAACGGTCATATATTCGGTCATGGGATGCTTATGGTGTATATATACACTACCAATAAGTTTTTGTTAGGTTTGTGAGCCCTTTAATTTATATTAATATTTCAATAAAAACAATATTATTGATTTTTTACTAAATAAATAATTTTTGCATCATTAATGAATAAGCTAATAAGGTAATTAAATAACTCTTAAAAATTACAAATAAATTACCACAATAAAGAAAAACATTTTCGATTTCAAATAAGTATTTATAACCAAATTTATATTCTGTATAACCTTATATTAAAAATACTTTAATTATTAAAGTTTGAGTGAGACATTTTTCACTTTCCTTTAAATAAAATAAACTAAAGGTCTTAATCACCTCCAAGTGGGTTCTAATGGATTCCATTTCGACCCAAACATGATTTAGGATGAAATATAATCATTAAATTGTATTAAGACAAGTTTTAGGGTAATTTTATAATATTATATTTACCCTTAATTACTCGATTTATCTTTTACTATGGTAAATAAAATTTATTGTAGTTACTATTCATAATGACAAAAAATAAAAAGTAGTCTATTAATATAATTTGGACCCACTGATTCCAAATATGAAATCCATTTTTCCAAATTCAATACATAGAAGTTGCAGAAATTAAAGTAAAATTAATCCCATTGTCGAAAGAAAACGGGTTTTTTTTAAAACATTGCAAAAGATTGAATTGATTTAACCAACAAATTCAATGTAAAATCAATGCTAATGACATAAATTATATGAAATGGTAAAAATATATTCTATTTATACTTTAAAATAATTCAATATTATAATTTAACCATATAAATTATTACGATGAAAAAATTTGTTTTTAATTAAAATATTGCGTGTTTTTACTATTCATTAAAATATGAATGTTATCAGAATAATTTGAAAAATTTATCCGAAGTAAATTTTTATATCCTGATTCAAAAGAAGAATTTTATTTTGTCAAATTGGACTTATAAACATGTCAAAAACTAAATTTAATGTGGGTGCGCCATCAAAAGGTGGCAAAACTTCAATTTTTTAAAAATAAATATTTTACCAGGAAAATTTATTTTTTTCACATACCATGTTCTATAAATTGTGTAAGATAAATTATAATGTTATAAAATTCAAAATTTAGATAGTACTATTCATAACTGCTAGTTCATAATAATATTATAACAATATATCATCGTTTAGTGAAACCTGGTATTGCGTACAACACATGCTATCGACGAAGGTCGTGTTTGTGTGTAATGCAAGCAAAGTCAGGTTGCGTGTAGTGAAAGAATCCTTTGTTGTTGCGTATAATAGAATCCAACCATATTTTATTTATACATTGAATATATATATATATATACACTCAATGTTGCATAGAATAACAACTATCAAACAAACTTGAAATTGTGTGAAACACTATCTGATAATAGTGTTCCGTATATTACAAGCTAATACGATCTTGCGTATAGTGCAAGATAATCTTGGGTTAGCGTACAATAGAAGATATGAAATAAATTAAAAAGAATATATATCTTATAAAATCTCGGGGTGTTACAGTGCTTCCCCTTCCCATTTTTGTAGTAGTGCGATCCACCCCATGAATCTATCACTACCGCACACCTTACCCTTAGGTTTTATACAGGAGTTGTAAGGGGTTACATTTCTGGTCCATAGTCACTTAAAGTTTAATTCCATTTTAAAAAATAAAATTTATATTCCTTCAATTTTGTTGTAAGAATGGTTCTGCTTAAATATTCTGAATTGGATAAATTGATTTCTCAAACTAAATTTGTACTTTTTAGAAAGAATTTAATTTTTATATAAAAAACTAATGTATTAGAAATAATATTTATTTTAATGTAATAGTTTGATAAAAACACTCTTATTTAAATATAAATGATAAAATAATTTTATCATGTCATTGAAAATTATTTAGTGTCAGAAATTTTACAATGTATTTTCAACCCACTATTTTTAAACAAACAATGTTTTTTATAATAAAAATTTAATATTATAATACATTGAGAATTATTAATATAAAATAAAAAAATTAAATATTCTGATTTAAATTAGGTTAGGGTGAATTTATGATAATTTTCTAAAATAATTTTTTCATAAATATTAAAAAAACAGTTTGGATTTTTCTGTATGTTTAGTGACATAATAATTATGTCATAATGATGTAATAATTAATTAAACACAATACATTACCTAAAATATATCATTTTATTAATATCAATTATTCTATTATATTTTAATCTATTTCCAAACCAATAAGTTACTTTTTAGATTCTAAAATGGAAACTTTAACATTAAAATTCTTATTATGTGGAAACATTAATTTTCCATGCCAAAAGAAGAAATATAAAATGATGCTTAGTTATAATGGATTAAAATGAAATAAAATTTGTTGATAATTTAAAAAACCATGGAAAAAAATGGTCAAGCTCGTGAGTTTTCATTTTCTTCAACATGGGCTTCCAAGACCTATATTTAGAAATTATTAAACAAATCCTCCAGTTTTGTGATAAATACCCACTCATTTATCCATTTCCATTCAATCACAATCAATTCTACATGAATATATAGTATTTTTTCCTCCCATTTATTCCTCCAAGGTTTAATCAAGCCCTTAAGGTTCTATTCTACAAGATCTATGAGTAACTCTTCAAGGTAAGGGAAATATCCACTTCTCTATTCCATTCCGGTTCACTTTTTATGTGGTAAATCTTCCAATTTCCACACTAAGTTATATTTTCTAATTTATTTTATCCCATTAATTTAATAAGATTATTTTTTGAATGGTATAACATTTTACCTTTCATTTTACCCTTTTCAAAACCACATTTTATAATCGTTATGATGTTGTATTTACGTCTCAAAATTTCCCTATTCTCCTCAAGAAATTTAGTTTTATTTTCTTCTTGTGAATACCCAAGTCTATTTATTTTTAAATGGTATTCACCTAAATGTAAAATTATTTATTTTATTCATTTATTAACATAAATAAAACCCAAATTCTATTTCCATGGGTTGAAAATGACATAATGATCAATTTTTTAAGAACTTTTTAAACACCATGATTTTTATATGAAACCTATTTTTTATTAAGGTTTCACCCTGGTAGCTCTCTAATTCATTAGGTAAATAATTTAATCTCTATAGATGACTTGTTTTACGATACCTTGGTGAATGTCCTTGGTAATTTTCATTTATGAAACCTTGGTGACAACCCTTAGTGATGTGATTATAAATGTCTCATTTAAATTTTTTATCCACATATAAATATTATTATTAATGTTATTTTTTTTATTATATTCCTTATTTTACTTTTCTCATTCTTTAATGACATTTCTCATGTTCTTATTGATATTCCTCATGATAACATTTAAATTGTTTCCCCTTTTTGGGCCTCATGCTCACCCCATTCCCTCGATATATTTCCCTAGAATATGAGATTCAATAAATTTAATTTTGATGAACCCATTAGGATGTATTAAATTTTTTATAATAATTTGTTATGTTTTCTTATAATATGTACATTATTTCGAATAAACTAAACATTAAAAGATCCCTTATTTATACCATGCAAATGAATAGGTTTTGTAATACAAATGAAACATTCCGTATGGAATACTTCAAATTAGCCACTATTTTTTGATTATATAGATGATTCTAAGTATATAGTGTCTTATGATATGTTAAAATAATTCTTTTGGATTTTTAACTTTGTGTAATAGCTTGATGTGGTTCCTAATAGTAGAAAACTTGTCACATTGTATTGTGACAGTACAACAGTTGTGGCTCTTTCAAATGATTTAGAGTTCACATCAATAGATGAAGCAGATAATCTACAAATATCTCCTGTTGAGGTATTTTTCTCAAAGGTGTGAAGTCAATGTGAGTATAGTTTCTAAAGATAAAAAATTGTTACACCCCTTGATTAAATCTTTTTCTCAGCACAAGCATGAAAATCATATGAGATCTAGTGAACTAAAGGTTATTATCAGTTGGATCTAGTGAAAGTGGAAGTCTATTAGAGTTGGTTCCCTAAAAAAACTTCAATTTAATTTATTATTACCTATATTCATGTATTTGATTATTAATAAAAATATCATATCATATCATATCAAGATTGTTCTTCTATGTAATATAGTATGTGATAATTTTCTAAGGAAACTTGTCTCAATGATAAGCCATAGAATTCCTCCACTATAAAGATAACCTATAAGTACCATTAAAATATTCTTAAATATAAGTTCTATATCCTAACGATAGAATTTTATGGTACAAAAATGATACAGTCCATTAAGGGTGGAGACATATAGTAATTTGAGGTACTTTCTCATGGTGAATGCCCTTATTAATATTCAATGTAGAATATTATGAGAACATTAATCTCCAAATGGAAATGTATATTTATATGTGTCGTTGGGTATTCGTATCTTAAAACACATATAATGGTCCTTATAAATTTATATTGTTATTAATATATGGGTTGATTCATGTAAATTTATGTTTTAATGAAAATAATGACAATATATTCTCATAATAATGTATGATACATTGGTTGTATCATAAGAGATGTTTTATTAATGAATAATGTGAGAAAGCATTTATCCCTTTTTTTATTTAAAATAATTTAATATATCAAAAAATTTATTAGTAATTGAATAGTTTGATTAAATATATGGCCATGATTGTACTTTCAGCAAGTTTGATTCTAGAAATTCAAAGAAAGAGGCATCAAGAATATTGGTTGATAACACTAGTATGCAGCCTGCTTGACAAGAGATATCAAGATAAGTGTATTATATTACACAATGTATCTTTGTAGGTCATTACATGTTTTTTTAGTTAACTTCTTTCTCTAGGTGATAATTGGCGTGTCTCTATATGCTAACCATGAACATTATGTAGTGTAACCCAATTCCCCTCAAAATGGGACCTCAAGGGTCACACACTAAGTGTATTTGGAACCTCATTTAAATTTCATATGAATTTAACATATTGGATAGAAATTATTCTCATGTGTGGTTTAATCATTATTCATGTTGGTTTGAACTGAAATATTCAATCAACTATTATTTGAGAGAATATATATATATATTTACTAATTAATAAAAAATTATTTACTCGGTAATTATTTATTCAATTATGTGAATACATAGGTGTTATTTATTATTTTTTATTCACAATGTAACAGAATATTTATTTATTTAGTTGCATGGATATTTAATAAATATTTATTCACTAATTTCATTTAATATAATATTAATATATTTTTTTAGAAAATAATGAATTTAAATTGATTTAATTAAAAAAAATTTCATTATTCAAGACATGATAAATATTTAGGTGAATTTGTGAACCAAATTTAATGGTCAGGTAAGAAATGTCACATTAAGTTTTATTTTAGTAAATATTAATTTATTTATTCCTGAAAAATAAGATTTTAATAATTAATGTGTTTAGATCATGTGAATTAAATAATAAAATTATAATTATTTAGTGATGAGGTTCATCGAGAATTAAGAAAATAATAAGAGTTCATGTAAAATTATTTCTTTTATAACCCTAGAACTATATAAACATAGTTATGTAATTTTATAAAAGTGAGAGTATAAAGAACTAGCCTTAATAATAACAAAGTAGAGGACCTTTTACTAGTCTAGGTTCTGGAGAGTAACATACAAGCTTACAATTTATTAGAGTTGCAATAAAATTAAACAAACAAAAACCAAACTCCTCTTCCATGCGTGTAAAAACGTTGGTGTCCAACTTTGGATTTCAAAGTGACCTGTGAATAAAAATAATTTTAATACGAGGGGTGAGCATTGGATATGCCCAATAATTGGTCTCAAAAAACCCATAAAGAAATAGTTTTCTTTTAAAACATTTTTTTAAATACATGTTTAAAATCATGAAATTAACCTTTCTCATATCATATCATCACCATTTTCTTGAGAGATTCTGAAATAACATTTAGGATAAACTCTTGATCAAAGTAGATGAACATATTTAAGAGTTAAAAATAACATACATTATATAATATGAACACACATGGGAATAAATGAATAAGATTACACTTATAAGTTAAATAATTACTATTCTTAATTATGTATTACATGCTAGGTGTGAGGATACATTTTTCTACATGATTTGTTACTTGTTTGGATTTTCTTAGAAAATGACATCAAAAAACTTGTATGAAAACCATGAAATAATGGATAATTTCTTAAACTTTGTTTATGGATTGGAAACGAACAATTAACCCTTCTTAATAAACAATATACATAAGTATAAAACATTATTCCATGTGCACTTCAAAATGTATAACTGATTAATACATGTTCATAAGAGAATGATTCTTAACCATTGTTATTCTAATAGTCAAATAATCACATGATCTCTCATTTACTAGATTCATAATGAGGGAATTCATAATAAAGGACATCCATAACATTATATCAAGGCCTCGTGTTAAGAACATACATAACCATTTTTTCAAGGCCTTGTGCCAAAACCTAGTTTGTCTCATTAGACCTACCGATTCATTGAGAGGCTATATCGGGCTTCACCCATCACATAATAAGTCTAATTAATTCATAATATGTCTAAAAAATATATCTTTAAATCAAAGTGTCAAATACAACTTTGATTTATTTCTTCTTTATCATTGGTGAAAAAAATTCTTTAAACAAACCAAAGTGACTCATACCACTTTGATTTATTTTAATTATTATTCATAAATGAATTAAATTCACTAAACAATCCAAAGTGTCCCATACCACCTTTAATGGTTTAGTTATTAATCCATATATTATCATAAAAAGATTCACCTCATACTTAAATTGATTATCATTATTTGTAAGTCATCAATAAAATAAATGATGAAATAAATGCACATTAAAAATCCATATATAGTTTTGTATTATAGAAGAATTACAATAAATATATATTTTCCGCATATAAAATTATAAATATAACAATTAAATTCTTGAAGAAATTTATCTTCTTGATAATCTCATAATATTTATTAGAAACCATAAATTTATTATGAATGAAATATGTGTCAATGATATGCTCTCTACATGACCATGACGGTAGGCAGATGCAACATCCCAGGGTTTAAAATAACATGATGACATATTATGCACATTTTTTAAAATATGATGTTATGAATTATAACATGTCAGTAAGAATTATATAATTTATGTATATATATACAATGAGTTTGATTTTTAAAATAAAAGAACATAATTTTTCCCATATGTATATACACATTTATATGACAAGGTATTTATAATACTCTAATTCATGGGATAAATTTATATTTAATGAAAACTTTGATAAATAAAAATATCCATATTTAACAAGAGTTATAATATAGATTGATACCCTTAAAAATAACATCTCTCATATGAACAAAAATGACATCGAGTATATATATATATATATATAAATTAATCTTCCATGTACTTATATTTATTTATAAATGTGTAAGTGTAAACTTTCAAGGAAACTCACTTATTATACATGCACAACTGAATATCTTGATACAAGTACATTATATAATCACACGAAAGATCAATTATCATTCATGCATCCATTTTGAGGGTTGTTCCGATAAAGGTAAAATTAATACGATTCTTATGCATATGAAATTTATAAATAAACATCTTAATTAAATCATTTCAATTATGTGATTATTCATCTCAGAAGTAAACCTTTAAATTTAATTTGAAACCATGATTATGAATTCAAGGTATGTCTTTTTTCATAATCACATGGCCAGGATTATATGGATATGCTACCATCTTAATTTTTAAATAGCACGATGAAATTTTATGCCTATTTTTTATAAACATGATGATAAAATTGTAAAAAAAATAACAGCCATTTCATCCATATATATATATATAATTGAAATTGATTCAATAACAATCATTATCATGGTATAAATTCATGTTTTAACAAACATAGATAAATGAGCATATCCATTGGAAAAATTAATATGAATTCAATTTAAGATACAAGATTTGTTAAATACGTATATATAAGTGGAATAATTGTTTTGGAATCATACCTAAAATTAATAATCCTCAGAAATTATTATATTTCTAATGAAACAACCCACTATACTGAATTAAATTAAATTTAAACAAAACATTACAAAATAAATATACACCCCTTCAATTTTAGTTCCAAAAAAATACATAGTTGGATATATATAAATATATAGTTATATATTAATATAAATTTTTACATACATACATATGTATATGTATTTTCTAAAAATAATCATAGTTTGGTAAAAATAAAACCAACCCTTATAAACCATAAAAAAAACATTTCCCCAAGTAGAGTTTAATAAAAATTCAACAACCTAAAAAATAAAAATAAATTTTATTACACACTTAAAGAAATAAAATATCATATAAATGTTTAAAAATAAATATTTGTTCTATGGTAATATTTATTTAATTAGATAACACAACTATATGATGATACATATTTAAAGAACGTCAAAATATTAAAACATAATTTTAATAAATTAAACCATTTACACAAACATAAATTTGAGATTAATTCCCTATAAATTAAAATCTAAATAATAGAATGTATAATCTTCCTTATAATATACTTCTAAAACTTAATTTATATAATAAATAAAATTATCCTGTGTGGAATTGAGATTATATATGTATGTTGTTTGTAAATCAAACTAAACTTGTTCAATAAATTAAACTTTTGAAAAATGAATTCCAAATTCAATAATAAAAATGAAAGATCATAATACCTCCCTTACTAAATAAGTTTAATCATATAAATATTAATTCCCTTACATTATTTGTTATGAAAATAAGTAAACATAACTAGTTATATATGTATATATATATACATACATTTATATATGTATATCAATATATGTATATGTATATACACCCTTAAAAATAAAATTTGAATAGTTTAACTTTATAAACTAACAAACTATTTGTAATCTGAAAATAATTTTGTAAACACCCATTCTTATTTGAAAATCCATAATTAAAATCCAAACAGTAATAAACACAAACCGGTATTTTTAAAATTAGTTTAAAAATAAATACCAAATCACATACATAATCGTACATTGTTTCTTAGAAATACAAAAAAGGGAATTTGCAATAATAATTTCAAAACTTAAATTCCCTTAAAAAAGTTTGAACATAATAATAAAATCATAATTTTGAAGGGTTTTAAATAAAGATAATCTTAACACAAACAAGGTTCAAAAAATACTAAAGTGAGGATCAATATGTAAATAAATAATTTCCCCATCTCAAAAATAATATTTCATCAAATAAATAATTTCCCCTTGACTAATTTGGAAAACTCAATAGCTTCTTGTACACAGAAGACACCTTCTTTACCCATGTTTTAGGATTATTATATTCAATAATGAAGAATGGACTTTATACGCATTTAAATTACTATATATGACCAGTAATGAGAGATGTATATATATATAATATATTAATTAGTAGTATGAACGAAGATTCTAATTCTTGAAAAAAAATGTGGTGCATGCTCATGGCTTGGATCTGACAAAAATAGAAACATTTTCAATTGAAAAATTGGGTCAATTAATTGAAAAAAAAAACAAAACAGAACAAGTTTCCTAAATTCAAAAAGTTTCACCATAAATGAAAACAACGAAAAAATATACTTATCTAATAATCAGAAAATAAATCAAGTGATCAAAACATTTTGTTCATAATTCAAAAGTAAGGCAGAAAATGATTGTTCAATAAAGACAATAGATATCGAAACCCGGGACCAAATCGACGTCAACAGAAGCGGATAACATCAGAGTTAAAAAAAGAATGGGACTCCTACAAACTAAAACAAATCCTACCTTACATAGATCAAAGATCATAGAATAGATATCTAACTGGAAGACTGTAAAGACCTAAAAATACCGTGGATTTTTTTTAATACATGGGATTTTTACAAGTCTGTGAAAACTGATGGTGCTTGATTTCAAGGCCCGGTGTGCCCAGAATCAATTTCTGAAGTTTTGTTTGGGTACATTCAGTAAAATTATGACCAGTTTTTTATAACTTTTGAACCGGTGCTCAGAATTGAAATCTGAGATCACCGTTGAACTCGCAGCACTGGTATTCGCTTAAGAAGACTTTCTTTTCGACGGCAGTGAGTCGAGGATAAAAGTTAGTTTTTGGGTTTTCGTGTGAAGTAATAAAAAAAAGTAAGCTCACATTATTTTGTTTAACTACCATGTAGAGGTTGGGTGGTTAAAACCTTCTCATGGGATTTGGAGGTGGGACCACCACACCTTAACCTCCCTTGGGAGGTTACAATGGTGGGGCCCACCCGAGCATAACCTCTAGTGAGAGGTTATGACGTGGGGGCCAAATAAGGCTTAACCCCTATTAATGGAGGAGGGTAAAACCTCCTCAACTCCCCATCAAATGGGGAGAAACCCCGTGACCTTCTCCATATTAATGGAGCCAACTCCCCTTTAATTTAGTTTGTGCCACCTTTCAAGCATTAATTAGGTGGAGCAACATAATTTAATTTTTCAAATTTAATTGTTATGCCAACTCCACTCCATTTATTAAATGAGTCATCTCATTTAATAAAATCACTCAATTGGAATTTACTCCAATGAACATAATAGATCCTAATCTATTATTTGGCTAGGATTTCATTTTGGGGGCAGTAGAAACAAAAGAGGAAAGTTGGAGGAATATTGGGAGAAGGCTCCCAACGAATAATGTTTCCAATGAAGAACGATCTTCCTCAACTTTCTTCCTCGGAACCCTCTTCGACGCAGGACATCTTTCACCAATCTTTTCTCCTCATCATCATCAATGAACCGACGTACAAGCATGGATTGGAAGTGTGAGGCGTACGCGACGAACGCGACAAACAACGACAACATCATCTTCTTACCGTGACCTCATCGTCGAGCAACGAACAAAGGTTGGGGGTTTACTTTGAGTATTATTCCTTTCCTTTTTCTCATCTTCGTTTAAAAATGAATCGATGTGATATATTGTAAATGATTGTTGTTCAAATTTCTTCCACTTTGTTGAACCAATTGTTATCATTCCTAAACGCGGAGGGTGCGGGCCAAACTAATATGGCCCGACTCCCTCCGCTGATCTCTTTGTGAAGTTTATTTGGGCATGGCGACGAAGCATCAAAGAGGTGACTAATGCGCTGACGACAAAGGTCATTCTACCCACGGCCTCCATGAACCGCACTACCCCCGCGGCGCACCAGTGTTCCCGGTTGAACAGCGTCGGCCCGAGCCATGCCGAACCGGCCTTCCCGGCCACCACTGGCCTGCCTTCTCGAGACCTGCCGGCGTGCTGCCCGCACCCCGCTGGCCTCCCGGTGTGCTGCTCGGCACCCCTCCGGCCTACCGGCGTGCTCCCCGGTGCCCCTCCGGCCTGCCCACACCCTGCCCGGTGCCCCGCTACCCTGTCCGCACCCTTCCCGGCTCCCCACTGTCCTGCCCGCGCGCTGCCCGGTGCCCCTCCGGCCTGCCCGCGCCCAGACCGGCGCCCCGCTGACCTGCCTGCGCCCTGCCCAGCACCCAGACGGTATGCCCGACACCCTATCGGCCTGCCTCGCACCCCGCGTGGAATTCCCACACCCCGCACGGCCTCTCAGTGCACTACCCGGTGCCCCGCCGGCCTGACCGCGCCTCGCGAGGCCTCCCGGTGCCCTGTCGGCGCCCTGCCAACCTCCCGGGCCGAGCCGCCTACGCGGCGACCTCCAGGCCAAACTTTCCCCGCATTCCGCAGGGCCGGACCCAGCGGACCGGGCCGAACCTAAAGGCCTGACCCACCCAACGGGTTGGGTCAGACCCAGAGGGTCTGATCGGGTCGACCCAGACCAGGATGGCCCAGTCTGGGTTGGGCTGAGTCAGTCCGATAGGGTCGGACTAGGCCCAGGCCCATTACTAACCCTTTACATCCTTTGGACATATCTTTGGCACCAGATGTCCGTTTGACGAACCATCAGTGACACTGGTAATCTTGGAGCATGATGGTCCCTTGAATATACCCCATTGGTGTTTGGGGTAAAGTTGAGATACTGTCCGGTTGGATCATACATGAATCGAACCGGGCCCTCCGGACTAAAATGATAATAACTCACAAACTAGGCGTCCGATTGACGTGTCGTCTATTGCATTGAGACCCCTATGACAAGGAGGACCATTGAGATACTTTTACTTGGGACTTCATGACATTTGGAGTATCTACCTATAGATCGTGGGGAGGATCCACCTGATGATGAGAGAGCATAGTGGGGAGACCGAGTAGCTAGCTGAGACCTGACGACTACTGACTGATTCAACTCGGAGTGATTCAACTAGCCTAGTAGGGAGCGCCTTGGTGTCGGGGCATACCCACAGTGGGGAGCACCTCTGTGTGAGCACGACAGACCCACGATACTCGACACTTGGAGTACATCAGGAGGCTACAAGGGGTAGCGCCTCTATGTTATCCGTCAGACCCACGGTGGGGAGTGCCTCTATGTGACGCGGCAGACCCACGGTACTCGATAAGAGAAGTACCTCAGCAGTCCATGGATAGTGGGAAGCACCTCTATGTGACGTGGCAGGCCCACTTTACTCGATAGAGGATAAGTACTCCATCAGCTGAGGTTTCGACAATGTGACTGCAGATGTTACTTGATACTTCCCCTAGAATAAAATCCCACCTGCGCCGAGTCAGTAACTTTTGTGTTTACCTCATGATTGAGATGGATTACTTGATAACATAGGTATATGTATTGGCATATACCTAAGTGGGTAGATCTTTTTATTTCATACTTTTTGGTTTATCCTTGTTGGATTTTGTGATATGTTGAGGGTCTTGGGGTCCCTACTGAGTATCGTTATACTCACCCCTGCACGAGCTATACCCGCACCTCGTTGGGTTGGTTGCACATGAAGGATAGCGCTGACTGAGGCTGAGAGTAGCAGTACTGGATGGAACCCGGAGGTGGACCACACGGCATGATGGTAAACGAATGAGACAGAAGGATGTGGAGCGCTGTCGAGGCGATCTGTACCTACCCTTTAGGTAGGATTCCCCATAGGACGTCCCGACTACTGTTTTACTTTTCTTCATTTGTACATGTACTTTATAGTTTGTCTTATATTTCTGACACCTTTTACTTTTCAGCACTCCTTTTTAAACAGTTTGGGGTAGTCATGGCATGGGCCCCGGGGGACGGGTCATGAAAAATTGGTATCATAGGGTCAGTTCTACCAGAGAACATAGGACTCTGATCTTTATTTTTTATGAAGCAATAGTGTTAAGGGTGTCGAGTGTGGTTTTCAATTCAAGGAGTCTAGTGTTGGTGTGGCGGCTGATGTATCCATACACCAGGACCCTGACTACTGATTTCTGACTCAGTGCATGAAAACACTAATTGCGTGTGAGTTTTCAATAGTTTTGTTTCTTTATGTCAGCTCAACCAGGTTAGCTCACCAGGTATAATATTTTGACCGTGTCACATCTGTTTCTTTCAGGATGCCTCCTAGTGGACAACCAGCTAGATCCCTGAGAGTTGTACGCACAAATATCCCACCGAGTGAAGATGCCTCGGTACAGGGCCCTCTTCCAGCGTAAGAACCAATGGTACCAATACCCGTTGGGCCAGCGATGCCACCAGCCCCAGCAACAGACGATGCATGCCTCTTGAGCATGTTGCACGAGTTCTGGTGTCATAGGCCACCCAGGTTCAGGGGAGAGACAGACCCATAGACGGATGAGGATTGGCTAGAGGCTGTGGTGAGAGTCTTTAGACAGGTAGGGAGACCAGAAAACCTTATGGTGATCCTTATCTTGAGTCTCCTTCAAGCAGCAGCAAGAAGATGGTGGATCCTGATGCTCCGGGTGTATGAAGAGGTGACACTACTATGGAATGACTTTGAGATCCTATTTCGGGCGGAGTTTTTCCTAGCCACCCTTCGTGCGGTGCAGATACAGGAGCTACTACATCTACAGCAGGGTAACATGAGAGTAGCTCAGTACTCAGCGAGGATCACCGACCTCTCATGCTACTCCACAGATATGGTATGGGACCCATTCTTCAGGGCTCAGACCTTCGATAAGGGGATCAGGAGAGAGATTAGGGATTCGATGATCTCTCTCAGCATGACGACGCAGGCGGGGGTGCTAGAGAGAACCCTCCTGGTGGAGAGTTTCCTTGTTGAGCAGTCTCCTGCAGTGAGACCCACCACTAGTCGACATTAAGTAGAGTCTTCTATAGTTGGAAGTAGATAGATGACACAAATGTCCAAGAGGACCAGACCCACAGGTGGACGACAGCATGACTCAGGTTCAGTTGTGCGGGGCACCCGGGGTAGTGAAATACATTCTAGGAGTAGAGAGTGTTACACCTGCGGTGCACAGGGTCACATGGCTCATGGATGTCTAACCCACCATTCAGATGATTAGAAGATAGCTGAGATACCTCCCAGGCAGAGACATAGATTCGATTGAGGCGGTTCGTAGGGAGCAATCAGATGTGAAAGAGGAGCTGGTCATGTAGCTAGCGATGGACGACTTTTCGAGGTGTTATCAGCACCACCACCAGGAGGTCCACCCCGACCGCAGGGAGTAGGTGGATAGGCGAGAGCTCAGCTTCAGGCAGCTGAAGCATACTACTATGGTGCTCTAGAGATGATACGAGGTATGATCTGTGTCTACTCCACCATAGTTGTAGTTATTATAGACACAGGTTCCAGTCACTCTTTCATTGCCACATCCCTCGTTCGGAGCTCAAAGATTTTGACAGAGCTGTTGTCTCTATCCTTATGGATAGAGACTCCTATGGGAGTAGACTCGATGATTACACAATGGTTCCGACAATGTAAGATTACTCTAGGAGGTGAGGGATTCGGCTGGTATCTTCTCATAGCGGCGTCGAGACCTTACGACGTTATCTTGGGTATGGACTATTTATCTACAGTCCATGCTCAGATTGACTATATTAGGTAGAAAGTGCGGTGTGTCTGCACAGATGGGACCAGGTTCACCTTCACCGGAAAAAAGGGAGCCTTTGCAGTGTAGGACGAACTTACTCCGAGGAGGGTGCAGCCAATCACTCATCAGTTGGCCTACCTTACCCTTAGAGTAGTTGATGTGGAGAGTCTGAGCTATCCTGTAGTGGTGGACAAGTAAACGAATGTTTTCCCTAATGATGTTCCAAAACTACCTCCTCATAGAGAGGTGGACTTCTACATTGACATATTCCTCGGGATGGCACCGATATCTACTCCAGCATATCAGATGGCTCCCGCTGAGCTTTGTGAACTACGAGTACAGTTGGAGGACTTGCAGGGCAGGGGATTCATCTGGCTCAGTGTTTCTCCATGGACAGCCCCGATTCTCTTTGCCAAGAAGGTATATGGGAGCATGAGGCTTTGTATAGACTACCGTCGCCTGAACCAGGTGACCGTGAGGAACAATTACCCACTACTGAGGATTGATGTCCTCTTTGATCAATTGAAGGAAGTATGGTGCTTCTCGAAGATAGACCTCAGATCAGGCTATCACCAGATCAGAGTTCAAAATTAGGATGTGTAAAAGATGACCTTAAGATGTCGGTACGACCACTAAGAGTTCTTGGTTATGCCTTTTGGTGCAACTAACGCTCCAACAGTTTTCATGGGACTCATGAACAGGATCTTCCAGCCATACCTCGTTCGTTTTTTCATAGTCTTTATTGATGACATTCTGATATACTGGACTATTGAGGAGGAGCATGCCTACCATTTGCGAGTAGTACTAGACACACTTAGAGACCACCAGGTTTATGGTAAGATCTTGAAGTGACAAGTCTAGATATGAGAGGTTCACTTTGTTGGTCATGCCATCTCAGAGGATGGAGTTGTAGAGGATCCAGTGAAGATTGAGGCGGTACTTTCTTAGGAGCCACCCAGGAGAGTGACTAAGGTATGTAGTTTCCTGGGTTTGGCTGTTTACTACTGGAGGTTCATACCAGACTTCTACAGAGTTGCAGCACCACTTTCAGCCTTGAAGAAGAAGGGGAATCCATTTGTATGGTCAGAGTGATGCCAATATAGCTTTCAAGAGGAGAGGCAGAGGCTGACTAGTGAGCCTATCTTGAGGCTTCCAGAGGAAAGTGTAGGGTACATATTTTACTGCGACACATTAGGGACCGGACTCAGGTGTGTCCTAATGCAGGAGCGAGTAGTGATCACGTATGGTTCTCGGCATCTGAGACAACACGAGTAGAACTACGCTACCCATGACTTGGAGTTAGCAGCAACGGTCTTCTCCTTGAAGATGTGGTGACACTATCTGATGGGTGAATGTTTTATCGTGTACTCCGATCACAAGAGTCTATGGTATATCTTATCTCAGAAGGACCTGAATATGAGAAAGTGATATTGTCTTAATTTCTCCCAGGATTATGGCTTTGAGATAGTCTATACTCTTGGGAAGGGGAACATTGTTGCAGATACGCTCAGAAAGAGATCCGGTATATAGCTGCTAGGAGAGAAGACAGAGTAGCTGGCTACTTTATAGATATAGTTTGTGGATAGAGATGGAGCAGCCTTCCTTCAGTCTCTTACAATCACTCCTCCGCTTCTTTATCGAGTCAGGGAGGCACAACATGGGGATGCTGACTACGAGACACGACATGCTTAGATATCCACTGGGCAGGTACCTGATGGATTTTATGAAGTTGGGGAGCACTTCATTCTCTTCAGAGGATGTACCTTAGAACCAGAGGCACTTCAGGAGGAAGTGTTAAGGCAGTTCCACACATCCCCTCTAGCAGTACATCCAAGAGTGGTGAAGATGTAGTAGGACCTTCGATGATAGCACTGGTGTCCAGGAATGAAGAAAGCGATAGTGGAGTTTGTCTCCTGATGCCTCACCTGTTAGTAAGTGAAGGGGGAGCACCAGGTACCAGCAAGCTTTGTCCAGCCTTTAGAGGTCCCAGAGTGGAAGTGGGATGAGATATCCATGGACTTCGTGATTGGTCTTCCACGTACATCCAGGGGTCATGACTTGATTCGGGTGATATTCGACGGACTCACCAAGTCGGCCCACTTCCTACCGATCAGATAGCAAGGTTCAGTAGAGAGAATTGGACACCTATATGTGATGGAGATTGTGCGTTTACATGGTATTCCTTCGACGATTGTCTCTAATCGTGATGCACAATTTACTTCCCGTCTATGGAAGGGGTTGCAGGAGGCTTTCGGGACACATCTTTTCCTGAGCACCACATTCCATCCTCATACAGATGGTCAGACTAAGCATATTATTCATACCATTGAGGACATGATTCATGCTTGTTTCCTCGACATCAGTCGCAGCTGGGAGGATCACTTACCTCTGGTGGATTTTTCCTACAACAACAGCTATCACTCCACTATCGGGATGTCACCTTTTTATGCCTTGTACAAACGAACTTAAAGATCACCCTTGTATTGAATAGACCTTGGGGAGACAGCACTGGTGGGACCAGAGATGGTGCGAGCTACCACAGAGAAGGTGCAGATCATCCAGGAGGGGATGAAGACTACACAGAGCAGGCAAAAGTCATATGCTGACAGAAGACAAAGACCTATGGAGTTCAAGGATGGCGACTATGTCTTTCTATGGGTCTCACACCGATGAGGTCTACGAAGATTTGGCCGAGGTAGAAAGTTATCTCCAAGATTCATCAGACCTTTCTAGATCCTTAGTAGGGTAGGCGAGGTGGCCTACCGCATGGCTCTTCCACCTCAGTTGCACCGGGTGTACGACATCTTCCACGTATCTCAGCTGAAGAGATACATGCACGACCCTTCTCACATTATCGACCATGGAGAGATGGACGTCGATGATGGGGAGACTTTCACAGAGGTTCTAGTGGCGATTGAGGATCGACAGGAGCGGGTCGTATGTGGACGATCAATACCTCTGGTGTATGTTCGCTGGCAGCACGAGAACCTCCAGGAGAGCACATGGGAGCGGGAGGCTCAGATGCGTGCTGAGTACCCCCATTTGTTTCTATAGTTCGAATTGTAGTTTACGGGGACGCAAAGCCTTTAGGTGGGGAGAATGTAAAGACTCGGAAATCCCATGGATTTATTTTTAATACATGGGATTTTTACGAGTCTACGAAAACTTACTGCGCTTAATTTTGAGGCCCGGTGTGCCCATAATTAATTTTTGAAGTTTTTTTCAGGTACGTTCAATAAACGTACGAGTGGGTTTTTATAACTTTGGAACTGGTGCTCGGAATTGAAATTAGAGAGCACCGTTTAACTCACAGTGCCGATATTCTCTTAAGAAAACCTTCACTTCGACCGCAGTGAGTCGAGGATAAAATTTAGTTTTTGGGTTTTCTTGTGAAGTAATAAAATAAAGTATGCTCACTTTAATTTTTTTTAACCGCCATGTTGAGGTTGGGTGGTTAAATCCTCCTCATGGGAGATGGAGGTGGGACCACCACACCTTAACCTCCCTTGAGAGGTTATGGTGGTGGGGCCCACCCGAGCATAACCTCTCGTGAGAGGTTATGATGTGGGGACCACATGAGGATTAACCCCTATTAATGGAGGAGCATAAAACCTCATCAACTCCCCATTAAATGGGGAGAAACCCCTCGAACTTCTCCACCTTAATGGAGCCAACTCCCCTTTAATTTAATTTGTGCCACCTCGCAAGCATTAATTAGATGGAGCCACTTAATTTAATTCTTCAAATTGAATTGTTATGCCAACTCCAGTCCATTAATTAAATGAGTCATCTCATTTAATTAAATCACTCGATTTGAATTTACACCAATGAACATAATATATACTAATCTATTATTTGGCTAGGATTTTAGTTTGGGTGCAGTAGAAAGAAAGGAGGAACCTGGGATAAATATTGGGAGAAGGCTCCCAATGAAGAACGCTTCCAATGAAGAACGATCTTCCTCGACTTTCTTCCTCGGAACCCCTTTCGATGTGGGACGTCTTCGACCGATCTTTCCTCCTCATCGTCATCAACGAACCGACGCACGAGCTTGGATTGGAAGTGTGGCGGATGCGACGAACGATGACAACATCATCTTTTTTCCGCGACATCATCGTCGAGCAACGAACAGAGGTAGGGGGTTTACATTGAGTATTATTCCTTTCCTTTTTCTCATATTTGTTTAAAAAGGAATCGTTGTGATGTATTGTAAACGATTATTGATCAACTTTCTTCCTCTTTGTTGAACTAATTGTTATCATCCCTAAACGCGGAGGGTGCGGGCCAAACTAACACGGCTCAACTCCCTCTCACCGATCTCTTTGTGAAGTTTCCTTCGGCATGGCAACGAAGCGTCAATGAGGCGACGATGACAAATGTCATGCTACCCACGGCCTCCGGGAATTGTGTCACCCCCGCGGCGCACCGGTGTTCACGGCCAAACACCACCGGCCCGAGCCGCGCCAAACTGGCCTGCCCGACCGCCTCCGGCCATTGGCCCGCCTGCCCGCGGCCAGCCCGTGCACTGCCCGCTCCCTGTCGGCCTCCCCACGCACTGCCCGACACCCCGCCGGCCTGCCCGCGCACTTCCCGGACTTCACCTGCCTCCCCCGCGCGCTGCCCTTTGCCCGGTTGGCCTCCCCGCACGATGCCCGGCACCCCGCCAGCCTACCCCCGCCCTGCCCGGTGCCCCACCGGCCTGCCTGGAACCCCGTCGGCCTGCCCGGGCGCTGCCCGTGCCCCACCGGCATACCCGCGCGCTGCCTGACACCCCAACAACCTGCCCCGCGTGATCCTAGGTGCCCAGCCGGCCTACCCGCGCCCTACCCGGCACCCAGTCGGCCTGCCCCGACCCCCCCGCTGGCCTGCCCGTTCCCTTCCCACGCCTTGAAGGCCTCCCCGCATGCTGCCCGGCACCCCACAGGCCTGCCCCATGCCCCACACGGCCTACCCGCGCCTTGTGTGGCCTCCCAGAGCCCTGCCCGGTGCCCCACTGGCCTGCCCATGCCCCGCGTGGCCTCCAGGCGCCCTGTCGGTGCCTTTCCGACCTTCCGGGTCGAGCCGCCTACATGGCGACCTCCGGGACAAACCTCCCCCACAATATGCTGGGTCGGGCCCAGCAGACCGGGCCAAACCTAGCGGGCTGACCCGCCCAATAGGCTGGGTCAGACCCAGTGGGAATGACCGAGTCGACCCAAACCGGGTCGACCTAGTCTGAGTTGGGCCCAGTCGGTCCGACCGAGTCGGACAGGGCCCCATCCCATTATTGACCCTTTACATCCATTGGCCATATCTTTGGCACCGAATGTCCATTTTACGAACCGTCAGTGACTTTGGTAATCTTGGAGCATGAAGGTCCCTTGAGTATACCCCATTGGATTTCAGGGTAAAGTTGAGATACGGTCAGGTTGGATCGTACACGAATCCAATCGGGCCCCCAGGACTAAAAAGCTAATAACTCACAGACCTAGAATCCGATTGACACGCCGTCTATTGCGTTGAGACCCCTATGATGAGGCGGGCCTTTGAGATACTTCTACGTGAGACTTTGTGATAGTTGTAGTATCGACCTATAGATCATGGAGCAGATCCTCCCGGAGATGAGCGAGCATAGTGCAGAGACGTAGTTGCTGGACGAGACCTGACGACTGCTGACTGATTCGACTCAGAGTGATTTGACTAGTCCAGTGGGGAGCACCTTGGTGTTACGGCAGACCCATGTTGGGGAGCACCTCTGTGTGAGCGCGGCAGACCCACGGTACTCGACACGTGGATTACCTCAAGAGTCTATGAGGGGGAGCCCCTATGTGTGATGCGGCAGACCCACCGTGGAGAGCGCCTCTGTGCGACGCGGCATACCCACGGTACTCGACAAGAGGAGTTCCTCAGCAGTCCAAGGACAGTGGGAAACGCCTTTGTGTGATGCGGTAGGCCCACTGTACTCGATAGAGGAGGAGTACTCCATCAACTGAGGTTCCAACAATGTGACTGGGGATGTTCCTTGATACATACCCTGGAATAAAATCCAGGCTGATCTGAGTCAGTAACTTTTGTATTTACCTCATGATTGAGATGGATTACTTGATAACTTTGCTATATGTATGAGAATATATCTAAGTGGGTTCATCTGTTGATTTCATACTTTTTGGTCTATCCTTGTTGGATTTTGTGAGATCTTGAGGGTCTCAGGGTCCCTACTGAGTATCGTTATACTCACCCATGCACGGGTTATACCTGTACCTCGTTGTGTTGGTTGCAGGCGACGGACATCGCTGACTGAGGCCGAGAGTAGTATAATTGAATGACACCCGGAGGTGGACCACATGGCGTGATGGTAGAAGGAGGAGACATACAGACGTGGAGCGCCATGGAGGCTATCTGTACCTACCCTTCAGGTAGGATTCCCTGGAGAACTTCCTGACAACTGTTCTACGTTTCTTCAATTGTACTTGTAATTTACAGTTGGACTTGTATTTACAGCCCCTTTTACTTTTCATCACTTCTTTTTGTACAGTTTTTCTTATTGTTTTACTTCCAGTTCGTACTCTGTAGTTTTTGTTTTCAGTTTATAATGGCAATACCTTCCCAGTTTTAGGGATTTATGCCTTTGGTGTTAGTCGCCAGCCTCTTGCCTATGGAAGGTGGGCTTGGGGTAGTCACGACATGGTCCCTGAGGGACGAGCCATGACAAAGACCTCGGATCGAGACTCTAATGCACAAATCGGAAATCCTAACTGAAACCGGCGCTCGAACCACCCTTAGCCACAACTCCATCGCCGGTACGACCTCACCTACTCTCGTCTCCCTCACCGGCTTCAGCTTCCTCTGGCATAAGTCCTTGCTCAGACCTCTCTTCCCTGATGAAACCCAGAGACCCGCTCAGGGTCCCTTGTTGCATGACTTGGTTGCACCCAAAAAACCCTAGACTCAATGTTCTTTCTCCCAAATCCACAGACCCGAACCCCTTATTCATTTCCCATTTTTTAGTTTTACCTTAGCATTATTTTTTACCTTGCATTTTTGTCTTTTTTTATTTAAGATTTTCTCTCTACCACTTTAACAAATCATGAATAAATTCACATTATTATTATTCTTATTATTATTGTATCATTATTTGTATATAAATAATTTATTTAATATACTTAATATAAAGGTTAAATTTTTATATGTATAATATTGTAAGTTTTATTTCTACATTCAAAATTTATAAAATAATTTTATAACCTAATAATATTTTATAAAAATAATATTTATTTTATTAATACATTTATTTAAAACATTATATTTGTATAATAAAACCATTTATTATGAATATTAAATATTCATTTAATAATTTATACTATTTTTTTTAAAAAACTAATAGATTTAAGATATTAATAATACATTTTTTACTTCCATTAGATTAAGATAACGCTACTTAAAATACATGACATTTTTAAAATTACATCATATAATACATTAAAATAATAATTTTAAATGACATGTATAAACTCAAAATCTAATAAAATTATAATTTTATAACAGTATTAATTTTATACTATATTCAAATTTTATATAATTCAATTGTAATATACACATATATATCATATTTAAAAAATAACTATATTCATATATAATTATCATTTAAAATATTCTATAAAACAACAATTTTGATAAAATTAAATTTTATTTAACAAAATTATTTATTTAAATATATTATTTGAATAAATTAAAATAATATTTACTTTTAGAATAAATTTGAAAACCATACTTATAATAAAACAATTAATTTCTAGTATTATTTTAAATTTAATTTTCTTAAAAATGTTTATATTATAAATAAATCCATTTAATAAAATATATATTTTAATAAAACAATGTTTAGAATTTTTGGGTTGTTATATTATTCCCCCCTTAAAAATAATTTCTCCCTCGTAATTCATTTTGTTGGACTAAATAGAATTCTGAATATCCATCTTCAGAATTAAGGAAAACTAGGACTAATAAACTCCTAGACTCAACAACAACTAATCTCTAATGTTTTCTAGATCATTCCTCTAATACCAATTGTAAGGACTCATCCTTAAACATTATATAGAAGAGTAAATTTTACCATTATAGGTTTTGGAGAGTTAGATACAAGCTTACAATTTATTAGATTTTCAATAAAAATAAACAAAAAAAACCAAACTTCGCTTTCGTGTGCGTAAAAACGATGGAATCCAACTTTGGATTTCAAAGTGACCTGTGAAAAAAAAATTAAAACACGGGATGAGCAATGGATAAGCCCAGTAAGGGGTTTCAAAACAAAACCATAAAGAAATAATTTTTCTTTTAATACATTTCTTTTAAATACATGTTTTAATTCATGAAATTAACTTTTCTCATATCATTTCATCACCATTTTCTTGAGAGATTATAAAAAATATTTTAATATAAACTCTTGATCAAAGTATCTATACTTATTTAAGAGTTTAAAATAAAATACATTATAGAATATGCATGAACTTGAGTAGAAATGTATGAGATGCCACTTATAATTTAAATAATGACCATACATAATTATGTATGACAAGCCAGGTATGTGGACACAGCTTTTCACATGAAATGTTACATGATTGGATTTGCTCAGAAAATAAAACCCAAACATATATATGAAAACCCTGAAATGATGGATAAGTTCTTAACTATTGTTTATGGATTAGAAATGAAAAACCAACCCTTCATAATAAACTATATACATAAGTATAAAACATTATTCCATGTGCACTTGAAAATTTATAACTGATTAATACATATTCTCAAGTGAATGATTATGAACCATCATTATTCTACTAGTCAAATAATCACAAGGTATCTCATTTTCTAGATTCCTAATGAGATAATGCATAATGAAAGACATCATAACCATTCTATCAAGGCCTCAGGCTAAGACAATACATAACCATTTTTTCAAGGCCTTGTGAGAAGACCTAGTTAGTCTCACGATACATATTGATGCATCAAGAGGCTATATCGGTCCTCATCCACCACATAATAAGTTCAATGTATTCCTCATAAGTCTGATAAAAATATATCTTTAAATCAAAGTGTCCCATACCACTTTGATTTATATTAATCTTTATCACAGGTCAAATAAATTAATTAAACAAACCAAAGTATCTCATACCACTTTAATTGATTTTAAATCTTATTCATAGATGAAATAAATTCATTAAATGATCCAAAGTGTCCCATACCACCTTTAAAAGTTTAGTTATTAATGAATTTATTATCATAAAAAGATTCACCTCATACTTAAATTGATTTTCTTGATTTGTAAGTCATAAATAAAATGAATGATGAAATAAATGAACATTCAAAAATGCATATATGGTTGTCTCTTCTCAAAATAAAATTTTACAATAAATAAATATCTTTCTCACATAAAATTATAAATAAAAGATTTAAATTCCTGAATAAATACATGTTTTTGATAATCTTGGAAAACTTCTTTGAGACCATAAGTTTATTATGAATGAAATTTGTTTTGATGTTACACTTTCTGTATGACCATGAATGTATGCAGATGGAACATCCATAGGTTTAAGATAACATGACGACATGCAATGTGCATTTTTTTTAAAATATGATGTTAAACATTATAACGTGTCTGTAAACATTATATCCTTTGTATATATATGTATACCATGATTTTAATTTTTAAAATGAAAGAACTTAATGTTTCCCACATATATATACACACACACAAATTTATATGACATGATATTTATAATACTCTAATTTTACAGATAAATCCATATTTAATGAAAACATTGATAAATATAAATATTCATATTTAACAAGAGTTAGAATATAGCTTGATACCCTTAAAAATAACAATTTTCATATGAACATAAATGACTTTGAGTATATATATATATATATAAACAAATTTTAATCACTCAAGAACTTATATTTATTTATAAATGTGCAAGTGTAAACATTCATGGAAACTCCCTTATTATAATTTCACAATCTAATATCTTGATTTAGGTACATTTTATAATCACATGAAATATCAATTGGAAACCATGCATCCATTTTAAGGGTTTTTTCGATAAAGGTAAAATTAATACGATTTTTCTACATATGAAATTTATAAATAAACATATTAATTAAATCATTTCATTTATGTCCTTATTCATCTCGAAAGTAAAAATTTAAATTTAATTTGAAACCATGATTATGAATTCAAGGTATGCCATTGTGAATAATCTAATGGATATGATTATATGCAGATGCAACACTCTTAATTTTTAAATAGCATGATGACATGGTATGCACATTTTTTAGAAACATGGTGATAAAATTATAAACACAATAAAAACCATTTCATCCATATGTATATATAATTTACATTGACTCTATAACACTCATTATCATGGAATAAATTCATGTTTGAACAAACATTGATAACAGAGAATATCCATTGGCATAGTTAAAGTGAAATCAATTTAATCCATAAGCTTTGTTAAATATGTATATCTATGTGGAAAAATTGTTTCAGAACCATACATAAAATTAATAATCCTTAAAATTGATTAGATTTATAATGAAACAACCTGCTATACCAAATTAAATTAATTTTAAACAAAAAATGAAAAAATAAATATAAACCCTATCATCTTTAGTTCAAAAAATAAAAATACATAGTTGGATAGATATGCATATATATGTATATATACATATAAATTTATACACACATATATATATGTATATGTTTATTTATTTTTAATAAATTAATATATTTTGTTAAAAATAAAACCTATTCTTATAATCCATAAAATAAACATTTCCCCAAGTAGAATTTAATAAAAATTCAACAACCTAAAAAATGAAAATAAATTTAATTACACACTTATAGAAATAAAATCTAAAATAAATGTTCAAAAATAAATAATTTTTCTATACTGAAATTTATTTAAGAATAGAACAAAAGTATATGAAGATAAATATTTAAGGAACATCAAAATATTAAAACGTAATTTTAATAAAGGAAATCTTTTATGCAAACATAAATTTGAAATTAATTCCCTATAAAATGAAATCTAAACACCAGAATTTATAATCTTCTTTATAATGGAATTTCAAAATATAATTTATATAATAAATAGATTGATCCTTTGTGGAATTGATATTATATATGTATTTTGTTTTTAAGTCAAACTCCAACTTTCCAATAAATTAAAGTTTTACAAAATGAATTCCAAATTCAAGAATAAAAATCAAAGATAATAATATCTCCCTTACTAAATAGGTTTAATCATATAAATACTAATTCTTTTACATTATTAGTTATGAAAATAAGTAAAAATAATTAGATAGATATGTATATATCTATGTATGTATATATAAACATATACGAGTATATGTATATGTATATACACCCTTAAAATTAAATTTATATAGTTTAACATGATATACTAACAAACTATTTATAATTTGAAAATTAATTTGTTAACACCCATTCATATTTGAAAATCCAAAATTAAAATAAAAAAACTAATAAACACAAACCCAATTTATAAAATTGGTTTAAAAATAAATACTGAATCACCTACATAATCATACATTGTTTCTTATAAATATATTAAATGTGATTTTTCAATAATAATTTATGAACAATGATTTCCCTTAAAAAATATGTTTGAACATAATAATGAAATCATAATTTTTAATGGTTTTAAATAAAGAAGATCTTAATGAAAAATGGGTTCACATAATACTAATTTGAGGATCAATATGTAAATAAATAATTTCATCATCTAAAAATTAATATTTTATCAAATAAATAATTTCCCCTTACTGGATTTTGATGACTCGACATCTTATCATCTGTAGAAGACACCTTCTTTTCTCAAGTTTGATGATTGTTATATTCAGTAATGAATAATGGATTTTATATCCATTTACATTACAGTATATGAATTGTGCTGAGAGATTTATATATGTATATTATATTAATTGGTACTATGGACGAAGAAATCAATTATTTAAATGAAATTTTCGGTGGGAGCTCATGGCTTGGATTCGACAAAAATAAAAATAGTTACAATTGAAAAATGGGCTCAATTCATTGAAAAAAATAAACCAGAACAAGTTTACCTAGTTAAAAATTGTTTAGCATAAATTAAAACAAGAACAAAATATACATATCTAATCTGCAGAAAAGAAATCAGCAGATCAAAATATTTTTTTCCTAATTCAAAAGTAAGGCAGACAATGATTGTTCATTAAAGACTAAAGAGGTCGACAACCAAGACCAAATCGAAATCAACAGAAGTGACAAACATCATAGTTAAAAAAACAATCGGACTCCTACAAACTAAAAAAAATCCTACCTTGTGTAGATTGAAGATTGAAGAATAGCTAACCTACTTAATGACCTCAAATCGGGACTCTGATGCGTAAATCAGAAATCTTTACCGCAATCGGGATCGGACAACCCTTGGCCCCAATTCCATCCTTGGATCGACCTCGCCTGCTCCTGACTCCCTCACTGGCTTTAGCTTCCTCTCGCGCAATACCTTACTCAAACCTCTCTCCTTGGATGAAACCTGTAGACCCCCTCGAGGTCCCTAGTTGCATGACTCGGTTGCACCCACGAAACCCTAGGATTGATTTTCCTTCTCCCAAATCGACAGACCCTAACCCCTTATTTGTTTCCCATTTTTTTAGTTTTTCTTTAGCGTTATTTATTTTTGAACGCACATTTGTGCCTTTTTTTATTTACGGTTATCTCTCCCCCTCTTTTACTAATCATGAATAAAGTCATATAATTATAATTATTATGATAACAATAATAACAATAATAACAATAATAATAATAATTATTATAAGTATTATTAGAATTACATCATTATTATTATATAATTAATTTTTTGAATATACATAATATAATGGTTAACATTGTATAAGAAAAATATTATAAGTTTAATTCTTACATTCAAAAGATTTAAAATAATTTTATAACCTACTAATATTTTGTAAAAATAATACTCATTTTATTAATATATTTATTAAAAACATTATATTTGTATAATAAAACTTTTTATTATGAATATTCAATATTCATTTACAGAATTATACTATTTAAAAAAACACTTAATAGATTGAAGATATTAATAATACATTTTTTGACTTACATTAAATTAAGATAAAGCTACTTAAAATACTTGACATTTTTAATATTACAACATATAAAACTTTTAAATAATAATTGTAAATTTCATGTATAATCTCAAAATCTAATAAAATTATAATTTTGTAATAGTATTAATTTTAGATTATATTCATAATTTTATATAATCAAAAAATAATATACATATATATATATATATATATATATATCATATTTCAAAAACATGTTAATTATATTCATATATAATTGTCATTTAAAATATTATATTAAATAATTTTTTAATAAAAGTAAAATATATTTATTAAAATTAATTATTTTAATATATTCGTTAAATAAATAAAAATAATAGTTACTTTTAGAATAAATTTGAAAACTGTACATATAATAAAAAAATTAATTTCAATTCTTATTTTAAATAAAATCTTCTTCAAAATGTTTAAATTATAAATAAATTGATTTAGTAAAATATATTTTTAATAAAACTATGTTTAGAATTTCTGGATTTTTATTGAGAGCCACATTCTTTTTCATTGTTCCTAATGAGTTTTAGAGAAAATCCTCTCAATCTTGATAGATATCCTCTCATAGAACACTCTGAAGAATACAAGGAAATTCTCCTCCACCACCAGAGTGAATCCATTATCCCTTGAAATATTTAGTTGTGATTAGTGATAATCATCACAAGCATTCGATTCATCCTCTCTTGAACATATAGAATTCAATAACGATGATCGAAGATTCATGATGCATGTGTGGATCACCGCTAAAGGGAATCTACCCTTGATTCCACTAATGTAATGACTATAAAAATAGTGGTCTACTAATTCATTTTCTTCAAAGAAATAATTTAACGATAGGTAGTTATTTAAATTAATAAATTAATTATTAATTATATATGAATTGCTTCCCTCTTCATGGATTCTGTGAACACATTTCTATATAGTTCTAAGAGTAATTCTAAAGAAGTTGATGGAAAAAAATTTGCACCTATTAACACACTTTTTTTGTGCCTCGGAACCTTGAAATAGATGTTTAGGTAGGTAGAATTGATAGGAATCTTGCACACCATTCTAATGGTTTCAACCTCTTTATATGGGTCTCAGAGATACTCCTAGATCCTTCATTTCATTTACTCAAAAGTTATGCAATGTTTAGTTACAAACATAATATCAACACCGATCATATTTTTATGTATTCAAATTTAAATTAAATCTTTGAATCTCTTCTACATTTTATGTATTAATTAAATATTTTACATGTAAGAATCAAAATGCTAAAACATAACATTAAACTATTATGTTAAATCATTAAATAAAATTTCACATATAATATGATAACCCTTTTATTTTTAAAAATGAATCAATTTTATTTTTTTAATTCTATAGATTCATATTAATATTTATTATCATAATGTTATAAAAATTTTTATTATGTTATGGTACAATAATATAATTTTCATTTGGAAAATATGTAGTTTTTAATCATACTAAATTGTTTTATAAGTATTATGTGGTTTAATTTAATAATAAATTTTATAAATTTTATCATTTAAATTTGATAATATAATCCTTATTTTTAGATTTAGAATATCAATGTTAGTTTAGGGTGATTTTTTGTATTTTTCTAAAAGGGTTAATTTTTTAGCAAATAGTGGAAAATATTGTGTTCTCAAATACCATAAATTTTCCTTTGATTAAGTATTTACATAGTAATATTAGGTTTTGGACTAGTTTTAAAGTCACATATCTATCCTTTTTTATTCATAAGCTAAAAAATTTGATAATAATTAATGCTATAATTGATTTTGGAGGAAACATTTACACTTAAAAAGCCTTTTTCTAAAAACATTAGTTCATTACGTTATGAGAACTTATATTAAAAGTAGTTTCTACCACATATTCAAATTGAATCTTGAAAAAAAAAATTCAAATTTTGAACCACTACATTAAAATTATTTAATGAGGTCTATTGTATTTTTTTGGCGGGAGTGAGTAAATATAGAGGGGGATGAATTCTATTCCCAATAAAATTTCTATTTAAAAAAAATTAAAAACTAAATGTCAAATTTAATATAAAAAACAAAGTTAATTAAAATGGTATATATATATTAATTTTATATTTAAAATAATTTCTCAAAGTTGGGATTAACTCTCAGTTAAAATATCATAAATACTTTAAATTTTGAAACAAGGTTACTTAATAAAAAAATTATATAAAAAAATTAAAAACATGCATCAAATTAATGTTGTTTTATAGTTTAGAAAATGAAAAATAACATTAGAATTAAAAAACAAGAAAAAATCAAAATGTAATTTAAACAACAGGTTCGATCTCAAGCCGAGACTTAATCCCCTCTTCTTCGAAATCCCTTATTTCTAAATAGTTTATTAAATAATAAACTAATCCACAACTTGGACTGGGTTTTTAAAAAATAAGAAGACAAGACTTCCTAGGATTAGAGACTCTTCAATATTTATACATGGGATACAAAAAATACTAAGTCACACAAGACCTATTCCACAATTATTCATGGGAATACAGATAAATGAATTTAATAGAATATCAAGAGTTTTCTAGTTTAGTATAGAAGACTATGTTTTTATAGATAAATAGGAAAATATAAAACACAACTCAGAAGAATAGATTACATTTAAATATAAATATATAAAAAGATTGTAAATGTAATATGGCTCAATCCATGTAACTTAAATTGTCTGAAGTTGTTGAGTTTTTCTTTGGAAAAACATTGGACATGTTTCTCTAAAAAATTGGAAAATAAAGTTTCATAAAGAATTTTCTATAGAATAGACTCTCGTTTAAATATCCTTTATTATTATCTATGTTTGAGAAAATTTGTTCAGTAGTCTATCATCTCTTCACATGGTTGACTAATTCTATTAAATACATCTGTATCAGAAGTAGCCATTAGAGAATAATATTTCTTCATTAAATGCACAGACTCTTCATTTAATACTTCAAAACTACCCATTGAATATTTGAAATGATAAAATTATAAGTTAAACATGAAAATAAATATTTAGTTAAATTATGATTAGTAGAGCTCAAGGAAAGTTAATAGGGTAAACTAATGTGGCAGGTTGACACGGTCAATTCATCTCTTCATGCAGACAACTCATTTTCACATGTGGTAAGTTGATAACTTCATGGGGTATGTTGTTTCATCATGCAATCACCATATTAGAAGTGATGGTAAATATATTAATTGATAAAATATTACACATACCAAGGCATAATAACTCTATCTCTCCATGTGATAGGTAATTGTCTTCATGTGGTATGGTGATTCTTAACACATGGTAAGATAAATCTTTAATGTGTGGTAGGTTCATGACATAGAAATTTTTTGTTCATATGACTCATGGTGTAATGCCCTGATCCCAGTTACCCAAAGTTAATGCATTATTACATAACATTGTCCTGATATAAGGAATCATGTCCCGAATTACCGATCAGTTTAGTAGACTTGGAAGTACTAGATACATTCATAAGTTTTACATTACATCGTGAAATAAAAATATCAACAACATTTTTTCATCTTTTGAACACACTTATATACTTATATTATCTCTGTAGGTCAACCATAAAATATTCTTGACATCCTAGAAAAAATAAAACATAGAAAGGGGTGAGATCAGATGCTTAGTAAGGATAACAATATAGCGGATACTTTCATAAATAATCATAAACATTTAAGGTGATGTATAAGACTAAAACAAAACCCTTTTAAACATAAAAATCAGAATAATATGGAAAAGATAAAATCAAATAATACCATTTACTTATTCACATGGATTTTCTACTAGTTGAATAATCAAATGCAATATCAATATCCACTTTTATAATGATGGAATGCATAATTCCAGACTTCATAACCTCCTAGTCAAGGCCTTGTGCCAAGACTACAATTAAGATTTTATCAAAGACTTGTTCCAAGTCACTAGTTTGTCTCATGAGACCTACCAATGTATCAAGGAGCTATAGCAGGCTCCACCTGTCACTTACTAAGTCCAATCCCTTCCTCATATGAAAATGTTTAAACATAACATAAACATTTGTATTAAAACTAGCATAAAAAATGTCAATACTTTATCCATAAACCATGAATGGTAAAAATAACACATCCAAAGTAAAAAATATCCAAAAACCATAAATAAAATATGGAAGATTTTTATCAAAATAAATCAACTTCAAACAATTTTAAAATCCATCAAAAGATGTTGATATAGATGAAATGGAAACTATTTGAAATAAATACCTCTTTCTATTTTGAAATCATTTAAAAGTCACATAATTATAAAAGAAAAAATTTATTTTTAAAATATTCTTATAATATTGTAAGGTAATATTATATTATATTATAAAGGCATAAAATAGTCGCACCCACTATCTAATTTAAAAAACATTCTTAACTTAATTTTGTCGAAAAGGCCATAAAATACCTTGTTTGGAAAACAAAGAAAAGATTCCTTTAAAAACATATAAGATCAAATAAGGGTATAAATTAATTTGAAACATTTTCTAGTAAATAATGAAAATGATTTGAAATACATTTTTAATAAAACATGGATGTGGATGACAAAGAGGTCTCAGTAGATACTTACGTAAAAACATCCTCGGATAATAAAGAGATTGTGAAATTAACCCTTACCTTGTACTTTTCCTTGGTTAAGGTTATTTTAACCTCTTTTATAATATTTAAATATTTTTTATTAAATTATACAATAATTATTTACATAAATATGATATCATATATTATGTTCTAATATTGCTTTATTAATAATATTTTAGTAGTTTCATCGTTTTGGGTGTTAACTAATTCATTTTCGTTTATATTATTGTTTATGTAAGCTATGTATATTATGGTTAGGATGTATTTGATTCATAAACAGAATGATATTATGTTCATAAACATTATTTTTTATCATAAAATTAAAATTATTCTTGAATTATTACGATGGGGAATAAATCTCATCGCGTTCGTGGAGACGGTAATCTGTACGTACGCATGAGCGACAATATCATTATATTGATGGTGAAATTGTATGTAATTGGATGTTATATAATATATAAAGAATAATTAACATGTTATATTTATTATTTACATCATTTATACTCATTATTATACCCATCCAAAAAATGAAGGGTTTGAATAACAAACTACACCACGACGTGGAGACGATAAGCCATACGTACGCACGTATGGTGACTTTTTCATTAATATGATGGATAGAATAATGAATATGGTTATAAAATTTTTATAATAACATCACATTATATATAAGATACTGGATTTATTATTTTATAATGGAAACAAAAAATAAATAGGAAGTGGAAGAAGAAAAGAACTTGAAATAGGTGACGAAATATTTACCTCTTCTTCGGGTTCTTCCTTTTGATTTGATCAAAAGGGCTCCCTTCTATGTCTTTCTGACAAAAGGAAGGCCTCTAGGATAACGTTAGGAAAATTGGGAGGATATTTGGTCAGGGGTTGTCTGATCCAAATGGATTCGGAGGTGTGAAATTAAGAGAAGGAGAAGTACCCTTTTATAAGGGAGGTGAGGGTCACTTTAAGAAAAGTTTGAAATATTATTTTATAATAAAATTATTTTCGGTTTCTAATAGATAAAATGATTTATTTCCAGGATAAGGTGGGGATGGGTCGAAAACCTTTCAACCAACAGGTTTTAGATAGGTTTATTTCACCTTATTAACCTTATCTTTTAGATTTACCTCTTAGTTAAATAGTTTGACATTTACCACGTCTCTTTGTAATTTTATATTATATGGTTAATAAACATACTATAATAAGCCAAGAGAAACCCAAGTGGTTCATTATTAATAACAATATCCTTATCTAAGTCCTTTTTCTGATCCTTATATTTTTTGGAATATTATATCAATTAATAATATTGTATTTTCTTTAAAAACTCAATTATGTAAATTTTTACACTATTTAGTATTTGTTTTTTGTGAAAATCCTAAAAGAATGATTACTTCAAGAAAATTATTTAGTCAAATCTAAAATGTCATATTAACCCATAAAATTAGTGTAACTCATCAAAAGTCTCAAATTGGATTTATTTTGATATTTATAATATCAATTATTTAAATCCTTCATTAATAAGGTAATTACTGCATCATCATTGTGTAATAAATAAATTAACTTATTTAATGCATAAAAATTATAAATAAAATTCCATTATGTAGGAAATATTTTTATATTTCTAATTAATATTTATAGTTGAATTTATATTGTGTGTAACCCTATATTAAAAATGTTTTAGTTATTAAACTTTGAATTTAACTCTTTTAACTCTTCTTTAAATAAAATAATAATAAATTTCCTAATCTAATCCCAGTGGACAAAAAGGGATCATATTTTATTCCTAATGTTGGTTTTGGTTGAATTACACTTATCCAATAGAATTAAGACATGTGTTAGGGTAATTATGATATCATTTTATCCTTAATTACCCTATTTACTTTTAACTGTGGTAAATAAAAGTCAAAAGTTACTATTCAAAAAAAATAGTTTTTTCTTATTGAACAACATTTTACTTACTGATATCAACCATTTCTCTTGGTGTTTTTAAATTCAACTCATAGAAGTGGTAATATTATGCATTATGAAAATTTTCAAATTCTTCTAGAAGGTGGGTAAATGACAGTAAAACTTTCAATAAAATTTTATATATCTAAAATTATTAGAAAATGAATCCATTGAATTAAATTGAACACATATAAATATTATTTATCTATTTTTAACTAAAATAAATTAAAATAAAATAATAACTTACTTAAATAAAAAGTCGGTTTTAAATAATAATGTAGTGTTTTCACTATTCATCAAAAATTGATTTTTTTTCAGAAAAATACCAAAAATTCACCCTAAGCTAATTTCGATATTACAAATTCAAAAATGAAGACCATTTTGAAAAATAAAATTTATGAAATTTCAAAAATTGGGTATTACTATTAATAATTGCTACTTTGATTGGTCGTGGTATGTTAAAACTCCAAGTTCCATACAACACAAGCTACTATATTATTCAATGGGAAACGTACCATGGAAGCTTAGGGTGTTACCTTCTCCCCTCCTTAAAATAATTTCTTCCTAGAAATTTCTAGAATATTATTTCATAAAAAGATTTAGGTGGTTCCTCATCATAAGTTCCTCGGGTTCCCACATTGCCTTTTACATCTTATGGTTTCTCCATAGAACTTTTACCAGGTGAGTCATCCAGTTTCTCATCACTTGTTCTCTGGTATCAAGTATTTTGACATGATCTTAATAATAATATAGATCATGTTCCAATTTTATTTCCTGATAGGTGAGTACATGCATTGGTTTAGACATTTATTTTATCAACAGTGATATATGAAACACATCATGAACTTTTGATAGACTTGGAGGCATTTCCAAATGATAAGCTACAAGTCCAGTTCGTTATAGAATTTCAAAAGGTCCGACGTACCTAGGACTCAATTTAACCTTATTAACAAAATGTATAACACCCTTCCATGGAGGTACCTTCAAGAAAACATGGTCTCCTACTTGAAATTCCAAATCCTTCCTTCGGTTATCGGCATATCTCTTTTGCCTACTTTGGGATTCTTAGATGTGGGTTTGGATAATCTTCACTTTTTCCATTGTTTCCTCAACAAGTTCTAGGCCTACGAGTTTTCTTTCACCAACATCTTCCCAACAATTTGGTGTGCAACATCTCTTTCCATATAACGCTTCATATGGTGCCATCTGAATACTTTAATGGAAGCTATTGTTATAGTAAAATTCTACCATAGGTAAATATTGATCCCACATACCTTGAAAGTCAAGTGATCAAGATCTCAATATGTCTTCTAAGGTTTGAATAGTCTGTTCTGATTTTCCATTGATTTGATGGTGGTAGGAAGTGCTCAGATGAAGTTTAGTATCTAGGGCCATCTGAATAATTTTCCAGAATCTTGATGTAAAATGGGGATCACGATCATAAACAGTTGATAGGGGTACATCATGGAGTCTTACAACTTCATTAATATATAGTCTTTCCAGATGTGTAAGTGGTAAATCTTCTCTTATAGCAAGAAAATGTGATGACTTGGTAAGATTATCAACAATGACCCATATTTCATCATTCCTTATAGGAGTCTTTGGTATCCCCATGAAAAAGTCCATCGTAATATTATCCCATTCCCACTCAGCTATGGTAAGAGGTTGTATAAATACTCCAAGTTGTTGTCGTCCATCTTTCACTTATTGACAAACCATACATCTTTACCCAAAATCAGAAATATCCCTCTTTATGTTGTTCCACAAAAAATGTTCCTTCAAATATCTATACATATTGGTGCTCCCCGAGTTTTTATAGAAATTGGATTTATGAGCATCATCCAACAATTCCCTTTTTAGATCAGGTATGTAGGAAAAAAATTCTCTTCCCAAATTTCAAAATTCTATCTTCATATATGAAGTCACTCAATCTCCCATCATTCACAACTTTAATCATCTTTTGAAACTTCTCATCATCAGTCTGAGAACTCTTTATCATTTCTAGTAAAGATGGTTTGGAAACCATTTGAAAAAGTATTGATGTTTCACCTTCCATAGTTATTCCCATATCCATCTTTACTAGATCCATGAAAATATGATCCCTTTCAACTCTCATATTGTTCAAAACTCTATGATCCTTTTTTCTCAAGAATATGCCACCTTATTTGCCTTCCCCGAGAAGTAGTGTATAGTGAAATCATAATGCTTGAGTAGTTTGAGTCATCTCCTTTGCCTCATGTTGAGTTCTTTTTGTGAGAAAATATACTTCAAACTCTTGTGATCAGTATAAATCTCACATTTTTCACCATGGAGATAGTGTTCCCATATCATCATAGCAAATATTATAGCTGCTAACACAATATCATGAGTGGGATAGTTTTTATAATATATTTTTATCTATCGTGATGCATAGGAAATAACTCTATCATTCTTCATAAGGACAAAACCAGGTCCTTTGTTTGAAGCATCACTACAAATAACCAACCCATCGTTCCCTGATGGTAGAGTCAAGATAGAATAATTGACTAATATTCTCTTCAGTTATTCAAAAATTTCTTCACATTATTTTTTCCAATAAAATTTAACCCCTTTATGAGTGAGCTTGGTTAATGGGTTAGCCAATCTGGAAAAAATTTGGACAAAACGCCGATAATAACCTATTAAACCAATAAAACTGTGTACCTCAGTTATACTCATCGGTGCGGGACTTTCTTGGATTTCCTTGGCCTCTGATGGATCAAAAATGATTCCATCCTTTGAGAAAATATGGCCAAGAAAATAAATCTCATGAATCCCAAATTCACACTTGCTAAACTTCCCATATAATTTATTTCTTTTAAGAGTACTTAAGATAATGCGCAATTGATTTTCATGATCTTCGTAGGTTTTTGAGTATACCAAAATATCATCAATAAATAACACTAGAAATTCATCATGATATTCCTTGAGAACTTTATTCATTATATCCATGAAGATAGAGGGTGAATTCATTAGTCCAAAAGGCATTACTGTAAACTCATAATGCTTGTACCTGGTTCAAAATACTGTTTTCAAAATGTTTTCCTTCTTCACACACAACTGATGATATCCAGATCGAAGGTCAATCTTTAAAATTTTTTGATCTCCTTGAATTTGGTCAAATAAATCATTAATGTGAGATATGGGATACTTGTTCTTTATTGTTATAGCATTGATCTCCTTGTAGTCAATGTGCAACCTCATAGATCCGTCTTTATTTTTAACAAAAAGGACAGTGGCTCCCCATGGAGAAACTATGGGGAAAATAAATCCCTTATTACTCAATTACCCTAGTTTTTTCTTTAGTTCCACTAATTACACAGTGGCTATTCTATAAGGGGTCATTGATATGGGCCTTGAACCATGAATTAAATTTAAGGAAAACTCAATTTCTTGTTCTGGAGGATGTCCAGTTAAATCCTCTATAAACACATCAACATATTCTTGCACAATAGGTGCATCCTCTATTCAAACATTCTTTTCCTCACCCATAGTTATTTCATTCTCTTCTTCCCCAATAACAAAATTTAGTAGAGCTACAGGGGTAGGATCTAGCTAAGAATCAGGTGGTGACATTTCTTCTCAAAAGATAAGATGCTCCTTATCATCATTGAACACTATAACCTCTTTCTTAAAATAATTTTTTGCATATTGGTCCAAAATAAAATCCATTCAGAGGATTATATCAAATTCAATCATGGGTATGACGATGAGATCGATAGATAAAGAACATTTATATTCCCTAATGGGAACTGATTCACAATACATTGTTACGATGATACTTCCCTTCAGTGTTTTGACTGAAAACTCCCCCGTTAAGTCAAATTGAAAATATCTATTTTTCTTAGAAAAGTGGGAAGATATGAAACAATGTGATGATCCAGAATAAAATAAAGCATTGGTTAAACTTGACGAAACCATTAAATTACTTTCCACTATGTCTTTCAGAGCTTCAACCTCAGTAGTAGTGATCTCATAAGCTTGGCCATGCTCCCTTGGCCTTTTTTGAGGTAAGTTCCCTTGGCGCATAGGAAATTTATTTGCATAATTCCCGTTTTCTCTACAATTGTAGCATTAAACATTTGCAGCCTCATTTTTTCCTTACAACCACGAGCTTGGTGGCCTTTTTCACCACACTTGTAACAGACTCCCATTCCCTTCAGAAAATTACTGGGGTGTTTCTTCCCACATTTACCACATGATGGATATTAAACTTTTCCCTTCTTCTCTATATTTCCATTTCTAGAGTTTTCAGCGGATCTCTTTTTCTCTTGTTTTTCTTTAAAGTCGTAAGACTTAGAGAATTCTTTTTTGTCTTGATAGCACATGAGACAATATCTTCAAACGTTGAGAAGGATTGTGAGACTAATTCTCGATGGAGAAATGTTTTTAACCCATCAAAGAATTGATTAATATTACTCTTTGGGTTACGTATATAATCTGTTTCATGCCTTGATAACCTTGTAAAGTTAGCCTCATACTTTACGAAATTCTCATCCTCCTTTTGCCTCAAACTCAGAAATTGTCTTCTTATATCTGATCGATGCTCACGAGGAAAGTATTTTCCTAAGAAAATATCTTTAAACACCCTCTATTACATGTTCGATACTTCTTCATATTCTGTTGTGTTTTGGATTAATGGGAATCGTTGATCTTCATCCCCCGTGAGGTGATAAACTTCCATGACAACTTTTTCCCTTTCGCTACTCCCCAGAGCATGAAATATTTTCTCTAAGAAGTTTATCCATTTCCCAGCTACTAATGGATTTGTACTCTCATTGAATGTTAGTGGTTTTTTCCTCATGAAGCGGTCTAACATTGATCCTCTGCATTGTGGATCAGGGTTCTCCATGTGGGTAAGGTTATTATTCATAACCTGAGTGACTTGTCCTAGTATGTTAATAATCAGATCAGCACCAGTTTCTTCACCAGCTCCACTATAATTATGTTAATTAGGAGGGAAATCCCTAAATGGATTACGTGTGTTGATACAATTTCCATTATTTCCACTAGGCACTATTTCTAAACAATTTCATACACTAGATTAGTTTATGAATCGCAATAGATAATTCCAAACTTGTAAAATAGTTAACATAAATTGAAAAGTTTATGTATATAATCCATAATCAAAAAATGTTTTCTTTGAGGAAGTATATACTCATAAACCCTTCATAACAGTTTGTAAAGAAAATAAGAATTATCCTTTGCATATCCCTTGGGAGTGTCATAACCAAGTGTGCAACAAGGCATGTTGTCATGCACCAGTTCTCGTATGAGTCTAGCTCAAAGCGGTGTTTTGGGGTTTTACCCCGAGGTACATATGTTCCAGAGCTTCCTCTACCTGCTCGTATCCAGACCGAGATGTATTTCTTGGAAAAATCACAAAATCCCTACAATACCAAAATTATAGGAAGTTCTTATATACTAATCCAAAAAGTCTATCTTATGGTAATGTTCTCTAATTAAAGTTTTTCTAAATATAGCTTCCAAGGTTTGTACTAAACTTCCTTTGATACCAACTGTAATGCCCCGACCCTAGTTACCCAGAGTCGGTGCATTATTACATAACATTAGCATGATACAAGGAATATTGTCCCAAAATACCGATCAGTTTAGTATCCTTGGAAGTACTAGATACATTCATAAGTTTTACATTACATCATGAAATAAAAACATCAACAACATTTTTCCCCTTTTAAAAAACATATATCCTTAGATTATCCATATAGGTAAACCATAAAATACTTATTCAAATCTTGGAAAAAATAAAACATAGAAATGGGTGAGCTTAGATGCTCAGTAAGGATAACAATATAGAGGAAACTTTCATAAATAAGCATAAAAATTTAAGGAAATGTATAAGACTAAAACAAAAGCTTGTTAAACATAAACTAAAACATAATATGGAAAAGATAAAATTAAATAATTCCATTTAATTATTCACATGGATATTCTACTAGTCGAATAATCACCTGAAATATCAATATCCACTTTCATAATGATGGAATGCATAATGCCAGAATTCATAACCACATAGTCAAGGCCTTGTGCCCAGACTAAAAATAAGTTTTTGTCAAGGCCTTGTGCCGAGACACTATTTTGTCTCATGAGACCTACTGATGCATCAGGGATCTATAGAGTACTCCACCCGTCACTAACTAAGTCCAATGCATTCCTCATATAAAAAGGTTTAAACATAACATAAACATTAGTATTAAAACTAGCATACGAAATGTAAATAATTTATCCATAAACCATGAATGGTACAAATATCACACCCACCATCAAACACATCCCAAAACCATAAATACAATATGGAATATTTTTATCATAATAAATCAACTTCAAACAAGTTTAAAATCCATCAAAGGATATTGACATAGATGAAATGAAAACTATTTGAAATAAATACCTCCTTCTATTTTGAAATCATTTAAAAGTCACATAATTATAAAAGAAAACCTTTATTTTTAAAATATTATTATAAGCTAGTATGGGAAGCTTCAACAATGATATAACGGTGGAAAATATCCACATCCATCGTATAAGTTAAAAAAAGACATTCTTACCTTAATTTTGTCGAAATGGTCATAAAGTACCTTGTTTGGAAAATAACGGATAGATTCCTTTCAAACCCTTTTATAAAAAGTCAAAAAAGGGTATAAATGACTTTAAACCATAGTCTAGTAAATATTAAAATTGTTTTGAAATAAATTTTTAAGAAACATGGATGTGGATGATAAAGAGGTCACAGTATGTACTTATGTAAAAACAACCTCAGATAATAAAGAGATTGTGAAATTAACCCTTAACTTGGACTTTTCCTTAGTTGATGGTGTGTTATCCTCTTGTATAATAGTTAAAATATTTTTATGAAATTATACAAGAATTATATACGGAAATATGATATCATATACGATCCTCTAATATTGCTTTGTTAATTATATTTTAGTAGTATCATCATTTCAGGTGTTAACTGATTCGTTTTCCTTTATATGCTTGGTTACGTAAGACATGTTTTTTTTGTTAGGATGTATTTTATTAATATACATAATGATATTATGTTCATAAAAATTATTTTTAATCATAAAATGAAAATTATTCTTGAAGGATTACGATGGGTAATGAATCTCATCGCATTCGTGGAGACGATAATTCATACGTATGCATGAGCGACAATATCATTATATTGGTGGTGAAATAGTATGTAATTAGATGGTATATCATATATACAGAATCATTAACATGTTATATTTATAATTTTACATCAGTTATACACGTTATTATAGTCATCCAAATAATGAAGTGTTTGAATAACAAACTCACCACGACGTGGAGACGGTAAGTTGTACGTACGCACGTATGGTGACTTTGTCATTCATACGATGGATAGAATAATGAATATGGATATAAAATTTTTATAATAACATCACAGTATATAGAAAATACTAGAGTTATTATTTTATAATGGAAACAACAAAGAAAGAGAAAGTGGAAGAAGAAAAGAACTTGAAAGATGTGATGAAATATTTACCTCTTCTTTGGGTTCTTTCTTTGGATTTGATCAAAAGGGATCCTTAGGTTGGATTTATGATAAAAGTAAGGTCTTTAGGATGAAGGGAGGAAAGTTGGAAGGATATTTGGATAGTTGTTGGCCAAGAAAAATGGCTTTGGATGTGTGAAATTAAGAGAAGGGGACGTACCCATTTATAAGAGAGGTGATGGTCACTTTAGGAAAGCTTGAAATATTATTTAATAATGAAATACTTTTCAATTTATAATTTCTCAAAAATGATTTATTTTGAGTATAAGGTATTTATGGGTCGTAAACCTCTCAAATAATAGGTTTTAGACAGGTTTATGTCATCATATTAACCTTATCTTTTTGATTTAACTCTGAGCTAAATAGTTTGACATTTACCATGTCTCTTTGTATTTTTATATTATATCGTTAATAATCTTACTATAACAAGACAAGAGATCCCAAAGTGGTTCATTATTAATATATATAACATTATCTAAGTTTTTTTTCAAAACCTTATATTTTTAGGAATATTATATCAATTAATAATATATTATTTGTTTTAAAAACTCAATAATGTCAATTTTGACACTATTTAGTATTTGGTTTTTTTGAAACTCATAACAGCATGATTACTTTGAAAAAAATATTTAATCAACCCTAATAGTTAATATTAACCTATAAAATTAGTGTAATTCATCAAAAGTCTCAAATTAAATTTATTTGGATATTTATAATATCAATTATTTTAATCCTTCCTTAATATGGTAATTACTCCATCATTATTGTGTCATAAATAAATTAAATTATTTAATGTCTAAAAATTATAAATAAAATTCCATTATATAGGATATAATTTTATCTTTCTAATGAATATTTATATTCAAATTTATATTGTTTGTAACCCTATATTAAAAATGGTTTAGTTATTAGACTTTGATTTTAACTCTTTTAACTCTTCATTAAATAAAATAATAATAAATGTCTTAATCTAATACAAGTGGACGAAAAGGGATCATGTTTTATTCCTAAGATTTTTTTTCATCGAATTACACTTATCCAATAGAATTAGGACATGTGTTAGGCTAATTAAGATGCAATTTTTACCCTTAATTACATTATTTACTTTTAACCATCGTAAATAAAAGTCAAAAGATACTATTCACCAAAAATAATATTTTCATCTTATTGAACCATATTTTACATTCTGAAATAAACCATGTCTCTTAGATATTTTAAATTCAACTCACAGAAGCGGTAAAATTATGTTTTATGCAAATTAGAAAATGCACCTAGAAGGTGGGTAAAAGATGGTAAAAAATTCAATAAAATTTTATATATCTAAACTTATTAAAAAATGACTCCAATAAATTACATTGAACATATATAGGTATTATGTATCTATCTTGAGCTAAAATAATTTAAAATAAAATAACTAATTACTTAAATAAAAAGTGTTTTTTAATCAATAACACAGTGTTTTTCACTATTCATCAAAAATTGAAAGTTTTCAGAAAAATACCAAAAATTCACCCTCTGTAATTTCGATATTCCAAATTCAAAAATGAAGTCCATTTTGAAAAATAAAATTTATAAAATTTCAAAAAAGTGGTTATTACTATTCATAGTGGCTACTTTGATTGGTCGTGGTGTGTTAAAACTCCAAGTTGCGTACAACGCAAGCTACTGTATTATTCAAAGGGAAAGGTACCATGGAATCTTGGGGTGTTACACATGGTAAGTTGTTTGTTCCTACTGTAAATTGAGTTATAATGTGTGGTAATGTTATATGGTAATTTTAACATCACACTGTAAGGTGGCATGGTGTTCTCTAGACATAACCATTTAAAAAAAAATTGGTAAACTGTTTTTCAAATAGAGAGTCTGAAAATAATTAATAAAAAGATAAATATGATTTGGGATCATTAAAAGTGGATGTGATGGTCTAATATATAAATATACCCCTTTTTATGACAAAAAATCATGACATTTAAATTGAAATGAATTTCATATATCATAATTAAATTTTCAAACAATTGAGATCACTTTATAGCAAGTTCCTGAATGCATAAAAAGTTTTCTGCTGAATTCAATTATTAATTTTAATATCTCACATTACACTCCCATTATTTATTATTAAAAAAACAAAATGAGGAATAAGATAAAAGAAATATTATAATAAAATACAATAAGGAATTAATGGATAAAAAGATAGTACAAAATGGGTATAGAGAGACTATAATAAATACCTATCATAAATCATAATATGAATCTGAATGAGGTTCATATTTTATTTATGTATGAAGGATAGGATGATTTCATCTAGATTTAGTGGTAGAAGAAGAAGTATTCTCAATAGAATATGAGGAGGCAGGGTCTCTAATAACTTCAGTCCTAGAAAATTGTATAATCTATTAAAAGGCATGGGAATGAGTTATGGAAAAGGGATTGATGGTATAAGAGGTATTAGTTTAAGATAAAGGAATGGTTGAAAGGGATTGAACAACTGTCTAAGAGGTATAATGATAGTGTTCAAAAAACAAAGGAAAATCACTACTAGGCTATGAACCAGGCTCCAAATATTGAATAAAATCATCTTGATTCTCTGTGAAATATTTTAAATCCGGATTTATAGCTCTATGATTCTCAACTTGTGACTTAATAGCCTAAATTATAGTGAGTATCTGAAAATTAAAAGAAAGAGTTCTAAAAATTCCTTTTAGATTAGACTTTGTGAAGATCATATTCAAATAATAATCAATCTCCGTCTCAATTATTTCTTGGTCTTGACTAGATTGTTTGATGTACTTTTAAAATAAGGCTAGGGTCTTGGAAGAATGGGTTTGAAAGCTACCATAAAAAGTGAAAGATGTTTATTATTCCTATGTATTACATATCCTGTTAATTATGGTTTGAATATATTTTTATGAAATAATGTGAATACCATTTGATTTTTTTGGGGTATCGGGGGTGTATGGGGCTTGTTCAAATCCCATATCCCAACTCTTAGAGAAAAATAGTTGGGCCACATGGTAAATAGAAACCATGCGACCCAAACCGCACGGTTTGGTGAAACCATACAGGACTGGATAGAGGGATCTAAGAGTCACATGGTTTGAGGAAACTATATGTAAGGAGGTAGATGCATGTTTTATGGAATATGAAATTTCTTATAGTGGTATGAGACACAATTTTCATATGGTTTTGTAAACTATTCATACAAACTGTCTGAGTTTCCCCTTGGATCTGTGAAGGGTACATGGTTGGAACACTGTTTGGAGAACTATGTGACCTAGTATTTTGATTCAAATTGAATAAATTTCCCTTAAAATTCATTTAAACCAAAAATATAATTATTTATCCTTCATTGGACAGTATCACCAATTGAAATATTTCCCTTTGAGAAATAGTTATTGATCCCTTTTTTCCATCTGAGCTCAGAATCTAGAGTCATTCATCTCTTTGGATCTATGCTGGTAATTACTGAAATCCCTTAAGTTGTTATTCACATGTCTGGGTATCTTCTATTCTATTTACGTTCAATATAATATGACCTACTTTTAGGTTCTTCATCCATTCTTCATTTTTCTTCTGATCTAAATCAAATCAGAAGGTGATATTGGAAGTAAAATCTATTACAAACATAAGGTAGGTGGTCTATAATTTCCAAAAATGATTTGATGCATTATTAAGATAGTTTCTAGAGTTATACATTCCAGAATCCCTAGTGTCACCAAAAAATTTAATTAAAGAATTGAATTTAATGTATTTTACTAGTTAGGGATTCCCACTTGTTCCTTGATACTTGTTGGAGGTTGTTACCCCAACCGAGGTCACCCATAGTGTGTGCCTTTGACATTGTATTTTTTTATACCACCCATGGGGTGAGTTTCTATGCTTCACTAGTTATAGGGATCCCACAACTAACTATATTGAATTAAATTTACTGATTAGTAGTTGGTTTTACACCTTTCTAGGTGATACATGATATTGAATTTCTCAATTATTGAAATGTGAATTGTTATATGAGTGGGTAAACTCATGATTTTTTTTTTGAATTTTTATATGATTGGGTAAACTCATGGGATTGAATTATTGTGAAATGTTAAATGGAACGATTAATGAATAATCCCATTATATTCCTTGGATTCCACTCCTTCCATATTGATAGAAGTAGTGGATTCCTTGGATGAAATTGATCATCGAGTCTTGATTATATGGGATTACTTAGGCCTTACAACCCCATAGATCTGGCTTGCATGAGATCACAGTGGACATGGTATGTTGACATGATCCCCAGAACCCAATTCAAGTATAACTGACTTTCCATAGAGATGCTCATAGGACTCGATGAGGATTCCTTGGTTCACTATACCTTGGATCCAGCCTTCCAGGGTCTAAAACTTATGATTATATCATCCATAGTTGTTTTGACACTTCTGATTATATGTTACGGTTGTGGATGATATGAAATTACAGGTTATATGTTGTGCCCATGTATTATATAAGAAATTTTGTATATGTAATAGTTTTTGTGTTTAAATAATTTTTCTTTACTGCTTCCTTATTATTTGATATTTACACTTGTTTATAGGGATCCCTATATGATTTTTTAGTATTACTTGTTTGGCTACTTTTTCTTTGGTTATTCACTTGTATTACTATCATATCTTTTATATTATGCACTCTGTTTAGAATATATTGCAAGGATATGATTTGTTATAGATAGCTTGGGTGGTGACCTACTAGGATTGTATCTCACACCCTATTAGGGCCACCGTTACGTACCTAGAAAGAATATTTGAATATGGGTAGGGACTGGGGGAAGAACCCATAGTTCGATGCTTAAATTGTTGCTTCCGAAGAGTAGGGGAGCACATGACTGAGCTAAGGTTTCTGATTCTATCTGGAGATAGTTTTTTTCCTTTTAATACATTTGATATATGTATTGAACACATGCCATGTATAACTATTTTTGATGATTTTTATAAACATGGAATGATATTAATATTGTATATAATTTAGTTTCTTCATTTAATTATATTCCTACTATTCTCATTTTTTGCTACGATGGGTTATCGGTCAATGTATGCTTATTTATTTCAATATACTAGATGTTTATCTATTGTATGATTATTTTAGTACTTAATATATTTATTTTTATGATTCATACTATTATGTTACACTCTTATAAGTTGAAATAGTCTCTTCATGGACACACCTAAGGCCCTGTCTATTATTTGATTGCCTCTGTAATTTGGAGAGATGCAATTGAGGCCATGCGACCCACTCGCTCCGGCAACCGGTTAGTGGCACCTATGTCGGTACATTACAAAGTGGTATTAGAGGAATGATATTTTCTTGAATTACTATTTGTAAACAATTTAAAGGTTATTGGGAAGAATTTGAATTTGGTAATTAGTTATTCTTGGGAGTAGTAAATCCACATATGGGAAAAATCCAAATTGCCTCCAATGGAAATTTACATTTTCTATATTTTGACTATTGTAATTGATTTGATTCCACCATTGGGTGATGAACTAGAATTGTGATGTTATCATTTATATGATTTTAGCCACTATTCTGTTACAGCCCAGTGACATGATGGTATTCCAACTCATTCATCATTTAGGTTCCTATTAGAATTTAAATGTCATGCATTATGCCATGCCATATAGGGTGAATTTCTTGACTTCATGACTTTGTGATATGTTCCATTTAAGATATACCTACTATTTTGATAGATATTATATATAGGTAATTGGAAAGATGGTTGGTACTTAGTGACCCTTTCATAACCTAAGAGTTGTTTTCCTAATTAGACTATAGTAGACACCTTGAGTAGCCAATTGTGAAAAGTTGATTCATGGACCATCAGTCGCATGGACTCGAATGTGTTATGGTGTGGGTTAAGTGGATTCCATATTTCGGTTCATGATGAGTATGATACCTTATATATTAGAAGTGATGCACCATTTGGATCAACCATTTAAAATAGAAAAGGTAGATGAATATGAATTCAAATGGAAATTGAAACTGTGAAATAGAGACATGACCTTGACCCAATTTTGAATGGCCTTTAGGAAGTGTCTTTAGTTACTTTTATGACTATTTATTTTTACCCAGTCCTAGATTTATGAGAAGTATGTGTGGTATGACCTAGTTATAGGATGTTTTGGAAATGTCCTATGATTTTAGCTGTGAACATTGATATCGATCTTTTCTAAGGTGTGTGTTTGTAATAATAGAGACATATCACTATGAAAACCTCCAGTCATACACTAGGAGGGTGGTAATGACCAAGCTCTCGAGGTGTTCATCTTTGGGATACCAATGGATAATTCTATATTTCTAGCTATGGAACCAGTATTTTTTACCAGGCACAGGTGATGAGGAATAGTTCTGCGATTGGTTTTTCCACTTTATGCAGACTTTTTAGGGAGCACTATAGCCTGCCTTTACTTTAGCTGAGTTGATGTGTGTGTTTTGGAAAAATCACCCTCCCTTTCTTTCAAGGTATGGTGATCTATAGGCTATTGAGCAATAAATTTATAATATTATGTCAATATTTGATCATCTTAATACACCTCATGAAAGGATAGTGAATCTCAGAACATATATGATTTGGGGAGTAGAAAAGTATTGGTGGGATGTTTTGAACCTAGATAATGTGTTGTGAGACATGGTTTAGAGGGATTCCCAAATAAAATTATATGAATACTTTTTCCACAAGACTTTGAGATCATAGTGGGATAGTTAGTTCATGTGTTTGGAGTAGTACTTGATGAAAGTTATAGAATATTCATCACACTTTACAAAGATTCAATGTTTAGAACTGATATACCCTGTTGATGAGGCATCAAGGGAGAGAAGGTTCAAGGAATGTCTCAAACCACCATTCGATCATAGTTCAACGTGTTCAGGTTGATGATGATTACTTTTATAGTAAATTATGTGCTAATTATGGATTGGATCTTGAGGGAAGCTGGGGTGCATAGTATAGAAATACAGTCTCTTGAACCATTATTTCGACTTCAAGTGGTAGGAAGAAACTTTTTGAGGATCCATGTTACATGCATTCTAGCCAGGCCATTGGTACTGGTAGTACAATTTCTATCATTAGTGTGTAAGATGGGGAAATGTGTAGAAAAAATACAATCCTGACCTAGTCGAGTGATGATATTATAGAAGGATGGTCCATGTGAAGTGTTTTTGTAGGACCTTCTCTCCAGAATTTAGTGGAATAGAATTAGCTCAGGAAATGTGTTAAAAAAAGGTTTCTTAGCTCTACGTTAGGCAGGGAGATGGTGTAGTATCGTTCAATCATGTTGAGGTGGTGGTTCAGGTCGAGGCATCCAAATACCAGTTGTACTGAGATAGTATAGTGGGATTGCTTCAAGTAGTGAGGATGTTTCCCAGGGCTACGATTCATAACAGATATATTCTGTATAGCTGACACCAAAGGAGTAGAGGGTTGGACCATCTACGGTGATAGGTATGATTTTAGTAGACCCTACTCTTGTAACTACACTTTTTGATACAGGTGCATCAAATAGTTTCATATCTGTACATGGGGTGGAAATCCATGGGATTGTTGTTTAGTACCAATCTGATGGTCTTATGACACTTGACACTCTGTTGGGGATAAGAATAGAGATTTTAAATTAGTTCTGGTAGTGACCCCTTTATATTGGTGTTTTCCACTTCATATGGAATCTTGTTTTCCTCTAGATGAAAAGGTTTGAATTCATACTCGGGAAGGAATGGCTAATATATTATCAAGACTTCATTGATTTCTAACATCAGAGTGTGAATTTCATATCACCATAGGGGGGAGTGTTTATTAAAAATAGTTAAATTGATGTCTAGTCAACTTGAGATGGACCAAAGAATTTTACTCCCTGAGAAATGATAGCCTAGATTAGTATCTGGATGATTAGGGAGCACATCAAGTGGACTTTCCTCCAGTGGTTGATCATTTTAGTGATGTATTCCCGAATGACTTTTCTAGTTTACCTTCTGAGATAGAGTTTTATTTCTCCATTAATCTTGTTCTTGGAGCTAGAACAATATCCATTACACCTCATATGATGTCTATTATAGAGTTGCAGGAGCTCAAGAGGCAGCTAGAGGATTTAGTGGCAACGAGGTTTATTCATCCTAGTACTTATTTGTGGGGTTTACTGGTACTTTTTTAAACAAAGGTGGATGGTACACATAGCCTATGTGTAGATTATTGGAAGTTTTACCAGTTGATGGTTAAGAACTGGTATCCCTCGCCATGGATAGTTGATATTTTTGAAAATCTTGGAGGATATGAGTTGTTCTAAAATATATATTTTCGATTCGGATGTCATCAGGTGAATGTTAGACCTAGAGACATACCACCTACAACTTTTTTTAGCAGATATGATATATATGAGTATCTGGTTATGTTTTTCAGTAGCATGAAATCACTAGAAGTTTTGATGGCGCATATGAACTGAGTTTTCCATCCTTATATAGATTCGTTTGTGGTGGTTTTCATGCATGATATCTTGGGGTGTTATCACAATCAACACGTCCATCCCAACCATATTGAGATTTTTTTTGGATATAGATAGAGAGAATTATTTATATGCTAAGATTAAAAAGTGGAACTTCTAGATGGACAATACTCACATCTTGGGTCATATTATCATAGAGACAATAGTATCAATCGATCTAGAGAAGGTGAGAGCTGTAGCTTTTTTGGAGAATCCCAATAATGCCTTTAACATATGGAGCTTATTAGGGATAACTAGATATTAAAAGTGTTTTATATAGGAATTTTCATTCTTAGAAGCACCGATAATAGGATTGACTAAGAAGGGTGTGAAATTTTTATGGATAGATACTAACAATACAACCTTTCATGAACTAAAAGGGAGATTGAATTCAGCTTCGACTTAGATTATTCTAGATCAAAGAAGAAGTTACATTTTGTATTGTGACACATCAGGTATCAGGTTTGGAGCAGTGAAGATTCATGGGGATAGATTCATGGTGTACGGGTCTCGATATCTGATGCCACGCAAGAGGGACTACCTAATGCATGATATCGATTTAGCTGTATATGTTCATGCTTTGCACTGTTAGAGATATTTTTTACTGGGAGTGCATTTTGTGGTGTACACGGACAAAAAAATCCTCAAGTATATATTTACATAATGTGATCTAAATATATAGAAGTTAATTGGGGTTTAATACTTACATCCTTTTGAAATCTAGCTTTCCGACACATCCGAGAAGGGGAGTGTAATAGTCGTTGCAATGGGTAGGATGACTCAAATAAAGGGAGTTTAGGAAGCCTGTAATGAGTGTAGGATTAAATCATTGTTCTATGAGATGCACTTGGAGGTGTAATAAAGTTAGGATAACACATAATTTCTCCTTATATTTTAAATATACCCCTATGGATAGAGCAAGGATAAGGTATCTATTAAATTTAGAGGGCCTAGTCCTATGGTAGAGTGTGGCATGTGAGGAGTCACCTACTAGTTGGACTATGGGTGAGGATGAAATTTTCCATATTAATGGTTGTTTTTGGAATCTAGTGTACATATGTGAAGAGATAATATGGTATTTTCTTACCTCATTTTGGGTAGTGAATCATGTTTCTACCAATATATATCATAATTTACACTGCAAGTACAGGTGTTTGAGTATGAAATGTGTGGTAGCTAGTTTTGTTATGAGGTGTTTCACCTATCTGCAGGTGAAATAAGAACATCAGCAACCATCCTAGATTTTATAGCAGTTACCTATTTCTGAGTGTAAATAAGTTGATTTTGTGATAGAATTCATGACTGGGTTTTCAAGGTCACCTCAAAGTAGTGATGTTGTTTTGAATATTTTGGATAACTTCACAAAGTCATCTCATTTCGTTTTGATTAAGGAGACCTTCAGTGTAGGTGATCATGGGGATTTGTATATACATGAGATAGAATCACTTTATAGGGTCTCTCTAATTATCATTTTAGAAATGGATTCTCATTTTATGTCCCATTCTCGGAATAGTTTGCATACGGAACTGGGAATATGTGTTCTTCAGGGCACAACATACCACCCTTAGATTGTTGTCCTATTAGAACAAATGATACAGGTGATTGATGACATGTTGTGAGAAAGCTTCCCAATTTTTGGGGCCGCTTCAGAGAGGAATATTCCCCTAGTTGAGTTATCCTATAATAATATCAATTAGAAGATAATATTGATTGAACCTCATAATGATTTTACTATAGGCCATGTCGACCCCCCTCTGCTGGTTAGAGGTGGGTGTGGTAGCTTTACTAGGATTATTTCTCATACAGAAGAAATGTTAGAAGGTATAGTTGATCAGAAAGAAGATGGATGTTATAAAATATCAAAATTAATCTTACACCAATCACCATAGAATACATATAGAGTTTTAGTTCCTAGATTGGGTCTTTTTTTATATCTCACCAAGGCTGGGACAACGAGAGATCAAAAGATAGGGTAAGATTTCATCATGATATGTTGGGCCATTTGATATTATGGAGGGATTTGGGCCAATGGCCTATCGATTATAGTTTCCTTAGAGGTATCGGGTCATTCATGATGTATTATACATATCTCAACTGCTCCATTATTATTCAGATCTATCTCATGTTATGCAACATAAGGAGGCCAATTTACAGGTTGATGCGTCCTTTGAGAAGCATCCTATTTTTATCATTAATAGGAGCATGAAGGTTCTATAGGGATGTTCAGTTCCTCTAGAAAAGGTAATATTAAAGTACGACTATATATAGAATGAGGAATGGGAGTTAGAGGCTGTAATACATGATCAGTGGTTGGATTTATTCTCTGATAATTCTTTACAACCCTTGAGAGGTAAATTCAGAGATGAATTTTATAAGGGGGAATATTGTAAGATAATAGGTTTTCTTATGAGGTATTAATTTCTTTAAATGCTTATTTATGGCCTAATGGGAATAACCTTTGATGTTATGGGGGTATAAAGAGTGTCCATGGATTGTTTGGAGCCCGAAAAACAAATCATGGGGGAAAATCTAGGCCGCTTGGTTAATAGAAACTATGCACCTAAGTTGTACAGTTTGGTGAAACCGTAGAAGTCTATATAGAGGACTCTAGGATTTACATGTCTTGAGAAAACCATGGGGAAGGAGTTTCACACCCATTCAAGGGTATCTAAAATTTATGATAGTGGGATGAGACATGCTTTTTTTCATAGTTTGGTAAACTGTGTGAACTAACCATTTGAGGTTCTCCTTAAAGGAGTGAAGGGTGCACGATTGGCGCACGGTTTGGCCAACCATGTGGCCAAACTATGCAGCCCGGTATTTTGAGGTAAAATGTAAACATTTCCCTTAAATTCTTTTTAAACCTAAAATATAATTCCCTCTATTTCGTTGGATAGGAGCACCACTTGAGAGATATCTCTTTGAGATAATTAGATAGATTTTTATCATGTTATACCATCCAATCATACAATCGAGATTCATTTATCTCATTGGATCCATGGTAGTAAGTACTAAAATCCTCTTGATCCATTATTCATTTCTCTTGATATCAACTAGGCTATTTTGGTGCAAGATATATGCCATGTTTTCGGGTTCTTTTCCCATTCTTAGATTTTCTTATAATCTAGATCAAATAATAAGATGATAATATAAGAGAACACTATTATGGACCTACGATAGATAATATATAATTTTCTAGAATGGTGTGATGCTTTATAGATCTAGTTCTCATAGTGTGATATGACATACTTCCCAATGTCACCCAAAAATTGAATTAAATAATTGAATTTAAAATATTGAAATATGTTTGGGGTTCCCACTAGTTATTTGATATTTTTTGGAGGTTCGTTCCCTAACCATGGTCACCCATATGGTGTGCCTTTGACATTATCCTTTTTTATACAACCCACGGGGTGAGTGTTTGTGCTTTTTTAGTTCTTAAAAGCCTATAATTAACTAAATTTAATTAAATTTATTGATTAGTACATGTTTTTTAACCTTTCCATGTGATACATGATGTGAAATAGTTTAATTTTTGAAATTTAAATTTTTATATGTGTGGGAAAAATCAGGGAATGTAATTGTTTTTGAATTATTAAATATGTAGGTAAACTCAAGAGATTTAATGATTGTGAAATGATACATGGAATGAATGATGAGTGATTCCATTATATTCCTTGGATGTTTATAATTGGATAATGATAGCAGTAGATGATTCCTTAGATGGGATTTCTCATTGGGTCTTTATTTTATGGGATGCCTTAGGCCATGCGATCCATTGGATCTGGGTTGCTTGGGCTCGCAATGGAAATGGTCTATTGACATACTCCTTGGACCCCAATTAAAGTATAACCTAATTTACATCAAGATGATCCTATAACTCTTTGAGGATTACTTGGTCCACCATATCTTGGATCCGGCATTGTGGGGTCTGACACATCAGACTATACTACTCTGTCATGGTAAATGTGATATGCTTGATTATACAGCTTGATTTTTGTTGTTATACCACTTTGGATTATACAATGTGGTCATGGATGATATGAAATTATAGGTTATAAGTGTGACTATGGATTATATTAGATATTGTGTATAAAACATGGTCATGGTGTTAAATTAATTTTTCTTTACTACTTCCATATTATAGGATCAGGAAACTTGTTTGTAGGGAGCCTTGTATAATTGTACAATATTACTAGTTTGGTTACTTTTTCTTTGTAAATTCACTTGTATTACTATCATATCAGTTATATTATGAACTCCTATTTATCTTGTCTTTCTTATCCAGGATTTTTTATATGCACCATGGGAGGTTACCTGCTGGGATTGTATCCCACACCATTTTCAGGCCATCGTTGGGTACCCTAATAGACTATTTGGATATATGTGGGGACTATGGAATGGTAATACAGTTTGATGCTTGATTTATTGATACTGAGTAGCAGAGGAGAATAGGATAGAGCTTATCCTCATGATTCTATTTGGAGAGATTAAATTTTGGCCTTTTTTACATTTGATATATGTATTGAACACATGCCATGTATACCTATTTTAGATACTTTGTAGAAACATAAAATGATCCTCATATTGTGTATGATTCAGTTGCTGGTTCTAATTATATTCATACGTTTCTCATGCTTCCCCAACGTTGGGTTACTATCCAGCATCTGCTTATTTATTTTGGTTTGTTGGTTATTTATATATGGTTTGATTTTTTTTATTACTTATGGTATTTATCTATATGATTTTTACCATTGTGTTACACTATAATAATAGGGAATATTTACCTCATAGACACACTCAAGGACCTCACTACTAGTTGGTAGTCTCTGGTGTTTGGGCATATTCCTTTGAGGCAATGTGACCCACCAGGCCGGGGCACTAGATAGTTGAACCCAGGTCGAGACGTTATACATGGCTTCATGGGTCTTTTCAATCTCTTCAAAAAAAATCAAATCATACCTAATGAACTATTTGATATTTTATTTATAAATAACTAAATAAAAATGACTAATAGAAGACACAAGATCAGGCTAAATCACAGCATTCATAAACCTCTGGTCTAATTGAATCATTGTGTTGGATAGATCATCTTGGCGAGAACTAACCCAAACTCTCAATTAAGTATTATAATTCTACAACATATCTATTATAAAATTAAATCTTGGTTGAAGTGGATTAATTACCAATGTAATATCTTTATAAATATTAGCTTGTCTCACTTTCTGCAAAGAGTTGTAAATGTTATCAAATTCCTACTTGAGTATCTAGAACATATCTAACTTAAAAAATATATGAAATATTTAGTGAAAAATGAGGAATATGGAATTGTGGGAGAAGGAGAAGAGGGATATAGATCTAAATTTGCATTCCTATAATCTACTTCTTAAGAATCCTCCATAGATATATCACTCATATTCTAATACTCAACCCTATAAAAAACTCCAACTTCTACACTATCAAAATATTAAACAACGTTTTCATGAAAAAAAGATAGTAATCTTAAATTATCTCTTGAATGTAAACCTCATAAATCAAATATCTTTTGGAATCTCTTTGAACAAATAGAATGGAGGGTCCATCATGTCTATGTGGATAGTATCCATGATCTTTTTCATGAAAATCAATATAGTCTACACTCAATACAAGAGATCTAGGGGACTTATCCTCTTAAAAGTTCCAACAAGTATAGGTTTTCTAGGAGTACTCCCAACAATAGAAAATCTTTTGGATATATCCCTATCTTCATTAGATCCAACTAAATAATCCCATTTTAGCTCAACCTCATAATATAATCTATCTTATTTATTAAGGTTAACATCTTATGTTTCTTCTTCTTCTTATACAACTAATTCTTATTCTTATTTATAAGGAGAAATATTTTAATCTAAATAATCAAAAACCTCATCATGTTCAAGAACTAGATCTACAAGATCCCTAAGTATAACAGAATATTTCACTATGTTAAGATTTATATACATTTTCTCTAAGGAAACTACCCATTCTTATTTCCATGAATTCTAGTAGAAAATAATTTTGGTAAGACACAATCTATTAGGATAAATTATATTTTCCTACCCTGATGATCTAACCCTTTATACTCAAGAAAGGAATAAATGAGATTAAGATTGGGTAAAGAATTAAACATTGAATATGGATTACACATATTAACTTTTTGTCTCATAAAATATCTTCAAATTATAATTTTAACACCACAATTCCTCAAAAAAAGTAAAAACGGGTCTTGATAACTTATTATATTAAATTATCCTTTTTCTTGGTCACGTAACATACTGAACTAGCTTAACTTGGAGCCTAAATTAACCACTAAACTCAATAAGAGTAGATATTCTTGAGTCTCATTCCTAGTAATCCCATCAAAGACATTCTAAAATTTAATGTGTGAATGATTAATAGAATATGAACTTTGATAATCTTCATATTTTCCAATATGTGGCATACTTAAATTTCTTTTACCATTTCTTTATAGAGAATTAAAAAAACCATTATTTAATAATGATTTTAATGTATCCATATTATCTATAGGTAAGGGCTCAATGTTCACATTAAAATTATTTGTTATATTTTTATAGAAAGTTCTACCATTTTTGTTAAACCAATCAGCCCATCCTTATTCCTAAGTCAAATTCAAAACATACGATTGGATCGACTTCAACCATTGAGCATCAATTACTTTTTCCTATAAAACTAGATGATCAATGATATGTAGATTCTTTAGATTTAATAATTCACTCAAACTAGATTTTTAATTTTTTTACTTCTTTGAAGGAGTTGACTAGACAGGAAGATAGGTTTCTAACATTCTCTTCATCCTCAGCATTTAGATTTGATTCGAGATCTATGATGGTTTGGAAATTGGTGTCAAAATATAGATGTTTTCCTTAGAGAGAGTGAGAGGTTTGAGAGGATAAAAATAGATCCACTCAAAAGATATTAAAAAGATAAACTATATCTAAAGGAAAAGGTAGGTAATGATTCATATTTTGATTCAAATTTTAATTTAAATAATTTTGGGATTTAAATAATAATAAAATTAAAAGAAATATTTACAAAATATTTTCCTGAAAAATTCAAACGAAATAGAAAAAGTAAGTATCCTGACAATGGATATGTAAATAAAAAAAGTATGGTAGACATGATATCCATAAACTTATGTTATGTATTCTATATATATGATCAATATGTTTACAATAATTATGTACAGAACATATAAATAGGTTTTCATGATGCGCATAGTGACTATGTGAGTAACTACTCACAATGTTTATGGTGAAAACATGAGTAATTTTTTGTGGTAGGAATGATTACCATGTGAAAAAAAACTCATCATCTATCTACTAACCATGTGAATCATACTCCATAGTTACTTCTAGAAAAACTTAGAACAAATGTTTAAAAAAATTTAACACCACAATTAATAATTAAAACTAATTTAAAACAATTAGACATAATTTATCATTCCCAATTCATGTGTGTTATACATTATTCTCTCAATATTCAAAGGATTTTAAAATATATCAGAAATATGGAATTCGGTACCAATTCATTATAGAGTTATATCACCTTTCGGGTAATGATCTCTCAGAATGTGATGTATTATATCAATATGAATTGTTCTGAAATAATATATTGGATTCTTAAGAATATTTATCACACTTGTATTATCTCAATTTATTGGTACAAATTCTAATTAGTATCCATTTCTAGTAATGTATATTTAATCGATAGAATATGTACCTAGAAACTACCTGTAACTACGTAATCTGCTTCAATAGTGGAAAATTCCACATAGTTCAGTTTCTTACTGCACCATGACACTAGAGAATTTCCAAAAAAATGACATGTTCCAGATGTGACTTTTATATCTAACATAAAACTCCCAAAATCTATATCTAAATAATTAACTAAATAAAATGATTGTATTCTATAGTAAAACAATCCTATGTTTGTTGTATTCTTTAGATATTTGGAAATTATTTTCATAGCTAGTAGATGTGACTATTTTGGGTTTTCTTGAAAATTTTCACACATACACACATAAAACATTATATCAAGATAACTAGTATTTATGTATAGTAAACTTAAAATCATACCACTGTATGTGGTTTGATCAATCGATTTCCTAGTTTTATCAAGATCTATCTTGTAACTACTACTCATGGGAGTATCACTACATTTAGTTTTTTCCATTGAAAAACATTTTAAAACATTTATAGTGAACGTCCTTTGATTTAAAATAATTCATTATTTATTTTGAAAAATCATAAATCTATGAAAGAATTTAAATTCACCCATTAGAATCATTTCAAAATAACAATACATCTTTTTTGAAAATTTAGTGTGCAAATATTTTCATAAATATCCAAAAATAAAATCATCAAATAGATTTTTACCACTAAAATACCTTTTGAAATTATTTTATAAAAACATTATTTTCAGTTATACCTTTAGTAAACACTTTGGGAATTTCAAAAAGATGAACCTATCATACCAATCTATATGATATTTTTTAAACCATATAAATATTTTTTAAATTCAAAAATTTGATTTGTAATGTTAAGAATTTTAAATAAAGGTGGTTTTTCTAAAATAACATCCACAACAATATAACCATTTAGGAATGAACTACTGATATCCATTTGATACAATTTAAAATCCAAATGTATTACGTAGGCAAGAAATACCAAGGTGGATTCATTTTTTGCTATTGGTGCAATTATTTCATCAAAATCAATACATTATTCTTGACTATATCCTTATGCAACCAATCTAGATTTATTTCTTACAATTGTGACTGAATCATAAACCATGTTTCTAAACATCCATTTAATACCAATAGTTAGGTAGTCTTTGGGTCTTTCAACTAGTTCTGAGGCTCTATTTATTTAAAAATAATTATGCTCTTCTTCCATATCCATTACCTATAATTCATCATTAATTGCATCATTTATATACTTAGGTTCAAGTAGTGAAAAGAATGATTTATGTTTAACCTAATTTCTTTGACAATATATTTTTTGAGTTCCTTTATGTAGGCCACTTAATACATAATCTAAGGGTAGATATTTTTGAGTCCTCAAAAATATATGAATATATGTGTTTGAAACCACATTATCATCTATTGTTCTGGGTTCCAATTGTTCATCAGAAATGGGTGAGTTGTTTATAGGAGGTATAGAAGAATTATCACCAGGTTTAGTATTTAAGTTCAGAATAAAAATATCATACTCAAAATTTTCTAAATAATTCTTAGGATCATGTAGATTTGTTTCATCAAATATGACATGTACAGATTCTTCCACGGTCTTGTTCCTTTTATTAAACACCCATTATTATTTACTGGTAGTATAATATCCAAGGGAAATTATTTCATTACTCTTTGAAGAAATTTTTTCATAATTGTATTTTGTATTGAGTATAATGACTGTATAACCATAAACTGTAATGTAATTAACCTTTGGTTTTCAATCATTCCATAATTTATAATGGGTATTTTTTAAGAGAGATCTAATTAAAACTCTATTAATTATATAAAAAACAATATTTACAGTTTATACGCAAAAATAAATAGGTAAATCATACTCATTGATAATAGTTTGAGAAATTTATTGAAGGGTTCTATTTCTTCTCTTTACAACACCATTCTTCTGTGGGGTCTGAGGAGTAACAAATTTGTGATTATATCCATGTTTTTAGCATAATTTTTCAAATTAATGGTTTTCAAACTCATAACCATGATCAATTCTTATGGTTTTAATTCTAATTTAACTATGATCCTTTAGAAATATAGAATATTTGGAAAAATATTAATGATATTCATTTTATGAGCAAGGAAAAATGCCCTTGTATATCTTGAGTAATCATACTATACAACATAGGAATAATTTTCTCCTTCTAAAATAGAAACTCTTGAGAGTCCAAAAAATTAAATATGAACCAAATCCAACGGTTGAAAATTTGACACTTATTTCTTTGATTTGAAATATATTTTATTTTTCTTTTCCTTTAGACAATGATTAGAGACTTTGTCTTGGGAATTATGGCTTAGGTAGATCCTTAACTAAACCTTTTCTAGTTAGATTTCTACGATATTTAATATTGAAATGACTTATTATGTCATGGAAAATACAATTTTATTTATGAAAAAACATAAATAATAATAATTTATAGAAAACAAAGATTTTTTATTTCTAACATAAACGTTTTCATGTATTATAGGGGTAAAAACTAAAGCATGTTTGGAATCAAAAACATCAAAATCATTTTTTTCAAATTTAACATGAAAAGAATCATCACATAATAGTGAAATGTGAAGAAAATTATATTTCAATCCATCTATTAATAATACTTTAGAAATTAAGACTATACTAGAGTTACCAAATTGGCCGAGATCAATAATATTTCATTTGGAATTTTTACCGAAAGTTACATGTCCACTATCAACCTTAATCAAGCTTTTAAATCTTGAGTAACATCAAGTATTTTTTTAGATTATCCACTATCCAAATACTATAGATTTTTACTCTTACACTTTAAATAGGTTTCCTGCAAAATATATTTAAACAAAAACTAATTTCGGTAATCATATTTTCCTCAGTCAATAGAAATTAATTATAAGAGATTTTATAATCCATAATTATTTTACTGGTTTCCTATAAAAACACCTTAAATTTTAGGAAACAAAGACCTTATTTCATCTATCAGAATAAAAACTATTAACAGAATTAGAGAAACTAGATCTAGGAATAAATATATTTTTAATACTTCTTCTTTTTCCAGGCTAATATCCTATTCCAGTGGTATATTTAGGAGTTTTAAGTTTACTAAGAATATGAGTAATATATTTTATTCCATTGGTAAATATCTCTAAATATTTATTTAATTATTCATTAGATAATTTCAACTATTTATTTTCTTCAAGTATTTTATTATTTTTATCCTTCCCTACTATGAAATCTGTTTTAAAGTGATCACACATAGCATGCTTCTTCTTTAAACTTCTGTATATATTTTTAATTCATTAAATATGCCTTCAAAAATGTTAAAATAGTTAAATAATTCATCAATAGATTTATTTTCAGAATAATCTTATACATCATACTGATTTTAAATGTGATCAGTAGATTTACGAAAAACACTTAATACCTCTAACATGTTTGACATAAAATACATATTAGTTTTATCATTTATTTCTCCTCCACTTGAGTCTGATTCACTTAAACCTTCCTATGAGTCACTCTAAGTGGATTTCATAACCATTTTATATAGTATATCATTTTCCTCATAATTTTTCATATACTTTATCATAAGATAGTCTATATTGATGGGTCATATTATTTTACATTCATAGAATATTATTTCATTTTCTGATTCATAATTCTTCTAATATTTTTTCTAATTTCTTTTTTAATACTTTCCTATGTGATGGTGTTTATTGAAGAACTTTTTATTTCTATAGAAATTTTTGAAATGTTTATCTAAATGTTTCATTTATTCATCACTATTAGCAGGTTATTCTTTATCACTTGATCTTTCAAATTTTGTTTTCTCTTTTTTTATATCTATAGTCTTAAAAGCTACATACTTTCCTTTAGGTTCATACACTTCTTATTTTTTTACTTTTAGTTTTTATTCATAAATCAGTATCTCTCTAATTAGTATCTTTACTATAATTTTACTAATTGCACCTCATTGTCTTATAAATATTGATGGTCATATCCTTCTTTCTAGTAGGAACGTGATATGTCACATGACTTGATCCTTGTTCATAATCTTCTTTCCTATTGTATGAATCGTGTTAACTATATCATTGAACTTAAGATACATGCGAGATAAAGATTCATTAGGCTTTATATGAAATGTATCATATTTAATATTGTGAGTGTTTAAACACATTTCTTTAGAAATAGTTGTTCCTTGATGAGAAATAATAATGGTATCCATAATTTCAAATTTAGTAGAATGGGAATATATTATATTAAATTAATCCTTTACTAAATAATAATAAAAAATAATTCATATATTTATAATTAATATCATATGTATATTCTGTTGATTCAGTCAAAGAAACTCTAGAATCTTGTGATTTTTCATTTTTATCTTCAATTACTATTTAGATATCAAAGCCTATAATTTCTATGTGAATTTTCATTTTAATATTCCATTATACATATTTATTTATATTAAAATAATGAATCCAATTAATGTAAGTTGCTTCTTTTCTATAATTATATATAAATAATTAAATTTAGAAATAAAATAAATTTAATTTCATTAAATTAAACTAAATCGTAGTTAAAAAGATGATTGAAAATATTTTGATAACAAATTTCAGTTAGAGTGAGTAACATAATAGGGAGGGTAAATTTAATTCCCAATAAAATTTATATTTAAAAAAAATTAAAAACCAAACCCATAATTAATGAAAAATTACTATTTAATCAAAAGAGTAAAAATATATAATTTTTTTAAATAATTTCACTTAATCTGGATTAATAATTTGTTAAATTAACTTTAAAATACATTAAATTTTGGAATTATGTTACTTAATATTGGCACTCAAGCTCTCACTTGTGATCTGACTTTTCAAAATTTACATTTCTTTGGTACCATTATTTATGTTAACAATGGATACCAATATAGGATATATCTATAGAAAAAACCAATCTTTTTAAAATAAAAATATACAAGTTCCTTATATCATTTCAGGAGACTTTAATTTTATTCTTGGACCTAGTGAAAAAATGGGTCCATCTGAATCTAACATCTCTTCTAATGAATTTAAATCAAGCATCAAGTACAACAATCTCATTGAGATAAATCTTTTAGGAGCCAAATATACTTGGTATCGAAGGTATCATAACAAGGTTATGGATAGTAAACTCGATAGGGCTTTCACAAACATCCAATCCCTTGATAACTGGGATATTATCTCCATCATCTCCCTAACTACACTTAACTCGAATCACCACCCTATTTTAGTTAGTATCAAAACTAGAGTTTCTAAGCCTATATTTCACTTTTGATTTAATAATCCATGGACCTCTATGATTTATTTTGATAAGATTGATAAGGACTTCTAAAATTATATGAATAATAACAATGAGTCTTTTCCTGATATAATGAAATTAAACTTTTAACTCCAAAAAAAATTCTTGGGTAAAAGTAAGAGTCAACCAAACGAATAATAAAATCCCTATCCTCGAAAGCACTCTCAAACAAATTCAGGTTAACTCTATAATAAAGTAATTTTCTAGTGATCCTCAACAATAAATTGATCTTTGCACTAAGTTAAACTCTCTCCTCTCATTAAATGATAATATGTGAAAGAAGACCTTCAAAATTAACTGGCTCAAAGATGGTGACAGAAACACTAAATTCTACAATAATCTGCAAAGAACTATGAAAGATTGTAGAACCCTTAACTTCCTTAAATATAGATATAACATCACTGACAATGAGGAAGGTTTGGTTAATCATGTTGTCTCTGACTTTTTTAATACCTTTAATGGTTCGTGTCTTAATAAAGACAAAAAGTTAGATATAATTCATATAATAGTGGGATAAAATGATAACTATATCCTGACTAGCATTCCTATAGACCATGAAATCAAAGAGGTAGTCTTTAGATTAAAAAATTATAGTTCCCTTGGTCCTGATGTGTTCACTAATGCCTTTTTCAACACATTTGGGATACCATCCAGTATGATTCTTGTACACTGATTAAATACTTTTTTCTAACGGATTCCTTCCTCAAGGGATTAATGATCAATTCCTCTCTGTTTTTTCCAAAGTGGCTAATTATTTGGAAATTAATCTCTTTAGACCCATTTCTCTCATTAACACTATTTATAAAATCATCTCTAAACTTTTAGCTTATATAGTTTCTCCAATTGTTGTAAAAAACATCTCTTAGGATCAATTTAACTTCCTTAAAGGAAGAAACATACAAGACTACATCTGCCTTGCCTCTAAAAGTTATAACATGTTAAAAAAGACTAGTAGAGGAGGAATCACTTCCAAAAATCATGACATATAGAAAGGACTAGAGTTTTAGTTTCAAGGTCCTCAACATTTTTGTCTCTAGTGACACTTTTGTTAACATAATTAAAATTCTTTTTGGTTCTTATCATATCTCTGTTTTGATTAATGGTGCTCCAAAGGGACATTTTACTTGATCAAAAGGAACCAGACAAGGGGACCCCCTCTCTTCCATCATTTTCATTATTGATGAGGACTACCTTAGTGAACTTATCACCAACCTAGTTGACCAAGTTAAAATCAAGCCCATCATTACCTCTAGAAACCTGATTGTTCTCTCTCTCATTTTGTATGGAGATGATATTATTATATTCCTTCAATTGGGAAAAAAGAAACATCCAAACCCTCAAATATTCCATCACCCACTATAAATATGTGTTTGGGAAATCTATAAAATGAAACAAATCCAATATTTTCTTTGTTAAAAGATTTCCTATATCTAGAAAGACTAGTATAATAAGTAAACTTGGTAAAAATAAGGATCCATCCCCTTCATGTACCTTGGAGTTACAATCTTCTGGGGAAATCCTAAAAGCAATTACACCTCCAATATCGTCAACCAAATTAATAATAAACTCTCCTCTTAGAAAATAAAATCCTTACCGATGGCAGACTGACTTTGTCTTGTCAAGAAAACCATTATTTCTAAAATGGTTTACTCCATGATGGTTTATAAATGGTATATTTAATTAATTAAAAAACATAACAGTATAATAAAAAAATTAGTTTGGATTAGAAGCACTCTTGAGAGGAAACTTGTCATTGTTACTTGGAATAGTTATTGTAATCCCCTTGATAATGGTGGCCTTGGTATTAAGATCATTGGCCTATTTAATAAATACCTTCAAGAAAAACTCACACGGAACCGTATAAAGAATATTACTACAACCACAACTTTTCTTAGAGGTAGATTTTATGACAAGCTCAAAAAAGGTAAGACGTTTCACATGGAGTCTTCTATCTAGTCTTACATCAATAAGTCTTTCTCTAAAATTATGTCTCACTCTAGTTGGATTGTTAACAATGAATATTATTTAATGTTTTTTTGGATAATTGGAACTGTTACCCCCATTCCTCTAGGATTGATTCCATAAATGTAGCTACTGATATTAATATCTCCATAAAAGACTACTTACACTCGTCAGATATGGATTTTCCTAATGAGATCATGACTATTATTACCAACAACCCATTTGTGAACACTAATGATTTTCTAGTTTGGGAACTGAATAATAATAGTGTTCTAAACTCTGAACTTTACTATAAGCACAATTTTGGTAACAAAATCCATGATATTTCCTACTTAAAAAAATTTAATAAGAAATGGGTCATACCCTTCATATTTCCTTTGGTTTAGATAATTTCCTTAAATAGAGTTCATACTGATTGTTCTCCTCAACTATTTGGTATTCAAATTTGTTCCAAATGTTTAATGTGTAATCAACATAGAGAGGATGCTGACCACCTATTCCTATATTTTTCTAATGCTTCTACTCTATGGAAATACATATTTGGGATTTTTAGTTTTATATGGAGAGTGTCGGACTCCATTCAACTTCATCTTCAATGATGATTTGTTATGGATTCATTGCCTAAAATTGAAATTTTTTTATTGCTGTTATTTCCGAACTAGTTCACATCATCTGGTATGAGAGAAATTATAACATTCTCAATAATAATAATTTCAATCTTTGTGCTGCTCAGGTGAAGATCTTCACTGCTATCAAGGAATCTAGAATGATGAAAATAGGTACCTACCACAACTCCGTCAATGATTTTTTGGTTCTTCATCTGATATGAATCAATGGAAGATTCATCTAGATTAAAGGTATGTTATAAGTATTCTCGAAATCCCTTCTCCCCAGATGGATCAAAATAAATGTGGATGGTTCTTCAAAATGAAATCTAGTCCCTACGGGCGATATTATAGTGTGCATGAATCAAAATGGGAATATGTTGAGATGATGTTATGGTTCATGTGGTCTTGCATCCTCCTTAGAAGAAGACATGTTCAGTTTCAAAATTGGTGATAGTATCATCATGCAATAAGTATGGAATGACATATGGATTGAAAGAGACTCCACTACCATCATGAAAGCTCTTCAACATGAGATAGTTCACCTGGTGTGGTCCCTCAAAGCAAGATGGATGACATGCCTCCAACAACTGACAGATCTCAATCATATAATCACCCTTGCTTACCATGAGGCGAAGAGGGTGGAGGATGGTATTTCTAATAAAGGGGTTAGCAACTATATTACATGGATGGATGACCTCCCTATAGATATCATCCCACTTCATAAAATGACTATAAAATTTTTTCCCTTTTAGAATTTTTTATCCTTGTTTTTATCTTTATATATTTTAGTGCTTTGGTCTTTTGACCAAGGCATCACTGTTTTAAAAAACAAATTAATAATAAATATTAATATAAATTTTTGTTTTAGTTTTGGAAAAAAAATTGATGTGATAATTAAAACAACAAACTAGGAAAACACAAGGCATAATTTAAACAACGGGATCAGTCTCAAGCTAATATTTAATCCTGTCAACATTTTAATATCCTAATTAAAAGTAGTTTATTAAAGAATAAACTTATCCTAAACATGAATCTAGTTTTACAAAACATAGTACAAAATACTCTTCAAGAACAGAGCATCTTCCATAGTTATCTAAGTGATAAAACAAATATGAGGTCACATAGGACCTATTACATAGTTATTCATGGGAATACAAATAAAATATTTTGATAGAGTATCAAGTATTCTCTAGTTTTGCACAAGAAACATTGTTTTTAAAGATAAAAATTGAAATATAAACATATCTCAAAATAATAACTAAGATATAAAGATAAAGAGATAAAAATATAGGAAATTTAATGCATCTCAATCTGAGTATATTTGATTGTCTGGAGTCCACGATTTTTTTAAGGATCTTGTAGAGTTTCACATAAAGTTATAGAAAATTGAGTGTCATAAATTATTCTCATTTTGATAGGAATAGACATAAAGATACTCTATTATTAGCTATGTGTGGGACATTTTTTTTTCAATATTCCATCTTCTCCCCACATGATCAAATAATTATATTTAGGAGATATTTATTAGAAGTAGTCATTGGAGAATAATCATTCTTCATTAAATGCATAGATGCCTCATTTAGTGCTTCAAAAATATCCATTTTATATTTTAAATGTTCTATTTCAAAGTTAGATATTGTAATCTGTCCTCACATAATGTATGGTTAGTTGAGCTCACTACAACTTAACCTGATTGGTTGATGCGGAAAACTGACATGGTCAGTTCATCTCTTCATGCGGTCAGCTCATTTTCAAAAACAATAAGTTGATAACTTCATGCGGTAAGTTATTTCTTTATATGGTCACTAAATTTGAATACATATTTATTATATTTATTTATTAAAAATTATACCTTCCTTGGCATGGAAACTTGAACTCTCCTTGAAGTAGGTAATTTTCATCATGTAGTAAGGTGATTCTCAACACAGAGTAAGATAAATCTTTAATGTGTGGTAAATTCAAATCTTATATAAAGTTCATTCATCTAACTTGAAAAAATCAATTTTTTATTTGTTAAGGTAACGTATAAGGTGTGGTAGGGTGATGCAATAACTTGAAATTCACATGGTAAGGTGGAACAGTAATCACTAGATTTATCCATTTTTTATTTTTCCAATAAGCCATTTTTCTAACAGAGAGCATGAAAATAATTAATAACAAGTTAAATAGGATTTGGTATCATGAAAATAAATAGGCGATGGACTATGAAAACACATTTTTAGACATAAAAATCTGTTACTTAGGATAAAAGTTAGTCACTGCAGTGAAGGTTAAAATTAAGTAAATAGTTAAAAACTAAGTGATAATTACACAAAATCCTATCTTGATTTTATTTTTTGGGTTTCTTTACAACCATTATAATTATATATTATAAATTGGGATATTTTTTTTAACTTAATTTAAATATGAAATTTATTATATATTAATAAAACAATTATTTATAAGAGTGTCACTCCTCTCACTTATAAAAGGATTCCTTCACCACCTCAATTCTATGCACATATTGAGCACCTTATCTTGGAAAATACATGAAAAAATACCTCCCAAACTCTTTTTCCCATGTCTTATAAGTTTTTTTCCTTAAAAATTCAAATATAATAATTCTTTATGAGTGTATTAAAGGAGGATATTCAGGGATGGTGTAATTGTCTTAATCGAGTTCTTTCAAGTATCTTTCATCCTCGATTTACTATAAATTGATTATAACCATAATAATATAATGAAATTAGTGTCATTAGTTTTCTAAAATTTTATTATATGTATGGAAAATTAATTATCTACCTTCATTTCATCCCTTGGAAAATGAAAACATTTCTAGGTCACATGCGGATTACCGCCTCCATGAATAACATATTTCATTTTTCATCACCATCTTACATGGATGGTTCTAAAATGAATTTAATAAATTAATATGATATTTATAATGTTAATAAGGTTTTCTAAAGATAAATATTTCATTATATAAAAATTATTAATGATAAATGTTGATCTTAAAATTTATCCACCTAAAACGGGCATGTCGAGACACTTTGTAAGTAATAACTACTTACTATTATATTTCATTTATCTTATTAATATAACTATTATTCAATCAGATTTATCTCCTTAATAAAAAATTTAAATCATTAATATTCCTAAAAATATATATTACTACTATACAATAACATATTCTGACTCATTTGGTTGTTATAATGTGTTCTTGTTTGGGTTGGTTTTACTACCTACATTAAAGATGTTATAATTTTTATATCACAAATGATTAAGAAATCAGAAATACTAAAAATATTATTTAATAATGATAAATTTAATATGATTTCATGATTATATAGCAGTGTAATATTCTTCATATCAAATTAATTAAAAGTGAACAATTGTGGCTATTTTAAACCCTCAAAACAAGTTTATCAAGGAATATTCATAGAAAAGTGACTATATCATAACAAATCGAACTCATTTATTTTTAGAATGATATAAAACCTATAAATTGACACATATAGAACTTATGGAATCATTAGACAAGGTATTTTACCATTAATAGGATACTAAATCTATTTTTGAGATTATTAACTGAATTCCCCCAATGTGACCAATGTGTACTATACTTAATTAATAAATATATAAAAAAATTTAATAAATGAATAAATGAATAAAGATGAAAAAAAATTCTAAATCAATTATGTAATTAATAAAATTTTATTATTTAGGAGGGTATGAGACATATGAAGGGATTTAGGACTTGAGGTAATATATTTTTATTTTAAAACTAATTTTAAATGATTTAAATATTTCATTTTAACTCTTTAACATCCATGAACATATTCTCCAAAAAATGTTTTTCCTACAATTAAATATTTTATAATTTTTTTTATATTATCTTTTACGTTCTTTAAAAAGCAATAAAATTATTCTTTTTAATGTTTTTCTTATCAATCAATTTTTACATTCTGTGTCAAGGTGTAAAAATAATTATTTCTTAACGTTTATCGTATGACTACCTTTTCTTAACATCATGGCCATTATTTGTTATGAATATTTATTTTCCAAATTTTTATGGTTTTCAAAATTAAATTAATTTCTCATTGTTTTCTAAAAAATATCATTTTAAAATGTTATCAAAAAAATACATTTCTTATTTTTTTTAATTATATAGCTATAAGTTCTTGTTATTACGGGTTTCAATGAATGTTTTATGACATTTTTTATAAAGGTGTAATCGCTTATGTGTTATATTCAAGTAATGGTAATTAGAAATTATATATGATTATGTGTGGGTCTGATATAGCCCTCAAATGCATTGGGTAATGATTTATTATCTAGATAAAATAGGTTAGAATTAATTTGTTGGGTCATTCTATTATAATGGTGGTTGTGATGGTGATTGTAAGAGTGATATAAATATAAGGTCCCACATAACCTTCATGATTATGATTTTTTCCTTTTATTCTTTATTATGATATTTTTTTATGAAAATCTTTGGACAATGAAGTTGATTTCATGAGTAAGTGATTATTTAAGCTCAAATTTTATTATATAAAAATGGAAACTTTCTCTTTAGGTTTTTATATTTATCAATATACGAATGGGTTTCCCTTATTTCTACATCCCTTGATTTTATTTTCTTATATAACATTTTGTAACGTCCCACATTTTAAATCGAACAAAAATCCAAGGGAATTTGAACTTTTGGAATTTACTATATGAACTCCATAAAGTTCAATATTATAATTATGAAGAGTCATTTTGAATGAATAATGGGTGTCTAGAATGAAAAATTATTTCAATTTAATAACATATTTTAATGAAAAAATGTATACTTCATAAAATCTTACTCTTTTATATGGTAATAGTTTTACTAATACTATAAAAAACTAAACCTAAAAGGTTAGTGGAATGTGGGAAATTGAAATAATTTATATAAATCATATAAATATGGGCTGATTATGTATGATTTACTATATTTTATATTATAGTATAGTTTTGATAAATTTAGATTTTAGGATGATGATATATAATGAAAATACAGGGATGTTAATTTACAGTATTATTATCATGAGAGAATTTTTTTACAGTTCTAAGTGTTACTATATTTATTAATCTAATTTATGTTTATTTTAGAGTGGTTTTACATTGAGGTAAAAGGGTGAATAAAGTGGGAAATAAATAATGGGATAATATTCTTCTGAATCAATAACCGAAAATAGCTGGAGTTTGGAGATTCATAGTTTTGATAGTTTTTCCTCAAATTAGAATTGGATATAAATTGTGTCACACATGTTATATAGTGAAACAATTATATATAGTGGAACATTCCAATAGTAGATCATTTCATTAAATAACACCCTATATATTTTGGAGGAACCTCATAACCAGTGGTAGCTAACAGATGGACCAATGATTTATAGAAAATATTTTATATTAATTGGTTTTCATATAATCATAATGTAACTCTTAATTTTATCATCTTGAAGGTGAATATGATCAGTAGTGGACTTTTAGTGTGAATATAGTTGAGAATAATGAGATTAATTCCATTAAATGGATGGAATTTCAATACATTTTCCATGAAAAATACCTTCCAACATTTCATTGATTTATAATAAAAAGGAATTTTGTTTAATTAAACAATGAATAGGGCTCAGTTGCTTCTTATAAATCAAATTTTAATAAATCGTCATGTTATGCATTTAATTTTATTCAAGACCATGAAAGTAAAATTTATTTATTTTATATAGGATTTAAACCATGTTTATTATGGTATTCAGTAACTCATTAATTTCAATGTAATTAGGAAACTTTTCAAAGAGTTTATAAGATTTAAATGTATTTTTTTACTTTTACAGACCTCATAACTCTAAGGATAAGAAGAAAACAACGTGGAAAGTAATGGGGGAACAATCCATAAGGAAATATTATGTTAATAGATTTCAATTTTATTTATTTAATAAATGTAGTATAAAAAATTCTGGTTATTTTTCTATGAGATCATATAAATTTTATTTAAATAAATTAGTAGTGATTATGGTTTGACCAATAACAATAATAAAGCAATGAAATGTTTAAATTGTAATGATTTGGTAAATTATGAAAATTTGTGTTCAAATATAATTATAAAAGGTGGAAGTCATAAATATTATAAGAAAAATAGGCGTGTCAATGTTATTTACTATTACCATGGATGATGTTGGTCCCTAAAATGAAGTGGTGACAAGTATGTTACATGTATACTCAAATTATTCCAATTTAATATTTGGTTATGGATCTATGAATTATTTTATTCCAAATATGTTCTTATCAAATAAAAATATCACCTAAAGAGATAGAAACATAAATTCTATTAAAACTCCAAGTGTTGGTATCAAAGAAACAAGTATTTATAGGAATATTTTTATTGTTATTTGGGGAATTTTTTTCCTATGAATCTTATTGTCTTACCCATAATAAAGTTTGTTGTAATTTTTTTGGTGTGAAATGGATTTCAGTTTATCATCCTAATGTGGATTTTATAACAAAATAATCCATGTTTAATTTTTAGAATGAGTTTATATTTTTCAATATGAATGAGTTAATAATTGTGATAAAATATTAATAATATAAGAGAATAATTAAATATGGTGGTGAAATTTATCTTTCACATGTCTTTGAAAATAAGGTAACTATTCATATTAGTGATTTACCAATAAAAAATGATTCATTAGACATATTTCCTAATGAACTATCAGGTGTTATTCCTGATCAGAAGGTTTCATTCACCATTAAGAAAATTCTCAATGCTAAGATAATTTCAAAACGTCCTCATTGAATTGTTCTATTGGATCTATTGGAATTAAAAAAATAAATTAAAATAATTACATGATAAGGGTTTAATCCACCCTATCTCTTCACCTTTGGGTGATCCTATTTTGTTTATTAAGAAAAAATATAGTTTTATGGGGATTTTAATTGATTATAGATCACTTAATAACATCATTATTAATATCATGTATCCATTATTTTATATCAATTACTTGTTTGATCAGATCTACGGAGGTCAATATTTTTTAGAGATTGAACTTAGGTCTGCTTATCATTAGATAAAGGTAAAAAAGAAGGCATTATATGTATTACATTTCTAACAAGGAATTTTAATTGTGAGTTTGTGGTTATATCCTTTAGGTTAACAAATGCATTCATTGTATTTATAGACCTAATGAATAGATATTTCTATGATTATGTGGATAATTTTTTTGTGATAATCATTGATGATAATCTATCATACTCTAAAATTTATGAGGATCATGACTAATGAATTCTCTATATAACATTAAGTAAAAAAAAATTAGAAAATTTCGTAAATGTATATTTTGGTTCTATAGATTTAATTCCTTGGGAATATTATAACTAAACATTGGATAACAGTTGATCTTTATAAAACTAATTTGGTATAAATTTTACCAATACCAACTATTGTCTTTGTGATTTAACATTTTATTAGATTAGTAGGATATTACCAATGGTTTGTTGAAAATTTTTCTCAGTTATCTAACCCACTAACCCTGTTAACTCGAAATGGAGTTTGATTAAATTGTTTAAATGAATGTGACAGATGTTTTATTGAATTAAAATAAGGATTAATTAATACTTATGTTTTAGAATTACTTTTTAGAAATAGGGAATTTTTTAATATATAGATTCTTCTTTGAAGGGCCTCAGTGGTACTTCGATGCAAAATGGTAGAGTAATAGCACATGCATCATGACAGTTGAAACCCAATGACAAAAATTTTAAAACACATGAACTTGATCTTTAAATAGTAATTTTTACTTTAAAAAAATTAGAGGCATCATTTATATGGGGGTAAATGTGATATGTGTGTGTGTGTTTGCCTTTGTGTGTGTGTGTGATCATAAAAGATTAATGTATATATTCATTCAAAAAGACTTGAACATGAGGTGGAGAATATTTTTGGAACTGATAAATGTTTATAATTTTATAATTCACTATCATACAGAAAAATAAAATATTGTATATTATTATTTTAGTCAAAATGATAATACATTATTAACCATGAATCATTTAAAACATGATCATGTAATTAATGATTTAATAAAACCATAACCAGAAATCATGTATCTGAACCCCCTATTATTTTGGATCAAGTAATAATAAAATTATACTTGTTAGAAATAATTAAATTTTCTGAGAAGTAAGATTGTGGTTTGTAAAGAAATTTATGATTTTTTGGAGAAGGACAATTACATGAGTTTAATATTGAAAAATAATTTGCAATTAGATTTGGAAAATAGTTATGTATACCATGTGACTCTTAAATGAAAAAATAATTAATACGTGAGTCTCTACACTCTCTATATTCTATTCATCCTAGTAGCACTAATATGTATAGATGCCTTCAAGAATTTTATTATAGATAAGGAATAAAGAAATACATTTCTGATCATGGATTGAAATGTTTCATTTTTCAATATTTTAAATCTAAATGATATTAATTTATGTGTATGTTTCAGTCGTTTTCAATTATATAATGGAAATGGGAATATATATCCATGGATTCTATGGTGTGATTACCAAATACATATCAATGTAATAATATAATATTTCTTATTTCTAAAAATTTGACTAAATATACTCATTTTATTCCTATTTGATATTATATGCATTTGGATAATATTTCTTGAATTTATCTTAAAGAGATTGTCAATTTACATGGAGTTGCATTTTCTATTGTAACTGGTCATGATCCAAGGTTTAAATCCAATTTTTTTAAGGGACTTTAAATTTTTTTGGGTATTTAATTAAGTTTAAATACATCTTTTAATCCTCAATCAGATAGAAAATCAGATAAAATGATATAAACTTTGGATTATATGATCTGGGATTTCTTATAGGACTATCATGAAGGGTAGAAACAATACCTTTAATTAAAAAAAATTTATTATACGAATGGTTTTCATTCAGGAATACAGATGTTCCATATGATTAATTACATGTAAAATGATTTTTAACTCCATTTTGTTGGGATAAAATTTGTGAGATAAAATTGTTAGTACCAGAATTAGTATAAGATATGGTTGAAAATGTAAGGATGATTCATCACTATATGAAGTAATATCATAATGGAAGGAAGATATATTGAATAACTAAAGGAAAGATATTTCATTTGACATAGGGGGCATTTTTTATTAAAATATCTCCATGGAAATGTGTGATGCATTTCAAAAAGAAAGGGAAATTAATCCTATAGTATATTGGTATATATGAAATTTTGGATAAAGAATAATTTTTTACAGACTAAGTATAATTTCATCTAAGTTTATCTTAGGTATATGATGTGTTTCATGATTCATTGTTATGGAGGCATGTAACTAATTCATATCATGTATCAAGCCCTGAAATAGTACAATTAAAGGATAGTCGTTGTGTGGAAAATCCATCTCAGATTCTTGATCATAGAGGGTAGGTTTTTCAAAATAAAGTAACTTAATAGGTTAATTTATTTTTTGAAAAATTATGTGATCTAAGAAGTAACATGGAAACTTGAAAGGTAAATGAGATAAAAATATTCAAACTTATTTATTAATGAATAAAAGTACGAGGATGTGATTTAAAAAAGGGAGGGGACAATGTGATGGACTATTTATTTTTTATAATTATTAAATTTTATATTTTATTCATATTAATTATATGAATTCATACTAATAGTAATTATTATAACCTTATAAATAATTTTATTATGTTATAGAATAAGAATGTAATTTTCATTTTGAAAAGAAGTAGTTTTTATTCTAACTAAAGTGTTTTACATGTATTATACAGTTTTATTTAAAATAAAAATTTTTAAATTTTAGAATTTATTTTCATAGATTTAAATTCATCTTTTCATTCGTCATAAAAAAATTATATTTGGGGAAAAAGGGTTTAATTTTAGGTGAATAGTTTACAATATTGTGTTTTTAAGTATCATAACATTTTATTTGATTAATTATTCACAATGTAAAATTTATTCATGGATTATTTTTAAAGTTACATTACTCTATTTTTTATTCATAAACTAATAAATTTCATGAAAAACAATATTATAATTTATTTTAGTGAGAATTAATTTTTATGCTTAAAAACGCATTTTTCTAAAACCTATTTTTTAGTGTGTTATGTGTACTTATATTAAAATTAATTTTTAATAACTATATAAATTGAAACTTTTTAAAAAATAAAATTTGAAAACGATGTTTTATGGTTTGGTAATAAGGTCTATTTCTTTTTATCTCAAAAAATAAGTTACCATAGTAAAAAGATAGTCACCACAGTGAAGGTTAAAATGGGGTAAAATGGTTTAAAAAATGTGATAAGGAAAAATAAATGTAATATTTAATTGATTTATTGATTTTATTATCCACTATAATTATCCTATCTTTTAAATTGGGCTATTTTTATTCCACTTTCCTTGAATATTCTATTTATTGTAAAAGAATGAAAATAAGTATTTACTAGAGTGACACTTTTATCTCTTATAAAAATATCCTTTCACCACCTCACTTCTATAAACACATTATTTATATTATATAAAACAATCCCAAAAAAAATAATTCTTTTACTCACTATTCTATGTCTCAGAGGTTTTGGTATCCCAAAAATGCCAATCTAATAAGGCTTATAGAGAATTCTGAATGAGGATATCCAAGGAAGAAGTAATTTTCTTAATCAAGTAATTTAAAATTTATTTCTTATTACACCCAATATAAATCTATTATAAATATACTAATATAATTAAATTAGTATAATTATTATACTGAAATTTTATTATTTGTATACAGAAACCATTATCTATCATCCTCTCATCCCTTGAAAAATGAAAATATCACCTATGTTATGTGAAAACTACTACCTCCATGAAAGACGTATTGTGTTTTTCATTATTGTCTTATATGGATGATTTTAAAAATTAATTTAATGAATTAATATGATATTTATAAAATTATTAAGTATTTTTAAGGATACAGTTTCTATTATATAAAAAATATTAATAATAAATGTTTATTTTAAAATTTAACTACCAAAAAACGAGTATCTGAGACACTTTCTAAGTAATAAATTCACATCTAATTATTCTTGAATATAATTTATGTGAAATCCCATCCCTATTCATTTGATTGGGAATGCATTGGGATATTACTTGGCCTTAGGTGACATCACGAAGACACCAAAGGCTAGAAATAAATGCCAAGGGCTTCATAAGCAGTTGGGGGATGATTTTCCCTTTTGAATATAAAACAACCAAACAAATATAATTGTAACCAAACAACCAATAAATGATGCATGAGTATAGTGTAATGAAACTCAAATGTAAAACCACCAAAAAAGATATCATACCATATTACAAAGTAGAAACCAAGACAAAGAACAACTTACAATGGAGAAGTTAAACCCAACAAAACTCAATGGATCCAAGACACAAACTCAGAAAAAATCAACAAGGTCCAAGATCTAAATCACAATCCAATACTAAGGTATCATGATGAATCACTAAATAAATGAGATAACTTTCCTTTACATGTTTCTCATTATAAAAAATCTACAAATGCACCAATATTCCTTAGTAGGGGTGAGTATAAAACTTAGTAAGTTTTCCCCAAATGACTTCCTTACTTAGGCCACTATGATAGAACATGTTAAAAAATTAATGGAAAATAATTTATATAAAACAATTTAAGATATTTTATACCACATCCAAACCATTTATAAGAAAATTATTTTTCATACAAAAAAATCTTTCCAAACAAAAACTATTTTTAAGGAATGAAACAAAATAATTCCTTTAAACCATTTATCAAATCATTGGAATACCCATTACTTGGCTCCAAAATTCCAAACATCCATACATGGATTCCCAAGTGATAGTTCCATACTCATGAGTGGTATATCTTCAACCTCCCAAGTTGTCACATGGTAACCATATATCAAGGTCCAAAATGGCACGCACCCCTTCCATAGGGTCACATAAATGAAAATAAACACATGTCAACCAAGTAAGACAAATTTCATACCAAACCAATCATTTCAAGCCATCATAATAAAAATTTATTTCATTGAACAAATTTCTATAAAACCATTTTTATTAATGAAAATAAAGTAATATTTTAAAACATCATTTTAATATCATGAAAGAAATAACTTTTCCAACCATTAATTTCCACAATTTTCCAAGCCACCACTAAAGAGGGTTTGTAACATGATTTGAAAATAAATTTGACAATTAATTTTAAGAAATGAAAAAAATTGAAACCAAGACATCAAGTTATAATAAGAGTAGTCAAGACTAAAGTTGATTACCTTTCAAATTAAGGAAAAATGAAGAATGACTCCAATTCTTTAATAAAACTGGATTGAAACTCAAAAAACCCACATTAGATCTTGTTCCCTAACATCAACACTACCAAATATTATCATTGTTATTATAACACACCATGTATCTATCTTAAATGTATTATATAAACGAACCAAAGAAAGGGAATAAGAAGAAAACTATGGAAATCAACTAAAAATAGAAACTAGACAAGGAATATAGGACTCAAACACAAAAGAAATGGACAACAGATCACTCCTGAATCAAGAGGAAGGTTCACCATAGCCTTTTAAAAGGAGGGAAATTCTAGTTAGCGTAATAATAGGGGGATACGAGTTATTAAGGATGTAATTTTTATTAGATCCCTATTTTAAGGAGGGCCACTACTGTGTCACATAGTTATTCCACATGGTTTGGAAAATTGTGTGCCAACCATATGGGTGCTAATTCCTTAATCCACCCCTCACATGGTGGGATCACATAGTTAGAAAAACCATACACCAAACGTTTTTCCATATATCCATAACATACACGGTTTCCCTTGGGTGGCTTCATGGTTTATCCAAAATGTGTGACAACTCTGTGCCTGTTTAGGGAACACTATTTCCCTTTGCATGGTTTCTGGGAGGTGTTTCATGGGGTCTACTAACCGTGATCAAATCGTGAACCTCTATAAAATCCTCAAACAAATTATACCCAATAAATCAACTCTAATAAGAGGATTTAAGATTGAATCCACCTACCTTAAAAATTAAGGAAAAAACATATAAAGACTCCAATTCTTTAACAAAACTGGAATGAAACTCTAAAAACCCACCTTAGATCTTTTTCCCTGAAATAAGCACTGCCAAATATCATCATGATTCTAATAACACACAATAGATCTATCCCAAATGGAATAGATCCATCAATCCAACCAAGGGAAGAATAAGAAAACTATAGAAAACAACTAATAATGTAAATTTACCAAAGAATAAAGGACTCCAACATAAAAGAAATGGCCAATGAATCACTCCTGAATCAAGCATAAGGGTCACCACAACCTTTGGAAAGAGAGGAATCTATGTTAGGACATAATAGGTGGAAAAACATTGTTAAGGATCTAATTTTCATTATATCAACAATTTAAGGAGTTCCACTTGTGCATCACACAGCTATTCCACACAGTTTGGAAAACTATATGGAAATTGTATGGATGTAACTACCTTAAGACAACCCTCACATGGTTGGCTCACCTGGTTAGATAATCCATACACCAACAATGTTTTTCCTCTATCTATAACATCCATGGTTTCCCGTGGGTATCCACGTGGTTTTTTCAAAATGTATGACAACCATGTGTAGTGAACACTATTTCCCTTGGCATGCTTTCCTGGAGGTGTTCCACGGTTTCTACTCACTGTGCTCAAATTGTGAACCTCCATAAAATCCTCAAAAACACTCCAAAATCCTTCCAAACCTTCCCAAACAAAACTAAATTACTTTATATAAAAAAGATACATAAATAATGGGTTCACTACCTAAAATTTGGGGTGTTAAATTCTCCATAACATCGGAATTTCCATTGAAAGAAAGTAGAAAATGACCATTAACTGGACCCTACTAACAATGGAGACACCCCACAGAAGGTTCCCCATCTTGACTAATGATTGTTCCCACAGGCCAACACATGTTATTTCTAGTGTGCTTTGTCCTCACTCGCACACACCTTAGGAAAATTCTCGGAAGGTTTCCCATCTTGATCACTAATCCAGGAAAGTCATGTCTAATTACGATGTTATAATCATGAAGGCTCCTGAAAAAAAAGGTTTATCTTGTTGACATGAGTCATATAATTTAGTCATTTAACCCTTTAACATTTTGGGGTGTTATGTTCACCCCCCCACTATTTATATCACAACATCCTAAATTTGGACCCAACATCTCAACTCAAGTAGTGCACCACACATAAGGCTGGGTTTCTACTCTAATACCAAGGTAATAAATGGGCCCCACTAACATCACAAACACCCTACCTTAACATGTTCATCGGGTCCTAGACCACCGGATACCACTAGTTTCCCCTGCAGACATATGGCCCCCTCTTGGGATCCTACCTACATGCCCAACTGAGTTTTCTGACTAATGAATTCCCCCACATACCAACACTTGTTCTTTCTAGTGTTCTTTTTCCTCACTAACACACACCCTAGGGAACTTACTAGAATGTCACCCATCCAAATCAATACTTCCAAGAACACTTAACTGTGGAGTTCTAATTAGGTAGTCTCCCAAAAAGAAATTTTCACCTTGTTGAAAAGATTCATATCATTTATTCATTTAACCCTTTACCATTCTAGGGTGTGACATTTTTTCTAAAAGATTTTAGTCCATAACTCAACCATTTACTTTTCCCATTTCCCATATTTCTTCCTGAATCCGACCATGTTGCCACAAAACCCGCACTAGACTAATGTTTTTCCCATTCAAGATATTATCTTACCTATCAACAATCTATACATGAATATGTATTAATAAAGAAAAAGGATCTAGGTTAACATGATCCCATCAAATCATAGGTCAGGATCAGGCTTATACTTCTTCAACTAAGATACATGAAACTCATTATACACTAAACTGAACCATGGTGTAAAATACCAACAATATTTCACCTCACCAAAATATTCAAGTATCTCAAAAGGTCCTATTTATCATGGATATTACTTTCCTTTCTTTCCAAAATGATGATGCCCAGGCCTTGTAGAGATTCTCAAGAACACGTGATCACTCACATCGAATAATAATGGTCATAAACAATGTTCTACATATGATTTCTAATGACTATGATCCATCTTCATCCTCTTTATAATCATCTAAATCTTGAACATTGTCTCTTGAACAATTCTGGGTCCAACAACTGAAGTCTCACTTATTTCCACACAAAAAAGTAGGTATGACAAGGATGACCATACAATGCTTCAAAAGGATCCATATGTATTAAGTCCTGATAAATGTTATTATATGATAACTCCCCCGATGGTATGTCCTCCTTCCATGAGCCACCAAAATCTATTACATAATCCTAAATCATTTTTTCCAACATTTTTAAAGACCTTTCGGATTTTCCATCCATATAAGAACGATATGTCATACTCATAATCAATAGAGTCCCAAGGTCTTGCAGTAAGGATTTAAAAAAAGGATGTAAAGCTCAAATCTCATCCAGATACTATCAAAACTAGTATGCCATACCTCTTTACCACTTCTCATATATGGATTTTAGACAACTTATCCATCGTATAAGATTGATTAATATGGTTGACATTGGTTGAAATTGTGAAATAATCCACTATCACCCATATAGAATATTGTTTCTGAACCATCTTTGGGAGACCTATCATAAAATACATGGAAATATTCTCCCATTTCTAAATGGGAATATGTAAAGACCATAACATACCCACCAGTCACTGGTTCTCTTCATTAACCTACTAATATTTTAGTAATCTCATAAAAAACTCATCCACCTTTTATTTTCATGTTAAACCACCAAAACTGAGCTTTCAATGCCTTATAAATATTTTGTATTCTAGGAAGAAAATCCTATATAGAATTCTAGTAAGCATGAATAAGTTGTTCCTGGAAATCCTAAGGTATAACCATCCAATATCAAAACCAGAAAACCAAACTCCCATTCATCTTCCATCCCTCAATGATCTTCCCACCATTGAGTTTTGACCCTATAGAAACACATTATGAATCATATTTCTATGCCTATTTATATATTTAAACCAAATGAGGAACAAAATAAACCGTAAATAAAACCACAACACCACCTTGGTCTTCACAATCCAAGTGCATGTCCATTACCCTAAAATCAACTGCCTCTACTCTGAAGCTTCTTTTTTTAACTTACCATATGACTTACTGCTCAATGAATCTACCACAAAATTTCCTTTACCCGAAGTATACATAAATTCAAAGATTAACATTTGGAGGTACTCCATCCATATTTTTTTTCTCAAGTTAAAATTCCTTTATGACAAAATGTGTTTCAAGCATTTATGATCCATAAATCATATGAATTTCTTACTAAATAGGAAATGACACCATGTTTTCAAAGCGTGGACTATAATATCTAACTCCAAGTCATGAGTTGGGTATTTCTTCTCATGAAACCATAACTACCATGAGACATAAGAAATAACATGATTTACTTTCATGAGAGCACAACCCAACCCCTATCTTGAAACATCACAATACCCCACACACCCTTTTCCTGATTCACACAATTTCAGGATTCGTGCTGATGTGAGGTGAAAATTAATCTCATTAAAATCCTTTTATAATTTCTCATTTCATTGGAATGGAACATATTTCCTTATCAAAGTTTTCACTAGTGAATCTAGTCCTGAATAATCATGAAAAAAACATTGATAATAAATAGTTATGAAAAGAAAACTACATATCTCATATACATTATTTGGTCATTTCAAATAGATCAAAACCTCTATATTTTCTAGATCCATAAAAACCCTTTTTCAAAGATAAAATGGACAAAAAACATACCTCTTATAAAAAATTAACAAATTGAAAAAAACTTATTCAAATGATGATCCCTCATAACATCCATCATTTTTCCAAGTGTTTATCATGCTCAACCATTGTCCTTGAATACACCAATATGCCACCCAGAAACCCCAACACAAAAGAATCTAGATATATTTGAAATATCTGATTCATAAACTCCATAAATATTGTTTGTGCATTTGTAAGAACAAAAGTCATAACCACATACTCATAATATCCATATCTACTCTTAAAAGATGTTTTTGGAATATCCACCTTCTGAACCTACAAATGGTGATATACTAATCACAATTCAATTTTAGAGAACCTATGTATTCCCCTCAATTGATCGAAAAAGTCATAAATGTGTGGAGGATGAAACTAATTATTTATTATAACTTGGTTAATCTTACAATAATCCAGAAAAATCCTTATATTTCCATTCTATTTTGTAATGAACAAGATCGATGCTTCCCATCGAGACATACTAGGATGAATGAACCCTTCACTTTCTAACTCTTCCAACTAGACATTCATTTACCTTAATTTAGTTAGTTTTATCTAATAAGTTGGTAGTGATATTGGATTGGTCCTTAGTAAGAGATCAATCATAAAATTCAGTTCTATTATGGGTAGAAAACATGAGAAGTTATCAGGAAAAAAATTCAGAAACTAATCAATGATTGTTGATAAAATTATCTTATCGATCTAATCTAGTAAGGCCAAGTTCAACGATGCCAAGTGGTGTGATATCATTCCAACTATCAGTGCTGAAAATCTGGTTGCACCTTTCTTCTCATTATATTCTCCTCTAAAGAGATACTCGATTTCATTATCAATAATAAAACTAACTTTTCAGGTACAATAGTCGATGTGAGATTTGAAAATATTCAACCAATAGATACATAGGATTATGACTTAGACATCCATCTTAACTATAGAAAAATCCAAAATCAATTCATCTCCATGAATTATTATAGAACATTCTTGTAATATAAAGGTTCTACATTCTATTTTTTCTATGAGGAGCTTGAAGTTTCAACATAGATGCTATTATCTCAATATTAAGATCTAGAAGATCAATAGCCTGAGAATCAATAAAAAAATGGGATGAACCTATATCAAACTTATCTTACATAAGGGTAAAATTAAAAAGAATCATACCTATAATTGTTGAAGGCCTATATTAATCATCCATGATGACCCTCTTAGTTAAATAAAACTTCTTACTCACTACACTTTGTTATTTATTACAATTTTGATATTTCCCTTTCTTAGGAGTCAAGGTATTCCTAGAATCACCATGTATAGCTTGGTTCTGCTGAATAGAATTGTTGTAATTCACTCATCCCATCAAATCATATGATGTCTAAAAACCATTAGATTTTTCCAAAAACCCAACCATAGAGCACTGTGATAATAGCACAAAAGATGAAACATATGGTTTCAATTGTGGCATGATCTAGGTGGTGTCATACAATCTCTCTTTATGTGTTCAAATAAACCAAATATAAAAAAAATCCAAGTTTACCCTTTTTTTTAGGAAGGTTCACTAATCTTGTCATCTACTTATAAGTCATTCCAAAACCATGGAAATAGGTGCCCCTCTTCTACTTATTACCAAAATTATAGTTTCTTCCATTTCCCATAGGTATCAACATACTTCCTCCACAAAAATTTCATGATATGTCTCTCTCTACCACCATCTCTCTATTAACCATCGTCGTATAATTCATTATAAAAATCATGGAAATATTTGAGTGAATATTAATTATAAACTGTGATTCAAAAATGTGTTCCTTCAAGTACACACTTTCAGCAACTTCAGGTGAAAAATAAACTAAATTCTTACATCCATCCACATACTCTATTACTGAGAGATTCTATTTCTTCAAGATGAAAAAGTACATTATTCTAGAAATCCTAAACATGTGAGAATAGAATTAATTATTTAACAATTATTCAAAATATACAAATGCAATGAATTTTTCTAATTTATCATGTACTTATAAATCACACCACTGACATAAAAGATCCTATAGCATGTATGTTTCCAACTCTACTTTCCACTCAAGTAGTGTGCCTAGGAAATTGAAGATTTGATTTATCCCATTCAGTTGTACCTCTACATTCTCTAGTTATGAATCACCCCTGAAGATGGGTGGATTATTCTTTTAGAAATGAACATAAGGATCTACTTGTCTTGGTTCATCCCTTTAATTCCCTATAACCATATCCTAAAAGGATTATACTATACTATGAACCAGTTCTTGGTTTACCTATGGCTCAGGTGCAACCACATTCTCAGTAGCCTCGTCTGGTTCATTTCTTCAAGGGATAACTAGTGACATTTTCTATAACCAAAATAAAACTCCATTAAGTCTCTCTCTCTAGAAACTGAAGTCTTTGTAATTTTAAATTTATCATATTATAACTATCATAGATAGATTTTCAAACTCAACATTTTCAACATCCAATTAATTTTGAAAATTATACCACACTTTTGAAGATCAAACCATTTTCAAAATACAACCACCATGCCTTTTTAAAAACTCACATTTGAAAAAAAATCAATGCTTTTAAAAATTCAACGTTTTTACACCAAATTATAAATCATTACTCAAAATGAAATATGTACTCCCAGTGGGAAGAAATTTCTATCAATGCATGTCATGATCTTCTCGTCAGTTAAACCTATGATGATGTGGTTACAACTCCTATAAGTGTCTCAAAAAACTTATGTACCCAACTCCCTAGTAACTTAAAGTTTAGAATAAATAGGTTAGATATGCCTATTTATTCTCTATATTTAAAGTCCCTACAATCCTACTCTTTTCTACAAACCCCATGAAAGGACTAATCAAGAATGATTTTCCAAATCCAATACCGATAAACCAATACCATTTATCACAAAAGATAATTCGTCCAACCATGATTGATACCAATTGTAACATCATGCCCCTGATCATTGGATTGGGAAGGAAGTGGGATATTACTTGGCCTTAGGTGACATCCACAAGCCACCAAAGGATGGAAATAAATGTTAAGTTCTTCATAAGTAGTTGGGGATGATTTTCCATTTTGAATATAAAAGAAGAAAATCAATATAACCAGAACCAAAAACACAACTAAATGATGATTGAGTAAAATTTAATGAAACTAAAAATTAACCAAACTAACAATAGACCATACAAAATTATAATGTTGAAACCAAAACCAAAAACAATATAAAATACAGAAGCCAAATCCAAAAAAAACTCAATGACTCCAAGACAATAAGTTATAAAATCACAACAAGATCCAAGATCCGAATCACAATCCATGACCAATGTATCATGATACATCACTAAATAAATGATATACCTTTCCTTTTTTATCTGTCTTGATAGAAAAAATCTTGAAATACACCACAGTTCCCAATTAGGGGGTGAGTATGAAACTCTGTAGTTTTTTCTCAAATGACTTCCCTAATAATGAAACTAAGATAGAAAATTTTATAACTTTTATATATAAAAATTTATATAAAAAATAAAATAGATTATATAAAATCATAAATTTTTTTAAGAAAAACAATTTTCATACCAAAAGATTTTTCTAAACCAAAACAAGTCCTAAGGAAAGAAACCAAATAGTTCTTTTAAACCATTTATATTACCATTGTCACATGCATTACTTGGTTCCAAAATTATACATAAACATACATGCATAACCAAATGATAGTTCTATACTCACGAGTTGTCTCTCATAGATATACCAATTCATAAAAAGGGAACCATATACCAAGTAACCCCAATGGAACACACCCCTTCCACATGGTCATATCAATGAAAATGAACACACACCAAACAAGTAAGCCAAATTCCATGCCAAACCAATAAATTAAAACAATTGTAATAGAAAATTTATTTTATTTAAAACCTTTATATCAAAACATTTCTATTAATAAAAACAAAGATATATTTTAAAACATCATTTTATAATCATGAAACAATGATCTTTGCAAAACCATAATTTTCCGCAATTTTCCAAACCAACACTAAAGAGGGTTTCTATCAAGATTTGAACATGAATTTCACAATCAATTTAAAAAAAATTAAAAAAACTGAAGCTCGGCCTCTAAGTTATAATAAGAGTAATTCTGAGTGAAGCCACCTACCTCACAAATTATGGTTAAAATGAAGAACGACACCAATTCATCTAAAAAACCAGATTGAAACTACAAAAACCCACCTTAGATCTTGTTCCCTAACATCAACACAGCCAAATATCATCATGATTAGCATCACAAAATAGGGATATGTCACCAACTGATTAGACCCATTAATCTAATATTGGTAAGAAGAAGAAAACTAAGGCAATCAACTAAGAATGGATAATTAATATGTAATTTGGGACTCCAACACACTAGAAAAAACAAACAAATTGAAAGGATCTACATAGCATTTGTGAGGAGAGTAATTCAATTTAGGTAGTTAATATGGGTGAAACAAGTGGTTATGATTAAAACTAAAATTAGATCCACAATTTAAGGAGGGCCACTTATACATCACATGGTTATCCATTATAGTTTGGAAAAACTTATGCCAACTTTGAGAGTGATAATGCCTTAATCCACCCCTTAAATAGTTGGATCACATGGTTATAAAAACCGTGTTCCATCCTTTATTTTTCCTCTATCCATAACATGCACAGTTTCCCATATATTTTCACACAATTTGACCAAATTGTGCACCACCTGTGTGGTTTCCCAGTGATCCTTATTTCCCTTTATCGGATTTCTTGTAGGTGTTTCACAGTTTCTACAAACCATGATCAAATTGTGAACCTCTATAAAATCCTTAAAAAGGTTCAAAACTCCTCCAAACCATCCCAAACATAACTAAATTACTTTATATACTTAAAATTCATAAATAAAGGTTTAATTGCATGAAAACGGCAGGGGTACAACATACACTTTTATAAATTTTTTTAAAATCATTAATCATTTGATATTATGATATTACTACTATAAAATAATATATTCCTACACATTTAGTCATCATAACCTGTTCTTGTATGGGACAGTTTTACCACCTACATGAATGGTGTTATAAATTTTATGTTAGGAATGATTTAAAAAACCTAAATAATAGTAATATTATGTAATAATTATAATTTTAAGATAATTTAATTATTATATAGTGTTGAAATATCAATCATTAAAATGAAATTAATAATTAATAATCATGGTTCATTTAAACCATCAAAAAATAAGTTTATCAAAGAATCTTTACATAAAAGTAAATATATCATTACATATTGAACTAGTTTATTTATATAATGATATAAACCCTAGAATGTGACACATGTAAATTATATGGGGCCATTGAAAAATGATTTTTTATTTCTATTAGGATATGGAATCATTTTTGGAGATTATGAATTGAATGAACCTAAAATGACCAACATTAACAATGTCGATGTAGTAAATAAGTGAAATGTGATAATGAATTGAATAAAAGGAATAATAATAAATGAGTAGACATGAAAATATTATAAATCATGTAAATAATTAATATAATTTCTTTGTTTATGAAGGTATAAGTTTTACAAAGAAAATGATGACTTCTAGTAATGGATTTTAATTTTAGAACTTTTTTTAAATTCTTTGAGGTTTTACTTTCAACTCTTTCCCTTAAATTTATATATTATATTAAGAATGTATTTTAAAAACTTAAATTTTTTCTCATATTTATTTTCTATTATCATTTAATTTAATTAAACTAGCTTAAAAATGAATATTTTTTGTATTTTACGTATGAGTCATTTTTTGAATTCATTAAAAATGTGTGAAAATAATGTTTTTTAAAATTTACCGCTTAACCATGATTTCCAACCATCATGAAATTTCTTTTTTATGAATCTTCATTATCAAATTTTTATGGTTTTCTAAATTAAATTCATTTCCCAATATTTTGTGATTTTTTTCATTTTAAAGAGTTATAAAAAATGATATTTCATTTTATTTTTATAATATAACAATATATTCTTATAATTATAGGATCAAATGAATTTTTTTATGAGTTTTATAATTAAAGTGAATGTCTCTATGTTTTTTTATTAATGTATTGGTTCTTGTACATTATATATGATATTGGGTGGGTGTAACATCCCATTACTTGATTTTAGGTAACTATTCACCATTTATATGATCAAGATTTTATTAGAACTTGTTTCATAGGTATTTTATTGAATTTAGAGAATTTTTTTAATCTAAGAGGGTTTTTCATGGTTGGTATACACTTAGGGAAAACTTTGTGGTTTGGACTTAAAAATATTTCTCCCAATTGTGGAGCACTATAGGAGGTGCATAGTTAGTTTCAAACTATATTGACATCCCTGAAACCGTGAAACCTTGGATAGTGGGGGTTTCACAGTTAGAGCACAGTTAAACTAACCATTCATCCAAATCATTCAACCTTTCTAGAAGCGTGGTAAGGGTTCACAGATAGGGTGCACAATTACTACTAACCATGCATCCCAACTAGGAAACTATTTACACATGTTTTTAATCCCAAAAATAATTAATTTAAATATATGGCCTCCAATTTAATATTATAAACTCACCTCATTTGACCCTAATCAAATTAATTCTCTTTTGGAGGATCTATAAAGGATTTCATGTCCCATCTAACCTCTTCTCTTATGAATCTATGTTTTGGTGGAAGATCTTGATCCCTCCATGGTAAGTGGTTTCTACTTTGGTTTGGGGTTTCTATCTTAATTATTGATCTCACTCTTTAGAGTGGTTAATCCTCATTTTGTTGATGGTTTTTATGTTTGATTTTATGGATATTGATTTTTGTATGTGTTCCTTGATCATTTTTTTCTTTGTTCATTATTGGAGGTTCCCATTACCAGTGTTAAATTTGATCATGTGATTAAACGTAGATGGTTGTATAAGGGATAACAATAAAATTGAATCCATAAATTTCTTGATTAAATTGAAATTAATTTTCAATTTATTTACAAAATAATGATTTTAAATGATTTTATGTTTCATTTAAAAATGTCATGGTAATTATTAAAACCCCCAAATTTCATTAGCTTTCAAAATTTTGGGTGGATTTTAGAAAAATAATGTCTTAAAATGAAATTTTTTGATGAAATGATTTGATGTTGATTCTTGATGGGATTTTCTTAAAATGAAATATTTTTAGAAAGGATTGAATTTAATGAAAACCCAATATTTGGTTTTGAAATTGAAAAATAAGTATTGAGGTTGAAATTGGGAAATTTAAATGCGAATAATGAATTTATTTGAAATTATTTATTTCCCATGATTTATTGATTGAAGCACATGTGAGCCTAATTTGTTTGTGGGTACTTAAGAAACTAATATTTTTACTCTAACTTCCCATTAATGAATTGATGATGAAAACACTAAATAAACCTAGTTCATCATGATTTTCCATGATGATATGTTGATTAGTTAGTCTCATTGGCCTATTCCTAGGTATGTGTGCACACATTCTTGAGTCATGATTGATGATTGAGTAGTATAGGGATATGATAAGCTGAAACTAATGTAACTCAAGGCATGTGACCATGGTGCTTAGTTTTGTTTTACTTGATTATGTATTCCACTATTTATGGAACTATTTTATTCATTCCAACTTTTTTATATAAATTTTTTATATAAAATTTATATTTAATCCAATTTATGATATATCTACCATCTACTTATTTGAAATCATGTTTTGGGTTAAAATATATAAATGACCTTCCATGCCATATTTTATTTAAATTAAAATCATAAATGGTTTATTATTGTATAATTTATTATTGAACACTTGGTGAGATCCTACTGGGATTTCCATATCACGCACTACCTTTTCATTTGGGTGTATGTTGATTTTGTAATTTTAGGTCCACGGAAAGTGAATGTAACACTTAGGGGTGGTGGGTGTACTTGATTTTTGAACTCTATAGTGATGGTGATGACTATTGGAGCAATGGTCCACTTATTGCATAAGATTTGGGAGACTATGTCTTGATGGATTTGGTGTTATATTTTGGTTTATTTTTTACCTTGGGATATTTTTATATCTAATTATTATACTTTTCTCCTTGTGGATTGGTTGGAATATTGAGAAGTTTCTATTTTATTTTTTGGTAATATGATTTGATGGTTTGTCGATGTGGAAAAATAATTCCCTTTAACTCATAGTTGATGTCAGGTTCTAGTCCCCAAACTATAGGGATAAAGAATGCCTTTTAGTTTATGTCATTGTTGGCTCTGGTATCAATATACCAAGATATCTTGGTTGGTTAATAACAAAATAGTACCAGAGGGAGGTTGAATATCTTTCCTTGATGTCGGTATGTAGTATGGGATATCTCGGTAGATAGGAGGTAGGATTATCGGGATGTTAGGGGTAGTTATGAGTGAGTACCAATCTATATCTCATTATAGATATCCTTAAATCACTATGTGTGTTTGGGAAAATAATCCTTGATGAATAAATTTATTTGATTATAGTATTTTTTTTAAACATGATCTGATTGTTTTGAAACCCTATAATTTTGAATTCCGTTTGATGGAATTGATACTCATGTACCTTTTGATTGAGTTGATGATTTTAGTATCGTTGCTAATGTTTTCATGTTCCCTATTGATTTTGTCTAGCATCATTCCTCTAAAAAGACATCTAGACATGCCATGGGACGAAGCTTCTGGTGAACCAAAATAAGTGAATCCTCCAGTTGACCAAAATGTTGTTGAGATAGTGGTTCAAGATATCAAATCATTAAGATGGATATCTTCACATGTTCCCATTCAAGATTAATTAGTGGAACATCAAAGGGATAAAGATAGATACTATGATATGGATTTTCTTTTATGGAATAAACCAGCATTCAAATGCTTAAATGATCCCCAGAAGGTTGAGGATTGGTTTAAAATTATTGAGAATCTTTTTCAGTTCTTAGAAACACATGATTATACAAATTTGAAGTCTTTTACATTCAGTCTTTAATGTCCTATAAGTAGATTGTGGGATTTTATGGTAACAATGAAGAAACATGAGGGATTGGAGTGAAAATAATTTATATTTCTTTTAACTAAGTAGTTTTATCAATAATTGTGGTCTTTATGAAGTCTATGGGGGTTTTCAGCCTCTAATAGGGTGATTGTACCATGAATCAGTATGAAAAAAACTTTTCTAATCTCATTTAATTTTCTATTATGGTAGTGACAAATGAGAATTTATAGGCTTGAATATTTAATATGGGTATTCAATTTGATTTTTAAAATAAGGTCTCCATACAGAATCTCATAACTTATGCATATGTACTTGATATAGAATTGATGGCTAAGATTGAACTGACTGGAAGGTCAAGGTTTATGGGAGTACCTATTACTCCTAGTGTAATTTCATATGGAATATTTAATGTGAAAAATAATGTGTGAGGAGTCTCATGATGGTTTTTAAAAATCATACATCATCTAGAACTTGCAAAAATAGTGGAAGAGTCTCCAGTGGAATCTAATTCAGGTCTAGCGAGAGTGAGAGGTACCATCAATATGGCTTCATCTTTAGTGACTACTTTATTTGATACTGGTTAATTTCATGAATTTGTATCAACTCATGCTATAAATTTTTTAAACCTTCCTAAGGATCTTGTGCCTTATGTGATTGATATCACTATTCTCATCAGCATAAATATAGAACAAGGTCTCTAATTCCCTTCTTGTGTTTTCCATTTACAAATATAGAATTCAATTAGAAATTTCTAGTACTCAATATAAAATCTTTTAACATCATTCTCAGGAAGGATTGGATTATTACTCAGAAGACATATATTGACTATTACATTTAGAACATCCCATTTACTAAACTCAATTGGGTGTGCCATGTTTTTTATGGAGAATACTGCCCAAGGTTGATTAGAGATGGAAATTATTTTCTAGAGATGATCAAGGTAATATTTGTGTTTTCTTTCGATCTGGAGAAATAATATTTGATTGGCGATCTCCCTTTAATTGTTGTCATGTTTCTTTATATGTTTCTAAATGACTTATCTGGATTTCCACTAGTAAAGGAAGTGGATTTCTCTACTAATTTTGTACCCAGTTCTCATCATGTGTCTATTCATTATTCCAATATGGTACCAGCTAAATTGAAAGAGTTTAAGATCAAGTTTGATTACTTATTGGAAAAAAAAATTAAACACTTGAGTGTGTCTCTTTAAGCAGCACCTGTTATTTATGAAAAGAAGGTTGATGGAACACATAACATTTATTTTTGATTACCTAAATATCAATCAAGATATATAAAAGAATAATTATCCATTACGACAAATAGATGATATTTTTTATCATTTAAAAGGGGTGAAGTGGTTCTTGAATATTGAACTTCACGATCGTTATCCCCAGTTGAGAATCAAAGAATCTAACATCTTGAAGACCACATTTAGGTTTAGGTATATCCATAATGAGTATGTTTTTATACCTTTTGGTATAAATAATTATACTATGGTTTTTATAGCACTAATGAATATGATATTCCATGAGTATCTTGATTCATTTGTAGTGTTTTTTGGAAGAAATTTTGGTTTACTCTAAAATCGAGGAAGATAATGTTCATCATCTATGTACATTTGTAGAAACATTGAGTGATCAGCTTCATTAAACATAGTTTTTGAAATGTAATTTCTAGATTATGTAAGTGATGTTCTTTTCCCATGTGGTCTCAGAACATAGTATTCTAGTAGATCTTGAGAAGGTGAAGGCTGTTATGATATGGAATAAACTGTAGAATGATTTTTATATTTGGAGATTCGTGGGCCTGATGGGGTATTATTGAAGGTTCACTGGATATTTCTCAAAGATTTCTTCCCTAATTAATTCTATCACTTATAAGGGGATGAAGTTATTATGGTATTATTAATTATAGATTTATTTTGATAATTTTAAGTTTCATTTAACTTCAATGCTAGTATTGACTCTTACAGAGCTAAGGAAAGACTGTGGTATTTTTTGATTCATTTGGTTCAGTTTTGGGCTACATTATAATGCAGGGTGATCATGTGAAAACCTATAGTTCTAGATATATTATGGAATATGAGAAAAAATATATTACCCATGATTTTAAGATCACTATTGTGATGCATGATCTTAAAAGTTAGAAGTACTACCTTTTTGGAGAAATTTTTACCATTTATTTTGACTACAAAATCTTCAATTTTATATTATCTCAAAAAGAATTCAACATTTAGAATAGGTATTGGGCGGATTACCTGCAGTCCTTGTATTTCATCATTTCCTACACACCTAGTTAGTGTAATTTCCTTCTTATGAATTGAGTAGGAAACGTTTGACCTAGGAAATGAATGAATCATCAGAATAGTAAAATATTATGGCCCTATTTTCTCAGTTTCATTTGGGAGTTTTGGTGGATGTGACCGAGATTATTTTGAAAAATTATTTATTAAAATAATCTCTTATTGTGATGATCCTTTAAAATAAATAGCTTTATGAGGATTTCAAAAGTATTAGAGACTCTATTTATGGTGGGGAGACCATTGTTGAGTGGCCATTCTCCAATAAGGGTTACATTGGTTTATATAACTAGTACGTTGTTCCCTTACATTTATATAAATTGTGATATAGGATTTCTATAATTATAAGTGGGTGGTGCACATGGGTACCACAAAGATGTTTTGTGAAGTGAGATGATGATTATGGTTTCCAGTTATTAGGTGAGATATTTTTGACTTTGTTTCTCATTTTTATACCTATCATAAGGTTAATTATGAGCACTATAATCCTTTCTATTTGCTTTATCCCCTTCCTATACTGACTTAGAAGTGGGATGATATTTCTATAGATTTGGTGGATGGGTTTCCATACACCCCATTAGGGAATAATATGATATGTATTTTGATCAATCATCTATTCAAATCAAGTCACATTATTTATATTCAATATATATTCAATGTTGAGGATTTTTGAAGTCTCTATGTTAGATTGATTTTCATATTTCATAGAGTTCCATATTCTATAGTCACTAATATGGATATGAAATTTTACTTCTCATTTTCTGAGAGGCCTCTAGGATGAAATGGGATCCCATGTTGGATTGAGCACTATGTATCATTCATAGATGGATTTCCAAATAGAATGAGCAATATAGATATTTGAGGACATGTTATGTTCTTTTGTTCTAAAATTTTGTGGATCATGGGATGTTAATTTTTTATAGGTTGAGTTTTCCTATATCAATAGCTACCAATTCACAATTAAAATGAACCCTTTTGAGGCCTTGTATTGTTATACTTGTAGATCTCCTCTTTTTCAATCAAATATTTTTAAACATTCCTTGGTTGGATAGAGTTTGTTCCAAGAGAATATGATAAAGATTCAATTGATTCATTAGAGTGTGATGATGGAGAAGATCTCGTATAAATCTTATACTGATCATTGTCGATTACCTTTGGGTTTTCTGTTGCCGAACAATTTATTTTTATATTTTCACCTTGGTTGGGTCACCAATGGCTTGGAATATTGGGAAAGCATATAATGAGATTTGTGGATCCTTTTGATAGTAATGAGTGGGATAGAAATGTCACTTACCTTTTAAGATTTTTCAATAGTTTACATGGATACAAGATATTTTTAATGTATTGTAGCTTATAAAGTATCTCTTTGTCCCTTCTAATGTCTTGTGCTGGGAATATCTTGATGTAGAACCTAATTTATCTAGGTCTAATCATCCAGTCAGGATTGTTGATTTTGAGAAAAAGGTTCTTCTTGATAAGTAAAGGCCTTTGGTTTGTGTGATATAGAATAATGGTTCTTGTTTGTATGAGACTTTGGAGTTTGAGGCATAGATAAGAGATTATTGGCCTCATATCTTTTGATTAAAGTCTTATTGATATGATTTCAAGAGACAAAACGTTTTTATGGTGTGGCAGTTATAACATCTTGTTACTTGATTTTAGGTAATTATTAACCCTTTATATGATATTACTTTTATTGGAATTTTTTCTTAGGAGTTTTGGTGAGTTTTTATAATTTTTTAAAGTCTAGGGGTTTGTGCACAGTTGATTCATGGTTAGTGAAAACCATCCAGTTTGGCCCAAAAAATCATGCGGCCTATACTAAAGCACTAGAGGGGTGCATGATTAGTTTCAATTTGTTTGGCCTTCCCCCAAAATGTGTGGCCTTTTATTATGATAGTTTCATGGTTTTTCAAGGTTAAACTAACTATGCATCCATACCATCTACCATATCTAAAATCCTAGTAAGGTCGCATGGTTAGGGTTCATGGTTACTCCTAACCATGCATCCTAACTAAGAAACTATGTGTACTAGTTTTCAATCACCCAAAATTTTTAATTAAAATCTTCGGACCCCCATTTCAGATTCCAAACTCATCCCATTCTACCCTAATCAAATTTCATAGCTTTTTGAGGATCTCTAAAAGATTTCTTATTCCCTCAACCTCTTCTCTTGTGAATCAAAGTTCTGGTATTTGATTTCAATCCATATTTGGTATGTAGTTTCTCACTTGATTTTGGTTTTTTATCTTCCTTGTTTATATCCATTTTGTGATAATTGAATACTTATGTTTTTGATGGATTATATCTTTGATTTAATGTATTCTGGTTATAAGGTTTTTTCTTTCTCTTCTTCTCCATTGTTCTTCATTGGAAGTTCCTGTTGTGGGTGTTTATTTTGATCATGTGGTTAAATTTACGTGGTTCTATAAGTTTTTACCCAAAAATTGGAACCCTAAATTTCTTGATTGACTTGAAATGATTTTTCAATTTATTTATAAAACATTAACTTCAAATGATTTTTTATTTCTTTTAAAAAGGGAATTAGAATTGTGAAAACCCCCAATTTCAATGTCCTTGAAATTATTTTTTATATTTGAGAAAAATTATTGTATGAAATGATAAATGTTTAAATTAAATTATTTTACATTGATTCTTGAGAAAATTATCTTAACATTAAAGATGATTTGAAAAAAAAATTGTTAAAAATTCATGATTTAGTTTTGATATTTAAAAGGTATGTTGAACTATAAATTGGGGAATTAAACTATAATCAATGGATTTATTTGAAATAATTGGATTCCCCATGATTGATTGATTGATTGATTGAATCACATGTGATCCTCAATAGTTGGTGCAAAATTTGGAAAATCATTATAGGAATCTGACTCCCTAGTAATGTATTGATGATGAAAACACTAATTACACAAATTTTGGAATGATTTTCCCCAATGGGATGTCGATTGATTAGTCTCATTTCCTGATCCTGGATATTTGTGTACACATACATGATTCATGATTGATGATTGAGTAGTGTGGGCATCTAAGAGACTAAAAATGTCATAACATAGTGAATATTTACATGGGTCTTGGTTCTTTTACGTTATTGTGTATGAAATTATTCATAGAACTATTTTACTAATTCTAGTTATTTTATATAAATGTTAATATAAAATTTATATTTAATCCTATTTTTTATATACCTTCCATCTATTGATTTAAAATCATGTTTTGGATTAAAATATATAAAATTAATTTCATGACTTATTTTATTTATATTTAAATAAAAAATTGTTTATTGTTATGAGATTTAATATGGAACACTTAGTGGGATCCTATTGGAATATTTATATCACACACTACCTTTTACTTTGAGTATTTTTAGATTTTCTTATACCAGGTTCAGGAATAGGAAAAGTTCCACTTGGAGGTGGTGAGTGTGATTGATCCATGAGACTCTAGAGTGATGGTTTTGATTAGTGCATCTATAGTCAACTTTTTGTATAGGGTTTGGGAGACAATTTTTTGATGGATGTGGTGATTTACTTTGGTTTATGTTTTACCTTGGGATGTTTCTCTATCTTCTTGTGGTATTTTTATCCTTGAGGAGTGTTTCTCATTCAGAATGGTTTCTATTTTATTTTATGTTATTATGATTTGATGGTCTATTCTTTTGGAAAACACATTACATTTCACTCTTAGTTAAAGCTATATCTAGTCGACTACCCACAAGGATTGATAACACCCTTCATGATATGTTAGGGTTGTATTAGGTAATAGTGTATCAGGGCATCCAACCTCAAAAATATAGATAATGATTTATTCTTCACAGAAATTATGATGGAATTAACTGAGTAGGTTATTCTATTGTAAGGGTGATTTTAATGGTTCTCATAAGAGAGATATGAATTTTATATACCAATTAATGTTCATTGTGATGATTTTTTCCTTTATGGTTGATTATTATAATTTTTGTGAAAATTTTTAGGCAATGAATTTAATTCCATGATTAGGTATTCATGATTTAATATCAATGTTTTTTATATAAAAGGAAAACTTTCCCAAGGATTTTCTCATTTTTCAATGTACTAATTGGTTTCCTTTATTTTCATATCCCTTACATAGATTTATTTTCTCATCCTTCATTTTCAAATGATTTTAATGGATTAAAGGATCAATAGGAACTCTAGAAGGTCAATAATTCATTTATGAAGACTCCTCTTAAATTAAGAAAGTGATTCATGAATGAAACATGAGAGTCAATTATGTAGGTTTTGGGCACTGCAGAAGTATGTGATGGGTGGTGCTCATCTTTTCTTTTCCCATATTTGATAATCAATCTGAGATTTATACAATGATGAACGTCATGATCCACTAAATTGAATCAAATAAATATAAAATGAATAATATCACCGAAACTAGGGAGATGATCATCACATGTTATTTATTATTAATTAAATTAAATAATGAATTTCCTTTAATGAAATATTTCTTCATTGATGAATCTGGTGATAGATCTATAGTCCACCGTCATTTCATTGTAGAAACCAAGTGTAGATTTACTCTAGCATTGAACCACACATGCTTCACATATCTTTAGACATCGCCAAAGGTATCTCAGGTTCCTAGCATGGGAGATACTTAAGCTTGTGTTCTCCACCTCTAATCTCTTTGAAAACCACTTTCAATGAATTCTTTTTGATATAATGGAGGAGGATTGCTCTCAATTTTTTAGGAGCATTCTTAGAGAAGGAAACTCTCTAGGCTTGAGAGGATTCTCCAAATCCATTGTGCACAACCAAGAAAAATTAATTTTCTCTCATTGAGAAAATAACACAATTGGGTATTTAAATTATTAGGGTTAAAATAAAATAATTTCACAAGTTCCGTTAATTATTTATTTAATCCTTGTAAAAACCCCATGATAAATAATAATATCATCATTTATCGACGCACGCTTTACTAGAAAATTAAAATTAAATATTATTTAATTAAATAATATTAACTATATATTATTTCTCATCGGACCATTAAACTCGGTCTTCTATTCCTCTAAAATATTTATTAGGCCTTGAATAATGCCTATTTATTTAGTAAATACATATCACTGCATTATTTTATAGTAAATAAATAAATATTATATTCACTAAATAGAAAATAAATATTTATACGAAATCAAGCATACATGAATAATTATTTAACCATGTATGAGAATAATAATTATTCATCATGTTAAATAATAAATAATAATATATTATTTAACTCAGATTCTGGATACACTTAGTGTGTAACCCAGTAGGCATCCTTCTTAACGTAATTAGGTGAAGAAGCCTAATGTCCAAGGTTAGCATCTTGAAACATGCCACGGTACCCATAGATAAATAAGTTCATTCAGAAATGACATGTCACCTCATATGAAGACATATTATGTAATATAATCCATTTATTACAACATATCAAATCAAGCAGGTTTCATGATGGTGCCATTAACCTATGTGCCTGATGCCTCTATCTTTGACTTCCCAGAAAATGAACTGGAATTTAAACACCATGGACATGTATTTATTTAGGCTATATTGTTTCCATAAAAGGTCATGAGATATCAACTTCCATTAATAAATATAAGGGAAAAATCCTTTATCATATGATACATTAATGTAATATTACTCGTGATGCACCCAACATATCTGACTTCACCACGCATATCTTTGGTCACAGATTTCATCAATACATATAAGGGTGCAACTAATAATACTAATTAATAATAATCATAATGTCTAATGACCAGAGCGTACGTATTCATATAGTAATATCCAATGAAACATATAAATGTGTATTTCTTACTGGTGGGTCTCATTCTCATAATATCCTATTGGTTAACACCAAGGATGTAAACCATGAGACGGTGGATCAATGTCCTATTGTTATCCACCCTAGATATCTAGTATAATTTTTGTCCCTCTAATGATATCATCCATATATTGAACATATACTGAAGAATAGTGTCACATAACTTTAGGGTTCTCATCATAGCGGGGAAATTCTATGACCTTTTCATGTGATAGATACTCTTAGAACATTTCCACATACTATATTATACAAAATAATAATCATTATGTAATAAGAAGTCTATTAAAATCAAAAAACATGAATAAAAGGTTATCATAAAGTACACAAAAGTTGGTTCTAGGGCACCAACTCTAACAGACTCCCACTTTCACTAGAGCCAACCCCTAACAACCTTCAGTCTGCTAGCTCCCACATGATACTCATTCTTCTTCTAAGATAAGACTTTAGTCAAGGGGTCCACCACGTTATCTTCCATGGGTACTCTACTTACTAAAACTTATCCCCTATGATAGAAATCCCTCAAGAGTTGATTCTTCCAAAGTATATGCTTTTTTCAGTTGGTGTGACCTTGGCTATTTTATAAGAGCCAATGATACAGTATTATAATAATACAATGTGATGGTATCTTTAATTCTAGGTAACACATAAAGCTCTTGGAAAAAGTTACAAATTCAAATGGCTTCCTTAGCTACATTAGAAGCTGGTATATACTTAGACTCCTTTGTAGAATCAGTGAAAACTGGATGCTTTTAACTCTTCAAGCTCACAGATCCTCCGTTGAGATAGAAAAAAATATATTGATTGCGACTTTAGATCAATCTGATCTATTTTAAACCTAACATCAGTATAACCCCCTATAAATAGCTCCACATATCCTCCATACCCCAGAAACATATCCTTAGTTATTCTCTGATACTTAAGGATAGCCTTAATAGTAGTCCAATGCTATTCTCTGGGATCTTCTTGATATCTACCTACCATGCTTAGTTCATAGAAAAAATCAAGTCTAGTACATAACATGGAATACATGATTTATCATATCACTAAATCATATGGAATCTTACTCATTATATCTTTCTCTTGTTTTACCAAGGACGCATGTTTTTAGAAATACGTAAACCAAGAAACATTGGAACCAATACCCTCTTGAATTATTCTATAGTAAATATATTTAGTATCTAGTAAACATATGTACTTTGACATAGTCAAATAATCCTCTTGGATTTATCATGAATGATATTCATCCCTAGAATATAGGATGATTTTCCTAAGTCCTTCATGAAGAAACACTTGTTTAACTAGTCCTTAATAGACTATAAGACTAGAATGTCCTTTCAAATAAGTAATATGTCATCAACATATACTACTAGGATAAAAACTACATTTCCACTAAACCTCTTTTAAATACACAACTAACCTTTATAATTAATTAAACAAAATTATTTTATGGCTTCATAAAAACAAATGTTTCCTGACATGGATGATTGCTTCAATCCATAAATGGTTCTCTTTAACTTGAAAATCATATTGGAATCACCTAGAGTCACAAACCCTTCTAGTGGTGTCATATAGACATGTTCCTGAAGGTTCCATTAAGGAATAAAGTTTTGATATCTATATTTCAAGTCATGGTAAGTAGTTATAGATAGTATAATTCCAATGGATTTAAGCATGGAAATTAGTGAAAATGTTTCATTGTAGTTAATTCCTTGAGTTTATTTAAACCCTTTATCCACTATCCTTAATTTATAGGTATTTACTTTACCTTCCATGTCCAATTTCATCTTGAATACCCATTTACATCCAATTGTATTTACAGCAACCGGTTCATTGACCAAAACCCAAACTTAATTCTAAAACATGGAATCCATTTTAGAATTCTTGGATTCTTTCCATCTTGCAGCTTCTGATCTTTGTATTTCCTCTTTTTAGTATACACGTTCATCATTTTCAACCAATAATGAGTCCCCATCCTCAATTACTAGAAAAAAATATCTCTATGTTTCTCTTACCTCTCTTATGCTCCTATGAAGTACTTGTGTTTTAGGAACTACTTCTTCCATGGGGACCTATGGAAGTTTTTCTTGTTCCAAATCTTGTGTATCTTGAGCATTAACTTTTTTGAAGTCAATATTTCTCCCACTATCCTTTTTGAGGATGTTCTTACTTTCATGAAAGATGTCTTGTCTAGCGATAGTCACATTATTTTATGGGGGTTTGTAAGTTATTATCCCCTTGTTTCCTTTGGATACCCTATAAATATACACTTTGTGCCCTAAGGTATTAGTTTGTTTCCTGAGAATTCAAAAAACCTTTAAACACCATACACATGTATGTGAATAAATGGGTTTCTTTCCACTCCATATATCAGAGGTAATTCCATTTTCTTCTTAAGTTGGAACTTGGATGAATGTGTATTCTGTAGTTTTTAATAAATATACCCAAAAGGATAATGGAAGATCTGCATGACTCATCATCAACCTTACCATTTATAACAATGTATGATTCCTACTTTCACTAACACCATTCCACTATGATTTATAAGTTGTAGTGACTTGATATAAAATCCCAAAATGCTGTAAAAAGTTGATGAACTCTTGGTTAAGATATCCACCACCTCAATCCAATTGAAGCTTCTTTATCATATTAAAAATTTGATTATCTGAATTATTCTTGAATTCCTTTGATTTATGAAAGGACTTGAACTTATACCTCATCACGTAGATATATCCATATCTACTCAAGTCATCAGTAAAACTTATAAAGTAAGAATATCCACCCCTATCTTCTACTGAAAATGGTCCACACACATTAGTGTGTACCCATCCTAAAAGCTCTATGTCCCTTTCACCCGGTCCACAAAATGGTGGTTTCTTTGTTTTTCTTATAAAAAATGACATATTTCAAGTGGTTTTAACTTAGAAATGTCTAAATATGCATCTTAACAGAGATTTGTCTTACGCTTCTCATTTACATTACCAATATGGTGATGCCAAAGTTGGGTGTTGTATGAATCATGTGAACATGATTTGTTATCAGTTGTAAACACTTGGTGATCATAAATTAATACATAAATACCATTATTTAAATGCGTCATAACAAAGCATATGTTTTAATTATAAAAGAAATAAGTTTTAATTACAAATTTAAAAATAAACTTATTTGTCTCTAGGTATGCTGCAAAAATTGTGTTTTTGGTAACTGTAGGTACATAACAAAAATTATCCAAAACCACAATTATTATCATTGTCAATGAGAGGTGGTAGTCACCAATGAACATAGTATCTCACTTCACACCATTAATAGGTCTCAGATCCACCTCTCCTTTGTAAATATTTCATAATGTACATGGTTCTTGAATTTGGATATAGATGTAAGCCCCATAAGTTGTACCTAATACCCAATGTGTAGATATTGAAATATTACACTTGATAAAAAATGCACATTTTTCTTCCCCTTACTTATAGGTGAAGTTCCCCTTCCAGTGGCCTTGCTTTCCACATGAATAACATACTACCTCATTTTCATTGTCCTATCTTCTTCTTGGAAGGATGGTGCTATAGAGCTTTAGACTATTTATGACTCTAGGGTCCCCTTTCCTTGTTCTTAATTTTCTTATTCACCATAAGGTTTGTGGGTTTGTCACGCCCCTTTCTCTTATCTACATGGAGAATCAAATTAATAAGTACTAAAAGACTCTTCTCATTATTACTCATATTGTAATTAACAATAAAGATGGAGAAGGTCTTGGGCGATGATGAAAGTATGAGATCTATATGAAACTCATCTGGGAATTTAATCTCTAAGATGATTAGGCATTCAATATATCCAATAAACTTTACTACATGAGGAACAAATGGAATAGAATCTCCATGATTAGTTGTAAACAAATAATTGGAGATATTATACCTCTATTATCTTTCTTTCTCTTGATAAAAATCTTTAAGGTGAGACATCATGTTATAGGCATCCATATCCTCATGTTGCTTCAAAATCTTATTGGATGTTGATGATAGCATGAAAAACTCTACATCTATAGCATCATTTATATGTTTCTCATAGAGGGATAATTATTCATCATTTTCCTCATTACTAGGTGCAACTGGAAAAGGTTCTTCCAGCACATACAATTTATTTTCTTGGAGAAGGATGACAAGTAGGTTATTTTTCGATTATTGGAAATTTGTTTTGATCAGAAGGTTCTCCTTCTCAAGTATGGATCATAATGATATGTTTGATGTCATTTTATTTTTATTTCTAAAAAATAAGATAAGAATAATTTTAGTACTTTATCTAATAAAATTAAACAAATAAATAAATATTATATTTCTTAATCACCTACTATTTTATTGAAACCCAATATCCCTCACCATTGGATTTGAAATATCATGTTGGTTGTACATTCTTTATCGCAAGGATTCATATTCCCCTTCTCATTACCGTAACTTGGTTTGGTCAAGAAACTTGAATTGTTTTAGTTAGACATTCAAATGCCAAATGTATTAAATCACAGTTCCTTGATCTCCTGAGTGGACTCCCCAATCCTAAAATCCTTAATTGAATTTCCTCAACTTTTTCCTCTCACTTACAAAAATTTCTACTTGGATAGTCAACCCTTCATGCGAACTAAGTCAAGTCAACCCAAAACTTCATGTTAAAATTCCTCGATAACATAAAGCACCCCAAATTGGGTTGGTCAAGGACCTTGAACTATGCGTATCTTTTAACCAAAGTAATAGAAGGCTATACTAACTAAATATGTATAATTGAGGGATTTTATATTTTATGCGTAAACATCCAATTATTATCTTTATCACATTATTTTTAATATTAAGTACATTTACTTAAGTTAATAACCATGTCTTAGATAATATTTATTCATAAGCCAACTTATTTTAGTTCTATCTTGTATTCTCATTATGTTCATGAAATTATGTGATCATGACAGAAAATCCATAATGAAATAACCATGAAAATGATTGAAATAAAATAATAAAGTGGTATGATCATTAGATTTTACTAGTGGTTAGTTTATCAATCAATTTATAAACTAACCATTTACCAAGGGAAAAAACACCTTGAACTAATTAAGGTTCGGGTTGCATCTTTCCACATATACGCCTATGTATTTCCTAGGATTGGTTTTTCCTTAGATCCAAACTTGAACTGCCTACACTAGCTTGGGAGCTCCATCCATTACATATGCTTTTACTAACACATAGGTAAGAAGAAAGGGTTTACATAAAAGAAACCATGGGCACGTAGGCCCTACATAATGAAAGGAGAGAAGGAATGTAGGACAACACTTTTAATTTAATAATAAATGAAATGAAATGAAACTAATCACATACAAATGTCTAGTATATTCTAATGATCATTCACATGCATGAAATGAATTACACATTTAATAAAGATAGCATTGAATTCTTAATCGTTCTTATTTATGATATATCACACTCAAATAAATTAATTATTATCATTAATTATTTATTTATTTTATATTAATTATCATAAAAATTTCCTTTATATTATCATCCATTATAATTTTAAACAAATTAAATAAATATTTCTAAAATTAATTATGTACATATATGTACCTTGGAAGAAACATGGTGAATACTCTTTTCATTCTTCCAAACATGTATTATACTTGTATACTATTTTAACCTTGTGATATATAGAATACACAACTTATCACATACTTTAAAAACATATACTTTGTAAATGATTACATGAATTATAAGATTTTTCAGTAACATGTTATGCTTTAATGCAAGTAGAGTAACAACTTATAATACAAATCATAAATGATATTAAGATTTGGATATAATGCATATAGTAATTATATATATATATATATATTAAAAACTATCAAATGGAATATCATATCTTTATGACCACATGCAAGTACATGTCTCAAGGTTTAAATTGTATAATAAAAAAACTAAATCTATGTAACTTGGTATAAGTACATGGGGCGTGCATCTAAGCTACACGACATGTACATATATCACTGTCTATCTGAGGTACATGCTGAGGGAATCCGTGTGTGAATCATACCTCTAAAATAGGATTACAAAAAGTATCTAATGGGCTACACACCATGTGATCTCCAAATTACATGGTCACCAGTCAGGTAGGCTATGTATTGAAATACATGGACCATATTTGACTCAAAGGGACTACACACTGTGCACATGGGATACACTATGTGTAATCCAGCTGACAGTGTTCCATTAAATTCTAGTTATCACATGGTGTAATTAAATCATGTAATTAACACATAATCTTGAATTAATTTCTGAATCAATTATGATGCATTTAACATGACTACAAAACCCGTAACTCCAGTTACATGGTGTGTAGTCTAGTGTTATCCAACTAGAAAACTTGGCACCTTTGGAAGATAGATTAATTTTATTTTAATCACAAAATTAATCTTCTTGATTATATCTAATAGAAATGAAGGAGGAAGAAGAAAATACCATGACTTGAATTAAAAGAACGACTAAACATGAATTAATAAACTAAATTAAAAAAGTGTAAATCACAAATGATCTTTAAATAATTATAAATAATAATGTGACCACTCTAACACCATTTATAGGATCTAGGAATAGTGGAAGCCTGTGATGGGTAGTGCCCAACATTGTGTTTTCCCATAATCGATGATCAATCTGAGATTTATATTTTGATGAACACCGTGATCCACAAAATTATATCAAAGAAATAGACCAATGATAATAAAATAAAAACTGGAGAGGGGATTGTCACATGTTATTTATAATTAATTTAATTAAATAAATAATTAACTTTATGTAATTCTTTATTCATTGATGAATCTGGTGACAAATCTATAGTCCACCATCATTATGTTTTAGAAATCAAGTACAGATTTCTTCTAGAGGTGATCCACATGTGCTTTTCAAATCTCCAGAAATCACTTAAGGTGTCTCTTGGTGCTAGCATGGAATATCCATGAACTTGCATCATTTTCCTTTGATTTCTTCAAGAATAACTTCCAAAACATTCTCCTTGATCTGGTGGAGGAGGATTGTTCTCCTTTCTTGGGAGTGTTCATGGAGAAAAAAAAACTATCTAGTCTTGAGAGGATTCTCCAAATACATTGTGAATAAAAAAGACAAATTAATTGGATCTCATTGAGAAAATAACATAATGGGTATTTATATTTCTATGGTTAAAATAAAATAATTTTACAGGTCCCATTAATTATTTATTTAATCGTCAAAAAAATACCAGGTCAAATAATAAAAATATTATCATATCTAAACAAGAACTTAACTTGTGAATTAAAATTAAATATTATTTAATTAAATAATAAAAAAAATTCATATCTATCATTGGAATTTTAAACTTGGTCCACTATTCCTACACAATATTTTTTGGGCCTTGAATAATGTCTATTTATTTATTAAATAAATAAAACAACATTATTCACCAATAAATAAATAAATATTTATATGAGGTAAAGAATAAATGAATAATTATTAAACCATGTATATTAATAATATTTACTAAACCTATTAAATAATAAATAATAATATATTATTTAACTGAGATTCTTTATACACATAGTGTGTGACAATCTAGGCCTCCTTCTCAGTAGCATTTGGAAAACAAGCCTAAAGTCCAAGGTTAGCATCTAGAAATATGCCAAGGTACCCATAGAGAAATAATTTAATTACACAACAAAATTTCACCTCATATGGATGATTACTATGTAATAGAATCTCTTTATCATGATATCTCTAATCAAGCAGGTTGCATGCTGGTGCCATTAACCTTTGTGTATAATATCACTTTCTTTTACTTCTTAGAAAATTAACTTGCCTTTAGAACAATAAGGCCATATATTTATTCAGGGTATATCATTTCCATCAAAGGTCTAGAGATATAAACTTCTATTAATAAGTGTAAGAGACAAATCCTTTTCTCGTTATTCATTAATGCAATATTAGTTGTGATGCACCCAACATATCCTACTTCGCCATGAACATATGTCATCATGATTTTCATTAATACATCTAAGTGTGTGGATTATAACACTAATTAATAATAATCTTAAAGTCTAACGACCAATCCACGTGTCCTCAGATTAGAACATCCAATGACACGTATAAATATGGATTTCTTACTCACAGGTCTTGTTCTCATAATATCATACCAGATATTACCAAGGGCGTATACTATGAGAAAGTGCCTCAAAGTCCTATGAGTATCCATCCCTAATATCTTGTATTATTCTTTTCCCTCAAATGATATCATTTGGATATAGAAAATATATTCTAGAATAGATTCGTAGTACTTCTGATTTCTCATCACAGTGGGGAACTCTTATGACCATTTAGTGTGACGACTACTCTTAGGACATTATCACATACTATGTTATAAAGAAGAACAATCATGATGTGATAAGTAGTTTATTAATATTCAAAACCATGAATATAATGTTATCATAAAGTACATAGAAGCTGGTTCTAGGGAAAAAACTCCAAAACATTTAAGAACCTGTTTTTGTGAAAAAAATAAACTCTTTATCGAAGTATACTCTTTTGTAATGTAATTTGTTTTCCTAATTCTCTAAAAATATAAACCTAAAAGGTCAAGCGACTGTAATGAAATTAAATCCTTTCAATAATTCATGTAAGTATGGGTTGATTACACATAGGTTTATATATATCACAACACTTGTGACATAACTATATCTCATAATAAGATGTATCTTTTGGAAATGGTATGATATCAATATATTATACCTTATGTTATTCCATTCTAACATATAAATTATTCCCTAGATTCAAGTATATCATACATTAAAATATACCCTATATTATATTCTATGATATAATCCAATACACATCATATGTATATAAGGCTTTAAAAAATAACTCCATTAATCTCCCACTTTTTTTAAATCCACATAGACTTTGTTTCATTTCACCTTATATTGTATCATATACAATAATTTTTTAAACCATGTCCAAAACTACTTTTTTTTTCAAAAAACTTTTGGAAATCTATCATTAACTTTACCATGTATTATATCATATGTAATATTAACCATTAAAAACTAATTTTGAATAAACTATAATACACCTTTAAAGAAGTTGTCTATGTTTCCAAAAACATAATGAATATTTAATGAATGATAAAGTTTGAACCCAAGTGCCTATATAGAGTTGAATAAATATGAATTATCAAATTTATAATTGTGGAAGAAGAACTACTACTATAAAATCATCAGGGCTACTTAACATATAATGGGATGTGGTATGATCTCAATCGAATACATGTATCTTTATACCTATGTCTACAAGATTTATTATATACAACTATTCATAATCATATGATCCCTTTGTTCAAGAAATTGAGTGATAATTAAATATATAATATGTCAATATTTTACAACCACTCAAACATTCTTGATTCTCCAAGTATGGACTGGTTAGATGGATGAACACATCACATGTCATTCACTCTAAAAGATGCAGGCATTAGATTCCCCTCATACAGTAGATAAGAATATATTGTATGCCCTTATCTTGGTACAATTCTGAACTCATTTGGTCTATCTAAATTGAGTTCCCATATTTCATACTCATCATACAAGAATAAAAATCATATCTTGGTTAAACCTCAATCAACGACATGATCTAAAACATAACCAACCACCCTCTGATAGCTAGATTTAAAAAACTAGCATAATAAAGGTATCAAAGTATAAAAGCTTTCATTATAGGATTATTATCTAAAATAAAGTATATAAAACACAAAATATAAAATATGCTCCCTTAGTAAATTAAATATATAGTTTATGATAATACATGTCTGTTATTTCAGGGGTCATGCAACACCCAAAACTCATTTTTTCATTCCATGGGTATATTATATATCTCTATATGAAATCCTAACCTTAATAAACTTAAAAATTTCATAAAAGTCTATAATACTTCATGATGAACATTGGTTATGGAAAAACATAAAGTCATACTTTGAGAGATTAATTATTATTTCACTTTATAATTTTACACATCCAACATGAAATAATTAAAATGTGGAGGCTGCCTTTGTATGGATTAATTTATATAAAATTATTAAACTCCTTTAAAATTATTAATAAAAAAATAAATAATAACTAGTATCATATATCATATGAAGGACTTCAATAATGCCTTATATTGTATATATTTTTAGAGTTTTGTTAAACTCAATACATCTTTATGTAATTCTTGCAACAACTTCATTTGAGAAACTAATAAATCCTCCAACTAAGCTCATCCAGTGGATACAATCTTTATTTGAATAATTATGAGACTATAAATCAAATTTTTAATTTTTTAACCCCTTTAAAAAATATTCAAACATATTTACTTCATAATATAAAATGTTTTCATGTTAATAACTTTCGTTATTAATAAATTTACCTTTATAATTTCATCAGAATTATCTTATAATTTTTTCATTTAAAATTTTCATTAAGATCATTTTGTAGCTAAATATAACTTATTTACATTATTTTATTTACCAATATTCCCTATACTATGTTAGGATATAACGTGGAATTCACTTTATATTTTGATTGGTGTACTATTTTATTGTTACTCTTTGAACTTTTATAACTTCAAACATATTATCAATTTTCTCTTATAAACTATATTTTCTCTAGAATAACATTATATGAAACACAAACTCTTTTATGTTATGAATTAAATTTTATTTCCTTTAGTTAGAATATATATAAAATAACATATTAACAATCGTATCTTGTTTTTTATTCTATGTGTTTGGATATGTATTTGGAAAAAAATATTTATTTTTTGAAATATTCCATCGATGGGAAGTGTGAACTCTTTCCCTCATATTTTAAAAATATCATGGATAAATTTTATATCCTAGATAAAATTCCTTATTATCCTTACCTTCCTTTAAAATCATATTATAGAATTGGATTTAACGTAACCACATGTATCATAATAATAATATCCTTTATGGATAAAAAATGTTTACAATAACATATCCAATCACATAATAGGAAAAAAGATGAAAATTTAGCAATCATTATTTTGGTATGCCAAAGTATTAAAGTAATCCAACTTATCCAAATTCTTAATTTAGAAACCTCTTACTGTATCACTTGAATACATAACCTAAGATCGTACCATCAAATCTTCATCAATTTTGAACTATTATACATAAACAAGATAATTCATTAATTTATTATTTGTATCATATACCCATAAAATCTATGAATTTATTTCTATAACAAGATAATTTATGAAGACACTTTGTAAGATATATCATTTCCTAAAGGTTCATTCATTTTTAGTTTTTATATACCTCATGTAGTACCCATGGATGGGTTTTTTTGGATAAGAGTGGTTTCTAGGATCTGGAGATTAGAGTATTAGTGGATGACTAGACCTATAGGTAAACAATCTATGGGATTTCCAACGACTAGCTAGTGTGGGGCCACATGCCATCCAGTGGGTTAGTCCCTAGCCCTATATGGATGTTAGGCTCACTAACCACCTATTTTCCTTATATATATTTTTTAAATGGGGGGTAGCCTATAATTTTCTTTAGGTCTCACCTTTATACCCAAACTCAACATTTTCCTCCCTTAAACACCCAACAATAGCCACTCACAACCCTCTCTCTCTTATTTTCTCCATGAAGGATCTCTTAAGATCCTTGTCCATTTAAAGTGATATCTACGGTTATTTGAAGCTATAGGTTAGAATATGACTTTTTTACTCCCCTTCTTAATTTCTCTCACTAATAAGAGATCTCCCACCATTTTTGTCTAATATTCCCCATTTTCAGGGGTTTTTTTCTAATATTTCATTTTCTTCAATTTTAGTGAGAACCAAAGGCTAGTATCAGATGAGTAGAAATATATGATGCTAAGGTAATTGGTCCCTATATTATTTATATAATATTTCTTAAATTTTAATTTTATGAGTCATGTGGTTACATATATGTATTTTGTATTAACCCTAGACATAAATTAATTCCGTAAATATTAATTTTCTTGTATAACATTCCCTAAAATATAACTATAATTACTTACCTCAATGGATATCCCTAAGAGATTCCTCACTTGATGTATTTAACCTATGAAATTGTTATAAAAAAAGGGAAACCATAATGGTTAGTTATAGATTAGAAATGAAGAAAAATACGAACATGTATAAGGGGTTGTGGGTTAGGTATATATTTATATTTTGAAATGGTAAATGGTGAAAATTTGATTGAAAATAATTTATGTCTTATAAAATGGATAATAAATGTCATATACCATGATATTGACATAATTTATTCTTAGTGATAGAGAACTCTCATGAAAGGTGATTTTAGGATGATTCCTTAGTTTTGATTTGGAACCTTTAAGTGGTTATATGTTATGGTAACTAGAATATATTATTTTGAGATAAAAGGTGAGATCATAAATTGATATTGATATAGTAAATCGTAGACCATGGTTTATAAAAAGGGTTATAGATGTTATGATAAGAATTAATGACTTGTGAATTGAAGCAAAACATTTAATTTTAGTTGGTATGTGTGAAAATGTGAAGTGGGATAAATTTTGGAAAGTGTAAACATGGATAAGTTGGTAAATAGATATGGAAACGATAAATTGGGATGGATAGTTATGAAAATTTTGGATGAAAAATTGGTAAACTCTATCAGGGCAGTCTTGATACATTAATATGGTAAACACCATTACGATTGTCTTGATATATTGATATGGTAAATTCCCATTTCTCGATCTTGATACTATGAAATATAAGTTCTCATGTATAGTTTGTTTAAACCAACTATTGTAGTATTATGATATAGAAATATAAATTCTCTCAGATTGGTCATATGAATTCTCTTAAAGCAGTTGTGATATAAAAGAGTAGATACTTTTATTCATAGACATATAACATTATCTAAAGTGGGTATGTTATCAAGTATTGGTTATATTGTGTTAATTAGTCACCTTGTGTTGTTACATATAGTTTTCATGATCCCTCTACATGCTCAAATACGTCTGATACTGGTTGAAGCAGGTATGGCTGACCAATGGTGTCACCACAGAGCCTGGAATTTGAATTTGTTATTTAATTAGTATTGTCTATTTTATTTATGGAACTTCCCCATGAACTTATATTTCAAACTATATATTTTGATATATCAATCTTTGTGGCCAACTGAGATATAATCACACATTGATTGAGCTGTTGTTGGGTACCCGAGCAGGCCTCATTTTTATAGGATAAAACTAGAAAAAGTTCCCTATTGTTGATGCTAGACTTGGGTTTCTAGGATAGTGCATGGGAGTTAGGTACCAGACTATGATTCAATACCATTTTCACAATTTTACTAGCATTTAATTTTTTTATTTTATGGTTTTAATGTATATGAATTTATGTTGATGTATGGAAACCTATCATGTATAGTGTAGTATAATTTTGAGGTAGCATGGGTTAGGGTTTATTATATATCGACACTTTCCTAAATGTATGATTACTACTGATTTATCGAGATGTTTTATATGATTCTTATTATTTTTATTTACTATTTTTTTACTCTAATATGCATTTATAGTCTCCCAAATAAATCTCCATAAACACACACTACTAATTTGTATTTTTTGGAATACTAGGAGGAACACATGATGTATTGTAACTCTACATTCTTTCCACCATTCATAGTTGACTCAGGTGGGGAAATTACAAATTGGTATCAAAGGATTATTTTTACTATCTGTGTAAGTAATATAGTAGTTAAGTAATTTTCAGAACATGGTATAGAACATTTTCCTAGTAATGGACACCCCACAAATGAGGGAAGTCCAAATTACTAGGGATGGGAATAATGTTCTTGATTTTTTATTTTACTATTGGAATATTTAATCTTGAGTGATACACATGATTATGATTTTATTGATTTAGGATATTTTATCTCTTGGTAATTATAAAAAGATTTCATGGGTTTATGCAAAATTTTATGTATGTAGGATTCACATATAATTTTCATGATGGATTTTGATTGATCACTTGATTACTTAGACAATGATATTGGTCGGTTATTAAAATTTTTATCTTCCATTTATATGGTGTTTCTTGTGTAATTATATAGTGGAAAATTACTGAATAAATCCTCTAAATGGATTAGATAAATATTACTTGATCATTTTTCCTTCATTATTAGGAGTATCCGGCTTAAAAAGATATCAATTACAACTTATAATGTTTTTTACTCTATAACATTCAATTGAAATTTCAATTAACTAAGCCTCAATTTTGAAAATATCGAGTTAATTTAAATGGTTAAAAGTGTATTACGTGATCATGTATCTTTAGTATTATGAATACACATTTACATTAAATTCCAATTATCACTAATAATGTTTTTTTCCTCTATAACTTGGAATTGAAATTTCATTTAACTATGCCCAACCAATGAAAATTATAGTAAATGTAAAATAGAAAAGTGTGGTATTTGGAATCCTATATATATGATAAGGACCTTATGTGTATATGATGTTTAACTTGTGTATGAGTATTTGGGGATATTGATATTGATCGAGGTATATGATTCTTATGATACTATATATAACGAATAGCACCTCGTGTTCCTAGTATTTCCTTCCTTGAGTTATGGTATTGAGAATTTAAATAGGAATGTGTTCTAATGTGGTTCATACTATGCATGATATGATCTTGAGAATAGATATATGGGGATGGAGAGAACCTGAAATCTGAGATCCTTTTTATGTGGGGTGTATAATATCGTTGGATGTTATGCCTGTCATGAATTTAATTTGACTTGTGACATTGAAAATTTAGATACATTGTGACTATCAGTGACCCTTGTGGATTTATGACTGACTCAAGAGTGTATAGAGAGCACTAGTGTTGAAATAATATGTGAGACCCTTATGTTTTTGGTATTGAAATGGGTGATAGGAAATGTTTTTTATCACTGTTTTACCTTCAATGAGTAAGAAAATTATTTACGGATAACCCGAAGGTGGGTGTTTAGCTTTAAGTATGGGACACTTGGTGTGATTTCCAAACTTATATGCCACTAAATGATGCAATGATCGTCATTGGCCACATGGCCTCAAGTGTATCTCCCTGAATTCTAAAGGCTATCAACTAGTAGTGAGGGCCTTGGGTGTGTTTGTGGAAAGACTATTCCCTCATTACTAGAGTAGCACAACAGAACAATAAACAGATAAATAGATGGAGAAGTATAACAGTGAATAATAAATGGAAATAGACATGAATAACCCAGAACTGAATAAAAACTAGATGTAACAGACTAGAAACAAAATCATATAAAATATGATGATAATGTATTTCAGGTATATATAAATCAAGAAAACATTGATATAAATATGAGAAATAAATATTATACATTATATATAAAAAGAATCTAAAATTATATCCAAGTATCTTGATCTCCAACCTGGTCATCTGCTACCATGATCCATCCTAATACATTCAAAAATTTCATGCATTATTAAGAGGATGCTTCCCCTTATCTACACTTGCAAGAATATAGTCTTCCCAGGTTCCATAGGAATCCCGGATAGGATGTGAGATAAACTCAGTAGGCCAAGACAAATTATTTCAACAAATATAAAGTCTATGTATAAAATACATCAATCTGCAAGTATAAAAAATTAAAATATTTTTTAAAACTACAAATGGGTTGGATCTGGTTTATGAAAGGAAACCAGGCTGACACTGCCTAAAAGAATGTCAGGCTGACGTAACGCTCGATATCACATTTATAAGGGACGCCATGCCCGGTATCATTATATTATAGGGTTAACCATGACTAGTATCATAGAATGAAGATTCCATGCCTAGTATCATAGAATTTAGATTCCATTTTTGTATAGTAACACAATTAGATAAGGGTTTATAATCTCATATCGTATCACAATTATATAAGGGTCTCCATGTTTGTATAGTATCAGAAGGGATGACCTTCCCATATAGTATCACATGGGATTTCATACCCATATAATATCACAAGGGATGACATGCCTTTATAGTATCATATTATATAAGGGTGCAATTTCCATTTATATCTAACTAGGGTCATCAGGCACATTTGGTATAATGCATGCAGAATGGTCATCATTTCAATTATTTGTATTTTACAAGGGTCATCATGCCCCTTAATTATAATTACTAAGGGTTTTCATTCCAATTAATTATAATTATTAAATTTCTCCATTCCCTTAGGTACTATCTTTAATTAAAAACCATTAGATTTAATATGAGTAAAGGTATAATCCATTTCTCATTTACATTTAAGAATGACATGGGAGTAACCATTTTCTATTTAATTAGGTGATGTGGGATTACCAATAACCTCTAATCAATTAAATTAATTATATGAAAAGGGTGTTATCCATGATTCAACATAGCATTGGTCCATTAAAAATTTATGATATCATTATTTGGAATTAAAACCACACATTTCAATAGGTTCTTTGGTTACATACTCAATTAATCCAATTAGAAATAAGGATGGCACACCCAAAAAGGAAGGGCTCGCTCTAAGGTTGAAATTTATTGATATAAAATGGGTTATAATAAGTCATTGGGTTCTAAGAAAAGAATAAAATTTAAGATAGATATAATTTGGGGGAAACTCATAGTGAAACAGGCATGCAACACAAGCACTCATATTATAAAACACCAAAACTTGAGGGGTAATTTATAGACCACCTACCTCAAGCTCGTACAACTCTCCTCATCCAATAAAAGGCCTTCAGTTTGACCTGGATTGGAAGAAATCTAAAAAATGGGTGAATTCCTTAAAAATAGGTCATATGATCCTACATCTAAACAGTGTTTTCAATATAAGGAAGAATGAAAAATAGATTACGATGAAATAATATCTTACCGAAGTCCATCTAATGAGATAAATGGAAGATGAATCGAAAACTAGATCAAAGAGTTATTTCCAATACTAGATTTAGGTTCAAGATAGATCAAAATGGGAGAGTATTCCACTACATGAAAGAAATAGGAGAAAAGTGAGGGATAGGCTAATCTTATAAGCATTTAAAGGTAATTTGGTAATTTTACCCAAAAAAAGAAGCACACTGTTTTGCTAAATGGCTGATTTCTAATACAATAATTACCCAATAAATTAGAGATCTATAATGAGGCTCATACATAGTATTAGCTCTATCGTTATCACCCATTTATCATGATCTATAATAGGGCTCAACCCTTTTTGTATGCTATATTGGGGTCACCTGTGAGATATAATGGGGTCAATCCTTTGTATAATCTCTACCAGGATCAGTTGCTTTATATGATTATCATGTACCATATCATGAATAGAAAACTTTTTTATTTAACCTTATCATCATAAAACCCTTTGAAAAATCCTTTTAAATCTATATGAAACACACTTTTGGATAAAAATACATATTTTCTAAAAAAACATTCTCTATATCAAAATACCCAATAAAATGGAAATGAAAGTTTTAATTAAATAAAACATGAAATATTGAAAATGAATCCAAAAATAAAATAATATCTATAGTGGTGTAAAATATTTCATTTTCATGTTCTTTAACAATAGAACATTCCTTCTCTCATTTTTCAGAATGTTCCATATAAAACAAGTAAAAATATTTCTTTAGAAAATATTTTAAGATAAAGTACAAAGAGACATAAAATGAACATTTTAAATATTTTATGTTTACATGAAAACATTCATAAAATAATTCTAAGAAACATATACATGGAAGATATATAGTTTCAAAGAAAACTATAAAAGATTATTTGTTTAAAAAGGTCACTTATCACTTAGGAAACACTTGAACTATAATCCCCATGAAAGAATAACATTAAACAAAAAAATCAATATCATGATAATGTATAAATTCATTATATAACATTTAAATGGTTCTTTATGTAAATATTATACAAGAATAAAGGTGAATAACATAAAAATATTCCCCGAAAAAGGGAAATTGAGATGAATTCCCTTACCATGTGTCAGACTTTTCAAATGTATCTTTATCAATCTCTTCTTATGGTATCTTCCTTAGGTTTGCACAAAAATCCTTCCTAGGTTGGCTTACATCCCATAATCAGGATTTGAGGATGAGGAGAGAGAATTTAGGAGGTTATTTAAGAAGGTCTTGGATAAAAAAAGGGTTTGAACATGTGAAGAAGAGAAGATGGGGTTCCCTTTTATAAGTGAGGTGAGTGGAACACTACTAATTTTTTGAAAATTTTCAGTCATAACCACATTTTTATCATTTCATAAGCCTAAACAATATTCCATTCTTAAAAATTAAATAGATAAGGTAGATATATTTAAATGAAATGGGTTTTATACACAATGGTAGGTCATTGTTAACCCTTATCTTCTTATTTTAACCCTTGGTAAATCTACTTTTTCGTTGAGTGTGGTAATTAATTTTTATTGATTTCACTATTCATTTTGGTAAAAAATTAAGTTGAACTTATTAGAAATTATAAATTTTTATGATTATAAATAAATAAACCATTTTTCCAAATTCAATTCACAAAATAGGGAAATTTAAAATTAAAATTAATCCTGCATACGTGTTGAGAAATTGCGTTTTTAAAGAGAAAATGTTGAAAATTTTACAAAACTTTTAAATAAAACGTAAAAAATAAAATGATTCAAATTACCTAAATTTGATTAATTTATAAAAATTTAAACTAATGTTACTTTAAACCAATTCAATATATAATTTGAAATTATAAATAATTAAAATGAAAAGGAAGTTTTCAATTAAAATACAGTATTTTTCACTATTCAATAAAAAATGAATCTTTCTAGAAAAATATAAAAAATTCACCCTAATATAATTTTAATATGATGAATTCCAAATATAATCCAATTTTTTCAAATAAATTTTCATAAGGTGGTAAAATTAATTTTAAATTATGTGTGCAAAATCACAACTAATCAGCCTTTTAGAAAAAAGTTCAATTTTTCAAAAAACATTTCATTTTATATGATTCTTATTTTATTTGTAATCTATCTATAACCATAATTTTCATAATTTATTTAGTAATAATCATACCCTACAATTTAACATCAAGGTAATAATGGTATATAATATTTTAGTGCATTTTGACTTGGGTTTGTGTTTTCCACAAGTTTACAAGGAGATCAAATTTAATGAAATATATTTCATGGGTTGTTTAAGTTTGGTGTTACATATTGTATAAGATATTAAATAAAAAATTCTTATTTTAAAATCCATATAAATTACATCCTCCCCACATTAAATAAATTTATTACTTACAATTTAAAATCAATCTCAGTAATGAAGGGTTTGACATTTAAAAACACTATTGTTGAAGAAACCACGTCATAATGTGGTTAATAAAATATCCTCTTAATAAGAGATAAAGGGAAGTACAATGTTCATAAAAAATAAAACATAACTAGGTTTCTAGGTATAAGAACATTTGTGTAATGTTATGATATATAAATGACATAAAATAATAAAAAATTACAGATATTGATTGAGTCCATTGATCACAAGAAATTGAATGATCAATGGAAAGTTAAGGGGTTCAAAACCATAAATTTATGATGATCTAAAATAACATCTAATTCATAATATGTGAATGTAATAGGATAAATTTTTTTAAGATCATTTTCCTAAAGTTGATGAATTATTTTACTTTATAATAATATAAGGAAATATACTAACTTTAAAAGTTTCCATTTCATAAGAAAAATTTCATCCTTTTTTTGTGGTTAAATCAATTCCCAATTCATCCCTTACTCTAATAAATGAATATAAAAAATGATAATTTTATTTATAAAGAACAAAAATTCAAATTTAAGGGATCATAAGAACTATAAAAGAGTGTCACATATTTTTTATAACTATAACAATTTTCAGAAACCAATATGGTTAGCACAAGTTATCCAATATAATAAATTTATCTCTAAACCTAAAAGTAACACCACTGGTTCATCATTAATATTTATTTTTCAAAACATTTATCTAAAAACAATGTCATATTAACCAGTATATCACATAAGTTAGTGGTAAGTGTTAAACCCTAGTCATCCTTCGGTCATGGATTCAAGCCATGTGGCCTTACAAGATGTGATGTGTTGTCACCCATCTTGAATTTTGTTCTTTTTTCTAAACTACGTTGATATTATACCTATAAAAATCCCAAAAAAATATAATGGACATACTTGAAATAAAATTAATCATTTAACATTCTTACTAAGGTTTTAAATACAACCATTTTTTTTACAAATTCTAATAATCTTATTTGATAATTAAAATTTCATTACTGATCAAATTAACCATAAAGGTTATTAATAAATTTAAAATTATTTATATGAAATGAAAATAAATGATTCCTCAAATAATTTTTTTTCACTAAAAAAATATACTTAATATATCTATTTAAACTTAATAAATGTCTCCCAGAGTATTTCCAATACTTAAAACATATAAATAGGTGTACCTAAGACATTGATATTATGATCAAACATTGAAAAATACCCAACTACCTAGAGTTTTCACCACTTCACTAGATAGACCAACATTAACTATAGAAGTAAAAAATGATTTTTCCACCCCATTCTGAGTCTGATCATAAAGATTTACACCCTGATTAAGTAACATTGGACACATGTTAAAATAATGTCCAAAATCAATTCAGATAAAACATCTAATTGTTGAATGGTTATCTATTATCTCATTATTTTATTGGTCATGACTCTTTTTTCATACAATCAAGAACCTTATGAAAAAACATACCACACTGGTAACACTTCCCTAATCCTGACATACATTCCCTAAAATTTATTTAACCACACTTGGAATATGTTCCGGATTTACCTACAGGCTTATTATTTATTTTCTTATCATTTCCTTCCACATTGTCCATTTCTTACTATATTCATCTTGTAGCAAATAAGGTGTCGGAAAACTCCATCTCAATTTTCATAACACAATGGATGACTTCATCGTAAATTTTAAATTTTCATGAAAATAAAACTATTTTCAAACATGGTTTTAATATTTAGTAAAATATAAAAATTTTACTATCAATGTCCCATAAAATATGGTACATGCCTGGACAACCACATAAAATTTCCTTCATATGAGGACACTAAATCTTCATATTTTTCACTCAATTCCAATAATTATTTATCTATCCTAATTTGAAAAAAAATAGAGAAATATTTATCAAGTAAAATATAATTAAATGCAGCTCATTCCATAACATCAAGATCATATTTCTCACTAGTATTCATAACCAAATACCACCATCAATTAGCTTCACCAACAAAATGATAAATGGAAAGAGTTACCATTAGATGTTTTGAAAATCCCCTTACTTAAAATATATTCACTGGGGTATTGATTCATACTTCATCTAACACTATGTCATATGATCCACTAAATTATGGGGTATTTAACCTCATAAAATGATCCACTATAGATATGTTTCTTCATGGTAGATTGGGGTCATCTCTATGATGGATAACACATCCATTTATGGCCTGTTTTTTAATTAATCCATCACTTAAACAAATTGTGTTGTTCCAATTCCAACCATCTTTGGATGCCAATTTGGAAGGATATTTTCCTTTTAGTTCCTTTCCACTATATCTCCCATGATTCCACTGCAGAAAAATATTCTAAAAAGACATAGTTTAGAATAAGAAACATGGTAATCATAAATTGAAATATCATTTCAACTTATCCATAATTTAGAATCATTATAGGGGGTGATACTAACATTATCCTGACCTCTATAGTTATCTAAACCTTTCTCTAGTACCAATTATAAGAATATGGCATTAAAAATGATATAATATTGATTTTTATTCCAGAATTTACTTACTTTCACTTTGAGGATCTTTTTCAGGTTTAGAGTTTTGGAGAAGTATTTCATAATTCATACATTACAAAACCATATAATAAAAAGTACATGCTTTTTTTAGTATCCATTTTTTCCATAATGTAAAAATCTTAAAATAAAGAATGATTTATTTTCATAGAAAACCACCATGACATTGAACTTGAATTATTCTTTTCCATTACCCATAATTAGATCCTATGAAAACATTTTACAAATTTGGGATGAGCACAAAAATCTCAGTAAGGGACATAATAATATATAAAACCATTATTCCAGAGAAAAATAAGAAAAATCATATAATTTTTACCTTTACCTTCAATATTCCTTCAGTTTTGGAAATAAAAAATTTTCACATGAAAAAAACACAATTTGTTTCTCAAATAAATCCTTTAAAAACCATAGAAATATATTAAAACTAATTTTTGGTGACCTAGAGAATAATATTCATAACACCCATTCAAGACCCTCTTGATTGGAACAACCATACATCCGACTTCCAATATAATCATGATCTAATAAATCGGATACCTATAATGGGTCTCACCCTTCATAAAAATTATATCGGTCTCACTTATTTTTCATGAGTTGTAATGGGGCTCAACCCTTCATATAAGCTATATTAGGCTCACCCATAAGCTATAATGGGGCCCAAACCTTCATATAATTCATGTTGGGGTACTTAGTTTTATATAATTCCTAATTTACATATAAAAAATAAAACACTTTATTCTTTCCACTTTTCATCATAAAACCCCTTGAAAAACTCTTTTAAAACTATATAAAAAACACTTTTGGATAAAAATACCCCCTTTAAAACCCCCTTTTCAATACCAAAAAAACCCAAAAAAATGGAAAATGCATTTTTCATTTTAGAAAACATGAAATCTGAAAAATTAAAACAAAAAACTAATAAGTTCGACGATGGTAGAAAATTTATTGACATCAGATAAGTTAATAATAGAATACTCTTTTGTTGTTTTTTAAAATGTTCCATACAAAACACATGAAAATATACCTTTTCAAAAACTTTTAAAATAAATTAAAAAGAGACATAAAATTTACTTTATAAATATTTTACATCCATTTGAATAATTTTTAAAAATAATTTTATAAATATGGACATGTAAGAGAAATAGTTGGAATTAAAACCCCAAAAGCTGGTTTTTTAAGAAAATCCCCTTATCACTAGGTAAACACTTGAACCATATGCCGCCTGAAGGAATAAAAAAAATTAAATATCATGATAATAGATAAATATATTATATCACATGTAACAGGGCTTATATATACAACTTATATAGGAATAAATGTTCATAACTTCCAAACATTCCTCAAGGAAATAAAATTGAAATGGAGTCCCTTAACTTGAGTGTGACTTGTCATGTGTCTCTTGATATTTCCCTTCATTGAGTTTCCTACTTAGGTTTAAACCAAAATCCTTAAAATGTTGGATTTCTAAACAAAATAAGGCTTCTAATATGATGGTATGGAATTTTGGAAGTTATTTTGGTGGGGCCTATCCAATCAAAAAGGGTGTGAAAGTGTTAATAATATAGGATAGGAGTGCCTTTTATAAGTGAGGTGAGTGGAATAGTTATAATTTTTCAAAAATATTCAATCATATCGACATTTTTATCATGAAAAAAGCCTCCAAAATGTTCCATTTATGAACCTATAATATAAAATGTTAAGATATTTCCATCCAATGGGTGTTGTACATGTTTGTTTGGTAATTATTAACCCTTATCTTCTTAGTTTACCACTAGTAAATCCATTTTTACCTTAACTATGGTAAATATTTTTTATTATTTTCACTGTTAATTTTGGTAAAAAATTAATTTAACCTTATGATACATTAAAAAAAATTTATACCTAATATGAAATCCATTTTTCCAAATTCAATTCACAGAAGTGAAAATTTTTAATTTAAAATTAATCCCTCAAATGTGTTGAGAAAGTGGGTTTTTAAAGAGAAAATGATCAAAAGATTACAAATATATAATATAAAAATTCAATATTAAATGATTATTTTATCCTAAATAAAATCAATTTATATAAAATTTAACTAATTCTACTTTTAATTTAGTTCAAAATATAATTTAACATTATAAATAATTTAAATTAAAAAGAAAGTTTTCGATAAAAATTCAATATTTTTTATTATTCATCACAAAAGAAAACATTTCAAAAATATACCAAATATTCCCCCTAAAATAATTATGATATGATTAATTCAAAAATTTGGTTTTTTTTTCAAATAAATTTTATAGAAGTGGTACAAATTAATTTTAAATTATGTGCATAAAGCACGACTATACTCTCTTTTAAAAAAAAAATTTCAGAAAACATTTCTTTTTATTTTAAATGAATTTTATTTTATTTATAATAAATATATATCCATTATTTTTATACTCTATTCATTAATATTAATAAACTCTAATTTAATAGCTGGGTTATAATGGTATACTATGTTATACTTCATTTAGACTCCGTTTTTCATGTTCTGTAAGCTATCAAAGAGCTTAAATTTAATAAAATTTATTTCAGGGATTGTCTAAGTTTGGGGTTGTGGGTCACATGCTCTATAGAATAAAACATTTTTATATTAAAATATCAAGGTGTTACACATTTTGGATTCTTTACATTGATATTGATACATGGGAATTGTTGTTAGATACATAGGATATGGATATGGATGCCTCGTGTATTTTGATACCCTTGGATGGGTTTGAGGAAGGGAGTGTAGATTTCCTAAGTTGTTCTGAGTATTGAGATAGTTTGGGATAGGAGGACTATTTATATTCCTAGACTTGTATATTACTTCTGGAGTTTATAATGGGATGGTCAATTCTGAACCATGAGGGTTGAATCTTGAGAGAGTGGAGTGTGGATAGACACTTAAGGATTTGGAATGATTCTTGGGTTATGGGTGGCCATGTGAAAGGTTTTGTCACAGTAAGAAGATTTGATTTTGAATATTCTAAAGGGTTATTTTCATTTGATGAGACTAGAATGTGGTGGATGAAGTACCAATGGATGAATCATGTGATCTTAGTATTTATGAGGCACGACTCACTAGAATTTTAGTATGGTCATTAATTTTAGGTTTCATAGGAATGTACAACTATTGATGTTCAATGAGATCTTGGAGGTAAGTGTGTGTTGGGTGTACACTGTGTTTTTTATCTTTTAGGTCGATTGGTGTGGGATCACATGCCCATTATGTATAATTGATTTCAAGGTAGTCTTTGTGGGTTATGTGTGGCACCTTTTGAGTTTTGGATTGGTGAAACGGGATGTGTATGGATCCATTGAGGATCATTCATGTTTCAAAGAAAACTGAGTGATGTGAAGATATTAGTACCATGATGAGTTCCATATTCATGATTAATCAAAGGCGATTTGTGGTGTAGTATCGATCTTTGGATTATGGTTCACTCTTTTAATGAGGTGATGAGAGTGTTGGTTCAGTATTTGGATGATGGTTCACTCTTGGAATGTGTTGTTTATCTTTTAGATTCTCATGGGAATGATGTCCTGGTGATTCGGTTGAGAATAGAGGATGAACCTAAGGTGAGTGGTGATGTCAGGGATGGGTTGAGGTATAGTGGAAACCTAATCTGGTCAATATTGGCTCTCTTGATATGTGGGTAGACCATTCTAGGATGTGTTTGTTTTTTACTTAGGTCTTTTATGATGGGATTAGTGGATTGTATTCTATGAAATCATTTTGAAAATGTTTGATTTTACTTATTGAGTAAGAAGAGGAATAGGGTGATGAGCCTTGAGACAATGAAAAAAACTTTTCTAAGTAATATTTTATCATGGTTATGACAAGGTGTAGTTTTTTGAGGAGTGGATTCATCAAATTATTATTGATGTGTGAGATAGGGTCTCTATATGTGTTAATGAAATGATAAATAGTTCATTAGGACTTATTGATTTCTAGAGAGTTAAATCATATGTGAGAGGAGTTGTAAACTTTTGAGTAAAAGTGAGAGACACGATGTGTTGTCCATTAGATATTGTGAAATTATTAATGGATTGGAATGTTGATGAAAGAGTCATAGTGTTCTTCACCTATAGTGAGATGAGTTTTCGACATGAAGGCGAATTTCTAGTGGGTCTATTTAGGGTTTACAGTGGGTTGAAAAATGATAATTATTTTATATTGAGAAAGGTAATGTTACTTGAGTTAGAACCTCCATGAACTAGTGTAAAATGATAGTTTTTTACAATGTTTTAAAGTGGTTTTTTATTAAACCATGGTGATAAAAGCGTTTTCAGTAGTGATCAAGTTTACAAATTATTAAAGTAAAATGACTGGGGATCAAGGATACCAATGTTAGCCAATGGTGGATATTTTTTTTGAATGTGCTTGTATATCAGTGATAAAGAGTTCCTATGCTAGGGTGAACACCTTGGATAGATGAGCATGTGGTTCTCATTTTTAGTGAATTTTAGTGAACATTGGAGGTGACATGTGGATGACCCATCCTGAAAGTGGTTTCCATTTTGAGATGTCACTTGTTCATGAATGGATAGATTATATGTCAGATATTGGATGCACCCAAGTATGGGTGTCAGTTTAAGAGAATTGAGTGGAGTTAGTGTGGTCAGTATTTTATTATCAATTAATATTGGAATACAATCAAGTTTTATGATGGGGTATGATTTTCTCGAAGAAGGTTAGTAAGTAGACTGGGTTATTGAGGGTTTCATACTTTGGAGAAACATATCAACATCAATAAATAACTAAATCCTCATGTTATAAATAGTATTATGAGTGTGTTTATGGGTTTTAATGAGAAATCCTTTTAAGAAATAGGCCAGTTTAGAATAAGGGATTTAAACAATGAGGTGTAATTTTGGTACTTTGGGAATTTAGGAATCCCACCTGAAGGGCGACATCATAGTAAAGTTAGTTGAAATGATCAATTCCATGATGCATGAGATGATGAGGTTGTGAGATATGGATAATATTTTTAAGGTTTTTATCAATCCTATTACTAGTGGTAGGTCGGAAAAATTATAACTCATTGGGTCAAGTCTCACATAAGAGATCTTAGAGCATGTTCAATTGTTCTTGAAATCATATGGAGACTGCTCGAAGTAGTAAAATGTCATATATGGATCAGTGAATCCAACCTCCCATGTTTTATGTTGGTGACCACATTTTCATACAACATCCATCAAGTATGTTAAAATTTTATCTTAGGAGGAAAGGTAATCTTGTGCTCGTATATGCAAGGATATTTGGGATTATGGATAGGATGAGTCTAGTGGAATGCCAATTGAATATTCCACAGTAGTTCAGAGACTTACTTGATGTATTTCATGAATCTCAGATTAGAAAACATTAACTTGATCTATATCTTATGATTGAGACTAATGATATTGAGACGTATGTCGATGTATCCTTTAAGGAGCATCTGATTTCTATAGTGTGTTACAGTAAGAAGACTCTTTTTGGAAAGCCAGTACCCCTGGTATGAGTGTGATTCTAGGATGAGTGTATCCATAAATATATAAAAGTGAGGATTTCACATGTGATATTAGTGGATAATGGTTTTATAACACCCCATCTTGAACCACTATGTGCAAGTTATAAGTTCACATGAACTCATGTGCACCTCCCTATATGTAATAGGTTGTCAACTAGAAATGAGGGTATAAGTTCATAAATGGGGAGACTATACCTTCAGTATCTTGTCATGAAACAAATAATAATAAATAATATAATAAATAATAATCAATATTACATGAAAAAAAATATAAATTTGGCATACATTTTATACAAATAAATGGCTTCCTAACGTGATAATTCAAACTAGAGTAGCATAAATGGATGATAAATAAATAAATAAATAATACAGTCCTTTGAAGTCCATATTTGTCAGCTATCATCTCCATGCTACTCTACTCATTCATCCACCATAGGTAAATTTCCCTTTTTTAGATCCCTATTCCAGAAATCTATAATCCCACTGAAATGCCTAAGTATGGGGTGAGTAAAGGACTCAATAAGATAGTACCAATACATCTTTAACTAGATGTACTAAAGTAAACAATTTTATTCCATCAACGTAAATAAATGTGAAATAATCATATCAAAATAAAATCCAAGACTGAGTGGTCATTAACTAACCATGACACCATAACCCCCAAATTTACTTAATCTAAATACATCCTATAAGGATAATCATAACAGATATCAATAGTTACCATACTAGCCATAGGGATAGTGAATTTTCTGTTTTTCAACCTCATGAAATTATTCATAAATGAAATATTTTCATTTATTATGGCCCGATTATGGCATGGTTATTGGAATCTGCTAGGAATCAAGAGATACTCGTCATTAACTAGGCCTCAATTAACCCAATACTTATCATCCAAACATTGAGTGTATCCTTAGCATGGATATGTGGCATCCTCATATCTAAAATCAAGTTCTTGGTTCATCATCACCATCATCACAAGAATTGTGTACTACCCCTATGAGGGATAATCATCACATGATGTTCCACCTATCTCAAGTACCAATAATAACCTATATGGAAATGGTAACACACAAAATAGGGTATATCATACTATGAAAGAATATCATCATGAGAATAACATAGTAACACATAAAACATTTGATCACAATCAAACATGAAAACAAGATGCTCTAACAACACTCATGGAATCGAGCTCAGAATTGGTCTCGCGATCTACACAAATACCCACATACGATCATAATCAAGCATAGTGATCATTTATTTAAGAAAAAAAAACTATAACATGGAAACAAGTGTAAAAGAGATCTCCAAAAGGTAAAGAACTTCTTACCTCGTGTATAATGATGATTGACAACAAGGGTTGGCATCCAAGTTCAATTGCAGCACAAAATCTTAGAATAATTTGTGATTCTAAATGATTTATAATTATAATCAAATTTAATATTTAAAATATGAACAAAATATTAAATTATAACTAAACAAAATACCTTGTTTCCATAAAAATGATTTAAATTCTACTCATCATGATGAACCTAGCAACACTGAAGGCAAGTCAATCCGATCTGTATCAGAGAAGATAATGAAGAGATAATTTCAAAATAATATATATATATATATAATATAGAGGGATATAGGAATGTGGATGGGAAGGAATTCTCCTATACTCTACCCACAAGATTCCTAAAATTCCATTTAATATTATTATTTTTTTTCTCATCTTATTTAATACCATTTATTATATGCATATTTAAATCCATGAACAGTGCATGAATCCCTTCATCCATGTACACACCCCACAACCACTTCCAATATTTTAAATATTACCCTTAATAGTTTTTCTTTTCTCTCTCATACTTAAACCATATGCCACCTCCCCATAACACTTCATTAATTTTTTTAAACCTCTCTAAAATACATTTAATCATTCATTAAAAATATATTTAAAGTCATCCATATATATGTACACATTATATATATAAATACACACCCACATGTACATATATACACCCACACACACACATATATATATACATCTTCCCATACACACAGAGAGAGAGATATATATTTAACCTATATATATACATTTCATATATAAAAACATTCATATATACATATATACAATTGAAAATATATATATATACACATTACATATATACACAAGCCAATATTATTATCCAAATTAAATAATAAAAATAATAATAATAAATTCTATTGCTATTAAATATATCACATGAAAATAACCATAACTATCTCAATAATAACTTCCATTAAAAACCGATAATAGTAAATAAATTTTTATTAACCACACATAATTTCATTCACTTATCATAAGTAACAATATAATCATTATTACTTTAACATCCCATAAATATTCATCCAACCAACATTCCCACCATGACACAATTATTCATTAAATATATGTGTTTCATTTTTTTTATTCGATGCAAAAAAATAAAAATAATAACATTATTTTTATTATTTTTAACTTCCCAACCAAAAATTTAGAAAGTAATAAATTTTATCAATTTAAATAAATAAATATATTTTTTAAAATTTATTCCCAATCATACAATCTACCATTTTAATAACTCTCTTAAAACAAGAATTAAAAGCTAACTAAATTGGTCATTACAATATCCCCGTAAAAAATATTATCTTCCTTAAGAAGCGCTTTAGATTATGGATCCACTACTACCCACCATAAGAGTTTCCATATTAAAACTAAAACATTTTTCATCAAAAAATGAAATTAATACAATCTAATTCCACTCAAACTCATTGAAACTGTCTCTTATAATAAGTGATAACCCAATCCAAATTATTTATTAAATTCAATTTACTTTTAGGTATATAGAAAAATTATTAAGTAAAACACATAGATATCTCAAAAAAATGATATGCAAAGGAAGTAACACACAAAAAACTTACTGCCTATTCATGGATCAAGTTTATATTACCAATATTTTTATATTAGTTATAGCCATAGATATACACTCAAGCAGAGAATAGAACAAGATCAAATGAAATAATGTATGAAATAATTCACCAATAACATATCATAATTTCAATAGGAATTTAATTATTTGGGATCTATCTAATTTAATAAATAGTTATATATGGATTGTAAACCTATGTGTATAACATGATGCATGAACACACACCAAATCCCATAAATCATCATATCAATATCCTAAGAATCCCCCAAATTGAATTCAATCAATGATAACATTAAATAGGAAAAACATAAATTCCTCACCTTATGGAAACTTGTAGGTCCAAATTACAGTGCTAATCAAACACTAGAATAGTTCTCATTCTTGAGTCCCAACCATCGTAACTCTTATCTACCCTATCCCAAATCATGGAAAATAGAAAGTACATGTTAGTAATCATGTTACACTTATACTATTTTGTAACGCCCTAATTAAAACCACCACGTTTAGGATGGAGGGTTACATGGCTTCATATACACCTCCCTATAAAAAATTGGTCATCGACATGAATTGAGGGTCTAATTACATCAGTGGGGAGACTATACCCTCAGTATATTATCATCAAAAAATAATAATAATAATAAATATAATAAATAATAATTATATAAACATAAGGAAATCTAAAGTTTAAATACATTTTAGAAACATAAATGGACTCCCAAAGTGGAAATCCAAATTATATTTGCGAAGATAACTGAAAAATAAATAAATAGTAGGTTCCTACAGATTTATTCCTAGTCTACTGCCAACTCCATGCTTCTATACTCATCCATCAACCATAGGGATCTTCCCCTTCACTAAATCCGAGTTCATGAAATCTATACGTGAAATAAAATTCTTGAGTTGGGTGTGAGTATAAGACTTAGTAGGACACCATAAATTCTTTCCTAACCATGTGTGATCAAGTAAAAAAGTGTATTCCACAAATAGAAATAAATGTGAAATAAGAATAATAAGAGACAATCCAAAATCAAGTGGTTGAATGCTAACCATGTTTCCACAAACCCCAGATTTATCTTATTCAGCTTCGTACCATAAGTATAATTATAACAGATATCAGGAGTAACCAAGATAGTTATATGGCTTGTGAATATGTTGCTTAAAACCTCATGGATTCAAGAATACATGCAAGCTCATCATTTCTTAAGACTTAAGTATGACATGATTCTTAGAATCTACTAGGCATCAAGATCTAGTTGGCATTCCCTAGGCCTCAAGAATTATAATACATAGCATCCATGAATTGAGTGTATCCTCAATATCGATCCATGAAATCCTCATATCTTTATTATTCACTCAAGCCTATTGTTATAATTATCATAAGTAGTGTGAAATCCCTCTATAAGGGATAATCATCACATGATAGTCCACCTATCTTAAGTACCAATAAAAAACACCAAGGAAAATCTAACACACACAATAGGTTTTAGAATTCAAGGTTAGCATATCATCATGAGAATAAAGTAGCAACACATAAAAATGTTATCATAATCAAACAAGGAAACAAGTTACTCTTATAATAATCATGGAATCAAGATCAAAATGGGTCTCACAGTCTACACACACTAACATGTGATCACAATCAAGAAAATTTATCAATTACTCTAACACAAAATTATAACATGGAAACAAGTGTAAAAAAGATCCCCATAAGGTAAATAACTTACTACGTTAAGGAAAATAATGACTGATGATAAGGGTTGATGTCCAAGTTCAATTACATCACTGAATGAAAGAGACATTCCAAATTCAACATGATTTATAATTATAATCATATTTAATATTTAAATGTAAACAAAAGATTAAATTTTATTTTAAAAAATACCATACTAAATTTAAAAAAACAAACTTAGGATTTAAATTCTACCAGTTGAGCCAAACCCAACAACATGAGGGTGTGTCAATCCAATCGGTATCAGAGAAAATGTCAAGAGATAAGTTTGAAATTATATATATATATATATATATTTTAAATAAGGAGAGAGATATTTATAGAGGTGTGAGGTTGGGGATAAATTCCCCTATACACTACACACAATATGCACTTAATTTAATTTTATATTATTATTATCTTTTCCAATTTAATTTAATACCATTTTATAACATTTTTATATATGAATATTTAAATCCATAAATAGTGCATGAATATCTTCTTCCATGTACATGATCTATGACAACTTCTAACATTTTAAATATTGCATTAAATAATTTTTATATTATCCCTCACACTTAATCCATGCACCCCCCCATAACACTTCATGAGTTTTTTTAACTTATCTAAATGTTATTTAATCATTCATTAAAAATATATTTAAAGTCACACCCATATATATATACACATTATATATATACACACATCCACATATACATATATACACTCATACACACATATATAAATATACACCCACGTATATATATATTTAAGGCATATATATATACATTATATGTATACACATATGTATATACATATATACACCCATACATGTATATATATACATATATATATATATATCCCATATATATACACATTGTTTATATACACACACCAGTATATTTTCCCAATTTAATAATAATAATGACAATAAATTTTATTATTATTAAATCTATCCTATTAATAACACCATAAACAACTCAAAAATAACTTTAATTAAAAACAAAAAATAGTAAATAAATTTTATTTAACCACACATAATTTCATGTACTTAAAATAATTAATAATATCATCATTATTACTATAAACACCTATTAAAATTCACCCAACCTATATTTACACCAGAACTCAATTAGTAATTACATATGTATTTTTCCATTTTTTTTCTTCAACACAAATTAAAATAATAAAACAGTAATTATTACTATTTTTAGTCTCCTGACTAAAAATTCAGTTACTAATTAATTTAATCAGTTCAAACAATCAAAATAATTTTATAAAATTATTTGAAATCATAAAGTCTATCATTTTAATAAATCAATTAAACCAAAAATTAATAACTAATGACATTGCTCATTACAGTTTTCACTAAAGAGGATTGGATGTTCTTGGGAGAATATCTTAAGGATAAGTTGTTTTATAGTAGGGTAGTTGTAATATCTAACCCTTTTTAGATGTGTGTTCATTTTGGGTTTTTCTAGACCTCATGTAATTTCCTTTCTTTGGAATGTTTTTGGGATAGGAGTGGTTTTAGGAGTGGTTAAAAGGTTATGGTGCTCAAATATTTAGGGGACAATAAAACTTGTAGCTTAATATCTATAGGAGTTCCACCAACTATCTAGTGGGTTATCTTGTTACCTTGCATGGCCACAGGGCTCACTGCTCAACTAATGGGCCATCAGACAGTCGGTGGAGGTTCACAAACTAGCTAGTGGAATCTTGAATAGTTTTTAAATAGGTCATCCCCATAATTTCACCAAAGACCACGCCTTTATACACTAGATCAAGTTTTTTATCCCTTAAAAACCTATCATCATCCCCTTATTCCCCGCCCTCTCTTCTCTTCTACATATAGGATATCCCATGATACTTTTCTGTTTGGAGTTTCATCATTGGATATTTAAATATAGAGGAACGTTTATGGATCTATTTTATTCCATTTTTCATGTATATCACTATCAATCAAGATCCCACCATTTATATTTAATATTCCCTATTTTCATGTCTTTTTCCTACTTCTTTATTTTCTTTCATTTTGGCATAAACTGATGGAATATATTGAATAAGTGGACATATAGGAGAATAAGGTATGTAGTACCTAAGTTATTCCCATAATAGTGTCTAAATTTCAATTGCATAAGTTTTGTGGTCAAGCCGAAGAATTATGTGTTGGCCTAAGATTTAAATTTAAGACTAATTTCTGAAATCGCTAGTATACCATTTCCTGAAATATAATTCCAATTTTCTACCTTAAAGGAGATCCAAAGGTGATTACTGACATGGGGTATTATATAAAGACCCATACTTTACATATATTTTTATTACTTCACAATTGAAGCACACTTATTACAACATATAACAAAACCAATAAAGGACCGTATAGGTATAATGTCTTTAGAAACTGGGAAACATAAACAACTGGTTCATAAAGCATCTACATTGCCTCCCATTTATTTCATCATATCTATAGTCCCTTTTTGGCATATTCTACTTAATAACCTTCTTCCTGACCTGGGGAAATAAAACATACAAAAGGGTGAGCTCAAATTCTCAGTAAGGGTAAACAAAAGAAATATCAATCACATCATATACATAAGCACTTAACTTTTGGAAATCGTAACCTGCAAAAGAGATCATAATTTCATATCATGGGATAAATCATAATAGTGAAATGTAATCCCAATAATCATAACTTAAAATAAGAAACTTTGTGGCATACACACACAGTCATAGAGAATCATTTCTTATAAGTCAAGACTCATTGCCAAGACTAACTTAGTGGACAAAGTCCCTTTCTGAACCGAGTTCGCTCCTCGTTTCAGTCCTGTTTCACTGAACTGGTATAACCTACCGTTCCAGCCATGTCTATCTCATGAGATATAAAATATTTACCCAATTCATTGGAGGGAGATATAGGTCCCACCCATCTCATAATGATACCATTCTTATGTGTGCCACAAAATCATAAATCATACATCATTTCATAACCCATGTAATAAAAATGGGAATCTTAAACATCGTGACATCATAAAACAATTCATATAAGATAAAGGAATTCATAAAAATGTAATTCCATCACAAAATAATCAAATCAATGTAATAATAGGGATAAAAACAGAACCCTTTATTATCTTAGATGGAAAATAATTTTGATAAAACACTTGAACCCCATTCTTGAGGAAAATATCCTTTCTGCTTCAAAAACACTTTTCCTTTATTAACATGTCGTACAATTATAAACTAAAAGAAGTTGATTAAAAATAAACTTGAAAACTTGTAAAGAAATCTTCTTCGAAATAATGTTTTAAAAATCCATTCATTCCGTATAAGTTAAAAAAACATTCTTCTCATACTTTTGTCGGAAAAGTCAAAAAGTACCTCGTACGAAAAACGACAAAATATTCCCTTCATATCTTTTACTAAAAACACACCGAAGGGTAAAATTGTATTTAAATAATTGTAGGTGGATTTAAATAATGTTACATATTGAGGAAACATGGATGTGGATGATAAAATACACCCCAGTAAATTCCAAAGTATAAACAATCTCGGATAAAAATGAGATTGTGATATTTCCCTTACCTTAGGTCCGTTTTGATTCGTAAGTGTCCAAACCTCCTGTATAATGATTTAAATAATATTATTGACTTATTCCAGAATCATAATTATTTTTATGATATCATATATGGTCATTTTCTTAGATTCTTAGTAGTAATATTTCATTGCTACTTGTTATTCGGGTGTTTATAACTTTTTGTTCTTTTGCGTGTTTTGTCGAATAAATTCTTATTCATCTCTTTAGGTTATAGATACCTCATTACCAGAATGTTATTAGTGTAATATATATCATATTAATTCATTCAATTCATTTATATAATCATTATTAAATGAAGATCATGTAGAACGATTCGCATCACATCGTGGAGACGATATTCCGTACGTACGCACGAGTGATGATATCGTTCCTATGATCGTGGAATTGTATTGGAGTGTATGTATACTATTTCAGAATCAGTATCACTTTATAATAGTCATATATAGTCATTATTTACACCATTATACCCATCCAAGTAAGGTGGTGGTGGAAAATAGATTACACCACGGCGTGGAGACGGTATTCCGTACGTACGCACGCGTGATGATTTCTTTTTCCGTAGAATGTATAGATGGTGAAATAGGGTTGTTTCATACTTATAATAACATATCAGTATATGAGTGATACTGATGTTATTACTTTATAATGAAACAACTAAAGAAGAATACGTGGAAGAAGAAATAAAGATGAAAGAATCGGTAACGGAAATTACCTCTTCTTTGAAGCGCCTCTTTGAGATCTCCTCTTAGGGCACTAAAATTGGTCTTTGAGGAGGACCAGAACCTCTAGGATGTTTCTAGGTAAGTGTAGAGGAGAAATTGGCAGGGTTTGGCCGAGCTTGAAGGCTCAAAGTGGTGTGAGGAAGAGGGGGAGGAGGTGCCCTTTTATAAGGGAGGAGAGGGGCTCCTTTGGAAAAACTAAAAATATTATTTTATTATAAAGTCATGTTCGGTTTTAAATAGCTCCAAATTGATATATTTCGAAGCTAAGGTGGGTATGGGTCGAAATACTCTAATAAAATATAATTTAGACAAGTTTAAGTTCCTATTTTAACCGTATCATTTAGATTAAACATTAAGTTAAATAAGTTTACTTTTACCATGTCTTCTTGTGTTCTTATACTATAAGGTTAATAAGCATACTATAAGCAGCCAAACGAACCCCAAGTTGTTTATTATTAATATATATAACCTTATCTAAGTCATTTGGCCGAACCTTAGATTTTTAAGAATAAAATAACAATTACTAATATAATATTTTTTTAAAAACTATTTATATCAATTTTGACACTGTTTAGTAATTGATTTTTGTGAAAATAATAACAGAATGATTAGTTAGAAAAAAGTTAATTAAATCAATACTAACATGTCATATTAATCTAGAAAATTAGTGGAATTCATAAAAAGTCTCAAATTACATTTATTTTGGTGTTTATAACATCAATTATGTCAATATTTCATTAATAAGATAATTACTGCATCATCTTTGTGTCATAAATAAATTAGATTATATAATGTCCAAAAATTACAAATAAAATACCATTATGTAGGAAATATTTATAGATTTCTAATGAATATTTATAGTAGAATTTATCTTATGTATAACCCCATATTAAAAAATGATTTACTTATTAAACATTGATTTTAACTATTTTAACCCTTCTTTAAATAAATTAATAATAAATGTCCTAATCTAATCCAAGTGGGCCTAAATGGTCATATTTTATTCCTAAGGTTATTTTTTGTCGAATTACACTTGTACAATAGAATTATGACATGTGTTAGTGTAATAATAATATCATTTGTACCCAAAATTACCATATTTACTTTTAATCGTTGTAAAAAAAAGTAAAAAGTTACTATTCACCAAAAATTATTTACATCTCATTGAATGAAATTTTACTTACTGACATCAACCGTGTCTCTCGGATTTTTGAAATTCCACTCACAGAAGCGGTAAAATTAATTTTTATGAAAAATTCAGTTTTTTTAACTACCACTTAGTGGTTTCACTATTCATCAAAAATTGAAAGTTTTCAGAAAAATGCCAAAATTTCACCCTAGGCTAATTTCGATATTCCGAATCCAAAAATGAAGTCCATTTTGAAAAATAAAATTTATAAAATTTCAAAAAGTGGTTATTACTATTCATAACGGCTAGTTTTAATAATATTTTAATAACATATAGTTGTTTAGTGAAACTCGGTATTGCGTACGACGCAAGCTATCGAGGAAGGTCGCGATTTCGTGTAAAGCAAGCCAAGAAAGTGTTGTGTAGAAAAAGATTACTTTGATGATTTATATAACATAAAAGTCTCAGCTGTTACATTCTACCCCCCTTAAAATGAATTTCACCCTCGAAATTCGTCACTTTGTAACAAACAGATGAGGATACCTCTCCCTCATCATATCCTCAAGCTCCCATGTAGCTTCTTCTAATTGGTGGTTCCTCCATAAAACTTTCACCAATAAAGTGGTCTTGTTTCATAGGACTTTTTCGCTACGATCTAGAATCTCTATCAGCTGTTCTTCATAAGAAAGATCTTGCTCCAGTGGTACAACTTCTGAGCTGAGTACATGTGAAGGATTAGGTATGTACTTTCTCAGGAGAGATACATGGAACACATCGTGTACTTGAGAGAGATTCGGTGGAAGCACCAATCAGTGAGCTACCTTCCCAACACGATCTAGTATTTCGAAAGGACCGAAATATCTAGGGCTCAACTTCCCCTCCTTTCCAAATCTCATAACCCTCTTCCAGGGAGATATTCGTAAGAACACTTTATCACCCACTTCAAACTCTAGGTCTTTTCTTCGGTTATCGGCATAACTTTTCTATCGACTCTGAGCTGCTCTTATGTGTTGTTGAATAGATCTGACCTTTTCTGCCATTTCATCAACGAGATCAGATCCAAATAGCTTTCTTTCCCCAACTTCATCCCAGCAAGTTGGAGTCCTGCATTTATTTCCATAGAGAGCTTCATAAGGAGCCATCTGAATACTGGAGTGAAAGCTATTATTATAAGAAAATTCCACCAAAGGTAGGTGTTGATCCCAACCACCATTGAAATCCATAGAGCAAGCTGTCAACATATCTTCTAGAGTTTGAATTGTTCTCTCAGACTGACCATCTGTCTGAGGATGATAAGCAGTGCTGAAACTCAACTCTGTATCCAGAGTATGCTGAAGACTTCGCCAGAACTTCGAGGTAAATCTCGGATCCCGATCAGATATAATAGAAAGTGGTACTCCATGCAATCTTACCACTTCCATTACATATATCCTGGCAAGCTAATTCAGAGAGAAATCCTCTCTAATAACAATGAAGTGTGCAGACTTTGTAAGACGATCAACTATGACCCAGATAGCATTATTGCCTTTGGATGTTTTAGGAAGTCCTATGACAAAGTCCATAGTGATGTTTTCCCATTTCCATTCAGGTATGGGTAATGGTTGTAACATCCCCTTAGACTTCTGTCTCTCAGCTTTAACTTGTTTACAAACCAAGCATCGAGAGACATATTCAGCAACATCTCTTTTCATGCCATCCCACCAGAAGTACTCTTTCAGGTCCCTATACATCTTCGTGCTTCCAGGATGAATAGAGAATGAATAACTATGAGCCTCATCTAGCAGCTCCTTCTTTAATTCTGATATGGGAGGAACACAAACCCAATTCCTGAACTTTATTATCCCATCACAATCAAGGTTGAATTTAGGAACCATTCTCACCTTCTTTTGTAACTCAACATCTTCTTTATGTGCCTCTTTAATCTTCACATGTATAGATGGTTTAACATTCATTTGAGAAAAATAAGATTTTTCCCCTTCCATTATAATTCCACAATCCATCCTTTGTAAATCCACAAATATTGGAACTTTTGTGATCCTCATCATGGATAAACTAGCATGGTCTTGTCGACTTAATGCATCTGCCACCTTGTTTGCTTTCCCAGGGTGGTAATGGATTGAGCAGTCGTAATCCTTAATCAGCTCCAACCATCTTATTTGGTGCATATTCAGCTCCTTTTGTGTGAAAATATACTTTAAACTTTTATGATCAGTATAAATATCACACCTTTTACCATAATGGTAATGCCTCCAGATCTTTAATGCAAAGATTACCGCAGATAATTCCAAATCATGTGTTGGGTAATTTTTCTCATGGATTTTCAACTGTCGTGAGGCATAAGCTATCACCATATCATTTTTCATAAGAAAACACCCCAATCCCTTCTTGGATGCATTACTGTAGGTCACAAACCTTTCTCCACTACAAGGCAGTGTGAGCACAGGTGCACTAGATAACCTTCTTTTCAACTCCTTGAAATTCTCTTCACATTCTTCCGTCTAGACAAACTTAACTCCTTTCCGAGTCAACTTGGTGAGTGGATTAGATAATCGTGAAAAATCTTTCACAAAACGTTGATAATATCCAGCCAAACCAAGAAAACATCGGATCTCGGTTACTGTTGTTGGTCTCGACCATCCTTCGATAACCTCTGTTTTTGCTGGATCCACAGATATCCCCTCTTTTGAGATTATGTGACACAAAAATGCAACTTTTTGAAGCCAAAATTCACACTTGGTAAATTTGGTATAAAGCTTCTCCTTTCTCAGGGTCTTCAATATAATTCTCAAGTGATCTTTATGTTCTTCCTTTCTCTTTGAATAGACAAGAATATCGTCTATAAAGACTACCACAAATTGATCAAGATAGTCTCTAAAGACTTTATTCATCAGATCCATGAAGATAGCAGGGGCATTAGTAAGACCAAATGGCATCAATATAAATTCATTGTGTCTATACCTTGTACGGAAAGCCATCTTTGGTATATCCTCCCTTTTGACCCTTAATTGATGATACCCTGAATGAAGATAAATCTTGGAAAAGTATTGAGCTCCGTGTAGTTGGTCAAATAAGTCATCAATGCATGGGAGAGGATATTTGTTCTTGATAGTGATCTTGTTAAGTTCTCGATAATCAATGCAGAGTCTCATTGATCCATCTTTCTTCTTAACAAATAGAACAGGTTATCCCTAAGGTGACGCACTAGGGAATATGAATCCCTTATCAAGATTCTCTTGGAGTTGCTTCTTCAATTCCTGCAACTCAATTGGGGCCATTCTGTAAGGTGTCTTCGAAATAGGCAAAGAACCCGGTATGAGTTCTATTGAAAACTCAACTTCACGATTTGGTGGAAGACCCAACAATTCCTCCAGAAAGACATCATCAAACTCCTGTACAATGGGAATATTATTAATCGTGAGTTTCTCACCAACCATTTGAGATAAATAACCTTCATTTAGTGGAATCAAGACCCATAAGATGGAAGAAATTTCCACTGGAAGGTTATGTTCATCCTTGCATCGATAGACGATCATAGATTGATCTGGAATATGAAATGTGACTTCCCTTCTTTGGCAATTGATATGAGCTCCATATAAAGAAAGCCAATCCATGCCAAGAATCACATCAAATTCCACTATAGGAAGGATCACAAGATTTACAGGAAGCACTTTCCCACAAATTTTGATCAGAGAAGAATTATAAACTTTTGATGCGATTGTTGTGCCATTAGGTGTTGTCACAGCTAAGTCAACATCTAATTGTTGAGGTAATATGGTGATACCCTTAAAAAATTCTTCAGAAATAAAGGAGTGGGTGGATCCAGAATCAAGTAAAACAATTTCTACTTTAGAGTAGATGGTAAGTGTACCTTTCACCACATCGTTATCCAACTCCACATCGCTGATAGAAATTGCAAGTGACATTACTTTGTCTTTAGCCTTAAGTGTTTGTTGACGTCGACCATCATCATCAACCCTTGGATTAGTGCATTTATTGGCATAATTCCCCATCTCCTTGCAATTGAAACATTGAAGTGTAGTAGGTTAATTCTGTGTATCCCTTCCTTTGTTTGCATCATTAGACATCTTCTTCCCATGATCGCGGCATTCAAATGCCCGATGACCTTCCTTTCCACATTTGAAACAATTAATTGTCCCTTTAAGACAACTCCCTCCATGTTTCTTTCCACACATTGAGCATAAGGGAAAGCTCATCTTCTTTTCAGTGTGCTCTTTAGATTTTACTTTGAATTCCATTTTCCTCTTCTTATCAAACCCATATGACTGATGGGTTACTCCAATCTCCATCTCGACTTTGAGAGCACATCGAACGATTTCCTCGTAGCTATTGAAGTCCCTTATGGCTAACGCCCTTCGAAGACTTGGTTTTAAGCCACTAAAGAATTGATCGATCTTACTCTCAGGTTGGATAATAATACCAGAAGCGTACCTTGAAAGTCTTGTAAAATTTGCTTCATAGGTACCAACCGATTCATTATCCTTTTGCTTTAGTTCAAGAAACTCTTTCTCCATCTTTGTTCGGAGAATACGAGGGAAGTACTTATTGAAAAATAATTTCTTGAACTCGTCCCAATCCAGGGACTCAATTTCATCCCTTTGCCTCGTATTCTTAATAAGATTCCACCATTGATCAGCATCACCTTCTAAACGATACACTACTAAGATGACCTTATCATGCTCAGAACATTGAAGAACTGAAAATATCTTTTCAGTAGTACTAATCCATTGTTCAGCAACTAATGGATCAGTAGACCTGCTGAAAGATGGTGGACGCTGCCTCATGAAGGATTCAACAGAATGTTGCTCCTTCCTTTGCTTGTTTGGAAGTACTGCATGATTCATAGCTTGAGAAAGTTGTGTGAGCATGGCTACAAGATTTTTCATTCCAGCTCCCATAACGTTTGGTTGATCAGGGGGACAATCATTGCATTGCCTGTTGCATTCCGCGTTAACACGGTTCCTTCGGGTACCAGCCATTGACTAAAAACAAGAATAATAGTGTGAGAAACACTAATTATAATAGGAAAACCACATAATTAAGAATAAAATTACACACTTAAGGCCTTATCCTAGATTATTCATTTCCATTTCTAAAACACTAAGATTGTGTTCTATGCTTAGACTTATCCTTAGGGTTCTTACTAAGTCTTTCACATCCTAGTTTCCAAATGTTGACTATACCTTTCCTCTGATACCAACTATAACGACCCATACTTTACATACATTGTTATTACTTCAAAATTGAATCACACTTATTACTACATATAAAAAAACCAAGAAAGGACCGCATAGGTATAGTGTCTTTAGAAACTGGGAAACATAAACAACTGGTTCATAAAGCATCTACTTTGCCTCCCATTTATTTCATCATACCTAGAGTCCATTTTTGGCATATTCTAATTAATAACCTTCTTCCTGACCTGGGGAAATAAAACATACAAAAGGGTGAGCTCAAATGCTCAGTAAGGGTAAACAAAATAAATATCAATCACATCATATACATAAGAACTTAACTTTTGGAAATCGTAACCTGCAAAAGAGATCATAATTTCATATCATGGGATAAATCATAGTAGTGAAATGTAATCCCAATAATCATAACATAAAACATGAAACTTTGTGGCATACACACATAATCATAGAGAATCATTTCTTATTAGTCAAGACTCATTGCCAAGACTATCTTAGTGGACAAAGTCCCTTTCTGAACCGAGTTCGCTCCTTGTTTCAGTCCTGTTTCACTGAACCGGTATAACCTACCGTTCCAGCCATGTCTATCTCATGAGATATAAAATCTTTACCCAATGCATTGGAGGGATATATAGGTCCCACCCATCTCATAATGATACCATTCTTATGTGTTCCACAAAATCATAAATCATGCATCATTTCATAACCCATGTAATAAAAATGGGAATCTTAAACATCGTGACATCATAAAACAATTCATATAAGATAAAGGAATTCATTAAAATATAATTCCATCAGAACATAATCAAATAAATGTAATAATAGGGATAAAAACAGAACCCTTTATTATTTTAGATGGAAAATAATTTTGATAAAACACTTGAACTCCATTCTTGAGAAAATATCATTTCTGCTTCAAAAACACTTTTCCTTTCTTAACATGTCGTAAAATTATAAACTAAAAGAATTTGATTAAAAATAAACTTGAAAACTTGTAAAGGAAGCTTCTTGGAAATAATTTTTTAAAAATCCATTAATTCCGTATAGGTTAAAAAACATTCTTCTCGTACTTTTGTCGGAAAAGTCAAAAAGTACCTCGTACGAAAAATGACAAAATATTCCCTTCATATCTTTTACTAAAAACACACCGAAGGGTAAAATTGTATTTAAACAATTTTAGATGGATGTAAATAATGATACATATTGAGGAAACATGGATGTAGATGATAAAATACACCCCAGTAAATTCCAAAGTATAAACAATCTCGGATAAAAATGAGATTGTGATATTTCCCTTACCTTAGGTCCATTTTGCTTCGTAAGTGTCCGAACCTCCTGTATAATGATTTAAATAATGTTATCAAATTATTAAAGAATCATAATTATTTTTATGATATCATATATGGCCACTTTCTTAGCTTCTTAGTAGAAATATTTCATTGCTACTTGTTATTCGGGTGTTTATAACTTTCTGTTCTTATGCGTGTTTTGTCGAATAAATTCTTATTCATCTCTTTAGGATATATATACCACATTACCAGAATGTTATTAGTGTAATATATATCATATTAATTCATTCAATTCATTTATATAATCATTATGAAATTAAGATCATGTAGAACGAGTCGCATCACATCGTGGAGACGGTATTCCGTACGTATGCACGAGTGATGATATCATTCCTATGATCATGGAATTGTATTGGAGTGTATGTATACTATTTCAGAATTAGTATCACTTTATAATAGTCATATATAGTCATTATTTACACCATTATACCCATCCAAGTAAGGTGGTGGTCGAAAATAGATTACACCATGGCGTGGAGACGGTATTCCATACGTACGCACGCGCGATGACTTCTTTTTCCGTAGGATTGATAGATGGTGAAATAGGGTTGTTTCATACTTATAATAACATATATGTATATGATTGATACTGATGTTATTACTTCATAATGAAACAACTAAATAAGAATAAGTGGAAGAAGAAATAAAGATGAAAGAAGCGGTAACGGAAATTACCTCTTCTTTGAAGCGCCTCTTTGAGACCTCCTCTTAGGGCACTAAAATTGGTCTTTGAGGAAGACCAGAACCTCTAGGATGTTTCTAGGGAAGTGGAGAGGAGAAATTGTCAGGGTTTGGACGAGCTTTAAGACTCAAAGTGGTGTGAGGAAGAGGGGGAGGAGGTTCCCTTTTATAAGGGAGGAGAGGGGATCCTTTGAAAAAACTAAAAATATTATTTTATTATAAAGTCATGTTCGGTTTTAAATAGCTCCAAATTGATTTATTTAGGAGCTAAGGTGGGTATGGGTCGAAATCCTCTCATATAATAGAATTTAGACATGTTTGAGTTCCTATTTTAACCTTATCATTTAGATTTAACATTAAGTTAAATAAGTTTACTTTTACCGTGTCTTCTTGTGTTCTTATACTATAAGGTTAATAAACTTACTATAAGCAGACAAACGAACCCCACGTTATTTATTATTAATATATATAACCTTATCTAAGTCATTTGGCCGAACCTTTGATTTTTAGGAATAAAATAACAATTACTAATATAATATTTGTTTTAAAAACTATATTATGTCAATTTTGACACTATTTAGTAATTGATTTTTGGGAAAATAATAACAGAATGATTAGTTAGAAAAAAGTTAATTAAATAAATACTAACATGTCATATTAATCTAGAAAATTAGTGGAATTCATAAAAAGTCTCAAATTACATTTATTTTGGTATTTATAACATCAATTATGTCAATATTTCAATAATAAGATAATTACTGCATCATCTTTGTTTCATAAATAAATTAAATTATTTAATGTCTAAAAATTACAAATAAAATACTATTATGTATGAAATCTTTTTGGATTTCTAATGAATATTTATAGTCGAATTTATCTTATGTATAACCCCATATTAAATAATGATTTACTTATTAAACTTTGATTTTAACTATTTTAACCCTTCTATAAATAAATTAATAATAAATGTCCTAATCTAATCCAAGTGGGCCTAAATGGTCATATGTTTTTCCTAAGGTTGTTTTTGGTCGAATTACACTTGTCCAATAGAATTAGGACACGTGTTAGTGTAATAATAATATCATTTGTACCCTTAATTACACTATTTACTTTTAACTGTGGTAAAAAAAAGTAAAAAGTTACTATTCACCAAAAATTATTTGCATCTGATTGAACCACATTTTACTTACTGACATCAACCATGTCTCTCGGATTTCTGAAATTGCACTCACAGAAGTGGTAAAATTACGTTTTATGAAAAATTTAGTTTTTTTAACTACCACTTAGTGGTTTCACTATTCATCAAAAATTGAATGTTTTCAGAAAAATACCAAAATTTCACCCTAGGATAATTTCGATATTACGAATCCAAAAATGAAGTCCATTTTGAAAAATAAAATTTATAAAATTTCTAAAAGTGGTTATTACTATTCATAACGGCTAGTTTTAATAATATTTTAATAAAATATCGTTGTTTAGTGAAACTCGGTATTGCGTACGACGCAATCTATCGAGGAAGGTCGCGATTTCGTGTAAAGAAAGCCAAGAAAGTGTTGTGTGGAAAAAGATTCCTTTAATGATTTATATAACATAAAAGTCTTGGGTGTTACATATTAAACCTATAAAATAGTTATTAAAAGGGGGGAATATAAAAATAGTTAGTTATGAATTGGATATGATGAAAGAATAGGAAGGGTAAAAGAGGTTGTGGGTTTAGTATATCTTTATATTTACAAATGGAAAATAGTGAAAAATGACTTGAAATTGATTTTTTTCTTGTGAAATGCTAAATCAATAATATATTCCTTGATATTAGCACACTTAATTTTGGTTCTAGAGAACTCTTGATATGGGTGAGTCTAATTTTATTACCTAGTTTAGATTTGGAATCTTTAAGTGGCTAGACGTTATGGTAAATTAGAATTGATTCTCATGAAATAAAGGATGAGATCATAAATTGGTATTGATATGGTATATTAATAAACCATGATTTATGAAATGGTTAATAGATGTTCATATGTGAATTGATGACTCATTTATTGAAGTGAAAATTTTAAGGTCAATCAGTAAGTTTTAAAATATGTAATGATATAAATATTAGAAATCATAAAAAAAAAAGATGAGTACATAAATAAATAATGAAATTGTAAATTAGAATGGATTATTATGAAATTTTTTAATGTTAAACTAGTAAACTCCCTTGGGTGGTCTTAATACATTGACATTGTAAATTCCCCTTTGGTGGCCTTGATACTGTGAAATATAAATTCCCATTGAGTGGTTGTGTACATTTTATGTGGTGCCCTTAATATTCATAAATATAAATTCTCATTGAGTGTTCATGGGAAAACTCTTGAAGCATCCTTCATCTAAGGAAATTTTAAATTATTTTTTGTGGTTGTGATACAAATTAGTATATCCTTTTGTTTAGTTACATTCATTAATGGCCAAAAAAGGTATGTAGTTCTATGTTAGGACTTGGTCCCACTATGTGGTTACCTATGAATGGAATGGTCTCGTTTTGTGCTTAGACACATCTGTCACTGGTTGAAGTAGGTATGACCAGACTTGGTTGTCATAGTAGAACCCAAAAATCATCATTTTTTATTTAATTTGTATTTAATTATTTATTTATAGCACTTATGTATGAACTTATATTTTAGACTTGATATTTTGGGAAATCATTTATAGTTCCCTATTGAGCTTTACTCACACCCTACTCAGGCCTCTATTGGGTACCCAAGAAAACCTAATGTTTTTATCATAATACAAGGTAAAGTTACCTAAAATAGATGATGGAATTGGGTTACTAGGATAGATAATGGGATATTGGGATCAAGAAAGGAATCGAGACTATTTTCAGGTTTTCCCCTGTTTTATCTTTTTGACTTTTGGTGTCTTGGTTTATATAAAAATTTGAAAATTTATGACGATTAATCATGTATTTTAAAGTATAATTTTGATATATCATGTGTTATGGTTGATTATTTATCAACATTTTCCGAAATATATGTTTACTACAATACTATCTGGATGTTGTATACAATCGATATCATTTTCTCTCTGTTATTATACTCTAATATGTGGGTATAATCTACCCTATATGCCACCATAGACCTATAATTATAGTCAGTGGCCTCTGGTGTACATAGAGGTGTGCTTGAGATCTTGTAACACTCCAGTTTGGTCATAGTTTATAGTGGTCAAGGTTGAGAACCTTATAAAGTGGTATTAAAGGTCTTTCTTTTTTCTGACATTTGGTTAAGTTTAATAGGATTTAAGTCATTGTTGGAATATGGTATAGAACCTATTCTTGAGAACAGAAACCCAAAATATGATGGAATTCTATGTTTCTAGGAATGGTGTTCTTAATTGTCGCTTTTAATGATGATATATTTCACTTGGAGTGATACACATGATTATTAGGTTATTGATTTATGGATTTTTTTCACTTGGTTGATAGGGAAAGATCATGTGTGTTCATACATAATTTCAAAAATATAGGATTCACATGTCATTTACATGATTATTTGTGATTGATCACTTGATTACCTGGACTATGATATGGGTAGATTATTTAAAGTGTCGACAACCATTTATATGTTGTTTCGTGTATAATTGTATGGTGGAACCTTACTAAGCTAATCCTTTAAATGGATGAAAACATGTTATGTGATCATTTTTCCATGATTATTATGATTTTTTAGCCGAATAAAAAGTCAATTACAACTTATAAAGTGTGTCCTCGATAACTTGTAATTGAAATTTATTTAACTAATCATTAATTGTGAAAATATATGGTTAAATTAAATGGTTAAAATTTTATAATGTAATCATGTATCTTGATTAATATTTTTAGTTGGTTAAATAAAATTTCATTTAAAACATATAGTGTTTTCCTCTATAACATGGAATTGAAATTTAATTTAACTAGGCCCTACTTATGAAAATTTTGGTAAATGTAAAATGTAAATGTTTGGCATTGTGAATCCAGTATATATAATGTAGAGATTATATCTATATGATATTGACCCTATGTATGGGTATTTGAGGCTATTTAGAGCACCCAAGGTATATGTTTCCTATAATGTGATATGTAATGAATTGTGGGGAGTGTTCCTATTATCTTTTTCTTTGAACTATGATATTGAGAATTAAAATTGAAAAGTGTGCTAATGTGGGTAATATTGTGCAAGATATGATCCTGAGAATAGGTAAATTGATATAGTGTAAAGACCCGTACATTTCAAGGGAAATTTTTTCTTAATTTTCTTTGGAATTTTACAAGTACACAGTTTCTGACAGCACCTGATTCTGAAGCCCGGTGTGCCTGGAATCAGTTTCCAAAGTTTAGCTCGGGTACGTTCAGTGAATGAATGAGCGGGTTTTCCTAACTTTTGAATCGACACTCAGAATCGAATTCCAAGGGCACTAATGGAATCGCAACGCCGGTATATGCTTATGAATGCCTTTTCTGGAGTTGCATTTGCTCGGGTGAGGTTATTAATTAATTGGGTTAATTAAAGAATAAAAAAAATCATGTGCAACAATTTTATTTTTATTCTATGTAATGTTAACCTAGACATGACGGTTGGAGTGGGACCCACTGATATCCTAACTCCTAGGTAGGATATTTGTGAGGTGGGGCCCACACGAGCCCCACCCCCTTTAATTTCTTTTTACCTCCCATGTGCATTTAATTATGTAACTCACCTGCACCCCCTCATAAATTCCAACTCAACTCTTGCATTTAATTGGATTATTAAATGCATCACTAATTGGTCAACGCACGTTAATTAAACCGTGTAATAATTTTTTATTTCAAAATCAGTTGGCATGAGAAATAAAATTAGGCAAACCCATATTTTATTAGGTTGTTTTTTTGTGCGAGAATCCTTGGAAGAGGAAATCTCTAAGTCTTAAAGAACATTCTTCCTCCTTGAAGAATGCAAAGAATGCACCGTCGCGGACGAAGAACGCTGGCCTCCGAGGAAGGACGAAAAAGAACGCCAAAATCCTTGGAGATCGACGATGCGACACCGTGTACCGCGACGCCGACGATTCTATTCTCCGTGACGCCGATGACGCTTACGGAACATTCTTCCGCGACATTGTTTTCCGCGATGAACCTTCGTTCAACGGTACCTTGAGGTAGGGGATTTGGTTAAATTTATTTTATGTGGATGAAATCCTCGACATGTGTTTAAATTATTGAAAGACGTTTGAACCACTAATGCGGTGGGTGCGGACCAACGAACAAGTTCAAACCCACCGATTCTCTGTTCTTGGTGTGCGGATCAACGAGTGAGGAAGAAACGGGCTTTAAAGTCATTGTGAACCCTCCGTAGTAATCTAAGGTTCCTGGGAGAGCCGCAGGCGCAAATTGTGGGGAAAAAGGACCACCAGAGCGCCGCCGGCAGGATCAGCCGTGACTGAAGCCATGGTGGCAGTGGGATGAAAGGATCCCGCGGCTGTGCGGGATCCGTGGGAGATTTGGCGGCCAGCGCTGCATTGCTAGCAAGAAGCGGCCCCCACGTGGGGTCCTGGTTTCAATCAAGGGGGCAGCCGCCCCCTTACGCGTCCGCTCTGCCAGCGCCGAGCTAACCCCGCTCGGCCAGCGTCGAGCTGCCCCGGGCCGGGTCGCCCCGGCCGGGCCGGACCGCGCCCACCGGGCCGGGCCACTCCCTAAAAAGCCATACCCAGACCAGGTTCGGGTCGAACCGGTTCGGGCTGACCCAGGGGGGTCATGGGCTGGTTCGGTCCGGGCTCAAAACCCCATGTTTCCGAACAGTTCTGTTCAAACGCATGTATCTTGGGCTACGAACCTCCGATAGATGCGCCGTCAGTTGCGATGTTATCCTTGGATCGAGATGGACGTTTAGGTATATTACACTCAAGGTTTAGGAGAAATTTGGGTACGGCCGGGTTGGTTCGAACACGAAACCAACCAGGCCCTTGGAGCGGAAACGCTTATAACTTGAGCTCTGGACGTCCGATTGAAGTGCCATCAACTTTGTTGGATTCCTCTTAGTGAGACGGACTTTTTGTCTTACTCCTCTCAAGGTTTAGACGTAGTTGGAGCACGGTCGAGTTGGTTTTGGCTTAAAAACCAACCGGACCCCTGGAACGAAAAATCCATTAACTCTCAGACCGGGCATCCGATTGACGCGCCGTCTGTCACATTGAGTTCCTATCGACGAGGCAAGACCTTAGGGTACATCAACTCTGGACTATGTGTCAGTTGATGTATCAACCCACTTGGATCGAGGAGAGAACCCTCCCGGAATCGAGCATGCTGTGTGTGGGAACCCTAGAGTAGGCTGCGACGACAATGAAGACTTCCGTACTGAAATCCTATGTGGGTTCGACGATGAAGACTTTCGTACTAAAATCCTATGTGGGTTCAATGATAAAGACTTTCATACTGGAATCCTCCATGGGTTCGACGATGAAGACTACTGTACTGAAATCCTATGTGGGTTCGACGGTGAAGACATTCGTACTGGAATCCTCTGTGGGTTCGATGCTAAAGACTTTCGTACTGGAATCCTCCGTGGGTTCGACGATAAAGACTTTCCTACTGGAGTCCTCCATGGTTTCAATGATGAAGACTACCATACTGAAATCCTATGTGGGTTCGATGATGAAGACTTTCGTACTGGAATCCTCTGTGGGTTCCACGACCACAACTGCATTGAAATCCTCTGTGGGTTCGTTAGTGACGACAACCGTACTGGAATCCTCTATGGGTTTGACAGTGAAGACAACCGTACTGGAATCCTCCGTGGGTTCGGCAGCGACGACTACAGTACTTCTATCCTACGTGGGTCCCAACTAGATGAATCAGTGACTACATCTGACCATCTCTATCACCTTACGAAGAAGTATACCTGTGTGAGCAGAGTATTGACTTTCAATCATTACCTTCGATATGATTGACTAGTTTTCCTATGTGGATTTGGTTGTGTTATCCTGTGTGGATTGGGTTGTACTCTTATGTGGACGTGATCGAACTTGGGCTCGGATGTTGGAGCCGATCTGGAATTGATGACTTAGGTATATGTATGGGCATATACCTAAGTTGTGTGGGTTGTTACTTCGTGATTGTATCTTTCCTTTGTGGATTATCCTTTCTGGATTATTGGAGACCTTCGGGGGTCTCGGGGTCTCTACTGAGTAGCGTATACTCACCCCTGCACGGGAAATTCCCGTACTACGTTGTGTTGGATGCAGACGACGGACAGCGCTGATCGTGGTTGAGGCTTGAGGAGAAAGTCGGTACCTGTAGGTGGACCACTGGGCGGGACGTACTCGGAGCGGACAGCTAGACCCAAGGAGCTGAGGAGGCTATCTGTACCCACCCTTCATGTGGGACTTCCAGTGGACGGATCGACTTTGCTGCTTTACTTTCAGTTGTTGTACTTTCTTTCTAGTTGTAATTTAATTTTAGTTTGGGTTTGTATTCTGGCTCATTTACTTTCCGCACTTACTTTTGTACCCAGTTTTACCTAGTGTTTACTTCTATTGACTTACTCTGTGGTGTTTGTTTACTTTATAAAGGCAATGCCTTCCCCTTTTTTGTCGGGATTTATGCCTTGGTGCTAGTCGCCAGCCCCTGGCCTATGGGAGGCGGGCTTGGGGTAGTCACGACACGGGCCCCGAGGATGGGTCATGACAAATTGGTATCAGAGGAGTTCGGTTCTACCGCAGAACTCTGGACTCTGATCATTCTTCTATGTGAAGCAAGAGTGTTAAGGGTATTGGGTGTGGTTATCAATTCAGAGAGTCCAGTGTTGGTGTGGCGGCCGACGTATCCATACACCAGGACCCTGACTTCTGATTTCCGACTCAATGTACGAAAACATTGATTGCATGTGTGTTTCAAGAGTTTTTTTTGTGTCTACATTGTATCAGCTCACCAGGAATACTGTTTTGACCGTGGAACACCTGTTTCTTTTCAGGTTGTCCCCACGACGTCAGCCATCTAGGGTTACGAGCTTTGAGAAAGGATACATCCCACCGAGCGATGAGGCCTCGGTACAGGGCCCTTTGACCGCGGAGGCACCGGCGGTACCTCTACCCGCCGGGCCACCGATGCCACCAGCCCCAGCCGCTGAGAGTGCATGTTTCCTTAGTGCACTGCATGCGTTTCAGCGTCAGATACCACCCACATTCTACTGGGAGATAGACCCTCAGGCAGCCGAGGATTGGCTGGAGGCGGTTGTGTGAGTTTTTAGGTTAGTGGGGACAACAGCTGACCTCATGGTGATCCTCGCAGCGAGCCTCCTGCACGCGGCAGTAGGAAGATGGTAGAGCTTGACGCTCTAGGTGCATGACGAGTCATCACTCCTCGGGACGGACTTTGAGAGCATCTTCCGCTTGGAGTTCGTCCCAGCCACCCTCCATGCAGTGCGCATCGAGGATCTACTACAGCTACAGCAGGGCAACATTACCATGACCCATTACTCGGCGAGGTTTACTGATCTCTCACGCTACTCCACAGACATGGTACGAGACCTGTTCTTCTGGGCTTGGACTTTTGAGCAGGGGATGAGGCATGAGATCAGGGCTTCGATTATCTCCATCAAAATTCCGATGCAGGCAAAGGTGTTGGAGAGAGCCCTTCTAGTGGAGAGTTTTCTCGCCGAGTAGGCACCAGTGGCAGGACCCTCCGCAGGATGACCCCTAGAAGAGTCTTCTGCAGCTGGCAGTAGACTGGTGAGGCAGAGGTCCAAACGGGCCAGACCATCAGATATGCAATCTTAGGGTGAACATTCTGTTGTGCGGGGCACACGAATGAGAGCCAGCTACCTGAGGAGAAAACAATGCTACGCATGCGGCGGGAAAGGTCACATGGCTCGAGACTGCCCGAATCGTCCTACAGATGAGTAGCAGGCGGTAAAGGGACCTCCCAGGAAGTGGTTCGACCATGGCGGCCCGCAGGGAGCAGGCGGGCAAGGCAGAGGAGCTGGCTGAGCAGCGGGTGGTGGACGATGCTTTGAGGCCCTACCACCACCACCACCTAGGAGACCACCCCGACCGCAGGGAACGGGTGGATAGGGAAGATCTCAGCTTCAGGTAGTTGAGTCCTATGATCATGGAGCTCCGGGAGCAGATGGACAGGAGCGGGACTAGCTCCAGACATGGAGACTTTTGTTCATGTTGATTCTAGCTTTGTTGATGTATGTTTGTAGATGCTTTGTGTCTTTGTAATTTGAGCTGCAGTAATAAAAGACACCGTTCTTTGTGGAATTTACTTTCATGTCCTCTATTTTTGTTGTTACTAAGAGGTTCCAGTCTAAAAAACCGTTGACTTGACCCTCACTTTTGAGATACCTACTGGAGGAGACCCAGTGACCACACACTGATGCCGATAGTGTGACTCAACCCTTGGAGGCGAGAGTAACGATTGGATCTCTTGGTATTAGCATCAAGGCCTTACGACGTCATCCTTGGTATGGATTAGTATCATCCATGTCGGGATTGACTGTATTAGGCAAAGAACATGTTTCATCAAGGGGATGAGACCAGATTTCTATTATCGGCAAAGAAGAAATCTTAGAAGCTCTTGTAGGACCAGGGAAGGTCCAAGTCATCAAGGAGTGGATGAGGTCAGCTCAGAGCCAACAAAAGGCTTACGCTGATAGGAGGCAGAGACCTCTAGAGTTCGAGGATGGTGACCGCGTCTTCTTGCGGGTCTCACCTCGACGTGGATTATGGAGATTTGGCCGGGGCGGAAAGTTATCTTTGTGCTTCCTCAGACCATTCCAGGTTCTCAACAGGATAGGCGAGGTGGCTTATCGCCTGGCTCTACCACCTCAGTTGCACTAAGTGCATGATGTCTTCCACATATCTCAGCTGAGGAGATACGTGCAGGACTCGGCGCATGTCATCGACCATGGGAGGTTGGACTTTGACGATGGGGCAACTTTTGTGGAGGTCCCCGTGGAGGTCCCCGTGGAGATCGAGGATCGAAAGGAGCGGTCCTACGTGGGTGGTTGATTCCTTTAGTGCACATCAGATGGAATCACGGGGACCTCTAGGAGAGAACTTGGGAGCGGGAGGCTCAGATGCGTGCTCAGTACCTTCATTTGTTTCCCTAGTTTGTGAAGTAGCTTTACGGGGACGTAAATCCCTGAGGTAGGAGTAATGTAAAGACCCGTAAATTTTAATGGAAATTTTTTCTTAATTTTCTTTGGAATTTTACGAGTACGCAGTTTCTTACGGCACCTGATTCTGAGGCCCGGTGTTCCCTGAATCAGTTTCTGAAGTTTAGCTCAGGTACGTTCAGTGAACGAATGAGCGGGTTTTCCAAACTTTTGAACCGGTGCTCGGAATCGAATTCTGAGGGCACCAATGGAATCGCAGCGCCGATAAATACTTACGAACGCTTTTTCGGAGTTGCGTTTGCTCGGGTGAGGTTAATAATTAATTGGGTTAACTAAAGAATAAAAATAAAATAAAATCTTGTGCAACAATTTTTTTTTATTCTATGTAATGTTAACCTCGGCATGACGGTTGGAGTGGAACCCACTGATATCCTAACTCCTAGGTAGGATATTAGTGAGGTGGGGCCCACATGAGCCCCACCCCCTTTAATTCCTTTTTACCTCCCACCTACATTTAATTATGTAACTCACCCATACCCCCTCTTAAATGCCAAGTCAACTCTCATGTTTAATTGGATTATTAAACGCCTCACTGATTAGTCAACACACGTTAATTAAACCGTGTAATAATTTTGAATTTCAAAATCATTTGGCATGAGAAATAAAATAAGGCAAAGCCTTATTTTATTAGTTTGTTTCGTTGTGCCAGAAGCCTTGGAAGAGGAAATATCTAAGTCTTAAAGAACGTTCTTCCTCCTTAAAGAACGCGAAGAACGCACCGTCGCCAACGAAGAACGCCGACCTCCGACGAAGGACGACGAAGAACACAGAAATCCTCGGAGATCGACGACGTGAAACCATGTACCGCGACGCCGACGATTCTCTTCTCTGTGACACCGATGAAGCTCACAGATCGTTCTTTCGCGATGTTCTTTTTTGAGAAAAACCTTCGTTCAATGGAACCTTGAGGTAGAGGATTCGGTTAAATTCATTTTATGTGGATTAAATCCTTGACATGTGTTTAAATTATTGAAAGACGTTTGAACCACTGACGCGGAGGTGGCGGACCAACGAACAAGTCTGAACCCACCGATTCTCTGTTCTTGGTATACGGATCGACGAGTGATGACGAAGCGGGCCGAAAAGGCATTTTTAACCCTTTGTAGTAATCTACGGTTCCCGGGAGAGCTGCAGGCGCAGACGGCGAGCAAAACGGACCACCGGAGCACATTCGGTGGTCCGTAGAAGGCGCCGTTGGCAGGATCCGCCGCGACTGAAGCCACGAAGGAAGTGGGATGAACGGATCCCATGGTCGTGCGGGATCTGTGGGAGACGCGGCGGCTAGCACCACGTCGCTGGCAATGAGAGGCCCCCACGCGGGGGCCACAGCTTCAATAAAGGGGGCAGCCGCCCCCTTGCGCGTCCGCTCGACCAGCGCCGAGCCACCCCGGGCCGGACCGGCCGCACCGGGCCGGGCCGTGCCCACTGGGCCGGGTCGCGCCCTAATGGGCTGGACCCGGACCCGGTTCGGGCCGACCTAGGGGGGTCTTGGGCCAGGTCGGTCCGGGCTCAAAAGCCCCTCTTTCCGGATAGTTTCGTTCAAACACTCGTATCTTGGGCTACGGATCTCCGATCGACGCACCGTCAGTTGAGATGCGATACTTGGATCGAGAAGGTCATTGTGGTATATTACAATCAAGGTTTTGGAGAACTTTGGGTATGTCTTGGTTGGTTCGAACATGAAACCAACCGGGCCCTCGGAGCGAAAACACTTATAACTTGAGCTCTGGATGTCCGATTGATGTGCCATCAACTTTGTTGGATTACTCTTAGTGAGACAGACCTTTTGGCTTACTTCGCTCGAGGTTTGGATGCAGTTGGAGTATGGTCGTGTTGGTTTTGTCTTAAAAACCAACTGGGCCCCTGGGACGAAAAAGCCATTAACTCTCAGACCAGACGTCTGATTGACGCGCCGTCTGTCACGTTGAGTTCCTATCGACGAGGCGGAACTTTAGGGTACATCAAATCTGGACTACATGTCAGTTGATGTATCAACCCACTTGGCTCGAGGAGCGTACCCTCCCGGAATCGAGCGTGCTGTGTGCGGGAACCCTAGAGCTGGCTGCGACGACGATGAAGACTTCCGTACTAAAATCTTATGTGAGTTCGACGATGAAGACTTTTGTACTGAAATACTATGTGGGTTCGACAATGAAGACTTTCGTACTGGAATCCTCTGTGGGTTCAACGATGAAGACTACCGTACTGAAATCATTTGTGGGTTCGACGGTGAAGACTTTCTTACTGGAATCCTTCGTGGGTTCAACGCTGAAGACTTTCGTACTGGAATCCTCCGTGGGTTCGACGATGAAGACTTTCGTACTAAAATCCTTCGTGGGTTCGATGATGAAGAGTTTATTACTGGAATACTCCGTGGGTTCGACGATGAAGAGTACCGTACTGAAATCCTATGTGGGTTCGACGGTGAAGACTTTCGTACTGGAATCCTCCATGGGTTCCATGACCACGGCTGCACTGAAATTCTCCGTGGGTTTGGCAGTGACGACAACCTTACTAGAATCCTCTGTGGGTTCGACGGTGAAGACAACCGTACTGGAATCCTCCGTTGGTTCGGTGGTGACGACTACAGTACTTGTATCCTACATGGGTCCCAGCTAGATGAATCAGTGGCTACATCTGATCATCTCTATCACCTTACGAAGAAGTATACCTGTGCGAGCTGAGTCTTTACTTTCAATCATTAACTTTGATATGATTGACTTGCTTTCCTATGTGGATTGGGTTGTGTTATCCTGTTTGGATTGGGTTGTACTCCTATGTGGACATGATTGAACTTGGCCTCAGATGTTGGATCTGATCTGGAATTGATGACTTAGGTATATGTATGGGAATATACCTAAGTAGTGTGGGTTGTTACTTCGTGATTGTATCTTTCCTTTGTGGATTATCCTTTTTGGATTTTGGGAGACCTTCGGGGGTCTCAGGGTCCCTACAGAGTAGCGTATACTCACCCCTGCACGAGCTATGCCCGCACTACGTTGTGTTGGATGCAGACGACGGACAACGTTGATCGTGGTTGAGTATTGGGGAGCAAGTCGATACCTGAAGGTGGACCACTGGGCAGGACGTACTCGGAGCGGACGAATGGACCCGAGGAGTTGAGGAGGCTATCTGTACCCACCCTTCAGGTGGGGCTTCCAGTGGACGGATCAACGTTGCTGATTTACATTCAGTTGTTGTACTTTCTTTCCAGTTTTACTTTACTTTCAGTTTGGGTTTGTATTCTGGCCTATTTACTTTCCACACTTACTTTTGTACCCAGTTTTACCTAGTGTTTACTTTTGATGGCTTACTCTGGGGTGTTTTTTTACTTTATAAAGGCAATGCCTTCTCCTTTTTCTGGGATTTACGCCTTGGTGCTAGTCTCCAGCCCCTGGCCTATGGGCGGCGGGCATGGGGTAGTCACGGCATAAGCCCCGAGGACGGGTCGTGACAGATAGTGAGAGATCCTTAAATATAATACCGTTTTTATGTGGAGTGTATAAGATAATAGAATGTTGTGTATTTTTGAATTTTATTTGAGCTATGACATTAACAACTATGACATGGTTAGATTTTTTGTGACCCTTGTGGGGTTTTGTCAAACCTAGGTGTGGGTAGAGAGGACTATAATAAAACCTATATGTGGGACCCATTTGTTGTAAGACTTGATTAATGTGATATGATGTGTTGTATGACACTTTATTCATTTTATGAGTAGTAAAATGAGTTTAGGATAACCCAAGAGTGGGTGATTGTCTCAAGTATAGGGTTATTAGTGTATGTATGTGTATGAGAACCCCTAAATAGGTGTATTGGTTTGTGATTTTCCCTATAATGTTGATATATAGATCAAGATACTAGTGATATGAGAATTATGAATGAATGGTGGGAGATTTTATTGATTTTGTTTCATATATATATGATATGTTAGGGTGACCTAATATATGGATTAATTAGGATTTTGGATTCCTTATAGATGAGAAAAATGATATAATATTTATGTTGATGCTAATTCATAGGAATTGCTCACATATAGGCCACTACCTCCCCCACTAGAGGGGGATGGACCTTTTTCATCCCCTATAGGGGTCCGCCCATGCTCTTTCTGCTCCTTTTCAAACCCTGATCTTCTCCTTTCTTTCCCTCAAATTTATCTTTTCCCTAAAGTACCAAATTTATTCAAAGGTATTCTGCAGCTTCCGCTCTCAAAAATCAGAGATTACTAATGCTTATGATCTTCTTAATCTCATATTGTTCACTCAATTTAAACATCTTCATCCATCAATGGACATTTTCGATAGATTTATATTCAATGTGTGGAATTTACAAGATCATGCAATAATCGTTCTTCTAGATAACTGACATATTATTGTTCAATTTTCCTTTGAAGAGGATTTAATATTATCTTCGTCTAGTTCCCACCAGATCTACAATAACCTTAAATTTTTCCTATTCATGTGGTATATCAATTTTCACGTGAACTATGACTCCCCTATAATGGTGATTTGGGTATTTTTTCTTGAGATTACCCTTATATTTCAAAATCTGAAAATAATTCAAATGCTTGGGAACCTTGTTGGTTTGTACTTATGCTTTGATAGTCATACTCATGCAATATTCCATCTTATTTCTCTAAGAATTTGTGCCAAGGTTGATTTTTTCCAATTTCCATACGATTTTTTTTGGATTTCGGTTGGATAAGAGTTTCAATATAAACAACATGTTCACTTTGAGAGGTAGATCGATTTTTCTCTTCTTTCAAGCATCTTGGACACCTGAAGGTAGTTTTTAGGCCAGCTATCTAGCTGTAGAAGTTGAATGAGTAGAGGCCAGTTCTTGACTTCAATGTATGGGAGCTTGTAGATAATGATGGAATGAAGGTTTTTGATGGATTTGTGGAGATAGTGGCTCTTGTTTAGAAAGAATATTGATCGAGGTAGGTTAATAACAAAGTTTTGGATGTTTTTAGTCGATTGAAGCACGATTTGGAGACTCCAGTTATGCATACCAAGCCTGGTCCATGGGTGTTTATTTAGATCCCTCTTTCTACGTTGAGGCTATTTGTTCTGTTAATGGAACTAGAAATATAGAGCGGTTATAGAAATCTGGGGTAGTGTGCCCTAACCTTGTCTCTTCTCCAAATGGGGATATCTAGTTACATACTAAAAAGGGTATTGTGGATGATTCAACTCATGGAATGCAGGCCACAGGGGGTGTTGAGGTTACTGCCAATTGGAATAGACCTAGAAAGATCATGAAAAACATTAAATTGGGAAACCTTTTTAAAGTTCTATCAATTGTAGACTTAGATCAGGGTCAATCATAATTGATCCTATGTGAGGTTTATTATGATTGAAAGGTTTTCTAGGGGTAGAGGTAAGTGATGAGACCTCCTACCCAAGTTTATAGAATTGTGTACAGGGTAGTTATGGTAGTTGGCCTCAAGACCCAAGGAGGAAGAAATGGTGGAAAGGCAACAAGTATTCAAGTAGTTGCATTACTATGTGAAAACACAAATCAAAAGGTAGAAAGGAGTATTCTTTTCTAATAAAACCAATGGATAATTTATTTGCTAAGAAAAATAGTTCCAAGGTAAATAACTTACCTACTAGTGATTAGGAGTAGGAGATGGTCCAGTGTGAAATACATTTTATAGTCAGTGAAAATAAGATAGTTTGTATGATGGGAGAAATAATTAGGTCTCAAGAGGCTTCAAAGGTGGTTGATTCTCATGTCAATGATTAGGTTGAGAATGTAGAATCCAAAGAGGCTCCACATTATGGCCACTCTGGGGACCTTATTGTGAACTCATAGGAGGTTATATTTGAATATTCATTTCCAATTAAAGACACTCAAGAGGTTTCTGATAGGATGAATAAGATACTTCTTCTAGTGGATACCAATAAAGAGCAGACAAAGTGGATTAACAAGTGATACCAAATTATAGTAAGAGGTTTTAATGTAGGGAAATTTAATATGGAGGAGTACATCCAAATGTTTAAAAATATGGATTTTTGGTTTGAATATCTCATCAAGGATGATCTGGCCATCGAGTTAAGTTGTATACATTGAAAATTATTTAAGGATAGTGAGTCTAATAGGGTAAATTCAGACTTTAATGGTTCGACCATCTTCTATCGTACTTGATGTTTTATTTATGTACTATTTGAGCTCTCACATTCCATTAAAAGTGATTGAAAAACAAAAAATTAATTTTCATATTAGTTCTAAAAAATACTTATGATATTCTTAGAGATTCCATGTGTATTTGGATTCCCTTGAATGGGTTTGAGGAAGATCATATGGATTCCCTGATGTATTTTTGGTATCAAGGAATGTTTTGGAGTGTAGGATCATTTTGATTCCTATCTATGTCTCTTTTTGGTGTGGTTTATAATGGTATAGTCAATGGTGACCCAATATTTATGCATCTATTCTGATTATAATGTGTGTGTGTGTGTATGCTTTAATTTTTATAATGATGCTCAGGTTATGGGTGTTAATGTGAATGGTGTTGGCATGGTGAGATTCATTGATTTTGAAGAGCATTTAGGGTAAATTTTTATTAATGATATTTTCGTATAGTAGAGTCATGTTTAGTGGGAAAGGTGCATGAGCCTAGTTTTAATGATACATGAATCTCTTGAATTCAAGTTAAATATTTTTGATTGGGTTTTACATGAGTGTGAAACTATTTAGAATCAATGAGATCTTGGAGGAAAGAGTTCATTTGTAATATGTTGTATCATTTGGATTGCGGATCAGGTAAGGGGGAGCGTACACCCATTATGTTTAAATAGTTTTAAAGCAGTTTTTGATGGTTACATGGGGCACCTATTTAGTTTTGGATTCGTCAAATGGTTCTTGTATGGGATTGTTGAGGATTGTTATGGGTTCTAAAAAAATTGAGTGGTGCAATGATAGTAGGGTTTTGGTGGGTTCCACGTTCATAATTGCTTGGAGGAGAGTCATTGGGTGGTAGTGATATTCGATTGATGGGTCACTCTCAAAATGATGTGATCGAGGTGTTAGACAAGACACTTGTGGACATGGTAGTCTAGTCCTGTGGTGAGAGGTAATGTCATTGATGGGTCAAGGAATAGTGGTGATCTTTTCTGGTCCCTTTTAGAACTCTTTATATTTGGTTAGACCCTTTTAGTATTCTTGATACATGGGTAGACCATTTTGGTATGTATGTTTTAAGTCCCTAAGACTCTTTCTGATGAAATAAATGGTTGATCTTCTATGAAATAATGATGAAAAAGTTATGATACACCTTGTTGAGTGATAATAGAAAGAGGTTGTTGACCGTTGAGACTATTTTATATACTGGTTGGAGCAAGATTTTGTTGGGGTTAAGACTCAGTGTAGTTTTATTAGGGTTTGGATACATTGGGGTATAACTGATGCATGATATGGGGTCTTTATAAGTGGTGATAAAATGATTTTTGGAGTCATGTGGTCTTATTTATGTGAATATGGTTATCTCATGTGAAAGATAAGTTTTTACCTTTTATGGAATAGTTCATGATGTAATGGGTTTACCATTGGATATTGTGAAATTTTAAGTGGCTTGGAATGTTAGTGAAATAATCAAATACTACCTCACCTATGGAGAGTTGAGCGATGACACAAATGTGAGTTTCTAGGGTTATAACCTGAGATTTTGTGAAATATTTTTTTAAAAATAAATTAAATTTTTTTAATATTTTTTTTCACAAAGCATTGACTTTATATTACATTACATGAAACAGTAATTGTATCTTTCCTTACACACAACACCAATTTTAAACAAAATGTGACATACTATTAAAATTTTATTATTTAATATGATAGTTATCACCTAGCCATTTTAATGGAAGGTATGAATAGGATTAAAAAATTATGAAAAAAATATGGTAAAATGTGTAGATCTAATGAATTATTTGGTTTCAAATTAATTACAAATTAAAATAAAAACTATTTGAAACCCAAGGAAATCTTTCTGTCAAAACTATTTTTGTGCACACAAACGAGTTTTACCTCAATAAATTAAAAAAATAAATTTTAGTGAATTATTTTAATTACACTTATATATTATATTTTAAATAAAATTATTCATTCATGTTATATGTTTTCAAGAAAATTTATAATAATAAATTTAATTTTACTCTTTAAAATTGTATTTTATAAAAAAAAAGTTTTGTTGCCTTTTGCGCACTTATTTTAAAATTGAATTTTAACACTTATGTGAATGGAATTTGGAAAAATGGATTCCATATTTGGAATTATAATAATTTATATTATCTAAAAGGTTCAACTTAATTTTATACTATAATTAAAATTATAACTACTAAAAATTATTTACCGCGGTTAAGGAACAAAATGGGTTTATCAGGGCATAAACTACAATGATAAGGGTTAAAAATGACCCAAAACTTTGAGAAAACAAATTGGATGGAAATATTTCTACCTTATATCTTCTATATTTAATAATTGACTAGTTTGGATCCTTTTGGAATGTGAAAAATGTGGTTACACCTTTTTCTTTTCAAAAATTACAAGTCTTCCACTTAACTCACTTATAAAAGGCCACCACTTCTCCTCTCATCTTCACACATCCAAAACACATTGGTTCTGAAATTACCTGTCCAAATAAATATATTAATTCCCTACTATATTCTTAGAATCCTTAGTTTGGTCAGATGTCTATCCTAATTATTCTTTCGGTGCAAACCAAAATTAGTTGTCTAAAGAAGAGGTAACGTCCCTAACCGAGCATTTTATTTTATTTATTGCTCCAACTAATTCAATTATTATTAAACCATACTAATATAATAAAATAAGTATATTAAATATAATAATATTTTTACATGTTAATTTCATAACCTATATTCATCTCCTTTTCCATCAAATGGGTTATGAATTCATCATTCATGTGTACGGTGAACTACGACCTCACGAACTGATGTTCTTTATTTTGCACCAACACCTCTTACGGATGGATATAATGATGGATTTATTTTATATATATATATTATATTTATGATTCTATTATTCTTTTAGAATCATTATATAACATATAACCTCTTACGTTATATTCTATGGGAATACAATAACATCACTCGCGTGTCGGGAGGACTACTTTTTTACAGAGTGATGTTATTAGTTTATGCTTTTCATGGAAGGTAATAAGGATGGGTTTAAACAAATTATGTTATATACATGAAATATAAATGATTATTTAATGGTAATATATTATTTATAGTTATTTAACTCCACCCATCAAGAAAATGCAAACAACATGCATGCATCAGTATGACATATCATCTCCATGAATAGTGTATTTCATTTTCTATCTCTAACTTTTATGGATTACTAAAAATAAATATATCATGAATATATATTATATTTATATAATAGTAAAAATTGTGGATATTATGGAACCATTATTATAGTAATATGACCAAAAAAATTACAAATCAAAACATTTATGAAAAACAAATAAATTATTACCTGAAACACAACATTACCATGGAATTGTTAATAAAAAGGTAATAAAAAATCATAAGTAAATAAGATATGATATATATATATATAATTATAATTTTGGTTATTTAATATATTTATAACAAAATTATATTTATTATAGTATTTTTTAATGTGTACAAAGGAATTCGAGACTTAAGGTAAGAGATTTTTATTTCACTTTTTAATTCTATGAGACACATTCCATATTAACCACCTATTTATTTTATGGAGTGTGTATAATACCCATTAATGTATTTTATAATTATTATAATCAATATTATTTAGATTTAAATATCCATTTTCTGATCCATATTGTTTGGGTTGTATGGTTCTAGTGTTACCAATGCGGTAAGGGTTGTTGATCTCATTTTCACTTCTTTTAGATATATGTTATGTTATACAACTATATTATTTTATTAGGTGTATATATATCCCCTTTTACATATAATATCACGATATTTAGTTATTATCATGATATTATATCTTTTATTTAATTTTATTCTTTCATGGAGATTAATATTCAAAGTTACTAAAGTGGTAAGGGTTTGATGTAACAGTCTCATTGTTTATCAGGATTTTTCATGATTATGATTAAAATAATGAAGTAATATAATATATATCTCAAGGAATTAATGTATTTTATTCTTCTCTAGTAATTTTATGAGGATAAATTTTTTCCATTAATTTTCATCTCTTTATGTATTCAAAGTTTCAAAAAGTGTTTTTAAGAAAAACTTTCTTTATTTCTCTCTTCAGTTTAAACCCCTTTTTCTTCCAGAAACATTTTTCTATAAATGTTTTCAATTTTTTTTTAAATTATAAAAATGATCTACTAAATAGATTTTTACCCTTATTTTTCTTTTTTTTTTTAAAAAAATTCAAATTAATGTTCATTTCATTATCCAAGCAATGCTTGTTTAGATTTTACTAAAAATATGAAAGGAATATTTTTTTAACATATACAACATAAAAATTATTTTTATAATCCTGAACAACTAATTATTTTTAAATATTATTTTATGAACTTCAAAGTTAATTTTTACAGAAAATGATTTTAAATTTTTTATGTTTTAAATTTTTTTTAAAAATAGAAAGGCTATTTTCCTCAAGAAATTATTTAAATGTTTTTTAAATCTTCCTATATAAATTTTCAAGGTTATTTTAGAAGAAAAGGATTTTGAAAATATTTTATGAATTTTTAGTTTTAAAAAGTGATTTTCAAATAAAATTTATTCCCCTCAAAAATTATTCAAAGTGAGATTTTAAAATCATTTACATCTAATATGACATATATTGATGTTACCTATGCTACACTAGGGATATGATCCAAGGAATCTATTATTATTCATTCTTTTTACAATTTATGTTTATGATTAAAAGACTTTGATGAGATACATATCTCTTTCATGGGTTATACCATGATAAAATTCTCATGAAACCCACTTCTATTTCCATAGTTTATGCTTTTAGGAAATGAAGAAACTTTTATGAAATCTGTTTCTATTAAACAAGTTATGTTATGACGAAATTTTTATGAAACCCATTTACTTTCAATGGTTTTGATATTATGAATTTTTTATGTTCTCATGGAGCACATATTTATTATTTTTATTATGTGATGATGGTTACATTATAACCAAGGATGATAGTTATGTTATAAGAAAAGATGGTTGGGACCTATGTATCCCTCTAATTCATTGAGTAAAGGTTATATATCATGAGATAAAAGTAATAGAATGGGAATTGAACCCAATTCAGTAAGGTAATATTTCCACTATGATAATATTGAGAGTAAACCTTTACTGTTTTGATGGTTTGGGAGGTGAACCCTTTCTGGTATGATTTCCTTGTAAAAGATCCATGACTACTATGGAAATGATTTTCTATACATATTTCTATTTCATAAATTTATGTATTTTGTAATGTTATGATATAATGGTTTATATTATTTGATTCCATTATGATTATTATCTTATAAACATCAAAGATTTATTCCATGACTCAAATTTTTGATATATGATATGAAAGGTATGGTTTAAAAATTTTATTATCATGTTCTCATACCGTTATTCTCATGATATATTGTTATCTCTCTTGTTTATACTTACGGGGCATTTTAGCTCACCCTTTCTTATATTTCCTTTCCCCATATTATAATTAAATTTGTTATGTATAATATGTCTATGAAGGGTTTTAATTATGAATAACATAGTGGGAGATGATGTAGCTCAATTATGGACCAGTTATTTATGTGTATAAGATTCCAAATCCTCTAGAACTAAACTATTATGGAATATATCATTATGTTTTGTAATTAATATTCATTTATTTTTATAAAATATTTATGTATGATAAGTTTGAGGCATTATAGTTTGTATCAAAAAAAGGTTTAGTTAACCTTTGGAAACTAGGATGAGAAAATATTAGTGAGATCCCTAGGGATATTTATATGGATATATATATATGTATATCTCTAAGGATAACTCTAAGGATAAGTCAAATTATATGAAAATGTCCGGTAATTTTTTGAAGGATAGAGTGAGTGGTTTCTAAGCAATTAAATCTATGTCTGGATACTTATTTCCCAAAAAATACAGAATGTTATTTTTCCTAACTCTTGATTGTGCAGGGGGTTGAATGTGATTTATAATTATTCATGTTAGTTTCACCATATTTTTATTTAACAAAAAATCCCAATGCTTCCCCCATCTATAACTGAGTACAAACCTTCTTTCCAAAGGAAGGTGGTCCTTTTAGGCTTTTAGACCCAATGAAATAAGAATCTCACATTGGTCAAGAGGATGAGAGGTCAGGTTCATCACACCCTTCCTGGGGAAATTATTTTCTACTATTAGAATCTATTATATATTTATGAAATATTTATGAATGTCTTCCTAATCTTGATATGAGATCAGTTACCTAAAAAGAAATAAAGTTTTGAATCCATCCACATGTAAATGGGAAACTATTAAATGGTTCATATGTATGTATCTGATGTTATTCATCCATTTCGCATTAATGGGTAGCTACTTATAGGTTGAATCTACATAACTAGGCACTCTGGAATGTGTTTTAATCCAAGTAGGTGATTAATATTTCAATAATGGAATTATTCTGTTATGAGGCATCCAACGTATCATATTTATAATAGGAATTAAAACCTACATAGTTCATTAAACCCATTCAATTTAGAATCATGCATAAAGGACACATATAGAGGAACTTAATCACTGAGTACTGAGAATGAACCTCAGGGATATATCCTATGTATCCAGGTTGTGATAGTATTTAGAGTAATCATAGTTCGATCATTCCCTTGGGACTTTCTCCAAGGTAGATTCTCTTATATGGGAATGGTTATATCATGCTATTGATCTGGGATTGGACATTGAGACTATCCTATCTTGTAGAGATTCATGATGTAAATGACATGATCATTAAAACTCCCTAATCCCACATGATCCATTCTCAGTGTGAGAAATAAAGGATATAAATTAATCAATCTCACTATATCTGGATACAGGAATTATGTGATGGGACAACCCTTTGAATTTTTAATATGGATATTGATCCTTAGGAAGGCGTACTACATATCCTAGTTTTGGAAGAAATCAAATTCATTATTTTTCAATTTCCTTCTCGATTCAGTGGTGGATGAGGTAGAATGATCATCCCTTAGTAATAATTGGGTCCCAATGGTTGGAATGTTAAAGAAATGGTGGGACTTACACTGGGGTGTATTCCCATTTTAGATCAACCCTTAGGATAGTGTCTTGTATATCCTGGTTATGATAGGAATCATAGTTCTCATAGTTCAATTGATTAGTGAATACACACTAAGGTTTCTATCTCATTCCGCTGGTGGATCAGGAATAATGACCAGTCTATGGGAGTGATTGGGTCCTGATGGTTGGAATGATAGAGACATGGAAGTACTTACACTAAGGTGGATGCTCATTTGGGATCAGTCCATAAGAAGGAATCTTATGTATCATAGTTATATAAGTAATTATAGTTCTCATAGTTCAGTTTATCAGGACTTACACACTGAGGTTACCCTTATGTATTCACTAGAGAAGGATATCATGTCCCGAGATACCCACTCGACACATCTTGATTTCCTTCCTAACATGTGTGGTTGTCTCTCTGACATGTTTCAGGATGTATAGACATGTCTTGGTTGTGTAGAGTACATGCTTTATGACAAGAACATGATTCATTTGACTCTTCCAGAGGATGTCACATAACCTAAATGACATGTATGGAGGAAATCATATGATCAAGGATGACATGTTCGGAGGGTATAACATAATCTTATTGACTTTCCTATAGTACATCGTGAGATCAAGGATGACATTTCTAGTGTGTGATGCATGATCAGGAATAACTTATCATGGTGTCATAATGAGATCTGTTTGACATTTCCTAGTGCCATCATGAGACTTAGCTGACATGTCCTGGTGTTTCTGCATGATTTGGGGTGACACATATGGAGGTCATCACAAGGTTTTTATGGAAATCCCTGAGGACTTATCAATACTTGGTTCGCATGCCTATAGGTAATCATTCAACTTTATTGACATGTACAAGGGACATTTCATTATCCATGTCGCATGTTGAGGGAGCGTCGCATGATTTGGACGACATATAGAAGTGTTGTCTCATGGTCTGTGTGAGTTATGTGAAGCATGTGAGGATCAACTTATATGTTATTCATATAATTATCCCATATTTTTAGTATATATTGCATATTTTATTACATATATGCCTCAAGTTTTTCTATTTTTAACTTATTCTATGTTTCACGAGACCCATTTGATATATGGGACATCCTTCGCATGATATGGCTGCTACTCCAGAGGGCCTTCATGTGATCTTAAGTTATCATAAGAAGTGCCTATGAATTCCTCCCAATACCTTAGTTTTTTTCATGGATTTTACATATTGGAAAACAATTTTGGATGTGTGATTGGTTACTCTGAGAAGTCTTCTTCTTTACTCCCATATTCTATCGATCATGGATGTGGGATGATCAATTTTATTATGAGGTGGGGATTTATAGGCCTCTACACCCTGATTACACTCCACCTCACATAGAGTGTATCTTGAAGATTTTTTCTAGAGTTGGTGGAGGATTTTGGTATCATACTCTTTGAAAATACTATCGTAGGTCATCCAGGGGGCATCACATGATTTTCAGTGACCACAAGAATGTCCTATCAGTACCCTGTTTATTGGTCCTCAATCAATTGAAGGGAATTTTCCTAACCATGTTAACATGTCAAGGATATTTTACAAATTAATACCAATATATCTAAGAGTATTTGTGATATTTGGATGCCCATGGAATGGCTTCCATGTGATTGAAGATGAGTCATCTGGGGCCTTCTATGAGGCAGCTTGTATGGATGGATTCAGCAGGATCATGCTAATCTGTTGAGGTTTCCTATGAAAGGTCGCTGGTGATATCCTGGGGTGCGTAATCCCTTTCGTGTAATGATCATCATATCCTCACTCTATAATAAGATTCCTTATTTTCTCCTTTTTACTTTCCTCTTTATTATACAAGGGCATAAGATCTCACATGGTTGTGTGAGTGTTGTTGAAGATAGTAATTATCCTTATCTACAATACATCGTGTGACCAATAATGTGTCTCATGGTTATGAATGATAATTTTTATGGACAATCCTTCTATTTCTAAACTAATTCTAAGGGGAACTAAAAAATTAAATGGACATGTCTAAGACCCTTCACTTGATGAAGGTGAGATGTCAGCAGACTCTTACGTGATAAGGTGGACATGCTTCTAAGGCCTTATTGTGTCTTGAAGACCGTATAATCACATCACAATAATATCAATGATAGTAAAAGTATTATCACTTATTCATATTTTTGTCCTTTATTTTACAAGTCTTTTTGGATGGTTGTCAGACGCATATCAGTTGAAAAGTTGTTTGACTCAGAGGAACTCATCTAGCAACCGCTGCATGATCTACAAGTGCCTTGGATGCCTTCTCAAAAATAAAGAGGCTCATTTAAGGGGATTAGAAAGACATAATGAAAATAATCCACTATGCATGACCTATTATCATGACCTTTTGAAGGTCAAGCAATCATTTTTCATTTGGGAGATCATGTGATCTTCGTGTTTTAGCCACCTTCTATTCATTAGCTTTTTAGAGAAAATACCATCCATGATTCAGATTTTTATTCACTTTTATATTGTTTTTATGATCATTTAGATGGTATAAATAAATCCCCCACCCTTTAGGAGTGATATCCATGGGGTCTAGGGCTCATTTTTGAGGAAATTAAATGCCCACCTAAATATGTGTGTCTTCCACTAATCAGTGATTTGGATGACATTTGGTCTTTCGAGTGACTATCAATATTCCATGGAGTGACCTATAAATAGGGGAATATAGGAGATATTGTACACTAGCTGCTGAAACTCTCTATAGATCTTATGATCTTCTTCTATCATGTTATCCCTTTACAAGACCTTCTATAATAACCCATCATGATATTTTTCCATAAGACCTTTTTTCATTAACTATTTCGCAGGATCTGTTCATGATATCTATTGTTTCCTATAAAATTCGTGAACCAGTCACAAATCAATTCTTAGTAATTTATTGAGCTTTGGCCTAATTCCTTGTCAGTATGGCCATCTTTTAGGTTTCTCATAATCCACTAATTTGGTCATATAATCACTTAAACTATTATGCGGTTTGCATGACCATGTCTGGGTCACAAAATCATGAGTCTTATGACCATTCATATGATCATGATATGTAATGTGGGTTATTAGGATTTTAATATTTCTATGTTTTAAGAGATTCATGACTCATACATGTGGTTTAAAATCCCCTTATGATTCATGCGATGTGCATGATGTTGTCAGGATCAGGCATCTCTCTTCACTGGATTTTATTTTCATTTATCTAACATATCCCACTTACTATTTTATATATGGATTCCATCTCCCTTTTATATTACATTGTGGCTAACCAGATGTCTATGATTTTTGGGAACTATAATGTTGAAGCTCAATACCATTTACATTTTGATAATGAGGATTTGAGGGGTGTTCGCTTGTCCGATCTTCAAACCTATATGTTACCACATAGGCTTCCACTGGATGGACTTAGCCTACTGAGTACTAAATCCAATAGTTGCAGAGGATAAGGCATAATGTAGGATAATCTAGTAACAGATCCACTCTTTTATCATTGATACTCCCATATAAACAATTTTTGATCAAGAAGAGTGTCTTCACTGAATCTTTCATGATTTTAAGGTTGGTGGCATTGACCATCGGCCATTATATGAAATAATGCTAAAAATTATCCTGATGTGCCAAGAGTTGGCTACCAAATAAGAGGGATTTCATGATATTGATTATGGGACTCCCCTGGGTGAATTAATATGGTACGTTTTAAAGGCATTGGAACATATCCATCAGTTATATCTAAGCTTCAAGCCCAAATGGATGCCTCGACCACACAAGTAGTGAGATATTAGGAGATCATAGATCACTCAAATTCAGATCTTTCGTCATCATAGTCCTCATTAGAAACAACTTGGAACATACTTCAGAAGTTTTAACTCTTATTGATACCCTTTTTCTTATAGAATATATAGAAAAAGTGGGGCGTGCGACACTTCAGTGGTCAATCAAAGCTTCTTATCAGAATCTTACAGGCTTGGCTAACTTAGTCGATCAACTCTCATTATAATTAGATCATTGATGTTTTTTATTAAATCCTCATAGAGGCTCTAAAATGTGGATAACCCGCTATTTTTTATGCTATCAATGAATTAATCTTCCAAACATTCTATGTATTTGTCCATCTTCCATCCATTCATGACTTACATGACATTTCATTAATCTGATGTTGCATGAATCGTCAATAATACCCATGATTTGTATAATATCAATTATAGTTGAATACCTATATTTTAATCACTACTGGCGTTGAAGGCTATGCCAATGGTTCAAAACTGTTGGTATAGGCTGGAGAACCATTGATATGGCCTATATCAACAGTTTTCCAAACCTTTGATATAGACTATATTAATGATTATCCCAACTATATGATATAATGTTGTTAGTAAAGCCCTATACCAATGGTTTATAGTGAACCTTTGGTATAGTGTGATCAAAATTTTGTTTTAACTGATGTTTCATAGTGAATAATTGGTATAGGGGTATCCGAATGGTTATGAACCATTGGTTTAAGACTATAACAATGGATATAAAACTTTTGGTAAAGACCCCCCAATCCATAGCTAGCAATATCCCCACCATACCCACATATAATACATCCTATAAGAAATAGAACCTGCAAATATAACCTGTAAACCAACAGAACTTGCAATACAGGAAACAAAACCTGGAAATAGTGAAAATAAAACCTCCAAACAAACAGAATCTACAATGAAACCAACAAAGCATCCTCAAAGATACATAAACTAATACAAAAATAATGATAACATAAGAAATCAATTGGTGCATTTAACCAGTGATAAAAACATACAAAACATCACGTATATTCATTCAGAACAAATCATCAAACATTAAATGTCATAAATATCAATCAAAAATGTAAAGGATAAATATGTCCCGTATCAGTTTCACTATTTTCTCCATCATCCTCGACCTCATCCTCATCCTCAGCCCCATCCTCATCCTCATCCTCATCCTCACACTCTTCCTCGCCATCATCCTCACCCTCTTCCTCACCATCATCCCTGCCATCACTATCACCCGGAACATCATCATCCTAACCACCACTATGAAAAATTTCTAGTGCCCTATATAATATATATATTGTCGAGATATATGAATCACAAGTTGCAGCGGTCTCTGGTGTAGGTGATGGACATAAAAATTCCACCAGTTTCATAAATTTAGCATTTTCCCTCTGATTTAGTTCTTCTACCTATATGACCCTTTTTGTACTTTTCTACTATAACCTCAGCTTGTTCTTCCCATGCATTATCTTTTTACAACTCAGTTCTACCAGAATTGGCACCTGAAGTGGTTCAATACCTCACTATACAATACTCTTCCTTGGTCGACAGTATACTCCTCCATGGTTTTTATCTCCCAAAACATGATTGAAGTGATCATTTGACCCAAATTTTTTGTCTTACTAGAAATAAATGGCCTCAAAAGAAAACATTTACAAATATAAATAGAGTATTAAGTTAAAAAATTGATATTAAAATTTTAAATCAATAGAGTAAAACTTATAATCTACTTCTTTATCGGATTCGTTTACTGCACTTCTATCTTTTTTATTTCCACTCGAGCAAAACAATTTTTCCTGAGGAACACATCCTTCAATATTAAAAACCACCCTCTATAATTACATTGAATCCAGAAAACCATAATTGAAAATAGGATACTAATAATGAATTTAATAACAAAAATAAAATGGATTTTAATTATAAATAAAGTTGAAAAGAAAAAAACATGGTATATTAATTATATCTAAGTATCAATGAATAGGTTATCAATAGATAAAAAATATATATAAGTGAATAAGTCAACATAGTAATCAATAATAAGGTAGTTCTGTGATAACTATGATTAATGATAAGATGAACAGTTATTACTACAATATAAAGAAATATGCATAAATGGGTTAGCAACACTCTAATCGTGACTATAACTTAAAAGAATTATATTTTGGTGTGATCTAATAATACACATGTCATTCTGAAAATTATCATTTTGATATTTTTAATGTATTACGTTATTTGTTTTTATTTTATGATACAAGTGAAATTTTGTTTCTCCATCACATGAGGTTCTAGTGATCTTTATAACCCCTTATTCTATTACAGTGATCCAAATCATGATTAAAAGAAGCTTTTTCATGGTTTTTCTCTAAGTGTGTCATTATAAAGATCTAAAAGAGAGTTAATATCATGTTTCTCTTCAAAAAAATAATTTTAACAAGCCAAACAAGTACCTTAGAACATTGATCTAAATAATATATGCATAATGATTTCAAGGGGTGGGCAATATAGAATCTTGACTTACTTTATATCATATTTAAAAGATTATTAGTGTGTGGGATGAGTGTTCCTCTACCATAGGTGTTGTGTATCTATGATTATTACCATGGGAAGTGATTTATGTATAAGTTGGAATTATATCAAACAATTAAATAATGTTTTAAGTATATTTTGTTTAAAATGATGATATATTAAAGTATGAAATTTTGTGATTTTCAATAACATATGACCAATTCTGTGTTCCAATTGGTCTAAAACACATAGATGATGGTTTCAATGTTGTGGGATAACACAATTTGATTGAAACAAGTAAATCTGAATAGATATTTTAGTTCTAAATATTTATTTGATTAATTTTTTTATTTTTATTAATTATAATGTTTCTCATAAATATAAATGTTTTTGAAAAAATAATGTGCTTGATTTACTATATCACTATTTATGGTATTCTCACTTTTCATTACAAATTATATTTCTCTTATGTAATTTAATTTTTGTACATTAATATTTATATACTATGTTAACATAATTTCATTAATTTAGTTTCATACCCTAAGGTGTTAATGATTTTATCCCTAAAAATTATAAAGGGAAGTTTCCCGAGTATTATAGTGACCATTCCTATTAAAATAATGGACATTCAATAAAATGATTAGTGGATGTCTAGGCTCATGACATACTCACAAACATAACAATACTAATCCTAAAATTTAAGTACACACTAAATAATTTCAATAATAAACTAAAGAATACATGATCATTTATCTAGAACAATTATAAATTGAATGAAATATAGAGGAAACAAAAGAAATTACAGGTCCTAAAGAAAAATTATAAACAAGTGTCGTACCTGCTTCCTCTCAAGGTTCGACATCGTAATCCACACCAAACTGTGGTGGTATTTTATAGTATCCTTATTTTTTTGTTTCATCATAGTGATTCATAGAAAATAATTTTTCAAGAATAAAAAAGAAAGTATTAATGAAAATCTTGGTAGTTTTCATTTAAAACCCAAAAATTTTATTAATACATTGTACTCAGTACTCGTCTAGTGAGCAATCATATCTAGATAATATTCTACCAGGTAGTCATCCATGAGAGTTGTGGTCTCTAAATTTTGGGAAACTCTAACAAGTTATTCACTATACAAATAATTCTTATATCCTCTCCATATCTCACCTAATTCCATGAATTGTGCTAATTGCACAGCCTCACCATTGGGAAAATTAAAATCAATCTAGCACTAAAATATTAATTTATATAGATTCAATTAAAAAATAACATTAAATCCAATAGATTTGTTTATCCATATTTTTTCTCAAGAATTATCCTTTACATCATTTGAAAGGTGTCTCTAGGTGAGTAGACTGGTGAGAATGTTGTCGGAGTACTTGGAAAGAATTGAAAAAAAAACTCCTACATTCCCACCCTGTTTTTTCAATCATTTTGTTTTCTTCATTGTACTCCACCATCAGCTATGTGTCGTGGTTCCACAGCACAGACATGTGTGTACACCCGCTTCACTTATCAGAATATTTAGCTATTTAAGAAGAAAAATAAATATTATATCAATACATCTTATAATAAAAATAAATTATGGTAAAAAAAATACTCGGGGTCTATAAATATACTTGAGGCATTATTATCAGTGGGAATCATTGAATCCACAGGAACTAAAGGAACATAAACCAATACAGATGGACTGGGCCCCATTATATGCTCTACAGGCCTAGAATGTATTAGATCAAAATTCAAAGAAGTGGTAATGTAGAATTTTGGGGAGAAGGAAGTAGTGGTAAAACAATATGGAAGAGATGGATGTGAAAATACATACTATAGACAAGGAGTAAGAATCATCATTGAATATGGTAAAGATAAGTGAGGATGCTAATATGAAAAATAGTGGTGAAAACACGGGTATCCTAAATATCCAGGTTGTCTCTAATGACATTTCAGTATCAGAATCTATAATAGGTGGAATATTAGGGGGTGGTATGGGGTGTGGTCAGGTACATCAACAGGAGAACCTAGCTCTAGTGCCCCCTCCTTTGTATCATCAGCCTGAGCACTAGAGCCACTAGGTTAGTTGAAGAACAACTAGCTCCTTAGTGGTAAATCCTGATTAAAATTTAAAAAAATCAGATAAAATTATGTTTTATTTATTTATATATTTTTGAAATAAAATATTCATAATAGACACTAAAGGAGGGATGCCCATATCACTCATTTTACAATTATTTTATTCATCTTTTTTCTTCATGTGTCTTTAATGTTTTTTATTTCCTACATTTTAAAACAATAATAGAATTAATTATAAATCCATAACTAATGTGTAACCAAAACAAGAAATAAAATGATAAATTAATTAGTTAAGGAATAACACTTGTCAACCCAAAAAACTGATACATTGTGATATAAAAAACATTTTATATCTAGTGGGAAGAATATCAAAACATAAGACATGTCATAGAAAAAAATAAATTCAAATTAGCATGTTTAGCATGGGTATGATATAGTTTAATTTTATTTTCAATTCAATCCAATTCGATTTTTGTTGTCATTTGGTTCATTCTGTTCAATTGATTAGTTAATTTATCCATTTTTATTTTTCTTATGTAATTTGGTACATTTTTTTCAATTTATTAGGTAATTTCTCTATTTTTATTTATCTTGGGTCATTTGGTTAATATTTTGGGTTAGACCATTTTTCTATTTTTTGGTTATTTTATTATTTTCATTAGTTTTTATTTTTATATCAATTAGTTTATTATTTCCAATTCAATTCGTCTTTCTTTTTGTTACGATTTAATTGTTTCTTTTTTTGGTAGGTTTGAATACAGTTCAATTCAATATTAGAAAATGAAACTCAAAGAAAAATACAACCAATAAATATTTAAAATTCACATGAAGGTCAAGATGGATAAAAAATATTTTTAATTAATAGTAAATCAATTTGTATAGAACCAACCTCAACAACCCAAGTTGAACAAAACCAAAATAACTGAGAACATAGATGGATGATTCTATATATTTCCCACCACAACTTTTGGTTCACAATCATCTCTTAAAATTGAATTATTGGAGTCATCATCAATAATAAATGGATTAGGTCCAATGGGATCAAGGATGGTGTCAATTATATCATCACCATCATCAAAAATATTTTTGTATTACTTCATTAATGACACCAAATTTAGGTTGAAGATGATCTTTGACATAAACATCTTGTTTCACCATTGATACCAATACATATTGTTCATCGGTATCAATAGTGTGATTCATGTAAATAAATCTAAATCTATAATCATCAATAAATCATACATGTATCGTCATTGAAAAACCATTGGAATATTAACATAGTGACTTGACCATGAGAGTAATAATCCAATATTAGTATTTTATCAATGACTCCATAATAAGATACATTTTTAAATCGAGGTCTACTATCTGATGCACTGACATAACAGTGTATTGTGGTATCTACCATAACACCATCATGTTGTATTCTCATGTTCTTTTATTTTTCAGTGATAATAAATCAGTACCCATTTATCACAAATTATTTTCATTCATGGTCCATAAAATTAGGACCAAAAGACAAAGCTCTGATTTCCTTTGAGAAAGATTCAGCATGTAAAATCAATAACTGAAATATAAATGAATATTAAACTTAATTAGATATTGATTTTATTAATTTATTATAGTAATATTTATAATTTTAATTTCAACCAAATAGAAAACTCTTTATTATGAATAGTATCTCTCCTTCTCAGAGATAAATAATGATGCTTTCTATTTATCATTTTTTTTATTTTCCCTACAGAAAAATTATAAATATTTTACCATATATATAATTACATGAGATGACATGAAATATACATGTTCAATTTTACTTGATGTAGTCATCGAACAAATCACAGTTACACAAAACCATGGGATATTCCTTATCATGCTCTTTAAATCTTACTCTGGTCAATGTTTATGATCCATGAATTCCCCCTCTTTGGGGAAGTGATGGAAAACAAAGTTCAATTTTCTTATACTATTGTTCTTTATTTCTCATTTTTTGTTATATCTCATAGTCAAATCATAAAAATACATAGAATATAAATTCATACATTCTTGAGTCAAGTAACCTTTCATAATAGATCCTTAATGATGATTTCTATTCTGGACAAAATAATTCAATGTGAACATGTTTATTTCATTTGGATACATCCAAATAAATGAAACAGGACCTTTAAGAAATATTTTTGTTTGAAGATGGACAGTTAGATAGAACATTCATGTGAAAAATCATGGAGGAAATATTTCATCTAATTCACGCAATATTAATGGTTCCTCTAGAAAAAAAAGTATAAGAAATACTTATAAAAATTCCTAGCACAAAGATATCTCAATAAATGGAATAATAGAATAAACAAAACCCTTAAATTATTGTACATAAGATGACAGATTTCTATTGGAATCAAATATTGCAGAAGGATGTGATAATCATGAGTCTTCAAAAATTTTAACTTCAACTCTATTCGATTGACACATTTTGATATGTTTCTTGAATATCTATCAGGAACTTTAATATCTCTAGTACTTCCATAAATCGATTTTTTTCTATAGGTTTCATCACATAAGAATCACACTGAACTTTACATTTATTTTCACATATACACATAGGATGCAATTCTTTTTTAATTCCCCAATCTACCAAGTCACATCGAGATTGTATATCATATTTTTTATTTTTCTTGAAATTTAGAATAATTAAAGGAACCATTTCATATATATTATTTTCAATGTGCATCACGTCTAATAAATGATGTAGCAAATTAGTTGACCATTATATAAACTCAAAGAAGAAACTTCACTTCTTCTAATTGTAAGGTTTTAGTTGAAAAATCTTCTTCATTCTAGATTTTATATGACCCTCCCTAAATGAAAAAACTGAAATCTTACAACTCCTTAAGCACAACAGTTCTAGAAATATGCTACGGTGGATTGTCAATCTCCATGGTATTTTCAAATTTTCAATTATTATTCCTATGTGGATGGTTCATTCGCAAAAATCTCCAATGTATCATAAAATAGAAACTGCGGTGATATTTCAGTCTTTTGAATCATTTAATCTTAATAAAAACATAACATGCTAGTTTTACCTTTGTTCTCCATCCATACATAATTATATAAGAATGAAAATCATTGATTTCCACATAATCATAGCATGCATTTGAAATATTTCTTTCAAACATGGATTGTATTTTCACACACCCACATTCCAAAAATGTTTCCAATTTTTTATTAATGGTTGAATGTATAAATCTATATCATTGTTAGGATAAAATGCTTCATATATGAGTATACTCATGAAAGTGAAAGGTCTTTTCATACACATCCATGGATGAAGGTTATAAATGTGTATGAAAAGTTTCCATGTGTTGTGGGAAGTAATCATCTAATCAAATAGATTAAAATCAAACCATGAAAATCCCAGCATCACATTACACAGTTCCGCTATGAAATCAGGATATCAAGCATCAAATATCTTACATGAAAATCCATCTATAGGGTGAACCAACTCAACATTATTCTTCTTTATCTCGGTATGATACCATTTAATTTTTATTAATATTTCATCTAACTTGAAAATATTCTGTTGTCTGGGGATCAATGAAAAGATCTGCATTACTTTCTATGTAACATAGGATGGTGTTACATTATATTTTTCTTTCACCAGGATGTTGAACATTTTATACAATCATTATGTTCAGTAGTTTCCTCTTAGGATATGCTGCAATATTTCAAGCAATCATGAATTTTGTTTTTGAAAATCTATGTTCCTCAACTAACATCCATGCCATATAGTGGTTTGAGGGAATATCTATGTCATCTATAAGTAATTCCTTAAAAAAGGTAATATTATAATTGATAGTAGTATTAAAAATTCTATACATGGTTTTCCCATGAAATAATCAGATTAAAAATTCTAACTTTTTCATTTTACAACATTTTCGATATACTGGAGTCATGGATGCATCATTTAATTTTTTTCACCTTATCAACATCATAATTTTTATTATAATCATAATGTGTTCTTTTATAAAATTATTCTTGGTTCATAATCCTTTCCTTATCATGATGAAAAATAAATGAAAACTATTCATCTAAAAAATTCTATAATTCAGTCCTCTCATTTGGATCATGATTATTTTTATATTTTATTTTCTCCCTATTGTGTAGAGACCCGACGCTTGACGTACATTGACATTACATTACATTTTTGGAATACTTAGTACATAACAAAAACACACACACAAGGACCGTAATAGTTCAGTGTCTTTGGAAACTCGGAATATAATCCTCTAATCCTGGTGAAAGATCTTAAACATCTCCCATAAAGATCTTCCTTTTTATTATACCTAAAACCTTTCATTATAACATGGGGAAAAGAAAACATAAAAGGGTGAGCTCAAATGCTCAGTATGGGTAAACAAAAGAAATATCAATCACATTATATACATAAGCAAACAACTTTTGGAAATCTTAACCTGTAAAAGAGATCATAATTTCATAACCTAGGATAACTCATGGCAGTGAAATGTAATCACAATAATCATAACTTAAAACATGTAACTTTGTGGAATACACACATAATCATATAGAATCATTTCTTGTTAGTCAAGACTCATTGCCAAGACTATCTTAGTGGACAAAGTCCCTTTCTGAACCGAGTCACCCTCGTTTCAGTCCTGTTTCACTGAACCGGTATAACCTACCGTTCCAGCCATGTCTATCTCATGAGATATAAAATATTTACCCAATGCATTGGAGGGAGATATAGGTCCCACCCATCTCATAATGATACCATTCTTATGTGTGCCACAAAATCATAAAACATACATCATTGCATAACCTATGTAATTAAAAATGGGAATCTTAAACATTGTGACATCATAAAACAATTCATATAAGATAAAGGAATTCATAAAAAATATTTCCATCACAACATAATCAAATCCATGTAATAATAGGGATAGAAACAGAACCCTTTATTATCTTAGATGGAAAATAAGTTTGATAAAACACTTGAAATGAATTCTTGAGGAAAATATCCTTTCTTCTTCAAAATCAATTTCTTTTCACAAAACGTCATGCAATTTTAAAAGAAAGAGATTTTATTAAAAATAGTCATGAAATATTTTGAAGGAAGCTTCATGAAAATAAGGCTTTATAAAACTGTAAAAATCTGTTTGTGCCGTATAAGTTAAAAAAACATTCTTCGTACTTTTGTCGAAAAATTCAAAAAGTACCTCGTACGAAAAACGACAAAAGATTCCTTTCATATCTTTTACTAAAAACTCACCAATGGGTAAAATTGGATTTAAACAACTGTAGGTGAATGAAAATAACATGAAATATTGAGGGAACATGGATGTGGATGATAAAATACACCCCAGTAAATACCAACGTATAACCAATCCCGGATAAAAATGAGATTGTGATATTTCCCTTACCTTAGGTCTGATTTGCTTCGTAAGTGTCCGAAACTCCTCTTCTTTGAAGCGCATTTTTGAGACCTCCTCTTAGGGCACTAAAATTGGTCTTTTAGGAAGACCAGAGCCTCTAGGATGTTCCTAGGGAAGTGGAGAAGAGAATTTGGCAAGGTTTGGATGAGCTTGAGGGCTCAAAGTTGTGTGAGGAAGAGAGGGAGGAGGTGCCCTTTTATAAGGGAGGAGAGGGTCACCTTTGGAATTCTTAAAAATATTAATTTATAATAAATCTAACCCCACTTAAAAACCACCAAAAATGACTCATATTCAAAGATTAGAGGAGATAGGGTTGTAATCTCATCAACCAATCAAATTTAGACATGTTTGGATCTTATTTTAAACCTTATCATTTTGATTAATCCTTATTTAATCTATTTAAGTTTATTTGTGGTAATAAAATTCTAAATTTTAAATTATAACAAATAATTACTTATTTGTTGTGAATTTTCCATAATTGTTTACTTTATAACATTATAGACCATATAAATTTAAATTTATAATTTTTAAATATTTTTGTGATTTTTAAACAATTATATAATATGTTATTTTTATAAAATAACAATAGTGTCAATTTTGACACTATTCATTTATTTGAATTTAAATAAAATATATACAGAAGATATGTTCAAACTAAAAGCTTTAATATATTAATAAAAGGTCATATGTATCTATAAAATTAGTGTATCACATTAAATAGTTCATATAATATATATTTTATTATTTTTAAAACCATTTATTTGGTTTATCTCTTAATAAAATAATTACTACATCATTTTTGTATAATTATTTAATATACTTATTTGTTGCATAAAAATTTAAAATAAAATCCTATGATGAAGATAAATATATTAAATTTCACAATAATACTTTTACTCGAATTTATCATCTTAAAATCACAATATTTAAATTGTTATATTTATTAAATTATGAAGGTGACAACTTTGGAATCATTTAAAATAAAATAATATAAGTGTCATAATTGCTTGTATAAGACTCCAAATGGTCAAATATTCGACGATTGGATTATTATAGTTTAAATTTACATGACCAATAAGTTTTGGTCAGGGTTTTGTGCCTTTTATGGTCACTATTTGTTTAATAAAAACTATATTCTTGATTTTTCACTAGATAAATAATTTCTGCATCACTATTGTGTCACAATTAATGATAATTATTTAATCCCAAAAAATTATAAATAAATTCTCATGATGTATATAATTTTGTTATCTTTCTGTAGACTATTCATGTTCGAAGTTTTATGATGTTTATCACTAAGTTAAAATTATTATACTTATAATATTTTAGAAAGTGACATGTTGTCACTTTCTTTGGTTTTAATAATAATTAAATTATTTTCATGGTCAAAAGTCCATAAAATGAATCTAATCCGACCCTTAGTTGATATGGGTTTACTTTTAGCCATCAAATAGAATTTTTTCATGTGTTAGGATAATTTTATAATATTATATTTACCCTTAATTACCTGATTTACCTTTAACTATGGTAAATAAAATTTACCGTAGTTACTATTCATAATTCCCAAAAATAAAAAGTATACTATTAACATAATTTGGACCCACTGATTCCAAATATGGAATCAAATTTTTAAAATTCAATACATATAAGTTGCAGAAATTAAATTAAAATTAATCCTGTTGTCGAATAAAAACGGGTTTTTCTTTAAAACATTGTAAAAGATTGAATTGATTTAACCTACGAATTCAATGTAAAATCAATGCTAATGAAATACATTATATTAAATGGTAAAAATATATTCCATTTATACTTTAAAACCATTCAATATTATAATTTAACCACATAAGATATTATGATGAAAAAATTTGTTTTTAATTAAAATATAGCGTGTTTTTACTATTCATTAAAGTATGAAAGTTATCGGAAAAATATCAAAACTTTATCTAATGTGAATTTTTACATATTGATTCAAAATAATAATTTTATTTTTTCAAATTTAACATATAAACATGTCAAAAAATATATTTAAGGTGGGTGCGCCATCAAAAGGCGGCAAAACTGCATTTTTTGAAAAATACTTATTTTACCCGAAAAATATATTTTGTTCTTATACCATGTTCTAGAAAATGTGTAAGATGAATAATAATGTTATAAAATTCAAAATTTAGTTAATACTATTCATAACGGCTAGTTCATGACAATATTATAATAATATATCATTGTTTATTAAAACCCGGTATTGCGTACAACACACGCTATCGAGGAAGGACGCGATTGCATGTAATGCAAGCCAAGTCAGGGTTGCATGTTGTGAAAGAATCCTTCTTTGTTTCTTATAACAGAATCCAACCATATTTCTTTTATACATTTAATATATATATATATATATACTAAATTTTGCGTAGAATAACTCTTATCAAAATTGTGTGTAACACGGTCCAAGAATAGTGTTGCGTATACTGCAAGCTAATACGGTGTTGCATATAGCACAAGGTAATCTTGGTGTAGAATACAACACAAGACATTAATGAAAAAATAATACTTTTCCTAAAATCTCGGGGTGTTACATTCTACCCCCCTTAAAATGAATTTCGCCCTCGAAATTCTTCGGGGTTATAAATGGTTTACTACTTGAAAGTTTCTTTAATAGAAACCCACATCGTAAAAAGGAATACCAAAACCAATCTTTACAAACAAAAGTATGAAACGTAACGGTTACCCAAATAAACTAATCACTGGGTTTCCACATAGGTGAAAATATGGATATGGAAGAAAAATCTAACCATAATGTTCTGATGGAGAGTGGTAGAGAACATGGCTATGGAAAAGCCAACAATCACAAATCCATAAATTTGTGACGATCTAAGGTACCATCTGATTAATCAGATATAAGAGCACTAGGACAACATTTTTGGTTTTCAAGATCGTTTCCCTAAAGTTGAAGAATTTGAATTAGAATAAATACTTACTTTATTTTGGTACAATCTCATTGTTGTTCGTGCCTTGAACAATTTCTACTTCATCTCTTAAATAAATGAAGTTGAATTTGTTATTCGTGAAGTTTTAGCAGATCATGTGATAGAATGACGGGTCATTCCATCTGTCTCAAACAAAAGGTTAGCAAAAGTTATTACATATACATAAGTCATTCTATAGTGAGATTAATCATATATGGTTCCTAAAATGGACTTATACTTCATATATCATACTGCTTAATATAATAAACCTAGTTTCTACTAAACAGGGACTTCCTGTAGGCCATTGGTAGGCGATAAAGGCCAGTCGCACTTCGGTTGTGGGTTCGATTCCCACAGCCTTTTCCGACGCGATGGGCTTTCGCCCGTCCTGCAGGTTGTCCTTTTTCTAAAGCTATATTACTATAACATCCCATCAATAATATCAAAAAACGTTTTACCCATTCTAATCTTTAGGCTTATCTAAAATACTTTGGTCCAAGCTCATAGTATAAAGAAAATGATTACTTGAAATGTCACAGAACAATCATGTGAATGCCATCATTTATCCCCTATATATCATAAGATATATCTTGTTGATCAAATTACAAACATGTGAATACCTTAATCATGTATTCTCTTGAAGAATGAATACCCATTGAACCTTAGTGAAAACATGAATTCTGTCAAAAGTTAACTCTTTGCACATACCAAAATCCAAAAATTATATATACTCAAACCATGATATAACCTTCTCCTTATATCATTCATGAGCTCATGAATACTATCAAACATTTAATTTTCTCCTTATCCCTTCATTATGCGCATACCATCTACATTCCAAAAATATCTGAATAACCTTTCATGGATACTGGTAACATTAATCATACACTTTCAAAACTCAAGGAAAGACAACAGTGTAACAATCCATAGATGTCTCTTTATTCCATAGTAGCATGAGATTACTTATACAACATTATGCATGATAAACATGTAATCATTCCACTACATTCTTAAACCATTGACCGAGCTTCAACAATTCTTTCATCTCACATATCATTTATAGTCTCTTCATCATCATCCACATAAATAATACCCATACGACTATACTGATTCTCTTCATGAGACTTTCCCTTAGGTCATTGGTTTGCATAATGCCCGTACATTCCACATTTAAAACATTTAACCATTGCTGATGTCGTAGCAATACCATTATCCTCATCCCTGGTGTTAACTGAACCTTTTCCTTTACACTTACTGGCTTTGTGTCCTTCATTTCCACACCCAAAGAATCTTCCAGTTCCTTTGAAACATTCTCCTTGATGCCTCTTCCCACATAATTTACATAGGGGAAATTGAACTTTCTTTCCTCTATGATCATCATGAAACTCCATCTTTCTCTTATTAGCCGAGTCAGGAAACTTACCAAATTTTACTTTATTGATCATATTATGAGATTTCTGATTTGGCATAATAATTATGTTTGGACTTCCAAATCCCATTTCATTTGGTTGCTCATGAATAATATCATTCCATTGTCCAGCATATCCTCCATTATCGTGAATCATCTTGTTTCCAGCCATTTTCTAAAACCCAAAAAGAATAGTGTGAGAGGAAAAAAATCATAATAAAGGGGGAGTAACTTTAATATCTAACATCTTTGGTTTAATCTAATATCGTTACCATAGTTCTAGGACTATATCCTATACATATACTTATCCTTAGGGACATCCCTAGACATACCTTAGAAATGTCTCTAGGGATCTCACTAACGTTTTCGCATCCTAGTTTCCAAAGGTTGACTAAACCTTTCCTCTGATTCCAACTGTAGAGACCCGATGCTTGACGTACCTTGACATTACATTACATTTGGAGAATACTTAGTACATAACAAAAACACACACACAAGGATCGTAATAGTTTAGTGTCTTTTGAAACTCGGAATATAATCCTCTAATCCTGGTGAAATATCTTCAACATCTCCCATAAAGATCTTCCTTTTTATTATACCTAAAACCTTTATTTATATCATGGGGAAAAGAAAACATAAAAGGGTGAGCTCAAATTCTCAGTAAGGGTAAACAAAAGAAATATCAATCACATCATATACATAAGCACATAACTTTTGGAAATCTTAACCTGTAAAAGAGATCATAATTTCATAACCTGGGATAACTCATGGCAGTGAAATGTAATCACAATAATCATAACTAAAAACATGAAACTTTGTGGCATACACACATAATCATAGAGAATCATTTCTTGCTAGTCAAGACTCATTTCCAAGACTATCTTAGTGGACAAAGTCCCTTTTTGAACAGAGTCACCCTCATTTCAGTCTTGTTTCACTGAACCGGTATAACCTACCGTTCCAGCCATGTCTATCTCAAGAGATATAAAATCTTTACCCAATGCATTGGAGGGAGATATAGGTCCCACCCATCTCATAATGATACCATTCTTATGTGTGCCACAAAATCTTAAAACATACATCATTGCATAACCCATGTAAATAAAAATGGGAATCTTAAACATTGTGACATCATAAAACAATTCATATAAGATAAAGGAATTCATAGAAAATATTTCCATCACAACATAATCAAATCCATGTAATAATACGGATAGAAAAAGAATCCTTTATTATCTTAGATGGAAAATAAGTTTGATAAAACACTTGAAATGAATTCTTGAGGAAAATATCCTTTCTTCTTCAAAATCAATTTCTTTTCACAAAACGTCATGCAATTTTAAAAGAAAGATATTTTATTGAAAATAGTCATGAAATCTTTTGAAGGAAGCTTCATGAAAATAAGGCTTTATAAAACCGTAAAAATCCGTTTGTGCCGTATAAGTTAAAAAAAATTCTACGTACTTTTGTCGAAAAAGTCAAAAAGTACCTCGTACGAAAAACGACAAAAGATTCCTTTCATATCTTTTACTAAAAACTCACTAAAGGGTAAAATTGGATTTAAACAATTGTAGGTGGATGTAAATAACATGAAATATTGAGGGAACATGGATGTGGATGATAAAATACACCCCAGTAAATACCAACGTATAAACAATCTCAGATAAAAATGAGATTGTGATATTTCCCTTACCTTAGGTCCGATTTTCTTCGTAAGTGTCCGAAACTCCTCTTCTTTGAAGCGCCTTTTTGAGACCTCCTCTTAGGGCACTAAAATTGGTCTTTGAGGAAGACCAGAGACTCTAGAATGTTTCTAGGGAAGCGGAGAAGAGAATTTGGCAGGGGTTGGCTGAGCTTTAAGGCTCAAAGTTGTGTGAGGAAGATAGGGAGGAGGTGCCCTTTTATAAGGGAGGAGAGGGGCACCTTTGGAATTCTTAAAAATATTAATTTATAATAAATATAACCCCACTTAAAAACCACAAAAAATGACTCATATTAGAAGATTAGATGATATAGGGTTGTAATCTCATCAACCAATCAAATTTAGACATGTTTGGATCTTATTTTAAACCTTATCATTTTGATTTATCCTTATTTAATCTATTTAAGTTTATTTGTGGTAATAAAATTCTAAATTTTAAATTATAAAAAATAATTACTTATTTGTTGTAAATTTCCAATAATTGTTCACTTTATAACATTATAGACCATATAAATTTAAATTTATAATTTTTAAATATTTTTGTGATTTTTAAACAATTTTATAATATGTTATTTTTATAAAATAACAATAGTGTCAATTTTGACACTATTCATTTATTTGAATTTAAATAAAATATATACAGAAGATATGTTCAAACTAAAAGCTTTAATATATTAATAAAAGGTGATATATATATATATAATTAGTGGATCACATTAAATAGTTCATATAATATTTATTTTATTATTTTTAAAACCATTTATTTGGTTTATCTCTTAATAAAATAATTACTACATCATTTTTTTATAATTATTTAATATAATTATTTGTTGCATAAAAATTTAAAATAAAGTCCTATGATGAAGATAAATATATTAAATTTTACAATAATACTTTTACTCAAATTTATCATCTTAAAATTACAATATTTAAATTGTTATATTTATTAAATTATGAAGGTGACAACTTTGGCATCATTTAAAATAAAATAATATAAGTGTCATAATTGCTTGTATAAGACTCAAAATGGTCAAATATTCTACCATTGGATGATTATAGTTTACATTTACATGACCAATAAGTCTTGGTCAGGGTTTTGTGCCTTTTATGGTCACTATTAGTTTAATAAAAACTATATTCTTGATTTTTCACTAGATAAATATTTTCTGCATCACTATTGTGTCACAATTAATGATAATTATTGAATCCCAAAAAATTCTAAATAAATTCTCATGATGTAGATAATTTTTTTAGATTTTTGTAGACTATTCATGTTCGAAGTTTTATGATGTTTATCACTATGTTAAAATTATTATACTTATAATATTTAAGAAAGTGACATGTTGTCACTTTCTTTGGATTTAATAATAATTAAATTATTTTCATGGTCAAAAGTCCATAAAATGAATCTAATCCGACCCTTAGTTGATATGGGTTTACTTTTAGCCATCAAATAGAATTTTGGCATGTGTTAAGATAATTTTATAATATTATATTTACCCTTAATTACCCGATTTACCTTTAACTATGGTAAATAAAATTTACCGTAGTTACTATTCATAATTCCCAAAAATAAAAAGTAGCCTATTAACATAATTTGGACCCACTGATTCCAAATATGGAATCAATTTTTTAAAATTCAATACATATAAGTTGCAGAAATTAAATTAAAATTAATCCCGTTGTCGAATAAAAACGGGTTTTTCTTTAAAACATTGCAAAAGATTGAATTTATTTAACCTACGAATTCAATGTAAAATTAATGCTAATGACATACATTATATTAAATGGTAAAAATATATTCTATTTATACTTTAAAACCATTCAATATTATAATTTAACCACATAAGATATTATGATGAAAAAAGATGTTTTTAATTAAAATATAGCGTGCTTTTACTATTCATTAAAGTATGAAAGTTATCGGAAAAATATCAAAACTTTATCTAATGTAAATTTTTACATCTTGATTCAAAAGAATAATTTTATTTTGTCAAATTGAACATATAAACATGTCAAAAACTAGATTTAAAGTGGGTGCGCCATCAAAAGGCGGCAAAACTGCATTTTTTGAAAAATACTTATTTTACCCGAAAAATTTATTTTGTTCTTATACCATGTTCTAGAAAATGTGTAAGATGAATAATAATGTTATAAAATTCAAAATTTAGTTAATACTATTCATAACGGCTAGTTCATGACAATATTATAATAATATATCATTGTTTATTAAAACTCGGTATTGCGTACAACACACGCTATCGAGGAAGGACGCGATTGCGTGTAATGAAGGCCAAGTCAGGGTTGCGTGTTGTGAAAGAATTCTTCATTGTTTCTTATAACAGAATCCAACCATATTTCTTTTATACATTTAATATATATATATATATATACTAAATTTTGCGTAGAATAACTCTTATCAAAATTGTGTGTAACACGGTCCAAGAATAGTGTTGTGTATACTGCAAGCTAATACGGTGTTGCGTATAGCGCAAGGTAATCTTGGTGTAGAATACAACACAAGACATTAATGAAAAAATAATACTTTTCATAAAATCTCGGGGTGTTACATATTGTGATTCCGACCATATCATTTTGTTTGAAAACCATATTTTATTATATGTTAGGTAACTTCTTCATGGAACAACCATGGTCTTCCAACAAAATTATAACAAGGGTAGTGTATGTGACCACTATCAGAAGCACTGTTAAATGAAAAATCAAAAAAGCTATCTATTTTGTTTTAAAAATCACTTATGTGGTGGTCAGTTTCATACATAAAACTTCTATCCATTCTGTAAAAAATTATATGTCATTTCATAAAAAAGATGAAATGAGATTGAAGTTAAATTGAAAATTTATTTAAGGAAATGATAATTTATCACTTTATATGAAACCATAACAGAAACACTAGTATATATGATAATAATAATATAAAAGACAGCAAAAAACTATATATATAACAAAATATTATTAATATAAAACCACGATATTTAATTCTATTATATCAATGGGTAAAAATGTGACAAATCCATCAAGGTTAAAGGATTTAATTATATAAATTTTTCATATGGAATATAAATACCTATGGGTTATTTAAATGAGATTTAATTGAGTGAATAAATTAATTAGGCATAAAGGACCTTCATATAGGCGCCTTATTAAATATCCCCTTCAATTTGGTCTTGTTTGGGTTCATTTGTTTCAGTTTAGTTTTGTTTGGTTAATTCAATTTAATGAGGTTAATTTAAATTTGGTTTTAGTCAGGTTAGGTTAGGCGTGTTTTTCTTGATTTTTTCTAGTTTCATTCAGTTTGGGTTGTGAATATTTAGAGCAAGTGCATATGGTTTTGTTCAATTTTATTGGTTTCAATTTGGAATATTTTGATTCAAATTGGGTTATTTTGGTTAAAATTAGTTCTATTTACTTTAGTTTAAATCAATTCTATTTGGTTTCCTTTTGGGTTGTTTGATATGTTTTGGTTCAACTTGGTAAACCAGGTTATATTCAATTTGGTCAGTTCTATTTTTTTATGATTAGTGAAAATGTGGTAGATATTTATAATAGATGTATACTTGATGGTTGATTTACAATTTGTATTGACTGTAACATATGAATGAATGCTTAAAGGAGACAACCTAGGTGAACAAGTGATTCACATATATCACATCTACCCAGGGGTTAGGTTATCATTCAAAAACTGATTCAACTATATATCTTGATAATAAGCTCACTAGAATCTATATTTTTCATTCAATCAACCATGATCACATTCATAAAGTTGAGATTGGAAAGTCAATAAATACCATATTTAAATGATCTCAAGTTAAATCATATATCATGTCACCTTTATATAATTGACAAGATGATACAATTATCTAATATCCTGTCACAAATAATTCGGATAAGGATGTTGCTAATCGTGGTAAGGAAATATCATAACATGTTGAAACATTGATTATCACACCATTCTGGTTGTTATGTAAGCATAACATTTTGGAGAAGGAGGATGAATTTCACCATATACCTTGTTTTCACACTACATTAAGTAATTCATAATAATAAACAAAGATCATATAATAATAATCATAATCTATATAAGATTACTTACAGAAATACCACATCATAAGAGTATATGTCATGCCATGACCGATTAAATGTAAGAATAATTTAGAGTGATTGATGAATTGATACACCATTAAGGAAAGGAAAATGTTATAACTGGTCTTGAATAAGAGTATGAAAATGGTATGTAAGAGTGAACCTCACTACAACCTTTTATTGTTAAAAATAAACTCAATGTATATAAGAGTAATTTATTGAGTATCACAACAAAATGATGTATATTTCACTATAAAGAAGAAGGTTTTTCTATAGTGAATATCCCATGATAAATTTGTGTGGTTTTGTAATGTTAAGGTGGATTGGATCACTCTACATTAATAATTCCACAAAATAGTTATGTGAGAGACTGAGAAGAGTAAAAAATGGTCACAATATAAAATTCTAGTTACAATGTGAGTTTGAAAGCATAGTAAGAATCGATTGAAAACCTAGATAATTCTGAAATATAATTCTTTAATGAAACTATTAGAACACACTACACCATGTCCATATTTTTAAAAGATATGATAATATTGAAACTCAATCTTTAGGGCATTTTAATATGATATTCTACCTGGTTTTTTGGATCTGAAATGTATCTAAGGATCACACCTTGAAGAAGGACATCACACCACAATATAGGGGAAGTTGGGGATTATCATTCAATAATGATACATATAATTCCATGATCTACCTATTTTTAAAATAACCTGAAAATTTAGTTTACATTCAAAAAGGGTGATATTTTTATCAAGATCCACAAAATTGAATCAACTTGGAGTGGTATGTTTTTACCACTTTAATTGAGTGGGACACATGGATTAACATTTAAGGATTATTGGAAATAATATTGACCCCAACTATTGTATTATGGGTCAGATTCTAGGTGAAAGTTTTTAAAAATTCACACAATAGTTCAGGAAATATAGAGATAGTGGAATAAAATTGAAAATATTATTTTAATAGAGAATGTGTTCTTCACTACCATATCTTATTTTTATTGAAGAAGAATAGAATTTATCCAAGAAGGAAAATAATTCATTGTTACGTGTTGTGCATTAGAGGAAAGAATAAGAATACGAGGTATATAATTGAAAAAATGGTTTAGAGTTTGAGAATGATAGACCTTGTTTTTTGAAGAGAAGTAGAAGAAGAAATAGTTCAATTATGATATCCATCTATTTAAATAATTGAATAAAATGCTTAAAAAATAATTGCAGTATGGAATTATCTTTATCTAGAAAATTTATTGTGTCTATAGTGTTAACTTGGAAGATATAAATCAGACCATACATTGAGGGGTCATTCTAGTATGAAATTATCTTTCAATTTGGTTTATTTCTTATGCACCAATAGTGTGATAGGATCTTAATGTGTACGTTTTGGATAATTGATATTCATTCCTTTAGAATAATATTTAATATGTTGAGTAGAATATTTCTTATATAAATGGGTCATCAAGGTGGGATGAAGATTAAAAATATAAATTCCACTAAAATAATGACCAAAATTATCCATTAAATAAGATCAAAAAATAAAATAATGAAACAAATCCAATTCCTTAATCAAGTAAGAAAATGGGATGTCAAATAGGATCCAACATTCAAATAAAAAAAATGTTTGACACTTATACTTGAAACACGAAATCTCTACTCATAGAATCTCACTAAGAAACATATATTAGACTCTATTAATCTATATTATTAGTATGGAAGTGGTAGTAATACCCTTTCTCAAGAAATCGTGGAAAAATAATTTATAGTCACCAATCTACACATAGAGAGAAATTTTATTTATAAAAACCACAAGTAAATATAGAGACAATACAAAAATGGAATAGTAAATGATGGATATAGAACTCACTGATTTTATGTCAAAGAAAAAATAGATGAAAAGAGAATCTTGAGGATGGGGCACTATATCTTGGGAAAATATAGAAGTGTTCCAAGGGCTCACTGTCAGGAGAAATCAAAATGGTGAATCATAATCCATTCCTAACTAGTAAATAAATAAACATTTATCTAGTAATTTTTTTTATGATTTCATGATATAAGGGGATGTTCCATACCTAATAATGCTATATCTGTATGAATTTAAAATATAAATATATAGGTTGGAATAAACTAACTAGAACCAAAATGAAGCAGAACAAAAAATAATGAACCAAAACAAAATTTAACAGAACAAACAAAAAATAGAACCAAACTGGTCTGAAATAGCCCAAAGAGACATGAATTGAATATAAGAACCTCTAAATCAAAACACAGGATCAAAAAAAATAAATTCCCACAAAAATAACATTTCATGGTGGTGTTTTAAATCAAAAATACAAATAAAATGGATGGTGGATAGAATACCTTAATGATTCAGAACCCACTAATTTAATATTAAAGAAGAATGAAATGAAATCAAGAAGAGAGATAGTTGCTTGGCCAGTTGGGAAGACAGTCGAACGATTCTAATACAGAGGCTTCAGATTAGTTATGTATGGGAGGATTGGAGGGGTGAACGTCACTTTGAGATCAAGATTAGATGTAGATGGGAGTGCGGCTAGCTCTCGGTATGGGAGTGCTTCTAGGGCTCAGGATGGGAGTGATTCTAGGGACCGGGATAGGATGAGGGTAGTGCATGGGATATCATCTAGATGGTATGAGGGGAGGGGAACCCATGAAACAAATTTGGGGAACAACAATGCCAACAGTTTTAAATAACCATTAGCATTGGTAAGTTATCCCAACAATTTTTTTAAAACCATGGGTATAGCCTACATGAAAATACCTTATAGCAATGGTTATTCCAAACCATTGGGATAAGGTCGTGGGTACAACCCACATATCCAGTAGTGAATGTTTAAACTACAATAATTTTTCCTCAATAAATGCTCATAAATGATCACTAACATGTGGTACCTCACTGATGTATCTACTCCGGTTATCTTGATAATACTTAATTCACAAAAGGAAATTTGGGTAGAATATATTTCCCAGAGGGAGAGTTGTATATCTTTTTCTAAATTTGATGGACTTAGTGAGCATAGATTTCTTTTTTCTAAGACCATATGGTGGTCCCTAAGAGATTTATTTCTCTATATTTTATGTTTCACTAATATTTTTCATATGCTTCATATAAACTAAGACATAGTAGGCTTAGACTAGGCTTTTTCTCAGGTTTCCCTCTTATGGGTTTTCAACCAGACAAGTTTTGTTCCTTCTTCTGGTCTTGAAAACTAAATCATTGTTGTATTGTAGTTTATGGTCTCTATATTGGACCATTTATTGTTTTAGTTTTGGTTATTTTAGCTCGAGCCATATATTGTTATAGTTTAGGGTCTTTTATCTCAAACCTTATGTCTTCGGTAACATATCATTTGCGAAGTAGCACTCTCTATGAATTTCAACATTATGGGGAAAGGACATATGTCGTGCACTTTAAAGTCATGTGGTAAGGATATACATATGTTTTTCAGTTTAAATTCTTGCTACCAAAACATAAAATACTATGCATTTTAAATTATTTCTACTCATACATCATATATTATACAATTTTAAGTCTTACTTCTAGGACTTGATTGGTGAATATAGAATATGGGGGAGACAAGCCAGGGATGACCCAAAAAACTTTGGGGTGATGAGTTATACCATTGTGTTGTCGAGGCTCATGAGGTGTATGGTTCCTTACCTAAACGGATGATATGCCTCTGGATGGTGGGGCAAATCCCTTTGTGTTGATAGCATGGTCAAACATAGGTGAACACACTCTTTTACAAGGGTCATGGAAGATTTATGGGGTTGATATTGGTTGAGGGACAAATACTAGGGAAGCCAGACCCACCTAGATAATTAGAATATGGGTTGAGTAAGTCACAAAAAAATGTTTGATTCAAGGAATATAGAATGGGGTATACATACAAGGGATGACCCATAACACCCTGGGGTGTCGGGTTCCACCACAATTCTACCAAGGATAATGAGGATTGGATTTAATTTCCTACAATGATGAAACACCTTTGGTCGGTAGGATAGATCCCTTATGAATCTATAGTCTATCTATCAGAATTTTAAATCTTGTTCCAATGTGATTAAGTCGTGAGGATGGTATGGGATAGTCATGTCGGGAATGGCCCAGAACACCCTCAGGTGTTGGGTTCTTCCATGGTGATTTCAAGTTCATAAGAATCATAAATCCCTTAATATAGGGACAATATGTCTCTGGTTGGTTGGTATAAGCCCATATTCCTTAATATTATGGTCAAACAGATTGATATATTCGGCAACCCAATGTGCTCAAATCATGAAGTGTGATTTAGGGAAAACCTAATATTCAAGAAGAGTTTGAGCACCCTAAAAGTTGTTTCGCCACCTAGTGAACATGCTATCATGATGAGGATATGTGACAAACCATTACTCTAACTTTTTCCTAGACTAGGGGGTCTAGTGAGAAGGGTTGGATTTTACTAGGGCCATAAAGTGGGCCTTAAGATATTTATGCGTGATTTATTTATTCCCTACACTACTAAAGTATTAATTTTTTGTGAAGGATTATTTGCAATAGAATACCATCCAAAATAGTTCATCATAAAATACAGCATCACAATTATCGTTAATTGCGATGATTCACCACAAATAGTGATTATTTTTGATGGATTATTCATCTATCATAAAAAACGGGTGTAATTTTTTAAAAAAAACATTTTTGACGGACGTATATTTAGTTTCAAATAATAGTTTTTTAAAAAAAACTATTTTTTTTAAAATATATATATATATATATATATAATAATTCAAATATAAAAACAATAAATTTAGTTAAAAAAATAAAAAATTAATATAAATAAAATAAAATAAAATAAAATAAAATATTTAAATTAATTTAAAATTTTTAGATTAATTAATATAATTAAAAAATTATATATATTTAAAAATAATTTGAATGTTTAAAATAAATTAATAAAATTTAATACATTAAAAATATTAAAAAATAATTAAAAAAGTTATAAAAAATTTAAAAATCATTAAATTTGTTTAAAAAATATTAAAAATAATTACAAAAATGAAAAATAATTAAAAAAATAGTAATAATAAATAATATAAAAAAATTGACACATTAAAAATATTTAGATAATTATAAATAATTAAAAATATGAAAAAAAATTCCAATAATTAAAAAAATTAAAAAAATTAACATGTAATTCAAAATATTTATAAATACTTAAAAATATCAGAAAATTATAAAAAAACAGTTAATAAAATAAAAAAAAATTAAAAAAATTAAAAACAATATAACTAATTACCAAATTTACAAATAATAAAAAAAATTAATAAATTAAAAATCATTAAAAATATTAAAAAATTAAAAAAAATTTACAAATTTACAAATAAATAAAAAATTTAATAAAGTACAAATCATTACAAATATCAATGAAATTATAAATCATTACAAATATTAAAAAACTACAAATAATGAAAAAGTAATTATAAATAATTAAAAAAATTCAAATATATTTTAAAATACTTATACATATTTAAAAAATATTATAAAATCATTAAAAAACATTTAATAAAAATAAAAATAATTAAAAAAAACAAATAATTCCAAAAACTAAAAATAAATAAAATTTTAATAAAATTAAAAATCCTTAAAATTATTGAAATAATTATGGATAATTAAAAAATTAAAAATCAATAAAAATATTCAAAAAACGTACAAATAATCGAAAAAAATTAAAATATTAGTATAATTTAATATAAATTAATAAAAAATATTATAAATTACTAAAAAGGTGTGCATATTATTTTCAATTTCCAGGTTATATAAATAACGAATTTGTGTTAATCATGTCCAATTGAAAATCAAATCTGTTATTTCTCATGACCTGAACATTGACGGACTATTTTATTTTCAATTTAATAATAATTTATAACAATTTATATATACACGCACACATATATAAATATAAAAAATAAATATTAATAATAAACAAAGCGAGTCAAAGCTGAATATGAAAATTTCTCAACCTAAGGTTTTCCAAAAAATAAATCCTATAATAAAATTCTCCACCTAGGGTTTTCCAAAAATATAGAATAAAAAATTTTCATTAATCCTAATAACTACCAACCCAAAACACAAAACAATTAAAAAAATCCATAATATTTTAAAAATCATCAAATTTCAAATAACAACATAAAATAATAAAATTACATCAACCCTAAAAACAAAAAAATATATTATATATAAAGATCAAATAATGACCAAAATACCAAATATCAAATTAAAACAAATAGTGCGGAACCAGAACAACCAAATGGAGAATAATAAATTTTGATTAACCTAAATATAAAATAAATTATAAAAAATGGTCAAATTTATAAACCTAGGTTTTCATCAAAATTGTATTTACAACAATGAACCAAATATGCAAAAAAAAAAATATGTTGAAGGAGATAAGTGATGTCCATACCTACCATATCCAAACCAAAATCAGCAAGAAAACATAATAAACATGAACAATTGGAGTTGTATAGAGTGGGGAGACCTAAGGTAGCGATGCATCATGGTTGTGTGGGGGAGGGACTAGTGGAGTGGTGGGATGAGGCGGCATCATTTCAAAGTGGTGTAGTGGATCATTTCAGCATCATGGATGATGGGAGGAGTCACAACGACTGTGCGGGAGAGGAGGAAGAAGAGAGAAGGAAGAAAGGAATGCATAGGTTAAATTAATTTATTATTTATGATAGAAAATTTTTAATGGAATGAATTCCATCGAAAATAGTCTTTCGATAAAAAGTATTTTTTATGCGGATTTAATTTCAACACAAATACTTCTGAGTCGACGGGTATGTGTGATGGAAATTGTGGTCCATCACAAATGTGTTTGGTGTTAGGCATCGAGAGTTCCTGCCAAAACTATTTGCGATGGAACAGTTTCTTCCATCGCAATTAGGGATTATTTGTGATGGAATAAGTGTTTCATCACAAACAGTCTGAGTTTGGGGACTATTTGTGATGGGTCACTTACCTGTCGTAAATAATATGTCACAAATAATGGAATTTAAATTAGTTCTAATTTTTTCCTAAAATCAAGAGATAAAGAGTATTGCGATATAAGGATTGAATTTTGCTTAGAACACCCTATTAAGGTTTTTAACATTCTATGTTTTTCATCTCTTTCACATGAAATTTAAGGTCTTTTTATTTGGACCATCAAAGGCTAGAGTTTACAGTCATACATCTTTGACCAAAGTGCAATTATTTTAAGGTCCTGATGCACATAGACCTAGTATTAGGGGAATTTCATGCATTAGAAAAATTAGGATACCCGTGGTCAAGATTACCCAAACATATTTTTGAGAACGAGATGAAAATGTTGTAAATCATGGCCCGAGGTTCTCATGTCATGATAAATGATATGGTACAATCATGTCAGGGGTGGCCCAGAACACTCTCATGTGTTGAGTTCTGTCAAGGTGACATCAAGGTCACAAGACTTATACAATCATTCATATATGGACAAGATGTCTCTGGTCAGTAGGTATAATCCCTTAGGTATCAATGTCAAGGTCAAAAGGAGTGATTTATTTTCCTTTCCAAGGGACATAAAAGGTTTTCATAAACTTGAGGCTCTCAAGACATAAAGTGTGATTTATGGTCTGAAGGGATTAAATGATGATGGAAGAAACCAATTATATAGTATATCGAGGTCAGGATCATGTGTTCCATTGATGATGAATAATAATTGGTAATATCCTACACATTTTAACATAATTTAGTGGGGAATTTTTTGTTATGATGTCTTAATTTCATGTGACCCAAATGTTTTCCTTACAGTTTAACATCATGAAGTAATGATGCTTTCCATGTAGTTTAACATCATGTTGTAAGGATTTTCGTTATTAATTGTACCTTTTCCATTTTGTTCAGATCATCTTTATAGGTTCCCTTAGATCACATGAGCGATACTTAGAATGAGAAACAAGGGACAACTTGTCATTTTATTTGGCCATTTAAGAGTGGGTCTCGGATGGATTACTTCATAGGTCCATTTCATATGAAGATGAGGGTGCATTTTTATTATTTTATATGTTTTGGTTGAACCAAGGATCAGATATTCGGGTGTCCCTATATATCCTATGATGATAGATATTAAGTTTTATGTATTTATTATATAAAATTTGCTTTCATAGGTCTGACCTGTATGTAGGGAGGGGGAATTTTTATGTTGGTTAATGTATCTAGACCTAATATTGGATATCCGGGTGTCACTATATTTCTAATTATGAAAAAAATCAAGTCGCATGTAGTTCTTTAAAAGGAAACTCTCTATGTGGGTCTGAACCATATGCACCGGGGGCATTGTTCCTATTGATTGTTGTAGTTGGACCTAATAATAGAGATCCAGGCATTACTATGTATCCAGTGATAATAGTAATCAATCCACACATTGTTTCAGAATGGGAAACTTTATGTAGGTCTAACCCATATGTAGAGGGTGCATTTTTCTCATTTATTATTATATATGGAACCAATATTAGAGATATGGGAATCACTACATATCCTGTGATGAAAGTAATCAAGACACACATAGTTCTTGAAAAGGAAACTCTCTACGTAGGTTTAGACCATACGTAGAGGGGGGTATTTTATCCATTTATTTTTGTATTTGGACCCGGGATTAGAGATCTGAGAATCACTACATATCCTGGGATAATGGGAATCAATCCACATACTATTATTTAAAAACCATGTAGTTTAATATCATATAGAAAGGACGTAGGTTCCCCTATGTGAAAATGGAATGTTGCAGCTAGGCCCAAGACTCAAGATCTGGGCATCACTATATATCTTATAATAGCGAGAATCAATCCGCATGCATTTCTTGAATGGAGGTGTGGTGGGATAACAAAACTGATAACATTGATCCTCTCGCTAAAGGTCCATGGTAATAAGTAATTTTATTTCCTAAAAGAGACATCAACCATATAGTTTAATATCAGGAAATGAGAACTCATGGTGTGCCTTGTAAGGTCTTACATTGAACACCATGTTAACCTTGTCATGAGCTGTAATGTCTCTATCATGTGGTAAATCCTTTACCAAAATTACTAAGATCATTTGACATATTCTTGGTGTGTGAAATAATGAATATTAAAGGTTCATTCCTTATCATGGAGGCAATTAGAGAAACGAAAGGGGAATTTTTTATCATGGTTTGGTTGGGCCAAGATATAGGATCTAGGTGTCCCTAAATATCTCATTGGAATAATAATCAAGATATACATAGTTATAGAAAAACCATTTAGTTTAGTTTCAAGTGGAAAGAATGTCAATCGGGTAGTTTAACATCATGTGTTAAGGAAATAGGTGACTCGAAATTAAAGAAGAGAAATGTTGGGGATTTATGCAGTTTCACATCATGCTGTGAGGATGTGTTCTATATAGTTTAATGACATGTGTACGAATATATTCTATTTAGTTTAACTTCATGTGGTTTAGATGTGTTCCATAAAATTTAACTTTATTTGGTTCAGAAATGTTTCATATAGTTTAACATCATGTGGTTAGAACATATTTGTGAAGTTTAATTTCATAAGACTAAGACAAGAGATGTTGTGTAGTTTATTGTCTTACTGCATGGAATTCTTCAATATAGTTTAACATCACGTGTTTTGGACATTATCCTTACAATTTAACATCATAGGGTTATGATGTGATTTAATAGTTTAATTTCATGCGACTAGAATGTAAAAAATTCTTGATGGAAGTTATGATAAGTATTTCTTAAGTGACCTCACATTAGTGGGGGGGTGTGACATGCTACCCATCCATTGTGGCTAGTGAATTGGATCTATTATGATAGATATTATATATAATATTAGGCCCTTCCCATTTGGGTTTCATCTTAGGAGTCTTTTCCCTTAGTATCATGGGGGTCCTAAGAGCCAATACCAGTTCTCCCTAAACGAATTAATGGATTAGAACCTTTTTATTGAAGGCTCTTGAGATCCGATTATGATAGACTTAATGTCTGTGAAATGTACACAGCCTATTCTCATGTATCCATTCCAATTATTCTAATTGCTTTTTTTATTTCTCATAACCCATGAGTTTTATGTAGATAGTTATTGAAAGGAAGGGAAAATGGACTTATATTCTCAACACTACCTCAGTTCCATACACTAACGAATATAGAGTTTCTATTATAGAAATATGTGTTGTGGTATGGTAGGACCATAAAGAATAAAGGAGCTTGTCTGACCAGGACTTCTTGTCCCTATTCACCATCTTATAGAGTATGTTCAACAGAGTCTTATTGAATGCCTCTATCTGTCCATGTGCTACTAAATGACATCTAGATGAGTGATTGGACTCGATGTTTTACTCTTGGTACAATTTCTTCAATACTATATAATAGAAGTTGGTGTTGTTATTTTTCAATATAGTGTGAGGGACTCTAAACCTGGTGAAGATACTGGACTTCATTAATTTGATGATATTCCTCATCCCAACTTCCTTGAGGGTTATTGCCTCATCCCACTTGGAAAAAAATTTGGTATCTGTAAGGATGAACTTAAACTAATTGGTTATGGATGGGGGATATGGCCCCACAAAATTTATTCCCCAAACGAAAAATGTCAAGGAATATTTAGATGTATATAGAAATTATAGGGGTTGATGGATTAATTTTTCATCAATATGGAACACATGATATTTCCTAGTAAATTCCATGTAGTCCTATATCACAGTTTTCTAGCAGTAACCCAACCTTCTATTTTTCTAGGAGAGCCTGATCCTAAACTAATTAACATCACAGGATCCTTCATGGACTTCTTTCATGATGATTGGAATATCTCTTTCTTCTATGCATCTAAATAGGATTCCATAAAAGCCTCATTTTAGAGGACTTTTTTCTTATTTGGACCATCTTGGAAGGTAACGTTCATTGCTCGGCACTGAATCAGTTCTCTTCCTATTTGTTATATTAGTTGGATCCCATTTTAGAGATAACTAGTCATGGGCTCCATCTATACAGGGCTGTATATTGTTTTATCATGCTCTCAGGCGGTGTTGACCTTATTGATTTCTTCCATGTTACGAATAATGATCAAAGAGACCATCCTTTGGATGCATTAGCTATTACATTGGCATGATCATTCTATGATCATGGGACATGATGTGATGTGAGTTCAAAAGGGAAATATTCAATTAGTCCCCTAACATAGCTAGTGTGAGGTTCCAATTCTTCCTTCTTGATTGTGTATTCACCATTATTTTTTTATCACTATTTCTAAATCCCATTTGATATTCAGGTAGGCTATTTGAATTTTTAGGGATAATTTTAAGCCAGCTATGAGGGCTTGGTATTATACCTCATTATTCATGAAGCCTTCAAATAGTGAGAAAGAGTAAGTAAAATTTAGTTTCTCCAGAGATACAAAGACAATCTCTAATCTAACCCAATTTAGTTTAGGGTTTTACTGCTTCTTATTGATATTAATTCAGGAGGATCCATCAAAATACATCTCCCATGTCAAGGGTGTGTTGTAGGTAGAGAAAACCTCCACAAATGGAAGCTTTATGTACACTGGTGTACTTTTCGGGATAGGATGTTCCATGATAAATTCAGCCAGGGCCTTCTCTTTCAATGACTTATGTGACACAGAATGAATTTAATATTATTTTAGAATTATTTCACATCTATAAAAACACTAAGTAAGAATGGGACAGTCATGAGTGTACTTGATTGGATTAAAATGAGAGACTAGGTAGACTTTTTAATGCTACAAGTAATACCTCAACTTTTTCAATGCAAATATGAATGTGACGAAGTTCTTCTCGACATTAGAATATCGGGTCTCAGTTCCTATCATTGTTCAGCTAAGGTAATAGAAAATTGTTTTCATTTTCAGCATCATTTTTCTACGTGAGGAGAGCACAAAGTGATCATTCCATCAAAGCTATATATAATATGGGTGGATTTTCTTCCCCCAGCAACATCAAGATTGGTGGGTGCAGTAGGTACTGATTAATACCCTTGAAGACTTCTTAGAGGTCCATATCCTATCGATAATAGATTCCATTTTTCATTGTCTTGGTTAAGGGGAGATATTTTCTAGATGGGTTGGATATGAAATGAAAAATGTAGTGTTTGAGTAATAACTCTAAAAATAGTGAATTGAGTTGTAATTGATTGTCACCTAGTCCACGACAATAGGTCTTACTGCACACATGGTTTGACACGCCTAGCGGATATACTTTGGAAATTCACAAACTCTTTAAGAATCATCACGAATGATTTAAATAATGACCATAAAGAGCCTAGTTTAATCCTAAGGTTCCATAGATTTAAAATTAACTTTCATTGTTTATACATATTATAATTGATTTTTCATGATTATGTATTTTTCCACTATGATTAGTGTTTCAAACACTATAATTTTTTGTTTTATTCAATGACTAGAATTAGAAGGAATCATGTTAACAAAAAATATGATGGAAAATTCAGTGAATATGAGTGAAAAAACTAGATTATGACTCGAATGAATAATATTATGATTATTTTTAATCATTTGTTATGATATATGATTAAAAACATGAACATCGTTGAGATTCCTAAACCATAAAATAAGTGGGAGATGGAATTTTATAAATTTTCAAGTGGTAATGAACATAGAAGAAATAATATTAGTCTCCCTATATGTCAATAAGGTGGGAAATAGAACCAAGAATAATATTTCAAATGAAGGGGGATATTTTTTCTATGTGGAAATGAAGGTAAAAGAACAACAAATTTCCAAATAATTCAATGTCTTTGAATGTGAGGAACTTTGAAATTATTCAAGTCAATTCCCTAAACTAAGAGTTCTCTCCTAGACCAAGAAAATACCTCTGTTATACCAATTCATTTAAGTAACAAATTTAAATTATTTATGCATTTGGATTCAAGAATTCTGTTGTAGAAGTATTTTACAAATGGTATTTTGGTTATAAGAGTCAGGAAACATCCAAAGATTATGTTATTTGTGGAATCATATATGTATCCATATAAGGTTAACTTAACAGTTATAGATTCCATCATGGGTTTATAAGTTTAAGTTTGATCATAATTTTAAGGGTGATCATAAGTTCAAAGTCTTAGACATCTTTCCTCAGGTTTTATATGAGGGCCATTTATCAAGATTAAGGATATTTTGGGAGACATTTATATAAATACAACCCTTTTTTAATATGTTTTATTGAAAATGTAATTTGAGTATGAATTAATTTACATTTTTGGGTCATAATATTAAAGGTATCAGTAGTCATTAGGGTTTATCTTATCTAAGATGTTAAGGTAAATATGGGTTATTTAAATTTGGGAATTATATTAATATAGTTTTGGTGAAATATAATCTACATTTTGGTTGATAAACTATTGCATCTAGCAAGGCCACGGAGATTAAACCCACAACAAATGGGTGACAACGGTATAGCGCCTACCACTGGATTACAGGAAATAGTATTTCTAGTCTGACAACATGAAGAGAGATATTGTTGGGTATGTATCTTGATACAAGGTATGTCAGCATGTTGAGGTAGAGAGATGAAAGTATAAGAGTATTATATAACAATTATCTATATAATAATATAAATGGGAAAAACATCACCATGGATTTTTTCATTATAATCCTCAAAACATCTAAAGGGAATAATTTTATATGGGTTGTAGTTGATCTCCTTACAAACATATCACACTTCATCACTATGAGAGAATATTTCTCTCTGAATCAGATTTCTAGGATATACATTAAGAAAGTGGTAAAGTTTCATGGATTAAAACATTTAATTATGAATGATCATTATATGAGGTTTAATTCAATATTCTAGTGAAGTATTAAGTAATATCTTGATATAGAGTTGAGCTTTAGCACTACATATCATCCTAAGAGATATAGTTAGTCTGAGAGAACAATTAAAACTCAAGAGGAAATGATAATATCTTAATCTATGTATTTAAAAACGTGTTTGGGATCAAAAACTTTCTCTAGTTGAGTTTTATTAAAATGGTTTCATTCACTCAATCATTCGTATGGATTATTATAAATCCATTTATAGAAAGAATATTTGAACTCCAACATACCATATTGAAGTTATAATAAGAATGCTATTGGAACCTGATCTAGTTGATGAAATAGAAAAGAATGTTAGATCCATATAGAAACACATAAAGGAAAAAAAGTTGAGATAAATGTTATTCTAATAATCATTTATGTGATCTAGAATTTTATGTTGGTGAAAAGGTGTTTCTATGAATTTATTCATGGAATAAATAAGGTCAAACTAACCCCTAGGTACATCAGTCCTTTTGAAACTATTGATCATATTGGGACTGTAGATTTTCACATGAAACTTTTATCGAGCCTCTCTCAGTACCATGATTTGTTCCATGTATATACCCTAAGTAATATCATACTCAATCCATTACATGTACCAAAAACAAAGGTCATACCGCTGGATCATGATCTTTATTATAAAGAACAACCGGTGGAGATTTTGCATCATACATATAAAGTTATATGAAACAAGACCACTCACCTGGTAAATGTTTTTTGGTGAAAACACCAGTTTGAGTAAGCTATGTTGGAACCTAAGGATATAATGGGAAGATGTGTCCCCAGTTTTTTGTATAAAAGTGGTGGATGTTTATGGTGAAATTCATTTTAAGGGAGGTAGAATATAACACCCTGAGATTTTGTGAAATATATTTTTTCAAATAAATTTAATATTTTTGATATTTTATTTAACACAAAACACTGATTTTAGTTTTTTTTACATACAACACTGAGTGTATCTTGCGTTACATGGAACATCGAGTTTAAATGAAATGAGGAATACTATTAAAATATTATTATTTAATATGATACTTATCACATAGCCGTTTGAATGAAGGGTATGAATAGGTTTAAATAAATTATGAAAAAATATGGTATAAAAATATATTTCTAATTAATTATTTTATGACCAATTAATTATAAATGAAAATAAAAAAATTGAAAATAAATGAAATATTTTTTTTAAAAAAAAATATTTTTTTGCACATAAACTTGTTTTACCTCAATAAATTAAAAAAATATATTTTGGAAAACTATTTTAATGAAATTTATATGTTATATGTTTAATAAAACTTTTAACATTTATCTTATGTGTTTTTAGGTAATATATGAGAAAAAAATCCAATTTTATGCTTAAAACTATTTTTTTAAACAGTTTTGTCTCCTTTTTCACACTTATTTTAAAATTAAATTTTACAACTTCTGTGAATGGTATTTAAAAAAATGGATAACATATTTTAAATTGGTATAATTTATATAACCAACTAATTTTATCTTAATTTTTTACCATAATTAATACTAAAATAAATAAATGTTATTTACTACGGTTAAGGTAAAAATGGATCTACTGGGCAGTTTAACTAAAAAGATACTGGTTTAAAATGACCTAAAACTTGTCCAAAACCCATTTTATGGACATATTTAGACCTTATACCTTCCATGTTTTGGATTTTGTAATTTTTTATTCTTTTACAATGTGAAAAACATGGTTACACCTTTTTATTTTCAAGCATTACAAGTGTTCCACTTACCTCTCTTATAAAAGGCCACCACCTCTCCTCTCCTATTCCCAGTTCCAAATGACATTGGTTGGGAAAATACTATTCCAAAAAAAATTTAATTCCCACCTCTCATCCTATAAGCCTTATTTTGGTCATAAATCCAACTAATAATCCTTTTGGTGAAAACCAAAAGAAGTTGTCAAAAGAAGAGGCAACATCCCTAACTGAGTGTTATATTTTATTTCTTCCTCTGTATACTTAAATTATAATTAAACCATGATAATATAATTACATAAATATATTAAATATACTAATATTTTTTAATTTTAAGTTCATTACCTATATTAATCTCCTCCTCTGTCAAATGGGTTATAAAATCATCTTTCATGTGTACAGAGAATTACCGCCTCACGAACCAATGTTATTCGTTATCTATCACCACCTCTCACATATGGAAATAATGATTTGTTTATTATTTATATATGATATTTATGATATTATTATTCTTATTATGTAATTATATTTTATATACCTTCTTAATTTTCATTCTATTGGAATATGATAACACCACTCTTGTGTACGGCAGACTACAGTATCACGAAGTGATGTGATTTTTTCACGCTTTACACAAAAGGTAATAATGATATTTTTAATGAAAATATGTGATATATATGACATAGATTTTTTTTTAATTTAAATATATTATTTTCCATTATTTCACTTCATCCTATGATAAAATGGAAACAGTGTTCTTGCGTACGTACGGCCTACCGTCTCTATAAACAATGTGTTTTATTTTCTATCTCTAAATTTAATGGATTACTCTAAATAAATATATAATGAATATATATGATATATATATCATGGTTAAAATTATTTATATTATGTAACAATGATCAAATTAATAGGATCAAAAAAATAACAAATCCAAAGATACATGAAAAACCAAGAAGTTAGATCTTGAAATATGACTTTAACATGGAATTGTTAACAAAAAGGCAATAAAAGGTCATAAGTAAATCATATATGGTATGATATATATAATTATGGTTTTTTAATATATGTATAATAAACTTATATTTATTATAAATTATTTTCTAACATGTATTAATGAAATCGAGACTTAAGGTAAGGAATTTTCATCTCACTTTTTTACTTCTGTGAGACACATGCCATATTCGACACCTATTTCATTTATGTGGTGTTTATTCTTAACATGATGTATTTTATAATTATTATACTAAATTTTTATTTATTTACATATCTATTTTGGTATCACTATTTCATGGGTTTTATGGTTCAAATGTTACCAAAGCAGTAAGTATTTGTTTATCTCAATTTTCCTTCTTTGAGATATATGTTGTGTTATGAACCTATATTATTTTATTAGGTGTATATATATCCTCTTTGACATATAATATAATGAATTTATTTATTCTTATGATATTATAATTTTAATTTAATGCTATTTTTTCATGATTCTTACAATTCAATGTTACCAAAGTAGTGAGGTTTTTATATTATAATCTCATCATTTTCCAAGATTTTCCATGATTATGCTTCCAAAGATAAAATATTATGATATATCTATCAATAAACTCATGTACTTTATTCTCCCATGTTTATTGCATTATAATAAATTTTTTCCCTTAATTTTCCTCTCTTTATATACTCAAGAGTTCAAAAGAGTGTTTTAACGAAAAATTGTCTTTATTGCGCTCATTAGTTGAAAACAATTTTTCGTTCCAAACCATATTTTCGGAATATTTTTTCAATTTTTTTTTAAACTTATAAAAATTATTTATTAAATAAATTTTTACCTATGCTTGAATTTCTTTACATAATGTTTTTAAATGAATCTTCATTTCGCCTTCCAAACAATTCCCATTGAGATTTTATCGAAAATGTAAAATGGATTTTTATTTTAATTTCTAGAACATTAACATTATTTTCCACCAACATGACCAACTTGTTGCTTTAAATCTTCCTTTATATGTTTCAAATTTTATTTTTAAATAAAAAAATTTTTGAAATATTTTTATCTTTTAAAAAGTGTTTTTAAAATTTTAAAGGCTATTTTTCTCAAGGAATAATTTCAGTGATTTTTAAATATTCCTTTCAATGTTTTCTAGGTTATTTTAAAAGAAAATTATTTACAAAATATTTTATGAATTTTTTATTTTAAAAAGTGACTTTCAAAAAAATGTTAATTTATTAATGAAATGTCCCATGTGATCTTTAAAAATAATTTTACATCTAATATAACATCCTTTGATTGAACTTATGATTTATTGGGGATATAATCCAAGGATACCATTATTATTCTTGATCTAGATAGTTTATGTTTATGATGAAAATATTTTTATGAAACTCATCTCTCTTCCAAGGGTTATACCATGAGAAAATACTTATGAAACCCACTTCTTTTTCCACGGGTTATGATTTAATGAAATGATGAAATGATTATTAAACCTGTTTCTTTTCAACAGGTTATTCTATGATAAAATGTTTATGAAACCCATTTCTTTTCATGGGTTTTTGTATGATTAATATTTTATGATCTTATAGTTCACATATGCATAATTTTTATTATGTGGTGGTGATTATGTTATAACCAAGTTCAGTGGTTACGTTATAACCAAAGATGGGTGGGACTTATATCTCCCTCCAATGCATTGGGTAAATATTGATATCTCATGAGATAAATAGAATTGGAATGGGTAGTTAACCTAGTTCTGTAAGGCACAATTTCTACTATAAAAATCTTGTAAGTGAACCTTGACTACTATTATGTATTAGTGAGTGAAATAATTCCACTATTCTATCCTTGGAAATGATCCTTGACTACAGTGGAAATAATTTTCTTTACTTATTGTATTCCAAAAATCTATTTATCATGCTAACTTTATGCTCATATATTTAATTTTCTTTCATTCCATTATGATTTATATATTAGGATCTAGAAAACAATTATGACATGACTCAAATTTATGATATATAATATACAGGGTATGGTTTTCAAATGTTATTATCATGTTCTTAAACCCTTATGCTCATGACATATTTCTATTTACCTTGTTTTCCCTTACTGAGAACTTCAGATCAACCTTTCTTATGTTTCAGTTCCTAGGGTTATAATGAAATTTGTTATGTATGATATTTCTAAGAAAGGTTTTATTTCTGAAGAACATAGAGGGAGATGACATAGGTCACTTATGAACCAATTGTTTATATATTCAACTTTCTAAATGTTCTAGAACAAAACTATTCTTCCATGGGTCATTATGTTATGTAATAAATACTATTCTATTATGATGTAATATTTATGTATGATAATTTTGTTTGTTTACATAAAGTTGGTCTAGTTAGGGAATGTAATGGGTTTTAATTTGATAATCACATAGTAGTTAACATAGTTATGGACCTTGAGTTAGAACCATTCGGACTAGGTGTATGGTAAAAATTTTGTTCATATTGATGGACGGAGGATTTGTGGGAAATTATGGTGTTAAAAGAGTCTCGAGTAGGGATTAAGTTGATGAATTATTCATGTAACATGAATGGGGATTGAGGACACCAATGTTAGTTTATGGTGGATGTCATGTAGGAACATGAACGTAGATTAATTATAAGGTGGTCCTGTGTTAGGGATGAAATGATTTATAGTTGAGCATGTGGTGCCCATTTTGAGATGTTTTTAGTGAACATCATAAGTGACATGTGGATGACCCAACTCGGAGTTGGTTATGGTTTTTGGATATCACTTACTTGAGAGTGATTGAATAGAAATAGTTTGTGGGACACACCCAAGTAAGGGTGTTGGTTGATGAAATTTGGGTGGATTTAGTACATTGGAATTTTATTATCAATAAATATAGGATTATGGTCAAGTGTTATAACCAAGTGTGATATTTAGGAAGCATGTTGGTAATTAGACTGGGTTGGTGAGGCTTCGGTGCTTAGGGGAAACCTGTTTAAATGAATGAAGATTGAGGCGCTGTGTTAAAAATAGTATCAAGAGTGTAACTATGGGTTTTAATTAGGTGGTTGAGTAAGAAATGTACTATTTTAGACCAATGAATTTAACCAAAAAGGAATGATGTTGGTATTTTGAAAAATGGTTAATTCCATTAGAAGGGAAACATCATTGTAAATTTGGTTGAAATGATCATAATCTTGATGCAAGAGTTAGTGAGATTGTAAACTATGGGGCTATTTTAGTTTAGATTTTAGAAAAAACATAACCAGTGAGAGGCTGGTAAATCGATAATAATTGGGATGAGTCTTTAATTGGAGATCATTGAGTGTGTTCAGTTGATATCATAAGTGAATAGTGACTGAGTAAAGTAGGAAGATATCATATATGGTACAACAACACTTACCTCCTCAGTTTGAGGTGGGTGACCACCGTGTTCATAGGAAAGGGAATATTATGATCTAATATATAGGGTCATCTGGTATTGTGGATAAGATCAGTCTAGTGGCATAACAATTAGATGCTCTATATCAGTTAAGTTCCTTTCACTTTTTATTTCATGAATGTCAGATTTAGTAAATTTATCTTGATCCATATCTTGTGGTTGATACTAATTATATAGAGACATTAATCGATGATGCCCTTTAGTATCATCTGATTAATTTATTTGGTCATAGTGAGATGTCTTTTTGTGGGAAGACAATCCCTAAGGAGAGAGTTTGATGGAAGTACAAGCATATCTAAAAGGAAACATGTAAGTGAGAGTCATACATATGATCTCAGTATCTAGAGTTTTCATCAAGGAGGCTTGGTTATTATTGGGAGAACATCTTAAGTATGAGATGTTATATGGTATGGTGGTTGTAAATTTTGACCCTTCTTAGAGTTGTGTTTGTACTGAGTTTTTTAAAGCCTCATGTAGTGCCCTTGGTTAAGTTTTTTTTATTAATAGAAGTTATTTTATGAGTTTTCTGGGGTTTGAGGTGCATAATTTCATGGGAGGGCCAAACCTATAACTAAACAAGCTATAGAAGGTCCACTGATTGGCCGGTGAGGGGCATCATCTTGCCGATGGTCCTATATAACTGATGGGCTCCCCATCCATTTTATGGCCTTATGGATAGTTTTCAAATGGGAGTATCCCTATAAGTTCACCTATGACCATATATTTATACACCTATATAGTATTTTTATCCCTTAAACACCCATAAATAACCCCTCATGAACCTCCCTCTCTTATCTTCTCAATGAAGGATCTCATATGATCCTTGTTCATATATAGTATCATTGATGGTGATTTAAAGATAGAGGTAAGCCTACAAATCTATTTCCTCCCCTAATTTTTTTCTAGTAATATCAAGTGAGATACCACCCTTTATATCTAATATTGCATATTTTAAAGGATTTTTCTACTTCTGTTTTTCCACCATTTATTCGAAATCAAAGGCTAGTATTGGATGAGTGTATGTCTATGAAGATAAGGTAGGTGGGACCTACGTTCTTTCCATTCTACTGCTTAAATATCAAGTTCATGTATTGTTTTGTCACACTAACGTATTATTCATTTACCCTAGATTTAAATTAAATCCTTAAATATGAAATTACTTGTATATTTTCAAAAAAAAGCATGATGTTAATTACTTTCCTTGAAGTAGATCCCAAGGGGATGCCACACTTGAGGTATTAAACTAATTAAAAGGTTATAAAAAGTGGGGAAACCATAATTATTGGTGATTAATTTTAAATGAGTAAAAAATAGAAAATATAAATATGTTTTCCATTCAATATATATTTATATTTTAAAATGGAAAATAGTGAAAAGTGACTTGAAATTGATTTGTTTCATATGAAATGGTAAATCTATGACATATTCCTTGATATTAACACACTTTATTCCTGATGATATAGAACTCTTTAAGAGGTTGACTCTAAGAGGATTCCCTAGTTTATATTTGGAACCTTTAATTGGTTATATGTTATCGTAAACTAAAATGGATTCTCATGAAATCAAAGGTGATATCATAAATTAATATTGATATGGTAAATTATAAAACCATGGTTTATGAAATGGGTGAAAGATATAATGATGTGAATTTATGTAAATCTTATAAAGTAAATTGGTAAGTGTTTAAATGTGAAATGGGATATATTTTTGAAAGGGTAAATGATTATGAGTTGATAAATAGACAATGAAATGGTAAATTGGAATATATCATTATGGAATGTTTTGATGTAATATTGGTAATCACCCATGGAGTTGTATTCATAAATTAATATAGTTAATTCCCTTGACTGTTATTGATATATTGATATGTTAAATTTCCCAGTGGTGTTCTTTATACTATGAAATGTAAATGATCATGGATTGGTTTTGTAAACACCCTGTGGTCATCTTTGTAACACCACTAAAAAATTGAAACTTAAAATAATATATATTACTACCCATGTCAGCAAATTGAATCTTTATTTTTTGGAGCCAACATCATTATAGATCAATTATTAAAAGAGATTTTACTAGATTAGTTTCAATATGGGTAACTTCATGGGAAGTTTCCTAGGGTTTTTGTGAGTGAGGACAAATGAAAAATGAAAGAACATGTGTTATCTAGTGGGGAGAATCATTAGTTTGATAATTCATCCTAATGGGTAATAGTTTATGGTGTGATAGGAAGTAAACCAATGTATTATAGGTGATACATGGGGTTGGTTGAATAGATTCATGGACTATGGTAGTCTAGTCATTGTAAATGGTTACATATCCTATACTGATCCTAAAGTGAAATGGCACTATATGGTTGTGATATATGGGGTCCACAATGATGGTGTTTTTCATTAAATGGGTTGTAACACCCCTAAAAAATGAGACACAAAAATACTAAATGTTATTACCCATGTTAACAAGTTTCATATTTATTTTGAAGATCCTATCTAATTATATTTACAAAGTTAAGAATATAGAGACCCATTCCTTTTACACATATTATGTTATACACGAGAACACCCAGAGAGGGGTGAGGTGAATCAGGGTGTCAAATTTTTCTTTTAATAAGAAGGATCTTTCCAATCATGGTAGGAACTTGTTAATCCTATATAATAGAATATTGAAAATTAAAAACACCCATATAAAGAAATAGAAACATAACACATTAGTTTTACTTGTTTTACCACTATGGGATAATCCAAGGAGTAAAAAAATAGTCTATCAGTCTTACCCAAATCCACTAATATTTACTAGATATTGTGGATTAAAATTGATTAAAATAAATTGCTCCATGATAAGAACATTTCCTTTACAATAATTTTAGGGATGTATCACTTCCCCCCATCAAGTCACTTCTATAGACTCCCACTTTCTCTATACTTTCTTTGAAATAATTCTCAATTTATTCACTTGAAGGTCACTTCCATATTAGATCACATGAAGATTATATTTTTCATCATGTATGTATTCTTATGATAGTTCAATACATTCTACAATCTTTTCCCAAGTTTAATTATGCTCACATAAGTATCTTTCAAAAAACACTATTTTTTATAAAACCCCCTTTTGTTTCAAATCACTTTTAGATTTATCAAAACAACCCACTTTCACGAAACTCCAAAGATTCATGAAACTCCTTACTTTCATGAAATTCACAAATTTTGGGAAACTCATTTAATAAAATCCCTTCTCATAAATTATTTATCAACAATTATTTTCATGAAACTTGTGTTCGCATAAAGTACATGACTCACATAAGAATAACATTCATGTAAAACCTTTGTGAAATAAATTTGATCATACCTCCTCTAAAAACTTTTTTGATGCTCATATGATGAGTGGATGCCTATTTATAGGTGAGGGTTACCCTTTCTCAAAACTCAATAGATTTTGCAAAACTATTTCATGCTTAAAAACATGTAATCCTGATTATCCCACATAAAATTGAACTATAATACCACTTGGACTGAAAACCTTTTGATAAACCCAATATATATTGAAAACAAAAACAGAAAAATATGTTTTCAGCTCGGAATACCCTTGGTTCCAGAAATCTCCTTCTTTGGGTTTTTTAGAAATATGTAGAGAAATTAAATAGATCACCATCCTCAAACAAAAACATGATAGAACTTAAATAACTCATCCATAACTCTAATTATACATGATAAAATCTTGGTGTAGAAAACCAGAGTTTCAAGAGATAATTTCATAGCTCAATAGACCATAGACATGTCCAATAAACATGCCATGTAAACCTACATTCTAATAAATCTCACTATTCTGGAAACAATACTATAAACCAACATTCCATTTAATTTGACCATCCTCCTCATTTTTAAATAAATAAAAATAAACTATATTTTTCTCTTAGTGCACAAAAAAAACACCCCTAGATCATATCTTCCCCTAAAATATGTATCACATCTATAAATAGATTAAAATAGTTAATAAAAATGGAGAGAGGGGTTAAACTGTAACCTCCTCATTCAATGGGAGTTGGTTTAACATCAAGGTTAAATGGATGTTTCACAATAATTGGTTCTTCAAAATTCTTAGTCGAGATATTTTCCACTTGATCATTATTCCCATCATGCTTTATTTTAATCACACATTATTAAAAAAATTTATTTGAGGAAGTGATATCTAATATCAATATGTTTTCTATAAGAGTGTGGAACTTGATTTTTTATGATATTGACTACACTATTTTTAACACATAGTATAACCATTTGTTATTTTACTCCATCAGCAATATTAGTAAATTTTTTCTTTATCTACAATAGTTGAGTGCATGCCTTTGTCACAAATATATACTCTTCTTCATCCATACTAAGTAATTTCTTTCTTGTTTCTTTCTCAATCATCCCATAAATTTGTTTCCAGTAAAAAATTTACTCCCACTTGTAGTATTTCAATCCAATATATCACCATCTCAATTGGAATTATAAAATGATGAAAATTCATTATCCATTCCAAGTGTAAATTATAATCCAAAGTAGAGAGTTCTTGGAATATACCTCCTAATTATTTTGACTATTTGAAATTCCTCTTCCTTTAGATTAGTTTGGAAGAAATCTACTAAACATGTTTCAAAGATGATATCTTTCCAAGTTAAAAAAAATATTCCAATGATCCTCATATACAAGATGGGATCCTCAGATTTCTCATCCTCGTGATTTCCAAGTTTTTTTCCCGAACATAATCAGAGTCGAAATTGGTTTGGAGTCATTAATGTTGATTTTCATTAGAATCCCTCTTTCATACTTTGTCTCAGAAATTAAGTTGTATTCATTACTTTTTTTATCCCCAAAAATTATGTGATTTTAGTAATAAAGGTCATTCCAAATTCAGATTTCATTTGATTAGAAAATTATTCCACTAACTCATACCAATTTTCTCCAAATGTAATATCACTCACATACACAAGAACCATAAATTGATTTACCTAATAATTATTCATATAGATATTATGATTGAAACCTATTATTTTAAATTTTAGTTTATTCATATAAGAATCCAGTAAATAATACCATGCTTGTGGTGCCTACTTTAGACCATAAAGTTTTTTATTTGATCTTTAAACCTTTGATTCGTCATTTATAATCATAAATATCTATAGTTATTAAATTTAGACTTCTTCTTCAAGAAAACCATTTAAGAAATATGTTTTTATATTTATCTAATAAAGTTTGTACCCTTTTTGAATCTTTATGGATATGAAGAGGCTAATAGATTATATTAATGCTACTGGAGAAAACTATCCTTTATCATAAATGCATTAAATCTATGAAAATCCTTTAAATACTACTAATGCTTTGTTTTTTATCACATTTCCAAGATCAATGAATATTTTTTTGAAGATCACCTTTATTTAAATTACATTGTGATTTTATAGCCTCTCAAAAGCTCCCATGTTCAGTTTTTTTCAATATTTTCCAGTTCTTCATTGATGGACTTAACCCATGATTAATCCTTTTTTACTTATTCAAACGAGGTTGGTTCCAAAAATGATAGGAGAGTAGACTGTGCACAATTCCTCATTCTCATTGTTTATGTAGGTGTGGTCAAATTTCTAATGATATTGGATTGATAAACTTATTCTATTTTATTTCTCTTATGAGGTCTTGGTAGAGTTTCTTCTATAATGGTTTCCTCTTTTGATTCTACTTATAAATAATCATCACTTAGAGAACCCTAAATGTTAGGTATGCCTTCCACATTTTTTTATTTAAAAATATCCCTTTTCCACTTTATTCTTCATATTTAATCATATAAACATTTGAACTTATTGAGTTATACATAATATTATCCTTGATGATCTTAATATCATTTCTCACCACATTAAATTTATAGGCTTTACTATTCATTGAGTTTCCATGGAATATTCCCTCATCTGCAGCAACACCATACTTTCTTTGATTTAGTTCTTTGTTTCAAATGAAATATTTACTTCCAAAAACATGAAAATAATTTAGTGAGGGGTTCCTTCCATTCCATATCTCATATATTGTCCTATATTCCCCTAGACTCGTACCTATTCAATTTTGAGTGTACACCGCAACTTGAACAACCTATTTTTGGTAATAACGAGAAACGCTCCTATCAATTAGCATAGTTTAATCCATATTATTCACCTATAAATTTTTGCATTCAATGAACCCATTTTTTTATGTGTTCTCACTAAATACACATCCTAATTAGTACCCCTTTTTTGAGTTACTTTTCAAATTCAAGGGTTTTTTATTTTGTTTCATTCTTAAATTTAATATCATGATTATGTGGCTTATTTCATTCTCGACTCTTAAGAGATATATCTTCATGAAGTCAATCACTTCTTTTTTATGCTGAATAAACATCACACATTTAATTATAATATAATAATCAATAAAAATAATGAAGAAACTCTATACATATTTTCTAGCCACATTCATTGGTCCACACACATTTGTATAGACTAGATCAAGCGAATTGACTGGACTTTTTTCCTCTTTAGATAAGAATTTTAGACCATATTTTTTCTCATGAAAGCATCACATTTATTTTCTGAATCACAATTCATATTGTGAATATCTAAAATATAATTTACCTTGGATAAGTTTTCTATTCTCTATTGAATAATTTGATTTGATATCCAGTACCACAAGTTGTTTTCCTCTTCAATTGTTAAGAAACAACTATTTTCTTTACTGTCAACCTGGAATAAATTACCATTTGACATCTAACCTTTCATTAGAGAATTAAATGTATGGACTTTGATGGTGTGAACTTTATGATTAAATGTCACTAGCAATTGTGATTCACGGAGTTCACTCATAATCAAGAGGTTGTGATGCAAGCCTCCCACATATGGAACTTCTATTTTTATTAGCTCATCATTTTCTAATCTTTATTTGAACTTCCTTTGATCTTTAAGGAACCATAATTTCCAAATATCATAATTTCATCAACCCTTTACTTAATATTTTTCAAAAAAATTGTATTTCCTGTTATATAGGATGAGCATCAGCTGTTCAGAAGCTACTGTTCTTTGTAGCTTTATGATTGATCTCTACTAGGTCGGATTTCTCAATCTTATAATTTTCCATCATTGAGATACATGATTGAGTGGAGGCAAAATATAGCCTCCCAAATATATTTTCAACATGTATGGTTGAATTATACTCATATTATTCTTCTAGAGGAGAATAATTATTTTCTATGGTAATTATTCTTGGTTGACCATTATTGACTTATCTCAGAGTTCTGTAGTTTTGGATTCCACCTTTCCTATGTCTGTAATGAATAGCTTTATGTCTAAAGTTAGAATAGTGAAAACAATATCCAAAAAAATCTTCTATATAATGAATAATATAGTCTCATTCTTCTTTATTGACTACCAAGTACTTCCTCGTTTAGATAGATCCTTACCTCTTCACAGTAATACATTGTATGGCCCATAAATCCATAGAATTGAAATTTTATAAGAGGAAATATATTATCACTTTAATTAATCCACATATCACATTATATTGTATAGGTATTTTATTGGAGATAATCTATGGAAAATTGAGTATTATTTTCATCTCTCTTCTCTATTTGGTTTGAAGATGTTGTTGGATCTGAATCTACGGATTACACACAAGAGGGGGGGTGAATTGTGTCTTTTCAAAATTATTAAAATCTCTTCAATTTAGACAAATTCTGTCCACTATGCTTTAGCACGATTAAATATGCAGCGGAAAAAGTAAAAGCATGAACACACGGATGTATAGTGGTTCGGGGAACAGAAGGCCCCTAGTCCACTCCACCAACGCTCAAATCCACGAGCTTGGCGATTTTCACTATCTGGTCCTCGTTTCCACAGACCTGTTCACAACTGAGTACAGGCAGTTGACACCTTTACAAGTTTCAGGCAAACACAGCCTTCCTGGTTCAAACACGAACCCACACAGCTTAGAACGAGAAGCTGATCACTCAAAAATAAAAAGAGTTTCGATAAAGAAAACACTTCTCCAGTTGTTCTTCACAATTGCAACAAAATGCAATTGACAGTAGATAGATCGTCGTCTTCAGAAAATAAAGATCTGTAATCAAAACAGTTCTGAGTCGATCCAGTTGCAATAGATATTACCAGAAACTTCACAACTTCAGCAGCAGTAGATTCACAACAGATAGTCGATGTAGAATACGTGAATCTGTTATCAAGATCTTCTTTCGGTAAAAAGGATTTTACACTTCTTCTCGATCACAGAAAAGAACGCCTTCACACAGTCTCTGTTTCTTGCTTGTTTTAAAAAGATCAATCTCTTTTTTTCACACACTTTCCTGTGTATATATATATATCCGAAGTTTCCAAGATAGAACATATACACTCAAATCTGAGAAAAATCTTCTGCATAAATAGATCCATGAAAATCTCCTTTAGATTCGCGATATTAAATAACAATAGAGCTGTTGTAACTCCCCTGAAGAATCGGCATAAAAAGCTCCGTTTAAATCAATCATTAATCCGTTGAAAAACGTCTTTGATTCAGTCAAAGTCGTACTTAAGAATCGGCTCGAAATCCGCTTAATAATCCGCCTGTTTGACCAATGCAAACGGTAATATCGTCTGTCAAAAATATCCCGACGCCAAACGTAGGGTTGATGACGTGGCTCCAAACGTAGGGTTCACAAACGTAAGGTTCACAAACGTAAGGTTCAGAACGTAAGGTTGAACATACATACTTTCTCTTCAGCATTCAAACGTAGGGTTGATCATCCATACTTTGTCTTGCTTCAACTCTCCAAAGAACGCACGGTTGATTATAAAAGTAAGGTTGATGATCCATACTTTTGAGAAACAAACTCAACACTGAAAACTAACGTACAGTTTCTCTTCCATACTTGTCCAACAACAAAAACGTAAAGTTCCTTCCAGACGTAATGTTCTTCTTCCATACTTTTCAACAACGTAAGGTTCATTAACCATACGTTCCAAAATAACGTAAGGTTCCTTAACCATACATTTCTTTTAACATAAAAGGTAAACTTTTCATCCATACGTTACGTTCATCAACGTAGGGTATGAACAGTGATTCCAGTACGCGCTAAAATTGATCTCGCGCTACAGTGATTCCAGAACGCGCTAAACTTGATCTCGGAATAAATGAAGTATGAAATCTCGTTATATGAAATAAATAAATGAAATAAACTCCTGAAAAATACTCAACGAAATAATTAGTAAATAATTAAGGGTATTTGTGAGCATCAAAATCATCATAAAGAGACAGAGTACTATTTAAAATAATCTCCTCCTTTAAAAAACATTATTTTGAATTGTTTGAAAACAATACGTTGCTCAACAATCTCCCCCTTTTTGATGATCACAAAACCCATAAAATAATAGAGCTAATTTAATTGCAATCTTTATTGAAAAATTAGTTTTATAAAATTTTAGAATTCTGAAAGGATTAAAACAATATTTAACTATAATAAAAATTCTCCCCCATAAAAATAAATTTTCAGCTAAAAAATAGATAAAAGATAAATGTCGTAGATATCCAAATTCTCCCATATATCCAAATTTCTTCATAGGATTCATAGGAAACAAATGAATTTAAATGTTGTGTTTATCCAAATTCTCCCCCTTTTTGTGATATCAAAAAGAATGAAAAATTACTCAGTTGAACACATTCAATATTGCACTGAACTATAAGTAAATGCTATAATTAACTATGTATGAATAAGTGAATTTGTTATACTGGCGAACTTAATCATAAATCAATAAACAACAAAACAAAAAAGTAAGAAAAGAATTTTCATTCACAAGCTGTTATATATAAATGATTGTGATATACAGAGGAATCAAGGTTCAGAGATAAGACAGGGAAAAAAGGTGTCTATCTCCTTTGAATCGCAGTCTTGATCTCTGTAAACTGTTCTCTGAGCCTCTTCATCATCCCATCTTTTAACGTGATGATAAGATCTCTGTTCTCTTGAGTCATATGAATATCTTCAATCAAATTAACTCTGAAAAACTCATGCATTCTTTCTTCTTTTTCAACAAAAAGAGCCAGTTTTTCTGATAATTGATTCAAAAGAATCCTAATCGGTTGCTCTCCAGATGTCAACTGATCCACTAAAAATATCTGATTATCTAGCAAAACTGACAAAGGGGCACTATTACACTGAAGATCGTGTAATCTGTCACTCATATTGCTCAGTGCTCCAGTAATTGCTTGAAATCTCCGAATCAAATCAGGTGAATAGCCTGATCCACTTACAGCACTGTTTGCAACATACTCAAATTTATTCTCCATGTAAACCTTCAACTCAGATAAATCATCTTTCTTTACCATATCTGGTTTTAACTGATCAACAGCTTGCAGCATATCAGTCTTAAAAAAATCGACTTCCTGTCTTGAAACAGTACATTCTTTCAGTTTCTGAAACTTCAACTGCTCTAAGTTCAGAGAATTTCTGAGACTAACATTCTCAGATTCTAACTGAGAGATACGCTTATACAGCTCAACAACTTCTTCTTTTCTCGAATCAGGGGCACCCTGTGCTCTATTCTCATGACCAGAAATAGGTTGATGAGGCAAGGCAAGTGGTAAAGAATCTGCATCTGATTGTTCTTTGTCCTTGTCCTGACAAGGTTGATCCACTGAACTAGCTTTTGAAGCCTGAAACTCTTCCACTGAAAATTCTTCCTGAAGTACTTCTGTATTAGCTTCAGAAGTATGTTCATCACGAACAGTAGTCTCTCTGACTTCTACTGATTGGTCAAGAACAATATCTTCATGTAAATCTTGAGGTCGGGCCACTTCTTCACCAGGCACTGCCTCCATAAGTTGTTCTTGTTGAATTACTTTTTCAACAGCCACAGCAGCAGATTGAGGTTCTTTTTGGATTTCCGGTTGAGCTGCTGGTTCCTCTATAGGTGCAGTCTGTTCCACAACGGCTTCTCTCACAAATGAATAAAAAATTACCGGTTCAGAGGATTTCAAGGCAGGAGAGATAATTTCTTCATCAATTAACCTCTTCCTTCTAGATTGAAGTCCTTCTTGACTTCTCTCTTCCTCAACTTCCTCCATCTCAAAACGAATTCTCCTTGCCACTTTACTAACTCTTGATTTTGCTTGTCCCTCCTTGGACTTAGCCGGTTGAGCCTGAGCACTCTCCGAGGTTTCCTCAGCTCCAACAGGTAAGAGTTTTCCTTTAATTGTGCTCCAGAAGTATCCTACTTTCCTCAAAGTCCCAGCATTAAAAACATTACTGCGGCGACATTTCACCCCAGCATCTACCAATCTGATCATTCCTCTTTTAAATAAAAACAAAGAAATGAACCTTCCATAAGGGAAAAAGGTCATTCTTGCTTCACTCTGATAGCAGTAACTCAAATATCTTATCATAAACCGAGGAAAATTAAACTTAATATCACACATCAGAAGATACATTATGTACATGTCAGGGTATAGGATTTCCTCCATCTCAGCCATTCTTGGTGCTAAACCAGTCTGAACAAATTTTACCAAAATTTTCTGATCGGGTTCCAAATCCTTGATAAACATCTTTTTTATCACTCTGGTTCCAAACAGAAAAGACATAATGTCTTCAGACTTATGTACAGAATCTCCAATATTCCGTAAATCAAAATGAAAAACTCCTTCATGAGGGCAGTTAAGAATTTGACTTATCTCTACAGATGATATTGAAAAGTCCTTATCCTCTATTTGAGCCAATAAACTATCTTCCGTATCTCCAAGGCTAAACTGAACAGTTCTAAAGAAATGTCTCATTTCTGCCTCGTAAAGAAACTCAGAATTTTCACTATTAAAAGCTTGCTCAAGGATTTGAAACGATAACGCTTGCTTCAACAGTAAATTAGTTTCAAACAACCACTCTAAATCGATGACTTTACCTTGCAGTATTTTCCGACCAACTACTTTAGGTTTCTTTGCAGCACTGCTCTCGGCTTCATCGGGACGCTTAGTCTTTGCCATTCGAATAATGATTTCTGAAGGTTCGGAAGTTTATGGTTTGAAGATTCAGAAAAGGGTTTTGGAGCAGATGTGCGGGTTTAGGTTTTCGAAAGGGTTTCCGAAAAAGGTGAAGCAGTTTTAGAAGGTGAAACGGTTCTGACAGCCTTGATTCCCGTGTAATCACTAATCATTACTTTTATTTAAAACAAAATAAAATTACTTATAGCGGGAAACAGAAATTAAGCAGAATTCGAAAACAGAATAAGATTTAAAAAAAAAATTATTTAAAATTAAATAAACCTAACTCCCCCTTAATAAATTCAAACCTTGCCGTGGGAAGTGGTTTAGTAAAAATATCTGCTAATTGATTTTCTGTATTTACAAATTCTAAAAATATATCCTTTTTAAACACATGATCTCTTAAAAAGTGATGTCTTATATCAATGTGCTTAGTTCTAGAATGACTAATAGGATTTTTTGAAATATTAATTGCACTAGTATTATCACATAAAATAGGTGTATTATTGAAATTTAATCCAAAGTCCATAAGAGTGTTTTTCATCCACAACACATGTGCACAGCAACTACCTGCAGACACATATTCTGCCTCGGCTGTTGACAGGGCAACTGAGTGTTGTTTCTTACTAGACCATGATACTAAAGACTTTCCTAAAAAGTGACATGTTCCTGAAGTACTCTTCCTATCTAATCTACAGCTTCCAAAGTCAGCATCTGAATATGAAATTAAATTAAAATCAGAGGTTTTTGGATAAAGCAGAGATTGATAAATAGTACCTTTTAAATATCTAAAAATTCTTTTAACAGCAGTTAAGTGGGATTCTTTGGGATTTGATTGAAATCGAGCACAAAGACATACTGAATACATTATATCTGGTCTACTAGCAGTAAGATATAACAAACTACCAATCATACCTCTATATAACTTGTTGTCCACTGATTTTCCAGTTTCATCCAAATCAAGTTTTATATTAGTACACACACTACTAGAAAAGGGGGCAGTGGAGGCCCCCTGACTCGGGCGACCGCCATTGGCGGTCGCTATAGCCCACCTTTAGCGACCGCCAATGGCGGTCGCTAACCTCCCTAAAAATATTCGGGGGGTTTCTGCGCCCCCCCCCCCCCCCCCCCCCGCGCCCTCTCGATCTCTGCCCTAACCCCTCGCCGCCCTCCCTCGCGCCGCCCTCCCCCCGCCGCCCGGCCTCCCCCGCCGCCCGGCCTCCCCCGCCGCCCGGCCTCCCCCGCCTCCCGGCCTCCCCCTCCGCCCGCCCTCCCCCGCCGCCCGCCCTCCCCCGCCGCCCGCCCTCCCCCGCCGCCCGCCCTCCCCCGCCGCCCGTCCTCCCCCGCCGCCTGCCTTCCGGCCTCCGGCCGCCGCCCTCCGCCTTCGGGCCTCCGGCCGCCGCCCTCCGGCCTCCGGCCTCTCGGCCCTCCCCCCCCCCCCACCCCGGACGGCACCCGCACCCCGGACAGCCCCCGGCGCGCACTCCGGACCGCCCCCCGCACCCCGGACGCCTCCCCGCACCCCGGACAGCACCCCCCCCCCCGCGCACTCCGGACCGCACCCCGGACGCCTCCCCGCACCCCGGACAGCACCCCCCCGCGCACTCCGGACCGCCCCCCGCACCCCGGACGCCTCCCCACACCCCGGACAGCCCCCCCTGCACTCGGACACCCCCCTCCGAATCCGGACAGCCCCCCCGCACCCCGGACAGCCCCCCCCCCCCCCCCCCCCCCGCACTCGGACACCCCCCCTCCGAACCCGGACAGCCCCCCCGCACCCCGGACAGGCCCCCCGCACCCCGGACACCCCACCCCGCACCCCCGACAACCCCCCTGCACCCCAGACAGCCCCCCCTCCCCCGCACCTCGGACACCCCCGCACCCCGAACACCCCTGCCCGCACCCCTGACAGGCCCCCGACACCCCGGACACCCCTCCCCGCACCTCGGACAGCCCCCCCCCCCCACCCCCCCCAACCCCGGACACCCCCCCCCCCTCGTTGCCCGTCCCCCGTCCCCTCACCGCCTCCTCTCCTCCAGTTCCCCGCCGCCGCCGCCGCCCGTCCCCTCCCTTGTCGCACCGCCTTTGGCTCCGGCTCCCCTTCGCTGCTCCTCTCCCTCGCAGCACCGCCTTCGGCTCCCCTCCCTTTCAGGTTTGTAGCTCAATCAGGTAACATGAGCTTTCAGTTACATTATTATTTTATCAATGGTTCATAAACAAATGATTAATATTTATTTTGAATATAGTTGATTTGAAAAATGTAAATGTAATAAGTATTGTGTAAATGTTTGTTATACAGATATTATTATGGATAAGAGTTGGATTGATCTTCCAAATCGAACGTCTAGAGAATATTTCAATGGCATTATGCAGTTTATTGACTTCACGAGAGGATTTGAATGTGACTATATTAGTTGTCCATGTAGAAAATGTGCTAACAGATATCAATTCACACGAGATACTGTGAGGGAGCACCTTTTCTTTAATGGATTTCTGAAAAATTATAAGAGTTGGACTCGTCATGGAGAAGAATATGTTCGTTGTCAAAATACAGATGCAGCTCAGATGGATGTTGATGCAAGGATGACTGATCCAATGCATGAAATGCTTACTGAAATGGTACGTGGGTTTGATCCTGAAGGCATTGACATCCAGAATCTTGAGACCGGTGAGATAAATCTTCGCTCTGGTGCAGATCGTGATTCGAGGAGGTTTTATGAAGTACTTGATGATGCGAAAACAGAATTATATCCTGGATGTACTTCTTACAATAAACTGTCGTTCATCGTGGAGTTGTTGCATTTGAAGACTTTGAACAATTGGTCAGACACATCATTCGACATGCTTTTGGTTTTATTGAAAAAAGTTCTTCCTGTCGATGCTAAGATTCCTGAGTCGTATTACTATGCTCGTAAGTTGACAGAGAACTTAGGTTTTACATATGAGACTATAGATGCATGTGCAAACAACTGTATGTTGTTTAGAAATGAAACTGCTCATTTGGATATCTGTACGGTTTGTGGCGCTTCCAGGTGGAAAGAGAACAGGGGAAATAAGACTCATCAAAGTCAGATTGCGATACAGGGGAAACCGATTGCCGTAAAGCAAATGCGTTACTTTCCCCTTAAACCGAGGTTGAAAAGATTTTTTATGTCATCTAAAGTTTCTAATTTAATGAGATGGCATGCAGAAAGAGTTCATGAAAGTGACATGTTAACCCACCCGGCAGACTCTCATGCATGGAAGGATTTTGATAAGAGACATCCCGACTTTGCTAAAGATGTTCGTAATGTCCGATTGGGATTGGCAGCAGATGGTTTCAATCCATTCAAGTCTATGGTTGGTGCAACTCATAGCACATGGCCCGTGGTGTTGGTTCCATATAATCTTCCTCCGTGGCTTTGTATGAAGCAACAATTTATATTACTTTCCACTCTTATTGATGGACCTAAAAGTCCGGGGGATAAGATTGATGTTTACCTTCAGCCATTGATTGATGAGTTGAATGAATTTTGGGGCGATGGTGTGATGACTTATGACTGCGAAACGAATGAAATGTTCAAACTGCATGCAGCTTTATTGTGGACAATCAATGACTTCCCAGCTTATGCAAATTTATCAGGCTGGAGTACGAAAGGGGAATTTGCTTTCCCTTGTTGCAATAAAAGTAAAAAATCTGTATGGCTTAAACATTCCAAAAAATGGGCATACATGGGTCAGAGGCGTTTTCTCCCTCCCCAGCACAGGTTCAGAAAGGACAGAGTGGCATTTGATGGTTCTAGAGAGTTCAGCCCAGCACCAAAGATCATGACAGGAGTCGAAATGTTATCGCAGATTGAGGAAGAAAACATCCGCACGGTATATGAAATTCAGGATTTGGTGGCTCCTCCAGTACGTAATATTCGTGCTGCGGGTAGGCAGCGCAGTCACAATTGGAAAAAGAAAAGTATTTTTTATAGTCTTCCGTATTGGAAAACTAACATGTTGAGGCATAATTTGGATGTCATGCACATTGAAAAAAATGTTTGTGATAACATATTGTGGACCATTTTAGGTGTCAGTGGAAAGTCAAAGGACCATGTTAATGCACGCCGTGATTTGGAAGAAATGGGTTTAAGGAAACAATTGCATTTACAGTTAGCTGAGGGAAACAAGGCATATATGCCTGCTGCACAGTATTCGATGACTACAGAGGAGAAAGAGACATTTCTTTCCATTTTGAAGATGGTCAAGGTGCCTGATGGTTACTCTTCTAATATTTCAAAGTGTGTGAATCTGACGAGCAAGACATTGCAAGGGTTGAAAAGTCATGACAATCACATATTACTTCAGCAGTTGATTCCAATCGCAATTTGTGATTGTTTATCCCCCAATGTTGTTCAGCCCTTGATTGAGATGAGTAATTTTTTTAGACAGCTTTGTTTAAGAAATCAACGAATGAGTGATTTAAAAAGTTTGCAGGACCGAATTGTACTTACGCTTTGTCACTTTGAGAAACTTTTCCCCCCCTCGTTTTTCGATGTTATGGTCCACTTAACAGTGCACCTAACTGATGAAGTAATGGCTGCTGGTCCAGTGCAATTCAGGTGGATGTATCCTATTGAACGGTGTTTGAGTACATTGAAAAGATTTGTACGCAACAGAGCTCGTCCAGAGGCATCAATAGCCAATGGTTATTTGATGGACGAGTGTACTACCTTTTGTGCAGAATATCTTACGGATGTTGAAACAAAATTAGATAAGCCCTCTCGGATTCATGATGGTCCAGTTGGAGAAGGAACCACATTTGATATGGACAACATCGAGTGGATACAAGCACATCGATATATCTTGTTCAATACTCCATCAGTTGCACCATTAATGCAGTAAGTATCTTATCAATGTGCTTGTATAACTTTTACATGTTTTCTTTGCATAAGTTGATCTTTTAAACATCGCGTAATCATTTGCAGGAAACACATTAATGAGATAAAAGAAGAGATGCATCGTGCGACTGAGTTGCAAATTCAACAATCTCATTATGCGGCATTTCATGATTGGTTCAAGGATTATGTATGTATAAATTGATTTTCATTATGAGTGAAGTATTAAACTAATTCTTTCTGCATATATCAGTATTGATTTTTATAAATTATGTAGGTTCGTAAGCTGAGGGAGTTAGGGGACCCCACGTTACCTGAAGTATTTATCCAACTGGCTGAGGGTCCATCTATAACCGCTCGTCGTTATAAAGCTATTGATGCTAATGGTTTTCGATTTCGCATTAAAGATGTTGATGACAAACGAGCAACACAAAACAGTGGAATCGGTTGTCCCTTTGTCGATTCTGGTTATTACTATGGTCAATTGATAGACATCATTGAAGTTGTATACACACACGGTTTGAAGTACATATTGTTAAAGTGTAATTGGGTTGATCCAGTGCGTGGATGTAAAGTCGATCAATATCAGTTTTCATTGGTGAATTTTAACTACATGTTATACAGAAATAATGAACGAGTTGAGAATGAACCTTTCATCTTGACATCACAAGCGGAACAAGTATTCTTCGTTACTTTGCCTTCGGATCCAAGTTGGCAAGTTGTTGTCAAAATGTCTCGGCGAGGAGTGTTTTTATTTGAAGAAGATGAACCCGAGACTGTTCCGTTTGTTTACCAACAACTTGATCAACATACCGTAGTTCAACGTGAAGAAGATATTTATTGGGTCAGAGCGGCTGTTGAAGGAGAAACGGTCGATTTGCATGCTTAATGAAAGGTATAATTGTTTTCCCTCTATTCAGTAGAATGTCCTAGGATATCATAAATTATCTAATCATTTTATAAATCCTTATAAGTTTTAATCCTCACTTTTGTAAGTTAATTCAGTCATAAATATTTAGGTTGATTAACTTTCTGATTTTTTAAAATTCATTCACAACTAATTATTCAATCCATTTTTTGTTTGATTAACAGTTGTACAAGTTTGATTTATTAAGAACAATCCAATTTATCTTTTAAACACTTTGGACTCATTACTGATATTTTGTATGATTGCAGACATGTCAGGGGAAGAGGCAGAAAATCCACATCATCCATCTGAGGCATCTACGTCTCAGGGTCGAGGTATGTTTGACAGTCATTATCTATATTATTTATGTAATTAACATATATATATATATATATAACATTTGTCAATTTATATATAAAATTGTTTTCAACAGGATCAGACTCGGCTGCTTCTTCCTCTCGCAGGAGAGGCCCTTGTCGTGGCATATTAGCATGGAATTCCGACACGACGATAGATGTTTCATTTGATGAGGTATTTCATCCCGTGGGACCGAATGCCCCGGCATTTATTCGTCAGCTGGGTCATATCATACGTGACCCACATCGATTTCCATTGACCACGCGTGATTGGGCTTCTATCCCTCAGGACACATTAGATCGTCTATGGAGGGAGGTTCAGGTAAGAAAATAATTTTACTTTATTTTCTATTTATAAATAATACTAATATGTTTGATTATTTTCATTATAGAAAAATTTGAAAGTATGCCCTGAAGAGTTTCGGCCCGTGTGTATGAGCAAATGCCGTAAGCTGTGGAAAGATTATAAAGGCAAAGTGAAGAGGGACCACTGGGTACCAAATGTGGGTGCCCCTGACATTTTGGAAAAAGTCCCGAGAGGTGTCCTCCCGGCTCAGTGGCGTGACTTGGTTGCATATTGGTCTACTGAGGGTGTTGCGGTTTGTATATTAATTATTTTGTTGTATATATATTTTCAAGAATATGTGATTTGTTTGAAATTTGAATGAATTGAATGTAGGAGGTGTCAACACGCCATTCGGAGAATCGAGCGTTGCAGGGACCAGCTCACAGGCTCGGGACTCGTCACGTGTCTCAAATCCGACATGAGGTATATATTATTCACTTTTTAATTAATTAATTAATATGGTTTTGTGTTTATATTCTTTTAATATACAGTTGCGAGGGCAAGGTGCAGCAACTGATAAAATGTCGGTGTGGATAAGGACTCGTGATCGCAATGATCCAGAGGTTGCAGCATTGATAGTAAGTGTCTGTACTTACCAATAATTACATAAATCTTTATATTAACATATATATATTTATATATATTTAAATATTTCACAGGATCAATTTGAAGCTGAGTTAGAACATCTGCCAGAGGACCAGCGACAGCTTCCCATGCAACGGGATGAGATCTTTCATCGCATTATTGGTCGGGACGGGCATGGCTATAGTTTGACCTATGGAGCAGGGATTCCTCGTTCTGTAGTGTCACGCGCTGCAGTTGTCGGTCCTGCTGTTGCTCATATGACACAGCAGATGTCAGATTTTGAGGCACGGCTGCGCGCTTCCGAGGAGACAAATGCGCAATTGACAGCTGAGGTAAGAGCACTGCGGGAATATGTGCGTCGAGCTGATGGTACAGGGGATCATACGACGCAGGTATATACTGTATTTATTTATTTAATTTAAATTATTTTTGTTATTAAAATATTTATAATGTTTATTTGTTGTAGGCACCTGGTCCACCAGAAGGAGGTAACAGTGATGGCAACGCGTGACGCACCATATATTCACGAGATATGTTTTTTGTTTTTACTGGTAGGGTTGACATTGATGTACTGTATTTATTCATTTAAGTAATGCATTATTACCATCCATGGTGGTCTTTTAAATATTTTATACACATATTGAGTTTTTGATCAGATAATCTTGAATGATTCTACATTTGAAAAAGTCGAACTAATTCCAACAGATCAATAAATCTGATATTATAGATTATGTATTATCCAATATATTTTTTATAAATTTTTGTATGGTATCGATAAAAGAAATATGTATTAATTAGATGTTATCACTTTTATTTTTCACTTTTGTAATCAATGGGATGACCTTTGCACCCCCGGAGAGCCCCCCGCACCGCCGTACAGCCCCCCGCACCCCCGTACAGCCACCCGCGCACCCCCGTACAGCCCCCCGTACCCCCGTACAGCCCCCCGCACCCCCGTACAGCCCCCCCGCACCCCCGTACAGCCCCCCGCACCGCCGTACGGCCCCCCGCACCCCCGTACAGCCACCCGCGCACCCCCGTACAGCCCCCCGCACCCCCGTACAGCCCCCCCCCCCCCCCCGCACCCCCGTACAGCCCCCCGCACCCCCGTACAGCCCCCCGCACCCCCGTACAGCCCCCCGAACCCCCGTACAGCCCCCCGCCACCCCCGTACAGCCCCCCCTGCACCCCCGTACAGCCCCCCGCACCCCCGTACAGCCCCCCCGCACCCCCGCCACCCCCCGTACAGCCCCCCTGCATCCCCGTATAGCCCCCCGCACCCCCGTACAGCCCCCCCCCCCCCCCCGCACCCCCGTACAGCCCCCCCCCCCCCCCCCCCCGCACCCCCCTACAGCCCCCCGCACCCCCGTACAGCCCCCCCCCCCCCCACCCCCGTACACCCCCCGCACCCCCGTACTGCCCCCGCCACGCCCGTACAGGCCCCCGCCACCCCCGTACAGGCCCCCACACCCCCGTACAGCCCCCCCGCACCCCCGTACAGCCCCCCGAACCCCCGTACAGCCCCCCGCCACCCCCGTACAGCCCCCCGCACCCCCGTACAGCCCCCCCCCCCCCCCGCACCCCCGTACAGCCCCCCGAACCCCCGTACAGCCCCCCGCCACCCCCGTACAGCCCCCCGCCACCCCCGGAGAGCCCCCCCGCCACCCCCGTACAGCCCCCCCGCACCCCCGTACAGCCCCCCGAACCCCCGTACAGCCCCCCGCCACCCCCGTACAGCCCCCCGCACCCCCGTACAGCCCCCCCCCCCCCCCCCGCACCCCCGTACAGCCCCCCGAACCCCCGTACAGCCCCCCGCCACCCCCGTACAGCCCCCCGGCACCCCCGGAGAGACCCCCCCGCCACCCCCGGCGCGCGCTGAAATGGCGCGTTGGGGGGTCAAAACCACCCGAACGACCTCCGAATGCCACGAAACCGTACGACAACATCCGTGGCGTCAATTGTGAAATGGTCGGCCAGACGGCACCTCATTCGGAGGTGCCGTGCGACCGCGGCGGCCGGAAACGCGTTTCCGGCGCCGTTAAACACCAAAACGGCGTGCGGCGGTCCGATTCGGAGCAAACGTGCTCCGAACGACCTGAAACCGCACGGGGACGACAGGAATATTATTCCTGAGATGCAGGAGGAGGCCGCACGTCCATCGGACGTGCGGTGCGCGCGGCACGCCCGATTGTGTCTTTTTCAGCAGCGCGGCGCGCGCTGAATTGGCGCGTTGGGGGGTCAAAACCACCTGAACGACCTCTGAATGCCACGAAACCGTACGACAACATCCGGGGCGTCAATTGTGAAATGGTCGGCCAGACGGCACCTCATTCGGAGGTGCCGTGCGACCGCGGCGGCCGGAAACGCGTTTCCGGCGCCGTTAAACACCAAAACGGCGTGCGGCGGTCCGATTCGGAGCAAACGTGCTCCGAACGACCTGAAACCGCACGGGGATGACAGGAATATTATTCCTGAGATGCAGGAGGAGGCCGCACGTCCATCGGATGTGCGGTGGCGCGCGGCACGCCCGATTGTGTCGTTTTCAGCAGCGCGGCGCGCGCTGAAATGGCGCGTTGGGGGGTCAAAACCACCCGAACGACCTCCGAATGCCACGAAACCGTACGACAACATCCGTGGCGTCAATTGTGAAATGGTCGGCCAGACGGTACCTCATTCGGAGGTGCCGTGCGACCGCGGCGGCCGGAAACGCGTTTCCGGCGCCGTTAAACACCAAAACGGCGTGCGGCGGTCCGATTCGGAGCAAACGAGCTCCGAACGACCTGAAACCGCACGGGGACGACAGTAATATTATTCCTGAGATGCAGGAGGAGGCCGCACGTCCATCGGACATGCGGTGCGCGCGGCACGCCCGATTGTGTCGTTTTCAGCAGCGCGGCGCGCGCTGAAATGACGCGTTGGGGGGTCAAAACCACCCGAACGACCTCCGAATGCCACGAAACCGTACGACAACATCCGGGGCGTCAATTGTGAAATGGTCGGCCAGACGGAACCTCATTCGGAGGTTCCGTGCGACCGCGGCGGCTGGAAACGCGTTTCCGGCGCCGTTAAACTCCAAAACGGCGTGCGGCGGTCCGATTCGGAGCAAACGTGCTCCGAACGACCTGAAACCGCACGGGGACGAGAGGAATATTATTCCTGAGATGCAGGAGGAGGCCGCACGTCCATCGGACGTGCGGTGCGCGCGGCACGCCCGATTGTGTCGTTTTCAGCAGCGCGGCGCGCGCTGAAATGACGCGTTGGGGGGTCAAAACCACCCGAACGACCTCCGAATGCCACGAAACCGTACGACAACATCCGGGGCGTCAATTGTGAAATGGTCGGCCAGACGGCACCTCATTCGGAGGTGCCGTGCGACCGCGGCGGCCGGAAACGCGTTTCCGGCGCCGTTAAACACCAAAACGGCGTGCGGCGGTCCGATTCGGAGCAAACGTGCTCCGAACGACCTGAAACCGCACGGGGACGACAGGAATATTATTCCTGAGATGCAGGAGGAGGCCGCACGTCCATCGGACGTGCGGTGCGTGCGACACGCCCGATTGTGTCGTTTTCAGCAGCGCGGCGCGCGCTGAAATGGCGCGTTGGGGGGTCAAAACCACCCGAACGACCTCCGAATGCCACGAAACCGTACGACAACATCCGGGGCGTCAATTGTGAAATGGTCGGCCAGACGGCACCTCATTCGGAGGTGCCGTGCGACCGCGGCGGCCGGAAACGCGTTTCCGGCGCCGTTAAACACCAAAACGGCGTGCGGCGGTCCGATTCGGAGCAAACGTGCTCCGAACGACTTGAAACCGCACGGGGACGACAGGAATATTATTCCTGAGATGCAGGAGGAGGCCGCACGTCCATCGGACGTGCGGTGCGCGCGGCACGCCCGATTGTGTCGTTTTCAGCAGCGCGGCGCGCGCTGAAATGGCGCGTTGGGGGGGTCAAAACCACCCGAACGACCTCCGAATGCCACGAAACCGTACGACAACATCCGGGGCGTCAATTGTGAAATGGTCGGCCAGACGGCACCTCATTCGGAGGTGCCGTGCGACCGCGGCGGCTGGAAACGCGTTTCCGGCGCCGTTAAACACCAAAACGGCGTGCGGCGGTCCGATTCGGAGCAAACGAGCTCCGAACGACCTGAAACCGCACGGGGACGACAGGAATATTATTCCTGATATGCAGGAGGAGGCCGCACGTCCATCGGACGTGCGGTGCGCGCGGCACGCCCGATTGTGTCGTTTTCAGCAGCGCGGCGCGCGCTGAAATGGCGCGTTGGGGGGTCATAACCACCCGAACGACCTCCGAATGCCACGAAACCGTACGACAACATCCGGGGCGTCAATTGTGAAATGGTCGGCCAGACGGCACCTCATTCGGAGGTGCCGTGCGACCGCGGCGGCCGGAAACGCGTTTCCGGCGCCGTTAAACTCCAAAACGGCGTGCGGCGGTCCGATTCGGAGCAAACGTGCTCCGAACGACCTGAAACCGCACGGGGACGAGAGGAATATTATTCCTGAGATGCAGGAGGAGGCCGCACGTCCATCGGACGTGCGGTGCGCGCGGCACGCCCGATTGTGTCGTTTTCAGCAGCGCGGCGCGCGCTGAAATGACGCGTTGGGGGGTCAAAACCACCCGAACGACCTCCGAATGCCACGAAACCGTACGACAACATCCGAGGCGTCAATTGTGAAATGGTCGGCCAGACGGCACCTCATTCGGAGGTGCCGTGCGACCGCGGCGGCCGGAAACGCGTTTCCGGCGCCGTTAAACACCAAAACGGCGTGCGGCGGTCCGATTCGGAGCAAACGTGCTCCGAACGACCTGAAACCGCACGGGGACGACAGGAATATTATTCCTGAGATGCAGGAGGAGGCCGCACGTCCATCGGACGTGCGGTGCGCGCGGCACGCCCGATTGTGTCGTTTTCAGCAGCGCGGCGCGCGCTGAAATGGCGCGTTGGGGGGTCAAAACCACCCGAACGACCTCCGAATGCCACGAAACCGTACGACAACATCCGGGGCGTCAATTATGAAATGGTCGGCCAGACGGCACCTCATTCGGAGGTTCCGTGCGACCGCGGCGGCCGGAAACGCGTTTCCGGCGCCGTTAAACACCAAAACGGCGTGCGGCGGTCCGATTCGGAGCAAACGTGCTCCGAACGACCTGAAACCGCACGGGGACGAGAGGAATATTATTCCTGAGATGCAGGAGGAGGCCGCACGTCCATCGGACGTGCGGTGCGCGCGGCACGCCCGATTGTGTCGTTTTCAGCAGCGCGGCGCGCGCTGAAATAGCGCGTTGGGGGGTCAAAACCACCCGAATGACCTCCAAATGCCACGAAACCGTGCGACAACATCCGGGGCGTCAATTGTGAAATGGTCGGCCAGACGGCACCTCATTCGGAGGTGTCGTGCGACCGCGGCGGCCGGAAACGCGTTTCCGGCGCCGTTAAACACCAAAACGGCGTGCGGCGGTCCGATTCGGAGCAAACGTGCTCCGAACTACCTGAAACCGCACGGGGACGACAGAAATATTATTCCTGAGATGCAGGAGGAGGCCGCACGTCCATCGGACGTGCGGTGCGCGCGGCACGCCCGATTGTGTCGTTTTCAGCAGCGCGGCGCGCGCTGAAATGGCGCGTTGGGGGGTCAAAACCACCGGAACGACCTCCGAATGCCACGAAACCGTACGACAACATCCGAGGCGTCAATTGTGAAATGGTCGGCCAGACGGCACCTCATTCGGAGGTGCCGTGCGACCGCGGCGGCCGGAAATGCGTTTCCGGCGCCGTTAAACACCAAAACGGCGTGCGGCGGTCCGATTCGGAGCAAACGTGCTCCGAACGACCTGAAATGCGATTATTTCTTGAATCGAAGTTTTTAAATTATTATAGCACAATGATTTGATATTATATATATATTAAATATATATTAAATATATATTAAAACATTTAAAATATATTATATATATATATATATTTAAAATATTGTATTTAATAGTATATATATATATATATTTATAGCACAATGATTTGTATTTAAAATATTGTATTTAATAGTATATATATATTATAGCACAATGATCTGTATTTAAAATATTGTATTTAATAGTATATATATATTATAGCACAATGATTTGATATTATATATATATTAAATATATATTAAAACATTTAAAATATTATATATATATATATATATATTTATATTCAATTCAATAAAAAAATTTTAAATTTTTTTTTTTAGAATAGCGACCGCCATTGGCGGTCGCTATAGGCCTCTAGCGACGAGGCAACAGCGACCGCCATTGGCGGTCGCTGCGCGGCCGCTACAGCCCTTTAGCGACCGCCAATGGCGGTCGCTAATGGCCTTATATATAGTAGTGACATAGGAGTTGTAAATGGCTTGCTGTTTTAAAGTCCAAATTTCTTAAGTAAATCAGTAATGTATTTGCATTGATTTAAAACATTTCCAAAATCATTTTGAAATATTTGAAGACCCAAAATAAAATTTAATTCTCCCATCATACTCATTTCAAATTCTTTTTGCATTAATTCTGAAAATTCATGAAAAAGAATTTTATTGGTTGATCCAAAAATTACATCATCAACATAAATTTGAACCAACAAAACATTATTTTTCACAGTTTTCTTAAAGAGTGTTGGATCTGCTAGTCCAACAGTAAAATCATTTTTCAAAAGAAAAGAACTTAGTCTTTCATACCAAGCTCTAGGTGCTTGTTTAAGGCCACAAAGAGCTTTAGTAAGTTTGAAAACAGAATCTGGTTTTTGAGAATTTTCAAAACCAGGAGGTTGCTCAACATAAACTTCCTCCATTATATAACCATTTAAAAAGGAAGATTTAACATCCATATGAAATAATTTAAAATTCATATAAGATGCATAGGCTAAAAGGATTCTAATGGCTTCTAACCTGGCTACAGGTGCAAAGGTCTCATCATAATCTATTCCTTCTTCTTGATTATATCCTTTAGCTACTAATCTTGCTTTATTTCTAGTTATTATCCCTTGATCATCCTGTTTATTCCTAAAGACCCATTTAGTTCCTATTACTGGATAATCATGTGGTCTTTCAACTAATTCCCAAACCTTATTTCTCTTGAACTGGTTCAATTCATCCTGCATTGCTATTACCCAGCTCTCATCATCTAAGGCTTCTTCTATGGTCTTAGGTTCTTGTTGGGATAGGAAAGCAGAGAACTCAACTATGTTTCCAAGGTTTCTTCTAGTTTGAATACCAGTCTCTAAGTTACCTATCACAGATTCTAAAGGGTGATTTTTTAAGGTTCTAGACTGTCTAGGCATTACATTCAAAGGTTCTTCAGTGTCATGTTCTTCTGAACTGGACTGAATTTCTTTTATATCATTTTCAAAATCATTCTTTAAATTCTCAAGTCTCATGTTTTCATTAGAATCAGGTTCATCTATTTGTTCTATCCTTTTCTCAAAAGGATCAGATTCATCAAATTTCACATGAACTGATTCTTCAACAATCCTTGACTTTTTATTATAGACTCTATAAGCTTTGGAGGTTGCAGAATATCCTAAGAAAATACCTTTATCAGATTTTGGATCAAATTTACCAAGATTATCTTTGGTATTCAAGATGTAAACCTTGCATCCAAAAACTTTAAAGTAATTTACTTTAGTTTTTCTGTTATTCCATAGTTCATAGGGTGTCTTTTTCAAAATAGGTCTTATTAAAATTCTATTCATTATATAACAAGCTGTATTAACAGCTTCTGCCCAGAAATATATAGGTAGGCTATATTCATTTAACATAGTTCTAGACATTTCTTGAATAGTTCTATTTCTTCTTTCTACAATCCCATTCTGTTGAGGTGTTCTTGGAGCAGAGAAGGTGTGTTTAATACCCATGTTTGAGCAAAAGGAATTAAATTCCTGGTTCTCAAATTCTCCACCATGATCACTTCTCAATGAGATTATATTAAAACCCTTTTCATTTTGAATAGATTTACAAAAACCTTCAAATAAACTAAAAGCTTCACTTTTATATTTCAAAAAGAAAATCCAAGTAAATCTAGAATAATCATCAACTAATACATAAACATATAATTTACCAGCTAAACTTGCTACTCTTGAAGGTCCAAACAAATCCATATGGATAAGTTCTAGAGGTTAAGTTGTAGCAACTTTATTAACAGATTTGAATGATGATTTGTGTTGCTTGCCAAGCTGACATGCATCACAGAATCTGTCATTTTCAAATTTGAGACTAGGCAAATCAGAAACTAAATGTTTCTTAGATAATTTATGTAAAGCATATATATTGCAATGACCAAGTCTTCTATGCCAGATCCAGGATTCACTTATATTAGCAGTTAAGCAGTTTACTTGTTGTTTACACAAGGAATAAAAATCCAAAGTATAAACATTATCAGTTCTGGGTGCTCTAAACTTAAACAGTTTATCTTTAGAAACAGTACAACTATTGTTAGTAAAATCAACAGTGTATCCATCATCACAGAGTTGAGAGATACTTATCAGATTGTGTTTTAACCCTTGTACATAAAGTACTTTGTTGATTGAGACTGTCTCTGGATCTCCAACTGTTCCAATACCAATAATCTTTCCTTTGGCATTGTCACCAAAGGTGACAAGTCCTCCTTCCTTTCGAGTAAGAGAAGAGAAATTAGCTGAAGTTCCACTCATGTGTCTTGAGTAGCCACTGTCCATATACCATATTTCTTTCTTTCTTTGGTGACCTGCTACCTGCAAATACATTCAAACAAATTGCTTTGGTACCCATATTTTGTTGGGTCTAGGAGTGTTAGCAAGCAGTGATCTGGGTATCCAGATTTGCTTTGTTTTCTTAAAATTGATTGAATCATATAGATCATTGGAAATATAAGCTTTCTTAATTCCACATATTTGAGGTTGTCTTAGAAAACAGTTTTTAGCTATATGACCTTTTGTTCCACAGAAGTTACAAATAACCTGTTTAGTGCTAGGAACAAAATAATTTTTGTATAACTTAGGTTTTTCTCCTTTACTTCCAATTCCAAACCTTTCCCTTTTAATTACAGTTTTTCCAAGTATCTCATTTAAGGTGTTTTCTCCTTTTGTAAAAACTAATGCAGCCTCTTTATAAGATTCTACTTCATCCTGTAGAGTTTTTATTTTTGATTCAAAATTAATTTTATTTGAGTCAGCAGAGTTGTATTTGTCAATAAATTCCTTATGTTGTTTTAGCAAAGTATTTATTTCATCTGAAATAGCTTTATGCAAGTTCTTTATAGATTTATATTTTTTAAATAATGAGTCATACCTTTCTTCAAGCATATTGCAGTAAGCTGCAAGTTTTTTATTTGAGAAGCTTATTTCAGAGTTTGATTCATTATTTGAGTCAGAGGAGTAGTATGAGTGTACCTCATCAGTTTCAGCCATGAAACACATATTTTCTTTTAAATTGGCTTCCTCCTTCTCTGAGCTTGATTCAGAAGAATTACTTGAGTCTTCAGAAACACTCCAAGTAGCTTTCATAGCTTTCTTGTCTTTCTGCTCATAATCATTTATTTTGAAGAATTTCTTCTTCTTTGCATCTTTCAATTTAGGGCAATCCGGTCTGATATGTCGCATCTTTTTGCATTCATAACATCTCACTTCCTTGCTATCCTTCTTGAAGGATTTCTTGAAGTCTTTCTTCTTACTGTAGAACTTTCTGAATTTTATGGCTAGCTGAGCCAGTTCTTCATCCGAATTTGAAGAATCAGAGCTTTCTGATTTAGCATTTACTTCTCTGTTCTTCATCATTCTATCCTTTTGTTGAGAAGTCGCTTTCAAAGCAGTATTTTCCCTTTTTATATAGACTTTATGCTCATTTACCTCATCTTGCATTTCAGCCTCGTACATCATCAATGTACCAATCAGCTCTCTCATAGTTAGATCTTTAACAAAAGTTGATTGTCTGATTGCTGCAGAGATTCCATTCCATCGAGTAGGAAGTACTCTCAGTACCTTTAACGCTTGATCAGCCTGCTTGATTGGTTCTCCTAGAGCTGTTATATTATTGAAAATTTCTGTCAATCTTCCATTCATCTGAGTGATGCTCTCTCCTTCAATCATTCTGAAAGTATCGAATTTTAATTTAGCAGTTGCATATCTCATCTGTCTTACATTATCTGTTCCTTCATAAGCAACAGCTATTGTTTGCCACATTTCATATGCAGTCGGGCATTGAGATACTCTGTTAAATTCATCCGGTCCTAGACCACAGATGATTTCATTCATAGCTTTTGAATTCATTTCATACTCAGCCTCTGTAGCAGCACTCCATGTATCGGGATTTTCAGGAATTTCATAGGGAGTCAGAATCTTTGAATAGACTTTGTAACCAAGATTTTTCAGATAAATAATCATACGTGACTTCCAGCAGCCATAATTATCTCCATTAAAGTAAGGTGCTCTGACCATTGACATTCCCTCTCTCGTATCATCCATGATACACTATGTATAATCTTTAAATACTTCTAGCTTGATAAAACTTTAAAAATAAGAAGCTCCTCCTTTAATACCAATTGTTGGATCTGAATCTACGGATTACACACAAGAGGGGGGGTGAATTGTGTCTTTTCAAAATTATTACAATCTCTTCAATTTAGACAAATTCTGTCCACTATGCTTTAGCACGATTAAATATGCAGCGGAAAAAGTAAAAGCATGAACACACGGATGTATAGTGGTTCGGGGAACAGAAGGCCCTAGTCCACTCCACCAACGCTCAAATCCATGATCTTGGCGATTTTCACTATCTGGTCCTCGTTTCCACAGACCTGTTCACAACTGAGTACAGGCAGTTGACACCTTTACAAGTTTCAGGCAAACACAGCCTTCCTGGTTCAAACACGAACCCACACAGCTTAGAACGAGAAGCTGATCACTCAAAAATAAAAAGAGTTTCGATAAAGAAAACACTTCTCCAGTTGTTCTTCACAATTGCAACATAATGCAATTGACAGTAGATAGATCGTCGTCTTCAGAAAATAAAGATCTGTAATCAAAACAGTTCTGAGTCGATTCAGTTGCAATAGATATTACCAGAAACTTCACAACTTCAGCAGCAGTAGATTCACAACAGATAGTCGATGTAGAATACGTGAATCTGTTATCAAGATCTTCTTTCGGTAAAAAGGATTTTACACTTCTTCTCAATCACAGAAAAGAACGCCTTCACACAGTCTCTGTTTTTTGCTTGTTTTAAAAAGATCAATCTATTTTTTTTTCACACACTTTCCTGTGTATATATATATATCCGAAGTTTCCAAGATAGAACATATACATTCAAATCTGAGAAAAATCTTCCGCATAAATAGATCCATGAAAATCTCTTTTAGATTCGTGATATTAAATAACAATAGAGCTGTTGTAACTCCCCTGAAGAATCGGCATAAAAAGCTCCGTTTAAATCAATCATTAATCCGTTGAAAAACGTCTTTGATTCAGTCAAAGTCGTACTTAAGAATCGGCTCGAAATCCGCTTAATAATCCGCCTGTTTGACCAATGCAAACGGTAATATCGTCTGTCAAAAATATCCCGACGCCAAACGTAGGGTTGATGACGTGGCTCCAAACGTAGGGTTCACAAACGTAAGGTTCACAAATGTAAGGTTCAGAACGTAAGGTTGAACATACATACTTTCTCTTCAGCATTCAAACGTAGGGTTGATCATCCATACTTTGTCTTGCTTCAACTCTCCAAAGAACGTACGGTTGATTATAAAAGTAAGGTTGATGATCCATACTTTTGAGAAACAAACTCAACACTGAAAACTAACGTACAGTTTCTCTTCCATACTTGTCCAACAACAAAAACGTAAAGTTCCTTCCAGACGTAATGTTCTTCTTCCATACTTTTCAACAACGTAAGGTTCATTAACCATACGTTCCAAAATAACGTAAGGTTCCTTAACCATACATTTATTTTAACATAAAAGGTAAAATTTTCATCCATACGTTACGTTCATCAACGTAGGGTATGAACAGTGCTTCCAGTACGCGCTAAAATTGATCTCGCGCTACAGTGATTCCAGAACGCGCTAAACATGATCTCGGAATAAATGAAGTATGAAATCTCGTTATATGAAATAAATAAATGAAATAAACTCCTGCAAAATACTCAACGAAATAATTAGTAAATAATTAAGGGTATTTGTGAGTATCAAAATCATCATAAAGAGACAGAGTACTATTTAAAATAATCTCCTCCTTTAAAAAACATTATTTTGAATTGTTTGAAAACAATACGTTGCTCAACAATCTCCCCCTTTTTGATGATCACAAAACCCATAAAATAATAGAACTAATTTAATTGCAATCTTTATTGAAAAATTAGTTTTATAAAATTTTAGAATTCTGAAAGGATTAAAACAATATTTAACTATAATAAAATTTCTCCCCCATAAAAATAAATTTTCAGCTAAAAAATAGATAAAAGATAAATGTCGTAGATATCCAAATTCTCCCATATATCCAAATTTCTTCATAGGATTCATAGGAAACAAATGAATTTAAATGTTGTGTTTATCCAAATTCTCCCCCTTTTTGTGATATCAAAAAGAATGAAAAATTACGGAGTTGAACACATTCAATATTGCACTGAACTATAAGTAAATGCTATAATTAACTGTGTTTGAATAAGTGAATTTGTTATACTGGCGAACTTAATCATAAATCAATAAACAACAAAACAAAAAAGTAAGAAAAGAATTTTCATTCACAAGCTGTTATATATAAATGATTGTGATATACAGAGGAATCAAGGTTCATAGATAAGACAGGGAAAAATGGTGTCTATCTCCTTTGAATCGTAGTCTTGATCTCTGTAAACTGTTCTCTGAGCCTCTTCATCATCCCATCTTTTAACGTGATGATAAGATCTCTGTTCTCTTGAGTCATATGAATATCTTCAATCAAATTAACTCTGAAAAACTCATGCATTCTTTCTTCTTTTTCAACAAAAAGAGCCAGTTTTTCTGATAATTAATTCAAAAGAATCCTAATCGGTATCTCTCCAGATGTCAACTGATCCACTAAAAATTTCTGATTATCTAGAAAAACTGACAAAGGGGCACTATTACACTGAAGATCGTGTAATCTGTCACTCATATTGCTCAGTGCTCCAGTAATTGCTTGAAATCTCCGAATCAAATCAGGTGAATAGCCTGATCCACTTACAGCACTGTTTGCAACAGACTCAAATTTATTCTCCATGTAAACCTTCAACTCAGATAAATCATCTTTCTTTACCATCTCTGATTTTAACTGATCAACAACATGCAACATATCAGTCTTAAACAAATCGACTTCCTGTCTTGAAACAGTACATTCTTTCAGTTTCTGAAACTTCAACTGCTCTAAGTTCAGAGAATTTCTGAGACTAACATTCTCAGATTCTAACTGATAGATACGCTTGTACAGCTCAACAACTTCTTCTTTTCTCGAATCAGGGGCACCCTGTGCTCTATTCTCATGACCAGAAATAGGTTGATGAGGCAAGGCAAGTGGTAAAGAATCTACATCTGATTGTTCTTTGTCCTTGTCCTGACAAGGTTGATCCACTGAACTAGCTTTTGAAGCCTGAAACTCTTCCACTGAAAATTCTTCCTGAAGTACTTCTGTATTAGCTTCAGAAGTATGTTCATCACGAACAGTAGTCTCTCTGAATTCTACTGATTGGTCAAGAACAATATCTTCATGTAAATCTTGAGGTCGGGCCACTTCTTCACCAGGCACTGCCTCCATAAGTTGTTCTTGTTGAATTACTTTTTCAACAGCCACAGCAGCAGATTGAGGTTCTTTTTGGATTTCCGGTTGAGCTGCTGGTTCCTCTATAGGTGTAGTCTGTTCCACAATGGCTTCTCTCACAAATGAATAACAAATTACCGGTTCAGAGGATTTCAAGGCAGGAGAGATAATTTCTTCATCAATTAACCTCTTCCTTCTAGATTGACGTCCTTCTTGACTTCTCTCTTCCTCAACTTCCTCCATCTCAAAACGAATTCTCCTTGCCACTGTACTAACTCTTGATTCTGCTTGTCCCTCCTTGGACTTAGCCGGTTGAGCCTGAGCACTCTCCGAGGTTTCCTCAGCTCCAACAGGTAAGAGTTTTCCTTTAATTGTGCTCCAGAAGTATCCTACTTTCCTCAAAGTCCCAGCATTAAAAACATTACTGTGGTGACATTTCACCCCAGCATCTACCAATCTGATCATTCCTCTTTTAAATAAAAACAAAGAAATGAACCTTGCATATGGGAAAAAGGTCATTCTTGCTTCACTCTGACAGCAGTAACTCAAATATCTTATCATAAACCGAGGAAAATTAAACTTAATATCACACATCAGAAGATACATTATGTACATGTCAGGGTATAGGATTTTCTCCATCTCAGCCATTCTTGGTGCTAAACCAGTCTGAACAAATTTTACCAAAATTTTCTGATCGGGTTCCAAATCCTTGATAAACATCTTTTTTATCACTCTGGTTCCAAACAGAAAAGACATAATGTCTTCAGACTTATGTACAGAATCTCCAATATTCCGTAAATCAAAATGAAAAACTCTTTCATGAGGGCAGTTAAGAATTTGACTTATCTCTACAGATGATATTGAAAAGTCCTTATCCTCTATTTGAGCCAATAAACTATCTTCCGTATCTCCAAGGCTAAACTGAACAGTTCTAAAGAAATGTCTCATTTCTGCCTCATAAAGAAACTCAGAATTTTCACTATTAAAAGCTTGCTCAAGGCTTTGAAACGATAACGCTTGCTTCAACAGTAAATTAGTTTCAAACAGCCACTCTAAATCGATGACTTTACCTTGCAGTATTTTCCGACCAACTACTTTAGGTTTCTTTGCAGCACTGCTCTCGGCTTCATCGGGACGCTTAGTCTTTTCCATTCGAACAATGATTTATGAAGGTTCGGAAGTTTAGGGTTTGAAGATTCAGAAAAGGGTTTTGGAGCAGATGTGCGGGTTTAGGTTTTCGAAAGGGTTTCTGAAAAAGGTGAAGCAGTTTTAGAAGGTGAAACGGTTCTGACAGCCTTGATTCCCGTGTAATCACTAATCATTACTTTTATTTAAAACAAAATAAAATTACTTATAGCGGGAAACAGAAATTAAGCAGAATTCGAAAACAGAATAAGATTTAAAAAAAAAATTATTTAAAATTAAATAAACCTAACTCCCCCTTAATAAATTCAAACCTTGCCGTGGGAAGTGGTTTAGTAAAAATATCTGCTAATTGATTTTCTGTATTTACAAATTCTAAAAATATATCCTTTTTAAACACATGATCTCTTAAAAAGTGATGTCTTATATCAATGTGCTTAGTTCTAGAATGACTAATAGGATTTTTTGAAATATTAATTGCACTAGTATTATCACATAAAATAGGTGTATTATTGAAATTTAATCCAAAGTCCATAAGAGTGTTTTTCATCCACAACACCTGTGCACAACAACTACCTGCAGACACATATTCTGCCTCGGCTGTTGACAGGGCAACTGAGTGTTGTTTCTTACTAGACCATGATACTAAAGACTTTCCTAAAAAGTGACATGTTCCTGAAGTACTCTTCCTATCTAATCTACAGCTTCCAAAGTCAGCATCTGAATATGAAATTAAATTAAAATCATAGGTTTTTGGATAAATAAGAGATTGATAAATAATACCTTTTAAATATCTAAAAATTCTTTTAACAGCAGTTAAGTGGGATTCTTTGGGATTTGATTGAAATCGAGCACAAAGACATACTGAATACATTATATCTGGTCTACTAGCAGTAAGATATAACAAACTACCAATCATACCTCTATATAACTTGTTGTCCACTGATTTTCCAGTTTCATCCAAATCAAGTTTTATATTAGTACACATAGGAGTTGTAAATGGCTTGCTGTTTTCAAGTCCAAATTTCTTAAGTAAATCAGTAATGTATTTGCATTGATTTAAAACATTTCCAAAATCATTTTGAAATATTTGAATACCCAAAAAGAAATTTAATTCTCCCATCATACTCATTTCAAATTCTTTTTGCATTAATTCTGAAAATTCATGACAAAGAATTTTATTGGTTGATCCAAAAATTACATCATCAACATAAATTTGAACCAACAAAACATTATTTTTCACAGTTTTCTTAAAGAGTGTTGGATCTGCTAGTCCAACAGTAAAATCATTTTTCAAAAGAAAAGAACTTAGTCTTTTATACCAAGCTCTAGGTGCTTGTTTAAGGCCATAAAGAGCTTTAGTAAGTTTGAAAACAGAATCTGGTTTTTGAGAATTTTCAAAACCAGGAGGTTGCTCAACATAAACTTCCTCCATTAAATAACCATTTAAAAAGGAAAATTTAACATCCATCTGAAATAATTTAAAATTCATATAAGATGCATAGGCTAAAAGGATTCTAATGGCTTCTAACCTGGCTACAGGTGCAAAGGTCTCATCATAATCTATTCCTTCTTCTTGATTATATCTTTTAGCTACTAATCTTGCTTTATTTCTAGTTATTATCCCTTGATCATCCTGTTTATTCCTAAAGACCCATTTAGTTCCTATTACTGGATAATCATGTGGTCTTTCAACTAATTCCCAAACCTTATTTATCTTGAACTGGTTCAATTCATCCTGCATTGCTATTACCCAACTCTCATCATCTAAGGCTTCTTCTATGGTCTTAGGTTCTTGTTGGGATAGGAAAGCAGAGAACTCAACTATGTTTCCAAGGTTTCTTCTAGTTTGAATACCAGTCTCTAAGTTACCTATCACAGATTCTAAAGGGTGATTTTTTAAGGTTCTAGACTGTCTAGGCATTACATTCAAAGGTTCTTCAGTGTCATGTTCTTCTGAACTGGACTGAATTTCTTTTATATCATTTTCAAAATCATTCTTTAAATTCTCAAGTCTCATGTTTTCATTAGAATCAGGTTCATCTATTTGTTCTATCCTTTTCTCAAAAGGATCAGATTCATGAAATTTCACATGAACTGATTCTTCAACAATCCTTGACTTTTTATTATAGACTCTATAAGCTTTGGAGGTTGCAGAATATCCTAAGAAAATACCTTTATCAGATTTTGGATCAAATTTACCAAGATTATCTTTGGTATTCAAGATGTAAACCTTGCATCCAAAAACTTTAAAGTAATTTACTTTAGGTTTTCTGTTATTCCATAGTTCATAGGGTGTCTTTTTCAAAATAGGTCTTATTAAAATTCTATTCATTATATAACAAGCTGTATTAACAGCTTCTGCCCAGAAATATATAGTTAGGCTATATTCATTTAACATAGTTCTAGCCATTTCTTGAATAGTTCTATTTCTTCTTTCTACAATCCCATTCTGTTGAGGTGTTCTTGGAGCAGAGAAGGTGTGTTTAATACCCATGTTTGAGCAAAAGGAATTAAATTCCTGGTTCTCAAATTCTCCACCATGATCACTTCTCAATGAGATTATATTAAAACCTTTTTCATTTTGAATAGATTTACAAAAACCTTCAAATAAACTAAAAGCTTCACTTTTATATTTCAAAAAGAAAATCCAAGTAAATCTAGAATAATCATCAACTAATACATAAACATATAATTTACCAGCTAAACTTGCTACTCTTGAAGGTCCAAACAAATCCATATGGATAAGTTCTAGAGGTTTAGTTGTAGCAACTTTATTAACAGATTTGAATGATGATTTGTGTTGCTTGCCAAGCTGACATGCATCACAGAATCTGTCATTTTCAAATTTGAGACTAGGCAAATCAGAAACTAAATGTTTCTTAGATAATTTATGTAAAGCATATATATTGCAATGACCAAGTCTTCTATGCCAGATCCAGGATTCACTTATATTAGCAGTTAAGCAGTTTACTTGTTGTTTACACAAGGAATACAAATCCAAAGTATAAACATTATCAGTTCTGGGTGCTCTAAACTTAAACAGTTTATCTTTAGAAACAGTACAACTATTGTTAGTAAAATCAACAGTGTATCCATCATCACAGAGTTGAGAGATACTTATCAGATTGTGTTTTAACCCTTGTACATAAAGTACTTTGTTGATTGAGACTGTCTCTGGATCTCCAACTGTTCCAATACCAATAATCTTTCCTTTGGCATTGTCACCAAAGGTGACAAGTCCTCCTTCCTTTCGAGTAAGAGAAGAGAAATTAGCTGAAGTTCCACTCATGTGTCTTGAGCAGCCACTGTCCATATACCATATTTCTTTCTTTCTTTGGTGACCTGCTACCTGCAAATACATTCAAACAAATTTCTTTGATACCCATATTTTGTTGGGTCCAGGAGTGTTAGCAAGCAGTGATCTGGGTATCCAGATTTGCTTTGTTTTCTTAAAATTGATTGAATCATATAGATCATTGGAAATATAAGCTTTCTTAATTCCACATATTTGAGGTTGTCTTAGAAAACAGTTTTTAGCTATATGACCTTTTGTTCCACAGAAGTTACAAATAACCTGTTTAGTGCTAGGAACAAAATAATTTTTGTATAACTTAGGTTTTTCTCCTTTACTTCCAATTCCAAACCTTTCCCTTTTAATTACAGTTTTTCCAAGTATCTCATTTAAGGTGTTTTCTCCTTTTGTAAAAACCAATGCAGCCTCTTTATAAGATTCTACTTCATCCTGTAGAGTTTTTATTTTTGATTCAAAATTAATTTTATTTGAGTCAGCAGAGTTGTATTTGTCAATTAATTCCTTATGTTGTTTTAGCAAAGTATTTCTTTCATCTGAAATAGCTTTATGCAAGTTCTTTATAGATTTATATTTTTTAAATAATGAGTCATACCTTTCTTCAAGCATATTGCAGTAAGCTGCAAGTTTTTTATTTGAGAAGCTTATTTCAGAGTTTGATTCATTATTTGAGTCAGAGGAGTAGTATGAGTGTACCTCATCAGTTTCAGCCATGAAACACATATTTGCTTTTAAATTGGCTTCCTCCTTCTCTGAGCTTGATTCAGAAGAATTACCTGAGTCTTCAGAAACACTCCAAGTAGCTTTCATAGCTTTCTTGTCTTTCTGCTCATAATCATTTATTTTGAAGAATTTCTTCTTCTTTGCATCTTTCAATTTAGGGAAATCCGGTCTGATATGTCCCATCTTTTTGCATTCATAACATCTCACTTCCTTGCTATCCTTCTTGAAGGATTTCTTGAAGTCTTTCTTCTTACTGTAGAACTTTCTGAATTTTCTGGCTAGCTGAGCCAGTTCTTCATCCGAATTTGAAGAATCAGAGCTTTCTGATTTAGAATTTACTTCTCTGTTCTTCATCTTTCTATCCTTTTGTTGAGAAGTCGCTTTCAAAGCAGTATTTTCCCTTTTTATATAGACTTTATGCTCATTTACCTCATCTTGCATTTCAGCCTCGTACATCATCAATGTACCAATCAGCTCTCTCATAGTTAGATCTTTAACAGAAGTTGATTGTCTGATTGCTGCAGAGATTCCATTCCATCGAGTAGGATGTACTCTCAGTACCTTTAACGCTTGATCAGCCTGCTTGATTGGTTCTCCTAGAGCTGTTATATTATTGACAATTTCTGTCAATCTTCCATTCATCTGAGTGATGCTCTCTCCTTCAATCATTCTGAAAGTATTGAATTTTAATTTAGCAGTTGCATATCTCATCTGTCTTACATTATCTGTTCCTTCATAAGCAACAGCTATTGTTTGCCACATTTCATATGCAGTCGGGCATTGAGATACTCTGTTAAATTCATCCGGTCCTAGACCACAGATGATTGCATTCATAGCTTTTGAATTCATGTCATACTCAGCCTCTGTAGCAGCACTCCATGTATCGGGATTTTCAGGAATTTCATAGGGAGTCAGAATCTTTGAATAGACTTTGTAACCAAGATTTTTCAGATAAATAATCATACGTGACTTCCAGCAGCCATAATTATCTCCATTAAAGTAAGGTGCTCTGACCATTGACATTCCCTCTCTCGTATCAGCCATGATACACTATGTATAATCTTTAAATACTTCTAGCTTGATAAAACTTTAAAAATAAGAAGCTCCTCCTTTGATACCAATTGTTGGATCTGAATCTACGGATTACACACAAGAGGGGGGGTGAATTGTGTCTTTTCAAAATTATTACAATCTCTTCAATTTAGACAAATTCTGTCCACTATGCTTTAGCACGATTAAATATGCAGCGGAAAAAGTAAAAGCATGAACACACGGATGTATAGTGGTTCGGGGAACAGAAGGCCCCTAGTCCACTCCACCAACGCTCAAATCCACGAGCTTGGCGATTTTCACTATCTGGTCCTCGTTTCCACAGACCTGTTCACAACTGAGTACAGGCAGTTGACACCTTTACAAGTTTCAGGCAAACACAGCCTTCCTGGTTCAAACACGAACCCACACAGCTTAGAACGAGAAGCTGATCACTCAAAAATAAAAAGAGTTTCGATAAAGAAAACACTTCTCCAGTTGTTCTTCACAATTGCAACAGAATGCAATTGACAGTAGATAGATCGTCGTCTTCAGAAAATAAAGATCTGTAATCAAAACAGTTCTGAGTCGATCCAGTTGCAATAGATATTACCAGAAACTTCACAACTTTAGCAGCAGTAGATTCACAACAGATAGTCGATGTAGAATACGTGAATCTGTTATCAAGATCTTCTTTCGGTAAAAAGGATTTTACACTTCTTCTCGATCACAGAAAAGAACGCCTTCACACAGTCTCTGTTTCTTGCTTGTTTTAAAAAGATCAATCTCTTTTTTTTCACACACTTTCCTGTGTATATATATATATCCGAAGTTTCCAAGATAGAACATATACATTCAAATCTGAGAAAAATCTTCCGCATAAATAGATCCATGAAAATCTCCTTTAGATTCGCGATATTAAATAACAATAGAGCTGTTGTAACTCCCCTGAAGAATCGGCATAAAAATCTCCGTTTAAATCAATCATTAATCCGTTGAAAAACGTCTTTGATTCAGTCAAAGTCGTACTTAAGAATCGGCTCGAAATCCGCTTAATAATCCGCCTGTTTGACCAATGCAAACGGTAATATCGTCTGTCAAAAATATCCCGACGCCAAACGTAGGGTTGATGACGTGGCTCCAAACGTAGGGTTCAAAAACGTAAGGTTCACAAACGTAAGGTTCAGAACGTAAGGTTGAACATACATACTTTCTCTTCAGCATTCAAACGTAGGGTTGATCATCCATACTTTGTCTTGCTTCAACTCTCCAAAGAACGTACGGTTGATTATAAAAGTAAGGTTGATGATCCATACTTTTGAGAAACAAACTCAACACTGAAAGCTAACGTACAGTTTCTCTTCCATACTTGTCCAACAACAAAAACGTAAAGTTCCTTCCAGACGTAATGTTCTTCTTCCATACTTTTCAACAACGTATGGTTCATTAACCATACGTTCCAAAATAACGTAAGGTTCCTTAACCATACATTTCTTTTAACATAAAAGGTAAACTTTTCATCCATACGTTACGTTCATCAACGTAGGGTATGAACAGTGATTCCAGTACGCGCTAAAATTGATCTCGCGCTACAGTGATTCCAGAACGAGCTAAACTTGATCTCGGAATAAATGAAGTATGAAATCTCGTTATATGAAATAAATAAATGAAATAAACTCCTGAAAAATACTCAACGAAATAATTAGTAAATAATTAAGGGTATTTGTGAGCATCAAAATCATCATAAAGAGACAGAGTACTATTTAAAATAATCTCCTCCTTTAAAAAACATTATTTTGAATTGTTTGAAAACAATACGTTGCTCAACAGATGTCTCTATTAATACATCATGAGCCTTTTTGATATGCCCAACTTTTTACTTCCCTTTGTTTTACATCATCTCATTTTCATGATTTGATATTTTTCTATCACATCTAATTCCACTTCTACCCATAAATTCATATATTTTATCATTCAAGGATTTTAATACTCCTTCAAAACCACATTTAACTCTTTCAAAAATCTCTACATTTGAAAACTTTCCAAACTATAATTTCTTCTTCATTTCCATTGATTTTGATTTAGTTTCCATTTTACATTTTAAGTAAATGACTTATTATTCAAGGTCCTAAACTATCTTATCATTTTCCTCTAATATTGATTTAAATTCATTGATAAGTTTTTCCTACTCTTCACACCTTAGTTTAAATACCATATCCTATTCCAAAATTTCACGGGTTTTCAATTGTTCTTATTAATCTCCTTATAGTAAATCAATATCTACTTCAAGTTGTTCAACATACTCTGATGACTCCTTCAAAAAATATGAAATCATTCTATTTTTATTTATTTGAATGTTAATCTCATCAAGTGAACCCTCATGTTCCACCATGATATCAACAACACGATCCAACTAATTGTCTTCATCCTTTATAAGTTAAACCTTTTCAACTGCATCAATCATGAAATCTTTAACAACATATTTAAACTCTAGTTATACATCTTCTAAAAAGTATTTATCATATTGTTCCTCTTTAAAAATTAATATCTTCCTCTATAATTTCTTTCATATTTTGAAGTCACCTTTTTATAGTAAAATCCTATAAGGACTCTGAATTATTTCTACTACACTTTTTACATCATCTAATTTCCATGAGCACCAAGTAGCAATATTCCAAACTTTACCACACTAGAAAAAATCCAACGTAAGATTTCAATTAAATATCTCTTTTCCTCTATTGAATTTTCTAGAAGTGAGAGAAAGAAATTCATAATCCGCATTGTATAAATTATCACTACCTTTTGAAATGTCAAGTTTTTTCATGGCATGGAATTACAATCCCTTGATTACTCTAATTGTTTTATCTTCTAGTTTGAATCTCATTTCATAATCCATCAGAATTATTAGCAAATAATGAAGAAACATATTAGACAGATCCATTTCATTAAGGGATAACACTTTTGGAATATATATAGGTGGAATTATTCTCAATATTTTATTCACAATGTCAATATCCTTAATTTTTTTACAAAGTCCTCAATTTTCTCCAACAAATTAAATAATTGTATTAAAGAAACTATCTTCATTTTTATCTTGATTAATTTTCATATCATCTAACTAATTGTGAAAAAATTGACGTTTAGCCTTATTCACTTTTTTATCCCCTTTGTATATATGTTTTTGTTTCTCCTAATTGTATTTTTTATAGTGAAACTCATGAAATTAAAATAGATTTTATCATAGAATGTTTCAGTAAGAGTATTTTGAACTTTGGAATATCTATAAAGCATTTTTTTGCATGTTTAAGTCATAGAAAGTCCTAACTCCTAACAAACTAAAATTCCTTGAACTATGGAAAAGAGAACTTCTAACCTAAGATATTTCATATGAGATCTCGTTATATTTTTCCAATATATAATGTTCCTCCATCAAAAAGGGGACTCCCAAAATATTCACTAAATTCTCCATCAAAACAAAACATAATACATATTTAACGCCTAAGACCTACCTTTGATACCACTAGTTGTTCCCCGAACACCCTGAGAGGGTAGGGTTGAATCAAGGTGTCAAATTTTTCTTTGAATATTATGGATCATGTCTCCACATTGGAAGAAACTTGTGAAACCTATTGAATGGAATCAAGCAATTACTAAACACCCTTATAAAGAAATAGAAATACAATACATCAGTTTTATTTGGTTCACCACTAAGGGCTAGTCCAAGGATCATATGCTCAAAGTGTATTGGTTATACATAAATCTACTATTATTAACTATATTTTTTGGATTAAAATTGATTGGATATGGTCACTCTCTTCTAAGAAAACTGCCTTTACAAGAATTTTAGGGATGACACAAGCCTCCCTCATATCACTTCTATAGACTCCCCTTTTCTCACTAAATTGGGTGAAGTCTTTCTCAATTTATTAACATGAAGGTTTCTTCCATATTAGAGCATAAGAATATGATTTTTTTCAACATTTAAGTCTTTTTAAGATGCTTCAACACATTCCAAAAACTTTTCCCATGTTCAAGTGTGCTCATGTAAGTATCTTTTGTGAGACACTATTTTTCAGAAAACCCCCTTTAATTCAAAGAACTATTATCTTTTGTGAAACTACCCACTTTTATGAAACTCCAATCATTAATGAAACTCCTTAATTTCAGGAAACACTAAAATTTTAATAAACTCATTCACTAAAATTATTTAACATCAATTTTTTCTCAACCATTCTTTTTGTGAAACATATGTTTGTGTAAAGTACCTAATTCAGATAAGAATTATGTTTATGTAAAACCTCCATGAAATCAGAGAGATCATCCCTCCTCCAAAAACGTTTTTGATGATAATATGATGAGAACCACCTATTTATAGTTTAGGTTTACCCTTTCATGAAACTATATGGTTTTCGTGAATCTCTATCATGCTTAGAAAACATGTCACCTAAATTCACTAATATAAATCAATCTTTCTTGAATCTCCCTATCTTCGTGATGCTTCTGAGATATTTTCCATTCATGAAACTCCTTGTAATCATGTAACTTACCACTTTTTTATATTCACAAAACTTCTAATAATCGAGTAAATTTCTTCCATTTCCTTTCAAAACTCGACATTCATTCATGAAATATTATTTTTCTAATCCAAAAACATTTGTGACACCAAACTATCATGAATTCTAATACTTTTTATATTTTCATGAGGTGGTCCTAGATATCTATCTTTCATAAAATTTGTACCTTCCTCAAAATTTTGGACCCTAAATATTTGGTGAACACTGGGAAACAACACCACCTTCAACACTAAATCTGCCTACACTATAAGATCACCTATCTTGAAAACTCTTTGATCATGAGGATAACTACCTAGATAATATCACATGGTAATCAAATTCCCATAATGGATTATGTTTACTCATTAATCCCATACATTATGCCTCATGAGACTAAATCTTTATCCAATGTATTAAAGTGCTATCTAGAAACACAAATCAAACATGTTCATGATCTATGTGTTCCATATTAATTAATTAATTCCTAATTCATAACATTATAATTACCTAAGGAAATAAAATGGGTTTCATAATCTTATCTCATATTATGATCAAAGTAAATTCTATAATAAAGAAATTTGATAAATGAACATAATTCATATATTACACCTTTCAAAAGAAGGAAAAATAATCAAGGTGTACATGTGAGAGATGTATATGTATAATTTATAAGTATTTAATAACATTAAATAGAGATAATGTGAGTTAGAGATTGAATGGTTATAATTTGAAGAAAATGGTGGGTTAAAAAGATCCCTTACCTCGATCTTGGGTCAATGAGGTTATTAATTAATTATATAAATAATGGTAATAAAGACATAATTATAATATTTATACATAAATTTTATTTTTAAAACCAACCATTAAATATGGTTATGAAATTGAACTACATTACAATCATGAAGATGGTATCTCATATGTACACATGAGTAACATTTCCATTTCTCAACGATCGTGATGGGAAGAAAGTAAGTGTTATTTTATCTATAAAGGATTATAATTATATCATAAATATAATTTTATATCTTTAAATGATCTTACATATACCATCCAAGTGATTTAGTAAAAAAACAAATCACATCAATTTGCAATGTGATAGTTTGCAGTACACATGAACGACGTTATCATTTTTAATAGATAGTAAATTAAGAAATTTTTTGATATATTACTTTTATATAATGGTTAATTGAATTTAAATTAATATATATAATATAAAAATTTCATTTAATTCATTCTTCATTAGGGGTTATTTTAATTAATTATAATAGAGAAACATTATACACCTTAAAAATGTTTTCAGAAGAAAAAAATGTATTTACTCCTAATAATAAACTTATAATAAAATCCAGTATAAATATAATTTAAATGTAAGTTATTAAATTTAATATAAAAAAATGAAACATATTTAAATTTTAAATAAATTTAATGTATAATGATACTTTTAAATACCTTAATTTAATAAAAATAAATGATAATTTTATAGAAATCAGTATTTTTTTCCATTCACTAAAAAGGTAATATGTTCCAAAAAATCCAAAATATTTACCATACTTTAATATCAATATGAATATTTCAAAAATTATTTCCATTTTATAAAATAAAATTTATAAAAGTGAAAAAAATTAATTATATTATGATCTCATAAAAATCACTAAAAAATCATTTTTAAAGAAAATATATTTTCGGTGAATAAAATGACTTTGCTTAAAATTGAGTGACTAGTTAAATAGAATTTATAAATAAAGTTATTTTTAGTAGTAACTTTATATAAATTTCATAAATTATTTAATCTTATTCATTCCCTCCAATTTAACAGCAATATTAAAATGATCATATTTAAATATTAATATTTTAATAAAATGTCATGATTCATTTAAACTCAATTTTTCATTTTGAATACTATATCGAGAATAGTGATATTTTAAAATCTCAAGGTATTAAATTTTACCCCCCTTAAATAAATTATGTCCTCTTAATTTGAACTTTTTCGTAGTAATAAAGGATTTAAAATTTGAATTTTTTTTTATATAAAACCCAAATCGTAAAATGGTTAATAAAACATTCTCTTAAAATATGGGAAAGGGGAATATGAATTTCATCACATAAATATATTTACACACATGTTAACATTGGTGAAATATGAAAACATGAATTTAAAAATATGATCCCTTTGATGGATAATGTTATACTTTTTTAATAGAGAATATACTACCAATTTATTGAGAATTAATAACATTTTTATTTCAAAATAATTTTCCAAAAGTTAAGGGATCCTTTTACCATCTTGATTAATAACATAAGGAGATATACTTACTTGATGAGTATAATTTCATCCTTTAATAAATTTTTACCACAATCTCATATGTTTCTCTAAATGATGAGTATTCAAGATCAATTTTTTATGGCTAAATTACTAAAAATAACTTTTAACATGTCATAAGATCCATAAAAGAGTAACAAGTTGTTCCTTATCCCTTTACTAAAACCAAAATGTTTAGCACAAGGTAAGATAATTCCTAGAATGAATATGAATATATTAATTTCCAAAATTCAAAAAACAACAGTTTGATAAAAATCATTCCTTTAAAAAGTAACATTGTATCCAAAATAACCTCAATAACCTCAACATAAGAAAATGTTTTAACCTCAAAGTTTTTCTCATACCATTTAACATAAATCTCCAAAAACCATAATAAAATTATTCCCATATAATCTTTAATTAAAATTATATGTTATATAAATCTCATCCCAATAAAATGTTTACCAAAAATTTTATGAACAACCTCAAAATAACATTGATCATTAAATTAGTTTTTGACCACTGAGGTTTTCTATATAGCTTATTTTTTCTACAAAATCCAATAATATTAATTTATATTATTATATTAACATAAAAGATATAATAAATCCTATAGGTTACCAATAACATAAAACTTATGTCCATAAAATATAAGGGATTATTCATCAAATAAATTCTTTTTTATAAAAACCATACTAAACCCAAGGGTTATATTACCATAAATGGCTCCCAAAATACTCTTAATCATCTTATATTTCCAAAAGTAAAAACCTCAAAAGGTTTATTTATGCCTATAAACTTTCAATAAACCTCAGAATTATTAAACTAAGACTTTTTATGTATAACTTATTCATACATGATTTTAATATTTTCAAGTACTATATTATGGTACTTAAAGAGTTTATAAATTTCCAAAACATATCCCCCAAGAGTGTTAAACCAAGTGCATAGTAAGGATCATTTTCATGTACCAGGTAACACTAGAGTCAAGTCCAATGCACATTTTTTAAAAGTTATTACCCCTAGGTATATCTATTCAAATACCATTTTCACGGATAGTATTCATATAAGGATGTAACTACTTAGAAACTACTCACTCTACACTTTACCAAGATTCCAGGATATTTTCTATACATGGTATTAACCTTAGACTTATCCCTATAGTTCTCACTAAAATTTTCTCATAATAGTTTCAAAATATTTACTAAATGTTTTATATGATACCAACTATAGAAACCCATTCCATTTACATATATTATTACATTATTTTTAACATGAAAATCCATTAATTATAACCTAATGATCATGAGTCCTCGTGTATTTTAAAGACCGGGATCATAATACATAAAAGTAAACTAAAACATGGAATCCATATTTTTTAATTTTTCTTGGTGAAAAACTAAATCAATTTAATCTCCGAAAAAAATCATAGCATAACATGGGAATACATTAGAGGAATGGGTGTGTTATAAATCCCGATAAATAAATAAACATGTTAAGGAAGCATAACATGTGATTCAAAGGTATACTGTGATATCATAAAATAGAAGACATGTGAGTAATCACATGGAAGAATAATGTCGATAACATAGTATCATAAGATCATGTCATCATAAAAAATGTGGAAACATCATATAACACGACATAAAAATGAGTCAATTATAACTACCTAGATATTATCACATGGATGAAAAAGTCCCGTAAAGGATTAGGTTTACTCCCTAATCCCATACATGATATCATATGATACTAAAGATTTACCCATGTATCGTAGCACTTTCTAGGTTCACCCATCATAACATGTTCATGATATACGTGTTCCATATAAATTAGGAAAATCATAAGACATAATATAATAATTAACTAAGGAAATAAAATGGGTTTCATAATCCTATCTTATATAATGATCAAAGTAAATTTCCTAATAAAGGAAATGTAGAAATAAACATAAGGAATGTATTAACCAATCAAATTAAGGGACAATAATATATGTATACATGTGAAAGAAATATATACAAAATTTATAAATATTCCATAACTTTAATGATATATAAAGTGTGTTATAGAGGTAATGGTCATAACCCAAAGAAAAGGGTGGGTTGGAAAGATCCCATAACTTGTGACTGATTTTTCATGTGTGTTCTTTATCTTCTTGAATAATAAACTGATGTTAATAATTTAATTTCTTAAGAAAAAATATCAATTTTATTATTCCTTTTACTTTATTTTTTACCATTTCATATTCAATTACATAACCAATTAATTTCACACAAGATGTTTTGATGATAATCGATTTATATGTCCGAAATCACTTCGAAAGTTGAATAAAGTAATAGAGATTATTATTTAATAATCTAAATAATAGTGATAATGAAATAATTAAAATTTTCATACATAAATTATAATTTTAAAACCAACTATGAAGTATTGTTTTGAAATATGAAATATGTTACAATCATGGTGATGGTAGGTCATACGTATGCATTAGTAACGTTTCTATTTTTTGACGATCATGATGAAAGTAAGGTAATTGTAATTTTATATTTAAATTATAAGAATTATATCATAAATATCATAATATTTATTTAAATACCCTTTCATATACAGTCCATGTGATTCGGTAAAAAAAATGAATCACATCACTTCGTGAGATGCTAATCTTGAATACACACGAACAATGTTATCATTTTCAATGGATGTTAAAGTAAGAAAGTATAAGATATATTATGTTTAAAAATAATAATATGCAATTTTTATAAAATATAAGTATTAAATTTATCCTTATTACCTTCCATATAAATAATATGTGGAAAAAAATCACATCGCTTCATAAGGTGGTAGTTCGCCGTATACATGAGTGACATTTTCATATTCCATAAGGAATGTAAAGTAAAAAAATAAGATGTTATATTATAATTAAATAAGGATAATTACATAATAAAATAAAATATATAAACATTTAATAAATCATTATTCCCAAAAATTACAAGTGTTGATCGAAAATTAATTTCATCGGTTCCTAAGCCGGTAGTCTTCCATATACACGATCAACAGTTTTGTTACCCATTTGATGGAAGTGGGGGTGGATTTAGGTTATTAAATTAAAATAAAAAATTATAAATATATGTAATATATTTACTGTATTAGATTATAATTTTTTAATAATATTTTAAGGAGTTATAAGAATAAATAAAATAAAACACTCAATTAAGATCGATGCATTTTCTTTAAGCAACTTCTTTAGGTTTGCACAAAAAGCCTTCATTGGTTGGATTTCTGGTCAAAAAATTCTTATAATATATTTTGAAGGATGTAAAGAATTTACTAAGTATTTATTGGATAAAGAAATGGGTTTTTTCATTGCGTAAATGATAAAATATAGGGTGTCTATTTATATGTTGGGGAGAGGAGATGTTTATAATTTTTGAAAAGAAAGAATTACAACCATGTTTTTTAAAACCCACAAGGATAAAAAATGGACCATTTTATAAAATTATAAGAAATTATTATAAATATGATCATAAAATAGTAATTATAAAAAAATTTCTCATTTCAAACCCTTATATTTTTTGTTTAACCCCCGTTAAATCTGTTTTTACCTTAACAATGATAATTAATTTTTATTGTGTTCACTATTCACTATTGTCAAAAAATAATAATTTGGGATTATTAGATAATATAAATTATTATAATTAAAAATATGGAAAAAAAATTCAAATTCAAATCATATATGGGGTAATAATTAATTTAAAATTAAACTCACAGGTGTGTCAAAAAAATGAATTTTTTAAGAAATGATTTTTTTCAAGAAAAAGATGATGTTATAATAACTATATGAAAATAAATAAGAACTGAATGAATTTAAATTAGTATTTATAATATATAAATTTCATTTAAATCATTCATAATTAGGGGTTATTTTAATTAATTAAAAGAAAGAAACATTATGCATTTAAAAATAGTTTTTTTAAATTTTTTTAAGCCTAATAATAAACTTATACTAAAATACAATATAAATAATATTTATATGTAATTAATTGGATTTAATATAATTAAATAATACTTATATTTATTTTAAATCAAATTAAAATAATAACGGGTCTTTAAAATATCTTAATTTATTAAAAATAAATGATATTTTTATAAAAATAGATATTTTTCACAATTCACTGAAAAAATAATATTTTCTTAAAAATTAAAAAATTTAACTCTATGTTAACAAATATAATATTATTTCAAAAATGGAATCCATTTTATCAAATAAATTTTCTAAAAGTGTAAAAAATTAATTATATTATTTTCTCAAAAAAACGCTGTAAAAATTTATTTTTTGAGGAAATTTATTTTCGATGAATAAAATGACTTTGATTAAAATTAAGTGACTAGTTAATTAGAATTTATAAATAAATTTATATTTAGTGGGGGCCTTATATAAATTTCATAAAATATTTAATTATATTAATAACCTTTAATTTAATGGCTAGGTTATAATGGTAATATTTTAATAATATGTCACAGTTCATTTAAAATCAGTGTTTCATGTTAAATATGCTATCAAGGATAGTGATATTTTAAAATCTTGGGGTTTTAAAATGAATATTTGGCCATGATTAGTTTTTTGATTGGTTTCTTCATGGAAAGTTTCCTATGGTGTGTGTGGGTGAGGAAAAAAACACTGAAAAAACATGTATTGGCCTATGGGGATAGTTAATAGTCTGATAAGTGACCCCAATGGGAAATAGCCTATGGTGTGTTCGAAATGAAACCAAGGTATTACATGAGATATATATAGTTAGGTCACTAGTTTCATGTACTGGGGAGGTTGGGTCATGATATTCTGGATGCTAAGAAATGTAAATGCTCATGGAACGGCCATGTGTATTCTCTTAAAGTGATATTGATCCGATGAAATTATAAGAACTCATGAAGATATTGTGAAACAAATTAGTAGATAGTTTTGTTAAAATACATCCATAATTTTTCAATATTGGTATTTCATCAGGTATTAGTTCCACTACCTTGGTGTGAGATAAAGGGTCCATAATGATGGAGTTATGCTTTAAGGGGGGAGTGTGACCCCCTTGGAAAAGTGAGACTTAAAAAGATTAAATTTTACTACACATGTCAATAAGGTGAAACTTTATTATTTTTAAACTATATAATTATAACTCCAAAGTAAATTGTTCTTATCCTGTAGTGGTGTTTGGAAATTTCCTAGGGTGTGTGTGAGTGTGGACATAGCACACTAAAAGATCATGTGTTGGTCTATGGGGGCAGTCATTAATATGATAAGTGACCCTGGTGGGTAATATCTTATTGTGTACTAGAAAGGAAACCAAGGTATTATAGGGGGACCATGGGTTCATATTACTAGGTTCATGACATGAGGATGTTATGTCGTGATAGTATTAATACTGATAAATATAAATGTTCATCGAGCAATCGTGTGAACTTTTGAAGCAACATTGATTCAATGAAATGGTAAACACTCTTAAAGTGGTTGTGATACAAAAATTAGATCCATATGTTTAGGGACATATAGAATTTTTAGAAGAAGGTATGTTATTTGGTATTGATTATAGGGTAGGAATTTTTTCCCCTATGTAGTTGCTAATGGTTAGCACAATACCACCATGTGCTCAAGTATATCTAGCACTAGCCGAAGAATATACGACTAACCTCAAGTGTCATCATGGAGCCTCGATATTGGTGTTGTTATTTAATTTTTATTTCTTAATTAATTTATTTAACCTTCATATGTACTTATATTTCAAACATGATATTTAGTTATTTCTTTGGTGGTGGCATATTGAGTTGTAATCACACCCTAATCGGGCCACCATTGGGTACCCAAGAAGACCTCATGTTTGTAGTATAATATAAAGGAAAACACCATATAGTTAATGTTATAATTTTGTTTCTAGGATGGATTAGGGTAATTTGAGATCGAGCTCGGACTTAGGACTATTTTTAGGATTTTCCTAGTTTTGAATTTTATTCTTTTGGGGTCTTGATTCACATGACCTACTTTTGATGTATTACTTGGTCCCCTTATATGGTTACTTATGGTTAGAACAATCCCACTATGTGCTCAGGTACATCTATAACTAGTTGAATTTTGTATGATCAACCCTGGGTGTCATCATGAAACCTTGACATTGGTGTTTTCTTAATTTAAATTTATTACTTTATTTATAAAACATTCATATGCACTTATATTTCAGAATGGATATTTAAAAATATCATTGGTGTTAGACTATTTAGTTGTACTCACACCCTAATCAGTATACCACTGGGTTCCCAAGAAGACCTCATGTTTGTATTACAAGAAAAGGGAAAACACCTTATGGTTAATGATGGACTTGGGTTTCTAGGATAGATCATGGGAATTTGAGACTAATCTAATACTCAAGATCATTTTTAGGGTTTTCCTCGTTTTGAATTTTGATCTTTTAGGGTATTTATTTATATGAATTATTTTTTTAAAGGTTGGGGCCGAATCCTCATTTTATTATTAAAGAAAAGTCCTCTTTAGACTGGGTAGATGGAGACCCATAACATATAATGAAGGTCCAAGGCCAAGTGGCCTAAATATTAGGCTTGAAAGCCTTTTTTTGGCTCAAAGAGCCCCTCAGTGAATAGTATTGCTACAGTACCGCCGCCACTGCAGTCCCTGCTACAGTAACTCCGCCGCTATAGTTCCACTGATGCTACAGTCTTGATACAGTCCTACTATAGTACCCGGATATTATTCCCTGCCCAGATTTGATCCTGGGTCATTTTGATGCCAAGCAGGAGCATGTACCACTAGTGTACAGGCTCATTGGCATTTATATGAATTATTGTAGATATATTAATTCCTAACATGTATTATATAATATCATTTTTATATAGAATAGGTTATGGTTGATTATTTATCATCACTTTTCTGGATTTATTTTTATTGATGTTATATTTGGATGTTTTATATGATTGATATTACTTTTTCGATGTTGTTGTACTCGGATATGTGGGTATAGTCTCCCCACCATGGCACCATAAACCTTCACTGCTATTCAATAACCTCTAACATATGAGAAGGTATGATTTAAGTCTCATAAATCTTTAGTATTTTCAATGTTGATAATGGACCAGGGTTTTAACACCCTAATATTATATATATATTCCTTCGAAATAAATTTGAATTATTCTATAGATTTCTTTACATAAAATCCCGAGTTTAAATAAACTTTGATATATTGTGGTCTTTATGACTTATTCATTTTATTTTTAGGTTTAAATATAATTAACCAAATTATGAAATATTTTTTTTTCTCTTCACTCAAATTTATTTATTAATGCCTTAGAAAAAATATTACATTTTTAAATAAAATCATTTCATGATTAAAAGACCAATTTTTCTGAAGGAATGTATTTTGATAGGATTTTTTAATTTTTATATAAAAAATATATTTATAGATATTTAAAATAATAATAATTTAATTTATTGATATTTTTTAAATAATAATTCATACATTAGTTATCTGATGGTTAGAAATGAATATAAAATCATTTGAAGGTAAAAACTGTAAGTTTTCATAAAACTATATTTATATGTGCCACTTGTTTTTAACATAATAAATTAAATAAATAATTGTATATTAATTAATTTAATGTAATATTAATATTATATATTCAGTCAAATATTTAACATTCATCTAATAGTTTTTAATAATCAATGAATGAAAGTAAACTCAGTTTTATGCTTAAAATGTATTTTTATAAAAAAATAGTTTTCATTGTGTTTTTTATATTTATTTTAAAATTAATTGTACCACATAAGAAAATTTAATTTGATAAAATAGATTTCATATTTTGAATCAACATGTTCATATTTTTTAATTAATCTACTTTCATTTTTTCACAATTAATAGTAAAAATAGTAAAAAATTTGTTACCACAATTAAGGTTAAAACGGATTTACTGGGTGTTAAAATAATATATACAGGTAATAGTTACACTTAAAATTGTCTTTGAAATTTGTTTTGACATATTTAAACAATATATTATCTTTTATTTTATATTTTGGGCAATTATTAAAAGCTTTACAATAAATTGATCATATATTATTGAAATCTTTTAAGTAATATCATGTGTGTGTCTCCCATCACTTATAAAAGAGAACCTCTTATCCTCTATTATTAAAACTCTTTCTGGATTATATATCCTCCAATACATACACAAAACCCTTCCTAGATTCCTTAAAAGCATTCTTGATCTTTTATTCGTACCCTAAGACCATCCAAATGTGGCTTAATGTGTAAACCAAATGAGGTCTCTCAAAGATGAGGTAATCATCTTTCCCAACTCATTAAAAATTTATTTCTTCTTATACTTTCTATAAATCCATTTTACCCATCATAAAAATAATTAATATATTATCTTAAATATAATTATATGTTATTATTATTATTTTATAGCCATTTCCCACTTTCTTTCCATCAAATGGGAAATGAAAGTATCGATCGTGCGTATGTGTGGACTACCGCCTCCATGAAGCGATGTGATTAGATTTTCATCACCATATCTAATGATTTTTTATTATGATGGATTTAATGTTTATATATTATATTTATGAAGTTATTATTATTATTTAATTATAATATCTTATATACCTTCTTATATATCCATCCTTTAGAAAACGATAATGTCACTCGTGTATATGTGTATACTACCACCTCCACAAAGTGAGTTGATTCATTTTTCATCACCAATTAATATAAATGATTATTTTTATATAGTGATTAAATATAATACTTATGGAATTATTAATATTCTAGATATAATATAACCATGATCTAATTGTAAGGAATATAACCACTAAACCAAAACCTATAAGAAAAAGAAAGCAATTAACACCCAAAATAATGATGACAATGAAATATTATTAATGAATGGGTGACAAGACATTATAAGTAAATCATGTATGGTATTATAAGCATGAATATGATTTTTTGTACAATTATAGTAAATTTAAATTTATTATATGGGAGGTTAAAAGAACATATAAATCAAGTCTGACCTGAGGTAAGGGTTTCTTATCTCAAGTTTGTTTCCATGAGACATATTCTATATTCAACAATTTTCTAAAATACTATTACCATATTTTAGGTAATTTTATTACACTGTTTTGATAATATTTATTTGGATCTCATTTTTGGTTATTTTAATAGTTATTTAGATATTTTTGGCCCTCTTCATTGTTTGCACATGGTAAAGGAAAATCATGAAGGTTGGCCCAAGAAACAATGTGCCTTTTTGTGGTTAAAAAATGGGTGTATAGTCAGTTAAAACTACGAATCCTCCCCCTTAAACCATGTATAAAGGGACAGTGGAAATTTAATGGTTGCAACATGGTTTGTAAAACCATTCAATTAAAATGTGCACCCTTTTTCTAGTAGCTCATGTTGGAGAAAATGGTCGGTGTCTGGTTTGTCAAACCATGCATCAAAATCATATAGATCACTCTATAATCCTAACAAGGGTTCATTATTAAGTTCATGGTTTTTACTAACCATGAAAACTAGCCCAAGAAATCGTTATAGGTATATTTAGTTCTCTAAAATTATTAATTAATGTCCTATGACCCCTATTTTAAATGTTAATCTCCTCCCATTCAAACCTGACATGATCCTTTGGATTCTGGAGGCTCTCTAGAGAGTATTTTGTCTCCCCAAACCCTCTTTATTCATGGATCAAAGTTTCATTACATGATTTGGATATCATTAGAAAATTTTAAACTCTTTGATTTAAAATTATATTTTATTCCTTTTTATCCTTCTTTGGGAGTGAAAGATTATCATGCTTTTGATGGATCTAAATCTTTCTTTATTGATTTTTGGAACTAATAATCTCTATTAATAATTCTATACTTGGAACCTTCATTGGTGGATCCAATGTTGAGGTGGTGACATTATCATTATTTGAGGTATGTGGGTCTATAATTCTGTTCCCTACACTTGAAACCTTGATTGATTGCTTGACATAAAAAATTGGTTTATTTCCATACCTTAAATTGAGAGGATTTGATGTTTGATTTCAAAAGGGTATGGTATTGTGAAATAAACCCCTTTTTAAAAGGCTTTGAAAATATTGGGTGGCTTTTGAGAAAATATGGAATGAAATGAAAGGTGATTTGATGACGTGGTTTTTTTATTATTGAGAAAAATAGATTTAAATTAAATATGGTTTTTTAAATAATTAACTTGATAGAAACATATGTTTAAGTTCTGAAGTTAAAATGGGATATTGAAACTGGTAATTTGGCAGTTGAACTGTGAAAGATGAATTGAATTTGAAAGAATTTTTTCCCATGATAAATTTATTGATTGATTGAAATAACATGTGATCATTAGTTTTTAGTGGGTGACTAGGATAAGTATGTTTGGAATATGAACCCATAGTAATGAATTGATGATGATAACTCTAAAAAAACTAAATTCAATATGTTTTTTTCAAATGGGGTTTTTTATTGATTCTATCATGACATCCTGATCCTTATGGAAGTTTTCACACTTTGATCCCTGATTGATTGATTGAGTAGTGTGAGGATCCTATAGCCAGGAAATAATGAACCTAATATAATAGGAACATAGTACATTGTTTTAAATTTGAATATTATATACTAGTTTTTATATAACTAATTTATTCATACTCTTATATTTTATGAAAATTTTCATTTAAGATTGTTTTTGATATACTTTTCTTATGCTTGATTTGAAATCGTATTTGACTAAAAATGTGTAAATGATTTTCTATGCCTCATTTTTATTTAAATTGAAGCATAAATTGTTTATTTTTTATGGAATTTATTATGGAAAATTTAGTTATATCCTAATGGGATATTTTTCTCACACCCTAACTTTTTTGTGTTTTTATATATTTTGTTATAACTAGTTTAGGAAAATGGAAAGCACCACTTGGAGGTTGCGGGTGTACTTGAATAGTGGGACCTTCAATGATGGAGGTTCTAGGTGGAGCTATGATCCACTCATTACATGGATAGTATGGGACTTTTTATTGACGGATATTGTGATTTTTATTAGATTATGTACCATTTTGGATATTTATCTATCTACTTATGTTGTTCTTCTTCTTTAAGAGTGTTTAGTCTATTAAGTGTTCACTAATTTATCTTCTATAGTTATATATTGGTTGACTATTTTAATGGGAAAATAATTATATGGGATCATTTATTGATACTCATCTTATGGTCTCTATCCTATGGGGATCAGGAATTCCCTTCAGGCCATGTTAGTGTCGAATTAGGTACATGAGTACAAGGGTATTTAGGGTGGTTCATGAAAACTTTGTATCATAGGTAGGATCTTTGTCTCTCCTTGATGTTAGTAAGTTGTCTGGGATGTCCTAGTATATAGTTGGTATGATTTTCATGACATAAGGGGTTGTTCACGAGTGAGATCCTAGCCAACTCTCATCGTAGTGAGCCTTGAGTCACCATGGGCATTTAAGAAAAATGACTTTAAGGAATAAATTGATCTAATTATAGTCATTCTCCAAACTTGATCTAAATATTTTTAAATCTCAAAAATATAATTCTATCAAATGGAATTGATATTCTTATATCTCTTTATTTATTTGATAATCTAAGTATCCTTGCTGATATTTTCATGTAGCCAATTTATTTTTTGCAGTACCATGCCCCCAAGAAGATATTTGAATATTAAATAGTAAGAAGATGTTGGGGAACCATAATTGGTGAATCCTCTAATTGACCAAAACCTTATTTAGATAGTTGTGTGTGTGTTCCAAGATCTGGGACAGGTTGCTACACCAATTCTCATTCCAGATTCAGTAATAGAATCTTGAATGGGAGAAACTGGATATGACACTTAGGATTTTCTTTATTAGAAAACACTATCTTTATAAGGCTTAAACTATCCTTCTGAGGAAAAGTATTTATTGAAAAATATTGACTTATTTTTTGAGTAATTAGAAATTTTAGATTCAATAAAGTTGAAATATTATACCTTCAAGATTTAAGGGCATAGCAGGGGTAGTGGGATTTGATGATTATTGTGAATAAACATGATTTATTGGAGTAGAGAGACTTAAAATATCTTTTCATGGAGTAGTAATATCTATAATTGATTGTTTTGGTAATTTCAATGGAATTTATCAGCCTTTAACAAGGTGATAAAATCATGAATTGGTATGAAAAACACTTTTATAAACTCATTCTGTTTTATCCTGAGGTAGTATCAAATGTGAAGCAAAAGGCTTGATGATTTTATATGGGTCTTTGATATCATATAAGATCTCATGTTTTTATGTTGAAGCTCTACTCTTATGAAGATGTGTTGGATAGATCTTTGATGTCATTTCTTGCCTAGAATGGTAAGTTTGGGTTGGAGGGATTTCCTCCTAATCCCAACAGTAGTTTTATTTGTTCCATTAATGGAAATAAAAATTGGGATGAGTCTCATGGTAGATATTGATAGTGGAAATTATCTATACCTTCTATAGAATCTGGAAAAGGCCCAATTACTTGCTTTCAATGTAGAAATATCATGCATTTGAAGCATTTTTGTATAGAGGTGCCTACTATTTGTGTTTCATGTGGTCATTCAATCCACCTAAAGAAGCTATTTCATGTATTTTATACCCAAAATAGTGGAATGAGATAATTAGCAGTGAATATTACTATGGTGTAGTCAAATACTTTATGATCTATAGGGTTCTAATCATAGGAATATAAAAAGAAGGTTCTCCATGCAGTGGATGAGTTTCCAAAGGAAGCTTATGTGGGTCTGGTTAAATTGAGAGGTACTATCACTATAGATTCATATTTAGTGTCTGCTTTATTTAATACCAGTGTACCTCATTTATTTGTATATTATTATATTGTGAATATATTAAACCTTCCTATAGAGCTTATTTCTTACGTGATTTATATTTCTACACCCCTATGAATTAAGAGAGAGTAGGGTCTCTAATGCCCCTATTGTTATTTTTCTTTATCATAGATTAAGATCATATAGGATTTTTCGGTTCTCAATATGAAACCTTTGTATGTAATTCTCAAGATGGATTTGTATATTTTCCATAATTTCAGGATTGACTGCTATCTTCAGTGGGTCTCCTTTACTTCTCCAAATGGGGTGTGTGGGGTTTTCTAGGTAGAAATGGACCCAAGGTCAAGAAGATCTGGACCACCTGTTCTAGAGTTAGGAAGAATGATATTTATGTTGGAATTTGAAATAGAGTAAAAATCTTTGAGTGGTGAACTTACACTAGTAGTTTTCAAATTTCTCAATGTGTTTCCATCTAAATTTTCTAGCTTACCACTAGTATGAGACACAGAGTTTTCTATTGACTTAGTACCAGGTACCCACCCTATCTCTATTCTCTCATATCATATAGAACCAGCATAATTGGAGGATTTAATGACCAATTTGGATGATTTATTTAATAAAGGACCCATCCACCCAAGCGTGTCACCTTGGGCGGTGCATGTGATATTTAAAAATAAATTGGATGGAATCCATCATCTCTTCATTGATTACTAAAAAATCAATTGATTCATAGTAAATAAGTAGTAATGGTTTACCTAGATTGATGATTTTTTTGATTGGTTGAAAGGGGTGAAGTGGTTCTTAAGGATTGATGCTCATTTTAATTATCACCATCTTAGAATCAAAGGGTCTGATATCCCAAATACTATCTTCCAAAGTATCCATGTCCATTCTGAGTAACTTGTTATGATTTTTTTAATAAGTTCTCCCAAAGTTTTTATGGTGATGATGAATATGATATTTCATGAGTATATATATTTTTTCATTGTGGTATTTATGGATAACATCTTTGTCTACCCTAAAATTGAGGAAGATCATGTGCACTATCTAAGAGAAGTGCTAGAAATTTTCATAGGTCATCAAATTTATTCTAAGCTATAAAAATGTAATTTAATGATTTAGGTAGTGAAGTTATTATGAAAATTGGTATTATATTATGGTATTTTAGTTTATCCTAAGTATGTAAAAGCTATTCAAACATGGGAACAAGAAAAATTGTTTTTGAGATTTATAACTTCTTGGGCTTAGTTCAGTAATACCATTAGTTTGTTAAAGATTTCTCGAAGTTGGAGTCTCTGATGATTGCTGTCACTTGAAAATGAGTAAATTTATTATGGAATTTGAAATTTTAGAATTATTTTTATGAATTGAATCAAATTTGAACTTTTTTATCCCTTATTAACTTCTTCATAGTTTGGGTAGGACAATGTGGCCATTTGGGACCCATATAGTTCAAGTTTGGATTTCATTCTCATATAGGGTGATTATGTGGTGGCCTATAGTTTCCAACATCTTAGGAAACACAATAATAAGTATCCTAATCATGATCTTGAACTCAAATATATTATGAATACTATTAATAATTGGTGGAAATACATTTTCATAGAAAGGTTTAACATATATTATCATCCCAAAATCTTGAGTTATATCTTCTCATAAAAATATTTGAATATCAGTTACATGCGATGGGTGGAATACATTAAATATTTTTATTTTTATATTTCATACACCCTTGTTAAAAGGGATTTTTTTATTAATGATTTGAGGAGGAAAAATTCAAAACCAGATAGTAAAAGATTCATTAGAAGAGTGGAATTTGATATCCCTCATCACTCGTATGCATTTGGGATTTTGGGAGGATGAGACCAATATTTTTTAGCAATCATACAGTTGATCTCTTCTCTTCTCAATATAGTTCTTCAAGAAGAGCATCCTTATGAAAAGTTTTGTGGAAATGGGGACTCTCTTCATAGTGAGGATACTATTAGTGAGTGTTCTTTATCTTTTAAGGGTATTGTATGCTTCTAGTGTTGGTACATTATAACTTTTTCTATGAGAAAATATATGATGGGGGTTTTATAATTCCTAATGGGTGGTACACCCTGGAATAATACAGATTTCTATGAAATATGGTGTTGATTCTGGTGTCTAGGTATGAGATGAAATATAATTTTTTATTATTTCTCATTATTATACCTATCAGTAGGTCAAGGACAAGCACCTAAAACCTTTAAGATTTCTTCCATCCCTTCCCATACTGACTTGGAAGTGGTATGATATTTTGATGGATTTCATGGTTGGGTTATCATATTCTTATTAGTAAAATAATTCAATTTGATTGGTGATTGATCTGATAACTAAATCGAATCACATTATTTCTATTTTCTATACAACCAAAATTTGAGGACTGGAGAAGTCTGTATGTGTATGAGATCATCAGATTGCATAGGGTTCCATATAATATAGTTTATTATAAATATACTTATTCACTTATCATTATTTTAGAATCCTCTAGGAGTTGATTAAATCTTAGGTTCATTTTTGAATAACATATGATCTGAAAATGTATGGATAAATATATTGAGCTATACAAATCATGGAAGACATGATTTTTATTTCTTTCTCATCTTTGGTGGAGATTGGGATAACCACTTGGAGATAGTTGACTTTTCCTAGAATAATAGTTATTGTTCATACACCAAGATAGAACCCTTTGAGGCCTTGTATGGATGAATGTCTAAATCTACATTGTATTGGTTGAGGATTGGTTAAGCTTTCCTAGATGGACCTAGTTTGGTCTCAAAGATAGTGAAAAATATTCATTTGATTCATTAGAGAATGGTAATGAAATAGAGCCAGTATAAATCTTATAACGATCACTATCAGCGCCCTTTGGAGTTTTGAGTTGGTGAACAGGTGTTTTTTAGAGTTTAACCTCTTTTGATTCACCAATGTCTTAGAAAATAAATAAATCCAACATCAGAATTCATGGTTCCTTTATAGATTTTTGATCATGGTAGGAAGGTGGCTTATCATTTTACATTACTTCCTTGGATGGAAAAAATCCATGAAAAATTTCAAGTATTTCATATCAGGAAGTATCACTCTTCCCTATATCATTTATTGAGATAAGAAGACCTTGATTTGAGACCTGATTTATCCATGATTTGTCATCTAATTCAGACTGTTGATTCTGAAAAAGTGGTTGATCATAGAAAGTCCATACCCCTAGTTTGAGTGATTTGGAAGCATGGTTCTAATTCACATGATACATGGGAGTGTAATGCATTGATGATAGAGTAGTGACATCATATCTTTGATATGTAGATTTCTTTATAGGATTTATATGGGTAGAAATCATTTATGGTGGGGAGATTGTAACATCTTGTTATCGTATTTTATATGCTTTTAGTCCTTGGGTTTCAGTATATTTTGTTTGGATATCATTTTGGGTTATTTATAGAGATTTTTGGACGTTTCTCGGCATTTGTACGATTGGAACATGGTTAAGGAAATTTTTTTGGGTCATCCCAGGAAATTGTGTTCCTTTTTTGTGGTTCTAGAGGGTGGTTTATGGTTAGTTCAAATCGTGTAGCCTCCCCCCACAAACCATGCAGCGTGGGGAAATGGAGAGTTCATGGTTGGTTCATAATTTATCAAACCATGTGGCTATACCATGCACCTATTTTATGTTATCATAGGTTAGATCACATGGTTATCACATTGTTTATAAAATTGTGTGTCCATTCCATGAAACTCTCTCCAGAATCCAAAAAGGGTGCATTCTTAGTTCTAACTATGTGGCCTACCTTAAAAATAATCAATGGAAATTTAATTCTTCTAAATTATTAATTAAATTCATAAGACCCTTGTTTTAAATTCTAATATCATTCCATTAAAACCTAATAAAATACTTTGGATTTTGGATTCTCTCTAGAAAGGATTTTGGATACTCTAACCTCATTTCTTCACATATCAAAGTGTCAGTGGATGTGTTGGATATCATTCTGTATGTGTAAACACTTTATTTGGCAATTATCTTTTCATATTTTATCTCCTTCATTGGGAGTGATAGATCCTCTTTTTTTTATGGATCTAGATCTTGATTTTTTGATTTGTAGAACTAGTACTCTCCCTTGATAATTCTAGCCTTCAACTCTTCATTGGTGTATCCCAAGTTGGGGTGGTGATGTTGTCATGATTTGTGGTTGGTGGTTTCTTAAGTCCTTTGCCTACACTAGAAAACATTATTTATTTCTTTCTCTAAAATTTATTTTTAATTGATTTCTAGACCCTGAATTTATAAGATTAGATGTGTGATTTCAGAAATAAATGGAATTATTAAATAAATCCCTTTTTAAAAGGCTTTGAAAATATTGAGGAGATTTTGAGAAAATATGTCTAGAAATTAAATTTGATTTTAAGAAATTATTTGATGTTTATTATTTATAATTTAAATAAAATACTAATTTGAAATTCATAAACTTGATAAAAATATATGATTTGGTTTCAAAGTTGACATATTATGTTGAAAAATGAAATTGTGAATTTAAACTACAAATGAAGAATTAAATTAAAAAGAATGATTTTCCCATCATTTATTGATTAATTAATTGAAAGAACATGTGATCCATAGTTGTTAGTGGGTGACTAGGAAAAAAACACTAGGAATCTAACCCCTAGAAATGGATTGAAAATGAAAACTCTAACTAAACAAAATTCAATATATTATTCCCTAATGGGGTGATTATTGATTCTATCCTAGTGGCCTTAGCCTCAAGGATGTGTTCACACTTTTATTTTTGATTGATTAACTGAGTAGTGAAAGGATCCTTGAGCCAAGACCTAATAAACCCAAAGGAGTATAACCATGGTTCTTTGTTTTAATTTAATTATTACATTCCAGTGTTTATTGAACTAATTTACTCATTCCCTTTTATTTTATTAAAATTTTCACTTAAGTCTATTTTTGATAATTTACATCTACTTGATTTGTAATCTTGTCTGACTAAAAATGTGAAAATGATTTTCCATGCCTCTTTTTTATTTAAACTAAAGAATAAATTTTATATTTATTATAGAAATTTTTATGAAGCATTTGATGATATTCTACTAGGAAATTTTTCTCACACCCTAACTTTTCCTTCTATAACTAGTATATTATGTTATTTCATGTCTAGTAAAAGGGAAAGTTCTATTTGGAGGTTGTGGGTGTGCATAACTACTGAGACCTTGGGTGATGTTAGTGGTTGGTGGAGTTGTGATCCATTCATTTCATGGATATTATAGAAAATTATCTTGAAGGATATTGTATCATTTATTGGATGACGTGCCGTTTTGGGATATTTATCTACCTACTTGTGCTATTTTTCTCCTCGAGTTGTGTTTGGTATACTAAATATTAATTTATTTATCTTCAATTGTTTTATATTTATTGATTATAATTAGATTGAAATTGTTCCCTATGACTATTTTTTGATGCCCATGCACTAGTCTTCATTGCATGGAGATCGAGAACACCCTTTAGTCCATGTCGGTGTCGGCTCGAGTACTAGTGGACCGAGATATTTGAGTTAATTAATGATAACTTGTTTCCTTAATGTGGTGTATATAATTTCCCCTTGATATGTTATATCATGAGTCACTTTATATTCAATTTATTTAAAGTATTATTCAAATTTATTTCTTTCAAGGGGGTTATGATTCAATAGGTACCAATGTGGTATTTATTTTATGTTACAATATTAATTTTTATTAGGATTGTTTATACTAAATTTTTTTGATAATGAAATTATATGATCTATCTCCCAAAAAAATTATATCCTTTCTTCTCTTATAGTTATTTCTAGAAATTACAAATTTTTCCATTCTTTTTAATCTCTCTATGTACTAAAAAGTATGAAATAATATTTTTATGGAAAATTAATTTTGTTTTTCTATTCGGTAGGGAATGTTTTTATTCCATGTCAATATTTTTTTTAAATCATTTCAAGGATGTTTTTAATATTATCCAATGATTAATTAAAATCATTTTCACCCATGTATGTCTTTCAATAAAAAGGTTTAAAATAAATATTCTTGTCATTTTCAAAAACAAGGTACATTTTACCGAATGTGTGAATGAAATATATGTTTTAACATATATTGATTGAATTACTTTTAACACCACCATGATAAATAATATATTTGAATATTCCTTTAAAATTTTATATGGTTATTTTAAAATAAATTTTTTTTCTTAATATTCTCTAATTTTTTATTTTTTAATTTACTGATTTACAAATGGAAAGGGTGTTTTTCTTAAGAAATGTTCTAGTGATATTTTAAAGGTATTTTTGTTTAAAACAAAAACCTTTAATGATTATTATTATTTACTGGGATATGATCCATTATTTTTATTATTTATCTATATGGTTATTTAATATGATAATGACATCTTGATGAAACTCGTTTTCTTTTCCACATGTTAATATACGAAAAAATGATAAAAACAATTCTGATCTTATTCCATATATCTAAATGGATTATGATTATTTGTTGGTTGGGTTCATTAAATCCCTCTAATGAGTTGTGGAATATTTAATGTTTATGTGCTTACAGGGTGCATGGGAGATTATCCCAAGCTCAAAAGAGGGTATACGGGAGGTTATCTCAATCCCGAAAGAGGGAACATGGGAGGTTATCCCAATCCCAACATGTGTTGAATTACTAGATATATAGCCTTAACACATTATTTATATGATTTTTATGATGAATCACTTATTATGCCAATATCTATGTGATGTTATTATGCTCATGGTATGATCTCATGACTTGTGATCTTTGATTCTTATTGATTTTTTTCTTATAAACTACCAAAGCCTTATGTCATGATTATGATCTATTAATTATTGTGTACGATTTTAAAATGTTAATCTCATATTCTCATACTCTTACGATCATTTTATTATTATATATGATAATTGAATAATATATCCCATTTTTATTCTTACTATGTATCTAAAATCACTCTTTCTTATGTTTCCTTTCCTAGGGTTATGAATAATGTTTTTAAGTAAGGTATGACTCAAAATTTTACTATGTGATAAGAAATTTGTGGGAGATGATGAATATTATAACAGTTGATACTTTTCATGTATATATATTACATCAAAATTGAAGAATATTTTTTACATAACATAAAAAAACCACCCCATAACCATATTCGTTTAGTATCCTTGGAAACATGGAAACATAAACAACTGATTCATAAAACATCTACATCATCTACAACTTAGAACTTAATAACTAGAACCCTTTTGACACATCTTACTTAATACCTTTCTTCATATCATGCGGAAAATAAACATAAGAAATTTGTGAGCTCATATGTTCAGTAAGGGTAATCAAGGAATATAACATAAGCATAAGGGAATAATAACATCAAATTAACATTTGAAAATTTTATCCTGCATATCAAGGATTGTGATATTCAGTCACCTAATAAATTATAGAAGTTCATAATACATGAATTATAAAATAATCGAAGAACAAAATTCATGTGTGTGTAACATAAGGCATGAAAATTTTGCATATACATAAGCATGGAAAATAATTTTCATATTATTCAAGACTCACAAATAAGACCATCATAGTAGAAAAATTCCCTTATTGAACCGATTTGACTCCTCATTTTATCCATGTATTATCGATCTGAGTTCACTTTATGTTCTAGTATTGTATATCTCATGAGATATAAATCATTTCCCAATTAATTGGAAGTACATATAGGTCCCACCCATTACATAATAAAAACCATATATATGTGTTCCATAAGAACATAAATCATTCATTATATCAGAACCCATGGAATGAAATGGATTTCATAAACAACATTTAATCATAACATAACCCGCAGAAAGGAAATTTATTTCAAAAATGTCATTCCTTCATAACCATGAATATACCATAGGAATAATTAGAACAGAATCATTAAAAAATATCCCCAGTAAATCATATTTAACACCAATCAATTTTTTCGTAGATGGAAAATAATTTCGATAGATCACTTAAAATTAATTATTTAGTAAAATATCCTTTCTACTTTGAAAATGTTTTCTCTTCTTTAAAAGTCATGCAATTTCAAAAGAAAAAATTTTCTTTGCAAATAATCTTGTAATATTTTAAGGGATGATTCAAGTCATTAAGGCATCATGAAAGTGTAAAAACACATTCATGTTGTATATGTTAAAAAAATATTCCTTTCATACTTTTTCTAAAAAAGTCACAAAGTACCTCTTTTGGAAAATAAAAAAAATATTACTTTCAAACAATTTAGTAAAATTTCAAACATGGGTAAAAAGGACAATAAAATTTTGTTTAAGAATAATAAAAAATATTTTTGAATATATTTTTAGGGAAAATGGGCATGGAAAATAAATAATTCCCAGAAGATAATTACATATAAACAATCCTGACTAATAATGAGATTGTGGAATTCACCCTTGCCTTATGTTTGATTTCCCTCATACATATCTAAAACTCTTATATAATGGTTTAAATAATGTTATTAATTTATACCAGAATCATATTAATACTTATTATATCGTGTATGATCCTCTTATATCATCTTATCACCTATTTGTTAATAATATTTCATTATTACCCTTATTTTGGGTGTTAGCTGCTTCATTTTCCTATGCATGTTTGGTATTTTAAGTCACAATTATTATACATAGAATATAGTTACATAATATCCAGAATTATATTAAGGTAATATATATCTTAATTATTCATTATATACAATTATATAATCATTCTATAATGGTTAAAATGGAAAATGAATCACATCGCATCGTGGTGATGGAAGGTCGCATGTACGCACAAGCGATAGTATCATTCCCTTAATGGTAAAAGGGTGTGGAAGTGGATGGTGCATATATTTTTAGATAATCAATATAATTTTATAATTATTATTTATATTTATTATTTTCACCATTATACCCATCCAAATAAGGTGGTTAGGAAAAACATATTGCACCACGGTGTAGAGATGATAAGATGTACATACGCATATGTGGGGATTTTGTTTTTTGTAATATGTATAATAAGTGTAATATGGTTGTTCCATAATAATAATAAAATCTAAAAATATAGGTGATACTAGAGTTATTACTTTTTAAAGTTAACAGCACATGAAGAATAAGTAGCAGAAGAAATAATCTTGAAGTAGTTGGTAAAGACAATTACCTATTCTTCAGAGAAATTCCTTTATATATCCTCTTACAGACACTAGGGTTGTCCCTTTGATAATAAAAAAACATATATAATGTTTCTTGGTAATTTTAGGAGACAAATATTTAGGTTTTGGTTGATCTTTATGGATCAATGTGTTGTGAAGAAGTGAGGGAGGAGGTGCCTTTTATAATTAGGGTTAGGGTCACTTTTAGATTTTCTAAAAATATTAATTTATAATAAATTAAATAACAATAAAAATACCTTCAAAAGGACATTTATTTGATAATAATATGATATAGTTTTTTAATATAATCATCCAATTGATTTTAGACAAGGTTTGGTATTATTTTAAACCTTAACATTTTGATTAACCATTAGTTAAACTATTGTCTTTTTAAATAGAGTAAAAAATCAATATTAAAATGTTATCATTTTTACTTATGTGTTGTAAATTAGACCATAAAATAAAAATTAATAACATTTTATACCATATTAAAATTATTTTTTATTTTTAAATATTTTTCATTATTTTTAAATAATTTAATAAAATATCATTAGTGTCAATTTGGATACTATTCAATACATGGAATTTTAAAAATATCGAGAGAACAAGATAAATTCAATAAAATTATTTTATTATATCCCTAGGAGTTCACGGTAATATATAAAATTATTTTATCACATTAATTATTTCAAATTATATTTATTTTAAAAAGTTTAGTAACATTTATTTGATATTTCGATAAAAAAATTTCCGCATCAGCGTTGTGTAATTATTTAATATACATATTTGTTCAGTAAAAAATTAAAATAAAATACCATGATGAATTTATATATTATATATTTGATAAAAATATTTATATTTGAATATAACTTTTTTGTATGAAATAAGGTGGATTGGATAGCCTTTGAGCGGTATCGGTCTCTCTCCCTCTCACCCTAGGTTTATCCTCGATGGTGATCTGGAGGGGGAGGATTGTGACGTCAATTCCCCCACCATCCCATCCATATTTTCTCTTATAATCCTTGCATACTTTCCCTCTCCTCTCAAGTCTCCTTGAGTTAGGTCTCTTTTTCTTCCTCTTTTCTCTCAAGTCGGTGCTCTATAGATGGGACCTTTCTTGGTGACATTTTTCTTCTTAGTAGAAATTTCTGAAGGATGTTTTGATAGTATCATAATGATTTTTTGCTACTAGATCCCATGTATACTCACACCTAATATGACCTCATTTTCCTCCACACCTCTCTAGGTCATATCTAGAGTGGGGGTAACAACATGGTTTTGGGATTTGTGGTTCCACGATTGATGGTTTTTCGAGGCACTCTTACACCGACTTGCTCCTGTTCAGCATTTGGGTTTAGTTTCATCATTTTCTAGAGACATGGGCCACTCAAATCCCTAATTTAGTCACAAGATTCTATGATCATATCCTATTAGGACCTTGAGTGGTGGTAACCAATAGAATTTGGGATGTGGTACTTGGTGGATGATTGTTTTTTTGCGTGATTGGTGTTGATTTATCCTATAAAGATGTTCTGCTTATCTTCCTCTTCAACATTGGGGTATTTTAGAGGTGGAATTCGTAACAAAAATAGTGATGTTTTTTATGTAATTTTTTCAGTGTTACCTCCTCAAGTCAGTGGTGATAGTTTGTTTTTTTATTTCAATGAGCGTTTGATCTATTCAATGATTTTTTGTAAAGGTTTCGATTTGTGTCTCTAGTTTTGGGCTCGTTCATTTCTAGTTATAGTGGTGGATATCGAGGTTGTTTGCAATGGTGTCGTGTTGATGTTGTTTATGTTGTGATGTGGACAACTCATTCTGTAATGGGGGTTTGATGCTATGGTGTAAGATGGTCGGTGGAATGATTTGTTTTGATTTTTTATAGTGGTGATGTTCTCCAGTGACTAGTGTGACGATAGTTATGACAATGGTGATAGATATCAATGATGATGATGGGTCATATGATGATGATGGTAGGTAACTTGATGTGACTTAGTTTGTTGTGGGTACTCATGGATAGAGGTCTCATTGGATGATGTGGATTTTTTTAATTTTGAACATCGTTTTGCCTTCTTTGAATCTGTATCCCTCACAAGATGTTTTGGTTACCACTCAACCATAAAGTGGATTATTTTAAAATCAGAAAAGAAAATTTTTAGTCAATATATATTTTGGTAACCTTATATTAAAAATTAGATAGTATTTAAAACATGAATGTGACATATTTAAATTTATATTAATTAAAATAATATAAATATCATAATCTCATCTAAGAGGCCCAAAAAGTAAAAAATAAATTTATATCATGAAAGTATTTTTATTATGCTAATAAATTACATTTATATTCAATCACAAGAAACCTTTTTTTCCCTTGTGGACACGTAAAATATATTTAAGACAAAGAAATTGAAATTTTGTGACTTTCATTGATTTAAATATTCTATAATTCATTTTCATGAAAAAGTGTCCATTACAAACATAATTTAGATATTTATGTGTCACAGGTCGAATTATATTCATCCAAAAAAATCATGTGTGAAGGACCTTTTATAGTCTTTATCATTTGATTTTTAACCTAAATTACCTAACATACTATTTATTGTGGTAACAAAATTTACCAAGGTTACTATTCATATTTTCCAAAAATAAAAGTACAATATTCACTAAAATTAGATCTTATTAATATAAATTTGGTATCCATTTTTTAAAATTCAAAACATATAATTTGAAGAATTTAATTTAAAATAAAATTGGTAAAACTCCATGAAAACAATTATTCAGAAAATCCCTTTTAAAACATAAAATGTTTTTATAATAAATTCATGTTTCAAATAATTTTCAAAAATAATAATTGAATTATTTTAATGAAAAATGAACTAATTAAAATTTAAAATTAATGTGAAACATAATTTTACCATGTAAATACTTTAAAAAAAATATAGTTTTCAATAAAAATCATTATTTTCGTTATTCCTTAAAAAATAAGTGTTTTTAGAAAAATAAATTAATGTGGTTTTGGCATTCTAAATTTAGAAAAAATAATTTTTTCAAACCCATTTTATATAAATACTAAATATTAATATTCATTTATTAAAATAATAAAAACTCAGTTTTGAAGAAAATGTATTTTTTGAAGAATAAAGTGATTTTACCAAAATTGTGTGATTATTTTCTAAGCACTCACCAATACCTTCATATTGAGTTAGAGATTGATATTTATTTCATAAATTAGTTATTAATATTTATTCCCACCAATTTAATGGATAGGTTATACTAATATTTTCTCATGGTTTGTTTAAACTCACGCTTGTGTTTAATGTGTGCTATTGAATAATTGAAATTATTTAAAGATAAATATTTCATAAAAATATCTAGGTGTTACCTTCCGCCATATGAAAATGTATTTGTCCCTAAATATTCATCACTTGGATACAAATAGAGGAGGTTACCTCTTCCTCATCACATCCTTAGGTTCCCACATAGCTTCCCTAAATTGGTGGTTCCTCCATAAAACTTTAACCAAGCAAGTGGTCTTGTTTCATAGAAATTTTTAATCAATGATCCAGAATCTCCATAATTTGTTCTTCATAAGAAAGGTATTTCTCCAGTGGTATGACTTTTGAGTTTACTACATGTGAAGTATCAGGTATGTACTTTCTTAGTAGAGGTATGTGGAACACATCATGAACATGAGATAGATTCATTAAAAGCATCAATCGATCAGCTACCATCCCAATTTGATCAATAATTTCAAAAGGAATGACACACCTAGAGATTAGATTTACCTTATTTCCAAATCTCATCACTCTTTTGTTGGGAGATATTAATAGAAATACCTTATCACCCACTTCAAAATCTAGTTCTTTTTGTTGATTATTAGTGTAACATTTTTCTCGACTCTAAGATTCTCTTATGTGTTTTTTAACAGATCTAACCTTCTCTAACATTTACTTACTAAATCAGGTCCCAATATCTTTACTAATGAATCTTAATTCCAATATTTTGGATTTATACAATTCTTACAATAGAGGGATTCATATAAAGAGTCATCTGAATACTGGAATGAAAGTTACTACTATGGGAAAATTCAATCAAAGGTAGGTGTTGATCCCAACCAATTTTTAAATCCATAAAAAAATCTATCACCATGTATTATAAAATTTAAATTTTCCTCTCATACTGAGAATCTATCTAAGGATGGTAAGTAGTACTGAAACTTAACTCTATATCCAAAGCCTGCTAAAACTTATTCCGAACTTCGAGGTAAACCTCGTATCCTGATCAGATATAATGAAAATTGGTACTCCATTCAATCTTATCAATTAATTAATATATATTCTATAGATATTATCAAGAGATAAATATTATCTGATAGAAATAAATTGTTATGAATTTATAAGGTGATAAACTATAACTCATATAGCGTTATATCCTTTAGATTTTTTGGGATGTCCGATGACAAAATTCAGGGTGATGTTTTTCCATTTTTATTCTAGTAACATCCCCTTATACTTATGTCTCTCATACATAACTTTCTTAAAAACAAAGTTCTAAGAAACATATTCTGAAATATCTCTATTCATTTTAACTAATAAAACTCTTCCATGTCTCATACATCTCGGTGCTTCCATGATGAATAGAGAATGATGAACAATGAGCCTTATCCAATAGATCTTTCTTTAAAATCTGGAATGGGAGGGACATAAACACGGTTCTTGAACCTTATTAATCTATCACAATCAAATTTGAACTTAAGAACATTTATCACCTTCTTTTACAGTTCTATATTTTCCTTCTGCACCTCCTTAATCTTCACTTGTATAAATGGTTGAACATTCATTTGAGAAAGATAATATTTCTCCCCTTCCTTTATGATTTCCATATCCATCCTTTGAAAATCCATAAATATTGGATCTTTTGTGATCCTAATCATAAATAGGATAGCATGTTCCTTTCAACTCAAAGCATGTGTCTTCTTGTTCTCTTTCTCATGGTGGTAATGTATTGAGCATTTTTAATCTTTAATCAACTCCAACCATCTTATTTGGTGTATATTAATCTCCTTTTGAGTGAAAATATACTTAGAAATTTTATGATCTGTATATATAGCCCACATTTCTCCATAAATATAATTCATCCATATCTTTAATTCAAGAATTACCACAGATAACTCCAAATCATAATTTGGGTAATGTTTCTCATCGATTTTTAATTTTCATGAGGCATAATCTATCACCATATAAATTTTCAGGAGAAAACATTCCAACCACTTCTTTGATGCATCACTATAGGTCAAAATTTTTTATCCAGTATAGGGTAGTGCGATAATAGGTGCATTGACTATCTTTCTTTTCATCTCCTTGAAATTATCTTCACATTACATCGTCCATATGAGCTTAACTCGTTTCTGAGACAACATGGTGAGTGGATTAGATAACTATGAGAAATATTTCACAAAATTTTGATAATATCCAACCAAACCAATAAAACTATGGATCTAGGTTATGGTTTTTATTATAGGACAAATTTCAATAACTTTCGCCTTTGTTGGATCCAAATATGTCCCTTCTCTTGAGATTATCTTCCCCAAAAAATAAAACTTTCTAAATCAAAAATTCACACCTGGTAAATTTTTCATTAATATTCCCATTTCTCTAGATCTTTAGTAAAATACTCAAGTGATCTTAATTTTCTTCCTTCCTCTTTGAATATATAAGAATATAATCTATAAATAATACTACAAACTAGTCAAGATAGTCTATAAATACTCTATTCATTAAATCTATGAATATAGTGGGGGTATTAGTAAGACTAAAAGGCATCACTATAAATTCATAGTGTCCATAACTTATATAGAATTACATCTTGTTTATATACTCCTTAAACCTCAATTGATGATATTCAGAGTGAAGATAAATCTTAGAAAAGTATTCATATCTATGTGGTTGATCAAATAATTCATCAATACAGGGGATACAATATTTTTTCTTGATAGTGATCTTGTTAAGTTCTCAATAATCAATGAAAAGTCTCATTGATTCATCTTTCTTCATGAAAAAGAGAATAGGTGAACCCCAAGGTGATGGACTAGGGAATATTAATCCCTTATAAACATTTTCTTATAGTTTCTTCTTTAATTCCTGCAACACAATTGGTTCCATTCTATAAGGAGTCTTTGAAATAGGCATATCACACAGTATGAGTTCTATTGAAAAATCAACATCATGATTTTGTGGAAGACCTGGTAATTATTCTGTAAATTTTTTTATCCTTAATAGTGAGTTTCTACCCAACCATCTGAGATAGATAAGCTTTGTTTATAGGAATTAATACCCATAAGATGGAAGTAATTTCCATTGGAATTTCATATTCATCCTTTTATAGAGATGATCATAGATTCATTCATAATATGAAAAGTGACATCCCGTTGTCAGTAATTGATATGATCTCAATATAGTTAAATCTAATGCATTCCAAGAATCTCATTAAATTTAACTAAAGGAAGGATCATAAGATTTGTAGGAATCACTTTTTTACAAACTTCAAATGGATAATAATTATAAACTCATGATGTGATAGTTGTGCTATTAGTAGTTTTCACAGTTAACTCAACATCGAACTGTTGAGTTAATATGGAAATACCCTTAGAAAATTCCTTAGAAATAAAATAGTGGGTGGATCCAGAATCAAATAAAACATTAGCTGCTTTAGAGTGGATGGTAAGTGTACTTTTCACCACTTCATTTTCATACTCTACATCTCCAGTAGTTATTGCATGTGATTTTCCTTTTTCTTTAACCTTAAGATGTTTTTGAAGTGAATCTTCATTGATAACCGTCCAATTTTTGGAATTGGTTAGCATAATTCCCATTTTCTTTGAACTTGAAGAATTGAAGTGTGGGAGGTTCATTTTGTGGATCCTTTTCTATATTGACATCATTAGGTCTCTTTTTTACATCACATCAGTAGTCAATTTCTCAATAACCTTTTTTCCCACACTAAAAACATTTAATAGTCCCCTTAAGATGGTTTCCTCAATTTTTATTTCCACACATTGAGGATTAAGAAAAGATCATATTCTTTTCACTATGACTTTTATATTTTCCCTTAAATTATACTTTTCTCTTCTTATCAAACCCATAAGATTGATGGGTAACTCCAATCTCTATCTCAACCTTGAGAGAACAACAAATTATTTCCTCATATCTATTGAAGTTTCTTATGGCTAATTCCCTTTAGAAACTTGGTTTTAAGTCACTAAAGAATTGATCAACCTTACTCATAAGATGGATGTTAATTTCAGAAGTGTACCTTTCAAGTCTTGTAAAATCATGCTCATAGGTACCAACAAATTAATCATACTTTTACTTAAGCTCAAGAAACTAATCCATCTTCATTTGAAGAATATGAGGAAATTACTTATTAAAAATAAGTTCTTGAACTCATTTCATTCCATGGATTAAATTTCAACTCATTGTCTCATATTCTTGATGAGATTCCACCATTTATCTGCTTCACCTTCCAAATGATAGACTGACAAAATGACTTTCTCATGTTATGAGCATTGGAGAACTAAAAATATCTCTTTAGTGATACTGGTCCATTGTTTAGACACTAGTGGATCGGAAGACCTTGTAATGATGTTGTTCCATACTTTGATCATTTTGAGTTTTAGTATGATTTATAGATTGAGAAAGTTATGTGAGCATAGAAATATTATTTTGAATTCTATCTCCCATAACATTTGGTTTCCTGGGAGGAAAATCGCTTCATTCCCCATCACATTCCCAATTAATTTAGTTCCTTCGAGTTCCATCCATTGACTAAAACCAAAAATCATAGTGTGAGAAACACTAATAATAATTAAGGGAAATTACTTAAATTTTTTTAATTTATGACACATTAGGTTTAATCCGAGGTTATTCATGATCATCACAAAAAATCTTAGATTTTATCATATACATTGACTTATCTTTAGGGATCTTACTAATATTTTCTTAACCTAGTTTCCAAAAGTTAACTAAACCTTACTATAATACCAACTATAACAACCCATACATTTCATATGTTGATATTACATCTAAATAAAAGAACATTCATTATATAACAAAAAAACATGACATAATCGTATAGGTTTAGTATCTTTGGAAACTTGGAAATATAAATACCTGATTCATAAAACATCTAAATCATCTCCCACTTATTCCTTCATAACTAGAACCCTTTTTGACACATCTTACTTAATATCCTTCTTTATATATTGGGGAAACAAACATAAGAAAGGGGTGACATCAGATGCTCTTTAAGGGTAATCAAGGAAGATAGCATAAGCATAAGGGTATAAGAACATGAAAATAAAATTTGAAAATTTTATCATTCATATAAAGGATCATAATATTGAGTCATGGAATAAATCATAGAAAATCATAAGATATGAATTATAAAATAAGTAAAGAAAAAAATTAATTGGGGTATAACCTAAGACTTGAAATTTTAGAATACACATAAGCATAGAAAATAATTTTTATGTTAGTAAATTCTCACTACCAATACCATAATGGAGGATAAATCCCCTTACTAAACAAGGTTCACTCCTCATTCCATCCCTTTATTACTAAATCAGGTTAACTTCTTATTTCAGTCCTATCTATCTCATGATATAAAAATATTTACCTAATACATTTGAGGGAGATATATGTCCCACCCATCACATAATAAAAACCATACATATGTGTGTCATAATGAAACACCACAAGCTTCCATGACAAGCTTCTCTTTGAATAATACAGTAGCGTGTGTTGTACGCAACTTCAAGTTCTAACACACACCAGAACCAATCAAACTAGCCGTTATAAATAGTAATACCCAGTTTTTGAAATTTTATAAATTTTATCTTTCAAAATGGACATCATTTTTGGATTTGTAATATCGAAATTATCTTAGGGTAAATTTGTGATATTTTTCTAAAAACATTCAATTTTTGATGAATAGTAAAAAAACACCGAGTTATAGTTTTAAACCGAATTCTTATATAAATAATTATTTATTTTATTTAAATTTAATTAAGGTCAAAATAGATACATAATACCTATATAATTTCAATGTAATTCATTGTAGTTATTTTAGAATAATTTTAGATATATAAAAATTTTATTGAACTTTTCACGCTCTTTTACCCACAACCTAGGAGAATTTGGAAATTCACATAAAACATAATTGTACTGCTTCAATGAGTGGAATTTCGAAAATACAAGAGAAATGATTAATATGAAGGAGTAAAATGTGCTTCAATGAGATGAAAATAATTTTTGGTGAATAGTAACTTTTTACTTTTATTTACCATGCTTAAAAGTAAATAGGGTAATTAAGGGTAAAAATGATATTAATATTACCCTAACACATGTACTGATTCTATTGGACAAGTGTATCTCGACCAAAAACAACCTTAGGAATAAAATATTATCATTTAGGTCCACTTGGATTCGATTAGGACATTTATTATTATTTAATTCCAAGAAGAGTTAAAAGAGATAAAATCAAAGTTTAATAACTAAAACATTTTTAATATAAGTCTATACATAAGATAAATTAGATTATAAATATTCATTAGAAATATAAAAATATTTAATACATATTGGTATTTTATCTATAATTTTTAGACATTAAATAATTTAATTTATTTATGACACAATGGTGATACAGTAATACCAAATTAATGAAATATTAAAATAATTGATATTATAAATATCAAAATAAATGTAATTTGAGACTTTTTATGAATTACACTAATTTTATAGGTCAATATGACATATTATGATAGGTTATATATATTTATTTCTAAGTAATAATGCTGTTATGAAATTATCAAAGACAAAATACCCAATATTGTCAAAATTGACATAAAAGAGTTTTTAAAACAAATATTATATTAATAATTGATATTATATTCCTAAAAATCTATATTTCAGCCAAAGGACTTATATAATGATTTTTATATCATTAACAGACCACTTGGGTGTCGCATGGAGGTATATAGTAAGTTTATTAACTATATAATACAAAAATACAAAGAGACATGGTAAATGTCAAACTATTTAACTAAAAGTTAAATATAAATGATAATGTCAGTATAGTGACCCAAACCTGTCTAAAATATATTTTTTGAAAGGATTTATACCCATCCCCATCTTAAACTTTAAATAATTCACTTTTGAGCCATTAGAAACCAAATATGAATTTATTATAAAATAATATTTCTAGCTTTTCCAAAGGTGCCCCTCACCCCTCTTATAAAAGGGTACTCCTCCTTCTCTTTAATTTACACCTTCAAAGCCTTTTGGATCGGAAAACCCCTTCCCATATATTCTCTCAACGTCCCTAACTTAAACCTAGAGGCCTTAGTTTGATCATAAAGCAAACCTAAGGAGCTCTTTTGATCAAATCAAAATGAAGAACCCGAAGAAGAGGTAATGTTTTCACAACTCTCTTTCAAGTTCCTTTCTTCTTCAAATTATTATCTCTTTGTTATTTCTATTCTAAAATAAAAAATACAGTGTATTTTATATACTGTGATATTATTATAAATATGGTAAAACCATATTCAGTATTATATCCATTCTTTGAATGACATGTAACTCTACATGCGTACGTACGGCCTACCTTTTCCACGTCGTGGTGTAATTGTTATTCAATACATTATTATTTGGATAGGTATAATAATGATGTGTGATTCATGTAAATAATAATTATAACATGATAATTATTCTGTATATATGATATACCATCCAATTATATATGATTTTAATATTAAAATAATGATATTATCGCTCGTGCATACGTATGGAATACCATCTCCACGAACGCAATGAGATTCATTCCCCATCGTATCCATACAAGTATAATTCTGATTTTATGATTAAAAATAATTTTTAAGGACTTTATATCATTATTTATATGAATAATATACAACCTATCCATAACAAACAAGACTTATATAACAAAACATATAAAATAAAACGAGTAAGTTAGCACCCGAAACGACGATAATACTAAGATATTATTAACAAATAAATGTTAAAAGATCATATATGATATCATATTAATGTATATGATTCTTGTATAATTCAATAAAAATTATTTTAGCATTATACAGGAGGCTAAACTACCCTCGACCAAGGAAAAAGAACAAAGTAAGGGGTTTCTTATCTCACTTTTAATTCCGTGAGATTTCCATTGTTCACCACTTATTTATTGCATGTGGTGTGTGAACTACCCAAGTTTATATTCATTGTGTAATGTACTTTAATTAATGTATATTTACATCATCATTGTATGATCCTTCTTTCATGGTTGTATGTTTTGTAAGTTACCAAATCAAAAAGGGAATTTGAAATTTCAATTTCCACTCATTCGGCTTTACGCATACTTCATTGATTATTTTATTCTAAGATTATGTTTGGAATCACTAATAATTTGATTATGTCATAATTTCTATTCCATTTTCTGTGGATATACTTTTGATACACATAATAACTCTATTTAAAAATTCTCAAGTCATCGGTATGAACTTGATAAGATTAATTTTTACTCAATCTCGATTTGTTGAGTTAAACATCCAATTCATTAGTGTTGTTTTTACAAGAATATGTGTGAATGTCCTTTGGTTTTTTTAAACTAAATATCCAATCATATTCAGTGTATTTATATTTTTCACACATAATTATTTCTTTGATTTATCCTTAACCTAAGGATACAGACTTTATGAGAGATTTCACCTCAATATACATTCCATTAAGACTCTGTTGTTATACACCAAATCAATTTTATATGGTCTATATAATGTACTTTGACATAGTATATCATGAATCCCTTTATTCTTATGATATTACAAAGTTTTTATTACCTCAATTATTTTTAATCAATTGTCTCTCTTTTGGTTAGGAACTCTAACTAAAATGTCATTTTTAAATGTTTTAAATATTTATTCTTTTAAATCATTCTCATTAATGTCTATGTTTTAAAAATAGTTTTAAGGATTTATTTATATGGAAATTAATGTTTTCAAATTAAAATTCCTTTTAAAAGTTTCAAAGTGGTATGGGACACGTTGATTCAAAAATCTATTTTTAAATGGCTTCTTGACAAATAGTGTGACTTTTAAATGTTTTCAAGAAAAAGTGGGATATTTCTCTCAAATAGTTCTGATGATTATTTTCATCTATGTCAACATCATTAATTATTATCGATTAAGGTTAATCTGTTACAATACAATCTTCCATATTGTATTGGATGAGTTATGTTTGATTGTGGATGTGCTATTTTTATACCATTCATGGTTTATGGATAAAGTATTGACATTGCGTATGCTAGTTTTAATAAGAATGTTTATGTTATGTTTCAAACATTTCATATGAGTAATGCATTGGATTTAGTAAGTGACGAATGAAGACCGCTATATCTCCTCGATGCATCGATAGGTCTCATGAGAGAAACTAGTGTCATGGCACAAGGCCTTGAAAAAATATTTTTTGTAGTCTTGGCACGAGGCCTTGACTATGTCGTTATGATAGACTGACATTATGCATTCCATCGTTATGAAATTGGTTATTGATATTACATGTGGTTATTCAACTAGTAGAATATCCATGTGAATAAGTAAATGGCATTATTTCATTTTATATTTTCTATATTATGATGAAGTTCAGGTTTAAAAGGCTTTTGTTTTAGTTATACATTGCCTTAAATGTTTCTACTTATTTATGAATGTTTCCGCAATATTGTAATCCTTACTGAGCATCTGAGCTCACCCCTTTTTAACTTTTATTTTTCCAAGGATGTGGCTCTGGCACAGATGTACCTAGGGCTAAACCCTGAAAACACCACTTTGAGCTAGACTCGAACGAGAACTGGTGCATGACAATGATCCTTGCTGTACTCTTGGTTACGACACTCCCAGGGGATTTGCTTATGATAATTTACATTTTATTTATAAAAACAATTTGAATTATTTTAATATAAGATGAGAATAAATGACCTTGGTTAATCCTATGGTGTTTCAAATTGAGAATATGGTGTCATGATATTCTCTAAATGATTTTATGACTACGGTTACTCACACAATGCTTTCTGGTTTTAGTCAGTGGCTGGAGTCCAAGGAAGTAATAGTAACTTTGAGAATGATGTACATGGTGGGAACAGTGGTGGAAATGAGCAACAAAATGTAGTGTTGAAAGGAGTAAAAGATATTGTGTTCATGCCAAATCAGTTTTCCAAAAATATGATCAATAACATATATATTAACCAACTATGGGACTCAACAAAGAAGAGAAAGGTGATGAATGATAAGAGCTCCAGCAGTGGAGACCATGGAGAAAATAATCTTAAATTTCCATCATGTAGGAAATGTGGAAGGATACACCTGGGAAAGTGTCTCAACGGAACAAATAAATGCTTTATGTTTGGGAAAGAAGGACATAAAGTGAAGAATTGCCGAGGAAAAACGAAGAGTACAATGGAAGAAAATAAAAGTGGTCCCAAAAATCAATTTACAGTCATTTTACATAAATGTATGGGACATGGCCATTAGCCGAGTGAATACCCTATTCTATAGGATATTTTCATGGTCAATGAATAAGCTATGTGGAAACAAATGGTTGGAGAAATGTTTAAATTTATTAGTGCTCCTTGTTGATGGGATTACTTTTGAATAATTTTATCTTGTATTTGTAACCCTGTAGTTTTCCCGGTGAGAATGATAGTTGAGGAATGCTTATCTTTTCCCTCGTGGATATAGTTATTAATAACCATTTGGTTTAATATTATCATTGGGTTTGAGGCAATTACAAGTTATTATATTTGGGTTGAAAATACAAGGTATGAGATAAAATTTCTGGTTAAGATTATGTTATTGTTATTTTTTGGAATTTATCTCATTTTGGAAATGTTATAAAATATAGTTTTTAAAAAAGGATAACACGCAGACCGTGTGACAACCCCTTGCGTCGGACAAAGCTGTGGGAATCGAACCCACAACCAAAGTGCGATTGGGATTTATCGCCTACCACTAGACTATGTAAAGTCCATGGTTAGTGTGACAAATTATTTTTCATTAATTGATTTTATTGATCAATAATAAGTTGATTTGGGTTCTTATTTCTTATCAAATAAATACACTTAGTATAGGATAATGATTTGGTGATTAAAAGATAAATGTTATTTTGAAAGATGTTCGCTTTGTTTGGAACACTATATGCCCAAGGAAACTAAAATACTATAGGATTTCATTTGAGGAGTAATGGTGTATTTTTATCTTTGTTTTTATTGTGGATTTATAGTGATTTGGGTTATTTATGGAAATTATTAACCAATAATAGAGAATGTATGATTAAGTTAATTACTTTTAAGTATGTGACTTTAAGAGTAGTTGATGTCATTTGGAGATACAATTTAACGTGGAAGACTACATAACAAAATTATTCTATGTTTTGGGTTTCAATATTATTTTGGATTATATTGAAGGATTTTAAGTACAATTTTTTATTGAATGGTATTTATTTAAATTTGGGGTATTGTTGGTTTAATTTTTCAAATTAATATTAGTGTTTCTTTCTCTAAAGGAATATCCTTTTTGGGGATCATCAGATCTAGTACTAATAGTTTTGGTTTTGATTAATCTCTAAAGACAAGGTAAATATATAGTTTATCCTTCGTGGATCATGTGATTCTATAAGAGTTTATTCTAGCTCTTCCAGTGTGACCAAGTCTTCTTGAATACTCATCATTTAAAAAAAATGAGTTAGTGGTGGGAATTTATTAAAGAATGAAACCCTACATAAAAAGTAAGTATATCTCTCTATTTTCTTAGTCAATCTCGTAAATGAATTCCTCGTCTTTATGTAACTTAACATAAAAAAATGTTGTTCGTATACTTTTCCTACTGGGAAACTATTGAACATTTTTCGCAACACAAGTTTGTGGATTTATTGTTGTTAAATTTCTCCTGATTATGTTTTCTATCCCTCTCCATCAGAACATGACACATAGTTTATCTTAAATATCCATGTTTTCCTACATGGAATCCTAGAATGAGTTATCTTGGGTGACCTTTGTACCCCTCTTTCTTTCTTTTAAGGTGATAGTTTTATTGAATCTTTTTCCAATTTGGGAGTTTACATTATATTTCCAAGCCCAATTTTAAAAATTTAAAGGACTAAATTATTTGGAGGGGTGAATTTAACACCCCAAACTTCCACGGTATGCTTCTCTTTGAATAATACAGTAGCGTGTGTTGTATGCAACTTTGAGTTCTAACACACACCACAACCAATCGAAATGGACATTATGAATAGTAATACCCACTTTTTGAAATTTTATAAATTTTAACTTTCAGAATGGAATTCATTTTTGGATTCAGAATATCGAAATAAGCTTATGGTGAATATTTGGTATTTTTCTGAAAACATTCAATTTTTGATTAATAGTGAAAAAACACTAAGTTATAGTTTAAAACTGATTTTTTATTTAGATAATTATTTATTTTATTTAAATTTAGTTAATGTCAAAATAGATACATAATACCTATATAAGTTCAATTTAATTCATTAAAGTTAGTTTAGAATAATTTTAGATATATAAAAATTTTATTGAACTTTTCACCGTCTTTTACCCACATCCTAGGAGAATTTGGAAATTCACATAAAACTTAATTTTACCACTTCTATGAGTGTAATTTTGAAAATCCGATAGACACAGTTAATATCAAGGAGTAAAATTTGGTTCAATGAGATGAAAATAATTTTCGATGAATAATAACTCTTTACATTTATTTACCATGGTTAACAGAAAATAGGGTTACTAAGGGTAAGAATGATATTAATATTACCATAACACATGTACTAACTCTATTTGACAACTGTACCTTGACCAAAAACAACCTTAGGAATAAAATATTATCATTTAGGTCCACTTGGATTAGATTAGGACATTTATTATTATTTAATTCCAAGAAGAGTTAAAAGAGATAAAATCAAAGTTTAATAACTAAAACATTTTTAATGTAGGGTTATACATAAGATAAATTAGATTATAAATATTCATTAGAAATCTAAAAATATTTCCTACATAATGGTATTTTATTTATAATTTTTAGACCTTAAATAATTTAATTTATTTATGACACAATAGTGATGCAGTAATTATCTAATTAATGAAATACTAAAATTATTGATATTATAAATATCAAAATAAATTTAATTTGACACTTTTTATGAATTCCAAAAATTTTATAGGTTAATATGACATATTAGGATTGTTTATATAATTTTTTTTAAGTAATAATGCTGTTATGAAATTAGAAAAAACAAAATACCCAATAGTGTCATAATCGACATAAAAGAGTTTTTAAAACAAATATTATATTATTAATTGATATTCTATTCCTAAAAATCTAAGTTTCGGCCAAAGGACTTATATAATGATGGTTTTGTCATTAATGGACCACTTTGGGGGTCTCTTGGAGGTATATAGTAAGATTATTAACTATATAATATAAAAATACAAAGAGACATGGTAAATGTCAAACTATTTAACTAAAAGTTAAATATAAATGATAAGGTTAATATAGTGACCCAAACCTATCTAAAATATATTGGTTGAAAGTATTTTGACCCTTAACCACCTTAAACTTTAAATAATCCACTTTGGATCCATTATAAACCTAATATTAATTTATTATAAAATAATATTTCTAGCTTTTCCAAAGGTGCCCCTCACCCCTCTTATAAAAGGGTACTCAACATTCTCTCTAATTTACACCTTCAAAGCCTTTTGGATCAGCCAAACCCTGCCCATATATTCTCTAAAATTCCCTAACTTAAACCTATAGGCCTTATTTTGATCATAAATAAAACCTAAAGAGCCCTTTTCATCAAATCAAAAGGAAGAACCCGAAGAAGAGGTAATGTTTTCACAACCCTCTTTGAAGTTCCTTTCTTCTTCAACTTCTTCTTTTTGTGTTATTTCCATTATAAAATAATAACACCAGTATATTTTATATACTTTGATATTATTATAAATATGGTACAACCATTTTCAGTATTATATCCATCCATTTAATGACATGTCACCATACGTGCGTACATAAGGCCTACCGTCTCCACGTCGTGGTGTAATTGTTATTCAATACATTATTATTTAGATGGGTATAATAATGATGTGTAATTCATGTAAATAAAAAGTATAGCATGATAATTATTATTTATATATGATATACCATCCAATTATATATGATTTTAATATCAAAAGAATGATATTATCGCTCGTGCGTACGTACGGACTACCGTCTCCACGAACGCGATGTGATTCATTCCCCATCATATCCATACAAGTCTAATTCTCATTTTATGATTAAAAATAATGTTTAAGGACTTGATATCATTATTTATATTAATAATATACAACCTATTCTTAACAAACACGACTTATATAACAAAACTTATAAAAGAAAACGAGTAAGTTAACACCCGAAACGACGATAATACTAAGATATTATTAACAAAGAAATGTTAAAAGATCATATATGATATAGTATTAATGTATATGATTCTTTTATAATTAAATAAAAATTATTTCACAATTATACAGGAGGCTAAACTACCCTCGACCAAGGAAAAAGTACAAAGTAAGGGGTTTCTTATCTTACTTTTAATTCCGTGAGATTTCCATTGTTCAATACTTATTTATTGCGTGTGGTGTGTGTACTGCCCATGTTTGTATTCATTGTGTAATATAATTTAATTCATGTATATTTACATAATCATTGTATGATCCTTCTTTCATGGTTGTATGTTTCTCATGTTACCAAATTAATAAGGGAATTTGAAATTTCAATTTCCACTCATTCGGCTTTACGCATACTTCATTGATTATTTTACTCCAACATTATATTTGGAATAAATATTCATTTTATTGTGTCATAATTTCCACTCCCCTTTCTATGGATATACTTTTGATACACATAATCACTCCATTGATAAATTCTCAAGTCATCAGTATGAACTTGATATGAGTAATTTTTACTCAATCTCGATTTGTTTAGTTAAACATCCAATTCATTGGTGTTGTTTTTACAAGAATATGTGTGAATGTCCTTTTATTGTTTTACACTAAATATCCAATCATATTGAGTGTATTTATATTTTTCACACATAATTATGTCATTGATTTATCCTTAACCTAAGGATATTGCCTTTATGGAAGATTTCATCTCAATATACATTCCATTGAGACTCCTTTTTTGTTATACACCAAATCACTTTTGTATGGTGTATATAATGTACTTTGACATAGTATATCATGAATCCTTTTATTCTCATGATATTACAAAGTTTTTATTACCTCAATTATTTTTATTCAAGTTTCTCTCTTTTGGTTAGGAACTCTCCCTAAAATATCATTTTCAAATGTTTTTTAGATTTATTCTTTTAAATCGTTCTCATTGATGTCCATGTTTTAAAAATAGTTTTAAGGATTTATTTATATGGACATTAATTTTTTAAAATTAAAATTTCTTTTAAATGTGTCAAAGTGGTATGGGACACTTTGATTCAAAAATCGATTTTTAAATGGCTTCTTGATAAATAGTGTGACTTTTAAATGTTTTCAAGAAAAAGGGGGATATTTCTCTCTAATAGTTTTGATGATTATTTTCATCTATGTCAATATCATTCATTATTATCGATTGAGGTTAATCTGTTACAATAAAATCTTTCATATTGTATTGAATGAGTTATTTTTTACTGTCGATGTGCTATTTTTATACCATTCATGGTTTTTGGATAAAGTATTGAAATTTCGTATGATAGTTTTAATACGAATGTTTATATTATGTTTCAAACATTTCATATGAAGAATTCATTGGACTTGGTAAGTGATGGGTGGATCCTGCTATAGCTCCTCGATTCATCGGTAGGTCTCATGAGACAAACTAGTGTCCGGGCAAAAGGCCTTGACAAAATCATATTTGTTGTCTTGGAATGAGGCCGTGACTATGTGGTTATGATATTATGGAATTATGCATTCCATCATTATAAAAGTGGTTATTGATATTATATGTGGTTATTCAACTAGTAGAATGTCAATGTGAATAAGTAAATGGAATTATTTCATTTTATCTTTTCTATATTGTGATGAAGTTCAGGTTTAAAAGGCTTTTGTTTTAGTTATACATTGCCTTAAATGTTTCTGATTATTTATGAAAGTTTCCGCAATATTGTTATCCTTACTGAGCATCTGAGCTCACCCCTTTTTAACTTTTATTTTTCCTAGGATGTGAAGAAGTAATTTATGAATGACCTACAGGGGTAGTATGAGGGGATATGATGATAAGATTTTTTTGCAGTTGTATTTTATTTATGATGTAATGTAAGACTTATGAATATATATAGTGTTTCCAAGACTACTAAACTAATCGGTCTTTCGAGAATTGATCTTTTGTGATCATGCAAATGTTGTGTAATAATGCACCGACTCTGGGTAACTGGGGTCGGGGCGTTACAGTTCGTATCAGAGGAAGTTTATTACAAACCTTGGAAACTATATTTAGATAAACTCTGATTAGAGCACATAGCCCTAAGATAGACTTTAAGGATTAGTATAGAATAACATCCTAGAATATTGGTATTGTATAGATCTTGTGAGTTTTCTAAGAAATACATCACAGTCTGGATACGAGTAGGTAGAGGTGGCTCTGGCATAGATGTACCTAGGGATAAAACCTGAAAACACCACTTTGAGCTAGACTCGAATGGGAACAGGTGAACGACAACGGGCCTTACTGCACTCTGGATTACGACACTCTCAGGGGATATTATTTGGATAATATAAATTTTCTTTACAAAACAATTTGAATTATTTTAATATAATATGAGAATAAATTACCTTGGTTAATCCTAAGGTGTTTCAAATTGAGAATATGGTGTCATGATATTCTCTAAATTATTTTATTACAACTATTACTCAAACAATGATTTCTAGTTTTAGTCAATGGATGGAGTCCAAGGAAGTCATAGTAACATTGAGAATTATGTAGAAGGTGGGAACAGTGGTGGAAATGAGCAAAAAATGGAATGTTGATAGGCATAAAAGATATCTTGTTCATTCCAAATCAGGTTTCCAAAAATATTATCAACAACATATATATTAACCAACTCCCGGACTCAACAAAGAAGAGAAAGGTGATGAATGATAAGAGCTCCAGCAGTGGAGACCATAGAGAAAATAATCTTAAATTTCCATCATGTTGGAAATGTGGAAGGAGACACCCAGGAATGTGTCTCAACAGAACAAAGAAATGCTTTACTTGCGGGAAAGAAGGGCATAAAGTGAAGAATTGCCGAGGAAAAATGAAGAGTACTATGGAAGAAAATAAAAATGGTCCCAAAAATCTATTTACAGTCATTTGCCGTAAATTTAGGGGACCTGGCCATTACCCAAGTGAATTCCCTCTTCTAAAGGATATTTTCTTGGTCAAAGAAGAATCTATGTGGAAATAAATGGTTGGAGAAATGTTTAAATGTATTAGTGCTCCTTGTTGATGGGTTTACTTTGGAATAATTTTCTCTTATATTTGTAACCCTGCAGTTTTCCATGTGAGACTTGTATTTAAGGAAGACTTATTTTTTCCCTTGTGGATATAGATATTAATAACCATTTGGTTTTATATGATCATTTGGTTTGAGGCAATTACAAGTTATTATATTTTGGGATGAAAATGCAAGGTATGAGATAACATTTATGGTTAAAATTATGTTATGGTTATTTTGAGGAATTTATCTCATTTTGGTAATGTTATAAAATATAGTTTTTGAAAAAGGACAACACGCAGACCGTGTGATAACCCGTCGCGTCAGACAAAGATGTGGGAATCTGACCAACAACTAAAGTGCGATTGGGATGTATCGCCTACCACTGGACTACGTGAAGTCCCTGGTTAGTGTGACTAATTATTTTTCTTTAAATGATTTTATTGATCAATAATAAGTTGATTTGGGTTCTTATGTATTATCAAATTAATATCCTTAGTATAGGAAAATGATTTGGTGATTAAGTGATAAATGTTATTTTGGAAGATGTTCGCTTTGTTTGGAATACTATATGCCCAAGGAAACTGGAATACTATGGGATTTCATTTGAGGAGTAATGGTTGATTTTTATCTACATTTTTATTGTGGATTTATTGTGATTTGGGCTATTTATGGAAGTGATTAACCTATAATAGATAATATGTGATTAGGTTAATTACTTTTATGTATGTGACTTTAAGAGTAGTTGATGTCATTTGGAGATACAATTTAACGTGGAAGACTACATAACCAAATTCTTCTAAGATTTGGGTTTCAATATTAGTTTGGATTATATTGAAGTATTTTAAGTACAATTGTTTATTGAATGGTATTTATTTAACATTGGGGTATTGTTGGTTTAATTTTAGAAATTAAGATTAGTGTTTCTTTCTATAAAGGAATATCCTTTTGGGGGATCATCATATCTAGTACTTACCGTTTTGGTTTTGATTAATCTATAAAGATAAGGTAAATATATAGTTTATCCTTCGTCGATCATGTGATTCAATAGAAGTTTATTCTAGCTCTTCCAGTGTGACCAAGTCTTATTGAATACTCATCTTTTAGAAAAATGAGTTAGTGGTGGAAATTTATTAAAGAATAAAACTCTACTTAAAAAGTATGTATATCTCTTTTTTTTCTTAGTCAATCTCATAAATTAATTTCTCATCTTTATGTAATGTAACTTAAAAAAATGTTGTTCCTATACTTTTCCTACTGGGAATCTAATGACGATTTGTCCCATCACAAGTTTGTGGCTTTCTTGTTGTTAAATTTCTCCTGATTATGTTTTCTATCCCTCTCCATCAGAACTTGACACTTAGTTTATCATCCATATCCATGTTTTCCTACATGGAATCCTAGTATGAGTTATCTTGGGTGACCTTTATACTCCTATTTCTTTCTTATAAGGTGATAGTTTTATTGAATCTTTTTCCAATGTGGGACTTTCCATTATATTCCCAAGCCCAATTTTAAAAATTTTGTTGAAGAAATTATTTGAAGGAGGGGTTAATGCAACACCCCAAGCTTCCACGGTATGCTTCTCTATTAATAATACAGTAGCGTGTGTTGTACGCAACTTCGAGTTCTAACACACACCACAACCAATCGAACTAGCTGTTATGAATAGTAATACCCAGTTTTTGAAATTTTATAAATTTTATCTTTCAAAATGGACTTCATTTTTGGATTCGGAATATCGAAATTAGCTTAGGGTGAATTTTTGGTATTTTTCTGAAAATATTCAATTTTTGATGAATAGTGAAAAATGCTGAGTTATAGTTTAAAACCGAATTTTTATTTAAATAATTATCTATTTTATTTAAATTTAATTAAGGTAAAAATAGATACATAATACCTATATAAGTTCAACATAATTCATTGATTTAGTTTAGAATAATTTTAGATATATAAAAATTTTATTGAACTTTTCACCGTCTTTTACCCACCTCCTAGGAGAATTTGGAAATTCACATAAAACTTAATTTTACCGCTTCTGTGAGTGGAATTTAGAAAATCCTATAGACATGGTTAATATCAAGGAGTAAAATGCGGTTCAATGAGATGAAAATAATTTTTGGTGAATAGTAACTTTTTACTTTTATTTACCACGGTTAAAAGTTAATAGGGTATTTAAGGGTAAAAATGATATTAATATTACCCTAATACATGTCCGAATTCTATTGGACAAGTGTATCTCGACTAAAAATAACCTTAGGAATAAAATTTTATCATTTAGGCCCACTTGGACTAGATTATGACATTTATTATTATTTAATTCCAAGAAGAGTTAAAAGATATAAAATCAATGTTTAATAACTAAAACATTTTTAATATAGGGTTATACATAATATAAATTAGATTATAAATATTTATTAGAAGGATAAAACGATTTCAAACATAATGGTATTTTATTTATAATTTTTAGACATTAAATAGTTTAATTTATTTATGACACAATGATGATGCAGTAATTACCTAATTAATGAAATATTAAAATAATTGATATTATAAATATCAAGATAAATGTAATTTGAGACTTTTTATGAATTCAACTAATTTTATAGGTTAATATGACATATTAGGATTGTTTATATAAATTATTTTTGAAGTAATAATGCTGATATGAAATTATCAAAAACAAAATACCCAATAGTGTCAAAATTGACATAAAAGTGTTTTAAAAAAAAATTATATTATTAATTGGTATTATATTCTTAAAAATATTAGGTTAGGCCAAAGGACTTATATAATGATAGTTGTTTCTTTGATGGACCACTTGGGGGTCTCTTGGAGGTATATAGTAAGTTTATTAACTATATAATTTAAAAATACAAAGAGACATGGTAAATGTCACACTATTTAACTAAAAGTTAAATATAAATGATAAGGTTAATATAGTGACTCAAACCTATATAAAATCTATTGGTTGAAAGGATTTCGACCCATACCCTCCTTAATCTTTAAATAATCCACTTTGGAGCCATTAGAAACCGAATATGAATTTATTATAAAATAATATTTCTAGCCTTTCCAATGGTGCCCCTCACCCCTCTTATAAAAGTGTACTCCCCCTTCTCTCAAATTTACACCTTCAAAGCCTTTTTTCTCGGATAAACCCTGACCATATATTATCTAAACTTCCCTAAATTAAACCTAGATGCCTTACTTTGATCATAAAGAAAACCTAAGGAACCTTTTTGATCAAATCAAAAGGAAGAACCCGAAGAAGAGGTAATGTTTTCACAACCCTCTTTCAAGTTCCTTTCTTCTTCAACTTCTTCTTTATTTGTTATTTCCATTCTAAAATAATAACTCCAATAGATTTTATATACTGTGATATTATCATAAATATGTTACAAACATATTCAGTATTCTATCCATCCTTTGAATGACATGTCACCATACGTGTGTACGTACGGCCTACCGTCTCCACGTCGTGGTGTAATTGTTATTCAATGCATTACTATTTGTATGGGTATAATAATGATGTGTAATTCATGTAAATAATAATTATAAAATGATAATTATTTTTTATATATGATATAACATCCAATTATATATTATTTTAATATCAAAAGAATGATATTATCGCTCGTGCGTACGTACGGACTACCGTCTCCACGAACGCGATGAGATTCATTCCCCATCATATCCATACAAGTCTAGTTCTCATGTTATGATTAAAAATAATGTTTAAGAACTTTATATAATTCTTTATATGAATAAGATACAACCTATCCATAACAAACACAACTTATAAAACAAAACATATAAAAGAAAATGAGTCATTTAACACCCGAAACGACGATAATACTAAGATATTATTAACAAAGAAATGTTAAAAGATCATATATGATATCATATTAATGTATATGATTATTTTGTAATTAAATAAAAATTATTTCACCATTATAAAGGAGGATAAACTACCCTTGACCAAGGAAAAATTACAAAGTAAGGGGTTTCTTATCTAACTTTTAATTCCGTGAGATTTCCATTGTTCACCACTTATTTATTTCATGTGGCGTGTGTACTGCCCGTGTTTGTATTGATTGTGTGATATAATTTAATTCATTTATATTTACATCATCATTGTTTGATCATTCTTTCATGGGTGTATGTTTCTTAAGTTACCAAATCAATAAGGGAATTTGAAATTTCAATTTCCACTCATTCGGCTTTACGCATACTTCATTGGTTATTTTACTCTAAGATTATGTTTGCTATCACTATTCATTTTATTATGTCATAATTTACACTCCCCTTTCTATGGATATACTTTTGATACACATAATCACTCCATTGATAAATTCTCAAGTCATCGGTATGAACTTGATAAGAGTAATTTTTACTCAATCTTGATTTGTTGAGTTAAACATCCAATTCATTGGTGTTGTTTTTACAAGAATATGTGTGAATTTACTTTGATTGTTTTACACTAAATGTCCAATAATATTGAGTGTATTTATATTTTTCACACATAATTATGTCGTTGATTTATCATTAACCTAAGGATATGGCCTTTATGATAGATTCCATCTCAATATACATTCCATTGAGACTAATTTGTTGTTATACATCAAATCACTTTTATATAGTGTATATAATGTACTTTGACAAAGTATATCATGAATCCCTTTATTCTCATGATATTACAACGTTTTTATTACCTCAATTATTTGTATTCAAGTGTCTCTCTTTTGGTTAGGAACTCTAACTAAAATATCATTTTTAAATGTTTTAAAGATTTATTCTTTTAAATCTTTCTCATTTATGTCCATGTTTTAAAAATAGTTTTAAGGATTTATTTATATGGACATTACTGTTTTAAAATTAAAATTCCTTTTAAAATTTTCAAAGTGGTATGGGACACTTTGATTCAAAAATCAATTTTTAAATGGCTTCTTGACAAATAGTGTGACTTTTAACTGTTTTCAAGAAAAAGGGGGATATTTCTCTCAAATAGTTTTTGATGATTATTTTCATCTATGTTAATATCATTCATTATTATCGATTGAGGTTAATATGTTACAATACAATATTCCATATTGTATTGAATGAGTAATGTTTGACTGTGGATGTGTCATTTTTATACCATTCATGGTATGTGGATAAAGTGTTGACATTTAGTATGCTAGTTTTAATAAGAATGTTTATGTTATGTTTCAAACATTTTATATGAGGAATGCATTGGACATAGTAAGTGAAGGGTGGAGCCCGCTATAGCTCCTCGATGCATCGGTAGGTATCATGATACAAACTAGTGTCGTGGCACAAGGCCTTGACAAAATCATATTTGTATTCTTGAAACGAGGCCTTGACTATGTGGTTATGATAGTCTGGCATTATTCATTCCATCATTATGAAAGTGTTTATTGATATTACATGTGGTTATTCTACTAGTAGAATATCCATGTGAATAAGTAAATGGTATTATTTCATTTTATCTTTGCCATATTATGATGAAGTCCAAGTTTAAAAGGCTTTTGTTTTATTTATACATTTCCTTAAATGTTTATGCTTATTTATGAAAGTTTTCGCTATATTGTTATCCTTACTGAGCATCTGAGCTCACCCCTTTTTTGTATTATTTTTCCCAAGATGTGAAGAATTAATTTATAAATATCATTCAGGGATAGTATGAGGGGATATGAAGTCAAGATGTTGTTGTAGTTTTTTTACTATATGATGTAATGTAAGACTTATGAATATATCTTGTGTTTCCAAGACTACTAAACTAATCGGTCTTTTGAGACATGATATTTTGTGATCATGCCAATGTTATGTAATAATGAAACGACTCTGGGTAACTGGGGTCAGGGTGTTAAACATAAGAACATAAATCATCCATCATATCAGAACCCATGGAATGAAATGGGTTTCATAAACATCATTCAATCATAACATAACCTAGGGAAAAGAAATGGGTTTCATAAATATCATTATTTCATAACCATAAACCGACCATGGGAGGAATTGGAATAGTATACTTGAAAAATATTCTAATTAAATCATAATTTACATCAACTAATGTTATCATATATGGAAAATATTTTTGATAGATCAATTGAAATTAATTCTTGGTGAAAATATCAATTTTTTGAAAAAAAAATCTTTTCTTTAAATGCAACAGAATTTTAAAAGAAAACATTATATTAGAAAATAAGATTTTAATATTGTAATGGAGGCTTCAAGTAATTAAGGTGTCATGAAATCATAAAAATATTCTCATTCTGTATAATTGAAAACACATTCCTTTTTCACTTTTTCTAAAAACATCACAAAGTTCCTCGTTTGGAAAACAATAAAAAATTCCTCTAAAACCATTTAGTAAAAATTCACACATGGAAAAATTGAATTTAAAAAATTGTATAAGAATAGTAAAAAATATTTTGGTAAACATTTTTAGGAAAAATGGACAAGGAAGATAAATATCCCCAGTATATACTTACGTACAAACAATCCAGAATAATAATAAGATTTTGGAATTTACCCTTACCTTAGGTTTGATTTACCTCATACGTATCTGAACATCTTGTATAATATTTTAAAGAAAGTTATTAATTTATATTATAATAACATTCTTTCTTATGATATCATATATGATCCCTTTATATTGTCTTATCACCTGTTTGTTAATAATATTCTATTATTACCCTTATTTTGGGTGTTAACTGCTTCATTTTCCTATGCATGTTTTGTCATATAATTCCCTGTTATTATGAATAATATATAGTTAAGTCATATCCGAAATGATATTTAGGTAATATATATCATAATTATTTATTATATAAATTTATATAATCATTATGGAATCATTAACATATAAAATGAATCACATCTTATCGTGGAGACAGCAGGTCGTACGTATGCACGAGCGATGGTATCATTCCCTTAATGGTAAAGGGGTAAGGAATTGTATGGTGTATATATTTTTATAAAAAAAATAATGTTATAATTATTATATATATATCCATTATTTTCATCATTATACTCATCCAAATAAAATGGTGATGAAAATAGATTACACCATGATGTGGAGATGATAAGTGTTACCTACACACGCACAATGCTTTGTTTTTCATAAGATAGATAAAAGGTGGAATATAGGTGTTGCATAATCATAATAACATCTCATTATATAGTTTGTTCTTTATTTATCACTTTATAATGGAAACAACACATGAATATGAAGTAGAAGAATAAATAATCTTGATAGAGTCGGTAAAGACAATTACCTCTTCTTCAGTGAACTTCCTGCATATCTCCTCTTAGGTACACTAGGGTTGGTCCTTTAATAATAAAAGAACCCCTATAATGAGTATAGGTAACTTTAGAAGATAAATTGGTAGGATATGGTTAATATTTAAAGGTCAATGTGATGTGAATAAGTGAGGGATGAGGTAACTTTTTATAATTATGGTGAGGGGCACTTTTGGAATTTCAAAACATATTAATTTATAATAAATTAAATCACAATAGAAATACCTCAAAATCAAATTTATTATAATATAAGATGATATGGGTTTTTAATCTTATCAACCAATATATTTTAGACAAGTCTTGGTATTATTTTAAATCTCATCATTTTGATTAACCTTCAGTTAACCTATTTTAATTTTAACTAAGGTAACAAATTTTTAAATATTAAAAGATTGTAATATTTACCTATGTGATGTAAGTTAGACCATAAATGAACAATTTATATAATTTTATACCATGTTATAATTATTTTTAATTTTTATATATTTTTTATGATTTTTAAATAATATAATAAAATACTATTTTGATAAAATATCATTACTGTCAATTTTGACATTATTCATTACATGAACTTTTAAAAATTTCAAGATAAAAAGTTAACTTAGAATAAAATATTTTGTTATATACCAAAGAGGTTAAGGTCATCTATAAAATTCATTTATCCCAATAAATATGTCAAATTTTATTTATTTAAAAAATTTAAGAACATTTATTTGATATTTCTATTAATAAAATAATTCCACCATAAGTGTTGTGTAATTATTTAATATTGTTCGCTAAAAAATTAAAATAAAATACCTTGATTAAGATAAATATTCTAAATTTTATAATAATATTTATAGTATAATATACATTTTTTTAACCCAATATTAAAAATGATATATTATTTAAAATATGAACGTGACATTTTTAAATTTTTATTAAATAAAGTATTATAAATATTATAATCTCATCAAAATGACCAAAAAAATGAAAAATAAATTTATATCATTAAAATATGTTTATTAAGATAAAAATTTAAATTTATATAAATTCATAACATACCTTTTTTCCCATGTGGACACTTAAGGGATATTTAAGACAAAGAAAGTGACATTTTGTGTCTTTATTTGATTTAAATATTATATAAGTCATTTTCATGGACAATTTTTCATTAAAAATTTTAATTTAGATTCTTATGTTTTAAGGGTTGATTTATATTCATCAAATAAAATTTGTTCATGTGTTAGAGTCATTTTATAGTCTTTATCATTTTATTGTTAACCTAAATTACCCAATTTTCCCTTTATCATGGTAACAAAATTTAACAAATTTACTATTAATATCGGAAAAAAATAAAAGGAATATATTCAATAAATTTTTACCTTCTGAATGTAATTTTTTTATCCATTTTTTTAAATTAAAAACACAAAATTTTCAGAATTTAATTTAAAATAAAACTGGTTAAACGCCTTGAAAACTATTTTTCTGAAAATACCCTTTTTAAAACATAAAATATTTTTATAATAAGTTCATGTATAAAATATTTTCTAAGAACCATAATTGAATTATTTTTAATATAAATGAACTAATTAAAATTTAGAACTAATATAAAACATAATTTTACCGTGTAAATAGTTTAAAAGAAAATACAGTTTTCAGTAAAAATTAGTATTTTCATTATTCCTTAAAAAATAAATGTTTTAAAAAAAGATAATTATGATATTCTGAATTAAAAAATAAAATTCATTTTTTAAAATCCATTTCTTATAACTTTTAAAAATTAATATTCATTCATAAAAAGTAGAAAACTCATTTTTGAAGAAAACGTATTTTTTGAAAAATAATGAGATTTAACTAAAATTGTGTGATTATTTTCTAAGAACTCACCAATAAATTCATATTGAGTTGGATATTTATATTTATTTAATTAATTGTTTGTTAATATTATTTCCCACCAATTTAAAAGCTAGGTTATACTAATAAAGTCTCGCAGTTCGTTTAAACACATGGTTGCATGCAACGCAAGCTATTAAAGAGTTAAAATTAGTTAAAGAGGATTATTTCATAAAAATACATGGGTGTTACCAATATATTTCAGGGAATGAGATGTTTATGTATATAGTCTACAAATATAATAAACCTTTATGGTTCAAGGGACTGTATTATTATGATATGTTTTGAATATTTGTTTAAAATGATGTAATCTTAATGTGTGTAATGTTTGGGTTACCAAAGTTAGTTTCAAAGTAAGGTTTAGTTGTTTTTAGAAATTAAGATTAAAAAAGACTAGTGAGAACCCTTAGTATAAGATTAATTATAGGAGCTGTAGTGTAATTTTTCTAGTAAATACATCCCTCTATATATATTGGCAAGTGGATGTAGTTGTGAAAAGATGTGCCTAGGGGTAAAATTTTTGAAGGGGGGGGGGATTAGGTATTAAATCATTCATTACAGGTTCAAGATGATTGGGCCTAAGACTATAAATCCAGAAATACACTCCTAAGGTAAATTATTAGATTAATTAACATTTTATTTATTATCCATTATAAAGTATTTGAGTAGATAATGATGAGGGGTGTCCTAGGATAAACATAAGGTGTCATATATATAAAATAAGGTGTCATAATTTAAACATCCTATGAATTATTTTTCATGATTATCTGGTTTCTTGTGATGATTATTATTACTCACACTATACTTTTTGGTTTATTAAATGGTTGTAACTAGGAGAGATCATGTGAATATTGAATGTGATGGATAGTTAAATGATTTTCCTCCTAATTAACTGAATGTTATGGGATCTATAATGAAAAAAAATTGTTATGCTTACATAACTTTCTCAATCTATGAATCATGATGAGCTTATAAACAAGAAAATTAGGGGATAATGTATTGTTGAGTGCTTCATGAGATAACATGCACCTTATTTTAGTGGGTATGTTGATCCTCTAATTATAGTGAAATGGATCAATTCTATTGAAAATATATTTTTTGATCTCCAATGCATGGATCATGAAAAAGTTATTTTGGATGTTTATCATTTAGAATATGTAGCGTATCAGTGGTAGAATTTTATCGAGAACATGAGGCAATAGGAATAAAATGATTCTATGAAGTGGGATGATTTTAGGAGGATATTTTTCAATAAGTTATTTCTACATATTCTCCGTATGAAAATAGAGTAGGGATTCCTTGATCTAAAATAGAAGTATAATTATTCCATTAGTTTCTATATGAAAAATTTTAGATAAGTTGTAAGGTATGTCTATGATGTCATAATTGAATCATAACGTAATATTGATTAATTCTTTAGTGCCTTAAAACCAAGTCTCTAAAGGGTGTTGTCCATAAAATACTCCATTATCTATGATGAAATTGTTTTATTTACTCTCAAGGTAGAAATTGAGATTGGATTCACCCATAAATCTCATGCTTTTGATAAGAAAATAAAGATGGTATATAAATTAAATTATAATAATAAAAAAATATAGAGGAGAATAAAAGTCTACTATTATGTTATAAGTGTATATAGAAACATGGAGGATGTTATCTTAGTTGTACTAGTAAATAATTTAAGTGTGGAATGGAAGTTCATCAGGAAATCAAATACCAAAGTGATGGGAAGAAGATAGTTAATGATGTGAATGGATAGAAACATACATGGAATTCACCACTTACACTCTAGTGTATTAAATGAGAGGATTATGAATATTATGCAAACCAATTCCTAAATATTATGGTTAATGATGATGATCAAAATTAGTAACCTATTAATCCTAGAGATAAATGGAAATATCATTTGATTGTTATTTTTGGTGTGGGTTATGATAATTGAGAGATGAAATTTATACTTACTATCCACTATAAAACTAATAATGCATTATTTGATTCTAGTTATGTACACTCTTTTATATCTGAAGGATTTATTAAGGGTATCATAATACCATCTCAATGATTATATGTTTAATTAGCTGTAAAAAATCCTAATAGAATGATGATCACATTAAAAGTCAATGATTCTTCTCTGATACAAGTTTATGGGAATGTGCATCTTACATATTTTTTTATTCTTTATATAGTTTAATTTCATGTGATTTTGGTCATGGATTGTCCCTCTCTATATAGAGCCCATATCAATTGATAAGGAAGGAAATTCACATTTCATATTCTAAATAAACCTTTGATCAATTTTTGTTGTGAGGATTAATACAATCTTCTAATGGAAATTACTTCAATTTTATGGGTCTTGATTCTTTTTTATATGGGGTATTTATCTCATATGGTTGGGGTTTAACTCATCATCTAAGATATGCCTATTGTATGGGAGTTTGTTATTGTGTTTATTAAAGAGTTTCATCATTTTCATCGAAATCATGAAGTAGAGGTTTCAACTAAACTCATACTTTGTGCTACGCATATTTCAAAGACTCTTATAGAATGTCACTAATTGAGTTTATGTAATTAAGTAAGAAACTCTAGGATAATATTGATAAGGTATTCATTTGGCCAAGTGTGTCACCATGGGGTGAACCTATTCTTTTTTTAAGAAAAAGAGATGGATCAATGTGAATCTGTATTAATTATCATGAACTTAACAATATAAAGATCTATAATAAGTATCCTTTACCCCATATTAATTATTTTTTTGATAAACTGTCTGGATTATAATAATTTTCTAACATTAAACTCTATTTTGGACACTGTCAATTGTGGTTAAAAGTTGAATACATGCCTAATACATCCTTCTTATACAAGGTATGAACAGTATGAATATATATTAAATCCATTTGGACTAACTAATACCCATGTTGTATTCATCGATTTGATTAATAGAGTACTTATATATTACATCAATCAATTAGTGGTAGTAATTATATAATATATTCTTATATACTCTAAGATAAAGGAAGATAATTAAGATCACTTTATAATTGTGTTGAAGTTAATGAGGAATGAGAAACTATATATCAAATTTAGAAAGTGTGAATTTTGGTTATAGAAAGTATAATTTTTGGAACATGTGATCACAAGAGAGGGTGTATCAGTAGATCCTTCTAAGATGGAAGTCATTTGAAATTAGACCATACTAGCCAAAATGAATTAGATCCATAGTTTTCTTATATTGAATAGATATTATTTAATTTATCTAAATAATTTCTCATAGCTATATATTTCACTCTCTAAGTTAACATGGAGGGGATTAAAGCTCCTTTGGACTGAGGAATGTGAAGAAAAATTCAAGGAGATGAAGAGAGGATTGTCTAGTTCACATATATTCACACTAATCAGTAGTGAAAAGGGTTTATTATTTATAGTGATTCATCGAAGAAGGGGATCAGAATTGTTCTTATACAAAACATTATGGTGGTAGATTAGGCCTCCCACCAATTAAAGGTTTCAAAGTAAAATTACCCAACCCGTGATTTTGAGTTCGCTTAAGTAATTTTTACATTAAACATATAAAGGAATTGTCTTTATAGATAACTATGTGATATATATATATATTGATAATAAAAGCATAAAGTATATATTCACTTAGAAATAGTTGAATATGCACTGAGGAAGATAGTTGGAGTTCATTAAAGAGTATGACTTCTCAATACATTACCACCATGGGAAGACGAACAATGTGGTTAATGACTTAATTCAAAAGTATCATTCTATATTATCTAGGTTAAAGTTACCAAAGGATATAATATTTATGGATTTGGAAAGGATGTACCTAGAAATATTGAAGAAACTGGATAAATATTATCTTTCTAAAATGAGTGTTAAAACATTTATTTATGTGAAGATTAAATAGGAATATAAGGAAGAAGTAGATCTAAAAAATAAAGTGAGAAATATTATTGAGGTAAAAATTGATTCTGATGGAATGATAAGGTTTAGGAACCAATTATGTGTCTAATAAATATCAAATTTGAAAATGGAACTATTATAAGAAGCTTATAGTTCATCATTATCTATTAATTCTAAATTGAAAAATATGTATAGATATTTGAAAGTGAATTTTTGGTGGGATAACATGAAGAGGTATATTTTGAGTATGTATCTCAGTACTTGGTATGCCAAAAATTTAAGGTTGAGAATAAAATTTCTAAGGGTATATTACAACCATTACTCATACCTTTACAGAAATGGGAAAATTTTACCATGGATTTCATTGTAGGACTCCCTAAGACATCTTAATGGAATAAGTATATTTGGGTTATAGTGGATCACCTTACAATGTTAGTGTATTTAATTTCCACCAAATAAGATTTATTACTTGATAATCTTGCCCAGATATATATTAAGGAAGTATTAAGGCTGCATGGAGTTCCACACTCTATTGTATATAATCGAGATCTGAGGTTTACCTCATAATTCTAGATAAGTATTTAGTAATCCCAGGATATGTAGTTATTTTTCAATACTGGCTATCATCTTCATATGGATGGTCATTTTAAAATAAACCCCTTCAGAACCTATAGGATATGTTAAGATCTTATTCTCTATATTTTAAATTTATTTTGGATCAATGACTTCCTAATTTCAAGTTTTATTATAAAAATAGATTTCACTTGAGCATTCATATGGATAATTATGAAGAACTCTATTGAAATAAGTGAATAAATATGAAATTTTGGTATAAAGTTAGAGAAATAAATCTATCGGGACCTAAGTTAACTAAGGAAATGAAAAGGAAGGTTGGATTCATCCATAAATACATCAGGGAATCATAGATTTGATATAATAGTTATGCTAACTATCATCGGTGATATCTATAATTGAAAGTTGGTAAGAAGGTATTCATGTTAATTTATCCATGGAAGAAGGTTATGATATTTTCAAATAATGGAAATCTAATACCTACGTTTATTAGTATATTTGATATTCTTTATTGAGTAGGTATGGTAGCATATCGCTTGGTGCTTCCACTGGTCATCTCTCAAGTTCATGATGCATTATAACTATCTACATTGATGAAGTAAATTCATGATGCTTCACATGTATTGAACTCAGATCTTAAACCACTATAGAATGATATTTATTAAGAGGTATAATCAGTGGATATTCTTAATCATAGAGAGTATGTTTTGTGAAATAAGACCACTCACCCAGTCAAAGTTTTTCAGTGAAACCCTAAATTTGAGGAAGCTATGTGAGAACCAGAGCATATAATGAGGTAGAAGTATCTGCAGTTGTTTACATGGGAGTGATGGAATTTCAAGGTTGGAATTCTGTTTAATTAGGGTATAATGAAACACTTTGAAATTTTTTATGTTTCCCTTTGAAATAAGTTATAAGTATTTAACTGCTTTCTTTACAAACAACCTTGAGTCTAAATGAAATGTGATACATTATGGAATTTATAACCTAACTATTGGATTGGTGGGTATGAATAGGGTTAATAAATTATAATATATATATATATATATATATAATTTCAATAATTCATATTTTTTGATTAATGCCTAGTAAATTATCATGAAATTATTAATAAAAACATTTCATGATTAAAAGACTTATTTTTATGAGGAAATGTAATTTTCTATGTGTTATGAATTTTTATATAAAAAAATATATTGACCACTACATAGAAATTATTTTCAATGAAATTTATTGATAATTTATGAATAATAATTCACACATTATTTATCTAATGGTTAATAATGAAGATAAAATCCTTTAAAGGTAAAAAGAGTTATTTTTAATAAAACTTTTTCTAAGTGTGAAATGTGATTTTAAATTAATAAATTAAATAAATCACTAAATATTAATGATGTTAATAAAATGATAATATTATTTATTCAATGAATTTTTTACATCAATCTAATAGTTTTTACTAGGTAAGAAATAAAGGTAAGATTGGTTTTATTCTTAAAATGTATTTTTCTAAAAAGTAGTTTTCATTGTGTTTTATACATTTATTTTAAAACTAATTTATTACATTTAAAGAAATTAAATTTGATAAAATGGGTTTAATATTTTTAATTTTAATTTAAAAAAGTGGTAATGATTCCAATTTCATCTATGGTCAAAATTAATAGTAAAAATAGTAAAAAAATTGTTACAATGGTTAGGTTAAATTATGTTTATGGGGGTTAAACTAAGAGATAAGAGTAAAATTTCCAATAAAAATTGTCTTAATATTATTGTTTTATGTTATATAAATATTAAATTATTTTATATTTGAATTTATGTCTATTTTTTCAACTTTTACATGAAAGTGACCATATATTATTGAAATCATTTAAGTAATTTCATGTGTTTACCTCCCCTCACTTATAAGATGAAACATCTTATCCTCCCTTATTCACACAATATAATCCATTTAGATCATCCAATACCTACCCTAAAACCTTCCTATATTCCTTATATTATTTCTTTATGTTTTTTATTACCCTAATACCATCCTAATAAGGATTAGAGAGTAATCCAAAAGAGGTCTCTCAAAGAAGAGGTAGTCGTTTTACTTGACTCTTCCAAAGTTTATTTCTTCTTCTAATTCCTATAAATCTATTGTATCCATACTAAAATAATGAATTTTTTTCATAAATATACTGACATATTATTATTATTATTATTATTATTATTGTAAAACAATTTTCCATCTCCTTTCCACTAAATGGGAAATGAAAGTATCACTTATGTGTCTGTGTGGACTACCACCTCCACGTAGCGATATGATTAATTTTACATTATCATATTTCATTATTGATTATTATAATGGATTAAATGTTTATATATGATATTTATGAAATAATTATGCTTCTATAATAATAATATCTTATCTACCTTCTTACATTCCTATCCAGTGAAAAATAATAATGTCGCTCATGCATACGTGTGGACTACGACATCCATGAAGCAATGTGATTCTTTTTTAATCTCTAATTTATATGAATGATTATAAAAGTCTATAAAATGATAAAATATGATACTTTTCAAATGATTAATATAATTTATATTATTGAACCATGATCAAAGTTCAAGGAGCACAACTTCCAAACCTAAACATACTTTAAAAATGAATCAGTTAACACCCGAATTGATGATGATAATGAAAGATTGATGAATGAGTGATAAGATGGTATAATTAAAACATATATGGTTTTATATTTATGAATATAGTTTTTTTATAAAATTATAATAAATTTAAATTTATTATACTGGAGTTTAAAATCACATATCAAGCAAGTTGGACCTTAGGTAAGGGTTTCTCATCTCACTTTTGTTTTCTTTAGACATATTTCATATTCCCCACTTATTTACTTTATGTGGTATATATATAATACCCCTTTGATATATTATATCATGAATATATTTATTTTCATGGTATTTAATGTTTCATTTCAAGTTATTTATTCTGTGGGCGTTATGATTCAAAAGTTACTAAAGCGGTAATGGTTTTATATTACAATATCACTTTTTATAGGAATTTTTTATGCTTAATTTTTTTAATTATGAAATTATTTATTATATATATCGAAAATAATATTTATATTATTATAATATATTTTAAATTAAATTTCATACTCTCGTTTTACTCTCTCTATATACTCAAAATTTTGAAATTATGTTTTTAGGAAACCCGACTTGACATTTCTATTTGGCTGGGAATATTTTTCATCCATGTATATATTTTCTTTAAAAAACTAAATAATATTTTTATTATTATATAATTATTTATTAAATTTATTTGTACCCATTTTTTAATTTCTATAAAAATTTTCAAAATAAATATTCTTTTGGTTTTCTGAATGAGGTACTTTTTAACAAATGTGTGAATGAATTCTTTTTTAGTGTATACCACATGAAAAAAATACCACCATCATGGATAATATTTTATTTGAAGTTTAATTAAAAAAATTCCATGTTTATTTTCAAATAATTGTTTCTTAATATTCTTTAAATTGTTTTTTTGATTAAGTAATTTCAAAATGTAATAATTATTTTAAGAAATGTTCCAATGATCTTTTAAAGGTATTCTCATCTATACCAACATTCTTTGATGATTCTTATGATTTAATGGGGATGTGATCTTATGTTTACATATTTATTATTTATTTTTATGGTTACTTAATATTATGATGAAATCTTGATGAAACCTTTTTTCGTTTCCATGGGTTAATATATGACAAAATTATAAAAAAAATCATGATCTTGTGAAATACATATGAATGGATTATGATTATGTTATGGGTGGGTATGTTAAATCCCTATAATTAATTTAGTAATATTTAATGTTTATATGATCAAGTGGTATATGTGATTTTAACCCAAGCATGAAATAGGGTACATGATAGGTTATCCCAAGCCTAAAAGAGGGCACACAGGGGGTTATCCCAATATCAAAGAAGGTACATGAGTTGTTAGCCAAAGATAAACATGTGATGAATGTCTAGGTAGATTTTCTTAAAAAATCATTTACATTATTATAATTTTTTCACACTTTTTATATCTATATTGATGAAATGTTATTATACTTATGATGTGATCTTATTTCCCATGATCTTTTATTCTTCTATTATTCAGATCTTATGAACTACCGAATCCTTATGCTATGATTAGTATCAATGAATTTTTAAGTATGATTTTGAAATTTTAAGCTCATATTCTCATACCCTTATACTCATGTTATCTCTACATATGGTTATTGACTAATACCTCACTTGTTTTCCCTTTCTCTGCATCTGAGCTCAATATTTCTTATGTTTCCTTTCCCAAGGTTTTAAAAAATGATTTTAAGTAGGGTATGGATATAAATTGTACTATATGAGAATAACTTTATGGGATATATTGAACATATTTCATGTAATAATATGTTTATGTATCTAGTCTCCAAAGAAATGAAACCATTATAGTTCTATAGAATATATTATTATGATATGTTTTGAATATTCATCTAAATTGATATAATATTTATCTATATAATGTTTGGTATGGATCATGGGTATGTCTAGGTTTTTTAAAATAATTAAAGTAATATGATAAATTACATCCAAATAAACCACCAGACCAACATCCTAACAAATGTTTTAGGTTTCAATGACATACAATGATAATTGAACCATCCAATATTATTTTTTTAATCTAATATTTTACACTTAAATACTGTCAACACAGTAAAATAGACTATAAATATTATTCCCGACTTATACATCCTCAATGATTTGAGTAATTTGGGTAAATTTTAATTGAACTCATATTTATTGTCAATTTTTTTTTAAAAAAATTAGTATATAATGAATTTCATGGAAAAATCAATCCTTAAAAGTAACATTGTCCTCACCTAGTCATTGGAATACTCAATCATATTGAATACATGAGTAGAGTATGAAGTTTTATAGGTTATTTTTCATATAAAAAATTCCATTGAAACCATAATTGAATTCTTATATGACTCTAATAATAATTTAGATTCTCTTATTGAACAACTTCAATAGTTCGGTGCTTAGAAAGGGGTTTCTCTATCATATAAAAGTGTCCTTACTCAAGAATAATTCTTAAGTTTTTATACCCATCTAGGAAGTTACTTCCATTAAACTTCTCCTTCTATAAGATTTATTTCAAATTCGCGTTTGATGATAATAATTCCATTTTATATATAGTAGAATATTTCATCTGATGAGTATCATGTTTCACATTAATTTAATATATACTTTTATTAAATGTGTTCCAAATAAAAAATGACCATTTTAAAATTCATCATACCAATTTATAAAACCTTGTTTATTTTATGGGTTTTGATTTTCAATAAGAATTTTAATTTTGATTCCAAAGCATGGGTTATTTTTGGGAATCGAGATTCAGATTGGAATTTTGAGAGTTGAAGCATATTTAGGAGATGTTTTGTATATAGATTAAATTATAGGTGGTGTATTGGGATCTCAAGTGACCATTGATAGATTCAAGTTGAAATTTAGAATTTTTAAAAGGATTTTACCATGTCGCATAGTTACTATATAGTTTGGAAAAACTATTTTAGTGAATTGTGTGAGGTGGTTTTTTGAGGGTTGTGGTGCATGGTTGGTGCATAGTTGTAGGTAAACTATGAAAATAATGAAATTTAGGTTTTATGGGTTGTTTCATAGTTTTTGCAGGGTTTGGAAAAATCTGTATCCATTCAGTGAAATTTGTGTAGCTTAGGTCTATAGAGGTCGCATGGTTGGTCCACGGTTTGATTAACTATGTAGTAAAACCATATGAGGGGTATAGCTCAGGATAGTGGGAGGCACAATATTGGTGCATAGTTTGGAAAACCATGTGGTAATAAGTCAAGGGGTTCAATTAACTTTTTCCCTTCAATTTTTCAATCATTTCCTCCCTTATTTCCTCTTATGTGTTTTGTACTGTGGAGGTCTCTACCCTTGATCTCTTTCAAATACCCATGGTTTAGGGGTGGTTTATTTGGAGTTTTTATTTTGGATTATAGGTATGATCTCTTCTCTTTGTCATAATTTCATCATCTCCCTTCTTTTAGGTTCATTTTACTTGTCATTAGGTTATTATTCTTGAGATAATTCCACTATATTATAGTGAAATTGTCTCTATATGATGGTGATTTTTACCGGAGTGGCTAAGGGACATACCAAGAGGATAATAGTGCATAATTTATCACAGTTTCAATGAAGGAAAATCACCATACATATTTTTCTAGTGGTTATAAATTTAATTATATGAAATTAGTTATTTAATAAATGATTATTATTGGGGATTTTGTGCTCCTTAATACTAGGTTTGTGTCAGGAGTGGATTTCACCCCATTATATAAGTTTTCAAGGAGTGAGTGTCTCTCTATGAGATTTTAGGAATTTATGATTACTAAATCTAGATTGAATTAAATCAATAAATAAATTATAAATTTTTATATTTAATTGAAATTAATTTTATGGATTAATAAATTTACTCAAGATAATATAAAATCTTGAAACGGACTTGGTTGATCATATGAGAGAGTGGTCAAGGTTTTCATAATGGGATTGGATCTATGTATGAGGTAGGTTCCCCTTGTGCATTTACCCTAAGGTATATTTATTGTGTTTATGAGAATGCGATAATTAGTCTCTTTATGCATGGGGTGATTAAACCTTAATTAAATAAAACATTTATTAATACTTGTGGATATAACAAAGTGTCAAGGTCCATGATAGACCCAAGAACACTAGCGGGTTCCTGAGTCTCTAGTGGTTGAGGACTTGATTTCAAATGTGAATATTATGATACATAGACCACGGAGGGATATAAATTAGATTGTGTGAGACTAATAAAATTTAGTTTCCCTGATATAGGATCCATTATCTCATTTTAGTAGAAATGAGTAATAGACTATTAATGATTTGGCATGGGTATAACAAAGTGGAATAGTGAAATACCTTGTAGACTTGGGATAGTTGATTAAAAAGTGGAGTGTGTGTCCCCCCGCGTTGGTGACTGATTTCCCATGTGGGTATACAGTGGGTAGGTTATAGATAGGTTGGGTGTAATGAACTTGCTCGGGGTGACCCAACACACCACCCAATCCAGATCATCACTATGCTAGAAGGGTATTCCTAATCCCCACATGCTGGAAACTAGATCCTTTGTATCAATAATATATTGATGGGAATGATTTCACCCTCAAATAAATATATAAATGAGTAGAGGAATATATGGATAATACAACAAGAGTTATCTAGACATCATACAACCACACATATCAAATAAAGAAAAGAAGATAAAAAACCAATCAAACATGGCATAATAAATAAAACATCCATCCAATGCATACACCTAGATACATTGAGTAAAATATAGAAAACAAAAAATAAAAAATACATCTGATCGAATTGTCCAATACAAAATATCAAAAATAAAATGGAACCTAAAAATATCTAATAGATCCACCCCATGACCTACAATCACTTTCCACATCACGAATTATCTATTTGAGGACCTAATAATCAATCAATGAATGTAATCAATACTAGGTAGATAATGGAACAAACATTATAGATGAACACACACACACTAGTTTATATACAAGGTGTGGTCCAAAAATTCCTAGTAAAATTTCACCAAATATTTGATGCTTTTACTTTCATATAACATTCCATAAATTCTAGTTTGAATATACTTAATAAAATAGGTTTTCACATGAGTGGGCTTAAGGAAAAAATAAAAAACCTTATAATTTTATTTCCAAAACTATGGTAAAACCTTTTTAAGAATAAACAAGGATCATTAATACTAAAACAATAGTTTTAAACCAATAAATAAACAAAAACATACCTTTAAAATCACTTTCAAACCATAAAAATAGGTACTTTTTATTTTTAAACCAAAAATCCAAAATCTCCCTCTTTTACAAAAATATTTCATAATTCCTTTTTCAAAAAAATTATTTACTTTCCTCTTTAAAATCAATTATTTCAAACCATTTAAAAAACTATTTAAAAATTAAACTAAAAAAATAATCAAAATAAGGAATAACACGTCAGGAAAAAATATCAACAAAATAAAATAAAACAATGAACAACCAAAACAAGGTTCTATGAAGTTAAAAGATAAGGGAGACATTCAAGGTGTATGTATCAATATCCCCTAAGTTGTCCTTAGATGGATATAATCATCATGGAAAACTCACTAATCTCTAACATGAATGATGTTAGACCTAGTATCCTTGGGCCACATCTCTTTAGGGGGTCCCTATGTGAAAATTGGACATAAATCTCAACACACATTGGGGTCATCAAGTACAAAAATAAACCCCTGGGTGGAAGTAAATTTCCTATGGCACTTGCCAAACTATTCAATCTAAAATTGTTTAAATTTTTTTTTACCTTCTATAGGTTCTGGGCGCAATGGAATCATGGGAGGGTGGTGCCCAACTTTTCTTTTTACCATTATTGATAATCAATATGAGGTCTATTCTCATGAAGAACATCGTGACTAATGGAATTCAATCAAATAAAAAGAAAGGGATAGAAAACCCAGAACCAAGAAAGATTAGATCAATGCATAGTGTTTATAATTATTTTAATTAAATAAGAATTACCTACAAGGTTATTAATTCTTAAGTCACTAGACAAAAAATTCAAACTAAAATTGTTTAAAAAATATTTTTACCTTCTGTAGGTTCTGGGTGTAGTGGAAGTGCGGGAGGGCGGTGCCCAACATTGTTTTTACCATTATTATAATCAATCTGAGGTATATTCTAAAGAAGAATGTTGTGACCAACCGAATTGAATCAAAGAATAATAAAGGGATAGAAAACATAGAACCAAGAGGGAGTTGATCAACACATGTTGTTTATAATTAATTTAATTAAATAGGAATTACCTCCAAGGTTATTCTTTCTTCATTGATGTGTCTAGCCAAAGATTTGTAGTGCACCATCACTAGATTGTATAATCCAAGTGTAGGATTCCTCTAGTGGTGATCCACATGTGTTCCATGAATCTCTGGACGTCACCGAAGGAGTCTTCAAGTGCTACCATGTAAGATACTTGTGCTTGCATTGTCCGCCTTTAATCACATTGATAATTGCATCCAAAGTATTCTCCTTGATCCTGTGGATAAGGATCTCTCTTGTTATTGAGAGCATTATTGGAGAAGAAAGAACCCTCTAGCTTTGAGATTTTTTCTTCAATTTGTTATGCACGCTTATTTTCTTGTCTTTCCCTTGGCTAATGAGAGAATAATATAACCGGGCATTTATTTCACTAGGTTAATAATAAAATAATTTTCAAAAGTTCCTTTAATTATTTCATTAATCCTTGAGAAACCCCCATGTTAAAAAATAATATCAATATTATTATTTCCTGGAATGCGCTTAACTTGTGATTTATTCTTAAATATTATTTAATCAAATATTATTAAATATTATTATTTCTCACTAGACCCTTAAAATTTGTCTCCCAAACCTCCTTAATATTTATCACATCTTGAATAATGACTATTTATTTGTTAAATAAATATCACTACATTATTCGCTCATAAATAAATATATATTGTATTCACCAAATAGAAAATAAATATTTATTAACTATTCCACCCAATATATATTCTCTCAAATAAATAGTGATGGAATAAATGTGATCATGAATACATGAATAATTATTAAACCAGAACCAAGAATAATATTTATTAAACTTTTTAAATAATAAATTATTCAACTGAGATTCTGGATACACTTAGTGTGTGACCCTCTAAGACTCTTTCTCAGTGGCATTAGGTGTAGCAGCATAAATTCAAAGGTTAGCATCTAGAAACATACCAAGGAATCCATAGAGAAGTAAGTTAATGTCACAATGACATGTCACCTCATATGAACGCTTACCATGTAATATAATCCCTTTATCACAATATCTCTAATAGAGCATGTTTCATGCTAGTGACATCAACCTATATGCTCTATATCTATTTCTTTGACTTTCCATAAACATAACTTGCCTATTGATCACCATGAACAAGGATTTATTTAGGCTATATCATTTCCATCAAAGGGACTGAGATATTATCTTCCATTAAAGAACGTAAGGGATCAATTCTTTCTTGCATTATTCATTAATTCAATATTAATCATGAGGCACCCAATATATCGTACCTCACCGTGAACATCTGTCATCACAGTTTTCATCAATACATCTAAGTGTGTGATTCATAATACTAATTAATAATAATTTTAAAGTCTAATGACTAATACAATAGTCCAAAGATAGTAACCTCTAATGACACATAGAAATGTGGATTTCCTGCTAGCGGGTCTTGTTCTTATAATATACTTCTAGACATTACCAAGGGATTACACCATTAGAAGGTTCCACAATGTCCTATAAGTCTCCACCCATGATAGCTTGTATCATTTGTGTCCCTAAAATGATATCATCAATTTATAGAATATATATTCAAGAATAGTGTCATAGAACATTGAGGTTTTCATCATTGTAGGGATCCGCTATAACCTTTTAGTGTGACGGTTACTCTTAGGACATTATCACATACAATGTTACCTAGAATAAAAATCATTATGTGATAAGGAATTTATTAATATTACAAACCATGAATGTATGTTATCATAAAGTATAAAAGAAGTTCTTTCTATGGAACCAACTCCAGTAGACTCCCACTTGCACTAGAGGTAACTACTAACGACCATCATTCCACTAGCTCTCACATAATACTCATTCTTCTACTGAGATAGTCCTTTTGTCAAGGGGTACACCATGTTCTCTTCCATTGATACAATTCTCACTTCAAATTCACCCCTTTGATAAAAATTCCTCAATAGGTGATACTTCCAGAGTATGTGTGTTGTTCGTTGATGTGACCTTATCTCTTTTGCAAGAGCTACCACTACAATATTATCACAACACAATGTGATAGGGTTTTTACTACTAGGTACCACATCAATATCTTGCACGAATTTCTAAATACAGATGGATTCTTTGGCTATAGCATAAGCCGCTATGTACTCAAAATCCACTATAGAATTAGCTACAACCAGTTGCTTTGAACTCTTCCAGCTTACAACTTCTCTGTTGAGATAGAAAACATATCCTAATTCTGACTTTAGATCATACTAATCTATCTAAAAATCATCATCATCATACCCTCTTATGACAATCTCCTTATCTTCTCCATACACAAGGAACATATCCTTAGTTCTTCTCAGATACTTAAAGATAGTCTTAACATCAACTTAATGTTGTTCTCCTAGATATTCTTGATATCTTCCGACCATACTTAATGCATAGGCAACATCAAGTCTTGTATATAACATGGAATACATGATTGATCCTATTTCTAAAGCATATGGGATCTTACTAATTCTAACTTTCTCCTGTTGTGTCTGGAGACACATTTTCTTAGAATGATGTAAACCATGTGACACTAGAACAAATACCTTGTTGTATTGTTCCATACTAAATCTCTTTAGTATCTGGTCAATATATGTACTTTGGCTTAGTCCAAGTAGCCCCTTGTGTCTATCACTAATGATCTTGATCCCTAAAATATAGGTTTCTTCAACTAAGTTCTTCGTGGATAAGAACTATTCCAACAAGTTCTTAAAAGATTATAAGACTAGTTTGTCGTTTCTAATAAGCAATATGTCATCAACATATACTACTAGGATAACAACATCATTCCCATTAAACCTTTTGTAAACACATAGCTCTGATTCATTTTTAATGAAACCAAATTCTGTTATGGATTCATCAAATCAAATGTTCCATGACCTAGATGCTTACATCAATCCATAAATGGATCTATTCAACTTGAAAATCCTTTTGTCATCACCTAGTGTCACAAACCCTTCTAGTTGTTTCATATATACATCTTCTTGAAGGTTCCCATTAAGGAATTCAATTTTGATATCCATCTTCAAAATCTCATAGTCATGGTAATATACTATGTAAAAAATGATTTTTATGGATTTAAACATGGAAAATAGTGAAAATATTTCATCGTAGTCAATTCCTTGATGCTGTTTGAACACTTTATCTGCTATTCTTTCCTTATAGGTACTTACTTTAACTTCCATGTTCAGTTTCCTCTTGAATACCCATTTACACCCAACATGATTTACATCAACTATTGTATCGACCAAAACCCAAACTTGGTTCTAATACATGGAATCCATCTTTGAATTCAAAGCTTGTAGCCATCTTGCAGCTTCTGATCTCTCTAATGCCTTCTTTTATAAGAGAGGTTAATCATTGTCCAAAAATAATGAGTCACCATCCTCAGTGACTAGAAAACCATATCTCTCTGGTTCTCTTACCTCTCGTACACTCCTACGAATTACTTGTGTTTTGGGAACTAATTCTTCCAGGGGGACCTGTAAAACTTCTTCCTATACCAATTCTTGTGTATCTTGATCATCAACTTCATCAAAGTAAATATTTCTCCCACTATATTTTTTGAGGATGTGCTCCCTCTCAAGAAAGATGGCTTGTTTGAAAATAGTCACTTCTTATCAGAGGGGTTGTATGGGTTCTATCCATTTGTTTCCTTGGGATACCCTATAAAGATACACTTTGTGCCCTGGGGTGTTATTTTGTTTCCATATAAAACCTTAACAAATGCATCGCATCCCTATACATGTGTATGCAATAGAATGGGTTTCTTTCTACTCTATAACTCAAAGGGAATTCCATTTTCCTCATTAGTTGGTACTCAGTTTAATGTTTATGCCACAGTTTTTAATGAATATCCCAAAAAGGATAACAAAAGATTTGCATGACTCATCATTGATCTTACCATTTAACAATTTATTCTTACTCCTTTCACTAACACCATTCCACTATGGTGTATAAGGCGAAGTGATTTAAGATAGAATCAAAAACTCCCATAAAAAGTTGATGAACTCTTGGATAATATATTCTCCACCTCAGTATGATCAAAGCTTGTTTATCTCTTTAGCAAGCTGATTCTCTACTTAATTCATTAATTCCTTGAATTTATCAAAGGACTCAGACTTATACCTAATCAAGTAAATATATCCATATATACTCAGGTCATCAGTAAATGTTATGAAGTAATAATATCCACATATAGTCTCTACTAAAAATGGTCCACTTAAATCAGTGTGTACCAATCCTAGAATATCTATGGCACTTTAACCCTATCCACCAAATAGTGGTCTAGTCATTTTACCTTGTTAACAATCATAACATCTATAAAGTTTTTTTATCTTAGAAGATTCAAAATAGACATATTTATATATCTTTTTCAAATGCTTCTCAGTTACATGACTAAGGCGGTGATGCCACAATTTGGTGTTATATGAGTCGTGTTAACCTAATTCTTTGTTTATTGCCAACACTTGGTTTTCATAATTTAATACATATAGAGAATTATTCAAATGTACCATGCCATAACATATGTTGACTGTATAAAAGAAACAACTTTTATTTCTAAACATGAAAATAAACGCATCTGTATCTAAACTTGATACATAAATTATGTTTTTGGTAATATTAGGTACATAATAATAATCATTTAAAACCAAAATCATTCCCATTGGAAATAAAATGCGGTAGTCAACAATAGAAAGTGCATCTAGCCTTGCACCATTGGCAGCTCACAGATCTAACACTCCTCAGGAAATTTTCTGAAATCTACTTGGTTCCTGCATTTGGATACAGATGTGAGCACCAAAAACTGTATCTAATACCCAATATGTAGAAATACAAAGATTTATCTTGATAATTAATGCACCTTTGGCTTCCCCTTTCCTCTGGGTGCAATTCCTCTTCCAATGTCCTGACTTGTCACAAGCAAAACATACTTCATCCTTTTCCTTGTCATGTCCTTGAATCTTCTTCTTCTTGGTCGGATGGTGCTTAGCGGATTTAGAATTTTTTAAGTCTTAGGCCCCTTTTCCTTATCCTTCATCTTCTTATTCACTATAAGTACTATGGGTTTTTCATGCCCTATGTCCTTATCCACTTGGTGAATCAATGTTAGAAGTTCCGATAGACTCTTATCATTATTATTCATATTATAATTCATAATAAAACTAGAGAAGGTCTTGGGAAGTGATAAAAGTATGAGATCTATATGCAACTCATCTGGGAATTTAATCCCTAAGATTTAAATATGATCAATGTAGCTAATAATATTGACTAAATGAGGCATAAATGGTGAAAAATCTTCAAGATTAGTCATGAACAAAACATTGGAGATCTCATACCTATCTTGTCTGTTCTTCACTTGATAGAGATCCAGAAGGTGAAACATCATGTTATAAGAATCCATTTCATCATGTTTCTTAAAAATCTCATTAGGAATGGATGATATAATGACACAATGAAAATTTGTAGCATCATTCATATATTTCTCATATAGAAAGAGGTCTTTATCACTCACCTCATTTCTAGGCACAACTGGTAAAGGTTCTTCCAGTACATACAGTTTCCTTTCCAAGAAAAGGATGAACCGTAGACACATTTTCTACTACTGGAAATTAGTGATGGTGGGAATTTTTTTCCTTATCAAGTATGGATTGAAACAATATGTTTGATGTCATTTTTGATGTTATTTCAAAAAATAAGATGAGCAGAATTTTATCACATTATCTCACAAAATTTAGACAAATAAATAAATATTATATTTATTAGTCTCCCACTATTTTATCAAAAATCAATATCTCTCACCATTGGCTTCATAATATCATGTTTCTTGGTTATTTTAGTGGCAAGTATCCATATTCCAATCACATTACCCCAACATTGGTGAGTTAAGCAACTCGAATGGTTTTAGGTAGGAATTCCAAATTCCTACTGCATTAACTCATAATTCCTTGATCCATTGAGTGGACTCCCCAATCCTGAAATCATTAATTTAGATTTCCTTGAACTTTGCCTCTCAATTACATCAAGTCCTACTTTGGTAGTCAACTCTTGATGTTAACCAAGTTATGTCAGCCCAAAACCTCAAATTAAAATTCCCTAATAATTGAAATCTCCCAAACTTTGGTTGGTCAATCACTTTGAACTATGGTTTGATTCTAACCAAAGTAATGGAAGGCTATAATGACTTAATATTTTATTGAGTTATTTTATCCTTTATGCATAAATTTTCAATTATTATCTTTTCACATACTTGTTAATATTAAAGGAGATATTCTTAAGTAATTAACCATGACTTAGATAATATTTATGCATAATCCGGTTTATTTTAGTTCCATCTTGCATGCTTGTTAATTAATTAATTATGCGATCATGAAAAAACATTCATAATGAATAACAATGAAATCTGGAAGAAATAAAATAAAGGGTATGATCATGAGATTGTTCTGAGTGTTATTTTATCTAGCGGTTGATAAACTAACCTCTGACCAAGGGGAGAAACACCTTGAAACATTTAAGGTTCTTGTTTACATCTTTCCACCCATCCACCTTTATATCTCCTTGGATTGGTTTCACCTTGGATCCTAACTTGAATTGCCTCCACTAGCTTGGGATCTCCATCCATTACATATCCTTCACTAACATATAGGTGAGGGGTAAAATGGGGTTTATATAAAAGAAACCATAGGAATGCAGTCCCTACATAATAATGAGGATAGAAGTCATGTAAGCCAAAAATTTAATTTAATAACAGATTAAAAGGAAACCAATCACATACAAAGGTATGATCTAGATTAAGATCATCCACATGCATGTAAATAATTACACATTTAATAATACAAGCATTCAATTATTTAATATTTCTTATTTAAGATAAATCGTGCTTGAATCGATTAATTATTATCTTTAATTAATTAATACTTTTATCTTAGACCTTTTCTAAATTTCTATAAGATTCTAATCCATTATAATTTTAAACCAATTAATAAATTAATTTAAAATTAATTTTATACATAAGTTTCACCTTGGAGGTAATGCGGTGAATACCCGTCCAAAACAACCCAACATGTATTATACTTGTATACACTTTATTCTTTGTATCATATAGCATGCACATAGAATAATAACTGTAATAAAATCATACATGATGCGTGGATCTTGAATATTACACAGATGTTAATAAAACATTTATATATATATATATATATATATATATATATATATATATATATATACTGAATCCTATCACATGGAATGTTCCAGATTTACACCCTCAAGAAAGTACATGTCTTAAGGGTTACATAATGTAATAAATTTTAAAATCTGTGTAACTGGTAAGTGTACACAGTGTGTAGATCTGATCTACATGGCATATACATTCTTCACTGTGTATCTAAAATACACTCCTAGGGACTTGATGTTTGAGGCATACTTAAAAAATCTTGGAGTACATGGCATATCCAGTGGGCCACACGCCGTGTTGACTCCATGTTACATGGTCCCCGGTTGGGTTGGCCGTTTATGGAATACCTGGCCTGGCCCTAACATAAAGAGACTATATTCCATGTCCAGTGGTCCACATGGCGTGTAGTCTGGATGACTGTGCTCCAGCTAATCCTAGTCAACACATGGTGCATTAATGATATAATTAATACCATAATCAATGAAAACTCTCGAATTGGTTACCAAAAAAATCATGATGTGTTGAACATGACTACATGGTGTGTAATGCTAATTACATGGCGTGCAGTCTCATGTTATATGGCCAGGATCCTTAGAACCTCTAAATGAGATCCTCGATTTTATTTTTATCATAAAATTAATCATTTCTATTAGATCTGCGACAAATGATAGAGGAATAAATCTCACAATCTAAATTTAAATAAATATTAAAATTGAATTGAAAAACTAAATTATAAATTCATAAATCATCAATGAAACTAAATAATTAAAAACAACGATGTGACTGCTCTTATACCACTTGTGGGTTCTGGGTGCAGTGGAAGTCTAGATGGTTGGTGCCCAAATTTTCTATTTTCCATTATTGATAATCAATCTAAGGTCTATTCTGATAGAGAACATTTTGACCAATGAAATTTAATCAAATAAAAAGCAAGGGATATAAAACCTGAAACCAAGAGAGAGTAGATCAAAACATTTTATTTACAATTAATTCAAATAAATAAGAATTACCTCAAAGGTTATTATTTGTTTGTTGATGCGTTTGGCCACATATCTAAAGTGCTCCATCATTTCATTTTAGAATCTAAGTGTATAATTTCTCTAGCAGTGATCCACATGTGTTACATGAATCTTCGGACGTCGCTGAAGGAGTCACTAGGTGCTATTATGAAAGAACCTTATACTTGGGTCATCCTCCTTTGATCTCCTTGAGAACTACTTCCAAGGCGTTCTCCTTGATATGGTGGAGGGGTGTCACTCTCATTCTTGAGATCATTCTTAAAGAAGAAAGAACTCTCTAGGTTTTAGATCTTTTCTCCAATTCATTGTACACAACAATTTTCTTGGATTTCTCTTGGCTAGTGAGAGAATAATATAACTAGGCATTTATTTCACTAGGGTAATAATAAAATAATTTTCACAAGTACCTTTAATTATATCATAAATCCTATAAAAACCCCGTATTTCAAATAATAACGGCAATATTATTATTTCTTTGAATGCCCTTAACTTGTGAGTTATAATTTAATATTATTTAAACAAATAATTCCTTCTCAATGGACCCTTAAACTCATTCCACCAATGATCCCCAATATTTATTATTACTTGAATAATGAATATTTATTTATTAAATAAATATCACTACATTATTCTCCAATAATTAAATAAATATTATATTTCTCAAATAGAAAGTAAATATTTATTGATTATTCCCCCCATAATATATTCTATCAAATAACTACTGACGGAATAAATTTGATCGGGAATACATGAATATTTATTAAACCATGTATAGGAATAATATTTATTAAACTTGTTAAATAATAAATTATTTAACTAATATTTGGGATACACCTAGTTTGTAACCCTCTTGGCATCTTTCTCGGTGGCATTAGGCGAAGCAGCCTAAAGTCCAAGGTTAGCATCTAGTAACATGCCAAGGCACCCATAGAGAAAGAATTTAATACCGAAACAATATGTCACCTCATACGAGGGATTACCATGTAATATAATCCCTTTATCACAATATCTCTAATCAAGAATTTTTCATGCCATTTCCATCAACCTATATGCTTGATATCTCTTTCTTTGACTTTCCAAAAATAGAAATTGCCTATTGATCACCATGGACCTAGATTTATTTAGGAAATATCATTTCCAACAAAGATCCTGATATATTATCTTCCAGTAAAAAATATAATGGATAAATCCTTTATCACATTATTCATTAATTCAATATTACTCATGACGCACCCAACATATCCAACCTCACCACAAACATCTGTCATCATGGTTTTCATCAATACATCTTAGTGTGTGACTCATAATACTCATTAAAATTAATCTTAATGTCTAAGTACCAATACACATATATATAGATAGGAATATCCAATGACACATAGAAATGTGGATTTCCTACTGGCGGGTCTTGTTCTCATAATATCTTCCTAGACATTACTAAGAGAATACACCATGAGAAGGTGCCTCAATATCATATGAGTCTCCACCCCTGATATCATGTATCATTAGTGCCCCTTAAATGATATCATCCAGATATATAAAATATATTCAATAATTTTTTCATAACACTTATGGGTTCTCATCATAGCAGGGATCCTCTATGACCTTTTAGAGTGATATTTATTCTTAGGATATTATCACATACAATGTCACATAGAAGAAAAATCATTATGCCATAAGGAATTTGTTAATATTCAAAACCATGAATATAAGTTGTCAAAAAGTAAAAAAGAAGTTGGTTCTAGGGAACCAACTAAAACACATTCTACTTAGCTACTTAGGGTTTCCAAGATATCAATAAAAGGATATGAGCAACAATAAGAATTGAGATCATCACAAAAATCAACATTTTAAAATAAATGTGATAAACCTCATCTCACCTCCAAAAAACTCTCATGAAAAAAATAATTTCATATAAATTCATAATCATCAATAATAAATATCCCCCATGAGGTCAAAATACATAATGAGTATGAAAAAATTAAGGGGCTCAATAATGAGTCCAATCACAATTTCAAAATACACCTTTTAAAAAAGTTCTAACCGGGCCTTTAAAAACACACCTGAAATGTATATCCATTTGCCATCAATTAAAATTCAACCATTTAAACCTTATTTTAAATCAATAGGTTCCAATAACCGCTTTTAAATCACCCATTTCCTTTTTAAATCACTTTAAAACATCATGAGACTAAAAAGATAACAAATTAATGAATTTGGGCCAACACACTATTTTTAAATAAGCCAATACCTTTTTAAACATAACCCATGATCTTTTAAAAATAAAACAAAGTCAAAACCCTTTTTAAACCTTTACATCCATATTAAATAATCACTAGAGAATTTTATCAAAGTCTTGGCATGCAACAACTCTATGCTAAGTCAAAAAACACTTTGTAAAAAATTTCAAAACTCTCATGGGTATTTGATATAGTCATAAATATGAAATAAAATAATTTATAAGAAAAATATTCTCATGGGACATAATATTTAGGAATGACCTAATAATGCATACCTCTTTCAAGCATAAACATGTTACAACACATCACCTCTAATGGAAAACACACAACCAAGTAAGGAAGCACTCTCCATAACCCTAAGCATAAAAATCCCCATGATTAGATTCATCTAAAACCCTAAATTCAAACCTCATGGCTATTAGGGTTCAAGGAAGAAATGAAATCCAAGAGAGGAGAGAGATGTAATGAGGGTAAGACCTTAATAAATCCACCTAAATCTCAAGAATGAAGCAACAAATTTGAAGGAGAATAAAAGGTAAGATCTCCCCATGCACCTTCAAGGTTAGTCGAATGATAGGAGGGGAAGAGGGGGATTTGGACTTAAAAATTTTATAGTTTCATTTGTATAATTTCATTTTTTAAAATGAAAATAGAAAGTTTTCATGTTTTGGACACACGATTTTAAAAACTGTGAACCAACTGCGTGGTAGCCATTGGAGAAGAAAAATACACTCATATGGCTTGCCTACATGGTTACCAAACCATGTTCCAACCATGTAAAACTACTATATTAAAATTTTAGACACTTGTGTATTATTTTCACATGGATACTACTAACCATGTGTGAGTTGTACGTTAGTACCTCTATACAAAAAGGACTTGAAGATTTTCTACTCGGTTTCACATAGTTTGGATAAAAATGTGTCCTACCCATGGAAGTAACCTTGAAAGAAAATAATGAACTAAAATACTCAATGTGTAAAGGTAACCACATGGTTTACCCTAAATTGAGTATGAAAACCACGCACATAGTAAAAGTTTGTAAAATTTTAAAATTTTACATCAAAATCCAAAAAAATATGATTTAAAATAATATAAAAATAAATAAAGAAATATTGATATGTTGGTGTCACAATTCTCTCCACTATTACACTTAAAGCATTAAGAAACTCATTGAAAAAGGTAGAATCAATAAAATCCAAAAACTCCACACCCGAACACAATAGGTATGGGGGAATGAAAAATTATAATCAGCTCATATAATAAGGACACACAATGAAAACCACAATTCACCAAAATTAACAAAACTAATCTTTAATATTTAAAAAACTACCTCAAGCATAATCCAGATCACAACCATCTAACTTATAGAACTAAAAAAATAGAGAATTATCATTTGTATCCCCAACATTTTTAATTCATCTAAAATGGTGAGTCAACCGATAGGCACACCTAAGAAAATGAACATCACCAAAACAACTACATTTCTACTAATCATTAAAAGAAATGATAAAGTTCCACAAACTATATACAACCAACAAAAAACATCTTAAATAACTCCAATATTGTACAACATATAGATGGAAATCCGAAAAAAAACTTGGTCAACACATCCCAAAAAATTAAATAAACACAACCGATAACGAACATGGATCATCATGGAATAACCTAGTTCTAACCTCAAGTCATGAAATTCTACACATAGGGTAATTCATGGGAAATCTCATGAAATTCCATCCCATGGATATTCTTAAAAGAAAATTCTATCCCAATAGGACCCATGGATAACTGAAAATAATACACACTTACCTATTACCCTAATCATGTACGCAAGTCATTACCTTGATCAATTAATCAAAAAAAAACTCAACCCATGGTCCACACAATGCATAAACAACAACAAGGAATGTTCATCCAAAAATAAACATTTCTCGTACATGATATAATCATAAGGTAACCTAAGAATATACTATACCAAGGTCACCTCATAACCTTAACCACTCTATGCTCAACAAGACTGAATCAAAAAATATATCATCACCCAAAACTAATAAGATCATTCCTCATCACTTCAACCACCTAATCAAATATTATGGGTATAGTCTACCCAACCAATCTACACAGATCCCAAACAACCCTCTAGGAAAACACCATCTTGGATAACTCCAAATACACCACAACCATTCAACTAAGAAAAGAAACCAACACCTACCAATCTATTTGGAGTCTAAAAATATCCCAGAACTAAAGGATCACACTCAATCAAAAAATGGATTCACCCTCACGGTTATCTAATAGAAATTATTTCTATACTTAACCAAAACCTTTTTGGGAAGAATACTTTAACAATAAGAAACATGAATATTTTTGGAGTTAGTGCCCCAGAACCAACTTTTATGTACTTTGTGATAACCTATATTCATAGTTTTGAATATTAGTAAACTTCTTATCATATCATGATTATTCTTCTGTGTAACATAGTATGTGATAATTTCCTAAGAGTAGTTGTCATGCTAAAAGTTCATAACAGTCCCCCGCTATGATGAGAACCCAGAACTACTAAGAAACTATTCTTAAATATATATTATATATCCAAAAGATATTATATAAGGGACACAAATTATACAAACTATCTCGGGTGGAGACTTATGGGACTTTAAGGCACCTTCTCATGGTGCACACCCTAATATCTACTATAGAATATTATGAGAACGAGACCCACCAGTAAGAAATGAATATTTATATGGTTCATGGGATGTCCCTCTAGGAGGATGTGTGTATTGATCCTTAGACTTTAATATTAATATTTATGGGTATTATAGTATGTGTACTTATATGTATTTATGAAAATTGTGATGACATGTGGTCACGATGAGTTAGGATACATTGTGAGCTTCACGGGTAATATTTTGTAATATATAATGTGATAAAAGATTTTTCACTTCTATTATTTAAATAGAAGTTTATATCTCAAGCCCTTTGATGGAAATTATATAACCTAAATAAATCCATGGTCATGGTGTTATATAGGAAAGTTAGTTTTTCATAAATCCAAATAAAGAGACATAGATCACATAGGTTGATGGAACCAACATGAAAATTGATTGATTAGAGATATTCTGATAAAGATATTATATTACACAATAAGTGTCTATATGAGGTTTTATTTAATTATTGAATTAAATTATTTATCTATGGGAACCATAGTGTGTTTAAAGATGCTAATTTTGGAATTTAAGCTGCTTTCCTAATGCCACTGAGGAAGAGACCTAGAGGGTTACACACTAAGTGTATCCAAGAATCTCAGATAAATAATATATATTATTATTTATTATTTAACAGGTTGAATAAATATTATTCCAGCACATGGTTTAATAATTATTCATGTTTTCTTGATCACATATATTCCATCAACAGTTATTTGAGAAAATATAATGTGAGTGGAATATTTAATAAATATTTATTTTCTATTTAGTGAATATAATATTTATTTCTCTATTGGTGAATATGTAGGGATATTTATTTATTAAGTAACTAGTAATTATTCAAGGATAGATAAATATTGTGGGGGAATGGTGGACTGAGTTTTTAATTCTAATAAGAAATAATAAATATTTAATGCTATTTGATTAAATAATATTTAATTTAATTCAAAAATTAAGTACATGTTGAGAAATAATAATAATATTATTATTATTTTACATGGTGTTCTTCATGGACTAAGTAAATAATAAAGGGTAATTTTTAAATTATTTTATTTTAACCTTAGTGGTATATAAACATGATTGTATTATTTTCTATGAGAGTCGACTCATTTTGTATTGTGCATAACGACAATTAGAGAGAATCCTCTCAAGACACTGAGAGATCCCTCTCCAAGAATTCTCTCAATAACTGAGAATGATATTCCTCCACCTCTCACTCTCAAGTATACAGAGATTAAAGAGAATGTTTTGGAAGATATTCTCATGGTGATCAAAGGTGGATGATGCCAGTGATATGATCTTTCGTGCTAACACCCAGATATTCATACAATGATGTTAGGAGATTTGTGGAACACGAGTGGATTACTACTATATGGAATATGTTCTTGATTCCTACAAAACAATAATGATACAATGAAAATATATTTTCATATCCATATATGAATAAATAATTAATCCAAGATCATTATTTAATTAATTAAATTATTTATAAATAGTATATGATGATCATATGCTTAGTTCTATAGTTTTATCTCTTATCTAGTTTTATTTGATTCAATTCTATTGATCAAAAATTTTATCATTATGTATATATCATATTGATCATCAATCATTACAAAAATAAAATTTGGGAACAACACATCACATGATTCTGTTTTACCTAGAACCTACAAGTAGTGTCATAGCCAAGTTATATAATTATTTATAATTATTTAAAGATCACTGATTGATTTATGCTTTTTTATTTAGTTTTAAATTCATGTTTAATCATTCATTTAATATGAATTGTGAGATATGCTTCTTCCTCTTTCATTTCTCATATATCTAATCAAAAATATTAATTTTATGAATGAAATAAGTTTGATGATCTCATCTGGAGATGTTTAAGATTATGGCCAGATGACACAGGAGTACAAGCCGTTTAACCAGAGCTACACACCATGTACCAGTGATCAATGCACTATAAATTAATTCATCATTAATTATAACCATGTTCATTTATTACATACATTGTATTTAATTTCTTTCAACATGTGTTGACCGGGACATCCTAGCACATGTTCCACCAGAGTACACTCTGTGTAGCCCATGTACACGGAATATAGTCCTTCTAAGTGATTGATGGGCCTTGTATTTCCACACATGGCCTAACTAACTCGAGACCATGTAACTCGGAGTCTACATGTCATTCATACCTTTGTACATGTAGTGTAATCCAATTTTTTCAATTCAAAATTTATATGTTGGGTCCCATGTCATGTGCCTCAGAATGATGGTGATAGATGTACACACTTTGTAGCTCATCTGTACACACCGTATACTTGTACTAAATTATGCAGAATTAAAATTAATCTATTATACTATATAAACCTTATCGATACGTGCTTTAATGTGGCCATTGATTTGATAGGTCATGCAATGTGAGAGGTTTTAATATATATATATATAATTAATTTATATATAATATTAAGATCTGTATATCATGTATGATTCATATTATGGTAATTACTCTATGTAAATTAAAGAATGACATGTGACAAAAAATCATTTAATTCATGTGATCATTAATTTGATAGTATACATCATAAAAGTATGTGATAAGTCGTGTATTCAATATGTCATAAAATTAAATAGTATATGAGTATAATACATGTTGGGTAGATTCGGATAGTTATTCCCCATGTTTCCGTCGAGGTACATTTACATACATCGTTAATTTTAAATAAATTTGTTTAAAATGATGATTTATGAGAATCTCAAGAAAAATTGGATGAGAATTAAGGAAAAATAATTTATTAATAAAATAATACAATTAATTTATTCAAGCATGATTTATCTTAAATAAGAACGATTATGAATTTAATGCTAGTTTTATTAACTATGTAATTTGTTTCATGCATGTGGATGATCATGAGTATAGAATAAACCTTTTTATGATATTTTTTTCTTTTAATTTATTATTGGATTAAATTATTAAAATGTGTTCCTTTTATCCTCCTATTGTGTAAGGGAATGTGTGCCCATAGTTTCTTTTATATAAACCCTTTCCCCTCACCTGTGTGTGAGTAAAAGTATATTCAATGGATGGATCTCCCAATCTAGTGGATTTGGTTCACGTTTGGAGCTAAGGTGAAACCAATCCAAGAGAGATACATAGGTGGACTAGTGGAAAGTTGTAACACGAACCTTAATTGGTTCGAGGTTATTTTCCCCTAGGTAAATGGTTAGTTTATCATTTTCTAGATAAACTAACTATTAGTAAAACAACATGATCATACCACTTTATTATTTTATTTCTATCAAGTTATATGTTTATTTCATTATGGATTTTTTTTCATGATGGCATGAATTAATGAAATTAACAAGCATGCAAGATAGAACTCAAATAAATTGGCTTATAGGTAAATATTATCTAATACATTGTTAATCACTTAAGTAAATACAATTAATATTAACAATAATGTGATAAAGATAATAATTGTAAATTTATGCATAAAAGGATAAAATCCTTTAATAATATATATTGAGTCAGTATAGCCTTCCATTGCCTCAATTAAAATCAAACAATAGTTAAAAGTGCTTAACCAACCAATGTTGGGGCTCTTTAAATTATCAGGGAATTCTAACTTGAATTTTTAGGTTGAAATAACTTATTTCACATTAAGGTTTGACTTCCAAAACTGAACTTAGTGTAATTGAGAGGAAAGGATTGAGAAAATAATATTTATGTATTTCAATATTGGGGAGTCCACTCAATAGATCAAGGAATTGTGAGTTAACAAAATTAGCATTTGGAATTACTATATAAAACCATTCAAGTTTCTTGACCAACCAAATTTGGGGTAATGAGAAGGTGAATATAGATCCTTTCCAATAGAATATCCAAGAAATAGGATATTCTGAATCTAATAGTGAGGTCTATTGGGTTTTGATAATATAGTGGGAGATTAATAAATATAATATTTATTTATCTTTATAAATTTTATCAGATAAGGTACTAAAATTATTCTCATATTATTTTTATAAATAAAAATAAAATGACTTAAAACATATCATTTCAATCCATACATGATAATTAAAACCTTCTCACTAGCAAAAAATTCAAAGAGTATAAAAGGTGATTATTCATTATCCTTCTCCATGAAAAAAAATTATATGTGCTAGAAGAACCAATTCTTGATGCACCTATAAATGATGCTTGTGATGAAGAGTTGTCTCTATATGATAAACATTTTAATGATGTTATATATGTTTAGTGTTTAATGTTATCATCCATGACCAATGATACTTTGAATCAACAGGAGGACATTTATGTCTATAGCATGATGTCTCACATATAGGATCTCCATCAAGAGAAGGCGAGACAGGAGAGATACAAGATCTCAAATGATTTTTTTACAACTAATATTGTAGATTCTACACCATTTAGGACTCATGTAGTCAAGATTATCAGCAACATTGAATGATTAGACATTTTAGGGATTAAATTTTTGGATGAGTTGTGTATATATCTCATACTTTCATCAATGACTAAGACCTTCTTAAATTTTGTTATTAATTACAATATCAAAAATAATGAGAATATTATTTTGGAACTTTTTACATTGATTTTAGAAGTGGAAAGGACATGGGGCATGATAAACCCATAGTTCTTATTCTGAATAATTAAAGGAAAAACAAGGTGAAGGGTCCCAAGACTCATAAAAAGTCTAAATCTCCTGAGCATCATCCTTCTAAGAAGAGGAAGATCTGAAGGAAGGGAAAGGAAAAATAGGTAGTACGCTTTTCATGTAGAAATCCATTCCACTAGAAGATGAACTACACCTCGAAGCTAGGGGAAGCTAAAGGTGAGTTTTTTATCGAGTGTAATATTTCAATATCTACACATTGGGTATTAAATACAGCTTGTGGTGATCACATATGTATCCAAATATATGAACCAAGTAGATTATGAAAGATTTATAGATGATAGGTGGATTTTTGAGATTATAATGGTGCAAGTCTGACTACTCTATACATTGGTGACTACCACCTTTCATTTCCAATGGGAATCATTTTGATTTTAAAAGAATGTTATTATGTACAAAATTTTACCAATAACATAATTTATGTATCATTTCTAGATGTAGATGGTTTTATTTTCATGTTTGTAAATAAAAGTTATTTATATTATAAAAACATCATATTTTAAGGTATGGAATATTTAAATAATGGTATTTATGTATTGGATTATAAAATATGAGTATTTTAAATTGAAAACAAATCATTTTCACATGACTCATATAATACCCTGCTATGGTATCACCGTATTTGTTATGTAAATGACCAGTGTTTGAAAAATATCTGTTAAGATGTGTTTTTTGACTATTCTAAGCTAAAACCACTTGAAATACATCATGCCTGTTTGAAAGTAAAAATGACCAAACTACTATTTGGTGGATATGCTGAAAGGGCCATAATGATTATAGGATTGATACACACTGATGTGTGTATACCATTTGTAGTAGAAGATAGAGGTGTGTATTCTTACTTCATAAATTTTATTGATTAATTGAGTAAATCTGGTTCTTTTTACTTGATGAGGTATAAATATGAGTCCTTTGGGAAATTCAAGGAATTACAAAATGAATTAGAGAATAAAATTGGAAATAAGATAAATAATATTCAATAAGATCAAGGTGGTGAATATCTTGACCAAGATTTTATAGAATTTTTATGGGAGTTTGGGATTCTATCTCAACTCACTTCACCTTACACATCATAGTGTAATGGTGTTAGTGAAAGGAGGAACCATGCCATTTTAGAAATTCTAAGTTCAATAATGAGTCATAAATATCTCCCATTATACATTTGTGGATATGCATTACAAACTATGTCATACACAATAAATTTAGTATCAACTAAAGAATCAAATGGAATTCCCTTCAACTTCTGGATTATAAAGAAACATGTTTTATTGCATACATGTGTGCGGGGTTTCGAGGTGTTTTTTAAGGCCTTCTCAAGAAACAAATTAAAACCCTACGGAATAATGTGTATCTAGGGTCTACCAAGTAAACAAAGGGATACTACCTATACAACCCCTTGGACAATAAAGTGGTTATCTCCATAAAATTCATATATATTGAGAGGGATCACATACTCAAAAGGATAGTGGGAGAAATATTGACTTTGATGAAGTTGATGATCAATATATATAAGAGTTGGTACAAGAATAGGTTCCACATGTACCCATAGAAGAAGTAGTTCCTGAAACACAAATACTATATAGGCACATAAGAGAGGAAAGAGAACCAGAGAGATATGGCTTTCTAGTCTCCAATGATGGTGACTCATTATTGGTTGACAATGATGAACCTCTCTCTTTTAAAGAGGTCATAGAGAGCTCAAAAGATACAAGAGGGAAATAAGCCTTGAAGTTTTAAATGGATTCCATATATCATAACCAATTTTGGGGTCTGAAAGATGCCCTGGTTGATGTAAATCCCATTGATTAAAAATTTGTATTCAAGAGAAAACTAGAAATGAAAGGAAAAGTAAATACCTATTAAGAAAGTTCAGTGGCTAAAGGGTTTAAACAGTGTCAAGGAATTTTCCATGATGAAACCTTTACACCATTTTCCATGTTTAAATCCATCAAAATTAAACTTGCTATAGTAGCTTACCATGACTATGAGATTTGTAAGATGGATGTCAAAACTGTATTTCTTAATGGGAACCATCAAGAAGGTGTCTATATGACATAACTAGAAGGTTTTTTTACACCATATCATTCTGAAAGTATTTTCAAGTTTCATAGATCCATTTATGGATTTAAGTAATCATCCAGGTCATGGAACATTCGATTAAATCTATAAAATAATTTGGTTTCATTAAGAATGAATATGACTTATGTGTTTAAAATATATATTTTTTAAATTAATACATTATCCTAGTAGTATATTTTGATGAAATATTACTCATTGGAAATGACATACCAGTCTTACAATTTGTTAAGGACTAGTATAACAATTATATATATAAAGGACTTAGGTGAAGTGGCATATAGTCTAAGGGTCTAGATCATTAGTAATATATCCAAAAGGATACTTGGACTAATTCAAATTATATATATTAACCAGATACTAATGATATTTGGTATGGAAAAATCCAAGAGGGGATTAGTTTCAGTGTCACATGGTTTACATCTTTCTAAGAAAATGTGTCCTTAGACACAATAGGAGTAAAATAGAATGAGTAATATCCCATACACTTTAGAGATGGGATCAATCATGTAATCCATTTTATGTACTATATTTTATGTTAAATATATATTAATCATGGTAGTAATATATCAATCATATCTAGGAGAAAATAATTGGTCTACTATAAAGGATATCCTTAAGTACATGAGAAGAACTAAGGATATATTCCTAGGGTATGGAGGTGAAGAGGAGATGGTCATCAAGGCTTATACTAATTATAGTTTTTAGACAGATCAGAATGATCTGAAGTCGCATTCAAGATATGTTTTTTGTCTCAACAGAGGAGCTATGAGATGGGAGAGTTCAAAGAAGCCAGTTGTCGTTGATTATACAATGGATTCTGAGTATATAGTAGCTTCTGATGCATCCAAGGAATCAATTTTGATATGTAAATTTGTCTAGGATCTTGATGTGGTACCTGTAATTAAAGACCCTATCACATTGTATTGTGATAATACTATAGCAATGGCTCTTTCAAAAGAGCCAAGGTCACACCAATGGAGAAAGCACATACTCTGGATATATCACCTCTTGATGATTTTTATCAAAGAGGTTAATTTGCATTAAGTATAGTACCCATGGAATAGAATGAGGTGGAACCCTTAACTAAAGGTATATCTCAGTAGAATAATGAGTATCATGTGAGAGCTAGCAGATTGACGGTTGTTAATAGTTAGATCTAGTGAAAGTGGGATTATATTGGAGTTGGTTCCCAATAACAAAGTTTTGTGTACTTTATGATAACACATGTTCATAGTTTTGAATATTAATAAACTTATTATCACATCATGATTGTCCTTCTATGTAACATCATATGTGATAATGTCCTAAGAGTAGTTGTTCTGCTAAAAGTTCATAGTAGTTCCCTGTTACGATGAGAACACATAAGTTCTATGAAACTATTCTTAAATATATGTTTTAAATCTATATTATATCATTTGAGGGACATAAATGATACAGGATATTAGGTAAGGAGACTCATATGAATTTTACGAATCTTATCATGGTGTACACCCTTGGTAATATCCAATATAGTATATTATGAGAACGATACCTTCCAGTAGGAAATACAAATTTATATGTGTCATAGAATGTTCCTATCTATATACATGTGGGTTGATCCATAGAATTTAATATTAATTTTATGAGCATTATAAGTCACGTACTTAGATGTATTGATGAAAACCATGATGACATAAGTTCATGGTTAGGTAAGATTTGTTGGGTGCATCATGAGTAATTTTTCATTTATGAATAATGGTAGAAATGATTTATACTCTCTATTCTTTAAAAAAAATTGATATCTCAGTCCCTTTTATAGAAATGATATAGCCTAAATAAATATATATCCATGGTGTTATATAGAAAAGTTGGTTTTTTAAAAAGTAAAAGAAAGAGACATCAAACACATAAGATGATCACATCAGCGTGCAACCTACTTGATTAGCGATATCATGATAAAGGTATTATATTTCATAGTAAGAATATGTATCAGGTATTATGTCATTACGGCATTAAATTATGTCACTATGGGTGTCAAGGCGTGTTTTTAGATGCTAACCTTAGACTTTAGACTGCTTCACCTACTGCCACTGAGAAATAGGCCTATAGAATCAGACACTAAGTGTATCTAGAATCTCAGTTAAATAATATATATTATTATTTATTATTTAATAAGTTGAATAAATATTATTCCCACATGTGGTTTAATAATTATTCATGTTTTCTTGATCGTATATATTACATTGCTAGTTATTCGAGAGAATACAATGTGGGAAGAATATTTAATAAATATTTATTTAGTGAATATAATATTCATATATTTAATGGAGAATAATTTTTTGATATTTATTTATTAAAAAAATAGTCATTATTCATGGCTGAATAATTTTTTTGGAGGAATAGCGGACTGATTTTTTAATTCTAGTGAGAAATAATAATTATTTATTTTTATTTGATTAAATAATATTTAATTTAATTCAAAAGTTAAGAACATGTCGAGAAATAATTTTATTATTATTATTATTATTTGACATGGGTTTCCATGGGAATTAAATAAATCATAAAGAGAACTTGTGAAATTATTTTATTTTAACCATAGCGGTACATAAAGCCAATTATATAATTTTATATGAGATCCAATTCATTTTATGTTGTGCATAATGATTGATGGAGAGGATCCTCTCAATCCCTTTAGTGATACCTCTCCAAGAACGCTCCTAATAATGGAGAGTGATCTTCCTCCACCTCCCACTCTCAAAGACATAGAGATCAAGGAGAACACTTTGGAAGTGATTCTCATGTCAATCCAAGGTGACCGACGCAAGTGATATGATCCTTCATTCTAGAACCCGAAGATTCCTATGGAAATTTTTTTAGATTTGTGGAACACGTGTGCAACACCAATAAAGATAATATGTCCTTGATTCCTAAAATTCAATGACAGTACAACACATATCTTTTGTCAGATCTATCAATGAATAAATAATTAAATCAAGTTAATTCTTTAACTAACTAAATTAATTATAAATAATATGTGATTATCCTGTGCTTGGTTCCAACATTCTATCCCTTGTCTAGTATTCATTGATTCAATTCCTTTGATCATGAATTTTATCGTTGTGTAAATCTCAGATTGATCATCAATCATAACGAAAAGAAAAGTTGGGCATGAACCATCATATGCTTCCACTATGCCTAGAACCAACAATTCTAACATTTTCTTATTTCCAAAACCCACTCAACCAATCCCAATATACAAAGGTACAAATACAAAGAACATAATAAACAAGGGAAAACACATTCCAAATACACTTATTTTTAAAAACTCCACATTCAATCAAGAATCAAAACACTTTTTTAGAAACACACCTGCCTTTAAAATAATCTAATTTTCTTGAAAACATTAAACTCTATATATAAATCCAAGTTCATCAAAAAAATACATGTATTTTAAACCCATTAACTTCCGTTAAAAATTATAATCCCACCAAAGCTTCACCAAGCTATTATTTATTTCAAAATTCTTTCTCAAAAATATGCTTCCCATTTCAAAACACCTCCAAGTTTCTATTTTAAAGCCCATTATCCTTCAGATTACACCCCAAGAGGGTCAAATAATTTTACATAAAACCTAAAAAATGGTTTAAAACCTAAAACACTATAAAAAATTCATTATGAAATAAACCATTTTACGAAAATTTGATGGAAAAAAATCATTTATAAACAATCCTTAAAGCCTCATTTCAACTCTAAAAAAATCATAAAATTATACTTTTTACACACACAAAACAATTTTTAAAAACAACTACATAAATTAAACATTCCAAATATGCAAGGATAACTCAATATACAACATAAAAATATATCAAAACTACCTTGAACTCACCCCCATTTGTGGGAATCACTCAAGGGAAGTCTAAATGGAAAACCCAAATAGGATAGAGGAACAATATTGACTCATGCACATGGTTTTATAAATCACAATATATTCATGAAACAATTCATGATACATTTTTAAGATTAAGAAATTTTTCACTACTTGGTTTATCAAGTCCTGAAAGCCAACATCACACCATTGATCCTTTTTCTATTTTCAACCCAAAATACAATGAAACCCATAAGTAAACTCATTTAATTACAATGAGGTTCAAACAATATTAATAAAATGTTATTCAAATTCCATTACCCATTGTAACTAAAGTGTTATCACAGTTGGTGGTGATTGATTACCCACTAACTACCAATCACCTATGTTCCAATGAAAAACCTAACTCAATTTTACTATGAAACACCCAAATAATAGGAGGAGGTTTTAAAAGCTCAGCCCCTATTGAAAAATATGATTTGATACTATTTGTAATGAACTAGTTTGGGATGAATTGACACACCACCCAATTTGACATACCATTAGGCCTGAAGGTCATTAATAATCCCTATGGGGGGAGAACTAGTGCCTTGGTATCAATAATGTAAAAATAGGAATGATTTCACCATCAAATAAACATATAAACCAACAAATAAACTGCCAAGAATCTGGTGTGACCTATCCAAGCATCATATATCTATTTATATAAAATAAACAATATTAGATAAATAAAACAAAAAAATGGTATAGTAAAGAAAGCATTCATCTAATGAATACAACTAGATACACTAAGTAAAATAAAACAGAAGAAAAATAAAAATATAGTTCAAACTAACTAATTAAATATCTCAAAAACAAAATGGAACCTTTATAGCTCCAATAAATCAACCTTTTGACCCACAATCACTCACCACATCCCAACACTTCCATTTGAAATCCAACTAACAATAAACAAATCAAATCAGTACTAGGTACCTGATAGGAAAACATAATAGTTGCACGCACACACCATTGAATATGTAGGGTGTATGATAAACATTCCTAATAATATTTTACCAAATACTCTATGTATATCCTTTTATATAAAATTAAATAAATTCTAGTTTATTCATACTTAATAAAATAGTATTTCTCACAAGTAATCTTAAGGAAAATAAATATCATGTTTTATTATTTTCAATCCAAAACTAGGGAAACCCCTTTTAAAAATAAATAAGGTTCATTCAACCCAAAACTACAGTTTTAACCCAATAAAAAATCAAAACATTCCTTTAAAATATATTTCAATCCATGAGAATAAAACATTTTTTAAAACCAAACATCTAAAATTTTCCTCTTTTCCAAAAACATTTCACAAATACTTTTTCAAAAAAATCATAACATTCCCATTTAAAATCCACACTTTCAAACCATTTATTAATTAGTTTTAAAAATAAAACAAAATGACAATTGAAATAAGGAATAACACATCATGAAACAAAATATATCAATGAAATAAAATTAAAAAATCAAACACCAAACAAATGTTTCATACAATTGACTATTATGGGATACAATCAAGGTGTATATATAAATATACCCTAAATAATCTTCATATGAATATAATAATCATGAGAAACTCACTAGGATCTAACATGAATGATACTGGACCTAGTCTCTTTGGGTCACATCTCTATAGGATCCCCTTATATAAAACCATAACATGCCTCTCAACACCCCTTGGAGTCGTTATGTACAAAAATAAACCCTCGGGAGGGAATAAATTTCTTAGTTAACTAACCTTCCAACACAAACTAAGCTAGAATAACATGCATCCATAATTTATAATTATCCACATTGTGTTCCCATGATATCAACAAAATGATGTGAGTAAAAATAAGGAATAAAATCATCACATGCATCAATATTTTAAAATAAAATCAATAAAATTCATCTTACCTCCAATAACCTCACATAAAATATCTCCTTTCACATATATTCATAATAATAAATAATAAATTTCCCCCATGGGGTCATAATCTAAAATTAACATATCATAAATTAAGGGGCTAAACAATGAGGGAAATCATAATTTCAAAGAAACCCTTTTTAACACTATGCCAATTGGGCATTTGAAAACATGCATGGAATGATAATCCATTTTACATCATTTGAAATTCGACCATTTAAACCTTCTTAAAAATAAAATGATGCTAATAATCCATTTTAAATCATGTTTTCCCTTTTCAAAACACATTAAAACATCATAGTACTAGTAAATTTTAAATTCATCAAATTTGGATCAATACCTCCTTTATTAATTAAAAAATATTTTTTAAACATAAAATATAATCTTTCAAAAATAAACATGTGTGAAACACCCTTTAAAACCCTTTAAAACCCTTTAAAAATCCACTTAGTCAATTTATCAAACACTTGGCATGTGATAACTCCATTCCAAGTTAAAAAAACAATTTTGAAATAATTTTAAAACCATCATAGGTATTTCATGTAGGCATAACCTGGAAAGAAAAAACAATTTAAAACATACAAGTATCTAATGGGAGATAATATAAATGAACAACACAAAAATACCAACCTCATTTGAGTGTAAACATGTATCAATTCATTACCTATAATAGAAAACACATAGTCTTTCTAGGAAACACCCTCTGCAAATAATACACATAAAAATACCCATTATTAGACTCATCCCAAGACATAAATTTGAGCCCCATATCTATTAAGGTTCAAGGAAGAAATGAAATATATTTGGAAGGATAAATTGAGAAGAGAGGAGGAGGAATTGGGGGAAACCCTTAATAAATCCTCTAGAATCTCAAGGATGATGCCACAAATTCGAAGGAGAAGGAAAGAGAGGATCTCCCAAAACACCCCATGGTCAACTGAATGATAATAGGGGAAGAGGGAGTCATGGGATTTAAAAATTTAATAGGGTAATATATAAAATTTCAAGCTTTAATGAAACTGAATAGATCATGAAATTCATAAAACCATGCTCTAACCATATAGCATACAATATAAAGGAATAACACACATGCATGTCTATGACACATGGTTACCAAATTCTATGCCAACCATGAAAAACTACTCTGTTGAAACTATATATCCTTCTTTATTCTTTTTGTGTGGTTTCTACTAATCATAAATAACTCATTCACCAATACCCTTTCACAAAGAGAACATACATGATATGTACTAGGTTTCACATAGTTTAGACCCAATCATGTGCTACCCATGAAAGACCAAAATGAAATGAAAAATTTCCAATGTAAGGGTTACTACATGGTTTCCACTAAACTATAGAGAGAAGAAAAAATTTCTATAATTTTAAAATTTTAAACTAAACTCACACAGTTTGAAAGTAATAAAAAATAATATAAAAATAAATAAATAAATAGTGACATGTAGGTGTCATATTGGGTACATGAGGATTGACCTAGGATGTCTTGAAAGGGAGTTGATTTTGAGTTCATACCTCTTGTTTCAAAATAGTATGGAATTTCCTATGAGGCTAATGGGGATATAATAATATTATGGAAATGATGAGGGGAGTTCTACCCTGTGAGTGATAGTCTTATCCCAAGAGAGGATAGTGAGATTAAGAATCTCATGTAGGGTTCCTAGACTATGATATGGATAATGGGACACTTACAGGGTTCTCTGATATTATATTGACCACATAGAGAGATATAGTTCAGGGAGTTAGGTATCTTTGAACTTGGGTATCACCTTATAACCTAAGGATCAATGGTGATCATCTAGAATGGATGTTATGATGTGATCTAGTATGTATGTTTGAGAGTCTATCTTAGGAGGCACATGGTGGGTTTGGGAAGTAGGTAGACCCATGTGATTTGGTATTATGGTTTTTGGGAGAGAGTGGTCCCCTAGTGTGTGATGATATACTTTTTTTATGGTAGGGTGTGGTCACACCCCCAAGTTTTTAGAAGATGTTAGTTATTTCTTGGTTGGGTATAGGCATTCCCTTGAGTTTCCGAATGATCACTTTCTTTTTTTGGGTATATTCGTACCCTTAAGATTCTAGATAATGACACATGTTTCCTATAAGGTTAAAGTAATTCCTTTAAGTTTCTTTATGATGATACTCTATATATTTCTAGAAGGGTGTCATTATGCACCTATGTTTTTTAATGATAATTTTCCTATCAGGGGAGATTCATACCCTTGAGTTTCTATATGATGATACCTATTTCCTATAAGGGTGTGTGAATGACCTTGAGTTTTTAGATTATATCTATATATATTTTCTCCAATAGTATACATCCACACCCCTATGTTTTTGGATGATCTATTTCCTGGTTAGGGGGATCCATACCCCTATGTTTCTAGATGATGATACATGATTCCTAGTAGGTACATTCCATCATTTGGAAATAAATTAAGTATTAAATTATTCTTAGTGGGAGATATTACTCACATAGGATTTAGAAGAGTTTACATTTATTTCTTGGAAAGGAGAGTGTATTTCCTTGGGTTCTAGATGATGGTGTCATGATTGGAGACACTTCGACACTAGATGAAGCAAGTATAGTAGATCCTAGTTATCACTTTAGAACCCATGGATTGATAGTGATTATTTTATTATGCATGAATTATATATTTATTTTCGGATATTATCACGTGTTAATTCATGGTATTTTATGGTTATACTTTGGACAATGTTGGTCGTGCCCTATTGAGTTGTACTCACACCCTGCTTAGGCATCCATGACACTTGGGTGCCTGAGAAGACATCATGATTAGAGGTTTGAGTAGGAAAATTTCCCATTGTTTCATGATTGAGATGGATATATTATATTAATATTGGTATAAGGTTAGTCTTGGTGATGTAAATAATTACACATATGTATTTTTTTATTCTTTTTTTTCCCTGTATATGGGGTCATCCCACTGGGAATCAGGTTGTGATGTATATTTTTATGCTCCTGCATTTAATTTTTTATATCACAAATGTTGTTTATTAATTATGTGTACTCTTAATATTTTCCATTATGAATTATTATTAGTCATTTTATATTCTTTCTTCACTCTATTATGAGATTATAGGCTTCCCAAAGTAACACATTAGACCCTCACTTCTAGTCGGTAGCCTTTAGCATATGAGGATCAATTTCTAAGGTCATGTGGAGCCACTAGCTGAGATCGATTAGTGGTATCATATGAGGGACATTATAAAGTAGAAACATATCACCTTTTTCTTTATCTTTATATTTAGTGATATGGTAAATAAGTAACGAGGATACGTTAGAACATGTGATGGACCTTGGACTGATGTGTTACAAACACCATTTCTAGTGGGAATTCCTTATTACTAGGGATATGAAATTGTTATTATTGGTTTTCACTAGTATGATTGAGATATGTATTCAAATATAATGTGTGTATTTGAGATTTAAATTTAAGGTTTTTCCTCTTGGACCCTTGGTAAGAGGCCTATGCATACGCATCATTCTTCTCATGTAGGAAACATATGAAATTCACATGCTTATATGTGATTGATATAACTGATGATGGGGAGTTTAACTATTTAAAGATCCAATAACAAACATTATAAAATTGTCCAATATAAATTATTGGTATAATTATAATCAACTATACCATGATATATTTTCAATGATGATTGGTCATGTGGATTTTATAGAGGGATATTCCTTGACGATGACTATATAGTCCCTCTATGTAAGGGATGTGTAGTTACTATTAGTAGGTCGATACAGATTCCTTCATGATAAACTCCTTATGGATGACTTAAAATAAGTTTGGTTAGTTAAAGTGTCAAAAATACCCTATATATAATTTTTTCATATATATTCTTGTTGGAATTCCACTTAACCAAGCCATGTGACATCATTTTTACGCGATACAAATCATCATAGGATAATCCAATTATATATATAAGTATGAGATCATGGTCCCCAATGGGGTAGTCTATTAAAAATATTCTAGTTCATGATTAGTACCCTAGATTGGGAAGATGACTTAGCACGTGATGTATGATATTTATATGTATGTGAGAACTCTAGAGTGGATAGTTTGGCATGTGAGTTTTCAGGTAATAGTTCAGACTGGAGTAGATATGTTACCCCATAAGTTGTGGTTTATGTGGTACATGGTTTGTGATATAGATGGGAGAGCCTAGTTACTTTGGTAAGTGGATTATTATATTGTTGAATTGTGTACTATGATTGAGATGAGATGTAGTATATGAGGGTAACTCAGAGAGGGACTATCCTAGACATGTGAATGACTTAAAGATAAGAAGCATGGGTAGTTGCTTCGAGTTATGACGTCGATCCATGGGAGGTTATATCTGATACATGTGATAGGCATGTAGATTCCTTGTGTGTTATGGATAAGAATATACAACCTCAATACCATGATTTGTGTTAGGATTTTGAGCATAAGATTGGTAGGATATCTGACCCTGTTGATTTTGGGCATGGTTCTTAATATATAAAATACTTTTTATAATTTTTATATAAATTTAAATGTTTTAAATAACACTAATATGATATTTTAAGGGTAATTTCCATATTTTTAGGGTTTTTTAAATTATTTTAGATTAATTGTAAAAATGTCCTCATTTTGGATTTTTAACATTTTTTATGTAATTTGGTATTTTGTATATAAATTTTTCTACACAAATAAATTTTTTGAAATCCATTTTTTTAGGATTAAATATTTATTTGCCTATATTTCATCAAACTAGATAAAATTATAAATCTAAAAAATTAAGGAAAAAATGAATATCATAAGTTAGAACTTCATTTTATTCCCAGATGGGATGAATTTGGAAGATGGTCCCACATCTAACAAATGAAAAAAAAATTGATCCCAATTTTCACATAGATATAAAGAACATAAAAAGGAATATTTTTTATAATAGTGGAAACATGTTATTTTGGAACTTATGAGGTCATAATGGCATGGGAAACCATCACATTGGAATACAAATAGTCTCAGGACTAGAAATATTTTCTTGAGTAAATTTATCATAACACTGACAACAAAAGTCCAACAAATCTCAAATCTTATAGATATACATAGAAGATATGGTTTAAAATATTTGAAAAATAAAAATTTCATAGATTTATCCATTTATTGGGGCTACCAAATGATAACTTTTAGAGGTTAAAATTTGGATCGAATGTTTACCTCTCTTTTTCCTATAAATATGTACTTCCACATCCTTCAAAGGAGTTAAGATTTTTTATTTTCTAAGTAGAGTTTTTCTTCTTTAATAGTTTTTAATATTTTCATATATTTTATTCTTCTTATTTCCTTCATTATAAATTTTATTCTATTTTTTTTATAGTGTCCCAATAATTTTACAAATATTATTACATGATTTTTAACATAAATATCCAATAAACACAACCAAAAGGTTATGAGGTCCGATGTCTTTGTAAGACTAGGTTTATAATACATAATAAAGAAACTAAACCAAATAATATTTTTTTTAATCTCTATAATGAGATAATAAATCTCTTTGATCTTCTAAAACTACATAGGATAATCTATGGAATGCATAAAATAAAGTAATTATCTATAAATCCCAATAAGGGAGTAAACATGATATTGAAGCATAACATGTGAATTAAGTTTCATAACATGATATCATAAAATAAAAGGCTCATGAATAATCACTTGGGATCATAGCATAATGAACATGTAATCATAAGATCATGGAAATATAGTAAGGTGGTAACAATATAAATCATAACATAAGTATAACTCAAGGATAACTATCGAGACAACATCACATGGTGGAAAGAGTCCCATAATGGATTAGGTTTACTCCCTAAACCCATTAATAACATCATGAGACAAAAACATTACCCAATTAATTGGAGTTCTTTATAGGACCACTCATCATAAAATTTATATGCTTATGTGTTCCATAAATTAAAATCAATCATAAGGAATAAACATAATAATTACCCATGGAAATAAATGGGTTGTATAATCTTGCCTCATATAAAAATCAAAGGATATTTCATAAATATTCTAAATGTAAGAAGGAATTGAATATTTAGGATTTTAATACATTATTATGTAATAATAAGTCTCAAAATATGGTGTTTATTTGGGAAAAAAATCATGACAAATGGTATACAATTGGGTATAGAAATGATCTTTCAAAAATGTGTTTTAAGGAATCAGTTAAAGACTTTTAGAGAAAGAATAAGTAAATTTCATTGAAAAAAAATGTAAAATAGAATTTTTATACCTAAAATATTAATTTTTTTAATTAAATAATTCATGGGAATAAATAATTTAAATTATTTTTATATAAAAGGATTAATGATTATAAAAGTTTCCCTTAATTGAGTTTGATTTTAAAGAATACTTATTAGAAATGGACTTAAGGAATGTATTACCACATAAATGGAAGGGAGAATAAGATATGTGTATATTTAAGATACATATATACAAAATTTATATTCTTTACATAATATCATATAGAGATATAAAGTTCATAACCCAAAGTAAATGGGGTGATTTGAAGAGATATCATATCTTATGTTATAGAATCATACTGCACTTGAACTTAATGTAAGTAATAATAAAATAAAATTAATTAATTATTTAATTAATAACATTTTCTATATATATTTTATTTTTTATAATTTTATAATTTTTATTTATAAACATTTAAATGAGATATAAATACTAATTTTATTGCTCTGAGAGCATCCGTTTCATGGTTCCAAGGTCGATTCGCTTGTAGATAATTATTGATGTTCTTTTCGAATAGGACTACATCTCTAGAATTGAAATGAATATATATTAATGTAATTATAAAAAATTAATCTTCCCAAATATCCTTTTTTGTTCTAACATTGGTTATATTCACTTAGTAAAAATGTTAATGTTATATGGTTAGTTTATTTAGGTTATTTTATCGGCCGTCATAGACTGGATTCATTTTATTTAATTAAATGATTATTAAAACATTATATAACCTGAAATAATTTATAATATAATTTTTTTAATAATATTTAACCATAATATTTTTCTATAACTATCCTTAAAGATGATTGATAATAGAGATGTATGTTGTTTGTGGAGGCGGAGAACCAACCATATTGTAAACAATGATTTCATTTTAGAATAAATTGAGGGAAATCGAAGAGGATGGATGGTAGATATTATATTAAGACAATAAAATTATAGTATATATATGATATTGGAGTTATTATTTCATGTTTTATGGATTTTTTTGTAGGATGAGGATGAAGTAAAATTAAAATAATTAGTTTAGGGAATTACCTTCTCCTTTGGATGTCTACTATTAGGCTTACACTTAAGGCACCTTTGATTGGTTTTTTACAAGACCATAAACACTAAAATGTAGGAGAGAGTATTGGGAAGAAACTTTTGTATATATTTTGAAATATCTAAGGATTATAATTTTTGAGGATAAGGGGTAGTAAGTGGTGGTATTTATAAGGGGATGAGAGGGGTGTTTTTTATTATTATATTCATTAGTTTAATATTTTGGCTCAATACTACCAATAGTACTTATTATTGTGAATATATATAGTAACTAGTGCATCTGATTTTGAAATAATGGGTTAATACATCATCCATGAGTCAAAAATTCATTTAGTTAGCTTAAAATGCTATATATTGTATTTTTTGTATTTCACTATTCACCAAAAATTCATCTATTTTAGAAAAATACGAAAAATTATTCCTAATCATTTTTAGACATGTATATTCCAAGAATGAAATCCATTTTATGATTATAATTATATAAATATATGAAATTTAATTTTTAAATAATATCTTCATTTATTTGAAAAATATCAATTTTAATATTATAATAAATTTTCTAACACTTTAAAAAATTACTTTTCATCCCATAAAATTATATTATAATTATAATAAAACATAATATTAATTTATAAACCCATTTTATGAAAATAAACATTATTTTAAATTATTATAACTGTTATAAAAATTAAAATGAAACATATATGTTTTAGAAAAATACGAACACTTATATTATCATTTTTAAAACATTTATTCACTTTTATAATGATTTAAATATATCATATTTTCATTTTATAAGATACATACATATTATTTTACAATTTCTTATGTGAGGATGTTATTCTAATGGTCAGGTTGCTATTCCAAATGGTCAAATTATTATTCTAATGGTCAAGTTAATATTCTGATGGTCGGATTTGTAACAGTCATATAGGATTCAAGATTTTTATAAATACCTCATATTTAATTAATACTTCATTAAATTTTATTTTATATCAAGGTTATATATTTTCATTTTCATAATTCATATTCCACTATTATTACTCAGCTTCATTTCTACAATAATTTTCGTGACTGTGATTATTCTATGGGATCGTGCAGATCCAATTTTACCAATTATTGTTATATTATTTTCAATTCTTGTTTCATTGTAACAATTTAAATTTTTATGGTCATATTTATTCTCTAATTTTAATTTTTTAATTAATATAAAAAAAATTATTAATTTCATCATGTGTTTCATGTGCATTATATTATATTATATTAATAAATATGAGATAATTTTATATTCAAAAGGTAAATTCCATTGATAAAATTTTGGGTTGCTACATTCATCCCCCATTATAAATTTCACCAAATAAATTTCATTTTATATACTAATTTGAAAAATGGTGAGGGTTTTTCTACTTCATGGATTCCTTGGATTCCCATGTCACATCCTTGTAATTATGGTTTTACCGTAGTACTTTACTTGGTGAGTTTTCTTATTGTGTAAAACAATATCTCTACTTTCTAAGATCCTCACTGACTGCTCTGTATAATATAGATCATTTTCCAGCTATATCACCTCTAGATTCACTAAATTTGAGTGATTTTGTATATACTTTCTCAATAGGAATTCAAGGAATACATCATATACTTGAGAAAGGGTTGGTGGGAGTGCTAGTCAATAAGCCACAGCTCCGATGCAATTTAGAATATCGAAGGGGTTGGTGCACCTAGGAAATAGCTTTCCCTTCTTCACAGATCTCATGAATCTCTTAGAGATATGTGGAGCAACACTTTATCTCTAACCTTAAACTCTATGCCTCATTTAGATTGTCAATATAACCCTTCTATTGACTAAGAGCATCCCTGGTGTATTGCTAAATGTTCTTGAACTTTTGTACCATTTCCTCAACCATTTTATGTCCTAATAGCTTATGTTCACCAACTTCAACCCAACATGTAGGTGTTCATAATCTCTTCCCATAAAGGGATTCATTTTGACCCATTTGGATGTTTTGGTGGAAACTATTATTTTATGAGAACTCAGCCATAGTAATATATTGTTCTCATCCTTCTTTAAATTCTATAAATCCTGATATCAACATTTCTACAATTGTTAAGATATTCCGCTTATATTGGTCATCAGTTTTTGGGTGATAAGACATAGTTAATTTCAACTAAATGTTTAGAGAATACAAGATATTCTTCCTAAAAATGGACGTAAATCTCATATCTTGATCAGATATAAATGATAATGGTGTTCCATATAGCCTCATCACTTCTCTAATGTATATTCTAGAAAGTTGATTGAGTGATAAGTCCTCTTGAATTGAAAATAAATGAGAAATATTTATTAGGGAATCCACTACATCCCATATAGAGTTATTTTATACTGATATCTTTATAAGACCAATTAAAAATTCTATGGTGATGTTTTCCAATTTCCATATTAGTATAGATGATGGATTTATTATCCCCTTAGACTTTTTCCTTTCAACCTTCACCTGTTGATATACCAGGCATTTGATGTATATTATACAATCTCCTTTTTCATATTATCCCACTAATACTACACTTAGATATATTTATACATCTTCATTCTCCCTAAGTGGATGGAGAATTTCATATTATGTGCATCATTCAATAACCCCTTTTTATTTCAAGATTCGATGGCACACATATTTGTGACCCAAATCTTACAACTCTTTCCTCGTGAATTTTAAAACTCTAAGTGTTTCCCTTTTCTTATAGAATCCACTTTCTTCTATATTTCCACATCATTCATTTGCAAATATTTTATCTTCTCTATAATGGATGGTTGAGAAATCATTTAATTAATAATGTTGTTTTTTTCTTTATGGTCTCCATGTCCATCCTTTACAAGTCTAAGAATATTGGATCATTCTAAAATCTCATCATTGATAAGGTTAGTAGATCCTTTCTAGTTAGATAATCTTCCACATTATTTTATTTATTAGGATAATTGTGTATTGAGAAATCATATTATTTTGTCAGTTATAACCATATTATCCAGTGCATATGAAGATCCTTCCATGTGAATATATATTTTAGGATCATATGATCTGTATATATCACACACTTGTACCCATAAAGATAATGCTACTATATTTTCAACACAAATATTACTGAATCTAACTCTAAATCATTTGTTGGATAGTTATGCTCATGAAATTTCAATTGCCTCAAAGCACAGGCTATCACTTTATCATTCTGCATTAGTACACATCTCAATCCATTCTTTCAAGAATCATTGTATACCATGAAAAGTTCCCCACTTGAGGGATTCTTGAAAAATGGTGTAGTGATAATCCTATTTTCTAATTCCCTGAAGATCTATTTTAATTAATCAGTCAATCAAACTTTACTCCCTTATTATTCATCTTGGTTAGTGGGTTTGAAAATTGTGATAAGTATCTCAAAAATCATCAGTAATACCCAATCAGTCCAAGGAAACTATGGATATCCATTACAGATGTTAGTTTGGGCCACTATTCAATTGCCTTTATCTTAGAAGGGTCCATATATATCCCTTTTTGGTGATAACATGTCCTAGGAATGATAATTATTCTATCCAAAACTCATATTTACTATAATTTGCATATAGCTTCTCCTTTTGTAAAGTCTTAGTCACAGTATTCAAATGTGTATCATGCTTTTACTTCTTTTTGGAGTATATCATAATATTATATATAAATACTAGCCCAAATTTTTCAAGGTAATATCCAAATAATCTATTCATTAAGTTCATAAATACTAATAGACCATTAGTCTGTTTTAAGGGCATCACTATGAACTGATAGTGTTCATACAGTATTTGAAAGGAAGTCTTGGGAATATCATTCTTATTTACCTTTAATTAGTGATATCGTGACCGAAGGTCCAATTTATATAAATATTAGGCCCCATTTAGTTGATATAACAAGTCATCAATCTATGGAATGGGATACTTATTATTTATCATGATTTTTTTAGTTCATAATAATCAATGAAGAGGAACATTGAATTATCATTCTTCTTAACGAAGAGAACAGTTACACCCCATAGTGAAGCACTCAGTCATATAAAACCCTTGTATAGATTTTGTTGTAACTCCCTCTTTAGTTATTCTAAATCAATGGTGACCATTCTATAATTATTCTTCAATATGAGAAAATATCCAACTATAAGTTCAACTGAGAACTCAGCCTCTCTATAAGGAGGAAGTCCCGGAAACTCTTTATAGAATACATCAGTCTAATCCCTCACAATGGGAATTCCATTAAGCATGATTCTATCATTTTTTTCAATCATTTGCGATACATATTCTTGATTATAAGTTAATAATATCCATTATTTAGAAGAATATTCCAAATGATATTAATCTTACACTTTATACTTTTACAAAATCAGAGGATGGATCAGGATATGAAGAGAGATATCCGTCTCCTGATAGCTGATATTTTATTTCTATAATGATAGTTAATCTATGAAAAAAATAGAATCATACTCTACTAAAGGAATTAGGATAATATTTCTTGGGAGCTTCAGTCCATAAACATTAACTTGGGAGGATTTATAAACTTGGGATGCAATAATTACTCTATTTATTGTTCTCATTGATATCTCAACCCCAAGTTGTAAGGTGGTGTTTAAATTGTTCTAATAAACTTTCAAGATATTAAAGAATATGTATAACTATAACAATAAAATATATTTTAAGTTCATGAATGGATAATAAGCACACCACTCACTATTTGGTTCTTGCTCTAGTCATTTACTATATCCAAAACTTAGGGATGAGAATACTTATAATAAAAATTATGTAAAAGGGGAAACTATGAGCATGGGAGGGATAAATTATAATTACATGTATATCCTAATGTATGATTCCATGGGTTTCAATATAGGTTATTCATGGTAATTTTCCTTTCTTTTTTACTAACCTAACAATCTATTCAAGTCCTTTGTAATGGTTCATAAAGAGTTTTTGAATTTTCCAAAGCATATCCCCCGAGAGTGAAAAAGTAGGTGTGCAGTAAGGTCTCATTGGCATGCACTAGATGAAGATAAATTTAATACCCAATAATACCTTTTTAGATTTATTACCCATAGGTATTACTATGCTATATCCACATCCACTTATAGTATCCATACAGTGATGTAATTTCTTAGAAACAACTCGCTCAATACTATAGCAAAATTTTAGGATATTTTTATATACATAGACTTATCCTAAAGGTTCTCACTAAGGTTTTATATTTATAATACCTAAAAATAAATATTCTTTTATATAATACCAACTATGGTGAACTAATACTATTACACAAATTATTATATTCTTCTTAATATAAACATCCAATAAACTCAACCCAAAGATCATGAGTCCTAATTTCTTTAGAAGAATATGTTTATAATACATAAAAAAGAAACTAGATCATAGAATATTTATTTTTAATCTCTATAATGAGATCATAAATCCCCTTAATCTCATAAAATTATATAATATAACATATAGAATACCTCAATGAAAGGGGTGAGCTATAAAGCCTAGTAAGGGAATGAATAGGATAACGAGGCATGATATATGAGTCTAATGGTATAACATGATATCATAAAAGATAAGGTTCATGAATAATCCCATGGTATCATGACATAAATATCATATAATCATAAGATCATGGAAACATAGAAAATTGGATTCATCATAAAATATTTTATAAGCATAAGTCAAGGCTAACTGCCAAAAACATCATCACATGGTGGACAAAGTCTCATCATGGATTAGGTTTTCTCACCAATCCCATATATAAAATATCGTGAGACAAATAAATTACCCAATGAATTAGAGAAATATTTGGTTTCAACCATAATAACATGTACATGCTTATTTTTTCCATAAAATTAAATCAATTATATTACAAAAACATATGAATTACTCATATAAATAAATGGGTTGTATAATCTTGCATCATATCCTAATCAAAGGATCATTCATAAAGATTACAAAGAGAATAAGGAATTAAATAATTTGGATTTTCATATCTAATTACATAATTATAGGTCTCAAAATATATTGTTCATTTAGAAAAAAATTATGAGAAAGGGTATAAAATTGGGTATATAAATGAATTTTCGAAACACTGTTTTAAGGAATAGGTTAAAGACATTTGGAGAAAGACTAAGTATGGAATTTTCTTTGAAACAGTAAGATAAAATATAATGGTTATACCTAAAATATTAATTCATTTAATTAATTCATTAATGGTAATACATATTTAAATGATCATTACAGAAAAGGATTATGTGATAGAAAAGTTCCCCTTAACCGGGTTTGATTTTAAAGATGGCATTCGGGAAATTAACATAAGGTGTATATTACCCCATCAAAGGAATGTATAATAATATATGTATATATATAATACTCATATATAAAAAAATTAGAATCATTCCATAAAATAATATTTATAGAGAGAAATTTATTTAGAGAGATAACTTCCATAACCCAAAGAGAATGGGTAGTTTAGAGAGATCCTTTACATTATGTTCCAGAATCATTCTACACTGGAAATTAATTTAATGAATAACCAAATTAAATTCATTAATTATTTAATTTATAACATTTTAAATTAATATTTTATTTTTTATTATTTATTATGTTCATTTATAACCATTTCAATGAGATATAAAGTGTAATTTTTTCGTTCGGAGAGCATTCATTTCATGGTTCCAAGGTCGTATCACTTATGGATAATCATTGATGTTCTTATCAAATAAGAATAAAATTATAGAAGAGAAATGAAATTATATTAATTTCCTTAAAAAAATTTAATGTTCCTAAATATCCTTTTTTACTGACATGTGGACGATTCACTTAGTAAAAATGTTAATGTTATGTGGTTATTTCATTTAGGTCATCTTACCATCCATCATGAACTAGATTTATTTTATTTAATTAAATGATTATTAAAACAATATATAACATTGAATGATTTATAATATATGTATTATGATCATATTTAACTATAATATTTTTTCTATAACTATCCTTGAAGGATGTATAGAAAAGAGAAATATGTTGTTTACATAGGTGGTGAACCAACCATATTGTAAACAATGTTTTCATTTTAGAATCAATTGAGGAAATGAAAAGAATATGTATAGAAGATATCAAACTAATAAAATGAAATCCATATATATATATATATGATTTTTAATTTATTAATCCATGTTTTATGGAACTTATTTTGGAGCATGTGGAGGAAGAAAAATTAAAAGAATTGGTTGATGGAATTACCTTCTCCTTTGGATATTTCCTCTTGGTATTCCACTTAAGATGGATTGGATTGGTCTTTGGATAAGTATTAAATTACTAGGAAATGGGGGATAGTATTTTTAAGGTAATTTAGTGTAAATTTGGCATGATCCAAGGTTTAGAAGTTGTGAGGAGAATGGGTACTGAGAGGTGGTGTTTATAAAGGGAGAAGAGGGGTGTTTTGAATATTATATTCATTAGTTTATTATTTTATATGAATTATATAGATATTGTTAATTATTGTGACTATATATGGTAAATAGTGCATATGAGTTTTAACTAATGAGTTATTAGATCATCAATGACTCAAAAATTTGTGTATTTAGCTTATATTGTTAAATATTTTATTTTTTAGTATTTCACTATTCCCCAAAGATTCAACTATTTTAGAAACAATATAAAAAAATTAAACCTAATCATTTTTCAACATGTTGATTCCAAAAATGGAATCCATTTTATGAAAATAATTTTATAAATATGGGAATTTTAATTTTTAAATAATATATTAATTTATTTAAAAAAATAGAAATTATAATATTATAATCAAATTTATGAAACTTTGAAAAATTACTTGAGGTATCATAAAAGTATATTATCATTATAATACAACATAATATTTATTTATAATCACATTTTATGAAAATAAATTTTCTTTAAGCAACTATATTTTTTATAAAAATGAAAGTAAAACGTATCTATTTTACAAAAATACAAACACTTATTTTATCATTTTAAAAACATTTATTTACATGTATCATGATATAAATATATAATATTTTCATTTTATAATATACCTAAATATTATTTTATAATTCTATAGGTGTTGATACTATTATAATGATCATGAAACTATTCTTAATGGTTATATTACTATTCTAACAGTCAGGTTACTATTCTAATTATATGATTTATAATGAAAATATGGGATCCCTAATTTCTAAAAATATATCATATTTAATTCACTATTTATTCACTTATATTTTCTCTCAAGGTTATATATTTTTATTTTAAAAATTCATATTACAATATTAATATTCTGCTTCATTTCTACAGTGTTGTTCGTGAGTGTGAGTATTCTAAAGGATCGAGCAGATCCAAATTGTTCTATTATTGTTATATTACGTTCTATTTCTCCAATTATAATAATTTAAATTCTTATGGAAAAATTTATTTTATAGATTTTATTTTTAAATGAATATAATAAAATTTTATTGGTTTCATCATGTGGTGCATCATTATAGAATATTATATTACTAAATATGAAACAATTATATATTAAAAATAGAAATTCCATTGAAAATTTTCTAGGTTATTATAGTGTTATTCCACTATATATGAATATCTCAAGTCAATGAAAATGGATAATTAACCTCACCACTTTTTTAAGGGATATAGTAGTGGATTCTATGAGTTTGATGTAAGTTTTTATTATTTTTGGTTTTTCCCAATCTAAGGCTGAGATCGATGGTTAAATTTATTAAGATATGTGATCTCCTACTTTTCTCTATTAATTTATATCCTTATTATTTTCTCATCTATACTCATTCACTTTAATAAATAAATGATTCATATGAAAGATTTTTTCTTGGGAATTATTGCAGAAGAGGTCACTCCTACATGTAGAGTTCTAGTGTATGATGATACAATTTGAGAAATTGGGTGAATGGTGAGTGATTGTAAACTATTCATTAAGATATAAAACCATATAAATTTAATCTTTATTTAACTATGATTGGAATTATTGTAAACTCTTAAGTAAAACATATTTTTTCTTACTAATTACATTATGTATGCATGTTTGTTTCTACATTTTCATTTATAAATATATACATATATATCATCTACATTCTATAAAACATCCATTATATTATTATATATTAGTTTAGTATACTTTATATTATAACAGTAATAGTTGAATAATATTGTTTGTGTGTGTGTGTAATCCCCAAGATTGACCCTATGGTGCACACTGTAACAGCCTGATATCTTATAATATATTTCTTTTTAAATAAATTTAATCACTTCGATAGTTTATGATGTACAAAACCCCGAGTCTAAATAAACTGTGATATAGTATACCATTATATTCTAGCCATTAAATTTGTGGTATGAATAGGAATAAATAAATTTTAAAAATATTTAAAAATATTTTATATATATCAAATATATTTTTTTCTTAAAGTTGTTATATGGTTCAAAAAGATACTTTTTCCTTAAAATGGTTTTTACTGTTTTTTGTGAGAAAATATTATAATTAATTTTTTTTCTAATTTTAGAAATTAAGTTCAAAAAATTAACTTTATTTTTTAAATAAACTTGAATATTTTATTCTATATTGAATTTTTGATAATTTTCTAAAAAGATTATTTTTTCAATGAATAGTGAAAATATTGGTTTTTATTAAAAATTACATTTTCGTTTATAGAATTTAAAACGTTTAGTGATAATTATTAATGGTTTTTAATGTAAAATTATTTCAATTATATTATTATTAAATCAATTTAGGTCATTTGACTCAAATTTCTTATTTTTTATATAAACACTTCTTATAGTTAAAAAAACCTTTTCTTTGGAAAACCGCTTTTTGTCACATTTGTGGGTTTAAATTCAAATTAAATTATATCAATTATATTAAAAGGATTTGATAAAATGGATTCCAAATTTTTAATAATAAAAATTAATATTAGCTAATAAGGTCAAATTAATTTTTTTCATAATGAATAGTGAAAATAGTAAAAAAATTGTTACCACGGTTAAGGTTAAAGAAGGTTTTCCGAGGGTTAAACTAAAGATATTAGAATAAAAATTACCAAAAAAATTTATCTACATTATATATTATGGATATATTTTTACATTATCTCATATAATATTCATTAATGGTTCATTTTGGATCCATATGGTGTGAATAATAAATTAATAAATCAACATATTTTTATATTTTTAAAAATTTCAAGTGTGTCATCTCCCCCACTTGTAAAAGGAAACCCCCTCTTCTATCCTCTCCACAATTCAAGGGCTATTTTTATAGAAACTATCTATAAAAATACCTTCATTAAATCTCTACCGAGGACCTAGAGTCCTTGGTATAATCATAAAACCATCCTATGAATGATTTAGGTATAAGCATAAAGAGGATTGCTACAGAAAAACACTTATTAGTGACTTTCTTTCGTTAGTGAAGTTTTAAAATGTAAATAACTCATTTTATGATGAATCTAAAAAAAATTATAAATGAGGTGTCACTAATTTAGTAAAATTTATAAACATCAGGAATTTATCAATGTTTATACATGTCGTTAATTATCGATATTTATAAACATCGTCATTTAGTGCCACCTCATTTACCTGCATTTTTTAAAAACATTGGTAAATAAACATCTCTATTTAGTGACATCTCATTTACTGATGTTTTTTAGAAACTTCACTAAATGAAACCTCATATGTCGATGTTTCTAAAAAACTTTACTACATTATTTTTTTGAAATGTATAATTTTTTTACAATAAAAATATATAATATAGCACCTTACTACACTCCTCCCCAACACACACCCACATTCATGCCACTTAGTACATTGCCTCACCCTCTGCACCCCCACCCCAACATCTCAAGTATGTGCCCCCACCCCCTCACCCTCATCACACTCTGTTGATCCCATACCCCTTCCCCCCCCCCACACCTCTTGTATGTGCCTCTCAAACTACGACCCCTCACCCTATTCACCCTCCGCCCATCACGTACCCTCACCCCACCTCTAGTACGTGCCTCTCGTACCTCACCCCAACACCCTCTGGCCATCTAATCCTGTACTCATACCCCCCAATATGTCTCACACCCTCATCTAGAATAAAACAACATGCGCTAGAAGTTAATCCCTACACCTCAAACATCACAACAAAGAAGTGGACCAACTCACCTATTAATATTTTTATTATATAAATGTATTATGCTATATTTATATATATATATCAGTATTTAAAAATTACAATTATTATATATATATATATACATATATTAATATATATATATATATGTTTATATTATATTATATGTTTATTTTTATATTTTACATATATGTCTATATTTTATATTTTATATATGTGTGTGTGTGTGTTTATATATGTGATTATATTTTATAATTATATATATAATGTTTTATGTTTATATTATATATGTGTGTGTGTGTTTATATTATATATATATGTGTTTATATTATATATATATATGTTAATATTATATATATATCTCTGTGTGTGTTTATATATATATGTATATATTTTATGTATATTATATATTATGTGTGTGTGTGATTAGTCATGTTTTAAAACTCTGGTAAAAATGTCACTAAAATAGTCACATTTTTTTAAAAACGTGAATAAATTTAAAATGTTTAATTGTATTACATTATATATATATATATATAAATATATTTCAATATTTAGAATTTAATATTATATATATTAATATATTAATGTGCATATATTAATATGTGTGTGTGTGTTTAGATTTTAGATTTTAGATTTTGTGTTTATATATATTTGTATATGTTTATATTATAATATATATATAGATATATAAGTTTATATTTTACATATACGTTTATATTTTATATTATATGTGTGTGTGTGTTTATGTTATATATATATATATATATTATTTTATATTATATATGTATATATTTTATTTTATTATATATATATATATGTTTTTATTCTATATTTTATATATATATATATATATATATATATATTTGTTTATATATATATATATGTGTGTGTGTGTGTGTGTTTATAATTTATGTATATATATATATGTTTATATTATATGTGTGTGTGTGTGTGTGTTTATATTTTATGTATACTATATGTTTATATTGATATGTGTGTGTGTTTGTGTGTGTTTATGTGTGTGTGTGTGTAAATATATATGTATACATACACATATATATAATTAATAACATTTTAAAACATTGGTAAAAATGTCAGTAAAATAGCCATGTTTTGTTAAAAACATGACTACACTTAAAATATATGTGTTTTTTATATATAAATATAAATATATTTATATATTTATGAGTGTGTGTGTCTGTGTGTGTGAATATATATTATAGGAAGATGGAGTAATGAGAAGAATTGGTCTCAGCTTCCTCCGGAGACCATGCTTTGCTCAACAACCTTAGATCCCTGAATTTTTATTATTATGTACTGATTCATCACATTGTGTTTCTAGGAGATTTTCATCCAAAGAAGACTAAGGTGAAATATGGTGGGATTTTTAAGGAGCTTGTGACCTTCACTAGATATTCAGGTGATTCATTTTCCACACTCAACAGTAAGATCTCACAATGAATAATCAATAAAGGCACCATTACTCATGTATCGGCATCAGATGGTGCCATAGTAGAATGAATAGATCTATGTAAGTACTCCATTGTTGCTCAAATCAATATGTTGAAAGTAATGAAACCATGGAAAGTAGTTGACCTTGTTTCTTGGTTTGAATCCATTTTGGGGTTTTTAGAGTTTAAATTTGTATCCTTAGGGAGGGTTTTCTTTCATATCATTTTTCCTTCCATGGAACTTAAAGGGAAGGCTTAGAGAATAATATTGATTAACTTATGGCTAAGCACATTAAGTTTTCATGATTGGAGATTAAGATTTAATATCAATGATTTAAAAGAGTCTTGTGCACATTCTTGGGTCAAAATACATGGATTAAACTAGATCATATGGCATTTAGAAATATTATTAGATATTTTATCAACTATTCGTGTTCCAATAAGGATGGATAACACCACATAAATAGTTTCTTTTGGTCATTTTTCATGGGTGTTAGTTGAGATTGATCTGAATTCTTCCCTGATTGATAATGTTATTCTTTCTACTCCCAGGGATGATATTAATCTTAGAGTTGATTATGAAAAAATGCCTGTTTTTTATACATGTTGTATTATTTTTTATTCACTCTCTAACTATCAGTTGAGTGGGCATGACGTTCAACATTTTCAAAGAAGTTTTAAATGTTTTTCACTGCTTAAAGGCCATTTGGAAGAGGACTCTGTAAGGAAGGATGATAGAGCTACTCCACCAAATATTATAAACCCCCTATTAGGATAGGCTCCTATTAATGTTGTAGGATCCTCTCAAGAGGAAGGTTCCATTACAAGAATTATTATATATCCTTGGGATGATACTATGCCCACTCCTACTACTCAGTTATTTGAAGATAAATCCATCAAATTTTGGGATGACATGGAGGAGGTGAATCATATAACTGACACTAGTATTATTTTAAGAACATGTTATCAAAGGGTCATGTCGATGATCAGGTAGTGGAGGATTCTGATGAAAATAAAGAATATATGTAATGTATTTCTCAAGAGTCTATAGACCTCAGATTATGGAAATATTAGAAGATAATAGTTTCTAAGAATCACAAGGGGAATTATATGTTGTCTACAACCACTTATGTGAATGTTAAATCCATTAGAACTATTCCATTTAGATTTTCCTTATTTGGGGAAATAAGAAGGTCTAAACATCTTCCAATCGTTCTATTTCTTTAAGATATTATGTTTCTTTAAGGTAATACCTTGGAAGAACTAATATTTGTTAAGCCTCGTATTTTATTTCCTCTACTGCCCATGTTTATCCAGTTTAAAATGGACCACATGAGGGATATAAATTTTTAAAAGTCCCTCTAGATGGATAATCTTCTCCGAATTCTTTTGAAGCCCCGCTACATTCAATGAGGGAGGATATCCACTGGGCCAAATCAGTTGTTTTTTTCAGCTATTAACAATAAATTTTTTGAGTCTGGCTCTGCCACTATCAACAAGGTTGCAGGTGATATATCTCTTCATAAAATAAATGGTTTTATGACAATATACTCCCTTTTAAACCCTACTTCTCAAGTGTTATGGAATGAATAAGATCTTGTTGATCACAAATATTACCTAATAATAGTTTTTTCTCAAAGTAAATTGGTTCACCAAGATCCAAAGCACTTAGTAAGGAGGATGGATAAATATAGTAAATCAAATATGGAAATTAATTTTAGAATTCAACATTTGGATTTATCTCAATTATTTGACCGTGAAGATAAAGAAGCATCAATAAGTTGTGTTACTATTCAATATTTTAAGGAGAAGGTAAAATGAAGGTAAGTACAAATAATTGTATTAAACTGCTATCATTTTAGAGAAGTGATGAGGATGGACAAAATTTTGTTGGAGCACCTATTTTTTATGAGATGAAAATAGATACAGATGCTAGACTTACAGATGATGGTGGTGGGCCATGGATGAAGGTTAAGACTTGTATAAGGGGTCATAATCCTCATGTTATGGGTGGAAGCTCCTCTTATCATGGTATCCACACTCACTCTCGAGTTGTTTGAGGTGAATTTTATTTATCCTGTATTTCATGTACTTTTTCAGTCTTGTCTTTTACTCCTATCTTTTGTATCTTTCCTTCTTTTTTACAATATAAAGGGCCTTGATCCTTAATTTGTTTTAAAATATATATATATATATATGATTATATATATGTGTGTACATGTTTATATATATTAATATATATATATATCTAAATATATATTTATATTGATGTGGGAAAATATTCTATATAAATATATATATTTAGTGACATTTCCAAAAAAAACATCATCAAATTAGTGATGTTTCCATAAAAATGTAGCTAAATTAGCAATATTTCTTGAAAAAATGGATAAATTAGTGTTGTTTCCTACAAAATTTTCTAAATTTAAAACTTTTTCAAGAAATGATACTAATTTAGCCAAGTTTTTAAGTAAATGTTGTTAGTTTATCCATGTTTCCTGAAACACATCGCTAATTTAGTGAAATTTTTCAGGAAACAACACTAAATTATAATCGTTTTTTAGGAAACATGGATAAATTATACACATTTAGGGGAAAATATCACTAAATTTTAAATTAGTGATGTTTTTAAAAATCATCACTAAAAACATTTCTAAATTCATGTTTATTTGTAGTGCTTGTCTGAAGAAGAGGTATAGTTCTTAACCATGTGTTTTAATTTTATTTATTCTTATACCTCATTCAAGGATTATTAAACCATGATAAAATAATAATACCAGTATATTACATATATTTATATGTTATAATTTTAAGAAAATAACCTATATCTATTTCCTCTTCCATCAAATGGGAAAAATATATTGATCGTGTGTACGACAGATTACCACCTCGCAAACCGATGTAATTCATTTTCCATCACCACCTATAAAAGATAGATATGATACTTAATTTAATGTATATATATTATAATTATGACATACTTATACTTATGTAATCAAAATATCACATATAACTTCTTACCATCCAATCTGTTGGAAAAGGGTAACGTTGCTCATGCATACATGTGGACTACCACCTCAACAAAGTGATTTGATTTGTTTTTAATTTTTTTTACATGGATGGTAATAAGTATGAATTTTATGAATATATATTATGTATATGATATAATAATAATTCTTTAAATATTAATTATTATTTACCTTTCTTTCATTCTATCTTTTGAAAAATGAAAACAACATTCATGCATATGTATGGCCTACCATCTCCTTAAACAACGTACTTCATTTTTCAATATCTAACTCTTATGGATAACTATAAATATACATATAATTAATATATATGATATTTATATAATTATTAATTTTATTATGATTATGGAACCATGATCAATGTACAAGTACCAAAACTGCTGAACTAAAACATGCATTAAAAATAAAACAGCTATCACCTAGAGTAATTATTTTAATAAAGAATTATAAATAAATGGGTGATAAAAGGTTATAAGTAATCATATATGTTATGATATATATTATTATGGTTCTATAATATATGTATAAAAAATCTATACTTACTATACATGAGGTTAGAACATGTATGAAGGAAGTGGGGCCTAATGTAAGGGTTTTATGTTACAGTCTCATTATGTACCGAGGTTGTTTTTTATTATGATTCTAAGTGTTAAATTTTATAATCTACCTCTAAATAATTTCATTAATTTTATTATCCTCTTTTAATTTCTATATAATACATGCTTTCATTTAATTTTCTTCTCTTTAAGTACTTAGGATACCTAAAGAATTTCTTTAAGAAAAGTCGACTTTATTTCTCTCTTCGGTTAAAAATCCTTTCTCTTTCATGTCCATGTTTTCTAATAATATTTTCAAGAATGTTTTTATTATTTTAAAATGACAGTTTAAATTCAATTTTACTCATTTTTTAATTTTTCAAAAAAAAATGTTTAAAATGAATCTTCTTATACTTTTCTAAATGAGGTACTATATATGTTTTACCAAAAATGTGAAAAGAACCTTTTTTTACGTATAAGACATGAAAAAAATTTACCTCTATCATGATCACCAAAATATTTAAAGATTTATTTACAATTTTCCTTTATTATATTCAAATAAAATGTTTTCTTTAATATTTTTGATATTTTTATATTTTAAATATTTTATTTCAAAGTAAAAAAATAGAATTTTCCACAATAAATGTTCCAAGTGATCTTTTAAAAGTGTTTTCCATCTAAGATAGAATCCTTTGACATTTCGTAATATTTAATGGGGATGTGATCCAATGATACCATCCTTATTGTTTATTTGGATGGTATATAATTATGATAAAAATATGTTTATGAAACCACTTTTCTTTCCATAGGTTTTTTATGATGGTATGATGAATGTTTTATAATCTTGTAGCACATATATATATGGTTTTAATTATGAGATGGGTGGTATTAGAATTATATATCCCTATAATTCATTGGATAAAGATGGATATCTCATAAGATAAATTGGATAGGGATGGAGAGTGAACCTAGTTCGGTAAGGGACTACATCCATTATGATAGTATTGAGAGTGAAGCATGTCTACTATGATGGTTTGGGTGGTGAACTAAATTTATTATAATAATCTTGATACTAATCCTTGACTACTAAGGAAATGATTTTCTATAATTATGTGCATTCCACAAGCTTATGTCTTATTCCAATGTTATGACCTTATGAATCATGCCCTTTTATTCCTTTATGATTCATGTCTTATAAACTTCCAATATTTATTCCATGACTCAATATTATGATATATGATATGTAGGGTATGATTTTCAAATGATATGATCATGTTCTTATACCCTTATGCTTATGTTATGTTTAAGTAATCATTGATATCTCCCTTTATTAACCTGACTTAGAATCTAATCTCATCCTTTATTATGTTTCCTTTTGCCAAGTTATGAAGAAAGGTATTAAGTATGATATGTCTAACAAGGGTTCTAGTTATGAAGAAATTAGTGGGAGGTGATGTAGTTCACTTATGAACTTGTTTTTTATATATCAAAATTTACAAAGATACTATACCTATATTATTATAGCATGTATCATTATGTTATGTAATTAATATTCATATATTAAGATGTGATATCTATGTATGAAAAGTATAGGTCATTATAGTTAGTATCAGATCAAGGTTTAGTTACCTTTGAAAACTCGAATGAGAAAACTTTAGTAAGAAACCCTAGGATAATCATAAGTATTGGGTAACTTCATAAGTTATGGTAAATAATTGAGTGTTGTTTTCCTAGAAAAACATTCCTCTCCAAAAACTACAATTGGATGTGGTTTTGGTAATAGATGAATCTAGGATTTTAAACACTAAAAATAGTTGGTAGAGTATATTTTTTCCATCATTCTAGTTTATGGTGATTGTTCCCATACTACGCACCCGGTTTGACACTCCCAAGGGAAATTCTTAGGTTAGTTCACATTTTCTTTACAAATCATCTTGAAGTATTTTAATAGATAGTGGTCATTAATGACCAAGGTAAAATCTACCATTTCATATATTGAAAATAATTTATCTTGATTTAGACATCCAATAAATTATTTTTCATGATTATACAGTTTTACTCTATGATTATTGTTGCTCACACTATGATTTTTGGTTCCGGTAAATGGATGGAACCTGAAGGAAACATGTTAATGCTGAATGTTAAGAACAATTAAACGATTGTCCTTTTCAGGAACCAAATTTTATGGGGTCTAGAAAATAATTTTTTTTGTAATTCTTATAAAACATTCTCAAGATAGGAATATTATTGAACTTTTAAATGAGAAAATGATGTAAAAACATTCTATTGAGTCTTTTATGAGGCAACATCCAACTTCCTTTAGTGGGTCCATTGATCCACCAGTTACTATGTAATGGATCAGTACCATTTAAAATATATTTTCTATTATCTAGTGCTTGTATCATGAAAAATTCATTTTGTCTTTCTATCATTTAGAAGGAGAATCTAATCAATGGTGGACTATTATCTAGAATAATAGGAAAAAGAATAAATTGAATCCTTGTATTTAGATTAATTTAAGAAATTATTTTTTAGTATGTAATTTCCTTTTATTCATCATATAAAAATAGAGAAGTAATTACTTGATCTGAAGTAGAATGATGATTAATATATTGGTATCTATTAGTAAAATTTTACAAGAATTTAAAAGTACACTTTTGGTATTATCACCCAACCAGAAATTATGTTTGATCGATTATTTATTATCTTAAGACCAAGTCTCCGAATTGAATTAGCCATATAGGACTTCAGTAGGTATGAATAAATCATTTTAACTTCTATCAAGGTGGAAATAGAGATTGGTTTTACCCATAAATATCAGGGTTTTAATAAGAAAATAAATATATATTTCAAAGGAAATTATAAAAACAATGGAGAGAAGATGATGAAACTTCCTTTATACTCAATGTTTAGAAGGAAACATATAAGAAATATTATTAAGGGGATATTAAATGTTTTAAGTGTGGAAAGGAAGGTCACCATGAAATATAATTATAAATTGATGGTATGAATTTATTTAATGATGTTAATAGAGATAAATATCCATGAAATGCACAACCAACACTCCAGTGTTTCAAATACAAGGATTATGGGAATTATGATAACTAGTTATAAAATCTGAAGGTTAATAATGATTATTGACATTAGTAACCTCTTAAGACAAGAGATAAATGGAAATCTCATGTGATCACTATTTTTTATGAGGGTATAATAATTATTAAGTGAAAGGTACACTTATCATCCACTCTAGAACTGCTAATTTCATATTTGACTCTAGATATAACCACTCTTTTATATTTAAATAATTTTTATGGGTATTAAAATTACACCCCAATAATTAGATATTAAATTATTAGTGAAAACCCATGATGGAATGATGATCTCATCTCAAGTTTATGATTCTTCTCCAGTTGAAGTTTTTGGGAATTTTCTTCCTAAAAATCTCTTTATTCTCCCTCTGGTTGAATTTTATGTTATAATTTACATGGAATGGATTTTTATATATAAATCCCTAATAAACTTCCTATTAAGAGAAATCACATTTGATATTTTGAACCAACCTATTATCATATATCAGTGCGATGATAAAGATGAACTTATGATATAAATCACATCCATTTTATGGGTCTTGATTCCTATTCAAAAGGTTTATTTATCTCAGACGGTTAGAGAGAAACTTAAAATAAATTATATGCCTATTTTATGGGAGTTTTGTTGATGTTTTTCTAGAATAATTTCTTATTATTTCACTGAATTTTGAATTTTATTTCTCAATATAACTCATACCCAATGCTACACCTATTTAAAATACTTCATATATAATTGCCTTGATTAAGTTATAGGAACTGTTGAAGAAACTCTTGGAGAATCTTGATAACGTATTTATTCAAACAAGTGTTTCTCTTTAGGGTGAACCTATTATTTTTATTAAGAATAAATATGGGTCGATGTGAAATTAAATTGATTGTCAAGAAATAAATAAGATCATAATCTAGAACAAGTATCTTATACCCCATATTGACGAGTTATTTGATCAACTATATGGATATCAATAATTTTCCAAGATTTACCTTCATTATGGATATCATCAATTGAGGGTAAAGAATGAGGATATACCCAAGATATTATTCCATACAAGGTATGGATACTATTAATAAATAGTGATTCCATTTGGTCTTACTAATGCCTATATTATCTTTATGGATTTAATGAATAGGGTCTTTAGAGATAACCTTGATCATTTTTTGGTAATATTTATAGATAATATAATTATATATTAAAATAAAAATGAATAGCATGAAGATCACTTGAGTATTGTATTGAAGGCCCTAAGGATAATTTGTATGAATAATTTACAAAGTGTTGATTTCGGCTATGAATGGTTTCATTTTTTGGGTCATATAATCTCAAGTGATGGTATATCGATGGGTGCATCAAAGAAGGAAGTTATTAAATTTTATCCTATACCAACCATTATGAATTAGTTCTATATTTTTCATGGTTTGGATGGATATTATTAGTTTTTTTGTATAATTTATCATGATTATCTAGACCAATCACCAAGTTAGATTTGAAGGGAACCAAGTTCCTTTAGATAGATAAATGTGAAAACAAATTCAAGGAACTTAATAGAATTTTAGTCAGTGCACCTATTCTTACACTTTACTTTAGTGAAGAAAGGTTTTTTTATCTCTATTGATGCCTTAAAAAAGGGATTAGGACGAATCATCATGCAAAATGATATGGATATATCTTATGCTTCATGAAAATTGATGTTTCATGATAAAAAATACTCAAATCATTATTTGAATTTTATTATAGTCTTTTTTTCATTAAAGACATAAAGGAATTATATTTAAGGAGAAATATGTGATATATATACTAATCATAAAAGTTTAAAGTATATATTCACTTGAAAAGATTTGAATATGAGCCAGAGAAGATGGTCGGAGTTGATTGAGTATTATGGGGTTTCAATACATTACCATCCTAGGAAAGAAAAAAGGTGGATAATGCATTGAGTTTAAAGGAACATTCTAGATTATCCATGACGAGGATCACAAAAGATCCAATATTTCTAGATTTATAAAGTATGGGTCTATAAATCATGAAGTAAAGGGATAAATATTATCTTAATTAAATTAGTGTTAAACCATCTATCCATGTGAGGATTAGAGAGGCATAGAAGGAAGATATGTAACTATAGAATAAGGGGAAAAATGTCCCTAATTTCAACCTTGATTTTGATGGAATGATAAGGTTATGGAACTTTTTGTGTGTTTTATCCATAAAAGATTTAAAGGATGAGCTATTAGAGGAGGCTCATAATTCTTCATTCCCTATTCATCCTGGAAGTATGAATATGTATGGAGATATAAAAGAGTATTTATAGTGAGAAAACATGAAGGGAGATATTGTAAAATTTGTATCTCGATGCATGGTATGTTATTAAGTTAAGTAAGAGATACAAAAGTATAAGGGGGTGTTACAACCATTACCCATACTGTAACAAAAATTGGAAAACATCACCATATGTTTCCTATTTAAACTCTCTAAAATGTCTGAAGTCCATAATTTTATTATGGTTATATTCTATTTCCTTAAAAATTCATCACACTTCATTTATATCAAATAATATTTCTCTCTTGACCATATTTAAAAAATATACATTGAGGAAGTGGTAAGGTTTCATGGAGTATCTTATTCTATTATATATAATTGGAATCCAAGGTTTACCTTGAAGTTCTGGAGAAGTAATTACCAATATTTGGATACAAATATAAGTTTTAAAACTACTTATCATCCTCATACATATGTTTAGTCTAATGTAACCATTAAAACACTATAGGATATGTTGAGGTCTTTTTCTCTATAATTTAAATTTGGTTGGGACCAATACATTTACCTAGTTAAGTTTTCTTTAAACAATACCTTTCACTTGAGAATTCACATGGATTCATATGAGTACCTTTATGGAAAGTAGTGTATAAATACAACCTGATGGAATAAATTTGGAGATATATAGATATTAGTACTTGAGCTATCTAGATAAATTAAAGAGAATGTCAAAACCATTCAACAGCACTTCAAAGCAGTGCAAAGTCAACAGAAAAGTTATACTGAAAATCATCGGCAAGATTTAGTGTTAAAAGTTTGTGTGAAGGTTTTTTCTAAGAATTTATCCATGTAAAATGGTCATGAGATTATAAAATAAGAGAAATTGTATCCCTATATATATCGGTCTCTTCTAGATTTTTGATCAAGTAGGGACGGTAGATAGTCACTTGTAGCTCGCACCAAACCTCTTCCAAGTTCATGATATATTCCATGTATATCTAATAGGGAAGTACACACCTCATCCTTCACGTGTACTGAACTCAGAGGTCATATTATTATATCATGATCTTTAATATGAAGAAAAACTGGTAGAAATAATGGACCATAGAGATAAAGTGATACAGAACAAGACTACTCACTTGGTTAAAATTCTCTAAATCAATCAAAAATTCGAAGAAGTTACTTGGGAACTTAAGGATGTGATAAAACCAAGATATCCATATTTTTTATATAAGATTAATATAATTTTTAATGATATTTTATTTTTATGGGGGGTATAAGTAACACCTTGAGATGTTATGATATATTTATTTTTAAATAAATTTAATATCTTAGATAGCTTGTGATCCATACAGCCACGAGTCAAAATGAACTATAATATAGTATATCATTAAAATTTATACATTAAATTTCTATTATGCATAGGAATAACCACATTTTAAAAAATTTACAAAGGTTTTAGTTAAATAAAATATATTTTTTTAGTAAATTCTTTATATGTTTCAAAAAGATACTTCTTCCTTAAAAAGGTTTTTATTTCTTTTTCGAAGAAAATAATATAATTAATTTTTTCCAATTTTAGAAAATTTATTTGAAAAAATGAAATTAATTTTTTAAATAAACATGTAAAAATTATTTTAGTTTTATTTTATTATAATTTTTTTAAAATATAATTTTTTTGATGAATAATGGAAAATACTAATTTTTATTAAAAAAATAATTTTCATTTAAATCATTTACAAAGTTCCATTTTTTCATAAAATGGTTATAAAAGAAAAAAATTTCAATTATATTATTATTAATTCAATTTAGTTTATTGGAATCAATTTTATGTTAAATTTTGATATAAAAACGTTTTATACTTTAGAAAACTTTTTCTTTGGAAAATCGCTTTTCGTCGCGTTTGTGGGTTTAATTTTAAATTAAATTATTCCACTTTAGTGAATTTAATCTGATAAAATAGATTATATATTCTAAATAATAATAATAATTAAAATTAGTTAATAATTTCAACTTAATTTTTTTTCTTATTGAATAGTAAAATTAGTAAAAAAACTGTTGCCTCGGTTAAGGTTAAAGCAAGTTTACAGAGGGTTAAACTAAATAGATAATGATTAAAATGACGAAACAAATTGTATAAATTCTTTTTTAAGGAAATATTTGTACTTTTTATCATATAATATTTGTAAATAATTCATTTTGGATCCTTATTGTTCAAATAATACATTAATATATTTTATTATTTTCTAAAATTCCAAGTGTGTCCTCTCCCCCGCTTATAAAATGACACCCCTCTCCTCTCATATCCACACTTAAAGAGACATTTAGTTCAAAAAATACCTTCACAAACCCATTTATTACATCCATGAACACTATCTAGAGTCCCATTTTTTATCAAAAAACAATCCTAGGATGGCTTTAGGTATAAACCTAAAGAGGTTGTCTGAAGAAGAGGTATATTTCATAACCATGTGTTTTTGTTTTATTTATTCTTAAAAATACTTCAAATATTATTCAAACGTGATGAAATAATAACACCAATATATTAAATATACTGAGGTTTTATTATTTTAATGGTATAACCTATATCCACCTCCTCTTCCATCAAATGAGGAATGAAACCATCTATCGTGTGTATAACAGACCACCTCCTCGCGAACCAATGTAATTCATTTTCCATCACAGCCTCTCACATATGGATATAATGATAGATTTAATATATATATATATATATTATTTAAGAAATAATTATAATTTTGGAATAATAATATTATATCTACCTTATTACCTACCAATCTGTTGAAAAACAATAATGTCGCTTATGCGTACATGTGGATTACCATCTCCACAAAGCAATTTGATTCATTTTTTATTATCAATTTAAATTAATCGTAATAAGTATTTATTTGATGAATACATGTGATTTATATGATATAATAATAATTATGAAAATTGAAATTATTATTTAACTTTATTTCATTCCAACCCTTGAAAATTTAAAACATCATTCATGTGTATGCATGGCCTACCATCTCTATGAATGGTGTAATTCATTTTTCTATCTTTAACATTTATGGATGAATCTAAATATGTATATAATGAATATATACAATATTTATATCATTATTAAAATTATTAATATTATTTAACCATTATCTAAGTACAAGAATCAAAACCGTTGAACCAAAACATACAATAAAAATAAAGCGATTATCACCCAAAACACTTATTTTAATAAAGAATTGTTAATAAAAGAGTTATAAAAGGTTATAAGTAATCATATATATTATGATATATATGATTATGGTTCTCTAATATATGTATAATAAATATATATTTAAAATACGGGATGTTCAAACACAAAAAAATGAATTCGGACTTGAGGTGAGGGTTTTATGTTGCAATCTCATTATTTATCAAGATTGTTTATGATTATGATTACAATGATGAAGTTTCATGATATACCACCCAATAATATCATGAATTTTATTATACTATATTTATTTATATATAATATACTATTTCCTTTAATTTTCTTCTCTTTAATTACTCATGATACTAAAAGAATTTTTTTAAGCAAAATTTACTTTATTTCTCTCTTCAGTCGAAATTCCTTTCTCTTTAATGTATATGTTTTCTAAAAATGTTTTCAATAATTTTTTCAATATTATAAAATGTTTTTTAAAGTAATTTTTACCCATGTTTTACTTTTTTTACAAAACTATTTAAATGGAATCTTCGTGTCCTTTTCTGAATGAGTTACTTTTTATTTTTTACCGAAAATGTAACAGAAATATTTATTTTAACAGATATGACATGAACAAAATTTCCAACCATCATAAATAATAAATTATTTGAAGATTCATTTATAATTTTCCAATATTATTTTCAAATATAATTTTTTTATTTAATATTTGGTAAATCTTTAGACTTTAAATAAGTGATTTCAAAGTAAAAAAGGGTATTTTCTTCAAGAATTGTTTCAAGTGATATTTTAAAAGTATTTTCTATATAAGATGAAATAATTTGATGTTTCCTAATATTTAATAGGTATATTATCCAATTATACCATCCTTTTTATTTCTCTAGATGATTTATTATTATTATGATAAGATTTTTATGAATCCCATTTTCTTTCCACGTGTTATTTTATGATTATATGATAAATGTTTTATGATCTTATAGAACACATATGTATGGTTTTAATTTTTGATGCATGGTTTAGAAATTATATATACCTTTAATTCATTAGGTAAAGATGGATATCTCAGGAGAAAAATATAAATGTATTAGGGAGTGAAACCAATTTAGTAATGGACTCTATCCACTATGACAGTCTTGGGAGTGAACCTGGACTACTATGATGGTTTGGGGAGTAAACTCAATCTACTATGATAGTATTAGAAGTAATCATTGAATACTAATGAAATGAGTTTCAATACTTATTTGTATGACATGCACTTATGTCTTATTCCAATTTTATGTTCTCATGGATCATGTCCTTTGATTCATTTATGATTTATCTTTTATGAATTGCCAAGATTTATTCCATAACTCAAGATTATAATCTATGATATGATGGGTGTGGTCTTCAAATGTTATGATCATGTTCTTATGCCCATATAATCATGTTGTGTTTAAGTTATCATTGATATATCCCTTGATAACCTACTAAGTATCTGAACTAACCCTTTATTATGCTTCCTTTTCCTAGGTTATGAAGAAGGTTAATAAGTATGATATTTCTAAGAAGGTTGTTAGTTATGAAGAACTGAGTATGAGATGATACAATTCACTTATGAACCTTTTGTTTATGTATCCATGTTTCCAAATATGCTATACCTATATGATTATTTCATGTATTATTAGGTTATGTAACAAATATTCATCTATTAATATGTGATATTTGTATATAAAAAGTATATTTTGTTAAACACACTATGTTGCATTCTTAAAACAATAAGAAATACCTTATAGTAGGATTTGTGAAAAATATATTTCATCAATTTGGAACCATTTTTTGGGATTCACAATACTTGGGCACACTATTTTTTATAAAAAATATATAAAAAATCGCAAATTTCAATTAAACTAAAAAAAATCTTTTTCCGTAATGTATTCAAATTTAAATTAATATAGATGAACTAACTACTCTCATGTGAATCAAGAAGAATAAGAAGAAGAATAAATTACACTAAAATATATCTATAATAAATTATATAATATTGGATAAATATGATGATCTAAATAAATTAATTTATCCATGCATCTTAGGAGAAGAAACTGGAGCAACATAAAATGAACCAGAACTAAAAGTAGTGGTGGAAGTAATTTGGACACCCATTTTTTTCCAAGTAACCTAAGGAGGTTAAGAAGGAACTACTCAAAGAATTAATATTATCATCTCCCACTCATCCATGAACAAAGGATATCCCTAAATAAAACATTCATGTAGATACACATATTTGAGATTTTCATTTTTTATAATAATCCTATAATCACTTTTTGGAAGGTAACCTGCAACAGGACCGTCCCATCTTTGAAAAAGAATAATCAACACCCTTTTATCTTACCCAAGATTTGAAATATGAAACTAATCAAGTGGTGGAATTTGAATAAAAAATGTAGGATCCTAATTGCCTTCTTATATCTAATAAAACTCATATCCAAAAGTTTATTTCCACTGAATAAGATTTGGAATCCAAAAAAACTCTTGAAATCAATCCTTTCTTGAACCCAATTTCTATTAATTTTATTGAAACTGAGGTGAGAATTAACTCCCCCTATTTGAGTTTATCATATTAAGATATGACTTGGACTGCCTTAAAGGATGAATAATAAGATGATTATGCATATTATTAGGAATATTTGAAGCTTACATATCTAATTGAATAATTTTTTATGAGAGAAAATGAATAATTCTCAAAGGATTTGATGGAGAAATCAAATTATAATATTTTTTACATGAAGGGGAAATTTTATATATTGATTCATTTTTATTTATTTCACTTAAAAATGAAATTCTCACTAACTTCCCCTTCCTAAAATTATGGATGTAGAAACATCAAATGTGTAGGACCTAGTTGAAGTTAATGAATATTCAAAATAATTTTTGGCTGAAGCAAATGATAAGGAACATTTCTTTTTCATTCCCATGCTATATAAGTTGTACTGCATTATAATGGTTATAGAACTCTTGCAATATATCTATGGGTGTTACGAAAATCTATCTTAAGGGATGAAAATTGGAAGGAAAATAGTTTGGTGGTTCGTGATCTAGAATCTATACCCACCTTTGTATTGGGGATGATCAACTTTAACTACCTGATTGTGGGTAGAAAAAAACCTAGAATATTTTTTTAGGGTTTTATCCAAAAACTATCCTATTTTCTTATCAATTTTATTTTTATTAATTTTTTTATTTTAATAAAAAATTGTGTTTTTTGTTCATTATTTCTTAGTTCTAAAGTGGTAGTTAATAATGTCTTAACTCAACGTCGCCACTGGAAAATAAAGTCAAGGTATAGATTTCCTTCCCTTTTTTTCTACCCTTATATTTTTAAATTTTGTTAAAGCTTAAATGGAAGTTTATTTAAATGATAAGTGTGGGGGTATATTTTTAGTAATTTTTTATGTGTTTCCTTATTCATGTATTTTATATGTTTTTTGTGTTTTTTTATTTTTAATTGTTTATGTGTTTTTAGGCTAGAAATTTGAGCTTCAAATTATATTTTTTCTAGTAAAAAATATCATGATATTTTTTATGGTTTCAATTATTTTAAAGTTTTTTAATTTATATAATTAATGATAAATTCATTCCCCTAATTTCTTGGAAATTTTTGTTTTAAAATAACAAAAGGATTGTAAATGGAAGAAAATTTTATTGAATTAGAATTATCACACGAGGAAACTAGAAATTTGAACCCTTCCTTGAGTAACTTTCCCATTGTAGAAAAGAACACATTAGGGAGACAACCAATATATATTCTTATAATTCTTTTAAAACTTTAGTAAAATAAGAAATTGGGATCCCATAATTATGCTTTGATACATTAGGCACTGGGTTTGTTAATAAATAAATTACATTGTAAAATCAATAAGTGCTTTGTATATGACATGGAAAGGAGAAATTAAATAAGTTCTTAACAGTCAAAAATGAATTCATTTTGGTGAGGTAAATATTGAATTATGGATCAAATAGGGGGAAATTGAATTATAAAAATTTCATTAGTGTTATATCAAGGAATTGGGAAGTGGGTATTTAGTTTAAAGATCTTAGGAAAGAATAATTTATGATAGTATCGATTGTTAAAATTTTAATCCCAAAAAAGATTATTCTGTTTATAATCCTAGAACTTGAAATTTAGCTTAAATTTAAGTGGTTTAGTGGTACTACTAAAAAATAAACCTTTAATGGTGCTAAAAATGGTCTTTATCAGGGCTAGAGAAGCACAGACTACTAGAGTGAGATTAAAAACCCTAGTCTTTTATCAATGCTAAAAAAGCACTGATAAAGGGATCCTTTATCAGTGATAAAAAAGTGATGATAAATGGGTCATTTATCAAAACTTTTAAAACCTCTAACAAAGGACAGCATTTATCAGTTCTTTTATTTAGCACTAAAAAAGTAGACCTTTATCAGTGCTTCTAAAATCATTGATAATGGGGCATACTGATGTGTGTTGTAATAGAGAACTACACCACTAGTGAAGTGTGCTATAACAGCACACCATATCACCAAAAACACCATGATATCATAAAAATAATGTACAAATATGGAATTAAAATGAAATAAAATTTATAGCCCAAATACAAGAAAAAACACTATTATATAATTTTATAACATTGGTTTATACAATTACATAAGTGAAAATTATTACATACATTAAAAACATCGATGTTCCTTTTTATTTTGATCTTAACCCCTAGTTGGGGAAAACCACCTGTATATGAAAAAAATTCTTATTTTATAAATAATATTAAAAAAATAACAGAAATTTCTAATTTTAAACTAAGATTTGAGTCATACTAGGAACACTATATATCAAATTGAGTTTTAGATGATTCTTGCACATCACACCATTTATTGTTCGTCTTAAAATATTATCTCTTATGAAATTAAATAAATAGGTATAAGATAAAAATTATAAGGAATTTAATTATGTAACAGAATATACAATTATGAGAAAACAATATAGGCTTGTTTTCTCCGTTTTGGCGATGTGATGCACGTTTTAAACTAAAATGAAACTTATATATTGGAAAGACACACTTAGAGTCATACCAATCACACTGTGCACTCGATTGAGGTGAGGATAAATCCTACACATCTCAAATGACTTATGTATTATTCTACTAAAGTATCAAAATAATCCTAATGTGTTTTCTTTATTTTTAGTACGTCGTTTTTCTTTTTTACTAAAATTTCATTTTAAACTGGAAACACGCACATTGACTCATATCGATCACATTATGTGTTGGTTTGATGTGATACCAATTCATACACGTCAAAAATTAATCATTAAACTATTTCTTAAATTATTAAGATAATATGAGCATGTTTTCTTGATTTTTAATGAGTGGAACTTTTTGAACTAAAATGTAGATTTTAAACTGATAAAGGAAACATTATGTCATACTAGTCACATAATGCATCGCATTGAGGTTTGAATGATTCCTATACATCTCAAATGACTTATGGGTCATTTTCCTAAAGTAAAAAAACAAATAGAATGATATTTATTAGTTTTGAGTAGGTCAATTTAACTTTTTACTAAAATTGATGTTAATTATATATAAAAAGACGCACTTAGAGTCATATCGGTCACACCATGTGTCAAATTGAGGTTTGGCTAATTCATGCATGTCCCAAATTACTTATGGATGTATGAAAACAATAACAATGTTTTTTCTCAGTTTTGAGTACGTCACTTGTCTTTTTTACTAAAATCTCATTTTAAACTGGAAACATGAACTTTGACTCATACTAGTCACATAATGTATCATTTTTATGTGAGAATGATTCCTAAATTTTAAAAAATTATTTATGAATTTATTTCCTAAATTATAAATAAAATATGATCACATTTTCTTAGTTTTCATTAAGTGGCCCTTTTTGATCTGAAATATCGATTTTAAACTGAAAACGGACACTTTCAGTCATATCGGTCGCACCGTGCATCAGATTCATGTGAGGCTGATTTATACATGTACCAAATGACTTATGGATCATTTTCCTAAAGTATCAAAACAATATGAATGAATTTATTAGTTTTTAGTTGTACATTTTTCCTTTTTACCAAAATTGTTGTCAATTTTAAATAAAAAGATGCACTTTGAGTCATATCGGTCACACCATGCATCAGATTGAGATGTGGTAGATTACTACATGTCTTATAAGACATATAAATCAATTTAATAAATTATAAAAACAATCATAATGTGTTTGATTAGTTCTGAGTATGTCACTTTTACTTTTTACTAAAATATCACTATAAATTAGAATCACACACTTTGACCCATATCAAACACGTCATGTGTCAGTTTAACATGATATTGATTAATAAACATAAAAAATGAATTATGAATAAAAATATTAAATTATCAATAAATTATGATCAGATTTTCATAGTTTTCAATGAGTTACACTTTTTTTAACTAAAATGTCAATTTTAAACTGATAACAGACACATTGAGTCATTTCGGTCACACCGTGCATCAGATTGAGGTATGATTGATTCTTATACATACCAAATGACTTATTTAACATTTTAATAAAGTATAAAAACAATATGAATGTTTTTTCTTGGTTTTGAGTTGGTCAATTATCCTATTTTTGTAAAATTGATGTCAATTTTAAATAAAAATAAGCACTTGGAGTCATACCAGTCACATCCTGTGTTGTATTGAGGTGAGGTTGATTCTTACATGACCCAAATGACTTAGGGATATTTTTCATAAAGTATCATAACAATATGAATTGATTTTATCAGTTTTGAGTAGGTCACTTATCTTTTTTACTAAAATGTCATTTTAAACTGGAAACACAAACTTTGACTCATACTGATTACATCTTGTATCATTTTAAGGTGAGATTGATTCGTACACATCACAAATGATTTATGAATCTATTTCCTAAATTATAAATAAAATTAGATCATTTTTTCTTGGTTTTTAGTAAGTGAATATTTTTTAACTAAAATGTTGATTTTAAACTGATAACGAACATTTTGAGTCATATGGGTCTCATCGTGTATTATATTGAGGTGAATTTGATTCCAACACATTGAAAATGATTTATGGATCATTATATTAAAGTATCAAAATAATCCGAATATTTTTTATTGGTTTTTAGTATGTAAATTTTCTTTTTTTCTAAAGTTAATGTCAATTTTAAATATTAAAAAAAAGCACTTCGATTCATACCAGTCACACCATGTGTTTGATTGAGGTGCTGATGATTCCTACATATCCCAAAGTCTCAAAAAATAATAACTTCCAATGTTACCATGATTTAAATTTCTTTTCTTTATCAAAATCCCAACATTTCATATTAAATCAATGTTCTTAGCTAAAAAACCTTTCTTGTTTTTGAAATCTAGTAGAGAATAGGAATCTCATATGCACATTATATCATGAGAGGTCATCACAATGGGAACATTATCTTCCTCTACACTTCTATATTTCAACAACGAGAAATGTTTTTCGGCTAAGAACACTGAATCAATATGAAGTGTTGGCAGTTAGAAAAATAAAGGTAATGTAAATTGTAGTAACATTGGTATAAAGGAAAAATTTATCCCTTATGTGGCTTTTGTAGATAGTTGAAAGCAAAATATGACTTCTCAAAAGAACTGTGAAAAAAACTAAATAAGTATTAGATAAATATGATACGGGAATTAACTTAAAAATAATAGATAAAATGATAACAAAATTAATTAAATAAGTAGTAGGAATTCACCTTTTCCTTATGGTTTTTTTCATTCTTGACGCATTTTCTTATTGTCATTATCTCAGTTGCAGGCTTGAACAAAATAATTCACCTATAAAAGGAAAAAAATATGTGGGTAATACTGAAAATAAATATATTAAATATAAATATGAAATAATACATTAATTATATGGAAAATGATTTTACTATGAAAACATCAATATTACCTATGTAATTGAGAATTAGAGAGAAATTTAAGGAAAGTGATAAATGCCAACACTACAGAGTAAAACAATTTTGTGGGAGAAGAAGTCTCTGGAAGTTTTGGTGCAGAAAGGCATGAAAGATGGATAGACCACCCCAACTCCAACAAAAGAATCCACCTATATAAGAAAATAATTCTTATATGAGTAATATTAAAAGGAAATAAATTAAACATAAATATAAAACTATACAATAATTATATGGGCAATGATTTTATCATGAAAACATAATGATTGCCTCTATGATTGAGTTGTGGAGGGAACTTGAAGCAAAGTGATAAATGTCAACACTGTAGGGGTGAAATGGTTTTAAGGGAGAAGAATTTTGTGGAAGTTTTGGTACAGAAAGGAATGAAAGATGGACCGACCACTCCAACTCGACCAAAATAATCCACCTATATAAGAAAAAAATTCTTATACGAGTAATACAAAAATGAATTGAATAAAACATAAATATGAAAGAATAAATTAATTCTATGGACAATGATTTTACTATTTAAACATCATGATTACCTATATAATTGAGCAGAGTCAGTGTCGTTTTTATTCCTTCAAAGGCAATGGAGGGAACATGAAGGAAAGTGATAAATACAAAAATATAGGGGTGAAAATTTTTAAAGAGAGAAGAATTTTGAAGAGGTTTTGATTTAGAAAGTCATGAAAGATATATAGAAATATTCTAAAATAAATGAACTCTGCAAAGAATAATGAAAATTAAATCAACATTTCATTACATAAATTTTTAGTAAAAGTACATTGTAACATTACCTTTATATCTTTCCAAAGGTTTTCCTTCATTATAGTTTTTTCTTATAAGGGATTGGTAATATCATCATGTGTGGAATATATTGTCTCCATGAGTAGTCAAACATTTAATTTAGATTGTATTAATTTAGTAGAGAACATATAATATTATATGTAAAAAATAATATATTAAAATAACTTTTAACTTAACATTGAACTCTATTTCTTTTTTTAAAGGTTTTAGGGATTTGGTTCCTATATCGAGAATCCAAATCCACTCTTTGTGGTCTCCTATAATGTACAAAACATTCTCTACATTGGGACAGTCATGAACTAATTGTGATCTCCCAATGAAAGAGTTATCCTTGATTAAATTTTTATCTGACTTGAAATTTTTTTAGTCTCTAGTAGGACAATGGACCATTTCTTATTTGTTGGATTTGAGACATAAAATACTTGCAATGCTTGTGATTTCATTATGAATGGATCATCCTTTTCCCCTTCCACATTTAAATTCACCTTCATGAAGACCATTTCATAAAATTTTACTACACTCATATTATCAACCCATTTATAATAGAAAATAGACACTTGAAATTTCATATAATCCAACTCATATATTTGTTTGATAATTCCAAAATATGAAATATTCTCATAAATTAGATTTCTATCCTTAGAACCAGATATGTCCATCACTTCGGCCACAAACTTAACACCACGATTTTTCATCATACTGCATTCATCATGTTCTTTTGTATAGAATGTATAACCATTGATTACAAAAAAAACTGTAAGATATTACATTTTCATTCAGTCCCACGACTATACATTAAAGTCGTTTAATAATTGAATTTGGATTTTCAGATAACTCTATATAAATTTGATCTCAGAACCATCCTATAAACTATTGATTATGTGTATTTTATATCCATCCTTCATCCCTTGAAGGATTAAAATATATAATAATTACTTTGTGGTTATCAATGTATGGATCAACATATTCACTATTATTTAAAATATAAAGGTGTTATTGTTACCACTCTATCAAGGTAATTTTAACAACATCTATTCCAGAAATCCCTTCATCCATAAGGTCTCCACTCTGATGAGACTTTGGGAGACCGATGCGATCAACATATGATAGGTAATCGGTGTATAATTCAATTGCTTCTTCAACAATATATCGTTCTACAATACAACCTTCTAGATGAATTTGATTCTTGACATACCCTTTTAAAAAAATTATATACCATTCAACGGGTTACATCCATCTATAAGAGATAGGACCACATAGTTGAACCTCTCTAACCAAGTAAACCATTATTTGGACCATTATATTAAATAATGATGGTGGGAAGAACATATCCAATTCACACAATATGAGTATGACCTCCTTATTCATGATTGGTAACTTCATCAGGTACATAAATTTACTGCATATGTCATTGAAAAAGAAGTATAATCTAGTTAATTTATGCTATAAATTTTGAGAAAGAATGCAACAGAAAGAAACAGTCATCAAAACATGATGGGTGGTTACATAATAAACCAAATGACGAGTGGTTCCATGATAAACCAAGGATGTGTGGTCACGTTATAACCTGAGATGCATTGGGTATGTAAGTCGGCCATATGGCTATTCAATTATTAATATGTGTGGAATTCAACCATATGGTTATTCCATTTAATTATGTTTAGGTCTCAAGTTACCTTTATATTCTATACATTGTTTTCTATGGGATTTATGGTAATATTTTGGTTAGAAAAAAGGTAAGCAATGATCTTATATTCAATAAAGTGTTTTTGCTAATTCTTTAAGGTGAAAAGTATTACTTTATGATAAATTATTCATGGTTTACATGTTGTTTTGAAAAATTAATAGTTTTTCTTCTTTATCTATCCCTTACTGAGATTTTTATGCTCATCCTAAGTTTCGAAATGTTTTTCACAGGACTTAAAGACGAATAGGGGAAAGGATGGGATCAAGGAAAAGTCATGTTGTCTAAACATGGAACTAGACATGTTTCTTTTTTAGGGGGTTTTTTATGAAAAAATGGATAGTGGGTAGAAGTGTCTACTTGTAATATTCAAGTTGTTATGTATAAGTTATAACCTAATTCTCTAAATCTCTAAACCTGAAAAGATCCTCAATGTGAATTATTAACTTAATTTAAGATTATGCAATGTTTAAGGTTGGGGCCTTACATATAGGGTCATACACTAAGTGTATCCAAGTATATCAGTTAAATATTCATTTTATAAGTTGAATAAAGATTATTCCCGGTTGTTGTTTAATAGTTATTCAAGGATGCATGATCACATTTATTTCGACACTATTTATTCAAGAGAATATATATTTTGGGGAAAATAATATATTTATTAGTGAATAATGCAGTGATATTTATTTAAGAAATAAATATTTATTATTCAAGGTCTAATAAATATGGTGTATGAAATAAAGAAAATTTAAAAACAAAAGTACATGTCGTGTATATTAATATACACACCATGTATTTTTTCTGGGGATTTGAGAGAAATAATATTATTTATTTAATTAAATAATATTAGGTGTAATTCACTGGGTGCATGTTAAGTGATAATATAGGTCAAATGTTATTATTATACATGGGGTCTTACTAAGAATTAAATGAAATGAAAAATGCATTTGGGTAATTAATTAATTTTATTAAGTAATATAAATCCCAATTACATTATTCTCATTAGATATAACCATTATTTTTGGCTGTGCACAATGGATCAGGATAAATATCTCAAGCCAAGAGAGAATTCCTTTCCTCTAAGAACACTCTCAAGTTACGAGAGATATCCTACTCCACTAGATCAAGGAGAGCACTTTGGAAGTGGCTCTCAAGGTGATCGGAGGCGGACATCGCAAGCTAAGGATCTTCTGCGCTAGAACCTAGAGATCCCTTTAGTGATGTCCATAGATACATGGAGTACGTGTGGATCACCACAAGAGGAATCCTACACTTGGCTTCTACAACACAACAATGGATCTCATTAGATCGTGACTGGAAACATCAATAGAGAGATAATTCCATCAAGGTAATTCTTGTCATTTAATTAAATTAATTATAACCAATATATGATGATCATCTCTATGGTTCTAAGAATTCCCTATTTTTTTTCTTCATTTTATTCTAAATATTTGGTGTTTTATCATCATGACGGATCTCAAATTGAACGTTTTTAACGGTAAAATTAAAGTTTGGTACACCCATCCACGTGGTTTCGTTGCGCCTAGAACCTACAAGTGGTATCAAAGGGGTCATAAAGTTGATTATAGTTATTTAGTTTTTCATTGATGATTTATGCATTTAATAATTTAGTTTTTTCAATTTAAGTTAATCGTTCTGTAAATATGAATCTTGAGATTTGTTCCTCATCTTTCGTTTCCCATTCACCTTACACAAATTAAATTTTATTTTAATTTTGATTAAAATAAAATAGAGGATCACATCTGGAGGTTCCAAAGGTTCTTGGCCTTACAATACCAGAATACATGGCATGTATTCTACCACACATGTCATGTAGTCAATGTTCAATGCATTGGGATTTGTCTGCTAAACCAATCCATGTGTTAGAGTTTATTTGAGTTTTTATGACTCTATGTGTTGACTACGAATAGGTGACACACAATTTCTGAATTACAATCCATGTGGCCCACTGGACACAGTATGTAGTCCCTTCGAGTTAGGGTTATACCGTGTACCCCATACACAGCTTTCCCAACTGGAGACCGTGTAATGTGAAAACTACATGGCGTGTGACTCACTGGGCACGCCGTGTACTCTGAAGATTTCCAAAGTACATCTACATATTGTATCCCCGAGTGTGTACTTCGGATGGATGGTGAATGATAGTACATTCCATGTAGAAGGAACTACAAGTTGTATACTCATCCAAATTATGCATATTTATTAAAATTTATTATTATATTATACAAACCCTTAAGACGTGTACCATGGTGTGGGAATAAAGATGGGGCACAACACGTGATAGGTGTTTTATATATATGTGAATAATTTAACATCTACGTAATGTTCATTCCTACTCATTGGGTAGTTATGAATGTGAATTCACTGGGTTTCCTCCAAGGTACAAGTTACATACACAGTTAATTTAAAATGAATTTATTTGTTTAAAATTATGATGGATGAGAATCTCAAGGAAATTTAGAAAAGGGTTTAAGATAAAATAATTGATTAATTAAACATAATAAATAATTGATTCAAGCATAATTTATCTCAAACAAGATTTATTGAAGAATTTAATGTTAGTTTTTTTTGTGTAAATATCGTTGCATGTATGTATGATCATGAACTAGACCATGGCCCTTTGTATGTGGATGGTTTCTTTTAATTTATTTATTTAAATTAAAAAAATTGGCATGTGAGCCTTATCCTCATTAATATGTAGGGTCTACGTGCCCAACGTTTCTTTTATATAAAACCCCATTTTACCCCTCACCTACATATGAGATAAAAGAACATGTAATGGATAGCGATCCAAGCTAGTAGAGGTGGCTTAAGTTAGGAGATAACGCAAAACTAATCCAAGGAGATACAAATGTGGATAGATGGAAAGTTGTAAGCACAAACCCAAAAGGTTCAAGGTATTTTCTCCCCTAGGTATTTTAGATTTTTGGATATTCCATTTATCCCCTGGTAAAAAAATTATGATATCATCCACATATAATAGGTGTGTGGGAATATTCTAATTCCTAGAATCCTTAATCCTCTTAAGATTCTTTTTATCAATAAACCGAGTTATAAATATTCTTAAGTAATCCTCTACAATTATGAAAAAATGTTAGAGAGATATTCACCTTGTCTGAAACCTTTGGGGAATTTAAAGTAACCCTTTGGGGAACCATTAACAAGGATGGATATGTTTGCTGAGTTGAAAGGATTTTTAATTATACTGATAAATGAATCATTAAACCCAACATTCCAAATATCCCTAAAAATAAAACACTAATCCAAGGTATCGAAGGCCTTCTGAATATCCAGAATTATAGAAATATTTCCACCGTTTTTATTTCTATTTTATAAGTTAGTAAATTCATTGGAAAGTCAGATACAATCTCGAATTTTCCTGCCTTTAACAAATCTAAATTAGTTCCAAGAAATAATTTTATTAATAATAGAATAAATAATATTGGGTAGAAGTTTGGTGATGATTTTATAAAGGGTATTCATTAGATCGATGGAACTGAATTGGTGAATTTCTGAGGCATTATGCACTTCGGGGATCAAGGAGAGAAACTAGGTGTTCAACATAAAAGGGATAATACCATTAAAAAATAATGTCCCAACTAATCTACAAACATCATCTCTAATAACATCCAAAAAATGATGATAGAATCCATTATTGAATCCTTCAGGTTTCGGAGCACTGTTAGGATTTAAATTAAAGATAGTGTCTTTGATCTCATGATCAAGATGGATGCTTGTATGAAATGAGATATCCTCATCCCTGACCACAACCAAGATTCCATCTGGTAGAAGGTCCATGTTGGTGGCATGCTGGTTGAATATATTTTCAAAATAACATACTACATTCTTGGCATTACCATCCTCAATATCAATGTCATTGTACCCATCTCTTAGGAAGGAAAGAGGTCTATTATCTTTCTTGATTAATTGAAAAGAGTTGTAGAATTTTGTATTTATATCACCGTATGTGATCCATTTGGTTTTAAAATTTGATTTCAAATATTATCTTTAAATGTGGTCAAGGTTACATGTTTTATAGTAATATTTAATTCATGTTGCGGATTAGTGACAAAATTAGTATCAATTTTGGGGAATTGAATTTGAGTAAGTTCCTCTTCCAAATTAAAAATGTGGTTATCAATTTTTTTGGATTCAGTACTACAACAAACTTTAAGGATATGTTTTATATTTTTTTAATTTAGTGTTAAAAGAAAAATCATCATTGCAATGATTCATGGAATACCAAGAAGGTTTAATAATGTTATCACAATCAGGATTAGAAGACCATGTGTTGTTAAATATGATGGGAAGAACTAGATTATTGTGTTTTACAGAGTTATTGAAAAAGATATGATAGTGGTTAGAATTACATTTAGGGAGGGTTGTGCTATAAATAGTTTACCATTTATCCAGGGCTATATCATTTGTAAAATCTCTATCTAATTTTCTAGCCACCACCCTGTTATAGTGGCTTCCCATACCATGTATAGTTGGATCTAGTAAGGTTAATTTCAACAAAGTTGTTAGCCTAAATAGATGGTTTAAATACCATGAATACAACAAGAATAATTATATATTATAACAAAATGGTTATTATATAAAACACACAAATTTGTAAGTGGTGAGCATTGCATTTATCTCATGAAAGTAAAAAGTGGGATGAGAATCCCTTACCTTGAGTTTTCTTTTGGGTGAACATCCATTAACTTCGTATATAATAAACTTATGTTTATTTAATACTTTCTTGTGAAAATATTTCATGTTTATTATTACTTTTATTTCACTTTTTATTATCTTGTATAGAACTACTTTGACAATATTTTTATGTCTGGTGTTCTGACCAAATTCAATTTATGTTTCAAAAACAACTTTGGTAGGCCGAATATGGTCAAAGATTGCATTATATAACATCTAAAGAATAATAATAAAAGTGAAATTCTTGTCATAATTATACAATAATTATACTTTTAAAATCAATCATTATATATGGTTATGAAAAAATTAATCAACATTTCCATCAATGATATGGAAGGTCGTACATACACAAATGAAACGTTCCCATTTTTCAATGATCATTATGGAAAGATTGTAAGTAACACAATATATTTACATAATATAATTACAACATAAATACTATTTTATTTAATAATATATAGTGATATGTATAAGTATTTGTATGTAAAAGGAATCACATCGAGTTGAAGAGGTGGTAGACCACACGTCCACAAAGGATGTTATCACTTTTTAAGTACGTGGAAGGGTAATAATAAAAATGATATATACATATAGTATATTTATATAAATTTAATTTTGTCATTGATATAATATAGATGTTATTTATGTCACATATGTTTAATTGAAACAATCTTTTATAAGTTCATGTATAGTGTGAACGAATCACATCGCTTCGAGAGGGCGGTAGCCCACACTTCCTCAAACGATGTTATCATATTAACGTAAAATAGAAATTATTAATGGAATGTTTAATAAAAGGATTAAATAAGTATAAATAAATAATAAATATCATGTATATCATATATAATTATATTTTCCATCTTAATGGCCACTATGAGAGGTGGTAAATGAAAATAAATGAACAATCATCATTTTGTGAGGTAGTAGTTCACCATAATTAGAAATAGTCTGTTCTTTATTCATTTGATGAAAGTGAGTGTTAGTGTAGTTTGACACCTTAATAAAAAAAATCACATAATATTGATCATTTTTTTATTATATTAACCTAGAATAATAATATTTAAGTCGGTGGAGAAGTAAATAAATCAAATGTGATTGTCGGAAAACATTACCTTAAAATTGGGTACCTCATTTATATCTATACCAAAGGGATTAATTGGAAGGATTTCTTCAAAAATTGTGTTTAAAAGTTATATGGGAGGGAATTTTAGAAGATATATTGTTATATCATGGCTGAACATAAGTTGTTTTAGTGGTGTGGTGAATGGATAGAGGTAGTGGCCTTTTGTAAGGGAGGAAAAGGACACACTTGGTATTTTTTAAAATAAGTTAGGTGTACCCACGTTTTTAGCTAACAAAAGTCTTAGAATTACAAAAAAAAATACAATAATTTAAGGTTAATTTTTTAATTATGGCCATCCAATGGGTTTTGGAAAAGTTTCATGGTCACTTTTTCTCGTTAATGTAAAGGTTCAGTCTTTTATTATGCATAATTTTACCTAAATGAATTTTATTAATTTTAAATACATTCACTAAAATTTTTGGGAAAAATTCAATTTGCTAATATAATATATTATAATGCTGTATAATTTCCAATATGGAATCCATTTTTCAAAATTCCAATCATATAAGTGGAATAAATATATTTAAATTTAATCCTGCATGCTGGATGACAATGCAGGTTTTTAAAGTAAAAATGTCTTATAGATTGCTATGTTTTTATAATAAAATTAAAAGATATATTGATTAAAATAACATAAATTGTTTTAATTGAAATTGATATTATCCAAAAATATTAATATTAATTAAAACTATTATTTAAATTTATAAATAAATTATATAAAAAACCAGTTTTGAACTAAAATTCAGTATTTTTAACCATTCATTAAAAAATTAAATGTTTTATAAAAATATTAAAAATACACCCTAACATAATTTTTAGGTTTCAATTTGAAATATTATTTATATTATTTATATTAAATAATTTAATGTGTAAAAATTATGATTTAAAATGGGTTCCCTTTAAAAAGGCGGTAAAATTTTCTTTATAAAAATATAGTTTCTTATGTGTGAAATAGAGTTTTTTATTATACTATGAATATAAATCCTAATGGATGAATATTAAAAAACATTTAATTGAATATATAACATATATATTTCATTAAAATAATTTAATAAATTTAATTAATTATGTTTATTAAGATAAAACGCTTTGGGAAGAAAATAAATAAAAATATTTATTTTTATATCGAATTATTTCTTATTTTTGTTTCTCATTAATTGGTAACTAATGAATTCATTTTATATTGGTGTAACCCATAATTTTTATAATCTACATAATACTATTCATAACTACTAATTTAATTTCTTGTTTATATCATATAATATTAACTAATTATATTTTAATAATATATTCTTGTTCGATAAAACTCTATCTTCTGTGTAACAGAAGCCATTGAGGAAGGTCTCTCTAGAATGAAACACATGCTAACTCATTTTTTAATTAATGGAATATATATTATCTATTTTAAATAGTAAATATATTAAAAAGTTTCTGGATATATTATTACTTTATGTGCTTGGTGTAACGTGTCACACACACTATCGAATACAATGTTCATACAATATATTTTTGGGGTGTCATAGCTTGTATTGTTAGTCCATGATATCTTGATGGATGAAAATATTTTTTTATAAATATTCACGTATACCTGTTCAAATATGTATTATAGGAATAATAATAAATCTAAAACACATACTCAAATACCAACCTTCCCATATTCTATTATTTCCATTTAACATTATCATCTACATCCATAGAATTTTATATATCTTAAACCATTTAGAGAAAGAAGTCCTCCAATGCATTATTCATGGAGATATATAATAATAATTATAAATCCTCTGTGGAACTTAAAATATCATAACACCAAAAACACATTTTTCCTTCAATATAAATTTATCTTCCAATATTTCAAAATAAGAACTCCTTCCGTATCATATAAGAAATGGTTGTGAACATCAAAAAAAAATTCCAAGATATATCTTATGAATATACATTCACATAAAACAATTGAATCATTCATATGAATTCATCTTCAAAACATAAAATCATGTCTTCACCCCAATTATATTTTAACAAATTAACATCAAACTCCATTTACACTAAAATCTCATTTAAATTCATTGACTAAAAAATAACAAACACAATGTAGGATCAACACAACTACCCTGTGATAATAAATTTTTTATTTCATCAGGATAAATATTTAGAAGCATCCAAAATTTTTAGTCAATCTATAGTTTTTTAAAAATATAAAATGGTGAATATATTATAAGTTTCACTCTACCCATGCTCAAATTTGATCAACAAATCACATATATTTATCAATATTGGATTGACATTCAACCATATCCATAGATTCCGTCACCTCAATAGTACACTACCGATATTCTTTTTGAAAGCGTCATATTATTTCCCTTTTGTATTCTTATAGTCAATTTTTATGATATACCATTATTCCATCAATTTCTCTCAATTATTGATGTATATAATTTATCAAAGTTGTTTCTTCTTTGTTGAATCATTATTGCACCACCACAAATTCAACATAACTATATTTTTTCTAAAGTGCTACCAGTTTGAGGTTTATAGAATGAGTCATCACTTCTACTATGGAGAGACATAGTTTTGATTCATTCTCTCAATCCCACTAATCGATTATTTTCTTTATAAAATAATGAATGATATAGTATTAAACCCTATTATATCCTAGTATTATGAACACATGAAATAGCCTATACCATTTTCTATATAGAACCCCACTTGATATTTGTGGATAAGAATTTAAATTTCATTACATACATGCCTCTTTGAATTCCACTATAATGAAACAGGCTCATGTTCTTGCTCAGAGCCTCTCTTGGTGGATGAAATATACCCTTATACCATATCACTCAAGGGAACTAAATGTTCACTCTTACATGAGCTTGTAAAAACTAGAGAATCTCCACCACCATACAATATTGAAATTTAAGTGTTCAGATGGTAGCTTTATTAGATTTTCATTACATTTTTTATGATGTAAATGTTATAGGAGATGAGAAAATTATAGAAAGTGGTAAGAATATTTAAAAATTCCTGAAAATAATTACCAAGGCTCATCTTCACCAACTAATACACTATCTTTTTCAAACATCATCATCATATAAGATATAATAAGGGAATATCCTTTTACCACCATTTCCAATTTATTTATTATGGTACAATCCTCTTCCTTGAATTGAAACGCTCTATTATTTTTCACTAGTTGAGGGTCTCCTTACAGAATTCTATGTACATGATGTTTTTTGGGTTACAACCACCAATAAGGGGATTTTACCAACTAGATGAAGCATATTTATAGTACCCAATTCAAGTTTCTATGTTGATTGATCAATCATATAAAGTTTTATGCATATATATATATGGGATTTGATTAAAATATATGATAATTGGTTAATAGATTTCAAGGAAAAATAATTTCCTCAAAAGAGTAATTGAATATTGAAATAGTTTAATATGGATATGCAATTAAAGAAATAACATCGAGAATAGTTTTCTCATTAAATTAGAGTAATTTTATGTATAAATTGAAGTATTGAATCAATGGGACAAAATCAATTCCATACGGATTTCATGAGTCACATCCTCAGTTAAATCCCTCTATTGATGAATGGTAACTACATTTTTTGTGTAGTAAATTCTCTCAAAACTAATGATCTTGAACATATATTTGAGTGGGGAAATATATTAAAAATTACTCTAATGATAAATGTGTAAATTCAAAATTGGCTTTCCAATGTTGAGAATAAATAAATTTCTAGTAACCTCGCATGTTCTTTATGGTTTATTTCATTAAAAGAAATATATAGGGAAGGAAGCACTAGTGATAAAATTTGGAATACCTCTAGATGGATAAATATTTTGTTTTTAAAATAATTTATATGAGTATGAGAATATTATTCATCAGCCCTTTCACTTGACCTGACACTTGGGAAAAAAAATATCCATATGCTAGAGTACTATGGAGATGTGATGATTGGTCAATCCTCCACATATTGTTATAAAGTTTAAAGAGAATATCAGTGGAGAAAATAATGAAAAAATGTGAAATGAGAATGGAGATGAATGTTACCTTTTTCAAGAAAGTGTTGTAACCAACTTTCACCTCATTGGTAGTATCTGTTACTTATAACAAATCATCATCTCTATCATCAATAATTTCATCCTCCTATTCACTACCATAAAAAAATTTAACATCAATTTCTATCATCCTGAGTAATTTTTCTAATTAAAATGTTTTTACCTTGAGAAATTATACTCTAGCCACACATTTTTTGTCTAGTATTCTACCTTGTTAGGTTAGATCTCATAGAAAATATTGTATGGCGTAGTGGTTTTCTTAAATTCTATTAAAATTAATTCTTCAAATTGTCTTGAATCACATAATTATTTAAGGGGAAATGTTCTTCTTTAATAATCCAAATCATTTTATACATATAAAAACTACGAATATTCAGGGAAGGGTGGTGGATGATCCACTATACTCGTAAAGGGAGAATGTCATATGTGACTCAATCGCTTCCTATATGTCTTAAAAACTAGATACCTTCTTTGGTTAGGCCTTTTATTTGGTCTCCCTTCCTTCATTAGTTTCTTCAGATCATCTATTCCTCTAGACATTGGGGACCCTTAACTTAGAGAACCTTGTTTTTTTGGAATACCATAGGGGTATTATCTAATCTAGGATTCAACATTATTTGTTCTTAACCTAATATATGTTTAATTTAGTGAGAATCTTACCCATAGACCCATGTATTTCATTGTGAGCATCAACCAGAACTACTAAATTACAACAGGATTCTGCATAATTTAGACAAAATCGAGTCGGGTGGGGAATATAATTATCATAGAATGTAATGGTTAACTGAATCTATATTTTACATTGGATTTTTAGATATCATCTTCATTGATTTTGGTTTCCAACACAACCTAAAAAATTTCCATAAAAAAATCTCAATGCTTAGGTATTTCATTATAATAGTCAGCAATCATGTCAATGGGATCCCCATACAGTTTGAAGTAAAATCGATCAGGAAAATTGAATTTGACGGTCATGTATATTTCACCATGAGAGATTTAACGGGCCCTAAATATGTTTTATAAATATTATTTTTGATAAAATTTATGGATACACCTGTCATTGAAAAATTAATATCTCTAATATGAGCTGCAATCTAGTCCAATAGATCCCAGAAGAGGCCTATGATCCAAAATGGGGATATTATCCTATTGATGGGCCTGTGTTTCTACTAAGACATTAATCCTATTATCAGGACTAGTTTGATCTATGGGTTAATCAAAAGTTGTTCCACCACTAAGAATGTTATACCCCTTACTCTGTGAATCATCTCATAGACCGAAAGAAGATATTTTCTCAAGAACCCAGAAAAGAATGTTTCCAAACACACCAATGGATTTATTCTCAGTGCAACTTACAAAATGAATGTCAATGTGTAGATGAAGGTTCTTCTTTAGGATATCCATTTCCAACGTAATAGGTCTCATACTAGTGGAGAATTTCTTTCCACTTTTTCCACTGTAGAGGTTATACATTAAAATTTATTATACATTTAACCCCAGTAATGTATCTTTACAAATCATAATCATGTTATAAAGGCTAATCCCAAATGTTTCCCCCTCAAGAGGAAGGTGTTGGTGTCTATGATCTTCTGAATGATCAAATTTGGATTAAATTTAATATAAATGTGAGAGAATAATTATGAAATCCAAACATCCTTATATATTTCTACTTCCATCAGCACTCCCTCAAACTCATCATAATATTGGTGCACCCAGTAAGGTCATCCATGTTCCATAACAAAAATGTATCTTTGTATAAGGTCCTAAATTGTGTCCCATTTATTCTTATGATCTATGTAAGACTTCAAGAATATGTTAATGTAGCTATAAATCTCTATTTCTAGTATTTGATTTCCTTATTTCGAAATTAAGAGAGAACATCCAAACATGTACTCTTCACTATTATCACTATTCTTAATGAAACACCCTAGAATATATAAATTTGCTCGATCAAGCTCACAGTGGTGGTTTATCCAATGTAATGGTCAGTTTTGACCTATATGAGGTTTAGGAATAGATGTGTCATATACCAACATGAAAAAATAAAGTGGAAGCCTCACTGATAGTTGTAAATTCCTTATAGTTAGAGCCATAAAATATAAAATAAGAAAGTGCATTAGAATAATCTTTGAAAGTAATTACCCTCAATAATATAGGTTATATCCATCTATCTCACAATTGAATATTATGCAGTTTTCTTATGATCTGGTTTTTGAAAAAGATAAAATAAAAAATATCCAAGGATGGATCAATTTATATAAATATTTTAAGAAAAGTAAAAATAAAAAAATAAAATTAAAGAATCATGAATAAAACATATATGGGGATATATCACATAAACTATTTGAAATTAGCTATAAATTATTTATAGAGGGAGTAATGTCATGTAGTTTTTTGGGAAATGTTTTAAATTCATTCCTAGGTGAGTTTTATATAGCGACACAAGGAGAAATATTATATTAAAACAAATAGAATTTAAGAGCCTTATATAAATAAATAAAGTAGAGAAGAATGGTCCTTATTACCCAACATATAGGGGGAGAAGATGGACTTTTCTCTTCCACTTTATGTGGACATAAAAGTATTATGTTATTGAAACTTTTGACTCAAAATTTGATTCCATTTATTTAAATTAGATCCAATTCAAAGATTGGAATTTATAATGCTTAAAAATTCTCAAACAATTTAAAGTAATTGTTGGTATTCAATAAATGAAAATATACACTTTAGAATCAGAAGGATAGGTTGCCACATAAAAATTAGTTGAACCATGAAGACATTAATTAGGGTATCTATCAATTGTGGTTGGTGCGAGACCTTCCTTTATGTACATGATGATTTTTCTACCCTAAGAATATATCTTAGTTGCAAGGAGGATAACACATTTCGGCGATATGGGCTTATTATGATTTATTTTTCATTTATAGTTCACATGAAGAATCACTATGTAGTGGTGTTTTATATGATTGTGGTTCAGCTTATCCAGAGTTGAGCAGTAACAAAAGTTTCCTAGAAATACACCTCAACAAGCATTTCGAAATGATGAAGGACTTTCTTCATGTCTGAATTGTGAGAAATCACACTGTAGTAAATTAGCTCTTTAATGATATTGCCTTTGAGGATTTTTTTCCTTAGGTAGACTTTAAATTTATATCATGATAAGAGGTATCTACCCACATGAGAATTATGTGTACATGATTGAACTGTATAATATTCTTTTGGACCAATTTTTAGTAAAACCATTATGATAACCTAATTTTTACCCTGATTAACTTCTTCAAGGAGGGATTCCCATGAAAATATTAATCATTAAACAACCCTAATACCCCTTATCATTTGTAGACCCTACTCATATATATAGAATATAAATTTTATATGGTTCAGGGGCTTCCCATTGTATATATAGACATCTTCACTATGATCCCCCCATATAAAATGTGATTAAATCTCATCCCTTTTATAAATGATTCTTTTTATGGGTATCTAAACCACACTATCGATACACAAGGCCTTATTATCCTCTATTCATAAATTTCAAAACCCTATAAAATTTAATTTCCTCAAGGCCTCATCCAAATCAACAAGAAATACATGATCAAGTCATCATCAACATTTTTCTTCTTCCATTTAATTAAAAATTCATTTTATATTAAGAATCATACATCCTTTTCTATATCTCCTTCACATTTCCTCTCTGTCCAATGAGATCCTCAATACATTTTATATTCTTTATTCAATTGATAATGATGATTAGCTATTTTTCATGATTGATGAAAGCATCTCAGGACCAACCCTCTTGGATCACCAAACATGGTTGTCTTTAACTAACAACATGCCCACCAGGTTCATTAAAATATCCAATTATCAACCATCCTTGTATCAAATTAATGAAACAAAGATATAAATGGGTTTCCAATTCAATGTAGGACCCGTCTCTTCTTCACTGGATCACATCACCCATGTTTCTATTCATACATCTATATCTAGTTATTAATGTACATGATATAATTATAACAGTTACCTTATAAGACATCCCACATATAAATTCATAGGTTCATTTCAACTAGAAGTTAAATATTTTTGAATATAAACATCTCAAAACAAATTCTAGTTGCACATCCTAAAACTCAAATATATGATGCTTAACCCACCCCAAACATACACTCCAAGATATTATAATAAAAACATCACATATTACACACTATATTTGGTACCCATACTTAATTACAACATCTTTCACACATAATGCAGTATTTACATTCTTATGAACTTTTTATTTTTAGTTTTTAGATAATTATGAAAAGAATTTAACTTATAATACCCATGTTCATTGTATCAAATGGTATCTTTTACCTCTATATAAGAATGTAAATAATCCATAACAATTATTTAAAATCTCCCACAAATCCTCTATACAATTTACTCTTCTAGAAACATATTGCGTATTAATTTTCATTATAATATTGGGAAAAGGATACATACTTAATGTTGAGCTCAAATTGTTATTAAGGGTAAATATAAGTGAAAACAACTAAACATTATATGTGAGAATAATATGTGTGTATGGTATTATCAAGATACATAATAAATTTATATTAATAAATAAAATAATTTAAATCATGGAATAAGGACTGAAAAAATATACATGAATCAAATGACTGTGTAAAAATGATTCAATAAACATGATCTACGAGACTGTGACATAATAAAGATAATAATAATAAAACTAAAGAATAAACATAACAATAAAGTAACATCATATTGTAATAATATCCATAAAGTTTCATGTTTTAGTTATTGAGAATATCCAATAAATCCCATTCTTTAGCTTGTGACCATGTCTAAGAAGTCTCCCCCTTTATTTGTGAGAATATCCAACAAGGATATCTCTTTATTTTATAATCATATCTAAGAATTACTAACCATTTTTTGTGATAAAATCTATGAATACTCATCCTATAGTTTCTGATAATTTCCGCTAATTTATACCCTTTAGTTTTTGATCATTTCTAAGAAGTCTCACCCCTTAGTTTGTGCAATTATCTAAGAAGGATAATGCTATATTATATCTGAAGATATTAAACATTATCTAGTACATTAGAGGGTGATATAGGATACAATGTATCATTCATCTATACATATGAGTTCCACCAAAAATCAATCATTCATCATATCATAAATAACCCATGGAATGAAAACTGGATTTATATCCCTTTAAAATGGATTTACAGAATAGATCATTTATAAATCCATCAAAAATCAAAACCTGGTAACCACATAGATAATAAATGGGTATCCAATGATATCAAGTAACTTTATTAATATATACCACTTGATCAATATAATAATTCATTTGGTATTTCGCCATATAAAAAAATGGTATACAGTTAAGTTAATAAATTCCCCAATCAATTGATGCATGAAATCTAAGTGACCACCCTTTAATAAATGGAATAAAAAATAGTGTATTCATAGAGGAAACACTTTGGTTAAAAACTTATGGTTATATAAAAAAGATGATTATACAATAAAAAGGTAATGATATATCATTTATCTTATAAAAATATATCATTTCTAATTTTTTAAAAAAAGATAAAGAATTAATTGCTCGATAAAGAATACATTTTGAAGAATGGTGTAATTTTACATTGAAAAGCATGAAAAAATCTCCCTTTTCCATGAAAAATATTTTTAATAAAACACTTTGAATATTTTTAATATAATTTAATTTTTTTAACCATGAAAACAATATATTTTAATTATGGGAAATTGTTTCTTGCAAAAACATATTAAAAATTGGATTATTTTATTATATTTATATAGAATATATAAATAAAAAAGTAACCAATTTCTTTTGAAAAATCATTTTAGAAAATGTGAAAAATAAAACTATTGAGATATATTAAAATAGAACATTATATGAAATTTTGAATAATTGAGTCCTAAAAATACACAATGGTTTTTTAGATAAAGCGTGGAGGGGAAGATAAAAAAATTTATATTGAAATAATGGAAAACCTTTTTATATATTTTGAAATACCCTCATAAAAAGTGTATTAGAATTTCCATTTGAAAATATTTCAATAAAATTATGAGGATCACATAAAATAATACATATTACAGTTACCAAAAAGAGAACAGAGCTTTGGTAGGAAGGAAAATATAAATAATGAGAAAAAGATCTATTTGAATGTGTAACAACCAGATATTTTGGATCATATAATAAACATACTATGTTTTATAACTTATATTATGTGCTATACAAAACATAAAATAACCAGAAAATATTAATAAAATTTTTATAAATCTATAATAAACACTAATATGGAAATCTATTTATGGCAATTATCATTAGAAAGTAAAAAATTAATACTATTTAACATTAAAAAGGTTATTTATAATAAAAACTATTTTAATTATATTATACAGTTTTTTTTAAAGAGTAATTTTAAAATTATAAAATTGAAAATTCATAAATAAAAATTATTTATTAATTCATCATAAAAATATATATATCTCGAGGTATTTTGGTTATTTTTCAAAAATATTTAATTTTTAGGTGAATATTAACAAAATACCAATTTTATTAATGTCATCATTTTTCTAAAATTCTTTTATTATATGAATATATTAATTTTTTTTACACATTTTCCTATAAAATAATATATTTTAAATTATAATAAATCATTTTAAAATTCTATTTGGAATTTATAAATTCATGCTAAATATTTTAAAAATTTATGTACCGTTTTAATGAAAATAATTTGTCAATAGTTTTATTTAATTAATTATAACATAATACAATGAGGTATTTTATTTTTTAAATTGTTAAATAAATAATATTTCAATTATAGTAATTATTTTAAATTCAATAGAATCAATGGAATTAATAACTCTATCCAAATCCTAAATCCCTCTTCTTAAAAATATACTTTTTTAAAAATGGGTTTTTATGTGATACATTTACTAACCTTGAGATTAATCTCTCTATACATAGAAAGTTGATTATTTTAAAATAGTCATATATTTTAGATAATAATTTTAATACTATCTGACATTGTAAGTTCTATTTTTTGGGTATAAAATTTATATTTTTAGGAATAATATTAATTTCCACGTTAATGGTGAAACAATTATTTCAAAATTATTGTATTGTTAATATCAAGAAATTTCTATCAAATAAATGAAATTGTAATAAATTAAATAACGAAACTAATATAATTTATAACCCCATAAATAAATATATTAACCCTAATTTAATTTTTAATAATTACTAAATAATATTAAAAATCAATAATGGTGAAAATGTAATTTTTCTAATAATATGAGTTTCTACAAACTGTTAGTTTTAATTTAGTATTTAACTTATTAATATTTATAAATAGAATTTGATTAAATTGATGTTAATTTTTTCTCTACTATATACAAATTTGGTTATATGGGATATGTTATATGTTTTATAAAACCTAAATTACATAGTTCAAAACAAGTTACCTAGTTTTAAAGTAAAAGAGTAAAATGTAATGCCTTAAATGAAAAACCCAATAATAAGTTTGAAATGTGTGTGGAAAGAATTTTTTTTAATTTATATACAAAAACACTCACAAAAATAAATAATTTATAAATTCTTGATCCAAATACCTATGAATAGTGTCATGTCATTATTAAAACATAAGGGGTGTTTCCAAAAGTTCTCTTATCTTATCTTATAAAAGGTGATAACTCGCACCCTTTCAAACACACACATAAATCTAGATATATTCTTTTAAAATCATATATTTTAATCTCCCAAGAATCCACTTCAATAAAAAATCATTTTAACTCATAATTATCCTATTACCATCACTTTTGAGGAAACTTCCAGGGGAAAAATCATGTCTGCAACATAAGCGTTACCTCCTCCTAATCTTTTCTTATTAATACTACTCATATAAATATCTTATCACCATACTAATATTATTATTTTATTATAATAATTATACTTAGATTTTTTTTTATATTAGTTTTAAAATCATTATTTATTTATTTTCATTCACTTATAATAATAATAGAATGTCATCACTGGGTTGCACATACTTCTATCTCATGAAGGGATGTCATCTATTGTTAATTAACTCCATTCATGGATGGTATTAATAGTGATATTGATAAAGAAATATGATAAATAAAATAAAATAATGATATTTAAATTTCAATTTAATATCCACCTTTACCACCTCTCATTCATTGAGAAATAGGAATACTAATCATGCATACTTGAAAATTACCACAAACAATATGAAATTTTTTTCATTTTTCATTTTCATTTTCATAAATAATATAAAAAACTCAGGTTAAAAATAATTAAAAAATTAAAATAATGTCAAATTTTTTTATGATTATATTATTCCAAAAAATAACATTCTTTAAAATACTCTTAAATCAAGGTAAATCATGTTCTAGTATAGGTTTATTTAACCACGTACGTGAACAATGCTTTATAATCATATTCTGGATGACTATGGGAACATGAAGAAAAAAATTATTATAATATATTAAGAATTTATTTTTTATTATATAGTTCTATAAATATTATATTAGGTATTTAAATTATTATTAAAGTAACATTTTCGTTATCTAAAATTAGTGAAATAAGTCGTTATCAATTTGGTTTTAACATAAAATAACCAAAAAAATTGGATAGAATAAAAAAATTTGTAATCAATATAAGTTATATATTATAGAATATTGATGGTATATTAATAATTAACTTCGCATCATATTATGGGTAATGATAAAAAAAATTTAAAAATTCACCAAATTTTTAAGGTTATTAACACATGTTTTCCTAAGTGTTCTTCCTTGATTATTGTATTGTTTCATTAAAATTCATTTTTTGGATAATAATTTTTACTCATTTTTTTATTTTTTTATCATTTTTATTTTTTTATGTTTACTCAAATGTTTTCTTTTCCATAATGGAAACTCAATTTTTTTATCACCAATGATAATTTTTCCCTTATGAAATTTAAAATCAATATTTTTTATATCCTTCAAAAATGTGGATTTTTATGAAAATAATATTCCAAAATGTTCAAAAAAATTACATATATAGAAAATAAATTGTTTTTGTCATCCACTCCACATTTTACCTTCATAAACATCATGTATTTTTCAACTTTGCATAATTAAATATTCTATTTAAAAGTAAATATCTTTAAATTATTTCCACTTTATTTACATAAAACTTTATGTTTTCTTCAAGTTTCCATTGTTAAATATTACTTTTAAAATTAAAATATATCATAGTATTCCTACTAATTTTATTAAAATTTCATGTTTACACCATTCAATATTCAATTTAATCATAAAAATATTCAAATTATTTCTACATCTTTTATTTAAAATTATATTTCTTTTCAAAGTTTCCATTATAAAAGATTATTTTTAAAATTAAAGGGTTTCAAAGTGTTTTTAATTATTTTATTGAAAATTTAATTTAATTTTATAGTTTTCATTATTAATTATTTACTAAAAATTAAATTTTTTCGAAGTATTTTGTCTTCGCCATTTTGAAACTATTATGTATTTTCAATGACCTTTTATTATGAATTATTTTTTAACAAACTAAAATTATAAAATAAAGAAATTTTATTTCGTAGTGTGTATGAACTGATACACCATGTCTAAAAGAAAATGTAACACCCTAATACTTTTCTATAAATTTATTTTAAAATAATTTTAACTTCATATATATCTTATGATGAATGAAACATAAGGGTTAAATGAAATGAAATACTTTCTTAAAATAATATTTAAACTGGACCAATATAACCTAGACTTTACATAAATCAGTATGAATAGTACTAACTCAATTATGAATAATATATAGTTTACACATGTAAATTTTTAACTACTGAGAAAAATTAAAATAATTTAAAAGTAAAGGAAATATTTTCTTTAAAACTGTATTTTTTTAAATTATGATTTAGTCACACTTTTGCACATAATTATTTATTATCCATTAACAATTATATAAAATTTATAAAAAAAATTAACTTTAACGTTGAAATAGTAATATCAAAATGATCTCCAACTGAAAATTTTCTATTTTCTGAAAAATTTCATTATTTAATGAATTGTGAAAATACTTAATATTAATTGGAAAATACCTTTTAATTTAAATAATTTATAATGATAAATAAAATTTTTAATTAGTTTAAAAGTAACATTAGTTTTATTATATAAAAATTAAACCAATTTAGGTCATTTGAATAATTTTCATATTGAATTTTGATAAAAAAAATCTTTGAAAACTTTTCAACATTTTCTCATTAAAATCCTTAATTCTTGTTGAATATAAAGGATTAATTCTAAATTAAAATTTTCCAGTTCTATGAATTAAATTGTAAACATTTATCCCATATTTGGAATCATATAAATTTATAATATATAATATGTACAACTTAATTTTTGACCAAAATTAAGAGTGAAAATAAAAAAATGTAATTACTGTAGAAAAGGTAAAAATCAGTTTTCTAGGGGTTCAACTACAATGATAAGGTTTAAAAATGACCAAATATCTTTTAAAAACACCATTTTATGGACCGATATCTAGATTATATATTTTATCTCCTATAATGTACATTTTTTTATTCTTTTTTCATGATAAACCCCAATGTATGGTTGAATCTTTTCAAAAAATTAAAAGCCTTCAACTCTACTCACTTATAAAAATCTACCCCTCTCATATCCACATCACACATTCAACCCCTTTTTTGGCTAATGACTTCCCAAATAAATTCCAAAATTCCCTCCACCTCTTTCAATTAATTTTAAACCATTATAATAAAATAACCTCAATATGTTCCATATAATGAGATGTCATAATGTTAAGGGAATGACCTACAAGCATATTCACTTCCATCAAAACATTAAAATAATAATCTTTCATGTTTATCGAGGAATACCACCTCATGAATCAATGTCCAACATTTTTCCATTTCCACATTTCATGGTTGGGTATGATGATGTATATAATCCATATATATAATATTTATAACACAATTATACCTCTAGTGTCATTATATCAAATATACCCCTTTACATTCTATTACCTAGGGGATACAATAATGTCGCTCATGTGTACGACGAACTACCTCCTCACAAAGTGATATTCTTTCTTTCACTAATGATTTTCATAGAAAGTGATATGGATAATGTTGATGATTATATTTGAATGAAATGACATAATTATTATATTCATGACATATTTATCATTATTTAAAGATAATATATAATTTTTTATTAACTTATTACTCAATGAAATATAATAAAGTCATTCATGTAGGTGTGGACAACCACCTTCAAGATGAAATGTGACTCTCTTTTCATCACCACACCATATAGAAGATATATATATATATATATAAGTACATTTAAAGAAATAATATGGAATATATGATATTTTTATTGTTATGTAAATATAATATATTGTTTAACTTCTTTTTATAATTAATTTTGTAAAATGTAAATGTTACTCATTCATACGTATGACCTACAGTCCCCATAATCATAACGTACTTCATTTCTCAAAAAGAAATATACATGATTGGTTTCAAAAGTAAATGTATTCTAAAAAATATAATAATTATTTGATTTTTATTATTTTGGAGATGTTGTAACTATATAATATTCCCAGGAATTGAAACATTCATGACCAAAAAAGAATGAGGAAACAAGAAAATTATCACCCAAGACAATGAAAATAACAAAATTAATTGATGCCATGGTGATGATATGTTATAAAGGGATCATATATGATATTATAAATATTAATATGGATTTATTATATCTTAATAAAATGTTTTAAAATACTATAAAGGTTCTTGAATCATGTTAAAAAAATAATTATAAGGTAAGTAAATTAATTTCAATTTACATTCCATTGAGAATCAATTCTTGTTATGCACCAATTCACTTTTATGTGATGTATATAATTCCCATTTGAAAGTTAATATCATGATTCATTCTTAGTTCAAGTTATTTTACGTTTAATGTTGAATCGTTTCATACAAGAGGATTTTATATAAAGACCACCAAGTGGAAAAAAATTGAACAATATCACTTTATTTTGTAATTGTTAACCTTATATTGAAATAATAACTTTCATGTTATAATAGTTCATTATACATTAATTTTATCTTAAATATATGTATTCTTGTTTGAGGAATATTATTATTTCCTAAACTATATAATATTCTAACATATAGTGTTTACATTGAAAGTTAATTAATTAACTAAGGAAATATTGATAAATAAGTATCATTTTATCAATACAAATACATGATGATAAAGGATACTGATTGGTGAATTAAAATGATTATTAAATATATGTGGACTTATTTATACCTACAGTGTTGTGTGGGGAAACATATTATATATTACCTTGATGCATTGATAGTCTCATGGGACAAATCAATAAACTAACATTAAATGAGTTTTTACTAAGAGTTTAAATAGTCTTGTGATAGGTATTAATGGTAGAGGCATTAAGATTCCTAAGATCAGGTAATATAATAATTAATAATTTACTTCATTAATTTTTTTATAATTATCCTTGATATTTTCACAAAGATAGTATCTCTAAATGAATATAAATCTCAATTTATTTAATAAATGGAATGGGTTTTCAGTTATTTAAATTTCCATATTGATTAGTCCTTATCTAGTTATCATATTCATGTAATTGATTATATGGAAAGTGTTCTTAATTATTTACATTTACATATTGATTATTCTAGTCAAATTGTTTTAATTCCATTTGTATTTGTTTATTTACATTTCTATTTTTATTACACTCATTGATTCATGATAGCTTCTGTTGTATTTAACCCATATTTATAAATTGATATATCCCTTATTTTTTCCCTTTACTAGGAATCTATGAAGTGTACAATGAAATATATTCAAGAACATTCATGGGAGAATAATTATATCCTAAAAAAAATATGTTGTAATTTGTGTATTCAAATTTAATATGATATTCGTATATGTATCTAGTTTATCAAGACTACTAAACTACTTGGACCTTTGGGATGTAATTCCTAGTATATTTTTACAATTTATTAAATAAGGAACAAGCTCTATGCTATTGTGGTAGAGGTATCTACAATAAGAATCAAAAGAAGTTTTGTAGGAATCATGGGAACTAAATTTAGGAAATGTTATGTTAGAGAACATAAACCTATGATATATTTTTAAGATATGTATGGAAGAATATTATTATGTTTTAGTAAGATAGAGATGTTGTGGTTTTTCAATGTAATACACCCCTCTATGAATACCATAAGTAGACATAGATTTGGGATTGATGTACCAAAATGTGATAACTCTGAAAAGGGAACATTGGTTTATACCTGATCGTCACCCAGTGAAAAATAATGGACCTTACTATGCACCTTGTTTGGCCATTCGAGGGGATATGATTATGATAATTTATGTTTCCTTAAAAATAATTATAAAGTATATAAATAAATAATGACAATGAATGGCCTAGTTTAATCCTATGGTATATTATAATAAAAAAAGGTCTCTCAAAGGAATTTTAAAATGTTTTATGAGTAAAAAAAGTGTAATGAAAAGAATTTATGAGGAATAAATTAAGAGTATGATGGATGGAAATAAATCTCATCCAAGTGATGCATTTATAGTTATTTATCTTGAATTTGGAGAACCAAGACATTTTCAGATTAAATTCACTCATCTAAATGTTAAATCCAAGACCAAGGAAGGACCCATGTTCAAATAAAATAGATAAATTATTTACGAACTGTGATTCATAAAGTAAATTTCATAATTATATTACTAAATGAAATTTTTTATAATAATCAAGAAATATTTAAGGATTCTATTAAATTTCAAAATAATATGTGTCTTTAATTACTATTTATTTATGAAAATCTCTCTAATTTTATATGTATATTATTGATCATATGTTCAAAGTCTGAAACAACCCTTTTTTGGTTTTATGTGATGGGATTCCACCATGATTAAGGATATTATGGGATTAATTTATAGAAATACAACTCATTGATTTAGTATATGTTTTCATTAAAAACATATCATAGGAACAATGCCTTTAAATTTTATAGGCATAAGTTTAAAGTTATTAATAATATTTAGGGATAATATGACCATTAATGACACTTTAATAATATTAAAATAAATTTATTTGACTTTTTGGGATAAAAAATGTGATGTATTGTTAACCTTTGTAAAATGGTTAATTAATGGTTTTTATTATTTCAAGGATTTCCATCCTTTTTTTAGAATGTTGTATGAATTATATTAATATAGAATAAGAGAATAATAACCTCTATGTTGGGTGAAACACTTGGCTTCTAGCAAGGCCACGGGGCTTGAACCCTCTACTGAATTTTGATAAGGGTTTAGCACATACCACTAGTATAAGTGATGTTATAGTTAATATTTCACTGTTTTTAATGAAAAAATTTAAAAAATTATCAATTATAAACAAATAGTTTTAATATAGAGTTTTATAGATTAATTTTTTAGATTTTTTATGCTAACCATATTTGTTTTGGAAAATAGTAAGAGAAAAATATAAAAACTTTTCATTATTTTATGGATCTTATGATCAGTGAAAAGATAAAATTTCTACTTCAGACATAAAAGATTCATTTTTAGATATTATATTCTTAAAGTAAGCGATGAATTAGAAATTGATCAAAGATAAATCATGTGATAAAATTGTAATTATTAAATAGAATTATATCAGGTAAATATATTTTATTATATTATAAGAACATATAATAATTCCTAAACTCTAGGAAAAGGGTAATGAAATTAAATATTATCCCAATTCCTTCATTTATGTTGAATCAATTGTCTTTTAAATAATTAATGATTTGTGGTTTGGAGGCCCTTAACTTTACAATTATCATTCAAATTATTATAGACAATGACCTTTACCATTCTATATAGTAATATATTCTAGGATTTATAATGGCCCATTTTGGAAGATTTTGGCATGATAATAAAGTTGGTATATTTGAATATTTTAAAAAAATTACATGTGTTCCACTTAACTCACTCGTAAATGGTCACCCCTCTCTTCTCTAATTTACACCATATTTCCCTCTTGTTTTCACTAATAGCAACCCAAATCATTAATCAACTTCCCTATACTAAACATATAATTCTAATTTTTTTCACTAATCTGACCTTTGTAGGATTTTAGTGGAATCCTTGGGTGGATATCTTAAGAAGAGGTAGTGTTCTTCAAAAAGTGTTTTTATTTTATTTCCTCCTCTACATCCATAATATTTTTAAACTATTATGATATAATAAACTAAGTATATTTCATATATTGAGAATAATTTATGTCAAGTTCATGACCTAGAACCACCTCAATAGACATAAATGGGTTATGAAATCATCACTCGTGTGTACGGCGAACTATCACCTCATGAATCGATGTCATTAATTTTTTTATTAATACCATTCATGGTGGGGTATTCTAAAGAACCCATATTTTTAAATGAAATTTTTTCCTGAATAATATATTATACATGTATAAATATATAGAAAAAAACAAATACATATCTCATTTACAAAAAATAATTTCAACAGTCAGCTATGAAACCAATGAAAATACAAAACATTATAACTAGGAAAAATATGAAATAAAATAGCTAAAATGAAAAAATATGAATCACCCTAATTTTATAAAATCATCATCTAAATGGAAAAAATTATATAAATGAAAAAAAATATTATTATACCAATAAACATGTTAAGAAATGAAAATATAAACTTATGAGTTATTGAAGTAAAAATCGAGTAAAAGAATGATGTTGTATTTATTGGGTATAAATTGAAATGGAATCATTAGAATTCGACTGTTATATGTCTATTGGTCAAATATACCCAATTTCCAATATAACTATTGGTAAATTTTGGAATAGGGAACTATAACCAATGGTTATATTTTTTAACATTATAATTAGGGTTTATAAGTTGCAATGAAAAAGTATTATTGATGCCGAAAGGAGAAATGACAACCTTGGATATTAGAGTCATGATATATGAAGTTCATTTTCCTAGCTTGGAAAAAAGGTAGTTTCACTGAGGATTTTCCTTAACCAAAACCAATCTGATATTAAACAATAGAGTCTTGAATGAAATCACTCATAGAGAAGTTCAAGTTAGTGTAGATTACCACTCAGTTCATGTTAGCTGAGCCACCCCATTAACCTACCACCATCCCACACCTTGACCCTAGGAGTATGCGACTGTAATAAGTGGTTATTTTACCATCCCTTATTTACATAAAGTTTAGTTTCCCTTGTATAAATAAAATGGTTATTCGATCAAAACAATTTTGAAAATAGTTTATTTTTAATAAAATATATCTACAAGTATGACTTATTTGATAAATTGATTGTTGGATGAAAATAAAACATAACTGTATTTCAAGAATATATTTACACTATTATAAAAAACATAGTTATTCTAAATAATATTTATTTTGATGAAATTTTATTTTAAAACACTTTTACTTAAATAAAAATTGAAAAATAATTTTATAATGTCCATTGAAATTTTTATAAGTGTTAGAAATTTGAAATTATCTAAAAAAAATCTATTTTTTCAGTAAATGAGGTTTTTTATATTTAAAATTTAAAATTATAACTTTTATAATTTTATTTAAATAAAATATATATTATATTTTAAAACGTCATGTCAAAATTATGTTTGGTTTAATTTAAGAAATGTTTCTGAAATACCTTATTTTTAGTGAATATTGAAAAATAATGTTTTGGGTTTATAGTATGTTTTATAAAGTAATACATATTTAATAAAGATTTATTAATTAATTTAGAAAAATACATGACTTTAAATATTTTATTATATTATTATTAATTATTTTAGTAGATTTTAATGATTTTCAAAACATATAAGTGACCTTTCATGGTATAATTTGGAAATTTTGATTTTAAAACATTATTTTGTGGAAAATTTACATTTCCATTACCAAATAAGTATTCAAAAATGTTTTTTAGTGATAATAGACTAAAACATATTAAAATTTTACTCAAATTTCCAATTACATGAGGAAAAATCATGGTTAATCCAATGGTTTTTTAGTTTCCCAAACCTCGATTTTCAATGAACTATATTTTGAAATAATGAAACAATTCCACCACTTTTTCTATAATTACTCACCCATTTCCCCATTAAACTTCACATCCAATATATCCTCCACGTATTTATGGTTATTTTTCCTCTAAAAGGGTCCCTCAAGGTGTTATTATTACCCTAAGTTTCCCTACTCAAATTTTAGGAACAACTCTTCATGGGATGGGAAATCTCGGCTTCTCTTCTCCATTTAAGTTACCTTTTGTGTATATATTATAATTATTAAAATGAATTAGTTTTGTTCCCTTTATATTATTATATTAGTGTAATAATAGTATTTTATTAATTTTATACCCTCATTCCATCTTTTTTTTATTTCCTTAATCTATGTTTTATTCTTGTTATGCTGTTGAATTTATTTCTCTAATTTCTATCTTTTACATGAGAAATTCTCTTTTACTTTTTATTTGAATACCCAAAAATCCATTTTTCTATGGGTATTCAACTATATGTAAAAATTAATTATCTATTTAGTTATTTACAAACATGAAACACACATGATCTTTTTGTGGGTTATAAATTATGTAATGGACAATTATTTAACCACTTTTCATGAATGATTTTGATATGAAAACTTTAATTTATTTTCAATGGATTATTAACAAATGGATTTATTAGGATAAATGTGTCTCCCATTAAATTAATATATATGTTTTTTTTAACATGATATCACTCCAATTCATTCGGTAAAGAATTTAATATCTATATATTAAATATTTTATGATACCTTGGTCAATAACCTATGTAATTTTCATTTATGACACCATGGTGATAAACCCTAGCGATATACTTATGAATGCCTCATTTGTATGTCATAGACACATTACCATGTTATGATTCATGTTCTTTTTATTATGATATTCCTCACATTCTCGTGTTCATTCACTACTACTACTCCTTGTGTTCTTATTGGTATGATTCATGATCACAAGCTATATGTCTCCATTTCTTATTCCCTTCATAGCCTTCATGATCACACTTTTTCTTTTGATGTATGTCATTAGGATATTAGATGCAGTAAAGTTAAGCTAGGTTTAATGCGTTTATATTTCTTTAAAGTAGATTTAGAATAATTATTTATATTTTTATGTAGTACGTTTCCAATTTTAATGAAACTAAGCATTAAAACATAAAGTGTTTTGTTTCATGTTGTTAAAATATTTTGAAACAAAAAGGTCCAATTCCATAGATTTTATCATTACATTGTTTAATTATTTTTGTAAATTATGAATTTATGACATAGTTATTAACCCTAGGAACAAATATAAATATACAAAATTATCCTGGTATCTTGGTGAGTATTAATTAAGTGGTTTCCAATAAAATAAATCCATGTCTGGATACAAAATGTGGACATGGATCTGGTAAACATATACCTAGGGGTAACACCTAAAACACCGTATTGATCTAGAATCGAATGTGATCTGGTGAACGACAATGGCCCATCATGGACACTTATATTGACAGACCCATGGGATATTTTTGGTTAATCATAATCTTTTTATGAACAGTTTTGAAGGATATATAGAAAATGTAATTATAAGAGATTAGTGAATAAATTATTTAAGAATGTTGTTTTATGTCTTAAAATTCCTTTATAATTGTAAGAATCTAAAAAGTAAATAGTGTCTTACTAAGTATTTTTTCTAAAATAAAAATGGTCAGAAATAGGAGGAACTGCATAAATGATGAGTGTAATAGATGGTAAACTGGTGACCATCTTAACATGATGGAAGCTTGAATGGAAAACATCAAGGGGTGATGAAAAAACTATCATGAGTTGTGAATAATAACTTGAATCAATTTGATCAACCAAATATAACTATAAATTAAAAACATTGTGTTGGTTCCTTCATGCAAAACATCCACCTTAATTTAGTGGCTCTACCAATCCATTGATTTCTAAATAATGGATTACCTCTATAGAAAATATATTTTCTATACTCTATTATTAATACCTATATAATTTCATCATGGTAGTATACCTCTTATAAGGAGAAGCCTATTAATGGTGGAAAATAATTAAAAAATGAATCCAAGAAGGGAAATTGTTTCTATGGAATTGGAAGAGTTTAGGGGAATCATTTCCAAAAAATACTCTCCTTGTTCGATGCAAACAAAAATGGGGAGGGAATTCCTAAGGTTGAATAAAAAGTAAAATGAATGAGTAGGAAGCTATGAAATGAACTTTTTCAAGACTTTCTTAATAATCCTCTATCTTTGTTATGAGTCCTAAGGTAAATGATGATATATTCTTTAGTGGAATGAGACCCCATTTATAGAGTAATTTGGAAAATCGAGACTGTGAAATCTATTAAGAGATAGTATAGAGTGCTATTAATTTTTAATTAGAGTTTTGAGAGACACATTAGTCACATAATTTAGATGAAAATAAGACAAAAAATGATCCAAAATGATGGAAAAATTTTGATCATGGAAGTGGTTGAAAGAAAGTGAAACTTCCCAAGGAAAAACAATGTGGGTAGAGGCATTTAGGGAACTAATTTCCAAGATGAGGAATGTGATGAAGGTGCAGAAGAGATGGGAATATAGCTCGGAAATTTTATGCAGAGGTAAATCCTTAACATTTCAATGCTAAAGAAAAAAGGAATATGGTGAAGTCCCATTCTAAAGGTTAATTATTCATGTGTGGAAATATTGGGGACTTTTCAAATCAATTTCCAAATTATAAGATAATGTATGGAAAACACTATCAACCTAATAATAGGACAAGGGAGAAAGTTTGGGAATTTATTATCATGAAAACTAAAGTAAAGGCTCTAAATGATGTGGTGAAAGGTATACTCATAGTGATCTCAAAGCTAGAAAGTACATTGTTTGATTCAAGTTCTAAACATTACTTTATTTCATCCATGTTTGAAAAGAATGTATAATCCATCCATGAGCCACAAATAGTATAGTTATTAGTGAATACTCTAATAGTGATTATCCTAGAATAAATAGTGTATAAAAACTATACTATTATCATTGTCAAGTAAAATATCATCAAAAATCTACTAATAAGTCCCATGGTATAATTAGACACTATATTACATATGTACTAGATCTCAAAGTATAATGATAAGATCATGTTCAGAATAAATGAAATTTTTGTAGTATTGAATATAAAATATATAGTTATTTTCAAAGCCTAGATATCCTTACCAAATTAAATTCTAGATTCACCTCCCATAGACTTATTAATAGAGATGATCATTTAAGAGGGATAAGGAAATGAATGTATAATGATAGAAAATGTACCCATTATTCAAGAATATATTGATGTATTTCTTGAAGAGTTATCTAGACCATTCCTCGAAATATAGGTAGATATCTCCATTAAACTCATACATAGCTCCAGGACAATATCAAAGACCCCATATAAAATGAAAAATGTGGAGTTAGAGGAAGTAAGGAAACAACTTTAGGATCATTTGGAGAATGGATTTATCGGACCAATCATGTCTCCTTGGGAGGAACTTGTTCTCTTTGTAAACAAGAATGATGGATCAATGCAGCTATGCATTGATAATATATAACTTAATGAGATCATTGTAATGAACACGTAACTTCCCCGAAGTATTGATGATTTATTTGACCAGATTCATCAGTCTCAATTCGCCTCAATTATTTACCTCTCATCTAGGTTTCATCAATTATGGTGAATTAAGAAGATATTCCAAAGACTTAATTCCAAACAAGATATGGGAATTATGAGTTTTTTATTACTTTATACTTGACTAATTCTATTCTTTATTTATAGATTTGATGAATATAGACATTAAGTACTTCTTTGTTAAATTATTGGTTGTTTTTATTGATGACATTATAATATATTCCATCATTTGTGAGGAGAATAAGGATCAACTAAGGTTTATATTGAAAACTATATGAAAGGATAAGTAATTTTCAAAATTCATAAAACATGAATTATGGTTACAACAAGATCCATTCTTGGGGTGCATTATAGCCAACGAAGGAATATTAGTTTACCCTTCCAAGATTAAGGCTTTAGAAGAGTGGACACATCCTAAAATAGTAACTGAGATTACTACTTTCCTTGGTTTAGAAGGATATTATGGGAGGTTTTTAAAAAAAATAAGTACATTATATTCCAATAACTAAGATAACTTAAAAAATATCTAATTTTTTCTGAAAAATTAGTGTGAAGAAAATTTTCAAGAACTAAAGAAGAGATTTCTTGTTGTACCTATATTAAATCTTACCTCTATAAGAGAAGGATTTTTTAATTATTTAGTAGTATCTTTGAAAGGGCTAGGTTGAGTCCTCATGAAAAATAATAACGCGAAAACTAATGCATCTAAATAGTTAAGGCTTGATGAGAAAAACTATCCTACTCAGTACATGGTGTTAGTTTTAGTAGTATTTAATTTGAATATATAGAGGCACTATCTTTTTGGGGTGAAATATGATATATTCATTGGCCACTAGATTTTCATGTATATATTCACACAAAAGTAATTGAACATGAGAAAAGGGATACAGTTAGAGATTATTAGAGACTATGAATGTTCAATTAATTATCACCCATTAATGTAACACCCCCATATTTCAGAGTAAGTTGATTTCTTTAAAATAATTCAATAGTTTGCGTTACACGCAACGCCAAGTTCGAGCGCACCATTACCTACCAAAAAATAGGCCTTTAAAAAGAGTTTATGAATAGTATTAACTGAATTTTAAATTTTTTATACCCCATATTTCTTTAACATCCATATTATGTGTTTCTTAGACATAATATACGAACAAATTCAATTTTTCAGATAAAAGAAGTATTTTTCAAAAAATGAAATTTTATATCCTTTTAATGGAAATACCTTATTAAATCGAATATTTGACACTTTTATATATCCAATTTGACAAAATAAACTTCTTATTTATAAGCGGTACATAAAAATTTGGTTTGGATAAATTTTTGGTGCTCTTATGATAACTTTAATATTTTGATGAATAGTGAAAAATACTAAATTTTAATTGAAAACAACTTCTTTTAATCAAAATAATTTATAGTGTTAAATTATAAATTTGATTGGTTTTGAAGTATAATTAGATTATATTTTTATCATTTAATCCAATGATGCTCATTGGAAGTAATTTTATATTTAAATTGGACATAAACACGTATCAATCTTTTGATAGTTTTAACTTCTCAAAAACTCGCTTTTCGATTTTGACAAGCGGAATATTTTTATAAATTATTTCATAAAACTTATATGTTTTGAATTTGGTAAAATAAATATAAATTTTTAATATGTAATATCAAAATTATATTTGGATGAATTTTTCATATTTTTCTAAAAACTATAAATTTTTTATGAATAGTGAAAAACAATGTGTTATTGTTTAAAGTTGACATTTTATTTAAATAATTTTTTTAATTTAAATTTATTTTAAATTAAAAAATATATACATAATACTTATATTATTCCAATATAATTCATTTAATTCATTTTATAATAACATTAGATATATAAAATTTTATTGAACTTTTTACCTATTTTAAACACCTTCTAGGCACATTTGTAAATTTACATAAAAGATAATTTTACCACTTATATGAATTGAATTTAAAAAAATACAAGAGACATGGTAGAAATTAGTAAGTAAAATTTCGTTCAATACGATCAAAATAATTTTTGGTGAAAAGTAACTTTTGAATTTCATTTACCACGATTAAAAGTAAATATAGTAATTAAAGGTATAAATGATATTATAATTACCCCAACACAAGTCCTAATTCTATTAGATAAGGTTTTTTTCAGAAAAAATAAACCTTATGAAAAAATATGATTCTTTTTTATCCACTTCGATTAGATTAGTACATATATTATCTTTTATTTGAATTAGAGTTAAAAGTGTTAAATTCAAATTTTAATAACTAAACAATTTTTAATATTGGGTTATACATAATATAAATTCAACTATAAATATTAATTATAAATATGAAAATATTTCTTACATCATAGTATTTTATTTATAATTTTGAGACAATAGATAATTAAATTTATTTATGATATAATGATGATGCAATAATTACCTTATTAATTAAAGATTAAAATAATGGATATTATAAATATTAAAATAAATATAAATTGAACTTATTGATGTCACCCACGTCTTTTCTAGGTTAACATGGCATTTTATGTTTGATTAAATTTATTTTTCCGAAGAAATAATATTGTTATGACATTCACAAATACCAAATACTAAATAGTGTCAAAATTGACATAAATGAGTTTTTAAAATAAATACTATATTATTAAATTATATAATAGTCCAAAAAATCTAAGACCTAAGGATGTATATAATGATATATATGTAATTAATGAACCACTTTAGGTTCTCATGGAATTTTATAGTAAGTTTATTAACCAGGTATTATAATAATACAAGAAGACATGGTAAATGTTAAACTATTTAACTAAGAGTTCAATCTATAAGATATGGTTAATCTGGTGACCTAAATTTTCTAAAAACTATTGGTTGAGAGTTTTTTGACTGATACCCACCTTATCCTCAAAGTAAATCCATTTGTATCTTTTAGAAACCAAAAATGATTTATAATAATATAATATTTCAAGCTGTTCTAAAAGTGCCCCTCACCTCCCTTATAAAAGAGTACTTCCCCTTCTCTCAAATTCACAAATCCAAAACCTTTTGGATCATCCAAAACCAACTCAAATATTCTCCAATATACTCTAAATTAAACCTATAGTCCTTTATTTCATCATAAAGACAACCTAAGGAGCGCTTTTGTTCAAATTAAAATGAAGAACCCAAAGAAGAGGTAATTACTTCATCACCACTTTCAAAGTTATTTTTTTCTTCCACTTCTTATTTATTTGTTGTTTCCATAATAAAATAATAAATCTAGTACCTTCTACATACATATATGTTATTATAAATATGGTACAACCATATTCATTATTCTAACCATCATATGAATGACAAATTCACTAAAAGTGCGTACTTATGGCTTACACTCTCCATGTTGTAGTGTAGTTTTTTATTCAACACTTCATTATTTTGATGGGTATAATAGTTCTTATAACATATGTAAATAATAAATATAACATGTTAATACTTCTTTATATATAATATACCATCCAATTACATATGATTTCCCCACTAATAGAATGATATTGTCTCTTGTGCATACGTACGGATTATCACCTCCACGACGCGATGAGATTTCATTTCCCATCATAAGAATTCAAGAATAATTTTCATTTGATGAATAAAAATAAATTTTAATAACTTAATATCATTTTTGTTTATGATTCAAATACATCTTATCCATAACAAACATGACTTATGTAACAAATTATATAAATTAAAATGAATCAGTTTACACTCGAAACAATGATACAACTAAAATATTATTAACAAAGAAATATTAGAAGATCATATATGATATAATATTTATGTATATGGTTCTTTATAACTTTATAACAATGATTTAACCATTTTATGGGATGTTAAACTTACCCTCAACTAAAAAAAATTATATGGTAAGGGGTTTTCATCTAACTTTTTATTCCTATGAGATTCATGCTATATCTTCCACTATTTCCTTTTGTGTGGTGTTTGTACTGCACATGATTGAATTATTTGTGTAATATAATTTAATTTATGCATACTTAAATATTCATTTTATGATACCTATTTCATGGGGTGTATGCTTCTTAAGTTACCAAACTTGTAAGGGAATTTCTAATTTAAATTTCCACTCATTAGGTTTTAGGAAAACTTCATTGATTATTTTACTCCAAAATTATGTGTGAAATAACTATTTAATTATTTATATAGTAATTTACACTCCCCTTTGTGCGGATAAAATTTTTATACACATAATCACTCCATTTTTAAATTCTCGAATCATTGATATGAACTTTATAAGGGTAATCTTAACTCAATTTTCATTCAACAAGTTAAAAATCCAAGTCATTGGTTTTGTTTTTAAAAGAATTTGTGTGAATGTACTATGATTTATTTACACATAATATCCAATCATATTGAGTGTATTTATTTTTTTCACACATAATTATGTCATTTATTTGTCCTTAATCTAAGGATACAGTATTTATAGGGGATTTCATCTCAATTTACATTCCATTAGAACTTATTTAGTGTTATGCAGCAATTCACTTTTATATGGTGTATATATTATCTTTTGACATATTATATCATGAATCTATTTATTATCATGATATTATACTTTTTTGATTAATGTTATTCCTCAATTATTTTTCTTCAAGCGTCTTTCATTTGGTTAGGAACTCTTTAACTAAAATATCATTTTAAATGTTTTAATGATTTATTCTTATAAATATTTCTCATTAATATCCATATATTAAAAATAGTTTTAATGATTTATTTAAATGGATAAGAATTTTTTAAAAGTAAAATTCATTTAAATAGCTTCAAAGTGGTATGGGAAACTTTGATACAAAAATCTCTTCTAAACGTCTTCTTTGATAAATAGTGCGACATTTAAATGTTTTAAAAAATGGGATATTTCTCTCAAATAGTTTTACTGATTATTTCTATCTATGTCAATATACTTCATTGTATTTTATTTTTATTGAGGTTGATTTATTATAATACAATCTTCTATATTGTATTGAATGAGTTATGTTAGATTGTGGATGTTCTATTTTTATAATATTCATGTATTGTGGTTAAAGTATTAACATTTTGTCTCCTAGTTATAATACGAATGATTAAATTATGGTTCACCCTTTTCATGTGAGTAATGCATTGGACATAGTAAGCTACTGGTAGGGACCTATATAGAACCTTGAGGAATCGGTAGGTCTCATAAGACAAACTAGTGTCTTGGAACAAGGCCTTGACAAAATTTATATTTAAAGTCTTGGCATGAGGCCTTGACTTTGTGGTTAAGATGTCTGATATTATGCATTCCATCATTATGAGATTATTTATTGATGTTACATGTGATTATTAGACTATTAGAATATGAATGTGTATAAGTAAATGGAATTATTTAATTTATCTTTTCCATGTTGTACTAAAGTTTGTGTTTAAAGGGCTGGTGTTTCAATTTTATACCTTTCCATAAAAGTTCATGATTATTTATTATAGCTTCTGGTATAACTCTTATACTTACATAGCATCTAAGATCACACCTTTTTTATGTTTTATTTTCTCAGGATTCCAAGAGGTGTATTTTGTTTTAAATAAAGGTTTAATATAGAAGAATAATGGAATTCTCAAAGTATTATCTGTGTTGTATTTTAAGTTTGAAATTGTAATGTGAAGTTCATGTATGTATCTAGTACTTCCAAGACTGCTAAACTGATGGTCCCATTAGAACCATATCTCTTGTGATCATTCTAATGTTATGTAATAATGCACTGAATCTGGGTAACTACGGTCAGGACATTACAGTTGTTATCAGAGAAAGTTTAGTACAAACCATGGAAACTAGATTTAGAAAAACTCTGATTAGAGAACATTACCCTAAGATAGACTTTGAATATTATTGTATAAGAAATTCCAAGAATTTTGGTAATGTAGATATTTTGGGAATTTTCCAACCAATACATCACTGTCTAGATATGAGCTGATAGAGCTGTCTCTAGAGAAGATTTATCTTAGGGTAAAACAAAAAAACACCACTTTGATCTAGACTCGAATAGGAACGGGTGTACCACAATGGGCATTGATTTACTCTCAGTTTCGACACTCCTGAGGGATATGATTTGGACGATTCTCATTTTCTTTAAAAACAGATCTGAATTATTTTATTATAATATGAGAATAAATAACCTTGGATAATCCAAAGGTGTTTTAGATTGTAAATATGGGGGCATGATATTCTCTAAAGGATTTTATGACTACTGTTACCTACACAATGCTTTCGGGATTTAGTCAATGGATAGATTCCAAGGAAGTCATAGTAACATTGTACATGATGTACGTGGTGGGAATGAAGGTGGAAATTAGAAACTAAATGGAATTTTGATAGGCGTAAAAGATATCGTGTTCATGCCAAAGCAGGTTTCAAAAAATATGATCAACAACATATATATTAATCATCTCCCAAACTCAACAAAAAAGGGAAAGGAGGAAAATGATAAGAGCTCCAATAGTGGATACCATGGATAAAATAATGATCATTTTCTATGATGTAGGATATGTGGAAGGAGACACCTAGGAAAGTGTCTCAGTGGAAAAAATGAATGCTTTATGGGGGGAAATAAGAATATAAATAAAAGAATTGCTAAGTAAAAAAGTAGACTACTATGGAGGAAAATAAAAATGATTCTAAGAATCCATTTATAGTCATTTTCCATAAATTTGTGTGACCTAGGCATTACCCGAGTCAACTCCCTATTATATAGGATAACCAATAAGTCAAGGAAAAACATATGTGGAAATAAATGGATGAAAAAATGTTTAAAAGTATAAATGTTCTTTGTTTATGGGATTAGTTTAGAAGACTTTTCTATTGTATGTTTAACCCTGCAGTTTTTTATGTGAAAATGCTACTTGTAGAAGAATTTTATTTTCTTTTGTGGATATAGTTATAAAGAAACATTTGGGTTTATATGATCGTTCATTTTGAGGCAATTAAATATTATTAATTTCTGGGATGAAAATGCAAGGTATGAGATAACATTTGTGGTTAAATTTGGTTATGGTTATTTTGAGGAATTAATATCATTTTGGAAATGTTTTAAAAAATAGTTTTTGAAAAAGGAAAACACACAGACCATGAGACAATCCATCGTGTCATAAAAAGCTATGGGAATCAAGCCCAAAATCAAGGTTCAACTGGGATTTATCACATACCACTAGAATATATAAAGTCCATAGTTAGTGTAACTAATTCTTTTAGTTAAATGATTTTATTGATAAATAATAAGTTGATTTGGGATATTATGTTTTCTCAAATGGATATCATTAGTATAATAAAATGACTTGGTTATTAAGTAATAATTGTTATTTTGGAAGATGTTCGCTCTGTTGGGAACATTATATGGCTAAAAAATAGAATACTACGGTACTTCATTTGAGGAGTAACAGTGGTTTTTTATTTTGGAGGAATCTATGTTTTTTTAGAGATTCAGGTCATTAATGGAAATGATTATACTATCATAGAGAATATGTGGTTTGATTAATTACACTTTAGTATGAGACTATAAGAGTATTTGATGTTTTTGGAGATAAATGTTATGTTTTATAATGAAAGACTATGTGACTAAATTTTTCTGAGTTTTGGGTTTCCATATTAGTTTTGGATTATATTGAAGGATTTTAAGGACAATTGTTTATTGAATGGTATTTATTGAACTTTGGGTATTGTTCCTTTAATTTTGGAAATTAAGTTTAGTATTTCCTTCTATAAACTATTATCCATTTTGGGGATCATCTAATCTTGTACTAACCATTATGTTTTTGGTTAATCTCTAAAGACAAGGAAAATATAAAGTTCATCCTTTTATGGATTATGTGATTCTCTATAAGTTGGTTCTATCACTTCAGGTATGAGCAAGTCTTCTTAATACTCCTTGTTTAAAGAAAAGATGAACTAGTGGTAGAAATGTATTAAAGGATGAAACTCTACTTGAAAATTAAGTATATATCTTTATGTTCTTATTCAATCTCATAAATAAATTCCTCAACATTATGAAATGGAACTTAAAATGAAAAATGTTGTCCTTTTAATTTTCCAACTAAGAAACTAATGGCTGTTTAACCCATCACAAATTTTAGGTTTTCTTACTGTTAACTTTCTTCTAATCATGTTTTTCTATCACTCTCCATCATAACATGACACTTATTTTATCTTCCATATCCATGTTTTGTTGCATGGAATTCTAGTATGGGTTATCTCGGGTGACCTTTGTACTTCTCTTTCTTTATTTTAAAGTAATAGTTTTATTGACTCTTTTACCGATGTGGGACATTCAACGAAGTTTCCAAGCCCAATTTTAAAATTATGAGGACGAAATTTCCAAAAGTGTGGAAGAATGTAGCACCTAAATCATTCATTGTAAGTTATTTTCTATAAAGTAATTTAATAGTTTATGCTACACACAACACCGAGTTCGAGCACACCACAAATCACCACACTAGTTGTCCAAAAATCGGTTATGAATAGTATTCATTTCAATTTGAATTTTATATACTCAATATAATTTTAACATCAATATAATGTGTTTCTCAGACAAAATATAAGAACAAATTCAATTTTTCATATAAAAAAAGTATTTTTCAAAATATGAAATTTTACCGCCTTATAATGGAGAACCCTTTTTAAATCCAATATTTGACACTTTTATATATTCAATTTCAAAAATTAAAACTCTTCTTCATAAGTGGGGAATAAAAATTTAGTTTGGATAATTTTTTAGTGCTTTTCTAAAAACATCAATATTTTGATGTATAGTGAAAAATACTAAATTTTATTTGAAAACAACATTTTTTATCAAAATAATTTAAAGTTTTAAATTATACATTTGAATGGTTTTCAAGTATATTTATATTATATTATAATAATTTAATCCAATTTTCATCATTGGAAGTAATTTTACATTTAAATTAGGCATAAACACATATCAATCTTTTGATAGTTTTTAATTCTCAAAAAACTACTTTCTGGTTTTGACAACAAGAATATTTTTTAAAATTAATTAATACAATTTATATTTTGTTAATATGGTAAAATAGAAATAATTTTTGAATTTGGAATATCAAAATTATATTTGATTTAATTTTTGGTATTTTTCTAAAAACTTTATATTTTTCATGATAAGTGAAAAACATTGCATTATTATTTAAAGCTGTCTTTTTATTTAAATAATTATTTTTAACTGAAATTTATTTTAAATTAAAAATAGATACATAATACCTATATTAGTTCAAGTAAATTTATTGAATTCATTTTATAATAAGATTAAATATATATAATTTTATTGAACTGTTTACCGTCTTTTACCCACTTTCTAGACCCATTTGCAAATTTGCATAAAACATAATTTTACCACTTCTATGAATTGAATTTCCAAAATCCTAGAGAAAAGGTTGACATAAGTATGTAAAATGCGGTTCAATATGAAGAAAATCATTTTTGTGACTAGTAACTTTTGATTTATATTTACCATGGTTAAAAGTAAATATGGAAATTAAAGGTAAAAATGATATTATTGTTACCCAAACACATGTCCTAATTCTATTGGATAAGTGTATATTGACCAAAATCAACCTTAGGAAAAAAAATATGATTCTTTTTTATCCATTTGGATTAGATTAGGACATATATTATATTTTATTTATAGAAGAGTTAAAAGTGTTAAATTGAAATTTTAATAACTAAATAAATTTTAATATTGGGTTATGCATATAATAAATTAGACTATAAGTATTCATTATAAAGATAAAAATATTTCCCACGTCATAGTATTTTATTTATAATTTTTTGAAATTATATAATTAATGTTATTTATGACACTATGATGATAAAATAATTACCTTATTAATGAGATATTAAAATAATTGATATTATAAATATTAAAATAAATGTAAATGGAAACATTTTCTTCCATACACATATTTTCTAGATTAATAAGTCATGTTATTGAAGTTTCAATGTATTTTTGTTTTTAAGAAATCAAATTGTTATGACTTTCACAAAAACCAAATACTAAATAGTGTCAAAATTGACATAAATGAGTTTTTAAAACAAATACTATTTTATTAAATTATATAATAGTCCTAAAAATATATGGTTTAGAAAAAAGACTCATATAATGATATATATGTCATTAAAGAACCACTTGAGGTTCTGTTGGTATTTTATAGTATGTTTATTAACCATGTATTGTAATAATACAAGAAGACATGGTAAAAGTTAAACTATTTATCTAAGAGTTAAATCTAAAATATAAGGGTAATATGGTGACTAAAACATGTCTAAAACATATTTTATGAGAATTTTTAGACCCATACCAACCTTATACTTGAAATAAATCCATTTTAATCTATTATAAACCGGAAATGATTTTATAATAAAATAATATTTCAAGCACTTCCTAAAGCACGCCTCACCTCTCTAATAAAAGGGTATTTCCCCTTCTCTCAAATTCACACATCCAAATCCATCAGTCTCAGCGAAACCGTTCTCCAATATTCTCCCAACTCCCCTAACTTCATCCTATATGACTTACTTTGATCAGAAAGCCAACCTAAAGAGCCCTTTTGTTCAAATCAAAAACAAAATAACCTGAAGAACAGATGATTACTTCGTCACCTCTTTTAAAGTTCTTTTCTTCTTCCACTTCCTCTTTATTTTCTGTTTCCATACGAAAATAATAACTCTAGTAAATTCAAAATACCGAGATGTTATTATAAATATGTTACAACCATATTCATTATGTTGTTAATTCTATGAATGACAAAGGCACCATACGTGCGTACGTACGGCTTACCATATTCACACCATGGTGTAGTTTTTTATTCAAAACTTCATTATTTGGATGGGTATAATAATGAGTATAACTGATTTAAATAATAAATATAACATGTTAATGATTATTTATATATAATATATCATCCAATTACATAAGATTTCACCACTAATAGAATGATATGGTTGGTCGTGCGTACGTACGTCTTACTGTTTCCACGACGAGATGAGATTTCATTTCCCATCATAACCATTCAAGAATAATTTTCCTTTGGTGATTATAAATAATGTCTAAGAACTTAATATCATTCTATATATAAATAAAATAAATCCTATCCTTAACAAACATGACTTACGTAACAAAACATATAAAGGAAAATGAATCTGTTTACAGTTGAAAAAATGATACTACTGAAATATTACTTACAAAGAAATATTAGACGATCACATATAATATAAAATGTATGTATATGGTTATTTTATAAATTAATAAAAATTATTTAACCATTATACATGAGGTTAATCGTATCCTCTACTATATTGTAAGGGGTTTTCTTCTCACTTTTTATTCCCGTGAGATTCTTTCTATATTTGACAATGTTTCCTTTTGTGTGGTGTATGTACTACCCTTGATTGTATTATTTGTGTAATATACTTTAATTTATTGTTATTTACATATTTATTTTATGATATTTCTTTCATAGGGTTTATGTTTCATTAGTTACCAAATCGGTAAGGGAATTTCTGATTACAATTTCCACTCATTTGGTTTTACACACGCATCATTGAATATTTTACTCCAAGATTATGTGTCAAATCACTATTTATTTATATAGGTAGTAATTTCGACTCCCATTTGTGTGGATATACTTTTGATACACCTAATAACTCCATTTATAAATTCTCAAGTCATTGATGTACTTTATAAGCGTAATCTTAACTCAATTTCTATTCATTCAGTAAAACATCCAAGTCATTGGTTTTGTTTTTACAAGAATATTTTTGAATGTCCTATGACTTATTTACACTGAATATCCAATAATATTGAGTAAATTTTTATTTTTTCACACATAATTTTTTCATTTATTTGTCCTTTATCTAAGGATACGGTCTTTATAAGGGATTTCGTCTCAATTTACATTCAATTGAGACATCATTGTTGTTATGTTCCAATTCTCTTTTATATGGTGTATGTACTATCCTTTGCCATATCATATCCTGAATCCATTTTTTCTCATTATATTATAATGATTTGATTAATTATATTCCTCAATTATTTATATTCAAGAGTCTTTCATTTGGTCAGGAACTCTTTAACTAAAATATCATTTTACATGTTTTAATGATTTATTCTTCTAAATGTTTCTCATTCATGTCCATGTTTTAAAAATGGTTTTAATGATTTATTTATATGGACATGAATTTTTTAAAATTAAAATTTCTTTCAAAAGTTTCAAATTGTCATGGGACACTTTTATTCAAAATCTCTTCTAAATGTCTTCTTTGATAAATAGTGAGACTTTTAAATGTTATCAAGAAGAAGGGATATTTCCCTCAAATAGTTTTACTAATTATTTCCATCTACATCAATATCCTTCATTATACTTTATTATTTATTGAGGTTGATTTATTATAATTCAATCATTCATATTGTATTGAATGATTTGTGTTAGACTGTGGATGTGCTATTTTTATACCATTAATGGATTTTTGTTAAAGTATTAACATTTTGTATGCTAGTTTTAATATGAATGTTTAGATTATTTTTCACCCTTTTCATATGATTAATTCATTGGGTTTAGTATGTGATGGGCGGGGCCCGTTATATCCCCTCGATTCATTGGTAGGTCTGATGAGACAAACTAGAGTCTTGGCCGAAGGCCTTCAAAAAATTTATATTTAGGGTCTTAGCATGAGGCCTTGACTTTTTGGTTAAGATTTCTGGCATTATGCATTCCATCATTATGAGATTAGTTATTGATGTACATGCAATTATTCGACTAGTATAATATCCATGTGAATAATTAAATGACATTATTTAATTTATCTTTTCCATATTATACTGAAGATTATTTTTAAAGGGATTGTGTTTGAATTTTATTCCTTTCCGTAAAAGTTTATGATTATTTATGATACCTTCCGCTATATTGTTTATCCTTACTAAACATATGAGCTCACCCCTTTCTTATGTTTTATTTTCTCAGGATTCCAAGAAGTGTATTATGTTTTATATGCAGGCCTAATCTAGATGAATAATGAAGTTTTCAATGTATTATCTATGTTTTATTTTATATTAGAAATTGTAATGTGAAGTTCATGTATTTATCTAGTACATCCAAGACTGCTAAATAGATCATCTCTTTGGGACTTGATCTTTTGTGATCATGCCAATGTTATATAATAATGAACCAACTCTGGGTAACTAGTGTCAGGTCGTTACATTGAAGATAAAACAAATTTGTTGATTCGTTAATTTGAAGAAAAAAAATTCTTGAAATGGTGAGGATTTAAGAATATCCATTTATAATGGACCAATTAATGTTAGATATGAGAATAATAAGGGTAGAGACATCATAAACCATATCCTAAATCATTTTTCAACTATCCTTACTATATAAGAACACGAGATCTCAAAGAAAATATATTTTTGATAAAAAAAATATGATATAGATTATTATGAACGAGATGTTTCCTAAGATCAATATTGATCAAGGTGTACCAGAATTTCATCAAGGATATTTTACCCTTCTATCCCAAAGATAAATAAGAAGCAGATGGATGAATTTTATAGATCTACATTCATTTTACATCCTTGGGTCACTAAAATGTATAGGGACCTTCCTGATCATTATTGGTGGGATAATATGAAAAAGGTATATTTCTAACCACACTCAAAGGTTCTTGGTGAGTCAATAAGTTAATAGAGAGAAACAAATTCCTAAATATGCGTTTTAACCACAAGACATACCAACATTAAAGTTACAAAATATCACTATAGACATCATCACTAGTATACAAATAACACCCATAAGAAATAATTCAATATTGTCTATATGTGTTTGACTCACCAACACTTCCCATGTCATTGATATTTGAAAAGAGTTCTCTCTAGACCAACATTCCACAAAATATGTAAAATAACTGGTTAGGATGCATGGGGAAATTTTTTTTATCATTTTATATCATGATCAAAAGTTCAAAACTAAATTTTTATAAGTATTCAACTTTCAATAAATATTGAATCAAATTTCAGTGAAGCCTATCACCCCCAAAATAATGGCCAATCTGAAAGGACTATTCAGACACTATTGGACATGATGAGAACATGCTCAATGGAAATAAGAGGTGGATAAGATCAACAAATCCCATTACTTTAGTTATTATACAACAAAAAACTGTAATAAATTATTCAAATGGAACCATATGAAGCTCTATACATGAATATCTAAAAAATATCAACTTTTTGGGATTAATTTTGTGATAAGAAGCTACATGGGGCTAATATTGTAAAAAAGATGACAGAAACAGATCATACCATCTAGAAATAGATAAAGTCATATTAGATTTGGATTAATATCTATACTAAAAACTAGAAAAGAGACATATATTTTTATGTTACAAACAATATTTCCCATTTAATATCACCATGGAAGAGAATCATATGATTTTTAAATAAAGGTAGATTATCCCTAGGTTCCATAGACCCTTTGAAATCATTGATCTTGTAGGATCAGTGGAATTATAGCAAAAAATTCCACTAAATATGGAAATCCTTCAGGATGTATCCCACATATATCCCTTGAGAAATTACATCCCTGAACCCCCACATGAATTGAATATAGGGATGGAACAACTTGAACATGACCACTATTATGTGGAGTATCTTATAGAGACATTGAACTGTAGAGAAATATTTATACACAAAAATGCAGCTCACCCTGTCAAAGTGTTGTTGAGGAAACCTAAAAATTATGTTTTGACATGGGAACTAGAGGAAAAAATGAAGCATAAGTACCCTATCCATTTCTCAACAGAGAATGTGAGTTGAAATTTCTGGTTTGAAATTTCTAAATGGGGGAATAATGTAACATCCTATGATGTGTAAATGATATTTTTTTCTTGTATAAAATATTATAAATGAAAAAATATAGATAAAATAATAAAACTTTACCTCATTAATACAAATAATTAACTTAGTCGAATATGAAACTAATGAAAGTGTCACGAACCGTCCTCGGGGCCCATACCGTGACTACCCGAAGCCCGCCTTCCTTTGGCCAGGGGCTAGTGACTAGCACCAAAGGTGTAAATCCTGATAAATGGGAAGGCATTGCCTTTATATAAGTAAAGAAACACAACTGAGTACGCATGCTATAGTAAACACTATGTAAATTGAGTACAAAAGTAAGTGATGAAAAGTAAATGGGCCAGAATACAAACCCAACATAAAGTACAGTACAACTGAAAAGAAAGTACAGCAGCAGTAAAGTAAATCAGGAACCACCGAGTCATCCTCTGTCTATCCCACCTGAAGGGTGGGTACAGATGGTCTCCTCAGCTCCTCGGGTCCGGTCGTCCGCTCTGTGTACGTCCTTCTTGATAGTCCACCTCTGGATACCGTCCCGCTACACAAGCCTCAACCACGATCAGCGATGTTCGTCGTCTGCATCCAACACAACATAGTGCGGGTTTATCCCATGTAGGGGTGAGTATACGATACTCAGTAGGGTCCCCGAGACCCCCGATGGTCTCCCAGAATCCACAAAGGATAAACCATAAAGGAAGGGTACAAACATGAAGTATCAACCAAATCTACTTAGGTATATGCCCATACATATACCTAAGTCATCATTTCCAGTTCGGCTGGAACTCACGAGCCCATGTACAACCCAGTCCACACAAGAAAACACAACCCAATCCACATAGGAAAGCACAACCAAGTCCATAAAGGAAAGCAAGTTAATCATATCGAAGATAATGATTTGAAAGTCATGAATCAACTCACACAAGTATTTTACATTCAAAGAGGGGTGGAGATGATTAGATATAGCCTCTAAATCATCTCCTCGGCCGAACCCACATAGGATCCAAGTACAGAAGTCTTCACTGCCGAACCCACGTAGGATCCAAGTATAGTAACCATCGCTGCTGAACCCACATAGGATCCTAGTACAGTCGTCATCACTTTCGAACCCATGAATGATCCAATTACAGTCATCCTCACTGCTGAACCCACGTAGGATCTAAGTAGAGTCGACATCATTGCCGAACCCACGTAGGATCCAAGTACAGTCGCCATCGTCATCGCAGTCGCAACAAGCTCTAGGGTTCCCGCACACAGCACGCTCGATTCCGGGAGGGTCCGCTCCACAAGCCAAGGGGGTCGATACATCAACTGTCACAAAGTCCAATATTTATGTATCACAAATATTCGTCTCGTCAATAGGAACTCAATGCGATAGATGACGCATCAATCGGACGCCCGACCTGAGAGTTATTGGCTTTTTCGTCCGAGGGGCCCTGTTGGTTTTTAAGTTAAAACCAACCCGACCGTACTCCAGCTGCGTCCAAACCTGAAGCGGAGTAAGCCAAAAGAACCGTCTCACTAAGAGGAATTCAACGTGATAAAAAAAACTTCCTTCGGATGTCCATTTGTTAAGTTATAAGTGTTTCCGCTCAAAGGGCCCGGTTGGTTTCAGGTTCGAACCAACCCGGCCATACCCAAACCTTACCGAAATATTGAGTGTAATATACCGAAAATACCGTCTCGATCCAAGGATCCCAATTCTACTGGAGGTGTGTCGATCGGAGGTTCGTATCCCAAGATTTGAGCATTTGAATGAACCTGGTCCAAAACTAGGGGGTTCGGGCCCGGTCCGACCCGAACCGATACCCCCTGGGTCGGCCCGAACTGGGTCGACCCCACCCGGGTCCGGGTCCGGCCCAACTGGGCGTGGCCTGGCCCACGGCGGGGCGCGGCCTGGCCCGGCTTCCAAGCCGGCCGCGGCTCGGCTCGCGGCCGAGCAAGGCGCAAAGGTGGCGCAACCCCCTTTGTTCCAGAAATGGCGGCCCCCTCCCGATGGGGTCCGCCCTTGGAAAGTACGGGGGATTACACCCCCCGGTTTCTTTAGAATCGGCCGGCCATAATGGTCGTCCGGACTGAGCCACCGCGGGACCCGTGGGGGTCCCGCCTTCTGGAGAGCCGGCGGCCGGCCGAGCCCGGCCACCCCTGCTGGTGACCACCGCGGCCTTAGTCCGCGGCTCCCGTCCGACCGGTGCGACAACCCCGCGTCCCTCCACCGCGGCCTACCCCTGCAGCGGCTTCCCTCGGGATCTCTGGCGCGGCGCGGCGGGATGGCGCCCCGCACCACCACTGCGGCTCGCTCCGGCATCGGTTCCCTTCATTATCGCACAGTGCGACGACATCGCACTGCCTTCACCTCATATGTCATTTTTGATAAACAATAAAACGGGGAAAAGAAATTGGCCGTGTTTGTGCGGTCCAATCTCCTCCCATTACATTGGTAACATTCGGCCAAATTAATCAACGAGGAACGTTAAATTGAACTTGAACGAAGATGACCCCTACCTTGATAAACTATGTCTTTTGCCAGCGACACAGAATATGGTGTCGCAGGGTGAGGTTTCGAAGACGGTGTTGGCGTGTATCCAAGGGGGGGATGGCGTCTCACACTGTCTGCGAAGAAAATACGGAACAACACGTCCTCTCTCCTTGTGGTGACGGTGTTCTTCGTCGAAGGGTGTCGTTCTTCACAGGAGGATGAAGTTCTTCAAAGGGACTTAGAGCTCTCTCCCAAAATCCTCACACAACAACCAACAAAAAAAATAAGGCCTCCCCTTATTTTATTATTTTTCCATGCATTTAAAAAACTCAAAAATAAAAAAAAATTAAGTTAATTGTTTAAACTTGAGTTGTCTAATTAATTGGGTGTTATGTTGGCAAGTTTAATGAGGATGAGATAGAGGAGTTACTCACATAAACGGGGCACTTAGGGAGTTAGGGAATGTGAAGGGTTGGGATCATGTGGGCCCCACCTCACCTTAATCCTCTCATGGGTAGTTAGTATCTAGTATATCACACCCCAAATTCCTCACCTAGGATCTAACCACTTAGAAAAAGAAATAAAATTGCAACACAATTCTATTTTACTTTTTATTTAATCCACAGTTTTTATCAACTCCTCCCAAGCATACCCATCTTTGCTAAAGGTCCTCTTAAACAATTACTGGTGTTGTTGTTCCATCGGTGCCCTCAGATTTCAATTCTGAGCACCGGTTCAAAAGATAGAAAAACTCGCTCGTTCATTCACTGAACGTACGCAAGATAAACATCAGAAATTGATTCCGGGCACACCGGGCCTCGGAATCAGGTGCCGTCAAAAACTGCATTCTCGTAAAATCCAAAAGTATTTAACAAAAAAATTCCATGAAATTTACGGGTCTTTACATTACTCCCACCTCAGGGATTTACGTCCCTGTAAAGCTACATCATAAACTAGGGAAACAAATGAGGGTACTATTCACACATCTGAGCCTCCCGCTCCCATGTGCTCTCGTGGAGGTTTCCATGCTGCCACCTGATGTGCACTAGAGAAATCGACTGTTCACTTAGGACCCTCTCCTATCGATCCTCTATCTCCACCAGGACCTCCGCAAATGTCTCCCTATCATCGATGTCCAGCTCCCCGTGATCAATGATATGCGTCGGGTCATGCACGCATCTCCTCAGGTGAGAAACGTGGAAGACGTCGTCCACCCGGTGCAACTAAGGTGGAAGATCCAGGCGATAAGCCACCTCGCCTATCCTGTTGAGAACCTGGAATGGTCTGATGAAGCACAGAGATAACTTGCCGCCCTGACCAAATCATCGTAATCCACATCGAGGTGAGACCCTTAAGAAAACGTGGTCGTCATCCTCGAACTCTAGTGGTCTCCACCTCCTGTCAGCATAGGACTTCTATTAGCTCTGAGCAGTCCTCATCCGTTCCTGGATGACTTGTACCTTTTCTGCCGTGGCCTAGACCATCTCTGGTCCTATAAGTGCCAGCTCCCCAGGGTCTGTCCAGCACAGAGGTGATCAGTAAGGCCGGTCGTACAATTCCTCGTCTGGAGCCACCCCAATGGTGGAGTGGTATCTGTGTTACATGGAAACTCTACCAAAGGTAGGTGATCCTCATAGATGCAACCAAAGTCAAGGACACATGCACAGATCATGTCCTCGAGAGTTTGAATGGTCCTCTCTGTCTGACCATCCGTCTGAGGGTGAAAGGCGGTGCTCTGGCGTAGCTACGTCCCAACTGCCTCCTGCAACCCCTTCAAAAGCCGGGAAGTAAATCGAGAATCTCGATCAGAGACGATGGATGATGGCACACCATGAAGCTGTACGATATCCTAAACATAGAGGTGTCCCAAGATCTCTACTGAGACCTGCTCTATGATGGGTAAGAAGTGGGATGACTTGGTGAGTTGGTCGACAATCACCCAGATGGAGTTGTGTCCTCTGGAAGTATGTGGAAGTCCCGTCACAAAATCCATAGATATCATGTCACACTTCCTCTTCGGGGACCTCTAAGGGATGCACCAAACCTGCTGGTACCTGGTGCTAGGCCTTCACTTGCTGGATGGTGAGGCATCGTGAAACGAACTCTGCCACAGCCTTCTTCATACCTTGCCACTAGTGTTGTCATCTTAGATCCTGGTACATCTTCGCTACTCCTGGATGTACCACCAAAGGGGAAGTGTGAAACTCTCTCAGAACCTCCGCCTGTAATGCAATTGGTACCATGGTATGTCCTCTGAAAAAGACGACGTGCTCTCCTCCTACAGAGAATCCATCAGGTGCTTGTCTTGAGGATATTTGTGCACGTTGCGTCTCACACTCAACGTCCCCACGTTGTGCCACTCTGACCCACTAAAGTAGTGAAGGAGTGACTGTGAGTGACTGAAGAAAGGCTTTTCCATCTCTATCCACGAAGGATATCTACAATGCGGCTAGCTGCTCTATCGCCTCTCCAAGTAGCTGGATGCCAGACCTCCTGCTGAGAGCATCAGCTACTATGTTCCCCTTCCCAGGAGTATAGACTATCTCAATGTCATAGTCCTGAAGGAACTCGAGTCATCACTGCTATCTCAGGTTCAGGTCATTTTGCGATAAGATGTACCTGAGACTCTGGTGGTCAGAGTAGACTATAAAGCACTCGCCCATCAGATAGTGCCGCCACATCTTCAAGGAGGAAACCACTACTGCTAACTCCAGGTCATGGGTAGCGTAGTTCTGCTCGTTCTGCCTCAACTATCATGAACTGTAAGAGATCACTGCCCGCTTTTTCATCAGGACACACCCAAGTCCGGTCCCTGATGCATCGCAGTAAACTATGTACCGTACGCCCTCCTCTGGTAGCCTCAAGATGGGTGCACTGGTTAATCTCTATCTCAGCAACTGGAAACTCTCCTGACATCTATCCGACCACACGAAGGGTTTCCCCTTCTTCCTCAAAGCATAAAGTGCTGCTGCAACTCTGGAGAAGTCTGGCACAAATCTCTGATAGTACCCAGCCAGACCTAGGAAACTCTGCACCTCTGTAACGCTCCTGGGTGGCTCCCAAGCTAGCACTGCCTCGATCTTCGCAGGATCCACCACAACTCCTACCTCAATGATGGTGTGCCCTAAGAATTGGACCTCCCGAATCTAGAACTAACACTTCAAGAGCTTACCATAAAGGTGGGGATCTCAGATTGTATCCAGTACAACCCGCAAGTGCTAGGCGTGCCCCCCCCCTCAGAAGTCGAGTAAATCAATATGTCATTGATGAAAACTACGACAAATTGATTGAGGTAAGGATGCAAGATCTTGTTCATGAGACTCATGAACACTACTGGAGCATTGTTTATGCCAAAAGTCATAACCAAGAACTCATAGTGGCCATACCGACACCTAAAGGCCGTCTTCTGCACACCTTCGTCTCGAACTCTGAGCTGATGATAGCCTGACCTGAGTTCTATCTTTGAGAACCAGTATTCTCCCTTGAGCTGATTGAAGAGATCATCTATCCTCAGAATTTGATAATTGTTCTTTATAGTCACCCGGTTCAAGCGACGGTAGTCGACACATAGTCACAAGCTCCCGTCCGCCTTCTTGGTGAACAAAATTGGGGAATCCCAGGGTGAAACATTGGGTCGAATGAATCCCTTTCCCTGCAAGTCCTCTAGTTGTACCCGTAGCTCTCGATGATCAGAGGGAGAAATCTGATATGTTGGAGTAGATATCGGTTTTGTCCCAGGGTACAAGTCAATATAGAAGTTTACCTATCTGTGAGGAGGTAGTCCTATAACATCGTTAGGAAAAACGTCCGCATACTGATCCACCACAACAGGAAAACTCAGACTCTACAAATCAACTTCTCTTAGGCTGAGACTAGCCAACTAATGGGTGATTGTCTGTCCTCTCCTCTATGTAAGTCCATCCTGTGATGTAAAGGATCCCTTCTTGCCGGAGAAGGTGAACCTGCTCCCATCTGTACAGACACACAGCACTTTGCGCCTAATACAGTCGATCTGAGCATAGATCGTAGATAACTAATCCGTGCCCAAGATGACATCGTAAGGCCTCGACACTGCTATAAGAAGATCCCAGCCGAAGCTCTCGCTTCCTAGAGTAAGCTCACATTTCCAAAAACAGTGCGTAATTGTCGATTCCTCTCCTGTAGGAGTCTCTGGCCGTAAGGATCGAGCCAACGGCTCTATCGAAATCCCGAACTCCGAACAGGGGCAGAGGCTATGAAATAATGACTCGCTCTTGTGTCTATAAGAACTGCATCAAGGGTGGAGTAGACACATATAGTACCTAGAATCATCTCAGGTGCACCGTGGTTGTAGGCCTCCACTGGCTGAAGCTGAGCCTGCCTCTGTCCGCCAGCTCTCTGTGGTCGGGGTGGACCTCCTGGTGGTGTTGGTGGTAGAGCCTGAAAGCGTCGCCCACCACCCGCTTCTCGGCCAACTCCTCTGCCTCGTCCGCCTGCTCCCTGCAGACTGCCACGGTCGAACCTCTGACTCTACCTGAGTGGTCCCTCAATCGTCTGATGCTCCTCTGCATGGCGGGTCGGGCAGTCACGCGCCATGTGGCCTTGCCCGCTGCATGCATAGCACTGCCTGCCTCTCGTATGACTGGCTCTGCTACATGTGCCCCACACCTCTGAACCAGTATCCTGAGGTCGTCCACCTGATGGTCTGGTCCACTTGGACCTCTGCGACATCTGTCTACTGCCGGCTGTAGGAGACTCCGGTACGTGCCGCCCTACGGTAGGTCTCATTGCTGGTGGAGGCTTAGCAAGAAATCTCTCTACAAAAAGGGATCGCTCCAATACTCCTGCCTAGGTCAGAATACTGAGGGAGATCATAGATGCCCTGATCTCATGCCTCAGTCCCTGCTCGAAGGTCTAGGGCCAGAAGGGTGGGTCTCGTACCATGTCCGTGGAGTAGCATGAGAGATCAGTAAATCTCACTGAGTACTGGGCTACTGTCATGTTGCCCTGCCACAACTATAGTAACTCCTAGATGCGCACCATACAGAGGGTGGCTGGAACAAACTCCGAGAGGAAGAGGCTCTTTAAGTCCGACCAAATTAATGATTCCTCTTTGTGCACCTGGAGCATCAGGCTCCACCATCTACCTGCTGCTACCTGTAGGAGACTCTCCGAAAGGATCACCATGAGGTCAGCTGGTGTCCCTACTAATCTGAAGACTTGAACAACAGCCTCCAGCCAATCCTCGGCTGCCTGAGGGTCTGTCTCCCTGCAAAACCCGGGCTGTCTCTGATGCTGAAACTCATGCAGTGCACTCAGGCGACGTGCACTCTCAAATGCTGGGGATGGTGGCATCAGTGGCTCGGTGGGTAGAGGTACCACTGTTGCCTCCGCTGTAAAGGGGCCCTGCACCAAGGCCACGTCGCTGGTGGGCTGCCATCTCGCACAAAGCTTGGAACCCTAACTGGCTTTCATCGTGGGGCCATCCTGAAAAGAAATAGGTACGCCATGGTTAATACAGTACCTGGTGAGCTGACAGAAAGTAATCAGAAAGAAAACTTTTGAAACATACATGCAATCAGTATTTTCATGCACTGAGTCGGAAATCAGAAGTCAGGGTCCTGACGTATGGATACATCAGCCACTGCACCAACACTGGACTCCTTAGATTGATAACCACACTCAATACCCTTAATACTATTTCATCACATAGAATAAATTATCAGAGTCCGGTGTTATGCGGTAGAACCGACCCCTTTGATTCCAATTTGTCATGACCCGTCCTCAGGGCCCATGCTGTGACTACCCCAAACCTGCCTTCCACAGTCCAGGGGCTGGCGACTAGCACCGAAGGCGTAAATCCTGATAAATGGGAAGGTGTTGCCTTTATATAAGTAGAGAAACACAACTCTGTATGCAAGCTATAGTAAAAACTAAGTAAAGTGAGGACAAAAGTAAGTGCTGAAAAGTAAATGGGACAGAAGACAAACCCAACTGAAAGTACAGTACAACTGAAACGAAAGTACAGCAGTAGTAAAGTAAATCAGCAACCACCGAGTCTTCCTCCGACTATCCCACCTAAAGGGTGGGTACAGATGGTCTCCTCAGCTCCTTGGGTCCAACCATCTGCTCCGTGTACGTCCCGCCTGATAGTTCACCACCTAATACTGTCTCGCTCCACAAGCCTCAACCACGATCAGCGCTATCCGTCGTCTGCAACCAACACAACATAGTGCAGGCATAGCCTGTATAGGGGTGAGTATATGATACTCAGTAGGGACCCCAAGACCCCTGAAGGTCTCCCAGAATCCAAAAAGGATAAACCACAAGGGAAGGGTACAAACATAAATTATCAACCAACCCTACTTAGGTATATGACCATACATATACCTAAGTCACCATTTCCAGTTCAGCTCCAACTCACGAGCACAAGTACAACCCAGTCCAGACAGCAAAACACAACCCAATCCACATAGGAAAGCACAACCCAATCCACATAGGAAAGAAAGTAAATCATATCGAAGATAATGATTTGAAAGCCAAGACTCACCTAACACAGGTATACTACTTTCAAAGAGGGGTAGAGATGATTAGATAGAGCCTCTAAATCATCTCCTCTGTCAAACCCACGTAGGATCTAAGTACAAAAGTCGTTGCTTTCGAACCCACGTAGGATCCAAGTACAGAAGTCCTTGCTGCCGAACCCACGTAGGATCCATGTATAGTAACCATCACTGCTGTACGCACGTAGGATCCTAGTACAGTCGTCCTCGCTGACGAACCCATGAAGGATCCAAGTAGAGTCATACTCACTACCGAACCCACGTAGGATCCATGTACAGTCGCCATCGCTGCTGAACCCACGTAGGATCCAAGTACAGTCACCATGGTCGTCGCAGTCACAGCCAGCTCTAGGGTTCCCGCACACAGCATGCTCGATTCTGGGAGGGTCTGCTCCATGATCTAAGGGGGTTCAATACATAAACTTTCACGAGGTCCAGAGTTGATGTATCACAAATTTTCGTCTCGTCAATAGGAACTCAACGCGACAGAAGGCGCGTCAATCGGATGCCCGATCTGAGAGTTATTGGCTTTTTCGTCTCAGGGGACCGGTTGGTTTTTAAGTTAAAACCAACCCAACCATACTGAAGTTGCATCCAAAACTCAATCGGAGTAATCCAAAATAACCATCTCACTATGAGTAATTCAACGTGATTGACGGCACGTCATTCGGACGTTTGGTCATTAAGTTATAAGCATTTCAGCTCCAAGGGCCCGATTGGTTTCAGGTTCGATCCAATCCAGCCACACCAAAACATTACCAAAAGCTTGAGTGTAATATAACAAAATGACTGTCTCGATCCATGGATCCCAACGCAACTAACTGTGCGTCGATCGGAGGTCTGTAGCCCAAGATATGGGCATTTGAATGAACCTGGTCTGAAACTAGGGGGTTTGGGCCCAGTCCGACCCGGCCCGATACCACCTGGGTCGGCACGAACCGGGTCGACCCGACCCGGGTCCGGGTCCAGCTCAATTGGTCATGGCCCGGCCCGGCCGAGCGCGGCCCCTTTGTTTAGGAAACGGCGGCCCCCTCCTGGTGGGGTCCTCCCTAGGCATGTCTGGGGGGTTATGCCCCCCAGTTTCTTCAAAAACGGCCGACCATAATGGTCGGCCGGTGTGAGCCACCGCGGGACCCATGGGGGTCCCTCCTCCTAGAGCATCGGTGGCCGGACAGGCCCGATCACCCCTGCTGGGGACCGCCGTGGCTCCCGTCCGACTGGCACGGACAACGGCGCCGCGCCCCTCCGCCACGGCCCGCCCCGACCACAGCCTCCCTATGGTTCTCCGGCGTGGCACGTCGGCGCTGCCTTCGCCTCATACGTCATTATTGATAATATATAAAATGGGGAGGAGAAATCGGTCGTGTTTTTGCAGTCTGATCTCCTCCCATTACATTAGTAACATTCGTCCAAATTAATCAATGAGGAACGTTAAATTGAACTTGAACGAAGATGACCACTACCTCGATAAATGATGTCATTTGCCGGCGATGCGGAAGATGGTGTCGCAGGGTGAGGATTCGAATACGGCATTGGCATGCGCCCAAGGAGTGGACGACGTCTCACACTAGCTGCGAAGAGAAGAAGGAACGACACGCTGTCTCTCCTTGTGGTGACAACGTTCTTCGTCGAAGGGTGTCGGTCTTCGCGGGACGATAAATTACTTCAAAGGGAATTAGAGCTCTCTCCAAAAATCCTCACACAACAACCAACAAAATAAAATAATGCCTCCCCTTATTTTATTATTTTTCCATGCATATCAAAGACTCAAAATTCAAAAACAAATTCACTTAATTAATTAAACTTGAGTTCTCTAATTAATTGGGTGTTATGTTGGCAAGTTTAATGAGGGTGAGATAGAGGAGTTACTCACATAAATGGGGGAGTTAGGGAGTTAGGGAATGTGAAGGGTTGGCCTCGTGTGGGCCCCATCTCACCTTAATCCTCTCATGGGTAGTTAGTATCTAGTGCATCCCACCCCAAATCCCACACCTAGGATCTAACAACTTAGAAAAATAAATAAAATTGTAACACAATTCTATTTTACTTTTTATTTAATCCACATTTTTTATCAACTCCTCCTGAGAAGACACATCTTTGGTAAAGGTCCTCTTAATCAATTACCGGAGTTGTGGTTCCATCGGTGCCCTCGGATTTCAATTCCGAGCACCGGTTCAAAAGATAGAAAAAATCGTTCATTCATTCACTGAACGTACCCAAGCTAATCTTCGGAAATTGATTGCAGACACACCGGTCCTTGGAATCAGGTGCCGTCAGAAACTGCGTACTCAAAAAATACAAAATAATTTAAGAAAAAAATTCTTGAAATTTATGGGTCTTTAAAGAATTTTCCAAACATTACAAGTAGATAGAAAATATTAAATAGAATAGCTAAAATGGGGGAATATGGATTTCCCCAATCATCTAAAATAATCTCCCCCATTACCAACACAATATAATGAAACAAAATATTTTTAAAATAAAAATAATCTTATGAAATTAAAATATAACCTTAAGAGTAATTAATGTGAACATTGTGTGAAATAATGGTGTGGAATTTTTAGGGTATAAAGAGAAATGTGACTGTTACTATTTGACTATTATATGACTGTTATTCCGATATGGTCATTGGTCAATATAACAGTTGGTAAATTTAACTATTATAATCTATACCCTTTAATTATAATTCTAACATTATAATTATTATTTATAAGTATTAATCACAACATAAAATTAATTCTTAAAGGATAAGTGATGGACTCAACCAGTAGAGTCATGTCGTTCAAAGTCCATTTTTAGAACATAGGAGAGAGGTATCTTCACTGGGTTTAAACCTTGATCATGAAAAATATGAGGTTAAAAAGGTAAGGATTGAATGAAATCACCTACCGGATGTGTTCAAATTAGTGGAGATTACCACTCAGTAGACATTAGCCTAGCCACATCATGAAACTACCAACATCGCACACCATACTCGTAGGGAATACACGAATATAATAATTAGTCATGTTTTTAATCTATAGTTACCTATAGTGTAATTTCCCTTGTATAACTAAAATGGTTACTCCATCAATCCCATATTGAGAATAATTTTTTTAATAAAATATATGTTTATGTAAGACCAATTATGTAAATTGATTATTGGACATAAATAAAACAAAATTTTATTTTTATAAAATATTCAAGAATTTATAATTAACCTAGGTATTATAGATAACATTTTTTAGTTATATTTCCTTAAAAAATACTATAATTAAAATATAAATGAAAAAAAATTATAATTTCCTTGAAAGTTTAAATAAGTGTTATAAATTTGATTTTCTTTAAAAAGTGATATGTTCAATAAATAAAAATGTTTATATTTTGAAGTCAAAACTACCATACTTAGAAAATTATTTTGATAAAATAATTTATATATTTTAAATCAATATGTCGAAATTAGAATAGGGTAAATATTTCAGATTTTTGTAAAATACTTTGTCTTTTAGGGAATAAAAAATACAGTTCTATTTTTTGGAATGATTTATGGATTCATACATATGTGATCATTATGTAATAATTAATTAATCACAATACATGAACTAAAATATATTTTTTATTATTAATTATTTTAATCACTTTTAATTGGTTTCCATATAAATAAGTGACTTTCCAAGGTCTGAAATAAAAATTTGGATTTTAAGAACATCATTCTATCGCAAATTTAATACTCCATAACCAAAGAAGCATTAAAAAATGGTGTTCTATTTTATCAATTAAAATATCTTAAAATTTAAATCATATTTAAAAAACCATGAAGAACCCCCATGGGTAAGACAATGGTTTTTCATTTTCCACAAACTATATTTTGAGAAAATATATTTGGAAATTATTGAATAGGTCTCCCAATTTTTCTATAAATTCCCACCCATTCCATTATTCCTCTCCACTCCAAATCCATCCTCCATGAATTTATAGTGATATTACCTACCAAATTTTCCTTCCAAGGTTTCCTTAATCCCCCATGTTTCCATACTCAAATTTTAGTAACAAATCTTCAAGGTAAGGGAAACCTTCACTTTTATTTTCCATTTAAGTCCCCTTTTTTGGTATGTATTTTAATTGTTAAACTAATGTTTTCACTTTATATTGTTCCATTACTGTAATAATACTATTTTATTAATGTGTGACCCTCATTAACTCTCATTTTTCTTTTACATAATCCATGTTTTGTACCCGTCATTCTATGGGATTTAATTCTCAAATTTCTCTATTTTTCATTACAGAATCACCTTTTTCATTTTATGTTAATACAAAAACCTTGTTATTTCCATGGGTATTGAACTAGATGTAAGAAATAATTTTTAATTTGTGTATTTATATAAATTAAACCAACATTCCCTTATCATGGGTAATACGGGCTGTGTTGGTCAATTCTTTAAGGACTTTTTACCCATGATTTTGATATTAAACCCATTATTTATTCTCCACTGGTTATTAATGAAATGATTTATTATGATCATGTGGCGCACATAAAATTATAAATTTTAAGGGTGCTCATTGATATTTATCCAACGCATTGGGTACAAATTTTTATCTCTAAATATGACATGTTTTACGATACCTTAATGAATAGCCTTGGTTATTTTCATTTATGACACATTCATGATAATCCTTAGTGATATGCTTATTAATGCCTCATTTTTAGGTTGTATCAAAATTCTCAGGTTATGATTCATGTTATTTATATTATATTATTCCTCATGTTCTTTTTTTTATTCCCTACTATTACACCTTGCGTTCTTATCGGTTTTCCTCATGATCACATGCTATATGTATCCCTACCTTATTACCTTACTTGGATTCATGATCACCCTTTTCCATTGATGTATATCCCTATGATATGAGATTTTTTAAAAGGAAACTAGGTTGAAACCATGAATATTAATTTCAATAGGATTTAGAATAATTTTGTATGTGTTTATGAATTATTTTTCAAAATTTCAAGTATCTAGATTTTAGTAGATCCTTTATTTTGTTTCATTCAATGAAAATTTTATGTAAAAATAATGTGGGAATCCAAAGGTATGATGATGGATATAAAGTATATATGGGATATTTATAAAACAATAATATCTCTACAGTAATTATATCATATATAACTCTTTACTTTCTACTCCGTAGGGGATAAAATATTTTCACTTCTGTGTACGGCGGACTACCGCCTCACAATGTAATGAGATTCATCTTTAACTAATGCATTTCATTGAAGTTGATAAGAATTATATTAATTATTATATGTGAAATAAATGAAATAATTTTTATATTCATGACATATTTATCATTATTTAATGAAATATATCATATTATTCTCAACATTTCACACACTAAAATATGATAACATTGTTCATGTTCATCTAGACTACCGCTTTCACAAAGCAATGTGAAAATCTCTTCATCACCACACCACATGGATGATATATATAAGTATATTTTATAAAAATGTTTTATGTATGAGATAATTATCCTTCAAGAAACATAATATATTATTTACCTATTTTCATAATGATCATTGGAAAATTGAAATGTTACTCATGTTTATCTACGACCAACCGTCTTCATGATCATAATGTAATTAATTTCTCAAAACAACTTTTAGGATTGGTTTCAAAAGTAAAATTGGTATAAAAATATGATAATAATATCATAATTATTATTCAGGATATGATGAAACTATATTATATACATAGGAAATGACAATACCATGACTAATCACGAATGAGAAAACAATGCAATTAACACCCGTGATAATGAATATAAAGAAATATTATTAACGAATAGGTGATGAGATGTTATAAAAGGATAATATGTGCCATTATATATATATATATTAATATGGTTCTATTATATGTTAAAATAATGTTTTAAAATAGTATATATGATCTTAAATAACCTTCATCCAAAATGAAGCAAAAGGTAAGAGATTTCATTTTAGTTTGCATTCTATTGAGACTAATTTTTTATTATGAACAAATTCACATTTATATGGTCTATATTTTGACCCTTTTACATGTAATATCATGATTCATTCATGATTAATTCATAATTTATGGTTTTTTATGTTTTACTTTGAATCATTTCATCCAAATGGATTTGACTTGAAAATTTTCTAGTGGTAAATGTTTTTGAACAATTTCACTTTTTTTATTATTACCCTTCTCTTGAATCAATAACCTTATTGCTATCATTTTCCATTAGAAATTAAAATTATCTTAAATATCAATATTAATTTTAAATTATATTAATATTTATAAAAACATATACCATTTTTATATATGATATTTACTTTTAAATTTATTTAACTAAATGGGGAAATATTGATAAATCAATATCTTTTACTCAATAAAAACATTGGATGGTAGGGAATATTGTTTAATGAATTAAAAATATTTTTTGATATATGATGACTTATTTGGACCCATAGTGATGGGTAAGGCCTGGTGTGGTATAACCATTTGGTTCATTGGTAGTCACATGAGAAAAATCTATAAGCTAGCATTAAATGGTTTTTTATCTATAGTTTTAAACTATGTTGTGAAATATCTTGATGGTAGATGTATCGTGATGACTAATAGAATAGTGTCCAATAATTAAGAATTTACTTAATTCGGAATTTATTTATTATTATCCATGATACATTCACAATGATATTATCTTGGGAGTCATTTCATTATCATTTTTTAATTAAATGGAAGGTCTTTACAAATATTTACATTTCTATATTGATTATACCTTATATAGTTATGATAGTCATATTATTGATAGAATGACACATTTTTTCAGTTATTTATCATTCTATATTGATTATTGTATAAAAATTATTTAAAAGGAATGGGTGTTAAGTTATTTAGATTTTTATATTGATTATGCTCACTGATTTATGATATCTTCTATTAGGAATTTGTATTTCAAATTCAGTATTAGCAATTATTCCACCATAAATTCCACTACCTATTATCTTTTTTAGGTTAAATGACAAGATCATTGTGCCTAATTGAGTTATTATCTTATTTAGTTTAGTGGTGGCCAATAGAATCCCACAATATTCAACAAGGAAAGTGGACTAATATTCCTTTAAAAATGGAGTTCACTTTTAATATTTACCTTTGAAACTCCTTAAATTTTTTCTGATAGTATTATTTGAGATTTAAACTAGAAATTTCATTCCCTTTCTTAAAATTATACTTTACTTAACTTATCTAGGAGACATGAGTTTCTTATGAATTCAGCAATTCCCTATTTTATATTTGAATGTTAATAAATTTTGATTATTATAATGAGTAATTGGATAATTAAAATGATGAACATATATTAAAATAATGAGCCACTATTTGTGAAAATAAATTGTTTCAAGTAAATGAAATTTCCCTAATATTTTTCACGCCTTGAATTTTTAAAATTCATGTGAATTTATTTATAATTATTAATTATAACTTGAGTAATTTTCTAACTTTATATTTCCCATTCCTGAGAGAATTTCTAGAATAAATTTAACAACCCGATATTTTATGAAAATTATTCTTTTTAATTTCATTGATGTCTTGTGTTGTACACAACGCCAAAATTATCTTGTACTATACAAAACATTGTATTATCTTGCAGTATATGAAACACTATTCTTGTCTCATGTTACACGTAATTTCAATTTCGTTTTGTGGAAATTATTCTACACAACATTAAGTATAGATTATGTTTAATGTATAAATGAAATAAGTTTTGATTATGTTATATGCAACACCAAACGGGGATTTTAATACATGCATCCCTTACTTGGATTGCATTACACGCAATCAAGACCTTCTTCGATAGCTTGTGTAGTACGCAATACCATGTTTCACTAAACGAGATATTATTCTAATATTATTATGAACTAGCTGTTTTGAATAGTAATACCCACTTTTTGAAATTTTATAAATTTTATCATTGAAAATGGAATTCATTTTTGTATTCGGTATATCAAAATTATCCTAGGGTGAATTTTTGGTATTTTTTTGAAAACATTCAATTTTTGGTGAATAGTGAAAACACTAGGTTACTATTTAAAAACCAACATTTTATTAAAATAATTATTTATTTTATTTAAATTTATTTTAGATTAAAATTGATAAATAATACCTATATAAGTTCAATTTAATTCATTTGAGTTGTTTTATAATAATTTTAGATATATAAAAATTTTATAGAACTTTTCACCGTCTTTTACCCACCACCTAGGAGAATTTGAAAATTTGTATAAAACATAATTTTTCCACTTCTGTGATTGGAATTTAAAAACTCCTAAATACATGGTTAATATTGAGGAGTAAAATTTGGTTCAATAAGATAAAAATAATTTTTGGTGAATAGTAACTTTTTACTTTTATTTACCACGATTAAAAGTAAATAGGGTAATTAAGGGTAAAAATGATATTATTAATACCCTAACACATTTAATAATTCTATTGGATAAGTGTAATTCGACCGAAAAAACCTTAGGAATAAAATATTACCCTTTAGGTCCACATGGATTAGATTAGGACACTTATTATTATTTTATTTAAAGAAGAGTTAAAATAGTTAAAAACAAATTTAAGTAACTAAAACTTTTTTAATATAGAGTTATACAAAAGATAAATTTGACTATAAATATTCATTATAAATATATAAATATTTCATATATAATGTAATTTTATTTATAATTTTTAGACATTAAATAATTTAATTTATTTAAGACATAATGATGATGCAGTAATTACCTTATTAATGAAATATTAACATAAGTGATGTTATAAATACCCAAATAAATGTAATTTTAGAGTTTTTATGAATTAAACTAATTTTCTAGGTTAATATGACATGTTATTATTGATTCAATTAACTTTTTTAGAACTAATAATGTTGTTAAGATTTTCCCAAAAATCAATTACCAAATATTGTCAAAATTGACATAAAATAGTTTTTAAAAAAATATTATATTATTAATTGTTATTATATTCCTAATAATCTAAGGTTCGGCCAAATGAATTAGATAAATTTATATATATTAATAATGAACCACTCGGGGTTTTTTTGGCTTGTTATAGTATGTTTATTAATCATCTAGTTTAAGAAAACAAGAAGACACGGTAAAAGTTAAATTATTTAACTTAGCATTAAATCTAAATGATAAGGTAAAAATAGTGACCAAAACTTGTCTAAAACCTATTTTTTGAGAATATTTAGATCCATTCCATCTTTACATTCTAAATAAATCAATTTGGAGCTATTATAAACTGAATATGACTTTATTATAAAATAATATTTTATGTTTTTCCAATGGTGCCCCTCTCCCCCTTTATAGAAAGGGCACCCCTTTCCTATTCTCTTCACACCCTTTTGATCCTTGAAGCTCGGCCAAACCCTGAAAATTTCTCTTCTAACCCTCTCTAGTTATATCATAGAGGTTCTGGTCTTCTCAAAAGACCAACTCTAGTGCCCTAAGAAGAATTTTAGAGGAGGTGCGTCGAGGAAGAGGTAATCTCTTCTACCGACTCTTTCAAGTTTATTTCTTCTTCTACATCCTCTTATTTAGTTGTTTCATTATAAAGTAATAACATAAGTATTAATTATATACTGATATGTTATTATAAATATGAAACAACCCTATTTCACCTTCTATCCATCCTTCGGAAAACAAAATCACCGTGCATGCGTACGTACGAAATATCATCTCCACGTCGTGGTGTAATCAGTTTTTTCACCACCACCTTAATTGGATGGGTATAATGGTGTAAATAGTAACTATATATTATTATTATAAAAACATACGGATTATAAGATATTATATCATCCACTCCAATTACATTCAATAAATATGGGAACAATATCATCGCTCGTGCGTATGTACGGATTATCGTCTCCACGTCGTGATGAGATTCATTTTCAATGTTAAAAATTCAAGAATGATTATATAGTATATATAATAGGTAATCATAAAATATATGAAAAAATAATGATTTTTGATTTATTTATATATATTTATGTATTTCATCTACTTAATTACATTCAATTCAATAAGGAAACAAAAAACAGTGTTCATGCGTACGTATGGGCTACCGTCTCCATGAATGGTGTATTTCATTCCATTTATCGATCTATTATATATATGTATATTCTGAATATATATTATATAAACCTTGTTTTATATTCTGTAATTAAGTAATCAGGATCTAAGTAATCATATTAATAATTACAAGTCAAAACAGGGATGATAAATGAAACAATTTTACCCAAAATGCTGCTTTAACATGGAATTGACAAATGAACAGATAATATAAAGTCGAAAGTGAATCATATATTATATCATAAATATTATTATGTTTCTGTTACAAGATAATAATATGTTTAAACCCAATATATAGTATTTTCAGAAACATAAGGAAGATATTGGACATAAGGTAAGGGATTACCTTTCCAATCTCGTTTTTATCTGAGATTGTTTATTCGTAAGTATTTACTGGGGTTATATTTATCATCCAGGTCCCTGTTTTCTAAAAATGGTTTCATGTATGTTTAAAATACTTTTTACCAATTTTTGATTTTTACTACATGGAATGTAAGTAATCTTTCTTTTTTTTACCAAACGAGGTACTTTTGGACTTTTTCGGCAAAAGTACGAGAATAATGTTTTTTTAACTTATACGGCATGAACCGATTTTTACGGTTTCATAACACCTTATTTTCATGAAGCTTACTCTATAAAATTTCATGACTATTTTTAAAAAAATCCTCTTCTTTTAAAATTTCATGGAATTTTGTGAAAATAAAATGATTTTGAATAAGAAAGGATACTTTCCTAAAGAATTTATTTCAAGTGTTTTATCAAAACCATTTTCCATCTAAGATTACATTATTTCATATGTGTATGTTTCAAGTATAGTGTCTCTATGATTTATATGGTTTCACTTATCTTATGATGAAATGATATCCATTTTCTTAAATGGATTATGTTATGATGGGATGTTGTTTATTAAACCCATTTTATTCTTTGGGTTATGATTAATGATTTATGTTTATGTTGTGGCACACGTAATAATGATTTTATTATGAGATGGGTGGGACCTATATCTCCCTCCAATGCATTAGGTAAAGATTTATATCTCATGAGATAGACATGACTGTAATGGTAAGTTAATCTGGTTCCATGATACAGGACCGGAACGAGGAGTGAACTCGATTCAGAAAGGGACTTTGTCCACTAAGATGGTCTTGGTAGAAATGTCTTGGCTACTATGAAAATAATAACATGTGCTTAATGGTTGCCACAATTTCATTATTTATTCCCATGATATTTTATCATGATTGATGATCCTTTATTATCTATGTCTTACATACTGCCATGTTTTATGTCATTGCTCAAGATTTTGATGTTTAAATATTATGTTCATGTTTTGAAGTTTAAATGTATATGGTTTGTTTTATTTTCTCCATGCATACCCTTACTAAGAATTTGAGATCACCCTTTATATGTTTTCTTTTCCCCAGGATATAAAGAAATGTTTTTTGGTAAAAAAAGGAAGATCTTTATGGGAGATATTGAAGATCTTTCACAACGATTAGAAGATTTTGTTCCGAGTTTCCAAAGACACTAAAACATTACGGTCCTTGAGTGTTGGTTTTTGTTATGTATTATGTATTCCGAAAAAGTAATGTAATATCTATGTACGTCAAGCTTTGGGTCTCTACAGTTGGAATCAGAGGAAAGGTTTAGTTAACCTTTGGAAACTAGGATGCAAAAACTTTAGTGAGATCCCTAGAGATATTTCTAAGGTATGTCTATGGATGTCCCTAAGGTTAAGTACAAGTATAGGTTATAGTCCTAGAATTACAGTAAAAATCTTAGAATTAACCCTAAGATGTTATATATTTAAGGTACTCCCCCTTTATTATGTTGTTTTCCCTAGCATGATTTTTGCCTCTCACGCTATTCTTTTTGGGTTTTAGACGATGGATAGAGCCCGAAAGAACTGTGTTGATCAATGTAATGGAAAATGCAATGATTTTCCTCCTGAACAAACCAATGTTATGGGATATGGAGTGAAAAATATTATTACTATACTTACAAAAGATATGAATCATTCTGGACTACCAAATGAGCAGAGAAGGGAACAACATTCTATTGAGTCCTTCATGAGGCAACGCCCACCTTCTTTTAGTGGGTCTTCTGATCCACTTGTTGTTCAACAATGGATCAGTACCATTGAAAAGATATTTTCTATACATCTCTATTCGAAACATGAAAAAGTAATTTTGGCTATTTACTGTTTAGAAGGTGAAACAGATCAGTGGTGGACTCTAATTAAGAATATGAGGCCCCAAGATGAAATTGAATCCATGGAATGGGATGAGTTCAAGAACTTATTTTTCAATAAGTACTTCCCTCGTATTCTTAGAACAAAGTTAGAAAATGCTTTTCTTTGAGCTTAAGCAAAAGGATGATGAATCTGCTGGTATATACGAAGCAAATTTTATACGGCTTGCAAGGTATGCATCTAGATTTATCTTCCAACATGAAATTAAAGTTGATCAATTCTTCAGTGGCATAAAACCAAGTCTTCGAAGGGCATTAGCTATAAGAGACTTCAATAGCTATGAAGAAATTTTTCTTTGTGCTATAAAGGTAGAAATGGAAGTTGGTGTTACATATCCATCTCATAGGTTTTGAAAAGAAACGAAATATGGAGTTCAAGGAGAAATCTCAGAATAATGATGAAAAGAAGATGAATGTTTCTTTATGCTCAATGTGTGGAAAGAATCATGGTGGAGATTTCCTTAAAGGGACTAGAAAATGTTTTAAGTGTTGAAAATAAGGTCATCGAGTAGATGAGTGTTGAAGTAATGGAAAAAGGGTTGCTAATGATGTGAATAACAAAAAGACAGCAGAGAATGCACCACCAACACTTCAATGCTTCAAGTGCAATGAAATGGGGAATTATGCTAATCAATGCCCTAATACAAGGATTAATGATAATCAACGTGAGCAACCACTTAAGGAAAATGATAAATGGAAGTCACATGCGATCACTATTTTTTATGTTGAGTATGACAATGATGTTTTGTAATGATTAAGTTTTTATGTAATGGGATTTCAAAATAGTATCATGGAATCTCATTTATGGCATCGTGGAATTTTGGAATATATATGTATTGGTTTTCAATAATTATATGGTACCGGTAAACATGAAAAGTGATTATAATATTTTTCAAATGTAGATGATATGTGAATAATGAAGGGATAAAGAGATAATGAGATGTTTGATAGTATTATTGAGCTCATGACTGATGTAAGGACAATGTGATATCATGGTTTGAGTATATAGTATTTTTGGGATTTTTTATGTGGAAAGAGTTAACTTTTGATAGCATTCATGTTTTCAATAAAGTTATATTGTAATTAATGTTTCAAGAGAATACATGATTAAGGTATTCACATGTTTGGAATGTGACCAAAAAGATATATAGTATGATATATGGGGGATAAATGATGGTATTCACATGATCGGTAGATGACATTTCTAGAAATTGTTTTCTTTATATTATGAGAGTGGACATAAGTATTTTAGATAAGCCTAAAGATTGGAATGAATTATGTTGGATATAAGTTAGTATTGTTTAAGGCTAGAAATATTTTCGATATTATTGATAGAATGTTATAATAGTGTAGTTTAAGAAAAGGGACAACATGTAGAACGGGTGACAACCTGTCGCGTCTGACAAGGCTGTAGGAATCGAACCCACAACTGAAGTGCGACAGGCCTTTATCGCCTACCAATGGCCTACAGGAAGTCCCTGGTTAGTAAAAGCTAGTTTTATTATATTAAGTGGTATGATATATGAAGTATAAGTCCATTTTAGGAACCATATACGATAAAACTCACTATAGATGGACTTATGTATATTTAATAACTTTTACTATCCTTTTGTTTGAGAAAGATGGAATGACCTATCATTCTATCGCATGATCTGCTAACATTTCACGAAAGAAAAATTCAACATCATTTCTTTAAGAGATGATGTGGAAATTGTTCATGGAACAAACAATAGTAAGATTGTACCAAAATCATGTAAGTATTTATTTTAATTAAACAATTCTTCAACTTTAGGGAAATGATCTTGAATATAAAAAAATGTTTTCCTAGTGTCCTTATATCCGATGAATCAGATGGTACCTTAAATCATCAAAAATTTAGGGCTTTGTGATTTTTTTCTTTTTCATTGCCATGTTCTCTACCACTCTCCCTTAGAACATGATGGTTAGATTTCTCTTCCATATCCATATTTTCAGCTATGTTCTCTTATGTGGAAACACAATGATTAGTTAATTTGGGTAACCATTATGTTTCATAATTTAGTTTTTAAATAAAAGTTTTTGTATTCCTTTTCACGATGTGGGTTTCTATTAAATAAACTTTCGAGTAGTAAACCATTTATAACCCCGACGAATTTTGAGGCCGAAATTAATTTTAAGGGGGGTAGAATGTAACAACCAGATATTTTATGAGAATTATTCCTTTTAATTTCTTTGATGTCTTGTGTTGTACGTGACACCAAAATAATCTTGTACTATACGCAACACTGTATTAGCTTGCAGTATACACAACACTATTCTTGGCTCATGTTACACACAATTTCAAGTTCGTTTTGTGGAAATTATTCTACACAACATTAAGTATAGATTTTGTTTAATGTATAAATGAAATATGTTTTGATTATGTTATACGCAACACCAAACGGGGAATTCACTAAATGCAGCCCTGACTTGGCTTGCATTACACACAATCAAGACCTTCTTCGATAGCGTGTGTAGTACGCAATACCAAGTTTCACTAAACGAGATATTATTATAGTATTATTATGAACTAGCCGTTATGAATAGTAATACCCAATTTTTGAAATTTTATAAATTTTATCTTTAAAAATGGACTTCATTTTTGGATTCAGAATATCGAAATTATCCTAGGGTGAATTTTTGGTATTTTTCTAAAAACAGTCAATTTTTGATGAATAGTGAAAACAATGGGTTACTATTTAAAAACCGACTGTTTATTTAAATAATTATTTATTTTATTTAAATTTATTTTAGATAAAAAAATTGATACATAATACCTATAAAAGTTCAATTTAATTCATTTGAGTCATTTTATAATAATTTTAGTTATATAAAATTTTATAGAACATTTCACCGTCTTTTACCCACCTCCTTGGAGAATTTGAGAATTTACATAAAAATTAATTTTACTACATCTATGAGTGTAATTTAAAAAATATGGGAGACACGGTTAATATCGAGGAGTAAAATGTGGTCCAATAATATAAATTTAATTTTTTGTGAATTGTAACTTTTTACTTTTATTTACCACGGTTAAAAGTAAATAGGGTAATTAAGGGTAAAAATTATATTATTATTACAATAACACATATACTAATTCTATTGGATAAATTTAATTAGACTGAAAAAACCATAGGAAGAAAATATTACCCTTTAGGTCCACATGGAATAGATTAGGACACTTATTATTATTTTATTTAAAGAAGAGTTAAAATAGTTAAAATCAAATTTTAATATATAAAGAATTTTAATATATGTTTATAAATAAGATAAATTTGACTATAAATATTTATTAGAAAGATAAATATATTTCCTACATAATGGTCTTTTATTTATAATTTTTAGACATTAAATAATTTAATTTATTTATGACACAATGATGATGCAGTAATTACATTATTAATGAAATTTTAACATAAGTGATGTTATAAATACCCAAATAAATGTAATTTTAGAGTTTTTATGAATTAAAATAATTTTATAGGTTCATATGACATGTTATTATTGATTAAATTTAATTTTTTAGAACTATTCATGTTTTTATGATTTTTCACAAAAATCAATTACCCAATACTGTCAAAATTGATATAAAATAGTTTTTAAAACAAATATTATATTATTAATTGTTATTATATTCCTAAAAATAAATGGTTCTAAAAAATGACTTATATAAGGTTATATATATTAATAATGAACCACTAGGGGTTCGTTTGTCTTGTTATAGTAAGTTTATTAACCAGATAGCTTAAGAAAATAAGAAGACATGGTAAAAGTTAAATTATTTAACGTAGAGTTAAATCTAAATGATAAGGTTAAAATAGTAACTTAAACTTGTCAAAAACCTATTGGTTGAGAGGATTTAGACCCATACCCACTTTTGCATCTAAATAAATCAATTTGGAGCTATTATAAACCGAATATGACTTTATTATAAAATAATATTTTAAGTTTTTCCAAAGGTGCCGCTCTCCTTCCTTAAAAAAAGGCACCCCTTTCCGCCTCTATTCACAACCTTTTGAGACTTGAAGCTTGTCCAAACACTTCCAATTATTCTTCTCACACTCTCTAGTTATATCATAGAGGTTCTGGGCTTCTCAAAAGATCAACTCTAGTTCCCTAAGAAGAAGTTTAAAGGAGGTGCGTCGAGGAAGAGGTAATCTCTTCTACCGACTCTTTAATGTTTCTTTCTTCTTCGACTTCCTCTTATGTAGTTGTTTCATTATAAAGTAACAACATAGGTATTACTTATATACTGATATGTTATTATAAATATGAAACAACCCTATTTCACCTTTTATCCATCCTACGGAAAATGTAATCATCGCGCGTGCGTACGGACGGAATACTGTCTCCACGCCGTGGTGTAATCAGTTTTTCCACCACCACCTTACTTGGAATGGTATAATGGTGTAAATAATAACTATATATGATTATTATGACATCATACTGATTCTAAGATATTATATCATCCACTCCAATTCCATTAAATAAATATGGTAATGATACCATCGCCTGTGCGTACGTACGGATTACCGTCTCCACGACGCGATGAGATTCATTTTCTATGTTAACAAATCAAGAACGATTATAAAGTATATATAATAAGTAATAATGAAATATATGAAATAATAATTATAATGGATTTATCTATATATATGTATGTATGTCATCTACTTAATTCCATTCAATTCAATAAGGAAAAGAAAAATAGCATTCATGCGTACATACAGCCTACCGTCTCCATGAACGGTGTATTTCTTTTCATTTATTGATCTATTATATATATGTATATTCTGAATATATATTATATAAATCATTTATTATGTTATTTAATTATGTAATCATGATCTACGTAATCATATTAATAATTACAAGTCAAAACATAGATGATAAATGAAACAATTTTACCCAAAACGCTGCTTTAACATGGAATTGACAAATGAACAGATAATATAAAGTTGTAAGTGAATCATATATGATATCATAAATATTATTATGGTTATGTTACAAGTTAATAATATGTTTAAACCCACTATACATGAGTTTCGGACATATATGAAATAAATTGGACATAAGGTAAGGGATTACCTTTCCAATCTCGTTTTTATCTGATACTGTTTATTCGTAAGTATTTACTGGGGTTATATTTATCATCCATGTACCTGTTTTCTAAAAATGGTTTCATTTATGTTTAAAGTCATTTTTACCCATTTTCTACTTTTACGACATGGTATGTAAGGAATGTTTCTTTTGTTTACCATACAAGGTACTTTTTGACTTTTCTGGAAAAAGTACGAGAATAATGTTTTTTTAACTTATACGGGATGAACGGATTTTTATGGTTTCATCACACTTTATTTTCAGGAATATTACTATATAATATTTCATGACTATTTCAACAAAATGCTCTTCTTTTAAAATTGCAAGGAATTTTGTGAAAATAAAATGATTCTGAATAAGAAAGGATGCTTTCCTCAAGAATTTATTTCAAGTGTTTTATCAAAACCAATTTCCATCAAAGATGACATTATTTCATATGTGTATCTTTCAAGTATAATGTCTCCATTATTTACATGGTTTCAATTTTCTTATGATTAAATGATATCCATTTGTCTTATATGGATTATGTTATGATGGGATGTTGTTTATGAAACCCATTTAATTCTTTGGGTTATGATTAATTATTTATGTTTATGTTATGGAACACGTAAGAATGATTTCATTATGATATGGGTGGGACCTATATCTCCCTCCACTGCATTGGGTAAATATATATATCTCATGAGATATACATGGCTAGAAAGGTAAGTTAATCCAGATCAGTGATACAGTACTGGAACGAGGAGTGAACTCGATTCAGAAAGGTACTTTGTCCACTAAGATGGTCTTGGCAGCAATGCCTTGGCTACTATGGAAATCATAACATGTGCTTAATGGTTTCCAAAATTACATGCTTTATTCCCATGCTATTTTATCATGATTTATGATCCTTTATGATCTATTTCTTACATACTGCCATCTTTTATGTCATTTCTCAAGATTTTGATGTTTAAATATTATGTTTATGTTTTGAAGTTCAAATGTATATGGTTTGTTTTTTTTCTCCATGCTTACCCTTACGGAGAATTTGAGCTCACCCTTTATATGTTTTCTTTTCCTCGGGATATAAAGAAAGGTTTTTGGTAAAAAAAAAAGGAAGATCTTTACGGTAGATGTTGAAGATCTTTCACAATGATTAGAGGATTTTGCTCCGAGTTTCCAAAGACACTAAACTATTACAGTCCTTGTGTGTTGGTTTTTTTATGTATTATGTATTCCACAAAAGTAATGTAATATCTATATACTTCAAGCTTTGGGTCTCTACAATATATTCTTTTTATTTATTGGTGAGCATATTTCATAAGTGATAATGGGACATGTCACTGACTAGAACTTCAATTTGAACTTATCAATGTTATGAATGTGCAAAAACCAACATAAAATTGTTGAGGAGCCTTTCGATAAACCACTTATCCTTAAAAGATAATATTTACATCAGTGCATCCTTAGTCTATATAGACCATGAGTGACGTCTATAGGGATGATCCATGTTTCAATTCATTTTTATCAATTCCTACCCTATGACTGGTATTTTCATGATATTATAAAATTGATTTGTCAGGATGAAGGGTGTCATGATGTAAGGGATGAAATATATTGTAAGGAAAAAATGTGGGGGTGCTTATTTGGGGAATAAATTAAGGTTTTTAATTCATACTTGATACATCATTTTTCCCATCCTAAATTAAAAAATGGAAAATGACAAATAGAATCCAAAAAAATTTAAAAATGGGTTCTGATTTGGGAAAACAAAACATCACCATTATTAGAGATATCATATTCATTATACGTGATTAGGTGGTGGATTTAAGGTTTATTCCAATTATAAAATTCAAAAATAAATGATAAGGTTATTTTTAAAAAATAAATTATAGAAGTAAAAAAATCACGAGGTGCATAAATCATTCATTATGATTTATTTGATCATAACCTTTACTTTGAGTTTTGGAGATCTGGGAGTTGATAATTTCAAGGGGATGATTTCATTCCAAGTTTGGTAAATCATGACTTGGTATGTAAAATAATAATGAATTAAGGAATTTGAATGAATGAAAAGAAAATTAACAACATTTTTCAAAGAGGAAAAGTAAAATCCATGAGTTTATTTTTTATTTGAAAAATAAGAAAAAAAAATTTATTCTATTTGAATTTTTGAAAATTTTATTTGAAATTGATAATTCATTGATTTTTTTTTGTTTTGGAATTTGAATATTGGTAGCATTAGTGCCCTCTAAATTCTATAGTGATATTTTATTCTTGCAGAAAAGCATGGTTTACTTGTGGAGAATTGATAGAGATAATATTGTCATCATTTTATATGTTCATTTTAATTTTTTAAACACTTCCAATTTATCAATCTGAGATTATTTATTACATTTTTTTATTTATGGTGTGTTTTGGGATAAAATTTGAAAACTAGTTAATTTTGGAAATTAAAAGGTGTTCTATAACTTTAGTATTTCTATCATTAAATTTACTATATATATCCAATTAACATGATTTTTTTTATCGTATTACTAAATTCATTGGATTCAACATTTACTTATTGTAAAAGAACTTATGGGAATATCTAAATGACTGAAAAAAATAAATGAAGTTAAATACCTTTGTGGTAGATAGTGTGGAACCCAACTCTCTAAGTGAAGCATAACTTAGGCTACACACCTCTAATTGAGGTTATTCCAAATTGAATTTAATGATGAATCGTATGATTATTTCAAAAATAAATTTAATTGATTTATTAAATCATTAATGTGTTCATTGAATGATATACATTGAATACATATTTATGTAATTCTCAGCCATAAAAATTAATACTCAATATTTATTCCATAACAACCCCTAGATGGGTCCAATTAATGTTAAATTTATATGGTAGATGGGTGATTCAATTAGGAAAAACCTATAAGAACGTCCCCATGGGATAATTGATAACATGGTGGATGAAACACAAGATTACTTTTATAGTACAGATTCTTGTGAGTGAGTTGTTTCACTCATTTAAATTATTATTTTATTATTAATTTTATTAATTTTACTTTAGTTTTTTTAAAGGTAATTTAAATTTATTTCCATTGTAATACAATCTAACCCATTCATTATTTTTAGGTTTTTTTTAATTTTTTCACCCTTGTTTCTCTTATATTATTCTTCTCTATTTCTATTCATATTTTCATCTTACCATCATGAACTCTTATACTTGTGAATATGACTAATTGGACTAAGGAATATCAGGGGGGAGTAATCCAAGGCTTAAACCTGAGGCCTTGTTTTTTTTACTTTAAGATAAATCTATGTATGATTCATAGTGGGTGTAATACTCTCTGTGGTTATTTGATGTTTAACTTCTTAATCTTCCGCCATTTTCCCTTGATTGAGGTTGTAGATGGAGGGAATTCTTAGGGATTATGATGTACACTTCACATTTGAAATCAGGGTATATTTATATGTGAACATATATGATGGGGTGTGTTCACTAAGAATATTTTAAGCTAGTAAACTAAGGTTCTCCATGAAAATTCCCCCTGGAGAACTTACTTTCCTCTCTAATTCTATTCTATTTTGCATTTCATAGTGATTTAGAATCAAATGGTAGTTTCATCTTATTTTTTCATTTCATTCAATTTCATAAATAATATTTCATTAATAAAATATAAAAAAACAAATTATTATTTCTTAGGTGAATTTGATTTTGTAGGTGAACAGGCTGAGTAAGCTCCTAAAGTGAGACGACCCTAGTCAACCAATGTGTTGCACTATGAAAACATAGGAATTTTGTTTTTTCATGTCTTATGATAGTATTGAGTTAATATACTAAATGGAATAATTATATTCTACAAAAAAATTTATTCTGTTATTTATGTATTCAAATGTAATATGGGATTCATTCTTGTATCTTGTTTACCAAGACTACTAAACATTTTATTCCTTTGAGATGTGATTCATTATATCTTAATCCCACATATTAAATAATAAACCATATCTGGGTTTCTGGGATTGGTTTTTCTACATTTTTATAATAAGGTTTTAAAATTTTCACTTTCCCTTCAAAAAAATGTTTTTGAAAGAAATTTTCCCTTCATTATTTAAAAGATATATATTTAGAACTTTAGTATTTACACTTAAATTTACCTTCCATGGTTTACTTTTTTGAAATTTATTTTTTATCATCCTTTACATGTTATTGTTATATAATTACTTTTAGAAAATGTGAGTTTTGATATCCTATTATTTTTTATGATCATGTTATGTGTTGTTTTTTATTGTTTTACAAAAAAAATTCTTTTTCCATGGGTTCATTATGAGATGATGTATTTTTTATTTTTAGGGGGTAAATATATTTTTTGATTATAATAATGGTGGTATTTATATACCCCTATGATGCATTTTAAAAAAACGTATATCTCATGATAGAGAAATTTTACGTAAAAAGGATAGTGAGTATTTTGTTTCCCAAAGGGTGGGTTTGATGGTGTTAATATCTACTCAAAATTTTACATGTGAATAGTTTATCGAGTAGCTAGGTTCACAAAGGGTGAGAGTGATGGAGTTAATATCTACTCAAAATCTTAGATGTGAATATGTTAGCGAGTAAATTGGATCATAAAGGGTGAGGGTGAAGTCACTATACTCAACTCAAACTTTTACATGTGATCATGTTAGCAAGAAAGTAGGTTCATAATGGATGAGTTTGATAGAATTTAGCTCTACTCGCAATTTAACATTTAAACAGGTCAAGAATTAGCTCGGTTCACGGTGATAAGGAATATTATGTTTATGATTGTTCCAAAATTTCAAGTTGTTTGTATTATTATGCAGTGTTTTCATTATTATAAATTATTTTTAATGTATTCCGGACTTTTATATCATGCTCGAATGTTTTTTGATTATTGATATTTTTTTTAAAGTCAGGTCATTTCTTTTATGGTCCCTTAATAATATTCTTATAATCTTATGTTGATCTGTAAAGTTTTATTTTTATAATCCATGTTTTCATGGGAATTTATTATTATATTTATATATTTATCATATTATACTTCATCTTTATGATCTAATTCTTACTTATATAACTTCTCAAATAATGAGTTTTTGAGATCATTCCTTTATTATATTTCAAATCCCATGTTTATAAAGATGATTTTATCATGTGAGATGTCTTCAGAAGGCCTAGAGGATCATGATTGTTGATAAATTTTTACAAGTCTTGTAAAACAACTTATTTATATATATAATATCTATCACACTAAACCTGTAGATTCATGGGTTTTCAGACAGTTTGTGCTATGTATTATTGAAATCAATAGATTAATTTATTATTTATGTGAGGACTATCTTGGGTCACATCAGTTAGTGTCATTATAGGGTTTATTTATATTGTAGATTAGATAATATGACGTTAGGGAAAACCCTATATATGAGTCTAATCAATGGATGATATTCAGTTTTTTTTAAATAGCTAATTAATTTGTTTTCCAAAAAATACATCTCTTCCAAGATTTGAGAATGTATATACAACTATTCCATAGATGTGACTAGGGGTAATTACCTGAAAAAATCATTGATTGGGAATTTACTCAATTATATATATAATGAAGGATGAGTGAGAATAATACTAAACACATGGATAGAAACTCCCAGGGGATATTCTTTGGTTGATTTCATACTCTTTACATACTATTATAAAGGATTTATTTCATAATTACATTATGGGTTTAGGTAAATAAATGTCAAAGAACAGAACTTAAATTAACCGAGGTAGATCTAAGTTATTTACTGGATTGAACAAGTATGAAACAGTTGAAATGTAAGTATCATAGTTTTAAAAGATGATTTCATTGGATAATATATATTTGTATTTATGTCCCATATTTGTATACTCTAAATCATTGGATATTATCATACCCATTTGAATTTTTTATTTGGATGAAGAGGGGTCCTGAGGATGAAGTAGATAAATGTATGTGTCTTAAAAAAACATAGTATTACAACCTAATAATGTATAATAATTAGATATATTAATTTTATTATATGCATTTTATGATGTAAAATTGAGTTTTCATGTAAAACATTGATATTTTAAAAGACAAACATTATTTGTGATAGTGTTTGTCACACACAACCCCGAGTCTAAAGGAACCATAATATAGTATACCATTATAACATAGACGTTAAGTTATTGTTTATTAATATAACTAAATAAATTATTAAAATTATGGTTATCTATTTATTAAAAATTTAATAAGAAATATTTAAAATAAAAAAAAATAAATTTTTCCTAAAAAGCTACATTTTTTCTAACAGAAGGTATAGTCACTCTTTGTACACATAATATAAAATTATTTTTTTAACAATTTTTTAAAATTTATTTGAAAAAATAAAATTGTGTTCTTAAATAATCTTATCAAAATTATCTCACAGTAATTTTTTTTTGATTTAAATAAAATACTTCATTTTTCGATTAATAGTGACAAAAACAGAATTTTAATTTGAAAACTTTCTTTTCAATTAAATTATTTATAAATTTAAATTATATATATTAATTGGTATTAAATTAATATTTGTTTAATTAAATATATATAAATAATATTTAGTTCAAGGGAATCATTTTCATGTTGAATATTGATATAAAACCTTTGAATATTTTCTCTTAAAAAAGATGCTTCCTCGCCATTTCTACGAGATTAATTTTAAAGATAATTTTTTCACTTTTGTAAATAGAATTTTTCAAAATGAAATATATATTTGGAATCATCATAATTTATATTATCTAATATGGTAAACTTAACTATTGACCAAAATGAATTGTGAAAAAATTAAAAATTATTTATCACGTTAAGGTAAAAATGGTTTTATCGGTAGTTAGAGTAATAAAGATAAGTGTTAAATTGATGTAGAAACATTAATAAAATATATTTTATGGAAATATTTCATCCCTATCATGAATAAGTCTCTTTAATTCTCAATTTATTACCATTTTTTAATGTGAAAAATGTGGGTACACAGTTATATTTCTAAAAATTACATGTGTTCCACCCACATCACTTACAAAGGGTCACACCCTCTCCTCTATTCCTCACATGTTAAAACAAGTTTATTTCTTCCAAAACCTTCCCAAATAACTTCCCAACATCCGTCATCTAATACTATAAGCATTTTTCATTGTTTAAATCTATCCTAAGAAGTTATTTGTTGGAAACCTATAGAGGCTGCATGAAGAAGAGTTACTATTCTTATTTGAGCATCTTTAGTTTAATTATTTCTACACGTCTTGAAATTATAATTAAACCATGATGATATTATAAAATTAGTATCTAATATATAATTGGATGTTTTTATGTTAATTTAATGACCTAAACCCATCTCCAAATCCATCAAATTGATTAAAAATCATCATTTGAGGGTATGGTGGACCGCCTCCTTGCAAACTGTTATCATTCATTTTTTCATTACCTGCTCTGAAGGGTTGGGTATGACAATGTATAAAAAGAATATATATCATATTTATACCTATGAAGTTATTACATAAAATATTAATTTTTTACTATCCTTTCTATAGGATATATGATAACGTCGCTCGTGTGTGCGAATGACTACCACCTCATGAAGCGATGTAATGTGTTTTTCAATAACGTTATACATATAAGGTGAAAAGGGATAAATTTAATTATTATATATGATATAAATGAAATAATTATGATATTAATGATATATTTATCATTATAAAAAGTAAATAATAACTTTTTTTACCATTTCACTCAAATAAAAGTGATATCATCATTCATATATGTGTGGACTACCACCTTCACCAAGCGATGTGACTCTATTTCTATCAACACACAACACGAATTATATATATATATATATATATAATGAAATAATATGGTATCTATAATATACGTATAATTATATAAAGATACAATATTACTTACCACCTCTCCATAACGATCATTGAATAATAAAAATGATATTCATGCGTACGTACGACATATCGGCTCCATGATCAAAAAATACTTAATTTAATAAATCAATTGTTCATTATAATAAATTAAATTATAATCTATGTATAAATATAATAATTATTTCATGATAATTATTCTATATATGGTTAAACTATATAATATTCACAAGAATTGGGACTTACATAACAAAGCATAAATGGGAAAACAAGTCGATTAACACACGAAACAATGAAAATAATGAAATATAATTAAAAAACGGGTGGTATAATGTTATAATAGAATAATATATGATATTATAAATATGATTATAGATATAATATAATTTAATTACATTATAAAATCAATTATATAGGTATCTTAATCATGTTATACTAATAAAATGTAAATTAAGGGAATTCGTCTCAATTTACCTTCATTGAGGCATATTGTAATGTTATGCATATAATTCATTTTATATGGGATATATAATTAAATTTTGACATGTAATATCAATATTAATCCATACCATATGGTATCTTATGATTCAATTTTAATTATATCATCAATGCATAATTTAATTGAAAAGTACCAAGTGGTAAAAGTTATTGAACAATATAAATTTATATTTTGATTGTTAACCTTATATCAAAAAATCACATTATTATGATATTATTTCATTTTTAATTTAATTTTAATTATATATTCAAATTATAGTATGATTTACATAATTATTTCCAAATTTTTTTCCATTTTTACATAATGTGTTTACAATGAATGTAATTAGATTAATGTCACGACACATCCCTCGGGGCCCGTGTCGTGACAAGACAAATCCCACCTTCTATAGGTCATGGGCTGGTGACTAGAACTGAAGGAGTATTCCCTATAACTTGGAAGGCATTGCCTTTATAACCTGTAACACACACAACCAAGCACACATCAAAATACGAACTCAAATAAAATTAATAGTAAATAGAGAAAGTGCCGTAAGTAAAAGGGGCCATAATACAATCCCAACAGGAACGTACAAAGAAAACATGAAAGTACAAGACAATTGATAGGTGAAAATCATCTCCTAGATCATCCACCAAAAATCCTACCTGAAAGGTAGGTACAGATCAGGAACTGTCGTCTGTACGGTTCTCCTTGTCTAACATCCACCTCCAAGCCACCTCCAATCCTGGTACTCTCATCCTTAGTCAGCACTATACGTCGTCTGCACCAAACCCAACAGGGTGCGGGCATAGCCCGTGCAGGGGTGAGTATTGCAATACTCATTAGGGACCTTAAGACCCTCAAGGTCTCACTAACTCCTCCAAGGATAAACCACAGAGCATGAAATAAACTGACAACCCTACTTTGGTATATGCCCATACATATACCTAAGTTATCAAGTATACCCATCTCAATCATGAGGAAAACACAGAATTCAACTCAAATCCCAACGCTCAACTATTCCACAATGGAAGGAATACCAAAAAGGAAAGTACCACACAGGTATGCCACACAGAAGAATACCACCGAGGTATTACCACAAAGGAATGTACCACATAAGTACGAACTCAGTTCACAGCAGGTATATATTTGGTATAGTAGTATAGATGATTATATGTAACTACTGAATCATATTAATCTACTATGAGGCTCTACTACTAACCCACAGAGGATCGCTCGGTGCTGACCCACACAGGATCGCTTAGTGTTGACCAACACAGTATCTTTTCGTGCTGACCCACATAGTATCACTCAGTACTGACCCACATAGTATCGCTAGGTGCCGACCCACACCAGATCGCTATTCATTCTTCAAGTCACAGCCAGCTAACGGGTTCCCGCACTGTGCTCGCTTGTCTTCAGTAGGGTCCACTTCACAAGCCACTAGTCGATAACCCAAATGCCATGAAGTGTCATGAAGAAGTATGCCAAAGGACCACCACGTCATAGGGGTCTCAACGCAATAGACGGTGCATTAATTAGACACCCGTTATGTGAGTTATTAGCCTTTAAGTCCCAAGGGCCCAGTTGGATTCATGCTCAGTCCAACCCGATTGTTCCCCAAATTTATCCAAAAATTTAGTGGAGTATATTAAAGGGATCGTCTCACTCCAAGGTTTCTGGCGCCATAGATGGTTCACCAAACAGATGCCTGGTGCCAAAAATATGTCTGTAAGTGCATAAATGGGTCGATGTGGGTCTGGGTCCGGTCCATCCTTGTTGGACTGACACAGTTGGGGTCGAACCGAGCAGACCTGCTGGGTCTGGCCCGACCCACGCTGGGCAGCCCGGCGTGGAAGCGGCGCGATGGCCTGAGGGGGGGGGGATGGGGGAGGCCGCGACGGGGCCGTGAAGGGTTGTCAGGCGGTGAGGATGGCCACTGGGAGGCGCAGTGGGGGGCACGTCTGGCCGAGGGGCGGCGCGGTGAGGCCACCGGGCGGCGCGAGAGGCCGCGGGGCAGTGCGATGAGGCTTTCGGGTGGCCCGACCGGCCGTGGGGTGGTGTCATTTCGCCGTCACCTTCCTCGTAGCTGACGGTGGTGATGTTCGCCTTTCTGGTGTTCCACTGGTGCCAAACACCAGCACCAGTTGACATCACCATCACGAAGAACATACCAAAAGAAGAACGACAGAGGGGTCGGGCCATATTTGGTTGGCCCGCACCCTCCGCGTTAGAGTGGTAGAAAATGGCTCGACAAAAACCTTGAATCAAGAAAATCAAATTCAACAATTTCATACAAACTGTGGATCAAGTTGTTTTGGTTGATCCACATTCTCCATGCTTTCCAAGAACAAATAATTTAATCTAGAAATTACAAGAATTCAATAACAACCCCTACTTCGTTCATTTGATTCATTGAATATTGTCTATGGGGAAGGAGAGGAAGTCATTGGGAATAGGTGGACTTCGGTGACATTGATGTTTTCTTGATCGTCAGTTTTTTGACGTTGAAGACATTCCTCATCAAAGAATGTCTCGAGGAAGAAGTCATAGTCGAAGTCGGTGTTCTTCGTTGGCGTTATTTATTGGATAGCTTTCTCTCAAGTCTCATTCCTCCCAATTCCACCAAAATAAAGAGGTTTCCCAAATAATAGATTATGTTATCTATTTAGTTGTTTGATTAATTTTTAAATTGGTTTTATTAATTAATAGAGTTGATAAAATTAATTAAAGGGGGGTGGCACCATTAATGTTGGGAAGCTGAAGAGGTTTCTCCCCATTAAGACGAAAATTATGGGTCTTTACATTATCCCCACCTTAGGCCTTAACGTCCCCATAAGATATAACTCAAAACTAGGAAAAAAAATTGGGTTTACTGAGCATGAATCTGAGCCTCCCGCTCCCATGTGCTATCTTGGAGGTTCTCGTGCTTCCAATGAATGTGCACCAGAGGTATCAACCATCCATGAAGGACCCGCTCTTGTCGATCCTCAATCTCAACAGGAACCTCCGTAAAAGTCTCCCAGCATCGACTTCCATCTCGTCGTGGTCGTGATGTGAGTAGTGTCATGCCCGTATCTTCTCAATTGGGATAAGTGGAAGACGTCGTGCACCCGGTGCAACTGAGGTGGAAGAGCTAAGTGGTAATCCACCTCGCCAACTCTATTGATGACCTGCGAAGGTCTGATGAATCTTAGAGATAGCTTTCCACCTCATCCAAATATTCACAATCCTCATCGAGTTGAGACCCATAAAAAGACATGGTCACCATCCTCAAAATTCAAAGGTCTCCCTCTCCTGTTGGTATATGACTTCTGCCAACTCTGTGCAGTCTTCATATGCTCTTGGAGGATCTGCACCGTCTCTGTGGTAGCCTGTACCATCTCCGGTCCCACTAGTGTTTACTCCCCTGGGTCATTCCAGCACAAAGGTGATCTGTAATGTCTCCCATACAACACCTCAAAAGGTGTCATCCCAATGGTGGAGTGATAGCTATTGTTGTATGAAAACTCCACTAAAGGCAAGTGATCCACCCAGATGCGACTGATGTCAAGGATTAAAGCATGCAGCATATCCTCAAGGGTCTGAATGGTCTGCTAAGTCTGACCATCCGTCTGAGGATGGAAGGTGGTTCTCAAATGAGTAGTGTGCCGAAAGCCTCCTATAACCCCTTCCATATATGGGAAGTGAAACGTGCATCATGATCGGAGACAATCATTGAGGGTACTCTATGTAATAGCATAATCTTCTCCACAGAGAGGCATCCCAAGCTCTCTACTGAACCCAGCTCTCTAATCTGTGGGAAGTGGGCCGACTTGATGAGTCATTTGACGATCACCCAAATTGAGTCATGTCCCCTGGATGTACGTGGAATTCATGTCATGAAGTCTATGGATATCCCATCCGACTTCCACTCTTGGACCTCTAATGGCTGAACCAAGGCTGCTGGTACCTGATTATCTTCCTTTACTTGCTAAAAAGTGAGGCACCGAGAGACAAGCTCTGCAACTACTTTCTTCATTCCTAGCCACCAGTTCTGTTGTTTGAGATCCTGGTACATCTTCGCCACTCTTGGATTCACTAATAGAGGGTATGTGTGGAACTCCCTCAACACATCCTCCCAAAGTGACACTGGTACCATGGTATGTCCTCAGAAGAGGATAACGTGCACCCCACCATCAGAAAATCCATCACGTGCCTACCCTGTGGATATCAGAGCACATTGAGCCACGCAGTCAGTGTCCCCACACTGCACCTCCCTGAAAAACTAAAGAAGTGGGGGAGTGACTATAAGAGACTGAAGAAAATATGCTCCATCCCGATCCAAAATGGATAAATGCAATGTGTCCAACTGCTTCATAGCCTCACCTAGCAGTTGTTTACCATATCTCTGGCTGAGTGAATCTACTACAACGTGCCCCTTCCCAAGAGTATAGACTATCTCGAAGTCATCGTCCAAGAGGAACTAAATCCAATATTGTTGTCTCATGTTTAGGTCCTTCTGAGAGAAGATATACCTGAGACTCTTGTAATCAGAGTACACTGTAAAACGCTCTCCCATCAAGTAATGTCGCCACATTTTCATGGAAAAGTCCATTGCTTCTAACTCCAGGTCAGGGGTAGCGTAGTTCTTCTCATGGTGTCTCATCTGTCAAGAACCATATGCGATCACTTCTCTCTCCTCCATTAGGACACATCTGGGCGTGGTCCCTGATTCGTCGTAGTATACTATATACCCTAATCCATCCTCTTGAATACTCAAGATGGGGGAACTAGTCAGCCTCTACCTCAGCTCTTGAAAGCTCTGCTGGCATCTCTCTGACCAAAGGAAGGGTTGCCCCTTCTTTTTCAACACTGAATGTGGTGATACAACTCTGGAGAAATTTGGCACAAATATTCGGTAGTATCTAGCCAAACCAATTAAATTCTTTACCTCTGTCACACTCATGGGTAGATCCCAAGCAAGTACTGCCATAATCTTTACTGGATCCACTACAACTCTGGCCTCCGATATGACAAGTACCAGAAAGTGAACCTCTCAGATCCAGAACTGGCACTTCGAGAGCTTACCATAAATCTGGTTCTCTCAGTGTTTTTCTAGTACTACCTATAAATTATTGGCATGCTCCTCCTCAGTAGTCGAGTAGATCATAATGTTTTTGATGATGACTATTACAAAGCGATCAAGGTATGGCTGAAGGATCCGTTTAATGAGTCCCATGAACACCATGGGAGTGTTGGTTACACTAAATGACATGACCAAGAACTCGTAACAGTCTTACCAACATCTGAAATTCGTCTTCTGCACGTCCTCTCCTTGCAATCTGAGCTGGTGATATTCTGATCTGAGTTCTATCTTCAAGAACCAATGTGCTCCCTTCAGCTAATCAAATAGGTCGCCAATCCTCGTAAGTGGGTAATTGTTCTACATGGTCACCAGGTTCAAGCACTAATAGTCGACACAATGTCTCAATCTCCCATTCGGCTTCTTGGAGAATAGAATCGTGGCTACCCAATGGGAAACACTGTGCTAAATGAACCCTTTCCCTTGTAATACCTCCAGTTGTACCCGCAGCTCACAAAGCTCAGCAGGAGCCATCCGATATGCTGATGTAGATATCAGAATCTTCCCAGGGTACAAGTCAATGTAAAATTCCACCTCTATGCGAGGTGTTAGAACCAAAACATCATTAGGGAAGACATCTACATACTGGTCCACCACTACAGGATAGCTGAGACTATCTACATCAGCCGCTCCGAGGGTAAGGTGAGCCAACTAATGTCTCATCAGCTGCAACCTCCTCTGTGTATGTCAATCATGTGCTACATAGGCTCTCTTCTCACTGTTGAAGATAAACCTAGTCCCATCCGTGCGGAAACACCTCACTTTGCACCTATTATAGTCAATTTGAGCATGGACTGTAGATAACTTGTCTCTACCCACGATGACATCGTAAGTCCTTGACGCTGCTACTAAGAGATCCCAGACGAAGGTCTCACCTCCTAGAGTAATCTCACACAGTCGGAAGTAGTGCATAATCATAGAATCCGCTCTCATAGGAGTCTCTAGCGATAATGATCAATCCAATGCCTCACTTAGAATCTCTGAGCTCCAAACGAGGGTAGTGGAAATAAAAGAATGACTGGAACCTGTGTCTATAAGTACTGCATCTAAGGTGGAATAGATAGAGATCGTAGCTTGTATCATCTTCAGAGCACCATGAATTTAGGCCTCAGCGGCCTGGAGCTGAGCTATCCCCTTTCCACCTGCTCCCTACGGTCATGGTGGACCTCCTGGTGGTGGTGGTGGTGGTGGTAACATCTCGAATCATCACCCACTGCTAACTTCACGACCATCTCCTCTTCCACGTCCACCTACTCTATGCAGACCTCCTCAGTCGAATCTATGTATCTACTTGGGTGGTACTTCGACCACCTTATAATCATCCATATGGTGGGTCATACAGTCACTAGACATGTGACCCTACCTACCACATGTGTAACACTACCCGCTCCGGGCATGACTGGCTCTGCCTCATGTGCCCCGCACAACCAACCCAGAATCCTGTGGTTGTCCATTTGTATGATTGGTCCTCTTGGACCTCTGTGTCATATGTCTGTTTCCAGCTATAGAAGACTCTTCTATGTGAAGACTGATAGTGGGTCTCTCTACAGGTGACTGCTCTGCAAGGAAACTCTCCACTAGGAGGGATCTTTGTAACACCCCTGCCCGCGCCCGGATGCTAAGTGAGATCATCAAAGCCCTGATCTCCCTCCAGAGTCCCTGGTCGAAGGTCTAGGCCCTGAAGAATGGGTATCACACAATGTTTGTGGAGTAGCATGAGAGTTCAGTGATCCTCGTTGAGTATTGAGACACAGTCATGCTGCCCTGCTGTAGATGAAGTAGCTTATAAATACGCACTACGCGAAGAGTCGCTGGCACAAAATCTGCCTGAAACAGGCTCTCGAAGTCTGCCCAGAGAAGCGTCACCTCATCGTGATCATGGAGCATCAATATCTACCATCCCCCTGCTGCATCCAATAGAAGGCCGGTGGCAAGGATCACCATGAGATCAGCTGGTGTCCCTATTAGTTGAAAGACACTCACCACGACCACCATCCTATCCTCAACCACACGTGGGTCTGTCTCTCCCCTAATCCTAGGTGGACTAAGGCAATGGAACTCGTGAAATGCGCTCAAGCAGTGTGGTCCCTATGATTTTGGGTCTGGTGGCATTGGTGGCCCAACGAGTAATGGTACCTCTAGTGCCTCCACTGGTGCCTCAACTGAAAGTGGGCCCTGCACAGAGGCCTCATCACTCGATGGGCTGTCAGTGCGTACTATATCTGGAACCCTAGATGGCTATCTGTGTGGAGGCATACTGAAAAGAAAGAGGTGTGTTAGGGTCAATAAGTTATACCTTGTGAGATGAATCAAAGAGATCACAAAGAAAACTCTTCAAAACACACACGTAATCAGCGTTTTCGTGCACTGAGTTGGAAATCAGAATTCAAGGTCCTAGTGTACAGATACATCGGCTGCTGCACCAACACTGGATTCCCCAAACCGATAACCACACTCACTATACTTAACACTATTTCCTTTTAAAATATAGGAGTATTATGTTCAATGGTAGAACCGACTCCTATGATACCAATTTGTCATGACACGTCCCCAGGGGCATGTGCCTTGACTACCCTAAGCCTGCCTTCCATTGGCCATGGGATGACGACTAGCACTGAATGTGTATTCCCTAAAAATGGGAAGTCGTTGTCTTTATAACTTGTAACACACAAAACCAAGTACACAACATGATACGAACTCAATTAAATTGAATACTAAACATAGTGAGTACAGTAAGTAAAAGGGTCTAGAATACAAGCCCAACTAGAAAGTACAAGGAAAATTGGAAAGTACAAGACGACTGATTGGTGAAATGTAACAACTGGATTTTCCACCACGAATCCTACATGAAGGGTAGGTACAGCTCACAAACGACTGTCTCTACGGTTCGCCTCATCTAAAGTCCACCTCTGAGCCACCTCCAGTCCTAGTACACCGGTCCTTAGTCAGCGTTTTCCATCGTCTGCATCAAACAAAAAAAGGTGCAGGTATTGCCCGAGCAGGGTTGAGTATAACGATACTCAGTAGGGACCCTGAGACCCCCACTCTCTCACAAAATCCATCGAAGATAAACCGCACAGCATGAAATAAATTGACAACCCTACTTAGGTATATTCCCATACATATACCTATGTTATCAAGTATATCCATCTCAATCATGAGGAAAACACAGAGTCTATCTCAAAGCACAAAGCTCATCTGTTCCAAAAAGGAAGGAATACCATGAAGGCAAGTACCACACAGGTACGACACACAGAAGAATACAACCATGGTATTACCACAAAACAAAGTACCACATAGGTATGGACTTAGATCACACCAGATATATCTTAGGTACAGTTTTAGAGATCATTATATGTAACTACTGAATCATCTTACTCTGTTATGAGGCTCTATTGCTGACCCACAAAGGATCTCTCGGTGCTGACCCACACAAGATCGCTCGGTGCTGACCCACACCGGATCGTTTGGTGTTGACCCACATAGGATAACTCGGTGCTAACCCATCTAGGATCACTAGGTGCTGATCCACACAAGATCACTATTCATTCTTCATGTCACAGCCACCTACTGGGTTCCTACACTACGCTCGCTTGTCCCTTGGAGGGTCCGCACTATAAGACACTGATCAATACTCCAACTTCCACTAAGTCTCATGAAAAAGTATCCCAAAGGACCACCACATCATAGGGGTCTCAACACAATATACGGTGCATCAATCAGATGCCAGATCTGTGAGTTATAAGTCTTTTAGTCCTAAGGGCCTGGTTGGATTCATGCTCGAACAAACCTGACTGTTCTCCAACTTTATCCAAAAATCTAGTGGAGTATACCAAAGGGAACATCTAGTACCATGGTTTTTGGCACTACAGACGGTTCATCAAATGGATGCCCAGTTCCAAAGATATGGTCGAAAGTGCAAAAATGGGTCGAACTGGGTCTGGGTCCGGTCCGACCCGGACCAACCTGGTTTGGGTCAACCCAACCCAACCCGCTGGGTCCTACCCAACCCGCTGGGCTCATCCAGGCCCACACTGGGCGGCTCGGCCTAGCCCGCGCTGGGCGGCCCTACCGAGCAGCAGTATGGTGGCTGCGTGAGGCCGCGAGGTCCGAGAGGGGCCGCGGGGGGGGGGGGGGGGGTGGGCACAGAAGCTGGGTGGGCGTAGAGGACACGGGGTGGCCGCAGAGGGCGCCGGGCGGGGAGGCTACGGGGCGGCGTGAAGCAGTGGACCGTGGGGTGGTGCGGTGAGGCCTCAGGGTAGTGACGGTGCGTCATCACATTTGTTGCGGCTGGCGGTGGTGTCGGCCACCATTCTCGTGTTCCACCAGTACTAAACGTTGGCACCTATCGCTGTCATCATCATAAAGAACATACCAAAAGAAGAATGGAAGAGGGGTTAGACCATGTTTGTTTGGATCGCGCTCTCCGCATTAAAGTAGTATAATGGCTCAACAAAAACCTTGACTCAAGAATGTCAAATTCAACAATTTCATATGAATCTTGGATAAACTCGTTTTGGTTGATCCACGTTCTCCATGATTTCCAAGAACGAGAAATTTAATAGAGAAATTACAAGAATTCAACAACAACCCCTACATGATTCATTTGATTTGTTGTAGATTTTCCATGGAGAAAGAGGCGATGTCGTTGGGAATAGATGGATGTTGGTGATGTCTACGTTTCCTCGATCGCCGGTTTGATGAAGTTGAAGACATTCCTCGTCAATGAATGTCCTAAAGAACAAGTTGGAGTCCAAGTCGAAGTTCTTCGTTGGAGAGATTTATCCTAAGGCTCCTTCCTCCCAATTCCACCAAAATGAAGAGGTATCCCAAATAATAGATTAGGTTATCTATTAAGTTGTTGGCATAATTTTCAAATTGGTTTAATAAATTAATTGAGATGATAAAATTAATTAAAGGGGGTGGCACCATTAAAGTGGGGAATCTCTATAGGTTTCTCCCAATTAAGAAGGGATTTCAAGGGGGTTTAAGTCTCGAGTGGTCCCCACCAACATTACCCACATAGGAGGTTTGGCTCAGGTGTTCCCCACCACCATAACCTATGTTGAGAAGTTTTAGTTCAGGTGGACCCCACCTTTCAAAATCCACATGGGAGTTCCAATGAAAAATAAAATGTTACAAAATTTTATTTTATTTTATTCTTTCATGAAAAAACCCCAAAATTAACTTTCACCCTTAACCAAATGTCATAGAGGTGAAAGTCTTCTTAAGTGAATACCGACCCTGTGAGTTCAATGGTGCCCTCAAATTTAAATTCCGAGCACTGGTTCAAAAGTTACAAAACCCTGCTCGCATGTTTACTGAATGTAACTGAAAACAATTTCTGAAATTCATTCTGGGCACACCAGGCCTCGGAATCACACACCGTCAATTTTCAGGGACACATACAATTTTAATATATTAAAAAACATTACCTGGAAATTCTGGGTCATTAAAATTAATTAGGAAAATTTTAATATATTTGTATCATTTACTCAATAAAAATATATGAGGATATGGAATATATATTCATGAATTAATTTGATTATTCGATATATGAGGAATAATTTGGATCTAAAGTTATTGGTGGGACCATTATTATGTAGACTCTCAATGCATCAGCTGTTCTCATGAGGCAATTTAATTGGTCAAATTAAATGGGTCTCTACCTTTATTTTAAACTATCATTTTTAATGTATTGATAGAGGAGGTATCACGATTCCTAAGATCATGGTATCAAATAATTATGTATTTCAATAATTTATAATTCATTGATTATTTTTATACATTATATTTTAATAATGATATTATCTATGGATGCATTTCATTATCAAATTATTGATTGAATGGAATGTGTGATTAGTTATTTACCTCTCCGTATTTATTACACCTTATCTCTTACCAAAATCAAGTTATTTAAATGGAAGGTTTTTTCATTTATTTACCTTAACATATTTATTATTCTATATATAATTATGATATCCAATTTATTTATTTTATTGTATGTCTATTCAGATATTTACAATGTGATATTGGTAATTCATTATTGATTCATGATAGCCTCAACTATATGCAACCCTTACTGGTCATTTTAAATCGCCCTTATTATGTTTTCATTCAATCACGTCTTTTAAAAAGATTGTTTCTTTTATAGGATTAAGCACATATTTAGAAGGGAACTAGTCCCTCAATCATTTTCATCGTGTAAGATATAGTATCATGTGATAACAAGATAGAGAAATAGTTCTATATGTATTATAGCTTTGAAGGGATGCTGGAGAAGAAGAAGTTGGCTAAGAAAAAGTTATATAAAGGGAATAAGGGAAAGAAGTATCTTCCAAAATGTGAGAATATTGGAAATAAACAGCATGTTGCTTGGTTAAATGCAATGAGAGTTTTCAATAATTTTTATGATAAATTCTACCTAGATAATGATTTCAAGGGCTAGAAAAAAGGTTTTCAATATCAAATATTTTAACTATTTTGAGACAAGGCCCTATAAAAACGAATTCCCATATAATCAATGGAACATTCCTCCAAATTATATAATTGTTCATTGTAAAGTTATTAAATTACCACAACCCAAGTAGAATGATTAATTTGATTATGTTTGGATTAAAGAATTATGTTATTTGAATATATTATCAATAATATCCTAGGTTAAATCATTATGAAATTTATAAGTATTTTACTACATTGCTTTTTAATTAATGATTTGAAAGAATATATTGAATGGTATCGATGGAAAATAAAAACTATTTAGTGGAAAGTTGAACTTCTTTGAAAAAACATGATTGAGGGAAATATAAAAATTAATATGTTTCTGATTTTAAGATAAATATATTTTGATAAAGATAAGATTGATGTGGATAAAGTAAATTGGATAGTACTGACTACCTTGGAACTGATTAATTATTTCTTGACAATGTTGTTTTTTCTATCATTTATGGAGTTAAAAGGATTTTTTTATTAAGGGAATATATTTATTAATCTGTGTTTTATTTAAGTAATAAGGAAACATTCATGTTTATAGTAATGGTTTATGGTAATTCAGGTTATTTCCATGTTTAAATAAAATATGTTATTAATGTATTCACATTTTTTGCATGTGAATATTAAGAGTAAATTCTTTTTTTCATGGTATTAATTAGAATTAAATTTGGAAAATTTAGTGACCTTCTTTAAAAATTGATGGATATTGATCTTTTTTAATCTCTATATGGTTAACCATTTAAAATTTCTTTATATTGAACTTTGTACAAATTTTTAGAGATTAATTTTTTACATCACCATATGATGATTTATTCTTATTGGATAATAATTAATAAAAAAAATTACAATAATAACTAATGATTAAAATAATGACTTATTTTTCAATTATGTATCTTGTGATCTTATAAAAGTGAATTTTAGGTCTTCGATCATAAAAAATCATATTTGGATACACATTTCTTAGAGTAAGTGATAAATTGGAAATTGATCAATGAACAACCAAATGATGAAATTTTCATTATGAAATAAAAATTTATCATGTATAATATTTCCTTATATTCTTAAATAAAATAATAATTTCTCAACATAAGGAAACAAATCTTGGAACTAAATTTTTTTCTTATTATCATCATTTTTATGATATTAATGATCTTTTTCATACATTTTTGGTAATGATATTTTGGTTATTAAATTATTTTTTACCATGTTATATATCACTCCCCATATAAATTTTGGTGTTATTTTTCTGTTCTATGTCCTTGATTTAACTTCAAATCTATATTCTAATATTTTAAAACCTAGTATGCCTTCTTCTATATGACCTTTGTACCACTATTTCTCCCTTATTAATAGGATGTTTTATTAACCCTATTTAGGATTTGGGTTTTTAAATAATATTATTTTCAAAAATCAATCCATTTATTATCAATATCAAGTCTAAATCATTTTGATGATATTTATTTATGTTGTAGATATTGTAACACCTCTAGTTTTTAAAATAAGAACTTTATTTTCGATATCATATTTGATGCACAACCCCATGGGTAAAAGAAATGTGATATAGTATACCCCTATAGCATCGCTATTAAATTGGAAGGTATGAATTGTACTAAATAGATTATGAAAATTATGATTATTTATCCATTATAAAAAAAATAAGAATCATTAAAATGGAAAAAGAGATGTTTTCTAAAATAATTTTATTTATTCTAAAAGATGGTTTAGTTGCGCAATGTGCTCATACTTCAAAGTAAATTTATACCCCTTTTTTAGAATTTATTTGAAAAAAAATTCTTAACTTTTTAAATAATCATTTAAATTTATCTTAGGGAAAAGTTTTGGTATTTTTGTGAAATAATTCATTTTTCTATAAATACTAAAAATGCTGAATTTTAATTAAAAACAACATTTTCATTTAAATTATTTATAATATTATATTATATTTCAGATTTTTTTAAATTAAATTTCATTCTATTATGTATATATATATTAATACCATTTAGTTCTCTAGAATCATATTATTATTGAATTTGGATAAAAGACATTGTAAACTTTTGAACATTTTTTTTAAAACGCATTCTCTCTTCCTGTGTATAGGATTGATTTTAAATTAAATTTTTTCACTTATGTGAATTGAATTTTGAAAATGGATTCCATAATTGAAATATTAATAATTTATATTATATAACAATTATATATTAATTTTCTTCCAAAATAAATATTTAAAATAGTAAAACATATTTTCCAGGGTTATGATCAACCTAGATTTACCGTGGTCAAACGAAAAATATAAGGGATATAATGACCTCAAAACTAGTTTAGAATATATTTCATGGAATTATTTATACATTATTATCACTATTTATTGAAAATAATAATTATTTGGACCCCTTTGGCTTGTTAATGATGTGGGTACACCTTTTTATTTTCAAAAATTACAAGCATAACACTAACCTCATTAATAAAATAACAACCACTTTACTATATTATTCACAACTTAAAATCATTTTTGTTTAGAAAATACCAACCAAAATTAATTCTCAAATTATCTACTCTCTAAATTGAATACTTATTTTTTTCACAAATCCATCATATGAAGTCCTTTGGTGTATACCTAAGGAAGTTTCTTAAAGAAGAGGTTACGTTCTTCAACGAGTGTTTTTATTTTGTTTGTGCCTCAAACATATTAAATTATTTTAAACAATTATGATATAATAAATATTTTATATTACATATAAAATGATTTTTATATCTTAATTTAACTACATATAAAAACATCCACTTCAATCAAATGCGTTATGAAATCATCTTTAGTGTGTTCGATGGATTACCGCCTCACGAACTGATGTCATTCGTTTTCCCTTTACCACATCTCACTATTGGATATATTGATAGATATAAATTATATATATAATATTTATAACATAATTATACATATTTATTTGTTATAACTTATATACATTTCTTAATTTCCATTCTTTAAGAGATACCATAATGTCGCTCATGTGTACGACGACCTACCTCCTCACGAACTATTGAGATTTTTTTTCAATAATGCTTTACTTGAAAGGTGATAAAGATAAATTTATTTATTATATGTTTTATAAAAAACATTATGATAATTATGATATATTTATAATTTAATAATTTTATTATATAATTTTATTTCTTACCTTTTCATACACTTAAATATGATAACATTGTCTGTGTATGTGTGAATTATCACCTTCAAGAAGCGATGTGACCCTCTTTCTATCACCACGCAACATAAATCATATATATAATTATATTTTAAAAAATAATATATTATTTATAATATAATTATTACTATGTAATTATAATAAATTACATACCACCTTTCCATAATGATGGTTGAAAAATGGAAACTTTACCCTTGCGTACGTACGCCATACCATCTCTAAGATCGTAATGCACTATTTTTATAAAAACAATATATCATGATTGGTATTAAATTTATAATTTTTGTATAAATATGATAATTATTTCATGATTATTATTATATATATGATTAAATTATATAATATGTACAAGAACTAGAACCTTTACAGAAAATCATAAATGAGAAAACATGGCAATTAACTCCTAAAATAATGAAAATAAAATAACTATTACTAAAATATGTGTGGTAAAATGATATAATAGAATCAAATTTGATATTATAAATATAATTATTGTTATTTTATACAATAATTTAATGCTTAATAACATTATATAGTACAATAATTCACATTCAACTAAAGAAAAATGTGAGGTAGGAGATTTCATCTTAATTTCAAATCATTGAGATGTATTTTAAATTTATGAACCTAATTCATTTTATATGTCATATATAATTCCACTTTGATGTGTAATTTAATGACTCATTCATACTTAAAGTTATTTTAAGGTTAAATTTTAATTATTTCATTCTAGGGGATTTTACATGAAAATTGCCAAGTGGTAAATCTTGTTAAGCAGTCTCAATTTATTTTATGATTGATGACCTTCTCCTGAATGATTCAATTTTTATGGACATATTTCATTAGAAATTAAAATTTTATTAAATATCTATATTATTGTATGATGTGTATGATTTTTTCCAAAACTATATACCATTTTTAGATATGTTTTTTTCATTAGAAGTTATTTAATAAACTAGGAAAATAAAGATAAATCTATATCTTCACTCAATAAGGATATTTAATAATAACAATTATTGATTCATTAATTAAATAAATTCTTAAATATATAAATAATACCTTGGAAAAAATTTTATGGGTGGTTCAGGGTATTATATAACTCATCAATACATCGGTGGGTCTCTTCAGACAAATCAATTGGCCAAATTAAACTATTTTCAACTAGATGTTTAGACTTTCTTCTAAAAGGTATTGACAGTAGTAGTGTTGTTATGTCGGAGATTGTAGAATACAAAAATAATCCATTTCCTTCATTTATAATTTAGCTATTATTATTATTTATGAGATTTTCAAAATTATATTTTCCTTATATACATTTAATTAATATATTATTGACTAAATGGAAAGTGTGTTTAGTTTTTTCCCTTTCTATATTGATTATAGCTTATCTATTCATAGAGTCATGTTATATAAATAGAATTTTTGTTCAGTTACTTACCTTTCCATAATGATTCTCACCTATATAATTTTTATAGACAAGTTATTAATTAAATGGAATGTGTGTTTAGTCATTTACCACTCATTATTGATTTTTATTTAATGAATTCCAATATATTCTGTTGTACGTTACCCTTACTATGTGTTTTATATCACCCTTATTTTGTTTCGTTTACTCAAGTTATGAAGTAGATATATTTGAAATAGTTTTCATGGATTTAGTTCATTTAATTTTTTATGTATTATGTTTTATTTCTTATTCCAAATGAAAAAATGTATATTATATATGAATCTAGTTCCCTATAATTAATAAATTTATCATCCCTTACGGATTTTATACCTTTTATATATTCTAATTTAATAATGAGTACATTGGATCTTGCTTATTGGGGTCTCGTTTGTTAAGTTTTTGGTCTTACCTACGGTAATGAGGTTGATATCCTAAAATAAATTCAATCTAGATGATTTTAGATATTTTAATTATTGAACTAATAGGTATAGATGATATTTTTGTATGCTCTAAAATTTATTGATGGTCATGTGAAACATATAGGGATCAATCTTCTGTAGTTTTTCATTAATTGTTTCAAATCATATATCAAATGGAATCAATATCCTGGAGAAAATTTTTTTGGGAAAGATTGTATTTTTTGATATAACAATTGATGGACACATGTTTAATGGATTGATAAGTTTTAATTTTAGTACATGTTTAATGTCTTGATAATAATTTGTTTGGTGATTTTTGAAAATGTATGTTATGTAGTATCGATATCCCTGGGATTGATGATAATTCATTTTAGTGACGATTATCACATTTATTGAATTATTTTATATATTCTATAGTGTGTGAATTGATGAACTATTGGATAATAAAATATGGGAATTACTGATAGAATTAGTTTTTGTAGGAATATGAAATTTAATTATGGTTTTATGACCAAAAGACTTATGTAGTTTTGGGCATGGTATATAAATAATTGATGTTGTTTGAGGAATGATAAGTATGTTGATCTTTATTTAGGAGTAATATATAATTTTTATTTGAATTTTTTTTTAGAATAATAAATATTTAATGAATATTATCTCCTACCTTTATAAGTGGGTTATAATTAAAATTCAAAGGGAAAAAATATTTAAGGGGGTACAATGTAACTTCAGGGATTTTGGATCCTTTAAAATAATTTATATCTTCTATAAATTATGCCACACACTACACCTAGTATAGAAAAACCATAAAATATTAATAAGAAATTTTTAATAATTTTATAATAAACTCTAAGATGGTAAAAAATTAATATTTATTTCCATTAGAAGGTAAATAATTAACATGAGATAATATTACAAAGGATGTTTCCAAAAAAGCCAATTTTTTAAATATTATGAATTAGATTATAAAAAGATAAATTTTATAATTTTATAATTTAAATTTTCTAAATTAAAATTTATTTTTAAATTCATAAAAATATAATTATATTAGGATTTATTTTTTTTATTTTTCTTCAATAATTTATTTTTTGGTGAATAATAAAAAATACAAATTTTATTAATGTCATTAATTTTATGAAATTATATTATTATACAAATACATTGAATGTATTGAAACCTTTTCTAAAAATAATAATATAATAATAATTATAATATATAATTTTAAAATAATATGATAAAATTATAATTTCATGCTCAACATTTCAAAAATTTACATATCCTTTTAATAAAAATTAGTTTTCTATAGTTTTTATAATTATTCAATTCATCAGGAAATTTTTTTGGAATTTATTTTAGGGTTTAATAAATAATATTTAAATGATTATAATTATTTTAAATTCACTAAAATTAATTTAATGTCCCGGATCTATGTGGATCAACCATTTGTGTGTTTCTGTGACTTATGGAGATCGGAGGAGGAATGGAGAGTGTTTGGAGGTGTTTTGGGTGTGGAGATCCAGAAGTTGGGAATGATTTCATGTCGTGAAGGATTACAAGATGAGAAATTGGGATTCACGTTATGGAATATTTTGGTTGATGAAAAATAAAATAAAGTAATGTGGTGATTCATTTTTCGGTGAAAATCGAAATATGAGAATTACACGACATGAAGGGGGATTACACATCATATAATCCCCCAATGTTGTATGTTTGAAAAAATTTCTAGCTACTCAGGTTTATCAAAACCTATGTATATAGCGACTCTCTCTCGACTCTAGGAAACCCGGTGACCTCTTCTTCAATGATGTGAGAATTCCTTCAACAAGGATCGATTCTTATCTCCCTCTGTTGATACGTCGTGATTTGTCTTCAAACCTAGGTAGGTTGTACGTCAATTTGTCTGGTTCCTTGATATGTTTCCTCCCATACCTTCTTTTTATTCTATGGATAATTATCCCCCATGTTTCTAATGAATTTTTTCTTTGGTATTGGATGGTGCGGTGGTGTCGTGACATCCTTGGGTGGATGTAGTTGTTGAAGGAGAGGTGATTAGGATATGCTATGTGGTATGTTCTCATACAAATAAAGTCAATAAACTTTTCAAGTAGGGGAATCATTTCTTGACTATTTAATTATGTATAATCAAAGTTATGATGATTTATCCCCCCATAGATCTCAATGAAATTTACCAAATTAAATACTCGAACTAGATTAATGAATTGGTATCAATCGTATAGTGATGTTGGTGCTTTGTAGTGTTATAACAGCTTGCTTTTTCATTTTATAGATAGTGTGATATATATTACTTTCTTAGTTTAGCATAATTTTCAGGATGAAAATTAGTAAATAATTTAAAACTGTAATTAATTGATAACTAATTGGTTAAAAGATTAAATAGGCATGCTTGTGAATCTTATTGTTATTGTTATAATTTGATGTTAATACATTTGATGCAAGTGTACAAGTTTATATTAATTGGTTAATGAACCTAGTTCATGGTGATTCTTGTTGAAAAAATGAATTAAAGACATGTTAAATTAATTGTTTAATTAAATTTCATAGTTGTGATAGCATGTTCCTTAGGATACTCATAGTTGGAACCTATGATAATGAATCAGTTAATTTGAGATGCAATATGAACCTGTTGTGTTATAAAATATAATACCTTTATAGGGTCTGGGTTTCCCTCTTTCTTATAAAGGCCAAGTGCCTTGTGTTTTGGATTCATTGGAGCTCATTGTGTGTGAAGGTTGGATGCCTTACATCAGGGATGAGATTCCACTGTTATTGTTATTTCCTACTTTTTGTGATGTGAACTGAGAATTAGATGGCTGAGCCTAGAGGGATGTTTTGTTATGTGGGGTGGGGAGGCCCGGATGTGATGAGAGTTATTGATGGTTGCTTCTAGAGGGTTTTTGTGGTGTGAGGCACTAGGAGGCCTGGATGGAGTTGTAGTAGTTAATTCCTGGAGAGTCGAGATGCATCGGTTTATGTAATAGGGTTCCAGGGATGGCACCATAGGTGATGGAACAGGTTAAAGAAGGGATTAACCATGGATATTAAAGTTGGAGGCTTGTTGAATTAGATTTTGGATGGTGGCTTGGTTGTTTGTGTTGGATTGGTGAAGCTCGACACTGACAGGCATTGTAGTAGTGCGGGCTTCAGATTCAACTATACTGTAGCACTTTTTACATCCATCCAGTAGCCCCTATAGCACTTTCGACAAAAGTGGCCTCCTTTCACTGTAGTGGCGTGGACATCCTGTTCAGAATAGTGCATCATCTTCTTTATATTTATCCCTCTTAGGGAAAAGGTTTCTAACTGAAAAAACTTTGTCATTGTGCTCCCAATTATAGTGATTATTCTTCCTTTCGGTGTACGTAGGTATTATTCCTGAACCATGTAAATTTCTATGTTCGGTGGGATTTCATTCCTTTTTCATTTTTCTTTCGCTTCTCATTTATGTCATTGTGACTCCCGAATATTCTGCTACAACTGGTATCAGAGGGTGAGTTTGGAATTCTCCAATGATGTCTCTAGATGAAGGAAAATTGGAAATCAATCAATTTGATGGAACTGACTTTAGTCTCTAGAGGATGCAAATCGAGGATTATCTTTATCAAAAAAAGACGCATTGGCTGCTTGTTGGTTTGAAGTCAATGGAAATGGAGTAGTTGGAGTGGGAGTTTCTAGATCAGCATGTCTTGAGAGTTGTGTTCCTTACGTTGGAAAAAAAACATGGCATTCTAAGTCATAGAAGATAAGAAGATGGCAGATTTGATGAAATCCATCACAAATATGTACGATAATCCTTCTTCATAAAACAATGTACATTTGATGTGGTGATTGTTCAACCTGAAAATTGTTGAAGGGAGAATTTTAGCAGACCACATAAACGAATTCAACACCATCATAAGTCAACTGACATCAGTGAAAATTGAACTCGGCGATCAGGTATGTGCATTGTTCTTAATATCTTCTTTACCTGGAAGATGGGAAGTAACTGTAAGAGATGTGAGTAGTACATCAGGGAATACCAAACTAAATCTAAAAGATATTCTTAACCTAATACTTTGTGAGGATGTGTGAAGAAGACAATCAGGATTCGAAAGGAACTCATAGTGAGACAGTCGTAGAGTGTGATCAAGGTCAAGAGGGAAAATTCGGGACAAGGTAAAGGGGCCCAGTCCTACCTGTTGGAATTGCGGGAAGAAAGGACTTGTCAAGAAGGAGTGAAAAGATAATCAAAAGGGACCTGAAACCAGTGGAGAAAATAATGAAACTGAAGGAACTGATGAGGTGATGCTATTGAGCGTGTATATCCCAATGGAGTCTTGGATTTTAGACTCTGGGGAATCATTCCAATTTACATTGGAGAAGGGATTTCTAGAAAAATTATGTTTTTGAAAAATTTGGAAAGGTACATCTTGCTGATGGAAAGTCCTTCTAGATTGTTGGAAAAGGAGATTCTTGGATCAAGACCAATAGTGGGAGCCTGCTGGTTCTAGAAAATGAGAGGTGCATCTTTGGTTCAAGAAGAAATATTTTTTCTATGGGATAGTTTGATGATGCGGGGTTGAGTACCACGATCACTGGTGGTGCATGGAAAATCACCAAAGTAGCTATGGTGATAACTCAGGGATCAAACAATGGTACCCTATACAACATGATAGATAATTTCATGGACATGGCTACATCACCCAAATATGTCAGAGATTTAAAACTATGACACAATAGGATAGGACACATGTGTGATAAGGGGATGAAGGTGCAGGAAACAAAAGGGATACTACCGGAGCTGAAGTCAGCGGAAGTTGTACTATGTGAAGATTGTATATTTAGAAAGCAGAAGAAAGCCTATTTTGAAAAAGGAGGCAGAACAACAAAGGCTGGAAAGCCAGACCTGGTGCACACTGATGTTCGGTGGCCTCCACTGGTACATTCCCTTGGATGGTCACAATATTATGTGACATTCATCGACGACTCAACAGGGAAGGTATGGATTTACTTTCGGGAAAGTAAATATGATGTGTTTAAGATTCTTCAAAAGTGTAAGGCCATGGTAGAGAATGAGTCCGGAGATAAGCTGAAATGCTTGAGATCTAACAATGGTGGACAGTATGGCAGTTAAGAGTTTAGATAATTCTGTTCTGATAATGGAATTCAATGGGAGAAGATAATTCCAGGTATACCGTTACAAAATGGTGTGGTAGAGAGGATGGATAGGATGATGAATGAGCATACCAGAAGTATGAGGTTACACTCAGGGTATCCCAAACCATCTAGGATGATGTAGTGAACATGGTAGTGTACTGGACGAATAGGAGTCTATCTGTGCCAGTGGTAGAATGTCTACCTGAGGAACTTTGGTCTGGTAAGGATGTAAAAATCTCACATTTAAGGGTATTTGGAAGTTTCTCTTATGTACACAGTGATTCTAACTCAAGGTAAAAGCTTTATGCTAAGACCAAGCCATGTTTCATTATTGGCTATGTTGCTGGCAAGTTTGGTTTCCACTTTTGGGATGATAACAAGAAGATGTTCTTTAGGATCCAGAATGTGGTATTCAATTAAGCTGTCATGTACAAAGGTATTCATATCGTTGAAGATGAAAATGGGAACATTGAATCAGAGTGGGAAGATCAGGTGGATCTTGAAGGTGTATATGGGCATGAGACATCTGAACCATTGGAACCTTCTACTCTAGTTGATTTTAAGATATCAAAAAACGTAATAAGTCCTGTGCAGATATATTCACCATCCCTGCATTATCTGTTATTGACTGACAGTGGAGAAATAGAATTATTTGAAGAGTTAATGGAGCTGAAGGAGTTGATCAAGTGGGATCTGGCTATGAAGGAGGATATTTCCTCATTGCATGATAACAACACTTGGGAGATGACACCTCTACCAATAAGAAATATTGAATTGTAGAACAAGTGGGTCTACTAGGTCAAGGAAGAACATGATGTAAATTGGAGGTACAAGAAAATACTGGTAGTGAAAGTTTTTCAACATAAGGAAGGAGTGGACTTCACTGAAATACTTTCACCTATAGTAAATCTTACCACCATTCAGGTGGTTCTCAACATTTTGGAATCAGGGGACTTTTACCTTGAGTAGCTTGATGTCAAGACTACATTATTTCATGGAGATTTAGAAGAAGATATATACATGATGTAGCTAGAGGGATATGTAGAGTCTAAGAAACAATACATGGTGTGGAAACTCCAGAAGAGCATATATGGATTGAAGCAGGAACCCATGTAGTGGAACAACAAGTTTGATTCATTTATGTATAAAAATGAATATAAATTAAGTGTTGTGGATCAATGTTGCTACATCAATTCCTTTGGTTATGAATACATTATATTACTTCTGTATGTGGATGATATGTTCATTCTAATATAATGTAAGCATTGGATTAATGAGATTAAAGGGAAGTTGGATGAGGAGTTTGAAATGAATGGTCTTAGAGAAGCTTGCAAGATTCTGGGAATGAAGATCAAGAGTGACTACACAGCTGGAACAATGATGTTTCCATAGTTTGATTACCTTTGGAAGGTTCTGAGAAGATTTAGTATGATTTAATAAAAAGGCTATCTCTATTCCCCTGGCAATCCATTTCAAACTATAAAATAAGAAACCACCAAAGACGAAAAAAGAGGAAGAGTACATGGTAAAAGTTCCATATGCATCTGCTATTGGAAGCCTGATGTATGCCATAGTCTGTACTCAACCAGAAATCTATCATGTAGTGGGAGTTGTGAGAAGGTATATGGATAACCCTAGAAAACAACATTGGGTAGCTGTGAAGTGGATACTAAGGTATTTGAAGGGAAGGAAGGATGTATCCCTGTGATTTGGTTGTAAGGTTATGTGGATACTGACCTTGGAGGCGGCGTTGACAGCAAGAGGAGTACCACAGGTTATGTATTTATATATAGAGGGACTGCGGTAAGTTGGATATCCCAATTGTAGAAATTGGTGGCTTTATTCACCATAGAGGCAGAATAAATCGTTGTAACAGAATATGGGAAAGAGATAGTTTGGTTGAAGAACTTCATAGATAAATTGGGAATAACTCAAGAAGAGAATGTATTGCACTGTGACAGTATGAGAGCTATACATATTTCAAAGAACCCAGTGCTTCATGCCCGGATGAAGCACATTCAGTTGAGGTACCATTTCATCAAAGGTTTGATACTGGATGGGTTACTGCCATTACAGAAGATTTGTGGAACCAACAATCCTGCAGACATGTTAAAAACGCTTATGGTGATACAAAAGTTGAAGTATTGTTGTGAAACTATTAGTCTCCACTGATGTATGGAGGATGAGAGGTAGAATAACGGAGAACATGATGGGAGAAAAACAGGAAAATAGTTTTTATTTCATCAATCATCTGGTTTAAATTGAAGCTATGAATAGAAAGGACACCACTAGTGAGTGAAGAAGAGGACGAACTCAGATTAAGTAAGTTTTCCTCGTCAGCTGCATAAAAGCGTAGTAGTATAGTGGATCAGGATCCAAGTGGGATATTGTTGTATTGGTGTATCCCGATCCGGTTGGTCTGAATGCTTGTGGCCCGCAACTATCACGAACTTCAGAGTCAACTATATTGTAGCATCTCTAATCACTGTAGTAGAGCTGACTGACTGACACTGACATACACTGTAGCAGTGTGGACATCAGAGTCAATTATACTATATCAATTTTGACTTCTAGCCGGCATCCATTTTATCACTTTTTACAAAGGTGGCCTCATTTCACTATAGCGACACAAACTTCCTGTTTGGAACAGTGGATCATCTTCTCCATATTTAGCCCATTTCCAGCTAGGGTTTCTAATTGAAAAATCTCTGTAATTGTGCTTTCTATTATAGTGATTATTATACCTCTCCTTGTAAATTGATATTATTCCCGAATCACGTAAATTTTTTTGTTCTGTGTTTTATCTTTTATTTTTTATTTTTCATTCTTTTCTCATTTCTATCATTGCAACTCCTAACGATTCTGCTACAGTTTGTTCATCTACATTAATTTCCATAGTACTTTAGGTAAACATATATTTTTTGTTTGCATCCTTTCCATGGGAGGCACATACACATAGGGTATGCCACTGCTTATTGTGTTTATCCCCTAGTGGTTGGATGAGTATACTCTCCTGCTGTAGGTGGTAGAGACTCGATGAGTGGTTCATCTACTCACCATTTTGAGCCCATTGTGTTTGGGTAGCTAAGGATTTTTTCCATGAGTAACTTGTGATAGGGAATTTAGTGTTATAAAATAATAAAATAAATGTTTAAATCAAGGTTTTGAAGCTTTCTAAGATGTAATACTGAGGTTGAAATTATGGGAATCCATGGACTCAGTTTTCTTATGCCTGGAGGGAATGGATCTTTGTTGAATGCTAACGAAATTTAATTTAATAAAGATAATTCTTAATTAATGGTTCATAATCAATTAGTGTAAAGTGAACATAATAAAAATGGATAACAAAATTTAATGTTCCTATTTTAATGACAGTGTTATTATAGGATATCTAGTCTTAGTAGTGGAAGTCAAGAGAACAAAATATATTAGCTGTAGTTTATTTTTAGATTAGTTTATGACCATAGTGTCGTTATGAGTTATATTATATCATATAGTTTCTATGTTTCTATATATTAATCCACACTATTGGTTAGGTTAAATGACACCTTAGGGATTTTGAGCCCCTGGGGGTGTTTTTCCTCAATATTCTGGTGTGAGGATGGATTTCTGACTACCCCCTTTGGCTCGCCCTCTTATCTTGGTAGTTACTTGTGATGTTATATATGGTGGTTAGTTTTTCTCATATATGTGTGTAGAGGGTTGTAATTTCTTCTGGTTATTTCACACACATATATTCTGTAAATAGTTTCCTAATAACTACAATGGGTATAACTTTTATATTATGTGATGGCTTGAGGTACTTACTTGGTTTATAAGCTCTGATAGATTGACGTATTATACACAATATATGATACACGTTATGTGGGATGTGGTGGCTCCCACAAAATACCCAATTAATTTTGGTAATGTGGATGTGGTGGTGTCTTTCATGAGTTCCATCTTGTGGAGCTTCACCCATGTGTATATGGGCTAGCCTTTTGAATAGATATGTGCATGATGTGCGATGTTTTGAAAGAGCGGAAAACTGGTGGGGAAGTGGTAGTGGGGTACCCTTGATATTAATTATTATATTATAATCTATTTTTTGTGATACTTGGTTAAACTTTTCATGGTGAGGCTAGAAACATAGTATACATGTTTAGGTGGAATTCTAGTTTAACTTGTTGTTTCCTGTGCTTTAGCATGATTTCCTTTTTCCTGAGAGGCTATGAGGAGGTTACTTCTTAGTGTACTGTTATACTCACCCTACGTATATATAAACTATTTTCTAGGACAATGGGTGAAGGTTGAGGATAAAACTATTTACTACTAGCATAGGGTTTTGCATGAGATTTTTGGGATTCATGGTCACTAACATCATTACTTTCTTCTGGTAATTATAGTTTTCCCTTTAAGTTTTTGTATTTCTTTCATGACATTACATTTGTGTACATGGGATTTATTTTATATCAAAGTATGAATAGGATTTGGTTTCTATATATATTATCATTCACATTCACATGTGTTTCTCTTAGAGGTTAATGACTCTCATCTGTATGTTAATTATACCCTCAGTGCTAGTCACCAACAAAAGGACTACTAGAGGTGGGACTCAGGGGGTCATTATCTCTATTCTCCCATTTTCGTACCACAAGGGGTACACATTGTGGGGAATGGTCAAAAATTGTGATATAAGATGAAGGTAGAGACATAGGATGGAGCTTGTATTTAGGCATAGGTGGGGTTACATGGGTTGGTAGGAAATGATGTAAAATTATTTTACCTAGAACTATAAACACGGGAGACCGACTAAGACACAGGTATGTATTTCCCCCTTTGATTTCATGCATGGACTATTAAGCTTATAGAATCTCCTAACAAAGTGATAGTGTGTAGAGAACGAGTCATAGATATCCTAGAGCTGGTGCCTATAATCAATTAAATTTGGATGAATACAAGGAATAAAGCCCCAAAGGACCAAACAGTTTATTAGTCTTGGTAAACAAGATATATAAATGAGTATTTCATTAAAAATCGAGACACTAATTACAACATATTTTTTTCTTCTAATGTAGTAAACAAAATAAGGATAAACATAATTCATCTAGTATATTCCTGAATTTCTTTCATAGTATTCATCTTGGATTATTAGGGAAAGAAACATAATAAGGGTGCACTCAAATGCTCTGTAAGGGAAAATATAGCAGAACGAATAATGAATCAATGAGAATAGTCATTATAGCAATTTAAATAACTGAACACACAGTCCATGCAATCAACAAACTAAATGAATGTACATAAGAAATATAGAATGTTAATAACTGGAAACACATTCCATTCAAATAAATAGATAAGGAAAAATAAATATGGTAAGGTATGAAACTAAAACACATTCCATTAATCAATTGTCTATAATGAAATGTATCCATAGATATGTCAACGCAAAATATCATGGATGAATAATAATTGAAACTACTAGGATGTAAATTTATTTCTTATCAGACATCCTGTATCAGGCATATGGGGACCTATTACTATCAAAACATTTAACTAGATAGTTTAATACTAAGGGTAGAAACCCATTTGTGCAATTATTAATCTCATGAGAACTGGTTGATGCATCAGAGAGCTATATAATGTCTGAGCTCCACCCATCATCAGCTGTCCAAATCATTCCTCAAATTGAATAATCTAAATAAACAATATTCCTTATCAAATATTCACATTGGATGAGAAATATTAATCTATAAATAATTCTACAATTAAAAATATTACTACGAATCTAGGCATCATATGTAAAATGATATATGGTGCAGGTAATGGTAATATCCTTGAAAAAATTAAATTGATAATAAGGGGGAATTAAAAGTTATATAATCATAGGAAATTCAATACTTTGTGGTGACTAAAAAATAAATAAAGTGAATTTGAATATTATCCTTGGCCAAATCAATAATAAACCATCCTTATGAAGAATAAGGGTGGTATCAACATAACAAACAAAAGTGGTGTAAAATAGAGAGTTTTTGTAATTTATGATGTAAAAGATTAACATTTAAAAATATTATTGAGGGAAATATAATTTTCTTTTGAAAAACCTTTTAAAAATATTTTTCTTTATAAAAAAACCTTTTAAACAAGTAAAATCTGCTTCAAATAAATTATTTCGGAGGAATCTGTACATGTCAAATGAGGTAAAAAGAATATTCATTTTGTATGGAAAAAGGTTAGAAAATTACTCTTTAAGAATGAAAAAAGAAGACTTCTTTGAGACATTGGTTAAATAAAAAAGGGTAAAAATGTTTTTACCAAATCATTTTAAAAACATTTTTGAAAACATTTTGATAAAACATGGGTTTTAAAATAAAACAGGTTCTCCAACTAAAGAGATATATAAAGTCGGGCATTCTGATTTCTCTTAAAACAACTTAGTACCAAAGCAAGGAAAAATAGTACTAACACTTGAAATGGTTTTGAGTAACCAGATAATAATGAAAGTGTTTTTTTAAATGGTTATATAATTTCCTCTAATGGAAATTCCATTGAAATATCATTAGTATTTGTCTTGAGGAAACATTCCAAAGTGTCCCATACCACTTTGAAATATTTTTAAATAAAAAATCTCATGAATGAATAATACTAAATGAAAGTATTAAATACCATGAGGGAAGATTAATTCAAAATATAATATATCAAAATTATCTTATAGTCAAACCACACAAAATATGTAAGTGGTGATTATAACATTTATCTCACGGATGTAACAAGTGTGATGGAAATCCTTATTAATGTAGTAACAACAATATTGGAAAACCCAAAGGTAATAAAACATAAATAAAACATTTAAATACCATGATGATAGGATAATTCATGATATTATATGTCAATGTGTTAGTAAGTACATCATATATAATAAATTAGGTGTACAATAATTAAGTATGCCTCGCGTAATGAAAATGAGAAAAGAATCCCTTACCTTGTGTTTCCTTTCAGGTGAATGCCCTTTAGATTCCTATATAATAAACTCATGTTAATTTTTTACTTGATTAATAATCTTTTTCATGCTTATAATTACTTTTATTTCACTTATTACCATGTTGTTTACAATTAATTAAATAATTATGTATACATCGGGTGTTTTTGACCAAATTCAGTTTATGTGTCAAAACAACTATTGCGGGTCAACTATGGTCAATGGGGCCATTATATAAAATCTCATGAATGATAACCATGAATTAATTACCATATTTTTTACATCAATTGTTCTTTTAAAATATATCATTAAATATGGTTATGAAATTGATAATATGTTACAATTAGGGTGATGGTTGGTCGTACGTACACATGAGTAACATTCCCATTTTAAATTATCATTGTGGAAAGAATGAAAGTTACTCATATCATTATAGAATTATAATTATGTAATGAATATCATATTATTTAATCATATATACTTACAAATAGAATTATTTGATGTAAAAATAATCACATCATGTCAAGGAGGCGGTATTCCACATGTACATGAACTACGTTATCTCTTTTAATGTGTGTGAACGAATCATATTGCTTCGAGGGGCGATAGTCCACACTTCCCCAAACGATGTTACCGTATTAAAAAAATGGAAAGTACTAAATTTATGTATAATAAATGGATTAAATAAGTATAGAAATCCAATAAATATCATATATAACATATATAAACCGATTGTACATCTTAATGGCCACTATAAGGGATGTTAATAGAAGGGTGAATAATCATCGTTTTGTGAGGCTGTATTTCGTCGTCCATAGAAACATTATGTTCATTACCCATTAGATGGAGGTGTGTGTAATTGTAGGTTAAAATATATGCATAATAGTATCCTAGTATATTGGTGATACTGCTGTTTTTATACATGAAAAAAATAAGGAGATATTAAGGGTTGTAGAATGGATATGAAACTACAGATATTGAGAAAATACATTACCTTTTAGTCAGGTAACATCATTTGGTTTCAACAAAAATGTTGTGTTGGAAGGGTTTATTGCCAAATGGATTATTCTAGGTCGAGGATAAAAAATATGCAAGACTACATGGTAAGTACTTGTCCAAACTTAATAGGTTAGAGAGGTGTGAGGAATGGGTAGAGGTGGTGGCCATTTATAGGGAAGGAAGAGGTCTCACTTGGAATTCTGGAAAAGAAGATAGGTGTACACATGTTCTTACCTACAAAAAGTAATAAAAAACCAACCCAAATCAATAATATAAGGTTAATGGACGAAATATTTTTATCCAATTAGTTTTGGACAAGGTTATAGGTCATTTGGGCTCTTAAATGTAGGGTTTTAGTATGTTTTTAAGCCTCGTTACACCTTAATCACTATAATTAATTTTAATAACATTCAATAATAATTTTTATTGAATATTAAGTGGATATTATTAGAATAAAAATATTATCTATATTACAATGCTGTGTGTTGGATTTTAAAAATTCAAATCACAGAATCGAAAAAATTAAGATTAATGGTATTCTTGTAGATGGAGGATTAACAGGTTTCAGTAGGAAAATATGAAAAATACTGTTATGTTGTTATATTCAATTTAAAATATATATTGATTATAATGTACTATATTATTTTAATATATTTATATTTGATCTAATGTGAATTTAAAATAAAATTTTAATATCATTTAACAACAATAATTATTTAACCGAAAATGCAGTTTTTAACTAAAACACAATATTTTTTACCATTCACTAAAAAAATGATATTTATCCAAAAATACCAAAAATTATTCCTCATTTAATTTTTACATTATGAATTCAAAAAATATTTTTACATTATAAAATAAAATTCACAATATTTTCAAAATTAATATTTAAAATAAATTCTCTTTTAAAAGGCTGTTAAAAATGTCGGAATAAAAATATATGGTTTTATGTGAAATATTGGGATAGATCATATATTATGCTAATAAAATATATTTGATGAATATAAAAAATAATTGATTGAATATTTAACATATTTATTACATTAATATCACCCACTAATTTTTATTAATTTTATCCATTAGGGTAAAACCACTTTGTGATCAAAAAAATAGTTTTCCATAAAAATATGCTTTTAATATTAAATTTGATCTTATATTCAATTATAATTTATTTATAACGAATGATTTAGTTATATAAACCATATATTTTCATAAGTTAGTTAATATTATTCATAACAGCTAGTTTATATCTTATTATTTTAAATAATATTGTTTTAATTATAGAGTGTTCCTCGGTAGGAATCAGTATTTCATATATTGAAAGCCATCAAAGAAGGCCACTTTTACATGTAATGAAAGATATTGAGGAAGTTTTTTGTAAAATATGATGTATTCTAACTGAGTGTTGTGTTCATTTTAGGCTAACTCAGCTTTTCAGGAATTGAAATATATAGAATATATTTTAAATAGTTAATATATTATAATGTATAGATATATTATATTATATTACGTGCTTGTTGTGGAATGACATACACGCAATCGAATACAAGGATATTACTTTATTTTTTTGGGGAATCACATTATCCCCACCTTATTTAAATTGTTTTGTCACAATTTAAAATTGATCATGGTGATAGAGTGTTTGATACTTCCTATGTTTGAAATCCCACACCATGAGAATGGTTCATAAGTAATATTACATAAAAAATGTAATTGAAAGTACATGGTCACATGGAATACCATGTAACTAGAACTCTATGTACGAGAACATTAGCTACAATTAGAGATACCAAATTAGAGGAATAAAGGTAAATACTTATAGGTATTTAATGAGGTCATCAATAAAAAACAAATGAATTATAAATGAAAAGTTGAGGGCCTAAAATCCATAAATACCAGATGATTTAGAATGCCATCTTTTCAATAGAAAGTTAGGTATTAAGTAAATTTTTTCTTCCAATTTCATTTTACTAATGTTGGGTAATTCTTTTACTAAACAAGAATATGATGAATTATTCTTACAAGATTGGTTTCAATATCAAATGAAAAATATGAACGTTTGTTGATCTCTGATAAAATTTTAATTCTTTTCTTTACACCCAAAATTTAATTTCTAATAAAGAATATTTTTATGCCTGAATCAAAAAAAGAAACTTTTAAAGGATTGTAAGGCACATAAATGAGTGACATGTCTTATTTTTTATCTTTGAATACTCACAAAATAAATATGGTTAATAAAATAATTTATAATAATCAAAAAAAATTATTATCGGTTCTTCATTAGTATTTATTTGTTAAATTATTTAACTATGAACAATGAAAATTAACAAGGATATTATATTGGTTAGTGGTTGGGGTGAAACCCTTATCTTTCTTCAGTCATGGTTTCAAGACCCATAGCCTTTCCATATTTGATTGTTTTTCACTCAACATATAGGTTTTCCTTATCTAAAACTATATTAATATAATTTCTAAACTATATGTGAAGGACATCCTTAAAATTAGGTTAATCAATAAAAATCATTTTATCTATGGTTTTAAATACAACCTCAACCATAAATAATTCATCTGTTTTATTTCAACAAAGTTCCTTCATTGCTCTTGGGTTTATACATAATATCATTTCAATGATTTCTAAATCATGAAACCTTATATTCAAATCTAAAACACCTTAGGTTTAACCTTGATTATTCATTGTAAAAATTCTTTCAAATTTTTCATAGTGGTTTGTAAAGAAAATACTGATTATCATAAGCATATCCCATAGGAGGATCAAACCAAGTGCACAGTAAGCAATGTTGTTGTATACCAGGTTACCCTGATTCAGGCCCCGAACACCTTGTCGGAGTTGTTACTCCTAGGTTCATTTGTGCCAAAACCACATCTACTTGTAGTATCCAGATAGGGATGTATCACTTGGGAGACCGAAATAATATATACATTAACAAAATTCTAGGGGTTTAATCTATACTTATCCTCAAATTCTATCTTAGGGTTATGTTTTCTGACCTAAACTTTCCTCAATCTAGTTCCCAAGGTTGCTACTAAACATACACTGATACTAACTATAGAGACCCAACCCCAGATATCCCAAATTCATAGTTTGATATCAATTACATTGGCATTATTACAAGGAATCAACCCAAAAAGAACTAATTAGTTTAGTAGTGTTGGTAAATAATATACATAAATGATTATTCCATTAAAAATGGACACACTAATTACAACATATATTTTAACATCTAAAAATACAACTTGATGATTACTATAATCAATCAAGTATATTCATACATTTCATTCATAGGACACTTCTTGCATTCTTGTGGAAATAAACATAATAAGGGTAAGCTCAAATTCTCAGTAAGGGAAAATTTAGTAGAAGAAATAATGAATCAATGAGAATAATCATTATGGAAAGGTAAATAACAGAACACACATGTCATTTAATCAATAAATTGAATGAATGTACATAAGAAATATGGAAAGGTAAGAACTGGAAACACATTCCATTAAAATAACTAGATAAGGACAAATAAATATGGAAAGGTACGAAACTAAAACACATGCCATTAATAAATGAACTGAACTGAAATGTATCCCTAGATATGTTGACTGAAAAATCTCATGGATGAATAATATCTGAACTACTATGATAGAAATTGTTTTCATATCAGATGTCATGACTTAGGCATATGAGGACCTATTACCATCAATAACTTTCTCAAGAAGGTTTGAAATTAAGTGTAGAAACCCATTTTTGTATGTATTCATCTCATCAGAACCCGTCAATGCATAGAGGAGCTATATAAAGTCTGAGATCCAGTTGTCATTGTCATTCCAAAGCATTCCTCATATTGAATAATCAAAATAACTAATATAAATTATCAAATAATAGTATTGGATGAAAAATATGGATCTATCAATAGTTCACCAATTAATAAAATAATCATCAATGTAGGAACCATATATAAAATGTTATACGGTTTAGGCAATAGAAATATCAATGAAAAAAATTAAATGGGTAATAATGGGGAATTCAATGTTCAATGATGATAGGAAATTTAATACTTTAAGGTGACTAAAAAATAAATCAAGGAAGTGAATGTGAGTACTATACTTGGCCGAATCAATAATAAACCATCCAGAGTATGTATTAGGATGGTATCAATAAAATAAACCCAAGTGGTGTAAAATTGAGGGTTGTAGTAATTAATGAAATAAAGGATTAAAAATTGAAATATTGTTGAGTAAAATATCCTTTTATTTTGAAAAAACCTTTTGAAAATATTTTTATTTAAAATAATCACTTTAAACATGAAAAGGAGGCTTCAAATGAATGATGGAGGATGAATCCATACATTTCATACGAGGTAAAAAGAATATTCATTTTTTATGAAAAATGGTTAGAAAATACCTCATTAGGAAATAAATAAGAAGATTTCTTTTGGAATGATCGATGTTTTGAACCGGAATAAAACCCAAAGGAATTTGATCTTTTTCGATTACTGAATGGGTTGTTTTTATGACCGATCATCGAAATGGAATTCCAAGAGTTGTAAAGATTTGTTGTTTTGGTTTTGGGCTTGGGCAAAGGCCCGTTAAGTTTCTCAGGTGGCTCGAGAGGCTTTAGAAGCACCAAACCCGTGTTCTTAAAGAGATTCATATGGTGCACGATTAGCGCAAGGGTCGACCAAACCGTGCAGGCCAAACCATGTGACCTAGATCAGGTCAGCAGTGGCTTGTGCATGGGCTGCGCATGATTTCCCAAACCGTGCACCTAGCCCATGCGAGGGATTCCCTTTTAGTAGAGGGGACCGCATGGTCGGCACATGGTTTGGCTAACCGTGTGGCCCAAACTGTGTGGTTATTTGTTTTTAAGTAATTTAATTAGTTTTAAAAAAGAAAATTAAATAAAAGAAAAACATAAAAACTGATCTCTCCCTCTCCCTCACTCAACCTGCATGACACAGGGAGGGGCTCCCCTTGAGCCATGCGTGACACCTCCTCCGAAACCTCCTCCAGGCATTGATCTCCAGGCATTTTCTTGAGGTTTCTTCGTCGAATCTCATGGTAAGCTTCTCTCTAATTTCACCTCCTTTCTTCCAGCCAAATTTCGGCCTATCCAATGACCCGTGTAATTCATCCAAACCCTAGGTGTTGGGGGTTTCTTGATTCTTGTTTTTCCTTCATGCTAGGTTTTGAAAAGGTTGTCTTGGGACCCTTGGGTTCGAGTTTGGGCATCCGCCGCCAAAGGCGAGGCAGATACGGGCAGTTTTGGTTGTCGTCTTGGGTTCGAGGTAACGGTTTTACCCATGGCTTGTTTTTGGAGCTTCTAATCTAATTCCTTAGTTGTTTTACAGGGTCCTGGTATGTTTTTCTTAGTGTGTTGGCGGGTTTGAGTTGGTTTGGCTTTGCCGAAGATTAGGCGGCTCTTTGTTAGAAAGCACCAAGAGTCGGAGTGGATGGATGGATCCACCTGCAGGTAGGGTCCCTCTCCTTGCCCATTAAATTGAAGTACAGTATTAATCAGTTTAATACTGCAATGCCTTAGTATTTTAATTCTACAATCTGGTTTTGATTAAACACTGCCTGGGAATGAGTGTGAAATGTAGGATAAGATAAATGGGTTTCTTGATCACTAAACTAACGATTTAATAATAAAACCCCTCTATTATAGGTGTACTATCTTCAAGATAAAAATTAGTGATAGACTTTTTATGCTTGCCTGCTGGATTGTTGTGGTGTGTCTTTGATTCTTTGTATGTGAACTTGTATTGTTGAGACCAATGGAATGAAATGTCTGGGATTCTTGTGTTTGGGTAAATTTTCCATTTTTAGGCAAATTGAGTAAGATGGTAAACATAGTGGGATGACTTAAGACTAAATTACAAGTAACCTCTAGATGGTATCAAATGGTTAATGAATGAAAAACATATCTTTTAAGATGGCATAGTGAGATTATGAAGCAACGGACTTGGGTGGTACGACCAGACATTGGGATAACGTAATGAGCATGGCTTATATTAGTAAAATGAATGTGTGAATATCATGATTTAGATACTTAAGATGGGTTTCCTTAAGTATCAACATGAATGTGTTCTATTATGTGTATGTGGTATGATTCTTTGAATGCTTATTAGGTAATTCCATAAGCAGTATACTATAGATATGATTGTATTGTGAGAGCACATTCTGATGCCACTTAATGAATGATAATAAAGGTGAGTGTATGTTGAGGCCACCTAGTGACAAATACATGGTTGGATGGGATCCATTTATACCCCATGCTAGTGTGACAGTACATGTCTTGAAGGGAGTCATTCTTACCCCTTTCCAGTTGACTTCCGATGTTGATTACATGTCTGAAAGGGAGGCATTATTACCCCTTTCCAGTTGACTTCTGTTGATGATTACATGTCTGGATGGGAGGCAGTTATACCCCATGCCAGTATTATGAATGTGACAGATTTGAAGTAGTTATACCTCTTATCAGTTGAATGAATGTGATTGAAGGGAGGCATTCTTACCCCTTGCCAATTGACTTATAGGGATGAGAGGCATTTCTACCTCATGCCACTTTTCTTATTAATGGGCGGGAGTCATTATTACCCCACGCCATCTATAATCTAAATGCTTATATATATATATATATATATATATTGTTACATGATCATGTTACTTTACCAGCAACGATCCGAAGCAGGTATAACCGTCAGGTGTCCCTTGGGAACCTGGACGGGCGTTATTTACTTATGTAATTCAACTTACTTATTTTTCTATTCCTTATCACTGTTTAATTATTATAAAATTTCGGGATTTGGTTTGACACTGGTGGTTCCAGCCTACTGAGATTTATATCTCACACCCTACTCGGGCCACCATTGCACTGGGGTACCTGAGTAGACCTCCTTACTTGCTGGACCTAGGTTATGTGTTGTGATGTTGTACCTGATGAGTTTGGAGAAAAGGACCAAGTGGGAGCTTGGGATGATCATGGTATTGTCTTCGAGCTTTGTTGTCCTTTCTTTTTGTATTGTTTGTAAATCATGTTGTATTGTTTCCTACTTTCATAACTGTATCGTCATCTGTACATGCATTCATTGTAAATTAGCATTTGACGCCTTTTATAAAATGGTTATTACCTGTCTTTTGCGTCTGCCTTTCAATTGTTTACTTCTTCCGCTATTTAATGTTATTTAATCTGATAATACTGTTGTGTTACTCTGATATGAGTTTATAGTCTCTCCACTATCACCTCTTGAGACCCTTGCTGCTAGTCGGCAGCCTCTGGCGTACGGGGAGACGCGCTTGAGGCCATGTGACCTACCGGTCCGGCCACCGGTTCGATGGTAAGCCGGGCTGGGACATTACAAAGTGGAATCATAGGTGTTTCTTTTCTTTTTCCTTACAATTTTGGGTTGGTAGATAGGATATTAAGAAATTTTTGGTACTTGGCTAATAGCCGTTCTTGGGACTGATCACCCCACGTACGGGAAATGACCATGTGGCCAGGGCTAGGAATTGTTGTTCATGTTGTTTTATTTTACATTGTATATGGTTTCACCTTGAGTGATTTTTGTATTTTCTGCTACTTATGGTTTATGAAATTCCTTAAATTTTCTCCTTTGGCCTGATATGGAAAGAAAGCGGCATTCCATGCATCATTTTAGGCACATAGGAATTAACATGTCATGCATGTGCCATGCCATGTAGTTGCATCTTATCTTGCCTGTATAATATTCTTAAGTGATTATAGGCCATGCCTATGTGTTATAACATGCCTCGGTGTTAGCTTCTTGTTGTGACATGCTATGTTTTATATATGTAATTGATGGAATGAGTTGAATTTGTTGGTTGTGAATATGACGGGAGCTAGTTTTCAGTTGTAAGGTGTATGGGCACCTTATAACTGGGAAAAGGTAACCCGTGTATTCGAACTATTGTAAAAGGCTGCTAATTTTAAAATGCTAATGTAAAATGATTTTGATTAAAAAGGGGAGCCCAATACCAATTTATAAAGTGTATGGGTGCTTTATAGGTTGGAAGATGTCCACCCATATACTTGGGCCGTTGTATGTGAGCATGTTAAATTTCGACGTTTGGAATTTGGTTTTGATAAAAAGGGGAGTCAATTTTCAATCCATGGAGTCTATGGGTGCTTCATGAATTGGGAAATGGAAAACCGTATTTAATGTAAAGGGTTGCAGTATTGTGAAATGATTAAATGGAAAATGTTTTGTGATTTCGAAATTGAAAAGTTTTGGCTAATTGTTAAATGTGCAACTGGGCCCTAGTAGGAAAGCTAGAAAGTGTTGTATGAGATAACCCAGTTGGGGTGTTTGATTTTTTTAAAAGTAATTGAGTAACTACTTTGGGGTTGCCTTTTGAAGAACCCAGGATGGATAAAATGGGACCCTAGTAGGTTGCCCTTTTGATTAAATGGTTCTGTTTTTCCCTTTTAAATGTTAAAGATAGGATGTCTGTGAATGTTTCATATTTTTGAAAAGAACTTTTTGTGAAACATTGTTGTTTTCTTGATGCGTGGTTGAAGTTTTTAAATGGTTAGTGTCTAAATGGGGTAAAATGTTAAGGGCTTGGTAATGGAAACCATGGTGGTCCCTTGAAACCCTAGTGTATGTGGAAGTTCTGAGTTTCTATTTGAGTTGCCTTGGAACGGGACCGTAGGTGTTTCCTGTGGGCATTGTTTTCTTTATTAGTGGCTTGATGATTAGATTTTGAGCCTAGAGACTTTTTTTGGCATGACCCGTCGTTAGGGTCAACGTTTGATCTTCGTAAGGGGCTAGCTCGTGGTTGGTAGCACCCTTAGCACTCTAATGTCTTGCTTGTACCGTGAGTTTTCTAACGCGAGGTTCCGTTCGGGTGTTGTTTTCCCTTGTTAGACTCTTGTTTATCTAATGGCACCCTTGTTCAGATGGGTGGTCATTGGGTTTTGACTTTCATTACGTCTTTGGGTCATCTCCTCTGTAGAGTGTCCCGATATTAAATAATTGTTTCATCCCAATTTTCGGGATGGATTTTGAATGACTTGTGTGTTTTGGCATGCTGGTTTCCTTATTTTGGATCTTCATTATTTGTTTGGTGATGTGATTGTGGTGGAGGAGCATCACACGATCATTGTGGAGTTTGTGTACTAGCACGCTTGTGCTAGGCTAGGTCATCACCATTCCCTTCAATGACTAGGACACTCATAAGGATGGGAGCACATCACGTCGAATCTAGGAAATGTGTCCTTTCACTTGGAATGGATGCTTCTTGGAATGCCTTTGGAAATGGGATGGTCGTGTCTAAATGCCTTGAGGCATGCGAGTTTAAAATGTGTGGATGTATCGGCAGGTGAAGCTGAGTTCCGTCCTTGAAGTCGACCAGTTGAGGTCTGATTGATCATCCTTCCAGTAGTCTAGTATGATTAGATGGAATCCGTTTCAATCCTCTTGGTGTATTCTATTTAGCGACGAGCATTTCCCTTATCTTTCCCTCATCATAGAAGCACTAAGAGAGCGTCAGCCTTATCTGTTCTAATGATTTAAAGCCATTGGGCTTGATTGGATGGTTCTCTTTCAGTATTGCATGCGAGATGCATGGGATTATTGTATGGTTTAATCTTGGAAACGTCATCAAAAGTCGGGTGTAGGATTTTGTGAACGTGTTTGTGCTAAACGTAAGGTGCCTTGGGGGAAGGCATTGTGGTTCTGTTTGGAATACGTCAGCCGTTTAGGCTGAGCGTTCTTGATAATAGTGAACCATAGATGGCTTGACTCGAGTTCTTGATTAATGTCTGCGGTTGGTGACATACCATTCTCTCGTATGACATCAGGTAGAGGAGACTGCGGTTTGTATCGGCCGGTGCCCAGTATGAACAACCGGCTCGACTTGGGACTTGAGGTCGATGGGGAATCGACCGTTTGATCTATTTCAAATCACACTAGGAGTATCGTGGGAATTCTTAGGGCGTGCTTTGAAAGTTAATTAAAACGGAGTTCTGAACCGTAGATTGGATTTCGTTTCTTAACATTAAAAATCTATGGTGGGAATTAATTGTGGCAGGATGCTTGGCGAGACGACGACAGGTTCGTGTCCCTGAGTAGATGGGCTCAGAAAGAGCTGTCTCGGTGTTGTGGTTGGAACACGAGAATTGGCTCGAGTTTTGGTGGCTTAAGCACTGTAGGGTATAATGAATTATTAAGGGTGTGTTGGATGTTTGTGAATGCAACGTGATCGTTTGAACGAAGCTTCACAACCCTTGTAGGTTGGGTGATGTGTACGTCGTACCCGAAGGCTTCTCGGGGATGAGAAGTTATAATGTGGGAAGGTTGTAATGACCCACATTTTGAACCGGACTAAAACCTAAAGGAATTTGGACTTTTTCGATTACTAAACGGGTTGTTTTTAAGAATGAGCTTCAGAACCGAATTCCAAGAGTTGGAATGATTTTTTGTTTTGGTATTGGGCTTGGGAAAAGGCCCGTTATGTTTCTCGGGTGGCTCGAGATGTTTTGGAAGCAACTGAACCATGTTCTTAAAGAGCTATAGAGGGCACACGGTTGGCAAACAGGTTGAACAAACTGTGCATCCCAAACCATGAGCCCTAAATCAGGTGGGAAGTGTCTTGCACACGGGCTGCGCACGGTTTCCTAAACCGTGCGCCTAGCCCGTGCAACGGGTGTCTTGGAGACAGTGGCTTGCGCATGGGCTGCGCAAGGTTTCCCAAACCGTGTACTTAGCCTATGCGAGGGATTCCCTTTGGGTGGAGGGGACCGCATGGTCACCGCACGGTTTGGCTAACCATGCGGCCCAAACCATGCCGTGCTTTTTTTTTAAAATAATTTAATTAGTTTTAAATTATAAAATGAAATAATAGAAAAACATAAAAACTAATCTATCCCTCACCCTCACTCAACCCGCACGACATAGGGATGGGATCCCTTTGAGTCATGTGTGACACCCACTTGGCTCCCTCCTCCAAGATTCGATCTCCAACCGTTTTCTTGAGGTTTCTTCGTCGAATCTCATGGTAATATTTTCTCTCGTTTCTCCTCCTTTATTCCATCCATATTTCGACATATCCCTTAACACGCGGAATTCGGAAGAACCCTAGGTATTTTGGGATTCTTGATTATTGTTTTTTTCTTCGCGCTAGGGTTGTTCCAAGGTTGTCTTGGGACCCCTGGGTTCGAGTTTTGGTATCTGCCACCGAAGGTGAGGCGGATACGGGCAGCTTTGGTTTCCGGCTTGGGTTCGAGGTAAGGGTTTTACCAGTGGCTTGTTTTCACAGCTTCTAATCTAATTTCTTAGTTGTTCTAAAGTTTCCTAGTATTTGTTTCTTACTACATTGGTGGGTTTGGGTTGGTTTCGCTTTGCCGAAGCTTAGGCAGCTCTTAGTTAGAATGTGCCAAGAGCCGGAGTGGATGGATGGATCCACCTGGAGGTTGGGTGTAACATCCCAAGTAAGTAATGAATAATATATATTTTTATCTATGTCTATTAATGATTAAGATAGTGTTTTAGAGGCTTAAAATGAAAATAAATCCAATCTTAAGCATGGAATACACTAATATTTTTAAGAGATTGTTTTACTGCCTTTTGATGGAAAACCATTTATAAATCTATCTTTTGACAATTTTATAATCTATGTTTGTAAAAATAAACTTATTATTTATGATTGGGACATCAAAATTTACTTTGTGTGAATTTTTGGTATTTTTCTGACAATGTTCATTTTTTAATGAAGAGTGAAAAATACTGCATTTTACATCAAAACTGCTTTTTAATCTAATTTATTTATACAATTAGATTATCTTTTGAATTGGTTTTGAAGTGAAATTAGAATATATTTTTACCATTTAATCCAATGGCAGTCATTAGGATTAATTTCATTTTGGAATTGGGCATAAACTATTGCCATGCTTTTCATAGATATTGTTTCAAAAAAACCCGCTATTTGTTTTGACAACGGGAATTATTTTTAAATCAATTATTGAAATTTCTGTGTTTGAAATTTGGTAAAATGGGTTACATATTTGGAATCATATGGTCCAAATTATGTAATCAAGACTCTTTTGTTTTTGTACATTATGAATTGTAACAATGGTAATTATCTTTAATTATCTTGATTAATGAGTAATCGGGTAGTTAAGGATAATAAAATAATATCATAATAATACAAAAAGACCACAAAATGTGTCCTAAGGATACTGGTTGTCTCATGGCCGACCATGGGATTCCTTGTTCCAAACTTTGGGTCCCCATGGAATCACTTTTGTGAGAAAGTGACTTTTTTTCTTTTTAGTTTTAAAGAATGTTAAATGTGACAAAGAATGTATCACCTGAGTAAAAAAAATTTAATTTTGTCTAAATAAATGATCTTTTGGACTATAAATATTCATTAGAAAGATAAAAATATTTCTAACATCATTATATTTTTTTATAATTTTTAGACATTAAAGTTATTAAATTATTTATGACATCATGATGATGCAGCGATTACATCATTAATAAAGGATTTAAATAAAATAGAAAGATAATGTAAAATATAAGACCCACACATGTCCAAAACCTACTGTATGAGTGGATTTAGAACCCTTATTACCTTATCCTAGAAACACATCAATGTGGGACCATTAATATCCGAAATGCATTCTAAAATAATGTAACATTTCTTTACTTTCCAAGAGTGCCCCTCCTCTCCTCTTATAAAAGGCCCCCACCTCTACCTCCTTGCCCACACTTCCAAAGCCTTTTTCTCGGCCAACCACTGCCCATTTTGTCTCTCAAATTCCATATCTTACTACTTGAAGCCTCACTTTGGGAAGAAGTCTTCTCAAGGAAGCCTTTGAGCTCAAACCAAAGGGAGTTACCCGATTTTAACGAAATGTCTTCACTTGAGTCCTTTTGTTTTATTTTGCTTCTCCAACCCCCTAAACTCTTTTTATTCATTTCTTTTGTAACAAATCCAGTATCTTCAATATACTAGGATATTTTTATAATAAGGATTCTAACTACACTTACACACACCTACATCTAATGGTTAAAGAACATACTATTTCCATGGATGGTGAATTTATGTCTCCCGAAACGATGATTGTTCAACATTCTTTAACACCTTCAAAGGTGTCCATTAAGATGTAACTATATTTATATATTATATATGATATGTTTATGTTTTCCTTAAGCTTCTGTATTTTTCATTTTGGGCATACCTTTATGGTTTCCATTATAGGTAAGCGCGATATCTTCATTTAAGGAAGAGCGGACTACCACCCCCTCAAAGTGATTTGATTCGTTAATACCATATGTGGGACGTATAAAGGATGGAGTTATGATATTATATATGATATTATACTGGATTTATAAAATACCTTTATATCATTATGATTCCATTCTATAAAATACGAAATAGAAATGAAAGTAGCGTTCATGTGTACGTACGGCTTACCGTCTCCATGAACGGTGCATTTCATTTCTTACCTCCAAATGATTATGTAATATTATAAATGCATGCATGTACTGGATATATATGACATATATGATATCTACATCATTAATACCATTCTGGATATAATGGATACATGAACAACTTGTAATTATAAAGGGTTTATTTTTTACTCAAGTACCAATGATTGTTAAAATGACCGTTATTAACTTAAATAATTACATAGTGTTCATGACATGGTAATAAGTGATATAAAAGGAATAATGGTCTTGAAAAAGGTTCTTAAGCAAGTAGAAATTAACTCAATTTTATTATTCAGGACATTAAAGAACGATCGATTCAAGTCGGACCCGAGGTATGGGGCTTCGTCTCAATCTCCTTTCATTGAGGCATATTTTGTTTTATACACAACCTTATTTTATACGGTGTATAAACTCCTTTGACTTTTACGTTTATTCAAAAGGAATCTTTTTTATACGAAGCATTTACTAAATGACAAAAGGGAATGTTTTTTTGTCATACGTATGTGGCGACAACGACTTCTCCGCCGCCGTGACCCTTATTTGAGGTTCGGCTTCCTCTACAAGCCATACCTTTTTTTTAAAAAAAACAAAAAAATAAATACCATGTTTTACTTTTCTTTTATTTTGGTATTGAAAATGGTTTTCATAATGTTTTTATATCAATGTTTTGTATTGATATCTTGTGATTGAAAGGTGGAAATGTTATTTTTCCTTTATGCATGTTTTATGTGATACGATTATGTTGAGGTTCTTGGGAATTATTATGAAGACGGGTGGTTCCATGATAAACTAAGGGCGGGTGAGCCCGATATAGCTCTCCAATGCACTGGGTAATGCGAAGGAGTGAAACGTTAAGGTTTCTCCGAAGAGATTTAGGGAATATACTGTGATGGGTATTCCAAACGTAACCAAGAGGGTTACTCCCTACGTAAGAATGTTATGAATGCATCAAGTTACCTTTATGTCTTATGATTTCTATGATTTATTCATGATTTGATGTGGTATGTTAAAGTGCCTATGTTTTATGGGTAAAGTATGATTTCATTCTTATGTATATATGAACTTATGTTTCTTTTCCATATTTTTATAACCCATACTGAGCTTTTTATGCTCATCCCAAGTTTTTTTTTAATTTTTTTCACAGGTCAAGGGAAAGGTACATGATATGATGATAGTGTCCAGGAAGTGTCAAGAATGAATCCATGTTTTATTTTAAATATGTTTCCGTTGATGGGAAAAATGAATACTATCTTTATTTAACCACTTTGTTTATATGTGGAATGTAATGCATGTTTTATGATTTAATTCTCTAAAACTCTAAACCCAAAAAGATCTTGAATGTGTAATCTTGTAATAACTCAAGATTAAGTAAGGTTTAAGGCTGGGGCCTTATAGTTGGTATCAGAGGTCAGTTTAGATAACTTTAGGAGTTCTAATTATATTAAATGATTATCCAAAAATATTTTTTTATGGTCAAATTGAAGTGATATAGAATTTGAAGATTACCATGTTGCTTCATATAAGACATGTTTGTTCAGAATGGTTTTCCGCAGAGGAAACAGGGAAGCAGTGCTAGGAAGGCATACAAAAGGATATAACCTTCCGAATCAGCATCCTGAGATGATCGGAATTGGAACTGAACAGTTTGTTGCAGTAATGGCATAGTTGACTCAAGTGATAAATGGTGGTGGTATCCATGCACGAGATCAGCCAGATCAACCGAAGAGGAACATTTCAGTGGTTGAACATTTCATGAGGCAACATCCCCCATCATTCAGAGGATCATCTGACCCTGTGTTAGCTGAAGGGTGGATTAGAGTACTGTAGAAAATTTTTGATGTCATGGGGTTTTCATACAATCAAAATGTTAGTCTTTCTATTTACCGTTTGGAGGGTGAAGCCGATCAATGGTGGTCGATGGTTAAAAATATCAGGGACGCTGATGAGATTGATGCTCTTGACTAGGATGAATTCAAGTTATGTTTCTTGAGAAGTATTTTCCTAAGGCTGTTCAACTTAGGATGGAAAATCAATTCTTGGAATTGAGTCAAGAGGAAGACTCAATGGATACCTATGAAGAAAGGTTCACTCTATTGGCAAGGTATGCTCCAAATTTTATCTGAGACCTTGATAGTAAAATAAATTGTTTTTACTCAGGATTAAAGCCAAAATATCGAAGTACATTAGCTTCTCATGAGTTTAAAAGTTATGAAAATATTGTTCTATGTGCTGAGAGGGTGGAAATAGAGTTTTCCGATGATCAAGTGTTCTATAACAACCAACAGAAGAAGAGACCGTGGTGGCAGGAGAAAGGGAAGAATTCTTCAAAAAAGTCTGATGGTAAGAAATCTAAGTTTCCAGTTTGTGATAAATGTGGTGAAAGGCATGTTGGGGAATGTCTTCTGAATTATGGAAAGTTCTACCGATGTGGTAATATGGGACATAAGGCTCGTGATTGCACTGAAAAATATCAAGGTGAAGGTAAGACCAAATTTGATTTATAGTTATTGAAATGTTTTAAGTGCAATGAGATTGGTCACTATGCAAACGAGTGTCCGACAAAGAGCTTGAGTGATGGGAAGCAGTTAGACTACAAGTAGAAAGGGGTGGTGAAATCCTTTACAACTACTTCAGCATATGTTGGGCCATCAAATGAAGTTATATCAGGTACTTTGTTTGTTTTTTCAGATTATGCCAGTGTGTTGTTTGATTCGGGGTCTACACATTCATTCATCTCTGAAAACTTTTATAGTAAAATGGGAATACTATCTCAAGAAATGACTCCTGAACTTTTGGTAAAAACACATGGGGGAAATTTTGAGGCAAAAAGAATTTAAAAGAATATTCCTATCCTTATCTGTGGAAAGAACCTACTTGCAAACCTTATTGTTCTACCTCTAGTAGAGTTTGATGTTATCCTGTGTATAGATTGGCTCTCTATTTACCATGCTAAGATTGACTGTAGAGCTAAAGAATTTTCTTTTTAGAAATACATTCAGTTTGTGTACAAGAATGAACCCTTACTGTTGATAACTTATCAAGAGGCCAAGAAACATGTAAAAGATGGAAATGAATGTTACCTTGCACACATCGTTGAAAATAAAGGAACTGTTCAGATTAATAATTTGCCAGTGGTAAATGAGTATCCTGATGTTTTTCCTGATGAGTTGCCTGGAATAATACCAGATCATGAATTTGAGTTTACTATTGACTTAGTTCCTGATGCTAAGCCAATTTCAAAACCCCCTTATCGAATGGCTCAAATTGAACTTTTAGAGTTGAAGGAGAAATTGCAAGATTTATTAGAGAAAGGTTTCATTCGACCTAGCACATCACCATGGGGTGCTCCTGTTTTATTTTTTAAAAAGAAAGATGGTTTAATGAGACTTTGCATTGACTATAGAGCCTTGAATAACATCACTATTAAAAACAAAAATCCTTTGCCTCATATCGATGATTTGTTTGATCAGCTCCAGGGAGCTCAGTATTTTTCAAATATTGACTTGAGATCGGGGTACCATCAGCTGAAGGTAAAGGAAGAAGACGTTCCGAAGACTGTGTTTCGTACAAGATATGGCCATTATGAATTTGTAGTAATGCCTTTTGGGCTAACCAATGCACCTGCTATATTCTTGGACTTAATGAATAGAATTTTCCATGAGTTCTTGGATAATTTTGTGGTGGTTTTCATTGATGATATTTTGGTTTTTTCTAAAAATAAAGAGGAGCATGAAAGACATTTAAGGTTTATTTTTCAAACCTTAAAAGAAAATAAACTGTATGGAAAATTCAGCAAGTGTGAGTTTTGGTTGCAACAAATTTCTTTCCTTGGTCACATTGTTTCTAAAGATGGGACAACTGTTGATCCTGCAAAAATAAAGGTTGTGGAACACTGGCCAAGACCCACAAATGTAACTGAGATTCATAGCTTCCTTGGTTTGTTAGGCTATTACCGACGGTTTTTTAGAAATTTTTCACAGTTATCTAGTCCAATGACTAAGCTAACTCGGAAGGGTGTTAAGTTTATCTGGACAAAAGAATGTGATGATTGTTTTCAGGAGTTGAAAAGAAGATTGGTGAATGCTCCAGTTTTGGAACTACCTTCCAGGAATGGTGAGTTTGTTATCTATAGTGATGCTTCATTGAAAGGACTTGGTTGCATCCTAATGCAGAATGATCAGGTAATTGCTTATGCTTCACGACAGTTGAAAACTCATGAGGTAAATTACCCTACACATGATTTGGAATTAGCTGCTGTTGTTTTTGCTTTAAAAAATTGGAGGCATCATTTGTATGGAGTAAAGTGTGAAATATATACTGATCACAAAAGTTTAAAGTATATATTCACTCAGAAAGAGTTAAACATGAGACAGAGGAGATGGCTGGAATTAATCAAGGATTATGATTGTACAATTCATTACCATCCGGGAAAAGCAAATAATGTGGCTGATGCTTTGAGTCGAAAAAGTAATGCTTCATTAGCAATGTTGCATTTGGAACGTGATCCTTTGGTTAATGATTTGATGATCTTTGACATAGAAGTTGTTGGTGCAGGATGTTCTTCTGTTTTGTTTCATGTATCAGTGAGATCATCTCTATCAGATAGAATCAAGAAAGCACAGAAGCAAGACAGTGAGTTGCAGAAAAAGGTAGAGCTGGTTCAGAAAGGCAAGTTGCCAGAATTCAACATTGATAATGATTGCGTTTTGAGATTTGGGAAGAGATTGTGTGTGCCTTGTCATTCATTGTTGAAGAGAGAGTTGTTATGTGAAGCTCATAGTTCTCCATTTTCAGTTCATCCTCGCAGTACTAAGATGTACAGAGATCTGCGGGAGTGTTACTGGTGGGATGGAATGAAAAGAGATATTGCTGATTTTACTGTGAAGTGTCTGACTTGTCAGTAGGTTAAAGCAGAGCGCCAGTTACCGAAAGGGATGCTTCAGCCTTTACTAGTTCCATAGTAGAAATGGGAAAACATATCCATGGACTTTGTTGTGGGATCACTGAGGACATCTCGAGGTAATAATGTAATCTGGGTTATTATTGATCGCTTGACTAAATCTGCTCATTTCCTTGCTATACGTGATACTTTTTCCCTAAATCAACTATCCCGTTTGTATCTTAAAGAGATATTCAGGTTACATGGAGTTACCCTCTCCATTGTATCTGATCGTGATCCCAGGTTCACTTCTAACTTTTGGAAAGGCCTTCAGAAGTCGTTGGGTACTGAATTAAATTTTAGTACAACATTTCATCCTCAATCAGATGGAAAGTTCGAACAAACAATTCAGACATTGGAGGATATTCTATGATCTTGTTCGATGGATTATTAGGGAAGTTGGGACCAACATCTTTCTTTGGTTGAATTTTCATATAATAACAGTTTTCATTCCAGTATACAGATGGCACCATTTGAGGCGTTATATGGGAAGCGGTGTCGAACTCTAGCTTTCTGGGATGAAGTGGGTGAAAGGAAGTTGATGGGACCAGAATTGGTAGAAGAGATAGCGGAAAAAGTTCAGCTGATTCAGAAACACATGAGAGCAGCTCAGAGTAGGCAGAAGAGTTATGCAGACAACAGGAGGAAGGATCTATCTTTTGAGGTAGGTGATCATGTTTTTCTCAAAGTCTCACAATGGAAAAGTGTGATGCGATTTGGTAAGAAAGGAAAGCTGAGTCCAAGGTTCATTGGACCATATGAAATTCTGGAGAGAGTTGGATCAGTTACATACCGGGGGGGCTTTACCTCTGAGTTTATCTCAGGTACATAATGTTTTTCATGTTTCGATGTTGAAGAAGTATATTCCAAATCCATCTCAAGTTTTGAGTCCAGAGGTAGTTCAGCTGGAAGAGAACCTATCTTACGAGGAACAACCGGTCCAGATTCTTGACCACAGGGAGCAAGTGTTATAGAATAAGGAGATTAATCAGGTAAAGGTTTTGTGGAAAAACCACATGATGGAAGAGGCAATATGGGAATCTGAAAATGCAATAAGGGATAAGTACCCCCATTTATTCGATATGTAAATAAATTGCGGGGACGCAATTTCCTAAAGGGGGGAAGGATGTAACATCCCAAGTAAGTAATGAATAATATATATTTTTATCTATGTCTATTAATGATTAAGATAGTTTTTTAGAGGATTAAGATGAAAATAAATCCAATATTAAGCATGGAATACACTAATATTTTTAAAAGATTGTTTTACTGCCTTTTGATGGAAAACCATTTATAAATATATCTTTTGACAATTTTATAAGATATGTTTGTCAAAATGTACTTATTATTTATTATTGGGACATCAAAATTTACTTTGTGTGATTTTTTGGTATTTTTCTGACAATGTTCATTTTTTAATGAATAGTGAAAAATACTGCATTTTACATCAAAACTGCATTTTAATCAAATTTATTTATATGATTAGATTATCTTTTGAATTGGTTTTAAAGTGAAATTAGAATATATTTTTACCATTTAATCCAATGGTTGTCATTAGGATTAATTTCACTTTGGAATTGGGCATAAACTAATGCCAAACTTTTCATAGATATTGTTTCAAAAAAACCCGCTATTTGTTTTGACAACGGGAATTATTTTTAAATCAATTATTGCAATTTCTGTGTTTGGAATTTGGTAAAATGGATTACATATTCGGAATCATAAGGTCCAAATTATGTAATCAAGACTCTTTTATTTTTGGACATTATGAATAGTAATGACGGTAATTATCTTTAATTATCTTGATTAATGAGTAATTGGGTAGTTAAGGATAATAAAATAATATCATAATAATACAAAAAGACCACAAAATGTGTCTTAAGGATAATGGTTGTCTCATGTCCGACCATGGGATGTCTTGTGCCAAACTTGGGGGCCCCATGGAATCACTTTTGTGAGAAAGTGACTTTTTATCTTTTTATTTTTAAAGAATGTTAAATGTGACAAAGAATGTATCACCTAAGTAAAATATTTTTAATTTTTTCTACATAAATTATCTTTTAGACTATAAGTATTCATTAGAAATCTAAAAATATTTCCTACATCATGATATTTTTTTTATAATTTTTAGACATTAAATTTATTAAATTATTTATGACATCATGATGATGCAGTGATTACCTCATTAATAAAGGATTTAAATAAAATGGAAAGATAATGTAAAATATAAGACCCACACATGTACAAAACCTATTGGATGAGTGGATTTAGAACCCTTATCACCTTATCCTTGAAACACATCAATGTGGGACCATTAATATCCGAAATTCATTCTAAAATAATGTAACATTTCTTTACTTTCCAAGAGTGCCCCTCCTCTCCTCTTATAAAATCCCCCCACCTGTACCTCCTTACCCACACTTCTAAAGCCTTTGGCTCGGCCAACCCCTGCCCATTTTGTCTCTCCACTTCCCTCTCTTACTCCTTGAAGCCTCACTTTGGGCAGAATTCTTCCCAAGGAAGCCTTTGATCTCAAACCAAAGGGAGTTACCCGATTTTAAGGTAATGTCTTCACTTGAGTCCTTTTGTTTTATTTTGCTTCTCCAACCCCCTAAACTCTTTTAATTCATTTTTTTGTAAAAAATCCAGTATCTTCAATATACTAGGATGTTTTTATAATAATTATTCGAACTACACTTACACATACCTACATCTAATGGTTAAAAAACATATTGTTTCCATGGATGCTGAATTTATGCCTCCTGAAATGATGATTGTTCAACATTCTTTAATACCTTCAAAGGTGGCCATTAAGATGTAACTATATTTATATATGATATATAATATGTATATTTTTTCCTTAAGCTTCTGTATTTTTCATTTTGGGCATACCTTTATGGTTTCCATTATGGGTAAACGTGATATCTTCATTTAAGGAAGAGCGGACTACCGCCCCCTCAAAGTGATTTGATTCGTTAATTCCATATGTGGGATGTATAAAGGATGGAGTTATGATATTATATATGATATTATACTGGAATTATAATATAACTTTATATCATTATGATTCCATTCTATAAAATACGAAATAGAAATGAAAGTAGCCTTCATGCGTACGTACGGCTTACCGTCTCCATGAACGGTGCATTTCATTTCTTACCTCTAAATGATTATGTAATATTATAAATGCATGAATGTACTGGATATATATGACATATATGATATCTACATCATGAATACCAATCTGGATATAATGGATACATGAACAGCTTGTAATTATAAAGGGTTTATTTTTGACTCAAGTACCAATGATCATAAAAACGACTGTTATTAACTTAAATAATTACATAGTGTTCATGACATGTTAATAAGTGATATAAACGGAATAATGAACTTGAAAAAGGTTCTTAATCAAGTAGAAATTAACTCAAGTTTATTATTCAGGACATTAAATAATGATCGAGTCAAGTTAGACCAGAGGTATGGGACTTCGTCTAAATCTCCTTTCGTTGAAGCATATTTTGTTTTATACACAACCTTCTTTTATACGGTGTATAAACCCCTTTGACTTTTACGTTTATTCAAAAGGAATATTTTTTATACGTAGCGTTTACTAAATGAAAAAAGGGAATGTTTTTTTGTCGTACGTATGTGGCGACAACGACTTCTCTGCTGCCGTGACCATTATTTGAGTTTCGGCTTCCTCTGCAAGCCATACATTTTTAAAAAAAAAAAGAAAAAATAAATACCATGTTTTACTTTTCTTTAATTTGGTATTGAAAATTGTTTTCATAATGTTTTTATATCAATGTTTTGTACTGATATCTTGTGATTGAAAGGTGGAAATGTTATGTTTCTTGTATGCATGTTTTATGTGATACGATTGTGTTGAGGTTCTTGGGCATTATTATGAAGATGGGTGGTTCCGTGATAAACTAAGGGAGGGTGAGCCCTATATAGCTCTCCAATGCATTGGGTAACGTGAAGGAGTGAAATGTTAAGGTTTCTCCGATGATATTTAGGGAATATACTTTGATAGGTATTCCAAACGTAACCAAGAGGGTTACTCCCTACGTAAGAATGTTATGAATGCCTCAAGTTACCTTTATGTCTTATGATTTCTTTGATTTATTCATGATTTGATGTGGTATGTTAAAGTGCCTATGTTTTATGGGTAATGTATGATTTCATTATTATGTATATATGAACTTATGTTTCCTTTCCATATTTTTATAACCCATACTGAGCTTTTTATGCTCATCCCATGTTTTTTTGAAATGTTTTTCACAGGTCAAGGGAAAGGTAAATGCTATGATGATAGTGTCCAGGAAGTGTCAAGAATGAATCCATGTTTTATTTTAAATATGATTCCATTGATGGGGAAAATTAATACTATCTTTATGCAACCAATTTGTTTATATGTGGAATGTAATGCATGTTTCATGATCTAATTCTCTAAAACTCTAAACCCGAAAATATCCTCAATGTGTAATCTTGTAATAACTCAAGATTAAGTAAGGTTTAAGGATGGGGCCTTATATTGGGTCCCACTCCTTGACCTTAAAATTGAATTAAAGTATTAATTAGTTTAATACTGCAATGCCTTAGTATTTTAATTCTGCAATCTGGTTTTGATAAAACGCTACTACGGAATGAGTGTGAAATGCATGATAAGATAAAAGGGTTTCTTGATCACAAAACTAACTATTTAATAATAAAACCCCTTGATTAGAGGCTCGCTGTCTTAAAGATAAAATGTAGTTATAGACATTTTATGCTTTCCTGCTAGATTGTTGTGGTGCCTCTTTGATGCTTTGTATGTGAAATTGCTTTGTTGAGACAAAGGGAATGAAATGTATGGTATTCTTGAGTTTGGGTCAATTTTCGATGTTTAGGAAAATTGAGTAAGATGATAACCAAAGTGGGATGACTTAAGACTAAATGACTTGTTACCTCTAGAAGGTGTAAACGGGTTAAATAATGAAAAATGTATCCTTTAAGATGGAATGGTGAGACCAGGAAGGAACGGACTAGGGTAATACGACCATGCCTTGGGATAACTTAATGAGCACAGATTATCTTAGTAAAATGAATTTGTTAATATCTTGATTTAGAAACATATGATGGGTTTCCATAATTATGAACATGAATTTGTTATCTTATGTTTATGTGGTATGATTCTTTTAATTCTTATGAGTTAATTCCAAAAAGCAATATACTATAGACATGATTGTATTGTGAGTGCTCACGTGCTGATTCCACTTAATGAATGAGAATAAAGGTGAGTGTATGCTGAGGATACCTAGTGACAGATACATGGTTGGAAGGGAGGCAGTTATACCCCATGCCAGTGTGAAAGTACATGTCTGGAAGGGAGGCATTCTTACCCCTTTCCAGTTGACTTCTGATGATGATTACATGTTTGGAAGGGAGGAATTCTTACCCCCTTCCAGTTGACTTCTGTTGATGATTACATGTCTTGATGGGAGGAAGTTATACCCCATGCCAGTATTATGAATGTGACATATGGGAAGCAGTTATACCCCTTACCGGTTGAATGGATGTGATGGAAGGGTGGCATTCTTACCCCTTACCAATTTACCTATAGGGACGACAGACATTTCTACCTTGTGCTGCTTTTGTTATTAATGGGTGGGAGGCATTCTTACCCCATTCCATATATGATCTAAATGCTTTTATATATATAGAACTAGTGACATGATCAGGTTACTTTACCAGTAATGAGCAGAAGCAGGTATAACTGTCAGGTGTCTCTTCGGAACCTGGATGGGCGTTATTTACTTATGTAATTATGCTTACTTATTTCTCCATACCTACTCACTTTTTAATTATTATACACTGTCTAGATTGGGTTTTAAACTGGTGGTGCTGGCCTACTGAGATTTATATCTCACAACCTACTCGGGCTGCCATTGCACTGGGGTACCTTAGTAAACCTCCTTTCTTGCAGGACTTAGGTTGTGTGATGTGTTGTTGTACCTAAGGAGTTAGGAGCAAAGGACCAAGCCGGAGCTTGGGATGATCAAGGGATTGCCGTCGGTATTTTCTGTCCTTTCTTTTTGTATTGTTTGTAAAGCATGCTGTATTGTTTCCTACTTTTATAATTGTATCATCATCTATACATTCTTGCATTGTAAACTGGCATTTTCCGCCGTTTATAAAATGGTTATTACCTGTCTTTTGCTTCTGCCTTTCAATTGTTTACTGATTCCACTATTGAATGTTATTTACTCTGATAATACCGCTATGTTACTCTGATATGATGGTATAGTCTCCCCACTATCACCTCCTAAGACCCCCGTTACTAGTCGGCAGCCTCTGGCGTACGGGGAGACCCGCTTAAGGCCATGTGACCTACTGGTCCAGCCACCGGTTCGATGGTAAGCCGGGACGGTACATTACACCTTTTAAACATTTTTTAAATACAAAAGGGTAAAAATGTCTTTACACAATTATTTTAATAATATTTTTTAAAATATTTTAATAAAACATGGCTTTTAGAATAAAAAAAAGTTATCTGACTAAAGAGAGATACAATGTCAGGTTTTCTAAAAAAATATAAAAACATCTTAGTACAAAATTATGTAAAAAATGTATTGAGGCTTGAAATTATCTTAAATAACTAGTAAAAATTAAATTGTTTTTTCTAAAATGTTTATATAATTTCCTCATATGTAAATTCCCTTGAAATATCATTAGGATTAGTTTATAGGAAAATAACCTTTAAATATTCCAAAGTGTCCAAAACCATTATGAAACATTTTAAAATCATAAACCTCATGAAAGAATAAAATTAAATGAAAGTATTAAATACCATGAAGGTAAATTAATTAATGATATAATATATAAAAAGTTATAGTGGGTACACCATACAAAATAAGTAAGTGGTGAATATGACATTTATATCACAGAAGTAACAAGTGAGATGGAAATCCTTACTAATGTAGTATCAAATGGTTTAGAAAAAATAAAGGTAATAATAAATAAATAATACATTTAAATATCCAGAATAAAATATTATTCATGATATTATATTTAAATTTTGAAATAATTGCACCATATATATAAAATAGGTGTAGAATAATTAAGTATGCCTTACGTAATGAAAATTTGACAAGAATCACTTACCTTGTGTTTCTTTTCGGGTGAATGTGCTTTAAATTCTTCTATAATAAACTTATGTTAATTTTATACTTTCTTCAAAACCTTTTTCAGGTTTTTAATTATTTTTATTTCACTTATTACCATCTTTTTACAACTATATAAACAATTAATTTACGTTGGGTGTTTCTGACCAAATTCTGTTTATGTGTCAGATCCACTATTGTTCTTCAACTATAGTCAACAGATCACTATATAACATATCTAGAATGATAACCATGAAACAATTATCATATTTTTACATCAAATGTACTTTTAAAAGCAATCATTAAATATGGTTATGGAAATTAAAATATGTTACACTCATAGAGACGGTTGGTTGTATGTACACGTGAGTATCATTCCCATTTTAAAATGATCATTGGGAAAAGAAGGTAAGTAACTAAAATATTTATAGAATGATTATTATAAAAAATATTATACTATTTAATTATATTTACTTTCATATAGAAAAATGTGACGTAAAAGTAATCACATCATGTCGAGGAGGTAGTAGTCCACACATCCACGAACGAAGTTATCTCTTTTAAAGTGTGTGAAGGAGTAAAAAAGAAAATTAAATATATATATATATTTCCAGAAAGATAATTATTTTATGAATATCATATATATTTTATTTATGTATCTTATTTTTAATTATAATCATAATTTATATGTTCCATGTATCATGTGAACGAATCACATCGCTTTGAGGGGCGGTAGTCCACACTTCCTCAAACGATGTTATCATATTAACATAAAATGGAAAGTACTAAATTTATGAATTATAAAAATTTTACATAAGTATAAAGACATAATAAATATTATATATAAAAAATATAAATAAATTTTACATAATAATGGCCACCATGATATATGGTAATGGAAGAATGAACAATCATCATTTTGTGAGACAGTACTTCACCGTCCACGAAAACATTATGTTCATTACCCATTATATGGTGGTGTGTGTTAGTGTGGGTTAAAATATATTAATAAAAACATCATAGTATATTTATGATACTTTTTATTATTACACAACAACATGATAAGTAGATTTTACGGGTTGGATAATGGAAATGAAACTAGAGAGATTGACAAAAGACATTACCTTATAATCGGGAAACTTCTTTTGGTTTGAACGAAAAGGGTTTGTTGGAAGGGTTTTTGACCAAATTAATTCCTCTAAGTATATTATAGGAATGATGTAACACCACAAGCTTCCACTATATGCTTCTCTTTCAATAATGCAACAGCTTTCATTGTACGCAAGTTCAAGATTCTAACACACTGCGACCAATCAAAATAGCTGTTATGAATAGTAATACCCACTTTTTGAAATTAAATAAATTTTATATTTAAAAATGGACTATATTTTTGGATTCATAATATCTAAATTAGCCTATGTTGAATTTTTGGTATTTTTCTAAGAACTTCCAATTTTCGATGAATAGTGAAAAATACTTAAAAACAATTTTTTTAATCAAAATAATTTATAGTGATATATTATATGATTGATTGGTCTTAAAGTATAATTAGAATATATTTTAACCATTTTATCCAATGGTGTTCATTAAAATTAATTTCACTTCGAAATTAGACATAAACAATTGTCAATCTTTTGATATATATTGTTTCTTAAAAACACGCTATTTGTTATGACGGCGGGAATTAATTATTAAATTGATTAAATCAACTTATATGTCTTGAATTTTGTAAAATAGACATCATTTTTGAATTAGGAATATCATATATATCTTAGTGTTAAATTTTGGTATTTTTCTGAAAAACATCAATTTTTTGATGAATAGTGAAACCACTAAGTGGTAGTTAAAAAACTAAATTTTTGTTTAAATGAAACTTTACCACTTATGGGAATTGAATTTAAAAATATGACAAACATGGTTGTCATTAGTATTTAAAATGTGGTTCAATGAGATGAAAATAATTTTTGGTGAATAGTAATTTTTAAGTTTTATTAATCAAGATTAAAGGTAATTATTGTAATTTAAGGTAAATATAAAGTTATAATAATATGAAATTACAATTACACTTGTCCTAACCATATTGGATGAGTCATGGAATACCAGAACAATCCATGGGTCAACTTGGGGACCCCATGGAGCCACTTGGGTAAGAAAATGGCATTAATAACTTTTTATTTAAAGTAAAAATAAAATTGTCACAAACATGTGTTATTTTACTAAAACAATTATTACATGGGGTTATATAAGTTAACATTTCGACTATAAATATTCATTTCAAATCTAAAAATATTTCCTACATCATGGTATTTTTTTAATAATTTTTAGGCATTATATAAATAAATGTATTTATGACACCATGATGATGCAGCGATTACCTCATTAATGAACAATTTAAATAAAATGAAAAGATAAGGTAAAATATAAGAAATAAACTTGTCTAAAACTTATTGGATGGATATATTTAGAACCCTTATCACCTCATCCTATAAATATATCATTGTGGGACCTTTAAAATCCGAAAATCATTTCATAATAAAGTAACATTTCATGACTTTCCAACAGTGCCCCTCCTCTCCTCTTATAAAAGGCCCCCACCTCTACCACCTTATTCACACATTCAAATCCATTTGGGTCAGCCAACCTCTGACCAAATACTATATCAAATTCCCTCTCTTACTCCTAGAAGACTCACTTTGGGCAGAAGTTTTTCCAAGGATGCCTTTGGCTCAAATCAAAAAGAGTAACCCGATTTAAAGGTAATGTCTTCTCTTATGTTCTTTTGTTTTATTTTTCTTCTCCAACACCTTAAACTCTTTTTATTCCTTTATTTTGTAAAAAACAGTATCTTAAATATACTAGGATGTTTTTGTGAAAATTAGTTGATTTATACTTACACACACCTTCGTCTAATGGTTAAAGAACATACTGTTTCTGTGGGTGGAGAATTACTGCCTCACGAAACGATGATTGTTAAATATTCATTTAACACCTCTCATGGTGGCCATTATGATGACACTATTTTTATATATGATATATATTATGTTTATTTATTCCTTATGATTCTGTATTTTCATTTATGTCGTACCTTTATGATTTCCATTATGGGTAAACGTGATAATTTCATTTTAGGAAGTGCGGACTACCGCCCCCTCAAACGTGATTTGAATCATTAATGAAAAATGTGGGACATATAAAGGATGTAGTAAATGATATTATATATGATATTATACTGGAATTATAATATACCGTTATATCATAATGATTTCATTCCATTAAATATGAAATATAAATGAAAGTAGCATTCATGCAAACGTACGGCTTACCGTCTCCATGAACGGTGCATTTCATTTCGTACCTCTAAATGTTATGTAATATTATAAATGAATGTATATAATGGATATATATGAAATATATGATATCTACATCATGAATATAATTCTGGATATAATGGATATTTCACCACATGAACAAATTGTAATTATAAGAAGTTTATTTTTGACTCAAGTACCAAAGATCGACAAAACGACCGTTATTAACTAAAATTATTACATAATGTTCATAACATGGTAATAAGTGATATAAAAGGAATAATGAACTTGAAAAATGTTTTTAAGCAAGTATAAAATAAATCTAGTTTATTATTCAGGAGGTTAATGAACGATCGAGTCAAGTCGGACATGAGGTAAGGGACTTTGTCTGAATCCCCTTTCATTGAGGCATATTTTGTTTTATACACAACTTTCTTTTATACGCTGTATAGACCCCTTTCACTGTTACTTTTATTCAAAAGGAATCTTTTTATACGAATCGTTTTACTAAATCAAAAAATGAATGTTTTTTTGTCGTACGTATGCGGCGACAATGACTTCTCCGCCACCGTGACCATTATTTGAGTTTCGGCTTCCTCTACAAGACATAACTTTTTTAAAAAAATGAAAAATAAATACCAAGTTTTAATTTTCTTTTATTTTGGTATTGAAAATAGTTTTATCATATCAATGTGTTGTATTGATATCTTATGATTGAAATTTGGAAATGTTATGTTTCCATTATGCATGTTTTATGTGATACGATTATGTTATGGTTTATGATATGTTTAAACTTTTTCATATAAGGAATGAATTGGAATTAGTATGTGATAGGTGGAGCCCGATATATCTCCTCGATGCATCGGTAGGTCTCATGAGAAAACTTGTTTCTTGGCACAAGGCCTTGAAAAAATCTTATTTGTAGTCATGGCACAAGGCCTTGACTATGTGGTTATGATAGTCTGGCATTATGCATTCCATCATTATGAAAGTGGTTATTGACATTGGATGTGGATATTAGACTAGTAGAATATCCATGTGAATAAGTAAATAGAATTATTTTATTTTATTTTTTCCATATTATTCTGAAGTTTATGTTTAAAAGGCTTTTGTTTTAGTTATACATTGCTTTAAATTCTTATGTTTATTTATGAAAGTTTCTGTTATATTGTTATCCTTACTGAGCATCTGAGCTCACCCCTTTCTATGTCTTATTTTTTCTTGGATGTGAAGAAATATTTTATGACTTACCTGAAATAATAGTCTGAAGGGGATATGAGTGTGGACTATGAAGACTATGTTATTGTGATTTTTCACTTTATGATGTAATGTAACAGTTATGAATGTATCTAGTGTTTCCAAGGCTGCTAAACTAATCGGCCTTTTGAGACTTGATTTTTTTGTGATCATGCCAATGTTACTTAATAAAGAACAGACTCTGGGTAACTAGGGTCGGGGTGTTACAGTTGGTATGAGAGGCAGTTTAGTACGAACCTTGGAAGTTAGATTTAGAAAAACTCCGATTAGAGAACATAGCCCTGAGATAGACTTTGAGGATTAGTATAGAATAACTTCCTAGAATTTTGGTAAAGTATAGATTTTGTTTTTTTCCAAGCAATACATCTTTGTCTGGATACGAGAAGGTGGAGGTGGATCTCGCACAGATGTACCTAGGGGTAATACCCGAAAACACCGCTTTGATCTAGACTCGAACGGGAACTGGTGCATGACAACAGGCCTTGCTGCACTCTTGGTTACGACACTCCCGAGGGATATGCTTAGGATAATTCTAGATTTCTTTAAAAACCATTATGAAGGGTTTATGGGTATATACTTCCTCAAAGAAAACATTTTTTATGGATTATATCCATAAATAGTTCAATTTATGTAAAGTGTTTTACAAGTATGGAATTATGTATTTCAATTCATAAACTAATCTAGTTTATGACATTGTTTAGAAATGGAGCCTAGTGGAAGGAATGGAAACTGTATCAATGCACGCTTTCCATGTAGGGATTTCCCTCCTACTCAATATAATTATAATGGAATTGGTGATACAACTGGTGCTGATCAGCTTATCACCATGCTGGGACAACTAACTCAGGTTATGAATAATAACCTTACTTGTATGGAGCACCCTGATCCGCAGCATGGAGGATCAATGTTAGATTTATTCATGATGCAACAACCACCAACATTCAATGGGAGTAAAATCCCTTTGTAGCTGAGAAATGGATAAATTCCTTATAGAAAATATTCAATGCCTTGGGGAGTAGTGAAAGGGAAAAGGTTATCATGGCAGTTTACCGCCTCACTAGAGATACTGATCAATGGTGGTCATTGATTCAAAACAAAAAGATGATAAAGTATCAAATATGGAATGGAGGGAGTTTAAAGAGCTTTTATTAGAAAAATACTTTCCTCTTGACCATCGAGAAGATATGGAAAGAAAATTTTTGAGTCTGAGGCAAAAGGAGAATGAGAATGTTGCAAAGTATGATTATAACTTTACAAGGTTAGTGAGGCATGCTGTAGATTATATACGTAACCCAAGAAGTAATATTGATCATTTCTTTGATGGGTTAAAACCATTTCTCCTTAGTGCATTAGTATCACAATCCTTCTCATCGTACGAAGATATTGTCTCGTGTGCTATCAAGACAGAAAAGGAATTCTCTAAGTCTTATGACATCAAAGTAAAGCAAGAGAAGAAGAGAACGGTAGAACAAGAGACAAATAAAGGGAAAAATGGAAAGAAGGATTTTCCATTATGTGATAATTGTGGGAAGAATCACCCCGGTACTTGCCTAAAGGGAATGGGAGTTTGTTACAAATGTGGAGAAAAAGGTCACCAGGCTCGTGATTATAAGGGAAAGAAAGAGGCTATCAATGTTGAATGCTACAATTGTAGAGAAATGGAGCATTAATGCAAATGAATTCCATAAGATCCAAGGAAATAACTCAGAAAATGTCAACAGAGCAAGGCCAAGCTTATGTTGTTACTACAGATGAAGTTGAAAAATTATTGTATTTGTGTTTTTGGACTCAAGAACTATATTATGGTTATAAGAATAATGTGATATATATAAGGATTGTTCTGCAGTACTTGTTTTTTTCATTAAGGTTTTAATATGATGAAAGTAATAAAATTTTTAGTATTTGACAATAAGAGAACCTTTACTTTGTTTGGGGAATCTGATGTTACAATTGATTTTGGAATTTAGAGACCTTTTTGAGAAAGTCTTGAAAGAGGTATTTTAGATAACTATAAAGGTTGGAATGGATTATGTTTAACTTTTGATAGTATTTTTTAAGGTTAAAAAATTTCTGAAGATTATTTTTGGAATATTATAATACTATATTTTTAGGGAAAGGACAACCTGCAAGTTGGGGGATAACCCGTCGCGTCAGACAAAGCTGTAGGAATCGAAACTACAACCATAGTGCGAAAGGCCTTTATTACCAACCACTAGCCTACAAGAATTCCATGGTTATTAAAAATAGTTTTCCTAATCTAAATGTTATGTTTTAATATTTGTAACCTTTTGTGATTACGATAAATATAATATTTTTGAATTCTATTACCTTTTAGAGTGAAAGATGAGTTTGTGGTAGGAATTAGTTGAAGGTTGAAACTATACTTGTCAAGTATATATATATAAATCTCTCTTATTATATAAATAAATTAATTATTAAACTTTAGTAAATAGATATTAAAACAAAAAAATGTGTTATCCTAATACCTTAAGTTTTGTTGAACTAATGATATTTTAAATCACTATAGATTGAAGGCTTTGATGCCCTCAATTTTTCACTTGTTTGTGATTGATGACCTCAATCACTCCCTTCAAATATTTACGTTTTCCCTCCAATTATGTGTCTCTAATTTCCACCAATGTTCTGCTAATCAAGATCATAATTTGGTGGTGACTTTTTCATTTCCCTTTCCTTCTTATTAAGGCTAAATTGTATTAACCCTATTTCCGATATGGGTTTTCCACAACAGTATTTTGTACATTGAACATCTTATTTTAGAAGAACAATTTAAAATTATGAGGGCACAATTTATTGAAGGAGGGGAGAATGTAACACCCCAAGATTCTACAATACGCTTCTTTTTCAATAATGCAATAGCTTGCATTGTACACAAGTTCGAGATTCAAACACACCGCGACCAATCAAAATAACCATTATGAATTGTAATACCCACTTTTTGAAATTATATAAATTTTATATTTCAAAATAGACTATATTTTTGGATTTGGAATATCGAAATTATCCTATGTTGAATTTTTTTCATTTTTCTGGGAACTTCCAATTTTCGATGAATAGTGAAAAATACTTAAAAACAACATTTTTAATCAAAATAATATATATTGATAAATTATACGATAGAGTGGTTTTAAAGTATAATTATAATATATTTTAACCTTTTTATCCAATTTTGGTCATTAGAATTAATTTCACTTTAAAATTGGATATAAACAATTGTCAATCTTTTGATATATATTGTTTCTTAAAAACACGCTATTTGTTATGATAGCAAGAATTAATTATTAAATTAATTAATTCAACTTATATGTTTTTAATTTTATAAAATAGACATCATTTTTGAATTAGGAATATCAAATATAGCTTAGGGTTAATTTTTGGTATTTTTCTGAAAAACTTCAATTTTTGTTGAATAGTGAAACCACTAAGTGGTAGTTAAAAAACTAATTTTTTGTTTAAATGAAACTTTACCACTTCTGGGAATTGAATTTCAAAAATATGATATACATGGTTGTCATTAGTAAGTAAAATTTGGTTCAATGAGATGAAAATAATTTTTGGTGAATAGTAACTTTTAAGTCTTATTAATCGCGATTAAAGGTCATTACTGTAATTTAAGGTAAATATAATGTTATAATAATATAAAATTTCCTTTACACTTTTCCTAACCTTATTGGATGAGTCATGTCGACCATGAAAATCCATGGGTCAACTTGGGGACCCCATGGATCCACTTGGGTAAGAAAATGACATTAATAACTTTTTATTTATAGTAAAAATAAAATTTTCACAAACATGTGTTGTTTTACTAAATAAATTATTACATGGGGTTATATAAGTTAACATTTCGACTATAAATATTCATTGTAAAGATAAAAATATTTCCTACATCATGGTAATTTTTTATAATTTTTTGGTATTAAATAAATAAATTTATTTATGACACCATGATGATGCAGCGATTACCTCATTAATGAACAATTTAAATAAAATGAAAAGATAAGGTAAAATATAAGACTTAAACTTGTATAAAACATATTGGATGGGTATATTTAGAACCCTTATCACCTTATCCTAGAAATATATTATTGCTGGACCTTTAAAATCTGAAAATCATTTCATAATAAAGTAACAGTTCATGACTTTCCAAGAGTGCCCCTCCTCTCCTCTTATAAAAGGCCCCCACCTCTACCACCTTGTTCACAACATCAAATCCATTTGGATCGGCCAACCTCTGCCCAAATACACATTCAACTTTCCTATATTACTCTCAGAAGCCTCACTTTTTGAAGAAGTCTTCCCAAGGAAACCTTTGGCTCAAATTAGAAAGAGTTACCCGATTTTAAGGTAATGTCTTCTCTTATGTCCTTTTGTTTTATTTTTCTTATCCAACCCCTTAAACTCTTTTTATTCCTTTATTTTGTAAAAAAACCAGTATATTCAATATACTAGGATGTTTTGATGAGAATTATTTGATTTACACTTACACACACCTTCGTCTAATGGTTAAACAATATATTGTTTCCGTGGGTGGTGAATTACTGCCTCACGAAACGATGGTTGTTCAATCTTATTTTAACACCTCTCATGGTGGCAATTATGATGACATATTTTTATATATGATATATATTATTTTTATTTATTCCTTATTATTCTGTATTTTTCATTTATGTCATACCTTTATGATTCCCATTATGGGTAAACACAATAATTTCATTTTAGGAAGTGCAGACTACCACCCCCTCAAAGTGATTTGAATCATTAAAGCCAAATGTGGGACGTATAAAGGATGGAGTAAATGATATTACATATGATATTATAATGGAATTATAATATACCTTAATATCATTATGATTTAATTCCATTAAATACGAAATAGAAATGAAAGTAGCTTTCATGCGTAAGTACGACTTACCGTCTCCATGAACAATGCATTTCATTTCTTACCTCTAAATGTTATGTAATATTATAAATGAATGTATATACTGGATATATATGATATATATGATATCTACATCATGAATATAATTCTGGATATAATGGATATTTCACCACATGAACGACTTGTAATTATAAGAATTTTATTTTTGACTCAAGTACCAAAGATCGAAAAAACGACCGTTATAAACTTAAATAATTAAATAATGTTCATAACATGTTAATAAGTGATATAAAAGGAATAATGAACTTGAAAAAGGTTCTTAAGCAAGTAGAAATTAACTCTAGTTTATTATTCAAGAGGTTAAAGAACGATCGAGTCAAGTCGAACACGATGTAAGGGACTTCGTCTCAATCTCATTTCATTGAGGCATATTGTGTTTTATACACAACCATATTTTATACGATGTATAAACCCCTTTGAATTTTACTTTTATTCAAAAGGAATATTTTTATATGAAGCATTTTACTAAACAACAAAAAGGAATGTTTTTTTGTCGTACGTTTGCGCCGACAACGACTTCTCTGCCACGGTCAACATTATTTGAGTTTTGGATTCCCCTAGAAGCAATAACTTTTTTAAAAAAATTGAAAAATAAATACAAAGTTTTTCTTTTCTTTTATTTTGGTATTGAAAATGGTTTTATCATATCAATGGGTTTTATTGATATCTTGTAATTGAAATTTAAAAATGTTATGTTTCTATTATGCATTTTTATGTGATACGATTATGTTATGGTTTATAATATGTTTAAACCTTTTCATATAAGGAATGCATTGGACTTAGTATGTGACCGGTGCAGCCCTCTATAGCTCCTCGATGAATCGGTAGGTCTCATGAGACAAACTAGTGTCTTGGCACAAGGCCTTGCCAAAATCTTATTTGTAGTCTTGGCACAATTCCTTGACTCTATGCTTATGATTGTCTGGAATTATGCACTCCATCATTATAAAAGTGGTTATTGATATTGCATGTGATTATTCGACTAGTAGAATATCCATGTGAATAAGTAAATGGAATTATTTCATTTTATTTTTGCCATATTATGTTGATGTTCAACTTTAAAAGGATTTTTTTTAGTTATACATTTCCTTAAATTCTTATGTTTATTTATGAAAGTTTCTGCTATATTGTTATCCTTACTGGGCATCTGAGCTCACCCCTTTATATGTTTTATTTTTCCCAGGATGTGAAGAAATATTTTATGACTTACCTAATGGGAAAGTCTGAAGGGTATTTGAGTGTGGACTATGGAGACTATGTTATTGTGATTTTTCACTTTATGATGTAATGTAACAGTTATGAATGTATCTGGTGTTTCCAAGGATACTAAACTAATCGGTCTTTCAAGACTTGATCTTTTGTGATCATGCCAATGTTACGTAATAATGCACCGACTCTGGGTAACTGGGGTTGGTGCGTTAGAAATGCTGAGAGACTATTTGGTCAGGTATTGGCCGAAATTAAGAGGTTTGAGAGGTGCGAGGAATGGGTAGAGGTGATGTCCTTTTATAGAGAAGGAAAATGACTCACTTAGATTTCTCGAAAAGAAGTTAGGTGTACACATGATATTACCTAAAACAAGTCATAAAAAACCATTTTAACTCAACAATGGGGGATTCATGGTCGAAATATTTCAATGAAATGAGTGTTGTACAAGTGGGTACATCATTTGGGACCTCAAACTTCGGGTTTTAGTCTATTTTAAGCCTAATTACACATTAATCACTATAATTAATTTATTCACTTTCATTAATCATTTCTGTCAAAAATTAAGTTGATATTAATATACCACAAATATTATCTTGATTATAGTGGTGTATTTTTTATTTTAAAAATTCAAATCATATAAGAGGAAAAATTAAGATTAATGTTAATCAAGTATATAGACGGATTAACTTGTTTTAGTAGAAAAATGTTCAAAATACTATTATGTTTTTATATTCAATTAAAAATTTATATTGAGTATAATGAAATAAATTATATTAATAGATGTATAATTGTACAAATGTTACTTTAAAACTAATTTATAATATAATGCATCATTTATTTTTATTAAAACAAAAAAGATAGTATTTAACTAAAATGTGGTATTTTTCACTATTCACTAAAAAACGATGTTTCTCATAAAAATCCAAAAAAACAATCCAAAGAAAAATTTTGAAAATATTAATTTAAAAATTATGTTTATATTATCAAATTAAATTCATAAAGTATTGAAAATTAAGATTTTAATTGGGTTCTCCATTAAAAGGTGGTTAAAAATGCCTGAATAAAAATAAAGGTTTTTATATGAAATATATAGTTTGATCCTATCTTGGGCTTAACTAATCTATTAGATTAATAAAAAAATAATTTATTGAATATGTAATATATTTATTACATTAATATCACTCACTAATTTAATTAATTTAATCTATTAGGGTAAAATAGATCTGTGAGAAAAAAACTAGTTTTCTATAAAAATATCATTTTAATATTCAATTCGTTCTTATATTCATTTCTTATTTATTTATAACCACTGATTTAGTTGTCTAAACTATTTATTTTCATAAGTTAGTTAATACTATTCAAAATTTCTATTTTATATCTTATTATTTTAAAAAATAATGTTTTAATTATAAATTGTTTCTCAATAAGACTCGGTATTACGTATAGTGAAATCCATTGAAGAAGGTCACTTTGGCATGTAATTCAAGATGTAGAGGAAGGTTTTGGTTGTGTATTATTTACAATAACCCAATTTAATGCACATTTCAATATTACTCATTTTTTAATGTATTGAAATATATAGAATAGATTTAAAATTTTAAATATATTATAATGTGTATGAATATTATATTACAGTACGTGCTTACTGTCAAAGATCATACATGCTATCAAATACAAGGTTCATACTTTAGTTTTTCAAGGTGTCACATACCAGTTGCATGGTAGATACCTTGGAAAGGATCATGCATTATTATTCTATGAATATGTGTTTGAATGGGTAGACCTTGGGATAGGTTGACCTAAAATTAATAAAAGAAAATAATTTATAAAATATTAAAGTCTTCATTATTCTAGGTTTAGGAACTATGGTCATTTGTTCTTTTCAAGGTATGGATCGAGGTCTACATCCTGTTCATGTTCACACATAATATTTTCAAAAGGTTCCTCTAAAATATCACCATAGGGTAGAGGTATATGAAGATGACACTTAGAGGAGGGAACTCTGAGAGTTTTAGAGAAAAATTATATAGAGGTATGAGGGATCTATTTCAGATGGAGTCACAGAAGACCGGTTGGAGGAGGTTGAGATAGCCTTTAGTTCGATCCCTACTTGGAAGTAGTACTATGTAACACCCCATGTTTTTTTGAGATAGTTTCTTTTTATTTTCTTAAATTTCTTGTGTTTTACGATACACAAATAATAGATTTCTCTATACACACCAGCATATTGGCTTGCCGTATATGACACACTATTCTTTGCTTCTGTTACACACAATTTCAAGTTTATTTGATAGAATTCATTTCACGCAACACTATGTATATATTTTTTCAATATATAAAAGAAAATTTTTTGGATTATGTTATACAGAACCCCAAAGGAAGCTTTCACTGGATGCAACACTCACTTGGCTTGCATTACACGCAAGACCGACCTTCCTCGATAGCCTACGTTGTACGCAACACTGAGTTTCACTAAACAATGATATATTATTCAAATATTATTATTTACTATAAACTAGCCATTATGAATATTATTAAACACACTATAAGTTTTATATAACATTAAAATTCAACTTATGTATTTTCTAGAACATCATATAAGAACAAATTCAATTTTTCAGATAAAAGAAGTATTTTTCAAAAAATTCTGTTTTTTCGCATTTGGATGGAGAACAAATATAAAATCTAGTTTTTAATACATTAATATATTATATTTGACAAAATATACATCTTATATGTAATTTGGATAGAGAAATTTACTTTGGATTAATTTTTGGTATTTTTCTGATAAAATTAATATTTTAATGAATTGTGATGAATACTGCATTTTAATTCAAAGATTCGTTTTATATAATTTATTTATATATATAGAGTATCAATTTAATTTGTTTTAAATTTTAATTGGATTATTTCATTATCATTTAATCCAATTTTGGTAATTGGATGAAATTTCACATTTAAATTGGACATAAACACATGTCAATCTTTTGATAGTTTTTAGTTCTTAAAAACCCACATCTTTGTTGTCCCAAAGAGAATTAATATTATATTAATTACTACAAATTTTTTGTGTTAAATTTTGAAAAATGGATCAAAAATTTTAAATCAGTGGGTACAAATTATGTTGATACTTTACTTTTATTTGTTTGGATATTATGAAAAGTAACTACTGTAATTTTTATTTACCAAAGTTTAAGGTAAATCATGAAAATTAGGGTAACTACAATATGCTAAAGAAGATAAAATTATCCTAACATTAGAAATAATCCTATTGAATGAAGTAAAGTCAACCAATATCCCCTATGGGTCAGAATTGATTAATTTAATGTACTTTTCCCCTAAAAGTGGTGTAATTATAATTAAAACAAAAGAAGGTGAAAACATGTCACTCTAAAATATATTATATGTTTAATAATTTTAATATAGTGGTAAGCATAATAAAACATAGAAAATAAATATTCTCCAAAAATTTAATAAAATTATCTACACCATGAGAGTTTATTTATAATTTTTATATATTAAATAATTACCATTAATGATGAAACAATAGTGATGTAGAAATTATTTTATTGATAGAAATATCCAATAAATGGTTATAAAATATTAAAATAAATATTATATGAACTAATTGATATTCTTGAAGAATTTTCTAGGTCAGTATGACATTTTAGTGTTGGTTTAAATATTTTCATTCAAATTTATCATTTTTAGGGATTTTATTTAATGTCAAATAAATTAATAGTGTCAAAATTGACACTAATGATATTTTATTAAAATAACATATTCTGAAAAAATCACAAAAATATTTAAAAATTACAAAGTGAACATTATATGGTCTAAAATTTCATAAATTATCCAATTATAGACAATTGAAGACACATAAGTAAATATTTACAACCATTTAATATATAGAATATTATAACCAAAAATAAAATTTAATAGATTAAATAAGGATAAATAAAAAAGATAAGGTTCAAAATAAAATCAAAACATGTCTGAATATTATTGGTTGAGATTATTTCAACCCATACTCATCTTATGTTTTAAATAAATGAGTTTTTGAGCATTAATAATTGAAAATTAATTTAAAATAAATTAATATTTCCAGATTTTCCAAAGGTTCCCCTCCACTCTCTCATAAAAGGGATTATCTCCTTCTCTTTTAATCACACCTCCAAAGCCCATTTTCATGGCCAAAACCTGACCAAGTATCCTACCAAATTTTCTCACTTCATCTTAGAGGCCACCCCTTGGGAATAAATCCATCATAAAGGGACCTTTTGGTCATACCAAAAGAAGATACCCGAAAAAGAGGTAATTGTTTTATCACCTATTTCTAAAAAAATATTCTTCTACTTCCTCTTCTTATGTTGTTTCAATACTAAAGTAATAAATACAATATCATATATATATGTTGATATTTTATTAAAATTATGGGACAACCTTATACCTCCTTTTACCCATCCTATTAATATCAATATCAGCATGCATGTGCACGTTCGACTTACCATATCCACGCCGTGATGTAATTTGTTATTCAAAAATTATAAAGTTGGATGTGTATAATGATGATTATAATGGATTTAAATAATTAATATATCATGATAATTATTTTTTATAATTAATATACCATCAACTTCTATATCATTTAACCATCAAGTGAATGATATCATCGATCGTTCGTACGTACGACCTACAGTCTCTACGACGTGATGACACTCATTCTCCACATTAACCATTCTTGAATATTTATAAAGTATATATTATAAATAATAATAAAATATATGACATAATAATTATATTGGATTTATGTGTGTGTATATATATATATATTTCATTTACTTTTTTCCATTCAATTCAATAAATAAACGGAAACAACGTTCACGTGTACATATACCCTATTATCTCCATGATCGGTGTATTCTATTTCCTTTATCTATCTATTAAATATATTTATATACTGAATATTTATGATATATAATTCATTTTTTACATTTTTTAAGTAAATGAATCATGATCTATGTAATAAGTTCAAGACTAACAAGTCAAAACACGTATGATAAATAAAATGACTATTACCCAAAATGTTGCTTTGACATGGAATTGATAAATAAATGGGTTATATAATGTCATAAGTGAATCATATATTATTTCATATATATAACAACCATGCACTTTATTACACACTTAAACTGTTTTATTGCATAAAATTCGCTTGATTCAACATAGAATATAGAGAGGTATAGTGTTTGGGGGGTTAGGAACATTACATAAAAACATAGGACATAAAATGCACAACAACTTTATTAAAAGATACCTTTTACATAACCATGGAATTCCATCGTACTTTGCATTGTGTGGGATAACCTAAGGACATACATGTGAAAGGGGTGAGCTATAAATCCCAGTAAGGGAGTAAACAAGGGAAAACATGAATAATACAATACATGTTAGGAAGTAGGCAGATCAATAGAGCATAAAATAACATGAACATAAAGGCATGATATTGCAAGATTATCATAACATGGAAATGTGGCAACAACACTTAACATGGAATTAGCATGAGCTAAGGATCATTGCATATGGGGCATGAGTAAACCCTCATTGCACATGAATCATGAGTAAACCGTCTTTTCACTTGAATTATCATGAGTAAACATCCATTGCACATGTCATATCATGATACTATACTTTACCCAATGAATTGGAGTGATATTAGGGAACACCCTTCATAATCATTTCATTTCATGCATAAGTCTGCCACAGAGATAATACAACATGGATTCATTAACATCATAATTTATTCCATAAATAATAGATGTGGAATACAAAAATTTAAGTCCTAAATCAACATGTACATGTGCATAAAGGTGAATACCCTTGATAGAGGAGTTGGTATCATATTCAATACACAGTGATTTTGGCATGGAAATTTTGGTGTAATTTCAGCCACATAACGACATCAAATAAAAATTCATAAAATGGGTTGAAGAGAGTGAAATGTTTATATCAGAATTTGTACATTAAATTTACACTAAGGGGATCATGGTACAGAATATACCAATACATTGAATGGAATTTAGATTAATAATATAAAAATAATTGTTAGCATGTAAATGAGGATAGAGAAATTCCTTACGGAATTTCGGCATGGTAACAGGAGTATATGAGAGGAATTAATAAGACAGGAAATGGGTCCCTCATCATTCAAAAATAAATAGGGTAGTATGGGATAGGTGAAAAATAATACCCAAATATTTGTAATTGAAAATATAAGTGCATAACAACATAATGAATTTTGGACAAAAAGAGAAACGAAGAAATCCCTTACTTGGATGTGTGATCCCAAAGGCTTGGGAGGGGATTGATAGAGGCTTCTTGGGATATTGGGTAACCATGAAAGAATTATAAAGAGATAATTTCAGAGGTTGGACCACCTACAAAGGCTTTGAGTGAAGAGTAAGTGGATGATTGGGTGGGTTTATATAGGAAAGTACGCAGAATTCTTTATTATTTAGGTTTGGGACACCACACATTAAACTAATGAAAACCACAAATCGGCCTATGGGTTTTTCTCGTGGTTTCTTAAAAAGGGGAGTTGAAAACAATATTATATAAATATAATGGCCTACCTTCTTAAAATAATAGGGTTTCATATGTGGAGGCGAGTCACACTATCAAAGAAATCAATTTAAAAGGATAAAATGTTTGATAAGACATGGAGGGTCCACTAAGTCTTTGTAAAATAAATAAAACAAACAAACAATAACATTATTTTAATGGTAAAACATATATTTTCCGAAAATAATGTTTAGAGTATTTTATTACATCACTATTGGGTCATTATGTTATCATAAAACACATTATATATTTAAACAGTATTTAATTTTTACCCAATAATTTGACTGTTTCAAAAAATTATGAAAAATTAAACATTGGATAATTTTGATGTCCTCATTCCAAAAATAATATTAATATTATCCAAATAATTTTCTAAATATGTGAATTTTCACCTTTAAAATAAAAATTTACATTTATAAAAAATTCATGGGTTTTGAGAAAAACAACACTCAAACTTTAATAAAAATTACAATTGTATTCATAAAAATTATACGATAATTTATACTTAATAAAAATTAATTTAATATTATTATTATTTTTATAAAATATTATTTAATTATAAAATCCATTAAAAATAGATTTCTTAGTTGAATATTAACTAAAAATACAATTTCTTCTTTAAAAACTATGTATAAAATAACAATAATAAAATGAATGTGTATTATTTATTATATACAAAAATAATGCACATAATCATAGTGATAAGGTCTTGTTACATAGCCCTTTATAAAACCTATATAAGACCAAAGGTTAAGGTGTGTGATGGTGACAAAATCTTGGGGTGGCTCAGATAACATTGCTCAGGTGGTAATCTCAATCAACTTCCACTTCTCTCATAGGTCATTTTGTTCGAGCTTAACATGTTAAAGCTTGACTTGAGATTGGTCAAGAGTGAATCCCTATGACACCACCTCCTTTCCGAGCTCCGAAAAATGGGATTCATACGGGGAAAGTCTAATAGATGAGGCCATCGCTTCCTTTGTTTGAATAAATAGAATTTGTTAATGCCCTATATTTATACTAATCATGTGATCATCGTTCAATAGCTATAATAAGAATGGTCACAATTAATAATGGTATTTAAAATATCCTAAAACATAAAACCAAAGAAGATCATATTTTATATAACCATTTTACATTATAATACATTTAATTAGATCAAGAAGAATTTTCATTAATGAAATTTTGGGTCCTTATAATCTTACCCCTTAATAAATTTCACCATAGAAATTTACTTTTACCACACTAAAATAGATGTGTGTAGCTTTTCTACATCACTTCCTCTGATTCCCACATCGCTTCTTCAAACTTTTGGTTTCGCCACAATACCTTAACAAGGGGTATTGTCTTATTTTACAGAAATTTCTCTCTATGATCTAAGATATTTATTGGTTGCTCCTCGTAAGAAAGAAGATCCTATAAATGTACTACCTATAAAGAGAGTACATGTGTAGGGTATGGTATGTACTTCTTTAAGAGAGATACATGAAAGACATCATGTACTTCGACTGTAGTAGGTGGAACTTCTAGTCGATAGGCCACATCCCTGACACAATCAAGAATCTTGAAGGGGACGATGTTCTTAGGACTTAACTTCCCTATCTTTAAAAACCTTAGGACCTTCTTCCATGAAGACATGCATAGAAATGTTATAATGGTATGTATGAGTATGATATACTCTATAATACCAAATGTAGAATCGAATATGTAAAATGAGATAAAAATACAAGAGGGGGTGAATTGTATATATTAAAAAATTCTTAAGGGAATTCTGAGTAATCAAAATTCACAACACCTCTACGATCTATTATCTAGATTGAATCCAGAAAAGTGATTTCGGAAATGAAACATAACAAAAGTTTACACCAACAATGATTCTATCTTAAAGAATATAGAATCTAACTAAATCAGAGTACAAGTTAAAGGAAGTATATGAAAGTTATAATTTCCTCAACAATACAAATATACAGCAGAAAACAAAGTATTCCAAGAAACAAGAAACAAGTAATAAATATTTTAACCCAAAGAGGAGGGTATCCAACAACCCGGGATAAGAGGTCCCTTGATTTATAATTTCAAGAAAGTCTGTCTTACCCAAACCTAGGTAATCCCTCAATTTGAAGATTGGTATCTGTCTTGATATCCCCACAATGCCTTGATTTTTAAGGAAATCGGAACCTTTGACTTCACAACTCGAACTCTCGGATTTCGAGGAAATCAGACCTCTGCACGAAGCAAATCTGCACGAAGCAAAGTTTGAACAAATAGTTCAAAACGTTTTGCACGAATCCTAAGAGTTTATAAGAGCCTCTCTCTCTAGAAATTACTTCTAAAAGTTCTGAGCTTCAAAATTCCAAATGTGTCGAGCATGTTCAAATGAGCTCTTATTTACGGGCACAACTCCAATGGTCGGCTCCCTCCTCCAATGGTCATATTTTTCCTTAAATTTCAGAGGGACCTGTACACGTGTCACTCAAACAATGGTTAGTTAATAAATAAAAGCACTACATCATTTTATAACTAAGATGAGTGTAAGAATAACTATAATATGATATTCAGAATGATGGTAAATAAAAGCCCGGAGTCTAATTAAAAACTGAATTTGGATTCCACAATACAAGGATATTAGGATTCTATTTTATAGGAATTCAGAACCTGAATTCTAAAGAATACAGAGTTTGAATTTGAAGGAAATTCAGAGTCTGGATTCACTAGAATTTGGAACATGAACTTACAAAGTTCGGAGTCAAAGTTCATGAGAATTCGAAGTCAGAACTCATAAGAGTTTGGAGTCTGAATTTAGAGAACTCGGAGTCAGAACTTAGAGAAGTTCTTAACTAGAAATCATAAATAGAATTCGGAGTCATAACTTAGAGAAGTTCGTAACTAGAATTCCTAATTAGAATTCGGACTTTGAACTTAGAGAAGTTCGTAACTAGAATTCGTAATCAGAATTCGGAGTCAGAACTTAGAGAAGTCAGTAACTAGAATTCATAATCAGAATTCGTAGTCGAACATTACATAAGTTCATAATCAGAATTCGGAGTCGAACTTCATGAGATTTCGTATCCAGAATTCGGAGTTTTAAAAATAATACCTCATATCTATGTTTAATATGATTCCAAGGTTTTTGGTTTCAATCCAAGTTTTATATATAGAAAATTTATGATATGAACAATGAAATCTAGGCAAGGGTAAATTTCTTTGGGGAAGGAAATTTTCCTTATATAAGTAAAACAAGGGTAAAATAATATTTTCCTAAAAATAAGGTGTTTGGGATTTTCAAAACAAGAGGAATGATAAATTCATAAGGAAACCTTAATGACTCAAAAATCTTCCCCTTAAATGAAGGAATGGAAAAGTCATAAGTAAAACCATATTGACTCAACAATCACCCCCTTTTTGGAAATCAAAAACATCCTTACGAAAAAGAATATAAGGAATTGAAATAAATTTTTAGATTTTGAAATTGAATCTTATATCCCACTGTTTATGGACAATGGTGAATACGACTAACTCCTTCTTAGGATATGGAACTCTAAGGATAATATTCGAGATTTATGGAATGAGAATTTTCATTTGAATGTGGAAATATTCGTAATGAGCACTCCTCCTTAGAACCCCCCCTTACTTGGGGATATTTATTCTTTACTTAGATATCTTTTTCTTCTCCCTTTTAGAATTATTTTTCCTTCTCCCCCATTGTGATTTTCAAAAAGAGTTTGAGGGAATGGAAAAAAAATATTGTACCTGAAATATTAGTATAAACAACCAAACCAAAATAAGAAACCATTAATTTCATTATGATTGAAAAAATTTGTGTATGGAAAAACAAATACAACAAAAGATCAAAGTGGAATTTATTTTTCTTCTTTTTCCTTGGGCATTAGAATCTTCACAATGGTCTTTAGATTTTTCAGCTCTTTGTGATCCTCCTCTGCTTGCTTTTCTAATGCCTTGATCCTGTCTTCCGGAACCTTTAGGGCCTCTACCTGAGCCTTCATGGCCACTTCCTGAGCCTTTAGCAATTTTTCTTGCTTCAAAAGATTTTATTGCATCTCTCCCTAGAGATCGTTCTCTGTTCTCAAACTTTGAACAATATAGCTCAGCTTCCCATTCAGATCCTTGACATCTTGAATCCAAGAATTTTGTTCTAGACATAGCTTTTCCTGAAAACTTTTTGTAAGATCCTTGATCATGGAGTCTTCAGTGTCAAAGGCCTCTTTGACATCTTCTTGAAACTAATCAATATCTACCAAATATTCAATGATTTTCTTCGAACAAGGGGTTATTTTTCTATAGTATTTTCTATGGGCCACATAATTGATAAGTAAATTTTTGTATTCTACCTCAATCTTAACACATCTGCCTATCACCATAGATACCGATTCTGATTTTTGATTCATGGTTTGCTGAAGCATCTGGAATATAAAATCAATTGTAGGAGAAATCAGAATGGTGTCTACCAACTTTTTCAAAGATTTAACAACAAATTCATTCCTTAAGGCAGATGACTCTGAATCCGACATTTTTCTTTGAGAAGCTTCTTCCTCTACCTCTACCAATTTTCACTTAGACATTCCTCTAGCTTCTTTCTTCCTCAAGATTTCTTTTTTTGGGGTATCAGCAATCAATTATTTCCCCTTGCTGATTTTTGGATTAGCCTCTTCATCCGGGGATTCATGCTCACTTCATGATAATTGTACAATCTTGTCTTCATCAAGTTTTTTCTTCTTTGTTATAGCTTAAATATACTCAAGAAGAATAAACTCATGATTGTGAATATATTCTTCAGATGTCTTGTTGACTTCCTCTTCACCCTTCTCATCATTTATAGGTGTAACAAGTTTAAAATAGCTGTCTTGAGAAGTCTGGAGTGAAAATTTCTCAGAATAACTATCCTTATCCTGAAAGTCTTCTACTTGTTTTAACAAGTCGGCTATCTTTTCAGAGCTTTGTGCTTCCTGTAATTCATCCACAACTTCCTGAACTTCTTCCATAGCTTCCTGAACTTCCTCCACAGCTTCCTTATCAACTACCTTCCCGTTGGAATTTTCCGGATACATAAAATTCTTTCCCGAAGTCTCAGGTAATTTTTCAACCAGAAAAGACTTCATGAACAGGAATATTCTTAGAAGCAATTTTGGTATCCCTCTGAAGGGATTGAAAAATCTCGGCCTTTGACATCTTCTTCTTGAGCTTCTTCTCCTTGTCCTTCTTTTCTAGCTCATCAGTATCTTTTTCTTTCGAGGCCTTAGCCTCAGCAGGATCCAAACTGAACTGTGGCTCCCCTAATTTTCTATTCTTCTTATCCTCCCTCCACTTTGCTACCACCTCAACCGAGAAGGATTTCTTTTGGTTTAGGAGGTTCGGATTGGGCTTCCTTGGATTTGGGGGTTTTTTCTATTTCCTACACTTCTTTTAGCTTTTTTTTCTTTCCTGATTTCTTTGATGGTTTGACTTTTTCAACATTTTCTTGATTTTCTTTTGCCTCATCCTCAGGAAGATCATAGAACTCTCCTGACTCCTTGGAAAAACCCAATTTCATCCTCTTTAGAGTGTCATCACTGATCAAAATCACCTTAAAATTCCTTGGCTTGGAGCTTCAGGCAATATTTAATGATTCTACGCACCAAACTATGATCTTAGAAAGAAGGGAATGGTACATAATAATCTGAGCTCTCATATTTCCATTCTTGATGTTCTGAATCGTAATGAGGATGTGTTTCATGAGGTTCACCTTCCTTAGGTTTACCAAAAAATCCAAAATATACATGTCACTTTTCTTAAGGGTGTCCTTATCACCCTTTCTCTATATGAAGAGACCTTGAACCCATAACTATAGAATCCGATTTTTGGTAGATAGATGGAAATCTTGGCCGTGTTGACATCTTTGAGCCCAAGGCATTTTATACCCTTTACCTTATTAAAACTTCCCTGAACCTCTAGCAGCTTGTGTGATCAAAATTCAGCTTCACCTTCATATGAGAGCCCTACCAAGCTCGTAGCCTTAGTGTAAAAGAGTTTATATGTCTTTCCATAACTCTTGAATGAGAATTTTTCTCTACCCTCTTCCTTAAAGAAGCAAACTGACTCATAGAATTCGATGAGAAGATCCGGATAGACTACATCTGAAACTGATGTATTATAAATAGCTACACTTTCCCACACATTGAGCTTTTGGTTCTTGGAAATAATGGGGTCATACTTGTTGAAAAAATTTGGGTGTACCAACCTTTCCCTATATATTTGCCACTCCGGAATCGGCTTAACTATAGACATATATTGAGAAGGGACTTCTGGAGACATTCGGACTGAGCACTTCTTGAAGAATTCGGAACATGATTTTGTAGATAGGTAGAGCTTCGAGAAGCAAAAGCTTGATAACTGATATGATACAACCCTTCAGGGGGTCATTTATATAGGCGATGGAAGTGACCTTTCAAATTCCAATTCCAATCTAACGGTTGGGAAACCTTTAGATTTGATCTAATGGTTGATATGATATCCACAATGAAACTTTTGGTTGAATATGATCTTTCGAGGTTTTAAAATGAAAACATTTCGATTTAAGGAAACTAGAATCTGAGAAATATATAAAAAAAAGAGACTAACAACAAGTAAAAGGTAATTACAAAAAACTTGAGAAAGAATCATACCTTTCAGATTGCTAGGAAGATTATTCATATAGTGGAATGTTTTTCTTGAAGAACTTTGGATTCCAAAAAAAAACATGAATACGAAAAAAAAACTTCACTACGAAAATTTTTAAATCCGAGAATTTCCATTACGAAAATTTGAAATCTAGAAATTCTATTATGAAAATTTCAAATCCGAAAATTTTCATTATGAAAACTTTAGGTCCGAAAATTTTCATTACAGAAACTTTGAAAAACTTAATAGAAAAATTTTCATTAAGAAATTTTTTGAAGAACTAACTACGAAAATTTTCATTACGAAAAATATTAAAAAACTATCTATGAAAATTTTCATTATGAAAAATTAACTATGAAAATTTTAATTATGAAAATTTTTGAAAAACTAACAACGAAAATTTTCAAAAACATTAATAACAGATGTACTCCCCCTATGAAAAGAAGTTTATTACTGTAAGGAGATTGATTGAACAGAAAGTTAATGGAGGAAGATTACCTCACAGTTATCATTCCTAACTTCTATTTAATGTATTTGAATCTATCAAAAGGTAATGCTTTTGTGAAAATGTCAGCAAGTTGATCATGCATTCTATTGAATTATAGAATGATATCTACTTTTAGTGTGTGATCCCTAAAAAAGTGATTCTTAATATCTATGTGCTGTGCATGAGTGTGATGTGCAGGGTTTTTACTAAGGGCAATGGAACTTGTGTTATCACAAAAAATTTGAGTCCTAGTAAAACTCAAGTCATAGTTTGTGAGTGTGTGTTGCATCCACAACACTTTAGCACAACAACTTCCAGCTACTATATATTCAGCATCAGTAGTGGAAAGTGCTACTGAGTGTTTCTTCTTGCATGACCAAGAAACTAATGAATCTCCTAAGAAAGGAAAAGTTCTGGATGTACTATTTCTATCTATTCTACATCCACCAAAGTCAGCATCCGAAAAAAATCTTTAAAACAAAATCCTTTCCAGAAGTATAAAATAATCCTAAATCCATGGTTCCCTTTAAGTAGCGAAAAATTCTCTTCACTGCCTTTAAATGAGATTACTTATGATTATATTAATATCTTGAACATAAGCATACTGAAAACATTAAGTATGGATGACTAGCTGTCATGTAATGTAGACTTCCTATCATGCCTCTAAAAAATGTTTGATCTATTGGTTTCCCAGCTTCATCAAGATCAAGTATATTTGAGGTACCAATGGGAGTACTTATACTTTTAGTATTTTCATGTCCATACTTTTTAAGATGATATTTAGTATACATATGTTGAGATATATAGATTCATACTGGTTTTTGAGAAATTTGAAAACTGAGGAAAAATGTTAACTCAACCATCATACTCATTTCGAACTCATATTTCATTAGATTCACAAAGAAATCAATTCTAGATTGCTGTGTTGAACCAAATATAATGTCATCAACATAAATTTGAAAAATCAAAACATTTTTCTTATCTTTCTTTAAAAAAATGGTTGGATATTCATTTCTCATAACATAGTTATTTTGAAGCAAAAATCCTATAAATCTATCATACTGAGCTAGAGGGGATTGTTTAAGGCCATACAATGTTTTTTTATGTCTATAAATATGATCAGGATGTTTTTTATCTTCAAATCCAAGAGTTTTCTCAAAAAAAAATTCTCTTGAACATAACCATTAAGGAAAGCACATTTCACATCCATTTGAAAAAGTTTGAAATTGAAGAACGCTGCAAAGGATAGTAAAATACAAATAGATTCGAGTCTAGAAACTGGAGCATAGGTTTCTTCATAATCTATTCCTTCTTGTTGATTATAGCCTTTAGAAACTAATCTAGCTTTATTTATGGCTATGATTCCATTTTCATCAAACTTATTTATGAATACCCATTTTACTCCAATAACGGAAGTTTCCTTAGGTCTTTCAACCAAGGTCCAGACATTATTCATTTCGAATTCATTTAGTTCATATTGCATTGCTTTAATCCAATCATCATAACCTAAAGCTTCATCAGTGCATTTTGGTTCTTATTGGGAAAGGAATTATAGATGCTCTACTTCATTTCTTAAGGAACTTCTAGTTCTTACAGGTTGATTCACATCACCAATGATAATATCACTAGGATGATTCTTTAGGAATGAATGTTTTGGGTTTTGTAAAACTTATTCATCAACATAGGGTAGGAAATCTTCTAGGGTGAATGTTTCAGAAGTATCCCCTTGAACATTTTCCTTATCAAAAGGATTTTCTATCAAAGTTTGATAATCAGTTTTTTAAAACACATCTGAAGATGTAGGTGAAGGTTGTTTAAAAAAAATGATCAGTTTCATCAAATTTAACATGTACTGTCTCTTCAACATTACATGTGTTTTTGTTGAAAACTCTATATGCCTTAGAAGTTGTGGAGTAGCCAAAGAAAATTCTTTCATCAGATTTTGGTGCGAATTTATGAAGATTATCTTTAGTATTCAAAATGAATAACTTGAAACCAAAAACCATAAAATAGGAAAGTACAGGTTTTATATCATTACATAACTCATAAGGAGATTCATTAAGAAAAGGTCTAATCAAAACACGATTTATAGTATAACAAGTAGTACATACAACTTCAGTCCAAAAATGTTTGGCTACAGAATACTCACTCAACATGGTTCTAGTTATCTCTTAAAGAATTTTATTTCCTCCTTCAACAACACCATTCTGTTGAGGGGTTCTGGGCGCTAAAAAGTTATGAGTAATTCCTTTTCTACTACAAAAAGTTTTAAAATCAGAATTTTGAAATTCTCCTCCATGATCACTATGAATAGTTTTCAATGGAAGACTTTTCTAATTTTTAACTTGGGCTCTAAAACTTTTGAAATAACAAAAATCTTTAGACTTCTTTTCTAGAAAATAGACACACGTATATCTAGTGTAATCATCAACCAAAGAAATACATAGTACTAGCCCCCAATGCTTTGAGTTTGTGTAGGACCAAAAAGATCTATATGCACTAGCTGTAATGAATCAGTAGTTGAGACTTCAACGACTGATTTAAAACTTGATTTATGTTTCTTTCCATATTGGCATGGGTCACAAACTTTTGAAGAATCAAATCTAAGCTCTGGTAGATCCTTAAATAGTTCTTTCTTAAAAAGTTTTCATACATTCCTAAGGCTACAGTGTCCTAACCTTTTATTCCACAACCAAGAATGATCTTCCATTGCACTAAGGAAAGGTAAATCTTGGCTCCAAAGGTCTTCTAAGTTTAGTGTGTGAATATTCTCTTCCCTATTGGTAGAAAGAGTAAATTATTCCTTGTAATTGTGTACTAAGCACTTATCATTCCTAAAATTCACAAGGTAGCCTTCATCACATAATTGGATTATGCAAATGAGGTTGTTCTTAAGACCCTTAACAAATAAAACATTTGAAATCAAAGTTTTTCCAAGAAGAAAAATGTTACTGATACCAATAATTTATCCCTAAGCATTATCTATGAAAGTCACTTTTCCTCCTTTCGCCTTGATATTCCTTTTAAAGTAGTATTTATTACCATTCATATTCCTAGAACATCCATTATCCATGTACCATGTATTGCTATTGGTACTTTCCCTATTTTCCTAAAAATAAGAAAAATATAGGCTTTCGGAAACCAAACATTCTTGGATCCAGAATTTTTAGATAAAATTTTTTTGGGTATCCACATTTGTTTAGAAAAATAAGCTTTATGAAACACAAGAGATTGAACTTTATTCAAGGAGAAATTTTTCTTCCAATGCCCACCACTTTAACATTTAGTACAAAAAGGGGCTCTATAATGAACAAAATAATTGTTTTTGAAAACTTGTTTTTGGTGAGTATAACCTACTCCAGTATTGTTTCTGTGAGGTTTAATTTGAGAATACATCTTGTCAAAATTTTCATTCCCAGAGGTAAATTTTTCAAGAAGCTTATTAAGAAAAAATATTTTGGATTTTAGTCTGATAACTAAATTCATATCCTCAGGAATCATTTTCTTAGAGGTAGATTTTTCCTCAAATACTTTAATCACTAAAATATCATTCATAAGATCTTTAGAAAGTTATTATTTAATATAAATTTCTTTCTCAAGGTCTTTAGAAAGTTTTTCAAATATCTTTACATTATCTTTAAGATCTGTAGAAAGATCTGAAATCCCTTTTGTATGAATTTCTTCCCTAGTATTTGCCTTGTCTAATTTCTTAGAAATTTTACAATTTTTTGCTTCAAGTAATTTAGAAAATCTAGAAACTTCTTCATGTGAAGGTATTTCTAAATTTTCTAAGGATGAAGTATCTTCATTAGAAGTACTATTTTTTGAATATTAATTCTTATCAAGGGATAAATTTGTTAAAGCCTCGACACAGCATACCTTGGCCATAAGACATGTATTAGGGAACGAAATAGTAGTAATGAATCCCATGTTATTCTATGCTGAAGAATCATATTCAGATGGTTCTCTTTCTGAAGAGTCTTCATGTCTAGCACTCAAAGTATCATTACCTTTAAGACTTTTCTTATGCTTTGCTCTATATAATTTCTTCTAATTCCTTTCTAAATTCCTTTCCTTCTTTTCCGTCTTCTTCAACAAAGGACAATCAGGTCTAATATGACCTATTCTTCTACATTCATAACACGTAACTTCACTATCATTCTTATCTCTATAGTCTTTATTCTTGTATTTATTCTAAGAATTCTTCTAATATACAATCTTTTTTATTCTCCGAGAAAGATTATCTAATTCATTCTAAAACTTTTCTATGTCACTAGATTCTGACTGAATAATGAATTTCTTTTTATTTGATCTAGTTACTATTTCTGGGGTCTTGGCTTTCATATTTTTAGAAGTGGTTGTGAAATAAACTCCTCCATTCCCATTCTTCTTTAAAAATTTTCAGCATCTCTCTTCATTATGGTTTCATGCTGAAGAAGAGTTCCAAACAACTCATCTAAGGAAATATGAATGACTTTCTTGTTCTCATCAAAAGTTGTCCTCTGAGACTCCAATTCATTTGGAATAATATCTATGATCTTTTCAACAAGAGTTTAATCATCCAAACTTTTTTCTCCCATAGATTGTAATCTATTCACGATAATCATAAACCTTTGCTAAACCTTTTATATAGGTTATCCATAAGGAAAATTAAAGACATCATATTATGCTTTCAACATAGCTCTTCTTGTCTCTATGAATTTGGATGTACCAAATTTGCAACTTCAAGTTTCTTCCATATACTATTTACAACTTCACATGATGATATTCGACTATATATGTTCCTAGTCATGGAACATAATAAAGTATTTCTGACTCTAAAATTTTATTGATATTCTGATTACTCCTGATTTGTAAAGTTTCTCAAATCCTTATCCAGAATCTTGTAATATCCAGTCAGCATTAGATAGTTATCAAATGCAGTATTGATAACAAAAGTCTTCATCCTATATCTCCAGTACTCATAATAATTTCCCTCAAAACAGGAGGTCTGGTAAGATTTAAGTTATCAATAGAACAAACATTTAAACCTACCATTCTTAAGAAAATATCTAAGAATGATATACTCTATATTACCAAATATTGGATCGAATATGTAAAATGAGATACAAATACAAGTGGGGGTGAATTTTATACTTTAAAAAATTCCTAAGGGATTTCTGAGTAATCAAAATTAACAACACCTATAAGATCTATTACCTTGCTTGATTCCGGAAAAGTGATCTAGGAAATGAAACTTAACAAAAGTTTACACAAACTAATATTCTATCTTAAAGCGTATAGAATCTAACTAAATCAGAGTAAAAGTTAAAGGAAGTATAATAATGTTATAGTTTATTAAAAAATACAAATATACAGCAGAAAAAAAAGTATTACAAGTAAAAATAAACAAGTAATAACTCTTTTATCCCAAAGAGGAGGGTATACAACAACCCTGGATAAGAGGTCCTTTTATTTATACTTTCAAGAAAGTATGTCTTACCCAAATGCATGGAAGACCTCAATCCAAAGATAAGTATCTGTCTTGATATCCCTACAATCTTTCGATTTGTAAAGAAATAGGCACCTCTGACTTAACAACCTGAAGTCTCTGATTTCTCAGAAATTGATCCTTTGCATGAAGAAAATCTGCATGAAGCAAAGTTTGAACGAGAAGTTCAAAACTTTTTGAACGAAGCCTAATAGTTTATAAGAGACTGTCTCTCTAGAAATCACTTCTGAAAGTTCTGAGCTTCAAAATTCAAAAAGTTTCTAGCACATTCAAATAAGCTCATATTTATAGGCACAACTCCAATGGTCAGCTCCCTCCTCCAATGGTCATATTTTTCCTTGAATTTCAGAGGGACCTGTACACGTGTCACTCAAACTATAGTTAGTTAATAACTAAAATCACGACAACATTTTATAACTAAGATGAGTTTAAGAATAACTAGAATCTAATATTATGAATGAAGGTAAATAAGAGTTTGGAGTCTAATTAAAAACTGAATTCGGATTCTACAACAAAAGGATATTCGGATTCTGTTTTGTTAGAATTCAAAACATGAATTCTAAAGAAATTGGAGTCTAAATTTCAAGGTAATTAGATGTCTGGATTCACCATAATTCGGAACGAGAACTTAAACTGTTCAAAGTTAGAGTTACTGAGAATTCGAAGTCAGAACTCATAAGAGTTCAGAGTCTGAATTTAGAGAACTCAGAGTCAAAACATAGAGAAGTTCGTTACTAGAATTCGTAATCAGAATTTGGAGTTAGAACTTAGTGATGTTCGTAACTAGAATTCGTATTCATAATTTGGATTCAAAACTTAGAGAAGTTCATAACTACAATTCGTAATCAGAATTCGTAGTCGAACTTTACATATGTTCGTAATCAGAATTCGGAGTCAAACTTCATGAGAGTTCGAATCAAGAATTCGGAGTTGAAAATCATGAGAGTTCGTATCCAGAATTTAGAGTTGAACTTCATGAGAGTTTGTATACAGAATTTAGAGTTGAACTTTATGATAGTTCGTATCCAGAATTCGGAGTTTCAAACAGAATACCTTATATCTAAGTATTATATAATTTCGAGGTTTTCGGTTTTAATCCATGTTTTATACTTAGAAAATTTATGATATGAACAATGAAATCTAGGCAAGGGTAAATTTCCTTGGGGAAGGAAATTTTCCTTATAGAAGTAAAACAGCGGTAAAATTAGATTTCCCTTAAAATAAGGTGTTTGTGATTTCCAAAAAAAGAGGAATGATAAAGTCATAAGGTAACCTTAATGAATCATAAATCTTCCCCTTACATGAAGGAATGGAAAAGTCATAAGGAAAACCTTACTAACTAAACAAGAAATACCATGTATCTAACTTTGAATTCAAGGTCTCTTCAATGGTTGTATGCATAACTCTTCTATTTAATTTGGGATAGCTTGATATGATTCTGAATGGTTTTCACCTTCTCCACCATTTCTTCAACCATTTCAGGTTCTAGCAGCTAATGCTCACTGACTTCATCCCAAATTGTCAGTGTTCTAAACCTTTTCCAATAAAGGGCTTTATATGGATCCATTTGGATGCTTGAGTGGAAACTATTGTTATAAGAGAATTCAACCGGTGGAAGATGTTGGTCTCATACTCCTTTTATGTACATAGAACATGATCATAACATATCTTTTAGTGTTTGAATAGTTCACTCAGATTTTCCATTAGTTTGTGGAGGATAGGTTGTACTGAACTTTAGTTCAGTGTTTAGATCCTATTGGAGACTTTTCTAAAACTTCGAGATGAATCTAGGATCATGATCAGATAAAATAGATAGTGGTAATATATGTAGCCTTACCACTTCTCTAATTTAATTCCATGCAAGTTGATCCAATGGGAAGTCCTATCGAATCGCGATAGAGTGAGTTGTCTTCGTAAGACAATCCAAAAGAACCCATATAGCATAGTTTCCTCTGGATGTCCTTAGAAGTATAGTGACATAGTCTATGGTAATGTTCTCCCACTTCCATGTTGGTATGGGTAGTGGTTGCATCATCCCCTTAGAATTTTTTCTCTCATCCTTCACTTGCTTACATACCAAGCACTTGGATGTATATTCAACAATCTCTCTTTTCATTTTGTCCCTCCAAAAGATTTTTTGGAGATGTCGAAACATCCTTGTGCTCCCATGGTGAATAGAGAAGCTTCATCTATGTGAGTTATTATGAAGATTCTTATTTATCTCTAGATCGGATGTTACACATAATCATGACCCAAATCTCACAATTCCATCCTTTTCAACCATGAACTCAGAGGATTTCCCATTTCTAATAGCTTCAAACCTTTTATGAATATACACATAATTTATTAGAGAATCGTTTAACCTTTATAAAAGATACAGTTCAGTAATAATTTGTGAAAGGATTGAGGATGTTCCCTTCTTTATGATTCACATGTCCATATTCATCCAATCGAAGAAGATTGGATCCTTATCAGTTTTCATCAATGACAGAATTGTTGGATCCTTTCTACTTAGAGCATTTTCCACCTTGTTCAATTTCCTTGGGTGGTAGTGGATTGAGAATTATTCGTTGGTGTATATTCAACTCTTTCTGTGTGAATATATACTTGAACATTTTGTGATCCGTGTATATTTCACACTTTTCCCCAAAGGGGTAATGCCTCCAAATTTTTAAAGAGAAGATCACTGCAGCCAACTCTAGATCATGTGTTGGATAATTATGCTCATGAACTTTCAATTTCCTTGAAGCATAGGCAATGACATTGTCATTATGCATCAATGCACAACCCCAACCCTTCTTTAAAGCAGCACTGAATACCACAAAAATTTCTCCACTTGTGAGTAATGTGAGCACGAGCACAGTGATAAGTCTCATTTTCAGAACCATGAATATTTCTTCTCATTCATCACTCCAAGAAAATATTACTCCCTTCTGAGTTATCTTGGTAATATGTTTGGACAATTGTGGGAAATATCTCACTAATCATCGGTAATATCCACCTAACCCCAAGATGCTACAAATATCAGTTACCGATGTTGGCCTCAGCCATCCCTCAATTGCAGCTATCTTGGACGGATCCACAGATATCACATTGCTTGTGATAATATGTCCCAAGAAAGAGACCTCCATTAACAATAACTCACACTTATTCTACTTTACATAGAGCCTCTCATTGTGCAAGGTATCTTGTATAGTTCTTAGATTATCCTCATGCTTATCCTTAAATTTGGAGTGTATTATAATATCATATATAAATACTACCACAAATTACTCAAGGTAATCTCTAAAGACTCTATTAATCTTGTCCATGAAGATTGTTAGAGCATTAGTGAGTTTGAAATTCATAGTTCCCATATCTTGTATGAAAAGTAGTTTTGAAGATATATACCTTCTTCACCATTACTTGATAATATCCCAATCCCAAATCCACCTTGGATAATTATTTGAATCCAGGTATCTGATCGAACAAGTCATCAATTCGTGGGAGAGGATACTTGTTCTTTATCGTGATTTTGTTAAGCTCACGATAATTGATGAAAAGGCGCATTGAAACATCATTCTTCTTGACAAAGAGGACTGGTGCACCCCTTGGTGAAGCACTTGGACGTATAAACCCTTTATCCAGATTCTCCTATAGTTTTTTCTTCATCTCCTCAATATCCACAATAGCCATTCTATATGGAGTCTTGGATATTGGAAATGGACCAGGTAAAAGATCAATTGAGAATTCAATATATATACTATGAGGAAGACCAGGCAATTCCTCGGGAAACACATAAGTGAATTTTCTCACAATAGGCATGTCTTCAAGGATAGTTTCTTCCTTAAACTTAAGCATCTGATCCAGATAAACATGCTCATAGGGTAGTAATATCTACTATTGAGATGATAGTGACAAATAAAATTCATCTTCCTTTTTCACTTGTATAGAATCAGGGGTCGATTCTCCATATAGAGAGTGATTTCCCTCTCACAGAAATTTATGTTGGCTCTATATAGGTAAATCTAATTCATGCCAAGAATCGAATCAAATCCCTCCATAGGGAGTATGAAGAGGTTCATCGGGATGTTCAATCCACCGATTAAGACATGGGAGGAGTTATATTCATGGGATGAAATGGTGTCTCATTTTCCGTACTCACCATCATATTTACTTCTATGATTTTTTTGGAGTTTTAATTGTTCTACTAAACTTTTAGGATAAAAAAGACATCTTATAACAAGAATCAACAAGAAAATTGTAAATTCATGAATAAATAACTAGCATACCTATCACCACCTCAACTTTAGTGTTCACTTCAGTGGTAGTAATTGGAATATATCACCCTTGCTGGATTGGAGGTTGTTGGTTGTCTCCGAAAACCCTTGTCTTAGGGAACTGATTTGAAAGGTTCCCAAGTTCTTTGAAGCTGATGTAATGAAAAACACGTTGAGGATCGAACATAGTGTTCCTCTACTCTATTTTAGCCACAAGGTTTTCTTTTCAGTAGTTAATGGTTAGGTTCCCCTCTCTTCCACACCTAAAGCATTTGTCGTCCTTTTTAGGCAATTTCAGGGCTGCTTCTTTCCATACCTTTGGAAAGTGGGGTGATGGATTTTATTAGTATCGTTGGATTTATCCATCGAAATTCTAGAATTGAAGTCTACCTTTCACTTCTTATCCCCATGATACCCTTGAGATTCTTTGATCTCCATTTCGACTTTGAGAGAACATCAGACAATTTTCTCATAGCTGTCGAAGTCACAGATCATAGGGCTTTCCACAGGATTGGTTTTAGCCCACCAAAAAGAAATCAACCTTGCATTCAGGGGTAACGACAAAGCCGGAGGCATATCGTGAATGCCTTGTGAAGTTTGCCTCATTATCTCTATTGGATTCCTCTCTTTTTTTGCTTCAGGTCAAGGAAATACCTTTCCATCTTTAGTTGGATGGTGTGCATAAAATATATATTGAAAAACATATTTCTTAAATCCATCTGTTACAATTCCTCGACCTCCTCCTCAGGCTTCGTATTTTTTATCAATGTCCACCATTTATCAGCTTCACCCTCCATACGATAAGCATCTAGAATAACCTTCTCTTATTCAGAACATTGAAGGATGGAGTATATCTTTTCAATAGAGTTGACCCATTGCTCGATGATTGAGGGATCAGATGATCAATTAAAAGTAGCAGGCCTTTGTCTCATAAAGATCTCGATAGTGACTCTTTCTTTCTTATCGGGGTTGAACTTTTCTCTTGACCCATGTTTCTATTCAAATCATGAGTTAACTAAGAGAGTATCATGATAGAGTTCATGATTTCCGCTTCTATAGGATTGGGAATCTCATTAGAACAATCGTCACATTGATCTTCACACTGGTAGTTAGCCTGAGTCCTCCCATTACTGGCCATTGGCTGGAATAAAAGAAAAGTTAGGGGTAACACATAAAGGGTAATCCAAGGACAAAACGAATGACTTATAAATAAATTTTATTTTCTTAATATATGAATCTATAAGCTTTAATATATGTTACCCATAATTTAATTTCTAGTATATATTCCTAGGGGAATTTAATAAATTCCCTTAATAAAGGTTCATACTATGATTTTGAATTTACCAAAGAATATCCCTCAAGTGTGTCATAACCAAGAGTGTATCAAGGCCCATTGTCGTGTACCAGCATACCCCAGCTCAAACCCGAAACTACTTGTTGGAGTTTTCAATCCTATATACATCTGTGCGAGAGCCTCCTCTACCTGATTGTATCCAGAAAGAGATGTATTTTCTTTATAAACCACATAATAAATACTCACAAAAACATAGTGATGTTTTTATTATAATTAGTCTTATCCCTAAGGCTTTCATTAGGGTTTCTAATCCTAATTACCAAAAAACATAAACCTATACTATGATGAAAACTATAACAAACCTGATCATTATAGTATTTTACTAAATCACTATTGGGTCATTATGATGTCATAAAACAAATTATATATTTAAACAGTATTTAATTTTTACCCCAAAATTTGACTGTCTCAAAAAATTATGAAAAATTCACTATTAAATAATTTCAACGTCCTGATTCCAAAAATAATATTATTTCTATCAAAATAATTTTATAAATGTTTGAATTTTCACTTTTAAAATAAAAATCGACATTTCTTGAAAATTCATGGGTTTTGACAAAAACAGCTTTCAAACATTAATAAAAATTACAATGGTATTCCTAAATATTATACGATCATTTATAATTAATAAAAAGTCATTTAATAATATTATTATTTTAATAAAATATATTTTAATTCAAAAATTCATTAATTTATTAAAATATATTTCTTAGTTGAATATTAACCTAAAATATAATTTGTTCTTTAATAACTGTTTACAAAGTAACAATAATAAAATGAATGGATATTATTTATTATATAAAAAAAACAATGCTAATAATCATAGTGATAAGGTCTTGTTACATAACCCCTTATGAAACCCACATAATACCGAAGGGTAAGGTGTACGATGGTGATATAATCTTGGGGTGGCTCAGATAACATCACTCGGGTGGTAATCTCTATCACCTTCCACTTCCTCCGTAGGGAGTTCCATTCGAGCATAGCATGTTAAAGATTGGTTTGGGCTGGGTTAAGAGCGAAGTCCAATGATGCAACCTTCTTTTCGAGCTCCGACAGATGGGATTCATATGGGAAAGTCTACAGGATGAGGCCATCTCTTCCTTTTCCTGAGTAAATTGGATTTGTTAAAGCCCTATTTTTATACTCATCATGTGATCACTATTCAATGACTATATTAGCTGCAGTCAAAATTCATAACGGTGTTTTAAATTTATAAAAACATAAAACCAAAGAAGTGCATATTTTGTATATAAATTTTACATAATAACATATTTAATCATATCAAGATAAATTTTCATTAATGAATGTTTGAGTCATTACAATAGATATTATCATGGTTTTGTTAAAAGTTAATAATTTGTTTAAACCCGCTATACAGAAGTTTCAGACCCACACAGAAGAAATCAAATCTATGGTAAGGGATAATTTTCAAATCTCAGTTTTATCCGAGATTGTTTATACATAAATATTTTTGGGGGTATATTTACCATCCATGTCCATGTTTTCTATAAAAATTTTCATAAAATGTTTACTATTATTAAATTTATCTTCAAATTCATTTTTACCCATTTTTTTCTTTCACTACATGGTATGTAAGGAATATTTATTTCATTTTCCATATGAGGTACCTTTTTACTATTCTGGAAGAGTATAAGAAGAATGATTTTTTAATTTATATGACATTAATGGATTTTTATGTCTTTTTAACACCTTATTTCCATGAGGCTTCATTTACAATATTTTATTTTTTTTCAACAAAATTCTTTTCCATTAAAATTTCATGGAATTTTGACAAAAGAAAACGTTTTTGAAGTAGAATGGATATTTTCCTCCAAAATTAAGGTCAAGTGTTTTATCGAAATTATTTTCTATCTAAGATTATGTTATTTATATATGGTTATGTATAAATATTATTTGATTGTGTTAATGATTAAATTCCATTTTATATGTATTATGTTATGATGGAATGATGTTCAAGAAACCCATTTTATTTCTTGGGTTATGTTATGATGAATGATTTATGTTTTTATAGAACATGTAAGAATGATTAATTTAGGATATGGGTGGTACCTATATCTCCCTACAAGGTAGTGCGTAAATATTTCTATCTCATGAGATAGAAATGATTGGAACATCAAGTAAATTCAGTTCAATAACATAGGACTGGAAGGAAAAGTAAATCTAGTTCAGTAATACATGACTGGAAAGGAAAATAAACTTGGTTCAGTAATAAAACTTTTCCACTATGATGGTCTTAGAAACAATTCCCTGGATACTATAGAAATAATATTATGTGCTTATTAGTTTTCCACAATTACATGTTTTATGAAAATGTATTCTATCATGGTCAATTTTCCTTTATTTCTATGCCTTATGCACTTCCATGATTAATTTTATAACCCAAGATTATGATATTTAATATTTATGTTCAAGTTTTTACGTTCCTATTTTTATGTGTTGTTCTATGTTCTCAATTCTTACCCTTACTGAGCATTGACCTCACCCTTTTTAAGTTTTCTTTGCCCTAGGATATAAATAATGGTTTTAGGTAAGAAAACTAAAGAGGAAGATCTTTATGGAACATCTTGTATATCTTTCACAAAGTTAAAATATTATGTTCCAAGTTTTCCAAGAAACTAAACTAATATGGTCTTTGAGCGTATATTTTTGTAATGTATTATGTATTCTGTAAAAGAAATGTAATGTCTACATACATCAAGCAGGGGTCTCTATAGTTGGTATCAGAGTGAAGTTTTGGTTAACCTTTAGAAACTATGATATGAAAACATTAGTGAGATCACAAGAGATATTTATATGGTATGTCTCGGGATGTCACCAATGTTAAATAAAATAATAGGATACAGTCCAATAATTATGTAAATGATCACGAATAACATATTATTAAACCTAAGAAGTTAGAGTTTGAAATTATAGCCCCAATATTATTTTGTTTTCCTAGTATGATTTTTTCCTCTAAAACTATTCTTTTGGTGTTTTATACAATGGATAGAACCTAAAAGAATGGTGTTAATGATCAATGCACTGGGAAATGAAATTATTGTCCTTCTAAAATACTAAATGTTATGGAAGATGTACTGAAAAATCTAATTTATATACTTACACAAGTTATAAATCATTCTTGGCTTCTAAATGAGCAGAGAAGGGAAAAACATTCTGTTGATTCCTTCATGGGGAAAGACCCACATTCTTTCAGTGGGTTTTCTGATCAACATGTTTCTAAACAATGGATTAGTACTATTGAAAATATATTTTCTATACATCACTATCCGAAACATGAAAAAGTAATGTTGGTTGTTTGTCATTTATAAGGTGAAGCAGACTGATGGTGGACTCTAATCAAGAACACAAGGCAGCAAGAAAAAATTTAGTCCATGGAATGGGATGTGTTCAAGAACTTATTTTTCAATAAGTACATCCCTCATATTATTCTGAAAAATATGAAAAAAGAGTTCCTTGAGCTAAAGAAAAAGGATGATGAATCTGTTGGTACTTACGATGAAAATGTTTCAATACTTTCAAGGTATGTTTCTGGTTTTATCATCCAACCTGAAAATAAAGTTGATCGATTCTTTAGTGGCTTAAAACCAACTCATAGAAGAGAATTATCTATAAGATAATTTTATATTTATGAAAAGATTGTGAATTGTTCAATCATGGTAGAATTTTATATTTTTGTTACATATCAATCTGATTGTTTTCACAATAAATGAAAGATGGAATTCAAGGGAAAATCTCAAAACAATGTTGAGAATAAGATTAATGTTTATTTATGCTCAATGTTTGGAAAAAATCATGGTGGAAATTGTACTAAATGGACTAGAAAAGGTTTTATCTTTGGAAAATAAGTTCATTGATTAGTTGAGTGCTGAAGTAATGGGAAAATTTTCTAATGATGTAAATAGAGAAAAGACTACAGAGAACGCACCACCCATACTTCTGTGATACAAGTGTAAGGAAATAGTGCATTATGATAATAAATTCCCTAATACAAGGGTTATGGATGATTATTGACACCAAGAACCTCTTAAGTCAAAATTTAAAGTCAAATCACATGCAATCACTATTGGAGATTTTGAGTATGACAATGAAGTGGTGGAATGATTAGGTGTTTATGTAATGGGATTCCAAAATAGTTTTATAGAATCTATTTTATAGTATTATGGAATACTGTAATATCTATTCATTTGTCCATTGTGGTTTTCCATAAGTATATGGTACCAGTAATAACTGAATGTGACTGAAATATTTTTATAAAGAACATGATATGCACATAATGAAGGGAAAAAGAGATAATGAGATGTTTGATAGAATTAATGACCTCATGACTGATACAAGGAAAAAGTGATATCATGGTTTGGGTATATAGAATTTTTGGTATTTTGTGTGTGGAAAGAGTTAATTTTGATAGAATTCATGTTTTAACTAAGGTTATATGCTAATTTTTGTTATTATCATGTTTTAAGAGAATATATGATTAAGATATTCACATGTCTGGAATGTGACAACCAAGAACTGACTAAAGAGATACGAGAGACAAATGTTAATTTGATTTAGTTATCCTCTTTATAAATTTTTATATTTTTAGTTTTTGGAAGGATTGTAATGTTATCCATTCATGGAGAGTGTATGTTATTTTATAGTAGATGTGCGTTAGATTAATGTACTATCTCATTATACGTGGACTTATGCATATTTGACTTCCTACTATAACCTTTTGTTGAGACATATCGAATGACCTATCATTCTATCGCCAGATTTGCTAACATTTCAAAAATGAAAAATTCGTACTCATTTATTTAAAAAAGAGATGATGTAGAAATTGTTCAAGGAACAAGAAATGGTGAGATTGTACTTAAATAAAGTATGTATTTCTTCTCATGTTCTTCAACTTTAGGAAAAGGATCATGAAAAAAATGCTATCTTCGTACCATTTATCCAATTAATCTGATGGTCTCAAAAATTATCATAGGTTTATTTCTTTCTGGTTATTACCTTTCTCCAACCTTATTCTTTATCAGTATCCATCAGAACTTGGTGGTTATATTTCTCTTCTATATCCATGTTTTCACTTCCCACCCAGGTTATCTTATATAAAAACACAATGATGAGATTCATTGGGTAACTGTTATGTTTAAATTTCATTTTTAAAATGTTGTTTTATTATTTCTTTTTATAATAGGGTTTCCATAAAGGAAACTTTCAAGTTCAAACCTTTTATAACCCCGATTAATTTTGAGGTAGAAATTAATTTTATGGGGGGTATAATGTAAAACCCTGAGAATATATGAGATAGATTATTTTTAATTTCATTGATGTCTTGTGTTGGTCGATAAACAAATATTATCTTGCACTATATGCAACACTATATTAGCTTGCAATATATGCAACACTATTCTTGGCTTGTGTTACACAAAATTTCAAGTTATTTCGATAGAATTTATTTCTTGTAACCCTGCGTATAGATTTTGTTCAAATTATAGAAGAAATATGATTGGATTATGTTATATGGAACACCAAATAGATCTTTCACAAGATAAAAAACTAACATGGATTGTTTTACACACAACAACGACCTTCCTCGATAGCTAGTGTTATATGCAATATCGATTTTCACAAAACAACGATATATTATTGAACAATTTTTATTTAATATAAACTAGACATTATGAACATTATTAAACTCATTTTGAATTTTATATAACTTTAACATTAAAATTAAGTATTTTATAGAATATTCAATAAGAACATATTCAATTTTTCAGATAAAAAAAGTATTTTTCAAAAATGCAGTTTTTCCACCTTTTAATGGAACACCAATTTTAAATTTATTTTTCAATCCTTTTATAAGTTATATTTTAAAAAATAAATGTCTTTTTTGAAATAGGGACATTAAAATTTATTTTGGTTTATTTTTTGGTATTTTCTGATAAAAAACATATTTGAATGAATAGTGAAAAATATTGCATTTTAATTCAAAAGTGTCTTTTCATATAATTTATTTATATAGGTTGATTATTTTTTTAATTTGTTTTAATGTGTAATTATGTTATGTTATTATAATTTAATCAATTTTTTAATTTGAAATAATTTCACATTTAAATTGGACAAAAACACATGTCAATATTTTGATAGTTTTCACGTCTTAAAAACCTCCTTTCAGGTTTTGACAATGGGAATTAATTTTAAATTAATTAATGAAAATTTTTTGTTTTGATTTTTAAAAAATGGATTCCATATTTGTAATTATTGGGTCCAAATTATGTGAATAGGTCACTTTTATTTTTTTGATATTTTGAATAGTAACCACTGTAATTTTTATTTACTATAGTTAAAGGTAAATCAGGTAAATTAGGGTAACTGGCAATATTATAAAGATAATTAAATTACACTTAAACCTAAAAAATCATATTTTATGAATTAAAGTTGAGAAATATCACCTATGGGTCAGAATTTATTCATTTAATGGACTTTTTTCTATGAAAGTGATGTAATTATAATTAAAATAAAATAAGGTGATAACGTGTCACTCTCATATATCTTATAAGTATAATAATTTTAATAAAGTGATGAAAATCATAAAAATTAGAAAATAAATAGTTCCCATAATTATAATGAAATTATATATATCATGTGAATTTATATATAATTTTTAGAGATTAATTCATTATAATTAATGATGACACAATAGTAATATAGAAATTATTTTATTTATAGAATTACCAAATAAATTGTTTTAAAAATATTAAAATAAATATCATATGACCTAATTAATGTTCTCTAAGAATTTTATAGGTTACTATGACATGTTATTAGTGTATTAAATATTTTATTTTGAATTTATATTTTGTGTGGATTTTATTTAATGTCAAATAATTGAATAGTGTCAAATTTTACATTATTGATATTTTATAAAAATAACATATTATTAAATTATTTAAAAATCACATAAATATTTACAAATTAAAAAATGAAAATTATATGGTCTAAAATTTTATAAATTATCCAATTATGGATAACTTAAAACAAATATGTAAATATTTATAACTATTTAATATTTAGAATTTTATTACCACAAATAAAATTAAATAGATTAAATAAGGGTAAATCAAAATAATATGGTTTAAATAAAATAAAAACATTTGTATATTTTATTATATGAGATTATTTATACCCATACGCATATTTTATTCGAAATAAATGTGTTTTGGAGCATTATAAACAGAAAATTATTTTATAATAAATTAATATTTCATGAATTTTCAAAGATGTCCCTCCCATCTCTTATAAAAGGGCACCTCTCCCTCTCTTTTAATCACACCTCCAAAGCCGTTTGGCTCATAATAACCCTACCTAAATCTCCTCCCAACTTCCCTCAATTCATCATAGAGTACACCCTTTAAGAAGAAAGTTGTCATAAGGAGTCCATTTGTGCATACAAAAAGGGATACCTAAAAAAGAGGTAATTGTTGTATCACCTCTTTCAAAATTATTTTCTTCTTAAACATTATCTTCTTATATTGTTTCCAAGATAAAGTAATAAATATATTATCCTATATATTCTTATATGCTATTATAATTATGGGAGAATCTTATATCTTGTTTTATCCATCCTATGAATAACAATATCGCCATGTGTACGTATGTATGGCTTACCGTCGCCACGCCATGGTGTAATTTTTTCTTCAACAATACTTAATTTGGATGAGAATAATGATGAGTATAATGGATTTAAATAATTAATATAAGATTATAATTAATATATATAATTAATATTCCATCCAATTACATATCATTTAACAATAAAATGGATGATATCATCGCTTGTGCGTACGTACGACCTATTGTATCCACGACGCGATGGGATTCATTTTCCAAGTTAACCATTTAAGAATGATTATAAAGAATTAAAAATTAATAAAAAGTAAATATGTTAAATAATAATTCTATTGGATATATTTATATTTTTTTGTGCCATTTACTTTCTCCCATTCAATTCAATAAAAAAATGAAAACAACATTCATGTGTATGTACATCCTGCCGTCTCCATGAAGAGTGTATTCCATTTCATTTATCTATAAATTATATATATTTATATACTAAATATTTATGATATATAAATAATTGTTTAAATTATTTAAGTATATAAATCATGATCTGAGTGATAAGATGTAGAATAATACGTCAAAACATGTTCGATAAATAAAATGATTATTACCAAAAACAATGAATTTACATGGAATTGATAAATAAATGGGTAATATAAAGACATAATTGAATAATATATGATATCATAGATATTGTTGTGGTTTTTTTACAAGGTAATAATATGTTTAAACCCACTATAAAAGAGTTTTGTACACAAATGGAAGAAATCAGATCTAAGGTAAGGGATGATTTTGCAATCTCATTTTTATCCAAGATTGTTTACAAGTAAGTATTTTTTGGGGGTATATTTATCAACCATGTCTATGTTTTCTAAAAATGTCTTCATACATTTTTTATAATTCTTCTATTTGTGTTTAAAGTAATTTATACCCATTTTTTACTTTTACTACATGGTATGGAAGGAATCATAAATTCATTTTCCATATGAGGTACTTTTGGACTTTTCTAGAAAGAGTACGAGAATAATTTTTTATTAACTTATATGGCACGAAATGAATTTTAGATATTCTTGAAACCTTATTTACATGAGACTTACTATACATGATTTCTATTTTATTTTCAACTAAAATATTTTCTTTTAAAATTGCAAGACTTTTTGGGAAAAGAAAATGTTTTTGAAGGAGAAAGTATATTTTCATCTGCAATTAAGTTCAAGCATTTTATCAAAATTATTTTCCATCTAAGATTACACTCTTTAAATATGGTTATTTTTTACAATTTTTTGATTGTTTTAATGATGTAATGAAAATTTATATGGATTATGTTATGACTGAATGGAGTTCAAAACCCCATTTAATTTCTTGGGTTATTTCATGATGAGTGATTTTTATTTTTGTGACACATGTAAGAATGATTTCATAATGATATTGGTTGGACCGATATATCCTTCCAATGTATTGAGTAAAGATATATATCTCATGAGTTAGACATTACTGGAATGGTAAGAAAATCTAGTTCAGTAATACAGGGCTGGAACAACAAATAAATCTGGTTCAGTAATACATGGTAGGAAGAGCAAGTACACCCGATTTAGTAATTGACTTTGTCCACTATGAAGGTCTTGGAAGCAATGCCTTTGAAACTATGAAAATCATATTATATTATTATTAGTTTTCTATAATTACATATTTTATTCCAATGCTATTCTATCATGGTTAAGGTTCCTGTATGATCTATGCCTTACGTACTACCATGATTAATTATATGACACAAGGTTTTGATATTTGAACATTATGCTCATGCTTTTAAATTCTTATGTTTATGGTTTGTTCTATATTCTCAATTTTTACCTTTACTAAGAATTGAGATCAAAATTTGTATGTTTTATTTTCCCCATGATATAAGAAAGGTTTTAGGTAGGAAAACTAAAAGTGAATATATTTATGGGATATGTTGAAGATCATTCACCAATTTTGAAGTTTATATTCCACGATTCCAAAGATAGTAAACTAATACGGTCTTTTGGATTATATTTTTGTATTATATTAATTATTTTTAAAAATAAATTTAATTTCCATGTAATTTAAGCTTGGGTCTATATACATGGGGTGCTTTTGACAATGTCAAGTAGGGCTACAAGGAAGTGGTGGTTCTTGTTCCTCGAGGATCATGAGGAGTTGGCAGTCTCATGAGAGGAGTTCTTAGACTATTTCAGAGTTTATTTTATTTCTTTGAATGAAAAGGAATAAATTCACTAAGATTATTACCCTTTGATACTATAAATCTAGTCTGTGAGAGTTTGTAATCCATTTCTGGAACCTTTTGTGACATTTTTTGGACCTATTGTCGGATGCGGGGGATATGGCGAGGTATTTCAAGGAAGCATTGCATCTATGGATCATGTTCTAGGTCACGTCATTTATATAGAAGATATTTATTATGGTGTTGGTAAGAGAAGAGGTCATCAAGAGGATGTTATCCATGATCATATCGCTATGAGAGGGGTGTCACCAAGATTCCTCACGAAACAGAGTTGAGGTTTGGGGTTCCCGGACATCAACAAAAAAGTGCTTCCAATCAACTGGGGGTTGGTCCCTCTCCTCAATGTCTCATTTCTATAGGGGATAAGGATATTAGACCTGTGCCTAGGGATTATATTCATGTTTTATATGGTGGTGGATAAGGTCTTTAATGATCAGAGTTCCTGACTTTTCTAAGTAGTTAGTGTGCGCCAGTTGTTCCACTTCAAGTGTAACATCCCAGGTAAATAATGAGTAAGAAATTTTCATATTTTTTAATATTTGTGAATTAAATATTAATTTTTCTTTAAAGTGTATGCTATGATTTGATGGCATACTCGATATGCAACAATGAGTTTCTTTGAAATCTTACGTTTCACACAATGCTGAGTCATACTAAAAAATAATAATATAATATAATTATTTTAAATAGTAGTTAATGCCTAGACGTTGTAATGGTGGGAATGAACATAACTAACTACAATATGATTATACACTTTTCTTAAATGTTTTTACATTTATCCAATAAATTCTAGAGCCTTAAAATAAGAAATAATCTAATTTTAAGCATAATACTCTAATATTCTTTAAAAGGTCGATTTACCGCCTTTTAATGGTGAACCCTATTTAAATCTAGTTTTGGTCACTTTTATATGTTCTATTTGACAAAATAAAATTTTTATTTATATTTAGGACATAAAAATTTACTATGGGTAAATGTTTGGTATTTTTCAGATAAAATTAATTTTTTACTAAATAGTAAAAAATACTGTAGTTTAATTCAAAACTGTCTTTTAATATAATTTATTAATATGGTTATATTTTATTTATACTTGGTTTGAAAGTTTAATAGGATTATGTTTTTACCATTTTATCCAATTTTGGTTATTGGAATTAATTTCACTTTGAAATTGTACATAAACAAGTGTCAATATTTTGATAGTTATTGTTTCTTAGAAACACACTATTTGTTTCGACAATGAGAATTGATTTTAAATTAATTAATGAAACTTATATGTTTTAAAATTGTTTAAAATATACATTATTTTTGAAATATGAATATCAAATATATCTTAGGCCGAATATTCGGTATTTTTCTGAAAAAACATCAATTTTTAATGAATAGTGAAACCACTTCATAGTAGTTAAAAACTGACTTTTTCATTTAAATGAAATTGTACTGCCTCTGTGAATTGAATTTCGAAAATCCAACATACATTGTTGTTATTAGTAATTAAAATTTTGTTCAATAAGATGAAAATAATTGCTGGTGAGTATTAACTTTTGTCTTTTATTTACAGCGGTTAAAGTTAAATAGGGTAATTCAAGGTAAAAAGAATATTATAAGAATAAAAAATTACCTTAACACTTGTTCTAAACTTATTTAATGATTCATGTCCAACCATGGGCATATTTGGGTCAATTTTGGGACCCCATGAATCCACTTAAGAGTGATAATGACACTTTATTTTTATTATCTTAAAGTAAAGAAAAAAATTACATTAACAAATATATTTTAGTATATCAATTTTTACATGGGGTTATATAAGTCATATTTCGACTATAAATATTAATGGAAATATAATAAGATTTAATACATTGTTTAAATTTTTTATAATTTTTATAAATCAAATAAATTAAATTATTTATGACATAATAATGATGTAGTATTTACCTCATTAATAAATGATTTAAATAAATAATATTATTAATATTAAAACAATATCCCAAAATATTCCAATTATTATTGGATGACATTATTCCAAACATGAGTTATCTTAGCTTCAACCCTAATGAGTTTTGTACCTTTTGAAACCAAATATAAGTTTATAATAAAATAAAATTTTCAAACATTCCTAAAGAGCCCCTTATTTCCCTTATAAAATGACACCACTTCTAATAGATTCCTCACACCCCTCAAGCCCCTTGAATCATCAAACCCCTGCCCAAATAATATCTCAAAATCCCTATCCTCCTCATATAATCCTTACCTTAGGCAGAAGGAACTTCATGAAATCCTTTTAGTTCACACCAAAGTGGGTTACCCAAATTAAAGGTAATTGTTTCACTTAACTTGTTTTCTTTTATTTTACCTCTCCCAAACCTAAACTCATTTTGTTCCTTTCTTTTCTAAAAACATCAGTATCCTCAATATACTAGGATTTTGATATGGGAATGATTCAAACTAATCTTACACACACCTCCATCAAATGGGTGAAGAACATATTGTATCTATAGATGAAAAACTAACGCCTCATGAAGCAATGATTGTTCAATTATCTCCTACCGCCTCTCATGGTGGACACTAAAATGGAATTGTATTTATATATGTTATATATTATGTTCATTTTTTCTCTATGATTCTGTAATTTTTATTTACAAACATACCTTTATGCTCTCCAATATGTGTAAAAACGATAATTTCATTTGAGAAAGTGGGGACTACCGCCCCTCAAGGTGATATGATTCGTTTATGAAATACATGGATTGTATAAAAGATGGAGTTAATGAAATTATGTAACATATATATCATATAATATTATAATATAATTATAATATACCTATATATTATTATGTTTTCAACCCTTTAAATATAAAATAGAAATGAAAGTAGTGTTCATGCATACGTTCGGCTTACCGTCTCCATGAACGGTGTGTTTCATTTCTAAACTCCAAATGATATGGAATATTTTAAATACATATAAACTAGAAATATATCATATATATTATATCTAAATCATGAATATCATTATGTAAATAATGTAATTTTGACCACATGGACAATTTTTAATTATAATAAATTTATTTTTTGACTAAAGTTCTGAACATCGACCAAATGTACGATATGAACTCAAATAATTAACTAATTTTTATAGAAAGGTAATATGTGATATAAAAGGAATAATAAAAATTAAAAATTTTCTTAAGGAATTATAAATTAACATACGTTTATTATTTAGTAAGAACACAGAACATATGAGTCATGTCAGACACGAGGTAAGGGATTTCTTATCTCACTTTTAATTCCATGAGATTTACATTGTTCGCCACTTATTTATTGCATGTGGTGTATTATGTACTGCCATTTGATATATAATATCCTGATTATATTTATATTCATGTTATTATATGATTAATTTGGTGGTTATTAACTTTTTTTCATACAACTCGATTGAATTTCAACGTGGTAAGAGGTTTTCATCTCAATTTTTATTCCTATGAGATTCATGCTATATTTGCCACTATTTCTTTTTGTGTGGCGTATGTACTAACGATGATTGTATTCCTTGTGTAATATAATTTAATTTATGGTATTTACATCTTAAATATATGATCCTTCTTTCATGGGGTCTATGTTTCAAAGGTTACCAAATCGGTAAGGGAACCTTTCAACCACCTCTTTTTAGAAGACTTCTTTTTGTTATGTATTTTAATTTACATATTCTTATGTTGGGATATGTTTTTTTATATCCTTATTTTTGTAAATTTTATGTAAAATTGATGATATACCCGTTTTATCACTCATCAACTAATTTCCTGAATTTTAATGTGACGTCATTAGGCATTCAAATTTTAGTAAGGGAACTTCTTAACCCAATTTCCATTCCTTGGGTTAAACTTCTACTTGTGGATTATGTTGTAATATGGATATGTGTCAATGAAATATTATTTTTTTACACTGAATATCCAATCATATTGAGTGTATTTATATTTTTCATTCATTATTATGTAATTGATTTATCCTTAATCCACGGATACCGTCTTTATAAGGGATTTCATCTCAATTTACATTTCAATGGGACATCATTTTTTTTATGCGCCAATTAACTTTTATATGTTGTATATAATGTCCTTTGGAATTTTATATCATGAATACCTTTATTCTCATGATATTATAACGTTTTTATTAAATTTTATTCCTCAATAATTTGTATTCAATCATCTATCATTTGGTTAAGAACTCTTTAACTAAAATATTGTTTTTAATACTTATTCATCTAAATATTTCTCATTAATGTACATGTTTTCAAATTGTTTTTAAGAGTTACTTGTATGGACATTATTGTTTCAAAATCATAAATCCTTTAAAAGATTCAATGTGGTATGGGGAAATTTGGTTCAAAAATGTATTTATTAAATGTTTTAAATGGTTTTGAAAACGGTTTGATAAAGCCTTGATTATGTCAATATATTGAAATGATATATTGTTATTTCAATGTGGAAATTTTATCTTTAAATTATTCTTGTTAATTTTTTATGTTTATGTTATGGTTCATGGACACTGTTTACGTTTACGGGTGGTTCCGTGATAAACCTAGGGTGGGTAAGTCCGAGATAGCTCTCCAATGCATTGGGTAACATGACAGAGGTAAACATGATGTTTCTCCTAAGAGATTTAGGGAATATACTATGATGGGTATTCCAAGTGTAACTCCCTACGTAGCTGTGATAGCAACAATGTATGTTTGATATGGCTTTTATAAGTAACCATTATGATTTATGAATTCTGTCTGTTATTCATAAATCTTATGATCTCATGAGGTATGTTATGATTGAAAAGTATGGTTTCATTTATTTGTATTTATTTATGGGATAATTTTTTATTTCTTTATTTTATAACCCTTACTGATCTTTTTATGCTCATCCCATGTTTTTGAAAAAAAATTCATAGGGTATAAGGAAGGGTGTGATAAAAGAAGTATTTAAAAAGATTTATATCAAGAAAATAACTATTAATTTATTTAAGGATTTTTATTTTTGTAAAAATTGGATAGAGTAGCAGTGTCTACTTTGTAATTTTTTATAGGTAATGTAAAATTTATGGCCTAATTCTCTAAAACTCTAAACTTGAAAAAATACTCAATGTTTATCCCCATATGTTTAGGTATATTAGAATGTTTTCTGAGAGTACTCGGTGATATTGAAAGTATTTTTGTTAAATATTTTAAAAAATGTTTAACCCGTGTAGTTGGACCTTGTTGGGTTGTAATGCTGAGGTTGAAATTTTGAGAAGCCATGGACTCAGTTTACATATGCATAGAGGGCATGGATCTTTATTGAATGATATAAAATTGTATTTTGGAAATGATAATGGTTAATTAATGGTTAAAAATTAATTAATATAAAGTGAAACTGATATAAATGGATAAACTAATACATTGTATATTTTAAAATGGTTGTGTTCTTATAGGATATCTAGTCTGAGTAGTGTCACCTGAGAGTCTGTGAGACGTTAGCTGTAGTTGATTCTAGGACTAGGTTATTCCCATAGCGTGGTTTTGATCTATATTATATCATATAATTTTGGTGTTTATATCTTTTACCCCAACTTATCTATTAGGGAAACTGACACCCTAGGGATTCTGTGCCCTTCAGTGGTGTTTCTCCCCAACATCACAGTGGGAGGATTGATGGTTGACTACCCCTTTGTCCCAACTCTCTTCTCTTGGAAGTTAATTGTGATGGTATGAGATGTGGTTAGTTTATCCCTAATATGTGTTTAGAGGTTTGTAATGGATTTTGGTTACTTCTCACACATGGGAATAATGTGTACAGGCTGTGATGGATTGAGGATCGTTACATTGTGTTCGTAATGTGATGGATTGATGTATAATACCTGATGTATGATACACGTTATGTGGGTTGTGGTGGCTCTAGGAAACTACATGGTTAATCTTGGTTATGTGGATGTGGTGGTGTGTTGCCTAAGGTGCAGGTTGTGAAGATTTTGCCAAGTGTCTATGGGCGAGACATTTGGGGAGAGATGCTTAGGACATTCGACATTGGGTTGAGAAGAAAACCAATGGGGAAGTGGTAACAAGGTACCCTTGATATTATTTATTATATTATATTCTATTATATGGGATAATTGGTGAGAGTAGGCATGGTGATGATGCGAACATAGTATACCTATTTAGGTGATGTATTAGCTTCATATGTTTTTCACTATGCTTTACCATCATTTCCTTAATTTGTTACCAGAGGCTTCAGGGAGGTTCCTACTAATTATATTGTTATAATCACCCTATGTATATATAAACATTGTTTCTTTTTAGTTGATTATGTTTAGAAATTATGTTGGTTAATACAAGCTTGTCATTTTTCAGAAGTTGTTTGTGCTTTGTGGTCATTGATGTTTTTACTTTCTTTTGGTACTTGTAGTTTTTCCTTTCAGTTATAATATATCTTTAATGAACTTGATTTTGTGTACTTTCCATTTTTTATATCTTAGTCTGAGTAGGGGTTGGTTGGTGTCTATATTATCTCTCTTTTTTTCATGTGTTTCTTGATAGGTAAGTGCCTCTTATTTTCATGTTTATTATATCATTGGTGCTAGTCTCCATCTCGAGGATATCTAGAGGTGGGACTTGGGGGGTCATTATATCTCTTCTCCCATTGTTTCCACATGAGGGGTACACTTTTTGTGGATGGGGTTATCACAATTAATATAATTAATAACTCTATCCAAATTATAAATCATTATTCTTATAAATAAACTTTTTCAAAACCGGGTGTTTACATCATACATGTGTAAACGTTATGATTAATTTCCAAACTCATAGAATGTTAATTTGAAAAAATGATTCACATATTTGTTATAATATTTTTAATATAATGAAAAATAGAAAAAAAATCATTTTTAGTTATACAATTTATATTGTTAGGAATAATTTTAATTACCAAGATAATATTGAAAAATTATTCTAGTTGATTTTATTAATATTAAGGAATTTATATCAAATAAATTAAATTTGAAGACTTTAAATAATCAATATAATATTATTTATATTTATATATATATATATTAATTTTATAAAAATATTTTTTCAATACAGACTAATATTATGAATCAATAATGATGAGATTATCATTTTTATAATAAAACAGTCGTTCTACACATTATTTGATTTAATTTAAAAGTTAATTTTATAATATTTAGAATATTAATTGGACAAAATAAGTTTCAAATATAGTTCCATCACAACCTAATATGGTTATATGAGTCATGTAATATGTTCAATAAATCATTAAATCATTTAGTTAAAAACTAGTTACCAATAATAAAAGTAAAAAAGTAAAATATAAAGACAAAAAAGGAAACACCCATTAAAATGATAAAAAATGTTTTGAAACGCATTTTTTTACCATTATAGACCCAAATATGTTTAAAATCAAAAATTTCATCCCATTTGGGCCATTTAAAATTGAATAGTGTCATGAAACTACATAAATATAATAGTTGTTTCCAAAAGTATCATTTTCCTCTCAAATAAGTGGGGTCACTTATACCCTTTAAAACACACACCTCGCGTTAAAAATAATTAATTAAAAATATCCATTTTAGTCTCCCTATAACCCTATCCCATTAAAATAATCCACTATTCTTTCATAGTTATAAAATTCCATTCATTTTCATGGGAATATCCAAAGGAAAAATCTGGTTTATAACGTAAGTGTTATCTCCTATTAAGATTTTATTATTAATATTACTATTCTAAATATCTTATAAGCATAACAATATTATGAATTAGTTAAAATTATTTTACTAATATGTTTTCATAATATTGGTACAACCCATAATAATTTATTTTCATCAACTTCTAAAAAACAAAAGAACACTATTAGTGTGTTGCACAGACTATCAACTCCATGAATTCACATCATTTTTCTATTACATCATTTCATGGAAATTATTTCTAGTAGTAATAAAAAATAAATACGAATCATAAAATTTAATTATGATACTAAAATTTCAATTTAATTTCTACCTTTACTACCTATCTTGCTTTGATCAATGATAACACTAATTCTGTGTACGTGTAGATTACCACCACTACAATGAAACATTTTTCAATTTTCATTTATATTATTACACATTATATAAAAATATTGAAATCATGTATAAAATAAAAAGATAAAAAAAATTATAATTATATTTTTTTATAATTATATTATGTCAAAATAAGCACCACTTTAACCATGCTCTCCAATCGAGTTAAAGAGTGTTCATGTTTGGGTCAGTTTAACCACTTATGTGGACAATGATCTAGAATCCAATTAAGTAAAAATATGGGAACATAAAAAATAATATTATTATATTATATAAATAATTAATTTATTATTATATGGTTATTTAAATATTACATTATGTGTTTAACGTATTATTAAAGTAACATTTTTGTTCACTAATATTACCAAAATAAGTCGTTATCAATTCATTTTTCATATAACATTACCAAAACACATATGAAATAAAATAACGAAATTTTAAATGAATATAAGTTATCTATTAAATAATAAAAAATCATATATCAAATATTAACATGGTATCTACTATTGGGAAATTGTATCAACATTATTAAAAATGTATAAAATATTTAAAGTTTTTAACATCAGATAACCAAAATATGCTATAATTAATTAATCTATTCATGATAAATAATTTTAAATGTTGATTATAAAAATATAAAATCTATTATTACGGTTATAAAATAGGATATTAAGTTAGCTTTTATTGTTTTATAGGATATTATAGTTTCATAAACTAAGAAAGGAAACATGGTAAGGGTTCATTGTCTCAAATTTTCCTTCATTGAAGCATAATTGCATCTTTTGGACCTAATAATATTTGATGTGGTATAGCTACTCAAAAAATGAATTATTTCAGGATAAATCACCATTTATAATGAGATATAAAGGTTTATTTCAAAATAACTTCTTCATGTTCATTCAATGCATTCACTTCTCAAATTTTTTGGGTTTCTTTGTTGCATATTTTACTCCCTTGAGACACGTCTATTAAAAACCATGATTTATTTTAAAAGATGTCAATATATACACGGTCTCATTTTATATCATTATTGTAATATATTTCATCATATTAAATGTTCTATTTAATTTTTTACCGCTCATGGGTTCTCAATTCAAAAGTTACAGAAGTTATAAGGGATTTTCATTACTCAAATATCTTATTTGGGTATGAAAAAATACTTCTTTGACTATTATATATAAAAGTTAATTTATTTAACCTATCATTATGTTATGTAATATTTTCAAATTATTTTAAAGGATAATCAAGTTTCATACTCAATTATTCTTCATTTATTATTCTATTGTTATATTAAAATGAATATTGTTAAGAATAATTTTTATTACTTTTATTATATTTATCTTTTTTATTCATGTTGTTAATTTCTAAAAAGTGTTCGAATTTCTCTAATAAAAAATCAATTTTTTAATCTATAATGATCCTTTTTCATTTAATTCATTTTAAATTAAAGCTTTAATTATTATTTGAATGATGTGGGTTTTAAAACAAAGGATATTTTAAGATATAAAAATGGTTTTTCGATTCTTTCAAAATAAAGATATTTTATCATCCACTCCACAGTTTCTCTTGATAACCTTTATACCTGTTTAAAGTTTATATTATTAATTAAATTTTTAAAATTTAAATGTTTCAATTTATTTACACCTACTTTATTTAAAAAATTATTTCGTTTTCAAGTTTCCATTATTGAATATTCCTTTTAAAAGAAATAATTGTAAATTTATTTTCACTTATATTATATACAATTAATGTTTCAATTAATAGAGATTCTTTAAGTAAATGTTTTAAATTATTTTAACTTATTTTATTGAAAATTTTATGTCTTTTTCATGATTTAATTTCTAAATATTATTTTTAAAATTAAAAGTTATTGAAGTATTCACAATTCATTTATTGATTTTTTTTTGTCTTTTCAAGTTTAGATTATTAACATTTGTCTTAAAAATAATGATTTTAAATGTATTTTCAATTCTCCTTTTTGAAACATTTATGTATTTTTAATAACCTTTTATTATAAATTATTTATATTATGGAATTCAAAATTATTCACTATCCTTTAACCAAATATTGGTTGAAATTAATTTCAACATAAATGTATTAAAATGGTTTTGTGAAAACTAATGTATTTTCACATATATTTACCCTACAAGGATTATTTTCATGAATTAATGTTTTGATAACCCTTTATATAATATTATGATATCATTTACTTTAGAGAATTACAATTTTAATAATATATGATTTCTTTTCTTAATTTCATATTAAGCGATATTCTCAAATGTTTTAAGAAACCCATTTCTATATGGTTTCTATACGAGATGATGAATGTTCTATTGTCAAATGTCATAGAGATATATGTATTATTAGAAGAGTGGGACCTATATATCCCTCTAATACATTAGTTAAAGGATTAATCTCATGTGAAATAAAATTTATATGAACACATTAGTGAGTAACTAGTTTCATAAAGGGTGAGTGTGGTGGAACTAATATCTACTCATAATTCAACATTTGAATAGGATAGAGAGTATCGTGGTACCCAAAGGATTAGTGTAATCGAATTATGATATACTCACAATATTATCTATGGATTATTTAATGAGAAGCTCATTTCATAAATTGTGAGTTTTATGGAATTTATCTCTACTCACGATTTTATATTTGATAATGTTATAGGGTAGTTAGGTCCACAATTATATGGAATCATATGTTGTATATTACGCCACATTTTCAATTTTTACAACGTTATGAATTTTTTATGATAATGAATTATTTTTAAAGTATTACAGAATTTTATATCATGTGGACATGTTTTATGATTATGTATCGTATATTTTAATCTAATTAATTTCAGTTGTGGTTCATTAATGATCTTCTTATTATCTTACGTTCCTTTATCAAGTTTTATAATTATTATCCATTGTATTTTGGGATTTTATTTAATTATTTATAGATTTTTTAAATTATATTTCATGTTTTTTCTAATCCTATACGATACATATTTTCCCTTGATCATAGTTTTATATCACCCCTTTATGAGTTTCCATTCCCCAGGATATGAAGATAATTCTATAATATGAGATTTATATAATGTGTTTATAGGATCCCGATTTCGGATAAAATTTATAAATTGTGGTAAAAGATGTTTTTTATGCTAATAATCTCCATGAAACTATACCTTTATTTCCCTAGGTTGGGAAAATTTTTATGAGATGTATTATTCAAATATTGATATTAATGTATTATTTATAGAAAATATAACTTGGGATTCCTCATAAATAATGAGCGTTATTATTTCTAGTCTCAAGATCATTTGAGAAGGTATTTCATCTAGTATGATTATATCAATGAAAATAAGAAAAATTCATCAATAAAAATATAAAATATCAAAGAAAGGTGAATTAAAATGGTAAAATAATCATATAATATCATAATCAAGTAAATAATTTATGGCTAATAGAGAAATACTTTAAGTCAATAAAACTATTACATCTCAAATATCATTTAAATTGAAACACATTGGATGAGAGTGAGAATGAAATTAAACATAAAATACCATCAATGATGAGGGTATCATGATATACAATATTAAAGGGGAATTAGCAAAAAAAATCCATAAAAACCATGGTGTATAATAAGAAATATTTCTCAATAAATTAAATTGGAGTTGAGGAACCCATAAAGCTTGAGTATCATCTAAATAAAAAACCATGAAGGAAAATATATAATAACCCAAACTTGACAAACGTAGATATTTCATTATTTTTGTGGAATACTTAATATATTACATAAATAGATGCCCAATGACCGTATTAGTTTAGTTCCTTTGAAAACATAGAAAAAATTATTTTAATTTGGTGAATGATATTCAACATATCCCATAATATATTCCCCTTTATTTCTCCTACCTAAAACCTTTCTTTATATCCTAGGGAAAAGAAAACATAAGAAAGGGTGATCTTAGATGCTCAGTAAGGGTAAACAAGGAAAATATAAAACAAATGATGAACATAAGAATGTAAAAACATGAAAATACCATTTTTAAAATCATACAATGTAAAAAATAAATCAAAATTTTGAGCCATGTCATAAATAATTCCAGATCTTAAGACATGAATCAAAATGAAATAAAGAATATGATCCATGAAATCATGACATAAGAATAAAACATGCAATTTTTTTGCAGATATATAAGCATATAAAAATGATTTGCATAGTAGTCAAGGAAACCCTATCAATGCCATATTATTAGTATTGGTTCACCCCCACTCTATCTTGGTAGTCATGCTTTACACCCATAACCATATTGGTAGTTATGGTTCACCCCCATAACCATCTTAGTAGTCAAGGTTCACTCCCAATTCCATACTAGAGGACAAGGTCCTCCATGTCTATCTTATTACATAGAAATATTTACCCAGTGCATTTAAGAGTGATATAGTCCCCACCAATCTCATAATTAAATAATCAATACGTTTTCCACATTAAAATAAATTAGTTATCATAACCCATGGAATAAAATGTGTTTATTAGACATCATTTTATCATAATAAAATCTATGATAAACAAATGGATTTCATAAATATAACTTCATCATAAAAATAATCAAACCATAGGAATAATTGGGATAATATATTTAAAAAATATCCTTGTTAATAATTTTATCTTATAAGTAAAATAATTTTGATAAAACAATTGAAATTAATAATGAGGAAAATATCATTTATTCTTCAAAAAAGTTTTCTCATATTAAAACTTTGTGTAGTTTTAAAAGAATATAATTTATTTGAAAACAACCTTGAAAACATTTAATTGTAGATTCATGGAAATAAGTCAATATGAAATAGTAAAAATCCATTCATGTTGTATATGTTAAAAATAATAATTATTCTCTTAATTTTGTTTTAAATTCAAAAAGTACCTTGTATCAAAAACAACCAAAATTCCTTTCATACCATTTAATAAAATTCACCAATGGGTAAAATTTAATTTAAGAAAATTTATAATGAAAGAAACAACATTCTATAATATATATTTAGAAACATAGACATTTATGGAAAATATACTCTATTAAATAATTACGTATATAAAATCTTGGTAATAATGATATTGTGAAATTATTTGTTACCTTAGGTATGATTTCTTCTGTATGTGTCTCAAAATATTGTATAGTGTGTTTGAATATATTATTAACTTGTAAAATAATCATAATAATATTTATGATATCATATATGATTAATTTATGACTTTATATTACCCAGTTATTTAACAATTCCTTATTAAAGAAACATTTTAGGTAATAATTGTTTTGTTTATCGTACGTGTTATGTATTGTTATTCTTAATAATATTACATATATCATGATTTACATACATAAAAATTGTAAAAAATTATTTATATATCATATATATTCAGTATATAAATATATATAATAGATAGAAAAAGGAAATGGAATTCACCGTTCATGGAGACGGTAGGTCATATGTACGTATTAACGTTGTTTCAATTTTATTATTGTATTGAATTGAATAAAGTAAATTATATATGAATATATATATATAATTTATTATTCCATTAGCATCAATATTTACAAAAATTTATAATTATTTATTATATACATTTTTATAATCATTCTTAAAATGGTTTTAGTGGAGTATGAATCTCATCGCGTCGTGGAGACCGTAAGCCATACGTACATACAAGTGACAATATTATTCCCTTAATGGTTAAATGGAAAGTAATTGGATGGTATATTTATAATAAATAATCATTATATTTTAATATTCATTATTAATATCAATTATGTTCATCGTTATACCAATCCCAATAAATTAGTGATGAAAAACAGATTACACTACAGCATGGAGACTGTATGTCATACATGCTCACACATTGTGATATTGTTTTTCATAGGAAAGGAAAAAGGAGGAATATTATTATCCCGTAATCATATAAATATATTATCATATATTAGTTACTATATTTATTACTTTAGTATGAATACATCTTGGAAAAAGGAAGCAGAATAAGAGAATAACTTTGAAAGAGTTGGTAGCACAATTACCTCTTCTTTGAGTGGCGCCTTTTTATTTTCCCAAAAGTACTCCATAGGTTGGATTTCTGCACAAATTATGTCCTCTAGGATGAAGTGGCGGGTGTTGAGAGGATAAATGGTTATGTTTGGGCTGAACCAATTTGTTTTAGAGGTGTGAGTAAAAGAGAAGCAGTGGTTACCTTTTGTAAGAGAGTGGAGGGGTACTTTAGGAATTATAAAAAGTTTTAAATTAATATAAAATAATTTTCTATTTAAAATGGTCCCAAGATGATTTATTTCTAAGATATGATAATTTTGGATCAAATACCTACCATTAAATTAAAATTAGAAAAGTTTTAAATATTTTTAATCCTTATCTTTTTTAACCCCTTTTAACTAATATTATTTTATCAAGTAAGTTACACTTTGAGAGGAAAAATAATTACCATAACATGTCATAAGACCAATTAATGAGCCATTAATGAAGTTTTTAGGCTTATATAAACATTTTGGCAAAAAAAAATATTTTTATAACTTCTATATATATTAAGTAAATATTTTATACTAAAAGATACGAATTATGTCAATTTTGACACTATTCATTACTTGAATTTTCAAAAAAATCTTAAAAACATGTTTACATAAAAAAAATACTTTTCATAATCTATATAATGTAAAATTAATCCATAAAATTCTTTTATGGAATAAAATAGTTATAATTATATTTATTTTAAAATTATTAGTATCACTTACTTGATGCATCATTTAATAAATCTTTTACTGCATCATCATTGTGTCAAAATATAATTTAATTATTTAAGGAAAAGAAATTATAAATAAACTGTAATGATTTAGATAAAAATAATATATTTCAAATTAAAATTTATAGTCAAAATTATCTTCCATATAAACCTATATTAAAAAAGATTTACCTATTAAATATATGAGTATGACATTTTGAACATATCTTTAAACAAAACATAATAAATGTCATAATTTTACCCAAGTAGAAGAAAAATGTTATAATTTCTTCCTAATGTATATTTTCTCCTAAAACCACTCATAAAATTAAATTGGAACAAGTGTTAGGGTAATTTTATAATATAATAATATTAATTTTACCCGTTTTGACCTCATTTTACATTTTACCGTGATAAAAAATTAATAAAGTTATTATTCACCAAAATTTAAGTTCAACCAATTAGATAAAAATATTCACACTTATTACAACCACGTATGTATGTTTTTTTAAAATTCAATTCACGGAACTTGTTAAATTCTGTTTAACACTAATCTCATAGGTGTGGCAAGAAGGCGGGTAAAATAGACATTCAAAATTTAAATAAGTATTTATACCTGATATCAATATAAAAATTTTCCCAATGACCTAAATTGAAGTAATATATGTGTTATTAATCTATTTCAACTCTAAAAAAATGGTTTAAATTATAATAATTATTTAAATGAAAAAGTAGTTTTTTAACGACAATGTAATATTTTTTGCTATTTATCAAAAAATGAAACTATTCATAAATATAACAAAAATTAACCTAAGGTAATTCATGATTTATATCTTCCAAATAATAATTTTATTTTATCAAATATGACTTATAAAAGTATCAAAAACAATATTTTATAATGGATGCACCATCAAAAGGCGGAAAAACTTGATTTAAAAAAAATACTTCTTTTATTTGAAAATTTGTATAGGTTTTTTTATCATATTTATAAAAAATATATAAGATTTGTTTTATTAATTAGAATAAATATATTTCATATATATATCATTAATATAATCAATAAATAGTTATTTTATTACATTATAAACTCACTTATTTTGATGTAAATAGTTTTTCAGAAAAACATTTCCTTGTATTTAAAAGTGGTTTTATTTTCATTTATATTTAATTGATAACAAAATAATTTATTATATAAAATTTTTATATCATATTTTTATAATTATGTTAATACTATTCATACCCACATTTATAGTGGCTATGTGACAAGGTAACATAACAATATTTAGTTGTTCATTTAAACTCGTTATTATGTGAAATTAGTTTTATCGTAAGAAAGTGAAATTGTGTATAGCACAAGACAAGAATAGCGATGTGTATACCAAAAGATAATATAGTGTCTTATTTAGTGAAGTAAAATCTTGGTGTATCATACAACACAAGACATCAAAGAAATTAAAAGTAATTTTTCCCATAAAAAATTCAGTGTGTTATATTCTTCCCCACTTAAAATTAACTTCACCCATAAAATTCTTCTTGGTTATAAAATTATTAATACTAGAAAGTTTCATTCATATGAACTCACATCATTAGAATAAATTCTAAAACGTCCTTTTAATAAGTAATAGTAGTAAAATAAAAGTTACCCAAAGTAAATCATAACTAGGTTTCTATGTAAGAGAACATTGATGATGAATTGGGCATAGGGGAAAATCTTAAATAGTCATAGAGATTGATAAAGATCACTAATCACAATAAAGTGGGTGATCAAGATAAATTTAACAATAACAAAACCATAAACAAATGAAGCATGAAAGAGGTCATTAATTTCATAAAAAAAATAATGATAATTGGACTCAATTTTACACCACTGTCCCTTTTCCTAATGTTGAATAATTTGTATTTTAAGAGATCCATTCTTTATTTCAGTGCAATCTAACCCTTTTGTTTAGCCTTGATTAATTTTCACTACATATATTATTCTAATAAATGAAGTATAATTTATCACTCTTGAAGTATTAGATGATCATGGTAATGATGGGTTATTCCAACTATCTGTATCACAACAAAAAGGTTATATTAAGTTATCAAATATGCATAATTCCATTTATTGTGAGACAATAATTTAATATAACAAAATTCATAGGAATTTTAACTTATAAAATCAAAAAAGGGATAACTTTATGATCCTTATGAATACTTAAAATCCAAAACATAATAAAGAGGTGAACTAAATCAGCTTAACATTTATCTTATATATCTCATATGGTAGTTCTTGGTTGTCACATTCCGAAAACGTGAATAACTAATCATTTAATATCTTTACCATACATCCTTATTGAAAACAACCATGTTTACTTATTATTAATTCCAAAAATATGTAAACTTCGTCCATGATAGCATAGACAACTTTTCCAAAATCATTAATGTGTTCTAAGAAAATCATTACCATCCAATTTACTTATTTATGACCAATATATATTTATTCAAATATCACTATCTCATCATCATTCTTATGTTAAGTGGTATCCTTCCATTAATCATGTCAAAAAAATCAACTTATTACCTCAATAAATATTCATATTTACCTATATCATTCAGTATATTATCTTAAATCCATATGGAAAAAACTACATCAGACCAGTACATAGATATTTCATTATTCCATTATACAATAAATGTGATTCTATAACATTATTCTTGATTACCATTATATAAACACTCAATCCTTCCACCACTTCATTGTCATACTCTTCATCTCCAATAGTGATCGCATGCAATTTTCATTTGTGTTTGTCCTTAAGATGTTTTTGACATTGATAATCATTGAAAAACCTTGTATTAGGGTATTGGTTATGCAAATACCTCTTTTCATTTCACTTGTATCATCGAATTGTGGTAGGTGTATTCTATGTATCCTTTTCTCTATTCACATCATTAACTATCTTTTTTCCATTACTACAACACTCGACTGCATAATTCCCTTCTTTTCTACACGTAAAACATTTTTATAGTCCCTTTAATACAATCTCCAACATACTTCTTGCCACAATTTGACCACAAGGAAATACTCATCTTCTTTTCACCATTTTTTTTAGATTTTCCATTGAAATCCATCTTTCATTTCTTATCAAAACAATGAGATTAATATATAACCCCAAATTCCATTTTTACCATGAAAGAACAATCCATATTATTTTCATATCTAATAATGTCTCTTATAGATAATTTCCTTTGAAGACATGTTTTTAACCCATTGAAGAATCAACCAACCACACTTTCAGGTTGGATGATAATGTCGGTATCATACCTTTCTAGTCTTGTAAAATTTGTCTCATACCAGAAAATCCAGAAACCGATGGAAGCTGGTCATAATAAAATTAAATAAAAGGAAAAGTGTCAATCATACAAGGGGTTATTACATAAACGAGTGTGCATTACACCACATCTATCTGCCTCCACCAGTGGGGCACAATATTCTGGGGCCATGAAATACCACATCTCTCCAGGATCAGTGAGCACCCACATTGCCAGTGCATCTTCCACCTGATTAGCCTCCCGGTAGACATGTGAGATGTCCACCTGCATCTGAGAAATCTCACTAAGGCAACCGATCCACTAAGGCATTATACACCAAGGAACCTGTCGTGTCTTCGTGCTCAAGGCATGGACCGCGGTCTAAGAGTCAGACTCAATCCATATATAATTCCAATTGAATCAAAAAAGAGTACCTGATGGAATATATCATTTCCCAAAGCTCGGCCTCATAGTCAGTGCTAACTACAATGGCGTGATGGAAGCATCCTTTTTGAAAGGTGCGGAACACTCCCGCACAACCCGACGGGCCTGGAGCACCCAAAGCAGCCCTATCAACATTTACATTGAGGAAAGTTCCCATGGGTGGGATCCATCGAATATAATTTAGCATCCAAGGCTTGCGTGCCCGACCTGAAACACCAAGTGCTCTCAGAATTTGAAGATCAGAAACTGTATTATTCATGGCTCCATCTTGCACAAGGGAAGCAGCATAGAAATATTTGTGAACTGCAACCATTCCTTTCTGGACCATGGAATGAACACCAGTGAACACTGCAGTGTTCCGGGCTACCCAAATGGCTATAAGAGCTGCAGCAACAGCAGCCAAAAGCATATTAGAAATCTTCTCGTTGAAGTGTCCATGAAACAGACTGGCCATCAATTACAGAACCGACCCACAGGTATTAAATGAAATCCCAAACAGAGAACCAATATATTCCCATTGCTGATTCGCATGACAACAGGCCATAAAGATGTTTTGAACAAAATCTTCAGCATCTTTGCAGATATAGCACATTGATTCCATCTGAATGTCATCCCTTTTAAGAACATTAGTAGTTGTAATTCCATTTTTCCAGATCCTCTTGATTAAACAGAATTGGGAAGGCGTAATAAACCGGGCTCTAAATTTCATAATCCAAGAAGGTGGAGGAGATTTTCCCCCACATATATTCCTATACTAATCCCAGAAATTGAATTTCCCTGTTCTACTATGAATCCAGATCAAAGTGTCATGTTCCATAAAGACATAATTATAGTCTTAAGTCTCCACCATCACAGGAACACTAAAATTAGAGGATTGCATTTGTGAGAGTAAGCCTGGAATACACCAAGGGGCTGTTTCAGGTGGAATATTTAGATCACAAAGGGGTTGTGCTAGCCACTTTGTGTTCCAACAATTCAGTGTGGAATCCCTGAAAAGAAGCCATTAGGTATCTTGCATAATTCTGACATATGCCTTCTTGATAGAGGCCCAAACCGAAGAAGTAGAATAATATTTGTATCCATTTAAAACCCTCCTTGTGATTATGTTTGAAAGAAATTCATCATCAGCTTCATGAGAAAGCAGGGCCCAAGTAAATTTCCCAATCAAGCAATTATTAAAGGTACAAAGGTCCTTGAGTCCTAGTCCCCCCCAGCTCCACAGGCTTGATGCACTCTTTCCATGCAACTATAATCAGCTCCCACTCATGTGGCGAGCCCGTCCATATGAAATTACATACCATGCTATGAAGTTCCTTTAGAAGTCATCTCAACCATCTATAGATAAAGAAGGAATATACAAACTTTGATGTGATCACTGAGTTCACAAGACAGAACCTCCCAGCCAAGGACATAGCATTCCCTTCCCAGCTGGCCATCTGATGTATAATTCTAGGATAAATACCTTCCAAGTATTGTCTTTTCACTTTCCCCCAAAACAGTGGGACCCCAAGGTATTGGAAAGGTATGGATCCCCTCCTCACCCTAAGAATCATGAAAATTCGGTTTCTTTTCCCAACTGAAATTCCATTCCCAAAAACAATGGACAATTTGTCCCAACCGATGACTTGGCCTAAGACCTCCTCATAATGACTGAATAGGGCTTTAATAATTGAAATGGTTTTCCTTGAAGCTTGACCAAGGAGTAAGATTTCATCAACATACAATAAGTGAGACGGGGAATACTCACTCGCACCAGCCCTAATCCGCTTATAGAGTCCCATTTGGGAAAGGTCATTAATACACCTACTCAGGTAGTCCTCTGTAATGGAAATGAGAAGACCAGAAAGCGGGTCACCTTGCCACACACCCCTAGTGCAAGGGGAAAATCCCCTTGGAGAACCATTGATAACAACTGATAACCTGGAGGACTCAAGAATGATACGGATCAAATCCACAAAGCCACTCAAGAATCCATACCTTCTAAGGACATCAAGAAGGAATCCCCATTTAAGAGTGTCAAAATCCTTTAATATAACAGTTTGAGGGTAATGTTCTCGTCCTTTGTCTTCCTTATCATAAGATTAACACTCTCAGAATCCATAAATAGGCACTTTTGGATGCTCCTCCTAGGGAAAAATCCAAACAGATTACCATTGATCATTCCATTAACCAACCCACTCATCCTGTTCACCAAAACCTTGATGATAAGTTTGGGTATTATGTTCCCAAGTGCAACCGGCCTGAAATCCTTGATTTCAAGAGAATTATCCTTATTAGGAATTAGAGTAATGATACACAAATTCATTCCATGGGGTATATATGAATGAAAAAAGACATCATTTATTCCCTACACAATATCATTCTGCAAAATATCCTAGTAGAACATGAAAATTTTATTAGTGAAGCCATCAGGACCTAGGGAACTCTCAATATTGAGACACATGAGAGAAGATCTGATCTCCTCCTTGCATGGGGGAGCAATTAGAAACTGATTCGAGTGATCCTCAATACAAGGGTTGATGTTATCAACCATGCAGTGAATGTTGTACTGCCCATTATCAGAATTTATTCTCTTGAAGTGTTCAGCAACATCCACAGAAATATCATTTTATTCATTATAGAGGTGCCCATCAATGCTGATCACCCTATTCCCTACACGATCCATCTTTTACTTGTGCATCCTGTTGAAGATCTTGGAGTTTCTGTACCCATCATTTGACTAGTTCACATTCAGTTGATTTATGAATAATATTTCCTTTACCATTAAAATATCATCAAGCCTATTATGGGCTGAAACTTCCTCTCTGGATAAGGTAAGGTGCTGCTCATGACAAAACTGAATCATGTCCAGCTCCTCCTCTAACTTCCTGATATACTCATCAATCTTTGAAAAAGATTTATTACTTTATTCCCTCAGTTGCCCCTTAAGATTTTTGAGTTTCATAGCAAGTCTCTGAAGAGGAATTCCAATGACTTTAGATTTCCATGCCCCCAAGGCAATCTCCCTGCATCCTGGAGTCACAATCCATCCATTGTTGAATCGAAAGGGAATAGGGATTGACCTTGTGATCTAGGTATTGATACCAATAACCATTGGATTGTGATCAGAATGGTGCTTGGGAAGCATGAATCCAGAAACTCCATGAGCCATAGCATGATCATCAATATAGATGAAGAACCTATCAAGCTTACTAGCTTGCTTCCCCTCCCATGTGTTTCTGCACCACATGAAGTCTGACCCAACTATGGTAATTTGTTCCAGGTTGCAATAGTCAATGAACTCAGAAAATTCAGCAGCGGCAACCCTATTGAAGTTTGTTCTAGTTTTCTCCTAAGTCTTAAGCACTATGTTGAAATCACCATCAAGCATCCATTTTTTCTCCATCCTCCTTGAGGTAGCTTTGAGTACCTCACATATCTCCCTCCTCTTGATATAAGAGTTGGATACATAAACAAAGGAAATAGATAAGTCCAGCCCAACAAAGGTACACTCGACCATGACACTTTGAGGCCCACTAGCACAGGAGGTGATCTTAATGTCATCGTGACTTAACACCGATAAGTAGAAAATATGGGATGTATGCTGATTATTAGAGACAAAGATGTACCCAAGAGAACCCTTTTTGAATCCTTTCCAGTTTTCAAAGAGGACCTTTGGCTCAACAATACTAACAAACATTGGTTTCTAGGTCATAAGATAATGTCGAGGGGCACTGACCGTGCGGGAATTTCCCAGCCCTTGACAATTCCAATAAAAGATCTTCATTTTCTACTGGCCATGCCTCTTTTCAGAGGCCCCCCTTTCCTTTCCAGCGATACCTGTTTTTTCCTTTCTTTCCCTGACCACCCTTCCCTTGATTTTGTCTAGAATCAATGCTGCTATGAGTTTCCTTGGTCACCTGGTGTGCCCCACTGCCTCATTGTTCTTGACCATTGTAATGAATCGGTGGATCAGTTGTACCAGTCTACTCCACCCTGTCATTGGGGACCGCAGCATCCCCATCTGGGCCAACTGCAACACATTCTGCACTTTGGTTCCCCTTCACCAGCTTTTCCTTTTTTCCGTCATGCACTAGCCCAATCAGTTTGTCACTGCCACTCTCTCCTGGGTCGACTGTATCTTCAGAATTCCTAGCACCATTATCATTAACCAGCTGCCCATCCGGCCCATTACTTGAGGCAGCAATGTCACCCCCTATCATAGGAATAGCAGATTTAATAAGATGAGCCTCTTCCACCTCATCAGCCCATAGCCTTCCACTAAGAGGAATGAAGGTATTTCCATAGTTGAGAGGGGGGGCACTACCAATTGTAAGTCTCCTTCATGAAGCCTTGGAGGGGGAAATCTGGGTGAAACTCCCTCCTGGTTCAGAAGCTGGATGACGATACAATCCTCTGCCATTTACCTCAGATTCTGCTAGAATAGGTGATCCACACAAGGTTTCATCATTCTCACCCCCCGGTCCATCAGGTGCACCCATCTCTGCATTGGCACATTGAGTTAGGAAAGTCATCCTGACCACCATAAGACCCCTACAGGGAGAATGTGCTGCCTGATTCTCCACAACCCTGCCCTCTACCTTAAGTGAAGACCCAATATGTTTCTCATTGGTAGGTAGATTAGTCTCCCTGGTAGCAGATGAAGGGCCCTCTATATTCAGAGCTTCATGCTACCAAGGATCAATTCCTTGTCCATCTCCTTTGTTCTTAATGGGCTCTAGAGAACTCTTCTCCTTCCTCATCCTTCTTCTACACATACTCTCATCATGGCCCTTCAGCTTTCACGCATTACATTCCGTGCCCCGTTTACACTCAGTCATCATATGCCCGAAGAATAAGCAGCTCAAACAGAACTTTGGCTTCCTCTCATAGAAAATATCAAGCTTCATGCTATCATCCCTTGTTGTAAGAACCACCTCCTCAACCAGCGTACTCGACATTTCAACCTCCACCAAGATTCGCGCATAATTTCCAAGCATTGGATTGTCTGTCTGTTGGTCTATATGAATGGGGTTTCCTATAGAGAAATAAATGTCCCATAGGATTCTTGGATTCCAGTACAACCAATTTATCTTGAAAATTCGGATCCATAATTGAGTGTGGGTATTCCGAACATTCATGGGATTAAAATTCCGATCCCATTCCTGCACATTCAGAAAACTAGGATTCAAGGAGACAGTGCCCTTGCTCCATGCTTTCTGCTTACCCTAATCTATGGTCAAGACCACATGATAGTATCCCCTTCCCATCGCAATCATTCTCCAATCATAAAAACCCCAAACCTCTGAAACCCTCTTAGACAGGTCCTGGAATTTCCACAGATGCTCACCATTCGGAATTATGACTCTCGTAATAATAGAAAACCGACAAAGATTTACCCATTCCTCAACCGCTTCTTGATTGGACGATATATGGGCAACCCTCTCTTTCTTTATCACTCTCCCGGGTGGGGGTGCTTCGATGTCCGATAAGGATGGTCCCGCCGCATTGCTCGCCACTTCTACAAAATTTCTCCTAAGCCCCGCAGGCTCATTCGAAGAGACCACCTTGATAGCCTTATCCTTCTTTGCAATTGATAACATCTCCCTATGACTAATCGGCTCAACACAGGGTCTTTCATCACTAGCATGATCTGCATGTGTCCCCTGATTGGGATTCGAGGAATCATCTTCATCATTAGGCTTAGGGTTTTCACCCGGTTCTCCTAGAGTCATCTCTAACAATCTCATATGTCACAATGGATTCATCATCCTTTTTCTTATGATCATGTAACTCATTATCCATATTTTTACAAAGAATACATGGAATGTACTTATTGAAAAATATGTTATTGATATCTTCCCATTCCTTGGATTAAATTTCATCTGATTTCCTTATATTCGTAATTAGTGTCCACCACTAGTCATTTTCATCTTCTAAATGATAAACCACCAAAATGAATTTTTCATGTCCCAAATAGTGAAGGATAGATAATATATTTTCAAAGGTACTGATCAATTTTTCAGCTACAAGTTGATCTGAAGACCCACTGAAAGAATATCGACGTTTCCTCATGATAGACTCAACAGAATGGTATTCCTGTCTCTCCTCATTTGGAATTATAGAATTATTCATAGCCAATGTAAGTATAACTATATGATTTTTTATTCCAACTCCCATAAAATTTTTTTCTTCAGGAAGAAAATTGTTGTATTTTACATTGCATTCATCATTAAAATGGTTCCTTTTTGTAACATCACATGTAGATAAATAATATTGCATTTTCATATTTATTAATATTTGTGAATTAAATATTAATTTTAATTTAAATGGAATGCTATGTTCGATGGCATACCCGACACACAACAATGGTTTTCTCTGAAATCTCATGTTGCACCCAAGGGTAAGTCATACAGAAAAATAATAATATAATATTATTTTAAATGGTAGTTAAAGCCTAGACATTTTATTAGCAAGAATGAACATAAATAACTATATTTTGATAAAACATGTTTTCTATATGTTTTAACATTTATAAAATAAAATTTAGAGGCTTAAAATGAAAATAAATCCAATTTTAGTCATAAAAACTCTAATATTTTTAAAGGGTAGTTTTTCCTCCTTTTGATGGGGAACCCATTTTAAATAAAGTTTTTTTTTAACTTTTGTATGTTTCATTTTACAAAATAAAATTCTTCTTTAGAATCCAAATATCAAAATTTACTTTGGGTAAATTTTTGATATTTTTCTCATAAAGTTCATTTTTTAATGTATAGTGAAAAATAATGCATTTTAAGTCAAAATTGTATTTTCATCTGATTTATTTATACTGTTATATTATTATTTTTAATTGGTTTTAAACTTTAATTATATTATATTTTTACCATTTAATTCAATGTTGGTCATTATAAGTAATTTTACTTTGAAATTGGACGTAAACACATGTTAATCTTTTTATAATTTTTACTTTGTAAAAACACGCTTTCTAGTTTTGACAACAAAAATTAATTTTAAATTCATCCATGAAACTTATATATTTTTAATTTTGTAAAATATGAATCATTTTTGAATTTATAATATCAAAATTATCTTAGGGTGAATTTTGGGTAATTTTCTAAAAACGTTCAATTTTTTGATGAATAGTAAAAAACATTGCATAGTAATTAAAAACCTGAATTTTTCATTTAAATAAAATTTTAACCCTTCTATGAATTGAATTTCAATAATTCAACATACAAGGTTTTCAACAGTATATAATTTTTTTTCAATAGGATGAAAATAATATTTGGTGAACAGTAACTTTTGATTTTTATTTATCATGGTTAAAGATAAATGGGGTAATTTAAGTTAAAAATAATATTATAATAATATATAATTACATTAACACTTGTCCTAAAATAATTTTATGATTCATGGATGACCAATACAATACTTGGGAGTGACTTTTGGCCTTTCAAATCCACATTGGTAAGATAATGACGTCTAACTATTTATTAAATATAAAAATTAAAATATAATCAACATGTATTCTTTTTCTAAAAATAATAATGTGGGGTTATAAAATTTTTATATTTGACTATAAATAGTAATTAAAAATATGAAAATATTTCCTACATCATGGTATTTTATTTATAATTTTTAGGCATCAAATAAAAAAATTTATTTATGACATAATGATGATTTAATAATTACATCATTATGAATGTTTAAAATAAATTATATTATAAGTATTAAAATAAATTTATTTTGGAACTTTTTATTCCATCCATGAATTGTAGTGATTATTATGACTTGTTATCTTATAATTAATGAAGGTTTTTATAAATAATCAAGTTGGAGTGGATTTTTTAAAAAATTCATGTTATATATAGTATAAAAATTAACAAAAATGGGTTTTTAAATCAATCAATATTTTATTAAATGATAAACGAGTGAAAAAAAATCTATGATTTTAAAAAAATGAGATATATGATGTTATAAATGTCATTAATGATCCATTTTGGGATGCTTGGAATTTTATAGTAATTATAGTAACCATATAGTGTTAATATACAAGAAGCCATAATAAAAGTAAAATTTGTTAAATAAGTGTTAAAACTATATGATAAGGGTAAAAATGAAACAAAAAACTATCTAAAAGATATTTTTTGAAAGGATTTAGAATAGTAGTCATCTTATATTTGAATTTAATGATTATAGGACCTTTTGAAATCAAAATTCAGTTTATAATAAAATAATATTTTCAAACATTATTAAGGAGCCCCTCCTCCCCCTTATAAAATGCCATCACTTCAAACCCATTAAACACACCACTAAAACCCCTTGTCTCATCCAAATTTTTCCCAAATAAACTGCCAAAAATTCCTAGTCATAAGGAAATTCAAGAAAACCTTTTGGTTCAAACCGAAGGGAGTGACCCAATTTAAAGGTAATGTCTTCTCTCAAGTTATTTTCTTTTATTTTCATTCTCCACTCCCTATTCTCTTCTAATTATTTGTTTAAATAAAAAAAACTTGTATACTAAATATACTAGGTTTTTATTATTATAAGTATTCAACTTAACTTACACCCACCTCCCTCTTATGTATTTAGAACACATTGTTTCTATGGATGGTGAACTAATGCCTCACCAAACGATGATTGTTCAATTATCTCATACAGCCTCTCATGGTGGCCATTATGATGAAACTGTATTTATAAGTGATATATATTATATTTATATTTTCTATATGATTCAATATTTTTCATTTATATCACACCTTTATGGTTTCCATAATGGGTAAATACGATAATTTCATTTGAGGAAATGCGGACTACCGCCCCCTCAAAATGATATGACACGTTCACAACCTACATGGAATATATAAAGGATGATGTTAATGATATTATGTAACATATATAAAATATTATATTATAATTTAATAATAATATACTTTTGTATAATTTGGTATTAATTCCTATGAAAATGAAAAAATTGAAATGAAAGTAGCATTCATGCGTACGTATGGCATACCATCTCCATGAACGACGCATTTCATTTTCATATATCCACATGATATAGACTATTCTAAATACATATATACTAGATATATATGATATATATGATATCTAAATCATTAATATCATTATGTAGATAATAGACTTTCGACCATAATGACAATTTGTAATTATAAGAAGTTCATTTATGACTCAAGTTCTGAACATCGACAAAATGTCCGATATGAACTAAAATAATTAACTAATTGTTATAGAAATGTAATAAGAGATATAAAAGGAATAACAAAATTTAAAATTGTTCTTATGAAAATAGAAATTAACTTAAGTTTATTATTTATTAATAACTAGGAACATACAAGACATGTCGAACTTGAGGTAAGGCGTTTTCATCCCAATTTTTATTCCTATGAGATTCATGATATATATGCCACTATTTTCTTTTGTGTGGTTTTTATATAGCCCATTATTTTATTATATATGTAGCATAAATTAATTTATTGGTATTTACATCTTCATTGTATTATCCTTCCTTCATAGGGTGTATGTTTTTAAGTTACCAAATCGGTAAGGGAACTTTTTAACCCAATTTCCATTCTTTGGGTTAATCTTATAATTATTAATTATGAATTTCTATGATTATATTTGGAATCAATATTTATTTATTTATGTTTTAATTTACACTCCCCATTGTTTGGATATATTGTTTATACACATAATCTCCCAATTGATAAATTCTAACATCATTTATACGATCTTTGTAAGGGAAATTTTTTCCCTTCTCTTTTAGTTAAAGACTAATTTTATGTTATGTCTTTTAAATTAACATTATATTATGTTGGGATATATTCTTCTATATCCTTATTACTATAAATTTTATGTCCATGTGATGAGATAGATTTTTCACTCTCATCAAATCATTTTATTAATTTTAAATCTAAGTCGTTAGGCTGTCGAATTTCTCTAAGAGAACTTCTTAACCCAATTTCAATTCTTCGGGTTAAACTTCTACTTCTTGAGTATTTTGTGCTATTAATATGTGTGAATGACCTATGATTGTTTTAAAATTAATATACACTTATATTTGGTGTATTATTATTTTTCACATATAATTATGTCGTTGATTTATCCTTAATCCAAGGATACGATCTTTGTAAGGGACTTTGTCTCAATTTACATTCCATTGAGACTTATTGTTGTTATAAACCGATTCACCTTCATATGGTGTATATAAATCCCTTGGACATGTTATATCATGAATCTACTTATTCTCATGATATTATAATCTTTGTTTAAAGATATTTTATAATTATTCTTATTCAATTACTTTCTCAAGTGGTAAGGGACTCTTTAACTAAAACATTGTTTCAAATGTTTTAAAGAATTATTATTCTAAATATTTCTCATTAAGGACCATGTTTTAAAAATGGTTTTAAAAATTTATTTCTATGGATATTAATTTTTTAAAATTTTTATTCCTTTAAAATATTCAAAGTGTATTGGGACACTTTAATTCAGAAATCTTTTTACTAAATGTTTTAAATGGTTTTAAAAATGGATTGATGAAGCCTTGATTATGTCAATATATTGATATTATATATTGTGACTGCAATATGAAAATGTTATCTTTAGTTTATGCTTGTTTTATGTGTTATGAGTATGTTATAATTATTGGTTATTTTTTACATAAATGGGTTTTTTCGTGATAAACCTAGGGATGGTGAGCCCGAGATAGCTCTCCAATGCATGGGGTAACGTGACAGAGGTAAACGTTAATGATTATCCTAAGATAATTGGGGAATATAAAGTGATGGGTATTCCAAACGTAAATCCCTACATAGATTTGAAAGCTACAATTTATGTTTGATTTGTATGCCACAAGTTACCTTTATGATTTATCATTTTTATGTGTTATTCATAAATCTTATGATTTCATTAAGTATGTTAAAGAGATTATGTAATGATTAATCCTGGGGCCTTATAGTTGATATCAAATGTTGATTTAGACATCTTTGGGGATTATGAGTTTTTATTAGAAACATGGTTAGTCTCTATGTCTACACTTTAAATTAAATCCTTATTTTGTAGCATTTTCAGATCAAGGAATGTCTGTTACAAATCGAAGGAGGAGGATCTGAAATGACATTCCCATCTCTTCCTGAATACTTTCTTTCAAAAATTACTGCAAAGTCACGTCGAAAAGATTCGGAAACATTTTCTAAAATACAACTCACTTGCAAGTAATTGTTTCAGATATCAAACACCTCTGTTATACCTTGATACCATCATGGATCAAGGGTTGTATTTAATAAATAATATTTTTCAAATATTGTCAAATTTTCAAGAAATGTAAATATTATCATGTTATTTTTAAATATTTTATCTTATCACAAGATTTTGAAGTATATTATGTTTTGAAAAAGGTGATGAAGAAGATATCCCCAACGCAACCTATTTATATTATATTTTAAATTATATTCTTTCAGAATATACTTATGGTATTTTAAAAGTACCATTGATTGAATGTTTCCACTCAAACTTAGTCTGACTTTTTTATGAGAATAATGTTTTACCAAGTTTTTTGAAATTATATGTTGTACATGATTATTTTCTAAAACTATTTATCTGTGAACACCCACATGATCAATGTTGTATGAGGTGTATTTAGATAAAGGAAGTAGATGATTTTGATGGATATATATATCATTGTTACATTGAATGGTCCATCTATCTCTGTGAACAAGATAGCAGTGAAACCAGATGGACACCATGATCATGGTACGCTATTCTTTTTTGGGAAATAGTTTTCTTTTATGAAAGTAAAAAAGTGTCAATATATATACAACATCATGAATTAATATGTTGAGATCATTATGAGTTGGGGTGAAAATGATAGGTTTAAGACAACCATTGATGTTAAATCATGTTAGGGTAATTTTTTTGTTTTATAAAAAGGACAACACACAGACCATGCGACAACCAGTCGCATCGGACAAAGCTACGGGAATCGAACCCACAACCAAAGTGCAACATAGATGTACAACCTAACACTATACTATGTGAAGTACCTGGTTAGTATGACATATTCTTTTTTAAGTTAAATTAATTTATGTATCAAGAATAAGTTAATTTTGGGAACTTGTGTTTTATTAAATGGATATCCTTAGTGTAGAAAAATGATTTAGTGATTAAGTGATAAAGGTTATATTGGAAGATATTCTATCTTTTGGGAACACTATATTCTTAAGGAAAATATAATTCTATGGGATCTCATTTGTGGAGTAATGTTTGAAATTTTATTTTGGAAGAATCTATGTTTTTACTGTGGACATATTGCAATTTGTGATATTTATGGAAATGATTAACATATATTTGAGAATATGTGATTAGGTTAATTAAACATCAGTATGAGACTTTAAGAATATTCAATGATATTTGGAGATAAATTTTATGATTTAATATGGAAGACTATATAATCAATTCCTTCGGAATTCTGGGCTTCAATCTTAGTTGGATTATTTTGAATAATTTTAAGGGAAATTGTGTGTTGAATGGATGAAACTCCACTTGATCGGTATGTATATTTTTTTAAGTCCTTATTCTATGTAGTAAAAGAATTCATAAAATTTATTAAATGAAATTTAAAACAAAAAAATGTTTCCGGTTTACTTTTTTTACTGGGGAATCAAAGACGGTTTAACCTATCACATGTTTACGGTTTTTTGGGAGTAAACTCTCTATAGATCGCGTTTTCTATCACTCTCCATCAGAACATGAAACATAGTTTATCTTCCATACCAATGTTTTCCTACATGGAATCCAATACATATTATCTTGTGTGACCTTTGTACTTGTATTTATTTCATTTAAAGTGATAGTTTTAATTACTCTTTTCCTAATGTGGGACTTTCAATGATGTTTCTAATCACTATTATAAAATAGAGAGGATGAAATTTGCCATAGGGGGAGGATATAACATCCCATGAAAATAAAAATAATACATTTACATATTTATTAATATTTTTAAATTAAATATTAATTTTACTTTAAAGGGGATGCTATGTTCAATGGCGTACTCGACATACAACACTGGGTTTCCCCAAAATCTCATGTTGCACACAAGGCAGAGTTATACTGAAAAATAATAATATTAAATTATTGTAAATGGTAGTTAACTCTTAGAAATTTTATTAAAAGTAATGAATAAAACTAACCATATTATGATAAAACATGTTTTTTAAATGATTTTACATTTATCCAATACAATTTAGAGGTTTAAAATTAAAATTAATCTAATTTTAAGCATAAATACTCTAATATTTTTAAAAGGTAGTTTTATCGCATTTTTATCAAGAATCCCTTTAAAATATAGTTTTTGTAACTTTTTTAAGTTTCATATGAGAAAATAAACTTCTTATTTAGAATCAGCATATCAAAATTTACTTTGGGTAACTTTTTGGTATGTTTCTGATAAAGTGCATTTTTTTAATGAATAGTGGAAAATTCTTCATTTTAAGTCAAAACTGTACTTTCATCTAATTTACTTATATGGATAGATTATATTTTTAATTGTTTTTAAAGTGTAATTAGAGTATATTTTTATAATTTAATCCAAATTTGGTCATTGGAAAAAATTTCACGTTGAAATTGGACAAAAACCCATCCAAGTCTTTTTGTAGTTTTTACTTTTTAAAAACACGCTTTCTATTTTTGAGAACGGAAATTAATTTTAAATTAATTAATAAAAATTATATTTTTTGAATTTTTTAAAATAGAAATTATTTTTTAATTCGAAATATCAAAATTATATTTGGGTAATTTTTTTGTATTTTTATGAATATGTTAATTTTTTTATGAATAGTGAAAAACACTATGTAGTAGTTAAAAACCCAAATTTTCCAATCAATATTTTATTAAATGATAAAATAGTCCAAAAAATATAATATTTGTATAAATGGAATATATTATGTTAAAAATGTCATTAACGATCCATTTCGGGTTTGTGGTAGAAATTTAACAAAGGATGAAACTCATCTTGAAAGGTAAGTATATTTTCTTATGTTCTTATTCAAAGTAGTAAAACAATACATAAATTTTTTGAAAAAAGCATAAAAAAATACATTTTCTGTTTAATTTTCCTACTGGGGAATCAAAGACCGTTTAACCTATCACAAATTTATGGTTTTCAGGGAGTTAAATTTCTCCAGATCATGTTTTCTATCACTCTCTATCAGAACTTGACACTTAGTTTCTCTTCCATATCCATGTTTTCCTACATGGAATCCTAGTATGTTTTATCTCAGTTGACCTTTGTAATTATCTTTATTTCCTTTAATGTGATATTTTTAATGACTCTTTTCCCGAAGTGGGACTTTCAATGAGGTTTCCAATCCCAATTATAAAATAGAGAGAACGTAATTTCCAAAAGGGGGGATGGATGTAACTTCCCAAGTAAATAAAAAATACTATAGTTTAATATTTATTAATATTTTTGAATTAAATATTAATTTTACTTTCAATTGTATTCTATGTTAGATGGCATACCAGACATGAAATAATGGGTTTCCTCGAAATCTCATGTTGCACACAAGGTTGAGTCATACTGAAAAATAATAATATAATATTATTTTAAATGGTAATTAATTCCTATCCATTTTATAGGAGTGAATGAATATAACTAACCATATTATGATAATACATTTCTTTTATATGATTTTACATTTATCCAATAAAATTTAGAGGCTTAAAATGAAAATGAATCTAATTTTATTCAAAAATACTTCAATATTTTTAAAATGTAGTTTTACCACATTTTGATGGAAAACCCCTTTTAAATATAGTTTTTGTAACTCTTATATGTTTCATTTTTTAAAATAAACTTCTTCTTTAGAGTCAGGATATCAAAATTTACTTTGGGTAAATTTTTTGGTATTTTTCTGATAAAGATCATTTTAATGAATATTGAAAAATACTGTATTTTAAGTCAAAAATGTATTTTTATCAGATTTACATATATGGTTAGATTATCTTTTTAATTGTTATTAAAGTATAATTAGATTATATTTTTACCATTTAATCTAATGTTGGTTAATGGAAGTAATTTAACATCAAAATTGGACATAAACACATGTCAGTCTTTTTGTAGTTTTTACTTCTTAAAAACATGCTTTTTAGTTTTGACAATGGAAATTAATTTTAAATTAATTAATGAAAACTATATGTTTTGAATTTTTTAAAATAGAAATCATTTTTTAATGCGGAATATCAGAATTATATTTCGGTGAATTTTTGGTATTTTCCAGAAAACCTTCAATTTTTGATGAATAGTGAAAAACACTACGTAGTAGTTAAAACCCGACTTTTGCATTCAAATGAAATTTTACCGCTTTTTTAAATTGAATAGTAAAAATCTGACATACATTATTTTCAACATTAAATAAAATTTGGTTCAATAGGATGAAAATAATTTTTGGGGAATAATAATTTTTTTATTTTTATTTACCGCGGTTAAAGGAAAATAAGAAACTTTAAGGTAAAAATAATATTATAAATTATAAAATTACCTTAAAACTTGTCCTTTGAAATCCACTTGGGTGAGATAATGACATTAATATCTTTTTATATAAAGTAAAAATAAAAATATCATAAACATGTATTATTTTTCTAAAACAATTTTAATGTGGGGTTATATAATTTATATATTTGACTATAAATATTAATTATAAATATAAAAATATTTTATACATCATTTTATTTTATTTATAATTTTTAGACATCGAATAAATAAATTTATTTATGACACAATGATGATGTACTAATTACCTCATTAATGAATGTTATAAATAAATGAGATTATACATATTAAAATAAATTTATTTTGAATCTTTTTATACCATCCACGAATTTTAGAGATAAGTATGACTTTTTATCTTTTAATTAATAAAGTTTTTTCTATGTAATCGAGTTGGTTTGGATTTTTTTAAAAAGCCATGAGATGAAAAGTTTAGAAATTGACATTAATGAGTTTTTTTATCAATCAATATTTTGTTAAATGATAAAATAGTCCTAAAAATATAATATTTGTAAAAATTACATATATGATGTTAAAAATGTCATTTATGACCCATTTTAGGTCTCTTAGCATTTTATAGTAACTATATTATCCATAAAGTATGAATATACAAGAAGACATGGTAAAAGTTAAATTAGATAACCAAGGGTTAAAGCTAAATGATAATGTTAAAAATGAGAAAAAAAATACTAAAACCTATTGGAATATATTATTTAGAATAATAATATTATTATTTTCAAATTTAATGAGTTTGGGACCTTTTTAAATATAAATTTAGTTTATAAAAAAATAATATTTTCAAACATTCCTAAAGAGCCCCTCCTCCACCTTTTAAAAGGAAATCACCTCTAACCAATTAGCCAAACCTCTCAATCCCCTTGTATCATCAAAACTCTTCCTAAATATTCTCCCAACATCCCTCTTTTACTCCTAGAAGTCTTACCTTAGGCAGAAGGTAATTCAAGAAATCCTTTTGGTTCAAACCAATGGGAGTTGTTGTACCTCTCGTATCCCCTCGTGGTTTAATTTTCATGATCACAATCACTTTCATGTTTATCTAACTTTGTTTTTAAGTGTTGTGGATGATAGGCAAAATATTGCCAAAGGATTGACCCAGGAAAGTTGGAAAAATGGACTGAAATTCAGTCCACCGGCCAACCGGTGTGATAGCACCGGCCAGCCGGTGGAACTGGCAGAGGCATTGCCCACTGCCAGGTTCCACCGGTCGACCGGTGGCTCTGTCACCGGTCGACCTGTGGCACCCAGCCCAAATAGTATTTGCTACTGTCTTTCCACCGGCCAGCCGGTGGCTCCTCCACCGGTCGACCGGTAGAGCCTGGATCAAGACTCTTCTTCTCTACCAAGGCACCGGCCAGCCGGTGGAGCTGTACCGGCCAACCGGTAGCCCAGTCAAACTAGCCGTTGGGTTTGAACAGTCAACCCTCTTTTGGCCTCCAACGGCTCCGAAGACCTCTCCAACGGCTCCGAAGCCTCCCCAAGGGTTCCATGCCTATAAATAAAGGCCAAGGAAGCCCCGGACACCTACCGGAACATATACGAAGCCAACGGACATATTTTGGATCAATTGGCCAACCTCCGGCGACTTCCTCCAAGGGAACCCCAAGTGCTCCAACAACTTCCACATCCAAGGAGCTCCACCCAAGAAGCTTGGAAGCGGCCTTCAAACATCTCCAATCAATCAAAGGCGCCAAGACTTCCTCAATTACGGTTTTTATTTGTATATTTATTTTGAGCTTTAAATTTGGGTTTGTGCCTACAAACCCCAAACTCTTTTCTCATCTCCCTTTCTTTTGGGTTTCACATCACCATTAAGGTGTGAAGAGGTTTCTTCAAGCCTTCCCTTTTAAAAGGCTTGTGTCACGGTGAGCTAGCCTTCACCCGTTAAAAAGGCTAGTGGGTTCTTGCTAAACCATCAAAAGCAAGTGGGTTCTTGCTTAACCAATAAAAGCAAGCTGTAATAGGTCCTAGTGCTACCTCAAAGCCTAGTGGGTTTCTTGCTAAAACCATTGAAAAGCAAGCGGTAGGAATCTCTCAACGGTTGAGTTGGGAGCGGAGACGTAGGCCGGGTTTTGGCCGAACTCCGTTATCAATTTTGTGTGTCTTGCCTCTTTATTTCCGCTGCATTTATACTTTGATTTTTAATTTGTTAATCATTTTTTTAAAAGGCAATTCACCCCCCCTCTTGCCATCATTCCCCTTTTCTTCCGACCCAACATTTGGTATCAGAGGACGTATTTGAATAATTCCCTAACCGGTTTCAAATTAAAGATCCTTTTTGATGGCTTCTACCGCTTCAACCTCTTACGCCCCCAAAGGCTATTCATTGGGTCGTGCTCCATTTTTTGATGGAACCGACTATTCTTTTTGGAAAACCCACATGACTACATTTCTTAAAAGCATTGGTTTTTCTATTTTTAAAATTGTGATGCATGGTTATACTCTCTCTAGTCTAGATGAATCTCAATGGACCCCCAATGACATTGCTTATTTTGAGCTTGATGGCAAAGCCATGAACGCTCTTCATTGTGGTCTTGACCGTAATGTCTTTGATTGTATTTCTTCTTGCACTACTTCTTATGATATTTGGAAATTGTTAGAACTAACCTATGAAGGTACTAGCGAGGATCCAAAGCAAGAATCCAATCAAAAGCGAGAATCCGATCAAAAGCAAGAACCCGACGAAAAGATCAAGCCCGTTTGCCCACCTCACAAGAAAAGGGCCAAGAAGAAGAAGAAGAAGGCTTTAAAGAAAACATGGAGTGATAGCTCCTCCTTCTCTTCCTTCTCCTCGAGCGACCAAGGTAAAAAATGCCAAATGGAAAAACATGAGGTATCTTCCTCCTCTTCCTCCTCTTCCTCCTCTAGTTCTTCTAATTCATTGAATCATTTATCCTATGAAGAACTCTCGCACGCAAGAGATCAATTGGAAAAAGGTTTTCATGCTTTATCTTCAAAATTTGTCGCTTTGAAAAAGAATTTCAAAAAACTTTCCTCTGAAAAAGACCAACTTCTCAAAGAGAAGGAGGAGCTCTCCCTCAAAATCCAAAATTTTCCAAATATTGATTCTATGGAATCAACCATCAAAGATCTAAGAGAGACCCTAGCCAAGTTCACCCAAGGTGAACAAAATTTGTCCAATCTCCTTGGTTCTCAACGTGTTTCTAGAACCACACATGGACTTGGCTACACCAACCTAGCTTCCTCCTCCCATGCACCCACTATTTTTGTAAGGGGGAGCTCCGATTTTAAATTTTGCAATTATTGTAAGAAAACCGGGCACCTTATTTATGAATGTAATTGTAAAAATGCCCGGTACAGCCAACCAAAGTCTTTTTTCTTTTCCGATGAGTTTTATAGGAGAAGACCCGCCATGAGACAAGTGTGGATTGAAAAATACCTTCTTGCGAGTCTCTCCGGGCCTAAAATCATCTCTTTTCAAAATCCCTCTCCCCGGTGACTTTTTGTTTTTATTTAGGGGAGTTAGGTTTGTTTAAGCTTTTTGTTTCAATTCAAACTTTCAAAATATGCCCTTTTGATTTCAATTCCAAAATTTTCGATTCCAACTTTCAATTTCAACACTTGGTTTCCAAATTTTCATTTCAAAATATTCAATTCGAATTTTGATTCAAAACTTTCAATTCAAACTGTTATTCAAATTTTTCAATTCAATTTTTCAAAATTTCAATTGATTTTCAAATCCCATCTCTTGTTTTTCAAAATTTCCCTCAATCAAGTTTTATGCCCCACGCTATTTTGATAATCACAAAGTGGGAGAAATTTCTTGATTGATTGGGGGAGAATCCTTTTCATCGTGCTTAGCATTTCCTTTCAATTTCAGTATTTTACATTAATTGTTTTGGTGATTGTGATCATCAAAATAGGGGGAGATTGTTGTACCTCTCGTATCCCCTCGTGGTTTAATTTTCATGATCACAATCACTTTCATGTTTATCTAACTTTGTTTTTAAGTGTTGTGGATGATAGGCAAAAGATTGCCAAAGGATTGACCCAAGAAAGTTGGAAAAATGGACTGAAATTCAGTCCACCGGCCAACCGGTGTGATAGCACCGGCCAGCCGGTGGAACTGGCAGAGGCATTGCCCACTGCCAGGTTCCACCGGTCGACCGGTGGCTCTGTCACCGGTCGACCTGTGGCACCCAGCCCAAATAGTATTTGCTACTGTCTTTCCACCGGCCAGCCGGTGGCTCCTCCACCGGTCGACCGGTAGAGCCTGGATCAAGACTCTTCTTCTCTACCAAGGCACCGGCCAGCCGGTGGAGCTGTACCGGCCAGCCGGTAGCCCAGTCAAACTAGCCGTTGGGTTTGACCAGTCAACCCTCTTTTGGCCTCCAACGGCTCCGAAGACCTCTCCAACGGCTCCGAAGCCTCCCCAAGGGTTCCATGCCTATAAATAAAGGCCAAGGAAGCCCCGGACACCTACCGGAACATATACGAAGCCAACAGACATATTTTGGATCAATTGGCCAACCTCCGGCGACTTCCTCCAAGGGAACCCCAAGTGATCCAACAACATTCACATCCAAGGAGCTCCACCCAAGAACCTTGGAAGCGGCCTTCAAACATCTCCAATCAATCAAAGGCGCCCAAGACTTCCTCAATTACGGTTTTTCTTTGTATATTTATTTTGAGCTTTAAATTTGGGTTTGTGCCTACAAACCCCAAACTCTTTTCTCATCTCCCTTTCTTTTGGGTTTCACATCACCATTAAGGTGTGAAGAGGTTTCTTCAAGCCTTCCCTTTTAAAAGGCTTGTGTCACGGTGAGCTAGCCTTCACCCGTTAAAAAGGCTAGTGGGTTCTTGCTAAACCATCAAAAGCAAGTGGGTTCTTGCTTAACCAATAAAAGCAAGCTGTAATAGGTCCTAGTGCTACCTCAAAGCCTAGTGGGTTTCTTGCTAAAACCATTGAAAAGCAAGCGGTAGGAATCTCTCAACGGTTGAGTTGGGAGCGGAGACGTAGGCCGGGTTTTGGCCGAACTCCGTTATCAATTTTGTGTGTCTTGCCTCTTTATTTCCGCTGCATTTATACTTTGATTTTTAATTTGTTAATCATTTTTTTTTAAAGGCAATTCACCCCCCCTCTTTCCATCATTCCCCTTTTCTTCCGACCCAACAGGAGTTTCCTGATTTAAAGGTAACGTCTTCTCTCAAGTTCTTTTATTTTATTTTCCTTCTCCACTCCCTATTATCTTCTTATTCTTTGTTTACATAACAACAGCAGAATAATAAAAATATTAGGTTGTTTTTATGATAATTTTTAAAACTACACTTACTCACACCTCCCTCTAATGGATTTAGAACATATTGTTTCTGTGGACGGCGAACTACTAGCTCATGAAACGATGATTGTTCAATTATCTCCTATCGCATCTCATGGTTTCTATTATAATGGAACTTTATTTATATGTGATATATATTAAATTTAAAATTTCTAAATTCTTCTGTATTTTTCATTTATATCATACCTTTATGTTTTCTATAATAGGTAAATATGATAATTTCATTTGAGAAAGTGCGGACTACTGCCCCCTCAAAGTGATATGACTCGTTCATGACATTCATGTAATGTATAAAGGATAGTGTTAATGAAATTATGTAATGTATAATAAATAGTATATTATACTAGAATAATATTATAGCTATGTATCATTTGGTTTTTATTCCTTTAAAAATGAAAAAAATGAAATGAAAGTAGCGTTCATGCGTTAGTACGACTTACTGTCTCCATGAACAGTGCGCTTCATTTTTATATATCCAAATGGTATGGACAATTATAAATAGATATATACTGGAAATATATGATATATATGATATCTAAATCATGAATATCATTCTGGAGAAAATGTACTTTTGACCACATGGATAATTTGTAATTTTAACAAGTTCATTTTTGACTCAAGTTCCAAATAACGACAAAATGTTCGATATGAAATCAAATAATTAACTATTTGTTATAGCAAAGTAATAAGTGAAATAAAAGGAATAATAAACATAAAAAATTTTATTTATAAATCATAAATTAACATAATTATATTATTCATGAATACCAAGGAACATATAAAACATATCAGACTTGAGGTAGGGTTTTCATCTCACTTTTTATTCCCGTGAGACTCACGCTATATTTTCCACTATTTCCTTTTGTGTGGTGTATTTACAGCACTTGATTGTATTATTTGTGTTATATACATTAATTTATGGGTATTTCCATCTTCATTGTATGATTCTTTCTTCATGGGGTGTATATTTTGTTAGTTACCAACTTTGCAAGGGAGCTTTTTAACCTAATTTCCTTTCTTTTGGTTAATCATCTAATTCTTAATTATGTCATGCTATGATTTTTTGTGGAATCACTATTTGTTTATTTATGTTTTAATATAAACTCATATTTTTGTGTATATACTATTTATAAACATAATCTACCAGTTAATAAATTCTAATGTCATCTATACAATCGTTGTAAGGGAACTTTTCACCCTTCTCTTCTAGTTAAAGACTTCTTTTATGTTATGTATTTTAAATTTCCATTTTATTATGATGGGATATGTTCTTTTAAATCCTTATTTATGAACATATTATGTCCATGTTATGATATACCCTTTTCTCTCTCATCAACTCATTTTCTGAATTTTAATACAACGCCGTTAATCTGTCGAATTTTTGTAAGAGAACTTCTTAACCCAATTTCAATTCTTGACGTTAAACTTCTATTTCTTGATTATGTCATAATATGAATATGTTTAAATTACCTATTATTGTTTAAAAATTAGTATCCACTTATATTTTGTGTGTTCTTATTTTTTCACACATAATTATGTTATTGATTTTACCTTTAATCCAAGGATATGATCTTTGTAAGGGACGTTGTCTCAATTTGCATTCCATTGAGACTTATTCGTTGTTATAAACCAATTCACTTTTATATGGTGTATATACTTCCCTTTGAAATATTATATCATGAATATCCTTATTCTCATGATATTATAAGATTTTTTTTAATGTTATTCTGTAATGATTTTTATTCAAGTATTTTCTAAAGTGGTAAGGGACTCTTTAACTAGAACAGTGTTTTAAATGTTTTAAAGATTTATTATTCTAAATATTTCTCATTAATGACCATGTTTTCAAAATAGTTTTAAGTGTTTATTTATATATAAATTAATGTTTTATAATTTCAATTCCCTTAAATTCTTAAAAGTTTTATAGTATACTTTCATTCAAAAATCTCTTTATTCAATGTCATAAATGATTTTCAAAATGGTTTGATAAATAATTGATTATGTCCATATCTTGAAAAGATATATTGTGATTGCAATGTGGAAATGTAATCTTTACTTTATTCTTGTTTTATGTGTTATGATTATGTTATGGTTATTTGGCATTGATTACATATATGGGTTGTTCCGTGATAAACCTAGGGTGGGTGAGCCCGAGATAGCTCTCCAACGCATTGGGTAACATGACGGAGGTAAACATTAATGTTTTTACAAAGAGATTTGGGTAATATACAATGATGGGTATTCCAAACATAAATCAATACATATCTGTGAAAGATACGATGTATGTTTGATAAGTATGCCATAAGATACATTTATGATTTGTGATTTCTATGTGTTATTTATATATCTTAAGATTTCATGATGTATGTTAAAGAGCTTATTTTTTGTATGTATTTATGGACTAATGATTTCTTTCATTATTTTATAACCCTTATTGAGATTTTTACACTCATTTCAAGTTCTTGAAATTTTTTTCACTGGGTATAAGGAAAGGAAAAATAAAGGAATAATTCAAAAAGATTTATATCAAGAAAATAATTCTTGTTTTGTTTTATGGAGTTTTTATTTTATGAACAAAATAGATACTTAGTAGGAGTGTATACTTCATAATTTTTGAGATGTAATGTAACAGTTATGGCCCAATTCACTAAAACTCTAAACCTAAAAAGATCCTCAATGTGAATTGTTATCTTAATTCAAGATTGTATAATGATTAAGGCTGGGGCCTTATAATTTTGGTTCCATCCATTATCTAAAACTCAAAAAATAATAGTGTGAGAGGAAAAAAATAGAGTAGGAAAACAACATAGTCAAGGGAGAATACTTTATATCTCTATCATCTTAGGTTTAATCCTAGTTTAACCACAACCAATACAAAAATACAAGGCTTATAACCCATAATCGTACTTGTCATTGGGTAAATCTCTAGATATATCCTTAAAGTTATTTCAAAGGATCTCACTAAAGTTTTATCAACCTGGTTTCCAAGGTTTCACAAAACTGTCACTCTGATAAAAACTTTAATGACCCAAACATGACGTACATGGAAATTACATTATTTTTCAAGAATGCTTAATACATTAGAAAGACAGACACCAAATTACCATACTAGTTTAGTTCCTTTAGAAACATGGAATATATTCTTTTAATTTGGTGAAATACCATCAACATATTCCAAAATCTCTTCCCCTTTAGTTTTCCTACCTAAAACCTTTCTTTATATCCCACAGGAAAGAAAACATAATAAAGGGTGAGATGAGTTGATCAGTAAGGGTAAACAAGAAAAGTGTCAAACATAACATGAAGATAAGAATGTAAAAACATGAACATAACTTTTGAAAATAATTCCATGTATAACATATATTAAAATCTTGAGTCATAGAATAAATATTTCCAGTTTATAAGACATGAATCAATTTTCAATAAGGATTATAATCCATGAAATCATAACTAAGAAAAGAACATGAATTTTTTGGTAGACATATAAGCATATAAAAATTATTTCTATTGTAGATAATGTCTCACTTACATTTACATATTAGTAGTACGAGTTCACTACACATACCATCCTGGTACTCATGGTTCACTTCCATAACCATCTTGGCAGTCATAGTTCTCTACCATAACCATCTTAGTAGTCAAGGTTCACTCCAAAGACGATTTTAGTAGACAAGGTCCTCTATGTCTCACTCATGAGATATAAATATTAACCCAATTAATTAGAGAGAGATATTTCCCCCCCATCAAGTAATGAAAACATTCTTATGTGGTACACAAAAACATAAATCCTTCATCATAAGAAACGGAATAAAATGGGTGCCTTAAACATCATTCAACCATAATATTATCCATGAAAAAAAATGGATTTCAAAAGTATAATTTCATCATAAACTTAATCAAAACAAAGTAATACTAAAGAAAATATACATTAAAATTATCCTTATTAAAAAAATTATCTTAGAAGGATTTTATTTATAAAACATGGGAAACTAATTGTTGATGAAAATATCCTTTCTTCTTAAAAAACATTTTATTTTATTAAAACACATCACAATTTGGAATGAAATGAACTTATTTAAAAATAACATTGAAAATTAATAAGGGAAGCTAAATGGAAATAAGGAATTATGAAATTATAAAAATACATTCATTTTTTATAAGATAAAAGGAAAACATTCTTCTCATACTTTGGTTGGAAAGTCACAAAGTACCTCCTATCAAAAATGAAAAAATTATCATCTCATACCGTTTAATATAATTTAAAAAAGGGTAAAATTATCCTTAAAAATTTTTATATGGAAATAAATAATATTTTTTAATAAATATTTTTTTAAAAATTGACATGGATGATAAATATACCATACTAACTACTTATGTATAAAAAAATCTTAGATAATAAAAATATTTTAAAATTTTCTCTTACCTTAGGTATGATTTCCTCTATACATGTATAAAACTAATGTATAGTGGTCGTAAACATAATATTAACATGTAAAAGAATCATACTAATATTTATTCTATCATATATAATTCATTTATGGCTTTATATTAACCGTTCATTTAATAATTCCATGTTGAATCAATGTTTCAAGTAATAATCATTTTCTTTATCATACGTGTTTTGACATGTTATTATTGATATTATTACATATATACTAATTTACTTAATTCCAGAATGTAAAACATGACATATATATCTTATATATTTAGTATATAAATATACATAATTGATAAATAGATGAAATGTAATAAACCATTCTTGGAGACGGTTGGTCCTACGTACACATGAACGTTGTTTCCATTTTCTTATTATATTGAATAGAAGAAATTAAATGAAATATATATATATATATATATATATATTATTCAATTAGAACTAATATTTCATAGATTTAATACTTATTCATTATATAAATTTTCATAATCATTCATAAGTGGTTGTAGTAGCAGATGAATCTCATTGCGTTGTGGATACGGTTATCTGTATGTACACATGAGTGGCGATATCATTCCCTTAATGGTTTAATGGTATGGAATTAGATGGTATATATATTATAAAGAATAATTATCATGTCATATTAATTATTTATATCAATTATATTCTTCATTATACCCATCCAAATTAATTAGTGATGAAAACAAGTTTACACCACAGTGTGGAGACAGTAAGTCATACGTATGCATGCATGGTGATATAGTTTTTTGTAGGATGGGTAAAAAGAAAAATATAGTTTTACCAGAATCATAACATCATAGAATTTATTAGACACTATATTTATTAATTTATTATGGAAAAAAATTAGTAAAAGTATGTAGAAAAAAATTATAACATTGAAAGAGTTGGTAAAACAATTACCTCTTTTTTTGTGTCTCCTTTTGATTTTCCCAAAATGAGTCTGTAGGTTGGATTTCATCCCAAATTAGGGACCCTAGGATTATGTGAGGGATGTTTTGAGGAGAAATGGGCTGGTTTCATCTAATCGATATGGCTTTAGATGTGTAAATTAAATAGAATGAGAGGTGCCCTTTTATAAAAAAGTGGGGCACTTTAGGAATTATAAAAAGTATTAACTTAATATAAATTTATTTTCTAATAAAAATATTCCCAAACTGATTTATTTCAAATATATTATGATGGTTTTTGAATTTACATCATTAAATTAAAATTAGATAAGTTTTTAATATTTTTTAATCCTTCCCTTTTTGTTTCAACCCTTTTTAACCCTTACCATTTTATCACAAAAGTTACAATTTGAGAGTTAAACTAATTATCATAGTATATAAAAAGACCAAATAATGAATCAATAAGGAAATTTTTATACATTTATCAACATTTTTCCTGATTATTATATATTGAAATATTTTATATCATTCAATTTAATTTTATATATTTTAAATATGAATTATGTAAATTTTGACACTATGCATTACTTGACTTTTAAAAAAATCATAAAAACTTGACTCATATTTAAAAACAACTTTTTATAATACCTAACAAGTGAAATTAATCCATAAAATTCATGTATGATATCAAATAGTTCAAATTATATTTATTTTAAAATTATTAATATCATATATTTGATTCCTCCTTTAATAATTTATTACTGCATCATCATTGTGTCATAATTATATTTAATTATTTAACATACAAAAATTATAAATAAATTATGAAGATATAGATTTACATTTTAGACATTAAATTTATATTTATAGTTAAATTCATCTTCTATATAACGCGATAATAAAAATGATATACTTATTAAAAATATTAGTATAATAATATTAACATATCATTAAATAAAACATAATAAATGTCATAATTTTAACCAAGTGGAATAAAAGGTTATAATTTCAGCCTAAAGTTTATTTTTTTCAAATCCCATTCATCTAATTAATTTAGGACAAGTGTTAGGGTAATTTTATAATGTTATAATATAAAAATAACCCTTATTAACCTCATTTACCCTTTTACCGTGGTAGAAAAAATACTAAACTTACTATTCAAAAAAATTAATTGGACCCTATAAGATCATAATTTTTACACTAATTACAAACATTAATGTTCATTTTCAATAATTCAATTCATATAACTTGTTAAATTAATTTTAACACTAATCTCACAAGTGTGGCGAGAAGGTGGGTAAAAGAGACATTCAAAATTTCAATAATTCATTATATCTAATTTCAATGTAAAATTTATCCCAATAACAAATTTTTTTTAATACATGTACTATTGATCAATTATTTCTTAAAAAAAATTAATTTATTGTAATTATTTGAAGGAAAAAACTATTTTTTTAACTACAATGTAGTATTTCTCACTATTCATCAAAAAATAAAACTTTTCAAAAAAATACCAAACATTCAACAGAAGTAAATATCGATCTCCCACATAGAAATAAGAAGTTTATTTTGTCAAATTTAACTTATAATTCCATCAAAACTGAATTTTAAAATGGGTGTTCCATCAAAAAGAGGAAAAATTTCATTTTTTTTATTAAAAATAATTCTTTTATTCAAAAAATTATATTTGTACTTATATCATGTTTAGAAAACAAATAATATGAGGTTAAATAATTATATTTAGCATATTACATATATATTTTGTTAATAAAATCCATCAATAATTATTTTATTACTTTATAAACTCACTTATTTGGATTTAAATTGTTTTTGAGAAAAACGTTTCTTTTTTTAAAAAAATGGTTTTATTTTAATTTATAATTAATTGATCACCAAATAATTCATTAAAAAACATTTTTAGCGAATAGTTTCATAATTCAGTTAATAGTTTTCAAGCCCTGCTTTATATAGGCTTGGTTATAAGGTAACATAATAATATTTAGTTGTTCGCTTAAACTCGGTATTCCGTGAACTGAATTTTATCAAAAGAACTTGAAATTGTATATAACTCAAGACAAACATAGTTTTTAATATACTTCAAGCTAAGATATTTTAGTGTGTAATCCAAGATAATATTCTTGTAGCATACAATAAAAGACATCAAATAAATTTAGGAAAAACAATCTCATAAAAATCTTCGGGTGTTACAAAAAATGAATGAATCTAAACTTCAAAAACAATGAAATATAATTCATGATATAATATGAAAAACAGAAAATTTATACACCATATAAAATTAAATTGGTGAATTAAAAGAAGAATGTCTCAAGAAATAGTAATTGAGACCAAGATTCTTATTAATTTGTTTCCCTGCTTAGTTGAATGCACTCTAAAATCATTTAGAACTTTGACTTGACCTTGGAGGCTAATTTGAAAATGGAGGTATTAAAAGAATGTATTATGAAAAGGGGATCAAGGATAATTTATATGGTTATAAAGGAGGTATAATGGGGTTTTTTTAGGTGTAAATAGAATTTTTGGAGTGATCTTGAAGGGGTGGTGAGAATCCCCTTTTATAAGTAGTGAGAATGATTTTTTTTAATATTTCTACTTAATATAAATACTGAACATGTTTCAAAAATCTTGTGGATCAAAAAAAAGGAAATAATATAATTTTATATGAGATAAGTTTTATAAAATCTTAATCACTCAATTTGAAACACGTTTTTGACATGTTTTAATCCCTTTACCGCTTAATTTATTACTTCTATTATTTTCGATTTTACTCTGGTAACTAGTTTTTAGCTAATTTACATTAAAAGACAAAAACTAAAATTTACCCTATTAAATAATTTAGTCCTACTAATTAAAATTATGAAACCAATTTCATTTTATAAAATTCCTATTTTATATAAATCATAATATTAACATAAGTGAAGTGACATGTATATCTTCTCGCAAAAGAGATGGTGAAGTCGTTCAAGGAGGCCGTGGTGGGAGGTTTCTCGTCAGGGGCGTCGGGGTTGCGCAGTATCCCACCGATCCAGGTGGAACTCAGAAGCGTGGAGTGTTTGGATGGAGCTCCTGTCATCGAGATTTCAGAGAAGGAGATTCGGGAAGCTGCAGAGTTTCATAATTTGACCTTGGTAGCCCGTTTTGGTCCGGTGAAACCCTCACTGGATAGGTTCAAATCCTTCTTGGATTCTTGGGGGCTGAAGTAATCAGTGGCGGTGTCGAACCTCTCCCGTTTCGCGTTCTGCATACACTTCTTCAACAAGGAGGATTTTGTGTGGGCGTGGGCGCGGGTTGATAGGTATTGCGATGGTCGTCGTTTTACGCTATCACGTTGGTCTTGGGAATGTCATTATGGCAGACAATCCCCCATGGCTGCGGTTTGGATCAAGCTCCCTGGGCTTCCTCTTCCCTTTCATAATCCTTCAATTTTGGCGGCGGTGGGGGACTCGTTGGGGAATTTTTTGTGTTCTGATTCGAACACGGAGGTGCTTATGGATGCGGCTAATCCCCGCATTTGTGTCGAGATGAATCTTCTGGTTAAGTTTTCTTCTCGATTTTTAATTCGGTCACCGGAGGGGTTCAAATGGTGGCAACGGTTGGTGTTCCAAGCTCCACCCAGGTTTTGCTCCTCGTGTGGCTTTCAAGGACATTCAGTGGATTTTTGCAGAAAAGGGAAATTTAGTTTCAGCAAACAGGGAGCGGGGAAAGATCAGAGCGATCGCTGGGAAGCGTCACGACCAGGGGTTAGGCCATCCGCTTCTTTGGAGGGGGTAGAAAGGGGTAAATGTTATCGGATACCGTCTTCTTCCGTGGAGAAGGGAGAATTACTTAGCAGCCCATTGAATTCGTCTCAATTTTCGAACTCTGTCGATGTTGAGTACGAACATCCACACAATTCTGCTGGGGGGGGGGGGGCTCAGATGGACGGTGTTCTTGCTAAGGATTTGGTTTTAGCTATTGGGTCGAAGCAGAAAAAGGGTGTGGAGGTGGTTCCTTTGGAGGCTGAGGTAATGGTGCTTCCTCGGTCGAGGGTTCCTTCCTGCGTTTCTGGTAGTTTCATCTTAGTTATGTCCTGCAGGGCTTCAGGGATTCCCAGGGTTTTTTCCCATTACACAGGTTTGCAGGAATTGTGTACACTTTGTGTTGAGTTTCTGCAGTCTCCCCTTATGGGCAAGGTGGTGCACTCCAAAGCAGATAATGGCATTCGACCATTGGGGTCTTTACCTGCTGGGGTGTCGAAGGAAATTATAGCTGCTCATAGGTCTCCGGCTCGGTTGGTTTTGAATGATTTGCATCTGGTGGAAATGGATCCAAAGCCATCCAGTTTTTCAGTGAGGCATAAACCTTCTCTGCTGGAAGAAGAGGATAGCCCACTGAAGAAGAAGATTTTGGTACCAAAGAGAGGGTCCTTCTCGGCTGGTGCTTCAAGACCGGTTACCGGGTCGATGTCCAAAGATGAGTGCTGCAGAAATTTATTTGTCCCTGGCCAAGATAACAATGGCAGACGGGTCAAAGCTCCTCTCTGTTAATAGTTTCTTTGATTGTTTGGAATGCCGGGGGACTAGGTGTTCAGGCAAAGAGTGCTTTTATATCTTCTGAGGCTAGGAAATATGGTATCTCTATGGCTGCAATTCTGGAACCTAAACAAGATATCGGTAAAATCAAGTTCTTTGCGAAGAAGATGGGTTTCGGTCAGTTCTGTCATGATCACCCCACTAATAAGCATATCTGGTTATTCTAGAATCATAGCATTCAGGTGGATTTTATGCAGGCCACTAATCAGTGTTTAACGGTAAAGATTGGGGCAAAAGGAAGGGGTATATGTTTCTCTTTCATTTATGCTAGCAATGACATACAAGAGCGGAGGGCCCTTTGGGAGTATCTGGAGGCGTTTGATCCAGCAGGCCTGCCTTGGTTCGTTGGTGGGGATTTTAACGTGATTGCTGATGTAATAGAAAAGAGAGGTGGTTTGGAGAGTTCAGTCAACGGTATGCTGGACTTCAAGAGCTTCATGTCTAATAAGGGCTTGCTGGACTTGGGCTTCAAGGGAGGCAAATACACCTGGTGTAATAATCGCAAAGGAGCTAGGCGCATTTTGAGTCGGGTGGACAGATGCCTTGCCAACATAAATGGGTTAGACGTCTTTGCTCATTCCTCTATTTCACACTTATCCCGTGGTTTTTCAGATCACACCCCTTTGCTGGTTGAGCTTAAACAAGGGAACCAGGATCTCAAACCATTCATGTATTCGTCCAAATGGCTTAATGTGGAGGGTTTTCTTCAAATGATGCGGAATTCATGGGAGCAGGAGATTGAAGGGAGGGCTTGGGTTGGGCTTGCTGGGCGGCTGAAGCGACTTAAGTCTGATATTGCTCGCTGGATTTCTATGAATCCAATCGCGGACAGTTTGGTGGTTTCTATACAATTGGAAATTGATCATCTAGAAGATCAGCTTCAGAGGATTTGGGATGAGAGCATTTTTATTAGGTTATGTGACAAACGTAGCTTCCTTGCCGAGAGGGTGCTGGAGATTGAAAGAGATTACAGGCTCCGCTCTAGAGTTAGATGGCTTAAGGAGGGTGATCACAACACCGCTTTCTTTCATGATTGTTTAAAGGAGCGACAGAATTTAAAACTCAACATTAAACTGGAGGATGGCTCTTTCACGTCTGATCTCAATATAGCAGGCCAGTTGGCCTTGAAACATTTTGAGAATTTGTTGGCAGGTGACATACAAGGTGAACGGCTTATTGATGTTCCCATAGAGGATCAGGAGGTTTTCTTGGGAACTATTTCTAGTAGTCTTGGGGTGGAGGACAACAACATACTCATGACCATTCCGGAAAGGGATGAGGTTTGGGACACTATCCGTAGTATGTCCTTAGACAGTGCCCCGGGTCCAGATGGTTTCCCAGGGAGTTTCTTTGTGGCGGCTTGGGATTTTGTGGGGGTACATGTTATTGAGGTTATTCAGGATTTCTTTCGGGGAGGTGCCATTAACAGGAGTTCTTCTTCCTCTAGGGTCATTCTACTACCAAAAATCAATGATCCATCGTCCATTGAGCACTTTAGACCCATTTGTCTATGTAATGTCTCTTACAAAATTTTGGCAAGTCTGATGGCTAGGATACTGAATAAAGTTTTTCTGAAAGTGATCCCTTAGGAACAACACGGTTTTATTAAGGGAAGGGGCATTCAGGGGGCGATTGGAATTGCCAAAGAATTGGTGGAAGATATTAATAAAAAGGTCCTTGGCTCCAACGTCATTATCCAAGTGGATATGGACAAGGCTTATGACAAATTGAATTGGAGCTTTATTATTCAAGTCATGAGAGGTATGGGTTTCTCTGAATGGGTGTGTGATCTGTGCTTTCGCTGCTATTCTTCGCCATGGTTGTCCATCTCTCTTATGGGTAAGGGCTTTGGTTATTTCAAAAGTGTGCGGGGAGTGAGACAGGGGGACCCTTTGTCTCCCTTTATGTTTATTATTGCTCAGGAGGCCTTTTCTTAGAATTTACACAGATGCATGGTGGAAAGAAGGATTCTATCGTACCTCAGCAAAGCTTTGGATGGGTATTTGTCACACCTTATGTTTGCTGATGATATTCTGGTTTTCTTGAATGGCAGGAGATCATCCATTTTGCAGTTTATGGGAATTTTGGAGACATATGGTTGCTTAAGTGGGCAGCTTATCAATGCAAGGAAGAGCAGCATTTTCATTTCAGCCAAGTGTTCAAGGAGGAGGGTTCGGGATATTCAGAATATTTTAGGAATTCAAAGGAAGCAGTTTCCAATGATTTATCTGGGGGCTCCTATTTCTAAGGGGCGCGTTAAAAAAGCCTTTTTTGAGGATATTATTACCAGAATGTTGGGCAGAATATTAAGTTGGAAGAGCAGATTTCGTTCCTTCGGGGGTCGGTTCGCCTTGATTAACAACGTGCTTTCCTCAATCCCAATGCATGTAATTTCGGTAATTTCCCCTCCCAAAGGTATCATTTATTTGATGGAGAAGATTATGAACCGCTTCTTTTGGGATGCCAATTCCATAGCCAAGGCTCATTGGGCTTCATGGAATCGTCTGGCTAAAACAATTGAGGAGGGTGGTGTTGGCATCAGGGATATTTCCTTAACCATTCAGTCCATGCAGGCCCGCATGGCATGGGATTTCATGGTTGGCGATTCGATGTGGGCCAAAGTTCTCAGAAATAAATATGGAAAACATTGGGAGAGGTGGGATAAGAGGAAACTGTCCAGGCTAGTGAAGAATGTGATGCAAAATCTGGAGATCCTTCAGGACAATTCATACTGGGTGGTTGGGAGGGGGGAGATCAGCTTATGGAATAATAATTGGGTTGGGGAGAAGTTGTTTTTTCCGGGCTGTCCAGTTCCGGATATTACTCTCAAAGAGGCTTCTCACTTCCCCAGATTTTTGGATGCTATTCTTGATGGGGAACAACGGGTCCTCTTCCAGGAGATTATCTTTAATGAGGAAGCTGACCGGGTATGTTTTACTCCTTCTGGTTCTGGTGTGTTCAGCAGACATGAATTCAGAACTCTAATTCATCCGGGAGGGGTTCGTGATGAATGTGCGGCTCGGCTATGGTGCAAAGAGGTTCCTACAAAGTTTAATTTTCTGGTTTGGAGAGTCCGGAATAACGCCTTGCCAATGGAGGATAATGTCCAGCGGAGAGGGATTTCCTTGGCCTCGCGTTGCTATTGCTGTATTTCTCCGCAGACCGAATCAGCCTTTCATTTATTCATCCAAAGTGAATGGGCCAGCTATCTATGGCTTCTTATGGGTAGCTGGGGCTGTCAAAATTCTGCTTTCTCTTCTATGCAGGACTTCTTTGCCCGCTGGTTTATGGGTGCAGGGAATCAAGACATGGAATTCCAGAGTCGCGGCATTATTGTTCTCGCCATCTTCTGGACGTTGTGGGAGGCTCGGAATAAGGAGAGAAATGATCTGCGGCCTTCGAATACTTTCCTGAATGTTAGATTAAAAGGGATGATTCATGAGTTGGCTGCTATGGGGAAAGGCGGACAACAATTATCTGTGATTTACAGGTTGCTGAACCGAGTTCCGGTCCCGGATATTCAGGGCAACTGGATCTGATGGCAGCCGCCGAGGATCAGACACAAGCTTAATGTGGATGGTTCATGCATCAATGGCCAAATGAATGGGGGCGGCCTGCTGAGGGATGAACACGGTTCTGTGCTGTTCACCTTCAGCAGCTTCTTTGGGCCGGGGAATTCGCTCGGTGCGGAATTCAAGGCTATTCAAACAGGTATCAATCTCTGCAAAGACATGAACTTGAGGTGTTCTGAAGTGGATTCAGACTCTGAAATTGCGGTACGAGCTATCAACAGATAGGTGGACCCCCCTTGGCAGCTAATTTACGTTGTCCGTAGTTGCATTTTGGAACTTGGACAGGTTTGCTCGGTTCATCATGTGAAAAGGGAGGCTAACTTCGCGGCGGACGAACTTTCTCGGGGAGGCAGTCCGGAGGTACCGTTAATTGTGTTTTCTAGTTTGGGATCTTTGCCCCGAGAGTGTAATAATTTTGTGTGGGGGGATTCACTCGGGCTGCATCACTTTAGACCCCCGTAACAATCTCTTTTTGGGCAGTTGATCTGCTTCCAAAATAATAAAAAAATCCAATTATCGATCGATCGAAGTGACATGTAAGAACTCATTTTTTGAAAAAAGTGTATTTTTAAGAATACAATTTCTGTGTACTGAAAATTTATCAATTCATATAATTTTCAGGATAAAAATTGGCTTATTATAGAAAATAATAAATTTAATGTGCCTTCTAGATAGATAAAAAATAGAACACTACATAAATGAAATTTAATTAAAAAATAACAAAAAAAAATATTCTTTTGGAAAACATTACATAAGTTATTAAAGATATGTTCTATAAATGAATAATAGTATTTTTAAATATATATTTTAACTCTTTAAATACAAATTTATAATGAAATATGCATTATATGTTATTAATTTATACTTATTTATTTATATAGTCATAAAAGCTATGATTTTCGTATAAACTGTATTTTTACATATTCAATTAAAAATTAATTATTTCAAAAAAAAATACTGAAAATTAACCATAAACTAATTTTGAAAATATAAATTAAAAAATTAGGTTATTTTTACCAAATTAAAATTATAAAATTTATATATTTATTTATTCAAATGAAAAAATCAAGTAAAAAAGAAAAAGTATTTTTTAAAAACACAACATTTAAAACATTATGTGTATTTAATATTATTTAATATAAATTTAAAAATAATTTAATATTCATATATTAGTTTATAAATATAAATATTACCTCTTATAATAATATTTTAAATATGATAAATTTAATATATTAAGGTAAAAAGTACCTTTTTAAAATGGTGTTTTTAATGGAATGGTTTTCGATTTATTGAATAAAAAATTTTAATATTAATAGAATGTTCTATATTCATTTACTAATGATTATGTTCATAATGTAATTTTATTATTATTTTAGTTCATTTTAGTTTGGTGTTGAATTAGTTTGGGGATTCATATGACCTATGATTTTGAATATAATAGTAATATAAAGGATCCAAAATATCTTATCACTGCATTCTACCCATTTAAATAAATAATGACCTCAAAATTTTAATTTTTACCCAATGATTATAGTAGATTAGTGAATTTTTACATTTCAATTATTCAAGGAATGACATTTAACTTTAACTCTTAGGCTATGTTAGCTTACATGACTTTACTAAAATAACTATAATCTTTTTGCACAATCATATTCTCTTATATGTTTATCTCTCAATCAAACATTCTCCAAAATTCACCTTTCCCAAAACCATATTAATCTGCATTACATTAAACCATACCCAAACTGTATTTTTTTTAAATTAACACAATCCTTAATCCTCAAATGATATTAATTACTAGGTTATAAAACCAAAAAATTGAAAATATATACCATAATTCTCGTAATATGATGAACTTAACCAGAACAATCATGAATCATTTATCAATCCCAAGTATACCAATAATATTTAACATATATTTTACAAATTAATAAAATAATTATTATCACATCACTAAGAATATATTAAACCAAGGGTTTATCCATCCCATAATCATCCATTCTTTAATTATTTCACCCAAAAATGGAACTTTATCGTAAAATCATTTTTAGGGTTATTGATACAGTTTAATATATGTTTTATAACCACTAAATAAAAACAACTAAAAAATCAATACATTTTTCACATAATCCCCCAAAAATTTTATGAAAGAGAATAATATGATTATTAAATATAACTCACCATTTATAAAAACTAATATTATCATGATTTAATTTATATTATGATATTAACCACATTACCATTGGTAAGACTATAAAACTCATATTTTCAATAGTAATATGCATATACTAAGTTTCTAAACCATTTATGTATTTTCCAATATTTTATTTTAATACATAGTTGTTTCTCAATAGATACCTTTCCTAACATCAAATTTTTGATCATATTTCAAAAAAATACTAAAACCAAAAAATTATTAAGAATAAAATAAGAGTGAATTTTCATATTAACATTCAAACTCAATCTTAAGATGAATTCTCTTATGACACATTCATTTCATCTATTCATATTTTCAGTTCAATATGTTTTTCGTAAAGTTGGGTTCTCTTACACTTTTTATACTAATCATATAAACAACTATCCCAAAATTATCATTAAAATTATTATAATATTATTAAACAAAAAAATAATTTAAATATATGATATAAAAAATTTAACTTACCCTTTATATAATAAACAACCATTCATTTTACATGTAACGTTTCTTATGAGTCTCTATGTTTACATCTAAGGTTCCCATGGTCACTTTTCTATTAGTTTATCTAACACAATATATTCAAATCCATAATAATGGTCCATAACAAGAATGAAAATTAACTCAATAATATAAAATAATTAGATTAAAACTTGGTGTTTAGTTATTCCACTTTGTTGTGCACCAGGTAACAATTGAGTTAATACCCAACTTTTCCTTTTTAAGGTCTATTACCCCTAGTTACATTTGTGATAGAGACTACATCTACTTTTAATGTATAGAGAGAGTTATTATTTACATGATAACCCCACAATATCTACATTACCATGACATTAGGATGTTATCCTATAATTATACTTATTCTTGGGTTTTCTCTACAGATCTCTTATCCTAATCCCTAAATAATAAAAAATATTCATAATAACCAACATAAAGGTTTATCTAGAAAAATGGTACATTGATCAAACATAACATATCAATCCTTAAATGACCATTATAAATCATAATTTATCCACGACTAGTAGAATTCAAACTTCTACATTCATTCCAACTGAGGCACCCTAGACACACTCTCTTAGATATGGTCCAAAAAACAATATACTTTAACCATTGGATTTTATACCCTTCTTTAATTATAATATCTTCAAAAAAATTATAACAATTTCATTTAAAGGGCCTTTCTTCTTTAGGATTATTGTTTTATAAAATTATAAAAACAATTTAACTCATATAACACATGTTCCTTGAATCAAATGAACAATTATTCCACTATATAAGAAACTAATTTATCTATAACAATTCTTGAACATATTGCAAAAATTCTTTACGCAATATACTTTTAAAGACACGTATTATGTATTACACTACTTCATTAACTTGGAAATGGAAACATAAGAAAGGTGTGAGATAAAAATATAATTATGTAACACACTGATATTTTATGAAATATTTTTTAAAATATATATTTAATTTTTATAGTTTTTGTTACATGCAACACCAATTTTTAATGAACCATGATATACTATTAATATTATTATTTAAACAATACTATAAAAAACTAGATGTTAAACTTGGTAGTACGAATACTAATATCCAAATATTGAAAAATATGTTTGAAGTTTACAGATAAGTAAAAAAAATGATAAATAAGTACGTAATTTTTGGTGAAGTCTTTATATGCTTAAAAAATACATTTTCCCCAAAAAAATGGTTCTTTTATTTTTTTGAAAAAAAAATAAATTTTCTCTACTTTTAGAAATTGTTTACAAAAAAATATTTTTTTAATTAAAATTTCAAAATTATATTAGGGTGAATTTGAGGGATTTTTCTAAAATGTTTAAATTTTTATAGAACAATTAAAAAATATTGATTTTTACTGAAAATTTCATTTTCATTATAATCATTTAGAAATTTATATTTATTTTAAAATGGTTTAAAATCATAATTTGTTTAATTATTTTATTATAAATCCACTTTCAGTCACTGGATTCAATTTTATGTTAATTTTTTATATTAAAACTTCTTATACTTATGAAAAAAATTCTTTGGATAACCAATTTCTTATCACATCTGCGTGTTTGATTTTAAATTAAATTATTCCAATAATATTAATTAAATTTTTTAAAATGGATTAAATATTATTAATAATAATAATTAATATTTTTTAATAAAATCTATTTAATTTTTTATCTTAATAAATTCTAAAAATAGTAAAAATTAATTACAACAGTTAAGGTTAAAACAATGTTTGGCACGTTAAAATCGTTTGTGTTAAAATTAATTTTCAAAAACATGCACTATATATTTAACAATATATATTTAATATTTATAATAAGATTTTCCAAATTATCTACTAAAAACATCTTATTTTTAGTCTTAAATGATAAATTACCTAGGTAGAAAAAAGAGACCAGTTATTGTGGTGAGAACTAAAATGGAAAAACTGAGTAAACCTAGAGGCTAATGATATAATATGTTTAAAACATGTGTATTTTTGTGGTGGAGGTGTTTCTTGAAGATATATTCCATAAAATTCATTATTTATAAATTTTTTAGGTATATTTCTTTATAGTGACTTCTCATTAATGAATATTTTTAGGAATTTGAAAAAATGACACTCCTGATTTATAAAAGGGAACCTCATCAACTCACTTCATCGCACCTCATAAGCAATTTTACTCGAAAAAAACTATTCCAAAATCTCAACCCCAAAATTCCTATACATGTTGGAGGGCTACAATTATTCCTAGAATACCAAAAATATGTTCCTTAATAAGAAACCCAATGTTGGTTTTTTAAGTGAAGGTAATTGTCTTCTCTAACATATAGAAATAGTATCTAACATATAATTTGATGTTTTTATTTTTATTTCATAACCTATATTCATCTTCTCCTCTATAAAATGGGAAATGAAACCATTGATCGTGTGTATGGAGGAATACCATCAATATATATGATATTTCTACCATGGTAAAATTTATATATATCATTAATCCATGATCCATGTAAATGTACCAAAAATACGAAACCAAAATATACATGAAAAGAAAATCAGTTATTACACAAATATTTATTTTAGCAAGGAAATTGTTAATAAGTATGTAATGAAGGTTTATAAGTAAATCATATATGGTATGATATATATGATTATTATTTTTAAATAGATTTTTTAATAAACCTATGTCTATTATACTTAAGGTTTTAATATGTATGAAAAAAGTCTATACTTGAGGAAATGTATTTTATTTTCATATTTATTTCTATGGGACACATGCGATATTCACTACTTTTTTTTTTGGTGTATATATTACCCATTAATTTATTTTATGATTATTTTTTTTTTATTGTGGGATAAAAACATCTAGTTATGGTTTTTTATTTTATGGGGATTTTATTCAAAATTTACCATTGTGGTAATGTTTTTAAGTAAATATCACATTGTTTATCATGATTGTTTATGATTAAGTATATAATGGAAAAATATTATGATATATATATATATATATATATCAATCTATTCATAAATTTTCTTCACCAATGGTTTTTTATAGAGAATTAATTTCTCCAATTAATTTTCCTCTCTTTATGTACTCAAGAAAATGATAGAATTTTTTAAGAAAAATCTACTATATTGCTCTATTCAGTAAAAAATCATTTTTCCTCTATGTCTATGTTTTCAATAAATGTTTAAAATAAAGAAGCTATAATTTTATTATTATTTATTTAAATAAATTTTTACCCATATTTTACTTTTTACAAAATGGATTAAAAAGAAAATTATCATTGTTTTCCAAACACGGTTCTTTTGACATTTTAATAAAAAATGTGAAAGGCATCATTGTTTTAATAGGTACAACACGAACAATATTTTCCATTTTCATGAATGACTAATGATTTAATGTTTCTATTTTATGTTTTCAAATTTATTTTCAAATAAAATTTATTATTTAATATTTGGGAAATTTTTAGATTTTAAATATGTGTTTTTAGAGTGGAAAGGTTATTTTCCTCAAGAATTTTTATGTCCTATTTTTATTGTATTTCTATAAATAAATGAAAAAAAACTTTAATGTTGATTACTCTTTACTAGTGATATGATACAATGAAGAAATATTATCCATTATTTGGATCTTTTATGAATATAATTATAAGATAAATACAAAACCTATTTATTTTTCCAGGGTTTTTCTATGATAAGATGTTTTTGAAACCCATTTATTTCCAATGATTTATAATTTTCTAAAATGTCGATAAATTCAATTTTCCATTCATAGGTTATTATATGATTAATGATTTATGATAGTTTGGACCGAAAAAGTTTGGATTATTTGATTGTGTCATGAACCGTCCCCCGGGGCCCATGTTGTGACTACCCCAAACCCACCTTCTATAGGCCAGAGGTTGGAGACTAGCACTGGAAAGGCATATCCCTAAAACAGAAAGTCATTTTCTTTAAACCTGTACAAACACACAGCCCAAGAACACAACCAGATGAAACCAGGAAGTAAAACTATAGTACTAAATGTGTGTAATGAATGTAAATGGCCCGGAATACAAGCCCAACTAAAAGATTTAACACAACAGAAAATAGAAAACAACTTCTAAGATCGCCCGACAGGGATCCTACATGAAGGTTAGGTACATATTGTCTCCACAGATCTCCACGTCAACCGTCACCACCATCCACCATCATTTCCTGGCTCCCTGAGACTCAGTCAAGGCTGCTCGTCGTCTGCATAAGACACAACAAGGTGCGGACGAAGCCTGTGCATGGGTGTGTATAACAATACTCAGTAGGAAGATTGAGACCCTTGAAGGTCTCTCATAATTCCACATAGGGATAACACAAGAATGATCTCAACCACAAATCACAAAGCAATAGACACATCTCAAATAAGGTATAACGGAGTATAGTAGTATAGATGATTAGTCATAAGGCTAGATCATCTTACTCTATCAAGAGGCACTGTTGTTGACCCATAGAGGATTGATAGGTACTACCCCTGCAAGACCCACACAAGATCGATAGGTACTAACCCCCACAAGACCCACTGAGAAACGATAGGTGCTGATTCACAAAGAATCACTACGTACTAATTCACATAGAATCACTCGGTGCTGATTCACCCAGAATCACTCGAGGTTGATTCAGACAGAATAGATGGGTAATTATTCACACATAATCGATGGGTGTTGATTCACATAGAATTACTCAGTGATGATTCACATGGAATCTCTCGGTGTTGATTAAAAAATAATCACTTCGTGCTGATTCACACAGAATCATTGGGTGTTATTTCACACAGAATCGCTCGGGGACGATTCACACAGAATCGCTCAGTGGTGATTCACAGAGAATCACTCAGTGATGATTCACATAGAATCAATGGGTGATAATTCACATAGACTCTCTTGGTGCTGATTTACACAGAATCCCTAGGTGTTGATTCACACAGAATCACTGGGAGCTGATTCACACAGAATCATTGGGTGCGGATTTAAATAGAATCGCTCAGTGATGATTCACCCAGAATCCCTCAGTGTTGATTCACATTGGATCATAGGGTGCTGATTCAAGAAGAATCACTGGGTGCTAATTCATATAGAATCGCTGGATACAGATTCACATAGAATCATTTGGTGTTGATGCACAAAGAATCACTAGGTGTTGATTCACACAGATTCTCTCTTCATTCTTCACATCTCAACCAACACTACTACAAAAACGGGCTTTATCAACTCTCAAAACAGGCTTTATCAACACTAAAAAAGCACAGTAAAGCTCAGCGTTGATAAAGTTTTCCTTTATCAGCACTTTTTTAGCACTGATAAATATGGATTTTATCAGCACTTTTTTATCATTGATAAAGGCCTCTTTTATCAGCGCTAAAAAAGCACTGATAAATGCCATATCTGCTGCAAAAAATATTTCCGCAGCAGCCCACCCAAACAACACCTGAAAATAATTTAGCATCTCAATAAGTAAACCCATACAAAATTAACAAATAAATCATAAGCTAATTACACCAAGTATACCCATACACCATTAACACATAATTCATAAGTTAATTAAACACATAAAGAATTATATTAAAAATTAAAGGGGTTGGGGGGTTGTTCAGGGGTTTTGGGTGACTGTCCAAGAGTGGGTGTAACACCCCTAGCATCCACGATACGCTTCTCTTTCAATAATTCAATAGCATGCATTGTACGCAATTCGAGATTCTAACACACTGTGACCAATCAAAATAGCTATTATGAATAGTAATACCCACTTTTTGAAATTATATATATTTTATATTTCAAAATGGAATTCTTTTTTGGATTCTGAATATCGAAATTAGCCTATGTTGAATTTTTGGTATTTTTCTAAGAACATCCAATTTTTATGAATAGTGAAAAATACTTAAAAACAACTTTTTTAATCAAGATAATTTATAGTGATAAATTATACTATTAAGTGGTTTTAAATTATAATTAGAATATATTTTTATCATTTTATCCAATGGCAGTCATTAGAATTAATTTCATTTTGAATTTGGACATAAACAATTGTCAATCTTTTGATATATATTGTTTCTTAAAAACACGCTATTTGTTGTGACAACGGGAAATAATTATAAAATTAATTAATGCAAATTATATGTTTGTAATTTTTTAAAATAGTCATCATTTTTGAATTTGGAAAATCAATTATAGCTTAGGGTGAAATTTTAGCATTGTTCTAAAAAACTTCAATTTTTGATGAATAGTGAAACCACTAAGTGGTAGTTAAAAAACTGATTTTTCGTTTAAATGAAATATTAACACTTATGTGATTTGATTTTAAAAAATCCAACATACATGGTTGTCATTAGGATGTAAAATTTGGTTCAATGGGATTAAAATAATTTTTGTTGAATAGTAACTTTTAAGTTTAATTAATCGCGATTAAAGGTAATTAGTGAAATTTAAGGTAAAAATGATATTATAAAAATATGAAAATACATTTAAACTTGTCCTACCCTTATTTGATGAGTCATGGACGACCAAGACTATCCATGGCTCAACTTGGGGACCCCATGGAGCCACTTTGTTAGGAAAATGACGTTAAAAACTTTTTATTTAATGTTAAAATAAAAATGTCACAAACATGAGTTGTTTTACTAACACAATTTTTAAATGGGGTTATACAAGACATATTTTTAACTATAAATATTCATTATAAATCTAAAAAGATTTCATACATCATGATATATTTTTCTATAATTGTTAGACATTAAATAAATAAATTATTTATGACACCATGATGATGCAGTGATTACCTCATTAATTAACAATTCAAATAAAATGAAAAGCTAATGTAAAATCTAAGACTTAAACATGTCAAAAACCTATTGTATGGGTGGATTTAGAACCCTTATCACCTTATCCTAGATATATATAAGTTTGGGACCTTTAAAATCTGAAACTCATTATATAATAAAGTAACATTTTATTTCTATCCAAGAGTGCCCCTCCTCTCCTCTTATAAAAGGCCCCCAACACTACCACCTTAATCACACCTTCAAAGCCTTTTGTCTCAGCCAAAATCTGCCCAAATACTCTCTAAAATTCCCTATATTACTCCTAGAAGCCTCACATTGGGCAGAATTCTTCCCAAGGAAGCCTTGAGCTCAAATCAAAAAAGAGTTACCCGATTTTAAGGTAATGTCTTCTCTTATGTTATTTTGTTTTATTTTGCTTCTCCAACCCCCTAAACTCTTGTTATTCATTTATTTTGTTACAATACCAGTATCCTAAATATACTATGATGTTGTTATAAGAATTATTCTAGATACACTTACACACACCTACATCTAATGGTTAAAGAACATACTGTTTCTGTGGATTGCAAATTTTTGCCTCACGAAACGATGATTGTTCAACACTCATATAACACGTTCAAAGGTGGCCATTAATATGTCACTATATTTATATATGATATATAATATGTTTTTGTTTTACATATGCTTCTTTATTTTTCATTTATGTCATAAATTTATGGTTTCCATTATGGGTAAACGCGATATCTTCATTTTAGGAAGTGCGGACTACCGCCCCCTCAAAGTGATTTGAATCGTTAATTCCATATGTGGGATGTATAAAGGATGGAGTAAATGATATTATATATGATATTATAATGTAATTATATCATACCTTTATATAATTATAATATCATTCCATTAAATACGAAATAGAAATGAAAGTGGCGTCCATGCGTACGTACGGCTTACCGTCTCCATGAACGGTGCATTTCATTTCTTACCTCTAATTGTTATGTAATATTATAAATTCATGTATATACTCGATATATATGATATATATGATATCTAAATCATGAATATAATTCTGGATATAATGAATATTTCACCACAAGAACAACTTGTAATTATAAGAAGTTTATTTTTGACTCAAGTACCAAAGATCGACAAAACGACCGTTATTAACTTAAATGACTACATAATTTTCGTAACATTGTACTAAGTGATATTAAAGGGATAATGAACTTGAAAAAGGTTCTTAAGAAAGTAGAGATTAACTATAGTTTATTATTTAGGAGGTTAAAGAGTGGTCGAGTCAAGTCGGACACGAGGTAAGGGAACTTCTTAACCCAATTTCCATTCTTTAGGTTAATCTCCTACTTTCAAATTATGTCATGATATTATTATTTCCTATCTTGTATTTGTAATTTATTTATGTCTACATATAGTGAATACACATAATAGATCTATTTTATTTAAAAAATATTGTTTGTAAGGGACTTCGTCTCAATGTCCTTTCATTGAGGCATATTTGGTTTTATACACAACTTTCCTTTATACGGTGTATAAACCCGTTCGACTTTTACTTTTATTCAAAAGGAATCTTTTTATACGAAGAATTTTTACAAAACGAAAAAAGGAATGTTTTTTCTTACGTATGTGGTGACAACGACTTCTCTGCCACCATGACCATTATTTGAGTTTCAGATTCCTCTACAAGTCATAACTTTTTTTAAAATGAAAAATAAATACCATGTTTTACTTTTATTTAATTTTGGTATTGAAAATGGTTTTGATAATGTTTTTATTATATCAATGTGTGGTATTGATATCTTGTGATTGAAATGTGAAAATATTATGTTTCCTTTATTCATGTTTTATGTGATAGGATTATGTTATGGTTTATGATATCTTTAAACCTGTTCATATGAGGGATGCATTGGACTTAATAAGTGATGAGTGCAGCCCGCCATAGCTACTCGATGCATCGGCAGGTCTAATGAGACAAAATATTGTCTTGACATAAGGCCTTGACAAAATCTTATTTGTAGTCTTGGCATGAGGCCTTGGCTACATGGTTATGATAGTCTGGCATTATGAATTCCATCATTATGAAAGTGGTTATTGATATTGCATGTGATTATTCAACCAGTAGAATTTCCATGTGAATAAGTAAATGGAATTATCTCATTTTACTTTTGCCATATTATGTTGAAGTTAAAGTTTAAAAGGCTTTTGTTTTAGTCATACATTGCCTTAAATGTTTATGTTTATTTATGAAAGCTTCCACTATATTGTTACCCTTACTGAGCATATGAGCACACCCCTTTCAATGTTTTAATTTTTCCAGGATGTGAAGAAGTATTTTATGAATGAACTGAAGGGATGATATGAGTGTGGAAAATGGAGACTATGTTATTGTATTTTTTCACTTTTATGATGTAATGTAACATTTATGAATGTATCTAGAGCTTGCAAGGCTACTAAACTAATCGGTCTTTCAATACTTGATTGTTTGTGATCATTCCAATGTTACGCAATAATGCACCGACTCTGGGTAACTGGGGTCGGGGCGTTACAGTTGGTATAAGAGGTAGTTTAGTACTAACCATGGAAGCTATATTTAGATAAACTCTGATTAGAACACATAGACCTAAGAGAAAATTTGAGGATTAGTATAGAAGAACTTCCTAGAATTTTGGTATTATAGATATTTTGTGAGTTTTCCGAGAAAAACATCCCTGTCTGGATATGAGAAGGTAGAGGTGGCTCTGGCACAGATGTACCTAGGGGTAAAATCCGAAAACACCGCTTTGATCTAGACTCAAATGGGAACTGGTGCACGACAACGGGCCTTGCTGTACTCTTGGTTACGACACTCCCGGGGGATATGCTTAGGTTAATTCTCGTTTTTTTACAAACCATTATGAAGGGTTTATGAGTATATACCTACCCAAAGAAAACATTTTTTATGATTATGGATTATATCCATAAACCGTTCAATTTACATTAAGTATTTTATAAGTTTGGAATTATTCATTGCAATTCATAAACTAACCTACTTTATGCCATTGTATAGAAATGGCGCCCAGTAGAAGGAATGTGAACTCCATCAATATGTATGATCCAAAGAGTAAGAAGGATCATATATTTCACGGTATTAAGCCAACATTTAGAAGGGAAATAGTATCCCATGTGTTCTCAACATATGAAGAAATAGTATCATGTGTTAATAAGATAAGTAAAGAATTCTCTGAGTCTTATGTATTTGAAGGGAAGAAAGTGAAGAAAAGGATGGAAGAGAAAATGATGGATAAATGGACGAGGGAAAAGAAAAATTTTCCAATATGTGATAACTGTGGGAAGAAACACCTTGGAACTTGCCTGAAGGGAATGAGAGTTTGTTATAAGTGTGGAGAAAAAGGACATCAAACGCGTGACTACAAGGGTAAGAAAAAGGTTTAAAATGTATAATGCTTCATCTGCAAGGAGTGGGGACACTATGCAAACCAATGTCCAAATCATCAGAGTATTCCCCAAATGATGTTATTGGATAATAATCAAGTTATGATACTACCATAGATAAGGAGGAATGATTAGAGTTCTTATGTTGTTATTAAAGAATTTTTCATTTGAGTGTTGTATCAATGATGTACTAGTTATAATAATTATGGAGTCTATAAGGATTGTACTGCAGTACTATTTCATCAAAGACTTGAGATTGTGTGGAACCAAGAAAAGTGACTCCACGGCAGGTTAAATTTTTGGAAACTATATGGTTGAGAGAAATATAAACCATAATATGGTTATGATATCGAGATAGTGATTTTGGAATAATACATGATTGATTTGGATAAATTATTTTGGATATTCTTAACTTCCTTGAAACTAATTAATGTTTTGTATACATTTTTTGGATAGAAGGAGTATATCTAGTATTCTATAAGGAATATAGGGTCATGAATGTAATCAATAAGGATTTATGGTAATTCAGGATGTTGCATTGTTTTAAAAGAATACATGATGAAGGTGTCCACATGTTGTTATGCGAAAAAAAAAGATCTTCATTATTTTACCTTCCTTATAAAATTTGGACTGTGAGTTGGACAGAAGTATTTTGGATAACTATAAAGGTTGGAATGGATTAAGTTCAACCTTGGATAGTATTCTTTAAGGTTAAAAAATTTCCGAATATTTTTTTGGAATATTATAATACTATAGTTTTAGGAAAAGGACCACCTATAGGTCGGGGGATAACCCGTCACGTCGGACAAAGCCGTAGGAATCGAACCCACAACCATAGTGCGGCATGCCATTATTACCTACCACTAGCCTACAGGAAGTCCCTGGTTATTACAAAGGAGTTTTACTAATCTAAATGGTATGTGTTAATATTTGGAACCTTATACAATTATGATAAATAGAATATTTTTGAGTTCTATTACCTTTTAGAGTGAAAGATGGCTTTGTGGTAAAAATTTATTAAAGAATGAAAGTCTACATGACAAGTATGTATATTCCCTTATGTTATTAGTAAATATCCTAAATAAATTACTCAACTTTATAAAAGGTAACTTAAAATAAAAACGTTGCCTGTTAACTTTTCCAATTGGGGATTCAATGACCGTTTAACCAATCACAAGTTTGTGATTTTCTTATGGTTAACTTTCTCTTAATCCAGTGTTCTACAAATCTCCATCAGACCTTGATGGTTTGTTTTTCTTCCATATCCATATTTTCATAAAATCCTAGTATGGGCTATCTCAGGTGACCTTTGTACTTATCTTTCTTTCTTTTAGAGTTATATTTTTCTTAACCTTATTTCTGATGTGGGGTTTCCACAAAGGTATTTTCTATTTTCAACCGTTTATTTTCAAATAAAAATTTCAAATTGCGAGGATGAAATTTATTGAAGGATGGGAGAATGTATCACCCCGAGCTTCCATGATACACTTCTCTTTCAATAATGCAATAGCTTGCATTGTACGCAAGTTCGAGATTCTAACACAACGTGACCAATCAAAATAGCCATTACGAACAGTAATACCAACTTTTTGAAATTATATATATTTAATATTTTAAAATAGACTTCATTTTTGGATTCGGAATATTGAAATTAGCCTATGTTGAATTTTTGGTATTTTTCTGAGAACTTCCAATTTTTATGAATAGTGAAAAATACTTAAAAACAACTTTTTAAATCAAAATAATTTATAGTGATAAACTATACTATTAAGTGGTTTTAAATTATAATCAGAATATACTTTTAACATTTTATATAATGGTGGTCATTATAATTAATTTCACCTTCAATTTGGACATAAACAATCGTCAATCTTTTGATATATATTGTTTCTTAAAAACACGCTATTTGTTGTGAAAGCGGGAATTAATTATAAAATTAATTAATGAAACTTATATGTTTGGAATTTTTTAAAATAGACATCATTTTTGAATTCGGAATATCAATTATAGCTTAGGGTGAAATTTTGGCATTGTTCTGAAAAACTTCAATTTTTGATGAATAGTGAAACCACTAAGTGGTAGTTAAAAAACTGATTTTTCGTTTAAATGAAACATTAACACTTCTGTGATTTGATTTTCAAAAATCTGACATACATGGTTGTCATTAGGAAGAAAAATGTGGTTCAATAGGATTAAAATAATTTTTGGTGAATAGTAACTTTTAAGTTTAATTAATCGCGATTAAAGGTAATTAGTGAAATTTAAGGTAAAAATGATATTATAAATATATTAAAATACCTTTACACTTGTCCTACCCTTATTGGATGAGTCATGGCCGACCAATACAATCCATGGGTCAACTTGGGGACCCCATGGAGCCACTTTGGTAGGAAAATGACATTAAAAACCTTTTATTTAATGTTAAAATAAAAATGTCACAAACATGAGTTGTTTTACTAAAACAATTTTTAAATGGGGTTATACACGTCATATTTTTGACTATAAATATTAATTAGAAATCTAAAACGATTTCCTACATCATGAAATATTTTTTTATAATTTTTAGACGTTAAATTAATTAAATTATTTATGACACCATGATGATGCAGTGATTACCTCATTAATTAACGATTTAAATAAAATGGATAGATAATGTAAAATCTAAGACTTACACTTGTCAAAAACCTATTGTATGGGTAGATTTAGAACCCTTATCACATTATCCTCTATATATATAAGTTTTGGACCTTTAAAATCCGAAACTCATTATATAATAAAGAAACATTTTATTACTTTCCAAGAGTGCCCCTCCTCTCCTCTTATAAAAGGCCCCCACCACTACCACCTTACTCACACCTTCAAAGCCTTTTGGCTTGGGAAACCTCTGCCCAAATATTCTCTAAACTTCCCTATATTACTCCTAGAAGCCTCACTTTGGGAATAATTCTTCCCATGTAATCCTTGAGCTCAAATCAAAAAAGAGTTACCCGATTTTAAGGTAATGTCTTCTCTTATGTTATTTTGTTTTATTTTGCTTCTCCAACCCCCTAAACTCTTGTTATTCATTTCTTTTGTAACAACACCAGTATCCTAAATATACTAGGATGTTTTTATAATAATTATTCGAGCTACACTTACACACACCTACATCTAATGGTTAAAGAACATACTGTTTCTGTGGATGGCGAATTTCTGCCTCACGAAACGATGATTGTTCAAAACTCATATAACACCTTCAAATGTGGCCATTAAGTAGCCACTATATTTATATATGATATATAATATGTTTTTGTTTTTCTTAAGCTTCTGTATTTTTCATTTATGGCATACCTTTATGGTTTCCATTATGGGTAAACGCGATGTCTTCATTTTAGGAAGTGCGGACTACCGCCCCCTCAAAGTGATTTGAATCGTTAATTCCATATGTGTGATGTATAAAGGATGTAGTAAATGATATTATATATGATATTATACTGTAATTATATAATACCTTTATATAATTATAATTTCATTCCATTAAATACGATATAGAAATGAAAGTAGCGTTCATGCGTACGTACGACTTATCATCTCCATGAACGGTGCATTTCATTTCTTACCTCTAAATGTTATGTAATATTATAAATTCATGTATATACTGGATATATATGATATATATGATATCTACATCATGAATATAATTCTGGATATAATGGATATTTCACCACAAGAACAACTTGTAATTATAAGATGTTTATTTTTGACTCAAGTACCAAAGATCGACAAAACGACCATTATTAACTTAAATGACTACATAATTTTCTTAACATTGTACTAAGTGATATAAAAAGGATAATGAACTTGAAAAAGGTTCTTAATCAAGTATAGATTAACTATAGTTTATTATTCAAGAGGTTAAAGAGCGGTCGAGTCATGTCGGACACGAGGTAAGGGAACTTCTTAACCCAATTTCCATTCTTTGGGTTAATCTCCTACTTTCAAATTATGTCATGATATTATTATGTCCTATATTGTATTTGTACTTTCTTTTTATGTACTTATAGTGAATACACATAATAGATCTATTTTATTTAAAAAATATTCTTTGTAAGGGACTTCGTCTCAACCTCCTTTCATTGAGGCATATTTGGTTTTATACACAACTTTCCTTTATACGGTGTATAAACCCATTTGACTCTTACTTTTACTCAGAAGTAATGTTTTTATACGAAGCGTTTTTACTAAATGACAAAAGGAATGTTTTTCTTATGTATGCAGTGAAAACGACTTCTCCACTGCCGTGACTATTATTTGAGTTTCGGATTCCTCTACAAGCCATAACTTTTTTTTAAAATGAAAAATAAATACCATGTTTTACTTTTCTTTTATTTTGGTATTGAAAATGGATTTGATAATGCTTTTATTATATAAATGTGTTGTATTGATATCTTATGATTTAAATGTGGAAAAATTATGTTTCCTTTATGCATGTTTTATGTGATACGATTATGTTATGGTTTATGATATGTTTAAACCTGTTCATATGAGGAATGCATTGGACTTAATAAGTGACGGGTGGAGCCCGCTATAGCTCCTCGATGCATCAGAAGGTCTCATGAGACAAACTAGTGTCTTTGCAGGAGGCCTTGACAAAATCATATTTGTAGTCTTGGCACGAGGCCTAGGCTACATGGTTATGATAGTCTGGCATTATGAATTCCATCATTATGAAAGTGGTTATTGATATTACATGTGATTATTCGACCAGTAGAATATCCATGTGAATAAGTAAATGACATTATCTCATTTTACTTTTTCCATATTATGTTTAAGTTCAAGTTTAAAGGTCTTTTGTCTTAGTCATACATTTCCTTAAATGTTTATGATTATTTATGAAAGCTTCCGCTATATTGTTACCCTTACTGAGCATCTGAGCTCACCCCTTTCAATGTTTTAATTTTTCCAGGATGTGAAGAAGTATTTTATGAATGAACTGAAGGGATGATATGAGTGTGGAAAATGGAGACTATGTTATTGTATTTTTTCACTTTATGATGTAATGTGACATTTATGAATGTATCTAGTGTTTCCAAGGCTACTAAACTAATCGGTCTTTCGAGAATTGATCTTTTATGATCATGTCAATGTTACACAATAATGCACCGACTCTAGGTAACTGGGGTCGGGGAATTACAGTGGGTAGGGGGTGTTCGGGGGGATAAGGGTGTCCAGGGGGTGGGGGCGGTCTAGGAGGTTGGGGGGTTGTCCAAGGAGGGTGGTGGTGTCCAGGGGGTGCAGGGTGTCTAGGTGGTGGGGTGGTGTCTAGGAGGGGGGTTCGGGTGAGGGGGGGTTTTCCATGGGGGTTTCCAGGGGAGTGGGTTGGTGTCCAGGGTGTTGGGGGGGGGGGTTCTAGGGGGTGGGAGGGGTGTCTAGGAGGTGGGGTGGTCTGGGGGGTGGTGGGGCTATCCAAGGGGGTGGGGTGGTGTCCAAGAGGGTGGGATAGGGTGTCTAGGGGGATAGGGGTGTCCAGGGGGTGGGGGTAGTCCAGGGGGTTGGTAGGGCTGTCCAGGGTGGGTGGGGTGGTGTCCAAGGAGGGGGTGTCCAGGTGGGGGTGTCTAGGTGGGGGGGGGATGTCTATGGGATGTCTATGGGGTGGGTTGGTGTCCAGGGTTTCGGGGGAATTCTAGGGGGTGTGGGTGTCCGGGGGGGTCTAGGGTGTTGGTGGGGCTGTCCAAGGGGGGTGGGATGGTGTTTGTGAGGGTGGGGGTGGTTGTCCGTGGGTGGGGTGTCCAAGGGGGTTGGGGGTATGCAGGTGGTGGGGTGGTGTCATGGAGGGGTGGGGTGCCGTCTAGGGGGGTGGTGGTTGTCCAGGGGGTGGGGGTGTCCGGGGGGGGGGGTTGTCCGAGGTGGGGGCTGTAAATGGGCATGTCCAGGGGTTGGGGGTATCCCAGGGGTTGAGGGGGCTTTCTATGGGGTGGGGGTGTCCTGAGGGGTGGGGGTGGGTTGGTGTCCCGGGGGGGTGGTCCAGGGGGTTGGCGGGGTTGTCTCTTACACGTCACAAAGGACCCATGGATTGTTCTCATAAAGGATCAAGGCAATCTGAATGTGTTTGGTCATATTTCTGTAGGTTAGTTGTTGTTTTCACTTAAAATTGGGTCCATTTTAAACAAAATAGAGACCATTTGAGTGATAATGGCCACTCCATTCCTCATATTGAGAAGGGGATGACTCATAAAAGTCACAAAGGACCCGTGGGTTGTTCTCCTAAAGGATCAATACAATCCGGATGCGTTTGGTTGGATTTCTGTAGGTCAGTTGTTGTTTTCACTTAAAATTGTGTCCATTTTAAATAAAATAGAGACCCTTTGAGTGATACCGGCCACAACGTGCCTCAGATTGAGGAGGGGATGACTCGTACACGTCACAAAGAACCTGTTGATCATTCTCCTAAAAAATCAATACAATCTAAATGTGTTTTGATGGAATTCTGTAGGTCAGTTGTTGTTTTTACTAAAAATTGTGTCCATTTTAAACAAAATAAAGACTCTTTGAGTGCTACCAATAACAAAGTGCCTAGGATGGAGGTGGGGATTACTCTTACACATCCCCAATGAACACTTGGATTGTTATCTTAAAGGATCAACACAATTCTAATGCATCTAGTCAGATTTCTATAGGTCAGTTGTTGTTTTCACTTAAAAATTTGTCCATTTTAAACAAAAGAGAGACTCTTTAAGTGGTATCGGCCACACTGTGATTCTTATTGAGGTGTTGATGAATTTTACACATCAAAAATGACCCATGGATCATTTTCCTAAAGGATCAAGACAATCTGAACGCGTTTGGTTGGATTTCCCAAGGCCAGTTGTTGTTTTCACTTAAAATTGTGTCCATTTTAAACAAAAAAGAGACCCTTTTAGTTGTACCAGCCACACCGTGCCTCAGATTGATGCAGGGTTGAATCATACACATCCCCAAAGACCCTTGGATATTTCTCCAAAAGTATCAATACAATATGATTGAATTTGGTTGGATTTCTGTAGGATAGTTGTTGTTTTCACTTAAAAATCTGTCCATTTTAAACAAAAGAGAGACCCTTTGAGTGGTACCAGCCACACCGTGCCTCAGATAGAGGCAAGGATGACTATTACGCATCAAAAAGGACCCATGGATCGTTATAATAAAATATCAAGACAATACAAATGTATTTGGTCATTTTTCTGTAGGCCAACTGTTGTTTTCACTTAAAATTGTGACCATTTTAAACAAAAGAGAGACCCTTTGAGTGATACCGGAGACACCGTGCCTTATATTGGGTGGGGATGACTCATACACATCACAAAGGACACTTGAATCGTTCTCCTAAAGGATCAATACAATCTGAATGCGTTTTGTTTGATTTCTGTATGTGAGTTGTTGTTTTCACTTAAAATTGTGTCCATTTTAAACAAAAGAGAGACCCTTCGAGTGATACCGGGCACACCGTGGCTCTGATTGTTGAGGGTATGACTCATACACATTAAAAAAGACATGTGTATCATTCTAATAAAGGATCAATAAAATAAGAATGCATTTGGTTGGATTCCAGTAGGTTAGTTGTTTTTTTTCACTTAAAATTGTGTCCATTTTAAACAAAATAGAGACCCTTTGAATGCTACAGGCCACACCATGCCTTGGATTGAGGCAGATATGTTTTGTACGCATCTCCAATTCCCTTTTTGATCATTCTATTAAATGATCAACACAATAAAAATGTGTTTGGTCATATTTCCGTAGGTCAGTTGTTGTTTTCACTGAACAATTTGTCCATTTTAAACAAAAGAGAGACTCTTTGAGTGGTACCGGCCACACCATGCCTTGGATTGAGGCGAGGATTACTAATATAGATCACAAATGACCCGTGGATCATTCTCTTAAAGGATCAAGACAATATGAAGGCATTTGGTCAGATTTCTGTTGGTCAGTTGTTGTTTTCACTTAAAATTGTGTCCATTTTAAACAAAAAAGAGACCCTTTGAGTGGTACTGGCCACACCGTGCCTTGGATTGAGGCGGGGTTGACCCGTACACATCTTGAAATGAATCTTGGATTGTTATCCTAGAGTATCAATACAATCTTAATGTGTTTGGTCAGATTTCCGTAGTTTAGTTCTTGTTTACACTTAAAAATCTCTCCATTTTAAACAAAAGAGAGACCCTTTGAGTGGTACGTCCACACTGTGCCTCGTATTGAGGCGGAGATGACTTATACATGTCACAAATGACCCTTGGATAATTATCCTAAAGGATAAATACAATCCGAATGTTTTTGGATGGATTTTCGTAGGTCATTTGTTGTTTTCACTTAAAATTATGTCCATTTTAAACAAAAGAGAGACCCTTTGAGTGGCACCCGCCACACCATGCCTCAGATTGAGGCAGGGATGACTCTTACACGTCCCCAATGCACCCTTGGATCATTTTCCTAACAGATCAACACAATCGGAATGCATTGGGTTGGATTTTCATAGGCCAATTGTTGTTTTCACTTAAAAATCTGTCCATTTTAAACAAAAGAGAGACCCTTTGAGTGGTACCGGAAAAACTGTGCCATGGATTGAGGCGGGGATGACTCGTACATGTCACAAAGGTCCCTTAGATCATTATCCTAAAGGTTTAATACAATCCAAATGCGTTTTTTTTGGATTTCTGTAGGTCAGTTGTTGTTTTCACTTAAAATTGTGTCCATTTTAAACAAAAGAGAGACTCTTTGAGTGGTACTGGCCTCATCGTTCCACGTATTGAAGAAAGGATGACTCTTACATGTCCCCAATTCACTCTTGAATCATTCTATTAAAGGATCAACACAATTAGAATGTGTTTGGTCAGATTTCCGTAGGTCAGTTGTTGTTTTCACTAAATAATTTGTCAATTTTAAACAAAAGAGAGACCTTTTGAGTAGTACTGGCCACACCATGCCTCGGATTGAGGCGAGGATGACTCATACATGTCACAAAGGACCCATGGATCGTTCTCCTAAAGGATAAACACAATAAAAATGTGTTTTGTCAGATTTTCATCAGTCAGTTGTTGTTTTCACTTAAAATTGTGTCCATTTTAAACAAAAGAGAGACCCTTTGAGTTGTACCGGCCACACCGTGCCTCAGATTGAGGTGGGGTTGACTTTTACACATCCCCAAAGCTCCCGTGGATTGTTCTCCTAAAGGATAAACACAATATGAATGTTTTTTGTTGGACTTATGTAGATTAGTTGTTGTTTTCACTTACAAATTTGTCTATTTTAAACAAAAGAGAGACTCTTTTAGTGGTACCGGCCACACCGTGCCTCAAATTGAGGTGGGGATGACTCTTACACGTTAAAAAGGACCCTCGAATCGTTATCCTAAAGGATCAAGACAATCCAAATGCCTTTGGTCAGATTTCCATAGGTCAGTTGTTGTTTTCACTTAAAATTGTGTCCATTTAAAAAAAGAGACCCTTTGAGTGGTACCAGCCACACCGTGCCTCAGATTGAGGTGGGGATGACTCATACACATCCCCAATGAACCCGTGGATCGTTCTCGTAAAGTATCAACACAATTTGAATGTGTTTGGTCGGATTTCAGTAGGTCAGTTGTTGTTTTCACTTAAAAATCATTCCATTTTAAACAAAAGAGAGACCCTTTGAGTGGTATCGGCCACATCGATCCTCAGATTGAGGCAAGTATGACTCTTACATGTCATAAGGGTCACATGGATAATTCTATTAATGGATAAACAGAATCCAAATGTGTTTTTGGTTGGATTTCCGTAGGTCAGTTGTTGTTTTCACTTAAAATTGTGTCCATTTTAAACAAAAGAGAGACCCTTTGAGTGGTACCGGCCACACCATGCTTTGGATTGAGGCAGGGTGACTCTTACACATTCCCAATTCACCCATGGATCATTCTAATAAAGTATAAACACAATCCTAATGCCTTTGGTTGGATTTCTGTAGGTCAATTGTTGTTTTCACTTAAAACTTTGTCCATTTTAAACAAAAGAGAGACCCTTTGAGTGGTACCGGCCACACCGTGCATCATATTGAGGTAGGGATGACTCTTATAAATCACAAATTACCTATGGATCATTCTCCTATTGAGTCAAGACAATATGAATGTTTTTGGTCGGATTTCTGTAGGCCAGTTTTTGTTTTCACTTAAAATTGTGTCTATTTTACACAAAAGAGAGACCCTCTGAGTGGTACCGGCCACACGGTGCCTTGAATTGAGGCAGGTATGACACATACACATCCCTAACTCACTCGTGGATTATTCTCTTAAAGTATCAACATGATTTGAATGTGTTTGGTTGTATTTCCGTAGGTCAGTTGTTGTTTTCACTTAAAAACCTTTCCATTTTAAACGAAAGAGAGACCCTTTGAGTGGTATCGACCACACCGTGCCTCGGATTGAGGTGGGATGACTCATACACATCACAAAGGACCCTTGTATTGTTATCCTAAAGGATCAGCACATTCCGAATGTGTTTTGTTGTATTTTCGTAGGTCAGTTGTTGATTTCACTTAAAATTGTGTCCATTTTAAACAAAAGAGAGACCCTTTGAGAGGTACCGGCCACACCGTACCTTGGATTGTGGTGGGTTTGACTCATACACATCCCCAACGCTCCTGTGTATTTTTCTCCTAAAGTATCAACACAATACAAATGTGTTTGGTCAGATTTCCATTGGTCAGTTGTTGTTTTCACTTAAAAATTTGTCCATTTTAAACAAAAGAGAGACCCTTTTGAGTGGTACCGGCCACACCATGACTCGAATTGAGGCTGATTTGACTCGTACACGTCCCCAATGCACCCATGGATCATTCTCTTAAAGTATCAACACATTCCTAATGCGTTTGGTTGGATTTCCGTTGGTCATTTGTTGTTTTCACTTAAAAATCATTCCATTCTAAACAAAAGAGTGTCCCTTTGAGTGGTTCATCATTCTTGCATGTTGTTGGTGCATATCATATGTTAAAATGGGAAATTTAATCATTGGAGAAGGGATGTTTTATTTAATAACAATTACAATATTCCTACGAACATTTACATACAACAATGTGTTATCTTTTGATCCCCTTAACACCTCTCAAAAATTACTTCCAATTGTGCAGGTCCCCAAGTCAGATCTTCATGTTATTTGTGTACAATCTACCATCAAGTATGCGGCCCACTAATTTCTGAACATATCTATATCATCTTGTATGTATAAGGATTTTTGGCAGTCAGAGTAGTACTGCAAAATATAAAAATAAATAAATAATAAATAAATTAAATGAACTTGTAGTTGTTTTTGAAAATACCTCTTTAGGGATGCCTGTTTGTTGATGAAAAACTATCTATTTCATAAATTTATAAACAAAATAACCGCAGTCATTATGGTTTGTTTATTTTGGACATTGAAAAAAAAATTGATCATTAGGAGAATAAGTAACTTGTGTTGATATGTGTTTGGATAGTGAAATTTTATTATATATACCCTGATATTTTTCCAGACATAGAACTTGCTCACCTCCTTATGCTTAGCCCCTTCCCTCATTCCTTTTTTAGACGATAATGATACACTGCCCTATCATAATAGAATCCTCAGTAAAAGATAATATAAATTATATTACTTGATGTTTAGAACTAAAACGTAGGATGTCGTGTCTTACAGATTAACAAACTCGATCATGTGTGGTCGGTTATAGGGATATCCTTTCTTTGAATCCAGAAAATAAATCTTTGGAGTATCCAAGTTCAATGTAATTAGCATCCAATGTTTCCTAAAAACAAAAAAAGGAAAAAGTAATAAAATAAGTCAAAATATAATTGATATGATTTAATCGTAGAGTTTTACCCCTGCATGGTTGGTATTAAGAAGAGTCTGTCATCTGTAGTCTTGCTTTCAAATGTTTTCAGCAATCCGCTCACTATTTCATTCTTTTTTATGGATCTAATTACATTAGATGTGATGATGTGGTATGAGGACTAATGAGTCCAAATTTTGTCTCATTGGAAAATTCCTTCAACCGTTTTTCATATATACGTCTGTCAACAATATAAAATGTATTTAGTCATAATTTTTACATTAGATCTACTTTTAGAAAATCAATTCACGAAAACATACCTCATATATATATTTACAATAGTGATGCCTATCCAACCATTTTCAAGGATCTCATTTACATTTTTAGCAGCAATAAAATCTTGACTTTCTTCTCCATATATATTCTCTTCAAAAACCACTATATGAATACTACCACCTCTTAGATTTGTATCCACATGAGTCTTCAATTATATTAAATGTGGATAGAGAACATGTGGTGTTATTGTGCTTTCAGTAGCTCCTTGGGATCAGTTGGTCGATCCTTTAGATGGTTTTGAGCTGACGTTTGTCACCCCCTTCCCTTTCTCTGTCTATAATAACATTCATTGGTTCAAACAATTTTTTCATTAATTGTTAAATGTTTACTTTGAAAAATAAGGAAATAAATACCTCTTTGGCCGCATGTACTCTTACAAGTTGTGACTTCCATGAAATGAATGTCCCAATAGCCTTTTTGACAGTATGAATATCATCGTCATCAAGTGGAATAGGTAGCTCTGCATTTGGCTCATGAGCTACAGTCATCGTCACTTTCAGATGAACTTTCGGAAGCGGTCTATTATGCAGCGTGTCATCTGGGATGTTGAACATTGTAGCCCTCGCTACAAGGTGATAGGTGGGTGTTGACAGATATAAATCACAATCATTATCACCATGTATAAGATCAATACAGGAAAAGTATCAGTGTTTGTCTGATTCACATTTCATGTGTACAATTATTAGAATATTGATTACCACGGCTAAGACATCTCTTTGAGGAGAATGGATCACCTCAAAGATTGTGGGGGGTGGGGAAGGATCTTCACACGCTGGTTGTTCTTGAGTTATGTCTTCTCCTTGCTTCCCACCCATAAATGTTTCTAGCAACTCTCTATGCCATTGCAATAGTTCTTCAAGGGCTGTTAGTTTTTCACTCATTTGTTTCAATGTTTCATCTCTATCATTCGTCTTTTTTCTTATCAAAATATACTCCGGGTGTTACCCCAAACTCCAGACCTATGACCCGGCCGTATTTTTCTAGCTTCTTCAGATCCATCGATAATAGGCTTGCATCCGTTATAGGAGTAGCTGATTCATGTGACTCTCAGATATAGAAAAATAACTAATTATTTTTATTTAATAGCAATTTAAAACAAATATTTTTATCGTCATGTCATACTTACACAAATTTCCCACACTTTTTGTGTGTCCTCATCTAATACCTTCCCTTCCTTATTCACATATGCCTCCTTCCAAAGCACATGATGTGGGATTGAAGTGTCTTTGGTTTTAGACTCATCAATCTACATATAAACATAGAAAGATAATTATGATGTTTTTTATTGGAACCTAACAATATTAATATAAATTTAAAATATGTACCATTTTCTTTTCTAGTGAAGCATACCCCATCCTTTCTTTATGATAGGGGTATTTCAGTTTTGATGCAGTTTCTTTATTTTCTTTACAGATTTTATGTTTCATAAATGAAATATTGACAATCAAAGTGATGGATTCATGTATCCTCAAACAACGTATTATCAACCACAATTTACCAGAAACTTCTCAACCCATAGGTGGCAAATAAATTCATCCCATGCTTCTTGGGATATCAGGTGAGGATAGACAATGGGTTGGTGCGGGTTTATTTTACCTTTAGAATCTTTTAAAATACATCTTGTTAAAATAGTTCGAATACCACGATGAACCCTTCCTGGAAGCCTTAGTACATAATCCTTGTGTGAATCGTCCACTATAAATGTACTCTTCAAGAGATTGATAAGAGTAAGACATTGTTTTATTATTTTATTTCCTAGTAAATTAACGAAATAAATTCATAATGTTGCGTAATTTCTTCCTAGATCATAGCCTCCAGCACTGACACAACATGGTGCCATGAATCTATGTCAATCTGCATGCGTTGCCGAGTGAAAACTCCAATGTAACTACTAAATATAGCCTTATCGGGATTCACATGTTGGACTCGTGCATTCCATCCGACATAAAATTTGATTAATTTTCTTTTCTCCTTATGAACTTTGGCTGACACCGTCAAAATACGACGCACCAGTGTTTTCTGCGACATTGGTGCTTCATTCTCGACCATTTCATCGATATCAACATCATCTATATGTTCATCTTAAATGGTAGCAACAGTAGGTGCTAATGGTTGTTGGACCTAAAAAGTAGGAGTTGCAGCAGCATGAGCAGCAGAAGCCGCAGCAGGAGCAGCAGTAGGAGCACTAGCAGCAGCTGCTTGAGAGACTTGTTCAGCCTCAAAGTTAGGAGCACCAGAATGTGTAAAAGTCATTATCTACAAAAGTGGTTGAATAGTTAATTTAGATTACATAAATTAAGTAATGATAAGTTAATAACATGAGAAAAATAGATCTATATTACAAACAAAATATAACCTGTTTATTGAACTCACTTTCTTTTTTTCCAAGGCTAAAGGGATTTGACACCTCTATCGATTATCCAAATACCTTCATTATGGTCTCCTCTAACATAAAAAATATCATCTATATTTGGAACACTCTGAAATTATTGAGACGTACCACTGAAATGATCTTCCTCAACGGAATTCTCATCGGAAGCTTCAATTGTTTTGGACGATAACAAAACAATTGACCACTTTCAGTTTTCGGGATCTGGAACATGAAATTTTCTTACCGCTTGTGATGCCATTATAAACTGTTCTTCTTTGTACCCTTCTTTACTAAAATCAACTTTCACAGATCCACATTCATCTATTTTAACACCACTAATTTTATCAACCCATTTTCATTCAAAAATCGGCAATTGGAATGTCGTATATTCCAACCCCCATATTAGTTTGATAATGCCAGAGTATGACATATTTTCATAAATTGGATTTCTATCCTTACTACTAGAAACATGCATCGCTTCATCCACTAGTGTAAATATACTATTTTTCATGGTACTATCTTCATCATGTTTATCAGTATATAATGTATAACCATTAATTATAAAACCACTATAAGATAATACATACACACTTCATCCAGTAGCTAGCCATCAAAATCGTTCTGAAATTGAATTCGGATTTTTCATCCAACTGCTTAAAAATATGGTCTTGAAATCATCCTATAAACTGGTTATTATGTGTATTTGATAACCATTTTTCATCTATTGATGGATTAAACTGCCAAAGAATTTCTTTGTGAGTTTCAATATATGGAGCAACCTCCCAACTGCTATGAAATACCTAAAGGTGGACCTGCTCTCGATCTGTAATACTGATTGTCACAACATCTCTTCCAGAAATTCCCTCACCCTCAATGCATCCAGTGTGATGATATTTTGGAACACCAATGCTTTCCACATCAGATAGGTATTCAGTACAAAATTCAATGGCTGACTCAATAATATATCGCTCCATTATACAACCCTCTGGCCGACTTCAATTTTTGACATACCCTTTCAAAATCTTCATATACCGTTCAACATGATACATCCATCTATAGTGAACAGGACCACAAAGTAGAATATATCACACCAATTGAATCATCAAATGAACCATCATATCAACTAATGTTGGTTGGGAAGAACATTTCTAATTCACATAATATGATGACAATTTATTTTTCTATAGCTGTAAATTTCACCGGGTCTAAAACTTTCCTACATATAGCTTTGAAAAAGAAACAAAGTTTGGTTAAAGTATGATGAACATTCCTGGAAAAAATGCAATGTAAAGCTATATGAATTCGATCTTGCATCAAAACTTGGCAGTCAATTGATTTCAAGCCTTTTAACATCAAATCATTCATTGAAACAATGTTCTTGATATTTGATGAATACCACTTTGGAACCTTTACATTATTGAAGAAGTTTCAAAATTGATATCTCTCCTCCCTAGAAATAGTATAATTAGCTGGAGAAAGAAACATTCAATTTTCACCTTTCACGGGAGCCAACTCTTCTCGTTTTCCCATTTCAACCATGTCCAACCTTGCCTTAATTCCATCCTTTGTTTTTCCAGGGGCATTTAGCAATGTTCCGATAACATTGTCACATACATTTTTTTCCACATGTATCACATCAAGAAAATGTATGACGTACAATCAATTCCAGTACGGTAATTCAAAAAAAACTGATCGCTTTTTCCAACCGATTCTCATAATGTTTTTCAAAAATGGTTTACAAAAATAGTGTTCACATCGTTTACTTTCTCAAAAATCTGATCACCTATTAGTGGAGACGGTGCTGCGTGTTTTTCTGAACTTCCATTGAATGATGTTTTCTAATATTGGTACTTATGCCGATGAGGTAGAAATCTACGATGTCCTAAAAACATAAATTTCGATGAATGTTTCAACCTAATTGATTTTGTATCTTCTTCGCACACAGGACACCCTTGAGATCCATTAATACTATAGGCAGACAAATTCCCATAAAAATGGAAATCATTTATTGTCCCATACAACATCGTTCTCAACATGAATTATTCACTTTTATAAGCATCATACAACATAACACCTAAATCCTACAATAACTTCAAATCCACAATCAAAGGAGCCAAATAAACATCAATATTGTTACCTGGTTGTTTTGGTCCTAATATAAGCATAGATAACATGATGAATTTCTGCTTCATTCATAACTAGGGTGGCAAGTTAAAATTTAACAACATAACAGGCCTTGTACTATGAGTGCTGGTTTGAAAACCAAAAGGATTTACTCCATCTGTAGATAATGCAAGACAAATCTTTCTCAGATCTTTTCCAAATTCAGGATACTCATGATCAATTTTCTTCCATTGGGGAGAGTTGGTCGGATGGCGTAATTTTCCATCTTTATTTCTTTTACCTGCGTGCCACGACAATTTTCTTGTGGTTTCTTCACTTCCATATAGACTAATAAACCATACAATTATTGGAAAGTACCATAAAACTTGCGTAGGATTGGATTCATCTTTCTTGTATCGAGAAGCATCAGACTTTGGGAATTCTGTAGGTGATTTGTTCTCCTTGAGAAACAATATAAATAATTTAGAGAAGGCATGTATTCTTTCAGAAATCATACCCATCGAGCATAACTTTCGTTTAGCTTCATATGTCTGGCTTGGGTGCTCATTATCTTCAGGGAGCGTGTCTTTCAAGAGAGAAAGTAGTTTCGTAAAACTGACATCACTCTATCCTTTGCCTACTTTCAATTTATACAACTTCATTATAGCTAACAATGTTTTATACTTGGTGAAACCATCATACAATGGCATGTTTTCACAACTCTTTAACTTCTCATACAATTTTGGGAAATCACGGAGTTCATATTCAATTTTCTTTGTCATTTCCTTAATACAATCTTCATCATCATTGACATCTGTAATCACGTCCACCATATGGTCTTCTTTATTATCCATATTTGTATTCATATCTGATGATCCATAAAACGTAGTTTTATCCTATCCAGTAGCTACATTCGCTTTTCCCCATGTTTATTACAACATTTATAAATCTGATCTATTCTGTGACATATCAAATGTTCTTCCAACTCCTCTGGAGTAAGTAGCCTAGAATAATAACAACGTAAACACAGAAATAAATGATTTAAGAAGGATCCTATGCGTGATCCATTGCAAACATGATGAACTCATTCACTCCGTTCTCGTACTCCATTGTCAAACAATTATCATCCATCCAATCATTATTCATCTTCAGTCTATTTGAATCTCAAATATTAGTATTTATGGTTCAAGTACACAAAACAAGACTTCCGAATACAGTAGAAGAGAACCAATTCCTTATAAAAATAGAGATTAATAGAGCGTAACCATTTCCAATAAAGATTTGGAAATCAACTGAACAAGGATAGACCCCCCATCAAAATCAACACAGTTTCCAAACACAAAGGGGTTCGTGGGGATAATCAGTTGTGTCATAGATGGTAAAACTCACACGACATCATCCTCTATGGCTCATCCTCCTCTATCAGGTCAACCCTTTTATGGTCAACTTGTCAATCCTTTTATACCTCACCAACCTAAAATACATATGGATGAAAACCAGTAGCCAACTCTATAAGTAAAGAAAGGATTATCATAATCTATACAATATGGAATTCATTAAATATAATTACCTTAGATTCATTATTGTTTCCTAAAATCACCCCAGTCCAAACACAATAATAATCAAGAATGATACATCTACCACTCATAGGTCTCTTCCCTACATTCAATATCATCATGCCTAAATACCCATATATCCACACATTCACATGTCACAAACACATAAAAAACCATATCCACATCAGAACCAAAGTACCCATATAGATATCAATCAGGCTACTCAACTCAAGTGGTGGTGTGTAAGAAATAATAAGAAAATATATTAAGTATATATTCACACATAAATCCCAATATTGTGTTAATAATCCAATAAACCCAATGTATCATTCCATCTATCAGAATACTCTGAAGGATCCCATACGTGAAATTAGTACCAGATGGTGAAGGTTCCTGAGGAGGAAGGGGCGAACACGCACCTATCGGGGTTCGATGTCAGGTCACTGAGGTTGAAGGTGGCCCGATACTCCTACAAGGGTTCATTCCATATTTCAAAAACCATGTCTTAGTGCACTAGGATGTTAACCCACTGTTGGTGGAAGTGAAACCATTCTTGATGATCATGCCAAGAAGAAATGGAAACCAAGAGGGGGGAGTGGTTTGAAATACCTCATGCAAGATCGAAAAACATGGTATTTGAGAATATGTTAGTGGATTTCATGTTGTCTAGACACTTATACAATATACTCCACAAGCGGTGATCGCCCCAGCAGTTCTTACACCAGGTGAAACTGTCACCTGAGAAGTTGAGATCAATGAGTCCCTTCCAATCCATGAACTAAACAAACTCCATGATGCCCTTCCTCTAGAATCGGATTCTACCTTTCCTTTCCTTTGGGTTGGAAATTACATTAAAGTCACCCCCAATAAAAAATGTATGGTGGCCAGGATCGAAGGTATTTTTTTCACTCCATAGATATTCCCTTCGAAGATGGTTATAGCTTCCAAAAACAAAAGACATAAGGAAGGAGGTTTCACCGTTGGACACCTTGGTAGTGATGAATTTATTTCAATCTTGAATAGTCTCAACAACATATTTATTATGCCAAAATTCCCATTTGTGTTTGTTGGAGGGGTCAAAGTGTAGAAATCCATGCAACTTAATCTTAGAGGAGAATTCTATGATTATTATAGGGTTTTTTGTGTTATTTGACAACAACAACAATTACATTATGATTTTTTATTTCTATGGTGAGGAAGTCCAATTTAACATGTTCACTAAGACCATGAGAATTACATATAAAGATAATTATGATGGTTAGGACAGGGCTCTGGCATTGGATCTAGAGCTAGAATCCTTATTGAAGTTTCAGGATGATATCTCATTGAGGTCCCTTGATTTTGAACATGTTCATAATCCCTTCTGTTTGGAAAGCTTCAATTGAGTGGGAGATGAGGATCCAAAGGGGCATGGTGTCGGAACCATGGTCTTTTATGCATGATTTGGAGTATGTTTGGTGTTTGTTGTCAATCCTCAATGGAAGTTCAGAATGTGTACCAGTAAAGAGATCATACAGTTCAAGCAGACAATAGTATTGAAGGTGTGCGCCATGTCCTTGAAGGAGAGGAAACTTGCGCGCCATATGTTTTTCAAGATCAGGACATGGGAAAATGGTAAAGGGATATGGGTCGCACAAGTTTTGCGCTGGTCACGCAAGTGACCTGTGCACCGTGAAGAGACTTGCGCGCCGATGCCTAGGAGGATTTTAATCTTGTGCGTCTATTGTTTTTCAAGATTATAACTTCAAAATGTGGCAAAGGAAATAAGGTTGCACAAGTATTTGTGTGGTGGCGCAAGTGATTAGCGCGATAGAGGCTAGGGAGGATGAGCTGCGCGCCGGAACCTGCGCGCCGAGGGAAGACTTGCACGCCACCGCACAGGGGGTCCAGTTTGCCTATAAATAGAGGACTCCCCATCCTCATTTGGGACGAAGTTCAAGACTTAGAGATTTTTCAAGCTCCCGTCGCGCAAGTGGTTGAGTCGCGCAAGTGGTTGTTGGGTCGCGCAAGTAGAGGCTGCGCGCCAATTGTTGGTTGCGCGACCAAGGCAGTTGGGGAGTTAAAGGAGGAATGTCAAGCAAGTTTGGTGTTGAAGGACGTAGTGTCATGCATGTTTTTTGGTGCCACCTGCGCACCATTTTTGTACCGCGCAAGTGACTTGCGCGCCGGGACTGTGACTTGCACGCCGGGCTTGGATAAGAGTGTCGGGGTTGTTAAAGTTCATCTATCCTTTTGAAGCTTCATGAAAGCTAGAAGATCGCACGGTACCCTCAGTGAAAAGTGAGATTCATCTTCTGGTGAGAGTTGGACTTCATCAGAGCATCTACATACGACAGAGGATGCATTCTTATGCAATGATGATGAGACCTTCATGTCTATAAACTTATCGTGACTTCACCAACGGCAGTGAGCCAGGGGAGTCAACGAGAGTGACCCAAGGGACGCAGTGTGCTATCCCTAAACTTTTTTGTAAAGTCAGTGAGCCTAGGAGAGAGTGACTATTCCCGAAACATTGTAATCCACAACTAGTGAAGATTAGTGGAATTAGGTACGACCGGAAACCTATCGGCGTATGCTCCTTGTACGTAGACTTTAGTGGTGAACCAAGTAAAAAGTAATGTGTCTTCTCTGTGCATGTGAATGTTTTCTTTCTAATAATATTAATCATACAGGTTCACCCAGTTCCTACCAACGTGGGAACAAGATCCATCACATTAAAAGAAAAACGTTGTCACCCTGATTCACCCCTCCCCTCTCAGGGTGTCCCGGTGTCCTTCGCAGGGGAAGGATGGGTAATGAAACCTAGGGGCTGGTGAGGGAGTTCTCTCTGGATCCATATGTATTTGGAGCTTGATGATAGGCTCAATGCCAAGGGAGACAGAACAAAAACTTCTAGGAAGGGGCCTGGCCACAACAAAGAAGCAGTTAGTAATCTCAGTGAGGGAGAATGACAAAGATGGAGGTAGGGGTGGAAAGGATATAAATCTTGGTGTTCTGTGCATCATTCCATACAAGTGCACTTCCAGAAAAAGTCACTTAGATATCATTATGGAAAGAAGTGTGGAACCCCTCAAAGAAAATAGGTTTCAAGCATTGAATGACCTAAAAATGCATCAGAATCGGGTGGTGTTGTCCTTAAAGAAAAATTTTATCCTTCATTCCTTACTTTATAGTGACATGGTGTTGGATCTAAGGGAATCAATGATACCTAGGAGAAATCTAGTGAAATTGTAATCCAAGTGGTAAGGACCTTAAATTTTTCGTAAACTTCACTCTCATAGTGTAAACTCATTGATTGCCATTGATGATTAGCATATCAATCTTTCCACCAATACTAGGTTTCTCAGGAGATATTTCACATGAATAAACCATCCCTTTAGTCTGAGATATATGGATTTGAACTAAAAATCCAACATCCTAGTTATATGTTGTTTCATGTGGTGTTGAGCCGCCCCAATCCCCTTCTCACATCAGGTCGTTATTCTTGCATGACACGCCAAAAATTCTGGGACACACCCCCTTTGGTCCATGAATCATGAACTTAAACCATTTTCATCCTCTACCCATATTTCACATGGTGTGGGGACTCTATGGATGGAAGATTCACCTCACCCTCACTATATGTTCTAGTTGCATGATATGAAACCATGTGACATTTTGGTAAAATATATTCAACCTTAAAATACATTATCATAATCTTATTCACAAGATATTAAAAATTGTGTCCAATGTTCTCATTGCATGAAGTTACAAAACATGGTTCATGTCCCTATTGTATGATATAAAACATTGAAATGAATTTATCCTTCAACCGAGAGGGCTCCCTCTTTCTGATGCGGATCACTTACTGCACTATGTAGAAGAACTAAATAAGGATTGATTCCAATTTAATATCATGGGATATCAAGAGACTGAAAAATTATATATCATTGGCTCAGCTCACTCATTAAAATACCTCAACACTTCCATCATTGAAAACATGTTTTTATCTCACTCACGGATGCACTCCAACAAGGTGTGTTCTGACATGTGGTGGCAGAAAACAACGGGTGTTAAACCTTCACTCAAACATTTCAAAAACTCAAATTCAAGATGTAATAATCCTTAAACATAGGTCCTCATAATTCGAGAAGAGTATGTGTAATAGGGGACCAAAAAAACATTGCACACCTGGTCCGACAATGCAAAGATCGAGGGCAGCGGAGGTCCGTCAACGTGATGATCGAGGGAGGAGGAGGTCCGGCACATGAATATCTGGGGTGGTGGAGGTCCGGAAATGTGAAGATCGAAGGCAGAGGAGGTCTGGAAACGTGAAGCTCAGGGGGCAGCGGAGGGGATTTTCATGGTTACAGTACCGCAAGAGCTTTATGTCGTGATAAAACGAGGGCATTGTGCGACCGAATTTATAAAATATGGGACTACGGTTTTATCAGCACTGAAAAAGGGCAGATTAAGACTACCTTTATCAGTGCTAAAATTTTAGTGCTGATAATGGAATCCTTTATCAATGCTTTTTTAGCACTGATAAAGGTCCTCTTTATCAGTGCTAAAAAAGCAGTGATAAATCTTTCCTGTATCAATGCTAACTTTTTAGCGCTGATACAAGACTTCTTTATCGTCAATTTTCTAGCATGGATAAAGGGTCTCTTTAGCAGTGCTTTTTTAGCGCTGATAAAGGTTACCCTATGACATTGCTAAAATTTTAACAATGATATGGGGTTTCATTATCAGCAGTGTTTTTTTTGTGCTGATATAAGGTGGCACTTCCCTTGACAGTTTTTGTTGTAGTGAAACCATAGGATTCCTTCTCATAGTATGATTTTTTCTCGATGAAACCACTCCTCAAGTCATCGGTCATTTTTCAAATGTCATGAAGTCTCATGTAAAAGTTACCTAAGAGTCGATCATATCATAAGGGTTCCAACATAATAGACGATGCGTTAACTGGATGCTCGGTCTGTAAGTTATTAGAAATTTATTGCCTAGGGTTCGGTTGGATTCGGGGTCGATCCAACAAAGATGTACTCCAATTTTCACAAAAAATCTTTTGGAGTATTTCAAAAGGACTGTCTCACTCCTAGGATCCTAGCTTTGGAGATGGTTCATCAAACAGATGTCTGGTTTTCCAAATATGACATTTTAAGAATAACTGGGCTTAAGAGGGGTCTGGGTCCTGCCTGACCTGAGCAACCCAGTTTTGGGCCATCCTAACCCAACCCGCCCTGGTTGGGCTGGGCCACAGACTTCCCTGACCTGCCGGATGACGCGTCCCGATGCGCTGGAACTGCTCGCTATCCAGGTGGCCGCTAGCTCTTGAATGGCTTAAGAAGAGTCGTTCAACACTTCAATTAAGAGAACCACGCGGCACTACCCTGTGGTCCGCAGGACCTGCAGGGCATGGGTCCCCCTCCTTTTCGTGGATTCGATGTCACATCCCCTTCACTACAGCGTGTGATGGTGCGCCGCCTCGCCAACATGGTCGGCCCTTTGGTTCTCTCATGGCACCTCCCTCTTCCATGGCCGGCGAGTGCTGACGACCGTCTTCGCCGCTGGCACCGGTCGTCGGGGCCGCCTCGCTAGTGTCGCACCGGCGGATTCTTCCGCGGGCCATCGGGTGAGCTCGGTTGGACAGTTTTTCTTTCTGTTCGCACCTTTGTTCCACCTGGGATGCTGTTGTCACTATGCGGCTCTAGGATTCCGATTTTCATCCTGTTGGAAGTTTGTCACCGAAGAAAGAGACCAAACCGAAGCGGCAGAGGGTTTGAGCCTGGTTTGTTTGGCCTGCGCCCTCTACATTAGCATCATAACAAAGTGGTAATAAAAAATAACACCAAAGAGATATTGTTTAAACCCCATTCAAAACCCCCGAAACAACCACCCTCAAATTCAAGAATGAGTAAAAGAATCAATAGAGTTTCTTAAATTAATAAACAACCCCTACCTTAGATTTTATTGGAGATGAAACAGTGGTAGAATGAGAATCCGTTCTTTGATGTAGCTGCCAATGTTCCTCACACCTAGTTAGATCCCTCCAACAACTTCCAAGCTTCCATTCCTTGGGGGAAGTCGTCGTGTCACCTTTGCATAGGTTCCTTTCCTAGTGAAGTTGTGTCAAAACTCCACCCCGAGCCTCACTTAAATAGATGGAGGATGATATCTTAACACAATGAAGCATTAACGAGGTTTATTAATTAGACAATTAATTCACCTCCCATCTCTCTCAATGGTGTAGTTATGAAAAGAAAAGGTAAAGCCATTAAATGTCCTGAAAAATCGTCGGTCCCACCATCACCGGTCAACAGTTACAGAAAAAAAAATTTAACTTTGACAAGTTATTTTGTTATTTTCTGGTAAAGTCCAAAAAATATCTTTTTCTCCTGAACTACTACGGTCAAAGTGAAGCTTCCCTTAAGTGAATCTTGGCACTTCGGATTTAACGTTGCTCTCAGATTTCAATTCCAAGCACTGGTTCAAAAGTTAGATAATTTTGCTGACACGTTTACTGAACATACCTTAAAAAAAGTTCAAAAAATATTCATTATCACCCTCGACCCGTGCTGGTCGAGTTTAGGCTCTGCCAATGAGAAACACACCCTCACGATCTCAACTGTACTCTCGGATTTTCAATCTAAGTTACCATTTAGATGTTAAAGATTTTTACAATAAAATAATTGTCCCTTAATTATTTTATTTATATCCAAAAACTAGCTTCCACTGGTGGTCGGCATCGACCACTGTTAGTATCTGCCTAAGGAAAGGATACCCTCATGATTTCATCGGTGGTCTAAGATTTTTAATTTGAGTCACTGTTCGTGACTTATAAGCATTTAGAAAATAAAATAATTTTTATTTAATTATTTTATTTACAGTTATGCCATTTTTGGGTTTTCTCATCGAAGGCCTACGCTGACTAAACTTAAGTCACACTAAGGGTAAACCTGCCATCTTGAATGCAACGGTGCCATAGGATTTATGATCTGCGCACCCGTTTAATATTTATTCATATTTCTTCGGAAAACCACACATGCTTGATATTTAAAACTTAACATTTTTTGACGGATCATTCCGGGCACTTCCAGCCTCGGAATTACGTGTTGTCAGATTTCGCAATCTCAAAATAATTCCATATAATTAAAAACAATTATATAAAATTTTGGGAAATTACATTCTCCCCGCCTTAGGGTTTTGTGTCCCCAAAATCCAAAACAAAGGTAAAACAAAAAAATGAGGGTAATGAGAATGAATCTGAGCCTACGACTCCCATGTGCTCTCTTGGAGGTTTCCATGTTTCCACCAAACTCACACTAGAGGGATCAACCATCCATGAAGGACTCGCTTCTATCGATCCTCTATCTCCACTGGGAACTCTATAAAAGTCATCCCATTATTAAAGTCCAATTCATCCTAGTCGATGACGTGCGATGGATCATGCATGCATTTCCTCAGCTATGAGACATGGAAAACATTATTCACTCGGTGCATCTGTGGGGGAAGAACTTGGCGGTACTCCACCTCGCAAGCTCTTTTGAAAATCTGGAAAGGTCTGATGAACCTAAAATAATGATTTCCACCCTGGAAGACTCTATGAAATCCTCATCAGAGTGATACTCATAAGAAAACATGGTCTCCTTCCTCGAAATCTAAGAGTCTCTATCCCCTATCGACATAAGACTTATGCCTTCTCTATGCTGCCTTCATCCTCTCTTGGACGATCGACACCTTCTCAGTTGTAGCCCATACAAACTATAGACCCATATGTTCTGACTTCTTTAGGTATGTATAGCATAGTGGTGACGTGCAAGGTCTCCTATACAGGGCCTAAAATGGAGCCATACCAATGTTGGTGCGATAACTGTTGTTGTATACAAACTCCACTGGTGGAAGGTGTTCTTTCCAACTGTGACCAAAATTCAGGACACAAGCATGAAGCACATCCTACAAGGTCTATATGGTTTGCTTCGTCTGGCCATCAGCCCAGAAATAAAAAGATATTCTCAAGTGTGATGGAATATGGTGCTCAGCTTTCACTTGCAAACAAGTGAGGCATCGTGACGTAAACACTGCCACCGCTTTCTTCTTCCCTGGACACAAGTACTGACGTTAGAGGTATGGGTACATCATCGCCACACCTGGATGTAACACTAAAGGGGATTCATGAAACTCCATCAATAACTTATATAACAGTGTCACTGGTAACATGGTGGGTCCTCTAAAGAGGGTGACGTGATCCCCCCCTTCAGAAACATCCTTTATTAGACTGCCTTGAGGATATCTGGGCATGTCAGACCTCACATTCAACGTCCCCAAGATGTGTCTCCCAAACTCACTAAAGGATCTCCATATAGGGAGGTAATCTTGGAAACATCTTATGAAATGATGTTCCTGCACTCTGCCACTACTTTTGGGAACTTAAAACTTAAAACACATGTTGCCACGAGGGAATGGTTGGCCGACTCAAAAGTGATCGGTTGAACCATTTTTTTGCGTGAGTTTAACTCGTGCTGCCTGGGATTCCTTTTTCTCCGACCAAGGAAAACCCCATTCCGATGCTGTAGATATACCCAAATCTTTTTACCTAAAACAGTAATTCTAAGCATAAACTATGGATGACCAGTCCATATCCAAACTAACATCATAAGTCCTTAATGCTGCCACCAAGAGGTTCCAAATGAAACTCTAAACTCAAGGGTCAGATCACACTATCATCGTAAGTGTAATTATCAGGTCTCCTTTAATAGGTATCTCTAGACGTAAGGGTCAAGTAAATCATTTAACGAGAAACTTTAGGTCTTGAACAGGATTCGTGACAAGAAGGAATGACTAGTAACATTGTCTATTAATTATGGTATCGAGTAGTAGACACCGACCATACCACGAATCATTCATGGAGCCCTTGGGTTGCACTCCTTGACCGCATGCAGCTACTCCCTTCCCATATCCTACCATTACCTAAGCATGGTGGGGACCACATTGGGGTGGTGGTTGTAACATGTCGAATATATACCACCTCATGCTTCTCTCTTAGATCAACTTCCACGTCTATTTCCCTATAGATTCATCTATCCATTTCACTTCCTCTTCCCAAAACATTTTACACACCCAAGTCTCTGAGAAACGCAACAGTTTCCTGCATTTCCATTGCTAACATTCACTAGCTATTTCTACTCATCAAAATAACATTCAACACCAAAGGTTCTCTCTATCACCCTAACATAATTAGGAATGCACAGAGGAATAATACCGTCTTGGATGTCCCTAAACACAGCTTGGTCTAAGGTCCGAGACCCGAAGCCCAGCTCGTGTCATATTCATCGAGTACCTGGAATGGTCGATATGCCTCGAAGAATACTTAGATACCAACATGTCGTCCTTCCGAAGCTGTAGAATCTCTTGGGAGCACATACCCCTTATCATTTTTATGGAAATAGACCCCTTCATGTAAGAAGGTTCTCAAGTTCTGTCCACAGAAAATTCACCTCATCTTAAGGTTGGGGTAATCTAAACCCTGCCATCGCTCTACTGAGCCATGTAGGATGCTCATTTCAAGGACTACCACCCAATCTAAGGGTTCTATGGCTAAATGGAAACTCAATTTCTACCACAAGCTAGTCCTTATCCACCCATGAGTTGGGTTTGCCTCAAAACATGAGGGGTATCTATTACTGAAACTTATGTAAGGCACTGAGCCTATATGTGTCCTCTACTAGTAGCACCGGTAGTAACTGCTGACCAATGGGCAGTGGTATTGTTGGTACACTGCCCGAAGGTACCATCTCAGGCAAAAATCTTGGTACCAAATCCTCATCACACTATGGACCATCTTTATGGTCACAGATTGGAATCCTGGCTGGCTGGCTACGTGGAGGCATCTTGAAAGATAAACAAGATTAACCAAGGTCAATAAGTAATACGTAGAGAGTTGACTCAAATGAAATCAAAAGTAAACCATTTCCAAAACACACGGAATCAGTGTTTTTGTGCACTGAGTTGGAAATCAGAATTCAGGGTCTTGTTGTATGGATAAGTCGGTCGCCGCACCAACACTGGACTCCCAAAAATGAAAACCACACTCAAAACACATAATGATATTTCTTTATTGGAATGATCATATTTCTAGTTCATTAGTAGAACCGAATCCTCTAATACCAATTTGTCACGACTAGTCCCTCGGGGCCCTTGTCGTGACAACTCCAAACCTGCCTTCCATAGGCCAAGGGATGGCCACTAGCATAGGAAAGGTGTATCCCTAAAACGGGAAGGAATTTTCTTTAAACCTGTACAAACACACAACCCATGAACACAACAAGATGAAACCATGAATTAAAACTGCAGTAGTAAAAGATTGTACTGAAAGTAATGGGGTCAGACTACAAGCCCAATTGAAAGATAAAATACAATAGAAAATAGAAAACATCTCTTGAGATTGTCTGCCAGAGATCCTACTTGAAGGGTAGGTAAAGAACGTCTCCACAACTCGACACATCAACCGTCGCCATTGTCCACCATCGGTCCCTAGCTCCCAAAGTATCAGTCAAGGCTGCATGTCATCTACACAAGACACAACAATGTGCGGCCGAAGCCCATGCAGGGGTGAGTTTAACAATACTCAGTAGGGACCCTGAGACCCCCGAAGGTCTCTCCGAATTCCACAAAGGGATAACAAAAGAATGATCTCAATCAAAAAGAAAAAAGAAATAGACATAGCTCAAACCAGGTATAACGGGGTACAATAGTGCATATGATTTTTCGTAAGTCTAGATCATCTTACTCAGTCAATAGGCACTACTGCTGACCCAGTCAGGCTGACACAGCCCGACCAAGTTTGGGCTGAATCAACCTGGTTTAGGTCTGTCCCGGCCCGGACCAAACTGTCATGGGCCAGCCCGGTTGGGCTGGGCCGTGGACCGGCACAGCCCGCCTCAACAGGGTGGGGCCACAGAGGGCTCATCCCGTTGGGCCGCGGACCGGCCCGGCCCACTGGCTAGGCGCAGCCTACCAGGCGACACGACCTAGTGCAATGGAACGACTCACTAGTCGCCTAGCAGCTACCTTCTGAACGACTCAAGAAGATTCATTCGACTCTTCAATTAGAGGTGCCATGTGGCACTCCCACGTGGTCCGTTGGACCAGTGGGGTGCGAGTACCCCTCCTACCACGACTTCGATTCTATGGCCACTTCACCACAGCGCGGATGGTGTGCCACCCCTCCACTGTGTCCAGCTGGGTGTTAGCAGCCCCTTCAGGTCCGCCGCGACGCCAGGTGGCATCGCCTTCTTCTATGGCTGACGAAATCCTGCCGCCGCCTTCACCACCGGTGCTCCGCTGGCGGATTCTTGTCTTGGCCACCAAATGAGATCCAATGGTCCGTTTTCCATTTCTCTCGGGCCTTTGGGCCTCCCAAGATGCTTCTGCCATTGTGCGGATCTCTTATTCCAATTGACGTCGTGTTGGAACTTTGTTGTTGATGAACGAGACCAAAATGAAGTGGCGGAGGGTCTGGGCCTTGTTCGTTTGGCCTATGCTGTAATATCCCACTTCCTAAAGCCACCAAGAGGTGCCCCGTACTCGGTTGGTCACATGGCCTCAAGTGCATTTCCTCGAACACCAGAGGCTACCGACTAGCAGTGAGGGCCTTGGGTGTGAAAATGGGGAAATTATGACCTCATTGGCGGAGTACACAGTGGATGTACACAAATACATACAACAAAAGAAGCATTAAATACCAAACAACTGTAATGGTAGAAGACTGATAAAGGAAACAACTGGAGCAGATATATATATAAATAATGCATGATACATATATGTCTAGGAAAACTACCAAACAAGCCACAATGCTAGAATACAACAGTGCTAAACCAAAATGAAAAGGAAAGAAGATAAACTCCTTAGCATCACAATCCATAGCATTGTCACATGATCTCCAACTCCACAACAATCAAGAACCTGAAGTTGAAGGGTGCTTGCCCTTATCTATGCCTGTAATAATAAAATCTATTTGGGCCCAAAAGCATGACCCAAATAGGTTGTGAGACAAAATCCTAGTAGGAAACCACCTGAAGATTTGTGCCTAATCGTCAGTGAATATATGGCAGGAAAAAGTGTAGAAATCAGTAAAAAAGAAGGTACTCTGCAGCAAAAAATCCACAGTTTCTAGCATATAATTTACAAACAAGTAAGCAGCCACTCAAGCAAGTAGAACAAATAGGTAACCCTCTGGGTAGATCTCACAAATTAACCACTATCTTTCAACCAAAAAGTAATAGAAATCCTCTGGGAGGAACACATAGTCTCACCCCTCTGGTTCAGCTAAATAATAGACTCCCTGGGGAAGCACTCACTGTAAATTCCCTCTATAGTCTCGTATCGTACTAAAGGTGCTATGGGGAAGCAATCAACATCTCATTCCCCCTGTGGCCTACATCAAGGAACTATAGACACTCTGAGGAAGAACACAACATCAATTCCCCATGTGGTCTCGCATCATATTATAAAGATACTCTAGAGAATCCCTTACGTCCATTATCCTTATGGTCTACTACACTAGGTTCTCATAGCCCTGTGTAAATACAGCAAGTATCACATCACATAACGGCCAAAGTAACCTCCAGAACTACTTGGCTAGCATTCTACAGTATCTCAGCATGAATGAACAACAACAGTGAAAAGGTAAACTAGACTCAATGGTCTATACAGGCAAGAACATGCATGAAAAACACTTTCAAAGCCTAACAATTTGCCCAAAACACAATAAAAATTCTCTACTCTAGCATACAAGAAAAGCAGGCAAATCAATAGGGCTGAAATGGTAAACACGCAATACCCCGTTCATGGGTATTGGTGGAATTGCACAAATACTCAAATAATTTCTATAGAAAGGAACAAACCACCTACCTTGATGTTAGTAGATCGATATACTTGAACCACATGTCTTGAATCACCATAGAACATCAAAGATCTAGAAAAACGTCTAAACCATTCAACCCATGATAACATGGAAAAGAGAAGGAATTGGGAAACGAAGCTCTAGGAGAAGAGAGAAATCGCCGTTGTGATTCCAATGCACCAAACGGAGTTCGAATCAGAGGAAGGATGGAGGTTTGGGGGATCATTGAAAATCTGTGGCCGTTTGGGAGCTCTCGGACGAATGAGACCTAAAAAGAGACATTTCTGGCGATTAGACGTGAAACCGGTGCATTTAATGAAAAAAATAAAGTACACGATGTGTAATTTTGGAGTACATGGCGTGCACTCACCTTTACCGTACTCCTCTTTAGGTGGCCTTTATGTCACCACTACAAGGTAGTGGGTGTGTCCATGACACGGCCAGCACACGGACTCTAGCGGCATCATAGTACACGACATGTACTTATAAAGTACATGGCGTGTACTTTGAAAATTTCTAGATTTTCCTCTTTTCCTAAAAATGACCAGAAAAGGAAGAACATACCTAAAAAGAAGATCTGGGTTCTTACAAACTTCCCCCCTTAAATAAAATTTTTCCCGAATTTCCCTCGCACGATGTAGAAGAAGAAACCCTGAAAAGCTTCGACCACTGTGTTCGCACACTGGCCTCCCTCTCCCAAGTCACATCCTGTACCCACCTGTGCTGCCATAGAACTCGTACGAGAGGAACAGACTGTCCATGGAGAACCTTTTCACTGTGATCAACAATCCAGATCAGATGCTCTTCGAATGATGCATCCACATCAAGCTCAACCTCCTTGGGTTGAAGGACGTGAGACAGATCTGAAAAATAACGTTGGTGCTGAGAAAAGTGAAAAACTTCATGTATAGCCCGATACCTCTAAGGTAACTGCAATCGATAGGCAACCGGAACAACTCTCTCAAACACCTCAAACAGTCTGACGTACCTTAGTGAAAGTGATGTTATTAATATTTTCATGACTTATTATATACTCCTTTTACTTATTTTATATGAAATGTGCATAATTTGTGTGAAATATTAATGTTTTAATATTAAGTATAATTTTTGAGCATTTTTAGAAGTAGTCCAATTGAGTCAGTTTAATGTTTTAATAATAAATATCACTATACTGATCGAAATTGTGTGGTTCTTGTTTTTTAGGATTCTAATTTCAATATATAACATTTAATTAGAAGGTACCATGATCCAATTCTACCATTTGAAGGGTCATATGGTCCTCACAAACAAGACCAAAGAATCTGTGAACAAACAGGACCAGGCATGAAGATTGATTTACTGGGCTCAATTCAGAAATCCAAATGCCTTAATTTTCCTCCCAAGTTCTTAGTACATTTCAAAGAGTCCTTGATAAAAAATTTAGTACCCAATCACAAATACAAGGGGCCCAAATGAATCTTTATAATCCAGCCCACCATTATGGATGAGAACTAAAATCAGTATAGTATGCATGACATATCTCATGATGTAAGAATAAAATCGATATGATATTTTTCAGTGTGAAAGATATAATATAGGTGGATGACTTTGTTGAAGAAATAATTCATATTTGAAGGCATATTCCTATTCAAAAACCCTTTCACATTTTGGATATTAAAAAGACTGGATTGAAATGGATAGTTTATCTTTTTTTAATCAACCGAACATAATGTTTTATCCTTAAGTACAAATGACTGCAAATTTTGAGAGTAGTCGGCCAACGTTATTATATAAAACTTTGAAGAAGGATATTTCTAAATATTAGGCTGTCTGAATAGAAAAATTGGCGATGCAATTGGAGGGACAGATTGAGAATTCAAACAGTCCACTCCTTGGGCTATTAATACTCCCCCCTTCTCTCCTTGAGAGGGGTTGGCATTTCAGAAGATAAGAGAACATATTGGCACGACCAAAGCCTTGCCAAAGGCTTGGGAGGATCTTCCATACTCATTTTTTCACTTGAGATACCTTTCCTCCTCTCTTTGTTTTCACTTAATTTCGTGTTCTTCGTTTTTGTAATTTTGTAAGTCTTTTTCTTTGTAATTCTATTTTAATGCAAGTTACTTCTTCAATATCTCTTATTCTCATCCACCTTATGTAGTTTGATATTTATGTTCTTAAAATAGTTTAAATATAGTTGAATCTCCTTCCCTTATTTTTTTCCTCATTCAATCATAAATCCGTTTTTAATTATCATCATTGTTCGTGTGTGTGTGTGTTCGACGTACCACTCTTTTCTAATCCCTTTCTTTTTCTTCTATTATTAATTTATCATCATAATTATTATAACCAGAATATTAAACACCCAAATGGTTGAGTAAATATTTCATTGGGGTGAGTCAAAATTTAGGGATGTTAAGTGATTAAGAGTATTTTCTCGATTAGTATTTGTTAATTTAACATTGTGTATGTTGGACTTAATATGTCATGGATTAGTGACATCTTTTGTTTAAGATGTGGTTTCCATGGATTATTGGAACCATATATACACTAATATACACAAGTTCTAATTGATTTTAGAATCCTAGTTAAGTTAAGGCATGGATTAATTCTTTAACACTTAGGAATTCTAATCGACATCAACTTGTGAAGTGGGTGTTAATTTAAATGCAATATAAAGCAAAGATCAAGGATATCACAAGCTTAAATCCCTAATAATGAACTCACCCCAATATTTATCAATTTGTTAAATCAATTATAGTCAATCAATCATTTCAATTAAGCTATGAAAACAAATCCCTCTAATCAAAATACAATCAACTAAAAACAAACGACTATTACAAAGTATCATCACCGAGGATTCGACCCGAGTGCTACTATACACATTAGCAGAGCACTGGAACTTTGACCGGTCGATAGGCGAAAATCGGTCGTGCATTTCAAATGGAGTCGTTTCCAGGGATGGTGCTTTAATTAGTCATTAGTTTCTGGTTATTGTAAAAAAACAAAAACAAAAACAAAATTTTTAAAAAAAATGAAAAAAAACACAAAGAAAAACTCGTCTTCCTCTTAAAAATCATAAAGTGAAAAAAAAACACACAAAAAAAACACATCTTTCTCTTTCTTCCAAAATCTCTCTGAATGACCCATATCCTCCCAAACAATCTCTCGGATTTGTTTGACCCTAAAATTGAGCGAACACTTCTCCAACTAAGGAGGAACGTAAGAGATACTCAAATAATTCAAGAACCAGTCCTCATCCAACCAGTTGAAATTGAAATGACCACTCCTAGGGAAAAAACCCTAAAAGAACTCGCTTCGCCTGATATGAATTACCAACCTCTTGGTATTCAATATCCAAACATAGAAGTTGACTTCGAACTCAAATCGGGTTTGATTCATCTCCTCCCTCATTTTCACAGGCTAGATGGGGAGGATCTGCATCTTCACCTTAAAGAGTTCCAAGTAGTATGCTCTACCATGAAGCCTCAAGGGGTTTATGAAGAAAAAATCAAACTCCGAGCCTTCCCTTTCTCCCTAGATGGCACTGCTAAGTCATCGCCCTACTGACTTTCTCCGGGTTCCATAACTACACGGAATGACATGATGCGACTCTTCTTAGAGAAATTCTTTCCTACTTCTCGTACTGCATCTATCCGAAATGAAATAAGTGGTATCTGTCAGTTCCCAAGTGAATCACTCCATGAGTACTGGGAGAGGTTCAAAAATCTTGTTACAACCTGCCCACATCACCAAATCCCTGACGAACTCTAGATCCAATACTTCTATGAGGGGTTATTGGTTATGGAGACAACTCTCATAGATGCCGCAAGTGGCGGTGCTCTTGTTGATAAAACTCGTGTAGCAGCAAGATATCTCATAAGTAACATGGGTACAAACACACAACAATTCCATACTCTAGCACATGCTGAAGTCAAAAAAGCCCAAGATAATCAATCGATTGAGCCGAACAAGATGACCGAGTGGATGAGTGAACTTATAGGTCTTGTGCGACAGCTAGCTGTGGCCACCAAATCCCCAACCTCATCTTCTCCACAATCAATGTTTGCTGGACCTATCAAAAACATTGGGATCTGAAACTCTCCATCTAATCCAACTGACACTTGTCCACAACTTCAAGAGGATCAATCTGATTCTTCTGGACCAATGGAGCTCAATGCAGCATATGCTCAGTGGAACACCAATCCTCAACTATCAGGTCAGTTTGTTAGAAACTTAAACCAACCTCACTCTGAGCCCTTCTCCCTTAACTTTAACCAAGTATTGAGGTATGGTAACCCCATGTCTCACCCCCCTCAATTACCTCCTCAAAACCCAAACCAATTCCAATATGGTCAAGGTGGTGGTAACTTCCATCAACCTTATCCTTTTGTTCCTCAACCTCAAAGGAACAATCCTCCTCCTGGATTCCATTATCCCAGTGAGCCTTCCCAATTCCAAAACCAATACAATCAATTTCTCAAGAACCAAAATCAAGGAAATCCCAACTAGGGACAAGCCTCTTCTTCCAAGAAACCATGGGAATGTGCAGTGGAAGATCTTGCCACCTTCACCTGTTCTATCCTTAAAAACATTGAAACTCAAATAGGTCAACTTGCATCCCACCTGAGCTAGCAACAACAATCAAATTCTTCCCAACTCCCAACTCAATCATTTCCCAACTCCAAGGGTAAAGTAAGTGCAATTTCACATAGATCAGGAAAGCAACTTGATATGACTCAAGATAAATCCTCAAACACTCCTTTGAATGTTGAACTAGAAAATAAAAAGAAAATGAAAATTGAAAAGGAATCTGAATCCATTCCATCACCTCCTTCCATTCCACTTAGGAACTCAATTCCTTTTCCTCAAATTGTTTCCAAGACATGGAAGTCCATTGAACCTGATCTTGAAATGCTTGACATGTTTAGACATGTTGAAGTCAACATTCCCCTCTTAGATTCCATAAAAAAAATTCCTAATTATGCCAAGTTTCTCAAGGAGTTGTGTACCCACAAGAGGAAACTTAGGACCTTTGAAAATGTTTCCACCCAGCAGTCCATACCGATTAAGTGCAAAGATCCGGGTACCTTTATGGTTCCATGCCAAATTGAAAGTTCCAACTTTGATGATGCACTCATAGACCTAGGAGTCTCAATTAATGTCATGCCCAAATCCATCTTCTCCAACCTTGTTCTAGGTCCCTTACATCCAACAAGTGTTTTCATTCAGTTAGCCAATCGAAGCACAGCCAGTCTTGAGGGAATAATTGGGGATCTCTTTGTCCGAGTCAATGATCTTATCTTCCCTGCTGATTTCTATGTTCTTGACATGGAAGGTGAGACGAACTCTTCTCAATCTCCCCTAATTATAGGAAGACCATTCCTCATGACTGCGAGAACCATGATTGATGTCCATTCAGGCATCTTATCCATGGAATTCGGTGACCAACTGGTCAAGTTCAATGTTTTCCAAGCCATGTGATACCTATCTGAGGATCACTCTGCATTCTCAATCCATTCTTCTGAGGACACTTCTAAGATTCAATCTAACCCCATTCCACCATGTTCTTCATGTTCTAATGATAATGGATCTTGTGAAATCTTCACCATGATTAACAAAGTCATAAATGGTTAAGTTGATGTGGACTACTCATTCACAGACTCCATCAATCTAGAGGAACTTGAAAACTCTCTTGAATCCCACATCAACTCTGATCTCTACTGCTCCACATTGAACAGTATTAAGGAAAATGAATCTGAAGCAACTTAAGTCCCTTCATCCATTCCTGAGATGTCTAAACCTCAAATGATAGATGATACTTATCTAAAACCTCTTCCTGAACACCTGAAATATGCATTCCTTTTCCATGATCAATCTTATCCTGTCATTATCTCTTCTTCACTTACTGAAACTGAGGAGTCCAAACTTGTTTAGGTGTTAGAGGAAAAAAAAGTCCTTAGGTTGGAACGTAGATGACATACCAGAAATAAACCCTTCCCTTTGCATGCATCACATCCATCTTGAGGAATCATCCAAACCAATTAGACAACCACAATGAAGACTGAATCCACTCATCCTTGAGGTAGTTAGGGAAGAGATCACCAAGATTCTTCAAGTTGGTATTATCTACCCAATTTATGATAGTGAATGGGTTAGTCCAATTCAAGATGTACCTAAGAAGGGTGGGATAACTGTTGTCGCAAATGAACATGGAGAGGTAGTCACAACTCGAGTGAAGAACAAATGGCGTGTGTGCATCGACTATAAGAAATTTAATTTTGAAACCCGAAAAGATCACTACCCTCTTCCATTCCATGATCAAATGCTAGAAAGATTGGCCGGAAAGTCACACTATTTCTTTCTTGATGGATACACCAGCTATTTTAATATCCCAATCTCACATCAGGACCATGAAAAGACTACTTTCACATGCCCCTTTGGAACATATGCATATAGAAGAATTCCTTTTGGACTTTGCAATGCTCCTGCAACATTCCAGAGGTGTATGATGAGTATCTTTTCAGAATTCATTGAACACTGCATGGATGTCTTCATGGATGACCTCACCATTTATGGTGAGTCATTTGAATCTTGTTTGAATTCACTCTCTCTAGTCCTTCAAAAGTGTGTCAAGTGTAACCTTGTGTTAAATTTTGAAAAATGTCACTTCATGGTTGCAAATGGGATTGTTCTAGGGCACATAATTTCAAAAGATGGTATTGAAGTCGATCCTACCAAAATTGAAGTGATCCAATCACTTCCTGAACCCACTTATGTTCGAGACATTCGTTCATTTCTCGGTCATGCTGGTTTCTATCAGAGATTCATCCATAACTTCAGTAAAATTTCCCTCCCACTCACTCGTTTTCTCCAAAATGATGTCACCTTCCATTTAGATGAGGTCTGAAAAAGAGCCTTTGTTGAACTCAAAACTGCTCTAACATATGCCCCAATAATCCAACCCTTAGATTGGTCTTTACCCTTTGAGTTAATGTGTTATGCTTCTGATAGAGCTGTTGGGGCTGTTCTTGGTCAAAGAAGATAAATAATTCCTCATTTCATCTATTATGCCTCAAAAAACATTGGATGAAACTCAATCTCACTACACTGTCACTGAAAAAGAACTTTTAGAAGTGGTTTTTTCCTTAGCTAAATTTCGGCCCTATCTCTTAGGTGCCAAAATCATAATCTTCACAGATCATTCTGCTATAAAGTTCTTACTAAAGAAAAGTGATTCCAAACCAAGGCTAATAAGATGGATCCTAATGCTCCAAGGGTTTGATCTTGAAATAAAAGATAGATCCGGAAAATAAAACCCTATAGATGATCACCTGAGTAGAATTTCTAATTCTTATCATTCAGAAATCATTGATCCTGAATTCCCCATTGAGAACCTTTCGTCTCTCACTCCAAAGTTACCATGGTATGCCCCAATTGTAAATTGTTTGGTTTCTGGTGTTTTCTTGAAATTTTTTCAAAAGAACAAAAAATGAAGTTGAAAAGTGATTCAAAATACTATTTTGGGAAGAAAATAAACTTTGGAAAATTGGGGCTGACATGGTAATTATGAGATGTGTTGAAGAAAATGAGCATTCTTACATCTTAGAATTCTGTCACTCACTTCCCGGAGGTGGCCACTTTGGACCACAAAGGACCTCCCGAAAGGTCCTAGACTCTAGATTCTTCTGGCCTTTACTCTTCAAGGACTCACATGAGTTCTGTCAATCATGTCCCACTTTCCAAAAGTTCGGCACAATCTCCAAAACAAATGAAATTCCCCAAAATCCTTTAATCTTTTGTGAAATCTTCGACGTTTGGGGAATCAATTTCATTGGACCATTTACCCCTTCCAATGGATTCTCATGCATTCTCCTTGCAGTCGATTATGTTTCAAGGTGAGTTGAGGCCAAATCCACTAGGAAGTATGATGCTCATACTATTAGTGAGTTCTTAAAGACCCACATCTTCTAAAGATTTGGCACACCATGTGCCTTGATCAGTGACTTAGGAACCCATTTTTGTAATAGAACCATGGAAGCTTTTCTGAAAAAGAATGGGGTTATACATAAAACTTCAACTGCATATCACCCTCAAACAAATGGCATGGCTGAACTCTCTAATAGAGAAGTGAAAAGGGTACTTGAGATAATTGTTAAGCCCACCAGAAAAGACTGGCCTCAGAGACTTGGTGAAACCCTTTGGGCTTATCGAACTGCCTATAAAACACCCATTGGGATGTCTCCTTTTAGGCTAGTTTTTGGTAAAGCATGTCACTTACTAGTTGAAATCCAACATAAGTATTTTTGGGCTGTGAAAACCTGTAATTTTGATTGTGAAAAATCTGGTGAAGAAAGATTGTTGCAATTGGATGAACTGGAGGAGCTTTGACTTGAATCCTATGATAATTCCAATCTGTACAAAGAGAAGGCTAAGGTACTCCATGACAAACACATCCTGAGAAAGATATTTCATGAAGGTGAAAAGGTAATACTCTTCAATTCTCAATTTCGGCTTCACCCAGGTAAGCTTAATTCTCGTTGGGAAGGTCATTTTGTTATTACTAACGTTTACCCATTTGGTGTAGTGCAAGTCCAGGACCCCTCTTCCAAAAGGAAATTCATAGTTAATGGACATCAGTTAAAGCATAACCATGAGAGGATGCACAATCCTGGATCAACATCGACTTCCATTGGCTCCCCAACTTCTCTAACCGAACTACCACTAGATGGAGAAGGCGACCAGCCAAATCCATACCATGGGGAACCTCTTTCCCTTTAACTCTCTCTATCTCTTCCTCTCTCTACCTCTTTATTATTTTTCCTCTCTCTTTAATTTTTTTTACCACTTTCCTTTTCAAAACCATTCTTTTTCACTTTCTCTTTTTTGTGGCTGTATCTTTATAAAAAATATATATATATATATATAAACCTAAAAAACTAAAAAAACCAAGAAAATAATCACATAAAAAAATACAAAAAAAAATTAAAGAGTCATGCTTACTCACCATCGAGTTTTGAAATTTTGTACAACCATTTTGGGGAGTTAACAGACATGTTTTCATCTCAAAATTTTTTTATTTTCATTATGACTTTGGATAAAGAAATTTGTGTCAAAACCAACACATTTTGAATGCTCAATTTTTGATTTGGATAATTCTTTTCTTGAACCATCAGGAACAACATTTGATTTCATTCCAAGGCCACCTATGGCCATCTTTTCAAAATGTGTGTTTTCACCCCCATTTGTGAGTCTTGAGTTTGTGGACCTTCGAACTGAATTTACTACCTTAGTGTGTATTAATATGATACAGGCATTTTCTGAACCACATGAGAATCACAATAGCCAAACAGCCTCCCATTTACCTTACATTAATCCTCCTTTTGAAATCCCCTTCGAGCCTATGAAAACCTTTTCTTTGATAGCCACATTACAATCCCAATACCTTTTCCCACCCAATATCAACATGGATTTTCATTGCATAATTTCTTTTAAATTTAAGTGTGGGGGGGAATGGAGTTCATTGTTTGGGTACCCTATTATTGATTTTCAATGAGTTATCATCTACTTGAGGACAAGAATCCATTTCAGTGTGAGGGAGAGGTTGTCATTAAGTGTGTTTTGGGGAATTTAATGAACTTCCATTTATGTAATTTTGTAAATGTTATTGACAAGTGTTCAAAAAAATGATGAAAAAAAATCAAAAAAAAATGAAAAATTGGGTTGTGTCTTGGGTAGGTCAAAAATAACTCTTACTCAACCTTTGATCTTGTTATAACTATTATAATTAGTGTCGTGAGGAGATCAATCATGGGTTGGGTAATGAGTGTGAGATCTTTTCCAAGTTCAACTTTCGAAAAAACAAAGAAAAAAAGGAGAAGAAAAAAAGAACACTTGCATTATATTCTTATTGGGAGAAGTTATGTGTTTTGTAAATATTTCATCTTCTCATTACCTTCATATTTTCTTCCTCTATTGTGTTTTTCTTCACACAATCATTCCCTTGTAAATATGTGTTTTCATTTCCTTCCATGTTTTATTTCAAAAAAAATGTGCATTGCTTTTTCTATGTTGGTATTTTAACCCTCTTATTCTCTCTCTTGGACATTATATTCCTACCATCCCATAGCCACAGAAAAACCCATTAAAAATACCTCTTGATTCTTGTTCACTTTGGATAGGGATTGTAAGTGGAGAGCTCTATTCAAACTCTAAGATTTTCACTTTTGGTTGGTGAAAGAGTGAACCTCCACAAATAAATTTTATCATTTTGAGAGGTGTGAGTTTTGAGTGTCCACATCTTCCATTTCTAAATTTTAGTATGAAAAAATGAATTAGTTTTGGAACATTTTTTCTGTAAAAATTTGTGTTGGATTTCAAAATGGATGAGTGAAATAGTCTAAACCTCCCCTGATTGGAGAAACAAAATTTTATTATCTGTTGGTGAGTAAAAATGATTTTGTCATGTTTTTATATTTGTTTCACATGAGGACATGCACAAAACTAAGTGTGGATGAGTTGATGTTATTAATATTTTCATGACTTATTATATACTCCCTTCACTTATTTTATATGAAATGTGCATAATTTTTGTGAAATATTAATGTTTTAATATTAAGTATAATTTTTGAGCATTTTTAGAAGTAGTCCAATTGAGTCAGTTTAATGTTTTAATAATAACTATCACTATACTGATCCAAATTGTGTGGTTCTTGTTTTTTAGGATTCTAATTTCAATATAAAACATTTCATTATAAGGTACCATGAGACAATTCTGCCATTTGAAGAGTCATATGGTCCTCACAAACAAGACCAAAGATTCTGCAAAAAAACTGGACAAGCCTTGAAGATTGATTTACTGGACTCAATCCAGAAGTAAAAATACCTTAATTATCCTCCCAAGTTCGGAGTACATTTCAAGGAGTACATGATAAAAATTTCAGAACCCAATCACAAATACAAGGGGCCCAAATGAAGCTTTAAAATCCGGCCCACCATTCTGGATGAGAATTAAAATCAGTATAGTATGCATGACATATCACATGATGTAAGCCTATAATCGAGATGAGGTTTTGAAGTGTGAAATAGAAGATATATGTGGATGACTTTGTTGAATAAATAATTAGGATTTAAAGGCATCTTACTATTCAAAAACCCTTTCACATTTTAGACTTTAAAAATACTTGATTGAAATGGACAGTTTATCTTTTTTTAATCAACCAGCCATAACTTTTGATCACTAAGTCTAAATGACTCCAAATTTTTTGAGTAGTCAGAAAACTAATGTATATACAACTTTTAAGAAGGATATTTCTCCAGATTAGGCTTTTGGAATAGCAAAATTGGTGATGAAAGTGGAGGGACAGATTGGGAATTCAAATTGTCCACTCCTTGGCCTATTAATACTCTCTCCTTCTCTCCTTGAGAGGGGATGGCATTTCAGAAGAGAGGAGAACATATTGGAACGACCAAAGACTTTCCAAAGGCTTGGGGGGATCTTCCATTCTCAATTTTTCACTTGAGAGACCTTTCCTCCTCTCTTTGTTTTCACTTAATTTTGCATTCTTCATTTTTTGTAATTTTGTAAGTCTCTTTCTTTGTAATTCTGTTTTCATGAAAGTTACTTCTTCAATATCTCTTATTCTCATCCACCTTCTAAAGTTTAATATATGTTTTCATAAAATAGTTTAAATATAGTTGAATCTCCTTCCCTTATTTTTCTTCCTCATTCAATCAAAACCCGTTTTTAATTATCATCATTATTCGTGTGTGTGTGTTCGACGTACCACTCTTTTATAATCTCTTTCTTTTTCTTCTATTATTAATTTATCATCATAATTATTATAACCAGAATATTAAACACCCAAATGGATGAGTAAATATTTCATTGGGGTGAGTCAAAATTTAGGGATGTTAAGTGATTGAGAGTATTTGCTCGATGAGTATTCGTTAATTTAACATTGTGTATGTTGGACTTAATATGTCATGGATTAATGAAATCTTTTGTTTAGAATGTGGTTTCCATGGATTATTGGAACCATAAATACACTACCATAAACAAGTACTGATTGATTTCAGAATCCTAGTTATGTTAAGGCTTGGATTAAAGCTTTAACACTTAGTAATTCTAATCGACATCAACTTGTGAAGTGGGTGTTAATTTAAATGCAATATAAAGCACAGATCAAGGATATCACAAGCTTAACTCCCTAATAATGAACTCACCCCAATATTTATCAATTTGTTAAATCAATTATAGTCAATCAATCATTTCAATTAAACTCTGAAAAAAACCCCCTAATCAAAATACAATTAACTAAAAACAAATGACTATTACAAAGTATCATCGCCAAGGATTCGACCCGAGTGTTGTTAAACACATTAGCAGAGCACCGGAACTTTGACCGGTTGATAGGTGACAATCGACCGTGCGTTTCAGAAATCTTACCCTGTATCTTAATCCTCCTATTCCTCAACCTCGGTCTGACATGCAGGAAAACTTGATCCCCGACCTCGAACTCGAGAGATCATCTCCGTTGATCAGCATACGACTTTTGACGGGACTGTGCAATAGCTATCTTCTTCCAAATCAACTATATCTACTTTGTGGTCTCCTGAAAATGACAAGGTCCCCGCAAAGCTTCCTCTATTGTCTCCAGCCAACATAAGGGTGATCGGCATGACCTACCATACAAAGCCTTATAAGGTGTAATATAAATAGTTTCTTGAAAACTATTATTGTAGGAAAACTCCCCAAGAGGTATATGCTTCTCTCAAGCACCTCCAAAACCAAGAATGCATGCTCGGAGCATGTCCTCAAGCACCTAGATTTTATGCTCAGACTGACCATCTGTCTGGGGATGGTATGTTGTACTCAAAATTACTTGTGTACCCAAAGCCTTCTGAATCCAATTCCAGTACCTAGATGTAAAACATGCATCTCTATCTAAAACAATGGAGTGTGGAACTCCATGGAGACCTACAATATCTCCAATTTATAACCACCCCATCACATCAATGTTGAAGGTCTCCTTAATCGGTAAGAAGTGAGAAACCATCGTAAGTCTGTCAATGACGACCCATACAATATCTTTCCCACGAGGTGATCTCGGTAACCCTATCAAAAATTCCATCATGACGTCATTCCACTTCCACTCAGGAATGGATAATTGATGTAAAAGACCTGCTGGTCGCTGATGTTCTGCCTTCACCTGCTGACAAGTGGAACACCTCATGACAAAACCAGTAATGGCTCTCTTTATACCTGGCCACCAAAACTAGCGGTGTAGATCATGATACATCTTGGGGATGCTAGGATGAACTGCCCAAACCAAGGAATGAAAATCCCATATCATCTCCTCACGTATATCTGCTAGCACCCATATGCATCCCTAGAACCGCAAGATGTCATCCTTCCCTATGGTCCACCCAGGAATAGGGTCCTCTTTTGACATGCTTTCCCATAGGACTATGCCTTTAGAATCTGATAGCTTCCTCATTCGTACCTGATCAAGAAGTGTAGAGGTAACAACTACATAAGATAGAAAAGTCCACCATGTCTGTCGTGCTCCTCCAAATGCATCTTGGAGAATAGAGCCACAAGTTTCCACTCACTACTATCCTCCAGAATTGCATGTATCTGAGTCCTCCTACTCAGTGAATCAGCCATAGTATTTCCTTTCCCAGGCGTATAGGCAAGCTCAAAGTCAAAAGACTGAAGGTACTCAACCAACCTTCACTATCTCAAATTCAGACCATGCTGGGTGGATATGTACTTGAGACTCTTGTGGTTGGTGAATAACACAAAGTGCTCTCCCATAAGATAATGTATCCAACAACGTAGGGAATGAACAACATCTGCCAACTCTAGATCGTGCGTCGGGTAATTCCTCTCATGTGGCCTTAACTACTAAGACCTATAAGCAACGACTCCATCTCCATGCATAAGCACATCTCTATCCTGATACCTGAGGCATCACAGTAGACAGTGTATCTCTTTTCTCGATCTGGAAATACTACTATCAGTGCTGAAGTCATCCTCCCTTCCAGCATCTGAAAGGACAACTCACATGAATCTGACCATAAATTCTTTGCAGCCTTCTTAGTCAGACCATTCAATGGTGCTGCTAAGAATGAAATGTCCTATATGAAGCATATGTAGTATCCAGCTAGCCCCAGAAAACTCCGCACATCAAAGAAGTTCTTCTACTGCTTCTGGGAAACTACTGCTCTCACTTTTTTTGGGTCCACTGAAAATCCTATCTATGAGATAACGTGGCCCAAAAAGTGAATTGAATCCATCCAAAAGTGGCATTTTTAGAGCTTATCATATAATTGATGCTCTCTAAGTGTACTCAGAACAATATCAAGATGTGTGTAACGGTCATGTAGAGTGTGAGAGTACACCAATATATCATCCATGAAGACCACCATCAAAGTGTCTAAGTATGGATGGAACACTCGGTTCATCAGTGCCATGAAAACTTCAGGTGCGTTTGTGAGACCGAACGACATAACCATATACTCGAATAGAGCGTACCTACGCCTGAAGGATATAAGAGGTATATCTGATGGTCTAACGCTCAACTAATGATAACCGGATCTCAAGTCGAACATCGAGAAAACTCTGGTCCTCGAAGCTGATCAAAGAGATCATCAATCTTAGGTAAGGGATATCAGTTCATGACCGTCAACTGGTCCAGCTTCTGATAATCCACACTAACCCTAAGGGTACCATCTTCCTTATTTGTAAACAGAACAGGTGAACCCCAAGGAAAAGTACTAGGTTGGATGAAACCCTTTGCTTGTAGCTCCTCCAACTGCTTCTTGAGCTCCTGAAACTCAGGTGTATCCATAATATAAAGAGGAATGAATACAGGTGCCTCTCCTGGAATGAGCTCAATCGAAAATTCTATCTCTCGCTCCAGAGGCAGACCTGAAAAGTCCTCTAGAAAGACATCTCTGAAACATTCCAACACTGGAGAAAAGTATAACTATGAAGTCCCCTAGTCATCCAGATAAAGACTAGAAATATGGGCTGTAATGGCTCCCAACCCATGATTCTTTGGACCCACTCTACTCTCCCGGACATCCCAATTGCCCTTATAAAGAAAATATCCACCCTCTGGTGATATGAAACTCATCCTACGGTGATAATAGTAGACGACTACCTGGAAGATATTTATCCAGTCCATCCTGAGAATAAAATCATAGCCTACCATCTCTAGGACATAGAGATCCCATAAAAAGTGATACCAAGCCACCTCTTGAGGTCACTCCTTGAACTGACGTACACTAGCTGTCCTAGTCCCCAACGGTGTGTCTAGATTCAAAGTATTCATAAAGGAAAATATGTAGAGCCCAAGGCTATCCACAACATCAACGGAGATAAATCTTTGGGAAGCCCCTGTATCGAAAAGAGCAGAAAATAAAACTAAGGCTACTAAGATCGTACCTCGAACTATAGAGGGTACGAGATCCTACTCCTATTGGATCTGCTCCACTACAAAAGCCTGACCTGTACCACGGTCCTATGACCCTTGTTAACCGCTCTGAGCTGATCCACCCTACTGTCACTGAAATACTGGTGACTGAACACCATGGCCTCGACTTCCACCTCGTCCCAAACGGCCAGAAGAACTCCAGTTCCCAGACTAGTGAGAAACTGGTGGTGCTACACCTGAACGAGGAGTCATGGATGAACCCATGTCACCAGCTGCAGGTGATAAAACCTGACCGAAGTGCTGAAGGTGACTCATCATTCCACAAGCTCATCACTCCGCTAGGTCTGTCGGGCACTGCGGCCTCGTATGCACATCCCTTCTACACTGGTAGTACACCACCTGGCTACCTGAAGAAGTGTCTCGCTGCCTCAGATCACCACACGTAGACTCCCTACGGAGCTTCCTTCTATCAGTTGGTGAAGCACTAACTCTAGAACTGGAACCTCCCTAGCTCTCAACTCTGGAATCTCTCAGATTGTGCTCTACAATCAGTGCCTAGTTGACGATGGAAGTGATAAAAGTCAGCTTAAAGATATTCACATTTCAGTTGATCTCCCTTATAAGATCATCCTCAAACTGCCTTTCCAAGAAGAAACCATCTCTTCTTTGGAGGGAGGTGAAGCACTGAAGATCAGTGACAAAAGAGGAATACTCCATGATAGAAAGAGTACCCTACTCTAGGCTCATGAACTCCCAGGCTTGTTCGGCCCTCAGGGTCTTTGGAATGAAGTAGTCGAAAAAGATGCACTGAGACTCCTCCCACGCCATAACCTACTAATGACCCGTCTGTGAGATCACATCCCACCGCCTCATGGAGGAGTCTCAATTCATGTAGGTAGCGAGCTTAACTCTCCTTTATAGTGGCATCTCTAGATGATAAAATATCATCATCATGGCTTCTATCCATGAATCTGCAGCCTGAGGTCCTCCTTCCCCTAAGAAGGTGAGAGGATGCTGCTGCTGGAAAACCCGCGTCAAGTCTTCCATAGTCGAGGCAAGAGGCAGTGCTCTCTAGAAGGTCTGCATCATCCTCAGAAATCCTTCCCTAAACTGCACATCAGAACTTGTAACTGATATCACTGATGGTGCCAAGGCTGGAATAACAGGAGGATCTGTGGGAAGTCCTTAATTATCCATATTCGGTGTCTGGTCACCTCCTGGAAACTGGCGTACAACCAGAGGATGTATCGGTGCCATGAATCTTCAAGGTCAAATGCACACCTTAGATTAACATTATCAAGGACTGAAAACTAGGAACTTTAGAAGGTAATAGGAGAAATAAAGCATTCAATATTTACAAAACATTACTACACTGTGTGTATAAATACTACACGATGTGCTCCCTTAAATCATTTACATGGGTGTGAACTTCTGCCAAAACTGGTCATGTAATACACCAAACACACAGCGTGTACCTAAATCATCTTCCCCTTCCCGAGTCCTTCTACATGGTTAATCCACATGGATCTCCTAAGACAAAACTACATGGCGTATTCAAGGTAGACACGACGTGTACTCAACAAGCTTCACCTGGCCCATTTTGTTAGTGATACAGACTGTGTAACTAGGTTACACTACACGGCGTGTCCCAGAAGAACACGGTGTGTACACCGATGTCCCAATAGACCATGTGGTTAGCTACACAGCTGGCTACACAGCTAACACTACACGGCATGTTCCAGGCAGACATGGCAAGTATGAGAAAGGATGAAACTGAACCGTGTTATTCGTGACATGGCAGGGTACCTTGGTCAGACTACACGACATGGTAATTGTGGACACAGTGTGTATAAGAAGAGACTCCAACAACCATGTTTTTAACTACATGGTCGGACTCCTAGGATTACACTAAACGGCGTGCACAACCGGTACATGGTGTGTTCCCACAATGTTTTCCCTATCTTATGTCTCTACCCACATAGCCTGTGACACAGTTAGAGATTTCATAGCATGTATAAAAGTTAAACTGTGTGTACTTAAGAAAAATTGTTTCTTCCCTGACAGAAGAACACAAGGCATGTGGTCAATACTACATGGCATGTATTCTGGGTTTTTCCGGACAATAAGCCTCAAAAACTACTCCAGATCCCAGAAAACACTGAAACGTACAAAGAATGTTCCAAATTCGGATTTGCGAGGGCCCATACTCCCCAAGAATCAAAGTTTGGCATCTTTAACAAGTTACAAACAAGGTAAACATGTCAATGGTCCATGAGATTCCAGTCCATGAGATCCCACAACACCTCAGGAACCAAAATTTGTCATTCATTCAGGTAAAACCTTACACAATCAATGATCTAACAAGAAGAAGATATTTTTATCAAGGCATATATCACAACAACATGCATATTCTACACAACATATATCACAAAAACATGCAATTGCGAATGCATCCTAGATGACATGGCAAGAATGGATGAAATGTGATTTCTAGGAAGTGCCTATATGATGCATGAGATGGCATACCCTAATCTCATCGGGTTGCGATAGAAATAGAGCCTCAATAACATCAACGGTAACCACATAAAACATGTGAATCACTCAAGGTGAAATCAAATTAATTTAAATTTGAAAATCCAGAAAAATTGCAATTAAACGAGGTAGATTGGATTTTACATGTACACAGGTTAGTTACTCCCATGTACAACTTATTACCAAGTACCTATTCCATCCTAACCCTGGATTAAGGCTCCGAATGGTAAGTCAAGAGAAAAGAATTCCTCTGATACCACTTTGTAACATCCCGGTTCAGGAAGCCACCCAGAGGTGGCCCGTACCCGGTTGGTCAAATGGCCTCAAGCGCATTTCCCTAAATGTCAGAGGATTTAGACTAGCTGTGAGGGCCTTAGGTGTGAAAATGGGGAAACTATTCCCTCATTAGTAGAGTACACAGCAGAAGTACACAAATATATACAACAGTATAAGCAGTAAATACCAAACAGTAGTAATAGTATAAGACTAATAAATGAAACAATTGGAGACAATATATATATATATATAAATGATGCATGATACATATATGTCTAGGAAAACAGCCAAAAAAGTCACAATGCTGGAATAAAACAGTGCTAAACCAATGTGAAAAAGAAAGAAGATAAACTCCTCAGCATCGCAAGCCATAGCTTGGTCCCATGCTCTCCAGCTCCATAACAATCAAGAACCTGAAGTCGAAGGATGCTTGCCCTTATCTATACCAGCAACAATATAATCTGTTTGGGCCCAAAAGCATGACCCAAACAGGGTGTGAGACAAAATCACAGTAGGTAACCACCTGAAGATTTGTGCCTAACTGTCAGTGAATATATGGCAGGAAAAAGTACAGAAAGAAGAAAACAAGAAGGTACTCAGTAGCAAATAATCCACAATTTCTAACATATAATTTACAAACAAGTAAGCAGCCACTCAAGAAATTAGAACAAACAGGTAACCCTCTGGGAATTTCTCACAGTCTAACCCCTATGGTTCAACCTACAAGTACTAGCAACCCTCTGGAAGGCATAGAAAATCTCACCCCTCTGGTTCAACTGAATAATAGAATATCTAGGGAATCACTTATCGTCAATTCCCCCTATAGTCTCATATTGTAATAAAGGCGCTCTGGGGAAGCACTCAACATCTCATTTCCCCTGTGGCCCATGTCGAAGAACTACATACACTCTGAGGAAGCACTCAATGTCAATTCTCCCTCTGGTCTCGCATCATATTATAAAGACACTCTGGAGAAGCCCTTATGCCCATTCTCCCTATGGTCTACTACACTAGGTTCACACAGACCTACGTAAATTCAGCAAGTATTGCATCGCAGAATGACCAATGTAACCCCAATTACTACTTGGATAGAATTTTATAGTATCTCATCCTGAATGAACAATAGCAGTGAAAAGGTAAACAAGACCCAACAGTCCAGACAGGGAAGAACATGCCTGGAAAACACTTCCAAAGCCTAAAAATTTTCCCAAAACACAATCAAAATCTTCAACTCTATCATACAAGCAAAGAAGGAAAATCAATAGGGCTAAAATGGTAAACAATAAATACCTCGTTCATCGTTATTGGTGGAATTTCCCAAATACTTAAAGACATTCTATAGAAAGGAACAAACCACCTATCTTGATGTTAAGAGATCGATATACTTGAACCATGGGGATTGAGTCACCTTAGAATGTCAAATATCTACAAATACATCTAAAATTATCAACCCATGATAACATGGAAAAGAGAAGGAATTGGGAAACGATGGTCTAGGAAAAGAGAGAACTCACTGCTGCGATTCCAACGCACCCGGCAGAGTTTGAATCGGAGGACAGATGGAGGTTCAGGGGCTCATCGAAGATCTATGGTTGTTTAGGAGCTCTCGACCGAATGAGACCTAAAAGAAGACATTTATGGTGATTAGACGTGACCCTGTCATGTTTAATGAAAAAAAGTACACCGTGTGTACTTTTGGATTACACGGTGTGTACTCGCCTTTTCCATTCTCCGCATTAGGTGGCCTCCAAGTCACCCCTACATGGCCGTGTGTGTGGCCATGACATAGCCAGCACACGGCCAGCACACGGCCTCGTGCGGCATCATAGTACAAGGCATGTACTTATAAGGTACACGGCGTGTACTTTGAAAAATTCTCGATTTTCCTCTTTTCCTCAAAATGATCAGAAAAGGAAGAACATACTTGAAAAGACGATATGGGTTCTTACATATGCCCTCCGTGTTAGCATCATAACAAAGGGGTAATAAATAACAAAACCAAAGAGATGTAGTATTAACCCCTTTCAAAACCCCTACAATAGCCACCTGCAAATTTAAGAACGAGAAAAATTAATCGAGGGAATTTATTGAATTAATAAACAACCCCTACCTAGGATTTTGTTAGATATGAATCAGTGGTAGAAGGAGAATCCATGCTTTAATAAATCCAGAAACATTTGTCCCTTCTGGTTCGATCCCTCCAATGATGTCCAAGATTTCATTCCTCAGAGGAAGATGTCGCGTCCCTTTGGCAGAGGTTCCTTGCTTGGTGAAGCTGTGTCAAAACTCCACCCCGAGACTCACATAAATAGACGGAGGATGAGAGCATAAAGAAACTAAGCATTTATGAGGTTCATAAATTAGTTAATTAAATCACCACTTATCTCTATCAATGGAGTGGTTAAAGAAACAATGGTTTAATCCATTAAATGGCTTCACAATTCATCGGTCCCACCACCAACATTCAAAAGTTACTGAAAATAAATAAAATAGCTTAGTTATGTTTTTTTAAAGTCCAATAAATATTTTTTTCTCCGGACCTACTGTGGTTGAAGTGAAGCTTTCCTTAATCTATTTTCAACACTACGGATTCAATAGTGCTCTCAGATTTCAATTCTGAGCACTGGTTCAAAAATTAGAAAATGCTTTATGCACATTTATAGAATGTACCTTCAAAAAAGTTCAAAAATTATTAATAGTCACCCTCGACCTGCGCTAGTCAAGGTTAGGCTCTGCCTAAGGGAAAAACACCCTCTCAAGCTCAATTGTACTCTCATATTTTCAATCCGAGTAACTGTTTACAAGTTAAGAATTTTACAAAAAAAAATTATCACTGAATTATTTTATTTAAGGCCAAAAACTGACTTCCACAGGTGGCCTACCCTGACCAAAGTTAGTATCTGCCTAAGGAAAGAATACCCCTAAGAGTTAATCAGTTGTCTCAGATATTTAATCCAAATCACCGTTCGTGAGTTATAATAATTTGAGAAATAAAATAATTTTTATTTAATTATTTTATTTAGAATTATATCATTTCCCGGTTTTCTCATTAGAGTCCTACGATGACTAATACTAAGTCACACCAAGGGTGAACCAGACATCCTGAACGCAATAGTTCCCTCATATTTAGGATCCGGGAAACCGTTTAAGAGTTATTCCACTTTTTCAGGAAAAACACTCACACTCGCTATTTAAAATTCAACATTTTTTAACAGATCATTTCGGGCACTTCGGGGCTTAGAATCATGTTCCGTCAGATTTAGTGGTTTTGAAATAACTATATATAATTAAAAAATATTATATGGTAATTCTGGGACATTACAGATGGGTAGAACCAATATGCCCCTCTAGTGCATTGTTTAAGGATTAATGTTCTATGATCTCAAATGTTACATTATATGTTATCCCAATCCTGAAAGATGGTACATGATTATTTATAACAAGACCAAGTGTTGGTACATAATAGGTTTTCCTATGCCTGAAATAGGGATCACAGGAGCTTATCCCAAGCCTGATGTAGGGACATGAGGGGTTATCTCAATCCTGACATGTTATGAATATCTTGGTGGGTATCATTGAGATTACATAAATTATTCTTACGTGTATTCCAAAAATATATTTATTATTCCAATGTTATTTTATCATGGCTCATGTTATTTAATTTCATTATGACACATGTCTTATGAATATCCTAGATTTAGGCCAGGATTTGTGTTTATTATATTTGATACGCAAGGTATGATTTTCAAATTTTATTCCCATTTTCTCATACCCTTATGCTCATATTATGTTGATATACCGTTTTCTACCCTTACCAAGTATTGGGGATCATCCTTTATTAGGTTTCATTTCATCATTATTTAAAGAAATGTATTATGTATGATATTACTAAGAAGGATTATGGTTGTGGGAGATGATGTAGTTTACCTATGAACCAATTGGTTATGTATCTGTATTTCCAAGGTCACTAGACCTATAAGATTATAGCATTGATCATTATGTTATGTACTTAATATTCATATATTCATATGTGATATCTTTTTATGTAAAGGGTGGTTCATTATAGTTGGTATCATAGTTAGGTTTTGTTTATGTTTTGGTAACTGGAATGAGAGAATTTTAGTGAGATGCCAAGGAATATGTCTAAGGATAATTCTAAGGATCAGACAATGTAATGGAAAAAATATTGAATTTTTTTGATGGATAGAGAAAATGGTTTGTAAGAAATAGAATCCCTATCTAGATACTAAAAGTGGATGTGGATCTCTCACAATTGTTCCTAGGGGTAATAACTCCAAAAACAATGCGTTCAGATTTGATATGATCATCAACTAGTTTGTGAAAATGAGCCTAGATTCACACATGGTTTGACACTATTTGGGGGTATGTTTTGGAAATTCATAAAATATTTACAAACTATAATGATGGATTTGAATAGATAATGAGAATAATTGACATAAGTTAAACATAAGGTTTCATAGATTGAAAATAAGTTATCCTGACATGTACATCCTTCAAATGATTTTCAATGTTTATGTAGATTTTTTATATTTCTGATGTTATTCTTTGTAGTTTTATTCAATGGATGGAACCAATAGGAATTATTTTAACACTTAATATGATAGAAAATTCAGTGAGTATGAGAAACCAAATTTGATGATGACTGGAGAGAAAAATATTGTGATTATACATAATTATATATTATAATATATGATTAATAATGTGAACATTGAGGATATTCTTAACACATCAAATAAGAGTAATATTAAGTTTTATGAATATTTTTGTAGTAATGAACCAAGAGGAAAGAACATTCAACTTCATTCCTGTAATGTAGGTTGGGAGAATAACATAGAATAATATCTCAAATATAGGGGGATATGTTTTCTATATGAAAATTAAGTTCATATAATAAGAAATTGTGAAGGAATTTTATTTCTTATATGTGGGGAACTTGGGAAAATATTATAAAATTCCTTAAACTATGAGTCATCCAATTGACTAAGTAAGTACATATGTTATAAAAATCATTGAAGTAAAAGGGTTGAAGTATTTATGTAGTAGGATTCGATAATTAAATTGTATATGTACTTTTACTAAAGGAATTTCAGTTATAATAATCATAAAACTTATAAATATTATCTTAATTTTGAAATAATATATGACTTAATGTAACTCTAACTTATGAGTTATTGATACCATCATGGATTTATGAGGTTAAAGAAGATCGTAAGTTCAAAGGCTTAAAGAACAGTTTTCGGCTAATGAGTGATGGGGTTTTAATGACATTAATGAAATTTTTGGATCTGTCTTATTGGAATAAAGTATATATAACTCTTATGTTCAAAATTATGTATTATTTTAGAAACAATGTTCTTTTCATAATTTTAAATGCATTTATAGACTTCATTGTTTATTTTACCTTTGATTGTTAATGTTATTCTCAATGATGTTCTGCATATTTCTAGAGACCATATAAGAATTATATAGGTATTTTTTAATTAAAAAGGACAACTTGTCGCATCCATCAAGGCCATATAGCATGAAACCAAAATTGAAGGGTGATAAGTGTAATAACCCTACCATAGTATTATGTGATATCTTGGTCAGTATGAAATGTTTTTAAATGATGTGACATATAAAGATTAAGTAAATTTTGGGAATGTATATTTTATTATAGAGATAACCATGGGATTTAAAAATTATACCATGATAGCTTATACAACACAATAGTTGACTGTTCATGAGAGAAATTACCGACCTCATTATTTAAAGTTAGATGTAGTAATTTTCTAATTAAAGATATGGGGGATTTATATATATAGATAATTGTTTTATGTATAAACTAATCATAATATTTTAAATTATATATTCACATAGAAAGATTTTGAAATGTGACAGAGAATATGGATGAATCTAATTAAATATTATTATTTTTGAGAACATTACAATCATGGGAATTTGAACCAAGGTTGTTGATGCTATGAGTTGAAAGGATCATGCTAGATTATCTATAATGAGGAAAAAAAGATACAATATTCTGATATTACAAAAGGATGAATATGGAAATAAAAAAGGAAGTGGGTAATATTAATTTTCTTAAATTATTTTTCAACCATTTATCCAAGTGAAGAAGAAAGAGGAGAAAAAAGAGAAGTTGAGTTGAAAAATAAGTTCTGATTTTTTTTGAGTTTGACCTTTATTATGATGGAATGATAAGGTTCAGTAACCACTATGTGTTCCATCCATACCAGATTTTAAGGAGGATAAATTAGAGGAATCTCATAGTTCTTCATACTTTATTCATCTTGGAAGTAGAAAGATGTATAGAAATTTGAAAGAGTATCTCGGGTGGGATGGTATGAAGAGAGATATTATGGAGTATGTATCATGGTTCATTGAATGTCAAAAATTTAAGGGTGATAGAAAATTGTTGAAGGGGATGTTATAACCAATACCCATAATAGAATGGAAGTGGGAAAACATCACCATGGATTTTTTAATCAAACTCCCCAACACATCTAATGGACACAAAACTATAGGACTTATAGGCGATCTCTTTATGAAGTAAGTACACATAATCACTATCAGGGAATATTCCTCCCAAGATCATATTTATTGGATATAAATTCCTGCATTGGTAAGGTTTCATGGAGTACCACATTGTATAATATTTGATTATTATCCCAGGTTTAAATGATGTTCGAGAAATTCTTCAACAGGATCTATATATGGGGTTGAGTTTCATCACTCCATATCATCCTTAGATAGACTGTTAGTCTAAGATAAAAATTTAAAACTAAAGGATATTTTGAGATCTCATTCTATGAATTTAAAATCTTTTGGGATCAATGCATTTCACTAGTTTAGTTCTCCACAGCAATAGCTTTCACTCGAGCATTTAGAGGGATCCTTATAAACACCACTATTAAAATATGTATAGAACTTTATGATGATTGGATTAATATGGAAAAAGAAATATATTCAGACCTAATATAGATAAAGAAATGACGGAATTTTAGATCTATTCAACAACACATCAAGTCTTCTTAGAGTAGATAGAAAAGTTATACTGACAATCATAAGTGTTATTTGGAGTTTGAAGAAGGTGAGAATATTTTCCAGGGGACTTATATATAGAATAAGGTTATGAAATTTGGAAAGAAATTAAATCTAATCCCAAGATATATTGTCCATTTTAAGATTCTTGATCGAGTATGGATGTTTTCTTATCATTTGTAACTTTCACTGAACCTCCATCAAGTCCACGATGTGTTCCATATACTTCACCTGAGAGAGTACATACCAAAATTCCAACATGTACTAAACTAATGGTTGTATATATGGACCATGATCTTTACTATAACAAATAGCCTATATATTTTTTTTATAGAGAGAAATTTGAATTAAACAACACCACTCACATGGTCATGGTTTTATAGAGAAACCACCAACTTAAAGAAGTTACGTGGGAACCTGATAATATGATGTGGTGGAAGTATCCTCAATTTATTATATCAGAGTGAAGAAATTTCTAGGTTAAAAATAATTTTATGGGGATTAGAATGTTACACCCAGATATTTTATGATTTTTTTAAATATATTTAATTTCAATAGTTAGCATTACACGCAACATCATGTTTTAAGAAACCATGATATATTATAAATACAATTATCTAAAAAGGACCATCATAACCATCTCATTAAAATCGGTGGTATGAATAGTAATAACCAATTTTTTTAAAATAAGTATGATGGTTTTATTTAAATAAAATATATTTATTAAATACAACTTAATTTTGGGTTATTAATTATATGATTTTAAAATAAATTTATTAAAAAATTAATTTCTATAGATTTTTAGCAAAAAAATTCTGAAATTATTATTTGAAATTTTAAGAAATTTATTTTAAAAATAAATTTCATTTTTTAAATAAAAAAATTAAAATTAGCTTTGTTTGAATTTCTATGATTTTTTTAGAATATTTTTTTAATCAATAGTGAGAAACACTTATTTTTATTAAAAACTGCCTTTTATATCAATCATTTAAAATGATATATTAAATTATAAAATGATTTAAAAGTAAAATTAGTTCGAATATTTTTTTTATAAATCTAATTTTCTTGTTTAATTTGATTTTATATCAAGTTTTGATATAATAACTTTATATATATTTGAAAAAAATAATCCTTAAAAACAACTTTTTATTCGCATCTGTAGGTCTAATTTTAAATTAAATTCTTCCGCATATGTGAATTGAATTTTGTAAAATTGATAATTTTTTTATAATAATCACAATTAATATTATTTGATAAGGTCAATTTATTTTTTCATAATTATTAATAAAAATAGTAAAATTTAATTACTACGGTTAAGGTTAAAATGGTGTTTTGAGTGTTACATGTGATTCTGTGAAAATTAATTTTACACACATATAGGATATTTATTTAATAAATGTTATTTAATATTTCATTTCATTTTGTCCAAGATACCTATTAGGATCCTTTTTTTACTCATAAAGGATAAATTTCCTAGCTATATAAAATTGTGTATTTACCATGGTGAAAACTAAAATGGTTAAAGTTAGTAAACAAAGAGGCTAAGGAAAAAACATGTTTAAAACAAGTGTTTTTTTAGATATTATAATAAACCATATATTATATCAACTCCATTATTTATCCATTTTTAGTATCCTAGTTTAATAGAAACATCCCACTATTGAATAGTTTTGGATAAATACAATAATGTCACTCCTCCTCGATTATATAAGGGAACCTCTTCCCCTCACTTATCAACAACACATAATCCATTTGGCTCAACCAAACATGAAAAAAATATCTCTAAAAAAATTATCCATGTTATAAAGCTTCTTTTTTTTTCAAAAGAGAGACACTTGGATCCCGTACAAAAGGTCCAAAGGAGGTTATTCTAAGAGAAGGTAATTGTCTTCACTGAGATATTTATTTTTAATCCTTCTCTTACCACCTTCATTCATGTCATAAAAATTAGAATATAATAAAAAAAATATTAAATATATTTATATGTTATTATTTTTATGGAATAACCTATATCCATATCCTCTACCATCAAATGGGAAATGAAATTGAGAGTGGTTTGTATGACAGACTACCACCTCACAAACTGATATAATTAATTTTTCATCACCACCTCTAAAATATATATGTACTGATAGATTTAACTTGTGTGTATTATATTTATGAAATAATTTTTATTTTATAAATTTAATATCTCTCATACCTTATTACCTTCCAATCCAATGGAAATCAGTAAAGTCTCTCATGCGTATGTGTGGAATACCACCTCCACAATGTGCGGTGAAACTTTTTCATTTTATTTTAAAATAGGTTGTAATGATGGTATATGTAATTAATATATATGATATATTTTATTTAAAAGTTAATCTATAAAGGTGAATTATTACTTACTTTTATTTCATTCTCTCTGTTGAGAAAATTGAAATTGTGTCCATCTGTACTTATGATCTACCATCTCCATGAATGGTGTAATTCATTTTCTTACCATATATATTTGGTATTAATATAAAAACATATATAATTAATATATTTTATATTTATATAATGGTTAAATCTTTTGTAATTATTAAACCATGATTGATGGAAAATTATAGAAAATATGATACCAAGACATATATGAAAAATTAAGTAGTTATTACCTGAAACATGATTTTAAAAAATAAATTGTTAATAAATTGGTAATTAAATATAAAGAAAATCATGTATGTAATGATGTATATGAGTACGGTTCTGAAATATATTCCTAATAAAACTATATTTATTATACTTGAGTTTTGAACATGTATGAATAAAGTCAATCCTTCATGTAAGGGATGTTCATCTCACTTTTATTTGTTCGAGATATATGTGAAATTAATGACTTGTTTCTTTTGGCTATTTTATATATAATTATCATGGATGTATATTATTATTATTATTTTATAGATTATGTGATATTCATATCCATCTCTGTTTATTTATTCTATGAGGACTATGAGTCAAAATTAAGCATAGTGGTAAAGGTTTTATGTTAAAATATCATTATTTTGGGGTTTTTTATGATTATGTTTCAGATGATTATACATTATTATATATATCTCAAGACACTCATTAATTTTGTTTTACATTGTTTATTTTTTTTAGAAATTTTTTTCACGTAATTTTCTTCTCCTAACATACTCAAGAGACTAAAATAATTTTTTAGGAATAATTGACTTTATTTATCTCTTTTGTAGATAAAATTTTTTATTTCAAGTCCATGATTCACTAAAAATGTTTTCTTTAATATTGGGAAAACTTTTATATTTAAAATATGTTTTTAATGAAGAATGGTTGTTTTCTTCCATAATATTTTACTGATCTTTATATGGAATTTATATTCATGAATGACATCACCCATTTATATTTCTTATGAATTACTCAGGATATGACCTAATGATACCATCCTTATCCTTTGTCTATATGCTCTATGATTATAATGACTGAATGATTATGAAACTTTTTTTCTAAGGAGTTATGTAATATCTCGATTTGGGTGCCACTAGATGGTCCCCTATGATAGTGGGTCACATGGACATAAGGGAAACTTCTTATACACCATAGGTAGTCAACTAGTTGTGGGGGTCTATGTTGTTGCAGTGGGGGACTATACACTTATAATCAAATTCATACATTGGTGAAATAGATGAACAGATAAAAGAAGCATAACATAAATTCGTGACAAAAGATAAATCATCTAGATACCAAAAATGATAATAGATCCAAATGTTATTCCATGTAAAACATTATGAATTTATAATGTCTCAATAAAAATATGGTGGAAATATTATTCCCACATACTACATGTATCAAAAGAATAAAATAAAAAAGGAACTATCTCTAGCTATCATCACGAGCATAGCTTGGTCTTATCCCCCCCGCCCCGCTTCTAAGAAACGATAAAATCTTGAATCATAAATTCATTTATTTACCCAATACCTACAACCATCCATGAGGTATGTTGAGTTACCCAACTGCGGCCTAAATAGGGTGCGAGATTACAATCAGTAGGACACCACCAGTGGTGTCTATAACAAGTCCAGTCTACGTATATACTATGAATGTGTAAGTAATATATAATATAAATTTAATTAAATTTCCCAAGGGAGAAGTGATATTGTCCAAAACATCACTTATAATCAAACACCACAAACAAGGTTCAGCTATCATCATTACACCACTAATATGTGATAACTATAAATCATGAAAAAACACCCACATCAACATATTCTATGTAATCCTGTGTTAGGAATTAAAGGCCAGATCGAATGTATAAAATGATCAAGGGGTCCTCATATATTCCATGGGACATATATTAGAAAACTCAATAAAGACTTGGATGGAATCCAAGTAGAACTTCTTGGGAAATCCAATAAATCTATATCCAAATAGTAGAAATTCCTTTTTTATTTTTAGTATTATTGATCCATGGAGTATAAATTTCCCCGGAATCCCAAGAATAAGCATCCCTTGAGTAGTAATGTACATGGAATCCAATGGAATTAGTATCTAAGGAGTATAAATATCCAAGTCATCCACAACCATAAATCAATGTATTCATCATTACACAACCCAATTTATAATCATAATCAATCCATGAGTTCATCAAACCCATTTTACATTTTACATATAAAACAATTTAACTAATTTATTCTGCACTTCACCATTTAAAAACTTGTAATCAAATTTAAAAGGATTAATAAACATTCACCTATTAAATCATCTAATTCTAACTTAATTAAATAAGGTTACCCCTAAAATAAGAATCTCACAGATACCAAACGGGGTGGTATGATAAGGGAAGATACAATAACCCACCTCGTGGGTGGTTTAGGATAGGGCTAACAACCTCGAACCATATAAAGGCACAAATTGGGAAACCAAATTAGGTTCCAAAAATTCATTTAAGTCATTCAATTAATTTTAGGTGAAACATTAGAAGGTGCAGTATACAAGAAAATAGAAAGAAGGTATAAAAAACATGAAATCTTATAGGAAAGTTTTGGACCACCTATCATATACCCATGGTAGAACACTCATCCATTATCAAATCCTAACTCAAGATTGATTTGAATAAATTTGAAGAACATATAATTTAACTATAAATAAGGAATATTAGATTACACAAAGATAAATCTATTGATATAATGGAAAAAAAGGTGAATGTGTAAAGATTAAATCACTAGAACAGATCAAATGATAATTAAATTGGAAGAAACAAAGTCTAGATGGAGGATTAAATTCAATGAAAATATTATTCTACCAAAGTATCTCCAACATGAGAAGTTAAGGGAAGATGTTGGAGGAAATAATGTAAGAAGTATGTGGTTTAAACATTAGAAACATTTAAGGGAATGAAGTTTATTTCCCATCATAACACTATGTTGTGTTGTTTGGTCGCTAGATGGTCCAAACCAAGCACCAACCGTATTCACTTCTCTGCCTCAAGACCCATCTCACATTATTAATGCACATGGTTTAGTAAATTGGGTGAAAATCATGCTTTTATCACTTACTAAAAACTACATATCTCATAAATTGGCATGCATCCCTAGTTATATGGTTTCCAAAAAAATGTGTCCTCTGATAGTGGGTTGGACCACCTCGCATGATATCATCAAACCATGCGGCCTGGAAATACAGTTTCTACTAATGATTTGGCCTTGATTCCTTTTCCGAAAACATGACCTCCATGCTCCAAACATGCCTCGGACACCCCAAGAAAAACCCTGACCTCATTTGGAATTAATATTATGTCAAAATCAAGGATTTATATATAAATTCAAAATAACTATTCCTCTTAAGAAAAATTGGGATCTTATCATCTTCCCACTTAAATAAATTTGTCCCAAAATTACCCTTCCAAAGGTGGTAAAGTGTAGTTTAAGAACAACTTCATCCACTGATGTTGTTCATCAACCTATAACTTACGTGCATCATATTGTAAAAAACATTCTTCTATAGAAATCATACTATAGGACCTAATAGACCTTATATAACCTTTATTCTCTGATCAACCAAACATATAGTATACACCTTGAAGGATGAATCTACCTATAACTCTACCTCATTTGGATGAAGAGTATGAGATGGGTATGAATGTTAACGGCACAATTGGGATATGTGGAAGAGGTTTTTAATTGATTAATACCTATGAGATAACTACAACTGAGAGTCTATTAAATAGACTCTCTATAGAATCTCTAATGGACCAACATATAATGGTGAAATCTTACCATATCTATGAATCTGTCTATGCCCCAACCCCAGTGAGATAAGAAAAATAATTGATCCCCGTATTCAAACAATAAATATAATCAATAATGATCAGTGTAGGATTTCTTTATAGACTATGTGCTATCCATCCACATTATGATCAACTTGACATACTCTGAATTCTCCTTCATGAGACGTCATCCGAGAAGCACTACTTCTTTTGCCTCTAACTAGAATAAAGGTGATCATTGTCACCTATCATAAAAATCCTCATAAGGTTATATCGGTATAATCTCTTCATAGTTATTGTCAAAATAGAACTAAAAAGGATTGTATTTCTCTCCCAATAACCCCAAAAATCTAGGACACATTCCCTAATCATGTCTTCAAGAACCTATATAGTGTTTTCTGACTGGCCATCAGTCCGAGGGTGGTATTCCATGCTCAAAAGAACCTATGCACCCGACAAACATAGTAATATCATATAAAAATGATATTTAAATGGGGCATCACTATCCTCTAGAGTGTTATGGGGAACCCTATAAAGGAACGTTATCTCCCAAATATAAATTCTCTTAAGATCATCCACAGAGTAGGTCTCCCAGATTGGTTAGAAATGGATGAACTTCAAGATATTTTCCCCAAAAACCCACAAAGTAGAAATTCCTTGAGGTGACCTCCAAAAACCAGACATTAAATATATCATTGTATCATCCCATTTTTAATAGGGAATTAGAATATATTATAAAATACTAGCAGGTCGTTAGTGTTCTACCTTCACCTGCTGATAAGTAGAGCCCCTAGTGACAAAACCAGCTACCTCCCATTTCATTACCCAACCATTAGTATTGATATAGAATGTCCCAATACATATTTTTAGTTCTAGGATATACTTAACAAACTAAGGAATGAAATTAAAGAATCAAATCCTAACATATGTCTACTAGAACCCAAGTGTGACCATGTATACATAGAATTACATCTTCACAAATTGTATAACTAGGAGGCGCATCCAAATTTGTTGTTCTCTATCAGAGTAATAATCCATCATAATCTGAGAATTTTATCATCCTCACCCTATCCAGAATAGGTTTTTTCACTACCATGTATGAGATAAAATTATACTCATGACTATTCTACAATTCTAAGTGCATTTCTGTAAACAATGAAATAAGATGACACTCACTACTGTCCTCCTGAACTGCCGACATCAAAGTCTTCTTACTTAGTGCGTCGAAAATTTCATTTCACATTCCAGGAAAGTAGGAAATAATGAAGTCGAAGGATTGAAGGTATTCAAACCTCCTTACTTGCTTCAAATTCAGATCACAATTTCTAAATATGTACTTGATGATTATTTGGTCCACGTACCCCATAAAATGCTCTCCGATTAAATAATGCCTCCAATAGAGTAAGGCATGAACAAAATTGGCTAACTCAAGATCATATATCAGGTATTTCCTCTCATGTGGCCTCAAATGACAATACTTATACACCATAAATTTCTCTTACTAAATTAAAATTACTCCTAGAAAACAACATGATTCCTGAAACTATCCAATATTTTTTTTACCCACCTTTATAAGGATCAAGACTGGTATTGAATAAAATCTCCCTTTCACCTTTTGAAAGGTCTCCTTCAATGTATCTGACCATTAAAACTTCCCACCTTTCTTAGTCAAGCCAATATGAGGTGATGTTAATAGAAATAAGTCATGTATGAAATTCCTATAATATCTATCTATCACCAAGATACATCATATATCAAAGACATTATTGGGATTATATTAGGAAATTATAGTTCTCACCTTCTCTGATTCTACCAATACTCTAGTCCATCAGATAATATGACCAAGGATATAAATCTTATTCATCCATAAGTGTAACGTTGTGAGATTATAATATAAACTATTCGCTCTCAGGGCATCTAATACGATCTCAAGATATTTTCCATGGTCTTGTTGATTATGAGAATAATCCATGGTATTATCCCTGAATACCACCACAAATGAATTGAGATATGGATGGAAAACCTATCTCATTAGTGGCATGAGAACTATTGGAGAATTTCTGAGTCTAAACAACATAACCAAATAATCATATATATTATACCTAGTACAAAATGTTGTATGAGTTATTTTAGGAGGTTAAACACATACATAGTGATAACCCGATATGAAGTCAATATTATAGAAAAGTAAAACTCCTCAGAGCTGGTTGAAGAGATCATATATTCGGGGAAAGGGATTCTAGTTCTTAACCATCAACTCATTCAATTTTTGGATATCATATCCTGAGGGTATCATCCACCTTTTTTACTGAATGGTTTGGCTAACCCCATGGATTAGGATTGGGTTCTATAAACCCCTTTCCCTCTAGGTCCTTGAACTATCTCTTCAACTCCTTGAAAATAGTAGTAGCCATCCTATAAGGATGAATGGATACTAGTGTAGTTCCTAGAACCATATAATTAAGCATATCCACCTCTTTTTTAGGAGGTAAACTAAAATATTCTTCTAGGAAAACATCCTAATAATGATAAACCACTAGAGGGATATATTCCTGAGGAAATACATGATGATCTAGAAATAAAGAGAAAATTTGGCATATCATCTTTCTCATCCAAAGTTCCTTCAGTCCAGTTAAACTATCATGGGAACCTAATTCACCCTTGTAAATAAAACTTCACCATATGGTGATGTAATGTTCACCCTATAGCAATTGAAATTTACATGGGAAAAATAAGAAACAAGATAGTCCATCCTAAGTATGATGTCAAACCATATCATCTTGAGTAAAAAATATTCCCTATTATTTGATACCCACCTATAACAAGGTGAAATCCTCTTAAATGGTGTATACTATTCAATTGGATTCCCAAAGGAGTATAAAAACTCATAACTCCATCCAAGAACTAGACATAGAGTCCAAGAATATCCACAATAGGTACATATATAGATCTGTAAGAATCAACAGAATAAAAAAATAGCAGATACTAGAGTAGAGGAAATTATGATCATACATATCACTACAGATTACCTGGAACTATTCTCCTTTGGTGTAGGTTGTATATAATTTATCTAGCCTAAACCATATCCCTATGAAACAACCACAGTACCTAGAGAAATCCCACTCTTTTATCATGGTACAACTAGTGCCTAGTTTCCTAAGACATTAACACCACCTCAACCTAAACGATTAGAACTACCCTAACACCCAGCCTAATGTAGATCCATGAATCTGGCTCCTGAACCTAGAGTCAAACCCTAACCACTTCCACTAACTTCTAGAGGTAAATTCCTAAAAAATATTCTTTATATGTCCCATACTATAACATGTTCGGTACTATATTTAGTATATATCATACTAACTCATCATATATCCCCATCTCCAACAATAATGATAAAGTTTATAACTATCAGAACTCACACTCTATGTATTATTCCCCTTAAGTGAAGCCTCAAAACATCATTTCCTTCTAGCTATCACAGAACCACAAGGCCAAGAAGCATCACTACCTTGCTCTAGTCCTTCATGTTCCCTCAGGTTACTCTCAATGATATATACCTAATTCACTATATTATATCTCGTAATTAACAGAAACAATTTTACCTGGGATAAAATAGAATTATTGAGATGTTCCTTGAAGTATCATTACCTCAAAATCTCATTAATATGATAAATGAGTGTAAATCACTAAATTTATGTAAATCATGTTGAATACTCCATAACATTCAACACAACCTACTCCAGACCCAGAAAATCACTAGGTTACTCTTCCATTCCAGCCTTAAGAAAGAAGTAGTAATAAAACTTGGATTTGAAATCCTGCCAAACCATATCTCAAAGACCATCTTCCTGGTTCAATACAAAAAATCAGTTTTTTATCTTTACTAGGAATCATATATTTTATGAGCTTTACTCTTCTCTCCTGAGGTGTCTCTAGATTCTTGAAAATTGATAAAACTATCTCAAACCATAGCACCATAGAATTTGGACTACTATACCTTGAAAATGTTGGTGGATGTTGCTACTGTAACACATGTTTCAACACTTAGAAAGATGTGGAAGGCTGTGAGGCTACCTAAAAATCAGCATAAATAATTGGAAACCATTATGAAACAGGGAATTATCACATGTATCTGGAACAACCATTGGTGTGGAAACTGGTACTATGGGAGGTTAAACTAGTGGACTAGGTTGCATCACCTCTAGATATGAGTCACCACTAACCACCTAGCATACCACTGGATTCCTTTTTGTTTGAATATATCTATATTTCCAAACACATGACTTTGATAAAAATATAATAGAGACCAATTAACAAATATATAACCATAGGATAGGTTGAAGCCATCCTATAAACAAGATATACCACTTTGACTGCTCATAAAGCTTAGACTATGTAATAAGATCTACCATAAGAAGCACGAGTGAAACTACCTACATCACTATGTAAAGTAAGGTTTAGGTTAGGATCCCTGTTTTATGGCATAGATCCTATTATATAGACTATCCAGTGAAAATTTCAAGTCCATTTATTGATAAGAACTACATTTTTTGATTCAATTTATTTTATGTTTGTTCCCATTTAGTTAAAAAATATATTTTAATGGTTGAACCATATGAATCCTTTATTCTAATATGTAAGTGCACATACACCTTATAAACTGAAATATGGAATCCATTTAACCCGGATTATAATATGTTCTAGTACATGAGACTAATGGCCCATGACTTAACATTCCATAATTGAATATTTCGGGTGTATGTTGTATCCTAAGTAGGAAAATATTGTTTATGTTATGGTAGGAACTCTGAGTAAAAACAATTTTTCTTAGTACCCTATACAATAAGTTAATAAAATCACTGATATATCAGGGAAGGCACACATAATAATGTCATATTTTAAAGAAATGAATCCTATATGGGATGGAATATGGAGGACATGTGAATCCAATAGGGTTCCTAAAATGATGCCTGATCCATACTTCTTTTCCATATTACTAAAAGGATGAAATTAAATTCCTTAATTATAGCAACAATAATATCACATAACATGTGTATCACCCAATAGTGGAATCAAATCAACTATTATAGGGAAAATATAAAACAAAAATTCTCATTCCATGAAATTGGGATTTTTTTTGTATGTGGGTTAACCACTACCTGGATTAAATGATTACAAAATTCTAATTAAATCATATTCTCTTGTTTATTGACTCGGAATAGTAAGACAATCATAAAAGAAAAAAATCACAAATACCACTTTGTAATGCCCCAAACTAGGTTCTACTAAATGGTTCCCCGAGATGGTGGGTCATATAGACACAAGCTCTCCACAACGAATACTAAAGGCTACCAAATAACAGTGATGATCTAAGGTGATATATAGGGGATACTATAACCTCATAATATAAGTCACGTAGTGGTGAAATTGATGAAAAAATAGCAGAAGAAAAACATAAATCTATGACCTAAGACAAATCATCTATATTATAGTAAAAATAATAAATCTGAAATCAGTTCCATATATAATATTATAAACATTTCATGTATCTAACCAAAAATATATAAAATACATGGAAACATGAATCCCATATACCACATTTATCAAAAAAAAAAGGCCCAAAAGTAACTATCCCTAGCTAGCATCATAAGCATATCTTGGCCTCATGCTACCCTACACCCAAGCAATGATCAAATCCAGCATCATAAATATGGGGTCTTCCCAGGTCCATACTTTCGTTCAAGAAATATTTTGGGGTACCCAACAATGGCCCGAATAGGGTTTCATATAACACTCGGTACACCATCATCAATGATATATATATAACAATTCTATTTTGTGTGTATATATGAAGCAGTATGAAAGATATAATAGAAATGAATGAAAATTTCCCAATACATAAGAGATACTGTCTAGTGTGTAAAATATAATCAAACACCCCCAACACGGGTCAATTTTCATCAATCCACCACAATCACAATCTAAATGTAAATCAAGATAAAACAACCACAACATCCAATGCTTTATAATCTAGTGTCATACCTAAAAGGTGGGATTTGATTTATAAAATGACCAAGGAATCCTAGTTATGTCCATGAGGCATCTCCAAAGTTAATATGGAAAAGCCTTAGTTGGAATCCAAGGAGCACGTCCAAAGAGATCAATAAATTCTAGATCAAAGGAGTATCAATGTCCTTAAATCCTATGCATTCTTGATCTATAAAGAACATATGTCCCTAGAATCCTAAGAACACATATCCATGAATAAGAACATTCCATGTCATACAATGGAATCAGAATCCAAGGATTATAAATTTCCATGGAATCCACTACCATTTATCAACTCATTCATAATTACACAACCCACTTAATAATCATAATCACACCATGAGTTCGTCCAACCAAATTTAAATTTTCTATATAGACTCGTTTAACCAATTAATTCTATATTTCACCATTTAACAAAATATAATCATATAAAACAAATAGTCTTAAAACTTCTCGTATTCAATAATTTAATTATCACATAATTCAATAAGGATCTCATTGAAATGAAAATATCACACACACCTAATGGGGTTATATAACGGGGGAATATACAAAAACACGATTCAAAAGTTATCTGGGTTAGGGATAAAATATAACGGCACTAAGTGGGATTCCTAATCAGGTTCTAATAATTTATTCAAAATGATTAATTCATTTTAGGATCATCTCTAGAAGGTCTAGAATTAAGTATAATTAAAAAACACCAAGATTTATGGAAAATGCATAAACCACTTACTATATAGCTGTGGTATAACACTCATCTTGTATCAGCTCCTTACTCAATATATACTCTATGAAATTGGGATAATGGATAATTACCCTAGAAATAGGGAAAATTAGCTTGCGCCAATTTAAAATTGTCGATACGAAGGAAAAAATACAGTGGTGCAAGAGGGATGAAGAACATAGTTGTGAAGATCTTAGGAGACCAATGATGGAATAAATAGATTACTAATCTTGGAGTTTCTATAATCGCTAGATTAGGCATCCTTAGGTTCTCCAACATGAGAAGGGAAGGGTAGCCGCTAGAAGAAATAATAAAATAATAATGTGGGTTAAAATTTTAAAACATTTTATTAGAGAAAGTCAATATCCCTGAAAACAATGGGCCACACAATTTCGCCACACAATTGTCTATATTTTAAGCCAACCATTAACCCTTTTATTCCTCAACATCCATCTTTCACGGTTAATGCACATAGTTTGTAAAACAATGCACAAACAGTTATTTTCGCCTCTTCAAAAGATTTATAGATTCATCACATTGGAATGGAGAAACTAATTATATAGTTTCCTCAAATAGTGTGGCCATTGATATTGGGTCGTAAAACCATGTATGGTTTCATGAAACCATATTTCCAAGGCCGAAATGTTTCTACTAACCATGAAACCCAACTATGTTTTCAAAACACATAGGATCAAGGCTTCGAACAAGCTTTGAGAAACCCCAAAACACTTGTGTCCTCATTAGGCATTCTCTTTGGTAAAAAACAATCATTTAAACTAGAATTAAAAATTCCAGTGCCTCATAGGAAAACATATGATCATACATGTTATTCCATGATGATATGTTTATTAAAACCATTTCTTTTCCAGGGGCTATGATATGATGAAGTATTATGAAAACTTTTTCCTTTTCTTTTTTCATGATGTGATGAAAGATTTATGATCATGTGGCATAAAATGTATGGATTATTTAATGGGTGGGACCTATATCTCCTTCTAATGAATGGGTTAATGATAAATATTCTATGATCTCAAAGCGTACACTATAGGTTATCACAAGACCGAAATAGGGTCCATGATATGTTATCCCAAGATTGGAATAAGGTGTGTGGGAGGTTATCCTAATCCAATAATAGGGTACAAGGGAGGTTATCCTAGGCCTAAGGGAGGGTACATGGGAATTTATCCCAAGAATTAAGCAAGAACATGAGTGGTTATCCCAATCCTAACATACTATGAATTTCTTGGTGGGTAACCCTTACATAAGATTCTAAATTATTGTGTGTGTGATGTAAATCTCTGTGTTATTCCTACGTTATGTTATCATGGATCATGTCATTTAATTTTATTATAGTTCATGTTTTTTAAAAATTACAATATTTATGAAATGACACAAGTTCACAATCTATGATATTCAAATTTTGATTTTCAAATGTTATTCTCATGTTCTCATACACTTATACTTGTGTTATATTGATATCTCTCTTGTTTACCCTTCCAAATTATCCACACTCACCCTTTATTATGTTTCCATTTTATAGGTTATTATCATATGTGTTATGTATGATATGTATATGAAGGGTTCTAGTTTTGGGAGATGATTTTGTTAACCTATGATCTGTTTGTTTCTGTAAAAAATTTCGAAAGGCATTAGACCTAAATGACCCTATCATGGATCGTTTTGTTATGTAATGAATATTCGTTTATTCAGATTTGATATATATTTATGAAAAGGGTGGGTTAATATAAAGTGAGTGTAAACATAATAAATAATGATCTATGATCATAATTGATCATAACGGGATCATGTGGATATAATCAGGAGACAAAATACATTTAGACCCAACAATGTATGGAACCTAAATCATGGAATATGGCTTTGAGTAACATAATACATGAATCAAAGCAGTGTGGAAACATGATTTATGAGAGCATAACATATTCAACACACTATGAATAAAACTTTGGTTCAAACATAATCATATGGTATCATTATATTGTGAGCATATCCAAGAAGGCCCATACATTAGTTTTTTAGAAAAATCAAGAAGGATCTTGATTTAATTTGTTAGAATATCTCATAAGGTCCACCTTTTGGTTTCTAAGATTATCTAAGAAGGGTAACTATTTAGTTTTTGAGTATATCCAATAACAATAACTATTTAGTTTTTGAGAATATCCAAGAAGTAGCGCCCTTTAGTTTGTGAACATATCTAAGAATGATCACCCTTTAGTTTGTGATAATATCCAAGAAGACTCATTCCTTATTTGTGGCATATCCAAGAAGGCTCACAATGTAATATATCAAGAGATATAAAACATTACCCAATGAATTAGACATATTAATAGGACCTCATCCATCATTGATACATATATATGTGTTTCACTTGAAATCAATGATTTATAATATCACAAATAACCCATGAAAAAAATGGCTTTCATATCCTTTACGAAATTCAATCGCATAAGGGATCATGTATAAATACATAATCCTGAAAAGACAAACATATAGGTAATAAGTGGGTATCCAATGATATCATGTAAAATTACGGGTAAATAACATTAAATTAAGATAATAAAGCATAAGGTATTTACAACATATAGATAAAGGGTATATTGTTAAGTCGATAATTTCCCAAATAAATCAATGTATAGAATCTAGGTTAACACCCTTCAATCAATGGAACCCAAAATAGGGTATATGTAGATGCAAGGAACTAGAAGAAAAATTATGGTTATACACCAAAAATGATTATGTAAGGAAAATGTAGTGATGGATCATTTATATTATACAAATTTAATATGTCTCATTAATGAAAAAATAATTAATCAATCAATCAGTAGATGAAGAATACTTTTAGACTAATGGTATAATATTAATTTAAAGATTATTATTTAAATAACGTTTTTTTCATGAAAACTATTTTAAATAAAACTAATAAACTAGTGGAAAAATAATTTACTTTTTTAAATACCCTAACAAATGGGATAGAGGATTAAAAATGGTGGGGAATCCATTCTTCTAAAAATGTTTTTAAAAGATGATTCATTTTTTATTTTTACTAGTAAAGTGTAAGAAACAAAATCACTTGTTTCGTTTGAAATTTTATTTTCTTTGGATTGAAAATTTTGAGGTATTTTAAAATAATAAATTTTATGAAATCTATAATAAAGGAGTATTTAAAAAATAAAACAGATTTTATAAAAAATATATGGAGAAGAATAAAAAAAATTACTCTGAAATGATTGAAAACATTTTAAAATATTTTAAAATATTATTTTTCAATACGCACATCATAAAAGTTTTATTAAATGTTTCTTTTTAAAATAGGTAAATATAATTATGAAGATCTTATTAAATAATCCAAATTAGAGTTCCCAAAAATAGTTGATAATTTTGGTTGGAAGGAAAATTTGGGTCTGGAGGAAAACATCCATCATAAAGAATTTGAGTTCTACCTTCCTATACAAAACTTTTATTCGTGAAGTCATTTCATCATGGAAGATGATATCATTTAAAGGAAGTAATATTTTTTAGACTTTCTTTTTGAGGTGTCTGGTGTTTCAAGAATTGTTTTATAAAGCCTAGACTTTTTTTAATTAATTTTTAATTTATAATCAGTTTTAAAATGTTTTTTCAATTTTTGTATGTAAATATAAATTATTAAAAGTTTATTTATAAATTTACTTAGAAGTTTTTAAATTTATTCTAAATTTTTTAGAAGTGTTTTAGAATCTTGAAAGTAATAATAAATAATTTTCATAATAATATTAATTATTATTATTTTAATTGAAAATTTAAGATTTTTTAAGAAATAATTACCCATATGCATTAAATTAAGGTTGTGCAAATGTGATGGTGGTTTTTATTTCTTTAATAAAGGTAAGCTTCATTTTTGATGTCCTATGTAAGGTTCCCCTTAATTTTCTTCCACTTTGTATATGTAAGTTAGATTTTCCTTAGATGGTATGGAAATATCCACCTCTTTGTAAAGGTAATATGTGGTCCCCATACGTTACATAAGGGAAGAGGCTAGTGTCATGCACTGCATAAATGTCTTGCATATCTCTCATAAGGGACATTTATGGATACTAAATGATGTAAAAAATCTATTTTTAAATTTATTAAGTGTAAACCGTAAATATTAAAGCTCACATAATGGTGAAATGGATTTTTAAAAACCAAAATAAATGAAATATGAATTTATTTCAAGGGTCATCACTTCTTACATAATGGAAAAGTCAATCAGTCAAGGCTCGTATAATGGTACTTCTCAAGAAACATGAGAAAAACTAGAAATATAAGTGTAAAATAACATTACCCTTAAATTTTTCATGATTATTAAGTAAGGGTATCAAATTTATACCATTACATGAGGGTAAACAATGTTACCCATACACAACATTATGTTATTTAGTATGTGTAGTGTAATTTCCTTGATTTTCTATTTTTTCTAATTTCTTAGATCTATAACCCCTAAACCCCTTCTTCAATGATCTTAAATTCCTAAAAACACATGATTAATACCATTTTACTTAGCTTTATTACACAAAATAATTTTAAATATTTTAAATTACCCTCATTTATTATTTTAGTTGGGATAAATTAAATAGGGGGTATTGAATGCTCTGGTGTTTCTATATTCTGAATATGTGTTATTTCCAAATATTAAATACCTAAACCCTTCTCCCTTTATTATTTCTTCATTTTCTCCCTCATCTAGATAAAATTTTAACCATTCTTTTAGGCCATCAAGATTTATCAGATATTTTGGATTCTTCCCTTGCAATTTTCAAGTGATTTTGAACCTTTTCTCTCCTACATTTCATGGATATAATATTCTACAAGGGAAAGAAAAATAAGTGGATAATTTATATTTATTATAAGTACACAAGGGGAGGGATCATGATTTTTTTCTAGGTATATATTTTTCACTATATTTATTATTATAATAAATTAGTTAATTGGAATTAAATAAAAAAAATTCACCTTTATTTTATATTATTTATCCATAATTCATATATTTTTTCCCTAAAAAATATTTCCACATGCATAAAAAATAATTTTCCTACTATCACATGTTTTATCATTTATATCATCAAATCATTACCCTGGAAATAAAATAGTGATCATCACATGAATATAATTAAGTGATTAATTTAAATTGAAAGTGAAGAGGAACGAAACACATGTTTTACTATCTTAATGTTATTATCATTTCCATTGTTGAAAAAAATGACCTTTAGAAGATTTTGTATGAGTTATAGTTTATGTAATTATATAACCCTTTTTATGTGATTGTTTGATATTACCTTACCTAAAATTGGTTAAGAATATATATCTAGAAAATAAAAAAGCTACCCAGTGAAATTCAAGTTTGTGTGAGAATTACCTTGAAAAGTAAAGTAAATGTAATGAAAATATCCTTTTTTTAATCAAAAATTAGATGAGGTAAATATGTGGAAAGTAGTTGTGATGTGTAGTTATGGTTCAAGGGGAAGATATGGTGAGTTCTTTTTGTGATGTGGTGGTTGTGATCGGAAGTGTTGGAAATGTGAAATAGTATAAATTTGGGGCTTTTTGGTGTGAGAATGATATGATTTTGTAATGTTGTGTAGTGTTGTGTTGGTTCCCCAGTAATGGTGGAATAAATTGTTAATAAGGAAATAAAAATGGTATGGATTAGAATGGATAATAAACAATTGAATTAAAATAGTAAGTATGGTTAAAGTGGATAATTATTAATTTTAAAAGGATGAGTTTAAAAACTAAATATGGTTGGTAATTTGGAAAATATTTATTTTGGATTAAATTGAAAAAATATCGAAGGTACTTTGGGTTTTTAGAATTATTATGTTGTTTTGTGAATTTAGATGTGTCAACAAAAGTGGTGGAGGTTATGAGGCCCTTGAGGAAATGTTCTAAAAGGGATTGTACTATTATTTAAAACCCATTGGTTGGGATTATGTGTGATGGTATTATATATTTTATTTTCATTATTATTTTTATTTTCACCCCTCCCATATTGAACACTATTTTTTGATCCCCTAATGTTTTTTGGGTGGGTTTTTCTTGATAACCTTAATAGTGAGGATATATGGATGCTAACCCTATCTTCCAAACATTAACTTCTAAGAAATGTTCTTACACATAAGCTATGATGGATTTATAATATATTGTATGTATAGTTTGTTTGATGAGTTTTATGAGGTTTCATAGAGAGGGGGTCAATCATTGTAGGATCATAACATGAGGTTGATGTCTTTAATGTTTACAATACCCTACTATTCTAGTTAGGTTGTGTTTGATATGTGATTTATTAGACCATGTTTCTTTGGGGGGACATGATAAGGAAACATAGTGTCTTTAGGTGGGATGATATGGCTAGTAGGATGTGGGGTTCTTATCATGATATAGTTTACTAGGTGTCTTAAGTGGGTATATTTTAAATAATATATGGTTGTTCCAAAACATATAATATTGGGGTTCGAGTGTATAAAATCAGTGGTAAAGTGATTCAATGTACCCTTTTATCAATATGCTTCTTATTATGTTACTACATAGATGTGTTATTTGATGATCAAGCCTCAGTAAGGATGAAGTTGGTTAGTTTTACAATTTAGGTTCTTTTGATTCTACTATTTTCACACTGGTCCATTAGTATGTTCTTTCCAAATGGGCACAAGGGTCTTTGTTTGTGATCTTATTGAGTATACATGAATTATCACCCGATGTATATACAAAATTTTAATATTTTCATGAAAACATCTTGGACATTTAAAGACATTACTATATTTAAAATTGGATTTTTTGTTGTGTCAATGCCTTAGGAAATTATTTTGGGTATGTATTTCGAGGCCCTTTCTATTTATTAACATTACAAATGCATTGTGTCAAAATTTTGTTTGCTTTTGTTTTATATTATCTCTTGGAGTTTCTAGATGGTTTGTATGTTATCTCTTGATCCAATATCATCATTGAGGGTAATTCCTTCCATATCTGATATTCTTAATCCCTCAGTGATAGCCTCTAAATCTGGGCCTACTAAAGGTGAGACATGTGGTAATTATACCTCTTCCTTTATTTCCATCCTAGGAGTGGCACCTTTGGATGGGGGTTAAGACATAATAGTATAAAAGGATTTGGTTGAGAGAAAGGATGGAAATTGGAGTTAGGAATTGTGGGAATTTCATGGATTTCAATGGAAATGTTGTTAGTTAATTATGGTGTGTGACATAGGAAAAAGAACAATGTCTTGAACATTGGATTTTTTGACCCCCCATGATCTGATTCAATGATTATAAGACAACTGAAAAACCAACTTAGTTGAAACTTCATGCTAGGTACAATCTTGTGAGAGGTATATAAATGATGATTGTTTTTTTTATTATTTGAATTGGGTAATATTGGGAAGTTAATATTAATAAAATTAGCCTTAATAAAATTATATACTACTTTTCATAAGATATATTTGTTTTTGGTTATTGGCATAGTGGAAGAGTTTAAGTGGAGAGCGATATATTAAAATTTCTTTTGATAATCATTGTCTAAAACCAAGAGCGAGGATCTTCCATTTTAAATTTATAATAATTTATTTTACATATGAATAAATAAATACCTAGGATGAGGAAAATTATTCATTAATGGTTATTGATCATTCGAAAAGGTCTTTCCAGATTGCATTTGTTGCATTTGTGGGGATTCATGGGTAGAATCCCTCTATTAGTGATCCATACATTCTGCAATGGTCTCTAAGAAACACCACTCTTTCTTTGAGTACTACTACTAATAATCAAATGTCTTGTGTCATTCATTCATGATCGATCGTTCTTCTATCTTCAAAAACTTCTCTGTTGGGTTTCTCATTCTTGAGAGGTAGAGAAGAGGATGAGTCGAGATAGAATTCATTGTGCATAGAAATTTTTTATTCTGAAAACATAGAATTGGTTTCTATTGCTTTACACAATAGACATAGTCATATATTTATAGAATTGGGATTTCAGTTAAAAAATATAATTAAAAAATATCCATTAAATATAATTATAACCATTAATGAAATCCCATGAAACATAAAAATAATAATATTATTATTATATTGTGGTGCACCAACTTGCACAAAATGGATAAATAATATTTTCCAGCTCTTGAATAGTTATTTTATCACCAGACACGGTCTTGGTCCATTCTAACTCCTCTTTAATTGATTAGACACTTGAATAAATATTTTATTATCTTAAATAAAAATTTTATTCAGAAATTTGTAAATTAATATTTATTAAATATTAAATAAAATAAATAAATATATTTTATTCACAATCTGGTGAATAAGTATTAATTTAATTTATGTGATAAATATAACATGAATAAAATTATTCCTCAGTCTTGAGAATAATATTTATTCCATTAATTAAATTAAAATATTATTTAATCCAAACCAATATAAAGACTTAGTGTTTGACCCTCTTGAATTCGTTCTCATTTCTATTGGGTAGGATTTCTTAAAGTCCACGATTACTGATTACCTACTAGTCAAGCCACCACGTAAAAATAACTTAAAGTCATAATTATGATAACCACATAAAAATGTTCACTATTTCATATAATCTCTCTTTCAAAATATATCATCAAGCATGTTCCATGACGATATCATCAACCTATATCCTAGATAAATCATTCTTCGACTATCTGAAATAAACTTTTCTTTACACTATGGACATAGAATTTAGGGAGATGGTTCTATTTCAATCAAAGTACAAAGATGTCAATATCCATAAAGGTGGAAGGGATAAATCCTTCCTTGACTTATCCATTAAACACATTCCATTCGTGATGCACCCAATATCCCCTACTTCTTGCCAACATATGGCATGATGGTTTTCATAAAAAAATATAATTGTACGAGTCATGACATGAATTACTGATAATCTTATCGTTTAAGGAAAACTACACATTCTCTCACTTAGGAATATCTAATGACACCAAAACATGTGGAATTCCTACTGGTGGTTTGGTTCTCATAATCTCATGTCTTAGATATTACCAAATAATAACTTCATGAGAAGAAGTATCATTTTCTTACAAGTACTCACACATTCTAGTATATATATTATCTATACCATCATAATATGCTATCCAACCATAGAACTATATTAATAATATTGTCATACCACTTCAAGGTTATCATCGTGGTTGGGAACTACTAGGACCATATCAATGCAAAACATACTCTAGGACATTATTACATTAAATCCATGTAAAAAATGAACAATATGTACTAAGATATTCAATTTAATGTTTAATACATAAAATATTCATGTAATAAAATTAAAAATAGTTTTTTCTAGGACACCAACTCTAGAAAACTCATGCTTTTACTTGAGAAAACAGTCTATGGATTTCATTCTGATAGACCTCACATGATAATCATATTTCCATTGAGTCAACACTTTTTGTATGGGGTCGTACACATTGTCTTCTATGAAAATAATTCTCACTGTAACCTCACCTCTCTGAGAAAAATATCTTAAGAGATGGTACTTATGAAGTATGTGTTTCATCCACTGATGTGACCTTTTCTCTTATGCAATAGGCACTATTGGAACATTATTGCAATAGAGTGTGATGGGATCATTAATACTAGGTACAACATTAAGATATTAGAAAAAATTTCACAACCAAACTGATTCTTAAGCTACCTCAAAAGCCAAAATATACATAAACTCTACTGTAGAATATATAATAATAGCCATATTTGAGCTCTTCCAGTTCATAATACCTCCATTTAAAGTGAATATGTGTCATTTCTATAACTTCATGTCATCTTGATTAGTTTGGAAACTAGAATCTTCATATCCTCTTATGACTAGTTTATAATCTCTTCCATAAACTATGATCATATCCTTCGTATTCCAAAGATACATATGTAATCTTAACTAACATCTAATGGTGGTCTCCTACATCATATTAATATCTTCCTACAACATGTAGTGTATTGGCAACATCCATACTATTACATAGCATGGGATACATTACTGACCAAATCATTGATGTGTTTGGAATCTATGAAATTCTATTTATTTCCTCATGGTTATTTGGATAAATTTTCTTGGAAATATTAATTCCATGTGACACTGGAAAAAATCCCTTCTTGGATTGTTCCATACAGAATGTCTTCAACATTTGGTCATTATGTGTACTTTATCTTTGGCCAAGAAACATCTTGGATATTTCACAATGGATCTTGATCCCAAGAACATTTACCACCTCACCCAAGTATTTCATGGAAACAAATTTTTTCAACCGTGAATTAATATATTGTAAAACTATTTTTTAATATCAAATAAGTAATATGTCATAAACATATACAATTAAGAAAATTACTACACTCCCAATAAATAGTTTATAGTCACAAGGATCATATTCATTCTTTATAAAACCAAATCCATTATGGCTTCATATACATGAATTCTCCATGACCTAGATTCTTTATTTAACATATAAAGTGATTTTTTAAACTTGAATATCATATTGTCATCCTTTGGAGTCAAAAACCATTCTGGTTGTGTCATTTTGGCATCTTCCTGAAGGTTACCATTAATAAAGGATTTTTTAATCCATTTTCCAAATTTCGTAGTCCTGGTAATCCATAATGGAAAGATGAATTCCGATGGATTTCATAATTGAAACTTTTGAAGAGGTTTTGTCGTAGTCAATGACTTGATTGTGTTTAAACCCTTTTGCAGACATTTATTCCTTATAGGTACTAACATGTCCTTCCATGTCCATTTTTTCTTGAATTACCATTTAAAACCAATAGGATTTACATTCATCATAGGATATACCAAAATAACGACTTGGTTTTGGTAGATGTAATCCATTTTCTAATTCATGGATTCTTTCCACATGGAAACATTAGTACTACTTACTACTTCTTTATAGGTTATAGGATAATTGTTATCAACTAATAATGAGTCACCATCCTTGGTAACTATAAAACCTGATTGTTCTAGTTCTATAACCTCTCTTTTACTCCTACACAATTATTGTTCCTCTGGAATAGTTTCTTCTTCTGTGAGGCATTTTGGAATCTGATCCTTTACCAACTATTGTGTGCCTTGAGCCTCAAATTCATTGAATTTTATCTTTCTCCCACTATCCCTTTTGGAAATGGGATCCCTCTCAATGAATATGGTGTGTCTCTCCATCAGGAATTTTCTTATGATGGGTTGTATAAGTAATATCCCATTATTTCATTGGGGTATCTTTTAAAGGTATAATTTGTTCCATAGGGTGAATGTTTGTTACCTAAAGAGACCTTAATAAATGCTTCGCATCTAAAGAAATGTAAATTCAATAACATGGTTTCATTCCACTCCAAAATGTGTATGTAATACCATTTATTGATTTAGTTCGTACATGGTTTAGTATGTGTGTCACTATTTGTAATTCACATCCCCAATTGGATAATGGAAGACTCCCATGAATCTTCATTGATCTCAAGATGTCCAACAAGTTTTGGTACCTCATTGTGATTACACCATTCCACTGTGGCATGTAAGGAGGTGTGATTTGGGATTGGATCACAAACCCCTATAAGTAATCAATGATGTATTGATTATTATTTTATCCACCATGGTCTTAGTAAAGATTCATAGTCTTCCTACCAAGATGGTTCTCAAATTTATTATGGTATTCCTTGAATTTAACAAAATAACCTAACTTATACCTCATTAAGTAAATATATCCAAATCTACTAAAATCATAAGTAAAAGTTATGAAGTAAGAGTACCCACTCTTTGCTTCAAAAAGAAATAATCCACAAACATCAGTATGAACAAATCCAAGAAGATCATTTTCCCTTTCCCCATTCCCACTAAATGGGGATTTGGTGTTCTTTCCTTGTAAAGATGCATCACATGCACCAAGTTTTTTTAGTTATAAAGATTCTAAATATCCATCTTGATGGAATTTTTTCAATCGTTTTTCATTTACATGACATTGTCGGTGATGCAAAAGTTGTGTGTCATATGGGTCATGTGAAGTAACTTCGTTATCAATTTTCATTACTATGTTCATATAATCCAACATCTAAAGATAGTTTTTAGCCCAAAATTCCTCAGGTTGGTGATTTTTGGTTCATTGTGTCTATTGATAAGGTTTGAGGTTGTTGACAAAGGATGGTTGTTAAAGAGGTCAAGAATATTTAGTGTTAATTCTAAAATGATCTCACAATGCGATCATAGGAAACACTCATAGTTGTATTTAGAACATATTATGGGTCATGAAAAGCATTAGAATACAATAATATTAAAAACATCATGATTGTGGGTGATTGAATTTGAGTCTCGTGGCGAGATCTCGTGAAATGCACATGAATGTATTTGAATCTCATGGAGAGGTCTTATGCATCCCTCATGATTGTCTCTAGAGCATGCACCCAGATCTTATACAATGTGAGAATACGAATCACACTCATAACTCTTACAAAGTGTGAATCCTTAACAGGAACTCACCCAAAGAGAAAATGAGGACTCGCACCAAGGAATCACGTAAAGCACGAATGCTTGCTGAGAACTCACAATGTCTTGAGGATAACCAGGGGTGGATCACATGTCTTTAATCTACCGATAGCACATCTCACATCCTCTCTTATTATCCTAATTGTGTTATTTTTCAATGTTCAAGGATCACATGAGTTGGTATAAGTAATATCTAATATATTTACTCTATTTTTCAATGATACCTCACGTGACCAATATGGTTCATATTGATATTGTGCAAGAATTTCATGAAAAATCTATTCAGTTATACCAAATGTGTCGTGGAGTTGTCTGGACATACCTGAAGGCCTTCTTATAGTGAGAATAACAAGAGGGAGGACGTTCATATGAAAAGGTGGAAATGTCACTGAGGACTAGTGCTCAGATCTCATTCAAAGAAAGAGCAGTTATCACACTTAGATCTCATGGAGCACATGATGAAAATGAGAAGAATGGTTGTTCGTGATTTGTGGTGTTATGATGGTGGAAACACACCTATAAATACCCCAATACCATCCTTAAATATTGATGAATTTTTTCTTAGAATATTGGTCTAAATATCATCCAGATAAAAGACTCATTGTGATATCTCATGACAGAGGTTTGTGGAGAAGGAGAATATACGATTGACATCATTTCAATGTTGCACAAGATCTGAACACGGTCTTTCTCAAAGAGTGAAGGAGGACTCATGAAAGAAAACTCATGGAAGATACTTACATAGAGTGGGACTCACACAAAGTGTCAACAAGGGTTTCCTCTAGGAATTCATGGTGAATGAGGTTTTCTCCAGGGGTTTACGCTAAAGGAGGTTCATGCTAGGGGATTGTGGTGAAGGAGGTTCATGCTAGAGGACTCGCTCAAAGAACCAAAGATTCATTTTAGGGGACTCACGCTAGATGAGAATCGTACAAGGAACCAGAAGTTTGTGCTAGGGGACTCACCCATTGTGGGACTCAGGCACTATGCCAGGGGTTTGCGCCAGGATCCCACACAAGGGTACCCTCCAAGATCTCCTACAAGGAGTTATGCACCAGGGTCTAACACTAGGGTGTCACACAAGAATATTTTGCATGAAAATACGTGCCTATATTTCACTATGAATAATATCATTACAACATATGAATTCTGAAGGATAAGAAGAAGAAAGAGGATCTAAACTATTCAACAATACTTATAGAAGGTGGTTATTCACTACAACATTCAAATCCATTAATGGAGGACATGACATCACTTGAAGATCATTTCAAAATAGAGGTAATTTTTCTATATACAATAAAGAGATGTTTGTTCCAATTGTTTGGAAAGTTGAAGTGTTGCATCCATTTGTTTTCATAGGTGTGAAGTAAAAACCCACAAATATATGAAATAGAGAATATACAAATAGTTCAGGATGAATTCCTTAGAAATAATAAAGGGACCTGGATGTCCATAAACTGTGTGTGGGTCCTTTCTAGAGTACCGTTGAAAAAAAGATAAAGACGTTGATCCTCTCCACAGACAATGAGACAGATAAAGAGACAGAGGGAGTGACCCCTCTAAAAGTAGTGAGCTGACCCTAAACATTGTAAAGGCTATGAGCCTGGGCATAGAAGTTTTGGAGCCCAAACATCATTATTGGTAGTGAGCCTTAGTTAATTTGGTAAAATCATTACACTTCAAATTTATGCTCCTTGGATATATCCCGGTGTGTGTCAACCAAGTAAAAAACATTATGTCTTGTGCTTGATTTAATATTTGTTCATATATTAATATAGGAACAATAGAGAAGAGTGTTTTTTTAATGAAAAAATATTGGAAGGTTCAATTTTTTTAATCTTTCATACATTAATTCACCCCCCCCCCCCACCCACCCCTCTCAGGATATTTAACCAAATTGGGATAAAAACTGTTATGTGAACATGTCTTACCATAAAAATGGGATATTTATAAAAGAAGAAAAATTTATTTCAAAACATAAAAATGAATCCATCCACATCTATTCGATATATATAAATAATGTTTTTGGTAACTAAAGGCATGTAATAACAACCCTTTAAAACCAAGATCATTCCCATTGGAAATGTGAGGTGGTAATCCCTAATAGATATAGTAGAAAACTTATCATTGTTGGATACACGTAGATCTACCTCCCCTTGGAAAATTTTTATGAATCTACATGGTTCATATATTTTAGTATATATGTGAGAACCACAAGATATTTATAATACCCAATTTTTAGAAATATTTTAATTTCACTCGATAACAAACACACTAGAAGATTCCCCTTTACTTTTTAACTGAGTTTTGTTTTCTTTCTTGTGGTCCTTCTTTAAAAATATGATACAAATATAATTCTATTCCCTCACTTCCCCTTTGATCTTCTTCTTTTTGGAAGATAATGAAGAATAATTGGGCATAAAATCATTTATTTCCATTTCCATTTTATCATTTATGACAATAGAAGGCTTTTTCACTTCATATATTTATCTACTTAGTGAAGGAGGACATAATGTTCTGGCATAGACTTCTCAATGTTGTCAACATTAAAATTGACATCAAAACTGAATTTTGATGTATAGCTCTCTCCTTGTAAAGACGATGGAGGTACTCAAGCATGATATATGAATCCATGTTTTTGTGAGACTTCATGAGTTCACTAGATATATATGAGAGAATCAAACATTGAATTTTGACCATATCATTCATATGTTTTTTTAGACCATGAACTCTTCATCACTCGCCTTTTGAGCAGTCAGATAAGAAATTGAGGATTCCAGCACATAATATATCCGTTCACGAAGTAGAACAACCTGAAAAAATCTAAACAACTCCTAAAGTTACTACCAGTGATGATATTGTCTTTATCCAATATTGATTTTAGGGATATTGTGTATGTAGATATTTTTATTTTATTGTACAATTAAAAGGGAATATTATTATTAGTTTTCTTTATTACATGTTTTTTGAGAAATAATAATTTAATTGATTTTACAAAACCACCAACTATTTTATCGATTCTTAATAGCCCTCACCATTGAACTTGGAATGTCTAGTTACTAAGAAATTCGAGTCAAATGGATCCATATTACCATTCTCATAACCCCAAAAACTATTAGTCAAGAAATTTTCAAGGATTTTAGGTAGGGGAGTATTTTTCAACTACAGGCCTGCAACTCCCAGATCTGTTGAGTGGACTCCCCAATCTAGAAACCCTTACTTGGATTTTTTCAACAATTAACTCAAAATTATACCAATTCTAGTAATGGATACTCCTATTGATGTAAAATGGTTAAGTGAACCCAAAACCTTCTAAATAACTCCACTTATAAAAGTAACTTTCCCAACAAAAACATAGTTATATTGATTCTTGTTCCTAATAAATTAACAGGAGGCTTAGTCTAAATTAGTAATAGATTGAGGGATTTAATTTTATTATGCATAAATTTTTAAATTTTTTTATACTTTACATGTATTATTAATATTTAATTGGATGTTTACATAATTAATTAACCACATTTGGATAAAAAATTGACGTGTAATAAATTTTATTTAAATTCCATATTTTTATATTAATTCATTTATGTGATCTTGGTCTTGAATAAATAAATATAATATTCATTCATTATATAGAAATTAATTAATTAATTAAATGACCCGATCATGAACTTATCGAAAGCTTCATTTAACGAGAATATTTTAAATCAACATATATGTAAGTCTAGGCATGAGCTATATCATTCCACATGTCCACCTTTGTATCGCTGAGTTGGCGTCATTATGAATACGTCTTGAACTATCTCCATGCGCATTAGGATGCTCTATTAATTACAAATATTTATTACCCACACGTAGGTGAGTGGAACCAAAGGACTGGTTAAAGAGAATTACATAAATATCATTGGACATGTAGGTCTTACATAATAAAGGGGGGAGGTATGACTTGCAGACCATCCTTTAATTTAAAAATAAATAAATAAATAATCATATAATAAAATTAATTAATCAACTTCAAACACCTACATAGGTCTTGGTCAAGCACATGATGGGTCAAACATGCAACGAATATACAAAAAGTAACAATATAGAAATCATATATATATTCATTATTTATTATTAAGATGAATGTTATTGTATTCATTAATTAATCAATTAATTAATTCCCTTTCATCTTAATGATCATCAGAAATTAATTGGATATACCCACCAATTTTTTATTCATGGAAAATAAATGGAAAAACTATTAATGACATATTTATTATAGTAAATTAATTGAGTATTTAAAATTCTATAAACCTGTTATTAAATTTTCAAACACAAAATGGTTTTCCAATCTATAAAATATGGTTTTAATGCTAATATAATTTTAATTTTTTCCATTAATGGGAGACGACATGGTGTGTACATAGAACTAAATACCATGTTCCTCGGTTCCCATATATCCATTTCACACTCCTAGGGCATTGGTTTGTAAACATGGATAGACTACATGTTGTGTACATGCCCTCTACATGACATGTATCTACTTTTTTTTGTTCCAGGTTGGTATGTTCAACACAAGGTGTTCAATAAAAGAAACACATGTTTAAAATTTCTTAGTGAATCTAGATACAATGAACTTGAGTATACAGTGTGTTCTATGGCCGCACGTCTTATAACCCAACTTTACCGGCCAAAAATTTGTCACTTCCCAATGGCATATCTGGTTATTCTTCATTTTCTATCAAATATCTATGAAAATGACACTCTAAACGAAAATGATGAATATTTCAAAAACTTGTTAATTAAAATAATATTTAAGAATGAATAACATGAAAAGATAATCTTACCATGATTGTTCACAGATCAACAATCAAATAAAACAATTTAAATTTAAATGTCAATGCTCTAATAACACTTGTTGGTTTTTGGTGTAGAGAAGCATTGCGGTGGAGGGTGATATGTTAAAATTTTCTTAAATTATCATTTTCTGAAACCAAGATAAAAGATATTTCATTCCAAATTTAGATTTAATTTATTTTATATCTAAGGAAATAAAAAATGGGATTTGGAATTTTCTTCATTGATGATTATTGATTGTTCGAAAACGCCATTTTGGATTTCATTCATTTCTCTTGTGGGGATACAATGGTATAATCCCTCTAGTCTTGATCCACATGTGCTCTAATGGTCTCCGAACAATGCCAATCATTCTCATGGTGCGAGAATGGAGAATCTAAATGTAACACCCCAAGATTCCATAGTATGCTTCTCTTTGAATAATACAGTAGCGTGTGTTGTACGCAACTTCGATTTCTAACACACACCACAATCAATCAAACTAACCGTTATGAATAGTAATACCCAATTTTTGAAATTTTATAAATTTTAACTTTCAAAATGGACTTTATTTTTGGATTCAGAATATTAAAATTAGCTTAGGGTGAATTTTTGGTATTTTTCTGAAAACATTCAATTTTTTATGAATAGTGAAAAAACGCTGAGTTATAGTTTAAAACCGAATTTTTAATTAAATAATTATTTATTTCATTTAAATTTAATTAAGGTCAAAATAGATAAATAATACCTATATAAGTTCAATGTAATTAATTGGCATTAGTTTAGAATAATTTTAGATATATAAAAATTTTATTGAACTTTTCACCGTCTTTTACCCACCTCTTAGGAGAATTTGGAAATTCACATAAAACTTAATTTTACCACTTATATGAGTGGAATTTTGATAATCTGAGAGACACAATTAATGTAACGCCCCGACCCTAATTACCTAGAGTCGGTGCATTATTACATAACATTGTCATGATCACGAGAAAGATCAAGTCTCGAAAGACCGATTAGATTAGTAGCCTTGGAATAACTAGATACATCCATAAATTTTACATTACATCATAAAAAAAACATCTTGTCTTCATATCCCCTCATAATATCCCTGAAGGTCATTCATAAATTACTTCTTCATAATCTTGGGAAAAATAAAACATTTAAAGGGGTGAGCTCAGATGCTCAGTAAGGATAACATTATAGAAGAAGCTTTCATAAATAAGCATAAACACTTAAGGTAGTTTATAACTAAAACGAAAGCCTTTTAAACTTGAACTTCAGCATAAAATGGAAAAGATAAAATAAAATAATGGCATTTACTTACTCACATGGATATTCTACTAGTCGAGTAATCCCATGCATTATCAATAACCACTTTCATAATGATGGAATGCATAATGCCAGACTATCATAACCACATAGCCAAGGCCCCGTGCCAAGACTACAAATAAGATTTTACCAAGGCCTTGTGCCAAGACACTAGTTTGTCTCATGAGACCTACCGATGCATCGAGGAGCTATAGCGGACTCCACCTGTCACTTATTAAGCCCAATGCATTCCTCATATGAATAGGTTTAAACATAAAATAATAATTCGTATAAAAACTAGCACACGAAATGTCTATACTTTAACCACAAACCATGAATGGTATAAAAATAGAACATCCACAGTCAAACATAACTCATTAGATACAATATGGAAGATTGTATTGTATCACATTAACCTCAATCATGAATAATGAAGGATTTTGACATAGATGAAAATAATCATCAAAACAATTTGAGGGAAATATCCCCCTTTTTTTGAAATCATTTAAAAGTCACACTATTTGTCAAGAAGCCATTTAAAAATAGATTTTTCTTGAATCAAAGTGTCCCATACCACTTTTAAACTTTTAAAAGGAGTTTTAATTTTAAAACTTTAGTGTCCATATAAATAAATCCTTAAAACCATTTTTAAAACATGGACATTAATGAGAAAGATATAGAAGAATATGTCTTTAAAACATTTTAAAATGGAATTTTGGTTAGAGATTCTAACCAAAAGAGAGACACTTGAATGCAAATATTTGAGGTAATCAAAAATTTGTAATATCATGAGAATAAAGGGATTCATGATATACTATGTCAAAGTACATTATATACACCACATAAAAGTGATTTGGTGTATATCAACAAAGAAGTCTCAGTTGAATGTAAATTGAGATGAAATCTCTCATAAAGGTCGTATCCTTAGGTTAAGGATAAATCAACGACATAATTATGTGTGAAAAAAATATAAATACACTAAATATGATTGAATATTCAGTGTAAAACAATCAAAGGATATTCACACATATTCTTGTAGAAACAACACCAACGAATTGGATGTTTAACTCAACAAATGGTGAAAGAGTTAAAATTACTCTTATCAAATTCATATTAATGACTTGAGAATTATCAATGGAGTGATTATGTGTATCAAAACTATATCCACAGGAAGGGGAGTGGAAATTATGACATAATCAAATGAATAGTTATTCCACACATAATCTTGGAGTAATATAATCAATGAAATATGCGTAAATCCGAATGAGTGGAAATTGAAATCTCAAATTCCCTTATAGATTTGGTAACTTACGAAACAAACAACCATGAAATAAGGATCATACCATGACTATGTAAATACCCATAAATTAAAGTATATTACACAATGAATACAATCATGGGCAGTACACATACACCACATGTAATAATTAAGTGGTGAACAATGGAATTCTCACGAAATTAAGAGCGAGATAAGAAACTCCTTACCACGTTAATCAACTGAGTCGTGTGGACAAAAGTTAATAACCACCAAATAATTTACAGAATAACATGAATATAAAGATAATCATGATAATATATATCAAATGGCAGTACACAATACACCACTTTCAATAATTTAGTGGCGAACAATGGAAATCTCACGGAATTGAAAGTGAGATAAGAAAATCCCTTACTTGTACTTTTTCCTTGGTCGATGGTAGGTTTACCTCCTGTATAATGGTGAAATAATTGTTATTGAATAATACAAGAATCATTTACTTTAATATGATATCATATATGATCTTTTAACATTGATTTGATAATAATATCTTAGAATTATCGTTATTTTGGGTGTCAACGGGTTCATTTTACTTTATATTCTTTGTTATGTGAGCCACATTCGTTATTAATGGGATGTATATTATTCATATCCAGAATGATATCAAGTCCTTAGATACTATTTTTGAATCATCAAATTATAATTATACTTGAATGGATATGATGGACAATGAATCTCATCGCGTTCGTGGAGACGGCAGTCCGTACATACGCACGAGCGACAATATCATTCTTTTGATATTAAAATAATATATAATTGGATTTTATATCATATATACAGAATCATTATCATGTTATATTTATTATTTACATGAGTTACATATCATTATTATACCCATCCAAATAATAATATATTGAATAACAATTACACCACGACGTGGAGACGGTAAGCCGTACGTACGCACGTATGGTGACATGTTATTCAAAGGATGGATAGAATACTGAATATGGTTGTATCATATTTATAATAATATCACAGTAAATATATGATACTGGAGTTATTATTTTATAATGGTAATAACAAAGAAAGAGGAAGTGGAAGAAGAAAGGAACTTAAAAAGGGGTGGTGAAAACATTACCTCTTCTTCGAGTTATTCCTTTTGATTTGATCAAAAGGGCTCCTTAGGTTGGATTTCTGATCAAACTAAGGCCTCTAGGTTATAGTGAGGGAAGTTGGGAGAGTATTTGGGCAGAGTTTGGCCGATCCAAAAGGGTTTGAAGGTGTGAAGAAAAGAGAAGGAGGAGTGCCTTTTTATAAGAGGGGTGAAGGGCACCTTTGGAAAAGCTAGAAATATTAATTTATAATAAATTCATATTCAGTTTCTAATGGCTCCAAAGTTGACTATTAAAAGGTTAAGGTGGGGATAGGTCGAAAAACACTCAACCAATAGAATTTAGACAGGTTTGGGTACTTATATAAACCTTATCTTTAAGTATTAACTCTAAGTTAATTAGTTTCACTTTTACAATGTCTCTTTGTATTTTTATATAATATGGTTAATAAACTTACTATATACATCCAAGCGACATCCAAGTGGTCCATTAATGATGAACCTATCATGATATAAGTCTCTTGGCCGAACCTTAGATTTTTAGGAATTTAATATCAATTAATAATATAATATTTGTTTTAAGAACGCTTTTATGTCAATTGTGACACTATTCAATAGTTGATTTTTGTGAAACTCATAACAGATTTATTACTTCGAAAAAAGTCAATTAAATCAATCCTAATATATCATATTATCCTAGAAAATTAGTTTAATTCATTAAAAGTTTCATATTATATTTATTTGGGTATTTATAATATCAATTATTTTAATTTTTCACTATTATAGTAATTACTGCATCATCATTGTGTCATAAATAAAATAAATTATTTAATGTATAAAAATTATAAATAAAATATCATTATGTAGGAAATCATTTTATATTTCTAATGAATATTTATAATCGAAAATCCAACATATATAACCCTATGTAAAAATTGTTTTTCTAAAAGATATATGCTTGTGTCATTTTTGTATTCATTTTAACTTAATTAAAATAAAGTGTCATTATCACTTACAAGTGGATCTATGGGGTCCCAAAATCGACCCAAAGATGCCCATGGTCGACCATGTATCAACCAATAGGGTTAAGACATGTTTTAGGGTAATTTAGTATTATTATAATATTATTTTTTAACCCTTATTTACCGGATTTACATTTAACCATGGTAAATAAAATATTTACCGCAGTAATTATTCAAAATGTCTAAAAGTAAAAGTTACCTATTTACACAATTTGAACATCCTGATTTCAAATATGGAATCCATTTTCCTAAATTTAAAACACAGAAGTGGCAGAAATTAATTTAAAATTAATTCCCGATGTCAAAACAAAAAGCGTGTTTTTAAGAGATAATAACTATCAAAAGATTGACACTTGTTTATGTTCGGTTTAATTGTAAAATTATGTCCAATGACCAAAATTATATTAAATGGTAAAAATATATTCTAAATATACTTTAAAACTACTAAAATTCATAATTTATCATTATTAATAATTTTGATTAAAAAAGTTGTTTTTAATTAAAATTTAGTAATTTTCACTATTCATCAAAATATGAAAGTTATCCGAAAACTGCCAAAATTTCACCTTAGGCTAAATTAGATATTCCGAATCGAAAAATGAAGTCCATTTTCAAATATAAAATATATATAATTTTAAAAAGTAGGTATTACTATTCATAACGGCTAGTTTGATCGGTTGTGGTGTGTGTTAAAACTTGAAGTTGCGTACAACACACGCTACTGTTTTATTCAAAGGAAAGCATACCGTGGAAGCTTGGGATGTTTCATTTTAAATTTTTTTGATGTATCCATTTAGTCAAAAAATTTAAAATATTGTATTTAAAAAGTTTTCACTATTAAAAGTTGATAAAAGTGCAATACTGAAAATGAATCTGTTCTTGCATTATGACTAAGAAACTCATAATATGGATTCTAAAATTATAAGGATTATATAAAGTTTAAAATTTAGTTAATACTATTCATGACCTCTTTTAATGGCTTTTTTTTGTAAGTCAAGGTGTGATTGAACTCGGTGTTGCGTGTAGTGAAAGTTATTGAATTATTTTGAATAAATAACACACTATGAAATCTTGGGGTGTTACATTCTCCCCTCCTTCAATAAATTGCGTCCTCGCAATTTGAAATTGTTCTTCGAAAATAAAAGGTTGAAAATAGAAAATATATTTGTGGGAAAACCCACATCGGAAATTGGGTTACTAAAATTTAGTCTTAATATGAGGAAAAGAGAAATGAAAGGGTCACCATCGAATTATGATCTCGATTAGGAGAACATTGGTGGTAATTAGAGACATATAATTGGAGGAAAAACGTAAATATTTATAGGTAGTGATTGAGGTCATCAATCACAAACAAGTATAAAATTGAGGTCCTTAAACTCATCAATCTATGATGATTTGAAATACCATCGGTCCAACAAAACATAGGGTATTGGGATAACACATTTTTGACGTTTCCAAATATCTTAGTTGAAATCCCACATCGAAAAATGAATTAATGAGGCCTCTATTTAAAATAAAGAGTGGAAAGTATGAATATTACCGAAAATAACACATACTAGGGTTCCATGTAGGAAAATATGGATATGGAAGAGAAATCTAACCATCAATTATCTGATGGAGAGTGGTAGAGAACATGGCTATGAAAAGGCCAACAATCCCAAAGCCATAAATTAGTGATGATTTAAGGTACCATCTAGGACAACCTTTTTTTTAAAGTTACATTACATAAGGAAGAGGAATTCATTTATGATATTGACTAAGAACATTATGAGATATACTTACATTTTAAGTATATTTTCATACTTTAATAAATTTCCACCACTAACTCAATTTTTTTTAAACGATAAGCATTCAAGAAGAATTGGTCACACTGGAAGAGCTAGAATAAACTTCTATATAATCACATGATCCATGCAGGATAAACCATATATTTACATTGTCTTTGAAGATTAATCAAAACCAAAATGGTTAGTGAATGATCTAATGATCCCCCAAAAGGATATTCATTGAGATAAATATGTACTAATCTTAATTTCTAAAATTAAACCAACAATACCCCAAAGTTAAATAGATACCATTCAATAACCAATTGTCCTTAAAATCCTTTAATATAATCCAAACTAATATTGAAACCCAAAACATAGAAGAATTTGATTATGTAGTCTCCCATGTTACATTGTATCTCCAAATGACATCAAATACTCTTAAAGTCACATACTTAAAAGTAATTAACATCATCACATATTCTCTGTTATAGGTTAATCATTTCCATAAATAACCCAAATCACTATAAATCAACAATAAAAACGTAGATAAAAATCCACCATTACTCTACAAATGAAACCTCATTGTATTCTATTTTCCTTGGGAATATAGTGTTCCTAACAAAACGAACATCTTCCAAAATAACATTTATCACTTAATCACCAAATCATTTTCCTATACCAAGGGTATTCATTTGATAAGACATAAGAACCCAAATCATCTTATTATTAATCAATAGAATTTAGACAGTTTTGGGTACTTATATTAACCTTATCTTTAAGTATTAACTCTAAGTTAATTAGTTTTACTTTTACAATGTCTCTTTGTATTTTTATATAATATGGTTAATAAACTTAATATAAACATCCAAAAGACACCCAACTGGTCCATTAATGATGAACCGATCATGATATAAGTCTCTTGGCCGAACCTTAGATTTTTAGGAATTTAATATCAATTAATAATATAATATTTGTTTTAAGAACTCTTTTATGTCAATTTTGACACTATTCAATAGTTGATTTTTGTGAAACTCATAAAAGATTTATTACTTCGAAATAGGTCAATTAAATCAATCCTAATATATCATATTATCCTAGAAAATTAGTTTAATTCATTAAAAGTTTCATATTATATTTATTTGGGTATTTATAATATCAATTATTTTAATTTTTCACTATTATAGTATTTACTGCATCATCATTGTGTCATAAATAAAATAAATTATTTAATGTCTAAAAATTATAAATAAACTATCATTATGTAGGAAATCTTTTTATCTTTCTAATTAATATTTATAATCTAAAATCCAACATATATAACCCTATGTAAAAAATTTTTTTCTAAAAGATATATGCTTGTGTCATTTTTGTATTCATTTTTACTTAATTAAAATAAAGTGTCATTATCACTTACAAGTGGATCCATGGGGTCCCAAAATCGACCCAAAGATGCCCATGGTAGACCATGTATCAACCAATAGGGTTAAGACACGTTTTAGGGTAATTTATTATTATTATTATATTATTTTTAACCCTTATTTACTGGATTTACCTTTAACCATGGTAAATAAAATATTTACCGCAGTAATTATTCAAAATGTCTAAAAATAAAAGTTACCAATTTACACAATTTGAACATCCTGATTCCAAATATGGAATCCATTTTCCTAAATTCAAAACACATAAGTAGCATAAATTAATTTAAAATTAATTCCCGCTGTCAAAACAAAAAAGCGTGTTTTTAAGAGATAATAACTATCACAAGATTGACATTTGTTTATGTTCGGTTTAATTGTAAAATTATGTCCAATGACCAAAATTATATTAAATGGTAAAAATATATTCTAAATATACTTTAAAACTACTAAAATTCATAATTTATCATTGTTAATTATTTTGATAAAAAAAGTTGTTTTTAATTAAAATTTAGTAATTTTCACTATTCATCAAAATATGAAAGTTATCCGAAAAGTACCAAAATTTCACCTTAGGCTAAATTAGATATTTCGAATCCAAAAATGAAGTCCATTTTGAAATATAAAATATATATAATTTTAAAAAGTATGTATTACTATTCATAACGGCTAGTTTGATCGGTTGTGGCGTGTGTTAAAACTCGAAGTTGCGTACAACACACGCTACTGTTTTATTCAAAGGAAAGCATACCGTAGAAGCTTGGGATGTTTCATTTTAAATTTTTTTGATGTCTCCATTTAGTCAAAAAGTTTAAAATATTGTATTTAAAAAGTTTTCACTATTAAAAGTTGATAAAAGTGCAATACTGAAAATGAATCTGTTCTTGCATTATGACTAAGAAACTCATAATATGGATTCTAAAATTATAAGGATTATATAAAGTTTAAAATTTAGTTAATACTATTCATGACCTCTTTTAATGGCTTTTTTTGTAAGTCAAGGTGTGATTGAACTCGGTGTTGTGTGTAGTGCAAGTTATTGAATTATTTTGAAGAAATAACACACTATAAAATCTTTGGGTGTTACAGTTAATATCAAGGAGTAAAATATGGTTCAATGATGTGAAAATAATTTTTGGTGAATAATAACTTTTTACTTTTATTTACCACGGTTAAAAGTAAATAGGGTAATTAAGGGTAAAAATGATATTAATATTACCCTAACACATGTTATAATTCTATTGGACAAATTTATCTCGACTACAAAAAACCTTAGGAATAAAATATTATCATTTAGTTCCACTTGGATTAGATTAGGACATCTTTTATTATTTAATTCCAAGAAAAGTTAAAAGAGATAAAATCAAAGTTTAATAGCTAAATTTTTTTTAATATAAGGTTATTCATAAGATAAATTCTATTATAAATATGCATTAGAAATATAAAAATATTTCATACATAATAATATTTTATTTAATATTTTTAGACATTAAATAATATAATTTATTTATGACACAATGGTGATGTCGTAATTACCTAATTAATGAAATATTAAAATAATTGATATTATAAATATCAAAATAAATGTAATTTGAGACTTTTTATGAATTCCACTAATTTTATTGGTTAATATGACATATTATTATTAATTATATAAATTTTATTCGAAGTAATAATGCTGTTATGAAATTATCAAAAATGAAATACCCAATAGTGTCAAAATTGACATAAAAGAGTTTTTAAAACAAATATTATATTATTAATTGATATTCTATTCCTAAAAATCTAACTTTCGGAAAAAGGACTTATATAATGATAGGTGTATCATTAATGGACCACTTGGATGTCTCTTGGAGGTATATATTATGTTTATTAACTATATAATATAAAAATACAAAGAGACATGGTAAATATGAAACTATTTAACTAAAAGTTAAATATAAATGATAAGGTTAATATAGTGACCCAAACCTGTCTAAAATATATTGGTTGAATAGATTTCGACCCATACCCACATTAAAAATTAAATAATACACTTTGGATCCATTAGAAACCGAATATTAATTTATTATAAAATAATATTTCTAGCTTTTCCAAAGGTTCCCCTCACCCCTCTTATAAAAGGGTACTCCACCTTCTCTCTAATTTACACCTTCAAAGCCTTTTGGCTCGGCCGACCCCTAAGCATGTACTTTATAAACTTCCCTAAATTAAACCTATAGGCATTAGTTTGATCATAAAGAAAACCTAAGGATACCTTTTGATCAAATCAAAAGAAAGTACTCGAAGAAGAGGTAATGTTTTCCCAACCCTCTTTCAAGTTCCTTTCTTCTTCAACTTCCTCTTTATTTGTTATTTCCTTTCTAAAATAATAACCACACTATATTTTATATACTTTGATATTATTATAAATATGTTACAAGCATATTCAGAATTCAATCCATCCTTTGAATGACATGTCACCATACGTTCGTACGTACAGCCTACCTTCTCCACGTCGTGGTGTAATAGTAATTCAATAAATTATTATTTGGATGGGTATAATAATGATGTGTAATTCATGTAAATAATAAGTATAAAATGATAATGATTCTGTATATATGATATATCAAGCCAATTATATATGATTCTAATATCAAAATAAGGATATTATCGCTCGTGCATCCGTACGGACTACCATCTCCACGAACGCGATGAGATTCATTCCCCATCGTATCCATACAAGTCTAATTCTAATTGTATGATTAAAAATAATGTTTAAGGAATTGATATCATTATTTATATTAATAAGATACAACCTATCCATAAAAAACATGACTTATATAACAAAACATATAAAAGAAAACGAGTAATCTAACACCTGAAACGACGATAATACTAAGATATTATTAACAAAGCAATGTTAAAAGATCATATACGATATCATATTAATGTATATGATTCTTGTATAATTCAATAAAAATTATTTAACCATTATAAAAGACGATAAAATACCCTCTACCAAGGAAAAAGTAGAAAGTAAGGGGTTTCTTATCTCACTTTTAATTCTGTGAGATTTCCATTGTTCACTACTTATTTATTGCATGTGGTGTGTGTAGTGCCCATGTTTGTATTCATTGTATAATATACATTAATTAATGTATATTTAAATCATCATTGTATGATCCTTCTTTCATGGTTGTATGTTTCATTAGTTTCCAAATCAATAAGGGAATTTGAAATTTCAATTTCCACTCATTCAGCTTTACGCGTACTTCATTGATTATTTTACTCCAAGATTATGTTTGGAATCACTATTCATTTGATTATGTCATAATTTCCACTCCCCTTTCTCTAGATATACTTTTTATACACATAATCCCTCCATTTATAAATTCTCATGTCATCGGTATGAACTTGATAAGAGTAATTTTTACTCAATCTCGATTTTTTGAGTCAAACATCCAATTCATCGGTGTTGTTTTTACAAGAATATGTGTGAATGTCATTTGATTGTTTTATAATAAATATCCAATCATATTGAGTGTATTTATTATTTTCACACATAATTATGTCATTGATTTGTCCTTAACCTAAGGATACATCCTTTATGATAGATTTCACCTCAATATACATTCTATTCAGACTCCTTTGTTGTTATACACCAAATCACTTTTATATGGTGTATATAATGTACTTTGACATAGTATATCACGAATCCCTTTATTCTCATGATATTACAAAGATTTTATTAACTCAATTATTTGTATTCAAGTGTCTCTCTTTTGGTTAGAAACTCTAACTAAAATATCATTTTTAAATGTTTTAAAGATTTATTCTTTTAAATCATTGTCATTGATGTCCATGTTTTAAATATAGTTTTAAGGATTTATTTATATAGAAATTAATGTTTTAAAATTAAAATTCATTTTAAAAGTTTCAAAGTGGTATGGGAAACTTTGATTCAAAAATATATTTTTAAATGGCTTCTTGAAAAATAGTGTGACTTTTAAATGTTTTCAAGGAAAAGGGGGATATTTCTCTCAAATGGTATTGATGATTATTTTCATCTATTTCAATATCATTCATTATTCTCGATTGAGGTTAATCTGTTATAATACAATCTTCCATATTGTATTGAATGAGTTATGTTTGACTGTGGATGTGCTATTTTTATACCATTCATGATTTGTGGATAAAGTATTGACATTTCATATGCTAGTTTTAATACGAATGTTTATGTTATGTTTCAAACATTTCATATGAGGAATGAATTGGACTTAGTAAGTGACGGGTGGAGCCAGCTGTAGCTTCTCGATGCATCGGTAGGTCTCATGAGACAAACTAGTTTCATGGAACAAGGCCTTGAAAAAATCATATTTTTAGTCTTGGGATGAGGCCTTGACTATGTGGTTATGATAGTCTGGTATTATACATTCCATCATTATGAAAATGTTTATTGATATTACACGTGGTTATTCGACTATTAGAATATCCATGTGAATAAGTAGATGGCGTTATTTCATTTTATCTTTTCCATATTATGATGAAGTTAATGTTTAAAAGGATTTTGTTTTAGTTATACATCACCTTAAATGTTCATGCTTATTTATGAAAGTTTCCACTATATTGTTATCCTTATTGAGCATCTAATCTCACCCCTTTCTATGTTTTATTTTCACAAGATGTGAAGAAGTAATTTATGAATGACCTACATGGATAGTATGAGGGGATATGAAGACAAGATGTTGTTGTAGTTTTTTTACTTTATGATATAATGTAAGACTTATGAATATATCTAGTGTTTCCAAGACTACTTAACTAATCGGTCATTCGAGACATGATCTTTTTTAATCATGAAAATGTTATGTAATAATGCACAGACTCTGGGTAACTGGGGTCGGGGCATTACAGTTGGTATTAGAGAAATTTTAGTACAATCCTTGGAAACTAGATTTAGAAAAACTCTGATTAGAGCACATAGCCCTAAGATAGACTTTGAGGGTTATTATAGAAGAAATTCCTAGAATATTGGTATTGTATAGATTTTTTGAGTTTTTTAAGAAATACATCCCTGTCTGGATACGAGCAGGTAGAGGTGGCACTGGAACAGATGTACCTAGGGGTAAAACCCAAAAACACCACTTTGAGCTAGACTCGAACGGAAACTGGTGCATGATAACGGGCCTTGCAGCACTCTTGGTTACGACACTCCTGGGGGATATTCTTAGGATAATTTACATTTTCTTTACAAACCAATTTAAATTATTTTAATATAAGATGAGAATAAATTACCTTGGTTAATCCCAAGGTGTTTTAAATTAAGAATATGGTGTCATGATATTCTCTAAATGATTTTATGACTACTGTTACTCACACGACGGTTTCTGGTTTCAGACAATGGCTAGATTCCAAGGAAGTCATAGTAACTTTGAGAATGATGTGCAAGGTGGGAACGGTGGTGGAAATGAGCAAAAAAATTGAATGTTGATAGGTGTAAAAGATATTGTGTTCATTCCAAATCAGTTTTCCAAAAATATGATCATAAACATATATATTAACCAACTCTCAGACTCAACAAAGAAGAGAAAGGTGGTGAATTATAAGAGCTCCAGCAGTGGAGACCATGGAGAAAAGAATCCTAAATTTCCATAATGTAGGAAATGTGGAAGGAGACACCGAAGAAAGGGTCTCAACGAAACAAAGAAAAGCTTTACATGTAGGAAAGAAGGACATAAAGTGAATAATTGTTGAGGAAAAATGAAGAGTACTATAGAAGAAAATAAAAATGGTCCCAAAAATTCATTTACAATCATTTTCCGTAAATGTAGGGGACCTGGCCATTCCCCGAGTGAATGCCCTATTCTATAGGATATTTTCTTTTTTAAAGAAGAAGCTATGTGGAAATAAATGGTTGGAGAAATGCTTAAATGTATTAGTGCTTCTTATTGATGGGATTACTTTTGAATAATTTTCTCTTGTATTTGTAACCCCGCAGTTTGCCATGTGAGAATGATATTTGAGGAAGACTTATCTTTTCCCTTGTGGATATAGTTATTAATAACCATTTGGTTTTATATGATCATTGGGTTTGAGTCAATTACAAGTTATTATATTTTCGGATGAAAATGCAAGGTATGAGATAACATTTCTGGTTAAAATTATGTTATGGTTATTTTGAGAAATTTATCTCATTTTGGTAATATTATAAAATATAGTTTTTGAAAAAGGACAACATGTAGACCGTGTGACAACCCATCGCGTCAGACAATTTTGTGGGAATCAAACCCACAACCAAAGTGCGATTGGGATTTATTGCCTACCACTGGACTACGTAAAGTCCTTGGTTAGTGTGACTAATTATTTTTTGTTAAATTATTTTATTGATCAATAATAAGTTGATTTGGGTTCTTATGTCTTATCAAATGAATACCCTTAGTATCGGAAAATGATTTGGTGATTAAGTGATAAATGTTATTTTGTAAGATGTTCCATTTGTTTGGAACACTATATGCCCAAGGAAACTAGAATACTATGGGATTTCATTTGAGGATTAATGGTGGTCTTTTATCTACATTTTTATTTTGGATTTATAGTGATTTGGGTTATTTATGGAAATGATTAACCTATAATAGAGAATATGTGATTAGGTTAATTACTTTTAAGTTTGTGACTTCAAGAGTAGTTGATGTCATTTGGAGATACAATTTAATGTGGAAGACTACATAACCAAATTCTTCTAAGTTTTGTGTTTCAATATTAGTTTGGATTATATTTAAGGATTTTAAGTACAATTGTTTATTGAATGGTATTTATTTAACTTTGGGGTATTGTTGGTTTAATTTTAGAAATTAAGATTAATGTTTCTTTCTCTTAAGGAATATCCTTTTTGGGGGATCATCAGATCTAGTACTAACCATTTGGGTTTTGAATAATCTCTAAAGACAGGGTAAACATATAGTTTATCCTTTGTGGATCATGTCATTATATATATGTTTATTCTAGCTCTTACAGTGTGACCAAGTCTTCTTGAATACTCATCGTTTAAAAAAAATGAGTTAGTGGTGGAAATTTAATAAAGAATAAACTCTAATTAAAAAGTAAGTATATCTCTTTATTTTCTTATTCAATATCGTAAATGAATGCTTCATCTTTATGTAATGTAACTTAAAAAATGTTGTTCATATACTTTTCCTACTGGGAAACTAATGACCGTTTGTCCCATAACAAGTTTGTGGCTTTCTTGTTGTTAACTTTCTCCTGATTATGTTTTCTTTCCCTCTCCATCAGAACTTGACACTTATTTTATCTTCCATATCCAAGTTTTCCTACATGTAATCCTAGTTTGAGTGATCTTGGGTGACCATTGTACTCCTCTTTCTTTCTTATAAGGTCATAGTATTATTGAATCTTTTTCCAATTTGGGACTTTCCATTATATTCCCAAGAACAATTTTAAAAATTCCAAGGACGAAATTATTTGATGGAGGGGTGAATTTAATACCCCAACCTTCCACGATACGCTTCTCTTTGAATAATACAATAGTGTGTGTTGTACGCAACTTCAAGTTCTAACACACACCACAACCAATCAAACTAGACTTTATGAATAGTAATATCCACTTTTTGAAATTTTATAAATTTTATCTTTCTTAATGGACTTCATTTTTTCATTCGGAATATCGAAACTAGCTTAGGGTGAATTTTTGGTATTTTTCTGAAAACATTCAATTTTTAATGAATAGTGAAAAAACACTGAGTTATAGTTTAAAACCGAATTTTTATTTAAATAATTATTTATATTATTTAAATTTAATTAAGGTCAAAATATATACATAATACCTATATATGTTCAATTTAATTCATTTGAGTTAGTTTAGAATAATTTTAGATTTATAAAAATTTTATTGAACTTTTCACCGTCTTTTACCCACCTCCTAGGAGAATTTGTAAATTCACATAAAACATAATTTTACTGCTTCTGTGAGTGGAATTTTGAAAATATGAGAGACATGGTAAATATCATGGAGTATAATGTGGTTCAATGAGATGAAAATAATTTTTGGTGAATAGTAATTTTTTAGTTTTATTTACCACGGTTAAAAGTTAATAGGGTAATTAAGGGTAAAAATGATATTAATATTACCCTAACACATGTCCTAATTATATTGGACAAGTTTATATCCACCAAAAAAATCCTTAGGAATAAAATATTATCATTTAGGTCCACTTGGATTATATTAGGAAATTTATTATTATTTAATTCCAAGAAGAGATAAAAGAGATAAAATCACAGTTTAATAACTTAAACATATTTAAGATAGGGTTATACAGAAGATAAATTCGATTATTAATATTAATTAGAAAGATAAAAATATTTCCTACATAATTTTATTTTATTTATAATTTTTAGATGTTAAATAATTTAATTTATTTTTGACACAATGGTGATGCATTAATTACCTAATTAATGAAATATTAAAACAATTGATATTATAAATAGAAAAATAAATGTAATTATAGACTTTTTATGAATTACACTTATATTATAGGTTAATATGAAATATTATGATCAGTTATATAAATTTTTTTCGAAGTAATGTTTCTGTTATAAAATTATCAAAAACAAAATACCCAATAGTGTAAAAATTGACATTAAACAGTTTTTAAAACACATATTATATTATTAATTGATATTATATTCTTAAAAATCTAAGGTTAGGCAAAAGGACTTATATAATGATAGGTGTATCATTAATGGACAACTTGGGGGGTCTCTTGGAGGTATATAGTATGTTTATTAACTATATAATATAAAAATACAACGAGACATAGTAAATGTCAAACTATTTAACTAAAAGTTAAATATAAATTATAAGGTTAATATAGTGACCCAAACCTATATAAAATCTATTGGCTGAAATTATTTCGACCCATCCCCACCTGAAAATTTAAATAATACACTATGGATCCATTAGACACCTAATATGAATTTATTATATAATAATTTTTCTAGTTTTTTCAAAGGTGCCCCTCACCCCTCTTATAAAAGGGTACTCCCCCTTCTCTCTAATTTACACCGTCAAATCCATTTGGCTCGACCAAACCCTACCCATATATTATCTCAAATTCCCTAACATAAACCTAGAGTCCTTAGTTTTATCAGAAATCAAACCTAAGGAGCCCTTTTGATCAAATCAAAAGAAAGAACACGAAGAAGAGGTAATGTTTTCACAACCCACTTTCAAGTTCCTTTGTTCTTCAACTTCTTCTTTATTTTTTATTTCCATTCTAAAATAATAATTCCAGTATCTTTTATATACTGTGATATTATTATAAATATGGTACAACCATATTCAGTATTCTATCGATCCTTTTGGTGATATGTCACCATACGTGCGTACGCACGACCTACCGTCTCCACGCCGTGGTGTAATTGTTATTCAATACATTATTATTTGGATGGATATAATAATGATGTGTAATTAATGTAAATAATAAGTATAACTTGATAATGTTTCTGTATATATGATATACCATTGAATTATATATGATTTTAATATCAAAAGAATTATATTATCACTCGTGCGTACGTATGGACTACCGTCTCCACGAACGCGATGAGATTAATTCCCCATCATATACATACAAGTATTATTCTCATTTTATGATTAAAGATAATTTTTAAGAACTTATATCATTATGTATATGAATATGATACAACCTATCCATAACAAACAATAATTATATAACAAAACATATAAAAGAAAACTGGTAAGTTAACACCCGAAACGACGATAATACTAATATATTATTAACAAATCAATGTTAAAAGATCATATATGATATCATATTAATGTATATGATTCTTTTATAATTCAATAAAATAAATTCACCATTATAAAGGATACTAAACTACCCTCATCCAAGGAAAAGGTACAATGTAAGGGGTATCTTATCTCACTTTTAATTCAGTGAGATTTCCATTGTTCACCACTTATTTATTGTATGTGGTGTGTGTACTACCCATGTTTGTATTAATTGTGTAATATAATTTAATTAATGAATATTTAAATCATCATTGTATGACCCTTCTTTCATTGGTGTATGTTTCATAAGTTACCAAATCAATAAGGGAATTTGAAATTTCAATTTCCACTCATTCAGCTTTACACATACTTTATTGATTATTTTACTCTAAGATTATGTTTGGAATCACTATTAATTTTATTATGTCATAATTTCAACTCCCCTTTCTGTGTATATACTTTTGATACACATAATCACTCCATTGATAAATTCTCAAGTCATCGGTATGAACTTGATAAGAGTAATTTTTACTCAATCTCAATTTGTTGAGTTAAACGTCCAATTCATTGGTGTTGTTTTTACAAGAATATGTGTGAATGTACTTTTATTGTTTTAAACTAAATATCCAATCATATTGAGTGTATTTATATTTTTCACACATAATTATGTAACCTAATGATACGGTCTTTATGAGAGACTTTATCTCAATATACATTCCATTGAGACTCCTTTGTTGTTATACACCAAATCACTTTTATATAGTGTATATAATGTACTTTGACATAGTATATCATGAATCCCTTTATTATCATGATATTAAAACATTTTTATTAACTCAATTATTTTTATTCAAGTGTCTAACTTTTGGTTAGGAACTCTAACTAACATATCAATTTTAAATGTTTTAAAGATTTATTCTTTTAAATCATTCTCGTTGATGTCAATGTTTTAAAAATAGTTTTAAGGATTTATTTATATGGAAATTAAGGTTTTAAAATTAAAATTCATTTTAAAAGTTTCAATGTGGTATAGGTAAAATTGATTCAAAAATCTATTTTTAAATGGCTTCTTGACAAATATTGTGACTTTAAAATGTTTTCAAGAAAAAGGGGGATATTTCTCTCAAATAGTTTTGATGATTATTTTCATCTATGTCAATATCATTCATTATTATCAATTGAGAGTAATCTGCTACAATAAAATCACTTATATTGTATTGAATGAGTTATGTTTGACTGTGGATGTGCTATTTTTATACCATTCATGGGTTGTGGATAAAGTATTGACATTTCGTATGCTAGTTTTAATATGAATGTTTATGTTATGTTTCAAACGTTTCATATGTGGAATGAGTTGGGCTTAGTAAGTGACTGGTGGAGCCCACTATAGCTCATCGATGCATCGGTAGGTCTCATGAGACAAACTAGTGTCATTGCACAAAGCCTTGACAAAATCATATTTGTTTTCTTGGCATGAGGCCTTGACTATGTGGTTATGATAGTCTGGAATTATGAATTCCATCATTATGAAAGTGGTTATTGATATTACATGTGGTTATTAGACTAGTATAATATCCATGTGAATAAGTAAATGGAATTATTTCTTTTTATCTTTTCCATATTATGATGAAGTTCAAGTTTAAAAGGCTTTTGTTTTAGTCATACATTTCCTTAAATGTTTATGCTTATTTTTGAAATTTTTCGCTATATTTTTATCATTACTGAGCATCTGAACTTGCCCCTTTTTATGTTTTATTATTCCCAGGATGTGAGGAATTATTTTATAAATGACTTGCAGGGATAGTATGAGGGGATATGAAGACAATATGTTGTCGTAGTTTTTTTAATTTATGATGTAATGTAAGACTTATGAATATATCTAGTGTTTCCAAGACTAATAAACTAATCGGTCTATTGAAACTCGATCTTTTGTCATCATGCCAATTTTATGTAATAAGGCACCGACTCTGGGTAACTGGGGTCGAGGCGTTACACTAAAGTCTTATGCTGTTCATTTTTTATCACTCTTTCTTCAGTATTGATGAAATTTTCTCTTTGTTTTCTCATTATTGAGAGGGAGATAAGACGATTTGAAAGTGAATTTATTAGGCACAACAGTTATCTATTCCCAATCATGGAATTGGTTTCTAATGCTCTACCCAATAGGCATAGTAATCTATTTATAGAGTTGGGATGTTGGTTACAAAATTTAACTACACAATAACCATTAAATATAGTTATAACCATTAATGAAATACTACGCCACATAATAATAATAATAATAATAATAATAATAATAATAATAATAATAATAATAATAATAATAATAATTTGTGGTGAGCTAAATTGTGAAAAATCAGTAAATAATATTTACCATCTCATAAATAATTATTTTATCACCGAAAACGGTCTTGGTCCATTTAAACTCCTCTTGCATTTATTGAACACTCGAATACATATTTTTTCTCACAAATAAATATTTTATTCAAATACTAGTAAAAAATATTTATTAAATATTCAAAAAATAAAAATAAATATATTCTATTCAATGTGGTGAATAAATATTTTATTTAATTTATGAAAACAAAATAATTACAATAAAATTATTCCCTAGTATTTATAAAAATACTTTTTCCATTAATTATATTTAAATATAATTTAATTGAGATTAGTAGACAACCCTTAGTGTGTGACCCTCAAAGATTCATTATCATTGGAATTAGTCAAGCTTGCCTAAAGTCCATGATTATTGTCAAGCAACATGTCAAGGCACATAATTGAAAGAACTTAAAATCATAATAATGAAAATCACATACTAACACTCACTATGTAATATAATCCATTTTTTACAATATCTCATCATATAGGATGCATGAGAGTGTCATCAACCTATTTTTTCAATACATTATTCTTTGACTATGCGAAAAAAAACTCATCATTGCACCATGATCATGTAATTTTGGGTGAAAGTTATATTTAAATGAAGGGACTGAGATATCAACTTATATAAAGATGGAAGGGAAAAATATTTCCTTAACTTATCCATTAATAGTATGTCATTCGTGATGTACCCAACATACCCTACCTCTTTCCAACATATGGCATGATGGTTTTTGTCAACAAATATAATTACGTGAGTTGTGACCTTAATTCATGATTATATTAAAGTCTAAGGACCATTAAACATGCTCACATATAGTAATATCTAATTACACCAAAACATGTGGAATTCCTACAAGAGGGTATGTTCTCATAATCTCTCATCTTCAAGATTACTAAGTACAAACTTCATGAGAAGAACTCTAATCTACTTATGATTATCCACACCTCACAATATATATACTATGTTCCCCATTTAGTATTTTATCCAACCACAGAACTATATTAATATTATTTTCATAGCACTTGAAAGTTCTAATCACAGTGGGGAACTATTATGACCTTATCAATGAGACAAATACTGTAGGACATTATTACATTAAATCTATGAATAATAATAGACAATATGTAATAAAATGTAAAATTTAATATGTAATACATCAAATATTTTTGTAATAGAAGTAAAAATAACTGGTTCTAGGACACCAACTCTAAAATTTGTTTCCCTTTATCATTATGAATCATGGATGTTATCTTCTTGTAGTTTATGATAGTGAGGTCCAACAGGATGAACTGTCTATAATAACAAGATGGTTGATCTAGTTGAGAAGGATGAATAGTGGAAGGATTTAGAGATGTATGATGAAAGAATATTTGATCTTGATACAGTGTATTGGTTGGAGGATCTTGAGATCACCATCAGTTTAATAAAAACCTGATTAGAGTATCCGGTCCCCTTGGAAGTTAATCAGATATTAGGATTTGTGCATCAGTTGTGGAAAATGTATCTTAGTGACTATAGAGAGGAAGTTGTTTTTTCCATTATTTCATAAGGAGTTATAATTGAAGTTCCTATCATCGACCATGAAGTTATTGAAATGTTAGAATCTTCTCTATCTTTAGCAGAAAAGTGTGTCTATAAGAGAGACTGGGATCATGTTTAAAGATTTTTTATGTTTCAGCATTGATTTTATCCTAATGAGTAGTCTCATGCATGGTGTATTAAGGATATAATCCTCCCTTTTATCTAATATATTGTTAAAGATTTTACATTCTTTACACACATGGGAGTACCAAAGAAGGTATAGGTGATCTAGTGTATGCACTCATGAGGAGGTTTTATATAATAGGAGAAAGAGGAGGGTTCCTTGAGAAGCAAAGTAGTCCGTGGTAGATCTTAGGTGTAAGGTCCTTTGAGGTTTTTACCAGAAGGGGTCAACCATAATAGCTTCCTTTCCAGCCTTTTAGGGATACTGATTTATATTACTTTATCTTGGGCTTTGGTCCAGTGTTCTATGTCATTGGGTACTTTGTTCATCATCAGAATCAATTCCATATGCTTCTTTGAGATCCACATCTTGTAGGTGGTCTCGTTTAATTTCAACCACAACAACATCCGCCTATGAGGTCATTTTTGAAGTAGGGGTAGAAGGATTATTATTGAGAGATAGTGTATAGGGTAGGTATAGGTTGAACATAGGAAGTTCTAAATATTCAAGGAATTCAACTTGAGCATGGACATAAAGGTGGTCCTCTGTAGTGAGTTAGGGGAGCCAAACATGGATAGTTTAATGTTGTGGAAGTATTTTCAACAGAGGGTCTAGATATCATCTGATAAGAAATTATTTTAGTATAAGACCTAGTTTATGTAATGCTTATTATAGGAGATTCACCCTCTATTGTTTCATGCAATCTATTCCATGTTGTGAAACTTGATTTATATAACCTTTCCATTCCATTATATTTGAATACACCAATTAGAGGCAAGATCATCTTGTTTGAAATATGTCGAGGTTTTAGACAATTAAGTATTGAAAATAATTCATGTGAGGATATTTTTTTACTATCGATATAGTCATATGAAGTAACCCTCAGTATCGAATGGTTGTATTCCATGTATGAGATGATCAAATTATTCCGTAGGATAATCGTGTTCTTGGACATGCATGGTCAATGTGAAAATTTCAATAACGAGAGGGGTTTTTGTTTGGAAAGTAGAGATGTCATGTCCCATATAATTGTGGTATTAGATATTTTAGTGGTCGTAGTATATATCATGATAGTGGAGGCCCCTTTGTTCATTGGGTAATTTTTGGATGTTTTTTCTTGAGGAGGTTGTGATGCTACCCTGTAACGCCCTGACCCTGGAAGCTCAGAGCCAGTGAATTATTTATTTCACTGGAATGATCACAAGAAATAAAATCTCAAAGGACGGATCAGTTTAGTATCCTACAAAAACTAGATATGAATAAATGTTATACATTACATCTTTAAAATAAAAACAACATAGAAACTCCTTTAGAACCATTCTTATTCCCTTTTCACATCCCTATGATTCAGTCATAATATACAACTTCACTTCCTAGGAAATATAAAACATAATAAAGGGGTGTTCTTAGATGTTCAATGAGGGTAAACAATATAGTGGAAGACACCATATATAAGAATAAACTTTTATGGCAAGGTATAAAAATGTAATATAAGCCTTTTAAACATTGTCTTGAGCATAATATGTTTGGAATAAAAGAAATAAATCCATATAATCATCCACATGGTTATTCTAATATTCTAATAATAATATGAAATATAAATTACCAATCTCATAATTAGAGAATGCAGAATATCAGATATCATAATCATACCGTTATGGCTTCGGCCAGGACACCATACATAAACAGGTAAGATACATGCCAATACCCAAACTAGATTGTTTCATGAGACCTACTGATGCATCAAGTGGGTAAAGAGGGACCCTCAAATTACATACTAAGTCCAATTCACTCCTCATATGAAAAGGGGGAAACATAACTAACATAAGCATTCATATCAAAACTAGTATATAAAATGTCAATACATGGATCATAAACCATAAATGATATAAATATAGTACATCCACAGTCAAACATATCATAAAACATTCAATACAATATGATAGATTGTATCATAAAAAATAAACTTCAATTAAGCATAAAATCAAAAAAACTATGTTGATATATATTAAAATAATTTAATAAATTCATTAAAAATTCTAGAGTGAAATAACTCCTTTTCCATTGAAATAATTTATTTGAAAGGCTGTTGAATTTTAAAAGAATTTTTTTGAAAATAAACATGTAAGTTTATATGATAAGAATCAAATAATTTTGGCCTCACGAAGGAATAAAAACCAACTCATGCCTTTTGAGTCAAAAAAAATTATTCCTTAGTTTTGTCGAAAAATTCTTAAACTACCTCATTGGGAAAATGAAAAAAAAATGATTCCATTCAAAACATTTTATAAGTAGTGAATCATAGGTAAAAATGAATTTAAAAATTATATAAGAATAGTATGAATATTTTGAAATAAATTTTTTATAAAACATTGAAATGGATGAGAAATATGTCCTAGTAAATACTTACGTATAAAAAATTATGGATAATATTGAGAATTCGAAATTAACCCTTACCTCATACTTTTCTATAGTTGAGGAACTTTTAGTCTCCTGTATAATTGTTAAAATATGTTATTAAATTTTATTATTACTATATCCATATTTATGATATCATATTATATCCTCTTATATCATTTTGTTAATAATATTTCAATATTATTGTTCTTTCATGTATTAACTATGTCATTTTCTAATGTAAGTTTTTTCACGAAATCCCTATTTATTATGAGTAGGATACATTTTATCCATATCCAAAATGATATTAAGTTCATAAATATTATATTCAATTATCATATTCATTTTTATAATCATACATTAATGGTTAAAGTGGAGGATGAATCTCAGCGAGTCATGTTGATGGTAGGTTGAACGTGTGCACGAGCGATGATACCATTATGTAATGGTAGAGGGTTAAGGAAGTAGATTGAATATTAATAATATAGAATCAATATCATGAATTTATTTATTATTTATATCTGTTATAATCATCTTTATACCCATTTAAATAAATTATTGATGAAAAAAATATTACACCACAGCGTGGAGACGATAAGTTGTAGATACACAAGCATGGTGATATCATTTTTCATATGATGGGTAAAAATAAGAATATGGTTGTACCATAATCATAATAAAATATCATAATAGATATAATATTGGATTCATTACTATAATATGGAAACAACTTAGGGAAAGGAAGTAGAATAAGAAAAGAACTTTGAAAGAGTTGATAAAAATTTTGGTTGTCATTAATGATGTTTATTCATTAACATGTCGAATTTATCTAGAAATTTAGTGATTTCTATTAATTAGTAAAAATAATAGTTATTTTAATATTTTTAGTAACAATTTTTTGATATCTCAATTTATTAAATAAATACTCCATTATTATACAATCCTTTAATTAAATAATTTACTCTTTAAAAATTAAAAATAAATTATCTTGATAAAGATAAATTTATTATATTTATAAAGAATATTTATAGTTGAATATATATTATTTATAACCCTATATTAATAATTATTTAGTTATTAAAATTATTAATATATTAATTTTAACATATCTTCATATAAAATATAACAAATGTCTTATTATTACCAAAATGGCTTAAAAAGATCATGATTTTGGCCTAATGTTTATTATGGTCAAAACAGACTTATCCAATAAAATTACTACAAGTGTTAGGGTAATTTTGTAATATTTTAATATTATTCTTACATATAATAACTAGATTTACCCTTAACCGTGTTAATTAAAATGTTAATAAAGTTACTATTCCCCAAAAAAATTTATTTTTCCTATTAGACCAAAAATTTCATAATAATTACAACCATGTCTACCCGTATTGAAAAATTCAATTCACAGAAATGGGAAAATTAATTTTAACGTTAATCCCTCAAATGTCGTGGGAAGGCGGGTAAAAGAGATGTTCAATGGTTCAATAGATTTCTATAATAAAAAATATTCCAATGAACTACATTGGATTAATATATGAATAATTTATCTATTGTGACTATAAAATCAATTTAATGCAAAATAATTATTTAAGTGAAAAATTTGGTTTTTAAACAACAATGTAGTATTTTTTACTATTTATCAAAAATTGAACCTTTTTGGAGATATACTAAAAATTCACCCATAAGCTAATTTTGATATTCAGAATTGAAAAATGAATTCTATTTAGAAAAATAAAACAACTAGAATTCACAATATGGTTAATACTATTCATAACCTCTTTTCAAATGGCTAGTTTGATAGATCATAGTGTGCTCGAACTCGGTGTTGCGTGTAGCGCAAGCTATTGAATTTATTTAAAAATAAATTTACTATAGAATATTGGGGGGTCACGTTATTCTCTCATTCAAATAATATCTTTCTTGAAATTTCTAGATATCACTTCATAAAAAGTTTCATGTGGTTTTTCATCATATGTTATTCAGGATTCTAGGTTTCCTCTTCTATTTTATAGTTTCTCCAAATCTCTTTTACCATTCATGTAATCTTATTCCTTAACACTTGTTCTCTAGTTCCAAGGATCTTGATAGGATCTTCACAGTAATCAAAATTAGGTTCTAGATATGTCTCTTCATAAGTGATTTCAAGCGTTGGGTCTGACATGTATTTCCTTAATAGTGATACATGGAAAACATCATGAACTTTTGAGATACTTGGAGGCATTACTAAACAATATGATATATCTCTAATTCATTCTAGAATTTAAAAATCTCTAATGTATGTGGGACTTAATTTACCTATCTTAACAAATCTTATAAATCAATTCCTTAGAGATACCTTAAAAAACATAATCTCCCACTTGAAATTCCAAATCCTTCTTTCAGTTATCGGTATAGATCTTTTTCCTACATTGAGATTCTTTGATTTGGGTTTGAATAATTTTATCCTTTTTCATTGTTTCCTCAACAAGTTATGGGCCTATGAGTTCTCTTTCACCCATATCATACAAATAAGTGTATGTACAACATCTCTTCCCATATAACACTTCATAAGGTTCCATTTGAATACTTGAATGGAAGATATAGTAATAGAAAAATTATACCGGAATTAAATATTGATCTCACATACCTTGAAAGTCATGTGAGCAGGATCTATACATGTCTTCTAGTGATAGAATATTTCTTTATGATTGAATGTCAGTTTCAGGGTGGTAGGTAGTGCTAAAATGAATCTTAGTAACATGGAACTTCTGAAGTATTTTCTAGAATCTTCTTGTAAAATGGGGATCACGGTTAGAAATAATCGATAGGGGTACACCATGAAGTCATATAAACTCATTAATGTAAGGTATTACTAAACGTTAAAGTAATAAATCTTCTCTTATAGTAAATAAATGAGATTATTTGTCACGACACCCTCCCACCAAAGATGACCCTCCTGAGATGGCAATGGAGAAAGGGAGATAATGACCCCCCGAGTCCCGCCTCCAGTAGGCCCCGGGGTGGATAATAGCACCAAGGGTATGAGTTTTCACAAATATAGGAGGCATTAACCTTTTTATTATTTTAGGATTGGTAAATAGGATAAGTTAACCACCAAAAAGGAAAAGAACAAGTGTATAGAAATAAACCCAAACCAAGCCCATATGCATGTTTCAACAATTTTATAACATGGTGCAAGTACAAGAAAGCTCAAAGTACAATACCAAAAGAAACAAGAGTACAAAAACTGCAACAACTCCAAATGTCCGACTAGTAGGGTCCCGCACGGCTCGGGTAGTCCTCTTGGAAACCTGAAAGTAAACGTAGGGTGAACATACAAGTATACTCAGTAGAGAAACCTAAAGCTCTCAGGCTCAAGTGGGAAGACATCCTAATGTCTCATGAGAACAACAGAAGAACCCTAGAAAGGAATTATATCCACCTAACCTCACTAGCCACACTCTCCAAAAAACAATCACAACAGGTAGTAGTAGTATATAAGAACAAGAATATTGGGTACCCAACACCATTTCCCAGTAGTTAGCTGCTCTTCCTAATGGTGAACGTCCTGACGCTGCCACAATCTCCCCGCCCGAACACACCTGGGCCTCACAAACCACACATCCCGCCCGCACACACCTGGGAATCACAACCACGTATCTCGCCCACAGACACCTAGGCCTCACAACCACGTATCCTGCCCGCACACACCTGGGCCTCACAACCACGTATCCCGCCAGCACACACCTGGGCCTCATCCCGAAGATTCTTGGGAAACAGTAGAACCTTCCCGAAGAGTCTTGGGCTAAAACCACCCCAATCGAAACCTACCCTAAGAGTCTTAGGTGTAAGGTCGCCTCAAGACATAACAGCCTATGGGAGAAGGAGCGGGAATGAGCTAGTAACTAAGGGAAAAACACCCTCTCCCATGAAATGGGAGTGTTCAGCACTAAGTTCCCAACATGGGTGGGGTGCGATAAAAAACAAAAGATACAGATATATATAAATATACCGAACACACAACCCAACCTATGGCTTCTAAACAGATAAACTGAGCACGTGCCTCGGCACTACTACTACGAAGCATTCATACAACAAACAACCCCAACCCCATTTAGGTTTTCACATTTCAGCAGAATTAGTTTATTTAGTTCATTAACTACTGGGAAACTATCCACAACCAACCACATAGATCGTTCATAAAACATATCCCTACCATCCACAAATCAAGTTAGGAAAACACAAGCAGCACAACAATGTCCTTCTTATTAACCAACTAACCCATTGATTATTATTCCCGTTCTATTACCATGACCCACCATTTATTAACTCTTCCACTTTTTATTTATTATCACAACCCATATTCCGTTCACATTCAAGCCCAACCCTACAGCCCCGCTGCCAACCACCATAACCACAATCGCATCGAAAACAATACATCATTATCCCTTTAATACCATTTATCACAGCCCCACTACCCACCTCCAATATAGTATTCACACCAACCCATAACCAAGCCAACCGTAGCCCCGCTACTCACCCTATCTAGAACAACCAACAAAACACCCCCATCACATGCCACGTATCCAAGCTAACACCCACATGTTCATTATTCCATTTTGTTTAACTGTGGTGATCACACAAGGGTTCCAGATTTTAATCATCCAACTTTACGTGATTAACCAAATTCCACATTCAACAAAGTTCTATCCACAAAACGGTCTAGGAAGATAGGGCAACATTTAATTGTGCAATGAAAGGCCCCCAATGACCGTGATTTTCAGTAGGCATAAGCCTATTCAATTCATAACATATCAATAGGATAAACAAAGATAAACATAACGAATTTCCCCATCCCCGTTCTTTAACCAGTTATTATCTTTATTGGTTCAACTGTTTCTCGTGAAAACAAGAGTATACCCACCCCGCATGATGCACAAATTAGAGAGAAGAAGGTAAGATCCCTACCTCAACAGGTTCCGATCGCAATGCTCCCCCAGATCAACCTTATAAGATGTCTGTCGGTGTCCGTCACTTCTGTCGGGTCCCGACAAAACCTCCTCTGGTGGAAGTCGGAATGGAAAGGCTGAAGGAAAGACAACAGATCCAAGCTCAGAAGTTATGCCTCGTCATTACGATCTCGTGGCTGCTGACGGATCGTAAATTGGAGCTCGGACGAAGAAGTTATGGAAGAAAGAGCCTTCGAGTCTCTTGGGAGAACTCTGCTCAGAGGAAAGGGGAGGAGGGGGGTGAGTTGAAAAAGAGGAGGGGACCCATCCTTTTATCGGCGAGAAAATAAAAAGTACACGGCATGTACTTTATGGTACATGGCGTGTACTCGGTTATTTGACACGGTCTCCACGCGGCTTCCAACACGGCTCTGCGACAGTTGACTGGTCAACACACGGTTTGAGGGTAACGCATACGCAGGGATAGACTACACGGCGTGTAGTTTGGACACACTGTGTGTATTCATTTTTTGCACACGGCAGGGACACAGCTCCAACATGGAACATGGTCGTTGACTGGTAACACTTACGCGGGGAAGGACTACACGGCGTGTAGTACTGGACACACGACATGTTCCCATTTATTTCACACAGTAAGGACACGGCCTTCAACACGGGGTATACCCAGCAAGGGGGTACACAGCGTGTACTCAAACTACATGGCATGTAGTTTCAAAATTCTGGAAAGTGTGGGAAAAGTCCATTTTACCCTCCAGAACACTTCGTTACCTTATTTTTGACAAAGGAATGGGCCGGAGAGGTCCGGGCCATTACATCAAATACCTCTTAAAACATTCTCGTCCCTGAGAATTCAAAAACCAACCCAGAAGAACCCAACAAGATACCTCTTAGGGTTTTTTTTATAACAGGAACCCAACCAACAACCCTAATCGTATGTGTTAGGAATTTTTTCTCCTATGTCGAGATATTATCCGCTTTAGGCGGCACTGACTCACCTGCATGGGTTTAATCGCACCCTCATTAATGTGTCTTGATTAAGAATTGGGTCTTCCCACTTTCATACATTAGGATTTTCCAACTTACATTGTCCCTAACACCGTACAACCCACACACTGCCCAAACACGTGGTTTTCGGAAATTCCTTCTCCTCTATCGAGATATTATCCGCTTTAGGTGGAACTGACTCGCCCGCACGGGTTCAATCGCATCTGCATTAATGCATCTCGACTAAGGGTCAGGTTTTTCCATTTCCCCACACATCCGGACATGTTACACATTACCAGGGAATAAGGAAAGAAAAGGTCTCACAACCGACAAGCCAAGCATTCCATACATCAAAGGTACAGAGTATAACATCACCACAAAGCTCAGAAGAACAAGGGAAAACACAAGTCAAAACAACTCCGAGTACTGAGTGTGCATCTGGGTCTCCTACTCCCAAGTGCTCTCCTCGAGGCCGCCATGCCTCTATAACACACGAACCAACGGAATGGTTCGTCCACGGAGCAACTTCTCTTTACGATCCTCGATTCTGACTGGTCGTTCCTAGAAGGTCGCGTCGTCTCCCATATCTAACTCGCCCAAGTCGATAACTTGAGAGTCGTTGTGTAAGTACCGACGAAGCTGGGAGACGTGGAAGATGTAATGATCCTTCTCCAACTAAGGTGGCAGGGCCAGCTGATATGCCACCTCTTCGACTCACCTCAGCACCTCAAAAGGTCTGATGAACCTAGGTGAGAGCTTTCTCCCTTTCCCAAACCTCCGCTGCCCCCATCGAGGGAAAACCTTCAAGAACACATGATCTCCCACCTCGAACTCCAAGGGCATCCTCCAACGATCATCATAAGACTTCTATCTGTCCTGAGCCACTTTCATCCTGTCACGTACAAGCTGGACTTTCTCTGTGGTGCTCTGCACTACCTCTGGCCCAAGAGCACCTGTCGCACCAACCTCTGCCCAGCAAATGGGTTAACGACATGGTCTCCCCTACAAAGCCTCAAACGGTTCCATGCCAATAGTAGAGTGGAAGCTGTTGTTGTAGGAGAACTCTACTAAAGGAAAGTGTCATACCCATGATTCTCTAAAATCCAGAACGCATGGTCGGAGCATGTCCTCCAACGTCTGGATAGTCCGCTCTGTCTGCCCATTAGTCTGGGGGTGGAAAGCAGTGCTAAGGCGTAGCTGGGTGGAAAAATCATGTTGTAACACCCTCCAGACTCATGAGATAAACCGTGTATCCCGATCTGATATGATAGTCTTCGGGACACCATGAAACCCCACAACCTCGTCTACGTACCTCTGTGCTAAGGTACTCACCGGGCCTGACTCCTAAATTGCTAAGAAGTGAGCTGATTTCGTCAGTCGATCCACCACTACCCAGATAGCATCATAACCACCCTGAGCTCTGGGTAGTCCTGTGATGAAGTCCATTGAGATGTCATCCCACTTCCACTCGGGGAAATCTAAAGGATGCAACAACCCACTAGGAACACGGTGTTTAGCCTTCACTTGCTGACACACTAGGCATTTAGTCACGAACTTCGCCACTGACCGTTTCACCCCGGGCCACCAAAACTATTCCCTCAGTCCTTGGTACATTTTTGAATCTCTTGGATGTACCGCCAAGCCTGAGCTATGGAACTCATGGAGAACTCCCTCACGCATTGTCTCCGGAACAAACAACCTTCCATGGAAAAGCATCTGATGTCGGTTGTCCTCTAACCATCCTTCTAGAGCGTTCCTCTGATTGACACGATCCCGCATCAGTTCTGCCTCGGAGTCCCCCCACTGAGTCTCTTCCACCTACTGCAACAAGGAGGACTACACCTTCATCTGAAACAAACAGCCTCTAACACCTTCTACCCTGGCATCCAAGTGCAAGGTAGCCAACTCTCTCATCGCCTTACAAGCATCAGTGGATTCCCGAACCACTTCCTTATGCGACTTCCTGCTCAGGGAATCAGCCAAAATGTTTCCCTTACCTTTAGTTTAAGAGATATCAAAGTCATAGTCTTGGAGAAACACGACCCATCTCCACTGCCGCAGGTTCAGGTCACGCTAGGAGAAGATATAACGCAGGCTCTTGTGATCTAAGAAGACCACAAAGCACTCCCCAAAGAGGTAATGTCACCACAACTTTAGTATGAACACTACTGATGCAAGCTCTATGTCATGGGTATCATAGTTACGCTCCTGAGGGCGTAACTGCCTAGACCCATAACAGATCATTCCATTCTTCTACATCAGCACGCACCACAGACCAAGGCCAGAAGCATCACAAAACACCTCAGACAAAAACCCTTCCTCTAGAAACCTGAGTACAGGAGCACTGACCAACTTCTCCTTCAGGTAGTTGAAAGCCTTCTGGCATTGCTCGCTCCATAGGAAGACCTGGTTCTTCCTAGTCAAAGCTGTCAATGGAGCAGCAACTCGAGAGAAGTCTGAAATGAACCTTCGATAGTAACCTGCTAACCTCAGGAAACTACGAACTTCTGCTACGCTCTTGGGTGATTTCCAAGAAACAAATTCCTCCACCTTAGACGGGTCCACTGACACTCCATGCCGAGACACCACGTGCCCAAGGATGTGTACTTCTTGCGTCAAGAACATACACTTCGACAATTTCTCGTAAAGCTGGTGGTGTCGAAGGACTTCTAAGACTGCACTAAGATTCTCAATGTGCTCATCCTCAGATCTTGAGTAGATCAGGATGTCATCAATAAACACAACGACGAACCGGTCCAGAAACTCTCAGAAGAAAATGTTCATAAGTCCCATGAACACAGCCTGTGCATTTGTAACTCCAAATGGCATCACTACAAACTCGAAGTCCCCATACCTGCACCTGAAATATGTCTTCGATATGTCACTGTCCTTTACTCTCAGCTTATGATATCCAGATCATAGATCAATCTTAGAAAACCAACCTGCTCCCTTCAGTTGGTCGAAGAGATCATCTATCCTTGGAAGGGGGTAACGGTTCATGATTGTTACCTGGTTCAACCTTCGGTAGTCTATGCATAGCCTGAGACCACCATCTACCTTCTTCATGAAAAAAACTGGAGTACCCCATGGCGATATGCTAGGTTGAACAAAACCTTTCTCCATCAGATCATCAATCTGAATCCAGAACTCCCGCAACTCCGAAGGTGGCCTCCGATAAGGGGCTATAGAAATCAGACAGGCACCAGGCTGTAAGTCTATCTCGAACACAACGTCACGTCGGGGGGGGGGGGGGGGTGTAGAGTCACAACCCCCTCAGGAAAAACATCGAGGAGCTCCCCAACAACCTCCGAGACATCCATAATCTCTGTATCAGCTGGAACCACTGATAACCCACCTAACAAGGAAAGGAGAGGCTTCACATGCCAACTTCCCACCTGATAGCTCCTCTTGCTAACAAAAGTTGTACGCTGCCCATCCACGTCGGAGAACACGACTCTTCTCTGGAAGCAGTAGATAACGGCACTAATAGAAAACAACTAGTTGATGCCTAGGATGAAATCATATGGCTGCATCTATAATAGAAGACGGTCGCCACTAGATCTATGTGGTCCCAACGTCAGCCCACATCCCCGGAAAACACAGGATACACTGGTCTGGCCTCCAACTGGTGTACTCAGCACCAGTGGAACAGAAAGTTTCTCTTCGTCTAGTCCCAATGCATGGGCTAGACCTGGTGAAACTAAGGAGTGAGAATCTCCTGAATCGAACAAAGTAGAAACAAGAGTGCTGAACAAACAAATTGTTCCTCGCACCACCTCTGGTCCTGCCGGAGCTATCAACTCTACTGCATGCAACTGTCCACGCCCAACTCCTCTGCCTCTCTGATGTCATCCACCTCCCCGACCACTCCCTGGTCGAGGTCCATGAGGAGCACCCTAAGGTCGGTCTCCTCCCGCAAAGTCTTCCCTCAGAGGAGCATGGTCCTGATGCTGCTGGAAGGGCATCGCCAGCAACTGGTGCTGCTGAGGTGGGCGTTGAACCTGCCCACCTCCACCATACTGAGCTCGGTTTGGGAACCGACTCTGAACATGCCTGAAACCTCCACAAGAAAAAAACTTCAGTTCTGGGCTCGTGAAAAAGGGACGAGGACCCGAAGATCTGAACTGGAACTGCTAGGGCCTACTCCCCACTAACCTGAACCTGGAAGGCCCCATCGCAGGAGACCTGCTGCTGACTGCCTTCCCCTTCGAAGAGCCCGGCTGTATCCCCTCTCTGGGTGAACCTCCCAGTGAGTGCATCCTCTCTACAACCTGTACCTTCTTCTGTACCTCCTAGTACGCCGGAAGGGTGAAGGGGGTGACAACATACTGAAGCGAAGGACGAAGCGCCTCCTCCAAACATCTCGCCTGAGACTCCTCATCCAGAAAGAGATCTGGAGAAAAGCGCAGGAGATCCTTGAACTTGATCCCCAAATCTCGTTCTGACATACTCCCCTGGTGAAGGGAGAGTAACTCATGCAGCTTCTCCGCCTTGATCATGGAAGAAAGGAATTCCTCTCGGAATTCTTTCTCAAAGTTAGCCCATGGAACCTCTGCCTCTATCCTCTCTCCGAGGTAGAGCGTCCACCACTGTCATGTCGCACCTCTCAGATGACTGACTTCTAGGGGAACCCAGTACTCCCTCGGAGCACGGAACAAGGTAAAAGCGATCCCTAGCTCCCCAAGCCACCCCTCCGTCTCGGTATCCGAAGTACTACCCTCGTACTTCTTGAGGGTCTGCCGCTGGAAAGAACAGAGAGTCTTCTGCCACTGGCTATCTTCCTCCTCTCGGTCAATCCTCAACGGATCGACTGCCCGAATCTGTTGGGTCGCGTTCGTCTAAGCCACCCGAGGACGACGTCCAGGTGCCATAGCTTGACGGTAAACAAAGATCACCTAAGCCAAATTAGTAAGGAAATTTCTCAGGGTTTCATTTTATCATTTTATTTCAATTTATTTCCCAGAACACCCAAATCAAGTAAAACACAATCATGATGATGCATGTACCTTCCCTAGGGTCTCTACCCTACAATCAATGTAGTCTCACTTGGTCATTCGGTAGGCTCAGTGTCCTTGCATCGGATCACGGGGGGCCCTAAAATCCCGTGTCCTATCCAGTCTTCCCTGGCCTGTGTCACGCACTAAGATTAACTAACACTGTTGCCCTACCATCCCATGCAATCCTCACTGTGCCTAACTCCAGACTCCATCCTATCTCTCAACCATCAGCCTTTGATACCATTTTGTCATGACCCCCTCCCACCAAAGATGCCCCTCTTGAGCTGGCAATGGTGAAAGGGAGATAATGACCCCCGAGTCCCACCTCCAGTAGGCCCCGAGGTGGCGACTAGCACCAAGGGTATGATTTTTCACAAATATGGGAGGCATTAACCTTTTTATTATTTTAGGATCGGGAAATAAGAAAAGTCAACCACCAAAACAGAAAAGAACAAGTGTATAGAAATAAACCCAAACCAAGCCCATATGCATGTTTAAACAATTTTATAACAAGGTGCAAGTACAAGAAAGCTCAAAGTACAATACCAAAAGAAACAAGAGTACATCAACTACAAAAAACCCATCTTTCCGACTAGTAGGGTCCCACACATCCCTGGTAGTCCTCCTGGAAACTTGAAAGTAATCGTAGGGTGAGTAACATGTATACTCAGTAGGGAAACCTAAAGCTCTCGTGCACAAGTGGGGAGACATCCTAATGTCCCATGAGAACACCAGAAGAAACCTAGCAAGGAATTCTATCTACCCAACCTCACCAGACACAATCACCAAAACAAAATCACAACAGGTAGTAGTAGTATATAAGAACAAGAGTATTGGGTACCCTGCACCATTTCCCAGTAGTTAGCTGCTCTTCCTAATGGAGAACGTCCTGACGCTACCACACTCTCCCCGACCGCACACACCTGGGCCTCACATGCCACACATCCCGCCTGCACACACCTGGGCCTCACAACCACGTATCCCGACCGCACACATGTGGGCCTCACAACCACGTATCCGGCCCGCACACACCTGGGCCTCACAACCACGTATCCCACCGGCACAAACCTGGGCCTCATCCCGGAGATTCTTGGGAAACAGTAGAACCTGCCCGAAGAGTCTTGGTCTAAAACCACCCCAATCAAAACCTACCAGAAGAGTCTTAGGTGTAAGGTCGCCTCAAGCCATCATAGCCTTGGGGAGAAGGAGCAGGAATGATCTAGTAACTAAGGGAAAAAAACCCTCTCCCATGAAATGGGAGTGTTCAGCACTAAGTGCTCAACATGGGTGGGGTGCGATAAAACACAAAAGATACATATACATATATATATATATATATATATATATATATATATATATATATATATATATATATACCAAACACACAGCCCAACCTGTGGCTTCTAAATAGAGAAACTGAGCACGTGCCTCGGCACTGCTACTATGAAGCATGCATACAACAAACAACCCCAACCCCATTTAGGTTTTCACGTTTCAGCAGAATTAGTTTATTTAGTTTCTTAACTACTGGGAAACTATCCACAACCAACCACATCGATCGTTCATAAAATATATCCCTGTCATCCACAAATCAAGTTAGGAAAACACAAGCAGCACAACAAAGTCCTTATTAACCATCCAACCCCATTGATTATTATTCTTGTTCCATTACCATGACCCACAATTTATTAACTCTTCCACTTTTTATTTATTATCACAACCCATAGTCTGTTCACAATCAAACCCAACCCCGCAGCCTCGGTGCCAACCACAATAACCACAACTGCACCGAAACCCCTACATCATTATCCCTTTAATACCATTTATCGTAGCCCCGCTGCCCATCTCCAACATAGTATTCACACCAACCCATAACCAAGCCAACTGCAGCCCCGCTGCTCACCCTATCCACAAAATCCCACAAAACACCCCCATCACATGCCACGTATCCAAGCCAACACCCACATGTTCATTATTCTATTTTGTTTAACTGGGGTGATCACACAAGGGTTCCAGATTTTAATCATCCAACTTGACGTGATTAACCAAATTCCACATTCAACAATGTTCTATCCACAAAACGGTCTAGGAATATAGGGAAACATTTGATTGAGCCAGCAAAGGCCCCCAACGACTGTGATTTTTAGTAGGCATAATCCTATTCAATTCATAACATATCAATAGGATAAACAAGGATAAACATAACGACTTTCCCCATCCCCGTTCTTTAACCAGTTATTATTTTTTTTGTTCAACTATTTCTCATGAAAACAAGAGGATACCCACCCCACATGATGCACAAATTAGAGAGATGAAGGTTATATCCCTACCTCAACAGGTTCTGATCGCAACTCTCCCCCGGATCAACCTTAAAAGACGTCCTTCGGCGTCCATCACTTCTGTCGGGTTCCGAAAAAACCTCCTAGAGTGGAAGTCGGAAAAGAAAGGCTGAAGGAAAGACAACGAATCCAAGCTCGGAAGTTCTTCCTCGTTGTTACGATCTCATGGCCGCTGACGGATTGTAAATTGTAGCTCGGACGAAGAAGTTATGGAAGAAAGAGCCTTAGAGTCTCTTGGGAGAACTCTGCTCAGAGGAAAGGGGATGAGGGGGGTGAGTTGAAAAGGAGGAGGGGACCCCTCCTTTTATAGGCGAGAAAATCAAAAGTACATGGTGTGTACTTTATGTTACACGGCGTGTACTCGGTTATTTCACACGGTCTCCATGCGGCTTCCAGCATGGCTCCGCAGCCGTTGACTGGTCAACACACGGTTTGAGGGTAACGCATACGCGGGGAAAGACTACACAGCGTGTAGTTTGGACACACGGCATGTACTCATTTATTGCACACGGCAAGGACACAGCTCCAACACGGCACACGGTCGTTGACTGGTAACACGTACGCGGGGAAGGACTACATGGCGTGTAGTACTGGACACACTGCATGTTCCCATTTATTTCACACAACAAGGACACGACCATCAACATGGGGTATACCCGGCAAGGGGGTACACGACGTGTACTCAAACTACATGGCGTGTAGTTTCAAAATTCTGTAAAGTGTGTGAAAAGTCCATTTTACCCTCCAGAACACTTCGTGACCTTCTTTTTGACAATGGAATGGGCTGGAGAGGTCCGGGCCATTACATTATTTGGTAATATGATCAATAATAACCCATACCACATCATTTCTTCTAGGAGTATTTGGTAGGCCCATGCCAAATTCCATTGTACTAGAATCCCATTTCGACACAGGCATTGTAAGTGGTTACATGACTCATATAGGTTGTTGTCTTCTATACTTCACCTATTTACAAACTATACATATTTCAACATATTCAACAATATCCATCTTCTTGTTGTCCCAAAAAAAACATTCCATCAAATAACAATACTTCTTAGTGCTATCATGGTGGATATATAAATTTGAGTTATGTGCATCATCAAATAATTCTTCTTTTTAACTCAATTATAGAGTTAATTCAAACCATCTTCACAAATTTCAAAATTAAATCTTCAAATACGAAGTTAGTTAATCTTCTCTCATTCATAGCTTTAATTATCTTTTAAAAATCATCATCATCAGAGTGATAACTTTTCTTCATTTCCAGTAAATATTATTTATAACCCATTAGAAAGAATAGTGATGTTTCACCTTCCCTAATAATTAACATATTCATATTTTCTAGATCCATGAACATTGTAACCCTTTCACCTCTCATTTTGTTTAGAACTCCATGATCCTTCTTATTTAAAGCATCGACCACCATATTTACTTTCCCTAGGTGCTAGTGTACTATGTAATCATAATCATTGAGTAGCTCAAGCCATCTCCATTGTCTCATGTTGAGTTCCTTATATGATAAAAATATATTTAAAACTATTTTGATCTATATATATCTCACACATTTCACCATAGATAGTGTCTCAGTATCTTCAAAGTAAAGATTACTACTACTAACTCAATATCAAGAGATGGATGGTTTTTCTCATGATTTTTAATTACCCTGATGCATATGCAATAACCCAATCATTATATATGAGGAAACAACCATGTAATTTCCTTGATACATCACTATAAATCACAAACCCATCATTTCCGGATGGTAAAGTCTAGATAGGATAATTGACTAATATTCTCTTCAATTCTTCAAAATAGTACTCACTCTCTTTTGTACAAATTAATTTAACCACTATACATGTGAGCTTGGTTAAAAGGTTGGTCAATTGGGAAAAAATACAGAAGAAACATTAATAGTAACTCACTAAACCAATAATACTATGTACCTCCATTATGTTTGTCTATATTGGTCATTCTTGGATTTCATTAATCTTTACTGGATCAACATATATTCTATCCTAGGATACAATATGGCCAAGAAAAGAGATTTCCTCATGCCATAATTTATTCTTGCTAAATTTACCAAATATTTATTCATTTCTGGGAGTCTCAATAATGATTCTAAAGTGATTATCATAGTCTCTATATATTTTATAATATATTAGTATATCATAAATGATTCTCACAACAAAATCATCAAGATATTCCTTGAACACTCTTTTCATGAGATCCATAAAAATTGAGGGTTCATTAGTCAATTCAAATGGAATTACTGTAAATTCATAATGTCCATTCCTCGTACAAAATTCAGTCTTTGGAATGTATTCCTTATTCACTTGTAATTGATGATATCCAGAATGAAAGAAAAATATTCAAAAATAATTAGTCACCTTTAATTTGATCAAATAAACCATTCATATGAAGTAATGATACTTTTTATTTATTATAATAGCATTGATTCCAATATAATCAATTCACCGTCTCATGGATCCATCTTTCTTCATAACAAAAAGAACTTGGTCTCCACTTGGAGAAACACTAGGGTGAATAAATACCTTATTACTTAACTCCTCTAGTTTTTTCTACTACTCTAGTAATTCAATTGTGTCCATTCTATATGGTGTTTTTTATATTGTTCTTTCTTTAGTAATTAAATCATTTGAAAACTCAACCTCCTGCTCTGGAGGATGGCTAGGTTAGTCCTATGGAAATACACCACTGTATTCTTATATAATAGGTACATCCACAATTTGAATATTTTTTTCTTCACCAATGGATGCAGTTTTATCTTCCTCCCCAAGAATTTTATTTAGAAGAGAAACTAGGGGTGGATCTAGATAAGAATCAGATGATGGTTTTTTGTCTCCAAAGATAATAGATTCTACATCTTTCCCATAAATCATATTTTCCTTATTTTTGTAATAAATTTTCACATCATATTTTGATAGCCAGTTTATACTGAGGATTATATCACAGTCCACAATAGCTATGATAATATTGTTGGTAGATAAATATTTTTTATATTCCATAATGGGAATTACCTCATACATCTTTATTACAATGAGACTTCCCTCAGGGGTTTTGACTGACAACTCCTTTTTTAATGTGAATTTAAAATATCTAATTTTTAATGAAAGCTGGGAATATATAAAGGAATGATAGGATCCAAAATCAAATAAATATTTGGTTAATTTTGAGGAGATTACTAAATTACTTTCCACCACATCATTAGAAGATTCATCCTCTGATATTGTTACTGTATAATCATGGCCTTGTTCAATTGTCGTTTTCTTAAGAATGTTTCTTTGACTCCTAGGGAAATTATTTGCATAGTGTCTCATCTCGTTAAAATTTTAGAGTTAATAATTGGTAGCTTCTTTCTTCCCATATCATTCACAACCTTGGTGGACTTTTTTCTCCACAATTGTAAAAAACTCTCATCCTCAATAGGCATGATCCATGATATTTCATTCAACATTTATTGCATGATGGAATTCCAACTCTTCCATTATTCCCCTTTTCCTTATTTCTTTTTCTATAGTACTTTGAAACCCTATTTTTATCTATATTTCTATTAAAGTAATATGACATAAATAATTATTTCTCCATCTTGATAGCACGTGAGACAATATATTCATATGATGAGAAATTTTGTGAGACTAGTTCCCTTCAGATGAATTGGTTTCAACAATCAATGAATTGATCATTCTATCTCATTGGATTACACACAAAATCTATAGAATGCATTTCTAACTGTGTAAATTTAGTTTCATACTTTGAAATATTCTCATCCAAATTTTTCCACATACTCAGAAATAGTCTCTCTATATCTTCTCATTGTTTGGGAAGGAAATTTTTTTCCTAGAAAATGTCTTTAAAATTATTTCATTACACATTTCTTATTTCTTCATCCTCCTTTTAATCAAGGGCCACCGTTGATCATGAACTACTGGTAAATGATAAACTGTCATGACATCCTTCTCCCTTTCATTACTTCCAGAAGAAAGAAAACATTTTCTCTAACGAACTTAAACATTGTTCAGCTACAAATGGATTTTTAAACCCACTGAATGTTGAATGTTTTTGTATCATAAAGTGGTCTAACATTTTTCCTCTGCATTGTGGATTGAGATTCTATTTATAGGTAAGTTTATCATTCATAACCCATGTCAAAACTCTCAATATACTTATAAGTTTCTCATAAATAATTGTAGCTCCAGCTCCAACACCATTATACAGTATAGGATGGTAATACTTACATGGATTATGTGTATTGATATAGTTTCCATTTCGTCTATTACATGCCATTTCTAAAAAACCAAATTCCCTATATTAAGTTTTGAATCATAATATGTAAAATAAATTGAAAAAATATGCATATCTAATCTCATAAACATAAAAAAGGTTTCTTTTAGGACATATTTACTTTATATCCATCATAATGGTTTATAAAAAAAGTGGGAAATTTTCCTAAGCATATCCCCTGGGAGTGTGAAACCAGGTGCATGGTGAGACTTTTGGTCATCTACTAGGTTAACCAAAGTGACGCAAGGAACACCTTGTCAGATTTTTTACTCCTATGTACATTTGTTCTATAACAACATCCACATGTAGTATCTAGACAACAATTTATTTCTTAGAAGACCCACATAATCTCTATTTTATGAAAAAATTTGGATGTTATTATATACTTATTAATAAAGTCTATTTTATGAAAATTTTCCCTAATAAATATTTCTATGAATATAGTTTCCAAGGATTGTACTAACCATCCCATGATACAAATTTTAACACCCTGACCCCAGAAGCTCAGAGCCAATGCATTATTTTATTACATTGGAATGATCAAAATAAATCAAATCTTGAATGATAGATCAGCTTAGTATCCATGGAAAAGGTATATAGAAACATAAGAGTTACATTACATCTTGAAATGAAAAAAAAACATAGAAACTTCTTTTAAAGTATTATTATTTATTTTTCTCATCCCTATAAGTAAGAAATAATATACATCTTCACATCTTGGAAAAAAATAAAACCTAAGAAAGTGGTGAGCACATATGCTCAGTAAGGGTAAACAATATAGAAAAATCCATCATAAATAAGAGTAAACTAATAATTGATGCGTTGCCAACATACATGCCCTTTCAATGTTTCTTAATGCCTAGTGGACTCATTTGGTTTGCAGCATCGCAAATCATTCTTCGCTTCTGTTATCCTTGACTACATGGAAGGAAATTCATGATAATTTCAAATTTGTTGGTCAGTGGACAAGTGATCAGGGCTATCAGTAGTTGATTAGGGAGTTTTGGGGTGAACCATCCCAAGTCCACTCATGGGTACACCACCACAATAAGCTTCGACGCCTTAAGAAACACCTTCAATCTGAGGCTTGGGATATTCCTCTGGATGACCAAGACCTAATCGAACTCCAACGTGGTATCATGAGTATGGAAACTAGCCTAGAGACCACATGGGATGAATTGGTTTTCGATGATCTATCCACATAAATGAACAGACTATCAGAATTGATTCTTTCTCAAGAACGGAAGGCAAGGGAGTCCTCAAGGATTAAATGGCTTCATGAAAGGGACAAAAAATGATTTTTTCAAGATTGCATCTAAGAGGAATGTAACCCCATTAAACCAAACATCGTATTCGAGGATGCCTCATTCACTGAAGATAGAGAGGTGGTCGTGGGCATGGATCATACCTTCTTCAAGGACCTTCTAGCTAGGAAATGTTTGAACATACCAAATGGTTTCCCGAATGGGGGAGATGAGCTATGGGATGTGATCCATTTCTCTGTTACTAACCACGATAATAATCTCTTAGAAGAAATACAAAAGGATGGAGTGATTCATTCAGCCATAATGAGTTTAAACCCTGAGAGTGTGCCGCGCCCAGATGGTTTCCCTGGCATGTTTTATAGGGGATCCTGGTAGGTTGTTAATAGAGACGTTATCGCTGCTATCTAGGACTTCTTACATGGGGGGAGCCTTCCGGGGCCTGCATGTGCAATTACTATAGTTATCATCCCAAAGATCAAAGACCCCTCTTCCATCCTTTAATACTGAGTATATGAAATTTCCCTAACAAGATCCTGGAAATAATCCTCAATACCCATCTATCCCAGTATATCCCCCATTGGCAATCCCGTGAGCAGCATGATTTGGTCAAGGGACGCTCAATTTAAGGAGAAATTGTGTTTTCTATGGAGATGATAAGAGATTTAGACACTAATTCCAATGGATATAATTTGGCCATCAAATTGTATATTAACTAGGAATTTGACAGGGTTGAATGTGGTTTCATCAATAAGGTGCCTAATAGAAAGGGCTTCTCTGCATGGGCATGAAACCTCATCTTCAAGTGTTCTAGTTCTTCTTGGCTTGAAGTCTCCTTCATGGGTGAATCTCATGGGTTTTGAAAATTAGTAAGGGGGTGTGACATGGAAATACTTTATCCCCAACAATATTCATTTTAATTCAAGACACTCTTAGTTGTATGATTAACAGGGGCCTGTCGAATGGTGATATTATCCTATACCAAAGGAAATGGAACTAACCCTCTATCTGTCATTTAATGTGTGTGGATGAAAAATTCTTCTTCATGAATGCTATAATGACATCTCTATGTGAAATAGTCAGGATTATCGATGACTATTGTCACTGGATCCTCCAAAAAATCAACAATTAGAAGATAAAATTCTTGATTTTGAAGAAATGTGTTGCAACCAGAGTTGCAAATATTAGTCTGACTGGGCATACAACATGGTTTGTTCCCCCTAGAGTATCTTGGCGCTCCAATATCCTCAAGCAGACTCCTTATTCACAACTTTGATCATGTGGTGATAAATATTATGGGACACATCCTCAACTGGAATAACCACTTCTTATCCTTCAGGGGCCAAATCGCTTTGGTGAACAGTGTCATTGTAGCCATACCGATCCATGCACTAGCTTCCACATTGGTACCGAAATATGTTATCAAATCCATTGACTGAGTGCTTTTATGATTTATATGGTATGCACTTAGGGAGGGGAAGTTCCACTGGGTGGCCTGGGGGAAAAGGGCAAGGCCCATTATCGAAGGAGGGATCAACATAAAGAGACTTTCTAAGACCATCCACTGTATGCATGTGAAACTTGCATGGGAAATTATTGAGGGGTGAACGTTGTGGGGGGAAAACTATGTCATATGTTTGGGGTGGTAATGCAGACTCTTCTGGTCCCATATCTCACCTCTCATATGATCTTGGTTCCCTCCTTACACATCTCAAGAAGAACTCTCACTGGATCGTAGGGGAGGTCAAGATTCTTTTCGGGTAGCATAACTGGGTGGGAAATTTTTTTGGTTACCCAGGATGCCCTGCTCCCACAATTTCATTCAAGGAGGTGTGCCTTCATCCATCATTTTTAAGGACAATCCTAGACTCAAATCAAAAAGACGTGTTTGATATCATTTCCATCAACTCAGATCCCGACAGATATGTCTTCACCCCTCCAACTCATGTAGGTTCAATTCAATGTACTTTCGAAGGTCTTCTTATACTCTGTTTCATCATGATCAATGGAAATCTCGGTTCTGGTTAAATAATATTCCAATGAAGTATGATTTGTTCACTTGGAGGATCATAAACCAAGCCATAAATTTAGATAACAATGTTAAGAGTATGGGGATCTTCCTTGTTTCATGCTGCCATTGTTATAAGACCAGTAAGGAAGATATGAAGAACAACACATTTTTTGAAAGGGATTGGGCATTGGATGTATGGAGGGCCTTTGGTTAGCTGACTACTTACTCTTCAATTTAGATGAGGAATACTCCCTTCCTGGAAAACTGGTAAAAAGGTAAAGGGGAAGTTGGCCTAGAGAGTATAGTGATAACTATGAATCTCAGTGTTGGTGATGTTTTTTATTGAAGGCCTGCAATAGGGATCAATATGAGGGGTATCCTACTTCAGGGAGGTCTATCATTGAGATAGTGAGGAATCTTTTGGTGTACATGGTGTCGTTCATTACTAACTGGCAGAAAGCTCCCTCCCTTTGGGTGCAGCGGGCCTCCTATCCTATGGATCATCTTCAAGCCCCTAATATCCAAGGCCATTAGGTGCAGTGGTCTCCCCCAAAATCTTGCATTAAGATGAACACAGATGGTTCTTGCAGCTCTGGGATCATGCATGGTGGAGGAGTTGAGCGGGATTGCATGGGAAGTGTGTGGCTACCTTTACATAGTATTATTGAAATTCTACCTCCATATTGGAAGAGGAAAAAATAGTTCTTACTTGTATCATTATTTGCAATCAAGAGAGCATACATCTATCCCAGGTTGAAATAGACTCCACGTTCATTTATTAATCCTTACAGCAAAGAGGTTCCGTGCCATGGTTCATCTCATACATAATCAGGAAATGAAAGCTGATTCTAAATAGAAATGTAGAGGTCACTCACTATAGGTGTGAGGGGAACAGAGTAGCTGATAACATGGCCTCTATAGTATATCAGGGCTCCATTGTCACACACTTGTATAATGTTTCTTCCCTCAAACCGGAGGGGGTGAATCTGATTCGAGGGGACTCCCTTGGTCTCCACTACATTAGGCCCCCTAGTCCATGTTCTCCCTTGTTTCCCTTGTGCCGTTACATTTGACTAAAAAAATTTAACATCGATGATAATGTCATAAATCATAATCATACCATCCAGGCTTCAACTAAGACACCATACATAAATTGGTTAGACATAAGCTAGTACCCAAACTAGTTTGTATTTTGAGACCTATCGATTCATCGAGGGGCTATAGTGGGCCCCATCCATCACTTTCTAAGTCCAATGCATTCCTCATTTGATAATGGTAAAACATAACAAATCTAAACATTCATAATAAAACTAGCATAAAATATTATAATACATTAACCATAAACCAAGAATGATATCAAAATAACACACCCATGATCAAACATATCATAAAACCTTCAATACAATATGATAGATGTTATCATATGAAATTAACCTCAATTAAGAATAAAATCCCACAAATGATGTTGACATAGATCTTAATAATTTAATAAATTCATTAAAAATTCTTGAGATAGACACTCCCTTTTTCATTGAAATAATTTATTTAAAAGACCACACAATTTTAAAAGAGTTATTTTTCTTTGAAAATAACCTTATATGTTTATAATATAGTCATCAAGGCATGTTAAATCATGATGGAGGAAAAATATGTGCATGCTATATAAGTTCAAAAAGTCATTCCTCCCATAGTTTTATTTTTTTGAAAATTCATAAAGTACCTCATTGGGAAAATGAATAAAAATATTCCTTTTTAAACATTTTATAAAAAGAAAAAATTGGGTAAGAATGAAATTAAAAATTGATAGAAAAATATTATAAATATTTCAAAATAAATATTATAAGAAACATGGATTTGGATGAAAAATATGTCCCCACAAATACATATGTATAAACAATATCAGATAATATTGATATTGTGAAACTAACCCTTACCTCATACATTACTTTAGTTGAGGGTGTGTTTTCCTTAGGTATAATGGTTACATTATTAAATTATATTAGAACTATATCCATATTTATGATATCATATAAGATACTCTAATATCATTTTGTTAATAATATTTCATTATTATCATTGTTTCGAGTGTTAACAACTTCATTTTCTTATGCATGTTTTGTCATGTAAGTCATATTTATTAGGAATATGATATATTTTCATTATATATAGAATTAAATTAAGTTAATAAATATTATATTTACTCATCATATTCATTTTTATTATCATACATGAATGGTTAATGTGGATGATGAATCTCATCGTGTCGTGGAGACAGTAGGTCGTACATACGCACGATTAATGATATCATTCTGTAATGGTAGAGGGGTAAGGAAGTGGATGGAATACTAATTATAGATAAAAAATAATAATAATATATATATATATATATATTTCATATCCTTTATATTCATCATTATACCCATTTTGATAAAGTAGTTATGGAATACAAATTACACCATAGTGTGGAGACTATAAGACATACGTACACACGCATGGCGATATTGCTTTTTGTAGGATGGGTAAAATGAACAATATGGTTACATGATAATAATAATAATAACTCATCATATATATGATACTGTATTAATTACTTTAGTATGTAAACAACATAGGAAGATGAAGTAGAATAATAAATTACACCCTTAACTAGGGTAATTAAAAAAGTTACCAAAGTTATTATTCATAAAAAAATTTAGTTTTCCTATTAAACGAAAAATTTCATTATAATTATAACTATTTATTTCCATTTTTTGAAATTCATTTCATAGAAACCGAAAAATTTAGTTCAATGCAAATCCTATAGATGTTGTAAGAAGGCTAGTAAAAGAGATGTTCAAAAGATCAATATATTTCTGTTATAAAAATTTATTCTAATGAACTAAATTTGATTAATATGAGTATTATTTATCTATTGTGCCTTTAAAATAAATTTAATTTAAAATAATTATTTAAATAAAAAAATCAGATTTGAAATAACAATGCATCATTTTTCACTATTCATCAAAAATTGAAAACTTTCAAAGAAATACAAAAAATCTACCCTAAGATAATTTTGATATTTTTAATTTAAAAAACAAGTGTATTTTTTAAAATAAAATTTATAAATTTCATAATGTGGATAACACTATTCATAAAATATTTTTAGATGGATGGTATGATAGATTAGGGTGTGCTCAAACTCGGTGTTGTGTGCAGTGACAAACAATTAAATTTATTTAAAAAGAAACATACCATGGAATCTTGTTTTGTTACATACCCCCTCGACATAATATTGAGTTCTTTATAGATTTTTTAGGAACTTTTCAAATTTTAATGGATCCATATTGGATGGAAACCAATATGTTTTGGAAGATGTGTATTCATATAGATTATCTGATGTATAATAGTTTAATCTAGCCAAGTGTGTAGGCTTGGGGTGCCCCATCGTTATTCTCCAAGAATGTGGACTATAGTATGAGGTTGTGTATAGACTACTGGAGGCTGAATGAAGTCACAATCCAGAATTTCTACCCTCCTTTCAGGATTGATGGTCTATTTGACTAGTTGTGAGGATCTAGTTGGTTCTATAAGACCGATTAGTGTTATAGGTATCACTAGTTGAGGGTAATAGATGAAGATATCTCAAAGACATTCTTACAGTATAGGTATGGAAAATTTTATTTTTTTTGTTCAGGTAATTAAGAGTTTCAAATACCCTGACTATGTTCATGGGGATCAGGAACTCCATGTTTCATGAGTTATTAGACCAGTTTTTAGTTATTTTAATCAATGATGTATTTGTCTAATTCAAATCATAGGAGTAACATGATCATCATCTCAAAGTTTTCATACAGGTCTTTTAACACCACCCACCCTAAGGTAAATTTTTTAATTGTAAATTTTTGAATAATGAGGTTCATTCCTTGGAAATTTGTTTCCTAGAAGGTTGTGGTCTTACATCTATCGAAGGTCGAGGCAACTGCTTCTTAGGTATCACTGAAGAGTGAAACCATGGTTCATAGTTTTCCCAGTCTCATGGGATATTATTATAGGTTCATGTTAATTTTATCACTAATTTCATCCTCATGGACTTCCTTGATCATAAATGACATGTTATTTATATGGGGTGATCAATGTCAGAAAGTATTTGACTATCTAGATGAGAAAATGATCATTCCTCCAGTACATTGGTATCTAGTAGAGGGGGTGAAGTTTGAGGTGTTCTATTATGATTCCCTTATGGGGACGGGGTGTGTCTTGATACATTACAAGGAAATGGTCTCTCATGGGTCTAGGTAGTTATGTCCCCATAAGCATAACTATGACAACCATGATCTGAAGTTAGAAATGGTTGATTTCTCCCTAATGTTTTGGTGGAATTACCTTATTGGAGAATGTTATGTGGTCTTCACCAATCATAATACCTTGATGTATATCTCTTATTGGCTTGACATGAATCTGCTATAATGGTGTTGGATGAAAATTTTCAATGATAATTACTTTTCTATCTCCTACACCTCCAAAAATGGATATTGCTTGGATGCTTCTTTAAGAAGGAAGTCGGATAGTGATGTTTTTTATGAGTCAAAAGATGCATGCAGAGCAATATAGTAGTTGGAAACACTAACCCAATATGAAAGGGAGGTTTCTAGATGAATTTTTATTTTTTAGATAATAGATCAATATTTTCCAATGTTGCAGATGGAGGAGTCTTAGTTGGAAAACTCATAAGAAAATGTGTTATGTGATCGGGTTGTCCACGGTAACACCCTATAGAAATGGTCATAGGATTGTTAAACTAGATATTATTTTAGGGGAGGCTTTTGGTCTAGTGAAGATGCGCAAGGGATTAATTTGTGAGTTTTATATCTCAAATGTTTCTCTACACCTAAGAGAATCTAATATGTTTTATTGTTTGGGGTCGTAGTTTTAGTGGTCGTGGATGAAATGATAAGTGACAGAGTTAGGGGTTCGATGTCTGATTTTATATATGGTAAAGAATGTTCATTGTATTCCTTTTGTATTATTGAAGACCTTGGGTGTTCTCAAGTGGAACTAGAATGAAATATTGATGGACATTTCATTAGATTAACCTGAGCATAGCGAGGATGTGAGGATACCAAGGAAATTGTGGAATGGCTGACAAATTCAGCCAACGACTTAGAAAAAAAGTAGTCAGTTGCCATGGGTGCTTTACTGCAAAACCCCAATAAATAGTGGTAGCCTTTATCAGCGCTAAAAAAAGTGCTGATTAAGTGAATAATTTATCAGTTCTAAATAAAAGTGTTGATAAAGGGTAATTCTTATCATTTCTTTTTCTAAGAACTGGTAAAGGTCACGCTTTATAAGAGCTTTTTATTTAGTTTTAATAAAGTATGGTCTTTATGAGCACTTTTATATGGCATTGTTAAATGGTTGTACCAAACAGCCATCCCACATCATACTTTTTGTTTGTCAGTGCCACACTTTATAAGCATGGGAGAACCACTTGTACGACGTGTCATGGCATCGAGGGATCGACACACGCATACACATTTACACAAACGGGCTGGATCCTAGATGACTAGGCCCACCTGCACATCATCTGAGCCTATATGCGGCCCAACCCCTCTTCCCATGTAGGCCAATACAGGACCCCAATTTTTAAAATTCCTTAATAAAAATAAAAATAAAATATATAAGTATTAAGAATATTTTAATAAATTAAATAATTTAAAAATAAAAACCAAAAATAAATGAAATAAAAATATATTATTTAAATAATTAAATAATATTTAATTAAAATTAATAAATTTAATATATATATTTATATATATATTATAAATATTAATAAATAGTATTTGTTAAATATAAGTATATAAAATGAAGAAATTGAACTAATTGAACAAAAAATTAATAAATTAATAAATTACAAAATTATAAATTCTTAGTCATTCTTAATGGTTTTTATACATAGACATTCATTAATATATTTAATATTTTTAACATAGAAATATATTAATAAATATTTATATATATATATATATATATATATATCAATATATAAAATATTTCCTAAGATATGATTTGTATAGTACCAAAAAATTGTATTCTTACAACAATTTAGATTTATATTTTGTAAAAAATGGTTAATAACTAAAAATTAATATAAATTAAAAAATTTGACTAATTGTATCAAGTAATGAACAATTAATTGAATTTATTTTTATTTTTCAATTTAAAATATTTTAAACGTGTGTCACATTAATTTCACACATACATATGCATAATTAATGTATTTTTATAAACAACACACACACGTAATGTTTCTATAATTTATTCAATTTTCAATATTTATTTTATAATTATATTTATTAACACAATATACATAATATATATTATGTTTCTAATCGATTAGATTTATCATTGTTTATATTATTATTCAATATTTTATATTTATTTATTTTTAATATTTTTATTAATTTATTCATTTATAATATTATTCATTCATTAACCATATTAATTTATTTTTACATATATTTGTAATTTTTCATTTTCAAGTTTTCATTATTCAATATGTTTGTAATTGTATCCATTTTCAATTTTTATTTATACATGTTCATTCATTGAAATTTTATGTTTTTAATATAGTTCTAATTTAGATAATTAATATGTATTCATTTTAATTTTAACTTGTGTATTTATAAATATTCACTTTTAGTTTTTTTAATAATCTATATAATTAATAACTCTTATTCATTTTTAAAATTTATTCATTATTATTATTATTTATTTCATTAAATAGAATTGTCTGATATAAGATTTCTTTATTCAGTTTTACATGTATCAAACTTACATTATATATATATATATACAACAATTTCACACACACATTTATGTGATAAATGAAATCATTTATAGAAACACACACACACACATAATATTTATGTAATTTATTCAAAATTTATTATTTATTTTATAATTTCATTTAGAAACGTAATATATTTAATAAATTATTTTTTTAATGAGTCAATTTTATTTATTCATTTTTTATATTTATTAATTTTTATTTTTTCAGAATTCAATCATTTTTAATATTTATTCAGACATATTTATTTATTATGTTTTAATATTTCCAAAATATATTCATCTTCATTTCAATATATCTCCTTTTATAATAATTTCTTTAATTAATAAAGATTGTCTTTTTTTTATATTTTTTTTGTCTAATCATTTTTAATTATTCATTTTCATTCATTTTAAACATTTTTATTTAATATTACATATTCACTAATAATGATAAATATATATTTACAAATAAATATTTAAAAATAAATATATATTTACAAATAAATATTTAAAAATAAATATATTAATAAACTTTTATTTATAATTTTCATAAAATTACATATTTATAATTATGAATAAATAAATATATCGATTTTTAATTGAATTTTATAATTATAAATAAATAATTATATATTATAATAATTATAAAATTATAATAAATATATTAAAAAATGACTATATATAATATATTTATATTTATTTATTAAATATATATATACAATAATATAAATATTTATAATGATATAAATATAATTATAATTATAAATAAATAACTAAAAATATATTTAAACATATATTTATTTCTAAATAAATTTCTAAATGTATATTTACCTCAATGGTGCAGAACATAGAGTAACTCCATGGCCCCAGAAATTTATTATAAACAAAAAGTGCAACATGTAATTAGATAGAGTACTAGGTAAAAGTGGAAAACATACAACTAAAACAAAATAAAGAGTAACATTAAGCATCCTTTACTTCCATTACCTCATCCATAATATCCATCGCAACCTCTTGGATGTCCTCCTCACCTCCACTACATCGAAGTATGCCACACACCACCTTGATTATCAGTGTCCATCGGTTAATCCACCACATCAACATTGTTGTCACCATCAACCTCTCTATCACCCTTATCACTGTGATCTTCCATCAAGTACTAATTTGAGGATAGCACAATCTACAACTCATATGTCTCATCTTGCTTGATCATCAAGGGGGAGACATTAGTAACATGTGTACATTTTCTATCCAGACTCTCCCTATAAAGATCATTAAACTATAGAGAATTAATGGACTCCAATATTGTGAAAAAAAATTTCTTCACAACACCATTTATGTGTGTATAGGATGCTGTGAAAAAAACCACAAACCTATTCTTCCAACACCTTCTTAGTTAACCTAGAAACTGAGTAGGTAGTAGGAAATTCCCCTTATATTCATAATCAACAGCAGATGCTAAAGAATCCAACCCAACAACATTTATAGATGTAGTACTCTATGTATCATCATAAAAGGAAGCCTTAATGGCTTCAATGGGTTTAGAATTAGGGATATTCAACACCTTCTCTTGAGAGGAGAGAGAATGTACAATAGTTAGATAGGAAACCCCCATTGCTCTCATATTCTTGGAATTAGAAACAAATTTCCAATAGTCATACACACACTATTGAGAGATAGCAGTGGAACCCACAGTCTTATCTGGGATCAAATTCTCAATTGACATGAAAATGTATCCCAACAATAAAAGAAGCATCTTATGTGTATACAAAATCTAATTTACCTTTAAATTGGAATTCTTCTGCTAATAAAATAACAGGATCCATATCAACATCAATATCATGTCAATTAATATCACCACATTTAGATTAATATCCCCATGAAATAGAGGGAGAACAGGTAGATTTTAATATTCACCTAGAGATAGGACACCCCCAGTTCAATCAACAACAACTTTACTATTAGCATGATTTTCCAAGATATAACATCCAAAAATTGGATAGACCCACATTCACTGGATCATGATATATTTTACGCCCCATGGTCCCGTTGATGGTTAGAGGTGAATAATATTCCTTCACACCATCAAAGAGATCCTTATTTCCAAAAACAGGCTTTCAAAGTGTAGAATCTTTAGTATATGTCATTTGGAATTTACAATTTTCACCAAGATATCCATGCTATTTTAAAAAATAACACTTCAATCCTAAATTAAATTTTACCATAACACTTCCAATAGTTTAAAAATTAAAGAAATATCAAGGGACATTCTAAAATTCAATATCACATTCAAATTTAAAGTCACCGGAAATCAGGTAAACAGTCTCAATAAGAGGTAGATACATTTCAAACTCAACTAAAATGCAATAATAATTACCATAAATGATATTATGAGTTTCCCTATCACAATTAATTGGGGAACCAATGACCAATGAAACTTTCCAAAGTATTATTGCGATTCAAAACATCAAATTCAAGCCTTTAACTTGGATCCGAGACTAAGGGTTGAACAAGGGATCCCAGTTATGAACCCACAAAATCCAAGGCTTGATATTTACAAATATGCAACTCCATGTCTTGAATTTCATTTCATTAAAATAAAAGGTGATATAAAAAATTTCATACTGAGTGACACGATTTGTCATTCACTGAACCCCCAAATCTATAGAAGGTGTGTCCTTAGATCATCAAGCTTCCAAGAATTGGTCATTTCCAAGCTATGTCAAAAAATAATTTAATTTTTGTTAGATGAAATTCATCCTTCAAAGATTTAAGTTTTTGCTTCTAAAACTAAAATCCCTCCGTTTTCGAAATCCGGTTATCAGAAGTGGATTCACTACTTCAAGATTCATGGAAGAATCTGTCAGAACCCTTTCCCAATACCGTATCCTCTACCCAAGAAGATCACCTTAACTCAGATCACTACAAAGGAGCATGACTGCTTGATCGCTCCGCCTCCGAAGCAACATTGTGCCTCGAACCAGATCCACCATCCCCCTTCCTCAAGGGGCCAACAAGGACTTCTATGAGGCCGTAATCTAGAAAATTTGCATTCAACATGGATATAAATGTATATTTAATATATTTATAAAATAATATATTGATAATCATAAATAAATAAAATAATGTTTTTCAAAAGTATTTGAAAAATTATAAAAAATAATTATATATTGAAATAAATATATTATTATAACTAATATATTTAAATTATGAATATATTTAATATATTTATATTATATTATAATTAATTATTAAATATATTTATTTATATAAATATATATATAATGATATAAAAATATTTATAAATATATACACATATTTATAAATATATTTAAAAATAAATATATTTATAATACTAATTATAAATATATAGAGATAATTATATTTATAAATACATATTTACAATTCTTTTAAAATATTAATAATGATTTACATTTATAATTTTTTATTTTTTATATATAATTATATACGTTTAAATGTTTTAATTTTGTTGTAAATATATATATATATATATATATATTATTTTAAAATTATAATAAAATATTTTATAAAATATTATATATATATATATTTCTATAATAATAAATATATATAACATAATAAACATATATAATTATATTAATATATATAATTATTTTAATATATATGTTTATTTAAATATATATAATTATATAAATATATACAATTATATAAATATATATATTTATATAAATATATTTATAATTATTTGTAAATTTTTTAAATATATTTATTTATTATTGTAAATGAATAAATATATATTGAAATAAATATAAAATTATAATAAATATATTTAAATAAAAAATAAATTTATTTATAATTATTTTTTTAAATATATAATTTTAATTCTTTAAAAAATTATTTATAATTATAGACACATCAATTTTTTAATTATAATAATTATATTATTAAAATTATGTCTTTATTTGTGCTTTTTTAGCGCAGATAAAGAGTTATCTTTATCAACATTAAAAAGCACTGATAAAACATATTTTTATAATTGATACAACTCTATTGCTAATAAATATACGTTTTATCAATATTTTTTTGCACTGATTAAGAGTTTTCTTTATTAGATCTAGAAAATCACTATTAAAATGTATCTTTCTCTAAGCTAAAATTATAGCACTCATAAAGATCAGTTTTATCATTAGAAACTATTATAATGTTGATAAAATCACTCTTTGATATTGTTTTTTGGAAAGCACTGAAAAAATTATTTCTAGTATTTTAAATACAACCCTAACAGGGTTCTCCTCGAACTAGCTACTCAATCTCTCACAGAACTGAATCACTACCACAACTCTTCCTTTATCTTCTCGGATGAATTGATCCTCTCAAAATATAATGTATTTGATAATTTACACTCCTTTCTAATCATTATCCTTGAACTTTCAATTGCATGTTTTTTAGAGATTGAAGATCCACTACTCGCTGCATAACACCACCCTATATTAATCACATGATCAACCTAGTGGACCTCCTCTCTTATAAGAAAACGTAGCCCTAGGCCTACCACTAGTGCAGTGAGCCACAAACACTACCATCCTCTATGTCACTCCTTCACCTCATGTAAAAATTTGATATTTCACATTCTTTTCAGTAATGTGTCTCGAGTTAACCACATTGGTAATTATGATTAGGTTTCTTTGATCAGGTCAAGTGAGCCACACTAATAGATATGAGCAATGTGATAAAAATATTAATATGTTTGGTTCCCCCATCACAGGAAATTAGATAATACATATTCTTCTCCCTTCAACCTGTTAGAGGTTTTATTCTTATGTATTTTAATTCATTAGATATCCATTATTATTATTTAGTGTTTTTCTTAATGGTTATCATTTATACTTTATTTGATTGAAACATTTCATGACATATTTTGAAATGATTTATTTTTTGATTCGATTATATTATTAGTTACTGATAGATTTATTAATTAATATTTATAATAATTTATCAGGTTTTATATATTTAATGAATTATTATGAAATAATTTTTTAAAAATTTGGAATTTAAACTTCTACATGATATTGTTTTTATAAAAAAATTATAGAATGTTATTATCAAGATTGAAAATTATGATATATTTTAATGATTACGTTGACATTTTTTTATATCAATGAATTTAATTTTCTCATTATGATAAAATTTTTATGAATGGATTAATGATTTGAAATTTTATTTGAATTAAAAAATATTTTTTTAGTGTTTTATTATTTTTTAAATGTGATAAGCATGGGTAAAATTAGTGTCTATAAAAGTGACTGATATTGGAAACATGAGGTTTTAAATAGAATAAATTGAAACTTATTCATTATTATTACATTATGGTATTCCAGAAAAAGCATTATATGCTCTAAATTCAATGGATGGTGTTCATTAATATTTTAAACATGACATATTTCAATTAAAATATCATTAAACAACTGCATAACAAGGATTAAAAGGTTATCTTTAGTGGATTTCTAATTAGTGAGTTTTTGAAACTTAATTTTATAGTTTGTGTGTGTACTTAGTTTAAATGGGGTTTTTATCTATAAATAGTAGATATTTTGTGGGTTCTCTCTATATTTATTAGTTTCATGGTATTTGGTGTACTTTTATTTATATTATCTTTATACAGATAAGAAATTTTATCATGTCAAAAAATAATATTGTAAATGATTTTATTTTATTACATATATGTTGGTTTTTAGGCATCTAAGGATTGAATGTATTAATTTTGAATAAATGATTTTAGATTCAAAAAATGTTTTGGAATGGAAACTCATTTTTTATTTCATTTAATATAATTATTAATATTCTAATTCCATCAATTTGGTAAGGCTATTTTTGATGCTTTACTAAAAAATAGTTTTATTAAATTTGAATGAGTTTCAGTTTGTATGGATATGGTTTTTTGAGGATGTGTTTGAGAATATAGGATCTTTAAATAATAAATATATCCTAGAAAATCTAAGGAAAAATGTTTTAGGTATGCTTTAAATTACTATTTATGTATGTGAATTAAGAATTTTGAATTCATAATTGATATATTAATGTGTTTGAACCAACTATAGTTGAAATGTTTAAGTGATTCTAATGTTTTTTATTTATAATTATTTTAAGTGTTTGATGAATGTATATTTAATTTTTTCTTGTATATGTATAAATAATATGATTTCAATGTATAGTGATTTATGAAAATTGTTAATTTTTAGTCTAAAGGATAATTGAATTATTTATTACATCATTCTTATTATGAAATTCAATTATTTAAAGAAAGATTTGAATTTGGTTGTTTCTTGAGTTAAATATTTAATTTACTTTTTAAAGTAAATCAAAGTAATTATTATTGAATGAAGTCTCATATGTGTATATTAAACTTATTAATATTTTCATATGTATATAAATATTTATATAATGGGATAACTGAATGAGTTTTGAAGTATTTATAAGTTAAATTTATTGATTCAATTCTTGTTAGGGAAGTTTTATTTAGAATAAACAGGTTTTAAGGCTTTTGAAAATTAATATTTCTTTGTTTCATTGGTTTCTAATGTTTTTTTGGAAATAAATGAGTTCTCTTTATTTAAGAAATAAATGTGATTTTTCTTCACCGATTTCAGCTGTAATCTCTTATTTGGGTAAATATATAAATTTAAAAAAACATTATATGATATTATAATTATAAACTCCTTTTATTTTGGGTTAATATAATTGGGTTATGATTTTTTTACTTATATGAAAATGGATTTGATTATGATTTCATTCATTATGAAACTATTTGTTTCTTTAATGATTTCTATTATTTATGACAAAGCTTTGAGGTAGAATGTTTTTTTGTTGTTGAATTTTGTATGTAATTCCTTATATTAAAGTAGTTACATGATGTTTGGGATGAAATGACCAGTTCGAGACTCATATGGATATAAAAATGAAAATTGAGGTTTAAACAATGTTTAATAGGCTTAAATGGGCATATTGGGTGTTGGTTTGATTTATGTTTCTTATAAATTTTGAAAACGACATATTTATTCATTCAATTCCCAGGAAATTTAAGAATTTTTATAAAGAAACAAGTAACAAAATGAGTAAAACCCATTAAAACATGATTTGAGAAGATATGTTTCACCTATAATAGGCGGTTTTTTTGTGTAATGTGTATCTAAAATTTTTAGAGTTTGAATTATGAAATACAGTCATCAACTGCGTATTTACAGTAGATACATGGTCAGCTATAAAAAATTCAGGGTTAGTTTACATTAATTATTTTAATTAAGACATGTACACAATATTTTTATTATTCTTACCTATTATATATCATTATGAATGGTTTGAGTTCCATTCATAAAAACTTTAAATTTAAAATATATCTATCTAAAACACATACAGGATTAGAAGATAATGGAAGAATTTAATAAAGTTAATTATAATCTTCCCTAACCATACATATGGTATGATTTTTTTAATAATGAGAATATTATTTTGGAAATACCCATGAAGGTTGTGACATCTAGATGTGGGAGATAACTTATAGTGATAAGTGTCATTGTTAGAGGTGGAATAATAATTTTTTGGATATCAATGATGTGAAATCTATGCTAACCAATTTTTTTCGAATGTTTATTAATGTAATTTTTTATGGGGTTTTAAAGTAAATTGGATTAAGGTTTTGGATATTTTAGGATATGTTAAATATACCAAATATTGATAACTCTACTATTTTTGAAATAGGTGTTCATTAGTGGGTTATAGTAACAATATATTTTTTTATTACTATAATACATAGTCTAGAATAATAATAATATAATAGAGTAACATGAAATCCACATTCACTTTTGTCATCAATAACAATTTCATCCATTAATTTCAGGAAATTCTAAGATCATTGATCATGTATCAAAATCCTATGATTAAATGACCTTGTATGTTCTGATGAAATATATTTTTACAAAAATTTATAAATCCAATTCGCAATTAAATGAAATGAAAGAACTAGAATTTTCAAGGAGAATTCTTCCAAACAATAATAAATAAATTTATTTTGGTAAAAAATTCATTTCCACATTTTTCCCTAGACAAGATTAAATTGAGAACCTGGACCAACAGCCACAACTTTACCCCAGGTTGTTTCATTTCATTTCACCCATATATAAAAAGATAAATGATAGGTATCATTTATAATAACATTGTAATGGAGGTTTTTAGTTAATAAAATTATATATAACTTTATTTTTTTATTATGAATATTTTATCTATATTTATTTACTTTTTATAAAAAATGAATATTTTATGAACTGAATATGATGAATATGAATAAAAATTGGATGTAAGTCAATCGAATAAAAAAATAGAATCAATATAGAGTAAAAGAGTTCATCAAATTTTCAATAAATCATTCATATGAGCCTTATCAAATCATTTGTTTTTGTTTATGTTATTTTTAGTCCAGACAAATTAGTCTATAAGTGTTGAAAGAACATTTTTATTTTCATGGAATATATCATATATATAAATATTGGACTAAAAATGAGAAAAAATTGAATGTGAACACCAATTGTGATGGTACTGTGGTTTAAGGGTTATTTGATGAGAATACTAGTATAAATAATGATGGAGATCATATGGAATAAATGAATATTATAACTGAAAATGTCCTTTGTCACTGTCTAATTTTTTGTATAAGTTAAATATCTATGATACAATACCATCTTATACTGGTTGTATTAAATATACAACATTGTCAGCTATATTGAAGCTATATAATTTGAAAGTTGGAGGCAGGTGGAGCGACGCCTACTTTACAGAACTACTTGGTCTCTTGAATGATATTCCACCAAAAGAAAATTCTCTTCCTTGTCGAATAAATGATGACTAATGAATTATATGTTCAAAAAAATTATCTCTAAAAATATTCCTACTTTTCTAAATGATTTCAAATTGTTCCCCAAGGAGCATGAATCACTCATAAAATTCCCCAAGTGTGTTATTAATCAATCCAAGAAATATTAGTCAAGTCCTTATAAAGTTGTTTGGTATTTTTCTTTCAATCCATGGTTTAGAAAAGTATATGTATATTATAAAACCATGAGATAATTGACATGGAATATATATTAAAGAATTAAATTTGGAAAAAAATCATCCAATAAACTCTCCTCTGTGGAATAAATTTGATTATGAATATCCTGGATTTGGAAATGAGGTGAGAAACATCCATCTTACATTATATGTAAATAGAAAATTTTCTTTTTGTGTACAAATTATTACTCCAAGTACATGGATATCTATGTTGGTAAATTATAAATTTCTGCTGTGTTTATGCATAAATATTTAATACATTATTTTGTATCTACTTATATCTAAACCAAAACTACTTGGTGACGATATTGATGTCTATTTGGAGTTATCGATCAATGATATGAATTTGATGTGTTATATGTTTCATTTTGTTCCCTAAAACCAAATCCTTATATAATTTATGATAACCAATATTCGTATTTTTTTAATATTAATAAACTCTTTATCACATCACGATTATTCTTATGTGTAATGTAGTATGTGATAATGTCCTAAAAGTTGTTGTCGCACGAAGAGGTCATAGAAGCTCTCCACTGTGATGATAAGCCAAAAGTGCTCTGATAATATTCTTAAATATATATTATAAATCCATATGATATCATTTTAGGGACAAAAATGATATAGGATATAATGGATGGAGACTCGTCAATCTTTGAGGCTCTTCTCACAGTGTACTCCCTTGGTAATGTCTAGTAGAATATTATGATAACCGGAACAACCAGTAGGAATTCCACATTTATATGTGTAATTGGATGTTCCTATATGTGGATGTGTGTATTAATCATTATACTTTAATATTTTTAATAATGATTATTATGATTCATGTACTTTGAAATATTTGTGGAAAACGTGATAAAAGATGTTCGCAGTGAGGTAGGATATGTTGGGCACATCACAAGTAATATTGCATTAATGAATAATGAGAGGAATAATTGGTCCAATTTTGTTCTTTAATGGAACTTAATATCTATGGAACTTTAATGTAAATGAAATATCCCACATAAATCCATAGACATGGTGTTTTGTGTGCAAGTTCAATTTCTAGGAAGTCAAACAGAGAGAAATCGAGCACATAGGTTGATGGCACCGACATGCAACCTGTTTGATTGAAGATATCATGATAAATGGATTATATTACCCAGTAAGTTTCCTTTTATGGTTTCATAACATTGTACCATTAACTTATATCTCTATTGGCTCATTGGAATGTTTCCAGATGCTATCCTTGGACTTTAGGATGCTACGCCAAATGCCACTGAGAAAGATGTCTAGATGATCACACAATATGTGTATCGAGAATCTCAGTTAAATAATAATATTATTATTTATTATTTAAAAAGTTTAATAAATATTATTGCCGCATGTGGTTTAATAATTATTCATGTTTTATTGGTCGCATATATTCTGTCACTAGTTATTCAATAGAATATAATGTGAGAAGATTATTTAATAAATATTTTTTTTCAATGTTGTGAATATAATATTTATATATTTAATAGTGAATAATGTATTGAAATTTATTTAATAAATAAATATTCATTATCCAAGGTCGAATAAATATTATGAAGGAATTTTGGACCAAGTTTAATGGTATGGTGAGAAATAATAAATAATTAATATTATTGGATTAAATAATATTTCATTTAATTTGTATGTTAAGTGCAGGTAGAGAAATAATAATATTGTGATTATTATTTGACATGCTATTCTGTAGGTATTAAATAAATAATAAATGGCACCTGTGAAATTTTCAATTTCTAACCGTAGTGATATATAAACCCAATTATATTATTTTCTCAGGGAGCCAAATCGTTTGTCTGGTTGTGCACAATGGATTTGGAGAATCTTCACAAACCCTAGAAAGTTTCCTTCTCCAAGAATTCTCCCATGAATGGAGAGAGATCTTCCCACACCTCCTACTCTCAAGTCATTAGAGTTCAAGGAGAATACTTTGGAATCGGTTCTTGAGGCTATAAAATGACTATGATGCAAGAGATAGGATCTGTCATGCTAGAACCCATAGATTCTTACGGTGATGTTCAGAGATTTTTGGAACATGTTTGGGTCACTTCTAGAGGGAGTATTCTCTTACTTCCTGCAACACAATGATGGTACAACATAGATCTATTGTTAGATCAATCAATGACGAATTAATTCAAACAATTAAATTCATAAATTGATTAAATTATTTATAAATAATATGTTATGATAATCTATATGGTTATGACATTTTATCCCTTTTCTGCTTCCTTTTATTCAATTTTGTAGATCATCACATTTATCATTGTGTAAATATAGGATTATTCATTGATCATGGAAAAAATAAAAGTCGGGAATGACCCATCACACTCTTCTGTTATTCTTAAAACATATTAGTGGAATCAGATCGGTCACATAATTATTTATAATTAATTAAATATCATTGATTTATTAACCCATATTTTTTTTAGTTTTCATTTCATGTTTAATCATTCTTTTCATCTAAATTGAGAGATATCCTTCTTCCTCCATCATTTCTCAAAGATCAAATCAAAAATATTAATTTAATGAGTGATATAAAATCAAGGAACTCATCCAGAGGTGTTGAGGATTTTTTCCAGACAACATAGGATTACACGCTATGTAACCAGAGTTACACATCGTGTACTTGTGTTCAATGAAAAAAAAAATTAATTCAAACCATGTGCATTGATGACACATGATGTATTTATTTATTAAACCTCACATTGATCGGGACAGTGTGGTTCACAGTCTATGAGAGTAAACGTTGGGTAGCTTGCATTCATGGTGTGTAGTACCTTTGAGTCATACATGGGCTTTATATTATCATACATGACCAAGATGACTAGTGACCATGTAACTAAGAGACCACACACCATGTAGTCACTTATATAGGTCAGGTACTACAATTTTCTAAGGCATGGTTTACACACCGAGTCCCTAGGAATGTGCCTTGGATAGGTGGTGAGAGATGTACACACATTGTATCTATACTATACATGTCGTGTATTTATACCAAATTACACACATTTACAAATTATTTATTATACTATGTAACCTTATTTACATGTGCCTGCATGTGGTCATTAATTTTATAGTACACACCATGTGATGTATGTTAATATTTATATATAAAGTTTTAATTAATATATATACAATTATAATATTTTCATATCAGGTATGATTCTTTGTAAATATGTTACTCTACATGAATTGAAGCATAGCACATGACTGAAAAATCATGTAATTACTGTAATCATTAAGTTGATAGTAAAAGTCATGAATGTACATGATATATCATGTATGCCATATGTTAAAATAGTAAACCATATAGATTATAATATATTTTGGGTAGATTCAGATGGTTATTCACCTTGATTCCACCTTGGTAAATTTATGCACTCAATTAATTTTAAATAATTTTTTGTAATTTTTTAAAATTATGATGGATGAGAATATCAATGAAATTCAAATGAAAAATAAAATAAAATAATTGGTTAATTAAAGAAGAAAATTAAGTGATTTGACCATGATTTAACTTAAACAAGAATTATTAAGAAGTTAATTCCAATTTATATTAAATGTTTTATTTATTTCATGCATGTGTATAGTCACGATCATAGAAAAAACCTTTTTTGTGACTGGTATAATTTAATTTATAATTAAATTAAATTGTTGGAATTTGTTCCTTATCTCTTCTTATTATGTAACGGTATGTGCACCCATGGTTTATTTTATGTAAACCTTTTCCCACTCACTAGAATGTGATTAAAAGAATATGTAATGGATGCATCTCCCAAACTAGTGGTGGTGGTTCATGTTTAGAGATGAGGTGAAACCAATCCAACATAGATACCTCAGTCAACAGGTGGATTGCGGTAACCTAAACTTTAATTGGTTCAAGGTGTTTTCCCCAAGGTAAACAGTTATTTTACCAAATACCGGATAAACTAACCATTAGTAAAAGATCATTATATCACCACTTAATTATTTTATTTCTATCAAGCTACATGGTTATTTCATTTTGGATTTTTTTATGATAACATGATTTAATGTAATTAATGGCCAAGAAAAATAGAACTAAAATAAATTGAATTATGCGTAAATATTATCTAAAAATGGTTAATCACTTGGGTAAGTACACTTAATATTATCAATCTTGTGATAATGATAATAATTTAAAATTTACACATAATGGATAAAATCCCTCAATTATATATATTAAGTTGGTATGGCCTTCCACTACTTCAGTTGAAATCAAACCATTTCTCAAAGTGATTGACCATCCAATGTTGGGGTGCTTTAATGTTTTGGTGAATTCTAACTTGATGTTTTTTAATGACTCGATTTAGCTCACATATAGGGTTGACTGTGAAAGAAGTACTTAGTGTAGCTCAGAGGAAAGGGTTGAGGAAATCAAATTTAAGGATTTTGGGAATGTGGGGTCCACTCAAAAGATCAAGGAATTGTGAGTTAATGCACTTTAAATTTTTAGTTCCTACCTAAAACCATTCATGTTTCTTGACCAACCAAATTTGGGGTAATGAGAAGGGGAATATGGAGAATTCCTCTAGAACGTCCAATAAAGAGGACATTCTGAAGCTAATGGTGAGGGATATTGGGTCTTGATAAATTAGTGGGAGACTAATAAATATAATATTTATTTATTTGTATAAATTTTTTCAGATAAAGTACTAAAATTTTTCTCATATTATTTATAGAAACAAAATTAATATGACTTTAATCATATCACTATGATCCATACTTGAGAATCGTAACCTTATCTGTAGAAAAAATTTCTAAGAGTGGTAAAGTCACTTACACGTTTTTATTTTCCATGAAAGAAAATTATATGTGTTAGAAGAACCTATTCCTAAAATAACTGGTAATGAGGCTAGTGATGAAGAATAATCTCTCTACAAGAAACATTAGGATGATTCTATAGATATTCAGTGTCTCACTCTATCATTCATGACCTATAAAATTTTGAAGTAACACGAGGACAAGGATTTGTATAGCCTAATGGGTCACCTTTGGAATTTCTATTAAGAGAAGGTGATAAGAGAGAGACATAATATATCCACTGTTTTTTTACAACTACTTTGGAGAGTCAGCACCAACTAGGCCTGATGTATCTAATCTTGTTGGCTACATATAATAGTTAGAAATCATAGTGATTAAATTCCCAGATGATTTATGTACAAATTTGAAATTTTCATCACATCCCAAGAAATTCTCTAGGTTTATTATTAGTTACAATATGATTAATAATTATAAGATATTTCATAACTTCTTACATTTATTCTCCAAGTGGATAAGGGCTTGGGGAATTATAAACCTGTATTCCTTTAGGTGATTTAGAAAAGGAAGGACATGCCAATGGGTCCCCAGACTCATAACAAGTATAAATTTCCTAAGTGTCATCCTTCCAAGAAGGGGAAGATCTAGAGGTAGGGTAAGGAAAATATGGAAATATTTTTTGCATATTGAAAGCCAGGCCACCTAAAGAGGAATTGCACCCTGAAGCAAGGGTAATCTAAATGTGCATTCGTATGTCCATTCGTTATCAAGGGAAATCTTTAAATATATACACATTGGGTATTAGATAAGTCTTATGGTGCTCACATCTGTATTAAAATACATGAACCTTGTAGATTAAAAAATATATCTAGAGGATAGGTGGATATAAGATCTATTAATAGAGTGATGATGGATTCCTTATAATTTGGTGGCTAGCACCTTTCATTTCAAATATGAATGATTTTGGTTTTCTATGATTTTTATTATGTACCAATGGTTACCAGGAATATAATTTATGTATCATGATTATATATAGATGGGGTTATTTCTAATATTAGAAATAAAAGATTTTTATTTATTAAGGTCACCATATGTTATGATATGGAACATTTAAATAACAATCTTTATTTATTAACTTATGAAAAAAAGGTATTGGTAATTGATAATGAATCATGTTCACATGGATCATATGACACCCAACTATGGAATCACTCTCTTGGTCATTTAAATGAGAATTGTTTGAAAAAACTATTTCTAGATAGTAACATATAATCGACTGAGCTAAAACCACATAGAAGATGTCATGATTATTTACAAAGAAAAATGACCAAGACGTCCATTTGGTGGATAGGGTGAAATTCAAAAGATCTTCTAGGATAGGTACACACTAATTTTTGTGAACCATTTCTAGTAGAAGCTACATTTGAATATTCTTACTTCAAAACTTTTACTGATAACTTGAGTAGATATGGATATATCTACATAATGTAGTATAATTCAATTTCCATTGAGAAATAAAAAATCATTCAAAAATGAAGTAGAGAATCATTTAGGATATAAGATAAAGAATCTTACATTATATTAAGGGGGAAAATATCTTTACCTGGATTTTGAAAAATTTCTAAGGGAGCTTGGGATTCTATATCAACTCACTCCACATTATATACCATAGTGGAATGGTGTTAGTGATATGAGTAATTGTACCTTGTTAGACATCATCAGATCGATGATGAGTCATGTAGATCTTCCATTATCCTTTTGGGGATATTCATTACAAACTATGACATACACACTAAATCTTGTACTAACTAAAGTGAAAAATGGATGTCCCTTCTAGATATAGAGTGGATAGAAACCAGTTTTGTTACATACACATTTATGGGGTTGTGAAGAATTTTTTAAGGCCTACTCAGGCAATAAACTAGCACCCTGGGGCATAATGTGTATATTTATAGTGTATCCCAAGGAAACAAAGGGATATTAACTATACATACCCTTAGAGAAGAAAGTGATTTTCACCAGACAATTCCTCTTTATTGAGATGGAGCACACACTCAAATAGAATAGTGGGAGAAAGATTGACTTCGATGAAGTTTATTATCAAGATACACAATATTTGGTACTGGAAAGGATTCTATAGGTACCTGTTGAAGAATTAATTCATGAAACCCAAGTACTACATAGGATCACAAGATAGGTATGTGAACTTGAGATACATGGATTTCCATTCATAAAAGATAGTAACTCGTTATAGGTTAACAACGATGAAACTCTCTCTTACAAAGTGGTGGTAGGGAGATCAAAAGTTTAACAATTGAAAGAATCCATGTATTCTGAAATGGATTCTATGTATCTAGACCATTTTGGGTTCTATTCGATGCACTAGTTAATGTAAATCCTACTGGATAGAAATGGGAATTGAAGAAGAAAATATAAATGGAAGGTAAATTAAATACCTATAAATCAAGGTTACTAGCTAAAGCATTTTAATAGAATCAATGAATTGACTGCGATGAAACCAGGGTAGTAGTTTCCATGTTTAAATCAATAAGAATTATAGCTTCTATAAAATTTTACCATGCCAATTAAATTTGGAATATGGACGTCAAAACAATGTTTCTTAATGAGAAACTTCAAAAAGATTTCTAGATGACACAACCAGAAAGGTCTGTGACTCCAAGTGATGCCAAAAATGTTTTCAAGTTTCATAGATCCATTTATGGATTGAATAAATCCTCCAATTCATGAAACATTATATTAGGTGAATCCATAAAATAATTTGATTTCTCTAAGAATGAATGTGATCTAGGGTTTAAAAAAAGATCAGGGGGAATTCAATCATTAACCTAGTTGTAACACCCCGAGCTTCCACGATACGCTTCTCATTCAATAATGAAATAGCTTGCATTGAACGCAACTTCGAGTTCTAAAACACCGCGACTAATCAAAGTAGCCGTTATGAATAGTAATAACCACTTTTTAAAATTATAGAAATTTTATATGTCAAAATGGACTTCATTTTTGTATTCGTAATATCGAAATTAGCCTATGTTGAATTTTTGGTATTTTTCTGAGAACTTCTAAAATTTTATAAATAGTGAAAAATACTTAAAACAACTTTTTTAATCAAAATAATTTATAGTGATAAATTATAATATTTGATGGTTTTAAAGTATAATTAGAATATATTTTTACCATTTTATCCAATGGTGGTCATTAGAATTAATTTAACATTGAAATTGGACATAAACAATTGCCAATCTTTTGATATAAATTGTTTCTTAAAAACACGCTATTTGTTGTGACAGCGGGAATTAATTATAAAATTAATTAATGCAACTAATATGTTTGGAATTTTGTAAAATAGACATCATTTTTGAATTCGGAATATCAATTATAGCTTAGGGTGAAATTTTGGCCTTATTCTGAAAAACTTCAATTTTTGATGAATAGTGAAACCACTAAGTGGTAGTTAAATAACTGATTTTTCGTTTAAATGAAATATTACCACTTCTGTGATTTGATTTTCAAAAATCCGACATACATGGTTGTCATTAAGAAGTAAAATGTGGTTCAATGGGATAAAAATAATTTTTTTGGTGAATAGTAACTTATTAAGTTTTAATCGCGATTAGTGGTAATTAGTGTGGTTTAAGGTATAAATAATACTTTAATAATATTAAATGACCTAGACACATGTCCCAAACTCATTGGTTGTGTCATGGCCGACCAAGACAAGCCATGGGTCAACTTGGGGACCCCATGGATCCACTTTTGTTGGGAAATGACATAAATTACTTTTTATTTAATGTTAAAGAGAAAATGACACAAACATAATATGTTTTACGAAAACAATTTTTAAGTAGGGTTATACAAGTCCAAATTTTGATTATAAATAGTCATTGGAAAGATAAAAAGATTTCCTATATCATAGTATTTGTTTTATAATTTTTAGACATTAAATGAATTTAATTATTTATGACATAATAATGATGCAGCGATGACATCATTATTTGACGATTTAAATAAAATGGAAAGTTAATATAAAATCTATGAACTACACATGGCCAAAACCTATTGGATGAGTGGATTTCGATGCCTTATCACCTTATCCACGAATTCTATCAATGTGGGACCTTTTAAAACCGAAACACATTTTCAAATAATGTAATGTTCCTTTACTTTCCAAAAGTGCCCCTCCTCTCCTCTTATAAAAGGCCCCCACCTCTACCTCATTTCACACACTCTTCAAGCCATTGGCTCGGCCAACCCCTGCCCATTTGCTCTCTCCACATCCCTCTCCTCATCCTAGAGGATTCCCTTTGGGCAGAATCCTTTCAAAGGAAGCCTTTAGGCTCAACTCAAAAGGAGTTACACTTTTTAAGGTAATTCATTCTCTCATGTTCTTTTGTTTTATTTTGCTTCTCCAACCCCCTAAACTCTTTTTATTTACTTCTTTTGTAACAACACCAGTATCTTCAATATACTAGGATGTTGTTATAAGATTTATTTGAGCTACACTTCCACACAACTACATCAAATGGTTAAATAACATAAGGTTTCCGTGGATGGAGAAATTCTGCCTCCCGAAACGATGATTGTTCAACACTCATTTAACACCTTCAAAGGTGGCCATTATGATGTCACTATTTTTATATATGATATATAATATGTTTATGTTTTCCTTAAGCTTCTGTTTTTTTTCATTTTGGGCATACCTTTATGGTTTCCATTATGGGTAAAACACGATATCTTCATTTTAGGAAGCGCGGACTACCGCCCCCTGAAAGTGATTTGATTCGTTAATACCATAAGTGGGATGTGTGAAGGATAAAGTTAATGATATTATATATGTTATTATACTGGAATTATAATATACTCTTATATCATTATGATTCCATTCCAGAAAATATGAAATAGAAATGGAAGTAGCGTTCATGCGTACGTACGGCTTACCGTCTCCATGAACGGTGCATTTCATTTCTTACCTCTAAATGTGATGTAATATTATAAATGAATGTATGTACTGGATATATATGACATATATGATATCTACATCATGAATACCATTCTGGATATAATGGATATTTCACCACATTAACAACTTGTAATCATAAGAAGTTTATTTTTGACTCAAGTACCAAAGATCGACAAAACGACCGTTATTAACTTAAATAATTACATAATGATCATATCATTGTAATAAGTGATATAATAAGGATAATGAAATTGAGAATGGTTCTTAATAAGGTATATATTAACTCTAGTTTATTATTCAGGAGGTTAAAGAACGGTTGAGTCAAGTCAGACACGAGGTAAGGGATCTTCTTAACCCAACTTCCATTCTTTGGGTTAATCTCCTACTTTCAAATTATGTCATGATATTATTATGTCCTATTTTGTATTTTTATGTTATTTATGTGTACCTATAGTGAATACACATAATATATCTATTTTATTTTAAAAATGCTCTTTGTAAGGGAATTTCTTAACCCAACTTCCATTCTTTGGGTTAATCTCCTACTTTCAAATTATGTCATGATATTATTATGTACTATCTTGTATTTGTACTTTCTTTATGTGTACTTATAGTGAATACACATAATAGATCTATTTTACTTTAAAAATGATATTTTTATGGACTTCGTCTCAATCTCCATTCATTGAGGCATATTTCTTTTTATACACAACTTTCTTTTATACGGTGTATAAACCCATTTGACTTTTACGTTTATTCAAAAGATTTTATTTTATAAATATGTGATTTTTAGATGATTTCAAAAAATAGATATTTCTCTCCAATATATGAAAATCCAGTGCAAATGTATACGTATTTAACTCAAGCTTAAAAATGTTTTCAAAAAACCCGACTCTCGAGTGTGGTAGACAGGAAGGGATTGGGCGTGGACCCATCATGGCCTGTAATTAGTCGAGCAGTCTCAGAATTAGTTATTTTGTTTTCAGAAGCTTGCATAATGTTTTCATAAAAACACTGGAGTATATTTGAGCAATTTTAAATGTAAGTATCTTCCAAAAAAAATGCATCGGTAGGTCTCATGAGACAACTAGACGTGGAATTGGCCGAGGCCCTTTCCCAATTTGATTTATGGTTTTGGCCGAGGCCTTAATCATTTTAGATGTCTTGGCCGAGGCCTTGACAAAATTTTTCAGAATGTCCGGCATTATACATTCCCTCATTATGAAAGTGGTTATTGATATTACATGTGATTATTCGACCAGTAGAATATCCATGTGAAGAAGTAAATGGCATTATCTCATTTTACTTTTGCCATATTATGTTGAAGTTCATGTTTAAGAGGCTTTTGTTTTAGTTATACATTGCCTTAAATGTTAATGTTTATTTATGAAAGCTTCCGCATTATTGTTATCCTTACTGAGCATTTGAGCTCACCCCTTTCAATGTTTAAAAATTTTCCAGGTTGTGAAGAAGTATTTTATGACTGACTTGCAAGAATAATCAGTGAAGATATGAGTGTGGACTATGAAGACCATGTTTTTTGTAGTTTGTTTAATTTTGATGTAATGAAAGACTTATGAATGTATCTAGTGTTTCCAAGGCTACTAAACTAATCGGTCTTTCGAGACTTGATCTTTTGGGATCATGCCAATGTTACGAAGTAATGCACCGACTCTGGGTAGCTGGGGTCGGGGCGTTACAGTTGGTATCAGAGGCAGTTTAGTACTAACCTTGGAAGCTAGATGTAGATAAACTCTGATTAGAACGCATAGCCCAAAGATAGGCTTCGAGGATTAGTATAGAAGAACTTCCTAGAATTTTGGTATTATAGAGATGATATGAGTTTTCCAAGCAATACATCCCCGTCTGGATACGAGCAGGTAGAGGCAGCTCTGGCACAGATGTACCTAGGGGTAAAACCCGAAAACACCGCTTTGAGCTAGACTCGAACGGGAACTGGTGCACGACAACGGGCCTTGCTGCACTCTTGGTTACGACACTCCCGGGGGATATGCTTAGGATAACTCTCATTTTCTTTACAAATCATTATGAAGGGTTTATGAGTATATACTTCCTCAAAGAAAACATTTCTTTTATGATTATGGATTATATCCATAAATAGTTCAATTTAAGTTAAGTGTTTTATAAGTTTGTGATTATGTATTTTGATTCATAAACTAATCTAGTTTATGCCATTATTTAGAAATGGCGCCTAGTGGAAGGAATGGAAACCGTATCAATGCACGCACTCCGTGTAGGGATTGCCCTCCTGCTCAGGATAATTATGGTGGAGCTAGTGATACAACTGGTGCTGATCAGCTTCTCACCGTACTGGGACAACTCACGCAGGTTATGAATAACAACCTTACTCGTATGGAGCACCCTGATCCGCAACGTGGAGGATCAATGCTAGACCGTTTCATGAGGCAACAACCGCCAACCTTCAATGGGAGTACAAATCCTATAGTAGCTGAGCAATGGATAAATTCCTTAGAGAAAATATTCCATGCCTTGGGGAGTAGTGAAAGGGAGAATGTTATCATGGCAGTTTACCGCCTCACTGGAGATTCCGATCAATGGTGGTCACTAATTCAAAACACAAAGGAGGATGATGAATTAACAAACATGGAATGGCAGGAGTTCAAAGAGCTATTTTTAGAAAAATACTTTCCTCGAGACCATCGAGCGGATATGGAAAGGCAATTTCTGAGTCTGAGGCAGAAGGAGGATGAGAATGTCGCAAAGTATGAGGCTAACTTTACAAGGTTAGCAAGGTATGCTGCAGATTACATACGTAACCCAAGAAGTAAGATTGATCGTTTCTTTGATGGGTTAAAACCATTTCTCCGTCGAGCTTTGGTATCACAATCCTTCTCATCATACGAAGATATAGTCTCATGTGGTATCAAGACAGAAAAGGAATTCTCTAAGTCTTATGACAACAAAGTAAAGCAAGAGAAGAAGAGAATGGTGGAACAAGAGACAGATAAAGGGAAAAAGGGAAAGAAGGATTTTCCGTTATGTGATAATTGTGGGAAGAATCACCCTGGTACTTGCCTAAAAGGAATGGGAGTTTGTTATAAATGTGGAGAAAAGGGTCACCAGGCACGTGATTGCAAGGGAAAGAAAGAGGCTGTCAAAGTTGAATGCTACAATTGTAGAGAAATGGGTCATTATGCAAATGAATGTCCTAAGCGTCAAGGAAACTTACCTCAGAAAAGGACAAGGGATCAAGGACAATCTTATGCTATTACTACAGTTGAAGCAGAATAACTAATGTATTGGTGCTTTTGGACTCAAGGATTATATTCTGGTTATAAGAATAATGTAATATATATATATGGATTGTACTGCATTACTTTTTGATTTCAGTAAGGTTTTAATATGATTAAGGTAATCATATTTTTGGTATGTGACAATAAGAGAAACATTTCTTTGTTTGGGGAATCTGATAAATTGATTTTGGAATTAAGAGACCTTTTAGAGAACGTCTGGACAGAGGTATTTTGGATAACTATAAAGGTTGGAGTGGATTAAGTTGATCTTTGGATAGTATGGTTTAAGGTTAAAAAATTTATGAAGATTATTTTTGGAATATTATAATACTATAGTTTTAGGAAAAGGACAACCTGCAGGGTGGGGCATAAACCGTCGCGTCAGACAAAGCTGTAGGAATCGAACCCACAATCAAAGTGCGACAGGCCTTTATTTCCTACCACTAGCCTACAGGAAGTCCCTGGTTATTACAAAATAATTTTACTAATCTAAATGGTATGTGTTAACATTTTGAACCTTATACAATTAGGATAAATAGAATATTTTTGAGTTCCGTTACCATTTGGAGTAAAAGTTGGGTTTGTGGTAAAAATTTATTAACGAATGAAAGTATACATAATAAGTATGTATATTCCCTTACGTTCTTAGTAAATCTCTTAAATAAATTCCTCAACATTATAAAAGGTAACTTAAAACAAAAATGTTGTCGGTTAACTTTTCCAACTGGGGATTCAATGACCGTTTAACCAATCACAAGTTTGTGATTTTCTTGTGGTTAAACTTTCTCCTAATCCTGTTTTCTATAACTCTCCATCAGACCTTGATGGTTTGTTTCTCCTCCATATCCATATTTTCATAGAATCCTATAATGGGATATATCGGGTGACCTTTGTAATTATCCTGCTTTCTTTTAATGTTATATATTTATTAACCTTATTTCCGATGTGGGTTTTCCTCAAAGGTATTGTCTCTTTTCAACCTTTTATTTTCAAAGAAAAATTTCAAATTGCGAGGACGCAATTTATTGAAGGAGGGGAGAATGTAACACCCCGAGCTTCCACGATACGCTTCTCATTCAATAATGAAATAGCTTGCATTGAACGCAACTTCGAGTTCTAAAACACCGCGACTAATCAAAGTAGCCGTTATGAATAGTAATAACCACTTTTTAAAATTATAGAAATTTTATATGTCAAAATGGACTTCATTTTTGTATTCGTAATATCGAAATTAGCCTATGTTGAATTTTTGGTATTTTTCTGAGAACTTCTAAAATTTTATAAATAGTGAAAAATACTTAAAACAACTTTTTTAATCAAAATAATTTATAGTGATAAATTATAATATTTGATGGTTTTAAAGTATAATTAGAATATATTTTTACCATTTTATCCAATGGTGGTCATTAGAATTAATTTAACATTGAAATTGGACATAAACAATTGCCAATCTTTTGATATAAATTGTTTCTTAAAAACACGCTATTTGTTGTGACAGCGGGAATTAATTATAAAATTAATTAATGCAACTAATATGTTTGGAATTTTGTAAAATAGACATCATTTTTGAATTCGGAATATCAATTATAGCTTAGGGTGAAATTTTGGCCTTATTCTGAAAAACTTCAATTTTTGATGAATAGTGAAACCACTAAGTGGTAGTTAAATAACTGATTTTTCGTTTAAATGAAATATTACCACTTCTGTGATTTGATTTTCAAAAATCCGACATACATGGTTGTCATTAAGAAGTAAAATGTGGTTCAATGGGATAAAAATAATTTTTTTGGTGAATAGTAACTTATTAAGTTTTAATCGCGATTAGTGGTAATTAGTGTGGTTTAAGGTATAAATAATACTTTAATAATATTAAATGACCTAGACACATGTCCCAAACTCATTGGTTGTGTCATGGCCGACCAAGACAAGCCATGGGTCAACTTGGGGACCCCATGGATCCACTTTTGTTGGGAAATGACATAAATTACTTTTTATTTAATGTTAAAGAGAAAATGACACGAACATAATATGTTTTACGAAAACAATTTTTAAGTAGGGTTATACAAGTCCAAATTTTGATTATAAATAGTCATTGGAAAGATAAAAAGATTTCCTATATCATAGTATTTGTTTTATAATTTTTAGACATTAAATGAATTTAATTATTTATGACATAATAATGATGCAGCGATGACATCATTATTTGACGATTTAAATAAAATGGAAAGTTAATATAAAATCTATGAACTACACATGGCCAAAACCTATTGGATGAGTGGATTTCGATGCCTTATCACCTTATCCACGAATTCTATCAATGTGGGACCTTTTAAAACCGAAACACATTTTCAAATAATGTAATGTTCCTTTACTTTCCAAAAGTGCCCCTCCTCTCCTCTTATAAAAGGCCCCCACCTCTACCTCATTTCACACACTCTTCAAGCCATTGGCTCGGCCAACCCCTGCCCATTTGCTCTCTCCACATCCCTCTCCTCATCCTAGAGGATTCCCTTTGGGCAGAATCCTTTCAAAGGAAGCCTTTAGGCTCAACTCAAAAGGAGTTACACTTTTTAAGGTAATTCATTCTCTCATGTTCTTTTGTTTTATTTTGCTTCTCCAACCCCCTAAACTCTTTTTATTTACTTCTTTTGTAACAACACCAGTATCTTCAATATACTAGGATGTTGTTATAAGATTTATTTGAGCTACACTTCCACACAACTACATCAAATGGTTAAAGAACATAAGGTTTCCGTGGATGGCGAAATTCTGCCTCCCGAAACGATGATTGTTCAACACTCATTTAACACCTTCAAAGGTGGCCATTATGATGTCACTATTTTTATATATGATATATAATATGTTTATGTTTTCCTTAAGCTTCTGTTTTTTTTCATTTTGGGCATACCTTTATGGTTTCCATTATGGGTAAAACACGATATCTTCATTTTAGGAAGCGCGGACTACCGCCCCCTGAAAGTGATTTGATTCGTTAATACCATAAGTGGGATGTGTGAAGGATAAAGTTAATGATATTATATATGTTATTATACTGGAATTATAATATACTCTTATATCATTATGATTCCATTCCAGAAAATATGAAATAGAAATGGAAGTAGCGTTCATGCGTACGTACGGCTTACCGTCTCCATGAACGGTGCATTTCATTTCTTACCTCTAAATGTGATGTAATATTATAAATGAATGTATGTACTGGATATATATGACATATATGATATCTACATCATGAATACCATTCTGGATATAATGGATATTTCACCACATTAACAACTTGTAATCATAAGAAGTTTATTTTTGACTCAAGTACCAAAGATCGACAAAACGACCGTTATTAACTTAAATAATTACATAATGATCATATCATTGTAATAAGTGATATAATAAGGATAATGAAATTGAGAATGGTTCTTAATAAGGTATATATTAACTCTAGTTTATTATTCAGGAGGTTAAAGAACGGTTGAGTCAAGTCAGACACGAGGTAAGGGATCTTCTTAACCCAACTTCCATTCTTTGGGTTAATCTCCTACTTTCAAATTATGTCATGATATTATTATGTCCTATTTTGTATTTTTATGTTATTTATGTGTACCTATAGTGAATACACATAATATATCTATTTTATTTTAAAAATGCTCTTTGTAAGGGAATTTCTTAACCCAACTTCCATTCTTTGGGTTAATCTCCTACTTTCAAATTATGTCATGATATTATTATGTACTATCTTGTATTTGTACTTTCTTTATGTGTACTTATAGTGAATACACATAATAGATCTATTTTACTTTAAAAATGATATTTGTATGGACTTCGTCTCAATCTCCATTCATTGAGGCATATTTCTTTTTATACACAACTTTCTTTTATACGGTGTATAAACCCATTTGACTTTTACGTTTATTCAAAAGATTTTATTTTATAAATATGTGATTTTTAGATGATTTCAAAAAATAGATATTTCTCTCCAATATATGAAAATCCAGTGCAAATGTATACGTATTTAACTCAAGCTTAAAAATGTTTTCAAAAAACCCGACTCTCGAGTGTGGTAGACAGGAAGGGATTGGGCGTGGACCCATCATGGCCTGTAATTAGTCGAGCAGTCTCAGAATTAGTTATTTTGTTTTCAGAAGCTTGCATAATGTTTTCATAAAAACACTGGAGTATATTTGAGCAATTTTAAATGTAAGTATCTTCCAAAAAAAAATGCATCGGTAGGTCTCATGAGACAACTAGACGTGGAATTGGCCGAGGCCCTTTCCCAATTTGATTTATGGTTTTGGCCGAGGCCTTAATCATTTTAGATGTCTTGGCCGAGGCCTTGACAAAATTTTTCAGAATGTCCGGCATTATACATTCCCTCATTATGAAAGTGGTTATTGATATTACATGTGATTATTCGACCAGTAGAATATCCATGTGAAGAAGTAAATGGCATTATCTCATTTTACTTTTGCCATATTATGTTGAAGTTCATGTTTAAGAGGCTTTTGTTTTAGTTATACATTGCCTTAAATGTTAATGTTTATTTATGAAAGCTTCCGCATTATTGTTATCCTTACTGAGCATTTGAGCTCACCCCTTTCAATGTTTAAAAATTTTCCAGGTTGTGAAGAAGTATTTTATGACTGACTTGCAAGAATAATCAGTGAAGATATGAGTGTGGACTATGAAGACCATGTTTTTTGTAGTTTGTTTAATTTTGATGTAATGAAAGACTTATGAATGTATCTAGTGTTTCCAAGGCTACTAAACTAATCGGTCTTTCGAGACTTGATCTTTTGGGATCATGCCAATGTTACGAAGTAATGCACCGACTCTGGGTAGCTGGGGTCGGGGCGTTACACTAGTAGTACATGTTGATGATATAATACTAATTAGAAATGACATATCAGTCTTACAGTTTATTAAGAAATTGTTGAACAAATGTTTCTCCATGAAGGACTTAGGTGAAGTTTCCTACATTCTAGGGTTCAAGATCATTTGGGATAGATCCAAGAGGATTATTTTACTAATTCAAAGTATATATTTTGACCAAATACTAAAGTTATTTAGTATGAAACCAGCTAAGAGGGTATTGGTTCTTGTGTCACATGGTTTATATCTTTCTACGAAAATGTTTCCTCAAACACAATATGAGAAAGATAGAATGAGTAATATCACATGCGATTATGTGATAGGATCAACCATATATTCCAGGTTATGTACTAGGATTGAAGTTTCCTATGTATTAAGCATGGTGGGTAGATATCGAGTAGATCTAGTAGAATAGCATTGGTCTACAGTTAATTCTATACTTAAGTATCTGTGGAAAACTAAGGATATGTTACTAGTTTTGGGGGGATATGTGGAGTTGGTCATCTGGGGTTGTAGTGATGATAGTTTTTATATTTATTATAATGATATGAATTCATATTTTGGATTTTTTCTTTCCCAACGGAGGAGTGTTGAGCTGGAATATTTCAAAATAACTAGTTGTCCCCGATTCTACAGTGGATTCCAATAATATAGTAGCTTAGGATACATATTAGGAATCTGTTTGAATATAGAACTTTGTCTAGGAGATTAATTTGGTACCTATAATTAATGTCCCTTTCACATTATATTGTGGTAATACGACAACAGAGTCTCTTGAAAAAGATCCAAGTTGAAACCTATAGACAAAGAATATACTCTTGAAGTATCAACAATTAATTTATTTTATGAAACTAGAGATGTTGAAGTAAGTGGAGTACCCATGGTAGAGAACACAACAAAACCCTTGACTAAAGTCATATCTTAGCAAAAGTATGATTATAATGTTAGAGTTAACAAACTGAAGGTTGTTAGCAATTGGATCTAGTGAAAGTGGGAGTTTGTTGTAGTTGGTGTCCTATAACCATCTTCTTTGTACCTTATGATAATATGAATTCATATTTTTTAATATAAATAATCTTATTATCACATTATGATGGTTCTTTTTTATAACATAGTATGTGATAATTTCTTAAGAGTAGTTTTCACAGTGAAAGGTCATAGTAGGTCCCCAGTATGATGAGAACCTAGAAGTTCTAGGACACTATTCTAAAATATATGTTATATACATGGATAATATAATTTTAGGGTTAGAAATGATAAATTCAATTTGGGTGGAGACTCCTAGGAATTTGGGGAACCTTCTCATGGTGTACACCATTGGTAATATTCAGTAAGATATTATGAGAACGGGACCCAATAATAAGAAATACACATTTATATGTTTCATTGGATGTTATGATCTATGAACCTATGTAGTGATCATTAAATTTTAAGACTATTATTAATGATAATAATGAGTAATTTAATTAGATGTATTAATGATAACTATGATAAAAAATTCTCGCAGTAAGTTAAGATGCGTTGGGTGTATCACGAGTAATATTGAATAAATTAATAATTAGAGAAATTAGTTTTCCCATCTATTCTTTAAAAGATGTTAATATCTTATGCCCTTTGGTAGAAATTGTATTTCTTAAATTAATTCATGGTCATGGTTTTCTATTGGCCGATCCAATTTTCAAGAAGTCAAATAAAGACACATCGAGCACATAGGTTGATGGAACCTTCATGCAACTTGCTTGGTTAGAGATACCATGATAAAGGGATTATATAACATAGTAAGCACCTCTATGAGGTATTATGTCATTGAAGTGTTAACTTTTTTTTCTATGGGATACTTGGTGTGTTTCTTGAATCTTACCTTGGAATTGAGGGTGTTTCTCATAATACCAATCAGAAAGAGTCTTAGAGGGTTACACAGTAAGTGTATCCAGAATCTCAGTTAAATAGTAATATTAATATATTTTATTTAACAAGATGAATAAATAGTACTCCTAAATGTAGTTTAATAATTATTCATGTTTGCTTGATATAATTTTTTCAATCATCAGTTATTTGAGAGAAACTAATGTGATCAGAATATTTAGTTAATATTTATTTGTTATTTAGTGAATATAATATTTATTTATCTATTGGTGAATAATGTTGTGATATTTATTTTAAAACTAAATAGTCAATATTCAGGGCCTGATAAATATTGTAGAGGAATGGAGAACAGAGTTTAAGGGTCCAGTGAGAAATAATAAATATTGAATATTGTATTATTAAATAATATTTAATTAATTTCCCAAGTTAAGATCATGTTGTGAAATAATATTCTTATAATTATTTGACAAGTGAGTCCACAAGGATTAAATAATTAATAAAGGTCACTTATGTAATTAATTATTTCTAACCCTAGAAATATATAAACCCAATTATATTATTTTCACATAGAGACAACTCATTTGTTCGGTTATACACAACAGATTTAGAGAAACCTCTCAAGCCTTAGAAAGATCCCTTCTCCAAGAATATTCCTAATAATAGAGAGTGATATTCATCCACCTCACACTCTCATGTTAAGAAATGTCATGAAGAATTATTTGTATGATGTTAATGAGGCGATCAATGGAGGAAGACACAAATGATAGGATCTTCTGTGCTAGTATCTATAGATTCCTATGGTGACATTCAAATATTTGTTTAACATATGTGGATCAACTCTAGATAGAATATTTTCTTGATTCCTACCATGAAATTTTTATATAACATAGATATATTTTCAGATCCATCAGTGAGCAAAGAATTACAATTAGTTAATTTTTTAATTTATTAAATTAATTATAAATAAAATGTGATGATCCTCTCTCTTGTTCTAGAATTTTATCCTCTATCTTTTTATTTGTTTCAATTTTGTAGATCACCATGTTTAAAATTGTTTAAATGTTGGACTGATCATTGATCTTTGAAAAAATAACAGTTAGGCATGATCAATTACATAATTTCATTATACACGGAACATACAAGTTATGGGTGTTACAATGTATGATTCTCATAAAAGGGAAGAATTATCATTGAGGAAAATGTTGTATGGGATGATAAATGATTTTAATACTTAGGAAAATTTTTCAAGAAATAGAATTAACAGAATTTTGGGGTGTCCCATTTTTAAAGAATGCACAACTCAATTAAGTTGAAATATTCCTCAAAGACTATGTTTTTTACATAGTAAATTTTTACCTCAATGAAATAAATAATGATCCTAGATGACAACATTTAATGGAAATGTTAAACAAGGTACAACATTGTATCCTCTAATAGGTGATCAACTATTTTTTAATGTAAAAGATATTTATACTATTTATGTTATACCATTTTTGAAAATCCTAATCAAGTCATGTTGGAAAAAATATATATATTTTTGAATTACTTTACCAGGAATTTTTGTATGTTATAAAATTTATTTCTATCGTACATGAAGAAAATATGTATTTGATAGTGTAATTGGCATGTTAAAAATTATTTTTTGAAAAACCCTATGATTACATCAACTCTAGGTTTGAAATGATTAACATGGGGTTAAGGGAGGATTTTTCATCAGTGACGGTTAAAATTTAGACTTTTATTACTCTATTAGTGTACACTCTATTCAGACAATAATATTTTCAATTTTTATTTTCCCTTAATGGATTAAAAAACCTAGAAGGCTAATCATAAAATATCAAAAATGTAATTACAATGACTAATTTGAATTTACATGAACTAAAACCATCTCACTACCTTGTTCCAATGAAATATTTTATTCCGGTCTCTTTACATAGAATTTTGTCCAAAAATGTATGGCATAAATTAACCTAACACTGCTTATTATTCAAAGCCATGAATAGAAAAGTTATAGAATCAATGAAGTTTCCAATCATTAGTAATGAGTTTGTAGTCATATTATATGAATTAGTGATATTATTTCAACCATCATTATTACATATAATGGTCCACCTGATGGTTCACTTGGTTAGAGAGGTTGAATTATATACTATTGTCCATTATTGATGGATATACTTGATTGAACAATATATAAATATTTCTAAAAGGGTATGTTAAGCATCAAATTCAACTAGTATTTTGTATTTTAGAACAATATATTGTTTAAGAATCTATATAATTATATATCAATTAGTTATCAAGTGTGGATAGCATTTATCCCTCAAAGTCTCATCATAGTGGAAGTCTTATCGGAGAATGGATTTCCAAAATATTTTTTTATAATTACCATAAAAAGTGGGATAAATATCACCTTTACATATTACATAATAGTGAAGATGATGATCCATATGTTATAGCACACAAAGAAATTATTAAAGATTTTAATCCATCAAGAGTTGATGGATGGATATCAAAAACACATAATCAATAGTTTATAGCATGATTATGAGATCATATTTATAAGGATTTATCTAAAAATATGAATTAAATTTCCAATAAACTATGATGTTTTACCAGGGGACCAAATGAAAATGTTGTTTCTCACACTGGTTTCGTAATTAATTGTTATATGTTATGTACAAAATAATGAGATAACTGTGGTCAGATAAAAAAAGGGTATTTATGCTTGTGGAAAAAGTGATGCACATATCATATTCCAATGATATAAATCCAATTTATGAAAATTCGTCATATTTTGACACAATAAAATATATATGAAAGTTGATTATAAAACATTTCTAGTTCAGATTTTACATTTGAAATGATTTGACAACATGATTATAGTGAATGTTGATAAAATGGGCTTCATGGAGCTTAATTTCAGTGTGGAATGTGAAAAGGATGAGATGTTCATAATAGCATCATAAGAAGTATAGGTATTTTATTTCCTAGATCCAACAAACAAGAATTGGTCAAAGATCATGTTGGAATCTAAAAAAACTGAATGGTGAGATAAAAATTCAATCAACGATGACACTTTATTTGGGATATCGTAGTCATTTCACGGTGGTCACAATGCATACAATTTTTTGTATGTTATAGGGGGCCACAAAGATGGGATTTGGACTCTTAAAATCGTATCCAAATCCCTTAAAAAGTTAAATAGAATAATTATAGTTTAATGTGTAGGTAATTTTTTTTAATGTACTATGATTTTCCTCATAATATTATGTGTTATATATGGTATTATCAAAAAATAAATTAAATGTTTGATTAATCCTGTAGAAAATAACTTCTAAAAAAGATGATGTTACCAATCTTGGAGAGTAATAGAAATTCGATGCTAAAACTATAGAATTATTAGGGGATCAAAAAAATGATGATGAAAAGACATATAGAATGATGCAGAATAACAATGTTGACATAAATTATCAAGGAAATAAGAAAAGGTATTAAATTTTTGGTTGGATGGAATTAACGTGGCCAACATTATGACCCCATTAAGTAAATTTTCACTAGTAATGTTGGGGCCACTATGAGAACAAATGTTCTAATTTATATATATTTTTTGTGTCATGTACAACCTATAATGAGGGAAACTCTTTGGGATGATATTATTGTAATTTTAAGATATATATTATCTATTTTATTGAAAAATAATATAATGAAATGTTTATTATTTGTCATTATTCCTTGTAGAGTTCATTTATCATAGAGAATTTCTATAAAAATATAGCTTAATGTCAACTGGAAAAGACCATAAAGTGTTCTGGACAATTTTTACCATGTTTCATCTTAGAGATACTAAGGGAGAAGAAAATCCCAAACCACCAGCTACCAATGAACACTTTATAATGTAGGAAACAAGGAATTATTTCATCATTCCTAGAAATGGGAAATCATTTCAGGTACATTGATGTTGATAATATATTATTTGAAATTACTTAATTCATCCAATTTGATTCAATATTGTTAGTTTATGAAACAAAAAAGGAGTGATGAAAATAAAAAACATGCATCGACGCCAATGTACCCTTATTGTACAGTAACAACGGGGTATGCTTCACTATATAAAAAAGGTGTTTATTTTAAATGAATTTTAAATTTTTTGTGTGATATGAAAAAACATATATTATTTTGTTCATATTCATACTGATGAATTAAAATATGAATTTACTTCCATCCCACGTTGTGTCATATTGAAGTAGGATCGTGTAAATAAGGAGGGTAATCTAGTTGATAAAAAGACAAAATTATTATAATAAGAATATGCAAGAATCGGTAGTGACCATACCAAAAGAAAAACTATGTTTAGAATCTTTGAAGTGGCCAGAACAATATGGTCACATTAGAGGTGTATTCTTTAGAGGGTGTTTTTTTAATATATTTCTTGAAGATAAAACCGAAATAAGAAACATATCATATGAAGAAATGATTATACAGGTAAATAGAATTTGTTCATGAAATTATTTTCTGGTCTAGTTTGGTATACCAATATATGTGAAAGAATCAAATAAAACCCATAGTGGAACAAATATCAACATATTAAAAACCAAGTGACCCCACTATCTTTGAGGATAGTCATTCCCCTCAACTACATTCTTTACTCTAGGTAATAAATTTTTTTATTACTCTTTCTCTTAAATATAAATCAAACAACTTTTGTTAACCTTATTTTCCAAAAATTCTCCATGGTAAATTTTTTGTTATTTGTATCAATAAACATCCATGAATTTCATTATTGTTAGGGCCATGGTGAATGATATCCTAGGAGATATGCTACACAATAATGAAATTCCAAAATATCACATGATAGTGGGGATTGTAGAAGCTCAAGAGTTTATCATCGATTTACATGTTCCAATTGATGATCCGGATATTACAATAGTTAATGATGCTATTGGAACTTTTGTATCCAGGTCGGTTGATCTTATAAAGATACATGAGGCATGAAATCAGTAATTTTTTCCAAATTAATAACAAGAAACATTTGAAGAAAAATGATCTAAAGTGAGGTATGTTATTAAATATGTAAAAGAAGGTGGGGAAACAGAAATTTAGATCAACACAATCTAATGAATCAGCGAAGAAAACAAAAGTACCTTCTGACAGTACCTTTTCTCTACTAGTTGTACAGTAGAATATATTATTATTACAAAAATCATAAAAACATCACATTCAAATAGGGACATTTTTCCCACAATAAATATGAATAATAAACATTTGGAACCTCCATTACAGTCATGGTTTGTATCGAGAGTATGAATGAGATTCTTACGTTTGATTGATTATGAGTATCAGTTATGAAAACATAAAATGTTACATCTTTATAATATGTCTATCGAAAAATAATCTACTCTATTCATTAATGTTAATAACTGTTCATATTTTATACAAGAATGTATGTTAATAATATATAAAGGGAAAACTCAAAGAATCATGATTTGGATTCATTAATACCTATATCAGTTGTATGAACAAAATATCATTGGAGTTGAAATAAATTTATTAGAAAACATATGATCAAAGTATCATATTTGAGAAGAAAATAACATTGGATAAAATCTTTTGGATTCATACCATATAGGGGTAAAACTCTATAATCTAGTCATTAAAAATAAATTTTTCTTTTTTTTTCATTATTTTTTTTTTGTTTTTGTTTATTTAGGAAGCACTATATTCTGATTTCAATAAATTTGGATACCACAAATATTTATTTTTGAGATCTAATACATAGATTTACATCAAAATAACCACACTTGATGTTTATTGTGAATTGTAAATGCATTTAAATCAAAATTTTATATATATATAATTTCAATTATATTATTTTGTTTTCATTTTAATGATAACTTTTTTATGATAATTTGATTTGTAAATATAGGCTAAATCAAGGTATGAGGTCGGTGAATGGAAGTAACAATCCTATGGATTACTTTAAATGGAAACCTATTAAGATATATATAGAAATTTTTAACTATCAAAACATATTTTAAAACAATTTACTTAATTTTGTAAATTTTTATACTATTTATGAATTAAAATGACAACAATTATTGTGGATGTAAAGTTTTTAAATTTATAAAAGATATCACACACAATCAAAATAATAGCACCCCCAAATCGGCAATTTCCAAAGTAAATTTCAATTCCAATAATTTTTCTAAATTTTTTTCAATATTTTCTTAGTACTACCAAGATTTCCAAAAATCTACATACTTAAAAGAAAATATAAATTCATTTAGAGATGAGTGGTCAACCTATGTGGTATTAGAATGTTTGTCGACATCAAATTTAAGTAATTATATACTGTATTTATGATCTATCAGAGGCTATGACCATAGAGATACACTTGAGATGTGAATCATTAATATCAGAATTCTTTTATATTATTTTTCACTATTTTTTCATGGAGGGATATAATAGAGGAAATTATTTTTTTTAGAAATAAATGGTAAGAATACATAATGTAAAAATGTATACACACATAAAAAATATGTGACTTCCTAATACATATATAATTAATGTTTTAATCATTTTACCTATTTTTGTATTTAATTTATTTATAATTTCTATCTAAAACTTCTCTTTCTAAATTGACACATTGGTTCAAAACACACATCACCTAATAAAAACGAGAAAAATAGATTTAGATTGTTCAAATAATTCATGAAAATGATCCATAAGTCATTTTTTATGTGTAGTAATTGACCGCATGTCAATATGATACCCGATGTTTCTATCATGACTTGAAGTGTATGTTTTCAAAATAAATTTTTGGCACTAGTTCAAAATTCTTTTAACCTCATAAACTCTGAGAAAACCATCTCATATTGTTTTCAAACTATAGGAAAATAATCCACCATTCATTTTTCACTTGTAGGAATCAAATTACAATCAAACCAACACCTAATGTGTATTTTATGACTCGAAGTGTGTGTTTCAATATAAAAGTATCATTTTACTTTAAAATGAACATCACGTTCCTCAAACTAGGAAAACAGCTTAAAGTTTCTTGAAACATTAGCAAAAAATCCATAATTAAATTTCCACCTATATTAATTGATTGCATGAAAATCTAACACACAATGTAATCAGTGTCACTCATAGTGTGTGTCTTAAAAATAAGTGTCATTTTAGGTTAAAACACATGTCGCATTGACAAAAAAAAGAAAAAGAAGTCAAATTGCTTTCAAAATTTAGGTTAATAATCCATAATTCATTATAGATGTGTAGGATTGTAATAAACATCAGTATGACTCTTGATGTGGTCAGTATACCTATAAGTACATGTTTTTAAAATAAAAGTTTAATTATAGTCTAAAATGTATGTCACATGATCAAAACCAAAAAATGAGTTCAATTTTTTAAAAAAATTAGTAAAACAATCCATAAGTCATTTGTGACAAGATGTAATTGACCAAACATTAGTTATAAAGATGATGGGGTAGGTATGACTAAAAGTACATGCTTTTAATATATGTTTTATATTAGTTTAAAATGTGCATCACATAGCCAAATCCAAGATAACTAGTTTGTATTTTTCAACTATTAAGAATAAATTACACAATTCATTTATTATGTGTAAGAATCAAATGCACATTAATTCAACACATGATGTGGCTGATAAGTGTATATATTCAATATAAAAGTTTCGTTCTATTTTAAAATGTGCATCACATAACCAAAACCAATAAAATGATCTTGGATTATTTTAAAACTTTAGGATAGTGATCCATAATTCATTTTTGATGTGTAGGAATTGACCGCACTTCATTTTGATAGATGATGTGGTCAGTATCAATCGAAGTTCATGTTTTCAATATAGTAGTATAATTTTAGTTCAAAAATTATATCACATAAAAATCAATAAAAAAATATCATATTGTTTTCAAACATTAGGTAAATGATCCATAATATATTTATAATGTGTAGGAATCTACCTCACATCAATCTGACACATGATACAGATTGTATGAATTAATGATATTGTATTTAATATAAGTTTCATTTTAGTTTAAAACACACCTCACATTGATAAAACTAAGAAAAAAAGATTTGGTGGTTTTAAAACATTATTAAAAAGATGTATAATTAAATTTTTTTATGTAATAATTGAGTTCAAATCAGTCTACCTGATGATGTGGTTGGTATGACTTGAAATCAATGTTTTCAATTTAAAAGTTTCACTTCAGTTTAAAATTCATATAATATATCCAAAACCAAGATAATTGCCTCATATTATTTTAATATTTTTAAAAATTGATCGATAATATATTTTTTATGTGTAGGAATCAACCACATGTCAATCCCAAACATCATGTGTCATGAACCAAGTCAGGGTTTCATCTGATCTGACACCTAACTCGATTTATAGAATGGCTCAAAGGCCGTTCTTAATCCTGATAGGCTATAAATTAGATCATGGCTATCAAAAACACACATTGGGAATATTTCAACCCATTTACATAACCATAAGAATCCTATAATAATGAACATCAAAATAACTGATAACTATAACCAAATGAGTTACAATAATTTTCAGATTCAATGTTTTACAACATTAATGAAAACCAAAAGTACTAAAATATAATGGAAACAAAAAAACAATCCCAATGGACCCCATCCAACAAGATGACCATAACCTTCAGGAAACCACCATAAACACCTTAAAAGATGTAGAACGCTAGAACAAAAATCCACAATCACAACCCTGATTTATCTTGCCTTTACCTTTTTCAATCATAATAAAGTACACATACACCCAATGGTGGATGAAATATGTTATAAAAATCATAGTAGTATGCCACCAAAAATAAATATTCCATGATATAACCTTGGGATAAAAATCAACATGAATATTTCCCTAAGAATATTAGGAACATTTCTAAGAAATCATTTGAAATAAAAATTTATTAAGAAACATTTCTTAAAGAAAACCTTTTTCACAAATAATCTTTATTGAAATAAAAATAATCACAATGTCTAACATATGTTAATGGATAGAAATAAATCACAAGAGAATTATGTCAGAAGATAAAACCATGGGAAACCCTATTGTTAATAGCACAAGTGGGGCCTTACGAACCTCGTACCATTGTGATCAAAATCCTCTAACTAAACTACCAACTGTGTCCTTGTGAATGAGCCACTAGAAATTTAAGGACCCAGCCTTAAATATTACATAATCTTGAATTATGTCAATAATTCACATTGAGGATTTTTTCAGGTTTATAGTTTTAGAGAATTAAGCCATAACTATTAAATAATAACTTGAATATTACAAGTAGACACTACAACCCAGTATCCATTTTTCATAAAATATAAACTCTTAAAAAGAAACATACCCAGTTCCATGTTTTAGACATCATGACTTTTCCTTGATCACATCCTTGTAACTATTCCACTTCATGTCCTGTGAAAAACATTTCAAAAAATTGGGATGAGCCAAAATCTCAGTAAGGAATACAAAAATAAGGAAAACTGTTAGTTTTTTAAAACAACAAGTAAACCATTAATACTTTATTGTAATTAATACTTTTTAACTTTACTAAGTAGTAAATACTCTTCACTGAATAAAATATCATTGCTTACACTTTTGTAACTAAAATATTGCCATAAAACCCATATAAATAACACGTAACATATAAATTTTACTTGTGACATAAACATACTTAAATGGAATAACCATACAGTCAACTTCCACACAAATCACTAAATGGAATAGCCATACGGCCGACTACCATACCCAATGCATGGGAGGTTATAACATAACCACCCGTCCCGGTTTATCACGACACCACATGTCATTTGGTTTATCAAATAACCACCCTTAAATTGTCAAGCACCTTTATAAAATCATAACACATAAAATATTTTAAACATAAAAATTTCACAAAAAACATTTCCACATTTCAATTAAAATATATTATTTCATGATATCTACAAAATCAATTCTAATCAAACTATTTTCAAAACCATTTAAAACATTTAATAAAGAAATTTTTGAATCAAAGTTTCCCATACCAATTTTGAAGATTTTAAAGGAATTAAAATTTTAGAACATTAATGTTCATATAAATAAATACTAAAAACCTTTTTTGAAAACTTGGACATTAATGAGAAATATTTAGAAGAATAAATCGTTAAAAAAATATTTTAGTTAAAGAGTTCTTAACAAAAAGAGATATGCTTGAATAAAAATAATTGAGGAATAAAATTCAATCAAAAACTTTATAATATCATGAGAATAAAGGGATTCATGATATAATATTCCAGAGGACATTATATACACCATATAAAAGTGAATAGGTTCATAAAAACAATGATGTCTCAATGTAATGTAATTTGAGATGAAATCCCTTATAAAGATGGTATCCTCATATTAAGGATAAATCAATTACATAATTTTGTGTGAGAAATAAGAATACACTCAATATGATTTGATATTTAATGTAAATTGATCAGAGGACATTTACACATGTTCTTTTTAATACAAAACCAATTACATGGATGTTTAACTCGATGAATGGAAATTGAGTTAAAATTACTCTTATCAAGTTCATATCGATGACTTGAGAATTAATCAATGGAGTGATTATTTGTATCAAAAGTATATCCACACAAAGGGTAGTTTAAATTACAATATAAATAAATGAATAGTGATTCCACACATAATCATAGCATGACATAATTATGAATTATAAGATTAACCCAATGAATGAAATTTAGGATAAAAAGTTCACTTACCGATTTGGATACTTATGAAAACTACACAACATGAAAGAAGAATCATTCAATGAAGATGTAAATACTAATAAATGAAATTATATTACATAAAGAGTACAAATTATAGGTAGTACCTACACCACATAGAAGAAATAGTGACAAATATAGCATGAATCTCACGAGAATAAGAAGTGAGTTGAAAACCCCTTACAACATTACAATCAAATGATTTGTATGAAGAAGAGTTAACAGAAACCAATTGAATCATATAAAACCATTAATATAAATAGAATCATTATAATATATATCAAATGTCTGTACATGACACACCACATTCAATAAATAAGTAGAAAACAATGGAAATCTCACGGAATTAAAAGTGATATAATAAACTCTTTACCTCATGTCCGACTACACTTGTTTGTTCCTTGTTCTTCCTGAATAATAAAATTAAGTTAATTTATACTTGATTAGGAACCTTTTTCAAGTTTATTATTCCTTTTATATCAGTTATTAACATGTTATAAACATTATGTAATCATTTAAGTTAATAATGGTCGTTTTGTCGATATTAGGTATTTGAGTCAAAAATGGACTTCTTATAATTAATTTTTTTTATGTGGTCAAAATTTCATTATATTAAGAATTATATTCATGATTTAGATATCATATAGATCATATATATCCATTATATACATGTATTTATAATATTACATAACATTTTGAGATAAGAAATGAAATGCACTGTTCATGGAGACGGTAAGCCGTACATACACATGAACGCAACTTCCATTTCTATTTCGTATTGTAATGGAATGAAATATTAATGATAAATAAGTATATCATAATTCCAGTATAATATAATATATAATTTCATTAACTCTACTCTTTATACGTTCCACATAAGGCATGAATGAGTCATATCACTTTGAACGGGCTGTAGTCCGCATTTCCTCCAATGAGATTATCGTATTTACCCACTATGGAAACCATAAAGGTATTTTATAAATGAAAAAAACACAAGAAAATAAAAAATATAAATATCATATATATCATATATAAATATAGTGTCATCATAATGTCCACCATGAGAGGTGTTTGGAGATATTTGAACAATCATTGTTTCGTGAGTCAGTAGTTCTCCATCCACAGAAACTGTATGTTCTTTACCCATTATACAGAGGTGTGTGTAAGTGTAATTAGAATCCTTCTCAAAACAAAAACCTAGTATATTTATTATACTGTTTTTGTTATAAAATAAAGGAATAAAAAGAGTTTATGGGGTTGGAGAAGTAAAATAAAACAAAATAAAACACAATAATTTAAGATAAGTTGTTACCTTAAATTCGTGTAACTTCCTTTGGTTTGAACAAAAAGGACCGCTTGAAATTTTTTCTGAATAACGTAAGGATTATATATGGAAGATAGGGATATTTAGAGCTTATTTGGGCAGGTTTTGGAAGAGAAAAGAGGATCTAGAGGTGTGAGGAATGGGTTAGAGGAGAGGGCTTTTTATAAGGTGGAGGAGGGGTTCTTTAAGAAAGTGTGAAAATATTATTTGATTATATAATTATTTTAGGTTTCTAAAGTTCCAAAACTCATTAAATTATAATCTAAGATGACTCATGTTAAAAATAAATTCATCCAATAAAAATTGGACTGGTTTTGGATGTTATTTTAATATTTATAATCTAATTCATTTAAATGATTTATTAATGAAGTAAACACTACATCATTATTGTTTCATAAATAATTTAATTTATTTGCTATCTTAAAATTATAAAACATAAAATGATGTAGGAAATTATTTTATCTTTCCAATGAATATTTATAGTCTAAAATATAACTTATATAACCCTATGTAAAAAATTAATTTACTAAAAGATAATTTTTTATGTCATTTTTGTCTTTACGTTAAATTAATTAATCTAAAGTGTCATTATCACTCCTAAGTGGCTCCATGGGGTCCCAAAATCGACCCAAGGATTCTCATGCTCTCCCATGACTCATCCAATAATCATAGAATAAGTGTTAAGGTTATTTTGTATTATTATAATATTCTTTTTACCTTGAATTTCCCAATTTACCTTTAACCGTGGTAAATAAAAGTCAAAAGTTTCTATTCACTAAAAAAATAATTTCATCTTATTGAAAAAGATTTTACTTAATAATAAAAACCACATATGTAATATTTTTGAAATTAAATTCACAGAATTCGTAAAATTTCATTTAAATGAAAAAGACAGTTTTTAAACTACTACTTAGTGGTTTCACTATTCATAAAAAAATTGATGTTTTTCATAAAAATACCAAAAATTCAACCTCAGCTATATTAGATATTCCAAATTTAAAAATTATGTCTAACTTACAAAATTCAAAACATAAATGTTTCCTTAACTAATTTAAAATTAATTCCCGTTGTCAAAACAAATAGCGCGTTTTTAAGAAACAATATCTATCAAGATATTGACACTTGTTTATGTCCAATTTCAATGTGAAATTAATTAAAATGAAAAATATTGGATTAAATGGTAAAAATATAATCTAATTACACTTTAAAACCAATTCAAAAGATAATCCAACCATATAAATAAATTATATTAAAATGCAGATTTGAATTAAAATAAAGTATTTTTCACTATTCATCAAAAAATGAATTTTATGAGAAAAATACCAAAATTTTACCCAAAGTGTATTTTGATGTCCTGATTCTAAAGAAGAATTTTATTTTTTCAAATAGAACATATAAAAGTGACCAAAACTTGATTTAAGGAGGGTTTTCCATCAAAAGGTGGTAAATAAAACTTTTAAAGAAAATTATGCTTAAATTAGATTTATTCACATTTTAAGCCTCTAACTTTTATTGGATAAATGTAAATGCATTTTACAAACATGTATAATAATATTGTAGTTAGTTCTATTCATTCCCACTAATATAATGGAAAGTCATTAACAACCATTTAAAATAATAATATTATATTCTTATTTTTCAGTATGGCCCAACTTTGTGTGCAATATAAGATTCCAAAGAAACCTATTTTTATGTATTGGGTGTGCCATCGAACATAGAATCCCCTTTAAAGTAAAATTAATAATTAATTTAAACATATTAATAAATATAAAAATTCCATATTCTTTATTTACCTAGGATTTTATAGGAAAGGAGTCAATAAAAATTTCTAGTGGTCTCCATATAATAACCCAAAATCAACAGTGTTCCCCTGAATGAGCCACTATAGAGGAATAAATCAAAAGTTCTAGTAGTCTCCAATCATATCACATGTTTTTTTAATTTTGTAATTTTCGATCCTCCTATATGAATCTAGGCCTCAGTCACTTCCAAATCAAATAGCATACTAGTTCTATTTATCCCACCAAGATACCCAGTATTCCATTTTTAATCAAATTTCATATCGCGTATCACATTAAAAAACACATACCAATAATCACAAGCACACAAGAAAATCACCTCTTTCATATTTTCACATTGTCCCAACAATAAAAATTCACATGGAAACCACCATTTTCCATAACATAACCCAATTTTTATTTCACACACCACCAAAATCAATTCGAAATACATTTTGTAACACTTTCACAATTTATGAAACCCATTTGGAAAAACATTAAGAAGAACATAAAGGGAATCCCATAATTTTCATGGGAAAATATTCTATCAAAACTGTACTCACATCCAAACCACTCTATAATATGCTTCACATCACTTTCACAATTCACGGATAGATTTAAGGTTCACAACAAGAATCCATAATGCAGTAAAATAATTGTTTCTCTTGGAAAATACACTTTCAACACATTTTCACCTTTAAATATCTTTGAAAACATGTTTCTCACCTATCAAGAAAGTAATAAAAAATATTCAATAAACACCACAATGAGGATTACCTAAAACATAACCAATTATCTTTAGAAAATCCATTTTAATCACATGTGAATCTCAAATATTTTCAAAAAATAGGTTTTACACCATCAAAATAACACACTGAACACATTTAAACAATCAAAAAATCAAGAAAAACTCCTATAATAATGTAAAATAAGGGAACCACCTACCTAATACATAGAAACTTTTGTAAATCATTGTGAAACCAAAACCTCACCACTCCAATCCCCTATAAAGGAAATATCAAACAAAACCATCATGATTTCACCTAACAACAAATGATCAAACACCCTTTAGCACAAACAACCCACTGGAAAATAGGATCTAAAGAAGGAGGGAAAATAAACCCTAGAATAAGGAAGAAATCATGTGAAAATAGACATACTTGATGAGTACATGAAGTTCCAAGGATAAAAACACCCAAATATTGATGCTCAGGTGGTCTAAGAAGGCTTGGGAAAGCTCCCATGCATCAAAATACCATATAAAGAATATGGGTCATGATTTTAGGTTAAAATAAAAGAGGGAAAAAAGTAATTTTTAAATTTTTAATCACTTGGATAGGTCTCATGGTTATCCCGCTTGGTTTTCCAAGTCGTGTGGTCACCATAATCCGAAATGAACATTTTCCACATGGTTTCCTTGGTAAGGGGGAATAGTTTTACTAAACCATGTGCCAACCATGCACCACCTACTACAAATCCCAAAATCTATATCTTTCACAAAAAAAATTAAGGGGAAGAAGAAGGATAAATTAAAGATAAAAAAATATGAATACCTCAAAAATATTATAGATTTGAAAATTTTTCCCACCATGAAAGCTTTTCACCCTAGGAAAGTCAACTTGCATCCTAATTAGAGAAAAAATTGTATAATCCTCCAAAAACCCAAGAATTCATTTCCCAAGTCTCATTCTCATAACCAAAATTCTGACAAAGAACATAGACCATCAAAATAGACATCACACAGAGCACTTTGTTCTAGTAATCGACAATCCATACCAGCTGTTCAAACATAGAAAAATCAGGCTCTTTCTCCAACTCTTCCCAATTCAACACATGAGGCGCATCTATGTTATACTTTTTCAATTGAAAGACATGGAACAAGATGTGAATTAAGGTAAAATGATAGGTAAAAGCTATCATATATTCCACCTTACCAACTCTCTCTATAGTCTAGAATAGTCTGACATACCTCGGTGTCAGCTTCCATTCTTTACAAAAATGAAGGTGACCCAAGAAAGGTGCCGCTTTTAGTAACACCCCTTCACCTATAGAAAACACCAAATCATAGTGCCTATAATTGAAAAAATATTTATAGAGACTCTACACCACCAAAAAATGCTACCTAATCAACATGAATTTATCATATGTTTCTTGAACAAGGATCAATCCTGACAATAAGGTCTTTCCCACCTCATCCCAATATAAAAGAGACCAACATAGCAGACCATAAAGCACCTCAAAAAGAGATATTAAAATTGATGATTGGTAACTATTGTTATAGGAAAACTCAACCAATCCCAAATGGTTATCCCATGAGCCTCTGAAATCCGAGACACATGCATGGATCATGTCATCCAAAATCTGATTTGTCCACTTTGTCTGACGATCCCATTTGTGGGTGGTATGTCGTGATCAACTTGACTTACAACCCAATAAACATCAAAATTCCTTCCCAAAACAATTAAGTAAAATGGGGTTCCCTGTCTTAATAAATTTTTGATGGAACACTGTGAAACCACAAAACCTCCTGAACATTCAATCAACTCAACTCATCCACCTTTTAATAATCTCTAATTAAAATGAAATTGGATGATTTGGTTCGATGTTCAATCACTACCCAAATTTAATTCCTCCATCGGGGGGTATGAGGTAATTTTACAACAAAATCCATGGTGATCTCATCCCACTTCCAAGTAGGAATGGGTAGTTACTGATGTAAACTGAAGGTCCTTTTGTCCTCTACTTTAAGTTGATGACATGTATAACACAACGATACAAAGTCATCTATGTATCACCTCATACCATTCCTACAGAACTACTGACACATATAATAAAACATCTTGGTGGAACCAGGATGTATGGACCACTGAGACCAGTGACTATCCCACCTCACCACCATACATAATGAAAAACGAACCACAAAGGGACCCTTGACACACAAAACTCCCCCTAAGGACAATGTCCATTCACAAGGACCCCCCCCCCCCAAACATTTATAAGCTCAATAGAACACTGTAACAATTCATCACTCCAATACTCTTGCAAAATCAACTCTAGAATGTAAGGTGTCAGCTGAACACTACCCATGAAACAAATCCACTGTGTTTCTTGGTCTCCAGGTGCATCTAAAAAAATCCCCATCAAATTCCACTTGTCACTAGACTCTTTCAATGTATACACTGAAAGCTTCTTTCTCAAAGAATTTACTACAACATTTACCTTACATAGGGTATAGACTACATCAAAATTTAATCCCTTAAGGTACTCAACCCATCACCTCTACCAAAAATTAAAATATTTTTGAGAGAAAATGTAGGCTAAACTCTTATGACCTGAATTAACCACAAAATTATCCCCGAAAAGATAATGTTTCCACATCTTTAGGGAATTCATCAATTCAACTAATTCCATTTCATGAGTTGGGTAATTATTTTCATGTGGTCAGAGTTGTCATAAACCATAATCCATTACATAGTCATCCAATATCAACACACACCCAAGATCGATACCTAAGGAATCACAATAGATCATATATCCCATTACTGGATCTAAAAAGACCAAAACAAGGGTTGTGGTCAACCATATCATAAGATCCCAAAAGGGTGATTGACACTATGGGATCTATTCAAACTTTACCCCTTTCTGGCCATGCACTATCATGGATGATGAAAGATGAAAGAAATATCAAATGATCCACCTATAATAACCTATCAGGACAAAAAATATACTGATTTAAAAATCATTCTTTAGTTGTTCTCATGACATAACTACCATTATTTTTTCAGTGTCCATTGAAAACCATCATTTCGAGATCCCATGAACTAGAAAATTCACCTCCCTAATTCAGAAAGTGAAATTAGAAATCATTTCACATATTCTATTATCGAGATGGATGACAAATACAATTCTCAAATACAGCTCATCCTCCTCCTTAGTTCCAAAATAGACCAAGATTTCATCCCAGAATATGACAACAAATAAATCGAGATACTAGTGGAACACCCAATTCATGAGAAACATAAAGACAACTAATTTATTTTTTAACTTGAAAGGTAAGACCATGTACTAAAAATATCCATGCCAGCTTCAAAAAGATATGTTTAGAATATCTGCCTCTCCAAATCAGACTTGATGATACCAATAATGCAAATAAATCATAGAGAACCACATTTCATATTGAGATGATAAAAAAGGTCATCAATATGTGGATAGAGTAATTGTTCTTTATTTTCACCTTATTCAACATCTGATAATTGATTCCCATCCAGAGAGATCTTTCAGCCTTTTTTCACAAAGAGAACTGAAGTGGCCCAAGGGGAGACGCTTAGCTAAATGAATCCGTTGGATTCCAAATATTACAACTATACCTTTAATTCCCAAAACTCGGTGGGTTTCATATGGTATGAGCTAAGAGATATCAACTATGTTCCTAGAACCAAATCAATGGTGAATTACACATCTGACTCTAGAAGCAATCCCATGAAATCCCCTAGAAAAACATCTCGGAACTCATCCACCACATGAGGTAATCTACTCCCAATGAGAACCATCATCATCCACCAATGTGAACAATGAGACTTGATAAAAAATTCTAAATTATGCAAATGGGGGGTTATCACATCATAAACTGGGATCCTATTCATCTTGAAAGACTTGGGTACTTCCTCCATGTTCCATAAAACTCACTCACCGAATATAAAAATTATTTTTCACCTAGAAATGAACCATCTAATCAATACCAAGCATAATGTCAAAGAGTTCCATTTCCAAAATCTGAAAACCCCATTTCATCTTAACCTCTCACAAATTGAGTGAATGAATGGACACCTAGATATTTTCCCTTACTTCTTACTAAGCAGCATTTTCAACTCCATCTCATGTAGCATAATCTTAGTTGGAAAATTTAACACATCTATAAGACAGGAATAAATAAAATAAATAGAGGCATCAATATCAAATATAAAAGTAGCTAAATATGATATAATAATAATAATACCTTGAACTATAGTAGGTCATGCATCTCATTCCATTGTTGCTTCATCCAACACATGAAGTTTTCTTATCTCTGCCTGAGCCTGATAATGACCCTCGGCCAACAAATCTACCCTATAAAAACTCTTCCAAGAAGATGATCTATCCATGAAACTATGACTTGTGAACTGAGAACTCTCTATCTTGGACATTTTTGATTAGGATGAAATCCCCTTATAAGTTACAGATCATGTACTACTCTAGTATGGGTGTTTTGTCCTACAAAATCGTTTCAATTTTCCCATAGTTCCACATCAATGTTAAGGTTTTTGTGGAAATGAGCACATAAAATACATGTTCCCAGCCTCCTTAAATAGATGGAACATAACTCACTTAGCATAAAAATTCATAGATGTAGATAGTCGAAAAGGATGAAATAAAATACAACCTCCCTTATTCCACTTCTTCTCAGATGAACTGTCACTACCCACTACTGACACTATGACAAAGAATACATTCCCTTATGATCAATTTCTACCATCATGTCATAATAAACCACTGTATCATAAGTCTTCATCTAGAACAAGAATTCATAAGACTATATTTCTGGTAACAAATCAATCTCAAACATCTGATCCTTTAGTTGATCATTTGAAACGATCTTGAGTACATACTCAACTAACTCTTCGAAGAGGTTATCATACTTCATCATAGTCCATTCTCCATATATAAGCTCCAAAAACTCCTGAGACCAGGTGAAATCCAAAATCTTAGCACAATACATATTGTTTAATATGACCTTAAAATATTTCCAACCCATTTACTCATGTTTTCTAGCTTGAAACACTAAGTACCACAACTTTCAACTGGGTCCTTCAAACAAGAATTAAGCACACTTCACTATTATTTTATCAGTAGTATCAAGAATCTAGAACAACCTCTCTATCTTCTCAAGAAACATCTCTTCTTATTATGGTTTTGTGCTACCCTAGAAATAAGAAGGATTGTTCTTGAGGAAAGCATGATATATTTTATTTCTAGGATTTGGTTCGGATTCTCTAACCAAAGTAGGACCAGAGACTACTCCTTTATCCAAATAATGGTCTGCTTGAACCACTTTTCCATTGATCTCTGAACAATTGGTGAAACATAACTCCCTCCGGCCTCTTCTCGTGGCCTCACAGGAAGTCAATAGGGAGGCATCATGTTATAATAAGAAATAACAACAAGGAAAACAATCAATAAAACCATTACGAAAATTTTCAGGAACAACAACAAATAAAAACTCTTTGAAAAAAATAACAAGATATATCACAATTACAATACCGACTGAATCACTCCACTACCACAGAGTTTTTATATATAATATGTAGTCTATACGTCACCTAGAGGATAATTCAAACTAAATACCAAAATCCCATGGAAACTTGAGACCCATAATGATGGGTGTTGGCCAAACACCCCACTGGAAAATAGAACGTCAATCCACAAAAATCTAATATCTGATCTATCTAGACACTTTCCCTAAATAGCCATACTAAAAAAGAGAGTGACTAGCTCAAAAACCATTTTTTCACGAACCAATTCGGGGTTCCATACAACCCGACACCCTACCCAATTCATGCCATGACTCAAAGGTCATTCTTGATCCCCAAGGGCTAGAAACTAGTGCTTGGGAATCAAAAATAAAATTTTGAAATGGTTTCACCCAGTTACATAGCCATATAAATCCAAACAAATTGAACATCACAATAACTATTAATCACAACTAGATAAGGTACAATAAAATTTTGATTAAAAGTTTTATAATTGTAACCAAAACCAAAAGCTAAAAATAGAATGGGAACAATAAAACTATCCCAAATGACTCCATGTAACAATAGTTTCATCATCCTCATGCCACAAACATCAAAATCTATAACAAGTAGAACACTAGAAAATTGTTCAACTATCACCACCATGATACATATTTCCTTTACCTGGATCAATCATAACAAATTCTATATACACCCAAAGCTGTATGTACTGTGTGAGCAAACGTCCAGAAGGATGCCACCCAAAAGAGAGATTTCATGCAATAAAATTAGAAAAAAAAAATCAAAATGAATATTTCCATAAGAATATTTGAAACATTTCAAGGAAAACATTTTAAGGAAACAATTCTAAAATAACATTTTTAAGGATGATTTTTTCCAAAAATAATATTTCATTAAATAAAAATGTATATCAGTTATACCATATGTTGATGGATAGAACCACATCACATGAGAATTACGCCATAAGAGAGAACTAGGGGAAAATCCTATAGGTAAAGAGCACAAGTGGGACCATATAAACCTTGTACCTCAAGGATTAAAATCCTCCATCTAAACTACTAATAAGATCCTCATACACGAGCCAAAAGAGATGAGTCAATCCAATGTTTTAGTGGTCATTATATCATAAGGAAAATCCAACAGTGTTCCCTTGAACAAGCCATTAGAGGGGAATATATCCACATTTATAGTGGTCTTTGATCATATCACATGTTTAGTCAGTGTTGTAATTGTTAACCCTACTAGATGAATCTGGGATTCAACCACTTCCGAATCAACTAGTGTACTAGCTCTAGTTTTTCAACCTAAATACTCAGGATTTATTTTTCCTCAACATCAATTTTCATATATCACATAAATAATCACATTCATGTACACATAACAAGTATCATAAGAACATATGAAAACTATCAATTTCATATTTTCACATTTTTTCCACAATCAAAATCTACATGGAAATGACCATTTTCAAAAACAAAAACCACTTCCCATTTCAAAAAGACTCCAAAACCATTTGGAAATACATTTCTTACCACTTGAAAAATTTATGAAAGGAAGTTTTAAACACATAAAGAATAATATATATGGAATTCAACCATTTCCATGGTAAGAATACCCTTTCAGACCATACACATATAAAAACCAATTTATAACATACTTCACATCCCTTTCATAATTTAAGGAAACATTTAAGGGTCCTAAAAAGAATCCATCTTGCAGAAAAATCTATTTCTCTTGGAAAAAACACTTTTAAAACATTCATACCATTAAATATATTTGAAAACAAATTTTGGATCTTCCACATAAGGCATCAAGCATATTCAATAAACACTGCAATGATGCAAAAACAAAACATCACCACTTTCTTTTATAAAATCCATTTTCATTAATTTTTCATATCAAACCTTTTAAATTTGATATTTATCACCACAAAAATAAACCATATAACACATTTGAATAATCAATCAAGTAATACATACACATATAATAATGAAAACCCAAGGAACCACCAACCACAGACCTAAGAACTTCTGAAAAACTGTGTGAAACCACAACTGCAACACCACAAGTCCCTATAACGGTATAATTCAACAAAAAACATTATTATTTCATCCAACAAAGAAACTATCAAGCCCCATTAGGTCAATAACCTAGTTGTAAAAGAGGAACTCAAGAAGGAGGGCAGGGTATAAGGCTCCGGTCTTAAACATTACTTAATATTTAATTAAAGGAATAATTCCCATTGAGGATCTTTTCAGGTTTAGAGTTTTAGAGAATTATATCATAACTATTACATCTCAAAAGATTACATAGTAAACACTTCTACAAAGTTTCCTTTTTTTCAAAACATGAACTCTACAAAAAAGTCATTTTAGTTCAGGGTTTTAGAAAGCTTGACTTTTCCTTGATCCCATCCTTGACCCTATTCCACATTATGTCATGTGAAAAACATTTCAAAAAAACTTGGGGTGAGCATAAAAAGCTCAGTAAGGGATACACAAAGAAGGAAAACTGTTAGTTTTTCAAAACAATAAGTAAACCATGAATACTTTATCAAAGTAATACTTTTCACCTTTATGGAGTAGTAAATACTCTTCACTGAATAAAATATCATTACTTACCCTTTTGTAACCAAAATATTACCATAAAACCCATATAAATAACACATAACATACAAAGGTAACTTGGTACATAAACATACTTAAATGGAATAACCATACGGTCGACTTCCACACATATCACTTAATGGAGTAGCCATACGGCTGACTTCCATACCCAATGAATTGGAGGTCATAACGTAACCACCCGTCCTGGTATTCAATGTACCACCCGTCATATGGTTTATCACATAACCACCTGTCAAATGTCCATGTACCATTATAAAATCATAAGACATAAAACAAATATAATGGAAATAAAACATTTCCACACTTTGATCACAATATATCACTTAAATATATTGACATAACAAATCCATTATAAGAACCATTTTAAATATCAAAATAAATAAAATAGTATATGGTATTTATTTCATTTTAAAAACATTACGGCTTGTTGAGGAAGCCAAAGACCAAATAATACTCACGGCGGCGGAAAAGGTCGTTGTCACCACGTACGTTAAAAGAAACATTCCTTTTTGTCGTTTTGTAAAACACTTCGATGAAAAAGATTCCTTTTGTATAAAATTAAAATTCGAAGGGGTTTATACACCATATAAAAGAAAGCCTTGTATTAGAACAAAATATGCCTCAATGAAAGGAGATTGAGACGAAGTCCCTTACCTCGTGTCCGACGTGACTCGATTGCTCTTTAATCTCCTGAATAATAAACTAAAGTTAATTTCTACTTTCTTAAGAACCCTTTTCAAGTTCATTATTCCTTTTATATCACTTATTACCATGTCATAAAAATTATGTAAACATTTAAGTTAATAATGTTAGTTTTGTCGATATCTGGTTCATAAGTCAAAAATGGACTTCTTACAATTACATGTTGTTTATGTGGTCAAAGGTTCATTATATCCAGAATGATATTCATGATTTTTATATCATATATATCTTATATATCCAGCACATACATGTATTTATAATAGTACATAACATTTAGAGGTATGAAATGAAATGCACCGTTCATGGAGACGGTAAGCCGTACGTACGCATGAACGCTACTTTAATTTCTATTTCATATTTAATGGAGTGAAATAATAATGATATAAGGGTATATTATAATTCCAGTATAACATCATATATAATAACATTAACTCTATCCTTTATATGTCCCACATATGGCATTAACGAATCAAATCACTTTGAGGGGGCGGTAGTCCGCACTTTGTAAAATGAAATTATCGTGTTTACCCACAATGGAAACCATAAAGGTATGCCACAAATGAAAAATAAAGAAGCATAAGGAAAACATAAACATAATATATATCATATATAAATATATTGACATATTAATGGCCACCATGAAAGGTGTTAAAAAATATTGAACAATCATCGTTTCGTGAGGCAGAAAATCGTCAACCACAGAAACAATATGTTCTTTAACCATTAGACGAAGGTGTGTGTAGGTGTAGCTCTAATACTTATCATAAAAACATACTATTATATTTAAGATACTTGTTTTGTTACAAAATAAAGGAATAAAAAGAGTTTACGGGGTTGGAGAAGCAAAATAAAACATAAGAACACAAGAGAAGATGCTACCTTTAAATCGGGTAACTCTTCTTGATTTGAGATCAAAGGCTTCCTTGGAAAAACTTATTCCCAAGGTGAGGATTCTAGAATTAAGAGAGAGATGTGGAGAGACAAAATGGGAAGGGGTTTTCTGAGCCAAAGGCTTGAGAGGTGTGGGTAAGGAGGTAGAGGTGGGGGCCTTTTATAAGAGGAGAGGAGAGGCACTCTTGGAAAGTTATAAAAGGTTACTTTATTATAAAATGAGTTTCGGTTTTTAAAGGTCCCACAATTATATATTTCGAGGATAAGGTGATAAGAGTTCTAAATCCACCCATCCAATAGGTTTTTGACAAGTAGAGGTCTTAGATTTTACATTATCTTTTCATTTTATTTAAATCATTAAATAATGATGTAATCACTGCATCATCATGATGTCATAAATAATTTAATTTATTTAATGTCTAAAAATTATAAAAAAATATCATGATGTAGGAAATATTTTTTTTTATTTCTAATGAATATTTATAGTAAAAAATATGACTTGTATAACCCCATTTAAAATTTTTTTTAGTAAAACAACACATGTTTGTGACATTTTAATTTTAACTTTAAATAAAAAGTTATTAAGGTCCTTTTCCTACCAAAGAGGCTCCATGGGGTCCCCAAGTTGACCCTTGGATTGTCTTGGTCGGAAATGACTCATAAAATAAGGGTAGTACATGTTTCGAGGTCATTTTATATTATTATAACATTATTTTTACCTTAAATTACACTAATTACCTCTAATTGCGATTAAAAGATTAAAAGTTACTATTCACCAAAAATTATTTTAATCCCATTGAAACACATTTTAATTCTTAATGACAACCATGTATGTCAAATTTTTTAAATTCAAAATACAGAGGTGGTAAATTTTCATTTAAACAAAAAAATCAGTTTTTTAAGTACCACTTAGTGGTTTCACTATTCATCAAAAATTGAAGTTTTTCAGAAAAATACCAAAACTTCACCCTAAGCTATATTTGATATTATGAATTAAAAAATGATGTATATTTTACAAAATTAAAATCATATAAGTTACATTAATTAATTTAATAATTAATTCCCGTTGTCATGATAAATAACGTGTTTTTATGAAACAATATATATCAAAAGATTGACACTAGTTTAAGTCCAATTTCAAAGTGAAATTAACTCCAATGACCACTATTGGATTAAATTGTAAAAATATATTCTAATTTTACTTTAGAACCAATTCAAAAGATAATCTAATAATATTAACCAAATTATATTAAAAAGAGGTTTTGAATTAAAATACAGCATTTTTCACTATTCATTAAAAAATGAACTTCATCGGGAAAATACCAAAAATTTACACAAAGTAAATTTTTATGTCCCGATTCAAAAGAAGAATTTTATTTGGTATAATATAATGTACAATGGTGACCAAAACTATATTTAATGATGGTTCGCCATCAAAAGAAGATAAGTGGACCTTTAGTGAAAATTAGAGTATATATGCCTAAAATTGAATTCTTTTCATATTTTAAGACTTTATCCTTTATCGGATAAATGTAAAAACATTTAACAAAAATATATAATCATATTTTAGTTATTTCTATTCATTCCCACCACTACAACGGCTACGTGTTAACTACCATTTAGAATAATATTATTTTATTACTAGTGTGCAACGTAAGATTTCAAAGAAACTCTTTGTTGCGTATCAGGTACGCTATCGAACATAGAAACTCCTTTAAAGTAAAATTAATATTTAATTCGTAAATATTAATAAATATGAAAATGTTTTATTCTTTATTTACCTGGGATGTTACATCCTTCCCTCCTTTTGGGAATTGAGTCCTCGCAATTTTATTCACTTATCAAAATAAGTGGGGGTATTTATCCCTCATAGCATTTTCAGATTCCCACGTTACCTCTTCAACCATATGGTTTTTCCACAAAACCTTTACCTAGTGAATTACATTATTTCACAACACTTTCTCTCTTCGGTCAAGAATCTAGACTGGTTGTTCTTCATAATATTGATTCTCTTCCAACTGAACTAACTCTGGGCTCAAAACATGAGATGGATCTGGCATATACTTTCTCAACATTGAAACATGAAAAACATTGTGTACCTGAGATAAACTCTGAGGTAAAGCCACTCAGTAAGCAACTGATCCAACTCTCTCTAGAATTTCATATGGTCCAATGAACCTTGGACTCATCTTTCCTTTCTTACCAAATTGCATCACACTTTTCCATGGTGAAACTTTGAGAAAAACATGATCACCTAACTCGAAAGATAGATCCTTCCTCCGGTTATCCGCATAACTCTTCTGCCTGCCCTGAGCTGTTCTCATGTGTTTCTGAATCAACTGAACTTTTTCTGCCATCTCTTCTACCAATTCTTGTCCCATCAGCTTCCTTTCACCCACTTCATCCCGAAAAGCTGGAGTTCGACACCGCTTCCCATATAATGCCTCAAACGGTTCCATCTGTATACTAGAATGAAAACTATTATTATATGAAAATTCGACCAAAGAAATATGTTGGTCCCAACTTCCCTAATAATCCATCGAACAAGCATGTAGCATATCCTACAAGGTCTTAATTATTCGTTCTGATTTCCCATCTGATTTAGGATGAGAAGCTGTACTAAAATTTAATTTAGTACCCAACGACTTCTGAAGGCCTTTCCAAAAGTTAGAAGTAAACCTGGGATCACGATCAGATACAATAGATAGGGAAACTCCATGAAACCTGACTATCTCTTTAAGATACAATCGAGAAAGTTTATCTAGAGAGAATTTATCTCGAATAGGAAGAAAATTAGAAGATTTAGTCAAGCGATCAACAATAACCCATATTTTATTATTACCTCGAGATGTATTTGGTAATCCCACAACATAGTCCATCGATATATTTTCCCATTTCCACTTTGGCACTGGTAAATACTAAAGCATCCCTTTCGGTAACTGCCACTCTGCTTTAACCTGCTGACAAGTCAAACACCTCACAGTAAAATCAGAAATATCTCTTTTCATTCCATCCCACTAGTAATACTCCCGCAGATCTTTGTACATCTTAGTACTGCCAGGATGAACTGAAAACGGGGAACTATGAGCCTCACGTAACAACTCATTCTTCAAATGTGAATCACCATGAACACATAATCTCTTCCCAAACCTCAAAACACAATCATTATCAATATTAATGTTAGGCAACTTACACTTCTGAACCTGCTCTACCTTTTTCTGCAACCCACTATCTTTCTTCTATGCTTTCTTAATTCTGTCTGATAGAGATGATATCCCTGATACCTGAAACAAAACAGAATAAATTCCTGCACCAACAACTTCTATTACAAATTTCATCAAATCAAAAACCAAAGGATCTCGTTCCAAACGTAGCATGGTTAATGAAGCATTACTTTTTTGACTCAAAGCATCAGCCACTTTATTTGCTTTTCCCGGATGGTAATGAATTGTACAATCATAATCCTTGATTAATTCTAGCCATCTCCTCTGTCTCATGTTCAATTCTTTCTGAGTGAATATATACTTTAAACTTTTGTGATCATTATATATTTTACACTTTACTCCATACAAATGATGCCTTCAAATTTTTAGAGCAAAAACAACAGTAGCTAATTCCAAGTCATGTGTAGGGTAATTTACCTCAGGAGTTTTCAACTGACGTGAATCATATGCAATTAACTAATCATTATGCATAAGGACACAGCCAAGTCCCCTCAAATAAGCATCATTGTATATAAAAAACTCACCATTAATGGAAGGAAGTCCCAAAATTGGAGCATTTACCATTCTTCTTTTCAACTCTTGAAAACAATCATCACATTCTTTTGTCCAGATAAACATAACACCCTTCCGAGTTCTCTTAGTCATTGGACTAGATAACCATGAAAATCTTTCAACAAACCTTCCGTAGTAACCTGCCAAACCAAGAAAACTATGGATCTCGGTTATATTTTTGGGTCTTGGCCATTCTTCAATAACTTCTTTTTTATCAGGATCAACAGTTATGCTATTTTTTGAAACAATGTGACCAAGGAAAGAAATTTGTTGTAACCAAAACTCACACTTGCTGAATTTTTCATACAGTTTCTTTTCTTTTAAGGTTTTAAAGATGACCCTTAAATGACTTTCATTCTCCTATTTACTTTTAGAAAACACCAAAATATCATCAATCTCATCACTATCCCTGATATGTTTCACCATCGACCACCACTGATCAGCTTCACCTTCAAAATGGTAAACAACAAGACTAACCTTTTGATATTATGAACACCCCATGACATGAAAAATCTTCTCTAGTGCTTTAATCCACCCTTCAGCTAGCATATAGTCAGATGATCCTCTGAATGATGAGGGATGTTGCCTCATGAAATGTTCCACCACTGACATGTTCCTCTGTGGTTGATCTGGCTGATCTCGTACATGGATTCCACCACCATTTATAGCCTGACTCAACTGTTCCATCACTGTAAGAAACTATTCAGTTACAATTCCGACCATCTCAGGTTGCTGATTTGGAAGGTTGTCTTCCTCTTGATGTCGTCCCAACATAGCCACCTTGTTTCCTCTGCAGAAAACCATTCTGAACACAGAAATATCTTAGGCTAAGCAACATGGTAATCTTTAAATGCTATATCATTTCAATCATACCATAAAATAATTTATAATTTAACAATTTTCTAACTCCTAAAGTTATCTAAACCGACCTTTGATACCAACTATAAGGCCCTAGACTTAAACATTACATAATATTGAATTAAATGAATAATTCCCATTGAGGATCTTTTCAGTTTTAGAGTTTTAGAGAATTAGATCATAACTATTACATCTCAAAAGATTACACAGTAAACACTTCTACAATGTTTCCTTCTTTTCAAAACATGAACTCTAAAAAAAATTCATTTCTAGTTCCATGTTTAAGAAAACATGACTTTTCCTTAATCCCATCCTTGACCCTTTTCCACATTATTTCCTGTGAAAAACATTTAAAAAAACTTGGGGTGAGCATAAAAATATCAGTAAGGGATACACAAAGAAGGAAAACTATTAGTTTTTCAAAACAATAAGTAAACCATGAAAACTTTATCGATGTAATACTTTTCACCTTTAAGGAGTAGTAAATACTCTTCACTGAATGAAATATCATTACTTACCCTTTTGTAACCATAATATTACCATAAAACCCATATACAGAACACATAACATATAAAGGTAACTTGGGACATAAACATACTTAAATGGAATAACCATACGGTCGACTTCCTCACATATCACTTAATGGAATAGCCATACGGCCGAATTCCATACCCAATGCATTGGAGGTTATAACGTAACCACCCGTCCTGGTATTCATAGCACCGCCCATCATATGGTTTATCACATAACCACCCGTCAAATGTCCAAGTACCATTATAAAATCATAAGACATAAAACAAATATAATGGAAATAAAACATCTCCACACTTTGATCACAATATCTCACTTAAATATATTGACATAACAAATCCATTATAAAAACCATTTTCAATACCAAAATACATAAAATAGTATATGGTATTTATTTCATTTTAAAAACATTACGGCTTGTTGAAGAAGCCAAAGACCAAATAATACTCGCAGCGTCAGAAAAGGGCGTTGTCACCACATACGTAAAAAGAAACATTACTTTTTTTTTTGTAAAACGCTTCATAGAAAAAGATTACTTTTGTATAAAAGTAAAATTCAAAGGGTTTTATACACCGTATAAAAGAATTCCTTGTATTGGAACGAAATATTCCTCAATGAATGGATATTGAGACGAAGTCCCTTACCTCGTGTCCAACGTGACTCGATTGCTCTTTAATCTCTTGAATAATAAACTAAAGTTAATTTCTACTTTCTTAAGAACCTTTTTCAATCTCATTATTCCTTTTATATCACTTATTACCATGTCATAAACATTATGTAAACATTTAAGTTAATAATGTTCCTTTTGTTGATATCTAGTTCATAAGTCAAAAATGGACTTCTTATAATTACATGTTGTTTATGTGGTCAAAGGTTCATTATATCCAAAATTATATTCATGATTGGGATATAATATATATCATATATATCCATCATATACATGTATTTATAATAGTACATAACATCTAGAGGTAAGAAATGAAATGCACCGTTTATGGAGACAGTAAGCCGTACGTACGCATGAACGCTACTTTCATTTCTATTTCGTATTTAATGGAGTGAAATAATAATGATATAAGGGTATATTATAATTCCACTATTACATCATATATAATAACATTAACTCCATCCTTTATATGTCCCACATATGACATTAACGAATCAAATCACTTTGAGGGGGCGGTAGTCTGCACTTCCTAAAATGAAATTATCGTGATTACCCACAATGGAAACCATAAAGGTATGACACAAATGAAAAATAAAGAAGCATAATTAAAACATAAACATAGTATATATAATATATAAATAGAGTGAAATCTTAATGTCCACCATGAAAGGTGTTAAAAGAAGATTTAATAATCATCGTTTTGTGAGGCAGAAAATCGCCAACCACAAAAATAGTATGTTCTTTAACCATTAGACGAAGGTGTTTGTAGGTGTAGATCTAATAATTCTCATAAAAACAACCTAGTATATTGAAGATACTGGTGTTGTTACAAAAGAAAGGAATAAAAAGAGTTTAGGGGGTTGGAGAAGCAAAATAAAACATAAGAACACAAGAGAAGACGCTACCTTTAAATGGGGTAACTCTTTTTGATTTGAGCTCAAAGGCTTCCTTGGAAAGACTTATTCCCAAGGTAAGGATTCTAAGAGTAAGAGAGGGATGTAGAGAGAAAAAATGGGTAGGGTTTGGCAGAGCCAAAGTCTTCAGAGGTGTGGGTAAGGTGGTAGAGGTGAGGGCCTTTTATAAGAGGAGAGGAGGGGCACTCTTGGAAAGTTATAAAAGGTTACTTTATTATAAAATGAGTTTCGGTTTTTAAAGGTCCCAAAATTATATATTTCTAGGATAAGGTTATAAGAGTTCGAAATACACCCATAAAATAGGTTTTTTACAAGTTTTGGTCTTATATTTTACATTATCGTTTCATTTTATTTAAATCGTTAAATGATGAGGTAATCGATGCATCATCATGGTGTCATAAATAATTTAATTTATTTAATGTCTAAAAATTATAAAAAAAATATCTTCATGTAGGAAATATTTTTATTTTTATAATGAATATTTATTGTCAAAAATATTACTTGTATAACCCCATTTAAAAATTATTTTAGTAAAACAACACATGTTTGTGACATATTAATTTTAACTTTAAATAAAAAGTTATTAATGTCATTTTCCTACCAAGGTGGCACCATGGGGTCCCCAAGTTGACCCATGGATTTTATTGGTCGGCCATGACTCATCCAATAAGGGTAGTACATGTGTCAATTTCATTTCATATTATTAAAATATTATTTTTACCTTACATTACACTAATTACCTCTAATCGCGATTAAAAACTTAAAAGTTACTATTCACCAAAAATTATTCTAATCCCATTGAACCAAATTTTACTTCTTAATGAAAACCATGTATGTAGGATTTTTGAAATTCAAAACACAGAGGTGGTAAAATTTCATTTAAACAACAAAAAATCAGTTTTTTAAGTACCACTTAGTGGTTTCACTATTCATCAAAAATTAAAGTTTTTCAGAAAAATACCACAACTTCACCCTAAGGTATATTTGATATTCTGAATTCAAAAACAATGTCTATTTTAAAAAATTCAAATCATATAAGTTACATTAATTAATTTAATAATTAACTCCCGATGTCATGTCAAATAGCGTGTTTTTATGAAACAATATATATTAAAAGATTGACACTAGTTTAAGTCCAATTTCAAAGTGAAATTAATTCCAACAACCACTATTGAATTAAATGGTAAAAATATATTCTAATTTCACTTTAAAACCAATTTAAAAGATAACCTAATCATATTAATAAATTAGATTAAAAATAGTTTTTGAATTAAAATACAACATTTTTCACTATTCATTAAAAAATGAACTTTATTGGGAAAATACCAAAATTTTACACAAAGTAAATTTTGATGTCCTGATTCTAAAGAAGAATTTTATTTCTTCCAATAGAATTTATAAGACTTACCAAACCAATATTTAATGACGGTTCACCATCAAAAGGCGATAAGTGGGCCTTTAGTGAAAATTAGAGTATATATGCCTAAAATTGAATTCTTTTCGTATTTTAAGCCTTTATCCTTTATCGGTTAAATGTAAAAACATTTAACAAACATATATAATCATATTTTAGTTATTTCTATTCATTACTTCCAATACAACGACAACGTGTTAACTACCATTTAAAATAATATTATTTTATTACTAGTGTGCAATGTAAGATTTCAAAGAAACTATTTGTTGCGTATTGGGTACGCTATCGAACATAGCAACCCCTTTAAAGTAAAATTAATATTTAATTATTAAATATTAATAAATATGAAAATGTTTTATTTATTATTTACCTGGGATGTTACACAGGGAAACCCTAGTAGAATGAAGAAATCATGATAAATGAAAATTACTTGAGGATTCCATGAATTTTTATGGCTAAAAACACCGAAATATTTATTTTAAAGAGGTCGAAGAAGGATTTTAGGAAGCTCCAATGGATTAAATTTTTTATGGGGTATATGGGAGGTGATTTAGGGTTAAATTTAAAGAAGGCACAAAGGCAATTTTTAACTTTTTATATCCTGGATAGGTCACATTGTTTGCCTACATAGTTTTTCAAACATTGTGGAAACTGTGCATCCATCACTATCCAAGTGGAACAAGTTTCAAAGTTAGCCCACATGGTTTTCAAAACAGTGAGGTCTCCACTATCCAAAATGAAAATTTGTCTTTTGGTTTCCTGGGTGAGGGCACACGACTTCCTCTAATCGTGTGCTAACCTTGAACCACCTGTTGTCAAGACCAAAATAAATATTATTTCACCAGAAACTTAAGGGTAAACCCTAGGATAAATTCACGACCAAAAGACAAATAATACCTCATAACAAAATCACAGATGTGACAAGATCTAGTTAGTATGACTCAAATTTTATTTCTTTCTATATTACTCCCATTTTATTTCAAAAAATTCCTTGTATTGACAAAATAGATAAAAAAGGAAAATATTATTTCTAAAATTTAGGAAAATGGCCCATAACTCATTTTTGACATATAATAATTTACCACACATTGATATAACATACGATGTCATAGGTATGGCTCAAATGTGTGTTTTCAATATAAAAGTATCATTTTTTTTAAATGTGCATCACATAGACAAAAATAAGAAAAAAACACTCATAATATTTTAAAATTTTACAAGAAATATACATAAAACATTTTTTAAATGTAGGAATTAACCAGGTGTCAATCTGGAACACAATATGGTCGATATGACTCAATGTTTTCATTTTCAATATAAGTTCCATTTTAGTTTAAAACACACCTCACACAGCCAAAACATTGAAACTGATATCATATAGTTTTCAAACTTTGTGAAATTATTTCATAATATGTTTATGATGTGAATAAATCAACTGCACATCAATATCAAACATGATGTGGTCAGTATGAATCAATGTGCATGTTTTATATATAAGTGTCATTTTAGTTTAATATTTTCCACACAAATCCAAAACTAATAAAAATGTCTCATATTGTTTTAAGAATTTAGTAAAATGATCCTTAATTAATTTTCAAAATATATTAATAGACATCATATTAGTCTGACATCTGATGTGGTTGATATGAATCAACGTGTGAATTTTCAAAATAAGTTCCATTTTATTTTAAAACACAAATAAAAATAGGAAAAACCAATAAAATTATCTCATATTATTTTCAAAATATGGTAAAATTATACTTAAAAGAGTTTTGATTTGTATGAATAAACTACACATCAATACGAAAAATGATCTGGTTGATAGGACTCATGTGAATGTTCCAATTTAAGTTCAATTTAGGTTGAAAACATGCCTCACATACCCAAAACTGAGAGAACATGAACGGATTGCTTTAAAATTTTAGGAAAATGATTAAATATTCATTTTTTATGTATAAGAATTGACTGCATGTTAATCTGAAACATGATGTGGTCTGTGTGACTCAATGTACGTGTTTTCAATATAAGAGTTGTTTTAGTTTAAAATACACCTCGCATAGCCAAAACTAAGAAAACATGATTGAATTATTTTAAAACTTTAGGAAAAAAATATATAAATAGTTTTTGTTATGTAGGAATTTAATTCATTTGAATCATGCATATGATGTGTTTTGTATGACTCAAAGTGTGTGTTTTCATTATAAGTGTCATTTTAGTTTAAAATGTTCCTCTCATAGCCAAAACTCATAAAATTAGCTCATATGATTTTCTAACTTTAGTACAATGATCTATAATATATTTATAAAATATAGGAACTGAAATCATGTCAATCCGATACACAATTTACTGATAATATCATTAATATATAAAATATTTAACAATATAATATACCATATATGGAATATATAACATTGAAATTATAATTTTTTTTATTTTTTTTATTTAATTTTTCTAAAAGAAAAATTTATTTTATAGTAGGGATCAACTTTTTTATAGATTTTGTTTGTTGGAAAGTGTGTTAGTTTTGATTTTTTATATGGGTTTTATCACTTTTTTGTTAATTTAAATATGAAATTTATATAAATATTTTGTTTTTAAATCATGAATTTAAATTATAGTGCAATGTTTTGTTGGTATTATAATATAGTTTACAATATATTTCTATTTCTTTTTATGTATTCTAATTGAGTTTTATTTTACAAGAATGTTGAATGGATGTTGTAGGGATACATGTGTGTAGTAGCTGAAATGGCCTTTATGAGTGCTTCATCAAGAACTGATAAACACACCCTTTATCAATTCATTTTATAGAACTAATAAAGGTACTCTTTATTAATTCATCATCTAGCTCTGATAAATATAGACTATATCATCACTTTTTTAAAGCACTTCTAAAGGTTACCTTTATCGTTTTATTTTTTAGTGCTGATAAAGGCCAAGGTATCTTAATATCACAAAGATTTTTAGGACATTTAACTTTCAAAAAATATCTTTTTATCTCTGTTAAAATATTGTTTTGTATTTTTAATGTCCTACAAAGAAGGTGTGTGGATGAGGTTGTTTGGATACATATAGTTATGATGACCATTGTCTCATATCAAGATGGCCATTTTACTATATGAACCTAGAAAAAATTGCATCATGGGTTTGGAACTCAGTTGTACCTCAACACTAATTTCTACCCAAAGATGGATGGAAAGATAGATCATACCATCTAGTTACTAGTGTATAAGTTCCATGAATATATCATTGACTTTGTTGCATTTAGGGAAAATCAATTTCCTTTGGTAAAGTTTTCCAATAACATAAACTATGAATCATAAATCATTATGGCTCCATTTGAGGGTTTTTATGGGAAAACATGTTGTTCTATTTTGTGTTGGGATGATATTTGGGATTCATCGGTTCTTAATACTGCTGTGGTGGAGAGAATTATAGATAAGTTTCAAGATATTTGTGAGATGATAATGTTTTAAAAGTACTTTTAGAAAGGTTATGATGATTATTGGACGAGACCCATGAAGTTAATTGTGAGAGACCATGTATTCTAGAAGGTTTCTCCAGACCATGGGTAATAAATATTTTTTCAGAAGACTATGATCTCATCCTATATTTTGGACCCTTTTAATTGTCATGTTGCATTAGTAGAGTGTCCTATCAATAGGATGTATAATTATGGATGGGAAGGGTATCTGGGATCTTCCAAATATTTCAAATATGTTTTCAACTTCATGATGACTCTCATGTCATTGAATGGGGAGAGTTTTTTTTCATGGATGGTTTAATTTTTTAGAGAGACTATTAGAGATCTAGGATCATCAAGAGTAGGTGATGCATGGATATACCATTACTATTGTCCATGTGTTTTGGGGGAATATTTTCCAGGAGGAAGGTATATCGGAACAATATATGGAGATGAATTCCCAGTACCCAGACCTGTTTTGATATTGTAATAATTTGGTTACTTTGATGATGTCATATATTAATATTATTCTTTAATGAGATATTCCTTTTCTACATTATAATAATGTGTGATTAAATCATTAATCTTATGAAAATGGGAGAAAATTTTCTTGTAAAGACATGTTATACCATGATGCATTTTAAAACCATGCAGGTGAGCCTGTTCCTCCAAAAAAAATATCTTAATATAGAAAGTGGATTTCGTTAATTTTGGTTCTTGGGGAAGTGTTGTGTACTAGTTTTGATAATTTCTGACTTATAAATTATAGATTGTGGAATATTTTTGCCGATGGTTCTATAAGGGGGGTGGCTTGAGGTTGGTGTGAGATAGTGGTTGTGTTCTATTCTAGGGTGCCTAGTGTTTTGTGTGTTCTTTCATAAATTCTAGAATTTATTTTAATATAATGATGAAAATTTAAAAGTAGTTTTATATTTTTTCAATTTTTTAAGTAATTAAAATGTATTAAATGTTTATATAGAAAAAAATTTCGAAGTTTTTAAAATGTTTGTAATGTTTTTATAAGTATTTTGGAATTTTGAGTGTAATAATAAATCCTTTTCATAATTATTTATAATTTAGTTACATGGAAAAGTCAACAATTTCAAATAAATACTTACCTTTATGCATGAATTTGGGTTGTGTAAAGTTGATTATGGTTTTTTATATCTTTCATAAAGGTAAGATCTCTTTTCTAAGCCTTGTGTAAGTGTATCCTACATTTTATTCCACTACATATATGAATTCTTCTTTTCATTGGATGTGTAAGGGTAGAACCCCCCTCCCCATGAGTAGGTAATCCATGATTTCCATTGGTTGTGTAAGGGTAGAGGGTGATACCATGCACTTTATAAAGGGTATTAATAGGTCATGTAAGGGTCAGTTGTGAATGTTAAAGGCTACGTAATGGTAGTTTCTACCTCATGTAATGGTAACCCATAAATACTAAATATCAGAAAAGGGTATCCTGGCCCCTTAAAAACCCATGTAAAGGTAATATTAATGTCATTTAAGGTTCATCACTTGATACATAAATGTAAATTCATGTTTCCAAGGCTCTTATAAACATCATTTTGAAGCTACATGAGGGTAACCAACTATATAATGGTAAAATCACATTACCCTTACACTATGAATGATTCTCACATATGGGTTGAGAAAATAATCTTCTACATAATTGTGAAACAACTGGACCTTACGCTGTGCAATACTGATTCTTATGGGTAGTGGAATTTCCATATTTTTCGATTTTATTTATTTTAAATTGATTTTTAACCTCGGGAATCCTTTTTCAATAATATTGAATTCCTAAAACCATGGTATTAAATTATTTTGACAGATTTTTATTAAACCATATGTTTTTGAATATTTTAAATGATATGTATTGAGGATTTTATTTCGGCCGAATTAAATTGGGGGTTTTGATTTCTATGATGTTTCAATATTCCTAATACGCACTCCTCCAAAATTTAAAATACCCAAACCCTTATCACTTCATTATTCTTTCCTTTTTACTCTTACCCAAATAATCATAGGACCCTCTCTTTAGGTCATCATAATTCAATATATTGTCTGAATTCTTCCCTTTCAATTTACAGTTGAGGCAGAACCTAATCTCTCCTCCATTCCATAGCTATAGTGTACTATAAGGAAAATATCATGTTGGGATCCTTTATCTTTCTTCTATATGTACATGTGGTTGGGATCATGATTTTTTTTCCTTGGGGAGATAGATTTCACTAGCTTGAATAAGATAATAAATTTGTTAATCAGAACTGGGGGGAATGAAATGGTTCACTTATATTTTATATTATTTTTTCATGGTGCATATATTATTTTCCCTAGAAAATATTAATGCATGTGTATAGATCTATTATTATTATTATCACATATTTTTTTAATTTAAAAAATCAAAATGTTATCATTGAAAGAGAAAATGATTATAACATGAAGATCATGATGGGGTTGATTGAAATTGAAAGTGATGGGGAATGAAACACATTTTTTACCACCTTGATGGTATTTTCATTGGGCTTATACCTATTGATTATATGAAAGAAATCAATTATTGTTGGGGAGGTTTTTTATTTTTAATAGTTGTGGAGCTTTTGGAACTCTTATTGTGTGATTGTTTGATATCACATTAAATGAAATTGGATAAGAATGCATATTTATCTAATAAATTGGTCTCCTATAGAAATTATGGTTTGTGAGAGAATTGCCATGAAAATTAAAGTAAATGTGATGAAAAAAAACATTATTAAATCTTAAATAAGATGTGAGAAATATGCATAAAGTAGTTGTTATGTGTGGTTATTTTTTCTGGGGTAGATGTGATGAGATTTGGATGTGATGTGACAGTTGTGAAAGGAAGTGATGGTGATGTTTTGGGAGGGATGATATTATTTTTGAAAAATCATATGTGGGGATTATGTGTGTGACTATTATATATTGTATTTTCATTTTGATTTCTATATACACCCCACCTACGTCGAGCACCATGTTTCGACACTCAAACGTTTTGGGGGTGTTTTTTCTGACATCCTAGGTGATGATGAAAGTAGTATAGATACACCCTTTTCTTTGATCTCTCTTCCAGATGAGGTTGTTACACACAGATTGTGATGGATTACAAATATAGTTAATTTTTAGTTAAGATTATGTGTTTTATGATGTGCCTTATAGTTGGATTCATACATATTAAGAAGAGGAAAGGAGTTTTATTTTTTATCATGTTCAAGATACCGTATAATTATGGTTCTGTTTATGGTTAAGATGTTATGGGTTGTCCTAGGTGTCTTTGGGAGAGAAGTGATATGGAAATAGAGGTGTCATTGGATAGGATTATATGGCCAGTTACTTGTATGGTTCATTATGTGAAATAGTTTCCTAGATTTCTTTATGTAGTTTAATTTATAAAAGAGATAGGTGCATCGAGACGTAAAGTGTTGGGGTATGAGAGTGTAAGATCAATGGTAAAGTGTGTTAGGAACCCTTTATTGATATATTTATTATTACATTACTAATTGGAAGAGTTTTTTTTGTGAGAGTGCCTTGATGAGAATGGAATTGGTTATTTGACCTGTTTAGAAGTTATACGTTCTGTTTTTTTCTCACTAGCACATTAGTATGATCTTTTCATATGAGCAAGATAAACATTGGGTATGATCCTACTGGGTGTACATGTATTCTCACCCTACATATATACAACTATTTTCCTCTTCTCTGAGAATAATTTTTCAAAACTGTTAGAAATCACAAGCTTAAAATTTTAATTTTTTGTGTTGTTTCATTTGTTCATTACTTTGGGTACTTATTCTAAGTATAGTTATATTTATTTCCTTTACACGTTAATTGTGGGATAGTTTCATAATACTTCCATTTATATCATTTCATGGAGTTAATGTTTTCTTGATATCCTATCTCAAGATTTGAAATCATCTTTTAGGGTAGTGCCTTCCATATGTGAAATTCTTATACACTCTATAATAATCATTAACCTAAGGCAAACTAATGATGGGAATCCAGGGTAATTATCTCCCTTCCTTCATTTTCACCCAAGGAGGGGAACCATGGGATGGGGGTTCGTGATAGTAAAATAGAGAATCTATGACCTAAAGAAAGATAATTTGAGTTGATTAAGCTATTACAACATGAGTAACATTTAAATCCAAACCCCGTGAATGAGTGAGATCTTTAAATTAAACTTAAAACGCCATAAATAATGAAATTATTATGATATAAAAGATTTAAGTGGAAATAGACACACCATTACAAATAAAACTTGAAGAATAATAATAAAAATGTCTCAATAAAATAAATTCCATACAAGAATCCCTTACAGTATGAGTGTCATCTAAATCAAAACCCTGGATGGAGAAAGAGCATGAAACTAAACATACAATACCATGAAAGATAATTAATGATATAAAATAATAAAATAAGAAATATATAAACCATATAAAATTAAATTTATGTGTAATAAGATGAATGTCTCAAGAAATAGGAATTCATAGCAAGAAACCCATTACCTTGTTTCCTTGTTTAGTCGAATGCACTCTAAGATCATTGAGAACTTCGTCTATCCCTTTGGAAGAATCCTTATAAATAAAGGTCTTAATAACATATATTCTGAAAAAGGCATAAGTAGAATGGATAGGGACGTAAATTAATGATAATGCGTAGGGTTTTAGGTAGAAACTGAATTTTGAGAGTGGTTTTAAAAGGGCTGTGAGAGGCCCATTTAATAAGTGGTGAGTGTAACACCCTAATATTTTGTGATAGAGTTTTTGAAAAATAATATAATCCTTTTAAATTTTTCATTAAATTAAAAAATTAGTTTATCATGAATTACATGAAACTTTAAGATTACCTTAGGATACAAGTAACAATGAGGGAAGCTTGTGTTACATGTAATGAAGAGTTTCAGAGTACCGTGAAAACTATTAATATTATTATTCAAACAATGTCATTATTACCTATTCATTAAACATAGTGATATGAATACTGAAAATTAATTTTTAAAAATTAATTTCTTTTATATAAATAAAATATAGTGATAAAAGAACACATAATTTTAATAAAATTAACTCCATGTTACAAAAAATTTATATTCTAAAAAAATGTTTTTTATTTATTTTTTGGAAATATATTAAAATTAAAATTTTATTATTTTATTAAATTTAATTGAAAAAATAAACTTCAATTTTTGAAATCATCATTTTAAAATTATCTAAGGGTGAAATTTTTAGAATTTTCTGAGAAAATAAATTTTTTGATAATAGTGAAAAATACTAGTTTTTATTAAAAATTTCCATTTATTTTAAAGCATTTAGAAACATTAAAATTATTTTAATATGATTTTAAAAATAAAATTAGTTTATTTATATATCTATTAATGTAAAAAATAAGTTATTAATATAATAAATAATATTCATATATTATATCTGAATTAGATTGTTATAATAGTTATAAAAATATTGAATATTTTTTAGTAATAAAGGAAATAGTTTTATCTAAACTATTTTCTCATAAGGTTTTACATAAAATTTTAACTTATAAATTCTACGATTTTAAGTTGAAAAAATAATATCATAGTTTAAATAAGTATATAAAAATTTAATTCTGGTAATTTTTTTATTTTTTTGAAAATATTTATTTTTCATTGAATAGTGTAAAATACTAATTTTTTGTAAAATAATTAAATTTAAATAAATTAACTAATTTAAATATATCAATATATATATTAATATTATTTGAAACAACTTAAATATTATTCACCTAAATTTCACCAACTTTATTACTCTTGAATAAACATTATATTTGTTTTTAGTAAAATCTTATTTTTTGGATTGGAAAATTGTTTTTTCTAAAAACAATTCTAAAATTCATAATGTTTCTTAATTTTAATTAATTAAAATAATACCTAATGGTTAATTTTTTAAATGAAATTTATATATATTACATATCCTTAAATTTTTATTTAGTTTTCAAAGAATGATTATTATTTTTTATAGAGTTAATATAAAAACATATTTTGCTAAACAAATACACTTCTTAAAAACCCAATTTTCACCAAGTCTATGAAATTAATATTAAATTAAAATTTTCCACTTCTATGAATTGAATTTTAAAAAATATATTCCATAATTTGAATCAGAATAATTTATAATTTCTAATAATTTCAACAATATTTTTTACCGAAATGAACAGTGAAAATAGTAAAAGTTAATTACCATAATTAAGGTCAAAATGGGTTTAAAAGGGATTATACTAAAAATAAAAGGTTAAAAATGACCTATAAACTTGTATAAAATGTATTTCATGAAAATATTTGTACAATTAAACCTATAAGGTTTTTCAATGGACCTTTTTTAACCTTTTTGAATATGAAAAATGAGGTCACACACAATTCTTTTCAAAAATACAAAGTGTGTCATCCCACCCACTTATAAAAGTCCACCCCTCTTATCCTATCTTCACACATCAAAAGATTTTATTTTCCAATACCTATCCAAATAAAGTAAAATTATCCATACCATCATTCTAGAAGACTTTTTTGTACATAAATTCAACCTAAGAATGCTTTTAGTTCAAACTTATAGAGTATACCCGAAGAAGAGGACACTTTCTTCAATGACCATTTTTAATTTATTTCTTTCACCACCCACTTAAATTATTCTTAAAACATAATTATATTGTAACCTTGGTATCTTCGATATACTAATATGTTATAATTTATTAATGTAATAACCTAAATCACATCTTTCTTCCATCAAATGGGTCAAAACATCCGATGTAAACATAATAAATTAAGAGATTTTATATAAAAAGATTATAATTGATATTAATTTAATATTAAACTTAAAAAAGAGTCTTAAAGAAATTAAAAAAATTACATAAGTTTATTATTCATGAAGATAAAGACACGTGAAAAGTCAGACTCAATGTAAGGGACTTCATCACAATTTCCTTTCATTGAGACATATTTTGACGTTATTCCCCAATATTATTTTATGAGGTTTATATTCTTCCCATTTGTAATTTTATTTAATTAATTTATTATTATTATTCAATTTCATGGTTTTTTAATGTCATTATTTCATTTGGATTATGAATAAAATATTTAAAAAGTGATAAGGGACTTTTCTTCTAAATAAATAATTTTTTAAGTTTTCCTTCAATCCCTTTATCATCTGTGCTTATATTTTAAAAAAACTATATAGAAATAAATTATTAATAAATATCATTTTACTTTATTTCAAAAAAAATCAAAAGGAATATTTTTACATGTTTAAAATGGAAACTTTTGAATACTGACAAATGGAATGATCTATTTTTAAACTATATGGAAACAATGAATTTTCCTACCATCATGATATCTATTATATTTCTAAATTATTTTTCAAGTTTACATGTTTTCTTAAATGAAAAACCATGTTTACCTTTTTTATTATTTTGGTATTGAAATGGTTTTTAAAAGAAAATGTTATTTTGATATCTAAAATATATTTGTGTGAAACTTTAAAAGATCTCTTCATGCATTATTTTATGAAAGTGAAAGAAGAAAAATATTTTACTAATGTTGTGGTTCTTGGAAATTATATATTACGGGTGCAACTATATAGCATCGGGTGAGACCATTAAAACTTATAAGATGTGTGCACCTAAATATCATTCCAATTCATTGGGTAATGATAATGTTTTCAGGAAAATTATGTTAGAAGATGATCATATATGTATTCTAATTTATAAGGGTTTTCTAAGGGTTATTTAAGGGTCCTATGAGATGATGTCACATTTTACCCACATACATTTTCTATGCTTGCAGATGATTTTTGATATGAATAATTTTTTTCAAAAGGTTAAATAAATTATCTCTTTAAAAGAATGATAATTTTCTTTCTGGGTATAAATTAATGTTTGTTATGAAAATGATTTTCATGGGTTTTCATGATTTACATTGGACTAATAGTTGTCTTCATTTATCTCCCTTACTATGATTTTTTTCACTCATCCCATATTTTTAATGTATTATTTACAAGATTTAATGAAGGTCAAGGGAATGGAACACGTCAAGTTCAATGTCATCATGAGTTTTCATGAAAATAAATCTTGATTTATTTTTAATGTTATATATGGTGGGAAAATTTATATTGATCTAAAGTGTACACTATGTACTATATATTTTTATTATGAATGAGTTACAACCTAATTCTCAATAACTCAAAACCTAAAAAGACCCTCAAAGTGAAATAAAGTAAAACTCTTAAATTAAACTGAAGATTATGTAATGTTAAATTTTGGGACCTTGTAGTTGATATCATAGGCCAGTTTAGATAACTTTGGAGGCTAGGATAATGTTTATCATATGCCCATGAAATATTTTAACTTATGGTCAAATTAAAATGATATAGAATTTTAATATTACCATTTTTCTTCCTCTAAATAATGTTTTTTAGAATGGTTTTATATAGAGTATATTGGGAAGATAGAGTGAGAATGAATTAAGAGGAAATTATAATTCCAAATCAGCATCCTTAGACGGTTGAAATTTGAAAAAAAATAGATTTTCTTAGTGATGGACCATTTGACACAAGCTATTAATGGTGGTGGTAACCATTATATAGAGGAACCTGATCTGCCAAAAAGAAACATATATATTGTGGATAATTTCATGAGGCAACATCCCCCATCATTTAGTGGATCATCTGACCTTGTGGTAATATAAATATAGATCGATGCTTTGGAGTAGATATTTTATGTCATGGGATGTTGAAATCATCAAAAGGTAACTCTTTTCATTTATCATTTTAAATGTGAAGGTAATTGATGGTGGTATTTGGTTAGGAATTCTATAAGTAAATATGTTCTTGATTCCACGTAATGGGAATAATTTAAGGATCCTTTCCTTGAGAAATATTTGCAAAATATTTTTTGAATTTTGGAGGGAACATAATTCTTCTAATTGATGAAAAATGATACAGATTCTATAGATGCATATGAATAAAAATTCGAAATATTGTTCAAGTATGTGATAGATTTTATTTGAGACACTCATAGAAAAAATAATAGATTTCATTTTGGATTAAGACAAATTCTATGGAGACAATCAGCCACATAATAATTTGAAATATATGTAAAAGTTGATCATTGGTATGAAAAACTTGAGATGGAGGTTTTTAACTATTTTGGGCCTCATGATGATGAAATTAATAAGTAGTCAAGGTGAAAGGTGATGGGAAAACATAGAGGAAATAAATCTGGAGGTAAGAAAATGAAGTTCCCATTTTTAGTAAGTGTGTTAAAAAAAACACTATAGAATTTATTATCATGTCATGGGATATTTATTGATGTCTAAAGTTTTTCTAGATAGCCTGTGAATTCAAGTAAAATAATCTGGAATAATCAAAGAATGTAGTAACTGATATCTATCCAATAGTAAGATTTCTTTGTTTCAATGATCTGGTTCATTATTCTAATGTGTTTCCAAATATAGTTTCATAGGACCTAAATCATCCTGATAAAAAACATAAAGGTGTATCAAAGTCATCTTCTACTACTATAGTTTATTTTGGGTCATAAAATGAAGTGGAGATAGGTATTTTTTTTGTGTATTCAAATCATTCCAATACTTTTTTTGACTATGTATCTTCAAATTACTTCAGATATGATAAATTTTTATGTTAATTGGTAATATCAAATAATTAAAGTAATATTAAACTTTTATTGAAATATTAGGGAGTAGGTACTAAAGAAACCAATGTTTATTTTGATCCTTTCATTATTATCTATGGGATAGTCTTTCCTATAAATCATGTTGAAAAATCCATAATATAGATTGATATCATTTCAATCATGGATTGGTTTTTAGTTTATCATGAAAAGATATATTTTAGTGCAAGAAATTTTTAGTCAACGATTTCATACCATTGATAGCACACCAAGAAGATGAGAATTTGATTAGTGTAAGTGAATGTTACCAAGCTGACATTGTTGTGTAGAATGAAACTATCCAAATTAGTGATGTATTAGTAATAAAATAATACATGTTTGTTTTTCCTAATTATTTTCCTAGAGTTATTCTTCATCTGGAGGTTGAGTCTACTCTTGAAATACCACCTTATGATAATCCTATTTATAAACCCCCTTATCGAATGGATCAAGTGGAAATTTTATAATTGAAAAATCAATTCCATGAATTATTAGATAAATGTTTCATCTAATGTTTCACTTCACCATGGGGTTATACTATATTTCTTGTTAAATATAAAGGTGGTTCATTGAAAAATTGAATTGATTATAGAACCTTAAAAATCATAACTTTAAAAAAAATTATGCCTCATATCGAGGATTTTTTTGATAAGCTCCATGGAGCCCAATATTTTTCGATGGTTAACCAAAGATTGGATTACTATAACTTCAAATTGAAGGAATAAGACATTCCTAAGACTGGATTTTAAACTAGATCTTGGAATTATGACATTTTAGTTATTTCTTCTTAGTTTTATAATGCACCTTTTGTATTTATAGACCTTATTAATAGTGATTTTAATGAGTTCCTCAACATGTTTGTGGTTGTTTTTATTGATGAAATTTTGGTATATTCTAAAATTCAGGGGGAACATGAAAGATACCTGAGGATTATTTTTCAAACCTAAAAAAGAAAATAAACTATATGGTAGATTTATCATGTTCGAATTTTTTTTGTAAAAAAATGATTCCCTTAGAAATATTTTTTCTAAAGATAGAATAACTTTTTACCCTACTAAAAAAAGTTGTTCAATAATGGAAAATACGAACAAATATAATAGAGATTCTTAGTTATTAATTATTAGTGGGTTACTACTGATTATTTTTTGAAAAATTACCATATTTTTCTATCACACTAACAATGTAAACTAGAAAATAAGTAAAATAAATCTAGATAAAAAATCTATAATTGTTTTCATGAACAAAAAAGAAGATTGATGAATTCCCTAGTTTTGGCCCTCACATATAGAAATGGTGAATTCATCATCTACAATGATTCTTCATTGATAGTACATTTTTTTGTCTAAATTCATAATGATTAGTTCATTTTTTATGATTTATGTTAGCTAAGACCACATAAGATAAATTACCTAACACATGAGTTTGAAATAGCTACTATGGTTTTTTCATTAAAAATTTGGAGGAATTATTTTTATTGAGTAATGTGTAAACTAAATACTGATCAAAAAAGTTTGAAGTATATATTAAAGCTAAAATAATTGAAAATGAGACCATGAGGATAGCTGGAATTGGTCAAATATTGTGATTATGATAATGATTATCATACTAGAAAACTAAGCAAGGTGGTCGATTATTTTATTCGAAAAAATAACACTATGTTAACCATGTTAGGTTTGGAACATTAATATTTTGTTAATGATTTGAAAAAATTTAATCCATGTGAGTATCTTAATGTGGGGCTAATTGAGAACCCAATAAAAATTTCCTTCTTTAATAGATTATTTTGAAATCCCTCAAATATTTAAAAACAACCAAATTTTTCAAAATAAGTAGTATAATAGATATCTTAATAGTTCAAAATATTTCTACAAATATTGAATAGGTTTTGGATGAATAATATAGATAATATTATTTAATCATTTCTTATCAGTTTACTTGATCAAAATACTATATGAACATAATTTAAGATAAACTAACAAAGTATAACTTTTGTCTATATTTAAAATGTTTTTCAATTTTAAGGTTGTAAAATTTTGAAAACAATCATCGGAGAAAAAAATAAATACATGAGGTTCTGTCACAAGTCGAAACTTAGTCATCTCAACCTGGTGATCACCTACCACTAAGCAGTTTATATAAAATAAATAGATGATCTACAACCTAGATCGGGTTTCACAAAAGGCAAAATTATTCAAGTCACACACAACCTATTCCATAGTTATTCGTCAATGTAAATAAAAACAGGATACACATAGACCTCTGCCACTATTATCCTTGGGAAAAACAAATAATAATAATTCTTGAGAATATATCATGTATATTCCATCATAGCTCAGAAGAAAGTGTCTGTACATAAAATAGATTTTATCATACACTACTCAAATGTAATAAAATATAAACAGAAATAATAAATCTTGGAGTAGGGAGTTTATAGATGATCAGTCTATTCCAATGCATCTTTTGAATCATTATTTGATTTTGTAATAAGGATTGAGTCGAGTTTCCTTGAAATCTTTAGAAAAATAGAGTGTCGCGAACACTTGTTTTCTAACCAAAACAAAGCACTAAATGAGATGATGAGGTTGGGATTATTTGTTGATAATTTACAACAAGTCATATCTATTTATTTTCAATACATTTATATTGATATATTTTAATATTTTATGCTTCTCTAATATTTATTGCATGTGTTATCTCTTTCCCACTTTTCTATGATGAAGTGTTCTCCACTTTTTATCAACAATTGTAGCAGGGAGAATATCTAGATCTTCTACATTGTAATTTTTGTTCTGGAAAAAAAATTTCATACATTTAAGGCACAATAATTAAAATAGTAAATAGAATTAACTTCAATAAATATAGATGTTATAATGATATTATTCATAACAAAATATGTAAAGTAATATAAATAGTGATGGTTTCTTAATATCAGGTGGTGTCTTGTGTTCAGGCAGTGTATCATGTTTTGGTGGAATGATACTGGTAATACCTTCCACTAGTGGAATGTTATTCTAGTTTTGTGAAACTGGTAGTATGGAATTGGCAGTGTCATTGCTAATGGTTTATTCTCTGAAGGTTTCATAGACTTAGTAAAATTTCCATTATCGGCAACAAGAGTCTGACAACATTACATTGACAGTGTCTCATCTGGTGGTATCACATAATTATCCATTTTTACATCATTGACAGGATAAAATCCTAGCGATGTGTTAACCAATGGTATCTAACTCAATGGTGTATCATAAATGATCAATTCTTTATTCAAACAGTGTGAGAGTCTAACAATGTGATGTCTTGGCGGTATCTCAGACTTGGAGAATTTTTGTACAAGCGGCGTGTCATGACCAACAGTGTCTCATACGTACATATTTCTTATAGGTAAACATGAAATTAATTTTTAATATAAAATACATGGTTTTGGGATCATTAAAACCATGAGGTCTATAATATATTCCTTTTTGATGATAAAAAATCTTTGCATGAAAGGAATAATATAAAAGTAAAAACAAGTCATCACTGGTATTGGAGAAGAGTAAACATGATATACAATAAGAAAAAAAAGACTTAACATTCAATGTTTGTGGAGATGGTATCAGAGATATAAGAATAAAATATTACAAATTTAGAAATATGTAAAGTATATAATATTGAAGAAAAAGATTAATTAGGCTATAAAAAATTCTCCCCCTTCTGGGATTATCAAAAAGGTAAAGTATAACATATATATTAATTGGAATCTAATAGAAAAATATTCCAAAAAGGAAGTAAGAAACATATAAATAGGGATGAAAAATATGATATTACATGCCATAACCCATTAAAGACAAGAGAGTCTAATCCAAAAAAATACAAAATCAATGGTTAGAAGAATGGTCCATCGTTTCTTTTCCTTTATACTGGTCTAGCTCTTTTTTATGAGTCAAGGTATTTGGATCAATCTGAGGAAAAATAGATGGTACACTTGAAGTATGTCCAAAAATAGTTTGAGGATGTCCTTCTAAAATCAAAAATGGCCTCAGATATCTGGGAGATTCAGTAGGTGACATTGGAAATGGATGAAGGTGATTAGGTGAAGGTGAAAAAGTATTGGTAATCATGGAAGAATGGTTCAGTGGATGAGGTGAAGGGTAAACCGGTCTAGTAGTGAGTCTAGTAGAGGATGAAGGAATATTAAAGGCATCTTAAGATACAAATATATAAGTATGAACATGTAGATAAGGATACAGGGCATTAACCAAAACCATAATATATTTTCTCCCTTTTTAATAGTCTTGTTAAAATCATCCTTATTCTGTGTAAAAGTTTTATGAGAAGGAGTGAGTTCCTTAAGTTTCTTAAATTTCTCTTTGAAGGCTTGAGTCATCGAATGCAATATCATATTCTCCACTAAGTACTTAAAATGAGAATCTAAAGCATGTTTGGTATAGATTCTCAAGAGATATAATAATACATTCTTCTTAATAGTCTCTTTATCAACATTCATATCTTTAAAATACTTTAGGACCATTATGTGATCATGATTAGTTCATTGCTCAAATTTCCTTAGAATCTCTAAAGGAATTATATGATCTCCACTAGAGGGACAACTAGAAGTAGCTATAAATTCACCACTAAAAACTAAATTTATGACATCAGCATCAACTACTAATGGAGGAACATTAGAAATAGAAGTATCCAAGAAAGAATCCCAATATATTATAATAATACCATCCAAAGAAACTCAAAACTCAGATTTCACTTCCTAAACCAAAGATTTGAGAGAATTAGACTCATTTCCAATTCACGTATTTTAAGGTTCCATAGCCTGAATGTGATGCATAATTTTAGGTTTTATATGCAGGATAATCAACTCAAATAAATACCTTGTAAATTCTTTACTATGATTTGTCAAAAGACATGTTTTATTTCGTACACACTTGTGAAACTCGTCCATAATCCTCTCAATCAAAACATTCAAATCATATTGAGTGACAACATCCAAGGGAATAACTAGATAAGGTTCAGGTACAGTAGGTCACACAAAACTGAACTTATCTAGTAGTCCTTTAAAAATGACTTGGGTTATCAAGGATCCCTTAGGATCAACTCTCACACTGACATCAGGTTTTTCAACCCTTTGATGGATTCTTGCAACAACATTGAATTTTTATCAGTCCTCTTTTATAGGATCAACCCATATCTCATAATTGGAAACTGTTGTAGTAGGAACCACACTAGAAGGGACAATTGAAGCCTTCTAATTTTTCTTATTTTCTAAAATATAAGTAGCCATAGTGTGTACAACACTAGAAGTTTAGGCTCCCGACTATGTATTAATAGTGGGTACTTATTGTATATCAACATCTCTATGATAAAAATCACCAGTTGTATCACTTTACACATTTTCTTTCAAAGGGGAGTTGTGAACTTCAACCAACTATTTATTCCAAAAATCTTCTTCTATCATCTTCTTTCTCTGGCTCAACAATATACTGTCCAACAAGAGCTATAACAATCAACTGTTCAACCACAAAAGAATCTAAAACTTTTTTACTAGTGGAAACTGAACTAACCTCACCAAAATCACTAGTTGAGGTCTCATAAAAAATATCCACTCATGGGGAATTCTCCCATAAAAGAATTTATATTTCAACTCATAAGGAATTTTAACATATTCTTTCTTGATTCTACCATTTTTATTATCGAATTGAGAGTCACATTCATCATATTTATCCTACGTTTAATTACCATATTTTGCTTCTTTTTCTTCTTCCTTGTCATAATCATCATTTGCTTTAGTTGAATTTGAACTTTTATATTAATCTTTCCCATATACCTCAGTCTATTATTCATTACTTTTGATGAATTGTTTTCTTTTAGGCAGCCTCTTAGGTGGACTAGGATGTCCATATATGATGGGAGAAGATTTGAGAGATATATTGGGATCACACACTTCATCAATAGATTATTATCTTTCTTCCTCAACAAAAACCTCCTCTTTCTCTTCATCAAAGTAGATCACAACCTCATCATGTTCCAAACTAGGATCAAATTTATCCTTTGGTCTTCTAGGATGATCAACTGGATTGTAATATACATAAAACTTTTCATAAAACTCAAACCCATTGTGTCTTCCATGGATTATAGCTTGACTTCATTCTAGATAAAGTGGAACTTGTTATATAGAAACCACCCCAAACAATGATTAATTATTCATCATCATGAACTAGTGCCTTGGCTCTCAATAGAGAAGAAACTAACTTTGGGTAGATCAACGAATTAGATCAAGAGAATGATTTAGTCATATCCCACATATATAACATTAGATATATAAAAATATTAATCTAATGGCCTTACATCATAAGAGATAGAAGATAAACATCTTGGTATTTCAATGTAGTAATGTCTACTTTCCTTGGAGAAAGAATATACTGAACAAATTTTAAAAGTAGCGTACACTCTTCATAAAACTCAAAAGTAATTGGTATTCTTGTTGAAACATCTCCAATTATCATAGAAATTGATTCCTTGTAAATGAAAAGGTCACTACCTTTAGGAATTTTACCTAAATGATCATAAAGGACCTCATAATGGGGTATATTCAGACACGTGGACCACTTTCTTAAAGAGAAACCAAATAACTGACCTCTTCCACAACTTTTCAACCAATATACACTATCTAGATTTAATGAAAATTATACATGATGATAGAAATGAAGTACCGATTTTAGATAAAAAGGTCACTCATTTGATGAGAACCATTCCAAACATCATCGGATTTGGAGAACCTTGAGTACTATAGACTTACATGACATCGGCCACTTTGAATCTACTTCTGGTTCTTCATCAACAACTCAACTAGAAATATCGGGGGTAACTAAAGATACTAGAGTAGGTTATTATGGTTCTTTCTTCTATTTCAATTACGATATTTACTTTAAAATATTAGACACTAAATCTCTCTTCATCCTTCACATCCAGATTAACTTGGTATATTTGGTCAAAGGAAATGTGAAGGTTTGAAATGAAGAAGGCAAAGTGTTTTTCTTGGCACAAGAGAGATAAGTAAAACATAGCATGTGGCGCAAGATTTTTTGTTAAAATAATTTATCTATATTCATATGTTTTTGGATATTAGGTATTCTAAAATAAAAATTATACATTAAATCATAATTAAAATACGGGCGAAAAGACATGCCTTTAGTTTCGGTAAACAAAATAAACTAGGAAAAAAACTGGTGGTTTGCAATATCAAAAAAACAATACAATTTGGAAAAGTAATAGAATCAACAGCATGGAAACTCAATGGTATGACAACCATGGGTATGAAAATCAATAGTATGAAAACCAATGGTATGACAACTAATGGTTTGACAACCAAGGGTAGGATAACTAATGTTATAACAATCAATAGTAAACATAAACAAAATTTGTCATTCCTAATTCATGTGTGATATAATTCATTCTCTATGAATTGAAATGATTGGTGAATATATTAGATAGATAATTCTTAGTACCAATACATTCAAGAGTGATATCTCCTTTTTGAAAATTATATCTCAAAAAAATTATTTAATATATCAATATATTTTTTTTCTTGAAAAAGAAATATTGTTTTTACATATGTTTATCACACTTGTATTGTCATAGTTTACAGGTACTTGTTAGGATTGATATCCATAGTATAGTATAGTATGTTTCATCTACAAAATTTTTCCATAATAACTACCTATAGCTATGTATTCAAATTCATTATTAGATAATTCAATGTAATTTTTCTTTTTAATGCACCACGAAACTAGCAACTTTCCCAGAAAGTGACATGATCTATAGGTTATTTTTCTATCTAACATCCATCCACCAAAATTATCCCCAGTGTAACTTACTAAATAAAATTCTTGTCCTCAAGGTAAAAAAAATCCTAAATTCGTTGTATATTTGATTTATTTTAAAATTATTTTAATAGCAAGTAAGTGTGGTTCCTTTGGATTTTCATGAAAATGAGCATGCATACACAATGTAAACATAATTTCTGGTTGGATAGCTTTCAAGTAGATAAGGATTTCCATCATACCTCAATAACTGGTTTGATCAATAGGTTTCCTAGTATCACCTAGATCTAATTTAATGGTGGAACTCATAGGAGTATCGCGACTTTTAGTGATATCCAGATTAAAACATTTTAAAAGATAGTTTTTATATTTACATCGGTTAAGAATAATTACTTATTTGTTTTGAAAAATATGAAATCCAATAAAGAAATTGAGTTCTCCCATTAAACTAATTTAAATTTCATTTTTCAATATTTTAGAAAAATCCAAACAAAGATAATTTTTTGAAGATCCAAAAATAAAATCATCAATATGGATTTGTTTGACTAACACATCTTTTGAAATTTGTTTTATAAAAAGATTAGAATTTTATATTCCTTTTGAAACACATTTTGGAATCAGATATTATTGAGCTTATAATACCAATCTCAAGGAGCTTTTTTAAAACCATATAACGCTTTAATAAATTTAAAAACATGATTAGGATAATGAGGATTTGGCAAACTAGGGGTTGTTCCCCAAAAAAATTCTCAACAATAAACCCATACAATAATGCACTCTTGACATCCATTTTTTAAATATGTAAATCTATATGATATTCATAGGAAATAATGATTTTTATGGACTCAATTCTTACTACCAGTGAAAAGGTTTGCAAATAATCAATTCCTTGTTCCTGACTATAACCATGTCCAACAAATAGTGTTTTTTTCTAACTATATTACCTGACTCATCCACTTTATTCCCAAATACAAATTTACTTCCAATAGTAAATTTTTAGTTGAGACTATCAACAAGTTCATGTAATTTATTTCATTCAAATTTATTCAACTCTTATTACATTGAAATTACCCAGAATTCAGTATTAATTACTTCAATGATGTTCTTAGGTTCAAGGTTTGACAAGAAAGATTTATGTTCAACCTGATTTCTAACAGAATATCTACTTTTAATTCCTCTATCTAGATCTCATACAATAGTATTTAAATTATGAATATTGATAGTTATAATACTTTTAGAGAAATTAGGACACGTTACTTATATATTTTTAGTTGGAATTTCTTGAAATACCTCAGAATTGGATGATTCTTTGGTTTATTTTATTGTGGAATCTAAAGATTTGTAATTTAAATTCAAAGAAGATATGCCATAATCAAGGTTTTATAACGATTTATTAGTCCCTTGTAGATTAGTTTCATTAATTTTTACGTGGACTAATTCTTCCATAGTTTTGGTCTTCTTATTAAACACTATTTAGGCTTTACTAGAAATTGAGTAACCAATAAAAATTCATTCATAACTCTTGGAGAATAATTTGTAAATATTGTCCTTAGTGTTAAGAATAAATACTTTGAAACCAAAAACTATAAATTAATTAACCATTGGTTTCCTATTATCCCACAACTCATAAGAATACTTCTTAAGAATAGGGTTAATCAAAACTCTATTTGTGATATAGCAGTCTGTATTGATAGTTTCTTCCCAAAAATAGATATGTAGGTCACACAAATTTAGAATAGTCTAGTCTATATCTCATAAGGTTGTATTTCTTATTCAAAAAAATAAATTCTACCAAGGAATCATAGGAGCAGATAAGTTATGAGTGTAACCATTTTGTGAGAAAAATGACTCAAAATCTTGATTTTAAAAATCATGACCATGGTCACTTCTTAAGGGTTTAATCCTAATTCCAGTAAAATTTTCTACAGACATAGAATACATTGTGAAATTAGGAGATGCTTTACTTTTTTGGGACATAAAATATAACCAATTATACCTATAATATCCACCTATAAGAACATAAACATATTTCGTCCCATTAAGACTAAAAATTATACAAGGACCAAAAAATTCATTTGGACCAACTCAAGAGGTTGAGAAGATGACACTTATTTCTTATGATCGGAAGACACATTGTTTTGTTTCCCTTTTAGATAGGGGTTAGAGACTTTATCAGCTGGGAACTCAAGTTTATGTAGATTCATAACTAACTCTTTTTTATTTAGCTTTCTAAGTGAGTTAATGTTGCAATGGCCTAGTCTCCTATGCCAAATCCAAGATTCCATATAAAAAACACTCAAAAATGATACAATATGAGAAATGAAAGAAGTAAATCTATATCATAAACATTGTCATTTGTTAAGGCACTAAATATTAAACCATTGATTTAATTAAAAATACTAAAAGAATCATTCTCAAAATTAATATGGAAACCATCATCACACAATTGATAGATACTAAGAATATTATATTTAAATAATCAATATATAAGTATTTGGAAATTAAAACTGAATTTTTGTTACCAATCTGGCCTAGGATGATGATTTTTCCTTTATCATAGTCACCAAAGGTGACATAGACACCATCATCCTTGATAACTCTCATTTGAAAGTTTGAGATCATTATTTTCTTTGAGCAGTTTAATATTATACTCTTTTTCTATATATATCTTGGACGTACCATTTACAGTTAGAGTGTGTTTTCTTTTCAAAAAATTGCACTTATATTTTAATTCATTAAAGGTGTCTTCCAAAAAATTGTAGTAGTCAAATTATTATTCATTTGTCATATTTTCATCATCATGTTTTTTACTGTTAGACTTATTATATTTATCAGGCGCATTCATAGGTAGAATATCAAAAATAGTGGGTAAAGATGTTTCCCCACTGACTTTAGTCATAAATCAAATTTTTTTATCTATCCATATTTTCTTCTAGTGAAGAATCTGAGTCACTCAATCTATCTTTAGTTTAACTTAATATGGAATTCATATAATTTTTATATCAAATATCCTTTTCATCATATTTATTTTTGTATTTGAGCTTAGGACAGTCATATTTTTTGTGGCCTTTCATTTTTCATTCATAATAGAAAACTTTCATTGAATCATCATCCATTTTCTTCTAATTCCATCTATTGTCATAATTTTATTTATTGTTTGGTTTTTAGAAATATATTTTCTTCCTATACACATTTTTAAATCATATGGCTAGGTGATCTATTTACTCAACACTATCAGAAGTAGATTCATTATCACTTGAATCAACAACTTGTACCTTTTCTTTTCTTTTTTCCTTTTGTTGTCTAAGAGCAGTATACTTGAAATCTATTGACCTTATCGTTGGATTATCATCCTCACCATGGTTTACTTTAAGTTATTATTTGGTCATCATAAGCTTACTTATCAATTCTTTTACTGGAAGATTACTAATATCGTAGGATTCTATGACTGACACTGAAGTGCCTCTTTATATTTTAGGTAGAAATCTCAACAATATTATTATTTGGTACTTTTTAAAAATAGGCTTTCCTAGTGAGTTCATGATGTTGAAAATATCATTAAACTTGAGGCACTTATCAAAAGTATGATAATCATGGTTCATTTTAAAAATATAATATTTAATAGTGTAAGTATCAAGCCATATATCTTTCACATATTTTGTTCCTTCATGTGAGAGAGCTAGGGTATACCAAATCTCAAAATATGTTTTACATGAAAAAATTATATTAAATACTTCATTACCTAAGGAATGGTATAAGGAATTCCTGTCTTTTTAATAATTATTATAAGAATCCCTAGTTTCATTATCCCATGTATTTCTATTAGCATTATGAAGTTTATACTCATCTTCTATGGATGTCCAAATCTAAAAATCCATACTTTCAATATGCATTTTCATTTTTATTTTCCATTGGGCATAATTAGCCCCATTATAGAATGTAGGTCTATTGATAGCAGAACATTTTTTATGATTATCCAATCTAAAATATTAGATTATATAAAAATATATAAAGAACTGAAAATTGAGAACTAATAAAAATGTTAAGGTGTTTAACACTAAACTAAAATCAGAGTTAAAAAGATATTCAAAAAATATTTTAGTTCCACTGATACCAAATGTTTATCAGAGTGAGTTTCTCAAGAGGGGGTTAATTGATTACCCAATAAATATTTCTATCTAAAATGGATTATTTTGAAATCCCCAAAATATTCAAAAAACTACTAAGTTCGTCAAAATAATTAGTATGATATATATCTTAATAGTTTTAAGGATTTATCTAAATATTTATTAGGTATCGAATGAATAATATAGATAATATTATTTAATCTTTTGAAATCAATTTACTTGACCAAAATACTATATAAACACAAATTATTTTAAATCTTCAATGTTTAACTTTTGTTTATAGTTAAAATAGTTTTATGTTTTAATGATGAAAACACACAACATATAAAATAATGAATACAATAGGTTGAGTATCAAGTAGAGACATTGTTTTCTCTAATTGGTTATCACCCGAAACCAACTAGTTTATATTAAATAAATAGATGATCCACAACTTGGATCATGTTTTACAACAGATAACACTTTTCAGGTCACATGTGATCTATTCCATAGTTATTTGTGGGAGTAATGATAAACAAGACACACATGGACCACTACCACTCTTATCTGTGGGGAAAATAAATAAAAATAAAGCTTAAGAATTTATCATTTATCTTTTATTTGTCTTAGGATACACTATGCATACATAAAATACAGAATAGCACACACTTATCAATTATAATAAAATATAAATAAAAACAGGCAATCTAGGTGTAAAGAGTTTACAGATTCTTATTTTGTTTCATTCACCATTTAAATCCTTATTTTATTTAATAATAAGTCTCGAGTCGGGTTTTCTTGAAATCATCAAAAAAACAAGGTGTCACAAACTATTGTTTTCTAACTAGAAAAAAGCACTTAATAAGATGATAAAGTTCATCTTCTTCATCAAGATTTCATATCAAGTCATCTCATTGGATTTGAAATAGGTTCGTATAGATAGATTTTGATATTTAGGAATCCTATAATATTTATTCAACATGTAATACCTTATAAACTTTTTAATGATGAAGTTTTCTATGGCTTGTATCAACAATAGAAGTGAGGATACAATCTAAAGATTCTTTTTCATAATTCAAGTAATGAAAAACTTTTTATCAGACATTTAATGCATAATATTTAAAATAGTAAATATAATTAACTTAAATAAAAATATCAGTTAGAAATATATAATTCAAAAAAAAATAAGTAAATTGATATAAATAGTGATATTGTTTTAAGCTTAGGTAGTGTCTCATGTTCTGGTGGTATGATATTAGTCATACATTTCTCTACCTGAATGTTATTCTGGATGTGTGAAACTGGTGGTGTATTCAAATTATCCAAATATATAAAAAACTAGAAGTATGAAATTGGTGGCATCCCATACAATGATTTATGGTTTTCCAGTGTATGCTCTGATGGTGTCTTAGACTTAGAAAAATTTTCAGTGTTAGTGATATGAGTTTGACGGTGTGAAATTGATTGTGTCTCATCTACTGGTATCTCATAAATTTTTTTAATTTACAATGTGACATCTTGAGATGTGTCAACCAAAGGTGTCTAACTCAATGGTGTCTCATACTTTTCCACATCTTTAGTTTAGTGGTATGATAGTTTGGCAGTGCAAAGTCATAGTGGTATCTCAGACTAAGAGAATTTTTTTACTAGTGGTGTGTCATGAAAAACAGTATCTCATACATACATATTTTTTACAAGAAATTATGAAATTCATTATTAGTATTAAGTACATGATTTTTGGATCATTAAAACAAAGAGTTAGACAAAACAAAATTCCTATAAGTTCTGTATGTAGGTAAATCCTCTATTTTTCAGTTTTTAGTATTATCAACTTTATAGAAATAATTATAAAATCCAAGAAGGAGGATCAATCATTGTAGGAAAAGGTATAATCCATTAATATGGAAACGTTTCATAGTTTTAATATTGATGAAAATGGTGTCTAATGATTTGTAAAAATATTATGGGTGCCTTGTGATTCCCAATTGAGGAGAGAGTTATGTATTAAAGCATATAGTTCTTCATTTTCCATTCATTCGGGAAGCAGTAAGATATAAACAAGCCTTTTGGAATATTATTGGTGGGGTTGAATGAAAACATATATTTCTGAATTCACCATGAAGTTTTTGAATTTTTATTACATCAAAGAATAATGAAAACTAACGAAGAGAATGATTCAACCTTTGGAAGTGTCATAGTGGAAATCGAAAAATATATCAATGAATTTTATGGTAGTATTTCCAAATATATATCAAGATAATAATGATATTTGGGTTATTATGGGTTTATTAAATAAATATTCACATCTCCTTCCCATATGAGAAATAATGTATTTATTTTAGATTTCTCTACTATATCTAAAGGATATATTCATGTCACATAGAGTGTGTCTCTTCATTGTATCATACATTTATCTGCAGTTCACATCCAATTTTATAAAATGAATTTAGAATTCAAACAGTACTGAATTAAATTTGAGTACAACTTTTGATACTTAATATAATAGACAGTCTGAGCATAAAATTCATACCATGCAAGATATGCCTCATTCTTGTTCTTTAGATTACCAAGGATGTTGGGATAAACATCTTTCTTTTGTTGAGTTTTCTTATAAAACTAGTTTTCATTCCTATATATAAATGGAACCATTCTTGGAATTATATGGAATGTAGGTTTGGACATAGTTTTTTTCATATAATGTAAGTGAAAGGTGGCTGATGGGAATAGAGTTAGTGGAGAAAATTACAAATAAAGTGTGGTTGATCAATCAATATATGAGGATAGCCTATATGAGGAAAAAAATCTATGTGGAAAATATGAGGAAATATCTTTCTTTTGAGATAGTTGATCATGTATTTATTAATTTTTCACTATGAGAAAGTGTTATGCATTTTGCAAAGAAAGGGAAGAAAAGTCTATGGTTCATTGTACCATGAGAAATATATGAAAAATTTGGATTATTTTCCAATTGAGTTTCTTTTCCATCAATTTTATCTCAATTACAAACCATATATCTTGTTTCAGTGTTAATTATATATGTGTTAGAGTCACCTCAATTTTTGAGCCCAGAATTAGTTAAATATAAAGAGAATATTTCCTATAATGTACAACTGGTTCATATTCCTGACTATATAGGAAAAAATCAAAATATGGTGATTCTTCGGGTTATGATTTTAGGGAAAAACATATTTTTAATGGGGAAACATGGGAATCTAAAAATGCTCTGAGGGAATGATATCCCCTCTTTTTTAATAAGTTAATAAAATTTGGAGGAAGAAATTTAAAAAATGGAAGAAGAATTTAACAACCCAGGTAATGATATAATTAATAATTTTTTTATTTATTAAGATGAATTATATAGTTATATTAGTTATAAAAATACTAAATATATTTTAATCAAAAAATGAAATAGTTTTATCGAAACTCTTTCTTCCTAAAATTTTATTTAAAAGATTAATTTTATAATTTTAGAATTTTAATTTTAAAGAATGGATATAAATTTTGGAATAAAAATATAAATATTTATATTCAGTGACATTTTGGGATTTTTTGGGAAATATTAATTTTTCAATGAACGTTGAAAATTACCAATTTTTGTAAGAATGACTTTTATTTTTAATAAATTAAGTAATTTAAATATATAAATATGTTTTTGAATATGATTTCATTTAAGTTATAATTTTTATTCTATATATAATCAAATTAATTACATTTAAACCAACTTTATAATGGTTTTCTGTTTGGGTTTGTTTTTCAGTTTTAAAATAGGTTTTTCTAAAATTTGTTTTAAAATGCATAATGTTTCTCTATTTCAATTAATTAAATTAATCCATATTGGGGAATGGTTTAAACTAAATTTATATATTATATGTAATTTTATATTTATTTATTTTCATACAATTATTATTATTATTCAAAGAGTTAAAATACACTCATCTTTTTCTAAAAAAATTATTCTTCCTAAAAACCCACTTTCTCAAAATATCTACGGAATTAAGTTTAAATTAAAATTTTCCACTAATGTGAATTGATTTTGTTTAAATTGATTACATATTGTGAATCATCAAAATTTATAATTTTTAATAAGGAAAAATTAATATTATGACCAAAATAAATACTAAAAATAGTAAAACAAATAATTATGATGGTTAAGGTAAAAGGGAGTTTACCAAGAATTAAAGTGAAAAGATAAGGGAAAAATAACCTATAAAATAGTATAAAAACTATATACTAGTAATATTTATACGATACCACCAATAAGGTTTTACAAAATTCCAATTTGGACCCTTTTTACATATAAAAATAGTAGGAGCACTCAATTATTTCCAGAAATAGAAAGTGCATCCTCTCCCCCACTTATAAAAGGCCACCTCTACTCCTCCTCTTTTAACATCTTTAAAACTATTTGGTTCGGCCAATACCAACACAAATCACTTCCCAAAATAAAAAACCTTATACTATATGCCTTAGATTGTGAAGAAATTCTTCCTATAAATGATTTTGGGGAAAACCAAAAGAGGATACCCAAAGAGGAGATAATGTTCTTCAATTAGTGTTTTATTTTATTTCATTATCCACCCCCATTGAATTATTATTAAAACATGGTTATATAAAAACCTCAGTATCATTGTTATAGTAATATGTTATTATATTAATGTAATAACCTAAATTACTTCCATCTTTGATTAAATGGGTTACAAAATCATCATTCATGTGTACGGAAGACTACCACCTCGCCAGATGATGTTATTTTCTTTTTCATTACCTCTTATCAAAGTTCTGTATGGTGATGGATATCAATTTCATATATGATATTTATAAAATCTTTATACCTTTGTAGTCATTATATCATATAAAAATTTTTTCCTTTCCATTTCATAGGGGACATGATAACGTCGCTCATGTGTACGACAGACTATTGCCTCATAAAGAAATGTGACTAGATTTTTTTTAATGAAAAAAATAGAAGGTAATATAAGGAAATATAATGAATATATGTGATATAAATGTAATAATTCCAATATTAATTCCATATTTATAATTACAGAAATATTATATGTCATTTTCGTTCTTACATTTTCATTTTAAAAAAAATTTACAATATCATTCATGGACGTCTAGACTACGACCTAAATAATTTCATTGAAAAATACAAACATTAGTCATGTGTGTGTGCAAACTACCATCTCTACGATCATCATGTTAGTTTTTTTTCTTAACTATATTTAATAATCAATTTTAAAATTATAATGTTTGTACAAATATGAAAATTATTTCATTATTATTATTTGGGATATGTTTAAATAATGATATATTTGACCATGGTCAACCTACCAAAGTCATTATTAACACATCAGTTGAATATGTTAAAAAAATTCAACATAATCTTAATAAATGATGTAATTTAATATAAAAAGCTTATAATTTAAATAAATGTAATAATATACTTAATAAATTTATTCATTCAAATACAAAATTAATATGAGTTCGTTATTCAGGTAGATGAGGACACACGTGACAAGTCAAACTCAAGGTAAGAGACTTCATCTCAATTCCCTTTTTGACGCATATTTTGATGTTATGTATCTATATTCTATTATGAAGTGTATATATAGACCCTTTGGCATTTTATATCACACATTTATCTTTACTCAATGTATTTAATGTTTTTTAATGTTATTCTTTTATAGGTATTATGTTTTAAATATTTCCAATTTCATAAGGGACAATTATTATACATAAATACTCTTAAAGTTTTCCTTTAAAATCCCTTTCTCTCCCATGTTTCTGTTTTTAAAATTATTTTCAATTATTTTTATATAGACATAAAATATTAATAAATTTCATTTTACTTTATTTTATAGGTTTTCAAAAGGAATTTTTTACTTTCTTTAAATGATTTTTTTGACAAATGACAAATAGAATGATTAATTTATGAAGTATATGGAGACTAAAAAAATTATTCCAATACGAATATTATCTAATTTATAACTTCCTTTTAAATCATATATGTTTTCTTAAACAAAAAACAAACTTTACTTTTTTTGATATTTTGTTATTGAAAATGGTTTTTATAAGAAAATGGTATTTAGATATCCGAAAGTGATTTGTATAAAATTTTAAAAGATATTTTCTTAAATTTTATTATTAAATGTGATAAAATAACATGTTTTACTCATTTTTCAATTCATATAAATTATATATAACATATTCTCCTAGATATCACATGGAGATCCAGTTAAAGCTTCTGTTATGAGTGTTTTTATATAGTGACCCAATGCATTGGGTAATATCTATGTTCTCTAGAGAATTATATTGGAAGTTGGATATATGGTTATTCTAATTTGAAAGTGTTTTGTAAGGGTTCTATAAGGTTTCTATAAGATGATGTCTCATTTTAGCTACATTAATTTTCAATAATTTCAAATTATTTTTCATGGGAATAATTTGTTTTCAAATAGAAAAATAAATGATATTATTAAAGGAATGATAATTCCCATTATGAGAAAAAAAGTAACATTTTTGAGAAAAGGATTTTCATTTGTTTTCATTTTTTCACTGGACTAACTGTAATCTTTTTTTTATGTTCCGTACTGAGATTTTTGTAGTCAGCCCATGTTTCTAAAAAATCACAAGATTTAAGGATGGTAAGGGAAAGGGAGAGGTCCAGCTGAATATCAAGAAGAGTTTTCATGAAAAGAAAACATGTTTTATTTTACACGTTTAACATGATGAAAAAATTGATACTAATCAAAAGTGTCTAATTTATATTATATAGTTTTTTATGTATGCATTATGACCTAATTAAATAAACCTATTAAAATAAAAAAGATCCTCAAAGTGAAATAAAGTAATATTCTTGAATTGAAATAATATATTTTAAATTTTTAAGGCCTGATCTTTATATGTAATACAATTTAGCTCATTGAAATAATTATCATATTGAATTTTTATAAAAATATTTTTATACTTTTGAACATTTTCTATTTGAGAAAATGCTTTCTCGTCATGTCTATGGGTTTAATTTACAATTTAATTATCACACATATGTGTATGGAATTTTAAAATATGGATTAAATATTTTTCATTACAATAATTTATATTATCTGAAAAGTTCAACATAATTTTTAACAATAATTAATAGTAAAAATAGTAAAAAATATTTATCGTGGTAAAGGTCAAAATAGTTTTACCATGGGGGACAATCTAAAAATATGATAGTTAAAAATGACTAAAAAATTTCCCAACACTCATTTTATTTGAATATTTCAATATTATCCCTTATTCTCTCAATAAGGGTCCATTTTCCCTCTTTTTCAAAGTTAAAAATCATATGTACACCATTTTCTTTTGAATAATTACAAGTGTGTCACTTACACCACTTATAAAATCCCACCCATCTATTGTCCCCATCACTCTTCCTAAACACGTTGGTTATTCAATGACCAACCAAAATACCATACATAAATAATTTATATGATCCTATAATGCTTAGTTTTTCCATAAACCCAACCTAACAAGCCTTTGGGTGCAAACCAAAAGAATTTGACTAAACAAGAGGTAATGTCCCAAACTAATATTTTTAGTTTATTTCCTCTGCTGACTCTATAAATTAGTATTAAAACATAATTATATAATAGCATCTATATATTAAATATACTTATATGTTTTTATGTTAAATTAATTAGTAAAACTATCTAATATTCCATCAAAAGGGTTACAAAATCATTATTCTAATGTACGAAGGGATACCGCCTCACAAACCAATGTTTTTCTTTTTCCATCAAAACCTCTCACGGATGGATATAATGATAGGTTTTATGATTATATATTATATTTAGGATATTATTATACTTATTTAATTATTATATTAAAAATACCATCATACTTTCCATCTTTTGGGAATACGAAACATCTGTCGTGTGTATGGTGGACTACCTCCTTGTGAAGTGTTGTGATTCATTCATGCCTTACATGGAAGGTAATAAGGATAGTGGTTATGATAATAATTAATATATATAAAATAAAAATTATTTTTAGTCTAAATATTTTATTTAACTTTCTTTACTTCAATTGTTTGATAAAATGGAAACAACATTCATGTGTATGTATGACTTACCATCTCCATGAATAGTGTATTTTACTTTCTATCTCTAAATTTTATAGATAACTCTAAGAAAATATATAATGAATATATATTATTTTTATGTAATTTTTAAAATTCTATACACTATAGAACCTTGATTAATGTAATAGGACCAAAAATAAAAAAATAAACACATACATGAAAAACAAAGCAGTTATTACACAAAACTTAACATTAACAAGGAATTGTTAGTAAAAATGTAATAAAATGTCATAATAAAATCATATATGGTATGACATATATAACAATGATTATATAATATATTCATAAAAAACTTATAATTATTATAAAGTATTTTTTAACATGTATAAGGGAAGTTTCTACTTATGTAAAGAGATTTTCTTCTCGCCTTTAACTTATGTGAGACAAATTCCATATTCACAAACTATTTCTTTAATCTATTATATATACTAACCCTGAATATATTTTATTATCTTCATCCTTAAAATGATATGGGTTTATATAAACATTTTAGAATCTCACTTTCATGGGGATTATGGTTCAAAAGTTACCATATTGGTATTAATTTTTTGTCAAATGTTTTTTATTGAAACATATGTTATGTTGCGCACACATATTATTTTATGAAGTGTATATAAATAACATTTGACATATAATATCATGAGGGTATTTATTATCATGATAGTGTATATTTCATTTTCTAACGTCACTCGATCCGGTACTCACTCATGTGGCCGAAACAGTTTGGTTACGGGACATCAAGGGTGCCTCCTTGTATGTTGAATGTTGCCAAAAAGTAGTGGGGGTTTGATAAGTATAGTGGGGGGACTATACCCCTAGTTATATAGTTACAAAATACTAAAATAATTATATAATAATAAATATCAGAGTAAAATAAATAATATACTAATATAATAGGGTAGAATATAATAATAATAAAAAACGGAATAATCCCATGAATATTAAAGGAATAATACAATAACAAGATGAAATGTACCTATATTTCATGCAATAAGTAATATAAATAAAATACTAGAAGACTCAAATAATTACTCAAAATTCCCTAGTCTTAATCCCCATGTTGATCCTGTCTCCAAACTCGATTACATCATGTACGAAACAATCAACAGTAGGGTATGATGTGCTTGTCAAATCCTACATCAATGTATTTTGTTGGGGTACCAAAAAATAACCCAAATTGGGTATGAGTATAACTTAGTAGGTTGAAAACAGCATGTCTAAATAACACAAATCTGGTTCAAAAACTTCTTTATATAAATTCCATCAATAAATCAAGTTTAAACTCAGAATATAAGCATTATAGTAGATATCAGGGCCAAGCATAGTACATAAAAATTTCAGCATTAATTAGGTACAAGAACGGTATATAAGTATTTTAGCATGTGTCACTATGCATTACCCACTATATAATAATTTCTTCATTAATCACTTTGGAGAGCCTTCTATATAATCATTACAGCAAGAATCATTGGGAATAGTAGTAAGGATATCATAATATCACATCATATGTCTCAATGGTTAATTATGAAAATTATTAGTTACCTTTCTATTACACATTCCATTTATCATTTGGTCAAAAAACAATAACAAGCCATTCACTTCAATTATCATCCCACACCAAGACTAATCTATATCAAGAAATAACCCAAAACCCATGTCCTGCTAAACACACTATAAATCATTATGTAAATCATTTATAATTAAGGGTTATCTAACGCTAATTTTATAATATAGTTCATATTAAATTGGATCCAAATGTATTCCATTAAAAAATCCAAATCAATATTGAATTAATTTAGGAACATGTTACGTTGGCACAATTTCAATATTGAACATCTATTCCAATAAAAAGACTATAGGGATATGGTTTAGAACCCCTGCCTTAAATTAGAGATTAACTTATCACTTCTAAAAGGTAATTCCAAAACAAAGGTTCATTGGATCTTGAGATAAAACGATGAAAAAAACATATGAAGATTAACATCAAAACCAAACATGGTCCAAATATTCCAGCTCCCTAATAGAGAACAATAGAAGGGGAAGAGAAAACCAAATCCAAAGACCTACCAGAGATTTATTACACAAATAGGATATTTGGAATATAATATGTCACTACAAAATCACCTATAGAAATGTACAATGTCAAGAGGGTGAAGCTGCACTGATGTAATGTGAGGAGAAAACATTTATAGAGCTTCTTAAAATAATTGGTCGAAATATTACAGAGCATATAACTCATTTAGACATTGTTTATTTATTTTAGAGAGATACATTGAGAACCCCATCGCCTTGGGTTAATATTAATCTAGCTTCACTTTTACATGATGTGAAATTTGTACATAATGGGTAACCATTTAACACCCTGTACAAGTTCATGACATGTATCTGGTGGAATTTATATGTAGTGTAATATGTACAGAGTGTGAAATATCTTATCAAATAGATTTTAGACCATTTTTCTACATACTGATTTGAACCACCTTCAACACCATCAAATGTATGGAAAACCTCTCATAAACCCATTTAACACATTTTTACCAGACATAATTAATTGAAACATAAATACTTCCCAAAACATTCGGTCATTTTCCCAAAAATAAGATCTTCTTCTCTGAACAAGTCTTAGTAACCATGTATTAAAGAAAAAGGAATACCAAACAAAAGGAATTTAACACAATACTCAATGAGGGACATACATAGAAAAAAGAGAGGATCTATCAACCTCCACACCATATAATAATACATCCTTGAGAAAATCCAAGCATCATTGTGGGGTCTCAGAAAAAAATTCTTTCCATTGTGCACACATATTAGAATCCCTCTCCCTTTTCTCCTCCTAAACATTCTCATGATTCCATTTTACTTGAACCAAAGGTAAATTCCTACCCTAGAGATACTTGTCCTTATGGTCCACAAATCATATCAGATTATCCTCGTAGGATGAATTATCACAAAGTTCAACATCGTCAACACCCATTCTATGAGAAGGGTCAAGATAATATTTTTCAAGCTGTGACATGTGAAACACATCTTGCATGGAACTATAGTAATATGAAAGGTATAATTTGCACACCACTGGACTAACCAAATCTGTTATCCCAAAGGGACTGACAAACCCATGTTCTAGTTTTCTTTATTTCCTAATACAAAATTTCGCCAACCTAGGTGACCGCTGATGGAAAAAATGAGGACTAACATAGAACTCCAAAGGTTATGTTCAATGGTCAGCATATTATTTATGCATGATTTATATGGTCACCAACCACCCCCTGATCAACAAAACCATATAAGACGTCTCTTGCACAATACTACTCCCAATAAGCACTGACACACCTTCCTCTAACCAATAAAGAGGAAAATCATTTCATTCTATATGAGGCCTCAAAGGGTTCTATCTGTATTGATGGTTGAAATTTGTTTTCATATGAAAAACTCAACATGTTTTATATGTTTCTAACATAAACCACTAAAATCTAAAATAATGGCTCATAACATTTCCTCCAAAACATGAATAGTCCATTTAGATTGACCATTAGTCTGAATATTGTTGGTTTTTCTTTGAAGAACCTAGATCCCAAGGTCTTCTGATGACCCTTCCAGAACTATGATATGAAATGAGGATCTCTATATGAAACGATTCTCATTGTAACCCCACGTAGCCAAACTACCTCATGCACCTAAAGACTACCCAGATCATCAACTATAAAGGACTCCCTCATAGATAAAAAGTGGGATACCTTCATAATTCAATCCACAATCACACATATATCATCATTCATAAAGATTTTATAGGGTAATACAATCTTGAAATCCATAGTGAAATCAACCCTTTTTCTATTCAGGAATGGGAAGAGGCTGTAAAATCCCAGTTAGACCCTAATGCTTGGATTTCACCAGCTGAAAAGTGGACCATCTATCCAAAATACTAGCTAACTATTTCTTCATTTCTATCCACTAGTAATTTCTACTGAGATCATGATATATATTTTTCAAACACACATGTACCTGCCATATAAAATCATGAACCTCTCTCATTAAATCCTCATAAATGCAAGGTGTAACTCATACTCAGCCATGGAAAAAAATTGAAACATTCAAGAGACAATACCAATGGTGACTCCCCACAATATATGATATCTTTTAGAACTAAGCCCTCCAGATTAGATAACTACTTAGTCATGATCTGGTCCAAAATAATGGGTATTAAAGATATTTAACTCAGAGTTACTCATCCCTGAGGCTCTTAAAAATAAATATTCATTTTTGTAAAGAGTTTTATCATCCAAAAATCATATAAAGTATCACATAATACCTCTTTATACATATTTTGGATTAATTAATAGGAAAATATATTTCTCTTTACTGATGTATAATCCATCTTGAAGTAAAAAAATTTACAAATACTTGACCCACTTCTGCTGCCAAAGGATCAGATCATGCAAAGAAAATATGTACGTGAGGCACTTGTGGTCTGTGTATACTAAAATCCTCTAATCTAAGAGACAATTACTCCTACATCTCTATGCATGTACCACTCCTGCTTACTCCAAATCATGTGTATGGTATTTTCTCTTATGTTGTCTTAGTTATCCAGATCTATAAGCAACCACTTGATTCTCCTCCATTAGAACTACTTCGAATCCAACTCAGGGTGCATCACAATACAAGTCATATTCTTTTTTCATCATTGGTAAAGTGAGGATAGGTACTGAGGTCATCCTAAATTTAATCTACTGAAAATATCTCTCGTAAGTATCTAACCAAACAAGCTTCACCCACTTATTGGTTATCCTTGACATCAAGGTTGCTAGATTGTAGAAGTATTCAATAAATTAATGATAATAACCTATTAAAATAAGAAATATCAATATTTTTTAGAAATTATTGGGATTCTCCCAAGATACCATGGCTACAAGTACTATAAATGTGTGTTATACCAATGGGGAACAACTATAACATAGGCCTTTATAACGCTAAAAATTTCCTTTATCAACGCTAGAGAAGTGATGACTACTTTAGCGATATTAAAATCCCAATACTTTTATCAATGATAAAAAATATCTAAAAATTTAACCTTTATCATCACGTATGGACTGATAAAGATCTCTTTTATGAGTGCTAATAAAAGAAACTTTTATCAGTTCTTTCTCAAGAGCTGATAAAAGATTGTTTATCAGTGCTTCTAAAAGAACTGATAAATGGGTATATTGTAGAATTCTATTAAAAGACACTACAGAATTAAAAAAACCATTAAATAAGGAAACAAATTTATGAATTTAGGATTTAAATTAACATAAAAAATATAATCTCCTTTTCCTGGTCTTCGCGATGTGATGCAAGTTTTAAACTAAAATGACAATTATATATTGAAAAAATAATCTTGGAGGTATACCAGTCTCACCATGCACTCTATTGATGTTAGGATGATTCTTACATGTCTCAAATTACTTATGGAAAACATTCCTAAATTATCTAAACATTAGGAATGTGATTGCCCAGTTTTGAGTATGTCACTTATCTTTTTTACTAAAATTTTATTTTAAACTGGAAATAAACAATTTAACTAATAATGGTAATATCATGTGTTTAATTGATTTTAAATAGATTCCTACACATCAAAAATAACTTATTAATAATTTTATTAAATTATAAATACAATAAAAGAACATTTACTCATCTTTTAGTGAGTGAAACATTTTAACTAAAATTTTGATTTTAAACTGATAATGGACACATTGTGTCTCGAATTGAGATCTGGTGGGTTCCTACACATCACAAATGACTTATGGATCATTTTCCTAAATTATCAAAACTATCTGAATGTGTTTACTCTATTTTGAGTAGGTGATTTGTCTTTTTTACAAATATTGATGTCAATTTTAAATAAAAAGAGGCACTTTGAGTGATATCATTCACACAATGCATTATATTGAGGTTCAGAAAATTATTAAATGTCCAAAAATGGAATATAAATCCCTTTTATAAAGTTTTAAAATAATAAAAATAAGTTCACATGGTTTTGAAAATGTCACATGTCTTTTTTTTACTAAAATGTCATTTAAAACCAGAAACACACACTTTGACTCATATCGATAACATCGTGTATTAGTTTTATGTGAGTACAAAACATAAATGTCACAAATGACATATGATTCAATGTACTAAATTATCAAAAACATCCAATCGCATTTTCTCATTTTTCAGTGAGTGACATTTTTATACAAAAGAGTCGATTTTATAATGATAACGGACACATTGAGTCATACCGAGAACACTATTCTTTGGAGTGAGGTGAGGATTATGAATATAGGTCAAAAATTACTTATGGGTCATTTCCCTAAAGTATCAAAATAACATGAATTCATTTTATCAGTTTTTAGAAGGTCATTTTTCCTTTTTTTTTAAATTGACGTCATTTTTAAATAAAAAGGTGCACATGGAGTCATACCGGTCAAACCATGTGTCAGATTGAGGGACACTTAATTCCTAAACAACTCAAATGACTTATGGAACATTTATAAAACATATCAAGACAATCCAAAGTTAGTTTCTCAATTTTAAGTACATCCCTAGGTTTTTTACTAAAATGTCATTTTAAACTTGAAAACACACTCTGACCTATACCGATCACATTGTGTATTATTTTGATGTGAGACTAATTCCTACACATCAAAAAGGACTTATGAATATATGTACTCAATTATCGATAAAATATTATTATGTTTTCTTTATTATTAATGAGTAACATTTTTTGAACTAAATAATAGATTTTCAACTGATAATGTACACCTTGAGTCATAGTGGTCACATCGTGCATTGAATTAAGATGAAGATGATTTCTACAGGTCTCAATTGACATGTAGATCATTTCCATAAACTATTAAGACAACCAGAATATGTTTTCTTGGTTTTGATTATATTGGTTGTCAATTTTACTAAAATTAATATCAATTTTAAATAAAAATAAGAACATAGAGTCATATCTGTCACGCCATGTTTCAGATTGTGGTGTGGATAATTATTACATGTCTCAAATGACTTATGGATCATTTTACTAAACTATAAAAATAATCTAAATTCGTTTTCTCAATTTCAGTATGTCACTTGTTTTTTTACTAAAATGTCTTTTTAAACTGGGATCTCATACTTTGACCTATATCTATCACATCATGTATTATTTTGATTTGAGACTAATTCATACAGATCATAAAGGACTTGTGAATTTATGTCATTAATTATAAAGAAAATATGAGTATGTTTTATTTGTTTTATGTGAGGGACTTTGTTTGAATGAAACTGTCGATTTTAAACAAAAAACGGACACATTGAGTCATAACGGACATACTGTACATCTAATTGAGGTGTGGACGATTCCTATATGTCTGAAATGACTTTTGGGTAGTTTCCAAAAATTATCAAAACTATAAGAATATGTTTAATTCGTTTTGAGTATGTCAATTTTACTTTGTAGTAAAATTAATGTCAAATTTAATTAAAAGGAAGCTCTTAGAGTCATACTGGCCACACCGTGTGTTGGGTTGAGGTGTGGATAATTACAATATGTCTCAAATGAGTTATGGATCATTTTTCTTAAGTATCAAAACAATCTAAATGCATTTTATTATTTTTTAGTATCTCACTTGTTTCTTACTAAAATTTCATTTTAAACTATAAACACACACTTTGACCTATACTGATAATATCATGTATCAGTTTGACATGAGACTAATTCCTACATGTCCCAAATGAATTATGAATCCATTTTCTAAATTATCAGTAAAATCTGATTATGTTTTATTTTTTTTCATTGAGCGACATTTTTTGAACTAAACTATCAATTTTAAACTGATAACAGACACATTGATTCATATTGGTCACTCCATTTGTCAAATTTAGGTGTGACTGATTCCAATATGTCTCGAATGACTTATGGTTCATTTTCCAAAATTATCCAAACAATCTAAATATTTTTTCTCGGTTTTGAGTAGGTCAATTGTCCTTTTTACTAAAATTAATAAAAATTTTAAATAAGAATAAGAACATATAGTCACACCGGTCACACTATGTGTCGGATTGAGATGTGGATGATTTATACACATTCCAAAGTCTCAAAATAATCCTAACTGCCAATGTTATCATGCATCCATTGTCATTATATGTCAATATTCCATCACTGTATATTGACTCTATGTTCTTGAATGTAAAACCTCCCCCATTACTGAAAGTCAGAAGAGAAGAGGTTTTCAACAATGAGAAAGGTTTCTCAACAAAGTTGACAGTTTGACCAAAAAAAGTAATGATAATATAAACTGTTGTAACATTGGTAGGAAGATTCATTTTATCTCTTTTGTGGATTTTTGTTGATAGTTGGAAGAAAAACATGGCTTCCCAAAAGTCTTGTAAAAAACGAAATAATATTGAGATAAAAATGATAAAGAAGTTAACTTACAAATAGTAGATAAAAATATGAAAAAATAATTAAATAATTAATAGGAATTCAAATTTTCCTAATGGTTGTATAGATTCCTAATTCATTTCCTAATTGTCAATATCCATATAGTGGGATTGAACAAAAGAATTCACTTATACAAAAAAACTAATTATTATATGAGTAATACTGAAAAAAAATTAAACATAAATGTGAAACAGTGCATTAATTATATGGGTAATGAATTTACTATGAAAACATTGTTGACTACACGGATATGCTGACAGTAAAGAATTAATGATGATAAAAATGCAAATAGATCTCTCTAAAAAATCAATAAATGAATGAGAAGGATAAGGAGAATTTCACCACTGTGGTCTATGTAATCCTCTATATTCATCCATATGTAAAATTTATAGACAAATTGTATCTGTATCTTCTCTAATCATGAAAATTTATCAATATATTTTGTTGTTTGACACACAACCTCCATATCTTAGGGACATTAACCTATGTTGATTTAAATACTCTAAGAAGTATTCATCCGTCGGAAGAATAAAGCTCAGAGTTTTATAAGAAACATAATAGATATGGGGGATGAGTCTCATGTCAATAAAATTAAATAATAACTTTTTAGGAGATGAATCGGTTGGGGATGAATGTTTTAATTCATTGTGTTCTTTAAATGGGGAAATGCCTCCAATTTTTGTAAATTAAACCATTGGCATTAGTTATTAACTCATAAACTATTAAAGTGAGATTTAGGGGGCGTATACATTCTTGTATGTGATTCAAGGGGTCTTGGTGGGGACATGTTATGATATATGAATCTTTGGGGCCTCTATAAATTCTATATTTATAGTAGAAATCTCATTTTCAATACTTTCAATCCTCTAACTAAGACTAGCCCTGCCTCTATTAAAATGAGCCATCATGTTTTTCTTACATCTCCTAAACAAATGAATATATAATATAGGAAATTAAGAAGTAATAAATAATCCAAATATGGTAAAAAAGAATAATAAACTCTCATTCAATCAACTAGATGATATAAAAGATTATTGACAAAACATTTTAAAAAATACAGAGTTATTTCATATATATGGATATTAATCAAAGATTCCTAGGGGTTGAACCAATACATATAGACCTCAGATGATGAATACCAAAAAAATTCTAATATCTATAATTTTATTAATTTCATTATATTTTTTAAAAAAAATGAAGTAGAAACCTAAGAAATTCAGTGAGGCCATCTAATACACATTGAACCATCCTAGAGATTCTAGGGAGGTCCATAAATAATTATAAAATCAACCTTACATTATAAGTTCTAAAATCTCATATAAATATATATATATATATATATATATATTTATATATATATATAATTAAATTAAATTGATAAAAATATATGTAACCCTTATAGCAGAATATCACAACATCGTAAAATAAATACAACCTCTTACAAATTTAGAAAATAGAGAGACATTGAAAATAAATAAATATTTCATCACCCTTACTAAGATTTCCGTTAAAATAGAAAAACACATTTTTGTGAAAATAAATTTTAAGGAAAAACACTCCCACTAAAATTTTAAAATAGAATTTAAATAAATAATTTTCTTGAAATTAATTCCATATAATTTCTTTCTGTTGCTTTTTTGCACAATCATCAGACTGATAATTGGATTTCTAAATGAATTTTCTTATTTGTTTAAGGTTTTTAAATCCAAAACCTCTAGTTTTTATATAGTGGGATAAATATTTATTTAAATTTGTTATCTCTGTCAAAGAGGTGACTCAATAAGATTTAAATACTATGAAAAAATTAAGCTTTCAAAACAAGATGGGGTATAGATGTATACAACAAAGAAAATTAATTCAAAAAAAACTTAAAAAGACCAAATACAGACATCCAAAAAAGAAGTCAAGAAAAAAACTGATCATAAACAAAAAAATAATATACAACAACCAGAGAATAAATACAAAAAGAAAATAGGAATATATAATGGAAAATCGGAAACCCTTGTATCCATATCTCAAAACAACAAATACAGAAAGAAAATATGAAGCTATAAAGGAAAATACAACCCTACTATTGTATGATAAAGAAAATCTGAGACCCTCAGATACATAACCCAATGTCTTTTTTTCATAATCCTAACTCCAACCAAACACTAGATGTTGTACGTTGTTCAAGCAATTAGAGGTAGTGGGTTTTTTTATTCAAGTGGGTTTGTGTGAATTTAGATTTGAATCACTAGGGAGGAGCACCAGAAATTTGTGTCTTTTAAGGAAAGCTTCTAATACCACAATGGGATCACAATAGGTTAGGTTTTAGTTAGATTGGGACACTTTTATCATCATTTTTTTAAAAAAAGCACTGATAAAATCCATATTTATTAGTGCTAAAGTTTTAGTACTCATAAATATAGATTTTGTCAAGGATTTTTAGCATTGATAAAGCCTTGTCTTTATCAGCGATTATTACTTGAGCGCTCATAAAGGTTTTATAATTACAATTATTAATTAAAAAAATTTAAATATATATATACTTAATAAACATATATAAATATAGTAAATGTAGTAAATATATTCCTTATTTAAATAAATTTATTATAATTTTATAATTAGTTAAATACATGATTATTTATATTTAATTATATAAATATTTTTAAGGAATACTATTTATATAATTATATATATTTATTTATTTATTTATTTATTTATTAAATATATATAAATAAAAATATATTAGATATATTCATTATTTTTGTAAACATAGTATAAATTTAATAACTATTTAAATATATATATATATTTATAATTATATAAATACCATAATTATTATTTATTTATTTATAATTATAAATATATAATTTTATAAATATAGTATGAACATTTTTTAATTTAATTATTTTTAATAATTTTTATTTTTAATTATTTTTTTAAATATTTTTTGACAAATATTTTTTAACATTATTAATGAATATATAATTCTAAGTGCAAGTGTGTTAGAAATTAGTGAAATTGAAAAAATTAAAAATAAGTACACATTAACAATGTTGAAAAATGGATAACTTTTGTGTGTGTGTGTGTGTATTGGGTAAAAACTACCTTAATTATGTATATGTGAAAATAATATAACACACATTTAATTTTTATTAAATTTAAAAATAAAACGACATTCAATTATATATCCATTACCCTATGAAATTAGTAATCATTTTTTAATCATGTTAATTTTTTATTATAAACCATTATTCAATAAATATATAACTAATTAAATGTAAAGAGCATAAATATTTTTTAATATACAAATTATATTTTTATATATTAACATATATCAATATATTTAATATATATTATTTATTAACATTATCAATAATCATCTAATTAATAATATGATTAATATTTTTCTCAATTTACTTGTTTTAATTTTCATTTGTTTAATTTTAATTTTTCATATCTATATATTTAATACATACTATTGTTTGGTATTTATATTTTATATATAGTATAATAAATTTATTCATTTTTATCAATAATTATTTCATTAATAAAATATGCAATATTTTTTTAATAAACTTTTTATTAATTGTTGTTTATTTAATTATGTCATTTTATTTATTCGGGCCTGTATCAGTGCTAAAACGCATTCATAAAGTACTCCTTTATGAGCGCTAAAAATATAGTGTTGATAAGGGTATCCTTTATCATCGCTAAAAATAAAGTGCTGATAAAGGGTATCCTTCATTGGTGTTAAAAATAAAGTGCTAATAAAGGGAACCCTTTATCAGCAGTAAAAAATAGTTGATTAATGGATAAATTTATAAGCACATTCTTTAGTGTTAATAATGATTCCATTTATCAATGCTTTTTTCTAGCACTGATAAATACGGGTGCTATAAAACATCAGTTGTTTAGTAGTGCTTATATACCTATAGTTTGAAAAAACCATTCGTATAGGCTACCCAATCCCAATTATTTGACCTAACCATTGGGATATGATGTTTATATGAATCATATACCAATGGTATTTAAAAAATACTTTCCTATATTATATATATTCCAACGATTTTAAAATAATGTTGGTATAGCACTTCCTCAAATATCATAGTGTGGGCACCCCAAACCTCATCCTATCCACTTCTAATCTTGATCCCAAGTTGTAGTTTCGTTATACCATCATCCAAACCATCCATGACATGACCTCTCAAATCTTCTTGATTTCATTTAACTCTTCTTGAATATTAAATAAGTTGGTTCCAAATCATTAGGGTATTATATCAACCATCCATTTTTTAGTCATGACCAAATTATATTTTTATAGGGTATTAATTTATTTTGATCATGTAGATTAATTTGGGCTTTATTATATTGGGTTCATGTCCATTAGATTAGTTCTAGATCTATCATTTAGAAAACCCCTTGTGCATTTTCACCAGATTTTATTTTTCATTTCCTTAATAAAAATAGCTCACTATGATTACAAGGGTGATGACACAAAAAATTTCCAATGTTTTTTGTGAAAAGGGTCATACTCCTACTACTATAATAAGTATTTATATTAATAAAATATAAAAAATATTTTGTTGGTGATATTCTATTATTTGAGTTTGGGAACCTGTGTGTGAGGGATAAGTGATTTAAAATTTTTTGTTTCAATTTTGGGTCCCCTTTTACTTCCCATTTTTTGTATTCGGTTAAGGGACTAAATTTTTTCAATATTTTATTTTTTTTTCTTCTTTAATGGATAATTTTAGTCACTATTATAGTGAAATTTATATTTTTATCATTCATCCCACCTTGATTCCACATTTGGAAATTCTTGTTATGATAGTGATTTCCAATAATATATTGATATTTGATTTTGGTCAGTAGTGAGATGATAGATGTGATATGTTGCATTCTGATGAGTCTTTAGGTGTCTTATTTCTTCTACAATGAAGTAATTTCTTAAGTTAATTGTAAATTCTATAAAACTGTTTTCTATATTTAGGTGATGAGTATCTTAGCATTGAGATGAGATCTCATATTATTTGGAACAAATTTGGTTCTTCATTTAAATGATGTATGTATTAATTTCACTATGTAATTTTTTATACATTATTTTATAGGTAATGTCCATACCTTATGAAACTAAGTTGTTCTGTTTTCCAGGGAGGATGAGTAGAAGTATTTTGAGGAATCATTAATCTTAGCATAAGTTATAAGAGCATATTCGACAATGGAATCACCTTGTGAATTACATAATGGTGAAAAGATATATGATTTAACTTGAGATCATTTAAATATGGTATTGATTGAATTTATTATCTCAACATTTTGAATGGCATCATGGTTGATTGAAATAAACAAAACATAACAAATGGTAACCAAAATACATTGAACTAAACCAGACTAAACAAGTAATAACCGAACCTTTAAGAATGGAAATGCTTTAGACCACCCCAATCCAAACTAAACTAACTTTACATAACCCAAATCAATATAACATGAATGGGATGAAATGGATCCAAATTAACTCCTAACCAAACAAACCCAAATTTACTTGAAATTAAAAAACAAACACAAAAAAATAGAATCAATCCAAACTAAACCAAAACTGAAATGTACCATAAAGTCATAATTGAAAAACAAAATTAAAAAGAATAAATTATGCCCTAAGAAAACTAGATTGTAACAAACGGACATAACTAGGCTAGAAAATAAATGAACCAAACCAATCAACCCTTTAAACACTGAAACCTTACCAAAAAAAAATATTATCTATATCATAACTAATCCAACTCGACCAAACCAACTTAATTGAATTGAAATGACTTGATCTAACCCAAGTATACATGGGTATACCACAACTACACTAAAATTAATCAAAATGAACTAAAAAATAATTGAAATAAATTGCACCTAAATTAAAAAAATGTTGTCATGAAAAAAATTTAACTAACTTGAACAATGTTAAATAAAACCCTAGTAAGAATTCACTAACCCAAACCAAATAAAAAACCAAACCCAACCGAACTAAATCAACTAGAACTAAACTAATTATAAAAAAACAAAACTTACCAAAACATACCCAAATAAAAAAGAAAATATTGAACCAAATGGAATAAATGTATTGAATTATAATAACCCAACCCAAAACAAACCAAACAAACCCAAATTAAACAAACCCAAAGAAAACCAAACAAAATCAACTATGTATAACATAAAAAATAAAATAGAAGAAATCCAAATTGAATAAAATTGAATATAATTTAAATATTCTAAGGCTAAACAACCTAAATGATATATTATATAGTTAAAATAAACCAACCTAAGAAATGAAAATAGAAAGAGAATTATTTGAACTGAATCAATCCGAAATGTCCCAATTTGAATAGAAAAAAGCTGCACCAAATTGATCTGAACCATATCAAACAACACCAAAAAAATAAAAATAGTATTATGTATAGTTATTAATCATTGATATATCTGAATTAAAAATGATGTTTTTATATTTATAGTATTATATATATATATATAGTATTTTTTTTATATTATGATTCCCATATTGACTAGTGTGTTGGTTATGGTTTCATATAAAATGAAATATTTTTTTCCTTAAAAAGGATTTTGATTAAACTTCAATCTAATTTAATATCTTCTATGACATGACATATAACGTTTTATCATAGTAGATAGAAGTTTTATATATGAAGCTAATCAGATATCAGGTGATTTTTAAAACAAACATGGTATATTTTTATATTTTTCATTAAAAAAATCTTCAGATAGTGGTAACATGTAATTATTATGTTATAATTGTGTTGGAAGACTTTGTTTTATTTGTAAACAAGTTATATACCATATAAAAAATATGGTTTTAAAAAAACTCTTATCTATGGTATCACAGTGCGTATAAGATGAAATCTAAAAATTTTCATGTTCCAGATGAGAGGATTAGATTAAAGAACATTTTAGGTGACCAGTTTCTATTTATCCATCATCATGAGAAGGAAAGTATGTTAACCCAAGAAAACTTTGATATGAGAAGACATGATGCATATAATAAAAATGATGATGTTGGTCGGGTGAAATAATTTAATGATGCTTCCATGACTCCAGTATATGGTAATGTGGTAATGTGGTCAAATGAGAAATATATTGGTAATACAACTATTTGAAATTAGAAAAATGGAAGTATCTTATTTGAGTTTCCTTATATATCAACTAATTTGTTACCTCATTCCTTTGATGTAATAAACATTTGATAGAATATATGTGAAACGTTTATTTTAATTCTTATAAATTTCATGGGAAAAACAAAAGATGATTTACTATCTCGGTGTGACTTATTGGATTGTAGAATCATACCATAATATCATCCTATGTGTATTAGTGAAAATAAATGGAATGTTTTTTGTGCTTCTTATGTGATGAAACTAGTAGAAAAAATCAGTTTCTATAATTACTAATAATCTTAATGTTCTTGATGGATATTCTAGAAATATTTCAAAATGGGTCAATAGAAGATAGTTGATGTTGAAATCTCTGAATACAAATGATTATCAAAAAATTCTACATGATATGATTCAAATATTAATCTATCAAATTCTATCCAATAATTAAAGGTTTTAGTTATTCAGTTGTTCCATTTTTATCGAGATCATTGTGATGAATGGTTTCTAGGTCTTACTTACAAGAAATTTTGGTAGAGGGACAACTAATTTTGTGTGAGTTAGAGAAGATTTTCCCCCCATTATTTTTCCCATTCATGCTACATCTAACTTTCCATCTTCAAAATGAAATAATTCTTAGAGGGCCTATTTCATTTCATTGGATATATCCAAATAAATGAAATATGTACACATTTAAGTCTTGTATCTTGAATAAGAATAATCACAAAATCTCTATCGTGAAAGGTACTTAGCTCAAGACTGTGTGGATTTCAATTCAATGTGTTTTTCTGGTATGAGTATGATATGAAAGAGACCAATACGAAATGAAGGATAATTGTATGAAAAAAATGAAACTAGTTTTCCATCAATTCCCAAAATAGGGGGAATTACTAGATTATATACATTGACCACATTAAGCCTTCAACAACCAGAGATAGCACATCTCATAGTTTTGTTTGTCTACGATTTTTTATGACTACATTAAGTAAGTAAATTGAACTTGTAGATCTCATCTAATCTCATTTAATGTTACATTTTTGTTAAGCTATATACTTTTTTGGAATGAAACATAAAAAATGATAAATAGAAAGCATCATTCACTATATTTAAGAATAAGGGAGACTTTTCATTGAAAATAATTTTATTCTTGGTGGAGATTAAGAGTAAAAATATTATTGTAAAAAATTTATAAAATCAATATTTAGTTATGTTTAATATACATTTATGTTTTAGGTCTGTATTTTTTCTGCTGACTCTACCTATGAAAAAATAATATATTTGGATTTTGGTCTTAATTCCATGTTTAGTGATTGAAACCCAATTGTGATCAATGGGTATAAATTTATTATCATTGAATAAGAAATAAACAGGGGAACACAACATGGTGGTGTTATGGTAACTTCCACAAAAAATGATTATGTCGGTGCATCAGATAGTAAACCTCAATTTGAAAATGTATCTTATTATGGATTCATTTAAAAAATAATAATATTGGATTATTACTCTCATGGTTAAGTCATTGTGATGAAATTCAGGTCATTCTATTCAATGATTAGGAATGGAACATTTATCGATGATTATATATTTTGAGTTATTGGCATGGCTCGCACTCTTGATACTGATGAACCATATTTATTGGAATTGATGGAAAAAATTATGTGAAATATCATCTTCAATCAAAATTTGGTGACATTATTAAATTAATCAGAAGAAATATTTTTTATTATGGTGATGATGGAATTGACACTATCCCTTCACCCATTGGACCCGATCCAATTCTTACTTATTATGACCCAATTTTTTAAATATTAGAGTTTATTTTGAATCTAAAGTTGTGATGGTTAATATATTGAATCGTCCATGTGTATTCTCAGTTATTTTTTTAACTCGACTTGGGTTGTTATGGTTAGAACAATTCCAATTTCGTTATAATTGATTAAAAATACTTTGTTTCCAGCATGACCTTTATGTGCATTTTCAATATTCACTTTTTGTAATTTTCTTTCAGTTTTATTTTCTAATATTTAATTGGACTATATTAGAACCTACCAAACCAAAAAAAACTAAAACAATTATAAATTAAAAACTAACATGAATTGAATTGGTCATATTAAATTGATTAATATGAAAGTAAAAATCAATGAAAATAATAACCTAATAAAAAAATGAAAAAAATGAGCTAACCTAAAATATGAACCAAATGATCTAAGACAAATAAAAATGTAAAAATGAACTAAGAAATTGAAAGAAATGAACTAAAAGACCTAATATAAATTAAAATAAAAAAATGACATAATTAATTAACAAAACTGAACCAAATGACCTCACCAAAATTGAATTGGATCGAATTTAAAATAGAATAAAACTATATCATACTCATTCTAAATATTCGAATTTGAACATAATTATTTTTCTATGACATGTCTTTTGCTTTTTATGTTTTTTCCACTAAATATAAAATGTTTTTTTATATCACTGTATATGTTGTATTTGGTTATAGAATTTAAATTCCTTTATTAATTCAAGTCTCATCTGCTTTCTTGTTTGAATTCCACATTAGTTATGAATTTTAATTATTTTCATTCTTTTTTAAAATGTAGGCAATGAAAAACATTGAAAATATCTGAAGAAAATAGATGATAGACAATATTATCTAAATTAGAGAAATTGGTTTCCCTCCTAGGTTCTTATTGTCAGTATTTTATTCCAATATATATATCAATAACATATAACGAAATGTGATTAATTTTGTTTTTAAATATTAATCAACATATACTAATTATTCTACCATCATAGTGGTTTTATTTTTCAAGAAAATGATATGAGGGGGTGGTACTAGAGATACGTGATGGACTCAGCATAGGCGATCACACCCCTTCGCTCCCCAAGATAATCCATCTACCACAATTTCTGATCTCGCGGTGTCATTAAAGCCACCTTGGATATTTTGGCCACCCATGTTTTTATAACTATTTTTTCTATATCTTACTCAACTATCTTATCTGATGATGATTATTACACCTCATCCGTGTTATAAATCTCTCAATATATTTATTCTATCCTCTTTTTCTTCCACTTCCTTCTCCATGTGATTCAACATTTTTACATCTTTGACTTCAACTCCACCACATTTTTAGCCTCTAAATAATACTTTGGGACCCACTCTATTTGTATAGGTTGATGTTAATTTAGATATTGGGGATACAGTGAAACACACTGGTCATCTTACCTCAGGTATATTTATAGAAACCTAGTAAAAGATCAATAATTTATTTCCATTATAAGATTTATCAATATAATATTTTTTTTCTTTAATATCTAGATGTTATGACAGGATGCATGGGTGTAAATGCATGCATAGGGTGTGGAAACACCACACACAGTTGATGGTGGAGTACAATTAGAAAAACAGAATTATTTAAAAAAACATTGTGGGAATATAAGAGATGTATGGAGATGATTTCTAAATACTATGACATCATTATTGTTAGGCCACTCTCTATGTGAAACCTACCAAATTAAGTAAAGGATAATACCTAGGATAAAATATGTGTAAAAGTTTTGTTTGGATTTAATGTTATAATATTATTTTATTTAAATTAATTAATATTTTGGTGCTAGATTTGTCTTAATTTTCTCTGTGGTGAGGCTGTGAGGATAGAATGACTCATGGAATTAAGTGATCTATAGAAAGAATATAAGCATGAGTTATATAGTGTCTGTCATGCAAGACATAGTATAGATTCATATGGAACACTTTTTAAAGAGTTGTAAAATTCAAGGAAATTTTTTTCTTAATTTTTTTTGGGATTTTAGAAGAACACAGTTTCTGACGACACCTGATTCTGAGGCCTGGTGTGCCCGGAATCATTTACCGAAGTTTAGCTCGGGTACGTTCAATGAATGAATGAGCGGGATTTCCTAACTTTTGAACCGGTGCTCGGAATCGAATTTTGAGGGCATCGATGGAATCGCAGCGCCGGTAATTGATTAGGAACACATTTTCCGGAGTTGCGTTTTCTCGGGTGTGGTTATTAAAATTTTGGGTTAAGTAAAGAATAAAATAAAATGGAGCAACCAATTTTTTTTTTTTTAAGTAGTTTAACCTAAGATGAGTGGTTGGAGAGGGACCCAATATATCCTACTCCACTAAGTAGGATATTTGTGGGGTGGGGCCACATGAGCCCCACCTATTCAACTTCCTCAAACCCCCTCTTTTAATTAGGTAACGCACCCACACCCCCCATTAATTGAAAATTCAACTCATTAATTGATTAACTTATTCAAAGTAATGAATTCTTGAATTCAATTCGAATTTCAAATTTTAAGTTTGCTTGTGTGTTAATTAAATAAGACAAGGCCTTATTTCATTAAGTGGTTGTTTGGTTGTGCGAGAGGATTTTGGGAGAGGATTTTCTCTAACTCTTGAAAAACATCTTCTTCCTCGTCGAAGAACGCAAAGAACACCAATCCTTTGATGAAGAACTCTGTCACTGCAAAGGGGAGTTCGTCATACCGTCTTCTTCCCTCTCCGCAGCTGGTGAGAGACACCATCCTCGGAGATCGACGACGTGACGCCGACAATTCTCTTCTCCGCGACGCCGACGATCCTTCTTCCGCGAAGCATATGGAGTCTCCTTCCGCGACGTCCCTTCCCCGCGAAGAACCTTCATTCAACAACATTTGAGGTAGGGGATTAATTGTTTTTGTTCGTGAATACTTCTATCGCCGTTCTTTGTTTTCAAATTGGACCGCCTGTTATCGCAATAACGGGAGGAGGTCGGACTGCACGAACACGGCCGAATCTCCTCCCCACTTGATGCTTGAATTTGTTGTGGCACGAGAAAGGCAGCGCGGTGCCGTAGCACCGCGCGGAAATAATAAAGAATGGGCGGAGAAGCACGGCGCCGTCGTGCCGCGCCGTTCAAGTCAAACAAAGCTGCGGTGCCGTCGCGCTGTCCCGGAGAACCTCGAAGAGGCCGCAGCCGGAGCGGGGCCGCGGCGAAGGGGCGCGGCGGAGGGGCATGGTGTCGTCGCGCCACGCCGGTCCGACCAAGGCCACGGGGGCCGGCTTCCGGCCGCCGGCGCCGGAGTAGGAGGGCGGGACCCCGGCGGTCCCGCGGCAGCAGCAACCGGTCGGCCGGACCGGGCCGGATGGCTTCCAAAAAGCCGGGGGTCGTAACCCCCGGTTGGCCGAAGGAGCGCCCCCCCCCCCCCCCCCCCACATGGGGGTTGCGGTTCCACATACAGGGGGGCAGGGAGCCCCCCCCCCCCCACCCTTCTGCTCGGCTGTTTCGGCCGAGCCACCTAGCCACCCGAGTGCGCCAGGCCGGGGCAGGCCGTGTCCAGTCCTGGTCGAGCCGCGCCGCGCCCACCGGTTCGGGCCAACCCAGGGGGTATCGGGCCGGGTCGGACTGGGCCCGAACCCCCTATTCACGGACTTCTTTCGGTCTTTTGCACATAACAATGGGTACGAACCTTCGAACGACGCACCGTCAGTTGCGCTGCGATCCTTGGATTGAGACGGTCATTTTTGTATATTACACTCAAGCTTTCGGAGATCTTTGGGTTCGACCGGGTTGGTTCGAACACGAAACCAACCGGGCCCTCGGAGCGGAAACGCTTATAACTTGAGCTCCGGACGTCCGATTGACGTGCCGTCGACTTTGTTGGATTCCTCTTAGTGAGACGGACCTTTTGGCTTACTCCACTCAAGGTTTGGATGCAGTTGGAGTACGTTCGGGTTGGTTTTCACTTAAAAACCAGCTGGGCCCCTGGGAGGAAAAAGCCAATAACTCTCAGACCGGGTGTCCGATTGACGCGCCGTCTGTGACGTTGAGTTCCTGTTGATGATATGGATCTTTTGGATACATCAACTCCAGACTTCAGGTCAGTTGATGTATCAGCCCCTCGTCTCGTGGAGCGGACCCTCCCCGAACGAGCTTGCTGTGTGCGGGAACCATAGAGGTGGCTGCGACTACGACGACGATGACGACTGTATAGAAATCCTTCGTGGATTCGAAGACGACGACTACATCACTCAGCGATCCTGTGTGGATCATTTCTACCTTTCCTGTGTGGGTCAGATACTATGTGGGTCAGCGCTCAGCGGTCCTGTGTGGGCCAGCACATACCGATCCTGTGTGGGTCAGATCCTGTGTGGGTCATTGCGGGGGTTAGTACCTATTGATCCTTTGTGGGTCATTGCGGGGGTTAGTACCTATCGATCCTTTCTAGGTCATTGCGGGGGTTTAGTACCTATCGATCTCGTGTGGGTCCGACGGCTTAGATGAATCAGTGGCTACATCTGATCATCTCTATCATCTTACGAAGAATTATTCCTGTATGAGCTGAGTATTGACTTTCAATCTTTATCTTTGACAAGATTGACTTGATATCCTGTGTGGATTATGTTATGCTTTCTTGTGTGGATTGGGTTGTGTTTTCTTGTGTGGACTGGGTTATACTTGGGCTCGGATGTTGGAGCCGAACCGGAGTTGATAACTTAGGTATATGTATGGGAATATACCTAAGTAGTGTCGGATGTTACTTCGTAATTGTATCTTTCCTTGTGGATTATCCTTTGTGGCTTCTAGGAGACCTTCGGGGGCCTCAGGGTCCCTACTGAGTAGCTTATACTCACCCCTGCACGGTCTATTCTTGCACTACGTTGTGTTGGATGAAGACGACGGACTGCACTGATCGTGGTGGAGGCTTGTGGAGCAAGTCGGCACCTGGAGGTGGACCACTAGGCGAGATGTACACGGAGCGGACGGCTGGACCCGTGAAGCTGAGGAGGCTATCTGTACTCACACTTCAGGTGGGACTTCCAGTGGATGGCTCGACGTTGCAGCTTTACTTTGAGTTACTGTACTTTCTTTCCAGTTGTACTTTACTTTAGTTTGGGTTTGTATTCTGGCCCACTTACTTTTCTGCACTCACTATTTTATCCAGTTTTACTTAGTGTTTACTTCTGTTTGCTTACTCTGTGGTGTTTTTTTCCTTTACAAAGGCAATGCCTTCCCCTTTTTTGTTGGGATTTTACGCCTTGGTGCTAGTCGCCAGCCCCTGGCCTATGGGAGGTAGGCTTGGGGTAGTCACGGCATGAGCCCTGAGGACGTGTCGTGATAAATTGGTATCAAAGGAGTTCGGTTCTACCGCAGAACTCAGGACTCTGATCTTTTTCTATGTGAAGCAATAGTGTTAAGAGTATTGAGTGTGGTTATCAGTCTAGGGAGTCCAGTGTTGGTGCGGCGGCTGACGTATCCGTACACCAGGACCTTGACTTCTGATTTCCTACTTAGTACACGAAAAAATTAATTGCATGTGTGTTTCAAGTTTCTTTGTGATTACTTCGTGTCATCTCACCAGGTATACTGTATTGACCGTGGCGCACCTGTCTCTTTTTAGGATGGCCCCACGACGGTAGCCATCTAGGGTTCCGAGTTTTGTACGTGACGACAACCCACCGAGCGACGAGGCCTTGGTGCAGGGCCCTATTACTGTGGAGGCATTGGCGGTACCACTACCCGTCGAGCCACCGATGCTACCAACCCTAGCCGCTGAGAGTGAACATCACCTTGGTGCACTGCACGAGTTTCAGCATCAGAGACCGCCCAGGTTCCATGGGGAGACGGACCCTCGGGCAGCCGAGGATTGGCTGGAGGTAGTTGTACGAGATTTCTGTTTGGTAGGGACACCAGCAGACCTCATGGTGATCCTTGCAGCGAGTCTCCTACACGCGGCAACATGCAGATGGTGGAGCATGATGCTCCAGGTGCAGGACGAGGCATCTCTTCTCTGGACGGACTTTGAGAGCCTCTTCCGCTCGGAGTTCGTCCCAGCCACCCTCCATGCGGTGTGCATCTCGGAGCTTCTACAGCTATGGCAGGACAGCTTGACGGTCGCCCAGTACTCAGCGAGATTTACCGATCTCTCGCGTTATTCGACGGACATGGTACGGGACCCATTCTTTCGGGCCCAGACCTTCGAGCAGGGATTGAGGCATGCGATCAGGGCATCGCTGATCTCTCTCAGCAGTCAAACACAGGCAGGGGTACTAGAGTGATCCCTTCTCATTGAGAGCTTTCTTGCTGAGCCTACACCAGTAGCAAGACCTACCGCAGGGTGGCACGTACCAGAGCCTTCTTCAGCTTTGAAGAACATTAAGGATGAAGGGGAAACCCTTCGTGTAGTCAGACAGATATCAGCAGAGCTTCCAGGAGCTGAGACAGAGATTGACCAGTGCACCAATCTTGAGACTACCGAAGGAGGGAGTAGGGTACGTAGTCTACTGCGATGCATCAGAGACTGGACTCGAATGTGTCCTGATGCAGGAGCGGGCCATGAATGTCTATGGATCACGTCAGTTGAGGCAGCATGAGCAGAACTACGCTACCCATGACCCGGAGTTAGCATCAGTGGTCTTCACTCTGAAAATGTGGCGACAATATTTGATGGGCGAGCGCTTTACAGTCTACCCTGACCACCAGAGTCTCAGGTACATCTTCTCGCAGAAGGACCTGAACCTGATACAGCGGTGATGGATCGAGTTTCTCCAAGACTATCACATTGAGATAGTCTATACTCCTGGAATGGGGAATTTAGTAGCTGATGCTCTCAGTAGGAGGACGGGCATTCAACTACTTCGGGAGGCGACAGAGTAGCTAGCCGCTTTGCTGATATCCATCTTGCATAGTGATGGAGAAGCCTTTCAATAGTCACTCACAGTCACTCCTCCACTTTTATAGTGGGTCAGAGAGGCACAACGTGGGGACGTTGACTGTGAGATGTGGCGTGTATAGATATCCTCAGGACAGGCACTTGATGGATTTTCTGTTGGAGGAGAGCACGTCATCCTTTTAAGAGGACGTGCCATGGTACCAGCTGCATTACGGGAGGAGGTACTGAGGTAGTTCTACACTTCCCCTTTAGCGGTACATCCAGGAGTGGCGAAGATGTACCAGGACCTCAGACGACAGCACTGGTGGCCGGGTATGAAGAAGGTTGTAGCAGAGTTCGTTTCTCGATGCCTCACCTGCTAGGAGGTGAAGGCGGAGCACTAGGTACCATCAGGCTTGGTAAAGCCCTTGGAGGTCCCGGAGTGGAAGTGGGACGGGATATATATGGACTTCGTGACTGGACTTCCATGCACTTCCAGAGTTCATGACTCCATTTGGGTGATTGTCGACTGACTCACCAAGTCAGCCCAATTCTTACCCATCAGAGAGCATGGCTCAGTGGATAGCTTGGGATGCCTCTACATTCAAAAGATTGTATGTATTCATTGTTTTCCATCATCTATCATCTCCGATCGAGATGCTCGCTTTACTTCCCGACTTTGGAAGGGATTGTAGGAGGCATTCGGGGTGCAGCTACGTCTGAGCACCGCCTTTCACCCTCAGACGGATGGTCAGACGGAGAGGACCATTCAAGCTCTTGAGGACATTCTCCGCGCATGTGTCCTCAACATTGGTCATAGTTGGGAGGACCACCTACCCTTGGTGGAGTTCGCGTACAACAACAACTACCACTCCACCATCGAGATGGCACCATACGAGCCATTGTACGGCCGACCTTGCAGATCATCGCTGTGCTGAACAGACCCTGGGGAGTGAACACTTGTGGGATTGGAGATGGTCCATGCCACGACGGAGAAGGTCTAGGTCATCCAGGAGCAGATGAGCACAGCTCAGAGCCAGCAGAAGTCTTATGCTGACAGGAGGCGGAGACCACTAGAGTTCAAGGATGGCGACCACGTCTTCTTGTGGGTCTCACCTCGATGTGGATTACAGTTATTTGTCTGAGGAGGAAAGTTGTATCTGCACTTCATCGGACTATTCCAGGTCCTCAGCAGGATTGGCGAGGTGGCTTATCGCCTGGCTCTACCACCTCAGTTGCACCAGGTGCATGACGTCTTTCACATATCTCAGCTGAAGAGATACGTGCACGACCCGACGCATATCATCGACCACGGGGAGTTGGACATTGATGATGGGGAAACATTTGTGGAGGTCCTAGTGTAGATCAAGGATCGATAGAATTGGTTCCTATGTGGACGGTCGATTCCTCTAGTGCGCATTAGGTGGCAGCACGGGAACCTCCAGGAGATCACTTGGGAGCGGAAGGCTCAGATGCGTGCACAGTACCCACATTTGTTTCCCTAGTTTATGATGTATCTTTATGGGGACGTAAATCCCTGAGGTGGGAGTAATGTAAAGACCCATAAAATTCAATGGAAATTTTTTCTTAATTTTCTTTTGGATTTTACAAGAATGCAATTTCTGACGGCACCTGATTCTGAGGCACGGTGTTCCCGGAATCATTTACCGAAGTTTAGCTCGGGTACGTTCAGTGAAAGAACGAGTGGGATTTCCTAACTTTTGAACCGTTGCTTGGATTCGAATTCTGAGGGCACCGATGGAATCACAGTGCCGGTAATTGATTAGGAACACCCCTTTTGGAGTTGCGTTTTCTCGGGTGTGGTTATTAAAATTTTGGATTAAGTAAAGAATAAAATAAAATCGTGCAACCAATTTTATTTTTATTTTAAGTAGTTTAACCTAAGCTAAGGGGTTGGGGTGGGACCCAATATATTCTACTCCACTAGGTAGGATATTTATGGGGTCGAGCCCACATGATCCCCACCTATTCAACTTCCTCAAACCCCCTCTTTTAATTAGGTAACGCACCCGCACCCCCCATTAATTGAAAAGTCAACTCATTAATGGATTAACTTATTCAATGTAATTAATTCTTGAATTCAATTCGAATTTCAAATTTTAAGTTATCTTGTATGTTAATTAAATAAGAAAAGCTCTTATTTCATTAAGTGTTTGTTTTGTTGTGCGAGAGGATTTTGGGAGAGGATTTTCTTTATCTCTTGAAGAACATCTTCTTCCTCATCAAATAACATGAAGAACACCGATCCTTCAACGAAGAACTCCGTCACCGCAAAGGGGATTTCGTCATACCGTCTTCTTACCTCTCTACAGCTGGTGAGAGATGTCATCCTCAGAGATCGACGACGTGACACCGACGATTCTATTATCCACGACGCTGACGATCCTTCTTCTGCGATGCTTATGGAGTCTCCTTCCGTGACGTCCATTCCCTGCGACGAACCTTCGTTCAACAACGTTTGAGTTAGGGGATTAATTGTTTTTGTTCGTGAATACTTCTGTTACTATTATTTGTTTTCAAATTGGACCGCCTGTTATCGTAATAACGGGAGGAGGTCGGACCGCACGAACACGACCGACTCTCCTCCCCACTTGATGCTTGAATTTGTTGCGGCACGAGCAAGGCAGCACGATGTCGTTGCACCGCGCAGAAATAATAAATAATGGGCGAAGAAGTGCGACACTGTCGTGCCCTGTCGTTGAAGTTGAACAAATCTGTGGCGCCGTCACGCCGCGTCGGAGAACCTCGAAGGGTCCGCGACCGGAGCGGGGCCGCGGCGAAGGGGCGTGGCGCCGTTGCGCCGCGCCGGTCGGACAAAGGTCGCGGCGGCTGGATTCCGGCCACAGGCACCGGAGTAGGAGGGCGGGACCCCGACGGTTTCGCGGCAACAGCAACCGTCCGACCGGACTGGGAAGGCCGGCTTCCAAGAAGTCGGGGGGGTCGTCACCCACGGCTAGCTGAAGGTGCCCCGCCCCCACATGGGGGCCGCGATTACACAAACAGGAGGGCAGCGAGCCCCCCCCCCTCCACTCGGCCGTTTCGGCCAAGCCGACGGGCCATGCGAGCACACCAGGTCGGGCTGCCAGGCCGCGCCCCGGCCGGGGCGGGCCAACCCAGGGTGTACCGGGCCGGGTCGGATCGGGCTCGAACCCCCTATTCACGTACATCTTTTCGGTCTTTTGCCCATAACTTGGGCTACAGACTTCCGAACGATGAACCGTCAGTTGCGATGCAATCCTTGGATCGAGGAGGTCGTTTCATTATATTACATGCAAGGTTTCGAAAAACTTTGGGTTCGGCTGGGTTGGTTTGAACACGAAACCAACAGGGCCCTCGGAGCGGAAATGCTTATAACTTGAGCTCCGGACATCCGATTGACGTGTCGTCGACTTTGTTGGATTCCTCTTAGTGAGAAGGACCTTTTGGATTACTGCGCTCGAGGTTTGGATGCAGTTGGAGTATGATTGGGTCGGTTTTGACTTAAAAACCAATCGGGCCCCTGGGACGAAAAAGCCAATAACTCTCAAACTGGGCGTCTGATTGACGCGCCGTCTGTGACGTTTAGTTCCTGTTGACGATATGGTACTTTTGGATACATAAACTCTGGACTTCGTTTCAGTTGATGTATCAGCCCCTCGGCTCGTGGAGCGGACCCTACCCGACCGATCTTGCTGTGTGCGGGAACCCTAGAGCTAGCTGTGACTATGACGACGATGACGACTGTACATAAATCCTCTGTGGATTTGACGGTGACGACTACAGCACTCAGCGATCCTGTGTGGATCAGTGCTACCGATCATGTGTGGGTCAGATCCTGTGTGGGTCAGCGCTCAGCGGTCCTGTGTGGGTCAGCGCTTAGCAGTCCTGTGTGGGCCAGCACATACCGATCCTGTTTGGGTAAGATCCTGTGTGGGTCATTGCGTGGGTTAGTACCTATCGATCCTTTGTGGGTCATTGCGGGGGTTAGTACCTATCGATCCTTTGTGGAACATTTCAGGGTTTAGTACCTACCAATCCTGTGTGGGTCCGACGGGTTAGATGAATCAGTGGAAACATCTGATCATCTCTATCATCTTACAAAGAATTATTCCTATATGAGCTGAGTCTTGACTTTCAATCTTTATCTTCGATAAGATTGACTTGATATCCTGTGTGGATTATGTTCCTGTGTAGATTGGGTTGTGTTTTCTTATATGGACTGGGTTGTACTTGGGATCGGATGTTGGAGCCGAACCGGAATTGATAACATTGGTATATGTATGGGCATATACCTAAGTAGTGTCGGATGTTACTTCATGATTGTATCTTTCCATGTGGATTATCCTTTGTGGATTATGGGAGACCTTTGGGGGTCTCGAGGTCCCTACTGAGTAGCTTATACTCACCCCTGCACGGGCTATGCCTGCACTACGTTGTGTTGGATGCAGACGACGGAAAACACTTATCGTGGTGGAGGCTTGTGGATCAAGTTGGTACCTGGAGGTGGACCACTGGGCGGGATGTACACGGAGCGGACGGCTGGACCCGTGGTGTTGAGGAGGCTATCTTTACCCACCCTTTAGGTGGGACTTCCAGTGGATGGCTTGACATTGCGGATTTACTTTCAGTTGATGTACTTTATTTCTAGTTGTACTTTAATTTCAGTTTGGGTTTGTATTCTGGCCCACTCACTTTTCCACACTCACTATTGTATCCAGTTTTACATAGTGTTTACTTTTACTTGATTACTCTGTGGTGTATGTTTACTTTACAAAGGCAATTCCTTCCTCTTTTTTTGTCGGGATTTTACGCCTTGGTGCTAGTCGCCAGTCCCTGGCCTATGGGAGGTGGGCTTGGGGTAATCACGGCATGAGCCCTGAGGACAGGTCGTGACACACTTGTCATGAATAACTTTCCAGTACAATATTATCGGGAAACAATTTCTCATAGGATGAGTGTGGAGTTCAAGGTAGTAATAAAATTTTAGGTTTTTTATTGCAAATTCTCTTCTCAGAAGTGTTAGGAAGAAATAAAAAAAAAGACGCTAGAAAATACCTCCCCAAATTGAGGTGGAATACAACTTTTTACCATGAGATGAATCAGGTACGATAGTCATTTAATATTATAGAAGAATTGTATTTCTAAATAATGATGATTGTTGAAAAATGAGATAGATTTTTTGTTTCACTTAGTTAACAATTTGATCCATTCTATCACATATACAAAAAAATTAAATGGAATATTTTCTAAGATTAATGTGTTTTATAAATTATATATATTAAAATATAAAGGATGGATTTTTAAACAAACAGTAGTAGTATATTTCAATAAATAAGGATAACATTTTCAAGGATATCAACCTAAATATATTAATTTATATAAGATATACTATTATCAATTATTTCTTTTTTAGTATCCTTAAAAAATAAAATAAGTATTATTTTCTATAAAAAATATCTCATGAATATTTATTTTATATTTTAGGGAAATATACTTTTTATATGGTGTGTATATGTATAGTTTAAAATATAGATGATTAAAATGTGGCAAATAAATGATTATTATTATTTAATTAAATGTAAAGGCTAGTGTTTATTCTAGTGTAATATATAATTGTTTATATTTTTTGAATAAGATATTTATATAAATCAAAAATATTATAAAATACACTAAATAGTAGTCCATATCACTTGATGTTCTCTGATATCTCATTATTTTTCTGGGGACTTAACTCTTGAGAGTTATAATTGTTCAAATTCCATTCTTTGTGTACTAATAAAAAAAATCAATCCATCCATGGTATACCAACTTCAAAAACATTATATTTATACTTGAATAAGGTATAAGATAAATCCATTTAATGTAATCATTTTTGGAAATATAATTCATCTACCATATTTTTTTCATTTCATATTTATTTAGAATTAATATACATTTGATTTTAGTTTTGAAATTCATTTTTAATAATTAATTTCACATTATGGTTTTCTACATTAAATTTCATTGTAGAGGGAGGTTTTGTATATTGAAGGATGTGTTCCTCCAGCAAAATTATATTGCTTGAATAGAAAGAAAAAATATGGAACTGTGGTAAAAAAATTAAAACAAAAACTGATTTTAAATTTTCCATTATTGATCTCAAATTTTAATATCAATTTTGTAACTTAACCGTCCATTTATATTTGTAACAATGTTCTTTGGATTCTCTAGATGAGTAGGAAGCTGACAAATTTGGGCCAAACAATCACTTACAACAGGTTTTGAGAAATGATAACCATGGAAGAGAACATTTTTGACTAGGTAAGAGTATTGTATAGACAATATATTGTCCCACTTTTGGTGCAAGTTTTGGTAGTACTGAGTTGGAAAAATATAATTCATAGGAAGCATGGGATCAGGCCCTTCCAGAGAAGACACAAAAATGTGGTAAAATAGAAGCGTGAATATAGTCAATGCACCAAGGAGGAATTTATGAAATGTATTTAATTTTTATGTCCATCAATTCCACCAGATACCTCCACAACATTGGATATGTTGATGATGTGTATGTTATATTGTGCACCGGATAGAGTTCCTTGTGGTGGCTAGGATGATGATGTACCTTGAGATGGAAATAGAGATGGATAGGATGACAATAAGAAATAGGTCAAGGAAAAGGGAAATAAAGAGGATGGGGAAGATAATGGGGAATTGGATGAGGTCGAGGGTGAGGATGATGATGATGGTGGGGATGGTGATAGTTATTAGGGACAGATTGATACTTTAAATTTTTTACTGATATTTATGATATTTTATGTTTTATGATTTTTTATGAATGAATATATATGATATTTTAAATGTGAGTTGTCACTTGTAGAATTAATTAATTAGTTTAAGGTTTTGTCATTTTTGTATATTGTTTAGTGATGTCAATTTGCAGGTAATTGAATAATGTGCAGTGATGGTGTAGATTCTAGTAGCTATTTGAGAAGGATAATTTGTTTGTTTGAAGCTTCAATTATTTTTGTGGGTTCTGGGGGTAGGGTTGGGGTGTTTTAGGGCTAGGAATAGGGGGTCTATACCAACGATTTCAAAACTGTTGGTATTGACCTATACCAATGGTTCACATGGAACTGTTGGTATATACCTACTCCATTGGTTTTAAACCACTATCAGAGGTCTACACCAATAGTTCTCTGTGAACTATTGGTAAAAAAATAACTCTACAGACCCTATAGAAATAATTCATAGAAAACTATTGGCAAAGTCATTTTGCAATAGGCATATACCCAATAATTTGGAGATCCGTCAATATATCATATACAAGAAGTTTTTAGTATTTTACCTCTAGCTTTGAACTATTGGTATTGGATTGAATTCTAGTGGTGTGAAAATTTATCTTTGTCCATTGGTACTCCATCCTCTAAAATGACATGACCCAAAAAGTAAACATTATCAATATATAAATTTCATTTTGTTAGCCTTGTGTAATGTCAATTACTCCTTCATGTACTCAAGATGATTTCAAGATGTTGGTAATGATCTTTTATTAACTAGGATTACACTTGGATATCATGGAAAAAAACCACCATAATCTGATTCAAAAAAGGTTGAAATATCCTATTCATCAAGACCATCAATACTATTGGTGCATTGGTTAAACCAAAATACATAACTAAAAACTAATAAAATCTATACCTGCTCCAAAAATAATATAATTTTTCTTTGATATTCTCACCCTAAATTATAGGTATCCAAATCTCATATTGATATTCAATAAGATCTTATCACCTCTCATATGATCGAAGTGGTCATCAATGTGTGGAAGTGGATACATGTTCTTGACCATCATCTGGTTCAATATCTGATAATTCACACATAAGTGTGAAGAACCATAATCCAGCTTTGTAAAGAGAACTGGAGAACCCTAAGGAGATGTACTATGCCTTATGAAACCATTAACTTCCAAATCCTCCAACTAAACTTTCAGATCCTGATGCTCTACTCATTCCATTATAAATGGTGGGATAGATATTAGATCTGCTCTCAACACCCACTCGAATTTAAACATGATATCACACTCATGTGTTAAGTCATAGAACTCATTTGGAAAGGCATCTAAAAATCGGTCTACCAATGGAGAAAATAAAACCTATTTCATTACACCTTCATCTAGAAAAACACCATGTATTAGATCCATGATAAAAAATAATCTACATTAAACTGGTCTTATATGAACATCCTGAAGATCCCACTCACCCTCATGATAATAAATTCCTACTTCTTGATATATAAAGTTAACTCTCCTCTAATATCATTTGAAATGAGCTTGTTATAGAACTATCCAATCAATACTAAGAGTTAAATCAAAACCTATCATTTCCAGAACAATAGGTTCCCAAAAAAAATTGTTAACCATAAATCTCAAAATATCGCACCTTTAAACACTTGATATTATCATACCAAACTCCCAATGGTTTTTTATGGTTAGAAAACCATCCAAGATTTCCAAATCCAAGCCTAAACCATTTAAAAAAGAACAGATAAAAAGGAATCTTACTCTCCTATATCAAAAAAGCACAAGCAAGGATAAATTATAAAATAATCATACCTATGAAGAAATAAGGTCATCCATCCAGGTAGTCTACATAAAATGAAGTTGATTATCCCCTCTAAAATGGGCTCTATCCTGACTCCCCTAATATATTTCTTATTCCAAGTGTTGTCACTTCTACACTAGGGTAACACATCTACTACCTCAACTAGAACATCCTATGGAACTAAAACTACCTGTCTTCAGAAAAGTATCTATGTCTGTAACATCCCAGGTAAATAAAGAATAAAATATTTTCATATTTATTAATAGTTACTAATTAAATATTAATTTTACTTTAAAGGGGTTTCTATGTTCGATAGCATACCTGATACGCAACAAAGAGTTTCTTTGAAATCTTACGTTGCACACTAGTAATAAAGTAATATTATTTTAAATGGTAGTTAACACGTAGTCATTGTATTGGCGGGAATGAATAGAAATAACTAAACTATGATTGTATATGTTTTTTAAATGGATTTAAATTTATCCAAATAAAGGATAAAGGATTAAAATACGAAAAGAATTCAATTTTAGGCATAGATACTCTAATTTTCACTAAAGGTCCACTTATCACCTTTTGATGGCGAACCCTCTTCAAATATAGTTTTGGTCACTTTTATACATTCTTTTGGACCAAATAAAATTCTTCTTTTATAATCAGGACATAAAAATTTAATTTGTGTAAATTTTTTGTTTTTTTCCGATAAAGTTTATTTATTTAATGAATAGTGAAAAATGTTGTATTTTAATTCAAAACCTTTTTTTAATCTAATTTATTTGTATAATTAGATTATCTTTTGAATTGGTTTTAAAGTGAAAATAGAATATATTTTTACCATTTAATCCAATAGTGGTCATTGGAATTAATTTCACTTTGAAATTGGACTTAAACTAGTGTCAATCTTTTGATATATATTATTTCATAAAAACACGCTATTTGTTCTGACAGCGGGAATTAATTATTAAATTAATTAGTTTAACTTATATGTTTTGAATTTTTTAAAATAGACACCATTTTTGAATTCGGAATATTAAATATATCTTAGGGTGAAGTTTTGGTATTTTTCTGAAAAACATCAATTTTTTATGAATAGTGAAACCACTAAGTGGTACTTAAAAAAACCGATTTTTCGTTTAAATGAAATTTTACCACCTCTGTGTTTTGAATTTAAAAAATCCGACATTAATGGTTGTCATTAGGAAGTAAAATGTGGTTCAATGAGATTAAAATAATTTTTTGGTGAATAGTAACTTTTATGTTTTTAATCGCGATTAGAGGTAATTAGTGTAATTTAAGGTAAAAAAAATGTTTTAATAATATTAAATGACATTGACACATGTCCTACGTTTATTGGATGTGTCATGGACGACCCAGAAAATCCATGGGTCAACTTGGGGACCCCATGGAGCCACTTTGGTAGGAAAATGACATTATTAACTTTTTATTTAATGTTAAAATAAAAATGTCACAAACATGTGTTGTTTTACTAAAACAATTTTTACATGTGGTTATAGAAGTCATAATTTTGACTATAAATATTCATTAGAAATCTAAAAATATTTTCAACATCATGATATTTTTTTTATAATTTTTATACATTAAATAAATTAAATTATTTATGACACCATGATGATGCACCGATTACCTCATTATTTAACGATTTAAATAAAATGAAAAGATGATGTAAAATATAAGACCTACACTTGTCAAAAACCTATTGGATGGGTGGATTTAGAACTCTTAGCACCTTATACTAGAAATTTATAATTTTTCGTCCTTTAAAATTTGAAAATCATTTTATAATAGAGTAACCTTTTATAACTTTCCAAGAGTTCCCCTCCTCTCCTCTTATAAAAGTCTCCCACCTCTACCACATTACCCACACCTCTCAAGCATTTGGCTCGGCCAAAACCTGGCCATTTTGTCTCTCCAAATCCCTCTATTAATCCTAGAAGCCTCACATTGGGCAGAAGTCTTTCCAAGGAAGCCTTTGATCTCAAATCAAAAAGAGTTACCCATTTTAAAGGTAGTGTCTTCTCTTGTGTTCTTATGTTTTATTTTGCTTCTCCGACACCCTAAACTTTTTTTATTCCTTTCTTTTGTAACAACACCAGTATCTTAAATATACTAGGATGTTTTTATGAGAATTATTAGATCTACACTTACACACACCTTCATCTAATGGTTAAAGAGCATACTGTTTCCGTGGATGGAGAATTTCTGCCTCACGAAATGATGATTGTTCAATATTCTTCTAACACCTTCAAAGGTGGACATTAAGATTACACTATATTTATATATGATATATAATATTTTTATGTTTTCCTTAAACTTCTGTATTTTTCATTTATGGCATACCTTTATGGCTTCCATTATGGGTATACATGATATCTTCATTTTAGGAAGTGCGGACTACCGCCCCCTCAAAGTGATTTGATTCGTTAATGCCATATGTGGGACGTATAAAGGATGGAGTTAATGATATTATATATGACATTATACTAGAATTATAATATACCTTTATTTCATATGATTCTATTCCCTAAAATACGAAATAGAAATGAAAGTAGCGTTCACGCGTACGTACGACTTACCGTCTCCATGAACGGTGCATTTCATTTCTTACCTCTAAATGTTATGTAATATTATAAATGCATGTATATACTGGATATATATGATATATATGATATCTACATAATGAATATAACTTTGGATATAATGGATACATGAACAAATTGTAATTATAAAGAGTTTATTTTTGACTCAAGTACCAATGATCGTTAAAATGACTGTTATTAACTTAAATAATTACATAGTGTTCATGACATGGTAATAAGTGATATAAAAGGAATAATGAACTTGAGAAAGGTTCTTAAGCAAGTAGAGATTAACTCAAGTTTATTATTAAGGAGATTAAAGAGCAATCGAGTCACGTCGGACACGAGATAAGGGACTTCGTCTCAATCTCCATTCATTGAGGCATATTTTGTTTTATACAATACTTTCTTTTATACGGTGTATAAACCCCTTTGACTTTTACACTTATTCAAAAGGGGTCTCTTTTTTATACGAAGCATTTTACTAAACAACAAAAGGAATGTTTTTTGTCATACGTATGCGGTGACAACGACTTCTCTGCCTCCATGACCATTATTTGAGTTTCAAATTCCTCTACAAGCCATAAACTAACCTTTTTTTAAAATGAAAAATAAATACCATGTATTACTTTTCTTTTATTTTGGTATTGAAAATGGTTTTCGTAATGTTTTTATTATATCAATGTGATGTATTGATATCTTGTGATTGAAATGTGTAAATGTTATGTTTCCTTTATGCATGTTTTACGTGATACGATTATGTTATGGTTTTTGGGCATTGTTATGAAGATGGGTGGTTCCGTGATAAACTAAGTGCGGGTGAGCCTGATATAGCTCTCCAATGCATTCGATAAGGTGAAGGAGTTAAAATTTAAGGTTTCTCTGAAGAGATTTAGGGAATATACTGTGATGGGTATTCCAAACGTAACCATGAGGGTTACTCCCTACGTAAGAATGTTATGAATGCCTCAAGTTACCTTTATGTCTTATGATTTCTATGATTTATTCATGATTCGATGAGGTATGTTAAAATGCTTATGTTTTATGAGTAAAGTATGATTTCATACATGGACTAATGTTTTCATTTCATACTTTTATATCACTTACTGAGCTTTTTATGCTCATCCCATGTTTTTGAAAAAAAAAATCACAGGACTTAATGTGGAATAGGGTCAAGGATGGGAACAAGGAAAAGTCATACTATCTAAAACATGGAACTAGAAATGTTTCTTTTTAAAAGTTTTTATTTTATGGAAACTTAGTGAAGTGTCTACTTTGTAATATTTTGAGATGTAATAGTTATGTCCTAATTCTCTAAAACTCTAAACCTGAAAAGATGTAACGCCCCGACCCTAGTTACCCAGAGTCGGTTCATTATTACATAACATTGGCATGATCACAAGAAAGATCAAATCTCGAAAGACCGATTGGTTTAGTATCCTTGGAAACACTAGATATATTCATAAGTTTTACATTACATCATAAAATGAAAAACTACTACAACAACATATTGTCTCCACAGTCCACAATATTATCCCCTCATAATATCCCTGCATGTCATTCATAACTTACTTCTTCACATCCTGGGGAAAATAAAACATAGAAAAGGGGTGAGCTCAAATGCCCAGTAAGGATAACAATATAGAGTAACATTCAAAATAAGCATAAACATTTAAGGCAATGCATTACTAAAACAAAAGCCTTTTAAACTTGAACTTCAACATAGTATGGCAAAAGTAAAATGAAATAATGCCATTTACTTATTCACATGGATATTCTACTAATCGAATAATCACATGCAAAATCAATAACCACTTTCATAATGATGGAATGCATAATGCTAAACATTAATTTCTTTGTCAAGGCCTCGTCCAAAGACCTTGGGGCTAACTGTAACCGGAACCCAACCCGGAGTGCCTCTAATAACCGGACACCAACCCGGAGTGCCTCTAATAACCGGACACCAACCCGGAGTGCCTCTAATAACAGGAGACCAAACCAGAGGGCTTACTTTTACCAGTCCCTAACCTGGAGGGCTTACTTTTACCAGTCCCCAACCTGGAGGGCTTACTTTAACCAGTCCCCAACCTGGAACATACTTGTCCAACACATTCATATGAAGTAAAGGTTGAAATATAACGTAAACATTCTTATTGGAACTAGCATACGAAATGTCAATACTTTACTCATAAACCATGAATGCTATATAAATGACACATCTACAGTCAAACATATCACAAAACTTCATTACAATATGAAAGTTTTAAATCATAATAAATCAACTTCAAATAATCTAAAAATCCATCAAATGATGTTGACATAGATGAAAATGTTTTTTTTTAAATTATTGAGAGAAATATCCCTTTTTCATGAAAACATTTTAATGTTACACAATTTAGAATGTAAGGCATTTAAATAAATTTTTGAATCAAAGTGTCCCATACCACTTTGAAACTTTTGAATGGAATTAACACTTTTAAAACATTCATTTTCATATAAATAAATCCTTACAAACCATTTTGAAAACGTGGACATAAATGAGGATGATTTAGAAGAATAAATATTTAAAACATTTAAAATGATGTTTTAGTAAAAGTTCCCTTAGAAATAATCCCTTTGAAAACTCTTTTATGAAATATGGACAAGGATAGTAAATATGTCCCTGTAGATACTTATGTAAAGACAACCTCGGATATTAAAGAGATTGTGAAGTAAACCCTTATCAATTTGGTAACTTATGAAACATACAACCCATGAAAGAGGTATCATACAATGAAAATGTAAACACACATAAGGTAAAGTGTATTACACAAAGAATACAATTATGGGCAGTACATACACCACACAAAAGATAATAGTGGAAATATGACATGAATCTCACGGAAATAAAGAGTGAGATGAAAACCCCTTACCACGTTAATCAACTGAGTCGTATGGCCAAAAGTTAATAACCACCAAACTATTTACAGAATAACATGAATATAAAGATAATCATGATAATATATATCAAATGCCAGTACACAATACACCACTTTCAATAATTTAGTGGCGAATAATGGAAATCTCGCAGAATTGAATGTGAGATAAGAAAATCCCTTACCTTGTACTTTTACTTGGTTGGGGTAGGTTAACCTCCTGTATAATATTGAAATAATTGTTATTAAATTATAAAAGAATCATATATATTAATATCATATCATATATGATCTTTTAACTTTTCTTTGTTAATAATGTCTTAGTATTATCGTTGTTTTGGGTGTTAACTTACTCGTTTTCTTTTATATGTTTTATTACGTAATCCATGTTTGTAATGGATAGGTTGTATATTATTCATATCCAGAATGATATCAAGTCCTTAAACATCATTTTTAAATCAGCAAATGATAATTATACTTGAATGGATATGATGGAAAATGAATCTCATCGCGTTCGTGGAGACGGTAGTCCGTACGTACGCACGAGCGACAATATCATTCTTTTGATATTAAAATAATATATAAATGAATGGTATATCATATATACAGAATCACTAACGTGTAATATTTATTATTTACATGAGTTACACATCATTATTATACCCATCCAAATAATAATATATTGAATAACAATTACACCACGACGTGGAGACGGTAAGCCGTACGTACGCACGTATGGTGACATGTTATTCAAAGGGTGGATAGAATACTGAATATGGTTGTACCATATTTATAATAAAATCACAGTATATATATGATACTGGATTTATTATTTTATAATGGTAACAACAAAGTAAGAAGAAGTGGAAGAAGAAGGAACTTGGAAAAGGGTGGTGAAATCATTACCTCTTCTTCGGGTTCTTCCTTTTGATTTGATCAAAAGGGCTCCTTAGGTTGGATATCGGATCAAACTAAGGCCTCTAGGTTGTAGTGAGGGAAGTTGGGAGAGTATTTGGGTAGAGTTTGGCCGAACCAAAAGGTTTGTAAGGTGTGAAGAAATGAGAATGAGGAGTGCCCTTTTATAAGAGGGGTGAGGGGCACCTTTGGAAAAGCTAGAAATATTAATTTATAATAAATTCATAATCGGTTTCCAATGGCTCCAAAGTTGACTATTCAAAGGTTAAGGTGGGTATGGGTCGAAAACAACTCAACCAATAGAATTTAGACAGGTTGGGGTACTTATATTAACCTTATCTTTAAGTATTAACTCTAAGTTAATTAGTTTCACTTTTACAATGTCTCTTTGTATTTTTATATAATATGGTTAATAAACTTACTATATACATCCAAGAGACCCCCAACTGGTCCATTAATGATTAAACTATCATGATATAAGTCTCTTGTCCGAACCTAATATTTTTAAGAATTTAATATCAATTAATAATATAATATTTGTTCTAAGAACTCTTTTATGTCAATTTTGACAATATTCAATAGTTGATTTTTGTGAAACTCATAACAGATTGATTACTTCGAACAATGTCAATTAAATCAATCCTAATATATCATATTATCATATAAAATTAGTTTAATTCATTAAAAGTTTCATATTATATTTATTTCAATATTTATAATATCAATTATTTTAATTTTTCACTATTATAGTAATTACTGCATCATCATTGTGTCATAAATAAAATAAATTATTTAATGTCTAAAAATTATAAATAAAATATCATTACGTAGTAAATCTTTTTATCTTTCTAATGAATATTTATAATCTAAAATCCAACATATATAAACCTATGTAAAAATTGTTTTTCTAAAAGATATATGCTTGTGTCATTTTTGTATTCATTTTAACTTAATTAAAATAAAGTGTCATTATCACTTACAAGTGGATCCATGGGGTCCCAAAATCGACCCAAATATGACCATGGTCGACCATGTGTCAACCAATAGGGTTAAGACACGTTTTAGGGTAATTTAGTATTATTATAATATTATTTTTTTAACCCTTATTTACCGGATTTACCCTTAACCATGGTAAATAAAATATTTACCGTAGTAATTATTCAAAATGTCTAAAAATAAAAATTACCTATTTACACAATTTGAACATCCTGATTACAAATATGGAATACATTTTCCTAAATTCAAAACACAGAGGTGGCAGAAATTAATTTAAAATTAATTCCCACTGTCAAAACAAAAAGCGTGTTTTTAAGAGATAATAACTATCAAAAGATTGACACTTGTTTATGTTCGGTTTAATTGTAAAATTATGTCCAATGACCAAAATTATATTAAAAGGTAAAAATATATTCTAAATATACTTTAAAACCACTCAAATTCATAATTTATCACTATTAATTATTTTGATTAAAAAAGTTGTTTTTAATTAAAATTTAGTAATTTTCACTATTCATCAAAATATGAAAGTTATCCGAAAAGTACCAAAATTTCACCTTAGGCTAAATTCGATATTCTGAATCCAGAAATGAAGTCCATTTTAAAATATAAAATATATATAATTTTGAAAAGTAGGTATTACTATTCATAACGACTAGTTTGATTGGTTGTGGTGTGTTTGAACTCGAAGTTGCATACAACACACGCTACTGTATTATTCAAAGGAAAGCGTATCGTGGAAGCTTGGGATGTCTCATTTTAAATTTTTTTGATGTCCCCATTTAGTCAAAAAGTTTAAAATATTGTATTTAAAAAGGTTTCACTATTAAAAGTTGATAAAACTGCAATACTGAAAATGAATCTGTTCTTGTATTATGTCTAAGAAACTCATAATATGGATTCTAAAATTATAAGGATTATATAAAGTTTAAAATTTAGTTAACACTATTCATAACCTCTTTTGAACAGTTTGTTTGGTAAGTCATGGTGTGCTTGAACTCGGTGTTGCGTGTAGTGCAAGTTATTGTATTATTTTAAAGAAATAACACACTATGAAATCTTGGGGTGTTACATTCTCCTCTCCTTCAATAAATTGCGTCCTCGCAATTTGAAATTGTTCTTTGAAAATAAAAGGTTGAAAATAAAAAATATCTTTGTGGGAAAACCCACATCGGAAATTGGGTTACTAAAATTTAGTCTTAATATCAGGAAATGAGAAATGAAAGGGTCACCAGCAAATTATGATCTCGATTAGGAGAACATTGGTGGCAATTAGAGACATATAATTGGAGGAAAAACGTAAATATTTATAGGTAGTGATTGAGGTCATCAATCACAAACAAGTATAAAATTGAGGTCCATAAACTCATCAATCTATGATGATTTGAAATACCATCGATTCAATAACACATAGGGTATTGGGATAACACATTTTTGACGTTTCAAAATATCTTAGTTGAAATCCCACATCGAAAAATGAATTAATGAGGCCTCTATTTAAAACAAAGAGTGGAAAGCATGAAGATTACCGAAAATAACACATACTAGGGTTCCATGTAGGAAAATATGGATATGGAAGAGAAATCTAACCATCAATTATCTGATGGAGAGTGGTAGAGAACATGGCTATGAAAAGGCCAAAAATCCAAAAGCCATAAATTAGTGATGATTTAAGGTACCATCTAGGACAACATTTTTGTTCTAAGTTGAGGAATTTATTTATGATATTTGATAAGATCATAAGGAGATATACTTACTTTATAATTAGAGTTTTATCCATTCATAAATTTCTACCACAAACTCATCTTTCACTCTAAAAGATAATAGAATGTAATTTTTTTCTATTTATACTATTCGTACAGGGTTCCAAAATAAATGAATTTATAATTCATCTACCAGATATTTTAAAAAAAACTACATTATTTAATCCAGGACATCTCGTGGGCCAGTGGTAGGTGATACACCCTTGTCGCCCTTCGGTTGCGGGTACAAGTCTCACAGCCTTGCCGGACACGACGGGTTTCCGCCCGACCTCCGAGTTGTCCTTTTATGGCAATCCAAAATAATACAAACTAGAACTATCCAAAATACTTCTGTCCAAACTCACAGTCCAACATTTATAAGGAAGTTAAAAATAATGTAGATCCTTTTTACCCCGTAATATCATATGAATAACTTCATCATGTATTCTTTTAATACACTGAAACATCCTAATTTACCATAATCTTTGTTGATTACATTCATGCTCCCTTATTCCATATAGAATGCTGGATATACTTCATCAATCCAAAAATGTTTTAAACCCTAACAGTGATGGAATAGACAAATCATTAATCAGCTTCAAGGTAGTCAAGAATATCCAATATAATTTATCCAAATCAATCATGTATTATTCTAAAATCACTACCTCGGTATCAGAACCATATTATGGCTTATCTTTCTCTCAACCATATATTTTCCAAAAATTTAACCTTCTATTGAGTCACTTTTCTTTGTTCCACACAATCTCAAGTCCTTAATGGAATAGTACTGCAGTACAATCCTTATATACTCCATAATTATTATAAAAAGTACACTGTTGATACAACACTCAATTGACATAATCAACATAAGAACTCTAATCATTCCTCTTCATCTGTGGTAGTATCATAACATGATTATTATCCAATAGCATCATTTGTGGCATAGTCTAATGACTGGGACATAGGTTCGCGTAGTGTCCAAACTCCTTGCAAATGAAGAATTGTACATTTGAAACAATTTTCTTACCCTTGCAGTCACGTACTTTGTGCCCTTTTCCTCCACACTTATAACAAACTCTCATTCCTTTTAGGCAAGTTCCAGGTGTTTCTTTCCATAGTTACCACATATGAGAAAATTCTTCTTTTCCCTCTTCCCTTTATCCATCTTTCTCTCTTCCATCCTTTTCTTCTCTTGCTTTCCTTCAAAGCCATAGGACTCAGTAAGATCTTTACTTATCTTATCAACACATGATATTATTTCTTCATATGATGATAATACATGGGAGACTATTTCTCTTATAAATTATAGCTTAAGACCATGAAATATATGATCCTTCCTTCTCTTTGGATCATGTGCATTGCTGGAGTTCTCATTCCTTCTACTAGGCACCATTTCTAAACAATGGCATACACTAGATTAGTTTATGAATCAAAATACATAATCCCATACTTATAAAACACTTAACATAAATTGAACTATTTATGGATATAATCCATAATCATAAAAAATATTTTCTTTGAGGAAGTATATACTCATAAACCCTTCATAATGATTTGTAAAGAAAATGAGAGTTATCCTAAGCATATCCCTTGGGAGTGTCGTAACCAAGAGTGCAGCAAGGCCCGTTGTCCTGCACCAGTTCCCGTTCGAGTCTATCTCAAAGCGGTGTTTTCGGGTTTTACCCCTAGGTACATCTGTGCCAGAGCTGCCTCTACCTGCTCGTATCCAGACAGGGATGTATTGCTCGGAAAACTCACAAAATCCCTACAATACCAAAATTCTAGGAAGTTCTTCTATACTAATCCTCAAAGTTCATCTTAGGTCAACATGCTCTAATCAGAGTTTATCTAAATCTAGTTTCCAAGGTTTGTACTAAACTTCCTCTGATACCAACAGTAACGCCCCGACCCTAGTTACCCAGAGTCGGTGCATTATTACATAACATTGGCATGATCACAAGAAAGATCAAATCTCGAAAGACCGATTGGTTTAGTAGCCTTGGAAACACTAGATATATTCATAAGTTTTACATTACATCATAAAATGAAAAACTACTACAACAACATAATGTCTCCACAGTCCACACTATTATCCCCTCATAATATCCCTGCATGTCATTCATAACTTACTTCTTCACATCCTGGGGAAAATAAAACATGGAAAAGGGGTGAGATAAAATGCCCAGTAAAGATAACAATATAGTGGAACATTCAAAATAAGCATAAACATTTAAGGCAATGCATTACTAAAACAAAATCCTTTTAAACTTTAACATCAACATAGTATGGAAAAAGTAAAATGAAATAATGCCATTTACTTATTCACATGGATATTCTACTAATCGAATAATCACATGAAAAATCAATAACCACTTTCATAATGATGGAATGCATAATGCTAAACATTAATTTCTTTGTCAAGGCCTCGTCCCAAGACCTTGGGGTTAACTGTAACCGGAACCCAACCCGGAGTGCCTCTAATAACCGGACACCAACACAGAGTGCCTCTAATAACCGGACACCAACCCAGAGTGCCTCTAATAACCGGAGACCAAACCGGAGGGCTTACTTTTACCAGTCCCTAACCTGGAGGGCTTACTTTTACCAGTCCCCAACCTGGAGGGCTTACTTTAACCAGTCCCCAACCTGGAACATACTTGTCCAACACATTCATATGAAGTAAAGGTTGAAATATAACATAAACATTCTTATTGGAACTAGCATACGAAATGTCAATACTTTACTCATAAACCATGAATGCTATATAAATGACACATCTACAGTCAAACATATCACAAAACTTTATTACAATATGGAAGTTTTAAATCATAATAAATCAACTTCAAATAATCTAAAAATCCATCAAAAGATGTTGACATAGATGAAAATGTTTTTTTAAAAAAATTATTGAGAGAAATATCACTTTTTCATGAAAACATTTTAATGTTACACAATTTAGAAAGTAAGGCATTTAAATACATTTTTTAATCAAAGTGTCCCATACCACTTTGAAACTTTTTAATGGAATTAACACTTTTAAAACATTCATTTTCATATAAATAAATCCTTACAAACCATTTTGAAAACGTGGACATAAATGAGGATGATTTAGAAGAATAAATATTTAAAACATTTAAAATGATGTTTTAGTAAAAGTTCCCTTAGAAATAATCCCTTTGAAAACTCTTTTATGAAATATGGACAAGGATAGTAAATATGTCCCTGTAGATACTTATGTAAAGACAACCTCGGATATTAAAGAGATTGTGAAGTAAACCCTTATCAATTTGGTAACTTATGAAACATACAACCCATGAAAGAGGTATCATACAATGAAAATGTAAACACACATAAGGTAAAGTGTATTACACAAAGAATACAATTATGGGCAGTACATACACCACACAAAAGATAATAGTGGAAATATGACATGAATCTCACGGAAATAAAGAGTGAGATGAAAACCCCTTACCACGTTAATCAACTGAGTCGTATGGCCAAAAGTTAATAACCACCAAACTATTTACATAATAACATGAATATAAAGATAATCATGATAATATATATCAAATGCCAGTACACAATACACCACTTTCAATAATTTAGTGGCGAATAATGGAAATCTCACGGAATTGAATGTGAGATAAGAAAATCCCTTACCTTGTACTTTTACTTGGTTGGGGTAGGTTAACCTCCTGTATAATATTGAAATAATTGTTATTAAATTATAAAAGAATCATATATATTAATATCATATCATATATGATCTTTTAACTTTTCTTTGTTAATAATGTCTTAGTATTATCGTTGTTTCGGGTGTTAACTTACTCATTTTCTTTTATATGTTTTATTACGTAATCCATGTTTGTAATGGATAGGTTGTATATTATTAATATCCAGAATGATATCAAGTCCTTAAACATCATTTTTAAATCAGCAAATTATAATTATACTTGAATGGATATGATGGAGAATGAATCTCATCGCGTTCGTGGGGACGGTAGTCCGTACGTACGCACGAGCGACAATATCATTCTTTTGATATTAAAATATTATATAAATGAATGGTATATCATATATACAGAATCACTAACGTGTTATATTTATTATTTACATGAGTTACACATCATTATTATACCCATCCAAATAATAATATATTGAATAACAATTTCACCACGACGTGGAGACGGTAAGCCGTACGTACGCACGTATGGTGACATGTTATTCAAAGGGTGGATAGAATACTGAATATGGTTGTACCATATTTATAATAAAATCACAATATATATATGATACTGGATTTATTATTTTATAATGGTAACAACAAAGTAAGAAGAAGTGGAAGAAGAAGGAACTTGGAAAAAGGGTGGTGAAATCATTACCTCTTCTTCGGGTTCTTCCTTTTGATTTGATCAAAAGGGCTACTTAGGTTGGCTATCTGATCAAAATAAGGCCTCTGGGTTGTAGTGAGGGAAGTTGGGAGAGTATTTGGGCAGAGTTTGGACGAACCAAAAGGCTTGGAAGGTGTGAAGAAAAGAGAAGGAGGAGTGCCCTTTTATAAGAGGGGTGAGGGGCACCTTTGGAAAAGCTAGAAATATTAATTTATAATAAATTCATAATCGGTTTCCAATGGCTCTAAAGTTGACTATTCAAAGGTTAAGGTGGGGATGGGTCGGAAAAAACTCAACCAATAGAATTTAGACAGGTTGGGGTACTTATATTAACCTTATCTTTAAGTATTAACTCTAAGTTAATTAGTTTCACTTTTACAATGTCTCTTTGTATTTTTATATAATATGGTTAATAAACTTACTATATACATCCAAGCGACCCCCAACTGGTCCATTAATGATGAACCTATCATGATATAAGTCTCTTGGCCGAACCTTAGATTTTTAGGAATTTAATATCAATTAATAATATAATATTTGTTTTAAGAACTCTTTTATGTCAATTTTGACACTATTCAATAGTTGATTTTTGTGAAACTCATAACAGATTGATTACTTCGAACAAAGTCAATTAAATCAATATTAATATATCATATTATCCTATAAAATTAGTTTAATTCATTAAAAGTTTCATATTATATTTATTTGGGTATTTATAATATCAATTATTTTATTTTTTCACTATTATAGTAATTACTACATCATCATTGTGTCATAAATAAAATAAATTATTTAATGTATAAAAATTATAAATAAAATATAATTATGTAGTAAATATTTTTATCTTTCTAATGAATATTTATAATCTAAAATCCAACATATATAACCCTATGTAACAATTGTTTTTCTAAAAGATATATGCTTGTGTCATTTTTGTATTCATTTTAACTTAATTAAAATAAAGTGTCATTATCACTTACAAGTGGATCCATGGGGTCCCAAAATCGACCCAAAGATGCCCATGGTCGACCATGTATCAACCAATAGGGTTAATACATGTTTTAGGTTAACTTAGTATTATTATAATATTATTTTTTTAACCCTTATTTACCGGATTTACCCTTAACCACGGTAAATAAAATATTTACCGCAGTAATTATTCAAAATGTCTAAAAATAAAAATTACCTATTTACACAATTTGAAAATCCTGATTACAAATATGGAATCCATTTTCCTAAATTCAAAAAACAGAAGTGGTAGAAATTAATTTAAAATTAATTCCCGCTGTCAAAACAAAAAGCGTGTTTTTAAGAGATAATAACTATCAAAAGATTGACACTTGTTTATGTTCGGTTTAATTGTAAAATTATGTCCAATGACCAACATTATATTAAAAGGTAAAAATATATTCTAAATATACTTTAAAACCACTCAAATTCATAATTTATCACTATTAATTATTTTGATTAAAAAAGTTGTTTTTAATTAAAATTTAGTAATTTTCACTATTCATCAAAATATGAAAGTTATCCGAAAAGTACCAAAATTTCACCTTAGGCTAAATTAGATATTCTGAATCCAGAAATGAAGTCCATTTTAAAATATAAAATATATATAATTTTGAAAAGTAGGTATTACTATTCATATGGCTAGTTTGATTGGTTGTGGTGTGTTTGAACTCGAAGTTGCGTACAACACACGCTAATGTATTATTCAAAGGAAAGCGTACCGTGGAAGCTTGGGATGTCTCATTTTAAAAATTTTTGATGTCCCCATTTAGTCAAAAAGTTTAAAATATTGTATTTAAAAAGGTTTCACTATTAAAAGTTGATAAAACTACAATACTGAAAATGAATCTGTTCTTATATTATGTCTAAGAAACTCATAATATGGATTCTAAAATTATAAGGATTATATAAAGTTTAAAATTTAGTTAATACTATTCATAACCTCTTTTGAACGGTTTGTTTGGTAAGTCATGGTGTGCTTGAACTCGGTGTTGCGTGTAGTGCAAGTTATTGTATTATTTTAAAGAAATAACACACTATGAAATCTTGGGGTGTTACAAAAGATCCTCAATGTGAATTATTCATTTAATTCAATATTAAGTAAGGTTTAAGGTCAGGGCCTTATAGTTGGTATCAGAGGTCGGTTTAGATAAATTTAGGAGTTAGAATTCTATTAAATGATTATCCAAAAAAAATTTATGGTCAAATTGAAATGATATAGCATTTACAGATTACCATGTTTCTTCACCTAAGATATTTATGTGATAATAATGGTTTTCCATAGAGGAAACAGAGCAGTTTTTCAAGGAAGGCATACAGAGTGTAATGACCATTCAAATCAGAAACCAGAGATGGTCATAATCATAATTGAGTAGTTTACTACACTGATGGCTCAGTTGAATCAGGTGATAAATGGTGGTTGTTTTTATTGATGATATTTTGGTGTTTTCTAAAAGTAAAGAGGAGCATGAAAGTCATTTAAGGGTTATCTTGAAAACCATAAAAAAAGAAATTGTATGGGAAATTTAGAAAGTGTGAGTTTTGGTTGCAAAAAATATCTTTCCATGGTCATGTTGTTTCTAAAGATGGAATAACTGTGGATCCTACAAAAACAAAAGTTGTTGAAGAATGTCCAAGGCCCACAAATGTAAACGAGATTCGTAGTTTTCTTGGTTTGGTAGGTTACTACCGAAAGTTTGTTGATAATTTTCCACGGTTATCTAGTCCAATGACTAAGCTAACTTGGAAGGGTGTTAAGTTTATCTGGAAAAAAGAATGTGATGATTGTTTTCAGGAGTTGAAAAGAAGATTGGTGAATGCTCCAGTTTTGGAACTTCCTTCCAGGAATGGTAAGTTTGTAATATACAGTGATTCTTTGTGGAATGGACTTGGTTGTGTCCTTATGCAGAATGATAAGGTAATTGCATATGCTTCACGTCAGTTGAAAACTCATGAGGTAAATTACCCTACACATGATTTGGAATTAGCTTCGGTTGTTTTTGCTTTAAAAATTTGGAGGCATCATTTGTATGGAGTAAAGTGTGAAATATATACCGATCACAAAAGTTTAAAGTATATATTCACTCAGAAATAATTGAACATGAGACATAGGAGATGACTAGAATTAATCAAGGATTATGATTGTAAAATTCATTACCATCCGGGAAAAGAAAATAAAGTGATTGATGCTTTGAGTCGAAAAAGTAATGCTTCATTAACCATGCTATGTTTGGAACAAGATCCTTTGGTTATTGATTTGATGAACTTTGGCATAGAAGTTGTTGGTGCAGGAAGTTCTTTTGTTTTTTTTCAGGTATCAGTGATATCATCTCTATCAGACAGAATTAAGAAAGCGCAGAAGAAAGACAGTGGGTTGCAGAAAAAGGTATAGGTGGTTCAGAAGGGTAAGTTACCTGAATTTAATATTGATAATGATTGTGTTTTGAGGTTTGGGAAGAGATTATGTGTGTCTGGTGATTCAGAGTTGAAGAATGAGTTGTTATGTGAGGCTCATAGTTCCCCGTTTTCAGTTCATCCTGGTAGTACTAAGATATACAGAGATCTACGTGAGTATTACTGTTGGGATGGAATGAAAAGAGATATTGCTGATTTTACTGTGAAGTGTTTGACTTGTCAGCAGGTTAAAGCAAATTGGCAGTTACCGAAAGGGATGCTTCATCCTTTACCAGTGCCAGAGTGGAAATGGGAAAATATATCCATGGACTTTGTTGTGGGATTACCGAAGACATCTCGAGGTAATGATGCAATCTGAGTTATTGTTGATCGCTTGACTAAATCTTCTCATTTCCTTCATATTCGTGATACTTTCTATCTAGATCAACTTTCTTTATTGTATCTTAAAGATATAGTCAGGTTGCATGGAGTTCCTCTATCCATTATATCTGATCGTGATCCCAGGTTTACTTTTAACTTTTGGAAAGGCCTTTAGAAGTTGTTGGGTACTGAATTGAATTTTAGTACAGATTTTCATCCCCAATCAGATGGGTAGTCATAACGAACAATTCAGATGTTGGAGGATATTTTATGTGCTTGTTCGATGGATTATCATGGAAGTTGGGACCAACATCTTTCTTTGGTTGAATTTTCATATAATAACAGTTTCCATTCCAGTATACAGATGGCACTGTTTGAGGCATTATATGGGAAGCGGTGTCGAACTCCAGCTTTTTGGGATGAAGTGGGTGAAAGGAAGCTAATGGGACCAGAATTGGTAGAAGAGATGGAAAAAAAGTTCATTTTATTCAGAAACACATGAGAACAGCTCAGAGCAGGAAGAAGGGTTATGCGGATAACCGGAGGAAGAATCTATCTTTAGAGGTAGGTGATCATGTTTTTTCTCAAAGTTTCACCATGGAAAAGTGTGATGCGATTTGATAAGAAAGGATAGCTGAGTGCAAGGTTCAATGGACCATATGAAATTTTGGAAAAAGTTGGATCAGTTGCTTATAGTGTGGATTTACCTTCGATTTTATCTCAGGTACACAATGTTTTTCATGTTTCGATGTTGAGAAAGTATATTCCAGATCCATCTCATGTTTTGAGCCCAGAGGTAGTTCACTTGGATGAGAATCTATCTTATGAAGAACAAACAGTCCAAATTCTTAACCATAAAGAGCAAGTGTTGCGGAATAAGGTAATTCATCAGGTAAAGGTTTTTTGTAAAAACCATATGGTTGAAGAGGCAACGTGGGAATCTCAAATTTCTATGAGGGATAAATACCCCCACTTATTTTGATAAGTGAATAAAATTGTGGGGATGCAATTCCTAAAAGGGGGAAGGATGTAACATCTCAGGTGAATAAAGAATAAAACATTATCATATTTATTAATATTTACGAATTAAATATTAATTTTACTTTAAAGGGGTTTCTATGTTCGATAGCGTACCTGATACGTAACAAAGAGTTTCTTTGAAATCTTACATTGCACACTAGTAATAAAATAATATTATTTTAAATGGTAGTTAACACGTAGAAGTTGTATTAGAGGGAATGAATAGAAATAACTAAAATGTTATTGTATATGTTTTTTCAATGTTTTTACATTTATCCAAATAAAGGATAAAGGATTAAAATACGAAAAGAATTCAATTTAAGGCATAAATACTCTAATTTTCACTAAAGGTCCACTTATCACCTTTTGATGGAGAACCCTCTTTAAATATAGTTTTAGTCACTCTTATAAATTCTTTTGGACCAAATAAAATTATTCTTTAGAATCGGGACATCAAAATTTACTTTTTTTAATGTTTTGGTATTTTTCAGATAAAGATTATTTTTTTACTGAATAGTGAAAAATGTTGTATTTTAATTCAAATCCTTTTTTTAATCTAATTTATTTATATGATTAGATTATCTTATGAATTAGTTTTAATGTGAAATTAGAATATATTTTTACCATTTAATCCAATAATGGTTGTTGGAATTAATTTCACTTTGAAATTGGACTTAAACTAGTGTCAATCTTTTGATATATATTGTCTCATAAAAACACTCTATTTGTTCTGACAGCGGGAATTAATTATTAAATTAATTAATGTAACTTATATGTTTTGAATTTTTTAAAATAGACATCATTTTGGAATTCGTAATATCAAATATAGCTTAGAGTGAAGTTTTGGTATTTTTCTGAAAAACTTCAATTTTTGATGAATAGTGAAACCACTAAGTGGTACTTAAAAAACCGATTTTTCGTTTAAATGAAATTTTACCACCTCTGTGTTCTGAATTTCAAAAATATGACATTCATGGTTGTCATTAGAAAGTAAAATGTGGTTCAATGGGATTAAAATAATTTTTTTGTGAATAGTGACTTTTAAGTTTTTAATCGCGATTAGAGGTAATTAGTGTAATTTAAGGTAAAAGTAATGTTTTAATAATACGAAATGACCTTGAAACATGTCCTACCATTATTATATGTGTCATGTATGACCATGAAAATTAATGGGTCAACTTGGGGACCCCATGGAGCCACTTTGGTAGGAAAATTACATTAATAACTTTTTTTTAATGTTAAAATAAAAATGTCACAAACATGTGTTGTTTTACTACAACAATTTTTAAATGGTCTTAAACAAGTCATAATTTTGACTATAAATATTCATTAGAAATATAAAAAGATATCCTACATCATGATATTTTTTTTATAATTTTTATACATTAAATAAATTATTTTATTTATGACACCATGGTGATGCAGCGATTACCTCATTATTTAAGGATTTAAATAAAATGAAAAGATAATGTAAAATACAAGACCTACACTTGTTAAAAACCTATTTTATGGGTGTATTTCGAACTCTTATCACCTTATACTCGAAATATATAATTTTGGGAACTTTAAAATCTGAAAAACATTTTATAATAAAGTAACCTTTTATAGCTTTCCAAGAGTGCCCCTCCTCTCCTCTTATAAATGGACCCCACCTCTACCACCTTACCCACACCTCTCAAACCTTTGGCTCGGCCAACCCCTGCCCATTTTGTCTCTACACATCCCTATCTTACTCCTAGTAGCCTCACTTTGGGCATAAGTCGTTCCAAGGAAGCCTTTGAGCTCAAATAAAAAAGAGTTACATGTTTTAAAGGTAGTGTCTTCTCTTGTGTTCTTATGTTTTATTTTGATTCTCCAACCCCTTAAACTCTTTTTATTCCTTTATTTTGTAACAACACCAGTATATTCAATATACTAGGATGTATTTATGAGAAGGATTAGATCTACTCTTACACACACCTTCATCTAATGGTTAAAGAGCATACTATTTCCGTGGATGGCGAATTTCTGCCTCACGAAATGATGATTGTTCAATATTCTACTAACACCTTCAAAGGTAGAAATTAAGATGATACTATATTTATATATGATATATAATATGTTTATTTTTTCCTTAATCTTCTGTATTTTTCATTTATGGCATACATTTATGGCTTCCATTATGGGTATACGTGATATCTTCATTTTAGGAAGTGCGGACTACCGCCCCCTCAAAGTGATTTGATTCATTAATTCCATATGTGGGATGTATAAAGGATGGATTTAATGATATTATATATGAAATTATACTGGAATTATAATATAACTTTATTTCATTATGATTCTATTCCATAAAATACAAAATAGAAATGAAAGTAGCGTTCATGCGTACGTACGGCTTACTGTCTCCTTGAACGGTGCATTTCATTTCTTACCTCTAAATGTTATGTAATATTATAAATGCATGTATATACTAGATATATATGATATATATGATATATAAATAATTAATATTACTCTGGATATAATGGATACATGAAAAACTTGTAATTATAAATAGTTTATTTTTGACTCAAGTAACAATGATCGTTAAAACGACCGTTGTTAACTTAAATAATTACATAGTGTTCATGACATGGTAATAAGTGATATAAAAGGAATAATGAACTTGAAAAAGGTTCTTAAGCAAGTAGAAATTAACTCCAGTTTATTATTCAAGAGATTAAAGAGAAATCGAGTCACGTCGGACACAAGGAATGATACTTCGTCTCAATCTCCATTCATTGAGGCATATTTTGTTTTATACACAACTTTTTTTTATACGGTGTATAAACCCCTTTTACATTTACTCTTATTCAAAAGGGATCTTTTTTATATACGAAGCGTTTTACTAAACTACCAAAGGAATGTTTTTTGTCTTACTTATGTGGCGACAACGACTTCTCTGCCGCAGTGACCATTATTTGAGTTTCGGCTTCCTCTACAAGCCATAACCTAACCTTTTTTTAAATGAAAAATAAATAACCTATATTACTTTTCTTTTATTTTGGTATTTAAAATGGTTTTCATAATGTTTTTATTATATCAATTTTTTGTATTGATATCTTTTGATTGAAATGTGGAAATGTTATGTTTCCTTTATGCATGTTTTACGTGATATAATTATGTTATGGTTATTGGGCATTGTTATGAAGATGGGTGGTTATGTGATAAACTAAGTGCGGGTGAGACCGATATAGCTCTCCAATGCATTGGGTAACACAAAGGAGTTAAACGTTAAGGTTTCTCCGAAGATATTTAGGGAATATACTGTGATGGGTATTCCAAACGTAACCATGAGGGTTACTCCCTACGTAAGAATGTTATAAATGCCTCAAGTTACCTTTATGTCTTATGATTTCTATGATTTATTCATGATTTGATGAGGTATGTTAAAATGCTTATGTTTTATGAGTAAATTATGATTTCATACATGGAGTAATGTTTTCATTTCGTACTTTTATATCCCTTACTGAGCTTTTTATGCTTATCCCATGTTTTTGAAATGTTTTTCCCAGGACTTAATGTGGAATAGGGTCAAGGATGGGATCAAGGAAAAGTCATGATATCTAAAACATGGAACTAGAAATGTTTCTTTTTAAGAGTTTTTATTTTATGGAAACATAGTAGAAGTTTCCACTTTGTAATCTTTTGAGATGTAATAGTTATGTCATAATTCTCTAAAACTCTAAACCGGAAAAGATCTTCAATGTGAATTATTCATTTAATTCAATATTAAGTAAGGTTTAAGGCTGGGTCCTTATAATGTCATTCCCAATATTCAGTTCTGATCTTGATAACATATCATTTGTCTATTGTTTCATGCCTCTAACAAACCTCTATAGGTGCCTCATTTGGTTTCAATCACAACACTCTAAAGCAAGGTATAGACTCTGAGGGTTCTTGTGGCCCATCTTTCTACACTAATAGAACTATAACAAAACATGATCCTAATATGGATACCCACTTCCCTGATAGATCTTCCCACTATTACATTAATGAAAACTATCATTGAGACACTTCTCTGCACTATAATAATACTTCTTTTTTCCCAACTAAAAAAACTTGGTCGCTGCTCGGGGCTTCTATCGGATTACCTTATTTGAATTGTGCCTTGTTCATCACATCCAAAAAAGTACTTAGATATAACACATTCACCTATAAACTAGTCTTATAGTGAAGCCCATCCTAGAAATTTTTCACCTTGGAGATCTCATTAAGTTCCAAATACAAAGTAAATCATTGCATGTCGTGAAACTTCTAGCATAGTCCATCACTAACATGCCCTCATGTGTCAAGTGAAGGAACTCATGACCCTTCTCATCTCACAATGTCTCATGATAAAAATGGACCAGGAACTTTATCACAAAGTTTTTTCAAGATAGCTCATCCTTTTTCATAGGTTTCTCAAGAATATCTCCCCAATGCTTGTTAGGTCCACGATAAATATATGAAGCAAGATTCACCCCCTACCTATGGGTGTCTCAAGATGATTAAATATTTTCTTGACTAAAATGATCTAGAAATCTTCCTAGTGAACATAGGCGAATAATATAACATGAACTCTCTCTTCAACTCAAACATCAATGGAATGGTGTGAAAAGTGTACACTTCCATGGATCGTATGACCATCATAAAGATATTATGAAGCTGAACATCCATTTGATCCTCAAGATATACATGATTACTCGGTTAAGATGTGATAGTAGAATGATAATTTCCACTATCCTGATGCTCAAATCAAAGATGAAGAGAAGTAATTTTCTTTACAAGACAAACAAACTCTTTTTAACATCGTCTATAACAACAAGTTCAACCTTAACAAAAGACCAAAAAATAGAATCTATACTCTTGGGTTTTCAAAAAAATTCTTACAAGTGTTTTAGCAAGACATAACTGTTCATTTAATTCCATTTATTAAACATAACAAGTATCTTATATCATACTTCAAACAATTGAGTATATATCACATGCAATAAATATATCCCTATAACGAGTAGTACATATATATCCCAATTTTCCTACCATGACTCAGGTATACTCATATATTGCCATACTACGAAAAAATTTGAAAACCCAATATCCAATAACATTAAGAAAAAAACCCCATAAAACATGTGAATCACCCTGGGTGAATTAACATCAATTATTACAAGAAAATAGTATAAGCACTAATCCCATCCTTGGCCACTTTTATTTCCCCCCATACATGGTTTAGCTACTCCCATGAAAATTTTAATTACCAAATCATGAAACATCATGGTTTCCATTCTACATTTTATAAATTTTAATGAAATTGAAAAGAAACTCTCTATGATCCAATACAACTTTGTAACATGCCCTAATTTGGAACTCTCTTCTGTCAAAGAGATTGGTTGTTTAAAATACATAAATCATGCCTCCATTTAATCCATAGGATACTGAATAGTAGTGGGGGTGTGTTAAGTATAGTGGTGATAAAATAACCCCTTGTCATAGGGTTTCTTCACAAAAATAACAGTCTTATAACAATAAATATCAGAGTAGAATAAATAACGGAACAATAAAATACCATGGAGAGAAAAAAAATCAAAACCAACTGAATAATTCAATAAATAATAATTGAATAATCTCATGATAGGTGGAAATGTAACTAAATTTCATGATATATTTAATAAAAATAAAATATTTTTAGACTCAAATCAAGACTCATAATTCCCTGGTCTCTTGCCCCATGTCGGTTTCTTATCCAAACTCTAACCCATAAATCAATCAACAATTAGTAGAAAAATCCTTTCCCTTATCAAATCATATATCCATGTAATATGGTCATGTAAAAAACAATGGTGGACATAGGGTGTGTGTATCACTTAGTAGGTCAAAACCACCATTTCTAAACATAACCTGCCTGATAATTAGTTCATTCAATAATGAAATAAAAAATATTATTAATTAAGTAAACAATTAAATTAATACCACAACAATCGTCTTTAGAACCATTTTATAATATCTCAAAGAATATCTCACAACCATGTAACTACTAAAAATTCCACCATTGGAAAACATAACCTACTTTGGTTCCATATCAGAATGTTTATGGTCACATCCCACAATATTTACATCCATAACAATATATCCAAGAATTAAATCATAAAATTATTGGTGAATTTTTCTATATAAGAATTTCAGTAATAAATCAGGGTTGATCCTAGTATATAAGAATTATACCATGTATTAGTCCAAGCCTAATATCTAAAAATTTATTCATGAATTAGGGCCATGGTCGATACATAATAATTCTAGTATCTGTCACGGTCATAGCCTTCTATATAATTATTTCATCATAAATCATAGGGAATATCCTACTATATAATAATTACAGTATGAATCACCAGTCACAACAGCAAGTATATCACAATATCACATCATACGACACAATAGTTGATTATGAAAATTATCATTTATCTTTCAATTACACATTTTTTATCATTTCTACATAAATAGATAACATTCTAGTCACTTCAATAATCAAGACAAGCTAGGGGGAATCAATATCAAACAATCACCCAAACTCATGTCATTCTAAACACACTTTAATCCATTACTAAAATAATTTATAATCAATGTTTTTCTCACCAAAAAGGTATCTATAATCTAGGTTGTAAGTAATTGGATACAAAAGGATTCCAATGAAAAAGTTAAATCATCATTTAATTAATTTAGGTTCTAGTTATGTGGGTGAAATTCAAATATTTCACATACCCTGTAATTAAAGAGACCATAGGATGAATGTTTAGACCCCTACATTCAATTGGAGATTAACATAGCACTTCCAATGGTTAACTCTAATAAGGAAGACGGTTCATAAGATCATGAAATAAAACCTAGATCAAATCAGATCAATATTAATTTCAATCCCAAATGTGGTCCAAATATCCCACATCCCTTATAGAGAACAATGGAAGAGGAATAGAAAACCAAATCCAAAGACCTATCAGGGATTGATTGCACAAACGGGACATCCATAAAGGATAATGGTGCTCTAAAATCATCTGGAGAACCATCATAGGTCAAGAGGGTGAAGATGCACCAAAGGAATGAGAGACAAAACATTCACAGTGCTTATTTAAACTACTATTTAGGATATTACATGACGTGTAACTCATTTTTACATAATGTAATTTTTTTAGAAGGGTATGCCCAAAAACTGGTCACATCATGTTAATATTTATCACACTCAACTTTTATAATATATGAATTGTTTACCTAATGTCTAACCAGTTCTCACCTTTTATTGGTTCACAACAGCAATCTGGTAAAAGTTATACATCATGTAACATATATACGGAGTGTCATAACCCAGTAGTAATTTTTCATCCTATAATCCACGCATAAGGATCTAAACCAACTTCGCACCTTTTAAAGCATAGAAAACCCCTTGTAAAACCATTTTACACATTTATAACAGGACTCCTATAATTTAAACGAACAAATAGCCTAGAACTTTATGTAATTTTGACAATCAAAATATCTATATCTCATAACAATATTCATCCACCAAGGATTAAAGAAAAAATAATACCCAATGAAAGGTGTTTAATGAAAAATCTAAAGAGGGACATATCTATAATAATGGTGTGATATTTTACATTTATTTTCTTTCTTTTTATGGTGATTAAAATTGATAGTCACCAAAGTGGTATGGTTTTTATGAAACAATCTCATCTTTTATTAAAATTATTTATGATTATTCTTCCAATGATAAAATATTCAGTTCTATATCTAAATAAAATCATGACTTTCCTTCTCCTCTTGTTAATTATGTAGAATATATGCTTTATGTTCATTTACCTCTCTTTATACACTCAATATTTTAAAATAATATTTAAAATAATTCCATCTTTTTTCTCTCTTCTATTTAAAACCCTTTCTCTTATATGTACATGTTTTATAAGAAATTTTCAAAAAAAAATAAATTTTCTCTATTACTGTTTAAAGTCATTTCTACCAATGTCTTACTTTTTTAAAAAGTTTTAAAAGTAATATTTATACCATTTTGGAGAGAAGTAATTTTTTTATTTTACCAAAAATATGAATGTAATCATTATTTTAGCATGTATGGTATGAAAATAATTTTATACTATCAAGACCATTTTTTAATTGAAGCATCCTTTATAACTTTTTGAGGTTATTTTAAAATAAAATGATTTAGAATATTTATTATGTTTTAAAAAGAAATTTTCAAAGTGAAAAGGGATATTTTCCTCAAGAAATATAATACATAATCCTTAAGGATTCCTTTATAAGTTTTAAAAAAAATTCAAAGAAATGAGTTTCAAAAACATTTTATGAATTTTTAGTTTAAAAATGTTATTTTCAAATAAAAATGTTCTTACTCGAGAATCATTTCAAGTGATTTATCTTTCAAAAACCTATTCCATAAAAGATTATAACCTTTTTGTAACTTACGATTTATTGGGAATATGAACCAAGGAAACCATTTTAATTATTTATCTAAATGGTTTAGGGTGAAAACATGGTTATGAATCCTTTTTCTCTTCCACGGTTTATACCATGATAAAATTCATATGGAACCAGATTCATTTTTTATGGGCTATGCTATGATGAAACGATTATAGATCATATCAATTTTCCGCTGGTCTCAATATGATGAAATGTTAATGAAAACCATTTCATTTTATGGATTATGGTATGATTAGTGTTTTATGATCAGGGGGCACACATACGTAATATTTTCATTATGTTATGAGTGGAACCTATATCTCCCACTAATGAATTAGGTAAGGATTTATATCTCATGAGATTGATAGGAATATAATTAGGAGTGAAACCAATTATAAAGGTACTTTTTCCACTATGATTGTATTTAGATTAAACCCTGACTACTATGATGGTTTGGTGAGTGAACTCATTACACTATGATATCATTGGAAGTGATACATTGCTACAATGGAAATGATTTTTTATGCTTATGTGTATGCCCTAATCTTATATCTTATGCCAATTTTATACTCTCATGGTTCAATTTATTTGATTTCATTATGATTCCTGCCTTATGAACTTTGAATCTTTATTCCATGAATCCAAATTATGATCTTTGATATCAAATAAATTGTTTTCAAATGTTATGGTCATGTTTTCATGCCCTTTTGTTTATGTTATTCTTTTGTATCTACAGTTTTTCCCTCGATGAGCATTTAATTTCCCCCTTTCTTATATTTCCTTTCGATATTTTATGAAGAAATTTATTATGTATGATTTTTCTAAGAAGGGTTCTAGATATGAAAAACTTCTTAGGAGATGACATTGTTAAAATTTGAACCATTTTTTTGTGTTTCCAAGTCTCAAAATGTGTTATTCCTTTATATTCCTTGGGTGTGTATTTTTATAATTTAATGAATGTTCATATAAAAAGATGGGATATCTATTTTTGAAATTCTTTGGTCAATATAGTTAATATCATAGGAAATGTTTTGTTAATATTTGGAAAATAAAATCATAAAATTTATTGATACCCCTTGGAATATTTATAAGGATATCTCTAAGTATGTGTCTAAGGATAAGTCTAATGATGATTCAAAGTATAGTAAAATATCCTTGAATATTGGTAAAGATTATATTGAGTGGTTTTTAGTAAATTAAACCCATATCTAGACAATAAAAGTTGATATGGATTTATTTAAGAGGTTACTAGGGGTAATAACATCAAGGCATATTGAGCTATAATCAATTTTCACCTCGTGCACAAAAATGGTCCTTACTGCACAGCTAATTTGACAGTCCATAGAGATATTATTTGGTAATTTCAAAAATATTTATGAACAATCTTTTATTATTTGAATAATGACCTAGAATGACCTAGGATAATACTTAAATGTTATATAACAAAAAGAAGGTGTCATGAATTAGATATCATGTAAGTTATTTTTCATGATTATTTGGTTTTCCACTATGAATATTTTTACTCAAACTAGGGTTATTGTTTTTTATGAATAGAGGGAACTAAAAGGAATTGTGTTAACATTGAATGTGATATACAATGTGTTACTGACCAACTAATTAAGATGATGACTGGACTGGAGGATATTGTGATTATGCTTAATCAGTTATCACAATATATGATTAATAATTCTCACCTTAACCAACTCTCGAATAAACCAAAGAAGATAAGATATCGTTCATTGGGAGTTCTGGTGGTGGAGACCTTAGAGGAAAGAATAGTTGGTTTCCTATATGTCAGTAATGCGAGGAGAATCACACCATGGAATATCTTAGAGGAATAGTGATATTTTTTTAGCATGGAAAGGAAGGACACAAAGTATATAATTATAGGGGAAAAATAAAATATTTAGTTAACTCAATGGATGAGAATAATTTTCTCCCAAAGATATAATCAATGTTTAATATTTTTAGGTGGAAATTATAGGTATTATAAAACTTAATTCCTAAGTGGGGGATATTGTAAAAAAATCCGTAAAGTTTTACGAGTAATGGCTATACTACTAATGATGAAGAGACCAGAAATGAAATATGAAAGGAACGAGGTATTAAAAAATAAGATGATGAAACCTAGTTAATGGGTTAATAATTATGTATAATGATTGATTTTTTTATGTATTGGAACTCAATAATTATAAAATTTATCAAGATTATTCAGTATAATTATATTGTTAAGGGTTCGTAAGAATATGTTGAAATATGCGCATGGCCTAGAAAATTGATTTAACAAAATGGTAATATTTTATCCAAAAAAATTATTAAGGTAAGCTAACAATTAATATGTTCCCTATATTGAGAAAATGCAGTTCATATTGGATAAATTGATTATTGATATGGATAAATTAAATTTGATAGTATTGATTACTATTAAAATAATTAAAAATTTGTTGAGAATGTTTTTATTATTATAATTGATTGATTTAACAACATTTTTACATTTATGTAATGTATTAAATAACCTATAATTTTTATAGGAATTAAGATACAGTCAATTTTTTAAATCATGAATTGTTTCATTATTTTTTTATGGTAATAAAATATAGTAATATGTTTCTAGATAATATATGATCAATGTATTCACATATTTGATATGTGACATTAGTTTATACTTCTTATTGTTTGGGGGATTAAGGTTAAGTAAATTTTGGGAAATTTAGTATCTTAAATTATAAATTTTTAGTTTTGGACAGTTAATAAGGTTAATCATTTATCGAAGGATTTATGTTTATCTTTGGACATGGTTTTAGATATTAATGTATTGATTCACTATATAAATATCTATACATATTGGATAACCTATGATAAACATTTTTTTATGATGATAACTAGAGAAAAAATTAATGACTTATAACTATATTATTCATCATGTTATCCATTAGTGATTTAGGTATAAAATATGCATCTTTATTTCTTAGAGTATGAGATGAATTGGAAATTTCCCAAAGCACAGCCAAATGATGATATTGTTCTTTTGAAATAGGATGAAATGAAGAAAGTATATATTCTCATGAAAGTTCATCAATTTAAGGAAAATAAGTTTTAAATGAAATGTTGATAAATTATTATCATTTTTTGTTATATCAATTACACTTTTCACACCTCTTTGGTTTAGGTTTTTGTGGTTATCAATTTTATCATGATCATTCCCTTTATTTTTATAAATGATCTCTATTACTCGGTATCATTATTTGAAAATAATCTTTTCTTCCTTATCCAAATATTCACTTCCTTCCTATGTTCACTTATTTGGAAACCTAGAATGTATTTTTCTAGACGACCTTCATGCATCCGTTCCTCTATTTTGAATAGGATGTTTTATTTACTCTATTTACAATGTGGGTTTCACAAAAAGTTATTTTCAAATGTCAAACAATTTTTTATTGAACACAAGTTCAAATTGTGAGCGCATAATTTATTCAATGTGGTAAATTATAACACCCTGAGATTTTATGAATTATTTTATAAATAAATTTTATCTTTTTGATATTTTGTGTTACCCACAACACCAATTTTAGAATATGTTAATTGGAATGCTGAGTTTGTCAAGGGATTCATACATCACTAAGTGTATATTTTGTATTACAAAATAGTAATATTAAATGAAATCTAACATACGATTAAAAAATTACTATTATTTAATATGATACTTATCAGATAGCCATTTAAATAGTGGGTATAAATAGGATTAATTAAATCAAAAAATATATATGTTTTACACATGTATACAAAATAAATTATTTGGTGACTAATTAATTATAAATTTAAAAAAATTATTTGAAAATAAAGGGAATATTTTTCTGAAAACTATTTTCATGCGCACAAACATGTTTTACCTTAATAAATTAAACTAATCACCTTTGGTGAATGATTTTAATAAAATTTATTTATAAAAAATCATCCAAATTTTTAACATTAATCTTATGTGTTTTCTAGATAACTAATAAGAATAAGTCCAATATTATGAATAAACTTATATTTCTCAAAAAAAGTAGTTTCATCATCATTCCACCACTTATTTTAAAATTATTATTTCACACTTTCAAAAAACATATTTGAAAAAATAAAATTCCTTTTTAAAATTATAATTTTAATGTTATTTTAGGTTGAATTTTTGATAATTTTCTAAGTAGTGAATTTAATTGATAAATAGTAAAGAATACCAGTTTTTATTAAGAATTTTCATTTATTTTATATATTTAAAAACATTAAAAAAATTAATATGGTTTTTATGGTAAATGTAGTTAAAATATATATCAATTAATCAAGTTTAGGTCATTTTAATCATTTTATTATTTAATTTTGATATAATTTTTTTTTTAATTTTTTGATCATTTTCTCTTTGGAAAACTACATTCCCATCACATATAGAAGTTTAATTTTAAAATATAATTCAGATTTCATTAAATAGAAATTACATAAATGGATTCAGTATTTGGAATCAGAATAATTTATATTATCTAATAAGGGAAAAATTGTTTTTTTTTTCAAAAATGAGTAGTTAAAAAATTAAAAATTAATTACAATGGTTAAGGTAAAAATGGATTTACAGTGAGGTAAAACTAAAAAATGAGGGTTAGAATGACCCAAAAACATTCATAGAATGTATTTTATGGACATATTATGACCCACTGGCTACCCATATTTCATCATTATCTCTTCTAGTCTCTATAATGGTCTATTTTTTATCATGGTGTCTTGTCAAAAACATGGGTATGCATTTTGTTTCAAAATTACAAGTATGTCACTCACCTCACAAATAAAAGGTCATTCACTCTCCTCCCCTCATAAAATTTCAAAATCATTTTTCCAGTTAATATCTTCCCAAATCATTTACAATCATACCTCATCTAATCCTTGAATATTTATTTTTCCTATAAATCCATTCTAAGAAGCCTTTTGTTGCAAACCAAAAGAGGTTTTTAGAGAAGTTGTCACATTCCAAATCGAGCGTTTAATATTATTTCTTATAGTACATCCTTAAATTATTATTAAACCATGCTGATATAATATCCTTAGTATATTAAATATACTAATATTTTTTTATGTTGAGTTCATTACCTACCACTATCTCCTCTTCCATCAAATGGGTTATGAAATCATCATTAATGTGTATGGAGAACTACCGCCTCATGAACTGTTGTTATTTATTTTACATCTCCACATATAATGTCTCGATATAATAATATATTTAATATTTATATACTAAATTTATGATATTATTATAATTTTTTAATTATTATATCACATATACCCTCAAAGTTTCCATTATTTGAGAATACGATAACGCGGCTCATGTGTACCGCGGACTACCACACCACGAAGCAGTGTGATTCATTCAAACTATTCATAGAACGTAATAAAGATGGTTTTAATGAAAATATGTGATATATATGACATTTTTTTAATGTTAATATACTATTTACCTTTATTTCATTCTATCCGTCAAGAAAATTAAAACAATGTTCATCTGTACAAATGGTCTATCATTTCCAAGAACAGTGTATTTATTTTCTATATCTAAATATTAAGGATTAATTTAAAAACATATATAATGAATATAAATGTATTTATATCATGGTTAAAATTATATAGATGATTTAACATATATAAATATAATTGGACCAAAAATAAAAAAATCAAAACATACATGAAATACAAAGAATTTATTGACCGAAACATGACTTTAACATGGAATTATTAATTAAAGGGTAATAAAATCCCATAAAAATTCTTATATTTTATGACATATATATACAATTATATTTCTGTTATATATTTACCATAAACTCATATTAATTATATATTATTTTTGAATACGTATGAAGAAAGTCAAGACTTAATGTGGGGGATTTCCAACTCACTTTTTTTACTTCTTTGAGGAAGATCCCACATTTACCCCCTATTTATTTTATTATAGTTATACTTATTATTATTTGGATTTAAATTTAAATTTTAGTATCTCTATTTCATGGAGTTTATGGTTAACATGTTACCAAAGTGGTAATGAATCTTTGTCTCAATTTTCTTTCCTTGATACATATGTTAAGTTATGAACCTATCTTCTTCTATGAAGTGTATATAAAGACCATTTGACATGTAATATCAGGAAATTATTTATTCTCATAATAATGTAAGTTTAATTAAATTTTATTCCTTTATTAAACATGAAATTCAATATTACCAAAGTGGTATGATTTTTATGATATAATGTCATCATTTATTGGAATTATTCATGATTATACATCCAATGATGAAATTTTATGATATATCTAAAAAGAAAATAATATATTTTATTATCCTTTTTATTTAAGAAGAATAAATTTTTTCCCTTTCTTTAATCACTTAATATAAACAATATTTGAAAATAATTTTTTTAAAGAAAAATGACATTATTTCTCTATTATATCGACAACCTTTTCTTTACAATGTCCGTGTTTTCTAAAAATGGTTTAATGTTCCTATATGTTTTTGAATGTCATTTTTACCTTTATTATAACATTTAAAAATGTTATAAAATGAATCTTTATGTCATTTTCTAAGAGGATACCGTTTTAATTTTACAAAAAATATGAAAGAAATATTTTTTTATCATTTACGTCATGAGCATAATTTCCCACTAACATGACCATTATCTGATCTGATAAATATTTTTTAGGTTTTCAAGGATAATTTTAATGAAAATTATTTTTAATATATTTTTTGTTTTTAATTTTTATTTAAAATTGAATAATTATATTTTTCCTATGAGATATTTTAAATGATTTCTAAATCTTCCTTTATATGTTTTCTATTTAACATTCAATGAAAATTATTTCTAATATATTTTATGAATTTATTTTAGAATTGATATTCAAATAAAAGTAGTCTTTCTCATGAAATGTTTGATGTGATTTATATTTAAAAATAATGTTAAATATAATATGATATCTATTGATGTAACTTATGATTTAATGGGGATATAAAACAGGGATACCATTCTTATTATATTTCTGAATATTTTATGATGATAATCTATTTATGAAACCCATTTTAATTCCATCGGTTATACCATGATAAAATTATTATGAATCCCATTACTTTTCCATGGTTTATGATATGATGAATTAATGAAATGACCGTGAAACTTTAATATTTACCATAGGTTATGTTATGATTAAATTGTTATGAAACCCACTTCATTTTATGGTTTATGATATGAAAAATGTTCTACAATCTTTGGGAACACATACATATGATTTTTATTGAATGATATATCGGACCTATATCTAACACCAATTCATTGGTTAAAGATTTATATTTCATGAGACTAGTAAGATTAGAAATGGTAGTGAACCTAGTTTAGTTAGGAACTTTTATTCTATAATTATCTTGTGATACATCACTAACTAATATAATTGTTTTGGGAGTGAACACATTCCACTAAAATAGACTTGGTAGTTAGACATGACTACTGTGGAAAATATTTTCTATTATTTTGTGTATGTGAAAATTTTATGTCTTATGACAATACTATAATCTCATGGACCAAGATCATTTATTTTCTTATGATTCATGTCTTATGATCTACCAATCGTTGTACTAGGACTCAAGATTATGATCATTGATTTGAATGGCATGGTTTTTAGTTTTTATGATCATGTTCTCATACCATTTGTTCATGTTAGGATTAAAAATATCCCTTGTTTACCCTTACTGATATTTTGATCTCATCCATTCTTATATTTCATTTACGAGGTTATGAAGAAAAATATTATTTATGATTTCTAAAACATGGGTGCTATATGTGAAGAACATAGTGGGAGTTGATGTGGTTAATCTATGAATTAGATGTTTATGTTTTGAAGTTTCTAAAGTCACTATACATTTATGGTCCTCAAGTGTGTGTTTGAATAATTTAATGAATGGTTTTCAAAAAATATGTAATATCTCTTTACTAAAATCTAGAGTCGCAATAACGAGGATGAGTTTTTTGTAAATATTTCATCTTAATATAAAGAGAGCACATGTTTCACATGTCAAGTGGATCCAAAAATGAGAAATAATGGATTGTTCGATGATATATGTTCAATAATCTATAAAAACTCTGTTATAAAAATGTTTTTAACATGTTTCAAACACTATACACCTTAATTTATTACTTTTACTATTTTATATTTTATCTTGACAACTAGTTTTTACCTAATTAATTTCTTTTTAATTCAATAAAATAAAATGGACCTTATTAAATATTTTTTACACATTTCTTCTAAATATAAACTCCATCTTATCATATAAATTTTTTATTTTCAAGAAAAATTAGATTTAACATTACTGTGTGAGACACCTAAAATACCAAAAGTTTTTAAAAAAAGTCCACTTTAATGATTAAAATATTTATGTAGTAAACAATTATCAATTAATTTCATTTTCATGATAAAAATTGGATTATTATAAAATAAATAAATTTTTTATTGTTTAATGAAAGTCAAAAATGAATTTTACCTAACTAATATTTAAATAAAATAAAAGGAAAAAAATTATTGGAAAAAAATTAATTATGTTTCCAATAATATGTTCTCTAAATTGATAATATAATTTTGAAAACAATAGTTTTACAACTTAAATTAATTTTTGATAATAAAATTTTTTATATGGTTTTAACTTATTCTTACTTATTGATATAGTTATAATAAGTGTGAAATTAGAAAAAATTATATCTTAAAAAATTCACATAAAAAACAATTATTTCAGAAAGTTATCTCATGTTAAACCTAAAATAATTTTCAAATTATAAATTAAATCATGTTATTATTTATAAAAAATTAAAAATATAAAATCTATATATTTATTTATTTAAATAAAAATACAAAATATAAATAAAATCTATTTTTATTGGAAAAATAACTTTTTAAACATCAAGTGCATTTAATATTATTAAATATTAACTTATAAGTAATTTAATGTTTAAATTTTAAATTATAAATATAAATATTACCTATTATAAAAAACTTTTATCTACGATAAATTTAATTTATTAGGGTAAAATGAAATATCTTTTTAGAATGGTCCTTAAATGATATAATTTTTGAAAAATTAAATATAAAATAAAAGTATAACTAGATTAATTTATTATTTGATTTTTATTTACTAATTATAATTTAATAAATGAAATAATAATAATTTTCAGTTCATTTTAGTTGGGTGTTTCATTTCGCATAAGCTACCAAAGATAATATTAATTTAAAATAAATTTATATCTCAAGTTGTAACAATGGTTGTAGACACAAGTCCATAAAAGGCACCACAATGGCTTGAGTTGTGTGAACATAAATAAAATGTCATTAGACATGGTTTCGTGGACTTTAAAGTGACCATGATTGTACTTTTTAAATGAACTTGAAAGGTATGACATGTCACTTTAAGAGGCACTAAACTTCATGGGTTTTGATTTCCTTTGCATAAATATTTTGGTTGATATTCTAAGGATTTTAATCCTTACTCCTCCATTCCTACAGCCTCCTGGTATGGTGATAAATTCTAATGTTTCCATACGTTTGAATTTAAACTAATTTATAACCAATCAATAGGGAGGGGGAAGAGAACCTTGGATACATAATGAAACGGAACCACTAATAGATATAAAATTTCACATCAATTCATGATATCAATATATCTCTTTCAAGATAACAAAAATTGGTATTGTCACTGGGAATAATTTCATGACTATTTCTTTAATATATAAGAGGTTTTAAAACTAGCCAGTAAGACCCTACATGGGATCAGTATACCTCTCATTCTTTTAACCTCGACTATAACTTATTAGTTTTGTTAGTTCATCCAATTGACCAACCACCTCTATAATATTGGTCTATAAAAACAAATAAAATGGAAGTTCGTAAAATATGGGAAACTATTAGTAGATAAATTATTGGTCTTGAGAGTTTAAATGAAATTATCAAGAATTAATGGTTGGGAGTGTAAGTTCTGAAGTTATATAGGAGGCATATTTTTATAATATGTATGTCAAATAATTAATGAATTATTTTTATTACAGTTTAATATTATTCATATTTTATACTGATGTATATACCACACCTATTTAGGTGGAAAACCTACTAAAAATTTGTTTGGATTTATTGGTTTATATATGACTTCTACACATGAACAATCATTAGAATGAAAATAAAATATAAGTACAACATGAAAGGTAGTAAAATTGTTTAAAAATAAAATAATATGAGAAATAATCTTTCTAAAACCTTCTATACAAGGTTAAAACACTATAATCTAACTGTATAAAATAAAATTTTATTTTTTACATTACTTATTATTTTTTTTAAATGAGGAACCACTAGATTCTCGATTGGAGAAAATCCACTTTCTTAGAGATATTTTTTTTGGATCCAAAGAAATGATATTAAATAAATTGACCGCACATGATGTCCTATATGAAATTATAATAATTTATATCACTTTTTAAAAAAAAATAATTACATTTTTGGAAAATATATTTTAACCACTATTTTTTATTACATGGTGATGTTTAATTATCTTCAAAAACTTGGAATAGGGACATTTAATTCACAGAAGAAACCTATGAAATTCTATAATTATATATCTATTAAGTCATATAAAATAACTTATGAATATATAACATCATAAAAAATTACCTATATTTTCTAATTATTTTTCAGTTTCTAAAACAAAATAATGTCAACAATTATCGTTATTACATTTCTAAATTTATAAAAGACCTCATATTCCATCCATAGACTAGAATCCTAAAAGTGGTATTTCTAAGATTATATAAAACATCATTATGAATATATTTTAACTATTTATGTATATATTTTTCTAGTATTTTTTGTACTAACATTAAAACAGATATTTATATAAGGAAATAAGTTTTCTTGGAAATGAGTGGAGAACATACATGGTGTTAAAATGTTTTTGGACATCATCAAGAGATGGTTTCCCATCACATATGTAATTTTTTTAATTTTCATTTTTACATAAAGTATTTTTTTATTAAAAATATTAACCATATTTATAAAAATATTGGATAATGAATGTTGATTAATTTGTGACCTATAAGAGAATAACTTCATGTTAAACCATTTTTCTATTTGTGTGTGGGTTTTCACCCATATATATATATACACAAATAATTCTAAAGTGTTCATCATATGATTATGATAGTATATTTAATTTTTTAAATATTTTATAACTAAGTCAATGAGTGAATTGAATTTGAATAAATTTCAAATGGTTATTCCTGAAGAAGTCAATTGGAAGAACTTATTCTAGAAAGAATATCCAATGGAAGGAGGAGGTCCATATATGTAAGATATACTTCGGAAATATTTCTAAAACTAATAAATAATTGATGTGGATAGTCCTATTTTAAGATGACGGGGAAATACAAGGAAATGTTTATATTTGGAAGCATCCATTAACATCAGATGATTGTATAACTGATCTTCACAGTATTTGTGACTTTTTCTAATGGATTGAGAAGTATGATAAACCTATTTTTATGTTTAATAAGTAAGATATATGGTATTTAGAAGAAGATTTAATATCTACTAAATAATGTATCCCCAAAAGTAAAGAAAATCATAGGAAGAGTTTATGATAATTTTTTGAAAATGCATAAAAAGAAGTTCCACTAGAACAAGCACTAAAAAATTTGTTGAAGTATATCTATAAGATTACACTATATGGAATGTTGAGAAACACTAACTACTAAAGTGTATGAAATTTCAGAAGGAGATTCTAAAAAGATATTTTATAAATTTCATAAAATATAATCATTAGAGTTGATGTAGCATAATGTAGATAGTGTTTAAAAGTATAAGATAAGAAACCCAATCTATTTAAGGTTTCACACAAGAATGTCAAATGATTTTATATTTTTCTTTTATCAAAGAACATCACTATAGGGCAAGACCAAATATTGATCCAGGATGAGTTTAATTTAAAAAATATATATTTCAGGAATTTGAGGATGCATCTCAATCATCTTGAAGTTTTTAATATACTGGAAGCGGGAGAAATGGAAAAAATGACACTAGAATATTGATAACATTTTAAAAGGAACATTTCTGTAAGAAGAATTTATAAATGTTTTTCAGAAGGAAAATCAATGGTGATGATCATAATAGTTTCTTAAATGATAAATCCAGAATGACTTTTGTGAGTGTAAAAAAAATTATTTCTAAAAGGATAAAATTAATTGAGTTGATCCTATAAACATGGAATAGATAGCATCCGATGATGGATGGTGATGTGAGGAAGAAACAACAACCCCATGATTTAATAAGATAAAGGTGAATCATATGGGGAACACTGTGAGCAAATGTATTATGCTCTAAATTTCATAGGCTACCGGAAACTAAAATAATTCAAAGGTAGAACCATAATGATTATATTTATCTAATCAAAATAATATGTTTTAGAAGATTATATAAGGACATTACAAATTTGTAAAGCCATATATTTTAATGATGCAGAGATGGATGTTTATAGAGAGATATTCATAGAAGTAAAGTTTGTAATTTAATCCAATATTTATGGATGTGTTAAATATATTTTATACTGAGTCTTTTAAGAAGTGAAGTCCCAATTTCTTTACAAAGATACTAAATTCAGTCAATTCAAAATTTTCAGTTAGCAGAAAATAAAACCGGAAACCCACATGTTCTATATATCTATGAAGGAAACATGAAAATATAAAGGATAAACATAATCTGATTTGATTGTATAGAAATAAGGATAGCAATTGATTACAAAGAAATAAAAGGAGAGGAAGAAAGTGAAAAAGTAATTTCCTAAGAATATCTTAAGGTTTAATGTTATAGGAGTATGGAACTTCTTGTTTTAAAGTAGAATAAGTTCTATGACTCTAAAATCTTGAGGAAATCTTGGTCAATGTCAATAAAAAAATTGTGGAAGTACCAAATGTTTAAGTACAAGATAGTGAGAATCTCATGAAAAATATTCTATCAAAAAGTAGATAGGTATGACTTTCATATTGATCACAACATAATATATAAAAACCTTTGAAAAATCATCTGTATGAAAGTATAAATAAATTACTTGAATTATGGTGGTTCAAGTATAAACAATTCGAAGGAAGAAGAATATTTTTACTAGTGTGTATAAATATTGGTTTTGTGTCTTGATGGAAGGGGATTATAACTAGTCAATAGAAGTGTGGGTGATGCTCACTAAGGGTTAAGGGTAATTCCTTCCAACACCACTTGTAATTTTTTATAGATGTTATAGTGGAGAATCCATGTATAGGTATATAACCAACATGACATGGATTAAGATTTAATTTCAAACTATATAAAAATACTTTTGTATAGTTTACTTTATATTATCTTTATGTCATAAAGTAAACGTTTTTTGGTTATGTTTCTAAATATCTATACATAGTAACTGATAGAATTAGTTTGATCAACATAAAGGAATAAAGAGAAACAATTAAACTTAATCAGTAAAATTTGATCACCCCTAATTCCCCCTCCCCATCTCAAGTTGATTGCATGATCATCTAGAAATGTCAAATCTCATCAGTGAAATGGTTTCCACTATTTAGATATACATGTTTTAGTTCTGAGTTATACTTAATAGTTTTATATAAAGTGAATCTTTCTAGAAGTTTAATAAAGTGTTTCTCCATAAGATAAGAAAGTAAAAACTAGGATAAAATAAATATAAGTTATTCCAAGTTGTAGAAACCTTATTTTTTTTACTAGAACCACGATGAACCAAAATAAGAAACATTCTTAGATATAGTGAAATACAGTATCACACACCAAAATTATAAAATAATAACATTATATTTAATACCACATGTGACATGAAACCCCTAGCATAAAAGAAAATATAACATCCCGATACTATATGATATATTTATTTTTAAATAAATTATATCTATTCGATAATTGTTTCATTAAATGAAGCACTTATTTTATCTTTTGTTACATGAAACATTGTGTTTAGTCTGTGTTACACACAACACTAAGTTTAGCTTGTAATAAACGCAACACTGATTTCAAAAGAAATGTGTAATATTATTAAAATAATATTATTTTATATATTAGTGGTTACCTAGTTGTTGGAATCATGGGTATGAATAATATTAACGAAATTATGAAAATTATGTTTGTCTATTGATTAGAAATAAAATAATAATCATTTAAAATAAAAAACAAAATGTTTTTTTAAAAACTATAATTTTCCTAAAGGACATCTTAGTTTCTCTTTATTCACATAATTTTAAATTAATTTTTAATACTTTTATAAAATTTATTTGATAAAATGACAATTATTTTTTTTAAAATTATAATATCAAAATTATATTAGGGTGAATTTTATGATTTTTTTGAAAACTTTCTTTATTTGATGAATGGTGAAAGTCTCTAAATATTAATTGAAAACTCCCTTCTCGTTTAAATAATTTATAAGGTTAAATTATATTTTTAATTAGTTTTAAAGAAACATCAATTCAATTTTATAACAATTCATCCAATTTAGTCTATGGGAATCATTTTCATATTTATTTTTGAAATAAAAAACTTGTAAACTTTTTAACAATTTCTCTTTAAAAACTCACTTTCTCATCATGCCTATGGGATTAAGTTTAAACTAAATGTTTCCACATATTTGAATTGAATTTATAAAAATGGATTCCATATATAGAGTAATCAAATTTTTTAATGTATAATAATATAAACATAGTTTTATACAAAAAATAATTGTTAAAATTGTTAAAATCAAGTAATATGGTTAAGGTAAAAATGGATTTATTATGGGTTAAATTATGAATATAAAGCTATAAATGACCAAAAAACTTGTCTAAAACCTAATGTTTGGCCATATTTCAACATTGTATCTTATAGGTTTTAGAATGAACCATTTTGAAAGATTTTTTTCATGATAAAAATGTTCGTATTATTGATTCTTTTTAAAACATTAAAAGGGTGTTACTGACCTCACTTATAAAAGTCCACCCACTACCCTATTTTCTTCACTCCATCAAACACTTTTGGTTCAACCAATCCCTTCCCAAATCACATCTCAACATCCCTCCTCTCTTCCTAGAAGAATTATGTTTTTTGAGATGATAGATATAATGTAAATATATGATATTTATAACATTATAATGCTTATAGAGTACTTATATCACATGTATGTTTTTTTAATTTCTATTCTATAGGAGATGTTATAACTTCACTCATGTATATAGAATACTATCACCTGACGATGTGATTTAATTCAGCTTTCAGTAATGCTTTATATGGAAGGTGATAAGGATAGAGTTAATGATTATATGTGATATACATGATATAATTTTGAAATTCTAGATAAACTAATCATTTTTATGATATAATATTTATCATTTTATTTATTTCCTATTCACTCAGTGGAAGATGAAAACATCATTTTTGTATGTGTGGACTACCATCATCATGAGACAATGTGATTGTCTTTTCATAACCAAAACACATTAATGTTATATATAAGTATATTTAAATAAATAATATGGTATATATGATATTGTTATCATTCTAAAAATATAAAATATTTCTTACCTCAATTCCATAATGATCATTGAAAAATAGAATTAGCACTCATGCATATATTGGACCTACCATATCCATGATTGTAATGTACTTAATTTCTCAAAATTGTCTTTCAATATTGGTATTAAAAGGATAATTGATATATAATTTTGATTATTATTTCTCTATTTTAATATTATATATGATGAAACTATATAATATGTGCAAGAACACAATCATTAATTGTAAAACACACATGAAAAAAAAAGCTAATTAACACATGAAATAGTGAAAATAACGAAATATTATTAATGAATAGGAGATAAGATGTTACAAAAGGATCATATATGATATTATAAATATTAATAAGGTTATGGAATAAGATAATAATAATTTTAAAACCACTATAAAACTAGTTAAATTATATTAAACCAAATGAAAGCGTGAGATAAGGGATTTCATCTCAATTTCATTTCATTGAGGCATATTGTATTGTTATGAACCTAATTTATTTTCTATAGTATATATATTTCCCCTTTGACATCTTATATCATGATTCATTAATAATACAAGGTATTTTAAATTTCAATTTGAATTATTTTATCCAAGGTAATTTTACTTGAGAATTACAAAGTGGTAAATAATTTCACAACTCAATTTATTTTCATTGGTTTATATTAATTATTTATTTTAATTATTATTATAAAGTTATGTGTATAATTACTTCTGATTATATGATTTATTATTTACACTTTAATTATATTAATTTATAGTTGATACACATAATTTATTCATTGATTAATTCTCACTTGAACATTATGATCAATATATGGGTTTATTTCCAAAGCACATTCTAATCAAGATTGTTTATTAAAAAAATTCAGTTGGACGAAATTATTTGATCAATTTCTAAATAAACCCATCTAATTTTCTTCAACTCTATATATTGATCATATTTTCATGTAATAGTTCCATTTTTTCAATATTTTTTACTGAAAATAATTTATAAAAATTTTAAAAATAATTATACTTCATTTCGCTCTTTAGTCAGAAATATATTTTATTACAAACCCATGTCATCTAAAATTGTTCTAAAAAATGTTTCTAGAAATTTGAAAATTATTTAATAAATATATTTTTACCCTTTTTTATATTTTCTAAAAAAGATTAATTAATCTTTATATCATTTTTAAAACATTACTCATTTGGATTTTTACCAAAAAACTAAAAGGAATATCTCTTAATTTTCTGATATAAATGTAATTTCCAGACATCATGAATAATAAAAAAATTTAAAGAATATTTATAAGCTTCAATTTTTTTTTAAAAAAAAATTATTTTTAAAATGTTTTTTGAACTTCTAGTTTTGAAAGTTTTTTTTCAAAATGAGAGGAATATTTTCCTTGGGAATGTTCTTAAAAATATTTTTATCATATTTATATTAATCAATGACAACAATAGTTTATTATTACTCTAACAGGAATATGTTTCATTTATACCAACATAATTATTCTAATGGATTTTTTATGACGGTTTCGACTAAGGAAACAATCGATATTCACTATCGTGATTCATTTTCGTAATCATTAACATTTCCTTGAATTATTCTCATTCTTAGTGGACATTAAATATCCCTTAAATATATATTATTTATCAGGGATATATTTATTTATTAAACCATGTATCATCAACATATATAGTTTTCAAAAATGAAATTTATTTTTTTATCTGGGGAAATATAGATAAATCCATACTCAATTACCGATACAGATATTTGATAATAAGGCATAATGTTAATGAATTCCATTGATTATTCTATGTATGAGGATAGATTTGGAAATCAAAGACACATGTGGGTCATAGATATAGATATCCCCTCAATGAATTATTATTCTCATAGAGGTATCATGTTCTTGAGAAACCTGGCATCCAATAATTAATCATTTCCTTTATTAATAATTTAGTCATTATTATCTGTGATATTTTTTCTATGACATTATCTAAAGATACATTTCATTCTAAGATTACTAATTAAATGGAATGTGATTTTAGTTATTAACATTTCTATGTTTACTATAACTTATCTAGTTATTATTTTCATGTTATTGATTAAATGGAATGTGTTTACAGTTATTTACCTTGCCCTATTTATTATTATAGTTAAATTATTTAAATAGAATTAGTGTTTAGTTATTTACCTTTACATGTTGATTATGATCATTGATTCATCACAGAATATATAATACTCAATAGTTACTTATAATTTGATCTCATCCTTATTTTAACCCTTTCCTAAGAATGAATGAAGTTTACTATGAGAGATATGAAAAAATATTTTATCAGGAATAATGATATTCTCAAAGAAATGTTGTAATTTTTGTATTCAAAATTAAAGGAAGACTTATGTTTGTATCTTTTTTACCAAGAATACTAAAATAGTCAGTCCTACAGGGTGTGAATCCTTGTATCTTATGATAATGTAATAAATAAGATATTATCTCCAAGCTATTGGGTTTAGGGTCACTATAGTTGGTATCAGATGATGTTTTGTAGAATCATTGGGAAAAATTATGAAAAACACATATTAGGGATCATAACCCTATGATATACTTTGAGAATAAGTATAATTTAATATCCTAATGTTTTGGTAAAGAAGATATTATATGGTTTTTAATTTAAATAAATCCTTATCTAGATACTATAATTACATGTGGTTCTCGAACAGATGTACTTAGGGGTAATAACTTTGAAAATGGTGTATTGGGCTAAACCCGATCGCCACCTGGTGCACAATAATGGCCCTTACTATTCACATAGTTTGAAACTCCTGGGGGATATTCTTAGGATGATTCACATTTTCATTGCAGACCATTATAATGCATTTGAATTAATGATGAAAATGAATGAACTTGGTTAAAAAAGGTAGTATTAGATTCAAAATAAGGTGTCTCAAATAAATAATAAAATTTTTTATGTGTCAAAAAGTATGAAATAAAGCAATGATTCATTTTGAAAAAATGAAGAGTACGATGGAAGGAAATAAATCACATCCTAGGGATCGATTTATTGTTCGTTGTATTAAATGATGAGAAAAAGAGAATTATCTGAGTCAATTTTATGTTCTAAAGGTTAAACCCTAGACCAAGGAGAGACATATAATGAAATAAAGTGGTCAAAGAATTTATTGTGATCCTATTTTTTGGAACTATTTTAACCAATGGTGTTTGGGAGATAATAATCATGAGAAATTAATGATTTTATTAAATTTTAAAATCATATTTGTCTTCATTAACATAAATTTCATGGATACCATCATGGGTTTATGGGATTAATATTAGTGATAAGTTTTAAGTTGTAAACACGTATTTTTTGGTTTTATGTGATGGGAGTCAAACAAGATTAATGATATTTTGGAATGAATTTTCAGTAAGAATATTTTAATGGAAAGGTTATTTGAGTAATAGTGCCTTTAAATTTCATAGATAAAAGTTTAAATATATTGATAACCTTTTTGGTTAATATGGTAACCAATAACATTGTAATAATTTTCAAATAAGATTATTAGATTCTGCCCACAAAGGGGTTATATAGAAAACCTTAGTAAAAAGGTCATCTAATGATTCATTTTATTCCAAGGATGTTGATCTTTTTTTTGGAATATTATATGAATTATTTTATTATAGTTTAGAAAAAAGACAACCAACATGTTGTTTGCAAACCTATCACAACTGGAAAGCTCATGGGGATTAATTCCTTGAATAAAGGATGATAAGGGTTTATCACCTAAGACTAGCCTACGTGTTTTCCTAGTTAATATTTCATTGTTTTTAGTTAAAATATTTCATTAAAAAAATATTAATGATAAACCATTGATGTTACTTTTGAGGTTTATAGATTAATGTTTACATTGGATAACTTATTCTAACCATAATTTTTTTAGAAAATAGTTAGAGATATACATAAATACTTTTCACTAATTCATAGATATTATGATCCATAAAAGTGAATTTTTTTGTTTATGCAAGAAAAAAATCATTTTTGGTTATTCATTTATTAGCGTAAAGGGATAAAATAAAAATTGATTGAAGCACAAAAAATGGATGAAATTGTTTGTATGAAATATAAATATATCAAGTACGTATATTTCCTTATATTATTATAAAGTAAAATAACACATCAAATTTAGGAAAAGGATATTAAAACAAAATTTTATCATAATACCTTTATACCATATGAATCAAATAGTCTTATAAATCATTATAGATTTATTTTTTTGAGGACCTCAACTTTCTATTGACCATTCACTTTCTTATGATCAATGGCATAAATAACTCAATATAATTATTTATACTTTTCTTCTGTGTTCATATCATCACTTTTTACAACTATTCTTCTACTTAGAAGCCTAGTTATGTGTTATTATGTCTAATGTTTTTACTTCCATTTATCTCTTATTAAGTTTATATTTTGTTAACTATTTTTAAAATGAGTCTTTAAAAAAATAATTTTGAAACATCAAACCCTTGATTACCGATATCAAGTTAAAATTGTAAGGATGAAATTTATTTAATTAGGGGAGAATGTAACACCCCAAAATTATAGATAAATAACATTATATTGGATATACTAAGAAACACGCAACACTAATCATAGAAAAAAATAAAACCCCTCGATACTTTAAGATATTTTTATTTTTAAATAAATTCAATCTTTTTAACAGATTTCATTACACAGAAAACCATGTTTATATTGTGTTACACACAAAAATGAGTTTATCCTTCACTACACGCACTATGAAGTTTAGTTTTCCTTACATGGAACATCGAGTTTAAATGAAATGTGAAATATTGTTAAAATATTATTATTTTTTTAATAGTTATCACATATCCATTGGAATGGATGGTCTAAATTGGATAAACGTAATTATGAGAATTTTGTTTTTTAATTGATTATAAATAAAGTAATAATAATTTAAAAGAAAATTAAATATTCTTTGAAAAACTATTTTTTTTATAAATGATGTTTTATTTTTCTTTGTGCACATAATTTAAAATCAATATTCTAAAATTTTCGAAAATTATTTTTTAATGAAATAAAATTAATTTTTGAAATAATAATATGAAAATTATCTAATGGTGAATTTTTTTATTTTTCTAAAAGTTTCATTTTTTGATAAATAGTGAAAATATGGAATTTTAATTGAAAAACGACTTTTCATGTAAATAATTAACAATGTTAAATTATATTATTAATTATTTTTAAATAAAATTAGTTCAATTTTATATCAATTAATTTAATTTAGTTTATTTGAACCATTTATATATTTTTTTTATATAAAAACTATGTAAACATTTTATCATTTTCTATTTAAAGACATGATTTCTCATCACATCTCTCGGATTAATTTTAAATTAAAATTTTCTAATTTTATGACTTTTATTTGGAAAATTAGATTCCATATTTTGAATAATCATCATTTATAATTTTCAATAAGGTAAAATTAATTTTTCATCAAAAGTAATTGTGAAAAAATTGAAAATTAATTATTGTGTTTAACGTAAAAAATGGATTTATTGTGGGTTAAACAAAGAAGATTGGTGTAAAATGGCCCGCCAAATTTTCCAAAATCCATTTTATAGATACATTTCAACCTTTTATATTATATTTTCAATAATTTTTTTTGGATTTTATCGTGATAAAAATGATATTATGGTTGAATCTTTTCAAAAAAATTAGAAGTGTGCCACCCACCTCACCTATAAAATGCCACCCTCGCCTCTCTCTTCTTTAAATCATCAAAACATATTTTTTCAGAAAAGACCTACCCCAATTGATTCAAAATTCTCCACCTCACACACTAGAATCATTCTTTTTGTAATTAATACAACCTAGAAATTATTTTGAAGCAAAGCTAATGAGGATAGCTGGAGAAGAGGTAAAGTTCATGAACAAGCATCTTTATTTTATTTCGTCATAAAAATCAACAAATTATTATTAAACCATGCGGTTATAATAACCATAACATATTTAATATAATTATATATTTTTATGTTATGTAATTCACACCAAAAAACCACACTTCCATCAAATCAAATATGAAATCATCATTCATGTGTACAACGGACTACCAATTTACGAATCGATGTCATTCATTTTTTCATTACCACTTCTCACAGTTGGGTTTGATGAAGGATATAAACTATATATATGATATTAATAACATAATTATTCCACTTTAGTCATTATATCATATATATATACTTTCTATTCCATAGGGTATATGATAACGTAGCCCATGTATACTACAGACTACCAACTCATGAAGAAATGTGGTAAGTCATTCAATAACTCTTTACATGGAAGGGGATAAGGATATAGTTAATTTTTATATATGATATAAATAATATATATAATATATTAATTGAATATTTATCATTCTGAAAATATAATATATATCATTCTATTTATTTCCTTTTCACTCAATGATAGACGATAACGTCGTTCGTGTATGTGTGGACTACCGCATTCAAGGAATAATGTAACACCTTTTTCCACACCACACCACATGGATGATATATATAAGTATATTAAAATAAATAATATGTCATCTATGATATTATTTTCATTATATAAATATAAAATATAACTTGACTCTTTTCCATAATGATTGCTGAAAAATGGAAACGTTACTCATTTTTACGTGTTGCCTACCATCTCTATGATCGTAACATACTTTATTTATCAAATAATATTTCATGATTATTATTAAAAATATAATTTATGTATAAATATTATAATTATTTCATTATTATTTTTCTATATATGATGGTACTATATAATAAGCATAGAACCCCTATATTTAATGGAAATACACATAAGAGAAAATAAGGAAATTAACACCTGAAACAATTAAAATAACGAATGATTTTTAAGGAACGGGTGATAAGATATAATAAAAGGATAATATATGATATTATAAACATTAAGATAGTTCTATTAAAATTCAATAAATTTTTCTAATACCACTATACATGTGGTTAAAGTAAGTTCAACCAAAAAGAAGCATGAGGTAATGGATTTCATCCCAATTTCATGTCATTGAGGCATATTATAATGTTAGGCACCTTATTTATTTTATATAGTGTATATAATGACCATTTAACATGTTATATTATAATTTATTAATAATTTATTTATTTTAAATTTTAAATTTATATTATTTCATCCAAGGGGATTTGACTTGAAAATTACCATGTGGTAAAAAATTTCATTAGTAAATTTCTTTTCATTGGGTTATATTACTTCATAGTTGTCTTTGATATTATAATATTACATTTATAATGAATTTTTACTATCTTATGTTGTACTTTCACATGTTTATTGTGGAATTATAGTTGATACACATAGTCAATTCATTGATTAATTCTCACTTCATTATTATGATCATGATAGAGGTTTATTTCATAATCACATTCTAACTAAGATTCTTGATTCATGAATTTTAGTTGAAGAAAATTATTTAACCATTACCGAAATAATACCATTTAATTTTCTTACCCTGTGGTTACGCATGAATTATTCAATTAATATTACCATTCTTTACACTTTATTACATAAAATAATTGATAAAATATTTTTAAGAAAACATAACTTCATTTCTCTCTGCAATCAGAATTCTATTTTCTTCCAAAATCATTTTTTTTAAAAAATAAAAATTATTATTAATATTTTCAAAAAAAAATATTAAATACATTTTTAGCCATTTTTTATTTTAAAAAAATGTTTTAAATATAATATTTTTGTTGTTTTCAGAAAATTATTATTTCAATTTTAAGGAAAAAGTTGAACGAATATTTGTTTTAATGTTTATAGAATGAACAAAGTTTCCATCTATCATGACCATTGAAATGTTTTAAAGAATCTTTTATAATTTTAAACTTTTATTTTAGAAGAAAATTAGTTACCAATTTATTTGTAAAATTTTAGTTCAAAAGTTTATTTTCAAAATGAGAAGGATATTTTCCTCAAGAATGATATTAAAGATATTTTTATTGAATTTCTATTGATTAATGAAAATTATCCTTTATTATTAATCCAACGGTAATATGTTATAGTAAAACAATCATTATTATTCCTCTAGATGTTTTATGACAATTTGGACCAAGTAAAGTGTCGAAATTCACTTCTTCAATTCATTTTTTATAGTTAATAACATTCCATTGAATTATTCACTTTTCTCTGGACATTAAATTTCACCTAAACATCCATATTTTTTTTCTGGGAAATGTTTTTTTCTTAAACCATATATCTTTTTTACATATTTTTTTATAAATTCAAAGTTAATATTTTCTTATAGGGAAACTATTTATGAATCTATATTCTTTCCTCATTACCGATATTTAATGATAAGGTACATTGTTTATGAATACAAACAATTATTAGATCTATGAGGATTAATTTGGACATGAAATAAATGGGTGGGGTCCAATCATATATATCACCTCGATGCATCAGTAGTCTCTTGGAATGAATTAGTTTTCTAGCCTTAGTTGAATGGGTTTCTTCCTATTAGTTTTAAACTATCTTGAGGATAGATCTTGATGGTATATGTATCATGTTTCTAGGAAACATTATGTCCAATAATTAATAATATCCTTCATTAATAATTAAGTTATTATTATCTAATATATTTTCATGGTGTTATTATCTCTGAATGTGTTTCATTCTCAGTTTATTGATTAAATGGAACGTGCTTTTAGTTATTTTCATTTCCGTATAGATTATGCCTTATACAGTTATGTTATTCATGTTATTGATAAAATTAAATGTGTTTCATTCATTTAAATTTTCATATTAATTATACTAGTAAAATTATTTAAATGTAATGGGTTCTGAGTTATTTACCTTTCTGATTTGATTATGCTCATTTATTCTTGATAGATTCAGTTGTACTTAACCCTTAATGAGCATTCGAGCTCACCCTTATTTTTTTTCCTTCCTCAAGAATCCTTTAATTATAATATGAAATATATGAAAAAATATTCTTGAGGAAATAATGATATTCAGAACAAAATTATGTTGTAATTTTTGTATTCAAATGCAATGTTAGACTCAAGTATGTATCTGCTTTACCATGACAACCAAACTGTTCAATATGTCGAGATTTGATTCGTTGTATATTATTCCAATAAAATAAATCAAATAGTATCTATAGGCTAGTGGGGTCATGGTCACTACAAATACCATCTCAAAAATAGTAAAAAGAAGATATACCACTCCCAAAAGTTAATGTGTGTGGAAACATTATTGAGAAATCTATTCAAATTAATTATCCTAAAGAAGAATCTTTCTCTAGCTGTGGTGAGTATAAGATTATGGATTTTGTTGAATATTTTTACTCAAAAATTAAATTCTACATTAAAAATTTCCATGTTGAATTAGTAATATATATACATGCATATATAAAGGGACTTTCAGAAGAGATATCCTAATGGTATAAAAAATTGATGAGATATGGAATTCATGGGGAAAGAAGTTACAAGAATTTAAATATAACAACATATAACCCACACTCCCAGATCCTCTTCTGAAATCCATAACATTACATTCCATGCTTTTATGTCGATAATTGCGACCCAAATTTTTCCATCAAAACCATTCAACATAAAAAGGAAATCTTGGATCACTAACATACTAAACGACCTTCTAGGTTTAGATTTTAGATCATTAGGAAAAACTCCAACGTAAAAACTCAAATCAACTTGAACTCATAATTCATCAAAAGTATATTCCTCCCATTAAACCCATATTTTCTTATTTCATAATAGGTGATAAACATCAACCTCATGATATTCTTTATAGACATAAATCATTCAACATCATTCTTTAAAACCTCAGGAAAGAGACACATAAAAATGGTGAGCTTAAACGCTCAGTAAGGGTAAACATAAGTATGAACAATGAAATGTCATCAATAATAATAAGAGTGAATAAGGTAGTGATGAAAAAATAAAAGTGCATAATAGAATCATAAATGAACTTATACCCATAAAACATCATCTATAAAATATGTTAACATAGAAAAATAAAGAGTTATCAGAATCAATAATCATGAGCCATGTGATATGAATATCTATCATTAGATAAATTGTAAACATATAGCATACATAAGGAAACACATAAAGTTATATTGGTACATCATGATACTTTTCACACTTATAAAGGGAATAAACATGTGGTAAAATTCCTTACATGTCACTCTTATAAATGGAAGATCCATACCACCAACTTCTATACCCAATGCATTTGAGGGACATCCTTAACCCACTCACCCTTGGTCTATCAAATGACCATATATAATTATTTTATCACATAACCAAGAATCAAATTTCCAAGTACCATTAAAAATAATCATGCATAAAATCATTCATAACCACATTAGAGAAACCAAAAACCCCATGATTACTCCATGGAAAAGAAATAGGTTTTATAATGTCTTTGAAAAATGATTAACTGATGGAAATAAAATCGTTTAAATAAAAACCTATTTGAAACATGACTTTACCATTGAAAGTAAATGGGTTAAATAAATATCTCTATGAAACATGAATAACCTATAGAAATACAATGGGTTAAATAACAAGCTCTTCGAAATAAAAATAACCCATTGAAAGGAAATGGATTAAATAACACTCTCTTTAAAACAAACAAAATATATACAAAGAATGAATGATAATGGAATAAATAAAAAACTCCCTTAATATAATATTTAACACTACGAGCTGTTCATGTTGATGAATAGAAATACTATTAAAATATCATTAAAACATTCTTGAGGAAAATAATATTTAAACATTCTAAAGAATCACATACCACTTTGAAATATATGAAACATTAAACCCATGAATGGAAGAAAAATAAATTAAACATATAAAAACGTGAGAATAGGTATATTCATTATATAACATGTCAAATGATAAATATATACACCATGTAAAATAATATAGGTTGATAACACATCAAATGTCTCAATGAATGAAAATTGTGACAGAAGTCTATTACCTTTTTTTGTAACTTCAAAGCCATAAACCCCATGAAATACAGATAATCAAATGGATATGTAATTATAAAATATTATAAATAAGAAAGTAATAAAATAAATTCATGGTAAGAAAATACACCACACAATTATAATAAGTAGTGAATTTTGAATAAGTCCCACAGAAATCAAAGTGAGACTAGAAATCCCTTTATAAATGTAGCCGCATCTGAATCGAAAACCCAAAAAGTAATAATACTTAAATGAAACATTTAAATATCATGAAAATTAAATTACTCATGATATAATATATTAAAAAGTTCATTAAATACACCACATGGATCAAATAATTTGTGATTATGATGCATGCCTTGTGAAAGTAAACGAGAGACAAGAATACCTTTCAACTATGGAAACATTTGAATCAGAAACCCCAAAATTAATAATCATAAAATGAAAAATATAAATAAAATGAAGATAAAATGACTCATGATATAATACTTCTAAAGTTGAATTAGATACACCATATAAAATAAGTAATTGGTGATTATGACATTTATCTCACAGTTGTAAATAGTTAGATGAAAGGCCTTTACCTTGAGTCTGATTTTCATACTTGTTCTATATATTCCTGAATAAAAAACACATTCTAGTTATATAATTTCTTAATTACCTTTTCTAATTTCATATTACTTTCATTTTAATTATAAAAAATTTATATACCATTACTAAATCAATTATGCTTAAATTTGATGTTTTGACCATAATCAGTTAGTGTGTCAAAAATATCTTTGGGAGGTCAACTATGGTCAATGGGGTCATTATTAAAACATATCCAGGATAATAATCATGTCATAATTATTATATTTATAAATAAACTACACTTTTAAAACCAATCATGAATGATGGTTAGCAAAAATGAACCAACATTACAATCATGGAGATGGTAGGTTGTACATATGCATGAGTAAAGTCCTCATTTTTCATTGATCAATATAGAAAGAAATAAAGAAAAATATAGCATTACATAATGATAATTATATAAAATATACCATATTATTTAATTATATATACAAACATATAGAATTATTTGGATGTAAAAGGTATCGCATTGCGTCTATGTGGCAATAGTTCACCCATCCACGAACGATACTATCACTTTTTCAGTGCGTAAAAGGGAAATAAAAAAGATATATTATATTTACTTAAATGTATTTATATCTTGAATATAATATATATTTCATTTATTTCCCATATTTATAATTAAACACATTCTATGTAATGTTTGAATGTATCACATCTGTTTGAGAAGGCGGTAGTCCACACGTCCATAAATGCTATTATCGTATTTACACCAAATAGAACGCATAAAGGTATATGTTATATAAAAATTAAAGAATTATTATGAAAAAATAAATATCATATATTTCATATAAAAATAGTTTTTCTATCATAATTCTCAACCATGAGAGGAGATAAAAAACTGAAGGACATTGTTTCGTGAGGTAGTAGTTTTCCATACACAAACTGTAATTTTGTTATCAATTTGATAGGTGTGTAAAGGTGTAGGTTGAACCATTAAAATAAAAATTTCTTATTAAATTTATGAAAATTATTTTATTATATAAAAATTTAATAATAATAATTTAATGGGTGGATAAATAAATAAAACATAAATGCATGTTTGAAGAATGTTACATCTTATTGGGTAACTCATTTTGGTTTCCACCAAAGTGAATCCTTTTTTTCTTTATTCCCAAAGTGAGGAATCTATGATGAGGGGAGGTATTTTTAAATATTATTGGGGAATATTTCTGATGATCTGATGGGTACTGAGAAGTGTGAGTAATGGGAAGAGTGAATGACGTTTTATAGTGGTTGAGAAGCAACATTCTTGTAAATACTAAAAGGTAAGCACTATTGGGAGGTATCTCTAACCTCATGATCTTACAAAATGAAAAAATAATGGATTAAATGGGAATAATTATATATAAACACTCACACAAAAAAAATCATTTTTATCATTCTGTTTCTTATTCTTTAAGTTTTATTATTTTTGTCATTTTAGTATTTTATTAAAGTAACTACATGTCTATCATAAGTAATTTAACCATTAAGAATAAATTAAATTGGTATTTTTACAAATTATATACTAAATTACATCCAAATATTATATCTATTTTACAAAAAAAATCTCATGTGTGTTGGAAATTAATTTTTAAACAAGTGTACGTAATGCGCAAAAACACTGCTTTAACCTGAACCGTGCTAACAATGTTTTCACTATCTATGTGTCAATATCTTTATTATAAAAGATAAATTGGTCCATGAATAGAAAATATTTTATATTTATTAACATTTAAAAAAATTGGAATAATATATTATTTTAAGTAATTTTAATTCATTTAATAAAATATCATCTATTGTAAAACAACATTAACATCAATTTTGACATTATTTACTTAATTCAAATTTAAAAATATCAAAAAATTATTGTAATTAAAATATATTAATATAAAATATATTTATAATGATATATTCATCTAAAAAATAATGTAACATAATAGTTTATTAAATTTATATTACTTTTAATATTTTTAGCATCATTAATTTTATTTAATTATTAACAAAATAATCCATGTGTTAGTGTTTTTAAGCATTTAATCTAAATATGTCATCTCTAAAAATTTACATTAAATAACCATCATAAAAATAACTCATTTACTATTAAAAAAATTATAACCAAAACTATATAGCTTCTTCCATACTCAAAATCCTTTTAAATGTTAAAGGAAGGGCAGGTTCCTTTATTGTCTTTTTTTTATTTAAATTATTATATAGTTAAGTTTCATGGAATAGTATAAATAACTCATAAAGTATAATCCAAGATAGGATATGGTCAAAATATTTGAATATAATGGATTTTTTACAAGTGTTTAGGTCATTTTGTCTCTTAATTGTAAGGTTTAGTCCATTGTTAAACTTAATTTTACCTTAATCACTGTAATTAGTTTTCATTACCTTCACAAATATTCTTTTTCAAAAACTATGATTATTTTATTAGAATGAAAATATTATACTTATTAAAATCCATTATTTTTGTTTTTTCCAAATTCATTTCACATAAGTGGGAAAATTAAATTTGAGGCTAATCCTATAGACATGGTGAGAATGTCGGTTTTTAAAGTAAAAAATATTCAAAGGTTTAATGACTTTTTATATATAAATTAAATATAAAGATTATTAAAAAGAAATAAATGGGATTAATATATATAATTTATCAATAGTGATTTTTAAAACAAGTTTAAAAAATAGGTTAATATTAATAATTATTTAAAAATAGTTATTTTTTAACAAAAATATAGTATTTTTCACAATTCATTAAAAAATGAAACTTCCCATAAAAACAAAAAAAAAAATACAAAGTAAATTTTAATATATTGGTATCAAAAATTAAGATTATGTTGTTATATAAAAATTATAAAATTTTCAAAAACTAAATTTAAAATTAGTTCTTCAATAAAAGGCAGAAAAACTGCCCTAAAATTATACAGTTTCAATCCATAAAATGAAATTTTTCTAATATTAAGCCTATGAAGTATATTGGATTAATGAAAACAAATTTATAAACTTGTATAATATAGTTATTTTTATTCACACCCAATAATAAAACATCCAATAGATAACTTCTATATTAAATGATAATATCAATAATATATTATTGTTCTATAAGACTCGACCTTGCATGTAACACAAGTCTTCAATGAAACTCAATGTTCGATGCAATGAAATATAAACATAGTGTTTCATAAAATTAAATACAAACTTTAAATTTTGTGTAAAAAATGATATCAAATTTTTTAAATTAATTTAAAATAATATGTTTCTTAAAATATCAAGATGCTATATCCTACCCCCTAAAATGAATTTTTCCCTAAAAAGTTTCCTTAGTTATCAACTGATAAAAAATTATAGTATTAATTTATTCAAACCCATTTCATAAAAAGGTTTAATAAAACATTGTCTTAAATGGTAAATTGGGAGAGAAAATGGTCACCAAAAGTTATGCATAACAAGGATTCCTCAAAGAAATAACATTAGTGGGAAATTAAAAGATTGATTTGGAAGGAAAAACTAATTCCCATAGACTAATAGATAGTGCCGTAGAACATTGTCAATAGAAAGTAAATGAATTCAAAACCACAATCCAAATAGGTGTTTAAAATCTCATTGATGACATTGAGAAGATGGTAATAGGGTAGAATTTTATTTCAAGATCATTTCCCTGAAGTTAAATAATTTTAATACCATCTAGTACAAGATGAAATATACTTAATTGATGAGTATAAATTCATAATTTATTAAATTTCCACAAAATTATCATATATTATCCAAATGATGAGTATTCTGGATGAATTTTTCTGTCCTAAAGAACTAAATGCAAACTTTAAAGAGAAAAAAATCATTAAAGGGATAGTCAAAGTATTCCACATGTCATTAGACATTAACCAAATCCAAAATTGTTAGTATATAGTAAGATAATTCCCAAAATTATAAAATCTTATAAATATACACTAATAATAAAAAATCAATAGTAATACCCAAATTTAAAACTAAATTATTCTATAAATAACTATTCATAAAAATTTTAAAAAATTTCCTAAATAAGTTTGAAAACAAAATATTAGAAGGATAAAGTCATATATTTTACCAATATAAATAAAAAATTATTTATCAAATAAAATACCATATTTTAAAAAAAATTGATCTTTACCTAAAAAAAGGTCATACTAACTTGGACGTCATGTAGGACAGTGGGAGTGCATGAAGCCCTTATCATCATTCGGTATTGGGTTTAACACATCCTCCTTTCTAGATGTGATGGGTTATCACTGTGCATAAGGGTTTTAAACCTTATTTTCTTCAAACATGAAAACTAATTCCTCTTTAAAAACATCATTTTAATCTAGGGAGTTAAAAATACCTCATCCTAAAAAACATATCCAAATTCGTTTTAATATTTCATCACTTAAAACCTTAAGGGAGTGTCTAATAGTTTGAAATTGTGATCAAATTTAAACTTATATACATTTAAAGTCATCCTGAACTCATAATATAATCTCGTATGAAAACATATTAATCTCCAAAGATATCTAAACTAACCTTTGAGGCCAACTATAACAGCCTAGAACCCACACTCCTGAATGCTATTTTGTAGTCCATAACTTTAAATTCCCATATTTGATGTTGATAAGTGTGACAAAAATATTCCCTTAAAAAAACAATATCAAAAAGAAAAATTAGATCACCTACATACTGAAGTACCTTTTACATTTCGAGCATTGGATAATTAATAAAAACTTCTACATAAACAAGCCATATCAACATGGACTCATAAATCATCAAAAGTGAAATTCTCGCATTCAATCCATTTTTTCTAATTATATTATAGGTCATCAAAATCATCCTCTTGATATCATTTATAAATATAATTCATTCAACCTAATTCCTTAAAACCTTGGGAAAAGGTAATATAATAAGGGTTAGTTCAAATGCTCAGTAATGGAAAACATAAGCATCAAAAATTAAATTTAATCTATAATAATAGTGTATAAGGTAATTATGATTTAACAAATGTTTATGATATAATTATAAAATAAATCATACCTATAAATACCTAGATCATCAAATATTAAAGCATAGAGAAGGAAAGAGTCATCAAATTCAATAATCATGAGCCCTGTGATATCACTCTCAATCATTAGAATCATTATAAAAATATAACATTCATAAGGAAATTCAATAATGTATCTTGGGACATCATTATACTTTTAACACTTATAAATAGAATAAACATGCAGTCTACTTCCATACATATCACTCTTATGAATGGAATATCCATATAGTCGAATTCTATACCAAATGCAATGGAGGGATATCACGAACCCACCCATGCTTGGTCTATCACGGAACCACCCATAATTATTTTATCACATAACCACTCATCAAATGTCCAAGTACAATTGAAAAATCATAAATCATAAAGGCTTCCATAAACTCATTGGATCAACCAAAAACCCCTTGATTAACCTCTAGAAAAGAAAAGGGTTCTATAATCACTTTGAAACATTATTAACACATAGAAAGAAAATGCATTAAAAAAATATATTCAAAATATAAGTAACCCAAATAATTTAAATGGGTCAAATAAATATTTCTTTGAAACATGAATAATACATGGAAAGTAAATGGGTAAATTTACAATCTATTTTAAATATAAATAAACTAGGGAAAAGAAATGGGTTAAATAATAATCAATCTGAAACTAATTTAATCCCTTCAAAGAGTGAATAAGGATAATATCGATAAAAAATATTCCAAATGGAGGATATCTAATAACAAGGGTTGTTGACATTTATTAATTTAAATATCATTATAATATCATTAAAACAATCTCAAGGAAAATAATTTTCAGGCATTTTGAAGCATCTCATACCACTTTAAAACATTTGAATCATTAACCCCATGAATGTAGTAACAAAAAATGAAACATATAATATAATGATAATAGTTATATTAATAATATTAAATTTCAAAGAATAATTATATACTCCATGAATACATGATAGGTGTATAACATATAAAAGGCCTCAAAGAATGAAAATTGGGACAAAATTCCATTTCTACTTTGGTAAATTTAAAACCATAATTCCTATAAAATAGAGATACTCATATGGATGTCTAAATACCCATAAATTTAATTATAAGAATCATAAAATATTTTCATAGGAAGTATATACACAAAACACACAAAAATAAGTGGTTAATATGGAATAAGTCTCAAAGAAATATGTGAGACTAGAAATCCCCATACAATTATAGTTACATCAGAATCAGAAACCCAAAATGTAATAATAATAAAATAAAAGCATTAAATTCCATGAAGATAAATTAATTAATGAAATAAAATATTAAAATTTTCAGTATATATAGAACTTAAAATAAATAGTGGTGATTATGATGTATGTATCGCGAAAGTAAAAGCGAGACAAGAATCTATTACAAATATGGTAACATCTGAATTAGATAACTGAAAGGTAATAATCATAAAATAAAAAATTTAAATATAATTAATATAATATTAATCATAATATAATTCATCATAATGTTCATCACACACACAAAACAAAATAATTATGTGTTGATTAGGACATTTATCTCACAGATGTAAATGGTGAGATGAAAATCGATCACCTCAAGTATGATTTTTCTGTTTTTTCTCTATAATCATGAAAAAAACTTTTTAAAATTATATAATTTCTTTATAACCTTTTATAATTTTATTATTACTTTTATTTCTCTTATAAACAATTTATATACAATTAACTAATTAACAATGCTTAAGACGAATTTTTTGACCATAATCGGTTTTTGTGTCAAAAACGGCTTTTGTAGCTAAAGTATTCTTGAAGGTGTCATTATTAAAAAATTCAAAGAATAATAATCATGAAATATTTATCATATTAATACATAAATTATACTTTTAAAACTAATCATGAATGATGGTTATGAAAGATTAACCCATGTTACAATAATGGAGACAGTCGGTCGTACGTATTCATGAGAAACGTTCTCATTTTTCATTGATCAAAATGGAAAAAATACAAGTAACATTTATATTTACAGATTATATTTACATAATAAATATCATATTATTTTATGATATATACCTATATATAGAAATCTTATAATGTAGACAGAATCACATCACATCGAGGAGGTGGTAGTTCGCTCATCCACGAATGATGTTATAACTTTTTCAGTGTGTGGAAGGGTAATAAAGAAAATAATATATTATATTTCTAAAAATATACTTAATTAATTATTATCATATATAATTTATTTATTTCACATATATTTAATTAAATCATTCCTTAATTCATTCCGTGTAATGTGTGAACGTATCACATCACTTTGAGGTGGTCGTAGTCCACTAGTCCACAAACGATTTAATCATATTTATTCCGAATGAAATTCCTAAAGGTATGTGTTATATAAAAATTAAAGAAGTATTAACACAACATAAATACAATATAAAAATATGTTTTCCATCATTAATCCCACCATGAGTGGTGGTAAAGGAAAAATGGATGACATCATTTCAAAATGTGGTAGTTTGTTGTACACGAATGGTAATTTTGTTACCCATTTGATAGAAGTGTATGTAGTTGTAGGTAGAACCATTAATATAAAAAATTATAAGTAAATTAATTATACTTATGTTATTATATTATAATTTAATAAGAATAATTGAATGGGTGGAGAAATATATAAAACATAAATGCTCGTTTGAAAAATATTACCTTTTTGGGTAACTCCTTTTGGTTTACACCAAAGGGATTCATTTGATGGAATTATAAAAAAATTTAGGACTCTAGGTTGATGGTAGGTATTTTGGGAACTTATTTTGGAAAATTATGGTTGATAAAATGAGGCTTGAGAGGTGTGAGGAAGGGACAGAGTGAATGCCTTTTTATAGTGGAGGCGGAGAAACATACTTGAAAATAAAAAATGGTAAGCACTATTGGGAGATCTACCTTATATAATGTGATTCCAAAATATATAGATAATGGATGAAATGGTAATTATGGTTTAGAAACACTCATACCATAAAAAAAAGAAAATCATTTTTATCATTTTGTTCCTTTGCCTTTAAGTTTCATTATTTTAATCATTTTAGGTTTTTGTTATAGTGAATAGTTGTCTATCTAAATTAAAATCACAATTAAGAAAAAATTAAAGTTATAATTATTATAAAATATATACCAACATAATTATAAATATTATATATAATTTAAATTTTTAAATCTCATTTCTGTTGGAAATTAATTTTAAAACAAGCATAGGTAACATGCAAAACGCAACTTTAACTTGTACCGTGTTAACAATGTATTCACTAGCTAGGGGTAAATGTGTTAATTATAAAAGAGAAATTGGTTCATTATTGGATTATATTTTAAATTTATAATAATTTAAAATACAATTGGAATAATATATTATTTTTAGTAATTTTAATACTTTTACTAAAATATCATTAGTTATAAACATTAACGTCATTTTTGACATTATTTATTTAATTTTAAATTAGAAATATCAGACCATTATTAGAATTAAAATATTTTAAGTTCACATCAATGTAATTTGATATATTTATCTAAAAAAATGAACATAATATTTCTATAAAATTAATTTTCTTTTAATGTTTTTAGCATCATTTATTTTAAATAATTATTAAATAAATAATTCATGCATTAGTGTTTGTTAAGAGTTTAAAATAAAAATATCATCTCTAAAAGTTAAAGTTAAATCAGCATGATTCAAAAAACCATTTAACATTCAAAATAATTTTTATAAATAAAACTATTTAGTTTTCTCCATAATTTAAATCTTTATAAATGTTAAAGGTAAGGGACGTTTTTTGGCTTTTTTTCTTACCAAAATTATTATGTAGGTAACTTTCAAGGAATAGCAAGACTAACTCATAAATGTTAAAAATAAAATAGGTTATGTGGTAAAACTATTGCAATATAATCGATTCTGGACAAATGTTTGGGTCATTTTGGCCCTTTAGTTTAAGGTTTAGACCCTGGTTAAGCTTAATTTTACAATAATTTCTATAATATATTTTAATTACTTTTACTAAAATTTTTGGTAAAAAAATAATTTTATCTTTTTAGATTATAAATATTATAATTATTAAAAATTTCATGTCCTTTTTTCAAAATTTATTTCACATAAGTGGAAAAATTAAATTTAAGGATAATCTTGCACACATGGCAAGAAAGACGGTTTTTAAAGTGAAAATGGTCAAAAGATAAATAAGTATTTATATCTAAATTCAATATAAAAATGATTCTAATGACATATATTGGATTAAAATATGTATAATTTATCTATTGTGACTTTAAAACCCAACATAAAAAATAATTTAACATCAATAATTGAAGAGACCACTCTGTGTATGGATTGTATTTGTTGAAAAACGATTTTCATTAGAGAACAATGATGATTAATGAAATATCAAGATTACAGTGATGTAAATATGATGAATATGTTCCAAATTTAATGGATCTAGGATAAAGTCCTCAAGTCTTTATATTCTAAGAAACATGTGAATGGTTTGAATACTTTAAATTTCAAGGTTATTCTTGAGGAATTGTTATGGATTCATTAGATGACATTGGATGTTATGTCATGGTTGAATTATTCTCTTAACTATATTAGAGAATCATTTTCATATTTTTATTTCACAAATATCATAAAATCTTTAGATAACTTGTGACGTAAGATTTATGAATTAAAGGGGTAGAAAATATTCTTCCATTCATTTTTATTTTGATATGAAATAAATATGTTTCTGGAAGATAGGGAAGTTACAATATTATCATTGGAAAATCTGACAATACTAAAGGGGGTCAATCAATAATTAAATATCATGATAGATGGGGTTCATGGTGAAAGCAATCAAGTGGTTTTAGAATGAATTTATATTGTGTAGAAATTGGTTGAATCTTTAATGATGTATCAATGACTGAGAAGTATAGTTCTTAGACCGGATTAGAGGTATGGAGAGGAGTGACGAAAAATATGCAAATGAAGGATTCCACATAGTCGCACTATACCATGAAACATGCTATGCAGAACATATTGGTAAAAATTTTTACGGGTTGCTTGTAGTTTGTAGGAGTCCAATGGTTTGCAGAAGGCTACCTCTTGAGGCCAAGAAGAAATGATCATTTTTTAGATGGAATCATCTGTCATGAAGGAAGAAAGGAGTTATGCGGGCTACAGAGGAAAAAATTTTTACATAAGGACCATAGTTTGTGGTGAAGGTTATACCACATTAAAAATTTGGGTAAATCAGATTAGCAAAATTTAAGGATTTATTTTTCTATATAAAGGAACCTAAGTCCATAATTAAGTTAGATTTAATTTCATTAAAATATATCATCATAGGTGGGATAATTCAGCTAAGTTCGGAAGAGTTTTAGGGGAAGAAATTCCAAGAGGGAAAAGAAGACATTTCAAAAAGGTAGTACACAAAAGGATTTTTATGGGGAATTGTAGTTCGCAAAAGGTAAAGGGTCATAGAGGGGAGTTAGTCCATGAAGTTTGTGGAGTCCACATAATGAAGGAGGTTTTCTTAACAAAGAGGTTGTCTATGGAGCATCTCTAGTTTGAGGAGAATCAGTCATTCGCAAAGCTAAAGTTGTATGTGAATATGAGGTAGTTTGAGGAAGGAAATGCTACACGTGAGGCATTTATGTCACTTGGTGCAACTCAATATGTGGTGAAAATAGGATGATCAGAGGAATCTTGATGCTTGTTAAACTCACACTTTTGTAGTGATTCTCGAAAAATGATTTTAGGAACCAATGTTTGGGTATAATACCCCCACTATGTTTCGTAAATGAAAAACCATGCGTGTACTCAATTGATGCACAATGGATAGAGATGACCAAACATGCATAATTTGTTTTTGTGAATAAGAATCAGACGTTCAAAAAAGTTTATATTTTCAATATTGGAAGAATATTATTTAGTACAGTTGGTTTTTAAATTAATATGAAAGGGGGATCAAGAAACCTATTCACTAATCAATATTTTTGTGTGTCCAAGAAGAAAAGAGTGTGGAAACTTAGAGATCATTTATTATTCAGGGAAGATTAATTATGATGATTCTAAGCTAAGTTTTTCTTCATTTATTTAACAATCACATAGTAATTTTGTTATTCTAGAAAGTAGAAGAATAATTGATCATAGTGTAGTTGTTTTTTCACTGAAGAAGACAAAAAGATGATGAAAGTGAGAATAAGAAGAGAGTGCAACTTTTAGTTTACTTCTAGTAAGATTTAAGAAGAGTTACTTGCATACTTCTAAGAAAGTAACAAGTGAAGAGCGAATAATCAAAGTTGTACTATGGAATACAACAAGTATCAACAGGTGGAATACATTATTAGTGTTATAAACCTTTAATAAGGAGAAGACTATCCTGGGAGGCTGTATAAAAATCCAACCAAGAGTAGTAAAATTTTCTCCATTAGATGATTTCAAAGTTCTCTACGAGTGTAAGGGAATATCCTACTAAATGAAACCACATTATAAGTTTTTTTTCTAATGGTTGTTTATTAAGGATTATTTTGGACCATGAAAAGGAGTATCTAATCTTATTGAGTAGTTAACCATGTAAAAATATTGTGTGTTTGTTTCTACTGCTTTAATATTTTTGCATATGATAGAGAAAAGAGAATAAGAGAATTATGATCTTAAGAGGTCAAAGAGGTAAATGGATAAAAAGAATAATTGGATTAAAAAGTCCCCAACACTGATTCTCCCCACCTCCCTCTTAGTTATAGTCATATCCCAAACTGATCCTTAAAAAACTATTTAAACAAAAAGGTAGTTTTTAACAAAAATGCAGTATTTTCACTATTCATCAAAAAATGAAACTTCTCAGAAAAATACAAAAAATTCACCTAAAGTAAATTATAATATTATTATTTAAAAAATTGTGTTTATTTTGTCATATAAAAATTATAAAAGTATCTAAAATTACATTTAAAATAGTATCACCATTAAAAGGTCGTAAAACTAACAATAAAAATATACGTCTTTTCTTAAAATCAGATTAATTATTATCTTAACCCTATGATGTATATAGAAGGAATTTGAAAACATTTTTTAAACTTGTATAATATAGTTAGTATTATTCATAGACTCCAATATAATGTCCAAGGGATAACTTCTATATTAAATTATAATATCAACAGTATATCATTGTTCATTAAGACTCGACCTTGCGTGTAACAAAAATCATCAAAGGAACTTGATGTTTCATGTAACATAAGATAAACTTGTTGTTTTGTATATTTCAAGATAAACAATGTATTTTATATAACAGAATCTATCAAAGAATATATTTCTTAAAATCTTGTTATTTTACATTAAATCTCCTACTAAACTCACCAAAGTAAAGGAATAAAAGTTATGACATTCTTAATAAAATTACAACATTACAAAAGGGTAATTGCAATGGAATATTCATAATAATGATGTTTTATGTGAATTTTTTAAGGAAAAATTCCATGCCTTAGAATAGTCTCGAAAATTAATTATTTACATTAAGAGTTCTCTAATAGAGATCAAGTAAAATAGAGTAAAATTCATATTTCCTTGAAAGTGGTTAATAAGTTTCATAAAGAAAAGATACAAGAGTTAAATGTTTAAAATGAAGATAAAATTGGGTGTCTTGAAATTCATAAAAAACTTAAAATTAATGTAACATGAGAAAGTGGTAAGATTGAGAATCATGGAAACTACACAAGATGAATCTTCACATAAATATGAGAAAATAATATATGTAAAAGTTTCAATGTAAATTCATATTTCTATAAAGACTCAATCCAATTATAGGAAGACTATAAAGCATTAGAATCATCAAATTATGATAAGTAGAAGAAAACATTAAAACTTTATTATAATTAATTTAAAAGCACTAAATATCACATTTTTATTAAATTTTATAGTTTCGGATGAATATAGGAAAAATTTATAAACCCCATGATTATGTGAATGTGGGTGAACAAAAAGGAAAAAGGAAGGCGTTCTTCTAGATATGTCAAGGATAAAAAAGTAAACATCCGGAAGAAATGAGTTTTAGAAGGAGTCCCAACCATCCCAAGTTCAATTTAATATAATAATCAATGGTTTATTGGATATTATTGGTGTTGTGAAAAGTAAAGAAATATGTCTATCAATTTTTTCACAATATTCCAGGGTATGAAGAACAATGAAGGAAAATATCAAGTGGTATAAATGTAAAAGTAAAGTCAAACGCATATATGTATACCCAACCTTCACAAAAAGAGAAAAAAATTCTAATAGATTGTATTATCTTGAAAAGTTTGTGGATGTTGGGGAATACATTTCCGTGGTGAGTGTTGGCTTAATTATTCCCTAAAAACTAAATAAATGGAAGGCTGCCAAAAAATATAAAGGAAATCAAAACAAAGATAGACTCTAACTCTACCTTTAGGTATAAATAATCTGAAGAAATGTTGAAAGTTGTACCCAAGAAAAAATTTATGGAATCTAACATTCCCATGGGAATTTGATACTTCTAGGGAATAAAAGTCTACTTTAGGAAAAATTGTAACTTCACTTTGAATTTTGAAGATAAATGGAGGAATCTCAATAATGAATTCAAAAAATTTGAGAAAGATATAATTAAATTATAAAGGTTGAAGATATATCTGATAAATATGTTGAGGTTCATATAATTTTTCTTCCAAAGAGTAAATTATAAAAAGATAATAAGCTATAAGAGATATGTTAGTTAGTCATCCACACACCTAAAAAATGCATGAAAATGTTAATAGGATGGGAGGAGTCCATAAATAAAATTACTTAGGATTTAGAAGGAGAGATTGGTGTTTTGAAAAAATATCAACACAATAATAAATTTCAATACATTATAAATATTTTTTTCGTTTATATCCAACATATATAAAGGAAGAAAGGAGTTGAGAAGTAGGAGAGAAGAATAATGCATGTTATTTGGAATATAAATTTAAAACAAATGTATCTGTCTAAAGTGAAAGGATAAGGTAAACAGAAGAAGTCTTTATAGTCTTTGAAGATAAATTCTTGGAAGAATAATTTTATAAGAATGAATATAAATTAAATTTATGAGAATGTAGTTTCCAAGTTTAGAATTTTCTCTCAAACATGTTGCTATATATGAAAAGATAATATGGGATCAACGTTATTCTCCAATATTTTCCATAATGATTACATTAAAAAATGGAATTAAATGTGATTATATTCATGGGAATACCTAAAGAGAAGATGAATATGGTTATTCTAAAACTTTTATAAATTAAAGTAAAAGTCATTTTCTGGATAGCCTTCTTATTTTATGCTTGAAAATTTATGACTAGTTTTTCTGATATGGTTATAAGAAAGTTAGTTGAATTTAAATATGAAGAACATTTCCCTAGAATAATATTTTATAAAATTTCTAATAACATAGAATATTTTAAGAACACCTTTTATATCCATGTTAATCACTCTTTTCTACATTGATCACAGATCATGTAAACTAACAGTTTGTTAATTTTGGGATTGTTACTTTAAGATAAGTGATGATATCCTTATATCAATAAGTTAAATTCATATATTCAGTTCAAAAAATATAATAATGGAAGAAGAAATTTTTTGAAGAAATTTCTTTCCTCTCCCTATGATTTCCTAAATGGGGATTCAAATTTAGAATATTAAGGGTCAAGATAATTATTTCCTTACTTTATGAACTCTTAATAATATTATAAGAGAGAATTAAAATATATTATTAATAAGGGTAAGTAAAAACACATTATCTTTAAAAGTAAATTAATATTATTAACAAATCGAAAGTGTAATATTTATGTTCCCATCAGATGATGATGATGAAATATTTTATTTGTGGTCAAGATTTTATATCATAGTCAATAATTACATTGAATTTTAAGATATTCCCTAGGGCTCTTCTAGAAAAATTCCACCCGAACATATCATTCATAAATGATGAAATAACATAAATATGGGCTCTATAGATATAATATACATTTCTAGAAGATATATGGAAGTAATAAAGAATATTTAGGGATAGTGATGATGGAGGATAAAAAAAGATACATGAAACCATTTATATCTGAAAGTAACCATTATCATAAAGTGATTATAGAACTAATCTTAATTGTATTTATTAATTTTGTTGAAGTATGAAGAAGCATGGTCAACCTCATATTAACATAAAGAAGTAAATTCCATAAAATTTAGAAGAGTATTGATGATCTATTGAAGAATGTAACCACACAGGTAAAACCATTAGAAGAATACTTCTATTCATAAATATGGTAAATGAATCAAAAGAAACACCACTAAAAATGATCTAAATATATTTATTAAAATATCATATTAATATTATACATAGGATAAATTTGGTAAACATTACCAACTAATGTGTTTGGAAGTCTATAAGAATATTTTATAAGGAGAGTAAATAAGGACTTGTTTTAAATTTCATTAAATATAATCTATGTAGTTAATATTGTAGAATGATTACCATTTCCAAATGGAAGACCTAAAAAACCCGATCTCTTGATGGTTTTGGGAGAAAAAGTCAGATGTTACTATTTTTTTCATTAAAATGAAGAACATCCCTATAATAGAAGACCAAATAGTGACCCATACTGAATTGAGTTTATAAAATCAAACTCTTCGGATGTTGAGGAAAAATCTAAAGAATAATGAAGTATTGAATTTATCAGAAGGAGTAGAAATGGTAAGAGAGATCACTAGAATAATAAAAAATTAAAATAAAAAAATTAGAAGAACAATCTATGAAGGTTTTCTCAAAGGATAGTTTGTAGTGATTATTATGATAGATTTTCTTGAAGAAAACCCCTAGAAGTTATTTTTTGAGTTCGATAAAAGGAATTTTCAAAGCATAAAAATGGTTGAGCTAATTCCAGATACATAGAAGAAATAGAATCAGAAATTGGTTGATTATGTGAGTAAGAAATTGTAAGACAAATATTTTAATTGCATAAAGGTGTATTAGATAGAGTTCATTAAGAAAAAAATGTTTCATACTTAGTGTTTTAAAAACTACATAAGATTAAGGTGAGTCAAAAGTAGAACCATAAAAATAATAAAAATTTCATCAAAAGAACATGTTCTAGAACATTTTATAAGAACTTATTAAAGTTATAAAGTCATACATTCTGATGATTGAAAGATATATATTCAGATAGATATATTCATGAAAGTAAAGTCTATGATTCAAGACAATAACTATGCATGTTTTAAAAATAGTTGATGTTGAGTCTTGCATGATTTCAAATATCAATATATTCAAAAATATATTAAAGGAAGAAAATTCAATAAATTGAGTTAGTGGGAAATTCAAACTAAAACTCATTGATTCCCATATTTATCAAAGGAAAGTTTCTTTTTAAGAAGGGAAAATCACCTAATTTGAGAGTGTATAAATGGATACAGATACTTATTTTAAATAAATATAAGGAGAGGAAATATCAAAAAAAATAATTTACAACTAAGATTATAAGGGTGGATGTTTTAGAATTCTAAAACATGAAGTTATGATATGGGGTATGTTCTCTCACTCTAGAAGACTGGAAGGAAGAAATTCAGGCTAGTGATAAGCCCAGATTTGTGGAAGTATTGGATGTTGAAGTAATAGGAAGTGAGAACCTTCAGAATAATATTCTATCAAAAGGAGGATTGGGTAAAAATTTTTATTGATTACAGTTGAGGATATAAATTTAGTTGAAGAACAATCCATCAAGTTTGAGGAAATTACACAAAGACTAGTTGTTCTAGTATAAACAATGTCATGCAAGAAGGATCATATGACTAGGGATTATAACCATCTATTCAAGAGGATAAAAGGATATAGTGTATAGTCAGTGGATGGAAGTGTGTATGATTCACAATGAGGGTTATGGGTTATTCTTTCCCATAAAAATTTTATTATGTGACTGATATTATATTGTAAAACCCATATTGTAGTGTATAACTAACATGTAAAGGGGTATAATTTTATTCAAACCTTATAAAAATTCCTATGTGCTACTTACTGTATATTATATATATATAATATGGGAAAATTAGTGAGGATTTGTTTTTAAAAATCTAAAAAATGGTATATGTAAGGTGATGATATATGTTTGTCAATGATTGGCTCGTATTTTTTGTAAAATCCAACCACTATAGTAAACAAGTTGAGTTCATTTTTTTATGAAAAAATATATTTCCAATTATAAATAACATAAATAAAAAAAATGGAATAACCTTTCATTTCTTTCAATGGTTATAAATACAATTATAATGACTTCTTTAAAATAAAATGAACTCAATTTTCTGGGTCTGGTGGTTAAATTTGAAAGCAACTGCTAGCTAGCTATTAAAAAAACTACCAACATTATTGGTTAGAATATTACTTTGTAAAATCTAGTATAAGGAATAATAAAAAATATTTTTTTTATAATTACTTATCACGTACTATTATTATTATATTTTTAATATTGTTCTTTTTATTGCAAATTTTAATGTTAAAATTATCCATTCACTAGACAAGTTTTTTATCTTTTTTTTTATTTTTAAGTGAGAATATTCATTATTGGGGAAATATTTATACATAGTTTTTATTTTAGTGCCAACATTTAAAGTGTCTATTTTAAATTTTAAAATGTAGTTTTAGGTCAAAACATGTGTCACATAATCAAAACTAGGAAAAATTTCACTCATTTTCATGCCAAATTTTTAAATTGATAGATTATTTATTTGGGTCAATTATGAATATATAACATTTTAATCAAAAATTCATTATAGTTGAAATTAAATAGGGTTATTTTCCCATTTTTTTATTAAAGTAGTTAAAAAAATCATTAAAAACTCTAACCTTAGAAAACAAGAACATATTTTCATGAAACTCTATCAAAAAGATCAATGATTTATTTTTGATATGTAAGAATTAACTACACATCATACTAACACACAATATAACCAGTATGACTGAATGAGTATTTTTCTCAATTTAAAAGTGAAGTGTCAGTACAGATCATGAATCATAAGAACAAAATTGACCAAACAAAATCATATTGTCATGATACATTAGCATAAACTTCAATGACTCATTGGTGACATGAAAGAGTGAACTGTATATTATTCCCACAAGTGGTGTGTCTGATATAACTAATAGTGTGTATTTCAAATTTAAATTTATATATTAGTTCAAAACTACTTCCCATACTTAAAAATGGTGAAATTAAATTGGTTTCATCCAAGATATGTAAAGTACGATAACTAAAAATGGGGATAATTGTAGTTTAAAAGCCCAACTAATTTTTTTTCTTCTACCACAATTTTAATTTGACTAGAATATATGATCTTCTAATCATCCCATTGAAATTAGAGTAGAATTCAATATTCCAAGCAAAAATTAAACCATCATAAATTCACAACTTCTAACAAAATAAAAAAACATCTCAAAGATACAAAAACAACTATAAAAATTATTAAACACAGAGAAATTAAACAAAACATAGAGTATCGGTTAACAAACTAACTACTCCTTAAAAAGAATCATAAAACCAAACTTATAAAAAAAGTTCAAGAAGAATATTTATACATGATTCAAGTTATCCTTAACATTAATCCTTTCAAAAGGTCTTCTTTACTATCCCCTAGAATCCCTCAATATAAACCCATTAGAAGGCATTAGTGTTCTAGACATAGGAACTATATCTTCCCCATAGAATCTATTGATCTCAAAGGATCACAAAAACAATAAATATAATAAAAAGCTATTAGATATGTATAATGAAAGACTTATCATCAAGCACTTAACAACTAATCTCATAAATAAAATACAATTACAATAATTCTCATTAGAATAGGCTATTGTATACTTTAACTAATTAAAATTTGATGAATTTTAATTTCATATCATCTTATATTCCTTAAAGATATGGTCATATTTAAATAAAATACTTCAACATTCATATTTGGATATCTTTTATATGATCTATAGCTAAATTATAAGAAAAAGTTTCACCTTAAGATGAATTTAAAATAGTTTCATATATTCAAATAAAGTCTGTCCAGTACCAGAATTGTTCTTGAAAATATGATTAATCTGATTTCGAATGAAAACATAGAATTATGGATTTTCAGGAGAAGATCCACTCAAATTATGTTACCAAAATAGAATTTTTTTAGACTAAAAAAAATAAAACAAAAACATCAAGTTAAAATACATTTACATAGAGTGTTTTTTTATTTTAAAAAAATTAATTAAATGGATTAAAATAAAAACTTATCTCCCATATTTTGAAAAGCATATGACCCAAAAAAAATAAAACAAACTCTTCCTTTATTAAATAATAAAATCTTTTTAATTCTGAAAAAAATGATATTCTTAAACATGCGATTATATAATTTTTTTTTCAAATTACTCCTTAAATATTTTCAAATATATCCCCTTTATTATATCTTTGAACAAATTTATAAAATGTTGAATTATACAATTCGTTGATATCTATTCCAATTTATAAAAAATTAGGAAATTTTTCTAAAATTTAATCCCCTTTTTGATCCTAAAAAAGAGTGAAACAAAAAATAAATGATGAAGAATAGTACAATTTTGAAATTTTAAAATAATCTTCCCTTGAAATCATCCAAGAAAGAGAAAAAGTATAATTCATCAATTTTTTAAATAAAATATTTTTTAGGATATTAAGTATTTCTCTTCTCATGCCTATATTTTCTACTTTAAAGATACTCTATTATTGATTTCAAATGACCCAATTCTAAACTAATATTTTCCATAACATCAATTAAATATTAAAACTCTCTACACTAGTCTTCTAAATTTCTTTTTTATTTTCTAAACATAATTTTAATCTCTTAAATTATTTGATTTTGATGACCTGTGGAAAGGGTCAATTCATTGACCAACTTTATACTTTTCATATTCTAATCCATCTTATACTTAATTTCCTTATATTTAATTATCTCATTAATAATAAATTTTCCAAATCTCAAAAATGGATTTCAAAAACATATTTGAAAATAACCTAATAAGATTTAATTTTTTTATATTTTTCATGTACTAGATACATGGTCTAAGAAGTCTCAATTTTTATAATATAATTTTTCATCTAATTTATCAATGAGCCAGTCTTTGGAATAATGGGGATAATATTTTATATCTTTTTCAAATGGTTGATGATAGTTTTTGGATGCATTATATTACTTTCACTTCTAGAGATAAATTCCAAAGAACTGTAATTTTAGGATTATTCAAAAAAAGGTGATATTTCATTTCCTGAATAAGAAAATATTGTATTAGACAATAAATTATCTATTTTAATAATCACAAATCATCTTTATTTGTTTTTTAAAAAAAATTGTTATGTAACTTAAGTATTTGTCTTGAAAATTGTGAATTTTTTTGAATTCTAGAAGCGAAAATAAGTCCCCTCAAGAAAAACTATTGACCATGAGTCTAAAGAAGTGAAAATTTCTCAATGTTTTAAATTAACTACATAAATACATTATTGACTACATGAAAAAATCCAGATTGGATAAGACTTAAAAAGTACCAATGAGAACACATGGTAGATCCATCGGTTATATGACCATCTAATAAAATTTGATAGAAATCTCACAAAGTGAAGAAAGTGACAATAAAGAGAACCAATAAATGGTGAGAAGGATTTTATTATCCACGTGAAGTAGTTTGTAAATCCACCAAATTGTTTTAAAGGGTTGAAGCGATGACATGACTTACTAGTTTGATCACACACCTACTTGATCAACCATGTATAATCTCACTAACTTCATACCCAAACACATGAGCATCCAAGTGACCAAAAATCCAACTTAAAGTTACTACATATGTTATTTTTATATCAAAAATATCACAAAGTATTGGAGTAACTTCTTGATGATTTCCAATCGACTATAAATTGAATTATAGAGACCACATGAGATATTGTATTATGGATAAGTGTTAAAGTGACCACAACATCAGTTGATGCAGACTTGAAAAGTTGTTGTAATTTCTTCCAAGTACAGGATCAATTGTAAGTTCAAAGAAATCAATTGTACGGCTATTCAAGAAATGTGATTAGCATTTTCACTAATTGTTGGACCTATCATGGATAATCTTATATAATGCACATAAAATGATCATGTTTGATATTGGAAATTATATGTTTTATATTATAACTAATTGGTACTCTCAAATTAAATATTCACAATCGACATGAACTCCAGAAGCAATAAATTCCCCTATCCAATAATTTAATTTTGTTCAAAATAGTCGTTATAATATTGAAATATAATTACAACTTTTATACCTAGCTACTTTTAGTGTCTGATGTTATACCATACATGTTAGGTCGAAAACAAAGAATAAATAATGATTACATTCCTTTAATAAATTTACAGTTTATTTCTTTGAATTTATAGTCAGTCCAATACTTGGAATAAATTTCAACAACTTCTCACAGTCACATGAACTAATAATGTGTTTGATTCATCACATGGAAAAAACACAATATCTCATGCGGGCCACTTCACTTCCGATCTAAGGATCCATACTTATAAATTTTATATTCTATTGAAAATAAACTAAAATTATATTTATTACAATTAAAAATATATTTTTAGGTATATTTTTTTACAGAATCAGTTTATAACTATTACATAAAAACCCATATATCACAAGGGGTAATCTTCCATGCGATATCCATTTTTCTTAAAAAAATAAAATAAAACATGTTGATTTTCTTCAAAAATATTCACAACTTTAAAATTGTTTTATTCTTTTACTTTATCCATCCTTTAACCCTGTAAAAAAACTTCAAACCATGGAATGATCACAAAATATCAGTAAGGTACATAAAAAGAAATAAAGAAGATGTTGGTCCCTGAATAATTAAAAAAAATTACTTTTTCTAAAATATAATGTACGCTCAAAATAAACATTTTCTTCATTAATAAATCACTTTATCTAACCAAATATTTTCATAAAACATTTCTAAATAAATCATAAAAGTAAAATAAAACTCATAAGGTTTCTTTGAAATCATGAAAAAATCATAATAACTTTTCACAAAGTTATGCTTTTCGAACTTATAAAGTAGAAAACACTTTCTTTAAACTTGTGAAATGATAATATGTAAAACCCTAATATGTTAATAATTATTTTATTTTAGATAAATTTAATATCTTTAATAGCTTTCAATAAACATAACATCGGGCTTAAATAAAAATACTCTATTAAAATATTATTTAAACAAGACCATTATAACCAAGCCATTAAGTTGGATAGTATGAATATCACTAGATAAATTAATAAAATTATATGCTTTAGACATATATATAATAATTTAATGGGATATATATTTATTAGATATAAAATAATAATCATATAGAAAAATAAATATTTTTGAAAAACCTATTTTTCATTAAGAAAATGGTTTTTCTCTTTTTACGCACTTTTTAGGAAATTAATTTTTAAAGATTTTATAAAATTTATTTTATAACCAAATTAAATATTTAATATAGAATACACAAATTTTCATAGGGTGAATTTTTGGGATTTTTCATAATTGTTTCATTTTTCTACAAATGGTAAAAAAATATAAATTTTTATTAGAAATCATATTTTCATTTAAAAAATCACAGGGATAAATTAAATTATATAATATTTTCAAGGTAATATTATTTCATGTTGCCCACAATGTTGAGTAATACTAAAAAAATATATAATTTTAAATGGTAGATAATGACTAACTATTGAATTAGAGGGAATGAATAGATATAAATACAATATGATTATACATGTTAGTTAAATTTTTTAACAATTATCCAATAAAAGTTAGAGGCTTAAAATGTGAATGAATCTAATTTTAAGTATAAATACTCTAATATTCTTTAAAAGGTTGATTTACCGACTTTTGATGGAGAACCCTTTTTAAATATAGTTTTTGTCACTTGTATATGTTCTATTTGAAAAAAAAATAATCTTATTCATAATTAGATCATGAAAATTCACTTTGGGTGAAATTTTGGTATTTTTTTGATGATGTTCAGTTTTTAACGAATAGGGAAAAATACTGCATTTTAATTCAAAACTACCTTTTAATAAAATTTATTTATATGGATAGATTATATTTTTAATGGGTTTTAAAGTTAAATTAGATTGTATTTTTACCATTTAATATAATTTTTTTCATTGAAAGTAATTTCACCTTGAAATTGAACATAAACAAGTGTCAATATTTTGATAGTTATTATTTCTTAAAAACTGGCATTTTGGTTTTGACAACAGAATTTAATTTTAAATTAATTTATGAAACCTATGTGTTTTGAATTTGAAAAAATGGATTCCATATTTGAAATCATGAGGTCCAATTTTTGTAAATAGGTAACTTTTATTTTTATACATTATGAATAGTAACTTCAGTAAATATTTTATTTACCATTGTTAAAGGGTAAATCTAGTAAATAAGTTTAAAAAATAATTTTATAATAATTTTATATTACCATAAAACATGTCATTATCCTATTCTATGATAAATTTCCGACCATGTACATCCTTGGGTCAATTTTGGGACCCCATGGAGCCTCTTGTAAGTGAAAATGACAATTTATAAAAATTAATTTAACGTTAAAGAAAATATAACATAAACATGTATCTCTTAGTAAAATAATTTTTATAATGGGTCAAATAAGTTATATTTTTTACTATAAATATTCATTATAAATATAAAAATAATTCCTACTTCATGGTATTTTATTTATAATTTTTAGACAGCATATAAATAAATTTATTTGTGACACAATTATGATTAAATGATTTCTGCATTAATGAATGTTTAAAAAAAATGATATTATAAATATTAAAATAAATTTATTTTAATCTTTTTATGCCATCCATGAATTTTATGGATGCATATAACATGTTATATTTTAATTATTTTGGTTTTTTTGAAATAATCATGTTGTTATAGATATTTTTAAAATTCATGATATGAATAGTTTATGAATTCACATAAATGCGTTTTTAAATCAATCAATATTTTATTAAATGATAAAATAGTTATAAAAATTTATGATTTGGCCAAATTACATATATTATGTTACTAATGTAATTAATGATCCATTTTGAGGTCTCTCGGAATTTTATAGTAAATATATTAACCATATAGTATGAATATACAAGAGGACATGGTAAAAGTTAAATTAGTTAACAAAAACATAAAGCTAAAATATAAGGTTAATTTTTTGCCCTAAACTTATCAAAAACCCATTTTATGAGATTATTTATAACCATAATCACTTAATATTATAATTAAATTAGTTGGGTACTTTTTTACATCGAAATTATGCTTATAGTAAAAATAATATTTTCAAACATTCCTAAAGAGCCCCTCCTTCCCCTTACAAAAATTCATCACCTCTAACCATTAATCACACCTCTCAATAAACTTTGGATAATAAAAGTATTCCCAAATTTGGTCCAAAAATACCTCTCTTCCACATAAAATCCATAACTTAGGCATAACGCGCTTCAATAATTCCTTTTGTTTCAAACCAAATGGAGTTGCCAAATTTAAAGGTAACGTCTTCTCTCAAGTTCTTTTCTTTTATTTTCCTTGTATAACCCCATAAAATCTATTTATTACATTATTTTAATAACAAAAAAATTATCATAAATATACTAGTATGTTTTTATGAGAATGATTTGAATTACACTTCTACACACCTTCATCAAAAGGATACGAACATATTCTTTCTGTGGACGATGACCTTCTGCCTCATGAAACGATGATTATTCAATTTTCTTCTACCGCCTCTTATTATGGCCATTAAAATAGAAATTTATTTATTTTTGATATATATTATATTTATATTTTCAATATTCTTCGTAATTTTTCATTTATATCAAACCTTTATGGTTACCATAATGGGTAAATACAATAATTTCATTTGAGGAAGTGCGGACTACCGCCACCTCAAAGTTATATGACTCGTTCATTCCATACGTGGAATGTATAATGGATAAAGTCACTGAAATTATATATGAAATTATAATTTAATTATAATATACCTATGTGTCATTAATTTTTCATTCCATTAAATATGAAATAGAAATGAATGTAGCGTTCATCCATACGTACGGCTTACCGTCTCCATGAACAGTGCATTTCATTTCTTATCTCCAAAAGTTATGTACTATTATAAATACATATATATACTGGATATATCTAATATATATTATATCTAAATCATGAATATTATTCTATAGTTAATGGAATTAGTACCACATGGACAACTTGTAATTATAAGAAGTTCATTTTTGACTCAAGTACCAAATATCGACAAAATTATTGTTATTAACCTAAATGATTATGTAATGTTTATAATGTGGTAATAAGTAATATAAAAGGAATAATAAACTTGAAAAAAATTATTAATACAGTATAAATTAACTTTTTTTATTATTCAGGAGATTAAGGAACGAACGAGTCAAGTCGGACAAGAGGTAAGGGATCTTCTTAACCCAATTTCCATTCATTGGGTGGATCTTCTACTTATTTATTATCTAGTGATACGATTATGTGATAAATAAATTTTGATGTAATATATTGTATTTATACTTTATTTATGTGTATTTATAGTGAATACACATAATCGATCAATTTTCTTTACAAAATGATCTTTGTAAGGGAACTATTCACCCTCTTCTTTTAATAAAAGACTTCTTTTATGTCATTTCTTTTAATTTACAAATAATTATGATGGGATATGTTATTCTATGTGCTTATTTTTGTACATTTTATGTCCAAGGGATGATAGACCCTTTTCTCTTTCGTCAACTCATTTTATGAATTTTAATGTGATGCCATTAGCTTGCAGAATTTTCATAAGGGACTTCGTCTCAATCTCTATTCATTGAGGCATATTTTGATTTATAAATAACATTATTTTATATGGTGTATAAACCCCTTTTACTTTTCATTTCATTTTAATGGAATATTTTTCTGTGTACCATTTTACTAAATGACAAAGGGAACATTTTTTTGAACATACGTGGTGACAACGACCTTTCTACCACCACGAGCGTTATTTGGTTTTTGGCTTCCTTAACAAGTCGTAATATATTTAAAAGGAAAATAAATACCATATACTCTTTTATGTATTTTGGTATTGAAAATGGTTTTGATAATGTATTGTTTATGTCATTAAATTTAAATGACATATTGTCGTTGAAATGTGGAAATGTTTTCTTTCCTTTATGTTTGTTTTATGTGTGATGAATATGTTTTTATTCTTGGGAATTGTTTACATATACGAGTGGTTCTATGATAAATATAGGGCAGGTGAGCTTGATATATCTCTCCAATCCATTGGGTAATGTGACAGATGTAAACATTAATGTTTCTCAAAAAATATTTAGGTAATTTACTAGGATGGGTATTTCAAATGTAACTCCCTACGTAGATGTGAAATCTCTAATGTAAGTATGTTATGGATTCCACAGGTTACCATTAAGAATTATGATTTCCAGTTTTTTGAAATTTTTTTCATAGGATATAAGGCAGGGTAAGAGAAAGGAATAATTCAAGAATATTTATATCAAGAAAATAAATCTTGTATTCTTTTAAGAGTTTCTATTTTATGAAAAAAAAAGGATACTGAGTAGAAGTGTATACTTTGTAATATTTGATATGTAATGTAATAGTTATGGCCAAATTATCTAAAAATATAAACTTGAAAATATCCTCAATGTGAATTATTGAATTAATTCAAGATTATGTATTTTTTAAGGTCGATGACTTATACATTGTGTCCTTAGGAGGAAATCCAAATGATGTTTCTCTTAAGGAAGGCGGTTTCCTTAATGAACCTCTTTCTTTTTCTTCTTCTTATTCCACATAAAATTATGTATTTACGAAACCAATATAATAAAAATATTATCACCCATATATTGATATGTTTTTATATTGATGAAATAATATTTATCCATCTCCACATCAATCAAATGGGGAAAAACATTGTTGATCTTGTGTACAGTGAACTACCGCATCGCAAATTTATGTAGCTCATTTTCCATAAAAACATATTAAGGTTAGATATAATGGATGAATTAATGGATATATATAATATTTATGATCTAAATGTTATTATTGATTTATAATATCACCCATAACTTCTTACTTACCATTTCATTTAAAATATGATAATGTCGCTCATGTGTAGTGCAGACTAGAGCCTCGTGAAGCGATATGAATTTTTGTCCATTTATGAATTACAATGAATGTAATAATGATTGAAATAATTAATATATTTGATATATTTATATGAGACAATATTTATTCTTGAAATTTAATATATCATCCACTTTATTACTCTTTCACCTGTTAAAGAAATGGTATCGTCGCTCGTGTGTACGTATGGCCTCCAACACCATGATGTGATGCGATTTATTTTCTTTACCCAAATTTTAATAGTAGTTATAATAATGTACCTAATGAGTAAATATAACATTTATAAAATTATTATACAAATATTGATGATTTAATTAAATCAAATGTAAAATAACCAGAAAATTCATTTCAAAAAACGCATGTGAAAACTAGGCAATTAACACTCAAAAAATGAAAATAATGAAATATTATAAAAAAATGATGATAAAAAGTTATAGGAGTATAATATGTGATATTAAAAATATTAGTGTGGATCTGATACAAATTAATAACATTCTAAAATCCATCAAAAATTAGGATAAATCACATTCAACTAAAAAAATCATGAGGTAAGGGACTTCGTCTCAATTTCCCTTCATTGAGGAATAAGTTAATGTTGTACACCTAATTTATTTTAAATTATGTAAATAATTCCCATTTTATATGTAATATCATGAATTATTCATGAATAATGGTATTTTAAGTTTGAATTTTAATTATTTCATCCAATGAAATTTTACTTGAATGTTATGAAGTGGTAAAGGACTTCCTCTCAATTTCCCTTCATTAAGGAATATTGAAATATAGTGCACATAATATCTTTTATATAGTTTATTTAATTCCACTTTGACATGTAATATAATTATTAATTAATAATTCATGGTTTTTTATGTTTCAATTTTAACTATTTCATCCTAGAGGATTTGACTATAAAATTACGAAGTGGTAAAGTTATTGTACAATCTCAACTTATTTTATGATTGTAAACTCACTATTAAAGAAATCACTCTCTTGTGATCATTCTTAATTAGACATTATATTTCTCATAAATATACATATTCTTGTCTGATGGATATTATTATTTCCAAAACCATATATCATTTTTATATATAGTCTCTGTATTGACAGTTATGTGATTAAATGGTGAAATATTGATAAATTATTATTCTTTACTCAATATGGATTTTTTTTGTTAATGAATATTTATTATTCTATTAAATAATTTATTAGATATAAAAGTAATTCTTTGGAAATGTATTTTTTAGTGGGATCTGGTTATAGATATCATCTTAATGCATCGATAGGTCTCTCAATACAAATCAGTTCGCTAAATCAGATGGGTTTTTACCCAGTAGTTTTAAACTGCCTTGTGAAAGGACTAGACAGTAGAGGTGTCATGATTCCTAAGATCATGGAATCCAAAAATTATGAATTTCCTTCACCATTAATTCTTTTATTATTATTATCCATGATATTTTCTCAATGATATTATCTCTAGATACATTTTATTCTCAGTTTACGGATTAAATAAAATGTGTTTTCAAATATTTTCCTAGATATATTGAATCTGCATTATCCAATAATGATAGTAAAGATATTGATTAAATGGATTGTGTGTTTCGTTATTTACATTTACATATTGAATAATATTTAGTGATTCGTGATAGACTATATTATATGTAACCCTTATTGAGAAGTTGATCTCACCATTATTTTGATTCCTTTCCCTAGGTTATGAAGATAAATCCTTTGAATGAGTTTCAAGGACAATTAGAATTTGATAATTTTTAGGTTCTATTTTATATTTCCAATGTAATATTTTTATCATATATATATATCTAGTTCTAAAAAACTATAAAATGATTAGTAATTCAGGATTTGACCCCTTGCATCGAAGGAAAAGTAAAAAAGTATGCACTGACTCCTTATTACTTGATTCAGTGTCGTTATAGTCGGTATCAAAGAAAGTTTTTGTATAAGCCTTGAGAACTAGATTATAGAAACCATAGATTTAAGAACATGAACTTATGATATAATTTGAGAATAAGTATTGAATAAAAACCTCATGTTATGGTAGGGAACATAATATGTTTTTTTTTTGAGAAATACATCCCTATTTGGATACTATAAGTGGATGTTGTTCTAAAACATAGGTACCTAAGTGTAATAACTCCAAATAGAGTGCATTGGGATTGACTCGATAATCACTTGGTACAAACAACAGACCTTATTTTACACTTATTTTGTCACTCTAAAGAGACATGCTTCTAAAAATTCACATTTCATTTACAAACCATTATAAAGGATATAAAAATAAAGATATCCCTTAATAAATTATGTTTATGATTCTGAGAATAAAAATGCATAAATTATAATTTATTATAAGTGTTACACCATATATATAACTATACATTATTATTTAAAATTCATAATTTTACTATATAATCTAATATATTCCATTGTTTAGAAATATAACCTATAAAGAAGAAGGGTATCAATACCTATGTATAATTTAGAGACTTCCATATTGAGGAATCTAATACTTCTGGTATAGAAACTGACAAAATTATGGAAATATTAGAGAATTATAATAAGGTTGTGACAAATAACCTTTCCTGGATTGAGAAAACTATTCCATAGTAATATTATCCTCTATTGGATTATTTTATGTGAAATAATCCTGTATTATTTTATGGGAATACTAATACAATAGTATTTGAGTAATAGATTAATTCTTTAGAGAATATAATTACCTCCTTGGAATGTAATGAAAAGTAAAAGTTTACACATCAAGTATATTTTCCCAATTTTAATGTTAATCAATGGTGGTCTTTGATCAAGAACTCATGGAAAGATTTTATAGCCTACGAAAAATACTTCCCTCGTGAGAAACAAATTGAAATGAAGATAAAGTTTTTTATCTTAAATAAAAAGTAATAATAAAGTATTGTTGAGTTTTAGCCTACCTTTAAAAGGTAATTCAAGTATGATATGGATTACAAATGCAACATGAAGTTCCAAATTGAAAATTTATTTGAAAGGATTAAGCCATGTCTCTGAAGGGTTCTGGTGTCCCAAAAAATTTCATCATATAATGAAATAGTTTAATGTATCATCAAAAAGAGAGGAAATTATCTAGATCCTACATGTCCAAGTGGAATAAAAAAAATAAGAGGTTGAATAAGAACTAAGAAAATTTGAATTTATCGATGAAAAAAATATAATGATGCAATTTCCACCATTTGAAAAGGGTGTAAAGGATCATCCTTGTAAATTCTTGAAGTGATTTGGAGTTTATTATAAGTGTTGAGATAATGTTCAATAGGATTGAGAATGAAATTTGAATAAAGGAAACACTAATATTCAATGTTTCATCTTTTAGTAAATGGTGAACTGTGAAAATTAATTCCCCAAGCATTAAGGGAATATACCACCAAAGAGGTTAAGGGTAGAATTATAATCTTATTTGATTACTAAAATTGAGGTAGAGGTAGATAATAATTTGGTAGCTGGTACTTTAATCATAGCTTCAAATTTAGATAATTCTTTATTTGATTCTAGATCCTCGTACACTTTTATATCTTCTAATTTTTCTAAGAAAATTAGATATTTCCATATCACTTTAAGAATGGTGTTGTCTATAAAAACTCCTAGTGCAAGTATCACTAAACAATGATGTGTCGGGTAGTTCTTATTATGAAAAATAAATGAGATTTATTTACCGGTCTTATTATCAAACATATGGTTGACTTTGATATAATATTTATTATGGAATATCTTTCAAAATATGATGAAAATTTTGAATTCAAGAAGATGGAGACTATGATTCATGATGAACATGTACAATTCCTTATCTCTAGAGTAGATACATATTCATCTAAGAGATGTCTAGACCCACCCCTGTTAGCTCAACTAAATTAGATTATTAGGGAAGAAGAGATTTCATAATCTAAGGATCGATAAGGTAATAATAAAATTGAGTATGTAAAAATTTAATAGGAATACATTGATGTATTTCCTAATGAATTACATGTACATACCCAAGAGTGTGAAGTACAGTTTTTTATTGATTTAATCCCTAATTCATGAAAAATATCAAACAATCCATATGGAATAGCCATTGTGTGATTACTGGATTTCAATAAATAATGAGAGAAGTCATGTGATAAGGGACCTATATGACCCTAGTGAATTTCTGTGGGTATACCATATTCTCTTCATTGAGAATAAATATTGATCCATGATAATGTTCATTGATTATAGAGAAATCAATGCTATTATAATAAATAAATATTATCATTTTCTTCACATAGATTAATTATTTGATCAAATTCATGCATCCTGATATAATTCAAATTTGAGATTCATTCTTAGTATCATCAATTGTGAGTATATAAGGAAAAAATTCTCAAAAAAACTTTTCAAATGAGGTATTGACATTACAAGTTTATAGTAATTCCATTTGGATTGACCAATTCATCCTCTATTTTTACATATCTAAATACCAGAGTCTTTAAGAAATATCTTGATGTTTTTTTAGTATTCATTTTTGATATATTAGTATTTTATAAAATATATGACAACCATGTGAATCACTTGAGTATTATTCTTAAGACTCTTAGAATGAAATAGTTATATGAGAAATTTAGTAAGTGTGATTTATAACTTCTAGAAGTTTCTTTTCTTGGACATATTGTCTCCAAATATGGAATCTAAATTGATCCTACAAATAAATATGATGTCAAATAATATTCTACATGAACAAACATAACAAAGTTTAAAGGTTCATTGGTTTGGTAGGTTACTATGATAAATTCATCAAGTGTTTTTTCTGATTGGATAAATTGTTAACCAAGCTTACATGTAAAGGGTTTAAGTTTATTTTTACAATAGAATAGGAAGAATATTTTGATAAACTAAATAACAGATTGTTCAATGCTCATATTTTGATTCTACCACTTCAAAATTAAAGGTTTGTAAAATATATGGATTCAACAAACAATGTAATTGGCTTTGTCCTAATGAAAAATCATACAGTTACATCACATGCGTCAATGTAATTGAAATATCACGAATAGAACTGACCAACCCATGATCTTGAGTTGGAAACTGTAATCTTTTTATCGAAGATATGGTGATATAATCTCTATGGTAAAACATATGATATATAAACAAATACTAAAATCCTATAATACATATTTTCAAAGAAACACCTCCATATGACAGAATTGTGATGGATTGAACTACTAAAGGATTATGATTGTCCATTACACTACCACCCATGGAAATAAAATAAGGTATCAGATGCATTAAATATGAAATATCATGGAGTTCTTAACCAAATGAGGATTTAGAGAGATAATATGTTTAGGGACCTTGAAAATATAGATATGGGAATTATTATTTAAGGAGAGAAATCTACACTTTTTTAAATGATCTTGAATTCATATTTATTATAAAAGAAAATATTTTCTCAATATGATGATGAGAAATTTAGAATAATATTAAAGTTATGAATGATGAAGAATTAGTAGACTACATTTATATAGATGGTTTCCTACGATTTGGAAGGAGATTATATTTTCTATCTATAGCTAACCTAAAAAGAGAGTTATTGGATGATAATCAAAAATATAACTTATCTATACACCCCAGTACCACAAATACGTATTGGGATTTGAGTTAACATTTTTGGTGGGGTAACATGAAGTGTGAAATTGATTATTATGTGTAAAAATGTTTTCTTCGTTAACAATTTAATGTAATGATAAAATATCCTTTAGGAATTAGGAAACCTATTGTTACTCTCATGTGTAATTTGGATGATAATACTACAGAATTTGAATAGGACTAAAAAAACTCATAAAAGTAATGATTTTATATGGTTTATTATTTATCTCCTAACCACATCTACACATTTCCTAGCTATAATATAATATTTGCCTCTTGATCACCATGAAAGGATCTATATTAATAAATTTATATATTTTTATGGTGCACTTATTTTGATTGTATCTGATTGTGATCCTTATTTAATATAAATATTATGGAAGTGTCTTCAAAAGGTTCTTGATATTGATCTTCATTTGAGCACTACCTACCATCCTAAAATTGATAAACAATATGAATGTACTATTCATATAATGGAAAAAATATAGAGATCATTCTAACTTGACTTTCATGGTATATTGAATTGGTATTTACCCTAAATGGCCCAAAGGCCTCTTTTTTATTGATTTTTGATAACCCCCCATTCATGGGATGAAGGGGAACCCTTACAAAGCTCGTAAGCTTAGAGATTACATGACTCGTAGGTCTTTTTAAGAAATATACAGAATATACTTAGAACTCCTCCTCCCAGATTTTTCATTGTGATATTAGCTCTCCACCTTTGCATAGCTATTCGGTTAGGCTTCCTATCCAAGCACAATTTACTTTAGAGTTTTTCAAAAACAATAGTTTCCACTAAATTATTAAAATTTTTCCATATGAAGAATTATATGGAAACAGGTGTTGTACTCCAAATTTTCAGGATGAAGATGGTGAAATGAAACTTGCAGAACTAAATGTTTTTGAAAGGAAAATAATTTTCAAGTTCTCATTAAAGAATATCATAGTATGCAAAAAAATTATCCTGATAATCGATTTAATGAATTGGAATTCCATGTGGGGATTCATGTATTCTTAAAATTATCTCCATTTAATAGACTTATAAGGTTCAGTAAGAAATATAAAATGATACCCAAGTACTAATTATCTCAAAATAGCATGATGTGTTTTATATAACATTGTTAATAAAGTACATGTCAAACCTAATACATGTGGTTACCTCTAATGAAATAGAATTGGAAACTGATCTATTTTATAGTGAAAACCCCATCTATAATATTTATACAATAGATTAATAATTGACAAATCAGATGACTCATTTGGTAAAGGCACTTTGGATAGATCAAAAAATAGAGGAAGTAAAGTAGGAACCAGATATTGTTTTTAAGAACAACTACCACCATGTATTTAGAAGGTAAAATACATAAAAATTTTATGTTGAAATATTTATTAGAGATAATAATTTAACACACTAAAACATTATGAGTTATTCCCTTTTAAATAAATTCAATATCTTTAATGGATTGAAATGTCCACAATAGTGGGTTTAAATGAAAATACTCTATTAAATTATTATTTCAACATGATTTTTATTGACTATTTTTTATGTTGGAGGTTTTGAATAGAACTAATTAATAATGAAAATTATATATTATATACATATATAAAATAAATTATATGGATATCTATTTTTAACAAACAAAACAATAATCATTTGATAGAAAAAAAATGTTTTCTCCCCACTTCTTGTGAACTTGTGATAAAATTAATTTTTCAAAAATTTAGAAAATTTACTTGGTAATATAAAAATAATTTTTGAAATCATTATATAAAATTTATCTTAGGGTGATTTTTTGGTATTTTTATGAAATGGTTCATTTCTCAATGAATGGTAAAAAATACTGATTTTTATTGAAAAGTGTCTTTTAATTTCAATAATTCACATGGATAAATTACATTTTAAATTAGTTTTAAAGTAAAATTAGCTCAATTATATTACAATTTAATAATTTTAGGTCATTTTAATCAATTTAATTATAAATTTGGATATAAAAACCTTCTATACTTATGAGAATATTCTCTTTGAAATCTCACTTTTTCATCGCGTCTCCATGTATAGTTTTAAATTGAATTATGACACTTTTGTGAATTTAATTTTAGAAAATATATTATACATAATTAATACTAAAAATTAATATTATCTAATATTTTAAACTTAATATTGTTCAATTATGAATTCTAAAAGCATTAAAAATTAATTATCATTGTTAAGGTAAAAAATTTATTTGTGGGGGGTTTGAACTAAAAATATTAGGGTTAAAATTACCAACCAACTACTAAAATTCCAATTTTCATTTAATATTATGACCTTTTAAACTATAAAGGTAAATAATTAAACATTTTGGAGGATTTTTCATGTTAAAAATATGGGTGTGATTGAATCATTTCAAAAACACTCATGTGTGACTACTTTCCCCACTTATAAAAAGGAACTCCCACTCCTCACTTCTTTGAACCACCCAATCCCATTTTTCAAGATCATAAACAATAAATATATTTCCCAAAAATACCTAGTTATATTATATTTCTTCTTTTGTTTAAAAAATACCTTCCCTATGGTCCTTAAAAGGATATCCAAATGATATTGTTCTTAGAAAAGGTAATTATCTTAAGAAAGATCTTCCATTTTCTTTAATTTTTTTGAACCTTTAATTATGTATTAACACTTATAGTATAATAAAAATAGTATCTATAAAATATAGAAATTTTATTAGGTTTATCTCATAATATTTATTCATCTCCACTTCCATCAAATGGTAAATAAAATAATCGATAGAGTGTACAGCGGACTACCGCCACGCGAACCAATGTAACATGTTTTCCGGAAACACCTATCATGGTCGAATATGATTATAGAATTAATGTTTATATATATAATTTATGATATAAATGTTCTTATTTGATTATTATATCACATATAAATTTTTAAATTCCTTACCATTTAAAATGTGATAACATAACTCATGTGTACGGGGGACTACCGCTTCACGAAGCGGTGTGAATTTTTTTCACTTTTGATTTACATGGAATATAATAAATATGAAATCAATGAATATATGTTATTTATAAGATATTATATTTATTTTTTAATTTTATATATCACCCACTTTCACACCCTTTAATTTCTTAAGGGAATAATATTATCACTCATGCATACGTACGACCCACCATCTCCTAAAGTCATGCGATTCATTTTTTTATTCCCAGCAATTAAGATTGGTTATAATAATGAATCTAATGAGTAATATAAAATTTACAAAATTATTATCATTCTGTAGATGATTTAAGTATATCATATGTAGAAGAACCAAGAACATTCATTACAAAATACGAATGAGAAAACAAGGAAATGAACACCCTAGAAAATGGAAATATTGAAATATTATTAAAAAGGGTAGGAAAATGTTATAAGAGGATCATATGTTGTATTATAAATACAATTATCATTATTTTATAAATTAATAGCATGATAAAAACCATTATAAAAATAGGTTAAGTTTCATTTAACTAAAGTAAACCATTAGTTAAGGGACATCGTCTCAATTTCACTTCATTAAGGTATATTATATTGTTATACACCTAATTTATTTTATATGTTGTAAATACTTTCCCTTTTTCATGTAATATCATTATTTGTTAATAATTAATGGTATTTTAATTTGAAATTTGAATTATTTCATCCAAGGGTATTTTACTTGAATTTTTCCATGTGGTAAGGGACTTCATCTCAATTTCCCTTCATTAAGTCATATTGTAATGTTGTGCACCTAATTATTTTATATGGTGTATATACTTCTCCTTTTACATGAAATATTAGGATTCCTTAATAATTAATGTAATTTTATGTTTAAATTTTAATTATTTAATTCAAGTTAATTTAAATTGAAAATTACAAAATGGTAAATGTCATTATAAAATTACACTTTATTTTATGATTGTTAACTCTCTCTTGAAACAATAAATTTCTAGAGATTAATTTTTATTTGAGATTATATTTATATTAAAAATCCATTTTCATGATTGATGGATATGAATATTTAGTCCATAATATACCATTTTTACTTATAGTTTTTATTTTGATATTTATTTGATTAACGGGGTAAATATTGATAAATATGTAATATTTACACAATATGGATATTTGTTGATAAGACATATTTATTCCTGAATTAAATTTACTATTTGAAATATGTTGAATTATTTTTACATGCACTTATAGGTGGGTCTTAGTTATTGACATCCCCTCGATGCATCATCAAGTCTCATGAGATAAATCAGTTGGTCAAATCTAATTAGTTTTTACCCAGTAGTTTTAAACATTATTATAAAAGCAATTGAAGGTAGAGGTATAATGATGCCTAATATCATGACATCCAATAATTTAGATTTTAATTTATTGATAATTTAGTTATTATTATTATCCATGGAATTTTCTCTATGATATTATCTTTGGATGCATTTTATTCTCATTTTATTGATTAAATATAATGTATTTGTAGTTATTTAAATTTCCTTATTGATTATGACTTGTCCAATTAGGATAGTAAATTTATTGATTTAATGAAATTTTTGATCAGTTATTAAGATTCCCATATTCATTATTCTTTATTTATTAATGATATGATCCACAATATGTAACCCTTACTGAGTATTTTTGGCTACCCTTATTTTTTTCCTTTACAAAGGTTAGAAAGATTAATCCTTTAAATAAGTTTCAAGGATTCTAAATGTATTATTTTTTTATGTTTTATTTTATATTCCCAATGTGAAATGGGTATCATTAAAGTATTTAGTTGTCTAAAAATGCTAAAATTATCGATTATTTTGGATCTCAACCCTTATATCTAATCCAATGTATTAAATTAGGAACTCTCTCTGGGTTACTGGAGTCAGGGTCATTACATAATATTTCCATAAGAATACATAGTATGAATATATAAAATATATACGTAACTTGGGATTCAATGTCAAATCACTCTTACATATGGCGAAACCCTCACAATTACACATGGGATAACCGTCATAGTTATACTTAGAGAAATCAGCATAGTAACACATGAAATTTCAATCATGGTTATACTTGGAATAAAGATCATAGTATATTTTAATAATCTATTAGTATAAACGAAATCATTTAACTTCATACTATATTTCAAATAACCAGCACGGTATATTCCCAAAAATCTCTTAGTAAGAACCTAATTGGTTAACTCATTCCCGATACATAATTAATTAGAGAGATATAATGGGATCACCTACCCATGATTTATAATAGAACCACCCGTCATTAAAAAAATTCCCAATATCTATAACATAATTCAAAAAAAACATAATAAAATCATTCTTTTCACCTTAAGAAAATATTTTCAGATATTGATTTATCCCTTTCCTCTAAAACCCATTTTTCAAAACTAAAATTATAAAAACAAAAATTAAAAATGGGTTTTATTTGAATAAAACATGAACACTTATAAAGTAATCAAAAAATCAAATAATGGTTACAGTGGTGGGAATAGTTGTTTTCATCGTATATGTTAAAATAGAACATTCATTTTTTTTCTTTTTATAATGAACTTCAGAAACATTCAGCAAAAATATTACTTATGAAAATATTTGAAATAAATTCAAAAGAGACATAATAAAGTATTTTATAATTAATTTATTTCTATATAAAATTTTCCATAAAATAATTATAAAAAAATGGACATGGAATAAAAGGAGATCTTTAAGGGAAACATTAAAAGTGTATAATTTATTAAAAGAAAGTCCCTTGTGTAAAATCCTAAAAATATAATTTATTTTAGATACATTATAAAGAAGTGAAATATGGTAAAAAACTAACTTTATAAACCAATGACTCATAAATAGTATTTTTTATTAAAACATTTATAGGTAAAAGGAAATTAAATAGAAATATTTAGGAAATAAAACTTGAAAATATTTAAAATGATGGTTTTAAGGTAAAGTGAACCTACCTTGAGTCTAGACCATCAAATATGTTATTTGTATTCCTAAATAATAATAAAAAATTAAATATTAAATTAATTTACAAAAATTTCAGGTTTATTACTCCTTTTATCGCACTTATTATGGTGTTATAATAATTACTTAATTATTTAAGTTCCCGTCAGATATTTTGACAATATTCCCTTCATAAGTCCTTAACAACAATAAATTATGGACTATAGTCACATATTTCATTTATCCATCATCTCTAGAAAAATAATTAGGTAATAATTATAAATATTATAAATAAATTATAGTTTTAAATCCAACCATTTTATATTGTTTTGATAAATTAACTACATTATAATCATTGAGAAAGTAGGCCACACGTACACATGAGTAACGTTTCCTTTTTTGAATGAGTATTATGGAAGGAAGTAAAGTTTTATTTTATCATTAAATAATAATCCTAGATTAAAAATATCATATTAATTCATTGTATATACTTATATATATCATCTATGTGATGTTGAGATGAAAAATTAATCAGATCACCTCGTGGAGGTGGTAGTGCACACGTACGCACGAAAGACATTATCATTTTTTAGTGAATGGAAATGTAAGAATTTAAATGATATATTATATTTTAATAATTATAAATATATCATGAATATCACATATAAAAATTGTGTTCATTATTATATTTTTTACGTGAAAGAACATGATGGAAAATGAATTACTAAGGTTTGTGAGGTTGCAGTCTGCCGTACAAATAAGTGGTTATTTTGTTTCTCATTTGACTGAATAGGAGGGGGATACAGGTTATTTCATTAACATAATAACATATATGTGTATATATTATAATGTATTTATTATTTTATATTATTTTAAGAATATTTTAAGGATGTCGAAGAAGAAATAAAACTAAAACAAGTGGTTAAAAACTATACATCTTATTTGGAAAATATCCTTTATTTAACACCTTAAGACCTATAATTTTAGTATTATGCACAATATATTACCATTATAATGTGGGGAGGTAATTTTATATAGTTATTTGGTTAGATAATGGCCAAACATGTGTTTTTATGTATTAATTAACGAGAATAAGTGGTTCCCTTATATAAGACAGGGGAGGGGAACTCTCAGAATTTATTAAAATATAAATTAAATATAAATTAATTTTTTATTAAAAAATGAATCAAAATTTATAATATTAAAATATAAAATGATTATGAGTTTAATTAATTTCATATAATAGTTTTTTGAAAATTTTAGAATATATTTTTACTCGTATATTTTGGTTCTAACCCTTTTTAAATCCTTTAGACAATTATTGTAATATTAAAGTTATCTGCCCTTTAAGTGTAAATAATGTTATAATAAAATGAAGAAAGGTCCATTAATGTATCATTTTTGATGTAATAAACCATATGTAATTATTTTTTATGAGAATAATATTTTTATAAATTTTAATTAATTTAGTAGAATATTATTTATTATAAAATATCTTTAATACCAATTTTAGAACTATTCATTTACATTGATTTTATTACCATCAATAAAACAAAATAATTTGTATAAAATCAATCCAACCCACTATAATATTTCTTTCTTGTCGATAAAATTACTGGGTAACATTAATTGTCGAAAATCATAAAAATTTTAATATTTTTAATATCATTTATATATTTTCCATTAATTGATTAATTACCATGTTAGCATTGTGTAATCATTTAAGGTAATTATATGTTCACTAAAAATTAAAATTAAATTTTAATGATTAAGATAAGTATTTTATATTTGAAATTTATATTTCAAACTGAATATATCATCTAGTTAATCCCATTTTAAAATTAATATAGTTATAAAAACAAGTGTGTCACTTTTGACTCTACATTACATAAAATATTATAAAGGTCATAATCACATCAAAATGAAAAAAAAAGACCATATAACAGAATCTTGGATGGTTATATAAAAAATTTACTATTCAAATAAAAGTAATTCATTTTTTGAGATTATTTTATAGTCCTTATTGTATTATATTTAACTTTAATTACCTCATTTAACCTTTACTGTGGTAATAAAAATTACTTAGAATACTATTCACATTTACCAAAAATAAAAGGGAAATTGTTAATAAATTTGGACATATTTATTTTGAATATCGAATCCATTTTTCATAATTCAAAACAAAGAATTTTTATAATTAAATTCGAAATTAAACATATAAAATGTGATGAAAAATATTTTTCTCAAAATAGACACTTTTAATTATAAAATATTTTTATACAAAATTCCTGTATAAAATTCAAATCAAGAATAAAAATTGGATTATTTTAAATCCAAAATAAACAAATGAAATTATAAAACTAATCCAAAAATAATATTTTACATTGTAAATACTTTAAAATAAAATATAGCTTTCAATAAAAATTAGTATTCTTTATTATTCACAGAAAAATAAATCTTTAAAAAAACTTCACTATGAAAACATTTTGATATAATGAATTCAAAATGATATTTATTTTATAAAATAAATATTTTAAAGGTCCTGAAAATTCATTAATTCATTTTCACAAAAAAAAAATTAAAACAATTTTTTAAGGAAACATGTGACACCCCCAATACATTACAATATTTTATTTTTAAAATAAATATAATATTTTTGTTGGCATTATTTTTACATAATGTTAGACATACTCTACATACGGAACTGAATTAACTTTTCTTACACGAAAGACCAAGTTTTACAATCATTTAATGGAAAACCTATTTTAAAACTAAATTTTGACACTTTTATGAATTTTATTTTGAAAAATAAAGATCATTTTTTGAATTAAGAAGGTTGAAATTAGCTTATTGTAATTTTTTGGGCTTTTTCTGGAAAAATTTATTTTTAGATAATTAGTGAAAATCACTACAATTTAGTTAAAAATAGTATTTTCAATTACATTATTATTAATGTAAAATAATATATTAGCTTTATTTTAGAGTCATATTAGATAAATTATACATCAATTGATACAAATAATTTCAATAGAATCAATTTTTGTTTTAAATTGAATATAAAAACTTAACAATCTTATTAATGTTTTTCTACTCTAAAAACCCATAATTTCGCCCCATTTACGAGATTAACATTATTATTAATTTTCCCACTTCTCTGATTTGAATTATAAAAATATAATATACACAGATTTGTTTAGTATTATATTTTTGATCTCACCTGATCCACTTAATTTTTTGACAAAAATGATTATTGAATATGATTAAGATTTATTACACTGATTAAGGTATGATTAAACTCAATATGGGACCAAACCTTAATATTAAGGACCAAAATGACTTTCAAACTTGTCCAAAAGCCATTGTATTCCTATAATTTTACCATTTCCCCACTTGGCTCTAAATATATGGCTATTGGGATATTATTAAATGAGATTTCCCTATATAAAAGGTTATGTAAGGAAAAAGACAAAAGGGAAATTTCATTACCATTAACATTTATAAAACATTGAGATATGTAAATAACAACATATTTTAGGTCATAAATATTATTTTTTAAGATATAGGTATTATTATTATTATAATAAATTATCAATAATTTTTAGATATGTTTTAGGTACTGAAAATGCTCAAGAAATGTCAATATAGTGATTATTTAGTTAATAATTAAAAAAAATAAATGATACTATAAATATTAAAAGTGAAGTTAATTTATTAAATTTTTTATTTTTATTATTTTTTTATATGAATATATCTTTTTACACACATTTTAACCTAATATATTTTAATTCCAGTATAGTATTTATATTTAAAAATTAACATAAAATAAATAATGTCAAAATTGACATTATTGTTATAAATGAATCTTATTAAATGATTTAAGATTAAAAAAATACTATATTCTGAAAAGTGATTTTTCAATGTTAATAAATATTAAATATGGTTTATTAATGGAAAAATTAATATTTTATAATTAACATATTGAACTATGTATTGTAAAAATATTGTTAACACACTCTGGGTTCAAGCAACGTTTTAGTGCTTCACAGGCACATATTTTAAAATTAATTTCCAAAACACATTAGAATAGTATTATATAAATTATATATAATATTAATAATTCATTGGATCTATATTTTATAATAATTATAAATTTAATATAGTCTTAATGGTTTAGTAAACTATATTATAAATAATATGCTTTAATAAATAACAAAAATGATAAAATTGGGTAATCTTAGAAGTTAAGAAACCAAAATATTAAAATGAACATTTTTTTGTGTGGATATTATTTCAACTAAAAATTATCCTCCTTTAATCTATTATTTTTTTATTTTTTTGGAACAATTGGTAAGATAGACCACCCACTATCGAATACCATTTGGTATTTACAAAAATGACACTCACCCTTCCCTATAAAGGGCCACCACATCTCCCCATTACTTACACCTCTAAACCCACCTATGTTTGGAAAATACCTACACAAGTAGTCTTCCATAATTCTTATCCTAGAACGAGTTGTATCCCTTTGGGAAGAAACCCTTCCAACAAATCCTTTTGGTACACATCAAAAGAAGTTACCCGATTAAGAGGTAATTCCTTCTCTCAAGTTGTCTAGTTTTATTTCCCATATCCACTCCCTATACTCTAATTATTCTATGAATTAATAGAAAATACAATATCATAAATGTACTAGTATGTTTTTATTATAATATTTAGACCTAAACTTACACAAAAGTCCATATAAAGGGTAACAAACATACTGTTTCTGTGTATAGTGAACTACTGCTTCATGAATTGATGATTGTTCAACTTTCCCTACCACCTCTCATGGTGGCCATTATGATGGACAATATATTTTTATATAATATATATTTCATTTATAATTTCTTAATTATTCTCAAATTTCTATTTATATCGTTCCTTTATGCATCCATCATGTTCAAATACGATAATTCTGTTTGAGTAAATGCGGACTACCACCCCATCAAAGCGATATGACTCATTCATTCCAAACATGGAACATATAAATGTTAATTATAATAAAACTATGAAACATATATAAGATAAATATGATAATTTAAATTATAAAATACATACTTATCATTAAGTTCTAATTCTTTTAGTTCAACAAAGAAATGAAACTATCGTTCATGCGTACGTATGGCCTACCATCTCCATGGACAGTGCACTTCATTTATAATATCCAAATGATTTGGAATATTCTAAACATATATGTAATGAATATATATAAATGATAATTTATTAATGTATTACATTATATAGATGATGAAACCATGATATATTTAATAAGAACAACAAATAATAAGTCAAATCTTACTTGAGAAAAATAAGCAATTAACACCCAAAACAATTACAATAATGATAACAAACAGGTAATAAAATATTTTAATAAGTTAATATATGATATAATGAACATGTGTGTGGTTATGTTATTAGTCATTAACACATAATATACTATTATACATGAGGCTAAATACCACACAACCAAAATAAAGGATAAGGTAAGGGATTTTCATCTCACTTTTTAAATATGTGAGATTAATGTCTTATTCACTACTTACTTATTTTGTGTTACATAACTACTTTACATTTTGATATATTATATCATTAATCATATCATTAATCATTGTATTATAAGATTCATTTAATTTCATACCTTTCTAGTGATTATGATTTAAATTTTTCAAAGTGGTATGGGACACGTTGGAATTTTTAAGGATTATTCTCCTCAAATGATCTTAATCTCACTTCTTTTTGTGATAGTAAACTTCCCTTGAAGAAATCACTTGGATGTAATAATATTACATTGTTAATTTAATTTAATATTCATATTATCATACAATTTATATGTGTATTTCGTAAATTCTGCACCATTTTTCATATGGTGATTACTTTGACAGATATTTTATTTTGGGGGAATTATTGGTATATCTGTATTTCTCATAAAATATAGGTATTTGATAAGGAATATTAGTTATTTTGATTATTCAATATGATTAATTCTTTGGAATAAAAATTATGGGTAGATACCATACTTTATATAGCTCGTCAATGCATCAACAGTTTCTCATAATGCAAATAAGTTGGCCAAATTAAATAGGTTTCTATCAGTGTTTTAAACCCTCTTGTGAAAGGTCTTGATGGTAATAGGTTTTCATGTGTATGGTACATGAATTCTAATAAGAAATAAATTTCCCTCATTTAGTATCATTTATTTTGTGTCCATGATATTTTTCATCGACATATATATGGATGTAGTTCATTCTCATTTTATTGATTTATGGAAAGTGTTTCAGTTTTTTATTTACCACATTATTTATTCCTTATCTAGTTATTTTTATAGAAAGTGTACTCAATTATTTACCTTTTCATATATATTGATTTATTATTGTTTCTATTGTTCTTACCCTTACTAATAATTTGAGATTACCCTTATTATGTTTCTTTCCCCATGTTAAGAAGAAGAAAACTTTGAATAAGCTTTCAAGGATGGATTTTATTTAAATTTATTGTGTAGCTTTTTTTATTCTATTTTACCAATGTAGTTTGGGTGTTATGTATGTAATCTAGGTTTCCAATACTTATAAATTGTACCATCCTTCTGGATTTTCTTCCTTGTAATAATTCCAATGTAATGTAATAATGCAACAGCTTCGGGTTTCTGGGGTCAAGGCGTTACAGTTGGTATCTGAAGAATTTTTTCAAAAACCTTGGAAACTATATTTAGAAAACATAGATTAGGGAGCACAGCCCTAAGATATACATTGAGGATAATTATACAATAACATCCTATAATTTTGGTAAGGTAGATATCATGAAGGTATTCCTAGAAAAACATCCATATACGTATACTAGAACTGGGTGTGGTTCTAGAATTGATGTACCTATGAGTAACAACTCCAAAAAGGAATTTTAGACTTGACTCAGGTTAACCTAGTACATGAAAATGGGTCTTACTTTTCACCTAGTTTGACACTCCCAAGAGATATACTTAGGATTATTCACATTTTATTTACCAACCATTATGAAGGATTTAGAAGTAATGATTTCTCAAAAGTAGCCAAAGTTGTACGTTTTAGAGATTTATGATGCGTAAATTTATGTTATTTGTTATAATATATTTAGATTTATACAAATTACATAACCTCATAAGCTAATCTGGTCTATTCCATTGTTTAGAAATTCCACCTAGTAGAAGGAATGAGAAATTCACCAGTGCATGTGATGTAAAGGGTAATAAGGATCATATCTTTCATGGACTTAATCCATCATTCCAAAGGGAGATAGTCTCATAAGAAGTCTCATCATATAATTAAATTGTGTTATGTTTTAACAAGATAAATAAAAAATTCTCTGAGTCCTATTCATTTGAATAGAAGTGAGGTTATAGAGAAAAAAATGGATGAAGGGAAGAGGGGAAAGAAGGATTTTCCCACATGTCATAATTGTGGAAAGAATCACCCTGGTAAATTCTTGAAGGAATGGGATTTGTTTACAAGTGTGGAGAAAAAGGACATTAAGTTTGTGATACCAAGGGTAAGAAAAAGGTTTCCAATGTTCAATTCTTTCACTATAAGGAGAAGAGACACTATACGGATCAACGTCCTAAGATTGAAAGGAATATATGTAGAGACACAAAGATTGACGTACATGTACATTACATTACTTTTTCATAATACTTAATACATAACAAAAACAGAGACCAAATGACCGTAATAGTTTAGTGCCTTTGGAAACTTGGAACATAAACTTCTAATCTTGGTGAAGGATCCACAACATCTCCCATAAAGATATTCCTTTTTTTCTTTCCTAAAAACTTTCCTTATATCCTGGGGAAAAGAAAACATACAAAGGGTGATCTCAAATTCTCATTAAGGGAAAACATAGTGAACATAAAACAATCCATAAACATTTGAAAGCAAAAACATGAACATGAAATTTAAACATCAAAATCTTGAGCAAAGACATAAATCGTGGAAGTACATAAGGCATATATCATAATGGAACATAAATCATGATAAAATATAATGGGAATAAAACATGTAATTGTGTCAACCATTCAGCACATGTCATGATATTTATAGTAGCCAAGGCATTACTGCCAAGACCATCTTGGTGGACAAAGTCCCTTTCTGAATCGAGTTCACTCTTCGTTTCAGTCCTGTAACACTGAACCAAATTAACATACCATTCCATCCATGTCTATCTCATGAGATATAAATCTTTACCCAATGCATTGGAAGGAGATATAGGTCCCATCCATCTCATAATGAAATCATTCTTTCGTGTGCCACAAAATCATAAATCATACATTATAGCATAACCCATGCAATAGAATGGGATTCTTAAACATCATGCCATCATAACATAATCCATATAAAAAATGGATATAATTTTATCATAAGAAGAATAAAACCATGTAAAAAATGGATACATTATACTTGAAACATAAACATATTAAATAATTTCATCTTATATGGAAAACAGTTTTGATAAAACGCTTGAAATGAATTCTTGAGGAAAATACCCTTTCTTATTCAAAATCATTTTCTTTTCAAAAAAATTCATGCAATTTTAAAATAAAAGGATTTTTTTTTGAAAATAGTTATGAAATCCTATATAGAAATCCTTATAGAAATAATTCATTATAAAACTGTAAAAATCTATTCATGCCGTATAAGTTAAAAATAAACATTCTCCTCGTACTTTTAATTGAAAAGTCAAAAAGTACCATGTATGGTAAACCAAAGAAAGATTCCTTCAAAACACCAAGTAAAAGTAAAAGAGGGGTAAACATGACTTTAAACATACATGGAAAAATATTGAACACTTTATGAAAACATTTTTATGGACATTTATGAAAAATATAACCCCAGTAAATAATTACGAATAAGCAATCTCAGACAAAAATGAGATTGCAAAATTATCCCTTACCTTAGGTATGATATGATTTGTATGTTTCCGAACCTCATGTATAATGATTTAAATAAAGTCATTGAATTATTAAAGAATCATATTCATTGTTATGATATCATATATGGTTCACTTATGACTTTATATTACCCGTTCTTTAGTAAATTCCTTGTTAAAGCATCATTTTGGGTAAAATCGTTTCATTTATCATATGTGTTTCGACTTTTTGTTCTTGATATTATTAATTATATAATGATTAAAATAAATAGAGAATGTAAAACATGATTTATATATAACATATATTCATCATATACAAATATATATGATAGATCGATAAATGGAATAAAATACACCGTTCATGGAGACGGTAGGTCGTACGTACGCATGAACGCTGTTTTCGTTTCCTTATTGAATTGAATGGAATTAAGTAAATGACATACATATATATAAATAAATCCAGTATCATTATTATGTCATATATTTCATTATTATTCACTATATATACTTTATAATCATTCATGAATGGTTAACATGGAGAATGAATCTCATCACGTCATGGAGACGGTAGTCCGTACGTATGCACGAGCGATGATATCATTCTCATGATCTTGGAATTGTTTTTAAGTGTATGTATAATATTTCAGAATCAATATCACTTTACAATAATCACATATAGTTATTTATTTACACTATTATACCCATCCATGTAAGGTGGTGGTCGAAAACAGATTACACCACGGCGTGGAGACAGTATTTCGTACGTACGCACGCACGGTGATTTAGTTTTCCATAGGATGGATAGATGGTGAAAAAGTGTTGTTTCATACTTATAATAACATATCAGTATATGAGTGATACTTATGTTATTACTTCATAATGAAACAACTAAATAAGAAGAAGTAGAATAAGAAATAAAGTTGAAAGAATCGGTAACAGACATTACCTCTTCTTTGAACCTCCTCTTCTTAACCTCCTCTTAAAGCACTAAAGATGGTCTTTTAAGAAGACCAGAACCTCTAGGATGTTTCTAGGGAAGTGGAGAAAAGAAATATTCAGGGTTTGGACGAGCATAAAGGCTCAAAATGGTGTGAATAGAAGAGGTAAGGGGTGCCCTTTTATAAGGCAGGAGAGGGGCACCTTTGGAAAAACTAAAAATATTATTTTATTATAAATTCATATTCGGTTTGTAATAGCTCCAAATTGATTTATTTAGAATCTAATGTGGGGATGGTTCTATATCCTCTCATCCAATATAATTTATACAAGTTTAGGTTTCTATTTTAACCTTATCATTTAGGTTCAACTTTAAGTTAAATAATTTTTCTTTTACCGTGTTTTCTTGTTTTCTTACACTATGAGGTTAATAAACATACTATAACAAGCCAAAATAACCCCAATTTGTTTTTTATTAATATATATAACCTTATATAAGTAATTTTGCCGAACCTTAGATTTTTAGGAATAAAATAACAATTAATAATATAATATTGTTTAAAAAACTATTTTATGTCAATTTTGACACTATTTGGTAATTGATTTTTTTGAAAATCATAACAGAATGATTAGTTCGAAAAAAGTTAACTAAATCACTAATAACATGTCATATTAACCTATAAAATTAGTGTAATTCATAAAAAGTCTAAAATTACATTTATATGGGTATTTATAACATCAATTATTTCAATATTTCATTAATAAGATAATTATTGCATCATCATTGTGTCATAAATAAATTAAATTATTTAATGTCTAAAAATTATAAATAAAATACCATTATGTAAGAAATAGTTTTTTATTTCTAATGAATATTTATAGTCGAATTTATCTTATGTATAAACCTATATTAAAAATGATGTAGTTATTAAACTTTGATTTTAACTATTTCAACCCTTCTTTAAATAAATTAATAATAAATGTTCTAATCTAATCCAATTGGGCCTAAATGGTCATATTTTATTTCTAAGGTTGTTTTTGGTCGAATTACACTTATCCAATAGAATTAGTTCATGTGTTAATTACCCTATTTACTTTTAACCGTGGTAGAAAAAAAGTAAAAAGTTACTATTCACCAAAAATTATTTTCATCTCATTGAACCACATTTTAGTCTTTGAAATTAACCATGTCTCTCAGATTTTCGAAATTCTACTCACAGAAGCGATAAAATTAAGTTTTATGTGAATTTTCAAATTCTCCTAGGAGGTGGGTAAAAGATGGTGAAAAGTTCAATAAAATATTTATATATCTAAAATTATTATAAAATGACTCCAATGACTTAAATTGAACTTATATAGGTATTATGTATCAATTTTGACCTAAAATAAATTTAAATAAAATAAATAATTATTTTAATAAAAAGTCGGTTTTAGAATAGTAACCCAGTGTTTTCACTATTCATCAAAAATTGAAAGTTTTCAGAAAAAAACCAAAATTTCACCCTATGCTAATTTCGATATTTCAAATCCAAAAATGAAGTCCATTTTTAAAGATAAAATTTAAAAAATTTCAAAAAGTGGGTATTACTATTCATAACGGCTAGTTTATATAACATATCGTTGTTTAGCGAAACTCAGTATTGCGTACAACACACGCTATCATGGAAGGTTGTGATTGCGTGTAATGAAAGCCAAGGCGGGGATGTGTGTTGTGAAAGATCCTTTTTGTGTAGCGTACAACACAAGACATCAATGAAATTAAAAAGAATAATTATCATAAAATCTCAGGTTGTTACAATATACCCCAGATGAAGTTATTGTATAGTGATGATGTTATGATCCTTCTGCAGATGAAGAGTACTGATTAATATGATTGTTCGGTAATTATTTCACTTGAATATTTTATCAGAAATGTACTAGTTATAAGAATTATATAATATATTAGAATTTTACTATTTTACTTTTTCGTTAAGGATTTGAGATCATATACCGAATGGTATTAAGAAACGTTATTCAGTAGAAAGTTACAATTCTTGTAAAACACAGGATTGAGGGAAAGAAACCCCTTAAAATATTCCTGATGTTAAGATAATGGGGAAGAAATGATTGATTTGGATAAGTACCGACTACCATGGAACTGATTAAAGATAGATCTACATGTGGTCTATGGTATCACTAACAGGGTGTCAAACACTTTCAGATTTAAGGGATTTATCCAATAACATGTGTCTTACATAAGGAATAAAAATGAATGCATGTTTTATCATAATTTGAGTTATTACCATACATCAAGAGTATACATGATTAAGTTATTCACTTGTTTGGAATGTGAAAATTAAAACCTGCTTCACTTTGATTAAAGGATAATGATAAGTTCACTTCGAAGTTCAGTGAATTTAATTCATAAGTGATTGGATTATAATATATTAGAAAGGTTAACCATTTAAAAAATGGTTTAATATTATCATTGGCAGATATTTTAGATGGTAATGTATCACTACACTATATGTTGTATCATGTCCTAAGAGATGAAGTAGAAATAGTTCAAGGTGAAATCATAAGAAAATATTATGTTTATAGAAATGTATATTTACTTATATTCTTATATGGGGGGTCTCCCTAATCATATTGTTACTATTATCAATAGTTACTGTTTCTCTAACAGAGAGGATTTTTGGGCTTGGGAACCTGCTTTTAATGGCGTGTTGACTTCTAAAAATTTTTATTGTCATTCTTTATCTTGCAATATAGGGTGTAAATGGATGAGGGATCTTCATATGAACTTTATTAGGCCCTCTCGGTCTTCTTTTACCTAGAGATTGGCTCATGGGAAACTTCCTACTGATTGTTTCCTTCAGAAATGTGGCATCTCTCTCTGCTCTTCGTGTGTGTTTTGTTATCAACATAGGGAAGATATTGATCATTTGTTTATTAGTTGTGTCAATGCCTCTTCAATGTGGAAGGCTGTTTTTGATATCTTTGAAATTCCCATGCCTAATATGTCTTCAATTCATCATTTCCTTCAAAGTTGGAATTCTATTTCGCTCTCTCCCCAATTGTTGGATCTTTTTAGAGTCGCTGCTTCTGAACTCCTTCATTTTATTTGGTTTGCTCGAAATAAGATGATTCATGATAAATTTTCCTTCTCGGTTAGTGGGGTTTTATCCGTTATTCTTGGTGCTATGCGTAATGTTGTTATTCCAAGGAAGCATTTTTGCTTTAACTCGGTTCATGATTTGTCCGTTCTGAACAGGATAGGTGTTAAGGGTAATTTCAAGCCTCCGCGTGGTACTTTAGAAGTTCTATGGAAGGAACCTTTTTTTGGTTGGATAAAAGTAAATTCAGATGGTGCTTCTAGGGGCAATCCGGGGCATTCTGGTTATGGTGCTGTTTTCAGGAATCATAAAGGGGATGTCCTTGGTTGTTTTCATGGTTCTTGTGGCTTTGCCTCTTCACTTGAGGCCGAAATGCTTGGCATTATTGTTGCTGTTGATCAAGATGTGCAGCGTGGTTGGGATAATTTATGGTTTGAGAGTGATTCTTCTGTTGTTGTTTCTGCAATTAGGATGGGTTTTTATCACTTGTCCTGGAAGCTTACTAATCGCTGGATTAATTGTTTGGAGACTCTTTTTTCTTTGAATCATATTATCACTCACGTTTATAGGGAAGACAATTCTGTTGCTGATGGTCTGGCTAATAAAGGTGTTAATGGTGTTGATTTTGTTTGGTTTGATTAAATTCCTGATGATCTCCTTATTTTTATTAATAAGGACCGTGACAAATCTCCCATTTTTAGACTTTTGTAAGTTTCTTTTGGGGCCTGTTTGTTTTTGGAGTGGCTTGTTTCTTTTTCTTCAGGTTGGCAGTAGAGCTTTGCTGTGTCGAGTTGCTGTGGTTTCCCAAATTCTGGGATTCAGTGTGTTGATCTGGAGCAGGCTGGAGTCTGCAGAGTAGCTGGCTTCATTTGGTTTCCCAAATTCTGGGAATCAGTGTGCTGTTTGGAGCGGGCTGGAGGCTTAGTTTCTGGCTTCTTTTGGTGGAAGGATGGCTTTTTTGTTGCTGTTTTTGGCTAATAAAGGCCAGGGCTGATGGAGATTCTTCTGTCCTGGAGATATCTTTCTTGATCCGGCTTTGATCTTCTTTGGCGGCATTGGTGGCCTCATCCCATAGCCCACCCTTTTTATTGGGTGTTTGTCGGCTTTGGTTTCTTTCTTTTTCACCTTAACCATTTTTTATGGTTTTGGTGTTTTTTGTTTGTATTTTTCTTGTTCTGTTTTCTTTTTTCTTTAATAAATTTCCATTAATTGGAACATGTTTTCTAGCACTCTCCATCAGAACTTGATGGTTATATTTTTCTTCCATACCATGTTTCCATTTTCCACATATATTCTCTTACTAAGGAACATACATACATGACCTTCGTATAGTCCTTTCCCTCTTATTAATAAAATATTATATTGACCCTTTTTATGATGTGGGTCTTCCAAAAATATTTTATTTTCAATCCCTATATTACTTTGGTAAATTTTAAATTATGAGGACACAATTTTATTATGTTTGGGAGACTATGACACCCCAAGACTTTAAAATATTTTCCTTTAAGAATAAATATAATTTTTTTTGACTTAGTTTATACACAATCTTAATCTTACGCTACATACGGCACTGAATTAACTTTCCTTACATGAAAGACCCAGTTTTACCGACTTTTAATGGAAAACCTATTTTAGAACTAAATTTTAAAACTTTTGTTAATTTTATTTTTAAAAATAAACAACATTTTTGAATTCTAAATTTTGAAATTTTTTAATGATAATCTTTTGTATTTTTTTAAGTAACTTCATTTTTTGATAAATAGTGAAAATCACTACAATTTCGTTAAAATAGTCTCGTCATTTACATAATAATTACTGCTAAATAATATCATACATTTGTTTCAGAGTCACATTAGATCAATTATACATCTATTTATACAAATAATTTCATTAGAATATATTTTACTTTCAAATTGAATATAAAAACATAAAAATCTTTTGAACATTTTTTTACACTAAAAGACCGTTATTTCGCCTTATTTGCAGGATTAGCGTTATTCTTAATTTCCCCAATTCTATGATTTGAATTATAAATATCCAAACTAAAAGTATTTAATTATTATGATATTTTTGGTCTGATAATATCAATATAATTTTTCTACCAAAAACATTAGTGAATGTTATTATGGTTAATTACATTAATTAAGGTATGGCTAAGCTTAATAAGGGACTTAACATTAATATTAAGGACAAAATTGACTTGGAAACTTGTCCAAAAGCACTTAGATATCAATAATATGACCATATACCAACACAGTTCAAAATATTTGGTTATTAGGATAATATTGAATTAAATTTCCCTATATAAAATGTTAAGTACGGAAAAAAGACAAAAATGGAACTTTCCTTACCTTTAACATTTATAAAAAATTGAGATATCTAAAAACAACATATTTTAGGTCATAAATATCGTTTTTTAATATATATATATATATGGGTTAATATTATAATAATAAATTATCAATAATTTTTAGAGATGATTTAGGTACTTAAAATGCCTAATAAATGTGAATATAGTGATTATTTAGTTAATAATAAAATAAAATAAATGATACTATAAATACACAAAGTGAAATTAATTGATTTAATTATTGTCTTTATTTATTTTTTTATATTAATATATCTTTTTACACACATTTAAACCAAATATATTTGAATTCCAATATAGGATTTATATTTTAAAATTGACATTAAATAAATAATGTCAAAATTGACATTATTGTTATAAATGAATCTTATTAAATTATTTAAAATTAATAAAAAAACCTATATTCTAAGAATAGTTTTTTAAGTGTTAATAAATATTAAATATGATCTATTAATGGAACAATTAATCTTTTATAATTAATATATTGAACCATATACTATAAAAATGTTGTTAACATGGTCCGGGTTTAAGCAGCGTTTTAGCGCGTCACATACTCTCGTTTTAAAATTGATTTCCAAAAAACATTCGAATATTATTATATAAATTATATATATATAATAATAATTTATTGGATCAACATTATATAATAAATATTACATTAATATAGTCCTAATGGTTAAAAAATTATATTAGAAAACTAGATGCTTTAATAAAAACCAAAATAATAAAATTGGGGAATATTAGAAGTTAACAAACCTAATTATTAAAAAGCTCATATTTTTATGTGGATGTAGTTTTACTCTGCCATTATTTTCCTTTACTCAATTATTTTTCCATTTTTGAGGAACATTAGTTAAGTTAGACCACACATTATTGAATACCATTTGGTATTTACAAAAGTGCCACTCCCACTTCCCTATAAATGGCCACCACCTATCCCCATTAATAACACCTCTAAAACCACATAAGTTCAGAAAATAACTACAAAAATAGTCACCCATAATTCCTATCCTTTACCTAGAATCATTTCTTTTGATATAAACCCTTCCAACAAATCCTTTTGGTACACACTAAAAGAAGTTACCGGATTATGACGTAATGTATTCTCTCAAGCTGTATAGTTTTATTTTACCTTCACCACACCCTATATTATTATCATTATATGATTTCAAAAAAATATTATAATAAATATACTATGATTTTTTTAGGTTAATATTTATACCTACACTTACTCACACCTCAATCTAATTTATAACAAACATATTGTTTCTGTGTACGGCGAACTACTGCCTCATGAAATATTAATTGTTCAACTTTACCTACCGCATCTCATGATGTCCATTATGATGGAAAATATATTTATATATAATATATATTATATTTAAAATGTCTTTATGATTCATTAATTTTTATTTATAACATACCTTTATTCTTCCATCGTGTGTAAATACAATGATTTTGTTTGAGGAAGTGTGCACTACCGCCCCTACAAAGCGATATGACTCATTCATGCCATTCATAGAATGTATAATGGTTGGTTATAATAAAACCTTGAAACAAATAAGACATAAATATGATACTTGAAATTATAAAATACTTATTTATTATTTATTTCTAATTATTTTAATTCAAAAAATAAATAAAAGTAGTGGCCATTGTACGTACGGCATACCGTCTCCATGAACGATGCACTTCATTTCTAATCTCCAAATGATATGGACTATTAAAAATACATATGTACTGAATATATATGATAAATTATTCATGGTTTAAATTATTTATATTATGAAACCAAGATATATTTAATAATAATAGCCAATAACATGTCAAAATGTACTTGAGAAAACTAGGAAATTAACACCCAAAACAGTTAGAATAATAAAAGAATGTTAACAAACGAGTAATAAAATATTGTAATGAGATAATATATGACATTATAAACATGATTTTTGATCTTTTATTAGTTATTAACATATTTTATACCACAATAAATGACTCCAAATACTACAAAACAAAAATTTAGGATATGGTAAGGGATTTTCATCTCACTTTTTAAATCTGTGAGATTAATGCCTTATTAACAACATAATTATTTTGTGTAACATACCTACTACCAATTTTAATATATTATACCATTAATCCTATTATTCTCATGATATTATAAGATTCATTTATTTTCATACCTTTTTTGTGATTATTATTTAAATTTTTCAAACTGGTATGGGACACTTTGAAATGTTTAAAGATTATTCTACTCAAATTTTATTCATCTCACTTAATTTTTTGATTGTTAACTTCCATTTAAGAAATCAATTTTTTTAATCATTTTTATTCTAAATTTAATTTAATATTATTATTCTCATACAATGTATATTAGTATTTCCTAAACTGTATACCATTTTTTATACCGTTATTACTTTGAAAATTATTTTAGTTTAGGATAATTATTTATAGATTTTTATTTCTCATTAAATATGGATATTTGACAAGGAATATTAGTTATTTTTATTATTAAATATAATTTATTCTTTGGAATGGAAATTATGGGTGGATCATGGACTTTATGTAGCTCCTCGGTGCGTTAATAGGTTCTCATGGGACAAATAAGTTGGCCAAATTAAATGGGTTTCTATCTGTGTTTTAAACCATCTTGTAAAAGGTATAGGTGGTAATTGGTTTTCATTTTCTTGAGACGTGAAATTCGATAATTAATCAATTTCTCTCATTTAGTATCAGTAATTTTTTTCCATGATATTATTCATCGACATATCTATGGACGTTGTTGTTTTGACCCGAGGTGACGCGTGTTTGGGTGGATGAAATGGTTTGATTATAATAATCACTCATCTATTGTGGTAGAGAGTTTTATGTTGCTATATTTATTTAGGCATGATCCAAATTGTTATGCTTTAGAATTAATTGGATTGACCCTATGGGGACTGGGCAATTTATCCCTTCTGTGTTATGAATGCGGTTTCATAGTCAAATGGTCCCAGTGGGAAATTTCATGGGGTTAAGTATTTGTGAAATTCGTCCTCTTAGGGTATAAAATCCTTAGATAGTCTCAAATGGGTTTATTTGTGTACCCAGAAACACCCAAAATCTCTAGTTTCAATGATTCATGGACCTGCTTTCCAATGTTAGGTGCTCATTGAATAACATTTTATCCAATGACACCTAAGCAATCCATTGTCCTAGGGGATGAGGGTTTGGGCTCATCACACCCTTTTGGGGGAATGATTTCTTATTCTGGCACTCTGTTATAGATTTAAGTCATGTTCATGTGTTTATGAATCCCTGGTTCATTCCATACAAGTTTATCTATGGGACACCCCTAGGGTGTAGGGTCATCACGGATAAATATAGATTTGGTGATATGAGGAAATACTAACTTAATCCATGGAATATGGCACTCTGGAGTTTATTGACTTCCATGAGATAAGGAATATGGTTTAATATTGTTGTCAGACCCCTAATATGGGCTTCAAAAATATCATTGTGAGAGAAATAAAATCCCACATATTTCGGTTAGCTTGGGTCTTGGACCTATGAGGAGGCCCATTTGTTGGGGGCATAATTTTGTGGACCCTTTTGGAAGGGTTCCCCTTTGAGCTCAAGCCTTCAAGTAAGCATCCTACATATCATGGTTTGAATAGGAATTAGAGCTCAAATAGTTCATTTTGTATGGGGCTTATGCATAGAAGTTTCCTATTCGTGAAGACATTATTGGGTGGACCCTTTTGGGAGGTCACCCCATTAAGCGTGGGCATTCAAGTAAACGTCCTACGTATCCTGGTTTGAATAGGAATTATATTTTTCATTGTTGATTTTTTGTGGGTATTATGCATGGAAGTTTCCTGTTTTGGGGGACAAGATTGTGTAGACCATTTTTGAAGGGCACCCCTTTGAGTTTGGGCCTTCATGTAGGCATTCTGCGTATCCTTGTTTGAATAGGAATCAGAGTTCTTGTAGTTCAAGGTATCAGGTTTATTGTGTGGATTATGTAATAATCACAAATCTCTAAGCCCCCCTAAGTCATACTCAGTGTGAGAAACAAGAGGATGTGATAGATTCAATGAACCACACATTTTTTCTCCCGTTGATGGAAGAGGTTAGCCCTACAGTAGAAGAAGTTGAGGCAATGATGGGCGAGGTTGGACCTACAGTAGAAGAAGCAGAGGGGTCCTCAGGACACTGACCGTCCATTTCTGATGGTTAGGGATGTTTATGAATAATCAAAATCCCCTAGTATACTACAGTTTAAAGTCATATTTCAAAGATGATGGCATCATAGTTTAATGTCATGCTGTAGGGACTGTCACGACTTATCCCCTGGGGCTCGTTCCGTGAAAAACCCAAACCCGGATTCCATAGCCCAGGGGCTGGCGACTAGCACCGAAGGCGTATTTCGTAAAACTGGGAAGTAATTGCCTTTAAAACCTATAAGAACACGTAACCAAGCACATGGAAAGATAGTAACACAAGTAAACTGTATAACCAAAAGAGTGCTGAAAGTAAAAAAGGGGTCGGAATAAAAGCCCAACAGTAAAGGTACAAGTACAATTGAAATACAATACAACTGAATAGAAAGAAAAAAATAGCTATTGGATCATCCTTCGAGGTTCTTACCTGAAGGGTAGGTACATATCACATCCTCAGCACTCCACGGCCACCCATCTCCTCCATGTACCGACACTCTGTATGGTTCACCTCTAGGTATCATCTGGTCCTAGTACTCTAAACCTTAGTCAGTGATGTCTGTCGCCTACATCCAACACAGTAAGGTGTGGGCATAGCTCGTGCAGGGGTGAGTATAATGATATTCATAAGGGACCCTGAGACCCTCTTGGTCTCACAAAATCTATCAAGGATAAACCAAAACGTATAAAATCAATAGATAACCATACTTAGGTATATGCCCATACGTATACATAAGTTATCAATTAATCCATCTCAATCATGAGGAAAACACAGAGGTTTTGACTCAGATCACACCAGGATTTATTCTAGGGGTAGTATCAAGTAACATTATGAACCCTCAGCTGATAGAGAACTCCTCTATCGAGTACAGTGGGCATGCCTTGTTACACAGAGGCACTTCCCACTATCCATGGACTGGTGAGTTACACCTCCCGTCGAGTACTGTGGGTCTTCTGCATCACCATGGCGCTCCCCACCGTGGGTCTGCCACGTCACCAAGGCACTCCCCCTCATGGCCTGCTGAGGTACTCCTCCTGTCGAGTAAATTGGGTCTACCGCGTCACCAAGGTGCTCCCCATCGTGGGTCTACTGCCTCACCAAGGCGCTCCCCACTGGGCCAGTCGAGTCACTCTGAGGTGAAACAGTCAGAAGTCGTCAAGTATCAGCCAGCTACTAGGTTCTCGCACAAAGCTTGCTCATCTCTTAGAGGATTCTCTCCACAAGCTACTGGTCGATAATAAAACAGCCACAAAGTCTCACGAAGATGTATCTCAAGGGTCTTCCATGTCATAGGGGTCTCAATGTAATAGATGGTGTGTCAATCAGACGCCCGGTTTGGGAGTTATTAGCCTTTTAGTCCGGAGGGCCCCGTTGGATTGGTGCTCGATCCAACCTGATTGTTCCCCATCTCAATTCAAAACAGAGTGGGGTATCACTCAAAAAGACTGAATCACTCCAAGGTTCCCAACTCAGCTGGAGGATCATCAAACGGACGTCCGGTGCCAAAGTTATGACCAAAAGAAAGTAAAAGGGGTCGTAGGGGGCCCGGGTCCAGTCCAGCCTCGTCGGACCGACCCGACCCGCAGTGCAGCCCAGCCCATTTCATTTGGCTCGTACCTCTTGGAGGTTCAGCCCACTGGGTGTTCTAGTAGGCCGCGAGATCCGTGAGGTTCGTAAAGGCTGTGAGAGTCACGAGGTGGCATGGCTTAGCTTGGCTCAGCCATGAAGTCCACGGGGGGGGGGGGGGGGGGGGGGGGGGTAGGCCAGTGGCAGTCTAGCTGTGGGAGGAATTCTGGACATGGGAGGTGGTTGGGCCGCGGGTTAGAGGTTCGACCGTGGGAGTCGGTCAAACCATGGGGCAGCAGCCCGGCTGCTAGGAGGCGGTCCGGCCACAGGGTGGCAGTCCGGCCGCGGGGCGGCGGTCCGGCCACAGGGTGGCGGTCCGGCCACGGCGTGGCGGTCCAGCCGCAGGGCAGTGGTCTGATCGCGGGGCGGCACCTCGGTCGCGGGGCGGTGCGAAGCCGTGGAGGGCAGCAATGGCCGCGGTTGGCACAGAGGCCATGGGTCAGTGGCGGTGGTCATGGGGCAGTGTCGTCCCCTTTATCGTGGTCGGCGGTGTTTTCGTCCTTCGTTATCGTGCCTCCTCATTAGTTCATAGCCATTCCTCCATTTCATTCAAAAATAAACCACAATGTTTCCGGAGAGGACATGCCTTGTTTATTTGGCTCGCACTCTCCTCGTTAGAGAGTTAGCATATAGCTTCTTGAATTACCAAGAATTGTCAAGAATGGAAGAGAGAAGACTATCAATCAACCACACTACAACTTCCCGCAAATAATCAAACGCAATTAAACCCCTACATAGTCCCCTTGATGATGTTGGAACAAGAAGGTAGTACGGTTGTCGATTCGCCGTAGATGAGGATGTCCCACGTCGGAAGAATTCCTGAGGAAGAAGGTTGAAGGAGGTTGGCGTTCTTTGTTGGCAGAGCGTTCTTCGTTGGTGTAGCGTTATCTAATGTTCTACCAATCCTTCTTTTCCAATAGTTAGCCACAAATGAATAACCAACTTCCACATGGAGGTTTTGACAAATAAAATAAAAATAAAGCTACACAACTTTATTTTAATTTTATTCATTCATGAAAGAAGCCCAAAATCTATCTTTCACTCCCAATCCACTGTCATCGAGGTGAATGTTTCCTTAAGAAAATATCGGCACTACGGGATCAACGGTGTCCTTGGATTTCAATTCCGAACACCAGTTTAAAAGTTAGACAAACCCGCTCGCACATTTTCTGAACATACCCGAAATAAAGTTCAGAAATTCATTATAGGCAGTCCGAGCCTTAGAATCATGCGCCGTCTATTTTCGTGGACTCTTAAAATTTCCATTTATTTAAATAATAATAAAAAATTTCCTGGAAATTCTTGGTCTTTACAGGGATGAGCACCATATAGTTTAATGTCATGTGGGTAGGATGATAACTCATAGTTTAAGGTCATGGAGTTTCAACCATTTGTGGAAGGACCCATGATTAAATGGAGGATAATCAGGCTGGTATTTTCTAACATTCCTAGAACATGAGAGGGAGGGAAAGTGTAAACCGTGATTCTAGGGATTCTCAGATCAAGAGAAAAAAGTATGGGGCATTGGAGCCTTTAGGCATACGGAGGTATGAAAAGCCTCTCCTAAGTATGAATAAATCTCTAGATGACTGGCCATTTTTGAAGGCAACATATGAAAAGTCGTCGGGGCATGATGTGCATAGTCAATTAGAGGTTTTTTCTGGACACTGACCTCCCATCTCTAATGGAAATGTCGGTTTATGAAGATCTGAAATCACTAGGGACACAGATTTTGATGGATGGAAAGGATGTGTTTAGGAATGTAAGGAACATTCAAGAAGTTATTATCCATGGTGTTCTGGGTCAACCTAGCATAAAAGGCTGGTGATAGGGTTTTAAGAGTCTCATGAGGAGTGGTTCAACTCATGGTATTTGAGGGACAAATGATAGGACGTTATAAGGGTGCATTGGAAATTTGGTTGACCCAACCCAAAAATATTACAGTGAGACTCCCCATTTTTCATGGGGGTCAGTGACAGCAGTCAAGGTACTACACTGGAGGACTAGAACCGAAGCTCGGCACTAATCCCAAGTGGGGGTGTGGGGTTGCAACCCCTGGGATATGGACCGGTGGGCGTAAATGGTTTTCTACATAGGGTTTTCAACATAGCAGTTGTCCATGAAGGAACATCCTAATAGGATCTGGCTGCAAATTTTATGTCTGCATAGGTGGCTATTCACAAAGGAGATGGTCAAATATGATGGTACATAGACTATTTTTGGAATAGTAGCTTCTGGAAATCATTGGAGGGATAAGATATAGTTGCGAATTGATTTTTAAAAATTGGTTTATGTGTACTGAATTCTACATAGGGAGTCTGCAAACCATTTTTATTATATTTTTTATTGGGTTTCTGGTTCGATACATAGGGTCTTATGAATATAGGTCATTGGAAGAAGTTCCATGAACTGACACTAGCATATGGTTCATGTGATGGAGTATGAACACTACATATAGTTCAAAAGATAGACTCTATGAATAGCCTTAGATGCAAGATGGAGTCCCATGAACTCTTTCGAGTATGGGATAAATTTCACGTGTACCCTCTATGTTCATTGTCCCCTTTTCACTCATCCTAGATTGCTCTCTCCATTTTCTTTAACAAATCATTTTTTAGTTCCCCTGGTGGTCCTTTTATAGTGTGTCGCGGAAGCTTTATCTATGATTTATGAAGAACCTTCTATGGAAGCCTGTGAAGGAAATCAGGCCCACTGATGACTAGGTCAACCACGATTTATGAAGGTGTGGGGTTCCACTAGCTTCTCCTCATCTGAGAACCATATCGTTCGCGGGGATGGTGTGCGGGGCGTATCTCTGTTGGATTCTTTCCAACGAAAATGGTTCACGGTATCTTTGGTTCATGGGTAGAAATTCACCACGAAAAGTTTCTTTCCCTGCATAATACCTCATAGGCCAACATGTCATAGGTCATCCGCATACCGGTGGTTTATAGTTTATAATTTTTTCAATCCTTTCCTAGTAAACGGTGTGTAGAAAGGCTTGGGTCTTTTTCAAAACAAATTTATTCACTTTTCTCCTCAATTTTTCAATCCAATCATTTATTTATTTGTTTCTTCCAACTTGCAGGAGTATTTTCCTTACCATTTCTTCATTTTTGGGACCCTACAGTAGTTCATTCTCTATTTATTGATTTATGGCAAGTGTTTCGGTTTCTTACTTGCCATGTTATTTATGCCTTATCTAGTTATTTTTATAAAAAATATACTCAGTTATTTACCATTCCAAATAGATTGTTTTATAATTGCTTCCATTTTACTTTCCCTTACTGATCATTTGATCTCAGCATTATTATGTTTCCTTCCCCAGGTTATGAAGAATATAACATTGTATAAGCTTTCAGGGATGTATTTTATTTCGCTTTATTGTGTTGCATGTTTTATTCTATTTTCCAAATGTAATATGGGTATAATATATGTAATCTGGCTTTCCAAGACTACTAAACGGTTCGATCCTTTCTTCCTTGTAATAATTCCAATGTAATGTAATAATGAACCATCTCCGGGCTTCTGGGTTTGGGGTGTTACAAAACAAATCTTTCAATATTAAAATGGATTTTCTAAAAATTGAGTAAATATTAACTAAGAATTTGTAAATACATTTTGTTGATTAGAACCATTATATATAAATCTATTTAAATAATTATTTAATCATATTCATACCCCCCCCCCCAATTTAATGGTTAGGTTATATCGATCATATTTAAATAATAATATTTCCCAATTCAATAACCCTTGTTGTTGTGTATTTTGTATTTTATCAAACGTAATCATTCTTTTAAAGTATTTGGATATTACATTCTTCCCCTACAAAAAAATTTCATCTATGAAATTTTGAAATTGATCTTAGTAATCAATGTTTGACATCTTAAAATAATATTATTGAAATCTTACATCATAAAAATGGGTTAAAAAAATTTCTCTTGGAAAGTGGGAAAGAGAAATATGAAGGTCATCTCAAATAACACATAACTCACTTTCCCAGTAGGAAGACATTAGTGTGATGTGAAAATATAGAAATGTAAGAAAATTATAATGTCCAAAAAATGATGGACTATGATAGATATCATTGGTAATTATAAACTTAATGATCATGATAAACTCAATGACCAAAAAACCATAAACTAAATTGTGTGAAAAACACCATCGATTCTTTGGAAAAGAAGTCAATATGATTAATTTTTTGTTTTAATGTATTTTTCATAGATTTAAATAATTCTATTACCATCTACACTATGAAAATAAGGAAATATACTAACTTGATATGTATAATTTTCATCTTTTAATCAATTTCAACAATAATCTCATCTTTTTCTCTGAATGGTGACTATTTTAAAGGAAGTTCTGAACCTTGAAGTTATGAAATAAAGTTCTAAAAAATCACATATTACATGAGGGAATAATATGATATTCATTTTATATTTTGAAAATAACCGAAATGAAAATAGTTTTCACAAGAAAATATATTTCTCTAAATGTATACACCTTTATATGAAGAAATAATACATTAATCTCCAAAATTCAACATTAATAATATTTGTTCAACCAAAACCATTCTATAAATAACTATCCTCAAAATTATTAAATATATTCTTAACTAATATTGAATCGCAAATATCAGAATGATATGATCTCATATGCTTATAAGATAAATTTAATATTTATATCCAAATAACACTGACCACTCTTAAATAATCAAATCAAAATGTATATTCCATAATCATATAATCACTAATATATGATAATTATTTACATACATAACCTACATCACCATAAATCCAAATTAAAATAATATAGTATTCCAAAATAAAATTCAACCTTTAATCCTCCATTATAATCCTTTAGGATTCTATTTACCTTAATCATATAATATTTCTCCAAAATATAGTGGTCTTTTTCGAAATAACATTAATCACCAAATCACCAAATCACTTTAAAATCACAAAGTTATATCTAGAATAAAATATATGTTCCCAAAATCAACATAATCAGTATCATTAAAACATTTTAATTAAGTAAATATATACAAACCATCACTTTATGTTGGGAAGTGTTAGGTGTTTCTCCCTTATCTCCCATCGGTTGTGGGTTAAATCCCCATGTCCTTGATGGATATAAAATCTTTCCACCCTGCATGTAATTTTTCATTTTACTAAAACTATAGAAATATAATTCATATATAGATACCAAAAATAATTATGAAAATCATCAAAGATAACAATAATCATTATAGATCGTATAAAACCAAAATGTTATCAATGATTTTAAACATATGAAAATAAAAATAAAAGAGATATATTCCTCAATTAAATTTTCACATGTTTAACAAAAGGGTTACATACACCTCAAACTTCTATCAATAATCAATAAATGTGTCCCAAAAAAACTCTAACACATAAAACATAAAAAATTTATTACTGATTTTAAACTTATGATCATACTTAAATCTAACACTATAAAATAACCCTTGAATCCCTATTTCTAGAAACCATTATTTTTCAATTTTATTTATTAACCTTAATTTTCCATCTAATTCTTTAATACTTAATTTCTTTAAATAGGATATGAACCACGTCCTAATATTCAAAAAAATTCAAAACATGGGTCATGATACAATACATACCTTTCATATGCCATTTTCAGCTTCCTCATCCACAACAATAATGACTTTAGGAATTTCTAAACATTCATATGCATGGTCTTAGTAATTTCATTCTTGATATTTCTCCCTAGGACATCAATTTCTAGGATTATTCTACACCCCACACTAAAAACATTCAATTTATACCTTGGGAAGTAAATTATTCCTCCATATGGTGTTAACTGAATGCTTCCTTTTTCCTTGGAAAATTATTTATTTATTACCTCCATTACCACAATGAAAACATCATCTTGTTCTTTTAATACAACTTCTTGCATACTTATTCCCACATATATGAAACATGTGTTATTCAATATTTTTACATTTGTGAACTTTTTCATCTTAACTTCCATGAATCTTAATTTCTCTCTTATTTGGTATATTTTAAAACTCTTATAGTTTCAAGTTGTTGATATTAACTTTTCATATTAGGTTAAGAATAAAAATAATTGTTTTCACTACAACTCCCAATATTTTAGATACCTATTCATACATCCACTAGATTTTCCTTCAAATCTATTTTTACTTTAATTCATGTTGGATTTATCCATTTTATAAAATAAAAAAGTCTTAGTGTGATCATATTAATAAAATCATAATAAATTATCTTATGATAATGGTAAACACTAATATATCCCTAAATATGTTATATTCAACTTATTCTATAATTTTAAATAACTACAATTCTCCCTAATATACTATACTTTGTGGTTATGGTGGAATTTTAACTTATGTTCAAATAATATCCTAACTATTTAAGTGATATGAACCTTGTTATGATACCAACTCTTAATAATTGACCACATACATTACATATTCTAGAAAATTTAAACTAAAATTCACTTTATTACATTAAAAAACAAATTTTTTGACTTAGAATCAGCTCATAACTCTTACATAACAACCCATATACAACAAGGTGGAAACTTCTACTTAGTGTCCATTTTTAACACAAAACAAAACTTTTAAAATAAGATATGTTTATTTTTTTGAAAAATCTTTAAAAAATTAAAATTTACTTATTATTTTACTTTACCTATTCTTAAACCATGTGAAAAACAATTTAAAATGTGGGATAAGAATAAAAATATCAATAAGTGACATAAAAATAAAGAAACAATCCATTAGTTCATGAATACTTACAAATATTTCTGTTTTTAAAAAATAAAATTTCAGCTCATAATAAATATTTGTTTGTACCCAAGAAATCACCTTATATTCCCAAATAATTTCATAAAAAATTTCATAAAAATTTTTCAGGTAAAAATATAAATCATAAGGATTATTTGAAATCAAGAAACACTCAAATTAACTTTTTCAAAAAAAATTACTTTTTAACTGTGTGATGTAGCATATAATTTCCTTTACCTTTTGAAATCATAATATTTCCATAAAAATAAAAAGCAATAGTAGATAAAATATATAGGTTACTTGGTAATCATTTTCATATCACTCTTATATATGGAGTAACCCTCACTATTACACATGTAATAACCATCACGTTTATACCTCAAGTCTGACTTGTAACGTAAGTTCTTTATCTCCCCAAATAATAAAATTATGTCAATTATTTAATTTATTTAGATCATTTTAGTGTTTATTATTCCTTTTATCTCACTAATTACGATGTTATAATAATTACATAATCATTTAAGATCACATCATATGTTTTGATGATATTCAGTTCATGAGCCCAAAATGACTTTGGTAGGTTGATTGTGGTCAAAGAGTTATTTAATCCATAATCTCCAGAATAATAATCATGATATAATTATAAATTTTACATATCAATTAATCTTTTAAATCTAACCATTTAATATGGAAATGAAAAATAAACTACATTACAATCTTAGAGATGGTAGGTCATATATATGCTTGAGTAACATTCCCATTTTCCAATGATCATTATGGAAAGAAATTAAGTGCTATTTTTTCATTAAATAATGATAATAATATCATAAATATTATACTAATTCCTAAAATATAATTATATATATCATATAGGTTATGTGGTGATTAAAAATGATTCACATGGCTTTAGATAGGTGGTAGTCCACATGTACAAATAAAAGACATTATAACCTTTCAATGAATAGAAAGGTAAGAATGTAAATGATATATTATATTTTAATAATAATAAATATGTAATTAATAGAATTTATAAAAATTAATTCCATCATTATAATCCAACCATCAGATACCGTGATGGAAAATGAATTACATCAGTTTGTGAGGCAGCTGTCCACCGTACACATGAACTGTGGTTTTGTTTTCCATTTAATGGAAGATGAGATAGATATAGACTATTAAATTAAAATAATAAAATTTAAATATATATAATATAATGGTGTAATTTTTTTATCATGATTAAAAAATAATTAAATGGGGTGGAAGAAGAAATGAAACTAAAACACGCATTTAAAAACTACACCTCTTCTTTGAAAAATCTCATTTTCTTAATACATTTATACCTTTGAGAATGATATTATAAAAAATTAATACATTTATAATTTCTATAGTGCTTTTAGGAAGGTATTTTGGTCAATATTTTCTTGAACCAAGTGGGTTATGAAGTGTGAATAAATGAGAAGAAGTGGGGTCCTTTTATAAGAGATGAGAGGAGAACTCTTGGAATTTATTAAAATACTAATTTAATATAAATTAATTTTGATGTTCAAATGGTTAAAAATTGATAATACTATAATATAATATGTTTATAAGTATAAATCATCACCTAAAATAATTTTTTTACAATTCTTTATCAAATTTTACCCTTATCTTTTGGTTTTAACCCTCCGTTAACAATTTTGACACTTACAATAATATTAATTTTTTATAACATTTAAGGGTATATAATGCTACTATAAAATAAAAAAAAATGATTCATAAATGTAATTTGGTTCATTTAATTCTCCATATCTGAGTAATTTGGATTAATAAAATATTTTTATCAATTTTAAATAATTTAGTAAAATATTATTTATCATAAAATAACATTAATGATAATTTTGAACTATTCATTTACTTTGAATTTAATGAAAAAAATTAAAATAAAATTAAAATAAAATTGATACAATAATCCATAATATGAAATTTTTTCAATAAAATTTATGTCTCATGTTAATTATCTCAAATTATACTAATTTTATTATTTTTAATATCACTTATTTTAGTGTGCCATTAATTGAGTAATTGGTGGGTCATCATTGTTGAAGCATTTATCTTAATTATTTATTTACTAAAAATATAAAATAAATTAATATGATGAATAAAAAATTTTATATATCAAAATCATATTTATAACTTATTATTTCTTTTGGTTAATGCATTTTCAAATTATTATAGTAAATAAAACAAGTGTGACACTTTTCACTGTTCTTTACATAAAATATTATAAAGGTCATAATCACATCTACATGCTAACAAAATGGAATATAATATATTATTTAATGATTATAGATTAAATTGAATAATAAAATAAAATTAATAAAAGTTTTAAGGTCGTTTTTTAATCTTTATCTTACTATTTTTAACTTTAATTGCTTAATTTACCATTTACTGTAGTAAACGAATTACTAAGAATACTATTCATATTGACCAAAAATAAAAGTAACCTATTTAAAAGTTTATACCTACTTATTCCAAAAACTTAATCCATTTTAAAAAATTAAAAACATACAAGGGGGAAATTTAATTTAAAATTAAACCTGTAAAATGTGACAAAAAATATTTTTTTAGAAAAATGCCCTTCTAAATATAAATTGTTTTTATAATGAATTCAAGTAGAAAATTCATTTCACAAACTAAAATTAGATTATTTTATATCCCAAATAAACATATTTAACTATATAACTAATTCAAAATATAATTTTACATTTGAAATTCATTAAAATAAAATAAAATTTTCAATAAAAACATTATTTTACACAATTCACAAATTATGTGATTATTTCCTAATTATTAATAAATACAATGTATTGATTAGAAAAATTATATATATATATATATTAAAATTTAGTTAATATTATTAATACCCAACAATTTAACACCTAGTTTATATTTTTTATATTAAAATAATATTATTTCACGGTACAATTACGCTTAGTGTCATGTAATTTGTATGCTATCGAACAGGGTAATTATTTTAAAATTTTGGGATATTACATCATATTATGGTTGGTTTTAAACCAATTTTAATTAACTATAATACTTTTTAATATTTTTTATAGAATGATAACACATTTAGCCACATCAAGTTGGATTTTTGGTCACTTGGTTGGTTGTGTAGTCAATTAAGGGGTTTGAGAGATATACCACAATCAATAAAATAGGCATACGGTTTATCCAATTGCTCATGATGTAACTTAAACCCTTTATAATAATTCTATAGAGTTCCAAGATCTTTAACACAATTTCTCAAATCTATCTTTTGGTAGATCGGTTATCCTTTTGATTTCTTGAGCACTTCGATAGATTTCCATCATTGTTCATTAAATGGATATATAGTTAATGGATCTGATATGAATTCACTCTTATACATTGTTAAATTTATCCTATCCATATTTTTTCATATTTTTAATTTATTATTCATTTGGTAAATTGATTTATTTTTTAAATTTTCACTTATTTAGACTCAAAGTCAAAATTATGGCCTGATTGGATTTATGGTCTCTTCTAGAATTATGAAAAATTCAAAATATTCTAAAAAATGCTTAATTTCCATAAAATTCCAAATTTATTATAACCAATAAAACATTATTTTCCATTATTAAAATAATGAATTTATGTACTAAGAGAACAATATATACATTTTTTGATCAAAACTCGTGGAATAAATAAAGACACTTAATGCACTAATGGACTACTTAAAGATTACAATCCTCTATAATATACAATGATGCAGTTTTCAAAAATATTGTCATTAAGTTTACTAAAAATCCATAATTTACTCCCCATTTTTAGATTATCCAAAATAATGAAGAAAGGGTGAGGACGTATTCATAAAAATTATTTAAATACAGTGAATAAAATATAGATATTAAAAGATAAATAAAAATATTTCATTGAAATTTAAAAATAATTTTTTTAGGACCCTATTATAGTCCCTTATCAAAATATGGATTAGATCCTAGTAAGTTTGATCTATTAATTAGGTATTTTCCTTTAAAAATCCAATATCTCATGTGGTTTCATCACATTGAGTATGAGGATTCTTAAGGATGTGTTTCCAATTACGCATTGTGGAGAATGGTTTATTTTTATAAAAGACTGAATTTGTAGAAAGTTTAATGGAATTTTTACCAATAAAAAACATGAACCAATTCTATTTTCTCATAAATTACACTTTGTTTTCATAAAAATGTTATTGTAAGATTTGAGAACATCCTCCAGTCTTCACATATCATTGTCAAACTAAAATAAGTAATCAAAATGAGAAGAAACATAAAATAAAATCAAAACTTTAAACTTTTCTAAATCAAGTTATTTTCACTTCTCCTATAATTTTTTTTATTAATTTTGAGTTGTGTCTGATATTTCAGTATATGTGTTATATAAAAAAGTCATGTTGAGTATAGAAGAGTAATCAGATACCCTTTCTCTATTTTTATCATACTTGTACTCCCATGAAAACTATGAAATATGATGTGTATTATCCAAGATATCCATGTGCACTATGTATGTAAAACCTAATCCAGATTGTGGATTTCCTTTTTATTTTTTTAAATATGTTCTTGTTAATATGTGAATATCACCTAGAGAGGATTAGGTCTTGAATTGATATTAAGACTCTTTTATTTTTACTCCACTGAGTGTTTTAAAGTATTATTTTATATGTTTTAAAATTATTTTTTAAATAAAATTAGTGAAAATGTACCTTGATAGAAAGATTTGACATGTGATATTTCTAATCATTCATATAAGAATAATAATATTGAAAATATAGGATAATTATAATATTATTCAAACTAATTTTAGAAAAAAACTTCTAAGAGGTTATTTAAAATTATTAAATTATATATATCTGTTATATAAATTAACTAACTGTATTTTAAAATAGTGGATTTTGGTTTATAAATTATTTTTAACGTAAAATTTTTTGGATTCTCAATTACCCCCCCCCCTCTTGTGTTCTCCAACATAACTGAAAGAAACATTAAAAATTTGTACTATTTTTTAATATTGACATTCCTTAAATATTTTTATCTTTAGAAATAACCTAGTATGATACTTCTAATAAATATTTCTTTAAAGTATCTAGAAAACTAATTTATGATAATTTCTCTACATTATTATATATGGTGGGTTTATATTCCGATGAACTTTTCAACATCGAAAAGTTGAAAAAATATTATAAAGAACTTTTTAAAACCATTTGGATATAAATTTTAAAATAAAGGAAATATTTAAGATAAAATTTTATTGTAACTTTAATCCCTATGGGGGTTAAAGCTTCTAGAGATAGAGTGAGAATATATGTCTATACTTATGAAGATATACCATTTGAAACTTTATCTTTTTCTTTTTAGATGAGTCATACAAAAAATACAACATTTTGTTACATGAAAATAAAACCAGGGATTCCATGGACATTTTATTTTCATACAAATCCTTAATCTATTTATCACAAATCCTTATTTTTTATGTTTTAGGAAGATCCAAAATTATACCTTCTAGTTATTTTATCTTTCTATTTATGATTTTATTCTTTTATTTTATTTTATTTTTTGAAGTGAAACTTGTAAAACTCAATATAAAAACCTCATTTCTAAGAAAATATACTAGATTAATCCTAGAAATAATCTCCAAGTTTAGAATATTTTCTTTTACCAGCATTGTAATACCAAGATCAGAAAATCCTTCCTTGGAAAAAAATTAAGAATAAATTCATTCAGGGACCTCACATATGCAATAATTTTTAAAATTATCATACCAGAATATATAACAACAGTATAATACTACATTATCTTAATTATATTAAACCTCCACATATTATATATAAAATAATATATATATATACATCATTAAATTTTAATGAATTTTTGTCAACATTTATCAAATTATGAAAACATTTAACCCATAGAAACATGGTTTTTCCATTAAGATAAAAAATGAATCATTTTGGGAAATTTTTCTTTGACTAAAAAAGTGTTCTTTACACTATTTCCTTAAAGAAAGAACCTAAATTTTCTAGAATTGTATTTGAAACAAATAGATACTCTACTTCTAGAGGTGAATCTATAAAACATTTCAAATATTTTAGAGAAATATAGAACTCAACTTTTTATAATGAAATATTAACATCTAAAATTCACCATTCTATATAAAAGGAGTGGATCTATAAAACTATTGAAAAAACATGAGTTGAAAGTTTCCTGAGATTAAACTATCAATATAAGTACTTCATATTTTTAAAATTAAGTAACTTCATTCAATAATGATTCATTATCATCATACCAAATACAATCAACTAATCAATACTAAAATATTTCCCTTAATTTCATTTCCCTAAAATATTGTAACAGAACATGAACAGTGATCTATATAAATAAATATCAAAAAATTTAGGAATTCTCAATGATTACAGAGAATGATATTTTAGTCCAAATAGGTATTTATAGGGTATTTAGTTTCTAAAAATATTGAATCTCAGAAATTAATCTAACGAACCTCAAAAACTAAAGAAAAATAAGATGATTCCAAAATATCAAAAATATTTTATTTCCAATAATTATAGTTCAAAAATAAAATTTTATGTTCTTATAGATTTTGGAAACAAAAACTTCTGGTACATTGAATGGAAGACTAAAACTTCTAAAAATAAAAGTAGTATGCATAGATTTATAACTTTAGTTAAAAAATAATTGATAATTGATAAGATTAAAAATAAATAAACTTTCTAAAAGTTATATACCATATTAATGGTTTTATATTTTTCTTTCAAAGATAGTTTTAGAAAAATAATTTTAAATGAGTTTATATCGTCCATTAAAGATAAAAAAATCGAAAATTTATGATGTAGTGAAAATTTATCCAGAAAGAGAAAAACCCACCCTTAATAAAATAGTTTAAAATAAAAAAACAATCAAAAATTACAAACATAACGTACTAGAAATAGAAATAAGTTCTTATAAACATAATTAATAAAGTTATAATATATTAGATATAGTATATTATCTATTGGTATTTAGTGATTCCATGTCTTTAGAAATTATTTATCCATAAGATTGGCCTTTATCATTTTAAAATTGTTTTAAAAATGAAACTTAGGGAACCAAAAATTTCTGTTTATTTGGTTCTCATATGTAGAATTTTTTATTGATATAAATATATTGATTCTTCCAATTTATTGAATTCTATTTAGAGTGGTATTTTTCTATAATGACCTCTTATCTAAACCATTGAAGAATAAAGGTTCTTTACTAAGCACAATGTATTTTTTATGGTATATAAATATTATGGTTGTTTTATTAGAAAGGATGTGATTAGATATTTTAATTTTAAACTTATATTAAACATTCTCAAATACCTTCATCATATAGTAAATTCAGTCAACAAAATCATTAGACTTTTTATTTCTAATTTCATCTTGATAATATCATTTTGATCTTCAATAAACTATAAATTTTTCTTAAAATTTATCATCTTCTAATTATCTAACTCAATATAATCTTCCACTGAATTAACAACCCCTTTTACCTTTACCTTAGAATTCATATTTAAGATATTTAATCTTGTTTTTATATCTCTAAAAAACTTTATATTTTAATTTTTCTCTTTTTCTAAATCAACATCCCTTGAATTAATAAAAATATCTTTTTCCTTTAACTCATAATTAACTTTTCTGACTTCGCCATAAGATTTTGAAAATTAGTATTCTTAGTACTCAAATCAAAATTTGACATTTAAACTTCATCATTAGATTTAATTAATTTGGTTTTATTATCATCCACTTCATCATAGATTCAAATGTATATTTTGTATATATTTTTATAAGACTCCTTATATTTAGAAATATAATATTTTTATTGTTCTCAATATTTAGGTTTCTCCTCATCATTATAATATTATAAACATTATTCTTTACATTTATCCCCAATAGATACATCTTCAATACTATTGAAAACATAATACGATGATAAACTTTTAGCATATTTCACCTTACACATAAAAAAATCACATTTTCTAAAATACTTATATTTTTATATAAAAGTGTATTCTTCTTTGATATCATCACTTCTATACGACAATTTACAAGAAAAAGTATAACCTCCACTCTTCATCCCTGTTTCTAATGATTTTTAAAAAATTATATCCTTTTAGAAGACATATTATAAAAAATATATATTTTTTGAATTTTGGATAAAAAGGATGAATGTGTTTAGGTTTTCAACATTCATAGAAAAGAATTCTAAATAATATTTCTTATCAATTTTCTCTATTATCACATTTCTAAAGTCTCTATTAAAATATAAACTTCTGTAAATCTTCTTTTCCATATAATAAAATATATTATCAATAATTTTCAAAAAATTATCATATGTAGATTTTCTATTATTTCTATTAAAAGTATTTCTTCTTGAATTTTGAGCTTTAGAAGTTGAGAAAAAAGAATCATTATTCTTCTTTTTTATCTTTTTCTATATCTCTCACAAATCTAATCTTATCTTTCATTAGAATTATGACGAGATAATATAAAATTAGTTTAGTGAAATGATACATATCATCAATAAAAGTCCTTTTTATTCCCACTCTATTTGAAGAATGTCTATGAATTTTTTAACTAGTTGTCAATCAAACAACTATTTCTCCCCAAAATACTATGAGATATTAAACTTTTTCATCAGTTTTTTATGATTTTGAGTAATACTCTTCACCTGGTTGGAAATAAAATTATTGATAATCTACCTTAAGCATAACTCTCTAAGTTATAATAACATTTAAATTTTTGAATTATATGACTTCCAATTTCTTTTGCATGTCACATGCAGTTTAACGTGAATAAACATAGTTTTATATGTTCCACTAAACTACACTCAAAAAATTATTCCAAACATGACAATTTTTTTGAAATTCATTTTCATCCTCTCTTGAAAAAGTAGTAATTTATTTCTCTAGAATATTTTAGCTTATGATAACCGTAATAATATTCTCTACACTAGTATTGATAATGAATGTTTCCATTTGATCTAGACAATATTCATAGTCATTACCATGAAAAATTGAAAAAAAAATTAATTTAGATTATCTATACTACCAATAAATATAAAACATTACATCATTAAAAGAAAGAAGGTATTTTCTGTTTAACAAATTAGTGTAAGGAAATTGAGAATCAAATTCTAATAACCTAATGAAAATAAAATTACTAATATCAGACTTAGTCTCAACCTTAGAGACATGAAATCGTACAAAATAATGTACTATATATAAAAGGAAGGAAAACAATAAGTGGGGGTTGAATTGTATTTTAAAATCACAACTATAATTTTTTCATCCATCTCAAGTTTAAAAACACTATGGGAAAAAACGTTTATTGTGACGGGGAATTTGCGACATGCCTTATTCCCATCGCAAAAAATCTGATAAAAAGAGTTTTTGCGACAGGAATATATTCCCGTCGCAAATGGTCAGTTATTTGTGACAGAAATACAGGTCATGTCGCAATTGCAATGGCGCAGTTTGCATGCCAAAATGCAGGAAGGATATTTGCGACGGGTAGAGGGCTACCTGTCGCAAGTACCCAGTGCTGGTAAATAGTATTTGCGATGGGGAAAGTTTCCCATTGCAGACAAATATTCACCCGGTGTTATTTGCGACGGGCTCTGTCGCCAATACCGGCCGTTGTAAAGCCTATTTGCGACGGTCACCTTCAACCCGTCGCAACTACCCGGCATTGGTAAATACGTTTTTGCGACAGGACTATTTACACGTCGCAACAGAGAATCCAACGGGTGGTATTTGCGACGGGTCCAGTCACAAATACCGGCAGCGGTAAATAGGAATTTGCGACGGGGATATCTGCCCATCGCAAATACTGGCTGCGGTAAATAGTAATTTGCGATGGGGATATCCGCCCGTCGCTAATGGTGTAGCATTTGCGACGGGCTCGTCGCAACAACCCTTTTACCCGCCACCTGTAATTAATGCGGGCGAAGGTATTTGTGACGAGCCACATCGCCAATACCGGTGGCGGTAAATAGAAATTTGCGACGGGGATATCCGCCCGTCGCTAATGGTGGCTATTTGCGACGGGCTCGTCGCAAAAGTCCTTTTACCCGCCGCCTGTATTTAATGCAGGCGAAGGCATTTGCGACGGTATCCTGTCACAAATACTAGGTATTGTGACGGGATACCGTCGCAAATACGACCGTCGCAAATAATCTAACTTATATATACACCCCATCCGTTTATTTCAATAACATTCAGATATCTATTCTTCTCTCTCTCTAATTTCCAGTTCTGAGTAGAAATTTTTTTTTTGTTTTAATTTTTTCTTTCGAGAAGCGGAAGGAAGGAGTTAGAAGGCGCAGATTACTAAAGGTATTTATATTTTTTTTAATTGTTGAATTATTTTTAATTGTTAATTTTATTTTTAATTGTTAATTTAATTTTTTTTAATAGAATGTTTAGCTATATAGTATAATTAGTTTATGTGGTTGTACCAAATAATCCTTGTCTGAATACGAACAAGTAGAGGTGGCTCTGGCACAGATGTACCTAGGAGTGAAAACTCTGACAAGGTGTTTCGAGCTTGACTCGGGGTAACCTGGTACATGAGAACGGGTCTTGCTTCACTCTTGGTTCGACACTCCTATGGGATGTTTTGGTAATAATTAGAAATGAATATATAATTATCAAATAATTAAGAAATAATTATATTTAATTAAAATACTTATCAAATAATTAGGAAATAATTAGATTTAATTGATTAGAAATAATTAGGAAACAATTAAAATAATTAGGAAACAATTAAAATAATTAGGAAACAATTAGATTTAATTAGGAAACAATTAGATTTAATTAGGAAACAATTAGATTTAATTGGGAAACAATTAGATTTAATTGGGAAACAATTAGATTTAATTGGGAAACAATTAGATTTAATTAGTAGATTTAATTGGAAAACAATTAGATTTAATTAGGAAACAATTATATTTAATTAGGAAAGAATTATATTTAATTAGGAAACAATTATATTTAATTAGGAAACAATTATATTTAATTAAGAAACAATTAGATTTAATTAGTAGATTTAATTAGGAAACAATTAGATTTAATTAGGTAACAAGGAACTAATTAGGAAACAATGAAACAATTAGGAAAAAAAGAAACAATTAGGAAACAATTAGGAAACAATTAGGAAATAATTTGGATAATTAGGAAACAATTAGGATAATTAGGAAACAATTAGAATAATTAGGAAACAATTAGAATAATTAGGAAACAATTAGGAGAATAATTAGGAAATAATTAGGATAATTAGGAAACAATTAGGATAATTAGGAAATAATTAGGATAATTATCAAAGAATTAGGATAATTAGGAAAAAATTAGAATAAAAAATTAGGAAACAATTAGGAAACAATTAGGAAACAATTAGGAGAATTAGAAAACAATTAGGATAATTAGGAAACAATTGGGATAATTAGGAAACAAATATAATAATTAGGAAAAAATTAGGATAATTAGGAAACAATTAGGATAATTAGGAAACAATTAGGAGAATTAGGAAACAATTAGGAGAATTAGGAAACAATTAGGATAATTAGGAAACAATTAGGACAATTAGGAAACAATTAGGATAATTAGGAAACAATTAGGATAATTAAGAAATAGTTAGCATAATTAGGAAACAATTAGGATAATTAGGAAACAATTAGAATAATTAGGAAACAATTAGGATAATTAAGAAACAATTAGGATAATTAAGAAACAATTAGCATAATTAGGAAAAAATTAGCTTAATTAGGAAACAATTAGAATAATTAGGAAATAATTAGAATAATTAGGAAGTGTGATTGACGGCTCATCTACCTCAATTTTCTTTTCATTTGTGTGTTGAGGCTTGACAGGAAACTTTTTCCTCCACATGTAATATCTTCTTTTACTGTCAAAATTATCAACCTCCTCACCAATATAGAGGTGGGGAGGTTTATAATTTTGACAGTAAAAGAAAATATTACATGTGGAGGTAGAAGTTTCCTATCAACCTCAACACACAAATGAAAAGAAAATTGAGGTAGATGAGTAGTCAATTACGTTTGTTTTTCTGTTAATTGATTGATTAACCACCTAACCTATATGCATATCTTCGCATTTCTAATTAGTAACATAATTAGTAACATAATTAGTAATATAATTAGTAACATAAATAGTAACATAATATAAAATATTATGTTACTCTAATATTAATAGTTAAATAATACTTATAATATAATTATTTTATTATTATATGTTTAATATTTATAAAAAAATATTAAAATTATTAAAATTATAAAAAATTTATAAAATATTACAATTATCAATATTTTCAACAAGTTTTTCTTTATTCTTAACAATTCAAATCTTAATGGGTCGCCAATTTTCAGGTCATTCCCAATAAAAAGTTTGCGTCAGCTGTGTCCAATGTAAACTCTATAATTGTTCTTGCTTGGTTGATCACCTCACAAGTAGCGTTGCAATAGGACAACCCAAGTCATGTCTTTCTCATTACTTGTGTCGTCCTATTGCAACACTACTTGCGAGATGATCAACCATGTAAGGAAAATTATAGAGTTTAAATTAGACAAGGTTAACGCAAACTTTTTATTGGGAATGACCTGAAAATTGATGACTCTTTAAGATTTGAACATGTTAAGAATAGACCAAAATATGTTGTAAATAATGATATTTGTAATAATTAGTAATAATTACTAATAAAATTAATCAAAAATCAAATAAATGCAAGTACATGGTTATAAATTAGCACAATTTCCAGCAGATTGACGGCTACCTTTTGTTCAACGTCTCATATCTTTGCTACTTTCTCCCACTGAAATCACTATGAAAAATGTGCTCTAACGTTTGTCAGAGCAAGTTTTTCATACTGATTTCAGTGGGTAGAAAGTTAAAAAGAGATGAGCCATCAGACAAATTAGAATAATTAGTAATATATTCTCCACAATGATGATTACAAAATTTTATTTCATTATTCAAGCATATTTCATTTTGCCAAGTATTGCTAAGTATTACTAAATTAATAATAATTAGTGGGGATGATTACAAACTTACTGTGTTGCCTATAATTATTGGTAATTACTAATAAATAACTGTAATTATGTATCTTCTTTTTTAGGATATTGTTTCTTATATCAAATTATTTAACAACAGTAATGGTTTTAAATTTTGTAGAAACATATATATGAATACAGAACAAGGAAATCGACATCAATTATTATTAGATGATCATGCTTGGATAAATCAGCGCAGAAATACAAACAGTTCTAGTTTAAATCCTATATATGTTGATGGTGTTGAAGCTTTCTTATCATTTGCATCATCAAACTCAGAATTTGTTTCACAAGGGACAATTAAGTGTCCTTGTAAAAAATGTGCTATGAGAACGTTTGAGACATTTGACATCGATGGGAAACATATCTTGCATTATGGTTCTCAATCAGATTATATTTTTTGGTATCAACAAGCTGAATGCAGTTCCAGAGAAGATACTAATAATTTGATTTCACATCCATCACGGTTTCAGAATTTAGTACAAGATGTTGCAGGGTCATCCGTTCAACAAACAAAAATCGAGGATGATGTTGATTTACCTCCCGAGTTGGCACCATTTGAATTTGCTGAGTTGTTCAGGTTTGTTGAGGATGCATTATATCCTAGTTGCAAGATAGGAAATTAGAAGCAGTTTCAAAATTTATGGCTATTAAATCAGATAATGGAATGTCAAATAACTGTTTTGATCAGATATTTTCTTTGGTTAAAGAACTATTACCTGAAGGAAATGTGATGCCTGCTAAGTATTATGAGAGCAAAAGACTCATTCGTAATCTAGGCCTTAGTTATAAGAAGATCCATGCATGTTCAAATGATTGCATCTTATATTCTGGTGAAAATGAGTCTTTGGATAGTTGTCCCATATGTGGACAATCGAGGTATAAAGAAGCTCAATCAGGGAAGTCTGGATTGATTCCTGTAAAGAAGTTGAGATATTTCCCGCTTACACCCAGATTACAGCGTTTATTTATGTCTCATAACACAGCGACAATGATGCCATGGCACAAAACCAATATTTAAAATAGTAAAATCTTGATTCATCCTTCTGATGGTTATTCATGGAAACATTTTGATCAAGTGCATTTGTCTTTTTCTTTAGAATCCCGGAACGTGCGATTGGGTCTTTCTACTAACGGTTTTTGTCCATTATGATCTTTTGGTAGTTAGTATTCCTGTTGGCTGGTCTTTATAACTCCGTACAATTTTTCTCCATGGATCTTGATGAAAGAGCCTTATATCTTTTTGAAATTATTAATCCCAGGACATCCGAAAAAGAATATTGATGTTTATTTGAAACCACTGATTGATAAGTTAAATTTATTGTGGAGTCATGGTGTTGGTACATATGATGTTGTTGCGAAACAGAATTTTGTAATGAAAGTTGATTTGATGTGGACAATTAGCGACTTCCCGGCATATGGTATGTTATCTGGCGGGAGTACACATGGTCCAAAATCATGTCCTTACTGTATGGGAGACAAAAAAGAATTTATGCTCGTGAATGGAAAAAACCTTTCTATTTTGACTGTCATCGCAGATTTCTTCTAATCAATAATCCTTTTCAGAGAAATAAATCTCATTTCAGAAAAGGCATAATTGAAAGAGATGAACCTCCAAAGATGATCTCAGGTACAGAGTTACAATTAGTTATATTTTCATTACCTTCCATCAATTTTGGACCGACAATAAACCAACAGAAAATTCATGGTTTTGGAAAAGAACACAATTGGACAAAACGGAGCATATTTTGGAATCTTCTATATTGTTCTGATTCGTTGGTCTGACACATGGTGGATGTCTTGCATATTGAGAAGAATTGTTTTGATAATTTATTTCATATAGTTTTTGATACACCGAGTAAAACCAAAGATAATGTAAAGGCATGATTAGATCTTTCCCAAATTTGCAGGTGACCAGAACTTGAATTGTTTGAAAATGTCAGATCACAGAGATTAATGAAGCCAAAATCAGCTTATACACTGACCAAAGAGAGTCGCTTATTATTTTGTCAGTGGATTGCAGATTTGAGACTTCCAGATGGCTATGCTTCCAACTTGGGAAGTTGTGTTAAAAATGGTCATATTACCGGATTAAAAAGCCATGACTATCATGTTAAAATGGAAGGACATATGCCTATTGGATTAAGAGGTTTGTTGAATTCTAAGATTTGGGATTCGATAACAGATATATCATATTTTTTCCGAGACATGTGTGCGGTGACAACAGACTACGATACACTAAGAAAACTGGAAGAAGTTGTTTTTGTACTTATATGCAAATTGGAAAAAATCTTTCCACTGGATTTCCTTGACTCGATGGAACATTTGATATAAAATTTTCCACATGAAGCAAAATATGGAGGTCCGGTTCAGTTTTGATGGATGTACCCATTTGAGAGATGCATGCAGAAATTGAAGAAAAAAGTCCGTAACAAAGCATCAGTTGAAGGCTCAATTGCTAAAGCTTATTTGCAAGAAGAAATTGCTTTATTCTACTCTCATTATTTTGAATCTGAATATCCCTCAACATTTAACCGCATGGGCCAGAATGAGGGGAATGTTGATGATGATATGAACAATCAATTATCAATTGTCAGTCAGCCCAAACTTGGCTTTGGTGGAGTTCATAATAGATGGATTTCAGAAGATGAACATCATAGAGCTCATACATATTCTCTACTCAACTATGAAGAAATGTCACCAATTGTACAGTGAGTGCTCTTATCCCTTATTCTATAGATTCTGTTACAGTAAATTAATCATATTGTATTTGTAGGTTATATGATTGTCATATCAAGAAACAATTTCCACAAATTACAGCAGCTGGCTTAAAAGAATGTCGGCAAAAAAAATTGCCTACTGGTTTCAAAAACTGGTAACATACATTCTTTTTTGGTTTTACATATAAATTCAATTTATTACTTGTAATAGTGATAAATGTTTTACAAATTTTCAGGTATCTATACATGCTGATAAGATTAATAGTCGATTGCGTATATTGAGTACCCACCATCCAAAATGGTTAAATCTTATAATGCATATGTAGTGAATGGTTATCACTTTCATACATGTGCATATGGGGAATAAAAGAAAACAATGAATAGTGGTGTTTTTTTAAGGGATCACATCATAGAGATATTGAAGTTGACTTTTACGGCATGCTTGAAGAAATTATTGAACTGTGTTATTTGGGACAGAATTTTGTAGCAATGTGTAAATGTCGATGGCTGGATACTGAGAGAGGCTTGTGTATTCATCTGACTTATGGAATTGTTGACATTAAACATAAAAGTCTTCTTGTAGTAAATGAACCATTTTTATTGGCTCATTAGGCACATCAAATTTATTATGAAAAATATTGTGCTACTGCAAAAGAGTTGGATGATTGGTGGAGAATAATAAATGTTAAATCTCGAGAAAATCAGTTTAATCAAACTGAATGTCGTTCCACTAAAGTGCAAGGAAATGAAATTTTTCAGGACACTCCTCAAAACACATCTTTTTCACAAAGAGACATGAATATCGAGGATGACACCCCACAGTTAAGGGTCGATGGTGACGATGTTTTCAATGATGTTACAACTGAATTTGAAATGACAAGAGATGATGAAAGTGAAACTAATATTGAAATTAATGATGTTGATGAGGAAGATGAAGACATTGACATTGAAAACTATGAAGATGACGATTAAGTTGAACATTGGCACAGTAAAATGATGGTTAGAATCATAACAAATATATATCTATACATAATAGTTATTTTCAACAGTTTTCTAATAACAATCATTTCATGTTTCAGATGGACTCAGAAATGTTTCTTCAGTTGCTGGAGACTGATCTACCTATGGATGATTAGGTTTTTTATTCATATGACCCTCAGGCAGTTGGCACTATAGGGAGCACTTGGAGGGGGCGTGGTCTTGCCAGACGGATGATTCCAGATCCTATCTTGGAGCGACGTCCACCTCTTGGATTCGATGCGCACACACGGTGGTATGGTAACCTGTTTATTTTAATTATCTTTCATTATAATTTATTAATATTCTAATTGATTGATTATTTGTTCTTTTTCCACAGTTTTACGCATATAGCTATTGGACAGGGGAGTACTATCTTGCGCAATTATTTTTCTCAGCCCTGGATCACATGGGATCAGATTCCCGCTGATGTGCAGGCCGACATGTTCGATCATTGGCTGGTACGTAATTAAATATTATTTATTTTGAAATTTAATTCATTAATAAATTTATATTAGGGTTTATGGTATCCCATCGACGAGATCATGTGTGCCACTATCCACGTGGCATGGGTGGTGTCTATGTGTGACCGTTTCTATCAGTTTTTGCATAATTTGAGAAAGACGGTTGTGAAGAAAGCCGGAGTGACAGAATTTGATGAGTCTTGTAGAGCCCACCGACCAGAGTACATTACATCTCACGTTTGGGATGGATTATGTACACACTGGTTGGGTGGTGGGTTTCAGAGGATATATGCATTAGGTCGATAGAATCGAGGGAGACAAGAGGTGACGCATCGAGCCGGTAGTCGTACATTCAGTGCCCATAGAGAGCGTCTGGTAAGTACTTTTTTTTAATATTTTATACAACTTTAAATATAAAAATATTATTTTATATTCATATAGGAAGCCGAGTAGCCCAGTATTTCGGCGTACAGCGTTTATCAGAGGATGTACACTGACCGGGCTAGTGGAGAGATTAGAGGTGACCGCCAGCGTCAGATTGTGGTCAGTATTATTTTCTTTTCAGTTTGCAAATTAAATGCATATAATCTTTTAATTATTTTAATTTCTAATTGAAACTTAAGGAGTCATATGAGGTCGCGACCTCTCAGACACAAGCTGAGAGTCAAGACGAGATGGGTGATCAGACTAGTGCCCACCATTTTGATGAGACGGCATGGATGCAAGCGACCCAATATGGCTTCGAAAAGGGCCGAGTAGTTGGTATCAGCTCTCATTTGACTCCTGCAACTTATTATGGTACTGTCGCGATGTCAGCGTCCAACTCAAGAGGAGATCGTGGAGAGACGTCATCTTCTGCCTCATATTATAAGGAGCAACTGCGTGCTCAGAGTCAGCTTATAGAGGATTTGCGTCACGGGCAAGAGAAGATGCGTCAGCAGCCCAATCAAAAGATGCGTCGATGGTAGGAGGAGATGCGTCAGCAGCAGGATGAGGTGAGACGTCGATATGAGGAGCAACATCAGCAGTATATGGAGTATATGTGTCATCTGACTCATAGTTTAGGGATGGAGTTTCCTCCACCACCTCCTCCAGGTCCTCCAGGTCCTCCAGATTATCCACCCCCCAGTGATTTTTTAGATGTAATAAACATTTGAGTTCGTAGTTTATTGTCATATTAACTATTTACAATTCCTCTTTTATATTGGTACGAATATTACGTGATTTAATTTGTTTTTATTTTTTTAATATATTATTACTTATTAGTATTATTTTTAATGTCTGCTTATCTTAGTAATATTACTTTTAATATTTTATATTTATTGTTAATATTGAGAAGTCTAAAATTTTATAATTTTATTAATATTAATAATATTAATATTATTTTTTCATAAATATGTATGTTTATTTTAATAATAATATTATTATATTAATTTTTTATATTAATAATATTAGTACTATTATTATTATTTATTGATATTAATATTTCATAATATATAATATTATATTATATATATTCATATTATTATTATTTTTTGATATTAATATTTCATAATTATATTATATTTTTTTTATTATTAATATTATAATAATATAATTTATTTATATTATTAATATTAATATTATTATTATATAGATAGTTTAATAATAATATTATTATATTAATTTTTTCTATTATTAATATTAGTATTATTATATTATATTATATTATTTATATTCATATTATTATTATTTTATATTAATATTTCATAATTATATTTTATATATTTTTTTATTTATATTATAATAATATAATTTTTTTATATTATTAATATTATTATTATTTTTATATAATATTATACAATTTGTAATAATTATTTTATTTTTTTTTAATTTTTTTAATATTTGCGACCGGAACATTTGCGACGGGAATTCCCGTCGTAAATGTTTTTTTACTGTACCATTTGCGATGGGACGAATACCCATCGGGAAAACCTTTCTGCGACTGTCCGTCGCAAATACCTTCGTCGCAAGTATTTTTTTAAATTTCGCATTTGCGACGGGATTCTGACCCGTCGCAACTAATATATCTGTGACGGCCCATCGCAAATACCTTTTTTATATATAAACGGAAACTCATTTGCGACGGGGTAAAAATATCGTCGCAAATAATCTTTTTGCGACGGGACCGGCGCAAAAACACCTATTTGCGACGCCGTTTTTGGCAATGGGCGATTTGCGACGGAGCCCCGTCGCAAATATTCAGTTTTCTTGTAGTGAAACAATGAAAGATATTATCTTTCAATAAACCCATAAAAATATGTGTAAAATTGAATATGAATAAAAAAATAACCCTTCATAACTTATCTAACATCTAATAAAAGTAAAAGTAGATGAAAAAATCCCAAAGTAGTACTAACATCATAATTAAACAAAACATAGAGTTTTGGTTAAGAAAACCAATTACACCTTAAAATGATACTATAAAACCATATATTAACCAATGATAAAGGAGAATACTTAGACCTAATTCATGGTATACATGACTCTAAACCAATAGAAAACATCGTCTTACTATCCCTAGTAGTATATAAACATAAACTCACTCAAATTTATCAATGTACGAACAACAGACACCATATCTTCCAAACATAGAAACCCAATATCAGAAGAAAGACAAGAACTTACCTTCACAACCCGGAAGCTCAGGATCTCAATGATCATAAACATAACTCTATCTTATTCACATAATTCATTTATCTTAATGGATTAGATACCCATTGAATATAATAAAACTTTCTTGAGGATTTAAAATGAAAGAATCACTGAAAAACTATTAGAAAATACAATTTAAAAAAATCAGAATAAATCATATAAAAATAAGTTGTTATAGATTTAAAGTGATTGTAATGTCACTAATTGTAGGTCCATAACATTTTTTTATCCTCAAAGTTGTGATCCTATTTATAAACAATTCATCAATGGTTGGATTTCTCACTCTTCATGATTAGTTTTAACTACTTCAGAAGCATATTTTTCACCTCTTAATAAACTCAATAAATATCCATATCTTCTGATAAAGTTAGTCCAGCTCTACTATAGTTGTATAGATCTATTGAATTTAATCATTAATTAAAACTTATCTCTATATTTTTATACTAAAATCCTCTAAAATTATGTTACCATAATTTTATTATGCACACAAAAAATAGTTAAAACAAAATACAAATGATAAAACTAATCTATAAGATTTATATTGCGATATTAGAAAAACAAGGAAAAATATTCAAGAAATAAAAAATTATATTATATTTATACATAAAAATGATATATTACTCATTCTTAACCAATATAAATTAACCTCGCATTATTATGGCATTAGGTGTGGACAGTATTATTGAAAGTGCATGATTTTAATTTAAAAGTGCCATTTTAGTTCAAAAAAAGGGGGAAATTATCAAAACAAATTTAAGGTGATACTATTTTAATAAAACTTTAGATCAAAAATAAATGATTCATTTTTTATCCTTAGAAATTGACCCTACATAAATCTAATATAAATAGTTCTTGGAATGACTAAAATCATGTGTTTTTAATTTAAAAGTGGTATTTTAATTCAAAGAAAGTGTCTCATAATCAAAACCATGAAAAATTACTTTTGTTTTCATGAACCTTTAAGAGAAAAATCAATGATTTACTTATAACCTTTAAGAAAAAACAACAATCCATTCTAACCTATATTAGAGTCATAATGTACAAAAGTGCATTGTACTATTTTAATCATTAAAAATTTTATAACACGAGTCACATACTCAAAATTAAAAATAAGTAATTATATAGTCATGGAACTCTAAAAATTTGATCACTAATATATCTGTGAAATGTAGGAATTAATAATACATTTTTAAATATGGTGTGCTGGTTTGATCAAAAATGTGTCTTTTAAATCTAAAAGTGTATATTTAATTCAAAATATAGGTCACATACTAAACACAAAGAGAACACACTCAAAATATCATAAAACCTTAATAAATAAATAAATAAGACATTTTTGAAACGTAGAAATTGTCCACATATCATTCTGATGTGTAGTGTGCAAAGTATGATTAAAAGTGTTTGTTTTCAATTAATAATTGACATTTTAGTTCAAAACGTTCCTCAATACTCAAAAATAATAAAACATGCACATATTCACATAAAAATATTCAAAAATAGTCAACAATTCATTTTAACATGTAAAAATTATCCATGTATCATTATGATAATGAGTGTGGCTGATATAATAGAATGTGTGTGTTTTTATTTTAAAATTGGAATATTAGCTCAAAATATGCATCTCGAACTCAATCCCAAGAAAACATGCTTATAGTATTGTGAAACTCTAGAAAAATAAAATTTAATTTAATTTCTTACATATATAAATTAGTTTAATGTAATTATAACATACAGTGTGTTTAGTATGAATGAAAATATCTGTTTCTAATTTAAAAGATATAATTTACATCAAAACATGTATCGCATACTCAAAATTGAGAAAAAGACTTAGATTTTCCTAGAAGTTTATGAAAATGATGAGTCATTTATTTTTCACCTTTATAAATAAACTGGACATTATTTTGATATGAATTGGAGTCATTATTACCTAGACTGTATTTTTAATATATTTTTCATTAATGATTTTTGAAACACGTATCACATACACAAAACCAAACACTTTTTCCTGGATGTGAAATTCTATGAAAATAATCAAGGATTCATTTGTGACATGTAGGAAAACATTTTTATAGTCAGTGTGGTTGGTTTAACTAAAAGAGTGCTTTCTCAATTAAAATTTTCCTTTTAGATCAAAAGACATGTCGTATACTCAAAACCAAAAAAACATACTCATGTTATCATGAAAATTTTAAAAGATGATCAATGATTCATTTTTGGTATGTAATAATTAAAAATATGTTATTAGAACATTTCATGTGATCGATGTGACTGGAAGTGAAAGTTTTCAATTTAAAATTTAGGTTTAAGTTTAAAACACACCTCTCAATATCATAAACAACCAAACATATTCATATTTTCATGATAATTTAAAAACTGATCAATAATTTATTTTTTAACTACATGAATTAATGAGACTTCATTTTGACACATTGTGTGGCCATTATAATTTAAAGTTCACGCTTTTAATTTAAAAGTTAATTTTAGTATAAAATGTATGTAACATACTTAAAATTGACCAACTATAAATTAATTTTCAAAAAAAAGTAACATAATAAATGATTCCTTTTTACCTTTCTATGAAAATAAAACATCACTCAAATGTTCATTAGATTTAGAATTACCTAAAGTGTATTAGTTAGTTTTTAGTATCAAAGTTGTCTGAAATATGTTTCAAATACTCAAAACCATACAAACTCACTCAAATTTTCAAGAAACACTATGAAAAAAAATTAATGATTCATTTGTCACATGTAGTATTTAAAATCATTTCATTTAGTAATGTGGTGTGGTCGGTACGATTGAATGTTCATGTTTTCAATTTAAAATTGACATTTTATTTAAAAATTTGTTCCATACAATCAAAACTAAGAAAACATGCTAATGTTATTATAATTATTTATAGAAATGATCACTGATTTATTTGTGACATATAGGTTCTAACCATATATAATTATGACATAGAGTGTGGATACTATGACTCAAAGTTCTTGTTTTTAATTAAAAATTTTAAAATTAGTTAAAAATGCATTTCACTTTCTCAAAAGTGATAAAAACATCAAATTGAAATAAAAATATTTGAAAAAGGTCACTTATTCATTTTTGAAATGTAAAAATTAAACAAACATAATTTTATTATAAATTTACAATAATTTATATATCATTATAATTATACTTTATTTATTTCATTATAGAGTATTATTAAAATTTTCTTTATTTTTATTACAAGTACATACTTATTTTTTATAGGGTTTAATTGATCACTGAATAAGGTATCCTATAAGTGTTTAATTGTTATTTTATTCATTATAATTTTCATTTTTTTGATCTGAATTGTACATAAATGTAATTATACTATATTTAAATGATTTAATGTAAATCTATTTGTATTGAAATGGTAAAATTTAAATATATTTTATACTATATATAAATTTTGAATTACTATAATGTAAATTATTTTTCATGTTTGGTCTAGGCTATTTTAGTTTACTCCATATTAATAACACATTATAGAATCAGAGATGTATTTTATTAGTGTTAGTTTTTCTATTGATAAAGGCTGCCTTATATTAGATTTGATGTTCATTTGGGGTTGATTGTTGTAATTTTTTTGTAACATATTCTTGGTTTCATTATCAATGTCATTACAAGAAGGTGTTGAAATGGTTTAAAAATTGAGGATTCACCTAATTTGTAAATAATAGAAGCTTCACATACACTCTATGTAAAGAAGTATGAAGATATGATTTCCCTTGAATAATTGGACATGCATATTCAAGTGGGAATCCCAATACATTAGATGATTGAAAGAGTTCAACTTCATAGAATAATAAGGATTGTAATGAAGTAATAGTTATGGTACATTTTAAACCAATTTTAAATATAAAGAGTATTACATATAGTGAATAGTTGTACAAAAATTTACAGTTAATGGTATAATGGATATCTGATTGGAGTTCGAAAAACCATATGTTTGGAGAAGGTCATACTTGTGTGTAGCTGCATATGACTGCTAAACACCATGATTTCACACATTTATGAAGGTTTAAATTAAGTTTTTTCTAACCTATAATCTAAAATGTATTGTGTGATAGTAAAGAACTCAAATAGAAGAGTTTTCATCTACTACAAAGTACATGGAAATCGTTTTGAAGTGTTGTGTACATTTTATAAATTCCCAATGGTATTATTAAGATTTTATGAATAGATGGTATTAGATATAGTTAAAGTGGAGGAATCATTATTCTAATTGGAAATAAATCCTGAAAATTGTTAATTCTATATTCCATAGAAGTGAATTATTGCATAGCTGAATTTTGGTATAGTTGAACCCACAAAGCCAAATATCCCATGTTTGTAAATCTTGGAACCCAAAATTTTAAATTTATCCAAATTCAGAAATTTTGTATGCAAATGAAACTCTGTGTATCTTAATCTAGTGATGAATCAAAAAAAATCACTGAAGGTGTTTCCACAATTTATTTAAATATCACATAGGAAATTAATTCTATGTATATGAATTTCAAATTTGTAAACCTAACTCTCGTTAAATATATCGAAATACATCACAGTAAAAACCATATATGAAAATTTGAACTATGTAATGGAATTAAATCCAATGTATTAAAATCCCCATGCACGATATATACAGGTATAAAAATTCTACACTGGGATTCATGTACTATAATTTCGAAAATTTACTAGGTGAAAATATATAGATTTCCATCATTCATATTCTAAAGATGGAGATGAATTCTGATGATGCAGGCTATATTCTTAAAATAATCAAACATAAAAAAACTTTTGAGTGGTGTTTGATCCAACATTTGAGAATAAAGAAAATTTAGTCTCTATAAATGGTAAGGGGAAGATCGAGGCGAGACAAAAAGAGGAGTTCCCATAATTCTTTAACTCTGAGGAAAAAAATGATGATGATTAGGTTGTCCATTTGAGTTCAAAATATTATAAATATTAGATCATCCAAGATCCAGAAGGGTTTTTGAGTAAGAAAAAATGAGATGAACCACTTCATACATTATCTGATACTGAAAATGGCATAATTGGATTTTCAATAATTGTATAAATAATGTACTACAAACCTTTTTTTATTCATTTAAGCTACAATCATTTTCATTCAACGATAATTGAGTGTTCATAAATTATTGATATTTTATATTGGGTATTTTCTCAATATATAAAATGATAGAGATGAGCCTACTATAAAGATATCTGAATATATATCTACTTGTGATATTGTATCTTGATAAAGATGAAGAATCATATTCTCTAAATGTCTTTATGGAAGTGAATTTCGGTCAATTGAGTTAAATTATCCTGAAAATAAATTTCACATGGGATACATTATTTATTTGTGCATGGAAACCCATATAAATATAAAATGGGAATTTAATCATTGTGTTTTTTCCTTAAAAACAAAGAAGGATTCCTTGTTTTATATTTGAGGTAACTTATTATGAGGGAAGTAATTTAATAATATTAAATAGATCCACTAATGAACATGATAAGGCATCAAGATCAAGAAGGGAAATATAAAAATAAAGAGAAGTTTTTGTTTCTTTTAATATTTCATATATTGAGATTTTTAGAGTTGAGTAAGTGTCAAATATAATAATATCCCTCTCAAAGAAGAATAAGAATAAGAAAATAATGTGTTTCATTATATAGTGAAAAATATGGAAAAGAGGATCCATGCCTCAATCTAAGAAGGAGTTTGAGAGAAATTTTTATAATAGGGGTACATATATTGGTAAAATTTCATTTTATGTTAGTAAAGAGTTTTACCAATAAATATTTTCTTGTTACTAAATTATTGGTGAAAACATTTTGGAAAAATGTTATTGTGATAGATAAAATGATTCTTCTATAATTATAATGATACCAATAGATAATACCTTTTTTGTCAAAATTATCAATGATAGATTTGTCTTTTCATAATTTAATTAGAGACATGTTATAATTTTCTATAACATCATTAACCAAAAAAATTATTTTTATTTTAAGAAGTACAAATAATTATGTTTTTTTAATTTATTTTTTTATATTAAAACATTTATCTGTAATATAAATTTTTTTAATAAAACATTAAATCATATATACTAATATAATTATATTAATTTGATCCAACATAAATATGACCATATCTTTTAATAATTTTATTCAAAAACATTTTATTTAATTTATACCTAGAAAACAGTCAATAATAGCTAAAACAATTAAAAACAAACATTTCAACTACAGTACAATAGTTTTATATCTCACTCCCAAACAAAACTTCAAGATAAAAAAGAACATGGTATATTCAGATCTCTTGACATAACAAGCATTAGGTAGGACAATATAGTAGCACAATATATGGTAGACCTATATAATCAAGGGTTATACTCCTAGAGCACATCATGTCACTTGGACATATAGCCATCAACATATCCTCACCTGACCCAAGTAATAAGATTTTGTATTTACTAATGTCAAATTTTAGATGCGGAAGGGGGTATAAGCAACTAATACATCAACATAATTTCTCATGAAACAATTTTTTTCCAAGGAATTTATCAAAAAATAGAAATATATATAAAATTACTCCTATAATGTCTTTAAAAAGCAGAATTTCCAAATTTATAAAAAATTGCATATGCAGTACAATTATCAAAGAGAAATAAATTTATTGAAACATAACTCAAAACATTAGTTAAGGAAATATGTACAATACAATTATCAAATAAAAATAAAGTAATTGAAATATATGTAAGCCAAATATCAAAGAGAAATTCATGATCTTACCTTTCTAAGTCCAATATAAACAATAAAAGGCATTAAGAAAAAATTATAAGCTATAAATTAGGAATAAAGATAAGGAATAATAAAACATCTCATTAGTTTTAGTTAACCATTTTCTGACTCGAATGAAAATAAAATGAGGCATTTATTGTTCTTATCAATTCATTTCTTACCTGTTGAAGGACCGATAGAAAGAAATAAACAATTCAAAAGATTATACCTTCCCACTAGATCTAACTTGTAACGAAACAACTAAATATAAAAGTAATAATGAAGTACTCATAAAATTAAAACAACTCTAACATACCATAAAAACAATGAAGTGAATAAATAAAATTAGGAACTTTTAGTTAAAAAAACTTTTTCTAAATATTTCGGATGTACACATTCAAAACAAAATGGGTAAGAGAAATGGATAGTTTGATAAGTAATGATACATCTAAGAAGAATATAAGAAAAATGGATTTAATTATAGAAAAAGGAATGTTTTACCTATGATAAGGTAATTACATCAAATATATTCAATATAAATGTTTATTAACAAATCACTGATTTAAAATCATATTACACAACAATTTTAGTGGTTAAGAAATTTTATTTTTAAAATAATAGGAATGTTATAAAATCAATTTCTATCAAGTTTTTTTGACCACAAGTAATCTTGGAATAATAATAAATGGAAAATCAGTTTCACTAAATAATTATGGGAGAAAGAAAACACCATTTTATTATTTATAACAGCCCTAAATTTACCCTAAACCAAGTGGGATATATATTAATAATACTAAAACAAAAACAATAGAGTAGAAAGGTAATTATTTAAATTATATAAATAAACTACATCGAAGATGATAAGTATATTCAAGTAAAAATTAAAATAACAACATTCATCCATGAATTATTAATAAAGGAATTAATATGTGTCATAAAACGTTTTCATGTGTACTATAATTGAAAAAATATTGGTGGTCATTGAATCAAAAATGTGGAAACCACCACCTTTTTCCAACTTATAATTGACCCAACTTCACTATATTCCCTTAGTTTAACATCCATGGTTTCAAAATTCCTCTACGCCCAAATAGAATTTCCTTAACTAATGAAAGTAGGATGAAAAAAAGATATTCCCATCGACTTCACATGTGATTGCACTAACATGGTGTTATTTTCCCCATGATCCCTAATTACAAAAAAACAATAAAGGGAGACATAAGTTCATAGTGGGGAATGAGATAGATAAAACCATAAATCACATTTAATATAGAATTCTTGGAGAATTTATTTACACAATATCAAAAAATATAACTTTTTATATCAAATAAATACTAAAATTAAATAATAAAACAATAATTTAAGTCTTATAAAAGATTGAATAATAAAAATTTAAAACATTTTATTCAACACTTTAAAGCTCACTATGATAAAAAAAATTATAGAAAACAAAATTAAAACAAAAAATAAACATATGTATTTTATGTTCTAAGATAAAAGGAGTGCAAGAAACAAGAAAAAACTCATTGAGTAAGAAAGTTGTTAGAATCCTTGAAAAATAGTAAAAATATCATAGTTAATCGTTTCCTTCCCTTGAACTCAAATAAAATAATTTCAACATTTATAAATGAATGGCATAAAGGATAAAACCATTCCTTTGAAGGAAATAAATCTAGAGATTTGGAATGTGTTACTCACCTATATCACCCTCGATTATTAGACTCAAGAAAATTATTTCAGGAAAATATTGACTATATTATGGATGTCCACTACACCAAGATAAAATTTCCTTAACCCATGATATGAGTGATAGTTATGAAATTCCCATTGACTTCACACATTTCTGTTGCAACTTTTTTTGTTATTTTTTCTTTAGACCTAATAATCAAATAAATAGTAAAGGATAAATTCAGATCATAGGGTGAATGTGAGATGGGTGAAAACCAAAATCAATTTTTATTCAACAATACTTAAGGAATTTAATTACATAAGTTTATAAAATAGAATATATGCACTCAAATAAATTTCATAATTAAAAAAATATAATACAACAATTATACGGTATTGAAAAAAAAATTCTAATAAATTTTAATTTGATGTTATCATTTTAATATTTTTGAATATATTATTACTTTCATGTTATTTTAAAAACCCATTATTTATCATTGAACCAAAAAAATAAACTCATTGATCATAAAAAAAGGTTACATAAAGTCAAATTTTAGAAGTTTCTTACAATATTATCATTGAATAGAAAGTTGATACATATAAGGTAAGACTAAATGGGAAAAGCTTCAGGTGAAAAAGCTTCAAGGAAGATTTTTTTTAGTTTTGTTACAAAAAACAACAATTTTTCATTAAGATAGTGGTATTCATTTCCATGCACATTTGAGCATAGAAAATATTGAAAAATAAACAAAATAACTCATTGATGTTTAACAAAAAAACTCATACATCAATGTCCATAAACCTCTCTAATAGAATAATTTATTTGATATTAGATTCATATATGCATATACATATTAAAATAATTATGCTACTTATAGTTTGTTGGGTTTGTTTCAAATTAGAAATAAATTGTGTCATCTTTTCTAATCGATAAAGATTTATGGGATTGACGAAAATGTTCTCCAATATATTCACCAATTTACATTTTTTTTGTAATATATTGTTAAGATATGCATTTTAATTTGTAACAGTACAGAATAAAATTTATAAGGAATCCATATCATATCATTTTATCTTAGATAAATAATTAAATAATTGACGTGCATGATCAAATAATTTCTTCTTTTTAATTCACATAAATTGACCAACACATTACATAACAAATACTATTTGAACCCCCATTTTTAAATTAAAAAAAATAAAATAGAAAAATATTATCGGAAATATGTTAAAAAGAATTTTAAAAATAATTATTACAAGACCATGAGATAATGATATCACGTGGGCCCAAGTTATTCGGCACACTCCATGACAATCTGATGATAAATTAACACTTTTCATATCTTATAAAAACCACATCATTCCTATAAAAAAATTTCATCACTAGACACCTTGAATTTAGGATTAGTGAAACCATAAATTTTCTCATTGTACATATAATTATCCATATCATTTTTCTAGTAAATTTTTAGTTGATATCAAAGTGCAGTAGGGGAAATAATTTTATTGGTTGGGTACTTAATATAAATATTATATGTGGCACATGATATGAAATTTATTAATCTAAACATATCATCATTGATCAGGTTAAAATAAAAAATGGTTTATATTTAAATCTACCAGAGGCATTGAATACCATTATAGAAAATAATAATAAAATAAATTGCAATATCAAACCATGGAAACTTTTTCAATAACTACACATTCTATAAAAATATAAGTTGATTACCCATCAAGTGGTCACAATATGATTGATATTTTTTGTTTGAAATTTACAATAATGTTAAAATTGAACAATATGTAACCCAATGTAAGTTTTTGATTTTTGGTTGTACATGAAATTCCCAAAAAACATAAATTTACTTGACCAATGTTAAATAAATAGTAATTCTTGAATGATCTATTATCATCCATTTTTTCCTATATTTCACTATTCATAAATTCATATAACATTATCACTTATAAGAAGTGTTTATGAATACATTTATGTTTAAAAAAAACTTTACTAAAACTATTTCTAATCACTTATCACTAATAATTATTGTTTTTGAATGTGGATCGGTTAGATAAAATAGAAATATGAATTATTATAGAAATTATAACTTTTTATAACAATATATATATTATTGTTCATGGATTTATTACTAATACCAAACAAAAATAAATGATTCTAGGTCATGAAATGATGAACATCCAATCCTACACTACTTACCATAGGTTAGATAATATCATTAAATTATTGGCTTAAAAGTAGTAAAGGAGAATAAAAAAGTATGAATCATGATTTCCAATGAGATATTTGGTGTTTCAAAGGTTTTCTTTTGATAAATACAATCAAGTAAAAGTTTGAAGGAAATATAATGCAACAACACATTACATCATCCATTTCATCTAGGAAACCAAAGATAATTTTTTTAACTCTTATTAGATCTATTTTAAAGAATATAGGGGATATTCCCATAATTATTTGACACTGGAAACCTGATTTATCTATCTTTGTTTCTATATTTTCCCTTGATGCACTGCACACATCGTCACAAGAATCTATTGTCTGAATTTATCCATTATCCTTACCATTGGTGGTTAAGGGGTAGTCTTGGTCTTTACTCTTTTATGACTATTCTTGGTTAGTTGATTCAAGTCCATAAATAATAGAACTATTTCACACCTTTTTCTCATATCATTTAATTTTTTCAATAATCTATTCCATATCTGTGTAACCATATTAATTACTAGATATGTGATTTTTTGTAACTTAATAATGTGATTTTAATTTGTAATTTAAATAGCGTCATCTAAAATTGAACTAGGACCACTGACATTTTATCATAATCATTGAAAGTGACATATGATTCATCTTGTGAACAATTATATTCAGGATGATCATCCATGATAGAGAAAATAGGAACAAGTAAACATAATTTTAATAGAGAGTGTTTGTGTAAACAAGAAATAAGTTGGATTGTGTAATAGTAGGTTTTTTATAAACCTACAACCGATCAAGATAGAAATTGATATTATCAAAAAATATTTCTTCTTTAAAGCTAAATTGACTTATAAATGAATTTAATAACATATATATATTTTAATCAATGAAATAATATGAAGTAATTATTCACCTTTTCTCCATGAATCTTGAAATATATGCATTAAATTAGAGGCTGTTATGGTCTAGGTTTAATAAATTTTCGTGAAATTTTTTTTCCATGGGAATAGAAGTAAAATAAAGAGACATTTTTCAAGTGTCAAATTTTTTTCTCTTGTAATAAAACCATATATTGATAATGGAACATATTTTAAAATATGATAAATCGTTTATTATAATGATATCCTTAGTTATTCTTGAGAGAGTTGGCAATCATGCCTTAAAGGACCACTTAATGTTTTATGAATATAATTGATAACTTACTAATAAGGACAGTTATCGAAAACTTTTTTAATGATATTTTTCATTCAAAAGAATAAGAGAGATAAAACTAAAAATATATATTTTATGAGGAATTTTAGTTTCAATACCATATTAAAAATAATGTGTTCTGGAGAGGTAGATGACCATATTCAATCAATGTCACATAAATAAATATTTATTAAATTTTTATATGATGTGAAAATTGATGTTCAGTAGATAAATCATCACATTAAAATAATACAAACATTTCTAGACCTCGTTGTGCATAAAAGTTAAAGTGAAACTTAATGGACTTGTAAACTTCACCTAGTTTGATTTCTTATTTTCATGATCCATTATCTTCACATGAAAATAAGTCCTTTTAAACAACCAAATATATCCTAAAGGGTTCAAAATATGATTAAAAAAATTAATATATGAAATTGGTTCTTTGTTCTTATCTAATTTTTTTTATAAAAAAATGCAATCTGCCGAAATTCATATTTACCATTATTTCTAGCATTGGTTGGTGAAAAATATTGAATATCAGGTTTTAATTGATATTGAATTTCATTCCCAATTCATTTTTCATTTGCAAATGAAATGAAACAATTTTTTTTATCCACTTAATAAGGTTTTTCAAGAGAATGATTCATAAAATATTATATTTCCAAAACTCAAAGACCATAAAAACTCTCACTAATTCTAAAGTTAAAACTACCTTTTATACAGTTCTTGTGATGAAAAAGTCCCAAGAACATGAAAGTTATATCTAATTAGAACATTTATCGATGAGTGTTGGAGAAAGTACGGCTAAAAAAAATAATATGAAATTTGAGTTATTAAGAGATACATTGCATACAATTTATATATGTTCTTTATTAAGTAAAGGTATAAGCTAAGAATAGAAATTTTCAATATTTTTGTGGAAAAGGTTGAAATTCATGAACATAGTTGTTTAACAACATATTTTTCTTGAAAGTTTCCCATAGAGTTTCAAAAAAAAGATAATTTTCCTTAAAAATTCAAATATAAAACCATACCAATAACAATATAAATTTAAGTTACAATATATATAAATTTAAATGGTTTTTTAAAAAAGAAATAAATCATCTATAAATATACCCCTAAATAGTATTTTTCAAGAAATGAATGAAGTTTTTCAAAAGTTTATAAAAGATTAATCTCAATGAATGAAAGACCCAAAATCATAACCAAATCACCTAAAAGATAGTCTATTCTATTAATTTTTATTTGTAAACCTACAAACACATTACCCACACTAGCCATTCTATGCTATGGATATGAAAATAGTATTGAAAATACTGAAATAATGTATGGGAGTATGCCATAAATTATGTTACCTATTAGTATGACTATATTTTTAGCACTGGTAGGACTATATAAATAAAAAGGTCCTATATAATAATCTAAAAAATTAGGATATTATGACATCAAATTAGATAGTACTAAGTATAAGATGGATCTGGTGATGTCCATGCTTGCATACTTTGTTTCAATACTATAATTTTGGGACAGGTGAATAAGATGTAAAATTATGAAAAAAATGAATTGATGGGTGTAGGTGTATAGTCCTAAATAAAATAACTAGAGTTTCTATAAATGACCATGAAATTAGAAAAATCAGATCACTAAAAAAATAAACAAAAACAAAAATAGTAAATTAATGAAGCTGAGATAATTCATTTAGAAAGTTTTATTGTAAATTTAAGGAAAAAAACAAACATATTACCAATACCATTACAGATGGATGGGTTTTGGGAGGGAAAATTTCGTCTAGTAATATGAATCCAAACTATTTCACACTTTCAATAATGACCAAAATTAAAATCTAACATCCAACATAAGAGAAGGATTCTTTGATTGTCACACTTACGTAACTCAGATGACTAGGAATAGAATAAATAATCATCTAAAAATTGATCAATGCAATGATTCTTTTAATCCATCATCCCAAAAGACAACACTAAATTTAAACCCTGATTCGAATTAAAAAAACCCCTAAATAGTCCCATCGAAGGTCAACCCAAACATGAATTATCAAAGAGGGTTAAACTATATAAGGAATATGTATCTTGAAACTCAGATGCAGAAAGAAAAATATTTAGGGGGCTCTTGAGTGAGGTTGGCTCCATCAAAAATATATGAATCAGTGGAAAACTAGAAAAGTGATAGAGGATAGGGAAATGGGCCTCATCTAATCAATATAAATGGAAAGGTAGAGGTTTCCTTAAAAAACCTTCATGGAATGTGGTAGTTGGTGTGGATGATGAAGAGAAACTGATTTTTTTTAATACACATAGTTACAATCGATATAGGGACAGGTGAGAGATAAATTCATGAGGATCAGTGAGTTGCAGGGGAAATCGAATGACTGGGGGGACTTATTTAATATTTATTATTTATCTTTTATCATTCTATATTTTTGAATTGTTTTAATAATTCAAGTCAGATAACATAGTTCATCCCAAATTAAATGAATTTAAAATATAAATTTTATTATATTACAAATATAATATATATTGGATTTAATTTTTAATTTATTCTAAATATTATCTATATCTTATTAATAAAAATTATTTTTGGATATTTCTTCATAAATAGGCATCATAATCATTTTTTCATTATAATTAATTTTTTTATAAATAGTTAACTAATAGTTACGAACATTTTTCATTACATTGATTAATTTTATTAAATAAATAATAGTCACAAATGTATATATTGAATGAATTCTAAAAATAAGGATTATAATAACATATTGATTAATTGGAAAAAATTTATCAGTATTAATATAATAAAGTAACAAATTTTCTGTTATTAAAGCGTTTTTTGGTGTTAATAAATTAATAAAAACAAATATATATATTGGTAAAAATAAATGTTGGTGTTTAAATTTAATATCAACAAAACCTGGTATCTATTGGAATTGTTCATTTTTACAAAAATATGAGTTATATTTCACTAAATTACTATTAATACAAGTCATTTTTTTTGTGTGAGGAAGTTAAGTGATAAAATCTATTAAAGAAGATTTAGTGTTAGAGATGTATTCAATCTATGTATAATATCAAAACACATTTTATGTCACTACTATAAGTTGAATAAGATCTATCCCACTGGTGAAGAAGCATCCTGTACAGAACTAGAGACCACTTTCTAGAAAAACATCAAAGTAATCTCTTTCATATATATGGTGGGACTCCATAAAACCTATATAGCATAGGGTATACAAGAAGACCACCATGTAACTCATTGAGTACAGCGTGGATCTGTTGAATAATGTTACGTGTGAAATATTCATTTCCATGTCTAATTTGTCTCTTTAAAAATAGGTGTGGGAATCACTAAAATTATGTAATTAGTTATTGATCATTGTAGTGTAGAATCCATGTTTGGGCACATATCAAACATTGTAAAGTGTGGGTCACTATAAAAAACCTTGAAAAAAATACCATGTTCATATTTACTCCTTTACTCGAACATATAATGTTGATATATTTCTTTTTTCAACAAAACTATATATATATTTAATGAATAAAAAATAGGTTTAATTCCAAAACGGTCAACATATTAGTTCTGAATTGGTAAAAACTATTAAACACATGATTCATCCCACCTATCAGTTGTCAGTATCGATCCAAAGGGTACACCAATGAGTATTCGAGGGACTGTTACCACTAATTGGATCTATTTTAAAGACCCACTGAATTTCACTTGAGTTTATAAAGTGAAACTTTGAGATGAGTGAAGATCCCCAGATGCATAGATCAGATTACATTCATGTTGTTACACAGGTGGAATTCTCTATATTGACTATGGAAAATATATGAAATAAATAGTATAATAAGATAATAATGAAAGGGGGATCGCAACTGACTAAAGGTAATCATAGTGGTTTGTGTTCCATAAAACTGATAATAACCCCAAATACAGTAACCCAAAATCGGTGTCTACTTTATTAAATTATCATAAGATGAAAGGGATCACATCACCAGGGACCAATCAATTTAATAGTATTAAATATCCAGATACATAAATGATTACCATTTTATATTGGAAATAAGTTATAAAACCCAATAAAAGTAAATATTATACATCCTTCAAGTTCATTTAATGATTCGTATTTATATCATGGGGAAAGGGAAACAAACTATGGGTCAGAAAAAACACTTATTAATGGTTGCGTACAGTGGATTCTGATTGACTCTCTTAGCTTGCAGTTAATGCACTATGTGGAAATTAAAAACACTCTAAAAATTAAAAATCATTTCTTATTTACTACTGTGGAGCTTCTTTATATGATCTAGTATGATAGAAAATCCCTCATTCATAGCAATGCCACATTAAATTTAAATTCAGGTCGGATGCGGATCCTCATTACTATCTGTAAATATACCTTGATTCAAAAGAATTGTTGTGAAAACTCTGTCAAAGACTCTGATATTCTTCATCGTCTATAGATTGGCAGTATCTATCATCATCCTAGGCATAAATTTGAAGCTTTCTGGTAAGCCTCGCTTCTAGGTTGGAATAAAGTGAATGTGGATGGGGCCTCTAAGGGAAATCTGGGTCCCTCGGGTTGTGGTTCTATCTTTAAGGACAACCTTAGGCAATGACTCGGTTGTTTCTATGGAATCTGGGGAAACACCTCATCCCTGTAAGATGAAACGTTGAGTGTGATCCATGTTGTTTCATTTTCCAAACAATAGGGATGGAAGAATATTTGGATTGAAAGTGATTCAACCACTATTGTTTATGCCTTGTGGAATTAAGGAGTCCACCTTGCTTGGCCGCTTACATCCCAATGGATGAATTTTCTCTATTCGCTCCCGGAGATCAGTTACATTGTCACTCACAGCTTTCGTGAAGCCAATAAGGTTTCAGATGGTCTTGCTAATATGGGAGTTAACCAAGACATAACCTGGTTGGTTGACCTTCCAGATGATCTTGTTTCTTTTTATGATAATTATTATAAAAAGATTCTGTCTTTTAAAATGTTAATCCCCAATTTTTTTAATATAATTTTTTTGTCTCCATTAAAAAAAGTTGTACACAAAAAATCCCATGTAATAAGGCTAGCCAATTGGTTTGTCTTATGAGACCTATCGATTTACCGATAGGATATCTATAAATAGGCCCCAACTATAATTTTATGTCCATTACATTACTCGTATATTTAATGATTAATTTAATTCATAAAAATATTTCTTAACAATAAATATATCTATTGAGTAATGAATATATAATATAAATACTTCCCCAATAAAACAAATAAATTTAAAAGTGAAACACCATATATAGAAATGGTATATGGTTTAAGAAATAAGAATATCTATAGTACATAAAAATAGGGATATAGAATAGAAATTTAATGACTAATAAAATATGATCACAAGAATGTTAATTTTTTAATAGAAAGATAATGACCATAAAATCACTTAAGAGGTGATATTTGACCATTAATTCATCAAAAAAATATATTTTCAGTAAAATCAAGCGTTTTGGAGAATAGAATAAAAAGTAAGAAAAACATTTAAAATAAATTTTTTTTAAATAATTTTCCATTTTAACTCATATAAATAATTCATCATAAGGTAAATATCATAAAATGGTTATGGTGGTGGGAAAATCCATTAACAAAATATATGTTAAACAGAAACATTACTTTTGTCTTTTTCTAAAGAAAGTTAAAAATGAACCTTTCAGAAAACATTATAATTATTTCTTTAAAACCGTTTAATAAGTAAATGATAATATAAAATGTCTTTAATATATCATTTATGTAAATAAAATATAATTTTCTAAAACAAGTTTTTAATATATGGACATTGAGGGAAAATATACGCAACCAAAAAAGAGAAATATTTTGACTTTTCCATTAAAAAATAATTTACTCCATTCAAGTAAAAAAAGGGTAAAATTTGTAATAAAACATTTAAATTAATTAAATATCTAGAGGGATAAGAAAATATATTTATTTTATGAAGGATATATTATCATATTCCTTCAAATAAAATATATGAAATCCCAAAAAATGATATTATAAAATAAATTATTACAACTTTAGTAACATTGAAATTTTAAACCCTTGAAATATTAAACTTGATTTGAAAATTCAATTACCATTAATAAATATACATATCCATGTTATATACATCAAAGGCTCAGTATATTCACAAAAAAAATAAGTTAACAATACCAAATATGTCTAAATGGAGTGAAAATTGAGACGTAGTCCCTTAACACACACTTCCACTTAGTTTAACATGCTTTAAACTCATGTATAATAAATATAGATTTATTATAAATAAATATAATAACCATATAAAAATATATATTATCATATATTTTCCACTTGTAATATCTTATTACATACTTTTTAATAATCTATTTTTATTAAATTGTCTCAGGTGTTAACTATTTTTGTTTTCCATATAGGTTTTGATTCAGAAATTATGGTACTTGTGTCCTGGTCATGGTTATATCATCTCCAAAATTATAATAATTATATTAACATCTTAAATATTTACAATATACATATTTTTAATCATATTTTAAAATAAAACATTAAAAATTAATCATATCGCTTCATGGAGGTGGCAGTCAACAAATACACATGAGCAATGTTATAATTTTTTAAGAGGTTGAAGGGTTACAAATTACATAATATATTAAATTTAAAAAAACATAATTATGTCATTAATCTCATATATATTATTTACTTCCATTTTTACGACCATCCATGTGAGGTGGTGATAGAAAAAAAAATTACATTGGTTTATGTGGCAGTAGTTCGTCGTACACATGAATGATAGATTTATTTCCCATTTGATTGAGAACGATATGGATAAATATTATTACATAAATAAAATAACATCTAAATATATATGGGACAATTTTTTATTATATTATAATGGTCATTACCTAATTTAATTTGGTAAAAAAATAATAATAATGATTTTTTTTGGTCAATATGATTACCTCTTCTTTGAAAGAGCTATGTTAAATCTTCTTTTAAGGACCCTAGGGTTAGTATTTTGTCAATTCTAGAACCTGTGTAACATGGATAATAATTTTTTTAGAAATTTTTCATGGTTTTTTAAGATATAATTCTCAATTCGGCATTAATAAATATAGGATAGGTCTTGTTCTTTTACAGTGAAGGAAAGGGCATACTTGCAATTACTTAAAATATTTAAAAAATAATAACTTTTTCATGTTAAAGTTCTACCAAGTGGACAAAATTTTGAATATAATAGATATTTTGGTTAAAATACCTTCAAAAAAGAAAATTTATATAGTCTTATGTTAAATTTTAAACCTTATATTTTTAGCCCCTTTATTATCCAATCTTAACATTAACCCTGGCAACAAAACTTTTATTATTATAAGGTTGTAAATTTACTTCCAATGTAACAACTATCTCACAAAAGTTCAATGTATGAAATATTATACCATTTCCCAAAACCACCGTCCTATTTCAATATCTTTATAATTTTTAAATCATTTAATATTATATTATTTAACATACAATACCATTAAAGAGATTATAAGAAATACTCAAATATTTTGGAATTAAAAACATAAATATAGAAATGGAATTCGAATATAAAATCTTTCAACATAAATTATGAATTAATATCAACAATAAAATTCATGTGAAAAAAAAATCATCCAATAACAATAACTTTTTATGTTTCCAAAATAATTTACTTTGATTTTTTTATAGCCTGCACAAGCACTATGTCATTATTGTGTAGGAATTTAAGGTAATTATAACAACCCTAAAAATTGAAAAGAAATTACCGCTAAAAAAATATATAATTTTTTTTCAAAATAATAATTTTTATTCATTCATAAGATATTTTTTCCAATGTTAACATATAAAACATATTAAAATCTGTATTGTGACATTTTGGAATTTCCCTTTATTTAAAATAATATTAAGTTCGTAATCAATGAAAAATGGGAAAACATTTAAATATATTCTAATATTTAAATATCATGGTAAAACTAAACATATAAAATATAAATAAGGTAGTTATTGGATAAATTATCTTTATTTTTAACCTAAATTACCTGATTTTCCATTATCTGGGTAACAAATATTTAATCTACTTACTATTTATAATACCTAAAAATAAAAGAGAAATATTAAAAAATATTTAACATAATGATTACAAAAATGTAATCTAAATTTTTAGATTCAATTTATATAAGTGTTATAAATAAATTTTAATATAAATCTGTAAAATGCAAAAAAAAATAGTTTTTAGACAAATGTGTTTTTAAGACTTAAAATGAACATACAAAAATCAAGTATATTGAAAATTACTATATAGTTAATTTGATTATATCAAATCAAAATAGAATTATTTTTACTTTAATATCATATTGAAAATATAATGGAGATGTTAAATTACATGATTAAATAAAAAGAAATGATAATTTTACGAAAAATTGAAATTTTCACTATTCGCCAATAAATATTTTAAAAACAACCACAAAAATCAACCTAATATAATAATGAAAAGATGATTTCAAAAATAATATTTACTTAATAAAATAAAATATATTAATATTTAACAAATAGAATATTACATCCGCACACAAAAGGCAATAAAGAAAAATTTTCAAGAAAACTTACATTTGAAGCATAAAATGACATTACGAAAAATTGAGTATATATTTAATATTAATTAATAATTACATTACATAAAACATTTTTACATATATTTTATGCTTTTTTATTGTTATTTATACCACCACTTTAATAGCTAGGTTAAAATGCTTGCATTTAAATAATATTTTTATATTATATCGCAACTCATTTAATGCTCAGTGTTGCCTGTTAAGAAACCTATCAAGATCATTATTATTTTAAAATAAATTATTGTGGTGTTACATTATACACTCCCCCTAAATAAATTTTATTATTGAAAAAATTATCTCAGTAACCAATGTTTCAATATTTTAAAATAATTTAGTTGAAAACCCATATCAAACAAAAGAATAATAAAACATCCCTTGAAAAGGAGAGGCGGTAAAAATAATGGTTACCAAAAAAAACACATTATTATGTTCCCAAATAAGAATAAAATTCATGTATGATGAAAATATTTATATTAATGAGTAATAATAACATCCAAGGAATAATTTATAGAGTTAAAGAACATGATTAAGAGAAATTCAAAGACCACAAATCTAAAAAATATTAAGGGATACATAAGGCCAATAAATTCATCAAAAATGAAGGTAAAAAGATAAATTTTTTATTAGAAATTATTTAACTATATTATTTGGATAATTTTATTATAAATATTGAGAACATGAGAATAAATACTTGATTTATTTCATTCAATATTCTATGATTTGTTTTTGATTCTATATTTTAATGTGTTTCTATATTTGATTCTAATGATTTATAACTAATGTAACACCTGAGATTAAATTATAGTAAGTAAAAATTTTATAATAATAAAAAAATAATACAATGAAAATTTTAATATTTCATGTTACAAAAACTTAAATTTTAAAAGATTAATATCAATTTCGAACTAAATTGGTCAAAATAAGCATATAATGATTTTTTTTGTAATTTTCCCTCCGAAATAATCTTTTATAAATAAGAGAAAATGTAGTATTTAACTATTCCTAAATTTATTTACTAATATTTCATAATATTTATAATTAAAATTTTATTAAAAAATATTTTATCTAAATAATGATAAGATCATTTTAAGGTAAAAATGATTATTTTTAATAAAACTTCTTTTTTTCTAGAACTAGTTTTTGTTTAAAAATAATATTGTCTAACCATTTCAATTACATAAAATATTCTTTAATGATGAATTAGATAAATTAAATTTATATATTTTACATCCCTATATATTTATTTTAATCTATATAAATATGGTTACTAGTCATATAATTAATATAAGACCACCATATTCTCAAAAAATGCATTTCATGAAAACTTGTTTTTTGATAAGTTTTGTGGGTTTATTTTTAAACTACAATATAAATTTTTTATGATTTTAAATTGATAAAATTTATTCAATTTTTGAAATAATATTAATTAATATTATTTAATAATATCAACTTAATTCTTTGTCATAATTAATATTAAAAACTGTGAAAAACTAATAACCATGGTTAAGGTTAAGACGAGGGTTTACAGGTTATGTGTGCTTGTATAAAAATTAATTTTCCAAACACATAGGATTTTTATTTGATAAATTTTATTTCATATTTAAGATCATTTTGTATAAATTATCTAAAAATTATTAATTTATTTTATTCTTAATGGATAAATTACCATGGTAAAAAAACTAGTTACTATGAAGAAAATCAAAATGAAAAAAATGAGTATCCATAGAGGTAAATTAAAAACATGTTTAAAACATGTTTATTTTTTATGGTGGAGTTTTTATAAACCTTATAATCCCTAAAAACATTATTATCAATTTTTTGAGGCACTTGGGGTGAGTGTGACTTCCCATTATTAAATAGTTTTGGGTATTTAAAAAAATGTCACCCATCCTAAATTAAAAAAGGGAGCCCCTCACATCACTTATTCCAACATAACATGACATTTATAAAAACAAAACTAAAAATATATCTCACAAAAACCCTTATAAAATTTTTACAGGTTCTGTTATTACCAAAATACAAACCCTAGGATCCTTAATAAGTGATCCAAAAAAGGTTAATCTAAGTGAAGGAAATTCTCCTCAGCAAGCTCTTCCATTTTACTTATTCATTTTCAACATTGAATTATTTCTTAAGAATTTAAATATAAAAAAATATATATCCCATATACAAATATTTTTTCTTATTTATGGTATAATATTTATCCATATTCTTCTCCATCAAATGTGAAACAAAACCATCGCTTGTGTGTGTATGAGACTACCGCCTCATGAACCGATGTATTCTTTTTTTCCACCACCGACTGACATGTACAATCATAATTCTGTAAATAATGAATATCTATGATACATATTAAATTATATTTATTCTTTATAATTAATATATCATCCAATTCATTACTTTTTCATCTATTAAGAAAATGATATCGTCATTCATGAATAGGTACGGCCTACCGTCTCAACGAAAATATGTGATTCATTTCCTATGCACTACTTTCAATAATGGTTATAAAATGGTATATGATGAATAAATGTGATATTTATATAATTAATATCATTATATATATTATTTTTCTATATACTAAGAAAAATAATTTAATTATACATGAAAAAAATATGGAGAAAATAAAGCAGTTAACACCCGAAACAATGATAATAATATTATTATTAACAAATGGGGGGTGAGATGCTATAAGAGGGCCATAGGTGAAATTTTCAATATGAATATGGTTCTTGTATAAATTTATAAAATTGTTAATATAATTATAAGGGAGGTTAAATCATGTTTAACTAATGGTAACAGTGAGCTATGGGATTTCATCTGAATTTACATTCCATTGAGATATAATTTTTATTATACACCTATTCAATTTTATGTGGTGTTTATTCTAAAACATTGAGGAATTTTACATTAATAGATATTTATTATTGATGATTAAAGTTTAAATTCATTTCTATTATTTAAAGTATTTATAATTTAAAAGTTACCAAAGAGATAAGAATCTATTTTACAATATCAATTTATTTTGGCATTACTTTTACTTTAATTAAAGGAACATTATCATTTATCCTTAATAAGATATAATAATTTTATTTCTCACTTGATATTTAATTTTATTCAATATTTTCTTCAAAAGTTTCCTCTATTTATTACGTGAATAAGTAAATGAAAAGTATATAATAAAAAATGATTTTATTTCCCATTCAATTGGATATATTTTTCTCCCATTCCTATGTATTTCAAAGTTATCTTACAGAAGTCCTTTAATTTACTCAAATGATTTTGTAAGTAAATTTTATGTTATCTATTATTTTAAAAATGGTTTTTATAGGAATATTTTAAATATTTTCCAAAAGGTATATTTTCACAATTCTTTACAAAAAGTCAAAAGACATGTTTTTATCATATACGGTGATAACAGACTTCCCCGCCACCATAACCATTTTATGAAATTTGAATTTTTCTACACATTTTTAATGTTTTTAAAAATAAAACTCTTTCATGAAATTTTATTTCAATATTTCACTTCCATTCACTTTATCCTTCAAAAGGATATTGTTTTTTTGTAAAACCTATATTTTTTATAAACCGATTATCACCTCCTATCTCTTGAATAATTTTTTGGTTGTTAACTTTCCATTGCGAAATTTACTTTCTTTTGATAATTTTTTATAGGAAATTAAATTTCCCTCGAATATCCACTTTATTTATCATATATATACTTATATATTAAATCGTATATCATTTCTACATAGGGTGTTTTACTTTGAAAGTTATTTGATTAACTAAGGGGAATATTTATATTCAATATTGTTTATTAAATATGGATTTTATTAATAATCCATATTGTTCATGAATAAAATTCATAACTTGATGTATTAGGAATTACTTGGAAATGAAATTATTGGTTGGGACTGAAATTATATTGCACTTTGATGCATCGATTTGTCTCCTAAGACAAATCAGTAGTCTAAATTAAATGTATTTTTACCCATAATTTGAAACAATCATAGAATTAGGTCTTAATGGTATAGATATCATGATCTATGAGATAATCAAATTAAATATTAATTGTTTCCTTCTTGATACTTTATTTATTATTATCCATGAGATTTTTTCGTTGATATTATACATGGATAAATTTATTGCTCAAGTTATGGATTAAATGGTATGTGTTTTCAGTTATTTACCTTATTGTATTGATTGTGTATTATTAACTCATGACATATTCTACTATATATATACCTTAATGTAAATTTCATATCACCCTTATTTTTTTATTCCCATAGAATATGAAGAGTAATTATTTGAATGATTTTAATGTTGTTGAATGTTTCTCGTTACTATGTTTTATATTTTTTCCCCAATGTAAAATAGGTATCATGTATATATCTAGCCCTCCATTGTTAATAAAATTAATGGCCCATTTTTATAAGACTCCTTATATTAATTCAATTATAATAAATTAACCATAGACTCTAGGTCACTAGATTTGGGGTTGTTATAGTATGTATCAGATCAATTTTAGTAGAACCCTTATAAACTAGATTTATAAATACATATAATTTGGCATCCACTTTTTCATACCACCTTGAGCTCCTCGTCCCTCATCTCCCCCCCCCCTTCATCTACAAGAATTTCTTAATAAAAACATATATTTATTTAATATAAAAAATGTATAATTAAAAAAATTATGTCAGAGTACTACAAGTGGACATGGTTCTCACACAATTGTAGTTACTGATAATAACAATGAAAAAGGTGCATTCGAATTTGAATTGATCATCAACCGGTGCATGCAAATGGGTATTATTTCAAAACTATATTGAAAATCTTATGGGGTATATACATTGGATAATTTGAATTTTCATTACAACCCATTATAAAATATTTCAAAATAATAATCTTCCCAAAGAAACCAAGTTTAATATTTTTGAGATAAAAAACATAAATTTTTAATTTAATTAAGTGTTACAACATATTTCAAATTGTAAATTATGATTCAAAATTAAAAATAAAATATGATCTAATCTAGTATATTCTATTTTTTATACATGGAACTAAGAAGAAATAATAGTATCAATACTCATGGTCAATTTAAAAGTTTTCTTATTAAGAAACACAAATACACAAGGTATTGGAACTATATAGATTATGGATATATTATGTCATATTAATCATGTTATGAAAAATAAAATTTCCCAAATAGATTAACACATCATTCTACATTATGATTCTCCAATATTGGATTTCTTTATGTGACATAATACGCCATCATTTAATGGGAATACTGATAATTTGGTAGATGAGGAATGCATTATGTCACTTGAGAAGATATTTTGGGCCTTAGGATGAGATGAAAAGGAAAAGGTTGTACTCTTAGTATATTTTCAGAAGAGATATATTGATAAATATCAGTCATTAATCCAAAATATTAGGGAGTGAAAATAAATATAACACATCTAATAAATACCATTTAAAGAAACTTTATTCATAAAATATTCCATTCGTGAGAAATGAATTGAAAGGAATAGAAAGTTCCTTAGAATAAATAAAAAAGGAAGAAGAAAGTGTTGCAAAGTATGAGGATTATTTTATAATATTTTATAGGTATGGAATATATTATCTACATAATATGAAATAAAATATTGAATATTTAGTCAAATATATTAATCCAATTCTCTAAAGGGAACTAGTTTCTCAAACATTTTCATCATATAATGAAACACATTTATGGGATATTAAAATAGATAATGAATTTTATAGATATTTTATATTCAATGAGAATCAAGAGAATAATAGCTTAGATGAACACTATAAAAAAGTTATAAAGAAAAGAAGAATAAAAAATTAATCAATTTTCATCATGTAAAAATTACGGGAAGGAACATCCTAGGAAATGTTTTAGGGGCATGGGAATTTTTTATAAGTTCATCGTTAAGGGTCATCTAGCTAACAGATAAAAAGGGGAAGAAAAAAATCAATGATGTTTAGTGATTCAGAAAATATAAAGGTGTAATTATTTATAATAATTCCAAAATCATCAAGGGAACATACCAAAGAAGGGGTATATGCAATCACTATAGTTGTTGTGGAAGTTCCCAATGATATGGTGGTAGGTATGTTAATCAAAGCCACAAATTTAAAAATTTATTTATTTGATTATAGATCATTTCTCTCTTTTATATCTTCTTTAGTTTCCATAAAAATTATATATTTCCCCATAAATTCATGGACGAATTTTTCATTTAAAACACCCCGTGGAAATCTCACTATCACAAAGATATATCATCCTATTCCAATTATGACACATGAAAATGATCAAAATGTTGGACTTTTTATCGTACCTGTAGTTTACTTCTATATAATCTCTGGTATGGAATGTATTTTAAAATATTAAATAAAATTTTATTAAAAATATGATCAAATTATGATTAATGATGAAGATGTGAAGTTCCTTATCAGTAGAGAAGAGACCTCATAATTTGAGTCAGGTCTATATCCAACCTCATTAGCTCTTCTGAATAGGATTCTTGTAGTATAAGAGAAAACACAATCTATGTATGTAAAAGGTAATCCTAAAATTTAGGATGTACCAATTGTATAGGAATACATTGATTTATTTCCTAAGAAATTTCCTAGACATCTACTAGATCATGAATTTATGTTCTTCATTGATTTAATCCTCGATGCAGACTTATATCAAAGACACCATATAAAATTTCATTTTTAGAATTAGTAGAGTTGAAGAAAAAAATAGAGGAGATGTTTGATAAAGGATTTATTCAACCTATTTCTTCACCATGGGGATCCCATATTCTCTTAATTAAGAATAAATATGAACCCATTAGGTTGTACATTGATTATAGAGAAATAGATGCTATTATGGTAAAGAACATGAATCATTTTCCATATATTGATGACTTATTTGATAAACTTCATAGAGATCAGTATTTTTCAAATATTCACCTTTATTCTAGTTATCATAAATTTTGATTATAAGAGGAATCTGTTACAAAGAAGTCTTGTTGAATTAGGTATGGATATTATGAGTCTACACTAATTCAATTTGGATGGACTAATGCACCATTAGTTTTTATGGATATAGTAAATAAGGTATTAAAGGAATATATTAATAATTTCATTATGATATTCAGTGATAATATCATGATGTATTCTAAGATCTATGAAAAAATGAGTATGGCATCCAGAAGTTTCTTTTCATAGCCTTATCATTACCAATGGTGGAATATTAGTTAATCCTATGAAAAAAGGGGTAGATAAATAATGGTCTATATCAAAGATCATAATCAAGGAATATAATTTTGTTGTATTAGAAGGTGGGTATGGGTGATTCATTTTGAATTTTGATGAGTCGGATAACCCTTTAACCAAGATCATGTGTAACTAGATTAAGTTCATATGGATATTGGAATATGAATAATTTTTTAAATAATTGAATAGGATATTGTTCAATTATCCAATTCTGAATCTACCATAATGAAATGTTGGATTTGTGACATATAACACAACATCAAAGAAGGCACATAGTTACAACCTTAGGAAAATGATAAAGTTATTTCATATACATGAACGAAACTAAACACTCGTGAATATAAATATCCAACACATTATATTAAGATGGAAATTTTAGTCTTTACTTTGAATTCATGGATACTTTTTCTCTAAGGTTAATGATGTGAATAATAAAAAGAACATAAGATCCTAGAATACATATTTTCAAAAAAATATCTCAATATGAGGAAAGGTTGATGGCACAAGCTACTAAAGGATTATGATTTATGAATAAACTACCTACTAGGGAAGGAAAATAAGGAATCATATGCATTGAGCAGGAAATATCCTAGATTTATCACCCAAATGAGTATTGAAAGGGATCCTATGTTCATGGATCTAATAAATATAGATATGGTAATTATTGAGGAAGGGGAAATATCACCCCTTTTTCAAATTACTACTCAAACATACTTGTTGGAAAATATAAAAAAAGTTCTCAATATGATTATAATAATTTTCAGAAGAAAAATAAAGCTATGAGTGATGAAAAATTGGAAAATTACTTTTGTGAATATGTAATTCTGAAAATTGGAAGGAGACGATGAGTTTTATCTATACCACAACTGAAAAAAAAAATATTGGATGATTCTCAAAGAATAAATTTCTCTATAAACTTTTGTGGAACCAATATGTATAGAAATTTTAGCAAAATTAGTGGCAGGATAACACAAAGTAAGAAATTTATGGTTATGTGTTCAAAGGCTTGGTATTTCAAAAAGTGAAGGCTGAGAGACATCATACTAGAGGATTCAAGAAACCACTTCATATTCTTAGGTGGAAATGGAATGATATTTCTATGTACTTTATCATAGGACTGCTCAATAATCCTAGAATGAATGATATAATATTGTTTATTTTTTATCACCTTACAAAATCTACACATTTTTTTTATAAGATAATATTGATCTCCAAAGAACCTCTCAAGGATCTATATTAATAAAGTTATAAGAGTTCATGGTGAACCTATTTTAGTTTTCTCTGGTCATGATCCCCATTTTACATTGAGATTCTATAAGAGTATTCGTAAGTCTCTTAATAAAGAGATTCATTTGAGCACCCACTACCATCCCCAAACTAATGGAAAACCTAGGTTGATTATTAAAACATTGGAATACATGTTGGCTTCATGTTCACATTAATTTCAAGGAATGTGGGATTAGTATTTACCTTTGGTAGAGTTTTTCTATAAAAATTGTTTCCATTCAACTATTCAAATGGTGTTGTAAAGAGAATTATCTCCAAATAAATTTCATACGCTAACTCATTAGAATAAAGTTTGTGAAAGGAAACTTATAATACCAGAAATTTTTTAGGTGAAAATAAAAAAGGTTATGATTATTTAGAATCATATTAATTTAGTTTAAATTATTAAATAGGGTTTTGTCGATAACCAAAGGATGTATTTTTTATTTCCAGTGAGAGATTATGTTTTCCTGATTGTATCTCTATAGAATGGTGTTATAAGGTTCTGTAGTAAATGGAAATTAATCTCATAGTAAATGATAAATTAATCACCAAGTACATAGGATATATTAAAATTACGAAGAAAAAAAATGAGCTATATATTACCATTTTTAAATACCATGAATCCTCTCTAAATTACAACATGTGTTCTGTATATCATTTTTAAGGAAGTACATGCCAGAACCAATACATGTTCTCACCTTTTAAGAAATAGAATTGGAACTCAATCTGTCTTAATATGAAGAGCATGTCCAGATTCTTGACACTAGAGAGAATGTATTGAGGAATCGGATGACTCAAATGAAAAAGTTACTTTGGATAAATCAAAAAATGGATGAACTAATGTTCCAAACAATTTATTTTTTGAATAATAACCACCCTCATTTATTAATAAATTAATATCCAAAAAATTTTAGAGGATCAAATTTTTGTAGGAGGGAAGAATGTAACCCTCAAACATAAATTATAGTAAGAGAAAATTAATATTTTAACAAAATTGTAATAAATAAAAGTAATATTTCATCTCAAAACTAATTTTAAAGGATAAAAATTTATTCTGAACTTACTTAGTAAAAATAATCCTAGAATGAATCTTTGAAATTTTCACTTAAAAATAAGATTTTATGAATAATTGGACATTTTTTATTTAAATATTTTTATTTTTAATTAATAATTTGTTATTATATGTAGAAGTATAAATTTATTGAATATAAATTTGATATAAATAATGATAAGTATAGTTGAAGGTAAAAAGGTATATTTTTTAGAAAAATGTTTTTTTTAAGAGAATTGTTTTTTTTCAAAAAACTATTTTTGTTTTAAGAGTAAAAATGTCTATACATTTTAATTAATTAAAATAATCATTAATTATGAATAATTAAAATTTAGTTTATATATTATATATCTAACTACAAAAATTTAAACCCATATAATGATTACTACTAGTCCTATAGGTAATATAAGACCATCTTATTCTTGAAAAAATAATTATTTGAAAACCCACTTTTTGACACGATTTGCAAGTTTATTTTTTAACTAAATTATTCTAATTTTGTTAATATAATTTTATAAAATTTATTTTACATTTTTAATCAGAATAATAAATATTATTTGATAATTTAAACTTAATTTTTCTTCATAATTAATAGAAAAACATGAAAAAAATTACCATGGTTAAAGTTAAAATGGGATGTTGCTCGTTAAAAAAAAAATTCATCACGCATATAATTTTTAATTTATAAATTGCATTTCATATTTAGTATTTTTTAGGACCAAATAATATAATAATTATCAATTTCTTTTAGGATTAATTGTTAAATTACCTAGGTTAAAAAACTAGTTACCACGGTGAAAACTAAAATGGTAAATGTGAATAACCATGGAGTTAAAGAAAATAACCTATTTAAAACATGTTTATTTTTAGTGTAGGAGGTTTTTATCAACCTAATAATCCAAAAAAACATTATTTATCTATTTTTGAGACACTATGGGTGATAGATACATCCCTTTGTTAAATAGTTTTGGGAATTTAAAAAAATGTTACTCCACCTCAATTATAAAAGGGAACCCCTACCCTCACTCATTCACACATCTAAATACATTTATCACGTACATAACCTAAACAAATATCTCCCCAAAACCTTATAGATGTGTCATAGATTTGTTTTTATTTCCAAAATAAAAACCCTAGGGTTTTTAATAAGAGATCTGAGGGAGGTTCTTCTAAGTAAAGGTAATTGTCTTCAATTAGTTCTTTCATTTTCCTTAATATGTTTTCACCATCAATTATGTCTAGAAAATTTCAATAAAAAAAGATTAATAAATAACATATAATTATATTTTATTATGTTTATGGAATAATATATAACCATATCATTCTCTATCAAATGGGAATCAAAGTCATCTCTCATGTGTTTGGAAGACTACTGCCTCACGAACCAATGTAATTATTTTCTATTATATACTCACATGGATAGTAATACTGATAGAAATAATGAATATATATGATATATATGATATTATATTAATTTTTAAATTAATATATCATCCACTTACTTTCACTTTCACCTATTTAAGGAATGATATTATCACTCGTGGGTAGGTATGACCTACCATCTCCATGAAGATGCAATTCATTTTCCATGTACAAACCTCAAGAATGGATTTAAAAAGGTATTTAATTAATTGATTTGGTATTTATAACATTAATATAATTATAGATATTATTTTTCTATATATTATACCCAAGAATTTTAACTTCCATGAAAAATCAAGCAGGAGAAAATGAATCATTTAACACCCACAACAACAGTAATAATGAAATATTATTCACGAATGGTTGGTAATATGTTAAAAAGGATTATAAATGATATTATAAATAAAAATAAGGTTATGTTAAAAATATTAAAATGCTTAAAACCATTAAAAATAATGTCAAATCATGCTCAGCTAATGGGAATCATATAGTATGATATTTCATCTCAATTTACACTCAATTGGGATATATATGCTATTATAAAACTACTCACTTTTATGTGGTGCATATTATAACCCTTTGATATATTTAACATGAATAAATATTTATTCTTGATGATTAATATTTCAATTCAAGTCTATTCCATTAAGGGGTTACAATTTAAAAGTTACTAAATAGGTAAGAATCTATTTTACAGTCTCACTTTCTTTTGGGATTGCTTTTATTTTCATTTAAGAAATCTTATCATTTATCCTCAATGAGCTCCAATAATTTTTTTATCCAATGGATATATAAGAAGTTTCCATATTTAATTCTATTTTTTACACTCTTTGATACATAAATCAAGAAAATAAAATTTTAAAATAAGAACCTCTTTTATTTCTATGTTAATCAGATATATTTTTCTTTCATGGCCATGTTTCTCAAAATTGTTTTACAAAATTTATTTTATTTACTCAAATAATTTTTTTAGGAAATTTTATGTAATAAAATAAATTTAAAAGGGGTTTTAAAGGAACATTTTCAATGTTTTACAAAATGGTACTTTTAATTCCTTTATAAAAAGTCAAAAGTAATGTTTTTAACTTATACGGTGATAACATACTTCCCTACCACCATGACCGTTTTATGAAATTTAGATTAGTCTAAACATTTTCAATGGTTTTACAAAGAAAAATATATTATTAATTCTTATTTTAATATTTCACTACTATTCCATTTATTATTCAAAAGGACATAATGGTATTATAAAACCTATATTCCATAAAAATCAATGGTCACCTCTCATATCTTGAATAATGTTATTATTTTTAACATTCCCTTTAGGAAATAAATTTATTATGATCATTTTTCATTGGATATTTCAATTCCCGTAAATATCAATACTCTTTATCACTGATATACTTATTTTTATACTCTATCATTCCTACATATGGTGTTTTACTTTTAAATTTATTTGATTAACTGAGAGAAATGTTTATATTCATTATTATTTATTCAATACATATATTTATCAAAAAGGTGTATTGTTTATAAATTAACTTGATAATTTTATATATGAGGAATTATTTGTTCAGGAACTAATGGGTGTAACATCCTGTTACCCCCATTCATATATTTTCCCTTCTCCTTACTACTTTTTTTCTTTAATTTGGTGAGTCTGGGGACTTCTGATTATGGAGAAAATTTGATGAGAAAAATGATCTAATGTTTTAGGATATATGGTTTCTTAAATTAATTTTGTCTGTGTATAAATGTTTTAATGGATTTGTGTTGCTCTCCCGGAGTTTGAGGATCACTTGAGTGGGTTTTGGTTTTTAGTAAGAATATAGGTTTTCTTCTATATATTGGGAAATTAAATAGTGTGTAAAGGGGTTGTAGGATGTGTACTTGGTAACCAGACACAAGTCATGAACTATGAAGACAATGTGAAAGGATTTCATGTAATTTTAGGATTACATTATTTGTAATGTTAAAAGATCAGGTTTTAATAAAAAGGTGATGATTTATTCGGACTATGTGATCCTCGTAGATTACACAACGTGTATAGGGTTTACACAACATGAAAATGTCATGAGTTAGGCATTTAGGGTGATGAATAGTTGAAATTTCCTTTATTCTTGTATAACCCTCTTTTTTCTCAACTTAAACCCCTTCTCCAGAAATTTTGGGGACATTAATTTGATTTGAATTAATTATTTTAGTGATCAGTCACCATTGGAGTTGGGTTTCATCTCTCCAAGTGAGTAATCCTTTATTCTTTTTGTTTCTTTGATCTTGGTATCATTATTTATTATGTTATTTGATCTATTGTCCCATGGTGATCTTTCTTCTTGATTCTATCTATATTTGTTGTGAGATCTCATTCTGGAGTTCATTTCCCTTTTTTGTTGTGGTGCAGCGAGTGTGCATTCTTGAGGTATGCACTATTTCCTATTCTTCTTTGAACCATTTTTAAAATTGAAAAAATTATAAGATGTGTCAATTGTTAATAGGGACTATGTTTTCATTGTTGGTTTCTTCCTCGTGGTGGATTTCATTTCATTCAAGTACAACCCTAGTTTTTAAGAACGTGGTTATATCACTAGCTTGTGTTGGGGAACTTCGCTGATCTTTTTTTTTTGATAACTTCTTTTCTTGAAGGAAATTGAATGATATAAATGATTTGTTTTATGTCTGTGAAACTAGGTTTTTATAAAATATGTATTTCCCCAACTTTTGGATAGTGGAAAAGTGTTTTCAAAGTATTGTGAAATGGTTTTCTAAAATGTTTTTTAAATAATGGTTTGTTTGAAATAGTATGATGAACTGGTTTGGAAAATTAAAAACATGGGAATATGTGGGTACTTAGATGGAAGGTATAATGATTGGTCTCATCCTCTTTTTAGGGGTTTTCTCAAGGGGATTTCCTCTTCTCCAAAGGTCCGTTATTCTATGTAATGGTTATACTATTTCAGGGGTTCACTTGTTTGGTGTTTCTCTACTCTATAGACTCGATGCATGTGTATAATGGCCTGATGCATACTAAATCTTATATACCAATCATGAGTGTACATGATATGCTAAACTAGTGTGATCCCAAGCGTGATGTTTCTTATTCTTCTTGTTTTGGATTGTACTTTTTTTTACTTCCGTGGATTGATATGATACGTGATTTAGGATTTTTTTTTGACATGATATATCTATTGTTATATATGGTTATGACATTATCTAAAATTGAAATACCTTCATTATTTATAAATGTGGAAAAAAGGGGAAATTAAAAATTTTTCCCATGATTTTGATATAAAACTATTAAACTGTTAGTATGCAATGTTTTCTTTAAAATTTATAATGCTTGGATTATTATTCAGTAAATGTTTTTGAAACAAAAAGGCGAGAACCGACTGATCCTTTTAGCTCACAACTTTTATACCCCTTTGATGGTGTATATACCTTTTTATGTCTTTTAATATAGGGAAAGTTAACGATCTATGGTGAGGTGGTGAGGTTTTCTGTCAGTTGAGTTGGGTATCTGGTGGTTAGATGGTGGGATTCTACCCACACTACCATATGGAATATATGGTTTTTCTTGTTTTACTAGTCCTTTGTGGGTAGACATGCACTTGGAAATTATTTCTACTCTTGATTTTTTTGGTTTCTACTATTTTTTAGTTATGTCATTTATTTACCTTTTATATTATTTCCTATGTTGTATATATGCTCATTTTTTGTTACTTTAGGTTGGGTGAAATCATTCCCTACGATTTTTTTCTGGTTGGGTACTTTTCACCAGCCTGTGAGGATTGGGAATTCCCATTGGGTATGTGGCGGGTTTGTTCTAATTCCAATTTGACCAGGTATTTAGTTTGGTTCTTTACATTTCGGTATTAAAGGAGCCATATCTCTAACAGTCCTTATTTTGGTATGTTTGGAAGATTGGAAATGTGATTTTCAGGACTTGATAGGTATATTATGGTGAGTGACAGGCCAACACTTATCATGATGAGATTCAGGTTTCTATGGGATGTTGGTATATGTGTATTCTATTTTGAGTTCTTTATATTAATATTAGTTTTTTATTAATGTTTTTCTAGTTTTAATTAAGATATATCAGATGTCTGATCATTTATTTTGTTTCAGTGTGCAGCAATATAAATCCAAGACATGTTTTTCGAGTTCCTCGGGATGGTGTATCTGATTCTCCTCAAGGAAATCCTCTTATGGGATATAAAATTTTTGATACTATCACGCAGGATGTAATGTCTTGGTTCCAAGTGCTTCCCAAAGGGGCCCTGAACCCGATTGGTCACATGAACTCAACCACATTTCCCCAAATGCCAAATGCTATTAACTAGAAGTGAGGGACACAGTTTGATAATAGGGAAACTATGCCCTCATTGGCATAGTATACAAAACAGAAAGAAAATAGTAAACAAAATCAGAAGCAGAAATAGCGTACAACAAGAGTAAAATAGTGGAATACTGATAATAATATAACAGCTAGAGAGTATATAAATGTTGCATGTCACATGTGTCTAGTAAATAATCCAAACAACACACAATACTAGAAGAACAATAATAAAACCAAAGTACATAAAAGAAGTAAACTCCAACATCATTTTAAGACTTAGCTTGGTCCCATGCTCTCCAACTCCAATAGCAATCAAGTACCTAATGAAGAAGGGTGACTTCCCCTATCTATACCTACAACCATATAATCTGTTTGGGTCCAAAAGCATGACCCTAATAGGGTATTAGACGAATCCCAGTAGAAAACCACCAAAATATCTATGCTTAACTACCAATGAATATATATAGCAGGTAACATGTAGAAATGAAGCAATAAACTAGGAAGTACTCAAAATTAAAAAATCTTACAGTTTCCAATTACATTCATTCACATTCATTATTCGTCCTTTGAGTCATGCAATCTCGAGATCTAGCCTAAGCTCTATGTCCCCCTATGTAATAGTAAAAACAGACGTCTTAGAATACCATCTAAACAAACAATTAATATAGAGTCCAAACTTGTGATTTTTCTTGGAAGACTCTTCATCATCTTTCAATTATTCAATAATGAACCTTTGGGAAAGTTCTCATATTATAATCCATCTGGTCTAACATAAAAACAATTAATTTAGTAACGAACCTATGGGTAGATCTCACAGTTTGTCCCCTCTGGTCTAACATATCACAAATCATTTACAAATGACCACTTGGGAAGCTCAAATAGTAAATGCACCTTGGTCAACATAGCATCAATTCATTAAATAATGACACTCTAGGTAGCTCTCACGGTCTAACCCCTCTAGCCTATGACCACCCACCAGCTCTTAGAGTCAATACCTCTTGGTCAACATAACTAAAATTCATACATAAATGAAACTACCTCAGGTTTCTCTCACGGTCAAATTCCCCTTGGTCACACTTCCACAATGCATATCACATGCATTTCATATAATCAGCAAATCCATCCTAAAAAAACAAGGCATGGAAATAAGGAAATCCTACAAGCATCGTAGACCAAACATCCATGAATAATAAAACAAGGGAATTCACCTGTGGTGTGTCTCATAAAAAAGGTATACAACTTTACACATATGCAATTTCCCTTAATCAATATACCAAACCATAACAGGTCAAAAACAGGTTCTAATTACAAACATACAATACCCCAAACATGGGTATATGAAACTTTTAGCATATATATCCCAAAGAAAAACAATTAAAGGAAAAAACCACCTACCTTGGTGTCATATGATCAATACTCTTGAACGTCGGCCCTTGAATCATCCTAGAACGACATAGATCAACAAAAAGTTGAAAAACATTCAACTAATAAATACTCATGAGATAGGAGGGATCAGGAATAGAGGTTCTAGGGGATTTGGGAACTCACCCTTGGGATTCCAATTCACCCAATGACATCTCAATCATAGGTAGAATAGAGAAATGGTAGGGTTTCAAGGTTCGTGGTCGTCTCATTGCTCTCTTATATGAAACACTGGATGTGAGACGCAACCCCGCACCGATATATCAAATAAAAATTATAATTAAACAATGTGTTCATTTAATGTTCAATCCATGTACTAGCCTTAACCAGCCCCCGCTTTAGGTGGTATTCTAGGTCACCTACACATCCATGTACTTAGCCTTTACACGGCCAGTACGGGGCTGTAAGTAGTACCCAGGTACAGGGCGTGTACTCATAAGTGCAAGGCATGTACTTAGAAAATTCCCAATTTTTCGTTTTTCCTAAAAAATAACCCGAATTCAAGATCCATACATGAAATAAATATCTAGGTTCGTATAAACATCCCCCTTAAAGCAATTTGTCCCTAAATTTCCCTTACATGGGTGGTGAAGAAGAAACTTCAAACAACTCTGGCCACTATGACTGTATATTGGCCTCCCTCTCTCAAAAATTGTCTTGTACTCGCTCATGCTTCCATAGCACCTATACCAGAGGAACAGACCAGCCATAGGTAACCTTCATGCTATGATCCAAAATCTAAATAGGTTGATTCTCAATGGATACATCCACCTCCAACTCAACCTCCTTGGGTTGAAAAACATAATACGGATCTAAAAAGTAATGTGTAGCTGAGGAACATAGAAAACATCGTGCATAGTTTAATATCTCTAAGGTAGCTACAACAAGTAGGAAACTAGCCAGACTCCCTCCAAAACCTCAAATGGACCAATGTATCTCTTTGAAAGCTTCCCCTATCTCATAATCCTATTATGTCCCAACTTCGGTGTAACATGTAATAAAACCTTATATCTAACCTCAAACTCTATACATCATCTTTGTTGATAAGCATAAGATTTCTATTGAGACTATATAGTAGCCATCCTATTCTGAATCAACTCCACCCACTCAGTGGTATCCTAGAAAAGAAAAAGTCCCATCACAGCTGCCTCTCCTGCCTCTAGCCTATATAGGGTTGATCGGCATGGTCTACCATACAAAGTCTCTTAAGGTTCCATCTGAATCAGTTCCTCAAAAACATTTATTGTAGAAAAACACCACTAGGGATATTTGTCTCTCCCAAGACCCCCTTGAAATCCAGGATCCATGCTCAAAGCATGTCCTCCAAAACCTGAATCGCACGCTTGGATTGGCCATCTATTTGGGGGTGGTAAGTTGTACTCATAAGTACATGTGTACCTAAATCCCACTGTAGTCCCTTCGAGACATGAGAAGTAAATTAGGCATCCCTTTCTGAAATTATAGACTGGGGAAACCCATGAAAACATACAATATCTCAGATGTAAAACCTCCCAAGATCTTAAACACTTATGTTTTCCTTGATCAGATATAAATCTAAAAACTTCACGAGTCTTTCAAAAACAACACAAAATGTATTTCCCTCGAGGTGACCTGGGTAAACCTATCACAAAATCCATCGCGACATCATTCTAATTCCACTCAGAAATGTGTAGATGTTGTAAAATCCATGTCAGTCACTAATGCTCTGCCTTCACCTACTAATAGGTGGAACATATCGTAACCAAACTAGCAACATTTCTCTTCATGACTAGCCACCAATACTGACAATGTAGATCTTGATACATCTTCATGACACCGGGATGAACTTCCCAAACTGAGGAGTGAAAATCCCACACAAACTCTTCATGTATGTCTTCTGACACACATACAGGTCCATGAAAATACAAGACCTCATCACCGCCTATAGTCTACCTAGGATTAGGTTTCTCAACTGAAACATTCTTCTGTAGTACTAGGCCTTCATAATTTTATCGTTGACTCATTCGTACCTGATCCAGAAGAGTAGAGGTAACAACTATAGAAGAAAGAAACACCTTCCCCTATTTATCGTGCTCCACTAAATACATCTCAGAGAATAAAGCTATTGGATTCCACTCACTGATGGCCTCCTAAACTACCTAAATCTGAGTCCTCCTACTCAATTCATCAGCCAGTGCATTGTCTTTACCAAGCATTTAGGGAAGCTCAAGGTCAAAAGATGGAAGGTAATCAACCCACCTTCGTTGTCTTAAATTTAGATCATGTTGATAAAAGATATACTTGAGAATTTTGTGGTCAGTGTATACCAAAAAATTTCCTCCCAAAAGTTAATGTATTCAAGAGAGCAAAGCATGCACAACTATAGCCAACTCGAGGTCATGTGTCAGGTAATTCCTCTCATGTGGCCTCAACTGATGAGACATGTATGCAACGACTCCTTCCCTCTGCATAAGTGTTGCTCCTAGACCAATACCTGATGCATCACAGTAGATGGTATAAATGTTTCCCAAAGCCGGAAAAATTAGTATCAGTGCTGAAGTCAATCTCCCTTTTAGCTCCTAAAAGGCTGAATTGTAGTAATATGTCCACAAGTACTTTGTACCTTTCTTAGTCAGGCCCGTCAGTGGCACTGCTAATCATGAAAAGTCCTATATAAAGTTTCTTTATTAACCAGTCAACCTCAGAAAAATCCATACCTCAAATACATTCTTTAGATTCTCCCAGGAAATTACTTCTCTCACTTTCTATGGGTCTACTGATACTCCTATTTATGAGATAAAATGACCCCATAATTGAATATTATCCATACAAAAGTGGAACTTTGATAGCTTGGAATATAATTGATTCTCTCTCAGTGTACTCAATGTGGTCTGAAGATGGGTGGTGTGGTGGTGTCAAGTGTGAGAGTACACAAAGATATATTCCACAAAGACTACCACAAAATATTCCTAATAAGGATGGAGAACTCGATTCATCAGTGCCATGAAAACTGTCAGAGTGTTTGTGAGAACGAACAGCATAACCAAATACTCGTATAGACCATACCTACTTGGAAAGGGTTCAAGAGGTATATTTGATAGTATGAAATGCAACTGATGATAACTAGATCTCAAGTCAGTCTTTAAGAACACTCGCGCTCCTTTAATCTGATCAAATATGTCATCAATCCATTATAAGGGATATCATTTTTTGACCATCAACTAGTTCAACTTCTGATAATCTACAAAAAATCTAAGGGTACCGTCCACCTTATTCGAGAAAAGGATAGGAGAAACCTAAGGATAAGAATTGGGTCTGATAAAACCATTTTCTTGCAACTCATCTAACTACTTCTTGAGCTCTTGTAACTCTAGTGTAGCTATCTAGTATAGAGGAATGGACATCGGTGCCGCTCCAGGAACAAGATCAATAGAGAAATCTACCTTTCTCTTCTCAGATAAACTTAAAAATTCAAATTGAAGGACATCCCTGAAACAATCCACCACTAGAGGAAGGTCCATCTGTGAAGTCCCCTGATCATATAGATATAAACTAACAATCTGGGTATTAATTCCTCCCAACCCATGATGCTTGAGTCCCACTCTTCTCCCCTGGACATCCCATTCACCCTTATGTAGAAAAGACCCTCCATATAGTGACGTGAAACTCACCATATTGCAATAGAAATCAAAAAAGGAATAAAATAAGACTAACCAATCCATTCTAAGAATGACATCGAAGCCTGTCATCTATAAGACATAGAGGTCCCATAAGAAGTGACACCCACCAACCTCAAAGGGGAACTCCTTACACTGACATACACTAGTCATCCTAATCTCCAATGGAGTGTCTAGAATCATAATATCCTCAAAAGTAAAGATATAGAGACCAACACTCGCCAAAACAGAAATAGATATAAAACTATTGGAATTCCCTATATCAAAAATAGAAAAAACTAAAACAGAGGCAACTAGAATGGTACCTCTAACCGTAGAGGGTCCGGGATCCTGCTCTTTTTGGGTCTTCTCCATCGCAAAAGTCTGGCATGTACCATTGCCCTATGACCCTGCCTAAATACCCTAAGATGATCCACCCTGCTATCGTTGAAAACCTATAGCCTAAATACCATGGCCACGACCATATCATCAGCCAAAAAATTCTGATGAACTCCATTTCCCTCACTCATGAGAAAATGGTGGTCCTACTCCTGAACATGGAGTCAAAAACGAACCCATATCACACACTACTGGTGGAAGCATCTGGAACAAACGCTGATGATGGCCCATCTTTCCCCAAGATCGGTACTCATCAGGGTCATTTGTGCAATTTGGTCTTGTATTCTCACTCTTTCGGTGCTGGTAGCAAACCACCTTGCTACCTGAGGATACATCGTGTAAAGGATCCCTGTGGCGTTTCATTCCATCTGTCAAAGGAGTACCAGACCTGGGTGTTGAACCGCCCTGGATCACAGCTCCTAACTCCCTTATATTGGACTTAGTAATCAGTGATTGATATACTATAGAAGTTAATTAAGTCAGCCTAAAAACATTAACCTATGATTAGATAACATACCTAACACCATCCTCAAACTGACTAACCAGTGATAGATCAACACCAACCGAAATATGTGTGAAGCGCTTCAGCTCTATAAAATGAGAAGTGTAATTTATCCCTAGAAGAACTCCCTACTTCAAAGGAAACAACTCCTAGGCTTGATCAGCCCTCAACGTCTCTAGGTATAAGTAATCATATAAGGTCCTCTAAAACTCTTCATAATCCATATGTTGATGATGTCCCACCTGTGAGATAAGATCCCACCATCTCTTGAAAGAATCACAAATCATATACCTCACAACTTTCATCATCCTCTCTAGAGGCATCTCTACATGCTCAAAGAAAAGAAGCATGGACTCCAACCATGCCTCTAGAGCATGTGGTTCTCTATCCTTGCAAAAACATTCATGTTATACAAAAGAGGGTTACACGACATATAGAATCACTACATGGAGTGTTCCATTATGCCTTAACATGGGCATTTACCTCTTCCAATCCTAGTTTTTTAACACCCAATACATGTGGTTTTTCCCTCACGAGGCATGGCATGTAGTTGAATATTCCCTCCTGCCTAGGTTCTTCTACACAGCTAGAACTACACAATTCTCTCCCAGTGTAAGACAACACGGCATGTTAACTCCTAAAATGGTGTGTACTACTTAATTTCTATCCACCTGTGTTGTTATTTACATGGATGGATATATGGTCGATCACCACATGGCATGTACAATCTAGACACGGTGTGTACCATCTAAATTTCATCCACCTTTGTCGTTAGTCAAACGGCCAAATATATGGTCTCAACATAATGGTGTGTACATTTAGTACACGGTGTGCTCTAACAAATATTTATCAACCTCGTTTCTCTACTCACAGAGTCAGTCAAAAAAATACTACATGGCATGTACATATGGTACACAAAGTGAACTTTTGAAAAAAAAATCCTCTAAAATAGAATATCACACGACATGTGTTCATAACATCACATGATGGGTTGTCTGATTTTCCAGAGAGTAATCCTCTAAAACTTCTCCGGAACCCATAAAAACTTAAAAAAAATTCCAACGAATGACAAATTTCGACCCATGAGATCCCATACTCCCCACAAATCAAATTTTGGCATCCTTTTTTACATCATAACTTGAAAAAATTCAACTAAATTCCAAACATGACCCACCAAATTCCGATCCAATAGGGCCTATAACACTTAAGGTATGAAAGCTTGGCATCCATCCAAATGAAAATTTAAATTTAAAAATACCCTATCAAAAATATTAGTTAATCTATCAGGGAATGTCACGAACCGGATCTGGTCGCCACTATTAACAGCACCAAACCCAGCCTGTGGCAAGGCCCAGAGGGCGTTCCCTATCCCCACGGCTGTAAAAAGTGCCCGGGTATCAAAAAAATCTGGTTTGGGAACGGTTTACCCGAGTATGACAGCATAAATCATAAAAAAACAATCAATTATTAAAATCTGAAATTTTCATGCTAAACAATTCTTAACAAAACCAGATCTGAATACATAAGTTTAAAGACACTACAAGTGGTCTAAAAACAAATAATGACAACATAAATACATCCCCATGGACTCCACATGACAAGGGGATCATCACCCACAAGCCGTCCCCGCAACTCCGCCCCAACGATGGGGACTAACATCCCGAACCGCCATCACCCTTAGCCTTCCCATTACATGAGTCAAGCATGAGCAGGTCTACTTACACCCAAGGGGTGTAAGTAGGGTGTGAGCCTAAGCCCAATAGGATACCACCAGTTGATTCCAAAGTGTATGCAATACAATGTGAACAAAACAAGCGATTTTAATACACAAGGTGAAACAGTGTTAAAATTCAAAGAAATGCAACTTTCAAATGAAAACAGTTTTCAATCCGAGAATTTCAGAATGTTAGCACATTAAATAGACATGTGCGCTACTGTAATGTACTGCCAAAAACAACCCACAACAAGGGTATATACCATAAATCCTATGAGCATCAAAATCAGGAACACCCCTAAGCACTAGGTTGTCTCGGGCCCTATGTACCTCGTACCTCGGTGTAGAGTAACCATAGAAAAATATGTTCTCGTGCACGAGCCACTAGTAGGGAACATACCCATAACCTAGTGGTCCCCAATCATCATCCAAATAGTTTAGTTAGAGTTGTCTTTATCCATATGCTAAGTGGAACAGGGACAAAACCCATCCGATCCACTAGCCGTACTAGTACAAATCCGCCCCACCTAAGTACTCGGGCTTCCCCTTTTTGTGCTCAAACAATTTCAGCAAACAACACACATACTTTTTCATATAAAATATCACTACTGGTCACAAAAAAATTTTATAGTAGCTACACACATTTTATACCATTTAAAACACACAATAAAATAATTTTATTTCCAATAAAACAACTTCTCAAAACATCACATTGTTTTTCACCCAATGCTCTTTAAGATATCCACCTTTCACACTATTATAACACTTGTAAGTTATTAAAACAAAATTTCCATTCAAAACCCTTTAATGAAACCAAAAATTCAGTTATGGGGCATCCCAAAATGGACCAATAAAAGATTTGAATGGAAACACCTCAATTTCACCAAAAATTGGAACATAAAATTCATTTAAATTATAAATGAAACTAAAACCAATTTTTACAGAAACATTCAAGTGATGTAAACATTAGAGTACCATTAATACAGAAAGCTAATTCACAAAAATTTCACACACAATGGAATCACCTACCAAATTAACAAAACCCCTTGAATCTCCGTGCGAAATCAAATCGCACCCCCGCCGCACCAAGAGAGAACTAGATCAAACATAAAACCACACAAATTGGCGAAGAAAGTCCAAAGGTAAACCCTAGGTTCGAAATCCTAGTTTCTGGACATTAGTAAACTCAATTATAACCGAAGAAACCCTAAGAACAATGAGTTAAACCCAAAGTAATTTGAAAGAGGAAAGAAAAGGGCTCATTTACTTGAAGTATCTTGAAGTAATCACTCCAAAACTCCAGTATCTGAAATTTAAAAGAGCCCAAATTTAGGGTACGTTCTAAAAAGATGTATTATCTCATTTAGGAACTGGAATTGAGGAAAAATATTGATAATTGAGAGATTTATGAAAGACATACATTACCTCTTCAAATCTGGGCGATTTGAGGAACCCTATGAAGATCGGCACAAAATCGCGATTCTACAGAGCTCCAAATGGGTTGGAGATAGTTCAGACGCGCGGAAGGGTTACTTGGGCTTGCGTGAGACTTGGAATCACCGAAAAATCTCAGATATTGAATAAGTTATAACAAAATCAAATTTTATTTTTAAAACAGGAATTGGGCTTTCGGGCAGGCCCAACCCCTTAGAAAAAAACCCAAATAACCCCTGGTTATGGATTTCTAAAAGCTACAAATTACCTTGGTGGTGTTAATAGGTTAGGGGAGGTCAATTAGAAATTTTAATGGATGAAAAATGTTGAAAAATGAAAAAGTTATAAAAGATACAAAATTTATTTTTTAATCTGGAATTGGGATCACGGTTTGGCCCAATTCATGAATACTCATCTATTCCTCCCTAAAACCTAGGGAAACCCCCAAAAAAAGAAAGGATGTAAATTAAATGAAAAAAATACCTTTAAAATATTCCTTGTATGTGACAATTCTCCCCACCATTAAGGACTTTCCGCCCCGGAAAGTCAACATGAATCTCGGTTGGAAAACAAGAATGGGTACTCTTCCTCCACCCATGACTTTCTCTCCCATGTCTCATGTGTATCATTCACATGCTGCCATAAAACCCGGACTAAAGGAATAGACTTTCCTCGAAGTATCTTCTCTTGGGAGTCCACTATTTTCATCGGTCTCTCAACGAAAGACAAGTCAGGCTCTATCTCTAGTTCTTCCCAACTCAACACATGGGATGGATCCGGATTGTATTTCTTCAACTGAGAGACGTGGAAGACATCATGGATAGACGTCAACTGAGAAGGTAAGGCCAAACTGTATGCCACCTTACCAATACGCTCGGTGATCTCAAAGGGTCCGACATACCGTGGCATCAACTTACCTTGCTTACCCAATCGACGATGGCCCAGACGAGGGGCCACTTTTAAGAATACCCTATCACCCACAGAAAACTCTAGGTCTCGACGCCTCCGGTCAGCATAAGATTTATGGCGACTCTGAGCTGTCAATAAGCATTGCTTGATCAACTTGACCTTCTCAGAAGTCTCCTGCATAAGGCTCGGCCCCAACAGTGAAGTCTCTCCTACCTCATCCCAACATAGGGGGGACCAACAAGGCCGACCATAGAGGGCCTCAAAAGGGGCCATTCGAATCGTGGATTGGTAACTATTATTATAAGAAAACTCTACCAATCCCAAATGGCTATCCCAAGAACCTCCAATGTCCAGGACACATGCACGAAGCATGTCCTCCAATATCTGATTCGCCCGCTCTGTCTGACCATCCGTCTGTGGGTGGTATGCTGTGCTCATCTTAATCTGATACCCCAAGGACTTATGAAGGCCTTCCCAAAATCGAGAAGTGAAGCGGGGGTCTCTATCCAAGACAACAACTGATGGTACACCATGGAGTCTCACCACTTCTTGAAGATACAAATGGCCCAACTCATCTACTTTAGTTGTATCTTTAATCGGAATGAAGTGGGCTGATTTGGTCAGATGATCAATCACCACCCAAATAGTATTCTTACCCCGAGGTGTACGAGGTAAGCCAACAATGAAGTCCATGGCAACCTCTTCCCACTTCCAGGTAGGAATGGGTAGTGGTTGGAGAAAACCGGATGGCCTTGGGTGCTCTGCTTTCACCTGCTGACATGTGTAGCATCTCGAAACAAAGTCTGCTATGTCCCATCTCATACCAGGCCACCAAAACTGCCGACGAACATCATAATACATCTTAGTGGCACCCGGATGGACATCCCACTGAGACTGGTGGCTATCTTGCATCACCACCTTCTGCAGAGGTAATGGCACTACTAAACGGCCCTTGAAGCACAAGATGCCCTCGGGAGATGACGACCAATCAGAGGATGTCTCCCCACCATGAAGGAACTGCTTAGACCGCTGACAAAGATCATCACTGGGCTATTCCTGCTGAATCAACTCCAATAGAGAAGGAGTCAACTGGACACTTGCCAAGAATGCCCCTCCACTGTATTCCCTGGTCTCCACGTGCATCTGAGAAAAGAGACCCATCAATGCCCACTCATCACTAGACTTCCTCAAAGCCTGCACTGGAACTCTTCGGCTCAAAGCGTCGGCCACTACATTACCCCTGCAAGTACTCGATCCAGCGACGTTGCCTCAAGTTGAGGTCCTTCTGTGAGAAGATATAAGCCAAGCTTTTTTGATCAGAGTATACCACAAACTTCTCCCCAAATAGGTAGTGACGCCAAGTCATCAAAGCATGCATCACCGCTGCCAACTCCAAGTCATGGGTTGGGTAGTTCTTTTCATGTGGTCGAAGTTGGCGAGAGCCATACGCGACCACATGATCATATTGCATAAGCACGCACCCAAGACCCATACCTGAAGCATCACAATAGACCACATATCCCTTTCCAGCCTCTGGCAAAATCAGCACGGGGGCAGTAGTCAGCCGCCTCTTCAGCTCCTCGAACGATGCCTGACATTCTGGACCCCATACAAACTTCACCCCTTTCCGGGTGAGGGAAGTCATCGGTGAAGCAAGCCGAGAGAAATCCCGAACGAATCGCCTGTAATAACCGGCCAAGCCAAGAAAACTCCTGATCTCAAACACATTCTTCGGTTTCTCCCATGACATGACTGCACTAATTTTCTCAGGGTCCACTGAAACTCCATGCTCTGAGATCACATTCCCGAGAAATCTCACCTCTCTAATCCAAAAAGTGCACTTTGACAACTTTTCATAGAGGCGGTGATCTCGTAATGTACCCAAAACGATCCTCAAGTGATGTTCGTGTTCCTACTCAGAGCTAGAGTATACCAGAATGTCATCCATGAACACCACAACAAAGGAATCGAGATACTGATGGAACACCCTATTCATAAGTTCCATAAATACCGCTGGAGCATTGGTCAATCCGAAGGGCATGACCAAATACTCAAAGTGGTCGTACCTGCTTCGGAAGGTTGTCTTAGGGATATCTGACTCCTTCACCCTTAGTTGATGATACCCTGAACGCAGTTCTATCTTTGATAACCACTTTTCCCCCTTCAACTAATCAAACAAGTCATCTATTCTAGGCAAAGGGTATTTGTTTTTAATTGTTACCTTATTCAGCTTCCGGTAGTCAATGCACAACCGGAGGGATCCATAAGCCTTTTTTGCAAACAACACAGGAGCGGCCCAAGGAGAGATGCTCGGGCGAATGAATCCTTTGGATTCTAAGTCGTCCAGATGTATCTTTAATTCCCTCAACTCGGTGGGGGCCATGCGATAGGAGGGAAGAGATATCGGTTGTGTTCCCGGCGCCAGATCAATCGAAAACTCCACATACCGCTCTGGGGGAAAACCAGAAAAATCATCAGGGAATACCTCGGGAAACTCATTCACTACACGAGGTAGTGCACCTTCAGGGGAAATACCATCCTATAGCACAATCGAAGATAACTAGAAGATAACACTTCCTAACTCTGGGAGTGGAGGCCCTGCGCGACTTGATCGTGGATCCCATTCTCCATGAAAAACCTGACGACTCCCATCAGGTGTTGTGAAACTCACACGCCGTCTGTAGCAATCGATGTGTGACTGGAAGTGTACTAGCCAATCCATCCCGAGTATGACATCAAAAATGTCCATATCTAATACCAAGAGGTCCCACTCCATCTCAACCCCTGACACAGAAAGTGCACATGAGGGGCACCTGAGGCCCTGCTCCTTCTTCTTTCCCAAAGGTGTCACCAACTCCATCGCAAAAGACATCAACTCAGTTGGAAAATTCAGAATGTACACAAAACGTCCAGAAATGAATGAAATAGAGGCACCAGTATCAAAAAGAGCAGTAGCTATAGAAGATGCAATCCGAACGGTACCTCGAACTGTCGACGGTCCCGCCTCTGATCCTGCTGGTGACTGATCCACTGCATGGAGATGTTCAGTATCTGCCTGAGGACGACCGCTAGTCTGTGGTTGTGCCCTGAACTGGCTCTGCCCAGAAGATGATCCAGCCCTACCACCACGACCACCAAATCGAGATCCCCCAGTCCTCGACGGCTCGGACTGTATTGGCACTCCTCTTGAAGCCACTGACCCTGCCCCACTTGGGAGTGGACGTGCCACACCGCAGAAGCGCTGCAAATGCCCTATACCTCCACATTGGTAACAACGCTTCGGAGGAAGAGGAAATGCTGGTCGAATATGCCCAGGCCTCCCACATTGGTGGCACACGACCGATCTCGCATCAGAAGCCGTAGAAGAAAACTTCCTGGAAGAGTGGCCTGAACTGCCCCCTCCTTTCTTCACATGATCCTCCCGCTTCCTTTTCTTCTCTGAGGAGCTGCCACTACCCACTGCTGATACTGAACCATAGAAAACAGCCCTACCTTTCCTATCAATCTCCACCATGCATGCCCGATCAACAACCTCAGCATAGGTCCTCAGCTTAAACAAGAACACCTGGGAGTATATCTCTGGTCGCAAGCCTTTCTCAAACCTTTGGGCCTTCGCTTGCTCATTAGAGACAATTTCTGGAGCATACCGAACCAATTCAGCGAAACGGTTGGCATACTCCATCACAGATATATTCCCCTAAACAATTTACATGAACTCTCTAGACCTGGCATAAGCCAACACCTCAGGGCAATACTGTTCATTGAAGACAGCCTTGAAATCTCCCCAGCGCATCTGCTCATTCTTCCCAGACTGAAGCACTGACTCCCACCATTTACGGCTGGGACCCTCCAACAGAAAGGAGGCACACTTCACCCTGAGCTCCTCAGGTGTTTCCAGGAACTCAAACATACGCTCGATCTTCTCGGGCCATTCTTCTGCTTCTTGGGGTTCTACGCTACCTCGGAAGGCAGGAGGCTTGTTTTTCAGAAACTCTTGTGCTTTATCTTTTCTAGGACCTATCTCCTCTTCCCTAACAGGAATAGGAGCATGAGCTGGTCCCTATCCCAAAGCTTGGATAGCCCGAACAACAGCTTCCACAAGCCTCTGATCAATCGGCGTGGGAGAACTCTCTCCATCTTCCTCCTGTGGGTGCGTGGGAGCTTTCCGGGGAGGCATGTTGCTACAAAATGCAACAGTCACAAAAAAATAGTCAATACCACAATTCTGAAAATTGTAATCAAATACATCAAATATAAACAAACTAAACACATTCTTGTAATAAAAGAAACAACTACTCCACATCTGCCTGATGTCCACATGTGGTCTGCAGCCCACACGTCTCACCTGGAAATGAAGTCAATCAGTAAATTCCAACATCCTCTGGTGACTCGAGGTCTGCCATGAGAGGTGCGGGCCAGGCACCCTACTCACAACCAATACCCCGAGCCCCGACACTCCTAGCTCCTGTCTATCCCGACTCATCTCAAAATAGCAATATAACCCAAAAACATTAACCTGCTCTGATACCATTTTGTCACGAACCGGATCTGGTCGCCACTATTAACGGCACCAAACCCGGCCCGTGGAAAGGCCCGAAGGGCGTTCCCTATCCCCACGGGCTGGCACAAGTGCCCGGGTATCAAACAAATCTGGTTTGGGAACGATTTACCCGAGTATGACAGCATAAATAAAAAAACAATCAATTATTAAAATCTGAAATTTTCATGCTAAACAATTCTTAACAAAACCAGATCTGAATACATAAGTTTAAAGACACTACAAGTGGTCTAACAACAAATAATGACAACATAAAGACATCCCCATGGACTCCACATGACAAGGGGATCATCACCCGCAAGCCGTCCCCGCAACTCCGCCCCAACGATGGGGACTAACATCCCGAACCGCCATCACCCTTAGCCTTCCCTTTACCTGAGTCAAGCATGAGCAGGTCTACTTACACCCAAGGGGTGTAAGTAGGGTGTGAGCCTAAGCCCAATAGGATACCACCAGTTGATTCCAAAGAGTATGCAATACAATGTGAACAAAACAAGCAATTTTAATACACAAGGTGAAACAATGTTAAAATTCAAAGAAATGCAACTTTCAATTGAAAACAGTTTTCAATCCGAGAATTTCAGAATGTTAGCACATTAAATAGACATGTGATCTACTATAATGTACTTCCAAAAACAACCCACAACAAGGGTATATACCACAAATCCTATGAGCATCAAAATCAGGAACACCCCTAAGCACTAGGTTGTCTCGGGCCCTATGTACCTTGTACCTCGGTGTAGAGTAACCATAGAAAAATCTGTTCTCGTGCATGAGCCACTAGTAGGGAACATACCCATAACCTAGTGGTCCCCAATCATCATCCAAATAGTTTAGTTAGAGTTTTCGTTATCCATATGCTAAGTGGAACAGGGACAAAACCCATCTGATCCACTAGTCGTACTAGTACAAATCCGCCCCACCTAAGTACCCGGGCTTCCCCTTTTTGTGCTCAAACAATTTCAGAAAACAACACACATACTTTTTCATATAAAATATCACTACTGGTCACAAACAAATTTTATAGTAGCTACACACATTTTATACCATTTAAAACACACAATAAAATAATTTTATTTCCAATAAAACAACTTCTCAAAACATCACATTGTTTTTCACCCAAAGCTCTTAAAGATATCCACCTTTCACACTATTATAACACTTTTAAGTTATTAAAACAAAATTTCAGTTCAAAACCCTTTAATGAAACCAAAAATTCAGTTATGGGGCATCCCAAAATAGACCAATAAAAGATTTGAATGGAAACCCCTCAATGTCACCAAAAATTGGAACATAAAATTCATTTGCATTATAAATGCAACTAAAACCAATTTTTACAGAAACATTCAAGTGAAATAAACATTAGAGTACCATTAAAACAGCAAGCTAATTCACAAAAATTGCACACACAATGGAATCACCTACCAAATTAACAAAACCCCTTGAATCTTCGTGCGAAATCAAATCGCACCCCCGCCGCACCAAGAGAGAACTAGATCAAACCTAAAACCACACAAATTGGCCAAGAAAGCCCAAATTTAAACCCTAGGTTCGAAATCCTAGTTTCTGGACATTAGTAATCTCAATTATAACCGAAGAAACCCTAAGAACAATGAGTTAAACCCAAAGTAATTTGAAAGAGGAAAGAAAAGGGCTCATTTACTTGAAATATCTTGAAGTAATCACTCCAAAACTTCAGTATCTAAAATTTAAAAGATCCCAAATTTAGGGTACGTTCGAACAAGATGTATTATCTCATTTAGGAACTAGAATGGAGGAAAAATATTGAGAATTGAGAGAGTTATTAAATAAATACTTTACCTCTTCAAATCTGGGCGATTTGAGGAAGCCTATGAAGATCGGCACAAAATCGAGATTCTACAGAGCTCCAAATGGGTTGGAGAGAGTTCGGACACGCGGATGGGTTACTTGGGCTTGAGTGAGACTTGGAATCACCGAAAAATCCCGGATATTGAATATGTTATAACAAAATCAAATTTTATTTTTAAAACAGGAATTGGGCTTTCGGGCAGGCCCAACCCCTTAGAAAAAAACCCAAATAACCCCTGGTTATGGATTTCTAAAAGCTCCAAATTACCTTGGTGGTGTTAATAGGTTAGGGGAGGTCAATTAGGAATTTGAATGGATGAAAAATGTTGAAAAATAAAAAAGTTATAAAAGATACAAAATTTATTTTTTAATCTGGAATTGGGCTCACGGTTTGGCCCAATTCATGAATACTCATCTATTCCTCCCTAAAACCTAGGGAAACCCCCAAAAAAAGAAAGGATGTAAATTAAATGAAAAAAATACCTTTAAAATATGCCTTGTATGTGACAGGTAATCTATCACAACAATATGCATATCTTTCACAACATCTATTACAACAACATGCAATCAGTGATGCACACTAAATGGCATGACAAGAATGCATGACATGTGATCTTATTCCGGGTGCTGCCCAAAGGTGCCTCAAACTCTGTTCGTCACATGACCACAGGCGCATTTCCCCAAATTCCCGAGGTTACTGATAAGCAGCAAGGGCCACTGTGTGATAACAGAGAAACTATTCCCTCATTGGTAGAGTATACATAGCAGAAAAAAAAATAAATAAAAGTGGAAGAAGTAATACCATACAACAAGAATAAAAAAATGGAAGGCTAATAGTAATATAAAAAGTGGATAATATATAAATTATTAATGTCACATGTGTCTAGGAAAGCATCCAAATAAGTCACAATACTGTAAATACAATATTGAAACCAAAGTACAGAAAAATTAGTAAACTCCAATAGCATCGCAAGTCTCTTCTTGGTTCCATGCTCTCCACCTATAATAGAAATCGACTACCTAATGAAGAACAATGAATACCAAATATATACATACAACCATATAATTTTTTAGGGTCCAAGGTCATGACCTGAACAGGGTGTGAGACGAATCCGAGTAGGCAACCACCAAAAGATTCATGTCTAACTGTCTGTGAATACATATATTAGTCAACATGCAGAAATGAAGCAATAAAATAGGAAGTACTCAAATTAAAAAATCCTACAGTCTTCAATTACATTCATTTACATTCATTATTCATCCATTAAATCATGTATTCTTGGGATCTGTCCTAATCTATATATCCCCCTATGTAATAGTAAAAATAGACGTCTCGAAAGACCATCTAAACAAACATGTAAGACCGAGTCGAAACTTATGCTTTGGAATGACAGAATTGTCATCATCATTCAATTATTCAATAACGACCCTTTGGGAAAGTTCTCATAGTCTAATCCCCCTGGTTTAATATAAAAAAAATTCATTTAACAATGACCCTCTGGATATCTTTCACGGTCTAACCCCTCTTTTCTTACATAACACTAATCATTTACAAATGACCATCTAAGAAGCCCACACATTCAATACCCCTTGGTCATCATATCATCAATTCATTTAATAATGACCCTCTGGGTAGCTCTAATTGTCTAACCCCTCTTCCCCATGACCACCCAAAATCTCTCACTTTTAATACCTCTAGGTCAACAAAATAATAATTCATACATAAATAACCCTACCATGGGAATATCTCACTATCAAATTCCCCTTGGTCACACTTCCATAATTCATATCACATGCATTTCATATAATCAGCAACTCCATCCTAACAAAACAAGCAATGGAAACAAGGCAGGCCTATAGGCATCATAAACCAAATGGTCATGAATAATAAAATAAGGGAATTTGCCCATGGTGTGTCCCACAAACAAGGTATACAACCTTACACATATGAAATTTCCCATTATGAACATACCAAACCATAATAGGTAATAAAAAGGGTCTAATTCCAAACACGTAATAACAAAAATATGGGTATACATCACTTTTATCATATATAATCCAAATACAAACAACGAAAGGAACAAACCACCTACCTTCATGTCATACGATCAACACTTTGAACGTCAGTCATTTAATCATCCTAAAACCACATTGATATACAAAAAGGTGAAAACATTAAACCTTGAAATAATCATGAGAGAGGAGGAATACAGAATAGAGGCTCTTGGGAAATTGAGAACTCACTGGTGGGATTCCAACACAGTAGACAATGTCTTAATCGGATTTCAGACAGAGAAATAATAGGGGATCAAAGTTTGTGGTCATCTCGTCACTCTCATGTATGAAACATGGGAAGAAGAAAATAGTTCAGGACGTGAGATGCGACCCCACACCGATATATCATATAAAAATAAAAGTACATGGCTTGTTCATTTAATGTAAATGATGTGTACTAGCCTTAGTTGGACCCTACTTTGGCGGTATTCCAAGTCACCTACATGACCATGTAGTCGACCGTTACATGGCTAGTATGTGGTTATACGTGGTACCTAAGTACACGGTATGTACTTAGAAAATTCTCAATTCTTATTTCTTCCTCAAAAACAACCTCAGTTCAAGATCCATACCTGAAATAAAGATTTGGGTTCTTACATAGTAAGTTTGTGATGTTGACCAAAATGTTCAACTAGTTCAGAACACATTTGTTGAGGTATATCCAAGAGCTATTGGAGAAAGAGATCGATAATGGGAGTTCTTGTGTGAGAATAAACCTTCATTTAAAGGTACGAATGAACATAAATAGGAGTAGGATTGGTTTTATAGGATTCATCATATCTTTGACTTCCTAAATACTCTTGAGAGTGTCATGGTGAAGTGTGCAGTGTTCAAACATCAGGGTCCTAGCAAGAAGAGTTGAGATTCCATGGTATATGAGTATATAAATGTGGGATTGGACTGGAAAGGTTTAAGACTCTCTTTATCTAGATAATTTTTTATAGTTCATGATAATGTAAAAGTCTTTGTAGTTACATTATTTGAAGTATAGAGAATATTTGATGTCTATGTACACCAATAAATTTGCTAAGATAGTTTGTTTTACACCCGAGGTTGTAAAAAATTACCAATTAAAAGCTCAAAAGTACCTACATGGTCAATTATCGGATATCCGATCATAGGTATTTATGTGTAATCTTTAAACCTATGTGGTGAAAGTGGATAAAGATATGATGGAAGAAATTAATATGGAAGGCAATAATGGATATTCCACCCCATCAATTCCACTTTGTGTCATCTTCAGTATTGCTCTATGAAAAAAGTGGAAGTATCAGGATGATCGCAAGAGTAGTGTAGGTGGTTCTCAGTAGCAGGCCCCATAGGTTCCTCCATTTTCATCTAGTGGTGTTCCTCTGAATTGATATCAGTGTGGCAAGTTTGGACACACATGGAATTCTTATGCTTCAACTGCAATTATTTTCAACAATTGTGGATGTTATGGTTATCTACAGTGCTTTAGTTAGGTTCTGTCTATACCTTGATATGGTCATCCATCGTCATCTCCAAATCCTATTATAGTGCTATAAGAATCTTCAGTGAGTATAGTAATACATACACAGGCCTCAGGAGTGAAGAACCCTCACACACTAGATGAGTTTTCAATATAGCTACATACAGGTCGAGTGACAAGGGTATATACCATCTTTATTATATCTTAAGTTTTGATTTATTTAATTAACACAAGTGATTTCCACTCATTTATATTGAACTATTTTTTATATGATTAACCTTTTAATGGTACTCATGAATTTTTTTATCGAGTTAGAGTCATCTCTTGGGAATAGTAAAGAGTAGGGTTTTTTGTGTCCATCTCCGTTATTCATAGCTAATATAGAGATTGTATTTGATTTTATTATTCTTGGTTTGGATATTCTTGACACCATCATCAAGATGGGT